>OX123194.2:53745453-63745453 GCA_944739405.2 Euclidia mi | reverse complement strand
ATCTCCACCTTGTCGTGGTGGGGGGGCTCAGTAACCGTGGATTGGTCACCCGCGGTGAAGCCAAGAGGGATCCAGGAGGGGACGCTCCGCGTAGGCTTGGAGGGGCCTGCGCAGGATGCGTCCAACGGTGCGGGTGCGGGGGACAGTTCTGTCTGTCCCTCGCAGTCGGGTGCGGTCGCGGGAGGAGAGGCGTGTCGGTGTTGGGTTGCCGCGCGCCCTATCTCCCGCGACCAAATGGGGGCGCACCATTCGATGCGTCGCGGTGGGGCCGCAGAGGAAGAGGAGATGCGGTGTTGCGTTGCCGTCCTCCCTATCCTCTGCGGCCGCTGGGCGTTTTGGCGGCGGAGTCCAACACCTTAATCCGTCGTCAAGGGGGTTTTGTTCGGGGCCTGCCTGACCATCTGGCGGGCCAATACCCGTCGGAGGGTGGCGACGAGTGCTTTGGTGATGCCCCACCCTCCGACACACGGGTACATGGCGGAAGTCGAGGTGGTTTTTAGTGGAAACACCACATACTCCGGCTCTTATTTCCCCCAAGAGTCGGAGATCCGAAGGGCTTTTCCACCTCGTAAAACAAAAAAAAAAAAAAAAAAAAAAAAAAAAAAGGAATTCATACAAAGTTTTATTTTATGGTCTTACTATACGGATTTCCCCGTATCACTGATACCTATTTAAGTTAGGGTTTGATGTGTATGACTCGCCTAAAGGCGATCGGGTCTACTTGCTAAAACCACCGAAGTTTCAGCGATTTTTCTTATTGACGGGATCTCACCAATCTACGAAAGTATGGGCTTACGCAGCCATGATGGCAAATATTCATCATCATCGTTTGCTCTGTGTGTAAACTGTGCCACTGCTGGGCACCGGCCTCTTCTCACTGTAAGGTGAAGCCATAGTCCACCCCGCTGGCCAAGTGCCGGTTGGCAGACCTCACATGTCTTTCGAGAACATTATGGAGAACTCTCAGACATGCAGATATCCTCGCGATGTTTTACACCGTTTAGCACGCCATAATTAACAATTGAATACGCACATAACTTCGAAAAGTCATTGGTTTGTGCCGTGGATTCGAGTCCGGGATCCTCTGCGTAGCAGTCGGTCAGTCTGTGCACTAGGCTACCGTTACTTTATTGGTTACAATTATATTGTATTTTAAAATGTATTAAATAGGCTTTTCACCTGATACTGGGTTACAGGACTTACAGTGTGTTCTCTTACATAACATGTTGCATTATAAAACATTATGTTTATGTCTCCTCGTTGCTTTTAGTGGCGGAGCTTAGGTAACCGGTTCAGAAAAAATACATTTTATAGCATATTACACACATTTAAAGCTAACAAAACGTAAAACCATATGAAAACTCAAGTACTTTCGCAAACATTCTTGAGACATTCGTATTATTTTTATTGTTACTCATGTTAGAGTTTCATATGTTTGAGTTTCCCGCGTCACGCCCGCACCCGCGCCCGCCTTTCACTGTGGTCGAGCACTGGTGCACATAAAGGCTGCTTCACTGAATATATGTTATTAGGTACTATCTGGCAACATTGGCTATAGATTAATGTATCTTAAAAGCTAACTAAGTAAATTGTTTGATATTACGTTAAAGGAGTCCCAGATAGCCGATAAACATAATTATGGTGTACAAAGGTGTATCTCTCTAAATACATCATCATTATCGTAAGCCTTGGTAGGCTTTCGATACCAGACCACTAGACCAACATTGTCTAGTTGTCTGGTATCGTAAAACAAAATATCGAATACAGAGAGCAACGGATAGTTTTCCTCATATTTTCAGCAAGACCTGCAGGTCTTGCTGAAAATATGAGGAAAACTATGGTGTTATCCATTAAGGTATTGCAATACCTTAATGGATAACATGTTCTGAGGAAAAATTCACTACGCGAAACAAATACACAAATAATACCAAGACAGATTGATAATCATTCAACCAGTCACAAGAACTACGAGGAATTTAGATAAGTAAACAAGAACAGAGATAAAGTCCCTAACGCTACATACAGCAAGTATACATATAGAAAACGATAGGCTATGAAGCTGTGATACTGATTTTGTAGTCTGGCAAAATGTTCGCTTGGGCCACACTGAAATCTGAGTGGATCTCGGTACTGTGTTACAGCGGATAACAAATGCCTTTATTTTATGAAGACCTTATTATTGTTAAAATTGTTGTCACTTTCTCTTTTCTTTTTACAACTCTCGCACTGGGAATAGATAGATAGATAGATAGATTACACTTTATTGAACACCAAAACAAACAAAGTATTTACATAAGAATATAACATAAAACTAGTGTGCAATTGGCGGCCTCATCGCTAATAGAGCGATCTCTTCCAGGCAACCGCGGATGGACAGAAATTATGTAGGTTAATAGTCATGTTCATTGATGGTGTAGCGTCGGTAATCTATAATATTCATAAATAAGTACTTAAATATATACACATTGTAATTAATGTACACTTACATAAATACATAGTATATTATACTATACATACTACAATACATATGTATATATACATATATATATATATATATATATATATATATATATATATATATATATATATATTTTACCTTACATACTATATTATACTACCATAATATACATAAGTATAGGTACTATGATACAATACATTAGATAAAATGTGATTATATATAAAGAAGCAGTGAACAGAACACTTGTAGAACGACAGCTATACAATATATGATAAATTAACTATATTTATTATGATTCGCGTTAGATTGACAGGTAGTGTTTTTTTAACATACACTTAAATATGTTAAGCGATTTGGCTTTACGGATTTCTAGTGGCAATCCATTCCACAGGCGTACAGCTTGAACTGTAAAGGATTTTCCGTAGTAATTGCAAGAATGGATTGGCATCGCCAGGGTCAAATTCTCAGACGACCTCAAGGACCTTATATGTGTGTCATGAAGGAACCTAAAACGTTCTTTGAGATAAAAGGGAGTACTGGGATTAAATAAAACATTATAAAGTAATTGGACAAGCTAGGGCCTAACCTTCGATAGCTCTTAAGTATAGCCCTAAGCTTGCACGTACCTAAACCTAGACTTATCCTAATTTAAGCCTACTGGTTCCTATATCTAGCCTAACCTACCTACGATAAACCTAACCCTATACCTATCCCTATTTTAGATCTAACTCTAACCTAACTCCCTAGTCTACCCTAGCCCTGTTAGGTATAGTGTATAGCGAGGCCGTGTACACTGTGGTCACACAGACTGTCGCGTATACAACCCTAATCCCTAGTTCCCTAGCAGTCCCTGGGATCCCTAGGCCGGGATATCTGTCGCTGGGAGACCTAAGGCGACAGACGGAAAGTGGGTAGGATTAGGGTGTAGTGAAGTGGGTTTTCTCACTGCCGGTCGAGCAGACTCACAAGACCGATCATGGTGATGGCTAAGGGTGTCTTGGCCGCAGTGAGAGGTGAGGGGTAGGGTATGAGTCAAAGCCGGGAGTGAGCTAATGACTTGTTTATTTCTTAAAACTATATTCTTATATACTAAACTTATTCTATGTACACATATACACGTATTTAGTTGTGTGCCGTCGGTGTATTGTGCCGATGCAGCATGTCTGAGCCGACCGCCGTACGTGATAAATTACATGATCTTAAAATATCACGCATCTTCCTCGGTGATAAGTTGGATGTGTGTTGGAATGCCAAGAATGTCATGTTCATGTTTGAACATTCTGGCGTCTCTCCGGGATAGGCTTCAGGAAGGTCATGTTCCGGCGTGAACATTCTAGCGTCTCTCCGGGGCAGGCTCTAGAAAGTTCTTATGTTCAGGCGTGAACATTCTGGCGTCTCTTCGGCGTAGGCTTCAGCTCAACGTTAACGGCATCTGTAGTTTGTTGTTCACTGGTGATTCGTTTTCTTGACGGCTTCGGTTGGCTGGCTGTAGGCCATGTATGATGCGGTCCTGGCAGCGGCAGCTTATTTATTGCGTTGCTTGCTGTGGAACCTTGAGGATCGTTGCGGTGGATATGTTAAGTACCTATGTGTAGTAGGAAACAACAAGGTATATTTTATATTTAGTCAACATGCAGTTGTTTTGTACCATTGCATGTTATTCACCCCTCCAGAAATTCCATCCCTTCTCTTATTTAGTAGTAGTAGTAGTAGTAGTGTAGTAGTAGACGTTGTAGTAGTAGTGTAGTAGTTGTAGTAGTAGACGTTGTAGTAGTAGTAGTATTCGTTGTAGTAGTTGTATTAGTAGTAGTGTAGTATTTGTAGTAGTGTAGTATTTGTAGTAGTAGTAGTAGTAGTGTAGTATTTGTAGTAGTAGTAGTCGTTGTAGTAGTAGTAGTAAACTTAGTATATTCGTAAAAATTTAGCGCCCATGAACTCTGATCGCGCAGAACTCGTATACAAGTGTGTATCGCGGCTGTGGCAGTAACTTGTTACGAGGACGATGGCGGTTTGTCAACACTGTGGTTTTCTGGGAGTCAGGTTCGATTGGACTTCATGACTTGTAACATGTTCTTAATTGTAAAGGTATGGGTCCTTGATTTGTTTATCTAAGGCCCTTGTTATGTATTCATTGTTATTTGCTTCCTCTAGCCAATCCTAACTTGTTTACGTAGATATGTCTTTCCCTAAACTTGGTTGCAATCTCGTCCTCGAAACGGTAAGTGCGACTTCTCGAGTACCGGGGCGACCCGCTTGTGGGAGACCGATACCTGATTCGCTACTGCCCGACGCAATCAAGTTAGTTAGTCTCTTACTATACCACGAGACTAGTGCGATTGGGGAACACTAGCCCGCAATATAATAAGTGTCAGTCAGTCAACTAGACAGCCTACAGGAACAGGAGTTCCAGAGATGTTATATCGCTTTTGCTCGAAGGACCAATGGACAAGCTAGGGCCTAACCTTCGATAGCTCTTAAGTATAGCCCTAAGCTTGCACGTACCTAAACCTAGACTTATCCTAATTTAAGCCTACTGGTTCCTATATCTAGCCTAACCTACCTACGATAAACCTAACCCTATACCTATCCCTATTTTAGATCTAACTCTAACCTAACTCCCTAGTCTACCCTAGCCCTGTTAGGTATAGTGTATAGCGAGGCCGTGTACACTGTGGTCACACAGACTGTCGCGTATACAACCCTAATCCCTGGGATCCCTAGGCCGAGATATCTGTCGCCGGGAGACCTAAGGCGACAGATGGAAAGTGGGTAGGATTAGGGTGTAGTGAAGTGGGTTTTCTCACTGCCGGTCGAGCAGACTCACAAGACCGATCATGGTGACGGCTAAGGGTGTCTTGGCCGCAGTGAGAGGTGAGGGGTAGGGTATGAGTCAAAGCCGGGAGTGAGCTAATGACTTGTTTATTTCTTAAAACTATATTCTTATATACTAAACTTATTCTATGTACACATATACACGTATTTAGTTGTGTGCCGTCGGTGTATTATTCCGATGCAGCATGTCTGAGCCGACCGCCGTACGTGATAAATTACATGATCTTAAAATATCACGCATCTTCCTCGGTGATAAGTTGGATGTGTGTTGGAATGCCAAGAATGTCATGTTCATGTTCGAACATTCTGGCGTCTCTCCGGGATAGGCTTCAGGAAGGTCATGTTCCGGCGTGAATATTCTAGCGTCTCTCCGGGGCAGGCTCTAGAAAGTTCTTATGTTCAGGCGTGAACAGTAATGTTAGAATGTGAGTATTCCTGCGAAGACGAATTGGGAGCCACTTGAGTCTGTTGCGAAAGTCTGAGACATGATCATATTTGCGTAATCCAAATATAAATCGTATACAGAAGTTTTGAAGGCGCTCAAGTTTATCTAGCTGCTCCTCCGTGGGGTCAAGATAGCTGACATCAGCGTAGTCGAGAATAGGAAACAGCAGCGATTGTGCAAGCGCAATTTTAGTAGCAGTCGGAAGAAAGTTGCGTAGTCTACGCAGAGAACCGGCTGATGCAAATAGTCTGCGACTCACCTCCTGTATTTGTGGTACCCAGGATAGATTCTCATCAAGGTAAATCCCCAGATTTTTAACCTTCTTAGTATAAAGGAGATCTTTTCCGTCAAAACTAATTAGTGGTAGATCGGACCAGTAAATTTTTGCAGTCATTCTTGGGCTACCAATAATAATTAACTGAGTTTTTTCAGGATTCACCATCAGTCCATATTTCTTGGTCCACTCGCAGATCCGGGCCAAGTCTGTGCTAATGGTTCTACAGGCATCTGGTAACTCATCTAAGGGGGCTTGCGTGTAAATTTGTAAATCATCTGCGTAAAGGTGGTAGGATGAAAGAAGTTGGTTAGAGATAGAATTCATGAATATCGTGAAGAGTAATGGAGATAGCACGCCACCCTGTGGTACCCCGGCATTCGTGTTAGACCAAGTGGAATAAGAGTCTTCAATGCGTATACGTTGCCGGCGACCAAACAGGTAACTATGAAACCAGTCAATTGCCGTTGGAGATATGTTAAGAGAGCGGAGAATGCTGAGTATGATGTGAAAATCCACGGTGTTAAAAGCATTGCTGAAATCGAGCAAGGACATAACCGTTAGATTTCCACAATCCATACCTTTACGAATGTCATCAGTGATGTGTACCAATGCAGTGACGGTACTGTGGCCGGGACGGAAACCAGATTGGTATGGATTAAGGAGTGAATTTTTATGAAGAAAGGTACTGAGTTGGGTGTGGATTAGGCGTTCAAGGACTTTCGACAGGAAAGGTAGTAAGGATATGGGACGGTAATCTGAAAAGGAACAACGTTTAGGTTTTTTAGGTAGAGGAATTATAAGTGCATCTTTCCACGCCGACGGAAAGATGCCACGGATAATGGACTGGTTTAAAATGTTGCATAGGATTGGAAGGATTATATCTAGGATGGGAAGGATCATTTTCCTGCTGATGCAGTCATCACCGACTGCATTGGACGCAATTGCCATAATACTCTTCTTAACATCACAATCGGTGAATTGCGAGAAGACAAAAGGAGAATAATCTGGGGTTGGTAAGGATGAAAGATATTGTAATGTGTTATTTTTAACATTTCCATCAAATTTGGGCGAAGAAGAGAAATGCGCATTGAGAGAGTCGAGATTTATATTGTTTGGGATAGATTGGTGCCTAGTCTTACCAACTCCTAAAGTGTTGAGAAATTTCCAGACCTTTGCTGGATCACCATTTTCAACGGATTTATGTATATATTGGCGTTGTGCTTTCCTACACACCTTGTTGCAGTGATTTCTTATAGCCACATAATTTTCCATGTTTGAAGGAGTTGGCCTGTGCTTTACTTTTGTCTTCGCTGCAGCTTTTTTTGTCATAATCTTCTTGATGTTCTCAGTAAGCCAAGGTGCGAGCAAATGTTTTAATTTTATAGCGCGAATTGGGGCATGAACGTCATATAGCTTAACGAGATTGGTTTTCAGAATGTGCACCTTAGTGTCCACGCACTCGGTGGACAACAGTGGTTCCCAGTCTATTTTGGCAGCATCCTCACGCAGTTCGTCAAGCACCATGCCACCAAAATTGCGCTGCAAAACTATCGTCGGCTTCGCTTTAGGTGGGCGTATTTTGTACGAGAGATAGATAAGGTCATGGTAGGAAAATGCATCGGCAGAGCATTGACCATGCCTGTAAACGAAATTAGGAGAAGAAACTAAGATGAGGTCTAGTAGAGAAGGAACAGAATTAGGAAAGTGATGTGTCGCATTAAGGTTTAATATAGTCATATTACAGGATTCTGTAACACGACGAAAAGAGGTAGTTCGAGAATCACGTTTAAGGAGACAGGTATTAAAATCTCCCATAATAATGGAATGATCATAAGATGGAGTAAGATTTTCCAGGATTTGCTCGAAGGAAGAAAAGAAATTTATACGACACGAAGGAGAATAATATACGCCAAGCAACACTTTTGTATGATGGAGTTCCACTTCTAAGAAGAGATGCTCGCCAGCATTCGACGGTGGCGGCTGTGATGACATAGTGACTATATGATACGGAATATGAGCACGTAAATATATGGCAACGCCGCCACCACCGCCAAAAGCGCGATCATTCCTAATTAGTTGGAAACCTGGAAGAGAATAAGAAGTCGATAAGAGACACGGTTTCAACCATGACTCAGAGATAAGAATTGCATGTATGTTTTTGCAATCAAAATTGGCCAGCATATCTGGGAAATGGGCTGGAATACTTTGTGCATTTAAATGGACTACATTAAAGTTCTTGGGTACGTCTGAAAACTGTGATTGAAGAGTGTCTCCCAGAGACGGTATACTAGTAAAGCTATCATCAAAGCTCGTAGCTGTTAGAAAACTGTCATCGTCGCTAATCGAGTCTATAACTGACATATAAATATAAAATAATAATAATAAAATACAGTAATATATAAAATAATGATAAAATATAATAATATATAGTACTTATATAATGCTATATCAATAAATAATTTAATACACAATAAAAATGTTACTACCTTAAGCGTATTCATTTTGTCCACCCGCCAGTTAAATGCATTATCGAAGAAAGATAACAAATGTGAAGAGATAAGCTTAAAACTAACAAATATAACAACAAAAGTAAGATAAGATAATACACCAACACAACAAAAATACTCAGAGTAGGCATTAACATTATTTTAAATTCGTACATTTCCAAATCTAGACTACTTACAATTTTTTTTTTTATGAGAAACGGAACGTAACGTGACATAATTGACAACTGACAATTATGACAGATTAGTTTTCTTTTAGCATTCATTGTTGACATTGACTTATAAAAATAAAAATAGTGAGATTAAAGTGATAGTGAGGGTGAAATATCAATAAGAAGTATAACGTTAATTACCTACGTAAACGAATGTTATGAAAAAGGCCTATTTCTTGGTGGCGGCTGCTCGCTTGGTCTTGGGTGCAAGTGGTTTGGCTGCGGGCTTATCCTCGTCTGCAAGTTTAATCCTGCCCAGATCGCCGACGCTCGTAATGCGATGGCGGTTGCCGTCGGGGCCCAAGATGTAAATGTAGCCCTCCCGTGTCCAGCACTTCGCAACGCCGAACTTCGCCCGTGCAGCCATAAAAGCGTTGTGCCGCGAGCGTGTCAGGAACTCGGAGAGCGTGATTCCCGTTCCCTTCAGCTTCGTCTTGGCGAACCACAAGTTGTCCCGCACCACAAGAGACTCGAATTTTATAAGAATGGGCCTTGCTTTGCCGCTGGAGGTCTGACGCCCCATCCTTTGACAGCGGCGTATGTCATCAGATGACAAGGTGTCCATCTTAAGACGCTGCTTGACAGTCTCCACCACCACTTGAGTTGTCACCTCATCTTTGCATATTACCTGTATATGTGTGAATATTACCTGTATCAAACTGACAACATTTGGCACAGTGTCATGCAATGAGGCGGCCGCTTCAACCACTAAGCCTAACTGCCACTGACCTTAAATGGCACAATCAGCGCAAGACTGTGTCGACTACAACCTCTATGAGTCAAAAGAAAGAAAAAAAAAGAGGGTAAGCACTGCGAAATTCAATTCTGTAACGCGAGAGTCTACCTGGACTTTGTTGAGAAACTTTTCTTGTTGAAGTGAAGTTGTATCCCACATTAGCTTTGAGGTAATCAAGTAAGCGTTATTAAGAATGCATTGCACTCTGTTATTTTGATAAGTGCAGCGCATTAGCTTTTTGAAAATGATGGCATTAATTCGCATTGCATTAATAAAATAATAATAAAACAATAAAATCAAACTCACTCAACGGGTCTTAATCACGTATAATTAACTAATTTGAGGTCTTATAAATACTGGTGCAAGTTAATTGGTTCAACGGTGCCCAACGTCCTCTTCAAAGTTTGCTGGCTTACTGTAATTAGGTAATTGTGGACGAAGGAAAACGAGTATTTAAGTATTTCAATGCAGATAAATGACGCAGAAATATGATCGTACTTTCAGGATGAACCTATCAACCAACCAATGTACCCCGTATTTGAGTTCAGATCTTTATCAATGTTAGGTCCTACGTAATAAGGGGCGAGCCTATTGCTGTTACGGGCGCACAGTGCCAGATTCCGTGCTGCTACTGAGAATTCGAAAAATATCAGTAACACCTGCTGACTGCTGCCTGACTCAGGAATCGAACCCGGAACTCCCCGATACTCCCGATGCAGATGCAGACGCTATCCACTGGACCACGGAGACAGGCTTCACAAATGCAAAATTAACAATTGTTTTGAACAAACATTTTCCCAAGTTTGACATTATTTGTAACCCCATCATTAAATATCTTCGCCTCTCAGTCTACAATCCACAGCAATAAATCTCAACTCGCAAACGCCATTTAACTTGTGACGTCGTGCCCCGGCGCTTGCGAGCCTCGCTACGAGTGACGCACTGCAGTGGGGAGCCCTCTCCCGCTCGCCGGCCCTATATATACCGGCGACACACGTGGTTGGGCCTTTTTCTGCTTGGAGACAACACGACAAAGCTGAGTACCCATCCGAAGACCTGTGGAGTGCCAACCTACCACCCACGCCCTGGATAATTGTCTAGTCGGCTAATCTCAAGTGCCAGTTTTTTTTGTGTAATTAAAGCCATTGTGTAACTGGAATATAACGCGAGTTTAATCTTTCCTGGTGATATTTTTTATTTATTTCCCGTAAGACAACCTAATTATCTCTCTTTAATTGCTCGGCGAGTGATCGATCCCGGCTATCCCGTGGAAATCAATCACTCGTGCGACAAACTTCAGCGCTATCAAGTCTGGCTCCAAAAAGACAAACACAATTTAGGATACACTGCATTAGACTTCGCACCCTTTGTGCCGTGAACAAAGGCTTGCGTCGCGGCGCGATAATGTCGGCTTCAATCTCCTAACTCCACTCATACTAACCGCATGTAGGTAAATGCAAGAGATTTTATCGTTGACCTGAAAATGCATTAATTACACAGTGAAAAGATAGAAATACTTACTGTAGAGCGCATTTTTCGTACTTACGATGAGCCGTGTTTATAGGTATACATATACTCTAAAGGAATAAATAGGTGTGCAAGATAAGAAAATGATATAGGAGATAGAAGGAATATATTGGTTATTCATGATTAACTTTCGTGTTCGTAACATTGATTGCAACATTGTAAAAGTATCTTCACTTGAATTCGGATGGAACAAGACTCTGATTAACAACTTTTACGTATTCAATTAGACAGATTGCTCACCATTTGTATAATGCTTTAAGAGGCCGTTCCAAAATTCACGGACTGCGTGAATAGGTATTTTACGCCAAGCGCGCGGGCAACGCGATCGAGGTGTCAATGTGTGCGTCTGTGTAGCCCAGCAAAATCTACCTTGCAGTGAACTCGCGGAGACAAAACAAATTGATACTTTGACCAATAAAATGTATGATCGTAATACAGAATTATTTTGGATAACGTATTTTGATGTTTAAATGTAATAATTCCAGGTAGATTCCATTGTTGCTGTTAAAAAACATCCGACTTCAAACAGTCGTAGAAACATACAAAATCTCATTTACTTAGATTACAATAAATACTAATTCTAGTCATTCTGTTATAAAATCCAAAATACTGAACTGATTTCGGAAAACTTTCTATGGGACCAATCTGGAAGTAATATCATTATAGCCCATCCTATGAAATAAAAATAAATCAAAATCGGTCCATAAATGATGCATTAGTTAGGTAACAAACATTAAAAAATATGAAAAAATAATACAGCCGAATTGTGAACCGCCTCCGTTTTGAAGTCGGTTGAAAATATGAATACACAATATAAATGAGATTTGAGGCAGCGATAGCCGAGTGGATATACCAACAGACATGCAGAGGGTATCGGGTTCGAATCCACGGCGCGCACCAATGACTTTTCGGAGTTATGTGCGTATTGAATTATTAATTATCGCTTGTCCCGTGTCTCGGAGAGCACGTTAAGCTGTCGGTCCCGGTTGTCATGAAGATCTTTGACAGTCGTTACAGGGCGTCAGTACATAGTATAAAAATAATAGTAGGATAGCTTCATACAAATCGGCCGGCGCTGGTTTGAATGTACGCGTGAATCCCCGGCGCCGTGTACGTACGGACTTTTCATGCACACAATCTCATAAACGAGCGCGACGAGCGCGGCGAGCGCGGCTTCAATTCAATTTCAAATATTTTATTGATTCTCGCTCACACGATTTTTCAGCAATTGAATCATTCCACTTACCCATAAAATAAGGAAAGTGCATAAACACACATTATTCCCAAATGTTACTTTAAAGTTTAGTAATATTTGTTTTTATTTTAACCGTTACTGTCCCACTGCTGGGCTAATGTCTCCCGCACACTCTTCCATAAATGCCGACCTTTTGCTTTATCTTGCCAGTCAGCTAGAAAAATATTAATCGTTTTTTCGACCTGCCCCTGTCAACACTTCTCTTTCCTCCAGTTCTACTTCTCCTTCAGGGTTGCATTGTTTGGTGATGTATGTCCAATTTCGAGATGTTTCCTACAGACATATCTTACCCAATCCTACTTTAACTTCGCTGCTTAGAAGCGCACTTCGCTGCTTTGACAGTTTTAGTCTTACACGTTACACCTAATACGCTACATTACATGGCACGTTGGCAAACCATGAGCTAGGAATTTCGAGAATTGGTCTGGTTATTATTTTAATGTTAAATTGTCTGGTTTTATAACAATGTTTAATTATACTATTTTTCTTCGTTACTTTTCGTACTAAGGCTTGAATGTTCATGACATGTTAATTAATTAAAACTGTTAATTAATCAAAACTGTAGAAAATGTTGAGGTGTTTAAATTCAATGGTTAAATTTTGATCTATCCAACGCATAACAAATTGTAAACTGATGAAAATATATAACTTGTTTAATTTTTGTAGTATACACGTTTATTTTATTATAAGAAATATACCTACTACCAGTAAATATCTACCTACTTCAAGAGCATGCCGATTCCGGAACCAGTACCGGAATTCCGGAATTGACACTCCAATATCGTAACTCAGTTCCGGAATTCAATATTCTCCGATATTACAAGCCTACGTACTACAGTTTAGGATGTCTCCAATCTGCAGGCCGATTCAGAATGTCACGACAAGTAATCGTACGATATGTCAAATTATTGTCCTCGTCTTTTAGTCGCCTATCAGAGATATTTTGAACGAATATTTATTGAATTTGGTTTATTTATTAATTTACTTCAAACTGAATGCATAAAATTCATAGGAAATGCGATAGTTTTGACAAAAAATGAGGTAGCCCGTTTGACAATTAACGGAATCGAATGTCAAATGAGATATCGAACGATTCTGAATCGCCCCCCTGGTCAGAGAACGTCCGCCTAGGTCTTCCCCTTCGTCCAAAAATGACGTACCTAACTGCACAACGCTATCTATTGTCAACATTTAGAACTTAAATTATTTCGTTCGTCTTAATTTATTCCTTCCATTAGGTACTGATAGTTCAAACTAATACATTTATATCCTCCATCATCCCTTAGTTTATCCCCATGGGGGTTAAATTTATCAAAATCTTATTTAAGCGCACGTCTTCATCATAGTAGCTCTAATCTTTAAAATTTCAGTTCAATCAGTCGAAAATCTAAAAAAATGTAAACAAACTTTTTTATCCCCTTAGGGGTGGAATTGATCAAAATCCTTTCTTAGGGGATGCCCACCTCATAGTAGCTATATGCATGCAAAGTCTTAGCCCGATTGGTTTAAAATTGACAAAGTTTCATACAAACTTTCAGTCCCCATTTTATCCCCTTAGGGGTGGAATTTATCAAAATCCTTTCTTAGGGGATGCCTACATCATAGTAGCTATAGGCATACAAAGTCTCAGTTGGATCAGTTTAAAATTGGTAAAGTTTTATAGAAACTTTCATCCCCTATTTTATCCCCTTGGGGGTAGAATTTATCAAAATCCTTTCTTAACGGATGCCTACGTCATAACATCTACCTCCATGCCAAATTTCAGTAAGATCACTCCAGTGGTTTGGGCTGTGCGTTGATAGATCACTATGTCAGTCAGTCACCTTTGAGTTATGTATATATTTAGATACAATTTCTGACATTCATAAGAGACACCTTAAGACCTAAGTGAATATAGTATTTTTGAATCTTGCAGTATTTATTTTATAAGAGCATCGATTTCGTTACCATTCTTTTATTATACATATTCAACAATAATAACTCACATCAAGAAGGGTTGGTCGCGCTATAATTACAGTGGTGTTTACAAGGCACGCACACAGACGCAGTGACGACGGCAAGCGGCACACGTCCTACCTCGATGAGCGCTCAGCGCGGTCTAAAGTTCTGTAGACGCGTACAGGATTTATATAACGATTTCTAGCTTCGTTTAAAAATTAATTTAAAATATTTGTAATCACATTTAGAAGCTGATTTTTTTTTCTTAGCAAGGTATTATATCAAATCTTATTAGAGACTATTTGTTTTTTTATTTCTTAGTGTATTTTATGTGATAAAAAATAATCCATTTAGACATAAACGGACAAATTAATGACATTTTACGTAACATTTTTTGGTTTATTTCTGAATGAAACCAAAAATTCTGGCCCCATCATACCAAGGAGCAGGATGTTGTTATGTCGTATATGCATTTAAAAGTTAATTACTCACATAATTTTCGATGTCATGGACCATCGCGTAATGCTCATAAAATGATTTCTTCAAAACATGCTTTGCGGAAACTTGATTTTTCCGTTGTAGGTAATTAAACACTTATTTTTACTCCCATAGTACCATAGTAGACTAAGTGATCTAATAGTATCATCGTTCATTTCTTAATTTGTTGATATATCTAAGTCACAATCACGTATCTCCGCGCGTGTTAACCGCTAAAATGGCTTAAAAAACGGGAACGGCCTCTTAATGCTCAGTTTTGTATGACTTCAATCCAGAAATATTTTACTTCTACGTAAAATATGTATATAATTCATAAAGGCTGCATTTAATTCATTACAATTAGCATTTAGTGGTTAATAGTTATTAAGGTTGACGGTGGAAAAGTTGATATTCTGTCATATCTGGATAGACCTGTAAGCTGACCTCGGGCGTGTAAGTCTTGTATGCAACCGGGATAACGCTAGAGCGATGATGAGGTATTTAGGTTGACATGCACTGCCGCGGTGTTAATCCTAGTGACAGGATGGAAATGCCATGCCAGAGGAGGGGGTGGTTCCACCATTAAATAATGTTCTGACTAGCGAGTACTTTTATTACAGCAACAAGCAGATTTCAGCTTTAGATCTAATTTCACATTGTTCTCGCACGCCTTCGAACGCGTTGAGATACTTTTGAGAGCCTCTCTAGATGCTACTTTATAAGTTCAAAATTTTAGCATTAAATAAGAACTATATTCAATTAAGTATGGATTTGAAAGTTTACTTACCGGTTCTATCATAATGAGAATACATTTTTATGATAAGCACTTAACTGCAAAACATCTATTTCAGGACAGTTTCAGTTATAAACATCTCAAATAAACTAAGTAGACAATACCTTGACATTTATCATTAAATATATTTAAGATGAAAGAAACTTCGGCATAAATAAAACAAAAGGGTCTTGAAGTTACTGTTGAAAGACAACATCAAAATAATGAATTTCGATATAAAACGTTAGCCCTTTGTCAATCAGTTGATGGATTGAAAAGATTCAACAACTTTATTGATGACAAATATCTACAGAAACTATTTTAAAGCCCTAGGTTTTCTAAAGTACTTAACTTTAGAAAACCTAGGGCTTTAAAATAGTAATTACTTATTCTCACAAAAAATATTCGCGGATGAAATTCTAATAAACTAGCTGTCAACGAAACTCTAAAATGCTAGAAATAATATTATTATGTAGACACAAGAATATTGAGAATTCACAAGAAAAAGTTCTAAAGCCCAGCTACGAATAAAATGTCAGGAATTCATGCAAAGCTTTATTTTATGTTCTTACGGTAGTGACTTCGTCACGTCACCCGATATTTAAGTTCAGTTTGATGTTTATGATTCTTATGAAGACGATCGGGTCTACTTCCTAAAACTGCCTGGCTCACAGTGACTTTTCTTACTGGCGACATCTCGCCAATCTACCACAATAATGATGGGCTTGCGCGACCATGATGCAAAATATTGGCTGCAATATATTATATTATTTTAATTTATATTACCTTTTTCATTTGATACTTGGTAACAAGACTGACAGTATTTTCTTTCATAATATGTTGAATTATAAAACATTATGTTTATGTTTTCCAGGTACTTTTTATGGTGGGGTAGGTAAACTATTCAGAAAAATACGCTATATAGCATATTACACGTATTATGAAGATATTTAAAGCTAACAAAACGTAAAACCATATGCAAACTAATATATTTTCGTAAACATTCTTGAGGAATTCGTATTATTTTTAATGTTAGGGAGGTTTTAAGGTTGAGATTTGTTTATGATGCACATAGGTACTGACTGTCTTACTTAATATACTTGTATGTTATATATTAAAATGATAGCATCTGGCACGTCATTAAATTGTTTTCTGTTAAAAGCTAACCAGATAAATATTTGAATTAAACCAGATAACTGATATACGTACAGGTGTATCTATCTATATACATAAGCAAAATATTGTAGAGATTTTACAATTAGAATTAACAAATAAGCATGCTCTCTACAAAAATATTTTTCTGGGTGGGAAACTAACCAATTTTCTCCAGCGTCTCACTAACTGCTAGATCAACACACTAGTATTAAAGAAATAGGACAAGTTTCAGACGGTCATTTGATACAAAACTAGGCAGACTTTACATGTGTCATGAACGAACACAAGACGTTCTTTAAGATAGGGGGAAGTACTAGGATTAAAGAGAACATTGTACAATAATGTTAGAATGTGAGTATTCCTGCGAAGATGAATTGGAAGCCCCTTGAGTTTATTGAGAAAATCTGAAACGTGATCATATTTGCGCAGTCCAAATATAAATCGTATGCAGAAGTTTTGGAGATGCTCACGTTTATCTGGCTGCTCTTCAGTGAGATCGAGATAGCTGACGGCAGCATAGTTAATAATGGGCAGAAGCAAAGATTGAGCAAGTGCAACTTTAGCTTTTGATATTTTTTCTACCACCAGACGGCGCTTAGTATGCGTCAGGTCCAAACTGACGTCAGATACATATCTGACGTCAGTTAGATAGCATCGTCAGTTAGGTAGCTGACGTCAGCATAGTTAATAATGGGCAGAAGCAAAGATTGAGCAAGTGCAACTTTAGTTTTTGATATTTCTTCTACCACCAGACGGCGCTTAGTATGCGTCAGGTCCAAACTGACGTCAGATAACTATCTGACTGTGTACGCGTCTATATGTAGACGCGTACACACACATAATACAAACAAACACAAACGTACGAAAATATAGGGGCTTTGACAGTTTTGACAGGTTTCTGGACCTGATGCCTCAGTGCTGCCGCATAGCGAACGTCATTTCAGAAACCCCTATTAGAAGCATACCTTATTCCACATAAAACTTGGCTTTCATGGCAAATTTGTGTTTTTGTTGGGATAAAGGTTCTTACAATATTCTGTATACTGTTGATTAGAGAATTACGTACACACATACATAGACTCACGCCTATTTCCCAAGGTGGTAGGCAGAGAAAATCGAGAAACGACTTAAAAACCAATAAAATTGTGTGTTCTCGTTGCTAGCTGAACCATCTCAATTTTTGTCCTCAAAATGTGCCCACTGAGCCGCAAAAAGGGCAAATTGATTACGCATCCGGGAGTATTTTTATTTTTAGATCTTTTTTTCAATATAAATTCTAGCGGTCGAATGTTTCCAATGCTTCCGGAATTTGTATTGGATCCGAATAAAAAGTGCGAAATACCGAGCTATACCACAAGTTTCTCGTTTTAGGGTGGCATCGTTTCTGGATGTTTCGAGCAAAAATTTTCATGTATACATGTATAAAAGTACAGTGTAGTTACTATGCAGAAAAAGAAAGGTACGCCCGTTAGAAATATGGTGAACGTCCGGTAAAATAATGTGAACAATCACTCAACTAAAGTGATGCCGTAAGGACTTGTTACACAACAAAGTCTACCTACCTAATTATAGCACTAGAATCAGTAAAACAATTTTTAAAACCTTTACCTATATGCTGTTCTGTTATTTACCTACGTATTTCGATTCGAGAAATGCGGCAACGAATTTCTTAAAAAAATGCCGTAAAGAATGTTAATAACTTGTGCCCAATTTAGACTAGAAGTTAATTTCCTTTCAGTTTATTTTAAGTCAAGACCTTCTTTAATTAATTTGAAATTTTAATACTTATTCTGTAATGAGGACTTCCTTTGACTTTTTCGTATAGTAACCACGAAAGAAGGAATTTTGTAAAAATGGTAAAATTAAACGATCACTGACATGACCAGAAACCTTTTTAAACTAAACGAAAATAAAACTGTTATGTGGTAATATTATACTATTTGATACTCGTGTGAAGTAAATGTATTATATACATTTTACGCAATTAAGTCTAGAACTTACTTTAGAGCTATATTTTGTCCCTGATTTGTAATAAAACCGTTTCACTTTATTTTGGAGAGATTTGCATGAAATTAAAATGACAACTGCAAACCAGAAAAAGCTATCTATGTTTTAATTTAAAATTATAAGCGTTTCGCTTTCGATGATCATAGTGTAAAATCAAACAAGTCGGCGGTGGACCAGTTCGAAAAAAATCCCTTGGCTCGCTCATAGAGACAAGGCACACTAGAAACTGGTTTTGTATACGAGTGTCAATCTGCGTGTAAAGTAGCACTGGAAGTGACGATGTCTTACTGAGCGATTCTCGCCCTTATAGTGGTCTAGAGGGAAGTTATTTGACTGTACCTACACAGTTGAAACTCATACATTTTAGTAAAAAAAAACTATTCTACACATGCCGACAAGATTAAAAATAAATTTTACTCCAAAAGGCAAATATCCACTTCCCCGCACCTTTTTTCACATCAGTGTAAAACGTCCGCAGTAGGTTTTATTGCGTCGCGATGTCATTCAACTTTTTTGCATACATTTAAAGTTGGAAACTGTACAGAACACTGCCCGTATGTTTACACATTCAAATGAGAATTTCGATTTGTTGTGCGTATCTTTGATTCGGTCGCCCGTTATATTCAGTTGGGTCAAATGTAGATTGGCTTTGTCAGAGTTTTATGACAGATGTTATGTAGGTACACAGTTTGCTTAAACTAGCTAGGTACACTATGCAGTGGTTTAGTATGCTAAAATAAATTCAAAACACAGAAATTAACTAGTTCCATAGGCGCACTTTTACAACTTCGACAAATCAAATGCTTCAAATCAAAGAACCTGCGATTAGTACTTTAGTCTCTTTCAACCTATTCGGAACAATATTGGATAATGTCGAGGTCAAATACAAAAGGTCTGTTTCTTAGAAATCGACTCTGTATACTTAAAAAGTATTTTTGTCTCGGTATTCTCACGCAACCTCAGATTAAGTACCTGCATGATCTGAGCACGCAAAATAAAAATAACTAGTATCAAGGTGCGTGTCGCTCTGTGACCTTTCTCTGACTGAACCTGAAGTAAATTACGCCATCTTCTTTTTTACATGTGCCGCACTACCAATGAGCCGAACGTGTGCCCAGACCCGAAACAACGATTAATGAAGCACTCAAGGTATTGTCGCAGGTGGGTATTGAACCCACAACACTCAGCGTAGTTCAAACGGTGACGCTACCACTTAAACTACTGCACCATATGCGCACGTTTAAACATCAGGCCGGCTAGTTTGTTTAATCTACTACTATCGATGGATATTGAAAAAATCGATAAACACCATATTTATCCACCACATAGATAAATCTAAAAGGTCTTATTATAATATTGTCAAAGTTGCTAGACTTCGTCAGCATATATATTGCATCAAGAGCCCTCCTAAATAGGTCGTATGTTAGCAAAGTTATCACAGCACTTGTATATTGAGTATCTGTTTTGTGAAATTTTGTTAAATAGAAGTGGCTACTTAAGTTTTTCGAGAGGTGACTGTCTCATTCATGTCATGGTATTTTACTTATGCTACAAAATCAGCCACTCAAGCCATTGTACACCAAAAAATGGATCTGCTTATACGCGTAGGTATACCAGTGAAAGTGAAAGTTAGCCACCCACCAACAATATTTAAACGTTTTCCATAATTCCTGGGTAAATTTATTCTAACATTCTAACATATCTTCACGCCTTTTATCTCCGAAGGGGTAGGCAGAGGTGTATTACACACCCACACTTCACCAGATATGTTTCGGTCCCAATGTAATAGGGGGCGAGCCTATTGCCATCTACCGGGCACATTATTTAGCGAGCGATAATTAACATTTTATTGTAATGGAAATTTAGGTGTATTATTAATTAAGGTGTTATTTACATTGTATTAAAGTACACGGAGCCGCGGGTAAATCAAGTTTTATAATATGAAGAATACTGAACTACTGGAGTTGAGGTGACGTAATATATTGTCCGCCAATAATTATGGGTAAAGTTCCCTTTATTTTCGTATGCTTTTTACTATTCATATTACATTAATTGAATAACTGAACGAGGTAGTATTTCATTCAACTTCCTACAAGTTTACTGGAGCTGTTTACAATAGCTTTGCGAGCTGTTATGAAGAGCGACATGTTAGTTAACATAAATATGAGGTTCTATTTCGAAGCATTAGGGCTTAAGATGTTAACTAAGGATTCTAGTTTTTGTCTTTTAGAACTTAAACTTTAGATACAAAATTGCAGATTGCTGAAATATTTCTATTATAAATCAAAACGTATACGACTCTAGGGGGCGCTACATTAAATTTAATGGGACGTTCACAACACTTTATAACCATATTATGATTGAGATCCTTATACGGTACATTTATGCAATATTGGTCAGGTATGCTAGTGCCATTTGCCAAGCTATGAAGATCACCGCAAGATATACGCATACAATGCGTACTTACAAATCAGCTGAAATCATTTTTAAGCAAAACGCTTTTTATACCAATCTAATCATCTTCTTGCCCTGGTCCCAATCTATTTGGGGTCGGCGCAGTACGTCCTTCGCTTCCATTCTTTTCTGTCGCCCGTCATCTGATCATTTACCCCTTTCTCTTTCATATCCATCCTCACACAGTCCATCCATCTTTTCCTTGGCCTCCCTCTCCCTTTCCATCCCTCTACCTTCATATTCATCACTTGCTCACCTACATACATATCATCTCTTCGCATAATATGTCCATACCAAGCCAAACGACTTTCTTTCACTTTCTCGTCTATAGGCGCCACTTTCAGACTACCTCTCACGTATTCATTCCTAATCTTATCCATTCTCGTAACTCCACACATCCATCGCAACATTCTCATCTCTGCCACATGTAATCGTTTTTCATCCATCTTCTTAGTAGCCCAACACTCAGCTCCATACAATACGACAGGCCTTATAACCGCCTTATATATGCGTCCCTTGAATTTCAAAGGCATTTTAGGATCGCATATTGTGCCCGAGACCTGTCGCCATTTCATCCATCCTGAGTTGATCCTTTGCCGAACATCTCGGTCAATTTCGCCGTCGTGTTGCAGGAGTGAACCGAGGTAGCGAAAGTCGGAGCATACTGGTAGGGGTATACCGTCGAGTGTAACCGGGCTTGGACTAGAGAGGCCGCCAAAGTCACAGAACATGTATTCAGTTTTGGTTCTGCTTATCCTAAGGCCTACGTTCTCCAGTCTCTGCCGCCACTCCTCCAGCTTGCTCTGCACCTCCTGTCCACTTTCTGCTACCGTGACGATGTCGTCGGCAAACAGCATGCACCAGGGTGCCTCTTCCTGTATGTCCGATGATATGGCATCCATAATCAACAAGAAGAGGTAAGGACTAAGAGCCGACCCTTGGTGCAAGCCTACAGCCACATCGAATCTGGCTGTGATTCCAGCTGCGGACCGGACTTGCGTGTGGCATTCAGCATACATAGCTTGGATCAACTTCAGGTACTTTTCAGGCACTCCTTTCTTCTTGAGGGCCCACCACTTGTGGTAGGCCCTCAAGAAGAAAGGAGTGCGGGTACCGCGCCTCTCTGTATTTTTCACAAATTTGGCGAAGTGCAAAAATGGCATCCAACGTACCTCGACCAGGCATAAAACCGAATTGGTTACGTGAAATCTCACTCTCTGCTCGCAAACGTCGCTCAATTACTCTCTCCCATACTTTCATACTATGAGGCATTAACTTTATTCCCCGATAATTGTTGCATTCTTGGACATCTCCCTTATTTTTAAAAATGGGCTCTAGGTAACTCCTGCACCATTCCTTGGGTACTGTCTCCTCATGCAACATCTTATTGAAGAATAAAGTCAGCCACGCCCATCCATCCTCCTCTAACACCTTCCATGCTTCTACTGGTATTCCATCTGGTCCTAATGCTTTCCCATTCTTCATTCCACTCACAGCCCGTCTTACCTCATCCTTACTTATTACATTCACTAGTCCAATATTCTTTGCCTTGTTCTCAAGCATTTTGCACCAATCATTCTCTTCATTCATTAATTTTTCAAAATATGTTCTCCATCTTTCTTTAATCCTATCATCATCCGTAAGCACCACTCCTGTTTCATCTTTCATACACTTGATATGGGATACATCCCTCGCCTTTCTCTCTCTAGTCTTAGCCAGTCGGTATAAATACTTTTGGCCCTCCGGCTTCTCAATTAATCCGTATATATTGTCAAGGGCTTTTGCTCTAGCTAAGGCAACGGCTATTTTGGCTCTTTTCTTACATTCATCATACTTCTTTTTCTTACTCTCTTTCAACGAGTCATTACCTTCTTTCATCAGCTGCCATTCCTTAAACCTTGCTTTCTTTTCCTTGAGCACACTCTGTACTTCCTCTGTCCACCACCAGGTATCTTTATCTTTCATACGTTTTCCTTTCGATTCTCCTAAAACATCTTTTGCCACGCACTTCATACATTTACTCATCTCCTCCCAACTCTCATTCACGCTGCAATCCTTCATATCGCCCATCTCAATCATTTTATCTACCACTCTGTTTCTGAATTCTACTGCACATTCATTCTTCTCTAACATATGCTATTTTACTTTTGGGGGTAGCTGCTCATTGGTTCTTTTCGAGCTCAGCCGAATTTTTAATTCGACCACCAGGAGTCTGTGCTGTGAGACTAAGTCTTCTCCCGGTACCACCTTACAGTCTTTGACCCAGTTGATACGTTTACGCCTTAGCAGAAAATAATCAATCTGGGTCATATGGTGGCCACTGTTGTAGGTTACCAGGTGTTGCTCTTTTTTTTGGAACCAAGTGTTAGCCACTATAAGATCAAAAGCGGCAGCAGCTTGGAGAATTGCTTCTCCCTCGCTATTTCGGCTGCCGAAACCCCAGCCTCCATGTACTCTTCCATACTCTCCACTTGTTCGTCCCACATGACCATTAAAATCTCCTCCCAAAATTATCTCTTCATTCTCCGGAATATCCGTCATCATGCTATCGAAATCCATCCAAAACTTCTCTTTCTCACAATCATCACATCCTACCTGAGGGGCATACACACTTATCACATTCAGAATAATATCTTGCAATATCACTTTCACAGCAATCAATCTGTCATTAATTCTATTTACACATGTCACACCATCTTTCAGATTTTCGTCTAACACAATTCCCACACCATTTCTTTTCCCATCACTTCCACAATAATAAAACTTGTATACCAATCTAAACGTAATAAAAATAATGTTAACACAATACAATCATGACGACCATCCATTAAAACGGATCTGGCATTCTAAATTCGATTCAACTTTACAAACAGTCAAATAAAACGGTCCTGGCATTCAAAATTAAAAAAATAACAACATTAATGAAATACCATTGACAATATTGAAATCGCCAACGTTCATCCTTGACCCATCAAATGGTATGTTTGTCAATCCTACCTAACATAGCATAAAACCGAAAGCATTCCTCGGTAAGCTTGTTCAACCCTAATAAATCTACCTATGTCCCCATTTGGAATTTTGTTTACATCAAGGGTACGTGTCCCAAATACCTGACTAGGGCTGTCCCGAATGTTTTCTAACGGATGATCGCTACAAGTGTTTTTGATTCATAAATATGGTTATGAATGGATGTGCCGTATTGGACCAGTGGCAGTGGTATCAATGAGTTGCATGTAAGTCTGGAAAATTAATTTCTAGTAAAATATGATCGAGCCAATCTAATGGTTGATTAGTTTAATTCAGGCTTGTTCTTCAGCCGTAAAATCTATAAAGGGAGAAATAAAAATGATTTTAAAAGGCTGCTTTTTAGGGTTTGTTTGTCCAGTAGCCTAAAAGCATAAACCTAGTTAGTGACCAAGAAATAGTGGGTATATCTTCCTAACTAAGACATTTCTCTTTAATGCTACTGTTCCGCACCGGTGGCCTATAGCTATGGGCTAAAAAATAACTAAGCTTACCTTGATAAATTGGCTATCCTACACAAATATAATTATTCAAATCGAACCTGTAATTCCTGAGATTAGCGCGTTCAAGTAAAAAAACAAACAAACTCTACAGATTTATAATATTAGTTTAAATAATATGTACATATTATTATTTTTAATTTAATTATTAATACTAAAAGCCAGAAGTTGACATTAATTGGTTCGAACCATAAATATTACCATCCCTTGTATGTTCTAATTTGATTTCGAAAATAACAGTTTACCAACGGCATTATATCGGGACTAATTAACTGTTGTCTACTTTTCTTTTTGGAACTGTTTAAGCATGATTTTAAAAACTATACTCCAGTGTAGCTAGACTGAACAGTAATTACTATAGAATAGCAATTTCAACAGTAAGCTTCTGAAACGCCGATTTTATTTCTGACGTTATCTTGATCCGAAATGTAAGTCACCATTAGATCTTAATAGAGCCTTGCAACGGCAATAGGCGCACCTCCTAGGTTAGAAGATAGTACATTATATAACCTTGTTTCTCCTTACCCCATTTGCTGTCCGGCGCGAGGCACAATAGAAAATCAATTGTTATGAATCATATATGATACACGGGGCAGGGAAATTGTTAAGCAAGTATCTCCCTAGCCCAAATTATCTATGCCTTGATTCAAAAATCCATTTTATCTCTAAAAATAAAAGAATCCATTATTATTCAAATTAAGTAAGACTATGCTTGAACCAATTTTTCAAACAAACTCAACAGGCTGTAAAAATAAACAAAAAGCTTACAGTATTCCATTGGGGTTCGAAACGTAGAACAAACGCTAATTGGGTCCTAGCCGGATGATTGCGTTCATCAAAACTTCAGTGCGTCTACTATGTTTCCAATGTTTACGTGTTACCTAAACATTTTTGTTGACAGTAAAATATTTTTTTTAAGTATGTGCAATTTAACGGGTGCGATACGTGAAACCGAAAATGTAACACCGAATACCACATCGCCGTAATCTCACAACCACGAATCACTTGACACCGATTGCACGTTACAACTAATATAACTAAACCTCGAATTCACTAAATCGAATGACTTGATAACGCACGAAACGAAAAACTTATCACCGAAGTCAAGTAACCTCGAATAACGAAACCACTTACCGACCATACGCCTGTAGGAAAAACTCAAACACCTGCTACGTTGGCTCCAACTTGTAGGTACCATATCTAGAGACGAGACGTGACGATGACCGCACTCAATAGGGTTTCCAGCGGCGCACCGAATTTAATGCTAAAAGCTATCAAAACTTTATAACAGCTAAAAGCTATTAAAAATAATCAACAATCTGCAACGATAGGCTCCGAACTGAAGAATGTAACTTTGCAGAAACTTAGGTCACTATTAAGCAGCGTTGCATTTTAGTAATGATCCTAAATGATAACAAGCCAACAAAACACAAGTTTATATTTTTTGATGAGAATGAATCGACTATTTGATGAATTTGTGTCCCAAAAAGTGACAAGATTATTTCAATGCTACACATCAAGTAATTACTTATTATGTTTCTAATCACAATTATTTTATTAAATATACCTATCACTTAAATCTTTTTCCTTTCACATTGCAATATAAGATAAACAAATGCTGTGTACATTTAGTTCAGTTTCTAGTTATTTAATGAGAAGAAAAGCTTACCAATAAACTATAATAGTAAACCTCTAGTAGTGGTTTCGAGAGTAGCGGCGTTCCCTATAAAGCGGTCGATACCAAGCAATTAGGTATGTTCATCACGTTGCTCCGTGTTGCCAATTAGGAATTGTTAAGTACCAAGTTGTTGAGCGATAGTGTGAACTTTTATTGGGCGCTTTATCGGAACTATTTTTGTGCTAGTAAACAGTGACAATAAAACACAATAAAATCGAGAGTAAAAAATAGAAACTACTTTTAGACGCAACTGCTCCAACAAGTTTTAGAGGGACTGGCCAAGAAGATATTATATAAGGCAAATGTGAACGACTGGAGGAAGGGGAAAATCATTGGCGAATGTCTTCTGACCAGATTGGAGACATCCTAAAAAGTGACAGATCAGAAGAAGGTACACTAAGGCGACGAGCATGCATTAAAAAAAAAAAGAAGAGATGAATGAATGAAGCAAGAGCAATGCATGAGCATGCAAATGGCGGTTCGTAGTCTCTAGTCTCTGCACAACCCTTTGGGTCACAGACGTCAGTCTATGTATGTATGTTATATTTAATCTTGGCAAGGGATTTCTATTGATTTGTACAAATAACCATCATTAATAATCGACTGCCTCCGTGGTCCAGTAGTTAGCGTATGCGACTGCTGATCGGGGATCCCGGGTTCGATTCCCAGGACGGGCAAGTGTTACTGGGTTTTTCTGAATACTCAGTAGCAGCCCGGAGTCTGGTGATATGGTGAAATATGGGTATAATATTTACACTCTGCCTACCCCTTAGGGGATACAGGCGTGAGACTATAACAATAAAGATCTTTACTGTTTGCCCGGTTGTATCCAAGAATTACCTTGGTGCCCGTGGTCTGCTTTCTAGTTTATCCGTCTGATCTCCACAACCAAAAAAGACAGCGATAGTCCATAGCTTAGAGCAGACTCGCCTTTTGCTGATTATAAATACTGGCTACTTCTTCAGATCATCAATCCTGCTTGCGACGGGATAATGAACGAGTTCAGCCAACAAAATCGTAATTATTCTGCGAGCTTAAACTAAATAAATATTTTTTTAAACATTTAATACAAATATCCCATCGCTGTTTTAACACCAACACCGCAGCATAAAAAATAAATACACCAAGAGTATCGACATAAAAAATGAAACGTAATTGCATTATTTAAACCAACTTCACACACGGAAAAAATACCACCACGTATTCATATTTTCACGAATTTAAATACAAAATATTTTAAATATCACGCCGCAGATATACTTCAGATATCTAGCGTATTCATTTATAAATATAAGAACGTAATATAGTTTTAAATTTTTCCTATCAGGTAATGATAATTAATTCATAGTTAAGGTATTTGTGACAAGTGTCACCTACACTCGGTACATGAATCTATGAGCCCACAATATACATAATTATAACACCATTCCAGCAATCATTAACACTTCTACTTCTTATTATTATCACGTGGGTGTGTATTAACACTAATGTGCTTAGCCATGATGTCATAATCTTGTCACAAAATCCCGGAAAGACGGATTAAGTCCTACACTATAAGCGGTCCCCCATCCATAAGGTAACCTCTGTAGCCGTTGCTCACTTTGTCGATGGATTACGAACGGCAATTCTCGTAGGAACTCTACATAAACTTTCATAATTTGAGCAAATTCAGAACCAATTTATTGCATAGCGACAGTTGCTTTCAATTTTACTGCTTTTGAAAGAACAGTAAGCAGAAGGACAAAAATAAATATAGGACAGTAATACATAATATAGACATACTTACTGAGTTCAGCTCATGATAAGATGTAAAGTTTTTCTTTCATTTAACTAGTTTTATATTTCCTTACATTACTTATAGCACAAAATTTAACGAACTATTATATTCACTGGCGCACTAAGATAAAATCTTTCACTTTTCAAAACCGCAAGCCTCCATACTCGGGTAGCGGTCCCGGCATAATCCTTGTTAGTGCATGTTCCTGTATAATGGCACAATATTCATTATATTAAAGCTCAGGTGTTTCGCCTGTTCGAGGTCCTTACGTGTTATTTGTGTGAAATTATAAAAGGATATGATAATATTCCGCCAGACGAGGCTGCTTTTACTCGAATAACTAAACAAGTTATATGGGATAAATTGATGGTTTTTAGGGTCACAGTTATTTGGATTTCATGTGGCAAATATTTTTTATATCAGTCACGAAGATAAAACGTTATGAAGAATTAAAAAAATGCTCAGATTGAACCACATTATAATGAAAATATAATGGCGGGGTAAGACAACTTATACGCAGACAGAAAAAAACATTTGACCGTAGTTTCGAGTTAGTATTTGGCAGTCCAGGTGTTTATCGTAAACTGAGAGAATCATGTATACACATTATTACACATAGGGACATTACTTACCTTAACTGACTGGTTCATTAACGCAGAGCAAATACCGCTGGGCAAGCAAGATATTTGATGTTTTGGATACCATTGAGAATGGCTTTATGGAATTTTACTCAGGAAGCTAAAAGAGTGATGAAAGAAATGCAAATCTTTCATTCTAAAAGTTAATGTAAAAATTGTGCGAACCTTTTCCAATACTTTCTTAATAAAGGCATGGATTTATGGTTTACACGCCAGTAAAAATAAAAAAATATGCGAAAGCTATTTTTATTAGCTTTATTTATCAAAGCAAAGTAAAATCATACGATTGTTAGGTAATCGCCCTGAGTCTCATCGGCGGAGCAAGAAAAAGACTTGAATAATATACTTAATAGTAGTAAAAATAGAATAATAAGCAGCGATAGCCAAGTGGAGAGACCGACAGACTGCTACTCAGAGGGTTCGAATCCACGGCACGCATCGGTGACCTTTCTAAATTAAGTGCGTATTAAATTGTTAATTATTATCGCTTGCTTATCGGTGAAGGAAAACATCGTGAGGAAACCTGCATGTCTGAGAGTGCTCCAATATGTTCTCGAAAGACATGTGAGGTCTGCCAACCCGCACTTGGCCAACGTGGTGGACTATGGCCTTACTCTTCTCATAGTGAGAGGAGGCCCATGCCCAGCAGTGGGAAAGTATGTACAGGGCTGATGATAAAAAATAGAATATTTATACTAAGTATACATAATTCACAACGAAGTTACATTTCTATGACTTTATTAGTTTTTGAAGTTCTTATTAACTTTAAGACTTAATTAATTTTAAGTTTTCAAGTCACAAACGTAAGCTGCATCTTTGACTGAGATGAATAATATATAAAACATGTAAGTTTCGTATTTCTAGTAAAAGAGTTAAAGTTCGTGAAAGAGGGAAGTTGTCATCATGTTAGGGAATGTAATAAAACATCTGTAGGAGAAGTTGGTGTGTAAAAATCAAAGGAATATAGTTTTAATTAATGTTAGTAAGTAACAAAATTTTGATGTCCGTTCATTATGTCAGCGTTATAAAAAACATTTTCACCACAGCAGCAGCTCAAACATGCCACTTTTGCTGCGAGACAACAGTGAACAAAACGCGATTTTGATTCGAGCGTGAGTAAAAGTAGCGTTTTAATTTTTCAATCTTCAGTGTCACGAATTGACATTGTTCAGCCATAAATTTGAAACATTCGAATTTTACTGTGCTCTGTCTCTTTCACATGTATATAAAAAGTGAGTGAAAAAACAAACCCCTTCGAATTCGAAATTCGATTTTGGAATTCGACCTCAAAGAAACACCTTCGGAAACGCAAATAAAAAAAGATATTTGTAATAAAGAAATTACTTTTTTTATATGTTATTGTTTACATGTTTAATTTATTATTGGATTTTAATAAAAATAAGTCTAATTAATAGTATAAAATTGGTATTTAACCAAAACATTTTTATTTGAGTTACAACAATGATACATTTGAAAAATAAACATCAGGGACGCGGTATTAAAACGCGATTTAAAAAAGTAGCGGGTATAAAAATTTCGCTGATGCTGATACAGTATAGCGTAACTTATTAAATTATAATAATATATAAAATAATCTAAAAAGATGAGTGAAACTAGCGATGATGACTGTAATTTAACACCAGTAGAGTTAAATCAACAAGTGATTAATGCAGAATTCAATCTTTGCCTCTTCATTTTTGTCTCCTAAGTAATATGTGTTCTCACTGCTGTGGTGAAAAATTATGTGTGCTACACGAGAGCAAAGTATTTTGTATCTCGTGCTGTTGTCACTACGCTCAGGACTCAAAATCAGCACTTGAAACAAAAAACTACTTTGCTCTCTTGTTGCACAAATAACTATTTGACAATTCTCCTGGACACAAGTTTCTGATTCAGGAGTTGTTTTTTAAAAAGCAAAAAATGAAGAGATGAATGTAAAAGATACATAAATAATTGTCAACTGAACTTGCCTTTGCTCGCGACCTCAGATACCCAAACGGTCTGTCCGTTTGGATATCTGAGGTCGCGAGCAAAGGCAAGGTTTGGTGTTGGATCCCAATATAATATTTTGCAGTACATATATAACGTGTCTTAAGACTACTTTTTATGAACAATGGACAACCTTCCCAGGTATCATGTCTCAAACATTATTTTTGCTTCGCAAGCCACCCATAACACCAACTGCAGTTCATTACCCTCCTATTTCACAATACAATTCCGATTCATGTACGAATAACCAGTCAAGTTTTACCTTATCTGGTAACGATCCAAGAATACGAACCGTACCGTATACTGTTGCACTTTTATTGCAGTTTTAGACAGTGAACATCTGCGGCCCTATCGATTGCCGCCCTCATTGTATCACTAACGAGTTTTCTTTAAAAAGTTTAAGCTGCAATAAAGTTTCATCGTGAAAGCATTGAATGGCGTATGATGCTTTTACTTTGTACGGTAGTAATACAATATATTGTTGTGGAGAAAATGAAAACGCAGCGTCGGATGCAGTATTTCTGGATAAATTTTTAACATTTCCTTCTTTGCGATAGGTATTTGATATTGTACAGGAACCTATTAAATTCTCTCTTGTAGTTCATGATCATTCGTTAACACGAACGGAATATTGACCACAGAACTAATGTAACCAGTATTTTATTATTTTGTTAAAAAGGCAACCCTCGCACTAGGAATAAATCCTGTGTCGCGGGAGACTTAACAAATTGTACGGAGTATTTACCCATTGGGGAATACAGTTTAGCATGACGAAGTCTTACATCTTCCATTGCGTAGTCTTCTTAAATAGACAAAAATGTGTATCCTGTATAAAAATAATTAAAATCATACTCGATGTATCATGTCGATGTGACCTAATTTAATAATCAGATTGTTAATTATGTGTTGTCATATCTCGTACTTTTGGCGAAGCACGGGTTGTCTGACAGTAACCACTGTTAATTACAAAACACATTAACTTACCAAACATCATAAAAAACACAAATGACATGACAATAAAAATGTAACCAGTTTCATGCGAGATTATGCAACATGCACCGATAGCCTAGTGGCGACAAAAAACTGGCATGCAGAGGGTAGCGGATTGAAACTAACGGCCTGCACAATTGACTTTTTAAATTACAAGTTTATCATGCAGTTTCGAATAAACACATAGGTGTATGCAGTCGGAGACGCTCACATAGAGTCTCTCAGAACTGACTAGCATTGATTTTGTTATCCCCAAATAACAAGGTGATCTTTCAGTGTTCTTAAATTCCGAAAGTACCAAAACATTGCAATCGTCGCTCTTAAACTATCCCGTTTTTTTTTAAATTGATTGAAATGGGTCTTACTGAGTGGATAAGTCCCACCGTGACCATAGCCGTTGTGATACGGTCGAAACGTCAGTGAAACATGGGTATTTATACATTAAATTTATAAAATATCGCAGGTTAGATCCGTTTCAATAAAACAGAGTGGAATCGCTGTCCCCAAACACTACAGCACTGGATTCATACCTTGTTGAACACACAAAACCAGATTAACAGAACATTCGTAGTAATGTTATTCAACAAATTAAAATTCCCTAAGGCGATACACAGGTAAAATCCAATATCAAATTACTATCAATAAAATCGATAATGAATTGTAACATCAGCCCAAATTAATATTATTAGGGACCTATCGGCCCCACTGACCTCAACTTATTACAATATAATTTTATCATTATCTCTACCATTTAATGATATAAATATTCAAATAATGGCGCTGGGACTAATGGTCAATTAGGAGTTAATAGGCAGCTGATAGAAATTGGGGTAATTACTATCTATTTTGTTAGCAAGATAAAATGTTTCGTTAAAAATAATATGGAGGAATTACGTAAGAAATAGATAGCACATTATTTTTAATGACTTACTTCGGTTCTGTCTAACAATTACTGTTTATCAAACTTCGTGTTCTTTTCTATGTTGTTTATATTAGGTACCAACTTAAAGACGCTTCTAGCAGAAACAGTTATTTGGCAAAATTAAATAAGATTATTGAAGAATAAGGATGAATGATTTACTTGTTTAATGTCTCCCCTATGCTGATGATCAACTTCTTCAGCGGCGGAGTTGCAGGATATGGTAGAAATCATGCATTGTGCTTTAGAGAGGAAAGGAATGAAAGTGAATGTGAGCAAGAAGAAAGTTATGGTTTTTGAAAAGGAGGAATGTGTTACGGCTTGTAATGTTATGATCGATGGACAACGAGTGGAGCAACTGAATGATATTGTATATTTAGGTACGCTGTTTACTAGGAATGGTAAAAATGAAGAAGACATTGAAAAAAGAGTTAATGCAGGTAAAAGGGGGAATGGAGCTATGAAGGCTGTTATGAACAGCCAAAGCGTGTCCAAAAAGGCACGCTTGGCTGTGCATAGAGGGGTTTTAGTACCTACACTTATGTATGGTAGTGAAAGTTGGGTATGGCAGAATAGACATGAAACTAGAATAAATGCTGTAGAAATGAGAGCTCTTAGAAGTATGTGTGGAGTGTCTTTGAACGACAGAGTAAATAATTGTGTGATAAGAGAGTGTTTTGGGGTAAAAGAAGTTGTAGTGACAACCATTGAGAAAGGTATGCTAAGATGGTTTGGACACATTGAGAGGATGGATGACGAAAGACTGACCAAGATGTTATATAAGTCAAGTGTGAATGGGACAGGAGAAAGGGGTAGACCTAGACGGATGTTCTCTGACCAGATTGGAGACATCCTAAAAAAGGACAGGTTAGAAGTACCCTTAACTGAAGAACATGCATGTGAAATTTGATGGGAGTGAATGGAGCAAGACAGATATGTCAGGATCGTTGCAAATAGCGTTCCGTAGTCTCTGCGTACCCCTCCGGGAAACAGGCGTGAGTTTATGTATGTATGTATGAATAAGATTAGAATATTAATGCCAAATTTTTTATACAAATGTTTATGTGCAATCTAGCTCAGATAGTTATTGTTTTTAAGATTATACTTGCATAATGTCTGGCATTGATATAATTTAACGGTTAGTTATACATTTGTATGTTATACACTCATTAACGTTACCTACATTAATGCTGACTTCCAATTTTGGTATCACCTTTATTGTTACCTACGGACTTTCGTTATAAACGCTCTAAAAATTACGTCTTTCGCTATTTTAGTAATTGTTTTGTAATAAAGTTTGGAATGTTATACCAGGTGATAAAATTTAGTGTCAGAATTTTGTATTAAAATAATGCAGCTGTTTTTCGTGATTGATAAATAGTATCCAATCATTTAAATATCCAAATTTTAACATTCATAATATAAATCTGGAGTCACTGTTGCAATCTGACATTTTATTTGTGTAATTAATAAATAAATTACTTTGTACGTAACTCAAAGCAACCTTTGCTTAAATATTTCAATTTTGTTCTATTGTGGGTATTTGCGTAACTTCTTACATAATAATTTGTCTGTCCTTAAGGTGGTGTGTTCACAATCGTAGAATCGATGTCATAGACATAATGCTGCTTTTACATGATTAAAGTTTCATTTAATCTACAGTGATTATTCATACTGAGAGATAAACTTGAATTATATAGGTTATAGTTATAAGTTCAAAATGATATAATTTTACCTATATTCTCCCAAACGATTAAACCCATTCCTGTTTCCAAGACTGTTTCATTAGACTTAACGGATTTTGCAGATGTCTAAGCTAGATTATATGTTTATCAAATGAGTTCCTCAATTAGTGGTTGGAGAATCAGTAGTAGACATTAAGGTGTGATCGTTGTATCTATATATTCTAATTAAACATTAACTGAAAAGGGAGGTTTTAAAAATAACAGACATACATACACACATACACTCACGCCTGTTTCCCCGAAGGAGTAGGCAGAGGCATATTAAACGCCCACTTTTCGCCAGTGTTTTGATCCCATGTAATAGGTGGCGAGCCTATTGACGCTTATCGGGATATTTTGTTTGCCAGAGCCTCGTCCGTTGATCGGCAGGTGCACCACATGCAGGTGAGGTTGGCTTGGGACCCTAAGTTCTTGGTGGGAACCCTATGCACATAAAAATAACAGATGTTTGCAATTTTACTACTAGCAACTGAAAAAGGCATTTGCCACTATTATTTGTGTCAATAAATGGTTGATATGACATGAAAAATAGCAAGATAAACAACTTATTTTATTAGCCAGTGTATACAAATCTTTATTCATATTTAGTTTAAGTATATAGCTTGGTCATTTTCGGTCGCATTTCTACTGCGTAATGAAGACTTTCCAAAACGCTAAACGTCAAATTAGACTTTTGTACGCAATGTTATTTGGTAAATTCAGTTTTCAGACTCATTTTACTTGTTTTAAAGCTTTAGTTTTGAACGCAAATGAATGTAATTTACTCTTTTGTGAATATAAACGTAGCAGTTATGAGTTGTTTATGAAATATTTTTGTTACATACATATTAATTTTGTGAATAACTTCGGAGAGAAATAGAGGTTGAAGTTACTTCAGTAACCTTGAAAGCTAAGCCGTAGGTTGTGGGTTTGATTTTCATCTAGAACCAAGCTTTGTGTATGACTAGATGAAAACTATTGAGGTGATGCAATTATGTTTCTACCATATTAATACAACGACAATAATGATACAAATAGTTGATCACTCACAATCTTAGTGTTCGTTTTGTTAATACTACTTTGCAATAAATATGAATTCAATATTTCTGTTAGTTTTATACCTATGACTCTACCCATCCATTATTTATCACTAGAACTTATTCGGATATAGTCTTGAAATCTTATACGAAATTATTGTCTGCCAATAGCACATAAAAATATATATGAAGTATGGCTACGGAAAACTTGGCTCGTAAAATGATATTTTAAAAGCGTTTGCCAATAAATGTCAATATTGGCTAGCCGTCGGAGCAAATTTGTGCTATTGTGATTCCGGTCTGTGCACATTTATTTAATTTATCATTATATTTCCCAGACTCATTCCCTATAACCCCGTAGGGGTAAACATTAGTCAATGGTATATTAAAAAAGTCTTTGAGGAAGTCTTCGTCTTCTAGCATGTGTGTATTATTTTGAGTGTTTGATATTTTTTACACTAATGGAAGAGCCTTGATCACGGAGGCAGTGGAGTCTAGCGAGTGAACGAATGTTGCGAACAAATAAATCCATCTTAGCCTACTTCTCGATCCTTCATTGCGTATTATATTTCTACCACCGTTTACTAAATCTGAACTATCTAACGAAATAATCATGAAAACTTTGTCACATTATGACATCTTTTCTTCAAATCCTGGAGGTAAAAGTTTGCAGTTTAGAATGTGAAAGGATAGTAAAATAATGTTGCCTTAGTAAAGTATTAAACATTTAATAAACTTTCTTTCTTTCTTTTTCACCACATGGTTGGTCGATTACTGCTATAACCATATAAAAGTAGCCAAACTATTTATACTTACTCTTATCTCTATTAACAGTATGAAAATAGCACCACAAATCTAACTAATCTGTTTCACGCACATACCTAATATTGAATATTGCATAAGCATTACCGATACACAACCACAGTCCATTAATGACCAAAAACTTTCAGCAGCACAAACATATTTTAGAGGATTTGAACATTAATCAACCCACATTTGAAACCATAAAATAAATATACATCAATACTGATATTTTAATGCAAAAGGCTGTCTGTCTCGCTTTCGCGTTTTAACCTTTTATAATTTGCATGGAGATAGTTGAATAGTATCGGGTACAAAGCCTAGGCGCGCACCACAGATTTTATGAAGTAATGTATGCATTAAATTGATAATATATAATTATTGTTTACCTCGTACGTGGGAGAGCTCGTAAAGTCGTCAGTCTCAACTATCATAAAGATTTTTGACCTCGTAATGGGGAGTCAGTACTTCCACAAAATACTGACACTGGTCTTAGACATAGAATATCGTTATCCCTTGCTTTGGTCGCAGTAGCTCTGTGGAACAGCTAGTATTAGACCATAGGATCTTATACGTAAGCCTTGGATGGGTTAGCTAGGACATTGATATTGATCAGTTGAAAAGCCGAGTCAAATAGCTATGGACTACTTGCTTTTTCTTTTCAAAAATCATCCCCGGAAAAGTGGTAATAAATGATGAAAGTTTGTATGAAGTGTTCACTCACCCATGTGTATGATTTTACAAAAACATGTAAGTGAGAAAATTATTTTATTTTCATTTCCGTCTAAACTTACATCATAGAAATATGTAGATTGTACAATGACGTGGATAGTGGTTAATGGTACATTGAGAAAAATACGTCACGTTCGTCCGCTAGTGCTACAGTATAATCTTCAACGCTGGTATTCTTGCCAGCCACTTCAAAATATAGACTAGATTCGCTTTTATTGACGCAATCGAAGTCGTAGGAATAAGCTAACTCAAAAATAAATCACAAACAGTTTCAAACGTTTTGATTTGATACAAATCATGTAGAAGCATTATTTGAACCGTATCATTTCATTATGAAACAGTCACTGATATCAATATCGCCATAAATACGATTCTAATATAAGCGGTGTAATGCCAGTATATAGGCTATATCGGTAACATAAAGCTGAGCTGCTATTGTATAACCATTACGTTTTTATTGCCATAGAAATAAAGGTGAGATTTGCTTAGCATTTTAAACGAGATACTTGCTTTTATGCGTTGAATGGTAATACAATACGATACGATGAGCATAAAATAGGAATACGGAATACAAAATAAATCCCAATGTGTAAATTCCAGAATTTTCAGCATTTAATTTTGTTCGATTGTGATACAGGATGAACAGGATTTACCACTCCCGAGAACAAATTACAATCTAACAAAATATTGCGTCTATAGTGAATCGGTTTATCAATAACTTTGGTTAGACTAGCAATCGGACCCCGGGCTCCGAAGCATGTAAGTCTTGGATGCAACCGGAATAACGATTGGGCGATGATGATGACGATCATCTCTTTGGCCACTGTCAAGCAGGCACCTAGCCTGATCAGAAGAAAAGTCGTCCGAGCATGCTACGAGTCTGTATGGAGGAAGACCACATTATGTTACTCCAAAATGCTTTCCTCACGTCACAATAAGCTTTAGTTATGCTAAAACCACCATTATGAAACTAGGAAACTTAATATTAATCTCATAAACAACTAATATAATACCTTCAAGTAATAAACTCCAAAAAGCCTCGTTTACGGCCAGCTGATTAAATCTTCAAACAAATCAAACAGGTCTTATCAATATCGTTTATTAAGGCGATTATTCATCACCACGGTTTAATACCTTCCTAGTAATATACAAAGACTGAAGAAATAACGTCCGTGGCAGTAAACCGAGAAGATGAATTCAAGGTATGTATTAAAATCAGGCTATCATTTTTAGAATAAAATTTTAGTTAGACTATGCTTATAGTTTGTTACTGACAATTTGTGCGATGACAGCAGCGTGTTTTTCGGTGGTCGATAGGCTCCCCATTCGAGGAGCAAGAGATTTTAAGGAACGTGTGCAACAGGGCGCACAATAGCTGATATACGGTAATCATGTCAATTAGTCGATGGCCCGTTTGCGCGATGTTTGATTTGATTTGCTGCCGCGTAGCGTCATTTTGGATTGAAACATTCTTAAACCTTGTCATGGTAGCCTAGCTTGCCGAAGTCCATTGCTGGATATAGGCGTCTCTAATGGCACGCCACTGAGTCCGATTTTCGGCTTTTCGTGTCCAGCCGCTGCCAGCCACTTTGCGTATATCGTCACGTCACCTAGCCGGAGGGCGTCCTACACAAACACACATCTTAAACCTATCTATTATTATTTGTAGCGAAGTGAATGGCAAGTAGGTATTTCCATTAAAGCGGAGTGGGGCTGATCTAAGCAGACCAAAGCTTGATTTTAGCTGCATTCTGATCAGTCAAATGCCATCTAGACTACCCTACTCGGCGGCGTCGCACCATAACGCTGTTCTCCGCTTTATACAGAACTAGACATCGCCAGCGGCTTCACCCGCGTCAATTATACATATAAACCTTCCTCTTGAATAGTTATATCTATTGAAAAAAACTGCTTAAAAATACGTTACTTAGTTTTTAAGATTTAAGCATATATAGGGGCAGATAGACAGAATACAGACTTTGTTTTATACTATGTAGTGATAATGATGAAGCGGAATGCGGATGCCGATCGAGGGCAACATAGTCCTCTCGACTCCGTTCTACCCAGCTAGGGGCCGCATGTTTGCGCGATTATTTTAATTGAAAGTCTGCTCAGCTCCGCTTACACTGTTTCCACTGACGCAGAGATCAGATTTCGAGCATTGTGATTGGCAACTCACAGTCCGCTTTTTTCTTCTCTGCCCAGCTCCGCGTCAATGGAAACGCAACCCTACATCTACTGATGAAGGTCATTAGTCGTCATCCCGTATGCAGGGGATGCTAGCATGCGGTATTATTGTACCGCATGCTTGTACATTCGATACAACGAAATAACAACCAGTGAGACCTTTTATTGGGACAGACGTCTATACTTGTATTTATAGCTCACCTCCTAGATGTGGCTACAGTTAGCCACAAATTATTTGCGACACACAGTTCCCTAATATCTATTAAAATCTTTCAGTATTAAAGCTTTACTTCGAAGATAACCACAGACATAGATCTACATAGATAACGCAAATGCATGCACTTCGCGTGTCTGAACTCCGACCAAGCGTCGAGCTTGGTCGCCACTAACTTCAGTCCCCGCGCGTCCGTTTTACCGTTAAGTAAACTTTATTCACATTACGTTGCCGCGTTTGCTTCGGACGTTTGATCTGACGTTGTGTATTAGGAGACGATGAATATCGCACAAGCGATACTGTCGCGCATCGCTTCGACTTCGTGATACAGGCAACGTCACAGTAGGTATTAAAAAGTCGGCACGCTTGGTTTCAATACAAATCGTGATAGTTGCGTTATCTATGTAGATCTATATCTGTGGTCATGTCTTTTAGGGCAAAGAAAACATTCGGGCAAATGGAATTTGGGTACCTAAATGAAATTCGGGAATATGAGATTATGGTATATAATCTTCGGGTAAACAATAGCCAACCCTTAAACTTTCTTAAGCCAGGATCAAACCAACGCGTTCAGCTCGCGTCCGCGGTGGCGTGCACGGTGGCGATTATTGCGCGTGCAAAACTTGTGCACACTGTCGCGTTCGTTCAGGCGTTCACCAGGCTGTAGTCGCGTCACTAAAGTGTATTAATCACACAAAGTGTATTAATTTTTATCGCAGGTAGGTAACCTGAAATAAACATAAACCTACCACTTATTCCGAGTCTCGTTCCTATTTCGTCCCAAACCTGGTCCTTTTTTCTATTATTCTTATATTCAGAATGAGACGTATCATATAACAATGGGTATTTGTGGACCTCATTTATAATTTCTTCTGTTTCCACCATACTTAAAATCCTAGACAAATGATTCGTATCGCTTCACTTTACTAGACACGTCCATAAATGAGGCAACCACAAAAGAATATATATTATCCAATCTCTTTGGAGGCAACTCATTATGACAGTGTCTGTGGTGTCTGTCAAACAAAAGCATCAAGACGCATGCGTGAAGAATTGTGTTGTCATCAAAGAGATTGGATAATATACAATAATAGCTGCGTGCAGCGTCCTAACGTAACAAGCGCGATCTGATCGCCACCGCCGCGTGCAGACGCTGCACCGGACGCCGCGTGCAATCAGAGGACGCGAAGATGTGAACACGTCGCTATTAGTTCATACACAACATCTCATCGCCACCGCGCACGTCACCGCGGACGCAAGCTGAACGCGTTGGTTTGATCCTGGCTTTATTGTAACTTTGGAAAATATATTTGTAAGTCTACATTTTACTAGTCATTTAAAACACTTTTAAGGTATTTTAAACTTCTACAAATAGGTTATAAAACGAATTAAATGAATGATAGGACTGATGACGAATAATTTGTAAGACGAATTTGTTTTAGTTAGTTTAACTAAGATCTCATAATTTATATGAAGATTTTAATTATTTTTGCTCGTTCTGAAAGGTAAATAAGCCTTATCAGAAATTAAAGCGCCTTTGTCTTTTTATGTTTTTTGTTGTGTACAAAGAAGTACTTACAACTAATAGTTTAATAAGAGTCTTATGGAAAAACTATAAACGTGTTATGTTTTAGAGATAGTGCTTAGTTTTTTTAATATTGTTTCATGCACGAAGAACCTTTGGTTACGTTAAGCCATTTTTAATGCTATAAATAATTAAATAATAGAACTGATTTTAAAATTTTCTAGTTTCACAAAGTTATTTGTACTTGTTTTATTTAACTGTGAATTCATAACATCAGTTATGTTTCATTTTTTACAAATAATTAAGAAAAATGTAAATAAAGTTGGTGTCGGTACTTTATGAGGGATGCTGTAATTTTACATATTTCTTCTAGCTATAATTACAGTAAGTGCCTAAGTTACTGTAAGCAAAAATATCATATTTGTTATTCTATTTAAACATTTATCTTATTTCATAATCATTGTTACAGTATGTACCTGCAACTAAAGATAGTTACAGTACACACTTACTGTAGTAATAGTAAGAAAATGTTTTTATTTATTTTCTTCATTACTTAACATAAATATATTTTTAAAATTTACAACACATTTATTACATGTAAATAAAAAATAAAATAGAAAACCCATAAAACATGACTATATTTACGTTATACATTTGTAAGAACTTAGATTTTATCTATATTAAGGCAGAAATGCTAAAAATAAAGAAAAAAACTTTAAGCGCGTTTTTCTCTAAACTGTCTTCAAGGCACTTACTGTGTTTATCACAAGCACGGCAGACAAGTCTCATTAGGTAGTCGCCTAAGAAACCTATAGACATAAACGATGGCGCGGAGTAACTTAGACCACGATGACATGCGTAGTGCGAGTGCATAGATGGGAGACTCCGCAACCTCAGCTATCACGGGATAAGAAACAGACTTCCGTTCGGATACATCTTCGTCTTCTGCACCGTGGTCAAAGGGTTGCATGGGCCATTCTGACGGATCATGGGAAATCCAAGAAGGTCCACGATGCAACAATGGATGATGCAGAAGATTAAGTGGAGTGACACCACGAGACAAGCAATCTGCGGGGTTCTCAATACCCGCGACGTGATTGAAACAAGTAGCAGGAACCAGTTCAATCAATTTGCTAACGCGGTTGGCGACAAAAGTCTGCCAGCGATGAGGAGAAGAATGAATCCAAGCGAGCACTACTTTGGAGTCGGAAAATGCGTATATTTTATTAATGGGGTAGTGGGGCAAAACTGTGTCTTGAACCTTGCGGAGCAACTGAGACAGCAGAAGGGCCGCGCACAACTCCAGTCTCGCAACCGAAATGGTTTTAACAGGCGAGACCTTAGACTTGGCACAAACTAACTGCACCGAGTAGTTAGAACCAAATGGGACTTGCAGATATACGACTCCGCCGTAAGCATGCTCGCTGGCGTCAGCGAAACCTATTAAGTTGATGGTACATCCATCTACCGACCCAAGATGACGCGGAATAGTAATTTGATTGAGCGCGGTAAGCTCAATACAAAACTGGCCCTAAGCGGCGACAATAGGGTCAGGGGGTGTTTCATCCCACTCACACTTTGATAGCCAAAGCTCTTTGATCAAGAGCTTGGCGTACAAAATTGTGGGAGCTACAAAACCCATTATGTCCCATAGTCGAGCCACTGTGGACAGCATAGTGCGTTTGGTGCACTTATCATCTGGTGGTGAGACGTCAAACCGAAAACTATCGCAGGATTTGTCCCAGCGTAAACCGAGAACCTTATGCGGTACAGACTTCTCAAACTCAATGTCTGCAGAAGCTTTATGAGAATCTGGTATGCGTGCGAGAACCTCCTTAGAGTTGCTTGTCCATTTGTCAAGATCAAACTGGCCTCGCTTGAAAAGCTGAAGAAGCTTTTCACAAAGCGAAATTGCTAGCGGAGCGGATATGACACTACAGGCAATATCATCCATGTACAAAGCGGAAGTGGCAACAGCCGCTGCGGCGGGAAAGTGATCGCCTTCATCAGCGATCAACTGGCGAACAACTTGTAACGCTTGATATGGGCTAGACTTGAGTCCAAAACAAACACGATTGAACTGATACACAGATAAAGGTTCTTTCTTGTCAAAACGATAAAAGATCCGTTGAAATCTACGGTCAGCTTCGCGAACGCCGATATTGACAGAGCGATTTGGAAAAGACGAAACTTTATTATGATGTTAAATAAATCACCCTGTAGATTGGGGCCGGCATGCAAAATGTCATTAATCGACTGACCCGAGGTAGTCTTACAACTAGCATCTAAAACCACACGAAGTTTAGTAGAGGTTTTATCTTCGCGAACTACGCCGTGATGCGGGATATAATATGAGGGTAGAGAGTTGCCCTCGTTGTTTACAACTACACTCAAAAAACCTTTATCTATGTAGTCACGAATGACGTCATTATAGGCGCTGCGTAACTTAAGTGATGCATCAAGTTTACGTTCCAAACAATGGAAACGTCTGAGCGCAGCAGCGTACGAGTCGCCTAACGAATAAGGGTCACCACAGAATGGCAACGCCACAACGTATCTGCCACTGTCGTCACGAACAGTGGTAGCGCGGAAATGTTCTTCACACTCGAGATTTTTACGGCTCATCGAGGGCGGTGCGGTAACCTCTTCAAGCTCCCAAAATCGCTTGAGAAGAGAATCAATATTATTTTCTTGAAGAACAGAACAACAGCAAGACGTAACGTATTGAGAAGTATGTAATGTAGGTACGGTACCCATAATGACATACCCAAATCCCGTCTCAATAGCAGGCGGTAAGTTATTTTGCTTACTATGTACCACTTTAGTTAGTAGCAAGTGCGGGAATATTGCGGCTCCGATCAAAACATCAATGTCTGCCGGGTTCGCAAACTCCGAGTCTGCCAGCGGCAAAGACTCGAGGTGTGTGAGAAGCGATACGTCCACATTAGCGTTTGGCAATGTGTCCGTAATACGCTCCACGATAAGCGAAGAAATGTTAAAATTATTGTCTCCATCAACACGCGAATGTATTTTAATATCTACGGAACCCTTGCAATGTTTTTCTGAACCGCCGATCCCTCTGACTATTGAGTTCGTATTTTTAAAGTTATTCCACAATCCGAGGCGTTTGAACAACTCAAACTTTATTAAATTGGTCTGAGACGCGCTATCTAGTAGACAACGTACCATGTGCGGCGACCCATTAACATCATAAACGATAACTTGCGCTGTCGCTAACAGAACAGTCTTAGTCGCCATACATCGCGGCTTAGCACTGCTCTGATCACTACAAGCGCGCGAAGGCCGTCCGCGCGTGCGTGCCGCCCGCGCAATGGATGTCGTACACAACGATATTTCATTCTGAATCGTGGCAGGCGCAGTTATCGTAGCCTGCACCTGCGACGTAAGTGTGTCAAGGTTAGCGGCTTGGCTTGACAACGGGTTACCTTTATCGAAGTGTAGCAGTGAATGATGTCTTTGATTACATGAGCGGCATCTCGTTCTACTAGAACAATCACTCGTTTTATGCTTTATACTTAAGCAATTAATGCATGCTTTGTTATCTTTTACGCACTTGAAACGAGCAGTTGGATTTAAACCATTGAAGGCGGGACACTTGTAGAAATGGTCGTGCACTATATTACTGCACAGACACTTCTGTGAATTAATTTTATTAGATTCCGAGCATGTTACGTAAGATTGTGGATTAGGGACCGAGTTATTATTACTATTTCGCGCTTTATTCAACCTTTGTTTGCTGCTGTTAGTGTTAGACGGGCTAGGTGAACTAGACTGTGTATTATGAAATATTCGACACTGATCTTTGATGAACGAAAAAACTATCTAGTGTAGGTATTTTATTATTGCGTTCCGTCATCTCGACAGCACGAATTGTATCAGTGTCAAACTTTTTTAAAGCGAGTTGAAGCAACATAAAGTCGGAAAGATCTTCTAATTTTAAGTTCCTAAGAGAATTAACCGCGGTTACGAAGTTATCTATAAACAGCTGGAAATTCGAGACAGATGCGGCACCGGACAGTTTAAGATTTAAAGCTTGGTCAAAGTAGGTAGACGCTAGGACGCGCGTGTCTTGATATCTATCAAGTAGTGACTGAAATATGACCTGATAATTCTCAGCACTGGGTGTGACACCTGCAAATACGGACTGGGCCTTCGGTGACAGTTTACCAATTAAATAGTACAACCTGTCAGCATCTGTCAGAGAACCATTATCGTGCACTGTGGACTTAAAACTCGCATAGAATAACGGTCAATTTCGTATATCTCCGTCAAATGACATAATCTCGATTGGCGATAATTTCGGCTTGCGAGCCGCTGCAACGGGCTGTGCCGAATATTTACCCTCCAATTGCGATTGTATACGATTGATAATACAATAAATGTCCTCGAATGAGGTGTACGCCTGATAATTCGGTTGTTCATCAGGATTGATAGAAAGTAATCTTGTGTTATAATCGTCTTACAACTTATGAAGATCTGTTCGAATATTATCTACTGTCATACAATAACTAAGGAATGATTCTCTATTACTATCGGAAATAGCGGCGATTTTTGAGCGCTCATAGATGTTTTGAATACGCTCAAATAAAATATTGCGTTTTGCTTCTAAGATTGTCATCTCTTTGTCTTCTGACACGCGTGACTTCTTTTGTTGTGACATGCTTACGTTAGTATAAGCTAATGAGACCGAAACAAAATAAGAATATCTAATGTACCTATTATTTTACCTAAGTAGGCTAAGTATGCAACACTTTAGATCTGTGGAATTAAAAGTTGCTCGAAATATGAGATTTACAAGACAACTATGATAGTTCCAGAAATAATAATTGAGTACTTACTCAATATAATGTTTTTCCAATAACAATAGGTCCGTTGGTCCTATTATTATTGGAAAAACAAAAGTTTGTGAGGATGGATGTATGGTTGGATGTTTTCTAAGCTTTTGCTTAGAAAACATCCAACCATATATATATAGGCATGGGACCGATATATCAGAACGAATCTGAAATCCGGTTGCAGTCAGAAATCGTATCGTATCGATATTACAATGTGAAAAAAACGATTTTAGAAAACGCAAAACAATACCACGATAACGCAAACTACACAAATACGAACCAAACGGTGCAAGCGCAACCAAACTACAAAGTAAATCTAAAGCTTACGTTTTCGATAGTTTTCATATTCATTCGTTCTCTTTCACACTACCAAACGACTAGTTAGAATGAGAGAGAGCGAATTTCATTTCCTTTTCTTTCTTATTTAGTGACACGTTGAAAGAGCGAAAGAGCCTAAAATACAAAAAGATTTCGATTGTTTACGTTTGTCGTACGCTACGCTCCAACATCTGCTACTGAAATCGATTTCTAAAATCGGTTTTTGAAATCGATTTGAAAATCTGAAATCGGATTTTTATCGGTTTGTGTAAAAATCCGAAAACGCCCATGCCTACTAAGCAAGCTTTGACAACTCACATAATTATGAAGTTGAGAAAGACTTCTCACTACTTTTAAACATGAGGTCTGCCCGTCTGTTTATATTACCCAAAAAGACTGGACTTAATTCGACGTTTTTTTACTAACTTTTCGTTGTAATTACCTTTTAATGTAACTTAGGCTACTTTACTAGGGAAAATTATAGGCACAAAAAAATACAATCCGTTTTCTTAAATTACGCGGACGAGGGCGCGGTTACGTAGTACAACATAAAATTAAGTAAAATATTTTTTTTCAAAAAAGGGACTATACTATGTGCGCTGTAGCATGGTGCGGGTGACAGTTTCAGTAATATTTCATTTCACTTTTGAAAGTTGCCGCGATTTACAAATTATGACTTAGTATTTCAGTTGTACCACATTCGTAATATATTGAAATCATTCATTACTGTGGCACATTAAATTATACCCAACCAGAATGTTCTAGTCTCCATATAAAATCTAATGGAAAGAAAAATTAAGCAAAATGTTATGCGTATAAGGTAACGCCATAGACGTATTCAGTGATGGGATGTACTGCTACGATGGATATTCGATGTTTTTATAGTAAAAAAAATGTTTATTGGGCGTACTTCGAATCATATTGTAAATAGTCTATAATTATATTAAAGAAACAACAGAACATATATATATAGAAAAGATTTCATTCGTCTAAACTCATATCGTATCGTATAATAACATTCGTCAACTTGTAAGAATTTACGGCAAAATTCAAAAGTTATTTCTCAAAGCGATGTTGTCTCGTCATTTCAAAGTTTTTTACGATCTCGAGTACGAGTAACTCAAGAAGCGGAAAATTTATGAAAAGTCACTAACTCGTAAAAAGCTGAGACATGTTAGGCCAGCTATGAAGCGTCCCTAATTTTGTCTTGCATTGTGTATAAGTACATCAACGTAAAATGCACTCGATGACGTAGCTAGTAAAAATTTTTCTTGCGGCTACTTTGAGCGTAAAACTAGAAGTTTTATCGCGACTTAATCGCCTTTGAGGGCTTTTTTGTATTGCGACGACCTTAGTTTAAGGTATCTTTCAACAGCTAATCAAAGTTGATCAAGACCAATAACCACGGTGGCCACGACTTCTCGTGAATATTATATCAGAGTGGTATGTCATACGCATTCCGAAGAGCGGAGGCTGCACACCTTCTTCATTGTTTCTCACCCTGCTCCCCCAGCTATTCCTTTTCCCATCGTCGCGATATCGGTATTGGTACCACTTACTATCAGGTAGTCCTCAGGCTCGATTATCCACTGTTAGAAAGAGAAAATATTGCAGTGCAATGAGAATAGAAAAGTAAGTGCTAGTTAAAATACTGTTATCTTAAATAATTTCAAATATAACCTTATGAGCAAGCTAGACGACTTCCAGCCTCCCGAACAAGCCGGTTTCCGTAAAGGCTATAGTACCATAGACCACATACATACGCTGCGACAGGTTATACAGAAGTCCGAGGAGTATAACCAGCCCCTATGCTTGGCGTTTCACTATGAGAAAGCCTTCGATTCGATCGAAACCTGGGCGGTGCTACAGTCTCTCCAACAATGCCGGATTGACTACCGATATATCGAAGTGCTGAAGTGTTTGTATGAGAACGCCACTATGTCAGTCCGCCTCCAGGACCAGAGTTCAAAACCTATTCAACTCCAGCGAGGGGTGAGACAGGGGGATGTCATATCCCCGAAACTGTTTACCAATGCGCTGGAGGATGTTTTCAAGCTTTTGGACTGGAATGGACTCGGCATCAACATCAACGGCGAGTACATCACGATTCGCTTCGATTCGCAGACAATATCGTAGTCATGGCTGAGACCATGGAAGACCTAGGCACAATTCTCGATGGCCTCTGTAGAGTCTCCCAACAAGTAGGTCTTAAGATGAACATGGACAAGACGAAAATCATGTCGAACGTCCATGTTGTACCTGCTCCTATTCAGGTTGGGAACTCTACGCTCAAAGTTGTCGACAAGTATATCTACCTGGGACAAGTAGTCCAATTAGGTAGGTCCAACTTCGAGAAGGAGGTCAATCGTCGAATCCAACTCGGTTGGGCAGCGTTCGGGAAGCTACGACATGTCTTCTCGTCCGATATCCCGCAGTGTCTCAAGACAAAAGTCTTTGACCAGTGTGTGTTGCCAGTGATGACTTACGGATCAGAGACGTGGTCGCTCACTATGGGCCTTATCAGAAGGCTCAAGGTCACTCAGAGGGCGATGGAGAGAGCTATGCTTGGAGTTTCCCTGCGAGATCGAATCAGAAATGAGGAGATCCGCAGTAGAACCAAAGTCGCCGACATAGCTCTCCGGATAGCCAAGCTGAAGTGGCAGTAGGCAGGGCACATAGCTCGAAGAACCGATGGCCGTTGGGGCAGAAAGGTTCTGGAGTGGCGGCCACGTACCGGACGACGCAGCAGAGGTAGGCCCCCCGCAAGGTGGACCGACGATCTCGTCAAGATCGCGGTAGGCGGTTGGAAGCGGGCGGCTCAAGACCTGTCTGTGTGGAGAACCTTGGGGGAGGCCTATGTCCAGCAGTGGACGTCGTTTGGCTGATATGATGATGATAACCTTTATCTCATATAACCACATTTTCGCGTTATTTCCTTCTCCTTGCAATATTATAGATAATTCTCGTTACCCTCAATGAAACGCAATATCCGATATAGTGGCCTAATAGTTTATAGACGTATCAAATTATGAACTCAATTCATTGTATTGTTATCTTGGAAGTAAATCTTTAATACCGAGAGATTTTAATAGATATTAGTGCTTGAACTGTACAGCGCACATAGTTTGTGGCTAACTGTAACCACATCAACAAGGTCATGAAAAAATCAACGTATAGATTGTCACAATAAAAGGTCTATTTCACTGGTCGTTATATTGGTTGTTATACCGCATACTAGTAGCTCCTCCTTACGGGATGACGCCTAACGAATTTCATCGACAGGTGTAAGGGTGCTATTCCATTGACACGGATCCAGGCAGAGTGGAGAGGAACAGACTGTTGAGTTAAGCGGAGCCAAGCGGTAGCTAACTATACTCTCAAATAAAATGATTATATAAACCCGCGGCCTCGAGCTGGATAGAACGGAGTCCAGTGGACTGTGATGCCCCCAATCGGCACCGCAGTCTGCTTGATTTCATTCTATTCATGGTAGCGTAGAGATACTGCGCCGTCGGTTAGGGTAGACTAGATTGAATTTGACTGATCGGAACGCGGCTGAATCTAGCTTTGGTCTGCGTAGATCAGCTCCACTCCGCCCCACTCCGCTTCAATGGAAGCACCTGCCTCTGTTTACTCCTGCACTCCACTTCGCCCTGCTTCTCGTCAATTGAAACGCATCCTAAAGTAAGTGGGAAGCAGGGATTCAGTTGAAGCACAGATAATATAGCACTAAACTGGATTTAAGAATGATTAAAATTCAATATGACGCTACGCGTGAGCAAATCAAATCAAACATCTGCAAATTGTCAGTAACAAACTATACGTATAGTCTAACTAAAACTTCATTTTGAAGATCATAGCCTGATTTTAATACATACCTTGAATTCATCTTCTCAGTTTACTGCCACCGACGTTATTTCTTGGGTCTTTGTATATTACTACGAAGGTATTAAACCGTGGTGATGAATAATCGCCTTGATAAAGGATAATGATAAGACCTGTTTGATTTGTTTGAAGATTTAATCAGCTGGCCGTAAACGAGGCTTTTTGGAGTTTATTACTTGAAGGTATTATATTCGTTGTTTTTGAGATTAATATTAAGATAGCTAGTTTCATAATGGTGGTTTTAGCATAACTATGGCTTATTATGACTTCGGGATAAGGAAAGTATTTTGGAGTAACATAATGTGGTTTTCCTCTATTCAGACTCGTAGCATGCTCGGAGGACCTTCCTGCTGATCAGGCTAGGTGCCTGCTGGACAGTGGCCAAACAGATGATCGTCATCATCATGGTCCAATCGTTATTCCAGTTGCATCCAAGACTTACACGTCTTGGAGCTCGGGTCCAATTGCTAGTCTAACCAAATTTATTGATAAACCGATTCACTATAGACGCAATATTTTGTTAGATTGTAATTTGTTCTCGGGAGTGGTAAATCCTTTTCATCCTGTATCACAATCGAACAAAATTAAATGCTGAAAATTGGATTTATTTTGTATTCCGTATTCCTATTTTATGCTCATCTATAGCCATTACCGTATTACCATTCAACGCATAAAAGCAAGTATCTCGTTTAAAATGCTAAGCAAATCTCACCTTTATTTCTATGGCAATAAAAACGTCATGGTTATACAATAGCAGCTCAGCTTTATGTTACCGATAAAGCCTATATACTGGCATTACACCGCTTGTATTAGAATCGTATTTATGGCGATATTGATATCAGTGACTGTTACATAATGAAATGAAACGGTTCAAATAATGTTTCTGCATGATTTGTATTAAATCAAAACGTTTGAAACTGTTTGTGATTTGTTTTTGAGTTAGCTTATTCCTACGACTTCGATTGCGTCAATGAAAGCGAATCTACTACATATTTTGAAGTGGCTGGCAAGAATACCAGCGTTGAAGATTATACTGTAGCACTAGCGGACGAACGTGACATATTTTTCTCAATGTACCATTGACCACTAGCCACGTCATTGTACAATCTACATATTTCTATGATATAAGTTTATAAGGAAATGAAAATAAAAGAATTTTCTCTCTTACATGTTTTTGTAAAATCATACACATGCGTGTGTGAAAACTTCATACAAACTTCCATCCTTTATTACCACTATTCCGGGGATGAATTTTGAAAACAAAAGGCAAGTAGTCCATAGCTATTTGACTCGGCTTTTTAACTGATCAACATCATTATCCTAGCTAACCCATCCAAGACTTTCTTATAAGATCCTATGGTCTAATATTAGCTATTCTAGAAATATCAGCTATTCTACTGCATGCAAATCAAGGCATAGCCATGTTCTATGTCTAAGACCAGTGTCAATATTTTGCGGACGCATTAACTGCCCATTTCGAGAGTCAAAAATCTTTACTGACGACTTTACTAGCTCTCCCATGTACGAGGTAAACGATGATTATATTATCAATTTAATACGCACATTACTTCATAAAATCTGTGGTGTGCGCCTTGGCTTTGTACCCGATACTATTCAACTATCTCTATGCAAAACTTAAAAGGTTAAAACGCTAAGGCGAGACAGACAGCCTTTTGCATTAAAATATCAGTATTGATGCATATTCATTTTATATATTCAAATGTGGGTAGATTAATGTTCAAATCCTCTAAAATATGTTTGTGTTGCTGAACGTTTTTGGTCATTAATGGACTGTGGTTGTGTATCGGTAATGCTTATGCAATATTCAATATTAGGTATGTGCGTGAAACAGATTAGTTAGATTTGTGGTGGTATTTGCATACTGTCAATAGAGATTAGAGTAAGTATAAATAGTTTGGCTACTTTTATATGGTTATAGCAGTTACCGACCTACCTGGTGAAAAACAAAGAAAGAAAGTTTCGTCAGATAGTTCAGATTTAGTAAACGGTGTTAGAGATATTGTACGCAATGAAGGATCGAGAAGTAGGCTCAGATGGATTTATTTGTTCACAACATTCGTTCACTCGCTAGACTCTAGTGCCTCCGTGATCAAGGCTCTTCCATTAGTGTCAAAAATATCAAACACTCTATATAATACACACATGCCTCAGAAGACGATAAAAACAATAAATAATATAGCAAAAGTGTTCTGTATATTCTCATAGACCTACGCTCTACATCGTAACATAAAACATTTTTAATATACCATTGACTAATGTTTACCCCTACGGGGTTATACCCCCGGGAATGAGTCTGGGAAATAATGATAAATTAAATAAATGTGCACAGACCGGATTCACAATAACACATATTTGCTCCGACGGCTAGCCAATATTGACAATTATTGGCAAACGCTTTTAAAATATAATTTTACGAGCCAAGTTTTCCGTAGCCATACTTCATGGCATATTTTTATGTGCTATTGGCAGACAATAACTGAGTTCTCTTCCATAAAACAGTTCTATAGAATCTCTCTAAAAGTATTTACACTGCTCGTCATTTCGTATAAGATCTCAAGACTATACCCGAATAGGTTCTAGTCATAAATAATGGATGGGTAGAGTCATAGATATAAAACTATCAGAAATATTAAATTCATATTTATTGCAAAGTAGTATTAACAAAACGAACCCTAAGATTGTCAGTGATCCACTGTTTGTGTCATTATTGTCCTTGTATTAATATTGTAGGAACACAATTGCATCACCTCAATAATTTCCATCTACTACGGAATTCAATAATCGATCTATAGATAGATCTGTAGATTATAGATTCGTTTTTGACATAAGCTCCATACAAAATATGACAAACACGAATCTCGAATCTCAAAATCCATGTATGGATCGAATATTGAAAATGGTCGCTAGTCATACACAAAGCTTTGTTCTAAATGAAAATCAAACCCACAACCTACGGCTTAGCTTTCAAGGTTACTGAAGTAACTTCAACCTCTATTTATCTCCAAAGTAATTCACAAAATTGATATTTATGTAACAAAAATATTTCATAAACAACTCATAACTGCTACGTTTAAATTCACAAAAGAGTAAATTACATTCATTTGCGTTCAAAACTAAAGCTTTAAAACAAGTAAAATGAGTCTGAAAACTGAATTTACCAAATAACATTGCGTACAAAAGTCTAATTTGACGTTTAGCGTTTTGGAAAGTCTTCATTACGCAGTAGAAATGCGACCGAAAATGACCAAGCTATATATTTAAACTAAATATGAATAAAGATTTGTATAGACTGGATATCGTCTTGCCATTTTTCATGCCAAATCAACCGTTTATTAACGCAAATAATAGTGTGTCTAGAGTTTGGGCTAAAATTGGATAAAGTTTTCAGAGGTCAGTGGAAGCGATTAATTCATCCAGTCTTAGCCCAAGGCAAAGGCCTAACATATACTGTGATTGCACAGTGAATTACAAGATTACAATATTAATTTACTTACCAAATCTTCACTGGATGTCAGGCTTGGAGCTAAGTTAGAAACACACAGATCTAAAATTGGCCAATATTAGCTGGTGAATTATCTAAATACTTAGCTATTAGGCTGCAAACGCGACGTCTTCAAGACACGATGGCACGTGGACGTCGTCACCGGATTCACACAATTTGCAAATGTTCAATATTTCACAAATCTATCACAATTTACCGATGTCAGCACTAGATCAAGCGGCATTCACGATGGTTTACGACACGAATTCAATTCGACACCCCTACGATTCGCGAAACACCCATGTGCTTTCAAGGGGGATATTTCCAATGGAGGACAAAACCGTCGGTATTAATTTACTTTTGTCAATCGCTCACAACCTCGTCGGACAACTTCATATAGCGAGGTTGTTAATCAATATAGTTAATTCCAAAACGCAAAAATTCAAAACTGCGTGAGCGCAAGAAATTCAACGTGTCGTCAAGCGCATTTTCCAGAACAACCAAGAGAATGACAGTTCATAGTGTGACCATAGTCAAAATTTACAATAGACTAAACAAAACGTTACTAAACCGATATAATCGATTTGACTTATCATAAAAACTATTTCTATTTCAAACATAGTGGCAAATGTCTTTTTCAGTTGCTAGTAGTAAAATTGCGATCATCTATGTTATTTTTAAACCTAACTTTTCAGTTAATGTTAACTTATGAAACAGTCTTGAAAACAGCAATGGGTTTAATCGTTTGGGAGAAGCTACAAAATAATGCATGATTTGAGATTATAGTTCTAAGTTAAAAATTATATATACCTACGTATATATAATTTTTAACTTAGAACTATAATCGATTTTAAACTTTCACGATATTTAATTAATTTAAGGTAACGACGTTTCGGCCCTCTTACAACAGCCATGGTCGCGGCAGGACTGATGTCATCTCAGCGTCACCCTTGTGTTCGGTTATAAATAAAAATAAAAAACAAGTGAGGGTAGCTGCCGAAACCTGCGCTTTACAAGTACGACGCTGAGATGACATCAGTCCTGCCGCGACTATGGCTGTTGTAAGACGGCCGAAACGTCGGTAAAACAGAGGTATTTATACCTTAAATTAATTAGAACCATAACTTAGATAATTCAAGTTTATCTGTAAATGTGAACAATCACTGTAGATTAAACGAAACTTTAATCATGTAAATGCAGCACTATGTCTCTGTCACCGATTCTACGATTGTGAACACACCACCTTGTGGACAGAAAAATTATTACCTATGTAAAAAGTTACGCAAATACAATAGAACAAAATTGAAATATTTAAGCAACGGTTGCTTTGAGTTATGAGTTTACAAAAGCTCATACTATTAACAAAGTAATTTATTTAGTAATTACACAAATCAAATAAAATGTCAGATTGCAACAGGGATACCAGATTTATTTTATGCATGTTAAAGATTGGATATTTAAATGATTGGATACTATTTATCAATCACGAAACCGGCTGAATTATTTGAATACAAAATTCTGACACTAAATTTAATCACCTGGTTTAACATTCCAAACTTTATTACAAAACAATTACTAAAATAGCGAAAGACGTAATTTTTAGAGCGTTTGTCAACGAAAGTCAGTAGGTAACAACAAAGGTGTTACCAAAATTGGAAGTCAGCATTAATGTACCTACGTAACGTTAATGAGTTTATAACATACAAATGTATAACTAACCTTTAAATATTATTAATTCCAGACATTATGCAAGTATAATCTTAAAAACAATAACTATCTGGGCTAGATTGCAGATCAACATTTGGGTAAAAAATTTGGCATTAATATTCTAATCTTATTCATACATACATACATAGACTGACGCATGTTTCCCGGAGGGGTAGGCAGAGACTACGGAACGCCATTTGCAACAATCTAGACATATCTCTCTTGCTGCATTCACTCCCATCAAATTTCTCATGCATGCTCTTCAATTAAGGGTACATCAAACCTGTCCTTTTTTTAGGATGTCTCCAATCTGGTCAGAGAACGTCCGCCGTGATCTTCCCCTTCCTCCTGTCCCTTTCACACTTGACTTATATAACATCTTGGTCAGTCTTTCGTCATCTATCCTCTCCATGTGTCCAAACCATCTTAGCATACCTTTCTCAATGGTTGTCACTACATCTTCTTTTACCCCAAAACACTCTCTTATCACAAAATTATTTACTCTCTCGTTCAAAGACACTCCACACATACTTCTCAGTGCTCTCATTTCTACAGCATTTATTCTACTTTCATGTCTATTCTTCCAAACCCAACTTTCTCTACCATTCATAAATGTAGGTACTAACACCCTTCTATGCACAGCCAAACGTACCTTTTTGGACACGTTTTGACTGTTCATAATAGCCTTCATAGCTCCATTCACCCTATTACCTGCATTTACTCTTCTTATAATATCTTCTTGATACTTACCATTCCTAGTAAACAGCGTACCTAAATATATAATATCATTCAGTTGCTCCGCTCGTTGTCCATCGATCATAACATTACAAGCCGTAAAACATTCCTCCTTTTCAAAAACAATAACTTTCGTTTTGTTCACATTCACTTTCATTCCTTTCCTCTCTAAAGCACCATGCATGATTGCTACGCTGAAGATGCAAGTATTACCTGATCATCAGCATAGGGAAGGCATTTAACAAGTAAATCATTCATCCTTATTCTTCAATAATCATATTCAATTTTGCCAAATAACTGTTCCTGCTAGAAGCGTCTTTAAGCTGATACCTAATGTAAACAACATAGAAAAGAACACGAAGTTTGATAAACAGTAATTGTTAGACAGAACCGAAGTAAGTCATTAAAAATAATGTGCTTTCTATTTCTTACGTAATTCCTCCGTATTATATTTTTAACGAAACATTTTATCTTGCCAACAAAATAGATAGTAATTACCCCAATTTCTATCAGCTGCCTATTAACTCCTAATTGACCATTAGTCCCAGCGCCATTATTTGAATATTTATATCATTAAATGGTAGAGATAATGATAAAATGATATTGTAATAAGTTGAGGTCAGTGGGGCCGATAGGTCCCTGATAATATTAATTTGGGCTGTGTTACAATTCAATATCGATTTTATTGATAGTAAGTTGATATTGGATTTTACCTGTGTATCGCCTTAGGGAATTTTAATTTGTTGAATTGCAGTACTACGAATGTTCTGTTAATCTGTTTTGTGTGTTCAATAAGGTATGAATCCAGTGCTGTAGTGGGGTGGGGACAGCGATTCCACTCTGTTTTATTGAAACGGATCTAACCTGCGATATTTATTAATTTATTGTATTAATGCCCATGTTTTACTGAAGTTTCGACCGTATTACAACGGCTATGATCGCGGCGGGACTTATTCACTCACCAAGACCCGTTTCAATCAACTTAGAAAAATGGGATAGTTTAATAGATTCCACATTGCTCTGTCAAAAACTTCTTTAAAGCGACGATTGCTATGTTTTGGCACTTTCGGAATTAACGAACACTGTAAGATCAACTTGTTCTTTGGGAATAACAAAATCAAAGCTAGTCAGTTCTGAGAGACTGTATGTGAGCGTCTCCCACTGGAGTCACGAATAACTGCATACACCTATGTGTTTATTCAGAACTGCATGATAAACTTGTAATTTGAACAGTCAGTGGTGCACGCCGTGAGTTTCAATCTGCTACCCTTTGCATGCCAGTTTTTTGTCGCCACTAGGCTATCGGTGCATGTTTTATAATCTCGCATGAAACTGGTTACATTTTTAGGGTTACTTAGTCCACAAGGAACCCTTATAGTTTCGTCATGTCCGTCCGTCTGTCTGTCCGCAGCCTAGCTCAAAGACGCCTGGTGCTAGAAAGCTGATATTTGACATGAATATAGACATAAGATATTGCAACAAAACTGTAGAATAAAATTTAGGAAAATATTTTTTAAGGGTATCTCCCCTACATACACATATAGTGGGGTTGAATTTTCTTTTTGGTTGAGTACCCCATCATGTGGGGTATTATTGGATAGGTTTTAAAAAAATATTATTAGTTTGCTCAAATCATTTTTCGATCAAGTGATTGGTTTGTCAAATATCAAGCTTTGAAGTGAAGAAAATTTGTTAGACTCAAGTGTCCCCTCCCCCCTCTGTCGGCTAAACTATTAATTTGGAAGAGGTGAAAAAAATCACAAATGTAGTACATATAACGAATTTAAAAGGAAAACTATCACGGCTAAGTAGATATCACTAGTTTACGAATAATCGTCGGTTAACTTATAAATACCTATTTCTGCGAGTTTACATTGGGCGCGCTGGCTTAATCTTAAAGATATACGTACCTTGGTATGTAATTTACTACGGTACTACGTATGTATAGTAGTAGTATATCTTGGAAACCACATTTTATGTTTACAATACATAACTGGATACATACCTAGTATTTTTCTAAACAAAACTAAGGTTCTTATAATAGTGTTATTAAAATTATTTTTTAGCAAAATAAACAGTCGGATTTCGTGTACATTAATACCCTTTGCAGCAAGTCATTATGGGCAACTACGGCACCCTGCATTGCGCGTGGCCCGACATGCACTTGGTCGGTTTTTTATTGTCATGTCATTTGTGTTTTTTATGATGTTTGATAAGTTAATGTGTTTTGTAATTAACGGTGTTTACTGTTAGACAACCCATGCTTCGCCTAAAGTATGGGTTATGACAACACATAATTAACAATCTGATTGTTAAATTGGGTCACATTGACATGATACATCGAGTATGATTTTTATTTTTATTATTTTTACACAGCAGACACATTTTTGTCTATTTACCCAATGGAATACTTCCTTCTTTGCGATAGGTAATATACATACCTATCGCAAAGAAGGAAGGTTAACAATTGATCCAGAAATACTGCAACCGACGCTGCGTTTTCATTTTCTCCACAACAATATATTGTATTACTACCGTACAAAGTAAAAGCATCATACGCCATTCAATGCTTTCACGATGAAACTTTATTGCAGCTTAAACTTTTGCAAGAAAACTCGTTAGTGATACAACGAGGGGTGCAATCGATAGGGCCGCAGATGTTCACTGTCTAAAACTGCAATGAAAGTGCAACAGTTTACGGTACGGTTTGTATTCTTGGATCCTTACCAGATAAGGTGACACTTGACTGGTGGAAGGGACACGTGATTTGGAATTGTATTGTGAATTGGGAGGGTACTGAACTGCAGTTAGTGTTATGGGTGGGTTGAGAAGAAAAATAATGTGTGAGACATGATACTTGGAAAGGACGCCCATTGTATAGGTAAATTCACGAAAGTTGACCACAAATGGCGGCCGTCGCGCATATGTACATTCGTGCACCATTGGCGTTGCTCCATTCTTGACGCATTTAGGGAATGCGTCAAGAACGGAGCCACACCATTGGCGTTCCACCCGCGCCTCACCCCGCACCTCCACGGAGACCTAAAAAATGATTTCTGCGCAGTGGTCATCTTTCGTGAACCGACCTATACATAAATAGTAGTTTTAAGTCACTTTACTAATGCTATGCAAAATATTATTTTGGAGTCCAATAAAGTCATCGACATAAATTTTTCACCTGAATATTTAGGATCGCGGGCGAAGGAAATTTTTGTCGAAAATTATTTATGTACCTATTTAATTTATTCAATCTCTTCGCTTTTAGATTTTATAAGACAAACCGCATGAGAAACCTGTGTCAAGGAGAATTGAAGAACATTTTCTGACACAGTGAACGAACATCACCATTTAGTTTACGACTATCGATTACGATTCCTTTGATTTTTATTATTACACATCAACTTACCTTACACATGTCTTATTACATTCCCTAATGATGAGGATTTCCCTCTTCTAAAAACTTCAACTCATTCACTAGAAATATGAAACTTACATGTTTTATATTATATTCATCTCACTCAAAGACGGAGCTTACGTCTCTAGCTTGAAAACTTAAAATTAATCAAGTCCTTAAGTTAATAAGAACTTCAAAAACTAATAAACTCATATAAATGTATCTACTCCATGAATAAGTATGAATATTACTTTTGTATTACTAAACATTTTCACATTACATTGACATAACTTCACGCCTTTTATCCCCGAAGCCGTAGGCAGAGGTGTATTACACACCCACATTCGGCCAGTTATGTTTCGGTCCCAATATAATAGAGGGCCAGCCTATTGCTATCTACCGAGTACATTATTAAGCGAGCGAATTTTTTTAAATATATTGTTACTATTCAGATATTAACAATATTTTCTCTTGCTCTTCCGATTTGACTCGGGGCAGCAAGAGGAAACTTTAACGAGCTGATGTACCTAACAATCGTACAATTTCTTTGCATTAACAAATAAACCTAGTGACATAAAAGTAAAACACAAATAGCAGATATTCGCAGCTTTACTGGAATGACTAATCTATGCCCTTGTAAGGTAAGTGTCATGTAAGAGTTATACAGTTTTGCACTTCTTACCTTTGGGATGAAGTATCCATCTCTACTTTAGCTCCCTGAATGAAGTTACAAAAGCCTTTCTCAATAATTGATATCAAGGAATTATAAGACATCACTTTCTCAGCGGCTTAATTTTGAGTTTATGAATCAGTCACATATGGCAAATAATTCATGTCTATAGATACGTTATACATGGCTCTCCATGTTAACGATCAACACCTGGAATGAACAATTCTAGCTCTACTTCAGAATTATTTTTCTTCTGCCTGCGTATAAGTTGCCTTACCTCATGATTATGTTTTTACTGTAATGTGGTTTAATCTGAGCGTTCTTTCACTTCTTCGTGAGAGTTCGTTGTTCAGTCTAATATGTATATAATGTAGGTTAGCTACAAGAATAAAATGTATCGCGACCTTAAAACCAAATTATCTCATAAACCTTGTTTAAATATTCGAGTAAACGCAACATCGTCAGGCGTAATATTATCATATCCTTTTATAATTTCACACAAATAACACGTAAGGACCCCGAATAGGCGAAACACCTGAGCTTTAGTATAATGAATATTGTGCCATTATACAGGAACATGCACTAACAAGGATTATGCCGGGACCGCTACCCGAGTATGGAGGCTTGCGGTATTGAAAAGTAAAAGATTTTACCTTAGTGCGCCAGTGAATATAATAGTTAGTTAAATTTTATGCGTCATTTTGTGCTACAAGTAAAGCAAAGAAATATAAAGCTATTGATATGACAAAAAAGTTTTACTTGACTTGTACGTAGTTATTTCCTAATATTACTTGTTCTTCATTTATGTCTGCTCACTGTGCTTTGAAACATCGGAAGCAGTTATCGGTATGCGATTAATTTGTTCCTAACTAGCTCATAATATGAGAGTTTATGACCGCATAACGAGAATTGCCGTAATCCATCGGCAAAGTGAAGCAACATCTGCACAGGTTAAGATATGGATGGGTGACCCCTTGTTGTGACATTTTCATCAGAGCTACCGTTCTTTGGAGGGCAAGCAAAGACGTCGATCCTGGTACTAGTCTCTGGACAAGTATTGTAAGACTATGACGAAGGTCCTTGGATAGTCTATAAACTGCGCTAACAGAGATGGCAACACTCATACGAAAAAAGAAGATAGTTGAAGAAGAGCTTATCTTATCATAACATTTTCATCAGAGCTTTCATTATCATCATCACCATCAGACTGTCATAGTCCCCTGCTGGATATAAGCCTCTCCAGTGGCACGCCACTGAGCCCGTTTTTCGGCTCTTCGTTTCCAGCCAGTTTGCGTATATCGATACTCCACCTAGCCTATTTTTTTTCTTCCTGATAGGAAATTTTTATAACTATATAACGTTCTGTGCACTGATTCATAAATGAATACGCTAGATATCTGAAATATATCTGCGGCGTGATATATTTAAAATATTTTGTATTAAAACTCGTGAAAATACGAATGCGTGGTGGTATTTTTTCCGTGTGGAAGTTGGTTTAAATAATGCAATTACGTTTCATTTTTTATTGCGATACTCTTGGCGTATTTGTTTTTTATACTGCGGTTTTGGTGTTAAAACAGTGATGAGATATTTGTATGGAATGTTTTAAAAGATTTATTTGGCTTAAGCTCACATAATATGATTTTATTGGCTGAACTCGTTCATTATGCCGTCGCGTCGATTGATGATCTGAAGAAGTAGCTAGTATTTATAATCAGCAAAAGGCGAGTCCCCTCTAAGCTATGGAATATCACTGTCCTTTTTGGTTGTGGAGGTCAGACGGATAAACTACGACGGATAAAAAAGCAGACCCCGGGCACCAAGGTAATTTTTAGATTCAACCGGGAAAACAGAAAAGATTATTAATGATGGTTATTTGTACATAACAATAGAAAACCCTTGCCAAGTTTAAATATTACATACATACAAAGACTCATGTCTGTGACACGAAGGGTTAGGCAGAGACTAGAGACTACGAACCGCCATTTGCATGCTTATGCATTGCTCTTGCTTCATTTAGTCTCATAATTTTTTCATGCATGCTCGTCGACTTAGGGTACCTTCTTCTGACCTGTCATTTTTTAGGGTGTCTCCAATCTGGTCAGAAGACATCCGTCAATGGTCTTCCCCTTCCTCCAGTCGTTCACATTTGCCTTATATAATATATCTTCTTGGCCAGTCCCTCTAAAAGTTGTTGGAGCAGTTGCGTCTAAAGTAGTTTCTGTTTTTTGCTAACGATTTTATTGTGTTTTGTTGTCACTGTTTACTAGCACAAAAATAGTTCCGATAAAGCGACCAATAAAAGTTCACACTATCGTTCAACAACTTGGTACTTAACAATTTCTAATTGGCAACACGGAGCAACGTGATCAACATACCTAATTGCTCGGTATCGACCGCTTTATAGGGAACGTAGCTACTCTCCAAACCACTACCAGACGTTTACTATTATAGTTTGTGAGTACCCTTTTATTTTCTTTACAATATAAACTATTAGCAGAACTATACTCTAAGTATATGAATGAGAATAACAAAAAAAGCCATATCAGTTACTCTTATTTAGTTTTGCAATAAATATATATATATATGTATATATATATATTTAAAGAGGTCAGTTTATATATATTAGCGTATGCAACTACTGCTTGGAGTTCTCGGGTTCGATTCTCGGGTCGGGCAAAAGTGTTACTGGGTTTTTCCGAATTCTCAGTAGCAGCTCGGCGTCTGGTGATGTGCCCAGTAACGGCAATAGGCTCGCCCCCTATTACGTGGGACTTAAAAATTCACGGCGAAATGTGGGTGTAATATTACACCTCTGCCTACCCCTTCAGGGATACAGGCGTGAGTCTATAAAAAAAGTTTATATTATATTTATTAAAATACTAGACTTCGAATTCAGCTCCGTCCTCGTGTGATTATTTTACCCGCTTAGCTTGCTCCTTTACACTCCCTAAGGCATATGCATGCCAAATTTCATTTACTTGTCCGTTTGTTAGAAACGCAAGAGTTTTATACATACAGATTAAAGTACATACATACATATCGTCACGCCTTTTATCCCCGAAGGGGTAGGCAGAGGTGTATTTCTACACCCACTTTTCGCCAGATATACTTTAGTCCCACGTAATAAGGGGCGAGCCTATTGCCGTACCGGGCACATTTCCAGACTCCGTGCTGCTATTGAGAATTTCGTGACAGAAAAACCCAATAACACTGCCCGACCCAGGAATTGAACCCGGGACCTCCCGATCCCACGCGCACATTTATGCCGCGAGACCAACGAGGCAGTCGTATTTATCAGGGTTTGATGTCGAGTTTTCCGTCTCTACGCAAAGATGGTATTTGCATCGTGTTATCCCTTAGTCGCCTCTTACGACACCCACGGGAAGATAGGGGGTGGTGACACTTGTATTCTATGCCGTCAACCACACGGTCCACACAGATTAAAGTAATAAAATAAAATCATACCTATCTTATTATTAATATCATTATCAAATCTGTATAGATAAATAATAGACTGACAGACGATGCGCCACCGAAATTAAATGGCGTGAAGCTAACATTTTGAATGTATGTTCCTTGAGGACTGTGGGGGTACACTAAGAAAGGATTTCCCGAAATTTCTACGGGATCGGGCAGAAAAGGTTTAATTAATATAAAATGTGCGTGCTGATCTTCTGAGCTTCAGGCATCCTCAAGTTTATTAATAATTGTTGTTCCAGAGTTGCCCTAGGCAGGTGGGAATTGTTGATGAAGGCAGTGGAAGCTTGTATTACATGCGACTGACTAGAGCAAACAAGAAGTCAGACATATATTGGCTGAGTTGCTCAGCGCTAAGAATCAAAATACAATATGCAGTTACCTGGATCATCACTGGTGTCAGTCCTAGAACCAAGCTAGATAAATACACTACTAAATTGGCCAAAATAGAGAGTGATACATCTACCTAGCTACCAGACTCCAAACGCGACCTCTTCAACACGAGGAGAGGATTCACACAATTTTCAGTTTTACAAAATGTCAATGTTCAATATAATATCACAAAGTTCATCAAGAGCTCACTAAACCATGCCGGGCAAATCAAATAGCGGTAATTTACAAGCGTTTTACAAAATTTACTTTAATGTACACACCACACGTGGTCAATCAACCTTTTTTTACGCAAGTGACTTGTCAGTCTTACAAATGTAACCAGAGTCAATACCAAAGATAACCAATGTTACAAACTGATATTCTCGTTCTAATCATAGAAATATATCTAGGTATTTCAAACAATTGTACTAACATTTTATAAAACTGCCTGTGTATATCCGTGGCTTAGTATCATTCGGGCTTACTACTGAAAGTCTGAGTAGTGTAGTGAGACAACGTTTCAGACTACTATTATATTCTTTGGTCCATTTTTTAATATTCTGTTTTCGCAGTGGAAACCTTGTTCCTTTTCGCCGTTCGGGATTTGGTTCGAATTGGGGCTGACTGAGGTGTGTGCTACTTTGCCCTAAAGGCGTTTTGCGGCCTACTCACTTACAGCCAGCGCTCATATTTTATCTATCGATGGATTTGGCTACTACATAAAATATGCCTATATATTTGACACATTGTCAAAGTCAAAGTCAAAATCCTTTATTCATTTAAATCACAAAGTGACACTTAGTAACGTAAAATTTAAAAATAATAACTTAAAGCTTCTACATTTACATTTACTGCCACGTTCGCAAAGCAAGGGCGTAGAACCATGAGAAAGAACGGGCAATAAAACTCACGGTCACTCTTTTTCATCACCAGGTTTTGCATAATACCGCAAGGGCAATTGCAAGAGTGTTATTGGATTCTTCCGAATTCTCAGTAACAGCTCGGAGTCTGGTGATGTGCCCGGTAACAAAAGGCTCGCCCCCTATTACGTCATCATAATCATTAGCCTGCTGTAGTCCACTGCTGGATATAGGCCTCTCCAATGGCACGCCACTGAGCCCGATTTTCGGCTCTTAGTGTCCAGCCGCTGCCAGCCCCTTTTGCGTATATCGTCACTCCACCCAGCCGGAGGGCATCCCACACTACGTTACGTGGGACCTAAAAATTCATAGCGAAATGTGGGTGTAATATTACACTTCTGCCCACTCCTTCGAGAGTACAGGCGTGTCTAAAAAATAAATAATTGAATGGAGCATATGTCAAGTATGTATCTCTAGTGGCCAAATCCATCGATAACTAATGTATTATCAACGTACTATATCGGCGTAATTATGCGAATTCTGGCCACAGTTGTTCAGCCACTCGTATGTCGCAGTTATAAGATACATCATTAACTATACGCCCGCAGCGATGCCTGCACATTTTATTTGAATTTTGCCCGATTCCATGGGAATTTCAGAAAATCCCTTCTTAGTGCACCCTTACCGTACTTAAGGAACATACATGGCAAATTTCAGTTTATTGGGTCGAATAATTTTGGCTGTGCTTTGTCTGTCAGTCAGTCAGAAACGTAAGAAGTTTATACAGGGTGGCGCTACCATAGGGGCATTTATTTAAAAAGGACGTAGCATTGATCTTTTTTGATGATATAATATATCATCAAAAAAGACTCTGGGGTTAAATTTAAAAAAAACAAAATTTCAAACAAAATAAACTATAAAATATGAGTTACAAAACAAAACACCATTTGTACACCAATATGACTTTAGGTTACTGACCTTTGTAAGAACGGCAACGTGTGCTATGCGGCAGACGGAGCCACGGAGGTAGTTCACACACATTTATTGACGAATTACCTATCTCAGTAATTCTACACATCACTCCAATGAAATTTAGTCACTCATTAGGCAAGCACTGGTGTCTTTTTCATATCAACAAAAACCCACTTAACACAAACCCACGTAAAAGGTAGCACAAAATTTTCAAATTCTCAAAATGGCCGCCATTGTTATCATGAATTACCTATTTCAGTAATTCTACACATCACTCTAATAAAATTTGTTCAGTAATTAGGAAAGCACGGTGTTTTTTTTCATATCAACAAGAACTCACGTAATACAATCATATTCGCATATTCGGACGATGTAAAGTTTGTCATTATTATTACAAATAATACAAAATTACGAATGATAAAGTTCACTTAACACCAGCACAATTAAATAATACAACTAAATACAATCACACAATTAAATAAGTACCAAACACAACTTAGGCAAAAAGTTAAGAAAAGCGCGCGCGCAATCTGATCGATCGTTTTTGCGGCACTAAAGCTTTGATGAGTCACCGATCACCGATCCGCCGCTGGCGCCGACTTGTCTAGGTACATGGAACTAAGGATACCCAATAGGTACTATGAATGTCGATACGGTAGTACGTTAACAACAAAATATTACAAAATGTTTTTTTGTACAATGAACTATGCATTCTTTATTTGTATAAACAATATCGCTATTACTTAATAGTGTTGCTAATACGACACAGTTAAACAAGTTTATGAAATACTATGTACATACTTGAATTAGTTCAGTACAAAGTTATTATAATTCTTAAGTAGATTGTTGAACCCATTAGACCATTTAAAAAATACCATACGGAAAGAGCTACAATAGTTAATAATTATTAACTTATTTCAAATGAATAAATAATTGAATATCTTTAAATGCTTATCATTGTTTACTTATTAATAAAAAAGTCGTCTTTATTTGTTGGTACAAATAAAGACGACTTTTTTATTAACTTTACGTTCGAAAATTTCAAAGTCTGGTCACTTTGAAATTTTCGAACGTAAAGTCATTGATAAGACGATTATATTAACGTTAAATACAAACAATATCGATACAATAAACAACAAACTTTTACGGTGCGTAGGTATTTTTATCTATACTATTCACAATATTTTGTTCATAATTGGGCAAGTCTATTTGGCTCCACTTTGTTTGTCCTTGTCACACGTAGTGCATTTACTGTAAGAGTGAGTTCCTACTCGCTCTTATAGTAAATGCACTACCCAATTAGATTTTTTCGTGCTTGCCGGAACCGATCCATTTTATTATTATGTTACTTTATTGAAAAGGTAATTAGAAGGTTTCAAAAGTCTTGTTCTGTCAAAATTTACTCGGGCGCAAAAATCTACAACGACGAGTCGTACCTACGAGGCGAAGCGACGTTGCACGACGACGACGTCTAAGGGTCAACGCAGACAGAGAGGAATAATAGAGCCGCCCGAGACCGCGCGGGGGGTCTCAGGCGTTTTCTTTACGGAATGCGTATTGCTCAAGCTTGCGCGCGACTTCGCGAGCCTGCGTGAGTAAACCGTTCTGGGTTACCACTCTACAGTAAATATTTTGTGGCGAAAGTTCGTTAAACTCAGTAACAACATTGACTGAAAGTACGCGTACGACGCCGCGCAGGAATTCCCGCGTATCTTCGAGGACGCGCGAATATTTTTTGTCAGGTTTAAGCATTTATGCACTTTATTGTAAAAAAATAAAGTTTATTTTCAAGTGTGTTAATAAAATCCTCTCCGCTGCGCTCCGTTCTGTCTGCGCTGAGCCTAACTTCGGATGACATCGAGGCGTCGCGTCGTAGCGAGTCGCGGCGCGCAATGGAATTCAAAGCATGTGCAAAAATTGCGGAACTTAAAATCGATATTGTGGCTAAACTACTGCAGCGATTTAATTGATTTTTGGTACAAGGCTTCAGAATGTTGTAAGCTATGCGTCTGTTCTAAAAGTGCCCCTATGGTAGCGCCACTCTGTATAATGACTAGTTGACGCCAGCGGCTTCGCACGCACATATTTTAGAATTTCCCGTTTTCCCCTATCCCGTAAGAATTTCGGGAAATTCCGTCTTAGTGCACCCTTAAGGTCCCGAAGGAACATACATGCTAAATTTCAGCTTCTTGCGCCAAATAGTTTCGGCTGTAGCTTGTCTGTCAGTTAGTCAGTAACGCAAGGATTTTATATTTACAGAAGATATTATATTACACAGATATTCTAAGTAAACGTGTACATACATTTAATTTCTTTATCTCTTTTTCTTTAGATTTCAACTACAATAGTTAACATGAAAACATTGGTAACATAGTAGACGCAATGAAGTTTTGATGAACGCAATCATCCGACTAGGACCCAATTAACGTTTGTTCTAACGTTTCAAACCCCAATGGAATACTGTTAGCTTTTTGTTTATTTTTAAAGCCTATTGAGTTTGTTTGAAAAATTGGTTCAAGCATAGTCTTACTTAATTTGAATAATAATGGATTCTTTTATTTTTAGTGATAAAATGGATTTTTGAATCACGGCATAGATAATTTGGGCTAGGGAGATACTTGCTTAACAGTTTCCCTGTCCCGTGTATCAAATTTGATTCATAACAATTGATTTTCTATTGTGTCTCGCGCCGGACAGCGAATGGGTTCAGTAGAAACAAGTTTATATGATGTACTATCTTCTAACCTAGGAGGTGCGCCTATTGCCGTTGCAAGGCTCTATTAAGATCGTAATGCTGACTTACATTTCGGATCAAGATACTCCAGAAATAAAATCGGCGTTTCAGAAGCTTACTGTTGAAATTGTTATTCTAAAGTAACTGCTATTTAGTCTAGCTACACTGGTGTATAGTATTTAAAATGATGCTGAGACCAGTGCCAAAAAGAAAAATAGACGACAACAGTAAATTAGTCCCGATATAATGGCGTTAGTAAACTGTTATTTTCGAAGTCAAATTGAACATAAAAGGGATATATCGAACCAATTAATGTCGACTTCTAGCTTTTAGGGCTTGTATTGATATTTAAATAATAAAACTAATATATTGTAAGTACATATTATTTTTATCATTTAAACTAATATCGTAAAGCTGAAGAGTTTGTTTGTTTATTTGGTTGAACGCACTAATCTCAAAAATTACGGGTTCGATTTGAATAACTATATTTGTGTAGGATAGCCCATTTATCAAGGTAAGCTAAATTATTATTAGCCTTTAGCTATGGGCTACCGATGAGGAACAGTAGCCATAAAGAAAATAAATGTCTTAGGAAGAGATACCCACTATTTCTTGGTCACTAACAAGGTTCATGCTATATTAGGCTGCTGGACAAACGTAAAATCAAAAACTTTTTCTCCCTTTATTGATTTTACGGCTGAAGAACAAGGCTAAATTAAACTAATCAAACATTAGATTGGCTTGATCATATTTTACTTGAAATTAATTTGCCAGACTTACATGTAACTCATTGATACCACTGCTGGTCCAATACGGCACATCCATTCACAACCACATTTATGAATCAAAAACACTTGTAGCGATCATCCGTTAGAAAACATTTCGGACAGCCCTAGTCAGGTATTCGGGACACGTAACGTTGATGTAAACAAAATTCCAAATGGGGACATAGGTAGATTTATTAGGGTTGAACAAGCTTACCGAGGACTGCTTTCGGTTTTATGCTATGTTAGGTAGGATTGGCAAACAAACCATTTGATGGGTCAAGGATGAACGTTGGCGATTTCAATATTGTCAATGTCAATTTTTTTGATGTTGTTTTTTTTTTTATTTTAAAATGCCACGACCGTTTTATTTGACGGTTCGTAAAGTTGAATCGAATTTAGAATGTCAGATCCGTTTTAATGGATGGTCGTCATGATTGTATTGTGTCAACATTATTTTTATTACGTTTAGATTGGTATATAAAGCGTTTTGCTTAAAAATGATTTCAGCTGATTTGTAAGTACGCATTGTATGCATATATCTTGCGATGATCTTCATAGCTTGGCAAATGGCACTAGCACACCTCACCAATATTGCATAAATGTACCGTATAAGGATCTCAATCATAATATGGTTATAAAGTGTTGTGAACGTCCCATTAAATTTAATGTAGCGCCCCCTAGAGTCGTATACGTTTTGATTTATAATAGAAATATTTCAGCAATCTGCAATTTTGTATCTAAAGTTTAAGTTCTAAAAGACAAGCTTAGGTATACTTAAACCCGTACACAAAAAGTAGAATCCTTAGTTAATATCTTAAGCCCTAATGCTTCGAAATAGAACCTCATATATGTTAACTAACATGTCGTTTTACAAATTAAGCCTCTTCATAACAGCTCGCAAAGTTATTGTAAACAGCTCCAGTAAACTTGGAGGAAGTTGAATAAAATACTACCTCGTTCAGCTATTCAATTAATGTTATATGAATAGTAAAAAGCATACGAAAATAACGGGAACTTTACCCATAATTATTGGCGGACAACATATTACGAAACCTCAACTGCAGTAGTTCAGTATTCTTCATATTATAAAACTTGATTTGCCCGCGGCTCCGTGTACTTTAATACAATGTAAATAACACCTTAATTAATAATACACCTAAATTTCCATTATAATAAATTTACCCAGGAATTATGGAAAACGTTTAAATATTGTTGGTGGGTGGCTAACTTTCACTTTCACTGGTATACCTACGCATATAAGCAGATCCATTTTTTGGTGTACAATGGCTTGAGTGGCTGATTTTGTAGCATAAGTAAAATACTATGACATGAATGAGCCAGTCACCATTAGTTATCACCTCTCGAAAAACTTAAGTAGCCACTTCTATTTAACAAAATTTCACAAAATAGATACTCAATATACAAGTGCTGTGATAACTTTGCTAACATACGACCTATTTAGGAGGGCTCTTGATGCAATATATATGCTGACGAAGTCTAGCAACTTAGACAATATTATAATAAGATCTTTTAGATTTATCTATGTGGTGGATAAATATGGTGTTTATCGATTTTTTCAATATCCATCGATAGTAGTAGATTAAACAAACTAGCCGGCCTGATGTTTAAACGTGCGCATATGGTGCAGTAGTTTAAGCGGTAGCGTCACCGTTTGAACTACGCTGAGTGTTGTAGGTTCAATACCCACCCGCGACCATACCTTGAGTGCTTCATAAATCGTTGTTTCGGGTCTGGGCACACTGTGGGCTCATTGGTAGTTCGGCACATGTAAAAAAGAAGATGGCGTAATTTACTTCAGGTTCAGTCAGAGAAAGGCCACAGAGCGACACGCACCTTGATACTAGTTATTTTTATTTTGCGTGCTCAGATCATGCAGGTACTTAATCTGAGGTTGCGTGAAAATACCGATGCAAAAATACTTTTTAAGTATACAGAGTCGATTTCTAAGAAACAGACCTTTTGTATTTGACCTCGACATTATCCAATATTGTTCCGAATAGATTGAAAGAGATTAAAGTACTAATCGCAGGTTCTTTGATTTGAAGCATTTGATTTGTCGAAGTTGTAAAAGTGCGCCTATGGAACTAGTTAATATCTGTATTTTGAATTTATTTTAGCATACTAAATGGTTCGGCTTTACACCGAAACCGTAGGGTTCTAGGCGACTTGGGAAGGATTAATGTAATGGACTGTATTAGGGCGAGTTCTGGGTCGCCTAGAAAGGAATAAGGGAAGAGGAGATGGATACGGGAGGAGGTGATTGAGTGGGTATAGGATATTTCAAGGATGGAAGGCACTTACCTTATACAACCTTCTTCGTTTCTTTTCCTCCTGGTGTTTCGTGATGCAGCTGATTGTTTACACTTCAATTCACCGTCACTCCCACTTGCGAGCGGTTTATATAATCACATACAACGGTGCGGCGCGGTACGGTATCGAGACGGCGTTCTCAGCAGGAGGAATGTTCTCGACTGTCACTCGCGTTCACGATCGCGGCGACGAATCCGGCGAAGGCAGTGAGTGCCTCTTCCAGGGAGAGGGATAGAGCGGGACGGAAATATGGTATCGCTCGCACTAGACGTGGAACGATTGATCTTGATGCGATTAGTTATAAATAGGAAGGTAGATGGCGCTACCATATCCCCCCGGCCCTAAAGGGTTGCCTTTAAAAAAAATAGAATTGAACTTAGCTATGTTGGGTGTACGACCCCATAACCCATCAATAGGCTTAGACAGCGATATGACAATAAAATTAATCTAAATTAACTTTAGCGAAAGCTATAAACGCAATAATAGCGAAAACTACTAACTAAATACTTAAACTAAGAGGTAGGTCCAACTTCAGGCTAGATCTCACTGATTTGGAAGCGGACGCGAGTTGATCAGTGCCTCGACTTGAGCAAGGACAGTTAAAGGCTCTTCGTAAGAGAGGATCTGTTGACCTATAACTTTGAAGAGATGCGTTTTAATTACTTTGACCATGCTTGCCCAACATCCACCGAAATGTGGTGATGCTGGTGGAATAAACTTCCAGCCAATATGATCTATGGAAAGTTCTTCCTGAAGACGAGTACGATAACCCGCGACGTGATTGAAACAAGTAGCGGGAACAAGTTCAATCAATTTACTAACGCGGTTGGCGACAAAAGTCTGCCAGCGGTGAGGAGAAGAATAAATCCAAGCGAGCACTACCTTGGAGTTGGAAAATGCGTATATTTATTAATAGAGTAGTGGGGCAAAACTGTGTCTTGAACCTTGCGGAGCAACTGAGACAGCAGAAGGGCCGCGCACAACTCCAGTCTCGCAACCGAAATGGTTTTAACAGGCGAGACCTTAGACTTGACACAAACTAACTGCACCGAGTAGTTAGAACCAATGCGGACTTGCAGATATACGACTCCGCCGTAAGCACGCTCGCTGGCGTCAGCGAAACCTATTAACCTTTCAGCCCTCTTTTTGGCCCAGATAAAATTTTTTGACATGATTTTGACAGCCCCGGCGCCCCTGCGCCTTAGATGTGATGGCGTCGAAAAAATTGCGTTGTACAAAATATATTATGTAATAACTCTACAACGAAACCATATTTTTTAATTCAATAAACTATATTGTAATCATTATTAAATTTTCTTTCTGCCAGGCATCAAAATAAAGTGTTTTGTCAAATATTTATATTGTTTTCACAGATTCAAACTTCACAACAATGACAAATCACTTCGCAATCAGTCACATAATAACAAACTTTTTCGCAAACTTTTTCGTGCCATATTACGATGTATTTCATTCAACCAGTTACATAAAAACACTTCTAATAAGCTAAAAAACAGTTTTCTAATAAGAAACACTACTTACTTACGTAAAATACACAAAAAAAACACTAACACAAACAAATCACGGAACTGCGCGTGAAGCTTGCGCGATGCATATTTTTCGACTGTCAAAGCTAAACTGTGGATGCACAGATTATACAATATTTTATGCTCAGAATGTAGAAAATTTATCAAAGAACGGAACGCACTAACATTGTTCATACAAAAGTCGTCTCTAAACGTGCGAATTTAAGGTATTTTCTTGAATGTAAGTGAGTGACAGCCGGCTGTCTCTTGGGTTTTAAGCGCAAAAATTTTGGGCGCCCAGCCGGCTGTCTTCCCGCCGGCCGAAGGTTAAGTTGACGGTACATCCATCTACCAACCCAAGATGACGCGGAATAGTAACTTGATTGAGCGCGGTAAGCTCAATACAAAACTGGCCCCAAGCGGCGACAATATAGTCAGGGGGTGTTTCATCCCACTCACACTTTGATAGCCAAAGCTCTTTGATCAAGAGCTTGGCGTACAAAATTGTGGGAGCCACAAAACCCATTATGTCCCATAGTCGAGCCACTGTGGACAGCATAGTGCGCTTGGCGCACTTATCATCTGGTGGTGAGACGTCAAACCGAAAACTATCGCAGGATTTGTCCCAGCGTAAACCGAGAACCTTATGCGGTACAGACTTCTCAAACTCAATGTCTGGAGAAGCTTTATGAGAATCTGGTATGCGTGCGCGAACCTCCTTAGAGTCGCTTGTCCATTTGACAAGATCAGTTTGGCCTCGCTTGAAAAGCTGAATAAGCTCTTCACAAAGCGAAATTGCTAGCGGAGCGGGTATGACATTACAGGCAATGTGATCTATATACAAAGCGGATGTGTAGTATAGTATAGTGTAGCGTAGCGTAGCTTAGCATAGCGTAGCATAGCATAGCATAGCGTAGCATAGCGTAGCATAGCGTAGCATAGCGTAGCATAGCGTAGCATAGCGTACCATAGCGTAGCATAGCGTAGCATAGCATAGCATAGCATAGCCTAGCATAGCTAATTAGTGCTTTATCTTACACACAGTTTTAACACCCACCTTGATCTCTTGAAGAGCAGAACAACAACAAGACGTAATACAATAAGAAGTATGTAACGTAGGTACGGTACCCATAATCACATACCCAAGTACCGTCTCAATAGCGGGCGGTAAATCATATCGCTCACTACGTACTATATTAGTAGCAAGTGCGGAAATATTGAAGCTCCGATCAAAAGATCAATGCCTGCCGGATTCGCAAACTCCGCGTCGGCTAGCGGCAATGACTCGAGATGAGTGAGTGATGCTACGTCTACATTAGCGTTCGGCAATGCGTCCGTGATACGCTCCACGATAAGCGAAGAAATGTTAAAATTAATATTCCTATCAAAACGCGAATGTATTTTAATATCTACGGAACCCCTGCAATGCTTTTCTGATCCGCCTATCCCTTTGACGGTTGAGTTAGTATTTTTAAAGTTATTCCATAATCCGAGGCGTTTGAAGCATTCCGATGTTATTAGATTGGTCTGAGATGCGCTATCTAGCAGACAACGAACCATGTGCGGCGACCCATTAACATCGTATACGATAACTTGCGCTGTCGCTAACAGTACCGTGTTAGACGCCGTACACTGCGTTTTGGCCCTGCGCGGATCATTATAGATGCGCGAGTGCCGTCCTCGCGTGCGCGTCGCCCGCGCAATGGATGTCATACACAACGATACTTCGCCCTCAGACGCGGAAGGCGCAGCTACCGTGGTCTGCACCTGCGTAAGTGTGTCAAGGTTAGCGGCTTGACTTGACAACCGGTTATTTTTATCTAAATGTAACAGTGTATGATGTTTTTGTTTACACGAGCGACATCTCGTTCTACTGGAACAATTACTCGTTTTATGCTTTATACTTAAGCAATTAATGCATGCTTTGTTATCTTTTACGCACTTGAAACGAGCAGTTGGATTTAAACCATTGAAGGCGGGACACTTGTAGAAATGGTCGTGCACTATATTACTGCACAGACACTTCTGTGAATTAATTTTATTAGATTCCGAGCATGTTACGTAAGATTGTGGATTAGGGACCGAGTTATTATTACTATTTCGCGCTTTATTCAACCTTTGTTTGCTGCTGTTAGTGTTAGACGGGCTAGGTGAACTAGACTGTGTATTATGAAATATTCGACACTGATCTTTGATGAACGAAAAAACTATCTAGTGTAGGTATTTTATTATTGCGTTCCGTCATCTCGACAGCACGAATTGTATCAGTGTCAAACTTTTTTAAAGCGAGTTGAAGCAACATAAAGTCGGAAAGATCTTCTATTTTTAAATTCCTAAGAGAATTAACCGCGGTTACGAAGTTATCAATAAACAGCTGGAAATTCGAGACAGACGCGTTGCTGGACAGTTTGAGATTTAAAGCTTGGTCAAAGTACGTAGACGCTAGGACGCGCGTGTCTTGATATCTGTCAAGTAGTGACTGAAATATGACCTGATAATTCTCAGCACTGGGTGTGACACCTGCAAATACGGACTGGGCTTTCGGTGACAGTTTACCTATTAAATAGTACAACCTGTCAGCATCTGTTAGAGAACCATTATTGTGCACCGTAGACTTAAAACTCGCATAGAATAACGGCCAATTTCGTATATCTCCGTCAAACGACATAATCTTGATTGGCGGTAATCTCGGTTTGCGGGCAACGGGCTCTGCTGAACATTTACCCTCCAATTGCGATTGTATACGCTTAATAATACAATAAAGATCTTCGAATGAGGTATACGCCTGATAGTTCGGTTTTTCATCAGGATTGATAGAAAGTAATCTAGCGGTATAATCGTCTAACAACTTATGAAAATCTGTTCGAATACTATCTACTGTTATACAATGACTGAGAAATGCTTCGCTATTACTGTCAGACATAGATGCGGTTTTTGATCGTTCATAGATATTTTGAATGCGCTCAAATAAAATATTGCGTTTTGCTTCTAAGATTGTCATCTCTTTGTCTTCCGACACGCGTGACTTCTTTTGTTGTGACATGCTTACGTAAGTATAAGCTAATGAGAACGAAACAAAATAAGAATATCTAATGTATCTATTATTTTACCTAAGTAGGCAACACTTTAGAGCTGAGTAATTAAAGTTGATTGAAATATGAGATTTATAAGACAACTATGATAGTTGCAGAAATAATAATTTAATAAGTAGGTAGCTACATAAAAGTTTACCTACTAATGCGGGCGGAAATAACCATGTGACGGTTATATGAATATATTAGGAGTATAGCTAGGTGCTATAACTGCCTAGGTATAGCGGTATAACGTATAAAACGTAAATGAATCCGACTCGTATGGATAAAAAAAAATGGTTCGGCTTTACACCGAAACCGTAGGGTTCTAGGCGACTTGGGAAGGATTAATGGAATGGACTATATTAGGGCGAGTTCTGGGTCGCCTAGAAAGGAATAAGGGAAGAGGAGATGGATACGGGAGGAGGTGATTGAGTGGGTATAGGATATTTCAAGGATGGAAGGCACTTACCTTATACAACCTTCTTCGTTTCTTTTCCTCCTGGTGTTTCGTGATGCAGCTGATTGTTTACACTTCAATTCACCGTCACTCCCACTTGCGAGCGGTTTATATAATCACATACAACGGTGCGTCGCGGTACGGTATCGAGACGGCGTTCTCAGCGGGAGGAATGTTCTCGACTGTCACTCGCGTTCACGATCGCGGCGACGAATCCGGCGAAGGCGGTGCCTCTTCCAGGGAGAGGGATAGAGCGGGACGGAAATATGGTATCGCTCGCACTAGACGTGGAACGATTGATCTTGATGCGATTAGTTATAAATAGGAAGGTAGATGGCGCTACCACTAAACCACTGTATAGTGTACCTAGCTAGTTTAAGCAAACTGTGTACCTACATAACATCTTAATATATAAAATCCTTGCGTTACTGACTGACTGACAGACACGCTACAGCCGAAACTATTCGGCGCAGGAAGCTGAAATTTAGCATGTATGTTCCTCGGGGACCGCAGGGGTGCACTAAGAAGGGATTTCCAGAAATTCCCACGGAATCAGCCAGAACGGGTTAATTAAATAAAAATGCAGGCGTAGCTGCTGGCGTCTTCTAGTCTGTCATAAAACTCTGACAAAGCCAATCTACATTTGTCCCAACTGAATATAACGGGCGATCGAATCAAAGATACGCACAACAAATCGAAATTCTCATTTGAATGTGTAAACATACGGGCAGTGTTCTGTACGGTTTCCAACTGTAAATGTATGCAAAAAAGTTGAATGACATCGCGACGCAATAAAACCTACTGCGGACGTTTTACACTGATGTGAAAATAGCTGCCGGGAAGTGGATATTTGCCTTTTGGAGTAAAATTTATTTTTAATCTTGTCGGCATGTGTAGAATAGTTTATTTTTACTAAAATGTATGAGTTTCAACTGTGTAGGTACAGTCAAATAACTTCCCTCTAGACCACCATAAGGGCGAAAATCGCTCAGTAAGATATCGTCACTTCCAGTGCTACTTTACACGCAGATTGACACTCGTATACAAAACCAGTTTCTAGTGTGCCTCGTCTCTATGAGCGAGCCAAGGGATTTTTTCGAACTGGTCCACCGCCAACTTGTTTGATTTTACACTATGATCATCGAAAGCGAAACGCTTATAATTTTAAATTAAGACATGGATAGCTTTTTCTGGTTTGCAGGTGTCGTTTTAATTTCATGTAAATCTCTCCAAAATAAAGTGAAACGGTTTTATTACAAATCAGGGATGAAATATAGTTCTAAAGTAAGTTCTAGACTTAATTGCGTGAAATGTATATAATACATTTACTTCACACGAGTATCTATTACCTGAGATATATAACAGAACAGCATATAGGTAAAGGTTTTAAAAAAATGTTTACTGTTTCTAGTGCTTTAATTAGGTAGGTAGACTTTGTTGTGTAACAAGTCCTTACGGCATCACTTTTAGTCCAAGATCCCAGAGCCGCCAGACCTACGTCATTTTATCAAAGCTGAAATTTTGAGGATTATTAGTATACAATCTTGTTAAGAGGTATGCCGACCCACTAACTTGAATGCTGGGCCATTTCACAGGTAGCGCGAAGTAAAGGTACCAAAAAAACATACTTACTTACGTTAAAGTATCAAAGCTGGTATTCAAATATGTGTTTAAAAATACTGTCTAAAATTGAAATTCATTATTGCCAGACACTTTCCGTGGGCCATTACTTCTGCCAGACGCCTTGAAAGTTACTTAAAAATTATGTAAACTACGTCATTTTAGCAAAGCTAAATTTGATATATGTTACTTTAGATACTATTTTAAGACCCTTCCTAAGCAGCCAGACCAATCCGAAGGGCCATTCGTCTAGCCAGACACCATGGAACTTTCCCTGTGAGTGCGAGCGTGCGGCCATTATTCATACGCATTCATACGCATGAATGCGTGTGAGTACACTACATTGTCCCAAAAGACTGTAGGAATATTATTTTGGGTATTAATACAAGAATAAAAGTGTAAAATATATTTTTTCACAAAAAATATATTTGTAGCGGCAAGCTACATAACACATATCACAGCGCCATCTACCCAATGACGACGGAACTACTAAGACAGACTACTATGCGTTATGTAGCCCTAAAACGAGAAACTTGTGGTATAGCTCGGTATTTCGCACTTTTTATTCGGATCCAATACAAATTCCGGAAGCATTGGAAACATTCGACCGCTAGAATTTATATTGAAAAAAAAAAGATCTAAAAATAAAAATACTCCCAGATGCGTAATCAATTTGCCTTTTTTGCGGCTCAGTGGGCACATTTTGCGGACAAAAATTGAGATGGTTCAGCTAGCAACGAGAACACACAATTTTATTGGTTTTTAAGTCGTCTCTCGATTTTCTCTGCCTACCACCTTGGGAAACAGGCGTGAGTCTATGTATGTGTGTATGTAATTCTCTAATCAACAGTATACAGAATATTGTAAGAACCTTTATCCCAACAAAAACACAAATTTGCCATGAAATTATACAAGGTTATATAGCGGGTCTTACTCGCGATAAATCTTATATTTAAGGCATAAATACCTCGGATTTTTGCCAACGTTTCGGCTGACTTGCTTCAGCCGTGGTCGCGGCGGGACTGGTGAGCTCAGCGCCGTCCTTGTGTTGTGCGGGTTTTGGCACCTACCCTCACTGGATTTTTATTTTTGTTTTTAACCGCACTGTCGGTATCTCGACACACTACACTAATGACGTCAAAAAAAAAATCCGAGGTATTTATGCCTTAAATATAAGATTTATCGCGAGTAAGACCCGCTATATAACCTTGTACAATGTATACTAATCGCGGAAGTTTAAAATCGTTTTTTGCCATGAAAGCCAAGTTTTATGTAGAGTAAGGTATGCTTCTAATGAGGGTCTTCTGAAATGACGTTCGCTATGCGGCAGCACTGAGGCATCAGGTCCAGAAACCTGTCAAAACTGTCAAAGCCCCTATATTTTCGTACGTCTGTGTTTGTTTGTATTATGTGTGTGTACGCGTCTGTACATATCTGACGTCAGTTTGGACCTGACGCATACTAAGCGCCGTCTGGTGGTAGAAGAAATATCACAAGCTAAAGTTGCACTTGCTCAATCTTTGCTTCTGCCCATTATTAACTATGCTGACGTCAGCTATCTCGATCTCACTGAAGAGCAGCCAGATAAACTTGAGCATCTCCAAAACTTCTGCATACGATTTATATTTGGACTGCGCAAATATGATCACGTTTCCGATTTTCTCAATAAACTCAAGGGGTTTCCAATTCATCTTCGCAGGAATACTCACATTCTAACATTATTGTACAATGTTCTCTTTAATCCTAGTACTCCCCCCTATCTTAAGGAACGTCTTGTGTTCGTTCATGACACATGTAAAATCCTTGAGGTCGTCTGAGGATCTAACACTGAGGATGCCAAAGCATTCACCAAATTACTTTTCGAAATCCTTCACTGCTCAAGCTGTGTGTCTGTGAATGCTTTACCACTGGAGATTTGAAAAGCAAAATCCTTAAACGTATTCAAAACCTTGATCAAAAAGCACTACCTGATTTTATTTTTATCTTGCTACATCATCCATATTTACTGCATCTGTATTGTCTGCTTATTTATTATATTGTAAACCTATGTATATTTTGTATTTGTATTCTTTTTATATATTAAAAAAATATATAGATTCACGCTTGTATCCCCGAAGGGGTAGGCAGAGGCGTAATGGGTATTACACGTATATTTAGCGAATTATAAAATATATATATATATATACAGGGTTTAAAAAGACCCTTAACGAAAACTGAAATCCCATGTTGTACAAATCACTACGAACATTTTTTACTTCGGCACCATACCTGGGAAATTACTGGTTCAGGAGATATTGAGGCTCAACTTTAGTATGGAATTTTTCTAATAAGGTACCAAATCGATGCATTTACCCCGCTAATATGTTCTTTAGATACCCTAAGACCTCATGGAAAAGTAGGTTTAAAAATTGTGAAAACTTAAAAAATAAATCGTTTCCCAGGTATTATTTTTGGTTAGTATGACTTGGCATGATGTCCACAACGTGTAGACTTCGGCTTGGTGATGGGTCCTGTATATATACAGGGTGTATATATATAAATTAGTTGTCTTATAGCGCTAGAAATTATAACAACGCCTGCCTAGTTTTGTATCAAATGGCCGTCTGAAACTTGTCCTATTTCTTTAAGAATAGTGTGTTGATCTAGCAGTTAATGAGACGCTGGAGAAAGTAGGTTTGTTTTCCACCCAGAAAAATCTTTGTGTAGAGAGCATGCTTATTTGTTATTTCTAATTGTAAAATCTCTACAATATTTTGCTTATGTATTTAGATAGATACACCAGTACATTTATCAGTTATCTGGTTTAATTCAAATATTTATCTGGTTAGCTTTTAACAGAAAACAATTTAATGACGTGCCAGATGCTATCATTTTAATATGTAACATACAAGTATATTAAGTAAGACAGTCTGTACCTATGTGCACCATAAACAAATCTCAACCTTAAAACCTCCCTAACATTAAAAATAATACGAATTCCTCAAGAATGTTTACGAAAATATATTAGTTTGCATATGTTTTTACGTTTTGTTAGCTTTAAATATCTTCATAATACGTGTAATATGCTATATAGCGTATTTTTCTGAATAGTTTACCTACCCCACCATAAAAAGTACCTGGAAAACATAAACATAATGTTTTATAATTCAACATGTTATGTAAGAAAATACTGTAAGTCTTGTTACCAAGTATCAAAAGAAAAAGGTAATATAAATTAAAATAATATAATATATTGCAGCCAATATTTTGCATCATGGTCGCGCAAGTCCATCACTATTGTGGTAGATTGGTGAGATGTCGACAGTAAGAAAACTCGCCGTGAGCCAGGCAGTTTTAGGAAGTAGATCCGATTGTCTTTATAAGAATCATAAACATCAAACCCGAACTTATATATCGGGTGACGCGAGGAAGTCAGTACCGTAAGAACAACCTGAAATTTTATTCGTAGCTGGGCTTTAGAACTTTTTCTGTTGTATCTACATAATAATGTTATTTCTAGCAGTTAAGAGTTTCTTTAATAGCTAGTTTATTAGAATTTCATCCGCGAATATTTTTTGTAAAAATAAGTAATTACTATTTTTAAGCCCTAGGTTTTCTCAAGTACTTTTTCTGCAAACATTTGTCATCAATAACTATAAAGTTGTTGAATCTTTTCAATCCATCAAGTGATTGACAAAGGGCTCACGTTTTATACTGAAATTCATTATTTTGATGTAGTCTTTTAACAGTAACTTTAAGACCCTTTTGTTACATTTTATGCCTAAGTTTCTTTCATCTAATACTAATAATTATATAAAGCTGAAGAGTTTGTTTGTTTAGTTGAACGCGCTAATTTCAGGAACTACTGATCCGATTTGAAAAATTATTTCAGTGTTAGATAGGTCATTTATCGAGGAAGGCTATAGGCTATATAACATCAACAACAACTTAAGCAACTTTTGAACTAGGACTTATTAATTATATTGCAATTAAATACCTACAGATGAAAACAATATGATGATAACGGCAGCGATAGCGGCAGTTTCATAAAATTTCGTAGTGTCGAAACATTTATATTTGAAGGCTATTACCCAGCTATACGTATAGTAACGATGCATAAGCCAACCCGTCAACTCTAATCTTTTGATTCATAGAGGTTGTAGTCGACACAGTCTTGCGCTGATTGTGCTATTTAAGGTTAGGCTTAGTGGTTTAAGCGGCCGACACAGGTAATATTCCTAGTGCAAGAGTTGTAAAAAAAGAGAAAGAGTCAACAATATTAAGGTCTTCATAAAATAAAGGCGTTTGTTATCCGCTGTAAGTCAGTACCGAGTCCCACCCATATTTTAGTGCGGCCCAAGCGAGCATTTCGCCAGACTACAAAACCAGTATCACAGCTATACATAGCCTACCTTTTACTATATTTATACTTGCTGTATTAGGGAACTTATATCTCTCCTTGTTTACTTACCTGAATGCCTCGTAGTTCTAGTGACTGGTCGAATGATAATAAATCTGTCATGGTTATTATGTGTGTATTTGTTTCACGTTGCGAATTTTTCCTCTGAACATGATATCCATTAAGGTATTGCGGCTCTTGCTGAAAATATGAGGAAAATTATCCGTTGTTCTCTGTATTCGATATTTTGTTATTATTCAGAACACGGAATGAATGAATATGTTAAAGGACTCCCAGATAGCCGATAAACATAATTATGGTGTACAAAGGTGTATCTCTCTGATCATCGTGTGTATCATTCATCATACATCATCATTATCGTAAGTCTTGGTATGCTTAAGATACCAGACTACTAGACTAACATTGTTTGACCCAGTCACTATAGTTTTATAGTGACTACAATGTTAGTCTAGTAGTCTGGTATCTTAAGCATACCAAGACTTACGATAATGATGATGTATGATGAATGATACACGTAATGATACACACGATGATCAGAGAGATACACCTTTGTACACCATAATTATGTTTATCGGCTATCTGGGAGTCCTTTAACATAATATCAGACAATTTACTTGGTTAGCTTTTAAGATACATTAATCTATTGCCAATTTTGCCAGATACTTAGTACCCAATAACATATATTCAGTGAAGCAGTCTTTATGTGCACCATAAACAAATATCTACCTTAAAACCTGAGTAACAATAAAAATAATACGAATGTCTCAAGAATGTTTGCGAAAGTATGTACATGAGTTTTCATATGGTTTTACGTTAGCTTTAAAAGTGTGTAATATGCTATAAAGTGTATTTTTCTGAACCGCTTACCTAAGCTCCGCCACTAAAAGCAACGAGGAGACATAAACATAATGTTTTATAATGCAACATGTTATGTAAGAGAACACACTGTAAGTCCTGTAACCCAGTATCAGGTGAAAAGCCTATCTAATACATAAAAAAATACAATATATTGTAACCAATAAAGCAGCGATAGCCTAGTGGACAGACCGACCGACTGCTACGCAGAGGATCCCGGCCTCGAATCCACGGCGCGCACCAATGACTTTTCGAGGTTATGTGCGTATTCAATTGTTAATTACCGCTTGCTAAACGGGGTAAAACATCGCGAGGATATCTGCATGTCTGAGAGTTCTCCATAATGTACTCGAAAGACATGTTCGGTCTGCTAACCCGCACTTGGCCAGCGTGGTGGACTATGGCTTCACCTTATAGTGAGAAGAGGCCCGTGCCCAGCAGTGGGGCAGTTTATATACAGGGCTGAAAATGATGATGAATATTTGCCATCATGGCTGCGTAAGCCCATACTTTCGTAGATTGGTGGGACCCGTCAATAAGAAAAATCACTGAAACTTCGGTGGTTTTAGCAAGTAGACCCCATCGCCTTTAGGCGAGTCGTACACATCAAACCCTAACTTAAATAGGTATCGGTGATACGGGGAAGCCCGTATCCTAAGATTATAAAATAAAGCTATGTATATTCATACAATTATAAATATATATATATATATATATATATATATATATAATACATCATGAAATTTTATTAGTAGCCGGGTTTTTGGACTTTTTCTTGTGGATTCTTAATATTCTTGTATCTTTATAAAAATATTATTTGTAGTAGTTCAGAGCTTCGTTGACAGCTAGTTTATTAGAATTCAATCTCGAGTAAGTTGCTCGAGAATAAGTTATTACTATTTTAAAGCCCTAGGTTTTCTAAAGTACTTTTTCTGTAGATATTTGTCATCAATAAAGTTGTAGAATCATTTTAATCCATCATGTGATTGACAAAGGGCTAACGTTTTATATCGAAATTCATTATTTTGATGTAGTCAAAAGACTACAACAGTAACTTTAAGACCATTTTGTTATAATTTATGCCTAAGTTTCTTTCATCTTAAATAAACCTATTTAATGATTAATGTCAAGGTATTGTCTATTTAGTTTATTTGAGATATTTATAACTGAAACTGTGCTGAAATAAATGTTTTGCAGTTAGGTGCTCATCATAAAAATGTATTCTCATTATGATAGAACCAATAAGTAAACTTATAAGTCCATACTTTTATGTAAATTTGGCATTTCTAAAGTAGCATATAGAGAGGTTTTAAGACGTAGGTATATGTTCAAAGACAACCGACGACAATACGAAATTAGATCTAAAGCAGAAATCTGCTTGGTGCTGCAATAAAAGTACTTGCTAGTCAGAACGTTATTGAATGGTGGAACTACGCCCTACTCTGACGTGGCATTTCGTTTCTGCCCAAGTGGCTGACGACGCGGCAGTGCATAAATCAATTATTGCATTCTCCCTCGAAAAATACAATAATGAAATTGAGACCGGAGCGAAACTTAAACGAAGTGAAAACTGCATGCAGATGATGTAATTTAGTGACATTAACAAATAATCGTATGAAACAAAAAACAGAACTCAGTATCTGTGTCAGATAAGTGGCCAGATTTTATGGCGTGGAGTGCTGCCATATATGAGCTACGATTAAGCGCTAACCATCAGCCGTAATGCAAATCCTTTGCAAAATAAACAAATATTTTACGTAGATACGTGGTAATAGAAATATTGACATCCTATACGATGCTCTCTACAGTAATTATTTCTAACTTTTCACTGTGTAACTAAGGTTAAACAAATCTTAAGTGAGTTATCAAACTATCACAGATAATGTGGTAAAACGAGAGATTGGTAGTCAACCCTTCGAGTGGGCACTTAAGTACTTTTATTTGAATGTCAGTTAAGAATTTGTTAATTGGTCCATTGCTAAAGTTTTAACGAGGTGAAGGACAATATTTCATTCCTGAATTAAGCCGAATGTCGATTTTGCTAATTAAGTGCTTCGGTGCATTAAGAACTTTTGAACATTCCGCTGATTGGTATTTTGCTGTGTCAATCTTTATGAAATAATAATAAACTTGATTACGTGAATGTATTATGAAACATAATAAATAAAAATTCATGGCGAAATGTGGGAGTAATATTAACATCTCTGCCAAAAAAAAAATACGTGAGTACCTTACCTTTAGCGGTTATATCATCACTGGCAATTTAATGTTGTTGATTTGATTCTTGCTTTGGGTAATTTTTGAAAAAGGTAATTTGAGGATCGTATTTCTACAGGCCTTATTACGGACACCACATGTCACACATATTTATATGACATGATCTTTATTACAGATCATCATCGTCCAAGCGTTATCCTCGTTGCTTCCACGAATTTCACGCCTTGGAGCCCGGAGTCCACTTGCTGGTCGAACCAGATATGATAGTTTAATATCAGGTTTGCTATCTGATCTCCGCAAGCCAAATGGTAGTAATATTCCAGACCAGTATCAGTTTATTTTAGGGTACTGCCTTTTCGTAACTACTATCAAAGATCTTTATCAAACGCCTTGGCAACTATTGAACTAGGACTCAGATGTTTAATTATATTGCAATTAAATATCTACAGATGAATACAATATGATGATAACGGCATCGATAGCGGCAGTTTCACAAAATTTTGGAGTGTGACATTTATATTTGAAGACTATTACCCAGCTATACGTATAGTAACGATGCATCAGCCAGCCTGTCAACTCGAGACTGATGCATTTTCATGCGGTTAGTTTGAGTGGAGTTAGGAGATTGAAGCCGACATTATCGCGCCGCGAAGCAAGCCTTTGTTCACGGCACAAAGGGTGCGAAGTCTAATGTAGTGTATCCGAAATTGTGTTTGTCTTTTTGGAGCCCGATTTGATAGCGCTGAAGTAAAATGGCGTTTGCGAGTTGAGCTGTATTGCTGTGGATTGTAGACTGAGAGGCGTAGGTATTGACTTCTGGGTTCATAAATAATGCCAATATCTTATGACTATTAAAATGTGAAGGATTGTGAGGATGGATAGATGTATGATCAGGTAACGAACTCTTTCACGCAAAACCTACAAAATGGATTTTCTTCAAACTGAATGCAGCTCATCAGAATTGCACATGGTTTACATTTTTTGCTGACAATCGAACTCTATATGGGCTAAGCAACTAGAAAAAGTCAGTCATAAAAGTTATATATAGTGTGTCATAATACAAAAAGAGAGCCCATATATAATATAGAATCAACTATTATGAGATCGCAATTAAATTCAACTAGAAAATTTCAATTAATTTTTAGAGACAAAATGCTTCACGAAACAATTATTGCATTTCTTTTTAAATAGGTAGCTTCAGACGGCCACAGCAACTCCGTAGGCATTGACGCCGCAGACCAACTGGCACGACAAGGATCGGACATAATGATAATGGGACCCGAGCCGATTGTACTGATACCGACAAGCAAACTCAAAACGTGGCTACGCGAGAGAATCGCACATGAACACGAAAAACAGTGGGCAGACATAAAAGAATGCAGACAAACAAAAGATGCTATCCCCTGCTTGAACAAGCGGCTCTCGCACAAGCTGCTGCATTCTAATAGAAAAACACTTAAGAATCTGACAGGCATAATAACTGGTCACTGTCCACTCAACAAGCACCTATTCAACAGCCCCTGCACAGTGGGCGTTACGGACAGCCCACTGTGCAGGGGCTGCATGGAAACTGAAGAAACACCCGCTCACGTCATTCTGCACTGCACAAGTGTGAGCGATCAACGGGCAAATCTGCTGAACAACCCCAGAACCATGTGTGAGGCTTTGAACGACACCAGCCAACTAATGGCTTTCTGGAAGGAGCTAAGGTGGTATGAGTAGTCGGCGTCAATCAAGTCGCCACTTACGCACAATGGCCCAAATAAGTGGCTAAGTGCGGAAAACCCACGACCAACTATAACTATAACCAGGTAACTTTAGACCTGAATGTCAAATAGCCATTTTATTGTTATAAGATTGATTCTAATACGGGTGCTACTTGCGATGACTGGTCGATGGCGGTCTTATGGGCTGGTATAATTTTGTTTTGGTATTTAACTTTATAATTTCCATCATGGTCTAAACATTTGCGCGGATTGCCTGCATTGTTAGGAGCATAATGTAAGTGGATGCTCCTGTTTCACCATGTCTATGTTCAGGAGGCTAACTAAATGAACATCAAAATTTAACTTGATTATGCTTGAGTATTATGTACAGTAAATATATACAAGTAACATAGAAGGTATAACAGTTGCAGCACCTTACAAAAGTTTAATTGTTATGTATTATTAAAAATCTGGCGATGAAAAAGAGTGACTGACCGTGAGTTTTATTGCCCGTTCTTTCTCATGGTTCTACGCCCTTGCTTTGCGAACGTGGCAGTAATTGTAAATATAGAAGCATACAGTAATAATGTTTTAAATTTGACGTTCATAAGTGTCACTTTGTGATCTAAATGAATACAGAATTTTGTCTTTGACTTCATTACAAAGAATCAGCTGCTACAAAAATAAAAGTAGAGTCCAATTGCCGTGAGTGGTCATTAAACAGTAGAACTAGGAATAATGTGATTTATCAAAAATATCAAATACCTGTCACGAAAATACGGGCTGCATAATTATGCTGGAAGATAATTAAAAAAATACTACTGACAACGTAGGTATATTTCTGCGTCCTCCCCGTGGGATCTCCACCTTGTCGTGGTGGGGGGGGGGGGCTCAGTAACCGTGGTTAGGTCACCCAAGGTGAAGCTAAGCCAGGTCCTGGGACTGGACGCTCCGCGTGGCCACGACGGACGCCTGCGCAGGATGCGTCCAATGGTGCGGGTGCGAGGGACATTTCTTCTGTCCCTTGCAGTCGGGCGCGGTCGCGGGAGGAGAGGCGTGTCGGTATTGCGTTGCCGCGCGCCCTATCTCCCGCGACCAAATGAAGGCGCACCATTGTTGTGTCGCGGTGGGCCGCAGAGGAAGAGGAGATGTGGTTTTGCGTTGCCGTCCTCCCTATCCTCTGAGGCCGCTGGGTGTTTTGGCGGCGGAGCCCAACACCTTCATCCGCCACCAAGGGGGTTTTGTTCGGGGCCCGCCTGACTATCTCGCGGGCCTATACCCGTCGGGGGGTAGCGAGGAATGCTTCGGCGATACCCGACCCTCTCACTCACGGGTACATGAGGAACACGGGTTGGTTTTTAGTCAGTAAGAGTCTGACAGTCCCCTTCGCCCTTCCCCCAAGGTGGAGGGACTCCATGAGGATTTTCCAACCCGACACCAAAGTAAAAAAAAGTATATTTCTGCGTCATTCTCAGACATTGAAATATTTAAATGCTCGTATTCCTTTGTCCACGATTTTAGTAATTAGGGAGAGCCAGTATACTTTGAACAGGACGTTGGGCACCATTAAACCAATTAAACAGCTAAGTATTGTTCCAGAGTAGGCAGTTTTGTAAAACTTAATTCGCGTAGCAAAAAATGTGCTTACAAGCAGCGAGTTAAACGGAAGAAATGACTTGTCAATCTTAAAATGTCACCAGTGTCAAAAAATAATTACTAAGATAATAAATTTTACAAACTGTTATTCTCGTTCTAATCATATTCAAGACTCACTGTTAAGTCTTAACCCTTGAGGTGCGATCAAACTAAAGGCAAAGTGCCACAAGTGCGAAAGGTCACGTTGCTGCAAATTTTTATTGGCATAGGTTACCGGAAAAAAATAATTATGACACCTTAATATACTTATATCACATAAATTGCATATAATTGTGTTGGTTATAAAATCAGCTATCATAATAATAACATGAATTACTACTAAATACTCACTTTTCTGGCAAAACAAGCTTACAAACTTAGAGGTTTGTTTTTTTTCACTCGTTCACACAAACATTTCATCACATATTAATGAATTTCATTACTTGTTTGGTTCATAAACACAAAATCATTATCACATATACCTTTAGGTTTTCACACAATACATTATTTATTTGTAACAAACGAATCTAACGCCACAAAAAAAAATATAATCCGAACGCGTAACAAAAAGTTCGCCGTGCCAGGCAGCCATGTTACTGTTACGAACACTGTGGCTGTGAATTATTTACCATTTGAAACACGATAACAGTGAAAATGTACAACAATGCTAGTATTTAGTTGCTAAAATATGTTTTCAGATAAATAATCTGGGTACTTTTATGTCTTTCATAACTATTAAAAGAATATTTATCATAAAACACGAAAATAGCGAGTTTCAAGAGTAGAAATAGCCCTTCTAAAAAGTTTTTGCCTTTTATCACTGTATTTCTTGTCTTTGTCACGAATAATGTCACTTCACAATTAATATTTATTTCTCTCTGAGTAAATCTATATAAGTATCTTTATAAAATATTCACCGGTTTCTTCCACAAGACAACTTTTATTATAAAGATCACGGAACAAAACACAACAATGGCGGACGCTTTCGCAACTGAGACACAGATAATTGTATTTCAATATTTTTTGGCGCGTTTCGTTTCCCTCACACTTCTAAAACGATTTAGTTGCAAAGAATATGAACTATTCTAATAGTTACTACTTTCGTTTCTTGGTTTAATTAAAACAAAACGTGAAAAAACCGCGACCAATAGAACGATTTTTAATTGAGCACGACCGTGCGTGCCTCAAACTCTTCGGACCACCAAAATTAGAGCACGACCGTGCGTAATCACGTGGGGGGTTAATGATTTCAGATGCATTTACAGCCATAATTATCTATTAAAGGGAACTAAGAGATACTTACCACTTTAACTGAACTATTTTTTGTGGAATCGCGCTAAGACCCATTGCGAAAAGTTTACCCATTCAACCCTCTTAACGGTCCGTTTAAACGGTTACCGAGATAGAATACTGATAGTCTATTGACATTTTTGATTGTCCTAATAGCTTGTTGATATTTTAATTGATCACTTTGTGATTGTTGCTTATAGTTCTAAACGCGATTAAAAATGTGTCCTTACGGGTTACGAGGTTACGAGTCGACGGTGAATATTGGTTTCTTATTCATCATCATCATCATCATACATTCATCACATCATACGATCACATCATACGATTGAGTCGATGTGAGTGTTTTTTGTGTAAATGGGTTTTTTTTATCGAGCTGTCATTATTTTTTTGTTTTTAAAAGGCTATACGCCGACGCCATTTAAATTTAATTAAAACTCTGTTTATGAGGACTCTCGGCTCCATCATCATCGCCCTAGCGTTATCCCGGTTGCATCCAAGACTTACACGTCTTAGAGCCCGAGGTTCGCTTACTGGTCTAACCAGATATGACAGAATATCAACTTTTCCATAGAGCTACTGCCGTTTGACCTCCGCAACCCAAAGGGATAGCGATATTCCATGGTTTAGACCAGTATCAGTTTATTTGAGGGTACTGACTCCCCGTAACGACTGTCAAAGATCATCATGACAGCCAGGACCGACAGTTTAACGTGCTCCGAGGCACGGGGTAAGCGATAATTAACAATTTAATACGCACTTTACTTTGAAAAGTCATTGGTGCGTGCTGTGGATTCAAACCCGATACCCTCTGCATGGACTGCTATTGGTACCTCCACTAGGCTATCGCTGCCTCTCTGTTCCATCAGTCACAATTAAATTTTGGGCAGCTGAATTAAAACTTGGTCGTAAGAGCTAGGGAACAGATGAAGGTCCGGGACGTCCAAAAACTGCAACCACTGACGATAACCTCTCTAAAGAACAATGCCAATTTCTGGCCCAGTTTGGAACTCATGAACAGCACAATAGAGTTTCAATTTGCTGTTGAATAATCATCTTTATTTATAACTTAATTTATAGGCATTATTAAAAGTGTGCCGAGAAACTTATTCAATAAATATGTTTAAAAGGATGTGTTATCGTCTAAATAGCCAAAACGTAATAGATCAGAAGTTGCCAGTAAATAAATTATAATATTAAATAGATTATCACTTCTTCTAATCGATTTCTCGTTTTCTGTACTCAAAATGATTTAAGTGACTAGCAAATCTTTATTTGGTCCTTAAACATTTTTATGCGTGTATTTTTAAGGTATATACGCGATTAACTACAAATAAGTTCGATTTTGAAGCAAATCTATAGATTGATAAGTTGATAACGTATGTCCAAAATCTATATCGATTAATCAATATCATTTAAAAACTGCAAAATGGCAACACTTTTTTGACTCTTATTAAATGTCAATAATATCATATCCAATTTATTTTGTTTGTTATTTGCCCGTGCGCATTACGAATGTTTTTTTTATGTTTTTGGGTCTCTTTTACGACTTCTGGTATTTTATTTTGTGTTCCTATCTTTACTCTACGATTAGCACATTCCATTCTACTCAAAACTACGAAATATTTTAATTATCCTAATAAAAGTATGTATATACCTAATGTTTTTTGAGCATATAAAAGTACTTGTTTAATAAAATTATAGTTGTGGCGGTCCTCTAATCAATCTCAAAGTGCTAGTTTGACACTATTTTATTTAATGCAATAACAACTACCATAATTTTTGAGTGTCTACATCTGGGCCGGAGTCTCTAAGAAAAATGGGCATTGTTCTTTCACCAAATAGTGCTAGACGACCGCTGAATTGAGTAAGAGAGATAGCAGAGGCTTTGAAAATGACTAAAAAATGTATTAGCTACATATTAAATCAAGATTTAAGCATAAGCAAGCTCCCAACGCGATGGGTGCCGCGTCTGCTCACGTTAAGACCAAAACCGCGTTCGAATGAAAATTTTTTAATGCTCTTTTTGCGTAGATTAGGCCTATGATCCAAGTTTTGGTATAATTAATGACTATAGATGCAACCTGGATACACTATTATACGCCCAAATCAATAATATATACATTCCAAATAGTAAATTGCTAAGGAGGAACCGACTCCAAAGGACAAAGGCCGTTTTAAAGTGATGCTGACTGTTTTTTGGGATGTTCATGGAGAGATATCGAAAGGGATAACTATTACAGCAGCATACTAAAGTCTATTACTAGACAAATTAAAGATAGAAGTTGTGCAAAAAGGTCCACATTTGCAGAAAATACTATATTACTGACGTAATCTTCGTATACTTTATATTTATTTTGTCGCTGATTGCCTACGAGGTCCAGTAAATAAGCTATGCGTCTGTTGATCGAGAGGTCTTAGGTTTAATTCCCGGGTTAGGCAAGAGTGTAAGTAACTGATTTTTCCGAATTCTCAGTAGTAGAACGAAGTCTGGCAATGTGTCCGGCAACGTCAATAGACTGCCTTTTTACGTAGGACCTAAAAATGCATGACATGGCCAAATGTGGGTGTAATTATTACAACTTCTATCTACCTTTTCGGAGTATCGGTTTGGCACGTCACGCCTTGCTCGCTATCGCGCGAGGTATTTTCTCACCTTTAGGCTTTCATAAAAGGAAGGGGGCGTATAATGGTCAAACAATTATATGAACTACTTCTTCTCATTTAATTCATTTCATCAGCCGATCACTCCTAGAGGTTGGCCTCCCCAGGGTATGCCACAAGACCCATTCTGGCGGCCAACACTACGCTTGCTGAGGTGTGGCGTTAATTTAAGAACCTGCTTTTTAATCTACATACCATAAGTTCCCCCATTCAATTTGCTATAACTCTGAACTATGTCAGTTACATATCTGCCGGATAATCTCGTGCCGGAAATTATCCATTAGCGAAATCCCTAGCATTGTCCTTTTCATAGCTCTCTGAGAGACATGTAGTGTAGGCAGTGCATTGCAGGACAGCCCAGTTTCAATGGAGTTGAAGGCATTTTCGTAGTCCACAAAAGCCAGCCACAGCGGCCGGTTTTACTCTTCGGATTTCTAAATAACCTATGAAAAAGTATGCTCTGTATGGATTTGGCCCACGGTACTAAAGCTTTTAAGAAATCTAGCCTGCACCGGTCGCTGGAAGACATCAAATCTTGATGTAAGAAAAAAGTAGGGAGGGGTGACCACACCACCCAGTCTTAAAGAGCTGCTCTCTGAGGCACGAGACAAGTCATTCTAACCCGAGCCCTGTGAATGGCAGTCTGTTGATATCTCCACTAGGCTATCGCTGCCTACCTTAGTAACATAATATGTCTAATAATAGTATATCTGTTTATACTATAATTATCCGATTGTAATAAATCACCGGTAAAAACATAGCATACTAGTATAGCACAATCTACTACTTTAAGTTGCAGTGAGTTTATTGTGGTGACGGATTAAGAATACGCAATGCCACCACCCCATATTATCCTATGGGTGTCGTATGAGCCGACGGAGGGACCATACTATGCAGAGAACAGCACTGTAAGAGAAGGAAAACTTGATACAAACCCTATACCAACCCGTTTGGCCAGCGTAGGCCAATTCCTCCTTTCAAAGGAGAGGCCTAGTCCAGCAGTGGACTGTAAGGGGCTGATGCTGAGTTTAGAATCTAAATCGATAATTTTGCTGTATTCTGCTACCTAGTGATTTAGTTATATTTAAGTTATTTTATTTTAATTGGAGCAATATTGTCGTGGAGCCTCTAGAGATGCTTCGTTGAGCCATGGCGCTCTGCGGAGCACACTTTGAGAATGGTTGATCTATAGGTTTACATTATTTCGCGCTAATTTGTACTACTGAATTGTACGATAACTTTGCTTACGTGCGTATACTATAAATAGAAATAATAATAATATTCTACCACTTTCACACAACACCATCTAGTCCCAAACTAAGCAGAAGCTTGTACTTTGGGTACTAGATAATGGATAAACATATGTATGTTTATCCATTATCTATACTTTTTTTTGTAAATACTTACATATTATACATAGAAACACCCAGACCAAGACAAACATCCATGTTCACGCACAACATATGTTTGGCTGGAGCGGGAATCGAACTCGCGACCTTCGGCGTAGCAGTCGCTTACACTCCCGCGGCACCAACCGGTCGTCAATATTAAATAATTTCACCTATTGACATTTATTTGATTGGAATCTCTTATACATTTATATTTTCTCGAAGAAGAATCAATAAAAAATCTTTTTATAAACGAAAGAACGCTCATTAATGCCCGAATTAAATAAATCAAGTTGTTTAGTTTTCCTTCAACTTGACTAGTTTCATTAAAATATTTTTGTGCGCGGAAGAACTAAGTAACTCAATTTAGCTAATTCATTTCATACTCAAGTGATCAGAAGTCACAGTTGTTCATTTATTTACAGAGTTATTCATTTTTCTACTAATATTTAATGTTAATTTTAACATATCTATTTCTACAATTCAAACACAAAAATGGCTTTATTATTGGACTGGGTTAAGATATAAGAATGTTTGTTAGACCAAAAGATGCGGCACATTTTGGGGTTCACGAAAATGGTAAAAGGTCAATTTGACCAAAATCTGAGTTATTTAGTTCTTCCATTATACCCACGATATATATATACACATGATTATTGTCTATGTAAGTGTCACTGTGTCCAGCACACACTGGTAGGAATCAGTAAGTAGTATTTCGCCGATCCAGCTGGCTCACCTCTACTTTGTTAAAACGGATTTATTTTCAATGGCATTTTTCTAAGATGCTTTTATATATTATTGAATAAAGTCCTTAGAAGTCATTACTGCAAGTCGTTTATTATGATGATTTATGTACTCCAAGAACTAACGCAGATATGTAATATTAATTCTGATATACACGAAATTATATCATATGCATATGACTTTAAAGAATCTCATGAACCCATTGACTGGAAAATCTGGCTATTTAAGGCCAGCTTTTTAATTCCATAGGTGTATGTTCACGGTTTCACCTGGTTTCAGCATTCACTTTTAAGAACTCACTTTCTAACACTCACTTTCACCAAATTAACCGCTGGTTTTCATTATTCAGTATTGTATAATTTCAAGTTTTCGTGTAAACCCAGCTTAATTATACTTAATTCTTTGATCGGAAAATAAAGTAGGTACAGATCTGTGGAAAGAGGCTTTTGCTCTGCAGTAGGGCGATACAGGCTAAAAAAAAGAATAAATCGGCAAATAAATAAAATTGGGCTGTCCGTTTGTCCTACTTCTACTCACCATCCTCCTAGCGTTATCCCAGTTTCCACCTGGTTTCCACTTACTAGTCTAACCGGATGTGGCTGAATATTAGCTTTTCCACAAAGTGACTGCCTGTGTCTTAATTCTATTATAAATACAAAAGTTTGTGAGGATGGATGTATGTATGGGTGGATGTCTGTTAAGTATCTACTCTTTCACAACTCACATAGGTATGTAGTAGCGCTCATAGCGAGACTTGACTCGCCATTCGTAACAGATCGGCAAAGCTAAGCAACGCGTCCACAGGTCGCCACTTGGATGGGTGACCGTGTGTGGCATTTACATCTGAGCGCTACCGTGCTTCGGAGGGCACGTAAAACTGTCGGTCCCGGTTCTTGTCTAAGGATAAGGATCGTTAGGCCATGTCGGAGGCCTTACGGCCTGTTCACGAGATCGGTCTAAGCGGCGAGCGGCGCGGCAGGGGCGATGTGCATGGCGCGTTTATACTCGCGGCGCGCGGCCGCAATGGAGTAACGCGCGCTATGTACATCGAAAACGATCGCCGCTGCCGCCCCTCGCTGTAGGTCGTGACAGGGCCGTTAGGGTGGTTTGAAAACTCCGACACCAGAGTTGGCCACCCACTCACACGAAAAACAAACAAACAAGTAGTGAAAAACTTCTCACTACTTTCAAACCTAAGGTTTGCCTGTCTGTTTATCTGAAAACGAAACACAAAACGACTGGACTTAATTTGACGTTGTTTTACTAACTGCTCGTTCCAATTACGTTGTAATACTACTGAGACTATTTTACTAGGGACAATTATAGGAGAGACGCACAAAAAAATTCAATCCATTTTCTTAAATTTCACGCGGACCCGGACGGAGACGCGATTCTCAGCTAGTACGAAATAAAATTAATCAAAATAGATTCATTTTTAAAAAGGGACTGAAACGTTAATATACTTGAAAGAATTTACGGCAAAATTCAAAACTTAATTCTCAAAGCGATGTTGGCGCGTCATTTCAAAGTTTTTTACGATCGTACCTCAAAAAGCGGAACGTTTATAAAAACGTCTCAAACTCGTAAAAGCTGAGACGTGTTAGGCCAGCTATAAACGGTCCCTAATTTTGTCTTTCACTGTATACAAGTATATGAAAGTAAAATGCACTTGGTGACCAAGCTATTAAAAAAAACTTGCTGCTTTGATCGTAGTACATACTAGAAGTTTCCTCTGGCGATACACATATTAACTAATTTATTTGTGGATGACTTGATCGATGCCTTTGAGGGCTTTTATGTATTGTGACGACCTTAGTTTAAGGTCTCTTTCAACTAATTAAAGTTGATCGAGACCAATAACCACGGTGTCCACGACTTCCCTGAGTAACGGATTCTCGTGAATCTCATAATTATATCAGAGTGGTTGAAAGACTGTATGGTTGGAGTAGGTTTAAGCGGTCGCCTCACCGCATGACACTGCGTCGAGTGTTGTGGGTTCGATCCCCACACGAGACAACACTTTGTGTGATTGTTGTTTCGAGTTTGGGTGTTTATTGTGTCCGTTTGTTGTATGTTTGTAAAGTCCCCCGCGACACAGGATTTAGTCCTATTGCAGGAGTTGTCTTTAAAAAACCAAATAAATAAGCATTTCCGTCGAGAAAAGCTGATCTTAATACTATTGCGTTTTGTTTGATAAGTAAGTTTGCCGGAGGTTCCTTCTTTTTTCTCCCTTTTCCTGCTTTCGCAATAGGCTCTATTATTTGTGTTTTCGCACATAGCTATGAAACACTTACCATTAGGTGGACCACATGCTCGTCTATGTACTGCTAGAAAAAGAAAATAGTACTGAAATGAACATAGATAAGTGAGTACGTTCAGTTTTTTTTTTTACTTCTCACTGTATTTTAATCTGTGTAAATTTTCTGTCCAAATAAACATTTTTCTTTCTTTATTTCAGTATCAAATGTGAAAATAACTAGTTAAGATACTGTTATCTTAAATAATATCAAATATAACCTATAACTCGTATAACCACATTTTCGCGTTATTTCCTTCTCCTTGCAATATTATAGATAATTCTCGCTACCCTCAATAAAACGCAATATCCGATAAAGTGCCCTAGTTTATAGACGTATCAAATTATGAACTCAATTCATTGTATTGTTATCTTCGAAGTAAAGCTTTAATACTGAAAGATTTTAATAGATATTAGGGAACTGTGTGTCGCAAATAATTTGTGGCTAACTGTAGCCACAGCTAGGAGGTGAGCTATAAATACACGTATAGACGTCTGTCCCAATAAAAGGTCTCATGTCTGACATAGTTTTAATTGCCCGAAACTTAGATACCATAAAATACGAGTGCCATACGTATTGTTTTTCATATTTTTAACTGTCATTATAATAATTAGACATAATATTTAAACGCTATAATGATTATGAAACATAATTTTTAAATAGGTATGTATCAAAATCCCGAATTTTAAAATACCGATGGATGAAATCCCGATAATTGAAACACCGAATGGTTGTTTGGTCGAAAGTTTAAAATCCTGAAGTTTTAAATCCCGAAAAATAAATTAAATATTATTATCAACAGCTAGTGCCTGGGGTTAGGTGCGACGAACTCATCATCAGCCTTTAATAGTCCACTGCTGGACTAGGCCTCTCCTTTGAAAGGAGGAATTGGCCTACTATACCACGCTGGCCAAGCGGGTTAGTATAGGATTTGTATCAAGTTTTCCTTCTCTTACAGTGCTGTTCTCTGCATGATATACTCCCTCTGTCGGCTCTTATGACACCCATGGGATGATATGGGGTGGTGACAATTCGTATTCTTAATCCGTCACCACACGGACATCGTCGCGACGAACTAAACGCCTTAAAAATCTTAAAATATATACAGTAAGTAATGCACTTACCTTATTTGTTCTAGACAAGTCTACACATAATATGAGGTATTCCTAAACATAATCACAGTAAGTTCCACTTGCTGTTGTTATGCTAAGGTAATGCAATAGTATGTTTTATTCCAATTACTTAATATAGTAACGACAAGTGCCACTTACTGTTAATATGTTTAAGTCATACTTAGTGTAATAAAATCGTAACTTTATAATATTTATAGTAAGATTGCTTACTGTAGTAACACCTAGGTAAATTGATTTAACTATATGCAAAAATCAACCGTATGTGCCCATACTGCATTCATAATAAGTGCACCTTGGCGCCTATCGTGTCTTACTGTAATTATGCTTAATCTTATTTCTTGATATAAGCCACATTTTCAAATTCTGAATATACAGAATTGTAGATCTCGATCGCTACTTTCTGAATATGTACTTAACTCAATATCGACAAAAATGTGACTTACTGTGATTATCGTATGGGCGGCAGTTTTGTATCAAGTACTGATATCAAATTCGCAGAATGTAAGTTACTACGAGCTGTACAGGCTGTTCATTTTAGTAACGACATTCAAAATTTGAAAGATAATGTACCTTGTTCTCCCGCTGTCCTTAGACTCAAGCCGTTTCTCGATGAACACGGCGTCATACGCGTTGGGGGTCGTCTGTCAAATTCGGATGAGCCTTATAACTACAAACATCCTTGTATTCTGCCGCGACATGATCATGTTGTCGACCTTCTTGTTGATTTTTATCACAAGAAGCACCTCCATGCCGGTCCAGAGTTGCTTATGTCCTTACTTAGGCATAAGTATTGGATTTTAGCCGCGCGACGAATAATTCGTCACAGAATACATAAATGTAACGTCTGTTTCAAATTTCGTCCGCGTCCGACTTTCCCTCCCATGGCCGAGCCAGCGCGTCAATCAGGTTGCTAAAGCGTTTACACACACCGGTTGTGATTACGCAGGACCACTGCAGTATACGCCAGTGCGTGGTCGAGGTGTTAAAAGCCGTAAAGCCTGGCTATGTATTTTTACATGCTTAACGACGCGCGCTACGCATGTTAAAGTTGCGACAGATTTAAGCACGGTGTCATTCCTGGCAGCCCTTAAACGATTTCTCTCACGGCGCGGCCCTATACAGTGTTTGTACATGGATAACGGCACTTGTTTTGTGGGCGCAAGCTCTTATTTACGCGACCTTTATAAGTTTCTCAGGGAAGAATATGGTACTCGTCTTCAGGAAGAACTTTCCATAAATCATATTGACTGGAAGTTTATTCCACCAGCATCACCACATTTCGGTGGATGTTGGGAAAGCATGGTCAAAGTAATTAAAACGCATCTCTTCAAGGTTATAGGTCAACAGATCCTCTCTTACGAAGAGCTTTTAACTGTCCTTGCACTAGTCGAGGCACTGATCAACTCGCGTCCACTCACGGCATTGAGTAGTGACCCTGCAGAACCATCCGCGTTAAGCCCTACACATTTTTTGAACACAGTGCCCTTACCGTCATTTCCGACTCCTGAAGCAGACTCTTCAAGCTTGCTCCAGAGACATACTCTGCTGGATAAACTCGTGGAGTCGTTCTGGCGGCGCTGGCGTGCGGAATATCTACACCAGCTTCAGGCTAGATCCAAGTGGAATAGTCCTGCATCCCCTATACAGGAGGGTACGTTGGTCGTCATAATACATGATAATGCTCCGCCGCTTTCATGGCCGTTAGCCATCGTAGAGAAATTGCATACTTCCAAGGACGGTACAACCCGTGTTGTTACCGTGAAAACCGCTAAGGGGAGCTACGTGCGCCCTATTGTACGTCTCTGTCCGCTTCCAACTCAGTGAGATCTAGCCTGAAGTTGGATTTACCTCTTAGTTTAAGTATTTAGTTAGTAGTTTTCGCTATTATTGCGTTTGTAGTTTTCGCTAAAGTTAATTTAGATTAATTTTATTATCATATCGCTGTCTTAGCCTATTGATGGGTTATGCGGTAGTACACCCAACATAGCTAAGTTCAATTTTATTTATTTTTAAAGGCAACCCTTTAGGGCCGGGGGGATATGGTAGCGCCATCTACCTTTCCATCGAGAACTAATCACGTCAACGTCAATGGTTCGTCGCTGCTCGGCCAATCCGAGCGATCCCTTTCATAAATCCCTTCCCGAAACACCTCGCTATTGGCCGCCTTGCTCAACGGCGAAGCAGAACTTTCGAGACGCTGAGATCGTGTCCGCCATACCGCACCGCACCGCTATAATTATTACCGCTTATACAAAACTCAAAACCGCTCGCGAGTGAAAGTGATTTGTGTAGTGGAGTGAATCAAGCAGCTTCATCTCGAAACCACCATGAGACTCCCCTTCTGAGAAGAAGAAGATTGCCGTGCAAGGTAAGAGGTTCCTTTCTACACCATACCTACTTTCTCTCCCATTCCAATCCTAGGCGACCAGAGCTCACCATCTTTTAGATACAGTCCATTTTATTAATCCTTCTCCAAGTCGCCTAGAACCTTTGGTTTCGGTGTAACGCCGAACCACGAAACATCAAATTAAATCCTATCTATAATATTAAGGGGAATTACAGTCTAAGTATTTTTTTCCTTCTTTAAAGTACAACTCCTGCAGTAGGAATAAATCCAGTGTCGTGGGCAACTTAAAACAAAATAAAACTTTACCAATCAATCAACAGCCACAAACCACCAGCTAAATTAGTATCATAGTAATAACAAGTATTTATTGACTGAATGTATTCTGTAGTGGTTTAAGGGGACGCTTCGCCGTTTAGCTCTGCGTCCAGTGTTGTTGGTTAGATCACTTAGATCCTCACTTTTCACACCAAAAAATTAAATTGTTTTCTGAATGACCTGACACAGACACAATATCAATCAAACGTCACAATAAAACCAGTGTGGTGGCGCGGTAAACGCATTTATTGTATGTTCAGTATTTACACGATAGTATGTACTTAAGTATGGTTTGTTTCAATTATTTAAAAATAAAAGTAATTACAAGATAATAAAATTTCAACCTGTGTCCTGTCTTGAATCTCGACTTCAAAGTCCCGGAACCCGAGACGACTAAATTTACAAAAAGTCCCGGGACTTCGAGACGTGAGACAACCCGAGACTCAAACCCTAGCCCTACTGCAGAGCAACGGCCTCTTTCCACAGATTTCTACTTTATTTTCCGAAACGAAGAATTAAGTATAATGAAGCTGGGTTTACACGAAAACTTGAAATTATACAATACTGAAAACCAGCGGTAAATTCCCTTCATTATCCGTTGGTATTCAGTATTTAGGTAATTTAAAACTTCAAATACAAGCAAAGTGGGTCCTTAAAGGTTAATGGTGAAAACGTGAAAATAGACCTATGAAATTAAAAATTAAAAAGCGAGCTTTAAACAGCCAGATTTAACGAGCCCATGGATTCATGAGATTCTTAAAAGCTGCGCCTGGCTTTTAAGAATCTTTTAGGATAAATTTGTATTTTTTTGGCATTTGGTTTATTTTTGAGGTAATTTTTTGAGTTTGTCAGAATTACATATCGGTGTCAATTTTCGAAGTGCACAAAATTGTCATAATTTTTGTTGGGACATTAAGTTTGTCATTATGACTTCTAAGGACTCAGAGAGAAATATTTATATGATTATAATTTAGTATTTAAGATAATAGTGAATCTTTCTTTTTTTTTTTTTTAACTTTTTATTCATGTAATCATATTTTGAGAACACAATTACACAAGTTTTTAGTATGACACAGCAGAATTTTGAACTTCGAGTTTCATAATACAAAATCTTTTTTAATTTATAGGTCATTTTAATATGAATCATTATTAATTATTTAGTTTTTATAGTTTAGCTTAGGATAGTTTAGTTATATAAGTAGATTTATTTTGTTTGTATATATGATAAATAGCTTTTAATTTAGGTATAGCATACTGTTTGTTTTCATAGTGAATCTTAAAAAAATACAAGTAAGATTCGCTTAGTGCAGGCGCTTAACAATGAACGGGTCAGACTGCAGAGATACCTACCAGAATTAATTCAAGTATCGTTGATAGGTCCAGTATGTCTCTTTTGAAGGAAGCAACATATTTTGGTATGGCTAAGTTTAGACACATTACACGTACCGAATAATCGCGTTTATTATTTCTTTGCCAAAGAATCTTTTTAGAAAAACTTATCAGGGTCCAATTATTGAATCGTCCAGAGAGCCAAATCCAAAAATAACAGGCTTTGCCAAGTTGTTTAGGAGAGTCAATGACAGGTACATGAACATGATCAATATATTATATACTTATTTGAAGAAGACAGTGGCTATCATCCTCGCGTTATCCCAGTTGATACTCAGGATTAACATACTGGTCTATACGGCTCGAATTGATAATTATTAGCATTTCTCATTATTGTGAGGGTAAGGCCATAGTTTGCTACGCCTTATTCTTTTCATAATCAAAAACCTAACTTAATCTACCAGTAATTCATGCCGCACTTCAAGGTAGACTACAACAAAATGCCCAAAACTCTAGTCCACCTATATAACTTGTGTAATAAGTGAATAAATAATCAAAAAAACATAATTCGGCTTTGCAGACTCAAGTAGAGTGCTTAAAATAAAGAGAAAATGTTCACCAACTCCGATCTACAAAAACATTCTCATGCGTCCATAAACAGCTACTTTCGATACCGGCATCTCTTTGTGCGGAGTACTAAATGCCTCAGCAACAAGTATTTAATTAATACCCCTACTAAACCAGAGCATCCACCTAACCTAAATACTCGAATATTGCTGCTTCAGTAATGGGTACGTAATAAGGTAATGCTTAGCAAGCTACGCTTGGATTTAGAATTCAACAATGAAGCCCGTCTGCGATATTTCAGTAGGCAACATGCGTAGAATGGTTTAAGTTGCAGCCTCACCATTTAACAAAAATAAGCACTTCACACATAGGTACTAGGCAGTGATAAGTGGAGATACTAACATACTGCCATGTACAGTTCAAATCCACGGCCCGTACCAATGAGTTATGTACGTATTGAATTTTTAGATTATCGCTTGTGCCGTGCCTCGGAGAGCACGTTAAGCCTTTGACAGTCGATATAGGGAGTCAGTACCTGAAGTGTGTGCCCTGTTTCCACCTAGTTCTATCCAAGTGTGAAGGAAAGGAATTATTATATTTCTATTTTATTTCGACAAATCATATTAAGTAATATGTATTATATAGACCTTCGGCTAGGTGGAGTGACGATATGAAGGAGGACGGATGAGGTAGATATTCTACGAGGTTCCACAGGGGTCCGTTCTCGGACCACTTCTTTGGAACCTCGCGTATGACGCGGTCCTGCGGATTGGTTTCCTCCCGGGGTCAGTGTAGTCTGTTACGCTGATGACATACTAGTACTGACCCGGGGGGCTAGCTTCGCTGACACACTGCGGATCACGGAATTAGTTATGTGCTGCGTCGTCGCTGCCATCTGCCGACTGGGCCTGCGGATAGCACCGCACAAGACCGAGGCGCTATGGTTCCACGGCCTGCGCCAGAACCACCCAGCTTTTCAATGAGAATAGGTGATACAGTCGTATAGGTGGGGCGATACATGAAGTAGGTACTTGGGCCCTCACCCTCGACAGTCGATGGCGCTTCGAGGAGTACTTCGTGCGTTTGGCCCTCCGAGTGCGTCGGGTTAGGGGCACTGCAGAGGCTGCTCCCGATTCTTAGGGTCCCCAGAGAAGAGGTCCGCCGCCTCTACTGTGGATTCGTGCGTTCCATGGCCTTCTAAGGGGCGCCCGTCTGCTCTGACCGCCTGACGAGCGCCTGCCGCGGCAGAGCTATCCTTAATAGCCTGCAGCGAGTGGCGGCCATTAGGGTTGCGCGCGGCTATCGCACGTTATCATTTGAGTAGGCCACGCTTTTGGCGCGGCTCCCGCCGTTTGATATCCTGGCGGACGTGGACGCACTAGTTTTTCGTGAGACTCGATTCTGCCAGGAAGGCGGAATTGAGGAAGAGCCGAGCCAGACGCTCGGGCAGATTCGGCGGAGTGCGCGTCAGCGCGCGCTGATTAATTGGCGCACGCGTCTCTTAGAGCCACGCAACATGCGCCAGCGCGTCGTTGGCGTAATACACCCTGCCTTCGAAGCCTGGTTCGAGAGGAAAAGCGGCTGCGTCACGTTTAGGTTGACTCAAATACTAACCGGACACGGATGTTTCGGTGAGTACTTGAACCGAATCGGCCGCAAGGCGACCACGGCATGCCATCACTGCGACAGTGACCTGGACTCTGCCCAGCATACGCTCTCTGAGTGCCCTACATGCGAATCCGAGTGGCGAATCTTGGTCCCTGTTATCGGAGGGGATCTTTCTCCATCGGCCGTCGTGGACGACGGCCGGTGGAGAATGGCCTGGAGGCCATGTTGGCGGAAGATATCCAGTGGGACGCTGTGAGCTCCTTCTGTGAAACGGTCATGCTCCAGAAGGAGGCCGCCGAGCGGGATCGCGAGAGAGCCAATCCCGCTCGCAGACGCAGGCGACGTCGTGGCGGTGGCAATGGCCGCTAGCCTGGCTCTTCCTTGGGGCCGTTGGCAATCAGAGATGGCAATCTGGCTGCCCGACTACGAACGACACCACGAACGACCCCGAGAAGACAGCAGTCTCGGATAGCCGAGGGACCACTGTACTCGCACAATACGAGGTAGCGAAGGGTGGATACTTCCAACCTAGCCCATCCAGAGACTGAGCCCTGCTACGGGACAAGCGTAACGGGACCCAGGAGCAGCAAATCCGCGTTCCCTGTGTCCCATTCTTTTGAAAACTGAGGCAGCTATCGTGGTGGTTTTAGTCGGTAAGCCCAGGTGCCGTCCCTGGGAGTCCGACATACTCTCTCTGCCCGCCCCGCGGAGAGGAACTCGTAAAAGAGTTTCCCCAAAAAAAGGTGGAGTGACGATATATGCAAAGTGACAGGCAGTGGCTAGACACAAAAAGCCGAAAATCGGGTTCAGTGGCGTGCCATTTAAGAGGCCTACATCCAGCAGTGGAACATGGCTGATGATGTTGATGATGAATAAGAAACCAACATTCACCGTCGACTCGTAACCTCGTAACCCGTAAGGAAACATTTTTAATCGCGTTTAGAAATAAGTATAAGCAACAATTACTAAGTGATCAATTAAAATATCAAGCTATTAGCACAATCAAAAATGTCAATAGACTATCAATATTCTATATCGGTAACCGTTTAAACGGACCGTAAAGAGGGTTGAATTGGTAAACTTTTCGCAATGAGTCTTAGCGCGATTCCACAAAGATTAGTTCAGTTAAAGTGGTAAGTATCTCTTAGTTTCCTTTAATAGATAATTATGGCGGTAAATGCATCTGAAATCATGGAGACTTAACAGTGAGTCTCGAATATTGCTGTTTAATTGGTTTATTAGTGCCCAACGTCCTGTTTGAAGTTTGCTGGCTCTCCCTAATTAGTAAAATCGTGGACGAAGGAATACGAGCACTTAAGTATTTCAATCCAGGAAAATGACGCAGAAATATGATTGCACTTTCAGGATAAACCAATCAACCAACCAATGTACCCTGTATACACCATGTATTTTAATTCAGTGTTTTCCCGAAAAGTATGTACTCAGCCCATGATATAGAAGCTACCTATAATATTTATTTACAAAATATACAAAAAAACAAGAAAATATTTTCTATTATTAATTATCTTTTAAATCAGCATTTCATAGGACAAAAATGTGTCGTGAACCAAGGGTAAGCTACTTCTTAGGTTATAAATAAAGTGCATTGACCTTACGCATCGACCGCCACGTTGTTATGCTATATAAAATTTATTCTGGCGAAAAAAAAAACGAAAACATTTTTTTTTACATATTTTGTAAAACTAATGTTAAAGGTTCTATATCATGGGCTGAGCAACTTTTTGAGAAAACACTGACTAAAAATACATGATGTATAAGTTTCGGGTATCCGATATTTCAACACTATGACAAGCACCTTGATTGCGGATATTGTTAATGTTTCTTCTGCTGCTCTAACTTCCGTGACTTATTGAAATTGAATCACCCAGGAAAGTTAAAACTCTGGTTTTATCCTTGCAATAAATATTTTTTCATAAGGGCTCTTAATCTTAAAGGATCTCATATAGTTTCAGTGTCAGCTTTGTAAACTTCTCCAATAAAAATGCGTAATTTGCATTTATTTCTTCGTTGAAAGGAATGAAGATAGCTCATGTGCTATTCTCATAAGCTACATTTATAAAGTTTTATCAATATCCAGTTAGCAGCTTTTGCGTCAAAGAGCTCGTTTGATGTAGATCATACATGTATCCATCGTCACAATCCTTCACATCGTTATTAGTAATAAGATATTGGCATTATTAATGAACCCAAAAGTCAATATTTGCGCCTCTCAGTCTACAATCCACAGCAATACAGCTCAACTCCCAAGCCGAAATAGCGCTTTATTTAACTTCAGCACTATCAAGTCGGGCTCCAAAAAGACAAACACAATTTCGGATACACTGCATTAGACTTCGCACTCTTTGTGCCGTGAACAAAGGCTTGCGTCGCGGCGCGATAATGTCGGCTTCAATCTCCTAGCTCCACTCATACTAACCGCATGAAAATGCATCAGTCTCGAGTTGACGAGTACGTACAGCTGGGTAATAGTCTTCAAATATAAATGTTTCTACACTCCAAAATTTTGTGAAACTGCCACTATCGCTGCCGTTATCATCATATTGTATTCATCTGTAGATATTTAGTTGCAATATAATTAAATATGTGAGTCTTAGTTCAAAACTTGCTAAGGCGTTTGATAAAGATCTTTGATAGTCGTTACGAAAAATCAGTACCCTCAATTAACTGATAGTGGTCTGGAATATTACTACCATTTGGCTTGCAGAGATCAGATGGCAAAGCTGATATTAAACTGTCATATCTGGTTCGACCAGTAAGTGGACCCTGGGCTCCAAGGCGTGTAATTCGTGGATGCAACCAGGATAACGCTTGGACGATGATGATTTGTAATAAAGATCATGTCATATAAATATGTGTGACATGTGGTGTCCGTAATAGGGCCTGAAGACATACAATCCTCAAATTACCTTTTTCAAAAATTGTCCAAAGCAAGAATCAAATTGCCAGTGACATAACCGTTAAAGGTAGGTACTCACGTAATTAAGTTTATTATTATTTCATAAAGATTGACACAGCAAAATACCAATCAGCGGAATGTTCAAAAGTTCTTAATGTCCGAAGCACTTAATTAACAAAATAGACATTCGGCTTAATTCAGGAATGAAATATTGTCCTTCACCTCGTTAAAACTTTAGCAATGGACCAATTAACAAATTCTTAACTGACATTCAAATAAAAGTACTTAAGTGCCCGCTTGAAGGGTTGACTGCCAATTTCTCGTTTTACCACATTATCTGTGAAAGTTTGATAACTCACTTAATTTACAACAGGTTAATTTACAACTAGAAATAACAAATAAGCATGCTCTCTTTACAAAGATTTTTCTGGGCGGGAAATAAACCTATGTTCTCCAGCGTCTCACTGACTGCTAGAATAACACACTATTATTAAAGAAATAGAACAAGTTTCGGACGGCCATCTGATACAAAACTAGGCAGACGTTGTACAAACTAGCGCTACAAGATAACTAATTTATTTTCAAATAACTTACATAATTATTATAAATAAATTACACCCAGTAACAGAAAAACTGATCGTGCTTATTATAAACAACAAACATTAAACATAACTTCACGCCTTTTATCCCCGCAGTTATGTTTCGGTCCCAATGTAATAGGGGGCGAGACTATTGCCATCTACTGGGCACCTTGTTAAGCGAGCGATAATTAAAAACATTTTCAATACATACATAACTTCGAAAAGTCAGAGGTGTGTGCCCGGGCTAACTGGGGATCGAACCTGAGACCATCGTCTCGGCAGTCCGTTATGTACACCACTGGGCTATCGCCGCATTTCATACAAAGAGTTATTAATGGGTCTGTGTGGAAATCGAACCCGCGACCTCCAGTTTACCAGTTTGGATCACTATTAGACCAAGACTGAATGCCACACTAAAACACTCACGTTGTTAACATTAACAAAATATCAAACGCAGAAACCAACGCATTGTTTTCCTCATATTTTCAGCAAGACCCGCAATACCTTAATGGATATCATGTTCAGAGGAAAAATTCACAACGCGAAACAAACACACAAATAATACCATGACAGATTTATTATCATTCGGCCAGTCACAAGAACTACGAAAAATTCAGGTAAGTAAACACGGACAGAGATAAGGTCCCTAACGCTACATACAGCAAGTATAAATATAGAAAAAGGTAGGCTATGAAGCTGTGATACTGATTTTGTAGTCTGGTGAAATGCTCGCTTGGGTCGTACTGAAATCTGGGTGGGTTTCGGTACTGTGCCAGTTTTAGCGAATAGGAAAGCCCTTTGTATTATGAAATGATAACTTGAATTGTTCTTGAAGCATAACGATTGATAATATCTGTTATCTATTGAGATAACTCGAAGCTTTCTCCGTAGTACAGTGTGCGTCTGCTGATCGGGTTCCAGGTTCTATTCCTGGGTTGGGTAGAAGTGTTACTGAGTTTTCCCGAACTTCCAGTAGCAGCTCGGTGCCCGGCAACGGCAATAGGCTAGCCCTCCATCACGTGAGACCATAATTTTTTTAACAGAAGCTGATGCTTAATGTTTACGTACTATTATTTTTTGTCAATATCGTAAATAATACACCGATTGGCTTACAAATCGCTAGAAGTTACACCATACCCAAAAGTAAGGTCTCCAGAGGGCGCTCGCATCTTCTTATTGCAGAGAGTTTTTCCATCAAATCGGTGCCCTTTTTGTCAGGCCTCGTTTATGAATTGTGCCCAAAGAACAATAGGGACATCTCGCTCAGACGGATAACAATACATGGTAGTGTAATATTAGTGACACAGAAATACAGGTTTCTAAGTAGAACACAGTACACTAAGCTACTTGCTCCTTATTCTTTGAACTGACATTAGGTGACTATCAAAGCTGTCACAAATGGAAACTGCTGAGCATAATATGTTTGTGGTTTGACTATTATATAGTATAAAGTGTTTATGTAGTAACTCGTTTTGATTCAGAATCTTTATGCATGGTTTGATCCCGCGACTATGGCAGTTTGTTGGCATCTCCTCTAGGCTATCGCTGCTTCAATCAAGGTATGCGAAAGGTTTACGAAAGGTGTTCCATAGATATTATATAGAAACCAGTAGCATCGCCTGCTGCTCTGGTCTGCAGTCGGCTACGAACTTGTACGTTCAGTGGCAATACTGAAGGTACAAGGTCGTAGCCGCATATTTATAGTAAAGTACTATGTATATACATAGTATTTTGAGACTTATTTATTACCGAAATCGATTAGTTTGAAAGTCCAAATTTGGTGCACAGCGGTGTTAGCGCCTGGAAAACAGTAGGTGTTAATGTTGACTGACTTCGCCCGCGGAATCGCGAGAAACACACTCGTAAACCTTCTTCAGGAATCACACTATCTTTTAGTGAAAATCGTTTTCGAACTGCTGAACGGCTTTCGAACGACGAAAGTTTAACGCACTAGGTAGGAAGAAAAGTAACCTTCATTTTATAATACTTTCTACTTCGGTGTAAGACCCACCATTTTTGTTCTACCTGAATATGCCAAAACAAAATTGTGATAAACCTTTATTGGTGCCCTTAAGGGCGGCGCAGCTTTGTCCCTGGTTGGTCGCGATATTCTTTTTGTACCGGTATGTTCTACCCGTAAAACGATTGGTACTTTAATAACAATGAATTGTGGTTTATGTTTTTTGTACCTGAGGTATATATGCGGTATTTTTATACAAGGCATAAATTCCAGTGTTGATGGTTAGGGCCGTGTGGGAAATTATTAAAGTAGGCTTGTGTACAATATTGTCAGACTTGGATTATTTATGATGATCATAAAATAGCGTTACGCTTTTGGTGTTTTAAAGGGATGTACAGAAGTGTTTTAAATTTGTCTGTAACTTTTTATAACAGTCATATTTAAATGGTTATTAAGTTTGTAATTTTATAACTTTTATCAACGTCCCTGACCGTTTTATCTTCATCGAAACAGCCAACAATTTTAAACTCGAAATTTTAATTTGTGGAAAAATTATGATATATAACTAACAGTATCTGACTGCACGTGCCTGCGGTGTAGTCGTGACCGGTCGTCTCACCGATTTCGATACCAAACGAGACAACACCTTGTGATCCATAAATTGTTTGAGTATGGGTGCACTTTCTGTCCGTTAGTTGAATATTTATATGTCGACACAGGATTTACAGGGGCAACAAAAACTTAAAAACATATCCTGTAGCGAATTTCGTTCGGTATGTGAGGGTGCCTAGCGAGGCACTGCTAATCGGTCTGTATTTGTTATAGGGGTTAAGCAGGGAAAATGAGAAGGTAAAAGAAATATGGAGTACCTAGCCCTTTTCCTTATCCACACTGACGTATAAATTCAACGGTTAGTTTCTTACCATCAGGTGTGCCAAAACCAGTTTCCTCTTATATTTTTAATAAAAAAGGTATTAAAGGATAATTAAATTAATCATCATCAGCCTCACCATCTCAGCCTAGAGACATCCATTGCTGAACATAATATACATCCCACAAGACTCTCACAGACCAATCTTGAACCACCGGCATCCAACCGCTTTCCGCGATTCCCAAAAAGATTGTGAGTCTATCTTGTGGTGGCTATTCCTGTTGCGGGAATAAGACATGCAATTACATAATTCAATAGCACTGCACCATTTCATGTGTAACAACTGTCATGTTTTTGGTTTAGTTTAATATTAATTACGATAATAATTTTATAAACACTCAAATGATTTATGGGCTATACGTCAGCGCGCACCTCACTTCACTAACTAGTCACTCTTTTTGATTATTACGAAGAGGGACGAGTCGAAGTGAAAGGCGCGATGCCACAGTCAGACGTCAGTCTGATAACAACTCTCGGACGTAACAGACGTAACGAAGTAGCTAGCAGGAATTATTGTAAGAGTTTGTAATTGTGCAAAAGTATTGCTTTATAAAAGTGTACCTGTGATAATTGAAATAAACGTTGAGTGGTGTATACTGGACTTGGTGTTTTTTTTAAAAAACAACCAAACTAAATCAGACATGCAATACGATCATATTAAATTAGATTAACCGAAATTCGAGTGAATCCAGATGGAATTTCACATAGATTTGCTGTATAGATTATTTACGGTATTCGCTATCAAACTGACCTAATAATAGGAAAGCGAATTTAACTGTAGCTAATATACATTTGTACAATATGTATGAAATTGTATTTTAGTAATACGTAAAGTTATGCAATGATTAGCGAGTGTTTATATCTGGCGGGATAAATAAAATTTAGAAACTGATATTTCACTTTGCGGTTTAAGTTTTACAGTTTATACAGGAAAATACCACAAGGTTCGTCGATGTTTTCTATGAATAGAAGACTATATACCATATTAGGATATCTGTTGCGAATAAAATAAGTCAATCAACGCTAAAACACCGCCAATCTTCTCAGAATACTACCAAAGGCCAGCATTGCGGAGGCATTTTTAACACATAGGTGATATTCTCATAGTCTTATTATATATTTACTTTATTTAAAAGATATAATTTCTTTATACAAGATATATATCGCTTGCGTTTGGTAAGCTAGTCTACTAGCCACAAAGTCTGATTACATTTCTTGGTAGCACAAAATGTTACTATATTTTTATTACCCGCAGTAATTTATTTCTACTAAACTGACGCAGGTCAGATTGCATTCAGCAACAAAATATCTTTGTAACTTAATAACAAAATATTTTCCTTACCAAAATGGGTAAGGAAAATATTTTGTTATTAAGTAATTTCTATAATACTTAAAAAGCAATTATCTTAAAACATTCCGTCTAACCAATTGCATATCTTGAGTTGGCAGACTGGCCTCACTCCAAATAGTTTCTTCGTGGAAGTAAAGAAGACTATTCTATAACCTAAGTCATGACACACGGGACAAAATAATAGCTAACAACTTTCTGTAGAGGAATGAGCTGATTCATTGATCAAATTTCTGTGCGTGGCATTAAGAAATTTAATGTTTTTCTTTTCTTTTCTATGTAGATATGTGTGTAGCCATGTCTAATGTCAAAGATTATAGGCCACCCGAAGGTCTCCGATATGGTCTAATTCAGGTCTCGAGACAAAAACCCGGCAGAAGGCTCTACGTACCTCTTCGAAAGACAGGAGTGCTCTAATGTAAATGCCACAACAATTGTTGACATTTGCCAGCATTACTTTCCTTGGCAATGAGTCATAAATAGAATAGTTTACAATATTTTCTTCTTAGAAATTGACACGATTGCGCGGCGGCACTTCCTAGAAAATGTAATTCACACACTGCAAACAGTTTTATCAAGATTGCATCCAAGATTTAGATTTAGTAGAAGATTGCCGACTTGTTCATAAATCTACAGTTCTGCTCCTATTTACATGATGTAAAATCATTTGACTGGCCTGTTGGTCTCGTGGTTAAGGTACCCTACTACGTTATAGTCAATCAAGGGTTCAACTCCCAAGCGGGACAAATGTCTGTACGAATGTGAAGACCTTTTTTGTGTCTGAACGTAATTTATCCATAATGTGTGTGTATTTTTAAGGTCCGTGTGGTGCCGGACTTAAAGAATAGCACCACCCCCTTTGCTTTACCCGGGGCGTCGTAGGAGGCGACTAATGGGCGCATGCGACTAGGTGCATATAATTATATCGGCACAGTTGGTCTCTCGAGCGGTGGCGAGTAAACCACCAACAATAGCATTCCCAAGGAGGGTTGGTGTCAGGCAGGCGGCCGCCCGTACCCGCCCGTACCCGCCCGACCGAAATCTTTGCCAAATCCTTTATGCAGAATGGCTAGTATAAATGATATGACGATGCGCGATGGGGCTAGGGCGTACCCCATAGGCGACGCGCCGAGGCAGCACCCGGCCGCGGTGATAAATGGACGAGGGTTGTTGCACCAAACCAGGTGGGTGCAACGTAAGAAGCTAACCCGGCAAGTGAAAATGAGGTATGCTAGTTGGAATGTTGGGACGATGAGTGGAAGAGCCAGAGAATTAGCGGATGTACTTAAAAGGCGACGGATAAATGTGGCGTGTTTACAGGAAACCAAGTGGAAAGGTACAAAGGCGAGGGAGATTGGTGAGGGATACAAGTTTTACTATAGCGGAAGTGATGGAAAAAGAAATGGTGTGGCCTGTGGGCATTGTATTAGATAGTAATTTAAAAGAAAGAGTGATGGAAGTTAATAGGGTGAATGATAGACTGATAGTTGTGAAAGGTATGTTAGAAAATGTGATGCTGAATGTTATAAGTGTATATGCCCCACAGACAGGATGTGATGAAAGAATGAAAGAGAAGTTTTGGGAGGACTTTGACGCTGCTTTGATGAGTATTCCAGTGCATGAGAAAATGTATGTAGGTGGCGATTTTAATGGACACGTAGGAAGAATGAAAAGTGGATATGAAAGAGTGCACGGAGGATGGGGAATAGGTAATCGCAATAATGAGGGTGAAGTCCTGCTACAATCGGCAATTGCTTTTGACCTGGCGGTTGCCAATACATGGTTCCAGAAGAAGACAGGCCACCTAATCACATATAAAAGTGGCAACCACATGACCCAAATCGACTACTTTCTCGTCAGACGCAACAACTTCAAACCCGTCAAAGACTGTAAAATAATACCCGGGGAAGATCTAGTATCGCAGCACAGACTCCTCATTATGGAAGTTGCTATAGAAGTAACCTGCAACAGAAAGAAAGAGCGACTACCCCCTAAAATTAAGTGGCATCTGTTGGAAAGGCCAGAATATGGATGCAAATTTAGAGAGCGAGTTGTAAATAAAATGAAAGCGATGGACGACATGGAATATAAAACTGTGAATGAATGTTGGAGTGAAATGGCAGGGTGTATCAGGAGTGCAGCGAAAAATATTTTAGGAGAATCGAAAGGAAAAGGTACGATCGATAGGGATACATGGTGGTGGTCGACAGAAGTGCAAAAGGTTTTGAAGAATAAGAAGATGGAATTTAAGGAATGGCAGTGTGTGGATGAAATTAATGTCAGACTGAAACAAGAAAAGAAGGGAGAGTATGTGGAGTTAAAGAAGAAAGCTAAGAAAGCCGTTGCACTAGCAAAAGCAGCAGCCCAGGAGGGCTTCTATAATAACTTAGATAGTCCTGCGGGCCAAATACATTTATACCGGCTCGCTAAAGCTAGAGCGAGGAAAGCAAGGGATGTATGTCTTATAAAGTGTTTAAGAGATGAAACTGGAACGGTGCTTTCCGCGGACGAGAAAATCAAAGATAGATGGAGGAATTACTTTGAGAGATTGATGAATGAAGAGAATGACTGGAGTGGTGTACTTGAGCATATACCTGTGAATGAAGGGCTAATTAGAAAGATTAGTGAGGATGAAGTAAGAGTAGTAATAAATGGAATGAAGAATGGAAAGGCAGCGGGGCCGGATGGAATACCAGTTGAAGTGTGGAAGATACTGCAGGTAGACGGATGGAAGTGGTTAGCTTTATTCTTCAATAAGTTGTTAATGGAGGTAACTATACCTGACGAATGGTGTAGCAGTTCGCTGGTGCCCATCTTCAAAAACAAAGGGGATGTGCTGGAGTGTAACAACTATAGAGGAATAAAGCTAATTTCACATAGTATGAAAGCATGGGAGAAAGTGATTGAACGAAGATTGAGAGAAGAGAGTGTAATTTCACAAAACCAATTCGGTTTTATGCCTGGTCGAGGTACAACAGACGCCATTTTCGCGATCCGCCAACTATGCGAAAAGTACAGAAGTGCACACAAAAACTTGAACATGGTTTTTGTGGATCTCGAAAAGGCATATGATCGAGTTCCACGTGAGGTTTTGTGGTGGGCCCTTAGGAAGAAAAGAGTGCCTGGGAAGTATGTACAGTTGATCCGTGCGATGTACAGTAGATGTACAACCCATGTCCGGTCCACAGTGGGCAATACCGGCGACTTCAATGTGGCTGTAGGCTTACACCAAGGGTCGGCTCTAAGCCCTTACCTCTTCCTGCTAATAATGGACGCCCTTACGGCGGACCTACAGGAAGAGGCTCCCTGGTGTATGCTATTCGCCGACGACATTGTATTGATTGCCGAGAGTGGCCTTGAGGTCCAGAACAGGCTGACGACTTGGTGGCAAAGACTGGAGAGTGTAGGCCTGAAAGTCAGTAAAAGCAAAACTGAGTACATGTTTTGCGACTTCGGCGGTCTCTCCGGTCCTGTGTCTATATCCCTTGCTGGAGAGCCTATATCAGTCTGCTCCGACTTCCGGTACCTCGGGTCACTTATACAAGGGGATGGAGAAATAGACCGCGATGTCACGCACCGGATCAACTCAGGTTGGATGAAATGGCGACAGGTCACAGGAACAACTTGCGACCCACGGATGCCTCATAAACTAAAGGGCAAAATCTACAAATCCGTTATAAGACCTGTCGCACTGTATGGATCGGAATGCTGGGCCGTTAAGAAGACGGATGAAAGAAGATTGCATGAAGCAGAGATGAGGATGTTGAGATGGATGTGTGGGGTGACAAGGATGGATAAAATTAGAAATGAGTATATTAGGGGAAGTTTGAAAGTTGCACCGGTGCAAGAAAAGCTGAAAGGAAATCGTTTATCGTGGTATGGGCATGTGATGAGGAGGGATGAAAAGCATGTGACTAGAAAGGTGACGAATATGAGAGTTGAGGGATATAAGGCAAGAGGAAGACCAAAGAAAAGATGGATGGATTGTGTGAAGGACGATATGAATGAAAAGGGAGTGAATGATCAGATGACGGCTGATAGGAGAGAATGGAAGAAAAAGACATTCTGCGCCGACCCCAAGTAATATGGGAACAGGGCAGGCAAAAGAAGTGTGTGTATTTTTAAGAACATAAACTAGTTTTCTGGTTCCCAATAGTACAAGCTCAGCTTGCTTTTGGATTACATAACCGTGTGTTTGTTATCTGCACTACATACCTAGTATAAAGCAAACTCTGTCTTCGGTCTGTCTGTCCCTATGTTTGCTTGAATCTTAAAAACTACGCAACGGATTTTAATGCGTTTTTTTATTAGAGTGAAAGATTCAAGAGGAAGGTTTATATATATAATTGACGGCGGGCAAAGCCGCTGGCGACGTCTAGTTTGATATAATAATTCAGTGCCTTATCCTGTTGTATATATAATGTGCAGTCACTATATTATGATTTAACAAATTCCTAAGGTGGTTAATTTACTTAGGCACACCTGGTTATAATTATAACAATTTTACACGTGACAATAACAGTCACCATTTGTTAATTTACACAAATCAGTCATTACATTGTAGTCACTCATTAGGTAATTGGAAGGTATAAACAAAAGATACGGTTTTCATTTGAGGTGTGTCACTTTATGTATTACCTTATACAGACCGTTGCTGCAGACCTACGTTTCTACTAGATCCCCTAGCAATTTCGAGAAATCCTTTCACTACCATTCCCAAGGAACATACATGCCAAATTTCAGCTTCTTGTGCCTAATAGTTCTGCCTGGGCGTTGTCTGTATGTCAGTAAATCAACTGTTAGGCGTAACTCAATCAAAAACATTTTTTTTGTATATTTTGTAAAATAAATATTATATGTAGCTTCTATAACATGGGCTGAGTATACTTTACGGGAAAATACTGACTAAAAAAACACTGTGTATTAGTATTGTATTAGATACTGGTGTAAACCACGGAGTATTGCTATCCCTTGCGGAGGTCAGCAGTCATTGTATGGAAAAGCTAATATTCTGATATATCTGGTTAAATAAGCAGATATTGGTCTAATAAGCAGACCCCGGGCTCCCAAGCGTGAAGTCTTGGATGTAACCGGGATAACACTAGGACGACGATAATGACGATATAATTAAAATAATTATTCATTTCTAGACGAAACACGAAAAATATTCACATTGTTATTTTACATCCACATTTTTTTCCGTGTGTGATTATTATGATTAACAACTTGACAGCAAATCAAGGTGGTATTATTTAAATACTGAATTATTTTTTGTTGTTTATCGTTGCAATATTTATACACAATTACAAAATACATCAAGCATAAATATCATGTAGTGTGTGGGAAATAGTTATTATGACTGTCCTGTTTTTTTATAATATGATTATAAAAGGGTGAGTGGTTGTATGTACTATAAGCATCACTTTCTCAATCTTTCCGGAACATTCTATACAATATTCAAGACTAACCGTCCAAGGACCCAGTGTATTACTTTATGAAAATTGCATCGTTTTAGTGTCGTAAAGACATTCATTTCATACATCCTGATCCTCACTCGTGATATGAGGCAATATTTCACATTTTACGAGGGAAAGGCCTCGACTTTGCTAGTACATGTTACTTCGAACGAGTAGTTTCCGACACCCGTCAACTTACCAACTATTGAAGCATGTTCTACTTCTTTGAGAACGGATAACATGGCAAGATACACTTCGTATCTTACAAAAGTGTTGAAGATTCGATACGCTTGAGCGTTTTATATATGTGAACGTGAAGTGTATGCTTGTTGGAATAGTTGGCTTCAGTTGTTAAATCAGAAAATCGTTCAGCTGTAAAATGCAATTGAGAAGACACATATGTAGTTGATGCATCATTTATTGCTTATAAATAGTTTTTTTTTACAACACATCGAATCTAACCGATACTTTGTTTTATTTATATCTAGGCATTGTATAATCTTCATCATCCTAGCGGTACCTTGGTTGCCTTCTAGTTGTCTTGAAGTCCGATCGGTGGTGCAAGGTGTGCTTCCTAGTCTATAGTCATATTAGACGCTTTCAACTACACTAATGCAAACGGCATTTTTAGTACTGGTTAAACTTGTTTTTTACTCCCAAATTAAATGGCAGCAGTGAAAGGGGTTGGAACTTCCCTTAAGTAGTGTTATATTATATTCATACATTCATATCAATTTTATACTATCTAATCATTTGGCAGGTAGACCAATAAAATACCCAATCGACTGCATCGAATTAGATCGCAGATCATAATTATGTACAAAGTTCTGGAATTTCAATAGACGTAATGTGTTCGGATTAAATGTTACCAATATGCGGTTTGGTATTTGTGATATTCAATTGGTTGATGTTACTCGGTTTAACGGTACAAACACTAGTAGTATTGTATAGTAGGTAGCAACTGAGTATACATACTTGTAGTATCTACGCGTCGTGAAAATAAGCTTAATTGAAATAAACCGTATCTTCACACAGGGTATAGAAATTTATTGAGTCTCACATTTTACAATAAAATTGTAAAAATAATCATAATTTGGTTTAAGTGTGGGTGAAAATGGTACGGCCAAAATGCAGATGGTTTTGCGCTGTTGTTAGACTAATCTAAGGCTGAAAGTCATCCTCAGTAAGTCAGGCTGCGGCCATACTATGGCTTTAAACCTAACTCAGGTTATATTCATATGGGGAATAGATATATTATGTAATTTGCATCAGCTTAGTACATCAAGTTTTATAAAAAACGTGACATAAATGGCATTGATCTGAACCAAGACACAGCTCCTCACCCCGCCGTCATGCCCGCTGTCATCGAGACTGTTGCCTTTCACACGCTTGCAGGTTAATCACGCTCAAAGATCACATACAGCTATACGAATATAAAATAACAATGGCTTCGTCGATCCGACTATGTTGACGCTGCACCGCAAAGCTTCAGGCTTGTTTACAAGAAAGTAGATTTCTTTTACTCAGGCATGCGTGAACAATGTTTTATATTTGCATATATGCGTAACGTTTTAGAAAATATACGAATGTTTCGGTTATTGAACGACAATGTTTACAGTTTTGAATGTGAATTACTCCTTCAATGGATGTTCTTACTTCTATGGATTAGGGTACTTGTCGGATTAGTAAATTAACTATTATTACTTAACGAATTCGCTTCTTAAACATCCCAAATACAGTTAGTTTGTAATCCATGTCGTGGGCCAAGATTGGGACAGCTTGTCATCGTTATCTCAGTTATTTATTAGAAATTGATGGAGACATTGCAAAATAAATTGCTGTTTCATTATTATTATTTACAGCCTAAAGTGTCCCACTGCAGGGCAAAGGACTCTATCATTCCACCTCTCTTTATCGAGAGCTGTTGTTACCCACTCTTTATTATAATGTAGTAAATTATTTTGCCATCTAACTGGGTCTGCCGGTAAGCCTTTTCTCGACCAGGAACCCATCCCAATGGTTGTTTTAGCCCAAAGATGGTCAAACTTACGACAGGCATGACATTCTTATTTCAACTCTCCTGGATTTTGGGATTAGTACATCAGCGCTTTGTGTTTTGGAGTGCATGGTAATATAATAACATCGACAATGCCCCGCTTCATTGCTCGCTGACAAACACTAAGGTTAGACTTCGAATTGGCTTTTTCATGCTAAATTGAAATTAATTTATTTTTCACCATAATCAAGTTAAAGATCTAAACCAAATTATTTCACATTCAAAAATGTCCATGTTATGTACATTAAGATAGCAATAGACTTACCTTCTATTAGGAAGGAGGATGATCTCCATGTGCAACATAATATAGTAAAATGTGGGCAGACATCGTAGGTACATGGCAGTCAATGCCTTCAAACGTACGAATGTAAGTCTATATACCGCATGGCTAATTGCTTCTGGGTTTGCTACATTTTCAACAGATGGAGTACTATCGCGTTCTGGTTAGAACGTCGCTTACATCCCACATCTATTTATTAATCGCGCAATGTAATAGCCTACAGGCGACACGTGTCTTAAACAATAGATATTGACACGTTGGTATACGCATATTTTACTAATATACTTGAATCACTTTAACTGTAAGAATAGATTAGTAATCTCTCTATAGCCTTTCGCAGGCTGCACTGCTAGACTTAAGCTTTTCCTAGACTAAAGCCTCTCTTTATTTGTTACTTTAGCACTGTGAACCCAAGAAGATTTTACCCTGCTGGCCAAACGGGTTGTAACACGGTTTGATGTCATATTTTTCGTCTCTTCGCAAAGATAATACTATTTGCTTCGTTTATTTTCCTTAGTAGCCTCTTACAAAATAAGATAATAATATTTTGTATTATTAATACGTCACCACATGGACCCTGAGCCGCAGTTGAAGTGTGTTTTAGTAATTCGAAACGCAGGAAAGAAAAGCATGGACTAGTAAAGGAGCCAGACCGGGAAAGTTTATGCATATATTATAGACCATAGATCGACTATAAGTATATATATGTATACATATGTTTCGGTGAGGATGTCGGGTTTCGAGAGAAACACTGCTAGTCTGAACAGGTTCTTTATTATGTCTCACTACCGCTTACATACAGTATGACCGAACTAGGTAAGCACTGAAGGCTGGAATGTAGACTCCGCTGATCTCCGACGCTCGCAGGGTAGCTAGCTAGTAGTAGGGTCGCCGGTGAGCTGGCCGAAGTGCGCGTTGTGTAGGCAGCTCGGTGGTCGATGTGCTGGCTGAGCGGAGGCTCAGGCGGTGCAGCCGATGTGGGCCGAGCGGTAACGCTCAGGCGTAAGCCGGGCAGTCAGGCGACAGTTGCCTGGCTGTGGAGCTCGTAAGCAGGAGCGGATGCTTGGGCGGCGGCTAGTAGCGGCACGGCGCCAGCAGCTCGTAGCTTGTAGCACGTAGGGAGAATGTCAGCCCGTAGATAGAAGACAGGTGCAGAGAGCCCGTAGGGAGAACTGGAAACAGCACAGAGAATACACAACAACCGATCAGGAACAGGCGGTCCCTAGATCGGCTGTAATGCTTAGGAGACACAGATACTACAGACAGAACATATAGACAGAGGTGTATTAATCACCCACTTTTTACCAGTTATGTTTCGGTCTCAATGTAATAGGGGTCGAGCCTATTGCCATCTACCGGGCACATTATTAAGCGAGCGATAATTAACATATTTAATACACACGTAAAAATATACACACATAAATAATTCAGCCCTCTAAAAAATACATCAACATTTGCTTGCAACCGGGAATCCAATTCACAATATTACGACCAGCAGTAAGATAACACTATAAATAATAATTAAAATAACCGCTATATTAATATGCAAATCCGCAAACTAACGGGCAGTAAATAAATATATTTCCCATCACCCGATTAAACCGAGTCCCAATAAAAGTTTCTTCCGTAAATCCGATGGTATATCGCCCGCGACCTACAATGTTCTAAGATGTACGATTGTTTTTGTTCTTTTATTGAACAATATGGGTTGTTATGTTATTTTCATGTACTGCTGCACGATATATAAACGCAGTAACTAGAATTTACTGCGTTTTTGGTTGTTTTAGATATTTGATATGCTGACGTTACGATTTAGGAAGGCTTATTTTGGTAATATTTGCGTACCAACTAATTGTAAGCAACCACAAACAAAATTTCAACTCCAAGCTCGTTTTTGTCGAAATTGTTCACATGTGCGTATGAATTGCGCGGCTGTGTAAAAGTAAGGTTACTTTTACACATTACCTTTTCTGTGAGTTAAGGGTTTTTATTTAGAACTAGATGTTTTCCACGGTTTTAGTTGCGTTATCACTTTATCTCGACATTACTTATAAGATTAGTTGTGGAAATTACAATTCTGCGTAGTTTTTAAGGAATTTCGAGTCACCTAAATGTCACTGGAGATTATAAAAGTTTTACAAAAGCTTACACTAAGCCTCCTTTAGTAAAGTAAGTAAAAAATATAATCCCTTAAATAAGCTTCTTTATACTTATCTATTTAAAGCTAGCAGTAGATATCTCAGCCGACAGACGTCCACTGCTGGGCATAGGCCTATCCCAAGGCTCTCCACATAGACTGATGTTGAGCCACACTGCTTTGGTATCTATACGAGTTCACATATTTCTCGTGCCATATAAAACTAATGCATTTTGCTAAATTATAAGATCGTATTTTAACACCCACATGCACTTTTATCATACTTATATTTCCACTCTATAAATAAAAATCTCCGTATAAAATTCTAAAAAGCAGAATACATTATTTACGGTTACTAGCATTTGCACTTAAACCCACTAATACTTGAAGAGAAAATATTGGGACCATATATTACAATTATTGTGAGCAAATAACTAAAGTAGATAAAATATTGGCAGAATATAAACCAACACTCGAATTCTTTTATGCTCTGAGTATTACGTTGAACAATAGTTTCAGATAGTGCATATTTTTCTTTCTGTAATCCCTGCGCTAATCTTATTAAGCTTTTGTTATGTTTTATGAATGTTTTAGCGAAAGCACGGTTAACCATAATTAAAGGTTTTAGCAAGCTAAAATATTAGGTATCTACTTGAGAATTCGCGCAGCTATGCTGGCACATTTTATTTTAATTTTACAGTTTTTCCGATTCCATAGGATTTAAAAAAAATCTCTTATTGGTGCACCTATAAGCTAACCAAAGTACATACATGCTGAGTTTCAGGTTTTTGCGCCCAACAGTTTCGGCTGTGCGTTGTCTGTCACTCAGTAACTCAAGGATTTTATATATTCAGATGTCAATATTTAATAATATACACAATTAGTAGCTTGAACAATATATCGATTCTAAATCACTTGAGTCTCAAACTTGAAATTTTGGCAGATCATGTCTTTTATGTTTCAGACATCCATTAAGAAATGTATTAATGTAATGAAAAAAGTATTGTATTGTGTCATAAAAAAAGGGTTGCAGCAGGGATCTCAAACATAATTATATACCGAGCCAGCTATCAATAAAATAATCTAAAACAAACAAACATATATTAATCCATGACTTCTGCCGAAGATCGTGCAGAAGTGAATATTATTATCCATATGGTAATAACATTTATCTCTGCCCGATTGAAGTCTAGCAACACACCATATAAATCTGGTCACCCAAAGCCAAGTCATAACAATAACTCAAATAGCATCCCCAAAATGACAAGTTCAAATCCCACAAAAAAACACATCAACAATAACACCGCGAGATAAAACGCGACGAACCATACACATATTTTAACTTCACATAGTAATACGTTAGGAGTGGAAATTAAATTTAGGAAAAATTACCCAATCCCAACCGGGTCCGGCTTGGTAAAAGTTATACGTCATTTTTATGTGCGGTATGGTTGTATAACCAAATATTTGTATTGTGTGCAGACGAGTAACGCACATTTTAGAGATTTATGTTCAACCTTTTTCTATTAGGGGTGAGAGGCATCGTAAATAAAATCAGAGATTTTCTGAGAGGCTTCCGTCTATATTTTCGTATAGTAGTTATCGTGGTCGTTATTTTTTGGGTCAGTTTTATTTATTTTATTATTTATTGATTGCTACCAAATATCTATATCAGACGGAAGAGAATTAATACACAAATCGAAATTAATGCCAGTTACCAGAGGAGTGTCCCAAGAATCAGTACCGGGTCCATTTTTCTTTATTTAATGTTTAAACGACCCGACTGGATATATATTAATTGTATGAGCTCGAGTTCTAAGCTGTCATATTTGCAGATGACACAAATGCAGTGATATCTGCGAAAGATATCAAAAGTTTAGAACAGGAAGTGAATGATATTACGTCCATCTTTGGAAAATGGTTTGCTGGAAATAATTTAAAACTAAACATAAATAAAACAAAATGTATGTATCGCTGTCACTGTGGAGAGGCTGTCGACAGCCTTGGTCACCATGGCCTATTATGCAGCAGGAGCGCAGGTCGTATTTCACGACACCGCAACCTTAAAGACATTCTTCGTCGAGCTCTTGTCACCGCTGGCGTTCCAGCCCACCTTGAACCTCAGGGCCTGGTACGCGACGATGGCTAAAGACCAGACGGTCTGTCTTTACTGCCATGGAAGTTGGCGAGGCCTTTGGTATGGGACGCAACGTGCGTCGTTACCCTCGCGCCATCATATCTTCCTAGCACAGCGGGTTGTGCGGGCGCTGCTGCTGCTACAGCGGAGACCGTCAAACGGCGCAAATACGTAAACCTAGTAGGGGATTACGTATTTCAGCCGTTTGGGGTCGAAACGTAGAGGCCATGGGGCCTTGTAAAGAGTCTGGTCGACGCCACGCGTGACCAGGTGAAGGCTGGGTGTATTTGATCTAGAAGTTAAGTATCGCCATACAACGTGGCAATACAGCCAACGTTCTGGGCACGCTTCTAGTTGACGGCGATGTGGATGAATTTCATGACGCCCTCTAAATTATTTTCTTTTCGTTCTGTATATATTTATTTGTATAGTATTTTAAGACTTAGTTACTTTTTCGTTTTATGCATCAGATTAATGTTCTTTCAATTCAAACTTCAATGATACCAATTCTAAGTAATACATAAAAAAGTATGTTATTTATATCCACGACAAAAACAAATGAACGGAACTTGAATTTTTTTTCGGCATCTAGTCACAAATGTTTGTTTGGATGAACGCGCTAATCTCAGGAACTACTGGTCCGATTTGAAAAATTCTTTCAGTGTTAGATAGCCCATTTATCGAGGAACGCTATAGGTTTTATAACATTGCGCTATGAGCGACGGGAGTTGAGCAGTAGCCTTAAATAACGTGGGTGTAACTGCGGGCATCCTCTAGTTTTAAATAAAATTGATAATAGAAAATATTTTCTTTTTTTTGTATATTTTGTAAAATAAATATTAGCTTCTATATCATGGGCTGAGTAGGTACATACTTTACGGGAAAACACTGACTAAAAATACATGGTGTATACGGGGCACATTGGTTGTTTGATTGGTTTATCCTGAAAGTGCAATCATATTTCTGCGTCATTTTCCTGCATTGAAATACTTAAATACTCGTTTTCCTTCGGCCACGATTATACTAATTAAGCAGAGCCGAACTTTGAAGAGGACATCGGGGATATAATAAACCAATTAAATAGCAATATTCGAGACTCATTGTTAAGTCTTAATGATTTCAAATGCATTTACCGCCATAATTATCTATTAAAGGAAACTAAGGGATACTTACTACTTTAACTGAAGTAATCTTTGTAGAATCACGCTAAGACCCATTGCGAAAAGTTAACCCATTCAACCCTCTTAACTGTGCGTTTGAACGGATAGAATATTGATAGTCTATTGACATTTTTGATTGTGCTAATAGCTTGATATTTTAATTGATCACTTTGTAATTGTTGCTTATACTTATTTCTAAACGCGATTAAAAATGTTTCCTTACGGGTTACGAGGTTACGAGTCGACGGTGAATGTTGGTTTCTTATCCATCATCATCATCATCAGCCATGTTCCACTGCTGGATGTAGGCCTCTTAAATGGCACGCCACTGAACCCGATTCTCGGCTTTTTGTGTCTAGCCACTGCCTGTCACTTTGCATATATCGTCACTCCACCTTTTTTTGGGGAAACTCTTTTACGAGTTCCTCTCCGCGGGGCGCGCAGAGAGAGTATGTCGGACTCCCAGGGACGGCAACCGGGCTTATCGACTAAAACCACCACGATAGCTGCCTCAGTTTTCAAAAGAATGGGACACAGGGAACGCGGATGTGCTGCTCCTGGATCCCGTTACGCTTGTTCCGTAACAGGGCTCAGTCTCTGGATGGGCTAGGATGGAAGTGTCCACCCTTCGCTACCTCGTATTGTGCGAGTACAGTGGTCCTTCGGCTATCCGAGACCGCTGTCTTCTCGGGGTCGTTCGTGGTGTCGTTCGTGGTCGGGCAGCCAGATTGCCATCTCTGATTGTCCACGGCCCCAAGGAAGAGCCAGGCTAGTGGCCATTGCCACCGCCACGATGTCGCCTGCGTCTGCGAGCGGGATTAGCTCTCTCGCGATCCCGATCGGCGGCCTCCTTCTGGAGCATGACCGCTTCACAGAAGGAGCTCACAGCGTCCCACTGGATATCTTACGCCAACATGGCCTGGATGACGGCCAGCGGAGAAAGATCCCCTCCGATAACAGGGACCAAGATTCGCCGCTCGGATTCGCATGTAGGGCACTCAGTGAGCGTATGCTGGGCAGAGTCCAGGTCACTGTCGCAGTGGTGGCATGCCGTGGTCGCCTTGCGGCCGATTCGGTTCAAGTACTCACCGAAACATCCGTGTCCGGTTAGTATTTGAGTCAACCTAAACGTGACGCAGCCGCTTCTCCTCTCGAACCGGGCTTCGAAGGCAGGGAGTATTACGCCAACGACGCGCTGGCGCATGTTCCGTGGCTCTAAGAGTCGCGTGCGCCAATTAATCAGCGCGCGCTGACGCGCACTCCGCCGAATCTGCCCGAGCGTCTGGCTCGGCTCTTCCTCCATTCCGCCTTCCTGGCGGAATCGAGTCTCACGAAAAACTAGTGCGTCCACGTCCGCCAGGATATCGAACGGCGGGAGCCGCGCCAAAAGCGTGGCCGCCTCAAAAGAAATCGTGCGATAGCCGCGCGCAACCCTAATGGCCGCCACTCGCTGCAGGCTATTAAGGATAGCTCTGCAGCGGCAGGCGCTCGTCAGGCGGTCAGAGCAGACGGGCGCCCCATAGAGGGCCATGGAACGCACGAATCCACAGTAGAGGCGGCGGACTTCTTCTCTGGGGACCCCAAGGTTCGGGAGCTGCCTCTGCAGTGCCCCTAACCCGATGCACTCGGGGGGCCAAACGCACGAAGTGCTCCTCGAAGCGCCATCGACTGTCGAGGGTGAGGGCCCAAGTACCTACTTCATGTATCACCCCACCTAACTCAAACTCAAACTCAAATATCTTTATTTCCATAATTTTTTTTACATTTTTTAGACACGTCAGAAAGTCATACAAATAAAAAAAAAAGTAACTTTAAATGCATATTAACATAGTTGAGCATTGAAAAAAATGCCTGTTCAGAAAGTAGAGCCTCGTGGGAAGAATCAGGCAAGAAACTCTGGGCCACTCTTTTCTACGTCTTGATTCTATACAATTTAAAAACTTAGTAACTACATTGAATTTTTCATAGGTATATGAGCTGGTGTGTCTATAATGTTGTTGTCAATTAATAAGGCTTTTTTAATAATAATATAAAAGTACTAAGTAGCATAATATAGACACAATAACTCACACTCACATGAAACTTAACACTAATCAAACATAAGTAGCCTGTGGTACTATTAATTATTCTGTGCCTGTGGGACCGAGCAAATTAATCCCAAGCATTTTTATCTTCAATATAATCTAGCACTGAATAGTAGTACCCTTTTCGACAAAGTTTACGTTTTATAATCTTTTTGAATTTATTATAACTTAAATTTTGAATATTGCTTGGCACTTTATTGTAAAAACACATTGGCCTTGAAAAGATTTTTTTATTTTCTCTAGCCGGGTAGCCGGCACTACAAGCTTACTCTTATTTCTAGTATTCAAATTGTGGATATAACTTTTCTTTGAGTATGAGGCCTTGTTTTGGAATAAATATATTAGGTTGAAATAAATGTACTGGCTTGCAACTGTTAAAATGTTTATTTCCTTGAATTTATTGGTCTGGGTGTTTCTATGTATAATATGTATGTATTTACAAAAAAAAGTATATCGACGGTTATAAGGCTAATTGGTCTAAGCGACATTTTTTGCGATATTGAGTGATATACATATTTGGAATCAGCGAATTTTTCTGCGTCGTTTGAATAAGGTTTCAAATTTTTATGAGCATATTTTTGGCGCTTGAACCCCACACTAACTTTGCTCTCATTTTGGACGTCTATGGTCTAACCGCCACAAAATTTTAGCAATATTTTGTAGTTGGTAACTTAGACTAGACCCAGAATTTTTCATACGTCGGTTGATTCATTTTTCCTACAACTATTTAGAATAACCAATGCGCGTTCAGGCATTTAACCTTTTGCTCGACTACATGGTTTTGTCGTTTGAGTCATTTTTGAGTTACGTAATAAAGATAGGTTATGTCGCTTGAACCATTTTGCTTCCATTTTAATAAGAGGCCTGGTCGGTTGAACCATTTCAACTTGGCCCAGCTTTATTTTGTAATAACTTTTGAACCATTTTTGCTTATATTGGTATTGATGTATAATGTTACATAATCCTTCTGAGATACGTTCAAACATTTATAGTTTCAGTAATTACACCATTTTACTTAAATTGAAATTGAAAAATGTTACCTGTTAAGTCATCAGAAAATAGTAATAAAGATTATACTTACGTCGTTTGAAACAAACAAAAAATTGTCGTACGATTATTAATTAAGGTACTTTACTGTGAAATTTCCCCTCGCCTCTAAAAGTGATAGAGATGCGCGAGAAAAAGGACGGGAATATATCAGGAAAAATGGATGCATCGTGAACGCTAGATGCCTTGTCTAGGCAAGGCATGTGGCAACAATTGCCAAGAAGTAAGTGATGCCAAAAGGCATCACTTACTTCTTGGCAATATATTCGATTACTTTTGGGGTTTAACTCCACAAAGGAAAAAAGATTGGCTAATTGCTATGACATCTAGAAATGACGTTATACGCAAAAGGTCTATAGACTCGAACTATAGAGAAAATACCTTTCATAATTTTATTAACGATGGAGAGGGTCGACGCAAAGTATGCAAAAAATTCCTGGTGTACTTTAGACATAAGTCAAAAATACATTAGCTATACCGCTATACATTAACCAATGCGTCTTTTGGGTTGTCAAAACAAGAAGCAAGAGGTAAACTTGTTCCAAAGAATAAAACTTCTGAAGAAGTCAAAAATTCAGCCATAAACTTAATCAAAGGCTTAACGGCGCTACCATCTCATTTCTGTCGGAAAGATACTACCCGGTTATATCTCCCCACAGAATTTCGAAACATTAAAAATCTTTATAGGATATATATAGAAGCCCGAACCAGTGAAGGTGTCGATGTTGTTGGTGAACAAATTTTTCGGAACATTTTGACCAAAAACTTTAACATCGGGTTTCATGTTCCGAAAAAGGACAAATGTGTAAAATGTTTACGTTTTGAAGGCAAAGATACTAATAAAAACCCTGATATCATGATGCATTTAAAAGAAAAAGAAGCCTCAAAAAGGAGGTTAGCTTTTCACCGTGAGCTCAGTAAAAAGAATAAATCGATTCTTTGTACTTCTTTCGATTTACAAAAAGTCCTTAACACGCTACACGTACAAAACATGCTTCTGTTTTACTCTAGGAAATATACAGTTTACAATCTATGTTTTTACGAAAGTGTTACGAGGAACGGATTCTGTTATGTGTGGGGCGAAACTGAAGGAAAAAGAGGTGGGAATGAGATTGCGTCAATTCTTCAGAAGTATATTGCAGAGCCGACTCACATGGATCCATTAAAAGTTTAGTTTTATATTCCGATTCATATCCTGGACAAAATAATAACAAACTTGTCTTAGCCGCCATACACAATGCCTTACTACAAGCAAACAATATTGAGACGATTCAGATGAATTATTTGCTGCCAGGACACACCGAAATGACCGTAGATAGCATTCATGCTACAATTGAAAACTCTGTTAGAAATACTATAATATGGGCACCTTCGCAGTGGGTAACAGTTTTTCAGTTGGCTCCTAAGGATCCCCGCCCATATGAAGTAGTAGCTCTTAACCACAAAGACTTTAAGAATTTCGAGGAATTTTTTTGATAAATATTTTAAAGGGAACTTATCTGCAAAAGCAAAATACGGGTGGCGACATTCAAAAAGTCATCTCCAAATTTTATGACTGTTAAATACAGCATGATAGAGGATACTGCAGATGAAACAGTGGGAATTATTTCAAGGCCAAAGCAGCTTCACCAAAAGTACAAATCAGTTTTGTCCATAACCACAACCAAGCACAATGATTTGAAAAAAATATGTGATACCGGAGTTATACCAACACTATTTCATTCAGAATACGCAAGTTTTTCTCATTGAATTGGAAAAGATATACTGGTTGACACAGATATTGAAGATGACGAGGAAACTTCGCCTTTAATATCTGATTCTATTTAATAAAGAATAAGGATTTTTATTTTTATAATGTAAAAAGCATTTGGGTGCATAGGGTTCCCACCAAGAACTTAGGGTCCCAAGCCAACCTCACCTGCAAGTGGTGCACCTGCCGATCAACGGACGAGGCTCTGGCAAACAAAATATCCCGATGAGCGGCAATAGGCTCGCCACCTATTACGTGGGATCAAAACACTGGCGAAAAGTGGGCGTTTAATATGCCTCTGCCTACCCCTTCGGGGACACAGGCGTGAGTCTATGTATGTATGTATAATGTAAAAAGCCATGACTGATTAATTAGGCATTATTGTTAATTAAGATATTTAGAGGCTGTATTTTGTTAATACCTCAAAGGTTTATATTTTTAGACATCATTGTGATTAGATGTGGTGATAAAGGGAATCCTGAGACTGAATTAACAAATACTCATAAGTATAACTAAGATTAAGTTGATACTTTTTTTTAAAGAAGATTGTTCAATTTTAGCAAGGCTGTTTCACTGAATATATGTTATTAGGTACTATCTGGCAACATTGGCTATAGATTAATGTATCTTAAAAGCTAACCAAGTAAATTGTTTGATATTATGTTAAAGGAGTCCCAGATAACCGATAAACATAATTATGGTGTACAAAGGTGTATCTCTCTAAATATATCATCATTATCGTAAGCCTTGGTAGGCTTACGATACCAGACCACTAGACCAACATTGGCTAGTAGTCTGGTATCGTAAAACAAAATATCGAATACAGAGAGCAACGGATAGTTTTCCTCATATTTTCAGTAAGACCTGCAATACCTTAATGGATAGATAACATGTTCAGAGGAAAAATTCACTACGCGAAACAAACACACAAATAATACCAAGACAGATTTATTATCATTCGACCAGTCACAAGAACGAGGAATTCAGATAAGTAAACAAGAACAGAGATAAAGTCCCTAACGCTACATACAGCAAGTATAAATATAGAAAAAGGTAGGCTATGAAGCTGTGATACTGATTTTGTAGTCTGGCGAAATGTTCGCTTGGGCCGCACTGAAATCTGAGTGGATCTCGGTACTGTGTTACAGCAGATAACAAACGCCTTTATTTAATGAAGACCTTAATATTGTAAAAACTGTTGTCACTTACTCTTTTCTTTTTACAACTCTCGCACTGGGAATATTACCTGTGTCAAAGTGACAACATTTGGCACAGTGTCAAGCAATGAGGCGGCCGCTTAAACCACTAAGCCTAACTGCCACTGATATTAAATGGCACAATCAGCGCAAGACTGTGTTGACTACAACCTCTATGAGTCAAAAGAAAGAAAAAAAAAGAGGGTAAGCACTGGGAAATTCAATTCTGTAACGCGAGAGTCTAACTGGACTTTGTTGAGAAACTTTTCTTGTTGAAGTGAAGTTGTATCCCACATTAGATTTGAGGTAATCTGGTAAGCGTTACTAAGAATGCATTGCACTCTGTTATTTCTTAGAACTATAAGTGCAGTGCATTAACTTTTTGAAAATGATGGCATTAATTCGCATCACATTAATAAAATAATAATAAAACAAAAAATACAGACTCACTCAACTACAAGTAACTTATTTGAGGTCCTATAAATACTGCTGCAAGTTAATTGGTTCATTGGTGCCCAACGTCCTCTTCAGAGTTTGCTGGCTGGCTGTAATTAGCTTAATTGTGTCAATGACGCAGAAATATGAGCGCACTTTCAGGATAAACCTAACAACCAACCAATGTACCCCGTATTTAAGTTCAGATCTTTATGAATTTTAGGTCCAAGGTAATAAGGGGCGAGCCTATTGCTGTTACGGGCGCACAGTGCCAGATTCCGTGCTGCTACTGAGAATTCGAAAAAAATCTGTAACACTTGCCTGACCCAGGAATCGAACCCGGAACTCCCCGATACTCCCGATGCAGACTGTTCACAGAGACAGCCTGTGACAGACGCTGTCCACTGGACCACCGAGACAGGCTTCACAAATGCAAAATTAACTATTGTATTGAACAAAAGTTAATTTTGCATTTGTCTTCGTTGAAATGACTTATGGTAGCCTATGTGCTATTCACTACATTTATTAAGTTTTATCACAATTCATTAAATAGTTTTTTGCGTGAAAGAGTTCTTTTCGTGAAGTCCATAAATCCATCCATCGTCACTATCCTTTGCATTTTCCCTAGTAATAAGATATCGGCATTATTTGTAACCCCATCATTAAATATCTTCGCCTCTCAGTCTACAATCCACAGCAATACAGCTCAACTCGCAAACGCCATTTAACTTCAGCGCCATCAAGTCGGGCTCCAAAAAGACAAACAAAATTTCGGAAACACTGCATTAGACTTCGCACCCTTTGTGCTTTGAACAAAGGCTTGCGTGGCGGCGCGATAATGTCGGCTTCAATCTCCTAACTCCACTCATACTAACCGCATGTGGTTATATACGAGAGATTTTGTCGTTGACCTGAAAATGCATCAGTCTCGAATTGACGGGCTGGCTTATGCATCGTTACTATACGTACCAGGTTACTCAGAAAGTATTGCGAGAAAAAGTTTTTGTGTATGTGAGACTGGCCAATTATAATTTATTTAAAAATATGATTACTTATAAGTAAAAATACTTTTTCGTTACGTTCTAAATTCATTAAAATTATGTACCGTGTTTCATTGAAAAATGGATTTGCGTCGAGAACATTTTCGCCTATGATTTTCTACGATGTTAAGTGTCGCCTGTAACCGGACGAATCGTACGAGACTTCAAATGGTATTCATGGATGAAGGCCCTTCTAAAGCAACCGTGTATCGTTGGTATAATGAATTTAAGCGCGGTCGACTAACTTTGGGGATGAAGAAAGAAGTTGTCGCCCTTTGACGGCTGTTACGGAAGAAAACGTGCTAGCAGTGAAAAATTTGATCCAAGACAATAGACAAGTTACATACCAAGAGATTCAGCATATACTGCAGATTGGATCAGGAAGCCTTCATGAGATTCTACATGTGCGGAGGATAGTTTCAGACTGGGTACCGCACAACCTCAACGATGTTCAGAAGGAGGCAAGGGTGGAATGGTGCCATGATATGATAGACAAATTTGAAGCAAGCTGTCTCGGCGTGTTTACGACATCGTTACAGGTAATGAATCCTGGATTTATCAATACGATCCAGAAACAAAGCGCCAGTCGACGGTTTGGGTGTTTCAAAACGAATCAACGCCTACCAACGTAAAGCGACGCGCGAGCGAAGCAGGGGAAAGATTTTGATCGCGAGCTTTTTCTATATGACTGGCTACTTGGTGTCAATTCCTTTACGAAACCAAAGAAGCATCAACGCCGACCGGTATACTACCGAATGCTTGGCAGAAGTTTTCTCTGTTGTGAGCAACAAGCGACGAAACACAGGGCTCCGCGGGCTACTGCTCCACCACGATAATGCGCCCGCCCACACCGCAATAAAAACGAGGGACTTCCTAGACAGCACAGCGGTCAAACTCCTGGGTCACCCTCCTTACATACAGCTCTGACATAGCACCGTGTGACTTCTTCTTATTCCCAAAAATTAGAAATCAGCTCCAAGGGATACAATTTTCGTCGCCGGATGATGCGCTCTCAGCGAGGTGTCTAGGGCGGACTGGAAAAGGTGTTTCGAAAACTGGTTCAGACACATGAAACTTTGTATAGATGCTGGTGGAGGGTACTTTGAATAGAAGTAATAAAAATACATATATTTACTTATAGAACAATTTTAGTCCCACGTAATAAACTAAACGCCAAACGCTTGTCGCTAAACTTTCCGAGTGTCCCACGTATAGCTGGGTAATAGTCTTCAAATATAAATGTTTCCACACTCCAAAATTTTGTGAAACTGCCGCTATTGCTGCCGTTATCATCATATTGTATTCATCTGTAGATATTTAATTGCTATATAATTAAATATCTGAGTCTTAGTTCAAAATTTGCTTAGGCGTCTGATATAGATCTATGATAGTCGTTACGAAAAGTCAGTACCCTCAAATAAACTGATACTGGTCTGGAATATTACTACCATGTGGCTTGCAGAGATTAGATGGCAAAGCTGATATTAAACTGTCATATTGGGTTCGACCAGTAAGTGGACCCCGGGCCAGGCCTCCTTCACTCGGCCGTACCTACAGCGATAAGTGCCTACACTTTGGCGCGGCTTCCACACCGCATCGTCACCGCTCGCGCGCAGGGCTAGCTAATAACGTGAATTTTAATAGTGAACAACAAAAATGTTCACATCACAAGTCTGGTGCGAAGTATTATACATTTAACGGATGTGTGTCGGAAGCAACTTGAAATTTTGATTTTATTTATTTTACGAGAGCAACTTGAAAATTGTACTTTTTATTTGTTGAGATATCTCAACGATTATGGTGTCAAATTAAAGGTCTAGTTCAAAAACCATTTTATCTGTTTGAGTCATGTAAATCGGTCTACGCGTTTAGGAAATAACTAAGAATTAGTATAGTGAAAATGTAAACCACCAGAATTTTTGTGGTTTTCGTTCTACGAGCTCAAATAGTGGGATAGGATACTTATAGTATAAATATTTATTATTAGGTACGTGGTCAAGTAGGTAGATAGACGATGAATAAATATTATAGGAGCAGCGGCAAGTCGACAACCCTAGCGCACCGCTCCGCGCCAGACAGCGACAGCGTTATGTGTTAGAAAAGAGCGGGAACAGTTAGGTCAATATCGCGTTAGGTACTGAATGCTCATGCGAGCTGAATTGCACTTTCTTGCTTAGTAGCAAGAGTCGCCATTTCTTTAAATTGGTTTGCGAAGTGGTGCTTCTGTTCGTAAGAACTATCTATTCTGTGCCCGGGCTCCAAGGCGTGTAATTCGTGGATGCAACCAGGATAACGCTTGGACGATGATGATCTGTAATAAAGATCATGTCATATAAATATGTGTGACATGTGGTGTCCGTAATAAGGCCTGTAGAAATACGATTCTTAAATTACCTTTTTCAAAAATTGTCCAAAGCAAGAATCAAATCAACAACATTAAATTGCCAGTGACATAACCGCTAAAGGTAGGTACTCACGTAATTAAGTTCATTATTATTTCATAAAGATTGACACAGCAAAATACCAATCAGCGGAATGTTCAAAAGTTCTTAATGTCCGAAGCACTTAATTAACAAAATAGACATTCGGCTTAATTCAGGAATGAAATATTGTCCTTCACCTCGTTAAAACTTTAGTAATGGACCAATTAACAATTTCTTAACTGACATTCAAATAAAAGTACTTAAGTGCCCGCTTGAAGGGTTGACTGCCAATTTCTCGTTTTACCACATTATCTGTGAAAGTTTGATAACTCACTTAATTTACAACAGGTTTATTTTACAAATAGAAATAACAAATAAGCATGCTCTCTGTACAAAAAAAATTCTGGGCGGGAAATAAACCTATGTTCTCCAGCGTCTCACTGACTGCTAGAACAACACACTATTATTAAAGAAATAGAACAAGTTTCAGACGGCCATCTGATACAAAACTAGGCAGACGTTGTACAAATTTCTAGCGCTACAAGATAACTAATTTCTTTTCAAATAATTTACATAATTATTATAAATAAATTACACCCAGTAACAGAAAAAGCTGATCGTGCTTATCATACAAAGAGTTATTAATGAGTCTGGGTTGAAATCGAAGCCGCGACCGCCAGTTTACCAGTTTAGATCACTACTAGACCAAGACTGAATGCCACACTAAAACACTCACGTTGTTAACATTAACAAAATAGCAAACGCAGAAACCAACGCATTGTTTTCCTCATATTTTCAGCAAGACCCACAATACCTTAATGGATATCATTTTCAGAGGAAAAATTCACAACGCGAAACAAACACACAAATAATACCATGACAGATTTATTATCATTCAGCCAGTCACAAGAACTACGAAAAATTCAGGTAAGTAAACAAGGAGAGAGATAAGGTCCCTAACGTTACATACAGCAAGTATAAATATAGAAAAAGGTAGGCTATGAAGCTGTGATACTGATTTTGTAGTCTGGCGAAATGCTCGCTTGGGCCGTACTGAAATCTGGGTAGGTTTCGGTACTGTGCCAGTTTTAGCGGATAGGAAACGTCAAACGCCTTTGTATTATGAAAATATGATAACTTGTATTGTTCTTGAAGCATAACGATTGATAACATCTGTTATCTATTGAGGTAACTCCAAGCTTCCTCCGTAGTACAGTGTGCGTCTGCTGATCGGGTTCCAAGTTATATTCCTGGGTCGGGTAAAGGGGTTACTAAGTTTTTCCGAATTCCCAGTATTAGGGTTACTCAGTTTTTCCGAATTCTTATTTATATTCTCAGCTCGAAGTCTGGCAATGTGCCCGGTAACGGCAATGAGCTAGCGCTATCACGTGGGTATTAAAAATTCTTTACATAAACTGATGCTTTATATTTACGTGATAATTATTTTTTGTCAATATCATTAAAAATCATACACTGATTGCACTTCAAATCGCTAGAAGATACACCATACCCAAAAGTAAGGTCTCCAGAGAGCGCTCGCATCTTCTCATTGCAGAGAGTTTTTCCATCAAGTCGGTGCCCTGTTTGTCAGGCCCTGTTTGTGAGTTGTGCCCAAAGAACAATAGGGACATCTCGCTCAGACGGATAACAATACATGGTAGTGTAATATTAGTGACACAGAAATACAGGTTTCTAATTAGAACACAGTAAACTGAGCTACTTGCCCCTTGCTCTTTGAACTGGCATTAGATGGCTAAGAAAGCTATGTCTAATGACAACTGCTAAGCATAATATATTTGTAGTTTGACTTTTATCTAATACCAATATATGTATTAAGCTGAAGAGTTTGTTTGTTTGCTTGTTTACTTGAACGCGCTCATCTCAGGCACTACTGGTCCAAATTTAAAACTTATTTCAGTATTAGATAGCCTTTTTATCGAGAAAGGCTATCGGCTATATATATATATAATCACACTATGAACCACGGGAGCGGAGCAGCACGAAGCCTTAAATAATGCGGGTGTAACCGTGGGCTCATCTAGTATAGTATAAAGTTTTTATATAGTAACTCGTTTAACAATCAAATAATGACGATGTAAATAACGCTCTCTCTAAAGTAGTTCAATGGTTTACTGCTAACAATTTACTGCTAAATGAAAAAAAAACAAAATGTATACGATTTTCAAGACCGAATGTAAAACAAGTTAAACCTAACATATGTTTGAATGGAGAAGAGTTGGATCTTATAGATAACACCGTATTCTTAGGCATAACCTTAGACTCTAAGCTACAGTGGGGCCCACATATAGGTCAGTTGTCGAATAGACTTAGCTCTGCAGCATACGCGGTTTATAAAATTCGTCAGTTAACTGATATAGATACGGCCAGATTAGTATATTTTAGTTATTTCCACAGCATAATGTCATATGGCATTTTATTATGGGGCAACGCAGCTGACATTCAAACTGTGTTTGTACTGCAGAAGCGGGCTATTCGTGCAATCTACAGTCTTGGTTCAAGGCATTCACTGAGGGAAAAATTTAAAGAAATTAAGATAATGACTGTCGCATCTCAATACATTTATGAGAACTTGTTATATGTCAGGAAAAATATAAATATGTTTTCCAAATTCAGCGACATTCATAAATTAAACACACGAAATAAAAACAAACTTGTTCTACCTTCAACTAGACTACAAAAAATAAGTAACTCCTACAAGTGTCAAAGCATACGTTTTTACAACAAAATTCCAGGCAATATTCAGGAACTAAGTATTAATAAATTCAAAGTATTTATTAAACAGAGCTTGTGTTCAAAAGCTTATTACACAGTTAAAGATTATTTAGCAGACAAAAATGCCTGGAATTGAGTTTAAAAATTATGAATTTTGACATTTTGAAATTAGTGACAAGATATTTTTATTTACATTTGTAATACTTATATTTTTACATTTTTAATTTGACATTTGTAATTTTATTTATTTTGTTTTGACATTGTTTGATTTGACATTGTTATTTTATTTATTTTCTTTTGACATTTAAAATTACTTAAGTAATATATTATTTTTAAACTGACATTCAATAATATTTTCTGACATTTTAAATATATGACATTTTATTGTTTAAATTTTTACTATTTTTAAAATTACTTAAGTAATATATTATTATTCCTGAATTGACATTCAATAATATTTTTTGACATTTTAAATATAATATGACATTTTATTGTTAAAATTTTATTATTTTTACATATTGTTTGCAACATGTATTTTACTATGTATTAGCTTGTAAAGTTGTGAGTATGATGTGGGCATTATTAAACATATAAACAAATAGTTGTGGCAACCTGTCTGATGGCTTAGGCTGACATGCTTATGCATACACCTTCTGATGGCGTGGAGGCATAGTGATACAGATCGTGCTGGCTCCCTCAATCAAGGTTGAGCCGTACGATTGCTGTTGAATGCGGGCCATCAGTGGGCCGAGTCAGTCAAAAGCGTCAGATGATTTCCTGCATTGTACTTGCATACTAAACCCTTTTTTTGTCTGGACTTTAAAAGATGAAGAAAATACTAAACAAAATGAAGTGACAAAAAAAAAATGACTCTGAGTTTGTTTCGGCCTTTCTTCTCAAGAAGTCATTTAGCTAGGAAAAGCCGGCATCATCTAGAATAGGGTTTTGACATGTATAAGTGTTGTAAACAACCAAAATGCAGAAATAAATATGTCTTTATGTCTTTATGTTTTGATACAGATTTTTATGTATACCTATAGTTTAATCCCGAGACCATGGCGGTTTGGTGGTACCTCCACTAGGCTATCGCTGTCTCAATCAAAGCTATAAGATAGATATCACAAGCAGGCGTTACCATAGAAATATAGAGAAACCAGTAGCTTCGCCTACTGCTACGGTATTTAGTCGGCTACGAACTTGTATGTACTCTCAGTGGCAATACTGATGTGCGGTCAGGCGACAAATCGCTACGGCGCTTGGCCTGTAGCGACAGACGACGTACGAAAAGAAAACGACCTACCTACTTCATAGAAATACCTAGAAACCAGTAGTATCGCGGCGACACTAAACCTGCTATTGCTGTCTAAAATCGGCTACAACTGTACTTTTAAACTAGTGTAATTAACACACTCAACGCTAATAATACCAGTGAGCTTTATATTTATTTTTATTTTACGTGTGCTATTAAATGGCTCGGTACCAGGTAAAATTTTATGGCTCCAGTACTAAAAAAATATTTCGACAGCATTATGAAGGCTGCATATGTGCTAAATAAACTTAGGATAGAGTCAGCTCTAGAGTATATTTAATAACCTTATAGTATTATGATACATAGTATTCTGAGACATATTTCAGTACTGAAATTGATAATTATGTTTAAAAGTCAAAACTAGTTGTACAGCGGTGTTAACACCGCAGAGCAGTGGGCGTTTATGTTTACATAATATAAATTACTAAACTTCGTCCATAGCTCCGTCGCGTGAAAAACACAGATATCAGAATCACACTATTATATTTTGATGAATAGACTCACACTTGTATCCCCGAAGGGATAGGCAGAGGTGTAATATTACACCCGCATTTCGCCATGAATTTTTAGGAAAGGTCCCACGTAATAGGGCCGAGCGTATTGCCGTTACCGGGCACATCACCAGACTCCGTGTTGCTACGGAGAATATGGAAAAACCCAGTAACACTTTTGCCCGTCCCGGGAATCGAACCCGGGATCTCCGATCAGCAATCGCATACGCTATCCACTGGACCACGGATGAAAACCTAACAAAAATCCGTTTAGTAGTTTTTGAGCTTATCGCATTCGTGCAAACAGAAATGTGTATAAATATCAACGTTCTACTTCGGTGTAACATCCACCATTTTTATTCTCCCTGAATATTCCAAAACAAAATTGTTATAAGCCTTTATTGGTGCCCTTAAGAGCGGAGCAGCTTTGTCCCTGGTTGGTCGCGATATTCTTTTTGTACCGGTATGTTCTACCCGTAAAATGATTGGTACTTTAATAACAATGAATTGTGGGTTATGTTTTTGTACCTGAGGTATGTAGGTACGCGGTATTTTTATACAAGGCATAAATTCCAGTGTTGATGGTTAGGGCCGTGTGGGAAAGTAGGCTTGTGTACAATATTGTCAGACTTGGATTATTTATGATGATCATAAAATAGCGCTACGCTTTTGGTGTTTTAAAGGGATGGACAGAAGTGTTTTTTATATTTGTCTGTAACTTTTTTATAACTGTCATGTTTATATGGTTATTAAGTTGTGTAATTTTATTATTTTATCAACGTCCCTGGCCGTTTCATCTTCATTAAAACAGCCAATAATTTTGAACTCGACATTTAAATTTGTGGAAAAGTTAAGATATACCTAACAGTATTTGAGTGCACGTGCCTACGGTGTAGTCGTGAACGGTCGTCTCACCGGCTTCGATACCAAACGAAACAACACCTTGTGATCCATAAATTGTTTGAGTATGGGTGCACTTTCTGTCAGTTAGTTGAATATTTATATGTCAACACAGGATTTACAGGGGCAGCAAAAACTTAAAACATATCCTCTGGTGAATTTCGTTCGGTGTGTGAGCGTGCTTAGCGAGGCACTGCTAATCGTCCTGTATTTGTTATAGGGCTTAGGCAGGGAATATGAGGAGGTAAAAGAGATAATAATATGGGGTTAGTAGCCCTTTTCCTTATACACACTGACGTATAAGTTCAACGGTTAGTTTCTTACCATCAGGTTTGCCGAAACAAGTTTCCTCTTATATTTTTATAAAAAAGATATAAAACCCAAAGAATTATTAAATTAATCATCATCAGCCTAGAGACATCCATTGCTGAACATAATATACATCATCCCACAATACTCTCACAGACCAATATTGAGCCACCCGCATCCAACCGCTTTCCGCGATTCCAAAAAAGATTGTCCGTCCATCTTGCGGGGTCTATTCCTGCTGCGGGAATAAGACTATCCCATAAAAGCAATACTTGTCAAAAATACCAAGTCTCGCGACCGTAAAAAGTTGTGAGATCCATGTAATACCAAGTCGGTTAATTAAAAATCTTTAATACATACATACATACATAGTCTCACGCCTATAACCCCGAAGAGGTAGGCAGAGGTGTATTTCTACACCCACTTTTCGCCAGATATACTTTAGTCCCACGTAATAAGGGGCGAGCCTACTGCCGTATCGGGCACATTTCCAGACTCCGTGCTGCTACTGAGAATTTCGTGACAGAAAAACCCAATAACACTGCCTGACCCAGGAATCGAACCCGGGACCTCCCGATCCCACGCTCATTTATGCCGCGAGACCAACGAGGCAGTCGTATAGGGTTTGATGTCGAGTTTTCCGTCTCTACGCAAAGATGGTATTTGCATCGTGTTATCCCTTAGTCGCCTTTAAAAATCATTAATGTTTTAAATAAATATATTGACATGGCAATCGCATTAAACAATCTAATTTATACATATATGTATTACTTATGAGATATATTGTGTTTCCATGCGATGGCCGAGTCAATCTATTTATTTCCGTGTGGTGACGGATTAAGAATACGGATTGTCACCACCCCATATCATCCCATGGGTGTCGTAAGAGCCGACAAAGGGAGCATATTATGCAGAGAACAGCACTGTAAGAGAAGGAAAACTTGAAAAAAACCCTATACCAACCCGTTTGGTCAGCGTGGTATAGTAGGCCAATTCCTCCTTTTAAAGGAGAGGCCTAGTCCAGCAGTGGACTGTTTAAGGCTGATGATGATGATGATAACCAGTCCGTTGTTAAAATATATAGCTTACGTTTGGTAAGCTTGTCTACTAGCCACAAAGTCGAGTTACATTTCTTGGTAGCACAAAATGTTACAATACTTTTTTACCCGCAGTAATTTATTTCTACTAAACTGACGCAGGTCAGACTGCATTCAGCAACAAAATAAACTCTATTACAAAATATTTTCCTAACTCATTTTATTTCTATAATACTAAAAAAGCAATTGTCTTGAAACATTCTGTCTAAACAATTGCTTATCTTGAGTTAGCAGACTGGCGTCACTCCAAATAGTTTCTTTGTGGACGTAAGTAAGACTTTTCTATAACCTAAGTTATGATACACGGGTCAAAATAAAAGCTAACCGCTTTCTGTAGAGGAATGGGCAAATTCGTTAATCAAATTTCTGTGCGTGGCATTAAGAAATATTTTTATTACTTTTTTTATGTGAGTGTGTAGCCATTTCTAATGTCGCAATATATCAACCACTCGAAGGCCTCTGACATGGTCTAATAATTCAGGTCTTGGGACGAAAACTCGGCTGAAGGCAGAAGTGTTCTGATTTAAATTACAAAGAAAATTATGACATCTGTCATCGTCGCTTTCCTTGGCATGCTAAGACCCATTGAGTACTAAATTCAAGAAATTATTTGCTTCTCAGAAATTGGTATGATTGCGCGGCGACACTTCCTAGAAAATGTAATTCACACACCGCAAACAGCTTTATCAAGATTGCATCCAAGACTTTTCCCTTAAAGTCGCGTACTAGGCTAATAAGCTCAAGCTCAAGTGGCAGTGGCCTGGCCATATCTGTAGAAGCAGTGATGGCCGATGGAGCAAGCGTGTCCCAGAGTGGAGACCACGCCTCGGTAAGCGTAAGGTAGGGCGGCCCCCGGCTAGGTGGACCGACGACATGAAAAAGGTGGCAGGGACAGACTGGATGCGGAAGGCTGAGGACCGTTTACTGTGGCGCGTGTTGGGAGAGGCCTATGTCCAGCAGTGGACTGCGATAGGCTGATTTATTGATTGATTGATTGACTAGGCTTATTAAATTAGACAGGAATCCCATATTCTGGATACTATAATATACATAGGTATTCCGCAGAGAGACCGATTCATTTTTCTCCATGCTCAAAAGTGTAACAAATTTATTAATTCTGGACTAGTACCAGGAGTATTTGCTCTTCTTATTTTCCACATAAAACATTGTAGAATATTACTGACTTGTTCATAAATCTAGAACAAGTCTGCCCGTTTTTACATGATTTATGAATTATTTGACTGGCCTGTTAGTCTCATGGTTCGATTCCCACCCAGGTCAAATGTGTGTATCAGCCCGAAATGTCTTCTGTGTCCAGACGTAATTTATCCATAATTTATGTGTATTTTAAGTACATTATCAGTTTTCTGGTTGCCAAAGTACAAGTTCTGCTTAGTGTGCGAGTTATTCTATGATAATTATTTTAGTGTAGTGTCTTATCCACATTATCATAGCTATATATAATGTGTAGTTACTGTATTATAATTTAACAAATTCCTAAGGCGGTTTATTTACTTAGTCGCACCTGGTTATAATCATAATAATTTTACACGTGACAAAAACAGTCACCATTTGTTCATTTAATTATACAAATCAGTCATTACATTGTAGTCACTCATTAGGTAATTGGAAGGTATAAACAAAAGATACTGTTTTCATTTGAGGTGTGTCACTTTAAGTATACCTTATACAGACCATTGCTGCAGACCTACGTTTTACTAGATCCCCTGGCAATTTCGAGAAATCCTTTCTAAGTGCACTACCGTTCCCAAGGAACATAAATGCCAAATTTCGGCTTCTTGTGCCTATAATAGTTTTGCCTGTGCGTTGTCTGTATGTCAGTAAATCAACTGATAGGCTTAATTCAATACGCGTTTTGTCAATAAAATTAAGATTTATTCTGTTTTCTTTGGCCAGAGAGGTGAATTAGTACCAACCAAAATCATGCCGTCGTAAACGATCAAATCATTAATTTGAAGAATACATTGAAGATCTTTGACAGCTTTTACGGGGAGTCAGTATCTTCATATAAACTGACTAGATGAGTCCGCGGTTACACCCGAGTTATTTAAGGCTTCTGCTCCGCTCCCGTGGCTCATAGCGTGATGTTATACAGTCTATAGCTTTCCTCGATAAGTAGGCTATCTAACACTGAACATTTTTTTTAAATCGGACCAATAATTCCAGAGATTAGCGCGTTCAAGCAAACAAACTAACGAACTCTTAAGCTTTATATGCACCGTGTTTTTTATTAAGTCAGTGTTTTCCCGTAAAGTATGTACTCTGCCCATGATATAGAAGTATCTATAATATTTATAAAAAAATTTTTCGCCAAAATAAATTTGACAAAATTTGTAAATATATTTTTTCACCAAAATAAATTTCTCAAAGCATAACAATGTGACGGTCGATGGGTAAGGTCAATGCACTTTATTAATAACCTAAAAAGTAGCTTACTCTTCCTTCACAACACATTTTAGTCCTATGAAATGCTGATTTTAGAGAAAATTATAAATAGAAAAACATTTTCTTTTGTATATTTTGTAAAAAAAAATATTATAGGTAACTTCTATATCGTGAGCTGAGTACATACTTTACGGGAAAACACTGTCTTAAAAAACACGGTGTATTAGAACCTATTAGATTAGATACTGGTGTAAACCATGGAATATCGCTATACCTTTGCATTGCGGCGGTCAGCAGTCGTTCTATGGAACAGCTAATATTCTGTCATATCTGGTTAAACTAATAAGCAGACCCCGGACTCCCAAGCTTGAAGTCTTGGATGCAACTGGGATAACGCTAGAACGACCATGATGACGATATAATTAATATAATTATTCAATTCTAGTCGAAAAACTAAAAATATTCACATTGTAATTTTTCATCCATTTTTTTTCTGTGTGTGATTATTATGATTAACAATTTGACAGCAAATCAAGGTGGTATTATTAAAATACTGTCATAATTTTTGTTATTTATCGTTGCAATATTTATACACAATTACAAAATAGATCAAGCATAAATATCATGTAGTGTGTGGGAAACAGTTATTCTGACTATTTTGATACTTTTAATATGATTATATTAGGGTGAGTACTATAAGCATCACTTTCTCAGTCTTTCCAGAACATTCTACTTATACAATATTCAAGACTAACCGTCCAAGAACCCAGAATATCACTTTATGAAAATTGCATCGTAACATTTTAGTGTCGTAAAGACATTCATTTCATACATCCTGATCCACATATTTTGTGATATGAGGCAATATTTCACATTTTACGAGGGAAAGGCCTCGACTTTGCTAGTACATGTTACTTCGAACGAGTAGTTTCCGACACCCGTCAACTTACCAACTATTGAAGCATGTTCTACTTCTTTGAGAACGGATAACATGGCAAGATACACTTCGTATCTTACAAAAGTGTTGAAGATTCGATACGCTTGAGCGTTTTATGTATGTGAACGTGAAGTGTATGCTTGTTGTGAATAGTTGGCTTCAGTTGTTAAATCGGAAAATCCTTAGGCTGTAAAATGGATACGAGAAGACACATATGTAGTTAATGTATCATTTATTGGTTATAAATAGATTTTTTTCACAACACATCGAAGCTAACCGATGTTTTGTTTAATTTAAATCTATATACAACATCATCATCATCGTCCTAGTGGTACCCCGGCTGCCTTCTAGACTTTTGTCTTGAAGTCCGCTCGGTAGTGAAAGGTATGTTTCCTAGTCTAAGCAAATAAATCATTATCAAGAAATTAACGTCATATTAGACGCAATCAACTACACTAATGCAAACGGCATTTTTAGTACTGCTTAAATTCGTTTTTTAATCCCAAATTAAATGGCAGCAGTGAAAGGGGTTGGAACTTCCCTTAAGTAGTGTTATATTATATTCATACATTCATTTCAATTTTATACTATCTAATCATTTGGTAGGTAGACCAATAAAATACCCAATCGGCTGCATCGAATTAGATCGCAGATCATAATTATGTACAATGTTCTGGAATTTCAATAGACGTAATGTGTTCGGATTAAATGTTACCAATATGCGGTTCGGTTTGGTATTTGTGATATTCAATTGGTTGATGTTACTCGGTTTAGCGGTACAAACACTAGTAGTATTGTATAGTAGGTAGCAACCGAGTATTATTACATACTTGTAGTATCTACGCGTCGTGAAAATAAGCTTAATTGAAATAAACCGTATCTTCACACAGTCTCACATTTAACAATAAAATTGTAAAAATAATCATAATTTGGTTTAAGTGTACGTGCAAATGATACGGCCAAAATGCAGATGGTTTTGCGCTGTTGTTAGACTAGTTTAAGGCAGAAAGTCATCCAAAGTTGATGTAAGTCAGGCTGCGGCCATACTATGGCTTTAAACCTAACTCAGGTTATATTCATATGGGAAATAGATATATTATGTAACTTGCATCAGCAGTACATCAAGTTTTATAAAAAACGTGACATAAATGGCATTGATCTGACCCAAGACACAGCTCCTCAACCCGCCGTCATGCCCGCTGCCATCGAGACCGTTCCCTTAAATGACGCCTGCAGGTTAATCACGCTCAAAGACCACGTAGCTACACGAATACAAAATAACAATGGCTTCATCGATCCGATGATGTTTACGCTGTACCGCAAAGCTTCAGGCTTATTTACAAAAACGTAGATTACTTTTACTCAGGCATGCGTGATTCGCATATGCGTGACATTCTAGAAAATATATGATATCATCGATCATGGAGGGGAACCAGCAAGACGTGAAACAATTCGCAAACAAATTGAACTCCATACATCCGAACATCCGATTCACATACGAAATGGAGGTAGACGGATCGTTACCCTTTCTCGACGTTAAAGTGACAGTGAGAGATAATGGTACCCTTGGACACGCTGTATATAGGAAACCGACACACACAAACAGGTATCTTAACGCGAACTCGCACCACCATCCGCGGCATTTGGATTCCGTTGTGTCATCGTTAGTTAACAGAGCGTATGACCTGTGTGACCCTGAACAGTTAAATAGTGAACTGTCACATGTTCAGGAGGTACTTAGGCGCAACGGATTCAAGAAGAATATACTCCGTCTGAAGAGGAAAGATCGTAGACCTGAAGTAAGCAGAGTGCCGGCTTACATGCCGTATCTAAAGGGAGCGACGGACAAGGTTGGAACAGTACTCAAGAAATACTCCATCAAGACTGTATATAGTCTGCTCTCTAAGATAGCACATAATTTGCGAACCCCAAAGGATGTCATTCCTCTCCAAACACCTGGCGTCTACAAAGACGATTGCAGCTGCAAAGCGCTGAAAAAGTAAAGGAACATAATATTGCAGCTGTGAAAAACTGACATATTAATAAGTCGGCTATAGCTGAGCATTTGTTGGAGTCTGGACCAAATCCCTGGATAGAACTGCATCAACCACAAGTCTTATCCACCGATCGTCACTATTACTCCAGGATAGTACGTGAAGCGGTAGAAATCAAGAAATATAACAATTTCAACCGGGAGGATGGATATAGATTATCGGCTACTTGGAATCCAGTCAACAGCAAATGTAAACACTGCCGCAGTGATAAATCTTAACAGTGTATAGACGTCATTAGTGTAGTGTGTCGGAGTACCGACAGTGCGAACTTAAATAAAGACCAAGTGAGGGTAAGTGCCGAAACCCGTACTTCCACAAGACGACGCTGAGCTCTCATCAGTCTCTCCGCGACCACGCTCGGTGCAAGACGAGCGAAACGTCGGAAACAAATAGGTATTTATACCTTAAATAAATTAATTGTACGCGATTAAGACCCGCTAATTTATTTTGTATGATGTACACAACTCGCGAAAGTTTAAAATCAATTATCCATGACATTGTGGTGGTGTGGTGATGGTGATGTGTGTATGTGGCAGAATATTATTATGTTATTATTATGTGTCTCTTTTTCACTGTTATTCTTTCAACATGGTGTTAGAAGAATAACCGGTCCTTTGGGAGGCTTACACGGGGATATGGATCCAACATGCAGAGGCCTGTAGAGAACTTTAATCTAAAATGGGATGAGACACATGCCGCGGAGCCTCCACAACTGCACTACTGAGTACAGCTATGGACTGGCAGCACGTGTAGGACTATTGAAATGATGTGGAGCCTAATTTAATTGGATTATGGGGATGGGTGTTGAATGGCTTGAAAATGAGACTATGGATAATAAACGGCACCTGCCAGTGATACTCCTATAGCATCCGTCCGCGTGGCAGGTGGTGACTCGCCAACTCACTAGATGGGCCCTCTCCAAACAGCCGCCCAAAGCAAACAAACTCTGCCATAAAGGCAGCCAGAGGGCAACACCGGTGCGAGTGGCTAGGGGGGTCGAGCGGTGCGGCACCGGTTTCGCCATCGCGGGCCTCGTGACTACGAAGGCCTGGAGCGGGTTTCCCCGTAGTTACGCCCTTGAGAATGACACTTCCACCCCCGAGCTAATAGCTCTTGCGGCATCCCTCTGGCCGGCCGACCAAGGCAAGCCAGAGTTGAGAGTCCTGCGGGCACTCTTGGGAATCCACTCCGGCCAGCCAATAAAGGCAAGCTGGAGACGAGTCCTGATCGACTCTCTGAAGCATTCGGGACCGCAGTGTCGCCACACACATTCAGCTCGCCACAAAGCTGCCCTGCGGTTGTAAGCTTTCTTTGCATCTTGTAATAATTTTTTTGTTTATATTACACGATGCCCTCTGAGATTGCGTTAGTCTCATGATGAGATAACGGCTGCCCCAGAGGGGTTTTATTATTATTATTATTCCTTTTATTTAACCTTTTTCTCATAGCCACATTTTATAATATTACAATACAATATACACAATAGATACAATATATAAATTTAAATATATAAAATGGGACCACGGAGACCCACCGGTACCGGGCACAGGGACCAAGCTACCGGTGGTTAGGGCTCCAGAGAGAGGAACCTCCAAACCATGCGCGTCGTGTCCAACAATACTGCCTTCTGTATGGAGGACTTGACCCAGCCGTCTAACGAGAGCCTCTTGAGATGGTGGTCGAGGCTCTTGGCAATGAGACCATTAACTGACACGACTATCGGTACAATGATCGCAGAGTCCACATCCCACATGTCGACAACCTCGTAAGCCAGGTCCAAATATTTGATTTCCTTGTCTTTTTCGGCTTTCACGAGATTCTCGTCATGGGGAATAGTAACATCAACGATCATTGCAAGGCGTTCTGATCGATCTATCACCACAATATCGGGCTTGTTAGCCACAATAGTCCTATCGGTGATGATAGACCGATCCCAGTACATAGTGGCACGGCCATTTTCGAGAACTGGATCGGGCACATACCTGTAGTACGGTACTTCAAAGGGTACAAGGTCATATTTTAAGGCAAGCTACTGATGGACGATCCTGGCTATTTGATTATGCCTGTGCAAGTATTCGCCGCTGGCAAGACGAGAACAATCGGAAACTATATATCTGAGAGATTCGCCGGGCTGGTGACACGCCCGACATATGTCAACAGTCCCATCCTTCAGAATATACTTACGGTAGTTGTTCGTCATGACAACTTCGTCTATAATTTCACAAGCAAAACCTTCGGTCTCTGCAAATAAATCACCAAACCATAGCCAGGCTACTGATGACATGAGGTCTACATCGCCCATGCAAGGCCCGATAAAAACGTCCATGCAACTCTTTGCCTTTCCATACTTCCCTACGCTCTTCAATACTAAGTACAACAGGTTTGCGCCAGCTCTCTTTTGCCAGATCCAATGGGGTAAGTCCGTTGTCTACAGCAACAATATCACGATGCACACCCGTGTCAGCCTTGAGAAAATATTCTCTAAGATTGTACACCTCGCGGTTGTGGAGGTCCTTAGCACTTAAGAAACCCCGACCACCACATTTCCGCGGGATGTACAATCTCATCACTGATGACCGCGGGTGATGCATTCGATATTCAGTCAATAGACAACGGACCTTTCTGTCCAAGGCGTCCAGTTCTGATTGAGTCCATCTGAATATGCCGAAGGAGTACGCTAAGACTGGCATGGCCCAACCATTATAGGCACGCACCCTGTTGCCGCCTGATAAAAAACTTTTCAGTATTTTCTTCAGGCGGCCAAAGAAGCGCTCCCGCAATGATTGTGTCATGACAGTCTCAGCAATACCTAAGGCCTGCGAAATACCCAGATACTTGTAAGTCTCAGTCGCAGATAGAGATCTAAGTTTTGTGGAATCTGAAAGCTGTATTCCATCAGATTCCACAATACCACCTCGTTTTACATGCATGACCGCACACTTATCCACACCAAATTCGATCTTGATAGAATTACTAAAAGCTTCAGTTACTTTTAGTAACGCTGTCAATTGGAAAGTGGTGGGGGCAAATAGTTTAAGGTCATCCATATAAAAGAGGTGGGATATAACTTGACCTCTACGCTGCAACCGATAGCCTAGCCCAGACCCCTCTAGCAAAGTGCTGAGAGGATTCAGAGCTAGACAAAACCACAAGGGACTCAAACTGTCACCTTGGAATATACCCCGTTCGATCTTTAGAGGAGCACCGCAATCGCGAATCTGCCGACACCCTGGATAGCGAAGGACCGTACACTATGCACCTTTTTGAAGGCATGTAAGGGGCATACATGCCTTCAAGAACGTGCATAGAGTTATATCGACTTTATATAACTCCAGCACCCTCAAGAGCCATGTATGTGGCACGGAGTCGTAGGCTTTCTTGTAATCTATCCAGCATGTCGCCAGATCCTTTCGATTGCGGCGCACCTGCTGGCTAATGGCCATGTCAAATAGGAGTAGCTCTTTTGTACCACGGGCCCCATTCTTACATCCATTTTGAGCCACTGACATAATGTTATTATTTCTTATATGTCGTCATGCTCACTAAAATGTCATTTCTTGTGGTGGCGTCGTGTGTCGGGTCATCCCTGTCCCTCTAATATGGCGAGAGGGATGATGGCTGGCACATGCGTCATACTCGTGAACGGGTGCTACTTGCGATGACTGGTCGATGACGGTCTTGCGGGCTGGTATTAGATTCTAATATTTAACTGCATCATTTCCATCATGGTTCTGATCACTTTCGCGGATTGCCTGCATTATTAGGTATATACAATGTAAGTGGATGCTCCTGTTTCACCATGTCTATTCTGAGGAGGCTAACCAAATGAACATCAAAAGTATTATGCTTGAGTATTATTATGTACAGTAAATATATACAAGTGATATAGAAGTTGTAACAGTTGCAGCACCTTACAAAATGTAAATTATGTGTATTATGTGTATTGTGTATGCAAAACCTGGCGATGAAAAAGAGTGACCGTGAGTTTTATTGCCCGTTCTTTCTCATGGTTCTACCTATTGCTTTGCGAACGTGGCGGTAAATGTAAATGTATAGTCTATAAGTAATTATTTTATAAATTTATTATTTTGACGTTCATAAGCGTCACATTGTGACCCAAATGAATAAAGGATTTTGAATTTTGAATTTGAATTTGAATTTGAACTTATATGTGATAACATCTTCGTCCTCACAATGGATGTAAGAAGTTTATAAATAGTCGGTAGACACGTTATCGGTCTATAATTTTTGGGGTCCGTGGTACAGCCTGACTTAAAGAGCAGGTGAGTGGTACCAGTTGTCATACAAGTTGGGATCGAGCCCGATTCCAAAGATGCCTGGAATTGGGATGCCAACCGAGCATGGGCACTACGTAGCCACTTCAACCAGAAGTTGTGCAGTCCGTTCGGTCCCGCTGATTTCCAGTTAGATAATGAACGGACTGCACAAGCTACATCCGTTGTTTCTATGGCTACGCGCTGCATTTGGGGTATTCCCTCACATGCTCGCTTAACATCCCCAAACCAATCACCCTCAGTGTGGCTGATGGGCATCGACCAAATGTTGCGCCAGAAAGCGTTCGTTGCCTCAACATCCGGCAGACACCCATCATCCACACCTGAATCAGTTCGCTCCCAACTTTTATTTACCCACCTTTCATCTTTTTGGAATGCCCTATTCTGGGTGTATCGGTCCACCCGCTTTTTGTACCGTCTTATACGATTTTCCCACGCACAAACTTTTTGCTTCAGGTAATCGATGCGTTCTGTGACTCGTGATTCGTATTCTTGGCGACTAAGGCCCGTGCCTAAGAACGCCCGAGTCACAAAACGCATCACTCTCGGTCTTGTATTGCCCGACCTGAAGCAAATTAGCTTTCCGATGAGCGCCCTGGCCTCAGCGATACGACGCTCAATCCTGCACTGCCAGGCCGGTACAGCATTGGTTCGAGGGGCAGTATTACTACCATTTGGTATTTTAATACCTGCCACTCGACACGCTGTAATAGCCGCACAGTACAGAATCGAGTGGGTATCGCTAAGATCTTCACTATTGTCTAAATACGTGGACAATAGTGAATCCAGGGCACACACCAGCGCTATATTTTTCTTGTGCGTAGGCAAACGTGGTAAGCGGGGCCTATCTGCTGTATTCACAAAACGATACTCCCGAATAGTGCATTCCAAAGTACTCCTTAATTCATCTATGTACAGGGTACTTACTTGTGTATCCCTACTATGCACCTCTTCAACATTCCTTTCCGTTCTGGCAATATTTAAAACTTGTACACTCGTAGAAGAAGGGATAGGAGGGTTACGTTGTAAGTCAGAGCGTAGCCTCTCAAGTGCGTCGTTATCCAGCAGGCGGCAGCGCTGGATAGCCCGCACTTGATCCGATAGTCGCTGTGCCGACACGTTGACAGCTGGTTCCAAGTCCTGAAACAGAGGCAGCATGCGGTCACGATACGCAGTAAGATTGGTACCTCCTTCTGTAGCCACAAAATATATTATTATTATCTACCATTATATATCAACGGTTGAAAGGCTAATTGACCTTAGTAAAACATTTAGTAAAACTTGCAGGAGGATGGATTAAAGTTTGTTTTTTGGAAAAATAAATCATGAAAAAAAAACTATTTAATAGACTTTTATTTATTTTATACAGTATATCCCTAATTAAGTAAGAATTCTTTTTAAGTTATTATTACTGTTGGTTGGAAATTATATGTTGGTTAGCCCAAAATCGGTTAAAAAAGCCCTTATAGGCGTGAGACTATGTATGTATGTATGTATGTAGCCCAAAATGCATCAAAAGTATTATTTTGAGAAAGGCAAAATGTTTCAAATGCCTGCCGTAAAAAAATTGCTGACCGTAAACTGGCTCTATCATCGACTTAGAATAAAACAACACTAGATAAAATGAATTTAGCGCCATGTCAACTGACAGTTGAATAAGCACGATGATTGAAATCAACATGATGGTGTTACACCAGAGTGAAGTAGTTTGATGCAGATGCCCATTAGAGGGACTGCAGGATGAATTAAAATGACCCCTTACTAGATTATAATAATAATAATAATAAACTAGCCGTGTGGTTGACAGCATATAGCCGTGTGGTTGACGGCATAGAATACAAGTGTCACCACCCCCTATCTTCCCGTGGGTGTCGTAAGAGGCGACTAAGAGATAACACGATGCAAATACCATCTTTGCGTAGAGACGGAAAACTCGACATCAAACCTATACGACTGCCTCGTTGGTCTCGCGGCATAAATGTGCACGTGACACGTGGGATCGGGAGGTCCCGGGTTCGATTCCTGGGTCGGGCAGTGTTATTGGGTTTTTCTGTGACGAAATTTTCAGCAGCAGCACGGAGTCTGGAAATGTGCCCGGTACGGCAAAAGGCTCGCCCCTTATTACGTGGGACAAAAGTATATCTGGCGAAAAGTGGGTGCAGAAATACACCTCTGCCTACCTCTTCGGGGTTATAGGCGTGAGACTATGTATGTATGTAATAATAAACTTTTATTCAAGAAAAACATTACAACAACAGTATTACATTAAAAATAATAAAATTTTATGATTAAGTATAATGATAAATGATTATGTTAAATTGTGGTACATTCATGCGTATGTACTTTATTTATAACGGTAATACATTATATTTGGTAAATATAGCTATTTTAATGTTTACATGAACTAGGCTGTAACACCTGTGTTTCAGGAAAAATCGTAAATAATAATATTATAGGGCTATGCTTTTACAAAATAATCATGAACTGCTAATATGTAATAGGAAATAGACTTAATATGATTTATTGTAACTTAGAGTAGGTACTTACACACTATTTTATAAATGTATGCAAATTCTCTGTATCGGACTAGGTCATTGTCATTAGGTGTTTTGTAACAATAAGGTGACACTGCTTATAACTTATGCGATATAAATCTAAGGTTTTATTTAATTTATTATATAGGAAAGGTCCGAGGAAAGCAAAGAATCTATTTACATAAACATGTTTACCTCGAGATTTGATGCAGACTAGATATTTCCGTCTTTTGCCTGATGGGATTGGTGTATAAGGCAGAAGGGTGTGCTGTTTTAGTATGGTGCGTAGAATGAATAATTGGTGCACAGTTAGAACTCCGGTGGACTGATATAACTCATAAGTGGGAAAAATGAAAGGGCGAAGGGTTGCTACCTTTAAAATAGCTCTTTGGGCTCGTTCCAAAGGCAGTAGGATCGTTTTAGCTGCCCCTCCCCATGAGGTTATAGTGTGAGATGATTGATTCACATAGTGCAGTGTAAACCTGTCTTAACAATTTAAAGTTTACCACGTCGCGTATATTTTTTAATATGGAAATTAGTTTCCGTACTCTTTTACACAATGATTCGATATGTTTGCGGAAAATAAGTTTAGTATCAAGCGTAATACCTAAATATTTTATATAATCTGTTTTTTCTAAAGTAGGGCAAGCGCATGCAGTGTCAGCATTTGAACGAAACGTGTTGTGAGCCACTAAACAGTTAGATGAGTTGTGTCTGCTATCATTTTTCATTGTAAATTTAATGTACTTTGTTTTATGTGCATTTAGGATCAGTAAATTTTTAAATAGTCAAGTGTTGACGGTGCCGAAGCTATGTTGAGCCAATTCATATACCTCATCAAGTGACTTTGCAGTAAAAATAAGTGCTGTATCGTCTGCATATGACATAATAACACCATTTTGAAGTTTTAGGTTGCAAAGGTCGTTTATGTATATCAAGAACAGAGTAACCCCTAATATACTTCCTTGGGGTACCCCAAATTTACTGTTAGGGACATCGTTACTTATGTTGTTGCCTATTCTTACACATTGATACCTGTCAGAGAGGTAATCAGTAAACAGTGCTAACTGCTTACCTCGTATACCGACAGATTCAAGTTTCTTTAGCAGTATAGAAAATGATACAGAGTCAAAAGCTTTAGCAAGGTTTAGAAATATCCCAATAGCATGCTGTCCACTATCTAAATTAGATGTAATGTGATCAGTCAGTTGCTCAACTGCCTGGCTTGTTGACCTGTGAGGCCGAAAACCAAATTGTCTGTCTGAAAGAATGTTGTTGGTTTCAAGATATTTTATTAGTCTATTGTTTATTATTTTCTCTAATATTTTAGACAGCACTGGTATTATAGATATAGGCCGATAATTATTTTCACTGCTCTTGTCGCCTGCTTTGTGCACAGGTATCACAATAGCCTTTTTTAAGCATTTTGGAAATATTCCTTCAGACATACATATTTGGAATATGTGTGTTAGTGGCGGTGCAAGAATGTGCTTAAACCTTTTAATTATGTTTGTGGGGATGTTATCCCATCCCATCGCAGTAGTATCTTTTAACCCAGTAATGACTTGAATAACTTCGTCTAAATCGGTATCCAGCATAACAAAAGATTTAAGCCTAGAAATAGGTGAGGTGATCGAAGCATGGTGAGTAGATGAATGATCGGAAAAAGAGATTCTGTCTGCTAGATTTTTGCCAACGTCGGAAAAGAATGTGTTGATTTCATCTAGTGCTGCTGCAAATGATTTTGAAGTAAATGAACGCCTTTTTAAGAATTTTCAAACTAGTTTAGTGTTGTTACCTGCTTTATTCAACTGAGATTTATCATAGTCGACCTTTAGTTTTTTAAGAAGTTTGTTGCAAAAGTTTCTATATCGCCTATATGTTAAAGCCAGAATCTCATTTTCAGGTGGCTTTTTAACTTTCATGTGTAAATTATCTCTATGTCTAATACAGCGGAGAAGACCCTGAGTAATCCATGGCTTTATATTCCTATATTTTCGCGACAATGTTACTGTGTATGTGTTTTTTCTAATTGCGTACTGTATGGAAGCTATAAGGTAAGAGATTGATTCGTTAACGTCGGCATAAATGTAAACTGGGGCAAAATTTGTATTGCGAATGCTTTTTTCAAGGCCTGTCATGTTTACTTTTGTATAGCTAGGTATGCAATTATGTTTCGCACATGATAATTTTAACGTTAATAAGATGGCTTGGTGGTCTGCGATAGTTGAGTTAGTAAGTAAAGTAGTAGATGGCTGTTTAGTTTTAATAATAAAATTATCCAGGCATGATCCACTTTGATGTGTAGGGAAGGTATGCGCCGGCAGAAGCCCATGGAAAGAGCAGATATTTAAATAGTCCTCTCCTTGAAGGTTACAATTTCCTGACAGGATATTTATGTTTATGTCCCCCGTAATTATAATATTCTTATATGCTGATAACTTACTTAATTCTAAATCGAGAGATCGCAGAAATGTGTCAGTAGTTTGCGAAGGAGGTCTGTAGACTCCTAAAATAGCAGTGTCAGAAATAATTATAATAAGTAAACAATTACAGTCCTGAATTTGTGGCTTTGCAACTATAACATTTAAGTGTTCTTTTGTATAGACCACTACACCATCATTTTGGATAATTATATTCTCAGTTGAGTGTGAGTTGTAGCCATCTCAAGATGGTAAGCAGAAAGCTCGCTTAGACAGCCAGCATTCGGTTAGGACAATTATGTCACAGTTTATATTAATGGTCTGTAGGAGTAATTCTGGTGCGTGTATATTCTTATAAATACTTCTGATGTTCTGTGTCAATATAACTAAGTTTTTATCAGACTCAGGTAATAAACTTTTGCATTCTTCTACTTTACAATTTATTTGATACACAGTAGTTATCTAGATCAATAAGTACTTGATTATCCATAACTATATTAAAGACCTTATAAATAATTAAGAAAATACAAACTAGTTTTAAGTGCCTATTAATAAACTTTACCGGTGACGGTCTTAGGCGCCCTCATAATCTATGCTATTAATATAATTGTCCTCTGCATATTTACGTGCTGGACAACCTATTTCTCCCGTTTGGTGGTCACATTTCCTCTTGAAGCGTTTACAAGTAGCACACTTATGAGGTGAAGTTCTGCTGTTGCATTCCTTAAAGGAGTGGCCAAGCTCTCCGCAATGATGACATGTGGGACTAGTTTCACGGCAATATTTAGCTGCGTGTCCAAACTGTTGGCAATTAAAGCACCTAGTCACAAAAGTGAAGTCTTTAACCGGGCATGACGTCCAATTAATATAGATACGACCTTGGTTAATGAGACATTTTCGGATGTTAGCGGCTACTTCTAGGACGTAGGTACAGGTTGGCAAATTTTTCTTACCAGCTTTGTGGCTTAGTTTGAAAGCTTTCATAAAGGACTCACGTGTAGAGTTCGGGAACTTATCGCCTATATTCTGCACGTAGATACACTCAAATACTTATTTTTCAGTTAGAGTGTCGGGAACTCCAACTACAGGTATTCTAGGGCGGCGTTTGGTAGGCTCTTCGACGGTGAGGCCAGACGAGACAAGTTTCTCTGACTTCCTAAGCTTTTCGATGTCTCCTTTTGACTCCGTGCTAATTATAACGCCCCCATTTTTCACTTTTCTCACAGCACGAACATGTAATTTCATCTCTTCAGGAGATATATTTTTTTGGACGAGGGACTTCGTTTCGTCACTACTTTTGTTCTTGTCGTTAGGGTAGATGGCAAGAGAGCTTAAATTGTTTGGGCGGACAAGATTGTTTGCGCTCTTTTTCACCATGTCAGCAAAAGAGTGGTGCTCGACTGGTTTCAGCTTTTCTTCTACAGCCTCTTTGAACTGCTGCAAAGAACTCGTCAAGTCTTGCTTTTCTTGTAGGTGTTGAATAGTTGCGTGAGCTAAAATAGTTTTCTGCTTGAGGGTTTGGTACAGGGTGGACATTTGTGCCGATACTGATGTTATTTTACGGCACTCGTGAGCTACACGCAACTTCTGGTCAGAGTTCATTTTGCTCTCTGAGGCGATGGAGCTAATTATGTTCAATTAGGACTCAATTCTGGACATCCATCTTTGGATCTCTGTAGTTGGTATAACTTCAGCAGGTAGGTCATAATTCTCAGGTGCAGGTGGGTTTGGGTCAAGAGTTTGGGATGCTTGACTCGGTGTTGGTGGAGGACCTCGCGAAGTTATTCGGCTTTTGCCAAAAGGGCTAAATCCTGGCACAGACCTATCTGTTATTCAGTATATATCGTCCACACAAATGTTTCTATTTCATATTCGCAGTTTATGAAAAGTATGCACAAATCACTCGCAACACACTTTAATTTACTTATTGACACTGCAATTTGGTAAAAGTAACTATTATCCGTATTTAATTTAAATTCATTTTAACGTTAGCAAAAAACGCATCTGCATAGTCACACGTTCGGATATGACATCACCAGATTACTAGTAGATATAGAAGCTTAGGCCATCTTTCAGCTACATCCATAAGATTTTAATGTAGTTGAATGCAAAATGGGCCAAACGACACAGCTTATCGTTTTGGTTTAATGCAAAATAGGCCAAACGACAAAACCACAACAACGGCGAAAAAGCCAAATGCCTTAATCGACACTCGTTATAAAAGTTAGAAAAATCAAAATAGCATCGAGTCCTCAAATTCGTCTAATTATGTGTTGTACAGACTGTTTTGCTATAGGTGCTAAGCGCCATAAAAGTAGTCAAAAAAAATTGAAACCTGACTCAAACGACGGAGAAAATTTGCTGATTCCGAATATGTACACACAAATTCTAATGTCTACACAAAATCTAATTTCTCATAATTTAAACATTGATTCACTTAATCAACATTTCACTGCTTTGTCTAAATTTGATGAGACTACTAAAGCCAAAACTTTGCATGATCTTTCTTTACTTCCAACCCCGAATTATCCATCCTTCGTTTTTAATCAACTACATATCTGAGTGTGATGTTAAAAAGAGCGTATTATCTATTGCTTCCAATGCTGTCGGTAATGAATGTGTCATTCGGAAAATGATCTTTCCCATCCTAGACGAAATCCTTCCCATTCTATGTCATATTTTAAATTTTTCCTTAGCCGGGGGCATTTTCCTGCTTTATGGAAAGAAGCACTAATTATTCCCTAACCCAAAAAATCCAACATCTTTTTCCGAGTATCGTCCTATCTCCGTACTACCATTCCTCTCGAAAGTGCTTGAACGCCTCGTTCATGCCCAACTTAGTATATTCCTTAATCAGAACCTTCTCCTCAATCCACTCCAATCCGGTTTTCGCCCTGGTCACAGCACTGTTACGGCATTGATCAACATTACCGATGATATCAGGCTAGGTATAGAAAATGGTAACGTGACTACACTTTGCTTACTAGATTTCAGTAACGCCTTTAATAACGTTGATTTCCATACACTGCTTGGCATACTACGCTCAATTAACATATCTCCACCAGTGATTGATTGGTTTCACAGTTACCTGTTTGGTCGCCGACAACGTATACGAATTGAAGACATGTTCTCTTCGTGGTGCAGGACTACAGTCGGCGTTCCGCAGGGTGGCGTTCTATCTCCCTTACTTTTCTCAATTTTTAGAAATTCTATCTCTTATCAACTTCAGTCATCCTACCATCTTTATTCAGATGATCTTCAAATTTACACCCAAGGCCCAGTCCATGAGTTGTTTGAAGCTTTTCGAATCATAAATTCAGACCTTGAGCGAATAGCTGCATGGAGTCAAAGATTTGGTCTACAGGTCAACCCTACTAAGACGCAGGTCATTGTTGTGGGAAATCCTCGAATGATTTCGCGTGTTGACTTGACTTGTTTACCACAAATTTACTTTAATGGCATACCTATTCCTGTTAGTGACTGCGTGAAGGATTTGGGAGTTTATATTGACAAGACTTTATCCTGGGGTCCTCAAATTAGGGAAGTTAGTCGAAAATCATTTTCTGCTGCTGGGACCTTGCGAGGTCTGCGAAACATTCTGCATACTGCCACCAAGGTTGCGCTTGCAAATTCTCTTCTCTTACCTATCCCTGACTATGCTGATGTCAGCTATCTAGATCTCACAGAGGAGCAACTTGATAAGCTTGAGCGTCTTCAGAACTTATGTATAAGATTTATATTTGGACTGCGCAAATATGATCACGTTTCCAATTTCCGCAATTTGCTCAAGTGGCTCCCAATTCGCCTTCGACGAAATACTCACATACTTTCTTTACTTTATACTATCCTCTTCAATCCTTCTACTCCCCTTTATCTAAAAGAACGCTTCGAGTTCCTTACGAACACTCATTCTAGGTCTCTGAGGTCATCGGTAAATTTGAGACTAGCAATTCCAATGCATTCTAGCAGTTTTTACGATCGCTCATTCACTGTTCGAGCTGCACGCTTGTGGAATGCATTGCCGCTGTCTATCAAACAAGCTCAAACACTGACTTCCTTTAAAAAACTCGTCAAAGACTACTATCTATCTATTTAACCTTGCTACTGTAGTATTATCTACTCTTGTTATTTAATTCCTTCTTTCTATTTATGCACTAATTTATGTATTAGTATTAATATTATTAGTATTTATGTATTTTAATTATTTATGTACAGTCATTTATATATGTGTATCATATTTTGTATGATAGTGTTTATGTATTTGTATTTTTATATTTGCTATCTATTTATTTATTATATAATGTATCTCAATCATTAATAACGCCAAACTACCCTTCTATCTTTCTTTCTGGATCCATGTCTTTCTTGTCCATCCCAAGGTTGCCTGTAAGACATTGCTAGATAGCGATAAGGCCGCCATTTGTACTTTTTCTATAAATATCTTTATTCATGTTTATAACTATATATAACTCAATATCTCAAAAAATTTCGCTTGTACCAATAAGTTTTTCAACCTCATACAATATTATTTAGCGGGTCTTAGTCGCGATAATTTATTTATTTCAAGGCATAAATACCTCTGTTATTCTCCTACGTTTCTACCGGCTTGCAACGGTTGTGGTCGCGGAGGGACTGATGTCAGCTCAGCGCCGTCCTTGTGAAGCGCGGGTTTCGGCAGCTACCCTCACTTGTTTTGAATTTTTGATATTTTGAGTTCTATCCGAACTGTCGGTACTTCGACACACTACACTTATGACGTCTACACACTGATGAGTTGTGTTACTGCGGCGTTGTTTGCATTTGTTGATAACTGGGTTCCAAGTGGTCGATAGTCTGTATCGGTCCTCCCGGTTGAAATTTCTATGTTTTTTGATTTCAACCGCTTCACGCACTATCCTGGAGTAATAGTGGCGATCGGTGGATAAGACTTGTGGTTGATGTAATTCTATCCAGTGGTTTGGTCCAGATTCCAGCAAATGCTCAGCTATGGCAGATTTATTAAATTGTCGATTTTTGACAGCTGTGATATGTTCTTTGACCCTTTCAGCGATCGTTCGTTTGGTCTGTCCGATATAGGAACTACCACAACTGCAATCAACCTTGTAGACGCCTGGTGTTTGTAGAGGAATTACGTCCTTTGGGGTACGCAGATTGTGTGCTACCTTGGAGAGGGGACTATATACAGTCTTGATGGAGTATTTCTGTAGTACTGTTCCAACTTTGTCCGTCACTCCCTTGATATAAGGCATGTAAGCCGGCACTCTGCTTACTTCAGGTTTGCGGTCCTTCCTCTTCCGACGGGGTATCTCTTTTTTGTATCCGTTGCGCCTTAGTACCTCCTGAACATGTGACAATTCACTGTTTAAGTGTTCAGGGTCACAGAGGTCATAGGCTCTGTTCACTAACGAGGTCGCTACGGATTCCAAATGTCGCGGGTGATGATGCGAGCAGGCGTTGAGATACCTGTCGGTGTGTGTCGGTTTTCTGTATACAGTGTGTCCAAGTGTACCATTAGCTCTCACCGTCACTTTGACGTCAAGACTAAGACCCGCTAAATAATATTGTATGATGTATACAAATTGCGAAAGTTTAAAATCGATAAGTTTTTCAACCGTCGATATACTGAATATATATCTATAAACACTTTCGCATTTATAATATTAGTAGAGAAAATCATTTCAGCCGTTAAAGCGTAGTCTATAATTATTAGTTTATATATGCGAATAATTCAATCACCGTGCACAATATGACAATATGCATGATGTGACAGTACTGACAGGTTAAATATACGATAGCACATGCGCAGCACTCAACTTACAGCGCATGCATTCTTACTTCCAAGAGGTAAATTTGTGCCGTAGGTACAAACTTCTACCCTCCCTAAAATCCCTCTCAGTTTAATTTTTGCAATTTATGGTAGCCTACGTCCGTCTCCATGGTCCAATAAATTAAATATAATTAAATATTAAATTTCGACAAAATTGGTTCAGCCGTTTTAGCGTGAAAACGGAACCTACATACATACATACACGCTTTCGAATTTATAATATTAGTAGGGATTAGTAGAGATTAGCCAAGGCTGTTACAATAATTATTAGTTTATATAAGTATGCGAACGAAGTAATGATAGTGCACCATATGAAAATGTATAATGTGACAGTACTGACAGATGACGAGAGAATTATTACAGCGCATATGTTCTTACTGTCAATAGGTAGTAGGTTTGTTCCTACAAAATTCGACCCTCTCTAAAATCCCTCCCAGATTATTTTTTGCAACTAATTGCATCCTATGTGTTTTTACTAGTTCTGAACTACCTCCCACCAATTTTCAGCCAAATCGGTTGAGCCGTTCTTGAGTTATAAATAGTGTAACCAACACGATTTTCTTTTATATATATAGATTGATGGAGAGTATACGATAGCACATGCAATGTCAAAATAGATTGCTTTTTCATTATTATTATTTACAGCCTAAAGTGTCCCACTGCAGAGTAAAGGACTCTCTTTCATCTTTCCACCTCTCTCTAACGAGACCTGTTGTTACCCACTCTTTATTATAATGTAATAAATGATTTTTCACCTAACTTTAGGTCTGCCGCGAAGCCAGACAGACTTTCGGCAGGCATAACTGGCCGAATCTTGTTTTAACTTTTCAGGTTTTTGGGTAAGTACATCAGTGATTTGTGTTTTGGAGCGCGGTGTAATATTTTTGAGCCGATATACGGTTTTACATCGAGAATGCTGCGCTCTATTGCTCACTGACAAACTCTGAAGCTGAACTTCTGATGGGCCTTTTTCCGCCATAATCTAACCAAATCAAGTTTCAGGTCACCATCTTAACCAACTTATTTCACGTGCACAAACTTCCAGAAGCACATATTTTAGGAGACAATAGACACCTGAGGGCCAATTCTGGTAATTATATTTGTTCAAATTCCAATATCGATCTAGTCTCGGCGTCATAAATGGTATTCTCGTAACTTAACTGACACTTGAATGAGATCGGGACTACATCGAAAGTTGAACCAAGTGTGAACTAGTGTGAACGGTATTCTGCTAATTATTAGTAGAGCAGGTAAGGTATTTCTAGTTTTAATATACATTTGTTACCAAGGACACGACGTGATGACGTGATTTATTTGACATTCCCAACGATACCACTAATAGTGTTGAATATTTTTCTGGTAATATTTATGATCTATTTTGCTAATAAACATAGGAATCGCCTTTAGCTATTATGTGCCACTAGTTTTACCACGGGGATAGGTATCTAAAATAAGTTTAAAAAGAAATTGTGTAAGACAAATTTCATGTCTACAAAACAAATGACTATAAAATGATCAACCATCGATAGGGCTTACAAAAAACAGGTGCATGCGATTTTCGACCTTATTGACAATTCATGATAAACTTCTTTTTGGTATTTTCTTACTTTCTGACATTGATACGTTATTAAAATTATAAATTCTGAGTTACGTCAATAAGGTCGAAAATCGCACCTGATTTTTGTAATCCCTATCGATGGCTGATAACTTTCTGATAGTCACTGGTTTTGTAAACGTTAATTGCTTTTATACAATTTCACAACTAATGAGTTCACGAGGATCCTCTGGGGGATCTGGCTATGAGATCCTGGTGGACAACATGCAAACATGTTAAGTATTTCGTTGCCAGCATTGACAATATTTATTTCAAGATCGAAATATTCGCGAAACTTTTGCTCGAGAAATTCAACAAATGAGATAAAATTATCAGGAGGGAAAACGAATTAAAAAACCCAATTGTACGTTACCATCGTTAAAATCTTTATAATGTCTGAATTATTTCTATTATTGAATATTAATTTTTTTAATTATTGAATACCTATTGAAAATAATTCACACGATCCAAGGAACCAATATATTTACTTACCGAAATTGTATTACTTAGTTGTATATTAATTTTAATTTGGCATGTAAACGTATTGGCATGCAATAACCATTCCTATTAATGTATTTTCCCATACACTGGCAAAATTCATGTTTTTGTTTTTGAGTTTTTGTCATTACCTCTAAGATCAACAAGAGATTATAAATTGATTATATCGAAATTATACTATAAGGAGATTAAGTGGAGCAGAATACCAATTGTGAGTCAATTCAAAATTAAATCGCAGTTCAGTCAAAATTCAGTGTCAGTCTCTGTTAAATACGAGAATTGGCCTTCTGTTATCTAGGAGGATGACCGCCATGTATAAAGTTACAAAATTCCACCTCTCTTTATCGAGAGTTGTTGTTACCCACTCTTCATTATAATGTAGTAAATTATTTTGCCGCCTAACTTTGGGTCTGCCGTGAAGCCTTTTCTCGACCAGGAACCCATCCCAATGGTAGTTTTAGCCCAAAGATGGTCAAACTTACGGCAGGCATGACATTCTTATTTTAACTCTCCTGGATTTTGGGATTAGTACATCAGCGATTTGTGTTTTGGAGTGCGGTGTAGTATAATAATATCGACAATGCTCCGTTTCATTGCTTGCTGACGAACACTAAGGTTAGACTTCGAATCGGCTTTTTCATGCTAAATTAAAATTAATTTATTTTCACCATAATCAAGTTAAAGATCTAAACCAAATTATTTCACATTAAAAAAAATCCATATGTACATTAAGATAGCATTAGATTTACCCTCTATTAGGTAGGAGGATGATCTCCATGTGCAACATATAGTAAAATGTGGGCAAACTTCATACATGACAGTCAATGCCTTCAAACGTACAAATGTAAGCCTATATACCGCATGATGGCTAATTGCTTCTGGGTGTGCTACATTTTCAACAGATGGAGTACTATTACGTTCTGGTAAGAACGTCGCTTACATCCCACATCTATTTATTAATCGCGCAATGTAACAGCCTACAGTCGACACGTGTCTTTAACAATAGATATTGACACGTTGGTATATGCATATTCTCCAAATACACTTAAATTTAAAGTGATTTACTTACTACTGTAAGAATAGATTAGTAATCTTTCTATGGCCTTTCGCAGTCCACTGCTAAACTTAAGCTTTTCCTAGACTAAAGCCTCTCTTTATTTGCTTCACTGTAGCACTTTGAACCCAAGACGATTTGGCCCTGTTGGCCAGACGGGTTTGATGTCATGTTTTTCGTCTCTTTGCAAATATACTACTGTTTGCTTCGTGTATTTTCCTTAGTAGCCTCTTACAAAATAGGGTAATGACATTTTGTATTCTTAACATGGACCCTGGGCCATCCGCAGTTAAAATGTGTTTTAGTACTTCGAAACGCATGAAAGAAAAGCATGGAGTAGTAAAGGAGCCAGACCGGGAAAGTTTATGCATTTATTATAGACCATAGATCGACTATAAGTAGATATATATACACACACATATGTTTCGGTGAGGATGTCGGGTTTCGAGAGAAACACTGCTAGTCTGAACAGGTTCTTTATTATGTCTCACTACCGCTTACATACAGTATGACCCAACTAGGTAAGCACTGAAGGCTGGAATGTAGACTCCGCTGCTCTCCGACGCTCGCAGGGTAGCTGCTTGTGGGGTCGCCGGTGAGCTGGCCGAAGTGCGCGTTGTGTAGGCAGCTCGGTGGTCGATGTGCAGGCTGAGCGGAGGCTCAGGCGGTGCAGCCGATGTGGGCCGAGCGGTAATGCTCAGGCGTAAGCCGGGCAGTCAGGCGCCAGTTGCCTGGCTGTGGAGCTCGTAGGCAGGAGCGGATGCTTGGGCGGCGGCTAGTAGCGGCACGGCGCCAGCAGCTCGTAGCTTGTAGCACGTAGGGAGAATGTCAGCCCGTAGATAGAAGACAGGTGCAGAGAGCCCGTAGGGAGAACTGGAAACAGCACAGAGAATACACAACAACCGGTCAGGAACAGGCGGTCCCTAAATCGGCTGTTATGCTTAGGAGACACAGATACTACAGACAGAACATATAGACAGAGGTGTATTAATCACCCACTTTTCACCAGTTATATTTCGGTCCCAATGTAATAGGGGTCGAGCCTATTGCCATCTACCGGGCACATTATTAAGCGAGCGATAATTAACATATTTAATACACACGTAAAAATATACACACATAAATAATTCAGCCCTCTAAAAAATACATCAACATTTGCTTGCAACCGGGAATCCAATTCACAACATTACGACCAGCAGTAAGATAACACTATAAATAATAATTAAAATAACCGCTATATTGTTATGCAAATCCGCAAACTAACGGGCAGTAAAGAAATATATTTCCGATCACTCGATTAAGCCGAGTCCCAATAAAAGTTTCTTCCGTAAATCCATATACCATTGGATTTACGGAAGAAACTTTTATTGGGACTAACGCCCGCGACCTACAATGTTCTAAGATGTATGGTTGTTTTGTTATTTTATTGAACAATATGGGTTGTTATGTTATTTTCATGTACTGCTGCACGATTTATAAACGCAGTAACTAGCATTTACTGCGTTTTTGGTTGTTTTAGATATTTGAGATGCTGACGTTACGATTAAGAAAGGCTTTCTTTTTGGTAATAATGCGTACCAACTACTTTTAGGCAACCACAAACAAAATTTCAACTCCAAGCGCGTTTTTCTCGAAATTGTTCACATGTGCTTATGAAAAACGTGGCTGTGTAAATGTAACCTTTACGTAACCTTTTGGGTTAGTTAAGGGTTTTTATTTAGCTAGCTGTCTCCCACGGTCTTACTTGCGTTATCACTTTATCTCGTCATTACTTAAAATATTAATATCATTACATTCTGCGTAGTTTTCAAGGAATTTCGAGTCACCTAAATGTCACTGGAGATTATAAAAGTTTTTCGAAAGTTTACACTAAGCCTCCTTTAGTAAGTAAAAGTAATCCCTTAAATTAGGCTTCTTTATACTTATCTAATTGAAACTATGCAGTAGTCATATCAGCCGACAGACGTCCACTGCTGGACATAGGCCTATCAAAAGGCTCTCCACATAGACTGATATTGAGCCACACTGCTTTGGTATCTATACGAGTTCACATATTTATTGTGCCATATAAAACTAACGCATTTTGCTAAATTATAAGGTCGTATTTTAACACCCACTTGCACTTTTATCATACTTTGCATTCTATAAACAAAAATGTCCGAATAAGATTCTAAAGAGCAGAATACATTATTAACGATTACTAGCATTTGCTCTTAAACCCACTAATACTTTAAGAGAAAATATTGGGACCATATATTACAATTATTGTGAGCAAATAACTAAGGCCAGCCGTACACGGACCACTTCAAGCAGTTGAGACCGATTGCTTGAAGCCGCGACCGCACGGTGAACTATAGTAATTCATTCGCTGGCGTACACATGATTGCTCGAGCAATCGTGATCGCTTCAAGCCGTCAACTGCATGACGAAATTCCATCGTACCGTCGACCGCTCGCGAGCGGTCGCGAGGCATACACCGACTGCTTGAGCCGTTGACTGCGCTGGAGCAATCGACAGCTCTCCGACCTCCCCCCTTCCCATGTGGCCACGCAGCGTCTGTCTGTCTCGTCTCATTTGTCGACTGATCTTTGGAAATGGAGGGTGTGTGCGATATTGATGCGCTTATTAGTGGATTAAATTGAATAAACCCAAAATTTTGTCTTTTGAAGTAGCCGCCGTCGTCTCCGCTTGAGCAGAAGCAAAAGCAGTGCTTCCTCGTCAGAATCATCAATTGCTCGAGCAGTTGGTAGCAACAGCTCGAGCAGTCATCAACTGACCGCTGGAGCAGTCGATGCCGACCGCTCGAGCGGTCCGTGTACGTCACTCAGCCGTTAACTGATAAAATATTGGCAGAATATAAACCCGAGCTAGAATTATTTTATTATTTTATGTTGAACAATAGTTCAGATAGTGTACATTTTTCCTTCTGTAAACCCTGCACTAATCTTATTAAGCTTTTGTTATGTTTTATGAATGTTTTAGCGAAAAACGTTGTTAACTATAATTAAAGGTTTTAAAAAGCTTAATTGTATCTACTAGAGGAAGCCTTCAGCTCCGCTTGCACATTTTTATTATAAATTTACCAGTTTTGCCGGTCATAGGAATAAAAAAAAATCCCTTTTATGTATGCCTAGTGCACTTCTAAGCTAACCAAAGTACATACATGCCGAGTTTCAGGTTTTTGCGCCCAACAGCTTCGGCAATGCGTTGTCTTTCACTCAGTCAGTAACTTAAGGATTTTATATATTCAGATGTCAATATTCAATAAATAATGTACACAATTAGTAGCTTGAACAATATATCGATTCTAAATCACTTGAGCCCTTAACTTGGAATTCAGCAGCCAGATCATGTCTTTTATGTTTCAGACATCAACTAAGAAATTTATTAATGTCATGAAAAAAGAATTGTATTGTGTCATAAAAAAGGGGTTGCAGTAAGGATCTCAAACATAAAATAATTATATACCGAGCTATTAATCAAATAATCTAGAACAAACAAACATATATTAATCCTTAACTTCTACCGAAGATCGTGCAGAAGTGAATATTATTATCCATATGGTAATAACATTCATCTCTGCACGATTGAAGTCTAGCAACACACCATACTCGTATAAATCTGGTCACCCAAAGCTAAGTCATGACAATAACTCAAATAGCATCCGCAAAATGACAAGTTCAAATCCCACAAAAACACATCAACAATAAAACCGCGAGATAAAACGCGACGAACCATACACATATTTCAACTTCACATAGTAATACTTTAGGAGTGGAAATTAAATTTAGGAAAAATTACCCAATCCCGACCGGGTCCGGCTTGGTAAAAGTTATACGTCATTTTTATGTGCGGTATGGTTGTATAACCAAATATCTGTATTGTGTGCAGACGAGTAACGCATTTAGAGATTTATGTTCCACCTTTTTCTATTAGGGGTGAGAGGCATCGTAAATAAAATCGGAAATTTTCCGAGAGGCTTACGTCTATATGTTCGTATTGTAGTTATCGTGGTCGTTAATTTTTGGGTCAATTTGGCTTATTCTATTATTTATTGATTGCTCCCGTTTTATTAAAATTATGTATAATTAATTTTTTGATGATCTACTGCAATAATAAATCTAAAAATTCTGTGAACAATAAAGCCTATTTCTAAGTTTAAAGATGTAAAAAAAAATTACATTAACCTAAACACCAATCGAATGTACACTGGGTTATAATGTTCATAGTTTGAAGTAACTTATTCACCTAAAGGACGAATAAAATCATACAATATATATTTTTTTATTTTACGTAGGGTAAACAGTATAATGATTGGCACCCTAAGCCGGTTTCTACTACTAAGTATCAAATTCTCAGGAAAATACAAATTCAATAATATTTTCCATGGTTTTGTCGGAATTGTGTTTACATGGGCATTAATAAAAATAAAACATCGTATTTAATATTATAATATTAATATTATATTTCTTAAGAAAAGTACAATCATTGGCACCCTGGTATAGTTATTGGCAGTACCAAAAAGGTACAATCATTGGCACTGTTGGCCTAAGGCCGTGATACCCAGACGGTCTTAACACTTGATATCCGGATCTTTATACATGTATTCTATGTAATCAAAATATATATTTATGAATGTTTATGTGACCTTCTAATATTTCTAACATAAGTCTATATTTGAAAGAAGTTTAGTTCATTTACCACGTTTTATATTTTTCTTTCGGCATATTTTTCTAATTTAGCTCATCTTCTCTCTTAGATACATTGTAGCAAATGAGCCCTGTTTCAGTTTCTCACAAGCATTTTGTTCGTAATATTTTTGTCTATACTAAGTTCTTTGTTTTAAGCGATATCTGTCCTGATTTCTGGGTACTTTGTAGAGAAAGGTTGCCATCTCTGTACGACCGTACCATAGTAAGTTGGGTATAAAATGCGAAGAAATATACAGTCTAAAGTTGTTTGTATGCGAATTTGACGGAAAACAAACAAAAATCTGAAAAAAAAAGATTCTAAAATTTGTCAATGACTATGTTGTTGAACAATTTTTAAGTAAAGTCATTGGCACTATCGGAAAAGACGATCTATCTATTTAATAGCGCAAAACTAACGTTTATTAAGCTTTAATGAAGATAACAGATACAAATAAATAGGTACTTTTGTGTATAATGAATAAAAAATATAATTTTTCGCTTCGGGAAGTAACTACCTGACCTACCTACCTTTTTTAAAACAGTTGTTAAAGAAAAATGGTTCATAGTTAACATTTAAATATTTGTTCTGTGTATAAGGAATAGGTTAATCCTGCTTATGAATGTATTTCTGTGACATAATAATATAAGATTTGCCTAATATTCAGGATAATTCAGCAGAGTTCCAATCATTTCGTGCCAACATTACTATAGTTTACCTTACTTATTGTATGATGTATACAAATCATCATCATCAGCCTTTAACAGTCCACTCCTGGACTAGCCCTCTCCTTTGAAAGGAGGAATTGGCCTACTACACCACGCTGGCCAAACGGGTTGGAATAGGGTTTGTATCAAGTTTTCCTTCTCTTACAGTGCTGTTCTCTGCATAATATGCTCCCTCTGTCGGCTCTTACGACACCCATGGGATTATATGGGGTGGTAACATTCCGTATTCTTAATCCGTCACCACACGTATACAAATCGCGAAAGTTTAAAATCGATTATAACCACAGTATATAAGTAAATAGAAGTTCTCTTATACGTCAGTGATTAGGTATAACGAATAAAAACCTACCCTAAATGAAAATAATAACTTAATGACGTTTAAATTGCTCAGTCAATAGCATAAATTTTTATACAATTTAATATTGATCAGAATGATAGGCATTGCTTATCCTGAATTGGTGAGACTGTGGCTTAGATACCGGTTGACGTCGGAATGCCGATTTTGTAGGCCTTCATCATAATCGTAGTAAAACCGACTAAAACCAATAAACAATATATTCCATATTCAGTTTATAAGAATACTAGCTTTTCCCGCAGCTTCACTCGCGTAAATTTGGGGTTCTCTAGTTGTAGTATTTCATCTATGTTTGGGGTAACACAAATCTGTTTTATTGGGCGGATACTTCTATAATTGTCGTTTTAACTGTTTAAGAAATATAACTGCAAAAAGTATTTCCACATACAAACTACTTACAGGTCTCCCAAAGTGATAATGCGCATAGAAATCTTCGTCACTGTTCGGCAACGGTCGTATTCCCCGAGCGTCGGAAGACGATATGTATATAGAGTTGTTAAGTTGTTAATTTGTTATTTGGGACCAAATATTTTCAATGGGGTTAAAATCGGGATGATATGGTGGCAATCGTATAATTTGATGCCCACGTTCCTCCATTATACGGTCAATGACAAATTCTGTGTATTTCTCTTTATGTCTTTTTATAATTTCATACAAATCGGGTTTCAGTTTCTTTAGGTCATGCGGAATGTTGTGTTGTTGTAACCAAGCTATCATTTGTGGTTTCGGTGTGTTTGAGTTTGGTGGTTTCACAGACAGCTTATTATGATATGGGGCGTTGTCAATTACCAACACACTATTAGGAGGCAAGTTAGGAATCAATTGATTGCGTAGCCAAGCTTGATAACGTTCCGCGTTTATTTCTTTATGATAATCACCTTCTGAGTCGACACATTTATGTAACATTAGAGCCCCTGGGACGAAGCCTTTTTCATTGCCTGCGTGTACAATAATTATTCTCTCTCCTTTGGAAATCGGTTGTTTGATACCTTTTCTGCTGCTATCTTGCCAAGTTTTACCCTTAGTATGTGATGTATGCACGTATGACTCGTCCATAAACACTATATTTCTACCAGAATTCCTCAGCTGTTGTATTTCTCTGAGATATTTGATCCTTTTTAAACGTATATCATGCTTTTCCATAAGTAACCGTCTGTTATTATCAGTTTTCAGAAACCTAAACCCCATTTCTTTCAAGATCAGCCTTAAAGTCTCTGCACAGCCTTTGAAATTAATAGCTTCGATCAACTTTTTTCTCAAATTATTTACAGTTGGGAGTTCTTTGAGCGTCAAGTGAAAATTGTATATCATATTACGAATAACGCAGTAGTCGAAATCATCAAGTCCCAGCCGAAATCTACTTTTAGGTTTTCCTTTATTCGGTGTGGAAAATTTCATTGATTGATTCTGTTTTCTTTCGTTTAAGATATTAGTCAAAGTTCGTCGTGAAATTCCTGTAGCTTTTGTAATACGGTCCTGAATTTTTTTTAAATAACCATCATGGTCTTTTTTGAAAACATTGGCTTCATTTAAGAAATAAAGGTACACATTAAATACCATTTGCCGTGCTTGTGACTTAAGTGGCTTTCCACGTTTAAATTTATCCATTCTGGAAGAATACGTCTGAAATAAAATGGTATGGGCAGAGTTAGACCTATTTTATTTATTTGTTGTATTATTGCATTATGTACTAATATACTTAATAATATTATTTATTCCTATATATATTTGTTTATTGTGTGTATCTTTTTAAAATGTTTTTTCTAGTACTTAATATGTATTTAAAGTAGGTATTTTTAATATTTTAATATTAACAAGCCGTGAAAAATGTTAGTATATTTACCTATTTTACAAAATAAACTATTTAAATTTGAATAACATAATTAAATTCACCTTTGAAAACAAAACCAAGAAGGGTGTCTAATAGCAGCTCTATATAATTCCACACAGAGAGAACACGTGCAGTCACCACCATTATATAAAGACGACTGACCTTTGACGGACCTTTGACGGACCGGCGACCGCCGCCGACCGCCCGAATTGTTTTCGATTGTGTACACATAATATTCACTCCTATTTCTTTCGAACAAGGTGCAAAATGCAAGTGCATTGTTTAGGGCTCTTACAATTCAATGATTCGGGTGTTTCGGGGAATACGACAATTAACGAAGATCTGCATGCGCATTAATTTGGGAGTACTGTACTAAGGTACTCAAAATGTTATCCGGTATCAGTGACGTTTCGCTAGAGTGGCCAATATGGCGACTGCGATTTGTCTGTCAGAACCATTAGAATTAAATAAAATACTCGACAATCCGAATTTTGCGGATATGTGTTGTCGACTCGAAATCTTTATTTTTTAATGTTTTATTATTCAGGTAAGGTTTCGATCGAGTCTACTGTACCCACCCCTATTAATATAGATTTGACACATATTTGACACTGCGATGGTAGCGCAGTCGGTCGGTTCCACTGTGAAAAAATCCTAAATCAATAACTTCTTACTAATTAAAAATTAACTATAGAAGCATATTCCAGTGAACTAAATTGTAAATCTAAACCATTCTCAAGTCCCCATGAACACACACAAAAAATGTCATCAACATCGGTCCTGTCGTTTAGGAGGAGTTCAGTGACATACACCCGCACACAAGAAATATATATATATAAAGATGTCGATAGTGGCTACCGTTCAAATAAAAATAGTGGAAACCAGTTACCTAATTTTAAGATGGAAAAATAAGTGACCGCATCCATCACCATTGGTAAAACCAGCCAGTGTTATTCAAACAAAAGCTCTGGACATAGCTGGCAGAAACAAAGAAAATACCTCTGCCAAATAGACCACGTTCTAAATTAAAATGAAGTAATTTTTCGAAACGTATTTCCACAGAATACTTTCGTTGATTATGTTGAGACTGCGAATGATTGAAGATTTTCTTCACTTAAAAGAAAATCTGTTAAATTGGACTCATTTCAATTTTCTAAGTAAGATACAAAAATAAGTCCTCTGTAAATCAGGTGTTCTCTGCCAATTTTTCTATCTTTCAATCTAATTTAATTTAGTTTGATTTAATTTCATATTTATTTTACAAATTTAGAAAATAAATATTGTTTGTTAACAATGTGTAACGATAACCTATGCCTTACAAATAATTTAGTAGAATTAAAAATACTTTTCTGATTAAGTAATTTATTAACTACACACATAGTGACAAGTCAAACTATACAGTTGCTTTACAATACTAACTCTTATTTCCTACACTATAAGGACGGTACGTACAAAGGCAAAAGTGTCTAGCTTGCCCTGTGTAGTTTTTGAGTTTAATTTCTCGTTCATTCAGACACAGACACAGACTGTATGTGTGTATTTATGTATGTAAACATAATATGCATATATAGATATATAACAATTCAGGTCATCTAGTTTTTATAACATTACTGCCCGCCAATGCTACATAGTGTCGCGTCATACCGTAGTACAATATCCCAAGGGGGTAACAAAACTGACAAACTTTCTGTAATTTGCATACATATGGAAAAATCATTCTGTCTAGATATAATTAGGTACCTCTGCAATATGAATATTTTAGGAGTGCGACCGATGAATGCCATTCCTTGGAGATTGTATCTAGTTGTAGTAGTTTTTAGTTAAATTTCATGACTGATGTTGTTGATATAATTTAGGTTCATCATGTATAGACTACCTACGTGTATTTTGAATGCCAGTTTTGACGGCTTCAACCGGTTTGATCGTCCCATCTGTAAGACCTTTTTAATTAATTTATTTATTTATTTAGGACAACCAGTAGTTGTTACATTGTAATAAATGATAAAACAGAAGTAATAAGATAATACTTAAATGTACAACATTTTAAGGTGTCACAGCAAGCACCGAAAGGTAACATTTACGTAAAGATATAAAAGAAAAACAGACAATTAAATATTAAGTAACTAAAAACTAAATTGGATATATAATCTGAATGACCTTAGAAGTGTTGTTTTAAATGTGGAGAGCTTGTCCGCAAAAGTATCGACTTTACCCGATATGGCATTGTATGCCTTGGATAACCGATTTACGGGCGAAAATTGCTTTAAATTGGTTCTGGCAAATGGCTGGTGTAAAAGTCCTACATTAACTAAGTCACGCCGAGGTACGAAGCGAGGGACACGCAGTTTAAATGAATCCAAGAGGGATGGACAGTCGATATCGCTTCTTAATAGTTTGTAGAGAAAAACCATATCGTTAACTTGTCTACGACATGATAGGCTATCTATTTCAAAGTACCGTAGCGTGTCACTACAGGCTGGCAGTTGTTTATGCAACTTACAAGAGAAGGCTAGATATCTAAGAAATCGCTTTTGGACTCTTTCTATTCTAAAAGTGATGCACGGTGTATTGAGGCGACCAGACAACAGAGCAATATTCCAGATGACTCCGTACATAACTATTGTGTAATAAAATTTTAGTGGCTGGTTTGCGAAATAGTTTACCATTGCGTATAATGAAGCCGAGCATTTTAGAGGATTTGCTAATAATATTATCAAAGTACGGTAAAAAAGTTAATTTGGAGTCGAAAAGGACTCCCAAATCCCTCAACACTGTTTTTTCCTCAAGCATGGTACCATTGATTTGATATTGTGTTTTAATTACATTGTGGTTGCGGGTGAACGTGACTCTAAAGCATTTATTAATATTTAGGGACATTTTGTTTAAAGCACAACACTCACTTATGGAATCAAGGTCTTTTGTAGGAAATCACAGTCCAGTGAATCTCTTATAGTTTTACATATTTTCAAATCGTCCGCAGATAGATAAACGCTACTAAATTTGATGGAAGAGTTATTAAATTAAAGAGCCAGGGTCCCAAATGGGAACCTTGCGGAACACCTTATTGTATACTAAAAGATTCTTTCTGAGCACCCCTACGGTTCCCAAAAAAACATACATGCCAAATTTAAGCTTGCTCCGCCTAATAGTTTTGGCTGTAGCTTGTCTGTCAGTCACTCAGTAACGCAAGAATTTTATATAGAGATTATTTAGTAAAGAAAATGTGAAAAACGGTTCACTAAAATTGTAAGATAATTAATTAATATTTTACCACATTCACATAACACCATCTAGTCCCAAACTAAGCAGAGCTTGTACTATGGGTACTAGACAATGGAAAACATACATTTATTTTTGTAAATACATACATATTATTCATAGAAACACCCAGACCAAGACAAACATCCATGTTCACGCACACAAATATTTGACTTGAGTGGGAATCGAACCCGCGACCTTCGGCGTGGCAGTCGCTTACACTCCCGCTGCGCCATCCGGTGGTCAAAGATAAACTAACAGCTAGTGAGTTAAAATACTACTTTATAATTAGATTAGTAGTTACAAGCCATACGCGTCTGACTATGTTTTCCAGGTAATTACTATATATATAATACCCGTATAGCCTTTAAGCAGTATTGCGTTTACGTTAACAATAGAACTTAATTTAAGCCACCTATATTTCTAAGAAGGCTTTGCACTTAGGTCTCAAGAGACAGGGGTAACAATACCGTTCGTTGGAAAACATACATTAGGAATACAATGTTCTACTTAAATTGAATGATGTAACTCTCATTTAAATTAGAGTAGGCTTTGGAAAAAGCGAATTACGTGGTATTTCGGAATTCATTGTGCAGTGGTCAAACATTTTACAAATGTGTTGATGTTAATATTGTTATGAGGGAGTCTAACTTTCTCTCTTTAATGTGTCATATTATATTATTGACTGTTCATAATCATCAGTCGTTGTCCGTGTGGTGACGGATTAAGAATACGGATTGTCACCACCCCATATCATCCCATGGGTGTCGTAAGAGCCGACAGAGGGACCATAGTATGCAGAGAACAGCACTGTAAGAGAAGGAAAACTTGATACAAACCCTATACCAACCCGTTTGGCCAGCGTAGTATAGTAGGCCAATTCCTCCTTTCAAAGGAGAGGCCTAGTCCAGCAGTGGTCAGTTAAAGGCTGATGATGATGAATCATCAGTCCTGTATACATACTGTCTCAATGCTGGGCACGGGCCTCTTCTCACTATGAGAAGAGTAAGACCTGAGTCCACCGCCAACCAGCACTTGGCCAACGTGGTGTACTATGGCATTTATACACAAATTCTAGAAAGTATAATATTCTACGACATACACACAACACCATCTAGTACCAAACTAAGCAGAGCTTATGATAAATACATAACTATGTACTTTTTTGTAAATACATACGTTTAACTTGGCAGCAATAGCCGAGTGGAAGTACCAACAGACTGGTTGAAACTGGGATAGCGCTAGGAGGATGATGACATAAGTCTGACTTGAGCGGGGATTCGAATACGCGACTTTCAACATAACAGTAGTTTTCATTCGAGCAAGGGCTTTCTGTCATGTCTTTAATATTTTTGAATAATTTAACGGACAGCGTTTTAACGAGTTTTTACATACTTTTATATTTATGACTCTACCCATCCGACTAGAACTTATACGATCTTGTAATCGTATACGAAATGACGAGCTGCGTAAATACTTTTAGAGCGATACGATAAAACTGTTTTATGGAAAAGAATTTTAGTTATTGTCTACCAATAGCACATAAAAATATGTCATGAAGTATGGCTACGGAAAACTTGGCTCGTAAAATGATACTTTAAAAGCGTTTGCCAATAAATGTCAATATTGGCTAGCCGTCGGAGCAAATATGTGAATCCGGTTTGAGCACATTTATTTAATTAATCATTATATTTCCCAGACTCATTCCCGTGGGGACATTCCCGTAGGGGTAAACATAAGTCAATGGTATATTTAAGCAAGATTATATGCTACGTTAAACAGCGCAGACCTTTGACAAATATTTTTGTTATATGACAGAAAGTTTTAAAAGAAAATAGTCGATTCTTTTGATGTATTAGTTTTAATTGTCTTACGAGAAATGTACGAGTACTTACGTTTTATTTTGAATGTCTGATATTTTGGCAATACGAAAAGAGCCCTGATGACGGTTTGACTGAAGTATAGCGAAGTGAATATTTTTACGAACAAGCAAATTGCTCTACTCTATTTCTTAATCGTTAATTGCGTACAATATCTCAACTAACGTTTCTATTTGACGAAATAATCATGAAAACATTGTCACTGCTTTTCTTCAAAATTATAGAAATAGAATAGAATAAAATAAAAGTTTCTTGGTTTCAGTATTACAGCGTATTACAAAATAAACTAGAATATTGAAAGCAAAACGTTTAAGCGTCAGGTTATGCTTGGATCCCGGAGAATTACCAAGCGCCGGTTTTCAGCTTAAACCTTTGACTCCTGTTTACAAAAAATATTAAAGTGACAAGAAACGTGTAACCTAATTAAAATTAAAAGAAACCATACATTCCAGTTAAAAATTTATGTTACGATTCTGATTAATTGCCAGCATATGCGGCTGTTTCATTCTTAAATCTAGCAGTACAATCTTTGGTTCGGCTTTACACCGAAACCGTAGGGTTCTAGGCGACTTGGAGAAGGAAATGGACTGTATAGAGAGGATAGCGGTTCTTCGCCGCCTAGGCGATGGATACGCTAAGGGGTGATTGAGTGGGTATAGGATATTTCAAGGATGGAGGGCACCTACCTTATACAACCTTCTTCGTTTCCGTAGGGCAGTCTCCTGGTGGTTTCGTGATGCAGCTGCTTGTTTTCACTTCAATTCACCATTCGCGAGCGGGTTTTCCTTGGTGGAAGCGGTAATAAATCACATACAACGGTGCGGCGCGGTACGGTATCGCGGACACGTTCTCAGCGAGCGGAATGTTCTCGACTGTCACTCGCGTCCACAATCGCGGCGACGAATCAGGCGAAGGCAGTGCCTCTTCCAAGGAGTGGGATAGAGCGGGACGGAAATATGGTATCGCTCGCACTAGACGTGGAACGATTGATCTTGATGCGATTAGTTATAGATAGGAAGGTAGATGGCGCTACCAATCTTAATACCACATAGTCTATAAATATAACCATTAGATCACTTTAATATTTAAAATTATAATAATCTAGTTATATTCTTTTGGGTTTCAGGTATAAATTTTGTATATTGATTTTTAAATTTAATTAAAGTTTTTATATTTCGGAGAGGTGGTGGTATTGTTTTCCATATTTTTGTTGCAACATCTTTGAAACTGCCTTTATATCCCTGTGTCTTATGCTTCGGTATCTATAGCTTTCAAGTTTTTTTTCGACCTAGTATTTAAGTTTATTATATATATTTTTTATTATATAAATACGGAGGTGTTTCACTTGTGATGATTCTATGAACGAAGTACAATAAATGCTGATGTCGTCGCGATTCCATATTAACGCGATTCCCTTTTCGTTTATAATTGGAGAGTGTGCGACCATCTTTGAGTTTTATAACAAAAACGCATACAGGCATTTTGGACTCGCTATATACATTTCTTAGATTTTTGGAAAAGCCTAGGCCCTATCGCAATATTTGAATAATGATAGCACCAAAGAGTCTGTAAGCAATTTCCTTACATCCTCAGAGATAATTTCTCGGATCCCATATAAAACTCTTAACCTATAGAATGCATTTCTCATTTGGTTACTAATATGGTCGGAAAATCGGAGGCGATCCGATAAGAAGCCCTAAATTCCAAGTGATAGATACTCTTTCGAGTACTTCACCATTCATCAAAATTGGTGTGTGTAACCTTTCCGCAGTCTTTACTTGATATGTAGTACCTAGTAACATCCATTTTGTTTTGGAAGGGTTAAGCAGTAAAGTGTTTTTTTAGTCCAATCGAGGATTCGTCCCAGGTCACTCCCTATATCTTTTATAGCTTGTTCAGTATCCAGAGGCCTAAAGGATTTGTATATTTGTGTGTCGTCCGCATATAGATGTGCGTTACAGTGTTGTAATATAGTTGGGAGATCAGTTGTAAATATTATGAAGAGCAACGCACTTAAAATAGAACTTTGTGGGACTCCTCTAACGGTGGAGAGCATTTCTGATGAAACATTATTTCCCTTAGCATCATCTACTACGACTTGTTGAAGCCTATTTGTGAGGTAAGACCTAAAGCAGTTAGCGCTGTCTGTTGAAATGCCGTAATGGATTCGCTTGCTGAGTAGAAGCTCTCTATGTAGGCAATCGAAAGCTCTAGAAAAATCTAGTAGCCCCAGAATTGAGCTTTTACCAGCATCGGATTCGGAAAGTATGTCATCAGTCACGTGAGTGAGAGCCGTTGTTGTACCATGTTGTGATCGAAATTCTTTAATACTATATTACTTTCTAAATAGAGCTTAAGTTGCTTTTCTACGACTCTCTCAATGACCATGATATTACGGGAAGTATCCTTAATGGGCGCAAATCCTTTAACTCTTTAATATTTTTAGTTATTGGGATGGGTTTAACAATAGCTATCCTCCATGAGTCAGGGAATATTTTTAACCGACTTCAAAAAAAGAAGGTTCTCAGTTTGACCTGTATGTATGTATGTAGATATGTATGTATGTATGTATGTTTGTCCGCGATTATCTCGCGTTTGGCTGAACCGATTTTGATGCGGTTTTCAGAAAAGTATTTGTTACACTTAGGAGAAGGTTTTAGACTCTTAATCGACTTCACAAAAAGAAGGTTCTGAGTTTGACCCGTATATAATTATGTAACTTTGCCCACGATTAACTCGAGTTTGGCTGAACCGATTTTTATGCGGTTAAAGTATTTGTTACACTTAGGAGAAAGTTTTACTATTTTGACTGACTTCAAAAAAATAAGGTCTCAGTTCTCAGATTGACCCGTATACATATATTGGTTCTTAGTATGTTTGTATGTATTATGGATGGTTGAGTAATTTGTCCGAGTCAATATCACTTAAAGCCATGCCTTTTAGGGATTTGACCCGACTCAAGGCAACATAGCATTGGCCTTTAGCAAACATTTAAGGCCCTAGGTCGATTACCGCTGAACCAAGTGTACATCCTTGCGAAGTCGCAAGAAGGGGGATGAGTCTAGGGAATCAGCCACATACGGAAGGACGCCCTCCGCAAATGCTGCTCCGGCTGATCCAAACAAATGCGGCGGACTTGTACATACTATTGAATTGGCTGTGAGCTCTTGTATTATGCACAGGAGACATATGTCAATTACGGATGGCTTAGCGAACGGGACAATGGGTGTTCCTAAAGGATTTAAATGGCCGGCACTAAGAAGAGATCAACTTGAGCCAGGTGAACTGCGTGATTAAATTTTGATATTATTTTATGATCCATCAATAGCATTGCGTATTAAAGATGATGATGGATACATTTCTATAGCTCCAGTGACAGCGACCTATCAAGGCAATCACGGTTATGGTGATATCAAGAGGCGGATGTTGCCAGTCATATTGAGTTTGGCTGTGACGCTTAACACTTGTGTAGCGTTACAGCCTAATGGATACATTTCCATAGCTCCAGTGACAGCGACCTATCAAGGCAATCACGGTTATGGTGATATCAAGAGGCGGATGTTGCCAGTCATATTGAGTTTGGCTGTGACGCTACACACTTGTGTCAGGCTCGTTTGCCGCCTATAACCATAAAAAAAAGAAATTGACCATACTTAGGACCTAAGCGTACATAAGCGCTGAGTGTTAGCTCAAGTTGCAGCGCATTAAGTTAAGTAGGTGGACCTGTTGTTACAAATTGATGCCGATTTCTTTTCTGAGTAATTTGGTTTACATAACATTTGAGTAGTGTTTATTATTATTTTTATAAATAATTTTAATTATATTAATAATGTGTGCTTCCAAACGATATATTTGTGTCACAAAAGTTTGCTGGTACCAAACTCAGTGCTCGCCTTTTACATAAATCTACTTAATTTTCCCTTTCAAAATTTTGTCCCCTTTTTGTCGTGTGAAATAAAAAAACACTCCTACTTTTACCATCTGCTTACCGCTTTAGCCACATAAAAGTACCCAAACTATTTATACTCTTATCTCTACTAACAGTATGCAAATACTATCACAAATCTAACTAATCTGTTTCACGCACATACCTAATATTGAATATTGCATAAGCATTACCGACACACAACCACAGTCCATTAATGACCAAAAACGTTCAGCAACACATACATATTTTAGAGGACTTGAACATTAATCTACCCACATTTGAATACATAAAATATACATATTAGATCAATTCTAATATTATAAGTGAAAAGTTGGTCTGGCACGCTTTCGCATTTGATCGTTGAAAGGATTTGGATGAAATTTTGCATGGAGATATTAATTGAAGAGTCAGTGACACAAAGAGTCTGCCATACAGAGGGTACCGGGTACAAATCCTCGGAGCATACCACAGATTTTCCGAAGTAATGTGTCTATTAATTTTATTGTTAATCATCGTATGCCTTGTACTTGAAATGAGAGGGCCCGTAAAATCGGTAGTCTCGCCTATCATAAATATCGCCTTTATAGGGAGTCATTACCTCTGAAAATACTGACACTGTTCTTAGACATAGAATATAGCTTTGTAGAAAAGCTAATAAAATATTGGTTACTTGTTTCTTTTTTTCAAAAATGATCCTCAACGGAAATTAAGGATGAAAGCTTGTATGAAGTTTTCACACACCCATTTATTTTGTATAATTTTACAAAAACATGGAGTTAGAAAGAAAATTTAAATTTAAATTATCTTCTTATACACTTATACAATAGAAATATGTACAATGACGTGGAGAATGTTAGATGGAGATAAAATATGTCACGTTATTGTTGCAAAATAATCTACATCTATTCTCACCAGCCAGTTCAAATTGTAAATGAACTTTTATCGACATACCACGCGAACGAAACCGCAGGCATCAGCTAACTCGAAAATAAATTCCTAACAGTTTCAAACGTTTAAATTTTAATACAAATCATGCAGAAACATTATTTGAACCGTATCATTTCATTATGTAACAGTCACTGATATCAATATCGCCATAAATACGATTCTAATATAAGCGGTGTAATGCCAGTATATAGGCTTTATCGGTAAAGTAAAGCTGAGCTGCTATTGTATAACCATGACGTTTTTATTGCCATAGAAATAAAGGTGAGATTTGTTTAGCATTTTAAACGAGATACTTGCTTTTATGCGTTGAATTGTAATACGGAAATGGCTATGACTATAGAGGAGCATAAAATAGGAATACCTACGGAATACAAAATAAATTCTAATATATAAATTCCAGAATTTTCAGCTTTTAATGTTGTTTGATTGTCATACAGGATGAAAAGGATGTACCACTCCTGAAAACAAATTGCAATCTAACAAAATATTGCGTCAATGGCGAATCGGTTCATCACGAGCTTTGATTAGACTAGCAAGCGGACCTCGGGCTCCAAGGCGTGTACGTCATGGATGCAGCTGGGATAGCTCTTGGACGAGGATGATGACGATGTCCCATTTGGCTACTGTCCAGCAGGTACAATTCTCTAGCCTGGTCAGGAATAAGGTCTTCTGAGCATACTACGAGTCTAAATGGAGGAACACCGCATCACGTTATTCCAAAACTCATTCAAAACACTATCCTCATCCCTTAAGACATAATAAGCCATAGTTATATTAAAACCGCCATTATGAAACTAGCTATCATAATACTAATCTCATAAACAACGAATACCTTCAAGTAATAAACTCCAAAAAGCCTCGATTACGGCCAGCTGATTAAATCTTCAAACAAATCAAACAGGTCTTATCAATATCCTTTATTAAGGCGATTATTCATCACCACGGTTTAATACCTTCGTAGTAATATACAAAGACTGAAGAAATAACGTCCGTGGCAGTAAACCGAGAAGATGAATTCAAGGTATGTATTAAAATCAGGCAATGGTCTTCAAAATGAAGTTTTAGTTAGACTATGCGTATAATTTGTTACTGACAATTTGCGCGATGACAGCAGCGTGATTTTCATTGGATATGGGCTCCACGTTCAAGTTGCGAGAGATTTTAACAGCACAATAGCGCCTATACGGTATCCATTTCAATTAGTCGACGGACCGTTTGCGACATGTTTGATTTGATTTGCGTCATATTGAATTTAAATCATTCTTAAATCTAGTTTAATACTATATTATCTGTGCTTAAACTGAATCCCAGCTCCACACTTACTTTAGGGTGCGTTTCAATTGACGAAAAGCAGGGCGGAGTGGAGCGGAGAAGAGCAGTAAACAGAGGCAGGTGTTTCCATTGAAGCGGAGTGGGGCGGAGTGGAGCTGATCTAAGCAGACCAAAGCTAGATTCAGCCGCGTTCTGATCAGTCAAATTCAATCTGGTCTACCCTACCCGATGGCGCAGTACCTCTATGCTACCATGAACAGAATGAAGTCAAGCAGACTGCGGTGACGATCGAGGGTATCACAGTCCACTGGACTCCGTTCTATCCAGCTCGGGGCCGCGGGTTTATATAATTATTTTATTTGAGAGTCTACTTAGCTACCGTTGGCTCCGCTTAACCTGTTTCTTCTGACGTGGTGAGGAGATTTTTACCATTATGATTGCCACAGTCTGTTCCTCTCCACTCTGCCTGGGTCCGTGTCAATGGAATCGCACCCTTACACCTATCGATGAAATTTGTTAGTCGTCATCCCGTAAGGTACTAGTATGCGGTATAACAACCGAGATAACTACCAGTGAACTAGACCTTTTATTGTGACAGACTATACGTGGATTTTTTCATGACCTCATAGATGTGGTTACAGTTAGCCACAAACTATTTGCGCTGTACAAGTGTACAGTTCCAGCCCTAATATCTATTAAAATCTCTCGGTATTAAAGCTTTACTTCGAAGATAACAATACAATGGATTGAGTTCATAATTTGATACGTCTATAAACTAGGCCACTTTATCGGATATTGCGTTTAATTGAGGGTAGCGAGAAATAACTATAATATTGCAAGGAGAAGGAAATAACGCAAAAATGTGGTTATACGAGTTATATATATATATATATTTGATATTATTTAAGATAACAGTATCTTAACTAGCTATTTTCACATTTGATACTGAAAGAAGCAAAGATAAATATTTATTTAGTCTGAAAATTAACAAAGGTTAGGTACAATATGGCCGTGTGGTTGACGGCATAGAATACAAGTATCACAACCCCCTATCTTCTCGTGGGTGTCGTAAGAGGCGACTAAGGGATAACACGATGCAAATATCATCTTTGCGTAGAGACGGAAAACTCGACATCAAACCCTATACGACTGCCTCGTTGGTCTCGCGGCATACATGTGCGCGTGGAATCGGGAGGTCCCGGGTTCGATTCCTGGGTCGGGCAGTGTTATTGGGTTTTTCTGGCACGAAATTCTCAGTAGCAGCACGGAGTCTGGAAATGTGCCCGGTACGGCAATAGGCTCGCCCCTTATTACGTGGGACTAAAGTATATCTGGCGAAAAGTGGGTGTAGAAATACACCTCTGACTACCCCTTCGGGGATAAAAGACGTGACGCTATGTATGTATGTAAGGTACAATACGGTGAAAAACCGAAAAAAACTCACTTATCTGTGTTCATTTCTGTCATATTTTCTATTTCTAGCAGTGTATAGACGAGCCTGTGTTCCACTTGATGGTAAGTGGTACATGGCTTTGCCCGAAAACACAACCAATAGAGCCTATTGCAAAAGCAGGAAAAGGGAGAAAGAAAAGAAGATAGAGCCTCCGGCACTCTTACTTATCAAACAAAATGCAATAGTATTAAGTTCAGCTCTTCTCGCCGGTAGTGCATATGCCATACCACTCTGATATAATAGAGAATTTGTTACGGAAGTCGTTGACACCGTGGTCATTGGTCTCCCTCAATTTTGATTAGTTGACAGACACCTACAACTAAATTTTTTCATCGCAAAGCAAAAGAGGCTTCAAAGGCATCGATCAAATAATCCATAGGTAAATAAATTTGTAACATCTTTATCGCCTGAGGTCTAGTTCCATGATCAAAGTAGTCGCAATTTTTTTTTCTAGCTTCGTCACCAAGTGCATTTTACGTTGACGTATTTATACACAGTGCAAGACAAAATTAGGGCCGGTTTATAGCTGGCTTAACACGTCTCAGCTTTTTACGAGTTTGTGACTTTTTTATAAATTTGCCGCTTTTGAGGTAAGATCGTAAAAAACTTTGAAATGACGCGACAACATCGCTTTGAGAAATAACTTATGAATTTTGCTGTAAATTCTTGTAAGTAGAAGAACATTATTAGTCCCTTTTAAAATAAAGGAATCAATTTTAATTAATTCTATTTCGTACTAACTTACAATCACGTCTTCGTCCGCGTGGAGTTTATGAAAATGAATTCAAGTTTTTTGTGACCACCTTCAACTTGCCCTAGTAATGCTACATTACTAAGGCAAGTTTAATGTCTAAGTCTGTGTTGCATAAAAACCTAACTACAATGAACAGTTGGTAAAACGTTAAATTAATTCCAATTGTTTTGGGGATTTACCGAAAAAGATAATCAGACAGGCATCCCTTATGTTGATAAGTAGTCTTTCACAATTACATAGTTGTGAAAGAGTACTTAACAAACATCCACCCATACATCCATCATCACAAACTTTTGTGTTTATAAATATAGTAGTAGGACAAACGGATAGCTCAATTTTATTTATTGTCCAACTTTTCTTTTTCAGCCTGTAGCGTCCTACTGCAGAGCAAAGGCCTCTTTCCACAGATCTCTTCTTTATTTTCCGATACGAAGAATTAAGTATAATTAAGCTGGGCTTACACAAAAACTTGAAATTATACAATACTGAAAACCAGCTGTTTATTCCCTAAATTATCCGTTGGTATTCAGTTTTCAGGTAATTCAAAACTACAACTTCAAGCAAAGTGGGTTCTTAAAAGTAAATGGTGAAAACGTGAAAACAAAACATTGGAATAAAAAAAAATAAAAGCGTGCTTTAAGCAGCGAAATTCTACGAGTCCATGGATTCATGCGATTTCTTAAAGCCAGATTTACATGATATATTTTTTTTCGTTTGGTTTATTTTTGAGGCTGTATATATATGCCAGAATAATATATCGACGTCGGTTTCTGAAGTGAAAAAAATGGGCATAATGAACGACTTGTAGGTATGACTTATAAGAAATATAAGATAATATATGACATACATATTGATGAATACTTATAATTTAATTATCTTAATATATAAAATCCTTGCGTTACTGACTGACTGACAGACACGCTACAGCCGAAACTATTGGGCGCAGGAAGCTGAAATTTGGCATGTAGGTTCCTTGGCGACCGTAGGGGTGCACTAAGAAGGGATTTCCCGAAATTCATACGGGATCGGCCAAAACGGGTAAATTAAAAAAAAAATGCAGGCGTAGCTGCTGGCGTCTTCTAGTTATTAATAAACTACATCTTCAAAAGATGCCATTATAAATAGGTAAACCCATTTCAGCAGAGTAGAGCTGAGCAGGCCAGTCCGGAGATATACTACTTACAAGTTCCTACCATAAAAACGGTACTGTAGCGCATCAGGGATGTTTGCAGAAGCGCATATAGATAGCTTTCAAACAATTCTAAGAAAGAGAACTGCATCCCTGATGTCTCGGTTGCGGGCGAGCGCCAACAGCATCCTTAGCATTATTTCTAACAGGATGGACAGCCCGTTCCTGTGGCACTGGACCCGTATGCATATGTACGGATCTAGTGCACCAGGAGGGGAGCGCCGATATTTAAACTAGTATTAGTATAATAAGATTTATTTTGTACTAACATAGTTTTAAGGAATCTGTATTACTAACACTTATGGACAATAGTCTGAAAATAAAAAGTTTATTATTATTATAATAAAAAAAACGCCGTATCGTTTCGTGAGAAGTGTGCTCCGGATGCCGTGTAGTTGACGTGGCCAGCATATCTCTATTGAATTTTACTTGCTCATGGTATAATAAAACACTTTAGGCTATACCTACCATTAATCTCTGCAACACTAAGGTAGACTGGCACAAAATACCCAAGGCCTTAAGTCCACCTGCATAAGCAATGTGTATATTAAATGTGTTATTAATAAATAATTAAATAAACATAATTTTGCTTTGCAGACACAAGTAGAGTGCTTAAAATAAAGAGAAAATGTTCGCCAATTCCGATCTACAAAAACATTCTCCAGCGCCCATAAACAACTACAATCGATGCCGACATCTCTTTGTGCGGAGCACTAAATGCCTCAGTAACAAGTATTTAATTAATACCCCTACTAAACCAGAGCATCCACTTAACCTAAATACTAGGATATTGCTGCTTCAGTAATGGGTACGTAATAAGGTTATGCATAGCAAGCTAGGCTTGGATTAGAATTCAACAATGAAGCCCGCCTGGGATATTTCAGTAGACAACATGCATGGTATGGTTTAAGTGACAGTCTCACCATTAAAATTTAACAAAAATAAGCATTTCACACATACTAGGCAGCGATAAGCGGAGATACCAACATACTGCCATGTACAGTTCAAATCCACGGCCCGTACCAATGACTTTTTGGAGTTATGTACGTATTGAATTTTTAGATTATCGCTTGTCCCATGCCTGGGATAGCACGTTGAGCCGTTGGTTTCGGTTGTCATGAAGATCTTTGACAGTCGATATAGGGAGTCAGTACCTGAAGTGTGTGCCCTGTTCCCGCTTAGTTCTATCCAAGTGTGAAAGAAAGGAATTATTATATTACTATTTTATTTCGACAAATCATATTCAGTAATATGTATTATATGCTACGTGGAGTGACGATATACACAAAGTGACAGGCAGTGGCTGGACACGAAAAGCCGAGAATCGGGCTCAATGGCATGCCATTTAAGAGGCCTATATCCAGCAGTGGAATATGGCAGACTGATGATGATGATGATGAATAAGAAACCAACATTCACCTTCGACTCGTAACCTCGTAACCCGTAAGGAAACATTTTTAATCGCGTTTAGAAATAAGTATAAGCAACAATTACAAAGTGATCAATTAAAATATCAAGCTATGAACGCAATCAAAAATGTCAATAGACTATCAATATTCTATCTCGGTAACCGTTTCAACGGACCGTTAAGAGGGTTGAATGGGTAAACTTTTCGCAATGGGTCTTAGCGCGATTCCACAAAGATTACTTCAGTTAAAGTGGTAAGTATCCCTTAGTTTCCTTTAATAGATAATTATGGCGGTAAATGCATCTGAAATCATTAAGACTTAACAGTGAGTCTTGAATATTGCTATGTAATTGGTTTATTAGTGCCCAACGTCCTCTTCAAAGTTCGGCTCTGCTTAATTAGTATAATCGTGGACGAAGAAAAACGAGTATTTAAGTATTTCAATGCAGGAAAATGACGCAGAAATATGATTGCACTTTCAGGATAAACCAATCAAACAACCAATGTACCCCGTATACACCATGTATTTTAAGTCAGTGTTTTCCCAAAAAGTATGTACCCAGCCCATGATATTGAAGCTACCTATAATATTTGTTTTACAAAATATACAAAAAAAGAAAATATTTTTTAATATCAATTTTATTTAAAACTACAGGATGCCTGCGGTTACACCCACGTTATTTAAGGCTACTGCTCTGCTCCCGTTGCTCATAACGCGATGTGATAAAATCTATAGCGTTCCCCGATAAATGGGCTATCTTACACTGAAAGAATTTTTCAAATCGGTCTAGTAGTTCCTGAGATTAGCGCGTTCAACCAAACAAACAAACTCTTCAGCTTTATATATAACTGTAATGACTTTATTGAAGTAACAAAAAACATATATACAACAGAATAAAACTACTTATGCAACTAAACTATCCTAAACTAAACCAATAAAACTAAATAAATAAAAATAACAAAATAGAAACTACGCGGCGTCAAAAAATTCCTCCGCAACGCTGTCGGCTGGTAGCGTGCCCAGAAGGCTGGCAGCATTGCCACGTTGTATGGCAATGCTTATTCTCTCCGCAAAATATAATCCAGCCCTCTGGTCACGGGAAGCGTCGATCAGCCTTTTAGCGATTTCTTTGTACAGAGCGCGTGCACTAGGCCCCCATGGCCCCAGCGTTTCGACCCAAACGGCTCAAAAACGTAATTACCAGATAGGTTTCCGTATTTGCGCCGTTTGAGGGACTCCGCTGATGCAGCAGCAGCGCCAGCCGATCCAGCTGTGCTTGGAAGATGTGATGGCGCAAAGGTATCGACGCATGTCGCGTCCCATACCAGAAGCCTGCCCATCTTCCAAGGTAATAAGGACATACCGTCAGGTCTCTTCCCATCGTCGCGCACCAACCCATTCGGTTCAAGATGAGCTGGTACTCCGGCGGTGACAAGAGCTCGACGGATTATGTCGTTAATGTGGGCATGTCGGGAAAAACGCCCAGCACTCTTGCTGCACGATAGGCCATGGTGGCCAAGACTGTCGACGGCTTCACCGCAGTGACAGCGATGCGGAGAATTGCAAACAGCTCCCAAGCGAAGGCAAGAAGCGATGCGGAAAGTTGTATCGTCCAACATAGTACCTATGTTGGACGATGGAAGTGCTTGAAGCCATAGCCCCGATTCCCACTCTCCCACAGCCAACAAACGGGCGCGCTCTGCAACACTGGATGCAGTACTTAAAAGATATTCTCTCATCTTGCTGCAGAGCGGCCCGTCCCATTGCCTCTGAGAGGATAGATATCGGGGTAAGTCAGAGCTCGGGCAAGCCATTTTCCAAATGTTAATGGCATCAGTCTTGCACGGCACCTCAGAATTAACCAGTGTGGGTTCTAGAATTTTCCTGGTCAATTCCTCAGTGCCGTGGACCGAGGCCAAAAACGCTGGGAGGCTTACATCGGTAATTTTGCGAACGCCGAGGCCGCCCAAACGAACAGGTAAAGTCGCTTGAAGCCACACTCGGTCGTTCATGTCAAGATTTAGAATTTTGCTCAAGGTGTGCCGAATAATATTATCAATATTTTCCAATAGGGATAAATGTTTCCAAAAAGGAGAGGACCGCAAGTAAATAGTACCAATAATAATAGTAGTAATAGTAACTTTATATATTAGTATTTAAGATCAGCATTTTATAGGACTCAAATGTGTCACGAACGAAGGGTAAGCTACTTTTTAGGTTATAAATATATTATTAGGTTATAAGTATAAACGAAGATTGATAGCAAGATTTGAGAGGTTCGATGGCATAAATGATATGGATGAATTGTGGCAGCCCTTTAAAGAAGAAGTAGTATGTCTAGCGTTTGAAGTATGTGGTGTGATCAAGAGAAGGAATATACGAAAGGTTAAGAATACATGGTGGGACAAGGATGTATAATCAGCAGTGTTAGAAAAGAAGTAAGCTTGGTTAGATTGGTTGGCTAACAGAGCTAATGAAAGAATGGGAACAGCCACGAGCGAGGACATAGATGAAGCAAGAAAGGAGTTTGTTAGGTCAAAAAGAATAGTGAAAGAAATGGTTAAAAGGAAAAAAAGAGGAAAAGAAAGATGAGTTTGATAGCAGATTATCTGACGATTTCCGGAGAAACATTAAGTTTTTCTGGAAATCCGTTCGTGCAATTTGAAGAAGAACTCAATCCTCAGAATACACATCGATCAGAAACAAGAATAGAAGGATAGTGAATGGTGAATTGTGCGTGCTGAAGATACGGAAAGAGTATTTTTAAGGTTTATTTGAAAGAACGGCGATAGAGACAGCGATCGATGAGATAAATGGTAACGATAGCAATGATTCTTCTTCTTTTTTTTTTTTTTTTTTTTTTTTTTTTTTTTTTTTTTTTTTTTTTTTTTTTTTTTTTTTTTTTAATCCGAATTTAGAAAGAAGATAGCAATGATGAAAGCGTTATTGGCGTGGATGAGATCGTGAAGGCACTGGGAAGTATGAAAGTACGTAAGGCTGCAGGATATGATAGGATTACGGTCGAAATGCTGAAGGACGGACAGGGCATCATAGTTGGTCAGTTGCTGCGGTTATATAACTTGTGCTGGAGCACCGGCCGAGTACCTAATGACTGGGCCACAGCTGTAGTTGTGCCTCTTTATAAAGGAAAAGGCTCGCAACAAGACTGCAAAAACTACAGAGGCATTAGCCTTCTCAGCATTGTTGGCAAATTGTATGCAAAGGTACTGATTGAAAGAGTTATGAAAGTAACCGACAAGAAAATATGGGATGTACAAGCGGGATTCCGAAAGGGTATGGGATGTACGGATCAGGCTTTTTCCTTCCGAAGCATAGCCGAAAAGTTTTTGGCCAAAGGTCAAAAGGTCTATTGCGCATTCGTAGATTTGGAAAAGGCTTACGATAAAGTCGTGAGGAATTAAATGTGGTCGGTGCTGTCAATGAATGGGGTGGACAGCAGCCTCATTCGAGCTCTGAATTCCTTTTATGAGGATTCTAGAGCTTGTGTGAGGATAAACGGGGCAAACACTGACTGGTTTACCATCGAGAAAGGTGTTAGACAGGGACGTGTAGCATCGCCGTGGCTGTTTGACCTCTTCATGGACAGTTGTTTGCAAGATTTAAAACATAGTGACTGCGGATTAAGGATGAATGGGTAACTCATCAAATGCCTCCTTTACGCTGATAATCAGGTAATACTTGCATCTTCAGCGCAGGAGTTGCAGGAGATGGTAACGATCATGCATGATGCGTTAGAGAGGAAAGGAATGAAAGTGAATGTAAGTAAAACGAAAGTAATGGTTTTTGAAAAGGAGGAATGCGTTACGGCTTGTAATGTTTTGATCGATGGACAGACGTAGAACAAGTGAATGGGTTTGTTTACTTAGGTAGTTGTTTACAAGAGATGGTAAGAATGAAGAAGATATTGAAAGAAGAGTTAATGCAGGTAATAGTGTGAATGGAGCTCAGAAGGCGTTTACGAACAGTCAAAACGTGTCCAAAAAGGCACGTTTGGCTGTGCATAGAGGGGTTTTAGTGCCTACCCTTATAAATATGGTAGTGAAAGTTGGGTATGGCAGAAGAGACTTGAAAGTAGAATAAATGCTGTAGAAATGAGAGCACTGAGAAGTATTTGTGGTGTATCTATAACCGACAGAGTAAAGAATTGTGTGATACGGGAGTGGTGTGGGGTAAAATAAGATGTAGTGACAAGCATCGAGAAAGGCATGTTAAGATGGTTTGGGCACATGGAGAGGATGGATGACGAAAGACTGACAAAGAAGATATATAAGGCAAGTGTGAATGGGACAGGACGAAGAGGAAGACCTAGGCGGACGTTCTCTGACCAGATTGGAGACATCGTAAAAAAAGGACAGGTCAGAAGTTCCCTAAACAGAAGAGCATGCATGAGAAACTTGATGGGAGTGAATGAAGCAAGAGAGGTATGTCAGGATCGTTGCAACTGGCGTTCCATAGTCTCTGCCTACCCCTCCAGGAAGCAGGCGTGAGTCTATGTTTGTATGTATGTAAATAAAGTGAATTGACTTATATGTTATATAAAATTAATTTTGACGAAAAAAAAGTCGAGAACATATTTTTTTACATATTTTGTAAAATTAATGTTAAAGGTAGCTTCTATATCATGGGCTGAGCCACTTTTCGGGAAAACACTGACCTAAAATACATGATGTATAAGTTTCTGGTATCTGATATTTCAACACTATGTCAAGTACCTTGATTTCCTTTTCTTTTGTGACTGATTGAAATTGAATCACCCAGGAAATTTAAAACTCTGGTTTTTTCCTTGCACTTAATAATTTTTCATAATGGATCTTAATCTTAAAGGATCTTTTAAAGTTTAAAAGATCTTATCCAAAAAAATGCTTAATTTGCATTTATTTCTTCTTTGAAAGGAATGATGGTAGCTCATGTGCTATTCTGATGAGCTACATTTACAAAGTTTTATCAATATGCAGTTAGCAGCTTTTGCGTCAAAGAGTTCGTTTGATATAGTTCATACATCTACCCATCGTCACAATCCTTCATATTGTTATTAGTAATAAGATATTGGCATTGTGGTGACGGATTAAGTATACGGATTGTCACCACCCCATATCATCCAATGGGTGTCGTAAGAGCCGACAGAGGGAGCTTATTATGCATAGAACAGCACTGTAAGAGAAGGAAAACTTGATACAAACCCGACCCGTTTGAATCGTCGAATATACCGACCCGTTTGGCAAGCCTGGTATAGTAGGCCACTTCCTCATTTCAAAGGAGAGGCCTAGTCCAGCAGTGGACTGTTAAAGGCTGATTGATGATTATTTATGAACCCAAAAGTCAATATCTGCGCCTCTCAGTCTACAATCCACAGCAATACAGCTCAACTCCCAGCTCGCTCCAAAAAGACAAACACAATTTCGGATACACTGCATTAGACTTCGAACCCTTTGTGCCGTGAACAAAGGCATTATCGCACCATTATCGCGATAATGTCTGCTTCGATCTCCAAACTCCACTCATACTAACCGCATGTGGATATATGCGAGAGATTTTTTCGTTGACCTGAAAATGCATCAGTCTCGAGTTGACGGGTTGGCTTATGCAGCGTTGCTATAGAGTACATATGGCAGGGTAATACTCTTCAAATATAAATGTTCCTACACTCCAACATTTTGTGAAACTGTCGCTATCCCTGCCGTTATCATTATGTTATATTCATCTATAGATATTACAATATTATTAGGTATCTCAGTCCTAGTAAGCGGAACCTGGCGAAAAGGCGTGTAGGCCGTGGATGCAAACCGGGATAACGCTAAGACAATGATGATCTTTAGAATAAAGATTATCAATGATATGATGTTCAATACATGATCTTGTGACGTATGGTGTCCCTAATAAGGCCTGTAAAAATGCCATCTTCAAATTATATTTTACAAAAAATTACCAATGCAGGAATCGAATCTAAAACATTTCCAGTGATATAACCGGTGAAGGTGCTCACGTAATCAAGATCATTATTATTTCATAAAGATTGACACAGTATAATACCAATCAGCGCAATGTTCAAAAGTTCTTAATGTCAGGAATGAAATATTGGCCGTTACCTCGTTAAAACTTTAGCAATGGACCAATTAAAAATTCTTAACTGTCATTCAAATAAAAGTACCTAAGTGCCCACTCGAAGGGTTAACTGCCAATTTCTCGTTTTACCACATTATCTGTGAAAGTTTGATAACTCACTTATGATTTGTTCAACCTTAGTTACACAGTGGAAAGATAGAAATAATTACTGTAAAGAGCATTTTTCGTACTTACAATGTTATGAGCTGCGTTAATATTAGGACTACTCCGAAGGTATTAATAGGTGTGCAAGATTGTAGGTTATTCTGCAGTATGTAAAAATCCATAATATACTGTCGTGTTCGTAACATTGATAGGAACATTTAATATTATCTTCACTTGTAATCGGATGGAAAAAGCGTTGATAAATACCTTTTACGTAGTCAATAATACAGATTGCCTACCATTTTTATAGCGATACCTTTTATATGTTTGTAGGATGTCAATCCAGAAATATTTCTTTTACAACTTATCTATGTAAAATATTTGTTTATAAAGGCCGCAAAGGATTTGTATTAGGGCTGATACATACATAAATACATAGACTCACGCCTGTTTCCCGGAGGGAATAGGCAGAGACAACGGAACGCCATTTGCAACGATCCTGACATACGGCTGATGGGTAGCTCATATAATAATATGGCAGCACTCCACTCCATAAAATCTTCCCATTTATCTGACACAGATAGTGAATACTGTTTCGTGTCTCATACGATTATTTGTTAATGTCACTAAATTACATCATCTGTATGCAGTTTGCACTTCGTTTCGCTCCGGACTCAATCTCATTATTGCATTTTTCGAGGGAGAATGCAATGATTGACTTATGCACTCTGCCTCGTCGTCAGCCACTAGGGCAGGAAGGAAATGCCACGTCGGAGGGCGTAGTTCCACCATTCAATAACGTTCTGACTAGCAAGTACTTTTATTGCAGCACCAAGCAGATTTCCGCTTTAGATCTAATTTCGTATTGTCGTCGGTTGTCTTTGAACATATAACTACGTCTTAAAACCTCTCTAGATGCTACTTTAGAAATGCCAAATTTCTATTAAAGTATGGACTTATAAGTTTACTTATTGGTTCTATCATAATGAGAATACATTTTTATGATGAGCACCTAACTGCAAAACATTTATTTCAGCACAGTTTCAGTTATAAATATCTCAAATAAACTAAATAGACAATACCTTGACATTTATCATTAAATAGGTATATTTAAGATGAAAGAAACTTAGGCATAAATTATAACAAAAGGGTCTTAAAGTTACTGTTAAAAGACTACATCAAAATAATGAATTTCGATATAAAACGTTAGCCCTTTGTCGATCACTTCAATCGATGGATTAAAATGATTCAACAACTTTATTGATTACAAATATCTACAGAAAAAGTACTTTAGAAAACCTAGGGCTTTAAAATAGTAATAAATTATTCTCGAGCAACTTACTCGAGATTGAATTCTAATAAACTAGCTGTGAACGAAGCTCTGAACTACTACAAATAATATGTTTATAAAGCATACATACATACATAGACTCACGCCTGTTTCCCCGAAGGGGTAGGCAGAGGCCCACTTTTCGCCAGTGTTTTGATCCCACGTAATAGGGCTAGGTATAACTTGAGAAACATTTGTGACGTTGTACTGTTTGCTGACGATACTTCTTTGATATTTAAAGAAGATAGAAATAAGGAACACTTTAACGAAATAAACAGTGCACTCATTCAAGTGACTAAATGGTTTAATGTAAACAATCTAGTACTGAACGCCAAAAAAACAAAATGTGTTAAGTTTGCTCTGCCTAATGTCAGAAACCTTGGTCCTAACATAGTTTTAAATGACGATGTACTCGAAACAACTGAATCCACATTATTTCTAGGATTAACACTTGATTCGAAGTTACAATGGGTTGCGCATGTTACATATCTCTCAGGGAAACTTAGCTCAGCTGCTTATGCCGTTAAGAAGGTTCATAATGATCGATGTCGACACGGCTAGATTGGTTTATTTTAGTTATTTTCATAGTGTTATGTCATATGGCATATTGTTATGGGGTAGAGCTGCTGATATCCAAAATATTTTTATATTGCAGAAACGGGCAGTTAGGGCCATTTACCAGTTAAAGACAAGAGTCTCACTCAAAGAAAAATTTAAAACTATTGGTATTGTTACTGTAGCGTCACAATATATTTATGCCAGTGTTATGCATGTAAGACTTAACATAAATTCTTATAAAATGAATAGTGACATACACAATATCAATACTATAAATAGACATAATTATGTGTTCCGTATTTTCGTTTGCACAAAACGCATAGCTCTTTTATTGGGCTCAGTATTCGCATATACAATAAATTACCAACTTATATTTTAGACTTGCCATTAAGTTCGTTTCAGGCAGAAGTTAAAAAGAATCTTATAAATAAGGCATATTACAGTTTGAAGGATTATTTTGATAACAGGAGCGCTTTGAAGTAGTTGTTCGCTTTTGACTAGGTCAATAATTAGTAGTTTTATTTTATAGTGTACTTAATTACGATATTCTCATTTCATACTATGTTTTTGCATTCATGTTCCACACTTTCATTATAACTTTACGGATTTGTTAAATGTGGGTAGCTCGTGGTCATGGTTTAACTGTTAGGTTGTCGATTGCTTTGGTTTCATAATTCCGTTACTTTCTGCTTCATTCACTTCTACCATAGTTCTGACCATGTTCGCGAGTTGCCTACATTAAAAAGACATAAGTGGATGCTCCTGTTTCACCATATTTACTTTGGGAGGCTTACCATATGAACATCATTTACCGCTTGAGTATGATATCAATAGCTACTAAAAATTTTACTAGTAGATGTCTACAATGTGAAACAGTTGCAGCTCCTTACAAAAATAAAATGTACCACCATTATATGTGTTTGAAAAGAGTGGCCATAAGTTTTATTGCCCGTTCTTTCTCGTGGTTCTACCTATTGCATTGCGAACGTGGCAGTAAATGTAAATGTAGAATCATTAAATAATTAACTTAAATTTTGACGTTCATATGCGTCACTTTGTGGCCTAGATGAATAAATGATTTTGATTTTTTTGATTTTTAGGTGGCGAGCCTATTGCCACTTATCGGGATATTTTGTTTGCCAGAGCCTCGTCCGTTGATCGGCAGGTGCACCACTTGCAGGTGAGGTTGGCTTGGGACCCTAAGTTCTTGGTGGGAACCCTATGCATCCAATATTATCTATTTATAAAGATACAAGAATATTAAGAATCCACAATAAAAAGTCCAAAAACCCGGCTACTAATAAAATTTCAAGACGTATTATATATATATATATATTTATAATTGTATGAATATACATAGCTTTATTTTATAATCTTACGATACGGGCTTCCCCGTATCACCGATACCTATTTAATTTAGGGTTTGATGTGTACGACTCGCCTAAAGGCGATGGGGTCTACTTGCTAAAACCACCGAAGTTTCGGTGATTTTTCTTATTGACGGGTCCCACCAATCTACGAAAGTATGGGCTTACGCAGCCATGATGGCAAATATTCATCATCATTTTCAGCCCTGTATATAAACTGCCCCACTGCTGGGCACGGGCCTCTTCTCACTATAAGGTGAAGCCATAGTCCACCACGCTGGCCAAGTGCGGGTTGGCAGACCGAACATGGCTTTCGAGTACATTATGGAGAACTCTCAGACATGCAGATATCCTCGCGATGTTTTACCCCGTTTAGCAAGCGATAATTAACAATTGAATACGCACATAACCTCGAAAAGTCATTGGTGCGCGCCGTGGATTCGAGGCCGGGATCCTCTGCGTAGCAGTCGGTCGGTCTGTCCACTAGGCTATCGCTGCTTTATTGGTTACAATATATTGTATTGTTTTAATGTATTAAATAGGCTTTTCACCTGATACTGGGTTACAGGACTTACAGTGTGTTCTCTTACATAACATGTTGCATTATAAAACATTATGTTTATGTCTCCTCGTTGCTTTTAGTGGCGGAGCTTAGGTAAGCGGTTCAGAAAAAATACACTTTATAGCATACTACACACATTTAAAGCTAACAAAACGTAAAACCATATAAAAACTCAAGTACTTTCGCAAACATTCTTGAGACATTCGTATTATTTTTATTGTTACTCAGGTTTTAAGGTAGATATTTGTTTATGGTGCACATAAAGACTGCTTCACTGAATATATGTTATTGGGTACTAAGTATCTGGCAAAATTGGCAATAGATTAATGTATCTTAAAAGCTAACCAAGTACATTGTTTGATATTATGTTAAAAGAGTCCCAGATAGCCGATAAACATAATTGTTTGAAATAGAATTAGTTTTTATTATAAGTCAAATCGATTATATCGGTTAATTAACATTTTGTTTAGTCTATTGAAAATTTTTGACAATGGTCACACTGAACTGTCACTTCCGTTGCCGCCTTGAAAAATTAAGTCGCCGGTCTTGGTCGTCTCGTACGTAAAATATCGCCTTTTGAATTAACGCGAATTGAATTAACTTGTATAATTGAACTAAATTGAGTAAACCGTCTTGAATGCCGCCTGATCTAGTGCTGGCAACGGTAAATTGTGATAAAAGACATTGTGAACTATTGATTGACATTTGTGAAAATTGTGAATCCGGTATCGACGTCCACGTGCTAACGTGTCTTGAAAACGTCGCGTTTGCAGCTTAATAGCTAAGTATAAGATACTTCATTCATTTATTTTGGCCAATATACTTGTATGAATGTGTCTAATTTAGCTCAAGCCTGACATCAGTAAAGATATCGGGTAAGTGAAATATAATATTGATAGTTGTAATGTGGATTTCAATTCATCGCTGTGCAACACAGTACATTTGTGTCTGAGATTTGTTGTGGCTGACAAGGGCTGATGAATAGAGTCACGCTTCCACAAATCTGCTGCAATTAATCCCAGCTCCTTCTAGCCAAATTCTAGACATAATTTTTTGATAGCAAGAGCGTGGTTAACTGTGCCTATATTGTAAACTTGTATCTGAGCTAAGCATCTCATTTGTTAACAGGTTAACAGTGTTGTAGTGTTCTCAGGTCAGTATTGTCTAATACAAAATATTTAATTGTATAAGTTGACCTAGATAATTTGAAACACATTGTCACACATAACCTCAATCAGTAATTGTTTGATTTAAATTGTTGAAATCTAGCATAGATTTGTTGCTGTTACTATTAATAAGTCACTTTGATTGGATACATTTCAGTTATATGTATCAATTGATTTAGTTTATTGCATATATTGATATATTAAGTTTGAATCATTACTTATAACAACCAAACTTTTGATAAACCTTTGTTTGTTATAATATATAGATAATATTGCTAGGTAACACATATTCTGTGCTTACTTTCTATTGTATATCTCAAATAACACAGCTAGTCTGTCTGTTGCAAATAATTAATTTGAAGTTCAACTTTTAATTTGTTATAAGTTACAACTTTTGATAACTTTTGTGTTTGTTTCAATATATATTGAAACTATTAATTTTGTTGGACAGTAGATACCTGTCACTTGCTTGTACCAGCAGTAAACAGGCTAATACTTTGTTGGTTTCAAAGAATGAAGAAAAATTAAGTTTTGATTGATAACATTATTTAACGCTTGTCCGGGCTCCTTTGAATTTTGATTATGTCATCTATCAAGGACTTGCGTGCGGCTGCTGGTGCTATTGCATCAGATTTGCGCTGGTTTGCCTCGGCCAGTGCCTTGGTGAACCGGCCTGATCGCCAGCAGGCCTTACTACAAAGGTACGAGCGGATTGACGATCGCCTGGCAAGTGTGGAACAGCAATTCCGCACTTTCAGCACTTGCTGTCTTGAAGTGTCAATCAATGATTTCACCGCTGACCAGCGCAATAAGGTCAGTGAAGACTATGCCCAAATCTTAGACCTGTATGATGCTGTCTCCAATAGTGCGAGACAAATAGTTGCCGATAGGGAAGGGCAACCCGGCCTGAAGCAGGAGCTTCCTAGGTCAGCACCGGGGCTGGTGAGTAGGCTCCCTACTTTGGACCTCCCCCATTTTGATGGCTGCCTAGGAAGCTACCTGGGCTTCGTTAATTTGTTCGACAGCCTGGTCAATGACAGGGCTGACCTTCGGCCAGCACAAAAATTGGCATATTTAATGTCGGTTCTGGATGGGGAGGCCAAGGGCCTCATCCAGCATCTGCCCGTGTCTGACGAGGCGTACCAGACGGCTCGGGACCTAATTACCCGTAGGTACCATAATAAGCGTGGCCTCGCCGACACGCACATCGAGCAGATTTTGGGTTTGCCGACGCTCACCCGGGTCTCTGGGTTGCGCACCCAACTTTTGAACCCGCTTTTGGTGGCCATCAACGCACTTTAGTGCCTTGACCTGCCCGTGGACCAATGGTCCTATCTATTGGTGCACATTGTGTTAAAGAAGCTGCCTGCCGACCTGAGGTCGCGTTTTGAGCAGCGCTTTGGTGGGGATAGCGCGACCCATCTGCCCCCCTTTGCTGACCTGGAGAAGTTCCTGGAGGATGAGTGCCGGGTCTTGGACAACTCCGGTGGTGACACGCCGGCTAAGTCGCAGCCGCCCAAGGTCAAGGAGCAGGCTCGCGTTCACACCCGAGCCAATGTTGACCGGCGCCCTCCTCGCTTTACGGTCACGCAGAGCCCAGCGGAGTGCTCCTACTGCAAGGTCACGGGGCACAGAACGGCCAGTTGTAGGGCATTCTTGGACCTACATGTCGCCTCTCGTAGGCGCATCGCGAATGCCCGCCGCCTTTGCTTCTCTTATTTGGGGTCCCACTACCAGCGAGACTGCCCAAACTCTCGCCCCTGTCCTCACTGTGGAGGACAGCATTTGGACATTCTCTGCATGAATGCCAGAGAGGTTGACCGCTTGTCCAACCAGCCGACGCCGCGCACGGGCGGGTGTTTTGAAGGTGGCAGCCGAGTCTCACCGGCGCGTAGCCGAGAGTCGCCTCGCTCAGTTAATCGCCGCTCACCCCGCTTGGAGAACCGTAGCGTGCGCACGCCTCCTCTCTCTCGCGCACCTGAATGTGCTGTTCAGCGTCACCAGCACCATGACTGCTGCCCCAGGTATTCCCCTCCTTTGGCGGAGCGTCCCCGCCTTGACTCGCGCCCACCTCGTTTTGGGCGGGTGCGTCACTATGACCCGCCACAGATGGCGCGCGGATCGAGTCATCGCGCCTTTGAGGACTTCAAGCCGCACCCCCATTTTGACTTGCCTGGTCCTGGCCAACGTTCGACGCCCAGGCAACAATAGGTCATTGACCCCTGACCTATAACGCCAACCTCCCCCATTGAGACCGTTATCCTACCAACGGTTGCTGTTCGGGTCTGGGGACCCACGGGGACCTCTGTTGTTGTCCGTGCTATATTGGACACAGGTTCACAAGGTTGCATTGTTTCCACTTATTTGGTAGGGCAGGTTAAATAAAATATGGGCTCTTTTCCAAATTGTATACGGGGCATAGGTGACGTAGCCTCTAATGTTGAAGGGCAAATTAAGGTTTTGTTTGGCCCTGTTGAATCTTCACACCCGAGGATTAAAACCTCGGCTATTGTGCTGAAGAATATTTTGGGTATGCACCCACAGAAGCAGCTACCTGCTGTTGTGGTGAATTTGACATCGGGATTGGAACTGGCAGACCCCAAATTTGACACACCGGGACAAATCGACTTGTTGATTGGCTCTGATGTCCTCGGTGGAATTTTGATTGGTGGGAAACGGGTCTTGGTGCCAAATGGTTTGACTGCCATCCCGACCATATTTGGATTTGCTTTGATGGGACCTGTACCTAGGGACCCCCCTCCACCTGAACTTGATAATTTGTTGGCTGTAGGCTCTGCTCTCTCTGATGCAGTTCAGAGGTTTTGGGAGGTAGAGGAGCCCCCTCAAGCTGCCCGTTTGAATCCAGAACATGAGGAGTGCGAGCTGTTCTTCCAGAACAACACTGGTCGACTCCGTTCTGGTCGGATTATTACGAGGCTACCCTTTCTGTCTGTTCGGCCTCCGCTTGGTGAGTCACGACCTTTAGCCGAAAAGAGATTGTTGGCTATGGAGCGTCGCATGGGTCGTGATCCGGAGCTCAGGCAGAAGTACATTGAGTTCATGAGAGAATATGAACAATTGGGACACATGTCTGTGTCAAATTTGGATTGGCGTTCGGTGGAGCACTACTTTCTCCCGCATCATGCGGTATTGAAGCCATCAACTGGCAAGCTGCGCACAGTGTTTGATGGTTCTGCGCAGACTTCAACAGGCGTATCCTTGAACCAGTGCTTGCAGCCAAATTGTTCTTTGTTGGTTGAAGGCTTCTGTCCACACCTTGGTGGTATTCGTCGCTAATCGCGTTTCCCAAATACAGAAATCTGAAGGCAAGCTTGTTTGGAGACACGTGCCAGGTGATCTCATCCCCGCTGATTGTGCCTTGCGCGGATGCTTGACGCTTAGTTTGATAGGTCATTCGCTGTGGTGGGGTCCGGAATGGTTGAGTCGACCAGAAATTGATTGGCCTCGAAGGCTAGTTTTAAAAACTTCCGATTTGCCGGGTCTACAAACACTCGCTCTTGAGAAGTTGGAATGCGCCTTCGACCCCGATTTTTTGTTGAATCGTTACAGCTCCCTTGACAAGTTGTTAGGTGTTACTGCTTAAATAAAGCGTTTTATTTTTTATTTTAGGCACCCACAACAGAAACATCTGACACCGTTTCTTTCACCACAGGAACGACAGGAGTCCCTCACCTTTTGGGTTCGTTCTGTGCAATTGGCGCACTTTGAGAAGGAGATTGCTATCTTCAAGTCAGGGAAATTGAAATTATCGGGCGCTGTATCTAAATTGAACCCCTTTTTGGACGATACGGGTATTTTGCGCGTTGGAGGGCGTCTCAAGAACTCCAACCTCCCTTACGGGGCACGTCACCCCCTGTTGTTACCTAAGGACGGTCAACTGACCGTCACCTTAAGAACTCGCATGTTGGTTGTAATGCACTGTTGGCCATTATGCAACGCGAGTTTTGGATTTTGTCTGCCCGCAGAATTATTCGGAGTGTAGTCTTTCGCTGCATCACTTGCTATAAGCTCAAGGCTTCTACCATGCAGCCCTTGATGGGAGACCTACCGGCAGATCGCGTAACTGAGAGCAGGACGTTTGACGGTGTTGGCACGGACTTCGCTGGTCCCCTTTTGGTGAAAACGTCGACACTTCGAAACAGCAAGACTGTTAAGGTCTACTTGTATGGTTTTGTTTGTCTCACCACAAAGGCCGTACATTTGGAACTGGTCTCCTCGCTTACGGCTGAGGCGTTTGTAGCCACATTTCACAGATTTATATCCCGCAGAGGGCTGCCTTCCTTGATCCGTTCTGATTGCGGCACTAATTTCAAGGGCACTTATAATTATTTGAATGACGTTGTTAATTGCCTTGATACCAACAAGGCTGATATAGGCAATAGGCTTGCCCGACGTGGGATAAATTGGTTGTTTTCCCCTCTAAATTGTCCACACTGGGGTGGTATTTTTGAGGCCGCTGTAAAATCGGCCAAAACACACTTGCGCAGGACAATCGGTGAATCTGTCCTTACCTTTGAGGAACTCGCAACTGTGTTTTGTAAGATTGAGGCCGTTTTGAACTCTAGGCCATTGCGCCCGATCTCCTCAGATCCGAATGATTTGGAGGCCCTTACGCCGGGCCATTTTTTGATTGGCCACTCGCTTGTCGCCTTGCCTGAGTACCCCTATACTGATACGAGACCTAATCGTCTCTCGCATTTTGTATTGGTACGCCAAATTACTCAGAGCTTTTGGAAACGCTGAAATTTGGAATATTTGCACATACTCCAGCAACGCGTTAAGTCTCGTTTTGATCAAGGAGGCTAACCTTCCGCCACTCAGATGGCGCAGGGGGCGCATTCTTCGTTTGGTAACTGGGACTGATGGAGTTCCCCGATTTGCTGAGGTCTTGGTGGACGGTTCGATTCTGAGGAGAGCGGTTGCAACGTTGTCACGTCTACCAACCGATTAGCGGACCGGTAGGCCAGTCCGGGGCGGGTGGATGATTGAAATAGAAATAGTTTTTATGATAAGCTAAATCTATAATATCGGTTTAGTAACGTTTGTTTAGTCTATTGTAAATTTTGACTATGGTCACACTATGAACTGTCATTCATTCTCTCTGGTTCTTTGACGTGAAAAAATTGGCTTGCCACATTTTGACTTCTCGCGTGCTTGTGATATTGTAATAAATTTGGAACCCGAGTGATTGCCGCTTCTTTGATCTATAACCGGCACCGGTATATTGTGATAAAAGTCAAACTTGTGAACTATTGAACATTTGTAACATATTGAACATTGTAAAACTTGTGTGAATCCGCCAACGTGCATCGTGTTCTGAAGAAGGACGCCGAACTGGACCTTCGAGTAGTAACTATAACGATTTGCTTGTTATTTTGGCCAAAATTATGAGTTGAATCTTATAGGTCCACTCCGGAACATCAGTGAAGATTTGGTAAGTAAATTTGCATATGACCTTGAATTCATCGCTGTGCAGTCACAGTATAGGTGTCTAGATCTTTGCCTTGTCGTGGTCAGGTAGATGTATTACAACTTCCACTGCGCACTCTGAACAATTTCCTGCCTGCCTACGGCAACTCTAAACAATAGGGGTGTAATACCTATTACGCCTCTGCCTACCCCTTCAGGGATACAAGCGTAAATCTATATTTTTTTTAATATATATAAAGAATACAAATACAAAATATACATAGGTATACAATATAATAAATAAGCAGACAATACAGATGCAGTAAATATGGACGATGTAGCAAGAAAAAAATTAAATCAGGTAGTGCTTTTTGATCAAGGTTTTGAATACGTTTAAGGATTTTGCTTTTCAAATCTCCAGTGGTAAAGCATTCACAGACGCACAGCTTGAGCAGTGAAGGATTTCGAAAAGTAATTTGGTGAATGCTTTGGCATCCTCAGTGTTAGATCCTCAGACGACCTCAAGGATTTTACATGTGTCATGAACGAACACAAGACGTTCTTTAAGATAAATTGGAGAAGTACTAGGATTAAAGAGAACATTGTACAATAATGTTAAAATGTGAGTATTCCTGCGAAGATGAATTGGAAGCCACTTGAGTTTATTGAGAAAAACGTGATCATATTTGCGCAGTCCAAATATTAATCGTATGCAGAAGTTTTGGAGATGCTCAAGTTTATCTGGCTGCTCTTCAGTGAGATCGAGATAGCTGACGTCAGCATAGTTAATAATGGGCAGATACAAAGATTGAGCAAGTGCATCTTTAGCTTTTGCTATTTCTTCTACCACCAGACGGCGCTTAGTATGCGTCAGGTCCAAACTGACGTCTGATATAATACTGTTACGGACTACGGGGTAACGGGATTGGAAGGAAACACCGAGTAGCACTGATGACACTTTATTCTACTTCACACACGACACGCCGTTTAATTTCGACGCAGACAGCACCAACACTAGCGTCTTTTGCACTGGACTTTTCACTGCACTTGAAGTGCAGTTGCACTTCACTGCACTTTACTGCACTATACTTTCACTTCACTTTTTTACTACTTCTTCTTTCTTCCTTTTATTTCTTCCTTCTTCTTCTTCACTTTACCACTTTTCAACTTAAACTGGCGCTTAGCGCGTCTACACCGCCTTATATACCCCTAAGAATGTTCTAGATCTACTAATTTCGATTGTCTTTTCGTTATTCAATTGTTTTTCCATCTCCTGTCTCTTTTTAACCTTTCCATTCCTTCTTGAAGTTTCTAGAATTTTCTAATATTTATTCGAAATATTTAAATTTGTGTTTCCATCTCCTGTCTCTTTTTAACCTTTCCATTCCTTCCTGAAGTTTCTAGAATTTTCTAATTTTTACTCGAAATATTTAAATAATCTTTTAAATATTTGCCAAATATTCATAAACATTTTCCAAATTTCATAAAAACCATAATCCACATAACAGTTATCACTGGGATTTGAACCCACGCCTTCAGAACGTGAACGGAATGTGTTATCCGCACGGCCATCGCCTTGTTGTCAATGGATACTGAATTTGGCGAACACTTGACAAAATGTATACGTCATCAAATTAAAAACTCATTTCCAAATAATAAAATAGTCTTCAAACCTCTTTGCTAATTATTGTGTTTCGTGACGACGGTTTGACGTGACATCGGCCGTCACACTACCCCCCTCTAAGACATGCGCGTCCCGCGCATCCTTAAACCCATAATACACCGCTCTCCTATCGACATGGACCAAATCATTAAACTTCGTAGCTATAAACGCCTGTGATCTATGTGTAAGTTTGCTTTCTTTGAGGCACAAAACTTTCCCCATGCTACCACCTTTCATTGGAATTTCCACATCTCCACACTTAAGTATACCACCTTTAATGTCTAATCTGCAGTGATGATCTCTAAAGAAATCCAGCCCAACAATACAGTCGTCTACGATGTCTGCAATCACCGCTCGTTGCCAGTAAAGGTTGTCACCGATTTTTATAGCCACCATCTGTTCGCCTTTAACTGGGATGTACTGACCGGTAGCCGTCGTCAGTCGAGGTGAAATTGACGGCGTTAGAATCTTTCCGTTCTTTCTTGTCAAACGAGTTCCTATAACCGTTCGTGTCGCACCGGTGTCCAGGGTCAGCGAACATAGAACGCCATTGACTGCTCCATCGATAGTTAAACCATTTCCATCCGTGCGTTGTCGAATACGAACTTTCGGAGCTTTCCGTTTTCTGATCAGCGCTTGCATTGAAGTCTTGGCTGTAATTGCTTCCTGATCATCTTTCAACACTTGAACACTAGCGTCAATCTGACGCCTTTCTGCTACATGTTTCGGACAACTACGCCTTAAATGTCCGGGCTCTCTACAGTTATAACACTTTAGGACAAAAGATCTTCGACCAGTTCTTTCTTCTGCTGCAATAACTCTATCTCGATCACTCGTCACTTCTTGTTGAACAGCCTCGACTTCTAAAGCATGTGCTAATGCGTCTTTAATGTTGCTGTGGTGTTTCAAGCGCACAGCAGCTCTGACCTCATCGTCATAAATTCCGTCGATAAACGCCTGGAGTCGCATGCTTTGAACTTGTTCCGCGGGTGCCGACTGATAAGCTTTTCGTACCATCTTCGTCACTTCCATCGCCCACTGCTGCAAGGATTCGTTCGGATACTGACGGCGGTTGCGTAACTTGGCTCGGAACACATATTCTAAGTGCTCATCTCCAAATCTGGATTCTAGAGCCTCAAACAGCTGAACGTAAGTTGCGTCCTTTCCCACTGCCTCAAGCACCGACAATGCTTCTCCACGCAATGCCAGTATGAGTGCAAACTTGGACTGGTCGACATCCCAACCGTTGCTTATAGAGGCGGCTTCGAACTGTATTCTGTAGGCCTCCCAGGAAGTGTTTCCATCGAATAATGGTACTTTTAAATAACCACCAGAACTTGATGAGTTGATAGAAACCGAAGGGCTGTTGGACTTCATCTTCTTTAACTCCTCCTCTATCGTAGCTATGCGAGTGTGAATCTCTTCTGATACTGACGCCATGTGGGACTGCACTTCTTCCTCTATAGTAACCACGCGAGATTGCACTTCACCGATACGCATCTCCATCTCGGCGATCTTACGGGCGTTCTCCGATATATAACGGCGAATCTCAACCTGGCTCTCCATTATCTCGCCAAGCTGCTGCGAGTTTTGCTGAAGTTGTGTTTGAAGATCGCATTTAAGTTGCTGAGAGTTTTGCTCGAGTCGATGCGAGTTCTCCTGAAGTTGTGTTTGAAGATCGCATTTAAGTTGCTGAGAGTTTTGCTGGATTATTATTGCGAGGTCTGCGAGAGATATAGGTTTAGCTGCGCTTGCGGACGTAGATACCCCTCCTTCAGATCCGGTTGCTTGCGAAGGAGCATCCCTATTCACAACTTCCTGGCTAGAGTCACCTAGCTCTTGAGCGGCAGCCCTCGCACGTGTCGTACGCCCTTCTCTCGGCATGACTGGCATCTTTAAACCTTCCAATCCCACTTCTGACACCAATTGTTACGGACTACGGGGTAACGGGATTGGAAGGAAACACCGAGTAGCACTGATGACACTTTATTCTACTTCACACACGACACGCCGTTTAATTTCGACGCAGACAGCACCAACACTAGCGTCTTTTGCACTGGACTTTTCACTGCACTTAACTGCACTTCACTGCACTTTACTGCACTATACTTTCACTTCACTTTTTTACTACTTCTTCTTTCTTCCTTTTATTTCTTCCTTCTTCTTCTTCACTTTACCACTTTTCAACTTAAACTGGCGCTTAGCGCGTCTACACCGCCTTATATACCCCTAAGAATGTTCTAGATCTACTAATTTCGATTGTCTTTTCGTTATTCAATTGTTTTTCCATCTCCTGTCTCTTTTTAACCTTTCCATTCCTTCTTGAAGTTTCTAGAATTTTCTAATATTTATTCGAAATATTTAAATTTGTGTTTCCATCTCCTGTCTCTTTTTAACCTTTCCATTCCTTCCTGAAGTTTCTAGAATTTTCTAATTTTTACTCGAAATATTTAAATAATCTTTTAAATATTTGCCAAATATTCATAAACATTTTCCAAATTTCATAAAAACCATAATCCACATAACAGTTATCACTGGGATTTGAACCCACGCCTTCAGAACGTGAACGGAATGTCTTATCCGCACGGCCATCGCCTTGTTGTCAATGGATACTGAATTTGGCGAACACTTGACAAAATGTATACGTCATCAAATTAAAAACTCATTTCCAAATAATAAAATAGTCTTCAAACCTCTTTGCTAATTATTGTGTTTCGTGACGACGGTTTGACGTGACATCGGCCGTCACAATACAAACAAACACAGACGTACGAAAATATAGGGGCTTTGACAGTTTTGACAGGTTTCTGGACCTGATGCCTCAGTGTTGCCGCATAGCGAACGTCATTTCAGAAGACCCTCATTAGAAGCATACCTTACTCCACATAAAACTTGGCTTTCATGGCAAATTTGTGTTTTTGTTGGGATAAAGGTTCTTACAATATTCTGTATACTGTTGATTAGAGAATCACATACACACATATTTATAAATAAATTCTGTAATGGCTCGTAGTACCATCTCTCAATTTGTACCTCATGCATGAGGCTGAACATGTAGAACGTAACCACATTTACTGTAATATCCTAAATTTTATGTATACCGTGTTCAAACAAATAAACGATTTCTTATTCTTATTCTTATTCATAGACTCACGCCTGTTTCCCAAGGAGGTAGGCAGAGAAAATCGAGAAACGTCTTAAAAACCGATAAAATTGTGTGTTCTCGTTGCTAGCTGAACCATCTCAATTTTTGTCCTCAAAATGTGCCCACTGAGCCGCAAAAAGGGCAAATTGATTACGCATCCGGGAGTATTTTTATTTTTGGATCTTTTTTTTCAATATAAATTCTAGCGTTCGAATGTTTCCAATGTTTCCGGAATTTGTATACATACACATACATAACGTCACGCCTTTTATCCCCAAAGGGGTAGGCAGAGGTGTATTTCTAAACCCACTTTTCGCCAGATATACTTTAGTCCCACGTAATAAGGGGCGAGCCTATTGCCGTACCGGGCACATTTCCAGACTCCGTGCTGCTACTGAGAATTTCGTGACAGAAAAACCCAATAACACTGCCCGACCCAGGAATCGAACCCGGGACCTCCCGATCCCACGCGCACATTTATGCCGCGAGACCAACGAGGCAGTCGTATAGGGTTTGATGTCGAGTTTTCCGTCTCTACGCAAAGATGGTATTTGCATCGTGTTACCCCTTAGTCGCCTCTTACGACACCCACGGGAAGATAGGGGGTGGTGACACTTGTATTCTATGCCGTCAACCACACGGCAAAGGAATTTGTATTGCGAAATACCGAGCTATACCACAGGTTTCTCGTTTTAGGGTGGCATCGTTTCTGGATATTTCGAGCAAACATTTTCATGTATACAGGTACAGTGAAGTTACTATGCAGAAAAACAAAGGTACGCCCGTTAGAAATATGGTGAACGTCCGGTAAAATAATGTGAACAATCACTCAACTATAGTGATGCCGTAAGGACTTGTTACACAACAAAGTCTACCTACCTAATTATAGCACTAGGATCAGTAAAACAATTTTTAAAACCTTTACCTATATGCTTTTCTGTTATTTACGTATTTCGATTCGAGAAATGCGGCAACGAGTTTCTTAAAAAAAATGCCGTAAAGAATGTTAATAACTTGTGCCCAATTTAGACTAGAAGTTAATTTCCTTTCAGTTTATCTTAAGTCAAGACCTTCTTTAATTAATTTGAAATTTTAATACTTATTCTGCAATGAGGACTTCCTTTGACTTTTTCGTATAGTAACCACGAAAGAAGGAATTTTGTAAAAATGGTAAAACTAAACAATCACTGACATGACCAGAAACCTTTTTAAACTAAACGAAAATAAAACTGTTATGTGGTAATATTATACTATTTGATACTCGTGTGAAGTAAATGTATTATATACATTTCACGCAATTAAGTCTAGAACTTACTTTAGAGCTATATTTCTTCTTTTTTTTTGTAATAAAACCGTTTCACTTTATTTTGGAGAGATTTGCATGAAATTAAAATGACACCTGCAAACCAGAAAAAGCTATCTATGTTTTAATTTAAAATTATAAGCGTTTCGCTTTCGATAATCATAGTGTAAAATCAAACAAGTCGGCGGTGGACCAGTTCGTAAAAAATCCCTTGGCTCGCTCATAGAGACGAGGCACACTAGAAACTGGTTTTGTACACGAGTGTCAATCTGCGTGTAAAGTAGCACTGGAAGTGACGATGTCTTACTGAGTGATTTTCGCCCTTATGGTGGTCTAGAGGGAAATTATTTGACTGTACCTACACAGTTGAAACTCATACATTTAAGTAAAAAAAAAAAAACTATTCTACACATGCCGACCACACAAGATTAAAAATAAATTTTACTCCAAAAGGCAAATATCCACTTCCCCGCAGCTATTTTCACATCAGTGTAAAACGTCCGCAGTAGGTTTTATTGCGTCGCGATGTCATTCAACTTTTTTGCATACATTTAAAGTTGTGTGTTGTGTGTAAACTGTCCGTATGTTTACCTACACATTCAAATGAGAATTTTGATTTGTTGTTCGTATCTTTGATTCTGTTACCCTTTTGTTTCGGTTGGGGACAAGTGTAGATTGGCTTTGTCGGAGTTTTATGGCAGATGTTATGTACACAGTTTGCTTAAACTAGCTAGGTACTCTATGCAGTGGTTTAGTATGCTAAAATAAATTCAAAATACAGAAATTAACTAGTTCCATAGGCGCACTTTTACAACTTCGACAAATCAAATGCTTCAAATCAAAGAACCTGTGATTAGTACTTTAGTCTCTTTCAATCTATTCGGAACAATATTGGATAATGCCGAGGTCAAATACAAAAGGTCTGTTTCTTAGAAATCGACTCTGTATACTTAAAAAGTATTTTTGTCTCGGTATTCTCACGCAACCTCAGATTAAGTACCTGTATGATCTGAGCACGCAAAATAAAAATAACTAGTATCAAGGTGCGTGTCGCTCTGTGGCCTTTCTCTGACTGAACCTGAAGTAATTTACGCCATCTTTTTTTTTACATGTGCCGCACTACCAATGAGCCGACAGTGTGCCCAGACCCGAAACAACGATTTATGAAGCACTCAAGGTATCGTCGCGGGTGGGTATTGAACCCACAACACTCAGCGTAGTTCAAACGGTGACGCTACCGCTTAAACTACTGCACCATATGCGCACGTTTAAACATCAGGCCGTCTAGTTTGTTTAATCTACTACTATCGATGGATATTGAAAAAATCAATAAACACCATATTTATCCACCACATAGATAAATCTAAAAGGTCTTAAGAGCGTTTAATCCGTCGGAGGCGATTTTGCGGGTTTTTATTGTTCTATATAGGGTGCATAGGGTTCCCACCAAGAACTTAGGGTCCCAAGCCAACCTCACCTGCAAGTGGTGCACCTGCCGATCAACAGACGAGGCTCTGGCAAACAAAATGTCCCAATAAGCGGCAATAGGCTCGCCACCTATTACGTGGGATCAAAACACTGGCGAAAAGTGGGCGTTTAATATGCCTCTGCCTACCCCTTCGGGGAAACAGGCATGAGTCTATGTATGTATGTATAATTGTTCTATTACGTTAAGGATAAATAACAATTAATGGAAAACATATAGAAAATATGAAAGTTTAGTTCTTTATCAAGAGAGTGCTAAAGAAAAATTTATGGGTTACTATAGTAAATATTTTAAAACGGATGATTTTTTTTTTTTTGCCGTGTGGTTGACGGCATAGAATACAAGTGTCACCACCCCCTATCTTCCCGTGGGTGTCGTAAGAGGCCACTAAGGGATAACACGATGCAAATACCATCTTTGCGTAGAGACGGAAAACTCGACATAAAACCCTATACGACTGCCTCGTTGGTCTCGCGGCATAAATGTGCGCGTGGGATCGGGAGGTCCCGGGTTCGATTCCTGGGTCGGGCAGTGTTATTGGGTTTTTCTGTCACGAAATTCTCAGTAGCAGCACGGAGTCTGGAAATGTGCCCGGTACGGCAATAGGCTCGCCCCTTTTTGCGTGGGACTAAAGTATATCTGGCGAAAAGTGGGTGTAGAAGTACGCCTCTGCCTACCCCTTCGGGGATAAAAGGCGTGACGATATGTATGTATGTATGTATGGATGAATTTAAAAAAGTCATTTTCGTCATTTCTGTCGTTTAGGCCAGCATTAATGGTCGCTATTGCTATGAAAACTTATCGTTCTATAATTCTGTAAACGTAAACTGTACGTGCAAAAGTTATACAAGCGAGTCCTTAAGAAAGAAATTGTACTTTCATTCATAATTTTCAAGAAAATCGGAGATCAAAACAGTGCAATTTGCTTAATTTTAGCCCGCAATTTGCATTTATATCTAAAAAACTACGCTGATTATTAAAAAGATATATACATATTTAGAAACCTTAAGATTCATTTTGAGTCATACTCATGTCACAAATGGTATTCTCCTAAATAAACTGATATTGGAATATTATCGTGACTAGATCGTTAATTGAACAATGTCATCATCATAGTTCTAGCATACCGTGGATTCGAACCCGATACCCTCTGCATAGCAGTCCGTTGGTATCTCCAGTAGGATATCGCTGCCTGTTGTTAATTAAACAATGTGTCAACGTCGAACAATAGAAGTCAAATTATATTTAAATTAGAAGAATACCAATTCTGAGTCAATTTAAAATCTAATCTCATTTCATTGAAATTAAACTACAGTTTACGGATTTTATCGCGATGTATTGGTTTCACTAAGTTATTACATTTGAAACTAATGATCAAGAAACTATATTTTTAATTTATTACTAGCCGACGTTTCGAATTCTTTACAGAATTCATGTTCACGGCAGACTGTGTAACATTCGCGTAAACCCAAGAAGATACTAATCTCATTTCGTTCAAAATATAATTTCAATGTCATATAAAATACGAGAATTGGCCTTATTTACTATCTATGTAAAATTTTATAAAAAGAGGGATTTATATCATCGCACACTGTGTGAAATAATTTTAGGTGAATATATATTGTATAATTTCAATATTTTGTAAATGCAAATCAACATATTGTATATTTTTTTCTTTCTTTTCATTAATTATTTTCTTTTACCCGACTCTTTTGGTTTTGTATTTAGTGGGTTTTCATGCATTAATAACGAAATAGATGTATATTTGAAATGTGACAATTATGTAGATGACAATTATAAATTATTTCTTTCATATGATAAAACTGCGCCAAATTATTATAAAAAAATAGTCGTTGTTATCCTGAGGAACATCATCCTACTAAACAAATATGTAATATCTATCTTTATTTGATACCTTTAAATGCATGTGCATTGAAAATAATTCATTTGAATACTTTCATATCATAATCGACGTATTACATAAACGAATACTGTTCATGTATGGCAAGAAGGATCAAGATTATTATTCCACGCGACACCGTCATAGTGCGCCGGGTCTCGCATCCGCGGTGCGCGGGCGACCGCGGTACTATAAAAACCTAAACTCGAGTCGCCGCTCGAGGTGTATACGCTATTAATATTGTCTAAGTTGCTAGACTTCGTCAGCATATATATTGCATCAAGAGCCCTCCTAAATAGGTCGTATGTTAGCAAAGTTATCACACCACTTGTATATTGAGTATCTATTTTGTGAAATTTTGTTAAATAGAAGTGGCTACTTAAGTTTTTCGAGAGGTGATAAATAATGGTCTGCCTGACTGTCTCATTCATGTCATAGTATTTTACTTATGCTACAAAATCAGCCACTCAAGCCATTGTACACCAAAAAATGGTTCTGCTTATATGCGTAGGTATACCAGTGAAAGTGAAAGTTAGCCACCCACCAACAACATTTAAACGTTTTCCATAATTCCTGGGTAAATTTATTGTAATGGAAATTAGGTGTATTATTAATTAAGGTGTTATTTACATTGTATTATAGTACATGGAGCCGCGGGCAAATCAAGTTTTATAATATGAAGAATACTGAACTACTGGAGTTGAGGTGACGTAATATATTGTCCGCCAATAATTATGGGTAAAGTACCCTTTATTTTTGTATGCTTTTTACTATTCATATTACATTAATTGAATAGCTGAACGAGGTAGTATTTTATTCAACTTCCTACAAGTTTACTGGAGCTGTTTACAATAGCTTTGCGAGCTGTTATGAAGAGGCTTAATTTGTAAAACGACATGTTAGTTAACATATATGAGGTTCTATTTCGAAGCATTAGGGCTTAAGATGTTAACTAAGGATTCAAGTTTTTGTGTACGAGTTTAAGTATACCTAAGCTTGTCTTTTAGAACTTAAACTTTAGATACAAAATTGCAGATTGCTGAAATATTTCTTTTATAAATCAAAACGTATACGACTCTAGGGGGCGCTACATTAAATTTAATGGGACGTTCACAACACTTTATAACCATATTATGATTGAGATCCTTATACGGTACATTTATGCAATATTGGTCAGGTGTGCTATTGCCATTTGCCAAGCTATGAAGATCATCGCAAGATATACGCATACAATGCGTACTTACAAATCAGCTGAAATCATTTTTAAGCAAAACGCTTTTTATACCAATCTAAACGTAATAAAAATAAAGTTAACACAATACAATCATGACGACCATCCATTAAAACGGATCTGACATTCTAAATTCGATTCAACTTTACGAACCGACAAATAAAACGGTCGTGGCATTTAAAATAAAAAAATAAACAACATAAAAGAAATTGACATTGACAATATTGAAATCGCCAACGTTCATCCTTGACCCATCAAATGGTTTGTTTGCCAATCCTACCTAACATAGCATAAAACCGAAAGCAATCCTCGGTAAGCTTGTTCAACCCTAATAAATCTACCTATGTCCCCATTTGGAATTTTGTTTACATCAACGTTATGTGTCCCGAATACCTGACTAGGGCTGTCCAAATGTTTTCTAACGGATGATCGCTACAAGTGTTTTTGATTCATAAATATGGTTGTAAATGGATGTGCCGTATTGGACCAGCAGTGGTATTGTTACGAGCTGGGGGTTCGACGATAAATTATAGCTCACTATGCCACTTAAACTGAACTTTATTCACTAACACAATACACTAGATACACACACTTAATTTTCCAACACTAATAAAACACACTATTCACACCACTAGTACAACACTAAACACTTCCGAATTACTTTCTTCGCTTGATGTTGATCGCTTTCCGTATTCAATTGAACTGTGTCCGGTCCGTTCGCTCCCGCTCTATTTATACTGGCCGGATAACATCACTAGCGTATTCTAGATATTTCCACAAAACTGTCGAATAATCGCGAACAGTCCGATGCTCGATACAGCAATCGCCATCTAGTACAGAGTAGCTGAATTACCTTTAAACCACCGATACATTCAATCTCTTCTAGTACCCCCATTCACCGGTAGATGGCGTAACACTGCTCCCCTCTTAAACGTGTTCGTCTCGAACATCGTTGGACCCATGGTAACGAGCCAACCGGTCCACATGAACTATCTTCGGTGCACCTCGCGACCCCTTCTGGATTCGATAGGTGACGTCGTTCATCCTGGTAATTATGCGATATGGCCCGTCCCATCTGGCTTGTAACTTAAGCGATTTGCCTTTGCTTCGTACTGGGTTATGAAGCCACACCAATGATCCCTCATCGAAGCCTTTGTTGTTTGCCTTCCGGTCGTAGCGAGTCTTCATCTTCTCAGACATCTGTTGTCCAGATTCCCTGATGTGCTCGTATACGTCGTTCATCCTGTTGCGTAGCTCGGTTGCGTAATCCGTTATATTGCGTGGAGATTCTGGTGGAATACCGGTGATAAGGTCTGCAGGTAAACGGAGTTCTCTACCGAAATTGGCAAAAGCTGGTGTTATTCCTGTAGTTTCGTGGACCGCACTGCGATATGACAGGAGAAATGGTTGGATGTGCTTGTCCCAATCTCTTTGTTTGCTCTCCACGACCTTCGCCAGGTACCTTTCCAGTGATTGGTTAAACCGTTCAACCATGCCATCTGATTGCGGATGATAAGCCGTGGTCCTGGTTTTATGCGCACCCATTACGCGACAAGTCTCCTTGAATACCTCAGATTCAAAGTTCCGGCCTTGATCGCTGTGGATTTCCAAGGGCACCCCGAACCGACAAAAGACTTCATGCACCAGCTTATCGGCCACTGTGGTAGCTTCTTGATTTGGGATTGCAAACACTTCAGGCCACTTCGTGAAGTAATCCATCACAACCAAGAAGTATTTGTTTCCATCCTGGCTCTCGGGAAACGGCCCAGCGACATCCAAGGCTATGCGCTCCCATGGGGCTCCCACATTGTACACCTTTAATGCACCTCTGCTTCGAGTATGTGGCCCCTTGACAGCCGCACAACTTGTGCATTTGCGGCACCAATCCTCGACGTCATCCCGACAGTGGAGCCAATAAAACCGCTCCCGGATCTTAGTAAGGGTCTTCTTAACTCCCATGTGACCTCCCGAAGCACCATTGTGATAGAGCTGCAAGACTTCCGGCACCTTAGTTTTGGGCACTACCATTTGCAAATGGCACTGGTTACCGCGAGCGTTTTCCTATTTGCGGCACAGAACTCCATCCTGGACGACCAAGCTTTCCCACTGTGCCCAATAACTCTTGGCGATAGGGCTCATTGCTGCGATATCACTCCATTTGGGCCTAGGAGCGCCTGATTTTTTCCATTCAAGAATCGGCTGTACATCCTTGTCATCTTGCTGAGCACTCTGCAAAGCTTCTCTCCATTCGTCGCTTAGATCCGTCTTTAACATCCTCACTAGCGCTGCCTGCTTTGCTTCCTGTCGGCTACAGTGTTTGCACTGGTCGGGACACGGCCTACGCGATAGGGCATCTGCGTTACCATGGGACTTGCCGCTGCGATGTTGTATTACAAAATCAAACTCTTGCAGTAGTTCAATCCATCTAGCTACTTGTCCTTCTGGGTCCTTAAATTGAAGTAGCCATTTCAGCGCTGCATGGTCGGTTCGCAGGTGGAATTTACGGCCCAACAAGTATTTGTTGAAATGCTGCAACGTCTTTACTACAGCCAAGAGTTCCCGCCTGGTGACGCAGTAGTTTCTTTCGGGTTTGGATAAGGTCTTGCTGAAGTATGCTATAACAACTTCTTGATCACCCTTCTTCTGTGACAGCACGCCGCCAATTCCGGTGTTACTGGCATCTGTGTCAACTATGAATTCATGCTCATTGTCAGGGTAGCCTAGAATAGGTGCAGTACACAGATGTTCCTTAAGCTTCTGGAATGCAACGTCACAGCTCTCATTCCAACAGAACTGCACTCTGTCTTCGGTGAGCTTATGAAGAGGTCGAGCAATGTCAGCAAAGTTCTTCACAAACCGTCGATAGTAGGAGCATAATCCGAGGAATGCTCTGACCTGCGTTTTGTTCTCTGGAACTGGCCATTCCTTCACGGCAATGATCTTATCCGGGTCAGTTTGAATACCGTTCTCCGAGACCACAATATGTCCTAGAAAGTTCACTTGCCGTCTGAATAACGCGCATTTCTTCGGACTCAGCTTCAAATTAGCTCCTCGTATCTTTGACAGCACTTGCTCCAAGTTTCGAAGATGATCCTGGAAGGTGCGCCCCACGATGATGATGTCATCCAAGTAGACCAGGCAGGCGTCTCCAATCAGTCCCATAAGCACTCGCTCCATCAGTCGCTCAAAAGTAGCCGGAGCGTTGCACAATCCAAAGGGCATGACGTTAAATTGCCACAATCCTTTGCCTGTGGAGAATGCCGTCTTCTCTTTGTCTCGAGGATCTATTTCCGCCTGCCAGTAGCCACTTTTTAGGTCTAAGGTAGAAAACCACTTCATCCCCGTCAGCGTATCCAGTGTGTCATCGATCCTTGGCAGCGGGTAGCTGTCCTTCTTCGTGATGTCATTCAATCGGCGGTAGTCTACACAGAAGCGCATGCTGCCATCCTTCTTCTTTACTAGGACAACCGGAGAGCACCACGGGCTGGACGAAGGCTCGATTACGCCTTCTTTCACCATACCGTCGATCATAGCTTCCACTTCACGTTCCCGTGCCACTGGCACACGTCTTGGTCGCTGGCGAATCGGTGCTTCACTTCCCGTGTTTATTTTGTGCTGGACTAGTGATGTCTTCCCTATGTCGGCATCACTGGTCGAGAAAATATCGGCGAACCGGTTTAACATCTTCTTAGCCTTGGTCTTCTCTTCTTCTGACAGGGTACTTTGGCAGTCCTCCAAAAGTGAAGACACGTCGAATCGTGCACCCTGAACCTTGTCGCTGGTAGGTTGCTCTTGACATCTACGCATCCAAGCCGCTCCTTCATAGGTGCCCAATTCCGTCCCTTTTTTGAGCAACACTTCCTTGTCACTTGCATTTAGTGCGCGTACTGATGAAACTTTGGTACCCCTTACCAAGGTTCGTGCAATCTTCCATTAGGCATCTTCCTCTAGGCCTTCGATAAGTACGCAGCGGTTACCTCGACCAGAACTCCCAGGTAAACAAACCGGTACTACCGTTTCCGACCGCGGTTGAAGCGTGACATTCTTCAGGCAGTACACTTTTCCTGAAGTTGCGCCTTCCATGAAGACTTCTTCCGAGCCACATTTCAACACTCCTTGGTTAACATCGATCTCGCAGTGATACTTCCGCATGAAGTCTAGGCCAAAGATGCAGTCGTCCACTATATCGGCCACGATGACTTTGTGACGGTAAATTTTGTTGCCTAGCTTCAGATCCACCTCCATTTCACCTCGGACGGTTATGTGCTGACCGGTAGCTGTTCTCAGATTCACACATTCATTGTTCCTGAAGCAGCCCCGAAGAACCCGTCTTGCCAGATGGAAACCGACGACTGTCCGAGAAGCACCCGTGTCCAATGTCAGCTTGCATGGTGTTCTGTTAATTTCGCCTTCGATGATCAGGCTGTTCCCGTCGCATGATTGCGAGATCGAGATACTTGGGGCTCTTCCATTACCAGCCAGCACCCGCCCCGCAGTCCTGGCTTCTACTCGTTTCCCTGCTCTCGCTGCCTGGCAGGCACATCAGGCGACCCCTTTGGTGGAGACAGGGTGTCACCAGGCTGCCTACGCTTTGGGCAGCTCAAGCGGATATGGCCTCTTTCTCCGCAGTTGTAGCACCGAGGTGATGACACAACTTCCCTGATGCGGTGACCTCGGTCGTCGCGTCGCACTGCTTCCACCTCCAGAGCGTGGGCTAAGGCATCCTTGAGGTCCTTGAAGTGCCCAAGCCTCACTGCTGCTCTTACCTCCAGGTCCCGGATCCCATCCGTAAACGCCTGTACGAGGTTCCCATCAATAAGCGCAGGAGACGACTGGTATGCCTTCCTGACCAGCTTTTCCACCTCTAGAGCCCACTGCTGCAGGGTTTCTCCGGTGCGTTGCGTCCTGTCCTTCAGCTGAGCACGATACACATGTTCGAGGTGCGCGTCTCCGTACCTCGCCTCCAGCGCCTCAAGAAGCTTCTCGTAGGTGACGTCTTGTCCGAGTGCCTCCAACACTGTCAAGGCCCGGTCGCGAAGGCCCAAGGTTAGGGCGGTTAAGGCCTGTTCTTTGGTCCACCCATTCGATCGCATCACAGCCTCAAACTGGATCTTGTATGCAGACCATGATGACGAGCCATCAAATGGTGGAACCTTAAACCCACGAGGTGAGGGCACTACAGTCGCAGATGTCACTTCGTTGGATCCGAGCCCACGCAATCTCCTCTCCACTTCAGCGACACAGGTGTCGTGATGGTCGTGTACACGCTTCTCTATAGAGGCGACGCGAGTCTCAAGCTGGTCGTGTACGAGCTTCTCCACGTCGCTGATACGAGCCTCGTGCTGCTGGAGCTCCTCCTTTACCACCTTCAGGTCCTTCCCTACAGCGGCGCTGAGGTCTTTCATCACCACCAGCTGTTCCTCCAAACGGCGGGCCTGCTCCTCCTTGTCGCGCTGCAGCTGTTCCTCTAGGCGGCGCGCGTGCTCCTCTTGACGGCGAGCCTGCTCCTGTTGACGGCGGTCCTGCTCCTCTTGACGGCGGGCCTGCTCCTGTTGACGGCGGTCCTGCTCCTCTTGACGGCGGGCCTGCTCCTCCTTGTCGCGCTGTCGCTGTTCTTCCATGCGGCGCGCGTGCTCCTCTTGACGGCGGGCCTGCTCCTGCATGAACGCCATCAGAGCCGCGATGTCGGGCACCGCCATGGAGTGTGCGCTTGCAGGCTCCACTGCAGCCGCGGAGTCGCCTGATCCACCAGACGATGGAGAAGGAACGTCTCCTAAGCGTCTCTGGTCCAGGTCTTGCTGGCGCTGGTTCCTGGTACGCACACCTTCAGTTTCTTCCTTCGGCATAACCGGCATAATTTATCCCTTTCTTCAGACACCAATTTGTTACGAGCTGGGGGTTCGACGATAAATTATAGCTCACTATGCCACTTAAACTGAACTTTATTCACTAACACAATACACTAGATACACACTCTTAATTTTCCAACACTAATAAAACACACTATTCACACCACTAGTACAACACTAAACACTTCCGAATTACTTTCTTCGCTTGATGTTGATCGCTTTCCGTATTCAATTGAACTGTGTCCGGTCCGTTCGCTCCCGCTCTATTTATACTGGCCGGATAACATCACTAGCGTATTCTAGATATTTCCACAAAACTGTCGAATAATCGCGAACAGTCCGATGCTCGATACAGCAATCGCCATCTAGTACAGAGTAGCTGAATTACCTTTAAACCACCGATACATTCAATCTCTTCTAGTATCATTCACCGATAGATGGCGTAACAGTATCAATGAGTTACATGTAAGTCTGGCAAATTAATTTCAAGTAAAATATTATCGAGCCAATCTAATGTTTAATTAGTTTAATTTAGCCTTGTTCTTCAGCCGTAAAATCATAGAGGGAGAAAAAGTTTTTGATTTTACGTTTGTCCAGCAGCCTAATATAGCATAAACCTTGTTAGTGACCAAGAAATAGTGGGTATCTCTTCCTAAGACATTTATTTTCTTTATGGCTACTGTTCCTCATCGGTAGCCCATAGCTAAAGGCTAATAATAATTTAGCTTACATTGATAAATGGGCTATCCTACACAAATATAATTATTCAAATCGAACCCGTAATTTTTGAGATTAGTGCGTTCAACCAAATAAACAAACAAACTCTTCAGCTTTACGATATTAGTTTAAATGATAAAAATAATATGTACTTACAATATATTAGTTTTATTATTTAAATATCATTACAAGCCCTAAAAGCTAGAAGTTGACATTAATTGGTTCGATATATCCCTTTTATGTTCAATTTGACTTCGAAAATAACAGTTTACTAACGCCATTATATCGTGACAAATTTACTGTTGTTGTCCACTTTTCTTTTTGGCACTGGTCTCAGCATCATTTTAAATACTATACACCAGTGTAGCTAGACTAAATAGTAGTTACTATAGAATAACAATTTCAACAGTAAGCTTCTGAAACGCCGATTTTATTTCTGGAGTATCTTGATCCGAAATGTAAGTCAGCATTACGATCTTAGTAGAGCCTTGCAAACGGCAATGGGCGCACCTCGTTGATCAGAAGATAGTACATCCATCATATAACCTTCTTTCTACTTAAGCAACTGTCTCCCTAGCCCAAATTATCTATGCCATGATTCAAAAATCCATTTTCTCACAAAAATTCCATTATATTCAAATTTCCAGTAAGACTATGCTTGAACCAATTTTTCAAACAAACTCAACAGGCTGTAAAAATAAACAAAAAGCTAACAGTATTCCATTGGGGTTCGAAACGTAGAACAAACGCTAATTGGGTCCTAGGCGGATGATTGCGTTCATCAAAACTTCAGTGCGTCTACTCTGTTACCAATGTTTTCATGTTAACTACCTACTGTAGTTTAAATCATAAGAAAAAGGGATAAATAAATAACGTGTATGTACAAGTTTACTTAGAATATCTGTATAATATAATATCATCTGTATATATAAAATCCTTGCGTTACTGACTAACTGACAGACAAGCTAGAGCCGAAACTATTCGACCCAATAAACTGCAATTTGCCATGTATGTTTCTTAAGTATGGTAAGGGTGCACTAAGAAAGGATTTTCTGAAATTCCCACGGAATCGAGCAAACTTTAAATAAAATGTGCAGGCATCGCTGCAGGCGTATGGTTAATGATGTATCTTATAACTGCGACATACGAGTGGCTGAACAACTATGGCCAGAATTCGAATAATTACGCCGATATAGTACGTTGATAATACCGGGGTGGTTTTACGGGTGGGGCCGATATATTACTTATCGATGGATTTGGCCACTAGAGATACATACTTGACATATGCACCATTAATTTTTTTTTCAGGCACGCCTGTATTCCCGAAGGGGTAGGCAGAAGTGTAATATTACACCCACATTTCGCTATGAATTTTTAGGTCCCACGTAACGTAGTGTAGGACGCCCTCCGGCTGGGTGGAGTGACGATATACACAAAGTGGCTGGCAGCGGCTGGACACGAAGAACCGAAAATCGGGCTCAGTGGCGTGCCATTGGAGAGGCCTATATCCAGCAGTGGACATCGGCAGGCTGATGATTATGATGATGTAATAGGGGGCGAGCCTTTTGTTACCGGGCTCATCACCAGACTCCGAGCTGTTACTGAGAATTCGGAAGAACCCAATAACACTCAATGCAATTGCCCTTGCGGTATTATGCAAAACCTGGCGATGAAAAAGAGTGACCGTGAGTTTTATTGCCCGTTCTTTCTCATGGTTCTACGCCCTTGCTTTGCGAACGTGGCAGTAAATGTAAATGTAGAAGCTTTAAGTAATATTTTTAAATTTTACGTTAATAAGTGTCACTTTGTGATTTAGATAAATAAAGGATTTTGACTTTGACTTTGACAATTTAGCAAATATATAGGCATATTTTATGTAGTAGCCAAATCCATCGATAGATAAAATATGAGCGCTGGCTGTAAGTGAGTAGGCCGCAAACGCCTTTAGGGAAAAGTAGCACACACCTCGTCAGTCAGCCCAAATTCGAACCAAATCCCGAACGGCGAAAAGGAACAAGGTTTCCACTGCAAGAACAAAATATTTAAAAATGGATCAAAGAATATAATAGTAGTCTGAAACGTGGTCTCACTACACTACTCAGACTTTCAGTAGTAAGCCCGAATGATACTAAGCCACGGATATACATAGGCAGTTTTATAAAATGCTCGTACAATTGTTGGAAATAGATATATGTTTATGATTAGAACGAGAATATCAGTTTGTAACATTGGTTATCTTTGGTAATTATTTTTTGTAAGACTGACAAGTCACTTCCGTAAAAAAAGGTTGATTGACCACATGTGGTGTGTACATTGAAGTAAATTTTGTAAAACCCTTGTAAATTGCCGCTATTTGATTTGCCCGGCACGGTTTAGTGAGCCCTTGATGAACTTTGTGATATTATATTGAACATTGACATTTTGTAAAACTGAAAATTGTGTGAATCCTCTCCTTGTGTTGAAGACGTCGTGTTTGGAGTCTGGTGGCTAGGTAGATGTATTTATCTCTATTTTGGCCAATTTAGTAGTGTATTTATCTAGCTTGGTTCTAGGACTGAGACCAGTGATGATCCAGGTAACTGCATAATAATATTGTATTTTGATTCTTAGCGCTGAGCAACTCAGCCAATATATGTCTGACTTCTTGTTTGCTCTAATCAGACGGATGTAATACAAGCTTCCACTGCCTTCACCAACAATTTCCCTCTGCCTAGGGCAACTCTGGAACAACAATTATTAATAAACTTGAGGATGCCTGAAGCTGAGAAGAGCAGCACGCACATTTTATATTAATTAAACCTTTTCTGCCCGATCCCGTAGAAATTTCGGGAAATCCTTTCTTAGTGTACCCCCACAGTCCTCAAGGAACATACATTCAAAATGTTAGCTTCACGCCATTTAATTTCGGTGGCGCATCGTCTGTCAGTCTATAATTTATCTATACAGATTTGATAATGATATTAATAATAAGATAGGTATGATTTTATTTTATTACTATAATCTGTATGTATAAAACTCTTGCATTACTAACAAACGGACAGAAAAGGCATAGATAAAACTACTGTGCGCAAGTAACTGAAATGTAGCATGCATATTCCTTAGGGAGTGTAATGGAGCAAGCTAAGCGGGTAAAATAGGAGCTGAATTCGAAGTCTAGTATTTTAATAAATATAATATAAACTTTTTTTTTATAAACTCACGTCTGTATCCCTGAAGGGGTTGGCAGAGGTGTAATATTACACCCACATTTCGCCGTGAATTTTTAAGTCCCACGTAATAGGGGGCGAGCCTACTGCGCGGGACATATTATAGTGCACAAGTGTGTGCGCATACACAAGTGCACTCTCTATCCCCTCACTCTCATAGTCCGATGGGACGCCACATGCGACACGACCGGAGAGAGATTGGGCGCAGGACCAACGGCTTAACGTGCTTTCCGAGGCACGGGGGTGTGACACCGCCAACTTCCTGACTCCGAACTTCTATTGGATAATTCCCATCAGAAAAACCCAATATCACTTTTTGTTCAACGCGGGAATCGAACCCGAGACCACATGATCCGCAGTCGCTAACACTACCGCAGGACCACATATATTAAATAATATATATTTATGGGTTTTCTTGTTATTCTCATTCATATTCTTAGAGTATAGTTCTGCTAATAGTTTATATTGTAAAGAAAATAAAAGGGTACTCACAAACTATAATAGTAAACGTTTAGTAGTGGTTTGGAGAGTAGCTGCGATCCCTATAAAGCGGTCGATACCGAGCAATTAGGAATGTTGATCACGTTGCTCCGTGTTGCCAATTAGAAATTGTTAAGTACCAAGTTGTTGAACGATAGTGTGAACTTTTATTGGTCGCTTTATCGGAACTATTTTTGTGCTAGTAAACAGTGACAACAAATTACAATAAAATCGATAGTAAAAAACAGAAACTACTTTAGACGCAACTGCTCCAACAACTTTTAGAGGGACTGGCCAAGAAGATATATTGTATAAAGCAAATGTGAATGACTGGAGGAAGGGGAAGACCATTGGCGGATGTCTTCTGACCAGATTGGAGACACCCTAAAAATGACAGGTCTGAAGAAGGTACAGTAAGTCGATTAGCATGAAAAAAAAATGAGACTGAATGAAGCAAGAGCAATGCATGAGCATGCAAATGGCGGTTCGTAGTCTCAAATCTCTGCCTAAACCTTCGGGTCACAGCCGTGAATCTATGTATGTATGTATGTAATATTTAAACTTGGCAAGGGTTTTCTATTGATTTGTATTGATTGTTTGTGTAACCATCATTAATAATCTTTACTGTTTGCCCGGTTGTATCTAAGAATTACCTTGGTGCTCGTGGTCTGCGTTCTAGTTTATCCGTCTGACCTCCACAACCAAAAAAGACAGCGATATTCCGTAGCTAAGAGCAGCCTTTTGCTGATTATAAATACTGGCTACTTCTTCAGATCATCAATCCTGCTTGCGACGGGATAATGACCAAGTTCAGCCAATAAAATCATATTATGTGAGCTTAAGCCAAATAAATCTTTTAAAACATTCCATACAAATATCCCATTACTGTTTTAACACCAAAACCGCAGTATAAAAATAAATACGCCAAGAGTATCGAAATAAAAAATGAAACGTAATTGCATTATTTAAACCAACACGGATAAAATACCACCACGTATTCGTATTTTCACGAGTTTAAATACAAAATATTTTAAATATATCACGCCGCAGATATATTTCAGATATCTAGCGTATTCATTTATGAATCATTGCACAGAACGTTATATAGTTATAAAAAAATCCTATCAGAAAGAAAAAAATTGGCTAGGTGGAGTAACGATATACGCAAACTGGCTGGAAACGAAGAGCCGAAAAACAAGCTCGGTGGCGTGCCACTGGAGAAGCTTATATCCAGTAGGGGACTATGACAGTCTGATGGTGATGATGATAATGAAAGCTCTGATGAAAATGTTATGATAAGATAAGCACTTCTTCAACTAACTTCTTTTTTCGTATGAGTGTTGCCATCTCTGTTAGCGCAGTTTATAGACTATCCAAGGACCTTCGTCATAGTCTTACAATACTTGTCCAGAGACAAGTACCAGGATCGACGTCTTTGCTTGCCCTCCAAAGAATGGTAGCTCTGATGAAAATGTCACAACAAGGGGTCACACATCCATATCTTAACCTGTGCAGATGTTGCTTCACTTTGCCGATGGATTACGGCAATTCTCGTTATGCGGTCATAAACTCTCATATTTTGAGCTAGTTAGGAACAAATTAATCGCATAGCGATGACTGCTTCCGATGTTTCAAAGAACAGTGAGCAGACATAAATTAAGAACAAATAATATTAGGAAATAACTACGTACAAGTCAAGTAAAACTTTTCTGTCATCTCACTAGCTTTATATTTCTTTACTTTACTTGTAGCACAAAATGACGCATAAAATTTAACTAACTATTATATTCACTGGCGCACTCAGATAAAATCTTTTACTTTTCAATACCGCAAGCCTCCATAGCGGGTAGCGGTCCCGGCATAATCCTTGTTAGTGCATGTTCCTGTATAATGGCACAATATTCATTATACTAAAGCTCAGGTGTTTCGCCTGTTCGGGGTCCTTACGTGTTATTTGTGTGAAATTATAAAAGGATATGATAATATTACGCCTGACGATGTTGCGTTTACTCGAATAACTAAACAAGGTTTATGAGATAATTTAGTTTTAAGGTCGCGATACATTTTATTCTTGTAGCTAACCTACATTATATACATATTAGACTGAACAACGAACTCTCACGAAGAAGTGAAAGAACGCACAGACTAAACCACATTACAGTGAAAACATAATCATGAGGTAAGGCAACTTATAGGCAGGCAGAAGAAAAATAATTCTGAAGTAGAGCTAGAATTGTTCATTCCAGGTGTTGATCGTTAACCTACATTATATACATATCAGACCACAGATATTAGACTGAACAACAAACTCTCACGAAGAAGTAAAAGAACGCTCAGATTAAACCTAATTTATGTTGACTGTACCACCAGCCCACATATTCAAAATTTTATGCAATTTATATACTTTTTAATATTTGAAATTTTAACTCTTACCTAATTTGATTTTAACTTTTTATGTGTGTAATGTGTGTTTTTCTTTAATTTTGCTATGTGAATTTTTATTGTGTTATGTAAATTTCTATGGGTGATTTGCCTGAAATAAAATTCTATTATTATGATTAGTATAAACCACATTACAGTGAAAACATAATCATGAGGTAAGGCAACTTATACGCAGGCAGAAAAAAAATAATTCTGAAGGTGAGCTAGAATTCCAGGTATTGGTCGTGAACAGGGAGAGGCATGTGTAACGTATCTATAGACATGAATTATTTGCCATATCTGACTGATTCATAAACTCAGACTTAAGCCGCTGAGACAGTGATTAATTCCTTGATATCAGTTATTGAGAAAGGCTTATGTAATTTCATTCAGGGAGCTAAAATAGAGATGGATACTTCATCCCAAAGGTAATAAGTGCAAAATTGTATAACTAAAAATAAATTGTACGATTGTTAGGTTATATAGGTACATTAGCTCGTTAAAGTTTTCTCTTCTTGCCCCGAGTCAAATCGGAAGAACAAGAGAAAATATTGTTAATATCTGAATAGTAATAATACATAACTGCCTCGTTGGTCTCGCGGCATAAATGTGCGCGTGGGATCGGGAGGTCCCGGGTTCGATTCCTGGGTCGGGCAGTGTTATTGGGTTTTTCTGTCACGAAATTCTCAGTAGCAGCACGGAGTCTGGAAATGTGCCCGGTACGGCAATAGGCTCGCCCCTTATTACGTGGGACTAAAGTATATCTGGCGAAAAGTGGGTGTAGAAATACACCTCTGCCTACCCGTTCGGGGATAAAAGGCGTAACGTTATGTATGTATGTATGTAGTAATAATACATTAAAAAAACCCCTCGCTTAATAATGTACTCGGTAGATGGCAATAGGCTGGCCCCCTATTACATTGGGACTAAACCATAACTGGCGAAGTGTGGGTGTGTAATACACCTATGCCTATCGCTTCGGGGATAAAAGGCGCAAAATGTTTCGTAATAATCCAAAAGTAATATTCATGGAGTAGATACATTTATATAAATGTATCTACTCCATGAATATTACTTATAAACTCATATGAGTTTATTAGTTTTTGAAGTTCTTATTAACTTTAAGACTTAATTAATTTTAATTTCAAATTCAAACTCATTTATTCATATAGGTTACAAAAGCAACACTTATGAACGTCAATTCTTTTTTTATAACTAGGTTCGGGATGGTAGGGCTATGAGAAGAGCCTGGAAGAAACTCATGCCACTCTTTTTTAAATCAGAATCTTAATCTTACAATTTGTGGTACCATGATTGTGACACAGCCAAAATACTTCGTGACACTGATTAGAATGAAATAGATATGAAAAAAAATTTTTGAAGTACAATAACAAAACACTATAGCGACAGCAGTATAGATGTATCAGCAACCAATAGATTAAAGAATTTTGTAAAGGTGACAAGTTAACAATGATTAGGGATAAAAACTGATATACTAGATTCAACAAATCATAAAAATACACAAACCCTGCAAACATCATGAGTGTTCACAAGGCACCTCCACTTAACATGTTTCTAATTAAGAGGAGAGTATTTTACATAGTCATAAAAAGAACAATAATGGTGAAATTAAAAAAAGCAACTAGACCTGATGACATGATGACTTGTCATCTAGAAATTCTTTAATAGTGTAATAACCCCTTTTTAAAAGAAAATTCCTAGTAGTGGTTTTAAATTTGTGCAGAGGTAAATTCATTATTTCCAGAGGTAATTTATTGAAGAATTGTATACCGAGTCCCACAAATGAGTTATAAACTTTATGTAGACGGTTGTTAGTGCCCACTATTTTATGCTTATTCCTTGTGTTCACTTTGTGCAAGTCACTTTTTTACGGTAAAGAGTTTGGTTTTTTTAACGTACATTAAATTAGCAAATATATACTGCGATGCAACTGTAAATATTTCTACTTCTTTAAATTTATCTCGTAAAGAATCTCTGGCACCTGACTTATATATTGCACGTATGGCCCTCTTTTGCATAACAAAAATTGTCTGAATATCGGCCGCCGTACCCCATAATAGTATCCCGTAAGACATTACACTGTGAAAGTAACTAAAGTAAACTAGTCTAGCAGTATCTACGTCTGTGAATTGTCGAACTTTCCTAACTGCAAATGCTGCAGAACTAAGTTTGTCTGCCAGACAGGATATTTGGGCGCCCCACTGAAGCTTACAATCTAAAGTTAAACCTAAAAATACAGTTGAATCAACTAGGTTAATTGTTTCTTTATTTAAAGTTATATTAGTAAGAACATTTTTGACATTCAGCAAAGTGAATTTCACACATTTTGTTTTGCTAGAGTTGAGTAGCAAATTATTTGTCGTGAACTAATTTAGTACTTGCGCAAGAGAAATATTTACGCTGTCGATGTTACTTGTATTACGATCAACTTTAAAAATAAGTGAAGTATCGTCAGCAAAAAGAACATTATCACATAGATTTCTAACAAAAAATGGCAAGTCATTAATATATATTAAAAAAAGAAACGGACCAAGAATAGAGCCCTGTGGAACGCCCATTCCCACTGGCAAACCTTGAGACCTAATTCCACTAACATCTACATACTGAACTCTATCTCTAAGGTAACAGGCAACAAGATTGAGTGCACTATCTCAATACCATAATGATGAGTTTACGTAAAAGTGTATCATGTTCAACACAATCAAAAGCCTTTGACAAGTCGCAAAAAACACCAATGGCATCCTTCAAATTTTCCCAAGCGTTAAAGATATGTTTTAATAGAGTTACACCGGCATCAACGGTGGAGCGACCCTTAGTGAAGCCGTACTGTGCAATAAATTATTTGTGAGAAAGTGGCTCTCTAACTGATGCAAAATAACCTTTTCAAAAATTTTACTGATTGCAGGCAAGATAGAAATTGGCTGAAAGTTACTAGGGTCGCTCTTGGATCCGTTTTTGAAAAGTGGTATCAGCTTGCTGTGTTTCATTAAATCAGGAAATACCCCTTTATCCACGCATCTATTAAATATTGCAGCTAAATATGGAGCTATGCTAAAAATGATTTGGTGAACAAGATTAACTGAAATACCCCATAAGTCAATAGATTTCCTAATATTGATAGTTTGAACTTTCTCTCTCTTTTAATATTGATACTTGAATGTCTTGAGGATGTCATTGGTGTCAATGTATTTAAAATTAAACAGCACATCACACTCATTCACATTGCCCCTAACTAATATCTCTGCTTTGCTTGGGCATGACTCTAAACACTTGGTTGTTTTCACTGGTAAGTTTATGAAGAAGTTGTTAAAAGTCTGAGCAACATCAATTTTCTTTGTAACTATTTCTCCATTACATTTTAATTCATAGCTATTATCTACTAACTTAGCTCGACCAGTCTCACTGTTAATAATGTTCCAAGTTGTTTTAATTTTGTTCTTGTATTCTTTAATTTTATTACTTATAAATATAGACTTAGCTGAAGCACATGCTCTCTTAAAAACTTTTGAGTAAATTCTTACATATTCAATAAATGAAGGATTAAAATTGTATTGCTTCATACCATACAGATCAAGCAACAGTTTTCAAGCTAGAGACGTAAGCTCCATCTTTGAATGAGATGAATATTATATAAAATTTACATGAAGTTTCATATTTCTAGTGAAAGAGTTGAACTTTTTGGAAGAGGGAAATTCTCATCATTAGGGAATGTAATAAGACATGTGTAAGGTAAGTTGATGTGTAAAAATCAAAGGAATCTAGTCTAGTCTAGTCTCGTGTATCTATATGTAACTAAATGGTGATGTTCTTTCACTGTGTCCGAAAATGTTCGCCAATTCTCCTCGACACAGATTTCTCATGCTGTATGTCTTATAAAATCTAAAAGCGAAGAGATTGAAGAAATAAGATACATAAATATTTATATTTATATATAATATATTATATTTAAAAAAAGGTACATAAATAATTTTCGACAAAAATTTCCTTTGCCCGCGTTCCTAAATATTCAGGTGAAAAATTGATGACTTTATTGGACTCCAAAATAATATTTTGTATAGCATTAGTACATACATACATACATACATACATAGACTTACGCCTGTTTCCCCGAAGGGGTAGGCAGAGGCATATTAAGGCCCACTTTTCGCCAGTGTTTTGATCCCACGTAATAGGTGGCGAGCCTATTGCCGCTTATTGGGACATTTTGTTTGCCAGAGCCCGTTGATCGGCAGGTGCACCACTTGCAGGTGAGGTTGGTTTGGGACCCTAAGTTCTTGGTGGGAACCCTATGCACCCTGGGAACCCTATGCACCACTATAGCATTAGTAAAGTGACTTAAAACTACTATTTATGTTCAATGGGCGTCCTTCCCAAGTATCATGTCTCACACATTATTTTTCTTCTCAACCCACCCATGACACTAACTGCAGTTCATTACCCTCCCAACTCACAATACAATTCCAATTCACGTACGAATAACCAGTCAAGTGTCACCTTATCTGGTAACGATCCAAGAATACGAACCGTACCGTAAACTGTTGCACTTTCATTGCAGTTTTAGACTGTGAACATCTGCGGCCCTATCGATTGCACCCCTCATTGTATCACTAACGAGTTTTCTTGCAAAAGTTTAAGCTGCAATAAAGTTTAATCGTGAAAGCATTGAATGGCGTATGATGCTTTTACTTTGTACGGTAGTAATACAATATATATATATATATATATATGTTTTTTTTTTAAAGACAACTCCCGCACTAGGACCGAATCCTGTGTCGCGGGGGACTTTACAAACATACATCTAACGGACACAATGAACACCCAGACTCGAAATAACAATTTATGAATCACACAAAGTGTTGTCTCGTGTGGGGATCGAACCCACAACACTGCGCGCAGCGTCAAGCAGCGAGGCGACCGCTTAAACCACTACGCTAACAACGACGTCTCACAACAGCCATGGTCGCGGCAGGACTAATGTCATTGCAGCGTCGTTCTTGTGTTCGGTTATAAATAAAAATAATAAACAAGTGCGGGGAAGCTGCCAAAACCCGCGCTTCACAAGGACGGCTGTTGTAAGACGGTCGAAATGTCGGTAAAACAGAGGTATTTATACCTTTAATTAATTAGAACTATAACCTAGATAATTTGAGATTATCTCTCAGTATGAACAATCAATCAATGTAGATTAAATGAAATATTAATCAGGTAAAAGCAGCATTATGTCTATGACACCAATTCTACGATTTTGAACACACCACCTTATGGACAAACAAATTATTATGTAATAAGCTATGCAGATACAATATTATAAAATTGTAATATTTTAGCAACGGTTGCTTTGAGTTACGAGTTTACAAAAACTCATACAACGTTATTTATTTATTAACAAAGTTATTTATTTATTAATTACACAAATCAAATAAAATGTCAAATTGCAACAGTGACTCCAGATTTATATTATGAATGTTAAAGTTTGGATATTTAAATGATTGGATACTATTTATCAATCACTAAAAACGGCTGAATTATTTTAAACAAAATTTTGACACTAAATTTTATCACCTGGCTTAACATTCCAAACTTTATTACAAAAAATTACTAAAATAGCGAAAGAGATAATTTTTTGAGCGTTTATCAACGAAAGTCGTAACAACAAAGGTGTTACCAAAATTAGAAGTCAGCATTAATGTTCGTAACGTTAATGAGTTTATAACATACAAATGTATAACTAACCTTTAAATAATATCAATTCCAGGCATTATGCAAACTTATAATCTTAAAAACAATAGGTAACTATCTGAGCTAGATTGCAGATAAACATTTGGGTAAAAAATTTGTCATTAATATTCTAATCTTATTCATACATACATAGACTCACGCCTGTTTCCCGGAGGGGTAAGCAGAGACTACGGAACGCCATTTGCAACGATCCTGACATATCTCTCTTGCTCCATTCACTCCCATCAAATTTCTCAAGCGTACTCTTCAGTTAAGGGTACTTCTAACCTGTCCTGTTTTTTAGGATGTCTCCAATCTGGTCAGATAACGTCCGTCTAGGTCTTCCCCTTTCTCCTGTCCCATTCACACTTGACTTGTATAACTTCTTGGTCAGTCTTTCGTCATCCATCCTCTCCATGTGTTCAAACCATCTTAGCATACCTTTCTCAATGTTTGTCACTACATCTTCTTTTACCCCAAAACATACTCTTATCACACAATTCTTTACTCTGTCGTTCAAAGACACTCCACACATACTTCTCAGTGCTCTCATTTCTTCTACTTTCATGTCTATTCTGCCATACCCAACTTTCACTACCGTACATAAGTGTAGGTACTAACACCCCTCTTTGCACAGCTAAACGTGCCTTTTTGGACACGTTTTGACTTTTCATAAAAACCTTCATAGCTCCATTCACCCTAATACCTGCATTAACTTTTTTTTTCAATATCTTCGTCATTCTTACCATTCCTAGTAAACAGCGTACCTAAATATACAATATCATTCAGTTGCTCCGCTCGTTGTCCATCGATCATAACATTACAAGCCGTAACACATTCCTCCTTTTCAAAAACCATAACTTTCGTCTTGCTCACATTCACTTTCATTCCTTTCCTCTTCCTAAAGCACCATACATGATTTCTACCATATCCTGCAACTCCGCCGCTGAAGAAGAAAGTATTACCTGATCATCAGCATAGGGGAGGCATTTAACAAGTAAATCATTCATCCTTATTCTTCAATAATCTTATTAAATTTTGCCAAATAACTGTTTCTGCTAGAAGCGTCTTCAAGCTGGTACCTAATGTAAACAACATAGAAAAGAACACGAAGTTTGGTAAACAGTAATTGTTAGACAGAACCGAAGTAAGTCATTAAAAATAATGTGCTTCCTATTTCTAACGTAATTCCTCCGTATTATTTTTTTAACGAAACATTTTATCTTGCCAACAAAATAGATAGTAATTACCCCAATTTCTATCAGCTGCCTATTAACTCCTAATTGACCATTAGTCCCAGCGCCATTATTTGAATATTTATATCATTAAATGGTAGAGATAAAATGATATTGTAATAAGTTGAGGTCAGTGGGGCCGATAGGTCCCTGATAATATTAATTTAGGCTGATGTTACAATTCATTATCGATTTTATTGATAGTAAGTTGATATTGGATTTTACCTGTGTATCGCCTTAGGGAATTTTAATTTGTTGAATTACAGTACTACGAATGTTCTGTTAATCTGTTTTTGTGTGTTCAACAAGGTATGAATCCAGTGCTGTAGTGGGGAGGGGACAGCAATTCCACTCTGTTTTATTGAAACCGATCTAACCTGCTATATTTTATTAACTTAATGTATAAATACCCATGTTTTACTGACGTTTCAACCGTATTACAACTACTATGGTCGCGGCGGGACTTATCCACTCAGTAAGACCCCTTTCGATCAACTTAAAAAAAACGGGATAGTTTAAAATCGATGATTCCACTTTGCTTTGTTCAAAACTTCTTTAAAGCGACGATTGCAATGTTTTGGTACTTTCGAAATTTCAGAACACTGAAAGATCACCTTGTTATTTAGGGATAACAAAATCAATGCTAGTCAGTTCTGAGAAACATATATTTATATGTGAGCGTCTCCCACTGGAGTTACGAATAACTGCATACACCTACACCTGTGTTTATTAAGAACTGCATGATAAACTTGTAATTTAAAAAGTCAGTGGTGCACGCCGTGAGTTTCAATTCGCTACCCTCTGCATGCCAGTCTTTTGTCGCCACTAGGCTATCGGTGCATGTTTCATAATCTTGCATCAAACTGGTACTTACTTACTTACATCGACATGAAACTGGTTATATTTTTATTGTCATGTCATTTGTGTTTTTTATGATGTTTGATAAGTTAATGTGATTCGTAATTACCGGTGGTTACTGTCAGACAACCCGTGCTTCGCCAAAAGTACAGGTTATGACAACACATAATTAACAATCTGATTATTAAATTGGGTCACATTGACATGATACATCGAGTATGATTTTAATAATTTTTATACAGCATACACATTTTTGTCTATTTAAGAAGACTACGCAATGGAAGATGTAAGACTTCGTCATGCTAAACTGTATTCCCCAATGGGTAAATACTCCGTACAATTTACATTAGTTCTGTGGTCAAAATTCCGTTCGTGTTAACGAATGATTATTAACTACAAGAGAGAATTTAATAGATACCTATACAATATCATTTACCTACCTATCGCAAAGAAGGAACGGTTAACAATTGATCCAGAAATACTGCAATCGACGCTGCGTTTTCATTTTCTCCACAACAATTGACTGCACGGTTAGCGTAGTGGTTTAAGCGGTCGCCTCGCTGCTTGACGCTGCGCGCAGTGTTGTGGGTTCGATCCCCACACGAGACAACACTTTGTGTGATTCATAAATTGTTATTTCGAGTCTGGGTGTTCATTGTGTCCGTTAGATGTATGTTTGTAAAGTCCCCCGCGACACAGGATTCGGTTCTAGTGCGGGAGTTGTCTTTAAAAAAAAAAACATATGTATATATATATATATATATATATATAAATTGTTATTTCGAGTCTGGGTGTTCATTGTGTCCGTTAGATGTATGTTTGTAAAGTCCCCCGCGACACAGGATTCGGTCCTAGTGCGGGAGTTGTCTTTAAAAAAAAAACATTTATATATATATATATATATATATATATATATATATATATAACAATTTATGAATCACACAAAGTGTTGTCTCGTGTGGGGATCGAACCCACAACACTGCGCGCAGCGTCAAGCAGCGAGGCGACCGCTTAAACCACTACGCTAACCGTGCAGTCAATTGTTGTGGAGAAAATGAAAACGCAGCGTCGATTGCAGTATTTCTGGATCAATTGTTAACCGTTCCTTCTTTGCGATAGGTAGGTAAATGATATTGTATAGGTATCTATTAAATTCTCTCTTGTAGTTAATAATCATTCGTTAACACGAACGGAATTTTGACCACAGAACTAATGTAAATTGTACGGAGTATTTACCCATTGGGGAATACAGTTTAGCATGACGAAGTCTTACATCTTCCATTGCGTAGTCTTCTTAAATAGACAAAAATGTGTATGCTGTATAAAAATTATTAAAATCATACTCGATGTATCATGTCAATGTGACCCAATTTAATAATCAGATTGTTAATTATGTGTTGTCATAACCTGTACTTTTGGCGAAGCACGGGTTGTCTGACAGTAACCACCGGTAATTACGAATCACATTAACTTATCAAACATCATAAAAAACACAAATGACATGACAATAAAAATATAACCAGTTTCATGTCGATGTAAGTAAGTAAGTACCAGTTTGATGCAAGATTATGAAACATGCACCGATAGCCTAGTGGCGACAAAAGACTGGCATGCAGAGGGTAGCGAATTGAAACTCACGGCGTGCACCACTGACTTTTTAAATTACAAGTTTATCATGCAGTTCTTAATAAACACAGGTGTAGGTGTATGCAGTTATTCGTAACTCCAGTGGGAGACGCTCACATATAAATATATGTTTCTCAGAACTGACTAGCATTGATTTTGTTATCCCTAAATAACAAGGTGATCTTTCAGTGTTCTTAAATTTCGAAAGTACCAAAACATTGCAATCGTCGCTTTAAAGAAGTTTTGAACAAAGCAAAGTGGAATCATCGATTTTAAACTATCCCGTTTTTTTTAAGTTGATCGAAAGGGGTCTTACTGAGTGGATAAGTCCCGCCGCGACCATAGTAGTTGTAATACGGTTGAAACGTCAGTAAAACATGGGTATTTATACATTAAGTTAATAAAATATAGCAGGTTAGATCGGTTTCAATAAAACAGAGTGGAATTGCTGTCCCCTCCCCACTACAGCACTGGATTCATACCTTGTTGAACACACAAAAACAGATTAACAGAACATTCGTAGTACTGTAATTCAACAAATTAAAATTCCCTAAGGCGATACACAGGTAAAATCCAATATCAACTTACTATCAATAAAATCGATAATGAATTGTAACATCAGCCCAAATTAATATTATCAGGGACCTATCGGCCCCACTGACCTCAACTTATTACAATATCATTTTATCTCTACCATTTAATGATATAAATATTCAAATAATGGCGCTGGGACTAATGGTCAATTAGGAGTTAATAGGCAGCTGATAGAAATTGGGGTAATTACTATCTATTTTGTTGGCAAGATAAAATGTTTCGTTAAAAAAATAATACGGAGGAATTACGTAAGAAATAGGAAGCACATTATTTTTAATGACTTACTTCGGTTCTGTCTAACAATTACTGTTTACCAAACTTCGTGTTCTTTTCTATGTTGTTTACATTAGGTACCAGCTTGAAGACGCTTCTAGCAGAAACAGTTATTTGGCAAAATTTAATAAGATTATTGAAGAATAAGGATGAATGATTTACTTGTTAAATGCCTCCCCTATGCTGATGATCAGGTAATACTTTCTTCTTCAGCGGCGGAGTTGCAGGATATGGTAGAAATCATGTATGGTGCTTTAGGAAGAGGAAAGGAATGAAAGTGAATGTGAGCAAGACGAAAGTTATGGTTTTTGAAAAGGAGGAATGTGTTACGGCTTGTAATGTTATGATCGATGGACAACGAGCGGAGCAACTGAATGATATTGTATATTTAGGTACGCTGTTTACTAGGAATGGTAAGAATGACGAAGATATTGAAAAAAAAAGTTAATGCAGGTATTAGGGTGAATGGAGCTATGAAGGTTTTTATGAAAAGTCAAAACGTGTCCAAAAAGGCACGTTTAGCTGTGCAAAGAGGGGTGTTAGTACCTACACTTATGTATGGTAGTGAAAGTTGGGTATGGCAGAATAGACATGAAAGTAGAAGAAATGAGAGCACTGAGAAGTATGTGTGGAGTGTCTTTGAACGACAGAGTAAAGAATTGTGTGATAAGAGTATGTTTTGGGGTAAAAGAAGATGTAGTGACAAACATTGAGAAAGGTATGCTAAGATGGTTTGAACACATGGAGAGGATGGATGACGAAAGACTGACCAAGAAGTTATACAAGTCAAGTGTGAATGGGACAGGAGAAAGGGGAAGACCTAGACGGACGTTATCTGACCAGATTGGAGACATCCTAAAAAACAGGACAGGTTAGAAGTACCCTTAACTGAAGAGTACGCTTGAGAAATTTGATGGGAGTGAATGGAGCAAGAGAGATATGTCAGGATCGTTGCAAATGGCGTTCCGTAGTCTCTGCTTACCCCTCCGGGAAACAGGCGTGAGTCTATGTATGTATGAATAAGATTAGAATATTAATGACAATTTTTTTACCCAAATGTTTATCTGCAATCTAGCTCAGATAGTTACCTATTGTTTTTAAGATTATAAGTTTGCATAATGCCTGGAATTGATATTATTTAAAGGTTAGTTATACATTAGTATGTTATAAACTCATTAACGTTACGAACATTAATGCTGACTTCTAATTTTGGTAACACCTTTGTTGTTACCACTTTCGTTGATAAACGCTAAAAAAATTATCTCTTTCGCTATTTTAGTAATTTTTTGTAATAAAGTTTGGAATGTTAAGCCAGGTGATAAAATTTAGTGTCAAAATTTTGTTTAAAATAATTCAGCCGTTTTTAGTGATTGATAAATAGTATCCAATCATTTAAATATCCAAACTTTAACATTCATAATATAAATCTGGAGTCACTGTTGCAATTTGACATTTTATTTGATTTGTGTAATTAATAAATAAATAACTTTGTTAATAAATAAATAACGTTGTATGAGTTTTTGTAAACTCGTAACTCAAAGCAACCGTTGCTAAAATATTACAATTTTATAATATTGTATCTGCATAGCTTATTACATAATAATTTGTTTGTCCATAAGGTGGTGTGTTCAAAATCGTAGAATTGGTGTCATAGACATAATGCTGCTTTTACCTGATTAATATTTCATTTAATCTACATTGATTGATTGTTCATACTGAGAGATAATCTCAAATTATCTAGGTTATAGTTCTAATTAATTAAAGGTATAAATACCTCTGTTTTACCGACATTTCGGCCGTCTTACAACAGCCGTCCTTGTGAAGCGCGGGTTTTGGCAGCTTCCCCGCACTTGTTTATTATTTTTATTTATAACCGAACACAAGAACGACGCTGCAATGACATTAGTCCTGCCGCGACCATGGCTGTTGTGAGACGTCCGAAACGCCGGTAAAACAGAGGTATTAATAGCTTAAATTAATTAAATATCGCGAATAGACCCGTTTGAATAAAATTGTATGATGTATACAAATCGCGAAAGTTTAAAATCGATTATAGTTATAAGTTAAAAATTATAATTATATACCTATATCATGCATTATTTTGTAGCTTATCCCAAACGATTAAACCCATTGCTGTTTCCAAGACTGTTTTATAAGTCTTAATGGATGTTGCAGAAGTTAAAGCTAGATTATGTGTTTATCAAATGAGTTCTCCAATTTGTGGTTGGAGAATCAGTAGTAGACATTTTGGTGTGATCGTTGTATCTATATGTTCTAACTTAACATTAACTGAAAAGGGAGGTTTTAAAAATAACAGATGATCGCAATTTTACTACTAGCAACTGAAAAAGGCATTTGCGACTATTATTAGCGCCAATAAACGGTTGATATGACATGAAAAATGGCAAGATAAACGACCTTATTTTATTATCCAGTGTGTACAAATCTTTATTCATATTTAGTTTAAATATATAGCTTGGTCATTTTCGGTCGCATTTCTACTGCGTAATGAAGACTTTCCAAAAAGCTAAATGTCAAATTAGACTTTTGTACGCAATGTTATTTGGTAAATTCAGTTTTCAGACTCATTTTACTTGTTTGAAAGCTTTAGTTTTGAACGCAAATGAATTATTTTCTTAATTAATGAATTACTCTTTTATGAATTTAAACTTAGCAGTAATGAGTTGTTTATGAAATATTTTTGTTACATAAATATTAATTTTGTGAATAACTTTGGAGAGAAATAGAGGTTGAAGTTACTTCAGTAACCTTGAAACCTAAGCCGTAGGTTGGGGGTTTGATTTTCATCTAAAACAAAGCTTTGTTTATAACTAGATGGAAATTATTGAGCTGATGCAATTATGTTTCTACCATATTAATACAAGGACAATAATGACAGACACAGTTGATCACTGACAATTTTATTGTTCGTTTTGTTATTACAGAAATATTAAATTCATATTTATTACAAAGTATAATAAATATGAATTTAATATTTCTGTTAGTTTTATATCAATGACTCTACCCATCCATTATTTATGACTAGAACTTATTCGAATATAGTCTTGAAATCTTATACGAAATGACGAGCAGCGTAAATACTTTTAGAAAGATTCGATAGAACTGTTTTATGGAAGAGAACTTCAGTTATTGTCTGCCAATAGCACATAAAAATATATATGAAGTATGGCTACGGAAAACTTGGCTCGTAAAATGATATTTTAAAAGCGTTTGCCAATAAATGTCGATATTGGCTAGCCGTCGGAGCAAATATGTGCTATTGTGAATCCGGTTTGTGCACATTTATTTAATTTATCATTATATTTGCCAGACTCATTCCCGTGGGTATAGCCCCGTAGGGGTAAACATTAGCCAATGGTATATTAAAATGTTTTATGTTATGATGTAGAGCCTAGGTTTACGAGAATATACAGAACTCTTTTGTTATATTATTTATTGTTTTAATCGTTTTCTGAGGCATGTGTGTATTATTTTGAGTGTATGAAATTTTTGACACTAATGGAAGAGCCTTGATCACGGAGGCACTGGAGTCTAGCGAGTGAACGAATGTTGCGAACAAGTAAATCCATCTTAGTCTACTTCTCGATCCTTCACTAAAACAAAACTAACCCAAATAGCTCAAAATAATTATAAAATAAAACCATCTCATAACAAATCCAAAACAACCTGGGCCATTATAAATGAACCTAAATCTAATATACCGAAAAACACTATCCATTCCTTGACATTACAAAATACAGTGACTACCGATGCCTTTGAAATTGCAGAAGCCTTTAATAACTTTTTTTATTGATAGAATAGAACCCGTAAGGAATTTAAAGCATAGTAAAATAAATAATTTTATTATTTCAAAAACAATGTTTATGACACCAAGTACACCAAATGACGTTCTTAGAATTATACTTACTTTAAGAAATACAAATAGTGTAGGACATGATGGCTTATGCACAAAAATAATTAAATTCGTAGCTTATGAAGTTTGCTGCCATCTGAGCTATATTCTTAATATCTCAATAAGTGCTGGCGTTTATCCAGATAAACTGAAAATTGCTATTGTAAAGCCACTTTTAAAAAAAGGCGATAGTCTAAACATGGAATGCTACAGGCCAATAGCACTTTTATATAATATCTCAAAGATTTTCGAAAAATATATCTCTGAGCAACTTCAACAATACCTAGAAAAATATAATATCCTGTCGGAAACCCAAAAAGGCTTTCGCAAGAATAAATCAATCAATATGGCGATCTTTGACTTCTTGGAAAATGTAATTTCACACGTAGACAAAAGAACACCGATTTGTACATTATATTGTGACATGACCCAGGCGTTTGACCATGTACATTTTGACATTTTACTTAGTAAATTAGAGACCTACGTCATACGAGGAAATATATTGAATTTGATGGCATCATATTTGAAGAATCGTATACAATATACCTATACCAACCCGTTTGGCCAGCGTGGTATAGTAGGCCAATTCCTCCTTTTAAAGGAGAGGCTTAGTCCAGCAGTGGACTGTTAAAGGCTGATGATGATGATACAATATACGGCAATTTCAAAAATTGATATTGTTTCAAAACAGGAACTAGTGGTTGCGTCAAATAAACAAACAATAAGGTATGGTGTGCCGCAAGGAAGTGTGTTAGGTCCACTGCTTTTTATAATTTATATTAACGATCTCCCAACAGTTACCAATTATCCGATGTGCTTCTTTGCTGATGATAGCACTGTCGTAATTCACTGTAGAACCAACAATATTTACGAAACGGACATTAATGATACGATAGGCTCAGTTGTTGGCTGGATGAATAACAATAACTTAAGGATTAACTTTCTTAAAACTAATTTGATGTTCTTTAGTCAGCGCCTTACGCCACCCAATCTTAACATCCATTATGAGGGTACACATATTACAAATGTTGATAAAGCAAAATTCCTCGGTTTAACAGTCGATTAGAACCTTAACTGGAAAGAACACATTGAAAAACTGTGCAAAAGGCTGAGCTCTTCGGCTTACGCCCTCCATAAGCTTGCTCTTATCACCAGTAGAGAAGCGCTTATTACTGCATATCACGGTACTGTAGACTCGATTTTGAGATTCGGCATCATATTTTGGGGCAATTCCACTAACAAAGAATTTGTCTTTAAAGCCCAAAAAATATGCATGAGAGCTATGTTTAGACTTGGACCCAGAGATAGCTGTAAACCATATTTCCAACAATATAAAATATTGACAGTACCATCACTATACATTTATGAGGCAGTAGTTTTTGTTAGAACAAACCCACACTTATTTCAGAAATTATCTGATGTCAATAACCGCAATCGACGTGATAAAGAGCGGCTCTGTTTAGTACAGTGCAAGACCACATTAATGCACAAAAGCATATTTTGCATGGCACCAGTACTATTTAACAAAATACCGAACCAAATAAAAAAGCTCAATATTTCTCAATTTAAAAACCATCTGAAAATATATTTAGTTGATAAGTGTTATATTATAATGTATCTGATTTTTTATCCGATTCTAATTGATTAATAATTTGACTATATTTCTTGTTAATCTTGTTACTGACATTTCTAGAATTTATATTGATTATTACAATAATTGACAATATATTTTCTAATTTATTGTGACATCTATTTTATCTTGTTACTATTTTTATTTGTGACAAATTTGTAAACCTTGTATCAATGTTCTGCACTGTATAAAATCGCTTCTAATTTTATTACATAATTTTGTACACCACTATGGTCAAACATGTAGCTACATACCTACTATCTATAACATCTGAAATTCAAAAAAAAACTCATGTTTAAACGAAATAAATTATCTCTTTATCTTTATCTTCATTGCGTACTATATTTCTACCACTGTTTACTAAATCTGAACTATCTGACGAAATAATCATGAAAACTTTGTCACATTATGAGATCTTTTCTTCAAATCCTGGAAGTAAGAGTTTGCAGTTTAGAAGGTGAGTGGATAGTAAAATAATGTTGCCTTGGTAAAGTATTAAAAATAAACATTCTTTGTTTCTTTTTCACCACATGGTAGGCCGTTTACCGATATAACCAAATTCTCTACTAACAGTATGCAAACACCACCACAAATCTAATAAATCTGTTTCACGCACATACCTAATATTGAATATTGAATAAGCATTACCGACACACAACCACAGTCCATTAATGACCGAAAACGTTCAGCAACACAAACATGTTTTAGAGGATTTGAACATTAATCTACCCACATTTGAATACATAAAATAAACATACATCGATACTGATATTTTAATGCAAAAAGCTGTGTCTCGCTTTCGCGATTTAACCTTTGGAAGGATTATTATGAAATTTTGCATGGAGATAGTTGAATAGTACCTACCGGGTACAAAGCCTCGGCGCTCACCACAGATTTGCCCAAGTAATGTGCGAATTAAATTGATAATCATCGTTTACCTTGTACATGGGAGAGCTCGTTATGTCGTCAGTCTGTTGAGACTGATGACCTTACGTATCATAAAGATTTTTGACCCTCGTAATGGGGAGTTAGTACCTCCGCAAAATACTGACACTGGTCTTAGACATAGAACATCGCTATCCCTTGATTTTCGTGCAGTAGCTTTGTAGAATAGCTAATATTAGACCATAGGAACTTATAAGAAAGCCTTGGAAACTAGGACAATGATATTGATCAGTTAAAGAGCCGATTCAAATAGCTATGGTAGGTATTGTATTTTCTAAACATCATTCACTGAAAAGCGGAAATTAAGGATGAAAGTTTGTATGAAGTTCTCACACGCCCATTTGTATGATATTACAAAAATATGTAATGAGAAAGAAAATAATTTTATTTTCACCTTATAATATATCTTCTTTCTCTTAGCGTTATCCCAGTTTCAATCTGGGGTCCGCTTCCTAGTCTAACCGGATTTGGCTGAATATTAGCTTTTCCACAGAGCGACTGCCTGTCGGACCTCCGCAACCCGAAGGGATAGCGATATTCCATGGTTTAGACTAGTGTCAGTTTATTTAGATGGTACTGACGCCCTGTAACGACTGTCAAAGATCTTCATGACAACCGGGACCGACGGCTTAACGTACTCGCCGAGGCACGGGACAAGTGATAATTAACAATTCAATACGCACATAACTCCGAAAAGTCATTGGTGCGCGCCGTGGATTCGAACCCGATGCCCTCTGCATGGCAGTCTGTTGGTATATCCACTCGGCTATCGCTTATTATATATAATATAACTTAAATCATAGAAATATGTACAATGACGTGGATAGTCATACATGGAGACAAAAATATGTCACGTTCGTCCGCTAGTGCTACAGTATAATCTACAACGCTGGTATTTGAGCCAGCCAGTTCAAAATAGTAGATTAGCTTTTAATGACGCGAACGAAGTCGTAGGAAAATAAATCACAAACAGTTTCAAACGTTTTGATTTAATACAAATCATGCAGAAACATTATTTGAACCGTATCATTTGATTATGTAACAGTCACTGAGATCAATATCGCCATAAATAGGATTCTAATATAAGCGGTGTAATGCCAGTATATAGGCTTTATCGGTAACATAAAGCTGAGCTGCTATTGTATAACCATGACGTTTTTATTGCCATAGAAATAAAGGTGAGATTTGCTTAGCATTTTAAACGAGATACTTGCTTTTATGCGTTGAATGGTAATACGATACGATACGATGAGCATAAAATAGGAATACGGAATATAAAATAAATCCCAATGTGTAAATTCCAGAATTTTCAGCATTTAATTTTGTTCGATTGTGATACAGGATGAACAGGATTTACCACTCCCGAGAACAAATTACAATCTAACAAAATATTGCGTCTATAGTGAATCGGTTTATCAATTACTTTTTTACGTTAGACTAGCAATCGGACCCCGGTCTCCGAAGCATGTAAGTCTTGGATGCAACCGGAATAACGATTGGACGATGATGATGACGATCATCTCTTTGGCCACTGTCCAGCAGGCACCTAGCCTGATCAGAAGAAAAGTCGTCCGAGCATGCTACGAGTCTCTATGGAGGAACACCACATTATGTTACTCCAAAATGCTTTCCTCATGTCACAATAAGCTTTAGTTATGCTAAAACCGCCATTATGCAACTAGATATCTTAATATTAATCTCATAAACAACGAATATAATACCTTCAAGTAATAAACTCCAAAAAGCCTCGTTTACGGCCAGCTGATTAAATCTTCAAACAAATCAAACTTTATCAAGGCGATTATTCATCACCACGGTTTAATACCTTCCTAGTAATATACAAAGACCGAAGAAATAACGTCCGTGGCAGTAAACTGAGAAGATGAATTCAAGGTATGTATTAAAATCAGGCTATGATCTTCAAAATGAAGTTTTAGTTAGACTATACGTATAGTTTGTTACTGACAATTTGCGCGATGACAGCAGCGTGTTTTTTATTGGATGTGGGCTCCGTATTCGAGGTGTGAGAGATTTTAACAGTAGCGCCCATACGGTGTCCATGTCAATTAGTCGACGGACTGTTTGCGAGATGTTTGATTTCATTTGCTCACGCGTAGCGTCATATTGAATTTAAATCATTCTTAAATCCAGTTTAGAGCTATATTATCTGTGCTTCGACTGAATCCCTGCTCCCCACTTACTTTAAGATGCGTTTCAATTGACGAGAAGCAGGGCAAAGTGGAGTGCAGGAGTAAACAGAGGCAGGTGTTTCCATTGAAGCGGAGTGGGGCGGAGTGGAGCTGATCTACGCAGACCAAAGCTAGATTCAACCGCGTTCCGATCAGTCAAATTCAATCTAGTCTACCCTAACCGACGGCGCAGTATCTCTACGCTGCCATGAATAGAATGAAATCAAGCAGACTGCGGTGCCGATCGAGGCATCACAGTCCACTGTACTCCGTTCTATACAGCTCGGGGCCGCGGGTTTATATAATCATTTTATTTGAGAGTATAATTAGCTACCGCTTGGCTTCGCTTAAATCAACACTCTGTTCCTCTCCACTCTGCCTGGGTCCGTGTCAATGGAATAGCACCTTTACACCTGTCGATGAAATTCGTTAGGCGTCATCCCGTAAGGAGGAGCTACTAGTATGCGGTATAACAACCGAGATAACAACCAGTGAAATAGACTTTTTATTGTGACAATCTATACGTGGATTTTTTCATGACCTCGTTGATGTGGTTACAGTTAGCCACAAGCTATTTGCGCTGTACAGTTCCAGCCCTAATATCTATTAAAATCTCTCGGTATTAAAGATTTACTTCCAAGATAACAATACAATGAATTGAGTTCATAATTTGATACGTCTATAAACTATTAGGCCACTATATCGGATATTGCGTTTCATTGAGGTGAGACGCGGGATCTCAGGTAGGATGTCGGGGTTCGAGAGAAACACTGCTAGGCTGGACAGGTTCTTTATTGTGTCTCACTACCGCTTACATACAGTATGACCGAACTAGGGAAGCACTGGCCTGAGCTGGCTGGAGCGTAGACTCCTGCTGCTCTCCGACGCTCGCAGGGTAGCTGCTCGTAGGGTCGCCGATGAACTGGCCAAGGTACGCTGCGCAGGCAGCTCTGTGGTCGAGGTTCAGGCTGAGCGGGGTCTCAGGCGGTGCAGCCGATGTGGGCCGAGCGGTCAGGCTCAGGCGTCCGTGGCCTGGCTGTAGGAGCTCGTAGGCAGGAACCGAGGCTTGGGTGGCAGCTGGCTAGTAGCGGCACGGCGCCAGCAGCTCGTGGCTTGTAGCCCGTAGAGAGAACGTAGCCCGGAGGAAGAACGTAGCCCGTAGGAAGAAGACAGGTGCAGTGAGCTCGTAGGGTGAACGTAGCCCGTAGGAAGAACGTAGCCCGTAGGTAGAACGTAGCCCGTAGGAAGAACTGGAAACAGCATAGAGAATACACAACAACCGGTCAGGAACAGGCGGTCCCTAGATCGGCTGTTATGCTTAGGAGACACAGATACTACAGACAGAACATATAGGCACACAGACAACTAGAATATGCTTACCCCCAGCGGGACAGAGAAGTAGGATAGTAATAATAGTAGTAATAGTCGCTACAACCATCAGCGAGACGGTGTGTAGGGCAAGTGACCGACTTAGATCGCGCACCCATCTTATATAGATGTAGGCCTATGACTCACAACTGCCTTTGGCTAGTGAATATGACCATATTTGGTAATATTGCGAACGATGTCTGGCTAAGCTGGCGTTAAGCGCCTGCGAGATATTATAACGCAATACGTGTAGTATTACGTTACAGAGGGTAGCGAGAATTATCTATAATATTGCAAGGAGACGGAAATAACGCGAAAATGTGGTTATACGAGTTATAGGTTATATTTGATATTATTTAAGATTTTAACTAGCTATTTTCACATTTGATACTTACTTTTCTATTCTCATTTCACTGTAATATTTTCTCTTTCTAGTAGTGGATAATCGAGCCTGAGGACTACCTGATAGTAAGTGGTACCAATACCGATATCGCGACGATGGGAAAAGGAATAGCTGGGGGAGCAGGGTGAGAAACAATGAAGAAGGTGTGCAGCCTGCGCTCTTCTTGACGGGAATGCGTATGACATACCACTCTGATATAAGATTCACGAGAAGTCGTGGCCACCGTGGTTATTGGTCTTGATCAACTTTGATTAGCTGTTGAAAGATACCTTAAACTAAGGTCGTCGCAATACAAAAAAGCCCTCAAAGGCGATTAAGTCGCGATAAAACTTCTAGTTTTGCGCTCAAAGTAGCCGCAAGAATTTTTTTTACTAGCTACGTCATCGAGTGCATTTTACGTTGATGTACTTATACACAATGCAAGACAAAATTAGGGACGGTTCATAGCTGGCCTAACATGTCTCAGCTTTTTACGAGTTAGTGACTTTTCATAAATTTTCCGCTTCTTGAGTTACTCGTACTCGGGATCGTAAAAAACTTTGAAATGACGAGACAACATCGCTTTGAGAAATAACTTTTGAATTTTGCCGTAAATTCTTACAAGTGTACGAACGTTATTAGTCCCTTTTTTGAAAAAAAATATTTTACTTAATTTTATTTTGTACTACGTAACCGCGCCCTTGCCCGCGTTATTTAAGAAAACAGATTGTATTTTTTTTGTGCCTATAATTTGCCCTAGTAAAGTAGCCTAAGTTACATTAAAACGTAATAACAACAAAAAGTTAGTAAAAAAACGTCGAATTAAGTCCAGTCTTTTTGGGTATTATAAACAGACGGGCAGACCTCATGTTTAAAAGTAGTGAGAAGTCTTTCTCAACTACATAATTATGTGAGTAGTCAAAGCTTGCTTAGTAGGCATGGGCGTTTTCGGATTTTTACGCAAACCGATAAAAATCCGATTTCAGATTTTCAAATCGATTTCAAAAACCGATTTTAGAAATCGATTTCAGTAGCAGATGTTGGAGCGTAGCGTACGACAAACGTAAACAATCGAAATCTTTTTGTATTTTAGGCTCTTTCGCTCTTTCAACGTGTCACTAAATTAGAAAGAAAAGGAAATAAAATTCGCTCTCTCTCATTCTAACTAACTAGTCGTTTGGTAGTGTGAAAGAGAACGAATGAATATGAAAACTATCGAAAACGTAAGCTTTAGATTTACTTTCTAGTTTGTTTGCGCTTGCACCGTTTGGTTCGTATTTGTGTCGTTTGCGTTATCGTGGTATTTTTTTGCGTTTTCTAAAATCGGTTTTTTTACATTGTAATATCGATACGATACGATTTCTGACTGCAACCGGATTTCAGATTCGTTCTGATATATCGGTCTCATGCCTTTTGCTTAGCAAATATCCAACCATACATCCATCCTCACAAACTTTTGTTTTGCCAATAATAGTAGGACCAACGGACAGCCCAATTTTATTTATTTTCCGATTTATTCATTTTTTTCAGTCTGTAGTAGGGTTTGCAAAGTCTCGAAATTTTCAAAGGCCCTGGACACGAGAACACCGACGCGACTTCCAAAGTCTCCCGGGACTTCGAGACTGTTCGGAATAAAATTGGAATCAAGTTAATTCCAGACGAAATGTATGAATAACAACAACTTTGGGTGAAAATTAACAATGATAATTAGAGTTTGGGAAGTCTCGACAGTTTCAGTCTTGGGACACGTGATAGCTACCGTTTAAAATCCCGACGACATCGAGACTTTTCAGAATAAAGTTAATTTTTGACGATATGAATAAGCACGCATTTTGCTAAAAATCAAAGTTCACTGAACATAAAATGAAAACTAACAATTTTAACATCAATTTCAGTCTAAATAATTTTGTGTTCTTCTAAAAAAGGTGACCCCGTGCTGGTAATAAATGCAAAAAATTAACACAAAATGAGTCACCACCTAAACTGGTATCGTAGTAATAACAAGCTTTAACTGACTGTACTACTGTCACTGTAGGGCTTTACAGTGACGCCTTGCCATTTAGCACTGCACCAAGTATTGTGTGTTCCAAATTTTTTTGTGTCTAGGCTGGGTGGATTTTTGTGAAGTTCTCGGCAGCACAACATTTATAGTAAACGCGGTAGTAGCCTTTTAAAACAAGCAAACAAACAAAACAAAATCATGAATTAATTAGGTAGTGCTAGGTAGGGTTTAGGAAGTTCCGACTATTTCAAAGTGCCAGTTCACGAGACAGCCTACGCTGTTAAGAAAATAAATTAGGAATTATCGGGCCAAATGTGTGAAGAAAATTCAATTTTAGATGAAAATCAACAGTCACGAAACAATAAATGAAATCCTATCTATAATATTAAGGGGAATTACAGTCTAAGTATTTTTTTCCTTCTTAAAAGTAAAACTCCTGCAGTAGGAATAAATCCAGTGTCGTGAGCAACTTAAAACAAAATAAAACTTAACCAATCAAACAACAGCCGCAAACCACTACCTAAATTAGTATCATAGTAATAACTAGTATTTATTGACTGTATGTGCGCAGTAGTGGTTTAAGGGGACGCTTCGCCGTTTAGCTCTGCGTCCAGTGTTGTCGGTTAGATCACTTAGATCCTCACTTTTCACACCAAAAAATTTAATTGTTTTCTGAATGACCTGACACAGACACAATATCAATCAAACGTCACAATAAAACCAGTGTAGTGGCGCGGTAAACGCATTTATTGTGTGTTCAGTATTTACGCGATATTACTTAAGTATCGTTTGTTTTAATTATTTAAAAATAAAAGTAATTACAAGGGAATAAAATTTCGACCTGTGTCCTGTCTTGAATCTCGACTTCAAAGTCCCGGAACCCGAGACAACAAAATTTACAAAAAGTCCCGGGACTTCGAGACGTGAGACAACCCGAGACTCAAACCCTAGCCTGTAGCGTCCTACTGCAGAGCAACGGCCTCTTTCCACAGATTTCTACTTTATTTTCCGAAACGAAGAATTAAGTATAATAAAGCTGGGTTTACACGAAAACTTGAAATTATACAATACTGAAAACCAGCGCTAAATTCCCTAAATTATCCGTTGGTATTCAGTATTCAGGTAATTTAAAACTTCAAATACAAGCAAAGTGGGTTCTTAAAGGTGAATGGTGAAAACGTGAAATTAAAAATTAAAAAGCGAGCTTTAAACAGCCAGGTTTTACGAGCCCATGGATTCTGAATGAGATTCTTAAAAGCTGCGCCTGGCTTTTAAGAATCTCATAGGATAAATTTCTATTTTTTGGCATCTGGTTTATTTTTGAGGTATTTTTTGTGTTAGTCAGAATTATGTATCGGTGTCAATTTTCGGAGTGCACAAAAATCTTTGTTGGGACATTAAGTTATTATGACTTCTAAGGACTCAGACAGAAATATTTATATGATTATAACTTAGTATTTAATATACAAGTGAATATTAAAAAAATTAAAGTAAGATTCGCTTAGTGCAGTAACAATGAACGGGTCAGTCTGCAGAGATACCTACCAGAATTAATTTAAGTATCGTTGATAGGTCCTGTATGTCTCTTTTGAAGGAAGCAGCATATTTTGTTATGGCTAAGTTTAGACACATTACACGTACCGAATAATCGCGTTTATTATTTCTTTGCCAAAGAATCTTTTTAGAAAAACTTATTAGGGTCCAATTATTGAATCGTCCAGAGAGCCTAATCCAAAAAAAAACAGGCTTTGCCAAGTCGTTTAGAAGAGTCAATGACAGGTACATGAACATGATCAATATATTATATACTTATTTGAAGAAGACAGTGGCTATCATCCTCGCGTTATTCCAGTTGATACTCAGGGTTAACATACTGGTCTAAACGTTTTGAATTGATAATTATTAGCATTTCTGACTATTGCGAGGCCATAGTTTGCTAGGCCTTATTCTTTTCATAATCAAAAACCTAACTTAATCTACCAGTAATTCATGCCGCACTTCAAGGTAGACTACAACAAAATGCCCAAAACTCTAGTCCACCTATATAACTTATGTAATAAGTGAATCAATAATCAAAAAAACATAATTCGGCTTTGCAGACTCAAGTAGAGTGCTTAAAATAAAGAGAAAATGTTCACCAACTGCGATCTACAAAAACATTCTCCAGCGCCCGTAAACAGCTACTATCGATGCCGTTGCGGAACTCTTTGTGCGGAGTAAGTACTAAATGCTTCAGGAACAAGTATTTAATTAATACACCTACTAAACCAGAGCATCCACTTAACCTAAATACCAGGATATTGCTGCGTCAGTAATGGATACGTAATAATGTAATGCTTAGCAAGCTAGGCTTGGATTTAGAATTCAACAATGAAGCCCGCCTGGAATATTTCAGTAGACAACATGCGTAGTATGGTTTAAGTTGCAGCCTCACCATTTAACAAAAATAAGCATTTCACTCATATTAGGCAGCTATAGCATACTGCAATGTACAGTTCAAATCCACAGCCCGTACCAATGACTTTTTGGAGTTATGTACGTATTGAATTTTTTAGATTATCGCTTGTCCCGTGCCTCGGAGAGCACGTTAAGCCGTTGGTTTCCGCTGTCATGAAGATCTTTGACAGTCGATATAGGGAGTCAGTACCTGAAGTGTGTACCCTGTTTCCACTTAGTTCTATCCAAGTGTGAAGGAAAGGAATTATTATATATATATATACGATTTTATTTCGACAAATCATATTAAGTAATATATATTAAATGGACCTTCGGCTAGGTGGAGTAACGATATGAAGGAGGACGGATGAGGCAGATATTCTGCGGGGTTCCACAGGGGTCTGTTCTCGGACCACTTCTTTGGAACCTCGCGTATGACGCGGTCCTGCAGATTGGTTTCCCCCCGGGGTCAGTGTAGTCTGTTACGCTGATGACATACTAGTACTGACCCGGGCAGCTAACTTCGCTGAAACACTGCGGATCACGGAATTAGTTATGTGCTGCGTCGTCGCTGCCATCGGCCGACTGGGCCTGCGGATAGCACCGCACAAAACCGAGGCGCTATGGTTCCACGGCCTGCGCCAGGGCATGGAACCACCCAGCTTTTCGAGAAGAATAGGTGATACAGTCGTATAGGTGGGGCGATACATGAAGTAGGTACTTGGGCCCTCACCCTCGACAGTCGATGGCGCTTCGAGGAGCACTTCGTGCGTTTGGCCCTCCGAGTGCGTCGGGTTGTAGAGGCTGCTCCCGAACCTTAGGGTCCCCAGAGAAGAGGTCCACCGCCTCTACTGTGGATTCGTGCGTTCCATGGCCCTCTATGGGGCGCCCGTCTCCTCTGACCGCCTGACGAGCGCCTGCCGCTGCAGAGCTATCCTTAATAGCCTTTATAAAGTTTTATCAAAATCCAGTTAGCAGCCTTTGCGTCACAGAGTTTGTTTGGTATAATTCATACATCTACCCATCGTCACAATCCTTCACACCGTTATTATTAATAAGACATTGGCATTATTTATGAACCTAAAAGTCAATATTTGCGCCTCTCAGTCTACAATCCACAGCAATACAGCTCAACTCCCAAGCCGAAATAGCGCTTTATTTAACTTCAGCACTATCAAGTCGGGCTCCAAAAAGACAAACACAATTTCGGATACACTGCATTAGACTTCACACCCTTTGTGCCGTGAACAAAGGCTTACTTCGCAGCGCGATAATGTCGGCTTCAATCTCCTAGCTCCACTCATACTAACCGCATGAAAATGCATCAGTCTTGAGTTGACGAGTACGTATAGCTGGGTAATAGCCTTCAAATATAAATGTTTCTACACTCCAAAATTTTGTGAAACTGCCGCTATCGCTGCCGTTATCATCATATTGTATTCATCTGTAGATATTTAATTGCAATATAATTAAATATCTGAGTCTTAGTTCAAAAGTTGCTTAAGCGTTTGATAAAGATCTATGATAGTCGTTACGAAAAGTCAGTACCCTCAAATAAACTGATAATGGTCTGGAATATTACTACCATGTGGCTTGCAAAGATCAGATGGCAAAGGTGATATTAAACTGTCATATTGGGTTCGACCAGTAAGTGGACCCTGGGCTCCAAGGCGTGTAATTCGTGGATGCAACCAGGATAATGCTTGGACGATGATGATCTGTAATAAAGATCATGTCATATAAATATATGTGACATGTGGTGTCCGTAATAAGGCCTGTAGAAATACGATTCTCAAATTACCTTTTTCAAAAATTGGCCAAAGCAAGAATCAAATCAACATTTAAATTGCCAGTGACATAACCGCTAAAGGTAGGTACTCACGTAATTAAGTTCATTATTATTTCATAAAGATTGACACAGCAAAATACCAATCAGCGGAATGTTCAAAAGTTCTTAATGTCCGAAGCACTTAATTAACAAAATAGACATTCGGCTTAATTCAGGAATGAAATATTGTCCTTCACCTCGTTAAAACTTTAGCAATGGACCAATTAACAATTTCTTAACTGACATTCAAATAAAAGTACTTAAGTGCCCGCTTGAAGGGTTGACTGCCAATTTCTCGTTTTACCACATTATCTGTGAAAGTTTGATAACTCGCTTAATTTACAACAGGTTTATTTTACAATTATTAGAAATAACAAATAAGCATGCTCTCTATACAAAGATTTTTCTGGGCGGGAAATAAACCTATGTTCTCTAGCGTCTCACTGACTGCTAGAATAACACACTATTATTAAAGAAATAGAACAAGTTTCAGACGGCCATCTGATACAAAACTAGGCAGACGTTGTACGAATTTCTAGCGCTACAAGATAACTTATTTCTTTTCAAATAATTTACATAATTATTATAAATAAATTACACCTAGTATCAAAAAAACTGATCGTGCTTATTATAAACAACAAACATTAAACATAACTTCACGCCTTTTATCCCCGCAGTTATGTTTCGGTCCCAATGTAATAGGGGGCGAGACTATTGCCATCTACCGGGCACATTGTTAAGCGAGCGATAATTAAAAACATTTTCAATACACACATAACTTCGAAAAGTCAGAGGTGTGTGCCCGGGCTAACTGGGGATCGAAACTAAGACCATCGTCTCGGCAATACGTTACGTACACCACTGGGCTATCGCCGCATTTCATACAAAGAGTTATTAATGGGTCTGGGTGGAAATCGAACCCGCGACCTCCAGTTTACCAATTTGGATCACTACTGGACCAAGACTGAATGCTACACTAAAACACTCACGTTGTTAACATTAACAAAATATCAAACGCAGAAACCAACGCATTGTTTTCCTCATATTTTCAGCAAGACCCGCAATATCTTAATGGATATCATATTCAGAGGAAAAATTCACAACGCGAAACAAACACACAAATAATACCATGACAGATTTATTATCATTCGGCCAGTCACAAGAACTACGAAAAATTCAGGTAAGTAAACACGGACAGAGATATGGTCCCTAACGCTACATACAGCAAGTACAGATATAGAAAAAGGTAGGCTATGAAGCTGTGATACTGATTTTGTAGTCTGGTGAAATGCCCGCTTGGGTCGTACTGAAATCTGGGTGGATCTCGGTACTGTGCCAGTTGTAGCAGATAGGAAACTCCATTATTTTATGAAAGGATAACTTGAATTGTTCTTGTAGCATAACGATTAATAATAACTGTTATCTATTGAAGTAACTTAAAACTTCCTTCGTGGCGTATACGTCTTCTGATCGGGTTCCAGGTTCGATTCCTGGGTCGGGTAAAAGGGTTACTGAGTTTTTCCGAAATCTTATTTATATTCTCAGCTCGAAGTCTGGCAATGTGCCCAGTAACGGCAATAGGCTAGCGTTATCACGTGACTATTAAAAATTATTTGCAAAAACTGATGCTTTATATTTACGTAATAATTATTTTTTATCATTATCATTAAAAATCATACACCGATTGTGCTTCAAATCGCTGCCAATTACGCCATACCCAAAAGTAAGGTCTCCAGAGGGCGCTCGCATCTTCTTATTGCAGAGAGTTTTTCCATCAAATCGGTGCCCTTTTTGTCAGGCCCTGTTTGTGAATTGTGCCCAAAGAACAATAAACAAGACAAGACATCTCGCTCAGACGGATGACAATACATAGTACTGTAATATTAGTGACACAGTTATACAGGTTTCTAATTAGAACACAGTAGACTGAGCTACTTGCCCCTTACACTTTGAACTGGCATTAGATGGCTAAGAAAGCTATCTCTAATGACAGCTGCTGAGCATATATTTGCAGTTGGAGTTTTATCTAATACTAATGTTATATACTAATAAATAAAGCTGAAGTGTTTGTTTGTTTGCTTGTTCACTTGAACGCGCTCATCTCAGGCACTACTGGTCCGAATTCAAAAATTCTTTCAGTATTAGATAGCCTTTATATCGAGAAAGGCTATCGGCTATATATATATAATATCACACTATGAGCTACGGGAGCGGAGCAGCACGGAGCCTTAAATAACGCGGGTGTAACCGTGGGCTCATCTAGTATAGTATAAAGTGTTTATATAGTAACTCGTTTTGATACAGATTTTTATGTATACCTATAGTTTAATCCCGAGACCATGGCGGTTTGGTGGTACCTCCACTAGGCTATCGCTGCCTCAATCAAAGCTATAAGATAGATATCACAAGCAGGCGTTACCATAGAAATATAGAGAAACCAGTAGCTTCGCCTACTGCTACGGTATTTAGTCGGCTACGAACTTGTATGCACTCTCAGTGGCAATACTGATGTGAGGTCAGGCGACACATCGCTACGGCGCTGGGCCTGTAGCGACAGACGACGTGTCTAGCTACAAAAGGTACCTACCTACTTCATAGAAATACCTAGAAACCAGTAGTTTCGCGGTGACACTAAACCTGCTATTGCTGTCTAAAATCGGCTACAAATGTACTTTTAAACTAGTGTAATTAACGCACTCAGCGCTTATAATGCCAGTGAGCTTTATATTTATTTTTATTCTACGTGTGCTATTAAATGGCTCGGTACCAGGTAAAATTTTATGGCTTCAATACTAAAAAAATATTTCGACAGCATTATGAAGGCTGCATATATTATGTACTTTAAAACTTAGGATAGAGTCAGCTCTAGAGTATATTTAATAACCTCATAGTACAGTATTATGATACTTAGTATTCTGAGACATATTTTAGTAGGTACCGAAATTGATATGTGTAAAGTCAAAAGTAGTTGTACACTACGGTGTTAACGCCGGAGAGCAGTAGGCGTTTATGTTTACATAATATAAATTACTAGAGTTCGTTTAAAAATGAAAGTATATATATATATATATATATATATATATATATATATATATATATATATATATATATGTTTATCCATTATCTAGTATACCATAGTACAAGCTCTGCTTACTTTGGGACTAGATGGTGTTGTGTGAATGTGGTAGAATATTATTACTACATTACACTGCTATTTGATGAAAACCTAACAACAATCCGTTTAGTAGTTTTTGAGTTTCGCACCCACGCATTCGTGCAAACAGATAGGAAAAAAAGTGTATAGATAGCAACGTTCTACTTCGGTGTAACACCCACCATTTTTATTCTACCTGAATATTCCAAAAAATAATTGTGATAAACCTTTATTGGTGCCCTTAAGAGCGAAGCAGCTTTGTCCCTAGTTGGTCGCGATATTCTTTTTGTACCGGTATGTTCTACCCGTAAAATTATTGTTACTTTAATAACAATGAATTGTGGGTTATGTTTTTGTACCTGAGGTATGTATGCGGTATTTTTATACAAGTCATAAATTCCAGTGTTGATGGTTAGGGCCGTGTGGGAAAGTAGGCTTGTGTACAATATTGTCAGACTTGGATTATTTATGATGATCATAAAATAGCGTTACGCTTTTGGTGTTTTAAAGGGATGGACAGAAGTGTTTTATAATTGTCTGTAACTTATTTATAACTGTCATTTTTAAATGGTTATTATTAAGTTGTGTAATTTTGTTACTTTTATCAACGTCCCGGACCGTTTTATCTTCATCTAAATAGCCAATAATTTTAAACTCGAAATTTTAATTTGTGGAAAAGTTATGATAACTAACAGTATTTGACTGTACGTGGCTACGGTGTAGTCGTGAACGGTTGTTTCACTGGGCTCGACACCAAACGAGAACACCTTGTGATCCATAAATTGTTTGAGTATGGGTGAACTTTCTGTCCGTTAGTTGAATATTTATATGTCAACACAGGATTTACAGGAGCAGCAAAAACTTAAAAACATATCCTCTGGCGAATTTCGTTCGGTATCTTAGCGTGCCTAGCGAGGCACTGCTAATCGTCCTGTATTTGTTATAGGGGTTATAAGTACAGGGAAAATGAGGAGGTAAAAGAGATATGGAGTTCCTAGCCCTTTTCCTTATCCACACTGACGTATAAGTTCAACGGTTAGTTTCTTACCATCAGGTGTGCCGAAACAAGTTTCCTCTTATATTTTTTATAAAAAAGGTATAAAACCCAAAGAATAATTAAATTAATCATCATCAGCCTCATCATTTCAGCCTAGAGACATCCATTGCTGAACATAATATATATTCCACAAGACTCTCCACACAGACTGATCTTGAGCCGCCCGCATCCAACCGCTTACCGCGATTCCAAAAAAGATTGTGAGTCCACCTTGAGGGGGTCTATTCCTGCTGCGGGAATGAGATTATAATTAATGCAATACCATAATTCAATAACACTGTTCCATTTCATATGTAACAACCAAACAAAATCGGACATGCAATACGATCATATTAAATTAGATTAACCTACATTTCGAGTGAATCCAGATGGAATTTCACATTGATTTGCGGTATAGATTATCTACGGTATTCGCTATCGAACTGACCTAATAATAGGGAAGCGAATTCAACTCTAGCTAATATGCATTTGTACAATATGTATGAAATCCTTTATATTTTTATTTGAATAATTTTCACAATAACATTATACCAGGTTATTAATTTTAACTATATACATTGCTATCTTACATAATCATAATATATATATATATATATATATATATATATATATATATATATATATATATATATATATACGTTTTACATAAATCTAAAAATAAAAAGTGAAAATATGTACAGGTGTGTTTAGGCGTCGTAGAATGCCTCCGCATCAATATCATCGGGTAACGTGCCCAGAAGGCTGGCAGCATTGCCACGCTGGATGGCAATGCTGATTCTTTGAGCAAAGAATAAACCAGCCCTCTGGTCACGTGAGACGTCGATTAACCGTAGATATATCTCGGAATAAAGAGCGAGCGCTCGGACCCCATGAGCCTAGCGTTTCCACCCCAAACGGCTCAAATACATAATTAGCTACTAGATTACTGTATATGCGCCGTTTGAGGGTTTCCGCAGATGCAGCAGCAGCGCCAGCGTGCTTGGAACATGGGATGGTGCGAGGGTGTCTACGCAGGTTGCGTCCCACACCAAAGGCCTACCCATTTTCCATGGCAATAATGACATACCGTCAGGTCTCTTCCCATCGTCGCGTACCAAACCATTTGGTTCAAGTACAGCTGGTACGCCAGACGTGACAAGAGCACGACGGATTATGTCATTTAGGTTAGCATGACGAGGAATTCTACCAGCGCTTCTGCTGCAAGACAGCCCACGATGTCCGAGGCTATCGACGTCTTCTCCACAATGACATCGATGCGGAGAGACATACGGAACACCTAAACGAAGACAAGTGGCGATGCGGAACGTCACATCGTCCAACATGGTTCCTGTGTAGGACGATGGTAGTGCCTGAAGCCATAGACCGGATTCCCATTCCCCCACAGGCAGCAAGCGAGCTCGCTCTGTAACATCAAAAGATGTATCCAAAAGATTTTTTCTCACAATGTTACAAAGCGGCGCGTCCCACTGTCTTTGGGAGAATAGGTTGGTAAAATCAGTGTTTGGACAAGCCATTTTCCAGGCGTTTATAGCTTCGGTTTTGCACAGCACTTCTGAGTTAACTAGTGTAGGTAGTAATATTTTCCTAGTTAACTCTTCCGTGCTGTGAACCGAAGATAGGAACGCCGGTAAACTGACACTGGAAGTTTTGCGAACGCCGAGCCCACCCAGAGGTATGGGTAAAGATGCTTGTAGCCAGGCTCGGTCGTCCAAGTCCACATTTAATATTTTTTTTAAAGTTATTTGTATAATTTGATAAATTTTTCTACTAGTATTATTTTTTTCCAAAGCTGCGATGATCTTAAGGCATGAGTAAATTTTGGGACGAAAAGACAATATCGAATAATAGTATAAGCCGAATGTACATTAATTTTGAATAGGCGATCTGAAATATCACAATTTTTTTTAATCTTTTCCTCTACGAAAGAATCGAAAGATTATTCAAATACTGGAGAACCTAGGAGGCGAAGAGAACTCTTATCAACAATTTTGATGTCTGAAGCCAAATGATTAAATTTAGATATTATCGAATGTTTTTGAAGAGTCTGTTGTATTTATAAACAGCTCACATTTACTATAATTTAGTTCCAGACCAATAGATGTGAATTTATTTTTAAGAAAGGTCAAATCTTGCAATACTATGTCTGTTTCTCCTCCCAGGGTCCCGTCGTCCAAGAACCATACATTAAATTTAGAATTTATTTGCCGAATAATGGGTTGTATAGCTAAGCTAAAAATGACTGGTCCAAGAGGGTCACCTTGTTGGCATCCAACTGCAGATTCCAAAAGGTTGTCCTGATATAGTAATTTTGTGGGATACCTGTAACATTGCCAAAGAAATTTGAAAATTTTAGGGGTTTCTAATTTTGCCTGTGCCAACAAAGTATCCCAACAAAGTATTCACTGAATTGAAGGCATTCTTCAAGTCAACCTTCAGAATGACTTCGCCACTTCCAAGATACGTCGAAAGAGCATGTATAGCAGCCTCACAACCTCCCTTGGAACCAAAACCTAGTTGGAGAGGTTGGAATTTATCAGATAGCTCCCTGCTGTAAAATTTACAGCATATCTTAGCTGCTATACGCCGATATGTGCAACCCACGGCAATGGGACGAATGCCACCATCTCTCTTGTTAAGGGCGCACAGGTTATTACTAGCGCAGTCAACTCCTTCAGAAGTGTATCGCCAGCCACTCAGCACTTGCACACACAAGATCTTTTAGATGTTGTGGTGTCAAGGCATCGAGACCGCCTGCCGAGCCACTTCGGAAGGAGCAAACTGCTGCTAACACGTCCTTGGCCGTGGTGATCAGATATTCTGATTCACTGTCGGGAGCTTCAGGAAAGGAGAGATCATTAATTGGCGCTGAATGCTTGCTCTTCAGACCCGCAAGCGTATCTGGAGAGCAAGGCGCCACCACATCACTGTTAAATAAAAGTCTAGACGCGCCCCGTATGTCGCCTTCCCTTAATTTGGATTCTACATATTGATACAGAGAATTACGTTTATTTGAACTGAATTTAGGGTCTAAAGTGTAGGCCGAAATTTGACAATAGGCTAGTTGACAAAAACAAATTTATAAGTCCGTCCTTTAGATTATTCAAAAATAAGCGATACGTATTTTTTTATTTGTAAATTAAACCAAAAATGACTAAGATATAGCTCATTCAAGTTACGTATAACGTCACGCCGTGCTGCATTTTTTCGCACTAGATGACACACATGTCACACGTAACTTTAAAGGGCTATATCTTTGTTATTTTTTATTTAATCGAAAAAAGAAAAAATACGTGTCCAATATTTTTTTTATAATCTAAAATACGGACTAAATTAAATGTAATTATTTTGACCCTGGAAACTACCCTATTATATTTAATTTGATTTGTTAAAGAATTTTTACCTCCCTGATTTTTATCAACATGTAGAATCCTATAAGGGAAAGTCAATAATTGCTCCCAGGCCGCTTTTGAGTTCTCCCTTACGTATGAAATTGTATTTTAGTAATGCATTGATGGGCGACCGTTTCTATCTTTCGAGTTATGAAAAATAACAAACTCATATTTCAGTTTTGGTTTTCCATTATATACAGAAAATTGCAATAAGTTGCATCGTTTTCCATGAAAGGAAGATTGGCATATAATTATGATATTGATTGGAGAAGATTGCCGACTTGTTCATAAATCTACAGTTCTGCTCCTTTTTACATGATGTTAAAATCATTTGACTGGCCTGTTGGTCACGTGGTTAAGGTACCCTGCTACGTTATAGTCAATCAAGGGTTCAACTCCCAAGCAGGACAAATGTCTGTACGAACGTGAAGATCTTTTCTGTGTCTGGACGTAATTTATCCATAATGTGTGTGTATTTTTAAGAACATTAATTTTATTAGTTTTCTGGTTGCCAATAGTACAAGCTCTGCTTGATTTTGGGTTACAAAACCGTGTGTTTGTTATCTTCACTACATACCTAGTATAAAACAAAGTCTGTCTTCTGTCTGTCTGTCCAAAAACTACGCAACGGATTTTAATGTTTTTTTTTTATTAAATAGAAAGATTCAAGAGGAATGTATAAATGACGCGGGCGAAGCCGCTGGCGACGTCTAGTATGATATAATAATCCAGGGTCTTATCCTGTTATAATGTGTGTATATAATGTGTAGTTACTATATTATGAGTTAACAAATTCCTAAGGCGGCTTATTTACGTAGGCACACCTGGTTACAATCATAATAATTTTACACGTGACAATAATAGTCACCATTTGTTAATTTAATTATACAAATCAGTCATTACATTGTAGTCACATATTAGGTAATTGGAAGTTATAAACAAAAGATACTGTTTTAATTTGAGGTGTGTCATTTTAAGTATACCTTATACAAACCATTGCTGTAGACCTACATTTTTACCCGATCCCGTGGAATTTTCGAGAAATCCTTTCTAAGGGCACTACAGTCCCCGAGGAATATACATACTAAATTTCAGCTTCTTGCGCCCAATAGGTTTGCCTGTGCGTTGTCTGTAAGTCAGTCAGTCAGTGATGCAAGAATTTTATGTAGACAAATTGATTGGCTTAACTCAACCCACGTTTTGTCAATAAAATAAAGATTAAGATTTATTCTGTTTTCTTCAGCCAGAGTTAAATTGAAAATCTTGTTGTCATAGACGATCAAAGCATCAAAATATTCATAATAATGTATAATTATTTGATAAAATTAGTTGATTAACGCTTGCCTATGCCTCTCATGAAGATCTTCAAAAGTCGTAACGGGGAGTCAGTAGCTCAAAATAAACTGATACTGGTCTAAACCATGGAATATCGCTTTCCCTTTGCATTGCGACTGAACGCAGACTGCTACGCAGAAAGTCTCGGGTTCGAATCCACGGCACGCACCAATGACTTTTCGAAGTTAAGTACGTTGTATTAAATTGTTAATTATCGCTTGCTTATCGGTGAAGGAAAACATCGTGAGGAAACCTGCATGTCTGCGAGTTCTTCATAATGTTCTCAAAAGACATGTGAAGTCTGCCAACCCGCACTTGGCCAGCGTGGTGAACTATGGCTCTACCCTTCTCATAGTGAGAAGAGGCCCGTGCCCAGCAGTGGGACAGTATAAAGGGCTGATGATAATTGCATTGCGGAGGTAAGCCGGCAGTCGCTCTTTGGAAAAGCTGATATTCTGTCATATCTGGTTAGACTATTATGGACCCCGGGCTCCCAAGCGTGAAGTCTTGGATCCAACCGGGATAACGCTAGGACGACCATGATGACGATATAATTATTCGATTCTAGTCAACAAGCAAATACTCACATTGGTATTTTTCAACCGACAGTTCTGCCACTTTTTCTACCGTGTGTGATTATTGCAAGTGTGATTACTTTTGACAGCAAATCAAGGTGGTATTATTACAATACCATCAAATTTTTTTTGTTTATCTTTGCAATATTCTTTTTATTTTTTTATTTTTATTTTATTTCAACACATTTATTTATTATTAATTTATTACAAAATAGATCAAGCACAAAATATCATGTAGTGTATGAAAAATAGTTATTCTGACTATTCTGCTTTTTATAATATGATTATTACTTATATAATCATATTTTAAAAAACAGAATGGGTGAGTGGCCGTATCCCTACTAATCCCTACTAATATTATAAATTCGAAAGTGTGTATGTATGTATGTATGTTCCGTTTTCACGCTAAAACGGCTGAACCGATTTTGTTAAAATTTTATATAGAGATATATTGGACCATGGAGACGGACATAGGCTACCAAACGTTGCAAAAATTAAACTGGGAGGGATTGTAGGGAGGGTAGAAGTTTGTACGGCACAAATTTACCTCTTGGAAGTAAGAACGCATGCGCTAATAATTGAGTGCTGCGCATGTGTTATCGCATATCTGTCAGTACTGTCACATCATACATAATGTCATATTGTGCACGGTAATTAAATTGATCGCATATATAAACTAATAATTATATACTACGCTTAAACGGCTGAAACGATTATCCCTACGAATATTATAAATGCGAAAATGTTTATAGATATATATTGGACATGTATTAGAGCATGGCTTTGACATTTGACTGTATGCAAGTTGATGTTATTGTGTAACTTTCGGTAGATTATGTCATGGTACTGACCGAGTTCTTTTATACCCTATAGAGTTTCTGAAGTCTTTAGAATAATCAGGAGCGCCTTCACACAACTTGAGACTGAAAGTAGATTTGTGTTACCCCGAATTAAACGCGCGCGAAGCGGCGGGCAAAAGCTACTACTATAACTGTCACTTTCTCAATCTTTCCGAAACATTCTATACAATATTCAAGACTTACCTTCCCAGTATATAACTTTATGAAAATTGCATCGTAACATTTTAGTGTCGTAAAGACAGTCATTTCATACATCGTGATCCTCACTTGTGATATGAGGCAATATTTCACATTTTACGAGGGAAAGGCCTCGACTTTGCTAATACATGTTACTTCGAACGAGTAGTTTCCGACACCCGTCAACTTACCAACTATTGAAGCATGTTCTACTTCTTTGAGAACGGATAACATGGCAAGATACACTTCGTATCTTGCAAAAATATTGAAGCTTGGATAACAGTGAACGTTTTATGTATGAGAATGTGAAGTGTATGCTTGTTGGAATAATTGGCTTTGGTTGTTAACTCGGGAATTTGTTAGGCTGTAAGATGCAATAGAGAAGACACATAGTTGATGTATGCAACATAATGGTTATAAATAGGCAGTACTGTGCTAGAAGATTTTTTCAAATAATCGAATCTGACTGTTACTTTGTAAAATTTATTTCTATGTACAACATCGGCCTAGCGGTACCCTGTTTGCATTCTAGACTTCTGTTTTGAAGACCACTTTGTGGTGGAAGGTTGCTTTTTAGTCTAAGCAGATTTGTCATTATTTAGTAACTAACGTCACATAATACGCTTTCCACTAGGTACACGTATGCAAATGGCATTGTAAGCCCTGGTTAAGGCGCTGTTATACCTCAGAAGCCGTGAAACACCTAATTTTTCGTCGCGCATCTAGCCATAACGGTACATATTACAAAGTAGCAAAAAATAGAGCTTAAAGTCAAAAGTCTGAACAAAAGACTTTTGAAAGAATTTTTCATGTACGTAAAATAGAATTGCGGTAAAAAAATCACAAAATCGAGGCAGAAAATAATCTTTCGTCTCACTGTTTGCAATATTTTAAACGTAAGCTGTCATATTTTATTTGATAATATTTTAGAAAATCTAATGAACTAAAGAATTACCCTATTTATTTTCATATTATACGTGTATATTTTGTAAAATTAAATAAAATCTGCCAAACGTCTATGATTTTGACGCTCGGTAGATCCCATCAATATCAAACGCTTCAGCAGTTTAAACCTTATTAGCATAAGCGGTGTACTGAGTGTCAGTTGCTTGTTTACGCCCCGCCCAGACCTCATCATTCGGCTATGAGCCCTGTGAGAGATAGGTCATGTCGCTTGCGTCTCCGCTGCCCGAAATTTTACGTAAACCTGTTTGTTATTATAATACGCATTTGAGTTCGTAATTTCATGTTTTATGTTATAGACTGAATACTTTGAATCAAATAGGCTTTTCATGTAACTATGGGCACATATAATTAGGACCTAAGTTTATACTCCTGTTGCGTTTAATGTGTTATTGTTTCTGTGCTTATAAATATATAATTAGAATAAAATATGGACAATTAGAGAAATGAAGTTCTACGAAGGATTTGTACAAGAAAGCGTCGTAATAAAATAGAAATTCATCCATGGCCAAGTGATTATGAAATATGTAAAATTTTTACACAAATTATTTTCATAAGAGTCTTTTATGACTAACTATGTTATAGATTATCGATTATGCATAATATAATTATATAAATTATTCTCACAATACATAGCTGCCACAGTTTTCAATTTTTGAAAGAGTAATAACATAAAATCGAATCATTTTATGTACCTATATTGCAAATTCATTAGCTTGTCAGAGTGCCTGGAGTGCTAAGATGCCGCCACGGCGAACAATAAACAGTGCTAATATGGCGCTCCACAATCCGCACACAAGCGGTAACGAATATTGTGTTGTGAACATAAACCTATTTAGGTACATCGGGTAAAACTTTGATTATTCATAAACTATTAGGTATGTCTCAGTACATCTAATATCTTTTTAATTTCTAAAATCAATCATTTAGAAGTAAGAAGGTGACTTCTCTGTTTGCTATAACACAAGATATATTATTTTTTTAATAATAAAGTACGTAACTAATTATCTTTATTGTAATTACAGTGAAGTTAAAGATAACAGTTCTGCAACGTCTTACACACATTTGACTGCAGTCATTCCTACCACAATCTGTTCAAGAGCTAGCCAAGAAATGCCAAACAATTTTTTTTAACAAATTTGACTCAAATTCCGTAGTGATAAGCAAAAATTACAAGAGGGATAGCAGTGACTGGTTCGAATTGCGTAAGAATATGTTGACAGATTGAAATTTTGGTATAGTGGTAAAAAGAAGAGATAACAGCAGTAAAGCCAACTTAGTAAAAAATATTTTGTACAAATAAAATATTTGCAATGTAAAATCAGTTGCGCATGGAATCTAAAATGAACAACTGGCTTTGCAACAACTTGCGAAGCAAGTAAATGAAATAAACAATCAAGCCTTGTGGGTTATCCGTTTATTGGTGCCACGCCAGATGGATTAATAGGTCCAAACACGATTGTGGAAATTTAATGTTCTATAGTTGCCTATAAGACTGGCCTGGAGAATAGTATAAGAGCAAATAAAATACAAATATGGAAACACGATAAAAAAGTGAACTGATTAGTCTAAACAAATATTGTAATTGTTATTACCAAATTCAGGGGCAACGCCACGTTACACGCAAACAAAAGTGTTTATTTGCTGTGTGGAGTGGCGAAAGTATACCATTAAAAATAGAAATTATAGAAAGAGATGATGTTTTCTGGGAGAAGAAAAGCTTGTGGCGTTTTATATGAATTGGCAGTTGCCTGAAATTGTTGATTCTCGTCAAGCTCAAGGGATGGCATTGCGAGATCACGGAGAGGAAAATGTTTCATCAGTGCTTAAAATTTTTACAATACCAAGCCGTAAAAGGAAAGTAAATGAAACTGTGCCTCGTGAACAACAGCAAATAATAAGTAAGCCTCATCACCTCACACACTGCCTTTAACATTCGATGAAAATAAAGAAAACCTGCCGGGTTGTAGCAGACAGCTAACTTTTGATGAGCTGTAAACTCTGTATTTCGTTAATAAATGATAAATGAATATAAATAAATATCTTATAATATTTATTTTCTTTGAAACAACACATATTTGAAGCGAAAGATTTTTTTTTTATTTTTCCATAAAACCATGTATGAGGCGAGCTAACAAAAAAGCAGTAACTCAAATTCTAATTCTATAATTTTCTAAGCGACATAGCAGTATCTCATGAATAAGGTATATCCACATATATTTTGGATGTTTCATCTATTTTGAAAAATAATAATGGGTTGGGTTTCGAAACGAGTAGCCTGAATTTGAGGGTATTGGTAGTGTAGGGGGCTTAAGGGAGTTCGTTTTAATCCCCTAAAAGTAATTTTGGCTGCCGGAGTTGCGTCTAAATATATTTAAACAATTTCCAAAATTTCATAAATACTTCGGCAATTATGCAAAACGGAACGTAGTTTTTATACTTTAGTACAGTTTTACAAATGTTATTTTTAGGTTTTATGTGAAAAAAACTGCCATCTTGGAATTATCATATTGACAGCTAATGTCAAATTTGTGCGTCATTGCTTTCGAGTGCCTAGGGTTAGGTGCGACTGTAATAAGTAACTAAATAGGTTATGTTAGGTTCTCTTTTGACCTTTAATCCGAAAATAGGAGCCCTTTGCAGGGCTCCGTCAACCTTAGTTTATTAAACTAGTGTGATGAAAACACACCGATGTTTGGAGATTTTTTTTTCAGAGGAAACTAAGTATTTCCGGCAAGTGAAAATGGTGAGAGGGTTTTCAAGACCTCCCTTCCTCCCTCTCCAATCACTCACAACCCCTAAAAACGGCGACGTATTTCAAAACCTTTACCATAATAATTATACCTATAATAACAATAAACATCCATAAATAAATAAAAGAAATCAACTTTTACTAAACTTCAATTATCTCGTAACTCGCTTTAGTTGAGATACGGCTTTTGCGCTTAGTAGAGCAGTATTGTGTTTTTTAGGGTACCGTAGCCAAAAATTGTAAAAACGGAACCCTTATAGATTCGCAATGTCTGTCTGTCTGTCCGCCCGTATGTCACAATTAAGTCAATTTATCGCAAAACAGATTTGAAAACTGGCAGGAATGGAATTAGATGTAGGTATTCTATGAACTGCTTCACTATTTTTATACAAAAACAAAACAAACATAATAATGGCCTCTCCATACATGGAACTGACTTAATTATTTTTATCATCTTACGGCCGTAGGTATTTACCTACTTTCATCAACTATTAATACCTATAACGTCTAATGTAAACCAGTTTTGGTCATGGCTGCACTGAGAACAAAAATTGCGCTATGCCTTTATTGTACAAACAGATTGATGTATGTAATATAAATTTTAATATCAGTGTCTCAATTCAATATGCTAAAACGTTTTGCTTGCGATTTTGAAATATTGGAATACGGATGTCGCCAGAATACGGCTGCACGCGACGAGAATGAAGGGGGCGCCCCGCAGTAGACGGAGCTAAGCTCCCTTCACCTCCCCTGCTTCACCCCCTCATTTACCAAAACAGTCGCTTAGGACAGCGCCTTAAACTGTGTTTTACCTCCCAAAGAACAGTGACAAGATGCCATGCTTTTTGGAACCCAATCCTATTGACACCGCGCTTTAAGATAACGTGTAGTGCATTAAAAGACTACCATTAAATCAGATAGAAAGTAAGTCAGAGAAGTTGGGAGTGAGGTTATAATATTTTAGGAATGTAGTAATATGTGTTTCACTACAGAGAATGGAAATAAGATATATAACAGCAGTGAACGGGGTTGGAAAGTTCCCTCACGCAGTGTTAAATCATATTCATATATTTATATCAATTTTAAACAATCTAATCATTTGGAAACATAAATAATAAAATACCCAATCAGCTGCATTGAATTAGATCGCAGATCATAATTATGTTTTCTGGAATTTCAATAGACGTAATGTGTTCGGATTAAATATTACCATTATGCGGTTCGATTTGCTATTTGTGATATTCATTTGGTTGATGTTACTCGGTTTAGCGGTATAAACATTAGTAGATATTATTAATTAAATTTGTTCAAAATTTATGTGATATTGTTTTGTTTGCCGACGATACGTCACTAATTTTAAAGTTGATCGCAATTCAAGTAACTTTGATTCCTAATAGATAGAACAAAAGGCAGATAGAGCGCATTCATCAAAGTGAAGCACGTTGACAGCTATGTGTGCGTGACATTTGGCGACTGCACTGTACGGACACGAGCGTCTATGTGCGTGAAAGTTGCCAGATTACGAACAATCTCCCACTCATCATCATCAGCCTTTAACAGTGCACGGCTGGACTAAGACTCTCCTTTGAAAGGAAGAATTGGCCTACTATACCACGCTGGCCAAACGGGTTGGTGTAGGTGTAGGGTTTGTATAAAGTTTTCCTTCCCTTACAGTGCTGTTCTCTGCATAATATGCTCCCTCCATCGGCTCTTACGACACACATGGGATGATATGGGGTGGTGACATTCCGTATTCTTAATCCGTCACCACACGGACAATCTCCCACTATTTTGCACATAGTTTTGTAGTGTTTTTATGGAAGTTATATACTGACATTAGTTTGCGGTCTTGGATAATTTACTGTATAACTGTAATAGATTTCATTAAGTATAATATTCATGCACCGGAGACGGTGAACATTAATGAAAGCGACGTACACTCATCATCATCCTCTTAGCGTTATCCCAGTTTCAATCTGGGGTCCGCTTCTTAGTCTAACCGGATTTGGCTGAATATTAGCTTTTCCACGGAGCGACTGCCTGTCTGACCTCCGCAACCCGAAGGGATAGCGATATTCCATGGTTTCGACTAGTGTCAGTTTATTTTAGAAGGTACTGACGCCCTGTAACGATTGTCAAAGATCTTCATGACAACCGGGACCGACGGCTTAACGTGCTCTCCGAGGCACGGGACAAGCGATAATTAACAATTCAATACGCACATAACTCCGAAAAGTCATTGGTGCGCGCCGTGGATTCGAATCCGATACCCTCTGCATGGCAGTCTGTTGGTATCTCCACTAGGCTATCGCTGCCGCGACGTACACTATACAGGTGAATATAGATCAATTCTCTCACTCTTGTAAAGGTATTCATAAACCGGCGAAATTTTGTCAAGTACACAATAAAGTATATATATTATGATTTGTAGACAACACACATTTTACTATTAAAAAAAATATATTAGAAGCGCAAACTCATGGATATGATTGTTTATTCTGACCATTCCAACGTACGGTTCTCAAACCTGGTCACCTACCCAGCTTTACAGGTCACGCCTAGAGGTCTGCCAAAGAGCCATAGAGCGCTACATCCAGGATCTTAAACTTAAATACAGGATACGGAACACCGAGCTGCGTTCTAGAACAGGTATCAAAGACGTGGGAATAAAGGCTGCCAGTCTCAAATGGAACTGGGTGAGCAGCATCAAAGAGTATCAACACTGTGGGTACCAGAGGATAGACGACGTCGCCGAGGCCGGCCACGAAACAGGTGGCGAAATGACCTAGATGCCTACCACAAGAGCTGGCTTGAGATTACGTGCGACAAGCATACCTGGAAAGATTTGGAGGAAGCCTTTGGCCAGGAGTAACGTAAGCTATTAAAAAAAATGAATGCCTGCAATCAATTATTTCTGTTTCTACACATTAAGTACATGAACATTTAGATCGTATAGGGATCGAACCCAAAACAATGTATACATATTGGAAAACCTCTAAACAATATTTGCTAATAAAGATATATCTAAAATGTACTTTTATAATATGTTAATATATTTTTCATTAACATGACAATTCTTATTATATATTACGTAAATCAATTGACAAGTGCATTTTCCATAATACAGGGAAAACGTAGTCGACATAAACTGGCAACACTTACACATTTTTTGCAAAAATACGAATTTTATCGAAATTAAATTATGAAACAGTCAAATAATCCATTGATAACTGTGAAAATATATTCTATCTTTCTGTTTTTACTTTTGGAAACAACTTTTACAATGTTTAAAAACGCATGACGGCATTTTATGAATTTAAAAGTTGAGTTGATCGGGGCGCGTGAACTGTACGATGCTTCGTTTCGCACTGAGCCGGATTTATATTCGCTTTTTAATTTGTATTTGCTTTAGTGGCCTCACGCAACTGTTCCGCGCGCTCCATCTGATTCTTGTTCTATAATCTGAGAGCGTCTGTATCGCTACACACGCGTGTGTGCATCGCGTCTGTATCTCTACACACGCGCGTTTGAATTTATACAGGTGTGCAAAGGTCTACAGGCTGCGTCTGACTTGCGTGCGTATCGCGTCTGTATCGCTACAAACGCGCGTCGACGGCGCGTTTAAAAAACGTGGCTTGCATAGGCCCTAATATAATTTTAAATAAGGAAACAATTCAACTAGTCGAATCAACCGTATTCTTAGGTGTAACTTTAGATTGTAAGCTTCAGTGGGGCGCCCAAATACCCTGTCTCGCAGTAAAACTTAGTTCTGCAGCGTTTGCAGTTAGAAAAGTTAGAGAATTCACAGATATAGATACTGCTAGACTAGTTTGCTTTAGTTATTTTCACAGCGTAATGTCTTACGGTATAATGTTATGGGGAACAGCTGCTGATATACAGACTATTTTTGTCATTCAAAAGAGGGCCATACGTGCAATTTATAAGTTAGGTGCTAGAGATTCTTTACGTGATAAATTTAAAGAAGTAGATATATTGACAGTTGCATCGCAATATATATATGCTAACTTAATTTACATTAAGAAAAACTTAATTCTATACCGCAAAAATAGTGATTTGCACAAAGTGAACACAAGGAATAAGCATACACTGTTGGGAACTAATTACCGTCTACATAAAGTTCAGAACTCGGTAGTTTGCGGGGGTTGGTATACGATTTTTCAACAAATTGCCTCTTGAAATAAAAAATTTACCCATGCACAAATACAAACGGACTATAGGCCTGTGTCCTAAAATGTAATTACAAGAATAAATACATTATTTTTAGTTTTAGAATCCTGAAAATATCATTAATCTTACATATTTTTAATAAATAATAAACTTTATTGACATCTTCAAATCATAATTAATCTATAGATACTACAATCAAACCGATTTATTCTTAGTGGACACAAGCCTATTAGGAACTTTCTTTTACAAAGGGGTTATTATACTATTAATGATTTTTTAAATGATAAGACACCATGGCGATAGGCTTAGGCTTGTTTTACTCAAGATCATTTTATTTTCTGACCGTTTAATATATAGTTTTGATAAGTGAGATGTTGAGTGGAGGTGCCTCGTGTACACATGATGTTTGCAGGATTTGGATATTTTTATGATTTGTTGAATGTAGTTTTACATTATTTATCCCTGATCATATCATTGTTCACTTGTCACTTTCACAAAATTCTTTCTACTTTTGCATTCCTTCACGCGGTCCACTGATTTATGTTAATAATAACGATCTGGAAAATGGAGGTAATTGGCGGTCATGGTCAGTATATCAATAGATTGTTTTTTACTGCCGGTTCGTATACCGTTGTCGTCATGCTCACTAAAATGTCATTTCTTGTGGTGGCGTCGTGTATCGGGTCATCCCTGTCCCTCTAATATGGCGAGAGGGATGATGGCTGGCACAGTCATACTCGTGAACGGGTGCTACTTGTGATGACTGGTCGATGACGGTCTTGCGGGCTGGTATTACATTTTAATATTTAACTGCATTCTTTCCATCATGGTTCTGATCACTTTCGCGGATTGCCTGTATTATTAGATACTAGCTTTCGCCCGCGGCTTCGCCCGCATGAAATTTTAATAAAGAGTAGCCTTTGTACTTCCCCAGGTTTCAGACTATCCATATCAAATTTCATCACAAACGGATCTGCACATTAGCCGTGTAGCATACATATAAACAGATAATACTTAAAATTACTTTTGTTTTCGTAGTCGTCAAACTTCAGGTAACGATTAGTATGTAGGCATATTATTAAAGTTATTGAAGAGCTTAAATACCTACTGAATAGAACAGCAGCAAAAATAAAAATCTGAAAGCATTACTACAAAGTACATAATCAGACCGCCCCTCCGCCCAGCGCGCCAACTCATAGTAAGCGCTTTTAATAACGCTGCGCTTAGGTCAATTATATCGTGATAAGTTGATAACTTTTAAACTATTCGTCCAAACTGCTTACTGTAAAAGAGTTCATCTATATTAAATATTGAAGACAATAAATCTATCAATTTTGAAAACAATTTGATAACTACTCCAGAATGAGCATTATAAAAACGTATAAAATTTCATTATTTTTACGGACCACTTTTTAGTGTATATTGGCTTCTACATAAAATAAAGGTAGGTATGTGCTGTCGCGGACTTTTGTGTAGAACTTTTTAAGATAAACAATATCACGTTACATTATCTTCATGTAACTTCAACGGTTTAGGCAACGCACGCGAAGATAATGTTTCAGAGCTCAGGATTTTTACCGACTTCATTGATACTTTTCCTTATATTATGGTAACATTACACAAAATCTTTATAAATTGTAGCCTATGTGTTATTCTAATGTATAAAATATATTGCTGTAAAGTTTCATCCAAATCCGTTCAGTAGTTTTTGCGTGAAAGAGTAACAAACATCTATACATACATCTTCACAAACTTTCGCATTTATAATATTAGTTATTAGATATATATATGTAAGTGGATGCTCCTGTTTCACCATGTCTATTCTGAGGAGGCTAACTAAATGAACATCAAAATTAAAATTAAAATTATGCTTGACTATTATTATGTACAGTAAATATATACAAGTGATATAGAAGGTGTAACAGTTGCAGCACCTTACAAAATGTAAATTACGTGTATTATGCAAAACCTGGCAATGAAAAAGAGTGACTGTTTGAAATAGAATTAGTTTTTATTATAAGTCAAATCGATTAGATCGATTGAGTAACATTTTGTTTAGTCTATTGAAAATTTCTGACAATGGTCACACTGAACTGTCACTTCCGTCCTTCCGCTTGAAAAATTAAGTCGCCGTTTTGTTCTCTCGCGTAGAATATTGTAATAAAATTGGAAGTATTGGAACCCGTTTGAGTGCCGCTTCTTTAATCAGCTGGCATCGGTTTACTTGTGACCAAGGATAAGTTGTATCTTAATGAACATTTGTGAAATATTGAACTTTGTAAAACACGTGTGTGAATTCCTGATTGGTGCCCGAGAAGAAGGACTTCGCCGAATTATACACTGGTATCAATTCGATTCTCTTGTTATTTTGGCCAAAATATAAGTTAATCTATAGGTCCACTTCAAGAACATCACCAGGAGCTATAAGGTAAAATTTTCATATAACTACATTATAATTTGTCATCGCTGAGAATCTCAGCAATATATGTCAGACCTTTGATTGCTTTAGGACAACTGGGTGAATATAAATTAGCTTCCACTGTGCCTACAACCAATTCCCAGTAAGCCTACGGTAATTCTAGACATAATTTTGGTGCAGAGCTGTAGTTGAAATTTAGCCGCTGTTGCATTACTGAGTACAAACCTCAGATTGGTATAAGCTTGTATCTTATCACCTTGTAGACAGTATTGTAGTGTTTGTCAGGTCAATTATTGTCTAAAATACATTATATTTAATTGTATAAGTTGATCTAGATAATTTAAAACACATTGTCACACATAACCTCAATCAGTAATTGTTGATTTGTATTGTTGAAAAATCTAACTTAAATTTGTTGTTGCATTAATAAGTCAGTTTGTTTGGATACATAACAGCTGTATGTATCAATACATTTAGTAAATTTAGTTTATTGCATATATTCATAAACATTGTAATAATCAAATTTGACCTTGCATAGATGGTCGGGTCACATTGATAAATCAACTTGATAAACCCTTGTTTTGTTGTAATATACGGATAATATTGTTAGGTAACACATATTCTGTGTGTACTTACAGTTGTATATATCATAAATAACACAGTTAGTCTGTCTGTTGCAAATAATTCATTAAGTTGAAGTTTCAACTTTATTTATTTGTTATAAGTTATAACTTTTGATAACTTTTGTGTTTGTTTCAATATACTGAAACTTTTAATTTTGCTGGGCAGTAAATACCTGTCACTTGCCTGCACTTGCAGTAACCAGGCTAATACTTTGTTGGTTTCAAAGAATTAAGAAAAATTAAGTTTTGATTGTTAATTTTATTTAACGCTTGTCCAGGCTCTTTTGAAGTTTGTTTTTTTTTTTTTTTTTTTTTTTAATAATAAATTATTTATTGTCATGTCATGTCAGCTATCAAGGACTTGCGTGCGGCTGCTGGTGCTATTGCATCAGATTTGCGCTGGTTTGCCTCGGCCAGTGCTTTAGTGAACCGGCCTGATCGCCAGCAGGCCTTACTTCAAAGGTACGAGCGGATCGATGATCGCCTGGCAACTGTGGAACAGCAGTTCCGCACTCTCAGCGCTTGCTGTCTTGAAGTGTCAGTCACTGATTTCACTGTTGACCAGCGAAATAAGGTCAGTGAAGACTATGCCCAGGTCTTAGACCTGTATGATGCTGTCTCCAATAGTGCGAGACAACTAGTTGCCGATAGGGAAGGGCAACCCGGCCTGAAGCAGGAGCTTCCTAGGTCAGCACCGGGGCTGGTGAGTAGGCTCCCTACTTTGGACCTCCCCCATTTTGATGGCTGCCTAGGCTACCTGGGCTTCATTAATTTGTTCGACAGCCTGGTCAATGACAGGGCTGACCTTCGGCCAGCACAAAAATTGGCATATTTAATGTCGGTTCTGGATGTGGAGGCTAAGGGCCTCATCCAGCATCTGCCCGTGTCTGACGAGGCGTACCAGACGGCTCGGGACCTAATCACCCGTAGGTACCATAATAAGCGTGGCCTCGCCGACACGCACATCGAGCAGATTTTGGGTTTGCCGACGCTCACCCGGGTCTCTGGGTTGCGCACCCAACTTTTGAACCCGCTTTTGGTGGCCATCAACGCACTTAAGTGCCTTGACCTGCCCGTGGACCAATGGTCCTATTTATTGGTGCACATTGTGCTGAAGAAGCTGCCTGCCGACCTAAGGTCGCGTTTTGAACAGCGCTTTGGTGGGGATAGCGTGACCCATCTGCCCCCCTTTGCTGACCTGGAGAGGTTCCTGGAGGATGAGTGCCGGGTCTTGGACAACTCCGGTGGTGACACGCCGGCTAAGACGCAGCCGCCCAAGGTCAAGGAGTAGGCTCGCGGTCACACCCGAGCCAATGTTGACCGGCGCCCTCCTCGCTTTGCGGTCACGCAGAGCCCAGCGGAGTTCTCCTACTGCAAGGTCACGGGGCACAGAACGGCCAGTTGTAGGGCATTCTTGGACCTTCATGTCGCCTCTCGTAGGCGCATCGCGAATGCCCGCCGCCTTTGCTTCTCTTGCTTGGGGTCCCACTACCAGCGAGACTGCCCAAACTCTTGCCCCTGTCCTCACTGTGGAGGACAGCATTTGGACATTCTCTGTATGAATGCCAGGGAGGTAGGACGCTTGTCCAACCAGCCGACGCCGCGCACGGGCGGGTGTTTTGAAGGTGGCAGCCGAGGCTCACCGGCGCGCAGCCAAGAGTCACCTCGCTTAATTGATCGCCGCTCATCCCGCTTGGAGAACCGTAGCGTGCGCACGCCTCCTCTCTCTCGCGCACCTGAATGTGCTGTTCAGAGTCACCAGCACCATGACTGCTGCCCCAGGTATTCCCCTCCTTTGGCGGAGCGTCCCCGCCTTGACTCGCGCCCACCTCGTTTTGGGCGGGTGCGTCATTATGACCCCCCACAGATGGCGCGCGGATGGAGTCATCGCGCCTTTGAGGACTTCAAGCCGCACCCTCGTTTTGACTTGCCTGGTCCTGGCCAACGGTCGCCGCCCAGGCAACAATAGGTCATTGACCCCTGCCCTATAACTCCAACCTCCCCCATTGAGACCGTTAACCTACCAACGGTTGCTGTTAGGGTCTGGGGACCCACGGGGACCTCTGTTGTTGTCCGTGCTATATTGGACACAGGTTCACAAGGTTGCATTGTTTCCACTTATTTGGTAGGGCAGGTTAAATTGAATATGGGCTCCTTTCCAAATTGTATACGGGGCATAGGGGACGTAGCCCCTAATGTTGAAGGGCAAGTTAAGGTTTTGTTTGGCCCTGTTGAATCTTCACACCCGAGGATTAAAACCTCGGCTATTGTGTTGAAGAATATTTTGGGTATGCACCCACAGAAGCAGCTACCTGCTGCTGTGGTGAATTTGACATCGGAATTGGAACTGGCAGACCCCAAATTTGACACACCGGGACAAATCGACTTGTTGATTGGCTCTGATGTCCTCGGTGGAATTTTGATTGGTGGGAAACGGGTCTTGGTGCCAAATGGTTTGACTGCCATCCCGACCATATTTGGATTTGCTTTGATGGGCCCTGTACCTAGGGACCCCCCTCCACCTGAACTTGATAATTTGTTGGCTGTAGGCTCCACTCTCTCTGATGCGGTTCAGAGGTTTTGGGAGGTAGAGGAGCCCCCTCAAGTTGCCCGTTTGAATCCAGAACATGAGGAGTGCGAGCTGTCCTTCCAGAACAACACTGGTCGACTCCGTTCTGGTCGGATTATCACGAAGCTGCCCTTTCTGTCTGTTCGGCCTCCGCTTGGTGAGTCACGACCTTTAGCCGAAAAGAGATTGTTGGCTATGGAGCGTCGCACGGGTCGTGATCCGGAGCTCAGACAGAAGTACATTGAGTTCATGAGAGAATATGAACAATTGGGACACATGTCAGTGTCAAATTTGGATTGGCGTTCGGTGGAGCATTACTTTCTCCCGCATCATGCGGTATTGAAGGCATCAACTGGCAAGCTGCGCACAGTGTTTGATGGTTCTGCGCAGACTTCAACAGGCGTATCCTTGAACCAGTGCTTGCATTCTGGTCCCAAGTTGGTCAAGGACCTTTGTGACGTCATCACCAGCTTCCGACGACATCAGGTTGTCTTTGTGGCCGACATAAAAATGATGTTCAGGCAGACTATTATCCACCCTGATGACCGTCGCTTCCAGCTGATCCTTTGGAGAGAGTCTCCTCGCGATCCTATGGTCGTCTACGAGCTCAATACCAATACGTACGGGTTAAGGTCGAGCCCCTATTTGGCAATACGTTCTCTTTGGGAGCTCGCAGACCGAGAAGGCTTACGTTTCCCACGAGCCTCCGCCATCTTGAAAGACGATATTTACGTCGATGACATTTGCTCGGGCGCCTCCACAGCGGAGGAGGCGATCCTCCTGCGGGACGAATTGATAGGTATTTTGGCCTCCGCTGGTTATGAGTTGCGTAAATGGATTTCCAACTCACCAGCGCTTTTGGAAGGCTTGCCAGAGGATCATCAGCAAGAACCACATTTGTTTGAGATTGTTGACAACCCCGCCATGATGGCTGTCCTCGGCGTTCAGTACAGACCGGTCCAAGACATCTTTACGTATACGACTCGTGTTGTCTACTGTCGCCAGAACCTTTGATCCGAACGGTTGGATTTGTCCTATCATATTTTGGGCAAAATGCTTCTTGCAGAAGCTTTGGACAGCAGGATTGACCTGGGACGAACCTCTACACGGTACTCTTGTTGAGGAACGGACCTCCTTTGTATCCTCACTTCCTGCCGTCAACGAGATCTCCTTGCCTCGTCCCATCCTTCCTCCCGGGAAGTACAAGGCCACCCTTCACGGGTTTTGTGACGCCTCGGAACGTGGTCACGCCGCCGTGGTGTACTTGCGCACAGTCAGTGCCTCAGGTCAGGTGAGAGTTTCCCTGATCATGGCGAAGAGCAAGGTTGCACCCCTTCGGACATCTCTGACCATTCCGAAACTGGAGCTCTCGGGAGCAGCACTACTTGTACGCTTATTGAACCACGTGTCTAACACTTTGGGTAAAAGCATTTGTATTAATGGGACTTACGCCTGGACAGACAGCCAAATTGTTCTTTGTTGGTTGAAGACTTCTGTCCACTGTCTTTGTCCTGTCCTTGGAGGTATTTGTCGCTAATCGCGTTTCCTAAATCCAGAAATCCGAAGTCAAGCTTGTTTGGAGACACGTGCCAGGTGAGCTCAACCCCGCTGATTGTGCCTCGCGCGGATGCTTGACGCCTAGTTTGATAGGTCATTCGCTGTGGTGGGGTCCGGAATGGTTGAGTCGACCAGAAATTGATTGGCCTCGAACGCCAGTTTTGAATACTTCTAATTTGCCGGGTCTACGAACACTCGCTCTTGAGAAGGTAGAATGCGCCTTCGACCCCGATTTTTTGTTGAATCGTTACAGCTCCCTCGACAAGTTGTTAGGTGTCACTGCTTGGATAAAGCGTTTTGTTTTTAATTTTAGGCACCCACAACAGAAACGACTGACACTGTTTCTCTCACCACAGGAACGACAGGAGTCCCTCACCTTTTGGGTTCGTTCTGTGCAATTGGCGCATTTTGAAAGGGAGATTGCTATCCTTAAATCAGGGAGATCGAAATTGCAGGGCGCTGTCTCTAAATTGAACCCCTTTTTGGATGATACGGGTCTCTTGCGCGTTGGAGGGCGTCTCAAGAACGCCAACCTCCCTTACGGAGCACGTCACCCCCTTTTGTTACCCAAAGACGGTCATTTGGTACGCTTGTTGGTAACTGACCGTCACCTTAAAAATTCGCATGCTGGTTGTAATGCGCTCTTGGCCATTTTGCAACGCGAGTTTTGGATCTTGTCTGCCCGAAGAATTATTCCGAGTGTAGTCTTTCGCTGCATCCCTTGCTATAAGCTCAAGGCTTCTACCATGCAGCCGTTGATGGGAGACTTACCGGCAGATCGCGTAACGGAGAGCAGGACATTTGACGGTGTTGGCACGGACTTCGCTGGTCCCTTTTTGGTGAAAACGTCGACACTTCGAAACAGCAAGACTGTTAAGGCCTACTTGTGTGTTTTTGTTTGCCTCTCCACAAAGGCCGTTCATTTGGAACTGGTCTCCTCGCTGACGACCGAGGCGTTTGTAGCCACATTTGACAGATTTGTATCCCGCAGAGGGCTACCTTCCCTGATCCGTTCTGACTGCGGCACTAACTTCAAGGGCACGTATAATTATTTGAATGAAGTTGTTAATTTTCTTGAAACCAACAAGGCTGATATAGGTGATAGGCTAGCCCGACGTGGGATAAATTGGTTGTTTTCCCCACCAAATTGTCCACACTGGGGTGGTATATTTGAGGCCGCCGTAAAATCGGCCAAAACACACTTGCGCAGGACAATCGGTGAATCTGTCCTTACATTTGAGGAACTCGCAACTGTGTTTTGTAAGATCGAGGCCGTTTTGAACTCTCGGCCGTTGTGCCCGATCTCCTCAGATCCGAATGATTTGGAGGCCCTTACGCCGGGCCATTTTTTGATTGGTCGCCCACTTGTCGCCTTGCCTGAGTACCCCTACATTGATACGAGACCTGGTCGTCTCTCGCGCTTTGAATTGGTACGCCAGATTACTCAGAGCTTTTGGAAACGCTGGAATTTGGAATATTTGCACATACTCCAGCAACGCGTTAAGTGGACCGACAAGACCGATCCACCCAAGATTGGTGACCTCGTTTTGATCAAGGAGGCTAACCTTCCGCCACTCAGATGGCGCAGGGGGCGCATCCTTCATTTGGTAACTGGGGCTGATGGAGTTCCCCGATTTGCTGAGGTCTTGGTGGACGGTTCGATTCTGAGGAGAGCGGTTGCAACATTGTCACGTCTACCAACCGATTAGCGGACCGGTAGGCCGGTCCGGGGCGGGTGGATGTTTGAAATAGAATTAGTTTTTATTATAAGTCAAATCGATTAGATGGATTGAGTAACATTTTGTTTAGTCTATTGAAAATTTCTGACAATGGTCACACTGAACTGTCACTTCCGTCCTTCCGCTTGAAAAATTAAGACGCCGTTTTGCTCTCTCGCGTAGAATATTGTAATAAAATTGGAAGTATTGGAACCCGTTTGAGTGCCGCTTCTTTAATCAGCTGGCATCGGTTTACTTGTGACCAAGGATAAGTTGTATCTTAATGAACATTTGTGAAATATTGAACTTTGTAAAACACGTGTGTGAATTCCTGATTGGTGCCCGAGGAGAAGGACTTCGCCGAATTATACACTGGTATCTATTCGATTCTCTTGTTATTTTGGCCAAAATTATAAGTTAATCTATAGGTCCACTTCAAGAACATCACCAGGAGCTATAAGGTAAAATTTTCATATAACTACATTATAATTTGTCATCGCTGAGAATCTCAGCAATATATGTCAGACCTTTGATTGCTTTAGGACAACTGGATGAATATAAATTAGCTTCCACTGTGCCTACAACCAATTCCCAGTAAGCCTACGGTAATTCTAGACAGTGACCGTGAGTTTTATTGCCCGTTCTTTCTCATGGTTCTACGCCCTTGCTTTGCGTAAATGTAAATGTAGAGTTTTTAAGTAATTATTTTATGAATTTATTATTTTGACGTTCGTAAGCGTCACATTGTGACCCGTGTGTGATTAATAAAGGATTTTGACTTTGACTTTATATTACGATAAAAAACCGCTAGTAATACTACATAATAGTAGTACCTATGTATAATAATATGCTGTTCGTGAAGATACGCTTTATTAAAAATAACCATCTCTTCAAATTTTCACTTGGTATATAATAAATAATAAATAAATATTCTACCACATTCACACTACACCATCTAGTCCCAAACTAAGCAGAGCTAGTACGATGGGTACTAGACAATGCCTTTTTTTGTATATACATAAATATTATACATAGAAACACCCAGACCAAGGCAAACATCCATGTTCATGGACACAAATGTTTGACTAGAGCGGGAATCGAACCCGCGACTTTCGGCTTAGCAGTCGCTTACACTCCCGCGGTGCCAACCGGTCGTCAATAGATAAGTATTGCGACTCACGTTTTACAACAAGATTGCAATAAATTTGTAATACGGCCAAAGGTAAATGGGCACCTTAGTATGGAAACCATACCCATGGCAGACACAAACGAAATATAGCAGAGTGTATTCATTTATGGCTCTCATTTACTATGGCATTAGTCGCATTAATGTGAGCTACGGGAATCACAAAAAAATCAAGTGTTATCTATGTATATATCCATACTCTTTATCTCTGAAACTAATGATCCGATTTGAAAAATTCTTTTTGATAGCCACATTCATGAGAAAGGTATACTTTTTATTCTGATATTCCCGCGGATTCACGGAATGAGGCCGACGAAGTGGCGGGCGTCCGCTAATTAATTGATATATGTAGATAAGAAAAATAAAATGCTAATTCATTAAAATGTTTTTTATTCAATTTGATCCAAAGCAACTATAACATCATTTAAAACGGCAGCGGGTGTGTCTGTTGCTTCCTGGTGTTTTGCCCAAGACAGATAATAAACAATGCTAGCGATATGGGCGCAGCTATTTAATGTGCGAAAAAAAACCTGTTCAATGTGCGAAAGAGACATCGTACAACATATCTCTAAACATTACCTCATCCGTGCACCACACTGTACGGTTTCGATATTATTTAATGCCTATAAAAGATGAAATAAAAACCTGTGATACCGTTTGTTTTCTTTTTTAAAGGATCCTGTACATTTTTCTTCGACGATTTTTAAACAAACAATTATATGCAATGAAAGGTCATATTATTCCCCTTTGTTTAAAACTATTTCGGTTAATGTCCGCCACTGTTCGCAAAGTGGGTCAGATATGCCCAATGACCTTTGTTGTCTTAGCCCCGCCGCGCCGTTGCGTAACGCTGAAAATCATCCGAAGCTGATGTCAGTCGCATATTATTATGCTGCAACCGCACTACGGCATTACACCTAACATAGTTTATGTTCACATGAGGAATAAACAAACGCATTTATTGTCATCAGCTTAGTAGAACAACCATAATAAAAAATGTGGCCTAAATCTAGGGCGATGATGTTACCTAAGACATAACTCGCACCCCACCGTCATGCCCGCTGTCATCGAGACCGTTGCCTTTCACACGCTTGCAGGTTAATCACGCTCAAAGATCACATACGGCTATACGAATATAAAATAACAATGGCTTCATCGATCCGATGATGTTGACGCTGTACCGCAAAGCTTCAGGCTTGTTTACAAAAACGTAGATTGCTTTTACTCAGGCATGCGTGAACAATGTTTTATATTCGCACATATGCGTAACGTTCTAGAAAATACATGAATGTTTCGGTTTTTGAACGATAATGTTTACAGTTTTGAATGTAAACTAATCCTTCAATTGACGTAATCTATATATATATATAATTCGCGTGTCACAGTGTTAGTTAAAATACGCCTCCGAAACGGCTGGACCGATTTGTATGAAATTTTATATCTATATTCGGTAGGTTTCAGAATCAGCCGTAATCTGTTTTCCAAACCCCTAAATCATAAGATTGATCCAATCCAAATAATTATGTTATTTTAAATCTTACAGTCGTCTATAAAAAAATGAATATGCCAAAAATCTTTAGCTGGTCACCTCTCTACAATTACCAGGTTATTATTGGTATATCATAGCTATTGTAAGTGAAATAATTACACAAAATTTTATGTTGACACTGCAAAATTACCCTAATTTTTCTTATTGCACGTATATAAACTTCAAGAAGTACATTTTGATGCCGATAGACTTCACCTTCTATTAGTTGGAAGGATGACCTCCATATGTAATAGACAGGACAAATATTTTCATGGCAGTTAATCCCTTCGAACATATAAATGTAAGCCCATATCCTGCATCGCTAATTGCTTCTGGCTATGCTACATTTTCAATGCAACGTCCCATTGTATTCTGATAAGGACATCGCACACATCCCACTTCTAATCACGCAATATTACAGCCTACAATCGACACGTGTCTTTAACAATAGATATTGACACGTATAATTTACAAATACACGTTAATCACTTTAACACCGTAGGATAGATTTTATAATCTCTCTACAGCCCTTCACAATCCACTGTTGGGCTTAAGTCACTCCTAATTTGTATCACAGTACCACTGTGAGTCAATATGAAGATTTGGCCTATATTTTGACTATACCAAGCTGGCTAAACGGGTAGGTAAAGGGTTTGATGTCGAGTTTTCTGACTCTCTGAGAAGATACTTATGATACCCACGTAATGAAATGGGGTTGAGAAATTTTCTTAATCTGTCACCTGTGGTTAGTGTGCTATCTGCATTTTTTACATATCACGCTGTTCTCCAATCAACTTCCTACCGTACTCTGCTCTGGCGCCAGCTGTCTCCTGGTATTTTTATTTATTTATTTTATTTTTTTACAGTTCTCGAATAATCCAATCTGACTTGAAACGTTCTAGTAATTTAATCACACAAATACTCAACTCTCCAAATAAAAATCCTTAACTTAATGCTTTAAACGAAAAATCTATACTATATATACAGCAATACGACTATCAGTAAGAATATACTATAAACAATAATTTAAATAACCACCATATTATTATGCAAAGCCGCAAACTAACGGGTACGAAAAGAAATACTATATTTCCGTTCGCCCGATTAAGCCGCATCCCAGTAACGATCATGTCGTGCTGCATAATGTCCATGGCGCGTGCTACACTGACGTGACATCGGCAGCGACGGAGCAGGGCGCAATATGTACATCCAAATCGCTTATAGTCGTAAATGGGCCGTAAAAGTTTCTTCCGTAAATCCGACGGCATATCGCCCGCGAGCTACAATGTATGATTGTTTTTTGTTCTTGTATCGAACAATACGGGTTGTTATGTTGTTTTCCTGTAGGAATTTATCTTATGTGGTGTTAAGGCTTTTTATTTCGCGCTAGATTCCACGATTGGTACTGCGTTTTCTCTGTATCTCAACGCTAGATACTTGTAGGATTAGTTACTTAAATTCGAATTCTGCGTAGTTTGTAACGAATTTCGATTCAACCTAAATGTCACTGGGGATTATAAAAGTTTACACTAAGCCTTCTTTAGTAAAGTAAGTAAAAAATATAATCCCTTAAATTAGGCTTCATTGTGCTTATCTACTTAAACTATGCAGTTGTTATCGGCAACTGAGAGACGTCCACTACTGCCAGACATAGAGCTATCCCAAGGCCCTCCACATAAACCGATCTCAAGCCATCCGTCCGTCACTGCACTGGTACCTATAGGAATATACGTATTTATTATATATATCACACTAATGCATTTTGCTAATTTATAAGATCGTATTTTAACACCCACATGCACTTTTATCATACTTATATTTGCACTCAATAAATAAAAACCTCCGTATAAAATTCTAAAAAGCAGAATACATTATTTACAGTTACTAGCATTTGCACTTAAACCCACTAATAGTTCAAGAGAAAATATTGGGACCATATATTACAATTATTGTGAGCAAATAACTAAAGTAGATAAAATATTGGCAGAATATAAACCCGAGCTCGAATTCTTTTATGTTGAACAATAGTTCAGACAGTGTATATTTTTCTTTCTGTAATCCCTGCACTAATCTTATTAAGCTTTTGTTATGTCTTATGAATGTTTTAGCGAAAAGCGTTGTTAACCATAATTGAGGTTTTAGATAGCTAGCATTATCTACTAGAGGATTCCCGCAGCTATGCTCGCACATTTTTAGTTTTATTTTACTGTTATTGCCGATCCCTTGGGTATTAAAAAAAATCTCTTATTGGTGCACCTCTAAGCTAACCAAAGTACATACATGCCTAGTTTCAAGTTTTTGCGCCCAACAGCTTCGGCTGTGCGTTGTCTTTCACTCAGTAACTCAAGGATTTTATATATTCAGATGTCAATATTGAATAATATACACAATTAGTAGCTTGAACAATGTATCGCTTCTAAACCACTTGAGTCCCAAACATAGAATTTTGGCAGATCACGTCTTTCATGTTTCACACATCCACTAAGAAATGTATTAATGTCATGAAAAAAGTATTGCATTGTGTCATAAAAAAGGGTTGCAGTAGGGATCTCACACATAATTATATACAAAAGACAGCTGTTATTCAAATAATTTAAAACAAACAAACATATATAAATACATTAGTTCTACAATGGTACGTAATCATGATCGTTGCTGCACGATGAAAGTCCAACAACACGCCATATAAACCTGGTCACCCAAAGCTAAGTCATAACAATAACTCAGATAGCATCCCCAAAATGACAAGTTCAAATCCCACAAAAAACACATCAACAATAATACCGCGAGATAAAACGCGACGAACCATACACATATTTCAACTCCACGTAGTAATACGTTAGGTGTGGAAATAAAATTTAGGAAAAATTACCCAATCCCAACCGGGTCCGGCTTAGTAAAAGTTATACGTCATTTTTATGTGCGGTATGGTTGTATTAACCAAATATCTGTATTGTGTGCAGACGAGTAACGCATATTTTAGAGATTTATGTTCCACGTTTTTCTATTAGGGGTGAGAGGCATCGTAAATAAAATCAGAGATTTGCCGAGAGGCTTCTGTCTATATTTTTGTATTGTAGTTATCGTGGTCGTTTATTTTTGGGTCAATTTCGCTTATTCTATTATTTATTGATTAATTCCAAATTTAAAGAGTAATAAGATGTTGAAGTTATTAAAATTATGTAAAATTTATTATTTGATGATCTACTGCAATAATAAATAAAAAAAATCTGTGAACAGTAAATCCTGTACGCTTATTTAAAAGTTTAGGGATGTAAAAAAAATTACATTAACCTCAACACCAATCGAATGTAGACTGGGTGTAATAATGCAAGTCAATCATCAATCAAATAATGCAAATCAATAATGTTCATAGTATTGTGGGGTTTCGTGCGCGTCAGTGGTGAATAATGCAAGTCATGCATAAAATAAACAATGTTTCCCTACAGTATGAAGTAACATATTCACCTAAAGGACGAATAATTATTGGTCTCGCTCTGCGATACCAATCATTTGTCTAGGCATCTGTGATTATAACGAATAAAAACCTAACCTAAACAAAAATAACAACTTAATGACGTTTAAATTGCTCAGTCAATTGCATAAATTTTTATACAATTTAGTATTGATCAGAATGATAGGCATTGCGTATCCTGAGTTGGTGAGACTGTGACGCCGGTATGTCGATTTTGTAGGCCTTCATCATAATCGTAGTAAAACCGACTAAAGCCCATAAACAATATATTCCATATTCAATTTATAAGAACATGTGGATAGTGGTTGCCGTTCAAATAAAAATAGTGGAATCCAGTTACCTATTTTTAAGATTGAAAAATAATTGAACGCATCTATCACCATTGGGAAAACCAGCCAGTGTTATTCAAACAAAAGCTCTGGGACATAGCTGGCAGGAACAAAGGAAATACCTCTGCCAAATAGAGCACGTTTTAAATTCAAACGAAGTAACTTTTTTCGAAACGTATTTCCACAGAGTACTTACGTTGATTATATTGAGACTGCGAATGATTGAAGATTTTCTTCACTTTAAATAAAATCAGTTAAATTGGTCTCATTTGAATTTTCTAAGTAAATAGACAAAAATAGTCCACGATTTGTTCCCTTGATGTCGAGTCTCGCCACGTCGAGTAGCCGCTACGTCTACTCCGAAAACTCCACGCATTTATTCCCGCCTCGTAGAGTCTATTTTACTACCGCTACGTCTACTTAACCGATCTAAATTACTACCACAAAAAAATTGTCTAGTGCCTCCACGTCGAATGTATGGAAAGGTACAGTCAATGAAACAAGTCATTCCAATCATAATATTTCTATTTATTTTGTCAATCATTGCAGTAACTTATCGATGTATATAAAGTCCTTGCGTTACTGACTGATTGGCAGACAAGCTACAGCCGAAACTATTCGGCGCAAGAAGCTGAAATGTAGCATGTATGTTCCTTGGGGACCGTACGGGTGCACTAAGACGGGATTTCCCGAAATTTCCACGGGATCGGGCAAAACTGGAAATTCAAAAATATGTGCGTGCGAAGCCGCTGGCGTCGACTAGTAAAATCATAACATGAATTATTTTAATTTGAGCACAGTAAATCACAGATCAGTTATAAGTATACGACGAAGTTCCCTTTAGAGAATTATTATAATTATTTATATAAAGGTACTTCTGTACCTATTGTTATTAATAATCACAGTTTCTTATATGTTTCTTATAAATAATAAATAATAATAATAATAAAATTTTATTCACAGAAATACAGTATGCATAAATTTAAACAATTGTATTCTAATATAATATTACACTTAATGCTATGAATTTCAATCGATTGGAAAGAACACCATACCAAGTTAATAAAAGGAAAATAATAATGGAAAGGGGAGACATTGCGCTTGTGCGAGTTACATTTAAGAGGCTGCAAAACAAATTCAAAATTGGGACAATGTAATATTCCTCGATGAGACTTGGCTGAACGTCAATCACACTGTGGGTAAAATGTGGACAGACGATACCGCTTATTCCTTTACCAAAGTACCAGAGGGCAAAGGCGAGAGCCTTATCATATGTCACGCCGGGAACGCAAAATAATTTAGACCTCAAGCTCTTCTTGCCTTTAAATGAAATAAAACAGGAGACTATCATGAGGAGATGAATTGCGATAAATTTAGAAGATCTAAAATCGGTAGCTACGACTCCATGTCCTTTGCCAATTAACTCGATATTTATAAATAATCGCTTAAATTTCCTTAGGTTACATCACTATAATTGTCAGTCATGAACTGTCATGCATTTCATTATACAGCGAAAATACTATAGTTATAAACTGTATCACAGGCGGTTGGGTCTCTCTTTACAAATTTGAGATTTGTATTTTTTAAATACAGCAGTAATATTACATATTTAGCAATAAACATTATGGTCAGTATAAAACTTAGTAATTAATATCTACTTATAATTAAGATGGTCATGTATTGTACAAAATAATTGTATGTCGAGCATTTTACTGAAGTAACAAGCGTAAATTATAAAACTCAGGTCAGCAATATCGCGAATGATGTCAATGTTTTATTTACTTTTACTTACATAATTTAAACTTGGATGCGCACACTTTTTATCGAACTGGATGATTTAACAGTTTTATTTTAGTAGGTCAATAGTGTAATGAGTTGCTGTAAAGTTTATAATATTAGTAAATGAAACATGAATGGCTTAATAAAATAACAAGTAAAGATGATAAATTTAAATTTATAAGAATATGCAAATTACTAAAATAGACGACGCTCTTAGGCACCACCATAGTCAATTGAGCTCATATACCTCTTTTCGGCCATTGTTCTTGCTGGACAGTCACTGGCGCCGGTGTTGTGGTTGCTAGGTTTCTTCAACTGCAGACAGGTCGCGCATTTTGGGTCTTCGGTTTTCTTCGGGCAGTCTTTTATAGTATGTCCTTGGCTGCCGCAATGCCCGCATGTGTTTTGGGACTCCCTGCAAGACTTAGCCGCATGACCATATTGCTGACACTTATAGCAGCGAGTAACTAAGGTGTAGTCCTTCACCGGGCAAGATGACCAATTGATAAAGATCCTGTCTCTGACAATCAGTGCCTTGCGTATGGCTGCCGATACTTCTATAACATAGTTACAAGTATCAGCGTCTCTACGGCCCGATTTGTGACTCAACTTGACTTCACTAAGAAAGGTCTCAAGGTTGCAGTCCTGAAGTTTATCTACTAGATTCTGGTGGTATAGGCATGTGAAAACATCAGTCTCTTTCATAGTTGAGGGCACACCAACGATCACAACTCTAGGCTTCCGTTTATGTGGCTCATTTACTGTAAGTCCTGCGTTTGAAAGTTGAACAGATTGTTTAACTTTCTCTATGTCGTCTTTGGTCTCAGTGCTGATTATTACACCCCCGTTCTTAGTTTTGCGTAGTCCTCTCACGTGTAGTTGCATTTGTTCAGGGCAGATGATTTTTTGAACTAATGATTTAGTTTCTTCACTAGATTTCAGCTTGTCGTTCGGATAAATTGCCTCCGAACTTAAACTTATTGGCTGTATGAAATTGTGAGCACTTTTTTTAACCATGTCAGCAAAAGAAGGTGCACTCGTGGTGGGTTTCGAGGTCTCTTGTATAGATAGTTGCAGATCTTGAAGTCTTTGGGACAAATCGAGTTGGTCTTGTTGAGATTTTATTGTACAATGGGCCTGGATAGCATTTGACTTCAGGGACTGGTACTGAACTGCTAACATTGAAACTTTATGGCCCACTTTTCGACAGAGATGGCTGACTTTCATCTTCTGCTCAGTGTTAAGTTTTCCTTCTGCTGCTACGGAGCATACTTCGTTGAGGTACTGCTCAATGGAAGACATCCAGGACTGGATTTCTGGGGTAGATATGGCTTCAAAGGCATGACTACCTTGCGTCGGTGCTCTACGTTGAGGTTCTGGTTCAGGTACCGGCGTTGGAGGTGAAGAGCGAGCAGTCTTGCCACTCCGATTGAAAGGACTGTGGTCCATTGTATTGGCATACAGTTTCACTCACAATCGACACATTGTTTAAACACAAGTAAAATTTTGTTATGTTCGCATAATGTTGTTGTACGCGTATATTGAGGTCACTATTTAAAATTGTTTAATTATTTAATGATGACTACTTAATGCTATTTGACACGTCTGTTCTCAACAACAGTTCAAATATAAAATAGGTTAATACTAATAAAAATAAGTTCAGATTATATCTATTCATTCCTAACATAAAAATCTAGAAGATTTGACTAAATATTTACTTTTCAATTATTAATTTCAGCTCAGCTTGATATCATATTAGTTTTATAGTTTGATGTTTTGAGTATAGACAAAATTAATACTCATATATGCCTATCAAGACTGAACTTGATAAGCATATAATTTTTGTCTTTCAAGTAATCAACAACAATTTTTGTAATGTATTATTTATTGCCAACGACGAAAAAATTATAACACATTGAAATGAAAATTTGTTACCAATTTCATTTGATTTTCGTTTGTAACTTTGTTAATTTTAATTTTCGACTAAATGCTGTGGGACTCGGATCTAAACGTACCTTGACATTTTTCTGTACGCCAATAGTTTGCCAGATAAATTAGAAAAGCCATTTGTACCACGCTTTTCAAGATTTCAGCTGCAGGACAAGGTCTGCGACCCCACAAACTTGGATTTAACATTGAACTAACCCTCTCTAGGCATCTATAAAATAAAGTTGTGTCCTCTGGCAAATGCACGCTATTTCATTGGACTAGCCGTAATATTTATGTAACTAGTTATGCAATACATCTATAGGTACTTATGTATATTTAAGGTTTCATTTTTTGTTCTTTATTTCTGTACTATCTCACTGTTGGATCCAGGTCACCTCTCTTCAATTTTTTACAAAATTGAAAACTTGCAGTTTTGTGAACATCAGTTTCCCCCATATGTAGTTAGACGATGGCATACCTTAGAAAACCACCACGTTGTCGTTTGCCCACTTATACGGATGCGTTTAACAGACACAACTCATCCAATCCATTTTTAGTAAACATGCAGATAAAAAAATCACTTAGATAACCACCAGCATGTTGTTTGCCCACTAATGCGGATGCGTTTAACAGACACAACCCATCTTATCCATTTTAGTAAACACGCAGATAAAAAAGGCACTTAGTATATAGTACAGGCTTGTGTCCTAAAATGTAATTAACGATTGATTCGTTCCTTTATTAGATGTTAAGCTGAAATACCTGATATTTTCTTCAAAAATCAACCAGTTACATTTACGGCTTTTTAAAAACCTTTTTGAATTTGACACGAAAACGTTGTTAACCATCATGGCGGTTGAGTGATATCACAAAGTCCAAAACAAAACAAACCGTGAATGAAGTCTGGTCTGATGTATCCACTTTTATTTTGTTATATTCGATTTGACAGGTAGAAAGTTTGACGTATTAGTTGTATTTACTACTAAAACGTCAACAACATGAACGGCGGACGTACTGTTTGACGTAATGCTCTCTGATTGGTGTTCACTGTCACAAGGATAAATACATTATTTTTAGTCTTAGAATCATAAAAATAACATTAATCTTACCTTTTTATAATCCCTACTAATATAATATTATAAATTCGAAAGTGTGTAAGTATGTATGTATGTATGTTCCGTATTCACGCTAAAACGGCTGAACCGATTTTATTTAAATTTAATATAGAGATATATTGGACCATGGAGACGAACATGGGCTACCAAAAGTTGCAATAAATTATCTGGGAGGGAATGTAGGGAGGGTAGAAGTTTGTACGGCACAATTTTACCTGTGCTGCGCATGTGCTATCGCATATCTGTCAGTACTGTCACGTCATACATAATGTCATATTGTGCACGTTGATTAAATTGTTCGCATATATATAAACTAATTATTATATAATAAGCTTAAACGGCTGAAACGATTTTCCGTACTAATATTAAAAATGTGAAACTGTTTATAGATATATTTTGAACATGTATTGGAACATGGCATGCAAGCAAGGTGATGTTACTATGTACCTTTCGGTAGATAACAGTAAATGACGTCATGGATACTGACCGAGTTGCTTTGTACCCTATAGAGTTTCTGAAGTCTTTAGAATAATTAGGATCGTCTTCACACAGGTTAAGACTGAAAGTAGATTTGTGTTACCCGAATTTAACGCGCGCGAAGCGGCGGGCAAAATCTAGTGAATAATAAACTTTATTGACATCTTAAAATCATAATGAATCTATAGATACCTACTACAATCAAACCGATTTATTCTTAGTGGACACAAGCCTATTAGTATATATATATATATATGCCTAAAATACATCGCAAGTAAACCCGGCGCTAACAAGAATGTTACGTAACTTAGAAGACAGTAACTAACAAGCCATTATTCCATGTTATTATTTAAAATTAATACTCATATATGCTTATCAAGATTGGGAAACATCAAAAGATAAAACTAAAATGATATCAAGCTGAGCTAAAATTAATAATTGAAAAGTAAATATTTAGTCAAATCTTCTAGATTTTTAAGTAAGGAATGAATAGATATAATCTGAACGTATTTTTATTAGTATTAACCTATTTTATTTATAAGAAACATATAAGAAACTGTGATTATTAATAACAATAGGATTTTGACTTTGACATTATATTACGATAAAAAACCGCTAGTAATACTACATAATAGTAGTACCTATGTATAATAATATGCTATCCGTGAAGATACGCTTTATTAAAAATAACCATCTCTTCAAATTTTCACTTGGTATATAATAAATAATAAATAAATATTCTACCACATTCACACTACACCATCTAGTCCCAAACTAAGCAGAGCTAGTACGATGGGTACTAGACAATGCCTTTTTTTGTATATACATAAATATTATACATAGAAACACCCAGACCAAGGCAAACATCCATGTTCATGGACACAAATGTTTGACTAGAGCGGGAATCGAACCCGCGACTTTCGGCTTAGCAGTCGCTTACACTCCCGCGGTGCCAACCGGTCGTCAATAGATAAGTATTGCGACTCACGTTTTACAACAAGATTGCAATAAATTTGTAATACGGCCAAAGGTAAATGGGCACCTTAGTATGGAAACCATACCCATGGCAGACACAAACGAAATATAGCAGAGTGTATTCATTTATGGCTCTCATTTACTATGGCATTAGTCGCATTAATGTGAGCTACGGGAATCACAAAAAAATCAAGTGTTATCTATGTATATATCCATACTCTTTATCTCTGAAACTAATGATCCGATTTGAAAAATTCTTTTTGATAGCCACATTCATGAGAAAGGTATACTTTTTATTCTGATATTCCCGCGGATTCACGGAATGAGGCCGACGAAGTGGCGGGCGTCCGCTAATTAATTGATATATGTAGATAAGAAAAATAAAATGCTAATTCATTAAAATGTTTTTTATTCAATTTGATCCAAAGCAACTATAACATCATTTAAAACGGCAGCGGGTGTGTCTGTTGCTTCCTGGTGTTTTGCCCAAGACAGATAATAAACAATGCTAGCGATATGGGCGCAGCTATTTAATGTGCGAAAAAAAACCTGTTCAATGTGCGAAAGAGACATCGTACAACATATCTCTAAACATTACCTCATCCGTGCACCACACTGTACGGTTTCGATATTATTTAATGCCTATAAAAGATGAAATAAAAACCTGTGATACCGTTTGTTTTCTTTTTTAAAGGATCCTGTACATTTTTCTTCGACGATTTTTAAACAAACAATTATATGCAATGAAAGGTCATATTATTCCCCTTTGTTTAAAACTATTTCGGTTAATGTCCGCCACTGTTCGCAAAGTGGGTCAGATATGCCCAATGACCTTTGTTGTCTTAGCCCCGCCGCGCCGTTGCGTAACGCTGAAAATCATCCGAAGCTGATGTCAGTCGCATATTATTATGCTGCAACCGCACTACGGCATTACACCTAACATAGTTTATGTTCACATGAGGAATAAACATACGCATTTATTGTCATCAGCTTAGTAGAACAACCATAATAAAAAATGTGGCCTAAATCTAGGGCGATGATGTTACCTAAGACACAACTCGCACCCCACCGTCATGCCCGCTGTCATCGAGACCGTTGCCTTTCACACGCTTGCAGGTTAATCACGCTCAAAGATCACATACGGCTATACGAATATAAAATAACAATGGCTTCATCGATCCGATGATGTTGACGCTGTACCGCAAAGCTTCAGGCTTGTTTACAAAAACGTAGATTGCTTTTACTCAGGCATGCGTGAACAATGTTTTATATTCGCACATATGCGTAACGTTCTAGAAAATACACGAATGTTTCGGTTTTTGAACGATAATGTTTACAGTTTTGAATGTAAACTAATCCTTCAATTGACGTAATCTATATATATATATAATTCGCGTGTCACAGTGTTAGTTAAAATACGCCTCCGAAACGGCTGGACCGATTTGTATGAAATTTTATATCTATATTCGGTAGGTTTCAGAATCAGCCGTAATCTGTTTTCCAAACCCCTAAATCATAAGATTGGTCCAATCCAAATAATTATGTTATTTTAAATCTTACAGTCGTCTATAAAAAAATGAATATGCCAAAAATCTTTAGCTGGTCACCTCTCTACAATTACCAGGTTATTATTGGTATATCATAGCTATTGTAAGTGAAATAATTACACAAAATTTTATGTTGACACTGCAAAATTAGCCTAATTTTTCTTATTGCACGTATATAAACTTCAAGAAGTACATTTTGATGCCGATAGACTTCACCTTCTATTAGTTGGAAGGATGACCTCCATATGTAAAAGACAGGACAAATATTTTCATCGCAGTTAATCCCTTCGAACATATAAATGTAAGCCCATATCCTGCATCGCTAATTGCTTCTGGCTATGCTACATTTTCAATGCAACGTCCCATTGTATTCTGATAAGGACATCGCACACATCCCACTTCTAATCACGCAATATTACAGCCTACAATCGACACGTGTCTTTAACAATAGATATTGACACGTATAATTTACAAATACACGTTAATCACTTTAACACCGTAGGATAGATTTTATAATCTCTCTACAGCCCTTCACAATCCACTGTTGGGCTTAAGTCACTCCTAATTTGTATCACAGTACCACTGTGAGTCAATATGAAGATTTGGCCTATATTTTGACTATACCAAGCTGGCTAAACGGGTAGGTAAAGGGTTTGATGTCGAGTTTTCTGACTCTCTGAGAAGATACTTATGATACCCACGTAATGAAATGGGGTTGAGAAATTTTCTTAATCTGTCACCTGTGGTTAGTGTGCTATCTGCATTTTTTACATATCACGCTGTTCTCCAATCACCTTCCTACCGTACTCTGCCCTGGCGCCAGCTGTTTCCTGGTATTTTTATTTATTTATTTTATTTTTTTACAGTTCTCGAATAATCCAATCTGACTTGGAACGTTCTAGTAATTTAATCACACAAATACTCAACTCTCCAAATAAAAATCCTTAACTTAATGCTTTAAACGAAAAATCTATACTATATATACAGCAATACGACTATCAGTAAGAATATACTATAAACAATAATTTAAATAACCACCATATTATTATGCAAAGCCGCAAACTAACGGGTACGAAAAGAAATACTATATTTCCGTTCGCCCGATTAAGCCGCATCCCAGTAACGATCATGTCGTGCTGCATAATGTCCATGGCGCGTGCTACACTGACGTGACATCGGCAGCGACGGAGCAGGGCGCGACATGTACATCCAAATCGCTTATAGTCGTAAATGGGCCGTAAAAGTTTCTTCCGTAAATCCGACGGCATATCGCCCGCGAGCTACAATGTATGATTGTTTTTTGTTCTTGTATCGAACAATACGGGTTGTTATGTTGTTTTCCTGTAGGAATTTATCTTATGTGGTGTTAAGGCTTTTTATTTCGCGCTAGATTCCACGATTGGTACTGCGTTTTCTCTGTATCTCAACGCTAGATACTTATAGGATTAGTTACTTAAATTCGAATTCTGCGTAGTTTCTAAGGAATTTCGATTCAACCTAAATGTCACTGGGGATTATAAAAGTTTACACTAAGCCTTCTTTAGTAAAGTAAGTAAAAAATATAATCCCTTAAATTAGGCTTCATTGTGCTTATCTACTTAAACTATGCAGTTGTTATCGGCAACTGAGAGACGTCCACTACTGCCAGACATAGAGCTATCCCAAGGCCCTCCACATAAACCGATCTCAAGCCATCCGTCCGTCACTGCACTGGTACCTATAGGAATATACGTATTTATTATATATATCACACTAATGCATTTTGCTAATTTATAAGATCGTATTTTAACACCCACATGCACTTTTATCATACTTATATTTGCACTCAATAAATAAAAACCTCCGTATAAAATTCTAAAAAGCAGAATACATTATTTACAGTTACTAGCATTTGCACTTAAACCCACTAATAGTTCAAGAGAAAATATTGGGACCATATATTACAATTATTGTGAGCAAATAACTAAAGTAGATAAAATATTGGCAGAATATAAACCCGAGCTCGAATTCTTTTATGTTGAACAATAGTTCAGACAGTGTATATTTTTCTTTCTGTAATCCCTGCACTAATCTTATTAAGCTTTTGTTATGTCTTATGAATGTTTTAGCGAAAAGCGTTGTTAACCATAATTGAGGTTTTAGATAGCTAGCATTATCTACTAGAGGATTCCCGCAGCTATGCTCGCACATTTTTAGTTTTATTTTACTGTTATTGCCGATCCCTTGGGTATTAAAAAAAATCTCTTATTGGTGCACCTCTAAGCTAACTAAAGTACATACATGCCTAGTTTCAAGTTTTTGCGCCCAACAGCTTCGGCTGTGCGTTGTCTTTCACTCAGTAACTCAAGGATTTTATATATTCAGATGTCAATATTGAATAATATACACAATTAGTAGCTTGAACAATGTATCGCTTCTAAACCACTTGAGTCCCAAGCATAGAATTTTGGCAGATCACGTCTTTCATGTTTCACACATCCACTAAGAAATGTATTAATGTCATGAAAAAAGTATTGCATTGTGTCATAAAAAAGGGTTGCAGTAGGGATCTCACACATAATTATATACAAAAGACAGCTTATATTCAAATAATTTAAAACAAACAAACATATATAAATACATTAGTTCTACAATGGTACGTAATCATGATCGTTGCTGCACGATGAATGTCTAACAACACGCCATATAAACCTGGTCACCCAAAGCTAAGTCATAACAATAACTCAGATAGCATCCCCAAAATGACAAGTTCAAATCCCACAAAAAACACATCAACAATAATACCGCGAGATAAAACGCGACGAACCATACACATATTTCAACTCCACGTAGTAATACGTTAGGAGTGGAAATAAAATTTAGGAAAAATTACCCAATCCCAACCGGGTCCGGCTTGGTAAAAGTTATACGTCATTTTTATGTGCGGTATGGTTGTATTAACCAAATATCTGTATTGTGTGCAGACGAGTAACGCATATTTTAGAGATTTATGTTCCACGTTTTTCTATTAGGGGTGAGAGGCATCGTAAATAAAATCAGAGATTTGCCGAGAGGCTTCTGTCTATATTTTTGTATTGTAGTTATCGTGGTCGTTTATTTTTGGGTCAATTTCGCTTATTCTATTATTTATTGATTAATTCCAAATTTAAAGAGTAATAAGATGATGAAGTTATTAAAATTATGTAAAATTTATTATTTGATGATCTACTGCAATAATAAATAAAAAAAATCTGTGAACAGTAAATCCTGTACGCTTATTTAAAAGTTTAGGGATGTAAAAAAAAATTACATTAACCTCAACACCAATCGAATGTAGACTGGGTGTAATAATGCAAGTCAATCATCAATCAAATAATGCAAATCAATAATGTTCATAGTATTGTGGGGTTTCGTGCGCGTCAGTGGTGAATAATGCAAGTCATGCATAAAATAAACAATGTGTCCCTACAGTATGAAGTAACATATTCACCTAAAGGACGAATAATTATTGGTCTCGCTCTGCGATACCAATCATTTGTCTAGGCATCTGTGATTATAACGAATAAAAAGAAAAATAACAACTTAATGACGTTTAAATTGCTCAGTCAATTGCATAAATTTTTATACAATTTAGTATTGATCAGAATGATAGGCATTGCGTATCCTGAGTTGGTGAGACTGTGACGCCGGTATGTCGATTTTGTAGGCCTTCATCATAATCGTAGTAAAACCGACTAAAACCCATAAACAATATATTCCATATTCAATTTATAAGAACATGTGGATAGTGGCTGCCGTTCAAATAAAAATAGTGGAATCCAGTTACCTATTTTTAAGATTGAAAAATAATTGAACGCATCTATCACCATTGGGAAAACCAGCCAGTGTTATTCAAACAAAAGCTCTGGGACATAGCTGGCAGGAACAAAGGAAATACCTCTGCCAAATAGAGCACGTTTTAAATTCAAACGAAGTAACTTTTTTCGAAACGTATTTCCACAGAGTACTTACGTTGATTATATTGAGACTGCGAATGATTGAAGATTTTCTTCACTTTAAATAAAATCAGTTAAATTGGTCTCATTTGAATTTTCTAAGTAAATAGACAAAAATAGTCCACGATTTGTTCCCTTGATGTCGAGTCTCGCCACGTCGAGTAGCCGCTACGTCTACTCCGAAAACTCCACGCATTTATTCCCGCCTCGTAGAGTCTATTTTACTACCGCTACGTCTACTTAACCGATCTAAATTACTACCACAAAAAAATTGTCTAGTGCCTCCACGTCGAATGTATGGAAAGGTACAGTCAATGAAACAAGTCATTCCAATCATAATATTTCTACTTATTTTGTCAATCATTGCAGTAACTTATCGATATATATATATAAAGTCCTTGCGTTACTGACTGACTGGCTGGCAGACAAGCTACAGCCGAAACTATTCGGCGCAAGAAGCTGAAATGTAGCATGTATGTTCCTTGGGGACCGTACGGGTGCACTAAGACGGGATTTCCCGAAATTTCCACGGCATCGGGCAAAACTGGAAATTCAAAAATATGTGCGTGCGAAGCCGCTGGCGTCGACTAGTAAAATCATAACATGAATTATTTTAATTTGAGCACAGTAAATCACAGATCAGTTATAAGTATACGACGAAGTTCCCTTTAGAGAATTATTATAATTAGTTATATAAAGGTACTTCTGTACCTATTGTTATTAATAATCACAGTTTCTTATATGTTTCTTATAAATAAAATAGGTTAATACTAATAAAAATAAGTTCAGATTATATCTATTCATTCCTAACATAAAAATCTAGAAGATTTGACTAAATATTTACTTTTCAATTATTAATTTCAGCTCAGCTTGATATCATATTAGTTTTATAATTTGATATTTTGAGTATAGACAAAATTAATACTCATATATGCCTATCAAGACTGAACTTGATAAGCATATAATTTTTGTCTTTCAAGTAATCATCAACAATTTTTGTAATGTATTATTTATTGCCAACGACGAAAAAATTATAACACATTGAAATGAAAATTTGTTACCAATTTCATTTGATTTTCGTTTGTAACTTTGTTAATTTTAATTTTCGACTAAATGCTGCGGGACTCGGATCTAAACGTACCTTGACATTTTTCTGTACGCCAATAGTTTGCCAGATAAATTAGAAAAGCCATTTGTACCACGCTTTTCAAGATTTCAGCTGCAGGACAAGGTCTGCGACCCCACAAACTTGGATTTAACATTGAACTAACCCTCTCTAGGCATCTATAAAATAAAGTTGTGTCCTCTGGCAAATGCACGCTATTTCATTGGACTAGCCGTAATATTTATGTAACTAGTTATGCAATACATCTATAGGTACTTATGTATATTTAAGGTTTCATTTTTTGTTCTTTATTTCTGTACTATCTCACTGTTGGCTCCAGGTCACCTCTCTTCAATTTTTTACAAAATTGAAAACTTGCAGTTTTGTGAACATCAGTTTCCCCCATATATAGTTAGACGATGGCATACCTTAGAAAACCACCACGTTGTTGTTTGCCCACTTATACGGATGCGTTTAACAGACACAACTCATCCAATCCATTTTTAGTAAACATGCAGATAAAAAAATCACTTAGATAACCACCAGCATGTTGTTTGCCCACTAATGCGGATGCGTTTAACAGACACAACCCATCTTATCCATTTTAGTAAACACGCAGATAAAAAAGGCACTTAGTATATAGTACAGGCTTGTGTCCTAAAATGTAATTAACGATTGATTCGTTCCTTTATTAGATGTTAAGCTGAAATACCTGATATTTTCTTCAAAAATCAACCAGTTACATTTACGGCTTTTTAAAAACCTTTTTGAATTTGACACGAAAACGTTGTTAACCATCATGGCGGTTGAGTGATATCACAAAGTCCAAAACAAAACAAACCGTGAATGAAGTCTGGTCTGATGTATCCACTTTTATTTTGTTATATTCGATTTGACAGGTAGAAAGTTTGACGTATTAGTTGTATTTACTACTAAAACGTCAACAACATGAATGGCGGACGTACTGTTTGACGTAATGCTCTCTGATTGGTGTTCACTGTCACAAGGATAAATACATTATTTTTAGTCTTAGAATCATAAAAATAACATTAATCTTACCTTTTTATAATCCCTACTAATATAATTATAAATTCGAAAGTGTGTAAGTATGTATGTATGTATGTTCCGTATTCACGCTAAAACGGCTGAACCGATTTTGTTTAAACTTAATAAAGAGATAAATTGGACCATGGAGACGGACATGGGCTACCAAAAGTTGCAAAAAATTAACTGGGAGGGAATGTAGGGAGGGTAGAAGTTTGTACGGCACAATTTTACCTGTGCTGCGCATGTGCTATCGCATATCTGTCAGTACTGTCACGTCATACATAATGTCATATTGTGCACGTTGATTAAATTGTTCGCATATATATAAACTAATTATTATATAATAAGCTTAAACGGCTGAAACGATTTTCCGTACTAATATTAAAAATGTGAAACTGTTTATAGATATATTTTGAACATGTATTGGAACATGGCATGCAAGCAAGGTGATGTTACTATGTACCTTTCGGTAGATAACAGTAAATGACGTCATGGATACTGACCGAGTTGCTTTGTACCCTATAGAGTTTCTGAAGTCTTTAGAATAATTAGGATCGTCTTCACACAGGTTAAGACTGAAAGTAGATTTGTGTTACCCGAATTTAACGCGCGCGAAGCGGCGGGCAAAATCTAGTGAATAATAAACTTTATTGACATCTTAAAATCATAATGAATCTATAGATACCTACTACAATCAAACCGATTTATTCTTAGTGGACACAAGCCTATTAGTATATATATATGCCTAAAATACATCGCAAGTAAACCCGGCGCTAACAAGAATGTTACGTAACTTAGAAGACAGTAACTAACAAGCCATTATTCCATGTTATTATTTAAAATTAATACTCATATATGCTTATCAAGATTGGGAAACATCAAAAGATAAAACTAAAATGATATCAAGCTGAGCTAAAATTAATAATTGAAAAGTAAATATTTAATCAAATCTTCTAGATTTTTAAGTAAGGAATGAATAGATATAATCTGAACGTATTTTTATTAGTATTAACCTATTTTATTTATAAGAAACATATAAGAAACTGTGATTATTAATAACAATAGGTACAGAAGTACCTTTATATAACTAATTATAATAATTCTCTAAAGGGAACTTCGTCGTATACTTATAACTGATCTGTGATTTACTGTGCTCAAATTAAAATAATTCATGTTATGATTTTACTAGTCGACGCCAGCGGCTTCGCACGCACATATTTTTGAATTTCCAGTTTTGCCCGATCCCGTGGAAATTTCGGGAAATCCCGTCTTAGTGCACCCGTACGGTCCCCAAGGAACATACATGCTACATTTCAGCTTCTTGCGCCGAATAGTTTCGGCTGTAGCTTGTCTGCCAGTCAGTCAGTAACGCAAGGACTTTATATATATCGATAAGTTACTGCAATGATTGACAAAATAAATAGAAATATTATGATTGGAATGACTTGTTTCATTGACTGTACCTTTCCATACATTCGACGTGGAGGCACTAGACAATTTTTTTGTGGTAGTAATTTAGATCGGTTAAGTAGACGTAGCGGTAGTAAAATAGACTCTACGAGGCGGGAATAAATGCGTGGAGTTTTCGGAGTAGACGTAGCGGCTACTCGACGTGGCGAGACTCGACATCAAGGGAACAAATCCCCCCCTCTGCCGGCTAAACTATTAATTTGGCAGAGGTGACAAAAATCACAAATGTAGTACATATAACGAATTTAAAAGGAAAACTATCACGGCTAAGTAGATATCACTAGTTTACTAGAAATCGTCGATTAATTTATAAATACCTATTTCTGTGAGTTTACATTGGGCGCGCTGGCTTAATCTTAAAGATATCCGTACTTTGGTATGTAATTTACTACGGTACTACATACCTATGTATAGTAGTAGTATATCTTGGAAACCACATTTTATGTTTACAATATATATTATATAATAAAAATACTAGCTATGTATCCAGTTGGATACATAGCTAGTATTTTTCTAAACAAACCTTAGGTTCTTATGATAGTGTTATTAAAATTATTTTTTCAGCAAAATAAACAGTCGGATTTGTTGTACAGTCAGCATCAAAAGTCGATGATCACATTCAGATTTTCAAAATCACTGAACATTATATCACCCATTAATCGCTCAACAAGAAAAGCGCCATTATTGAATGAACATAAATAAAGTTCAAAATTAACTGAACACTACTCGTCAAAGGTCACTGAACACCATTTTGTCAAAAATTGCTGATCGTTATAATATCCGAAAACATCATACAATTCTAGTGTAATCACAGCAACGTCCAAAAATAACTTAACATCATAAATAACAAAAGTTACTGAACATTAAGTACTTTGTTTCGGATACCTACGTAGTATACCAGTGGTTCTCAAACTTTTTTTAGGGATGGCACCCTTTTGGGTAACCATCTATTTGGCGGAGCCCTAAAATAGAAAAAAGCCGAGTCCTACGTGCATTTTAAAACCATTTATTTTCCTGACATTTTCGTGGAGCCCTGGGGCTCCGCGGAGCACAATTTGAGAATGGCTCACTTATACTATCAAAAGTAGCGGAACTGCAAACTAAAAAAGTGCTCGTTACTATCTTAAGAGTTATAAATCCAATCATGTCCTATCCAAACTAAATCATTTAAAAAAGATATTAAATGAATGTAAATTTCGAATTTTACTTTCCAAAATAAATCATTTTGTTTATTTTTCATAGTATCAATGAGACATATTAGAAGTGGGTGTTCAAGCGGCAATCACATTTTTAAGCCCATTTTTCAAAATAAGCTGGCAAGCACGATTATAAACATAAGCATATTCCGCTTAAAAATTATTCAGTCGACGTCATGCTTTCTGTATTACGATTGAACAGGAGATCATTGCGGTTGCAATTATTTATCATCTTTAAATATTTGCGCTTTTCTATGTTATGGCGTCGGGACGTGACGATCCAACTGCCCACTGGAGGAGGTACTTTGACTCGTCATAGTATCTCCCCCAGCGCAAGCAGTCAACCGAAAGATGGTGGCCAAACCATCCGAACCTGGCGGCAGTAAATCCCAAGATACTAGATGCGACTGTGACACTGCGATCGCCAATACGCCTGCCAAGCGTGGCGATTACGGCATATCCCCTCGTTTGGGGAGGCCTATGTCCAGCAGTGGACGTCGTTTGGCCGATGTCATGAAATATTGTATTAGCTTAATACATTATAGTTTTGTATAAATTTATACATGATAATACTTTAATAATAATTAATCACATTAGTTTATCAAATGTAACGACCTCCTTTAATTAGTTGTTGGACGTCACTGGCCGTATTAAGCGAATGACTGGTGACAATAAAAAAGATGTTATGCTTTTTTACTATAACCAAACTATAACTTTGTTAAGCGACTTTTGAAAGATGATGGTCACCTACTTATGCCCTTTTATGATAATCATTCATTTCTGGCGCTTGTCATGTTGAGCGATTTAGGTATATTAAAGTGTACACTGTGTACAGCGATTTTGAAAATCTAAATGTGGTCATCAACTTTTGATGCTGACTGTACATTAATACCCTTTGCAGCAAGTCATTATGGGCAACTACGGAACCCTACATTGCGCGTGGCCCGACACGCACTAGGCCGGTTTTTACTCAAATAAAAGTACCTAAAATAGCAAATCATCAAGCTTACCTAAAAGCCTCATAGATATAGATATGACCACAATGATTTAAGTATTATTGTAATCTGAGTCACCATTCAGACAACAACCTTATAGAAAACCTTTTAGTGAAGATAAGTCCACATCTGAAACGTATTCATAGCCCCGATTGATCTATAAGCACTTCTCAGAACGACTTATTCCATCGGATGAAAAGGGACAAATACATACACGTTTACCCATATAAAAAGAGAGAAATAATCTTCAGCACCACGTAAACCATCAAAGAGTCGTAAGCAAAACGCAAATAGCCACAGGAAAATGTAGATTGAAGGTTCTATCACTTTACATGTCGTGTGTAGTCAACATTTTCACTAGTTTATTTTATTTTTATATTTCTGTTGGATGAACAAGTCCGTTGCAGAAAGGACAGCGATCTCCCTTGAGGCGACCCTTGTCTCTTTGATTTTTTATTTGTTCCTTTTCGGTCGTGTTGTTCCACCCCTGACGTCATGTCATATTTAATATGCCGACTTATTTATAAGTTTGTGATTTTGTTGCAGATTTCTATAAGGTCTGTGAATATTTTATATTAATTGCCTTCTATTATGCAGTAGCTGATAGTATTTTCGGGGATCTAACTCCGCATGCTAACTCTGCATAAATATGAATTAAATCACCATAAGGAGTTGGCTGTGTAGGCGTCCTTGGCCACCCTGACTGCCTGCTAAGCAATACCTATGCATGTTTGTACACCATCAAAATGGCTACATGTGTTATGTAGAACTAGGCACAGCTAAGGCTACTTTATTTTAATTTCTTTGTATTACGAAAGAATACATGTTGTCATCGAACTCAGTTCTAAGCTGCGGAGCTTAGAACTGAGTTCGATGCCAACGTATTCGACAACAAGCCTTTATCACAAGTAACTAAGAATATCTCATTAGTTGACATATTACTGAAAGATAAAACGGTACAAACGTATATATTTGACATAATATATGAGGCCATGCTTTATAAATATCACATATTGTCTAGGAAACTTACTCTAGGATAGGAGCAGGCAGAGCATTTATAGTATATATTTAATTTCGTGTTCAATTTCAGTAGCTCTGATAAGCCGAAACAGCAGTACGAAGATATTAGATACAATATTATTAAGATTATAGTTAGATAGGTCTTTATAGACAATATTAGAAGTTCTGTTTCTACATATCGTTTATTGTGATATGACTAGTCGTAATATAATAAAACTAGAAACTAGATGAGCCCGCGGTTACATCCGCGTTATTTAAGGCTATTGCTCAGCTCCCGTAGCTCATAGCGTGATGTTATATATGATATATAGCCTTCTTCGATAAATGGGCTATCTAACACTGAAAGAATTTTTGAAATCGATCTAGTTATTCCTGAGATTAGCGCGTTCAAACAAACGAACAAAGAAACAAACTCTTCAACTTTATATATTAGTATAAGATTTGTTTAGTTGATAGTCATGGTCCATAATTTTCTATTTGTATTATCAATAATATGGTGTGTTCAAGAATCTTTGAACTTTACTGATAGATGGAAAGTATGCGTAATGAATTTGTGATTCCGAAGATATATTTTTAAATTGATATGCTTGTTAAAAAAATCGTCGTAGCTTAAGATTTTTTTATTGCATACCGAGTTTTTTCTGCTATGCAGGACGCGCAATTTCGTGAAACGTATGAATATATTCTGTTTTGTTTAACTTTTACTTACTCGTATGTAGTTTAAGAAAGCATTAGCGTAATAAATAAGATAAGATATAAATATACAAACGCTGTGCTCACCTAGTGGCTATTTCATTCTAGTTTCATCATCATCTTCTTGCCCTGGTCCCAATCTATTTGGGGTCGGCGCAGTACGTCCTTCGCTTCCATTCTTTTCTGTCGCCCGTCATCTGATCATTTACCCCTTTCTCTTTCATATCCATCCTCACGCAGTCCATCCATCTTTTCCTTGGCCTCCCTCTCCCTTTCCATCCCTCTACCTTCATATTCATCACTTGCTTACCTGCATACATATGATCTCTTCGCATAATATGTCCATACCAAGCCAAACGACTTCCTTTCACTTTCTCGTCTATAGGCGCCACTTTCAGATTACCTCTCACGTATTCATTCCTAATCTTATCCATTCTCGTAACTCCACACATCCATCGCAACATTCTCATCTCTGCCACATGCAATCGTTTTCCATCCATCTTCTTAGTAGCCCAACACTCAGCTCTATACAATACGACAGGCCTTATAACCGCCTTATATATGCGTCCCTTGAATTTCAAAGGCATTTTAGGATCGCATATTGTGCCCGAGACCTGTCGCCATTTCATCCATCCTGAGTTGATCCTTTGCCCAACATCTCATGTTCGGCAAAGGATCAACTCAGGATGGATGAAATAGCGACAGGTCTCTAGTTTATATTCAATAATTTAAATAATATATTAGTGATATACATTTTATGGCACTCAAACATATTATAATATATGTTTGAGTGCGATAATATGAAAACAAAGAAAAACACTTAAGAATAAAATAGCAAGTAATTGCATGTATATACATATTGTACACCATTTGCCTAAGGATTATTGTAGGCGCCTCACAGCATCTATGACCATGTCTGGACCTCATTGATCGCATCATAGACTGACATTGCCAGTTTCATCTCACCACAGTTACGATTAATATTTTTTGCTTTTGGGTTATGCTCATTCTATAGGTAACTAGCCATCCGCCATGGCGTCGCACGGGTGCAATGCTTATAGGCATTCTCTCTCTAGTATATTATGCTTGTATTATACTTATAAACCTTCCTTTTGAATCACTCTATCTAATAAAAAAAGCCGCTTCAAAATCCGTTGAGTAGTTCTAAATATTTAAGCACACCTACATAGGAACAGACAGACAGAAGACAGACTTTGTTTTATACTATGTAGTGATTCATTTCATTGTAAATTGTTTTGAGAAAAATTAAGTACGTCCTCCTCTTTTTAGAGTCGGTAAAAATACGCACTAAGAATAAATTCTGTGTCGCAGACACACTAGTTTACACGAAGTTTACAAACATGCTACCAACGTACACAAAGTACACACGGACCCGAAAAGCAACTTATGGATCACACAATGTGTTGTCTCATGTGTCAAACCGCGAGGCGACGGCAAAGCACTACGCCAACTACTATACAGGTTGTTGATATGCATTTGCAAAATTGTTCAATAATACAAGAAAGACAGTATTTATTATATACTAGTCGACGCCAGCGGCTTCGCACGCACATTTTCGGGAAATCCCGTCTTAGTGCACCCCTACGGTGCCCAAGGAACATACATGCTAAATTTCATCTTCTTACGACCAGTAGTTTCAGCTGTAGAGTGTCTATCAGTCAGTCAGTAACGCAAGGATTTTATATATTAAGATTGCAGCCAATATTTTGCATCATGGTCATCTTAATATATAAAATATTAACTTATTCACCTAAAATTATTTTAAACAGTGTGCGATGATATAAGACCCTATTTTCATTAAATATTACTTAGAAAGTAAATCAGAATAAACTGTTGAATCGTGCAAAATAAAACTGTATCGCGCAGTCACTATAGGTACGTGGGCTTGTGTGTGTTAAGTACCTGCAATAGTGATCAGCTCAGCGGGAGCGGCGGTCAATACACCGAGTTAATTTTCAAAGTGTATGATGACGAAATTTTTTTTTGAAGTTTTAGTGACTTATATTTTCATGTATTTGCATTCAGTTATAGAAGTATATTCACCCCTTAAAATATTTTGCAAATGCAAATGAACACCCTGTATACTTACTAAACGGTACGGGATTACAACTGAAGTGGAGGTGTTTGCTGCTTCATTACACATAACGCCTGAGGCGGTATACAAATCTGTCAACAGTGGCACCACACTTTACTACAGATGTACTACATCAAACTCATGAGAATCTCGAACTAAACTCATGTACCTATTCCTTCATATCCTGTTATTCACCAGTATGCGTACACCAGTATTGGTATAAGAGAGTCTCAAAACATGTCCGTGCTAAACAATTCACATAATACTCGTCCATATAGCAGAATATCCGTGATGGGCGAATGCACATGCATGGCAAAGTTTCTTGCTTGTAGCGTCCACATATTCATAACCTATCTTCAAAATATTTTGAGTAATTTTGGATGTGATAAGAGCCGTACTATATACATTTTACTTTTTAGAATTCAATTCATAAAGGTAACCTATTAATAATAATAAATAAAACTAATGAATTTAATGCAAACTTATCAGACATGCCTAAAATACAGTGATTATATTTGCAGTTGATACGAGAGGTAATTCGCTCGCAGATTATTTAAAACAGTATTTGCATATTCTTTGGTTGCCGCCGCTTTGATAAATAGTTTAAAACTTAGTTTAATCATTAAAAGTAACCATTGTAAACAAAGATAAGTAGCGGCTCTTTTAAAAGATTAATCAAGTAAACTTAACTTATAAACTTATAAATTAGCAACGCAAATTAATACAATTCTTTGTGTTAAACTTTGGCAGGCGGGCACTATTTTTAGTTTTTATCGGCTATATTTAACGAAAGGATTTTAATGAGAAAGACTTTGATGAGACCATTTGTAAACAGTGAAAGTATTTTATTCGTAAAAGATTGTTGGTTAATAGCACACGAAACCAATAAATTAAAATTATATAAAAATTACGTCGTTGGTAACATTAAATATTGATAAAGATAAAAGAGTCCAATCCAGGGCAGCTCACAGTAATCTTCCACGAAAATCGCGTTATCCTTGTGTGAACGACCCTTTCAGTGAAATAACATTAAACAAAATAAAATAAATATTTTTGTTTATATAACATACACCACAGTAATAAGCATTATCACTGAAAGCTCAAATATCACATCAACGAAAAATACAATTCATTATTCAGAATATTTCAACGTCAACAGAAACAGTAGAATCATACTTTGTCCTTATTTACTGCGTATGTTCGCATACGTTTGACAATGTTTAAAACCAACGTGAAAATTTTCCGTCGAAATTTTTCAATGTGAACGTGTTTTTACGGTTGAAATCTTAACATACGGTTGTTTACACCAGCAAATGGTGGCCATTGAACAAAGCATAGCTATAATAGCGTTGTGCCGAAAATTCACAAAAGTTAGCAAGAGCGTTTATCCAGTATTAAAAACTGATTTTTAAAAATTGTATGTAGTTAAAGGTTTTTTAAATTTTATTAATCTTGTTAATGATTTAACTTATAAGCATATCCAAAAATTCGCTGTCGTGTTGAAAAAGTTATGATTTATTATAATAATGATTACGGTCATGTAAGCGGAGTGATATAATATTGCTAAAACAAGTTATTTGAACATGCTGTCTGTATCGCAAAGAGGAATCAGCATACATCGAGTGAAAAGTTTAGTATCAGGAGGTTGCGTCCAACTTTGGCGCCTTGTCGCCTCTTGCGTTACACGGACTATTGGCATCGCGCTCAACTTCAAATGTATGGATATGGTCGGTTACAAGATAAAGTGATTTTTACTGAGAAAGAAAATGTATTCTAATATAATATACTGAAAGTAGATTAAATTACACAAGAAGTTGTGTGAAGACATAGGTAAATTAAAGAAGCAGTTCTGAGGCCTCTACGTGTCTTCGCAATAATATATCGAGTAATATTAAAGACTCACGCCTGTATTCCCGAAGAGGTAGGTAGAGTATATTATACCCAAATTTTGCCATGACTTTTTATTTAGGTCCCACCTAATAAGGAGCGAGCCTATTGCCATTACCGGCCACATCACCATACTCCGTGTTGCTACTAAGATTTTGGAAAGACCCAGTAACACTTTTGCCTGACCCGCTAAACGAATCCGGGACCTCCGATCAGCAGTCGCATAAGCTATCTACTGGAACAAGTCACTCATAAATAATTACATTTTGTTGAAATTGTTGAATATAATTATCTTGAGGTTAACTTTTTTGAAGAAATGTTGTCGTTGTGCCCTTCTCAAGGTACCATTAGAGACGCTCCGTAGCAAATTAATATAATCTTAACTATCTTATGAGGTATTTTAAGGTTTACTTAAAAAAACCTTATAAGATGCTCTAATACCACATCAATTTTTCTTTGTTCTTCGTACGGTACTATCGTCTACTTCGCCGTCCAATAGCTATTCAAACGACGCGGAATACACTAGAGACGCATTTCGAAAACAAGAAATTTAAACGAATAATGTCGACAACTTAAGGATACCTGCGCGTAAGTCAATAAATCCTCGCTGTACCTTTCTACTTCGGAAATTGCTTGAAATTCTAAAGTTAATCTCGTTTACTTTGTAGTGGTGTATTTTAATAAGATTTTTCTTGATTCTTACCTTTATTCCGCTGTGGATTTAGGGTTTTTGGTTTGATCTTTGACTACTAGTATAATGAGTGTTAGTTGTAAACTTTCTAAAGTTCTAGCCATCAGATTATTGATAACTACTGCCATACATGTTTATAGTGAAAACAGCGTACTGATGTGATTTACTAGTAATATTCTAAAACTTTCTAGGCACTTTCAATGACCTGAGCTTAGAGAACAAGTAAATCGTCAGATTAAAGTAACAAAAGTTACTGATAACGACAATCTCAACAGTATTGATTAGGTTCAAGAAACATTTATTGAAAAATGTTCAGAAACTATATTAAAACAGTATTTATTGTAAAACATGACGTGACTAAGTCTGCTTGTCACCACATAATTTATATGAATATGTTGCAACTTGATCTAAAAGTCCAGCTATCTATAGTGTGTGGAAACCGAAACGTAAACATCACGTTGCAACGTAGAATGACACTGCCGTGCCCGTACTAAAAATCTAAACTGTACGAGAATTAGCCGTTACACATCTCCTCAATCTCGCGAAAAATTACTCTTATATTTCCTTTACTTACCCCGCGATATTAACAGCTCTCTCGCTATAAACTCACATAAATAATTACCTACCCATAAACTTACCTTGGTAATCAAAGTAATAATATAAACACCTGTAATCACCTAAACGTCTAAACAGATATCTAAAGCATCTGCACTTAACAAGTTTACTTTCAAACCTATTACCCGTGCAGATAAAATTGCCACTTACGGAATAGTTGTGCCAGTACTGTTTACTGAACAATTTAACTTAGTCGGTTTAACTAGTTTTACGGCTGTACTTCCATGTAGATTGTTATTGCCTGAGATAAGTGAACAATGTCCGGTGTCTTTAAGTTAATCTTTGATGTTGGAGTTATGTTCAAGGGATTCTTGTATAAGTTGGAGACACACATACATACATATCGTCACGCCTTTTATCCCCGAAGGGGTAGGCAGAGGTGTATTTCTACATCCACCTTTCGCCAGATATACTTTAGTCCCACGTAATAAGGGGCGAGCCTATTGCCGTACCGGGCTTGGAGACGTTGCTTTATTATACTGTCTCGTCGGTCCGTTAAGAAAAGTGTACCAGCAGTTTGAATTAAAATACAATAAAAAGGACAACAATTTATTAAAGTAATATTTTTTAAACAGAATTGTCCAACTCAAGACATTATATTTTGTATATAGGTGTCTGCGTCAAACTGTCACAGGGTCTAGTAAAATATCGTTATGCGGCTAAACAGCTGCCAAAAGGACTTAAATCTTCAAAAAAATATCGTATGAAATCCATTTCCTTCTATTTTTTTTCTAAACTAGCGCCTAATTTCTCTACGACGGGGCCCTCAACAAATATCTGGTCAACAGACAAAAAGAACACCTGGAAACAAAACAATATCTGGATCACAAAAAGTGTTGTCGCACGTGGGGATCGAATGATAACACACGGCGTAGTGGAAAACGGCGAATCGACCGTTTAAGCTGTTATTACAGCTTATACGGTCGATTCCTGCACGAATATAGCTATAAGCTATTGCTTATAGCTATATTCGTGCAGTCAGAAACATGTACAAATTTTCCTCTTTTTTACATATTTTGCTTTCGCAAGAAGAACACAAGAGACATGTATTAATCGAAGACTAATATTCTAAAAAACATCCTTCGAATAGCTCCCTAACCTATAAACTGCGTTATTTCCAAGTTGAAATCGTAACTTGCAGCAAACGATCAATATCGCCAGGTACAAAATCCAAGTCAGTAAAATTGTAACGTTCCCCAATTTTTCAAATCTGTAAAAAATATTCGGTAGCCATACAAATACGTTATGTTTGGGTTCGCCAGCCCCCAATTTATTCGTTCGCTTCACTGAGTTCCGAATATCAAGGAAGTGGTTGGCAGATGGCGGCCATGTGCCATAATAATGTACAGATAACCAGCAACGGAATAGATCACAATTTTGGATAAAATCTCCTTAAAATTATTAAAGGAATTTTGAAAGTTTTGAAGGAATTGCAACAAGTCCAATCATCATTTTCGAAAATAAAACTCAAAATGTTTATCGTGATTAGCGGACTATGACTGTTGAATTATCCATAAATAAAAGGCCTTATCGTATACAGAATGATGAAATGATCGGAGCAATGCTTAGTTACCTATTTTTGAAATAAGACGAGTTGCTTAAGAAATGAAATATAAATAATATTGAAAAAAAAGTTGCAAACTTTATCATGTAAGTACCCCATGTCAAAACGTCAACGCAAATACATATGTACAAGTCTTTAGGCACAAACATTTTTGAAATGTCTCTATTTTCCAAAAAATAGTGCAAATCGTGATAAATTGAAAGTGTTTTTAGTAATTCTTATACCCTTTTTAGGCAGTATTACGCCGTCTCCATATGTCTTTACCTCGTACTCCATGGTTGACTCCGGCCTCGAATGATTTATTGTCTACACCCTCGCCTTTACCCAGGTTTAACGTATATTTTCCGACAGCTTGTATGCATAGCTCCCATTAGTTACGTTTGTTATGTCAATTGATTTTAGACTGGACGCACGGATACTTTTATTAGGGGTGACAAGTGAGTGGAAAGGAATCAATTTATACTGTTATTCTGACGGAATTGGATTGTAGTTCGTTCGTGTACGTGGTGCATGTAGTTGATTTCTGTTAAAATATTTTATTAATCAGTTAAAAACTCGGTAGTCGAATGTGCTGTGACGACACACAAACGTGTGTTGACTTTTATGTGTTGTCTGTTATACAATCAAAAAGTAATCCATACAGATATCGATTCTTTGCCTACCTTTGGTTAGCAAGTAAAACGAGTAGAACTATTGAATATAATGACACGGGTTTTTACAAATAGTCTGCCTCTAATACATAATAATATTATGCCAGCACTGGATTGATGCGCCTGTGAAATGTTTTCGAGTCTTTGCAGTCTGTGTATGTTGCTCATACGTACTTACGCTTACGTTTGTGTGTCGTCCGTAGGATTGGCCAGGATGCGTTTGGTTGATGAACATATATTGTTATGTAGATATTAGGTAAAGCTTGTTAAATGGTGAAAGAAAATCGTAAGGGATACCTGTTTAGAGTTCTAATAAAACGTTTCTGGGTGTTTGCTCCCTTTAGTAAAAGTTATGTGAATGGGTATAATTTTCTTATATAGTTCCAGGAAATAAAAATAAAAACACCTTGCATCTTGCGTTTGTAACCTGAGCCAAACCTGTCTTCGATCATTAGCATTCCAAACTCACATTTCTTGTCAAGTGACATTTGTACTTACAAGACTGTTTCAACTTGACTGTCTCACATAGTTTCGTGGCACAAGTAGGTAACGAGCATTACTGTGAGATCTTTGGTTTGTATTTCAGGTGAGGCAATGATGTCGACTGTCTGACAGCATGTAAAGCGGTCGGCTTGACGATTAGTGCTGAACCAGATGTTGTGGGTTCCATCACCACATGAGACAAATCTGTGAGAAATTTACAAATTCTGTTTCAAGACTGACTGTGCTTGGTATATATCGATCAAATGTATGAAAAGTCCCTCATAATACAGAATTTATTCCCCGTTTGCCAGCTATTCCATTAATAAAAATTAATTAGCTTACAAGTTCTCTGAGCAAATGCAGTAAATTTGTATTCTAAGTGAATGTTAATAAGTCAGCCTCGTTTAGTCACAGATTTAAAAAAAAGTTACTGAAGTCGACATGTTTCTGAAGGCATTTTCATCGTATATTATATTCGTGTGTAGAGTACATAAAAACACAAGAGGCACTGACACCAATAGGGTTAAAGAAAAACTTTTTTATTTGAAAGAAAATTTTGTATTTTAAAGAACAGACTTTATTAATATCATATTGTTACATACATTTTCATTGCACATGTTTCCTAATTTTTGGTAATTACAATTTCAATCTATTATATTAACTTTGACTTGTTCGAGAAGTTTCGATTTGCTTCTATTGATTTTCTTATACTTAGGATTCGCTTTTACGGATCGTCTTATACTACTTCTGGTCATCACTCTATCAAAGATTTCTTCACTGGTGTCTTCGCTGCCATCATCAGAGAAATGATTATTCATACTGTCGTTTTTCTTATTCGGTCTGATGACTAGAGGATCCATTCCGCTGTCGGAGAATATTGAATCGTCCATTTCGTCTCGTCGGGTGATGACGACCCTCTCGTCATCACTCGGTGATTTATCATTACTTGTTTGACGCTGAAACATCCTTTTATTGTCTACAGGCACTTGCAGTTTGTCCTTTTTCTCGTCCTTTTTCTTCGTACCCTCTCGATTACACGGCTTATACTTTATCGGAGAAAAATCAACTCGTCGCAAAAAACTAATCGTATCGCCAAACCTTCGACTGCATTTTCTTACAGCTTTCGTTTCAGGTTTAGTCTCCTCAGTCTTACTATCTTCATTTTCTAAAGCAACTCCCGAATCAGAATTCGAATCAACAGTTATATTTATTTTGGGTACGCTTACATAATTGTTTGTCTTTAATTGCTTTTTCAATTCTTCAATTTGTTCCGCTTGCTGTTGTATAATAAGATCCTTTTGTGCAAGTTGTTCAGCCACCGCCTCTGATCTTAAAGCTAAATTCACTTCGTATTTCTGCAATTCACCGGATAGGAATTCCAATTCCTTTTTTCTACTCGATTCCAATTTCTTTATAACATCAGCCTGTTTCGTATATGCTTCTTTTAGCCTCACAACTTCTTGTTTATGTGTCGTCTTCAGGAATTTAATAATGTTTATTGCCTCTTGAAGTGTCGTTGGCTGCATTATATTTTCTTTTGTAGCGTTCTCCGACATTATTGCTTCCATTCTGGATCTGTAACGTTAAACATTACGACATTAATTCTTGCACGTTTCTTTCCACCGTTTACGCAATATATCTTTGGGGTAATAACAATTATATTGCAATTTATTTCTAATCATCTCATTTAGCGTAACGATAACATTGAAGGCAAAAAGTAATTAAACTGACACGAGAATTTGTCTTAATGCGAAGTGAATTATTTGTAATTGCGTTTTTGTTGTAATGACTATTTCCTTTCACGTCAGTAGTGACTTGTAAAACATTCTTTTGTTGGAGCATGACATGAAATATACTCGTACACTCAATTAATATAATTCTGAGAATAACATATTTTGTTCCTTTCTATTTAGTGACTTGTAGCAAACACAATACATAAATAACTAACTATGAAATGAATTAGAATATTACTATACGTACTCATTTTTAAATTTGACTGTTTTCATTCGATTAGCCGAACAGGTTTTGGAGTATTGGTTTACAAAATTTGATTTGAAAGTTACTAAAACGCCTGTTGCTTTCTAGAACCTCATATGGGCTATTGATTCCTTTACCTATAACACTGATTTTCCCCGATTACATTATGATATATTTCATAATAACTGTCGCATGTATGCAGTGATCTCACGCAGTACATGCCTATAGTTTATTTTGTATAACCCTGTACGGAGTAGTCCATTCATCGTACCACGTGATTTATAGAATTTATATAACATTTTAACTAAACAGGTGTCTGTTTGAAATACTTGTGCTATTGTTCGAGTTGAATGTGGGCTACGAGGTACGACCTTGACGGTATGTTTTGAAGTTATTGTTAAGTTACGTTTAGGTCACGCTATGTTTAAGTGGTGTTAACTTGGGAAACACCTTCGTTTTAAGAATGAATGCATCCAAATGACTTTATGGTATACAATTTTATGGTTATGATGATGACAATCGCGAAGTATCGAGTTAAACTCAAAGCCTTGAGTGAAGCCGTGAGTATAAAATTCACAATAATACGAACATTAAAACTAGATATGGCTATCTGATAGACGGTCATAGTATTCCGACCGATAACGCAGTAATTACAACTAGTTAATTTCATACTTCAAAAACTAGACATAGGGTTTTGCCTGACCCGAGGATATTAACTCAATTACCTTGTAGATTTCTTTGTAAAAATACGTATTACCTTTTTTTAGCACAATATTATAAATAAAATGCCCCACGTTTTCTTTCAAAAGGCTACTTAAAATCCCATAATATTATTCCCCATACAGTTTCACCCCGTAGCTCAACACTTATCGAAAACCAATTTTTTATACAAGCGAATCTCCGACAACGAGTTGTAATTTATGACTCGGGGATTCACATTGGAATCCGTTCAATTGTTCTCGAGATTAGACAAGTGCTCCTCCTTTTATGTTAGCTAAGGAACGTTTTAAATTGGTGTTTTGAATTACGACCTTACAGAGCAAGTATTTTTATTATCACTTAGCTTTCAGTTTGATCAAGATAGAGAAGATTATCGAATACGTTTCAATACATAAATTTTCAAATCTACATTTCATTCAGTTTATTGCTATAAAAATTTCGTTATAGAATCCACCAAAGCCTAACGACTGGTTCCAATATTTAATATATCCATTGATTTGAGTTTGTGCTAAATGTGCATCCTCCAATAGCCAAATCCATGGATAGATCAAATATGTCGAAGTGTGGGTAGTAATACACCTCTGCCTACCCCTTCGGGGATAAAAGGCGTGAAGTTATGCAATGTTATGTAGATCAAATATTGGTAGCAGTGGAAATATATGAACTAAATCATTTTCTTGAATATTACGACTAAACGAGTTTTTTGACTATACAAACAGTAAAATCAAACAGTAATTATATTTTAATTAATGTGCTTAAAAATTACAATGAATGCAATAAGTGAGACCAAGATAGTCTGGTTCTCTATAGCTACTTGCTGCGTCAAGATTTATAGGTTTCTCACTGTGAGACTGATGGTTCTTAGGAGATAAAATTGAATAATGGTTCATTCAGAGACTTTATAAAAATACTTACTAAATGAAAACTGGCAAATAATGGGTACTAATTAATTTTATTTTATTTTTGGTGAAACAAAATGTTAAAACAACTATACATTTTGTCCTAAACATACCTAACATTATAGTTTCATTTGCTTTCATTAGTTTACTGGACGTTTCCATTCCATCAAGTCGCAATGCTTTTATAAAGTATTTCCTTGGAGAATATCTCCATAGTATTTTCCCAGATCTGAAAATCTAGCTTTCATATTTTTTTTTGTACTAAGTTTGAATTATTAATTAATAATGTAAGATGGTAGATTAGTTTGTTGGTGGTGGGTAACAATGTGAGCCATTATTATAATTTAAATATCTATGCGAAAATGTTTTTCTTGGTTTGCGTTTGTCCTTCATTGTAACGTGTAAGAAACACGTTACAAAGAAGCGATGTTACCGTATGATTTTTGAGTGTAGAGAAAAGGGACTAGAGACTGATATGGGCTTTTACCGCGATAACCGACACACACGCGGATGGAGCTATGGGCGAAGTGTATGTATAAATTTTACTTTTAAATCTTGTCTGTTATGTACAAAGCTGAGTTGTAGTCATACTTGACTAGCAATACTGACTCACGCCTATATCCCCGAAGGGGTAGGCAGAGGTGTAATATTAGGTACACCCACATTTCGCCATGAATTTTAAGGTCCCACATAATAGGGGGCGAACCTATTGCCATTACCGGGCACATCACCAGACTCCGTGCTGCTACTGGGAATTCGGAAAAACCCAGTAACACTTTTGCCCGACCCGGGAATCGAACCCGGGAGCTCCGATCAGCAGTCGCATACGCTATCCACTGAACCACGGAGGCAGTCTAGCATTATTAGCGCTAGAAATATTGTCTTTTTTATATAGCACTTAGACCAGTCGACTAACAAAAGACGCTTGTGGTAGCCAAGTGACTTGACTATAAGACTTTTAATTGACACTATCAATACAATATTCGCCTGATTCTTATCATGATCTTTTTATAATACTCTAACTTCACGTCTCAGCTATGGATGCGTGGTAAAATATTATAATTAACACAAAACATTGAAGATTTTGTGTTCCTTCTTTATGACATAGACTACCTACTAGCGAAAACCAATTGGAAATCCAGTTCAGTAATTTTTGAGTTTTACGCGCAAGGACAAACAGACACGGTGGAAGACTTTGTTTTTATTTAGTTTTGACGACCGGTTGGCGCAGCGGGAGTGTAAGCGACTGCCACGCCGAAGGTCGCGGGTTCGATTCCCGCTCAAGTCAAACATTTGTGTGCGTGAACATGGATGTTTGTCTTGGTCTGGGTGTTTCTATGTATAATATGTATGTATTTACAAAAAAAAAAAAAAAAAGTATATATGTATGTTTATCCATTATCTAGTACCCATAGTACAAGCTCTGCTTAGTTTGGGACTAGATGGTGTTGTGTGAAAAAAAAAAAAAAAAAAAAAAAGTGATATTATATATAAATAAGCATGTTTATAATTAAATATAATTCAGAAACATATTGTTACAGAACCAGTACCCAGGTAGCCAAACTGCCTGCCGTAAGAGGAGTACGGCCTGGGATAGCTATTCCGACCTTCAGTTGCAACGAAACCTGTTTGAGACTAAAATAAACATAACGGAGGTAACAACCTGTTCAGAGCTCGTATTGATACATATTCCCACGGTTACCACGAAGGTGCAATGCTGTTGCGTCCACACAGGTATGAAGATTACTTATCAATACTAAATAGTTAAATATTTTAATTAGGATATTCCAAGAGATAGCAGATTACGAAAAGAAGTCACTAGCCTTTTTAATTCCGTGGGTGACGTAAGAGACACGAAGCAAAAAAGGAGTAGGCAGGTGTCTACCCAGTGTGGTATAGGAGACCACATCGTCCAATTGACAAACAATGCTATTGTTACGGAAAATAAGCGAGGCCAATGTCCAGCAGTGGATTGATGATTGTAAAGAACATCCAATCCGTGTCTGCTATCTTGATAAACAATAGCCTTATGTGGACATATAAGCAATATAACTGCAAAGTTTCATTAGAATCCGTCGAGAAGCTTTTCCGTGAAAGAAGAATAAATCAATAGTGTTATGACGCATTTCAAATATCAATGTGACAAATTCTAAGGTTTTTACATTGTTATCTTGTATAGGCTAAATAAATAATAAATCACTGGCTATCTACGAATGAAAGCAAGATCCAAAGCTCCTTTCAAACGTAGGAACTAAATGCGTATACGTCAGTTCCCCCGAGGAAACTATACATTGCTACCTGCTAGCCTGCTACACAAATCATCGGGGAGATTTATGGATATTTTGCTGTGGCGTATAGTATGACTATAACCATTACAGATAATAGAATATAATAATCATGGTTTATAAAGATATGTAATACTTTTGAATATTAAATTGTTTCGCATACACATTAAAAGAAAATTAAATAATATCGTATGTTTTATCGCTATGTAGGTATAACAGTTGTTAATAATATTATATTAACAGAATACTTACATAATAATTTTATTATATTCTTAGATTAATAACAGCAACATAACATAAATAGAGCTACTGCTGAAAGTTTGGTATTTTATTTCTAAAATATATTAACGGACGAACGGATAGGTAACCCCTAGATTTTCATTTAAATATCACCGAGAATCGAACCCGTAACACTTGTCTCATTTACAGTAGTGAGTGACAGTGAACTAAACTAAGTATTTATATAATTAACAAGAGAATATCATTGATATAACAGAAACATTCATTAATTAATAAACAACGTACCTCCAACAAAAGATCCCAGGCGTTCACAATGGCGATGAAATCCAATAACACTTCCACTTATATACTTATAAACTGTTTACTTATAAGTTACTGCATACAAACTTATTACAGAACTTCTTCGTTCAACGATCGAACACCAACTGACACCCGATACCTGACATCGTGACAGGTGTTAAATAATAATACAATAATAAACTATCCACTTATTCATAATGGATTATGAACTTTAAGTTCGGGGAATAAGATTGTAAATAATCTGCTGCGGTGAAAGACAAAGGATTGTATTATAATGTTTTATATGGGGTTGGTGATGGGATACTAGGAATAATGTTTTGTTTGGGATTTTGTTATCTGTAGTCTTTGTTAGAAGATAACTAGTTGATAATGGAAGGTGTGAAGGCATCTGGTATTTTCTGGTATTTTTATTGACAGGTACTATGAATAGACAGGTGGTAAATGATAATCTTCTTTGAAGTTAGTTAGAAGTGGACATGTTGTAACTTGTGGGTTGAAATGAATTGTCGTATAAATTGTCGTATTGATTATATATTTTTGTTAAGGTATCTTGATGTGGACATTAATAAATTGCCCATAAATAAAACGAGGCTTCGTCCGCGTGGGGGTCGGTTATCGAGACGAAATGCCATGTGCTATACTAATGTGCCTGCTATTATGAAAAACGACAGCCTATAATCCAAAGGGGTAGCTATAGACAAGCTAACTACGCCTTTGGAGATACAGGCGTGAGTGTATAAAAAATATAGTATCTTTAAACGAGTAAGAAAAGAACAATAATTGACATTATTTGGAATGAAAGACAAGCAAATCGATCAAATCGTCAATCAAAGAAGGGTATTCGGAAGCTAGATATACGCTGAAAATCGAGGGTGATGCGGAAATCTAAGGGAAAAGATTTTGCCTGATAACTGGGATTCGAGAAGTGATAACAAAAGTCTCTATCATATATCTGCATTTTTGTGTAAAAACAAATCTTATCTCAATATATAAAATCCTTGCGTTACTGACTGACTGACAGACACGCTACAGCCGAAACTACTGGTCGCAAGAAGATGAAATTTAGCATGTATGTTCCTTGGGCACCGTAGGGGTGCACTAAGACGGGATTTCCCGAAATTCCCAAGGGATCGGCCAAAACGGGAAATTCGAAAATATGTGCGTGCGAAGCCGCTGGCGTCGACTAGTACTAATATATAAAGCTGAACAATTTGTATGTTTGTTTGATTGAACGCGCTAATCTTAGGAACTACTGGTCCGATTTGAAAAATTCTTTCAGTGTTAGATAGCCCATTAATCGAGGAAGGCTATAGGCTATAAATCGTCACGCTATGAGCGACGGGAGCAGAGCAGTAGCCTTAAATAACGCGGGTGTAAGCACGGGCATCCTCTAGTACTAAAATATAGTAGAATTCACCCGCGATTCCAACCACGCTACGCACATGAACCTTCCTCAGAAATTACACTGTCTATTTTGTTTTAAGTGTCTGCCAATAGGGGACGTCCCCCTAGTAAGAATGTTGATCTAACTATTGATATTGACCTCATCATAATTATATACCCGTGATATAATTATGATGAGGTCAATATCAATAGTTTAAAATAATTTTATTCGGGGTCTGTGCATTATGAGACTGGCCGGATAAATTAACGGCCTGGTCATTAATAGGTACAGTTAGCTACATACACATGTACGTGATTCTGGATGGCTATATCGTCTTAATGGAATTTAATTTTAATTCCCAACATGTTGCAGAATTTTTAGACAAAGCAAATGTAAGTCACAATCAAGGAGTTCTTAATTCATAAAAGACTCGGCAAAGATTGTGAGACGTGTAGCGACTTGTCGTTGACTGTTCTATACAAGAAAAAGAAAATATGTAAATACCTAGGTACTAAGATTTTTGAATTCGTGAATCGCACGTCAAGATTCAGAATTTAGAGATAACTTGATGTGAAAGAAAAACAAAGCATACAGTAAAGATTAATTTACACCGGGCGTGGAAAGGAATAAGAACTACTTTTTCCTATAAAAATAGGTAGGTATGTAGGAGCCAACGCGACGAAAAATTTTTGAGATCCGCGGATGCCGCGGCAGATGTGCGTCCTATATTTTTTCTTGTATTGAGTTTGTTTATTATATAGTAGGTACTTAATTGTTCAATATTAATCTAAGTACAATTTCGTTGCAAAAAGTCGCTTCTATTCTACTCCACGATGTCTGTTGTCAGTTGAACCGTAAATTGGAAAATACCTATGGTAATCAAAGGAACCTATTTCCAATGTACCTAACTACTAAGTATGTCCCTATAAAAATGTACCGATATTAAAACTGGAAAAATAATGATAACAAAAAACACACATCTGTGTGTGTATGGCATGCATTAAATTGCATGCCATACACACTGCCGATCTGTATCAGTAAGGTAGTTTTGATTGCATTAGCTAAGGTAAAATTATCATCAAACATTTTAAATATATGATTGGCAAATTAGCAACTAGTATCGTAAGCCTCGGTGGCGCAGTAGGCAGCGCGTAAGTCTCATAATCTTAAGGTCGTGAGTTCGATCCTCACCCGGGGCAAATGTTTTTGCACATTGTAAGGAAATATAATTTGGTTCACAGGCCTTGAAAAGATGTTTCCATGTTAGTTTTTAACCACCCAAAACCCGCCCGCAGCTCAAAATTTTTTTATTTTTTTATTTTTTGTTTTTGAGGGACAACCATAGACATACACATACACAAGTAACTAAACAAGTGAGCTTTGCCTCGCCAGCTGTCAAATACTTTATGATACAAATGTGAGATATCGTTGTCAGTTAGTAGGTATTGCCCTCTCTATAGAGATTAGAGAGTTTAGAAAGTTTTAGAAAAGTATATTTTTTAACAAAATGGATGACATGTACAATATTTGGACGAATTATTCGTTCTGTCTCTTTCTATATACCGACCATTGTGACGGTATTGTACATACATACATACATACATATCGTCACGCCTTTTATCCCCGAAGGGGTACGCAGAGGTGTATTTCTACACCCACTTTTCGCTAGATATACTTAAGTCCCACGTAATAAGGGGCGAGCCTATTGCCGTACCGGGCACATTTCCAGACTCCATGCTGCTACTGAGAATTTCGTGACAGAAAAACCCAATAACACTGCCCGACCCAGGAATCGAACCCGGGACCTCCCGATCCCACGCGCACATTTATGCCGCGAGACCAACGAGGCAGTCGTACAGGGTTTGATGTCGAGTTTTCCGTCTCTACGCAAAGATGCTATTTGCATCGTGTTATCCCTTAGTCGCCTCTTACGACACCCACGGGAAGATAGGGGGTGGTGACACTTGTATTCTATGCCGTCAACCACACGGTATTGTACGTACATGTTTATGGCACCAAAGAAGTCCCGTGGCATAACGACAATTGACAATTAATGACTTCTGTCATATTGTCTGTTGTTAGATCTTAGACTATATATACTTCCTTACTTTAAGTGTTAGATGCTCGCAGTTTTGCCAGTTTAGCCTATTACGTGGGACCTAAAAAATTCATGGCGAAATGTGGGTGTAATATTACACCACTGCCTGCCACTTCGGGGATACAGGCGTGAGTCTATTAAAAAAAAATGCGATTCTTTTTTAACAAAGTGTCTTATTATTATGATGCGAAGATAAAATATTCAAATTTATTAATCTTGTTTAAATTCATTTTCTAGTTTAAATGAAATTCGTGTGAATCTTCCGTGACCACGATTCCTGTGAAGTAATCGAAACGTCAGGTAGTAATAAATAATGGCATTTCTAGATCATTCGGTTTAAATGTATTGTAATCTCTTTAAAACCAATACATCGCGATAGAATCCGTGAACCGTAGTTTGATTTCAAAGCATTATTTTTCTTCATACTGTTAATTTACAAAATATTTTACAATGAAATTAGTTTCAGTTAATCTAATTTGCGTAACTGTTCATTGCGTACACAACATGCATACGTGCTTGCGCTCATGTACTGATAGTATATTGCCAAGTATACGCGGCTCAGCATAATCATTGTTAACTAGGTAATTAAAAAATTCCATATCTTTTTAAATAATATTAATCACCTACTTTTATTATTTTATTTCGACCAGTCTTTACCAGAGAAATCAAGCTCGTCCTGCCACCTTCGTCTTGTAATGTCGCGTGGCTATTTTAGCCCATATGTCGCTTGACAAAAATATATCGCCCGGGAATCGACAGACCCTATCCCGCCAGGTGCTCAAACATATCGGTGTTTATTTTTTATATGCGTTAGCACATGGCTGTATCCGCTAGAGATGGGATACTGTGGCTTAGTAGTATTTAATATCGGACACGGACCGTACACGTACCGGACACGCCCCGTTTTTGTGTAGGTAGACCTTTGTGACTCAAAATATAAATTAACGTAAAATATGTTTCCATACTCTCATGATTACCGTGAGAATTACGAGTTATCCTTGTTTAAAATTAAAATTATTATGAGTCACATTTTTCTGACACATTGGCTAATAACTCTTTGTCAAAAACCAACAAAATTAATTACCTAATAAATTTTATTGTAGTATGAGATTCACAAAAAGTTTACATTCGACATTAAAATTCTATATAACCAAATTTTATTGTTACTTAATGCCACGTCTCGCTCAAAGCTGCAAAGCTAGCCAATTATAACTTTGTATGACTTATCCAATGTTACATTTTGAATTGAATATTTGAGAATTAATTCGTGAATGGTAATAATGTGAATAAGAAATATTTATGTGTAATTATTCAACATTGTTTAAAAGTGTATAAGTTATTATTGTAAAAGTTTATATTAAGCAGTTTTGCAGTAAACGGTATTCGTACAGATTATTAAAATATCGCAATTAGAGGGATTCACATAATTTTTGATATACATATAATGAAGGCTTCCTTTTTTATTATTCAGATAATATAATTAAAATAGCTTTTCTACATTTTTCTTTATGTATCAAAATGTTGCTTAATTTAAACAATGATTTTATTAAATTGTAAGAATCTTTAACTTTTTAAAAGAGTATACATAGGAGTTTTAATGCATTCTTCGTTATAGAATCACGCCCTTCACTGTGACACCGTGGGTCAGTAAAGTTAATAGTAAAATTTTAATACCTACCTTGTGTACTTGTAATATGTAACTCTAAAAAACCACTACCAGGCACGGCCCTTTCCCACTATGTATGATACCAATAAAGCCGTAGTCCACCACGCAGGTCAAGTGCTGGCTGGTGGTGGACTAAAGCCTTACCCTTCTCATAGTGGGACCTAGCAGTGGGACAGCTCATACACAGGACCAATAATTATGATGAACGCAGTGTTGCCAAAAGGTTACATTTCTTACATTTTTCGTAACTTTTGACCCCTTCGCGTAACATGTATGTAATTTTTATATTTTAGGTGATTTTCGTAACTTTTGAGAACAGCGAGACTGGTAATACTAGATATTTATTGCGAACAGTTTACGAACGCATTTCAGTTCAATGCATCTAAATTGAAATCACCTAAAACTGGCTCGTCTAAGAAAAAGTATTTTACTTGTATTAATAAACTGTGTCGCACTCAGAGATGGCTCTAAATGGAAAGCTCAATGACAAAATGAGCAGAAGAACAAGTACGTCAATCGAATATTAGTATTTTTGTATGATGTATACAAATCGCGAAAGTTTAAAATCGAGTTGTTAGTTCAGAGTAAAAATAACAGATGCACTACCTCGTAATTTTGGTTCAAACTAATAGAATAATTTAGGTGCTAGACTAAAGAGCAACAACAATGTTTTAGCCTAAAATTGAATACACCATAAGACATCATTGATTCCTATTTTCTTTATTTTCACCTCAAATACATGTCACAAAAAAAACACAAAAATGTAACTTTTGCTAAAATGTAACATTTCAGTAAACGAAACGTAACTTACTACTTAAGTAGTAAGTTACGTTTCGTTTACTGAAATCATCATCAATCAATCATCCAAATCAATCATCCAGTGTTGCCAGGGCCTTAAGGCCCTGGCAACACTGGATGAACGATCAGTAATACATTACGACACATCAAAGAGAATGAAAAAATTGGGTCCTTCATACAATATTAGTATCAATATATTTCATTCGTGTGGTGACGGATTAAGAATACGGAATGTCACCACCCCATATCATCCCATAGGTGTCGTAAGAGCCGACAGAGAGAGTATGTTATGCAGAGAACAGCACTATAAGAGAAGGAAAACTTGATACAAACCCCATACCAACACGTTTGGCCAGCGTGGTATAGTAGGCCAATTCCTCCTTTCACAGGAGGGGCCTGGTCGAGCAGTGGACTGTTACAGGCTGATGATATATCAATATATTTGTAAAATATTTGACAACTTTAAAGTGAATTCCAAAATAACACGTAATTCGCTTTTTCCAAAGGCTACTTTAATTTACATAAGAGTTACATCATTCAATTTAAGTGGAACATGTTATTACTAATGTATGTTTTGCAACGAACGGTATTGTTAACTCTGTCACTAGAGACCTATGTGCTGTCATAAGCCTTCCTAGAAATATGGTGGCTTAAATTAAACGCTATTGTTAATGTAAACGCAATACTGCTTAAAAACATTAAGGGTATTATATAGTAATATACTAGGTAACTACTAATCTAATTATAAAGTAGTATTTTAACTAATTAGCTAGTTTATCTTACAATTTTAGTGAAACGGGTCTTACTCGCAATATTTTTTTTTTAGACTACTCCCGCATTAGGACTAAATTCTGTGTCGCGGGGGACTTTACAAACATACAACTAACGGACACAATGAACACCCAAACTCGAAACAACAATTTATGAATCACACAAAGTGTTGTCTCGTGTGGGGATCGAACCCACAACACTTCGGCACAGTGTCAAGAGGCGAGGCGGCCACGTAAACCACTACGCCAACCGTGCAGTCATATTTAATGAATTTAAGGTATAAAATTATAAATACCCCTGTTTTACCGACGTTTCGGCCGTCTCACTACGGTCGTAGTCGCGGCGGGACTAAAGTTGTTTAGTCACTAACTTTAGCAGTAGAGATAAAAAAAAGATAGTTTATACTACACCTGATCGGAACAGTAGTCAATATTCCCTGAAAATGAAAAGAGAACGTTAGTCTTTTCCTTGACCTAAATAAACGGGAGGAAAAAATGTATGAAAATCCATTTCTAACGTGTTTTAGCGGGAGAGAAAGTTGTATGAATTTTCATTTCTCATGTATCTATGGCGCGCGCCTGCCCAAGAAGTTTTCATATAATTAAAATATGGAATTTCCGTGCCACTGACATCCTTTTGTGAAGAATAAAAAAAACAAAAGAAGCGCGAAATATCGGTCAAATTCTAAGCTAAATTTTGTCTTACATGGTGTCTTACGTTTTGATTTTATTTTAAAAATAAAGTAAAATGTCGACTTCTAGCAGTGAAAGTGATGTTGAAATGACGCCGCCTTACTTAAAAGCATCTGCGGAAACAGCTGTTTCAAACCTACTACCGGATAAATCGAAGAAAAAATACAACCAAACTTATGACCAATTATTTCATATTATTAAATACTTTCTACAATACAAGTCTTTAAATGTTCCTCACAGGTGAAGTATAAAGCACTTTGTAGCACTCGGGTGAAAGTCCCATTTCTACCTCGGGAGTATTGTGGCCCTAGGCTGCGCCTTCGGGCCACAAACTGCTCCCTCGCTAGTAATCGGTTCCTTTCCTCCCTCGCTGAACAATGTACTATTTTAGTAGAAAAGCGGACGCCGGGCTCCCACGCGAAGGGCTTGGATCGCAACTAAGATAGAGTTAAGATGCCTATACGACCACAGTTGGACATAGGCCTCCTCCAAGGCTCTCCACGCAGAGTAACTTGAGCCGCCTGCAACCGTTTCACATATTCTTCACTGAATAATCTCTATATAAAATTCTTGCGTTACTGACTGACTGACAGACAAGCTACAGCCAAAACTATTAGACGGAGCAAGTTTAAATTTGGCATGTATGTTTTTTGGGAACCGTTGGGGTGCTTAGAAGCGATCTTTGAGCAAACAATAAATTAAAAAAGTCTTACAGATGGGACGATCAAAACTGTTGAAGCCGACAAAACAGGCATTCAAAATACACGTAGTCTCTAAATGATGAACCTAAATTATATCAACAACATCAGTCGCAACATAAAATTTAACTAAAAACTACTACAACTACATACTCCAAGGAATGGCATTCATCGGTCGCACTCCTAAAATATTCACATTGCAGAGGTACCTAATTATATCTAGACAGAATCATTTTTCCATATGTATGCAAATTACAGAAAGTTAGTCTGTTTTGTTACCCCCCTGGGATATTGTACAGTAACTACAGTATGACGCGACGCGACGCTATGTGGCATTGGCGGGCAGTAAAGTTATAAAAACTAGATGACCTGAATTGTAATTCGAGTATATCTATATATGCATATTATGTTTACATACATATAGTCTGTGTCTGTGTCTGAATAAACGAGAATTTAAACTCAAAAATTGGGCAAGTGTGAGTCGGACTCGCGCACGAAGAGTTCTGTACCATCATCTATAAAAGAAAATTACGTTTGTTGTATGTATGCTTAAATTTTTTTTAAGTTTCTACCTGTTTATTAAGGTCGAGTAACAAATTGCTTAAAAATTACGTTTGTTGTATGGAAGCCCCCCCTTATTATTAACTTTCTTTTTATTGAATGATTTATTTTGAAAGGTAATATACAACAACATATTTTGTAAAAAATTTAAGCGTCTACCTGTTACTGTTGGTAATTTTGAGCATAGACTACGAAAAAAAAACAAGTTTGTTGTATGGGACCCCCCCTTAATATTTTTTTTTTATTTTTATTATTTGTTGTTATATAGCGGCAACAGAAATACATAATTTGTGAAAATTTCAGCTTTCTAGCTATCACGATTTATGAGATACAGCCTGGTGACAGACAGACAGACAGACCGGTGCGCCAAAGTTCACCTAAATTTTCAACTCCGATAATTGGAAATCCGAAAATGTTCTTCCTAACATTCTTCATCCTAACAATCACAATTCCTAACGACTGTCTCTAATGTTCATAATTCCGAAGCATTCAACTTCATAATGTCAGTAGCAATAAACATCTATTATACTTTTATTTGTTTTCCTATTTTATTTTCTCAACATAACCATCTTTTACACTATTATTAAAAGTCTTTTTTTTTTAGGTTTTTATTATTCATAATAATCAATATTATATAAGTACATTAATTTAGCGTAACTTTATATTCACATAACATGTACAACATATAAGAATAATAGTACCATGGTATAAATACACAATAGTACAATAGTCAAGTTCCAGGAACGAATCGGTTAGGTTAGAACTGTGACCACAACGCACGAGCCGAGCGAGTGAAGCGAACGTGCCGCGGCAGCGGCCGGCGAAGTACCAGAACCGGCTCAGTCCTATAGCTAATGGTTTAGGTAGGGTTAAAACTGCGGTATAAACTCCCAGGCCATAAACATAACCGTAAATGAGTCGTGTTTTATGAATTTCGGTTGGGGTGTAGCCTTGGTGGCGCTACGGCGCGAGGACTTAGAAAAATTTAGACAAAAAAGTGTTATTTTTGCAAATCGTTTATTTTCTATTCTAAATATAAGGCTAAAAGTGTCTTGGTAAAAGTGTCATATATTTTTTATTACACTTGGTAAATGTTTCTTTTTGAGTATGATTGTAAATATTATGGTAATTATGTTTAGGGATAAAAGCGTTCTGATAAAAAACAGTAGGAGTTTAAATATATTAATAGAATAGAAAATTGTACATTAATGATATTATTAAGTACAATTTTCGGAAACATGAGTGTTATGAACATCGCCGGTTGTACTACAATTAGTATGAATGAAAACTTTAGGATAAAAATTTTAGGAAGAGTGATCATTTGGATTACAAATACTTAGTTAGGAAGAAGAATTTCGGGTAAAGAACAGACAGACAGACAGCGGAGGCTTAGTAATAGAGTTTTTTACCTTTTAGGTACGGAACCCTAAAAACTACACAGGGCAACCTAGACACTTTTACCTTTGTACCGGAAATGAGAGCTAGAATTGTAGTGCAACTGTATAGTTTGACTTACCGCTATGTGTAGTTAACAAATTACTTAATCAGAAAGGTATATTTTTTTTAGATTCACGCCTGTATCCCCAAAGGGATAGGCAGAGGTGTAATTTTACACCTACATTTTGCCATGATTTTTTTAGTCCCACGTAATAGGGGGCGAGCCTATTGCCGTTATCGGCCACATCACCAGACTCCGAGCTGCTTGCCACACGATACAATTTTACCACTGATCAAATTTTCAATCGAATTGGCTTTGCCCGTCTACACGACACAATCAAATCACTGATTTGCATTCCGTCCACCCGATTGGTTAAAATCTGGTGGTACCGCCCACCCGATGAACTTGAGTTGGACGACTGGCGTCTACACGTCACGATTTCATCAAGTGATTTAGTCAAGTTGGACGTAAAATCGTGTCGTGTGGCAAGGCCTTAATACGTCTAAATTATTTGTAAGGCTTACGTCATCGTTACAACATTGTTAAAAAACAATATTTATTTTCTAAAGAAAAATGGCAGAATTCGGTCTGGGTTTGTTGTGGCGACCTTAAACTTCATATGAACAAACAAATTGTTTTTTTTTTCTACGATTTTTAATATGTTCACTTTGTCTCGTTAAAGCTGGAGTATTTTATGATGATAAAAAGCATTCCAATTGATTACGAACTAGGTACCTACTTTATTATTTTATTGTTGCCATAGACAATAGTGTGACAGGAATAGACGTGAGTGCTATTGATCCGTATCGATTATTAAAATATAATTATTAAAATGCACTTATTTAATCTTTAATTAACATTATATCAATAAGCTAATAATTTTTGAAGCAAAACAACTTTTAAATCAAATAAAAACGTCACAGCATCGTTTTAATGTTGTATCGATTTCACATAAAATCGATTTAAAATGTGCAGCTCTGCTTTTGTCTTTGGCTGTGACAGTTAGATGCTACAGAATATTTCTGCGCTTTGATGTCAATCTGACATAATTTCATTTGATAATTCAAACGTACCTACATTGATCATTCTTAACTTAAAACTAAAACACCGATATCTTGTTTTTCCGGGTTTCCCGAGTGAAAATAGAATCATTTATAGACTCTGTTACTTACGCCGAATTTTTAGAAATATTTTTTATACTGTGCGCTTCAATTTAATCTCAGACATTTCGATGAATGGAGATCAGCCATTGTCCTTTGTGAAATAAATATGAAATTAAACCGAACTAAGTTAAATTAGATTGAAAGATAGAAAAATTGGCACAGAACACCTGATTATGGACTTATTTTTGTATATTTACTTAGAAAATTTAAATGAGTCCAATTTGATTTGATTTTCTTTTAGGTAAGTGAAGAAAATCTTCAATCATTCGCAGTCTGAACATAATCACCGAAAGTACTCTGTGGAAATACGTTTCGAAAAAAGTTACTTCATTTGAATTTAGAACGTGCTCGATTTGGCAGAGGTATTTCCTTTGTTCCTGCCAGCTATGTCCAGAGCTTTTGAATAACACTGGCTAGATTTACCAATGGTGATGGATGCGTTCAATTATTTTTCTATCATAGGGTTCTATCAGACAGAGAGCGGTCACGCGGTCAAGCGTTCAAGCGGTCAGTTTTGCGTTCTTTGTGCTATATTACGTTACATAGACCGCGTGACCTCTCTCTGTCTGATAGGATCCTATGTAACGTAATATAACACAAAGAACGCAAAACTGACCGCTTGAACGCTTGACCGCGTGACCGCTCTCTGTCTGATAGAACCGTTAAATATAGGTAACTGGATTCCACTATTTTTATTTGAACGGTAGCCACTATCCTCATGTTCTTATAAATTGAATATGGAATTTATTGTTTATGGGTTTTAGTCAGTTTTACTACGATTATAATGAAGGCCAACAAAATCGGCATTCCGGCGTCAACGGCATCTAAGCCACAGTCTCACCAACTCAGGATAAGCAATGCCTACCATTCTAATCAATACTAAATGGTATAAACATTTATTCGTTATAATCACAGACGTATAAGAGAAGTTCTATTTATATGTCTGTGCTTATAATCGATTTTAAACTTTCGCGATTTGTATACATCATATAATAATTATGTAAAATTAAAAACAATTAAAATTAATTAATATATTATATGATTTTAGTCGTCCTTTAGGTGAATAGGTTACTTCATACTATGGACTTTATAACCCAGTCTACATTCGATTGGTGATGAGGTTAATGTAACTTTTTTTTTTAATCTTTAAACTTTGAAATAGGCATACAGGCTTTACTGTTCACAGAATTTTTAGATTTATTATTGAAGTAGATCATCAAAAAAAAAATTTTACATAATTTTAATAAAACTTCAACATCTTATTTCTCTTTAAATTTGGGAGCAATCAATAAATAATAGAAGAAGCCACATTTACCCAAAAAATAAACGACCACGATAAATACAATACGAAAATATAGGCGGAAGCCTCTCGGAAAATCTCTGATTTTATTTACGATGCCTCTCACCCCTAATAGAAAAAGGTGGAACATAAATCTCTAAAATATGCGTTACTCGTCTGCACACAATACAGATATTTGGTTATACAACCATACCGCACATAAAAATGACGTATAACTTTTACCAAGCCAGACCCAGTTGGGATTGGGTAATTTTTCCTAAATTTAATTTCCACTCCTAACGTATTACTGTGTGAAGTTGAAATATGTGTATGGTTCGTCGCGTTTTATCTCGCGGTGTTATTGTTGATGTGTTTTTTGTGGGATTTGAACTTGTCATTTTGGGGATGCTATTTGAGTTATTGTTATGACTTAGCTTTGGGTGACCAGGTTTATATGGTGTGTTGTTAGACTTCAATCGTGCAGAGATGAATGTTATTACCATATGGGATATAATATTATTCATTTCTGCACGATCTATGGCAGAAGTTATGGATTAATATATGTTCGTTTGCTTTAGATTATTTGATTAATGGCTGGCTCGGTAAATAATTATGTTTGAGATGCCTACTGCAATCTTTTTTTTATGACACAGTTACCCGCAATAAGGGGCAAGTGAACGCATTCCTACTTTTTCCCTATAATTCCTTATTACAAAGAGATATACTTTAAATTAGTTTAATTTTCTGTTCTTATTTATAGATGAATAAATGCTCTATTCAAAGATAAATTTTTTATTTCTCTAGCGTTAATATTTAAAACACAGTAAGGTCTGAAAGGCAAAAGTGCGCACAGTTGCCCCGAATGACTCTATTGAGATTGATTATTATATAGGTAGTACTTAATTATCCAATATTATTCTATGTACGATTTCGTTGCAAAAAGTCGCTTCTATTCTACTCCACGATGGCTATTGTCAGTTGAACCGTAAATTGGAAAATACCTATGGTAATGAAAGGAACCTATTCCCAATGTAGCTACTAGGTATGTCCCTATAAAAATGTACCGATATTAAAACTGGTAAAATAAATATAAAAAAATCACATATCTGTTTGCATTAAATTGCATCGATCTTTTATCAGTTAGGTAGTTTTGATTATAGTTGCAAAACTTCTGAAAAAATCTGAATAATTCCGGAATACTTCTGGGAAAGTTTCTTTAAATCTGAATTATTCAAAATGGATTTAATTAAGATTTTTGTGTTTTCTTTGCTGAAAAATCATATTTTGCATCGATCGTCGATCGCCGCCGCCCCTCTGTGCGCCGGCCGGTACCGCCGCGCTGGCACCGCGCCGCGAACGCCCGACTGCCACGAGTCGTGCGTGCAGGCGATGGCGGTGCAGGGTGCGGCAAGAGGGGAGATGCTCCCCGGAGAAGTTTCCCCCCCGCGAGAAAGATTCCCCCGCAATCGAATGTTTCCGCCGAATATTTTGCCCGAATAATTCAATGGGAATAAACGTGTTTGTTTGTGGTGTGGTGGGTTTTTATTATAAATGGGATTGAAAAAGTACCTATATGTTGATGTTTTTATAGGTAGATATGTTAGCCTGCGATTAACAGGCTTTTTATGCTTTTGTTTTTAGGTAGGTACCTACTTATTTCGAAATCGAATGCTATTTTTTGTAAATGTTAATTGTGGAATAAAAAACCAGGCCAAGCATATCTAATTTATTTTTTAAAAAGGGTTACCTACCTATGTTTTTGTTTAGTTTGTATGTAGGTCTGTACGCATCGTGAGTATTCGCGAGTCGCATAGGTAGGTATTAATCATTACCTACCTACTTAACGCGTATAATAGCCCAGTCAATAAAAACAAATAGAGGCAAACCTTGCAAGCAAACAAAGATAATATAATTTACAACTTCCAAGCGCGAATACTTAGTAAGGTCGACTTTCCTGGTTATTTTTTGACATTTGAAATATTCCCAAAGTTTCGGAATATTTCGGAATACTTCCGAAGTATTCGGCGGGAATGATTCGGAATTTTTCCCGCCAGCATCTATAGTTTTGATTGTATTAGCTAAGGTAAAATTATCATCAAACATTTCAAATATGATTAACAAATTAGCAACAACTATCGCAAGCCTCGGTGGCGCAGTAGGCAGCGCGTAAGTCTCATAATCTTAAGGTCGTGAGTTAGATCCTCACCCGGGGCAAATGTTTTTGCACATTGTAAGAAAATGTAATTTGGTGCACAGGTCTTGAAAACGTGTTTCCATGTTAGTTTTCAACCACCCAAAACCCACCCGCAGCTCATAATGTTATTTTTTAATTATTTTTTATTTTTCAGGGACAACCATAGATATGGACACAAGGAACTGAGGAAATGAGCTTTGCCTCGACAGCTGTCAAATATTTTATGACACAAATGTGAGATATCGTTGTCAGTTAGTATTGCCCTCTAACTCTCTCGTATACATATATTTTTAACAAAATGGACGACATGCACAATATTCGAACTAATTATTCGTTCTCTCTTTCTATATACCGACCATTGTGACGGTATTTTACGTCCATGTCTATGGTTGGAACACTGTGGAGTCGGCGCCACCAAAGAAGTCCCGTGGCATAACGAAGAACTACACTTGACATATTAATTACTTCTGTCATTGTCTGTTGTTAGATGCTCGCAATTTTGCCAGTTTAGCTACCTGTTTATAGAAGTATAGACTTTTGCTTATGTCTTAGCTATAAAATATAATTTGACGACGAAAATGTGTAAGTGACACTATCTAACGACTTTTAGAGTACTAACAAATCAAACCAATTTGAGGGTCAGTAAAAATGCCATTTTTTTAACAAAGTGTCTTATTGTTATAATGCGAAGATAAAATATTCAAATTTATTAATCTTGTTTGACTTCATTTTCTAGTTTAAATGCAGTTCGTGTAAGTTTCCCGTGACAACGATTCCTGTGAAGTAATCGAAACGTCTGGTAGTAATAAATAATTGCATTTCTAGATCATTCGGTTTAAATGTATTGTAATCTCTTTAAAACCAATACATCGCGATAGAATCCGTGAACCGTAGTTTGATTTCAAAGCATTATTTTTCTTCATACTATTAATTTACAAAATATTTTATTATGAAATTAGTTTTAGTAAATCTAATTTGCGTAACTGTTCATTGCGTACCTACACAATATGCATACGTGCTTGTGCTCATGTACTGATAGTATACTTCCAAGTATACGCAGCTCAGCATAATCATTGCTAAGTAAAAAAATACATATTTTTTTAAACAATATAATTACCTACTTTTATTATTTTTAATCTATATTGTTCAATTGCTGCAAATGCCCACCCGCTCTTTTCTTCTTTTATAATATGTCGCTTCACAAAAATATAGCGCCCGAGAATCGACAGACCCTATCCCGCCAGGTGCTCAAACATTTCGGTGTTTATTTTTTATGTGAGCTCGTTAGCGCATGGCTGTATCCGGGCTGGAGACGGGACACTGTGCTTTAGAACGCGAGAAGCCGCGGCCCGTAAACGTATGGGACCCGGACCGTCCACGTACCGGACACCGCCCAATTATGTGTAGGTACCGTAGGTAGACCTTTGTGACTCAAAATATAAATTAACGTAAAATATGTTTCCATACTCTCATGATAATCGTGGGAATTACGTTTTATAATCGAGTTATCCTTGTTTACAATTAAAATTATTATGAGCCACATTTTTCTGACACGTTGTCTAATAACTCTTTGTCAAAACCCAACAAAATGAATCACCCAATAAATTTTATTGTAGTATGAGATTCACAAAAAGTTTACATTCGACATTAAAATTCTATATAACCAAATTTTATTGTTACTTAATGCCACGTCTCGCTCAAAGTTGCAAAGTTAGCCAATTATAACTTTGTATGACTTATCCAATGTTACATTTTGAATAGAATATTTGAGAATTCATTCGTGAATGATAATAATATGAAAAAGAAATATTTATGTGTAATTATTCAACATTATTTAAAAGTGTATAAGTTATTATTGTAAAATTTTATATTTAGAAGTTCTGCAGTAAACGGTATTCGTACAGATTATGTATCAGTCGTTAAAATATCGCCATTAGAGGGATTTACATAATCTTTGATATACATATAATGAAGGCTTCCTTTTTTATTATTCAGATAATTTAATTAAAATAGCTGTTCTACATTTTTCTTTCATTGTATCAAAATGTTGCTTATCTTAAACGATGTCATTAAATTGTAAGAATCTTTAACATTTTAAAAGAGTATATACATAGGAGTTTTAACGCATTCTTCGTTATAGAATCACGACCATGACCTTCGCTGTGACACCATGGGTCAGTGAAGTTATTACTACCTAACATTTTAATACCTACCTTGTGTACCTACCTACCACTACCGGGCACGGACCTCTTCCCACTATGTATGATAATAATAAAGCCATAGTCCACCACGCAGGTCAAGTGCTGGTTGGTGGTGGACTAAAGTCTTACCCTTCTCATAGTGGGACAGCTCATACACAGGACCAATTATGATGATCGGTTAGTAATACATCACGACACATCAAAGAGAATGTAAAAAATGGGTCCCTCATATCAATATTAGTATCAATATACATACATACATACATAAATACATACATACACAGTCTCACGCCTATATCCCCGAAGAGGTAGGCAGAGGTATATTGCTACACCCACTTTTCGCCAGATTTATTTAAGTCCCACGCAATAGAGGGCGAGCCTATTGCCGTACCGGGCACATTACCAGACTTCGTGTTGCTACTGAGAATTTCCTAACGCAAAAACCCAATAGCAATCTGCCCGACCCGGGGATCGAACTCGAGACCTCCCAATCATACGCACACATTTATGCCGCGAGACCAACGAGGGAGTCTGTAGTATAAATATATTTTTTAAATATTTGACCACTTCACAATTAATTCCAAAATAACACGTAATTCGCTTTTTCCAAAAGCTACTTTAATTTACATAAGAGTAACATCATTCAATTTAAGTGGAACATGTTATTACTAATGTATGTATGTTTTCCAACGAACAGTATTGTTAACTCTGTCAGTTGAGACCTAAGTGCAAAGCCTTCTTAGAAATATTGGTGGCTTAAATTAAGTGCTATTGTTAATGTAAACGCAATATTGCTTAAAAGCATTAAGGGTATTATATAGAAATATACCAGGTAACTAGGTACTAATCTAATTATAAAGTAGTATTTTAACTAACTAGCTAGTTTATCTTACAATTTTAGTGAAACGGGTCTTACTCGCGATATTTAATGAATTTAAGGTATAAATACGTCTGTTTTACCGACGTTTCGGCCGTCTCACTACGGTCGTAGTCGCGGCGGGACTAAAGTTAGTAAGTTTAGTTAGTCTGAGTTTTTAGTAGAAAAGCGGACGCCGGGCTCCAACGCGAAGGGCTTGGATCGCAACTGAGATAGAGTTAAGATGCCTATAGACGACCATAGCTGGACATAGGCTTCCTCCAAGGCTCTCCACGCAGAGTAACTTGAGCCGCCCGCAATTTTTTCACATAATTATTCTTTACTGAATAATCTCTATATAAAATTCTTGCGTTACTGACTGACGGACAGACAAGCTACAGCCAAAACTATTAGGCGGAGCAAGCTAATATTTGTATGTTTTCTTGGAACCGTAGGGGTGCTAAGAAGGGATCTTTTAGCAAACAATAAATTAAAAAAGGTCTTACAGATGGGACGATCAAAACGGTTGAAGCCGTCAAAACAGGTATTGTAAAAACCCTTAGTCTATAAATGATGAACCTAAATAATATCAACAACATCAGTCGCAACAGCGTGTTTACAGACTATACAAGGCCAAAACGCAGCCATAGGGAACTGGTCGCGTACATATTTTAATGCTATATTTAAATCTGTGATTACAATAATTATATACACGAATTTTGCGTACTGCTCGTGTATAGTTCGTAACGTGAATACATGCGTCCTAGTCCCGGACTATACTACATTAGTTACACCTGCCTGACAAGACAAGATATATAGTTTAGTGAAATAATTTATTTATTTATTTATTTATTTAATAGTTAGGAAGACCAACAGCTGGGAAATACATAATAGCAACAATCGTATACAACAGGGAGCCAATGATAGGTCTCCACGACTAACTCTTGACTAACAATGCGTGGACAGTAATTATATAAATTTCACTTAATTATCTAAGAAACAAAAGAACTAACAATATTAACAAGCATTAAACCTTGCAAAAAAGTCGAGACTAAGCATGCGCTTCAACGTGTCCGGTTTAGCGTTAAACAAGTCGATGTCGAATTTGGTTACTTGTTCATTTAGGGTATCACTCGCTCGCCAGAGGAACGCGTTCTGTCTGTAATTTGTGGATACTAACGGCAGGTGAATAGGTTTATAACGTCTCGCGCTTTTCGCAGGTACGTTAAAATTTATTTTGGAAAGAAGGTCAGGACAATCGATTACGCCATATATTAAATTCATTAAATACACAACATCTGCTATCATATGGCGGTTAGTTAAGGGCAAAATATGGAATTTGGCACATAGAATGAAGTAATTATCAGACTTATATTTGATTTTTAACTTGTAACATAGAAATTTCATAAATTTGCGTTGTATATTCTCTATTCGAGTTGCATATATATTATATCGTGGATTCCAGATCTGACTTCCGTATTCTAATATACTACGCACATAAGTACAGTACAAGATTTTAAAGGTTTTAGCCTCCTTAAAACTTTTAGATGCTCGCATCACAAATCCTAACGCTCGTAAGGCCCTAGCAATTATGCTGTCGATATGGTCATCAAAAAGCAACTTAGAATCATGTATAATGCCCAGATCGCGAACATTATGATGTTTAATTAGTTTATGACCGTTTAGGTAATATTCTGATGGTAATGTGACAGGTTTCCTACTATAGGTGACTACTACGCATTTGGTAGGATTCAGATCTAACTTATTCCGGATACAGTAATCTGTTAACCGTGTTAAGTCTGATTGAAGAGCGAGGCAATCGGCAGGCGTTGAGACCGATGTGAAAATCTTCATATCGTCCGCAAAGCACAGAAGGCGAGAATGATGAAAGCACTGGTCGATGTCATTTACGAAGATCAGAAACAAAAGAGGCCCGAGCAGTGAACCTTGGGGAACTCCGCTAGGCACCATAACCCAGCTAGATATATAATTATTAATCACTACTGCTTGTGAGCGGTTAGTTATATAAGAAGAAAACCATCTCAAAAGGTCACCTCTTATGCCTATCAACTGAAGCTTCGCTAGTAGGATGCCATGATGAATTCTGTCAAAACATTTCGTGTAATCCGTGTAAATTACATCTATTTGACTACCTTTACTCATAGCTTCAGTTATATAATCATTTAATAAGATTAAATTTGAGGTTGTGGAACGGCCCTTAAGAAACCCGTGCTGAAAACTATTAAAACTATTTTTTAAGGCTGCATATAACTGATTATAAATTAATTTCTCAAAAACTTTCGCCACTATGCATAATTTAGACACTGGCCTGTAATTAGTTACATCAGATTTGGACCCTTTCTTGTGAATCGGGGTGATAAATGCCCTCTTCCATAGTCTTGGTACAATACATTCTGTGAGTGACATGTTAAATATTGTGTAGAGAGGAACAGCGATAGTATCTGCGCATTTATATAGAAAGAAAGGAGGTATTAAGTCGGGTCCAGCTGATTTCTCAAGGTCGAGTGATTTTAGAAGTTTTATCACTGTTGTAATGCTAATGTGTACCTTATCAATATCGGATACAGATCTGCATTCCGGATCTGAGTTACTGTATGTTGAAAGTGATGTTTGAGGAGCCTGCAGAAAATTAGAAAAGAAGTAATCAGAAAAAGTATTACAAATATTCTCCCCTGTGTTTGCAACTACGGAACCGTACGTCACGGAGCCGGGTATACCGGCTGATTTATGATGTGCTTTGATGTAGGTCCAAAAATGTTTGGGATTTGTCTTGATCGACCCTTCGACTAATTTAATATGTTTGTCATAACATTCTCTTTCCAACCGCTTGACCCTTTCCCGTAACAGTTTAAATGTTTCATAATCCGCTCGATTGCCGTATATCTTAAACTTCTTATTATATTTATGCTTTTCTTTAATACATTTTTTCAATGCTGCCGTATACCATGGGGGAAAAGAGTTATTACTACGTATAACACGTTTTGGAATAAGGTTATCAATTAATTGCCTAATATGGGAATAAAATAAATCCACTGCATCATCTACCGTCATACCTGATAATTTATTATGCCAGTCTACGCTTTGAATGTCATTATTTATTTTATCATAATCTCCTTTTAAAAATAAGTATTTTGTTCGGGGCGCAGGTTTTAAATAACTTAATTTAGATGATACGAATTGAACAGAAAGAGCTTTATGATGGGGATCGATCGGTACCAGCGGATCAACGCATTCTGAGACGTGCAAAGACTCATTTGAGAGAACGAGGTCCAATATTCTGCCATGTGCATTCTGTACGTGGTTAAATTGGTGTAGGTTGTGAAGATGTAACGTGTCAATCAAACAGTGTTCATCAGGAGTGTTTACATTACTCGGTGTCGTAGTATAGTCGTCAATATTCAAATTCCACGCAATCCCACTAAGGTTATAGTCGCCAAATAAAAGAAATGTATCGTTAACGTGGGTAGTAATAACCTCATCTAATTTTGAGAGATGGTTGTTTAATTGACTAGAAAATGATAATCCTAAGTTTTGCTTGCAAAGGTACACTACGCCTAAATATAAATTTATTCGTTGCCCACCGTTAGACATGTTCATAGGTAATGCTAACCAAAGATCCTCGGCTGTCGAGCTAAATGTGGGTATTAAACTGGCCGGTATATCTTTCCGTATGGCTATGAGAACTCCCCCGCCACGACTTTGATTAGTAAGCTCATAATCTCTGTCCCGTCTCCACACTATGTACCTGTTATCGAATAATTCCGAATCACTAACACTACTCGTCAACCACGTCTCCGTTAGCACTACGATGTCATACGAACCTAAACATATATTTCTAAAGAATAACGATGTCTTTGAGCGTAAACCACGTACGTTTTGATAAAAAATAGACAAATTAGTATTAACTAAATCATTAGTAGACATTATTTAAGTCCAATTGTATCCACAGTTTAAGTAACGATTTAACTAAATAAAAATATTGAACACGAACAGTAGCATCCACAAATATACAAATACGCAGGTAAACTAAAGCTCTTGTAATATAATTACCCAATAAAATAATAGCGGACGAGTGACTCAATAGAAAGGACATTCGATTAGACCTTTCACTCCATTTGTTAAAGTGTGATATCGCGCGCATGTGCGCGAGCGAGATAACTATATGGTGCTGATTTTTTACTACGCATTGAACAGACTCACCAGTGCAATAGTTTGCGTAGGGTAATGTTTCATCCGATGAAGCAGGCATGCTCAACCTTTTACAAGTGATATCGTGAGACTGATTGTGACCATGTAAGTGGTTCAATCTGGCAAAATGGTAAATAAACATAAATTTTATGCATACGTGTAAATTGTAACAGTAGTATATAATTAGACTTAGTATGCAAATAACTAAACAATACGGTTTAAATCCTCGGTCTTATTAATGATTATTGTGCGAGATGAATCGTTCTTACGTGCGTGGATCTTGCCGTACTTCACCCATATGTAGCTGTAGTTATTTTGCTTAGCAACTTCTTTCGCCTTGTTCAGCAGCATTTTAGTATCCGCACTCAAATGATCATTTACATATATTCTCTGCGGGGAATTTTTATAGCCTAGATCTTCAGCTTTGAGAACTTTTTGGGCGCGAGCGGCTGCCACAAAATCTTCTTTTATATATCTATTTAGGAAACTGAATATTATTGGCTTTTCTTTGGGGTTATGTGAAGGAATTCTTGAGATGTAGTTAACTTGTGATCTTGTTATTTCGTAACCAATCTTCGTACTAATGTTGTCTAATATTTTGAAAAGGTTTTCATTCTTTTCTTGGGGTATTCCTTTGATCTCTACATTGTTTAGCCGAGATCTTTGCTCTGCGTTAGAAGTATGTATACGAAGTTGTTTCACCTCGGTCTCCAAAGTTGCCCACTTGCTCTCCATTACGGCTATGGTTTTTTCCGCGCTGATAATCCTATCATTGAACTCGTCCATCTTTTCACTTACGAATTGGCATGAGGACTTCAGATCTTGAATTTCGCTTCTCATACACTTAATATCTTCTGATAACTTAGGTATACTAGCTAGCTGCACCTTCATTTCCAGAATCTCTTTCATAAGGCTTTCAAGAGTGACGTCCTCCTTGGCAGGTGATGGCTCTCTGCATGTTGGGCACTTCCACGCTGATCTGCGTTCTGTTCCGAGTCTTTTCCACCCTGATTCGGTAATGTTTGCACACCCGAAATCGAGGTTCTTTCCGCAACCACCGCACTGAACTCCATTCGTAAATTGGTTTTTACAGATGTCACATTTCATATTTAATGGTTTTGAAGTACGACTAAGTTCGATCTGAGAAAAGGTTGACGATATATGCAAAAGCTATAACTCAAAGTACGTGTAGTCCTGATGACTGCCCGCGGACGATATGATAATGGGTGCATATATGAAATAATATTTGAACTTTATTAGTGGAGGATTAAATTGTATGTAATTCAAGTAACTAAATAGGTTATGTTAGGTTCTCTTTTGACTCTTAGCCCAAACATACGAGGCTTGCGAAGCAGGGCTCCGACAACTTAGTTTATTAAAAACTATTTAATAGGACATAATGTCTACTTACCTACATATTATATTTGTGATATAATATAATATAATATAATGAATGCCTTACAAAATCCAGAATAATCTTCAGATCTACACACGATTAGTCCGTATGCGTACTGGCATTGTATATTATGGTATAAGCAAGTCAGTTAGATCACTACGAAGTGTACTCGAGTATTTGCGAACTAATAGTGTATAAATTGGAAGAACTCAGCAAAAAAGTTATTTCCAATCTATACGCGATTAGTTTCACACCCCTGCGTTTACCCCAAGGTTTATATTCTGACAATATTTTATCTACTTTAGATATTTGCTCACAATAATTGTAATATATGGTCCAAATATTTTCTCTTGAACTATTAGTGGGTTTAAGTGCAAATGCTAGTAACTGTAAATAATGTATTCTGCTTTTTAGAATTTTATACGGAGATTTTTATTTATTGAGTGCAAACATAAGTATGATAAAAGTGCATGTGGGTGTTAAAATACGACCTTATAATTTAGGAAAATGCACTAGGGTGATATAGCATAATAAATTCGTATATTCCCATAGGTACCAGTGCAGTGACGGACGGGTGGTATGGGATCGGTTTATGTGGAGAGCCTTGGGATAGGTCTATGTCTGGCATTAGTGGACGTGTGTCGGTTGCCGATAACAACTGCATAGTTTAAGTAGATAAGCACAATGAAGCCTAATTTAAGGGATTATATTTTTAACTTTACTAAAGAAGGCTTAGTGTAAACTTTTATAATCCCCAGTGACATTTAGGTTGAATCGAAATTCCGTAAAAACTAAGCAGAATTCGAATTTAAGTAACTAATCCTATAAGTATCTAGCGTTGAGATACAGAGAAAACGCAGTATCGTGGAATCTAGCTCGAAATAAAAAGCCTTAACACCACATAAGATAAATTCCTACAGGAAAACAGCATAACAACCCGTATTGTTCAATACAAGAACAAAAACAATCATACATTGGATGCGGCTTAATCGGGCGAACGGAAATATAGTATTTCTTTTCCTACCCGTTAGTTTGCGGCTTTGCATAATAATATGGCGGTTATTTAAATTATTGTTTATAGTATTTTCTTACTAATAGTCGTATTGCTGTATATATAGTATAGATTTTTCGTTTAAAGCATTAAGTTAAGGATTTTTATTTGGAGAGTTGAGTATTTGTGTGATTAAATTACTAGAACGTTCCAAGTCAGATTGGATTATTCGAGAACTGTAAAAAAATAAAAAAAATAAAAAAAAATACCAGGAGACAGCTGGCGCCAGGGCAGAGTACGGTAGGAAGGTGATTGGAGAACAGCGTGATATGTAAAAAAATGCAGATAACCAGAGAACTAACCACAGGTGACAGATTAAGAAAATTTTCTCAACCCCATTTTATTACGTGGGTATCATAAGTATCTTCTCGAAGAGACGGAAAACTCGACATCAAACCCTGTACAACCCATCTAGCCAGCTTGTTATAGTCAAAATATAAGCCAAATCTACATATTGACTCACAGTGACATTGTGATGCAAATTAGGAGTGACTTAAGCCCAACAGTGGATTGTGAAGGGCTGTAGAGAGATTATAAAATCTATCCTACGGTGTTAAAGTGATTCACGTGTATTTGTAAATTATGCGTATATCAACGTGTCAATATCTATTGTTAAAGACACGTGTCGATTGTAGGCTGTAATATTGCGTGATTAGAAGTGGGATGTGTGCGATGTCCTTATCAGAATACAATGGGACACGTTGTATTGAAAATGTAGCATAGCCAAAAGCAATTAGCGATGCAGGATATGGACTTACAGTTATATGTTCGAAGGGATTAACTGCCATGAAAATATTTGTCCTGTCTTTTACATATGGAGGTCATCCTTCCAACTAATAGAAGGTAAAGTCTATCGGCATCAAAATGTACTTCTGGAAGTTTATACACGTGCAATAAGAAAAATTTGGCTAATTTTGCAGTGTCAACATTAAATTTCGTGTATTCAATCACTTACAATAGCTAGGATATACCAATAATAACCTAGTAATTGTAGAGAGGGGACCAGCTAAAGATTTTTGGCATATTAATTTTTTTTTATAGACAACTGTAAAATTTAAAATAACATATTTGGATTGGACCAATCTTATGATTTAGGGGTTTGGAAAACAGATTACGGCTGATTCTGAAACCTACCGAATATAGATATAAAATTTCATACAAATCGGTCCAGCCGTTTCGGAGGCGTATTTTAACTAACACTGTGACACGCGAATTTATATATATAGATAACGTCAATTGAAGGATGTAAACTAATCCTTCATGATTCAAAACTGTAAACATTGTCGTTCAAAAACGGAAACATTCGTATACTTTCTAGTATGTTACGCATATGCGAATATAAAACATTGTTCACGCATGCCTGAGTAAAAGCAATCTACGTTTTTGTAAACATGCCTGAAGCTTTGCGGTGCAGCGTCAACATCATCGGATCGACGAAGCCATTGTTATTTTATATTCGTATAGCTGTATGTGATCTTTGAGCGTGATTAACCTGCAAGCGTGTGAAAGGCAACGGTCTCGATGACAGCGGGCATGACGGTGGGGTGCCGAGTTGTGTCTTAGGTAACATCATCGCCTTAGATTTAGGCCACATTTTTTTATTAAAGTTGTTCTACTAAGCTGATGACAATAAATGCGTATGTTTATTCCTCGTGTGAACATAAACTATGTTAGGTGTAATGCCATAGTGCGGTTGCAGCATAATAATATGCGACTGACATCGATTTCGGATGATTTTCAGCGTTACACAACGGCAGGGCTAAGACAACAAAATTTGGCCGTACATGTGGCCGTACTACAGATTTATTGCAATCTTGTTGTAAAACGTGAGTCGCAATACTTATCTATATACCGCGTGAAGAGTTGAAGAGATGGTTATTTTTAATAAAGCGTATTTTCACGGATGGCATATTATTATACATACTACTAGTTTGTAATATTAGTAGCGGTTGTTTATGGTAATATAATAATATGTATAGTAGGTAATTAGGTATCTACTAGTGGTTATACCGCTAAACCGAGTAACATCAACCAATTGAATATCACAAATACCAAATCGAACCGCATATTGGTAACATTTAATCCGAACTCATTACGTCTATCGAAATTCCAGAAATACGTACATAATTATGATCTGCGATCTAATTCATTGCAGCCGGTTGGGTGTTTTAATGTTTTTGTTTCCAAATGATTAGATTGTATTAAATTGATATAAATATATGAATAGAAATTTGCCTTTTTATTTCATAACAATGTACATAATATTATTTAGGGATTTAATTAAACTTAACTTAAATTTTAAAATACTATCCTACGATATATATACAAAACAAACAAAACGGAAGAAGAAAATAATTTAGAGGGCGTCATAAAAGTCCTCCACATCGTCGTCGACCGGGAGCGTGCCCAGAACGCTGGCAGCATTGCCACGTTGTATGGCAATACTTAACTTTTGGGCCAAGTACACCCCAGGCTTCTGGTCACACGAGAAGTCGACCAGTCTCTTTGCGAGATCTCTAAAAAGAGTTCTTGCACTTGGACCCCATGGCTCCCAAGTTTCGACCCCAAACGGCTCAAATACGTAATCCCCTACTAGGTTTGCGTATTTGCGCCGTTTGAAGGTCTCCGCTGTAGCAGCAGCAGCGCCCGCACAACCCGCTGTGCCAGGAAGATGAGATGGCGTGAGGGTATCGACACACGTTGCGTCCCACACCAAAGGCCTACCCAACTTCCATGGGAATAAATACATACCGTCTGGTCTTTTGCCATCGTCACGTGCCAGCCCCTGAGGTTCAAGTTGGGGTGGAACGCCAGCGGTGACAAAAGCCCGGCGAAGTATGTCATTGAGATTGCCGTGTCGTGATGTACGACCTGCGCTCCTGCTGCAGGATGAGCCATGGTGACCAAGGCTGTCGACAGCCTCCCCACAGTGACAGCGATGCGGAAAAACCCATGACGCACCTAAACGGAGGCAAGCAGCGATGCGGAAAGTCGTATCGTCCAACATGGTACCTATGTTGGACGATGGCAGTGCCTGAAGCCAGAGACCCGATTCCCATTCTCCCACAGCCAGCAAACGGGCACGCTCTGCAGCATTGGACGATGTACTTAGGAGATTTTCTCGTACTGCGCTGCAAAGCGGCCCGTCCCACTGCCTCTGAGAGGATAAGTCTCGGGGTAACTCGGTGTTTGGACAAGCCGTTCTCCAAGCATTCACGGCATTGGTCACATACGGCATCTCAGAATCGACCAGTGTAGGTGCTAAGATTTTCCTGGCCAATTCTGCAGTGCCGTGGACCGAGGACAGGAATGCTGGTAAGCTCATATCGGAAATTTTGCAAACGCCGAGGCCGCCCAGGCGTACAGGTAAGGACGCCTGTAGCTACACTCGGTCGTTCAAGGCCACATTTAGAATTTTGTTTAAGGTATTTTTTATAATATTGTCAATTTGAAAGAGTGAGGATGGGTTTTTCTAAAATGGTGAAGATCGAATAGCATGTGTAAATTTAGGCACAAAAAGACAATATCTAATAATAGTAAAAGCCGAGTGAATATTAATTTTGAGTAGTCTATCTTAAATTTCACTAAAATTTTTTTTTCATGTAAAAATGAATCGAAACCTTCGTCTAAAATTGGGGACCCAAGGAGGCGAAAAGAACTTTTTTCGATGTGGGTAATATTCGGCGCCAGACTTTGAAATTTTGACAGTATGGCAGATTTATCTAGTTGAGTTCTAAACCAATTGATAAGAATTTTGATTTCAGAAGTGTTAGATCTTCATAAACTGTCTCAACATCCCCTCTTAGGGTTCCATCGTCCAGGAACCAGACATTAAATTTTGAATTTAACTGGTTGATGTTTGGATTAATGGCTAAACTGAAAATTAGTGGTCCAAGAGGGTCACCTTGTTGACAGCCAACGGCGGCTTCCAAAAGATTTTCTTTATATATATTAATTTAGAAGGGTGTCTGTAATACTGCCAAATAAAATTATACATTTTGGGTGTTTCTAATTTAACTTGTGTCAACAAAGTGTCCCTGTTCACCGAGTTAAAGGCATTTTTCAAATCAACCTTCAGGATAACCTCACCTCCATTACGGCATCCAAGGTACGTAGACAGGGCATGTATGGCAGCCTCGCAGCCCCCCTTAGAACCGAAGCCAAGCTGCAGGGGCTGAAATTTATTTGCCAAAGTAGATTTATTTATTGTCGGCAGCATATTTTGGCTGCCATACGGCTGTATGTACTCCTAACGACAATAGGACGAATGCTACCGTCTTGCTTCTGTAAGGCACATAAATTAGCGCCATACAAAATATCGACGATGGCATCGTTCACATTGCCGGAGAGCATGAGGTTGATTAAGGCCGATGGCTCCCTCAAAAGCGTGTCGTCGGCCGCCCCGGCGCTTGAACACTCAAGATCCTTCAGATGTTGTGGTGTCAAGCCGTCGAGACCACCAGCGAAGCCACTTTGGAAGGAGCAAACGGCACCAACCACGTCCTTGGCTGTAATGCTGAGAAAATCAGAATCCATGTTTGGTGGATCAGAGAAAGAGAGGTTATCCCTTGGCGCTGGATGCTTGCTCTGCAGACTCGCGAGTGTGTCAGTAGAGCAAGGCGCCACCACATCGCTACTAAATAAGAGCCTGGATGCTCCCCTAATGTCACCCTCCCTTAGTTAATATGATTTAACACTGCGTGAGGGAACTTTCCAACCCCGTTCACTGCTGTTATATATCTTATTTCCATTCTCTGTAGTGAAACACATATTACTACATTCCTAAGATATTATAACCTCTTATTCCCAACTTCTCTGACATACTTTCTATCTGATTGAATGGTAGTATTTTAATGCACTACACGTTATCTTAAAGCGCGGTGTCAATAGGATTGGGTCCCAAAAAAGCATGGAACCTTGTCACTGTTCTTTGGGAGTAAAAACACAGCTAAACTAGAGCTAACAGTACCATTTGCATACGTGTACCTAGTTGAAAGCGTATTATGTGACGTTAGTTACTAGATAATGACAAACCTGCTTAGACTAGAAAGCAACCTTCCACCACAAAGTGATCTTCAAGACAGAAGTCTAAAATGCAAAAAGGCCCGCTGGGCCAATTATGATGATGTTGTACATAAAAATATATTGTACAAAGTATCAATCAGATTCCATTATTTGAAAAAATCTTCTAACACAGTACTGCCTATTTATAATCATTATGTTGAATACATCAACTATGTGTCTTCTCGATTGCATCTTACAGCCCAACAAATTCTCGTTGTAACAACCGAAGCCAATTATTGCAACAAGCATACCCGTCACATTCACATATATAAAACGCTCACTCTTATCGAAACTTCAACATTTTTACAAGATATCTTGCCATGTTATCCGTTCTCAAAGAAGAAGAACATGCTTCAATAGTTGGTAAGTTGACGGGTGTCGGAAACTACTCGTTCGAAGTAACATGTACTAGCAAAGTCGAGGCCTTTCCCTCGTAAAATGTGAAATATTGCCTCATATCACAAGTGAGGATCAGGATGTATGAAATGAATGTCTTTACGACAATAAATGTTACGATGCAATTTTCATAAAGTGATACTCTGGGTCCTTGGACGGTTAGTCTTGAATATTGTATAGAATGTTCTGGAAAGATTGAGAAAGTGACAGGTATAGCACATACGGCCACTCACCCTTATATAATCATATTATAAAAAACAGAATAGTCAGAATAACTAATTCCCATACACTACATGATATTTAAGCTTGATCTATTTTATCATCATCATCAGCCTTTAACAGTACACTGCTAGACTAGGCCTCTCCTTTGAAAGGAGGAATTGGCCTACTATACCACGCTGGCCAAACGGGTTGGTATAGGGTTTGTATCAAGTTTTCCTTCTCTTACAGTGCTGTTCTATGTATAATATGCTCCCTCTGTCGGCTCTTACGACACCCATGGGATGATATGGGGTGGTGACAATCCGTATTCTTAATCCGTCACCACACGGAGCTATCTATTTTGTAATTGTGTAGATTTCGGTTGGTTCTGATCGAAATTTTATAGTGCATACGTAAGGATCTAACCTTCATAAATAGTGAGTAAAAATTATAATTTATTTAATATGAATCAGTGATTTAATTTACTACAATTATTAGTGTTTGTTTTGTTGCTAATTTTTGAGGTTATTTTTCAAAAACACTTTTTCTAGTTTGATGGCCAGTTTTTTTAATCGTACCACTAAAAGTTCTTTGTATCGTATTGACAAATATTGCAACGATAAACAACAAAATATTGACGGTATTGTAATAATACACAGCGATGAAAAAAAAAATCAAAAGGAACTGTCGGATAAAAAATACCAATGTGAATATTTGCTTGTCGACTAGAATCGAATAATTATATTGTCATCATCATCGTCCTAGCGTTATCCCAGTTGCATCCAAGACTTATACGCCTGGGAGCCCGGGGTCCGTTTACTAGTCTTACCAGATATGTCAGCATATCAGCATTTCCATAGAGCGGCTGCCGTCTGACCTCCGCAACGCAACGGAATAGCAATATTACATGGTTTACATAGGTAGAAACGCAGCTCTGCATATCTGCAGCCGTCGCTGTGGGCATTCTGTTATTTATAGTGACACACCTCAAACGAAAACAGTTTCATTTGTTTATATCTTCCAATTACCTAATGAGTGATTACAATGTAATGACTGATTTGCATAATTAAATTAACAAATGGTGACTGTTATTGTCACGTGTAAAATTATTATGATTATAACCAGGTGCGTCTAAGTAAATAAACCGCCTGAGGAATTTGATAAATCATAATACAGTAACTACACATTATATGTATACAACAGGATATAATAATGATCATAGGATAACTCACACACTGCACACACACTCGATAATCGATTTTAAACTTTCGCAATTTGTATACATACATACATACATAGACTCACGCCTGTTTCCCGGAGGGGTAAGCAGAGACTACGGAGCGCCATTTGCAACGATCATGACATATCTCTCTTGCTTCATTCACTCCCATCAGATTCCTCGTGCATGCTCTTCTGTTCAGGGTGTGTTTATGAATAGCCAAAACGTGTCCAAAAAGGCACGTTTGGCTATCCATAGAGGGGTGTTAGTACTTACTATGTATGGTAGTGATAGTTGGGTATGGCAGAAGAGTCATGAAAGTAGAATAAATGCTGTAGAAATGAGAGCACTGCGAAGTATGTGTGGTGTTTCTTTGACTGACAGAGTTACGAATTGTGTGATAAGAGAGTGTTGTGGGGTAAAAGAAGATGTAGTGACAAGCATCGAGAAAGGTATGCTAAGATGGTTTGGACACGTGGAGAGGATGGATGACGAAAGACTGACCAAGCAGATATATAAGGCAAGTGTGGAAGGGACAGGACTAAGGGGAAGACCTAGGCGGACGTTCTCTGACCAGATTGGAGACAACCAATTTGTATATATCATACAATATTATTAAGCGGGTCTTAGTCGCGATAATTTACTTATTTCAGGGCACAAATACCTCTGTTATTCTCCTACGTTTCTACCGGCTTGCAACGGTCGTGGTCGCGGAGCGACTAACAGAGGTATTTATGCCTTGAAATAAGTAAACTATCGCGACTAAGATCCGCTTAATAATATTGTATGATGCACACACCCGAAAGCAGAAATTTGGCATAACTATGGCAACCAGAAAACTGATAATGTAGGTACTTAAAATACACAATAAATATGGATAAATTACGTCCGTAATCAGAAGAAACTTCGTACTCATACACCCATTTGACTTGGGTGGGAATCGAACCCTTGATTGACTATAGCTTAGCGGAGTGCCCTAACCATGAGAATAACAGGCCAGTCAAATGAATCTTACACCATGTAAAAGAAAAGCAGACCTGTTCTCGATTTATGAACAAGTCGGTAATATTCTACAATGTTTCATGTGGAAAATAAGAGCTCGCAAATGCTCCTGGTACTAGTCCAGAATCTAGAAATATGCTACACTTTTGAGCATGGAGAAAAAAATTACCGGTTTCTCTGGGGAATACCTATATATTATCCAGAATATGGGATTGCTGTCTTATTTAATTAGCCTAGTACGCGGATCCCGGACTTCAAGGCGGAAAGTCTTGGATGCTCTCTCTTTCTTCCTAGCTATATATCCCACATGGTGGTGGGGTCAGCTTGCCTTATTTTTCTCCTCCACTTCGCTCTATCCGTGACATCCTCGTCAGTAACCTTGCATTCCTTCTTGTCCTTTAGCACTACATCTCTCCACCTTGTCTTGGGTCTTCCTCTAGGTCTCCGACCGGGGAGGTCAAGCTGTAGTGCCAAATTGCCAACGTAGTCTGGTGGCCTCCTTTTCACATGACCATACTACCGCAGCCTATTTTCCTGCATCTAGTCGGCGATGTCGCGTACACCGAGGCTTCCTCTTACGTATTCGTTTCGGATTTTGTCGAGCCTGGTTACGCCGCACATCCACCTCAGCATCTTCATTTCGGTAACTTGAATGGTATGTATGATTTTTTGGGTTGCAGCCCATGTTTTACTGCCATGCGAAAGAACTGGCCTTTTTATGGTTTTATAGATCAGGCCCTTGAGTTTTACAGGCATCTTCCTATCGCAGGTTACACTTGTTACTTCTCGCCACTTAAGCCACGCTGCGGCTATTCTGTGCTGAATGTTGCATGCTAAGTTCCCAGATCTGTGCATCATACCACCTATATACTTGTATTGATCGCACATAATAACAAGTTGGCCATCAATAGGAATTGGATTGTTGTTATTTGGGTCTGGGTCATTAAAAGCCATGTACTGGGCTTCGTTTTCTTGGATGCAATCTTGATAAAGCTGTTTGTGGTGTGTGAATTACATTTTCGAGGAAGAGCCGCTACGCAATCATGCCAATAACTAAGCAGCAAATAAATTATTCAATTTATGATTCACTGCGTCTTAATATGACAAGAAAAGTAATACTGGCAAAGGTCAACAATTGTTGTGGCATTTATATTAGTGCGCTACCGTATTTTGGAGGGTACGTTACGCCTTCAGCCGGGTTTTCTTATCAAGGTAAAATTCGTTAGGCCATGTCGGAGGCTTTCGGATGGCCTTTAAAATTCGAGTTACGCAAGTTTGTCAACTCAAAATAAGCAAATGTTTAGGGAGAATGTTTTAAGACAATTGCTTTTTTATTATTATAGAAATAAAATGGGTAAGGAAAATATTTTGTAATAAAGTTACAAAGATATTTCGTTGCTGAATGCAGTCTGACCTGCGTCAGTTTAGTCGAAATAAATTACTGCGGGTAAGAAAAATATTGTAACACTTTGTGCTACCAAGAAATGTAACTCGACTTTGTGGCTAGTAGACTAGCTTACCAAACGTTAGCTACCTATATATTTTACCAAGGGACTGGTTAAACTTGCTTTTAAACGATAAAAAGGATGAATAATTAGTAGGTACATGGGAATTCTGGTATTATATATTTTGTACGCAATGCTGGCCTTTAGTAGTATGCTCAAAAGATTGACAGCATTTCTACGTTGAATGCAATCCCTCAACATCACAATTATATGCCAATCTTCTGTTCATGGAAAACGATGCAACTTATTACAATTTTCTGTATATAATGGAAAACCAAAACCGAAAAACGAAATATGAGTTTGTATTTTTTTCTAATCTCCAAAGATATAAACATTCGCTAATCAATGCATAACTTTACGTATTACTAAAATACAATTTTATACATATTGTACAAATGCATATTAGCTACAGTTAAATTCGCTTCTCTATTATTAGGCCAGTTTGATAGCGAATACCGTAGATAATCTATACCGCAATCAATGTGAAATTCCATCTGGATTCACTCGAAATGTCGGTTAACCTAATTTAATATGATCGTATTGCATGTCCGATTTAGTTTGGTTGTTACATATGAAATGGTGCAGTGTTATTAAATTATGGTATTGCATTAATTATAATCTCATTCCCGCAGCAGGAATAGACCCCCGCAAGGTGAACTCACAATCTTTTTTAGAATCGCGGTAAGCGGTTGGATGCGGGCGGCTCAAGATCGGTCTGTGTGGAGAGTCTTGTGGGATGTATATTATGTTCTAGGCTGAAATAATAAAAAAAATAATTAAATTAATCATCATCAGCCTCATCATCTATGAGGCTGATGATGATTAATTTAATTATTCTATATTATATTATATTATACGTCAGTGTGGATAAGGAACAGGGCTAGAAACTCCATATCTCTTTTACCTATTAATTTTCCCTGTACTTATAACCCCTATAACAAATACAGGACGATTAGCAAAGCCTCGCTAGGTACGCTAAGATATAAAGATACCGAACGAAATTCGCCAGAGAATATGTTTTTAAGTTTTTACTGCTCCTGTAAATCCTGTGTTGACATATAAATATTCAACTAGCGGACAGAAAGTGCACCCATACTCAAAATTTTACTTTATGGATCACAAGGTGTTGCCTCGTTTGGTATCGAACCCAGTGAAACGACCGTTCACGACTACACCGTAGGCACGTGCAGTCAAATACTGTTAGTTATGTATCATAACTTTTCCACAAATTATAATTTCGAGTTTAAAATTATAAGCTGTTTTAATGAAGATAAAACGGCCAGGGACGTTGATAAAATAATAAAATTACACAACTTAATAACCATTTAACATGACAGTTATAAAAAAGTTACAGACAAATATAAAACACTCCTGTCCATCCCTTTAAACACCAAAAGCGTAACGTTATTTTATGATCATCATAAATAATTCAAGTCTGACAATATTGTACACAAGCCTACTTTAATAATTTCCCACACAGCCCTAACCATCAACACTGGAATTTATGCCTTGTATAAAAATACCGCATACATACCTCAGGTACAAAAACATAACCCAAAAATCATTGTTATTAAAGTACCAATCATTTTACGGGTAGAACATACCGGTACAAAAAGAATATCGCGACCAACCAGGGACAAAGCTGCTCCGCTCTGAAGGGCACCAATAAAGGTTTATCACAATTTTGTTTTACAATATTCAGGTAGAATAAAAATGGTGGGTGTTACACCGAAGTAGAACGTTGATATCTATACATATTTTCTCCTATCTGTTTGCACGAATGCGATAAGCTCAAAATTACTAAACGGATTTTTGTTAGGTTTTCATCCGTGGTTCAGTGGATAGCGTATGCGAATGCTGGTCGGAGATCCCGGGTTCAATTCCCGGGACGGGCAAAAGTGTTACTGGGTTTTTCCATATTCTCAGTAGCAGCACGGAGTCTGGTGATGTGCCCGGTCACGGCAATAGACTCGCCCCTATTACGTGGGACCTTTCCTAAAAATTAATGGCGAAATGTGGGTGTAATATTACACCTCTGCCTATCCCTTCGGGGATACAGGTGTGTGTCTATTTATCAAATAATAGTGTGATTCTGATTTCTGTGTTTTTCACGCGACGGAGCTATGGACGAAGTTTAGTAATTTATGTTATGTAAACATAAACGCCTACTGCTCTGCGGCGCGCGTTAACACCGCTGTACAACTAGTTTTGACTTTTAAACATAATTATCAATTTCGGTACTGAAATATGTCTGAGAATACTACGTATCATAATACTGTCCTATAAGGTTATTAAATATACTCTAGAGCTGTCACTATCCTAAGTTTATTTAGCTCATATGCAGCCTTCATAATGCTGTCGAAATATTTTTTTAGTACTGGAGCCATAAAATTTTACCTGGGGCCCTAGGACCAAGAATCAAATGGACTCGACATTTGCGTACACCCGTAAAGGACGGACATAGAGTACATCCTGAGTTGGTGTTACCAGATGTTGTAAATGTTTACCCTACAATTCTACGAAGTACATATTAACTTTTAAGTAACATTGTATCAAACCTGAATTGTAATAATAAAAAAATATTCTACCACATTCACACAACACCATCTAGTCTCAAACTAAGCAGAGCTTGTACTATGGGTACTAGATAATGGATAAACATACTTATATACTTTCTTAAATAAATACATACATATTATACATTGAAACACCCAGACCAAGACAAACATCCATGTTCATGCACACAAATGTTTGACTTGTGTGGGAATCGAACCCGCGACCTTCGGCGTAGCAGTCGTTTACACTCCCGCTGCGCCAACCAGTCGTTTCGGAATTGAATATCTTACCAGACATCTGAGACCGCGTTCTCCTATAATTTTTAATCAATTTGGTATTTCGATGAATTTATGAGCTAACTCGAGAAGTTCCATCAATATCCGTTTAGGTACTCTTGCAACGAATAGTAACAAACATCTACATACATACATACATACATACATATCGTCACGCCTTTAATCCCCGAAGGGGTAGGCAGAGGTGTATTTCTACACCCACTTTTCGCCAGATATACTTCAGTCCCACGTAATAAGGGGCGAGCCTATTGCCGTACCGGGCACATTTCCAGACTCCGTGCTGCTACTGAGAATTTCGTGACAGAAAAACCCAATAACACTGCCCGACCCAGGAATCGAACCCGGGACCTCCCGATCGCATTTATGCCACGAGACCAACGAGGCAGTCGTATAGGGTTTGATGTCGAGTTTTCCGTCTCTACGCAAAGATGGTATTTGCATCGTGTTATCCCTTAGTCGCCTCTTACGACACCCACGGGAAGATAGGGGGTGGTGACACTTGTATTCTATGCCGTCAACCACACGGCATTACACATAACAAACATCTATATAATATAATTTACAGCCCAATAAAAAAATAAAAATATAGCTAACCTTAGTGCGGTTTCAGATTAGCGCTTTATACGCGCGTATAAGCTCGTTTTTGGAAGCGCATGTAGGCGCGTATAGGCGCGCCTTTTGGCACACGCGCAACTCGTACGAGCGTTGACGCGCTTCTAAGCTCTTATAACCACGAGCCGTCAAAATCCATGTTGACACTGACAAGACGTCACTACCGTTTCGAGCGAACACGCCCGTTTACGTGAGTCTGGTTTTTTGAAGCGCGTATTGTAGCGCGCGTGAAAGCGCGTATGCTAAAACGACCGTATACGCGCAGAAAAATACGCTAATCTGAAACCGCCCTAACAAGGAGGTTTAAACCCATCCATAAGGTGTGCGATAAGTATTTTTTATACTTAATATTATCACAGTCAAATAATCCATACAGTCGTTCGACGAACGCGTCTAGACGGGTCAATCGTGCGGGGGGCAAGAGGTGAGACGCGGGAAGAGCGGTACCTACTTACGTATGTCGCCTTAGTTCCCAACTAGGTACATATTTTTGGGGGCTGGCGCATGCTTGTTTTTTGTTCGTTACTTATTTATTTGCTTATGAATATTAATTTAGATGCTGCATACGACTTGTACTGTGAGACATTGCAATGCTTTATGCTGCTTAAAGATTTAGAGAAATAAGGATTTAAAAAATCTGCGATTTCATCAATTTACTTACACCAAAAAATAAAATTTAATTAATTATGAGTAAGTATTTAAATTATTTTGAATTGTATTTACCTATAACCACTTAAAATGCACGTACCTACTAATCTACTGACATTTTACGATATCTCATGTCTGGCCCAGTCACAGAATAAAGTAGTAATTACTGTGCGTAAACAACAAGGCAGACGTAAGAAAATATGCGTTTTAAGGAAATATTCAATTCAAGTGTGATTTTAATTTATTGCAATAAGTACCTAGTATTTTCGTATTAGGTAAGTACCTATCACATATTATTATGTACCTTGGTAACGGCGCGGCTTAGCTCAAAAATAACCATTTTTTTGGCCCCCTTTTATAAACCCCACACATGTTCTCCGTAACCTCATAGCCCGGAGACCCATCCAGTAAATGACCGTGGTATCTATTGCTTTACCTTGACGTAGTTTGCATGAAAATAAATCTGCAAAATACTTAATATCGATAATTATAGGCTCTGCAAGCTGATCCAACGGTTACCCATCCATTAAACGACCGCTATGTCAATCGCTTTATTTTAACTTGGTTTGTATGATAAAGACCAAATGAAAAATGCTTCATATTCTTAACCGCCTCCCACGACACCTGTGGGATGAAATAGGTGCTGACTGTGTATGCAAAGCTGTCACCGCACGAAAAATACATGCTAACTGTTTTATAATTATTATTTATCGTTCATTATTGTAATATAATAAATAAGTGATTTACAGTATAATATTCATGTAACGTAGCAATTGTTTTATTTTTCTATAATAAATAGACGGTATTTGAATAAGTAGGTATTGTTTACATGTGGCAGCCCTAGCCTCCTTACTTACCCTTGTCTAGACGTTGTCGGCTTTTTCTTCGAGATCAAAGGCGTCAAACTACTGTATGCTCTTTATACTGTGATATTATTATGTATAACAAAAGTGTCGAATATGTGGGACTGGCTTCACTCGCCAAATAAACACGAGGCTCTGAGTTATATATCTTTTATTATATTATTTGACACTCAACTTTACTGTCCTTTGAACAAAATTAATTTTGTATACAAATTTTATTATTTTCTCTTCTTTATCATTCGAGAATGATTCCAAATAAGTACCTATTGCGGGGAGTTTTCCTAAAACACTTTTGTTCAAAGTGTTTAGAGCATACTCTTGCATATTTATTCGGATCCCAGTTTTCTCCTCCTGTTGCACGTATCCACAATTATTTTTGGATCGTGCAGTCCTTTGGGAATCTATAAACAAATAATTTCATTACTACAAAGAATCGGAAAACAAATTAAATAATTAATCTTAGGTTCATATGAAACTAAGTAACGGCAAATTACCCAAAATTTGAGTAATTTCCCAAACGCTTCAGTGGTATCCCTAAAAAACATTTAACGCTGTAAAATTAAAAAGTATCGATGACTTTTGGCTAGCTCAACATTCAACGACCTATTGAATTCGATTGTGTAATACTAAAATCGCAGTGATAATAAAATAGCATTTTTTGGTTTATTTATGTAATTTAGAAATTATTTCCTAATGTAATGATACGCTATTTGTATCATTCTATCAATATTTTCATGTATAAATAGATATTATAACTAAAATATCGTACTTACGAATAAATGGTTATGTTCTCACATTTCCGCTCACTATGGCTTTTACAGCCTAAAATGTAACAAATCACCATAATAAATCTGTACCAATGATATTTTCACTAAGCATTCACAATTAATAACAATAATAACACAATTTTTCGCGGAAATTATCGAGAGCTCAAACGTTTGTTGGTCACAATATTCAGTTATGACCAACAAAAAAAACGAAAACTCTGACAAAGACAAAAAATGCTATCTTTCTCTCTTTTACTCTTATGTATTTCTGTATGTCATTATCTCGGTCTGTCACGGTATTATTATTTGCTTGTCAAATCCATAGAGATACATCATCCTAGCTGGGGCCCAATTCCACTAAATAAATATTAGTCGCGATATGATGTCAGTGTCATACTTACGTCACAAAAAGCGTATTCTTCTAAATTACATGATATTTGAATGAAGTTGTAACAAGATCGTATGTGTCAACGACGAACTGTTTTTTTTAAATTATACGATAATGACATAAGGTTATCAGAATACCGCTTTTAGATCCATTCAAAATATGATATCAATGTCATATAAAAATAGCAGAATTGGCCCCCTGGTACCGAGCCATTTAATAGCACACGTGGAATAAAAATAAATATAAATCTCACTGGTAATATAAGCGTTGAGTACGTTAATTACACTAGTTTAAAAGTGAATTTGTAGCCGATTTTGGACAGCATTAGCAGGTTTAATGTCGCCCCGTCATACAGCCCTAAAACTACTGGTTTCCAGGTATTTCTATGAAATAGGTAGGTGGGTACCTTTCGTAGCTAGACACGTCGTCTGTCGCTACAGGCCAAGCGCCGTAGCGATGTGTCGCCTGACCACACATCAGTATTGCCACTGAGAGTACATACAAGTTCGTAGCCGACTAAATACCGTAGCAGTAGGCGAAGCTACTGGTTTCTCTATATTTCTATGGTAAAGCCTGCTTGTGATATCTATCTTATAGCTTTGATTGAGGCAGCGATAGCCTAGTGGAGGTACCACCAAACCGCCATGGTCTCGGGATTAAACTATAGGTATACATAAAAATCTGTATCAAAACGAGTTACCTACTATATAAACACTTTATACTATATTAGATGAGCCCACGGTTACACCCGCGTTATTTAAGGCTCCGTGCTGCTCCGCTCCCGTGGCTCACAGTGTGATATTATATATATATATATATATAGCCGATAGCCTTTCTCGATAAAAAGGCTATCTAATACTGAAAGAATTTTTGAATTCGGACCAGTAGTGCCTGAGATGAGCGCGTTCAAGTAAACAAGCAAACAAACAAACTCTTCAGCTTAATACATAATATACTGGTATTAGATAAAAGTCAAACTACAAATATATGCTCAGCAGTTGTCATTAGAGAAAGCTTTCTTAGCCATCTAATGCCAGTTCAAAGAGTAAGGGGCAAGTAGCTCAGTCTACTGTGTTCTAATTAGAAACCTGTATGACTGTGTCACTAATATTACAGTACCATGTATTGTCATCCGTCTGGGCGAGATGTCCCTATTGTTCTTTGAGCACAATTCACAAACAGGGCCTGACAAAAAGGGCACCGATTTGATGGAAAAACTCTCTGCAATAAGAAGATGCGAGACCATACTTTTGGGTATGGTGTAACTTGCAGCGATTTGAAGCACAATCGGTGTATGATTTTTATTGACATTGACAAAAAATAATTATTACGTAAATATAAGGCATCAGTTTATGTGAAGAATTTTTAATACCCACGTGATAGCGCTAGCCTATTGCCGTTACCGGGCACATTGCCAGACTTCGAGCTGAGAATATAAATAAGAATTCGGAAAAACTGAGTAACCCTAATACTGAGAATTCAGAAAACTGAGTAACCCTAATACTGAGAATTCAGAAAAACTCAGTAACCCTTTTACCCGACCCAGGAATATAACTTGGAACCCGATCAGCAGACGCACACTGTACCACGGAGGAAGCTTGGAGTTACCTCAATAGATAACAGATGTTATCAATCGTTATGCTTCAAGAACAATATAAGTTATCATTTCATAATACAAAAGCGTTTGGCGTTTCCTATCCGCTAAAACTGGCACAGTACCGAAACCCACCCAGATTTCAGTGCGGCCCAAGCGAGCATTTCGCCAGACTACAAAATCAGTATCACAGCTTCATAGCCTACCTTTTTCTATATTTATACTTGATGTATGTAACGTTAGGGACCTTATCTCTGTCCGTGTTTACTTACCTGAATTTTTCGTAGTTCTTGTGACTGGTCGAATGATAATAAATCTGTCATGGTATTATTTGTGTGTTTGTTTCGCGTTGTGAATTTTTCCTCTGAACATGTTATCCATTAAGGTATTGCGGGTTTTGCTGAAAATATGAGGAAAACAATGCATAGTTGATTGAATCAGGCGTTACTTGGCGGAACTCCATTGTAACCTAATGGAAGGAAAGAGGAACCCACCACGCACCCTCGAATTGACCACCCCAACTATTGCAATAGAAAAAGGTTGACAATATCGAACTCCTCTAAAAGGATAAGGGATATAGGAATGGTATGGGTTCCAGGAAGATACCTGACTTGCAGTATCCCGCTGTATGCGCCGACTATACTTCGACACGTGTTTCGCCTCTGCACGAGGCATCCTCAGGAACGATGGGCAACGACTGAGCGCTTTCCAACCGTGGGCATGTCTTATAAACGATTGTACTTTCTAATCTCCTCCCTCCGTTGCTCGACTGATGTGAGTCATTATGACGGTGTGCGAATATATTCAGCAATGGGGACCCGTTAAAGTTGGTTTGATGGTTCAGTAATGTATGCTTGTCCCGCTTTAAAATCTCTAATTGTTCCAATACGCACATTCTAAACCCTTTTGACAAGTGTGTATGACGTCAAATGAATGTCCGCTATTTAAGATCAGCCTATAAACCATACAAAACGTTAAATTTCTTTGCAATGGTAAAGATAAAGTATGCAAGAACAAAAAGTCCGGTATTTACTGCTTAACATGCGACCAATGCCAAAATAAGTACATAGGACAGACGGGTCGAAGTTTTGAGCTGAGATATAAAGAACATTTAGCGGCGTTTAGAAACAACCAGCCGGAAAAGTCTCATTTTGCCGAACATTTACTTGAATCGGGTCATACCTTAAATAGCAGACATTCATTTGACGTCATACACACTTGTCAAAAGGGTATTAGAATGTGCGTATTGGAACAATTAGAGATTTTAAAGCGGGACAAGCATACATTACTGAACGATCAAACCAACTTTAACGGGTCCCCATTGCTGAATATATTCGCACACCGTCATAATGACTCTCATCAGTCGAGCAACGGAGGGAGGGGATTAGAAAGTACAATCGTTTGTAAGACATGCCCACGGTTGGAAAGCGCTCAGTCGTTGCCCATCGTTCCTGAGGATGCCTCGTGCAGAGGCGAAACACGTGTCGAAGAATAGTCGGCGCATACAGCGGGATACTGCAAGTCAGGTATCTTCCTGGAACCCATACCATTCCTATATCCCTTATCCTTTTAGAGGAGTTCGATATTGTCAACCTTTTTCTATTGCAATAGTTGGGGTGGTCAATTCGAGGGTGCGTGGTGGGTTCCTCTTTCCTTCCATTAGGAAAACAATGCGTTGGTTTCTGCGTTTGCTATTTTGTTAATGTTAACAACGTGAGTGTTTTAGTATGGCATTCAGTCTTGGTCTAGTAGTGATCTAAACTGGTAAACTGGAGGTCGCGGGTTCGATTTCAACCCAGACTCATTAATAACTCTTTGTATGATAAGCACGATCAGTTTTTTCTGTTACTGGGTGTAATTTATTTATAATAAAAATGTAAATTATTTGAAAAGAAATTAGTTATCTTGTAGCGCTAGAAATTTGTACAACGTCTGCCTAGTCTTGAATCAGATGGCCGTCTGAAACTTGTTATATTTCTTTAATTTTAGTGTGTTGTTCTAGCAGTCAGTGAGACGCTGGAGAACATAGGTTTATTTCCCGCCCAGAAAAATCTTTGTATAGAGAGCATGCTTATTTGTTATTTCTATTTGTAAAATAAACCTGTTGTAAATTAAGTGAGTTATCAAACTTTCACAGATAATGTGGTAAAACGAGAAATTGGCAGTCAACCCTTCAAGCGGCCACTTAAGTACTTTTATTTGAATGTCAGTTAAGAATTTGTTAATTGGTCCATTGCTAAAGTTTTAACGAGGTGAAGGACAATATTTCATTCCTGAATTAAGCCGAATGTCTATTTTGTTAATTAAGTGCTTCGGACATTAAGAACTTTTGAACATTCCGCTGATTGGTATTTTGCTGTGTCAATCTTTATGAAATAATAATGAACTTAATTACGTGAGTACCTACCTTTAGCGGTTATGTCACTGGCAATTTAATGTGGTTGATTTGATTCTTGCTTTGGACAATTTTTGAAAAAGGTAATTTGAGGATCGTATTTCTTCAGGCCCTATTACGGACACCACATGTCACACATATTTATATGACATGATCTTTATTACAGATCATCATCGACCAAGCGTTATCCTGGTTGCATCCACGAATTACACGCCTCGGAGCCCAGGGTCCACTTACTGGTCGAACCAGATATGACAGTTTAATATCAGCTTTGCCATCTGATCTCTGCAAGCCAAATGGTAGTAATATTCCAGACCACTATCAGTTTATTTGAGGGTACTGACTTTTCGTAACGACTATCAAAGATCTTTATCCAACGCCTTAGCAACTTTTGAACTAAGACTCAGATATTTAATTATATTGCAATTAAATATCTACAGATGAATACAATATGATGATAACGGCAGCGATAGCGGCAGTTTCACAAAATTTTGGAGTGTAGAAACATTTATATTTGAAGACTATTACCCAGCTAAACGTACTCGTCAACTCAAGACTGATGCATTTTCATGCGGTTAGTATGAGTGGAGCTAGGAGATTGAAGCCGACATTATCGCGCCGCGAAGCAAGCCTTTGTTCACGGCACAAAGGGTGCGAAGTCTAATGCAGTGTATCCGAAATTGTGTTTGTCTTTTTGGAGCCCGAATTGATAGTGCTGAAGTTAAATAAAGCACTATTTCGGCTTGGGAGTTGAGCTGTATTGCTGTGGATTGTAGACTGAGAGGCGCAAATATTGACTTTTAGGTTCATAAATAATGCCAATGTCTTATTACTAATAACGGTGTGAAGGATTGTGACGATGGGTAGATGTATGAACTACATCAAACGAACTCTTTGACGCGAAAGCTGCTAACTGGATTTTGATAAAACTTTATAAATGTAGCTCATCGGAATAGCACATGACCTACCTTCATTCCTTTCAACGAAGAAATAAATGCAAATTACGCATTTTTATTGGAGAAGTTTACACAGCTGACACTGAAACTATATGAGATCCTTTATAATCCATTATGAAAAAATATTTAGTGCAAGGATAAAACCAGAGTTTTAACTTTCCTGGGTGATTCAATTTCAATAAGTCACGGAAGTTAGAGCCGCAGAAGAACCATTAACAATATCCGCAATCAAGTTGCTTGTCATAGTGTTGAAATATCGGATACCTGAAACTTATACATTATGTATTTTAAGTCAGTGTTTTCCCAAAAAGTTGCTCAGCCCATGATATAGAAGCTACCTTTAACATTAGTTTTACAAAATATGTAAAAAAATGTCTTCGTTTTTTTTTTCGCCAGAATAAATTTTATATAGCATAACAACGTGGCGGTCGATGCGTAAGGTCAATGCACTTTATTTATAACCTAAGAAGTAGCTTACCCTTGGTTCACGACACATTTTAGTCCTATGAAATGCTGATTTTAAAGATAATTAATAATTTTATTTATTTATTTATTTCGGGAAAAACAAACAGTTACACACATATATTAATACAAAAGAAAAATTAACTAATATTTAACATGTGTGAAACCCATAGCGTTTTCCACATATTTTACATACTTATTTTCTTTTTTTAAGCCGAGAACTGAGGCCGAGGGAGATATGACATTAAACTGTTGTATTTTTTTAAATTAAAGTATTAACTGTATAAAACTAAATATTGACAAAGATAAAATAATTGAAATAAACAAGTTAACTGTATTGCTGCATAAATAATATTCATGCACACTGCATATGACCAACTTTTTCAATTAACGCCCTTTTAAACTGACCAGCTGACATCATAAACAAATCCAAATCTGTAAAATGGTCGTTGTAATTTTTTGAGATTCTATGCAATGGTGCGCGGACTCCTGCATTTGTACGACAGGATGATACAGCAAAAAGAGTATGTCCACGCACTTCGCGTCTCATTATTGTTCTCGGAATAATATAACATAATTTGTTCGTCAAATCTGAGAAATCGTAACGGTTATTACACAAATCATATAGGAACATGGTTTCTAGAAAAAGGCGTCTGGACTTTAAGTCAGGTAATTTGATGCTAGCTTTTGCATCGGTTATAAAACTGTGGCGGCAACGGTACTGCATTGCTTTGATGAACTTATGTTGTACCTTTTCCAAGTTATCTATGTATTTCTTGTACGGAGGATTCCATATTATAACGGCATATTCTAGTTGGGACCTAATGAGCGCTTTGTACAAATGTGTATAGGTACTAGATCTTTTAAAATCTTTACTGGATCGCATTACAAAGCCATACATGCGGTAAGCATTGCTGACAATTTTATTGATATGTTGATCAAGATGGAACTTTTCATCAAGTAATACGCCGAGATCTCTCACAAAGGAAACTTTAGATAGGACTGTATGACTGTATGACATGTAAGTGTTAACTAACAAATTCTTGTTTTTGGTAAATGTAATCGACACGCATTTAGATATGTTTAGATAGAGAAATTTTATTCCTTGAGCAATATTCTGTGAAACGGTCTAAATCAGCTTGTAGCAAACTACAATCTGATTGTCTGCGAATTGTTCGAAAAAAATTCAGGTCGTCTGCGTAGAGCAAAAATTTTGAATGAATGAAGCAGTTAGCTATATCATTTATAAAAATTATAAATAAAAGAGGGCCCAAAATTGACCCCTGAGGCACGCCAGTAACAATCACAGAATCAGATTGGTATCCTCTTATAACAACCCTTTGGGATCTGTTTGTCACATATGAGGCAAACCAGCGTAAGAGATGTCCTCGAATGCCATTATATGCAAGTTTGTGAAGAAGAAGCTCGTGGTCCACCTTGTCAAAAGCTTTTCGAAAGTCTGTGTACACCGCATCTACCTGTATCTGTTGATCCATGTTATTAAATACATACTCTGTAAAATTTAACAAGTTAGTAACAGTAGACCTTTTTTGCACAAATCCATGTTGTTGGTTTAATATAATGTGGTGAAGAATGGGATAAGTTGCATTATGTACCAGCCTCTCAAAAAGCTTGGACAAGGTGGACAGTATTGAAATTGGTCGATAGTTCTCAATATCGTGTTTGGAACCAGCTTTATGTATCGGTGTTATATTTGCTCGCTTCCAAACACTAGGAAAGGTACCCTCTGTAATACATTTATTATAAATTATGTTTAATTGAACGCAGATATAATCGGCTATTCTATGCAAAAAGTAAGGTGGCAGTCCATCAGGACCGGGTCCCTTAGTTATATCTAATGCCTTCAATGCTTTCAGAACTTGATCACATGAAAATGTGATGTGGTTTATTACATCACAGTTATCTGCATACGTTTCAGAAGGCTGCCATCCGCTATAATCGAATGTTGAAGTTTCATATACTGATTGAAAAAAAAATTAATATAGATTACAAATTACTTCAGGATTATTTGTATTATGAGTTTTATAGAACATAGTACAGAAACATAACGCCATAAACTTTTTACATTTGTTTTTATATTTTCCTCAGCACTATTTATATAATTAGCATAATGATTTTTACATTCTATCTGAAATTTCCTCCTCAGGTATGAAAATTGCTCATATTCAGACAAGTTGCCGTATGTTTTCCATTTTATCCAGGCCTTACGTTTATTGTTAAAGATTTAGAAAACCACACAGGAAATTTCGCAGATTTTAAGCGAGACAGTGGTGTATGTCGATTAAAATAAAATAAAATAAAATAAAATAAAATAAAATAAAATAAAATAAAATAAAATAAAATAAAATAAAATAAAATAAAATAAAATAAAATAAAATAAAATAAAATAAAATAAAATAAAATAAAATAAAATAAAATAAAATAAAATAAAATAAAATAAAATAAAATAAAATAAAATAAAATAAAATAAAATAAAATAAAATAAAATAAAATAAAATAAAATAAAATAAAATAAAATAAAATAAAATAAAATAAAATAAAATAAAATAAAATAAAATAAAATAAAAAACAAATAATATATAATAAATAAATAAAAATAAAACAATTATCATTGCATAAGTTGATAAAAATGCTATGCAATAGCTTTACCACGGCAGTCTCCGAGTGCCACACACAGTTTTTTATTTTCGCCTGTGAAACCATTTTAATTTGATATTTATGAATGACTAGAGGACGCCAGCAGCTACCCCTGCATTTTTTTTAATTTACCCGTTTTGGCCGATTTCGTGGGGATTTCGGGAAATCCCTTCTTAGTGCACCCTTACGGTCTCCAAGGAACATACATGCCAAATTTCAGCTTCCTGCGCCCAATAGTTTCGGCTGTAGCGTGTCTGTCAGTCAGTCAGTAACGCAAGGATTTTATATATTAAGATAGTGACACAGAAAGGGGGATGATGAACATCGATGGGTAAAAGTATATATGACGGAGTATTTACAATGCAATCGGTGTTGCTTATTACTAAGTCTAAGAGATTGTCCCCAAATTCAGCTGAAGTTGATGATTTTGACGAGGAACGCGACGAAGAGGTTGGAGAGCGTTGCATAGTTTGTAGTTCAAAATAAATATTTATAAATATTACACAAGGAATCCAAGCACACGTAAAGTTTTGCTAGTGTGCGCTATCAACAACAGTAATTACTTGTGCCGATACCAGTCAAGTATTTTGCATCGCGCCACTCACCGATCGCTGGTCCCGCGGTGACAAGTGTCGCCTCAGCCCGTTACTGCACGATGAGGCGCGGGTTCAAATCTCCGCCACAACGACGACTTTTTCCAAGTTTCTTCAAAGATATTAATGAAAAATCTTCAACAACGATGAGTAGGATGGAGCTATACAGATTCCAAAATGGCACCGGTCGTATATGGGAACCTCCACAAGTTAGTGAGAGAGGTACCGAGTTTCATAAGAGCAAAATAAATACTCAATTTAAAGAACTGTTAAATTTAAAATAGTAAAATGTAACACAGGTCCACTCGCTATACAATTCACCGGACGAATAATAGAAAATATTTTCTTGTTTTTTTTTTTGTATATGTTTTAAAATAAATATTATAGGTAGCTTCTATATCATAGGCTGAGTACATACTTTTCGGGAAAACACTGAATTAAAATACATGGTGTATACAGGGTACATTGGTTGGTTGATTGGTTTATCCTGAAAGTGCAATCATATTTCTGCGTCATTTTCCTGCATTGAAATACTTAAATGCTCGTATTCCTTCGTCCACGATTTTACAAATTAGGGAAAGCCAGCAAACTTTGAACAGGACGTTGGGCACCAATAAACCAATTAAACAGCAATATTCGAGACTCACTGTTAAGTCTCAATGATTTCAGATGCATTTACCGCCATAATTATCTATTAAAGGAAACTAAGAGATACTTACCACTTTAACTGAACTAATCTTTGTGGAATCGCGCTAAGACTCATTGCGAAAAGTTTACCCATTCAACCCTCTTAACGGTCCGTTTAAACGGTTACCGAGATAGAATATTGATAGTCTATTGACATTTTTGATTGTGCTAATAGCTTGATATTTTAATTGATCACTTTGTAATAGGGAATATGCGTGTGATTCAGATATAAGCGAATATATTTTTATGACGGCAAAGAAAGACACCTCTAACATTATTTTATATTTAAACACTCTAAAATCGTGAATATTAATTAATAAAAGGTGGAAAATTTACGAGCAAAATTTAAAATGTTAAAACGCAACGCTATTGCCAAGACACCAACGTGACGTCACGGTTTGCAGAGGATATATCAAAAGTATCAAAACAGTACCAGACATTTGATAGAGTTGACAGTTGACAAGTATAAATGTTGAGAATGCTGACGTCACCACAAAGCGCGCTAAAATGGGGATGTTTAAACCAGCGTTATGTCAATGCAATTTTCAACATTTAATTTAAAATAACGGTTGACTTCTCCACGACTAATATTTTTTTACGGTATCATATTAACATAAATAAACGATAGCAACAATAAAAAAATATCATGCATATTCCCTATTGTTGCTTATACTTATTTCTAAACGCGATTAAAAATGTTTCCTTATGGGTTACGAGGTTACGAGTCGACGGTGAATGTTGGTTTCTTATTCATCATCATCAGTCTGCCATATTCCACTGCTGGATTTAGGCCTCTTAAATGGCACGCCACTGAGCCCGATTCTCGGCTTTTTGTGTCTAGCCACTTCCTGTCACTTTGCATATATCGTCACTCCACCTTTTTTTGGGGAAACTCTTTTACGAGTGCCTCTCCGCGGGGCGGGCAGAGAGAGTATGTCGGACTCCCAGGGATGGCACCCGGGCTTACCGACTAAAACCACCACGATAGCCGCCTCAGTATTGAAAAGAATGGGACACAGGGAACGCGGATGTGCTGCTCCTGGGTCCCGTTACGCCTGTCCCGTAGCAGGGCTCAGTCTCTGGATGGGCTAGGTTGGAAGTGTCCACCCTTTGCTACCTCGTATTGTGCGAGTACAGTGGTCCCTGGGCTATCCGAGACCGCTGTCTTCTCGGGGTCGTTCGTGGTGTCGTTCGTGGTTGGGCAGCCAGATTGCCATCTCTGATTGCCCACGGCCCCAAGAAAGAGCCAGGCTAGCGGCCATTGCCACCGCCACGACGTCGCCTGCGTCTGCGAGCGGGATTTGCTCTCTCACAATCCCGCTCGGCGGCCTCCTTCTGGAGCATGACCGCTTTACAGAAGGAGCTCACAGCGTCCCACTGGATATCTTCCGCCAACATGGCCTGGAAGACGGCCGGCGGAGAAAGATCCCCTCCGATAACAGGGACCAAGATTCGCCGCTCGGATTCGCATGTAGGGCACTCAGAGAGCGTATGCTGGGCAGAGTCCAGGTCACTGTCGCAGTGGTGGCATGCCGTGGTCGCCTTGCGGCCGATTCGGTTCAAGTACTCACCGAAACATCCGTGTCCGGTTAGTATTTGAGTCAACCTAAACGTGACGCAGCCGCTTCTCCTCTCGAACCAGGCTTCGAAGGCAGGGAGTATTACGCCAACGACGCGCTGGCGCATGTTCCGTGGCTCTAAGAGTCGCATGCGCCAATTAATCAGCGCGCGCTGACGTGCACTTCGCCGAATCTGCCTGAGCGTCTGGCTCGGCTCTTCCTCCATTCCGCTTTCCTGGCGGAATCGAGTCTCACGAAAAACTAGTGCGTCCACGTCCGCCAGGATATCGAACGGCGGGAGCCGCGCCAAAAGCGTGGCCGCCTCATATGATAACGTGCGATAGCCGCGCGCAACTCTAATGGCCGCCACTCGCTGCAGGCTATTAAGGATAGCTCTGCAGCGGCAGGCGCTCGTTAGGCGGTCAGAGCAGACGGGCGCCCCATAGAGGGCCATGGAACGCACGAATCCACAGTAGAGGCGGTGGACCTCTTCTCTGGGGACCCTAAGGTTCGGGAGCAGCCTCTACAACCCGACGCACTCGGAGGGCCAAACGCACGAAGTGCTCCTCGAAGCGCCATCGACTGTCGAGGGTGAGGGCCCAAGTACCTACTTCATGTATCGCCCCACCTATACGACTGTATCACCTATTCTCATTGAAAAGCTGGGTGGTTCCATGCCCTGGCGCAGGCCGTGGAACCATAGCGCCTCGGTCTTGTGCGGTGCTATCCGCAGGCCCAGTCGGCCGATGGCAGCGACGACGCAGCACATAACTAATTCCGTGACCCGCAGTGTTTCAGCGAAGTTAGCCGCTCGGGTCAGTACATAGTATGTCATCAGCGTAACAGACTACACTGACCCCGGGGGGGGAAACCAATCCGCAGGACCGCGTCATACGCGAGGTTCCAAAGAAGTGGTCCGAGAACGGACCCCTGTGGAACCCCGCAGAATATCTGCTTCATCCGTCCTCCTTCATATCGTTACTCCACCTAGCCGAAGGTCCATTTAATACATATTACTTAATATGATTTGTCGAAATAAAATAGTAATATAATAATTCCTTTCCTTCACACTTGGATAGAACTAAGCGGAAACAGGGTACACACATCAGGTACTGACTCCCTATATCGACTGTCAAAGATCTTCATGACAACCGAAACCAACGGCTTAACGTGCTCTCCGAGGCACGGCACAAGCGATAATCTAAAAATTCAATACGTTCATAACTCATTGGTACGGGCCGTGGATTTGAACTGTACATGGCAGTATGTTGGTATCTCCACTTATCACTGCCTAGTATGTGTAAAGTGCTTATTTTTGTTAAATGGTGAGGCTGCAACTTAAACCATACTACGCATATTGTCTACTGAAATATCCCAGGCGGGCTTCATTGTTGAATTCTAAATTCAAGCCTAGCTTGCTAAGCATTACCTTATTACGTATCCATTACTGACGCAGCAATATCCTGGTATTTAGGTTAAGTGGATGCTCTGGTTTAGTAGGGGTATTAATTAAATACTTGTTGCTGAAGCATTTAGTACTTACTCCGCACAAAGAATTCCACAACGGCATCGATAGTAGCTGTTTACGGGCGCTGGAGAATGTTTTTGTAGATCGCAGTTGGTGAACATTTTCTCTTTATTTTAAGCACTCTACTGAGTCTGCAAAGCCGAATTATGTTTTTTTGATTATTTATTCACTTATTACATAAGTTTTATAGGTGGACTAGAGTTTTGGGCATTTTGTTGTAGTCTACCTTGAAGTGCGGCATGAATTACTGGTAGATTAAGTTAGGTTTTTGATTATGGAAAGAATAAGGCCTAGCAAACTATGGCCTTACCCTCACAATAGTGAGAAATGCTAATAATTATCAATTCAAACCGTTTAGACCAGTATGTTAACCCTGAGTATCAACTGGGATAACGCGAGGATGATAGCCACTGTCTTCTTCAAATAAGTATATAATATATTAATCATGTTCATGTACCTGTCATTGACTCTCCTAAACGACTTGGCAAAACCTGTTTTTTTTTGGATTAGGCTCTCTGGACGATTCAATAATTGGACCCTGATAAGATTTTCTAAAAAGATTCTTTGGCAAAGAAATAATAAACGCGATCATTCGGTACGTGTAATGTGTCTAAACTTAGCCATACCAAAATATGCTGCTTCCTTCAAAAGAGACATAATGAACCTATCAACGATACTTAAATTAATTCTGGTAGGTATCTCTGCAGACTGACCCGTTCATTGTTACTGCACTAAGCGAATCTTACTTTTATTTTTTTAAGATTCACTTGTATCTTAAATACTAAATTATAATCATATAAATATTTATCTCTGAGTCCTTAGAAGTCATAATAACTTAATGTCCCAACAAAGATTATGACAATTTTGTGCACTCCGAAAATTGACACCGATACATAATTCTGACAAACACAAAAAATTACCTCAAAAATAAACCAGATGTCAAAAAAATAGAAATTTATCTTATTAGATTCTTAAAAGCCAGGCGCAGCTTTTAAGAATCTCATGAATCCATGGGCTCGTAAAACCTGGCTGTTTAAAGCTTGCTTTTTAATTTTAATTTCACGTTTTCACCATTCACCTTTAAGAACCCACTTTGCTTGTATTTGAAGTTTTAAATTACCTGAATACTGAATACCAACGGATAATTTAGGGAATTTAGCGCTGATTTTCTACTGAAAATTATACAATACTTTGTATAATTTCAAGTTTTCGTGCAAACCCAGCTTCATTATACTTAATTCTTCGTTTCGGAAAATAAAGTAGAAATCTGTGGAAAGAGGCCGTTGCTCTGCAGTAGGACGCTACAGGCTAGGGTTTGAGTCCCGGGTTGTCTCACGTCTCGAAGTCCCGGGACTTTTTTAAATTTAGTTGTCTCGGGTTCCGGGACTTTGAAGTCGAGATTCAAGACAGGACACAGGTTGAAATTTTACTCTCTTGTAATTACTTTTATTTTTAAATAATTGAAACAAACCATACTTAAGTACTACCTCGTAAATACTGAACACACAATAAATGCGTTTACCGCGCCGCCACAATGGTTTTATTGTGACGTTTGATTGATATTGTGTCTGTGTCAGGTCATTCAGAAAACAATTTAATTTTTTGGTGTGAAAAGTGAGGATCTAAGTGATCTAACCGACAACACTGGACGCAGAGCTAAACGGCGAAGCGTCCCCTTAAACCACTACTGCGTACATACAATCAATAAATACTTGTTATTACTATGATACTAATTTAGGTGGTGGTTTGTGGCTGTTGATTGATTGGTAAAGTTTTATTTTGTTTTAAGTTACCCACAACACTGGATTTATTCCTACTGCAGGAGTTTTACATTTTAGAAGGAAAAATGTTAGTTAGACTGTGATTCCCTTTAATATTATAGATAGGATTTCATTTGATGTTTCGTGACTGTTGATTATTATTTAAAATTGAATTTTAGTCACACATATGGCCCGAAATTGATTTAATTCTTATTTTATTTTCTTAACAGTGCAGGCTGTCTCGTGAACTGGGACTTTGAAAATGTCGAGACTTTGCAAACCCTACTACAGGCTGCAAAAAACATGAATAAATCAGAAAATAAATAAAATTGGGCTGTCCCTGTGTCCTACTATTATTATAAAAACAAAAGTTTGTAAGGATGGATGTAAGGTTGGATGTTTGCAAAGCAAGCTTTCACAACTCACATAATTATGTAGTTATGAAAGACACACATACCCAAAACGACTGGACTTAATTCGACGTTGCTTTACTAACTGTTCGTTGTAATTACGTTTTAATGTAACTTAGGCTACTTTACTGGGGAAAATTATAGGCACAAAAAAATACAACCCGTTTTCTTAAATTACGCGGACGAAGGCGCGGTTGTCAGCTAGTACAAAATAAAATCAAGTAAAATATATTTTTTTCCAAAAAAGGGACTAATAACGTTCGTCAACTTGTAAGATTTTACGCCAACATTCAAAAGTTATTTCTCAAGGCGATGTTGTCGCGTCATTTCAAAGATTTTTACGATCGTACGTACCTCAAAAAGCGGAAAATTTATAAAAAGTCACTAACTCGTAAAAAGCTGAGACGTATTAGGCCAGCTATGAACCGTCCCTAATTTTGTCTGGCACTGTATAATTACATCAACGTAAAATTCACTTGATGACGTAGCTAGTAAAAAAATTCTTACCGCTACTTTGATCGTAGAAATAGAAGTTTTTTGGTGACTTAATCGCCTTTTAGGGCTTTTTTGTATTGCGACGACCTTAGTTTAAGGTATCTTTCAACAGCTAATCAAAGTTGGTCGAGACCAATAACCACGGTGGCCACGACTTCTCATGAATCTTATATCAGAGTGGTATGACGCACGCATTCCTGTCAAAAAGAGCTGATCTAAATAATGTTACGTTCTGTTCAGTAAGTGAGGTAAGTTAGACTACCGGAGGCTGCACACCCTCTTCATTGTTTCTCATCTCGCTCCTCCAGCTATTCCTTTTCCTGTCGTTGCGATAACGGTATTGGTACCACTTACTATCAGGTAGCCCTCACGCTCGACTGTCCACTGCTAGAAGGAGAAAAAAATTGCAGTGAAATGAGAATAGAGAAGTTACTACTATCTTAAGTTATATCAAATATAACCTATAACTCGTATAACCACATTTTCGCGTTATTTCCTTCTCCTTGCAATATTATAGTTATTTCTCGCTACCCTCAATGAAACGCAATATCCGATAAAGTGGCCTAGTTTATAGACGTATCAAATTATGAACTCAATTCATTGTATTGTTATCTTCGAAGTAAAGCTTTAATACCAAGAGATTTTAATAGATATTAGGGCTGGTACTGTACAGCGCAAATAGTTTGTGGCTAACTGTAACCACATCTATGAGGTCATGAAAAAATCTATGTATGTCTGTCACAATAAAAGGTCTATTTCACTGGTCGTTATCTCGGTTGTTATACCGCATACTAGTAGCTCCTCCTTACGGGATGACGCCTAACGAATTTCATCGACAGGTTTAAGGGTGCGATTCCATTGACAAGGATCCAGGCAGAGTGAAGAGGATCAGACTGCTGACTTAAGCGGAGCTAAGCGGTAGCTAATTAGACTCTCCAATAAAATCATTATATAAACCCGCGGCTCCGAGCTGGATAGAACGGAGTCCAGTGGACTGTGATGCCCCCGATCGGCACCGCAGTCTGCTTGACTTCATTATATTCTTAGTAGCGTAGAGATACTGAGCCGTCGATTAGGGTAGACAAGATTGAATTTGACTGATCGGAATGCGGCTGAATCTAGCTTTGGTCTGCTTAGATCAGCTCCACTCCGCCCCACTCCGCTTCAATGGCAACACCTGTCTCTGTTTACTTCAGCACTCCACTCCGCCCTGCTTCTCGTCAATTGAAACGCATTCTTAAGTAAATGGGGAGCAAGGATTCAGTTTAAGCACAGATAATATAGCACTAAACTAGTTTTAAGAATTATTTAAATTCAAAATGACACTACGCGTGAGCAAATCAAATCGAACATCTCGCAAACGGTCCGTCGACTAATTGAAATGGACACCGTATGGGCGCCACTGTTAAAATCTCTCGCACCTCGAATGCGGAGCCCACATCCAATAAAAATCATGTCATCGCGCATATTGTCAGTAACAAACTATACACATAGTCTAAGTAAAACTTCATTTTGAAGATCACAACCTGATTTTAATACATACCTTGAATTAATCTTCTCAGTTTACTGCCACGGACGTTATTTCTTCAGTCTTGTATATTACTACGAAGGTATTAAACCGTGGTGATGAATAATCGCCCTAATAAAGGATATTGATAAGACCTGTTTGATTTGTTCGAAGATTTAATCAACTGGCCGTAAACGAGGCTTTTTGGAGTTTATTACTTGAAAGTATTATATTCGTTGTTTATGATATTAATATTAATATAGCTAGTTTCATAATGGCGGTTTTAGTATAACTGTGGCTTATTACGGCTTAGGGATGAGGAAAGTATTTCGGAGTTACATAATGTGGTGTTCCTCCATTCAGATCCGTTGCATGCTCGGACGACCGACGATCAGCAGGAATGCTGATCAGGCTAGGTGCCTGCTGGACAGTGGCCAAACAGATGATCGTCATCATCATCGTCCAATCGTTATTCCGGTTGCATCCAAGACTTACACGCCTTAGAGCCCGGGGTCCGCTTGCTAGTTTAACCAAAGTTCTTGATAAGTCGATTCACTATAGACGCAATATTTTGCTAGATTCTAATTTGTTCTTGGGAGTGGTAAATCCTTTCCATCCTGTATCACAATCGAACAACTTTAAAAACTGGAAATGCTGGAATTTATATATTGGCATTTATTTAGTATCCTTTATTCCTATTTTATGCTCATCTATAGCCATATCCGTATTACCATTCAACGCATAAAAGCGAGTACGCAATTCAAAATGCTACATAAAACTCACCTTTATTTTTATATCAATAAGAACGTCATGGTTATACAATAGCAGCTCAGCTTTATGTTACTGATAAAGCCTATATACTGGCATTACATCGCTTATATTAGAATCGTATTTATGGCGATATTGATATCAGTGACTGTTACGTACTGAAATTATACGGTTCAAGTAATGTTTCTGCATGATTTGTATTATATCAAAACGTTTGAAACTGTTTGTGATTTATTTTTGAGTAAGCTTATGCGTACGACTTCGTTCGCGTTTATAAAAGCTAATCTACTAATTTGAACTGGCTGGCAAGAATACCAGCGTTGTAGATTATACTGTAGCACTAGCGGACGAACGTGACATATTTTTGTCTCCATGTATGACTATCCACGTCATTTTACATATTTCTATGATTTAAGTTATATTATATATAATAAGCGATAGCCGAGTGGATATACCATCAGACTGCCATGCAGAGGGCATCGGGTTCGAATCCACGGCGCGCACCACTGACTTTTTGGACTTATGTGCGTATTGAATTGTTAATTATCACTTGTCCCGTGCCTCGGAGAGCACGTTAAGCCATCGGTCCCGGTTGTCATGAAGATCTTTGACAGTCGTTACAGGGCGTCAGTACCTTCTAAATAAACTGACACTAGTCTAAACCATCGAATATCGCTATCCCTTCGGGTTGCGGAGGTCAGTCGCTCTGTGGAAAAGCTAATATTCAGGCAAATCCGGTTAGACTAGTAAGCGGACCCCAGATTGAAACTGGGATAACGCTAAGAGAAAGAAGATATATTATAAGATGAAAATAAAGTTATTTTCTTTCTCATTACATATTTTTGTAATATCATACAAATGGGCGTGTGAGAACTTCATACAAACTTCCATCCTTTATTTCCGCTTTTCAGGGAATGATGTTTAGAAAATACAATATCATAGCTATTTGAATCGGCTCTTTAACTGATCAATATCATTGCCCTAGTTAACCCCTCCAATTTCTTATAAGATCCTATGGTCTAATATTAGCTATTCTACAAAGCCACTGCACGCAAATCAAGGGATAGCGATATTCTATGTCTAAGACCAGTGTCAGTATTTTGCGTCGGTTTTGACTCCCCATTACGAGAGTCAAAAATCCTCATGATAGTTGAGACTGACGACTTTTCGAGCTCTCTTACGTACGAGGTAAACGATAATTATAATTATATTATCAATTTAATACGCACATTACTTCATAAAATCGGTGGTGCGCGCCTAGGCTTTGTGCTTACCCGATACTATTCAACTATCTCCATGCAAATTTTAAAAGGTTAAAACGCGCAAGCGAGACAGACAGCCTTTTGCATTAAAATATCAGTATTGATGTATATTTATTTTATGTATTCAAATGTGGGTAGATTAATGTTCAAATCCTCTAAAATATGTTTGTGTTGCTGAACGTTTTTGGTCATTAATAGACTGTGGTTGTGTGTCGGTAATGCTTATGCAATATTCAATATTAGGTATGTGCGTGAAACAGATTAGTTAGATTTGTGGTGGTATTTGCATACTGTTAGTAGAGATTAGAGTATAAATAGTTTAAGTACTTTTATATGGTTATAGCGGTTAACGACATGTGGTGAAAAAGAAAGAAAGAAAGTTTATTTTGAATACTTTACTAAGGCAACATTATTTTACTATCCTCTCAAGTTTGTGACGTCGCACCTCTTGGCCGGCCTCTTGACCTCCACCTCCGTCCCTCATCTCAGGCACTCCACTTCGGGCCTTTAAATACGGCCGTGCGGCGATGACGGGCTCTCTTTCTTCGGCTGCGTGGCAACGAGCTAAGTACTCCAGCTGCTTTCCTGAGCGACACCGAAAACGTATTCCCAGGATTCCCGAAGATTACGCCGGGTCACGTGACCCTGGTTCTATCTTTGTAACTAGTACTATAATTTGGTTAGTAATTTTCCATTAAATACGTTGCTAAAGGATGTTTAGATTCTTTACCGAATTAAATAGATTTTTGTTTGTAACCGAAATTACGATTTTCATTTAACCACGTCACAAGTTCTAAACTGCAAACTCTTACTTCCAGGATTTGAAGAAAAGATCTCATAATGTGACAAAGTTTTCATGATTATTTCGTCAGATAGTTCAGATTTAGTAAACGGTGGTAGAAATATAGTACGCAATGAAGGATCGAGAAGTAAGCTAAGATGGATTTACTTGTTCGCAACATTCGTTTACTCGCTAGACGCCAGTGCCTTCGTGATCAAGGCTCTTCCATTAGTGTCAACAAATACCATACACTCAAAATAATACACACATGCCTCAGATGACGATTAAAGCAATAAATTATATACCAAAAGTGTTCTGTGTAGACCTACGCTCTACATCGTAACATAAAACATTTTTAATATACTATTGACTAAAACCCCTACGGGGATGAGTCTGGGAAATATAATGATAAATTAAATAATTGTGCAAACCGGATTCACAAAAGCAAATATTTGCTCCGACGGCTAGCCAATATTGGCATTTATTGGCAAACGCTTTTAAAATATCATTTTACGAGCCAAGTTTTCCGTAGCCATACTTCATGGCATATTTTTATGTGCTATTGGTAGACAATAACTAAAGTTCTATTCCATAAAACCGCTATATCGTATCGCTCTAAAAGTATTTACGCAGTTCGTCATTTTGTATACGATTTCAGGATCGTATAAGTTCTAGTCGGATATACTCAATACTCAATACGTTTATTGCACACCATAATGTTACATAGATGTTATAAAAATAGGTATACAGTTTATTATGGACCCTGTAGAGAACGGCAGCGTAGGAGAGAGGATTAAGTCACATAGAACTCAAATTTCGGTAAAGTAATAATTTTAGTTAGGTTTAAATAATTATATAGGTACTTATCTATTTTCTTGTAATTATTTTACAAATCTATTCAAACTATTGGATGGGTAGAGTCATAGATATAAAAGTATCTTAAAACTCGTTAAAACGCTGTCTGTTAAATTATTCATACATACATACATACTCGTACATATACTCAAGCCTTTTTCCCGTCGGCGTAAGCAGAGACAACGGAACGCCACTTGCTTCTATCCTTACAAACCTTAAATTGTTCAAGAATATTAAAGGCAGCCCTTGCTCGAATGACAACTACGGTCATGTTGAAAGCCGCGTCAAGTCGCGTATTCGAATCCTCGCTCAAGTCAAACGTATGTCATCATCCTCCTAGCACTATCCCAGTTTCAACCAGTCTGTTGGTACTTCCACTCGGCAATCGCTGCGAAGTCAAACGTATGTATTTACAAAAAAGTACATAGTTATGTATTTATCATAAGCTCTGCTTAGTTTGGTACTAGATGGTGTTGTGTGTATGTCGTAGAATATTATACTTTCTAGAATTTGTGTATAAATGCCATAGTACACCACGTTGGCCAAGTGCTGGTTGGCGGTGGACTCTGGTCTTACTCTTCTCATAGTGAGAAGAGGCCCGTGCCCAGCATTGAGATAGTATGAATAGTGTATACAGGACTGATGATTATTAACAGTCAATAATATAATATGAAACATCAAAGAGAGAGAAAGTTGGCTCCCTCATAACAATATTAAATTAGTAAGTAAGTAAGTAATTCTTTATTGTACACCACAAAAATGTAAATACAAGGAAAAACATCAACACATTTGTAAAATTTTTGACCATTGCACGATGAATTCCGAAATACCACGTAATTCGCTTTTTCCAAAGGCTCTCTAATTTGCATAAAAGTTACATCATTCAATTTAAGTGGAATATGTTATTCCTAATGTATGTATGTTTTCTAACGAACGGTATTGTTGCCCCTATCTCTTGAGACCTAAGTGCAAAGCCTTCCTAGAAATATAGGTGGCTTAAATTAAGTGCTATTGTTAACGTAAACGCAATACTGCTTGAAGGCTATAAGGGTATTATATAGTAATATACTAGGTAACTACTAATCTTCTTAATATATAAAATCCTTGCGTTACTGACTGACTGACAGACACGCTACAGCCGAAACTATTGGGCGCAGGAAGCTGAAATTTGGCATGTATATTCCTTGGGGACCGTAGGGGTGCACTAAGACGGGATTTCCCGAAATTCCCACGGGATCGGGTAAAACGGGAAATTCGAAAATATGTGCGTGCGAAGCCGCTGGCGTCGACTAGTCTAATTATAATGTAGTATTTTAACTCACTAGCTAGTTTATCTTCGACGACCGGTTGGCGCAGCGGGAGTGTAAGCGACTGCCACGCCGAAGGTCGCGGGTTCGATTCCCGCTCAAGTCAAATACTTATGTGCGTGAACATGGATGTTTGTCTTGGTCTGGGTGTTTCTATGAATAATATGCAGGTATTTACAAAAATAAAAGTATATATTATGTATGTTTTCCATTGTCTGGTACCCATAGTAAAAGCTCTGTTTAGTTTGGGACTAGATGGTGTTATGTGAATGTGGGAGAATATTAATATTAATTAATTATCTTACAATTTTAGCAAACCGTTTTTCACATATTCTTCACTGAATAATCTCTATATAAAATTCTTGCGTTACTGAGTGACTGTCAGACAAGCTACAGCCAAAACTATCAGGCGGAGCTAAGCTTGCTCCGTAATTTAGCATGTATGTTTTTTTTGGGAACCGTAGGGGTGCTAAGAAAGGATCTTTTAGTAAACAATAAATTAAAAAAACCGGCCAAGTGCGTGTCGGGCCATGCGCAATGTAGGGTTCCGTAGTTGCCCATAATGACTTGCTGCAAAGGGTATTAATGTACACCAATTCCGACTGTTTATTTTGCTGAAAAAATAATTTTAATAACACTATTATAAGAACCTAAGTTTTGTTTAGAAAAATACTAGGTATGTATGCAGTTATGTATTGTAAACATAAAATGTGGTTTCCAAGATATACTACTACTATACATACGTAGTACCGTAGTACATTACATACCAAAGTACGTATATCTTTAAGATTAAGCCAGCGCGCCCAATGTAAACTCACAGAAATAGGTATTTATAAGTTAACCGACGATTACTCGTAAACTAGTGATATCTACTTAGCCGTGATAGTTTTCCTTTTAAATTCGTTATATGTACTACATTTCTGATTTTTTTCACCTCTTCCAAATTAATAGTTTAGCCGGCAGAGGGGGGGACACTTGAGTCTAACAAGTTTTTTCACTTCACAGCTTGATATTTGACAAACCAATTACTTGATCGAAAAATGATTTGAGCAAACTAATAATATTTTTTTAAAACCTATCCAATGATACCCCACATGATGGGGTACTCAACCAAAATAAAATTCAGCCCCACTATATTATGTAGGGGAGATACCCTTAAAAAAATATTTTCCTAAATTTTATTCTACAGTTTTATTGCAATATCTTATGTCTATATTCATGTCAAATATCAGCTTTCTAGCACCAGGCGTCTTTGAGCTAGGCTGCGGACGGACAGACGGACGGACATGACGAAACTATAAGGGTTCCTTGTGGTCTACGGAACCCTAAAAAGGTCTTACAGATGGGACGATCAAACCAGTTGAAGCCGTCAAAACTGGCATTCAAAATACACGTAGGTAGTCTATAAATGATGAACCCAAATAATATCAACAACATCAGTCGCAATATAAAATTTAACTAAAAACTACTACAACTACAATCTCCAAGGAATGGCATTCATCGGTCGCACTCCTAAAATATTCATATTGCAGAGATACCTAATTATATCTAGACAGAATCATTTTTCCATATGTATGCAAATTACAGAAAGTTAGTCTGTTTTGTTACCCCACTGGGATATTGTACAGTAACTACAGTATGACATGTGTGTATGGCATGTGGCATTGGCGGGCAGTAAAGTTATAAAAACTGGATGACCTGAATTGTAATACGAGTATATCTATATATGCATATTATGTTTACATACATACATACAGTCTGTGACTGTGTCTGAATGAACGAGAAATTAAACTCAAAAACTACACAGCGCAAGCTAGACACTTTTACCTTTGTACCGTTCTTATGGTGTAGGAAATAAGAGTTAGAATTGTAGTGTAACTGTATAGTTTGACTTGTCACTATGTGTAGTTAACAAATTACTTAATGAACAGGAATAGATTGAATTCTGCATAATCACTTGTTGATTTAACTCTTCTGGTGTAAAAGTACCTACAGTCATCATCGCTAGTTTCACTCATATTTTAAGATTATTTTATATATTAATATAATTTAACACGTTACGCTATACCTACTGTCACAGATTACTAGCTACTGTATCAGCATCAGCGAAATTTTTAGTCCCGCTACTTTTTTAAATCGCGTTATAATACCTGGCGAAAAGTGGGCGTTTAATATGCCTCTGCCTACCCCTTCGGGGAGACAGGCGTGAGTCTATGTATGTATGTATGTATGTTATAATACTGCGTCCCTGATGTTTATTTTTCAAATGTATAATTGTTGTAATTCTAAATAAAAATGTAATGGTTAAATACTAATTTGATACGATTAATTATACTTATTTTTATTAAAATCCAATAATAAATTAAACATGTAACCAATAACATATAAAAAAAAGTAATTTCTTTATTACAAATATCTTTTTTTTTGCGTTGCCGTAGGTGTTTTCTTTGAGGTCGAATTCCAAAATCGAATTTCGAATTCGAAGGGGTTCGTTTTTCACTCACTTTTTATATGCATGTGAAAGAGACAGAGCACAGTAAAATTCGAATGTTTCAAATTTATGGCTGAACAATGTCAATTCGTGACACTGAAGATTGAAAAATTAAAAAGCTACTTTTACTCACGCTCGAATCAAAATCGCTTTTTGTTCACTGTTGTCTCGCAGCAAAAGCGGCATGTTTGAGCTGCTGAGGTGAAAATAGTATTGTAGGGTTTCGTGCGCGTCAGTGGTGAATAATGCAAGTCATGCATAAAATAAACAATGTGTCCCTACAGTAAGAAGTAACCTATTTACCTAAAGGACGAATAATTATTGGTCTCGCTCTGCGATACCAATCATTTGTCTAGGCATCTGTGATTATAACGAATAAAAACCTAACCTAAACAAAAATAACAACTTAATGACGTTTAAATTGCTCAGTCAATAGCATAAATTGTTACACAATTTAATATAGATCAGAATGATAGGCATTGCGTATCCTGACTTGGTGAGACTGTGGCTTAGATGCCGGTTGACGCCAGAATGTCGATTTTGTAGGCCTTCATCATAATCTTAGTAAAACCGACTAAAACCCATAAACAATATAATTATTCCATATTCAATTTATAAGAACATGTGGATAGTGCCTACCGTTCAAATAAAAATAGTGGAATCCAGTTAGGTACCTATTTTTAAGATGGAAAAATAATTGAACGCATCCATCACCATTGGTAAAACCAGCCAGTGTTATTTAAAAGCTCTGGGCATAGCTGGCAGTAACAAAGGAAATACCTTTGCCAAATAGAGCACGTTCTAAATTCAAATGAAGTATCTTTGTTCGAAACGTATTTCCACAGAGTGCTTTCGTTGATTATGTTGTGACTGCGAATGATTGAAGATTTTCTTCACTTAAAATAAAATCAGTTAAATTGGACCCATTTAAATTTTCTAAGTAAATATACAAAAATAAGTCCACAATCAGGTGTTCTGTGCCAATTTTTCTATCTTTCAATCTAATTTAACTTAGTTCGGTTTAATATCATATTTATTTTACAAATTTAGAAATAAATATTGCTTGTTAACAATGTTGTAAAGATAACGTATACCTTACACATAATTTAGTAGAATTAAATATACTTTTCTGATTAAGTAATTTGTTAACTATACATAGCGACAGTTCAAACTATACAGTTGCACTACAATTCTAACTCTTATTTCCTACACCATAAGAACGGTACAAAGGTAAAAGTGTCTAGCTTGTCATGTGTAGTTTTTGAGTTTAATTTCTCGTTCATTCAGACACAGACTATATATGTATGTATGTAAACATAATATGCATATAAAGATATATTACAATTCAGGTAATCTTATCTAGTTTTTATAACATTACTGCCCGCCAATGTCACAGAGCGTCGCGTCATACCGTAGTACAATATACGGCCGAAACGTCGGTAAAACAGAGGTATTTATACCTTAAATTCATTAAATATCGCGAGTAAGACCAATTTCACTAAAATTGAAAGATAAACTAGCTAGTTAGTTAAAATACTACTTTATATTAGTAGTTACCTGGCATATTACTATATAATACCCTTAATGCTTTTAAGCAGTATTGCGTTAACATTAACAATAGCACTTAATTTAAGCCACCAATATTTCTAGGAAGGCTTTGCACTTAGGTCTCAAGTGATAGAGTTCACAATACTGTCCGTTGGAAAACATACATTAGTAATAACACGTTCCACTTAAATTGAATGATTAAACTCTTATGTAAATTAAAGTAGCCTTTGGAAAAAGCGAATTACGTATTATTTTGGCATTCATTGTCAAGTGGTCAAATATTTTTTTATATGTATATCAAAATATATTGATAATAATTGTGTTAAGGCAGCGATAGCCTAGTGGAGATACCAACAGACTGCCATGCAGAGGGTATCGGGTTCGAATCCACGGCGCGCACCAATGACTTTTCGGAGTTATGTGCGTATTAAATTGTTCATTATCGCTTGTCCCGTGCCTCGGAGAGCACGTTAAGCCGTCGGTCCCGGTTGTCATGAAGATCTTTGACAGTCGTTACGGGGCGTCAGTACCTTCTAAATAAACTGACACTAGTCTAAACCATGGAATATCGCTATCCCTTCGGGTTGCGGAGGTCAGACAGGCAGTCGCTCCGTGGAAAAGCTAATATTCAGCCAAATCCGGTTAGACTAGAAAGCGGACCCCAGACTGAAACTGGGATAACGCTATGAGGATGATGATTGTTATGAGGGACCCAATTTTTTCATTCTCTTTGATGTGTCTTGATGTATTACTGACCGTTCATCATAATTGGTCTTGTGTATGAGCTGTTCCACTGCTTGGTCCCACTATAAGAAGGGTAAGGCTTTAGTCCACCACAAACCAGCACTTGACCTGCGTGGTTGACTATGGCTTTATTGTTATTATACATAGTGGGAAGAGGTCCACGCCTGGTTTGTTTTAGAGTTACAGTTCACAAGTACACAAGGTAGGTATTAAAATTTTACTATTAATTTTACTGACCCACGGTGTCACAGTGAAAGGCGTGATTCTATAACGAAGAATGCGTTAAAACTCCTATGTATACTCTTTTAAAAAGTTATCAATTCTTACAATTTAATAAAATCGTTTAAATTAAGCAACATTTTGATACAATGAAAGAAAAATGTAGGACAGCTATTTTAATTAAATTATCTGAATAATAAAAAAGGAAGCCTTCGTTATATGCACTTGTATAAAAAATTATGTAAATCCTTCTAATGGCGATATTTTAAGGACTCATACATAATCTGTACGAATACTGTTTACTTTTTTTTTGTTTTTACGAGGTGGAAAATCCCTTCGGATCTCCGACTCTTGGGGAAATGAGAGCCGGAGTATGTGGTGTAACCACAAAAAACCACCTCGACTTTCTCATGTACCCGTGTGTGGGAGGGTAGGAAATCGCATAAGCATTCGTCGCTACCCCCCAACGGGTATTGGCCTGCCAGATGGTCAGGCGGGCCTGAACAAAACCCCCTTGGCGGCGGAATAAGGTGTTGGGCTCCGCTGCCAAAACACCCAGCGGCCGCAGAGGATAGGGAGGACGGCAACGCAACACCGCATCTTCTCTTCCTCTGCGGCCCCACCGCGACGCATCGAATGGTGCGCCGCCATTTGGTCGCGGGAGATAGGGCGCGCGGCAACGCAAGACCAACACGCCTCACCTCCCACGACCGCGCCCGACTGCGAGGGACAGACAGAACTGTCCCCCGCACCCGCACCGTTGGACGCATTAGTAGGGTACAATTGGGGCTTCTGCATCACTTGCTCTCGCGTCGCCGCTCGAGCTGCGTGATACAGAAGCGCCAATTATACAATCGAGATCGATTAATATAAATGTGATCTGCATCACTCAGAACAAAGTGAGCTGACGCAGACGCTCCCAATAATACCGTTGTTATCTGCGATCCGTCTGATTCACGATATAATATTGTATTTCATTCACCGACATATCATTGTAGTAGCAATGCAATGGGACAACTTACTGTCGTTTCTAGTTTGAGATGCTAATGTAACAACATTCTCAAGTTAGACTGCTGTGTTCAGCCGACGCGATCAGTCCGATCGGTTGTTGTGTGTATCATAATCTGGTATGGTGTCGAACTGACATAGCCAAGCAAAAATTATCGCGCGCACTTAAATAAGTACAATAAACAACAATATCATGTTCGATCACGGCACATCGTTGCATCGAAACGATTTGGTGCACATCTTGTACTAATGAATGCATAGGCCTTCCGTATAATGAGAGGTTAGCTTTTACTAGCAACTATAACTCAATAATAGAGTTGTGGACACTACCACAATGCAACAATATAGCTGAGTGTGCACATCAAGTGCACATATTTGTCACAGACTAATCTTATGCCTTGCAATGTTTTCTTTTATATGTAATACTTTTTCTGTGTCTGTGACAAATAAATAGTTTTTCTCTTTCTTTCTTTCTTAGTAAGTAGCCAACAGTAGGTATTATGGAGACATAATAATTGATTATAATACAAAAAAAATAAAGTAAAAAAAACATAAAAACAAAATCCAAACCGGAACAATACTCATTTGTTCCGTGCGGGAATCGAACCCGCAACACGTTGGTGCATTAGTTGCTGCGTCTATTAAACCTACTATTTACATTGTGATGCGAGTAATACTCCTAGCCAATGCGCCAAACGTGTCGTCAAAGATTTGATAAAATATTGGACCACTTTGTCTTAACATGACGTGTATAGAATTATCCAAGATAATCAATAACTCAAACTCAAACAAACGTTTATTTTTTATAATTACGATAATAAAATCTTCTAATATATAATATATTTAAGTAGTAGACAATTAGGATTCTTGATGGATGATTTATATATCTTAGTCTTAAAACAAATAGCACTTTAAAATACAATAAATGTTAGATTAGGAATCACTTATATCTTATAAGATTTTTTAATTACTCTTTTAATAATAATAATTATGCATTTCATTTGCATCTACTACAGGCATTCAATCCAGCAAACATGCCGTCTTTCTGATTTAGTCAAATCGTAAAAAGGAAATGGTGGTTTGATTAAAAACACTTGTAGGTTTTTATTACACCATACAGCTATTTCTTTTAGTATAAATTCATTTGCTTACTGCATCACTCACCTCGCTTCGCTCCGTTCGCAATGCAGAGCGCCCCAAAAATCACACTACTAACATGATCTGCGATACGGACGGTTGGCATTAGAAGTATAATATTATTTCATTCATCGATGCATCGTAATACTGGTAGAATAGTAACAATGTTTTTACTTGGGATGACATAATATAAACAACATTCTCAAGTTCGTTCGACGCGCTCAGTGCGGCTCGGGCACAGCGATGCATTCATAATAATTTATATGTACATACTGTTATCTTTGCACAGCTCGTTGATAATTTTAATGAATGAATGCAAAATCTTAACAATGTTGAAAGTAGGATCGGGTGGCTCCCGGGTTCGATTCCCGGGTCGGCCAAAGTGTTATTGGGTTTTTCTGTTAGGAAATTCTCAGTAACAGCATGAAGTCTAGAAATGTGCCCGGTACGGCAATAGGCTCGCCTCCCTATTACGTGGGACTTAAATATATCTGGCGAAAAGTGGGTGTAGTAATACACCTTTGCCTACCTCTTCAGGGTTACAGGCATAAGACTATGAATGTATGTACTTATGAATTATATAATTGTTTCATCCACAACTAGCTTTTGCCTTTGACTTCGTCTACATGGAACTTGAACCTACGGTCACTCGGATTCCAGGTGATGCGGACGTATCGAGATAAAGCAGATTGACTGCACGTGTAGTGTTCGATCGATTAATATAAATGTGTTCTGACTTCTGACGCCTTCAATAATACCTACTTTTGTTATCTGCGATCCGTTTTATTCACGATATAGATTATTAACATTATGTTTTCAGCTTAGAATAATAACACCTATTCTAAGGTTTTCAGGTTAGGAATTTAACTCCTTGTCTTAGTGACCAATGTAACTGTTCTCTTTGCTGAGTTTTTTATTGTACTTATGAATGTGTATCAATTCATGTAATATTCCAATCATAGTATATATTAAAACTAAATGGGTATGTTAGTGAGTATAGGAAACGATTAATTAAAATGAAACAATCCATATTGTATCTTTTTAAAAAAGTTTATTATCAAAGCACCATTTTTTTAAGCACATAACATTTTTTAATGCACATATTGAGTCATGATAGATACAATTGTACAAATCTCCGGAATATTTATAGCGATCATAGGCTTAACAAATTAGGACAACCTTTATCTTCTAAATTAATTACATTAACACTATTTAAAATATTTTTCAACCATGACACTTTTTCAAGACCTTTAACGAAAACACACTTATCTTTTAAGATATCTAAAACTAAATATTGATAATTTGAGTAAGATATAAATCCTTCGCTCCAGTATATTTTTCTATTACGCTCAATCCAGCAAACTTGTTGTCTTTCCGATTTAGTCAAATCGTAAAAAGGAAATGGCGGTTTGATTAAAAACACTTGCAGGCTTTGATTACACCATATAGCTATTTCTTTTATTATAAATTCATTTGCTTCTGTTTTAAAGCCTTGGATGTCTACAATAGCAGTCATGATAATCTACGCACGATGTTGCTCAGAGGTTTGTATTCCACAAGTCGGGCATTTATAATCAAACAGTATGTAGTTGTCTTATCTGGTATTTGTGTTGAACATTCAAATTCCAATCTTACATCCACTGGACCAGTTTTTAAACTATCGTTTTGCCTCGAGCAGTCTAAGATGAAGACTGGGGCCTTTTCTTTGAAATCCTGCAGATCAAGCAACGGTTCTACCGGAGAGTTGTAATACGACTGGCGAAATTTCACATACATTTCATATAATATACTATATTTGTTCTCACAAAACTTTAAAGCTAAAGGCTCATAAGGATAATATTGCGAATTTAAAAAGAGCGTAACATTTGTCACCTCACAATGATCAAATACCGAACTGTCTTTAGTTCTATTATTTTTTCTATTAGTTTGCAAGCAAAAAATGACATACCGAGGCTTTTCTAATTGAGAAGCAGTCTTTACTGACCAAGAATGCTTTGTGGTTTTAGGTAGTAAAGGATACTCATATAAATCCCAATTTCTAAAGGCCATCTGAATAGGTTTATCTCTTTCTAAGTGCTTTAAAAGTATTAAACGTTCTCGATCGGAAACTTTTATATGTGGTACTCTCCATTGAATTCTCTGTATATCTATTTGAAGCTGCACGACTTCATCAGTAAGAATAATACTATTTAAGTTAGAATTACTCCTATTCAATATAAGTTCGTGTTTACAATTTATCACAATTTTATTGTAATCCTCTGCAAACCCTAAAATCTTATTTAAGGGCACCACAACGCTAAAATGTCCATCACTTTGGAATCCGTTTAAATTCCAACCCCATAATGCAGAAACTTTACTTTCTGCTTCATTAAATGAGATGTATGACTTTATTGTTGATGTTATTCCAGAATTTTTTATACGATCTATTTCAATTCCATTCATTTCGTACCTGATGTCTTGGAACAAGTACATAACAGGGTTATTAGTAAACGTAACAGCTTTCTTGATCTGATGCCCATCCTTACCGAACAGCTTTGCTTGACCTTCGATGTAGATGGAACTGGCTGATGGTAGCACGTATATATCTTGCTGGTGTATGGGGATTCTGATTTCATCGTTTTCTCTAAAACTGTTATTGTAGGGATTGTATGAATGGATTTCATAACTTTCGATCGAACTATCAAAGTGTGGTAAATCGGTAATCTGTAGTATACTCATACTTTAAACCCTAAAGCTTTAAGAAAATCTTTATTTGATTTAGTCAATTTCTTCACGTTTTTCTTACGTCTGTGCACCTTTATGGTCGTTGACGGAATAGGACGTTTTATTTTCACTGAAGGGTTTTTATAATATGCTATCATTTTGCTTTTTTTTAATGAAGACGTAATTGAATATTTTCTTCACCAAAGTCAATACGGTAACCAAACTGATCTACAATCCTAACAGATATGGATGAAATTATATTTTTGTTAACTGGAAAGTAAATAACGTTCTGAGGTATTTCTATGTAGCTGTGACTTGGAGCAGTATCAGATATAAATTCATGAATAAAATGAGTCGGTAATCCGTTGCAGTATGAACCGTGTACAAGATCACATTCAATTCTGATAACAGCTGTTGAACTGCTGCTATTAACGGGCACATTCGGTCTTGTTTTTAATACTGAAAAGTATAGTAAACCGCACTCGTACTGATCAGATAAATGAAGAGGTGGTTGAAAATACGAAATCAGTTCCGATTTATTTCCAGAGATGGTAACCGTAGTAGACATGCTTGCATACTGAACTCTTTTAGATGATCCTTTTTATTTTATTTCATGATTATACCAACAAGTCTTTAAGAAATTTAAACGTAAATGTCCACAATTGAAGGGGTGATCACGTTGTATATTTTCATAATTATATTGAATGTTAGAACCTACATATTTTAAATATAGAGGTTTAAGATTTCCATAACTGTCAAAATACTCAACATAATCATTATATTTTGCATAGGCTACCCAATGAGAACCAGGATTTTTGAACTATCCAAATTAATAACTCCACATTCTTTTTTATAAGGACATTTAGGGAGCTCATCTCTCGTAAAGACACCTCTAAAATAAGGAATTCTATTCCCGTACTTTAAAATGTCAAAGTTAGTTAAGGCCCGTTTGGGTAGCCGATATCTTAGTTTTTTTCTTTTGATACGAAAATTCCAAGGCCGCCTTTATGTGGTTTAAGGTGTAGTCCTTTCCCAATACATAGAGCTTCCATTTTTTCATTATGTCTTCTCGATTCTTCATACAGCTTTTTAGCCATTTTGAATTCATTTATGGTTTTAGCAATACCAGCTGCACCGCCTGCTAAAGCTCCCGCAGCTGATAATCCCGCAAAAATAGGAATCAAAGGTAATACTCCCCCAGTTTTTGGAATTGGAATAACTCGAGGGAGCTTAATCGATGAATCATCAGCCAATTCTCTAGTAGCGGCAATAGCTAATTCTATTGCCATTTTCTTGCTCTTAGGTTTTAATTTTTTGATATGCCTTTTTGCTTTTGTAATAACAGATTTTAATTTACTTTTTAACCCTTTTCCAGGTGTAATTTTTGGAGAATGCTTTTTGTCCAAACCAGAACCAGTTTTAATTTTTGCTGACATAGCCTTACTTACTAAGCGTGCCGCGAGTTTTTCAGCTATACTGGCATCGGAAGCAACCGCTCGCTCTTGCGCCATTTTTAACAAAATTAAATCAGCCTTATGTCGATCCTTTAAGTTTGATGACTTGTGATATGCAATATCGTGATCTTTGCAGTATTCGTCCAACTTATTAACGCCGTTATCTCCTTTTGTTAGTCTTTTTATTAATTTAGTACCTGGGCCACAGTAATTATATCCTGGTAAGTGTAATTCAAATGGTAAATTATTAATAAGCCAATTGAGAAGACTACTCTCTCCAAAACACATTATAAGACTGATGATTCCGGTTTGAATACTTTAATAAATAGTTATGTGATTCGAGTTTGTTAACGTTATTTTATTTATAATATTACATTCGATTTATCAATCCAACTGCTTTCAGCTGAAGACAAACCTAACCATTTTACTAAAACCCTGTTACCTTTTCTTCTAAGAACTTTCTCGACTAGATATATATTGGGATGTTTTGTGTTTTGAAGTTCTTGTGTATAAAATGCTCCTAAAATAGGCAGACCTCTGATAGTGTCTTAAATTAAGTAAGTTATAGGATTTGTATTTTGTATTTCACGAATTTTAAATATTTCTGTTGACCAGTTGGGAGTATAACCTTTTTCAAATGTACCTTTGTATTTACTGATACGCACATAATCACCTACTTTGTACTTGCTTTTTAAATTATAATTTTTTGGCAACTTTAAATACCTTTCTAATATCAGTTTTTTATTCATATTGTTCACATTAGCAGGGATTTCATTAATAGTGCGATGGTGAGTGTGATTGTATTTGTAAATAACATAATTGAGGGTATTATTTACCCAATTGTAATTGCCTTTTAAACTAAATTCCTTATAGATTTTAGATTTCAATGTTCTGATAAATCGTTCGACTATTGAAGCTTTTTTTTGTTGAGAAGGTTGAATAATGGTTAATATGAAACGATTTCATAAGCTTCTGAAATTTGTTATTATAAAATTCTGTTCCATTATCGGTTTGCAGATTTTTAGGAACACGCCCTTTATCCAACAAAGTTTTGAAAGAGTTATACACATCTTCTTTGCTTTTACTTCTTATAGGAAAGGCCCAAGCATATTTCGAAAATGAATCAATAACGGTAAGACTATATCTATAATTTTTATTTTCTTTTGAAATTGATTGCAAATCAATTAAATCTGCTTGCCACAAGTCATCTATATCTCTCATTACTTTCGTCTTCGCGGATAGTTCACTCTCGCATTTTTATGAATTTCGTTTACCACGTCAGCTTTGCTCATGTTCACAACTCAGTAGGTATGTTTGTCTCGAATTCTGCTATAATACTGAATAAAAAGCATATTATTAGGACTATTTATTGTTTAATTATGTCAGCTTCTTTTAACTCTTCGATTATTGATAAAATTTCATTATCATGATTTCTATTACCAGCATCTCGGGAAGCAATTAATAGTTTCAATCTTTCAACCAGTTCGTTAGGATTGTCCCAATATACCAAGTCAGTGCTATTTTTGTATTTCTTTAACGTTGGTAAGCTTCCTCCAAATTTAGTGACAATATTATTGTTTGACGATTCAGAAAACAATGGTTTGATTATTTCACGATATTTTATACCTTTATCGCCTCTAATTTGCCCATTAGGATTGAAATCTCTCTTATGTGCATTTGTATAATGCAACATATCTTTATAGACTTTGGGGTGGAAACGCTAGGCTCATGGGGTCCGAGTGCTCGTTCTCTATTTCGGGAAATTTCTAAACGATTAATCGACGTCTCACGTGACCAGAAGGCTGGTTTATTCTTTGCTCAAAGAATCAGCATTGCCATCCAGCGTGGCAATGCTGCCAGCCTTCTGGGCACGTTACCCGATGACATTGATGCGGAGGCATTTTACGACGCCTAAACCTGTTAAATATTTTCACTTTTAGATTTGTTTTATGTTTTTTTGTATTAGATTAGATTAAGCTTCAGATACAAAATTATGTTTTATTATTATGTCCCTCTTTATAGACAAGTTTATCTTTGCTCGATATTTGTTTCAAATCAGGTTTTCTTCGAAGTAAAAGTTCTTTCAAACCAGGGTTAAATTGAAGCTTTTGTCACCAACTTTAATTAAAATGGTTTTATCATTATTTGCACAATCTATTTTAGAAAACGAAACTATTGAATTACCCATTAATATTTTTTTGTTTTCACTCCTTATTCCAAATGGTATGTTTAGGTCATAAATATCATGGATATCACGACCCTCTAATGATATTTCTAAATCATCCGGTAATTCCATCTGGGGAGGCTTTTTAACGTTCAGTACAGAATTCAGTTCTGGGTCATAGCATTCTTCAAACTTAGTAGATGAGCTAGTATTAATGTCACCCAATTCCACGTCTTCAAAATTAGAGTGTGTATTCTCAAAATTTTGTATTTTTTCTAATGTTTTATTTTAATCAACTAGAGTTTTAAGGGGATCTGTGACAGGTTTTAACATTTTTTCAAGTGATAAGTTCGTAGAGTGTTCCTGGTTTTTCATTTGTTTTATTTTATTCTTTATGGAGTCTACAGACTTCATTAATTCTATTTTAATATTTTTCTCCATGTTATACTTATTAACAACTGTATTCAGCTGAAGAACAAATTATACTGAATTTGATTTGCCATGTTAATTACTTATATATATATATATATATATATACATATAAACAGTCAGTCAAATTTAAAAAACATATCAAAGTTCTGTCTGTACCTTCCATTATTTAATGACGATTCTTTATTAATAAGTAGAAAATTATAAGGTTTACTCCAAACAGTTTGTCAAATATTTCTAAACTCTTTCCACTGTAAATCAGAAGTAACATGCTCTTCATAAATATGTTTTAAATTCACATCATCTTGTTTGAATATAATAAGAAAATTCACATTGTCACGCAACAGTTGTTTTGGAATTTTGGAATAGGTTTGAGATAAATAGAAACAATCTATTTGTTTATATTTTGTATACCCATACAAAAATAATTGCGAATATTAACTTGATTTTCACACGCAACATCATCAAAAATAAACACAGAATTTGTTAAAGCTTCACTCGGAGAAATTACCTCTTTATCATCGCTAAATTTGTAGAAGTTAATCTGCGAGACTCTTCCTAATACTTCACTCAAGAAACGATACTTTGGTTGGAATGAAGTTTTGGAATAAAGATAAAGATTTTTAAATTTTAGACCATTTTCATGTAACAACAAACTAATCATAACGTTTGTTTTACCACAGTTCGATGGACCGCACATTATACATCGAATCGTATTCGGTAATAAAGGACTATGTCTGATCTGGTGAGAAGTTTCATTTAAATCTATATTATTAATTTTCAAAGATATGGGTTGCTTGATCAACTTCATTTTGACAATTACTGTAATGAATGTCTAACACACATATTTATAGGTAGCTATAACTTTAACACTAAATTAGATATACATATCATAAAGTATAAATAACAGCATTTAACATGTTTGAACAGGTCTAGAAAGTAAGGAATTTTGTATTCTCGTATAACAATATTATATTTTTAATAATTGATTTCATTTGGTATTGAATATAATACAGATTTAAAATTGCATTCCTTATTTCATTATGCTGTCATAGTCAGCCGAAACAGGACCTGTTGCTAGCAGAGAAATCAAGTTTTATTGGTAAGTACGTTTTTAATGTTATGAGTTATTACAATATTTTATTATATTATTATATGAATAATTAGATATCTTACTTTAGTATTATTTTCAGAATCATGTCATACAGCCCCAGCATTCTCAACATTGGAGGACTTAACAGATTTGTATTTGATAATGTTGATTCTCAAATCCCAAGTCCTTTGGATGAAGTTGACCAGACAGAAATACAAGAGGTTAGTTAATATTATTTTATTCCTCATAGTTAAATTCATATAGTTATGAACTTTTCATTTATATTTTTTATGTTATTATATTGCAGGACAATGCTTTGGCAGAGAATGGTAGACAGTTAAAAAACAAGCCATTTTTTTACTCTCAAGGAAATTATGAATGTTTTGAAAAGCATCGGAACAAATCCTCTGATCAGGTAAGCACTACATAAACTGTATTTATGTTTATAAACATTTATTGTGCGCGTCCACATTATTATATATTTATGTGTGATTTATTTTTTTTACAGGTTACTAGCCCATATTTCTCCACTCAAGACGATGGCATAACATACATTGAACCAAAATTTTCTACAAAGTCAAAAAAATTGTCACCGTCTAAAAAGCGTCAAAGTTTATTAACGTCATCGGCAAATTCGAACATTGTTCGAAGAAATCGTCCTAAGCAAGGACGTCTTCTAATTAAGATAGATATTCGTGAATTAGATTATGTAGACAAAAATAAAAAAAACGAGGCTTGCTTAAGTGCACAATATGTGGTTGAGGAGCCTTATGATGATGTAATGGATATCACAGAGACATTAATAAAAAAAATAAGTAAGAAATTGTGTGATACTGAGTAGTCTTAAGATAATGTCTTTATTTATGTTTAGTTGTATTACTAAAAATAAATAAATGTTATCTTTTTAAAAATGTGTAATTGTTATGAGTCAATGTTTGTATGCATGATTTATATTTATGTAAAAATTAAATAAATGTTGTGGCTGAATTTAGTAGCTCAGTACCGAATTGTGGAATACAAACCTCTAAGCAACATCGTGCGTAGGCTATCATGACGGCCATTGTTGACGTTCAAGGCTTTAAAACAGAAGCAAATGAATTTATACTAAAAGAAATAGCTGTATGGTGTAATAAAAACCTACAAGTGTTTTTAATCAAACCACCATTTCCTTTTTACGATTTGACTAAATCAGAAAGACGTCAGGTTTGCTGGATTGAACGTAACAGAAAAATATAATGCGGTGAAGGATTTATACCTTACTCAAATTATCAATATTTAATTGCAGATGTTTTAAAAGATAAGTGTATTTACGTTAAAGGTCTTGAAAAAATGTTATGGTTGAAGGATATTTTAAATACTTATAATTTAATTAATTTAGAAGATAAATGTTGTCCTAATTTGTTATGTTTATATGATCGCTATAAGTGTTCTGAAGATTTGTACAATTGTATTTATCATAACTCAATATGTGCTTTAAAAAAATGTTGTGTTTAAAAAATGGTGCATTGATAATAAACTTTTTTTAAATTGATAATATACATTGTTTTATTTTACTTAATAGTTTCCTAGACTCATTAACATATCCATTTATTTTTTAAATTGATAACATGATAACATTGATATTACATGGAGTGAGGAATTCATTAGGTACACACATTCATAATAAAAACTCACTAAAAGTAACGCTACCATTGATCACTAAATAATTGCTAAACTTAAAAAATTATGTTAACTATAACAGTATGGTATAACTGGGCACTCTGAGTTATGCAGAACACATTAATATGAATCGACCGCGATTGTAAAATTGGGGCTTCTGTATCACGCAGCTCGAGCGGCGACGCGAGAGCAAGTGATGCAGAAGCCCCAATTTTACCCTACTCGCATTCTGCGCAGGCCCCTCTAAGCCCACGCGGAGCGTCCACTCCTGGGATCTCTCTTAGCTTCACCGCGGGTGTCCAATCCACGGTTACTGAGCCCTCCCACCACGACAAGGTGGAGATCCTACGGGGGGGACGAATACTGTTTACTGCAGAACTGCTAAATATTAACTTTTATAATAATAACTTATACACTTTTAAACAATGTTGACAAACACATAAATATTTTTTATTCACATTATTACCATTCACGAATGAATTCTCAAATATTCTATTCAAAATGTAACATTGGATAAGTCATACAAAGTTATAATTGCCTAACTTTGCAATTTTGAGCGAGACGTGGCATTAAGTAGCAATAAAATTTGGTTATATAGAATTTTAATGTCGAATGTAAACTTTTTGTGAATCTCATACTACAATAAAATTTATTGGGTAATTAATTTTGTTGGGTTTTGACAGAGAGTTATTAGACAATGTTTCAGAAAAATGTGGCTTATAATAAATTTTATTTTAAACAAGGATAACTCGATTATAAAACGTAATTCTCACGGTTATCATGAGAGTATGGAAACATATTTTACGTTAATTTATATTTTGAGTCACAAAGATCTACCTACACAAAAACGGGCCATGTCCGGTACGTGGACGGTCCGTTTCCGATACTAAAGACTAAGCCACAGTATCCCGTCTTCAGCCCGGATACAGCAGTGCAGACCGCAAACTATGCAAACAAGTATGGAAAACTGCGTCAGCTATGCGAGCTAAGCTAAACTAACTTAGCTTAGCTCTTGGTCTGCAACCCACATTACACAGCCGCGCAATTCATAAGCACTTTGTTTTTGCTTTTTTTTAATTTTATTTAGGACAACAAACAGTTAGACTGATAGCTTAAGTTAATACATATAAACAACGAATTACTAACAGTGAAACCAGCTACATTGTCCGCAAATAATTAATAAGTAATTGTACCTTTACAGAAAGTACTTAACAAATAAGCAACAAACTCCACTATCAATTACATAGTATACTTAACATAATTATAAGCAACAAATACTCGCATCATAGACATCTTTGTAGCAAAATATCTATTCAGAAGCAATTAATGTTTTTTTTTAAACTAGAGGGCAGACATGCAAATATATCAACGTCAGTAAAACCAGTGTTATACACATTCATTATCCTACGCAAGGGGCAGCGGTCTCCTGCATTGGATTTACATTTTTTTGGTGCAAACAGACAACATTTTCGTGTACTTCGAAGTGCCGTTGAACGATGAGGTATAAGAATACTTATTAGATTTACAAGCTGATTACAGTTAAATCTATTATGGCACATATCATATAATAACATAATGTCTAAAAGCGTTCTTCTTGATTCTAATGTAGGTAAAGAAAACTTTAATAGCAGATTATCATAGGAGGACTTAGAGCGATATAGATATAGAGATAATAAGGATTCCAAACACATGTTGCATACTCTAACTGGGATCGTACCAAGGACTTATACAACAGAAGATAAGTAGATTGACGTTTAAAAGCTTTACAAGTGTGCATCACAAACCTATACATCTGGTACGCTTTATTTACGATGTGGTTAATGTGGTCAAGATGGAGTTTGCTATCCAGATATACGCCTAAATCTTTCACGATCGATACTTTTTCTAATTTACTGTCTGACAAGAAGTAGTCTTGGACGAAATTGTTATATTTTTTGTGAACCTTATTGACTTACATTTTGGAATACTAAGGTAAGTTTATTAACTAAGCAGTAACTAGACAAGCGATTTAAATCGTCTTGAAGCTTATGACAATCATTTAAGCAAGTGATTTCATGATAAACTTTTAAATCATCAGCATATAGTAAGAAATGTGATCCTTAAAACATTCATTTATCATCATCCTCTTAGCATTATCCCAGTTTCAATCTGGGGTCCGCTTTCTAGTCTAAACAGATTTGGCTGAATATTTGCTTTTCCACAGAGCGACTGCCTATCTGACCTCCGCAACCCGAAGGGATAGCGGAAAAAACATTCATTTATATCATTTATAAATTAATACAAAGAGCAGAGGACCTAAAATGGAGCCTTGCGCCACGCCTGAAGTTACCTTTACAATATTGTCGGAAGTAAAGCCATTCTTAACGACTCTTTGCGAACGCTTTTTTATGTAAGAGGTGAACCATCGTAGCAAATTTCCTCTGATTCCATTAAAAACTAGCTTCTTAAGTAGCAAATCATGATCCACCTTATCAAAAGCCTTGCAGAAGTCTTTATAAACAGCGTCTATTTGTACTCTTCTATCCATACCATCAAATAGAAAATTAATATACAATACTAAGTTGCTAATTGTTGATCGTTTCTTTACAAACCCGTGTTGCTCTGCAATTATTATATTGTGTAAATAGGGATAAATGTGGTTATGTATTAGATGTTCCAAGACTTTTGATAAGGTTGATGATAGTGAAATTGGGCGGTAGTTGGTGACGTCATTCTTACGGCCACTTTTAAACACAGGTATCACATTAGCCAACTTCCAAATTTCAGGAACTAAACCTTCACGTAAACTATTGCTGTACAATATATGTAAAGGCAGGGCAATGGTATCAGCAATAGACTTTAAGAAGAACGGCGTTAGACCATCCGGCCCTGGACCCTTAGTAACATCTAAAAGTTTAAGTTCTCTTTCGAAATATTAACTCTTTCATCGATTGTCCACATCTACTAAGTCAGATAAATATTAATGTGCCTCACAAACTTGCTCGTACTTGTAGATATAAGTTGCTTTGCGCCAAAAGTTTTAAAACTAATCTGGGTCACTTTTCCACCGTTAATAGAATGCAAGGTCAATTTAGTCGCCTGTCACTCTCACCCAGTGTCGATATTGATATGTCTTACTCCTTACATAAAGTGAAATCTATCGTTTATAAGGTATTCTCACAAAAATGAAAGAAATAAGTTCAAATAGTAATTACATACACTTTCTCATCGCATTTATTAAAAAAATTACAATTTAAATTTGTCTGTATACATGTATTTCTTTTACAAAAGCTAATTGATATTGTGTGTACCTATAGATAGAGATACGCGTGATCTGGTTTGTAACTGCATTTCCTATTTATACGTTTAATACATGCCTATTCAAAGCTGAAACTTACATACTTTGCGATTGGTCTTGGTTTTTTGTATACCGTTTTTTGTATACTGTTTCTTTTATGAAAGCTGGTTTATATTATATGTACTTATCAATACCGAATATAGACAACCATAATGTGTATTGTTACTACATTACCTATTTAAATGTTTAATACATGCCTGTTTAAATTTTAAATACCATAATTACATTCATTAATATATCGCCAATAAATTTGCTTGTACACTATTTATTTTATATAAACTAATTTCATAAATGTTTAACACATGCTTATTTAAAATTAAAACATTTTTCAGTCGCAGTAATGAAAGTCTTGCATTCTAAATTTGTTAGTATACCGTTTCTTTTACAAAAGGTAATTGTAATTGATATTATATCAATTGTATGTACCTATTAATATTCAATATAGATAAATAAAATGTGGTTTATAGCTGCATTACCTATATATGTATATGCCTATAAACATGTTTGAATGTTTAATATATGCCTGTTCAACATTTAAATACACTCGTCGGTAGCATTAATTAAAAGGCTTCGTGAATCAGGTTTGCCTTTGTACCATTTCTTTTATTCAAAATACTTAATGCTAATTGATATTATATGTACCTCTGCATAAAATAAGCATAATTGTTTTGTAACTGCATTTTCAATTTACATGTTGCATACATGCTTATTCAAAAATAAAATAATATTCTTTTCATTTGCATTAATTAAAGTTTTGTAAGCTAAATCTGTTTGTATACCGTTTACTTTCTAAAAGCTAATTGATATTGTAAGTACCTATACATTAAGATGAGCATAACCTTTTTTGAAGCTGCATTTCCTATTTACGGGTATAATACGTGCCTATTCAAAATTGAAATACACTTTTCAATCGCATTACTTATTTGAAACTTTTGGATTTCAAATTTGTCTATATATTATACTTAAATAGTATTTCATTTTTATTTTAATGTAAGCGGATTGAAATAAAATTGAAATACTGTTTTGCATTGCGTTGATGAGGGTTTTGCAATGTGCATTTGTTTGTTTACTAAGAGTCTATTTCATTTCATTACAACAATTAAGTGATATTGTATAAATTCATACATATTCTGTATTGTAACTGCATTTCCTAGTTTTATATTTTATGCATGCCGTGGCAACCTCTAATTAAGGCAACACTACACAATGTTCATTCATAATCATTAAGCACATTCTGTACTCTTGGTGTATGCTTTGTTGGTTGTCCTCAAATAAATAAATAAATAAATAAATAAATAAATAAATAATTATTATGGCAAAGGTTTCGAAATACGTCGCCGTTTTTAGGGGTTGTGAGTGATTGGAGAGGGAGCAGGGGAGGTCTTGAAACCCCCCTCACCATTTTCACTTGCCGGAAATACTTGGTTTCCTCTGAAAAAAAAAGATCTCCAAACATCGGTGTGTATGGCACTGCCAACTTCCACATTCATCACACTAGTTTAATAAACTAAGGTTGTCGGAGCCCTGCGAAGGGCTCCTATTTTCGGATTAAGGGTCAAAAGAGAACCTAACATAACCTATTTATTTACTTATTACAGTCGCACCTAACCCAAGGCACTCGAAAGCAATGACGCACAAATTTGACATTAGCTGTCAATATGATCATTCCAAGATAGCAGTTTTGCGTTTCGTTTCACGTTTTTCACATAAAACCTAAAAATTACATTTGTAAAACTGTACTAAAGTATAAAAACTATGTTCCGTTTTGCATAATTGCCGAAATATTTATGAAATTTTGGAAATTGTTTAAAAATATTTAGACGCAACTCCGGCAGCCAAAATTACTTTTAGGGAATTAAAACGAACTCCCTTAAGCCCCCTACACTACCAATACCCTCAAATTCAGGCGACTCGTTTCAAAACCCAACCCATTATTAGTTTTCAAAATAGATGAAACATCAAAAATATATGTGGATATACCTTATTCATGAGATACTGCTATGTCGCTTAGAAAATTATAGAATTTGAATTTGAGTTACTGCTTTTTCGTTAGCTCTCGCCATACGTGTTTGTATGGAAAAATATAAAAAATTTCTTTCGCATCAAATATGCGTTGTTTCAAAGAAAATAAATATTAAAAGATATTTATTTATATTCATTTATAATTTATTAACGAAACAGAGTTTACAGCTCATCAAAAGTTAGCTGTCTGCTACAACGCGGCAGGTTTTCTTTATTCTCATCGAATGTTAAAGGCAGTGTGTAAGGTGATAAGACTTATTATTTGCTGTTGTTCACGAGGCACGGTTTCATTTACTTTCCTTTTACGGCTTGGTATTGTAGAAATTTCAAGCACTGATGAAACATTTTTCTCTCCGTGATCTCGCAATGCCATCCCTTGAGCTTGACGAGAATCAACAATTTCAGGCAACTGCCAATTCATATAAAAAGCCACAAGCTTCTCCCAGACAACATCATCTCTTTCTATAATTTCTATTTTTAGTTGTATACTTTCGCCACTCCACACAGCAAATAAACACTTTTGTTTGCGTGTAACGTGGCGTTGCCCCTGAATTTGGTAATAACAATTACAATATTTGTTTAGACTAGTCAGTTCACTTTTTTATCATGTTTCCATATTTGTATTTTATTTGCTCTTATACTATTCTCCAGGCCATTCTTATAGGCAACTTTAGAACATTAAATTTCCACAATCGTGTTTGAACCTATTAATCCATCTGGCGTGGCACCAATAATCGAATAATCCACAAGGCTCGATTGTTACATTTTCTTGCTTCGCCAGTTGTTGCAAAGCCAGTTGTTCATTTTAGTATCCATGCGCAACTGATTTTACATTGCAAATATTTTATTTGTACAAAATATTTTTTACTAAGTTGGCTTTACTGCTGTTATCTCTTCTTTTTGCCACTATACAAAAATTTCAATCTGTCAACATATTCTTACGCAATTCGAACCAGTCACTGCTATCCCTCTTTTAATTTTTGCTTATCACTACGGAATTTGAGTCAAATTTGTTAAAAAAATTGTTTGGCATTTCTTGGCTAGCTCTTGAACAGATCGTGTTAGGAATGACTGAAGTCAAATGTGTGTAAGACGTTGCAAAACTGTTATCTTTAACTTCACTGTAATTACAACAATGATAATTAGTTACGTACTTTATTATTAAAAAAATACTATGTCTTGTGTTATAGCAAACAGAGAAGTCACCTTCTTACTTATAAATGATTGATTTTAGAAATTAAAAAGATATTAGATGTACTGAGACATACCTAATAGTTTATGAATAATCAAAGTTTTACCCGATGTACCTAAAAAGGTTTATGTTCAAAACACAATAATACAACATTCGTTACCGCTTGTGTGCGGATTGCGGAGCGCCATATTAGCGCTGTCATCATTATTGTTCGCCGTGGCGGCATCTTAGCGCTCCAGGCGCTCTGACAAGCTAATGAATTTGAAATATAGGTACATAAAATGATTCGATTTTATGTTATTACTCTTTCAAAAATTTAAATCTGTGGCAGCTATGTATTGTGAGAATAATTTATATAATTATATTATGCATAATCGATAATATATAAGTAACATAGTTAGTCATAAAAGACTCTTATGAAAATAATTTGTGTAAAAATGTTACATATTTCATAATCACTTGGCCATGAATGAATTTCTATTTTATTACGACGCTTTCTTGTACAAATCCTTCGTAGAACTTCATTTCTCTAATTTTCCATATTTTATTCTTCTAATTATATATTTATAAGCACAGAAACAATAACACATTAAACGCAACAAGAGTATAAACTTAGCTCCTAATTATATGTGCCCATAGTTACATGAAAAGCCTATTTGATTCAAAGTATTCAGTCTATAACATAAAACATGAAATTACGAACTCAAATCGGCGTATTACAATAACAAACAAGTTTACGTAAAATTTCTTGCAGCGCAGACGCAAGCGACATGACCTATCTCTCACAGGGCTCATAGCCGAATGATGAGGTCTGGGCGGGGCGTAAACTAGCAACTGACACTCAGTACACCGCTTATGCTAATAAGGTTTAAATTGCCGAAGCGTTTGCTACTGATGGGATCTACCGAGCGTCAAAATCATACACGTTTGGCAGATTTTATTTAATTTTACAAAATATACACGTATAATATGAAAATAAATAGGGTAATTCTTTAGTTCATTAGATTTCCTACAATATTATAAAAAAAATATGACAGCTTACGATCAAAATATTGCAAACAGTGAGACGAAAGATTATTTTCTGCCTCGATTTTGTGATTTTTTTACCGTGATTCTATTTTACGTATATATACGTATAGCCTAGTGGAAGGCAGCGATAGCCTAGTGGAGATACCAACAGACTGCCATGCAGAGGGTATCAGCTTCGAATCCACGGCGCGCACCAATGACTTTTCGGAGTTATGTGCGTATTGAATTATTAATAATCGCTTGTCCCGTGCCTCGGAGAGCACGTTAAGCCGTCGGTCCCGGTTGTCATGAAGATCTTTGACAGTCGTTACAGGGCGTCAGTACCTTCTAAATAAACTGACACTAGTCTAAACCATGGAATATCGCTATCCCTTCGGGTTGCGGAGGTCAGACAGGCAGTCGCTCTGTGGAAAAGCTAATATTCAGCCAAATCCGGTTAGACTAGTAAGCGGACCCCAGATTGAAAACTGGGATAACGCTAGGAGGAGGAGGATTCTATTTTACGTACATGAAAAATTCTTTCAAAAGTCTTTTGTTCAGACTTTTGACTTTAAGCTCTAATTTTTGCTAGTTTGTAATATGTACCGTTATGGCTAGATGCGCGACGAAAAATTAGGTGTTTCACGGCTTCTGAGGTATAACAGCGCCTTAATTTTATACCTGTATAGAATGATTTGTGCCGACCATGATACGTCCTTGCTTAACCCAAACTACTGAAGCTAGAAACATGAGATCTGGACAGTAGATTTCTTTATGGACTCATTTAGATTTTATAAAAGTCCATCTCTAAGCATTTTAGGTTGAAAGTCTTAAGACAGGTGACTGCTAATCTTTTATAAATAACAAGCCTTAGGCCCACTTGCGTAACGTTTGATTTAAGTCACTCCTTAATTTAAATTTTTTGAACAGAATTAACAGCTTAAAATAATTTAAGTTAAAAGTATTTAGCGTCCTCTTGCACAACGACAATAACGCTTAGATTTAGTTAAACATTTTATGAGGTCGGTAAAGTAGTTTCTACGTTTTGTTTCATGGTATGAAGCCTTTTTGTTACGATTTTAACGATGTTATGCGTATGCTTTCGCATAAAACCTTAGACTATATATACTTTGAGCATAAAACAAAACGCATTGTCGTCGCCTAGCAACGAAATGACAATTGACAAATAATAACTAGAAACTTTTGAGCATTAACCCTAAAACCCTACATGGGGTGCAGGTGCACCCCACACCGATTTGTTTTCTAAATATCTCAATTTCTTTAATATCCACGAATTCGCGCGTCGGAGTATTTTAGTTTGGTGTCAACCGCTCGCGTTACGTCAATACCGTGACGAGGGACCGCGTTGTGTGGTCGCCAGTTTAAGCGCTGTGGGGTACGCCAGCACCCCAGTGTAGTAAAATCGTAAGATTATTTATTTATTACGATTGATGCATTTATATGTAATAAGTTATTAAATTTGATTATTTATTAAAACAATAGTTTTATATGAATTAAATACAGATATTTTTAGATATTATGAAGGTAAAATTCAATGAAGTTTATTTATTTTGTTTCGGATGGCTGTCAGAGGTTTGAATTACGAAGAAATAAACTCTATTCTAGACCACAAATCTGGCGAGGAAGAAATAGAAGTTGGGACCAGTTGTAATTCCTGGGTTCTTTACAAGTGTTCAAGATCAAATAATAAGCCAAATATAAAGTTTCAGCAGACAGTTTTGAAATTAGGTTTGGAACTGATACATGAACATTTGGAGGACCGTCACCGGATGCCAACTTAGTCCATTGCAGTGATCTTCAAAAAAGGACCAAATCCTACAAGCGCTGTTGCTCAAACTACATTTAACTTTTTGTAATAAGGCTGATTTGCGATCTCAAGTTACCGATTATGTTTAATAAAACGTATTTTCATAATTTGTTTTATTTTTATTTTAAGGATTACAGTCATTTTAGTATGGGGTGTTCTAGCACCCCAGTGTAGGAATAACATGTGCGCCAAATAGTGTAGGATTCTAGGGTTAACAATAACACAAGTAGGTACATTGTTATCAGTTATATCATCATCATCATCATGTCAGCCTAGGGACGTCCACTGCTGGACATAGGCCTCCCCCTGCTGCGTCGTCCGGTCCAGTTATAAAATTATTGATAATTTTCGTCGCTAATGACAAGATGCCAACATCAGTGTGACAGTTCTTAAATGAAATTAGCCACTAATCAGCCGATTTCCGGTAATTAATTTTGACAGTTCTTAAATCATATTACTCGACAAATTTTTCGTTGTGCAAGGCGCTAGTGGTGTTTAATATATTTTTTCTCGTTAAATACATCTTAATTCCATTTAAGAATCGTTGTGCAAGTGGGCCTTAGTGTTATACTCGGTAAATACAATTTATTTTAGTTGTGAATTCATTTGCTAAGTTAGTTGCATCTATATTCAAGATGACAACCAGTGATAAACCAATAAAATTTAGTGCCAACCTTATTGCTTAGCTCTTGTGGGATACAAGAGAGACAGGAATATGATTATTAGGATAATGATAAGTGGGTTTAAAGAGCATGATGTGAAAATCCATATTATCTCTTTTCCCATTTAGCAGTATTTATTCTTGGCAAATAAAAGTAAATGTATGGACTACTCATGCTTTATTTCTAAGTCAGTTGTGATTAGTCAGTTTGAATTTATTTATTCAGATAAACAATTATTAATTGTGTATGAATAAATAAGAATTACATTAGCCCACATGTTAACAGTTTAAAATAAATATTAACATTATTTAGAAAATACCCTTAAATATAAAGTCAAATAAAACTATTGATATAAACTCACCACCATATTAACTATACAAACTGAGTGGAATCATTTTTAGAAATAAGTCTGCACTACTCTTGCTTTGTAATATTAGTAGCTTGTAAATTTCTCTTTTATGGCTCAGTTGGCAAACAGTTCAACAATTTCACAGCTTTCACTATGCCTAAAAATATTCAATATTGGATTAAACATGTTCTTCCATGAGTAATAATTATAGCACTAGTATTTTCGAAATTCTTGATCTGCATGGTTTGAAATCATTTCATATTTATCACCAACAGTCCGACTGTTCACGGCTGAACATAGGCCTCTCTTTGTTCTTGCCATTTTGTTTTCCTGTTTGATGTGGATAAAACTTATTTTGAATATATTAAGTTTTAACTGTTTTATCAAAACTGCAAAATATGGGTATCCTGATACCTTTATATTTGACTATCTAAAATGGCACTGTCAGACAGAACCTGAGAAAATTCAGTGTCCTTTGTATTTTACCTTATGCGTAAAATATGGGCTCCAACACTGTTGTAGCTAAGATAACTATAGACCAATGCACAGGTTGAATATGCCTGATATATAGATATAGCTTAATAGACCGGACCACTTTGTAAGAGTAGAATTTTATTTCATCTACAGTTACGAAGGTTCATGGAACTAATATTTGGGTGGGAAATTTTGCCCACCACCTGTCTTTTGAGTGTTGCAGGTTGGTGATGACATCCTGGCAGATGACCTGACATTGGTGTGAAGAGAGGATGGACGAGCGGTCCTTTACTGATTGGTATGTATGGATGACGGTGGCCCGCCCTTTTGACGTCAGTGGTTTTGTGTGTGGGCTACTCGCACACATGCCGCATGAGTGCTGTACTGAGCTGGAGTCAAGCATTGTTTGCTAACCTTTGTTGATCAACATCAACAACTGTATGAGCAGCTTGACCGTATGGGCGGAGGATTCGTCAGATAGCGATTTACGTGGGGGGGTCCTCTACCTCCTCCACTGTCGTTGTTGGACCTATGTAATTGCATTGTATTGATATAACTGATCACGACGAACGATGACGATTATTTTATGTATTTGTGTTTGAGTAAAATTTTATTTTTCCTATCCAACATCCTTCCCAAAACGCTGGCTGGCCACCATGCGTATCCTTGATTCTGGTCTTGTTGGCTAGATCCCGTGATGGGTGATGCCGTGTGTTGGCTAGATCCCGTGATGGGTGATGCCGTGTGTTGGCTAGATCCCGTGATGGGTGATGCCGTGTGTTGGCTAGATCCCGTGACGGGTGATGCCGTGTGCTGGCTAGATCCCGTGATGGGTGATGCCGCGTGGGCTAAATCGACCCTATGTGGGTGATGCCGTTTGTGGGCTAGATCCCTATGTGGGTGATGCCGTTTGTGGGCTAGATCCCTATGTGGGTGATGCCTGTGTGCGCTAGATCCCGTAATCGGTGATGCCGTAATTGGCTTAGCCATGGGTGAAGCATTGTTTGTTAGATCCCGTGATGGGTGACGCATGCCTCGGGCTAAGATCCTATGACTAGGTGAAGCCTTGTAAATAACTTTTAGTTCATTCTGTATGATAAACACTTATTCATGTAATTTTTATTTTCCTTATGTTTGTTTGTTATGCTGTTTATTCTGTAACCGTTAAATAATCAGCGCGAGGAGCGCGCTGGATTAGAATGGCCGTATGGGCGCAAATTAATATATAATGATTATATTGTTACGAAAATATTAATAATATTTAAGATTGATATTTAAATAAATAACTCCAGAAACTTTCAAAGTAAAATCAATTACACATTAACATTACCATTATTCTGACACTTATTTTTACGATAATAAATGACATGCGTTTATATTTGCATCCTGTTGATAGCGCCATCTGTTGACAATGTTGTAAAGCAGCGTTTGGTTAATAAAATAAATTTGTTATTCGTGTAAATTAAATCATTTGGTGTTGTGCAAAATTCATTACAATATTAATGTCGATTTTTGATTAGTTTATATTGAATTGTACAGTAATTTCAATTATATGTTGAAAAGGAAGTGACGGTTCTTAAACATTAAGTGATGACGGTTAGTTTATAAAAAGGACTGTAGCTCGCATTTTAATCCAATTCTGTGCTAGAAATCAACTGATAATAAACCAAGTAATATTACGTGAGTGTTTTTATTATGGAGTCTGGACACCATAACCCTGGCGTATCGCCGACATGTACAGTGTGAGTTATATGCCATGCACACGAAATGTTGATGAATACAGCTGATTATACGGACAAGGTACGAGAGTTGTTATGTGATAACAAGGTGTGTAAACCGGTCTCATATAACCCTACGGCCAGAGTAACGCGCAGAATACGAACACTGATACAAGACCACCAGGACCTGTTCACAGAAGACGAGTACAGCAAGTTATATGGTCCCAAGCCATACCAACCACCTAGGCTATATGGTCTGCCTAAGCTACATAAGCCCAACGTGCCACTGCGGCCTATCGTAAGTCAGATTTCCTCGCCTACTTACGACCTTGCGAAGCACGTTGCATCGGTATTGCAGCCATTAGTTGGTATGACACCGTCTTTCGTAAAGAACTCACGTCATTTCGTCCAGATCGTACAAAGTATCCGATTGGAACCGGAAGATGTAATGGTAAGCTTTGACGTTGAGTCGCTTTTTACCAATGTTCCAATAAGGGAATGTCTGGACGTAGTGAGGGACAGACTGAGTGACAACGATATGCCTCACAACTATATTGATCTACTAAAACACTGCTTAGATGGCAACTACTTCCTCTTCCAAGGCCAATATTACCTCCAGATCGAAGGTGTCGCAATGGGGAGTCCAGTAGCCCCGGTACTGGCTAATATCTGGATGGAACACTTTGAAGAAAAGGCGCTTAGCAGCGGGCCCAAGACCATCAGGCTTTGGAAAAGATACGTGGATGACATCTTTAGTATCGTAAAAGGAGGTAAGCAGGAAGTAGATCAATATGTGCAACACCTTAACTCCATTCATCCGAAAATGAGGTTCACCTACGAAATGGAACCTGACAGATCGTTGTCATTCTTGGATGTCAAAGTGATTGTGAGACCAGATGGGTCCTTAAATTCAAATTCAAATTCAAATTCAAAATCCTTTATTCATTTGGGACACAATGTGACGCTTATGAACGTCAAAATAATAAATTTATAAAATAATTACTTATACTCAAATTTAAATCATTTTTACTGTATGCTTCTACATTTACATTTACTGCCACGTTCGCAAAGCAATAGGTAGAACCATGAGAAAGAACGGGCAATAAAACTCACGGTCACTCTTTTTCATCGCCAGGTTTTGCATAATACACATAATTTACATTTTGTAAGGTGCTGCAACTGTTACACCTTCTATATCACTTGTATATATTTACTGTACATCATAATACTCAAGCATAATACTTTTGGTTAGCCTCCTCAGAATAGACATGGTGAAACAGGAGCATCCACTTACATTATATATACCTAATAATGCAGGCAATCCGCGAAAGTGATCAGAACCATGATGGAAATGATGCAGTTAAATATTAAAATCTAATACCAGCCCGCAAGACCGTCATCGACCAGTCATCGCAAGTAGCACCCGTTCACGAGTATGACGCATGTGCCAGCCATCATCCCTCTCGCCATATTAGAGGGACAGGGATGACCCGACACACGACGCCACCACAAGAAATGACATTTTAGTGAGCATGACGACAACGGTATACGAACCAGCAGTAAGAAACAATCTATTGGTATACTGACCATGACCGCCAATTACCTCCATTTTCCAGATCGTTATTATTAAGATAAGTTAGTGGAACGCGTGAAGGAATGCAAATGTAGAAAGAATTTTGTGAAGGTGACAAGTGAACAATGATATGATCAGAGATAAATAATCTTAAACTTCATTCAACAAATCATAAAAATATCCAAATCCTGCAAAAATCATGTGTTCACGAGGCACCTCCACTTAACATGTAAATAAAATAATCGTGAGTTAAACAAGCCTAAGCCTATCCCCACGGTGTCTTATCATTTAAAAATTCCTTAATAGTGTAATAACCCCTTTGTAAAAGAAAGTTCCTAATTGTCCGTTTGTATTTGTGCATGGGTAAATTCATTATTTCAAGAGGCAATTTGTTGAAAAATCGTATACCAATCCCCGCAAATGAGTTCTGAACTTTATGTAGACGGTAGTTAGTTCCCACCAGTTTATGGTTATTCCTTGTGTTCACGTTGTGCAAATCACTATTTTTGCGGTATAGAATTAAGTTTTTCTTAATGTACATTAAGTTAGCATATATATATTGCGATGCAACTGTCAATATGTCTACTTCTTTAAATTTATCACGTAAAGAATCTCTAGCACCTAACTTATAAATTGCACGTATGGCCCTTTTTTGAATGACAAAAATAGTCTGTATATCAGCAGCTGTACCCCATAACATTATTCCGTAACATACGTACATTACGCTGTGAAAATAACTAAAGTAAACTAGTCTAGCAGTATCTATATCTGTGAATTCCCTAACTTTTCTAACTGCAAACGCTGCAGAACTAAGTTTTGCTGAACTGAAGCTTACAATCTAAAGTTACACCTAAGAATACGGTTGATTCGACTAGTTGAATTGTTTCCTTATTTAAAATTATATTAGTAGGAACACTTTTGACATTAGGCAAAGAGAATTTAACACATTTGGTTTTGCTTGAGTTGAGTACCAAATTATTTGTCGAAAACCAATCTAATACTTGTGCAAGAGTGTTATTGACGGTATCAAAGTTACTTAAATTACGATCAACTTTAAAAATTAGTGACGTATCGTCGGCAAACAAAACAATATCACATAAATTTTGTACAAAGAACGGCAAATCATTAATATATATTAAAAAAAGAAATGGACCGAGAATAGAGCCCTGTGGAACGCCCATTCCTACTGGCAAACATAGAGACCTACTCCCATTAACATCTACATACTGAATTCTATCACTAAGGTAGCTGGCAACAAGATTGAGTGCGGTATCTCTAATACCATAAAGTTTCAATTTAAGTAAAAGCGTATTATGTTCCACACAGTCAAAGGCCTTTGATAGGTCACAAAAAACACCAATGGCATCTTTCGAGATTTCCCAAGCATTTAAAATATGCTTTAACAAAGGTACACCGGCATCAACGGTGGAGCGACGCTTAGTAAAGCCATACTGTTCACTGTGAAATAAATTATTTGTGTGAAAGTGGCTCTCTAGTTGATGCAAAATAATCTTTTCAAACATTTTACTAATAGCAGGCAAGATAGAAATTGGCCGAAAATTACTAGGGTCGCTCTTTGATCCCTTTTTGAATAATGGTATTACTTTACTGTGTTTCATTAGATCAGGAAATACTCCTGTATCTACGCATCTGTTGAATATTGCAGCTAAATATGGAGCTAAGCTAGAAATAATTTGTCGCACAAGTTTAACACACTGCGTATACCGGAAGCCTACGCACACAGATAGATACCTGCACGCCATGTCGCACCACCACCCTCGACACCTGCAATCCGTTGTGACGTCACTAAAAAACAGAGCACATGACCTCTGTGACCCTGAGCATTTGAAGCTAGAGCTAGACCATGTTCAGGAGGTACTTAGGAAGAACGGATACCAGGTACAACGACGAATGACGCGGCCTATCAAGCGCGATAAACATCCGGCGGTAAAAAGACAACCGACCTATATGCCCTACATAAGAGGTGTTACGGATAAAATAGGAGACAAGTTAAAAAACTACTCTATTCCGACCGTATTTACACCAGGGGCCAAAGTATACAACATGGTGGGCACACCGAAGGATGTTCTACCGCTACAAACCCCAGGTGTCTATAAAATCAACTGCAGCTGCGGAAGCTCTTACATAGGGCAAACGAAGCGGACTATCGCTGAACGTATAAAGGAGCACATCGCAGCTGTAAAGAACCGTCAAACGAACAAATCGGCGATTGCGGAACATTTACTTCAATCGGGCACCAATCACTGGATTGAATTTCATCGTCCCCAAGTCCTCTCCACGGAACGCCACTTTTACCCAAGAGTTGTGCGTGAAGCGATTGAAATCAGAAAACATAAAAATTTCAATCGGGAAGAGGGCTTCAAATTGTCATCGGCGTGGAATCCTGTGATTCGGCTAACAACACCCCACTTTAATGCGCAGTCGGCGAATGTTCAATATACAGATACGGTTAGTGTGTTTTGCGACGGTACTTCGAATATCAACGACCCGGGGGTAGAAATAGAATCTTCTACCTCGCACTCGGAGACGTGACATTGCTTCACCAGTCAGCTTGCGACCACGGGACGTGCAACCGTCTCGAAACGTCAAGCAAAATAAGGTATGTAAATACCTTATTTGCATGTTCGCGTAAATTCCCGTCTATATATATATATATTCTTAAACATGCAACGCGAGTGTTTAAAAGTTTCTTATCAAAAAAAAGCCTTTCTAAATCGTAACGTCAGCATCTCAAATATCTAAAACAACCAAAAACGCAGTAAATGCTAGTTACTGCGTTTATAAATCGTGTAGCAGTACATGAAAATAACATAACAACCCATATTGTTCACTAAAAGAACAAAAACAATCATACATCTTAGAACATTGTAGGTCGCGGGCGATATACCATCGGATTTACGGAAGAAACTTTATTTTATTGGGACTCCGCTTAATCGGGCGATCGGAAATATATTTCTTTATTGCCCGTTAGTTTGCGGATTTGCATAATAATATGGCGGTTATTTTAATTATTATTTATAGAATTTTTTTACTTGCTGGTCGTAATATTGTGAATTGGATTCCTGGTTGCAAGCAAATGTTGATGTATTTTTAGAGGGCTGAAGGTAATACTTTTGAGGTTAAGATAATAGAACATTCTAGGTTCGATTTGGATTATTCGAGATATGTATAAAATAAATAAAATACCATCCAAACTGCGATCACGCCAACGCGTGGCAGTTGGTTACACTCTCGCTACGCTTCGGCACCCGTTCGCCACATATTAAAGAAGTTCTTTTAATAAAAGAAAGTGGTATTTTTTATAGACTCACGCCTGTATCGATAGCCCAGCGGTGTACGTAACGGACAGCCGAGACAATGGTCTCGGGTTCGATCCCCAGGTACCCCAGGCACACACCACTGACTTTTCGAAGTTATGTGTGTACTAAATATGCTAATTATCGCTCGCTTAATAATGTGACCGGTACATGGCAATAGTTTAGTAATTCAAAGCGCAGGAAAGAAAAGCATGGACTAGTAAGGAAGCCAGATCGGGAAAGTTTATGCATTAATTATAATTTTAAATAATAAATGCATAAACTTTCCCGATCTGGCTTCTTTACTAGTCCATGCTTTTCTTTCCAGCGTTTCGAATTATTAAAACACACTTCAACTGCGCATGGCTCAGGGACCATGTGGTGACGTATTAAGAATACAAAATGTCATTACCCTATTTTGTAAGAGGCTACTAAGGAAAATACTCGAAGCAAATAGTATTATCTTTGCGAAGAGACGGAAAACATGACATCAAACCCTGTTACAACCCGTCTGGCCAGCAGGGCCAAATTTTCTTGGGTTCACGGTTCTAAAATGAAGCAAATAAAGAGAGGCTTTAGTCTAGGAAAAGCTTAAGTGGACTGTGAAAGGCTATAGAAAGATTACTAATCTATTCTTACAGTTAAAGTGATTCAAGTATATTTGTAAAATATGCGTATATGAACGTGTCAATATCTATTGTTAAAGACACGTGTCGCTTGTAGGCTGTTACATTGTGCGATTAATAAATAGATGTGGGATGTAAGCGACGTTCTTACCGGAACGCAATAGTACTCCATCTGTTGAAAATGTAGCACACCCAGAAGCAATTAGCCATGCGGTATATAGACTTACATTCGTACGTTTGAAGGCATTGACTGCCATGTACCTACGATGTCTGCCCACATTTAACTATATGTTGCGCATGCAGGTCATCCTCCTACCTAATAGAAAGGTAAGTCTATTGCCATCTTAATGTACTTTTGGAAATTCTTGATTGTGGTGAAAAATAAATTAATTTTAATTTAGCAAAGCCGATTCGAAGTCTAATCTTAGTGTTTGTCAGCAAGCAATTAAACGGAGCATTGTCTATATTATTATACTACACCGAACTCCAAAATACAAATCGCTGATGTACTAATCCCAAAATCCAGGAGAATTAAAATAAGAATGTCATGCCTGCCGTAAATTTGACCATCTTTGGGCTAAAACTACCATTGGGATGGGTTCCTGGTCGATGAAAGGCTTCACGGCAGACCCAAAGTTAGGTGGCAAAATAATTTACTACAATAAAATTAAAAGTGGGTATTCAGGGGCCTAATTCTCCTAAAAAAATATAGTTTCGATATCATCATGTCAGTGTCATACTTACGTCACAAAAAGCGTATTCTTCTAAATTATCTGATAACTGAACGAAGTTGTAACGAGATCGTAAATTGAAACAAGTGTCAAAATATGTGTCAACGACGAACTGTTTAATTCAAATTATACGATATATTATTAGGTTATCAGAATACTACTTCTGAGTCTATTCAAAATATAATATCAATGTCATATAAAAATAAGAGAATTGGCCCCCAGCTCTCAATAAAGAGAGATGGAAAGATGATAGAGTCCTTAGCCTTGCAGTGGGACACTTTAGGCTGTAAATAATAATAATGAAAAAGCAATTTATTTTGCAATGTCTCCATTAATTTCTAATAAATAACTGAGACAACGATGACAAGTTGTCGCAATCTTGACCCACGACACGGATTATAAACAAACTGTATTTGGGATGTCTTTGAATCGAATCCGATAGGTAATATTAGTTTATTAATGTTAAATTTAATTTACTAATCCGACAAGTACCCTAATCCATAGAAAAAAGAACATCCATTGAAGGAGTAATTTACATTCGTAACTGTAAACATTGTCGTTCAAAAACCGAAACATTCGTATATTTTCTAGAATGTTACGCATATGCGAATATAAAACATCGTTCTCGCATGCCTGAGGAAAAGCAATCTATGTTTTTGTAAATAAGCCTGAAGCTTTGCGGTGCAGCGTCAACATCATCGGATAAATGAAACCATTGTTATTTTATATTCGTATAGCTGTATATGGTCTATGAGCGTAATTAACCTGCAAGTGTCATGTTAAGGCAACGGTCTCGATGGCAGTGGGCATGACGGCGGGGTGAGGAGATGTGTCGTGGGTCAGATCAATGCCATTTATGACACGTTTTTTATAAAACTTGATGTACTAAGCTGATGCAAATTACATAATTTATCTATTTCCCATATGAATATAACCTGAGTTAGGTTTAAAGCCATAGTATGGCCGCAGCCTTATTTACATCAACTTTGGATGACTTTCAGCCTTAAACTAGTCTAACAACAGCGCAAAACCATCTGCATTTTAGCCGTACCATTTTCACCCACACTTAAACCAAATTATGATTATTTTTACAATTTTATTGTAAAATGTGAGACTCAATAAATTTCTATACCCTGTGTGAAGATACAGTTTATTTCATTTAAGCTTATTTTCACGGTGCGTAGATACTACTAGTATGTAATAATACTCGGTTGCTACCGATACTACTAGTGTAGTAGTGTTTTTACCGCTAAACCGAGTATCTACCAATTGAATATCACAAATACCAATCGAACCGCATATTGGTAACATTTAATCAGAACACATTACGTCTATCGAAATTCCAGAACTTTGTACATAATTAGGATCTGCGATCTAATTCGCTGCAGCCAATTGGGTATTTTATTATTTATGCTTCCAAATGATTAGATTGTATAAAATTGATATAAATATATGGATATGATTTAACACTGCGTGAGGGAACTTTCCGACCCCGTTCACTGCTGTTATATATCTTATTTCCATTCTCTGTAGTGAAACACATATTACTACATTCCTAAAATATCATAACCTCTTACTCCTAACTTCTGTGACTTTTTTATATCTGATTTAATGGCAGTCTCTTAATGCACTACACGTTATCTTAAAGCGCGGTGTCAATAGGATTGGGTTCCAAAAAGCATGGAATCTTGTCACTGTTCTTTGGGAGTAAAAACACAGTTCAACCAGGGCAACCAGGCCGTTTGCATACGTGTACCTAGTTGAAGACAAATATGTCTTTAAAACAAAAGTCTAGAATGCAAACAGGGTACCGCTAGGCCGATTATGATGATGTTGTACATAGAAATAAATTATACAAAGTATCAGTCAGATTCGATTATTTGAAAAAATCTTCTAACACAGTACTGCCTATTGATAACTATTATGTTGCATACATCAACTATGTGTCTTCTCGATTGGATCTTACAGCCTAACAAATTCCCGATGTAACAACCGAAGCCAATTATTCCAACAAACATACCCGTCACATTCACATAAAAAAAACGCTCACTCTTATCGAAACTTCAACATTTTTGCAAGATATCTTGCCATGTTATCCGTTCTCAAAGAAGAAGGACATGCTTCAATAGTTGGTAAGTTGGCGGGAGTCGGAAACTACTCGTTCGAAGTAACATGTACTAGCAAAGTCGTGGCCTTTCCCTCGTAAAATGTGAAATATTGCCTCATATCACAAGTGAGGATCAGGATGTATGAAATGACTGTCTTTACGACACTAAAATGTTACGATGCAATTTTCATAAAGTGATACTCTGGGTCCTTGGACGGTTAGTCTGGAATATTGTATAGAATGTTCCGGAAAGATTGAGAAAGTGACGGGTATAGTACATACGGCCACTCACCCTTATATAATCATACTATAAAAAACAGAATAGTCAGATTAACTAATTCCCACGCACTACATGATATTTAAGCTTGATCTATTTTGTAATTGTGTAGGTTTCGGTTGGTTCTGATCAAAGTTTTATGGTGCATACGTAAGGATCTAACCTTCATAAATAGTGAGTAAAAATTATAATTTATTTAATATGAATCAGTGATTTAATTTACTACAAATATTACTGTTTGTGTTGTTGCTAATTTTTGAGGTCATTTTTCAAAAACACTTTTTCTAGTTTGATGCCCAGTTTGTTGAATCGTACCACTAAAAGTTCTTTGTATCGTACCGACAAATATTGCAACGATAAACAACAAAAATATTGACGGTATTGTAATAATACACAGCGAAGAAAAAAAAAACAAAAAGAACTGTCGGATGAAAAATACTAATGTGAATATTTGCTTGTCGACTAGAATCGAATAATTATATTGTCATCATCATCGTCCTAGCGTTATCTCAGTTGCATCCAAGACTTACACGTCTGGGAGCCCGGGGTCCGCTTACTAGTCTTACCAGAAATGACAGCATTTCCATAGAGCGGCTGCCGTCTGACCTCCGCAACGCAACGGAATAGCAATATTACATAGTTTAGATGGGTTGAAACGTAGCTCTGCATATCTGCAGCCTTCGCTGTGGGCATTCTTTAGTATAAAAGGTTTATTTATAGTGACACACCTCAAACGAAAACAGTTTCATTTGTTTATATCTTCCAATTACCTAATGAGTGATTACAATGTAATGACTGATTTGCATAATTAAATTAATAAATGGTGACTGTTATTGTCACGTGTAAAATTATTATGATTATAACCAGGTGCGTCTAAGTAAATAAACCGCCTGAGAAATTTGATAAATCATAATACAGTAACTACACATTATATGTATACAGCAGGATATAATAATGATCATAGGACAACTCACACACTGCACTCACACTCGATAATCGATTTTAAATTTTCGCAATTTGTATATATCATACAATATTATTAAGTGGGTCTTAGTCGCGATAATTTACTTTATTTTAGGGCACAAATACCTCTGTTATTCTCCTACGTTTCTACCGGCTTGCAACGGTCGTGGTCACGGAGGGACTAACGGAGGTATTTATGCCTTGAAATAAGTAAACTATCAGGACTAAGACCCGCTTAATAATATTGTATGATGCACACACCCGAAAGCAGAAATTTGGCATAACTATGGCAACCAGAAAACTGATAATGTAGGTACTTAAAATACACAATAAATATGGATAAATTACGTCCGTACTCAGAAGAAACTTCGTATTCATACACCCATTTGACTTGGGTGGGAATCGAACCCTTGATTGACTATAGCTTAGCGGAGTGCCCTAACCATGAGAAAAACAGGGCATTCAAATGAATCTTACACCATATAAAAGAAAATGAGACCTGTTCTCGATTTATGAACAAGTCGGTAATATTCTACAATGTTTTATGTGGAAAATAAGAGCTCGCAAATGCTCCTGGTACTAGTCCAGAATCTAGAAATATGCTACACTTTTGAGCATGGAGAAAAAATTAACCGGTTTCTCTGTGGAATACATTATATTTATTATCCAGAAACTAGGATTGCTGTCTAATTTAATTAGCCTAGTACGCGGATCCCGGGCTTCAAGGCGGAAAGTCTTGGATGCTCTCTCTCTTTCTTCCTAGCTATATATCCCACATGGTGGTGGCGTCAGCTATCCTTATTTTTCTCCTCCACTTCGCTCTATCCGTGACATTCTTGTCAGTAACCTTGCATTCCCTCTTGTCCTTTAGCACTAAGTACATCTCTCCACCTTGTCTTGGGTCTTCCTCTAGGTCTCCGACCGGGGAGGTCAAGCTGTAGTGCCAAATTGCCAACGTAGTCTGGTGGCCTCCTTTTCACGTGACCATACCACCGCAGCCTATTTTCCTGCATCTTGTCGGCGATGTCGCGTACACCGAGGCTTCCTCTTACGTATTCGTTTCGGATTTTGTCGAGCCTGGTTACGCCGCACATCCACCTCAGCATCTTCATTTCGGCAACTTGAATGGTATGTATGATTTTTTGGGTTGCAGCCCATGTTTTGCTGCCATGCGAAACAACTGGCCTTATTATGGTTTTATAGATCAGGCCCTTGAGTTTTACAGGCATCTTCCTGGTTACTTCTCGCCACTTACGTCACGCTGCGGCTATTCTGTTCTGAAGGTTGCATGCTAAGTTCCCAGATCTGTGCATCATACCACCTATATACTTGTATTGATCGCACATAATAACAAGTTGGCCATCAAAAAGAATTGGATTTTTGTTATTTGGCTCTGGGTCATTAAAAGTCATGTACTGGGCTTCGTTTTCTTGGATGCAATCTTGATAAAGCTGTTTGCGGTGTGTGAATTACATTTTCGAGGACGAGCCGCTACGCAATCGTGCCAATAACTAAGCAGCAAATAAATTATTCAATTTATGATTCACTGCGTCTTAATACGACAAGAAAAGTAATACTGGCAAAGGTCAACAATTGTTGTGGCATTTATATTAGTGCGCTACCGTATTTTGGAGGGCACGTTACGCCTTCAGCCGGGTTTCGTATCAAGGTAAAATTCGTTAGGCCATATCGGAGGCTTTCGGATGGCCTTTAATATTCGACATTAGAGATGGCCACACACTCATATGAAAAAGAGAAAAAACACAGAAATTTGAACATTGAACCATTAAACTAACCAACTCGTCGACAGAAAGAGGTTAGCTGTTATTTTGACTTATGTGTCATAATTTAGGTTATAGAATAGTCTGCTTTACGTCCACGAAGAAACTATTTGGAGTTACGCAAGTCTGTCAACTCAAGATAAGCAATTGGTTAGACAGAATGTTTCAAGACAATTGCTTTTTTAGTATTCTAGAAATAAAATGGGTAAGGAAAATATTTTATAATAAAGTTACAAAGATATTTTGTTGCTGAATGCAGTCTGACCTGCGTCAGTTTAGTAGAAATAAATTACTGCGGGTAAGAAAAATATTGTAACACTTTGTGCTACCAAGAAATGTAACTCGACTTTGTGGCTAGTAGACTAGCTTACCAAACGTTAGCTACCTATATATTTTATCAAGGGTCTGGTTAAACTTGCTTTTAAACGATAAAATGGACGAATAATAAGTACATGGGAATACCGCTATTATATATTTTTTACGCAATGCTGGCCTTTAGTATTAACATAATATATTGATAGTGAATAAATATAATTATAATAAATAAAATGAATATTATAAAAATAACGAATAAAACAGTGCAATATTAATTTTAAATGGAATATATTTTGTTTGTTGTAAATAAAAAATAGCATCCTCCTCTCTTCTACATTATTATATGTTGCCGTGCCCTACAGGGTCCATAATGTATCCTATATTAACATTTTGTAACACCTTATGTAACTTATGGAGTGCAATAAAATATTGAGTATTGAGTATTGAGTATAGTAGTATGCTCAAAAGATTGAAAGCATTTCTACGTTGAATGCAGTCCCTCAACATCATAATTATATGCCAATCTTCTGTTCATGGAAAACGATGCAACTTATTGCAATTTACTGTTACCAAAACCGAAAAAATAAATATGAGTTTGTAATTTTTTCTAATCTCGAAAGATATAAACATTCGCTAATCAATGCATAACTTTACGTATTACTAAAATACAATTTCATACAGATTGTACAAATTCATATTAGCTACAGTTGAATTCGCTTCCCTATTATTAGGCCAGTTTGATAGCGAATACCGTAGATAATCTATACCGCAAATCAATGTGAAATTCCATCTGGATTCACTCGAAATGTCGGTTAATCTAATTTAATATGATCGTATTGCATGTCCGATTTAGTTTGGTTGTTACATATGAAATGGTGCAGTGTTATTGAATTATGGTATTGCATTAATTATAATCACATCCCCGCAGCAGGAATAGACCCCCGCAAGGTGGACTCACAATCTTTTTTGGAATCGCGGTAAGCGGTTGGATGCGGGCTGCTCAAGATCGGTCTGTGCGGAGAGTCTTGTGAGATGATGTATATTATGTTCAGCGATGGATGTCTCTAGGTTGTGATGCTGAGGCTGATGATGATTAATTTAATTATTCTTTGGGTTTATACCTTTTTTATACAAAATATAAGAGGAAACTTGTTTCAGCACACCTGATGGTAAGAAACTAACCGTTGAACTTATACGTCAGTGTGTATAAGGAAAAGGGATAGGAACTCCATATTATTATCTCTTTTACCTCCTCATTTTCCCTGCCTAACCCCTATATCAAATACAGGACGATTAGAAGTGCCTCGCTAGGCACGCTCACATACCGAACAAAATTCACCAGAGGATATGTTTTAAGTTTTTGCTGCCCTGTAAATCCTGTGTTGACATATAAATATTCAACTAACGGACAGAAAGTGCATACTCAAATACTCAATGCCATACTCAAACAATTTATGGATCACAAGGTGTTGTCTCGTTTGGTATCGAACCCAGTGAAACAACCGGTCACGACTACACCGCAGGCACGTGCGGTCAAATACTGTTAGTTATGTATCATAACTTTTCCACTAATTAAAATTTCGAGTTTAAAATTATTGGCTGTTTGTTGATCGACGATAAAACGTTGACGTTGATAAAAGTAATAAACTTACACAACTTAATAACCATTTAAACATAACAGTTATAATAAAGTTACAGACAAATGTAACACACTTCTGTCCATCCCTTTAAAACAACAAAAGCGTAACGCTCTTTTATGATCATCATAAATAATCCAAGTCTGACAATATTGTACACAAGCCTACTTTAATAATTTCCCACACGGCCCTAACCATCAACACTGGAATTTATGCCTTGTATAAAAATACCGCATACATACCTCAGGTACAAAAAACATAACCCACAATTCATTGTTATTAAAGTACCAATCATTTTACGGGTACAACATACCGGTACAAAAAGAATATCGCGACCAACCAGGGACAAAACTGCGCCGCTCTTAAGGGCACCAATAAATGTTTATCACAATTTTGTTTTGGAATATTCAGGTAGAACAAAAATGGTTGGTCTTACACCGAAGTGGAACGTATTATAAAATGAAGGTTACTTTTCTTCCTACCTAATGCGTTAAACTTTCGTCGTTCGAAAGCCGTTCAGCAGTTCGAAAACGATTTTCACTAAAAGATAGTGTGATTCCTGAAGAAGGTTTACGAGTGTGATTCTCGCGATTCCGCGGGCGAAGTCAGTCAACATTAACACCTACTGTTTTCCAGGCGCTAACACCGCTGTGCACCAAATTTGGACTTTCAAACTAATCGATTTCGGAAAAAAATAAGTCTCAAAATACTATGTATATACATAGTACTTTACTATAAATATGCGGCTACGACCTTGGACCTTTAGTATTGCCACTGAAGGAACAAGTTCGTAGCCGACTGCAGACAAGAGCAGCAGGCGATCCTACTGGTTTCTATATAATATCTATGGAACACCTTTCGTAAACCTTTCGCATACCTTGATTGAAGCAGCGATAGCCTAGAGGAGATGCCAACAAACTGCCATATTCGCGGGATCAAACCATGCATAAAGATTCTGAATCAAAACGAGTTACTACATAAACACTTCATACTATATAATAGTCAAACCACAAACATATTGTGCTCAGTAGTTTTCATTTGTGACAGCTTTGATAGTCACCTAATGTCAGTTCTAGTGTACTGTGTTCTAATTAGAAACCTGTATTTCTGTGTCACTAATATTACACTACCATGTATTGTTATCCGTCTGAGCGAGATGTCCCTATTGTTCTTTGGGCACAATTCATAAACGGGGCCTGACAAAAAGGGCACCGATTTGATGGGAAAACTCTCTGCAATAAGAAGATGCGAGCGCCCTCTGGAGACCTTACTTTTGGGTATGGTGTAACTTCTAGCGATTTGTAAGCCAATCGGTGTATTATTTACGATATTGACAAAAAATAAATAGTACGTACATATTAAGCATCAGCTTCTGTTAAAAAAATTATGGTCTCACGTGATGGAGGGCTAGCCTATTGCCGTTGCCGGGCACCGAGCTGCTACTGGGAGTTCGAAAAACTCAGTAACATTTCTACCCAACCCAGGAATAGAACCTGGAACCCGATCAGCAGACGCACACTGTACTACGGAGAAAGCTTCGAGTTATCTCAATAGATAACAGATATTATCAATCGTTATGCTTCAAGAGCAATACAAGTTATCATTTCATAATACAAAGGCGTTTCCTATTCGCTAAAATTGGCACAGTACCGAAACCCACCCAGATTTCAGTGCGGCCCAAGCGAGCATTTCGCCAGACTACAAAATCAGTATCACAGCTTCATAGCCTACCTTTTTCTATATTTATACTTGCTGTATGTACCGTTAGGGACCTTATCTCTGTTCTTGTTTACTTACCTGAATTCCTCATAGTTCTAGTGACTGGCCGAATGATAATAAATATGTCATGGTATTATTTGTGTGTTTGTTTCGGGTTGTGAATTTTTCCTCTGAACATGTTATCCATTAAGGTATTGCGACTCTTGCTAAAAATATGAGGAAAACTATCCGTTGCTCTCTATATTCGATATTTTGTTATTATTCAGAACATGGGTTCTATAGTGACTGGGTCAAACAATGTTAGTCTAGTAGTCTGGTATCGTAAGCCTACCAAGACTTACGATACTGAAGATGTATGATATATTTAGAGAGATATACCTTTGTACACCATAATTATGTTTATCGGCTATCTGGGACTCCTTTAACATAATATCAAACAATTTCTTGGTTAGCTTTTAAGATACATTAATCTATCGCCAGTGTTGCCAGATAGTACCTAATAACATATATTCAGTGAAGCAGTCTTTATGTGCACCATAAACAAATATCAACCTTAAAACATGAGTAACAATAAAAATAATACGAATGTCTCAAGAATGTTTGCGAAAGTACTTGAGTTTCCATATGGTTTTACGTTTGTAGCTTTAAAAGTGTGTAGGTAATATGCTATAAAGTATATTTTTCTGAACAGTTTACCTAAGCCCCGCCACTTAAAGCAACGATGAGACATAAACATAATGTTTTATAATGCACATGTTATGTAACAGAACATACATACAAAATCAATTTAAAAAAAACGAAACTGCGACGCGTCAAAAAATTCCTCCGCATCGCTGTCGGCTGGTAGCGTACCCAGAAGGCTGACAACATTGCAACATTGAATGGCAATGCTTATTCTATCTGGGAAACGGCAAGCATCGAGCAGTCTTTTGACGATTTCTTCAAACAGAGCGCGTGCACTAGGGCCCCAGCGTTTCGACCCTAAACGGTTTAAAAACGTAATTACCAGATAGGTTTCCGTATTTGCGGCATTTGAGGGTCTCCGTTGACGCAGCAGCAGAGCCAGTTGTGCTTGGAAGATGTGATTGCCCAAGGGTATCGACGCTTGTCGCGTCCCACAACAGAGGCTTGCCCTTCTTTCAAGGTAATAATGACATACCGTCTGGTCTCTTCCCATCGTCCCGTACCAAAATATTAGGTTCAAGATGAGCTGGTACTCCGGCGGCGACAAGAGCTCGACGGAGTATGTCGTTAATGTGGGTATGTTGGGCAATACGGCCAGCACTCCTGTTGCACGATAAGCCATGGTGGCCAAGACTGACGACGGCTTCACCGCAGTGACAGCGATGCAGAAAGTTGTATTGTCTAACATAGTTCCTATTACCTACTTTCTATACAAGGTTATTCAGCGAGTTATATGAACGAAGTTCTTCGCATTTTAATGACATCATGTCATGGCGAATCATAGAATTCAGCTGTTTTAAATGTTTTTATTACCACAATAAGTTTTCAGAAACAATATGATTTACTACTCCGTCAAGAAAGTATCGGGAAAAGATCATAATACACAAACTGTTTGTTATTCATCCAAATTTATTTGATCATCTTCAAAGTATGCTACACTTACTAATAATTATTTTTTAAACGCTGTTTCCGGAATTGAGTTCAGTTCTCGCCGCGAATTCTCCTTTATGTCTTCTACCGATTGATAACGGGTGCCACGAAGTGGTAATTTAAGTTTAGGAAAAAGAAGTAGGTCGGCTGGAGCCATATCTGGTGAATATGTGGTTGCTCGATGGTATTTGTTGAGTGTTTGGTCAAAAATTCGTTCACAATGATGGCCTTGTGTGAAGGCGCATTATCGTGGTGCAAAATCCAAGAATTTTCTTGCTACAAATCTGACCTTTTTCATCGAATTGCTCTCACGCCGCATAATGTTGTATGTATGTATCTTATTTACCGTTTGACCTTCGGACAAGAATTCCGAGTACGCAACACCGCGATAGTCAAAGAAAACACTCAAGTCTCAATATGACTTTAACTTTCGAACGAGTTTAGCGTGGTTTTTACGGTTTCGGTTCAATTGGAAGGCGCCACTCCGAAGCTTGTTGACTAGTTTACATGTCAAACTCGTAAACCCACGTCTCGTCACCAGTAACAATGCGTTTCATGAATCTTGGGTCGAAATTGACTAGCATGTCCTCAGCGACTCTCAAGCGATTGAGTTTTTGGAGAAAATTCAGATCTCTTGGGACTAGCCGAGCGGCAAAATGTTTCATACCCAAAGGATTAGTTAAAATAGTACAGATTGACTCTTGAGATACAGAAAGTTCGGCGGCTATCTCTTTCAAAATTGAATGAGGATTTTCAGTCACTGTTTCCTTCACTTTTGTGATGTTAACTTCAGTTGCAGACGTTGATGGCCTACAAGAGCGAGGTAAATCTTCCATTACATCTCGACCGCTTTTGAACGCTTTGAACCACTCATAAGCTCGAGTTTATGATAAAGTAGATTCGCCATAAACCTTCTGTTACATTTTCATTGACTCCGAACACGAAATTTCATTGGCGATGCAACATTTAAGACAAACACTATGTTCGATGTTTTTGTCCATTATCAAATTCGCAATACACACTATATATGATATAACTAAAACAGCACTGCATTTAATATAAATAACAGGTGCAAGTCAAAGTCCGCACCAAAATTAAAAACAGTTGTGCTAATCTAACAACAACAAAAAAATCAATAATCTGCAATTTGAAAAAAAAAACCATAAACAAATAATCCATTCCCGATACTTTTTTGGCTGAATCTGTATGGTATTATTTTTTGGTCGTATCTATTTACTCGTTTCACCCCCATTTACCCCACCCCACTTATTAATTAATTATTACCTCACTCTCTTCACGGAATCAGTAGGCTCAAGAGGCAGTGGGCTGGCCGTATCTGTAGAAGGACTGATGGCCGATGGAGCAAGCGTATCCTAGAGTGGAGACAACGTCCCGGCAAGCGTAAGGTAGGGCGGCCCCTGGCTAGGTGGACCGACGACCTGAAAAAGGTGGCTGGGACAGACTGGATGCGGAACGCTGAGGACCGTGTACTGTGGCGCGTGTTGGGAAAGGTCTATGTCCAGCAGTGGGCTGCGATAGGCTGATTGATTGACCTCACTCTCACTCAGACGTGGATCTCTACATCCAAATCTGGAAGTTCAACCATCCTGTTCGCTTGTTCTTCATCATTGAGGATCTAATAGTTCTTAGATCCATGCTCATGTTCTGTCACAGAAATACAGAATAGCTATTGAATGTACATAACTGACCTAGAGGTCCGTGCTTCGGAGCAGATCAAATATGATACATTTTTGCTGCTGCCCTACCTGGTACCGATGCTGCCCTACCTTAAATTCGACTCTAGCTACAGCCCTGCAGGGCCGACGTTGATGATGAATATTTGCCATCATGGCTGCGTAAGCCTATACTTTCGTAGATTGGTGAGATCCCGTCAATAAGAAAAATCGCCGAAACTTCGGTGGTTTTAGCAAGTAAACCCGATCGCCTTTAGGCGAGTCATACACATCAAACCCAAACTTAAATAGGTATCGGTGATACGTGGAAGTCCGTATTATTATCCGGGTTTTTGGAAGTTTTCTTGTGAATTCTCAATATTCTTGTGTCTATATAAAAATATTATTTGTAGTAGTTTAGAGCTTCGTTGACATCTAGTTTATTGAAATTCAATGTCGAGTAAGTTGCTCGAGAATAAGTAATTACTATTTTAAAGCCCTAGGTTTTCTAATGTACTATAGTATTTTCGCTGTATGATGATATGCATGAAGGTTCTCATTTTACGTATCACGCATACTACTTTCAACTTATATTTTGGCTTTACTAAATAAATTGACAAAAGAGAACTATTATTAAAAAAAAATATCTATAAATTACAAAGTAAATTGATACTAGTATGTCTCTCTCTATTTTTATAATAATTATTAACTGTAAATAAATTATTTAAATATAATAAAATATAATCCTCAAAATGTCAGATGCATGAAACGAACCCTCTGTCAGTAGAGATTGTCACCATTGAATCGGCATAAAATCGATGAATAGGAGCGGCCATATTGTGATCGAATACGTGTCAGTACGAGCGCCTTGTATGCGGTTTGTGATTCTGCCTGTTTGGCGTGTTTTTTTTTTTGTTGTGTTTTATTTGGTATGTACAATGCCAAAAATAACAAAAAAGATAGTTTTAAACTCTCAAAGCCGTGAGTTAGTGCTTCGTTTGAGGACCTTCTTTGAACGAGAGCGTGCAAACGGGGGCCCGGTAATACCGATCGACAGTGTTGATTACAGAGTTGCGGCAGCTCTGCTCTGGACATCGGCAAGGCTTCAGTTTCTCGAGTATCCAATGAAAAATTTGGAGTAACTAGTTTTGAAGACAAGAATCTATCCACTCCGATGAAACGTGAGCGTAAAGCTTCAATAACTGACATAGATAGTTCCGATGTGGTGGCAATACGAAATCCCTATATTGATAAAATTAATCAGTCGTAGAAATAACACAATCGACAATATGGTAAAGGTTTCGAAATACATCGCCGTTTTTAGGGGTTGTGAGTGATTGGGAGGGGAGGGGGGTAGGTCTTGCAACCCCTTCACCATTTTCACTTGCCGGAGATACTTGGTTTTCTCTGAAAAAAAAAAAAACTCCAAACATCGGTGTGTATGGCACTGCCAACTTCCACATTATTCACACTAGTTTAATAAACTAAGGTTGACGGAGCCTTGCTTCGCAGGGCTCCTATTATCGGATTAAGGGTCAAAAGAGAACCTACTATAACCTATTTAGTTACTTATTACAGAACCCTAAGTACTCGAAAGCAATGAGGGCAATGACGCACAAATTTGACGTTACCTGTCAATATCATTAACACAAGATGGCGGTTGCGTTTCGTATCACATTTTTTCACATAAAACCTAAATATCGCTTTTATTGATTCCACTAGTTTAATAAAGTGAGGTTGACTGTGGTTAAGGGTCAAAAGAGAACCGAACACACCTATTTAGTTACTTTCACATAAAACCTAAAATTACGTTCCGTTTTGCATATTTGAATGAAGAATTGTTGGAATTTGTTTAAAAATATTTAGACGCAACTCCGGCAGCCAAAATTACTTTTAGACTAACTCCCTTAAGCACCCTACACCACCAATACACTCAAGTTCGGGCGACTCGTTTCGAAACCCAATCCGACAATATTTACAGACTGTCATAAATATGTCCTCGACCTCGACCGAATTTGAGATCAGCAAATAATTTTCTCTGTTGCAGAAGATTCAGATATGAGGTTTTAGTTCGAGTGACAGTGACTAATAATAAAGAAATATATTTTAAAATTACTGCGTTTTATTTGTGAATATATTTGCGAAAACACTTTTAAAATGAATTTTATTTCGAAGATGTAAAAACGGTAACTACGTACGATTCCATGTCGTTTGCCAATTAATTCGATATTTATAAATAATCGATTAAATTTCCTTGGGTTACATCACTATAATTGTCAGTCATGAACTATCATGCATATCATGATACAGCGAAAATACTATAGTGATTGACAAAAGGCTAACGTTTTATATCGAAATTCATTATTCGGATGTCATCTTTTAACAGTAAATTTAAGACCCTTTAGTTATAATTTATGCTTAAGTTTCTTTCATCTTAAATATAGCTATTTAATGATAAATGTCAAGGTATTGCCTATTTAGTTTATTTGAGATATTTATAACTGAAACTGTGCTGAAAAAGATGTTTTGCAGTTAGGTGCTCATCATAAAAATGTATTCTCATTATGAAAGAACCAATAAGTAAACTTTTAACTTCATATTTTATATAAATTTGGCATTTCTAAAGTAGCATCTAGAGAGGGTTTTAGACGTATACGTTCAAAGACAACCGACGACTACACGAAATTAGATCTAAAGCAGAAATCTGCTTGCTGCTGCAGTAAAAGTACTTGCTAGTCAGAACGTTATTGAATGGTGGAACTACGCCCTCCGACGTGGCATTTCCTTCCTGCCCTAGTGGCTGACGACGAGGCAGAGCGCATAAGTCAATCGTTGCATTCTCCCTCGAAAAATGCAATAATGAGATTGAGTCCGGAGCGAAACGAAGTGCAAACTGCATACAGATGATGTAATTTAGTGACATTAACAAATAATCGTATGAGACACGAAACAGAACTCACTATCTGTGTCAGATAAGTGGGAAGATTTTATGGAGTGGAGTGCTGCCATATTATTATATGAGCTACCCATCAGCCGTATATCAGGATCGTTGCAAATGGCGTTCCGTAGTCTCTGCGTATTCCCTCCGGGAAACAGGCGTGAGTCTATGTATGTATGTATCAGCCGTAATGCAAATCCTTTGCGGCCTTTATAAACAAATATTTTACATAGACAACCTACAAAACATATAAAAGGTATCGCTATAAAAATGGTAGGCAATCTGTATAATTGACTACGTAAAAGGTATTTATCAACGCTTTTTCCATCCGATTACAAGTGAAGATAATATTAAATGTTCCTATCAATGTTACGAACACGACAGTATATTATGGATTTTTACATACTGCAGAATAACCTACAATCTTGCACACCTATTAATACCTTCGGAGTAGTCCTAATATTAACGCAGCTCATAACATTGTAAGTACGAAAAATGCTCTTTACAGTAATTCTTTCTATCTTTCCACTGTGTAACTAAGGTTGAACAAATCTTAAGTGAGTTATCAAACTTTCACATATATAATAATGTGGTAAAACGAGAAATTGGCAGTCAACCCTTCGAGTGGGCACTTAAGTACTTTTATTTGAATGTCAGTTAAGAATTTGTTAATTGGTCCATTGCTAAAGTTTTAACGAGGTGAAGGCCAATATTTCATTCCAGAATAAAGCCGAATGTCTATTTTGTTAATTAAGTGCTGCTGACATTAAGAACTTTTGAACATTGCGCTGATTGGTATTATACTGTGTCAATCTTTATGAAATAATAATGATTTTGATTACGTGAGCACCTTCACCGGTTATATCACTGGAAATGTTGTAGATTCGATTCCTGCATTGGTAATTTTTTGTAAAATTTAATTTGAAGATGGCATTTTTACAGGCCTTATTAGGGACACCATTGATAATCTTTATTCTAAAGATCATCATTGTCTCAGCGTTATCCCGGTTTGCATCCACGGCCTACACGCCTTTTCGCCAGGTTCCGCTTACTAGGACTGAAATACCTAATAATATTGTAATATCTATAGATGAATATAACATAATGATAACGGCAGGGATAGCGACAGTTTCACAAAATTTTGGAGTGTAGAAACATTTATATTTGAAGAGTATTACCCAGCCATATGTATTCTATAGCAACGCTGCATAAGCCAACCCGTCAACTCGAGACTGATGCATTTTCAGGTCAACGACAAAATCTCTCACATATATCCACATACGGTTAGTATGAGTGGAGTTTGGAGATTGAAGCAGACATTATCGCGCTGCGATAATGTCTGCCTTTGTTTACGGCACAAAGGTTTCGAAGTCTAATGCAGTGTATCCGAAATTGTGTTTGTCTTTTTGGAGCGAGCTGGGAGTTGAGCTGTATTGCTATGGATTGTAGACTGAGAGGCGCAGATATTGACTTTTGGGTTCATAAATAATCATCAATCAGCCTTTGCATTCGCCCCCCACGTGATTACAGCACGCACGGTCGTGCTCTAATTCAAGTAGTCCCATGTGTTTGCGGCACGCATGGTCGTGCTCTAAAAAAGTCGTCCTATTGGTCGCGGATTTTTTACGTTTTGTTTTACTTAAACCAAGAAACGAAAGTAGTAACTATGAGAATAGTTCATATTCTATGCAACTAAATCGGTTTAGAAGGAAGAGGAAAACGAAACGCGCCAAAAAATATTGAAATATAATTATCTGTGTCTCAGTTGCGAAAGCGTCCGCCATTGTTGTTTTTTGTTCCGCGATCTTTATAATAAAAGTTGTCTTGTGGAATAAACCGGTGAATATTTCATAAAGATACTTATATAGATTTACTCAGAAATAAATAAATATTAATTGTGAAGTGACATTATTCGTGACAAAGACACGAAATACAGTGATAAAAGGCAAAAACTTTTTAGAAGGGCTATTTCTACTCTTGAAACTTGCTATTTTCGTAATAGTTTTATGATAAATACTCTTTTAATAGTTATGAAAAACATAAAAGTACCCAGATTATTTATCTGAAAACATATTTTAGCAATTAAATACTAGTATTGTTGTACATTTTCACTGTTATCGTGTTTCAAATGGTAAATAATTCACAGCCACAGTGTTCGTTACAGTACAATGGCGGCCTAGCACGGCGAACTTTTTGTTACGCGTTCGGATTATAATTTTTTTAGTGGCGTTAGATTCATTTGTTACAAATAAATAATGTATTGTGTGAAAACCTAAAGATATATGTGATAATGTTTTTGTGTTTATGAACCAAACAAGTAAAGAAATTCATTAATATGTGATGAAATGTTTGTGCGAACGAGTGAAAAAAAAACAAATTTCTAAGTTTGTAAGCCTGTTTTGCTGGAAAGGTGAGTATTTAGTTATAATTCATGTTATTATTATGATAGCTGATTTAATACCCAACACAATGATATGCAATTTATGTGATATAATTATATTAAGGTGTCATAATTAATTTTTTTCCGGTAACCTATGCCAATTAAATTTTGTAGCAACGTGACCTTTCGCACTTGTGGCACTATGCCTTTAGTTTGATCGCACCTCAAGGGTTAACAGTCCACTGCTGGACTAAGCCTCTCCTTTGAAATGAGGAAGTGGCCTACTATACCACGCTTGCCAAACGGGTCGGTATATTCGACGATTCAAACGGGTCGGGTTTGTATCAAGATTTCCTTCTCTTACAGTGCTGTTCTATGCATAATATGCTCCCTCTGTCGGCTCTTAAGACACCCATGGAATGATATGGGGTGGTGACAATCCGTATTCTTAATCCGTCACCACAATGCCAATATCTTATTACTAATAACGATGTGAAGGATTGTGACGATGGGTAGATGTATGAATTATATCAAACGAACTCTTTGACGCAAAAGCTGCTAACTGGATATGGATAAAACTTTATAAATGTAGCTCATCAGAATAGCACATGAGCTAACTTCATTCCTTTCAATGAAGAAATAAATGCAAATTAAGCATTTTTTTAATAAGATTACACCGCTGACGCTGCAACTTTAAAATGTCCTTTAAGATTAAGATCCATTATGAAAAATTATTTAGTGCAAGGATAAAACCAGAGTTTTAACTTTCCTGGGTAATTCAATTTCAATCAGTCACGAAAGAAAACGAAATCAAGTTGCTTGACATAGTGTTGAAATGTCAGATACCAGAAACTTATACATCATGTATTTAAAGTCAGTGTTTGCCCGAAAAGTGGCTCAGCGCATGATATAGAAGCTACCTTTAACATTAATTTTACAAAATATGTAAAAAAAATATTCTCGATTTTTTTTCGCCAAAATTAATTTTATATAGCATAACAACGTGGTGGTCGATGCGTAAGGTCAATACACTTTATTTACATACATACATACATACATAGACTCACGCCTGTTTCCCGGAGGGGTAGGCAGAGACTACGGAACGCCATTTGCAACGATCCTGACATACCTCTCTTGCTTCATTCACTCCCATCAAGTTTCTCATGCATGCTCTTCTGTTTAGGGAACTTCTGACCTATCCTTTTTTTAGGATGTCTCCAATCTGGTCAGAGAACGTCCGCCTAGGTCTTCCTCTTCGTCCTGTCCCATTCACACTTGCCTTGTATATCTCCTTTGTCAGTCTTTCGTAATCCATCCTCTCCATGTGCCCAAACCATCTTAACATGCCTTTCTCGATGCTTGTCACTACATCTTATTTTACCCCACACCACGTATCACACAATTATTTACTCTGTCGGTCAAAGATACACCACAAATACTTTCAGTGCTCTCATTTCTACAGCATTTATTCTACTTTCAAGTCTCTTCTGCCATACCCAACTTTCACTACCATACATAAGTGTAGGCACTAACACCCCTCTATGTACAGCCAAACATGCCTTTTTGGACTCGTTTTGACTGTTCGTAAATGCCTTCTATAAATGTCCGAAAATGGAGCTCTCCATTCACACTATTATCTGCATTAACTCTTTTTTTTAATATCTTCTTCATTCTTACCATCTCTTGTAAACAACGTACCTAAGTAAACAAACTCATTCACTTGTTCCACTTGCTGTCCATCGATCAAAACATTACAAGCCGTAACGCATTCCTCCTTTTCAAAAACCATTACTTTCGTTTTGCTTACATTCACTTTCATTCCTTTCCTCTCTTACGCATCATGCATGATCGTTATCATCTCCTGCAACTCCTGCGCTGAAGATGCAAGTATTACCTGATCATCAGCATAAAGGAGGCATTTGACGAGTAACCCATTCATCCTTAATCCGCAGTCACTATGTTTTAAATCTTGCAAACAACTGTCCATGAAGAGGTCAAACAGCCACGGCGACACTACACATCCCTGTCTAACACCTTTCTCGATGGTAAACCAGTCAGTGTATGCCCCGTTTATCCTCACACAAGCTCTATAATCCTCATAAAGGGATTTCAGAGCTCGAATGAGGCTGTTGTCCGCCCCATTCATTGACAGCACCGACCACATTTCATTCCTTACCACTTTATAGTAAGCCTTTTCCAAATCTACGAATGCGCAATAGACCTTTTGACCTTTGGCCAAAAACTTTTCGGCTATGCTTTGCAAGGAAAAATTTGATCCGTACATCCCATACCCTTTCGGAACCCCGCTTGTACGTCCCATATTTTCTTGTAGGTTACTTTCATAAATCTTTCAACCTTTGCATACAATTTGCCAACAATGCTGAGAAGGCTAATGCCTCTATAGTTTTTGCAGTCTTGTTGCGAGCCTTTTCCTTTATAAAGAGGCACAACTACAGCTGTGGCCCAGTCATTAGGTACTCGGCCGGTGCTCCAGCACAAGTTATATAACCGCTGCAACTGACCAACTATGATGCCCTGTCCGGCCTTCAGGATTTAGACTGTAATCCTATCATATCCTGCAGCCTTACCTACTTTCATACTTCCCAGTGCCTTCACGATCTCATCCACACCAATAACGCTTTCATCATTGCTATGGTTACCATTCATTTCATCGATCGGTGTCTCTATCGCCGTTCTTTCAAATAAACCTTCAAAATACTCTTTCCATCTCTTCAGCACGCACGATTCACCATTCATTATCATTCCATTCTTGTCTCTGATCGATGTGTATTCTGAGGATTGAGCTCTTCCTCGAACTGCACGAACGGATTTCCAGAAAAACTTAATGTTTCTCCGGAAATCGTCAGATAATCTGCTATCAAACTCATATTTCTTTTCCTCTTTTTCCTTTTAACTATTTCTTTCACTATTCTTTTTGACCTAACAAACTCCTTTCTTCCTTCATCTATGTCCTCGCTCTTTGCTGTTCCCTTTCTTTCATTAGCTCTGTTAGCCAGAGCAGTAGCCTTAAATAACGCGCGTGTAACCGCAGGCATCCTCTAGTTTTAAATAAAATTGATATTAAAAATATTTTCTTTTTTTTGTATATTTTGTAAAATAAATATCATAGGTAGCTTCTATATCATGGGCTGAGTACATACTTTTCGGGAAAACACTGACTTAAAATACATGGTGTATACGGGGTACATTGGTTGTTTGATTGGTTTATCCTGAAAGTGCAATCATATTTCTGCGTCATTTTCCTGCATTGAAATACTTAAATACTCGTTTTCCTTCGTCCACGATTATACTAATTAAGCAGAGCCGAACTTTGAAAAGGACGTTGGGCACTAATAAACCAATTAAACAGCAATATTCGAGACTCACTGTTAAGTCTTAATGATTTCAGATGCATTTACCGCCATAATTATCTATTAAAGGAAACTAAGGGAATACTTACCACTTTAACTGAAGTAATCTTTGTGGAATCGCGCTAAGACCCATTGCGAAAAGTTTACCCATTCAACCCTCTTAACGGTCCGTTTAAACGGTTACCGAGATAGAATATTGATTGTCTATTGACATTTTTGATTGCGTTAATAGCTTGATATTTTAATTGATCACTTTGTAATTGTTGCTTATACTTATTTCTAAACGCGAATAAAAATGTTTCCTTACGGGTTACGAGGTAACGAGTCGACGGTGAATGTTGGTTTCTTATTCATCATCATCATCATCAGTCTGCCATATTCCACTGCTTGATATAGGCCTCTTAAATGGCACGCCACTGAGCCTGATTCTCGGCTTTTCATGTCCAGCCACTGCCTGTCACTTTGCGTATATCGTCACTTCAACTAGCAGAAGGGCCATATAATACATATTACTTAATATCTATCATAGCTAGATAACTCAAAGCAAGCTTAGTAATAAATTACAAAATAAAAACTATGATCACAGAACTGAGCCGAAAAAGGGTACAATACCCTATTACTTCAAATCTCAAACAGCATTGAAATGTAACGGCCTTGAGTCTGAACCATTTTCAAAAACAAAGTCAACCAAAAGAGGCACTATACCTTATTATTTTCCTATACTGGAAAAACGTATTATCAACTCTAACTCTTGCTCTAAGGCGGAGTCTAAAAGACCTTCGCATCAGAACTCGTTAGAGCTTTTTCGTTAACCCAGACAGCAATAATATACTTAAAATAATGCTTCAAAATATTGCTGGTCTTTTATCGAAACAAGACTTACTAGAGGTCACATTAAATGAATTGAGAAACCCCAATAAATTACCTACGATACTATGCTTCTCTGAAACATTTATCAAAAACGGCTTTGAAGGTACAGTAAAACTAAACGGCTATAACATGACCTCTATTTACTGCCGAGAAAAATCTCGAGAAGGAGTCTGTATCTACACGCAAAAAGATGTGAAAATTAAAGACCTGTCATTTCTTAAAAACTTTGCTCTTAAAGATAGTTTCGAATGTTGTGGCGTAGAGATGATAGATCATAAATTAACTATTATATGCCTATATCGTACACCAACATCCAATACTGACATATTTTTTAAACAATTAGACTTATTATTATATAAACTGACTTCAGCTAAGAATAAAGAATATATTCTACTAGGTGACTTAAACATTAATACTCTTAAACATAATAAAATAGTTCAACAATTAACTGACATAGTAAATAATTATAATCTGACTTTTTACATAAAGGAACCGACTCAACAGCAATCATGCATAGATCAAATTATAGGCAGCTATCTTAAAAACTCGTATGGTGAAGTTCTTAAACTAGGTTTATCAGACCTTATCAGACCAGCTCAAGTGTTAAATATACCCGTCAAGGTAGTTTTGAAACAACCGCAAGCGCTATACTTATTTAGAAGAAACTATGAACCTACAAACGTATCCAAGTTTTTAGACTGTATGAATAGCCTTAGCTTTACCAAAGTTCTCACCGAGCCAAATATAAATACGGCATTTAATTTATTTCATGAGGATTTTCTTCTGTACTATAATTTGTGCTTTCCCATATTAAAACATGTTGATGTACCGATCTGACCACCTTATTGTACTGTATTTTATGTGGAATAAATATCATTTCATTTCATTTCATTTTATTAATATGATTTGTCGAAATAAAATAGTAATATAATAATTCCTTTCCTTCACACTTGGATAGAACTAAGCGGAAACAGGGTACACACTTCAGGTACTGACTCCCTATATCGACTGTCAAAGATCTTCATGACAACTGAAACCAACGGCCCAACGTGCTCTCCGAGGCACGGGACAAGCGATAATCTAAAATTCAATACGTACATAACTCCAAAAAGTCATTGGTACGGGGCGTGGATTTGAACTGTAACATGGCAGTATATTATCGCTGCCTAGTATGTGTGAAATGCTTATTTTTGTTAAATTTTAATGGTGAGACTGCCACCTAAACCATACCATGCATGTTGTCTACTGAAATATCCCAGGCGGGCTTCATTGTTAAATTCTAAATCCAAGCCTAGCTTGCTATGCATAACCTTATTAAGTACCCATTACTGAAGCAGCAATATCCTGGTATTTAAGTTAAGTGGATGCTCTAGTTTAGTAGGGGTATTAATTAAATACTTGTTGCTGAGGCATTTAGTGCTCCGCACAAAGAGATGTCGGCATCGATAGTAGCTGTTTATGGGCGCTAGAGAATGTTTTTGTAGATCGGAGTTGGCGAACATTTTCTCTTTATTTTAAGCACTCCACTTGAGTCTGCAAAGCAAAATTATTTATTAATAACACATTTAATATACACATTGTTTATGCAGGTGGACTTAAGGCCTTGGGTATTTTGTGCCAGTCTACCTTAGTGTTGCAGAGATTAATGGTAGGTATAGCCTAAAGTGTTTTGTTATACAATGAGCAAGTAAAATTCAAAAGAGATATGCTGGCCACGTCAACTACACGGCATCCGGAGCACACTTCTCACCAAACGATACGGCGTTTTTTTATGGTAGGAACTTGTAAGTAGTATATCTCCGCACTGACCTGCTCAACTCTACTCTGCTGAAACAGGTTTACATATTTAAAATGGCATCTTTTGAAGATTTAGTTTATTAATAATGTTTAAATTATAAGTATTCATCAATATGTATGTCATATATTATCTTATATTCCTTATAAGTCATACCTACAAGTCGTTCATTATGCCCATTTTTTCACTTCAGAAACCGACGTCGATATATAATTCTGGCATATATATACAGCCTCAAAAATAAACCAAACGAAAAAAAAAAATATCATATAAATCTGGCTTTAAAAAATCGCATGAATCCATGGACTCGTAGAATTTCGCTGCTTAAAGCACGCTTTTTATTTTTTTTATTTGAAAACAAACCGTTTTCACGTTTTTACCAATTACTTTTAAGAACCCACTTTGCTCGAAGTTGTAGTTTTAAATTACCTGAATACTGAATAACAACGGCAAGGTAATTTAGGGAATTAACCGATGGTTTTCAGTATTGTATAATTTCAAGTTTTCGTGTAAACCCAGCTTAATTAGTCTGCAGTAGGACGCTACAGGCTGAAAAAAAATCGTAAAAAAATAAAATTGGGCTATCCATTTGTCCTACTACTATTAAAAACACAAAAGTTTGTGGTGATGGATGTTTGTTAAGTACTCTTTCACAACTATGTAATTGTGAAAGACTACTTATCAACATAAGGGGGCACCCCTTATGTTGATAAGTAGTCTTGTCTGTTTATCTTTTTTGATCAATCCCCAAAACAATTGGAATTAATTTGACGTTTTACTAACTGTTCATTGTAGTTAGGTTTTAATGCAACTTAGACCTTAAACTTAAAGTTTAAGGGGGACCGCACAAAAAACTTCAATTCATTTTCATAAACTCCACGCGGACGAAGACCCAATTGTCAGTTAGTACGAAATATAATTAATTAAAATAGATTCCTTTTTTTAAAAAGGGACTAATAACGTTCTTCTACTCACAAGAATTTACAGCAAAATTCAAAAGTTATTTCTCAAAGCGATGTTGTCGCGTCATTTCAAAGTTTTTTACGATCGTACCTCAAAAAGCGGAAAATTTATGAAAAAGTCACAAACTCGTAAAAAGCTGAGACGTGTTAGGCCAGCTATAAGCCGTCCCTAATTTTGTCTTGTACTATATTGTATAAGTACATCAAAGTAAAATGCACTTGGTGACGAAGCTAGTAAAAAAAACTTGCGACTACTTTGATCATGGAACTAGACCTCAGGCGATAAAGATGTTACCAAATTTATTTACCTATGGATTATTTGATCGATGCCTTTGAGGTCTCTTTTGCTTTGCGATGGAAAACTTTAGTTGTAGGTGTATGTCAACTAATCAAAGTTGAGGGAGACCAATAACCGCGGTATCAACGACTTTGGTAACAAATTCTCTATTATATCAGAGTGGTATGACACATGCACTACCGGCGAGAAGAGCTGATCTTAATATTTTTGCATTATGTTTAATAAGTAAGAGTGCCGGAGGCTCTATCTTCTTTTCTATCCACCTTTTCCTGCTTTCGCAATCTATTGGTGGTGTTTTCGGACATAGCCATTTACCACTTACCATCAAGTGGACCACAGGCTCGTCTATGCACTGCTAGAAAGAGAAAGTATTATAGAAATGAACACAGATAAGTGAGTTTTTTTTTCTGTTTATTTTTTTTATTTTTTACCGTATTGTACCTAATCTTTGTTAATTTTCAGACCAAATAAATATTTATATTTCCTTCTTTCGGTATCAAATGTGAAAATAGCTAGTTAAGATAATGTTATCTATATATATAAAATCCTTGCGTTTCTGACTGACTGATAGACAAGCTACAGCCAAAACTATTAGACGCAGAACGCTGAAATTTGGCATGTATGTTCCTTGGGGACCATAGGGATGCACTAAGAAGAGATTGCCCAAAATTCCCACGGGATCGGGCAAAAAGAGATATCGTGCGGGCGTAGCTGCGGGCGTCCTCTAGTCTTAAATAATATCAAATATAAGCTATAACTCTTATAACCACATTTTCGCGTTATTTTCTTCTCCTTGCAATATTATAGTTATTTCTCGCTACCCTCAATGAAACGGAATATCCGATAAAGTGGCCTAGTTTATAGACGTATCAAATAATGAACTAAATTCATTGTATTGTTATCTTCGAAGTAAAGCTTTAATACGAGAGAGATTTTAATAGATATTAGGGCTGGAACTGTATGTCGCAAATAATTTGTGGCTGACTGTAGCCACATCTAGGAGATGAGCTATAAATAAATGTATAGACGTCTGTCCCAAGGTCTCACTGGTCGTTATTTCATTGTTGAATGTACAAGCATGTGGTACAATAATACCGCATGCTAGCAGGTCCTGCATACGGAATGACGACTAATGAACTTCATCAGGAGGTGTAGGGTTGCGTTTCCATTGACGTGGAGCTGGGCAGAGAAGAAAAAAGCGGACTATAAGTTGCCAATCACAATGTTCGAAAACTGATCTCTGTGTCAGCGGAAACAGGGTAAGCGGAGCTGAGCAGACTTTCAAATAAAATAATTGCGAAGAAAGCACGCGGCCCCTAGCTGGATAGAACGGAGTCAAGAGGACTATGTTGCCCCCGATCGGCACCGCAGTCCCCTTCATCACTATTACTATATACATATTATAAAACAAAGTCTGTCTTCTGTCTGTCTGTCTGTCCCTATGTATGCTTAAATCTTAAAAACTACGCAAAGGATTTTAATGCGTTTTTTAATAGATATAATGATTCAAGAAGAAGGTTAATAATTGATGCAGCCGAAGCCGCTGGTGACGTCTAGTCAGTAACGGATTAACCCTTAATCAAATTAAGCAATTGCCTAGGGCATCACGTCTGAGGGGGCACCAGAAGAAGCACAAAAAGAATCCGTCCTTAGGGCATCATGTCTTACTCTCACGACTCTCGTCACCAAAAACCACACCAAAAAAGTTTCTAGGACTAATTTGAAAATTCGCGCGTTTTAAGTTGACATAGAGTCCGACATAGAGTCATAACCCCACTCCCGCTTGCCCACTCGCTGCCCGCTAGTGCATTCGACAATTTCGAATGCCGCGGAATTTCGATCAGCCAATCTTATTTTACATAAAACGAATGTTTTAGGCGGTAAAGGTTTAAAGACCGATTCTAGTTGACATACGGATAGGGGGGGCCACAGGCATGAATTGCTTAGGGCATCAAGTAGTCTTAATTAATTAAAGTTCTATATAAAGCGGAGAGTAGCGTGAAGGTGCGACACCGCCGCGCGTCTAGATGGCATTTGACTGATCAGAAGGCGGCTAAAATCAAGCTTTGGTCTGCTTAGATCAGCCCCACTCCGCTTTAATGGAAATACCTACTTGCCATTCACTTCACTACAAATAACAATAATACTAGACTAGGTTTAAGATGTGTGTTTGTGTGGGACGCCCTCCGGCTAGGTAACGTGACGATTTGCGCAAAGTGGCTGGCAGAGGCTGGACACGAAAAGCCGAAAATCGGGCTCAGTGGCGTGCTATTGGAGACGCCTATATCCAGCAGTGAACTACGGCAGGCTGATGATGATGACGATGCCTAGGCTTAAGAATGTTTCAATCCAAAATGACCCTACGCGGCAGCAAATCAAATCAAACATCGCGCAAACGGGCCATCGACTAATTGACATGATTACCGTATATCAGCTATTGTGCGCCCTGTTGCACACGTTCCCTAAAGTCTCTTGCACCTCGAATGGAGAGCCTATCGACCAATGAAAAACACGCTACTGGCATCGCACAAATTGTCAGTAACAAACTATACGCATAGTCTAACTAAAACTTTATTCTAAAAATCATAGCCTGATTTTAATACACACCTTGAATTCATCGGACGTTATTTCTTCGGTCTTTGTATATTACTACGAAGGTATGAAACCGTGGTTATGTATAATCGCCTTAATAAAGGATATTGATAAGACCTGTTTGATTTGTTCGAAGATTTAATCAGCTGGCCGTAAACGAGGCATTTTGGAGTTTATTACTTGAAGGTATTTTATTGGTTGTTTATGAGATTAATATTAAGATACTTAGTTTCATATTGGCGGTTTTAGCCTAAATATGGCTTATTTTGACTTAGGGATGAGGAAAGTATTTTGGTGTAACATAATTTGGTGTTCCTCTATTCAGACTCTTAGCATGCTCGGAGGACCTTCCTGCTGATCAGGCTAAGTGCCTGCTGGACAGTGGCCAAACAGATGATCGTCATCATCATCGTCCAATCGTTATTCCGGTTGCATCCAAGACTTACACGCCTTGGAGCCCGGGGTCCGATTGCTAGTCTAACCAAAGTTCTTGATGAACCGATTCGCCATTGACGCAATATTTTGCTAGATTGTATTTTTTTCTCGGGAGCGGTAAATCCTTTTCATCCTGTATCACAATCAAACAACATTAAAAGCTAAAACTTCTGGAATTGAAATATTGGGATTTATTTTGTATTCCGTATTCCTATTTTATGCTCATCTATAGCCATTTCTGTATTACCATTCAACGCATAAAAGCGAGTACGCCATTCAAAATGCTACATAAAACTCACCTTTATTTCTATAGCAATAAGAACGTCATGGTTATACAATAGCAGCTCAGCTTTATGTTAATGATAAAGCCTATATACTGGCATTACAACGCTTATATTAGAATCGTATTTATGGCGATATTGATATCAGTGACTGTTACATAATGAAATGATACGGTTCAAATAATGTTTCTGCATGATTTGTATTAAAATTTAAAGGTTTGAAACTGTTAGGAATTTGTTTTCGAGTTAGCTGCTGCATAATGTTTCGTTCGCGTGGTATGTCGATAAAAGTTCATCTACTATTTTGAACTGGCTGGTGAGAATAGATGTAGATTATTTTGCAACAATAGCGGACGAACGTGACATATTTTATCTCCATCTAACACTCTCCACGTCATTGTACATATTTCTATTATATAAGTGTATAAGGAGATAATATAAAATTTTCTTTCATACTCCATGTTTTTGTAAAATTATACAAAATAAATGGGTGTGTGAAAACTTCATACAAACTTTCATCCTTTATTTCCGTTGAGGATCATTTCTGAAATAAAGAAACAAGTAACCAATATTTTATTAGCTTTTCTACAAAGCTATATTATATGTCTAAGAACAGTGTCAGTATATTCAGAGGTAATTACTCCCTATAAAGGCGATATTTATGATAGGCGAGACTACCGATTTTACGGGCCCTCTCATTTCAAGTACAAGGCATACGATGATTAACAATAAAATTAATAGACACATTACTTCGGAAAATCTGTGGTACGCTCCGAGGATTTGTACCCGGTACCCTCTGTATGGCAGACTCTTTGTGTCACTGACTCTTCAATTAATATCTCCATGCAAAATTTCATCCAAATCCTTTCAACGATCAAATGCGAAAGCGTGCCAGACCAACTTTTCACTTATAATATTAGAATTGATCTTATATGTCTATTTTATGTATTCAAATGTGGGTAGATTAATGTTCAAGTCCTCTATAATATGTATGTGTTGCTGAACGTTTGTGGTCATTAATGGACTGTGGTTGTGTGTCGGTAATGCTTCTGCAATATTCAATATTAGGTATGTGCGTGAAACAGATTAGTTAGATTTTTGGTAGTATTTGCATACTGTTAGTAGAGATTAGAGTATAAATAATTTGGGTAATTTTATGTAACTAAAGCGGTAAGCAGATGGTAAAAGTAGGAATGTTTTTTTATTTCACACGACAAAATTATGAAAGGGAAAATTAAGTAGATTTATGTAAAAGGCGAGCACTGAGTTTTGTACCAGCAAACTTTTGTGACACAAATAATATATCGTTTGAAAGCACACATTATTAATACAATTATTTATAAAAATAATAATAAACACTACTCAAATGTTATGTGTACCAAATAACTCAGAAAAGAAATAGGTATCAATTTGTAACAACAGGTCCACCTACTTAACTTAATGCGCTGCAACTTGAGCTAACACTCAGCGCTTATGTACGCTTAAGTCCAAAGTATGGTCAATTTCTTTCTATATAAAGGATTATATTTATAGTAAAAATATCAGAGCCAACTCTTAAAACGGAATCATCTGAATCACTTATAGACTTAGTTATAACAGATGCACCCTTCCGATGTTTAAATATAAATGTACATCATAACCAAAATATAAGCGACCATGCTATGATAATTGCAGACTTTAAAATTAAAATACCTAAACCCCAGCCCTACTTCAAAAAAGTAAGATTATTTAAAAAAATTGATCTTAACAGTTTTAATAATGACTTAGATAATATCCCTTGGAAAAACATCTCAAAGGAAAATGATGTCACATTTTTGATAAACATGCGCCCGTAAAACGAATAAAGATAAGAAATACCCCTACTCCTTGGACAACAGATGCAATCAAAATTATGATCGAGCTTAAGGCAAGAAAAAAAAGCTTATTTTACGTTCTACGTTAATAATAACACCAAAAATCCAAAAGATATGTGGAAACATTTAAAACGCACATCAACTTTCCATGAGTCCTGTGAATCTTCTATACCAGATCACTTTAATAATGCTAATGTCATTAATAACTACTTTTAATATTTACCAGGTAATTTTAACCCGTGTTTGGATACTTTACACTATTTCAAAGAATCTAAGTTTTGCGAAAAACAATTTAATCTCAAATAACCACTGAAGTCGAAGTTATGCAAATTATACGTACAATAAAAACCAAGGCTTATGGACATGATTTTATAAACATTGATATGGTTCAACTAACACTCCCCAAAACACTGCCTACAATTACTAGTATTATAAATAGATCAATAGAAACGAAAATATTCCCTGACTCATGGAAGATAGTTATTGTGAAACCCACCCCAAAAACTAAAAATATTAAAGAGTTAAAGGATTTGCGCCCAATAAGTATACTTCCCGTACGTTATATATATACGTTCCCGTCATTGAGAGAGTCATAGAAAAGCAACTTAAGCTCTATTTAGAAAGTAATTCTATTTTACCTGCACCTCCACCAGTCTGGATTTCGATCACATGGTACAACAACGGCTCTGACTCACGTAACTGATGACATACTTTCCGAATCCGATGCTGGTATAAGCTCAATTCTGGGGCTACTAGATTTTTCTAGAGCTTTCGATTGCCTACATAAAGAGCTTCTACTCAGCAAGCGAATCCATTACGGCATTTCAAAAGAGAGCGCTAACTGCTTTAGGTCTTACCTCACAAATAGGCTTCAACAAGTCGTAGTAGATGATGCTAAGGGCAATAATGTTTCATCAGAAATGCTATCCCTCGTTAGAGGAGTCCCACAAGGTTGTATTTTAAGTGCATTGCCCTTCATAATATTTACAACTGATCTCCCAACTATATTACAACACTGTAACGCACATTTATATGCTGCCGATACACAAATATACAAATCCTTGAGGCCTCTGGATACTGAACAAGCTATAAAAGATATAGGGAGTGACCAGGGACGAATCCTCGATTGGACAAAAAAAAACACTTTAGTGCTTAACCCTTCCAAAACAAAATGGATGTTACTAGGTGCTACATCTTAATATATAAAATCCTTGCGTTACTGACTGACTGACAGACACGCTACAGCCGAAACTATTGCGCGTAGGAAGCTGAAATTTGGCATGTATGTTCCTTGGCGACCGTAGGGGTGCACTAAGAAGGGATTTCCCGAAATTCCCACGGGATCGGCCAAAACGGGTAAATTAAAAAAAATGCAGGCGTAGCTGCTGGCGTCCTCTAGTATCAAATAAAGACTGCGGAAAGGTTACACACACCAATTTTGATGAATGGTGAAGTACTCGAAAGAGTATCTATCACTAGGAATTTAGGGCTTCTTATCGAATCGCCTCCGATTTGCCGACCATATTAGTAATCAAATGCAAAATGCATTCTAATGGTTAAGAGTTTTATATGGGATCCGAGAATTTCTCTCTGAGGATGTAAGGAAATTGCTTACAGACTCTTTGGTGCTATCATTATTCAATTATTGCGATTAGGTATACGATATGGGCCTAGGCTTTTCCAAAAATCTAAGAAATGTATACAGCGAGTCCAAAATGCCTGTATGCGTTTTTGTTATAAAACTCAAAGATGGTCGCACACTCTCCAATTATAAACGAAAAGGGATTACTTAATATGGAATCGCGACGGCATCAGCATTTATTGTGCTTCGTTCATAGAATCAGCACAAGTAAAACACCTCCGTATTTATAAATAACTAGCTGACCCGGCAAACGTTGTTTTGCAAAATTTTTTTTTTTTTTTGAAAACTAGATGTTGGCCTATTCTCATAGATACCGGATAAGCACAAAAAATTTCATCAAAATCGGTCAAGCCGTTTCGGAGGAGTATGGGAACGAAAACTGTGACACGAGAATTTTATATATTAGATAAACTATCTTGGTGTGCGGACGCGCATAACTTAAATACTAGGTCGAAAGAAATTTGAAAGCTAAAGATACCGAAGCATAACACACAGGGATATAAAGGCAATTTCAAATATGCTGCATCAAAAATATGGAACACAATACCACCACCTCTCCAAAATATAAAAACTTTAATTAAATTTAAAAATCAATGTACAGAATTTATACTTGCAGCCCATAAGAATATAACTAGATTATTATAATTTAAAATATTAAAGTGATCTAATGGTTATATTTATAGACTACTAGCTTTTGCCCGCCGCTTCGCGCGCGTTAAATTCGGGGTAACACTTTCAGTCTCAAGTTGTGTGAAGACACTCCTGATTATTCTAAAGACTTCCGAAACTCTATAGGGTACAAAGTAACTTGGTCAGTATCCATGACATTATCTACCGTTATCTATCGAAAGGTACATAATAAAATCACCTTGCATACAGTCGAATGTCAAAGCCATGTTCTAATACATGTTCAATATATCTCCATAAACATTTTCGCATTTTTAATATTAGTAGGGCAAATCGGTTCAGCCGTTTAAGCTTATTATATAATTATTAGTTTATATATGAGAACAATTTAATCAACGTGCGCAATATGACATTATGTATGACGTGAGAGTACTGACAGATATGCGATAGCACATGCGCAGCACTCAATTATTAGCGCATGCGTTCTTACTTCCAAGAGGTAAATTTGTGCCGTACAAACTTCTACCCTCCCTACAATCCCTCCTAGTTAAATTTTTGCAACTTATGGTAGCCTATGTCCGTCTCCATGGTCCAATATATCTCAATATTAAACAACAAAATCGGTTCAGCCGTTTTAGCGTGAAAATGGAACATACATACATACGCACTTTCGAATTTATAATATTAGTTAATATTAGCAGTAGCACAGTCTTATAATCCATACAGTCGTACGACGAACGCGTCTAAGCTAACCAAAGTTCATACATGTTGAGATTCAGATTTTTGCGCCCAACAGTTTCGGCTGTGCGTTGTCTTTCACTCAGTCAGTAACTCAAGGATTGTATATATTCAGATGTCAATATTTAATAATATACACAGTTAGTAGCTTGAAAAATATATCGATTTTATATATTCAGATGTCAACATTCAATAAATAATATACACAATTAGTAGCTTGAACAATATATCGATTCTAAACCACTTGAATGGAACTTGGAATTTTGGCAGATCATGTCTTTTATGTTTCAGACATCAACTAAGAAATGTATTAATGTCATGAAAATAGTATTGTATTGTGTCATAAAAAGGGGTTGCAGTAGGGATCTCACACATAATTATATACAATAGCCAGCTAATAATCAAATAATCTGAAACAATCACACATATATTAATACATTAAATCTACAATGGTAATCATGATCGTTGCTGCACGATGAAAGTCTAACAACACGCCATATAAACCTGGTCACCCAAAGCTAAGTCACATCAATAACTCAACCAACATCCCTGAAATGACAAGTTCAAATCCCACAAAAAAACACCTCAACAATAACACCGCGAGATAAAACGCGACGAACCATACACATATTTCAACTTCACATAGTAATACGTTAGGAGTGGAAATTAAATTTAGGAAAAATTACCTAATCCCAACCGGGTCCGGCTTGGTAAAAGTTATACGTCATTTTTATGTGCGGTATGGTTGTATAACCAAATATCTGTATTGTGTGCAGACGAGTAACGCATATTTTAGAGATTTATGTTCCACCTTTTTCTATTAGGGGTGAGAGGCATCGTAAATAAAATCAGAGATTTTCCGAGAGGCTTCCGTCTATATTTTCGTATTGTAGTTATCGTCGTCGTTTATTTTTTGGGTCACTTTGGCTTATTCTATTATTTGTTGATTGCTCCCGAATTTAAAGAGAATAAGATGTTGAAGTTATTAAAATTATGTAAAATTTATTTCTGTGAACAGTAAAACCTGTACGCTTATTTAAAAGTTTAGGGATGTAAAAAAAAATACATTAACCTCAACACCAATCGAATGTAGACTGGGTTATAACGTTCATAGTATTGTGGTATACAGTATGAAGTAACCTATTCACCTAAAGGACGAATAATTATTGGTCTCGCTCTGCGATACCAATCATTTGTCTAGGCATCTGTGATTATAACGAATAAAAACCTAACCTAAACAAAAATAACAACTTAATGACGTTTAAATTGCTCAGTCAATAGCATAAATTTTTATACAATTTAGTATTGATCAGAATGATAGGCATTGCGTATCCTGAGTTGGTGAGGCTGTGGCTTAGAAGCCGGTTGACGCCGGAATGTCGATTTTGTAGGCCTTCATCATAATCGTAGTAAAACCGACTAAAACCCATAAACAACATACATACATACATAGACTTACGCCTCTTTCCCGGAGGGGTAGGCAGAGACTACGGAACGCCATTTGCAACGATCCTGACATACCTCTCTTGCTTCATTCACTCCCATCAAGTTTCTAATGCATGCTCTTCTGTTTAGGGTACTTCTGACCTGTCCTTTTTTTAGGATGTCTCCAATCTGGTCAGAGAACGTCCGCCTAGGTCTTCCCCTTCGTCCTGTCCCATTCACACTTGCCTTATATATTTTCTTTGTCAGTCTTTCGTCATCCATCCTCTCCATGTGCCCAAACCATCTTAACATGCTTTTCTCGATGCTTGTCACTACATCTTCTTTTACCTCACACCACTCTCGGATCACACAATTCTTTACTCTGTCGGTCAAAGACACACCACACATACTTCTCAGTGCTCTCATTTCTACAGCATTTATTCTACTTTCAAGTCTCTTCTGCCATACCATACATAAGGGTAGGCACTAACACCCCTGTATGCACAGCCAAATGCGCCTTTTTGGACACGTTTTGACTGTTCATAAACGCCTTCAGAGCTCCATTCACACTATTGCAATATTACCTGCATTAACTCTTCTTTCAATATCTTTTTCATTCTTACCATCTCTTGTAAACAACGTACCTAAGTAAACAAACTCATTCACTTGTTCCACTCGCTGTCCATCGATCAAAACATTACAAGCCGTAACGCATTCCTCCTTTTCAAAAACCATAACTTTCGTTTTACTTACATTCATTTTCATTCCTTTCCTCTCTAACGCACCATGCATGATTGTTACCATCTCCTGCAACTTATATTCCATATTCCATTTATAAGAACATGTGGATAGTGGCTGCCGTTCAAATAAAAATAGTGGAATCCAGTTACCTATTTTTAAGATTGAAAAATAATTGAACGCATCTATCACCATTGGTAAAACCAGCCAGTGTTATTCAAACAAAAGCTCTGGGACATAGCTGGCAGGAACAAAGGAAATACCTCAGCCAAATAGAGCACGTTTTAAATTCAAACGAAGTAACTTTTTTGAAACGTATTTCCACAGAGTACTTACGTTGATTATATTGAGACTGCGAATGATGAAAGATTTTCTTCACTTAAAAGAAAATCTGTTAAATTGGTCTCATTTGAATTTTCTAAGTAAATATACAAAATTAAGTCCACAATCAGGTATTCTGTGCAAAATTTTCTAACTTTCAATCTTATTTAACTTAATTCGATTTAATTTCATATTTATTTTAAAAATTTAGAAATATATATTGCTTGTTCATCATCATCAGCCTTTAACTGTCCACTGCTGGACTAGGCCTCTCCTTTGAAAGGAGGAATCGGCTTACTATACCACGCTGGCCAAACGGGTTGGTATAGGGTTTGTACCAAGTTTTCCTTCTCTTACAGTGCTGTTCTCTGCATAATATACTCCCTCTGTCGGCTCTTACGACGCCCATGGGATGATATGGGGTGGTGACATTCGGTATTCTTAATCCGTCACCACACTGACCTTGCTTGTTAACAATGTTGTAAAGATAACGTATGCCTTACAAATAATTCAGTAGAATTAACTACTGAATTATTCAATAAATATATAATAATTCAGTAAAATTAATTAATTAGAGGCGTGACGTAATGTATGTATGTATGTAATAAATGACTTAATCAGAAAAGTATATTTAATTCTACTGAATTATTTGTAAGGCATACGTTATCTTTACAACATTGTTATCAAGCAAGGTCCGTGTGGTGACGGATTAAGAATACCGAATGTCACCACCCCATATCATCCCACGGGCGTCGTAAGAGCCGACAGAGGGAGTATATTATGCAGAGAACAGCACTGTAAGAGAAGGAAAACTTGGTACAAACCCTATACCAACCCGTTTGGCCAGCGTGGTATAGTAAGCCAATTCCTCCTTTCAAAGGAGAGGCCTAGAACAGAACGACTCACAGTCGGGGCGACTGTGAGTCGTTCTGTTCTGCATTAGAATTCTAAACTACTAGCCTTGTTTCTTTCTTTTTTGTTTTTATTTAAGTTATTTTTGTCACGTATTTTTTTTAATTATATTTTACGCAGTCGGGTTTTTGCTTTTCTTTAATTTTTTTTTATTTTATTTTATACTTTTTAGTTATTCACTGCTTTTTTGTTTGTTTATCGTTTATACTTGAAGTAAAAACTTAAATCAATAAGTAACAACATTACCGAGAATGATTGTTTTGTTAAACAACTTTAAATCGTTATATATCCTAAACTATTATTTTAAATGAAAAATGATAAAAAGAACCTAAAGATGATTTTAAAATACCTATTCAACGACACCCCACATGACATAGTTCATCGACATTTTTTTTTTTCATTTTGACAATATGGCGTCTGGTTGACGCTGTGGTGAATTTTGATAACTGTCATGTCTTTAATGACACTCGCATGGGTTAAGACGAATCGATTGACGTAAGAATCATCAAAATCGGCCTACGCATTTGGTATCTAGAACGCCACATAGAAACAAACATACATACATACATACATAGACTGATAAACACATTACCCTCCTTTGCGTAGCGCAGTCGGGTAAAAAGATATTGAAAGAAGAGTTAATGCAGGTAATATTGCAATAGTGTGAATGGAGCTCTGAAGGCGTTTATGAACAGTCAAAACTTGTCCAAAAAGGCGCATTTGGCTGTGCATACAGGGGTGTTAGTGCCTACCCTTATGTATGGTATGGCAGAAGAGACTTGAAAGTAGAATAAATGCTGTAGAAATGAGAGCACTGAGAAGTATGTGTGGTGTGTCTTTGACCGACAGAGTAAAGAATTGTGTGATACGAGAGTGGTGTGGGGTAAAAGAAGATGTAGTGACAAGCATCGAGAAAAGCATGTTAAGATGGTATGGGCACATGGAGAGGATGGATGACGAAAGACTGACAAAGAAAATATATAAGGCAAGTGTGAATGGGACAGGACGAAGGGGAAGACCTAGGCGGACGTTCTCTGACCAGATTGGAGACATCCTAAAAAAAGGACAGATCAGAAGTACCCTAAACAGAAGAGCATGCATTAGAAACTTGATGGGAGTGAATGAAGCAAGAGAGGTATGTCAGGATCGTTGCAAATGGCGTTCGGTAGTCTCTGCCTACCCCTCCGGGAAAGAGGCGTAAGTCTATGTATGTATGTATGTATGTTGTTTATGGGTTTTAGTCGGTTTTACTACGATTATGATGAAGGCCTACAAAATCGACATTCCGGCGTCAACCGGCATCTAAGCCACAGCCTCACCAACTCAGGATACGCAATGCCTATCATTCTGATCAATACTAAATTGTATAAAAATTTATGCTATTGACTGAGCAATTTAAACGTCATTAAGTTGTTATTTTTGTTTAGGTTAGGTTTTTATTCGTTATAATCACAGATGCCTAGACAAATGATTGGTATCGCAGAGCGAGACCAATAATTATTCGTCCTTTAGGTGAATAGGTTACTTCATACTGTATAACACAATACTATGAACGTTATAACCCAGTCTACATTCGATTGGTGTTGAGGTTAATGTAATTTTTTTTTACATCCCTAAACTTTTTAATAAGCGTACAGGCTTTACTGTTCACAGAAATAAATTTTACATAATTTTAATAACTTCAACATCTTATTTCTCTTTAAATTCGGGAGCAATCAATAAATAATAGAATAAGCCAAAGTGACCCAAAAAATAAACGACGACGATAACTACAATACGAAAATATAGACGGAAGCCTCTCGGAAAATCTCTGATTTTATTTACGATGCCTCTCACCCCTAATAGAAAAAGGTGGAACATAAATCTCTAAAATATGCGTTACTCGTCTGCACACAATACAGATATTTGGTTATACAACCATACCGCACATAAAAATGACGTATAACTTTTACCAAGCCGGACCCGGTTGGGATTAGGTAATTTTTCCTAAATTTAATTTCCACTCCTAACGTATTACTATGTGAAGTTGAAATATGTGTATGGTTCGTCGCGTTTTATCTCGCGGTGTTATTGTTGATGTGTTTTTTGTGGGATTTGAACTTGTCATTTCAGGGATGTTGGTTGAGTTATTGATGTGACTTAGCTTTGGGTGACCAAGTTTATATGGCGTGTTGTTAGACTTTCATCGTGCAGCAACGATCATGATTACCATTGTAGATTTAATGTATTAATATATGTGTGATAGTTTCAGATTATTTGATTAATAGCTGGCTATTGTATATAATTATGTGTGAGATCCCTACTGCAACCCCTTTTTATGACACAATACAATACTATTTTCATGACATTAATACATTTCTTAGTTGATGTCTGAAACATAAAAGACATGATCTGCCAAAATTCCAAGTTCCATTCAAGTGGTTTAGAATCGATATATTGTTCAAGCTACTAATTGTGTATATTATTTATTGAATGTTGACATCTGAATATATAAAATCGATATATTTTTCAAGCTACTAACTGTGTATATTATTAAATATTGACATCTGAATATATACAATCCTTGAGTTACTGACTGAGTGAAAGACAACGCACAGCCGAAACTGCTGGGCGCAAAAATCTGAATCTCAACATGTATGAACTTTGGTTAGCTTAGAGGTGCACTAAATATACTTTAATCAAACAATCGCCTATCGCAGTTCACTGCTGGACATAGGCCTCTACCAACACGCGCCACAGTACACGGTCCTCAGCCTTCCGCATCCAGTCTGTCCCAGCCACCTTTTTCAGGTCCTTGGCCCACCTAGCCGGGGGCCGCCCTACCTTACGCTTGCCGAGGCGTGGTCTCCACTCTAGGACACGCTTGCTCCACCGGCCATCAGTCCCTCTAGAGATATAGCCAGCCTACTGCCACTTGAGTTTACTGACTCTGTGAGCTATGTCGGTAATTTTGGTTCTTTGTCGAATAACTTCATTTCGGATTTTATCCTCCAACGAGACGCCAAGCATAGCCTGTTCCATAGCTCGCTGCGTGACTTTTAGTTTGTGGATTAGTCCCACTGTGAGTTTCCACGAGTTGGAGGACGCATTGGTTGCAGACCTTGGTCTTCAGGCATTGCGGTAGGGGCGAAGAGAAAACTCGACGTAGCTTGCCAAACGCTGCCCAACCCAACTGGATCCTGCGGTCGATGTCTTTCTCGAAGTTATTTCTACCAAGCTGGACTACTTGCCCAAGGTAGACTAAGTATACTTAGAAGAAATTTATTGCAAGAAAATGGATGAAATATTTTTCGGTCTCACAATAAATACAGTTAAGTAACATTTAACAGTTAGAACTTCGAGAAAAATGCTGACAAAAAATATTGTTTTCTAATTGTACCTTTGTACCCATATGCGTTTACTTGCCCCACAGGGGTGCGCACGGTTACCCGCAATAAGGGGCAAGTGAACGCATTCCTACTTTTTCCCTATAATTCCTTATTACAAAAAGATATACTTTAAATTAGTTTAATTTTCTGTTCTTATTTATAGATGAATAAATGCTCTATTCAAAGATATATTTTTTATTTCTCTAGCGTTAATATTTAAAACACTGTAAGGTCTGAAAGGCAAAAGTGCGCACAGTTGCCCCGAATGACTCTATTGAGTTTGATTATTATATAGGTAGTACTTAATTATCCAATATTATTCTATGTACGATTTCGTTGCAAAAAGTCGCTTCTATTCTACTCTCAGAACATAAAAAACAATTATTATATTTTCTCTTCCGTGATTCTACTCCACGATGGCTATTGTCAGTTGAACCGTAAATTGTAAAATACCTATGGTAATCAAAGGAATCTATTTCCAATGTACCTAACTACTAAGTATGTCCCTATAAAAAGTACTGATATTAAAACTGGTAAAATAATGATAATAAAAAACACATATCTGTAATTCCATTAAATTGCATGATATACACACTTTCGATCTGTTATCAGTTAGGTAGTTTTGATTGCATTAGCTAAGATAAAATTATCATCAAACATTTCAAATATGATTAACAAATTAGCAACAACTATCGCAAGCCTCGGTGGCGCAGTAGGCAGCGCGTAAGTCTCATAATCTTAAGGTCGTGAGTTCGATCCTCACCCGGGGCAAATGTTTTTGCACATAAGGACATTTCCTTAATTTGGTTCACAGGTCTTGAAAACGTGTTTCCATGTTAGTCTTCAACCACCCAAAACCCGCCCGCAGCTCATAATATGTTATTTTTGAATATTTTTTTATTTTTCAGGGACAACCATAGACATGGACACAAGGAACTGAGCAAGTGAGCTTTGCCTCGACAGCTGTCAAATATTTTATGATACAAATGTAAGATATCGTTGTCAGTTAGTATTGCCCTTTCTATAAAGAGTTTAGATAGTAAATATTTTTAACAAAATGGACGACACGTACAATGTTCGAACGCATTATTCGTTATGTCTCTTTCTATAATTATACCGACCATTGTGACGGTATTGTACGTACATGTCTATGGTTGGAACACAGAGGAGCAAGCGCCACCAAAGAAGTCCCGTGGCATAACGTAGAACTACAATTGACAATTAATGACTTCTGTCATATTGTCTGTTAATAGATGCTCGTAGTTTTGCCAGTTTAGCTACCTGTTTATAGAAGTGTAGAATTTTGCTTAAGTATGTCTTAGCTACAAAATATAATTTGACGACGTAAAATATGTTTAAGTGACTCTCTCTGACAACTTTTAGAGTACTAACAAATCAAACCAATTTGAGGGTCAGTAAAAATGCCATTTTTAACAAAGTGTCTTATTATTATAATGCGAAGATAAAATATTCAAATGTATTAATCTTATTTGACTTCATTTTCATTTTGTAGTTTAAATGCAATTCGTGGGAGTCTCCCGTGACCACGATTCCTTGAAGTAACCGAAACGTCGCGTAGTTATAAATAATAGCATTTCTAGATCATTAGGTTGAAATGTTTGTTAAATTGTAATGTCTCTAAAACCAATACATCGCGATAGAATCCGTGAACCGTAGTTTGATTTCAAAGCATTATTTTTCTTCATACTATTCATTTACAAAATATTTTATTATGAAATTAGTTTTAGTTAATCTAATTTGCGTAACTGTTCATTGCGTACACAACATGCATACGTGCTTGTGCCCATGTACTGATAGTATACTTCCAAGTATACGCGGCTCAGCACAATCATTGCTAAGTAAAAAAATCCATATTTTTTAAATAATTTTAATTACCTACTTTTATATTTTTAATCTATATTGTTCCATTGCTGCAAATGCCCACCCGCTCTTCTCCATTTTTATATTTTCATATTATTTGGACCAGTTTTTACCAGAGAAGTCAAGCTCGTCCTGTCACCTTCGTCTAGTAATGTCGCGTGGCTATTTTAGCCCACGATATGTCGCTTGACAAAAATACATCGCCCGAGAATCGACAGACCCTATCTCACAAGGTGCTCAAACATATCGGTGTTTATTTTTTATGTGAGCTCGTTAGCGCATGGCTGTATCCGGGCTGGAGACGGGACACTGTGGTTTAAACGCGAGAAGCCGCGGCTCGTAAACGTATCGGACCCGGACCGTCCACGTACCGGACATGACCCGTTTATGTGTAGGTACCGTAGGTAGACCTTTGTGACTCAAAATATAAATTAACGTAAAATATGTTTCCATACTCTCATGATAATCGTGGGAATTACGTTTTATAATCGAGTTATCCTTGTTTAAAATTAAAATTATTATGAGCATTTTTCTGACACGTTGTCTAATAACTCTTTGTCAAAACCCAACAAAATTAATCACCCAATAAATTTTATTGTAGTATGAGATTCTCAAAAAGTTTACATTCGACATTAAAATTCTATATAACCAAATTTTATTGTTACTTAATGCCACGTCTCGCTCAAAGTTGCAAAGTTAGCCAATTATAACTTTGTATGACTTATCCAATGTTACATTTTGAATAGAATATTCGAGAATTCATTCGTGAATAGAAATAATGTGAATAAGAAATATGTATGTGTAATTATTCCACATTGTTTAAAAGTCTATGATAAATTATTATTGTAAAAGTTTATCTTTAGCAGTTTTGCAGTAAACTGTATTCGTACCGATTATGTATGACTCCTGTCCCCCATTAGAGAGATTTACATAACCGTTCATATAAAGTTGAGATAATTAAATTACCTATTCTACATTGTCCTTAAATTTTATCAAAATGTTGCTTATTTTCAACGATTTTATTAAATTAAATTGTAAGAATCTTTACATTTTAAAAAGAGAGAGCATAGTAAGTCCTAACACATTCTTTGTTATAGAATCACTCCCTTCACTGTGACACTGTGGGTCAGTAAAGTTAATAGACAAATTTTAATACCTACCTTGTGTACTTGTAAACTGTAACTAAAAAAAAAAACACTACCAGGCACGGACCTCTTCCCACTTTGTATGATAAAAATAAAGCCATAGTTCACCACGCAGGTCAAGTGCTGGTTGGTGGTGGACTAAAGCCTTACCCCTCTCATAGTGGGACCTAGCAGTGGGACAGCTCATACATTTTGCAGGTAGTAGAGCCTTGCTGATTTCAGCATGAATGGGCCGGCTCGACCGGGGAAGTACTACCCTCTCACAGAAGATCGACGTAAAGTAACAGTAACTAAACTGTTGCGTTCCGTTCGGTGAGTGAGAGTACCGGAGGCCCTATCCCCTATTCTTTCTCCCTCATTCCACTCCTCATCCTATCCCTTTTCCCAACCCCAAGGGGCGGCAACGCACTTGTGACTCCTGTGGTGTTGCTTGTGTCCATGGGCGGCGGTAATTGCTTACCATCAGGCGATCCGTCTGCTCGTTTGCCGCCTATTACCATAAAAAAAAAACACAAAGGACCAATTATGATGAACGGTCAGTAATACATCACGACACATCAAAGAGAATGAGAAAATTGGGTCACTCATAACAATATCAGTATATGATATTTGTAAAATATTTGACCACTTCACAATGAATGCCAAAAAATGCCATACATAAGAGTTACATGATTAAACTTAAGTGGAACATGTTATTCCTAATGTATGTTTTCCAACGAACAGGATTGTTAACTCTATTACTTGAGACATAAGTGCAAAGCCTTCCTAGAAATATTGGCGGCTTAAATTAAGTGCTATTTTTAATGTAAACGCAATACTGCTTAAAAGCATTAAGGGTATTATATAGTAATAGACCAGGTAACTACTACTCTAATTATTAAGAGTATTTTAACTAACTAGCTAGTTTATATTACAATTTTAGTGAAACGGGTCTTACTCGCGATATTAAATGAATTTAATGTATAAATACCTCTTTTTTACCGACGTTTCGGCCGTCTTACTACGGTCGTAGTTTAGTTAGTTTGAATTTTTAGTAGAAAAGCGGATGCCGGACTCCATCGCGAAGGACTTGGATCGCAACTGAGATAGAGTTAAGATGCCTATAGACGACCACAGCTGGACATAGGCCTCCTCCAAGGCTCTCCACGCAGAGTAACTTGAGCCGCCCGCAATTTTTTCACATAAGTAATTATTCTTCACTGAATAATCTCTATATAAAATTCTTGCGTTACTGACTGACGGATAGACAAGCTACAGCCAAAACTATTAGGCGGAGCAAGCTAAAATTTGGCAAGTATGTTTTTTGGGAACCGTAGGGGTGCTAAGAAGGGATCTTTTAGTAAACAATAAATTAAAAAAGGTCTTACAGATGGGACGATCAAAACGGTTGAAGCCGTCAAAACAGGCATTGTAAAAACCCTTAGTCTATAAATGATGAACCTAAATAATATCAACAACATCAGTCGCAACAGCGTGTTTACAGACTATACAAGGCCAAAACGCAGCCATAGGGAACTGGTCGCGTACATATTGAAATGCTATATTTAAATCTGTGATTACAATAATTATATACACGAATTTTGCGTACTGCTCGTGTATAGTTCGTAACGTGAATACATGCGTCCTAGTCCCGGACTATACTACATTAGTTACACCTGCCTGACAAGACAAGAGGTATAGTTTAGTGAAATAATGGGTGCATATATGAAATAATATTTGAACTTTATTAGTGGAGGATTAAATTGTATGTAATTCAAGTAACTAAATAGGTTATGTTAGGTTCTCTTTTGACCCTTAGCCCAAACATAGGAGCCTTGCGAAACAGGGCTCTGTCAACTTAGTTTATTAAAAACTATTTAATAGGACATAATGTCTACTTACCTACATATTATATTTGTGATATAATATAATATAATATAATGAATGCCTTACAAAATCCAGAATAATCTTCAGATCTACACACGATTAGTCCGTATGCGTACTGGCATTGTATATTATGGTATAAGCAAGTCAGTTAGATCACTACGAAGTATACTCGAGTATTTGCGAACTAATAGTGTATAAATTGGAACTCAGCAAAAAAGTTATTTCCAATCTATACGCGATTTGTTTCACACCCCTGCGTTCTGGCTTTGTATATAATGTAAATACGCAAAAATTTAACTAAAAACTACTACAACTACAATCTCCAAGGAATGGCATTCATCGGTCGCCCTCCTAAAATATTCATATTGCAGAGGTACCTAATTATATCTAGACAGAATCATTTTTCCATATGTATGCAAATTACAGAAAGTTAGTCAGTTTTGTTACCCCCCTGGGATATTGCACTACGGTATGACGCGACGCTATTTGACATTGGCGGGCAATAATGTTATAAAAACTAGATGACCTATATTTTTTTTTTTTGAATTTTTTTTTTGAGAAAAAAAAATTTTTTTTTTTACTTTGCTACGGTTTCATACAATAGTACGTTAACAGCCTGAAAGGGTTTTAATAAAAAAAATGTAAAAAAAATAAACACTACGTCAACTAAAATGTCGAATTCTATAAGGAGGTAACAACACCTCGCGTCGCGTGCCGTCAGCTGTCATCGAGACACGGTAAGGTCAAACCCGCGGCATTTAATGTCAGTGGCAGTAGATGGCGCTACTGCGAGTTTACTACTACGTACAAACCGCGCAAGAGGCGAAACTAGTCTCTCATGCCATCTTATTCTTTCAAATGATTGATATTTTATCATAAAACATAATTATTATTTACGATATTACAAAATCTTGGACCGACAATCTTGTTAAGATCGCGGGAAGCGGTTGGTATGCCCAGCAGTGGACGTCCTTTGGCTGAAATAATGATGATGATTACAGATTCTGACCATAATCTATCTATCTAAACCGTCTTAGCTATTTGGAATTTGGATCAGTCTCTGTCAACATAACTACCTACCACACGACAGCAGCTGATTTTACTTTAAAAATAGTCGCCTGTTGACACATGTTTGATTACTTATTTGTTCCCTACTTTATCTTTAGTACAGTAGGTACATGCAGGTATGTTTCATTAAGGAATAACATTGGTGGACTTTTGTCTTTTACTTGTGGCACGGCGACGCCGCTGGAGTTATGAGAGTTATGATATGAGACACGGTAAGGTCAAACCCGCGGCGTTTAATGTCAGTGGCAGTAGATGGCGCAACTGCGAGTTTACTACTATGCCTACGTACAAACCGCGCAAGAGGCGAAACTATTCACTCGTGCCATCTTATTCTTTAAAATTATTGATACTTTATCATAAAAAATAATGATTATTTACGATATTACTAAATCTTGGACTGACAATCTTGTTAAGATCGCGGGAAGCGGTTGGATGCGGGCGGCCCAAGATCGGGAGAGGCATAGCATGCCCAGCAGTGGACGTCCTTTGGCTGAAATGATGATGACTAAAGATTCTGAAAACGATCTATCAAAACCTTAGCCATCTGGATCAGTCTCTGTCAACATACCTAACTACCTACCACACGACAACAGCTGTTTTTACTTTAAAAATAGTCGCCTGTTGACACGTTTAATTATTTGTTACCTACTTTATCTTTAGTACAGATTAGATGTTTCATTAAAGAATAGCATTGTCTTGTCACTTCATCGTACAAAAAATTAAGAGATTAATTATTTTTGATTAATCTAAACGTGTTCTGTTAAGAACATCGTTAGTTAAGAAGGCACTACGTTGTTATACTAAGTAATTGGCAGTCCAATATTTTATGATAATGAAGTCCTGGGCCTGAGGGGCCCGTGTCAAAGTGGCAACCGCTCGAACCTAGTAGGGCCTAGTACGAGTTAGCACTCGATCGTCACGGTGGACCATAGCCTAGCCGATGGGAACAATTTCCATACATTTTGTAAAAGCGCCCCTAACGGAGAGTAGCGATCGATAGAGACCGCTAGGGGGCGCATTTAGAAAATGTATGGAAATTGTTCCCGTCGACTAGGCTATCGTCCACCGTGACGATCGAGTGCAAACTCGTACTAGACCTGCAAGGTTAAGCGCGTTCGGCACCGTCTAGTTTATGGGTGACCGGCTACAAAAAGACAAACCCCTCCGTGCCTCGGAGAGCACGTTAAGCCGTCTGTCCCGGCTATCATCAGAAGATTTTTGACAGTCGTTAGAGGAATAAGTACTCTCATATCTAGTCTAAACCATTCAGGGTTTCATAACCCTCCGTCCGATCAATGAAGGGGTTGTAGGTAGTACTTGTAGCCTTGTAGAGTAGCGTAAAATGATAAGGTATTTGTGTAAATTTAATTAATTTTAAATAATATCATATCAGATAGATAATAGCTAGGTATTTACCTAAAGTTCATAAACATTTGACGGCTTTGAGTGCATAGGCCACCCGACCGCCTCCTTTAACAAAAGCCGCCGTCGCGAGTCATCGTCCTTTACACGTGCCAAGTATTATTTTAGGTATAACAGATTTTATGCACTTGATGCAGCAGCTGATCTCTTGGTTCGATGGTGTAGGTAAAACAAAACGCGGTATTTAGGTTGTCTGTTTGTTTCGTGCGAGTGCCTTGCCAACTCTGATATCAGTGTTTTCAGAGTCACACGCGGTCACCCATCTAAGAGAAGGCTTTTGCAAGCGTTGCTAACTTTGCCGACCTATTACGATCGGCAAGCCAAGTCGCGCTATGGCACAGAATAAATAGTACTAACGTAGCTATGGCTATGACGCGACGGTACACTAACCTAATGTTTATAACAACTTTTTAATTGGTTTAATCTTACGTAAGTAGGTGCCTACCTTAAATTGATAAAAATATCAACTTGCTGTAAGATGCTACGGCCATTCTCCGCATGTCCTCCGCTCACGTCCAGACACTTACGGCACCTTTGCACCATCGCTGAATACACACTACTTAACACTCCTGGGCTTAACACTGCTAGCACTTTGAAAAGCTGCAACGATGCGAACACCGAATTGAAGCCGTCGAAACGCGCGTTCCGACGGCACGGGTAGACCCCGTGGTCTAACATACCGTTCCTCGTACTCCCTACGAGCTCCTGCATAATAAATTCACTCCTACCTAAACACATCAACATGTTAAAATATTCAGGGTTTGAATACGACATACCTACAGAATTTACTATTTCACAGATCCGGAAGTCTAATTTAGACTTCCGACTTAGACTGTCTAAACAAAAGAAATGCTCGCGAAAGACTGAGTGGTCCAGTAGGCAAATTGTTCGTAAATCAAATAAATAATTAGAGATGTAACCGATGATAATATTCACTGGAGTAATGTTTTTATCGATATTTTATACAATTGTTATTGTTTACCTCATAAAATATCGGTAGGTAAACCCCTAAAATGTTAGCTTTGTGTAATTGCATGTTTTTATGTATTGTTATTAAATAAAATCATTCAATGGTTTAGACCAGTATCCGTTTATTTGAGGGTACTGACTCCCCGTAACGACTGTCAAGAATTTTCATGACTGTTTATCCGACGTCCTCTTCCGAGACACGTCGCAAGCGTTTATAAACAATTTATTACGCACGTAACTTCGAAAAGTCTTATTAACTAATTATGTATCATTATTGATGCGCACCGTGGATTCGAATCAGATACCCTCTGCATGGCAGTCCGTTGGTATCGCCATTAGGCTATCGTTACCAGTCTGTTACATGTCATATTAAAATTAAATAAATCGATGTTATCTGTTGATTGTAAACATCACTAGAGCGGTCCCTTTGAGTACGGCGGCTCGCTTGACGGTAAAATTGCACTACTTTAAAAAGGCGGCATACCCTTTGACACGGAAAGTGGCGAAAGCCGACGATATTTTAATAGAATTAATAGGTAATAGAATCCTGAAGGATACCACTGTTGAGGGGAGTGTTTGTCGTTACGGGGAGTCAGTACCCTCAAATAAACTGGTACTGGTCTTTAGACTTACTTGGTTTACCATGGAATATGGTTATCCATACCTTCGGGTTGCGGAGGTCAGACGGCAGTCGCTCTGTGGAAAAGCTAATACTCAGTCAAATCTGGTTAGACTAGAAAGCGGACACTGGACTCCAAGACGAAAGTCCTGGATGTAACCAGGATAACGCTAGGACGATGATGATGACGATGAAGCCCTGAAGATCTGAATTTGCATATACCTAAACAAATTGAAAGATAATGTAGGTAGTATGACACCAAAATCAAATTTTGGTTACTTTATTTTTAAAAGGAAAACTCTTTTCAAAAACAATTCCCGCTCAAGGAATAAATCCTGTATCCCGGGACTTTAGAATATCACAGGTCTACTTACGTCCTTACTCACGGTAAGAACGTAAGTAGACCCGTGATATTGACATCGTCATGAGGGTCAATCGAGGAACACGCTCCTTCGACCGTCTAGGGGGAGTGCCGTGCCACATACGCCCTAAACCTTCCCCATGCTCAATAAAAAGTAGCGGAAGGGGATCCATGATGGGTTCTATCGCGATTAAAGAACGCAAAGAACAGACTCCATACAATAATTTATACTTAGGTGGATCATACAAATGTTGTCTCGTGTAGGTATCAAACCCACAACACTCGGTGTATTTAATGATTAGAACTTCATAATAGTAAACTTACCATTAAGTAGGTAGGTACCTACTAGTTTAAACAAAGATATGCAGTCAGTTTAATAAAATAACACCAACACATAAATAAGTAGATACGTACCTACACAATCCGGAGAAAAATAACAATTTACGATGCGCTATCTTTGTATGGAGACGGACTGCAACGTAGATGTTTCGAGTTGACGTCCACGACTCCCACGGCACTCACTGACGCCTATTTGAAGATAACATTACACTACACATTCATTAGTAAGGTACCTAGGTAAATAATAACAACTAATAAACATTGCACTAAGCTAGTATTTAGCAGTTAATTGTTAGCAAATAAACAGTGAAGTAAAACCGTAATTTATTAGGAACGTAAACCAGTCCAATCCAGTTACATAAACTATTACAATCAGGGTGACACGAAGTGTGCTCAGAAATCAGACTCAGAAGCGTCCGAGTAGTCTTCACGCCTCTAGCGAGACCTGACTGACCCCACCGGCAGCCGGCAGGTTTCCCTGTAAAAGTCCGGTGAGCCATGTGTAAGCCAGCGGCGGGTTTTCAGTGTGAACTGTGGCGGCGGCGTTGTTGGCGTAGGCGGGGCAGCGGTGTCGTCGCTGCGTCGCCGTCATCGCCATCTTCGCGGGCGCTATGATGCGCTGGCGCCAGGCGCCGGCGCCGTCAGTAGATGGCAATGTAGTGCCTCGGCGCGTCAACCACCTAACCACGACGCTGTGGCTACGTTCTCGGAGAACGGACACAGCGCGGTTGTACAAAAGGTGGCCGCGATGTGGGACTATCGTGTGTGTCGTTACTTTCCGGCCTCTTCAGCACACAAAAACCGTCGTTTCTCAGAGGTCTGTGGAGGCACTGGTGCTCGATGAGCGGGGTGTTGACTCGAGCGCGTCAGCGCGCTGAGAAACGTCATCTTTCCGCGCGTGACAGTCGGCGAGTAGACACTGAGCCACTAAGAGTCTTTTACCTTTGTACTTTATAAACTTAAACCTATGCCTATTACCATAGTTAAAAAGAATAGTACCTACTCTTGCGTCCTTAGACGCGCGGCGCAATCTGTACTGAGGCCGCGCCGGGCTGCGCTCGTCTATGAGATTGTGTGCGTGCGTACACGGCGCCAGCGACTCACGCGTACATTCAAACCGACGGTGGCCAATTTGTATGAAGCTATCCTACTATTCTTTTTGTACTTACTATGCTATTACTACCTAACGAATTCAAAGATATCTACTAAAGAGCTAATTTAGACTTTGTATCAGTAACATAAGGTTTAATTCCAATGGTGACGTCCGTCGACTGTACTAAAGATAAAGTAGGGAACAAATAAGTAATCAAACATGTGTCAACAGGCGACTATTTTTAAAGTAAAATCAGCTGCTGTCGTGTGGTAGGTAGTTATGTTGACAGAGACTGATCCAAATAGCTAAGACGGTTTAGATAGATAGATTATGGTCAGAATCTGTAATCATCATCATTATTTCAGCTAAAGGACGTCCACTGCTGGGCATACCAACCGCTTCCCGCGATCTTAACAAGATTGTCGGTCCAAGATTTAGTAATAACGTAAATAATAATTATGTTTTATGATAAAATATCAATCATTTGAAAGAATAAGTTGGCATGAGACTAGTTTCGCCTCTTGCGCGGTTTGTACGTAGTAGTAAACTCGCAGTAGCGCCATCTACTGCCACTGACATTAAACGCCGCGGGTTTGACCTTACCGTGTCTCGATGACAGCTGACGCCGTCGGTATCGGCTGTATCATGTTCCTCAAAGGTACCGACGCCGCGGCGACGCGGCTCTCTTGAAACTAATTTGGGCTTTATTTCTTCAAAGATTGAATCTAATTTTGTTAAACGTCCGTGCTGCAGTTGGGGTCCTCTTGATATTATTATTGTACCAAATAAATGTAGTAGGTACATGGTCATTTACACGTGTAAAGCAAAACCACGCTAAAATAGCAAACAGTCTCATACCATGACGTACAGAATCAGACAAAAGCGACCGAATTGACCTGGGATTGGTACTTGAGATATTAAGTTCAAATCTCAGTTCAATTAGTGTTAGAGGTAAATTCAAAGCATTGCATAAAAGGTAGGTGCCTACTAATAAAATAAATACCTAGGTACTTAACGGATAAAATGTAAGTACTTTTAGGTGATCGATAATTCAGTGAATGTGAGTTATCAGATAAATACCTAATGAGTGTTTGAATTATGACTAAACATCGTTATCCAGCGGGTCAAGGTCGGGGCATTCGACACTAGGGTTGCCTCGCGTACCCATATAGCATGCACATTTCTTTTAAATAATAGTTTAATGTTATTACTTGATATCTTTATGTAATTAAGATTTCAATTTGTCCTTGTGTATCTTATTAAAATATCAAAATTAAATTATATTTTAATAATCACTCGTAACTAAGTCAATACAAAATAATTAATGTAGGTTTTTCGTTAGAAATAATTTTGAAATAAAACACATAAATATTTTTCAATTACTTTTTATGGAATATTTTTTGTTAAAATATTCCTTGAAGATATTTAGGTCTACTTGGAATAAAAAGCCAACAACTTATTTATACTGCTTTCTGTTAGTTTAAGATGTCTGCTGGAAAAAAAACATTTTAAGTAAGAAAATGACCTTTCGACTTCATTTGACATAGCAAAGACATATTTATTTTAAACTTGTAAAATAATTTGAAAAGTTTATATTGTTAATTTTTCACTTAATGTTAGTGTTGCCAATTTTAAAAATATGTTAACACTTTTTAACATTACAACAAAAATATGAAAGTTAAGAATAGATTAAAACATATTTTTAACATAGATGCTTGTAAAAATTTTATCCAATATATGACGACTGCGAAATAATAATTTAATATTTTTGAAAATAATTTCGCCTTAACTTTCAAATGACATTGAAGTAGTAAAGAGTAATTAGTGAAAAAGTTATTACAATACGAAAAAAAATACAATACTATATAGCTATACTTTTTAAAAAACATTTAAAGCTATAATATATTTTAATTAAATAAAGGTATTGTACGATATAACATAATCGAAAAAGCTTATTAAATGTATGCACCTACGTGACGCATACGTATGACAACCCTATTGTCGTGCGCTACCGCACTGCCACCATTTTTACCCGCCCGATAACGATGTTTAATTATGACCTATGTGATTTACCCATCGATCGTTAGCATGCAAGTCAACTACCACAAAAACATTTTGGAATATGAAAATTCCAAGTACCTAGAATGCCAAAGTAGGTACTTCCTACGTTTAGTACGTTAAGAAATTAACTCCTATTCGGGTACCTACTACACGCCGCCGTATGTACGTAATAAGTAAGTAGGTATGTGAAGTAACAGGTTCTGGGCTCTTAGTGGCACTAACCTGATCTGTAGTAAGCTCAGATCAAAGAAATAACCTAAGTCTGAGATTTGTCCACATTTTTTACTTATTATTTATTACAAATCCCGAAGTCAAATACATACATACCTACTTGAAATAAGTTCACAAATAACACATAAACAAACCAACCGGTAAAGGCGGTAAATCATCTAAAATTGGAAGTCGGAACAATCATTGGTTGGTGGCACATTTTTGTCGCTGAGTGACCGCTTAAAGCAGCGATATTCAACCTTTATTTTAGAAGGGCCGCATAGGAATTCCAGTCAGGGCCGCGCCGCGGGCCGCAGAAAAATTCAGTAGATCCTACGATTGTGGATTTGAAGGATTCAAATTATTGAGCTTCTACAAGATGCTCGTCGTTGTGCAGTTTCAGCAGGCTGAAGTGGTGAACTTGTGTGCTTGAAATATCGAGCTTACGTAGGCCGAGTTTTTGGGCTTCTGAAGGGTTGAGCTCTCAGATCATTGAAGTAAGGAGATATGCCCCGGCCTAGAGAACCAGTGTCGCCAATTCTTTTACACCCACACACCTGCGCTCTATAAACGCTTCGCTTCTTACACGCACATAACTATAACAGCGCTTCCATTCGCCACTCACACAAGTAAATTCACGCTTCACAAGAAACATCGCCTATGTCTCGTGCGTGCGCATGAAGAAGATAGCATTTTACTCACACATTGATAAATGCAATAAAATTTACACGATTACATTAGGGGTTGACTCTATCGATATAAAATATCGATAATAAAAGCTCATTGATATTTTTTTGTGTAAATGTATTGTCTGGCTAGTTAGGTTATTAGTTAGTGACGCTGTCTGCTGAGCCTGAGGTCGTGGATTCAATGCCCGTCTAGGACATTTTAATATATTATGATGAGCTCAATGACTTGTTCTGTGTTTGAGTATAATTTATGTATAATGTGTTTTTATTTTAAAATATAATCCTACTAATATTATAAATGTGAGAGTACGGATGTTTAGATGTTTGGATTTCAATCACGCAAACACGGCTGAACGGATTTGGATGAAATTTGGTACACAGATAGATTATTACTTGGATTGACTATTTTTATTAACATTCCACGCCAGCGGAGCTGCGGGCGGTAGATAGTAATATATATAACCTTACGCCTGTTGCCCTGAAGGGGTAGGCAGAGGAATTTTAAACGCCCACTTTTCGCCAATGTTTTGATACCACGTTATAGGTGGCGAGCCTATTGCCGCTTATCGGGATGTTTTATTTGCCAGAGCATCGTCCGTTAATCGACCGGTGCACCGCTTGCAGGTGAGGTTGGCTTGTAACCCTAAGTTCTTGGTGGGAACCCTATGCATCCAAAATATTATAATATAAGAATTAATAATAATAATAATATTCATTTATTTCAGGTAACAATAACCCATATAAATATATACCTTAAAGACTAACATACATACAATTCATCATCATCATCAGCCTTTAACAGTCCACTGCTGGACTAGGCCTCTCCTTTGTAAGGAGGAATTAGCCTACTATACCACGCTGGCCAAACGGGTTGGTATAGGGTTTGTATCAAGTTTCCCTTCTCTTACAGTGCTGTTCTCTGCATAAGATGGCCCTCTGTCGGCTCTTACGACACCCATGGGATGATATGGGGTGGTGACATTCCGTATTCTTAATCCGTCACCACACGGACATACAATTATAATAATAAAATTCAACAGAGTGTTGTTGTTTACGTTGTTTTCAAGTTAGGCTGAGTGTTATTTCGTAACCTCCCTTGAAAACGCCGATACACCACACCCTTCGGCCAAAACTCTTCCTTGAGGAAAGTGCCAACATGTTGTGTCGGCACCCGCACCACGTACGATTTGAAGTTCGTTTTATGGCGAGACTCCAATCTCTCGACTCTCAAGGTCCAGTTGGTCTTCGTGCGTAAGTACTCCACGACCTCCTCGTCCTTGGTGGAATGATGCAGCCGGGACACGTACAGTAGTGTTGTTGGTACTGCGGGACGCAGCAGCATGTTAGGTCCTGCTAACCCTGTACCACAATGGTTACGACAACTAGGCTTCTTCTTCTTCCTCACCACCTTGATGAAGCCGTCCTTGTCGCCCGTGTCCTTTTCCAGGACTCTCGTTTTTTCGACCTTGTGTTGGGAGAGTTCACAATGCTTTTGATTACCCCCTTTTTCTCCTGCCGATTTTGCTGCGTTTTGCATACGGCAGTAACATCGGCATAGGCGCGTTTAGGTTTTGACGCATTCATACTCGTCACAACCTTGATAGGTGTCGATGACCCGAGGTCAGCAACAGTACACGCCGTAACGCTTGCATTAGGCGACGCAAGCAAATTCGCTGACTCAAAAGATGCATTTTGAGCCCCGCGTCTAGTGTTGACGTTTGAAGGTGACTTACTTGCTGACATAGCGTTCCGAAGAGACACTATCTCTGCGCGCAGCTCACTTATGGTGCTCTCCGATGAATCCAATTTGGACTGAACCTCTGCCAGGCTGGATTTTAGAGACGTAATGTCCCTCAGCAGCCTGGTTACGTCAACGTGGTCGAACGTGACGGGTGGCAGCTTGTGGAGATCCTTCGCCACGAACGCAGGCACGTCGTCAGGGTCGGTCACCTTCAATAAGGTGATGATATCTTGAATGCTCTTCTCCGTGCCATCTCTTCGCCGAGACGGCATCTGATCCATTTTGTTCAGCGCCTGATATAGTACTTTTTTACCAGCACTAATATCTTCTTCTTTAAAATTGGACTTGCAGATCTGCAGAATGCTGACCTCGTCCATAGTATCGATGGCATGTTGTATGAATGCCAACAACTCGTTAGCTATGAGTTGCTGTGAGCAACTCATTGTAACAGTGTTTTCACTACATTTATCAAATAATAATTATTTAATACACGCGTAGCAGCGCAAGCACGTCTGCACTCAACGCTACTCGATCGGCATGCTGAGTTTGAAATCAGATGGCCGTGTGTCAGCTGTCTATAGTATTATTTCATTTCATTTAAGTACTGAGCACGTCTAATAATAATTATATAAAAATGAGTGTGTGTTTGTTTGTCATAATTAATTAATCATTATGTTCCTTTAGTGTATATAAATAAAAGTAATTTAATTAATAATTTTATATATGTAATGTACATGTAATTTGTAATTATTATATTAAATAAAAGCACAGAAGAAAAGAAACAGAACAACACAACGATATGAAACGAAATAAAGTGATCCTACTTATTTAGGTAGGTATATTTTGAAATGTTGTAATATACCTACTATGAGTAAATACAGTGTAATGTAACAGGGAGAACTAAATAAAATTCACGCAACACTGTTATCAAATATTTATTAATTCCGTAAAATAGAATATATGTACATATTCTACGCTATCATATCACTGGCCGGTAAAATGTAGGTATTTATTTAGTTTTAGTTATAACATTATATTAAAATCATCTTTACTGTTTCAAACGCAAAGTGTAATCATTATCTGCTTACGAAACAATAGCGCTTCAAAAACAAAACAAAATATATTGTTTATAACTCACATTATTATTTTGCAATGTTTATATCGATGTTATGCAAATTGCAGTTACTCGTGGTACACCACTAATTCGCTCCTTTGGCGAGCGATGCAACCCAACGCTCACAGCGGCAGATACTACAAATGCCTACAATAGTCAGCGATATCGATGTGTGTTTATACCATTGCGCTCTAAATAAGTGTAAACTGACAGCTTCACAGTACAAAACCATCAATGGAAATAATTATAGTGCAGTTTTGTGACGAAGGATAGTGTTAGTACGTTATCGTTGTAGAGGCAGATATTTTATTTGAAATATCTTGTTTTATGCAAATTAATAGTAAAATTGTCGTTGTTACATGTGGTATGTGATTTCATTACTCGCATAGGTTTGAATTTTGCTCGTATTTTGACACGTAACCACTGTACAGCTAGGCATTTTGAATAAAATTGAGTAAGTTTCGGGTGCGCATTCAAATTGCAACTGATCGCGACATACGGGCGCGCGACGGCGAGTATGCGACGTAGAGCATACTGCGTTCGCACGCGCCGAGCGTTCATTACATATCTATTACTTCTATGATCTGAGGTTGAGCTAAATGGGAGATACAAGTCGTGGCGAGAAAGGTTTCAAGGTGGCCTTTTCCAAGTCTAAGGCCATTTCTTTTTATGAGCCCGTGTGGCTCAAATAATGACGAGTGGGGTCCGAATCGTAGAGACAACCTTCAAAGGGCTGAATTGCGGTGCTTGACGGTCAATAAAACCCGGGCGCATACAGCGCCATGACCGTTAGTCAAAAGAATAAAAGAAACACTCGTGAGAGGGTATCTGGATACGTGGCTTATGGCGTCGATTCACGAATGCTACTAGAAAGTCCTGAGGTGGGCGAGAAACCGATGCTTGACGCAAGACACGACGATGAGAGGTGGCGGTCCGCGCCCTCCTGGGTCCTAGTGGTCATATGGGTAAGACCCATCTTGAGGAAGGGGCTAGAAGACGTCAGAGCGTTCTCAGCTTCCGATTGATCTACGGTCATAACTCACTACGATTTGGCCGGTTAACAACACTTGCTCTTCGGACATTATTAGAAGCCATGATCCGATGCGATCGACTACACACCATCTTCTCCTTCTGCGTGAATGAGATGGCAACTGAGGAAATATACGGAGGAGCAGGATTCGATGCGTCAGCGTCTGTGGAACCTCAGGTCTGCATGCTACTAGAGAGTGAGAGACGATCTACAATAAATCATTGAAATTGATCTCCAGCCACTGTGGGGTACTGCCAACGGCCTAATTATCGGGCCTATGAGGCAGCACGCGATCCGACCAGACGGGCCCGTTAGGAGGCTTACGTGTTTGTGTCCGCCTCTCGATGTACCTATTTATTGTTTCGTATTGTGTCGCAATATTAAATTGTATCAGCAATTTGACGGTTACATCTAGCCTAACCTAACTCGTACAGTTAGGAGGGGCTCGTCGAGTGGTAGACTAACTCAGGCGGGGTAACGCATGTTATGCTAAAGCAGTCTACGCAGCCCCGCCATTTTCATAGGTAGTAAAGTGAACACCGCGGAGATTTTGGAGAGTCTCACACACATCTCCACCAGCCCCAAACTCAAGCTAGTGGGAAAAGCCCGTGACCGGTTTTCACCACGAGTCTGCTAAATAATATTGTCAAAACGCATCACACAGTCATGTCTTTGAACCTAACCAAGGCCGTGATATACCTTTATATCACGCCTGGGGATCTTTAACCACAGAACCAGAGACAATAAGTAAAGGCTCTTGAATCCTCGGTACAGTTTCGGCACTGCAATACAATGTGATTTAAATAACACACTCAAAAAACAGGCATGAAAGAAATGGGATTTGCTCGTCTCGCAGTCTCGCTGAATGCAACTTGAGCGGACGCCCTGTACGTTCGCACTTTCTTTGGAAGTAAGCAATTTAAAATGGTTGACATATTTTCCTACACATTATCTACTCCATGCTATTCGGTGGACCGGCCCACGGGTCACACGAAATGGCTTACCGGGTCGCATGCGGCCTGCGGGCCGCTGGTTGAGTACCGCTGATTTAAAGCATGCCGCATCCGCAGACAAATAGCACACTTAGTACGTCTCAATAAAGTTAAAATTTGCAAACATTTCAGTGATGGCGGCTCTAGTCATAGGTGAGGCGGCTACGTCAAATAGTTTAATAGACCTTTATGATAAAGCCGACACCAAATAATTTCAATTAAAACTAAACTTAATGCAGATGCAAATAAAAACTAAATTTGTTTATTAATGCAAATAAGACCGCGAATTTAACTTTTTCTAAAATCAATGCTTATTAAATCAGTGCATAATTTTATTGTCACTGAGCGCACGTGTTTTCCGTTTTACTTGAAAATGGACTCGCTTACTACCCGAGAACTCGCCCAAATCGTTTGGCATTATGCAAGTTCGAGAGACCTTAATGAAACCAGAGAATGGTTTCGGAGGCGAAGCCCAAACTCGCCTGTACCTTCATCACGGCGGATACTTCGGGCAGCGCAGAACTTCTTAGACTACGGACAGTTAGCTGTTCCCGAACATGCACAAGCTCGAGGGCGTCCTACCATGTATCCGGAGCAGTTGGATCGTAGCATAAGAAGGTATTTTGAGCAGAACCCGCAAAGCTCCACCCGGCCGGTAGCGCGAAGATTTGGCGTCAGCCAAAGCTACGTGTGGAGGCTTCTAAATGCGGCAGGGAAGCATCCATTCCATTTCCAGCCGGTACACGACATGGCCGAAACCGACCAACCTGCCAGGGTTACATTTTGTAGGTGGCTGTTGGAAACGGACCGCAACATTTTGTGGACAGATGAGGCCACATTCACCCGCTTAGGGTTATTTAATGTTCACAATGAACATTGGTGGGCCGAACAAAATCCCCACGTAACGCGGCGCGATGCGTTCCAGACGCGCTTTTCTGTGAATGTGTGGGCTGGTATTATAAACAATAATATCCTTGGTCCTTATTTTATCGAAGGACGTTTAGGTGGACAGGATTACCTGCAGTTGTTAAGGTATGTGGTGACGGAGTATTTAGAAGACGTCCCTCTAAATAGCCTTCGGGATTTATACTATCAACATGACGGAGCACCTGCCCACTATCATAACGTTGTGCGGCAATTTATGAATGACCAATTTGGTGAGAGGTGGATTGGTCGCGGAGGTCCAATAGCCTGGCCCCCTCGCTCGCCTGATCTCACCCCGCTAGATTTTTATCTGTGGGGAGAAATAAAACGCAGGGTTTACGAGGTTGAGTCGGATTCACGCGATATCCTTAAGGCCCGCATAATAAATGCCTTCGATGAAGTCCGCAGAGAAGATATTGTCACAGGCGTCACTAGACGATTAAGAAATAATTTGAGACGTAGGGCGCAACTGTGCTTAGACATGCAGGGCGCCCACTTTGAACAGTTAGTACATTTGGCATAAAGTGCGTGTAAATAAGTGTAGGTAAATATTCAAGTGTAGGTAAATATCTAACTCCATCGTGCAGTGACGGTGAGTTTTTGTAAATAAGACAATAATTGTACATAATTTGATTTCAACTTTTTAAATACGCCCTAATTGTGATGAAATCTCTTTCTGAATGTGTGTATTTTCATAGACATCTAGCTTTCACTCTGCCTGCCTTAATGATTTATAATTTTGTCATAATTATGTTCGTCCTAAGCCGGAAAAAAGTATGAAGGGAAAGTTGACATCAACATGTTTATTTGAGTAGGTACCTACCTAAGTGGTAAAAGTAAAATTTTAGTATCTAAAATAATCTAGGTAAAAGTTTCAGTTTTACTTAGATATTTACCATTTGAAACTGTATCTCTAAACTAAAGTACCTATGCCTCTAAAAACTAGTACTGTGCGAAGTGTGTACTGGGTACACAGACACACGGCGCTACGGTTTACGAAGTAGGTACAGTACTCGCCAATCTTTATGGCCGCTCTGAATGTAGCCATCGGTACGAACTTGCGCATGGTACAGTCGGGTGGACATTTGATAACCAAGAAAAAATATTTGTAATTATTGAAAATTAAAATCTTCAGATAAGTACGTTGTTAGATTAGCTATATTATATTGTTTAATTACATATTCAATCAAATTCGATTAATGTAAATGCAGTTAGGTGAAGGGACTTCTAAATGAAAAAATACATTGGTTACGACAAAACATTTTTTTTAAATATTTATTTATAATGGGGCTACACCTTCCATAAAACATCTTCCATACTCGTAGAAGGTTCCTTATCTGAAGAACTTTCTTCGTCACTTTCTTCACTTATTTCGGAATCTCTATTCTCAAACATTAAAACGACCGCGAGGCATGATCAATGAAAATGATAACTATATCAGTACAAATAACAACAAGAAACAATAACGATAGAAACGAGAAACAACGAAGAAGTAACACTATGAAACAGATGAAACTATTCTGAACGCGACGATACTGTCAGAGCTCAGCGAATATGTGATTCGTGTACGAACGTAGTCACTCACACTAACGCGCGGGAGGCTAGGACGCTAGCGGGTGGAAGACAGCGCGCGCGGGCGTGCCCTGCCTCCACGCCCCGCATACGTCCCGCTGATACCTGATTTTGTATTCTGCGCAGCGTAATGCGGCTAGGTTCGGAGCGGCCATAAAGTTTGGCGAGTACTGTAGGTACCTAACTTTTATTTAATCTGTGCTACTGTTTACTTACGAAGGTAACTCCAGCGGCGTCGCCGTGCCACAAGTAAAAGACAAAAGTCCACCAATGTTATTCCTTAATGAAACATACCTGCATGTACCTACTGACGGCACGCGACGCGAGGTGTTGTTACCTACTTTTAGAATTCGACATTTTAGTTGACGTAGTGTTTATTTTTTTACATTTTTTTTATTAAAACCCTTTCAGGCTGTTAACGTACTATTGTATGAAACCGAAGCAAAGTAAAAAAAAAAATTTTTTTTTCTCAAAAAAAATATTCCGAAAAAAAAAATATATGGTTAGGGTCATTCTATATCACCAGCAGATCATGTGGTTCAAAGGAATTACACGACTTTTAAATCACCCTGTATACAGTCTGTGTCTGAATGAACGAGAAATTAAACTCAAAAACTACGCACGGCAAGCTAGACACTTTTACCTTTGTACCGTTATTATGGTCTAGGAAATAAGAGTTAGAATTGTAGTACAACTGTATAGTTTGACTTGTCACTATGTGTAGTTAACAAATTACTCAATCAGAAAAGTATATTTAATTCTACTAAATTATTTGTAAGGCATACGTTATCTTTACAACATTGTTAACAAGCAAGGTCAGTGTGGTGACGGATTAAGAATACCGCTTGTCACCACCTCACATCATCCCATGGGTGTCGTAAAAGCCGACAGAGGGAGTATATTATGCAGAGAACAGCACTGTAAGAGAAGGAAAACTTGATACAAACCCTATACTAACCCGTTTGGCCAGCGTGGTATAGTAGGCCAATTCCTCCTTTCAAAGGAGAGGCCTAGTCCAGCAGTGGACAGTTAAAGGCTGATGATGATGAACAAGCAATATTTATTTCTAAATTTGTAAAATAAATATGAAATTAAATCGAACTACGTTAAATAAGATTGAAAGATAGAAAATTTAGCACAGAATACCTGATTGTGGACTGATTTGTTCCCTTGATGTCGAGTCTCGCCACGTCGAGTAGCCGCTACGTCTACTCCGAAAACTCCACGCATTTATTCCCGCCTCGTAGAGTCTATTTTACTACCGCTACGTCTACTTAACCGATCTAAATTACTACCACAAAAAAATTGTCTAGTGCCTCCTCGTCGAATGTATGGAAAGGTACAGTCAATGAAACAAGTCATTCCAATCATAATATTTATATTTATTTTGTCAATCATTGCAGTAACTTATCGATATATATAAAGTCTGACTTACTTGCAGACAAGCTACAGTCGAAACTATTCGGCGCAAGAAGCTGAAATTTAGCATGTATGTTCCTTGGGGACCGTACGGGTGCACTAAGACGGGATTTCCCGAAATTGGCACGGGATCGGGCAAAACTGGCAATTCAAAAATATGTGCATGTGAAGCCGCTGGCGTCGACTAGTAAAATCATAACATGAATTATTTTAATTTGAGCACAGTAAATCACAGATCAGTTATAAGTATACGACGAAGTTCCCTTTAGAGAATTTTTATAATTAGTTATATAAAGATACTTCTGTACCTATTGTTATTAATAATCACAGTTTCTTATATGTTTCTTATAAATAAAATAGGTTAATACTAATAAAAATACGTTCAGATTATATCTATTCATTCCTTACTTAAAAATCTAGAAGATTTGACTAAATATTTACTTTTCAATTATTAATTTTAGCTCAGCTTGATATCATTTTAGTTTTATCTTTTGATGTTTCCCAATCTTGATAAGCATATATGAGTATTAATTTTAAATTATAACATGGAATAATGGCTTGTTAGTTATTGTCTTCTAAGTTACGTAACATTCTTGTTAGCGCCGGGTTTACTTGCGATGTATTTTAGGCATATATATATACTAATAGGCTTGTGTCCACTAAGAATAAATCGGTTTGATTGTAGTAGGTATCTATAGATTCATTATGATTTTAAGATGTCAATAAAGTTTATTATTCACTAGATTTTGCCCGCCGCTTCGCGCGCGTTAAATTCGGGTAACACAAATCTACTTTCAGTCTTAACCTGTGTGAAGACGATCCTAATTTTTCTAAAGACTTCAGAAACTCTATAGGGTACAAAGCAACTCGGTCAGTATCCAAGACGTCATTCACTGTTATCTACCGAAAGGTACATAATAACATCACCTTGCTTGCATGCCATGTTCCAATACATGTTCAAAATATATCTATAAACAGTTTTACATTTTTAATATTAGTACGGAAAATCGTTTCAGCCGTTTAAGCTTATTATATAATAATTAGTTTATATATATGCGAACAATTTAATCAACGTGCACAATATGACATTATGTATGACGTGACAGTACTGACAGATATGCGATAGCACATGCGCAGCACAGGTAAAATTGTGCCGTACAAACTTCTACCCTCCCTACATTCCCTCCCAGTTAATTTTTTGCAACTTTTGGTAGCCCATGTCCGTCTCCATGGTCCAATATATCTCTATATTAAATTTAAACAAAATCGGTTCAGCCGTTTTAGCGTGAATACGGAACATACATACTTACACACTTTCGAATTTATAATATTATATTAGTAGGGATTATAAAAAGGTAAGATTAATGTTATTTTTAGGATTCTAAGACTAAAAATAATGTACTTATCCTTGTGACAGTGAACACCAATCAGAGAGCATTACGTCAAACAGTACGTCCGCCATTCATGTTGTTGACGTTTTAGTAGTAAATACAACTAATACGTCAAACTTTCTACCTGTCAAATCGAATATAACAAAGTAAAAGTGGATACATCAGACCAGACTTCATTCACGGTTTGTTTTGTTTTGGACTTTGTGATATCACTCAACCGCCATGATGGTTAACAACGTTTTCGTGTCAAATTCAAAAAGGTTTTTAAAAAGCCGTAAATGTAACTGGTTGATTTTTGAAGAAAATATCAGGTATTTCAGCTTAACATCTAATAAAGGAACGAATCAATCGTTAATTACATTTTAGGACACAAGCCTGTACTATATACTAACTGCCTTTTTTATCTGCGTGTTTACTAAAATGGATAATATGGGTTGTGTCTGTTAAACGCATCCGCATTAGTGGGCAAACAACATGCTGGTGGTTATCTAAGTGATTTTTTTATCTGCATGTTTACTAAAAATGGATTGGATGAGTTGTGTCTGTTAAACGCATCCGTATAAGTGGGCAAACGACAACGTGGTGGTTTTCTAAGGTATGCCATCGTCTAACTATATATGGGGGAAACTGATGTTCACAAAACTGCAAGTTTTCAATTTTGTAAAAAAATTGAAGAGAGGTGACCTGGATCCAACAGTGAGATAGTACAGAAATAAAGAACAAAAAATGAAACCAAATATACATAAGTACCTATAGATGTATTGCATAACTAGTTACATAAATATTACGGCTAGTCCAATGAAATAGCGTGCATTTGCCAGAGGACACAACTTTATTTTATAGATGCCTAGAGAGGGTTAGTTCAATGTTAAATCCAAGTTTGTGGGGTCGCAGACCTTGTCCTGCAGCTGAAATCTTGAAAAGCGTGGTACAAATGGCTTTTCTAATTTATCTGGCAAACTATTGGCGTACAGAAAAATGTCAAGGTACGTTTAGATCCGAGTCCCGCAGCATTTAGTCGAAAATTAAAATTAACAAAGTTACAAACGAAAATCAAATGAAATTGGTAACAAATTTTCATTTCAATGTGTTATAATTTTTTCGTCGTTGGCAATAAATAATACATTACAAAAATTGTTGATGATTACTTGAAAGACAAAAAATATATGCTTATCAAGTTCAGTCTTGATAGGCATATATGAGTATTAATTTTGTCTATACTCAAAACATCAAACTATAAAACTAATATGATATCAAGCTGAGCTGAAATTAATAATTGAAAAGTAAATATTTAGTCAAATCTTCTAGATTTTTAAGGTAGGAATGAATAGATATAATCTGAACTTATTTTTATTAGTATTAACCTATTTTATTTATAAGAAACATATAAGAAACTGTGATTATTAATAACAATAGGTACAGAAGTACCTTTATATAACTAATTATAATAATTCTCTAAAGGGAACTTCGTCGTATACTTATAACTGATCTGTGATTTACTGTGCTCAAATTAAAATAATTCATGTTATGATTTTACTAGTCGACGCCAGCGGCTTCGCACGCACATATTTTTGAATTTCCAGTTTTGCCCGATGCCGTGGAAATTTCGGGAAATCCCGTCTTAGTGCACCCATACGGTCCCCAAGGAACATACATGCTACATTTCAGCTTCTTGCGCCGAATAGTTTCGGCTGTAGCTTGTCTGCCAGTCAGTCAGTAACGCAAGGACTTTATATATATCGATAAGTTACTGCAATGATTGACAAAATAAATAGAAATATTATGATTGGAATGACTTGTTTCATTGACTGTACCTTTCCATACATTCGACGTGGAGGCACTAGACAATTTTTTTGTGGTAGTAATTTAGATCGGTTAAGTAGACGTAGCGGTAGTAAAATAGACTCTACAAGGCGGGAATAAATGCGTGGAGTTTTCGGAGTAGACGTAGCGGCTACTCGACGTGGCGAGACTCGACATCAAGGGAACAAATCGAGGGGAGGGGGGGGGGACACTTGAGTCTAACAATTTTTTTCACTTCAAAGCTTGATATTTGACAAACCAATCACTTGATCGAAAAATGATTTGAGCAAACTAATAATATTTTTTTAAAACCTATCCAATGATACCCCACATGATGGGGTACTCAACCAAAAAAAAATTCAATCCCACTATATATGTAGGGGAGATACCCTTAAAAAAATTATTTTCCTAAATTTTATTTTACAGTTTTGTTACAATATCTTATGTCTATATTCATGTCAAATATCAGCTTTCTAGCACCAGGTGTCTTTGAGCTAGGCTGCGGACGGACAGACGGACGGACATGACGAAACTATAAGAGTTCCTTGTGGACTACGGAACCCTAAAAATGAACTAAATATATTGTCGTGGTCACTATAATTACTTTTTACTGTTCCTACGGGATATATACTGGTTACTCAAAGCAAAGGTACGTGGTATATATCCCGTAGGAACAGTAAAAAGTAAATAAATTGTATTTGGTGAATGTTTGATAATTTAGTTTTGTCCAGTATTCTTTACCTCTGTCCACACAGCCATCGTATTACAAGCTTAACAGCCTATACTTGAACATCAGGCAACATCCATCCAGTTAAACATCTACATCTCATGCACACAACATAACATACCAAAGTACTAATCACACATAGATTTGACACTTGGAATTACACATATAACCTTTAGGCTCTAAAGACGAATTGTAAATATATTCATATTATAAATAGAAACACCCAGACTCTGGCATCTGGCAAGACATTGCATACAGTGACTGCTGGCTCAGCGCTGTTGTTATGCCGTAACCATTATGCTACTGCAAGCTGAAAGTTAACTAATACACTTAATAATGCCACAGCTTCTAAAGATATCTTGGTATTATACAACACAGAAACAACCACACACAGTGACCAAAATAAAGTTATATGACAAAAATCTTGTGCTGCAGTTGCTTACTTTTAAAACATTTCAGAAAATATCAACTAAGCGAACACAAAGCTTTTGTCTTACCAACAAGAAAATACTGAGTAAGTTCTGTGCGCATATAGTCCGAATAACCTTTATTTCCTGAGAAAATATTAAGAAGCGGCTCTAGTTGCAGTCTCCTTTGACCGTCCTGGGCGGGTGTTCGGATTCACGTACTATTGAGCTGGTGGTCTAAGGTAAGACAGGTAGTGGCAATAAACGATTACTGTTTCTTATATTATTTATTTGAGTAGGTGTCCAGAGGACTTGTTAATTAAAGATTATATTTTGGAGCTTACAAAAATCGTGTGTTGAAAGTGATAAATAAAATAGCTATATGGGCGAAGGTAATCTGGATACTGATTTCTGGTGAGTTCGCCATGTTAGAAATGCATCAAAAGGAAGAGCAGGACAAATACCTTGAATTTACAAGGGACCGCATATATTACGTACAACGAATTCGCATAGATACAAGTTCCCGACAGCAATCTTTGGGCTGCGGTCTACCAGGCTTGAATACTTAGCCTGGTCCAAAAATAATAATTTTGTTGCAGCACGGATATTTTGTTTTTAATGTTCACAGTATTCAAGTCACAGTGAGCCAACATCTTCAGCTTCATCAATGACTGCGTAATGGATGTGTTGCTTACACATATTCTAGTTGTCGACTGCGCGCTATACTAATAGCGCGCAGTCAACACCTAGAATATGTTAAAAACACTACGAGCGTCTTCAGTCAAACGTTCATTAGAACGTTTCACTGAAGACGCTCGTAGTGTTTTTAAATCTCCTATTACACATCAGCCAATATTATGTCCCGTCCAGCGCATCGCCTAAGCTTTAACCGAGCGTCATATGACACTTAGCGTTACGCGACCGAAAGCTACGTTAGCCGCAGCTGTCTCAAAATATAGACTGTTCAACGCATTTGGCATGTCATGCCAACCGAACACTATGACCAATAAGTCAGTCGCTGTAGTATTGGCGGCAAACTTTTTGCGTATCGTGTATAAGTGTATCGCTACTATTACCGATGCGAATCACATGCATATCTGCATACAATGATGTTTATAAGAAATAAACTTATAAGATGAAAAATCAAGTAAGTAAACGAACACTTGCTATTTTGCTACTACTGCTCCGATTCCATAGCCATCAGGCAAAGCCTTTATCACCCATCACCTACATTTGTTTCCAATAAATAAGTCTAGGTACCGAGACTTGACGCTAACCCGCCATAACTTGTACCAAACCCAGTGGTCTGGGAGCAATCGGCGAGTGTCCTTTGTCTCCGGCAGCGAACAGTTTACACGCAGGGACGTGATCATCATCAGAACTCGCTTACTACTGCACTCTATACTTATACCTATACTGACTATGTAGGTACCTAGTGGGAAAAATTGCTTCGAATTTTCGTGATTTTTACTAATACTTATATTGATGCAAATGTAAATAAATAATATCAGTCCTGTTTAAACAAATAAACTGTATATCTGATGGGAACAGATTTCTTCCCACTAAGGGTAGCTAAGGGTAAGGCCAATAGTCCACCACGCTGTTAAGTGCGGATTGGCAGAACTCTTAGAAATGCATGTGTTTCCTTAAGTTGTTTTCCTGCATCGATTAGTACGCGATAAATAAAAATATTTATTACGCAAATCACTTTGAAAGTCCCTGGTACGAGTAGACCCAAGACCCTCTGCAGTAGTCTGTTAATCTCGCCACTAGGCCATCGCTTCCATAGCACCCAGTAATTAAAATTTTTCTTCTAATTTTCCAGTGATAATTCAGAAGATACTGAAAGTTTTAATTATTGTCATCAACGGTAAAGTAACGTCACATTTCCATGGTTTAACTGTCAAGTCGCCGCTATTATCGTCCTATAATTAGTGTTATATCGGTTGATTTTTTACAAAATCTTAATGAAAAGAAAAATAAAAACAATGATTAAATTATTGTATATAATTTTAATTAATGCATTTCTTCTACAACTGCGTATACCACCAATTTATTTCAGGAGCATCCCTTTCTTATATCAAACATGCCACAAGTTGTTACATAAAATGCTGGTATAATAGCAGTAGTTTCAAGTAGTTTCAATTTAATAGAGAACAAAATAGTTACAATATCGTCGGCCAGGTGGTCACACAATGGTCGATCGTTACGAGTCGCCGGCACGCCAGCAATTTGTACTAAAGGAAATTCTTCAGAACAGACGTGCTATTGAAAATAGCGGACTGGTTTTTATTTTTTATTTTTTTATTCTTTATTTAAAGAGTTTATTCGCTATTGCGAATATGCCACTCTGTTATATAATACAAAGTTATAAAATATAATAAGGTAGGTAAGTAATATCTAGCAGTATCTACATTTCAAAGCGGATTTAACCATTTTAACAATACTAAGTATGTTGTCCGAGAACGGGTTTGACAAATTTATATTGTATATGCCAATTTGATTTCTCAAGTTTTCATTTCGCACACATCTCATTAAAATGTGGTACACATCCTCATCTTCATCACAAATATCACATTTTGGAGACAATCTCTTATTCATTAAATGAGCAAATTTGTTTATAGGTATGTGACCGGATCGTAAGCGTAGCAAAATGGTTAAATCCTCTCTAGAATACGGACATTTATCAATCCAAGGTACATACAGAGGATGTGGTTGGATCGTCTTAAACCAAATACCTTTTTCACGAGACCGCAAATCAAAATATTCCTTCCATTTTTCTAAACATGATGTTTTCACAAGTGGCAAGTAATCACTATAATAGGACATAACAGAATATTCTATGCCATCGGAACATGCCTGTTTCGCTAGGGAGTCAGCTTTTCCGTTCCCTTCAATGCCGATATGAGAAGGTATCCATTGAATCTTAATAGTTTTATGTAGTGATTTTAAATTTTGTATCGATTTAATAATTGTATAGGCTACTGGTCTACCTCGAAAAGTCGAGGTGCACCGAGCCAAGTGTTGGATTGCGCTCTTAGAATCAGTAAAAATAACGAAATGAGTATGGTCTACCGACTCGATATACGACATTGCTTCTGCGATAGCTATCAGTTCCACCTGCATAATGGACATATTGGAGGATATGTTAAACCTGACACTTCTTTCGATACATTCATCGTAAATTGCGCAACCTTTTTGATTATTTTCTATAGAGCCATCAGTATATATTTTATAAAATTCAGAATATTCACATAAGGTTCGTGATACTATTAGCTTTAATTCAGTTCTATTGTAACTACGTTTTGATTTATTTATATCCTTTAAATTCGGTTCTAGTACATTTGTTAGGTCTATATTGGCTATCCAAGTATCAAAACTAAACATTTCTAATTGCCTACTTGTGTTTATCGGACATGAATTTAAATTTTCGTATATTTCTACCAGAAGAGGTTTCTTTTTGTTACTTAATTGGGGTGTGATATGGAGTGAGTGTAATTTTTCTAAACTAGGTATAATATCACTAGTAGATACGGATTTTTCTTTTAGAAAAAATTTGCTAGCTAAATAGAGCCTTCTAATTTTTAAAGGAGGGATGCTAAGGTCGCACTCCATTACATGAATAGGCGTCGTTTTAATATATCCTCCAATGATCCGCATACATTGTTTTTGCATTATATCCAATTTCTTTAGATATTTAGCGGAAGAATTATCAAATAGAAAACAGGCATAATCCAATCGGCTCCGAATAATAGTCATGTATAATCGACGCAAATGTTTTTGATGTATGCCCCATCCCGAGCCGGCCAAAACTTTAAAGATATTTATGAATTTAGATGCTTTCTCGCAAATTTCATTAATATGTTTCCCCCATTTCAACGAACGATCCAACCACAACCCTAAATATTTAACAGTATCAACTACAGGTAAACTTATATTATTAATGCTTATAGAACAATTACTACATACACGACTCTTTGAAAATATACACACCTTACTTTTGCTAGGTGATATTTCCAAACCTAGATTATTTAACAAAATCTTAGTATTATTTAAAATCAACTGGATTTCGGCCACAGCTTCCGATAAAAAAAATTTTGTTACAAAAAAAACGATATCATCTGCATATTGCAGAATCTTTACATTATGATGTGTTTGTTTACAAATATTAAAGGTAGCAACGTTAAACAATAATGGTGATATGGGGTCACCCTGAGCTAAACCTATACCCGTCGTTCTTTTTACATGTGATGAGCCGATATCAATTTGCAAGCTCCTTTCTTTTAAGAAATTATATAAATACATACATATCTTAGAACCACATTCTAATTGATCGAGAGTACATAATAATCTATATATATCAATATTGTTACAAGCATTGTTTATATCAATAAGACATGATAGTGTAATTTTATTATTCAAAAAACCGGATTGAATTTCGGAGATCAATATGCTTAAGCTGTCTAAACAAGAACGTGTTTTTCTAAAACCGACCATTCCATTAGAAAATACATTATTTTTTTCTAGATACCATTCCAAGCGTTTAGTAAGTATAGAGTGAAAGGTTTTGCACAAGCACGAAAGCAGAGATATAGGTCGAATAGAATTTACTGAGTTGAGATCTCGCCCGGGCTTAGGAATTGGACATATCTTAATATTACGCCACTGAATCGGGACAAAACCGTGTTGTAAAAATAAATTATAAAATGTAACAAGAATAAGTTTTGCATTTTCGGGTAAGTAATTTAACATGGAAAAGGATACATCGTCACTTCCAGGAGCAGTGTCTGATGTTTTTATATTTTTGTTTAATTCGTGTAAGCTGATCCTACTTTCCAAGTCTTCGTTGATAGAGGTGAAACAAGGTTGACAATTTATAACGTAGTCGGGTGTTAAGCTGTTCAATAACTCCGTAGCCTGATGGTCGTTTACGTAGTCTCGGTGATTATTGTAGCCCTTAATCCATTTCATTTTTTTCCACATGTCTGAAGAGGATGATACATTATCTATTGACGAACAAAACTTCTGCCATGAGGCGCTCTTTGCCCTCCTGATTTCTTTTTGGGCTTCTCGTACCTTTGCTTGCAATAAAAGCAAATTATTTGGCGTGGGGTTTTTTTCTAAACCGCGATAGTGCCAAACGTCTCTCAGCTATTAACCTTGATAAATCAGTATTCCAATATATTTTAGGTTTGAATTTACTACACGGATCTTGACTTATTTTTGAAACTGGAATATACAGATCTGCTGCTTTATTTAAGGCTTCTAAAAATAAATCGTATGATTGCTGCAAATCTAGACCGATGTGGAAATTAGCAAACTCTTTTGTAAGGAATGAATGGTATGCCTCCCAATTTGCTTTCCTGAAATTTCTTTTTCTGATGGTACGTTTATGAAGTGGGGATTCCGTTGATATCTTTATGACTAGGTGGTCGCTTCCCAGACTTTCATTCATTACGTTCCAGTTGTAATCCATTGCGATGTCAGTCGTTATAATAGAAATATCTGGAGAAGATTCTTGTAAAACATGGTTGACCAGTTTAACTCGGGTGGCAGCTCCATTATTCATTACCGTGAGGTTGTGATTTATCAAGGAGTCAAATATCTGAATTCCTCGCGCATCCGTCTTGTACGACCAGCAGCTGTGATGACCATTATAGTCGCCTAATACGAGGGTCTTCTCTTCAAATTGTGAAAATGTAGTGTCCCAGTCTTGTTGATTAGTATGGACAGACGGAGGGCAATATATAGAAACTATGTTATTTAAGGATGGGCTATTGAAAATTTGACCTTGTATCAATTCAATGCTTGAATGTCGTATCTGTAGTTGGGTGACCTGCGCCTTAATAGAATGATGTGTTAGAATCGCAACACCTCCATAGCCATCGCTCCTATCTTTTCGATAGACTTTATAGCCACTTAGTTTCAAGTTATATTCCGGTTCTAGCCAAGTTTCGCTTAACGCTGCTATGTGTATATTTTCTTTAGTAAGAAGTAATTCTAATGCCGGTACTTTATTTCTCAAACTTTGGCAGTTCCATTGTATGACATTAAATCCGTATGTATTATTAGGTGCCATGTTGATTTCCTGAGAATATATTAAAAGACAAGTCGCATATATTGTTGAAAAACAGATTGATAATCCATTCCAAAATTATTCGAACACATCCTTTAGTTTTATTAGCAGTAGTGTATTTCTTATTAAAAATCACGGTTTGTAACTTCTCTAATAATATTTGTATTTTTTCTGATATACTATTCTTCTCATTTTCATTTATACTACAAGGTTCAGGAACGTTTTCATTCGTATTAGAGTTGCAGTCGGTATCTGAGCACAAACACTCCCAATCGAATGACATATCGTTTACCTTTTGATGGTGTTGCTTTCTTTTACCTTTTTGAGTAGACTTCTTGCTTTTATGGGGTTCTTTTGCCACTTGGCGGGAGCAGACAGCTGCATACGTAGGTGTTGGTTGTGTCGCAGGTATATTCAAATTAGATTGCGATATGTTTACCTGTTCTAACTCAGGTGGATCGGCACGAGGTAGTGATTGCCAGACTTCCGAACGCGACTCAGGTATTGGGGTCGATGCCGGGACGTACATGGTCAGGGCCCGTTTATATGTACAGTTGAATTCGGCCATGAGACTTCTCAATTTCCTTTCCTTTATATAGATTGGACAGCTCTTATTCATAGCCATATGATCTCCACTACAGTTGACACATTTATAATTAGTTGTGACGCAATTCTCATGGTTACCGCGACACTTTGGGCACACAATCTTTTTGCTTGGGCACACTTTTCTGACATGACCGAATCTCCAACAAAAGGAGCATTGGGTCACCGGGAACACGTATGGCTCCACGGTAACTCTAACGCCGTGTATACAAATATACGCTGGTAAAGAAGAACCCTTAAAGCAGAGTCTTACTGTCTCACTGTCTGTCCAACCATCGCCCTCCTTTTTCCTACAACTCAGTCTCTTTATCGATAATATATCCACAGCACAAGTTATACTTTCTCTAAGCTCATCTTCTTTGCATTCTATTTCGATATTCCTTATTATACCATATGCCACGCCCACTTCCAAAGATTTATTAAAGTTCCAACCCATATCTTTAAACGCTGTACAAGTTATTAATTTTTCCATATTCAATTCATCCTCGAATTGCATGATAACCTTATACGGGTTCATATATTTTACTCTTCTTACATTTTCTATCTTATTACTTTTAAGTAGTTGTGCCAATTTAAATTGTTTAGGCAAAACGTCTTTACTCGTAATAGACACTTCAATTTTTTCTTCCGGTGATCTCGTGTTATCTTCATTTTGAATTACTCTTTTCTTTTTATTAGTAACCACATTCCATACCTCAGTAGCGGTCCTTTTATTCATTGCTGGCCCCAAATACTCAATATCCATCTCCCCGTCACTATTTCCCATTCCCTCGGCTGCCATAGTATCTTCATTATGCGTATTTATCTCTGTATTCATCGTAATATTATTATCTAACGAGCCATAGATCGACATTGTTTACAAACATTGCGCGGTAGCTCGCAGGTAGCCGCCGACCGGTCGCCGTCGACCCAATGCGATAAGCGCCGATAAATAAATAAACGAGAAAATAGAAGCACGTCCTAATGACTTAGCGTCCGACACGCAACTGTGAGCGGACTGGTTAAAATTTCAAGAATAGAGTATTGTGTGCGAAGTCTAATCTACCCGCTTTGTTGCAGGTTTAGCATAAAAAGACTGTCGATTTTTTATTTTCTGTAGTAAAAGTGGTGTTGCATTGCCAGAGATTGTATTATTAATGATTCATAAATACTAGCCATGCCCATGTATTTATGTTCACTCCCGATTGAGCCTATTATTGATAAGGCAGGCGGGAATAGCAGGCATTTGTAATTAACACCAATCGATTTTCTCTTTGTTTTCGTAGGAGTTTATAAGCCGTTTGAAGGCTGCCGAAATGCCTAACAATTCCACTCCTGAGATACGAACTGATACCGACAGCTTTACCTGACCACTCAGGCACAAAGCGCCATGATGTAATTGTCACAGCTAGCGGTTACCCATCCAATTGATGACCTTAACGACGTTGCTTAACTTAACCGATGCAATACTAATGACACATTATTTCATGCTATGTGTACTACGAATCAGTAACCCACACTAATCCTTCACATAAAATGCTGCAACATAAGTGCTTTAGACAAGCACCGTTGAAGTAATTCACGAACTACATACGATTTTAAAAATTCAGCACTCATATCGTTATTTCGTATTCGTAGACGACGGTTCGGCTTTTACAACCTTCAAGGTGAAACCTCCTTGTTTATTGTTATTACATTTTACTTTAAAAGCTTCGTCGCATCATAGAAAAATGTGCGCATGTAAAGGGAATATACGGACAGGCTTCTAGCGTTGCTAACTTTCTATAACACTGTTCTACAGTAAGTAGCTACTGTTTGATTGCAAAGTTGTAGTGATATGAATCCATCATCATCATCGTCTTAGCGTTATCGTGGTTGCATCCAAGACTTACGCTCGCCCATTACTTACCTACTTACTTACCCGAATGGCTCATTGACCCAAAACGTGCCTTGGGCTCCAATACCATGAAACGCTTCTTCCCCCGATTTTGACCACTTCTCGCCAATCAACAGCTTGAAGTTCCCTCAGATCCTACTCTACGGCAACCTTCCAGCGGTATCTGGGGCGACCCACATACGCTCTCTTAACAACAAATACTTATTTCTAGATTAATTCCTAGCACGGGAGTGATTTTCAAGAAAAAAAGATATCTACGGAATATAATTCCTATAAGTGACAAGCCATAATAACCCTTACCAATAACGTCTTTAGCGAAAAAACCATTCAAAGAACATTTTCTTATCTATTTATCCCACATTTTAGACATCGTATTTTATATATGTACGTTAAGGTATGAATAAATTTGTCGAAAAGAAATTCAGATAGCCAGCTCATCGGCAAAGTTCCCATGGGACAGGTTGACTACCAAATTCGATTCCACAAGATGAAAAGTGGCCTATGATTCCAGAATTTTCCAAATGTAATTCAATAAACAAACTCTCGTACGAATAAAATGTACTCGTAATACTACGAGAATAAGTGTATGTTTATTTGAAATTCTTTTCGGCTGATATAAGACGTCATGTTTTCCTTAACTTGAACTTTGACAATGTATGACTATAGATAGTTCTTTATTGTGCAAATACACTGTTGGTACGAACCTGGTTTAAATAACGTGAATATTATAAGTTGAGCCAAAATATAGAATTGAATATGTCATCATTACATTACATTACTAGCCCAAATGTGAGTATTATTACGTGTCAGACTATCAATTTGCAGGAAGACCAAATTTAGCCCTCGGCCAAAAAAATCTTGAACAGTGTCACGTTGATTAATTCTGGAGACGCGACGGCAACATTAATTTAATGAAAAACATCCTGAAAAAAGAAAATGTAAAATCAAAACAATACATCGGGGCGTCGGTTTCAAATGCACGTTTATTCTTTCCTACTGAGGTTGGATGATGAAAGTGTATTTTTTGTTTTGACTGCATTACTGATATTGCTCTGGGTGTTGTTCGGGTCAGCAATAACTCTCGGTGTGTCTTAATGCTGAGGAATAAGAAAAGTCTAAATGCCTGGTGCTTGTAGGAATTTGGTGATCCATATTCCTATACACTATCTTACTTTACTATCATCTCTAGATAGGAAATGTTCTCCAGATAAAATTAAAATAGGAACTGAATTTGTATGTTGTTATCATGAACTGTATCAAACCGCACGATATATGCAATAGGCAGACACCTGGACACTGCACAGCAAAATAGCTTTATACATCAAACTCGCACTTAAACTTCAGCATAATGAGTCACATAGATAAAATACTATATAGGGTAATGAGTCATTCGAGCCAATCATAATAAATAAATAAAATACAAAAAATAATAATTATTTCAGTTGCCAATTCAAGTAGAAATGAGATCCATCCCGTGTAAGATCATAACAATTTTTCAATTTGTAAGCGGACCAATTAATCATATATAATCATGTTTTAAATATCATAACGCTATTTCATTCACATTAAAATAATATTTTAATAATGTAAACAAAAATACTATAAGTATATTTATTTATTTATTATATACTTTACTGTACACCTATAAAATTATTACATAGCATAAACTTAGACTATAATAAAAGTACAGTGAGATATTATATTGTTATTAAATTAGTGTAGTAAACTTACAAACTTTCAAGCATATAATTATTTTAAAGGATTGTCTTCGCCTGACACACCAAGGATCCACCTTATAAATAAAACTCAAATTCGGGTTGACTTTAATTGTATTGAATTTTAGTATTTTACAAAATATAGTGCGTCTCGCGTCGGTTCGGAATGCAAAGTGAAAGGTGAATTTATACAATGATAATGCGAAAAAGCCTGCTTTGAATGAATGAGTGAATTACGTTAACACAGATATCATAAATATTGAATGGATAAACTAAGGATTTACAAATTTGATTCTTTTTGTTACAAGAATTCTGATTTATTGAAATTTTGATATATTTAATGAGGCATTGCGCCGAAACAAGAATGCTTTAAGGAGGCGTCGCGTCGGAGCGAGTCGAGACGTGCAATGTAGGGTCGTTGACCGTTTTGTATCAGCTGTGTGGAATTCAAAGCATGTGCAAAAATTGCGGAACTTAAAATCGATATTGTGGCTAAACTAGTGCACCGATTTAATTGATTTTTGGTACAAGGCTTCAGAATGTTGTACGCTATGCCTCTGTTCCAAAAATGCCCCTATGGTAGCGCCACCCTGTATATTAAGAATATGGTGATGGAATCGAATAAGGCGTGGCGACCGTTTAAACCACAGCGACATACGTGCAGTCAGATAATCGTAATTACATCATATATTATTTCTGGGAATCAAACTAGATGTGTCACAATAATTCTTATTACCTACTTGTGCCATGGAACTACGAGTATGTGAGACAGTACAAATGACACTTGTCAAGAAATGTGAGGTTGGAATGCAATTGATCGAAGACAGGTTTTGCTCAGGTTACAAACGCGGAATGCAAGCTGTTTTTATTTTTATTTCCTGGCACAATATAAGAAAACTAAACCCATTCACATGACTTTTACTAAAGGGAGCAAACACCCAGAAACGTTTTACTAGAGCTCTATCAAGGTATCCCTTACGATTCCCTTTCACCATTTAACAAGCTTTACCTAATATCTACATACAAAAATATATAATTTAGTATGCACGTTAACCAAATAAATCCTCGCTGACCCTTTGACGACACACAAACGTAAGCGTAAGTATGTCTAAGCAGCATACGCAGACTGTAAACACGAAAACATTTCATAGACACATCAAACAAGTGCTGTCATATTGGAGGCTGTCTACTAATAATTGTAGTAGGTATGCATGTCTTTATATTCAGTATCCATTCTACTTTTATTACTTACTAACCAATGGTACGCAGAAAAATCGATATCTTTATTGAAATTCTTTAATTGAATTTCGTTTTTAACAGTTTAAAGGCCTTGCCACACGGCACAATTTTACGTCCAGCTTGACTAAATCACTTGATGAAATCGTGACGTGTAGACGCCAGTCGTCCAACTCAAGTTCATCGGGTGGGCGCCACCAGATTTTAACCAATCGGGCGGACGGAATGAAAATCAGTGATTTGATTGTGTCTCGTAGACGGGCAAAGCCAATTCGATTGAAAATTTGATCAGTGGTAAAATTGTGCCGTGTGGCAAGGCCTTAATAGAATATTTCAACGGAGATCAACTACATATACCACGCATGCGAACGAACTGCAATCCAATTCCGTCAGAATAACAGCATAATCGGGTTCCTATCCTCTCGCCTTTCAACCTTAATAAAAGTATCCGTGCGTCCAGTCTAAAATCAATTGACATAACAAACGTAACTTATTGGAGCTATGCATACAAGCTGTCGGTAAATATACATTAAACCTGGGTAAAGGCGAGGGTGTAGACAATAAATCATTCGAGGCCGGAGTCAACCATGGAGTACGAGGAAAAGACATATGGAGACGGCGCAATACTGCCTAAAAAGGGTATTAGAATTACTAAAAACACTTTCAATTTATCACGATTTGCACATTTTTTTTGGAAAATAAAGGCTTTTCAAAAATGTTTGTGTCTAAAGACTTGTACATATTTGCTTTGACGTTTTGACATGGGGTACTTACATGATAAAGTTTGCAACTTTTTTTTTCAATATTATTTGTATTTCATATCTTAAGCAACTCGTCTTATTTTAAAAATAGGTAACCAAGCGTTGCTCCGATCATTTTATCATTCTGTATACTATAAGGCCTATTATTTATGGGCAATTCAACAGTCATAGTCCGGTAATCACGATAACCATTTTGAGATTTATTTTCGAAAATGATGATTGGACTTGTTACAATTCCTTCAAAACTTTCGAAAATTGCTCTAATATTTTTTAGGAGATTTTATCCAAAATTGTGATCTATTGTGTTGCTGGTTATCTGTACGTTATTATGGCACATGGCTGCCATCTGCCATCCACTGCCTTGATCTTCGGAACTCAGTGATACGAACGAATAAATTGGGGGCCGGCGAACCCAAACATAACGTATTTGTATGGCTACCGATATTTTTTTACAGATTTCAAAAATTGGGGAACGTTACAATTTTACTGACTTGGATTTTGTACCTGGCGATATTGAACGTTTGCTGCAAGTTACGATTTCAGCTTGGAAATAACGCAGTCTGTAGGTTAGGGAGCTATTCGAAGGATGTATTTCAGAACATTTGTCTTGGATTAATACATGTCTTTTGTGTTCTTGCGAAAGCAAAATATGTAAAAAAGAGGAAAATTTGTTCATGTTTCCGACTGCGCGAATATAGCTATAAGCTATTACAGCTTAAAAGGTCGATTCGCCGTTTTCCACTACGACGTGTGTTATCATTCGATCCCCACGTGCAAAAACACTTTTTGTGACCCAGATATTGTTTAGATTTCAGGTGTTCTTTTTGTTTGTTGAGGTTGTACGTCGTAGAGAAATTAAGCACTTGTTTAGAAAAAAATAAGAAGGAAATGGATTTCATACGATATTTTTTTTAAGCTTTAAGTCCTTTTGGCAGCTGTTTAGCCAGATAACGATATTTTACTAGACCCTGTGACAGTTTGACGTAGACACCTATATACAAGATATACCTAATGTCTTGAGTTGGAAAATTCTTTTTAAAAATATTACTTTAATAAATTGTTGTACTTTTTATCATCTTTTAATTCAAACTGCTGGTACACACTTCTCCACGGACCGACGAGACATTATAATACAGCAACGTCTCCTACTTATGCAAGAATCCCCCGAACATAACTCCAACATCAAAGATTAACTTAAAGACACCGGACATCACTTATCTCAGGCAATATCAATGCAATCTACATGAAACTACAGCCGTAAAACTAGTTAAACCGACTAAGTTAAATTGTTCAGTAAACAGTACTGGCACAACTATTCCGTAAGTGGCAATTTTATCTGAACGGGTAATAGGTTGGAAAGTAAACTTGTTAAGTGCAGATGCTTTAGATATCTGTATAGACGTTTTGGTGACTACAGGTGTGTATATTATTACTTAGATTACCAAGGTAAGTTTATGGGTAGGTAATTATTTATGTGAGTTTATAGCGAGAGAGCTGTTTATATCGCGGGGTAAGTAAAGAGAATGTAAGAGTAATTTTTCGGGAGATTGAGATGTGTAACGGCTAATTCTCTTGCAGTTTAGATTTTATACAAACGGTCAAAGTAGGTACGGGCACGGCAGTTTCATTTCACGTTGCATCGTGATGTTTTAAAGTTTGTGTCGCATGATTATTTGTTACGTTTCGGTTTTTACACACTTTAAATAGCTTGACTATAAGATCAAGTTGCACTGGCTGAACATATTCATATAAATTATGTGGTGACAAGCAGACTTAGTCACGTCATGTTTTACAATAAATACTGTTTTAATATAGTTTCTGAACATTTTTCAATATTTTTCTTGAACCTAATCAATACTGTTGAGATTGTCGTTATCAGTAACTTATGTTACTTTATTCTGACGACTTACTTGTTCTCTAAGCTCAGGTCCTTGAAGGTGCCTAGAAAGTTTTAGAATATTACTAGTGTATCACATCAGTACGCTGTTTTCACTATAAACATGTATGACAGTAGTAGGTAATCAATAATCTGATGGCTAGAACTTTAGAAAGTTTACAACTAACACTCATTAGACTAGCAGTCAAAGATCAAACCAAAAACCCTAAATCCACAGCGGAATAAAGGTAAGAATCAAGAATAACCTTATTAAAATACACCAAGACAAAGTAAACGAGATTAACTTTAGAATTTCAAGCAATTTCCGAAGTAAAAAGGTACAGCCAGGATTTATTGACTTACGCGCAGGTATCCTTAAGTTGTCGACATTATTCGTTTAAATTTCTTGTTTTCGAAATGCGTCTCTGGTGTATTCCGCGTCGTTTGAATAACTATTGGACGGCGAAGTAGACGATAGTACCGTACGAAGAACGAAGAAGAATTGATGTGGTATTAGAGCATCTTATAAGATTTTTTAAAATAAACCTTAAAATACCTTATAGCATAGTTAAGATTATATTTTCGCTATGGAGCGTCTCCAAGAGTTCCTTGAGAAGGGCACAACGACGACATTTCGTCAAAAAAGTTAACCTCAAGATATATAATCTTGAGGTTAACTTTTTTGACGAAATGTCGTCGTTGTGCCCTTCTCAAGGAACTCTTGGAGACGCTCCATAGCGAAAATATAATCTTAACTATGCTATAAGGTATTTTAAGGTTTATTTTAAAAAATCTTATAAGATGCTCTAATACCACATCAATTCTTCTTCGTTCTTCGTACGGTACTATCGTCTACTTCGCCGTCCAATAGTTATTCAAACGACGCGGAATACACCAGAGACGCATTTCGAAAACAAGAAATTTAAACGAATAATGTCGACAACTTAAGGATACCTGCGCGTAAGTCAATAAATCCTGGCTGTACCTTTTTACTTCGGAAATTGCTTGAAATTCTAAAGTTAATCTCGTTTACTTTGTCTTGGTGTATTTTAATAAGGTTATTCTTGATTCTTACCTTTATTCCGCTGTGGATTTAGGGTTTTTGGTTTGATCTTTGACTGCTAGTCTAATGAGTGTTAGTTGTAAACTTTCTAAAGTTCTAGCCATCAGATTATTGATTACCTACTACTGTCATACATGTTTATAGTGAAAACAGCGTACTGATGTGATACACTAGTAATATTCTAAAACTTTCTAGGCACCTTCAAGGACCTGAGCTTAGAGAACAAGTAAGTCGTCAGAATAAAGTAACATAAGTTACTGATAACGACAATCTCAACAGTATTGATTAGGTTCAAGAAAAATATTGAAAAATGTTCAGAAACTATATTAAAACAGTATTTATTGTAAAACATGACGTGACTAAGTCTGCTTGTCACCACATAATTTATATGAATATGTTCAGCCAGTGCAACTTGATCTTATAGTCAAGCTATTTAAAGTGTGTAAAAACCGAAACGTAACAAATAATCATGCGACACAAACTTTAAAACATCACGATGCAACGTGAAATGAAACTGCCGTGCCCGTACCTACTTTGACCGTTTGTATAAAATCTAAACTGCAAGAGAATTAGCCGTTACACATCTCAATCTCCCGAAAAATTACTCTTACATTCTCTTTACTTACCCCGCGATATAAACAGCTCTCTCGCTATAAACTCACATAAATAATTACCTACCCATAAACTTACCTTGGTAATCTAAGTAATAATATACACACCTGTAGTCACCAAAACGTCTATACAGATATCTAAAGCATCTGCACTTAACAAGTTTACTTTCCAACCTATTACCCGTTCAGATAAAATTGCCACTTACGGAATAGTTGTGCCAGTACTGTTTACTGAACAATTTAACTTAGTCGGTTTAACTAGTTTTACGGCTGTAGTTTCATGTAGATTGCATTGATATTGCCTGAGATAAGTGATGTCCGGTGTCTTTAAGTTAATCTTTGATGTTGGAGTTATGTTCGGGGGATTCTTGCATAAGTAGGAGACGTTGCTGTATTATAATGTCTCGTCGGTCCGTGGAGAAGTGTGTACCAGCAGTTTGAATTAAAAGATGATAAAAAGTACAACAATTTATTAAAGTAATATTTTTAAAAAGAATTTTCCAACTCAAGACATTAGGTATATCTTGTATATAGGTGTCTACGTCAAACTGTCACAGGGTCTAGTAAAATATCGTTATCTGGCTAAACAGCTGCCAAAAGGACTTAAAGCTTAAAAAAAATATCGTATGAAATCCATTTCCTTCTTATTTTTTTCTAAACAAGTGCTTAATTTCTCTACGACGTACAACCTCAACAAACAAAAAGAACACCTGAAATCTAAACAATATCTGGGTCACAAAAAGTGTTTTTGCACGTGGGGATCGAATGATAACACACGTCGTAGTGGAAAACGGCGAATCGACCTTTTAAGCTGTAATAGCTTATAGCTATATTCGCGCAGTCGGAAACATGAACAAATTTTCCTCTTTTTTACATATTTTGCTTTCGCAAGAACACAAAAGACATGTATTAATCCAAGACAAATGTTCTGAAATACATCCTTCGAATAGCTCCCTAACCTACAGACTGCGTTATTTCCAAGCTGAAATCGTAACTTGCAGCAAACGTTCAATATCGCCAGGTACAAAATCCAAGTCAGTAAAATTGTAACGTTCCCCAATTTTTGAAATCTGTAAAAAAATATCGGTAGCCATACAAATACGTTATGTTTGGGTTCGCCGGCCCCCAATTTATTCGTTCGTATCACTGAGTTCCGAAGATCAAGGCAGTGGATGGCAGATGGCAGCCATGTGCCATAATAACGTACAGATAACCAGCAACACAATAGATCACAATTTTGGATAAAATCTCCTAAAAAATATTAGAGCAATTTTCGAAAGTTTTGAAGGAATTGTAACAAGTCCAATCATCATTTTCGAAAATAAATCTCAAAATGGTTATCGTGATTACCGGACTATGACTGTTGAATTGCCCATAAATAATAGGCCTTATAGTATACAGAATGATAAAATGATCGGAGCAACGCTTGGTTACCTATTTTTAAAATAAGACGAGTTGCTTAAGATATGAAATACAAATAATATTGAAAAAAAAAGTTGCAAACTTTATCATGTAAGTACCCCATGTCAAAACGTCAAAGCAAATATGTACAAGTCTTTAGACACAAACATTTTTGAAAAGCCTTTATTTTCCAAAAAAAATGTGCAAATCGTGATAAATTGAAAGTGTTTTTAGTAATTCTAATACCCTTTTTAGGCAGTATTGCGCCGTCTCCATATGTCTTTTCCTCGTACTCCATGGTTGACTCCGGCCTCGAATGATTTATTGTCTACACCCTCGCCTTTACCCAGGTTTAATGTATATTTACCGACAGCTTGTATGCATAGCTCCAATAAGTTACGTTTGTTATGTCAATTGATTTTAGACTGGACGCACGGATACTTTTATTAAGGTTGAAAGGCGAGAGGATAGGAACCCGATTATGCTGTTATTCTGACGGAATTGGATTGCAGTTCGTTCGCATGCGTGGTATATGTAGTTGATCTCCGTTGAAATATTCTATTAAGGCCTTGCCACACGGCACAATTTTACCACTGATCAAATTTTCAATCGAATTGGCTTTGCCCGTCTACGAGACACAATCAAATCACTGATTTTCATTCCGTCCGCCCGATTGGTTAAAATCTGGTGGCGCCCACCCGATGAACTTGAGTTGGACGACTGGCGTCTACACGTCACGATTTCATCAAGTGATTTAGTCAAGCTGGACGTAAAATTGTGCCGTGTGGCAAGGCCTTTAAACTGTTAAAAACGAAATTCAATTAAAGAATTTCAATAAAGATATCGATTTTTCTGCGTACCATTGGTTAGTAAGTAATAAAAGTAGAATGGATACTGAATATAAAGACATGCATACCTACTACAATTATTAGTAGACAGCCTCCAATATGACAGCACTTGTTTGATGTGTCTATGAAATGTTTTCGTGTTTACAGTCTGCGTATGCTGCTTAGACATACTTACGCTTACGTTTGTGTGTCGTCAAAGGGTCAGCGAGGATTTATTTGGTTAACGTGCATATTACTGCCTCGTTGGTCTCGCGGCATAAATGTGCGGGTGGGATTGGGAGGTCTCGGGTTCGATTCCCGGGTCGGGCAAAGTGTTATTGGGTTTTTCCGCTAGGAAATTCTCAGTAGCAGCACGGAGTCTGGTAATGTGCCCGGTACGGCAATAGGCTCGCCCCCTATTACGTGGGACTAAAATTAATCTGGCGAAATGTGGGTGTAATATTTACACCTCTGCCTACCCCTTCGGGGAAACAGGCGTGAGACTATAAATAAAAAAAAATAAAAAAATTCTATTACCTAGTATATTCTATAACAAACTATTAGTTTCAAAAGCTGTCAAACGCGTTTTTTTATTTTTGTCTGTCTGTAGGTATATCTTTCTGTTTGTCCTGAGTAATCTATGAAATCATAGTAAAAACAGAATAGTAAGCTAGCTAAGGCCGCTCGGCGAGTTAATTGCCTACTCTTGCGATGACGCACGGGTTGTCACGTGTTTACACCACGGCGCCGCCGGCTTTGTCGGCGCGCGCTATTTCGCCGTTTTTTTAAGTGATTGCGCTGAATACTACAGAATTTAAGCTTGCATATATTTTTTTTCAAATACCTGCTGACTAGCTAAGCGTTATATAACTATCTAAATGCCCTTTATAGCGAGAAAAATGTAACAAGTTTAATTTACTGTCGTTTAACACATTGTATAATATTAATAACGTTTATTACAAAACTGAATGTACATAAACAATGGTCGCGGGCGAGCAGTGTAGTGTAGTACCTACATGAATGCGCTCGATCAGACGCGCGATGCATCCCGTACTGAATCCGCGCCGAGCGTTCCGCGCTCGTGAGATTGTGTGCGTGAAAAGTGCGTGCGTACACGTCGCCCCGGCGACTCACGCATACATTCACACCAGCGCGGCGGCGGCGGCCGATTTGTATGAAGCTATCCTACTATTCTGTTTGTACTATGATGAAATGGTCGAACCAATTTTAATGAGACTATACATTAACAGCTAGTTGTCAAATAAAGCACTTGTTTAAGTTAAAACGTGTAGTAACTGTAAGTTAATCATTAGTTACTATACTTACTAAACCTTACGGGAATACAACTGAAGCAGATACTTACTGCTCCATCACACATAACGCCTGAGGCGGTATACAAATCTGTCAACAGTGTCACCACACTTCACTACAGATGTACATCAATACTCATGAGAATCTCGAACTAAACTCATGTACCTATTCCTTCATATCCTGTTATTCACCGTACGCGCACACCGGTATTGGTACAAGAGGGTCTCAAAACATGTCCGAGCTAAACAATTCACATTATACTCGCCAGTATATCAGAATATCCGTGATGGGCGAGTGCACATGCATGGCAAAGTTTCTTGCTTGTAGCGTCCACATATTCAAAACGCATTATTGCTTCTAAATATTTTCGGACCGCCATTTAGGATGCAATAAGGGACATACTTATAACATATTGTGTAGTGGATTCGATTTCAGTACTACTGCATACTATTAAGATTTTAGAAGTAAATCTACGAGGGTAACCTATTGATTTAATAGAACCTACAATATAAATACTAATAAACTAATGAAATAAACCTTCATCATTTTGTACAAGCCTATCAGATAATAAACAAGAGATGTTACAGACTACGTAAGGAAGAGGCCTCGACGAACGAACTTGTACCTATTAGATACCTATGGAAATCAAAATTCTCCAAAATATTACAGATTGTAACATGACTTACATGTTACTTGTATCGTTAGTAAAGGCCCCAGTCAAGCTTAATTTTGTGTGAGCTGATGTTTCACGAAGGGTGAAGATGTTAGATTATTATTATTATTTTTTAATTTGAGGTATTCAACAAATTCTAAACAATTGTATGCCAGTACATGATTTAGAAATTTGACGTACAATCACTTAAAGTTACTAACGTTAAAATTCGTTAGTTGCCACCGCTTTGATATATAGTTTAAAACTTCGTTTAATAAATAAAAGAAGTCATTGTAAACAAAGCCAAGCAGTGGCTCTTTTAAAATATTAAACAAGAAAACTTAATGATTAATTTAAACAACTTATTAATTAGCAACCGAAATGAATACAAGTTTTTGTATCAAAAGATAGCAGGTGCAGGTTTATTTTTAGTTTTTAAAGGATTCTAATTAGAAGGACTTTTTGATGAGACCATGATTAGTAAACAGCGATAATATTGTTTTCACAACAGATTATTTTGCTCCGTCATGGTCATGGTTCATCGCACATGAAACCATCAAGTCAACATTATATAAAAAATAAAAACACATCTTTGGAACAATCAAAACCGATAAAGATAAAAGTATCCAATCCAGGACAGCTCAAGTAATATTCCACGAAAAATTACGATACCCTCGGACACTTTCAGTGAAATAACATTCAACGAATTAAAATTAATATTTCTGTTTATATAACATACACCACAGTAATAAGCATTATCACTGAAAGCTCAAATATCACATCAACGAAAAATACAATTTATTATTCAGAATATTTCAACGTCAACAGAAACAGTAAAATCATACTTTGTCCGTATTTACTGCGTATGTTCGCATACGTATGACAATTTAAAAAACCAACGTGAAAATTTTCCGTCGAAATTTTTCAATGCGAACGCGTGTTTACGGTTGAAATCTGAACAAACGGTTGTTTACATCAGCAAATGGTGGCCATTGAACAAAGCATAGCTATAATAGCGTTGTGCCGAAAATTCACAAAAGTTAGCAAGAGCGTTTATCCAGTAATAAAAACTGATTTTAAAGGTTTTTTAAATTTTATTAATCTTGTTAACGATTTAACTTATAAGCATATCCAAAAATTCGCTGTCGTGTTGAAAAAGTTATGATTTATTATAATAATGATTACGGTCATGTAAGCGGAGTGATATAATATTGCTAAAACAAGTTATTTGAACATGCTGTCTGTATCGCAAAGAGGAATCAGCATACATCCAGTGAAAAGTTTAGTATCAGGAGGTTGCGTCCAACTTTGGCGCCTTGTCGCCTCTTGCGTTACACGGACTATTGGCATCGCGCTCAACTTCAAATGTGTAGTTATGATCGGTTACAAGATTAAGTGATTTTTACTGAGAAAGAAAACGTATTCTAATATAATATTCTCAAAGTAGATTAAATTACATAAGAAGTTGTGTGAAGACATAGGTAAATTAAAGAAACAGTTCTGAGCTAGTGATGTGCCGAGTCGCTGTTTTGATGGATCGAGTCGACTCGAGTCAGTTTATCCGGTATTCGAATCATGACTCGATTCCCTGATTCGAGACCAGTACTCGAATTCTATGATTGGTATTCGAATATTGACTCAAGTCCAGCTGGACTCGAGTCTAAAATTCGAGTCCAGAATTGGGGTCTGAAAATTCTAGTCCAGAACTAGAGTCCGATTTTAGAACAACTTTAAACAGCGTGTAGCGGTTAAGCCTTATGACACAACAATAATAAATGTAGGGAGTAGTTGAAGAATTGTTAATCTGAGTCGGGTAAATAATAGGATGAGATTTTTTTAGGTGCTTTAACAAATTAATTGTGTTTTTACCCGACTGCGCGACGCAAAGGAGGGTAATGTGTTTATCAGTCTATGTATGTATGTATGTATGTATGTTTGTTTCTATGTTGCGTTCTAGAGACCAAATGCGTAGGCCGATTTTGATGATTCTTACGTCAATCGATTCGTCTCAACCTTGCGAGTGTCACTAAAGACATGACAGTTATCAAAATTCACCACAGCGTCAACCTGACGCCATATTGTCAAAATGAAAAAAAAAATGTCGTTGAACTATGTCATGTGGGGTGTCGTTGAATAGGTATTTTAAAATCATCTTTAGGTTCCTTTTATCATTTTTCATTTAAAATAATAGTTTAGGATATATAACGATTTAAAGTTGTTTAACAAAACAATCATTCTCGCTAATGTTGTTACTTATTGATTTAAGTTTTAACTTCAAGTATAAACGATAAACAAACAAAAAAGCAGTGAATAACTAAAAAGTATAAAATAAAATAAAAATTAAAGAAAAGCAAAAAACCCGACTGCGTAAAAAATAATTTAAAAAATACGTGACAAAAATAACTTAAATAAAAACTAAAAAGAAAGAAACAAGGCTAGTAGTTTAGAATTCTAATGCAGAACAGAACGACTCACAGTCGGGGCCCCTTGGAAACATTTGATTAGTAAAATTTGAATGGGGTTATACTCAACAATTTCAACATAATGTAATTATTTATGAGTGACTTGTTCCAGTAGATAGCAGTAGATGTGACTGCTGATCGGAGGTCCCGGGTTCGATTCCCAGGTCAGGCAAAAGTGATACTGAGGTTTTCCAAATTCTCAGTAGCAACACGGAGTCTGGTGATATGCACGGTAACGGCAATAGGCTCGCTACTTAATACGTGGAACCTAAAAAGTCATGGCGAAATTTGGGTGTAATATAATCTGCCTACCTCTACGCGGATACAGGCGTGAATCTATAAAAAAATATATATATTACTCGATATATTAGGTACTGCGAAGACACGCAGAGGGCTCAGAATGAAGCAGAAGCGATGTGCCGAGTACGGTTTGACTCGAGTCAAACTCGATTCCTGCTTAGAACTCGCCTACTCGATTGCCAATTTATTTTGATTCGAGTACGCCAGACTCGATTCCGGTATTCGAGTCAGGAAGAATCAATTTGTACTCGCTAACTAGATTCAAATTATGCGAGTCCAACTGACTCGAGTCTCGTATTCGAGTTTGGTTAACTCGCTCGTACTCGCAAACTGTTTACTTAAGCAATGAAGTGGCACGTGACTAATATAATCACAAACATCACAAACGGGTTTAAACCTGCATATTTTGTTTTGATTTCTTTATATTGTGTCAGTTAGCAGTTATTGTGAGTACTTAGTTCTACTGAGTGAATTTATTTAATTGTTTATTAATACCGGAAGTGAAGTGACTAGATTGTAATTAACTTTATTTTAGAATGGCGCCGAAAAAACCTCAGGTGTATGGAAGTGTTTTGAGAAAGTGGACAGCGGTAAAATAAAGTGCAAAAACTGTGTTTTTGAAATCTTTAAATACGGAGTCACCGTATTTAAAGATTTCAAAAAAAAAAATAAAGAAAAACAAAAAACCCGACTGCGTAAAAAATAATTTAAAAAAATACGTGACAAAAATAACTTAAATAAAAACTAAAAAGAAAGAAACAAGGCTAGTAGTTTAGAATGCTAATGCAGAACAGAACGACTCACAGTCGGGGCCCATTCAAATTTTACTAATCAAATGTTTCCAAGGGGCCCCGACTGTGAGTCGTTCTGTTCTGCATTAGAATTCTAAACTACTAGCCTTGTTTCTTTCTTTTTAGTTTTTATTTAAGTTATTTTTGTCACGTATTTTTTAAATTATTTTTTACGCAGTCGGGTTTTTTGCTTTTCTTTAATTTTTATTTTATTTTATACTTTTTAGTTATTCACTGCTTTTTTGTTTGTTTATCGTTTATACTTGAAGTTAAAACTTAAATCAATAAGTAACAACATTAGCGAGAATGATTGTTTTGTTAAACAACTTTAAATCGTTATATATCCTAAACTATTATTTTAAATGAAAAATGATAAAAGGAACCTAAAGATGATTTTAAAATACCTATTCAACGACACCCCACATGACATAGTTCAACGACATTTTTTTTTTCATTTTGACAATATGGCGTCAGGTTGACGCTGTTTAGAATTTTGATAACTGTCATGTCTTTAGTGACACTCGCAAGGTTGAGACGAATCGATTGACGTAAGAATCATCAAAATCGGCCTACGCATTTGGTCTCTAGAACGCAACATAGAAACAAACATACATACATACATACATACATAGACTGATAAACACATTACCCTCCTTTGCGTCGCGCAGTCGGGTAAAAACACAATTAATTTGTTAAAGCACCTAAAAAAATCTCATCCTATTATTTACCCGACTCAGATTAACAATTCTTCAACTACTCCCTACATTTATTATTGTTGTGTCATAAGGCTTAACCGCTACACGCTGTTTAAAGTTGTTCTAAAATCGGACTCTAGTTCTGGACTAGAATTTTCAGACCCCAATTCTGGACTCGAATTTTAGACTCGAGTCCAGCTGGACTTGAGTCAATATTCGAATACCAATCATAGAATTCGAGTACTGGTCTCGAATCAGGGAATCGAGTCATGATTCGAATACCGGATAAACTGACTCGAGTCGACTCGATCCATCAAAACAGCGACTCGGCACATCACTAGCTCAGAACTGTTTCTTTAATTTACCTATGTCTTCACACAACTTCTTATGTAATTTAATCTACTTTGAGAATATTATATTAGAATACGTTTTCTTTCTCAGTAAAAATCACTTAATCTTGTAACCGATCATAACTACACATTTGAAGTTGAGCGCGATGCCAATAGTCCGTGTAACGCAAGAGGCGACAAGGCGCCAAAGTTGGACGCAACCTCCTGATACTAAACTTTTCACTGGATGTATGCTGATTCCTCTTTGCGATACAGACAGCATGTTCAAATAACTTGTTTTAGCAATATTATATCACTCCGCTTACATGACCGTAATCATTATTATAATAAATCATAACTTTTTCAACACGACAGCGAATTTTTGGATATGCTTATAAGTTAAATCGTTAACAAGATTAATAAAATTTAAAAAACCTTTAAAATCAGTTTTTATTACTGGATAAACGCTCTTGCTAACTTTTGTGAATTTTCGGCACAACGCTATTATAGCTATGCTTTGTTCAATGGCCACCATTTGCTGATGTAAACAACCGTTTGTTCAGATTTCAACCGTAAACACGCGTTCGCATTGAAAAATTTCGACGGAAAATTTTCACGTTGGTTTTTTAAATTGTCATACGTATGCGAACATACGCAGTAAATACGGACAAAGTATGATTTTACTGTTTCTGTTGACGTTGAAATATTCTGAATAATAAATTGTATTTTTCGTTGATGTGATATTTGAGCTTTCAGTGATAATGCTTATTACTGTGGTGTATGTTATATAAACAGAAATATTAATTTTAATTCGTTGAATGTTATTTCACTGAAAGTGTCCGAGGGTATCGTAATTTTTCGTGGAATATTACTTGAGCTGTCCTGGATTGGATACTTTTATCTTTATCGGTTTTGATTGTTCCAAAGATGTGTTTTTATTTTTTATATAATGTTGACTTGATGGTTTCATGTGCGATGAACCATGACCATGACGGAGCAAAATAATCTGTTGTGAAAACAATATTATCGCTGTTTACTAATCATGGTCTCATCAAAAAGTCCTTCTAATTAGAATCCTTTAAAAACTAAAAATAAACCTGCACCTGCTATCTTTTGATACAAAAACTTGTATTCATTTCGGTTGCTAATTAATAAGTTGTTTAAATTAATCATTAAGTTTTCTTGTTTAATATTTTAAAAGAGCCACTGCTTGGCTTTGTTTACAATGACTTCTTTTATTTATTAAACGAAGTTTTAAACTATATATCAAAGCGGTGGCAACTAACGAATTTTAACGTTAGTAACTTTAAGTGATTGTACGTCAAATTTCTAAATCATGTACTGGCATACAATTGTTTAGAATTTGTTGAATACCTCAAATTAAAAAATAATAATAATAATCTAACATCTTCACCCTTCGTGAAACATCAGCTCACACAAAATTAAGCTTGACTGGGGCCTTTACTAACGATACAAGTAACATGTAAGTCATGTTACAATCTGTAATATTTTGGAGAATTTTGATTTCCATAGGTATCTAATAGGTACAAGTTCGTTCGTCGAGGCCTCTTCCTTACGTAGTCTGTAACATCTCTTGTTTATTATCTGATAGGCTTGTACAAAATGATGAAGGTTTATTTCATTAGTTTATTAGTATTTATATTGTAGGTTCTATTAAATCAATAGGTTACCCTCGTAGATTTACTTCTAAAATCTTAATAGTATACTGAAATCGAATCCACTACACAATATGTTATAAGTATGTCCCTTATTGCATCCTAAATGGCGGTCCGAAAATATTTAGAAGCAATAATGCGTTTTGAATATGTGGACGCTACAAGCAAGAAACTTTGCCATGCATGTGCACTCGCCCATCACGGATATTCTGATATACTGGCGAGTATAATGTGAATTGTTTAGCTCGGACATGTTTTGAGACCCTCTTGTACCAATACCGGTGTGCGCGTACGGTGAATAACAGGATATGAAGGAATAGGTACATGAGTTTAGTTCGAGATTCTCATGAGTATTGATGTACATCTGTAGTGAAGTGTGGTGACACTGTTGACAGATTTGTATACCGCCTCAGGCGTTATGTGTGATGGAGCAGTAAGTATCTGCTTCAGTTGTATTCCCGTAAGGTTTAGTAAGTATAGTAACTAATGATTAACTTACAGTTACTACACGTTTTAACTTAAACAAGTGCTTTATTTGACAACTAGCTGTTAATGTATAGTCTCATTAAAATTGGTTCGACCATTTCATCATAGTACAAACAGAATAGTAGGATAGCTTCATACAAATCGGCCGCCGCCGCCGCGCTGGTGTGAATGTATGCGTGAGTCGCCGGGGCGACGTGTACGCACGCACTTTTCACGCACACAATCTCACGAGCGCGGAACGCTCGGCGCGGATTCAGTACGGGATGCATCGCGCGTCTGATCGAGCGCATTCATGTAGGTACTACACTACACTGCTCGCCCGCGACCATTGTTTATGTACATTCAGTTTTGTAATAAACGTTATTAATATTATACAATGTGTTAAACGACAGTAAATTAAACTTGTTACATTTTTCTCGCTATAAAGGGCATTTAGATAGTTATATAACGCTTAGCTAGTCAGCAGGTATTTGAAAAAAAATATATGCAAGCTTAAATTCTGTAGTATTCAGCGCAATCACTTAAAAAAACGGCGAAATAGCGCGCGCCGACAAAGCCGGCGGCGCCGTGGTGTAAACACGTGACAACCCGTGCGTCATCGCAAGAGTAGGCAATTAACTCGCCGAGCGGCCTTAGCTAGCTTACTATTCTGTTTTTACTATGATTTCATAGATTACTCAGGACAAACAGAAAGATATACCTACAGACAGACAAAAATAAAAAAACGCGTTTGACAGCTTTTGAAACTAATAGTTTGTTATAGAATATACTAGGTAATAGAATTTTTTTATTTTTTTTTATTTATAGTCTCACGCCTGTTTCCCCGAAGGGGTAGGCAGAGGTGTAAATATTACACCCACATTTCGCCAGATTAATTTTAGTCCCACGTAATAGGGGGCGAGCCTATTGCCGTACCGGGCACATTACCAGACTCCGTGCTGCTACTGAGAATTTCCTAGCGGAAAAACCCAATAACACTTTGCCCGACCCGGGAATCGAACCCGAGACCTCCCAATCCCACCCGCACATTTATGCCGCGAGACCAACGAGGCAGTAATAGAATACACATTTGAATTTTTTTAATGTGTAGAATAATCATTGATGTATTGGTAAAATAACAATTATTTCAAATTCTATAAGACAGCAAAACATAAGTTACTCTTCCGTCGTCAAAAGAATATCGTCTTTAAAATAAACTTAACTATAGAATGAGTATAATCCAAAATTACGATGTGATGATTGAATCGATGTCAAGCTAAGTGACAATCAATGAAGTATAAGCATAGGTGCTGTAAGGCGCCTGCAATAATCCTTAAGCAAATGCTGTAGGTACCTACATACATACATGCAATCACTAACTATTATATTGTTAGGTATTTTTATTTAGTTTCATATTATGGCACTCAAATGATTCACTAATTTATAATTAAATACAATCTAGAGTGAAATAGCCATTAGGTGTGAACAGCATTTGTAATTATTTCAAAACTTACTACGCTAATGCTTTCGTTAACTACACAACAAAAAAACGTGTGATAAGTGAGGCTAAGGCTAAAAATACATTAAACTAGAGGATGTAATGTCTGTAGCTAAATTGAAATTTTAACGTTTATTACCGAAGCCGTGAGAATTTAGGGAAACTCTTTCTTAGTGCACCCTTACGATCCCTAAGGAATATAAGGTTTTGGCTGTGCGTTATCTGTCAGTCAAGAAAGTATGAATGTTATAAATACTGATGACATCGTATCGAACAAAAGCTTCAGTTATGCCAAATTGTTGTTTTTTAACAAGCATTTTAATTATTAATGCCTACGTAGGCCCAAAATCATTTGATATAATTTTCATTTCGTCAGTAAAGTACCTACACAGATTCCAACTCCTTATAAGAGAAATGCAAACATACCTACAATATGCACACAAATATCATCTTATCAAATTGCACTATATTACGGATTGTAATATTACTATAAAATATATTTAGAGCTAGAATTGCTTCTAACATTGTCCACAAAGAGCTATCTAACTATAATCTTAATAATATTTTACCTATCTAATATCTTCGTACTGCTGTTTCGTCTTATCAGTGAAATTGAGCATGAACTTAGACAGATACTGTAAAGTGTAAACGCTCTGTTCTTATCCTTGAGTAAGTTGTCTGACATAGCTTCATGTGTCGATCATCAACTTTCGTGGGTGGGGTATTATTTACTTATGAGGTTTTTTTAGGTTTTGTTATTAAGGTTCCAAGGCGGAGCTCAGAACTGAATTAGATAACAAGATGGCCTCTTTCTTTATTACAGAGAAAATAAAAATAAAACTGGCCTTAGGTACACCTAGCCACAGCCTAGATCTACACATGTAGCAACTCGGACGGTGTACAATTGCATACCAACATCTATTATAGGCCTTGTTTAGATTCAGCCAGGCTTACCAGTCACGCATGCACAGTTAACTATCTAAACCGACTTTAGAGCCTATTTAAATGAAGATAGCTTGAGGTCCAAGTAAAAACCCAGCCATAAATACATAAAAGATAAAAATCAATGCAACAAAATTCACAGATCTTATAGGATGTCTATAAGGCCTGTGAGTTTTGTTGCAAAACAAAATCAAAAACCTGTGAATAAGTCGGCATATTAAATATGACATGACGTCAGGGGTGGAACAACACGACCGAAAAGGAACAAATAAAAAATCAAAGAGACAAGGGTCGCCTCAAGGGAGATCGCTGTCCTTTCTGCAACGGACTTGTACATCCAACAGAAATATAAAAATAAAATAAACTAGTGAACATGTTGACTACACACGACATGTAAAGTGATAGAACCTTCAATCTACATTTTCCTGTGGCTATTTGCGTTTTGCTTACGACTCTTTGATGGTTTACGTGGTGCTGAAGATTATTTCTCTCTTTTTATATGGGTAAACGTGTATGTATTTGTCCCTCTTCATCCGACGGAATAAGTCGTTCTAAGAAGTGCTTATAGATCAATCGGGGCTATGAATACGTTTCAGATGTGGACTTATCTTCACTAAAAGGTTTTCTATAAGGTTGTTGTCTGAATGGTGACTCAGATTACAATAATACTTAAATCATTGTGGTCATATCTATATCTATGAGGCTTTTAGGTAAGCTTGATGATTTGCTATTTTAGGTACTTTTGTTTGAGTAAAAATGAACTAAATAAATTGTCGTGGTCACTATAATTACTTTTTACTGTTCCTACGGGATATATACCGGTTACTCAAAACAAAGGTACGTGGTATATATCCCGTAGGAACAGTAAAAAGTAAATAAATTGTATTTGGTTAATGTTTTATAATTTAGTTTTGTCCAGTATTCTTTACCTCTGTCCACACAGCCATCGTATTACAAGCTTAACAGCCTATACTTGAACATCAGGCAACATCCTTAGTTAAACATCTACATCTCATGCACACAACATAACATACCAAAGTACTAATCACACATAGATTTGACACTTGGAATTACACATATAACCTTTCGGCTCTAAAGACGAATTGTAAATATATTCATATTATAAATAGAAACACCCAGACTCTGGCATCTGGCAAGACATTGCATACAGTGACTGCTGGCTCAGCGCTGTTGTTATGCCGTAACCATTATGCTACTGCAAGCTGAAAGTTAACTAATACACTTAATAATGCCACAGCTTCTAAAGATATCTTGGTATTATACAACACAGAAACAACCACACACAGTGACCAAAATAAAGTTATATGACAAAAATCTTGTGCTGCAGTTGCTTACTTTTAAAACATTTCAGAAAATATCAACTAAGCGAACACAAAGCTTTTGTCTTACCAACAAGAAAATACTGAGTAAGTTTTGTGCGCATATAGTCCGAATAACCTTTATTTCCTGAGAAAATATTAAGAAGCGGCTCTAGTTGCAGTCTCCTTTGACCGTCCTGGGCGGGTGTTCGGATTCACGTACTATTGAGCTGGTGGTCTGAGGTAAGAGAGGTAGTGGCAATAAACGATTATTGTTTCTTATATTATTTGTTCGAGTAGGTGTGCAGAGGACTAGTTAATTTTTTTTTACAGACTCACGCCTGTATCCCCGAAGGGGTAGGCGTAGGTGTAATATTACACCCACATTTCGCCATGAATATTTAGGTTCCACGTAATAGAGGGCGAGCCCATTGCCGTACCGGGCACATTACCAGACTCCGTGCTGCTACCTACTGAGAATTTCCTAACGGAAAAACCCAATAACACTTTGCCCGATCCGGGAATCGAACCCGAGACCTCCCAATCCCACGCGCACATTTATGCCGCGAGACCAAAAAGACAAACACTTTCAACCCACGATTTTTGTAAACAAATCGTGGGTTAAAAGTAATAATAATAATAATAATAATAATCAGACGAAATTCATATCAGGAATGGCATTTTTCAGGGAGACTCTCTCATCCCGCTATGGTTTTGCCTGGCCTTGAATCCATTATCTCACCTACTCAATAATACAGCAAATGGTTATCAATTAAATACAGATACAGCTGTAACACATCTCATGTACATGGACGACATTAAACTATTCGCAAAGTCTGAGAACTGCTTAAAATCTCTTATAGAATTAACCGCACAGTACAGCAAAGATATAAATATGTCATTTGGTCTCGATAAATGTCGCACTCTACATATCCACAAGGGCAAAATAGTTAGTAACATTAATAATGCAGGTGAAACTGACAGATTTCAATTTATGGGATCGACAGATACTTATAAATACTTAGGTATTCACGAATATAATCGAATATCATCGAACACAGCAAAATTAAGAAAGAGTTATGTTTAGAGTTCACAAAACGACTGAATCTACTATGCAAAAAACAACTTTACTCAAAAAATTTGTTCAAAGCAATTAATACTTTTACAATACCAGTGTTTACGTTTTCATTTGGTGTAACGGCACGTAGTTTAGAAATTAAAATCAGGACCACACTAACCAAACACAATTACCTACACCCAAAGTCAGCTATAGAAAGAATATCAGTAAAGAGGGAAAAGGGGGGAAGGGGACTCATAGATTTAAATGTTTTATGGGAAGGACAAATTCAAAACCTTCGAGATTTTTTCTTTAGTAAAGTTACTACAAGCAATGTTCACTCAGCCATAGTTGATCTAGACAAAAACTGTACCCAACTGAACTTATCCAACAGAAACATTACATATCAAAGCCCACAAAATCATTTCACCGATAAGATTAATAAATGGCGCTCCAAAGAACTACATGGAAGACATTTACATGATTTAGAGCAGTCACACGTAGACCTAGATGCCTCAAATAAATGGTAAAAGTTAGGTTCACTGTTTCCTGAGACTGAAGGCTTCATGATCGCGATTCAAGACCAGGTTATTAACACTTACAATTACAAAAAACACATACTAAAGGATCCTACTGTACATAATGACAAATGCAGGAAATGTCACCGCTCAGCTGAAACTATTCAACACATCACCAGTGCATGTCCAAACTTAGCTCAAACCGACCCACAGACACAACCAAGTTACATATATAATTCATCAGAAATTAGCGATCAAACATAACCTTTTACCACCTAAAGCTGTACCCTATTATCAATATGTGCCTAAACCTGTGCTGGAGAATCAGAATCACAAGATTTATTACGACAGAGCAATACTAACTGATAAAACCATACACAACAATAGACCGGATATAACCATGATAGACAAACAAAATAAACACGCATACATTATAGACATAGCAGTTCCTAACACACACAACTTACAAAAGACAATAACCGAAAAAATACACAAATACACCGATCTAAAAGAAGAATTACTCAGAATATGGAAGATGAACAGAGTATATATTGTGCCTCTAGCACGGGTATAATACCAATACACCTTCAACATTACTTACACCAAATTGATTTGCCTACAAATACATACATGACGATGCAAAAAGCCGCCATATTAAACACGTGTAGAATAGTTCGTAAATTTTTACAGGAAGACACAAATACTCAACTGTAGCCACTAAATGAATCTCACTTGGCTTAGGCCCGTGGCTTCATTGAAGAGCCGGCATTCTTACAATGCTGAGAAAAAGAAATTTTGACAAAATAATAATAATAATAATAATAAATTTATTTATTATTTCACAAGTTACTACAATTATGAGACACATTTATATTATTAACATATGAAGTTGCTACTATTTATTTGCGGCTGGTACTTAAAATAGGAAAACCTGAGCCTTAAGTACCAGCATCCTTCCGATGACACGGTTAAACAACTTACATAATTACTGAGACATTACAATATACAACAATAGTAAAGAATTAAATTTAACAAATAAAAAGTAATAAACTAATTTAAGCATAATATTTGCATTTAGCACATTTAAATTTAAATTAACCTTGCATTTGGGTGTGTGTGGGTGTGCGTGTGTGTGCGTGTGTGTGCGTATCTGTGTGTGTGTGTGTGTGCGCGTCTATGAGTTAAATGGTGAGGTGGAGTAGATTCTCCGTCTCGTCATACGATAGTTTTTGAAGCCATTCACTTATGATGGTTTTGCAGTCATGTTTGTTATAGTAAACTATTGTTAGTACTTTATTTAATTTATTGTAAAGAAAACGTCCAAGAAAGCAGAAAAACCGTTGGCTGAATGAAGTTCTACGGTTCGCATCAAGTGGGAATTGATGGCTGCGAGTATTTGGCTGTTGAGAAGAAGATGAGGTAGAATGGCCGGATTTAGAGAGGTATGAGTGTTGTCTTAATACAATTTGTTGAATAAAAAGTTGTCTTACTGTTAGAACCTGACAGTATTCATATAGTTCCCTGGTAGGGTGTCGGTATGGTTTAAAAGTGGACACTTTCAATACTGCTCTCTGTGCTCGTTCCACTCGTAATAGATGGCTTTTGGGTGCCCCACCCCAAGAGGAGATACAATAGCCTATCAAAGATTGGCAAAGAGCATAGTAAACCGTCTTGAGGATATCAGGCTCTGCCACATGTCTTAGGTGTTAAAATACAAAGATAAGTTTACAAATTCTGCCCGTCAATAAGTCAATATGTTGTACGAAACTCAATCGATCATCCAAAATTACACCCAAATATCTTATGGCTGTAGCGTTTTTTAATTTCGGGCACTCACATGTGGAATGGTTATTCAATGTGTGTTTGTGTGCAATAATAGAGTATATTGTATTGTCCAATGGTACCGATGGCTTTTTAATGTTAAATGATAGATATTTAGTTTTTTCCACATTCAGTGACAGAGAGTTTAGAGCAAGCCAATGGGTTATTTTATCAAGACCAATCTGTGCAGCATTATATACTTGTTCCCAAGTGCGTCCCGTAAAGATAAGGGCTGTATCATCAGCAAATGCAAAAAGTCTGCCATGTTCTAATTTTATTTTGCACATCTCGTTAACATAAATCAGGAAAAGTATAGGTCCCAGTATGCTGCCTTGGGGCACGCCATGTTCGATTGGCAGATAATTGCTGAGGTGCTCTCCTATTTTTACGCATTGGGTTCGGTCAGTTAAATAGCTCTGAAACAACTTCAACTGCTTGTCTCTTACACCAATTCTTCCAGTTTTTTTTGTAGTGAAGGAATAGAGACCGTGTCAAATGCCTTCGCCAAATCCAGAAAAATGCCCAAGCATTTGTCACCGCTATCCAATGCTTCCACAAGATTATTGGTGAGATCATGAACAGCATCATTGGTTGACATATGATTTCTGAAACCATACTGGTTATTAGACAAGATATTATTAACATCAAGATAGTTTTTAAGTCTACTGTTCATGATTTTCTCCAAAATTTTGGATAATGCTGCGAGCACGGAGATCGGTCGATAGTTAAAGACACGGTCTCTATCCCCAGACTTGTATATAGGATGAACTACTGCCCTCTTCAGTAAATATGGGAAATCACCGTGGTGTATACAGAGGTTGAAAATATAAGTTAGTTTTGTCCAGTAGAGGAGGAATCAGTGTAGTTCTGTATTGCTTAAGGAGGCTGGCAGATATACCATCAATCCCGATCGCACAGTTAGTGCGCAATGTTAGAATTATATGCTCTACCTCTGCCTCATCGGTTTCCAAGAATATAAGTGAGTGAGGATGTGACGAATAGGGTGGTGTATCGTTATTGTTAGTTATAGTGCTTCTACTATAGTGATTTTTTTTTTGGCTTCTGGCAACACTGGTGGTTTAACGTAAAACTGTATTTCTCCCAATAATTTATTAGTTTTAAATCTATATAATTAATAATAATGTGCCTAATTTGCTAATTCCTTACGTAATAAGCTGTGATAATTATAATTGTCGTATAATAACAGTGATAAGTGTTGTTTTAACAAGTTGTAAAAGTTTTGCAAAGTCAAGTAAGTGAACTGTCAAACTAACGTACAATTTTATTTAAAAGAATTTGCATTATTTTTACAATAATAGCTAAATTTGAGCCATTTTGAGGTGAGTTTACTTCTTATTTGACTTTCGTACACCTTACACAAGCAACATACCAAGTTAGCATATCACAATTTACTCAAACAACTTTGTAGGTGTCTTACACAAACCTCAGTGACCTTTCTTGCTTTGTTTATTTACTTTTTAACAAGATGATGACCAGAAGGGCACGCCAAGACGATGAGAAATTACAGGTGACCCTTACTGAACTAAAGAAATATAAGGATTTGTGTCAGTCACTACAAAGTGAACATGAGGACAATGAGAGGGAAATGCAATGGATTTTAGGGAAAAACTCTCAGCTCAGGAGTGAGATGGCAGAAATGCACTCTAATTTAGTCACTTCTTTAGACGAAAGGGATAGATTACAAAACATTGTAATGCAATTTGACAGGTGCAGTGATGAATTTGAGAAAGCTCTCAAACGCATCACTGAATTGGAGGGTCTCCTAAGTGAGGCCAATAATCATATTAACTTATTACAAAGTGCAAACCAGTCTATGAAATCAGTTACAACACAATCGCTATTTGATGAGCTGGTTGGTAGCGCTCCATGCATGGTTTCTGCCATCTCCGATGATAGCAGTAGAAACATAGTGACTATTGATTTAACAGAGTCTAATTCATCTATTCAGTCATTTAGAAACATGAAAGCCTGTAATAAATTGAAGAAGTATGTTAAAATTAATAAATTTATCAGGAAAAAGGAAAAATTGTTGAGAATGTACAAGAAATCAAGTATTAATATAGATTATTGCAAAAAATATGTTAATGTAAAGGAACAGATGTCAGTATGTCTAGCTAAATTAGATTCTAACCTATTAAAGTATGATGCTGATATTCATTGTTTGCAAACGGAGATTGACAGTTTACAAGAATCTTTGTTGAACATGACAAAAAAATATAATTTATCACAAAAACAAATAAATGAGCATATCTTGGCAATGGATGACTTAGTGGACTTGTGTAAGTATAATGAGCAGAGGCTCCAATCCCTTACCAATAATAATCATGGCAATGAACATAACCAGATGCCACGGAGTCATTCACAGCCAACTACATTAAATTATTGCTCTGATTTGTTATCACCGTCTGATGCAGCGGGTAACAGCACCATTGATTCTAATCTTGGTATTTCCTTCTCACCCCACATTACAAACACCAACAAACTATTAATGTTTAGTGATGAGATAGGGAAAAACATGAGCCAGTTGTTGCGGCAAAGGACAGGTTTAGCTATTACTAACATATGTATGCCTGGAGCAACTTATTCTCAAATAATGCAATCTATTTTATCTAAAACATACTGTCCTGAAACAACAATTATTATATTTATTGGGAGAAGAGGAAATACAAATATAAATGTAATACAGAGATATTTTGACCAATTACTCAATTTAAAAGTTAGAAAAATTCTGTTACTTGCTTTTCCTTACAGTAACCTGTTGCCACAAGCTGAAAATGATTATAGATTTAAGATTAATTCAAAATTGCATATTATGACATTTTATAATAATTTGATTGACATTATTGACTCTAATGCTTTAATTAGAAATTTTTATTTGACATATGATAATTATTATATATCACAATTTTATAAAAGACAAATAGCATCATCGCTAGCTTATTATATTAATAACTCAGCCAAGGTTTTGGCTAACCACACTGCTTTTATTGAGCAGTCAAATTTGACATGCAATATAAGCTTGGAATCCGTTCCAAATTCTTTAAATTGACTTCTGAGACAATAGAGTCAATCTCTGGCAATATATTTAATAAGACACCAAATTTTGTACCTAGTTTAAGTGACAAAAACATAGCTCCATCAACCACACATACAAACAATAATTTTAAAAATTGTATCAACCTGGTGCATCAAAATATACAAGGGTTGATGGGTAAGGAGTTAGAATTGGAATTGTTTATGAACTGTAACAATATTTATATTTTATGCATTACAGAACATTGGCTAAGAAGCCACCAGTTCATATTCAATTTTAATAACCACCAGGTTGTAAGCTCGTTCAGTAGAGAAAATTTTATCCATGGTGGCTCGTTAATCATAGCAAGTAAATTTCTAAAATTTAAAGAAAGGACTGACATTGTGAGCCTCTCTGTTGAGCGAGTAGTAGAGATTACATGTGTTGAGTTTGAGCAGTTCATTGTTATGAGTGTATACAAACCTCCATGTGCACCATTTGAAAGTTTTTTAGTTATTATGGAGGATGCTCTAAGCAAAGTTTGTGATTGCCGTAAAACGGTTGCTATTTGTGGAGACTTTAACATTAACATATTAGAAAAATGCTCTTCAACTATCAATTTTTTAAATTTACTTAAGTCATACAATTTATGTCATAATTTCTATGAACCAACTAGAGTGACTGCCACAAGTGGTACTTGTATTGATAATATATTTACTAGTATAAAACCAATACACAAATCTTTGATTAATATGCTTCAGTCAGATCACAGTGGGCAGTTAATCTGTTGTCCAAGAGAATGCCCGAGTGAACAGAGAAAAATTGTTAAATATATACCAATAAATGAGAAACGACTTAAAACTTTTAAAAACAATTTATCTCGAAAAATGCGTTGGTTGCCACATCATGACCATCCGGATCAGTTATATAACTCCTTATTTAAATTAATTAATGACGAATTTCAGACTGTATTTACATCCAAAAAATTAAATGTAACTGACCGTCTGATGTTTAGTGATTGGGCAACTGAAGGTATTCATAAAAGCCGAATTAGGTTATATGAACTGTATAATGAAAAGTCTTATAATAATAGTCAGACCTTTATTAATTACGTAAGAAAATATTCCAAAATATTTAGACAAGCTTGTAACACGGCAAAATCTATTTATTTGAGAAATAAAATAAAACTATCAGAAAACACTATAAAGGCTACCTGGAATGTGATCAACAATGAAACTGGCAGAGCTAAAGCACGCAGCCGCGACTACCTCTTAAAAATCAATTATGTGAGTATTTCAGAGGACCTGGAAGTTGCGACAGAATTTGAAAATTTCTTTGCTAATATACCTATAGTGACAACAGAGTCGCTCAACTCATCTTCTATGTCTGCTGAAATGCTTCTTAGGGACTGCGTGCCAGAATGTGATGCAGCCTTTGAATTCACTGTTGTTACTACTGACGATATTATTAAACAATTTAAAACTTTAAATATGAAAAAGACAATGGATTTGTGGGGACTGTCAGTGAAGACTACTTCATCTATTATTAGCATAATTGCTCCACATCTTGCAGCGGTATTCAACGGTTGCGTCGCTTCTGGAATATTTCCTGACTTAATGAAATATAGTAAAGTTATACCTTTATTTAAATCTGGTGACACAACCGACCCTTCTAATTTTCGACCTATTTCTGTATTGCCGACACTTAGTAAAATTTTTGAAAAATTAATTCTTAGTCAGTTGCTTAGTTATTTCAATAGACATAATCTACTCCACGAGAAACAGTTCGGATTTACGAGGGGTCGTTCGACTACTGACGCAGGAGTTGAACTACTCAAAAGTATATTTGCAGCTTGGGAGAAGTCGCAAGATGCATTAGGTATTTTTTGCGACTTGTCAAAAGCGTTTGATTGTGTACATCATGACACTCTGGTCAGGAAATTGTATCATTACGGCGTTAGGAACAAAGCTCTCGATCTCCTGGTTTCTTACTTGGGCAAAAGAATCCAGAAGGTCCAGATCAATGACAAGACATCCCCAGGTTCTGCATTAAAAATGGGAGTCCCGCAGGGGTCAATTCTCGGACCATTTCTTTTTTTGATTTATATTAACGATCTACCTTATTATGTAAAAAAGAATCATGAGATTGTGTTGTTCGCGGATGACACCTCCTTAATTTTTAATATTAGACGACAACAGATAAATTTTGACGAAGTAAACAATGCACTCTCTAAAGTTGTTAGTTGGTTTAATGTAAATAATTTATTACTTAATGATAAGAAAACCAAACTATTAAAATTCTCAATGCCCAATGTTAAACAGATGGAAACCAATGTACAACTTAAGGAATCCAGAATTGAGCCCGTCGGGACGACTATGTTTCTAGGTATTATGCTTGATACCAAACTCCAATGGGGTCCGCATATAGAAAGACTTTCGGGCAAACTTAGTTCTGCAGCTTATGCAGTTAGGACAATTAGACGCCTTACAGATATAGATACAGCTAGAATGGTTTATTTCAGTTACTTTCATAGTATTATGTCTTATGGGATTCTTCTCTGGGGGAATGCTGCAGACCTTAACACAATATTCGTTCTGCAGAAAAGAGCAATAAGGGGAATTTACAACCTTGGTCCTCGTGTTTCTCTAAGAGGAAAGTTCAGTGAGATAGGCATTCTAACTGTTGTATCGCAATATATATACGATAATCTCTTATATGTCCACAAGAATATTGACAAATTTAGTAAAAAAAGTGATCTTCACACTGTAAATACTAGACATAAGTATAATCTTGTAGTTCATAGTACCCGCCTCCACAAAATAAGTAACTGTTTTATGGGGCAGTGTATACGCTTTTATAACAAGCTCCCTCTTAATATAAGAAATTTAACAATAAATAAATTTAAGATAATTGTTAAAACTAAGTTGTGTTTAAAAGCATATTATAAAATTTCCGATTATATAGACGACAAAAATGCTTGGGATTGAGCTGCTCTAATTCAACATAAAAATATAAACTTGTACAACTGATAAATTTAAAATTGACGTTTCGTAAGCACTTTATACAAAGTTTACACGAAATAAAGAATAATTTCATTTCATTTCATTTACTGGACAAATCTCTTCCTATATTGGTAAAGGTTACATTAACTTCATTAATAGATTCATCAATGGTATCCTTAATTTTAAGTAAGTCAGTGGCTGACGTCGTTGCTTTCTCTGTGTGAGTAACTTTCTTAATAATATCCCACATCATTTTAGGATTAGTTTTAGCCTTGTTTAACTCATCTCTTTCATATTCAGTTTTAAGTTTTTTTATTATAGAATTACAAAAATTGCGGTACCTTTTAAAAGTAATCTTTAATATTTCATTGTTTGGGGACAGTTTAACTTTTATGTGCATTCTGTCCCTATTTTTCATACATCTCAGCACACCCGGAGTAATCCATGGTTTGATGATTCTCAAACGATGTGGCACAGCATATGTAGTGGTACTCATTTTTAGTGCTCTAGTTAAAGAATTAACAAAGTATTCAAGGGCTATGTTTGCATCTGTATATTTATAAATATTATAAAAGTCAATGTTCTTCAGGTGATATTCTAGCTGTGAGTAGTCTATTTTAGTCTTTATGTTTGGCTGCTTATCAATTTTCACTTTATCAAGGGTAACTAAGATGGCATTGTGATCAGTAATAGTGGAATCGATGACAATAGTTTTAGCAGATGATTTAGTACTAAGGAATACATGGTCAAGGCAGGTTTTATTATGAGTAGTTAGGGTGTGAGCTGGTAGGAGGCCATGTGTAGCTAGTAAATCCAAATATTCCTGTGATCTCATGTCAGTGTTCCCATCCACAATGTTAATATTAATATTACCTATGATCATGATAGTTCCAAATGAACGATTAGCGGATAATTTTTGGTCCATGGAGTTTAAAAAGTTTGAAATATCTTTAAATGTTGGGGGTCTATAAATTGCAAATATGCATATCTCATTATCTATTTTAATTTGTAGACAGCTTGCGTCCAAAAGATTTTGTTCGAGTACAGTAATATTTGTTATGCTATTCTTAATGTACACGACTATGCCATCGTTTTTGTTAATAGTATTAACAGTTATCGTGTACTTATAGCCGTCCAGTGAAGGAATATAAGGATTGCAGGTTAACCAACATTCTGTGAGGATTATAATATCATGTGATATAGACATTCTGGATAATAGTGTCAACAAGCTAGTAATATTCGCCGAGATGCTACGTATGTTCTGGGTTAAAATTTTTAGACTCTTTACTGTAGTCAGATTTGAACATTGTTCTGGTTCGCACCTGAGAGATTCCGATATTTCGAAGTCATCAATAATATTCAAATGATTATGTAGAGTATCGAATTTTATAACAAGTAAAGTAAATGTTCCAAGTATCTGACCACTGTTTGAAAGTATTGAGAGGAGTTATTAACTGCAGTAACCAGATGAGAGATAAATTGTTCATGTTATTGAGCGTTTTGTTTTGGTGTATAGTCTTCATGTGTAGTGTTGAGTGCAGAATTATTATGTAGTGAATAGTTATGTTTGTTTTATGCAAAGGTTTGTACAATTGGTGATGGTTTACTTGGTATAAGAAATGTATTAACAACGGGCTTATAACTTGATAGTATTTTAAACTATTAAGCTCTACTAATATAATGAAAATACTAAAATTATAAAATCTAAATGATAAAATAAGGTGCCAACAAAATAGTCATATTTTACTGATTAGTTTAGTAAGACTTGCTTCAGTTTCAATACGTGTTGGAGGTTCGCCTTCTGCTTTACGTAAATATACCACGCCTCGTGAAGTCCAACAATAAGAGTAGTTATTTTCACGCGTATATTGAAGAGCAGAATAAAACAATTTTTGAGCTTTAACTGTTAGAGCTTCTGATATAAACACAGGCTTGATAGGTCCAGGGATATTCAGGTGTCCGGTGTTCAATTTATCGTTTGCTGCCTTCTTTTTATTAAAATGCTTCACGCCTTGAATGATTTGATCTTTCTTTATGACACTATTTAGTTCTAAAATAATAGGTTTATTGCCTTCTTTGGGTGACATAATCCTGTATACATCTTTGATGTCGCTATCCTTAATTTCCGTCTCTATAGTCTTCGATATATTTTTTACTATCTCACTGATGTCTTCCTTTGTTTCGATTTTTTTGTTCTCTGTTTGGAAGATGGGCACATTACGTATCTCCAAGCTAGCAGACTTATTTTTACGCTCAAAGTTTTCTATCTTTTCCTCCAACCTCTGTATAGTCTTTTTGTCTTCTACTCTCTCTGATTCAAGATTGCTTAGTGTCTTAAGAATAGTATCATATTTGTCAGACATAAATTGCAAGCTTTCTTTTAGCTCCTCATTTTTAAGTTTGAGTTCCATAAAGTTCTGGTCAACCTTTGCTGATAAGGAGGAGATCAAACTTTTAATTTCCTTATAGTTGTCTTGTTCACGTTTGCGTCTTGGTTCAAGATTGACATATATGCTACAACTTCGCTCAGATGCGATATCCAATTCATAGGCCTGAGGCGCTGGGGTAGATTCTTTAGGCTTGGTGGTGATATCGGTTGTCGCAGTTGAGGTACGCCGAGGCGAGTGTGTGAGCGGCATATTGTTCTCTTATAAAGTTTAATGTGTTAGTCCGAAGTAGCGATATATTATATAGATATACTCTTTTGTATATCCGTGGGCAAAAAGCCTTGTATTCGAAACTAAAGTTATGACTAGTGTCACTGTCAAATCTGTGAGACAATGTCAGATTGATTTTGCACTCAATTGAATTTTAAGATTTTTTATTGTTATTATGGTTTAATATTTTCCACTAATAATATCATAGGTTTTCACCGAATTGAACTTCACATCCATGGGACTTTTACACTATTTAGACACACTAACAGCCGGTTGCAGAAACGATATTTAAAATTTTAAAACGAGATTAAACCCTAATCTATTATTAAGTCGTTGCACAACGCCAAATTCTTGTAAAATTTAATCCTTTATTAAATTTAATTTAAGAAGAGTCAAAGCCTACATTAAAGCGCGTTTTACGTTGCACAAACGGCCATTAGCGTGAATTGACACGTGAGAATTTTAAATATGACAGTTGTGAATTTTAAAATTTAATTTGAGCTCAGTGGCGTATTAAAGCTCTATTGTTGTTGAATTTATCTCTGTTCCGTAATATCTCATTGTACATTGAAGTGTTTGTTGCCAAATATAGCTCTATTAAATAATATATTTCAATGCATTGTAGTGTTTTACGGTATTGAAGTGGTTTACAATGAATACCTAAGTTATGTCTTTACTAGTATTTCATCTTTGTCTGATCACGAAGAAGATTATTTTCGCGGTCAAATTCTGGCAAGGCGAATTTATTTTCAAGGCACGACGGTGGAGAATAGAATTACATACAGAGTATCCATAGAAGCAGATGACCAAATACGAAACATTGTAGATAAGGAACACATGTCTCAAAGAAATAAATAATTATGTTGATGGTCTAACACACTTTTTAATTTGTTTGAGGGTTTTTGCCACAGGAGCTTATCAACTGAACAGGTCTTGGGTGATTATCAAATAAACACAAATCCAGTGTGTAGATTAGTGCAGAGTTCTCAAGCCCTTGCAAATTAAGCTCAAAATGTATTAAATTGCCAAACAGGAAAGTTCTACGTCTACATTTAAGATCTACGTCGAGTTGCAGCTAGCTTCTATGAAATTGATGGATTTCCACGTGTCGTAGGCGCTTTGGATTGTACTCATGTTAAAATTATTATTAGCAGAGGAAGTCATCATCCAAGCTATACCAGTCCATGAAGAGATACTTCTCCATAAGTGTAAAAATACTTGACTTTATTGTATCTTATTGAATTATGACAACAAAACACATTACAAACGAAAGATATAAAAATATTTCTTTTTCGTATGCAATTTAACCAATATGTCTTGAATAGTGTAACAGCTTATTTCCTTCTCTTTTCTCTCATTTTGTGCCTTCCACATAAATAAAATAACTGGGCATTTTCATATTTTGATTTTATATTATTACAAATACAATATTAGCGATGGCGTATGTACTTAAGTTAGGTATAGAAAATCATCATTCATGAATGGTATTCTGCATTATATGGTCAATCATTATAATTAGCGCCAGGCTTCCTCTTTGTATAAATTGTCTCGACTTTTCAGCCCAAAACGTAACAATTCGATGTGAAAAAAACGTAATGATTCAATACAACAAAAACATAAACATGTCAATTTTTGACAAACGTTTTGATCGTCCAACCTCTTTGGTTTTGATAGTCTTGACCACAGATTTACTAAATATGTATATTTAGAATTATACCTCCTTGATGTACATGTACATAGAGATATCTCTATGTGTATGTAATCATTACGTTTTGTTTATTGAAATTTTTACACATAGTACATTTCATAGATTATTGTGCATATAACTAAACGGAAATGTTCACTCTTTTCGTTCACTTGTAGGCATTAGTTCTTCATTAGTTAAATGATGTTTAGCCAAGCGTAAAATTTGTTTGTGCAACGTCATTAAATTATGACACACATTAGCCATAATCTTCCTTTAAGTAATAAAGAATTAATTTGAAGCTTTCTGCAACTGACTGTAAATCATACAAAGTTGTTTTTCTTAACGGAGCGCAATGATCATAGTACCGCCACAGAGTAAAGTGATGAATAAAACAGCTATATGGGCGAAGGTAAACTGGATACTTATTTCTGGTGAGTTCGCCATGTTAGAAATGTATCAAAAGGAAGAGCAGGACAAATACCTTGAATTTACAAGGGACCGCATATATTACGTATTCGCATAGATACAAGTTCCCGACAGCAATCCTTGGGCTGCGGTCTACCAGGCTTGAACACTGAGCCTGGTCCAAAATAATAATTTTATTGGAGCACGGATACTTTGTTTTTAATGTTCACAATATTCAAGTCGCAGTGAGCCAACATCTTCAGCTTCATCAATGACTACGTAATCGATGTGTTGCTAGAATATGTGTTATTCTAGGTGTTGACTGCGCGCCATTAGTGAACGTTTGACTGAATACGCTCGTAGTGTTTTAGAAATCTCCTATTACACAGCAGCTAATATTATGTCCCGTCCAGCGCATCGCCTAAGCTTTAACTAAGCTTCATATGACACTTAGCGTTACGCGACCGAAAGCTAAATTAGCTAGCTAGCCGTCGCATAACGTTGACTGTTCGTAGCATTTGGCGTTTCATGCCAACCAAATACTCCAACCAATAGGTAGGTCGCTGAAGTATTGGTGGTGAACTTTTAGCAAATCGTGTATAAGTGTACCTATCGCTGCACTTACCGTGGCGAATCACATACATATCTATAATGATCTCCATAAGAAATAAACTTATGAGAAGAAAAATTAAGTAAGTAAACGAACACGAGCTATTTTGCTACTACTGCTCCGATTTCATAGCCATCAGATGAAGCATTTATCTGTCACCCATCGCTTGCCACTTGTAACAAAGGAGCTAAAATAACGAGTCACCTACATTTGTTCCCAATAATAGGTACCAAGACTTGACGATAACCTACCATAACTTGTACCTAACCCAGTGGTCTGGGAGCAATCGGCGAGCGTCCTTTGTCTCCGGTAGCGAACAGTTTACACGCAGGGACGTGATCATCATCAGAACTCGCTTACTACTGCACTCTATACTTAAACCTTTACTATGTACCTAGTGGGAAAAATTGCTTCGAATTTTCGTGCTTTTTACTAATACTTATAATGATGCAAATGTAAATAAAAAATATCAGCCCTATTTAAACAAATAAACTGTATATCTAATGGGAACAGATTTCTTCCCACTAAGGGTAGCTAAGGGTAAGGCCAATAGCCCACCACGCTGAGTAAGTGCGGATTGGCAGAACTCTTACGGCCATTTTCAATATTCGAACTATAGATAGATCTGTAGATTTTAGATTCGTGTTTGACATATTTTATATGGAGGATATCTCAAAAACTGTCAAAAACGAATCTAAAATCTACAGATCTATCTATAATTCGAATATTGAATTCCGGAGTAAAGACATGCACGTGTTTCCTTAAGTTGTTTTCCTGCATCGATTAGTACGCGATAAATAAAAATATTTATTACGCACATCAGTTTGAAAGTCCGTGTTACGAGTAGACCCAAGACCCTCTGTAGCAGTCTGTTGATCTCGCCACTAGGCCATCGCTTCCATAGAGTACGTAGTAATACATTTTTTCTTCTTATTTTCCAGTGATAATTCAGAAGATACTGAAAGTTTTAATTATTGTCATCAACGGTAAGGTAACGTCACATTTCCATGGTTTAACTGTTAAGTCGCCGCTATTATCGTCCTATAATAAGCGTTATATCGGATGCATCCAAGACTTTCAGCTTGGATCCTGGGGTCTCTGCACTTATTTTTCATGATTGTTACAAAATCTTAATAAAAAGAAAATAAAACAATGATTAAATTATTGTACTTATATGATTTTAACTTATGCATTTCGTCTACATATGCGTATAATCCTACCCATTTCTTTCAGGAGCATCCCTTTCTTATATCAAACATGCCACAAGTTGTGACATAAAATGCTGATATAATAGCAGTAGTTTCAATTTAATATGGAACAAAATAGTTACAATATCGTCGGCCAGGTGGTCACACAATGGTGGATCGTTATAAGTCGCCGGCACGCCAGCAATTTGTACTAAAGAAATTCTTCAGAACAGACGTGCTATTGAAAATAGCGGACTGGTTAAAAATTAAAATTTCAAGAATAGACTATTGTGTGCGAAGTCTAATCTACCCGCTTTGTTGCAGGTTTAGCATAAAAAGGCGTTCTATTTTTATGTTCGGAGGAGTAAAAGGTACTTTTTTATAGCCATAGGTTGTATTATTAACAATTTATAAATACTAATCTACACACGTATTTATAGTCACACTCTTGTATCCGATATTCGCCTTTTATCGATAATACAGGCTAGAAAGGCAGGCATTAGTAAAGAACACGAATCTATGTTCTCTTTGTTTTCGTATGAGTTTATAGGGCCGTTTAAAGGCTAACAAAATGGTCTAAAAATTCCATTCCTGAAATATAAACTGAGACCGACATCCTAACCTGACCACCAAGGCACAAAGCATCCTGATGTAGATGCGACAACTACGGGTGGTCCATCAAATTGACGACCGTAAGAATGTATTACGAATGGCAAGAAATTTTACGCTATTAATACTACGAATCAGTAACACACACTAACCCATCACATGAAATGCTGCAACATAAGTACTTTAGACAAGCACCGCTTGTTGAAGTAATACACGAACTACATACGATTTTAAAAATTCTGCACTCATATCGTTATTTGGTATTTGTAGACGACGGTTCGGCTTTTACAACCTTCAAGGTGAAACCTACTAGTTTATTGTTATTACATTTTACTTTAAAAGCTTCGTCGCATTATAGAAAACGTGCGCATGTAAAAGTAATATAGGTACGTAAGCAGGCTTCTAACTTACTATATATGCACTAAGTTTACAGTAAGCACTGTTTGCTGGCATAGTTGTAGTGATATTATTCATCATCATCATCGTCTTAGCGTTATCGTGGTTGCACATAAGACTTACGCTCGCCCATTACTTAGTTACTCCAATGGCTTATTGTCCCAGCCTTGGGCTCCAATACGATGAAACGCTTCTTCCCCCGAACTTTGACCACTTCTCGCCAATCACCTGCTTGAAGTTCTCTCAGATCCTACTCTACGGCACCTTTCCAGCGGTTTCTGAGGCGACCCACATATGTTCTTTTAACATCCAAGACTTATTTCTAGATTAATTCCTAGCACGTGATTTTCAAGAAAAAAAAGAAGTCTACGGAATATAATTCCTATAACTGACAAGCCATAATAAGCCCTCACCAACAACGTCTTTAGCGAAAAAAACATTCAAAGAACGTTTTCTTATCTATTTATCCCACATTTTAGACATCGTATTTTATAGTATGAATAAATTTGTCGAAAAGAAATTCAGATGGCCAGCTCATCGGCAAAGTTCCCATGGGACAGGTTGACGATGAAATTCGATTCCACAAGATGAAAAGTGGCCTATGATGCCAGAATTTTCCAAATGTAATTCAATAAACAAACTCTCGTACGAATAAAATGTAATACTATAAGTGTATGTTTATTTGAAATTATTTACGTCTGATATAAGACGTCATTTATTTATTTATTTATTCTCTCAAACTCTTACTACTAACATTACAGGACACTTATCCTAATGCGTCATGTTGTCCTTGACTTGAACTTTGACAATTTATGCCTATAGATAATTCTTTATTGTGCAAATATAATAAGTTGAGCCGAAATTGAAAATCAAATCGAACATGTCACCACTACATTACATTACCTACTGGCTCAAATATGAGTATTACCTAATACGTCTTACAGCCGGTTGCAGAAACGATATTTAAAATTTTAAAACGAGATTAAACCCTAATCTATTATTAAGTCGTTGCACAGAGCCAAATTCTTGTAAAATTTAATCCTTTATTAAATTTAATTTAAGAAGAGTCAAAGCCTTAAAGCGCGTTTTACGTTGCACAAACAGCCATTAGCGTGAATTGACACGTGAGAATTTTAAATATGACAGATGTGAATTTTAAAATCTAATGTGAGCTCAGTGAGGTATTAAAGCTCTATTGTTGTTGAATTTATCTCTGTTCCATAATATCTTATTGTACATTGAAGTGTTTGTTGCCAAATATAGCTCTATTAAATAATATATTTCAATGCATTGTAGTGTTTTACGGTATTGAAGTGGTTTACAATGAATACCTAAGTTATGTCTTAACTAGTCTTTCATCTTTGTCTGATCCCGAAGAAGATTTTCCTCGCGGTCAAATTCCGGCAAGGCGAATATATTTTCAAGGCATGACGGCGGAGAATTACGTATTACATACAGGGTACCCATAGAAGCAGATGACCAAATACGAAACATTGTAGATAAAGAGGTTTTGGGTAGTTTTAGAAGGCTTTAGGTGGTAGAGCTTTGCTGATTTCAGCATGAATAGGCCGGCTCGACCGGGGAAGTACTACCCTCTCACAGAAAATGGACGTAAAGTAACAGTACCTAAACTGTTGCGTTTCGTTCAGTGAGTGAGAGTGCCGGAGGCCCTAGCCCCTATTCCTTCTCCCCTATCCCACTCCTTATCCTATACCTTTTCCCAACCCTAAGGGGTGGCAACGGACTTGTGACTCCTGTGGTATTGGTTGTGTCCATGGGCGGTGGTAATTGCTTACCATCAGGTAATCCGTCTGCTTGTTTGCCGCCTATTACTATAAAAAAAGGAACCCATGTCTCAAAGAAATAAATAATTATGTTGATGGTCAGACACAGTTTTTAATTTGTTTGAGGGGTTTTGCCACAGGCGCTTATCAACTGAACAGGTCTTGGGTGATTATCAAATAAACACAAATCCAGTGTGTAGATTAGTGCAAAGAGTTCTCAAGCCCTAGCAAAATTAAGCTCAAAATGTATTAAATTGCCAAACAGGAAAGTTCTACGTCTACATTTAAGATCTACGGCGAGTTGCAGCTAGAAATTGATGGATTTCCACGTGTCGTAGGCGCTTTGGATTGTACTCATGACATTATTACCTATTAGCAGAGGAGGTCATCATCCAAGCTATAGATACCAGTGCAAGAAGAGATACTTCTTCATAAGTGTAAAAATAATTGTCTTTATTCTATCTAATTGAATTATCACAACAAAACACATTACAAACAAAATATATAAAAATATTTCTTTATCGTATGCAATTTAACTAATATGTCTTGAATAGTATAACAGCTTATTTCCTTCTCTCTTCTCTCATTTTGTGACTTCCACATAAATGAAATAACTGGGCATTTTCATATTTGATTTTATGTTAATACAAAATACAATAGTAGCGTATGTATTCAGGTTATAGAAAATCATCATTCATGAATGGTATTAACTCCATTATATGGTCAATCATTATAATAAGCGCCAGGCTCCCTCTTTGTATGAATTTTCTCGACTTTTCAGCTCAAAACGTAACAATTTTAATTAAAATCGTAAAAATGATTCAATACAACAATAACATAAACATGTCAATTTTTGACAAAAGTTTTGATGGTCTTGACCACAGATTTACTAAATATGTATATTTAGAATTACACCTCTTTGATATATGTGACCATTACGTTTTGTTTAATGAAATTTTTACTCATAGTACATTTCATAGATTATTGTGCATATAACTAAACGGAAATGTTCACTCTTTTCGTTCACTTGTAGGCATTAGTTCTTCATTAGTTAAATGATGTTTAATCAAGCGTAAAATGTGTTTGTGCAACGCCATTAAATTATGACACACATTAGCGATAAGTAATAAAGAATTAATTTGAAGCTTTCTGCAACCGGCTGTTAGACTGTAAATTCGTCTTAAACTTCCTTGTTGGGCAAATAGACAAAAAGCAAAAATGCTTAGGAATATTCTTAGACCTCTCCAAGGCTTTCGATACCGTGTCTGTACCGATCCTACTTAAAAAGCTAGAGCAAATAGGGATACGTGGCACTACCCTAAATCTATTTAAGAGCTTCCTATCAGAGGGGACACAGTGTGTCAGAATAGGTGAGCACGTAAGTAGCATAGAAACCTTGGAGTTTAGCCTCCCGCAAGGCAGTTTCCTCAGTCCTGTTCTGTTTCAGATTTACTTAAACGACCTTTGCCAACTCTCTTTCGCCTCTTCACGTATAATAGCATATGCTGATGACACGGTAATTCTCACCACTCTTTTCTCAGTCTGTCTCTCCTGGAGTGCCCAAATAAAGAGCCTGTCTACGCGTATGCGAAAACTTATTTTCGTCTTTAAAAAATTAAGACTATCCGCCCATATAGACATCCTACGCGCGGTTTATAGCGCTCTATGCGAATCAATTCTAAGCTATTGTATCATAGCTTGGGGTGGCGCTGCAAAAACTACTATCATCCAAGCAGAACGAGCGCAACGAGCAGTGCTCAAAGTAATGCTTACAAAACCTTTCAGGTACCCCATGAAGCAATTGTACGTAGAATGTAAAGTACTAACGGTTCGACAAATGTACATTCTGCGAACAATAGTACGAAAGCATTTAAATCTGCCTTTGCGGCAACACACTCACAGTTATTTAAGTACAAGAACTAGAAGAAGACAATAATTTTCAATGCAAATCCAAGGTAAAAGACTAACTGCTCTCTTTAAATTATGACGACACTGAAGAGTTGCTAAAACCATGACACACACACACACACACACACACACACACACGCACGCACGCGCGCACACACACACACACACACACACACACACACACACACACACACACACAAACACACACACACGTTCCTTACCCTCCTTTAATTTTATATTTCTTCTTTAATACCTAAAGGCATTGTACTTTTGAACTTACCTGTAGTTACATGTATCAACCCTGTTTAATTTATAATATCATATAACAGATTGTACTCATATGACGGAAGGATGTCTCCCGTAACACAGGAATTTCCTAGCCCGGGGGCATTGATCAAATTGTATCCATTGAACCCAAACAAAAGCATTTAATATTAAGATATGTTACATACAGCTTTGTACTAATGTCTGATGCCAATAAATATTATTATTATAATTCGCAAGCAGGCCAAATTTTGTCCACGGCCAAAACTTCTTGAACAGTTTCATGTTGATTAGTTCTGGAGATGCGACGCCACCATTAATTTATTGAAAAGATACCCGAAAAGAAGAAAATGTAAAATCAAAACAAGACATCGGGGCGTCGCGCGTCGGTTTCAAATGCACGTTTATTCTTTCCTACTGAGGTTGGATGATGAAAGTGTATTTTTTGTTTTGACTGCATTACTGATATTGCGCTGGGTGTTGTTCGGGTCAGCAATAACTCTCGGTGTGTCTTAATGCTGAGGAATAAGAAAAGTCTAAATGTCTGGTGCTTGTAAGAATTTGGTGATCCACATTCCTATACACTATCTTACTTTTCTATCATCTCTGGATAGGAAATGTTCTTCAGATAAAATTAAAATAGAAATTGAATTTGTATGTTGTTATCATGAACTGTATCAAACTGCACGATATATGCAATAGGCAGACACCTGGACACTGCACAGCAAAAAAGCTTTATACATCAAACTCGCACTTGAACTATAGCATAATGAGTCACATAAATAAAATACTATATAGGGTAATGAGTCATTCGAGCCAATCATAATAAGTCATAAGAATTATTTCAGTTGCCAATTCAAGTAGAAATGAGTTCCATCCCGTGTAAGATCATAACAATTTTTCAATTTGTAAGCGGACCAATTAATCATATATAATCATGTTTTAAATATCATAAAGCTATTTCATTTCATTCACATAAAAATAATATTTTAATAATGTAAACAAAAATACTATATATTATATCGTTATTAAATTAGTGTAGTAAACTTACAAACTTTCAAGCATATAATTATTTTTAAAGGATGCTTTAAAATAATTATATGCTGCATCGGCCTTTTATCGGTACAAAAAAATATTCACCATATCTTATTTACTATACTAAATAAAATAGATTTTATTGTTATACTTATTTTAATATTAGTAATAATTTTATTATAGCATCACTATTGAGTTTATAGTAATCTGTGGCAATTTTTCTATTCAAACCAAATTATTTACTAAATACCCACATTTTTATTTATTTATATTTTACGCCAGTTTAGCAAAAGTATTCTTTTTGTTTACAACCCTACGCGTGTAAAACACAAAGCATATGAAATGACGATAGTATTACATACTTGAAAGTATTTTCATTAATTATTTATAATTTTAACCTACAGTGGTACTAGTCTAAAAATCGGATTTTAAAAGTAAGTACTGTTTTATTAAGTCAAAGAATCTCTTCATAAAGTTTTCTGCCGTTTTTGATGACTGTCAAAATATTTTTATATTTATTTGTATAGCTTCCGCACCGGGAATAAATTCTTTGCCGTGAGGAACTTTTGAAACATGCCATTGCCGGATACAAAGCACACTCAGTCTGGACAATGAATTTGTGAATTACACACAGATTTGTGTCATAATATGGTGATGGAATCGAATAAGGCGTGGCGACCGTTTGAACCACTGCGACATACGTGCAGTCAGATAATCGTATTATTTCTACTTGTGCCACGAAACTATGTGAGACAGTCAAGTTGAAACAGCCTTGTAAGTACCTACAAATGTCACTTGACAAGAAATGTGAGTTTGGAATGCTATTGATCGAAGACAGGTTTTGCTCAGGTTACAGACGCAAGATGTAAGCTGTTTTTTATATTTATTTCCTGGCACTATATAAGTAAGAAAACTAAACCCATTCACATAACTATTACTAAAGAGAGCAAACGCCCAGAATCGTTTTATTAGAACTCTAAACAGGATCCCTTACGATTTTCTTTCACCATTTAACAAGCTTAACCTAATATCTACATAACAATATAGTATGCACATCAACCAAACGCATCCTGGCCAATCCTACGGACGACACACAAACGTAAGCGTAAGTACGTCTGAGCAACATACACAAACTGCAAAAACACGAAAACATTTCACAGGCACATCAATCTAGTACTGACATAATATGTATTAGAGGCAGACTATTTGTAAAAACCCGTGTCATTATATTCAATAGTTGTACTCGTTTTACTTGCTAACCAAAGGTACGCAAAGAATCGATATCTGTATTGATTACTTTTTGATTCTATAACAGACAACACATAAAAGTCAACACACGTTTGTGTGTCGTCACAGCACATTCGACTACCGAGTTTTTAACTGATTAATAAAATATTTTAACAGAAGTCAACTACATGTACCACGTACACGAACGAACTACAATCCAATTCCGTCAGAATAACAGTATAAATTGATTCCTTTCCACTCACTTGTCACCCCTAATAAAAGTGTCCGTGCGTCCAGTCTAAAATCAATTGACATAACAAACGTAACTAATCGGAGCTATGCATACAAGCTGTCGGAAAATATACATTAAACCTGGGTAAAGGCGAGGGTGTAGACAATAAATCATTAGACGCCGGAGTCAACCATGGAGTACGAGGAAAAGACATATGGAGACGGCGTAATACTGCCTAAAAAGGGTATTAGAATTACTAAAAACACTTTCAATTTATCACGATTTGCACATTTTTTTTGGAAAATAAAGGCTTTTCAAAAATGTTTGTGTCTAAAGACTTGTACATATTTGCTTTGACGTTTTGATGGGGTACTTACATGATAAAGTTTGCGACTTTTTTTTTTCAATATTATTTATATTTCATATCTTAAGCAACTCGTCTTATTTTAAAAATAGGTTACCAAGCGTTGCTCCGATCATTTCATCATTCTGTATACTGTAAGGCCTATTATTTATGGACAATTCAATAGTCATAGTCCGCTAATCACGATAACCATTTTGAGTTTTATTTTCGAACATGATGATTGGACTTGTTGCAATTCTTTAAAAACTTTGAAAATTCCTCTAATAATTTTTAGGAGATTTTATCCAAAATTGTGACCTATTCCGTTGCTGGTTATCTGTACATTATTATGGCACATGGCTGCCATCTGCCAACCACTTCCTTGATCTTCGGAACTCAGTGAAGCGAACGAATAAATTGGGGGCCGGCGAACCCAAACATAACGTATTTGTATGGCTACCGATATTTTTTTACAGATTTGAAAAATTGGGGAACGTTACAATTTTACTGACTTGAATTTTATACCTGGCGATATTGAACGTTTGCTGCAAGTTACGATTTCAGCTTGGAAATAACGCAGTTTATAGGTTCGGGAGCTATTCGAAGGATGTATTTCAGAACATTAGTCTTGGATTAATATATGTCTTTTGTGTTCTTGCGAAAGCAAAATATGTAAAAAAGAGGAAAATTTGTACATATTTCTGACTGCACGAATATAGCTATAAGCTATTACAGCTCAAACGGTCGATTCGCCGTTTTCCACTACGCCGTGTGTTATCTTTCGATCCCCCCGTGCCGCAACACTTTTTGTGATCTAGATATTGTTTAGATTCCAGGTGTTCTTTTTGTTTGTTGAGGTTGTACGTCGTAGAGAAATTAAGCACTTGTTTAGAAATAAATAAGAAGGAAATGGATTTCATACGATATTTTTTTTAAGCTTTAAGTCCTTTTGGCAGCTGTTTAGCCAGATAACGATATTTTACTAGACCCTGTGACAGTTTGACGTAGACACCTATATACAAGATATACCTAATGTCTTGAGTTGGAAAATTCTGTTTAAAAATATTACTTTAATAAATTGTTGTACTTTTTATCATCTTTTAATTCAAACTGCTGGTACACACTTCTCCACGGACCGACGAGACATTATAATACAGCAACGTCTCCTACTTATGCAAGAATCCCCCGAACATAACTCCAACATGAAAGATTAACTTAAAGACACCGGACATCACTTATCTCAGGCAATAACAATGCAATCTACATGAAACTACAGCCGTAAAACTAGTTAAACCGACTAAGTTAAATTGTTCAGTAAACAGTACTGGCACAACTATTCCGTAAGTGGCAATTTTATCTGAACGGGTAATAGGTTGGAAAGTAAACTTGTTAAGTGCAGATGCTTTAGATATCTGTATAGACGTTTTGGTGACTACAGGTGTGTATATTATTACTTAGATTACCAAGGTAAGTTTATGGGTAGGTAATTATTTATGTGAGTTTATAGCGAGAGAGCTGTTTATATCGCGGGGTAAGTAAAGAGAATGTAAGAGTAATTTTTCGGGAGATTGAGGAGATGTGTAACGGCAAATTCTCTTGCAGTTTAGATTTTATACAAACGGTCAAAGTAGGTACGGGCACGGCAGTTTCATTTCACGTTGCATCGTGATGTTTTAAAGTTTGTGTCGCATGATTATTTGTTACGTTTCGGTTTTTACACACTTTAAATAGCTTGACTATTAGATCAAGTTGCACTGGCTGAACATGTTCATATAAATTATGTGGTGACAAGCAGATTTAGTCACGTCATGTTTTACAATAAATACTGTTTTAATATAGTTTCTGAACATTTTTCAATATTTTCCTTGAACCTAATCAATACTGTTGAGATTGTCGTTATCAGTAACTTTTGTTACTTTAATCTGACGACTTACTTGTTCTCTAAGCTCAGGTCATTGAAGGTGCCTAGAAAGTTTCAGAATATTACTAGTGTATCACATCAGTACGCTGTTTTTCACTATAAACATGTATGACATTAGTAATCAATAATCTGATGGCTAGAGGTTTAGAAAGTTTACAACTAACACTCATTATACTAGTAGTCAAAGATCAAACCAAAAACCCTAAATCCACAGCGGAATAAAGGTAAGAATCAAGAAAAACCTTATTAAAATACACCACTACAAAGTAAACGAGATTAACTTTAGAATTTCAAGCAATTTCCGAAGTAAAAAGGTACAGCCAGGATTTATTGACTTACGCGCAGGTATCCTTAAGTTGTCGACATTATTCGTTTAAATTTCTTGTTTTCGAAATGCGTCTCTGGTGTATTCCGCGTCGTTTGAATAGCTATTGGACGGCGAAGTATACGATAGTACCGTACGAAGAACGAAGAAGAATTGATGTGGTATTAGAGCATCTTATAAGTTTATTTTTAAATAAACCTTAAAATACCTCATAGCATATTAATATAAAAATTATATTCAACAATTTCAACTAAATGCAATTATTTATGAGTATTGTTCCAGTAGATAGCTTATGCGACTGCTGATCGGAGGTCCCGGGTTCGATTCCCGGGTCAGGCAAAAGTATTGGTGGGTTTTCCAAATTCGCAGTAGCAACACAGAGTCTGGTGATGTGCCTGGTAACGGCAATAGGCTCGCTCCTTTTTACGTGGGACATAAAAAGTCATGGCGAAATTTGGGTGTAATATACTCTGGCTATCTCTTCGCGGATACAGGCGTGAGTCTATAAAATAAATATATATTACTCGATATATTATTGCGAAGACACGTAGAGGGCTCAGAACTGTTTCTTTAATTTACCTATGTCTTCACACAACTTCTTATGTAATTTAATCTACTTTGAGTATATTATATTAGAATACGTTTTCTTTCTCAGTAAAAATCACTTAATCTTGTAACCGATCATATCCATGCATTTGAAGTTGAGCGCGATGCTAATAGTCCGTGTAACGCAAGAGGCGACAAGGCGCCAAAGTTGGACGCAACCTCCTGATACTAAACTTTTCACTGGATGTATGCTGATTCCTCTTTGCGATACAGACAGCATGTTCAAATAACTTGTTTAGCAATATTATATCACTCCACTGACATGACCAGTACATGGTAAGCATTATGATAATAAATCATAACTTTTTTCAACGCTACAGCAAATTTTTGGATTTGTTTATAAGTTGAATCGTTAACAAGATTAATAAAATTTAAAAAACCTTTAACCCGACTAAATAAAATATTTTTAAATAAATAAAAAACAGTTTTTATTACTGGATAAGCGCTATTGCTAACTTTTGTGAATTTTTGGCACAACGCTATTATAGCATAGGTATGCTTTGTTCAATGGCCACCATTTGCTGATGTAAACAACCGTTTGTTCAGATTTCAACCGTAAAAACGCGTTCGCATTGAAACATTTCGACGGAAATTTTTCACGTTGGTTTTAAACATTGTCAAACGTATGCGAACATACGCAGTAAATACGGACAAAGTATGATTCTACTGTTTCTGTTGACGTTGAAATATTCTGAATAATGAATTGTATTTTTCGTTGATGTGATATATTAAACTAAGTTTTAAACTATTTATCAAAGCGGCGGCAAACAAAGAATATGCAAATACTGTTTTAAATAATCTGCGAGCGAATTACCTCTCGTATCAACTGCAAATATAATCACTGTATTGTATTTTAGGTACCTATGTCTGATAGGTTTGCATTCAATTCATTAGTTTTATTTATTATTATTAATTGGTTACCTTTATGAATTTATTTCTAAAAAGAAATCGAATCCGCAAAATAAAATGTATATAGTAAGGCTCTTATCACATCCAAAATTACTCAAAATACTTTGAAGATAGGTTATGAATATGTGGACGCTACAAGCAAGAAACTTTGCCATGCATGTGCATTCGCCCATCACGGATATTCTGATATACGGGCGAGTATTATGTGAATTGTTTAGCACGGACATGTTATGAGACCCTCTTGTACCAATACTGGCGTGCGAGTACGGTGAATAACAGGATATGAAGGAATAGGTACATGAGTTTAGTTCGAGATTCTCATGAGTTTGATGTAGTACATCTGTAGTGAAGTGTGGTGACACTGTTGACAGATTTGTATACCGCCTCAGGCGTTATGTGTGATGGAGCAGTAAGTATCTGCTTCAGTTGTATTCCCGTAAGGTTTAGTAAGTATAGTATCTAATGATTAACTTACAGTTACTGCACGTTTTAACTTAAAAAAGTGCTTTATTTGACAACTAGCTGTTAATGTATAGTCTCATTAAAATCGGTTCGACCATTTCATGGATTACTTACAGGACAAACAGAAAGAAAGATAGACAAATAAAATAAAAAAACGCGTTTGACAGCTTGGTATTTTGTAACTAATAGTTAGTTATAGAATATACTAATAGAATACGCATTTGAAGAAACACAGTTATTTTGAAATCACATACCGAGCCTTAAATTATTTAAATGTGTAGAATAAGCGTTGATGTATTGGTAAAATAACAATTATTTCAAATTGAGAGAGAGGGCGCTACTGTGCCACTGTCAACATTGTTCTCGCTAGTAAATATTTTTTTAATAATTGTTAAGTGCTCTAAAACAAAGCGAAACAAATAAAACATAAAACCAGTGCATAAACAACTTCGAACAATATAAAAAACATAGTGCGCAGACAATAAAATTACAAAAAAAGTGCATAAAAACGAATTGTCAAGAGACTCTCGAAATTCGTCAAAATACGAAAAACATAACGTTATTAAAGTGAAAAATACTAAAGTGGCGTGCGTATGATAAAGTCAGAACTTGAACTGCATTAAAACAGTGAGTGATTCAAAACCATAAAAAATTACAACCTCAAAAGTGCAAAATCACTATCGTTATTTCTAAATCATCGATTAAAAGTACCGAATAGCGCCATCTATTATAAAACATCAGAACTTACCAGCCAGGCCCTAGGTAAATCCACACTCCGCCATCTAGCACCAAGTAGCGACACCACTTAATACGCTTCGATACTTGATCGACGATAAGGTAAGAAGTGCGTACCCTTTCTCATAGAGGGCACTAAGAGGATCACAACCAGATATGGAGGAATTAAAAAATATGTTACTTAACATGCAGCAAGATATAAAGCAGCAAAAACAAGATATGCTAGAGAAGAAAGAAGACATAAAATGCACAATAGTTAACAGCCTAAAAGAGAAGTTCAATAACTTAGAACTAAAAAACGAGCTGTTGGAGAAAAAACTTGAAGAACAAACAAATAAAATAAGCAATTTAGAAAGACAGTTTAGGCGCAAAAATTTAATCTTGTTTGGCGTAGAAGAGAGCGAGAAATCATACGATGAACTCGAAAGTCTGGTAGTAAACATAATAAATACATACACAAAAGTGTCATGTGATACTAGCAACATTGAAGCTGTTAGAAGATTGGGGAAAAAGGGCGAGAAAGTTAGACCGATAGTAATAACATTCAACACATTGGGCTTGAAAATAAAAATACAAAAAAATAAACATTATTTCAAGAATACATCCTACTACTTAAAAGAAGATTACCCAAGAGAAATTTTAATTAAGCGTAAAGAACTGCAAACCCAACTACAGAAAGAACAAGATGCAGGCAACACCGCTTTTATAAAATACGACAAACTTATTGTACTGAACAACAAACAATCCCCACACAAACAGTCAAACAAAAGAAACATATCTGAATCCCCGGAGACACTTCACCTTGACAGCCAAAATGTTCAGCATACTAAGCAACCACCTAAGAAAAATAAAGGGGACATGAAGAGTTATATAATACAAAAACCTAAACTAATCCTGACTCAGTCTGAAACAACTCAACGCCAACCGAAGACATCACAGCACAACACAGAATAGCAATTAAAATCGGACCCTCTCCCAACCCCTAATCTCCCTGTACGGCCGATCACCGCGGGAGAGTATGACCAAAACCCCCCAGAAGTAAACATTGGAAAGGAAAATACCTTCTATATTTGTACCTTTAACACAAGAACTCTATCTTCTGATCAAAAATTTATTGAGTTCAAAGCAGCACTACAAGACATTAACCATGATATAATAGGTCTGTGCGAAGTTCGCCGCCTAGGAGAAAAGATAATCGAAGACGACGAATACATCTTCTACTACATAGGTCAAACAAAAGGATTATATGGAGTAGGCTTTCTAGTTAGAAAGAAATACAAAGATAACATCATAGCATTCACAGGAATATCTGAAAGAGTGTGCATACTAGAAATCAAGCTTGAAAATCTATGTTTTACATTAATTCAAGCGTATGCACCCACTGAAAATTCATCACAGGCAGAAATAGATAGCTTTTACGAGGACTTAGCCAAAGCTCACGATACCACATCTACAGAGTACATATTATCAATGGGTGACTTTAATGCTCAAATTGGAATTCCCGAGAAGTACGAACGTTCCGCTACAGGCGAGTATGGCTATGGTGCCAGAAGTCCTCGAGGCACGAGACTAATTCAATATGCACAAGAATACAACCTCAAAATTATAAATACAATGTTCAAGATAAAACCTAAAAACCGTTGGACATGGATATCTCCAGATAGGAAAACAAAAAACGAAATCGATTATATTATGACCACGAAGCGCCACTTGATCTCTAAATATGAAGTACTGCCATCTTTCTCCTTTGGATCGGACCACAGACTAATAAGAGCAACAATAAACCTTAAACTATCAAAGAAAAGTAGACGTCATTTCTCTAATACATCCAACAAACTGAAAACGCCAGCGGAACAGGAAATGTACCTTACAAACCTCAACAGTTTTATGCCAGATCTTATAAAAATTCAAAATAACTTGAATGCTGAGGAATACTACCAACAAATCATTCACTATATCAACTTAAGCCTTAAAAATATAAAAAGAACACAGAAGAACAAAATTTTATCGGAGAAAGCGCTAGAACTCATGAAAAAAAGAAGCGCACTACAAAATAAGCCTAAATTAAGCAAAACTGACAAAGAAGATCTAAAAGCCTTGTATAAACTTACTAACAAAGAAATTAAAAGATGCTACGATACGTACAGATTAACAACAATACAAAGACACCTCGATAACTCTAGATCTGCTAAAAAAGCTTATAAAGAACTAAATCAAGCCAAAACATGGGTTCTCTCTCTCCAGTCTAGCAATAACAAATACAAGTCTCGCACAAAAATCATTGAAGCCGCTACTGACTTTTACGCTAATTTATACAGTAAAACAAACACACCAAAGCAAAATATGGCTATTTACAGCTCTATAAATACCTCACAAACAACAGTTTACAGAAAAAGAAATCTTTAAACAACTAACTAGACTAAAGACAGAAAAAAACCCAGGACCAGACGGAATCACAAACGAATGTATCAAGGTTGCAAAGACTTTGCTACTGACACCAATTACTATCCTCTGCAATAAAATACTCAAAGAAGAAACTGTGCCACGCCAATGGATGGAATCTGAAATTATTCTACTTTATAAAAAAGGAGACCCAGCTGACATAGGCAACTACCGTCCCATAAGCCTCATGCCTTGTTTTTACAAACTATTTAGCTCCTGTCTACTTGAAAGAATAGGCCCAGACATCGATACACACCAACCGATCGAACAAGCCGGATTCAGAAGCGGTTTTAATACAATGGATCATATCCAAGTAGTAGACCAGGTGATAGAGAAATACTTGGAATTTAATAAACCTCTATACTTAGCTTTCATAGACTACAAAAAAGCTTTTGACTCTATCTCACACGAAAGCATCTGGGAATCACTGAAAGCAATAAACACAAACGAAAAATATATTAATATCCTAAAAAACATTTACAATAACAGCACAAGTAGAGTCAAGCTAGATAGAGTAGGCGATACAATCAACATAAAGAGAGGAGTGCGACAAGGAGATCCAATTTCACCAAAACTGTTTATAACTGTCCTACAACACGTAATGGAAAAATTACCATGGTCCAATAGAGGTATTAATATAAATGGGAACTTCTTAAGTCATCTCAGATTTGCCGATGACATAATTTTGTTTTCGGAAACCCCTCAGCAATTAAACAAAATGGTAAATGACTTAAACCAGGCTAGTACAAAAGTAGGATTGGAAATGAACCTCGAGAAAACGAAAATTATGACTAACCGTACCGAAACGCCCATCCTAGTAAATAACACCCCTCTCGAGTTTGTGAAAAAATACATATACCTAGGCAAACAGATATCTTTTAGCAACGAAAGAAACATTGAAGAAATAAACCGAAGAGTGGCGATTACCTGGAACAAGTTCTGGCATCATAGAGAAATATTTAAATCAAAATTTTCGCTGCCTACTAAGAAAACAGTCATGGACACAGCAATACTACCATGTCTCACTTATGGATGCCAAACTTGGACCTTTGATCTCAAAACCAGGAATAAAATTCAGACTACCCAGAGAAGAATGGAAAGAAGTTGCCTAGGTATAAAATTAAAAGATAAGGTAAAGAACGTTGACATCAGAAAAAAGACTAAAGTATGCGACGCCTTAACTTTCTCACTGAAGGGAAAATGGAAGTGGGCGGGTCACTTAGCTCGTTACAAGGACGACAGATGGACCCAAAGGTCAGTAAAGTGGGCAGGGCCAAGAGGCACCAGAACTAGAGGTCGACCAAGAGCCAGATGGGCAGATGAAATAGTAGCGACAGCAGGCGGAAGTTGGATGGACAAAGCTAAGGATAGAGAAGCGTGGCACTCTTTGGGGGAGGCTTTTACCCAAACGGGGTCCATACAGATATAAATAATTAAAATTAATTAATAATATAAAATTTTAATAGACAGTATTTTAATTATATAAGTAACTTACTTTTGAAAAAAGAAGGCGATACATGCGTATGATAATTAAATAATTAATAATGTTTTTTGAATGGTGCATGCTTATTATTATAATTAATTAAATTAGAATAATGTTTATATATTATTATATGTACTGTCAACTCTAATCTGTTTGGAATGAAATAAAGCTTTATTATTATTTATTTATTATTATTATTTTTCGTTGATGTGATATTTGAGCTTTCAGTGATAACGCTTATTACTGTGGTGTATGTTACATATATAAACAAAAATATTTATTTTATATCGTAATTTTTCGTGGAGTATTACTTAAGATGTCCTGGATTGGACTCTTATCTTTATCAATGTTTATTGTTACCAACGACGTTTTTTATATAGTTTTGTCTTAATGGTTTCATGTGCGACTAACGAACAATCTGTTACTAAAAAAATACTGTCGCTGTTTACTAATGGTCTCATCAAAAAGTCTTTCTAATTAAAATCCTTTCGTTAAATATAGCCGATGAAAACTAAAAATAGTGCCCACCTGCCAAGATTTAACACAAAAACTTGTATTAATTTACGTTGCTAATTAATAAGTTACATAAATTAATTATTAAGTTTACTTGATTAATCTTTTTAAAGAGCCGCTGATTATTTTTGTTTACATCGGCTACTTTTAATGATTAAACTAAGGCGGCGGCAAACAAAGAATATGCAAATACTGTTTTAAATAATCTGCGAGCGAATTACCTCTCGTATCAACTGCAAATATAATCACTGTATTGTATTTTAGGTACCTATGTCTGATAGGTTTGCATTCAATTCATTAGTTTTATTTATTATTATTAATAGGTTACCTTTATGAATTTATTTCTAAAAAGAAATCGAATCCGCAAAATAAAATGTATATAGTAAGGCTCTTATCACATCCAAAATTACTCAAAATACTTTGAAGATAGGTTATGAATATGTGGACGCTACAAGCAAGAAACTTTGCCATGCATGTGCATTCGCCCATCACGGATATTCTGATATACGGGCGAGTATTATGTGAATTGTTTAGCACGGACATGTTATGAGACCCTCTTGTACCAATACTGGTGTGCGAGTACGGTGAATAACAGGATATGAAGGAATAGGTACATGAGTTTAGTTCGAGATTCTCATGAGTTTGATGTAGTACATCTGTAGTGAAGTGTGGTGACACTGTTGACAGATTTGTATACCGCCTCAGGCGTTATGTGTGATGGAGCAGTAAGTATCTGCTTCAGTTGTATTCCCGTAAGGTTTAGTAAGTATAGTATCTAATGATTAACTTACAGTTACTGCACGTTTTAACTTAAATAAGTGCTTTATTTGACAACTAGCTGTTAATGTATAGTCTCATTAAAATCGGTTCGACCATTTCATGGATTACTTACAGGACAAACAGAAAGAAAGATAGACAAATAAAATAAAAAAACGCGTTTGACAGCTTGGTATTTTGTAACTAATAGTTAGTTATAGAATATACTAATAGAATACGCATTTGAAGAAACACAGTTATTTTGAAATCACATACCGAGCCTTAAATTATTTAAATGTGTAGAATAAGCGTTGATGTATTGGTAAAATAACAATTATTTCAAATTCTATAGGTAAGGCAGCAAAACATTAGTTACTTTTCTGTCGTCAAAAGAATATCGTTTTTAAAATAAACTTAACTATAATCCAAAGGCAATAATTATGAATTCGTAACTACGATGTGATGATTGAATCGATGTCAAGCTAAGTTACAATCAATGAAGTCGCATAGGTGCTGTAAGGCGCCTGCAATAATCATTAAGGCGAGGTTGCAGTACTTTTTAAGATTTTTAAACGTCTGAAAGTCACATGAACTATGATATTTTTTATGAATAAAAATTAAAGTATAAAAGTTGAACATATCTTCTAGTAAATCGTAAAGATAGAAACACGATTTGGAATGATTGGCTCGATAAAAAAAAATTTCAAACATGGCACTAAATCACAATTTTAAACGTGTACTGCTTAGAGATTCCATAATGAATTTATATGAAAATATTATCAATAGAAACAGCTCTTTATTTTAAAATAAATGGTAAAAACAGATTTCGTAATTTCGTTATCATTTTTCTCCAAGAAAAAAAATAGTCAAAATGTTGGCATGATATCGCTCGCCGGCCGTTCATCAGTGCCTGTCTAGGCGTGATTGAGGGCGGACGTACGTCGTTGCTCCGCAAAATCCCCCTCCACCCCCGCATTTACGTTTTCGCAAAAGTACAAAGAAATTCGTATTCCAAACTCAATTGTTCAAACCATAGTCATACTAGTAAGAAACCGTAGACAGGTTACTGACAAGGTAACTGGCGCTTACGAGTGGCACGCATCGCGAAAAGCGTACTCACACTAATATAAATATGTCAAAACGACATACTAAGAATTAGATAAGAAGTGTAAGTGAGATAGCACATCTAATCGCAAGCGCGAAAAAGAGATAAACATATGCTCTCTGTACCGAATCGCATTGTGACATCATGCTGACCTTTTCACAAACAATAATTTGACTCAGATGCGACATGATCACTTTGTCTGTCTTGAGTAAATTCAATTCGCCTCAAAATAAATTTGATTAATTCATTTAAGGTAGGGAAATAAAAAGTCGATGTGATTTATTTATAACATTTATTAAAAAAGTACATTTTATTCTTCTCATTTTATTCAATGGAAACCTAAAACAGTACGTTAATATAAAAACTATGCGCTGCGGACCCACCGTAGCCCTGTCAATACCCCTGGGGGTATGGTGGGTCTCTTAAGGCTTAACCGTACTCCTGGCTGAAATGCTCGTAGTGTTGTACCAACGTGCTACGTGGACATTAAAACTGAACAGTGTTATCTCTCGTATGATAATGACTTACTACTTACGTTTTTGTATTTTTAGACAAGCGAAGACAAGCGCTAGTACGATGATATAGTGCAACAAGGAGATAAATTAAAGAATAAAACGTTTAGGTATTACTGCTAATGGTTATAATGCTTTGTATATTATAGGTACAATCTGTGGTACCGTTGAAGACCCGTCATCATCATCATCCTAGCGCTGTCGGATCATTCCCACTAGTTCTATTGAACAGTTCTATGATAGAACTAGTGAGATGCTTTTTTTCCCACTAGTTCTATTAGCACAACTTGATGAGAAGAATAGAACTAATGGGAAAAAAAAGCATCTCAACATCGCGCTCACAATCCGAATAAATATGTATGTATAAAACTGTGTTAAAAGAATGAACGTCTACAAAACAATTGAACGTCTACAAAACAAATGAACGTCTATAAAACAAATGTATATCATTTGTTTTGTAGCCGTTCATTTGTTTTGTAGGCGTTCATTAGTATTGTGGACGTTCATTTGTTTTACACCTTAAACAAATGAACGTCTACAAAACATATTCATTCGGATACATGAGCGCGATGTCGTGACACTACGGATCATTCCCAGTAGTTCTATTGATTACCCTTGTAAAAACATACATAGAACTAGACTGGGACATTTCCTATTACTTATCCCATTAGTTCTATTTTCCTCATCAAGTTGTGCTAATAGAATTAGGACATTTCTATCATAGAACTGTTCAATAGGGCTACCGGAAATGATCCTACAAAATAGTGGAACTTGAAATTAACGAACTGAAATTAATAAACTTATTACACAACAATATTATCTGGGAGTACGGTTAAGCTTTGAAAGACTCACCATACCCCCAGGGGTACTGCCAGGGGTACGGTGGGTCGGCAGCGAAAACTGTGCAGTACAATCTACTTAGTTGTTTAATACTAAAAGGAGAAAAACAAGAACAAGTGAATGGACTTTGATCATCCGTCAATGTTTGTAACTTACGTATGATTTTGTATTTCTATAATAATAATATATTGTGTTGATTCAGCCACAAATTACTTTTATTACTTGACAAACACACACATCAGTATTTTATTATTACGAATGTCCCATCTGGATACTTTGTTTTTTAGTCTTTGTACATGCACAATACTGCTTCTCTTTTACACTCGCTAATTCCAATTTTTTTATTCAATCTATTATTTGTGATACTGAATTTATTATAAATTGTAAATTAAATGTTGTAATTTTGTAATACTCATGAACGAGAAGTGATTCCATAACTTTTAGTCATTTTCCTACTATAGTTTGTGCAAAATCTCATTACACACGACGGCATTTTCAAATGTAACACATTTCACAATTTCACGTCCAACTTGACTAAATCACTTGATGAAATCGTGACGTGTAGACGCCAGTCGTCCAATTCAAGTTCATCGGGTGGGCGGTACCACCAGATTTTAACCAATCGGGTGAACGGAATGCAAATCAGTGATTTGATTGTGTCGTGTAGACGGGCAAAGCCAATTCGATTGAAAATTTGATCAGTGGTAAAATTGTATAGTGTGGCAAGGCCTTAAAACAGCGAGCGCTTCCGACCGCAGCGCGTACGCGACTAAAGCCAAATGAGACATTTAGCCCGTTTTTAATGCGCCACTAAAGCCAAATGAGACATGTAGCCTGTTTTTAATGTGCCACTTTTGAAGTTCGCATAACTCATCTACAGTTTTTTTTACGCTGCGCTGTGACACACGCACACACGAAACCCCCCCTCCCCTCCACCCGCTCACTCGCTGACGCCACCCCCGTGTTTTTGTTTTTGCGGGGGGTGAGGTCGAGCTACGCACTGTACTGCAACCTCGCCTTAAGCAAATTCTGTAGGTACATACATGCAATTATACTAACTATTATATTGTTAGGTATTTTTATTTATTTTCATATTATGGCACTCAAATGATCCACTAATATATAATTAAATACAAACTAGAGTGAAATAGCCATTAGGTGTGAACAGCATTTGTAATTATTTCAAAACTTGCTACGCTAATGCTTTCGTTAACTACACTAAAAGTTAAACAAAAAAAGTGATAAGTGAGGCTCAGGCTAAAATAAATTAAACTAGAGGATGTAATGTCTGTAGCTAAATTGAAATTTTAACTTTTATTACCGAAGCCGTGAGAATTTAGGGAAACTCTTTCTTAGTTCACCCTTACGATCCCCAAGGAATATAAGGTTTTGGCTGTGCGTTATCTGTCGGTCAAGAAAGTATGAATTTTATAAATACTGATGACAGAAAGAAAGAAAGAAAGCTTCAGCTATGCCAAATTGTTGTTTTTTAACAAGCATTTTAATTATTAATGCCTACGTAGGTCCAAGATCATTTCATATAATTTTTAGTTTTGTCAGCAAAGTACACAGATTCCACCTCCTTATAAGAGAAATGCAAACATATAATATGCCTACAAATATCATCTTTTTAAAATTTTAACGGATGGTAATATTACTGTAAACGATATTTAGAACTAGAATTGCTTCTAACATTGTCTACAAAGAGCTATCTAACTATAATCTTAATAATATTCTATCTAATATCTTTGTACTGCTGTTTCGTCTTATCAGTGCTTCTGAAATTGAGCATGAACTTAGACAGATACTGTAAATGCTCTGCTCCTATCCTTGAGTAAGTTGTCTGACAATAGGTAATGATATATTTAAAGCATAGTTTCGTACGTCGAACATCAACTTTCGTGGCTTTTCATCTTTAAATAATAACGTATTAACTTATGAGGTTTTCTTAGGTTTTATGATTAAGGTTCCAAGGCGAAACTCAGAACAGAATTAGATAACAAGGTGGCCTCTTTCCTTATTACAGAGAAAACAAAAATAAAACTAGCCTTATGTGCACCTAGCCACAGCCTAGATCTACACATGTAGCAACTCGAACGGTGTACAATTGCATACCTACATCTATTATAGGCATTGTTTAGATTCAGCCAGGCTTACCAGTCACGCATGCACAGCCAACTATCTAAACCGACTTTAGAGCCTATTTATATGAAGATAGCTTGAGGTCCAAGTAAAAACCCAGCCACTAAATACATAAAAGATAATCAATGGAACAAAATTTTGTTTTGTTTTTGTGAGTTTTGTTGCAAAACAAAATTAAAAACCTATAAATAAGTCGGCATATTAAATATGACATGACGTCAGGGGTGGAACAACACAACCGAAAAAGAACAAATAAAAAATCAAAGAGACAAGGGTCGCCTCAAGGGAGATCGCTGTCCCTTCTGCAACGGACTTGTACATCCAACAGAAATATAAAAATAAAATAAACTAGTGAAAATGTTGACTACACACGACATGTAAAGTGATAGAACCTTCAATCTACATTTTCCTGTGGCTATTTACTTTTTGCTTACGACTCTTTGATGGTTTACGTGGTGCTGAAGATTATTTCTTTTTTTTATATGTGTAAACGTGTATGTATTTGTCCCTTTTTATCCGATGGAATAAGTCGTTCTGAGAAGTGCTTATAGATCAATCGGGGCTATGAATACGTTTCAGATGTGGACTTATCTTCACTAAAAGGTTTTCTATAAGGTTGTTGTCTGAATGGTGACTCAGATTACAATAATACTTAAATCATTGTGGTCATATCTATATCTATGAGGCTTTTAGGTAAGCTTGATGATTTTCTATTTTATTTGAGTAAAAATGAACTAAATAAATTGTCGTGGTCACTATAATTGCTTTTTACTGTTCCTACGGGATATATACCGGTTATTCAGAACAAAGGTACGTGGTACATATCCCGTAGGAACAGTAAAAAGTAAATAATTTGTATTTGGTGAATGTTTGATAATTTAGTTTTGTCCAGTATTCTTTACCTTACCTATGTCTACACAGCCATCGTATTACAAGCTTAACAGCCTATACTTGAACATCAGGCAACATCCTTAGTTAAACATCTACATCTCATGCACACAACATAACATACCAAAGTACTAATCACACATAGATTTGACACTTGGAATTACACCTATAACCTTTCGGCTTTAAAGACGAATTGTAAATACATTCATATTATAAATAGAAACACCCAGACTCTGGCATCTGGCAAGACATTGTATACAGTGACTGCTGGTTCAGCGCTGTTGTTATGCCGTAACCATTATGCTACTGCAAGCTGTAAGTTAACTAATACACATAATAATGCCACAGCTTCTAAAGATATCTTGGTATTATACAACACAGAAACAACCACACACAGTGACCAAAATAAAGTTATATGACAAAAATCTTGTGCTGCAGTTGCTTACTTTTAAAACATTTCAGAAAATATCAACTAAGCGAATACAAAACTTTTCTCTTACCAACAAGAAAATACTGAGTAAGTTCTGTGCGCATATAGTCCGAATAACCTTTATTTCCTGAGAAAATATTAAGAAGCGGTTCTAGTTGCAGTCTTCTTTGACCGTCCTGGGCGGGTGTTCGGATTCACGTACTATTGAGCTGGTGGTCTAAGGTAAGAGAGGTAGTGGCAATAAACGATTACTGTTTCTTATATTATTTATTTGAGTAGATGTCCAGAGGACTTGTTAATTAAAGCTTATATTTTGGAGCTTACACAGCTCGTGTGTTGAAAGTGATAAATAAAACAGCTATATGGGCGAAGGTAAACTGAATACTGATTTCTGGTGAGTTCGCCATGTTAGAAATGCATCAAAAGGAAGAGCAGGACAAATACCTTGAATTTACAAGGGACCGCATATATTACGTACAACGAATTCGCATAGATACAAGTTCCCGACTGCAATCTTTGGGCTGCGGTCTTCCAGGCTTGAACACTTAGCCTGGTCCAAAAAATATTTTTGTTGCAGCACGGATACTTTGTTCTTAATGTTCACAGTAGTCAAGTCGCAATGAGCCAACGTCTTCGGCGGCTAACTTTTAGCGTATCGTGTATAAGTGTATCGCTACACTTACCGATGCGAATCACATACATTTGTTTTTACAATGATCTCCATAAGAAATAAACTTTTGAGAAGCAAAATCAAGTAAGTGAAAGAACAGGAGCTATTTTGCTACTACTGCTCCGATTCTATAGCCATCAGGCGAAGCCTTTATCACCCATCACTTGCCACTCGACCTAAAATAACGAGTCACCTACATTTGTGCTCAATAATAGGTACCAAGAGTTGACGCTAACCTGCCATAACTTGTACCAAATCCAGTGGTCTGGGAGCAATCGGCGAGCGTCCTTTGTCTCCGGCAGCGAACAGTTTACACGCAGGGACGTGATAATCATCAGAACTCGCTTACTTCTGCACTCTATGTGTATAAATGCCAGTATAGGTATACCTATACTGTATACTAGTATCTAGTAGGATAAGTAAATATATTCTAAAACAATGGTGCAGCAGTTTAAAAAAAAAATTAAACTTCCGTGATTTTGCGGATACTTATTTATGCAACGGTAAATAAGTAGTATCAGCCATATATTATAACAAATAAACTGTCGCTCTGTTGAGCACGGGCATCTGCCCACTCAGAGAAAGGTAGGCCAATAGTCCACCACGCTGAGTTTGTGCGGAGTGGCAAAACTCTTAGACATGCACGTGTTTCCTTAAGTTGTTTTCCTGCATCGATTAGTACGCGATAAATAAAAATATTTATTACGCACATCATTTTGAAAGTCCGTGGTACGAGTAGACCCAAGACCTTCTGTAGCAGTCTGTTAATCTCGCCACTAGGCCATCGCTTACATATTATAGCACCTAGTAATTAAAATTTTCTTCTAATTTTCCAGTGATATTTCAGAAGAATAAGATTTAATTATTGTCATCAACGGTAAAGTAACGTCATATTTCCATAGTTTAACTGCTAAGTCACCGCTTTTAGCGTCCTATAATTAGCGTTATATCGCTGGCATCTAAGACTTACAGCTTGGAGCCTGGAGGTCTGCGCACTTTTTTAACCAGATTTTTTACAAAATCTTAATGAAAAGAAAAATAAAAACAATGATTAAATTATTGCATATAATTTTAATTTATGCACTTCTTCTACATCAGCGTATACCACCCATTTCTTTCAGGAGCATCTCTCTCTTATATCAAACATGCCACAAGTTGTTACATAAGATGCTGGTATAATAGCAATAGTTTCAATTTAATAGAGAACAAAATAGTTACAATATCGTCGGCCAGGTCACACAATGGTCGATCGTTACAAGTCGCCGGCACGCCAGCAATTTGTACTAAAGGAAATTCTTCAGAACAGACGTGCTTTGAAAATAGCGGACTGGTTAAAATTTCAAGAATAGAGTATTGTGTGCGAAGTCTAATCTACCCGCTTTGTTGCAGGTTTAGCATAAAAAGACTGTCGATTTTTATTTTCTGTAGTAAAAGCATAGTAGGTACTTGTTTATGTTCTGTGGAAAAGTAGTGTTGCATAGCCAGAGATTGTATTATTAATAATTATTACATACATTAATACTAGCCATGCCCACGTGTTTATGTTCATTCCCGATTTAACCTTTTATTGATAAGGCAGGCGAGAATAGCAGGCATTTGTAATTAACACCAATCGATTTTCTCTTTGGTTTCGTAGGAGTTTATAAGCCGTTTGAAGGCTTCCGAAATGCCTGATAATTCCACTCCTGCGATACGAACTGATACCAACAGCTTTACCTGACCACTGAGGCATAAAACGCCATGATGTAATTGTCACAACTAGCGGTCTTCCATCCAATTGATGACCTTAACGACGTTGCTTAACTTAACCGATGCAATACAAATGACACGTCATTTCATTTCATATTTCGCTATGTGTACTATGAATCATTAACCCGCACTAAACCTTCACATAAAATGCTGCAAAATAAGTGCTTTAGACAAGCACTGCTGAAGTAATACACGAACTACATACGATTTTAAAAATTCAGCACTCATATCGTTATTTCGTATTCGTAGACAACGGTACGGCTTTTACAACCTTCAAGGTGAAACCTCCTAGTTTATTGTTATTACATTTTACTTTAAAAGCTTCGTCGCATTATAGAAAATGTGCGCATGTAAAGGGAATATACGGACAGGCTTCTTGCGTTGTTAACTTACTATAATACTGTTTTAAAGTAAGTAGGTACTGTTTGATGGCAAAGTTGTAGTGATATGAATCCATCATCATCATCGTCTTATCGTGGTTGCATCCAAGACTTACGCTCGCCCATTCCTTACCTACTTACTTACTCGAATGGCTCATTGACCCAAAACATGCCTTGGGCTCCAATACGCTGAAACGCTTCTTCCCCCGATCTTTGACCACTTCTCGCCAATCAACAGCTTGAAGTTTCCTCAGATCCTACTCTACAGCAACTTATCAGCGGTATCTGGGGTGACCCACACACGCTCTCTTAACATCCAACGACTTATTGCTAGATTAATTCCTAGCACGCGAGTGATTTTCAGGAAAAAAAAAGAATTTGATCCCTATAACTGATAAGCCATAATAGACCCTTACCAACAACGACTTTAGCGAAAAAACCATTCAAAGAACATTTTCTTATCTATTTATCCCACATTTTAGACATCGTATTTTATACATTAAAGTATGAATAAATTTGTCGAAAAGATATTCATATGGCCAGCTCATCGGCAAAGTTCGCATGTGACAGGTTGACGACGAAATTCGATTCCACAAGATCGAAAGTGGCCTATGATTCCAGAATTTTCCAAATGTAATTCAATAAACAAACTCTCGAACGAATAAAATGTAATACTGTAAGTGTATGTTTATCTGAAATTCTTTTCGAATGATATAAGACGTCATGTTTTCCAAAACTTGAACTTTGATCATTTATGCCTATAGATAATTTTATTCTTTATTGTGCAAATACACTGTTGATACGAACCTGGTTTACATAAAGTAAATATAATACGTGGAGCCAAAATATAAAATTGAACATGTTATCATTACATTACATTACTGGCCAAAATGTGAGTATTATTACGTGTGCGGCAATAGGCTCGCCCCCTATTACGTGGGACCTAAAAATTCCTGGCGAAATGTGGGTGTAATATTACACCTCTGCCTACCCCTTCGGCGATACAGGCGTAAGTCTATAAATAAATTAAAAAAATATTACGTGCAGACTATCAATTTGCAAGAAGGCCAAATTTAGCCCTCGGCCAAAAAATCTTGAACAGTGTCACGTTGATTAATTCTGGAGACGCGACGCCAACATTAAATTAATGAAAACATCCCGAAAAAAAGAAAATGTAAAATCAAAACAAGACATCGGGGCGTCGGTTTCAAATGCACGTCTATTCTTTCCTACTGGGGTTGGATGATGAAAGTGTGTTTTTAATCATAATCATAATCATAATCATAATCATCATTTATTTGTTAAACATAGGTACAATTATAGATGTTATAATGAGTATTAACAGGTCCACTATGTTTTACCATATATATGGTGTACAAATTAAGCAATATAATAAAATAATAATTTTTGTGTTTTGACTGCATTACTGATATTGCTTTGGGTGTTGTTCGGGTCAGCAATAGCTCTCAGTGTCTTTATGCTGCGGAATAGAAACGTTGAAGTTGCCGTACACTTAGTGGGATGTACGTAGGTTCATACTAAACCTAAAACGATAATTTAAAATATAAACTGAATTTATATGTTGTAATCATGTATCAAACCGCTTGAAAGGTGCGCTTCTTCTAACACTTAAAATTATAGTCATTCATTCATTTATCTTCGTTGCCGTGTTAGTTCTTAACGATTTCCAATTTATTTTATTTTAGAAATATCGTAACAAAATTACATTTACATAAAATTAATAATTGCATGACGTAAATAAAAATTGTGTAGTAGTATGCTTTAGATTGTAAGTGACAATCTATGTATATACATTTTTTCTATTTAATCAAAGCATTCGCATCGGTTTCTTATTCGTAGAAAAAAATCCCTCAAATTTTATTTACTACGGCATTCTTCAAATAAAAAGAAAACATACTTATTATTTCTTTGATAAACTTATTTCAATATTAGTAACAATTATAGCACCACTATTGAGTTTATGATAATCTGTGGTAATCTTCTATATAAACTAAATTATGTTCCAAATACCCACATTATCTTATACATTTATTATTACGCTAGTTTAGCAAAAATGATCTTTTTGTTTACAACCCTGCGCGTGTAAAACACAAAGCATATGAAATGACGATAGTATTACATACTTGAAAGTATTTTAATTAAATTATTTATAATTTTAACCTGCAGTGGTACTAGTAACCTTAGTGTTACCAAAAAACCGGATTTTAAAAGTAAGTACTGTTTTATTAAGTCAAAGAATCACTTCATAAACTTTTCTGCCCCTTTTGATGACTGTCAAAAGATTTTTATATTTTTATATATATTTGTATAGCTCATGTATTTGCTAATACAATCTTAAGCAAAATATTATTTCAAACTACATATATAGGTATAAACTGAGTGAAATTTTAAAAGACTATTAAGTTATTACCTAGTACCCAAACAGAAAATCTGTCAGCTTTGAATTTTATTTACCTTTATTGTTTATTAATATAGACGTATTCTATTTTAGGCATGTATCACCATGGGCGTTCTGTTGCCAAGCGATAGAATATACTACGTAAAACATGAAATATTATTAAACACAGCATCAGATTTGCAATTACAAAAGTTATACTGCATTAGAGAATCCAGGCAACTAATAAAGAAGAAGGTTGTCAAAGGCAATATTATAGTAAGATTGAAAAAGAAAATAATGCAGCCAGGACACTCTCCTTATTGCCCGAAGCTGTGCAGAAAACTGGCTACAACGACAACTACAACAGTAGCCATACCAAGAAACAACATTGTTGCGACATATCCTTATCAACAAAGTTATAATTACCCAATAACTCTAAATGATTGGCCTCAAATGCACACGCCTCTGTTTGCTGTTCGACCTGTACCGGTCATTATACCAGCATCAAGTCCAATATTCGCACAAATGGCACCCCTACTCGGTGCTGTTGTTCAGCCAATGATATCACCAATATTACCTCAAACATATGTCCACGAACATATTGTAAATATATCTAATTATACAAACGAGTATAATATGTTGGCAGAACAATTTGAGAATGCTGTGGATATTTCGCAAAATCAAACATTTTATATCCAAGAGGATGTTGTACGACAATCAGATATACGTGCAATGAGCAAAGCTTTAGTTAATACAAGTTATGAACTTCAGTCAAGCTATAATGATTTAGAATCATATTTGAAGCTACCAAGAGAACTATTTCCTACCCCAAGTATGCTAGCTCTCGATCCAAATCCGATGATAGATGAATTCTGCAAAATGCCAGATGTTCAGCGTCATTTGCCTTGGATATTGGATCTGGAGTTTGGCATTCCAAAATCACCAATCACACGGCCAATACCAACATACAATGTGAAATTTAATAGCATACATTGTAAGAATGCCCCTGATGCCATTCATCCAGGTTTTGAGAGTTGTGATCCTAATTTTAAAAAGGTGATGTTATTTTACTACGATTGTGTAGTATCCGCTTGGTACAAGGGCTACATGATAATGCATTGTGACAGGTCGGTCGAGAACTTCCAAAAATGGTTGCTACGACCAATGCAGGTTTTAGGGATGTGTTGGCCCTAAAAGCATGTTTGCATGATTTTAATATTTAGTTTAGTATTTATAAATAACCCATAAGTTTTATATTGTGGTTTTAATAAATTTTGAATGTGGCAATTTGTACTTTCAATTTTAAATGATAATATATACCTTTCTCATATAATTTGTCTGCTGTCACATTTCTCTTGTGATATAAATCTATTACAACTTGCGTTAAACTTTATGTTCGGCTAAAATGTAGCAAATGCGAATCACTGTACAGTAGACGATTTATATTTTGTTTCTGTCTTTTTCTTACATTCTGTCTGTTTTAATTTTTATATGAAATAAATTTATCTTACGCTCTTATTATATTTTCTTTCTTTTTTGCAATTTCTATATTCCAGTTCTCATACAGACATTGAACAAGCACTGTTAATGATCATACATCGTAACGTTTGTTCTAACAAAATGTTAGTGGTGAGAATAACTTGTAATTGGTCTTATATACGAAATAAAAAAAATATGCTTTATTTCGTATATATAAGAGACATGAGAATATCTGTGATATTAGTTCAGCACAGTCTATAACTGGAGCCAAATTGCCAAAATGATGTGCGATCGACGATCAAAGTAATGACATGACATTATAACAAATGGCGCTCATTTACCATTTGGTATCGAGAGCACATTAAATGGACTCTCTGAATTGATTCCTGTTAGCCACTAATGGACTGACTTCGATGCCGAAATAGCTGTCATATGAGTCGATGCCATTTTAGCTTATTATTGATTATTCATCCATTTTATCCTCAAAGGGGCGGGCAGAGCTTTATGAACAGTCACCAGACATGTTTCAATATTTTGTTGCATATTGTTATGATAGCGTTTCATCTCGTCGTTAAAATTCTTACATTAATAGGAGTAACAGCGCCATCTAGCGTCACTTATTATGAGATTGGTATAACGACACTCTTCAACCACTACATTTTTATGGAATATAAATCGATGGAGTTTACAGAATACGTAATAATTCTTAGGGATGGAATTCCTAGGTATGGATCCTAAATATCTCTAAAAGATCATGTATTTCCTGACAAAGCGTTCGTTTTAATCAACTGTTTCATCTCAAAAACGCAAGTAACGAGATTAAATTTATAACATTGTATTATCAAACAAAACAAAACGTATATCCACTCAAAATTTCATGCCGGTCAATGAGTAGCCATTTTCCTTCAAATTACGCTTGTCAATATGAACGAAGATCGCAAAAGGTGATTTCTATAAATAGACAGATTTAATTATAAAATCGTGTTCATCCTTTACCTCCTGCCCTTTACGGTTGATTGTACACATGGCTACTCGTCAAACCAGACATTCTGACCGTTGTGACACTACCGTTCTTATGCAGAAGGAAATAAGTGTCAAAATCGTACAGCAATTGCTAGGATTGACTTGGCACCGTTTGTACAATGTAGAAACACATTCTCTCATCAAAATCTGACCCAAATTTAAGGTACCTAATGACTGAACAAATTTGTAGACTTACCGCTGGGAATTCAATTCACGCCCAGTCCTTATTTATTGGCCTTACCTAAGTTTGGGAATTCTTTAAGGTAATCAACATTTCAGGCTAGTAGCTGATTGCCTAAAGTTCCTAATAATTTGATAAAATAATTAATTTGTCACTGCTCTGACTTGTCTTGGGGCGTATAATTTATTAGGTACTTGTAGTTTCTTAGATGTAAATATTTTGGTTTTACTAGTTAGAAAACTTTTTTTTAACTTGTCTTAAGATATTATGATGATACTGTTATTGCATTTAGATTAAGTTATATTTTTCTTTGAATTCTTAATCTTTTTAATTTTCAACATCTTGTGAACACCATTCCCGCGTATCAAATTGCTACATTTATCATTGGCATATAGAGATGAGTCCGGCATCAAATCTGCGTGTATATGATATGTCTTTCAGCTGGACTCAATCCAATCGGTGCGGCGCCTTTCAAATCCGTAAATGTGCGCACCGATTTGTTGGCAGACTTGTTGGGTCTGAGTTTGTAGGTATATAATTATCTTCTACGATTTAGAGAAATGTCTATAGAATCATTTGAGTAACAGATTAGGCACCTTTCTCCAAATCGTAGAAGACCACCATTTGCATAACGATACATTGAACAAAAACACCATAACCTAATGATTGTCTTTACCAGTCGTCAAAGCTAATTACTGTATTGAATGGCATTCATGCGCAATCTATTGTCAACCTTTACTGATTAACTCGTATTGTACGAACAAAGCAATGTACATTACGTAAATTACAATTAATTAATTATTCTTCATAGTTTGATTGCTGGCTTTGAGGTCTTAGGCTATTGTTGGTCTGTTGGCATACTATTTAATTTCACTCTAATATTAATGATATATGTTTCTTCGAAGCAATTTACACGTAACACAACCACATCACTAGGGTGGCTGCCAATTCGTATGAAAATGATAAGTTCAATTCAAAGGAACCACTTTTTGCGATCATTATGGACCGCGTATGTGATTATGACCACGTCGAACGTGGCTCTCAGTCTGTAGATACATACCTACGAGCTTCATTGTTTGTAGGTACCACAACACAAGCACAAGAAGCCGCACCGTCATCGTCACTCTACCACAGCTTGACCACATATTGTCCACACCACACTATGGTGTAGTGTAGACTGCAGTTATCCAATTTTAGATAAATATAAGAAGATGGATGGACTGTGTGAGGATGGATATGAAAGAGAAAGGGGTAAACGATCGGATGACTGGTGACAGAGAAGTATGGAAGGGAAGGACATACTGCGCCGACCCCAAATAGATTGGGACCAGGGCAAGACAATGATGATGATAAGTAACAAGTCATGTCAAAATTATTTATTCACTTAGATCACAAAGTGTTATGTAACTATAATATATACAGGGTGTCACAAGACCCATCACCAAGCCGAAGGTTACTCGTTGTGGACATCATGCCAAGTCATACTAACAAAAATAATACCTGGTAAACTTTTTTTTAAGTTTTCACATTTTTTAAACCGCAATTAAAAGCGCGCGCGTGCAATGCTCGAAATACCTACTTATCCGGGGTCATAGGGCATCTAAAGAACATACTGGCGGTGTAAATGAATCGATTTTGTACCTAATTAGAAAAATTCCATACTAACTTTAAGCCTCAATATCTCCTAAACCAGTAATTTCCCAGGTATGGTGCCGAAGTAAAAAATGTTTGTAGTGATTGGTACAACATGGGATTTCAGTTTTCGTTAAGGGTCTTTTTACACCCTGTATATACAATATAAATAAGTTATGAAAGTCAAATGAAAAAAAAAACTTAAAGCTTACTGCCACGTTCGCAGAGCAAGGGCGTAGAACCATGAGAAAGAAAAGAACGGGTAAAACTCACGGTCACTCTTTTTATCGCCAGGTTTTGCATAATAGCTACATAACAATTTCAACTTTGTATGGTGCTGTAACTGTTACACCTTCTATTTCACTTGTATTTTTTTACTCTACATGCTTAATACTCAAGCATAACCTAGTTAGTTATGTATAAACGATACGTTACAATTTTCATATATAAAATTTGAGGTAGTATGACATTGGGCATTGCGGGAAGTTTAGCACTATTGTGTAAAAGTAATAAAGTTATCGAAGTCTATTCATCCGTTTAGACGCTAAGGGCGGTTTCAGATTAGCGTATTTTTCTGCGCGTATACGGTCGTTTCAGCACAATCAGCACACGCGCGCTTAATTACGCGCTTCAGAAAACGGACTCGCGTAAACGGGCATATTTCGGCGTGTTCTATCGAAACGGTAGTAACATCTTGTCAGTGTCGTTATACGAGCTTATAAGCGCGTCAACGCTCGTACGAGTTGCGCGTGTGCCAAAAGGCGCTCCTATACGCGCCTACGTGCGCTTCAAAAAACGAGCTTATACGCACATATAAAACGCTAATCTGAAACCGCCCTAATGGATAAAATAATATAGCAATATAGGTCTAAGTAATGTCTAGCCCAATATCATTGTACAGTTGTTGTGGATACCAAGTCAAATGAAATAACGTCTACTACCACTGACTAGTTGAATGTTGATTTTAGTTTGCCTTATACGTTTGTTCTATCGACCGACCTTCTTCTATTCTTACACCCATTACGTTCCGAAACATAATTGATGTAACGTGGGTGTAATTACTCCTCGGAGGTTTACAAAACATTTCTCCCAAGTAGCCAACTATGTTTTGTGTAATTTGTACTAGGAGTGAGTATTTTCATGAAATGTATATATTCAGAGTGGCTTCAAATTGAGAGCATAAAATAATCTTAGTATATAAATGCGTAAGGCTACTCAGCATTTGGTCCACTATACCTCACTGGCCAGACCGATTTTTATTCACCGAAAACTTGACAGCAAACACGTCGAGGTTTCAGTCTCTTCCGCAAGTATTCATTGTCACTGGCAAAAAACATCTCAATTCTTGAAAACTTCTTGATATTATTTTTATTGCTATTATAAATAATACAGAGCTGAAATTTGACAAGTAGTTTATAGAAGTTCTTTCTATAGAAGTTCTTTCTATATTCACACATGAGAAAGAAGGTACAGATTTTACCAAGGGTCGAAGTGGGACTTCGTTAGTTCCACTGTAGTCGAAATAATTAAGTAGCGCAGGTCTAACCGTACAGAACAACTTTAGTCATGCAACCAGCATGAAGTATGGCAATTACTAAACAGGATAAATAAAAACAAAACAAAAATATCTCAATATTTTAATAATTATTAACAATAATATTATTGTGAAAACAATCAACGTCATCATAAACTATCATTTAATAAAATCGCAATAGTTATCTGAATCAAACAACATCACTCGGGCAAAGATATTTTACTAAATGCATTAGTAACTATGCGCGATTTGGTAAAACTCATCCATTTTGTTTTATAACAACATAATATCAATTTACAAAAATATATTAAAATATACGATAGCTAAATGTTACATTCGAAATATACAAACGGGTAAAGTAATGGACTTGCTAATTTACGTCGCCGATCACAGGAGTTACCAGAACTCACAATTATTTTTAGGTACTATAAAGTTGGCAATACTAGATATCACTGGCACTAACCAAACTGTTCCTTAAAAAGTTCAACACAGAGCTCTGTTGACAGCACACCATCTTTCAAAGGACTTGGTATTCGTGCTTATGCTTACAACAAAAGGGGAGAAATTTTTATTTTTAATAGCTATCACTGTAAATTGGTGACGGCATGTCGTCTCGTCTTTCCTAAAGTAAGTAGGTAATATGTGGGTTTCGGTCATACAGTCATATTCATGAACATATCTTAACAAGTCTATTCTTTACACTTTGATTTCCACAAGGAACTTAGACAACATTATATTTACAATATATGCGACAGAATGAAGTTTAATACTGAATATTAGTAAGCTTATCTACGGCAAGATACATACGCAATATTTACAATATATTTGAGCATAAAAAATGACTTAAAATTATACTAATATAGATAAAATATTCTTAAATTGCTTGTATTTACAAAATAACTATGTTGCAAGTGCAAAAGGCAGGATAGCTGTACATACTAGCCAGCGATCATACTAAAAGAGTTCTTGATTAAGGCCTAAACGATTTTACATGCAAAGTCAGAATTTTGTTTATATCTGGAAGTCTGTCAATTTATAATGAGTAGATGTCTTAAATTTGGCAAGATATGACTAGTTCAAATCAATTTTAGCATAGATGGAACCGATAAATAACTAGTTTCAATGATTCTATAAATGTTTTAAGATGTTTGTTTATTCTTCTAATTACAGCAGTGTGTTTCTATGGCTTGGTGAATACAATAGCCGATATTGCACGCTATTTGCGCAATATTAGCCAAGCTTGCATTAAAAATAAGGTCACTTTAGCGCTTAACTGGAGCTAAAAATATAAGTTCTGAACAAAGCTGTATGTAAGAACGTATTTTAAAGTATTTTTATAATATTATTTTATACTTATATAAAGATTACAAAACAATTTAAACACATTAAAGTATATCAAGTATACTTAAATATAATTGCTATCAAAACTTGATATGGATTCTAAAAAAATATGATAGAAAAAATAAACTGTTTTAAATTTGGCAAGATTGCAAATGTTTTTGATTATTTAAAAAAACGTGGGTAGCGCAATAAATCCTTTAGTATGATTGCTGTTACACGTCAGTACTTAATTTGAAGGCGTCAAGATCGTTGTCAGGCGTTTCAGGGCAGAAAAATGTCGCCATAATGAAGCTCCTATACAGGATGATGCAGAAACTCGCAGCCACGAGTTCCACACAGCCTCTGGCGAGTCATTCGATATATAAAACGCCTCAGAAAACGTTGAATCAAATCAACATTTTTGAAGGTAACTAACGCTGCACTTGTAACAATTCGTTTCGAGTCTCATTACTTTTGTCACATCAGTTTTTAATGTCACTTTCACTATTTCACTTCGGAATAGGTGTTTAAGAGTTCACAGTTTGCAGGATCCAGGGTACGAATTTTGATATCCTCGTGCAAACGCCGGGTAAGTTGGCTTCGCCGCAGCCGATGCCCCAGCTGATGATTCCAGCGAGGAAGTATCTGGAGTCTTTTCCTTTCACCTGCAAGCAAAAAATTTCTGTATACTGCTGTCGATTTGGGCTACAAAAAGTGTACTTTAAAGTTACTGCTATGCAAGAAGTGAATTCACATTAAATTCAATGCTTTTTTAGTAGTAGGACTACTGCATAACATGATGTATTGTTTGTGCAGTTAGCTATCGATCTATTTATTGTAAGTCTATTATTCACATATACATACATCTTAGGACTATGATGTCTTTTAAATTGAATATCTTTCATTCAGTTAACAAGGGATGCTATCCCTTATGATTATCATAAGAACACTAGATTTCATTCTGAAAGAGGAGATGAAAGGTCAAATAAGAGCATATGTATACGAAAATTCAACATTTTCAATACCAATTTTAACCTTGATTGTCGAAATTAGGGCTCCGTACAAGATTAATGTCATGTAAAACAAGTTAGGGCAACTTGAGTGAAACTATTCCATGAAACATGTAGGTAATGTTATTCATGAAAGTTTCAGTTCAGGATTTGTTGTTCTACTGAAAGCTTAACTTGTAATTAAAATGGTAGTTTTCAACAAAACATCGGGTTTTGATACAATGTAATTACGCATGGGTATGAAATACTAATTTATCAGATGTGCGCTTACATCCATTTAATGAGTATTTAAATATTATGTGAATGATGACATTTATAAATTATTTTATTTGTCAACTTTGCAAAATTAATTAAAGTGAGTTTTGATATTAAAATATGTAGATCGTATCCCGATTTTAATAGTTCTGTTCACTGCTTAACTTGCCTTGCCATCTTTATAGTTGAGTTTAGCGGTCATGGCCAGATGCAGAGTGAGAGAGAATTATTTTGAGTAACTTTTATACTAAAAAAGCACGTAAGTACTAGCAGATTTTCCGATTGCCAAAAAAACCTGAATCGCGGAGACAAATCAGTATTCAAGCCAAAAAACAGCCATTTGCGAAAAACATCATTTAATTTTGTAGATCACATAAATCGTTGTCCCGTGCGATGATCGAACTTACAATACTCGCCGGAGGGACATAACTCTCCGCCTAGTATTGTGGGTACACCTTCCAAGCAGAAATATAGTAGAGGACGGAGCCCACGATGCTAAATTGGAATTCACTCGAGCGTCAAAGAAACCTATTGGGTTGCAAGGCTTAGATGATAAAAAGATAAAAATGTAAATAATGTATAATTTTTCATCGGTGGGGGAACACCTATAGACTTTTAATTTTTTTTTTTTAATTGCTGTTGCTTTAATTCCTCCAGATAATCGTCAGATTATGAGTAAGCACGTTTAAGATGTTAGGATAAAGCGTTTATATCTTAATCTGACGCGCTTTAGTATTTCATAACTGTGAATTTGCTCATTCACATTTGCAACTTTCTAATAATGCCCACGAGTTTGTGTGACACCTTAATCGTCAGGTTATTCAATGTGAGCCTTTATTTAGGTTCACTTAAGGACGCGTTTACAAAATTAGTAGGTACAAAATCGCGTCACTACAGCGACACGGCGGCAACAGTACGTACTACGTACGGTAACTTGCGGAAATGTAGTTCAACCAAATAACTTTGAGACTTAGAATTTTTTGTGATATGTATCTATGTGTTATAGGCCTGGCTGTGCGAATTACGTACAAATAAGTTTCTTATTTTTATATAACTAAATGGACATTATTACTTTATTTTTTCCATTATGTTGATTCAGGATATATTTCGGTATTTAGATATTATTTTGTTTCTTGCGTTGAAATCTGGTAAGATTATGTGGACTGATGGTATACCATCCCATTCAAGTGTTGCGACTGGAACTCATAAAAGAATAGACCTAGTTATGCCAGGTTGGGGCTCATTTTATTAGTTTTAGTGAGTCCCTACCACTGGTACTAGTGAAGTAACCTTCCAAGGTTATTATAAATAACAGAGGTCCAAGAATGCTGCCCTGGGGCACGCCACACGTTATAGGTTTATAGTTGGATCTAGTTGCCACTAAGTTATTTTTGTTATCCAGGTTCATGATTTCAACACTTTGCAATCTCTCATTTAGATAGGTTTTGAACCAGTTTAGTGCTGGACCTCGGATACCATATTTTTCTAATTTGTCTAACAGAAGCTTATGCGAGACAAAATCGAATGCCCTGGTCATATCGAAGAAAATTGCTACCACTGACTTGCCATTGTCAAGCTGATCAACTATATTTTTTATTAAAGTAAAACAGGCTAGTGTAGTCGACTTTCCATTTTGGTACCCATACTGTTCAGCCTTAAGAATGTTATGCTTTTCTATAAAAGCCGAAAGCCGCTTATACATAGCAATTTCAAAGAGCTTAGAAATGACAGAAATCAAGGCTATCGGTCTATAATTTTTCTTATTGGTCACATCTCCTTTTTTCTTATGGATTGGTTTTACAATTACTTGTTTTAACAAGTTAGGGAAGCAGCCCTCCACAAAAGATAAATTAATTAAATGGGTGAGTACTGGCGTAAGTTCATATGAGCATGACTTCAGTATTTTTGTGGCAAAGTTGTCATAACCGACGGAATTTGTGTCTTTTAAAGATAAAATTAATCTTTGTACCTCGTCATGCTTGTATGGTCTCAAGAAAATACTGCTACAAATAGAAGACCTGAGCGTATTATTTAAGGGATGCGTGTGCTTATTGTTTATGTTAGTCCAATATTCATTAAATGTTTCAGCTATGGCTTGTGGAGAAAATATGTCAGTATTATCTTCATGTATTTTTCAATAAAGTTTAAGTGACTAACAGTTGTAGACTCTTGTTTGATTATTTGCCATGACGTTTTACAAATATTTTTTGTCTTTTTCATAAGATTATTAGCAACGTTAATTTTTGCTCGTGCGATGCATTTTTTTAAGAGTTTGTTGAATGATGAATATAATTTCTTATTTTTATAACTTTTTTCTTTATAAAATTTGTAACGTAAGAATCTTTTTGTTTTACAACTTATACGGAGACCTTTAGTTATCCATTGTTGCTGTTTAGTCTTTGTTGATATCTTAGCCTTGATAATAGGAAAGCACAAACCATAAATTAATAACAGAAGTTCTTGAAAATGAAAATAAGCCCTGTCAGCAATACTTTCATTGAAGACTTGTGAGAATGAGAGCTGTGAAATATATTGCTTAAATGTTGTAATATTGTGTGTACAGAAGTCTCTACGATATGTGTAATATTCTAAAGGAATCTCTTTGTGTTTAATAGGAATAAATAGCATTTGCGCTGTATTGTGATCTGAAAGATCTAAGTGAAGTAGTTTACTTTTAGCTGACTTAATGTTACTAATCATATGATCGATACAATTTTCTTGGCGGGTGGCTTCTTTAACATGAAAGATCAAATTATAATTTTTCATGAGGTCCTGAAGTTCTATCGTATTTTTGCTCACTTGCAGGGTATTCACATTAAAATCTCCTGTCAAAACCACTTTCTTTTTACTTTTTAGACAAACATGATGTAGAATTATTCGATGAGTCTTACTGGTACTCTTATGTGAGTAGAGCTAGGCATGCCAAGTTTGGGCTTATTTTGTTTGTACATAAGAGACCCTACCACTGGAACTTATGAAGTAACCTTCCAGGGTTATTAGATGACTCTTGCTGGTACTCATATGTGAGTAGAGCTAGGCATGCCGAGTTTGGGCTCATTTTGTTTGTACATAAGAGACCCTACCACTGGAACTTATGAAGTAACCTTCCAGGGTTATTCAATGACTCTTGCTAGTACTCATATGTGTGTAGAGCTAGGCATGCCGAGTTTGGGCTCATTTTGTTTGTACATAAGAGACCCTACCACTGGAACTTATGAAGTAACCTTCCAGGGTTATTCGATGACTCTTGCTGGTACTCATATGTGCGTAAAGCAAGGCATGCCGAGTTTGGGCTCATTTTGATTGTACATGAGAGACCCTACCACTGAAACTTATGAAGTAACCTTCCAGGGTTATTAGATGACTCTTGCTGGTACTCATATGTGAGTAGAGCTAGGCATGCCGAGTTTGGGCTCATTTTGTTTGTACATAAGAGACCCTACCACTGGAACTTATGAAGTAACCTTCCAGGGTTATTCAATGACTCTTGCTAGTACTCATGTGTGTGTAGAGCTAGGCATGCCGAGTTTGGGCTCATTTTGTTTGTACATAAGAGACCCTACCACTGGAACTTATGAAGTAACTTCCAGGGTTATTCGATGACTCTTGCTGGTACTCATATGTGCGTAAAGCAAGGCATGCCGAGTTTGGGCTCATTTTGATTGTACATGAGAGACCCTACCACTGAAACTTATGAAGTAACCTTCCAGGGTTAGTAGATGACTCTTGCTGGTACTCATATGTGAGTAGAGCTAGGCATGCCGAGTTTGGGCTCATTTTGTTTGTACATAAGAGACTCAACCACTGCAACTTATGAAGTAACCTTCCAGGGTTATTCGATGACTATTGCTGGTTCTTATATGTGAGTAGAGCTAGGCATGCCGAGTTTGGGCTCATTTTGTTTGTACATAAGAGACCCTACCACTGGAACTTATGAAGTAACCTTCCAGGGTTATTCGATGACTCTTGCTGGTACTCATATGTGCGTAAAGCAAGGCATGCCGAGTTTGGGCTCATTTTGATTGTACATGAGAGACCCTACCACTGAAACTTATGAAGTAACCTTCCAGGGTTAGTAGATGACTCTTGCTGGTACTCATATGTGAGTAGAGCTAGGCATGCCGAGTTTGGGCTCATTTTGTTTGTACATAAGAGACCCAACCACTGCAACTTATGAAGTAACCTTCCAGGGTTATTCGATGACTATTGCTGGTTCTTATATGTGAGTAGAGCTAGGCATGCCGAGTTTGGGCTCATTTTGTTTGTACATAAGAGACCCTACCACTGGAACTTATCAGGTAACCTTCCAGGGTTATTCGATGACTCTTGCTGGTACTCATATGTGCGTAAAGCAAGGCATGCCGAGTTTGGGCTCATTTTGATTGTACATGAGAGAACCTACCACTGAAACTTATGAAGTAACCTTCCAGGGTTATTAGATGACTCTTGCTGGTACTCATATGTGAGTAGAGCTAGGCATGCCGAGTTTGGGCTCATTTTGTTTGTACATAAGAGACCCTACCACTGGAACTTATGAAGTAACCTTCCAGGATTATTCAATGACTCTTGCTAGTACTCATGTGTGAGTAGAGCTAGGCATGCCGAGTTTGGGCTCATTTTGTTTGTACATAAGAGACCCTACCACCGGAACTTATGAAGTAACCTTCCAGGGTTATTCGATGACTCTTGCTGGTACTCATATGTGCGTAAAGCAAGGCATGCCGAGTTTGGGCTCATTTTGTTTGTACATGAGAGACCCTACCACTGAAACTTATGAAGTAACCTTCCAGGGTTATTAGATGACTCTTGCTGGTACTCGTATGTGCGTAAAGCAAGGCATGCCGAGTTTGGGCTCATTTTGTTTGTACATAAGAGACCCAACCGCTGCAACTTATATAGTAACCTTCCAGGGTTATTCGATGACTCTTGCTGGTACTCGTATGTGCGTAAAGCAAGGCATGCCGAGTTTGGGCTCATTTTGTTTGTACATAAGAGACCCAACCACTGCAACTTATGAAGTAACCTTCCAGGGTTATTCGATGACTATTGCTGGTTCTTATATGTGAGTAGAGCTAGGTATGCCGAGTTTGGGCTCATTTTGTTTGTACATAAGAGACCCTACCACTGGAACTTATCAGGTAACCTTCCAGGGTTATTCGATGACTCTTGCTGGTACTCATATGTGCGTAAAGCAAGGCATGCCGAGTTTGGGCTCATTTTGATTGTACATGAGAGACCCTACCACTGAAACTTATGAAGTAACCTTCCAGGGTTATTAGATGACTCTTGCTGGTACTCATATGTGAGTAGAGCTAGGCATGCCGAGTTTGGGCTCATTTTGTTTGTACATAAGAGACCCTACCACTGGAACTTATGAAGTAACCTTCCAGGATTATTCAATGACTCTTGCTAGTACTCATGTGTGAGTAGAGCTAGGCATGCCGAGTTTGGGCTCATTTTGTTTGTACATAAGAGACCCTACCACTGGCACTTATGAAGTAACCTTCCAGGGTTATTCGATGACTCTTGCTGGTACTCGTATGTGCGTAAAGCAAGGCATGCCGAGTTTGGGCTCATTTTGATTGTACATGAGAGACCCTACCACTGAAACTTATGAAGTAACCTTCCAGGGTTATTAGATGACTCTTGCTGGTACTCATATGTGAGTAGAGCTAGGCATGCCGAGTTTGGGCTCATTTTGTTTGTACATAAGAGACCCTACCACTGGAACTTATGAAGTAACCTTCCAGGATTATTAGATGACTCTTGCTGGTACTCATGTGTGAGTAGAGCTAGGCATGCCGAGTTTGGGCTCATTTTGTTTGTACATAAGAGACCCTACCACTGGAACTTATGAAGTAACCTTCCAGGGTTATTCGATGACTCTTGCTGGTACTCGTATGTGCGTAAAGCAAGGCATGCCGAGTTTGGGCTCATTTTGATTGTACATGAGAGACCCTACCACTGGAACTTATGAACAAACAAAATAAGCCCAAACTCGGCATGCCTAGCTTTACTTCCATATGAGTACCAGCAAGAGTCATTAAATAACCCTGAAAGGTTACTTCATAAGTTGCAGTGGTTGGGTCTCTTATGTACAAACAAAATGAGCCCAAACTCGGCATGCCTAGCTATACTCACATATAAGAACCAGCAATAGTCATCGAATAACCCTGGAAGGTTACTTCATAAGTTGCAGTGGTTGGGTCTCTTATGTACAAACAAAATGAGCCCAAACTCAGCATGCCAAGCTCTACTCACATATGAGTACCAGCAAGAGTCATCTAATAACCCTGGAAGGTTACTTCATAAGTTTCAGTGGTAGGGTCTCTCATGTACAATCAAAATGAGCCCAAACTCGGCATGCCTTGCTTTACGCACATATGAGTACCAGCAAGAGTCATCGAATAACCTTGGAAGGTTACTTCATAAGTTCCAGTGGTAGGGTGTCTTATGTACAAACAAAATGAGCCCAAACTCGGCATGCCTAGCTCTATTCACACATGAGTACCAGCAAGAGTCATTGAATAACCCTGGAAGGTTACTTCATAAGTTCCAGTGGTAGAGTCTCTTATGTCTTAACAAAATGAGCCCAAACTCGGCATGCCTAGCTCTACTCACATATGAGTACCAGTAAGAGTCATCGAATAACCCTGGAAGGTTACTTCATAAGTTCCAGTGGTAGGGTCTCTTATGTACAAACAAAATGAGCCCAAACTCGGCATGCGTACCTTTACTCACATATGAGTACCAGCAAGACTCATCGAATAACCTTGGAAGGTTACTTCACTAGTACCAGTGGTAGGGTCTCACCAAAACAAATAAAATGAGCCCCAACCTGGCATAACTAGGTCTACTCTTTTATGAATTCCAGTCGCAACACTTGAACGGGATGGTATACCATCAGTCCAGATAATCTTACCAGATTTCAACGCAAGAAACAAAATAATATCTAAATACCGAAATATATCCTGACTCAACATAACGGAGAAAATAAAGTAATAATGTCCATTTATACAAAAGAAATTTACTTGTACGTAATTCGCACAGAATACGAGAAGTATCAAATTGATTTTAGCGAATATTTTGTATTCGTATATTGCTTTTTTCGTCTTCGGGCTGCAGCGACAAGCGACATAGAGTCCACTCCCGACGGCGCTCAAGCGCAGACTGAGATCTCATTGCAGAATTTGGATATATAAATCAAGAAAGTGGCTAAATAAAACGAACCTTATTGCCACATATTAAGACACACGTATGCGAGCAAAATAGAAGAAAAATGTAAGATGATTTTTTGCTTTTTTTGAGTCAATTTACAATATCTTGAAAAAAAAATCAAATTGTTTTTGAGTTGACTATATTTACTACCCTGTTCTATCTTTGAAAATCTAAATAAATGTAAAAATAGAGAGAAAATTGTACCCAAAAATAGCAGTATATGCCTATTTTTGATTTAAGAGGCCGTTTCGAATCGATTTTACATTAATATTAATTAAATATTTTTTATTTATTTTCAAATTGATTTATAGATAAAAAAGTAATCAATTTATCCTAATCATTAGTTTTATTAGTTATTATCTAAAATTGTCGTAAAATGTACCGGAAATATGTGGTTTTTTGATACAAGCGTAAACGCGTCCTAGAAAATTTGACACGCTTGATTAATTTTCTTTTTTTTAAATATTAAAATCTTACCTCCAATACGCAAATGATCAAATTAACATTCCTACTTTAATAAAAATACGTAGGACATGGATGCTAGCAATATCTGACGCGCTCGAGTAAATCCCGAAATCCCTTGATCGTTCCCCTACTATTAATACTACCTATAAACACGATTGTTATTAACATAACTAGTTGCTTCAAAGAACTAGTAATTATTAGTTAAAATATTAAAATGTACCTGCAGAGGTCCCCCGGAGTCTCCTTGGCAAGAATCATGGCCGCCTCGCTCGTGACCAGCGCACAAGAAGATGTCAGGAATGAATTCGTGCCGACCGGCTCTTAGGAACATTGACTTGCATCTCTCATTTGACACTATTGGTACCTGGACCTGGAAACAGTATAGCCTCATTTAGAACCTGATAAAAATACTTTATCTTAGTAAAACAAACTAGCCTGTTCTCATCGTCTCTGTGGTTTATTTTCTGTATCTCAAACACGAATCTAATGGGATGAAGGTGCCGGTAACAGGAAATCACTCACATAATATGTATATGTAGACAAATAATATAAATATATTATTTATCTACATATACATATGTGAGTGATTTCCTGTTACCGGCTTCTTCATCCTTCTTCATCCCATTAAATATATTATTTATCTATATGTGTGAGTGATTTCCTTTCATCTCTCTTTAAAGTCAAGATTAACTTTGATATTTATCAAACTTAATATTGAATTTTTCAAAAAATCAAAATCAAAATCTTTTATTCAAAATTGGCTGGTAAACAGCTCTTTCTGAACGTTAAATTTTACAATAGACAGTCCCCCAAAAAGCCCAACCCTTCACTGCTTCCTATGTGTTTTCGCTAGGAAGAAGAAGCAGCGCAACAAATTTGACAATAACATTGAAGACACACAAAAGAATTAAAACATGTCTTTAATCTGTTTGTTGAATTTGATTTTCAATTATTTTGTAGCTTTTAGTTATGTACCTTTAGTGAATTAAGAAGTGTCGAATTTAATTATTTTTTGATTTGAAAAAAAAAACGTTTCAAGATTTAATGTCTTATGACCATATTTCGTCTTGTAACAAAACAAATATTACCTCTTGTAAAATCGACGGCAGCACACCCCCTTCAGACAGCCTCCCCCACCCAGTAACAGTGGCATTTTCTCCAACCAGCAGATCATCAGTAGCCGGTAGACAGATCGGTGATATATGAGGAGCAAACTGCACTGGCGACTCCAGTTTCACCAGAGCAAGATCGTACTCATAAGTGTAGTAGTTGTATTTAGGATGAACAGCCTTTCTGGCAACTCCTCGTTCCACGAATGGATACTCTTCGGATACAGAGGAGAAATCGTATTCGCCGACTCTGATACGGATTTGAGACGTGAGGAGACTGGAAAGTAAAAATATACAATGTTTAGAGGTTAATTTTCTACGAATGTTGCAAATTGATACATACTTAATTAGATAGTGTTAAATAATTTCTACCGATGTGACCATGGCCGCTCAGAGGGAAGAGTCCAAGTTTGCACCATAATGGACCGCATTCGAGTCGTTCAAGGGTCCGTGGTGGACACTAAAGGCCAATACTAACCACTGGTGTCGCTTTTCGAAAATATGGGAAGTTTCCCGCCGATACTGAGTCGAATGTGATCCATTTGTGTGTAAACCCGGACTATGCCCTCAGAAACATATAATTAGTTAAAAAAAAAACAATATGATGGTCCCGAGGCAAAATAGCAACTGCTCAACTTTGCCCTTACTATATATTTTTTTTTAGCGTTTGTTTATACTGCCCAACTATCTCTTCCGTAGTAGTTTTGCATAACGCTAGAAGTATCAACCCAATAGAAATTCAAGTTTATTTCTAAAACTGTGCATGTCTGCATCACGGAGTAGATGTTCACCGTGGTCTGCACATAATTTTTTATTAACGTTATGCCTCGCGATATTTATCCACTTGTCATGAAAAATAAAAATGTCTGATTACTGAGCGCCATATTAACATAGAAATTGAAAAACTGGCGTGAAATAACGGCGAGCGTAATTTTCAGCGTCCTGCACCGGCTTTTGTCATTGAGAGGTCTGCTTACCTCAATAGAAAAGCCAGGGCACTCGTAAAAAAAGCCAATCTATCCTGACAAACATAAAACCACAGACTAAGGCATTTTATTTTAACTAAGTTATCCTGTCTAAAACAGAGTCAATTCAACTACTCTTTTTTAATTCATTTTTTATGATCTTCAGAGGGAAGGCGCTGCTTTGTTTTTACAGTAGGTAATCTACGTAAAACCGACTAAGAAATGGGAAATATAAAAAATAAATGAAAGGAAGCCGTCCGTCTGTCTGTATGAATGCGTTAATCTCGGGGATTACTAAATGGATTCTGAAAAAACATTTCTCAGGAAGGCTTAAGATGTTTAAGGCTTTTTTACGTGATAAAACGGAGGGCGGAATACGAATTGCGAAATTGTGGCCAGTTTTGTTTCGGCCCGTTATCCTTTATAAGTAGGCAGAGTTTTGTGAAGTATTAACGCTTGGTTAAAAAGAATCATTTCATTAATATGTATGAAGCTGCGCTGTTTTTTCTGATGGGCAATTGCGCACATGGACATTTCAGAGCACGCTTAGTGAATTTTCATTTGGAAAGTGAATTAACAGTAATTTATTTTTATAAAAGGATCAGGTTAAAGCATTGCAAGCTACGAATTCTTATTCCGATGTAGTACATATTTTGATTGGTACTGTAACTTGTCTCCTATATGATAACTAGGCACTATACTCATAATAATATTAGAAGTCTGAAGAGTTTGTTTGTTGGTATTATGACCTTTTCGATATTAAATTATAACTCCCAGCCCAATTTTCAAGGAAGATTAAAAGTTAGAACATTCGGTAGCTAAAATCATCTGGGCTTTGCTAGTGAGGGCTAAATGAATAGTAAAAAATAAATCCTTTCTAATAAAAAGTTTTGTCATAATTATGCAAAATCCGTAGCTATTAAAAATGTATAGTCTGTGCTTTTAATCATAGTTGAAGTCTCCCTGGACTGTCTAGTAGATATGCACCACTTGAGTAACAGAGTACCTTTTTATAAGTATGAAAACATCGTCGTAAAAATGTGTTGTCATCAGAATATGCAAAACTTAAATACAGTGGTATTACATTATGTATACTGCCATGCAACATGTACTTAACAAAAGGCAAGTTATCTAAAAGCTTGTAAAAATGACGAGTTTCAAAGTAGAACAGCTTAAAAATACATTTTTTTCGGAGGAATGATTCCTAGGTACAATATAAAATACTGTTAGCATAAATGTGAGGGCTGGAAAACAGCCAGTCCAATTTTCATTTAGTTTCTTTTAAAACATAACTGCTTTATCGTGAAACGAAATCGGTGCACACTTTTAAAATAATGAACCCATTTATTCACAGAGAACCGAGGGCGATAAAGCTGCGCGTCCACTGGATCGGAATCGGAGCGTACGGAGTGGAAGGATTTGTTGCTTTGTATTAATTTCTATGAAACTGCGTGCACTGGATCGGCATTTCTGCGCCTGAGACCGGTATTTGTGCTGATGACGTCATCCGCAGTGTGTGTAAACTGTGTAAACTGTGGGCAAAAATACTTATTCACGATGAACGACGATGTTTTAATTACTTTAGTGGAAAGTTATGAAGAACTTTATAATCTAAAACATGAACATTAACATAATCAACTTAGGACAGACAATATTTGGGACGAAACTGGGCAAATAAAATCTTCTAATAAATCAGAATATAATGTATGATATTCTCCGAAAATTAATCTAATTACAACAATATCCTCGTCACTATCCTCCTGCTTTAAAAATACCTAAATTGCCGATGCTGAATCCGAATGCAGTGGACGCACCCCATCGGCATTTTGTAAATGACGACGCTCCGTCCGCTCCGTACGCTCCGATTCCGATCCTGTGGACGCGCAGACACGTATTCGCGTTGCTTATATACTTGGCATTCGAATAAGTGCCTGTTCTCGATAAGACAGACTTAGTAATAACAAGCACATTAGTTCAATTATGCTTTTCTCCTAAACACACATTCAGTCATCTTCTGATTGTTGCAGAACTCAGGATAAGGCAATAAGTACGCTAAACGGCGAAGAAAACTTTTTTCAGCCCAGTATCAGCGCTACACATGAGGTTCTTTAAGCAGGCTACATAACGCTCAAAAAGCCCGGGGCAGACATAGTTTTAAAGTGTAAAATAACCCGTTATTTATTATTATTAAAATATCTACTAATTGCTTACCGAAGGCGTAGTAATACTTGAATGTATGTCAGAATGTAATTAAATTCGACTATTTAGAAAGACTCTGCATAGATTTTAATGGTGTTTGATGTTATTCTGTCACAGTATATTTCGGTAAATGAACGAGACTTCTTAATATTAGTTGAATGTGAAGCCCGACTTTAATTTGACATAAAGACATTGGTATTTTGTATTATCGCTAATATTTATTTATTATAGCGCTTACATTTCACGTAAAAATATTATAAATTAAATGACAGTCACTTGACTGGCTTATAAACCACTAGAGGATGCCCGCGGTTACACCCGCGTTATTTAAGGCTACTGCTCTGCTCCCGTCGCATATAGCGTGATGTTATATAGCCTATAGCCTTTCTCGATAAATGGCCTATCTAATACTGAAAGAATTGTTCACATCGAACCAGTAGTTCCTGAGATTAGCGCGTTCAACCAAACAACAAACAAACAAACTCTTCAGCTTTATTTATTAAGTATAAGTTGAAAACCTAGCAACAGCGTTGCTCCGGCGTCAAATGCGAGTGTAAAAGAGACTTTATACCTAACTTATTTTTTACATGTAGCTATATTACAGGCCTTATTTGGATAACCAATGAAGACAAAAGGGTGCGCTTTTAAGTAGATGTTGGTGATTATTTGTGTTGAAATATTTTGTTTTATTATTCCGATTAGATTGTGCTGATTTGTGTTATTGCTACGGTTAATGGAACTGAGTGTTGACGTCACCAATTTGTTTATGTCGAGTTTTAATTTCCGCTTTGTGTGAATTCTATTCCATTCATTGATACTTACTATGAATTATTAGAAATTGGTCAGAGATTTAAAATTCGAACTAATGGAAATGTTTTGAAGATGCCTTGAAGTTGGACTTCTCTGGACAATATGAAGTTCATTGAGTAAAATTCTAGCCAAACCTTAAGATCTCGAGCAATTTTTTCTATTAAGCTTATTTTTTTACAACTCGAACACTAGGTATCGTGGATAACTTGACAAACATTCAATCAACGTAAACAAACAACACTCTCGGAACGACACATTTTGTATAAGCTTTCTTTATACTATGACTACGTCATGCATGCTACTTTTTTATACTTACTCATCAACACAATGTCCTGCCGTCGCGATCCATCCTTCATTGATGATAGCACCACCACATCTATGGGTGGATGAGAACCCGAAGAACGAAGTCCGTCTGACTGACACCTGCCACGGCCATCTGCCAAAGCTGGAGTCCTTACCACCCATGATTCTCGTCTCTGGACGGGGCCACATCGCTGTTACACCGCATTCTGGAAAATATATGCGAGGTTAGCGTCTGTCTTTTGAATTTAGGTTGCAAGATAATATTGTTTAAAAAAAGAGTAAGGGTTATTTTTGGTTTTAAAACAGGGCAGTTTTACAGAAAATAGCATTCAGATAAGAATAGGGGTGTATGTACACTATGTATAGAGATAAAATGTAGTTTGACCAACCACTTGTAAAAGTAAGTGTGATTAACACGAATCCGTTTTATAAGTCTCTGCATGAAAATCGACTTTTTCTTGGACGTATTATTTACAATTGAAACTTGACTCTTTTATTTTGATCTATTTTAAATTGCCGTAAGTTAAAGTTTTAGCAGTTTCGTTCTATTTTGGATACAAGAAAATTTTATTTCAAATAAAAATAAGGCATCTATAATTTATTCTGAAATGTCACGTTTATCAAGACACGAAGTCAATTAAATTGTAAATTTTAAGTGAAAATTATTTTTGTAGTTAATCGCTTTCCATTTAACTCCAAATCTTCAACATTAGTTTTGCATGTAGACGGCCATTAATTTCATATTTAAATAACAATAGGTACTGGGTGTTCTTTTCGGCAAATTTGACGGCCAAGGGCCTCAGTATCATGTACTGAGTCACTGCTATCGATTTTCGGTACGCCGTTTCCTACACCCAGTATGTAATGCATATACTGCAATATTGAAGAATATTATTTCATTAATATGACATTAAAATTCTTTAATATTACACAGTATAAAATTTGCTTTACATTTTGCGTTGTGCAATTTCATATTTTACATGAATTAAGTACCTACTCTTAAATTGCGCAGTAAATGGGGTGCTGTAAATGAAATAAATTTATTTTCCAAGCTTTAGCAGCAAAATGAGGTCGAGATAGCATCATCTCCGACATTACGATGCGCTATGATAGTGCCCGTGCGCTTTACAGGCAAAAACTTTCATACATTTTTCACTTCATTCTATTGCATTTTATGAACTTTTAAAGGTTCTAAGTTTAAAAAGATATCAGGGTGATGCATGCGGATGCTATACTTATGCCATAAATTAGTATGTGACAGTATTTTGTGTAAATTTTAATCATGGAAGAAATTGTGGATGAGATATGGAAGACATGGTTTAGAATAAAACTTGGTTAGAAAATGACAGAGGAAATGTGAAAGAAATTACTAGTTTGTTATAATCAGAAAGGAATTGCTATGCTATTTCAAACTAAAGTACCTACATAAACAATATTGTGCAAGTGACAATCACTGACTACATAAGCAGGTACCTACTTTATCTCGAAAAGGACTTAGGAAAGGAGGCACTTTGTAGGAGACGTCAGCTTAGAACGGATTTTGGTTCGGGTGAATGCTTTCCCCGAGAGCAAAAATATCGTCGATGGAAATGTGGAAAACAGCTAGTTCCTAGATTATAGTGCAGGAGCTCACTATTAAACTGGGAGTTAGTATTTGCGCAGAAAATCACACAAATTTCATTGTAACTTACCTCTTAGACCATTCTGGAATGCAGAACTGACAGAATTCAACAAAAAAACCTCTTACCAACAGTGTTAGTAGCTGCCGTAGTATGAATAGGGGCTTGAGTGGAGTCCTCCGTCCTGTTAATCATGTTGAGCGAAGGGTCTTTCGGCTTCATATAGTTTTTATGCGGCTTGCTCGTCGTTGTGGTGAATTTTTTCGTCGGCTTCGGCTTCCCCGCCGGCTTTTCCCATGAAGGGCGAGGTTTTGTGATGAAGGAGGGCTCTGTCGTCGCCTGCCAGTGTATCGTGTTCAAGTTGCTCGGCCGCGATATGAATTGTGCTGGAATGTAGTACAGACGTGGAGTAAGTAAGGTAGTACAAACGTAAAGGCCCATCCACACGGCACAATTTTACCACTGATCAAATTTTCAATCGAATTGGCTTTGCCCGTCTACACGACACAATCAAATCACTGATTTTCATTCCGTCCACCCGATTGGTTAAAATCTGGTGGTACCGCCCACCCGATGAACTTGAGTTGGACGACTGACGTCTACACGTCACGATTTCATCAAGTGATTTAGTCAAGTTGGACGTAAAATCGTGTCGTGTGGATAGGCCTTAAGATATGAACTGGGGAGAAATCATGTACCTACCTATACAGGCAAGTGTCTCGAAAAATGCTGTCTACGTGTCTCTAAAAGTTGAAATATTGAGCTTTACCAACGGCAAACATTTTAAGGCATCCAGCGTAAAAATCACTAACTACTAGCCTAGCCCGGGAATCGAACCCGGAAATTCGCTCATTGTAAGTAAGTAAATGCAAATTGTATTCCGAGACTAATAGGACAAAATTATTGCATGTAGGTAAGCTGCACAGTGAAAGATACATTTTGTCTAAGCCGGGAATCGAACCCGGCATACTTTGTCCTTAGCTCGGTTTTACAAACTTCGTTGTGAAATGCTGTGAATGCTTGAGATTGATGGACACACGGGGCAAGATTGTAATTTATTTTACTTATTATTTTATTATTGATAGACTGTCCTCTAGTTACTACCACAAGTACCTATTAGGCATTTTACTTGGCAACGTTATTATTGATAAATATTGCGCAAAGAGACATCTGTTATAAACAAGTAGAACTAAATCGAAACTCACCCGAGTTTATGCTGTTGTCAGAGTGTTGCTCCGAAACGGCCATAGGCCGCGCGCCAGACATTATACTAAGACTAGACGAAACCTTATTGTGGGGACTAGTTTCCTCGCTAGGCCTATTTACATTTTGGTATTTATTTACACTGTTATAAGGTATTTTATTAACTATATCACTATTTTGTTCGCTATTTGAATCTAAATTGCCTAATGAAGGTAAGTTTATTTCTGGCGGCCGGTATGAGTATGACGTTGGCGCGCCATCTATTGGTTTGGTCATGAACGATGGCCTCTGCGTTTGCCAGTTGTTGTTGGGCCGTGAAATGGTTTGTGTTGAAGTCTCTGGCGCGAGAGTTGTAGTAAATGGTGTGCTAGATGGCGTTGAATACGTGCGCTCTGATACTGTGACTGGAGGTGGGGTTTCTGTAAAAAGATAAAAATAAACATGTTTAGGTCAATTACATAATCTATTTTTTGTTTAACAAGAATATTCTATTCTAATTTTTAATCATTTTCAGCTACTAGTTTTTCCTCGTGCTAAAGTCACTTAGTATGCGCAATTACCACTAGGTGACATTAGAAGTAATATAGTAATTGATTTCCTTTTTCGCGGCATTTTACTCAACTGGGAATCAATTACTAATCCTACTAAATTTCTTTCTCATGGTAAACGACGGTTTAGATTTGCCTTATAAAATAATATAAAAACATAAAATAACACAGTATGTCATGTCCCATTAGATACCTAATAAATAAATCAGCAGACAAGTTTATCAGCCCTGATGATCGTTTAGGCCCTAAACTTCATAGGGTTCATAGCTTCTAGGTTTATAGTTTCTATAGCCCATTCCCATTGCCGAATGGATATGGTCTTGGTCGGCAGTTGACTAACTGCCGACCAAGACCATATCCATTCGGCATTTTTATAAGATGTCTCGCACTGGGCTTATCGACTGATAAGCCCAGTGCGAGACATCTTATAAAAATGCCTTTTTATTAAGGAAGTTATCCATCAACTCACCTTCCACATGCACGGGCTTGTCCGGCAGCAGGCAGCAGGACCCAAACATGAACCCGTCGACACATACGCCCGCGTGCGTGCCGCCGACCCTGTTGCACTCCTGCACCCACATGCAAGCGCCCCGCGAACCGCCCGCCACGCAAGACTTGCGCGACATTTGGTAACCTGCAACACAAACACGAAAAAATTTGTCAAAGGATTTTATACGTAGTAGCCTTGCTGATTTCAGCATGAATGAGTGGTTCCTGAGTGGAATCTCGAATGGTTTTCACACTTATCCAAGCCGAACACCTCGAACGAGTCGAACGAAACGAATTATAGAATTCTGTACTTATATGAAATCTCATGAAACCTCGCACACTTCTCCGTGTCGAATCGTCCGAATCGATAGTGTAGTCCTAAATTAGTGCTCAGGTTCGGACTTATCAGAGTGCTCAGGTTCGGATTAATAAGTATTTAAAACCCAAATTGTTCTGAAATGTTATAGGTATTATGTCTAGTCATAGAAAGTCCACATTGAGTTCTAAATTTTAATATGAAAATGCTCATGCTGTCTTCAGGGGGCTTAGCCCGAGTGTGCACACTTAGGGATCACATTCGAGCCTATTAATTTTTAACGGTCAGTTGTGGCGGTAAGGGACGCTTTTAGGAAATATATTCGCCCATCGACGAACGACTCAAAGGAGACCAATTACCTAGTGCCCGAACTTAGACTAGTCGCCTAGCACGTACTTACTACCTACCTACCATTTTCTTAATAATATTTGGTATTATTCTTATGCTTTTTAACTGCCCGTAATCTAGGTATCTACTAAAAAACAAACTCATGTAATTTTTTTTTGGTATTTACAATTAAAAAAAAAAATGTTGTTCATAAGCTTGAAAGAAGAATGCAAATCCAAATAATCACAATAAAGAATTTAAAAGCGTTGCAGTAAGATGACATTTTCGGGCTCACTATCATCAAAAATAAAATATCTTGTAAGTATGTACTTATTATAATAAGTAATTCTATTCTATCAGCAGTCAAAATTATCAACTAGGTATGTATTAACCTAGGTCACTGTTCAAACAATCACCAAAGCAACTAAAATAAATTCTACATAAGGAAAATATTCAAAGAATCAAAAGAAGGCTAACAGCACAGAAACTAATGTGGTTATTACCAACAATTCAACATTCTACTTAGCTCATACTTACGAACGAACCGTTAAAATCGCGCGCAACTAAATGCATTGTCTATTTTCCATTTCGCGAAATATTCTATTTATTGCAAGCTAAAGTACTGCGGACAATCTAATCTGCAAGTTGGTTGCACGTTTCTGCTACACCCATTGTTATAAATCATATATAGAGGGGGAAGGGGGCATGCCGATAAATTTTCAACTGGTGGTCTACAAACGGCTTGCCGAAGGCTGAATCTGATCCATCTATGTACCGTAACACACGGAGTAAGATGGTCGAAGGCTGGGTTGCGGTTGTCTTTGAATGTAATGTGAAATTGGAGGGTCTGGTGTTGTTGCTATTGCTAGTTGTAAAGTTTGTTTAAAAGTTAAGTTTAGGTGCAGTCGAATAACATTTAAGACTTAACCATAAACTTAGACATATTTCATTAATTGACTTTGAATCTAATGTGATCTGTGCTGTATAATTTAGGATAGTGTAATAACACATTGTAACTTTTAAATAAAATATCATAAACATAATGATACAAGCGACCGAATGCAGACATAATATACTCGTTATGAAATTTGAATCGTCTTTTATTATTTTAAAATAGCATCTATGGAGTTTCTTGCCGGACTCTTCCTCGCTATGAAAACTAGTGCTTTTTTCGAAAACATTTTGCTTTTAATAACGCTATATGCCAAATATATCCAAGTTATTATATTATTATTAATACATTGATTTTAAATAATATTAGTCGTAACAAACACAAGGAAGTTTAAATGCTGAGAAATTTGAAATCATTAAAGCATTATTTAAAATTAAAACAACTCTACTAGAAGCTTCTTACGGAAGCACGCGTACGAAGAAAAATAAAGCTATTGATCTACTGTTTAAACTGCACAGTGTACGCGTTAATTTCTTAAGGAGAGTTAGTCTCGAGCGAAATAACTAGCCCGCGTACGTGATGCCGATGATTTTCTTATTAGACCCAATACGTCACTATGTTAGAGCATTAGCACTTTTACCAAGTATGGATTTAGAAACAGTTGGAGATAAATGAAATTAAGAATGCGGTTATAGTGAATAGGTAAAGTTAGAAATAATGTATGCCGCTTCAGTAGGCATGACATAAAAAAATGTGGAGTAGGTATAAAATTTTGCATACTGATTACATACATACATACATAACGTCACGCCTTTTATCCCCGAAGGGGTAGGCAGAGGTGTATTTCTACACCCACTTTTCGCCAGATATACCTACTTTAGTCCCACGGAATAAGGGGCGACCCTATTGCCGTACCGGGTACATTTCCAGACTCCGTGCGGCTACTGAGAATTTCGTGACAGAAAAACCCAATAACACTGCCCGACCCAGGAATCGAACCCGGGACCTCCCGATCCCACGCGCACATTTATGCCGCGAGACCCACGAGGCAGTCGCATAGGGTTTGATGTCGAGTTTTCCGTCTCTACGCAAATATGGTATTGGCATCGTGTTATCCCTTAGTCGCCTCCTACGACTCCCACGGGAAGATAGGGGGTGGTGACACTTGTATTCTATGCCGTCAACCACACGGCAATACTGATTACTGTTCCAATAAATAAAGAAGAAAATATTCCGGGCAGTTTTCTGAGTAAAACCAATGAATACAGATTTACATAAGAAGCGTATTTCTTAAAGATGTCGTGTGCCGATTAAAGTTGGCGTATTGACGGTTGTCAGTTTAGTAACTACACTGACAACCTGGACTGACAACCGTCAATACGCCAACTTTAATCGGCACACGACATCCTTAAGAAATACGCTTCTTATGTTAAAACTTATCAACTAATCGAAAATTGTGCGGTCACCAATTGTAAAATTCGACATGTACTGTTTTAGTGGAGAATTGTCTAAATAATTAATCAAGTATTGCCATCGACACCACAAGTAGAAGATAAATAAATAATGAATTAAATGCTAAAATTGAGTTAAAGGTAAAACAATATGAACTAGGGCTGTGTTTCTCTGACTTTATCTCATTATCTCCAAGTCAACAGTTTGAATCATCTTGTCAGCGTAGAGACGTCCACTGCTGGACATAGGCCTTCCCCAAGGTTCTCCACACAGACCGATCCTGAGCCGCCCGCATCCACCTGTTTCCCGCGATCTTAACCATAACAGTTTGAATACTAATATTAAATTCATACCGTCTCTTCTAACCTGCCTGTCACGACACAAATTGGAATAAAATAGATAGCCGCTTTCAAAAATTATGTCAACGAAGCAGGCAATATGCTTAAGCTTGTCACTACTAGCTTTACAAGGCAGTTATTTATGACCAGACTTGAGGCACAATTGCCTAGTTTATTTAGGTAAACTGGTTGTAGCTTCTAACAGTATCGAACGAAAACGATGCTGAAACAAAGACCCTTTCTTTGTTTATGAATTAAAATGATTTATAATTGTAGATGGCCTATATGCCCTCTAATAAGTAGAGTAGGAGGGAACGATGATAAGGGAGATAGGAGTTGGAATGTACGTTAATTAGTAGGCTCTAGTTGATTTCTGTGCAATGACAGGATTATATAGGTCCACTTTCCTATACAAAGACAGAAAACATTTGTTGTATATAATAAACAGTTATATACAAGAAATGATTTTCTATATATTTAAATATATAATACTGTATATTTTAAATACGTAAATTACAGTGGTATTGTATGTTATTTTTCTTCAATTTCTCTGACGACAATAATTAAAAGGCCTAAAACCACAGACAAATCTTGAATGAGCACTAAAAGCATGTCAGTCAGTTTTGAATCTAAGCATTCACCTATAAAACAACTTTATGGAAACAGAACAAATCCATAAACATCTCATCTACGAAACCGCCTCAAGTAATAGTACGTTCTATTCTTAGTGTTACTATTTAAAAACTGGCATTCAAGTAGAAGGCCTGGCCCCAAGCAAGATGAGCTTCAGAATAACGGACATATTCTTCCATAGTGCTATTCAATTTTAGACGTTTATGGTAGAAAATGAAATTGGTTTATGGCTCCTTTGAATGGTGTAGTTATTAACCTAGATATTAATAGATGTAGCGTCTGCTTGCCGGGGTAAAGGTCATGGTATGTGACAGTTAGACGAACATGCTCTCGGACCTCCTATAGTCTAAGTGCAGTAAGTACCGTAGGTATTAGGTTTATGGTTGAGATTCGGGACGATGTTTGTAAAGTTGTGTGACATTAACTTTGATTATGGTGTCACTAGCAAGTAGCACATTGGTTTTAATTTAAACTCGGTCCATTTCAGCGTCCTAATCAAAGAAAATGAAATAAATAGAAAAGGTCTGGGATTTATAAATACACAATTTAGATATTATAGTAAATTTCAGAAGACCAAGAGGACATACATTGTGCTGTAACCACCAACCAACTCGTAATGAAATGATTATATATGTTACGGTAAGAGTGAATAATTGAAGATTATTAATAATCATCTATTATTATTAATAATTACCGAAAGTCGAGGTTAAAGTGATAAATTAATCACATTTGTCGGTTTTTATTAATAATTTAACCCTAGTAGTGATAAATGTAATAAGTGGCCCATTTTATGTACCATGAAAGACTTTCTTGCTTTGTTGTTTGCTTAGTTTGCAGCTGCAAGCTGAGTTGACGGAGCCCTGCTTCGCAGGGCTCCTATTTTGGGTACAGGGTCACAAGAGAACCTAACATAACCTATTAAGTTTTCTGAGTGGATAAGTTTCCTAAGCGGACGAGACTTTTAAATGATATTTTGTAGAACGTTTTTTTTAATATACAGTTAAAAATATCCCTAAATAAATACCTGCTGGTCAAAAAACATTGGTTTTTTATTTATTTTATAACTTTTACCAATATGTGTCGTGAATTATTAATAATTACTACTAAAAGTAATAAATTTCGATCGTTTATTCACATTTACCAAAACATGTGGTTATTATTAATAATTTTGTAAAAATATTAATAATTTTCAATTAATCAGATTGACCGTGACATATATATTAACAATATCTAATATGACTGCACGGTTGGCGTAGTGGTTTAAGCGGCCGCCTCGCCGCTTGACACTGCTCTGAGTGTTGTGGGTTCGATTCCCACACGAGACAACACTTTGTGTGATCCATAAATTGTTGTTTCGAGTCTGGATGTTCATTGTGTCCGTTCGTTGTATGTTTGTAAAGTCCCCCGCGACACAGGAATTTCCTAGTGCGGGAGTTGTCTTTTTTAAAAAATAAAAAATAAAAAAAAAAAAAAAAAATATCAAGTTAATGAGTGAGTCGTTGCAAAGTCAGACAGTAATTGTTTGTTTTTACCTATGTCGTAAAACAAATTATAATTACCTGTTATAACACATATGCTTTATTGATTAAGCTTATATTATATTGTAATTAGACTAACATACTTATGAACTAATTAATAACACTGCAAGACGACTCTAGATTAGGTACTACGACCCTACTACTTTTTGTCTAACAATAATATTTCCACCTAAACACTGTTTAAGAATAGATACTCAGATAAGCGATAGGTATATCTTAAAAATATTCTTGTGCAATGAATAAATAATAATATAATCCCAAATCAAACATAATCGCAAAGGTACAATAAATAATACAAACATTTTACAACAAGTCCTCACAAAACACTAAACACAATTTTATCGTGTTCCTTAAATTCAACAGAACAGGCGACAATGTCATCAATATAACACAATTCAATAAACATCATCTGTCTTCACAATATCTGATTCGCCAGCTACATTATATAGCAATAACGATAAACCAGTCGGAGGAATACCAGCCAATATAGTATAACTTCTCTCCTGCCTACTTATAATAAAGTCGTAAATATTTTTCGTCTGTACATCTGTTCGGAGGAAAGAGGTGAGCCTCTCCTTACTTGAGGAAAGATCCTCTAGCCAGGTTTGTGATCGATGCGTGTTGTTGAGTCATTAACATAAAGTTCACTTCCAATATCGCGATTCATTAAATCGTTGTTGGTCCATCGGTTTCCGTAAGAGGTCGCTACTACTTTCATTGTTTTCGCTGTTCAACGACAGGTGATATTAGTTTATTGGCCTAAACAACATAATTATTTGTATTTATAAATAGGGAAGTTTCCTGCAAGTGAAATAAGTTATACAAGTATTTTATCTAGTGAAACATGTCAAAATAATAGTAGTTTCATTCATCAATTAATGTTAAAACTTTATTTAACATTTTTTATCGTCAATTTATTGAAAATAAGTATTCTACTTGACAGCTAAACACTATGATGTCACCACGTCATATTTCATACAAAATCCTTGGCAAAGGTACCGTTTTTGACATTTCATTAAGAGTGCTTGATTAGACTAGTTGGAAACAACCCTATTATGAGGTCAATAATTTACCCTACAGGTAAAATTATCAGAATGTAATCTTATCGAACTTTTCAAACGTTTTTTTTTGTAAGTTATTTAAATTGGTTGACAATTTAATGATATACCAATGTTATAGTAAGTAGGTCACACGATACAAATCTTGTAGTATCAATGTTAATAATGCAATATAGTATGTGAAACTCAGTCGAAACTGCAAGCAGCGACTAGTCTTTAGTACCAAGTCGAAGATTTCAAGCCGTATTTTGTTAAACATTGGATTTTCATCGAGAAATAATTTTCAAATGGCGATAAATTGTTAGCAATATATTGTGAGTTAGTGCGCAGGGACCGGCTACCGGTTTGTAGGTGTGTGCCTCAAACGACAGTGTATTGCGAGGCTGTGATTTATCGAGGTGCTTTATCAACTCGGAGATGATAACGGATGGATACACTTGTTAATCTTAGGCTTTTAGAGGAGATATGCTTTGCGTTTTTTTTACAGCCTTTGATGTTAGATAAATGATATTGAAACTAATATTAAGTTTAAGGTTAAAATTTGAATATTTATGAATGTTAACGTTAGAATAGGCAAGTACGTTGTATGTTTAAATTTTGCAAGAGATTTAGTGTCAGAGCTCTAATTTTGTTAGTGTAGTAACTAAGCGTGCTAATTATTACAATAATTGAGCGTTACATAATATTTTGATTCAAATATAATTTATTTTGCCATTCACAAGTAAAATTACTTATTCTAATTAAATCTCATCATATCGTCCAGAGCCAAAACAATCAAATAGTAGTATATACATACACAATATAATATTATAATTTTGAAACTGTTATGCTTCCGGCTGCAAAATTTGTGTGACCTAAATATCCATTTTCCAGAAGACAAATCTCTTATAACTTAACCGCCATCTTCAAGCACGTTTACAGAAGGCTTCAACGATGCGATCAACGCACGCGACGCCCGGGGAAAGTGCATGCTCAGCTTACAATCATCTTTACTCTGCCTTACGCCTGTTTGCCGTTATGTCGTCAACTGGACTCCCGGTATTTGGTATTAAAAATACAGCTCACATCTTCAGGGTTTATTACGAACTGTCTAGCTAATACGGAAATGTGTTATCAATTCTCGATGTAAATGCAGATGGAATGACGGTTTCTGAAATGACCCTTATTTCTATTAGATTAAAATATTCTTGGAACTTAGTTATCTGTGATAATCATCAACGAATTATAATTATTCTAATATCAAAAAGCGATCGGGTTTCTGCTAGACTGCTGATTGCAGTAATTATTGATATACAATTACTTCCAGTTTTCAAATGCCGTAATAAATATTATAGGATTTAAAGTCTGCACCTAATTTCAAAATTCTGTGTTTGGTGTTATTGTACAAAGTTTTGTTTTACCACTCCACTTTATTCTGTCTTGCTTGTGACATAATTAATATTAATGAATATTTAGAAAAGTATGGTAACAAAACACATTGTATCTCAAACAACATGATTTAACACAGAATGCAACATATTTCCAAAAAGCTTTTGAGTTGCGAAGTTCTCAGTACCGCGAAATTAACACTACAAACAGTTTTAATCAAAACCGCGACCAACAAGGACAAAGGTTTGTTGAAACAGGAAAACCTCAATCACACTTTAGATCAATTGCTTTAATCCCCAGAGATTGAATTGTTCAATCTAAATTTATCGTTCCCTTGATTAAACCCTTTTCACCCAAAATGTTCTGCATTTTAGATTTATATTATTTTCCTTTGTGGTTTTCCTCTAGTTGGTCAAGTACTTGGGCGAAGGCTTTACTATGACAAACTAATGGTGTTGTATGTTTGAGGTAATCCTTTTTTATCGTAAGTATGACTTTAGTATTTCATTTATTAGTTTTGAGCTGATTAAAAATTGGCACTTCTAAATCACAATTTTAATCTCTTAACAAGGTGTTGAAATGACTATTTTCAAGACTTTTTCTTATCTAGGATATTTCGAGCAATAAAAGGTACCTACACAAGTGAAACGTAAAAATCATATAAGGTATTTAAAGATAATCTGATACATAACGGTATTTTGTATAAAATTATCCTATTTCAATTTTAAAAGCCACCTGGCGACTTCAGACTTCGCTAACGACCGTAGTTTGTTCGCAACAAAAAGACGGAACAGAAAGTTTTGCCTTGTAATCGCTTCACTATAAAATCAATACTCAGACTCAGAAGTGTCCTACAAAACTAAGTATTATATAATATTAGACCTTAATATACGTCTTACATTAGGCATACCGAAGGTTTGATAATTTTATAAATCCCACATTTAACATAGTGCCAAAATTGTAATCACCGTTTACCACTATAAGATTAGGTTCTGATGACTTGTTTAATGGATTGTTTACAATAAAAACTTGTACAAAAGTTCTATGATATGTTGACTTGTAATCTGGCGCAACAAGTAAAACAACGCCATCGTTATCGATTTTAAACTGAAAACATGTTTCTGAAAGAAATTAAATGTCTTTCTTAAAGATTTATTTGACAACATGATTGTAGATTAAGGTTCTTGTTCCAAAATGTACAATTATGGCGGTTGTAATATTGTCTAATGGACGTATCAGCAGTTGCCCAGAAATGAGATACCAACCTAAGGGCCTATGCAAACCACGTTTTTTTAACTCGCGTTTGTAACGATACAGACGCGATACGCACGCAAGTCAGACGCAGCCTGTAGACCTTTGCACACCTGTATAAATTCAAACGCGCGTGTGCAGCGATACAGACGCGATGCACACGCGCGTGTGTAGCGATACAGACGCGCCGTCGACGCGCGTTTTTGAAAAGCGCGTCGACGCGACGGCGCGTTTAAAAACGTGGTTTGCATAGGCCCTAAGAGGTTTCAATTTCGACTAACTTGCTAATATATTTAACAAAATAAGTAGATATTAAACCTCACGTTATAAACCAATGACAAACAGGTGTAGCTTTATCGAATCACTAATTAAGGCGAAGGAAACTGTGGTACGTCTGTTTAATTTATTTATATCAAGATCTGTTGCTTATTTATGAATGTATCTTTATCGCCAAGCTCTTTCCTTTTAAAGTAGGTCTAGATCAGTGAAAAATGGTTTCTTTGCTAATTTATCATAGCATTATAGATACGTTGCCTCGGGCTGCTGTTTTGCAGCTGCAAAGTGCTAAGTATTTAGTACGAATAAACTTTCGTCTCATTAAGAGAATATACCGCGAGATTTTGAATAATAAGGATTTGATACGTACCTTACGTAAAATAATTATGAAACTTTTTCGATTAAAAAGGTCCTCAGATCGACATCGTGTGTAGAGAAAATATTAGAGCTTAAGATAATAAAATATTGAATCTTTTCAGGTTCTTAAAAATTATATTTTCTGTATTATACATCACTTTTTGCGCTACTGAGTTGAACAATTTGGCTCAATTGAGCTGGAAGCTGTAATTTGGCATGTATGTTCCTTGGAGACTGTTGGGTTCACTAAGAAGGGATTTCCCGAAATTCCCACGGAATCAGGCACAAACAGTTGAATTAAAATGTACAAGCGTAGCTGCGGGCATCCCTTAGTAACGCCATGGCCAATTTATTACGCCTTATACAAAATTAAACCTAAATAAGAAACAATTAGGTTTCATTTAGTCATTACTTCGCATCTTTGCTATAAAAGCGCTCATTACGTCGCAAAATTGCCTTACAATCAAACCACTAACATGTTTGTTCCGTTCTAAAATTACTTTGCATCCGTCTTTAGAATCCTTTTCCTGGATGTCAGTCCCCTGTCCCCTGTGTTCACTTTCCTGTGCGGAAGGCAGTTCCCTTCTGAGATTGAATCCAGATGATGCCTTCATTTTGTTTACAATAGCAATTTCACCTTTGTTTGTTCCCTTTTTGCTGTAAGACTACATGTGTAAGTTTGTGTTTTCCTGTTCAAATGTTTTATATTAGTTGTAAATTCTTTCGTTATGTGGGTTTCGGCTAATTTAATACTTTGTTTGTGTGTTGTTTTTTTTAACATAGATATCCGAAATATGCTTTCACTGTGTAATATGTTAGTTAAGTGTTTAATATACGAGTGTTGCCATAAATTAAACTGACAAATTACATATTCAGTTTGTATGTCTATACTTATAAAACTATGGCGTTTAGGAGCCAATATTGCCTTATAAAAGGTCCACTTTACACGCAAGCAGGACATATTACCCGTATTATAGATAATAGGCGTTGCCTGTTGATTTAGCACGAATTACCTTTCGTCTCGTTAAGAGAACATACCTTGAGATTTGAATGCTAGATTTGATTCGTACCTTACTTAAAATAATTTTGAAATACTGTTCTTACTAAAAAGATCCCTCAGATCGTCGACCATATAGGTAGAAAAAATGTCAGAGCATAAAATAAAGTAATGAATTTTGACAGTTTTTTTATGTATATAACTGCAAATAAAAGCTAAATTATATATTTTTTGCGTTACCGAGTGACTGATGGACAACGCACAGTCAAAACTATTGGGCTTGATTGGGCTAGAATATTCCTTAGAGACTGTTGAGTTCACTTAGAAGGGATTTCCTCAAATTCCCACGGAATCAGGCACAAACAGTTAAATTAAAATGTACAAGCGTTGCTGCGGGCATCCCTTAGTAACGCCATGGCCAATTTATTACGCTTTATACAAAATTAAACCTAAATAAGAAACAATTAGGTTTAATTTTATCATTACTTCGCATCTTTGCTATCAAAGCACTCATTACGTCGCAAAATTGCCTTACAATAAAACCGCTAACTTGTTTTTTCCGTTCTAAAATTACTTTGCATCCGTCTTTAGAATCCTTTTCCTGGATGTCAGTCCCCTGTGTTCACTTTCCTGTGCGGAAGGCAGTTCCCTTCTGAGATTGAATCCAGATGATGCCTTCATTTTGTTTACAATGGCAATTTCACCTTTGTTGATTCCCTTTTTGCTGTGAGACTACGTGTGGAAGTTTGTGTTTTCCTGTTCAAATGTTTTATCTTAGTTGTAAATTCTTTCGTTATGTGAGTTTCGGCTAGTTTAGTACTTTGTTGGTGTGTTGTTTTTTTAACATAGGTATCCGAAAGATATGCCTTCACTGTGTAATATATTAGTTAGCGAGTGTCGTCATATATTTAAAAGACAAGTGACAGCTAGGTAGGAAACAAAACGTATGAAACGGTGGCATTTAGGGGGCAATATTGCTTTATAAAACGTCTACTTTACACGCAAGCAGGACATATTACCCGTCCGACGTTTTACGATCGGGAATCCTGATATTGATTGCCTTCAGATCGGTGCCGGTGCGTTTTATTTTTTTGCAATGCGATTGGCATTACGCTTCGGATTCTGTTGGCAGATCGAGCTAAGTGTCTTGTATTTTACTATCAATATTTTCCAAAGACGATCGATTTTATTTGAAGGATGGTAATAAGGTCATTTTTAATCAAGTAAAACTTACAGTTATAGCTCCAATATATATATGTATCTAACCATTCAAATTGCTTATAATTTTGATTAAAAATTACCTTTGAATTCATAAAATAAAATACTTCTATTTATAGTTCTGTCCATAGTATACAAGATCTGTTGAAATAAAACAAAAAGGGAGTGAAAGATTGGGTCCGAAGAGCTTTTATCATAATCTCTGCAAGGACAATGAGGGTGGGAGCCCCATTATGTATATAAGAGCTCCAAGGTCTCAGACAGAATTGTTAAAATTCAAATTTTCGCTGAAGACGATCAAAAATAATTTGAATGATTTACTAAAACATTGTATTGAAGTCATCGAAGAGCGTTCACCTTCTGAAATCATTGGACATTTGAGTGATCTTTTCAAAGAACTTAAAAAACCTAAATACACGAAATCAACCTTGACAACTCGAATATTAAGTTCAAAATATGTTTAGAACAAATGCTGTCAATTAAAGCAAGTCTCGTCCCTTGTCGCAGTTGATTTATGAATGAACACGAAAGGCATAACCGTCGAATCCCTTTGGATTTTAACTTTCGCTTTCAATCGTTACGTGCTTTGTATTGGCGACGTCCTTGCGCGTCCAATGACGGGAATAAATCAATGTCTTGTTACATAATGAAAGATTAACGGCAATGAATTGAGAATGTGTTGGAAAAGTCGATTGGTTCGGAGGATTGTGTTGAATAATCATGAAGGAGCGTGAATGTAGTTTGAATAATGTAGGGTGAAGGTTGAGCTAACTCAGAAGGGACGAGGTTTTTTGGTCGCGTTTGAACTGCCATGTGGAAAAGCGGATCAGTTTTACTTTCAACATACACGTGCTGACATATTGGGGGATAATGAAATGGATAGTTAATTAAGTTCGTTGAAGGCATTAGTTCTATTTGTACGTAATGAACATGATGTACAATTTGCTAAACTTGATTTCTGCGATGTTTATTCTGTGATTGAACCACTATACTTGCTTTGATTCTGATAAGAGAGCAACCGTCTCTATCTGAAATCTTTAATGCAGAGTTTCTAATTCTTTATGCTTTTTTGAAAGCTTATACATTGCGGCTAAGGGTTCGCAAAGTATTTCGTTTTATTTTAGATTAATCTATAAAATATAATTTAAAATATAACGTTGTATCTCCTGTTCTCATTACAAAAGAAAGTAAGACATTGTTCCATTTCTTTGGAATAATTAACGTCACAATAGCATTTGTCAATACCCTAGTAAACCGTATATACGACACTGACCAGACGGGTTCACACAGGCATAATTGAAACCACTAACCCGAACATAAAATTGTAAGCTCCTTGGGTATAGATATAGTGTTTGATTTTCGTGAGAAGTGTGTGGCCAACTCTAGTTTCGAAGTTTTCAGACCGCACCGCCCGAAGGCCTCCGATATGGCCTAACGATTCTTATTCTGAGACAAGAATCGGGACCGACAGCTTTACGTGCCCTCCGAAGCACGGTAGCGCTCAAATGTAAATGCCACACGTGGTCACCCATCCAAGTGGTGACCTGTGTATGCGTTGCTTAACTTTACCGATCTGTTACGAATGGCAAGCCAAGTCTTGTTATTATGATAACCCATACACTAGGCTTTAAACCCGAACATAAAATCGTAATCTTCTAGGGTACGTATATGTATAGTGTTTGTCAAGAAGCATTAGCTAGCTCTATGTACAAATTCAAGCTTCGAATTTAATTATCGCAAACTGAACATAAAGGAAACATTAAGATTAAAGTGCCTTGTTCAGCTCGAGCTCATACTATCAGTGTCTTAGAATAATAAAGAAATTACCCAATGGATACGGCGATAGAGTAGATTTTCGTAAGACTAGACATTGCCTATAGCTCCACTTGTATCTGAATCGGTTGTCGCGGTAAAAAAAATATGTCATTCTATCTCCACACAAAAAGAACATAATTATCGTCATACCATAACATCGCTTCTTTGCGACGTGAAAGAAGGACACATATAACCACATTTTCGTATTCATAAAATTAGAATACATTGTAACGTCAGATTTAACGTCGTGAAGATTTAAGTAAGACCACTGGGTTACATTAATTACAAGACTAATGACAATACTGTACAAAATGTATTTTTATCCATATGGTCTCCTTTTAAAAATGCATGCAGTTTTGTTAATAGGTCGCCAATATTTCAGATATTTATATTTTCGGAACAGTAGAAATAAAAACATAACAACATAAATTCTAAGTACTTTACAAAAGGAATCTTGTGAAGTTTTGTAGTTGAATTAATGAACATTTAACATTACAATTATTGATTAAGAGGCAACTATAACATTCGAAATAAACTTCAGTTTACCGTTTGTTCTCAGGTTTTTTGTGACTAAAAATGCGGAAAAAATTACGGTGACTCCTCACCTGAATTTATCAAATTTTATTATTAAAATCGTTTGATCAGCATTATGCCACTCACTACTCGCGTTTGTACAATACGGAACCTTCATCGTCTTCACTATTCCGTGAACACTGAAGTAGACTGCAATTACGTCATTAACGGTCCTAGTACTAGCCTCAAGACAAATATCTAGTAAACGGCGCAGTATTTAATAGCGATAACAAGACAATTTTATTATGTGTATTATAACATTACTTCTCATCAGTGTTGATAATTTACTAGGGACTGTTTTCCATGAGTTCGATTGCATTTAAATTTTCCTTTTCCAGGGCTTTATATGTTACAGAATAAATTTCAATTTAATTAATATATTGTACTTCTTGCTTCTGCCCGCAGCTTCGACCGGGTATAACTACAATGAACTGTATCACTGAGTTTTTATTTATTTTCACCGTCTTTGTCTGAACGCACTATATATGTATAATATTGTTAATTATCGCTCGCGAAGGAAACCATCATGAGGCAACCTGTATGACTCTGAGTTCTCCATAATTGACTCGGAAGACATGTGCAGTCTGCCACCCTGCACTTGGCCATCGTAGTGTACAATAGTCTAATTATTTTCATTAGAAGAAAAGGTCGGTATCTAGCAGTGGAAAAGTATTTTATAAAGGCTGATGATAATAACAAGATGTCTACTTTCAAACTGCAGTAAGTGCATGCATTAAGATGTCTTTTATACAACTTAAAGCTTAGCATACCTCACGACTTGTAGCGTAAGAGATACCATCATAAGCCATAACATTACGTAAGAGCAAGAAGTTAACTCATTTGTGGAAACAATAGGCAGATATGATACGCTTCCTCGTAACACAATGTGTGGAAGCACCGCTTTGTTCCGATACGACGTAATGTAACACAGATTGGTCACCATTTTGTCTGAAAAGGCGGTATTTGTGTTACATGTGTGTTGTAGCGTTTTAATGTTATGTTCGCAGGGAAGAAAAAAATATTATACAAAATACATCGGATTAAATCTCTCATCATCATCATCATCATCAGCCTTTAACAGTCCACGGCTGGACTAGGCCTCTCCTTTGAAAGGATTAATTGGCCTACCTACTATACCACGCTAGCCAAACGGGTTGGTATAGGGTTTCTATCAAGTTTTCCTTCTCTTACATTGCTGTTCTCTGCATGGGATGATATGGGGTGTTGAAATGCCGTATTCTTAATCCGTCACCACACGGAAAACTCGGATTTACTCTCTAGTTAATCGATTTTAAACGTTCGCGATTTGTATACACCATACAAAATAAATTAGCATGTCTTAATAGCGGGTCTGTCCGCGACCACGCTTGGTGCAAGACGAGCGAAACGTCGGAAACAAATAGGTATTTATACCTTCAATAAGTTAATTGTACGCGATTAAGACCCGCTAATTTATTGTGTAACTCTCTAGGTCTTGTGATACCTGACTTTTCTTAGGATTGAGACTTATATAGTTTTTGGAAAAGGTTTATGTAGGCTAATGTATTAGAATTGAACTTTTTCGAATTTATTTCAGAGACTTAAGCTTCACAAAAAGCAAGCTGTATTCTGCGTATAAGTTATGAACTTTACACATATTATATCATTTTCCAGTAAGAAAAGCCCTACCAAATAAAGGTGGAACGTTGGTTCGGTGGGGTTTTTCTTTCAGTAGTTTGGTATCAGGTCGTGCATATAACATTCAAATCAATTCTAAGTTAAACTCTTATTTTGAGTCACATCTTTATTGGTAATTTTACCCTATATCCAGTAGAGATCGAAAAAACAGAAACAAATATAAGCTTTGATATTAAATAGGTATAATTTAATATGACAGCTTTTACAACAAATCACATACATGAAACAACAAACAATATTTGCCTAATCTGAAACAACAACAGTAATACGAACCTATCAGCAAAATTTTATCGCGCAAACATTTTACAAACCAAATCTGGCAACACCCATTTGCAACGGCTCAGCCTCAGGCAAACAATGTAATTTTTTTACACAATTTAACGAGAAAAGCAAACAAACGAGACATAACAAAAAAGTAGGACAAATATGACAAATTTCATATGACGTATTAGGTACATGACATTTTTAAAGGCAAAGGTTGGTACGATGTTACAAAGTATGACAAAATACTTGCCATTGTCCTATAATGATAGATAAATAAAGTGACAAAGTAACATCGCAATGTTACATAAGAGTCCATTGTTGTAAACAAAAGGGTCTAACAAAATATAATTCTTGTTATTAAGGTCATCTTAAATGGTTTACGGTCTAGTTTTTGACGAAATTTGGGGAGTTGGTTAACAAAATGCATTGGGAAATATAGATTATTTTGGACTTCTGAATTGTCAAGTAAGTATTAAAAATAAGTGTAACTATGATTTAGTGACGTTTGGCTGATAGAATAATAAATAGGCCAACGTCAACTTAATGATATTGGTTTGAAATCTAAATGGCAGTAGCTCTAGTCCTAGTGTATTGAATGCTACAACAAATATTGGTTTGTGATAGATATTTGGTAGAGCGAAATCTGTATATATAAAATCCTTGCGTTACTAACTGACTGACAGACAAGCTACAGCCAAAACTATTAGGCGCAGGATGCTGAAATTTGGCATGTATGTTACTTGGGGACCATAGTGGTGCACTAAGAAGGAATTACACGAAATTCCCAGGGGATCGGGCAGAAAGAGTTAAGTTAAAAAATGCGCGGGCGTAGCTGTGGGCATCATCTAGTGAGAGATAAAGATCATCATCTTGACATTTAAGAAATAGCAAAGGCTTTTTAATCAATTTGGAACTGAAATATCAATATCTGAATATTAATCTAATTTCTTCTTACTACGAGTAATTCGAAAAGTTCGTATTAGGATTATCGTCTTCTCAAAAATTTTAAAGAGAAAATAAACGTCTGACCGAAAGTTGACAAAAATAAGTTTTTAGTGTTTCATTTTAAAAATGTATCTTCTTCGCAACATTAAGCTGAGCCAAGTTTCCTTAAATGTTTGTTTCGTAATGTACGAGGGTCAAACTGAAAGTTCTTAGAACTGGCCACTTATAAACAATATAATAAAAAAATATTCTAAAATTTGAAAATAGAACTCTTTGCCAATATTACTGAGTATATATTTCATTCATTTGTCATTTGTTTTACGATTTGGCGGCAAATTGAAAATTGTCTGTGTCACGTCAACATGAATTTAACACGAGAAAATTTTCGTGCAATGATTTTTTATGACTTTCGATGTAATTTAAGTCAACAAGAAAGTTATGATACACTACGATTGGCCTTTCACGATGAAGCCCCATCTCGTGCGACTGTTTACAACTGGTTTAATGAGTTTAAACGTGGTCGCACTAATCTCACTGATGATGTACGTGAGGGACGGCCTTCTACGGCGACGACTGAAAATAACATCTGTGTTGTGCGGCGTATGATAGAGACTGACAAAAGAGTGACCTATCAGCAGATTCGGACAAGCTTAGGCATCGGTATGAGTCAAGTGCACAAAATCCTCCACGAACATTTAGCGGTCAGGAAGCTTTGCGCCCGGTGGATACCTCATAATTTGACTAAGGCTCAAAAACTCCATCGTGTGGATTGGTGCCGTAAAATGATTGAAAGATTTAACGGAGGTGACTCAAATGCTGTGTTCGACATACTAACAGGTGACGAAAGCTGGATTTACTGTTATGATCCTGAAACCAAAAGACAATCTGCTCAGTGGGTGTTTCCTTTCGAGGAGTTGCCAACTAAAATGAAGAGAGATCGAAGTGCGGGAAAAAAAATGGTGGCCTCGTTCTTTGGAAGGATAGGTCATTTCGCAACAATTGTGTTAGAGGATCAAAAAACAGTTTCTGCAGAATGGTACACTACCAATTGTTTGCCACTTGTCTTGGAAAAAGTTCGAGAGAAACGACCTCGCAGTAGGATCCTCCTTCACCACGACAACGCCTCGTCGCACACCGCCAAGCGAACGATCGACTATTTGGCGACATCAAACGTTGAATTACTGGGTCACCCGCCGTATAGCCCCGACCTCGCGCCTTGTGATTTTTATTTATTTCCAAAAATTAAAGAAAAACTTCAAGGAAAGCGGTTTATAAATGCTGAAGAAGCGGTGGCTGCGTATCGCGATGCCATTGAAGAGACCCCTAAGGACGAGTGGGCAAAGAGCTTTTCCCAGTGGTTCCATCGCATGCAGCGGTGTATTGACGTCAATGGACAATATTTTGAAAAGATATAATAAAACTAATAACTGGCTAATGTAATCAGTTTTTGATTTTCTAAGAACTTTCAGTTTGACCCTCGTATTATTGTTATCGCACATTGGCACACCGCCACCTAGCCCGTACAGAGCTTAACGCTTCTCTTAGCACTATTAAAATAAGAACACTGAATATATTTAAATTGCCTCATTTTAGCTACAGTATTTTAACTTTTATACCTATATGTTTAAGGCAGCGATGTAAAATTGAGGCAGCGATAGCCTAGTGGAGATACCAACGGACTGCCATGCCGAAGGGTTCGAATCCAAGGCGCGCACCAATGACTTTTCGGAGTTATGTGCGTATTAAATTTAGCCGTCGGTCCCGGCTATCATAAAGAACTTTGGCAGTCGTTACAGACACACACACACACAAAAAACTGACACTAGTCCAAACCATGGAATATAGCTAGCCCTTTGGGTTGCGGAGGTCAGATAGGCAGTCGCTCTATGGAAAAGCTAAAATTCAGTCAAATCAGGTTAGACTAGAAAGCTGACCCCGGGTTCTAACTGGGATAAACGCTAGGAGGATGATGACCTATGTGTATATTTTTATGTGAAGTTGGTGATTTTATAGACCCCAGGCTTATACCTTATGTTGACTTAAACATCACTAAAAAGACAAATCAGAATGTTAGTAAGGCAAAATAACCGCTGTTCTATATTCCTATGTAGGTATAGGTACCTATTCATCACCAAATTTCTCTGTATTCTGTTATTTTTTGTATTAACTTACCTTGCTGATTATTAAAGATGATAAATAATGCAAAAGTAATACTTTATTCAATCATCGCAATATACAAAAATACGCTTTGATTTGAGTTCATAATTCGTGAGAGCAACTAATATTCTGAGTTACCTTTAAATAACAAAGCTAAAATGGAGGGTTTTCCGTCTCTGTTACCATAGACTGGTCATGTACTTGTTTGCCATTTCATTGCAGCAAAAAATATGTATGTTTTATTTGAAAAAAATATTTTTAACGTTCGCTTTCTGTTTTTTAGTTCCTCTAAAGAAACCCGAAGAACTATAGCTACAGCCTTTAAGGAATACGCAAGTCTATTTTATTAATTTCATTTACTGCAACGCGCTTTTCTTAGCTACTCCGCCTAATAGTTTCTAGTAACAACCTAAAAGTAGCAGTATCGTTATCAAAATATGAGTACGGCCTACAACATGGCTAATTGTTATAATAACAGTTAAAATAACTGTTAACGACCTCGTCTTAGTAGAAACAGTCGGAATAGGGTTGCTAGGTTTTAAAAAGCTCTAAAAGAGCTAACGAGTTTGCGGTATTATGCTAATTGAAGTGCTTAGATCTATTATGGCATTGTATGCAGGAGTTTAGACTTAAGCTTAAGTCATTGTTTAATGATTATACACATGCAATTTATATAGAAATGCTCATTGTCTCCTGAGTGCATTAGTAGAAGCTATATCGACCATTTGACTGACAATTAAACTTTCTGACTTGAACATCACAGTCAACACGAAAAATAAGTAGGTACATATAGAAGTCACTTCTGTGAGTTGTTAAAAACTTCCCTCTTCTAAAGCCAATACCAGACGTTGCTATTGTTTACCATAAAAAGGCATTATTATCAATACTTATTATGATGACTTATATTGATGATCTGATGCAAAATTTAAACGTCGTAGGATGGGAAATGGTACTTTGCTTGCAAGATTTGACCCACACTAGCCAAATAAAACAAAAAATTCGAAAATTCGCGCAGTAACCCTACACTGTAACATGAGCACTGCTGCTCAACTAATTCTGTGTTGGCGGCGGTCATAACTTTAATGCGTCAAAACCAGTAGCTATTAAGATCCTGGATACCGTTGAACACAAGGACGCGCAGCATATTCTTTAGACTCCTACTTTGGAGTCTCGATGTTAAATCGCCAGTGATGTAATCGGCAGTTCTAACCATGAATGGGTCATATAGACAAAGGAGTGGCGAATTTAAAGCCCTAAGAACAAAACCGGGGAATGATTTTCAAAATTTGCTACCGATTTTCTTTTGTTGGATTAATTAGTAGGAAAAATCATGAATGCGTAAGAAACGTAGTTAAAAGAAATGTAATAAAAGATAAGGAAATAAAGATTCTTAAAATCATAAGCCTCTTTTGGCTTTGCCGTAGTCGGGTAAAAATATATCGGACACTTTTCACTCAAAGAGGATCTTCCATTTTTTTGGCGAAGTCATATTTTATTTTGTACTTTTTCGAAAAGTGCTATCTTCCACCCACAGCTATTTATGTTTAGACTATCTTCGACAAGAAAGGAGTCAAGAAAGTCACAATGGCAAGCATCCATGCATCTCACAAAAATATCGACTTTGTTTACAAACATTCCTCATCGGATTATGTTCCGTTATACACCATCTCATCGTAAACATAACTCTACCCAAAAACAACCAAATAAATGGCGATTCCTATCGAAGTGCGAAACAAATTAATCAGGACCTTATCGTCCAATCTTACAAATGGTAGGGCCACTGGTTCACGGAAACTAACCCTTAATAAACGGCTGTATGACAGCACTACATCTGTATTCATAATCAATGTGATTCCCGTAGCTAGGCATTAAAGAGCCCCCTGGCTCGCAATTATTATTCTTTAGTGTTACAATTATTCAGACAAAGTGGGCGTGGGGAAGAAAAGGGATAAACCACTGAAGACTATGATTCTTTGGTGGATTTATGATGTGCCGTGGTGATAGTGAGGGATTTTATCACCTCGAGCGAATTACTTGACTCTGCCTTTTGAGGATATGGTATTTTATATATATATTAGGTACGTCAGTTACAAAAGAAAACGTATTTTAAAAATCCTTAAACAAAATTCACTTTTTTCTGAAGGACATATCTGCGTTACTGCCTTACTGACAAATAACACATAGCCAAAATTATTGGGTGCAAGAAGATCTGGCGTGTAAGGAATTGTATGGGTGGACTTAGAAGAGATTGACCGAAATGAGAGTACCGGAGGCCCCATCCCCCATTCCTTTTCCCTAATCCCACTCCTCATCCTATCCCTTTTCCCAACCCTAGGGGGCGGCAACGTACTTGTGACTCCTGTGGTGTTGCTTGTGTCCATGGGCGGCGGTAATTGCTTACCATCAGGCAATCCGTCTGCTCGTTTGCCGCCTATTACCATAAAAAGAAAATGCCCTCGGGGACGGTAAAAACCTTTGAATGTGGAAATGTGCAAGCGTGGCGTCTAGTTTTAATATATCCAAAACCGACAATAACATTCTAAGAGACTTTAGCAACATTTTGATGTGACTTTTACCTGAATGTATTTGCTTACAGAAGTGCTTTCATCACTAAATAGCACAATCGTTCACTGCAAGGGTTCGAGTACGACTTCAAAGAGACCTTTCTCAATAAATTCCGTTTGATTTACCATAAAGGTTGACTTCAAAAGAAAAACGCAAAGGTACTAAAAAGTCCTTCAACCCTTACTACAATTTATCCTTTGATTATTGTAAAAGCACTTTTCAGCATGAAGGCCATGTATTGAATAGATTTTAATGTTGTAATCCGATACACATGTTTGAAAAAATTTATGAACCATATTATTCTCAATATGATTCATGACGACAAATACATAAACAACATACGAGAAAATCTCCTCCGTACATCGTACAATGCTGCAGAGCGTGCTCGTTTGCTGGCTGTGGGAGTCGGGGCTCTGGCTTCAAGCACTGCCATCGTCCAACATAGGTACCATGTTGGACGACACGACCTTTCGCATCGCTTCTTGCCTCCGGTTAGATGCGCCATGTGTCGCTCCACATCGTTGTCACTGTGGGGAGGCTGTCGACAGCCTTGGTCAACATGACCTGTCATGCAGCAGGAGCGCAGGTCGCATTTCACGACACAGCAACCTGAATGACATTCTCCGTCGGGCTCTTGTCACCGCTGGCGTTCCAGCCCAACTTGAACCTCAGGGTTTGGCACGCAACGATGGTAAAAGACCAGATGGAATGTCTCTACTGCCTTGGAAGTTGGGTAGGCCTTTGGTGTGGGATGCAACGTGTGTCGATACCCTTGCGCCATCTCATCTTCCTAGCACAGCGGGTTGTGCGGGCGCTGCTGCTGCCACAGGGGAGACTCTAAAACGGTGCAAATACGTAAATCTCGTAGGGGATTACGTATTTGAGCCGTTTGGAGTTGAAACGTTGGGTTCATGGGGCCCAAGTGCTAGATCTCTATATAGAGAACTTGCGAAGAGACTTGTCGACGCCTCGCGTGACCAGAAGGCTGGTATGTATCTAGCTCAAAAAATTAGCATTGCCATACAGCGTGGCAATGCTGCCAGTCTTCTGGGCACGTTCCCAATAGACGGCAATGTGGAGAACTTTCACGACGCCCTTTGATTTTTTTTTTCTTTTTTTTTTGTATTGTACCTATATTTTAATATTTTAATTTAATTTTAGTAGTAAGTAGTAAATAATTAGTTATAATTGTTTTGTGTTAAAATTAATTTAATTTTGTGGTCGTTAACAACATTAATCTGATAAAATATATTCTACGTAAGAATTTCGACCATAAGCAATGTAGAAATAAATAGCAATTAATCTCAAATAACAACTTGAGAATTACACAAGCCTTTTTGTTTGTATGGACATCGAAAAAGGTCTATCATACGAACAACGTAAAATGTGGGCTGGCACTGGCAATGTACCTTAAACACTGTATAACCGATTTAACGTATCGGTAGGTACATCACATTAATTTGATTTATCACTTTCAGATAGCGTTTCGGTACAGCGCTACACCGATATCCCAGCCCAATATCCATTTAGTCTCTAAGTACATTTACATTTAGGTCCAGCCAAAACCTATATGTAAATGAACTGACCTGGGACGTTTAAGCGGAACGACTGACGAATTACCATACGGACTACGCAAATTTCCGACGAAACGGTGCTATTGATTTTACGACAAGGAGAACACGCGATAAAAAAGGCAGCTACGTTTTTGTTACATGCCTTTAGGCAGGCAGACTTTATGATATTTGCGTATAACGTTACATTGTCATCCGTTATAACAATCTCTATAACGTTACAATAACTATCTATTTGTTATTGTCATACCTCACTAAATATAAATCTGATTCTTTAAAATAGAAGTTGTACATTGTTCTAGTTGTGAATTCTTATCATACAGTAGATAAGTACATCTGATTAATATTAAGATTAAATGAATGAATAAAACGAACATCCCATCATACTTCCAACAATTATCAAGCATAGACTGTGTTCTTCTAAAGTATTGCGAGAACACAGTATATGCTTGATATGCTTGATAATCTAGTAGATTAAATAGCATATTTAAAAAAATATTTAACTACTTAATTTATCTATTATTACTATACTTAATTTATCTATTTAACTACTTAATTTATCTATGCCGTGTGGTTGACGGCATAGAGTACAAGTGTCACCACCCCTATCTTCCCGTGGGTGTCGTAAGAGGCGACTAAGGGAATAACACGATGCAAATACCATCTTTGCGTAGAGACGGAAAACTCGACATCAAACCCTATACGACTGCCTCGTTGGTCTCGCGGCATATTTGTGCGCGTGGGATCGGGAGGTCCGGGGTTCGATTCCTGGGTCGGGCAGTGTTATTGGGTTTTTCTGTCACGAAATTCTCAGTAGCGGCACGGAGTCTGGAAATGTGCCCGGTACGGCAATAGGCTCGCCCCTTATTACGTGGGACTAAAGTATATCTGGCGAAAAGTGGGTGTAGAAATACACCTCTGCCTACCCCTTCGGTGATAAAAGGCGTGACGATATGTATGTATTTATCTATTAAATTCTTTAAAGTTGTTGTTAACTGTGTAACGTATGTTTATTACACGCTGTGACATACGTAGTAAGGTCCAAAAGTTTCCGGCCTACCCAACTTGAATTAATCAAATATACCAAAGTAGCATATCATTGGATTATGAAACTTTTAGTGACCTATCCATAATTAAAAGTATTAGTGTATTTCATTTATATACAAAGTTATAATCTTCTTTAATCAGAGAGTCGACAGAAAATTCGTAATGGATGAGATTGAATACCGAGCCGTGATAAAATTTTTGACAAAAGTGAGGGAGATGCCGGGCGAAATGAAACAAAGTTTGGATGCTGTATATGGCCAACTCTCCCCTTCGTGTTCCACCGTAAAAGAATGGTCGAAACAATTTCGTTTAGGAAGACAATCGATTGAAGATGAACTCCGCCCAGGACGTCTTTCTGAGGCCATTACGGATTAGCATACATTAAATTTTTCGAACAGAAGTACTGGAGGATAGTCAGTTAAAGGCAAAAGAATTAGCAGCTACGTCAAAACTTTCGAAAGCAACTGTGTTTGGAATCGTACATTAACATTTGGGTAAGAATAAGGTCAGTGCAAGGTGGGTCCCAAAACTTCTTTCCGCTGTTCAGAAAGAAGAACGTGTGAAGTGCTGTGTTCTCCAAGGCTGCTACAAAGAATGCAGTTTCTTTGAGCTCGACCATCCACTCTATAGTCTTGACTTGGCCTCTAGTGACAAAACTTCAGACTATTTTTTAAAGGCATTGAAATGGTAATAAGGCGATGTGGAAAGTGTATTGCAATAAAAGAAGACTATATTGAAAAATAATAAAAGTTGTTTGAGATTTATATTTAATTTTGTGGTTCAGGCCGGAAAGTTTTGGACCTTACCTAGTACATACCTAGCTTTGAATGTTTTGCATAAGTACCTATCAAGTCGATTTGTCGATTAAAATGGTTATCATAACACTCTATACGTTATAATGTATAGAGTGTTATGCTAACGATTTGCTCACTCTAAAATAGTTTAAGACCAGATCCAGTGCCTTGGATGATAAAAAGACTTACCATGCTGATACTTTTTAATACCAGTATAGCTGGATTCAGCAATGCTGATCACGGCAAATATCCAGATTAATAGCCGTGAAGACTTAGAGAAAGTCGTATTGTTTCAAAACCTGCAACGACTGTACTTAGAAATACTTTCGCACTTCCCATTTTGGAGATACAAGTAATAATTAACTCTAAAACGGCAAGACATGATACATACATGGCAAACAATTTTGTTCTTTTAGAAAAGAAAAGGGCTGAATGAATGTCGTATTTGTTTAAACAGCCGGCTCACCAGACAACACTGCGATGAGTATAATCGCGCGTCAAGTGTAAATCCGCGATCCAGGCATGCTTTGTTTTAAGAAATTAATTACATAAGTGATAGAACTAATTATAAAATATGATTGATTATACTAGATGAATTCGCGATTTCGTTTGTTTGTTATGTTTCAGGGACTGAGGGATTATGAATTTCACGAAAATTGGCTCAGCGACTCGGGAGTACGGTTTAGGAATTAACTACTTTGAATATATGAATAATTTGAACTTGTAATATTATCATGGTAGTTATAAACTATTTAAAAAGTTTGAGGTTACCTTTTCTTACACGTCATACATTATCATGTACATCCAATATTTTTGGTTGCCTGACTTCTCTAGAAGTTAATAATCGTAATCGGCCTATATTTTGAGGAAAATGAGGGATTTCGTAAAAGCTAATGAATTTAAATAATTGTTCAATCGCAGACGGATCTTGTTCGTTTCCTACTTCCAGATCAAATACTGAGCATGAGATGTTTTATTTAATATTGCTTACATATTAAGGGACGAAATGAGATTCGAACGTTGAAAGAGGAATAGCATAACCTCATTATTTTGAACGTAAAAAGTACCGTATGGTATTTTCCGCGTAAGGATCTTTTTTTTTGATGAAAAGGTCGACGCTAAGAAAATGATCTTTAGTAACTTGACTTCTGAGTTAGGGGAATGGCGGTAATGCTATAATAGATTTTACTATAAGTTGGGTAGTCTAATGATTCTAAAAATGCTGAGCCGTCTAATGGCTTTTTGCGTGAAATACGAAGTTACTGAGTAACTTCGCAAAAAGCAAGAACTGTGCTATATTCTAATAAAATTGACGATTCAGCAGAAACAGATTTGTCTCACTCTAGAGAATAATTACACATTTTATCTCAAAAAAAACAGGACAACTCCAACTTATAAGGACATTGCTTTTGCACATATTAATTGACATATTTCGAGGGGATCCTTAATCTATGTTGCTATGTCTATGACCGGCAGAAGGGCATAGACCAAATACCAATGACTTATAAATTGTATGTTTTTTATATATGTACCTACCTACGCTTTTTACTATTTATAAACGTTACCGAATCATCCATTGAATTGATCATCAGCAAGTATAAAAAAACAAGTATGAATGAAATGATCGACGATGGCTAAAAACACATGATATTTTTCTCCAATTCAATTATCCCAACCATCATCATCATAAGATGATAAATCATACCAAACTCATCCAAGACGAAATCCAATTTATTTAATACTGTCCAGCAAAAACCGAACCATTAAATTAAAAAGAAACAATTCTATCAATACCGTAAATCGGAACATAATGGCTAACGGAACACATTTTATATTTGAGCATCGATTAATTTTGTTCCGGAGAAAAAAAGATCAACTCTACGGCCAAAAAAACATGGCATATCAATTAAGACTGCAACACCCTCTCCATGTTACGCGGTCATTGCCTTAAAATCTTTAAGCTATTTTGACCTTACTCTGTTCGAGTATAGAGGAGAATTTCGTGTGAAAGAAATTCCTTAATTATGTTAACATTAGTTGGCGTTAGTACCGTGAACAATAGGACTGCAAATGGAGTAGGAAATAAATGATCTGTACATTTCCATTGTTAGTTTTGGCAAACAATGGGATGCGATACCGTTTTTTCTATGATTTCGTAAGTAATGATGAGAGTTACATCCTTCTTGGTAGATGGTTTTAGGTTTGTTACCTAATGTTGTAACGTAATGTTGCCATATATCAAAAGAATTGCGGAATATGTTTTCTGCGAAATTACTTATCATCACTTGTAGCGACTACTGTATTGTTATATGAAATGCTTTGTGAAGAAATTATTCAATTTGTCCAAGAAATCTTAAGGTCATAATCATATTTTCATCATCAAAAATCACAACTATCACACAAATATGTTTCTTTTTACATAGACAGAACAACATTACATCCTTGTTACGGTATACATTTTTTAAAGACCTAGGTACTTAGTTAGAGGGAAGTGAATCGTCAAACATGATTATATCCGCTACGGCGAATTGCATGATTGCAAACCCAATTATGATACTAACTACACAAAAAATACACACATCACATCTTTAACGCGTATACTTCTGAAAAGCATTTCGAAATCCTAGGTATGTTAAGAACACCGAGAAAGCTAAATAGGAGGTCTATTTAGAGTTCTCGTCGTCCTTTTTCTACCAGCTACACAACATAACTTCACGCCTTTTATCCCCGAAGGGTCAGACAGACGTGTATTACACACCTACACTTCGCCAGTTATGTTTCGGTCCCAATGTAATAGGGGGCGAGCCTATTGCCATCTACCAGGCACATCGTTGAACGATAATTAACATTTTTAATACACACGTAACATCGAAAAGTCAGAGGTGTGTGCCCGGGGCAACTGGGGATCGAACAGCTCCCTCCTGGTAAACGTCATAGTATTGTGTAAATCTGTTGGTCAGTGACCATATGTCTTATTTGTTAAAACGGCCATCAAGTCCAACAGTCAATGAACGCAGTGTACGCAGACTGACAATGATATTTTTTAATCGAAAACATGTACTAGCTTATATTGATGACATTATCACTAGTAGGCTTACACTATTTTTTAACACGCCAAATGTTTGTAATCGGTTTTTGAAAAGTTTTTAACTAGGTTGCAAGTGTGAAGAACAAAATTTAAAATAGGTCCAAAATAATTTGAATGTCACTTTACGACTGGCAACTGGCTACAGTGTAAAAAGAGAACCACAAGTGATTATGATAATAGGTAGAGTTCCAATTTATTCTACTTTTTATGCCTAAGGAGCAAGCTGGCTGGTTGCCAGCTTTATAATCAATTGCTTGATTCCATTCCTGGCCGTAGATAACTTTTGCAACAATGTTGTAGGTAGTAACTCTTGTAAGCTTATTCTAAAGCACTCGATCTTTGTCGATGGATGGCGTATACGAATAAGTCATCGATAACTTTCAAAGCGAGTTAAATGAAACGCAGTTTACGATTATTATGTTAATTTAAATATCTCTAAACATTAATTATTAAGTTAGTTGTCATGTTGAAACATAAATAAAAATCTTGGGTTTGTTTGTTGATAGGCCTACATAAGTGTCTTCCAAAATGTCAAACAGGTGATGATGACGGGTATCCCTTGTTTGACCGAAAGGAATTTGACAAATTTTCACTTCCCAAAAATTTTTTCGCATAATTTCATTTGCCAAATTATTACTTAGCAAAAAATCTATTCACAAAAAATTGTAACGCAAACCTAATGTTTGGGAAATGAACGTTTAAACTATAACTTGTTTACCAACTAGTACTTTTAACATTTTTTATTTAGTCAAATATTTCAGTTGGAATAACAGTTTTTACGCACTAACGCAAAAAAAAAAACAATGACTCTGAGTTTGTTTCGGCCTTTCTTCTCAGGAAGTCATTTAGCTAGGAAAAGCCGGCATCATCCAGAATAGGGTTTTGACTTGTATAAGTGTTGTAAACAACCAAAATGCAGAAATAAATATGTCTTTACGCAAAATCAATAATTATCCTAATCTAAATAGTTCAGTTCCGGGTAACCTACTAAAATCAATCTCTTTTTTCTATTAATGCAAGTCGTTTCTGCCACTCGCCGGCCGCTACCGCGGCACCGCTCTCGCTTCGCTGGCTCGGCTCGGGCGTAGGAGGTCACAGTTCTAACCTAACCTAACCATTTTTTTAAATAATTAACCTACTCTAACTACTTCCATAAATAAACTAATATCATCAAGCGTTTATTGTCTGAAGATTGTTTGCTGTAATAAGGCATTTGATTAAAGAACAAATGCCATAATGACATTATACTTGGTAAAAATTTGACCAAATTAAAATATGCGTACTAAAATCATTCGAAATATTGCAATGGTATAAAAAAAGGTTGCTAAAATTTGTTTGAGTAATGAAATTTTGTCAAAATATTTTCGGCATAACGGCAGGATCCCGATGATGACAATATTTTGACAAATGCGTTCAGTGATCTAGACAATTTTCATCCTTGGAACGATCAGAAGTTTAAATTAAAAGTGAGTGGTAAACGTAATGTGTGTTGATAGTTAAATGCACATTAATCATTAACAATAATTTTAATGTTGATAACAATAGTTTCGAAGTTCAAAATTATTCAGTTAAATCATAATGTGAGGAAAACGTCAAATTTTCAAATGCATTTCGTAACAATTTTTCATTTACATTCAGTGCCACCATCACAGTGAACTAAGTTAACTTCCATTACCCTCCAAAGACGAGCAATCCAACACCCATTCCACAATAATGACAGGTGTCAGCAACAGTACATAAACCAACAAAACGACGCAGATTGCACAAAAACCATGATGACATCATTACGATACGAGGTAAAAAAAAAACACGGGATAAGTGCGGACTGCGGTTACGAACACGTACAGAGGTGATTATAACTTGAATACAGATAAAAAAGCGCATAGAATAGAGGACTTTTTGCTCGAATCTATCTGGTTGAGGAGTCGGATGACGTGTACTGCGGTAAGAACGTGATATTGTCGTGATGATTATGACGTTGGTTGGTTGTGGATATAATTGAAATGTATAATACCTTAATTCTGCAAATCTATCTGGAGATTCTTTTTCTTGGCTAAGGCAGGTTATTTTAAGAGTAATCTTATTTTTTTTTTTAAGTTTGTTTGGTGGACTAAAGGCTTACTCTTCGCAAAATAAGAAGAGACCTGTCCAGAGTAGAAAAAATTGTTCACAAAGCTGAGGACGACTGATATGTATCATAGTGGAGCCGCGAGCAGAAAGTAGTCCATACTAGTATTTAAATGCACGACTCTGCCTGCGTCTATTAAGCCTTCTTTCATAAGCTAAGCCTCTGAGCCTATGTTGATGAAATTTAGCTCGGAGATAAGAGAAAACCCGAGGTAAAAATTGAGTTCTAAATTAGTTACTATTCTAGACTATAATATATTTTTTTAAATTTAACTCTTGGAGACGTTGTTTGCGACTATACAGGCAGAGCATTCTTGCAGGGGTGCATAGGGTTCCCACCAAGAACTTAGGGTCCCAAGCCAACCTCACCTGCAAGTGGTGCACCTGCCGATCGACGGACGAGGCTCTGGCAAACAAAATATCCCGATAAGCGGCAATAGGCTCGCCACCTATTACGTGGGATCAAAACATTGGCGAAAAGTGGGCGTTTAATATGCCTCTGCCTACCCCTTCGGGGAAACAGGCGTGAGTCTATGTATGTATGTATGCATTCTTGCAGGCAGAATCACCAATGAAAAGTCACTTATCCACGATTAGCATTTTAAGTAATGTGAAGGAGTATATCCAAGCAAACGAAGAGAACAATTATCAGCGAGCTCGTATATTCTGTTAAAACCGAGAAATGTTCGAACTCATAGTACGTACATTTCTCGGTTTTATCAGGGTTAAATTTAGTATATTTTGAGCACTAATTACATTCATAGACTCACGCCTGGTTCCCGGAGGGGTAGGCAGAGACTACGGAAAGCCATTTGCACATCCTAACATACCTCTCTTGCTTCATTCACTCCCATCAAGTTTCTCATGCATGCTCTTCTGTTTAGGGTACTTCTGACCTGCCCTTTTTTAGGATGTCTCCAATCTGGTCAGAGAAGGCCTGCCTAGGTCTTCGCCTTCGTCCTGTACCGTTCACACTTGAGCAATAATTAAATGTAATAAAAGAACACAGTATTGAAAACTCTGAATATTACCAGATTCTTAATGCCAATGCAAAAAAAGCCGTCACCGTATACGATTAATGTATTAGCCTTATTCGTCCACAACGATTAAGTTGTACACTCCAGACGATAATTTTCCGTGTGAATACCATTCATTAGCAACAACTAGTCAAACTGGATCTTAACCCCAATATTCAAATATAAAATAAAATAAAATATAAATGATAATGTATCACAAACAAAATTATATGAATCATCTATAGATACCGTTTCTTCAAGATCATAGTCATAAATCATATAAACTAGTAAACAGCTAATAAAGTCTGTATTTTAGCTTAATTACCAAATGAGCATGTTAATAAACTAATTAATATTTTAAACAGCTTAAATGATATAGAACCGGTAAATTGGACAGAATCATAACTAAGAGTTTGTCTGTATATCATAAATTCTGAAAGAAAATAAAAATAGGGTCGCTATTGTTAAGGAGATTCCTTTTATTTTAATAATAATAATAATAATAACCCCTCTGTGGCAGCCGTTATCTCATCATGAGACTAACGCAATCTCGGAGGGCAGAGTAACAGTTTTCAAACATCACCTTCATCTTGTGATATAAACATAAAATGTATTGCAAGATGAATAGAAAGCTTACAAGTCGCAGGGCAGCTTTGTGGCAAGCTGAATGTGTGTGGCGACACTGCGGTCCCGAATGCTTCACAGAGTCGGTCAGGGCCTCGTCTCCGGCTTGCCTTTATTGGCTGGTTGGAGTTGATGCCCAAGAGCACCCGCGGGACTCTCAACTCTGGCTTGCCTTGGTTGGCCGGCCAGAGGGAAGTCGCAAGAGCTATTTGCTCGGGGGTGGAAGTGTCATTTTCAAGGGCGTAATTACGGGGAAACCCGCTCCGGGTCACGATCCGCGATGGTGAAACCGGTGCCGCACCGCTCTACACCCCTAGCCCCTCGCACCGGTGTTGCCCTCTGGCTGCCTTTATGGCAAACTTCGTTTACCATGGTGGCTATTTAGAGAGGGCCCATCTAGTGAGTTGGCGAGTCACCGTCTGCCCTTTTTCGACGTACTATAAGCGTACTTAGGGCAGACGCCGTTTTTCATCCATAGTTTCCATATTCACTCATCCATTGAACACCCATCACAATAGCCCAGAGTAAATAGTTTCCATACAAGTAGCAATAGTCCTACACCTACTGCGGCTAATCCGTGGCTGTACTTCATAGTGCAGTTATGGAGGCTCCTCGGTAGGTGTCCCACCACATCCTAGATTAAAATTCTCAAAAGGCCTCTGCGCGTTGGACCTATGTCTCCGTGTACGCCTGCCAACGGGCCGTGTACTTTTTTAACATCATATGTTAGAAAAGTACGCGTGAAAGAGAAGCGAATAATAATAATAATATCGTTTATTTGTATGAAATATGGTGCTTACAGATCTCATAATACAATACATAGAGCTTCATATTCCGCCTACTAAATTCAGCATGCAAATTTAGATTGTGCCATAATTTTATTGAATTAAATAATATTAATAATTCAAATATGTCACGTTGGGAAAATGTCAAGAAATTAAAATACAAATGTCAAACTATGAATATTACAAATGTCCAACTATGAAAATTACAAAAGTCAAAGTATTACAAATGTCAAACTCTAAAAATACTAATGTTAGAACAATAAAAAAAAATTAAACCAATGAGGTCATCACCGATAGCCTATAAGATTTTAGCCTATTAGCTAAATTGTTAATTATCGGTTGGCCTGAGCCTCGGCGAGCACATTAAAGTGTCGGTCCCAAACATCCATCATTTTCATAAAGTCACTACAGTTATTCTGCACAGTCATGTGAAATCATTCTTAAAGCGGAAAGGCAGCGATAGCCTATTAAATATACCAACAACCTACCACGCAGAGGGTTCGAATCCACGACGCGCACCACAAAATTTTTGAATTTATTTGGGTATTGAATTGTGAAGTGTCGCTCATTCCGTGTCTCGGAGGGCACGTTAAACCGTCGGTCCCGGCTATTATGAACATGTTTGACAGTCAGTACCCTCAAATAAAGTGATACTGGTCTAAACCATGGAGTATCGCTATCCTTTTGGGTTGCGAAGGTCAGACGGTAGTAGCTCCGTAGAAAATCTGATATTCTGTCAAATCTGGTAAGACCAATAAGAGGACCCTGAGCTAGAACAAAAATAAAGGAGTGTCTTGAATGCAACCGAAACAACGCTGGGCCGATGAGTTCTTTTCCTCTGTAACCTAAAGAGATAGCGATATTCCAAGGTTTAGACCACTGCTCTCTTTCTTCATCGATAATGTTTGAAAATGTTCTTTCTTGATATACATGAATATTCTTTTGTAAATCACACGCACATCTGCTTCGACGATATCATTAGGTTAATATAATTTTAATTAAATTCTACATTTTACACGGGCATGTAGGCGATTAATGAGATTTAGTCCTAAACGACACGTATTACGTTTTAGGCAACACCGGTATAAGATATTTAATTAAATTTACATTATAATATAATTATGTATGTATGTGTAGACACGTAATGAAAATAAATAATGCGCAGCTTATTAAGACTGTGTTTTGCTTTTGCAAACACTTGTCTGTCGTGGTGCTTTTGCAAACACAACCGCTCTGCAAAACAACAAACAAGACCACGTTGGGGCATCAACATCGGTGGTCAGAACGGAAGCCAGATTTCCGCACAATCTTCTATCATCTCTCCTTATTGGCAGGCTGTCTGAAGCAGACAGCTACGGGATTTATCACCGCAAATTTGATCTGGTTAGTCCAGTACAGTAGACCTACCACGTGGTCTGACTTTTAGTTCCAAATGTACAAGAATATTTTGAACGCTGTTATTAAGGCCCAAGTGGAAAGGCGATTTCCTTATACATTGTAATAAAGTGCGAGCGACGATGTACGAAGAGCATTTGGGAGACCAATTTTGGTTATTTCAGTTGCAAAAATAGATTAAAGTGCATTTGAAAAGACAGCTATAAGTTCTTTAGCTTCGCTCCTTTAGATTCTATGATCAATGTCTATCAAAGACTAGCTGGATGGCAAGTTACAATAAATCAGAATAAAACCCAGACTATTCTGAGACCGTTGTGTCATTACCAAATCAGGTTTTCGTTGTTAATATACTAAATTGTATTATGATAATTAGAACTTCATTAGAAAGTGAAGCCATTAATTTATACTGTTTAACCTTTGATGTCTACAGTAAATGTCATTTAATTATGCAAACTCAACGAAGCCAGGCGGAACGGGAATAAAAACTTGTATATTGTAAATAAAAGTGTTTAATTAACATGTTATAATTATGTATTCTAATGAAATGTTACCCATTAATTAACTTAATGAATTTCTTTGAGAAAAATTATTATGAGAGCCAATTAGGAGACGAAAATCAATTATTTATTTCGATAAAATAAATGATTCTCGATACAAATTGGATACTTGACATCTTTTGAAGTTGAAGATATAAATACGTGTTTAATTATAGGGAGTGATAAGTATAATATTATAATATCTTTATACACAGGTATTTTTTTTGGAAAATCTTCTACAACTACTATAACTATCTAACATACAATATTTTGGGTTGAGAATTAATTGTAAAGTAATTTTTAATAATACTTATTTTTAATTGTTCGTATCCCGTTCTGCGTTCCCGCCCTCTAGGACAACCGCAGGTGTCCACGCACAGGAGAGATATTAAAGAAACCTGTTTACATTTTGTTATCGGTTTATAATTAGATATACTATATAGTCAAATAGTAAAAAAGTATCTTTAGTCCAAATGTGAAATTGACTGAAATAACTTCAAACAATTACACACCCTAATTAACACGGTTGTGTTTATTATTCGCGAATAATTTTTAATTAACATACTTGTCCCATTCACATTTGGAACGAAAATTATCACAAAAACAAAGCAATTTTGTTCTCGAGTGTACGCCCCGGTAGGTACAGTCATCAACTAAATTGTTTTGTCGTCTGTATAATTTGTGGAAGGTGTGTCGCTATTAATTCTACACTCTCACATTCACAAGTCGTGTACATGTAATTACAAAACATATTTCTGTCCAATTAAATTAATTAAGATGACTTGCGGTCTCAAAAATTAAGAATATTAATACAGTACTGGCAGCACGGCAGAAAAAATAAAATGTTATTGACATTATTTTTCGTAAATATACTGTGTTATGTTTAAAATTGCTGTTTTTATTGAGTGCTATCTATGTTAAGTTTTTATTCGTTTTCTTTTCATAGGGAAATGCAATAGGTATCTTGCCCAATGGTAGTGTTACTCATCACTTGATCAGTCTTATAAAAGAACTGTAAAGGGTTTGGAATGACTTCACAGTAAATGTTGAAGCTTTAAGAAAACCTTTGACATTACTTTAAAGCCTATACCTACACAGTACGATATTTTGAATTGCTAATTTCCTCAAAAGCTAAAACGTAGCAAGCTTGACCTTAAAAAAGTCGTCTGGGACTTCTTTATTTTCATTATTTTAATGTCTTTAAGTCACGTCCTGAAATACTAATTTAGGTGGAGTATTCCAGTAAAATCTATTTTGTTTTATTTATTTCCATTTCTTACAAAGAGGTACCTAAAACCAAGTTAATTTTAGTTGGCAATATCAGAATATGACATTCATGATATTCAAAGTTATAGCGCAAAATTATGGCTGCAAAAGCGTACTGTAACTCGGTACGATAATGTTAGTTAAGAACAACCTTTTTTTTTTATAGACTCACGCCTGTGTCCCCGAAGGGGTAGGCGGAGGTGTAATATTACACCCACATTTCGCTGTGAATTTTTAGGTCCCACGTAATAGGGGGAGAGCCTATTGCCATACCGGGCACATTACCAGACTCCGTGCTGCTACTGAGAATTTCCTAGCGGAAAAACCCAATAACACTTTGCCCGACCCGGGAATCGAACCCGGGACCTCCCAATCCCACGCGCACATTTATGCCACGAGACAAAGTTAAGAACTGTCTAGTAATATTATGAATATAGAATGTTGGGATAAAAAATATAATCATGTCTTCTTGCCGTTATAATCTCAGCATTGACGTCTTTCATTAAGAAGCCTGCTTTTCATCAGAGAATACTGAACATTTAGAAAAAGATTCATTAGAGTCCCTGTAGATCTTAAGTGCCGTTATTTTATGCTTTTTACCCCAAACGAAAAATTACGACTTACGTGATGACTCAAGATAGCAAACAGAATATCACACATAATAATATTCTTCATAAACGCCTCAATCGCTCTGCCCAATAAGGCTTTCGATATCTTAACAAGTATAATTTAAATGTCGTAAAAAGCAAAGAATAATTATGAGCAATGCAGAGATAAAATAAAACTTTATTGACGTATGTACTCCATCGAAGCCTGCTAAGGCAAACACACACTTCAACTTAACTAATTAACTTACTTTAAAAAGATAATTTATACCTTAGCAATCAAGTTTAAACGATATAATAAAATATTTTTAATATTTTATTATATGCATAATCATAATATAAAAATAATATTTCTAGTTAATTATGGTTTAGCAGTTTTTATACGAAGAACTATTTATGACAGTATCAATTCAGATTATATGATCCACGTAGTTCTCAATAAATAGGTATTCATTACATTTTTTTAAAATATATATTCTAAGATTTTTAAACTTTATAATATTGTCTACCTGTAATACATGGCAATTTAAACGACTTACTTTCACCACAGCGTTTCATGCAAGAATCTTCTCCTGGCGGTCACACACACAGCACACTATATTTGCAAACTTTAATGATTGAAGACCTATCGCCATTCAGCCTGATAAATTAAATATTAAATTCCAAAATCCAGTCGGTACACGAGGTCCGAAACTCAACCAAAATCCAATTGAATCGATACATAAGTCCAGCCAGTTTATTGAACGGAACCGAACAAGTGTAGATATGCCTTACAACTTCAAGAACGGTACTTGAAATTACGAACAAAAATTATACTTGGACTCTGCTTGAAAAGGGTCGAAAGTCGTTGAAGTGCCAATTTTTCAGACAATTATGTAGCAATTCGTACGACGATAACTTCGCAATGTTAAGCATTTAATCTTGTTTTGTATTTGTATGAAGATTTTTTATTTTCAATGTATTTTAATATTTGACATTCATTTTATTTTCAATGTATTTGTATTTAATTTTGGGAGAGATGTTGATTTCAAACAAATATGAAGCTGTGCATCGGAGTAACAGCTTTATAAAATAGTTAAGATTTTTGTGCTTTCCATTAATGAACGATAAAATAAGGTTTTGGATGATTTTATCGTAAATCTTGCTTTAACAAAACTGTTTCAGAAGATTAACTCGGGAAATTGAGACTGGTTGCGCAGTAATTTGTTACAGAGCTTACTACAAGTACTACGACACTGGTCAGTACACAGAAAAAAGTAGGTTCGATTTCGGCGCAAAATAAAAATTTGTGAAAACCACATAACTTATCTTTTTAGTAACCCCATTTTCACCTTTACCACCTGTGTAACAAGGAAAAAGTGAAAGAGAGTTTTCATTTGAAGCTAAAATCTTAGTCTATGCGACGATTAAAACAGTAGCGCTATAACCCGACATAAAAACATAACCATATAACAGCATTCACAATAATAACGTAAGTGAATAATAACATCATTAACAGTTCAAACGTCCACGAACTCTAGTACGTCTCATTACAATCATTACGAAGTCCAAATAATACGTAACAGTTACAAACGATTACATTGACGTGTTACCGTTACCAAACATTACCGGTAAATGCTTGTACTACTCATAATATACATACTTGTATGACTCATAAATTGTACGGAAGTCATGACTTAAAAAAACGCTTCCATGCAAAAAACTCATAAAAAGAAGTTGTGGCTTTTTTAAGAGTTTTTTGCATTGAAGCAAACAAATACCTTAATGGTAAGTGGCTCCCTGTGGTGGACATTATAGTGGTAGAATTAACTTACTAGTACTTCAGTATTATATTATCTGTGCTAGTACTAAGCCTTAAAAGAAAGGATTTTTACAAAATTATAAAAAAACGTAAGGACGGAGTGATGAATGCCTTTTGCTGTATCTTTTTTGTCTTAAAAACTTCGCGTATTATGTATACGACTGCTGGCAACTATTTACCATAATTTCTTTGATAGTCCTTATGAACTAACTGGGTTCTACGATAGGAAGAGAGTAAACCGGGCTTCTATTTGCTACTGCTCACTACACATTTGACAATCATAAACCACTCAAATTTAGCCGTATAATACCCAAGACAGATGGAACAAATAAATTCCCAAAGTTATCAGCGTTGCAATTTTAGCTGAAGTACTTAAAAAGCTATCACGCTAAGATATAGACTCTTCATTTATAAGATTTGCTTATCCTTGAGAGATTGAACGGTCCACGAAGATTCAGAAATAATCCTCACGATTTTGACATTCAACTTGAAGCGGGGATCTTTTCATGGTCCATTTAACTGAAGCGGATTCCATTTAAAGTCGGTCTACTATTAAATTAATCCATTTAGACTTCGATCCTAAGAGACATTTGATTTCAAAAGCCCGGATTATGAGATTCAGACCGGAGTGTCTTTAATAGATGCTGAGTTAAGAGCGTTATTCAAATCGATAGCAGGTTTGTCTATATATTGTTTTCAATGTTTTCAGTACATTGCTGACACAATGTTAGGTATGCTGGGGTGATTATTATATCACAAAAATCCATTAAGAAAAAAAACAGTAGTAGAAATACAACGACTTCCCTTGTTTTATCATGTCTAACTGTGAATCAATTTCTGCCTCGTCACTAAATATAAAAAATGATCTTCTGCCTATTAATAAAACATGATAAAAAAGCGTAAACGTTCGAGATAAAAATAACAACCGACTGTTAGATACTATTATTACACCATTGAGAGTGACGGCAAAATCGTTGCTAGAACGTATAGTTTACTCAATTGGCACGATAAATACTCACGACTTTGCATATGACTGTAAAAATCAAGAAAATAAAATAACAAAACAGAAGCATGCATTTCTACAAAATTATTATTGATGCATTACTCTCACCATAAACCGAAACGAAACTGAAGATAAGCAAATATTCATAAAGAGGTGCTATAAATCATTCCGCAAGTAGCTCAGTCGAGTCTTATTTAATGGTTGCTCGCGGCGATACCAAAAGTGGCGAGTTGTTGCAAGATGTGGCGAGATCTTACAACGCGTCACTTGCGACAATCATTCAGTACTCGAATCAGGTTACTCGTCACGGCCTTAATCCAACGACTTGAACCCGTTCTACATTAGAATATATGTACATGTATGTGTGATCGTGCTATCGCAGGACAGTTGGAAACGACGGCTGAAATGGAGGCCGAGTATAATACAAGCCAGCTGTTTAAAAATAATAAACATTGTTTGAAAAAAAATGCCGTGCTCGAAAAAAAATGCCGTGCTCGAAAACAAATGCGAAGTCGAATGCGTTAGTACTTAATAGATTTTATCGTTACTGCAATAACTTCGAATATTGCGATTTAAATTACCTATTTATTGGAAAGTATGAGAATTGTAAGATCTAGTATTAACTTTTAAGTATAGACGAGTTTTGTATCTATTGTTTAATTTTTTTGTTTATAACTTAATTTTAACATTATTTTCTTAATTCGTCTATTTTGATGTTGAGGTTCAAAAACTAAGATTTTGGAAACATATCATGCCAAAATCTTTCTTTTAAATCAGTTATAATAAACCATAGTATACATAATATGTAGTACCTACATAGGGAAATTTTGGTAATTGGAATTATTCCAAAAATGTTATCAGGAAGTTCGTGTTTTGTTTTAAACTTACAGAGTTATTTGCAAATTTTGGCAATTCGACTTGCTAATGGCCAACAAGGTTGTAAAGTTTTGAAAGTAATTATTCCCTCGAAGTGAAAACTTTGAATAACAGAAATAAATAACAATCACCCTACCAATTCGTACACCAATCTTAACTTATAAATACAAGATACACAATAAATCAAAGGCGATATGAAGGAATTGGTGTATTTGAAAAAAAACATCTAGGTTAATCTTGCCTCGTGGAGAATTTAAAAAAATAGTCAATTATCAGACAAAAAAGTTTAAAAAAATCGTTTAACTGCGCTAAGACATAGACAGTTTTGTAATAGCAGTAGCAAGTGGCCTTCTATTTGTCTCTGCCTACAATGACTTTTATATATTTAGTGATGTCTTACCATAACTTTTTTGTTAGTTTGTTATTCATATTATTCCTTAGTATATAATATTTAGTAGTAGCAATAATATGTTAGTGTTAGAAGTCAACTAACCTAAGTCACCAGAACATTAAGTACGATTTGAACTTATTTCCTTACGATTGCCTTATCAAAAAAAGCCATTGGCTTATACACTAGTCTACTAAACCAACGACAATGTTCTATGTGTTTTCCATAACGTAGCACAGAGATAATCAGCTGACACATCACTAAGTGATCACTCATCTATACATTACTTAGCTTCGCTACTCGTTCAACAATCAAGGAATGCATGTCTTGAAAGGCACCTCTATCGTCATTACTTGAGATGTCTTTGAACTTTATAGAATACCATTTTCCTTGTCTGTGATAACTTTATAAAGTACACTGTATTTACTATTATTAATATGCTCAGTGTGTTGATTTCTACATGAAATCATTATCTGAAGAACATGTTTTAAGTTTAACGAGAAAAAATGCGAATTATCGTACCCACCATTTTAGCAAGACGACATTTATTTTTCATCTAACCTTAGGTATAGCTTCTACCTTATCTTTCTAATCGCGTTGCTCTTCTGCCTAACAATTTCAATGATGGTCTCCTTGCCTTTAGATTTTGTTGACTCATTGTTTAAGCTCGTAGAAGGGCCGACCACCCAGGTCGATCTTTCTATCTGCCGTCGACCATGGAGTGCGGCCTTAGACGAAACTTTCAAGTAATGACAGTGTCCAAGAAGACTCCAAGTCTCTGTCTTAAGGATTTTTACCTTTGTATCTAACAAAAATATGACACAGTATTAACCATATTAAACATAATGTACCTACATAATAATAATGAACAAAGCTAAAAATCTACTATTCAGCCAAATCCGGTTAGACTAGTAAGCGGTTAAATCTGGGATAACTCTAGGAGAACGATGTATCCCCCCCGTGGGATCTCCACCTTGTCGTGGTGGGGGGGCTCAGTAACCGTGGATTGGTCACCCGCGGTGAAGCTAAGAGGGATCCAGGAGGGGACGCTCCGCGTGGGCTTGGAGGGGCCTGCGCAGGATGCGTCCAACGGTGCGGGTGCGGGGGACAGTTCTGTCTGTCCCTCGCAGTCGAGTGCGGTCGCGGGAGGAGAGGCGTGTCGGTGTTGCGTTGCCGCGCGCCCTATCTCCCGCGACCAAATGGGGGCGCACCATTAGATGCGTCGCGGTGGGGCCGCAGAGGAAGAGGAGATGCGGTGTTGCGTTGCCGTCCTCCCTATCCTCTGCGGCCGCTGGGCGTTTTGGCGGCGGAGTCCAACACCTTAATCCGTCGCCAAGGGGGTTTTGTTCGGGGCCCGCCTGACCATCTGGCGGGCCATTACCCGTCGGAGGGTGGCGACGAATGCTTTGGTGATGCCCCACCCTCCGACACACGGGTACATGGCGGAAGTCGAGGTGGTTTTTAGTGGAAACACCACATACTCCGGCTCTTATTTCCCCCAAGAGTCGGAGATCCGAAGGGATTTTCCAACTCGTAAAACAAAAAAAAAAAAAAAAAAAGGAGAACGATGTATATAAAAATAATTAATATTCCGATAAGGTGTAATATTGCGGTTATTAAAGCGTTAACTCGTATAAATACAGCGGTAACTAGACTTAGTCTAGTTTATCTGGGGAGATCTCAGTGGATAGCATCGTTTAATTTCGCGCCAGACTATGGGGGTGTTTCCATTTTACTACGACAGGCGATCATTCACATCAAACAAACGAAAACCTTGGATGGGAATCAAAGTATAACTACCTGAAATAAAAATAATCTATCCACTAGAGATTGGCCACTTATTTAAATAATTATATTCCATTTTTTTACTAAAAATATTATACATATTAAAATTAATTTGATTGTGAACATTTTCATGATTGAAATATGAAGCAATTAAAAGCAGATATTTTACTATATTTAGGCTAATGGTTTCAAATATTTTAACATACTTATAAGTCCGAAATATCTTTGTGTAAATAAAATATGATGATGGCATTTTATTTTAAGCAGTGTGTCATCCAATTTTATTAAATTTAGATTAACTGTTGCTAATATAGTGAAATAAGTATAAGTTATTTAAGCATATCGCATAAAATTATCAATTTAAATTTAAACAAAACTGACTTCTAATTTGGTTTATATATACCGAATTTCGTAAGTGACAACATTGTAAGGTACCAATCATAAAAAATCTACCGAATTTTGAACTCCCCACCATCCTCTTTTTTTAAATCGGTTGAAAATATCTATTTAAATCATTTTCCGTTAGGATAGATACCACGTCCCCCCCGTGGGATCTCTACCTTGTCGTGGTAGGGGGGCTTAGTAACCGTGGATTTGATTTTTTCCCACGGTGAAGCTAAGCGGGATCCCGGGAGGGGGTGCGGGTGCGGGGGACAGTTCTGTCTGTCCCTCGCAGTCGGGTGCGGTCGCGGGAGGAGAGGCGTGTCGGTGTTGCGTTGCCGCGCGCCCTATCTCCCGCGACCAAATGGGGGCGCACCATCATTGCGTCGCGGTGGGCCGCAGAGGAAGAGGAGATGCGGTGTTGCGTTGTCGTCCTCCCTATCCTCTGCGGCCGCTGGGTGTTTTGGCGGCGGAGCTCAACACCTTCATCCGCCGCCAAGGGGGTTTCGTTAGACCATCTGGCGGGCCAATACCCGTCGGGGGGTAGCGAGAAATGCTTCGGTGAAACCCTACCCTCCGACACATGGGTACATGAGGAGCACGGGTTGGTTTTTAGTCAGTAAGAGTCTGACATGACTCCATGAGGATTTTCCAACCCGAAAAAAAAGGATAGATACCACGTAACTTTAATTCGAGTAACCGATATTACGGCACTGTTGCAAGCGCTATGTTCACGGCTGTGCCAAGGGATAATTTAACACTAGTGATGACCACGAAATTTAAATTCGGTTGAACATATTTAAAAAAATTCTCAATGGCGTAAAACAGTGGGCACAGTATAACAGTTGAATGATACCGCATCAGAGTGTTGCCAACGAAGTGGAGTAAGCAAACGACCGGCGTTTTCACTATCGTTCGACGTACAGTTAGTTTGGTGACGACGCACCCCGCGACTTACAGTTGACGGGTGACTTGCGTAATGTTCGACTAGCTTTATATATAGCCTGTTGTTGCTGTGGCTCTGACTGCTAAGCTAGGAGTAAGAATCAAACCCACAACGGGTTAGATTCCTACCCAGGACAAATCGTGGTATAAAATAAAATGAATACGATTATTTATTCTGTCTGTATAAATAATCATGTCATGTACGAAAAAAATATAATTAGTATTTTAAGAGTTAACTGGTTATCTAGTAAACTCTGCCTAGTTTAGGATCGGTTGAACGTGAGTTTTACTATGATATTCTAGGAAAGTTACCTACCCCCCACGTGGGATCTCCACCTTGTCGTGGTGGGGGGGCTCAGTAACCGTGGATTGGTCACCCGCGGTGAAGCTAAGAGGGATCCAGGAGGGGACGCTCCGCGTGGGCTTGGAGGGGCCTGCGCAGGATGCGTCCAGCGGTGCGTGTGCGGGGGACGGTTCTGTCTGTCCCTCGCAGTCGGGCGCGGTCGCGGGAGGAGAGGCGTGTCGGTGTTGCGTTGCCGCGCGCCCTATCTCCCGCGACCAAATGGGGGCGCACCATTCGATGCGTCGCGATGGGGCCGCAGAGGAAGAGGAGATGCGGTGTTGCGTTGCCGTCCTCCCTATCCTCTGCGGCCGCTGGGCGTTTTGGCGGCGGAGTCCAACACCTTAATCCGTCGCCAAGAGGGTTTTGTTCGGGGCCCGCCTGACCATCTGGCGGGCCAATGCCCGTCGGAGGGTGGCGACGAGTGCTTTGGTGATGCCCCACCCTCCGACACACGGGTACATGGCGGAAGTCGAGGTGGTTTTTAGTGGAAACACCACATACTCCGGCTCTTATTTCCCCCAAGAGTCGGAGATCCGAAGGGATTTTCCACCTCGTAAAACAAAAAAAAAAAAAAAAAAGGAAAGTTACCTACACAAAAAGACTGATTAGATTTAAAACAATTTATTTTACATGGTAAAAACATAAATTTTTATCAGTAGTTTAGTAAACATACTGAAATATAATCAGATAATGCAATTCAGTCTTATATCAGCTTTAAAATCAGTTGTATACTTTAAAATATTGACAGTCAGATATGCGAAAAATATTTAAGAAGCAAAAAAGATTATCCGTTCTATTTTAAATACCTACTCCAACAGCTGTAAAAATCGTTCAAGTCTCAGCTAGATACCATGAAAGATTATGCCTAAGTTTGCGTCTCGGCATCCAATGCTTTCACTATCATTTGAACGAATACAGTTAGGTGGAGCCTCAACCGTAGCGACGACGTCTAAGGCCGCACACACACTTAACTACTAAAAGTCGAAAACGTGTAAATAGCCTTTGACTGCACGGTTGGCGTAGTGGTTTAAGCGGGCGCCTCGCCGCTAGACACTGCGCGCAGTGTTGTGGGTTCGATCCCTACACGAGACAACACTTTGTGTGGTTCATAATTTGTTGTTTCGAGTCTGGGTGTTCATTGTGTCCGTTAGTTGTATGTTTGTAAAGTCCCCCGTGACACAGGATTTAGTCATAGTGCGGGAGTCGTCTTTTAAAAAATATAAAAAAATAAGCCTAGTTTTGGTTCCGGATTACTCAGTAGCCTAATGAAAAGAAAGTCTAATTAAATGTCAATACAAATTACAATATTTTATAAAAGTTTCTAGCAATCAATAAGACTAAAAATCCGCAGACAGAAAACAAAGTCTACAAAAAAGGTTAAGTTCGTCTGACATTTGATTGATTTTAGCAATCATGACTTTCATAGAGAAATCAATAAAGCTCGAAAGTAATACCTGCCCAAATATTTATTTAAGAATTGTTGGAAGAGAAAATCTACATTTCAACCACAATAAGGTTTAAGCGATACATCACTCAAGTGCTCAGTTAGACATTGACAAATCGGACACTTTGAAAACGCTACATATTGTGGCAACACTGTTTAACTAATAAAACAAAAAAAATGGGTGAATAATATTTGGGAAAATAATAGTAAATTGAAAGAGTCTTAAACTCGAAGTAATTTTATACTGTACAAGTTTTAAAACTTAAATTAAATAGAAGCGCTGAAAACAATAATTCTCATTTTGAATTGCAAATAAGCCTGTTTTAAACAATAAGACAGAGTCCATCATTAGAGTCTTACATATTATAATCCAGTTTGACTGCACGTATTCAGTGGTTTAAGCGGTTGCCTTGCAGTTTAGAACTGTGCCATGAGTCGTGGGCTTGATCGCCACACGAGACGATACTTTGAGTGATTCAAAATGGGTTATTTCGAACTTGGGTGTACATTGCTAAATATTGAGGAATGCTTGCTTGATTGGATTTATTTCTAGTGAGAGCTCGACTTAGAAAATTAAAAAATAATTATATAAACTATTCATTTTAAAGGGCGTTTGAGAATGCGAATTTGGACTAATATCTATCAATTCGAAGTTGACTTTATTATTGCTGATAAAATTCGAATTCAAACAAAAAGTTCTTTCAAGTCAGTCATGGATTGGTTAAGAAACGAATATGCTAAAACTGATAAAGCTGATAGTTATATATATTTCAAATAACAGACTTTTGTATAAGATAAAGGAATTAAAGAGGAACTAATCCCAAAAATAAGATGAAATACCAAAAGGACAGTACAAAAATATTGCTATATTTAATTTAGGACAGCCTAAATCACCTACAATTCTGACCCCACATAAATAAAGGGACAAATCTCTTAAGCGGGAGATATATTTCGCAATGCAAATCCCAGAGTAAGCGAAAATGGTGACTTAAGCTTAGCACTCATTATAGTGTGCAGAGCCATGACCGCATTGCGAGTGCGGTTGCTTCCCCAACCGGCAACTATTCTTTTATTTTGATTAGGCAAATTGACTGTGCGGATTAAGACTCATCTTTTAAGAATGCAAGTGCACGGTTGTCTTCTTAAATGATAAATTAAAATATGGTTGCATTAAATGCAGGATACGAAAAACTATGTTACCCAAATCGTATTTCCGTGACTACGAATGACATTAGTCATACAAAACGTATTTACTGCACTAAATCCTAGGCAGTGCTTGCAAATGAAACTGTAAAGATATTAGTCGTTTCTAAGTTTTAATACATCGTATCATCATCATCAGTCCTGTATGTTATCTCTTCCACTGCATTGGGCACGAACCTCTGGTTCTTATTAAACATCGTTTATCTATCCAATTTTCTCTATCTCTATCCACCTACGTCAGCTATTCGCGAGAAATAGTTCCAGCATTGACTAACATGATATGATATGATATTCTACCACATTCACACTACACCATCTAGTCCCAAACAAAGCAGAGCTTGTACTATGGGTACTAGACATGGATAAACATACATATAATCTTTTTTTTTTGTGAATACATACATATTGTACATATGTAGAAACATCCAGACCAAGACAAGCATCCATGTTCACGCACACAAATGTTTGACTTGAGTGGGAATCGAACCCGGAACCTAGGCGTAGCAGTCGCTTACACTCCCGCTGCGCCAACCGGTCGTCAATATGCCATACAAAACTATGTTAAGGACATATAAACAATTTTAGCTCCAGCACTTATCGCATATTATTACGACTTGAAAACTAGAGCAACTTAGATATCATGAACAGTAGGTATTCAAGCCACGAGAAAAACTGTTTCATTCAGATTTTGAGTACAAAATTACAGGCACGTTCAGTTTTGAGGTTTGGTAAGTAGCTAACCGAATATCTGAAACCAAAATCCTGTTATAATTGAAAAATAAATTTCTGAAATTCGGTATACCTTGGTTTTCATGATACCATCGGTGGATTTTCGTTAACTTTTGGTGAATTGGATTTTAAAGATTCGAGTGGTCTGTCTCCAATTATAACTTCATCTTCATCCGTATAGTTTATAACTTAGGTGTATCTAGAAAAGCTTTAAATGGTTTTATGTTTGGAAGATACTAAAGTTGTTATTTGAATTTGACATTCATAGATCACGTTGTTTGAAAATAGAATCTACTAATTAATAGATTATATTTTAAACTAAATGCAGTTCATCAAGTAACGCATAATGTACAAAAACATCTGATCCGAAACTATCACCACAAACGTTGTTACTTTTTATACCTATTGAATTCAACGAGCTAACTGGTTTGGTCAAAATATTAAGATGTAAGGAGCGTAAAGCTATGTTTACCGAGGAAACCTCTGTCTCAATTTTAAGTCGGTTGTTTACATAAAACCAACAACCCTTCTTATCGTCGGGAGTTCGGGACCCTGATAAGCCTTTGGTTAAATGTCAAGATACAGCTTCATTTAGCCACAAAGTCTTAAAAACGTTTCAATTTATTTAATAAAGTTTGTAGTGTAGTCATGTACTAGAGTGGAGACCGCGCCTTCGCAGACGTAGTGTAGGACACCCTCCAGCTAGGTGGCCGACGATATACGCAAATAGCTGGCAGCGGCTGGACACGAAAAGCTCAGTGGCGTGCCATTGGAGAGGTCTTTATCCAGCAGTGGACTGTGGCAGGCTGATGATGATGTTTGTAGAGGACCTCCTCTACAAACATCATCATCAGTCGAACGGATATTTTGGATGCTATTGTGCATTACCATGAATACTGGCTAAACAAGCATTCAGCTAAATATAATATAAAAATTCAAGTAAGTCTTTCAGAACAAAACAGGCATCAGCGATGTTGGCAAGAAGACCGCAAAATTAAAATGGGATTGGGCAGGTCATGTTTGCAGAATGCATCCAGAGAAATGGGCACATATCGCCACGTGGTGGACACCGCAGGGACGTCGTGGTCGGGGTAGACCCAGGAAGCGTTGGCGAGATGAGCTAGATGCATTCTGAAAAACATGGACAGAAATAGCTGGCGACAGGGAGCTTTGGAGAAGTGTAGGGGAGACCTTTGCCCAACAATGGGACAGTATAGGTTAGAAAAAAAAAATGTATTTCAGAAATAAAAACTCAGAATATTCTTATAGATAGATATAAGAGTCAAAATAATGTGTGTTGCAGTGATGTTTACGAAATAAGAAAATAATTTATTATAATATTTCTATTTTGAATGCCGGACCATAAATAGGAATAAAATACCAATATAATTTTACACTGTCACAAAATATGTGGAACTCATTCTTAATAGGTGCCTTTTATGCACAGATATTCCTCTTAATTTTTAATATTGCAATAAATTGGGCTTTAAAGACAACTAAATTACCAGGTAAAGTGATACACCTTATATTTTTCTTTTGCCGATAAATGTCTTTCTTGTGACCATATCGGGTTAATTATTTAATTAAAGTAGATGGCGATTTTATTCAAATGTTAATTATAACTTAATTATACTAAATCGCGATGGCATGCCGTGGTACGGTATATCACAAATTAACAGTATAATATAATTTAATGTTTTATTTTTTGTATGAAAAATGACAATAGTTTAAAATAAGCGGTTTTGACCAAAATTAGGTCCATCATATATATCGTGGTAACAGAATTAATATATCGCCGAAGAAAATAATGTTATTGATATTTCCGTGTTTTATTTTAGAAAAAATAAATAGATCAAATGAAAAGGCACTTGTAATACTTTACTGGCCTGTCTGTCGGCCAATTGGGTAGTGAGTTTGAATGCTAATCTGTAGCTTGACATTGATTTCGGTTCTTATTTGCTACTAGGACTAGCCGTTTCCCGTGGTTTCACCCGCGTCCTGAGGGAACTACTTGGCGTACCCGGTTAATTTATAGCCTAAGTTACTCCATGGTACATCAGCGAACAACAGTGAACGTCCCGTTAAAATCGGTCCAGCCGTACCAGAGATTGGCGAAAACAAACAGACAGACAGACAGAAAAAAGTTGTAAAAAATGTCATTTCGGTATATGTACCGTGTATACATCCATATGCATTAAGTAAAAAGCGATTATTTTAATATTACAAACAGACACTCCAATTTTATTTATATGTCATTTATAAAATGCCAGTAGTTCATAATATTGAAGTGTGTTTATCAGTAGTCCGGTTATCATAGCTAGGCTCCGTATCGTCTAAGATTACATGATCGTGTCTGTCATCTAAATTCATTTCATACTTCGTCGTGTGCTGGTTTGTTTATTTTTATTGTTATTGTCTCTCTATGCTTATACTTTGATCAATAATTATAAAAGAGATTGTGTAAAAAATTACCTTTGCCCAGTAATTTACGACTAGAGACACTTCATCTCAAGCATAAAGATTGACGCAGCTTATACATAATTTAATTCTTGTTCATTGATTATCTCCTAACGAAACTGATCTTGTCATGATTAAGAATAGTAATAATCTCTTTCCCCTAATTAATTAGTATTTATACTTAATGTTTATATTAAATAATCACCACCTGGGCAGTTTCTTTGTGCTGCGCGGGTTAATGTTTCCGCCGCTCTCTTACTACCTAAGTTATGATATAAGAAAAGGAAAAAGATCGCATATCAATAAAAATACATAATAAATTTGTAGCCGTGAAATCGACAACGAAAATGTTATAACAGCAATTAAACAGCCCGTTTTTTTCGTTTGTTACTTTTTAATTAGACAATTTCTCTTGATGGTTGCACGTGCCCAGAGGGTTATTATGGGTTTATTTTGTCATTTCACAGCTTGAAACGATTGGCGTTCGACGCTGTCATTGGTGGATAACTTTATGGGAGCCAATAAGCGTGCCGTTGTCTTACCAAATTTAGGATAATCGTGAGCGGACTAAACCCATACTAGGTCTACAGATTTAATAAATTTTGTTCGTACATAAATTTGCTTGAGGCTTCATTGATATTCGTATTCGCAAAACTATTTCGATTATAGTAGGAATATATTATGTTAGGATGAACGTGAAATAAAACTAATGACTCAGTGAAAGTTTGACATGGCTTTGATAAACGTTTTCTGTGAAATCTGATAGCAGGCTTATCAGGAAGTGTTGCATAAAGCATTTGTTGTCACGCGAGGTCTTTGGACTTTCTTTACGACTATAATGACGAGAATAAAAGTTGAATGACTTTCGATTCCCATCATTTATTTGACGGATACAAGAAATATAGCTCGTAAAAATGTAATCGTATAGGCATAGGCGTTATTTAAATACATTTTTATATTTTACTAGTCAAGTAAATTACATATGCCTACGATTAGTTTTGCTGTCCGTCTCATTATCTATGAAGATATCGAAGCTCTTGCCGCTGCAAATCTTACTTAAATATACGATATTTGTAAACTATCTGGTCGTTTAGTTTATTTCTGCTGAATTATTTTATAAGTGCAACCAATAAGTTTATGATATGTATCGCATTCGGGTTTACGATGTAACGGCGTATATAACACGAGTAAATAGCATATTTATTTATTTATTTAAAAAATATATAAATATTATTACTAGACTGCCTCCGTGGTGGCGTTCGATTCCCGGGTCAGGCAAAAAGTGTTACTGAGTTTTTCTGATTTCTCAGTCTGGCAATGTGCTCGGTGACGGAAATAAGCTTGCTCTCTAATACGTGGGACCTAAAATTCATATGGCGAAATTTGGGTGCAATTTTACACCTTAACCCTTCGGGGATACAGACGTGACGTCATAAAAAAATGATATTAATTTCTTTGTTGCAAATGAAGAAGCGGTACATGAAATGAACGTATTAATAAATAAAACTATACACCTGCATGCACCGGCGTAGTGGACCTCTATTAAGATAAAACTTACAAGTCGCCGCGATGACCTTTTAGACCACCGTGACCGCAAGCTTGCACAATCGAAAGGCTACTTTGAGAGTCTAAGGCACGAATCTAGTCTTCGTCCTCATTACTCACATAACTAATGAGAATTTTGTTGGAATACTGATTTTTATTTGAAACTTGTAATTGTACACCAGAAATATAAATAACGATTTGTTTTGCAAAATTAGATACTCAGTCTTTAATAAAACTAATCATCTTTGTTCTTTGTTTTGTTTTTCGTGTGAGTGTGTGGCCAACTCTGGTGTCGGAGTTTTCAGACCGCCCGAAGGCCTCCGACATGGCCTACAATATAACAATCCTTATCCTTAGACAAGAACCGGGAGCGACAGCTTTACGTGCCCGCCAAAACACGGCAGCGCTCTGATGTAAATGCCACACACGGTCACCCATCCAAGTGGCGACCTGTGCAGGGGTTGCTTAACTTTGCCGATCTGTTAGGAACGGCAAGCCAAGTCTCGCTGTGAGCGCTACTAAATCTTTAAGAAGGTACAACATTCTTAATGAAAATTCATCATCATCAATTTTCCTACCATTCCAGACTTCCACCAAGGTTTACTTTCTAACCTAACCAGATCATCGACTGAACTCCATAACCCAGCGCGAACTTAACCTTGCAAATCGATAGACACAGCCGCCACTTCGCAACTCAATCATTATAACAACTAATACGTCCAAATCACAGCTGGTTTCTACATTTCAAGTAATAAAACGATCAGTTATTATAGAAAGCTGTCGGTTTGTTTACTGGCTATCGTTAGATTGTTAAGGCCTTATGGTAGACAACTTGATATCTTAGTTTTGCTAGAAATGAATGGCTGCCTTTTATGTGATTTGGCATTATGTTGATTCCTTTTCTAGATTTTGAAAATAAACCAATGTTACGAACTCTTAGATTGAATTTTCAGTTCTGTAATACGTGTACCACAGTACTGTATTCACATGGCACGATAGTGAAGTTTTAGTTTTATGGTGTAATCTTACTTAACCAAATTTTATCACTTTTTTATACGGAAACACCGTATCAATATGTTTTGAATAGAACAACAAATGATCTGTAAACAGTAGAAGGTATAAACTGTAATTCTGTATTAGGTATTAGCTCTGCCTATCCATGTTTTATTTGCTCCTTGACAAGCCATAAAATATATACTATGGAAGAGAAGCGGTGGAGAAACAAAGATTATGCTTGTTGACATCAGAACAAATCTAACAATTGAGTCACTTCTTAACAAATAGTTTATTTCCTACCGCTACATAGTCAACTGATTGCAAAGAAGAAGTTGCATTATTTAAATAAATAATAGCAGACAATAATATCGGTGCAGATTGATAAATGTGTCGAATCAACTCAGTGACCACAATGGTTAGAGCAACTCCTCAGTTTATCTACTCTCATTTAGCACAATGTAGCTGTTTCAATTGTACGTCGAATGCTGATGCGGACACATTGACTAGAAGTTTGAACAACAATTAGAAATTAAAAACCCTTGGAAGAATAGAATAAAGAAAAGTGCTACAGTAAAGAAAATTATGAATCCGATTTTTGTTTTTCAATTTTCAATGTGCTGCAGGGTTTTCATTGATACTAAAACGTGAAGTGTACACAGGTATTCGAAGGGATCCACTTCGACGGACCAAATCGCGACAGGGTTATAATAATATTCTACCACATTCGCACAACACCATCTAGTCCCAAACTAAGCAGAGCTTGTACTAAGGGTACTAGACAATGGATAAACATACATGTACATTTTTTTGTAAATACATACATATCATACATAGAAATACCCAGACCAAGACAAACATCCATGTTCACGCACACAAATGTTTGACTTGTGCGGGAATCGAACCCGCGACCTTCGGCATAGCAGTCGCTTACACTCCAGCTACGCCAACCGGTCGACAAATGGCATACACTTTGGTAGATTTGTGTGTCCTCGTCACTTATAGAAGTCGAGGGAACTGCGGTAGTTTTGGTGAATAGACTATAGTAGTTAGTGGGAGTCCCGAAGATCAGAGGCCCTTCCCGTCAAGCCCCAATCTCAATATTATTGAGTGCAGGATAAAATTGAGCTACAAGGTTTCTGAGAACGCCACCGCTCGATTCATCATAATATGTGAAAAATAATTATCGTGGTCCCATCACAGTATAAAACATAACACAAGAAGACAAAATAAAACAACAACATTTACATCCCTCTATTAAATCATGAGCATACATACCCATTTAGTAACTAGGTAAGAAACAATTCGCGTACAACCGATTACAGCAAAGGTTAAACAACTACAGACGCAAATAAAACTCGTGAACAACAGTGTGATCGAATCTAGTATAAAATAGTTTCTGTATACGCATATTAAAAGGCTGTATGCTAAATGTTTAAAGAACACGGTATCGCGCATATAACAAATCATGATAATAAATATTCAAAAGCAACTGGCAAACGATGAGCTTAGACGTATAATTAGCATACGAACAAACTTTATATGGTGATGATGAGTATTATAAATAGTTAGTAAATTTGTGTGTTGTATGAATGTGTACGGGGGCAAAAGTTTGTTGGCAATTTGTAAGCGTAAGGGGCACGTAATGTCTGTAGTTCAGTCATAGGTATATGCGTGAATCGGTACTGTCGGTACTTCTACACACAACACTAATAACTTCTTTTGTGTAGAGTACTGACAATTCCGTTAGTAAAACATAGTTGCCGGAGACCAATTGAAGGTAGGTGCCGAACCCAGCACTTTTTGTAGAACACACAAGACATCTCGTGACCACGGGTGGTGAAACCAATGTCGAATCGTTGAGGCAAATATTATTAAAAGGTATTTTGACTTTTATTTACAAAAATAACGCGATATACTTACACCCGTTACATAAATGTTACCTACTATGTGTATAAGTCGCGAAGCATAAAAGTATTAATTTTTCACTAAGCAGACTGTATCACTAGCCAGAATCCACACATATCAGACCAGAAGTCTCACTGGTTTTACTTTTGTATATCCATATTCCTACAAAATTATAAAAGTGCGTTTTATAATGGGAATATGTTACGTCTTCGATCGTTACTGTCTGCTAGATGAAAGTAGGAATGTTTAAAAAGCCAGTAAATAGTGAATTAATTTTATTATTAAACCTGATCTTTTACTTTGTATTATATTATGTCCATTGTCTTATCTATCGTGTTCATACAATATTTTGTTAAAAATCATAATAATATTTAATTAAGTTCTTAGAGAAGATTTCTGCTAAACACACAAGAAAAACACACTCGATATATGTAAGAACTTACAGCAGTTTCTCGCTTTGCCGGATAATTTGCTAGATACTAAATATTTTACTACTAATAGAAACTTTTCTATTTGAGACCACTGAAAGATTTCACAAATAAGAAAACTTTTACAAAGAAAGCAGCACCAAAACAACGTCTTTAAAATAACGTTAGCACATTTTCATAAACGCCAGTTTTACTAGTAGAACGATCGGTGTTTTAGTTGCTGACATACATATTTAGTTAGCAAGTTAATTCCAATGATCTTCTTGGTCATATGATATACCTACAATATTTTCTAAAACCTTATGAATATAATATATTGAGCCAATGTAGAACAAAGTCGTTAATATGTTGCTTAGTTAATAAGGCAACCTTACTATTCTATTTATATTTATATTACGCTCAAAATTGTCCCCACATAAAATTCAGAAATTGTATGTCTAAATATATATTTATAGTATTCAATATTAATACACGTGTCATTTAATTTACATTTAAGTCTGCACTGGATTTTGGGCATCTTCACATCATTGAATGGCTTCATCGAGTTGCATAGCGACTAAATTTGTTGTGTCTTTTCAATATGTGTGTGAAAAGCGGTGACACTCATATACTCAAAATCAAATAGCACGCAGCGAAAACGTATCTATCAAATATATAAGAAGTAATCCGTAAGTCGTGATGTACTTCTTAACTAAAGTTGACCACAATTTCTGACTAAAACTAAATGGCGGGTATGAAATGGGACAGCTAAAGTTTGAAACAATAACCCTATATCTGGGGCCTTACTCTTGAATTTAATTCCGATCTATCGACATTGGGATTGTCAGTAATTGTCACAATTCCTACTCTTGAACACGACACTAGCGCCAAATTGCATTTAAATTGGGCGATTTCTTGAGGAACTAAATAGGATCGGGATCGGCATTTGAAAAGCTACTCCCGAGCATATTTTGACAGTTGCGTATTGCGTCAAGATTGGTTTGTTTATTGAGTTACCTAAATCCAATAACGAAAGAGTAACTTTTTGTAAATTGCTTTCCTATTTTATAAGTTTTTATCCATTGTATAGTTTTTAAAGTATTGGAGTAAGTTTCTATTATGGCATGGATAGTGTTAATGCATGATATCTTGAATAAATCTAAGTGAAAAGAGTTTAATAGAAGACGAGACGAACGTCGTAGGTATGATGCGCTACATGGAAAAAGCGTTTTCTATGCATGAAACCGAATTTAAGGCAAATTACTGGGTCATTAAGGATTTTTTTAAGGAAATAGGTATATGCAAATATAAAGCCTTATGTTAAATAGCCTATGTTGAATTTGCCACTTAGGTACCTAGGTAAGTACCTTGTATACTTATTCGGCAAGTAATATTTTGTACATATTCAAAATAAGAATTCTGTAACTGTGGGTTCTGTATAGGGATGTCGGAAGTAAACAAAAATATCGATATATCGATATTTATAAAAATATCAATATCAGCGTCGATATTTCCATGAAAAAATATCGATACATCGATATATCGATGATTTTTTTAAACAATTAGCTGTTTTATACATTGAGTATTGAGTATTTAGTTCAGGCCTAGTCAATAATATCAAAAGGTATTTTTCATACATAAAATCTTCGCATGCGGCTCTACCCACGTAAATTATAGATACATCTAAACCTTCCACAGGAATCACAGTATATTTTATTGTTGATAACCGTGAAATAATCCGTGTGGTAATCAAAGTTCATCGCGCTCATACAGACAAACAATAGGGAAAGAGAAAATATGTATGCACTACCCTTTGCCCCCGGCTCAGCCAGCGTGAATTATAAAATACCTATACTTTATTTTATAAAATGTATAGATAGGTATTTGTCACAGACAACTAGCTTAATCAGCCGCTCAATTAAAAACCTAGACACTGAATAAAACGGCGCCGTTCGACTAGCGGCCTGAATTCAGCCATGCAATCAACAGTACAGTTTTAACAAACAATCTCAGATGAACTAAAAATAAAAAAAGAACACTTTTTAGTTCGTCTGAGCAAACAATAGAGATTCTTTTTGCTTTCTTACTATAGTTAGGGTTTTGGATTCTAGCGACTTAAGTTACATAGATAAAATATATATCGTTTTTATACAACTTTCGATATTGCAAATTTTGTATCGATTTATCGATATATCGAATTAAAATATATCGGCAAAAAATATCGATATATTAAATTGAAAATATTGATACATCGATATATCGATACTTTTTCAACAAGCCTAGTTCTGTAAGTTGGTATGGGTGCATAGGGTTACGGCAATAGGCTCACCACCTATTACGTGGGGATCAAAACAATGGCTTAAAGTGGGCGTTTTATATGCCTCTGCCGACCCCTTCGGGGAAACAGGCGTGAGTTTATGTATGTAATTCTGTAAAATGTTTAAATAATTAATTATATTTTTTTATTTGTAGGTGATTCAGGATATGCTCAAAGAGAGTACCAGATGGCACCTATAATTAATGCTGCTGCAGCTTCCCCAGAGTAGTATTAAACCAAAGTGCACTGCTCAGCATGCAATGTAGTGGAGCGTACTATAGCTGTCTTCAAAATAGATGGCTGTGCCTACTGAGGCACAGGGTGCTACATTACCATCCCACCGTAGCATCCAAAATAATTAATACATATTGTATCTTGCACAACATGTGCATTAATTTATCTGAACTCGACCTTGAAGAGGAAATAGAATATGATGACCACTATAACCCTGATCCCATTCCACAAGAACCAAGTGAGACAGCCAGAACAACAGCAGCTGCTAAATTAGGTTGGGGCCTTCAAAAAAGTGCTGCTTTAGTACAGCAATTATGGTTGACTAGAAGGTAGACAATTATATTACCAGAATGGTTTAATTTTTATGTAATGGATGATAGTAAAGTCTTGTTAAACTTATAAATACTTTTATTTATCAAAATATAAGAATCAACAATAAGATAAAATAAAACAGAATCAACTATATAGCAGTAGAATCAACATTGAGGTCATAATATATCACAATAATTAAGAATGAGATCCAAATATAAAACTAAAATCAACTTAAATAATAGCATAAGAATAAAGAATTTCTAGCTATTTCAGCAATGCCTTGTGCTGTTGCCTCTTTGCTTGAACCCTGCACTCTTTAATTGCCACAAGCGAACTCAATATGTTTGAGAATTGAGCCAATGCTTGGGCTGTAGTTCTCTCTGCTTCTACATGTCATTTGTCTATCATTGCAAACCGCTCCATTTCTGGAGTAATTGGTCTCTGAATGATTGAAGAACGACGTCGCCACCGTCTGGGTGTAATATCCTGATATGGTGCCGCAGCTGGTGGTTGCTCAGAAAACCGCGTGGCTGGTAGTGGCTCTGAAGATGGTGTAGTTTGCAGTGGCATTGAAGACAGAGGGGCTGATGGTGGCACTGAAATGAGATATACAAGGATAAGATTCAGGGCCCTATGAGGAAAAAAATGCCAGGGATTTCAGTCTAAAATTATCATTTCTTTTAAAGGCCTTCATTCTTTTCTATTAACTCAGTTTATTGCCTGTGCTTTCAAGATTAATAATAATTTAGGTCAGTAATGTAATAGGTAGGATTTAAATCCACAAATTCTCAGTGACAAGTCCCATAGCTTTAGCGTAAGGTTAGGGCTGCAATGCTGCTTACAATATTCATATAATTTGTGTTCTTACCAAATATAGCCTTTGATAAAAATACTAAGATTTGTGATGAGATTTTTTTTCCTAAACTAATTTTAACAACCGTTAAAATCAGTGGTAAACAATTTGAATGAACACTTACCTATAGGAGTCACTTGATAATGTGAGGTGCTAGGAATGGAGAATGTGTCCATTTGGTCTAAAAGCTCTGCTAATACTGGCACAGAATCTACTGTAGGTGAGACAGCTGGTGCAGACTGTAAAAATAAAGTGATTAAGTACCTATTAAGTTTTTTACTATTACTTTACCACATTTCTTCTCTGCCCAGTACTAAAAACAAATTTATTTTAATAAAAGACATAACTATACATACAGAATAAATTACATAATTATTAATAGGTATCTACTTATTGTGAAAAATCTTACCTTGGCCCATCCTTGAATTCCTTGACCATCCTTATTAGCTCCTCCAAGAGCATTTAAAGAGGTAGCCAAATTCACCCATTTCCTCTTAGTTTCTTGCTAGGCTTGGGTGGTGCGAAGCAAACACTTGGCTATGCCTGGATTTTCTTCAAGAAACTCCACCAAAGCTTCTAACTGGGCATAGCTAGGACGATAAGCCATTATAACTGAAAATGCATAAGTTTTTTAGTACCTATATACCTACTACATCACGCAGTTTAGGAAACATTGATCGAGTTAATGTTTATAATGTAATCTTGGTAGTTTTTACTTACCGCTTCTATACTTAAACTTCGTAACGTAACACGTACAACGTAACATAAATATGTACAACGGAACTAAAATTATCAATTATTATAGTCGTATTCTTACTGGAAAACTTAAAATAAAACTTTTTTCACTTTATTCGAGCGTAATTTGAAATTGAAGAACTTTGATAACTTTGTTTAAGTTTTGTTTGGCAGCTTGGTTAACTTTTTTTGTGGCGGCAACGACACTCCCACATACAGCCAAAAATGGCATATTTATGATATTAGCAGTTTTTTCGGGCTCCTTTGACTTATAAACGATAAAATCATTGAGTTAAACCATTAGCTACATTCTATTTATTTATTTACCTTGTTATTTATAAAATACAGACATTCAAAGTCATAATGTTGGTTTATAGTAACATTTTGAACAACACTAGTCCTCCCAATCGCAGGGCGATCCCAATTTCAATCCAATGTTGACAACATTGATTTCAAGAGTACGAAACCACGTGACCATGAAATTGACATTGGAATTGTATTGGTTTTAAATTGAGATTGGCATTATTTTGGAGAGTAAGGCCCCTGCTAAATATCTCGTGAGTCCGAGTTTCTTGTACATCACGCCTTATTGACTTGTCTAGTAGGCCGTATGTATAATTTACTGACGCTTCCACTCCGAACGTTCGAAACAACGATTTTCTCCTTTTCACCTTAATGAACTGAACAATGTACGGTCGATTGAAAGAAACTAATGAGTTGGCGAAACATTACCAGTTGAATTGTATTTGACAATTGATTGATAATCGCTTTTTATTGCTATACCTTAGGCTTCATCATTGATTTTTAAAACTAAGATACTTGAGTTAGTTGGGACAGAAAGGTTCTGGAGTGGTGAACACAACCATCATCATAATCACCTCAGCTGGAAATATTCATTGCTGATGATAGGTCTCCCCTTAGGCTTTCCATGTAAGCTGATCTTCAGCCAACCATTTCCCGCGATCCTATTAATATCGTCGATCCACCTCGTGGGAGGCTTACCCTTGCTGTGTCCTCCGGTGTGTGGCCGCCAGTCCAGAACCTTTCAGCGCCAACAGCTATTTAAGACCAGGCATTCCGAAAAATGTTTTGCGTAAGCTCCGCCTTTTCTCCCCGCTAGCGGCCCCGGGCCGCCACCTCACCCCGCAGCACGCCGCTGCGCGAGGTGAATGAATGTCTCGCTACGCGGGCTTCGATTGGAGTAGAGACGACTTTATGTATTTAATATTTTTTTGTATTATGAATAGTTATTTATGATATGATAATAAATTGACTAAAATATGCCATAAAAGGCAGAAATATGAATAATTCAATTGATTTATGCGACATGTTGTAGTTGTAGTCAAAGCCGTAGGCTGTGAAATCTTGTTTCAGAATGTCTTATTACTAATTTATTTTATTTATATTAATGATATGTTTCTTTTTATACATCAACGGACACGAAATAACAAAGATGTGGATCACACAGTGTTGTGTCAGGTGGGAATCGAACCTACGACCACGGCGTAATGCCAAGTGCCAAGAAGACCTCTGAAATCACTATGCCATGCGTGGATATTATGACATAAAAAAGAGAAGTTCTTATTTATAATTTACTAATATCTAATTACAACGGCTACGTTACATTGATATTACAATGTAACTCACTTATTATATTACAATAATCAACGATTATCAAACGGATTGCATTTTTTCTTGGGGTGCGGCTTTGACGTCGTTCCGAAGGTGTCATAGGCGGCGGCTATGAAAATCACGCCTTTTTAAAATTAATTAGGGTGTTTATATTAAATTGTCTTTCAGGATATATATACCACGTACCTTTATATGAAGTAACCGATATGTCGGCACTGTTGCAAGCGCCATGTTCACGGGTGTACATGATGTACGGATGATGTACGGATGTACACGCTTATACATCTACATTTGATTCCTACCAAACGGAGACGAATGTTTTAAAACAGTTTTAAGTTCAACATAATTCCAACCATGATACCTAGTAATAAAGTCACAAATCGTAAAACTGGTATCTAATACTTACGACCAATTGTCGAAAATTTGCGGCATAAACGGCTGTATCTTTTTAATGCATAGACTTAGAACAGATTTTTAGTCTATTGTCCAAGGGACAGAAGAACTGAGTATTTGGTATACATTTCAGTTTATTACCTTTACGCGCTCCTGAGGAAAAAGTAAAAATAACACGGCGATGTAGGTATTTCGAGCTCGCTCTTCCAAATAAATAAAGTAAAAAAAATGTTCGTAATGAATGATTGACCAATATAATTATGATTTTAATTTGCCTAAGACAAAGAGACATACATGTAAACATCTTTATATGTATATTTCTTGAGTGCGTGTGTACGTCACTGAACTCCTCCTAAACGACTGGACCGATTTTGATGATTTTTTTTGTGTGTGTTCAAGGGGACTTGAGAATGGTTTACCATGCGCTACCATCGCAGTGTTAAATCTATATAAATAAACTCGTACTAGTGTCTATGTATTTTTTTTGGCCAAAAAAATATTTCGTTTCCAAGATATTATTTTCGTGTAGTATGTGCAAAACGAGTAGACTTCGGCTTGGTGATGGGTCTTGTGACATCCTGTATATCATATATCATATAATATATAATATATAACATATATGTAACATACAACATATAACATATAGCATATATCTAATATAAACATATAACATAACATATATATGTTATAATAACATATAACTTATAACATATATAACGTATGACATACGTCATATGACATATAATATTACATATATGATATATTACATACGACATATGACATATAAACATAGGTATTATAAAGATAAAAACATATAAACCTACATACCTACCGGCCTTCAAATTACATCTAATATGTTGCCCTACAAAGTTCTATATCTTTCACTGAAAGTTCCATTCAAATCTGTTTAGCCATTTCAAGGATTACCCCGAAAAAACAGCAAGACAGACAACTTTAAAAAGAAAAACTTTGGATCGTGTAATATGGTCTTATATGTATAATATAATTAAAAAAAATCGGCAAGTGCGAGTCGGACTCGCGCACGAAGGGTTCCGTACCATCATCTATGAAAGGAAATCACGTATGTTGTATGCATACTTAAATATCTTTTAGGTTTCTACCTGTTTATTAAGATCAAGTAACAAATTGCTTAAAAATTACGTTTGGTGTATGGGCGCCCTCTTTAATATTTCTTTTTTTATTTAATAATTTATTTTGAAAGGTAATATTCAATTACATATTCTGTGAAAATTTTAAGCGTCTTACGGTAAAAACCGTTAGTGATATTGAGCAAAAAATACGAAAAAAAAACACGTTTAATGTATAGGACCCCCCTTAATATTTTCATTTTTTTTATTTTTAGAATTTGTTGTTATAGCGCCATCAAAAATACATAATTTGTGAAAATTTCAGCTTTCTTGCTATCACGGTTTATGAGATACAGCCTGGTGACAGACAGACAGACAGACAGCGGAGGCTTAGTAATAGGATCCCGTTTTTACCGTTTAGGTACGGAACCCTAAAAAGACTTAGTTATTTTGAAATCACAGAGATACACTTGAATTTTGTTTATATGTTTAGATTACTATAGATTCATATTCCACACGAATGAAGTCGCGAGTATCGGATAATACTAATATATAAAGCTGAAGAGTTTGTTTGTTTGCTTGAACGCGCTAATCTCAGGAACTACTAGTCCGATTAGAAAAAGCGAGTGCTGTTCAGTGTTAGATAGCCCATTTAACGAGGAACGCTAAAGGCTATGCAACATCACGCTATGAGCCACGGGAGCGGAACAGTAGCCTTAAATAACGCGGGTGTAACCGCGGGCTCAACCAGTGTTTAAATAAAGAAAATTGGTGATCACGGCGAGCAAGTGTGGCCGGTAACCGTGGAAACCGGGCTTGTAGGTATCGAAATTTCGTAGAAAAAAATATTTTTAAAATATCTACATGATAGGAATTTGTGAAAATCTAATACTAAAATAAAAATCTGTAAATCTATTAGGGATAAATAAAACGAACATGACACGAAAATATAATCATGTTGATAGTAACATAATAATATAAAGCTTATTTTTTAATTTTGCATAGATGAAATCGACTCCATAGTTCCCAGTTCTAATACTTTATAAAAATATTAGGTAAATTAAATTCGATAACAAACCTTTGCATATCTCATGATTCTAGCATTATTCTTCAATAAGTCAACTTTCTTTTTATTTTTTAACATAAGATCTCTTATTTACCTTGTTACCCATTTTATTTGTTATGTTTTATTTCTTATTTTACGAAACAAATCGTAATAAAAATACCTACAGTTGCGCGCAAACGCGATACACGTCCACGTCGGACGGAGCGCGTAGCTCGAGTGACAAGCTAGCGCGCCCGGCTGAAGTAAACGCTATGACATCAGGAATAACGTTAAATATCGGGTGCGGGCGTAAAGTGGGTCAAACCACTTCAAGCATGGAAAAAGTTGAAAATCTTGTGTTGTTTATTAATATAGTAATATTTGTCCTACAGAAAAAATGTCTTGAACTACACTAAAACGTAGGTTTCTTTTATGTTTATTGTATACTTCAGAAAGAACAGTGAATATTTTATTCAAATATTTTGAATATGCTTTGCAAGTAGTGTGATTTTCAAATGAAAATGTTATCGAGTGAATATCGTCTAATCATGTATCTGTTCTTGAACAAAGACAGACAAGGGCCTAAATAATCGTTTGCTGAAGTTTCACTTTCCTAGTATCTATGACTGTTTCAGAATATCGCTTCAAAATAGCATAAAATTCGGAATGCCTGCTCTTAATTTTTAGCTTCAAGCCCTGCCCCCTATCATCTCAGTTATACTATCCGGCTGCTCTACTACGCAGAAATAATTATTACCACCAATAAACCATACATAAACTTTTCATAAACATTAAAAGAAGTAATAACTTACAGCAGTGCGTTCGCAATTACTGCCTAAATGAACCAGAACATGTCAGTAACATGATAATAATATAGAATACGGAGAATAGAAAATTATTACCGAGAACTTCTAACTAAGAAACAAAGCCGCAACTAATGCAAAAGATGAAACCAGCAAACCTGATGTTATGGCAATCAAAACCTCATTTTATGGAGCAATAATTTTTAACGTATAAACCCTATCCAACATTCCAAAATGTAATTATTTCAAGTAATAGATGATAAATATTAGAAATATTGCTATAAAATGCTATTATTTTCTTTAGTTATCTTGGCCAGTTCGAGATATTAAGTCCGTAAGACCTGAAGGTGTAATGACTTTAAAGTAGTTTTATGTTGCACATAAACCTATGTAGCAATCTTTCTGTAAGATAATAAATTTAGCAAAGGTAAGTAAAATATGTATGAGACCCTTGATGCTACCTGTTTTATTTATTGATTTCTAATGTTTTATTAAATTAATGGAATCTACCTGTGACTGCTACCAATGTAAATCGGTCAGAACTTCGCAACGAAATAAAAGAAATACATGTAATGATTACCTAAATTACTTTATCAAACGCGATGACAAATAGATTTAGCTCTTCTTTTTATTTTTATTTTTATTTTTTTAAGAACTTGTACCTAACTAACTAACCTAAAAAGCACATTGTTCTACCGGCAACAATAATTTTATATAGTTGGTAATAAATTAACGAACTAACTTCAAAGCTTCACCTTTAGTTATTGTTTCGATATCGATCACATCCACAAAGTCTGGTTTTTCGTTCTGACCGTTGTTTTCTTAATAAAATGATATCTTTGGTCTGTACCAAATGAAAAAAAAAAGATATCTGTACTTATATCATTTTGATTCATAGAGTATTGATGATATATGACTGTATTCATATGCTGAAATTTTGTTTATAATGAGTTCGAATGTTCCTAGAATATCTACGTTATTATGTTCACATAAGCTATAATCTATGACTTGATTTTTTTGCTCTGTGTACCACAATGCATCTAGATTCCATTAGCATTATTACTATCTACAAAAGTCATCACTGGGTTTTAACGTGCATAGCACATCAACATCATAAAATCATTTTAGTGCTCAAAAATAATGGTACCAAGAAATCGTATGCGCTTCAATTAATTCAAAGTGGGCCAACACCTGCGGCTCGGACGAAAGTGACAACCGGCACGCTCTGGGTGCACGTGTGAGTGTGTGTGTGCATGTGTGTCTGTGCAAGTGAGGTAACTTGATATTGAACGTGTGCAATTGGAATGTGAAATTGAAATAATTGCTTTTTTGGGATAAACACGCTTACAATGGCAGAATACGAGTTTTTGTGCTGTCGTATTTTTATGATTACTGGCAATTTGTCTGATGGAATGCTTGGCAAATTAAGTACAGCATAAAGTCAACTACATAAGTAGCTACTACAAAATATTTGGCGAGTCTTTCATGAATTCCTTGATTGTATTTCTTAATTTATGAATTACGGTTTTGGTAAGTTTTCTTTGTCCAAAAATCTTTCGAGATATTGTAAATAATAATTTGTTGGGACGATAGAACCATAAAGTTGTTTTTTCTTCAATGTATGAGTAGGTACCTGGTTCACATTACTGGTGATGATTAACTACTTATCATCAGGTTTTCACTCGCTTGCTGCTCAACTAAACTTAATGCTAGACTTGACCCTAATAGTGTAATGATTCAATCACACGATATTTTTATTTATGCATATCACCTTGATGTGCAAAAATAAAAATACATGTTTACAATTAAAGTGACATGTTCCCAAATGTTGCTTTGCTACAAAAAATGCCTTACATAAAACCTAATAGGTTTTAGAAGACTATATAAGAAGAACTGCCCCACAGTTACTGATCTGAAATGCGAATTTACTGTTCATAATCTACGCATAATGAGAAAACAATCCATTAAATAAGCTTTATACATGCCGAATAAACTGGATAAATATAGGTGTATTCAAACTTTCACGATAAATATATATTATACCTATCTGTATCTGTTGAGGGGTTTCAATCGCGTTGATACTTATTTTAACAGTATAAAAACCTTTTAGCCCGTCGTTTTAGTCAGCATTAATCGGTTATAGTCACGGATAGACACACTTATCCACACGATTAAGACTAGATATTAATTTTCTCAGATCGTGGGCACGTCGGCAGATTAACATTTAATTATAACGAATAAAATATCAAAATCTAAAATTACCATCTTAAATCTAGTTAATAAGCGTCATTATCATTTATCAGAAAATATCATTCAGCGATGTAGACCAATTAAATCTTATGATTATGAGAATAAACGATGTTAATCTTCTAAGTAATGATAGGTGGTGTATAACTTCGCAAATAACCTGCACGTTCGTTATCAGAATATATTAAATTTCTACGTGTTATTGGAGTTTTAGTTATAGATCATAATGGGATTGGATTAAAATTCTGCTTATGAATGTACTTATTTTGCTACTAGAGGACGCCAGCAGCTACGCCTGCTTTTTTTTTAATTTACCCGTTTTGGCCGGTCCCGTGGGAATTTCGGGAAATCCCTTCTTAGTGCACCCCTACGGTCCCCTAGAAACATACATGCCAAATTTCAGCTTCCTGCGCCCAATAGTATCGGCTGTAGCGTGTCTGTCAGTCAGTCAGTAACGCTAGGATTTTATATATTAAGATGATGTTGTAAAAGGAAAACTTGTGAGCATCAGCTACAGATAGAAAAATATCTCACTTAATTTAGTGATACAATGTGATCACAACAATATAATATAGTAATCTATATAAGTCTTTTTCTTTACTTACTGCTTAACTTAGGGAAACCGCACAGCCGAACGTACTGGGTGCATGAAGTTGAAATTTGGAATGTGTGCTCGAAGTAGAGTGTAAGAGAGCACTTAAAGAGAATTTTCAGTCATTCACCTCTAAGGGGGATCAAACAAGTCCCATGCGGGTAGAACCACAGGCAGAGACTAAGCATGATATATTCACAAGATTATATTTCTAGTTGTTTTAGTTACAATACAACAACGTTGAAAACTGATGAACTATCAAACGTGAACATTATTTTCTATTTTCACACATCGTTGAAGAAAGGCGGAAAGGTGTAATAAACTGTTGCTACTTAAACAAGATGATAAAAGCTTATTTATTATTGACTTTCTAACATCAAAGAGACTACAAACTTTGCGTAATAGGAAAGTGTGATCGCTACAACTATAAAAATAGGAAAAGCGCGCCAGGAAAACAAATTTAATCACCGATATGTTTGGTTTTTTTTATAGACTTACGCCTGTATCCCCGAAGGGGTAGGCAGAGGTATAAATATATTACACCCGCACTTCGCCATGAATTTTTAGGTCCCAAGTAATAGGGGGCGAGCCTATTGCCGTTACCGGGCACATTGCCAGACTCCGTGCTGCTACTGAGAATTCGGACCCAGTAAGTAACACTTTTGCCCGACACGGGAATCGAACCCGGGACCTCCGATCAGCAGTCGCCTACACTATCCACTGGACCACAGTATCATGTTTGTACGCGCATGATAAAGCAAATTTAAAAAGAAATATAGCGCTATTAACTTCGCAAAGTCAATATTTTTATTAGTTTAAAACCATAAAACGGTCGTTAGTAGTGTTTTTTAAATATTCAATAGGTATTGATATTACAACAAAAGCTTTCAAACCTATGCAACTTGTACGTACACATGGAAATATTGATGAAACGGGATCGCATTATATCCGAAAATAAATGTGGACTTTTATTTACCCCGACGTTTCGACGACGTGATCACGAGAGCGTTTAAAAAATATTGGCCTAAAAATGCTCCTGTAACCTTATATTAATTGTCTTTTACACATTTCTGTTAAAATACCGACGTATTTTACTCCACCCATTAAAGTCAACTTCACATATTACCAGCCAATTTGCGTCTAACCAAAACAACCATTCAAAAACAAACCAAACATTGTAAGTATATTAAGGCAAAACAAAACCAAATTACAATCTCATATTGTACAAACAAAATAGAATTCCATATGTTATAAGGATAAAACCAACATTGTAACTGGATCAGAAGAAAATATAGAAAGAAAAACACTTCATAAAAGCAAGTGTGAATTTTCTTGTTGTTTACGCTATTTGAACTCGGTTTTCCCTTTGACGGATAAGAAAAACCTTCGTACCCTTTTTCGTGTACAAAAGAGTTTGTATACCTACAGCTAGACGATATAAACCTCTGTAAAGACTTGTTTGGGAACTTCATAAGCCTTTTAAAAGGCAACGAAAATGTTTTTGTGTGAAGTGTCTGGTTTTTGGAGATTTTCGGTAACAATGGGATGAAAATATGATTTGGCATATTGTTATCGTAGGCAATTGAAGATATTTAGTTTAGTGATGATATGTTGTATGGGTAGAAGGGACATAAGAGATTAAAGTTGCTGAACGATACAATGAATACCGAAACTATGACTAGCTTGGTAAAAGAGCCTATCACGCAGCTTCAGGCATATCCAATAATTTCAAGAGATATCAGAAATTGGAGAAATAAGTGGTAGAAACCTAAAATAAGAAGATGAGGTAAGAAAAAGAATAACGATAGTTAAATTATAAGTGATATAATTAACACATAAGGAAACCCAGATTTAAAAATGTAACTGCGTAAAAGGTCTGTAGAATTACCTCCTCTGATTTACGTTAATAGTATAGTTATATATAAACCGTACATGAAGTAATTAAACTGTGTATAGTTTTATTTGATATGTATTTAATGCGGCAACTAAGTAAAGCGAATACAAGTTTCAAAAATAATTAGAGTGGGTATCTTATATCATGGGTTGGCAGCTAATAAGGAGTATCGTAATAAGTAAAATGTAGCATATTAATATATCAGTAATAAGCTTCGTTTTAATTTAAACTAAGAAGCAGCATTTTTTTTTTGGGAACTGAATTAGTATCTAAGCGGAAACTTGATCATGAATAATAAAAAGAAAATGGGCATTCATAATTAATACAAATTTCAATATTTGGCAAATGATTTTGTCTTAAATGAAGTGATTCGTATAAGTAAATAAGACGCTTCAGTTTTTTAATTGGGTACAGGGTCACGAGAATACCTAACATAACCTACCTACTAACATTTTTAGTCGCCAAGTCATTATTTATAGCTCCTCGGCTATTATTTTAATTGACTTGTATAGTTTATTTGCTAGTTTATTTCCTAAACGCAGCTGCTAGTTTTAAGTTTTTATAACACCCTTAGTTTTGAATCTTATTTAATATAGGTAATAGTCGCGAAAATATTTAATCGCTAGCAACTTATTTTATTAGTTGCAAACATTTAGTCATCTTTTAAGTTATCAGTCACTTGGAAAATAATAAGCTGTTTTATTTCTTCGTAGGCAGCGATAGCCTGGTGGAGACACCGACAGACTGATACAGTTTTCGAAGTTAATTGCGTATTAAGTTATTAATTATCGCTTGGTTATCGGTGAAAGAAAACATCGTGAGGAAACCTGCATGTCTGAGAGTTCTCCATAATGTTTTCGAAAGATATGTGAAGTTTGCCAACCCGCACTTGGCCAGCGTGGTGGACTATGGCCTTACCCTTCTCGGAGTAAAAAGAGGCCCGTGCCCAGCAGTGGGACAGCATGTAGGTATATGGGGCTGATGATGATAGTTTTATTACTATGAAGTAATAATACTATCATCATCAGCCCCATATATTTTATCCATACGTACATGAGTACGGAAGGATAAAAGTAACTACTAAAGTGTTTGCATGTTTTGTATTAAGGAATTTCATGTCTTACAACCATAGGCAATATAAGTTTTGTCGAATTCAACTACAACAACTTATAAGCGGAAAAAATTATGTATAGAAATTACATTCTTTAATCTAAACAGTTTCATTTGATAGACATTTGAAAGTTACTTAAAATAATTACATTTATTACGTAGATAGATATGTAGGATATAAAAAGCACTTAAAGTTTCTCTGAATAGCGAAAATACTTTCAAAAACTCTTCCATCAAGTCAAGAAACTCAATAGTGACAGCTTATGCAAAAGTACTTATCTAACAGCGAAGTGGGAATTTCTACCTTGAGAGCCACTTTAAGGCAACAATATAGCCCTTTACCACTTCACTATTTACATAAGAGAAGTCGCACTAAAATTTTAATAATACCACGTACAAAAGTACAGTTTCCAAGTATAAACGATCTCATAATGCTTGTCCGCGCCTTAGTTTAGCGCTTTCGGCGTGTCGGAGAAATGTTTGCGCATCTCGCGGATATCCCACAATTACGGACAATCTCTCGCCTTATCACCAAAGATGTCATCTGGATAAGGCAAAACTCTCTATATATAATATCTAAATTGTAATCATAAATCTTGAAAGTAGTCTTACGAATAACATTGGTGAAAATTCTATTGTTTCGCCCCTAAGATATAAAACAATTTGACTGAAATGTAAATTGTTCGTGAAAGTAAAATCTTGAGTGTTATTTGAATGGAAATAGTTGAAATAGAGTCGACGAGACGAAATAATGATTTGGGAGTGAATAGAGAGACCTTAGGGTTTTAAAATTATTATATAGGTATTAATTATAACATATAGTTATTTTCCGTCAGTGTTCATGAAATTTAAGTCTGCTAATTGACTTATTGTTTATTTTTATGACTTTTATTTAACTTTTCGTTTTGGCCGTGAAAATATGAAAAGTGTTATCTCTCTTTTATTTTCACACTGGGTGGCTTTATCTGATTTATTACCTGTATCTGTAATTACTAATACGAGTCTGAGGGTTAGATGCAACGCTGGTTAAATTCTGTTTAAATCATTTGGAAGATCATCATCATCCTCTTAGCGTTATCCCGGGTCCGCTTACTAGTCTAACCGGATTTGGCTGAATATTAGCTTTTCCACAGAGCGACTGCCTGTCTGACATCCGCAACCCGAAGGGATCCCTATCCCTTCGGGATAGGGATCCCTTCGGGTTGCGGATGATGATGATGATGATGTTTGACAGTCGTTATAGGGCGTCAGTAAACCATGGAATATCCCTATATTCCATGGTTTACTGACGCCCTATAACGACTGTCAAAGATCTTCATGACAACCAGGACCGAAGCCTTAACGTGCTCTCTGCGGCACGGGACAAGCGATAATTGACCATTAATACACACATAACTTCGAAAAGTCATTGGTGCGTGCCGTGGATTCGAACCCGAGACGGTCTGCATAGCAGTCTGTTGGTATCTCCACTAGGCTATCGCTGCCAGTTGCTGTTTAAATTATTTGGAAGATAAAATGTAGTTCTTTTTTTAAATATATTTATATATATTTTACTAAGGTCTGACAGAATTCGCTTTTAACGTAACGTACGTACGTAACGTACTTTGTTAGAAAACACGTGAGCGTAGACAGACATTCAAACAAAGTTTTGACTACTAAGCCACATAGGTACTATTCCCATACGAGCAAAAATAAATGCGTAATTCGTATGTCTTTTCAAGCGGCCATACATCCGTGGTGACACAGTCCCTTTGCTGTTGAGACAGCTGTCCGTAGTTTCACTCGGAATCCAGTTCGGCCATCTTACGTGCTTCTCGTCTTGCCACTCAACATCATACCCACTTCAATACTGTCATCACTTTATAGAGCGAAATTACGGACACTCTAGTAATTTGATCAAAGTGTTTTATAGCAGTTTATAATTGACTAGCTTTTACACGAAACTTAGCTCTCTTCGTCCTATAGATACCAATAATACTTATATTTAAATGAAGAACGGATTTGGAGTTTCAATTCGGTAAATGCATTAAACTTTATGAATTGGGCTTCTTAAAATCGGACTTGTAAAAGGTACTTTAAAGAGCCAATATTCGACCAAAAATGTGACGCTAAGGTTTTAGAAAATGATAAAGAATAGAAAATCGAAATCAAACAAAATTGACACACACACTGAGTTGGTTTGCTCAAGTTCTTAGTGACTCTGAGTATCAATAGGTTTTATTCCCAACCACGACAAATTTTAGTGTAATAAGCATGATTATTTATTAGTTATCGATATCATCATCATCAGCCCGCCGTAGTCCACTGCTGGAAATAGGCCTCTCCAATGGCCACTAAGCCCGATTTTCGGCTCATCGTGTCCATCCGCTGCCAGTCACTTTGCGTATATCGTCACCCGTCACTTAATCGGAGGGCATAGTGCTCTGTGTCATTCGTCTTTAATCTGAATAAAATGAAATATAAGTAAGTGTGGTTATCAGTTAACTGTTCTATATCAAGTCAATCATATCACAGGTTTGACCTTATCAAACGACCCTGGAATCACAATTTGCAGTTAGTTAAATAACAGTAACCATAAGCAATATTCTAAATCCAATATTGTCTACGCAAAACAAATCATACACATTTCCATCTCTTGTTTTCCAATAGCACAGCTGTCTGTTCTCGATTTATATCCACAATAATTCAGGCTTGGACACGAGGGAGCATTAGAATCTCCACGAGGCATCGCACGTGGCCTATCCACGTGGAAAAACATTGTGTTTATACAATCAGGATGGAAATACGAAAGCGTTTTCTTTGTTTGTGGATTTTCTGCCTGATACCATTATATACATAATGGTATATTTTCGAAACGAATTTTTGTTATCAACGTGTTTTCTAGCTAAAGTTCGTAGAAGTTAATTGATCTTGGGATGAAACCAATTTTCTATCCTGAGGAGACTTCGTCCAGCTGTTGGTCTGGCTGGCTATTGCTGTAGATAAAATGGTCACGTCCACCCAAATGTCCTTGTCCAAAAAATGTTGTGATCAAAACAATTAATGTATTAACAACAATGTCATCGTCATGAGACGAGAAATCGTGTAATCTGAAATTAGTTATGCTAAATACAGATTTCGTTTATATGCATGTAAACGTTATTTTAATATCTAATATTCTACCACATTCACACAACACCATCTATTCCCAAACTAAGCAGAGCTTGTACTATGGGTACTAAACAATGGATAAACATACAAATATACTTTTTTTTGTAAATACATACATATTATACATAGAAACACCCAGACCAAGACATACATCCATGTTCACGCACACAGATGTTTGACTTGAGCGGGAATCGAACCCGCGACCTTCGGCGTGGCAGTTGACTACACTACCGCTACACCAACTGTTCGTCGGATATAATAATAAGATTTGATTTATTTTGGATAAGTACCAAGTACGGTGCCCAATTCAGCGAATATAAAAAAAGACCTGTCTAAAAGCTAGTGTCTACAGTAGGTTCGAAACCACACAGGTATTTGTAAAGCCCTTAAATCGGATTCTTCATAGTCAAGTAGAATAAAATATCGTGTTAAGTAAGTAATGAATCGTATCACGTTATCATTAAGACTATTTTCCTATGCTGCGAACGACTAGGCTTCTAAATCAGCCTATCACTTAAGGTGGCTACACACTTGCATTGTAGTGCTGATACTGAGAGATTTATTGTCAGTTAAGAGCAGATGAGAGAGTATCGAAAGTGACATGTCTAGTAACTACACAACTTGAAAGCTTTGCAGCGTGCTAGGGTGACCATAAATTAAGTACTGAATATGATTTTTATATTTTTGTTTTGGTAAATTTCAAACAAATGCTAAAACATGTTTGTTCTACTGCGTATTTAAATGGCAACTATCGCGTACAATTAAATTAAATAAAAGCTTTAGTTTTGTTGCAGCGCCGTTATACATAAGTGCTAAGTTAATGTACCTTGAACCCCAGTGGCATTTGCTACAACATTTCGTCTATGATGCGGATGTTCTTTCATTAAGCATTCCGCGTTGTCCTTAAACGCGTCGAAGCCTAACACGGAACAGGTACCTACAAGGTATAGCCACTTTCACAAAAAAAGTTTCTTCAGAAAAACAACTAAAATATGATATAAATATAATAACAATAAAAAATATACGTGAAATAAAGACAAAAGTAACTGTTTGCATATTAAATACATAGAAGAAGAAAAGCTTAGAAACTAACCCTTTAAGTAACTATTACATTAGTCCCTTGTAACAAGACCTCCATTTCTTACGAGTCTTTAACAAAAGAGCACATGTTCTGTTTTCCAACTTCCTCGTGTAAATCATGGTACCCCTACAAAGGGCCCACGTCAAACAAACAAAGGCGTGTGTTCGATCCCATCATGATAATTCTTAAGAAAGTGAAACCGCTTCGCTTTCGCCTCCCCGTCCACTTATCAAATACACACATATTTATGATGATAGCTCTAATTGTGGGCGTTTTACTCAATTCGAATGCATGAATGGAGTAGTGGAACGTGTACATACGCACATCAACATGTAGGTGGTGTGCATCCATGTACGTATGCAGTGATCATCGTACATATTTTTGCTGTTCATTGCTGATTTTGACTTTGACTATACCAAGTAGGCCATACTGATTGGTCTGGAGTTTGATGTTGAGTTTCCCAGCTTTTTCCAAAGATACTATAGTTTTTGTGTATTTTCTTTAGTCACCTTTTACGAGACCCACTGAATGAAGTATGGTAAGGACAGATTGTATTCTTAATCCGTTACCATAGACGTGAACAGAAGGTACATTACCTTAAAAAGCTTAGTAGTACAGCTACATAATAATATATGATTCCGCCTATGTTCGAAAATAAATCCTTTGTACGATGGAACAGCATAGTCCCGTAAGAGGTTAAGAATATATTCCGTAAAAGGTTATACATTAAGATTAAAAATATATTTGGCTACCTTTTGCCAAAGCCATAATAAAAAACCTCTTCAAATCAACCTATCATATTCTTAGACCCATCTACGAGATCTTCAATCATAGTTATCGAACTCAAAGTCATCAGCAGAAAACGCACTATTTTGAATTGAATAAGTAAATAAGGGCGACGAGGACGATCCAAACAGAGATTGCGGGATGACCTAGACGCTTTTGAGGGCAACTGGCCAGAGATAACAAAGAGCAGAGAGAGGCCTTTGTCCAGCAGTTCGCTGCTATAAGCTGACATTTAAAAAGTAAATAACATTATAGTGTATATACAGTATTAACCTCTTTAGTGTCTTTTCTAATGGCGACCTAGCCTAAACACTTTATGCATACTTCATAGGTGCACACTAACATTGTCTCAATACAACCTTATTTTCTAAGGCCAATCGCTCTCACCATCTGCAAAGAAACTACGAACAAAAGCCACATCTGATACAAACATCCATCAGCAATGACTAACACTCAATTAAATCCCAGCACCCCTTAAGATGTATAGCCGTGAAAATACTTTTTCATATCCGTTTATGGCGTCAGGGCGTAAAGCACACGCCATCATATTTCAAGAGCTTTACGAGTCCGATTAAATGACTCGTGATAAGGAAGTTACGATGATAAGTGGTTTTCATGGTCATCCATGATTTCTTTTTTACTTATGCCTCCTTTTTATCGAATATATAGGTGATTTGCCGCGACGTTACGGCGTGGGTAAAGTATTTTACGGTTATTTTTGAATGATAACGTGATTGAGATAATTTTATGTAATGACTGCCTGATGATAAACAACAGCCACCGGTTATTAACACAAGGATCACCTGTATCAGTCAAAAGTGCATTGCCACCCTTTATAATGGGAAGAAGAAGAGCGGGATGAGAGAGAAAGAAAATATATTATTAGTACGAACGTAGAACGGATTTAGGGGAAGTCGGGCATTAAATCCTTCATCATACATAGCTGAGAATTCAAGAGGAAATGTATACCAGGAGACATACATAACAGAAGCATTAATTGCACTACCGAATAACCAAGGAAAATAAACTTACTACAATTCTGTCTATAAAATTAATAAAGTACCTATTCATATAACAAAGATTCTACTCTTACATTAAAATATATCTCCATTATCTTCTTATTTTTGTAAAAGAGCATCCGTAAATCACAAAGACTTGCCACCGTTGTTCGTAATTTACCGGCTTTTGTACGAAAATACCGTAATTTACGGGCGAAAACCGTACCAATCTAATTTGTTTACATATAAAGCAATTCTTTATGTGTGAAGATGCGTAATATATTGAGATATATACGCCATACGCAGAAAATATATTATTATCTATATAGAATTGAAAAGGACGTCTTTGTGTATGTTTTAGATATTTTGTGTTGGTTCGGCTTTAGGAAAACAATCATTGACATCTCTTGTGTGGAATTTTTACTTTGTCAGAAGACCATAATATAGCCTTAGCCTTCTCATAGTGAAAAGGAGTCCGTGTCCAGCGGTCGGTCAGAGTATATACAGAGCTAATGATGATGATTAAAATGAAAAGGATATGTAGGATTTTGATTTTGAAAGCAACGCCCTTAATTGGTTGATGCTTAGACGATTTCTTAAACCATGAATGCCATTAACTCTTGCACTATCATTAACTTTTACAAGCCTGTACGTCGTAGGACTTATAAAAGAAAAGGATCATTCGATACATAAATGTTGGTAGACCCAAAGTGTTATCTCGCATGAGGACAATACTGGGAGAAGTGCCAAACGACGAGGCGGCACCAGAAACAATGCATCATCCGTAATAGTGAACGTAAACTTATCGGGATAAATATAAGATTTATTAGCCTCCTTTCGGCAGCTAAAAGGACGTCATAATATGGGTGGCTTAGCTGCCTACATTTCTAGAATAGGGTAGTTTCCAGAGTCAAAATAATTACATTTTATTTAGTCCGTATTTTAGATTATGAAAAAATATTGGACACGAATTTTTCTTTTTTCGATTAAATAAAAAATAACAAAGATATAGCTCATTAAAGTTACGTGTGACGTCATCTAGTGCTAAAAAATGTAGCATGGCGTGACGTTATACGTTACTTTAATGAGCTATATCTTGGTCATTTTTGGTTTAATTTACAAATAAAAAATACGTATCGCTTATTTTTGAATAATCTAAAGGACGGACTTATAAATTTTTTTTTTGTCTACTAGCCTATTGTTTCAAGTTAGAAACTCTTTATACAAACACATACAAATTGGAGATATCACTATAAAGAGTCGTTAATATAATTTAATAACAAAAATAAACACTCGCATTGCAAGCCCACTCACCTACAAATAACATTATAAGAAGCCAGTTGCTTACCCATTAGCAGTCCCTACAATCTGCAATATCATAATTTCAAAATGGCCATTTCTAGCTTACATTTGTATGCATTCTTGTAACATTTTCTGACATAAATATGCCAGTATAACCAACACTTACATTTGAAAATGATACAACTTTGTTGCTTTGGTGTGGGAAACTAAAAACCGTTTTCAATACCTGTGTTTTATTGAGCAATTGGAATAAATTAGGAATACCAGATGTGACCCGTAAATACGCCATTACTTTGCCCCGAGCTCTCGGTCTATTGAGGCCAAAGTACATACGCTGCTTTTGGCTTTCCAACAGTCGTTTCCAAAACTTTATGTCATGGTCGAATACGTATTTTTCTTCGCATTGCTCAGTTAGCCTTCGATAATGGAGACACCGTATTCTAGAGTAGAGACCACGGTTAGGTACCACATGTAACGTAGGTCTTCCGACAACTATATAGTTGAACGACATACGCAAAGTGGCTAGCAGACGCTAGACACAAAGTGCCAAAAACCGAGCTCAGTAGCGTGCTATGGAAGAGGCCTTTATCCAGCAGTATACTGTAACGTGCTAATTAATGGTGTTGTGAATGCGGAATCAGACAGTTGTTAAAATAGAAAGCCAAGAAGAAAAATCGTTTATTTCCACATTTATCTGTATATATTAAATCCTTGCGTTACTGACTGACTGACAGACATGCTACAGCTGAAACTACTGAGCGCGAGTAGGTGAAATTTGGCATGCATATTCCTTGAAGAATTAAGAGGAGTTTGTACATTTTTTTTATCTAAGTAAAATTTACGCTTGCGATGTAGCGGGCAAAAGCTAGTTATTCATATATAAAGAGTTTTATATCGTCTATACAGGGTGTAAAAAGACCCTTAACGAAAACTGAAATCCCATGTTGTACCAATCACTACGAACATTTTTTACTTCAGCACTATGCCTGGGATATTACTGCTTCAGGAGATATTGAGGCTCAAAGTTAGTATGGCATTTTTTCTAATTAGGTATAAAATCGATGCATATACCCCGCCAATATATGTTCTTTACATGCCATATGACCCCATGGATAAGTAGGTATTTCGAACATTGCACACGCGCGCTTTTAATTGCAGTTTAAAAAATGTGAAAACTTAAAAAAACAATTCGTTTCCCAGGTATTATTTTTGGTTAGTATGACTTGGCATGATGTCCACAACGAGAAGACTTCGGCTTGCTGATGGGTCTTGTGACACCCTGTATATAAAGAGAAACGGACTAAACCATAGACTGACTAACACACCTTCCGGATGAGTTTTCCTAAGCTTCTACGCGAATGAAGAGTGGTCAGATATCCAGAATTATAAAGATAATACAAGTAAAAACTCCACGGGTTCGCAATCGCGGACAAAATATTGTGTATTAAGACCAACATGTGCTATGGCCCTTATGTAGGCAAAGATTTTAATTTGAGATATTACTGGACTGCATCCGCAGTCATGACCGAAGCAAAAAAAGAACATTGATTAAGAATTATACATAATGCCGGCTTGTTGCCTGGGGGTAAACAGTGACTGCGGATTTCCTGACGCGCCTTTTTTACTTTTTTATTATCTTCACATTCTTCGTGTTCGTTGGAATAACTTACGCTTTCTAAATCATTATTTGTAATTTGTGACATCTGGTTATCAAAACATAAACAACGTGAAAAAAGACTTCTGTGTTTTATAACGAATAAATATAAATAAATAAATATAAAAAATAAATATAAATGAATTGTTAATATGTCTGGGAGTGGTTGGTCGATGGATTTAAGAGATATTTTCTGCTTCTATAAGGTAAAATATTAAGCCTTTTAGTTTACATGTCACGATGCAAATATTAAACAACGGAAAAAAAATCTATCTTTGCGGAAAATAATCCGAAATAATATACCTAGTGCAAGATCTCACAAATTTTTACATTGTTGGAGAATTTAAGTTCGTCATTCGGTATACTGACAGTGTAAGTTAGCATTCTTATATCCAATCTTTATCTATAAATGCCATCGCTTTGCAAACTGAAGAGCTTAACGCCAAACTAAATATTTATGACAAAGCAAGCTCAAAAAAGATTAAATTTCGTTATAATAAAATTTAATTTTAGTCCTCCGTGTACCGCGTGGGCCATACAACCAGCGGAGATAATTCGTGGTTTTTCGGCGCATTGTGATAGCGACGTAACTGACCTTAATGTAAGATTGTGTACTTAGTAGAGATGTGATAGGTAGCTAGCCTAGCTGAGCTAAGCGGAATGCAAAATAAATGAGAATAGAAAAGGTATGGTAAAACAAATATTGGATGATTTCCTACCTCATCTTTTGCGGAAACACCTTTATCATTACGAGTCCTGCGATTTATCCGAGTGCTAAAAGATGATGTGTAGTCCCTCGGGTGCTACTTGTGGTTAATAATACTCAGGTACCTACTTTCAATTCCTAAGAAAGGCTTTTTCTTTTACTTTATTATGCCTCGCGCACTGTCACTAGTTGGAGGGTTTTGAATTGAAATGGCAAGAATTATACTAAACGGTGACTTCCATGAACATGAGAAAATTATACTTTCAGGTTTAAAAGACCAATTATTAATGAATAAATTATATGTTTTTAGAATTAGCAAATGTCAAAGCATTCACTAGGTTGTTTTTCCTATGTAGATCGTTGGACACAATTTGGAAATAATCTAAGAATGAATAAATAATAGGCATTACGGATATCCAGCCGTCTTACAAAGTCTTTGTTCTTTTTATAGCCGAGCTAAACTATTGGGAATATATATTAGGTACTTTAAGGTCTATTTTGAAAGGTCGGAAAAAGTACCTATTACAGGGTTGGTATTTTATTAGGGTTAAAAAATGTCTACTAGACTAAGACTAATGCTTCGTACGCCCTTAAATTTAATATTCTCGGTCGTAGAAAATATGAAACATAATTTTATTTCTATAGAATTGCTAAGACTTAAAGCAATTTCTGGCCTAATTTAGAAAATTACTGGCATGAATACAATAATAGGTGTATTGAAGGCCGGCTTAAAAATTTATATTTTTTAATCGAGAACAATATTAGGGAACCTAATAGCTTGCTGCGCAGGGCGCTTGCGACAGTGCCGAAATATCGGTTACCCCAAACAAAGGTACGTGGTAAAATATATCCTGAAACACAATTTAAAATATGTTTAAAGGACCACAGAAGTTTAAATTCCCATAATGCTGCGCAGAAGGTCTCGAGTTTAAAGTGTTCAGACCCACGCGCGCCAATGGTGCGTGCGTATGAACTCGAGAGGAGCGCCTTGAAGTAAGCTTGCGATAATTACCATTTTAGTACGTATTTAGAGTTATAAACGCTTGCTTCGCTGAAGGAAAACATCATGAGGAAACCTCCATGTCTGAGAATTCTTCATAATCTTCTTTGTCAGACATGTGAATCTACGAGGCCACACTTGGCCAGCGTGGTGGACTATGGACCTTTCCCTTTAATGAGAAGAGGACTGTGCCCAGCATTATGACGAATTCATTGAAAATCTATAAGACTGTTTTCTTTTTAGGTAGAGGTACTAGTGCCATGTCTTTCTTAATGTATAAAAAATCCATCACAACTTCACGAGCTAACACAGCTGAGAATTTAATTCAACACAGCGGGAAAGCCCGTCAAGTTTGTTTATTTCTGCGCTTAAATTTACTCGAAGGGTGAGCTCTTACGAAAATAAACGACGAATTAAATGTTTTTTGTTTTAGCTCTTCTATTTCTTTTCTTTTTTACCTTAGTTAGGAAGTAGTTTTATCGCCAAAGAAACTTTTTTATCTTTTCGTAAGAGAACTAGAGATCATTTATATAAATATGTACATGTTACTAAAATTGGAATGTCTGTCTGTGCTTTTGAAACAACCGAGACATAATATATATATTTAAATTATTTGCTTGTCCGTCGTTCTCGAAACCTTTGGGACCACTGATTTTAATGTGACTTTACTGAAAGAACGAGAAGTTGGTAGGACTACAGGTAGTAGAGCCTTGCTGATTTCAGCATGAATGGGCCGGCTCGACCGGGGAAGTACTACCCTCTCACAGAAAATCGACGTAAAGTAACAGTACCTAAACTGTTGCGTTTCGTTCGGTGAGTGAGAGTGGCGGAGGCCCTATCCCCTATTCCTTCTCCCTCATCCCACTCCTGATCCTATCCCTTTTCCCAACCCAAAGGGGCGGCAACACACTTGTGACTCCTGTGATATTGCTTGTGTCCATGGGCGGCGGTAATTGCTTACCATCAGGCAATCCGTCTGCTCGTTTGCCGCCTATTACCATAAAAAAAAAAACTACGAAACTAAATTATTGGAAACATTTAAGAACTCAGCGCGCAAATTGAGCTAAATGTATATTCTTGAAATAAAATAATGAACAGAATCCAAATCGTTTTTTGATACGTAAATAAAAATATTTTGTGTGTACATCTTTAGATTTGATGCGATAGGTCGGGCTGTCGTCGCAATACAAAAAATAACGCGGGAAATACCGCTGGAAACAGCTAGTGACAAAAAGTTATTTCGAAACGTGAATTAGAGATAAAAGTATCTGTTATCTGCGTATAATCATCGGCGCAAGGCCTTTTTGCAAGGAAAATATAAAAAAAAAAGTAAAAAACATCTCGGGGAAAGTGCTCAAGTGTTCGGACGATAATTTTCTACTCATTCCAACAGTTTTAACACTTCAGGCGTTTTTTATTCAGTTGGAAACAAATTGTAGCGAAGCCAATTCTTTTTGTAAGAATTTAAAGACAAAAGTGTTTTGTAAAATTGAGGACACTTTTAAGTTATGCCATCAGTAAATTAATATGTAACATCATCGCCTATATAGGATGTTTCACGTTCCTCCTCGTGGGATCTCTACCTTGTCGTGGTTAGCTTAGTAACCGTGGCTTGGACACCCACGGTGAAGCTAAAAGAGATCGGGATCTCCAAGCTCACGCGGAGCGTCCCCTCCCGAGGAAGTGGACGCTCCGCGTGAGCTTGGGGCGAATGGGGGCGCACCATTGTTGCATCGCGGTGGGGCCGCAGAGGAAGAGGAGATGCGGTGTTGTTAAGTTGCCGTCCTCCCTATCCTCGGCGGCCGCTGGGTGTTTTGGCGGCGGAGCCCAACACCTTCATCCGCCGCCAAGGAGGTTGTGGCCTTCGGGCTATCAGCCAGGGTGTCAGGGTAGAATGCTGACTCGACTCCCTGGCGCCCTCAAAATGGCGTTAAAGTATGCGCTGTGGTTTAAGTGGGTCTTACGCCCTTGCACTCCAGCCGTCGAGTCCCACGTACGTGCGTAAAATGATTCACGTTGTTTTCAAAGACGCGATTTTTTGGTGGAATAGAATTGGAAGGATTTGTAGGTCTAAAACTTAAAGATAACTCATATTTGAAAGATTTCTCTTACGCTTTTGCTTCATGATTAAATCATCAAATAATTGTGTTAGTCAGAAAAATATAATTGGAGAATAATTTATTCCAATTTTATGTTAGATACCGAAAAAGTAAAAAATAAGTCTCAAAGTCAAAAAGACATTAACGATCCAAAATTATAGTAATTATGCTGTGCATCGAATTTTACAAGCCTTAACTATAATTAGATATAATTTCGAAAATTTATTTTAGCTTCAATAAAATGTATTTCGATAAATCAATAAAAAGTGTAAGTGCAAATCGTAAGAAAGTTGAAAGTAAGTGCGTAACGTCATTGGTCCCGATAAGTGCGTGAACAGTGGCCTGAATTACACGGCCCTACTACAGTAACGTTAGTACTTGCTTTTATTACTCTATTAGGGATATTGACTTTTTAAAAGGTCATTTTTACAATTTGATAATTTATCTAGCTAATATAAATCGAAAATATGCATATTGAATAAAATAGCAAGAAAAAGAGCAAGTAAAAATTATATGTATTTATGACATAGGTACATATGTCCCAATAAGAGCGTGACCTGTGGTCTGATTACACGGTCGCACAACATCCTGGTGAAGTTATTCGGTACTGCTGCAATTACTATAGAGCTACTTAATCGAGGAAGTTTCAAACATGTATTTTTTGCACAGCACATGTGGTAGAATATGCTGAACTACTATCTGTATATCTTGACCATATTCTAGCAAATAAAGATTATGAAAAAAAAAATGTTTCATGTTTGTAAAAGATGTTTGGTATTTCGGAAGAATAATAAAAAATGGCTTGAAATAAGGATGTAGGTGTAAAAGTAAAAAAATACTGAGGCATGAGAGTGATTGAAAGTTGTTAATAATACCACTTGTTTTGAGATTGCTTAGGGTATTCAAAAGTGTACAAGGTATTCATGGGGTTCACATGTCCTTCAGTAACGTAGCACAATGATCAAAGTATACTAAAAATTCGTAATGATTACTCACTATTACCTCAAAACATTGCTATAGTGAGTATTATCAAAAGGGGTGCTTTTATTAAATTTTTCATGCACCTAACACCGATGGCATAAACGTCACCGATAAATATAAGTAGCGCTAACGTGGATGCGCAAGCAGTCCGCGAGACAGGTGCAACAAATAGATGCTTACTGTAAAATAGCTCACCATTGCCCGCCCGGGGTGCGGCGCGGGCGGGCGCACTCAGCGCTAGCAGCGCCAGCGCCCACCACCATGACATCACAACCACACCTGCAAACAATACAAATATATTATTAATTACTGTCCAATTCATAATTAGTTATAAAATTATGAGTACCGGTTGATACCGGTATGTGTCTGCTTGTCGTCACGAGGTCCTGGGTTCGATTTCCAGGTCGGGTAGAGAGTCTTACTGAGTTTTTCCGAATTCTCTGTAGCAGCATGAGCAGTCTTTTGAGTCTGGCAAAGTGCCCAGTGACGGCAAGAGGCTCGCTCCCCATTACGTGGGGCTTAGAATTTCATAAGGCGAAACCCTTCGGGGATAAACAGACTGGGCGCTATATTAGTAGTATTTTTATTCAGGCTGCTTGGAACAAAATGGTCATCTAGAAAAATCACAGCTGCAATACTTTGCCTATGCTGAGTAAACGTTTTTGACGTCTATTCTCTAACTATCATAATTCTAGTTCTCAAATCTTATTATCTTGCAGTCAACATTTCGTTGGATGTATTTACTTGCTAAATTACTTCAGCCAACTTTTATTCACCATGGCTTGTATACCTAAATATAATCCAAAGATGACGGCATTTTATTTTTACGTGGCACTCCAAATGTCAATACTATAGTCCATTATAACTTAAAAGAGGTATGTGCTTTTCTTTGATGAATAATAAACCTACTCGTGTTAATTTAATTATATTCCAGTTAAGTAAGCAGGTTATAAAACTTTTACTACCTAATTAGGAATGAATTATTTCCTTACACATGAATCTGTAACATAACAGTTAATACCTACTTAAACTAATGGGATTAACTCATCAAATGTAAAGTTCACTGAATATGAAATACCTCATTTCTACATTTTAATGTGAAATAAAACTTATCAGAATTTTATTATGTAGATAACATTTTACTACAGCATGCAGCAGTAAAAGTCTTCATTAATCTTTATACAGAGTATTTTTATAATTATAATCCTAATTCGGGTTTAAAATTAATGTTTAGAAAAAGATACAGATATGGAGTGTGCCATACTTTGACTAAATTGACCATTCCGTAGAAAAAGACAAGGCTCAATTTTGTCTTCTGTGTTTTTCTTTACAGAGTATATGAAAGAGAGAAAACGATGCCAATTGAGAAGGGTATCTCTTTTGCACATTTTTGGCTAAAATATGTCATTTGAAAGGTTCTAAGGGTTTTCTCAAGCAATATTCTGTATATATAATTGCACAATAGCAATATCACTACATAGTATAAAACGGAGTGCATCCTATAGTCTTATGTCTGTCCATATGCGACAAACTCTAAAACTACTGAACCTCCACCCATAAGGTTCATTAGTTGACAGAACGATTCAAGACAACGACTTTGGTATATGATGATATGATCTACCCATGCAAAGCCGGGACGGGTAGCTAGCTATTTTACAAAGTGAACTATTACTAGCAAACGAGTGCTATGCTTTCTAGTTTTATCGGCGATTGCATCAAAAGTAGGGCACCAATATATACCAGTGGGTATATAGGTTTATGTTTCAAGCCTAAGCGTGCTTACTGATAAGGATAACGTGGTTGAGTCATACGGAGAACGTTGGAAAACATTGTATTTCTAATTTGTGAGAGAGTATCTTGCTTAGATCGAGCGGTTATAGCCCTCAACATCTTTGAGCGTAAAAATATCATCATCATCATCATCCGCCCCTTATACTGTCCCACTGCTGGGCACGGGCCTCTTCCCATTATGAGAAGGGTAAGGCCATAGTCTACCACGCTGGCCAAGTGCGGGTTGGCAGACTTCACATGTCTTTCGAGAACATTATGGAGAACTCTCAGACATGCAGGTTTCCTCACGATGTTTTCCTTCACCGTTTAGCAAGCGATAATTAACAATTTAATACGCACATAAGTCCGAAAAGTCATCGGTGCGCGTCGTGGATTCGAACCCGGACCCTCTGCGTAGCAGTCTGTCGGTTTTTCCACTAGACTATCGCTGCTTCGTAAAAATATATTTACAATTAATTTGTATTTATGAAACGTCCATACGTGATAAATTTATTTTAAAAGTAAGCTTCCGCGCTAGCTATTTTTTAAATGGTCCCATGCAAAGTGGCTTGGTGCCTCAAGACTACTAAAATCAACAGTCTCTTTCAAAAACAAATATTTTTTGCGTTTCCTTGGATAAAACCTTCATTCATCAGGTACAAGCATCTCGTCCCCCAAAAAAATCCGTCACTTTTAAAAAGTGTGTACAGTGTGTCGGGTGGACTTATAAACATCTCATGACATAATAACTTATTGGATAGCACACAGCGCTGTCACGTGCGACGAACGAACTCGCAATATTGTGGATTTCCTGTCATTTATACTTACAGCCTACCGCCATTTGTGTAGTCAGACATGATTTCAACCCTTTTACGTATAATTAAAAATAAGTTACTTGACCTTTTCAAACTTAAACATTAAATCAAAGTTTTATGTAATTGCCCTTCAGACGTACCTTACTTTTATCGCTCTTTTGTTTTCAATTCAATATCGCAAATTGAAATTTATCGCATCTATTTTATTTAGAATTAATTTATGCTTGATTTAAGCATACAATGTTTGTAGAGTGTGATAAATTATCATGCAAAGGGCTTACTAAACTAAACTTAACATTCAGCTCATAATTTCACCCAGCGAAAACAAGAATCGCATATAATATTTTGTAGGTGTTAGATACATAGTCCGTGTGGTGACGGATTAAGAATACGGAATGTCACCACCCCATATCATCCCATGGGTGTCGTAAGAGCCGACAGAGGGAGCATATTATGCAGAGAACAGCACTGTAAGAGAAGGAAAACTACATACATACCCTACCCTATATACATACCCTATACCAACCCGTTTAGCCAGCGTGATATAGTAGGCCAATTCCTCCTTTCAAAGGAGAGGCCTAGTCCAGCAGTGGACTGTTAAAGGCTGATGATGTTAGATACATCGATTTCTATGAAGAAGTTCAGAAGGTAAAAGTCTTATCTGAAAATAGAATGCCCGTTTGCATGTATGTCGTGTACTACATCGGCAGCACCGCCGGCTATCATCGTAGAGTGTTGTAGGTTCAATCCCATCTCATTTCACAAAGTACTTTGAGTTATACACATCTGTATATGGTTACTCAAAGTTTGGATGGTCTTATGTGCATTGCTTAAATGTTTGTAAAAGTACTAGCGATGTTAGATTTATCGCTAATGCAATGCAGTCTTTAAAAATAGCTGCTAAACTACTCTATTCTAGTCTTCTCTATACTCTAGTATAGCGAAAGTGCTATAAATATAGTGATATAAATATAGAATCATTAATTAAATAATCTGGTGACTCGACATTTATAAGTTTCATCTAAATTAATAAACGCATTTGATTTTGAACCTATTATTTCCCACATTTTCTTTGTCAAAAACACCTTTGCCTAACTTTTAAAATTAGCACAGGTATGCGTCATAAATAAAACAAACTATATCAAACTTTCAAACAACGAACAACTACCCAAAATCAACAACGCATCACGTTGTTAGCTATGCGAGAAACTTCAAAAATTGCTTTTGAAATCTCATAACTCAACGTTCGCCGTCACGGGCGAAGGCACAGTTCAAAAACTGTGTTACACGACAAACTATAGAGGATTTTACATTATAACTTTTGCTATTTCGCCAACAAATGGTGCAGCTTGTTTTGTAATAAAAAAATCACATAGAGTGTCTACATGTAGCGCTCATAGCGTCATTTGGTTTGTCGTTCGTAGTAGGTCAGCAAAGGAAAGCAACACTTGCACAGGTCGAATCACTTGGATGGGTGACCGTGTGTGGTATACAAGGTGTCACAAGACCCATCTCGAAGCCGAAGTCTACTCGTTGTGGACATCATGCCAAGTCATACTGACCAAAAATAATACCTGGGAAACGAATTATTTTTTAAGTTTTCACATTTTTTAAACCGCAATTAAAATCGCGCGCGTGCAATGCACGCAATACCTACGTATCCATGGAGTCATAGGGCATCTAAAGAACATATTGGCGGGGTAAGTGCATCGATTTTGGACCTAATTAGAAAAATTCCATACTAACTTTGAGCCTCAATATCTCCTGAACCAGTAATTTCCCAGGTATGGTGCCGAAGTAAAAAATGTTCGTTGTGATTGGTACAACATGGGATTTCAGTTTTCGTTAAGGGTCTTTTTACACCCTGTATACATTAGAGTGCTACCCTGCTTTGGCGGGCACATAAAGTCCCAGTTCTTATCTCTGGACAAAGAATATTGTTGAAAGATGTCGGAAGACTTTCGGCGTGGGCTACAAACACACAAAAAAAGAAGGAATATTTTTCATCTTGGGTACGTGCATAACTGCAATCATATAAGACGACATAAAAGAAACTGACTCAGTGCCCTAACTTAAAAGATATCTACTTATTTGGTCCACCGAAATTAACGTTGCAGTTGAATATCAAATATTCGAGAAATCCACACTAATTCTAACTAATAATAAACTGACTATGTATATTATTATCACAATTATACGTGATATATTTTATTAATTATAACACGATGCAAATACCATCTTTGCGTAGAGACGGAAAACTCGACATCAAACCCTATACGACTGCCTCGTTGGTCTCGCGGCATAAATGTGCGCGTGGGATCGGGAGGTCCTGGGTTCGATTCCTGGGTCGGGCAGTGTTATTGGGTTTTTCTGTCACGAAATTCTCAGTAGCCGCACGGAGTCTGAAAATGTGCCCGGTACGGCAATAGGCTCGCCCTTTATTACGTGGGACTAAAGTATATCTGGCGAAAAGTGGGTGTAGAAATACACCTCTGCCTACCCCTTCGGGGATAAAAGGCATAACGTTGTGTATGTATGTATGTATATTTTATACACAATCATTTGGAATAAGTCTTAACAAGAATTTTAACACAACTATACTGAGAAGTCATTATACAACACATAATAGTTATTGTAAAATACCTCTCCACCACCACCTAAGTATGCATAAGGATACAAACATCTACATTAATCAGCAGATCATTAAAAAGTTTTGCCTCGCTTCAGTCACGCAGGGGTCATCAAGACACCATTTAGAACCGTTTAAATGTCATTAAAATATTTGCGATAAAATATCCGACTTCATTATAGCTACGGTATTTAGCTGTCATTTTGTAAGTGGGTAGAAAATATCTATTAAAAATAAAAGCTCAAATATAAAGAGAAAATATTGCAAATTTATGTCGCCAATTCCAATTCCCATATTTCTAAGTTTTGATAGAAATTCTTCACAACAAATTAATTATAAACCAAATTCGGTTAAGATTTTTAATAATGTTTTATTGGCTAAAGAAAAATATAATCCATTTAAATAATGTCACTTCAGATTTTTGTAGCTAAGTATATAATATTATAATTATGTACTAGTTCTTACATTTATGGATCGCTAGTTTACGAATAATAGTTGTGTGTGTTGTTGAATAAATTAGTTAATAAGTTGTGCCCGAAAGTTATTGAGAATCGCATGGCTGTATATCGATCTGTATTCGTTTATGTTTTAACTTGCTATGAAAATTTCTAACAATTTCGAGCTAAGATTACTCAATATAATAATATACGTACATACATACATATATAGACTCACGCCTGTTTCTCGGAGGGGTAGACAGAGACTACGGAACGCCATTTGCAACGACCCTGACATATCTCTCTTGCTTTAATCACTCCCATCAAATTTCTCATGCATGCTCTTCGGTCAAGGGTACTTCTAACCTGGCCTTTTTTAGGATGTCTCCAATCTGGTCAGAGAACGTCCGTCTAGGTCTTCTTCTTCCTCCTGTCCCATTCACACTTGACTTTATATAACTTACGTAGTGTTGCTATAAATCCTGAGACAAGGTCACTTGGGGTTACCAACTAATATCAGGGTTGGTTTGAGGCTTATACCTCAACCAACATAAGCCTGAATGGTAACCTCATTTTTATAATATACCTCTTGGCTATTAACTATGTCACAAATTGTTAAATTGTCATACTTACTGTTGCGTGTATATTATAAAAATAAATGCTTTTTCATTTCATTTTCATTTCATTTCATTTCATTTCAAGGTTATCGTGCAGCTTTTCGCAGTCTACTGCTACACATAGATACATACATTTATACAGGCGTAGGCAGAGACAATAGAACGCCACATGCTTCTCAACATCATCATCATCGGCCCTGTATATAATTTGTCCCACTGCTGGACACGGGCCTCTTCTCAATATGAGAAGGGTAAGATCATAGTCCACCACGATGGCCGAGTGCGGGTTGGCAGACTTCACATGTCTTTCGATAACATTATGGAGAACTGTAAGACATGCAGGTTTCTTCACGATGATTTCCTTCACCGTTTATCATGCGATAATTAACAATTTAATACGCACATAACTTCGAAAAGTCAGTGGTGCACGCCGTGGATTCGAACCCGAGACCCTCTTCGTAGCAGTCCGTCGGTCTCTCCACTAGGCTATCGCTGCTTTCACATGCTTCTATCCTTACAAAAATGACGCGATTCCTTTACATTCATTCTCCTTTCAAACCGCAGGTATATATAGAGGTCTCTTCTAATTTGCACCACAATGTCATAGTGGGCCAATTGGAGGATTTGGCCTAGTATCCTTTGACCAGACTAGTCTTAGCTTAATTAGAGACATTTTCTTATAGAATTTCTACAATAAATTGGTATTATATATTTGAATACGAAAGTAAATTATTTGTCTGTTTGTCAAATTTTATAAATAAATGTTATAAAAACGGAGTAGGTGGAGTGTGGGAGGAATAATCTGTTGATATATTTTTATTAATTAAAATCATTTATAAATGTAGTTTATTTTTATGTCCTTATAAAGCTTGGCTATTAATATTAAATATGTATCTGCATTTTTATGTTCTCGAGGAAAATATTCTATTAAAGCGTTTTTGTGTCAAATCAGTTATCTCCTAAATATTATTATGTATGCTTTAGAAAAGATAGAAAGTATGACTGCAGTAGTCAAGTTTCGTATAAAAGCTTGACAAAAAAGCTGGCAGATATTTGTTTCTATCTCGTTCTAACTCTAACAGAGAGAGCAAGAGAGCGACAACAGAATTTAGTTAAGTTATGCACAACATGAGCAGCAATGTTTAGCGTCGCAGGATTCATATTTCGAAAATACTCTTGAAAATAATCAAACTGAAAACTGATAAAAACGATTTGCTGCTTGCTATTTTCCATTTAGAGCATTTACCTCGTTAAAAACATTTCCATTTTTTTAGTCCCTGAAATCTGTGTACCGTGTAGGTACAAAGATATGTCTTTGCCTATGCCACAGGATTCGTTTTACTACAGATTTATCTCTTACTCGACATGTTTTTGATTTTAAATATATTCAATCAAACGGCAGTCGCTTACGCTCGAGGCATTAAGTAAAACACGGAGAAACGTGATATATTCTTTAATAACCTTGTTAAACCACTCATTTAAAATATGATAGATGGCGCGGAAGTAGTCTAGCCGCGGAAAATTATAATCAATTGGAAAATATCAGTCAAAACCGTAGGTTATAATTCTAGAAACTAAATGATGCTAGAAACATGCATAAGTAAAAACGGAGATTGTAAACTATTAGATTTAATAAGAATACTTTGAATGAAAAAGGAATGATCTCTATGGAAAATGCGCGGAAATTACATCAATTTGCAAGATCACGTTGACAGTCAAACGAGAGTTCGTATTTCGAACTTGGAATTTTGATAGATGGTTCAAGTTTCTTTTAATATTCTACCACATGCACACAACACCAACCAGTCCCAAACTAAGTGTAATGGTACCGATGCTGGCACTCATAAACAACACATGTCACCATCATTTTGTTTGTGCATCGCAGGCCCTAAATGATGCACATCGTATATTAATATTACAAAACATGTATCGCCGTATGTGTTCAAGCCCTAAGTAGGAAGACCCTCTTCCTGAACTGACGTCAAACACATAAATATTCGTTCCGCAATGTTAAAGGAATTTTTATTAAAAAAACGTCTTTGTAAAACGAACTTATTGGAATATATTGGCCGCGATAAGAGGGCTTTCATCCCTGGCACGTGTGTCCTTATAGCATCAATATATTTGAGGTGTCAGTCGACTTTATATGAGAGGAAAAGTCTATCGATCTTTGAGAAATATTAATGGATAGCTGGCGGCAGTTATCAGGAAAGTTTTGGAAAGTTATCGGAAGAAAAGTTGGCTGGCGAACTTTTTTAATTATAAAAATTAAATATAACGTAACTGTAGATTTGGTAGAACATGCCTTTGCGTGAAATTAAGATTGAAATACCAGGCGGCGTATTTAGTTTTGTATATTTTGGACTTCGGTCTTGAGGATTTTACTGGTAGCATGGGTAACTCGGCAGCATTTTACTGCCGATTTACTGTTTCAACAGTAAACTATTAAGTAATATTTTCCCTAGCTCAATGCAAAGCCGTGTTTTTAATTCTTTCAGATAAATGTTCCAAGTTTTCTTTACATTTAATCTATTTGTGTGCGAGAAATCCCATGTATTTTTACCGCAAGACGTCTTGTCTTGCGAACACAACATTCAACACTGTAAGCTCAATTACACAAAAAAGAAATCAGCAAGCAAATTAGATACACGGCAACATTAAAACCATTTGAAGCAAACGGTGCAGTTTAATTTCCTTCATTACATGCACCGACAGGAAATATTACCCATCAATCTGGTCAGTTTCCAGATGTCCTCATATAAAAATGGCCTGAGAGAAAACTGCTGTGACAACCAGTCGAGCATCGTCATTAAGAGACCACCTGGGTTAGTACTGCCATAGTATTTCAATAAAACAGCTCCGGTAAAAAGCTAATAGTCTTGTCTGTAGATGTAAAGATAGTGTTGCTAAAAGTGCCATATTAAATTGAAATGAAATACATTTATTTCAGTTTTGACAACCTTTCTGTGATTTGTATGTATTCTCATACAAAACATTAAATAATGATGTCCCTTTTTATTCCTGAATACCTATATGAACGCAATAAAATAAAAGACTACGTAACGGATTTTTGTCGCCTTTCAGCAATAGACTGCCTCCGTGGTCCAGTGGATAGCGTATGCGACTGCTAATCGGAGGTCCCGGGTTCGATTCCCGGGTCCGGCAAAAGTGTTACTGAGTTTTTCCGAATACTCAGTAGCAGCCCGGAGTCTGGATATGTGCCCGGTAACGGCAATAGGCTCGCCCACTATTATGTGGGACCTAAAAATTAATGTCATAATGTGAGTGTAATATTTACACCTCAGTCTACCCCTTCGAGGATACAGGCGTGAGACTATAAATAAAATAAAAAATATAAATAAATTCACCAATAAATAGTTAGGGTGATTCCTGTGGAAGGTTTCATCATCATCATCATCATCATCAGCCTTTAATAGTCCACTGCTGGACTAGGCCTCTCCTTTGAAAGGAGGAATTGGCCTACTCCACCACGCTGGCCAAGCGCGTTGGTATAGGGTTTGTATCAAGTTTACCTTCTCTTACAGTGCTGTTCTATGCATAATATGCTCCCTCTGTCGGCTCTTACGACACCCATGGGATGATATGGGGTGGTGACAATTCGTATTCTTAATCCGTCACCACACGGACAGTGGAAGGTTTAGTATAACCTAAACCTAAATATACGTGGCTGGAGCCGCGACCGAAATCTTGTAAATAATAAACACAAAAATACATAATAAGCACATAAATGTATATTTAAAAGTACAGACAGCATTTGAAATGAGGTTTCTTATTGACATTCATTAAGACTGTCAAAGATATTAATTCAAACCTCATTAAAATTCCTTATTGTATTATTTACGGTAGCTCAAGAGGATTTTTGGTAAGCCACTGTCTTTTTGTCGTGTGATTTAGAACGGAGTAATTAGCAGCAACCGCAATCATACTTTGGCAATTTGAAGGTTCAGCTACTTCTTGTTATATACACAACAAGTACCTAACTTAGTATACGTATTTACTGCTTATTATCGATTTTAAGGTTTGGCGATTTATATATATCATACAAGTTGTTATAACGGGTCTTATTCGTTTAATAGCGTATAAATCTTACAAGGTATAAGTACAAAATTTTTCTTCAGCGATTCGACCGACTTACAACGGTCGTCGTCTCGGAGGGTGATATGACTGCTTTTTATTTTTTGGTGTCGCGTTGTAAAATCCTCATGGAGTCCCTCCGCCCTGGGGGAAGCCCGGAGGGGACTGTCAGACTCTTACTGACGAAAAATCAACCCGTGTTCCTCATGTACCCATGTGTCGGAGGGTAGGGTTTCACCGAAGCATTCCTCGCTACCCCCCGACGGGTATTGGCTCGCCAGATGGTCAGGCAGGCCCCGAACGAAACCCCCTTGGCGGCGGATGAAGGTGTTGGGCTCCGCCGCCAAAACGCACCCTGAGACTCATCCTACGCAGGCCTCACCCAAGCCTACGTGGAGCATCCCCTCCCGGGATCCCGCTTAGCTTCACCGTGGGTGTACCTGAATCCCACGGTTACTGCTAGCCTTGTAGCCTAGCCTTTAGATAACTCAATTTAAGTCCGTATATAAATGTTAATTTACATTCCAAATGAATATATTATTATAAGTCATTTAGAAATTAATCAAAAATAAACATGTAACATTTTCCAGTACCTACCAATAGTCTACTAAGTTCTGCTTAGTTTGGGACATGTGTATATCGTAGAGCTCTTGTTTATATTTCTATGTCGTAGAGTATCCTATGATTTTTTGTATGTACACAATTACTTTGTTTCATTATAGAAATATTGTTACGTAACCTTTTTTGTTCGTTACTTGTATGTTTGCACATTAATGTCACTTCATGATCAGGATTTCTGTGACATGTCTGTGCAAACATTTTTAAATCAAGCAACATCATGTTGCGTGTCTCATTAAGATCTCTATCACATCCAGTATCACAGACTCCATGTATTTGCTATCCAGTGGCAGGTGTAGACAGGCGTGCGAACTAATTACAGCCTTAGCCACGGGTAGCTGATACAAAAACGATATACTTACTCAAACTAATGTTGTTTTGTATTTATTGCCTCTTAGCCGCTCTGCTAAATGGGTCTTCTCACATCAATGTTTGGGGATTTGGTGGATGGATGGACGGGTTTGGTTTGTGAACTTTCCTTATTTGATCTTTTTTTAGAAGTTTCGGTTTTAAAACAATTACCACACTACGATAAATTCCTTTGTCGTGACAAACACCAAAAACAAATAAGAGTTTAAGCTGAATTTTCATATCGAAATAAAATATACATAATCCTTCTTGGCAGACAGGTAAAAATTAAATGATACAAAACATAAAGTGTTCATCTTATGGGTTTGGAACCACAATACGTAACGCACTCAAGACAACCACTTTTTCTATTTCATACGTACAGTGCATGTTGTCTTAATAACCAGTATTTAATAAAAAACGTTTATACTTAATAAAACAACTACGAAAAGCCTTTACATGGAAATAACGTCAATTAAACGATTACAAATAAGCTATTTTAGTAATAACAATATCTCCATGTCATGTATACCACAAGATACATTGAAAACATTGTCATGTATATCCTACGATACATTGAAAACGAGCAAGTATAGGTTAAGGGGGCAGCAGTCGCTACTGGCGGTCATTCAAAACTCTTACTGCAAATTTAGGATCATTTCTATTGCACGTTTTGCTATTGTAGAGAAATTTGTAAAATAATAAAGACTGCCTCGTTGGTCTGGCGGCATAAATGTGCGCGTGTGATTGGGAGGTCTTGGGTTCGATTCCCGGGTCGGGCAAAGCGTTATTGGGTTTTTCCGTTAGGAAATTCTTAGTAGCAGCACGGAGTCTGGTAATGTGCCCGATACGGCAATAGGCTCGCCCCCTATTACCTACGTGGGACCTAAAAATTCATGGCGAAATGTGGGTGTAATGTTATACCTCTGCCTACCTCTTCGGGGATACAGGCGTGAGTCTATAAATAAATTAAATAAAAATATTATAGCCTAACAGATATATACACTAGGTAGTTATATTCTGGTCGCAGCTTCGCTCGCATGGGAGGCGATTATTACGCGGTAACTAATATTTTATTCTGATATCAAAGGCATATTATAAACCATAGAGTAAGAAATATAAATAATTGAATGCCACATGTTTGGCGGCCACACTCATTACGAGGAACATCTCTTGCATACCTATAATATGCTCTTTTATAAGGTTTTATTTCGGCTCGACCGGGGAAGAAGGTACCAACTATTCTTACTCGTCTCTGCTACTACCCTCTCATAGAAAATCGACGTAAAGTAACAGTGCCTAAACTGTTGCGTTTCGTTCGGTAAGTGAGAGTGCCGGAGGCCCTATCCCCTATTCCCAACCCAAAGGGGCGGCAGCGCACTTGTGACTCCTGTGGTGTTGCTTGTGTCCATGGGCGGTGGTAATTGCTTACCATCAGGCGATCTGCTCGTTTGCCGCCTATTACCATAAAAAAAGCTTTTATAGCGTGTTTTTACTTTTAATTTATATATTGATATAACTATACTTCAAAAGCGGCTCCGCCCGATACGAGTCGGCTACTTCGTGGAACAGCTAATATTCTGACAAATCTGATTAGACCTATAAGTAGACCTCGAGCTCCAAGATCAAAAGGGTCGACCGAGAACTCACGAAGACTCGGGACTGAATGTATCGAGTAAAATCTTTACATCGAACGTCGTCATTACATAATTACCAAGAACCCTGAGATTGAATAAAGTTCAAGCTTCAAAGGCTTTTCTTTATCCCACTTAAGTGTTTCCACATCACGCACAACCTAGTCTCATAAAAGACATTTTCTTCTCAACTAAGGCATAATTAGTCCCTATAATTAAATTTATAACACGAAAAGCTTTAGGCCTATATATACACTTGTATTCAATTAACCTTCGCAAGTGCGTATCGTCAAATCTTTTCCCGTTGTATTGACGCATTACCTTTTTGTAATTAATAAATAACATTTAAAAAAAGCGGCGGTAGCCCAGTGGTGTACGTAACGGACTAACGAGACGATGGTCTCGGGTTCGATCCCCAGGTACCTACCTCGGGCACATACCTCTGACTTTTCGAAGTTATGTGTGTATTAAAAATGTTAATTATCGCTCGCTTAATAATATGCATTGGGACCGAAACATATCTGGCGAAGTGTGGGTGTGTAACACACCTCTGCCTACCCCTTCGGGGATAAAAGGCGTGAAGATATGTTATGTTATGTTAAATAACATTTTTAAATAAGATATTTGGAAAATTTACGTACCTACGGCAATCTGGTCACAAACTAAATAAAGTCTGTAGGTACTATGTAACCAGATAAATGTAAACTGACTAATCAAAGAATTCATATAAATTATTGCATCAAATCATAAGAATTAACACCTCTTTCTTTAAACAAATAATATGTCTATAAAATATGTGCTTTTATTACCTTTTTTTTTGGGTTGGAAAATCCTCATGGAGTCCCAAAAAACCTAAAAACCAACCCGTGTTCCTCATGTATCCATGTGTCGGCGGGTCGGGTATCACCGACGCATTCCTCGCGACCCCACGACGGGTATTGGCCCGCCAGAGGGTCAGGCGGGCCCCGAACATGCGGATGAAGGTGTTGGGCTCCGCCGCCAAAACACTCAGCGGCCGCAGAGGATAGGGAGAACGGCAACGCAACACCGCATCTCCTCTTCCTCTGCGGCCCCACCGCGACGCAACGATGTTGCGCCCTCATTTGGTCACGGGAGATAGGGCGCGCGGCAACGACTCTCCTCTCGCGACCGCGCCCGACTGCGAGGGACAGACAGAACTGTCCCCCGCACCCGCACCTATGGTCGCATCCTACGCAGGCTTCACCCAAGCCCACGTGGAGCGTCCACTCCAGGGATAGCTCCCTCTTAGCTTCACCGCGGGTTCCAAGCAACGGTTACTGAGCACCACGACAAGATGGAGATCCCACGGGGGGGAGGAGGGTGCTTTTATTACCTACTGATACGTGTGTTAGCAAGCGGAAAAAAATGTACACAGCTTCCAATACTATAAAACTGATATATATTTTTTATATTTTTAATTTATATAAAACTAATAACCAAAAACCTCGAAACAATCCAACCCATACGACTATTCAAGTATTCATTACAACGCGCAAATCAAGTGAAATTTTGTACTTTCATTGGAAAACAAAGTGGAAAATCGGCAGCGTATCAAAACGTTAAGTTGGACACAAATTAGATGTCATGTACGTACCATGTTCAATTGTCCATACTTACATGTCATTATAGCTCTGGCTTACTATTAACTATGTGCGGCTAATGATTTGACAAATAATAGACATAGATTCACTTTCATTTCTAACCTAAAAGTTGAATCACGAAAATGACACTAGTTTCTTTATTTTTATTTATTTATTTATAGACTCACGCCTGTATCCCCGAAGGGGTAGGCAGAAGTGTATAATACAATATTACACCCACATTTCGCCATGAATTTTTAGGTCCCACGTGCCTATTGCCGTTACCGGGCACATCACCGGACTCCGTGTTGCTACTGAGAATTCGGAAAAACCCAGTAACACTTTTGCCCGACCCGGGAATCGAACCCGCGACCTCCGATCAGCAGTCGCATACGCTATCCACTGGACCACGGAGGCAGTAGTTTCTTTAACGGGTCTTAATCGCGTTAATTGAGATATTTCAGGTATAAATGCCTCTATGTTTGTCTCGTTTTATCTGTCCGTCGGTCTGGATTGACACTATAAAATCGGTAAAATAAAAGATACTATAATTTTTTACATAGCTATAACCTCTTATCTTTCTTGCTATCTCCAGAGAAAAGCTACCGAAGTATTACGACCCTGCAATTTGTATCAGATCTGTCTATAATTATTATTTATCACCTAATCTTACTTCGCACGTTTTCGAGAACGTTATCGAAAGCTTTCAGACGCAACTAGCCTCAAGCTATGTCAACTTAGAAGACTTAGAAAACTTTTATAAGTAGATTAAATTCAGTTGCAAATAAACATTTAATAACATACACTTATATTATATGTTAACTAAAGAACGCTACGAAAAGGGTCCGAGCTGCTAAAAGTCACAACGTCCAAAAATCTTTAACGAAAGAGAATAATTATACTGAAAATCGTTTTCAGGAATATTCTTTCTCGACACGATGACTAGCAAACAATAAGTCAAGTTCGCCATTCATTCCCAGTACAGTCGAAATCCATCGCAAAAGGGACCTGATTTGCAATTTCTACGGAACTCAGCAACTCAATTAAATTATCTTAAGTTGTTTAGCTTCGGTCGGGAGAAAGACAACTTTCTTTTATATTTCCTTATTTAGCGCGAAAAAGTGCCGCCGTGTGATGGCTCAACATTATAATGAATAGAGCACTTGGGAATATTGTTTCCGGACTCGGTAATGTAATAAAAAATGGATCGCAGCAGTCATTAATAAAAAAACGTTGTTACAGAAAGAAGGTTTTTTTACGTGGCACGAATTTACAGCAGTTGTTCATGAATGATGCAATTACGTATCGCATTAAACAACGACATTATTATAATGATAAATTATATTGCCACTCATTTGAAAGGCAGTAATTTACTAATGCAGATACTAAGAGACTTCAATACAGAGGGTATCAGATTCCAATCCACGGCACTACCAAAATGAATATTAAATCGTTAATTATAAAACTATAATTAACGATTTAATATTCATTTTGGTAGACTCTCCCACGCTATAGATAATGCTTCAAAGTATTGCCTAGGTATTATTGCACAGATATGTATGTATGAGTCAGCTGGTCGAGTCGAGTCGAGAGGTGAGCTGTTGGTTTGAGTGCCACCACAATATCATCCTTGGGTCTGTAGTTCAGTCTGTAGGTAGCCTTTACGACTCTCCTACGCTATAGATAATGCTTCAAAGTATTGCCTAGGTATAATTGCACAGATATGTATGTATGAGTCAGCTGGTCGAGTCGAGTCGAGAGGTGAGCTGTTGGTTTGAGTGCCACCACAATATCATCCTTGGGTCTGTAGTTCAGTCTGTAGCCTTTACGACTCTCCCACGCTATAGATAATGCTTCAAAGTATTGCCTAGGTATTATTGCACAGATATGTATGTATGAGTCAGCTGGTCGAGTCGAGTCGAGAGGTGAGCTGTTGGTTTGAATGCCACCACAATATCATCCTTGGGTCTGTAGTTCAGAAACAGCATTATATTTTCCGTTCCATAAAATTTTCCATCACATGGATACCGGCCATGACGAAGAGGCGTAATAGGTAATAGGTGTATATAGTTCTCTGTCGACACCACTGTACAAGTGCTTCCACAAATATGAACTAACGATACGGTGAAACACCTGTCTTCACAACAGTTTTATTGACGAGAACCATGACCACACCATTATGTTCCGGCAGACTCTATCCGCGCATCTCCATTTATAAACCTGACCTAATCTTTGTACCGAGAGCACGTTAAGCACAATGTAGCCGTCATTCTTGTGGAAGACATATTTACAAACCATGCTACAGGAAATATTATAAGACTACCGTATAAAATTTTACCGCACAATAATTATACTTAGAGCTTCTAATAAGTTGGCCGTACTTAAACAAACTAAGCATCAATTCATAACGTTAACTTATTGTAAAACCAATGGCACCTTTTGTTAAGTGGCAAGAAATTACTTGTCACAATTACAGCTTGTCTGAACACGGCGACCATTTCTAAAGCAATCAACTTTTACGAGCCGCTCTAAATCAGTTTTTGTCCTTACAAACCTGGAACTTCGAGACAGAGACAGCTTTACGGATTTTATTACTTGAATCGCCTTATCCAGTGAATTCTCATCGGACTGGCTCTTGTGATCCAGTGATCATATCGGTTCTTTCTTTTGCACTTTCCCAACATCCTGCTAAAGTTTTACATATCTTAGATACTACTACATGTTCACTATATAAGGTATCGTGAGACTGATTGTAAGTGCGGGCGATTTAGTAAAAATAAATACTCTATCTATATAAATTTGTCAATAGCTACATAGATGCATAAGAAAAAAACGCTCCAAATGTCATATGCACTTTATTGGTCGTAGATATCATACGGTTTTTGCACTTGTAACACGATCTGGATATATCATTTCGAATTCTGTAAAGAATTCGAAACGTCGGCTAGTAATAAATTAAAAATTAAAAATATAGTTTCTAGATCTTTAGTTTCAAATGTAATAACTTATTGAAACCAATACAACGCGATAAAATCCGTAAACTGTAGTTTAATTTCAATGTGTAACTTTCGCGTAAACCCAAGTAGATAATACTTTATATCTTTCGATTTATCGATTTCCGCTTGACCAATTTTAAAACATATTTTAAACTGTAAACGCACGTTTGGGCACATGACATTGATCGCGGGAGAGGTTAATAGGTTAGGCTAGGTTTCCTTGTGACGCTTTATCCAAAAATAGGAGCTCTGCCAAGCAGAGCTCCGTCAAGTAAGTTCTTGCCATTGCTATATCTAGTTAGAACCTATTAACAAAATTTAAAAATTAGTTTTCAAAAACCTGGCTCTTGTTATACAGCTGGTAACGAAAACGGACCAATCAGCGATCGCTCTGATAATCAAACGGCTTTCTTAAATCAGTGTTATTGTCAAAATATCACGGCCTTACAATTACACTGTATCGGCCTAGCGAAATTATAATGGTACTGAAATTAGCCAGTTAAATTGTAAGTAATACAAACCATTGACTATAATCTGTGGCGCCATATAGGTATATTTTAAATACTATCTTAGAACTCATAGAATGTGCAAGTTTACTTTTAGTGGCGTGATTGCTCAGTAACTATGTATTCCTTTTTTTCTTGTAGGTTTGCTCTCGAGAAGGAAGTAATTGTTTTAGACTTACGTCATCTTTAAAAAAAATCTACAAAGATCAAGAAGCATTGATTGATTGTAATTTTAATTTTGGTGGCACTGAAACTAAACCGAAAGCTTCGCAAGTTCAAATAGGTACTTCTGTATTTACGACATGAAGTTTACACGGGTTTGAAAATGTTGTACAGTAAAGTAAACAAAGCCTGAGAAACAGTAACAATAAGATGTAAATCAGAGCAAACTTCTAGTAAAGTAATTACTACTAAATTTTGGAAAATTAATTTGGCATTTTACAAAGTTTATAATTAAGGCTTACTAGTGGATTAGTATTGTGTTGCAGACTTCACGTTTTGTACAAAGTTTAGGCAATTTTGAACCTTATTCTATCATTGTTTTAAGAACTATTGACCCGTGGGAATCCTACGTTATCTACTTTAACGTCCAATTTATTGCTCCTCTTCCAATTTCTTCGACGATAGTAAATCGAATGGTAGATAGCGAACGAATTAGAACTTTAAGTTATTGGTTTTAGTTTTTTATTTCCTTTTAAGTAGGTTTTTAGCCCATAAAAAACAATACTTGTCAAAAACTCCAAGCCTCGCAAGTCGCAACTCAGTTCTCCTACCGTAAAAAGTTGTGAGATCCATGTAATAACAAGTCGGTTAATTAAAAACCTTTAATGTTTTAAATAAATAGATTGACTCGGCCATCGCATGAAAACAAAATATATCTCATAAGTAATACATTATATAAATAAGATTGTTTATTGCGATTGCCAAGTAAATCTATTTATTTAAAACATTAAAGATTTTTAATTAACCGACTTGGTATTACATGGATCTCACAACTTTTTACGGTAGGAGAACTGAGTTGCGAGGCTTGGAGTTTTTGACAAGTTTAGTATTGTTTTTTTATGCGATCTCATTTCTTTTTGTAGATAATCCTACTTTTTTGCTTTCCGGTACCTACTTCTTGTACACCAACAACGAAATTTTCTTCATTAAAGCCCTAACTGCAAATGTAATTTTGTAATCCTATATATTGATATAGGATTACAAAGTTATTTATGCAGTTGATGTATCTCGAAAACTGGACCGAAATTGAAAAATATTTTAGTTTTTCCTTGATTCATACACTAAACACTAATTGTATTCTAAATTTGAAGCTTTTATGTCTGCTAGAAGTGCCTTAGACTTTTGATGATCGGTCAGTGAGTGACAAAATTAAGAAATTTGACTAGTTTATAATTCTTAAACTACTGGTTCAAGTTGAATGACATTTGAAATATACAATTTTTATACCTGCTAGGTTACTAAAAGAATCAGGTTTCTAGTTTTATCCACAACGAAGTTATAGTGGGTCAAAAATGGCCTGAATTGCTTCGAGAAAAGGAGGGTACGGCTTTGCTGCTTTTTTGCTCGACTTGGCGGGGGCACTCCGTGCCCCCAGATTTATATTCACGAATGTTTATATCTTTACATATTTCTCAATGTGCAATCAAAAATGTTATAAAGATACGATCTAGCTCGTAGGTAGGTACCTACTTACCTAAGCGATTCTGACACTTTCTTTGGCTGCTTCATATCGCCCGCGGTAACGGAGTAACTTTTAAATAGCAGAAATTAATTACAAATTACGAAAGTTTAAACTCACACATATTTCTCAAAATATTTACACTCTACAAAATTGCAATTGGTTGTCATTAGGTTCTTCGATAGGTATTTCTATTAGAGATATTATTGAAATTAAACTACAGTTTACGGATTTTATCGCGTTGTATTGGTTTCACTGAGTTATGACAAAATGTGTAACATTCGCGTAAACCCAAGAAGATATTATTATTATAGATATCATATCAGTTTTTAAATGCATACACGCATGCTAGAGAAATACATCAATACACGAGTAAAACATATTCCTTCTCTTCTCGTCACAGACGCCATCTTGCTATGCGTATCGAAATAAACGACAGTTCAGACTAGACAAAGTAATTTACTAAGGGAAACTAGTTCCAAGCAAACAAACAATCAAAATATCCGTCGGTCCGTCCATCAGTCGACCCGACATTGAAATCCTCATCGTCCATTACCTTAATATCTTTGTACCCTACATACATGTGTTTCACTCTCTTAGTGGGTCAGACATATTTTACGAGCTTTCTGATATGCAGACAATGCTTTAAGGTTTTATATTTTAAAGTAATTTCGTGTTTGTGTTTCCGTGTTAAGTGTTTGGGATATAGAATTAAGGTTAAGGTTTTAAGCGTCGCCGTAATGGGAAGGAATAATTGCTTGGTATTACTTTTTGTCTGGCTTTCCTAGAGGTAGGCTTTTCAGTTAATTTACATTGCGGTGGTGGTATATTGAGCATTTCGCGTGTTATAATGATTCTTATTACGTAAAGCCTAAGCGTCGATAGTCTAGTCTCTAGTGGAAAGACTATCAGACTTCGACGCTGAAGTTCTCGGGTTTGAACCCGGCATGCATTTATGACTTTTCGAAGTAAGAATTAACTTTTTAATTATCGCTTGCTAAATGGTGATATCTATCGCATGGTAGACTGTCACCTTATCTTTCTTCTAGTGAGAAGTGGTCCGTGGCACCAAGTGGGATAGTTCATGAGCAGGTCTGATATGGTGACGATGTAGGCCTAAATATAGCTTGCAAAATATGTCTGGCGCAAATGTTTCGGTTCGAAAGAAATATAATTACTGACATGGATATTTTAAACCATTTCAAATATGGCTATGGTTTTATAAAAGCTTTTCTCAAATTGTATTCAAAACAATATTTATGGATTCAAAGCGCTCAATTCTATTATCGGAATAAGTAAGTTTCAAACGCCTTCAATAAGAGATTCTTTAAGAAACCGAACTAAAGAAGTGAGCTGTATATCTTATAAAGACGTCTGTGAATGCAGATGCAGAATTTAAAATTCGAATGCAGACATTTGAATAGATAAATATTCATGTTGATACGAGTCGCCATTTTGGTTTGAATGGATTTTCGTGCACTTGACAGACTTCAGAGTGGCTAGGCGAATAGGTTTTTTAGATATTGTATTTCATTGAAAACTGTTAGAAATATATTCTGTTTTAGTTATAGTGTTACTGCTAAACCCCAATATTTTAATTGCATATGTAGGTATATTTCACGTTTACTTATAATTGATCGGCAAGACAAGCTAGCATGCTAATAATAAAAAAATCTTCTATGACAGATAAAGCAAAATAAGAAATTGGAGAGCTGCAATGGAAAATAGCTTATCTCTTGTCCATATACATATGTACGGTCGCGGTCTAAAAATGTTTACCACTTTTCAAATTACATTCTTTGTCACGCTGGTTTCAGCAAGGTCTAAAATGCTATATCAAACAAAAAGAGTATGAATATTTTTAGGTCGATGAAATAATTTGACATAATGACAGAATTGCATTTATGCTGTGGCTGCTGAAGGAGGCTATATTCGTTATTAAAACTTTTATTAACAAAAAATATGTGTGAATTTATTTTTGATGATTTCTGCCTATTTTTTATAAAGCACGATTCGCCTGGTTAAGGGCACACACTATCTAAACAAAAGCTCACTTATGTGATCAGCATGCGTTTTAACGTGACTAGCATACCATCCACTATCATTATAGCTCACAGTCTGACCGCGCCCTGATTTTCGCTAGACGATATCATCATCATCATCACCCTAGCATTTTCTTAGTTGCATCCCAAGCTTGCACTTCGGAGCCCAGGGCCTGCTATTTCTGGTCTACCGAGATTTGACTGGATATCAGTTTTTACACGGAGCGACTGCCATCTAACATCATTCTAAGGTTAGACCAGTATCAGTAGGTATATTTGAGGGCATTGACTTCCCACTAATGACTGCCATAGATCATGACAGCCGGGACTGCTTAACGTGCTTTCTGATGCACGGGGGTGAAACACCGCCAACTTCGGACTAATTATTAAGAATTTCTTGACAAAAATTCCTAATAAATTGTCACTAAGAAATTCTTAACAGAAAACCTTAGCAACATTTTCCGAGCCTGACCCGCGAAATGAACCCGAGAGCTCATGATCAGCTGTCGTATGCACTACCGCTAGACCAACGAGGCAGTCTTACGCTAGACGATATAAATAATATTGTATTTTTTTCAAAAAGGTTTTATATTCAGGATGTCGTATTTTCGCCATCCATCGCCATCCCTTTCATTATAATCTGTCAATGTAAAAGTCATTTGATAAACTTATTCATTACAAATACCAAAATCGTAAAAATCAAGTTTAAAATAACATTATTTGAAGACTACAAAATAATATTTTAGTTTTATTGTAAATATCACGCTTGTAATAAAATGAACATAAATTATAAATGTGGAATAATAAATCGTTATTGACACCAGTTGCTACGCAACGCATGTTATCATAGATTGGTTGCCTAGTACAATATCGTAGTCCTTGTGTCATTGATGTGTTCATGCAATTATAAGCCTTAAGGTGGTAAACACTTTCAGACCGCGACTGTACTGTTGAGTTTCGCCGGTGAGAAAGAAATTTCTTTCATTCATCCTCTTCCCTCTGTAAGTTTCATGAACGTGATTATTTAGTATTGCTACTACACAGCTAATAAGAAACAAAACATGTATATGGTGACGCTTACCATCATCTACAATTGATAAAAACATAAAAAGGCTAATCAACCCAAACAATTTAACAATTCTGAAACACACACACATACATAAGCCTTTCTGTGTCATGTGAAGGTGCAGCATTTTACAGCTTGGCCACAACGAGAAAACTTAACCTAGACACAATATTGAATAAGAAAATACAATTTCTAACTAATAAACTACAACAGTAATCTTATCCATCAAAGTCGAAAGTGAAGATTCACGATGCAGCAACATCTAGAACGACACTACAAAAATTGCCCGGTCACGATTCCGCTAAGGGCACGCAATACACACACTTTCTTCAAATTCGTCATATGTTTTGACAAGTAAATTTACCCGTGTACTTAACCCACGCTTTCTCGACTCGCGTCTCGAGTCTCGTCGTAGTGATTGACAGCGATGTATCAATGCCTCGCCTGTCACTTTCACTCTTGCAGTCTTGTTGACAACTTATCTCGCTCTTCAATAACAAGACAGTATTGATAGTCCTATTGATCGAGTCTACGGTTCGATTGACTTAATTGGCGATGATTGATTCTTATGTTATAAAGGTTGCCGTTTATTTGATATGTAGTGTATTCACATCTTTATTATTAGTTGCGTTGAAAATATAATTGAATGTTTCTTCTTTTCTAAATCTTTTTATTTCATGATTTGATGTTGACGCCTACTAGTATTAACAGGATAAACATCTTGGTTACACTTTCTATCTTTGATGGAATAGCACATACTTATTAAATATTATTATCAAGTTTACTATCAGCCTGTTATTGCTGAGCTATAAGTTAGTAAGATTGCCATTTTAGATGAAAATACCTTAGCTGGCCAAACAAGTAGTCACCGCTATAGAAATTCAGGGCATTTGACACAACCTTCAGTATGTGGAGAGTCAATTAACTGGCCTCGACATCAGTGCAGATAAAGTTTATAATATACTACATAGTTATAATGACGGTAACATAGATAGCATACATTGTATTTAAGTAACACACATTTTATGTCTGAACCTGCTTAAGTGTCGTCCCCAAAAACGTATAAGAAAAATGTAGATAAACACACTTTATTCAGGCTTAGAACTGACCATAAAATTCACGCACAAAACAACCAAATAAAAAAGATCTGCAAATAATTAAATAAAGAAGATAAAACGGGAGCAACAAAAAAGGAAAGCAAAAGGCTTAACTAGATTGATGGCAATGGAGCGTGTTACGAGTGGGCCCCAGATACACATTCCCTCCTACGTACAAACATTTTACTCCGAACCCACTATACACATTCAACCAGACAATATTTGAAGGCACCGACAAGAACCGAATATTTGCTCATAAACATTGGAAAAAATTGCGGTCGCCTAAACATTGTCGTGAAAGCCGAAAATTCGAACCCCATCTTATTTTACACCACTAAAATGGAAACTATTATAATTCTGAAAGTTCGCCTCAGAAAGTTAAATAGTTTTTGAAAATAGGGTTATGTTAGAAAACAATTTCGCTAATGTTTCTATCGATTCAAAATTCAATCCTTGTCACCCGCAGGGTCTTATTTGTAACTGACAATTGGCTCTATAACAAATTTTGCGGTTCTGTTGGCCGTCCCACTTGAATACAAACATGTGGAACCCTTTGTTGTTGAACAAATAGAAGTGTCTATGTACGCAGTGTCCCTTGAACACATTGGCTCGGTTTCTGAGAGAATATGTAAACAGAGATCAAATAGTTTAGGGCTGACCTACATGGAAACAATTTGCACTTTTCTTCCTGAAGTGTTACATTCTATCTGATGTATTACCGCTGTAGACATGGAATGGAGATCGATGTGTGCCGTGTGTTGTTGTTTTATTTTACGCAAGGCATTTTTTGTTGTTCTGTTTCTGTTATATATGAAATCGTTTTATGCGTATTTCGCCGTTGGCTTAAAACTGACAGATTCAGGGGTAATTTATATGGATGTTAAGCGTTTAAATCCAATGGTTTAATTGTTTTGAGTACATTGTGATTTCATGTCTCTAATAGTTGATAATTTATTTAAAAGTATTATATAGATTTTTTCTGTTATACCTATATTCATGTTCGTTTTTGTAAGGCTCCTGCTTTGTGTATGATCAAATGATTTATCGACGAACAAACTTTGACAATTAATCTTAATTAATAATACGAATGTTAATTAATATTCGTGTTATTAATTAAGATTAATTTAAATCTATATTATTTTGTCTCTTTGTGAATTAGTTTATAGAAATTGCCAGCTATCTAGCATAATTTATTAAATTTTCTACTTTCAAACTATGTTTGTAAAAGCTTCTAAGCATTGACAGTCAGACAGTTTATAACTAAGCAGGCACAGTAAAACCAACATCCACCTACATTGACGACCTATTTGCCCTTCCATGTACGAACGCTGATGTATGAGACGTTACTTTTGCACAACATATCAAAAGGAAACTAATATAGCTAATTACAGACACCAATAAACTCTCTCATGAACCAAGTTGCCATATGGGTCAATAGTGCCAATTCCGTTATACTACTTTGAACTAGTTACAGCCTCAGTACTTACCTCTCTCTCTTAACCAATCTAAAGAAAGAGGTGACAGCATGTTTAGATGTCGTAAAATCATAAGAAACGCTTTACGTCTGCTAATGAAAATGAATTTAAATTGAATGAAGTCGTCCGTCTTTTTCAGTATAGCTTGAAGAGAAAGGGATCGATTGAATTTCAGTTCATAAAATCGGAAAGAGGGCTAGTGTATAAGTTCTGCTAGACTAATTCTTCACATACATGAGTTGCCAGTTGCCTTATTAAGTGAAAACGGTTCGGTGCGGGTATGCGTTCGTTGGAAATCGAGTAAAGAATTATTGTTCGTCGGTTGGTTTTCTAAGATCTGTCGGTATGCGGCTAGGAGCTGCGAAATGTTTGATAGCTAATTGCGGTGGACATATTTTCTTTATCATTGTTGTGTAGTTAGAGGTAAATGCACATATGTAGTTTGCTTTGACATTATTTTAAAACTTACTGAAAACAGTTTTTCATTCACGCCCTGCTCCATTTATAGCGGAGTATATAAAAATAGTCTAGTAAGTTCTATCTACTTTAAGCTTACCATTTAGAAATCTGTATGTTGAATAAACTAATATTTTTGATGCGGCAATATTTTTCCCTTGTAAGTGAAAGAGCGGAAAAACGTGTCGAGTGGCGTCGAATTGTGAAGCAGGCCACAGCTGTAGATGTGACGACCACGACCACTCTGCCAAGAGTGTAACGCCTAAGAAGAAGAAGTGAATTTTATGCATGACTAGCGACAATTCGAATAAAGAAAAACAAATCATTACAAATTCAAGTCAGATAGAACTGACAAAACTTCGCCCGTAAAAGAAAAAGCAGTCATCTTTTTCAAAACTCGAATTCAATATCAAAGCCACCATTAAAAACGTTTCAATTTCGAATTTTTCGCTAAAAGGGATCTCGCTCTGTGCAACTTTTTAACAACATCCTCAACTCTCTTGGAAGCAGTTTTATGAAACTATTCTTTGATCATAAACTTTATTTTCTTTCAGTTTAAATTGATCTAATTTGCGATAAAAGTTCAGGCCCTTTATGAAGTTGAAAGAGAATTTCTTAGTATAAAAGTGTTCTAACAGATTATAACTTTTGCCTGATACCTTATTGTTGAAAACCTAGATAGTTGTTCCGAGGTAAGATCTTAAGTTTGCGGAAAAACTTGTGGAAAGATTTTATATATGTATTTTCAGGAACAGATTTTTTTTAATACTGACGGTGTACATCCGTGAACCGTATCGTGAACTGAATACGATGGGACCAGTGTTCCGCAGTGACCACGAAAGTTCAAACACCTAAATTAAGTTTTTACGAGATGTCACGTTGTTCTCGCAAAGAGGCGATATTATGATTAAGGCATTTAAAATAAGGCCACTTGCGTAATGATATTTCAGGCAGTAGAAAATGCATTTTAATTTCGCTGGCTAAACAAACTGGGTGGTTTTTCTCTAATATTCAAACGTCGAAAAGTAAAGGTTAACAACTAACAAAGTTTTTAAAGGTTGCTACGATATGAAACATTTAGTAGTTGTTTGTTGCGGGAGTGGAAAGTTCCCTTACAATAATTTTATTATAATCTTAATATATAAAATCCTAGCGTTACTGACTGACTGACAGACACAGCCGAAACTATTGGGCGCAGGAAGCTGAAATTTGGCATGTATGTTCCTTGGGGACCGTAGGGGTGCACTAAGAAGGGATTTCCCGAAATTCCCACGGGATCGGCCAAAACGGGTAAATTAAAAAAATGCATCAATTATAATTTTAACAAAGCCGACTTACAATTTCATTTTCCGACTAGGGTCAAAGAGAAAGAAGAATATATAATTCCAAACAAAAAAAAATGAAAATGGTTAGTAAATAGAGAGGTGTAAGGTGTGATAGCACATAAAAAATAATTGATAGAATTGAGAAAATTTTCCTTTTCGGTCTTTTGACAGTCTCGAGCATGCATTAAGTAACATATTGGCAATAAATAAATACTCTGTATAAATTCAACAATGTAACTTAAATAAACTGCTTGTTGCTGCCATTTATTTTGTCTGTTATCTCCGCCCTACCGATGTAAGGTAGGACGAACAAGCAACCAATCAGAACACCAGACCATAAAGCTAGCACATCCTGATATAACAGGAGATAATATTTCGTTCATATCTTGACATATAGCACCTGGCCAAGACAAGTGGTGAGCACGTATTAGTGCGCTTTTACACGCTAAGAAAATCCACCGTGTCTTCTTCAGATAAGACCGAATTATCATATAGACGGCAAGAATTATTTCGGATCTATCCCCTATTCCTTCTCCCTCATCCCACTCCTTATCCTATCCCTTTTCCCAACACCAAGGGGCGGCAATTTTACTTATGACTCCTGTAGTATTGCTTGTGTCCATGGGCGGCGGTAATTGCTTACCATCAGGCGATCCGTCTGCTCGTTTGCCGCCTATTACTATAAAAGGAAAGAAAAAAATCTCGGCAAGCGAAATATTTCTTCGATCATGTGTCGTATCGAACAAGATATTTTTCTAATTCAGCGCCAATGTAGAGTACACGAGTCGTGTATTGAAACGACACGAATTCTTGCGTAGGTCTGGCGGCTATTCTCAGCGTGTTCAAGCGCTCTTATTCCACGAGTCGATGGAATTAACCCAAGCTAGGTCTTTTTTATGAAGTTTGAAAAACTGCAATGAGCTTTAGAAGAATGTCAAAGCTATGTTTTGCTGTCTATTCAGTTAAATATTTTTTTCGTGATATATCTCATTAACCCCATCTAGGTTGAGCATAGTTCAGAGTTTATTATAACCCCTGGAGCGCCGCCGGGAATACGTATGTCTCAGGAAAATTTGTTCCGTCCCGCAATTGCGGGAACACGTATGTCCCGCAACGACAGCGCCTTATTTCACTACTTTAAATGATGTTAAAATAATTCCATCAATAAGATTATTTATACCCTATTGCAAAGTGTGAGTAGTCTTTTTAATTTTGTTTTGTAATTGGTTACATTTTTATTCATTTTTGCAAAAGTAACGACTGAAAATTGTTTAATTTTAGTTTGACTTCGCGCGCGTTAGAGTGACGACAGCTCTGCTTTGAAAAATTTGTATTATACTAGAGGACGCCAGCAGCTACGTGCATTTTTTTAAATTTACCCGTTTTGGCCGAACCCGTGGGAATTTCGGGAAATCCCTTCTTGGTGCACCCCCACGGTCCCCAAGGAACATACATGCCAAATTTCAGCTTCCTGCGCCCAATAGTTTCGGCTGTAGCGTGTCTGTCAGTCAGTCAGTAACGCAAGGATTTTATATAATAAGATGTCATTATACTCGTGAACATTATATTACGTGGGTCCTACAAAATCATGGTGAAATGTGGGTGTAATGTTTACACCTCTGCCTACCCCTTCGGGGATACAGGCGTGAGACTATAAATAAAATAAAAAATATACTCGGGAACTAATCTAGTTTGCTATAAAATATAGTTAAGATATCATCATTGTTTAAATTATAACGAAAAACTATTTTCAAAATATAATTACCAAAAATGGTGGCAAGTTGTAAATACAACCGTTCGCGAAAGTGTATCTGAATCGGCACAGTTTCGCGCGATTATGGCGGCCGTTTCGTATTCCGATGATGTGTTGAAACTTTTGTTGATTTATAAAAATATAAGTGAAGTTAATATTAACTGTTGATTAAATTTAATAATTAATTAAGTTAGGTATATAAAGGGCTTATGTTTAACTTAACACCAGATAGAGTAACATATAACAGACAAAAATAGTAAATGATCACCAAAATGAAACCCGCATTTGAATGTAAAATTATAACCAAAGTTTTAACATTTTGCTATACTACTTAAGCAAAATGACTCCAAATAAATAATTGGTAACCCAAAAGTAGTAAATTATCACCATAATTAAACCAGCATTTTAATGTAAAATTATAGCTAAAGCTTTTTTGTTAGTTGTATGAAATACCAACACATAAATTGGATTTGGCTACACCACCTACTTTAATAAACTAAGTTGACAGAGCCCTGCTTCGCAAGGCTCCTATTTTTGAATTAAGGGTCACAAGAGAACTTAACATAACCTATTTATTTGGTGATAATTTACTACATAGTAGTATTTGGTGTTCGAATACAATTAAATGTGCAGTCGTGACTAAAATAGTCAGTACTATTGTAATTTTAGACTTTATTTTTCTGATGTTAAGTATATATTTTTGGTATCAATCATCATATAAAGTGCTGTGAATAATTGCCGAAATGCTAAATATTTGTGAGATTGTGTGTTGAAAGTTTTATTGACGAGCATTTTTTCGAATTTTCAAGTTTTAATTCAACTACACCGAAAAGGTAAAACATATTTCAAGGATGCAAAATCTGTCATTATTTTTGTGATATATTTTTAAAACTAACTGAGATATAGGTAAAATAATGACGCCGGTCAGCTGTTCCTCGGTCAAGAGCTAAAGCAGCCTAAATTACCGGACATTTCTTATTTTTACGCCCGGCGCTGGAGAGGTTAATATGATTATTATTATGTGAAATATGTTACTTATTATAATCTACATAATTATAATACGCATATATAAAAGTGAAAGGTCACAATCATGAAATCTCGAAATCCCCTAGATTTAAAAAGATTACATTTGGCCCAGAAGTAGTTTATACATAGTAGGCATCGGCTAAGACAAACAGATTTTTCGAATAGGCGAGATTAAACGGGTCTAAAGGCTCTCGCAAGTTTTGTATGAAAGTTAAGATACAATTTAATTTTTGTCCGCGGGCGAAACCGCGCGCTCCTATTTTTATGAAGGAAATGGAATTACATTTCTTTGCTACTTTTTACGCTCAATGGAGACGGTCACACTTTCCAAAGCTAGTTCTAGTAGTTTATGTCAGTAAATATAGGTAACGTTGGAAAATTGGAACGGTCAACGCAATAAATATGTCATTAGCTCTGTTTTGGTTACTCGTGATGGAAACTTTCTTGCTTCAGTAAACACTGAATATAATTTGAGTTTCTAGCTACTAGTCGGATTTCTTGAAACCACCATAATTTATATTGCATCGTCCTAGCGTTATCCCGGTTGCATCCGAGACTTACACGCCTTGGAGCCTGGGTCCGCTTACTGGTCTAACCAGATATGACAGAATATCAACTTTTCCACAGAGCGACTGCCGTCTGACCTCCGCAACCCAAGCGTTGTCAAAATGTCAAATATCTTCATGACAGCCGAGACCGACCGTTTAACTTGCTCTCCAAGGCACAGGGCAAGCGATAATTAACAATTTAATACACACATAACTTCGAAAAGTCATTGGTGCGTGCCGTGGATTCGAACCCGATACCCTCTGCAGTCTGCATGGCAGTCCGTCGATATCTCCACTAGGCTATCGCTGCCTTTTGCCACCATAATTAATATTATTATAGTGTAAGTACCCTATCGTATCACATGCCGTAAGCAAAAGGATAAATGTATGTCACATAGAGATTTTGTAGGTAGGTAAGTATTTTTCCCTTCAAGGGCGGAGCACCCTCCCCCGCCGATGGCTCCCTCTCCCACGACAGCCAGCGCGGATGTAGACGACGACGCGGTTCCCGACGTGACCCAGGTCGAGCTTCGAGCGGCGGTGGTTCGTATGAAGAACACCGCCCCAGGGCCCGACGCCATTCCAGGCCGAGCATGAGCCGTGGTCATAGCCGAGTTCGAGCCCCGACTTATAGGGCTCTTCACCAAATGTATGGCAGAGGGCCGGTTTCCTCGTCTTTGGAAGACGGGCAAGCTGGTCCTAATCAAGAAGGAGGGGCGCCCGGCGGACAGACCGTCTGCCTACCGGCTCATCGTATTGCTGGACGAGGTTGCAAAGATGCTCGAGCACATAGTTGCCGAGCGCCTCGTCCAGCACCTGTCGAGCGTGGGCCCGAACTTGGCGGACAACCAATTCGGTTTCCGACGAGGGCGCTCCACGATTGATGCCATACAAACAGTGAGGAGCCTGGCGGAGGACGCAGTATCCCGGGGCGAGGTGGTTTTGGCGGTGACGCTTGACATCGCTAACGCGTTTAACACCTTGCCCTGGAGCGTCATTAAGTCGGCACTCGTCTACCATCGAGTGCCGACGTACCTCCGCCAAATAGTCGGGGCATACCTACATGAGAGGTATGTGGTATACCCGGTTCACGACGGTTGGAGTCGGCGAGAGATGTCGTGCGGTGTTCCACAGGGGTCGGTTCTTGGTCCACTCCTGTGGAACATCGGCTACGACTATGTGCTGCGGGGTGCGCTCCTCCACGGCGTCGGCATAGTCTGTTATGCCGACGACACGTTGGTCACGGCCAAGGGTAAGACGCACCGGACGGCGGCCATACTGGCGACAGCTGGGGTTGCACACGTAGTGAGTCGCATCCGGCAGTTGGGCCTTGAGGTGGCCCTGTTGAAATCCGAGGCCATTTCGTTTCATGGGCCTCGGAACAGGCCACCTGCAGGGGCCAACATAATGGTAGGAGGGGTCCGCATCGGCATCGGGACGAGCTTGAAGTACCTTGGGCTCGTTCTCGACAGCCGATGGGACTTTCACCGGCATTTTGAGCGTTTGGCACCTAGACTCCTGGGGGCGGCGGCCGCTCTGTCAAGGCTGCTGCCAAACCTAGGGGGGCCGAACGCCTCTTGCCGGAGGCTATATGAGGGAGTCGTGCGGTCGATGGCCCTATACGGGTGTCCCATCTGGGCCGAGAACCTGACGGCCCGCAACGTTCGGGCGCTTCGCGCACCGCAGCGCGCCATGGCCGTCAGGATAATTTGTGGTCTCCTTTGGAGCCGCAACCCTCCTCGCCGGATGTCCGCTCTGGGACCTACAGGCCGGGCTGTTGGCGTCGCTTTGTAAGTGGCGCCGCGAAGCCCGGTCACTAGGCGGAGAACCCGCGCCTCGCGAGATTGAGGCGCAGAAGGCGGAACTCCGACAGGTCCAAGTGGCGGAATGGCGACAGCGACTCACGCACCCCAGCGCGGGGCTTCGCTGCATCGAGGCAGTGAGGCCCGTACTCGACGAGTGGCTGGAGAGACGACACGGTGCCCTCACCTTCCGGTTAACACAGGTGATAACCGGCCATGGTTGTTTCGGCCGGTTCCTGCACCGCATTGGCCGGGAGGAGACGCCCGGATGTCACCACTGCGGAGATCGCCGTGGCCCAGTAGAGGACACGGCGCTGCACACTTTGGCGGAACGCCCTGCTTGGGCATCGCAGCGCCGGGACCTAGTCGCGGCGATAGGAGTGGTCGAACTCTCGCTTCGGACCTTGATTCGTTCTATGGTTCGGAGCGAGATGTGTTCGGACGCCGCCGCCTCCTTCTGTGAGACAGTGATGTCGATCTAGGAGGCGGCGGAGCGGGATAGGGAGCCCATGCGACGTGTCTCCACCCGTAGAACCGGGCGTCGTCGCCGGAGGGCGCTCAACGATCTCCGGCCACCGTGAGTACTCGCCAGCGGGCGGCAGGCCTGTTTGAACCGCCCGCCGTCCGCTAGGCCCGAGAGGCGGCGCACGTGTTCCGCGTGCGCCTCTCGTAGCGTTAGTAGACTACGTCGTTCTTTTCCGCTCGTAGTATGAAAGAGGATGTATGAGGACAAGTATGATGGATGCATGCGAGGGACGGGGCCCGCTTCGGCGGGCCAGCTCAGGCGGGGTCGCGGCAGTTATACTAACGTAGGTCCCGGACCCCGCCATTCAATGGGATCGGATAGAGGAACACCATGGTGGTTTTAGTGGGTAGTCCCGGCGCTTCTCGTCGGGGAGTCACCACACTCTCCCTAGACTGAGCCCCCCCAGCATGGGGGGGTCAGCCCGTAAATTGTCTGGTTTCCACCATGAGTCAAAAAAAAAAAAAAAGGTAGGTAAGTATTTCAATGGTTGCACAACTCGGCTTTTTCAATGAAGTGCCCGTGCGTTTTATGATTGCGCTTCTGTATTGTTATTACCACGTTTTATTCCCATTTGCATCGCGCGTCAGAGGCTACAGAATAAATACAAAAACATTGCTACCGTAGCGCACAACTCTTTATGACTGTAATTTCGTACTTTTATAGTAAGGGACTGTTAACATAGTTTTACATTGGACACATTTTCAGTCTGTCTTGAGATTGCTACTACGCTTGCAATAATAATTAATGTATGTGGTTTCTTGCTTGAAAAGCATGAAAACTTATTCTTAAATCGGCGTTTAAATTGTTTCTTTATAAGATATACTTTTGCTCGTCTTGGTCTCAAAGATTCTAAGACGTGTATACTGGAGCTAAATTAGTGGCGTTTAGAGAATTTCATTTGATCTAGTTAATTGCTACACGTATTTCTTGTCAACGTTTACCCGCCATATCGCTGTATAAATCAGGGTTGAGCTTTGTTAAAGAGATATTTGTATGAGTGCGTGTGTTGAGTTGCTTATGTGTGCGTTGGCATTTGGCTTTGTGACCAATTTTCAGTAATTTGTACCTCTTCAGCGAGTGGCGGAAATATTCGGTGAAATATTGGGTTAAATTGTTATTATGGTGTCTTGGGTGATCAGAATTGTATTATTTGTGCTATATAATACTAGACTTTGCCCACGGCGCCGGCCGCGTGGGACAGTTTTACCCCCTTATGGTGATAATTTCCAATAATCCAATATTAGTGCTTCACTAGTCTCCCTAAGGAATACACACACGCAAAATTTTAGCTTCTTCCGTGCGATAAGACTGATCATTATGGTCCGAGCGTTCTCCTGGTTGCATTCGAGACTTTTTGAAACCCGGTGTCCACTTTATAGTGTAACTAAAAAGCCAGAAGTTTAGCTCTACCCAACAAGTTCTGATAATATATTTTTTTCATTACTATCCCTTTCCATCTGTAAATACAATAGAAAAACGTTTCTTCCCGTGACACTAGAAAAATATCAGTCGTCTCGTATACGATGATATGTTGGTAAGTCGATTTAGATTTTTATCGACTTACCAACATATCAACAGTGTTTGTTTATATTACTTCTGAAGCTATGATTAAATGCCATGCATACCTATTACCTGTTAATCGCTAAATATGTACCTATTTATAAGATATTCTTGTATTACATCTAATGATTAAACTGTTGGTGTGCTTATGAATAAATAAATAAATAAATATCTAAGCAAGTCGATAAAATAGGCAGACACGCAGAAATTACACTTGTAACGATAAATTACTCACTCAACATATTCTTCTCTATTTAAAAACTTGCTCACATTATTTATCAACAGTTGACAGCCACTATCGTTATTCTATCGCTATTTTCTCTTAACATCCGCAGCTGATACGATTTTTTCACCGCCAATCACGGAACATCCAACACGTTCTACTTCAAATTCTTTAGCATCGCTCATCGTAAACTGTTCATTTTTAGCGTTTCTGTAATGAATTCGACCAAGAATTTCCAGTTTCACTGCTTACTTGTAATTGATATAGTTTGCGAAGAATCTCTTCAGTTTTTATCGCGTAGTATATCATAGTATGGTGGCTTTTTTACTGTTCAATACTTTCCCTGATAGCTTGCGCGTATGTCGGACGGTTATCTAGATTGTGTGTTACGATTTTCGATAATTATACAGCCTGATAATTATCGAGGTTTGATAATGCATCGTTTCAATGTTGAAACGATATTGATGTATTTAATTGTAGTATTATGTATAGTTGTTTATTTTTTGCAGTCATTATTGTAGATATAATTATTGTTTGGACAAATAATACGTACGTATAACGTAACGTTTATGTATAAGTATATGTATAAAAAATACTTCTCTGGATTTAAAAACCATAACTCCGAATTCTTTTGGATGAATTTGTTTCAATTCTGTGTAGTAATTGCCTGAATATTTGATATTTTCTCTAATTGTAATAATGTGTAAAGAAAGTGTTATTTATTTAGGATAGTAAATAGTTGTCTGCATTCATAACTAGACACAAAATAATATAACAGTTAATATTAAACAAGCCCCTAAGTTAAACACGATTACCTTGTCAAACATCTGGATATACTAATTTTTTAAAGGAAAAGACTTAGATAAATTATTAGTATCGATTCGCTATACCGAAGCGATATAGCGATCATTTATCTAATTAAATTCTAAAGGAAAAGAGATTAAATATTAAATTAACCAATACAGTTATTATTTTTTCATGAATCGGAATACATGGCCTGCGGTAGTGTAGATTCCACTACTATCCAAATAGGTACTGAAAATGCTGTTAAAACCCCCCAGTTCAGGTACCTAGGATCTGTGCTGCATGAGTCCGGCAATATTGACCATGATGTTCGTGCTCGTACTAGCGCAGCTTGGGCAAAATGGCGCGAGGTTACAGGTGTGGTGTGTGACCCTCGCATGCCCCCCAAGCTGAAGGGGCTGGTTTACAGGTGTATCATCCGGCCTGTACTTCTTTATGGTAGCGAAAGTTGGCCAACCTTAGACAAACACATTCAGGAACTGCACGTCACCGAAATGAAGATGCTGAGGTGGATGAGCGGCGTTACAATGGCGGATCGTGTCCGTAACGTCTATATCCGTGGGAGCCTCGGCGTCCGTGACGTGGCAGATAAGCTCCATGAGAGCCGCTTGAGGTGGTATGGCCATCTGATGCGCAGACCGGAAGGTTGTGTTGGTCGGAGGTGCCTTGAGTGGGAAGTACCTGGTAGTCGACCTAGGGGCCGCCCCAAAAAGCGCTGGATGGACATCGTAAGGAGCGATATGAGTGCCAACGGATTGACTTTTGAGGATGTAGAAGATCGGGCAAAATGGAGAGATTTGAGCAGGAAGGCGGACCCTGGCATAGACCGGGATTAATAAACGTCAAGCAGAAGAAGAAGAAGAAGAGTTATTATTTATTCAACATTATCATTTTATTTATCACTAGACGTCGCTAGCGGCTTCGCCCGCCTCAATTATACATATGAACCTTCCTCTTGAATCATTCTATCTATTAAAGAAAACCACATAAAAATCCGTTGCGTAGTTTTTAAGATTTAAGCATACGTAGGGACAGACAGAAGACAGACTTTGTTTTATACTATGTAGTGATTAAGATATTTTACTGATTTTCTTTAATACTGAATAGAAAATTGTTAAACTTCGTGTGAGCCGCATAAATGGCTTGTTAACTTAGTAGATTGTGCAGGAGATTTAATCTTTCATCGGTCCAAATAGCAAAGTGAAGTAGCCCTGCCGCCCGTTATAAGGTTCTAAACACACTTCAAAAGTGTACAATTTGTGTATTGCTAGATTATATTTTGTAGCTAACTCTTGGATTTAGATGATTGGATAAGGATTAGTTTTATAAGTACAGAGTGCCAAATTTCAACATACGTAGTCTTAGTTTTGGAGAAACAGACCGTAATGGTAGGACAGACAGACTAACGAGTGATCCTACAAAGCTTCCGTTTTCTGTTATATTTTTGGACGACAACCTAATTTAAATTGAGCTAATCATCTTAACTTATTTAACTAATTTTAAACAACCTTACGAATGCGAAATTTTACGGATCTCAATCGCGTGATAATTAAAAAATAACACTAGAATACTCACTACTTTCACAGTTTTTATAGTTTTTAGAGAAATTATAGTTAGTGATCGGTCACCGCCGCATGTACAAGCAATCCATCATACATCACTGTTTTAAAGTATCATCATCAAGATAATTATATAAATTAAATCAAACAATTGTTTGCCTTTGTAGTGAGTAAATATGATTACCTAGTATCGGTGATCAAATCTATCATTTATAGATGTCCGTACACTAGGAACAAAGCTATTCCTATTCGCCCCGAATTGATCGTCATGAGTTTCACCAGGCGTGGTCACGGAATACTTTTGAAATAAAACTGTTACTTTTTCAAAGTCAGTTATATATTTATTATAGGTAAATAACAAAATTAAATTAATTTTGGAATAAAACAATTATAACTACTAAAATTAAATTAAAATATTAAAATACCTACAATACAAATAAAATATATAATTATATTCAAAGGGCGTCATGAAAGTCCTCCACATCGCCGTCTTTTGGGAACGTGCCCAGAAGACTGGCAGCATTGCCACGCTGAATGGCAATGCTAATTAAACTGTTACTTGAATATTATCTGGTGTAGAACCAGCTTATACAATTACAAGGAGCTCAACGCATATCGGTATCAATATATCTGCTAAGAAATGTGCCTGCACCCTAAACGTCCTTATTACCACAGTGTCGCTAAACCTTAGACATTACAATGTCTCAAAGGTAATGAATCTTATCTCTTATCTTCACGCCCTCTTGCCCTTAAATGGTATGCAGAGAAATAAATGGTCCACTAGGTGCGACCGGCGTTAGAAGCTGCACTTTGTGTTACGATAATGATTTTGTGGGTAATCGATTGGATGCAGTTTAGTACGGAGGTATAATGTCCTGTTCATAGGTGGCTTTGAGATTAGGATCTAAAACTTTATTTATATAGTTAGGGAAAGTTTGACTGCACGTATGGCGTAGTGGATTAAGTTTTCGCCTCGCTAGTAAGTTTCTGCTGCGAGTGATGGGTTTGATACCCATACATCCCCAAAATTTGTGGTTACAAGTCTGGGTTATTTTGTTCCGTGCATTTAATGTTTTTAATGTCTTCCCCGCGGCACAATATTGATACTTAGTGAGGGCGATGTCTTTCTAAAAAATATCACTCTTTTTATATTTTTTGTTTATGTTAGCACTAAAGCTTCACGAGCACTATACTACGAGCAGCGATAGCCGTGTGGTGAGACTGAGAGACGCAGAGGGTCTCGGGTTCGAATCCAAGGCACGCACCAATGCCTTTTCGAAGTAAAGTGCGTATTAAATGTTAATTATCGCTTGCTTATCGGTGAAGGAAAACATCGTGAGGAAACCTGCATGTCTGAGAGTTCTCCGAAATGTTCTCGAAAGACATGTGAAGTCTGCTAACCCGCACTTGGCCAGCGTGGTGGACTATGTCCTTACCCTTCTCACAGTAAGAAGAGGCCCGTGCCCAGCAGTGGGACGGTGTATAGGGCTGATGACAAAGCTTCACTTCATTCCAAACCAATTTAGAAATATATGTACTGTAAAATGTATTGTATATTATAAATGAAATAGATTAGGATTATAAAAGTCAAAAATCAATTATTTGAGAAAAATCTATTAGAAAAAAGCTAGGCTACATTTTTCAATTCACCTACTAGAAAAAATCAGTCAAGGCTGTAAAAGCAAACGATGAAACATTTACGACGCGTAATCACCAACCACAGCAATATCCATTGATTTCACATTATCCTTATTTCAATACTAAAAGCGTATATGTAGGTACAATACCAGACGGAAATACTTAAATAAATTAACATATAAATCGAATAAAAGCCTATGAATACTGACATTAGCATGCGCTGGGGGCTGGTACCAACGAAAACGACAGCGGTTTGATTATGCCGATTTAAATAAGAAGGCTGCCTTCCTAGTGGAGGACCGACAGACTGCTACGCAGAGGGTCATACGGCGCGCACCGATGAAGTTCACATAACTCCAAATGTTCATTATCGCTTGTTAAACGGTGAAGGAAAACATCGTAAGGAAACCTGCATGTGTGTGTATAAATACAAAATCAAAGTGTGTTTGTGTGTGACTGTACTTTTAGTATTCATCATACAATTTTTGATATTAAACTAATATTTATATACCATAACTTTCTGACGTTACTGACTGACTGACAGACAACGCACAGCCAACACAGGCAAACTATTGGGGGCAAGAAGCTGATATTTTCTTTGGTGACCGTAGGGTTCACTGGAAAGGATTACCTGAAATTACCCCGGGATCGGGCAGTAACGGTTTAGTTAATTTAAATACGCGGGCGTAGCTGCCGGCGTCCTCTATTTTAAAGTAAAAACATAATGTTTTTACCTATACTGAGTATTGATAAAAATAAAAACAAGTGAACTACTGTCAAAACCTAGGCTTCACAACGCTCTGAGCTAACATCAGTCCCTTCGGAATATTGTGGAAATTGCGAAGAAGCCTCTACACCAGACCACCAAATTTCAGGCATTTAACATTTGGTTCCTTTAATAACGTAGACATCAAATAGGAAGGGTTCTTTAATATGCCACCCCTAGGGAGTAAAATTGGGGATAAAAGTTTTTTTCAAAATACGAATAAAAAATGTATATTCAAAAAGGCTCCATTACGTTTTATTTAATCAAATAAACGACATGATTAATATTTCTTTTATTTGATCAGTCAAGTATCAAATTGTTAATAACAACTACCTAGTTATAACTACGAGTGTGTTCAAGCGATAAAAATTGTTCAGGAGCTTAGTGAACAAATAAACGTAAATTCACAGACGAATAAATACTATAGATAAGTTCCTAAGAGAGTTATTCTACTGAAAACTGTTAAGAATTACTCGCAATAAAGCTTCTGAGGAAGTTACTTTAATTTCATTTCAAATTAAAATTTGTAGAAATATGTGCAGTATATTCACTTGTTACTGCCACTGCGATACCCTTCACCCTTCCTGGGGTTGTTTAAAAAGAAGTCATGAGCTTTTCTGATGTATATCTGCAAAGTTTCTTGGAAGTTTCTTTAGTAAGTTGTAATAAGTAGAATGTAAAGTTTAAATTTCCTTTGGTGTAAAATAGAATGGTCGAATGCTTTTGCGAGATTCACTAAACAACAATTAGTGAAAGATGTCTTATGTCTATACAACTAAGAGCAAGACGATGTTTAGATCAATACCTAAGTTTTGTCTGTAATCGGTGGTGTTTGAAGTGAGTTGACACGTGAAATCATGGATCATGCACTTCAAGATCAACAAGTTCCACATCTCATCATTAAATGGCACAGACTATTTTTTGTACCCATACACATATATTTAAAACATGTCTCACGTGACCATAAGGCTGGTTTATTCTTTGCTCAAAGAATCATCATTGCCATCCAGGCAATGCTGCCAGCCTTCTGGGGACGTTACCCGATGATATTGATGCGGAGGCATTCTTCGACGCCTAAACACACCTGTACATATATATTTTCACTTTTTATTTTTAGATTTATGTGCATTATATATTCTTAAAAAAATATGATTATTTAAGATAGTACCTAATGTATAAAGGTAAAATTAATAATGTAAGAAACGCAGTGTTTGCTAATTTTCTAAACATTCATATGAAATATAATTATTTGTATTTAAAAAGCAAGATTGTTTTTCTAAACCATATTGAATATCTTTTATTTTATCTTCGAGTTCATCGTAATGCCAGAAAATTAATCCTCGCTTTCAATCACTTTTTTGCTTCTTACATCTTATTGCTCACTATAGACGACATCTTGGCACTATTCCCATAAAATTGCTTCTTATACAACAAGAGTAATCTATAAAGATTATAATATTTGCAAGCCAAGAATGCCTCATATAAAGGGCTTTCCTCTGCTACCACCTGCGTGCTAATAAAAAGGATTTGTCATATTAGAAAACCGATAGTTTAATTTTACAGCGTGCTTGCACGCAAACTTATTAGTAATCTATAAAAGCCTTAAGGCTTATCCTTACCCGCTATTCCAGATGTTTAGCCCACACTTACGACTTTATTATAAAATATAATAATAATAAAATTATACAATACCATTAACCCTATCATCGTTGTTGTTATTGCGTTTATTGCCGGCATTTCATATAACTGTGGTATTAGCATACACACTTAGAACTCGGTATCGCTTCTGAATCGTTTTAGTGCAAGCATTTATGACTATTTGTATTTATTGTTAGAAAGGTGTGGTCTTGAAGCAGATATGGATTCTTTGCGATTCAATGCGGTTTACCCAAGTATGTTTTTACGATACATTTTTTTTCCTTTTTCCTGTAATCCAAAGATATCACTGGCATACTATTCAGAAGGTTAATTTTTCTTAAAAGACAACTCCCGCACTAGGACTAAATCCTGTGTCGCGGGGGACTTTACAAACATACAACTAACGGACACAATGAACACCCAGACTCGATCACACAAAGTGTTGTCTCGTGTGGGGATCGAACCCACAACACTAGGCGCAATGTCAAGCGGCGAGGCGGCCGCTTAAACTACTGCAACAACCATGCAGTCAAAACTTTGTTTGTGAACTTGGTTTGTTTTGATTAGCAACAATTGCTATGGTTGCTTGTTCTGGAAATAGATTACATTGCATCCTACTTGTGCACTCTTATACCTCATAAAAGTGTGAAATGTTTTTCCTTCACGTCAAAACGCTGCAACTGATATTTCCTATAGGATGATATTTGAAGGGCTGGAAAAGACGTAGGCTATTTTCGGGCGAAACCGTGTGCAACAACTAGTAAATAATAAAGCAATGTTAACCTTAAGTTCACTCACAATCAAATGTGCAAATCCCATTCGATGCAGCAATAAACCAGTTTAATGCTAAAATAAAATCATCCTAGAGATAGTTTTTAGAATAGAAATTAGATTCTATCCTCCATATGGGACTATGGCTAAGGGTCTAAACGGTGTCAAATGTCAAGTTACTGTGTTTATAGGCGTGTTATATTGTGGCCATAAATGCAACAAGAGTTTATATTTTGTTAAATGCAATACCGACTTTGTAGATATGATTGTGGATTTATACGACTTTTTAAAACATAAGTGACAAAAAAATTGTCTACAACTAGACATATGAACTTTACGATCAAAAGCAACATTTAATAATATTAATCAAAATCAAAATTGCTTTTTATTTAAAGGCTAGCAGTTTTTTTAATTTTTTTTTATTTATAGACTCACGCTTCTATCCCCGAAGGGGTAGGCAGAGGTGTAATATTACACCCACATTTCGCCATGAATTTTTAGGTCCCACGTAATAGGGGGCGAGCCTACTGCCGTACCGGGCACATTACCAGGCTCCGTGCTGCTACTGAAAATTTCCTAATGGAAAAACCCAATAACACTTTGCCCGACCCGGGAATCGAACCTGAGACCTCCCAGTCCCACTCGCACATTTATGCCGCGAGACCAACGAGGCAGTCAAGCAGTTTATGATATAAATGTTTTGTTTTTAATATGTAAGTAGATCACGCCAATTACGTATTTGTGTGACATTTAAGTGTATAAAGGCCGATTCACACATATCAGTGAAGTCACAGTTCCGTCACAGTACCGGCACCGTGATAATTATTCTTTCATACATTTTCTATGAACATATCCACACCTGTCAGTGTCAGTGACGACACAGTACTCTCAGTACTCTCATAGAAAATGTATGAAAGAATAATTATCACGGTGCCGGTACTGTGACGGAACTGTGACTTCACTGATATGTGTGAATCGGCCTTTAACCTCTTTGAAAACAGAAATGCTTGACAGCAAAAGAAAAGGAAGAAAGCTGACTCATTGCCAACGTATTTCTTTGGAATAATGAAGATACTTTAAACATGGTCATAAAATATGACCCAGACACATTTCAATCAGAACTCCGGCTCATACTTTTTACAGTTTTTCGAAGGCTTCTGACTTCCTCATATCGACGACCGCAAGCCATATTAAGTAGGCATAAGGTGGCCCAACTTTTATATAACGATCGTGAAGTCATAACCCGAAGAGTTCCACGAAGCAAGTTTATTACCGAATTTCGGAAAACCGCAACTTTCCGTCGTAAATCGAGATCACTTTACAACTTTCAAGAAAGCCTTAACAAGATTTACAGCTGCTAATCTAGTGAAACATTTTATAGTTTGTCATTAACATGACAGGCTGTAAACGCATTCGGACTAAGCCCTACATCAAATAGAACATTAAATTCTATTTGACTAACGCTTTTGCATTTCTATTATTTTATACGTTTATATTCCTTAGAAAAGTCATCAATCCAGTGATAGGTACTGTTTACGGATTTTATTGCTGATTCTGCTGTCGGTTTAAATTTAATTGAATTAGACATCTGTTGATTAAACCTCAAGAAATAAATGTTACAGAATGAGATTTTACTTCCTAGTTTATAATTAACTCGATGATGCCCGCGGTTACACCCGCGTTATTTAAAGCTACTGCTCCGTTCCCGTGGCTTATAGCGTGGTGTTATATAGCCAATAGCCTTCCTAGAAAATAACCTATCTAACACTGAAAGAATTTTTCAAATCGGACTGTTAGTTCCTGAGATTAGCGCGTTCAACCAATTTGTTTGTTTGTTACAAACAAATTCTTCAGCTTTATATATTAGTATTAGATTTACTTCCTATTACTTATAATTAACTAGAGGACGCCAGCAGCTACGCCTGCACAGTTTTTTAAATTTATCTGTTTTGACCGATCCCGTGGGTATTTCGGGAAATCCCTTCTTAGTGCACCCCTACGATCCCCAAAGAACATACGTGCCAAATTTCAGCTTCCTGCGCCCAATAGTTTTGGCTGTAGCGTGTCTGTCAGTCAGTCAGTAACGCAAGGATTTTATATATTAAGAAGAATTTAATCGCTTTGCTATTCATTTAATGAATAACCGTATTCAAACATTCAATTTACATAAAATATAAACAACAATTTCCGAGCCTATCTTTTAGCGTTCTAATCTCTATAAACTTCAGTGCGTACATTTATTTGCAAATCCGAAGACATTAGTTCTGGATATCATTCCACATAAGTCGGTGTTGTCATCGTTCGGGAAATACGTCGGTCTGAAGTGATTACTCATCGTGATCTTACAGTAGTAGTAGTAGTCAAGTTTGTAAGTAAGAGCCCCTTTACACTAGCGATTGTCAAGCGTATGCGCAGTTCAGACGTAACCAAATGCGGTGGACGCGTCGAAACGCTAGTGTGAAAGGGCTCTTACGCTTAACATACTAAGCTACTATGAAATCACGATAAATAATCGTCGTCGTTCTTCTACTTATAATTGCAGAAAGGAATTTACACCGATAAAAGCCAAGAATTTAGAAATATTACTATATTTCTAAATACGGAATGTCTCATTAACAATAAGTAAATCAATCATAATTCTATTAAATATTTTCGTGGCAATTATAAACTCTTCACTTTTATTTTCACAGCCCTATCTATAGACCTCTTTCGCAGAAATCGTGCCCGATATTCCCAATACATCAAAATGTAATCCCCTAGATATGTATTTATTTTGGATCAAAAGATTAGGATTCCGATAATGAAAACGATTCAGTATTAAATACCTATATATGATTCCCGATATTGAGTCCTCAGATCTATAGAGAAATATTACTAAAAAGATGAGCTAGAAGGCAAACAACATATTAGTATTTTAGGATAACTTACAAAAAGAAGTTTGATCCCGAAATAGGCCGAGCTGGTGCTATAGCAACCACACAACCAATGAACATAATTATTTACACATATTTTTCATTTTTTTATTTTATAGACTCACGCCTGTATCCCCGAAGGGGTAGATAGAGGCGTAATATTACACCCACATTTCGCCATGAACTTTTAGTTCCCGTGTAATAGGGGGTGAGCCTATTGCCGTTACCAGGCACATCACCAGACTCCGTGCTGCTACTGAGAATTCGGAAAAACCCAGTAACACTTTTGCCCGACCCGGGAATCGAACCCAGGACCTCCGATCAGCAGTCGCATACTCTATCCCCTGTACCACGGACGCAGTTATTTACACATTATTATGAATTATACTAAAAGTTGAGGCAGATTGCTGCCTATTAGGCTATTGAGCCTATTATAGATACTAATAAACCTAGGACGCGCACCACTGACTCCTCGATATAATTATATTTGATGCCAGTCATCATCCTCCTAGCGCTATTTCAGTTTGAGAGTTCTTGTTTTACCGGATTTGACTATTAGCTTTTCCACAGTGTGACTTCCATCTGACCTCTGCAACCCCAATACGGATAGCAATATTCCATGGTATCGAATACTTAGTGTCAGTTTATTCAGAGGTGTGACGCTCGACAACGATTGTTGAAGATGTTTACGATAGCCGGGAAGACAGTTTAAAGGGCTCTTCGAGGCACGGGGCAAGCGTTGATTGATAATTGAATACGCACGTAGCTTCTGAAAGTCAGTGGTGCGCGCCTTGGATTCAACGCGATACGTCTGCATTCATTTGCACTTTGCATTCAGTATCTCTGCTAGGCTTTCGCTGCGTTATTGGCATGACCAGTTGGTGTAGTAAACATATATCTCATGTTTTTGATTTAATCGATTAGAATCTGCATAAAATATGTATCAAGATATGATAAATATCAAAAATATTTTTATTGTTATAAAAAGCTAATAGCAGGCGTACAAAACCGAATAGAAATATATAAAGAAGAAAGAAAATCCGTTTAATTAAGATAAATTGTGTGAACTCAATGACATGCCAGCAGGAAATATATTGGCCTTATCTTTGGACACAGAATTGGGATTTATGGACAAGAACCGAGATCTAATTCAAGAAATATAATGTTCCATGGTAATCTCTGAACAGAATAAATTCTTTTGTGGCGAAAATAATGTGTGTAATACCGAGAAATTTATAGAAGAGAATATTTTGGCAAAAATATATAGATCGCATATAAAGTAATTAAGACTTATTCCTACGTATTCCAATGATATATTTGGTGAGGTGGTTTATATGTAAGTATCATATCTCTCATGATGAAGACGTGAAGAGTAGAGAGTTTTGAGGAAATTGAATTCTGTAGAATTCAAACTCCTATCTTTAACAGACGACATTATGCGACATTATGCGCAGCATTATATATATACATTATATTATATAGCCCTAACAAATGTTACGTGAGTATGAATTGGTTAACGTCTCGAGTCCAATGACTGGTTAGTTGGTATAGTGACTGATAAGTATACCGGTATTAAGAGGTGTGATTTCCAACAGGTCAAAACTTTTCTTCATGTGTACGATGATTTTTCCGTGTCTTGGTGTAATTTATCCATCATATTTACGCATTTTTTATTGAGGCATATTTTTATGTAGGCAGTGGTGTAAGATTACACCCACATTGCGCCATGAATTTTTAGGTCCCACGAAATAGGGGGCGAGCCTATTGCCGTTACCAGGCACATCACCAAACTCCTTGCTGCTACTGAGAATTCGGAAAACCCCAGTAACACTTTTGCCCGACTTGGGAATCGAACCCGGGACCTCCGATCAGCAGTCGCATACGCTATCCACTGGACCACGGATGCATTTACGTATTTAAGAATCTTTAAGTATCTTTGTCAGTTGTCTGATTACCCTAGCCAAAGCTCAGCCTAATTTGTGAGTTTTGTGACCATATAACCATGTGTGATCTAAGATATGATAACGGCAAAATATTATGTAGCGTTTCCTAACAAATTCACTCGACAGTTCAATCTAATAAGCAATTACTTGTAAAAAATATAAAGCAAGCAAAGACTCACATCCTTCGAAATAAAAACTGCGAGTAATAAAACTAAAATCGTTACGAGCACAAAAGCTCTGTATAATTCAAGCCTCTTCAAATTTTTGGTCATAATTTGATATTCAGCGTAGCGGTATTAAATATCGATATTTCTTCGGCGCTGTATTAAGCTCGGTGTTCAGATAAAATTGATAGACTGCAGTGACAACGTGAACTGAATTTTGGAGCGAATCCTTCGGCGCTAATATAAAGATCAATCCGTGTATTACTTTGTTAGGTATTACGGTGTTTGAATTGAGATTAAATATTGCTTATATTTAATCTCAATTCAAACGCCATATTTTTGTCCACGTGGTGACGGATTAAGAATACGGATTGTCACCACCCCATATCATCGCATGGATGTCGTAAGAGCCGGCAGAGGGAGCATATTATGCATAGAACAGCTCTGTAAGAGAAGGAAAACACAATTGATACAAACCCTATACCAACCCGTTTGGCCAGCGTGGTATGGTAGGCCAATTCCTCCTTTCAAAGGAGACGCCTAGTCCAGCAGTGGACTGTTAAAGTCTGATGATGATGATTGTTTATAATAGTGAGGTGCTCGATAGAGGGCCAGCGGTAGGCTAGTGGAGATACCAACAGACTGCCAAGCAGAGGTGCCATCGAGTTCTAATTCACAACGCCCACCACTAAGTTTTCGTAGTTATTGGCGTATTGAATTAATAATAATCGCTTGCCTCGTGCCTCGGAGAGCACGTTAAGCCGCCGGTCCCGGCTGCCATAAAGATCTTTTACAGTCATTATAGGAAGTCGGTTCCCCTGTACCTACCTATAAACTGATGCTGGTCTAAACGATCTATTTTTGTACTCATTTTCAAAAAAGGAAAATAATTAATTTATCTTGCTCTAGCAACTTTATCTATATTTCTGCCAGTGACCTCGAATAAAATCACGAAAAAAGAAATTTGACGAAGCCACAAGTGTAAAATACATTTCATCTCGGAACGTCGCCTCCCACGGATGACATTCAATACTTGTCAGCCATCTCCGATAAAGTCATTAGCAGTTATCGTCAGTAATCCAATATTCCATCAATGACTTCTTAAACCAAATTGAGATTCGTGTGGGAAAGTAAAAATAGGTCGAAATTATGTCTTTCATTTCGTTGAAGTTATTTGAAGACGGAATTTTGTTACGTGAATCTTGTTATTTGAGAGACGGAAGTCATATCTATATTCTGATTATAGCTCTGTTTTCTAATCTGCTATTTTTTATGAAGAAAGCACTGAAATTGTCTAAATGCGATAATATTTCTACATTAGGTATACAAAAAAATGGATACTATTTGCTTGTATTTTGCAAACGCTGTTTGAAGCCGAGGAAGTAGAGGCCGACACTGAAGTTAAATTTAAGATACATCAATTTCTCAAGGCATTTGTAAATTCAGACTTTCAATTTCAAAACAATAGAATAATAAAACTTTTCCTAATTGGATAATTCTGCATGTAAAATAATCGATAAGAAAACAAAAGTATTTCAAATACCTTTCAAATGTCAACAAAGATATATAACTAAAGTAAGACAATTATATTTAAGAAACGGGTGTTATTTATGTCGGTTTGTAATTACGAAAAGGTTCCCTTTACCCTTTCAGAAACTCATTAAACAATTACTAAAAAGCGAGGTTAGACTTTATTTCCCAGTAATTGTTCCATGCCATATATTTTGCTAAATATTCGTTCCAAATACGCCTCATTACCCTTTATGTTCTACTTACAATGGGATATAACTGATATTAAATTACATTTCTGGCGAAAAATCAGGAATACTATTGTACTTCGTTAAAAAAATCTTTTGGTGTGGTTCCAGGATTTTTACTTGACTTAAAGCGAGACAAATTTGTTACAACATTTTGACTGGATGCTGAAAAATTGAATAAATAAGTTGTGTCGAGCGGAATGTTAAAGTATAATCACAAAATGTTCGTGATCATCTCAGATCAGTAGTGAATCCCAAGCTCCTTAGAGCTTGGGATTCACTACATTTTTATTCAAAAAGTATATCGTTGGTTTTGTGATCCACTTATTGTGAAAATGCCCATTCTTATGTAGATATTCATTATACAATTCCCTAAATAGTTTCGTTTGTTTTTCGGGCCCCGAGGAAAAGCAATACAGGTACATAGTCCCATCCAAGAAACAGAACTAAAACACTGTGCACTTGAATACGAGAAGTTGCTTAGAATATGAGAAGTTGCTTAGTGATCTCTCAATCTGTCAAATAAATCCCAGTATTGATTAAAGTAAAAAAACTAAAATCATATCGCATAATATATATTCTCCCACTAGTCATCAATGTCATCGTAAAATTCTCCAACATATTCAACCGCAACATTACAGCTTCAAAAATATAAAAATGAATGAAAACTAGATAGTAATCATCTCGGTAGCTGCGAGGTTTATAGCGACAACTCGTGTTATCTGTGTGCTTGTAAGTAAGCAAATGTGTCGGCTCGCGACCGGACTGACACACCTCGATGCCGACTGAGACATACGGGCAGAAAAAGATGGCAACATTAAAAAGATGTACAAAAAAAAGAAACGGTGAATGAAAATGGTATATTCTTAGTTAGGTAGTGATATTCTTTTTGTCAAACTTATACTAGGATAATGTCACTACCCCCCTGTGGGATCTCCACCTTGTCGTGGTGGGGGGGGCTCAGTAACCGTGGCTTGGACACCCTCGGTGAAGCTAAGCGGGATCCCGGGAGCGGACACTCCGCGTGGGCTTAATGGAGGCCTGCGCAGGATGCGTCCAAAGGTGTGGGTGTGGGGGACAGTTATGACTGTCCCTCGCAGTCAGGCGCGGTCGCGGGAGGAGAGGCGTGTCGGTGTTGTGTTGCCGCGTGCCCTATCTCCCGCGACCAAATGGGGGCGCACCATTTGGTCTTGAGTTTGGAAGAGGAGATGCGGTGTTGTCAGGTTGCCGTCCTCCCTGTCCTCTGCGGTCGCTGGGTTTTAGTGCCTGCGGATGGCGAGCGCTGGGGCTGCTCCCCGTCCGCCAGAAGCCAAGGAGGCGGCGTAGTGTCCGCGCCACCTACCAAGTAGCATAACAAGACGGGGCCCTCAAACACCAACGGGACCCCGCCACTACACGGGACCACGACACGGGACACCGCGGTGGTTTTAGTGGGTATGCCCCGAACGCCTTTAGGGGAGATCCTCCACACAGGTGTGGAGTACCTCCGCCAGCACCAAGCCCGGTCGATCACACTCTGGCCGGTTTGGCGTCGAGTTGAGATGGCTCATAATGACAGTTTCCACCGTAGTCAACAAAAAAAAGAAGGATAATGTCACTAGTGAAAGTTATTACATTTATATTTTACCGCAATCATTACTTAGTAAAAATGTAAAAATTACAATAGACGCATAAATACATACATAGTCTCACGCCTATAACCCCGAAGAAGTAGGCAGAGGTGTATTTCTACACCCACTTTTCGCCAGATATACTTTAGTCCCACGTAATAAGGGGCGAGCCTTTTGCCGTACCGGGTACATTTCCAGACTCCATGCTGCTACTGAGAATTTCGTGACAGAAAAACCCAATAACACTGCCCGACCCAGGAATCGAACCCGGGACCTCCCGATCCCACGCGCACATTTATGCCGCGAGACCAAAGAGGCAGTCGTATAGGGTTTGATGTCGAGTTTTCCGTCTCTCCGCAAAGATGGTACTTGCATCAATTGAAGCATCCGGTAATTACGTCGATATCCGTGAAGCTTATAGCTACAAGACTCTTCGAAAAATTATTTTATCTATATGCCAAGACGTCAAGTCAGGTCAGGGCCTAAAAGTGAATATAAAATTCCAGATATTACGTTTAAATGGCAAAAGCCGTGAAAACTTGTATTGCTTCTTTTCGGCTACCCATCATATACAATCAAACGTATGTATGTGAGTAATAGAATAAACGCCAAAAAGCTTCTTACCTTATTGCTAAGCCAATTGTATCAGAAAATTTGCTTGCTAGATAAAAACAAAGGCAGACCAACTTCGTTCTTGTTTCAACATAAAATCAACGGCTTTATGAGGGTACTTAACCGCACTCTTTCGCCCTTTTTGCAACCATTCAGCTTTCACAATTTTATGAGATTCAAATGCGTAATAGTACATGTTTTAAACGCATAAAATTTTATTGTGTTCGTGACATCTTTACGTTTACGCCAATAATAATAAAGTGTTGACAGTGTGTTTTGGTTAATCAACATTACTTGACTGTATTATCGCGAAGACAATCTATGCTTTGAATTTGAATAGCCCTTTAATAGTATAAAAAGCGAGTAAATTTTTAACTAGCTTGACTTATTGGGATAAGTAGCGTAAGTCACGATCGTCTGTGTAAATCGAGTTAAGTTAAAGTCTACCTTAGCCATAAACTAGAAAGGCCAAACCAGAGATATTGAAGCATAAGAGGCGCAGGCAGTTGACGTCTTCTAGAGACCTGCAGCAGTCAGAGGAATTTAATTATATCTGAGACCATGAAATTAGTAATCCCTTTTATTTTGGCCCACTTTTCTTCATACAAACATGATTACAACTGTACCCTAAAATTAAATGTAAGGCAGTTTTGCGAATAACTATTGACTGTCATCGACTGTATGACAACCATGTGACTGTGTACTATTATAACAACCATGGAAGCTCCAACAGATCATCCAACATGTTGGCTCAAACACGTTGGCCAAATCGTCACATCTTCGCAATGACTTGTGACGATCCGCATATCAGCTAGCACGATCAACTAGGGTCCGTCATAGATCACAATCTAGACACACTGTGGCGTCTACATGCTAAATGAATAATGGCAAGCTATCTTAATCTTATAAGACGTCCACTCTCGTGAATTCAGCTTAGAAAGTAGATGGGGTCGTTAGATTTGGGATGCCAAACAATACGACAAGATTTGAGGGTGTGTTGAAGCAGGTTATGGAGTTCTTGAAAATATGTTTTTAACTTTCACTGATATTAGATTTATTTCACTATTACTGTTGAATTGTGTATAGATGATGATGGGTAACTTTCTGCAAGATTTTTTTAAGCTTTGTTAAAATTTGCATTACCTTAATGGGTATCCGATAGATAGTAAATTGCGTTAACGATGTTCATACTATATTATAAATCTATGTCAATTGCCTTCTCGTAGTTATCGTGTGTCCACGGTTAAAAGGTACAATAAAAAGACATTTCACGAACGAAAATATTACCGCAGCCCAATATTTCCTTCAAATAAATAGAAATCTGTCCGTCCTTCAACGTATCAAAATGTTCTGCTATTTTTATCAATGTTTAACTCAATTCTGTAAATAAATAGGTACGTATCATACAATAGCAAAACATCAAATACACTTACGTCTTTTGTGTTTCCTACTCGAGTAGAAAATTAATATTTGACGGTAGGATTGGTTCCATTGTCGAATACCTCGTACGACAAAGGGACCAGAATCAAATAAAAGCTATTCTACGTTAACTAATATTGTGCTAATGCAAACGTAAATATTGATTAATTTGTACGAGGCATTCATTGATTGTTAAAATTCAGAGACTTCTAGTGAGAAAATTTAATACTGCATCAGTAGACAAGCTTTCTCAAAGCTTCGTTCCCCAGCTAAACTAATTATGATAAAACATTGGAGTTATATAGCCTATAAAATATTGGTTACCGTTTTCTCGTGCGGTGGATGATATTTAATAACGTATTTTCTTATCACATCATCAGCCCTTTATACTGCTGGGCACGGGCCTCTCAATAAGTAAGACTTATGAGAAGGTCAAGCCATAGTCCACCACCCTGGCCAAGTGCGGGTCGGCAGACTTCACATGTCTTTCGAGAACATCATGGAGAACTCTCAGACATGCAGGTTTCCACACTATGTTTTCCTTTACAAGCGATAATTAACAATTTAATACGCACTTAACTCCGAAACGTCATTGATGCGTGCCGTGGATTCGAACCCGAGACCCTCTGCTTAGCAGTCTGTCGGTCTCTCCACTCGGCTATCGCTGCTTGTTGTTATCTATATATATATACATTTCCTAGGTTGCTGACTGACTGGCATACAACGAACAGCCAAAACTTCTGGGCGCAAGAGGCTAAAATTGCCAAGTATGGTCTTTGGAGAGTGGTGGGTTGCAATAAGGAAAGCTTTTTTTTAAATGTCTATGGGAACTGCCTCGTTGGTCTCGCGGCATAAATGTGCGTGTGGGATTAGGTCTCGGGTTCGATCCCCGGGTCGGGCAAAGTGTTATTGGGTTTTTCCTTTAGGAAATTCTCAGTAGCAGCACGGAGTCTGGTAATGTGCCCGGTACGGCAATAGGCTCGCCCCCTATTACGTGGGACTAAAATAAATCTGGCGAAAAGTGCCTACCTCTTCGGGGATATAGGCGTGAGACTATGTATGTATCTATGGGATCGGGCAGAAACAGTACAATTGAAAAACAAATATCGTGCATCTAGTCTAGTACCTATAGTAGGTACAAGCTCTGGTTAGTTTGGGACTAGATGGTGTTGTGTGTATGTGGTAGAATATTATATTATTATATTATATTATATATTATTATATTTCTAGACTAGATTTTACTGAAACATAAACACATTCAATAAAACACATTATTCATTTTCTAAACCACTAAAATCCATGCTGCATTTTAGCCAGTAAATGTAAGTGTAGAATCATTAAGTAAGTTAAGTAATTAACTTAAATTTTGAGGTTCATAAGCGTCACTTTGTGGCCTAGATGAATAAATGGTTTTGACTTTGACTTTAGCGGTAAAACATAACAAATCAACATACACTTTTCATTTAGAACATTAGTATGGACAAGTTGTTTTATAGTCTCGTTATGCGAATAATACTCAACATTCTAGTTGAATTCATTTTGCATAACATTCAGCTCGCCACAAACAACAGTTCTGCGGTTGATTATATTATTTACAACTTGTGTATGTAAATTGGTTGGAATTGTTGAGCGTAATGCATGTGGCCAGTTTAAATTATTGATGACAAGTAACTAGGTTTGCCAGAATAAGGTTAATAAGCTGGCCTTTTTACGTAATGAGAACTGATACTCCCGTAGGGAGACGAATAACTAGCCAAACAGAGACACTTGGGTTCGAAGTCGAATCTACAGCGTAGTTACACCACTGAATTTTCGAAGCTATGTGCGTGTTAAATTATTAATTGTTGCTTGGCCCGTGCCTTCGTGAGTACGTTAAAAAATCTGCTGTCAAGAAGACTTTGACAGTCATTACGGGGACCAAATAGCCACGAAATACTGATACAGGTTTCAACCACTTAAACCATAGAATATGGCTATCTCTTTGGGTTGCGTGGGTCAAACAGCAGACGCTCTATAGAAAAGCTGATATTCTCCCAAATATGCTTATACTTGAAAGTAAGCCTTAGTCTACAAGCCGAGCTTGAATGTAACCAGGATATCATGGGAGATGGTGGTGCCGATGTTTAAACGAAATTCAACATTGTTTAACGGCTGATCCCAATATTGGATCTTTCCATGGATTTGACTATACAGATTCGTATTTAATTATGACATATTTTGTATGGAGCTTAGCTAAATATCTTGCCATGCTACCTCCGCCGGAGCCCGGTAAACGGGGAAAGCCAAAGAAATGCTGGCTTGATGTCGTAAAGGATGACATGTGTGCCAATCGACTAACCACCAGGGATGCTGAAGACCGTGCAAAGTGGAGGAGATTCAGCCGGAAAGCGGACCGCGGGCTCCAAGGCGTAGGTTTTGGAACGCAGCCGGGACAGCGCTAGGATGATGATAATGATGATGATATTTTGTATGGAGCTAAAGTATGTCAAATATACATAAATATTCGGACCGACCGTAAATCGTCATCGGCAAATTTTAGTTTCAATAAATGTTACATTAAATCTTTATTTATATAGAACACAGTGACCCGGAACATATTCTTGGCATAACCAAGATTTAAAAAAATACTTGACATACTAACTGATATAACGATCAGTGCGCTGCTTGTACAAATTTCATCTTCATCATCTCCGAGCTCCCACAGGCCATAACTTCGATCTCCATTATACAGCATTCGTTTCGAAACGTAAACAGCAAATAAAAAAGTCATATCACAATGACAATTCTTAGAGAATCGTTTATCTAATCTCCATACTCATAAAAACACATAGTGTTTTGTAAAATAATGCTACTCCGATCTCTTGACCCTAATCACATACATTAGAAATGCGCAAACAGAGAAAACGTACGTCGCACCTCGCTCCCGATATGTGACGACCACACAAAGAAATATCATTGAAATCAAGTGAAAATATTGTTTCCGCCAGCATCGGCTATCACCCATTTTTTTATCTACCCGTCTTTTTCACACTCATTAAGATTCACCTTTTGTCTCATTCACGCAAACCGTGACGGCTCCGGTCTTATTTGTTTATTTTACTTATTGGTCGGTAAAAGCTGGCTGTGTGTCAGATTATGAACATTGTCTTCTAATACCGGGTCGTTTTCTCAATCTAGTTTAATTGTGAACACTTTGACACTTTCATTATTATAGTGAAAGTATTATAATGGTATGTCACGAATCGATTTTAATCAAAAAAATTGTGATGTTGCTAAAACATCAGGGTTAGTCGTGCGTCTCAGTAATAAATGAGTACATTCATTCGTGTTAAGATTGCATCTAGTATTCAGGGCATTTCTCGTTTTCAATAAATACCAGTTCGTGATGGCTAGATTTTTACTTGAGATGAAAGATATTTTTGTATCTCTGTTCATTATTTAAATAGCTTATCGCTCGCGGCTACGGTATAACCCGATTGGTAAATGAACTGCAATCTTTTAGACTTTTATTTTCAAATGCGATTGTTAGCTTAACACAAACTGACAATACCGGATTTCTGCAAAATGTTAACTACTTTTTAAGTTATGCTTGAATTTTCTAATATTTTCCATTTATTTACATTTCTGTAGATACTTATTCAATCATGTTACTTTGCTAAAAGTATGAACTGTATTAGCTGACATCTCAATGTATGGATATTGGATAGCTGCCTTCGCTAGATTGGCAATGTTATTGCTGTGGGCGCCAAAATAAATAAAAATAATCAAAATATGCAGGTAGATACCTCTATTACGGGTTTCTAATTAAAAGCAGATTCAACAGCCAGTACCAAGTTATGTAAACAATTACTTTATTCGAAATTTCAGCTTCTTGCGCCGAGTACTTTCGGCTGTAGCTTGTCTGTCAGTAACGCAAGGATTTTATATATTAAGATTATTGGTTCATAAATGTATTGTTTCGTATATTAACAGAGCCTGCTAATTATGTAGTGTATGAATACAGTACTCACTCTTATTAGAGAAGGAGCACATACTGGCCTATATTATAAAGAATCTTAAAGATTTTAAAATGTACAAATCCCGCTGAAGATTTAATACTTTTCTGGATCACGGCGTTGTACAACCATTCAACATGTTGGCACATAGAAAATTAGATTTGGGACAACAATTTAAGGATTGTAGATAGTGTTGTCCTGTGTGGTAATCGAATTCACGACATGTTACACAGTGGTGAGATGACCACTCAAACCACTTCGCCTAATATATAGTCACTATTAGCCTCTTAGTATTTTTTATAAACGAAAATCAAAACCATATATTGAGTGTACAAACAACCATACATAGTAAAGTCATGTGTATTTTACGGTAGTTAGCGAAAAGTGGTGCCAGTCACGACTCCTATCTGCCGGAGTCACGATATCTAACTGCTATGTCAACGACTAAAATCTTTTCAAATAGAGTAATCGGCTTTATTTGCAAAGAGGTAAGAACTTACTTGTAAATATTTTTGAGCTAAAGCTTTTGCCCACGGTTTCTACTGCGCATGAGAGGCGTAAATCAAATATAATCCACATTTGAACTTTAAAAATAAAAGTTTCCTCGTTGTAACTTTCACCCCGTTTCTTAGGTATCTATTATTTTAGAAATATCAATAGGCTAAACTTTGTCAAATAAGCGTCCTGGCTGACGCCAAAACTAAACATGTTTATAAACTTATGTATTTACAATATCAATAAGAAATCTACATAGCTATGTCATATTATTATACCAACACATGAAGAGTATGCTCTGCTTTTTAAGGATTTTCATGATCTTACCATCTTGACTTGAAGTGAAGCAACAAAATATGAAGATGCCATTGCGATATGTGGACTGAGGTTGAATCTCATTAGAATGTGACCAGCTTTGCAAATGTGACACTTACCTGGAACAAAACACACACAATTATTAACCTTAAAGTAAGAATTAGAAAACACTTTATTTGTACAGAAAATAATTTTACAATATTTCAGTAAATAATTCTGTCATAATGTGGCAATCGATCCATAGGTGCCTAATTAAAATAATTATGTCTGTGCACAATATCCGACACAGTCAGGCTGCATCAGATGCAGCATAACTTTTTAAATAGACATTCAAAAAACTAGGCTGCATCTAAAAAACACTTGAAACTGTTTTATAAATAAACTAGAAGACACATTCTTTATGGAAAATGAACTGTTTCTTCCCTGATATCGAGGGAATTTCGAGAAATTCAAGTGCGTGGCATCTGCAGTCTCCAGGGAACAAAGATGCCAAATTTCAGCTTCTTGTGCCCAGTTGTTTCGTTTGTGCGTAGCCTGTCAGTCAGTAACGCAAGTATTAATAAATAAAGATGAGGTTATTTTTTTACTGTCCATAAAACCTACTTGAACTACTGTCCACATACTTTACCGCCACACAGCAATAATTTACGAAATATTCTTTAAGTACCCGTTATCGGAACCCATCTTATCTTTTTCGTATCGTATAGTGGTTATGTCGACTACGATTATCTGCCTTTAGAAATAAATAACAGCCCATCATCGACCATTAACTAAATCGTCGTACTTACTTACGAAAGTTCATCCATTTCACTTTCATATACCCAATCTTTGTAATGAATACCTATAAATAATAAGACATGAAAGCAATTATATGTGACTACACCGACTTTAAATCGCGGGCCACAAAGGGAGCGGGAACGGTCCTCCTGACGAGCGAGCGTCATCTCTATATCAATTTTAAAATGAACTGTAATGCTAAGCTATGTTAGCAACTAAAGTGTTTCATCATCATCTCAGCCGAAAAACGAAAATTGTTAGATGTAGGAATCTCAAAAACTCTACACATATCCACTTCCGCCCGAATCCACTCCCTTCCCGCGATGTTATCAAGTTCGTCCGTCCACTTTTCGGGAGACCTACCTCTGCTGTGAAAACCGTGTATTACTTGAGTACATTATTCAGTGATTTAAGATGTGTCGCTTATAGCGCTGGCTAAAAAATCCTCTATAGTTTGTGATGTATGGAAAGAAGCCGACGTAAGATGCTCGCCCGTCAGCCTAGCTCGCCTTCTCGCCCGCACTGTAGACCTCGCTCAATACTACGGTTCACCAAAGAAGCTTCGCTTATGGCCGCTCCCAATATTTGATCTATCCATAGATTTAGGTACTAGAGATACATATATGACATAAGTTTCATACAAAATGTGTCTTACTATGTTACTTTTACTTTGCATCACTTCTCCCTAGCTTTGCCCGCCCGCTCGCCCGCTCCCTGAGTGGCCTACGTTTCATGGTTGGGTCTAAAATAGCCCTAATAAAAAGTGAAAACTCACTTCGACACGTGTTGGGTACACTCGGCAAGTTCTTTAGGCCGGCTGCACGTGTGTTGTATTTTATGTATTGATTACGATTTTAAGGAAAGTTTCGATGTTGTAATACTTTGTAATTGACGTGACATGATGAGGTAAATCAACAGAAAGATATAAACTGGCAGTAATAATTATAGGGGTTATTAGCGTGCATGATGAGATGGAATGAGAAAACCAAATATGTTGTGTGACTTGTCTGAATTTGAGGATATCAGCTGTATATATAAAATCCTTGCGTTACTAACTGACTGACAGACAAGCTACAGCCAAAACTATTGGGCGCAGGAAGTTGAAATTTGGCATGTATGTTCCTTGGGGATCGTAAGGGTGCACTGAGGAAGGATTTCCCGAAATTCCCACGGGATCGGGCAGAAACAGTCAAATTTAAAAAAAAATGTGCGAGCGTAGCTGCGGGCGTTCTCTAGTACAATATACCCACCTACTAACATAACGCTCTAGTACCTATCCTTGTTGTAGCACAGTTACTATTAGGGATTCTGTGCGATAAGGATCGGACTGCTGTTTCTAAATTTATACTCTTAATCACTTGATGTGCTTTTCAAATCAATATTGATTTATATTTTAATTTATTTGGTATTGCGCGAATACTAGAATTGTTACAAATCAAAAACAAATCTACTATCAAAAACGTATCTACTATCATGATGGTTGTATTGCCGTTGTATTACAAAAACAACAAACCCATACAACCCATAAATACAAGCAAATAAATAAACACCAACTTCAAATTCAAAAAAGGAACGGCAAATAAAGTACAGGCAATAAAAAGTAAAATTACCATAAAAACAACAGACATGAGAAAATAAATCATTATACAATAAAAATCTGTACACCCGGAACCGAAGGCAAAACAAAAAACCTGTTGTAAATTACAACAATTATGTGTTCAAGTGAATTATTGCTCAATCGTATATTATTATAAATTTCTCTCGTTTATCTGTTACATGTTAAGATAAGATAAGTTGCGGTAATCTTTGAATTAACATTTCCTTACCAGATAAAGAAAATGATATGGAAACAAGTGCTGTTAAGTGAAAGCTGGTTCTCCCTGTTTATTTTGTTTGAAGATGGCTTTAACTATAGGTACTTGTTTTGAACTGTACATACATAGTGTGACATCGCCGCGATCATAAAATTCTCTACAAAGTGCAAGTGGTGAAAACAAATATTTAAAATTAAATTGACTGCCTCGTTGGTTTCGCGGCATAAATTTGCGCTTGGGATTGGGAGGTCTCGGGTTCGATTCCCGGTTCGGGCAAAGTGTTATTGGGTTTTTCCGTTAGGAAATTAGCAGCACGAAGTCTGGTAATGTGCCCGGTACGGCAATAGGCTCGCCCCCTATTACGTGGGACCTAAAAATTCATGGCGAAATGTGCGTGTAATATTACACCTCTGCCTACCCCTTCGGGGTGACAGGCGTGACTCTATAAAAAAAAAATATCTTGAAGTCGCCAAATAGGTAGGTATTATTAGATTTTACCGACGACCTTTAGGCTATCTATGATATATTATAAATGTGTATAAGCAGATATCAAACTTTCCTACAATCATCAAACTATTAAGACTGAATCCGATTCGCCATAATACTAAATCGTACTTAAAACAAACAAAGCAAAGCAATATAAACATGTTCAACTGATAATTCAAATTCACAAATCGAAGACATTTGTCGCGAACAGAATCGATCTTAGGCCGATCGCATGTGGGCGACTTTCCGATTTGTTTATAGATCGAACGCGTTTTTGGAACGCGGCAAGTCGATATCAGATCGCAGATTGTCGCGTGACTAGTTTGTGGCTACTGATAAGATGCTTTTAAGTTGTAATGTCGATAAAATGAGGGTGACAACGTGAATTACAAGTGGAAGTCCTCTGTATCCATTTTAGATTTATTCCTATGGTAATCTAGTTACAAATAAATCCTGATAGCCGTTTCTCTGAAGTAGTAACATACAGATACAAATGTTTAAATATATTCAGTTCGTTTGTGGATATCGGTAACTTATTTTGCTAGTTGAGATAAATACTACAGGAATATGTTCATGTTTAATAAACGAAATGTCTGTATTTTATAGTGTTAACTTTGAACTTTTATACCCTATTTTGCTCTCATAGGGGAGTAAAATCCTTGAGTGTGCGACTATGGTGTAAAGGGAGCCTCATTCACGGTCCATACCAGGAACGTCTTATTTACTAACCAGTCTAGGAAGCAGATACCGGGCCCTGAGGTGAAAGTCTTGGATGCTAGAATTACACTATGATGATGATTTATTTATTTATTTTTTATTTTATTTAAAGCCTCACGCCTGTATCCCCAAAGGGGTAGGCAGAGGTTTACACCCACATTTCGCCATGAGTTTTTAGGTCCCACGTAATAGGGGGCGAGCCTATTGCCGTTACCGGGCACATTACCAGACTCCGTGCTGCTACTGAGAATTCTGAAAACCCAGTAACACTTTTGCCCGACCCGGGATTTAAACCCGGGACCTCCGATCAGCAGTCGCATACCCTATCCACTGGACCACGGAGGCAGTCTCAAAAAGTAAAAAATCTAATGAACATAAAACTAGTTTAGTTGGTCATCAACGTTTGTATGAATGAAACAACCTCTGACGTAACATACCAGTCTTCGATTGGTATTGATCTTGAACTTCTACTGTAACGAAACCTACGTGATGCAAGACCGCGTAATATACATGCTAATACCGTTACGTTCCAATGAAAATACTATTACCGCTACAAATGTTTAAGTATTTACGGTAGTCAAAAAGTGATCAGTAATGGTGTAACCTACGTTGAAACGACTGAGTAAAAAGTATTATTATAATATTGCAATCCACATATTTTTATGTAGGGGTCCAGGATTCTTTTGAGTAACTGACTAAAACGTTTGTAAAGTCGCCCGCGAGACAAAAGTTGAATCTTATTGCGGTAGTAGTCTTGCTTAAAAACGCAAATGAAACGAAAACCTATACCGCCCAGACGTAACCGTCATACTCCACTTGAATGAAATTCCAATAAAATACTACGTCACAAAAAGCCACTAGTAGAAACTTCGTAACAAAAACCGCTATAACGTGAAACAAAAAGCAGTTTTTAAAACAGCCAGCATCAATCTATTGAAGCGTATCCACCCACAGTAATTACAGCTGCAATTATCTAAAAAGCAGTGAAAGTTATAAAAATCACTGGTTTTTAGTAACTAGTTATTTTAAAACCACGTTACATTTCGTCCATTACGTAAAGACGTCGTCTGCGGAATATCTAATGTCGGTACTCCGTGACTTCTATACACAATTTGATTTTACGTGACCCGTTGGTCATTGAAATCAAAAGTAGTTCTGCCTCTAAAAATACTATGATCCAGATTGAATAATTGAATTATTACAATTACATTGAATTATATTTTAGAACAAAAGGCATTTCAAAACAATGTTACAAACCTGTATTTTTTTTGGAAAATAATCAAAGAAGTCTCTTTTCTCCGCGCTACAACCTACGTTCAGTTTTTAAGTCGAAAATATGTTTTTATAATGTCGCAACTGTTCTTTGAGTGACATTTATTCAAATGAAACTCTTTGATTATAAAATAAATAATTCTACATCCTTGACCGATTTCAGCCATAGCGACCTCTTCAACTCCCGGCCAGAAGATATTCTTCGTAACGTAGCCCGTATGTGGTTTACATGGCCGATCTTATTTTTTATAATCTGCGCTCAATGCGGGCAAAGTATGTCTATCATGGCACTAGCATCAAGCTTGATCTCCGAAGTTTTTTTTACTAAGGATTATTTTGGATGTTGCTGTGCCATTTTTCTCCCAATCAACAGGATACGTAACTAAAGCATAAAACTATGCAGTTGGATAGAAAATAGATTTGCCAGAAATATAATGTTTATCAGCCCGGTAGTCGTCAATACTACTATGTTTGTACGAGTCAATATTACATATCAAAATGAGTACGCTTTATACGAATATACACCTGAATAGTTATTTTATTTTCTGTATTGGTAACATTGAAAAGTGTATTAAAAGAATACGATGCCCAAAGTTACTCCATAAAGCTGAGAAAAATGTAGTTACGAATTGTAGAATTGCTATTTTTATGAGACATTGCTGCGACATTGCTGCGACAAACAGTATACGGTTTCAATTTCATAGCCGTAAAGTTTTAAGTTGCAGTAATAAAACATGAAATGTCCAATTTTTATAAGACCGCAATTTGAGATCTCTAATAAAATAGTATAATTTCTATAATATGTAACTACTCAAATGAATATCGATATAAAAAATATTTAGGTAGTTGATATAAGATCACAGGAACCTTGCACAACCTTTTCTTTATTATTCTTGACTGGCCTTAGTGAGCTTAGCTAATGATCGTGGCTACACATGTGATACAGTAGTGGCAAAGGTAGTGGAAGTGCTCTATTATTTATGGTCTTTATGGACTGTTTTCTCGAAATTTTGATTACGACCTTTTTGTTATAACGAGTTGAATGTAACAATTTCTGTTGCATATTCCATCGTAGGCTGCATCACTGTGGTGAAGATAATGTAAGCTTATTTTTATTAAAATAAATGCGTACATGAACTTGGTTTATGGTCATTTGGACCGATCATGCCGATTGGACATTGAGGAAATAACACAAGCTTTTTAACAGATTCGTCATTCGTTCAGTCGTTCTAAAGGAAATTGTCGGGATGTAAAATTCGGACACATGCAACACATGGGTGGCATGTTTTTCAATATTGCGATATACATATTTTTAGATAGCTCAAAATTAAACAATTACATTTTTGACAACATCTGGAGCACTTTTGATGAAAATAGGTACATTCATAAGAGCAGGCCTTTGACAACATATCTAATTAACTGATACCATGCTTTTTAATTTTGAAAATTAAATAATGAGCGTGTTATCTTTTCTATAGTTTATTTCAACTTTCAGTAATATTGCTGTATTAATTTCTGGAATTAAGGTTTTAAATAGATTTTAAAACACTATTTCACATTTCATTACAGTGCTCTAATATCTGTTGATGAGTTAATAAATGCAACGCCGCTAACGGATACACTCGTAAATGCCATTTACATATAATTATAAGTTATAATTTTCAATCAACATTTATCATGTTTTATATAATCATTTTTGCAATAAATGTCGAACTTCATTTCTTAGAAATAAATTATAGACGTACAGCATTTATATAACGCAGGTAATTTTTATAAATTAGAAACTGTGATTCGGTTTATTTATACTGCATTTGTGGGTTGCCAAATGTAGTAGTTTATTTGCCTCGTTCATTTTTGCCAAAGTTAAAGTGTTAAAAATATTGATGTAATCATGCAAACGCTGGAGAAGAAAATCAAGCTTAGTTGAGTGCCATCGGAGAAGCCTATATCCAGCAGTGGACTATGGAAGACTGGTGTTGAATCAAAGAAGTGCCATAAAAAGAGTAGCCATGAGTTTTATTGGCCGTTCTTTCTTATAATGGTTCGCAATGTAACGGGCATTGCGAATGTACATAAAAGAAGGAACAGTAAAATTGCCGTGGGCTGGTTTGACTGAAGAAGAGTAGAGCAACCTTCACTGAGATGACCGAAGTAATGTAGCAGTCATCCTAATTTTGCTTTCCATTTGGCGAGTCAGACTACTGGGGACCTGAGCCATTTTCCCATCTCTTATTATGAAAGTTGTCGGGAAAGTTGACAGATTTTCGCATTCTTCTTTTTTTCCCTAAGATTCGTGCAAGATATCTGGTTGAAAACTTAGCATCACTTCAGTTTAAGCTAAAGGATTAGCCGAATATCAAGAAGGAAGCTCGACTGTCACAAAAAGATATATCATTCTAACTTCATCATCAGCCTTTAACAGTCTACTACTGGACTAGGCCTCTCCTTTGAAAGGAGGAATTGGCCCACTATACCACACTGGCCAAACGGGTTGGTATAGGGTTTGTATCAAGTTTTCCTTTTCTTACAATGCTGTTCTCTGCATAATGCTTATGCTATGCTCCCTCTGTCGGCTCTTACGACACCTATGGGATGATATGGGGTGGTGACATTCTGTATTCTTAATCTGTCACTACACGGACGACTCTATTTTCTAACTTAGTCTACATATAATGAAATTAAGTTCCCTCCGAATGCTGTCTGTCTCTGTGTACGCGATCATTACAAAAGCTACCGAGCGGATTTTTGTACTGTTTTCACAAATAGTTTAGGTGAGCAAGTGATGAATATGAGGGATGGAATAGAGGATGGATGGACTGTGTGAGGATGGATATGAAAGAGAAAGGGGTAAATGATCAGATGACGGGCGACAGAAAAGAATGGAAGCGAAGGACGTACTGCGCCGACCCCAAATTGATTGGGACCGGGGCAAGAAGATGATTTCACAAATATTTTAGGTGTATAATTCACGCAAGCGAAGCCGAGGGTGAAGTCTATTTTAAATAAATAAATACATTTTGACTGTGCTCATGAAATAATTGATTTCTCCCATTTCTTTTCCAAATCAGAGTAATAATTGCAGCAATAAAAAACTATATCTGTGAGCCGATTCATCAAACCGCAACAGTGAACGGGCTAAGTGTAAAACGAAAGCTAAACGCTATCATTAATATAATGATAAAAAGTGCATGTTTAATAGTTATTATAAGAAAAATGTAGAACTTGTCGATCTAGCTATAATTCTGTCTAGATAGAGAAAGCAATGTAGATTGCAATGTGCTGAAGTCAGATAAAATTCAATAAAATTACTTTGACATACCTAGAGAGACAGACTAAAGACAAAAAATGTAACAGTTTTGGAAATATTTTATGATAACTTGTAGTAGTTTTTCGACATTCCGCAAAATATTATGTTAAACTAGAAACTAATAAACTACTTTGACATTTTTTCCCCTTCTCATAACAAGAAGAGATCTGTACGTAGTATAAACAAGACTAATGATGATGCTCTTTAAAGACAGGTCCCAGATCCAAGATTTGTCTCTCATTATATTGCACGGTATCGTGATGATTTATTTTAGTAGTAAACAATCACGTAAATATTGCCTAAAAATCACTATCCATTTCACTTTACATAGTACCTTATCATTGTGTCAAATACAATAAATACTTATTCATTTATTTATTGAATGGTTGAATGAAATCAATCCAAGTCATCTAGATGAGTTGCCTTCACACATACGTTGCAGTTATTATTACCTACTGTAACAAAATCCAATGAAAAACAGATGCGCACTTTACGCTCTACAAAAAACATCGTATCATATTCATACACGCCAGCGAACGCGACAGCCGCTACTTAAAACTCGAATTCACGACCAGCAATTCAGCCCATTCTCTTTCGATCATTATATGCCAATTTTCCCGCTAAGCTATAAACAAATTTACGAAAGAAAAAACTGTAAGAAAAAAGATATTTGTTGGTACCACTTTCTATAGTCTTATTGTGCCGGGACGCTGTTTGTTTTTTGTCAACTAAAACCAGACTGTGCCTACGATGTTTGTACACGTTTTAAGGTCATTTTCACTTTCGTCTGTGTTGTGGACGAGCGTGCGAGTGTACTCGGGCGCGTAAGTATTTCCACATTTAAATTTGTATTTCGAATAAAGCAGTATTTTATTTAAATTATTACTGGCTGGGTATATTTGTTTTTTATTTACCACTGGTAGAATACAAGTGCGTAACCTCGTTTTAAAATAAATTTTGTCAGATGCGTAAATATTTCGTAATTTTAATGCGTCATCCGCCTAAGAATCCTGATGTAAATTATCTGTATATTTTATGGGTTGTATTTTAAAATGTAAAGGTACCAAGTAAAATATTTCAAGCAGGAAAATCAGAATGAATATTTTTTTTTAATATGCACTTGCTCTATTTTAATATATTGTCCCACTATTGGTCACGGGTCTTTTCTCATGCAGAATTCCTCACTATGTTTTCCTTCAACGTTTAGCAAACAATAACTAACAATTTACCCAACACATACAATACCGAAAATAAACACAAATTCAATCAAGTGTTTTATTCGATACAGATACAGTCACAAACTAAAGTTCTTTGTAACAAGTTTTACATTTCTCAGTAATCCGCTCCTAAAGCTACCGTGAACGACTGTACCGTGTCCCACAAAAATAGTCGTAGTAAATCGACTTTTATTTTTTAATATTTGATTTGCCCTTAAATGTACCGATGATAATAGCTTTTTTTATTTCAAAGTAAATAAGTGTCTTCACGGTTATATTATTAAAAGGTAAGTAGAGATAGATTAAATCAACGGTTTTGGGTGCATGGAACTTTCCTTCCAGGAAAAAGGTGCGTTTCTGAGATGTCGATGTATTTGTTTTCAATTAGGAATATAGTAGCGTAGTGCAACACTTGACCTATTTATTAGTAGCATGGTTTACCTATATTAATTATCTGACAACAGCCTTTCGTAGTTGATTGCTTGACTACCCTAACCTAACTTGCTTCACAGTAGCACATAGGAGAATTTGACCTGCTATACCGAGTTTGCCGTCTCTTCGCAAATATACATTTTGCATACATACAAAAATAGACTCACGGCTGTTTCCCGGAGGGGTAGGCAGAAACTACGGAACGCCATTTGCAACGATCCTGACATACCTCTCTTGCTTCAGTCACTGCCATCAAGTTTCTCATGCATGTTCTTCTGTTTAGGGTACTTCTGACCTGTACTTTCCTTAGGATGTCTCCAATCTGATCAATATACATTTTGCTTCATGTATTAATTGCTTAATCGCCAATGACTGAAATTTTGTATTCTTAACTTGTCGCCACATGGATGTGACTACGTGGGAACTAATCTATCACAGAATATCTTAGTAACAACACTGCGTCCATGAAACCAGTCTATCAAAACTTAACATAACAACTACCGTGGTAAGATTAAATCCTGTGCCACAAATATTCAATCAACGGAAAAGTGCACCCAGATCAAAACAACAATTTGTGGATGATACAAAATATTGTCTTACGGGGATTGAACCCACAACGCTCGGCGTAGTTCTAAACGGCGAGAGAACTTAGAGCGCTACGCTGTGCAGCCAAATGTGGTTAAACACCAGCGACGATTCTTTAGTACCTAGTTCATTGGGAATCACTTCACGTACTCATTACCAAAGCGCAGCGGATTGTGCTCGGAATTATTGACAAAAGCTTTGTTATCAACTTATCAATGTAATTGAATGTTATCGATACATCGCTGCTCGCCGAGTAGCTGCAGATGATTTTTAGAATCGATTGTGATCATGGGAAAAATTGTCGTGAGATTGTTTGCTGGGTTGGCCCGTTGACATTTGAAGCCAATAAGTTGAAATACACTGTATTTTTTGTTGTATTAAACTTACAAAATATTCCGATAATTATAATGAGAATAGGCCATTTTCAGCAGTGGCATAACTTATAAACAGGATTGATAAGTATTCGCAGATGTTTCCTAAAATCAAAAGTGTCATTTTGCTTCAACATTATCAAACACTAACATTGCAAAAATATTGAATTAAACTTAAGTAGGCAAAGCTGGAAAGCGCTGTAGCATTTCAACTTTATTTTCACAACTTCAACTTTTATTTAAACTTTTATATTCACACATTTAAGAATGGGTATTAGTTTAAATATCTTGAGCTATGCCTAAAACGATGTAGTGAGTCAGAGCTTTGGGCAATAAATTAGTCATTGTAATTACCTACTTCAATAAACTCTGCATAAAGATTTAAATAAAACATTTTACACGTATCCCGCTGTCATATAAGTTGTGTAGACAACGCGCGAACTCTCTCAACTTTGACCACCCAAGCATTTTCATCACTACCACGTTCGAATCTAGCTTCAAATTTGCCTAAATCTATTTTGGCACAACAAAAATTCTTTCATCACAAACATAAAACGCTGCTTATGATATTTAATGTCTAATTTAAATATAAAAGGCTAAATAATTAACCTTCGACATAGTAAGCAATAATTTCAATCAATTTGGAGTAAAAAATCGTAAAGTCAATAATATTTTATTTATTTAGTAACTTTCTTGAATAAATTTCATTCGGGATTGTAAAGAGATTTATAATTTATTCTTTGTTTTATATGTTCTTTTAGTGTTTATTGCTTGTTTTTTTGTTTGACATTATTGTTTGGAATTTACGTATTATGTAGGCTTGTAGGCTGACGTTTTTGGTATTTTTGCGATTTGGAATGCAAATGACTATGGGATTTTTGTAAATATCATAATTGACTGCTTCCATGGTCTATCATGCCGTGTGGTTGACGTCATAGAATACAAGTGTCACCACCCCCTATCTTCCCGTGGGTGTCGTAAGAGGCGTCTAAGGGATAACACGATGCAAATACCATATTTGCGTAGAGACGGAAAACTCGACATCAAACCCTATACGACTGCCTCGTTGGTCTCGCGGCATAAATGTGCGCGTGGGATCGGGAGGTCCCGGGTTCGATTCCTGGGTCGGGCAGCGTTATTGGGTTTTTCTGTCACGAAATTCTCAGTAGCAGCACGGAGTCTGGTAATGTGTCCGGTACGGCAATAGGCTCGCCCCTTATTACGTGGGACTAAAGTATATCTGGCGAAAAGTGGGTGTAGAAATACACCTCTGCTTACCTCTTCGGGGTTATAGGCGTGAGACTATGTATGTATGTATGTTCCATGGTCTAGTGGATAGCGTATGCGTTTGCAAAGGTGTCACTGATTTTTTCCGAATTCTCAGTAGCGCCACGGATTTTAGCAAAATGCCCGTAATCGGCAAACGGCTCGTCCCCTATTATGTGGCACCTAAAATAACATGCCGAAATGTTGCTGTAATAAAATGTACACCTCTGCCTACCCCTTTGGAGTGAGTTTATATAAAAAAGTAATGTATATGACAGGTTCGTTCCTATAGAGTATCCCAAAATCTTGAGTCTGTGAGAACATAAAATCATTTTCATTTATGCAGATCTGGTAGGCACTAAACTTAAATAATTTCAGCGGCATACATCTTTTATAGTCACTACCCCAAGTGGGGGTACTTTGAAAGATCGTAAAATGACGTTTTAAGGGTCGCTAGACGTCGGTTAATGAGGCTGGCATTAAGCCTAAAGAAATTCTATATTTTAGAAGCCTTCGTCTGAGGCGTAGAACGCGACTGAAAATATAATGTTTGCCTTAAAGTATGGCCGTGGAGGTGATATATAGGTCGCTTTAAAATGTACTTAGGTAAGTGTATAGTTTTAAAGATTTAAGCTGCGTGAAGAATTTTTAACACACCTCTTTAATATCGTTACTATTTATAAGCTGTCCCACTGCTCACTGTTTATCTATGAGACGGATTAGGCCGCAGCCCACTACGTTGACCGACTGTGGTTGGGCAGACTTAACATGTCTTTCTAGAACATTATTCGAGAACTTTATATGCAGGTTAGCTTATGATGGTTTTCTTGCAAAACTTATCAACAATTTAATAAGCAAGTAACTTGGAAATTTTCGAAGTTCGTTCTTAGGTCATAACAAATTTCTAGTGATAATGACTGCTTATCGGACTTCGTACTTCAAAGTACCTTCAAACCCTTCAGCCAGTTAAGCAAAACTTGCCTATACAGGTAATACAGTAGTTGTAAGGTAGGTAAATACCAAAAAGGCTCCATAAAATACAACATGGAATGATAATATTGCCTAAAAATTCTCAGAAGGCCTAATAAAGCGATATATCTTTTTCGCTCTGTCCGATGAACAGTAAGTAAAGCCTGGCCGGGCTCGGTCGATAATAGGCGATACAAGGAAAATCCAGCGTATGTTCCAATTATCAGGCGACCGGCCGTTAAGCTGACTCAGCGCGCGATATCGGCAAGAAATATATCAAATAAATTACTTGTACGGGTTCTGTAGGCGTTAACGTGACGCTGGTATATTGTATTTATTTTATTTCATTTCTTATACATAGGAGACAGACTATACGGACTTAGCTGGCGTTTTCCAAACACATGCACGATCTAAAACCTACGTTTATCAGCCACAGAAAAATTGAAGAGCCCGATTTTCACATTTTCACAATCAGTATTATTTATGTTGTATGCAACAATCTAGTCTAAAACTACACATGTAGTTTTAGACTAGATTCTACTACAACAATCTAGTCTAAAACTACACATGTAGTTTTAGACTAGATTGTTGTAGCAAACATACGACGTTGTTGTAATTGCAATAAACAATGCTTCATCTAACGGAAATCATCAAATTATATCACAATACAAATAATTACGTCATTCATCATTATCTTAGCGTTATCCCAGTTTCAATCTGGGGTCCGCTTACTAGTCTAACCGGATTTGGCTGAATATTAGCTATTCCACAGAGCGACAGCCTGTCTGACCGCCGCAACCCGAAGGGATAGCGATATTCCATGGTTTAGACTAGTGTCAGTTTATTTAGAAGGTAATGACGCCCTGTAACGATTGTCAAAGATCTTCATGGCAACCGGGACCGACGGCTTAACGTGCTCTCCGAGGCACGGGACAAGCGATAATTAACAATTCAATACGCACATAACTCCGAAAAGTCATTGGTGCGCGCCGTGGATTCGAACCCGATACCCTCTGCATGGCAGTCTGTTGGTATCTCCACTAGGCTATCGCTGCCTTACCTATATAAAATAATTACGTAATTGTGGCCGTTTAATACCTAAATCTGGTCTAAATCTCTTAAATAATTATTCAATTTTATATACGTTGATCATACTAAAGCTATTCACAAACTCATAATTCTAAATGTACCTACACACAATTCCAAAAGCCTTCCACAGCGCTATTGTAAAAGATTTTCTGAATACCATTTTCGTGAAAACTCCATTCATCGAATGTTTGAAAATCCTTCTAAATACACGTAAAACAATTAAGGCTTTATAATTAATGTCGGTGGCATATTTCAATGTATTGTGTGTTGGTTAATTAAGCGTAAGGCGGTCTCGCGGTTGCTGGGAAGCTCAAAAATGTTCAGAATGTGGGTGTATGAAGGGTTGAGGTACTACGGGTTTTGTAAGCGAAATAAACTTGTTCATTATTTTATTGTGAGGTTTTGAAAAAGATTGTTTGAGCTTTTTTAAGCTTTTAAATAATATACTTATTCTTGGATAGTGAATACAGTATGGATCAGTTGGATTTATGTGAATACTTATACCCGATGATGATTTTAGAATCATTTTATTTTCATTAAATTTTATATTTTATTGCACCGGCTAGAAAAGATCTAATACTATTTGTCGACGAGTCTGGGTGTCCTATTGTCTTGCTCCACGTACCTAAATGTGAACTAAATTTATAACGCACTACACTGGCAACACTGGAAACGTCAGACGTAAAATTACGTAGCTCTGTAATTTTAAAAGTTTTATTTAATTTTAAATGAATATTTAATGCTTATATCTCATTATTGTTGTTAAATAGAAAGTAAATAGTAAAGTAAAGTGTGAAAGATATTCAGTTTGGTGTTTGAAACCTCGATACCAACAGTTTTTGGCGGACAGATCTATAACCAGCTATCAACGGACGGATTTGAAATCATCTTTAAACCCGGGGAGTATTTTACTTATTAACTTACACTCCTCATCACACATTTACTCGGCTCACACCAACGTGAGCTTCGTCCATCACACACTGGCATAGTTTCTGTCTCCTTTTGCTTGACAAAACGTGGAAGCAAAATCGAAGACTGAACAAACGCCCCATACAAACACCTACTACACTTAACACTTCACATTAATTTAAGTGTTTATATCTTTGACAAGGCCCTTATATAAGTTAGTAAAAAAATTATATAAATTAGTAAATTTCACAAGATTATATTTTTTTTTCTACTTACCTACATATTTTGCATCATAAAAAAAAAAAAAGAATAACACCTTTAATTTTTATATATATTTTCCCTTTCTGTTGTTTATCTACTGTCCTTCTAGCAATAGTATAATTAATTTTTATATATATTTATTTACTTATTATCTATAAACTTCTACTCATTACTGTTTTATATCTTCTCTAACATCTTGATTATTTTTCTGTCCATAGGTGTTTGGCATATCCTTGGCTATGAGCCATTCCACAATGAGCACTATGATGACCAGGAAGGCCACAGCGAAGGATCTAGAAAACAAGCTGAGAGTAACCTTGGTGGAATTAAAGAAGTGCCAGGAGGAGAATAACCATCTATTGAGGGAGCGTGCAGACTGTGAAGAGGACATCAGGATTGTCAACAATAGGGTTTCCAACCTGAAGGCTCAACTCGCAGAACTCCATATTGAGTATATGGACACACTGGCCCAGCGAGATAGGTTACAGGAAGAAATCCATTTATTGACCGCTAACAATGATGCCCATTCATGGTCTATGAGTCGCATTAGGGAACTAGAATGCTGTTTAGAACAATCATTTACTAAGATTAAATCACTAGAACAAACTGTAGAGATATTAAACAGTAATAAAACTCAGAACCTTTACTCAGAGGTTGTAGGTAATAGATTAGGCTTAGATTCAAAACAATTAAAAATAAACATTAATTGTCTGAAACGGCATAGAAAGTATAATAAATTGAATAAACATATTAGGAAACTCATTCTTAGTCTAAAGCAATATAGGAAAACTAAGATAACATCTCAGCAATATAAATATTTAGTTTCTGAGCGTTCAGATTTGTTAATGGAGTTAGACAATTACAATGCAGAGTTGATTAATGGCAAAATGTTATACGACAAACATACTAGGGATCTTAAAAGTCAAATTACTTCCTTACAATCTCAAATAAGTAGAATGAACACGCAATATGAAAATCAGGTTCAGGAGTATATTATGAAATATGATGAGATTGCACAAGTGGGGAGGCAAAATTTAGAATATGTAAAGGCCTTAACAAATACCAATAGTTGTTTGAATATCATAAAACCAACATTACCCACTTGTGAGTCCCAGATTATTTGCGATAGTGATAAAAGTACTTGTTCAGTGAATAATAGAACAGGTAAGTCTTCTTTAGGTAAGAATTCTGGCACAAATAAAGTTTATATGTTCTCAGATAGGCTTGGTGTAGGTTTAGGTAGTTTAATAAATTGTGAGCTGACACAACACAATACTATCAATTATTGTTATCCAGGGTCTTCGTTTACATATCTAATTAATACATTAAATACAACAATATTTGATAGGCAGTCTACAATAATTATCACATATGGTGATAGCCCAACGGTGACTAAAAAGGATATATTTAATTTGACAGAAGTTATGTTATCGCTTCACAGGAAATTTGAATGCAAATTTATAACTCTTGCTTTGCCTTATTCTTGTAGCTTAAATGAAACAATGAATAGTTATATTCATGAACTCAACTTGTGCTTATACAATTTGACATGGCAATATAAAGATTTTATTTTATTATTTGACATTAATAATTTTATTAGTAATTTTACATTGACCAAAGATACTATGTATCTGCCACTATTTTATAGAAGACAAGTTGCTAAATTACTAGCATTTAATTTACAAAATGACACAGGTACATGTAGGGTATCCAAGAATTTAGCTTCTGTAAATAGTTCCTATCTTTATAATTCTTCTATTGAATATACTGACACAAGTTCTTTAAACTTAAGACTAGGACAAAGGGTAGACAAATTCAACTGAATGTAGCACATCAAAACATACAAGGTCTATCTGGCAAGGATTTAGAATTAAGTTTATATTTAGAAAATCACAGTATACAAGTTATGTGTATTACAGAACACTGGCTAAAAGAGTACCAAATTAAATTCTTAAATAACTCGCAATACACGGTACACAGTGCCTTCTCTAGGAAACACGCTATTCATGGTGGATCCTTGATTATTGTTTCAAATAGCTTAACATGTAAAGAACGGAAAGACATAGCAAGTTTGTCTATAGAACGCACCGTGGAACTGTCATGTGTAGAACTTGAGCAGCATATTATCATATGTGTATATCGTCCACCGTTAAGTAACTTTAGCTTGTTTGAATCAGTTATTGAAGATGCAATTACTAAAATTAGGAGCAATAAGAAAGGTATTATAGTTTGTGGTGATTTTAATGTAAATATTGTTGATCATTCAGTAATGACTAGTAGATTTTTAAATCTATTTAAATCATTTAATTTAAAAAATTTGTTCCTTGAACCAACTAGGATTACAGCAACTTCATCCACCTGTCTTGACAATATATTTAGTAATTGTACAGTTTTGAATAAATTAGTTAGTTCTGAATTAACTTCGGATCACTGTGGTCAATTAGCAAGGTTTCCGTATTATAGTGATAGCATTATACAGAAAGTGTTAGTTAGGCCATTACCTAGGCATAAGTTTAATGAATTCCGGAATAAAATTTTGATTGGAATTAATGCTATGAGTCCTGATTTAATGGAGATTGATTCGCCAAATGAAAATTTCAATAATTTATTTAATGTAGTTAACAAGGAATTTCAGAATACTTTTAAGACTAAGGAGAAAGTAGTTAAGGAATCTCGAGCTTTTAGTGAGTGGGCTACTGCAGGTATTTACAAAAGCAGAGCAAAGATGTACGAGTTGTACGGTATGAAGAGATACAATTCTGATTCGAACTTCACTGAGTATGTTAGGAATTATTCCAAGATATTTAAAAGAGTGTGCAATACAGCTAAGGCATTATTCGTTAGGAACAAAATCGAACAATCTTCGAATAAAATTAAGGCAACCTGGCGAGCTATTAATGAAGCAACAGGTAAGACAACACTTAGAGGTAATAGTTTTAGTTTATTTGATAGTGACAAATTTATTCATAATGACAAAGAAGTTGCACACACATTTAATAAATTCTTTGCTAGCATACCGATTACTACTACTAGAGAATTAAAATCATCAGCTATAGTCGCAGAAAACCTATTAGAATCTAGTGTAGGCAAATGTGATGTATTATTTAAGTTCGATTGTATTAATTCTACCGACATTATAAGTACTTTTCAATCTCTAGAGTCTAAGAATACAGGTGATCTCTGGGGCATTTCTGTTAAGGTTTTAAAAAGTGTAATTGATGTAGTAGCTCCTTATTTAAGCAACTTATTTAATAAGTGTATTGAATCAGGTGTTTTTCCCGATCTTATGAAACACAGTAGGATAATACCTCTTTTCAAATCCGGCAGTAAGACTGATCCTAGTAATTATAGGCCAATATCGATACTACCTGCCTTTAGTAAGATTTTTGAAAAGATCATACTCAAGCAATTACTTAGACATTTTAATCTAAACAGCCTCCTTCATAGTGAGCAATATGGATTTACCAAGGGTCACTCGACAACAGATGCAGGAGTAGCGTTACTTAAACACATATTCAGTGCATGGGAGAATGCCCAAAATGCTATTGGTGTGTTTTGCGACCTTTCGAAAGCATTCGATTGTGTCTGCCATGAAACGCTCTTATGCAAACTTAGACATTACGGCGTACAGACTAAAGCATTGGAAGTCATTAAGTCATACTTAAGTGACAGAATCCAATGTGTTGAAATAAACGGCTCAAAATCCAGTGGCTTACCTGTTGATTTGGGAGTGCCGCAAGGCAGCATCCTAGGGCCTTTCCTGTTTCTTGTTTACATAAACGATTTACCTTTTTACTTGAAAAACATTTGTGACGTTGTACTGTTTGCTGACGATACTTCTTTGATATTCAAAGTAGATAGAAATAAGGAACATTTTAACGAAATAAACAGTGCGTTCATTCAAGTAACTAAATGGTTTAATGTAAACAATCTGGTACTGAACGCCAAAAAAACAAAATGTATTAAGTTTGCTCTGCCTAATGTCAGAAACCTTGGTCCTAGTATAGCTCTAAATGACGATGTTCTCGAAACATCTGAATCTACATTATTTCTAGGAATAACACTTGATTCGAAATTACAGTGGGGTGCGCACGTTACATATCTCTCAGGGAAACTTAGCTCAGCTGCTTATGCCATTAAGAAGGTTCGTAGGTTGACTGATGTCGATACGGCTAGATTGGTTTATTTTAGCTATTTTCATAGTGTTATGTCATATGGCATATTATTATGGGGTAGGGCCGCTGACATCGAAAATATTTTTATATTACAAAAACGAGCAGTTAGGGCCATTTACCAGTTAAAGACAAGAGTCTCACTTAAAGAAAAATTTAAAACTATTGGTATTCTTACTGTAGCATCACAATATATTTATGCCAGTGTTATGCATGTACGACTACATATAAATTCTTACAAAATGAATAGTGACATACACAATATTAATACTAGGAACAGGCACAAATTATGTGTACCATATTTCCGTTTACACGAAACGCATAGCTCTTTTATTGGTCTTAGTATAAGAATCTATAATAAAATACCGAGTAATATTTTAGACTTGCCTTTAAGGTCGTTTCAGACAATTGTTAAAAATAATCTTTTACTAAAGGCATATTATAGTTTAAATGAGTATTTTGACGACAAGTACGCTTGGAAATAAATATTCTTTTATTAGGTCAATTTATTTTTATTATTAGGTCAATAGGCAGTTTTATAGTGTAGTTATTTACCGTATTCTCTTTTTATGCTACATTTGCATTCTTGTTCTACTCTTTTTATTATAATTTATTGGATTTGTAAGGTGAGGGTAACTCGTGGTCATGAACTGCTAACTAATAGATTGTAAATTGCTGCATTACTTTTCGGAACATACTGTTCCACCATAGATCAGAACAGTCATGTTCGCGAGTTGCTTACATCAAAAGACGTAAGTGGATGCTCCTGTTTCACCATATTCACTTTGGGAGGCTTAATAAATGAACATAATTTATTGCTTGAGTATGATATCAATAACTATTAACTTTTGCAATAGTAGATAACTCACAATGTGAAACAGTTGCAGCTCCTTACAAATATAACATGTAAAACCATTATACTGGCAGTTAAAAAGAGTGGCCACGAGTTTTATTGCCCGTTCTTTCTCGTGGTTCTACCTATTGCATTGCGAACGTGGCAGTAAATGTAAATGTAGAATCATCTAGTAATTAACTTTAACTTTTGACGTTCATAAGCGTCACTTTGTGGCCTAAATGAATAAATGATTTTGAGTTTGAGTTTGAACGAGAACTAGCGGATGCCCGCGGTTACACCCGCGTTATTTAAGGCTACTGCTCTGCTCCCGTCGCTCATAGCGTGATGTTATATAGCCTATGTTATCTAACACTGAAATAATTTTTCAAATAGGACCGGTAGTTCCTGAGATTAGCGCGTTCAACCAAACAAACAAACAAACTCTTCAGCTTTATATATTAGTAAGTATAAGATATATCATTTTTCCATAGTTATTGAAGCTAAGGAGCAGGCTATGTTTAAAAATTATATCGCATAATATGACTTTAATCAGTTAGGACAAAATTATTATGTCTCAAATACAAACTATCCTACCCAAAACTAATTTATCCTAATTAATGAATTTGAAAATATACCATCTAAAAATCGAAATAATGAAAACTTGATTCATAGTAGGGGCCACGTCAAAGCCGCCGCGAATGCTAGGAGAATGTCGCTTAAACATTGAACGTGGTACACAATTTATGTCGAATAGTTTACATATATAAGTACATAATTCGAGTTTCATGAGCTTTTAGTAACGGTTCTAGTTATCATGGGAATGACACGCTTGTTATGTCAGGCTGACTACTATGCTACTGTTATTCGCCGCTTCTCTGGCATTCTGTGTCAAATATGTATAGGTACATTTTGAGCAGAAATTCCCTGCTATTTCGCTGAAAGGCTGTTCATGACTTTAATCTAAGCTTAATCAACAATAAAGATTAAACATAATAATTATTGTTATAGACTCACGCCTTTGTCCCGGAAGGGGTAGGCAGAGGTGTAATATTACACCCACATTTCGCCATGAATTGTTAGGTCCCACGTAATAGGGGGCGAGCCTATTGCCGTACCGGGCACCTGACCAGACTCCTTGCTGCTAATGAGAATTTCCTAACGGAAAAACCCAATAACATTTTGCCCGACCCGGGCATCGAACCTGAGACCTCCCAATCCCACGCGCACATTTATGCCGCGAGACCAACGAGGCAATAATTATTGTGAATTAAGTAAAAGGGCAAACATAATCAGTACATATAAATGAAGCCCCTCTTTTTTCTCGTCTGATTCCCGTCCCGATTTTGTACAGTTTTCAGTAATAGATAGAATGATTCTTGAGGAAGGTTTACTAGTATGTTTATAATTCACGCGGGCGCGGGCGGAGCCACTAGGCGACTCTGGTAATTTATACATTCTATTTTGTTACAATGATGAAAAACACATGAACTGAATTCTATGAGTGCTATCAATTATAAATAATAATAACAATGCGCCAAAGAGATACCTTTACATATGCTGGTAATATTTTCTCATTTTAGAATTCTACAATTACTACTTTTGTCGCTTTGTATAAAATGGTGATTTTTTTTTAAATTTCATTTAATATAATCCTAATAATAATGCGAATGTTTTTCTAGACATTATCTAGTCACGATCAAAACAAATCTTCGAGACCTCATACAACGGCCTCATATGGTAAATGACTCAACAGATTATAAAATTTACATAAGACGTTCCGTTGTGGGTCATTGTGTAATGTGCTTGATTCACCTCAAGCTTGAACAACTGGAAATCCCGAACAACATATTCAGTATATTTATAAGTGCATTGAGGTTAGTGGCGGACTCGTGAAATTTCAATTAGGGTAAGTGCTTTCTGCGGGAAGATAGATATCGCGATGAAGGGACGATTCTTCATTGCAGTACTTATCACGAGGGTAATCAGTTTTCTGTAAACAAAGTGGATAAACTAAGGCAGTGAATAAATTATATTTTGATTTTAAGAGGTCACTGGTCACGTTTAGAATTGCAACGAGTGTTGTTCGTTGGATCGCCAGACGAAACAATATTTTATGTGACCCACAGATCGTTGTTTCGAGTCTGGGTGTTCTATATTATGTCCGCTGATTTAATGGTTTTAAAATATGGGTCAATCTATCGTTTTTTTTTTAAAGACAGCTCCCGCAATAGGAATTAATCCTGTGTCGCGGGGGACTTTACAAACATACAACCTACGGACACAATGAACACCCAGAATCGAAACAACAATTTATGTTGTACACAGTGTTGTCTCGTATGGGAATCGAACCCACAACACTCGGCGCAGCGTCAAGCGGTGAGGCGGCCGCATGAACCACTACGCCAACTAGTGTTGCCCAAATGCAAGAACAAGACGAGACTTAGCCAGTCTTGGTCTTGGTCTTGCGCCAATACACCTGGTCTTGGTCCTGGTCTTGGTATTGCGCTCCCAGTCTTGGTCTTGGTCTTGGTCTTGCAGCAAGAGTCTTGCAAGTCTTGCAATTACCTATCAGTCTATTACTATTTATTAAAGTTTTTAAATCTTAGAAAAACGTATTAGAATTGGAACATTGTGAGCTTGAATTAACACAGCCATAGTAAAGATCAAGCAGATTAATAAATAACTGAAGATTTGATAAGAAATTCGAAAAATCAACTGACCTATATGTCGTTTTCCATGGAAGTAACTGTTTCTTAATAAACATTTATGATTTATAAGCTTACATTTGCTAAAACATGTAAAAAAAACAAATTAATTACAATAACTTGACTGTATTTTAAAGAACAATATCTGTCTAGAAAGAGATTGAACCCTCAACTTATATGAAATTTAATAAAAGAGTTTTACGATTTATCATTTATTTCAATAAAAAATAAAATACAACACAAATCAAACATAACAGTACACAACAGCTTTATCATTAGGTTATGTTACTTTATATCAATTCTTTTGACCAAGAATTAATACAAAGTAATGCGCATAGGTCCAGTTTTTCATATTCTTTGATACAGTTTTTTGCGTCTCATAGAATTATAGTTGATTGAATCAGGCGTTACTTGGCGGAACTCCATTGTAACTTAATGGAAGGAAAGAGGAACCCACCACGCACCCTCGAATTGACCACCCCAACTATTGCAATAGAAAAAGGTTGACAATATCGAACTCCTCTAAAAGGATAAGGGATATAGGAATGGTATGGGTTCCAGGAAGATACCTGACTTGCAGTATCCCGCTGTATGCGCCGACTATTCTTCGACACGTGTTTCGCCTCTGCACGAGGCATCCTCAGGAACGATGGGCAACGACTGAGCCTGGCTCAGTCGTTGCCCATCGTTCTCGTCATCGTTCATCGTTCTCGTATCTTCCTGGAACCCATACCATTCCTATATCCCTTATCCTTTTAGAGGAGTTCGATATTGTCAACCTTTTTCTATTGCAATAGTTGGGGTGGTCAATTCGAGGGTGCGTGGTGGGTTCCTCTTTCCTTCCATTAGGTCTCATAGAATTCCTAAGCGTACCTATACACCGAACTGTTACACCTAACTACTCCGTGAAATAGCGCTAAGTCCTAGCTGCAAGACGCAAGAGTCTTGCAGGCTTAGTCTTGTTCTTGCTCAAGTCTTGCACGATCAGTCTTGGTCTTGGTCTTGCTAAAAATACGCGGTCTTGTTCTTGGTCTTAGTCTTGCAAAAACGCAAGAACAAGACCAAGACTGCAAGACCAAGACTGAATTTGGGCAACACTAACGCCAACCCGTGCAGTCAAATTTTGGGACCCCAGAATAGCCAGAGTAATGAATAAAATTAATTCGTGATTCCACGCACTGACACGTTTCTTCCCGATCCTTTCTTATTGCAAACTTACACACCCCAATGAATATACATAACATAACAGTTTCATGCGGCCAATAATTTTGGCTGTGCGTTAAATTGTCTGTCAGTCAGTCCGTAACGTAAGAATTTTATATAAACACATTATGTGTCATTTATATACCGACACCCGATACCACAGACCAGCTGCTTTGCAATCATAAACAATAAAAAAATATTAATATAAACAATATATTGCAATAAAATCTTAGCGTTTCATCATCCTGGTACTAGACTACAGGCCCATGTCCAAAATGGATGGGTCATATGAACCACCAGGTGAAGTATATAGGACGATATAAGAGCATAAAATAATAAGATTCAGCACTATGCCGTCACTTGTAAGCTGTCCAACTGAGTGCTGGTGAGAATTCAAAAGTGCAGGTAGTGTGAGTACATTTCGGTCATATATTTTTGTACGGTATTTTTACCATCGATAGATCCATGAAAAATAATCTATACCAATTTAAATAATTCTATTGATAGAAACCTTCATCTGTATCTATCTATGCCTAAAATTGTTTACCTTACTACTGACTGACTCACAGATAACGTATAGCTAAAATGATAGGGCGCAAGGATCCACGGGATCGGGAGGAAACTGTTAAATCTATACATATAAATAAAATTGGAGTATCTGTTTGTAATATTAAAATATCCGCTTTTTACTAAATGCAGTGCAATATGTATACACGGTACATATACCGAAATGATTTTTTTTACAATTTTTGTCTGTCTGTCTGTTTGTCTGTCTATTTGTTCTCGCTAATCTCTGGATTGGCTGTACCGATTATGACGGGACCTTCACTGGCGGATAGCTGATGCACCTATTAGTAACTTAGGCTATAAGTTAACCGGGTACGCGAAGTAGTTTCCTCAGGACGCCGGTGAAACCGCGGGAAACAGCTAGTTGAAAATAAACGTGAGAGAGTAGTTGCGGGCATCCTCTAGTTACATATTATATGAAAGGATATGGAAGTTTATACCGATTCGTGGCGGCTCGCAATCTTTCGTGTTTATGATAATGTGTACTGTAATTTTCGTATTAAATATAGTGTAGACACAATTACTTTCTACTGCGAATGTTGGATATAGCTTGAAAAGCTTTTATTACGCTCCGCAGTCATCCAATGGTGTGCTATATTTATAAGTATAGCAACTACTGGTTTACCTGAGATGCTGTTTCATGTTTAGGTACTTTTTTCTAAAGGTCTTGGCAACACATTTGCGTAGCGCTTATATGACATATCGAACCGGAGATTGTACGCAGGTATCCTGTTAGGAAATTGTGCGTCTGGGATGGAAATTACTTCGTTGCTAATTTTGTTGGTGTACTGATTTTTCTAAGATAGTCAAGTATGTATAGATCAGCCTTATTCATAATCTGTTCTCCTGTGTTGCTGGGCACAGGCATCTTTTTTTTTAGAAGGGCGAAGCCTTAGTACACCACGCTGGCTAAGCGTGGGTTGGCAGACGTCACGTCATTTCTTTCGCAAACATTACGGGAAACTCACAGGCATGCAGGTTTACGCTCAATGCTTTCTTTCATCGTTTGGGAAAGTGATAGTCAACAATTTAATTGTAGCAGTTCAATAATAGTTTGAGTGTTATTAATATTATTTTTCAAACGATATTATTATCATAAATATATATTATTAATAATTCTCATCATCATCATCAGCCCTTTTTACTGTCCCACTGCTGGGCACGGGCCTCTTCTCATTTATGAGAAGGGTAAGGCCATAGTCCACCACGCTGGCCAAGTGCGGGTTGGCAGACTTCACATGTCTTTCGAGAACATTATGGAGAACTCTCAGACATGCAGGTTTCCTCACGATGTTTTCCTTCACCAATTAGCAAGCGATAATTAACAATTTAATACGCACTTAATTCCCAAAAGTCATTGGTGCCTGCCGTGGATTCGAACCCGAGACCCTCTGCATAGCAGTCTGTCGGTCTCTCCACTCGGCTATCGCTTTTTCATAATCTTATTAAATATAAAAGTAAAAGTAATACATATCAAAATCCTTCAAGACCCTTCCATGAATTTTTAATGCAATTTTACTCAGGCAAGTTTTATGATAAACTAATTTCAGAGAAATAAACGAGAAACTAAGAACCGCTCAGCACGGTCAAATTGGATGACTAAATTAGTCCGAGTAAAAGTCCTGAATGGGCACTAATAGTGAAACCATTATTCTGCGAAAAGAGACTGGCCACACCTAATCTCATGCAAATTTCTCGACGAGTAAATGACGTTTAAAAATAATTAAAAATAAAAAGTTTCTTGTTTATTGCATTTAGTTACTGGCTGTTTAGACTTTTATTTTTTAATGAGTATATTTAATTGCTTTTTCTGTGCCTAAATTTTGATGGATGCGGAGAGAGTAGCTCTATGGAAAAGCTGATATTTTGTCATAATAATGTGGTTGGACTAGTGAGCGGACACCGGGCACCAAGGCGTAAGTCATAGATACAACCGGGATAACGCTAGGACGATGATGATTATGAAGCCTAGGGCATAGTATAGGTTTTAATATTGCATACTATGCTATTTTTTGTGTAAAAAGTATTAAAATAAAGTTATCGTCTAACTAAAAGTATAAATAGGCACCGTGGCACCGTTCACTGCTCTAGACGCATTAATCAGATTATGATATCCATCTATGTAACATAATATGTTTAAAAATAAAGTTATATTACTACAATAAAAAATATATTGAATATTGATGTGAGTTTCAAACCAGTAACCGTATCAACCTTAGTATCAACTTTCAAATAATATGACAGCTTGAAATGTGTTGAAGATTGAACAATTTCTCTCAGCTATAGATCTAGATGACCTTTTTGAGACGACAGTATGACAATACAATGCATGGGTAGGTACATGTCAAAGAACTGACAGGTAAAAGGCGCGAAAATAATTCGTGTTCTTCTTATCGTGTATGGCCAACTCTAATGTCAGAGTTTATTAGCCGTCTGAAGACCTCCGACATGGCCTAACTGTTCTTGCCCAAAGGCAAGAACTAGGACCGACGGCGCTACCTACCCTCTGAAGCACGGCAGCTCTGAAATAAATGGCACAACCAGCTGTCACCCATCCAAGTGGTGACCTCCGCTAGCATTGCTTTATATTACCAATCTTTTACAATCGGCAAGCCAAGACACGCTATGAGCATTTCACGTTGCGAAAAGAAATACATATAATACTCAGGCGCAAATGTTTAAAGCACGTTAGACAAAACTCTTTGAATTTGGAGCAAGTGTTAAAAATTTTGAATCTAATGTTTTATTGGAATGCAACAGTACCTAATTGTCAATGGCCGAGTTGATTTGACACGGATGCTTCAAACACGTGAACACAAAAGCATTGTGTATGCATGTAGCTTGATTGTGCTTTTTATAGCCGGCTAAAAAGCACAATCAAATTTACATGCATCCACTTATCTTTTGAACATAATGTGATGGAAACTATTTCTACTCATCGGACATAGAGAAACAACGTAACGTTACAGGTCGAATACCGAACCAGCGACCAAAACATACCAATAACAAGTTTTCAATTTCAACACTTATCGTACATTGAAGAAACAGATTTGTAAAAGGCGATGCCCGCGCTGGGAAATACTTGTAGGTACGGCTGGCACTTCACTGTCATTCAAACAACGGACAAAAATAACACTCGACACAAAAGTTAATGAAGCACACCAATTAATTCGCTCAAATAAAATCAAACTTACGACACGCAGCGCATGAGTGAGCGCCACTTAAATCACTACATAAAAATCCTCTTATTAAAACTAAACTACAGGAAAATCATGCGATAAACGAAACCATATCTAGTCGAGCCTCGCGTGGCACCGTGTGTCATATTCAAATTTATTGCAGTCTAGTTAACACGTGCTCCGATCACTTTCACTTCAAAATGTATGACGGGCCGGTCATATCTGTGTAATGTGCACAGAGTTATTATAACCTTAGAGTGGGAAAACCTGGCGGGCTGGCGGTATAGTTATGCTAACTGGGACATATAGGACACCGAGGTGATGTAATTTACTTTTATATTCATTATTGTACACCACAAATGGTTTATTTTGTTTAATCTGTATACATAAAAAGCTCGCATTACCGACTGGCTGACAGATAAGCCACAGCCAAAACTACTGGTCGTAAGAAACTGAAATTTGGCATGTATGTTCCTCGGGGGCCATATACGTAGTTACACCGAAATTCCCACGGGATCAGGAAGAAATGGTTCAATTAAAAAGAGTGCGGGCGTAACTGCTGCCATTCTCTAGTAAGAGTAAGCCCCTAACGTCATCAGGGAAGAAGCCCATCAGATATAAAGTACTAGAGGACGCCAGCGGCTACGCCTGCATTTTTTTTAAATTTACCCGTTTTGGCCGATCCCGTGGGTATTTCGGGAAAACCCTTCTTAGTGCACCCCTACGATCCTCAAGGAACATACATGCCAAATTTCAGCTTCCTGCGCCCAATAGTTTCGGCTGTAGCGTGTCTGTCAGTCAGTCAGTAACGCAAGGATTTTATATATTAAGATAGACACGCATACCAAAGTCGATATTCTTTCTCGTTTCATCAACGCGACATTTTAACTAACATACGCACTTCTAGCTCACCTGCTCTATCTATATAATTATTAACCCTATGGTTATGTTGGTTCATAATGTTTTGTATGCAAAATGCGTTCGAGCGCCTTTTTGTAATGTTGTTACTATGTGTAAGTGATGTTATAAATATAATTTAGCATTTTGTAGCAGTTGCTATGGCGTACGACTATGTTGTGAACTTTTTATATGACTTCAAAAAGAGGATATTCTTAATTTGGCGGAGTTTTTTTTGTGTGTTACATCAGTTAACTTTTTGCTAGGTAGATTTTGATGGTTATTAAATTTACTATAATTGAATGCTGGTGTTTCTCGTGTGGTCCTATATAATCAAGATCTGACTTGTAGGTTGTTAGGCATGTTTGAGTTTATATATAACTAGCCGTTTCCCGCGGTTTCACCCGCGTCCTGAGGGAACTACTTCACGTACCCGAAAAACCCAAATATCTTACGGACCCCCATTTTTTTCTAAAATAAAATATAGCCTATGTTACTCGCAGATGATGTAGCTTTCTAATGGTGAAATAATTTTTAAAATCGGTCCAGTAGTGTCTGAGTTTATCCATTACAAACAAAAATTTTTTTTTTCCTCTTTATTAGTGTAGATTTTTAATAATTCATTTATTTGAGGAGCTTTTGATGTCGGTTTTCAAACGTAGTCTTATTATGCTACACATATTTATCAATGCCAATTAAGAGCCTTGTAAAACAAGGACTACGATATCTAATATATAAAACAAGTCCACACTAACGTCTAGACAATTCAACTCCCAAGTGTATTACCAGACTTCAAACACATTAACAAAAGCCGACACCAAAAATAGAAAGGTACCAATTCGTCAATATCAATCAAGTGTGATATATTCTCACAATAAGCGCACATTAGCATAATAATATATCTTCGATGATCTATATAAGAACCGGTTAGATGACTCTTGGTAGGCGGACCCGATAGAAATGTATAATATTGTTTATAGAAATGAACTTGTTTTATAATAAGAGTAATTTGTTTTCAAGATTTATAGCGAAATAGCCATAAATGTCAGATTATAATCTAAATATGCAGCGAAAGATGTATTGGAATACAGAGGTTGAGCTTTGAGGAATATAATACATTTTTAAACTATAATGCTTAAAGTATATAGATGGTCTGATGGTAAGCAATTATTGTAGCCTCAAGGCCCAGATGTTAGATACACTAGAGCAAGCCTTTAATGATATTCAAATTGTTTTGCGATAATGAACTTTAATATAAGTATCTTATGGTATATTATTATCTATATTTTGCGTGGCGTTTAACAGTTTCATTTAAACCGATTTGATTGTTTTTATTAAAAAAACAACTTTATGTTATTTCAATCGGTATACCTATTAAGAACATTTTCAAAATTTGCTATGGATGTCTCATTTTATATAAGGTTTTACCACCACATCAGTTATCTCCTTAATCTAAAGGTCAACACTGCCGAAATAATCCAAAATGTATTAAATGCCGTGTGGTTGAAGGCATAGAATACAAGTGTCACCACCCCCTATCTTCCCGTGGGTGTCGTAAGAGGCGACTAAGGGATAACACGATGCAAATACCATCTTTGCGTAGAGACGGAAAACTCGACATGAAACCCTATACAACTGCCTCGTTGGTCTCGCGGCATAAAAGTGCGCGTGGGATCGGGAGGTCCCGTGTTCGGTTCCTGGGTCGGGCAGTGTTATTGGGTTTTTCTGTCACGAAATTCCCAGTAGCAGCACGGAGTCTGGAAATGTGCCCGGTACGGCAATAGGCTCGCCCCTTATTACGTGGGACTAAGGTATATCTGGCGAAAAGTGGGTGTAGAAATACACCTCTGCCTACCCCTTCGTGGATAAAAGGCGTGACGTTGTGTATCTGTGTATTAAATGCTACTCCATTTTTTCAACTAAACATAAAAAAACGCACAACAGATAGTTCTGAAAGAAATGACTAATAACAAAACTATCAACCTAAACTATATTTACCAAACATTGTCAAAATAAAATCATACTTAATAGCAAATGCAATATAACTTTCAACACAGCCCTTAATTGCATCGCATAAATCTCGTTAAAGACCTACAGTTAATATCGGTTTTGCATTAGCAAACTGCTAATCTATGAAGTTTCGTGTATACGCTGGTAATTATAAGCCAGAAGATTTGCTATTAATACTGGCTTTGCGGAATAAGCAGAACACATGGTTAATTTTATTCTGCATTTGGTATTAGTATGAGTTCATAGGGCCAATGTACGTAGATATGTTATATTATGCAATAGCGAGCGAATGTTTGTACGATGAATAATACTCATGCTATGAACTAGAGGTAGGACTGAATTTCAAGCGAAAATCCCACAAAATTCAGTCATATACGAACACGTGCAAAGAATTTCAATTTCGAAAGGTAATCAAGCTCGAAAATGCTTATTATGCATGCGTTTTCTTAAGAAATCAATGACATCTTAATTAAGAAAAAGAGATACTAACACTTGCGTTCACGTGCGCAGGATCAGGATATTCGCGATCCTTAAGTATTAATATAGTTATCACATTAGGTACGATCACGCCGTGATGGACTCTATTTTCAATATTGCGGTAGCGGTAGGCGCATTGACAGCTCAACGTCGGTTTTTTTACGTTATGAAATATTCGTTACGAAATACGAAATGGTCATATTTAACTGACAAGTAAATTGCCAAGGGTGAGCTACGGTGCTGCCATGCTTGTACAATGTGAAATGAGCTTTAGTCGCACGTTTACGCACATAAAATGTTGAAGACCGACAACTACATCGCTTTATTCAATATCATATTTTTTTATTGTTGCCTATCAAAATGACCCCATGCCGTCGGATCTTAAGCGTATATGAAGCCCCATAGCAAAAGTCATCATGCCAATAAAATATTAATAATAATGGCTTGATGGCCCCTACTTTGATGACCTAAGGTTCTATAGGACATTCTTCATCATAATAGGCCTGCCATAGTCCATCTCTCTATAGGTATTTCCGATGGCACACCATTGAGCTCGATTTTAGGCTTTTCGTATCTATCCTCTACCAGCCACTTTGGGTATATTGTCAATGATATACAACCTACAACTAAAACTATGGTTTACCAATCTGATTTATGAGCGTGTATAAATTAAGGCATTATATTATACACCCTTATATAATCAGATACTCATTTGGCGAAAATACCTAGGTACATATTTATACAATTTGCAAAACAAACTTCACTAATTAATTATAACACCTGCCGCAAAGTAAGGGGCTTTCTCAATAAACCTTAAATTGTTTTGATATAGCTGACAGCGCCCTATTCTTTGTATGAAGAGAATGCCTAATTAACTAAGTTTTCAAGTCGACATTTCCACTTGAAAATGTTTCCTAATTAGTCGTGTTTTCATTACAAAGTTTCGAGTTTTACGTAAAAGTCTTCGAATTATGTACAAATGGAATAAGCTGTGTAGTATTTTCAGAAATAATTATCAATTGAAATATTGACAAAAAACCGACTTTCAATTTAATTCCTAAAACATATGACCAAACGGGCAGTACCTACCAGTAAACAGAAAAATGTGTTTTGATATCCATTTCTAGCAAATGACGAACATGTGAAGTGAGTGACACAAAAATAATTTCGATTTCGGCTATGTCCTAGCATAAAAGCTATACATAATAGGCAGTTCGACTGCAAGGCTGGCGTAGTGGTTTAAGCGGCCGCCTCGCCGCTTGACACTGCACCGAGTGTTGTGGGTTCGATCCCCACACGAGGCAACACTTTGTGTGATTCATAAATTGTTGTCTCTATTCTGGGTGTTCATTGTGTCCGTTAGTTGTATGTTTGGAAGGTCTCCCGCGACACAGGATTTAGTCCTAGTGCGGGAGTCGTCTTTTCTAAGAAAAACAAAAAAAAATGCATGCAAACCGCTTAGGGTATCCTAAGCGGTTTGCACTATACAAAGAATAACGTTGTGTATTCAGAAGTGTCATCCAAATCCGTTCTCAAGTTTTTGCGGGAAAGAGTAGGAAACATCAATACAAATTGCCGCGTAAAATAGTAGTAAGAAGTATGATAGTTACACTACTTTCCTAGAACACCATAGCTATTTTATCCATCTCTAATGGATACCCAGTTTATCGAACGAGGTGCACCACTATCGACGTCACGCCTTCAGTCAAAACAATCAAGTTGGACTGACGGAACGCTTTCCACGCGAACTCATGCATATTACATGAGTGCATTCGAGGGAACGCCACGTGCTTTTAATGTTATTCCGCTGTTGTCTACCTATTTATTTCGGTGTTGAACATTCTGTAATAATAGAATAATGGACATTGTAGTGCATCATGCTTTTAAATCTGGATGGATTAGTAAAAGTAGACGTGTTTTATAGATTAAAATAAATAAAATGTCAAATTTCGAGCCTAAATGGATTGAATAAAGATAGGTAACGTTAACTTAAAAGATAAATAGAGATCATCATATCAGCTAAAATATGTCCACAGCTGGACACATGCCTCCCTCAAGATTTTTGACACAACAAGCAAAAGCTTCAAAATAGATGTTTATCTCGTTTTAACATTTTTATAATTTCCTACATTAAAACATGTATAACATTCCAATTGTCCGTGTGGAGACGGATTAATAATACATAATTTCACCACCCCATATCATCCCATGGGTGTCGTATGAGCCGACAGAGGGAGCATATTATGCAGAGAACAGCACTGTAAGAGAAGGAAAACATGATACAAACCCTATACCAACCCGTTTGGCCAGCGTGGTATAGTAGGCCAATTCCTCTTTTCAAAGGCGAGGCCTAGTCCAGCAGTGGACTGTTAAAGGCTGATGATGAACATTCCAAACTATACAACAGTCTGAATGTAGGTGAAAATAGGATATAAATAAATCATAACATTCCTCTATACATATACAAACACACATATGTTGCTCAAGTTAATAAAAGCGTGTTAAAACTCGAACACTAATAAATTAATTATTTATTCAATGTATAGCGACTTCTTCGTCTTCCAACGATCTTTCAACAATAAAATTTATGTGTTCTGAGAATTATGATTAAAATTGCATGATAAATTGTCTCGATTGTAGTAGATAGATTATTTTCGTGCCTCGTGCTTTGACTGCCTCGTTGGTCTCGCGGCATAAATGTGCGCGTGGGATTGGGAGGTCTCGGGTTCGATTCCCGGGTCGGGCAAAGTGTTATTGGGTTTCTCCGTTAGGAAATTCTCAGTAGCAGCACGCAGTCTGGTAATGTTCCAGGTACGGCAATATGCTTGCCCCCTATTACGTGGGACCTAAAAATTCCTGGCGAAATGTGGGTGTAATATTACACCTCTGCCTACCCCTTTGGGGATACAGGCGTGAGTCAATAAATAAATAAATAAAATTTATTTTCGATTCGCAAAGTATCATGCCGTAAATACGGCTGGTGTGCCATCATCAAACCATGCCGACGTCGCGACGTCGGCATGGTTTGATGAACGTAATTATAATTATCTTGACTTTAGCACGACGCGTCGTGCTAAAGTCAAGATAATTATAATTACGTTACACCAATGTTAGTTCATACTAACTAAATGTAACTTAATGTAACTAAATGTAACTTTCATGATTTGTACTAATGTACAAATCATGAAAGTTACATTGTTGAGTTCGTAATTTGTTCTGAGTAATCTGCACTGCACATCTTATACTCATATATAAAGCTGAACAGTTTGTTTCTTTGTTTGTTTGTTTTCTTGAACGCGGTAATCTCAGAAACTACTTACAACTACTACTCTTTCAGTGTTAGATAGCCCATTTATCAAGGAAGGCTACAGGCTATATAACATCGCGCTATGAGCGACGGGAGCGGAGCGGTAGCCTTAAATAACGCGGGTGTAACCGCGGGCATCCTCTAGTTGTCTAATAAACAAACAGCGCTTTTATTCAGTTGATACTGATATTAGAAAATATGATGGAACCACGGAACTTAATTAGGTGATGACACAGGCCTTTGTTATATTGTGATCAAATTGACCTGACTTCCATTGAGTTGTGACTGTTTTGTTTAGGCGTGTGAAAAGGTACCACTTAATAGACAATGGGTCATTGATAGATATCATGGCGTCGAACCTTACATCTAAACAAGGTCGTCAAATACTCTCCTTACTAGATAATAGCTGTTCACTATTTTAATTTATGACCATATTAGTGCTTCACGCTACCGGCGCAGACATCAGGCAAAACAATCAAACTAGACTGATGGTACGCTTTCCACGGCGCGCCCACTTTGCGCGATGCATATTGCATGAGAGCACTCACTGACAACACGTGGTAACCGACATTTTATATTGTTTATAGCGTTAATTACATTTGTTTGTGTAGTTAATAATATCAATAATAATTTTCACAGATCGTGAGGTTACAACACGGGCCATAAAGGATTACTAGATATATTTGTTACGAAGTTCTCAAAATTAAGATCTGTACACTATTATGATCACGAACTCACGTTGACTAGGACTGACTGACAATCGACATCATTTTATACAAAATATAATGTGTCAAAAAATGATTATTACAGTTACACAAGACAACAATAATCAATTATTTAGTCTAGAATCAATGATGTGACAAAAGTAAAAAGAAGTAGATATGTTAAAGGCGTACCAAAAGCAGGAGGCTAAACATAAGCCAGTTGGCAAGTCTGACATATGTGTGTGTGACGTAGCGAGCCGGCGTCAAAGTGAAACTGACACATCTTGTCAGCCGAAAATAAAATAAAATATGGAGTTATCGATATGTGCGTTAGTGTACCGTTTCTATGGATTGATTACTACGTAAGTAACATATCTACCTTTTTCTTGTAATATCATTGGTCTAGAATAACCAAATGTGACACAGTTTGGACGCCATATAATGATTGTCGTTTGATCACTGGTATTCAAAAAGATAGCCTTAATCTATGAAAGGCACTAGAGCCAAGCTATCTGAGGTTACTTACACACCACTATGATTATCATGTATGTTCACACAGAGTAACCTTTTGGATTTAGACAACCATCTATGAACCAAACGGTATCCAACGCGCTTAACCGGTGGCGGCTGCAGTGTTCTAGATATGGAATACGCTGATTTTGCAAGTCTACACCAGACTTTTATTTTCGAAAACCCTGAAAAGCATCTAAATATGTTCCCAATTTAGGCCCCTTAAACAGCAGCAAACTCTCTACTAGCTATTAATCATCTAAGTAAATTGTACAACTGTGATTACAAGCAATCCTTTGAAATTAATGTTAACACAAATTACTATGCTAGTGAGTGTAAACACATGCAAATATGTATGTTTAATATTTAAGTACAAAGTACTTCGTTACTCGAAGAAAAGAGAGGATGTGGTATTAGATGTGCGTGCCGCAAAGTTGGTCATTGTGGACTACTGTTACAAAACTGACTCCTTAGAAATTAGAGAATACTTCTTGTCAAATATTTTATTCCCTAAAAATTTGAAGGCCGGTTACTATATACTTGATTAATCCACGACTTAGCCGGCGTGCTGGTTCGATTTAATGAGGATCTTCTAAAATGACGCTCACTATGCGGCAGCACTGAGACATCAAGTCCAGACCCCTGTCAAAAGTGTCAAAGCCCCTATATTTTCATACGTCTGTGTTTTTTCGTATCATGTGTGTGTACGCGTCTGTACATATCTGACAGTTCTTTGGACCTGACGCATACGAAGCGCCGTCTGGTGGTAGAAGAACATATCAAACACCCTCATTCACAAAATTTTCGAGGTCATAAATTATTTTTGAAAATTAATTTCAATGATAAATAATAAAAATACTGAAAGTTCATGTTTTTTAGTTATAATACCAAGTAGGTATGGACAAATTACTTGAGGACATCGACAAACAGATTCACGTAACCTATGTTTAAAACCCTTTCCCATACAAACTGTACACAGCAGCAAATTAAGAAACTGAGCAATATATAAAGAAAAGATCACATCGTCAGCTCTTTACTGCTCCGCACTACTCATACATTTTGGACTTTAAGCCACGCTTCACCTAAATTAAATTAAGCTAACGAGATTATAAATTTAACATCTAAGTAAAGCAAGCCAGGCTTTTAAGCTTATTCTACAACGATTACAGTAATTAATTTCATATCAACGCTATCAACTAAAAGTTTGTTCTAAATATTTTCAACCTTCACAATTTGTGTGCTCATTTTTCAACAAAATTACATTGCTAATCATACTATAACGATCACGGCTGATATAACCCATGCTGAATCATCGCAACAAAAAAGGTATTTTGCCTTTGTTTTTAAATAATCACGCGATTGAGACCCGTTACAAGACTATTAGTATTAAAAGATTATGTTTTATTTTTAGACATCTAATCTTGCCATGGACTCTTCGAGAAAGTGAGAAACAGAAGATCAACGCACTCGAGATGTGGTGCTGGAGAAGAATGCTCGGTATATCGTGGACAGAATTCCGAACGAATGAGTCCATTCTTCGAGAGCTAGGCATCAAACAGAGGTTATCTTCTATTGTTCAGGCTCGTATACTCACTTTTTTCGGACATGTATCACGACGCGGAGATCAGTCTATAGAACGCCTAGTAGTTCAGGGTAAAGTAGATGGCACCAGACCACGCGGCAGGTCACCAATGAGGTGGACAGACCAAATTAAGATCGCTGCCAACCGCTCACTACACGAATGCACAAAAAGAGCGGAAAAACGTGACGAGTGGCGTCGAATTGTGAAGCAGGCCACAGCTGTAGAGATGTGACGACCACGACCACTCTGCCAAGAGTGTAACGCCTAAGAAGAAGAAGAATCTTGCCTCTGTGGTCCAGTGGATAGGGTATGCGACTGCTGATCGGAGATCCCGGGTTCGATTCCCGGGTCGGGTTACTGGATTTTTCCGAATACTCAGTAGCAGCCCGGAGTCTGGTAATGTGCCCGGTAATGGCAATAGACTCGCTCCCTATTACGTGGGACTTAAAAATTCATGGCGAAATGTGGGTGTAATATTTAAACCTCAGCCTAGCTCTCCGGGGATACAGGCATGAGGCTATAAATAAAATAAAATAAAAAAATAATCTTTTTCTGGCGTATAATTCAATGCCAGATCCATAAAACTATACTTATTATTTCATGAACTTACCCACTTTGAGCGTCAAAATATTTCAAATTCTATTGTTAACTACCATACTTAGAGACACGAAGAAGGCCACGCAATTCACATACTTACCTTACAAATAATATAACATATTTTCGTTTACACAAATAAATACATAAAAAAATGAAAGCATTTATTAAACGACCTAATTATACTGAAACTAGTTTATAGCGTTATGATAATAAACCGGGGAATGTTGAATTTGGACGGTTTATATGAGTAATTAGTTAGTTTTATGAAATAATGTTGGTGTTGTTAAGTTTTTTGTATGGCTGTGTATGATGAGTCGAATAAGTTGTAAAATGAAATGGGTCATTTTAGTCACGAAGAGATCACTTTTTCGGCAAGTGATAACATATTTTATTTCACTATTTATTTTGTTTATAATGTGCTAGAGAATATACTCAGCTAGGCCCGCGCATTTTTTAATAAAGCTGACTGGTAGACAACACACTTCCGAATGCAAGAAGCTGTTTGGTATGTCTGTTCTTTGGGGACGTTTTGTTTAAAATGTTCAACGTTTTGTTCCGTAAAGGGATCGAACCTTCTACACTCGCCCAAGCGAAGCAGTTGTCTGAACTGCTACTCCTTAGACCCTGCAAGTAATCTTACTTGATAAAAATCACATTGAAAAAAAAGAAAAATATATACTGAGTTTAACTTAGTACTTAAGTAGGTACAGACTTAAAATATTATAATAATTAAGAGAAATTACTCAAATCTGGGTGTTTGAAAGTTATTTGCATGGTCGCAAAGGAGCCCTACATTTATGAAGAGTTTTGTTTACGTTCAGTAATTAAACCGACTCTTCAAATACGCTTAATGGAAAAATGAGTCATGAGGATGAATATAAAAATATGGAAAATTTTGTCGTATTTTTGTTCATTTATTGATAGGTTTAACCGGAATCGTCGTTGAAATGTGCCCTGCGAAGCACCAATTCAAATGGTGAACTGATTAAGCGTTGCTTAAATACATACTTACATAGACTCACGCCTGTTTCCCGGAGGGGTAGGCAGACTACGGAACGCCATTTGCAACTATCCTGACATATTTCGACGACCGGTTGGTGCAGCGGGAGTGTAAGCCACTGCCACGCCGAAGGTTGCGGGTTCGATTCCCGCTCAAGTCAAACATTTGTGTGCGTGAACATGGATGTTTGTCTTGGTCTGGGTGTTTCTATGTATAATATGTATGTATTTACAAAAAAAAAGTATATATGTATGTTTATCCATTATCTAGTACCCATAGTACAAGCTCTGCTTAGTTTGGGACTAGATGGTGTTGTGTGAATGTGGTAGAATATTATTATTATTATATTATTATTATTATTATATCTCTCTTGCTTCATTCACTCCCATCAGATTCCTCATGCATGCTCTTCTGTTCAGGGTACTTCTAACCTGTCCAGTTTTTAGGAAGTCTCCAATCTGGTCAGAGAACGTAAATTAATTAAATTTGCCGACGGAATCGATACCCTGTACGTACAGACAGCTGTCTGTCAGTATCTCCACTAAGCTATCCCTCGCTATAATACCACTTATAAAGTTATAAAACGTAGCCCATTTATCCGCCAGACCAATATTTTATTCAGCTGACGAAACGTGACAACTTGTTCATTTATCACTTGGCAAGTAATTAAATGTTCGCCACCATTAGCAGGGCTGGCATTTATTTCGAACATATTTTCAAGCGACGTCGTTTGAATGGCAGACGAGTTGACAGTCCGTGCTGTGAATGCGAATCGTTATTGCTGATAAACGAGATTATTTGGCTGATGGGTGACAGGTGTATGTCTGTGACTATGTATTTGTAGGTATTTTATTAAATATATTAATTTTTTTTTACATTGATACACACAATTGATAACTTAAAATAAACATTTTCTAAATTAACGCTCTCGGTTTGAGATGAATGATTTAGAACATTCAGGGGTGAAATACGTGACCTTCTCAAAAGTTTTGTTTTTGTTTTGTTGGTTTTATTTCAAAATACAATAAAGAATGAAATTAAGTCCTTTTTTGAAATGAATTAACGCAATAAACTCGGTAGCTACAGAATGGATTTTTGTACGATTTTCACCAATAGATAGTATGATTCTCGAGGAAGGTTTAGGAGTAAAATTAACACGGACAAAACCGCGGGCGGCGTCTAGTTAAGAATAAATTAGTAACGTGGGTACAACATAAAACAACATACACTAAGAACATAAAAACCCGTAACATCATTTTTTTATGGTAATAGGCGGCAAAAGAGCACACGGATCGCCTGATGGTAAGCAATTACCGCCGTCCATGGACATAAGTAACACCACAGGCGTCACAAGTGCGCTGCCGCCCCTTGGGGTTGGGAAAAGGGATAGGATGAGGAGTGGGATGAGGGAGAAGGAATAGGGGATAGGGCCTCCGGCACTCTCACTCACCGAACGGAAACGTAACAGTTTAAGTACTTTACGTCGATTTTCTGTGAGAACTTCCCCAGTCGAGCCGGCCCATGCATGCTGAAATCAGTAAGGCTCTACTACCAGTAAAATTTATTTTATAATTGGTTTATCACATCAAGTATCGTCTTGCGCACAATGTTAAAAGCAAGGCGACTACTCAAAAAACTCTGCCTTCCATACAAGCATTGCTATCACAGCTTGTTAATGTTTTCAGATCCATTTTTATATTTCATATTTATCTTGTTTTTGACGTTACAAAATACTTTAACAATTACACTAACTCCACTCGAAAAATCTTTCTTGACAAAGTAATGTCTCAGAACAGACAAATACAAAAAACAGAATCTGAATCATTTTATTTTTTTATTTAATGTCTGTATTTTCCGTTTCACCTTTTGCTCCGAGTAAAACATGCATAACAAACCGAAATTTATATATATATATATATTTTTTTTTATAGACTCACGCCTGTATCCCTGAAGGGGTAGGCAGAGGTGTAATATTAAACCCACATTTCGCTAGGAATTTTTAGGTCCCACGTAATAGAGGGCGAGCCTATTGCCGTACCGGGCACATTACCAGACTCCGTGCTGCTACTAAGAATTTCCTAACGGGAAAACCCAATAACACTTTGCCCGACCCAGGAATCGAACCCGAGACCTCCCAATCCCACGCGCACATTTATGCCGCGAGACCAACGAGGCAGTCAAACCGAAATTTAATCAAACGAAAACCCTTAACTTTTGGCTTGTATACAATTACCATAACAAAGTTTAGTAGTCCATTGTTAATTAAAATAATTATAAAATAACCCGAAACGTTTTATTGTTTAAGTGAAAGTGTTTTCAACATTTAGGGTAATAACTGCAATCTTATTTAAATTACGCACTTTTTAGTACAGCATTTATGAAAGCATTATTGCCTGGGAACAAAAATGGCTGGCCAGTATATAATATTGTGTTTCCCATGTATTTATAATTTTTCATTGGCTTGGGAATCCGTTTAAGTACTTTCGACATCTGTAATTAAGTTTCTAGCAAAATATACTGATGTTTCCGCCATTATTTTGGGAGAGAATAAAAGTGGAGTGTGTCAGGTTTTTGTAAGTAAAAGTAAGTGAGCTAAAATTACTGATGTTAGTAGCGCATTGTAACCATTCTGGTTGTTCATGAAAAAGTTATAGGTTTCGTTGTTATGCACAGCTTGTGATAACGTTAAAATTGGTGGTTTGAAACTGTTTTCAACAGTACTTATATCTTTCCAATATGACTTAAATTGAGGACAAATAAAGTAGTGTATAGACGAGACATAGTTTTGACCTTACTGAAATGTAACCTTACTGCCTATATGGTAGTAGGGTTAAATTTCTTTCTAATATAAAGTTGACTGCCTCCGTGATCAAGTGGATAGCGTATGTGACTGCTGATCGGAGGTCCCGGGTTCGATTCCCGGGACGGGTAATAGTGTTACTTGGTTTTTCCACATTCTCAGTAGCAGCACGGAGTCTAGTGATGTGCCCGGTAACGGCAATAGGCTCGCCCCGTATTACGTGGGACCTAGAATTCATATCATGGCGAAATGTGGGTGCAATATTACACCTCTGCCTACCCCTTCGGGGATACAGGTGTGAGTCTATAAAAAAGAAAATATAAATATAAAGTTGTCATCATTGTCCTAGCGTTGGGATCCCGGTTGCACGCGCGATTTTCTCATTGAAGCCTGAGGTCCGCCATTTCAAAGTAACTTTAATTAAGTAGGTATATTGGACGCCTTAATAGGTGTCACGTGCTTACTGAGCATAGTATCACCAACTACTTGACTCCGAGCTGCTTTTGTATAATCTTACCAAAAAGCTTCTGTATCACATTATGGTTAACACAGAAATTGGTCACGGTCGACTGGTACAGAAGCCAATCGGCAACATAATCTATCTCAAACCAAGCTTCTTCCTCCCATTCATTTTTCAGTTTCATTTTTACATCATCAATTTTCTAGGCACGTCAGTCACAGTGCTTATAACAAATACATACAACATGCTGCACAACAATAAAAAATAACTTCCGTCTCCTTTTTATGACCCTCAATATACAAAGAATAAGCGCACACAAGGGAGACTTTCTTTTATATCATTAGGATAATTTACGACCATTTTCCTTAAACGTATAAGCAGAATGCCTCATTCATTTCCCTCACGTGCTTGTTTTTATTGTTTCTATCAAGAAAATTCTCAAGGGACCAGCCACGACATATCCGCGAAAGACGCTAGGACGACTTCTGATACATACTATCATCTATGTATAACACGCTCTAAGCTATTGTCGCCGCGCACAGAGCAGAGGACTAATAATATAAGATGACTAGAGGACGCCAGCAGCTACGCCTGCATTTTTTTTTAATTTACCCGTTTTGGCTGAACCCGTGGGAATTTCTGGAAATCCCTTCTTAGTGCACCCCTATGGTCCCCAAGGAACATACATGCCAAATTACAGCTTCCTGCGCCCAATAGTTTCGGCTGTAGCATGTCTGTCAAGATACACACAGTCATCTGACCCCTAAATAGGCAGGCCATAGTCTATACTCTGATAATATGGCAACTATAATATATATTATACCCAGATTGAACAAATAGTAGGTAATGTTCATAACACAAAAATTGGCCATAGTTGGAAAAATAACCCACCATTTCCAACTTATGCAGTCACAATCATTAAGCTTAGACTTACAAACTAGTCCAACAATTAAAGACTAGGACGCAACATGTACAAATGTACATCTAGTCGCGCAATGTACGACGCCGTAGTGGCAAGGTCATGGCCGCTCCGTAAAGCTGGTCTTATATAAATGAGAACGATTGTAATGCCTCTCGCCACAAATTAAGCTGACTTTTTTTATTATGTTTGTGGATGGTGTTTGCTAAAAATAAGAATGTTTCTCCCCCGGGCGTCGCGTCGTTTAAGGTGAATGAGACTTTATTGCCTACATTCTAGAGAAAAACAACGTTATTTAAAATTCACCTTGTTATCTGTTACTTTGGTGTGGTTACAGTCATTCATGATCGTGATACTTACTTTTCTTTCTTTAAAAATATAACTTCGTAGGAATTCATTCTGTACCGTGGAAGAATCTATAAAATCCATTCTACGGACACAAAGTACAATGAAACAAGTCGGCGCTGGACTATTTTGAAAAAAAAACCCTTAGCTCGCTCATAGAGTCGAGGCACACTAGAAACTGGTTTTGTATCCGAGTGTCAAAGTGCGTGTAAAGTAGCACTGGAAGCGACGATGTCTTGGTGAGCGATTCTCTCCCTTATAGTGGTCTAGCGGGAAGTTGTTCGACTGTACACCCAAACCCGAAACAACAATTCGTGAATCGCACAAAGTGTTGTCTCGTGTGGAGAGCGCACCCGCAACACTCCGCGCAGTTATAATAGACGTGACAATTGCTTAAACCACTACGCTTTTCGTCTTCATTCAAATGCATCATATATAACGGGCCTTTATAATGTAGCTTACATAATTATCAGAATATCATATAGGCTAACTTTTGTCGCCAAAACTCTCGCTTTGAGAAGGGTAAGGCCATAGCCCACCACGCTGGCCTAGTGTGGGTTGGCAGACTTCACATGTCTTTCGAGAACATTATGGAGAACTCTCAGGCATGCAGGTTTCCTCACGATGTTTTTCTTCACCTTTTAGCAAGCGATAATTAACAATTTAATACGCACATAACTCCGAAAAGTCCTTGGTGCGTGCCGTGGATTCGAACCCGGACCCTCTGCGTAGCAGTCTATCGGTCTCTCCACTAGGCTATCGCTGCTTTCGCTTTTAAACTCTAGTAGCCCATACAAATAAAAGCATATTCGCTTTCCCCAATGCAGCTCAGCTTAAGCCTTAAATACATATAGTTGAGACCGAACGTCTACAAAAAGTATGTATACAAATATACGAGCGCTATGTAGCCGTTAGCGGCCGTTTGATATTGGATTTCAATCGAACCTTGTACATTGACGGTGCTATACAGTTTTCCTTTGAGTATTCATTTATTTGGGCTGTTACCATGTATTGGGAATTTTAGGGACATACGTTGATAATATATTTTGTTTAACTTTAATTAAAATAAATTAAAGGTTCCTTATTAAATGCGGTCTTACTGCCATCTTATAATGCTTTCAGAAATCACGTTGTAACGCTTTTTAGCTATTGGATATTTTGCCGCATCAGATGTTACTTTTTTTCCAAGCCTCAAAATATAATGTGTTGTCAGGGAAAAGTCACTGTACTATTTTGCAGTATCGTCGTCGTAGTTGCTGCTAAGTCTGGAGAATCAACAAGATTTATCCTTTGATGATCACTTAGTCAGCATTTTACCAAGCTCCATAGAAGCGTTTTCTGTTTGCAGAGAGTTTTCGCTTCATGGTGTTTCTGTTGATTTGATGGGTTACTAACCTAATGAAATAGCCAAGGCTAAGATGCTCTCCTTCCGTAAAACAAGATCTCACATTCAAAAATTTTTTGGTAAGTTATAGCTTACTTTGTAAAGTATGATTCAAAACCTTCACAAAACCTTCGGTCTCATACATCAGTGTATATTACTCATTGTTTCATTAGTTGTTGCGACATAGCGGATTCGTTCGAACCTCTGGACCTTTAGTCACGCGTGTTGCGAACGTAACACAAGTGCGTCCTGCTTTGTTGCGCAAAGATTGGCGCAAACATTTGGAGAAATGGGAACAGGTGACGTCATGACGTGGCTGTTAAGGAAAATTATATCATCACTTATTCTTTTTTGTGACGCGCCCGTGTGAGTGACGAACCACGACAATATGTAGCCTACGTGATTATGATGTATAAACTATTTAAAAACTGCTCCAAAGTTTCATCAACATTTTTTCAGTAGTTTTTGCATGATACGGTTAACACGTCTATTTATCCATCTTCACTAACTTTCTATTTAAAATAGTAGTAGAATATCCTTTAAACCGGCGTAATCACTCCTATATTTCATACTCAAGTATTAGTTGGACACAGGGCTTCAAAGCATAGCTATCAACAACACTAGGATGGTAAAAACTGTTGTATTCTCATTGATTGGTTGAATTGGTTATTGCACTGGGCGCCTTAGTAGTCGGATTTGAAGAAGAAATACAAACAGGCTGTGGCCAAGCTTTGGGGAAATAGTACATAATTATGTATGTAGGTAACTTTTTAAGAAAAGGTTACACCTTTCTGTCGTAGATTGACACCGGAGAAAGAATAAATTTCTTAATTCCTTTTTTACTTTTGAATATCCGTATTGTTTCTCTTTTTGTAAATCTTGCGCATTAGTTGCTACTTTTGTCTCGTTCTTGATGAAAGGTGTCGAAATTTGTCATAATAATAAATTCATTTTCACATTTGTTCTTTACTATTTTCTAATGTGTTAACATTAATAATATTGCAAGGGTAAGATAACCTTTGACTGCCTCGTTGGTCTCGCGGCATAAATGTGCGCATGGGATTGGGAGGTCTCGGGTTCGATTCCCGGGTCGGGCAAAGGGTTATTGGATTTTTCCGTTAGGAAATTCTCAGTAGCAGCACGGAGTCTGGTAATGTGCCTGGTATGGCAATAGGCTCGGCCCCCATTACGTGGGACCTAAAAATTTATGGCGAAATGTGGGTGTAATATTACACCTCTGCCTACCCGTTCGGGGATACAGGCGTGAGTCTATAAATAAAAAAAAAGATAAACCCTTTAAAAAAAGATGAGATATATTTTCACTTGATAGTGATAACAGAATGTAATCTAAAGCTACGTTCAGAAAGTTTTAGAAAATTATTCTGCAATCATCGTTTTTTTTTACTTTAAAAACGTGTATATATCTAATTCACAAAAATAAATATATTTTTGACAGTATTTTACATATTTTTATACATTGTATATTTTTCGTACAGAAGCGTCGACATCTCACAAACGGACGGCCTAAGAAAAGATGTTTAATCGAATGTATGCTAGATTTCAGACATTGATATTCCAAGAGGGTTAACGAAAATGCTCGCCTTTTACACCTTGTTGACCCGTGTGCTCAAACTCAGTTAATAACTTAAATATTAAAAAATACATAGTATCTTCTTGGGTTTACGCGAATGTTACACATTGAAATCAAACTACGGTGTACGGATTCTATCGCGATATATTGGTTTCAGTTAATTTACATTTAAACCAAATGGTCTAGAACTAGAACTATATTTTTTAATTATTACTAGCCGACGGTTCAGTTTCTTTACAGGAACCGTGGTCACGGCAGACTGAGGTGATTTGTCTTTGTCTTGAATTTAAAAGTTATCCCAAAGTACCCGAAAATTTTTCAACTATCGGTGTTAATATCTACGCAGAATGTGCTTACTGTGTCTTGATGTGACCTCTGCCTACCCCTTCGGGGGAACAGGCGTGAGTCTATGTATGTATGTATGTTATATATCGCGATAGAATCCGTAAACCGTAGTTTGTTAAAAAAATACGTTTATCCCGTAAAAAAATTGGTTGATATTGTCACCCTACAATATGTATCTAACCTAGTTTACCCCAAACCAATCGTTGCAGAGAGTAAATTCAAACAATTGTTCCGTACTGTAATAATTGCCACACATTCGTTATTTACAAAAGGGTGCTTGATTCATTTGTGTTTCGGCGACGTGTGTGGAATTAATAGTGATTCCGTTTATTGATTGCCTGACCTGGGATTTATGATTACATTATATAAGGGTGCGCTTTACAGAGGCACATGTATAAATACTTGCAGGATTAGGCCAGTGGTGTACGTAACGGACTGCCGAGACGATGGTCTCAGGTTCGATCCCCAGTTACCCCGGGCACACACCTCTGACTTTTCGAAGTTATGTATGTATTAAAAATGTTAATTATCGCTCGCTTGATAATGTGCCCGATAGAAGGCAGTAGTCTTGCCCCCTATTACATTGGAACCTAAACATAACTGGCGAAACGTGGGTGTGTAATACAACTCTGCCTACCCCTTCGGGGAGAAAAGGCGTGAAGTTATGTTATGTGTTATGGATTACACTAACAGAGTGATGGAAAACTACGCTCGCTCCGCAAAAATTGTCATGATATTAGCGCTTGTCCTGTTGTGATCGAAGACTTGCGTTTTCCGACCAGAAAACTGATATCGACTATGCCACCATCAGTTTCACTACATCTTAACGGCAAGCTCGCTTTTTTGGCCGTTTACCGATTACGGTTGGAGGCAACAAGTCAAGTTGTTTCCGTTTGTTTCGAGACCTAGCTGACGCGGAACACCATTGCAGTCGAACCGATGTAATAAATTGGGAAAATTAAAGCTCACTGACTCCAATGGCTCGGTGACGTTGAGAGAATGGGAACGTAGTATTAAAAGAGCGTATGTTGGTCGCCCCAGATATCGTTTAATAGACATTGTAGAGCAGGATCTCAGGGGGCTTCAAGTCGGTGATCGGCAAGTAGTGGCCAAAGATCAGGCGAAGTGGCGTTCTCAAGTATTGGAGGTCAATGCACATTTTGAATCGATGAGCTATTAGAGTAAGTAAATGCGTAATCAACAATGTTTATGTTTGTGTAGATTGGTTATTTGGTGGATTATGTATTCACAGGTAGTAGAGCCTCGCTGATTTCAGCACGAATGGGCCGGCTCGGCCGGGGAAGTATTACCCTCTCACAGAAAATCGACGTAAAGTAACAGTACCCAAACTGTTGCGTTTCGTTCGGTGAGTGAGAAAGCCGGAGGCCCATCCCCTATTCCTTCTCCTTCATCCCATATCTCCTCCTATCCATTTTCCAAACCCCAAGGGGCGGCAACGCACTTGTGACTCCTATGGTGTTGCTTGTGTCCATGGGTGGCGGTAATTGCTTACCATCAGGCGATCCGTCTGCTCGTTTGCCGTCTAATTTTATATATAAAAAAGATATGAGTGGTGTCTTACCGGGTGCGCGGGCGGCATGCATGTGTCGATCGCCGGCGCTCGCGGCGCATCACCGCACGTGCAGCGTTTGCTACACACACACCCTGTGAACAAAAGATAGATTTACACGTTAGCTTTATTTGAGCTTCAATGCGATACTGCCTCCGTGGTCCGGTGGATACCGTATGTGACTGCTGATCGGAGGTCCCGGGTTCGATTCCCGGGTCGGGCAAAAGTGTTACTGGGTTTTTCCGAATTTTTAGTAGCAGCACGGAGTCTGGTGATGTGCCCAGTAACGGCAATAGGCTTGCACCCTATTACGTGGGACCTAAAACATTCATGACGAAATGTGGGTGTTTATACCTAGGGATAAAAGGGATATGCAGAGGCATATTCCTTCGGGGCTACAGGCGAGAGTCAAAATAAAAAATGCGATACTAGATGCAATCGAGATGACACGAGGATGATAATGATGATTCTTCCATATTATGTCGATCGGAATATCATCTGACACAATAAATGCCCGCAGCAAGTAGCACATCATTTTTATTTAACCGTTTTCTTCCCAATCCCGTGGAAATTTCTGGAAATACCTTCTTAGTACACCCCTACGGTCCTCAAGGAACATACACACATCAACAAAGTCTAGGGATATTTTATATTTCATCAAATATCTAAAAATCTATGAAGAATTTTCTGATACAGTAAATAGAAGAATCATAGATTATTTTAAGGTCTTTAATAAAAATAAAAAACATTTCGTGTTTTTTTTTGTTTTAAATAAAAAAAAATATTTTTTTTAATCATCATGGAAAATTAGTATGATAACAACAAACATTTCTTCTTAAAAAACTATTAATTTTAATAAAAATGGAAAAAATCTTGTAAAATCTAATCATTAATAATCAGTGTTGCCACCTCTTACATTGATTACACATCGACATCGATTGTTAATACTTAAAATTAAATTGTCAATGTCTTGCTGCGGTATGAGGTCCCATGTCCTTTGCAAGTGTTCGTAAAGTTGTTGTTCAGTCGTCAAATTTGGTGGAAAATCTCTCAAAGCTTTTCGTTGTAACATGTCCCAGGCATGCTCGATAGGATATAAGTCGGGCGACTGTGCAGGCCAATCCAAAACTTGAATATCGTGCTCTCGGAGAGCGGTCGATACCAGCCGCGCCGTATGGCAAGGAGCATTATCGTGCATGAGTAGAAATTCATGGCCTATTTGAGTTCTGTGTGGGACAATAACGGGCTCTACTACCTCCTCGTGGTATTTTTGTGCAGTCATGCTGCCTTGGATCCAAACGAGTTGGGTTCGTCCGCCAAGACGAATTCCTGCCCACACCATGATTGTCCCGCCTTGGTATGGGTGGACCTCCTGAGGGTGCCGTAGACGGCTAACTCTCCCTGGAGCTCTCCAAACGCGTGTTCTTCGTGAATCCGGGTGAAACCCAAACCGGGACTCATCGGTGAACAGCACCAAAGACCATTGTTCGTCACTCCATGGTAAATGCTCCCGAGCCCACGAAAGCCGCCGACCGCGATTGCCACGTCGCAATGCTGGAACACGCAATGGTCTTCGAGCATGAAGATCAACTTCATGTAACCTTCTTCGCACGGTTTGGTCGCTTACCAGCAGCTGGTGGTCCTCCTGGAGCCTTTGCACTAGTTGCAGCGCTGTGATATTGGGTTGTCTTCTGGCGGTCATTTGGAGAAATCGACCCTGTCTCTGCGTAGTAACACGATATCTACCTGTGTGCTGTTCGGCCACATCTCCAGTACTGCGATAACGTGACCACAACCTTGATATCACATTTTGACTGGTATGTAGGGCCTCAGCAACGACGCGTTGAATTGCACCATTTTCTAACATGCCCACGGCTCGTAACATTTCATCTCGACTCAAATGACGACGTGACATGACTTTTAAAGTTCGTACGTCACGTTAAATTAAAAAAGAAAAACAATTAAAAACCCTTTTCATTAATAATTATAATAAAACAGTTTTAACTTTCTTTAATGTAACGAATTACTAGCAAATTTGCCGCCATATTTTGTTTATTATTTTGTTTTTTTTCTTTCCATGTTCAAATTTTGAAAATAGAATAAAAGAGGTTTTAATCTGTATATAAACTTTTTGTGGAAACTAACAAGGTTCTAAACTATAAACTCGTAAATAATTTAGGATTAAGATATCCCTAGACTTTGTTGATGTGTGTACATGACAAGTTTCAGCTTCTTCTATCTAATAGTTTTGCCTGTAGCTTATCTGTCAGTCAATTACACAAAAATTTTATACTAGTATATTATACAGATTCCATGCCAGGCCCTATATAGATATAATTTATCCGCTGTAGTTTATTTTCGCGATTGTCCAGTAACACAAATTTCTCATAAACACATTCAGTTCTAATAAAGGGCTTCAATCAAGACGTCTACGATACATTTACAGTCTATTAAGATCATATTAGGTAGCCCAGCCTAAAGCGTAAAGCGCATAAAGAAAATGCTCCTATATGAACCTTAATGAAATCCCAACGGTGGTCTGAGCGTACGTTATTAAAGTTTTTATGTTCTGAACTTACCGTCTGAGTGGTACTTTTCTGTCTTAATGGTACTTTTACGTTCCAAACAGTTTGAAGCAAGCGAGCAATTCATAATTACGGAGTCGTAATTTTTCGTTTCATGCACATTCTGAGGCCAGCGTGTCTCACTTATAATGGGGTAAGCTTTCAATTTTCGTTCGCCTAGCGAATTTTTCTCGTAACCGATAAATGGACCATTTATTTCGAGCTAATCATTAGTAGAAAAATGTAATGGTACTTTTTATTTCAGGTAAATCTCTTGCAAGAAATGGCACTTCGGATGAGCATTAATTAGCAACTTCGAATGAGCATTAATTAGCAACTTCTAAGGAGCATTAATTTTTCTAGGTCGTAATTTGAGCTTAAATTTATTTATACGTATTATCGGTTATGTGAATATTACACGGTTGCAAGAATAATTAAAGGAAGTTCCCACCTTCCGCTTGACAGCTGCGACGTAATTAATTCATATAAGTTGATTAAACAATTAATGACAACGGCATAAATATACACAACGTTATTCTCAGAAAAACATGTTTAAGAAATCGTGAAAATGATGGCAAACATTTCTTTATAAAATTTAAGTTCAACTCTAATAAAATACATGGAAAAGTTGATAAAAACAAAAAATTACAATATTTTAAATCAACACATTATTTTTGTCACATTTTTTTATTTACTTCTTTTTTTTCGTATTTAAATTATATCAAACTTTATAAAGAACCGTTCAAGCGCTGCTGGAGATTATTTTTAACGTTGACTAAAAGATATGGTGAAGAAGTCGTGGTTCTTTTCTAGGTCGTAACTTGAGGCATCAATTTAAAAAAATATAATTCAAACTTTTGTAATCGTTTTACTTTATGGTCGTTCATAATTAAATAATTTACTAACTATTAGCATAGTATTGTGGTAAATAGAATATTTTATCATACTAGGTTTAAATATTTACTCGTAAAATAATTTACTATGTCAGTTTACATAATTATTTGATTGCTTATTCAAATTTCAAAATACGAATAACATGTCCGTTATCATTATGTCATCGTGACATTTGCGTTCGATAATTAAAAAAGGAACGAGATGAAAAGTTGTAGTTTTTCCTTAACTGACGCCGTGTGCCAGTTACGTTCATGACAGACCGAGACTTATAAAAACAGGCATTCATCCTTTCACAATGAAGGAGGTAGTTTTATTATCTGTCTGGGAATGAGATCGATCGTTGTCATACCTACTCGGGTTTCACTGTGATTTTAGGTCAGTAGAGTCTTGGCCGTTTGTGAAAAGGTCACTCTTCTGTACAAAGACTATGTTTAAAGATATGTAGAAAGAATTTGCCTCATTGGTCTCGCGGCATAAATGTGCGCGTGGGATTGGGAGGTCTCGAGTTCGAGTCCCGGGTCGGGCAAAGTGTTATTGGGTTTTTCCGTTAGGAAATTCTCAATAACAGCACGGAGTCTGGTAATGTGCCCGGTGCGGCAATAAGCTCGCCCCCTATTACGTGGGACCTAAAATTCATGGCGAAATGTGGGTGTAATATTACACCTCTGCTTACCCCTTCGGGGATACAGGCGTGAGTCTGAGAAACAAAAAAAAGAAAGAATTTACTATGATTTTGTATTACGTAATGATATTTGTTGCTTGCTGATAATGAAATGGATTCTTGTTACAGTGGTTAGAAATCCTAAATGCTAAGCCGGAGATAGTGGGTGCCAATATTACCTAGGACAAATCTATTTGTTATTAAGCTTTTCATAACAAATCGAACTAATATTAGGATTCTCTTTCACGTCCAACTTTATAAACCTTTTTATCTATTTCCTAATATAGCTCGCAATAAGGCGACTAATTTGAAAAGTATCCGAATATAGGTCAACATAACAAGCCAAGTGATCTCTTTAATTGGATGGTTTTTTCATATCACTCAAGTAATTGTTTACCGCTCATCTTTATAGAGCCTTTGTTTACGCTGAACTAATTAATGTGTGTGTGTTGATAAACAGAGCGAGGTTAGATAACTCGGTATTAATTAATGTTGGTTATATTTGCATTGGAACAATTTGGAAATGTTGTGGAACATAATTTCGGAATGAGAGGATTTAATAGATAACGCTGTAATGTTTACAAATGGCATGTGATGATGAAAATGTCTATCATATATAACAGGTATAAGTCAATAAATAAATAAATAAATATATATATATATATATATATATATATAAATGACTGTTTATATCATAGTCAAAATTGTGAAAATACCTGTCGAAAGAGACATGAGCTTTTATCATGTAACCTACTTACTATAGGCAATATGATTGCTGAAATAAGACTGGTACCATACTTGGCAGTATGGTATTAGTTTAGTTACTTTTTAGGTTAACTTCAAAAAGTCTTTATCTAGGTATACACATAAATAAAATTGGAGTGTCTGTTTGTAATATTAAAATAACCGCTTTTTACTTAATGCATATGGATGTATACATGGTACATATAGCGAAATGACATTTTTTACAACTTTTGTCTGTCTTTCTGTCTGTCTGTTTGTTCCCGCTAATTTTGTGAATGAAGCCGTGAATTGACTTTCACTGGCGGTTAGCTGATGTACCAAGGAGTAACTAAGGCTATAAATTAATCGGGTACGCGAAGTAGTTCTCTCAGGACGCGGGTGAAACCGCGGGAAACAGCTAGTAGTATCTAAAATTGAACCAATTGATAAATAATTATTGGAAATCATTCTTAAAAACGCAAAAAATCCTACCACATTTTTCCCGCACTCCTCAAAAACATTATCATCATCTCCTACCCAAATAATAGCAACATAATCGTTCCACTCGACGCGTGCGGCTAACTGTACGCGACACTGGCGAGTAGCGGTCGCACGCCGATTACCAAGCGATCATAATGCTATATACATCTTGTAAAAAATATACCAGCTGATTCTACGCTAAGTGGGGAAAACGATCAATTGTGCTGCGTTGTGCATGTTTGGTTTATTGTATCTTATTATATCCCAATAGCTTATATAAACGCGCAAGTCTGATAATGTTTGTTAGATCCCTACTCTTTCACAATAAAACTTCTGATCCGATTTTGATAAAACTTTGCAGTTATATACTTGTAAATTAGGATAGTATATAGATAGTATATTATATCTTTGGTCACGATAAGCATTACGCAGACGGGGGCTAGTCGCAAGTAAATATTATTTGACGGTTAAACTTGATCATCTAATTGAAAAATAAAAAAATGTTATGACAGTGTTTCTCGTAAATAAAGACTGATTTGACTTTCGCTTTGTATTTTTTGACAAGATCGTTTTTGGTTTCAAAAAAGTACATTATCGTGCTAGGAATGAATCCTGTGTCGCGAGGGCTTTCACTGATACCTGTTTCGATCCAGAGCGCATTGAATTTTTATTCGAATATATTTTACGCATTCAGTACGATATTTTTCTACTCATTGCTAATAAATTTTTACTTGCTTTTTGCCTCGGAGAGCACGTTAAGACGTCGATGCGGATATCACGAAGATCTTCGACAGTCGTTATGGGGAGTCAATACCCTTTAACATAATTATTATTATGAGACCACACTTCTTACACAACTTCACGCCTTTTATCCCCGAAGGGGTAGGCAGAGGTGTATTGCACACCTACACTTCACCAATTATGTTTAGGTCCCAGTGTAATAGGGGGGCGAGTCTATTGCCATCTACTGGACCCATTGTTATGCGAGCGATAATTACCATTTTTAATACACACTTATCTTCGGAAAGTCAGAGGTGTGTGCCCGGGGTACCTTGGGATCGAACCCGAGACCATTATCTCGGCAATCCGTTACGTACACCACGGGGCTATCGCTGCTGTACTTTTTCTTATATTTTTTTAAAACGTTGACCCAAACAGTATACACATTTCTGATGTCATCAATGTCTCAATAATTTATTTACGATTCTGTATTAATAAGATGCTAAAACATTGTGGTCAACGTAACTCGAAATTTTAGGAATTTACCTACATTTAGAAAAGAAAGGCCGAAAGACGCATACAGTATTTCTTTATTACCTCAAGCAAGACATAAAATACTGAAAAATAAACTAGGTATTAAATAACTAAACACAATATCTATTGCTTTAATTTATTGTAATAAGAATCTAAAGATCATGCAACCAATAGGGAGGTTTCCTGCAAGTGAAATGAATTATACAAGTATTTTTATCTAGAGAAACATGCCAAAATAATAGTAGTTTCATTCATCAATTAATGTTAAAACCTTATTCAACATTTTTATCGTCAATTTATTAACAATAAGTATTCTACTTGACAGCAAAACACTATGACGTCACTACGTCATATTTCATACAAACCCTAGGCAAAGGTAGTTTTTGACATTTAATCAAAAGTGCTTAATTTGACTAGTTGGAAATAACCGTATTCGACTGCAGAGTTGACGTATATGCGTTGGAGTGTTGTGTGTTCGATTCTCAAACCAGACAACACTTTTTGTGATTTACGAATTGTTCTTTCGAAACTGGGTGTTGTTTGTGTCCACTAACAGTATTTTCTAGTAGTTTGGGAGATATTAAAAAACGAAAAATATTTTTTTTCCTCACTGTCATAACCACATGTTTACAAAGGTTTATATCACTGAGCCTCCCACGCAGATAGCACAATGTTTACCTCTTATGACTAACACGCTGAACATCTTGTGTTTCATTCCACAAGCCTTACATAACTTAAATAACATCTGACCTCACTTCATCTCTTGCGAAATTATCGCATTACGGTGTGCGGTTGACCTAAAATGTGCAGATGCGTCACATTGGAGAAATTCCACAGAAAGCTTATGGTGTTGATTCACCTGAGCATTCACTTGTAACAGAACAGCGAGCATTCTGAGCAACTAACAGAGCCGAACATTGCTGCGAACATTTTGACAATCTTTCTAGCGAACGCCCTGAAAGCCAATTCTCATATTTTATATGACATTGAAACTATATTTTGAACGAAATGAGATTCGATTTTGAATTGACTCAGAATTGGTATTCTGCTAATTTAATGTAATGAGTTTGACTTCTACAGGTCGAAGTTGACACATGTTCAATTTACGATCTAGTCAGGATAACATCACAATATCATTCAAATATGAGTTAATTCCGGAGAAAACCATTTGTGACATGAGCATGACACTGACATTAGATCAAAACTGCATTTTGAACAAATATAATTAGGAGAATTGGGCCTTTGATTAGCAAAAAGGTCGAAGCGAATCCAATGTCCATTCGCTAGAATTCTCGCCAGAACGTTCGTAAGAATGCTCACTAAAGCACACTCGTTTGTTTTTCTGTTTTGTAACATTCGCAACGACGCTCATTACATGTGAATGCTCAAGTGTACCAGCACCATTACAAACTACGTATTGACATATTTTTATGTCTCTTTGTTTTAAATTACTGTTATGTAAATAATAAAAAACAAAGACAATGTACTGCTAAGTACATTGAAATTATTATCATTTGCTACCGTTCGTGTTATAACATAAATTAGCGAATATTTGCGTATTAATTAAGTTGTAGGTTAAGTTTACAGATTATAATAGTCTCTTATTTACTGTGCAAAGAAAATTGCTAAACAAATGTACAGAAAGATACCTCTTTCTAGCCCTTATGGTAAAAAGCGTTATTTTTAGTAAAATGCAGACTTCTTTTGGGTAAATGATATTATAAACAACTTTGGTTCAGTATATCGACAAAACCGCAAAAACTGATGTTTGACACAAAATTGGACTCATCATATCAACTGAAGAATGTACATATCTGTCGCTGATTTAATGTTTGTAAAGTCTGCCGTTTACTGCAGCAACTGAACTTAGCTTTATTAATGTCAAATAGAACTAAAAGTTTAGAAATAATCGTAATTATTGTAAATATTTTATATTATATTGCTTATGACATACAATTTTAATCTACTGAAGAGTTAATCTGCACCTGAGATTCTGTTGCGAAAGCAAGGAAAGCCATTCACTATCTATGAACAACATTCGGTAACAAATATAAACAAAACTAAGAAGCAAATTTAAATCATTTCACTTTCAACATCATTCAAAAGACTGAATAGAATTCAATTAAGAAAACAACAACGAACTAAGACAATCGCAAGCTCTTAACCGAACACGGTTTAAACAAATTATTCAAATTGGAAAGTCTCAGATAAATTGACGAAAGATACCTGATAATCATTCAAAAGTACAATACGATAACGTTTAAATTCGGAACGTGCGGCCTTGACATTACAGTAACGTTTTTGAACGTCAAAATGACTGTACGGTAATTTTTTAATTTCGATCTTCCACAATGAGAGTACGTTAACATTTAAGTTCGGAACGTCCAAATTATTTTTGAATTTCACGTCAATACTATATGTGCAGGAAAAAAAATACTGCGATGCGCAAATTATAATCATTATCTCTCAGCTATATACGGGTCTAAGTACCCGTCTTTCAGACTTTATTAAGACATTATGTAGTAAAAAACAATTCAATTCTAGGTAGGTAGGTAATAATGAAATAATGGTGTTTCATTTTTAACTGCAGAATACTACTTCCGTGAAAGGAAATCCATGAATCATAATAAGTTTCGGAGAAGCGAATTATTGATACCTATTAAGTAGACAGGTTTAGTAGTAATCAGTTAATTTATCATAAGCTCAATAAAGTGTAGCGGTTCCTTGACTCTAACTTAGAACAAGCTTACTGAGGAAGTAACTCACATGTTGAGTTTGTATAGGTTTTTTGAGCTATGAATTTAAAAGCATCGTATTTGTAAATTAATAACGTATTATAGTCATTCGATAGAAATATTTATGACTTCGTCTAAAAACATAGTTAGGTATACAATTTAACACTAAATGCCGCATAATGTTTTCAAATAAATTGTAAGAAAGATAGAGATTTATAAGATTCAGTATAATAAATCAAATCTAACGATTAACAATCGAAGACACCATTCAAACTTTACACAACTGAACCAAAGAATCCGACAAATTCAAACCATACAAAAATTCAACACTTGAAAGTACAGCTAGCAACATTTCAACAGAAAAAAACACTTGCACGACTAAGGATCACGCGAAAGCCAAAACTAATGGTCTGAAGAAAGGCTTTTGCGAAATAAAAGTAGTTCACTTCTTAAAAATACTACATCCGCAATAAGAAATTACGTTTAATGGTAGATAATAGCAGGATAAGTATCGGAATGAGGTCAGCAAATTCAACAGACTAACTGTACACGAAAATCAAACAAAAATTTCGCCATTATAATCGATCATAACGCGGTATCTGCAAAATGCAACGATGAATATGCGCAGTGAAATAATACGCCGGTAACGAATAGCTTTTGATACACGCAGGGTTGTTGAATACGCTTCTGAAGTTAATTGTTTTATGTTTGTAATATTTTTTATTCAGGTATTATAATTTAAATCATCGTACCTAACAATTAATTATGAACAAGAAAGTATTTAATGTTTAATTTTCCATTGTCATTATAATAATAATAATATATATGTATAAGCAACAAGAGATAACACTTTCGCTACAAGAAAGAAACCTCCAATGATGTATTTATTAAATGTATGCAGTTGTATTTAGTTATATGATTATATACCTTTATTATTTGTAACAGTCCATGTTCTTCAAACTAGTTGGCATGTAATATAATTAAGATTTTTACTACATTCATACCGTAAGAGATAGATAACTTTAAGCCTAAAAATTTCGACGTAAATAAACTACAAAATATACGTAGCAAAAAATGTGTGTAATAATAATATAAGTCTACTGATTACTTCTGAGATACACAAGCGCGTATAAACATATAATACAATATTTAACAGTATATTGCACGATTGTCTGCTGTATTTATTAAAAAGCATTAGCAATTAGCGTGTAAATTATAAACGGACTAACAAACACTTCTTCCATTACAAGCAGTAAACATCCATTAAGATTATCAGCAAGTAAAAGTGTTTTAGACATCTTAATTACAGCTCGATGTCAATAGGATTGACGTTAACATAAAGAAAGTAAATTTATATTTTTTATGACGCTACAGATTTTATAGCTTTGGTAAAAAAACGTGTTTATTGTGAATTAACGTTTAAGGTTGTTTATATTTTTTTCATTTTCATTAAAGTTTTAATGCAGCTATTGTGTGTAATGATTGGTAGTTTTCATTTCTATTAGATACTGAACAGACGTCAAGATGTTGACGTTAAGAGAAGAGACATGTTAATATATAACTTTGGAATAAATTTATTTGACATATGTTTTTGATCAAACACAAGTTTGACATAAAAAAAACAAACATACAAATTGAAATATATTAAATATTGGTAACAAAATTAATATGTCACATAATCACATACTAGTTTAGTTTTAAAATTTTCACTTGCTATAATTTTCATAAATAAAATACCTATACGCGTGTCAGCCCTGACCGCGGCATGCGAGCGACGTGATGCGCTCAGCGGTACCGTTGCGAGTCGCGCGTCGTGTATCAATAACGCATCAGTGCAACCATTAGTTGGATTCTTGCTCCCGCTCCAAGCCAGATACACTATTCTGATTTATAACAACCGCAATGAAATTTAAATAAAACGGCTGATTTCAGATTTAGAACATTTGAATTTCAAATGTGTATGTTAATTTGAATTTTCAGACGTTCTAAACAGTTACTTCGTTCGAACGTTGGACATTCTATTTATGAAAGGTAGTTGAAATTGACGGCCAGTGTTGTTTTGATTTGTTGTTAAGTTAAGGCCACAGAATATCAATAAAATGATTGTCAAGAAAATTGTCGTACGACTTTATATAGTAGACTTACAGACATAAATGAAATAAATTTGAAAATATATTATACACCTAACAAATAAAATAGAAATCGTTTCTTTTTGTCGATTTGCCGGTACACTAATCTCAACAAAAGCTGAATCGATTTGAATGCAATTTAACCTGATGTATTGAGATAAGTTTTGGTTAACGTCTAGCGCTAAACTGTTGACAATTAACAATGGGCTGCGAATAATCAAGTACACTAAGTATACCAAATTAGATGTTCACGCGGTCAAAATACCTACCTGTATACCTATACCTGTGATTCGGGTCAGGTCTATAAGTCATTTCAAATTTGGACAAGGCAAAATAATATACCTACGTGAAACTATTTTTCAGCGCAAATTCAGATGGGTGTACAACAGTAAATGTACATATGATACATAGAAGACCCGCATTGTACACCCAATTCCTTTGCACCTAAATCCATATCAAGATATATGCGTTACTGACTGACTGACAGACAACGCTCAGCCGTCTACAGGACCCAATAAGCTAAAATTTGGGAAGTGTAGGAGAGCACTGAGAGAGGATTTACGAAAATTCGGGGACGTTTTCTTAGGGGTAAAAATAGTGATCAGAGTATGAAATTTATTTCTTCAAGTTTTCTTTTTCTATCTAGCTATATTTCCTAACTGAAACAACTCGTTGATGAAATAAGATCTCTATAAAACTAACTTACTGACATTTATCTTTCAACCTAGCAGATAATGCAGTTTTCTAAAGAAAATTCGTAAAAGAGATGTCTTATACGCTGCATCATAAAATACATTCAGGACCCACGGCTCAGACAGTAGAATGGGTTTTATTTTAAAATGAACTTTATTCCTGCAGTCTTAAGTACATAAAAATCTTATATTACTGTAAGACAGTCTGAACTTTAAATTGAAACTACATATTGACCTCGGGGTTACAGTTTTTAGCAAATAAGATATAGTCCAGTAACTATAGTTTATTTCATTTAACATATGTTCGTCAATTTAATTCCGTCTCTGAATTATTTTATATTAATTATAATTTGCATTTTTTGATACAATATAATAAGTTTAAGTTACAGTTACTCAACTGACTGATTTAAACGACTGATTATAACCCAATGTATCTTTTCAAAATATAAAATTATCATTTTATACTTAGCTTGCAAATAAATGTTCTGGTACATTTTACAAACATGAATAGTCACAAAAATAAATAAATATCGATATAAACAAGCATTTACAGATTATACAAGTATTTGGCTTTTGTAGCGTATTAGTGGCGTTACAATCATGCCACAGTTGCCCAACCATCGCGCCACTTCAAAGCAACTTAGCACCATAATTCGGAGGTGCCCTACATGCAATGAGGCGTTCACAGTTACTCATTAATCACAACAATATTTTATGGCTGCTTAATTTTATTATTTGTATTTTCTTTATTGTTCTATTACGGAGAAATACGGGCAGTTTACGGTCAGTTAGGCCAATATAGTGTGTCGTAAACCATTGTTTGGGTATAGTCTTGTTACACACTGTGGAAAATGGTAAATATATTTTTCATTTTATCTTGTATGGTATATTTCTTAGGTAAGCCAAAAATTTTCGTACAGGATATTGAACCCTAATATATAATAGATTTCAAAAATATGCTGTATTAATTATAGTGCTTACTATTCTATTTGTAAGTGGGCATAGGAAACTGAAAATTCACTCAGTGCTATTTTCATTATTATTATAGATGTACTCACACCTACACTAGGAATAAATGTTTTCTCAAACACCAAAACCACATAAGAACAGACACTTAAAGATGGTTTGTGGATTGCAAAAAGCCTTGTTTCATGAAAGGATAGAACGCACAGAACCCGGCGTAACGATAAGAAATGTGGTGATCTCTCAAACCAATACGTTACCGGTGCAGTTAAGATAGTCTAAAAGAAATTTCTGTGGTTACTCTTGTACACGTCTAGGTAAAACTTGAGTCCAGCAAAGACAATTTAATTTTTCTCAGTGGGTGATTGGCCTTCATCATCCTCCTAGCATTATCCCAGTCTGAACCCAGGGTCCGCTTTCTAGTCTAACCAGATTTTACTGAATATTAGCTTTTCCACAGTGCGACTGCCTGCCTGTCCTCCGCAACCCAAAGGGATAGCTTTATTCCATGGTTTAGACTAGTCTCAGTTTACTCATAGGTACTGACTCCCTATAACTACTGTCAAAGAACTTCATGACAGCCGGAACCGATGGCTTAGCGTGCTCTCCGAAGCACGGGGCTAGCGATATTCATCATCAGCCTTTAACAGTCCACTGCTGGATTAGGCCTCTCCTTTGAAAGGAGAAATTGGCCTACTATACCGCGCTGGCCAAACGGGTTGGTTGTTGTATCAAGTTTTCCTTCTCTTACAGTGTTATGCTCCCTCTGTCGGCTCTTACGACACCCATGGAATGATATGGGGTGGTGACATTTCGTATTCTTAATCCGTCACCACACGGGCTGGCAAGCGATAATTTACAATTAAATACGCACATAACTCAGAAAAGTCATTGGTGCGCGCCGTGGATTCAAATCCGATACCCTCTGCATGGCAGTCTATTGGTATCTCCTCTAGGCTATCGCTGCCTGCCTGGGTGATTGGCTTTATAAAACAATTTTTAACTTTTCTTTTATAAATGTAAAAGCCAGCAACATAAAAAGTATAACCTTACTTCGATATTCTGTGAGAGAATCACGAGTAACTTCCCAACAGAATTCAATTTGGCGTCAGCTTCCGCTATGAGACGAAACAAGTATTGCAATAAGTGTGTGGCCGGCATTACAGCAATAGGGAGGCTTCGTGGCTAATGAAGCCACCACTTTTGGTTGCAATAAAATAACGGTAATAAAAATAAACTCGTACCGTCTGGAATAAGGTCGGAGTTGTAGTCGTTTGTCCTTTAAGCGTTTATGAGTGAAAAGCCTGGTCGTAAACTTACTACGTACGTAAAAAACGGCAATTTGAATTTAATGAGCGATTTTATTATGATACTACTTGAATAAAATGTGCTGATTTTAAAGTAGTTATACAATAAAATGAAATTAAATTAGAAAGAAATGTTCTGTAGGTCTAATATGTTTAGACATTTAAAATTTGTTAAACTGTTTGTGTTTTCCTGCGTATAAAAATATTATTTGAAAATAGTTTCTACTTACATATTTACACTCTTGTATTTTGTTTTGTTAAAAATACAAACATTTTAATAAGTATGTAGATACTTAGTACTTATTTTAAATTGTCTTTCGGGATTTATACCACGTACCTTTGTTTGGAGTACCCGATATGTCGGCACTGTTGCAAGCGCCATGTTCACGGATGTAAACTAATCCAAACAAAGGTACGTGGTATAAATCCCGAAAGACAATTTAAAATAAGTTTAAATGACCACGTAAGTTTAAATTCCTATAACCTACTATCTACAATAGAAGTACAATTTATTAAAAAGAGGATATGTCGTGTCTTCAGTGTACAAAATTTCTTTAAATTGTAGAGCTTAAAAATATTCTTGTTGAGGAAGCTACACCACATACCAAACATATTTTGTTATAGATGACATTAAATGGAATGCCAATAAATTATAGAAGAAAGTACGACAGGCTCACTCATAAGTCTTACGTTCCATTGAAATCCAATTTTCCACATTTCACGAAACTTTAATTCAAAAAGACACAATTCGTTTCATCTCCTTGAATCCCTATACGAAACCGTATACGACTTCATCAATACTATTAAATAATTCAATCGTGCGTGCCCACGCTCCACTCGCTTCATTTGAACGCCAATCAACAATATTGATATACAAAACGCAACCAGTCTCTCCGTTGACATTAAGATATAAATCTACGAAACGCGAAGGTTTAATAAGGGCTTTGCTGAGGCGTGAGAAAGTCGCGAGTGAAGGATTACTTTAAGAAGTCACTATTGATTTATAATTTCTTATCGAATTTAAACTCTTGCGTCTGTATCACTACTAGACTTCTATAGAAAAGGTTATCACTTTGTACCAATATTTTGTGAAGACATATAATATACTAGTCGACGCCAGCGGCTTCGCACGCACATATTTTCGAATTTCCAGTTTTGCTCGATCCCGTGGAAATTTTGGGAAATCCCGTCTTAGTGCACCCCTGCGGTCCCCGAGGAACATACATGCTAAATTTCAGCTTCTTGCGCCGAGTAGTTTCGGCTGTAACTTGTCTGTCAGTCAGTCAGTAACGCAAGCATTTTATATATATAGATGTAAAGCAGTTACTTCAAAATACTCATAGGGTAGTAGACTGTTAACGTGAAAGATATGAAAACTGTATAAAATGGCAAAAACAACATACAAATTAACTTCACATTTTTCTATTTACAAGCATAATAATATTGTCCATTATACTGCAATGGCCATTGCAGGTTATTATGTCACTGTATTTTAACATAGTGTTATTATTAATTTTACATAAAATTTAGCTCAGGTAGGTACTAAAATTATTTCTAGCATACGATTTACTTCATCAATTTTATTATCTGCAATTTTAACAGAAAGAGCAATATGAATGCAAATGCTGGTGTGATAGCCTCTCTTTTAACTTCTTTTAAATGTTTTACACACATTTTACATTCTTTTAATAGCCGATCTCAACCGGTATCGGTAAAATCTCGATCAGATTTAATTAAATCGAATTATTAATTATTACAATAATGATAACTTTTACATTCATATGCAAATTTAGCTAAATTAATTCAGTTTAATTTCTGAGAACCATAATTTAGGCTGTGGAATTGACAACTCCATGTTTCTCAGGTCGTTGCTAAATACGGTATTAAATGTAATATATTCTGTACTAAAGCTACTTACTGTTAAAAAAAACACATTGATTTGCATTACAATCTTTTTTTATTTCAAGCTTATTAAACCTGCTTGCTTGCCTGCCAAGATGGTAGGGGCCAATCTTTTAATATCGTATTCGATGCCGGAAATATGTTATTGGAACTACTTCATTGAATTCTCATTTATTGTTGTAGAACTCAACCATTAAGAGATATACATATTAATTATACATATGAATGTAACATACATTCATATGAATAATAGTCTAACTTTGAATAATCGAGTTTATGCTTTCGCGATTTGTATATTATGTACATCATACAATTTTATTAAGCTCTTCCACGTACCACGTACATTTTTGTTAACTATCGCGAGTAAGTCCCGCTAAATAAAATATTTTTGAATATTTGATTTGTTATGCCTTATTTTTATTTTTGAAAAGCAGCTCAAAACCAGGCTACATTGCTATTTAAACACAAGGAAAACCCAGACATAATTAGATGTTTTAACAATATACTCGCAAAAACAGTTACAGCTCTATACACTTTCATCTTTGGACAAAAAATCTAACCGCAGTCGAAAGTCAACGGCTACCTGAAATTCAACACATCATACCTTATAATGATATTGCGAATAGAAATACAGCTAGCTAGTTAGGAGATGCAAAAAAATGTGGTGAGGTGCGAGTTGAATTTGTGACCCCTGGGTTCTCAATACTTCACTATAGAAATAATGCCTGCGTCGCGTTTTGGCTGGACCGAGATCTATAACGATGTTAATTTTAATTTATTTTTTTATTTTATTTACAGGCTCACGCCTGTATCCCCGAAGGGCTAGGTAGAGGTGTAATATTACACCCACATTTCGCCATGAATTTTTAGGTCCCACGTAATAGGGGGCGAGCCTATTACCGTACCGGGCACATTACCAGACTCCGTGCTGCTACCGAGAATTTCCTAACGGAAAAATCCAATAATACTTTGCCCGACTCGGAAATCGAACCCGAGATCTCCCAATCCCACGCGCATATTTATGCCGCGAGACCAACAAGACGCACGTATTTCTTTTAACAAGGTATATATTTGTAGTACAAAGAAAATAAATCTCATTTAGTTTGTTATGGGTTTCAAGGCTGTTTTCAACAGGACAATTTGCTCCGGAAGATCACGAGTGTCAAAATGCGTTGTCAAAAAATCAATGGTTACTGATGTTGAACCTGCTGACACAGGTAGAACAAGAGTGGGATTGTGGGGACTAGCCCAAAAAAGTACACATAAAAGTCTCTGCTAGATAGGTCCTATCTGTACAATTTGATAAAAAACAAAACGAATTCTGGATAGGTATCCTTTTTATCGATGATTTTAAAGACCCCAATTTAATTTGAAAGAAGATAAAAAGTTCTTACAAAATACCTATAAAACTGGTGATCTTCAAGAGATACGCAACTCTAAAAAGATTGTATAAAATAACCCTTGAACTGTGACTAGACAAGGTCAACGAACTCTTCATTAATATATTATGCATGCACACCGAGATAACGTATCGGAACAATTGCTTGTTCAACATTTGTGAGGAAAAGTGCCGTAAACTGTTTTATACTAATCAGATTTTAAAATGAATTAAACATAAACTAATGTGGCTTCCTGTGTAATTATAACTATGAAATGTCCGTTAAGGCTTCTTTAGTATAAGTATGCGATTATCATGGCATCAAGAGTATAGTATGGTAGTGTAACCAGCTGATACAGCAAACACTGTATTGCGGTTAAAGGTGTTTTCATGATGCCAAATCACAATACAATAAAATTAAAATGTCGTCAAAAAATGTTGTCTATGACCTCTGACGTACTGAAAAGAACACAAAAACTTTATAATAGTCGGTTAAGCCGTTTCGGATGAATTCGATAACAAACACTCCCACTAGATTTTTGTGTTTAAGCGTATCGCTGACAAACACTTAATTTTTTGAGGCCAAGAAAGCAGCCACGATAACTGCATGGTGATAGTCAGTCATCAGTTCTTCCTGCGTGCAAGTTTTCGGGCACGCAGGGCACGATGTAAGATAGTAAATACATTGTTTGTCTTGCACCGCACGAACAAGCCAAATCAGTACCGTCCGAAATCCCCGCCTGAACATGTTTTCTTTGCGTCGGCCGACCTAAGTCCGGAGTCTATTCAATGACTTCCAGATAGACCATGGCAAGCCATTGGGCATGGCTGGTGAAGGACTCTCGGCAAGTGACACGAAAGGAGATGGCAGAAGGTCTTTAGTTGTGCCTGCATTGGGATGTGACCATGCAATGGGTGCCGTGGGTCACAGTCCATCTTGGATCTTCCTGCAGAGCTCGCCACGGCTCTACGAACATGTCCTAAACTAAAATACTTTTAAAGCCGAAGGGTCTCTTGTCAAAGGTATTTGACCAATATTTAAAAAGAAAATACAGCTTGATTCTAAACTTATCACACTAATATTGCCAGTCTTAAGCCAGGATCGCTAACCACTGTACTGATAGACCTTAATTTGGAAACATCCACGCATGCGCAAAACCTTCTAATTTAAATTTAAATATATTATAATATACGCTTATGTGTATTGTACAATTTAGAAATGAAATAGTATCTTTTAAATTTCAGTTTCATTTATTTTAAAATTAAATTGCAACCCACAAATCGCAAGATAATTTAATTGCAAATTTTTTAAACTAAATGGCAATTTCATACAGTGTAAAATGGTTTAACGGTCGAGGTACGCAGAAAATGCTATTTTAATTCGTAATTATCATAAAATACCACTAAACATTATTAGGTACTTAGCTAAAAAAAGTACTGAGTAAATATTTTTAGACTTTCGACTTGTCAAGAGGTTTTTAATGACCATCTTCTAATTTCATTATACACTGTTTAAGCGAAATGCCTTTTACAAAATTAACAATGAATTTTAATGGAAATTAACCGCGTACCTTATTATAATTAACGATGAATAATTACAAAGACTTGCGCAATCACTTTCTACTTGAAAATAAGTTTCTTTTTTTAGTGCTTAACGTACAAATTATTGCTTCAGAGTTTCGGTAGTAATGCCACGGAATGCTCAACTTACAATTAGGAGGTTACCATTTCTTTTCTTTTAGTCTAGATATTTTCTAGTCTACTTACTGGTTCCGACCCGTGGTATTGCCCATAAATCTTAATGTATAAAATCCTTGCGTTACTGACTGACTGACAGACACGCAACAGCCGAAACTATTGGGCGCAGGAAGCTGAAATTTGGCATGTATGTTCCTTGGAGACCGTAGACGTGCACTAAGAAGGGATTTCCCGAAAATCCCACGGGATCGGCCAAAACGGGTACATTAAAAAAAAATTCAGGCGTAGCTGCTGGCGTCCTCTAGCGTGTCTATATTTTCTTGGGATGCCAACTTACTCTGCAGATGAGTCGGCTAATATTTTCATTTTATTTATTTTCTATTAATTGTAGACTACGCGGACCGCGTAAGTTTAAGAAACCATCTCGCCCTTTATCTTTACGCTGAAAGTTGTAGTTTTGAACTTTGCATGTCACCAAACAATGTGTGCTCTAGACTTTTTTGTTCGCTTGACTACTTGAATAAACAGTTATGAAAATACTACTAATGTAACACAGAGCGGTACGTGTTTAAAAAAGAACAAGGCTGTATTTATGAGCAAGCGTTACCGCTCATCTACTATCGATAGCTAAAAATAAAACAAACTAAGCGAGGAAAGTCACGCATATTAACTAGTTTAAATTCTTGTTGGAAACATTTTATCTAAAACATTTTTCACTGTCAAGAAAGTTGATAATTTCGTAGATATTGAGACGGTATATTTTTTTTCTTTTTTTATCTTAAATAACTTTTAATAACTCGTATTATCTTTGTGAAATTAAAAAGTTGTTAATGGTGATTATAAAGTAAATTAATGAGTGGTTTGATGGCGGAGACCAATCAAGATATCATCGTAAGTGAAAATAAAATTCTTCGGGGTGTATTAGGATTCGAAAGTCGATAGTAAAACGGTGATCCAGCGGTTAAATTGACTCGCTTTCAAGACTACATGGGATCGATTTTACCTTCCTCAAGAATCAGGCTATCTTTTGTGAAAACCGTACTAATAATTTCGTTAGTTTTTATTTATTTATTTTATTTTTGAGCTTGTTGCGTTCATACAGAGTAACTGGGGGGCGACTTTATTTTATGTACCTATATATTTCAAGACAGATTCGTAGCATGTGTTCAAATCGCGAAATTATGAAAGAATTCAAGTAAGCTTGGATCAATAAATACGGTTAAATATACTGATAAATAATACTGAGCAAGCTCTTTTTGATCCAAGGTATATGTCTAATTTTTTTTTAGTAGCCTACGCTGTCTCACTGCTGGGCAAAGGCCTCCCCCAAACCTTTCCAGGCTTGCTTGTCGCACGCAATCTCAGGCCAGCTCTTGTGGTAGGCGTCTAAGTCATCCCGCAACCTCTTTCGGGGCCGGCCTCGGCGACGTCTTCTATCTTCTGGCACCCACAGAGTTGATATTCTTGGCCAACGACCCTCGTGCATGCGGCTGACGTGAACCGCCCATTTCCATTTCAGACTAGCAACCTTTCTTCCCACATCTTTGATGCCAGTTCTAGAACGAATATGTCTAATAATAATGTAAAATAAATCGATATCGCAAATAGCTCCTCAGGGCGCAGGAAATGTTTAGCATAACTTGTCCATTACTGTAAATTATTATACATTGAACACATTTACTATACAGTCAATCGGTATATCTAAGGATGATTTAAGTCCTGCAAAATAATTAATCATAGAAAATTGCAACATATCTTTACATTAAATTTTCATTAGAAAGATGGAAATGATTGCAGCGTACACTTGTAAACAACTATTTTTGTTGATTAAGGAATACATAATAAAGTACTTAGAACATTCTGTACATTACATATAAATGCTCAAGTGTATAATCATCATTTAATTAATTAAATAATGCCGATTCTTAATTTATTTTCCCACTAATTCTGCTCTTATCTGAATTATTAGCGACGAATTCAAAATACAACAAAAAAATAGATATTTTTAGCGGAATGGTCAATTATAGTTTATGTTGCATGGAAATCAGGTGACCATAAATATGTAAAATTAACATTTAAATATCCTTTCAATATTAAAAAGCTGTGAACATAACTTAACTGCCTTATTTACATTAAAGATTTATTCATTGACGATACGGGGCGGAAAATTAGTGGCAACTTACTTAAGCTAACTAAGTTGATAGTATACTAATTCTTGTCTATAACTTGGTCTGTTTAACAAAACTAAAATAAATAGGTTTTTATCATTGTTTAGCACAAGTTTAAACTGAGTCCATATTTTAAACGTGGTTGATATCAGTATTTGAACCATAATAATTTCATAGCTAAAATAAGTACAAATCGAAAGCATATTTTAGATATTTACAGACCTAGATAATTTTGGTAAAATACTTTCGTCTTTTCTTTCATGGCATATTGTATTCATCGGCTCTAAATGTACCTAGGTTGAAAAAATGATGATTTTATTGACTGTATAATCCCAACAATAAATACTATAATACAAACTCATACTATCCAAGTATTCAGGTGTACCATAATTTTTGGTTCCAAAACCTATTTTAAGCCATATTTTACAAACAAACAGATTGTTTTATCTATACAGTAGAGACAATAAAATAAAATTAAGATAAGCCCTAATGGCCAATCAGGAGCTCCATAAATCACGCAATTTAAAGAATTTTCATCGCTGTTTCTTAAAAGAATAAATTTGAATATTCATTTGACTGCTCCGCTGGCCTAGTAGCGGCAGCTCTGCGCAGTTAGACAGAAATGTAGACTTATTCAATTACATCTAGCATGTGTTTGCAATGGGCTTATAGATTTTTTTTTAGTAAAATTCGATACATTCCAGATCTCTAGATTTGCACGAATACTAATATATACGCAACGGGTCGGAATCACATAATTATATCAAAATAAACGCGGAATGCGAAAATTTAAAATGAAGGTGCCTTTTATTTGCCACGATTTTTCACAAGGGTACGATTGTACAATACGATTTGGTTTGATACAAACTACGTCTGATGTATCAAAGCAGTCACTTAGCGTATAAGCAACTAGAGCGCGAAATATTGAAGGCAGTTTAAGTAATTTTTTTTTTATTAGCCTATAATTGTGTCCCACCGCTGGGCAAAGGCCTCTCCCTTGGACCGCCAAAATCAATAGTACCTTATTATTCGTCCTCTGGCGGGCCTTGTCAATCATGATCATTCAGAAATCTACATGTAATACATAGAAGTTAATGCGGCTGCGGTCTTCTTTAAGAGCGTTTACGCCTTACGGCTTTCCATACAAACATTCAAGTCCTTATTTTTCGAAATGAATGAGCCGATTTTAATGAAACTTCATACACATAAGCAGGATACATCGATCTAAAAAGTTAATTGAAAATATTTTTGAAATATCTTATTTAAAAAAAGATAATTGGAAATATCTGTTTCTATGGAAAATTTAAAATCGTTCAATTTAGCTGTAACGCTTTTTTTCATAAAAATCGGTTCATTCATTTCGAAATGTATGAAAAGCCGTAAGGCGTAAACGCTCTTAAACTGTAAACACTTTTCTAATATGTCAGTGAATTCCATGTTAAGCTTTATCACTCAACATTTTTACCTGAGCTAATCTCTACGAGTGACTTATAGCTACAATCTAAATCATACAGCCAGTGATAGCCGCAACAGTAAAAATACAATTAGCTGGAGCACTCACTGGGTCGTCTGCAAACTCTCACTGCACACACACACACGCAAACACACGCACACACACAAACGACCTACATATAACACGAGATTTGCATGAGTGCATATATGTGTGAAAATGTATGGTAATACATGTATGTAGGTAAATACCAGAGCGCAACACTTTCCTGAATTTATTATGCTCTATATTTTAATGTAGCAGTTACTCATTATTTGACTAGCGTTCACGTGAATAGATTCGCGTTGGTTTATCTATAAGGAGACGTGCACACACGTGTGTTAGAGGTTTCACTTACACTTAAGGTACCTGATTGTAATTTACTGATTTACACAGTACCTACTGAAAGTTTTAGATAATCTAGAAAGAAAGAAGAAGAATGCTCTAGAGACTTTCAAACTTTCAAAAATGCTTGCCTTTATACCATCAAACGGCTTGTAAGGTTGGAATGGGTGCTGCTGGAACTGAACCAGTAAATGCTAAGTGATATGACTATGACTGAATTTTATAAATAAGTTAGTAAGAGCTGATGGCATCCGCAGCGAAACGACCGAGGCGACGCCGCGACGGAGCAAATAGAAGATATTTTACCACAATTTTCAGTAATTACGAGATTAAGGCCCTAAGAATAATATTGTGTTCTTTATAAACTGGCTTTATACAGCTATTTCGGTATCTACCAAAGAGAGCCGGGAAATTTGTCATTTTTTAATAATTAATTGGTTCATATTATTAACTTTATAATATTTCAGACTAATTACAAATTAATTTTAATCGAGAAAATTTGTTTCTAGGAAAACATATTTTTAACCCGGGTTCGATTCCCGGGTAGGGCAAAAGTGTTACTGGGTTTTTCCGAATACTCAGTAGCAGCCCCGAGTCTGGTGATGTGCCCGGTAACAGCAATAGGCTCGCCCCCTATTACGTGGGACCTAAAAATTCATGGCGAAATGTGGGTGTATTATTTACACCTCTGCCTACCCCTTCGGGGATAACAGGCGTGAGACTTTAAATAAATAAATAAAAAAAATTGTGTGGTTGACGGCATAGAATACAAGTGTCACCACCCCCTATCTTCCCGTGGGTGTCGTAAGAGGCGACTAAGGGATAACACGATGCAAATACCATCTTTGCGTAGAGACGGAAAACTCGACATCAAACCCTATGCGACTGCCTCGTTGGTCTCGCGGCATAAATATGCGCGTGGGATCGGGAGGTACCGGGTTCGATTCCTGGGTCGGGCAGTGTTATTGGGTTTTTCTGTCACGAAATTCTCAGTAGCAGCACGGAGTCTGGAAATGTGCCCGGTACGGCAATAGGCTCGCCCCTTATTACGTGGGACTAAAGTATATCTGGCGAACAGTGGGTGTAGAAATACACCTCTGCCTACCACTTCGGGGATAAAAGGCGTGACGTTATAAAAAAAAAATATAATAAAAATATTTAAAAAATGTTTACAATCAGCAAATGCAGTCATTTTACTGTTTTTATTAAAGTTAATTTGGCACCACAAGAAATTTAATAAACTTGTGAAATTATGCAAAAAATATTTAAGTACCTCATACATCAAATTAGCTACGTTTTCTAGCAATTAAATCGTTTAAAATAAAATCTTCAGATATTTTTGGCTAATGATTAGTTAATTTATTAAAATAATCCACCCACATCCACGATATTTTTAATTAACACGTTTATTGGCCAAAAATTACTTCTTTTTACATTTATGATTAATTTAATTTCCTTGACCGCCTTCATAAGAATTTAATAATCTTGTACCAAAAATCCATAAAAATATCTTCGAAATTTTTTGCTCAGCAATAAATCAGATTAAAATTCATAGCAATTAATAAATGACACTGAACAACAAAAAAATAAGATAGCAACTGTCAAACTACCTCGCAAAATCATAAATTACGTAAATGTTTACACCCATTTAAATCAATTTAACGTGTTATATTAATTTTATTATCATGCATATAATGTAGAGTATAAAAAGCTTTCTAATTCTAAAGGATAGAAAAAGCATGACAAACTGTCTGTTTAAAGGAAATAAATTATTGATATTTAACTTGAGGGCTTGTTATTATTAGCAGCCTCTAACTCATATACCAATGTATTTTATTAATGCTACGTAAGCCTACCATAAAGAAAAATATAACATGTTACGTTTAAGTAGTCAGTAAGCTGATTTCAAACGGAATTAGTTTAAAATGAGATTGTCCATCCCATGGAATATCGCTTTCCCTTTGGGTTGCGGACGAAAGAAAACTCTTGGATGCAACCGAGAAAACTAGAACAGCCATGATACATCAAATTAAGCGTGAGTGTGCGTATAAATATAATAATAATATTCTACCACATTCACACAACACCATCTAGTCCCAAAATAAGCAGAGCTTGTACTATGGGTACTAGATAATGGATAAACATACATATACAATACTTTTTTTGTAAATACATACATATTATACATAGAAACACCCAGACCAAGACAAATATCCATGTTCATACACACAAATGTTTGACTTGAGCGGGAATCGAACCTGCGACCTTCGGCGTAGCAGTCGCTTACACTCCCGCTACACCAACTGGTCGTCGTATAGCTTAGAATCTTATATAACATATTAGATTCCATCACATAACAAATAATTATTTTTGGGTGTTACGAAAATCAGTATTAAATATAACATAACATAATTTCACGCCTTTATTACCGCACGTAGGCAGAGGTGTATTGCATACCCACACTTCGCCAATTATGTTCAGTCCCAGTGTAATAGGGGCCGAGCCTATTGCCATCTATCGGGCACATTATTAGGCGAACGATTTAATTAATAACACTTTTAACACACACATATGATACATAACTTCGAAAAGTCAGAGGTGTGTGCCCGGTGTACTGAGGATCGAACCCGAGACCATCGATCGTCTTAATCCTTTCTTCTTCTTTAAGAAAGAAGATAGTTATTAGATAGTTTTACTTTCGCCGTGACTTTTTGCACGAGAGTCAGAACTCTTGTCAGAGCCGACAATGAACTTGGCTACAAATAATCAGGTACGTAATTAAATAAGGAACCAATTCAACAATGGTCGCTTATTGTGGGCCTTATCCGAAAGCTCAGGGTCACTCAGAGGGCGATGGAGAGAGTTATGCATCAGCAATGAGGGGATCCGCAGGAGAGCCAAAGTAACCGACATAGCTCTCCGAATAGCCAGGCTGACGTGGCAATGGGCAGGGCACATAGCGCTAAGAACCGATGGCCGCTGGGGCAGGCGGGTTCTGACATGATGAAGGAACCAATTGCAAAACTTTAAGTAATATGCCTATATATATACATATGTTAAATTAATTGAATCCATGGTGACACACTTATCCGGATCTGCACACCGTTGGATAGAATTCAAGTCGTTTCTTGAATGTTTTTTTCTAAAACTTATATATACAAAGGTCATTCTGAATCTTCAATTTCTTACTTGATTTGAGTAAGCGGCCGAAAACTCAAAACCGTTACAAAGATGACAAAAAAAAGATGTCTCTCACACATATTTTAATAACTACATATCAATAACGGTTACATTATCACATCCTTGTGCCAAATGCGTTGTGTACATAACACCTCGTAACTGTACGTTCGAAACGATATGCTATTCATAAAATTGATATATTGAACTCTTTGATTGCTCAGACAAGATTCGGACACAGGTGGCAAAAAATATGAGAAAGAACAAATTTTATCAACAAATGTCGATGAATTTTAATCAAAATATGATTGTGATCGTCAAGAAATCATTTGATATGTATGTTTTGAATTAATGATATCCTATTTTTGGCATCAAAAGAAGTTCTGTTTGTCGACAGAAATACATAAATTTTGCTGTATGTATAATGACAGTCGTTACAGGGCGTCAGTACCTTCTAAATAAACTGACACTAGTCTAAACCATGGAATATCGCTATCCCTTCGGGTTGCGGAGGTCAGGCAGTCGCTCTGTGGAAAAGCTAATATTCAGCCAAATCCGGTTAGACTAGTAAGCGGACCCCAGATTGAAACTGGGATAACGCTAAGAGAAAGAAAGAAGTATAATGATTCGTTAGCTATTAGTATATTTGCGAATTTGTGAAATATAAATTAGTATGTGTTGGCGAATTTTCGTAACACTAGCATCAAAATCAGCAGATTTTCATTACATTATCAACGCAGTATAAAATGTTGGCTCATAGTCGTTATTCCAGCTTCAGAACCTAGTAAGAAGAACCAAGGAGCAACGCAGTGAGGTAGTCTCTCCACTCTGTACAGAAAGGGGTACCAGATATTAGGTATATGTATGTAACGGGTCTATGTCGCGTAATTATTTGTAAATATAAGTAAAACACCTAATATTTCCCACGATGTTTCGGCATGGTTTATAGGACTATGTGTATAAGTCGCGAAATTTTACAAGTATTCATTACGTATATGATATTATAGGTCACATAATGCCCAATAATATATTCTTAGCTGTGACAAAATAGGATCTTATTTATTTATATAGACTCACGCCTGTATCCCCGAAGGGGTAGGCAGAGGTACACCTCGGCCTACCCCTATATTACACCCACATTTCGACAAGATTTTTTAGGTCTCACGTAATAGGGATCCTATTGCCGTTACCGGGCACATCACCAGACTCCGTGCTGCTACTGAGAATTTGGAAAAACTCAGTAACACTTTTGCCCGACCCTGGAATCGAACCCGGGACCTCCGATTTAATATTTAATAAATATAAACAATAAACAAAATAGCAAGAGAGATATTCTATTAAGATAATTGTATGCCATATTTACTTTTACGAGGTAATATCACATCGACGAATGAATACCGTTTGCGTAACGATATTCGATAGACAAATACAGTTTTATGTTATTACCATTTTTTATTTGCGCGTATTCGATGGAACAGAAAAACAAACGTTGAGAAATATCGATATCTTAATAAAAATAAATGTTTATAGGGGTGAAATTCATAAAACAAACTTTAGTAATGGTTCTGATTTAACTGCAGTGCAGTAGTTTAGATATGGGTATATAACTCTGTCTGTGTGCAATGAGATGCTTTAAAAAAGATAATTATAAACCAAGATAGCGATGAATTTTAAAATAACAACCATGCGTATAGCATATTAACATATTAGCTTAATATTAGTCACCGTTTTAAGCCCTGTTAATCTTATCAAGAGTATGCCGCTTATTACTTTATCCATGAAATGCCTTTATGTCAAGCTAGCTGCCGACAGTGCGTAGTTTTTAGGACAGACGGACATAGAACCTTTGAAGTTAGCCAACTCACGGTTACTTCAAACACGTTTACATCAAAACCACGCACCTTGGGCAGTCAGCTTAAGAAGCTAGTATGTCTAATGTAAGTGACTAATTTCCATTACTCCATCAATGTATCACCTAACTATTTTATTAGAAAGTCCGCTTGCATAAACTTCGTCGGACTTTACCTAATGAATCATCATTTAGAATCAATGAATTGCGCAAATCTTAATATATAAAATCCTTGCGTTACTTACTGACTGACAGACACGCTACAGCCGAAACTATTGGGCGCAGGAAGCTGAAATTTGGCATGTATGTTCCTTGGGGACCGTAGGGGTGCACTAAAAAGGGATTTCCCGAAATTCCCACGGGATCGGCCAAAACGGGTAAATTTAAAAATAATGCAGGCGTAGCTGCTGGCGTCCTCTAGTCGGTAAATAATTCTGCGATACTTAAAACATTATATATAGGTACTTATATCCTTTACAAAATAATGATGAATTTTTGAGTAATATCGCTGAGTTTGCAAATTGAAATTAATATAAATTGTATTATGTACTAGAGGATCCAGCAGCTACGCTTGCACATTTTTCCTATTGTGCGCTATCCTACCGAACCCGTGGGTATTTCGGTAAATCCTCACTTAGTGCACTCTTACGGTCCCCAAAGAACATACATGTCAAATTTTAGCTTCTTACGTCCTATAGTTTTGGTTGTGCGTTGTATGCAGATTAATTGACAGATTATTTTAAAAGCATTTATTTATTCATCTTGCAATGTATGTATGTAAATCTATTTTTGAGTGAAATCTTACATCAAAGTCGTTTTATTGACCATACTAGTTCTTCCAATAAGAAATACTTACTTACCACTTTTATCTCTGTACCACCTTAATGTTGACAGGTAGATAATGCCTTATGGCATTATGTCCACCTTTGTACATTGTTTGTGCATTAAATAAATAAAATAAATGAATACTTGGTAGCCCCTAGGTTGAGAACAAATAATATATTAAACGTAGAGACATTAAAATAATTAGTTCACTTCACATTATTCATGAATTGAATTGTTTTCAGAACATATAAGCCGGTCATTTTGGCATATCACTCTTGTCAACAAAATACATTCGCTCGCGTTATTTTCAAAATATTATTCAAACACTCAATCACAGTAAATAAATAAAATGTAATTTCATTTAAAATCTCTCAATGTATTTTCCATTTAATTACGTAAACAATGACTGCACTAACTGTTTACATAAATGAATGAAACATTCAGGTTCAATGAATTGCACTGTTCTCACGCTAAATGTTGTAAGGATTAACAAACATATATTTAACTAAAATGCATTACACCCGTCGGGTTAATGACCTATGATGATCATTTCATTGCGTACGTAACATTATTTTTCAGTTTGTCAAGTTTAAGATTTCTGGTTATTTATTGGGCTTAAAGGATATTGACAAGGGTTCTAACGTTAGAGTTTCGAGTTAGGTCGTATAGATAGATAGATAATCCTTTATTGTGCAAATGTTGGTACAAATTCGGTGTAAATGACAAGTGTACTACATACAAGTGTACATATCAAATGCACAAGGGCAGCCTTATCGCAAAGTGCGATCTCTTCCAGGCAACCTTAGGATGGACAGATTGAAAAGTCACGTCGTATATATAGCCGGGAATTTTTTTAGGTAATAAGACCTCAAGTGCTAAGAAATAAAATACCATTGACCTCATGTAACTTCACATTCACTCCTGAATTTAGACTTTTAAGAAAGACATTAAAAGTAAGTCTTCTCATTTCGATACTTGTGCCCAAGAATTTTATTATAAAAGTATAAGCTTCACGAAAATTTGTATAAATCTGTGAATGTTTTCTTTTTCACGGCGAAGGTTTTAATTAAACTGCGAGCTTTATTTAATTTTTGTTTAGTAACATGGATTCCTATCATTTTATACAGCTCCGAATTCCGTTCAAAGCTTTCGTGCCTAATAAATCGATTCACCTCGATATATATTTTTTTTTATAGTCTCACGCCTGTATCCGCGAAGGGGTAGGCAGAGGTGTAAATATTACACCCACATTTCGCCATGAATTTTCCCACGTAATAGGTGGCGAGCCTATTGCCGTTACCGGGCACATCACCAGACTCCGGGCTGCTACTGAGTATACGGAAAAACCCAGTAATACTTTTGCCCGACCCGGGAATCGAACCCGGGACCTCCGATCAGCAGTCGCATACGCTATCCACTGGACCACGGAGGCAGTCTCCTCGATATTCATGTCTTAATAAATGTAGATTAGTAAAATATACAGCAAAAATATCTCATATTTCTATTTTATTTACTTTAAAAGGCAAAGATAAGAAAATATTTACCAGGCAAATGCTAAAAGCCTCAAAGTATAACTGTGTAGTTATATTTTTAGCTTTTAGCATTTACTTGATAATATTATAAGTTGGAACCTGTATTTTTAGACTAATCAAATTATTTATAATAACTTGAATATTGGGTCAACTCAGATACAGTCATCTGATGGCGGCGGGTATACAGACAGATAGCAATTAGGAAATAAATTCAGATACATATTCTTTGTATTGGTTTTTAATATATTTGTAAATTTCCTCACAACACATAATTTAAATTTAGAGCCAGTCGATATTTGGAAAGAACTTTTTATATTTTTTTTTTATATAGACTTTCGCCTGTATCCCCGAAGGGTAGGCAGAGGTGGAATGTATTACACCCACATTTCGCCATGAATTTTTAAGTCTCACGTAATAGGGGGCAAGCGTATTGCCGTTACCGGGCACATCACCACTACTGAGAATTCTGAAAAACCCAGTAACACTTTTGCCCGACCCGGGAATCGAACCCGGGACCTCCAATCAGCAGTCGCATACGTTATCCACTGGATCAAGGAGGTAGTCTGTATAGTAAAATAAGGAGTAAAAACTGTATAGTAAAATAAGACAGCATGCACAGAACAGATATTCGTGTCCACCAAACCGGCATGTGTCTTGCAACTGAATCGAACCTATGACCTCTAACGTAGCAGCAATAGTCACTATTAGATGACTAGAACAGACCAACCATTTAATGAAGATAATTTAAGTATCTGTATTATAATATCTTTTAAGTAGGCAAGATTATTTCAGTGTCACAATGCTTTCTCTCGCGAAGTTTCGTAATTTTTAACGCGGAATGGTTTTTTAGCAGGTAAATAATTCACGAATTTTCCTTTGGCCACCTAAATCAAAAAGATTATGCTCGCGGTGCGTTTAATAGTGATTTTTTAAACAACTACCAAAAACCCAGACTCCAAACCTATATCTTTAATTTGCACCAGTTTTTCAGTGGCTGATAAAACCACAGCCTCTTTGATACTAACAAGATACTCATTATCAGCTCTTACATTTGCAATCACATACAAAGTAGTGAATGAAAAGTAGTACACGTCTACTTACTCAGCATTCTACCGCGGTGCAAAAATATAAGTTTCTAACTCATTTTAATTCAATTCAGAGCACATCGGGCATTAGATATCATTCGCATTAAATTACCACGGGAAAATAATTAGATATATCTCTCACATTTTTTCTTGACCACTTCAATTATGACAGTAATACATCGGCCAGTCGTTATATGATTAAGCACTTTCAGCGCGTGTTAGTTTCAGTGATCACAGCAATATAAAATCTTGCGTGCTTGTCGCGTGAAATCTGTTTTCTGATCCAAAAATAAGTGTCGCGAATTGAGGTGTTATTTGTGGCTGTCGAGAAATATCTATTTTTATTAAAACATTGATTGTATTTTCGTTTTGACTGAATCTTTAGTTGTTAAAATACTTGTGCCGAATCTTGTTTTATATAGGTCAGTTTGTAAGTGTTTGGAAAGCTCTCGCGAAAATTCGCAATAGGACTATTTACTGTCTTTTTGTTTATTTAGACTGTTGCATGAATATTTTAATTTATCATATACATATTAGCCGAAGTAGTTGAGACAGTATTTCTTCGAAATTCTTAAGGTTTCGCAAATATTGAAAAAGCAGGTACAAAAAATATTTAGCTATATCTGTGATCATATTTATCCCGTTTTTTAATTAAGAGACAGAAGCAATGTAGTATGATATCTCGAGCACATATCGTGCTGCTGTGCAGAGCGGCGCCGACGCGACGCTCCGGCGATTTCGTGCATTTTTTTGCAAGTGACGACTTGGATTTCTAAATAATTTAAATACGTGCACGAACTCAGAAACGCACTGCGCAGATCGCCTATTAATTGCTATTCAATGAATTGGGTCTGTGTGTACTGAGTCGCGTGCTAATCATCTCGCTAAGTTTTATTTATGACGTATGAAAGAATAGATAAGAAAATATCAGCATCTCTTTTCTCTGGAGTAAAAGTTGTATGACAGAAACTTACGGTTCTGATGACACCGTCACAGAATCCAATTATAACACAAAACCATGTCACTGTCACAGTTGTATTTAGTTTACGGTAGCACTTGATGCGCGACGAGTGTACGGATGGATTGGCGAGCGTGCGGGACGTACGTACGTAGCGGCGACGCGGGCGCGACTGACACGATCTGCGGCCAAACTGCGCGAGCGCCGGTGAAATGACTCTCGGGACTCGAATGAAATCGCATAAGTAAAATTGTTGCAGTTTTATTAAGGACTGGTTGTTGTAAACGTAAAAGTGGTACTAATCGTGTGTAAATAATTACACACAGCGGATTATGCGGTGCTACGTAATAAATCGCACGGCACTAGTCAGTCTTAAGTCACCGGCTTTAAGTCATAAATAAGGATTTTTCTTACAGTAATTGGTTTGAGATACGGTTAGTCTCAATATTATGTCGTAAAGTTTTAGAAGTGCGGCGGTTGTATCAGGCTGTTAATTAATGTTGGCAAATTATTAAGACGATGATTACATAAATATATAGTTGTAAATGTTTATATTTCCTCGAGAGTGTCATTTGCCGTGTTCCACTTCCTAGTTGAGATAATTTGAATATTCTGAATTGTTTTGGGATTGGCTCTTCAAAAGAAACCAAATATCAGAATTGAAGATTTTACCTAAATTCAAAAGGCATAACAATTTCCTTGAATACTATTTTATGCTCAACTTTAGTCAGCGGATGAAACGATTTTAAACTTTCGCGATTTATATAACTTTAAACAGCAACGGGCTACAATACCTGTTCTAGGTACATTAAATTGAACTTTGACCTGGTCAAAATGTATTCTACAGCTGTATTTCCGCTATATCAGCAATTTTGCAGAACTAAAGTTGTCCATGATAACGAGTGCAAATAACCACCTTCAGATTTGCACTATTAAAAATTGTATTTTTTTACTAAATTTATTGTGTTTTTTAAGTTATATTTTAAGTTTTTAAAGCAATTGGCGCTTTGAACCTACCCTAACTATGACTAGAAATAAATATTTTGCTTATAAAAAGCGTATGAGTACAAGAGATTAGCAATTAAGATCAGTACATTAATTTATTACTTGTTAATTCACCAAATGAAATTAATGCTGCCATATTATTAACGGAGGAATTAATATTTGACTTATACTACAAACATATTTAGTAATATATTACATTAATGAATATTAACTGTACGTTAATCGTTAAACATTAATCAAATATTATATCCAATGAATTATCATTTTGCGAAATACACTTATGATAATAATAAACAAGTTGTATTCTAAGCGTTTACTATCGATATGCGATGGCTATGGGAGGATGAATTATAATTATAACTTATCTAGTAAGTATAATTTATAATGCATGGTTTTGGGGTTTATAAACTGGATTAATATGAAATAGGTATAAGCTTTGACTTATTTTTTTGTCTGTGGCTGTAGATTATTTGCCGTGGCTTTTAGTAATATATTGCCCATAATTCCGCCCCGTAGGTGTTTAATGTATAAACTATATAACTTTTTCATATTTCATCAAACTCTAACCACTAGTTTTTGCGTAAAACTATCTTTCTTCCGTTTTCACAACCTCGCGCGTTTCTAAATGTCATAGTGCCTATTATGACATTTAGAAACGCGCGAGGTTTCAAATTAAGCAAATATTTCAATACATTTTAACCACTATTTTAACCAATTCAAAGAAAGCAATTTGGTGCCTTTAACAAATAGAAAAGTTTAGCTCAGTCTTTGGTCACCAAAACTTGGTCGCCTAAAAGAAAACACAAAGTCAAAGTCAAGTCAAGTTACACATGTTAAGTTAAAAACATATACGTTAAAACATCACAGTTTCTACGTTAACGTGTTAATTAATGTCGATGATACGAATAATAGGCAGAAAAAACCTTTCAATCGATCACACCTGTATTTGATGCGAAACACAGTTATGTTCTGAACAATACCTACATCGTATTATTATTACTTATCGGCGAAGTTTTTGCTTCAACAGCTATTATATAACAAGTTAACTTACATAAAAAATGGTGTATTATCGTCCCGCCATCACGGTTGCAGTGTAATACCATAAAAATAGTAGGTGTGTTGTATCTTAAACTTATGAATAATATAATTATGATTTTGAGACTGCCTCGTTGGTCTCGCGGCATAAATGTGCGCGTGGGATTGGGAGGTATTGGGTTCGATTCCCGGGTCGGGCAAAGTGTTATTGGATTTTTCCGTTAGGAAATTCTCAGTAGCAGCACGGAGTCTGGTAATGTACCCGGTACGGCAATAGGCTCGCCTCCTATTACGTGGGACCTAAAAAAAAAATCATTGCAAAATGTGGGTGTAATATTACACCTCGTCCTACCCCTTCGGGAATACGGACGTGAGTCTATAAATAAAAAATAAAAAATACTTTATGTCTTACCTACTAGCGACTTAACCCTAGAATCGCGCGGGTAGTGCAATATATAATTTACATAAAACCTTAACATATCATACATGCAAGCCTTCTTCATGAATAACTTTCTGTATAGTCAAAACCGCATGAAAATCTGTTCAGTAGTTTCTGAGTTTACCGCGAACAGACGCTGCGGGAGACTGTTTTATAATATGTAGCGATGTTTATCGTGTGAACAAAAGACTTAAACGGGCGCTGATGGCGCGTGCGCACGTATGTGAATCTACTAGAGGATGCCCGCGGTTACAACCGCGTTATTTAAGAATACTGCTCCACGCCCGTTGCTCATAGCGCAATGTTATATATTTTATAGCCTTCGTCGATAAATGGGCTATCAAACACTGAAAAAAATTTTCAAATCAGGCCAGTAGTTCCTGAGATTAGCGCGTTCAACCAAACAAACAAACTCTTCAGCTTTATATATTAGTATATGATTCAATGTATTTAATAGCATTGTGATTTTTTTTCATAATTAACCATATGAAGAACATTTCTATTTCTATCTGTAAAATTCAAATTACATATTTTAATCTACGTAGTCAGTTCTAAAAGTACCATTTGTGATCATCATCGCCCTAGCGTTATCCCGGCTGCATGGATGATTTTCCCCTTGGATCCTGTGGTCAGTCCAGTCCACTGCTGGATATAGGCCTCCCCTATGGTACGCCACAAGACCGACTCTCCTGTTTCCACCATTCAGCCTTTTCAAGTTATCATTCCAACTTGCCGGGGAGCGTCCAACACTACGCTTGCCAAAACCTGGCCTTCTTTAACTGTGCTAAATTAACGCTTCAGCCTGAGTATTTTCTTTCTCTGTTTATTTTTTTTATAGACTCACGCCTGTATCGCCGAAGGGGGAGGCAGCACTGCAAGATTACACCCACATTTCACCATGAATTTTTAGGTCCCACGGGGGCGAGCCTATGGCCGTTACCGGGCACATCACCAGACTCCGTGCTGCTACTGAGAATTCGGAAAAACCCAGTAACACTTTTGCCCGACCTGGTAATCGAACCCGGGGCCCCCGATCAGCAGTCGCATACGCTATCCACTGGACCACGGAGGCAGTTTTCTCTGTATTTTTGTCAAAAGGGATACTACGTTTTTGCTACACATATTAATATTTAGTGACATTATAATATAAATCAGAGTATACCTAAAATGCCGACGACCGCAAAACCACGAGAAACACGGAACATCCGCCATCATTCAAAGTTGTCAAAAGATTTATATCGTCCAGTTGTTTTCGAATACGTCACAGTTATAAAGTGATAAATCAATTGCTTTACTTTCGTAGATAGTATGTCACAAATCACTGACAGGATGAGGCTCAGATATACAGGGCTGACGCATTAGGAAATACATGACTTATAACTGAATAAACAATAATTACATAACATAACTTCACGCCTTTTATCCCAGAAGGGGTAGGCAGAGGCGTATTACACACCCACACTTCGCTAGTTATGTTTCGGTCCCAACGTAATAGACGGCGAGTCTATTGCCATCTACCGGGCACATCATTAAGCGAGCGTTGATTTATTTATAATGCACACATAACTTCGAAAAGTCAGAGGTGTGTACCCGGGGTACCTGGGGATCGAACCCGAGACCACCGTCTCGGCATTCCGTTACGTACACCACTGGGCTATCGCAATAATTATTTACTTCTAAATAATTAGTCTTTTCTCGATTTTCGTATGATATACATACTTTATTTATAACATTATATTTATAACTTAATTTTATTTACTACACTAAAAATATATATATTTATACATTCAAAATAACATACACATATAATTATTTAAAAATTATTCAAAAATAGCATACATAATTATTTCAAAATAACAAACACGCAATTTTAATAAGAGACAAAGAGTTTGTGAAATCTGAGTGCTTGTTAGAAAAATGAAGATTCTAAATGTAAGTACTTTAAGTTATCTTGTATTTCTCAGATAAGTGAATTTTGTATTCTTTATGAGAAATAAACGTCTTAAACCGTATATGTTATGATAATCAAATAAAGCATAATGATCAAAATATGTTGATTCTTGAATGACATGTTTCTCGTTATTTTTTGTGTATACAACATTCCATCTATATATCACGCCAATTCCCGACAATTTATAGGTTTTGAAAATTGAAGCAAGTTTGTCTTTAATCCTATTGTTGAATCTTTATTTAATGGTTTTTTATTATTTTTGTGAACTCAAAACAACCTACCAGGATAGCAATCTAGCAGGCTATATTTAACAACGTATTGTTTTATAATTATGAACAGTCGCGAAAAGGAAGACAATTATAGTAAAATTGCTCTAACTTCTGTAGCTATTCAGTTTTTAGATTTGCGTCTTTAACCATCAAGGTGTTGTTTTCTACTTACGCCAGCCAAGCAATAAGAGATTTTTATGTTCAAAATTGCAATGCTTGCGAAAAACCACTGTCTAGAGAAATAGCTATTAGAGAGTTGTAATGGTCTTTCAAACTCTCGAAGAAAGAAATAAATAAACGATTAGAAAGGCTAACTGGTCATACGATAACTTTGAAATGACGCGTCTAAATCCTAACTTATATAAAGACAGCTGTGTATCATGCACTCTAACATTACAAAACGCATATAGAAAATACATTTAGATATAGCTTTGAGAACAGAGACACTCATGTACCTACTAGCTTTTGCCCGCGGCTTCGCGTGCGTTAAATTCGGGGTAACACATATCTACTTTCAGTCTCAAGTTGTGTGAAGACACTCCTGATTATTGTAAAGAGTCAGAAGCACAGGGTACAAAGTAACTCGCTCAGTATCCATGACAATGTCAAAGCCATGTTTCAATACATGTCCAATATAAATATCTATAAACACTTTTGCATTTATAATTTTAGTAGGCAGAGAAAATCGTTTCAGCCGGTTGAGCGGAGTATATAATTAATATAATAGTTTAGATATGGGAACAATGTATTTCACGCACAATATGACAATATGTATGATGTGACACTTGACAGTACTGACAGATAGCACATGCGCAGCACTCAATTATTCGCGCATACGTTCTTACTTCCAAGAGGAAAATGTCTGCCGTACAAACCTCTATCCTCCCTATAATCCCTCCCAGTCCAATTTTTGCAACTCAAGGTAGCCTATGTCCAAACCTAGTCAAACCTCTCTGCCTATGTCCGTCTCCATGGTCCAATACATCTCTATATTAAATTTCAACAAAATCGGTTCAGTCGTTTTCGCGTGAAAACGGAACATAACATACATACACACTTTCGAATTTATAATATTAGTAGGGATATATAAGTATAATTTATAAACGTAGTTAATAGATTTTCTTAACGATTTAGATAAAGTTAACCGCAGCTACATATATTCCTGATGCGCGTGTTTAAGATTTTTAATTAAAAAAGTAAATATTTTTATAACATCAATTACAGAGAAAATCAGTATTGATTCATATCGATCTCACAATCAATCAAGTACCTATCCATTACTGTATAACCATAATGTACATATGTATACTCCGACCAATATTAAATGCTTTTAACAGCTATGAGATAGCTACTATGAAACTTCCTTTCTTCTCCTTATTGCTATGTCAGAAGATTTTACACTGACCAATCATACATGGTATGCTTCTACCTCTTTTACACAGACTAACTACATAAGGGAGACGCTTTATCACAAGAACTTCACAAGTAAATGAACACACGACTTTGAAGCCCGAACCTAAGACACTACCATAAAAGTATAAAAGTGACCACTTTACCCACTGCGCCATCCATGCAGACACAGGCTACAAGGAGGCAGCCCTGCGTCCAAGTGAAAGTGACAGTTACGGTACAACGTTAGCCGCATCTCCGCTGCGCCCGCGCTTCGCTGGGAAAGCCGCCGGCTGTCAAATTTACTTGTCAAACTGCCGAGCAACTATCACACCGTACTGTAATGTACAGAGTTGATGAGTGAGGAAGCGAATGTTGGGTATTTAAGGTACGGATATATTATCGACCAAGTATACGGCAAACAGATCTAATGTTATCGCTGATGTTAAACATTGGTATCTTAAACCTTTTGCTCACAAAATAAATATCGCAATTCGTTTTGCTATTAAAATAAAATATTATAAAATTATTAAATCACAGTTTTTAAAAATTACTTATGCAACTGCGCGTACATAGACTAAAGAAGTACTTACACTTTTTTTTAATGGCTCCATCGTTTATCGATAATTTTGCCAATGTCAAGGTGGAAGAAGAGATCAGACAGATATATTATATTTTAAGTAAGAACAGCCCATTGATCGGTCGGATTGTACTTACACTTATAATAATATCAAAAAATGAGCATACCTACATGTCATTTGGTGCACGCTATACCAAATGTCACGACATGATTTAATCAATAGCATACTTAGTGATCTAAAAATAGAAATGAATTGCAAATTGGTATGCGTACTGATGTATATGCAATAAGTATGCAATATATTAAAAGGATAAGCCGTTGGTACCAGTTAGGTTTTGGTCTAGAATCATTACGCTCGGTGGGCCTCACGCGAAAAGTGACAAAGTCACACGAAAAAGAATAATTTTAATTCAAGATGGCATATTCATGAGCATGGCGACAGTGTTTTGGGTTCGATCCCCACACGAGACAACATTTCGCGTGATCCACAAATTATTGTTTTGAGTTTTATTATGTATGTAACGGATCTATGTCGTGTTTTTGATAATTATAAAATAAATTCTGGGTCATTTTGTACGTTAATGAAATATACCTTAAGGCCCACGTAACACAGGACTTTATTCTATTATAGAGAGGTGTTGTCTTTTAAGAAAAACATATCAATGAAATGAAGTGCCAAGACGAAAGACAGCCAAGCCATTGCTTACCGGCAAAATTATGCGCTCTGTAGAGTGTAGGTAGCCCTTGTTCAAAGGAAGACAAGCCATGATACTCTCATTAGGCAACGTAGTAGGAAGATAGTTTATCCTCAAACCTACACATACGGCACAAAGAGTAAATAATTGTTGCCAGCTTATCATGCTAGACAAAAACGTCACCAGGTGGAACGAATGAACTCCAATGCTGTGTCGAGTGGTAATTAGCACCGATTATAGCACATAAATCTACGCCTACAGTTACCTGAGCTTGATGTTCTTTCCTTGTTCCATATTTAAAAGAAATATTCTTTATTGCCTCTCTAGTACTATATATATATATATATATATATATAATACCGCTAGTTTCATCATGGTATACATTCAATTTGATGCTTGTATTAGGGTATTAAAATTGTATCGGTAACACAATAAATAATATGTTTTGCGTCTTTTTTTTTTTGATGAACTAATTTACCAGCAACCACACCAACTTTATTAATGAAAGTCATGACGTCTCAAAACATTACAACATAATATGACGTAAATTATTTATTCAGTCGGTTCTTACTAATACTAAGAAAGCAAATGTGAGATTTTTTGTTAGTCAATTTGTTACACTTTCACAACAATCAATCATTGTGAAATTTCACCTACGCCTTGACAGGATTACATGCAGAAATAGACATATCATACATTTTATATGCTAGCCTTTGCTCGTGGCTCCGCCCGCGTGGGTGTTGATTATCGATATATTTATTTACTAGAGGATGCCCGCGGTTACACCCGCGTTATTTAAGGCTACTGCTCCGCTCCCGTCGCTCATAGCGCGATGTTATATAGCCTTCCTCGATAAATGGGCTATCTAACACTGAAATAATTTTTCAAATCGGACCAGTAGTTCCTGAGATTAGCGCGTTTAACCAAACAAACAAACTCTTCAGCTTTATATATTAGTATAAGATTTATTTATTTTATATTTTATTCTACACTTATATAAATCATTTGAAGGAATCGTATATTGCATACAGTACAAAGGGAGACTTATCACTAACAGCGAATTCTACCAGGAAACTGGAGATATTATTGGTACCTACAAATGAAATGGTACCTATTTGTAAATTTTCTAATTATAATGTCCATAGACGTAAAATGTATAAACATTTTTAATCGCAGTAAAAAGGAGCCTTTGTCATTCATTATAACAAAAAAAAAAAATATATTGCTCCGTTACGACGTGAAAGAATGAAAAATTAATAAACAAACACACTTTCGCATTTATAATATTCATAAAGATGCAACGCGCGTAAAGTCGTAGGCATATCTGCTACAAAAAATATTTCGTAAATCTCTTTTACTTTTTAATTCCAATTGAACAAATTTACGCTCCCAGTTACAGCACTCGTTTCGGTGTAAGCGCCGCTCACATTACAAATTCTGTAATAAAAAGTGTAATTGGAGACAGTCTGAGTCGTAAATAAATCTGGTTGTGGCAAGGTTTACGCGATCTCTCTACACCCAATCTTTTATGGCGCGTTGATGGACTAACAACCGATACAAAGTACATGTGTAGCCTTCGCACAGTTTAAGTGGAATTATTGATTTACCGTCCAACGTGGTGTGCGTAAACCTAGTTTTTGTTGGGATGTCAATGCGGTGAAAATGTTTTATTGCAAGGATTAGATGTCTGGCATTTCATTTGATTTTCCAAATCAGTATACAATTAAAGCCCGCTTCCCATGGTATGTGTTTTGCGGACGAACGCAAAGTTCTACAGTGTAACTTCAAAGGTGCCACGCGCGTTTGTAAGAAAATCTTCGCACCCTGGGTAGCGAGATTTACATGTGAATTGCTGAATCTATATGCAGTCATCTAAACTATGACGATCTAACAACTGATGAATATACTTATCAGACAGATATATTAACAGATAAATTACACCTAGACACGAGACCATCACACAAAGGTTTGTTTAGTATACTTAGGAATCTAAACCACGGCCTGCTCTTGAAACTTGAAACAAATTTCATTACATTGCATCCATATTTCAATACAAAACTGATAAATTATTCTCTTAGAGATTACCATTTGTAACAAGCTTGAATAATTCATAAGCATAAGCCGAAACTAATAATTGCAACTTCCCTGTTCCAAGTTGCGGTTTATTAAAGGGTTGTATTTAACTGTTACTCAATTTATTTTATTTTTTCACTAAAATACTGACTTGCACACTAAAATACTATTTGCACACCAAATATACCCACAAGATATTTCATAACAAACACCTGTTTATTGACCTTTGCAAATCTCTAATTATAAAAATAAACCTTTCAATTACAGAAGAATATCATATTTTTGTTTTACTTTTAACAACCAAATAATTTAATAAGGCAAGTTGACGGAGCCCTGCTTCGCAGGGCTCCTATTTTTGGGTGTAGGGTCACAAGAAAACCTAACATAACCTATTAAGTTTTCTGAGTGGATTCGAGTATATTTTGTGGTGCAATTAGTATTTTAGTGTGAAAGTCAGTATTTTAGTGAAATAATAAAGTTTCTTAGCGTAACGCACTTCAGTGTGTTACTTAAGATATTTGATGCACTGTTAAAAATACCCCTTTATTAAATAGTTCAAATATTGTGAGACAATAATTATGTTCAAAAATCTCTCAATAATAGGGTATATTTTTACATTCATATGACAACACTAAACCAAAATTGAAATCTTGGGGTGAAAAATATAGGTAATTCCTTAATTGCTGTTTTTTTCTGCTATTCACTTATTTGGAAGTATAATGACATACTTATTCTTCATCACCTGCTATGTATATAAACTGTCCCACTGCTGAATACTCTGCTCACTATGATGAGAAGTTCGTGTTGTCAAACCACGCAAGGCTTCAACCCGCACTTCGCCAGCGCACTCAGAACATTATGAAGAATTCTCAGGAATGCAGGTTTCCTCATGATGTTCTATTTCACCGTTTAGCAAGTGATAATAAACAACTTTATACGTACAATTCAAATTTCTTTCTAACTCGAATTTTTAAAATTCAAGTTATGGATTCAAGACTTTCTACGTAGCAGTTTAGTCTCTCCATAATGAATGTGATATCTTCTAAAAATATTACTTAATTTATTCATGCCACACGTTCCTCGCCATTTCCCAATTAACTTCATAAGCTTCCTGTCAAACAAAGAATCCTACAACAAGCTCTTCAAACAAAAGTTTAATAAGTAAATTTAATCCATGTACACACGTACAATATGTAACCACACGTCTGCTGGAGCTAATTACGTGGCGGTTTAATTAGAGCGCCCACAAGACCGCTGACTTTTCCCGTTGTGGCGTCCGCCAGTGTTGTGTCCGTGACGCATTCCTGACGGCCGCAAAATCGTCGGTTATATAAATGGGCTGGGTATACGAGATCGTGATTGTTGACCGACAACTAGGTCAAAACTAGGTCTATTTCAGAGATTTTTCAATCAGATTTATATTTTTTTTTTCATATTCTATTAGATATAATAAATATTTTACCACACAACACCCTCTAGCCCCAAACTAAGCTGTTGTATATAAGTATATATTATTTATAGCAATATGTCAACACGTTCGACAAAAGCCCAGCATTGTTTCGTAAGTCAGGTTTGGTCTAATGTACCTTTAGGTTACTGACACCGACACTGTATATTTCGGAAAAGCCATTCGCAGTCTACTCCACGACATAATATTTAATATGTCCAGCAGTGGAGTATGTCTCTTTTAATTTAAAGGTACGAGTTGGAAGCCGGCCGAAGACGACAACTGCAAGCGACGTGTCGCCGCGAATTACTGTTTTCTATATATTTTTATGAAATACCTTCCGTCCGGGCGACACGTCGCTTGCAGTTGTCGTCTGCGGCTGGCTTCCAACTCGTACCTTAAGTCATATAGCATTGTGAGTCAATGGGAGGATTTGGTCTTACCTCCTTCGCGTCATGTACATAGCCATAAAAATCAGTACCGGATAAAAAACATTTTTACAAGGATGACAATTGTGACGACAGTGACGTACCGGTAACCTTAATGTGAATATGTACTTTCTAGGCAAGCGTGCTGTTCAGCTATATCAAAAAAATATACCGCAAAAATAAAAGGAAAATGCAACCGAAATGGACTATGTATTTTTACAGCTTTACCACCAGGTACCCCAATCCACAAACCAAAAAGTCCGACCAATATCCTAAAACGTTCATACACTCTGGCCTAATCATTCATATATGCACTACTATCGAATGCATACACAACGCCACCAAATTTAATATGCAAGTAGCGGCCGCAGCAACCGTCGATACGCATTCATCTCTTGCATTAATTACTAACTCTAAAATGCATACATGCATTGGGTTGCTAAATTTTGCTAGCGTATATGTTAGTAGCATGCACGGAATAATAAGCGCGGGCTTAGCTTGCTTTAAATATACTACACAGATTGCCTTTAGAGTACGCCCGACGTAGTAATTTGAGCGGCCGCCTCGTCGCTTAACGCTTTGCTGAGTAGTGGGCTCTACTCCTATATGAGACTACGCTTTGAGTGATCCATCCATGTCGTTGTTTCCAGTAAATATCCTGTCTATTGTGGTATACACTCATAATACAAATACAGAATTTAATCTTTCTGCGGGCGCCGGCTTTCCAAAAAGAACTTCGATGTACCTATATCACAGTTTTTACTAAAACGGTAAGGCAAAGTTACGCTCTGATACAGAGGATAATCACATAAATTTTAAATAGCAAGGACATATAAACTATGCCGCTGAGCATTACTTTTTGGTTCTGTTTCCGCAACTTCACGTCCTGCTGTGAATTTTGCGCACTTTAACTTCTTTTTCGAATAAACCTTTTTAAAAATAATGTAGGAGTTAACAAAACTTTGATATCATGAATATGTGATTATACCTTTTATTAAGACCTAGCGTTTCGCCTAGCTGGCATTTGTTGTGATTGTGAAAACCCATAACAGTTTACCTGATTTTAGTATCACGATTTTCTGGAAACATAATCGCTTATTTAAAATACAGTAATACTAATAAGTAGGTGGCACGTAACCATAGATATAATAAGCAAGGAGATATGCCCTGTAGACGAGAATGTTTCGGATACCTGTGTCACCAGTTTGCCACTTCCACGTGGCTAATATTACACATGCAGTTCACTAATCATCATCATCAGCCTTTAACAGTCCACTGCTGGACTAAGCCTCTCCGTTGAAAGGAGGAATTGGCCTACTATACCACGCTGGCCAAACGGGTTGGTATAGGGTTTGTATCAAGTTCTCCTTCTCTTACAGTGCTGTTCTCTGCATAATATGCTCCCTCTGTCGGCTCTTACGACACCCAGGGGATGATATGGGGTGGTGACATTCCGTATTCTTAATCCGTCACCACACGGACAGTTCACTAAAAGCAATATAAAAACGCAGTCGCGCACACACTCGCAATTTTTAAATCAAAACTGCCAAAAACTCAATTATAAATCTTATCCTATCGAACATAGCGTGTATCACCAAGCAAGGTTCAACTTACTCACACAAAACATCGATCACTATCGTTGTGCTGTGCACAAGTACTGTACACTAATTCGTCGCGAGAAGCAGCAGCCGTACTACGTGATGCATTGCCTTAATAAGGTATCGTTTGGTCATAATTACATTGCTTGTCCAGTTATTTCGCGACAAATTGACCACTTTGGGCATCTCGCGCGGACACTGACATTCCCTCTTGGCACTTCTCCTCTTATTTATATTTCTATGCACGAAACAGTTTCTTTATTAATCATGGTACTTGTACCAAAACATGCCTCACAAGTTTTCAAATTAAGTTCGCAAACAAAATAGGTATTACAAAGAAATATAGGTGTTGTAGGGTGCCTTTTATAAAATACTGCTGATCCGGCAAATGCGTTTCTACCATATAAATAAAATAGGAAGTTATTAGGTGAGTTACAGATATTTTAGACACTATATTAAAATATATCAAAATATCGGAAATTATTTTTTCTGGATTCAGGGCAGCTCACCTATTCATCTTAAGTAAACTAGGTGGCAGTTGAACTATAGCCACTATTTATCAATAAAAAACTCATAATAATATACCTTTGTACATTTCATAACACCTTCATATAATATATCACAAATTAGTGATTCCCGGGTCGGGCAAAGTGTTATTGGGTTTTTCCGTTAGGAGATTCTCAGTAGCAGCACGGAGTCTGGTAATGTGACCGGTACGGCAATAGGCTCGCCCCCTATTACGTGGGATCTAAAAAATCATGGCGAAATGTGGGTGTAATATTACACCTCTGCCTACCCCTTCGGGGATACAGGCGTGAGACTATAAAAAAATACCCATACTCGTAAGAAATCATCATACCTAATCATCACGCAAAGATTTGTCTTGGGTCGGCATCACACTCACATCTTCCAGCGCTTGAAAGCTAATAACCACCAGACCAACAGGCCAGTCTATTACTTTGGATGCATTACACACAACATTTCTGCTAAGATAACAAGATACACCTTTACAAAACCTTTGTCTAGAACGCCAGCATAACCTAAGCAGAAACATTTTAATCTGGCGTGCGTTTTAGCGATGTAATTAACCTAATTAGGTAGTTAGCTAAATATTTTAGCGGTAAGTAAACTATGAGGATGGTGGCTGGGCCGCAGACAGCGGTAAAGTATTGCCGACCTAGATGCTGCTCGTTCCCTGAATACTTTAAAAGCCGGGGATTCAGGTCCGTATGAGAGCGATTTTGTTGGCTTCAGAGAAAATTAGATTGCTTTGATTTCAAGCAATTTGTTTAAATAAAATATTGAAACAATTTAGAGCACCGTGAAATGTTTCAATTTGTGAGGTAAATCAACTATTTTAAGACAAGGTTTTGACGAAGTATTAATTAGTGGCCGGCCACAAAAAGAAGCCTTCAGTCCCAGCTGTTAGAGAGGTCTTTAAAATTCGTCAGTCATCTAAAATTTCCTGTCTCTATTAGAAACTATAGGATATGAGGATATGGGTATGGCTTATTTTTATTAGAAAAAAAAATTGCTTTTTTTTCTATTCGAAACAAATCGAAAAGCTACTGGTGTATAGTACGTTTTTATTTTACTGAGCAGCCTATTGAGCTCACGAATACACCTTAACCACGACTATCAAGAGTACCTTTTTTTTATTAATGGGCTTTCCAAAACAATAATAAACATTCAAATCGAACCTGGCCTGATATTAGCGCGTTCAATCAAAAAAACAAACTCTTCAGCTTTATAATACTTATAAAGATTTATTCAACAACTCGCTGCGATCACCGCCTCCCGCTAGCACTAACGACTTGCCTACCAACTAGCTAATACCTTGATTCGACTTAGGATTGGAAAGCGGGAATTACAACTGAATTAATAATAGAAACTAGGAATCATTGCGAGACCTTCGCTCTCCAACTTTGATAAAGGTACAGATTATACAGGTGTGAACGATGTTTAGTTACGGTATACGATTCTGACACCAATATTGACGATATAATTATAATCGGCGATATATGTCGTACCTACCTTGACCGTGCACTTGCGTCAACTGGAATTACCAAAACACCTCTTGGTGCTCGCCACACTCCCCAAGGAACATATGTACCTACATGTACACACATACAGAATTGTAGTTTACGAGGACAGAAAATGGACTGCCTCGTTAGTCTCACGGCATAAAATGTGCGCGTGGGATTGGGCGGTCTAGGGTTCGATCCCCGGGCTGGGCAAAGTGTTATTGGGTTTTGCCGATACGAAATTCTCAGTAGCAGCACGGAGTCTGGTAATGTACCCGGTACGGCAATAAGCTCGCCCCCTCTTACGTGGGACTAAAATAAATCTGGAAGGGAAAAATCTGCTGAAAATTGGGTGCAGCAATATACCTCTGTCTCCCTCTTCGGGGATATAGGCGTGAGACTATGTATGTATGAGGACAGAAAATTCATCATTCTTGATATTCAAAAATAAATATATGCAAAATTTATGCTCAGCTTTTTGTCTTCATAATGTATGTATTGATTTGTTTTCATTAAATAAGATCCAGATTATCTATAACTTAACTGCACGGGTGGCGCAGTGGTTTAAGTAGTTATCTGGCTATTTACTACTAATCTCGTCTTAATATTAACCATTTTTTTTCACAGTTCTGAGTGTTATTTGTGTTCTTTGGTTAAATATTTATGAAATTCCTGCGATATGTTATAATGAATTCCTATGTGGACGTTAATAACCGTCGTAACTAATCATGACCCACACGTTTCAAGTCTAGAGAAGCAGAGAAGTGGGCAAAGATCCACCCTCACTTTTACCATACCTAATGCTCTCTCTTATTCTCATTCACCGAGCCTTTTAGAAAAGCACAGACGGTCAAAAGAAACGCAATTTCGGCACTCTCATACAAGGATCGAAATGTAACAGTAAAAATAAGGTATCTTTACTGTTATATTTCGATCGATCACTATTTTCGTCGATTTTTATGGAGGGTAGCTACGTACATATACGATTCTTTTTTTACTGTGAAACCCTAAACTACGAGCTTATCCTCCGACTCTTAGAACAGGCAGAAAGGATGTGTATGATTCTCTCTAAAGGGACTCGGGGCTACCCATAAAAACTACCGCGATGTCCATCGACAAAATCACATGCATCGCGGTTAGCGTACTTCACCGTGATCCCACCTGGTAGCATACTATACCTGCCTACATGGTTTTATCCTGATCGAGCCGGCCCATTGTTACCGTAACCAGGGAATTTCGCTCATTCAAAAGAATTCTTATCAATGCTATCTCCAAAAAAGAAACAGCTCCGTTGTTCCGAAATTGAAACAGTACGCTATAAGCTCATTTATTTATTGTTTTTACGATCACTGTCCGACTTCCATCTTTCGCCTTGGGAGTTATTACGTAAAGTTAATTCCAGTTAACTGTACCCTTTGTAGTATCGTTAAAATTACAGCGTTATCTCCCCATCAATCCTTGTTAATGTTGCCCACTCAAAAATAAAAAGCCTACGTATTTTACAGGCGGTTCCAAGACTTGCCTTAAAGATTAAGTGTTGAGGTACTTAAAAGCAGACGAGCTGCCCCAAAACAGAATTTACAACTTAGTCTGAGGGCTGAATTTTAAATTACATAAAGTTGTTTGCCGAATATTATTAGCGTGAGTGCTCTATACTCAAAGCGCGAGCCTATCAACACTCATAAATAGATACGCATGCTATCATCTATAAGCGTCAGTATCTGTAAATGTCATATTTTCTCTTCATATCACATTAACTAAATATGGCGAGGTAATAACCGCCACCCAACTCCCTCAAGGGAGAGACAGAGTATATGCTATTTTTATTAATGAGTCGTAATAGCGTGGATACTTTGAGACTAATACATATTTATGCAGGTTGGAACTGTTTATCACCGAATTTACTCAGGAATTAATACGGTTGGTGTAGTGAGCGGCCGCCTCGCCGCTTGAGACTGCGTCGAGTGTTGTGGGTTCGATCCCCACACGAGACAACACTGTGTGTGATTCATAAATTGTTGTTTCGAGTCTGGGTGTTCATTGTGTCGGTTATTTGTATGTTTGTAAAGTCCCCTGTGACACGGGATTTAGTCCTAGTGCGGGAGTTGTCTTTTTTAAATTAAAAAATAATAATAATAAACAAACAAGGTGCATAGGGTTCCCACCAAGAACTTAGGGTCCCAAGCCAACCTCATCTGCAAGTGGTGCACCTGCCGAAAAACGGACGAGGCTCTGGCAAACAAAATATCCCGATAAGCGGCAATAAGCTCGCCACCTATTACGTGGGATCAAAACACTGACGAAAAGTGGGCGTTTAATATGCCTCTGCCTACCCCTTCGGTGAAACAGGCGTGAGTCTATGTATGTATGTATGTAAACAAACAAACAAACCGTGACCTTGGAGCACGTGGTCTACTTTCGTGTATCTCCCCTACTGCGCACGATCTTCGACATCCTTAGTGGTGTGTGTAAGTACTTTTTACACGTTCGACGTATAATATGTATATTTAATTATAGTTTCTCGATTCCCGTCCTTGATGACTCATTTACGATAAAGTTTATCAATAATGCAACCAGCGGCTTCTACTTTGTATAATTGTGAACTTACTGCTTACAAATATCCTGAGAGCGTGATCCGAGGCGCCTGCTGATCACGTTTCTGTCATTCTAATAGTATTAGAATCATTGATCGCTTACTAAATAAAGCTTGAAATAGTCTATTGCTAACCAAGGAACGGTTGCACTGGGTAACTAGGTAGGTACTGCCGGCGCTTGATTCCCAGCGTTTTATTGAATTGAATACAAATTATGTAGGGTAAGGAGTTAGGACAGTTGAGAGCCTCGTTGGTCTCGCGGCATAAATGTGCGCGTGGTATTGAGAGGTCTCGGGTTCGATTCCCGGGTCGGGCAAAGTGTTATTGGGTTTTTCCGTTAGGAAATTCTCAGTAGCAGCACGGAGTCTGGTAATGTGCCCGGTACGGCAATAGGCTCGCCCCCTATTACGTGGGACCTAAAAATTCATCGCGAAATGTGGTTGTAATATTACACCTCTGCCTACCCCTTCGGGGATACAGGCGTGAGTCTATAAAAAATAAAAAATAAAATAATATTAAAAATAAGACAGTGATTATTATCATCAAGCATATCTATAATCTGTCTGTCCTCTTCTCATTGCAAAAAGAGTCGGCCATAGTCCACTACGCTTCCCTCTTTTGTTCTCGAAATGAAAAAAAATATTATGGAGAACTCTGACTTATGCAGATTTCTTTAAGAAGTTTTCTTTTGCTATAGCTAACAATATAATATTAAATACAAAATCTGAATATATTAGTAGATTGAACATTTGGTTTTAATTAATGGTATTTTTTTCTGCTTCGCCTTGCCCGTCAGACCCCATATTTGGTCAATTTATGTTTGTGTAACTGCACTTTAATAACAATTATGTAAAACATATTGATAATACCATACACAGTGATAATAACATAGCTATTAAAATAAGTTTGAAAATATTTTCAAATTGTTGTTTCCGGTCAACGGATACAAAGTAGATACACCCAGTGCTTTACCCAGTGCGAACTTAAATAAAGAACAAGTGAGGGTAGGTGCCGAAACCCGCACTCCACAAGACGGCGCTGAGCTCTCATCAGTCTCTCCGCGACTACGCTCGGTGCAAGACGAGTGAAACGTCGGAAACAAATAGGTATTTATACCTTAAATAAGTTAAGTTAACGCGATTAAGACCTGCTAAATTATTTTGTATGATGTATACAAATCGCGAAAGTTTAAAATCGATCAGTGCTTTGAATGTTTGTAGTCTCCCGCAACACAGGACGTATCCCTAGTGGCGGGAGTCCCACCCTATCTGAAGTACCAAAAATCTGTTCCCCATCAGACGGTAGGTAACAAGGGCACCTCAAAGGCGTCAGCACAACACAGACTAGACGTCAAAGCAACAAGTGCGTTTCACGAAAATATTGACGATATCTGTCTCCCAATATTGTATTACGAAGATTGATGGTGAGATTGATACTGACACAGTACACTATATTGAGATCAATTCGTCAAACCTGTTTACCTAGTTATCATATTTATTTTTTATGGACTCACATCTGTATCCCCGAAGGGGTAGGCAGAGGTGTAAAATTACACCCATTTAATTTGTACATATTTTAATTTGTACATCATAAGATAGTTTTGATAATAAGGTCTGCACGGTGTGGCGTAGGGGCTTAGAAGTCTGATTGTCCAAACTATTTACGGTACGGATTCTGTCGCGATATATTGGTTTTAGAGATATTACATTTAAAACGAATGATTTAGACACTACATATTGTAAACCCAAGAAAATACTAGGTCTAATTGTCTTTAAATACCTACTGCGCTAAGTGTTGTGGATTCGGTTCCCTCTTTATGTGTAAGAGACAGTAAGTGGTTGTTTCCAATTTGCGAGTTCTTTGTTTAAGTTGTTGGAATGTGTTTATAACTATTTTAACACTAGCGGGGTCACTGGAGAATATACTAATCAATACGCGTCTCCCCACCTTTACGGGATCTTGACGATTACAGCGGAGGCTGAGACCTTAATTTGTGCACTGTGAAGGTAAAAAACACATCCTTTTCATTAAAAATATATGGAAGGTCCAAGGTATCTTTCTTTTTCGTGCGACTGTGTGGCCAACTCAGGCGTTGTAGATTTTAGACCGCTTGTAGATGTTCTGACGTAAATGCCATATGTTGACACCCATCCGATTGGTGACCTGTACAAGCGTTGCTTAACTTTGCCGATCTATTACGATTGACAAACTATGGACACTACAGCCCAAGTTGTGACAGTATATTCATAGGAAGTCGCACTTTTCATACATTTTGCTAAATAATAAATCACTCTAACAGCCCGTCATTCGTGTTCTGTGAAGATAAGATATTAGGTAACTTCGAGGCGAGCTCTCGCAAGTAGAATACTTCGGTTGACCTCTTTCTCGAAATTGGATCCGCCGACCCGTATCGTTTGACTAAGGTAGACTTGAAATTGTAGTGTACCTATTTGCGTTGGCCCCATATTTGCAGCTAACGTTGGATCAGAAAGAGAGTTTGTGTGGTTAGTATATTGTTTGGAACTAGGCTAAACTTACAGCGATTGCCTAGAGACCATCAGACTATGCAATTGAGAGGCTCTCGAATTCAAAGCGACGGCGACGCCGCGCATCACTTAAATAAAGTGGATATAAAATTAATAATTATTGCTTGCTAAACGATGACGGTGGTGACGGATTAAGAATACGGAATGTCACCACCACATATCATCCCATGGGTGTCGTAAGAGCCACCAGAGGGAGCATAATATTATGCAGAGAACAACACTGTAGGAGAAGGAAAACTTGATACAAACCCTATACCAACCCGTTTAGCCAGCGTGGTATAGTAGGCCAGTTCCTCCTGAAAGGAGAGGCCTAGTTCAGCAGTGGACTATTAAAGGCTAATGATAAAACGATGAACTAAAACGTCGTAAGGAAACGTGCATGTCTGAGAGTTCTTCATAATGTTCTGGAAGCAAATGTGAAGTCTACCATCCCACGCTTGGCCAGCATGGTGCTCTATGGCTCTTATTACAGTAGGAATAGGTTGGTGTCTAGCCGTGGGACAGAACATATACAAGGGTGATTGTGATGAGTCTGTATCTCCATTTGCTTAATAAGGGATCAGTTTCAAATCCCGATCCTTATCATATATCGTTCTTTTTCATTCTGCTTCACCCCTAAGGGTCAAAGCGTCATGTTTCACAGCCTATATTTTTCTTAATAATGAGGCTGTCACCTATTAAACGAGTTTTCAATACCAGTTATTAATTTCTTCGGATAGCGCATTAAAACAAACAAGTTTTCAAGTTATTTTCAATAATCTGAATGTTTGAAATATAATAGTTGCTTCAGCTAAGTAGATATGTCTCCGTATTTACACTAGAGCACATTACCGAGCGGCTATTTGCTATATGCTCGGGGCGTTTCTGTCTGTCGATATATTTTATTCAAGGTATAATAACGACGATAGTATTTGTCGAATAAAATCACTTGTTTCTTTTATACAGTATGCAAATAGTTATTATACATAACTTATTATTTACTTATAAACTTAAAGCAATAATAATCATACACAATACAACATCAACCATTCAATACGTAATTGAAACCTAAAACAACAAACACTAAATTTATTCTAAGACGGCAGCCATGTCTAACCATTAACCAACTAAAACCCCCGTATACAATCATCTTAGCAGCACAAAAGTCAATTCACCGCGCATTCGTATGCAAATTATTCACACAACTCCTAACCGATACTAATAACAGAAATACTGCCTACCGACACAGAGTAATTCACATTAAGCACAGTGATAAAATTACAGCGGTTTCAGACTAGCCTTTTGTACGCGCGTATAAGCTCGTTTTTGGAAGCACAATTAGGGCGGTTTCAGATTAGCGTATTTTTCTGCGCGTATACGGTCGTTTCAGCGTACGCGCTTACACACGCGCTACATTACGCGCTTCAAAAAACTGGACTCGCGTAAATGGGCATATTTTGGCGTGTTCGCTCGAAACATTAGTGACATCTTGTCAGTGTCAACATGGATTCTGACGACTCGTCGCGTCAACGCTCGTACGAGTTGCGCGTGTGCCAAATGCCGCGCCTATACGCGCCTACATGCGCTCTCAAAAACGTGCTTATACGCGCGTATAAAACGCTAATCTGAAACCGCTCTTACAGCTTTCGCACACCCGCAACTCGTACGAGCGTTGACGTGCTTCTAAGCTCGTATGAGCGCCGTACTGACTATCGTTGCGAGCGAACGCGCCGAAATAGCGCTTACGCGAGTCCGGTATTTTCTAGCGTGTAAGCGCGTATGATGACATAACTTCATAATAATGTTATGTCATCATACGCGCTTATCATGAAACGACCGTATACGCGCAGAAAAATACGCTAATCTGAAACCGCCCCTACAGCGTAGTATCTCAGCATTCTGAGCACAGCTGTAATGAGCCACATAAATATTACATAGGTTAGAGCATCTCACAAGTGGGCATTAATCGTCTTATCTGGCTAACGAGTTACTACTCGCAATCTGTCTCGACGATATAATCGAATGGACTACTAGTGGTTCTCGAAAGCTTTGATAGATCATAACAGTTATGGTTTTTTATAATTTTTTTTACTAGTTCCACTCGCGATTCTGCTACTGTAATATGTGTGGAGCCAGGTTCAGCAGGACTAACCATTGAAGGCAAATTTATTACGAAACTTTGAAACGCATGTAAATATCCTGTAAAATTTTGGCTAGAAAGCGTACCCTGTCCTCTAAAGTGAAGTTTTTGGATGCAACCAGAGTAACGCTAGGACGATGATGAAGCTGATAGGTTGACAAAACTTATGCTTCTCCACAGCGGGTCAGTCGTTTGCCCACCGTGACCTAATTAGGCAGAATAACTTTCCCAAGGCTTGAACCCGAATCAGGATATTTGAAGGTATAAATGTGTAGAGGCTGCCATAGATCTTCATAGCCCAAATATAAACTTTGCTTTCCTTTTTCTCTATGTATTTCAGAGAATATAACGAGCTGCCTAGGTCTACTTGACAGTCCATAATTATAGAACAAAGCAAGGTGGATTGTGAGAGCACCATGCACAGAAAGCAAAATACATGAAGCTAATAGTATCTTAATGAAGAGACCGTAAACGGGACATCAAAACCTACACCAACCGGTCTAGTCATCGTGGTTTATGTATCTGTAGTAAACCAAATTCTGCTCACACATGCCTCTCGACTTACAATGTTATTACGATGCAAATTAGGAGCTTTTTATTTTGTGCCTGATGTCTAAAACTGGTCTGCCAATGTCTGTATGACTATGCTTATTAGGCCAACACTTGAATTGCATCCAAAGCTCTATTAATAAAATAGTATTATCCTACAGAACGCTTCATAACAAACCGCACAACTAGTACGGGTATGCGATAACCGATGCGTTTTCTCGCTCACTCGTCACGAGGGCACAAAGCGAGCCGAAGACCTAGCTTTAATTGCCACTAATCGAGAACACTATCTAGATTCTTTCGCTGCTCGTTAGTGTTACAGATGGGCCACGACTACAGCGACAAGCGGAGCGATACGCGACCGCGGCGAGTGATACGACAACCACTGCCTTCTACACGCTTGCGTGAGCGGCGACGACGCGGCCTCCATACTCGTACATTTCCTTCGCTCCTCACTGTCACGTGTCGCTTCGCCCATCGCTAAAGTCGTGGCCAAACAGTAAGGGTAAGGCCATGCAACTGACCTGAGATATGTCCGCCCCGTTTCGCAATCGTATATACATAGTCCGCTTCCTATTAAGACACGCCTTCAGATACTAAGCTGTAATCTGTGCTAATGGTTAGAATTAAAACTGTAGTAGTAGTATTTCAGTGACGCTTTGTATCGAGAGGTCAGGTTTAAGCTGTAGTAGAATAGCTTTAACCTCATGTAAGTTTAATGTGGTTTTACAGAAGAATAAGTGAACCCTTGCCATCTTGTCTCAACAAAACTCAAATCATCTAACTTCAAGCATCTAAACAATAATGCTTTGCTAAGATATCATAACATCATTGTTTCCAATACCATAATTTAAGTAAATCTTGTACTGACTGTCATATCATCGCTGAACCCAAACTTCTGAAGCTAGATGCATGAAATTTGGCCAGTTTTATTTGACTTTAGGAATGGCTATTTTATATTCCACCCCTAAAGGAGTAACAAAGGTTGACAGTTTAAAGCAGGCGACGACGCAGGCGACTGCTTATTTATTAACATACATAAATAGACTCACGCCTGTTTCCCGGAGGGGTAGGTAGAGACTACGGAATGCCATTTGCAACGATCCTGAAATCCTCTCTTGCTTCATTCACTCCCATCAAGCTTCTCATGCATGCTCTTCTGTTTAGGTTACTTCTTACCTGTCCTTTTTCTAGGATATCTCCAATCTGATCAGAGAACGTCCGCTTAGGCCCTTCGTCCTGTCCCATTCACACTTGCCTTATGTTATATCTTCTTTGTCAGTCTTTCGTCATCTGATTTATAAAGATCTGTTCAAACATAGACTAATGATTGGTCTTGCTCTATAGCGAAGCGATACCAATCATTTGTCTAAGTGATCAAACTTATTTCAAAACAACAGTACACTACCAAGCTTCAGCCCTTCAAACCAAAACAAATTAAATATAAATACACAAATTTGGACGGCGAGCGTTAATACTAACCCATGTTATCAGGTCGAGCTAGGCGGTGACCCTAATAGGTTTGGCGAGTAGCCAGGAACGATACGAATACCATTCCGATTCAAGGTTTCTAAACGTTTTTTACACCTTACATTTCAAGTCAAGCATCGTAGCAATTTGGTGAAACTATTTCGTCTTTCGTAGTATTTTTCTTTGTCGTCTTTTACGACACCAACGAATTGAAATGGGGTAGTGACACTTTGTATGCTTAATCCATCATCATCAGCCTTTAACAGCCCACTGTTGGACTAGGCCTCTCCTTTGAAAGGAGGAATTGGCCTATTATACCACGCTGGCCAAACGGGTTGGTATAAGGTTTGTATCAAGTTTTCCTTCTCTTACAGTGCTGTTCTTTGTCGCTCTCCCTCTGTCGGCTCTTACGACACCCATGGGATGATATGGGGTGGTGACATTTCGTATTCTTAATCCATCACCACACGGATAATCAGGTTTTAACAGAAGATACATTTAGAAGGTCATTTTCTTTTTAAACTCCCTGGCATAAGTCTAAAATAAGAACATCAAAAAAATTAAATTAACGGACACAAAGACACTCGGAGCACCAATTTGTGAATCCATAAAAGTGTTGTCGGAGGGGATTAAAGACACACACTCAGTGAAGTTTTAAATGGCGAAGCGACCGCTTAAACTAGATTACGCCATACATGGAGTTTAATAAATTAGGTGGCCATAGAAAAAAAAGGAAAAAAATGCCACCAATGGCACACACCAAAAATCTTATGTTAAAAATTTAAAAAATAAAACGAAATAATAAAAAAAGAAAACAGAAAATAAAACAAAATTAAACGACAAAGTAACGAGTTTATTTAATTACTAAATTATTGTTATGGCAGATTGTTATTTACAATACATTTGTCTTTTTATTTATTTATTAGAACATTTCGCTTTAGATCTCTCCCTTTTCAGTCTCGCAAGAAATTCTAGTAAGAACATGGCTGACCAATAAAATTCACCTTAGGAGATTTTGAACGTCCGTGCTATACAACTGCCTCAATTGTGTGAGAAATTAAAAATAAATGATGCTGTTCCAATTGCTAAAACACATGTATTATTAAAGTATGTCAAGGAACTAAGCTACAGCAATATTTACTCGAGTTATTTTAAACATTGAAAGCGCTTCAAACTTGTATGTAAACACTCAAAGACCGCAGCAAAGTGTATATTAATATTTATATCCACTCCGTTAATTCTTATTACACAACATTGTCATTCAACTTTATAACAAGAAAGTACGTGAAAGTGTATTTGCAATCACTACTTGACAAGCCTGTTCAAATATGGCTTTTTATATTTATATTACTGCCAATCACGTCAATAATTCCTCTTAGTGAGAGGCTTTAGGTAGCCGGCGGTCAATTATACTTGCTGTACAGTGATTATGTTTTGTACTAGCTTATATGTACGGCTTTGCCTAGATAGTGTCTATAATAATAATCAATTCGAATTTTAACTGAAAACTGATTTAAATTTCATTCCTCCACATGGATGGAACTATATCGAAAATAAAAAAACGACACACTCAATAAAAAAATGTAATAGTTTAATGGGTGGTAGACATCACAAGGACGTCGTGATCAGAGTAGACCCAAAAAACGTTGGCGAGATGAGCTTGATGCCTTCCCATAAAATTGGCATCAAATAGCTGGAAGCAGAGACCTGGGATCTTTTCCCAACAATGGGATAGCGTTGGTTAAATATAAGGTTAATTAATAAATAACGGTGTACTAAGATAACTAATGTTACAAAATTTAAAACGGAATTGAGAAATTCCTCTTTTTAAGACGCGTAAAAAGAACACAAGGTGCTATTTAAACCACTTAAAATTACAATTTAAGTAATGTTTCTATGCCAAGGAGCTAATTCCTGAAATAAAAGCGATGTTATTTCATCAAAGCCGGTTCAGCGGCTTAGCCGCGAAAGCATAACAGACAGGTGGACATTCACATTCACAATATAAGTATCGACATGGATTAGAATTACCTAGCACTCTTTATCTACAAGACAGGTCTGCTGTCTGCTTTTTAATTATAAGTTAAAAATGCTCTCCACTTAAACATATCTTGTATTCATAAATATTAAAGTATCTGGTTATCGCCGCTTATTAGCATCCATAGGTTTAACACCTGTGAGCACTCGCCCTGCTACAATCTGTCTAGTAATAGAAAAGGTATAAGTTAATCATTTTACGTCAGCTTTGATGTAATTAGTAGTTTAAAAGTTTATACCTTTACTTTTTCCATTCGAGAAAGTTTGTGAGGATAGATGTATGAATAATTATTTATACTTATTTAAGTAAAATCTACTTAACGGATTTTGAGGCAATTTCGCAGTAATAGAGTTGATATATCTACATCAAAGTAACAATGTGATAGATACCCTTACCTAATTGCCGTTGTCAGTTATCAAAAGGGGCACATACTATGCTATTCTGCAGCTCCACTCACGGTGGTGAAGCTGCGGGCAAAAAATATGTAGTAATCATTTAATTATATATCTATTGGCATTTACAATTCCGTTGTCTAATAACCGACACCATGATCATGGATCTACTAGTTCATGATGTTATTTCCCGAAAGGGTAGGCAGACACTACGCAACGCCATTTGCAACGATCCTTACATTCCTAGGTCTTCCATTTCGTGTTATCCCATTCATACTTGCCTTATATATCCTCTAGGTCAGTCAGATATCCATGTTGTCTGCGTGCCCTAACTATCTCAGCATAACTTTCTCGATGCTTTTTACTATATCTTTTTTTAGCCACAAAACTCTCTTATCACACAATTCTTAAGCTTTAACAATACAGATACTTCTATTAATTGATGTAAATAATGATAAAAAGCATATTTTTTGTCATTTGCATAGGTTTATAGACGACGACTTTTATTCTAGCATTGCGATTGTAATCATCACCATCAAGTCCAATATTTCAATCACAGGGTTAAAATAGCATCAGTTGAATTTGACATTACTAACAAATACAATAGAAATAGGGTCTATAAACATGTCTTCTAATTCGTGGCACAAAAATAAAAATAAATATTCATGCCAAATTTCGTATTAGCATAACCTATTAATCTGAAACATAAGCCAGCAATCGAACTAATCAAGATAGATTTTATTGCAAAAATAAATAAATGGGAATTCGACTAATAGCTCTCCTTCCTAGAATTAATATTGAACTTGGTTATACCAATAGATTTGTCAGTTAGGTAGGTATGTAGACGGAAACCTATTAAGCTGGGTCTCCATTAGTCGAAAGGATTTACATCTTTTGTGTTCTCAATGCGTGTTAGTAACAAGACATCAATAACCTAATGGAAATTCCTACAGACGAACAAATTAACCCACGCATTAATTGATTTATATGTACCTACTATGAGACTTGAGGAATGAAAGCATACGTTTATTCTTTTTGCTTCAAATACTGCTACTGCTTGTATACCTAGTATCACCGTCGTTGAAAATGTTGCTAACTTCATTACTGGTGGAGATATCTATCTATTTGTCAATGTAATTGTTGCTAAAATTACTATCCTTTTCCCAACCCCAAGAGACAGCAACGCACTTGTGACTCCTTTGGTGTTGCTCGTGTCTATGGGCGACGGTAATTGCTTACCATCGGGCGACCCGTCTGTTCGTTTGCCGCCTATAACTATACCTAGTCTTGCCATAAGTATTGTAACAAAAAAAAAAATATTTTTAATTGCAAATAACATTTATTACTTTTACAGTGTGTTAGTTTAATACATAAATATAAAACAATTTAAATTATAAAAAGCTTAATCGAAGTGGTCTCCATTGGCTGCAATACAGTCCTTTAAACGTTGAGGCCAGTTATTAATAGAAGCACGCACTATTTCCATGGGAAAATTCTTCACTGCCAATCGTATGGATTGTTTTAGGGACTCCAAATTATCATGGCGTTTAGAACAAGCCGTACTCTCTAAACCTGACCATAAATCATAATCCAGTGGATTAAGATCGGAACTAGACGACGGCCAGTCTTCAGCTCTGATGAAGTCCGAAACGTTCGCTTCCAACCAAGACTGCGTGGACCGAGCTTTATGACCCGGTGCCGAATCTTGCTGGAAGGACCATACTTGGTTTTTGAACATGGTGTTGTTAAGGGGCTTAACTACCTTCTCAAGAATGGTATTTTGATACACTTGTGGCGATGTTTTGATACCTTTTTCACAAAAATATGGCTCAGTCACTCCTTCATAGCTAACACCCCACCAAAACATCACTGAATTCGGATAATGCCCACGTTGCACTCTGTCGACTAATTGGGAAGCTTCTTTAGAGCTTTGAGCATAAATACGGTCATTTTGTTTGTTAAAATGTTGCTCAATTGTAAAAATTAAACAACATTTTTCTGTGACCTCCCTTTGCTTACCGCTTCCGTAGTTGTTTCGATTTTACCACCCTATTTTTTAATTATCATTTAAGAAATAACCAGTGCGTCTCTTATAGGCTGCAAGTCTTAAGTCATCTTTTAAAATACGCGACATGGTTCTAGGCGCTATCTTCATCTCCCGAGTAAAATCTTTTGCTTTCGGACAGGATTTCTTCGAATTCTTTCCCTTACTTCTTTGACCACCTTTTTCGTACGAACACTACGTGCACGGCCAGGTCTTTTTCTGTCACAAACAGAGGAGGTCTCATTGTACCTATTAATAGCCCAGTACACAAACATTTGACTAATACCAAGTATATGAAGAGTTTTAAAAATTGCTTTTGACTCAATACCTACTTTGTGTAATGCAATCACAGCGATTCGGTTCTCTTTCATCATCATCATCAGCCTTTAACAGTCCACTGCTGGACAGGCCTCTCCTTTGAAAGGAGGAATTGGCCTACTATACCACGCTGGCCAAACGTGTTGGTATAGGGTTTGTATCAAGTTTTCCTAGTTAATTTCTTCCTAATCTGTGTTTTTAAGCTACCGACTCATTAAAAAATATGTTTGCAAGACGTATTTTACTACTAATTACCGAAAAATGAATTATTTAGAGATAGGTCAAAGTTAGTTTCTTCCTAATCTATGTTTTTAAGCTACCGACTTATTAAATAATATGTTTGCAAGACGTATTTTACTACGAATTACCGAAAAATGAATTATTTAGAGATAGGTCAAAGTTAGTTTCTTCCTAATCTGTGTTTTTAAGCTACCGACTTATTAAATAATATGTTTGCAAGACGTATTTTACTACTAATTACCGAAAAACGAATTATTTAGAGATAGTTCAAAGTTAGTTTCTTCCTAATCTGTGTTTTTAAGCTACCGACTGTAGCGTATGACCGGTACCTACCGAGTGTACGTCATAATACCGTCCATACGCTCGGCCAATCAGGTTATACTCGGCATAGGAAGCGAGGCAATACTCAACAAATGAACGCATAGAACCTTTTTTGCGTTTTACTACCAGAACCCGTTACACGACTTATTAAAAAATATGTTTTCAAGACGTATTTTACTACTAACTACCGAAAAATGAATTATTTAGAGATAGGTCAAAGTTAGTTTCTTCCTAATCTGTGTTTTTTAAGCTACCGACTTATTAAAAAATATGTTTGCGAGACGTATTTTCATCATTTGTTGCATTTATCTACTCTAAAAACGAATCTACTAAATCGGTCTCTTGAAATTTAATGTCAAGATATCGACAAATAATACTAAGATTTTGTCGCGCCAATTCATAGAATAAATATGCAAACAAGGCCTACAATTCATCTATAAATAAACATCAACGTGGTTTCACAGACAAACAGCAATAAAAATAAATAATTTTTATCAGCAGCTACACTAATCATTTATTAATTAATTGTTTTTTATTGTTTTGTATTTAAGCTAGATTTCCTAGATATCAGTGATTAATTTACATTCAGATTGCTGTTTATTACTTTGTTGACCCTGTTTTACTGATAGCATATAAAATGTCAATTTACTTATCGTATATCTACATGTTACATCATGCCTATTATTTAAATGAGTAGATAAATATTAAATATATTTATTTCAAATCAATTATTTTACGACTAATTACCTACATTTCCATTAACTATTACTTATTTACTATTTACAACTTAAAATATACTTATAAACCTATAACTAAATTGAAAAGGAAATAAAATAATATATGTTTGTAAAACGCAAGGCACGAGGCGCTTAGGCGTCGTAGTATTCCTCCGCATCACTGTCATCGGGTAACGTGCCCAGAAGGCTGGCAGCATTGCCACGCTGGATGGCAATGCTGATTCCTTGAGCAATGAATAAACCAGCCTTCTGGTCACGAGAGACGTCGATCAAGCGTTTCGAAATTTCTCGGTACAAAATACGAGCGCTCGGACCCCATGGGCCCAACGTTTCTACCCCAAACGGCTCAAATACGTAATTGCCGACTAAACCGTATTTGCGCCGTTTGAGGGATTCCGCCATTGCAGCAGCAGCGCCAGCATGACCTGCTGTGCTCGGAATATTTGATGGCGCAAGGGTATCTACGCACGTTGCGTCCCACACCAAAGGCCTACCCATTTTCCATGGCAACAACGACATACCGTCAGGTCTCTTCCTGTCGTCTCGTAGCAAACCATTTGGTTCGAGTACAGCTGGTACGCCAGACGCGACAAGAGTACGACGAATTATGTCATTCAAATGAGTATGTGGTGGAATTCTACCCGCGGTTCTGCTGCAAGAAAGCCCGTGATGTACGAGGCTATCGACATCTTCTCCACAATGGCACCGATGCGGAGAAACACATGGAGCACCCAAACGTAGGCAAGTGACAATACGGAACGTCTCATCATCCAATATGGTTCCTGTGTTGGAAGATGGTAGTGCTTGTAGCCAAAGACCAGACTCCCATTCCCCCACAGCCAGCAAGCGAGCACACTCTGCAACATTAGAAGCTGTTGACACAAGATTTTTTCTTACTAAGTTACAGAGCGGCAAGTCCCACTGCCTCTGGGAGAAAAGGTTGGTAGGCAATTCAGTGTTTGGACAAGCCATTTTCCAGGCGTTTATAGCTTCGGTTTTGCACAGCACTTCCGAATCAACTAGTGTAGTTGTTAAAATTTTACTAGTTAACTCTTCCGTGCTGTGAACCGAAGACAAAAACGCCGGTAAGCTGACACTGGAAATTTAGCGAACGCCGAGCCCACCCAGACGTATAGGTAAAGACGCTTGTAGCCAGGCTCGGTCATCCATGTTCACATTTAATATAGTCTCTCTTAAAGTTGTTTGAATAATTTCATCATTTTTTCCTAAAAGTGCTATTTTTTTCCAAAGTTGTGATGATCTTAAAGTATGAGTAAATTTAGGGACGAAAAGGCTATACCGAATAATTGTATAAGCTTAATGAATATTTAGACTTCTGCAAAATGGGATGCAAAGGCGGACTTAATGCTATAAAGCATTTTCTGCCAGTCAACCTTAGGGTGATGCAGAGAAGAGTGTGGCAGGTGTATAAAATATATAAAACTGGATATTAATTTTCAATACATTATAATAATCTACACATATACACCACTATTTTTTAATTAGTACAAAAACTTTAAGGACAGATTAGCGAATATATTATTATCATATATGTGACGTAAGAATTTCATAATATCAATAAAGAGCAAAGTTATTAACATTTGTTTATTGTAGAAAATCTCACTTAAATCATAGTCATATTTTACAATCCATTCACTAATTCATTGATAATATTCCATCCTGCTCATTCGCATTCTCTCTGTCGCACTTATGATGTAGGTAGCCATAGAAAATAAAATGATGGAAAATAATAAATGGGGGTAGTTATTTTTTAATTTTGTTAATTCTACCCTCTCCTTCATACTTCATTCGGGCTTAGGACCGGTAAAATTTATCGTTTAACAAGTAATTAAATACGGAGGTATGTAATTAGAAAGCAAACAAATATCAAAATAAAAGATGGTGTTCTGGACTAAAAGAAAAGAGTAATTTTGGCGTATTTATGAAGTTAGAATCATCTGCTATTTACAAATTATTTTATCATCATCATGTCAACCTAGAGACGTCGACGTGTTGGACATAGGCCTTCCTCAAGGTGTGTGGAGAACACAGACCGATTTTGAGCCGCCCGCATCAAATTATTATTTACTTAAGTACGTATTATTTACTAAACTTACAAGTATTTCCATTGTCCTTCGAAATGTCCACCACCGTTGTCAAAAGCATCCAATATGCACTGTTTTAATTGTTTGACACTGACCACTTTTGTACACTCACAATACGATATCCATGGGTACACAGCTGCATTCGCGATTTTTCCACTCAAAAAGTACGCACGAAGCATAGCTACATACTCGCGTGATATGGACTGATATGATAGGCCATCGCGTCGGGCAAACGTAGACAAACAATTAACTTTTGCAACGAAATTAGATACGCTCACTTTAGCTAACAATTTAGTAATGTTTGTCGCATCGTCGGGGCGTGGCGCAGGCGCAGAGGGGCGGGAGGGGGGGGGAAGTTATCAATGGTTAATTTTACTATGATAGTACACGGGTCGGTCATAGTATTAGTATTGCATTTAACAATTATCACGTAGTTTTGTGGACAGTTTTGGGACTTAGTGTTTTTATTTTTCAACTACATAAATATGATCAGTTAAAGATACTTAGTGCCCTGTTAAATTTTTTGTACTAATTAAAAAATAGTGGTGTATACAATTACGAATACATATGTATATAAATGATACATATTTAAACATAAAAATAAAATCATATATATATATATCACACAAAACATAACATGAGAGATTTTAATTATTTCTTATCTTCAACAAACAGTTTCATATAGTGCTGGCGCACTTTACACTTAAACGTGAACCGGTTAGCCGACATCCTGATCTCGAGAGGGAGCGCATTCCAGAGGAGAATAGATTGAACATTAAAAGAAGAATGAACAAGACTTGAGCTATGAGAGGGACATGAAAGAAGAGAATTGTAAGGAGAGCGAAGATTTCTATCATGGTTAGAGCAACGGTATTGAAAATGCGGAGTTAGATAGCTAGGACTATTAGGAGAATGAAGTAAAGAGTAAAGTGTAGACAACGCGCGCATATTACGACGCTGTCGGATAGGTAACCATGATAGCTGAGTACGATATGCTGACACATGGTCGTACTTACGGAGGTTGAAAATTAACCGAATGCAATTATTGAGAAGTCGGTCTACTTTATTGAGCAGATCTGCATTCAGGTCAAAATAACACACATCACCATAGTCGATTATAGGTAAAACCAAAGTCTGTACAAGCATTGTCTTTGTCTTGGCAGGAAGGAAGTTCTTCAGGCGGTACAGAGAACGTAGGACACCAGTTACTTTTTGGCAAACATTTGTGATCTGGGGTTGCCAGCTGAGTGTGGAACCAAGGTGTATGCCCAGATCTTTGACGGTGGGGCTCAGAGGTATGTTAATGCCATTAAATGTGACAGGTGGTAGCGATGCCAAGTCCAGCCTGCTGAGTATTCTTGGGCTCCCAATGATAATTGCTTGGCATTTCGCAGGATTGACACATAAACCATACTTCTCTGACCAGTCTTGAATCATCGTTAAGTCCCGGTTCACAGCGTCAAACGCACTTGGCAAATCCTCAATCAGTCTCAGTAGCCTGTGAGTATAGCTGCAGATCATCGCCGTACAAATGATACGAACACTGAAGATCCAGGGTTAAGAGATTAATAAAGAGTGAAAATAAAAGAGGAGATAGTATGCCGCCTTGTGGAACACCAGCCTCGAGGTCCCGCCAACTCGATGAGGAGTCATCGATTCTGACCGACTGCTGGCGTCCACGAAGATATGAAGATAACCATTCCAGTGCTTTGGAGGAGATCAGGGCCGTGAAAGCTCCATACATGGGTAAATTTCATATAAATCAGCGCCATCTACCGAAGATTGCAAGAAAAAAATTACACATATACTTAGAAATATCTGTAGCGATAACTGAACGGTAATTTCGCCAACATCGTTAAGATCTGCGTGGCGCAGTGAAAGAGTGCTAGGCTCATAAATTAAAAGGCCGTGGATCGAATCCGCGCTTATCTAGAACTACTTTTTGAGATTTTTATATTTCTTTTACTTTTAAATTGCATATTTTACATAATAGTTGTCATTTACTTATTTATTAACACCGAAATTAAACATTTATTTTATTTTGAAAAATGAATCCACTACTAACGCCATCTATACGATCGGAATAAAAATAAAATTTATTTGTACGCCATCTAGAGTCGAGGATGTTAGAACTTCTTGTTTAGTTCATAGAGTAAACCATAATAATGTAAGCAGTCAAGTTACTGTCGTGTCACCTTTTGTGTGGCTGTCATTCTGTATGTCAAGACGTGATTTTCTATTTCTGCTTTTACTATACAATATATCTATTTACATCCTCAAGAGACTATTTTATTCCACTGCAGTATAAACAGGTTATGGGCCGCATGCCGTGAATCGGTAAGATAACAAAAAAAAAAAATTATCTTACCTACGTGAAGATCGTTTATAGAAAATGGCGACTGATAGTAGTACTGCGGGTTCTTCATCTCATGCATCGAGTAGCTTATCCATCAAAAAATTGAAAGGTATAGAGAATTACTCTTCGTGGAAATTTATGATGAGAATGGTACTCATTCATGATGAGTTGTGGGATTACGTCGAATCTGATAATAAGGGTACTACGGCCCAAAAGCAGAAGGCTTTATCTAAAATCGCGTTGTCGGTGACGAATGCAGCTATTCCGCATATTAGAAAGGCAAAAAGTGCGCATGAGGCCTGGAACAATCTCCAGAAGGCGTACGAGGACAAAGGTCTGTCTCGCAGGCTAGGCCTACTAAGAATGTTGTTTGCGACGAAGCTTAGTGAGTGCGAGAGTATGGAGGCATACGTGAACAAGATCACTGAAATCTCACAACAGCTCAGTGAGATAGGGTCAGCGCTTGAAGACGACTTTGTAGCCGTGGTGATGTTGAGCGGTTTGCCATCCGATTATGATCCATTGATCATGGCGTTGGAAAACAGCAACGTAAAGCTTTCCAGTGAGGTAGTAAAAGGAAAGTTGTTGCATGAGAACCTTCGCAGGGATGAGAAGTCTGACGGCGTATCCGCTTTGGTTGCACAGGAGAAGCCCCGATGTTTTAGGTGTAAGAAGGTTGGACATATGATTAAGGATTGTCCTAAGCCTGGGAATAAAAAAACCCCGAGCCGAATAAAGACAAGGTCCTACTTACTGCACTTTCGGCGAACATCAAGAGGGACTTGTGGTATATTGACAGTGGTGCCACCGCGCATATGTGCGGCGACCTAAGTGTGATGAGTGACTATGTCAGTGGTAAGCCTTTAGATGTTAGTTTAGCAGATGGTAATAAGCTGTGTACAGCCGGTAAAGGTTCAGTAAAGGTAGTAGTAAGTACTAAGGGACAATAAGTTTAAAACAATAGGTGAAGTGTTTTATGTTCCCCATTTGTCGGCTAACTTGTTATCAGTAAGTGCTATGATTGATAAGGGGTATGATATCGTATTTGGGTCTACTGGTTGTCAAATATCGGATGATGGTATAGTTGTTGCTACAGGCACACTACGGCTCAGCTAGATACGTCTAAATGTTCCCCTATCACGTGTAACATTGCAGAGAATGCAGATACCTCGAGCTTTACAGGATCAGAGAGTGCAGTACAAGTCTCTACAGTGAGCGAGCCAAGTTCCAGCCACGGTGATTCGGCTGTAGCTCCCGAGAGCGTTGCTGTGCCGGATGCTGCCGCAGAGCAGAACGTTGCAGCGGCAACTGCATGTACGCAGGGAGTTTGGCACCGGAGACTTGCACATCTCAACCATAGAAGTATGGAGCTACTTAAGCGAGGTATGGTTGATGGCATTTCATACAATAGCAGTAGTATGATGTCGTGTATTCCTTGTGTTGAGGGAAAGCAAACTCGCACGTCATTTCCTAAAAAGCCATTCACCAGAGCTAAGGATATTTTGGAGTTAGTCCATAGCGATCTCTGTGGTCCTATGCCCTGCAAGTTGCTAGGCGGAGCTAGGTATTTTATGAAATTTTTAGATGATTTTACAAGGAAGACATTTGTTTATTTTCTTAAAAGCAAGAGTGAAGTTTTTGAGAAGTTTAAAATCTGGAAAGCCTTAGTCGAGAACCAGACTAATAAAAAACCTAAGGCAATTCGTAGTGACAATGGTGGCGAATACATGTCTGCTAAGTTTCAGAGCTTCTTGAGTGACAACGGCATTCTACATCAGACAACGGTGCCGTACTCACCGCAGCAGAACGGAGTTGCTGAACGGGCGAATAGGAGTATCATGGAGAAGGCACGCTGTATGCTGTTTGAAGCTGGCCTGGACCAGGGTTACTGGGCAGAAGCTGTCAGTACAGCAGTGTATCTTAAGAACAGGTCGCCTACCGTCGCTGTGAAGGGATGTAAAAAGGTATCGGTTTCACACCTACGCATATTTGGTTGTGTTGCTTATGCTCATAAGCATATAAAGACCAAGCTTGAGGCGAGGGCTAAGCAATGCATATTCGTGGGGTACTGTGAAAATACCAAAGGGTATAGATTGGTCGATCCGAGCAATCCGAAGGACTATATTATTAAGGCTCGAGATGTAACGTTTTTGGAAGACAAATATTACAAGGATATTGTGTCACATGATGATAGTATGAGTAGTGTTGCAATATTTACACCCCCTGTATGCGTAAACAATACTCAACCTCCTGCAGAATCATCTAGCCAGGATTCTGATGACACAGTTTCAGTGCAGAATAACCAGCAAGACAGCATGGTTACAGCAGATGATTCTGAGAGCGAGGATGTGAGCCCTGAGTCAAATGATACTTCGGATGAAACATATATTCCAGAGGATTCACTGGAAGAGGATACCACAGAGTATTCGGACTGTAGTGACGACTCCTTGCTGGCGAATCTTGCTCGCGAGATAGACAGCAGCGGAGACGAGCCGCAGACGGTGCAGGAAGCGCTAAGCAGCCCTGACGCGGACAACTGGCGGCTGGCGATGCAAGATGAGTATAAGTCATTTCTAGTAAATAAGTGCTGGACTTTGACTGATAGAGTTGAGCAAAAACCTATCAAATGCAAGTGGGTTTTTAAAAAGAAACGTGGTGTAAACGGCGAGCTTTTAAAGTTTAAAGCGAGACTAGTCGCTAAGGGGTTTACACAACGACAAGGTGTGGATTACCACGAAACCTTCTCGCCTGTGGTGCGATTCTCTAGCATTCGCGTGCTACTAGCTATTGCTGCCGAGTACAACATGGATATAGATCACCTGGATGTGAAAACTGCATTCCTTAATGGTGACCTCCAGGAAACCGTTTACATGGAACAGCCATGGCTTTGTAATCAAGGGTAAGGAGGATAAGATTTATAAGCTTAATAAGGCTATCTACGGTTTTAAGCAGTCGGCCAAAGCGTGGTACGAGAAAATTAATCGTGTGTTATGTGAAAAATTAGGGTTCACTAAGTGTTTTTCTGAATCCTGCGTATTTTTCAGGTCGGGGGATACAGGATTAGTTATTATTGCGCTTTACGTAGATGACTTGAAAGATAATCCTGGAAAGTGATATTATTAAAAATAATATCACTAATATATATAATTTTGAATACATACATACATACATAGTCTCACGCCTATAACCCCGAAGAGGTAGGCAGAGGTGTACTTCTACACCCACTTTTCGCCAGATATACTGTAGTCCCACGTAATAGGGGGCGAGCCTATTGCCGTACCGGGCACATTTCCAGACTCCGTGCTGCTAATGAGAATTTCGTGACAGAAAAACTCAATAACACTGCCCGACCCAGGAATCGAACCCGGGACCTCCTGATCCCACGCGCACATTTATGCCGCGAGACCAACGAGGCAGTCGTATAGGGTTTGATGTCGAGTTTTCCGTCTCTACGCAAAGATGGTATTTGCATCGTGTAATCCCTTAGTCGCCTCTTACGACACCCACGGGAAGATAGGGGGTGGTGACACTTGTATTCTATGCCGTCAACCACACGGCACGATAATTTTGAATAGGCGATCTGAATTATCTGAATATTTATTTTTGGTCACAGGTCTCAATCGCACCTCGTTTTGATGCGGTCTGTCTAAAAATAAAGGCCAAATAGGATATATTTGGCCTTTATTTTTACCCCGACGATTCGATATTATCAAAAAAAAAGAAGAAAAAAGAATGCTATGCCTATCATATTCCTATCTTTTGATATTTTAACTGAAACTTACTGGCGCCAAACATACTAAGTCAAAACCAATAAGGCAGAATTGGTATTACTGTAAATAATATTCAGAACAATGATAAAAGAAATATGAACCATCGTAAATGTTTCATGACTTAAGAATAATCTTAAATTTTTACACGACTTGGTAAACCGAGGGAGCGCTGCTTTGAATGTTTGATTAGTACTTTGTATTTACATTCTTAAGGCCGGGCTCTTACTACGAGTGAAATTATCTTACTAGGTTCGTTACGAAATAATTTGAATTCATCATTTTAACGAATAATAATATATTCAATAGGAGATTTCCTCAATAAAATACTGGGGGTCTAGTGTGAGTTTTTTCATGTTGCGAGTCGTTTGAATTTTCATATACCAACATTTCTTTAAAAGCGCCTCTAGCGAATACTACTACTACTCTACTCGAGACAGCCCGGGGGTACGTTTACAGAATGTATGGTAATTGTTCCCATTCGGAAACGTCTCGAAACTCGATTATAACGCGCACTAGATCCCTGAATATTTTTGAAACTATTACAACTTGTACACATACTAATAGTTAGTTTCAGAAGTCATAAGAATAATCGTTCAAAACAAATTGCGGCGCGTACTGGTGTTTCTGTCTCAAGACAGGACTTTGTAAGCTATGTTGGAGGCCTACGGACGGCCTATAACTTCTGACACGAGAGTTTACCACACACGCATGTAAAGAAGAAAAGCTGCAATTCATAAGAAAAGATGATGACATCGTCTCATGTGTGTCTCATCCAGTTATTCACTTCTCGATAATATTCAGAATCCCCAACAAAAGCCAAGTAGCTATGGTGATATCGTGATAAATCAGTGAGTGTAAATGACTTTACACTAACATAATATCTACGTCAATGAAATGTTTTTAATACATATTGCTTTCCATACGCCTCAAATTAGAAACTCACTATAAATCGAAAATTTGCATAAACCTGCAAAACGAAAAAGATTCTGATTAATAACAATCCAGCATGGCACCTACGTAGAATTTATTTTTATACGGCCTGAAAAATACTGGTACTGAAAATTCTCGTTGATAATAGCCGAGAGAAAAGTAAATATTATATGGTTTATTAATAGCAATCTCGCTTATATAAATCACTTTTGTTTTCAGTATTACTTGCGTGGGCTTCGCTTCTCCCACACTTCAGTCACATAATTAATACAGTGTATTACCAGTTGTTTTTGTTCGATAAATTGTTAATTATCGCTTGCTCCGTGCCTTGGAGAGGCGTTAATCCATGGCTTCGCGCCCGGCTGTCGTGAAGATCTTTGGCAGTACTTATGGTGTGTCAGTATCATTGAATATACTGGTACGGGGCTTAGGTATGGCATATCCCTATACTTTTTACAATATTATTTAGCGGGTTTTAGTCGCGATAATTTACTTATTTCAAGGAATAAATACCTCTGTTATTCTCCTACGTTTCTACCGGCTTGCAACGGTCACGGTCGCAGATTAAATAAGTAAATTATCGCAACTAAGCCCCGCTAAATAATATTGTATGATGTACACAAATCGCGAAAGTTTAAAATCGATTATAACTATACTTTTGTCAGACAACAGTCGCAGTGTGTAAAAGCTAAACTAATATTCTGTCAATTCTGGTTAGACTAGTGAGGGGGGACCCTGGGCTCCAAGGCGAAGGACTTGTATGCTACTGGGATAACGCTACATCAATAACGATTCATAAAAATTCTAAAAGTTAGATAATAGCAGTTTGAATAATATAATCAACACCGACGGATTGCCAGTAAAACCAGCTTTATTATAATCCTAAAACCTAAAATTATAATTAACTTAATAAACACCATACCAATTAGGTACTGGACACAACTAATCCTGCAACTAAGCTACTATACCAATAAAGTGGGCGGTCTACTAATTTCTATTAAATTGCACTAATTAGGTAACAATTTTAATGAGCGAATAATCTAACAAACTAATACAAGTTAACGTTGCTATCTTAGTGTTACAGATTGTTAATTTAGGCTCACGCTTTCTTCCCGCGCGGGTGAAAGTGCTGCCACCTTGATGCCAGTTTTAGTTTTTAGCGTTCCGTAACCAAATGTAAGAGTAATGCCACGGTAAAAAAATGTATTGATTATCCAGCGTTTGTTTTTTGGTCTGACAATAAAAAGTTTATAGCGCAAATAAAAGAGTTTGGGATGGTTCGATATTTAAATTTGGAGATATGTTTTCTTTTTTATCATCTTGTTTCTCGTGCCTTGACATCTCTCTCTTGTGTATAGACGAGATGTTTTCTTGGGAACGATACCTACAATTGTTTGTTAAGAAATACAGATTGCCTCCATACACAACCTTCGAAATCGCGAGTGGTGGGTTCGATTCTCGGATTATAGTTATTGATAAGCGATCAACGTTTCCATCTTACAAAGTAGAGCATAACCTCATCATATGCTCATCCATAATATGTTGATATAATATTATATATGGGCGTATGCTAAGGATAATGATATGCCTTTCTAAACCAATAAATATTCCACATACCTAGTAGTTCCTCGAAGGACATTCCCGTCGATAATATCGAGGGATGCCTCTATTGCTGACATACATGCTTGGCACATATTTTACAGTATTAGAATGCTATTAGTTCGATAACTTACTATGGTAACGGTTATTGAAGACCTCATGATTTTGTTTAAATCGCGTAGTTAATCTCAAAGGTTTACGATGGCAAAGGAATTCTCAGAAATGGTATAGCCGAAAAGTAGTAATCTTTAGCGTATACGTCTTATATCATAAGGAATCATCAATCATGGCATTAGGTACTACTTCAATTATTTACATATATACAAAAGACAGGCTTCACTTTTTGTACAGAAAGTGATACTCTTTTTATTTGACCTGAAGTAAAAGAGCTTGTATTTACTTGAAGGTTCCTTCGCTTGAAATATAGGGCGTGCTATATCTAGCTTTTATATAAGCATGGTTGCTTTTAGTGGCAACAAATTCACGACATTATAATAGTATTATAGACAATTAAAAAGGCTGTTTTAGTTTTACATGTTCTATATAGACTTTATGTAAAACGATCCAATCCATTTTGCGTAAGTACAGTAATCAAATTTTGTACAGTCTTTTGCAATCTGCTAGACTTAAGCTTCTCTTAATCTGCTTTACAGTAGCACCGTGAGCTTTTGGCAAATTGCACCACGCTAGCCAGGCGGATTGGTACTGGGTTTGATACCGATTTCTCCCTCTCTTCGCAAAGATACTGGGTATTTGCTTCATCTATTTTCATTAGTCGCCTGTTACGATAAGCACGGAATGAATAGGGCAGTATCATTTTGTAGTCTTGATCCGTCACCACATGAGCGAAAATAAAACATGATATCAGGCGCAGTAACAAGTTGCACGAGGTCACAAGAACATATTGAGTTGAAAAAATAAGTGTGACTGAAAAATCAGTGGCTTAGGAGAGAGAAGACGTAAAGCTTTGCTTCGTGTCAATTATTCTCTGCCCGATATTGTGTATAAGCTACTCACTTTTTGCCATAAAGAAACAATTATGATGGCATTTTTTGAAAATTATAGCTAATCCTGACAGAATTTTGCGGTTGTAGTCATACTCCATAATTTAACTGCAATCTTCGAAGGAAAGCGGTACTTCTAATCATGTATAAATTTCAAACTAGATTATGTTTAAGATACTTTTAATCCGCTCATATATCAAGCTTATCATAATAATAAAAGTTATTAAATAAAATTGCAGTTTCTAAGTGTAATCTGGCGCATTAAGAGAGTTAATTGCCGAGTGCCGAGACGGTATTCCGCGAATTACCCAAGATGTCTGTGATTTATAAAGATAACGTGAAAATTTAAACACTATTTTCTACCCTCGACATGTTTCTGGTTACGTAAAGTGGATCGTTTTCTTTCCAGTTTGTCTACTTGCGCCGCCTTGCTGGAAACGGTGTTGAAGTCATTATAGTTTTTATAGAAACAAGATAGTAAGCAACTTAATGAGTATATTGGTGATTATCGATTTTGTTGTCACTTTTACGTCTGTTGTGTTGCACTCATTTGATGACCATGCAAATATAAGGAGAATTATTATACTGCCTTTATATCATGACATTGAGCAAAACTTAGCTATAATTATTTGGGCGCTCAATTTATTTTAGGCTTACAGAACAAGATTTATCACTGTTATATTCTGCTTTTCTTCTTCTGACTGTATTAACGTCCATATGACTTTTCTCTTCAACGAAACGTTCGTGATACACAAACAGACAAATGAACTCTAGTGGTTAATATCGATACAAACCATAGATCGTGCCACAGCAACAACAGCATGGTATTCACATTATAATCATCATCAGCCTTGCTTATAATTTATCTCACTCCTGGGCACAGGCCCTCTTCTTATAGGATAAGCCATAATCCACCCCACTGGCCAAGTGTTGATTGGTCCACATAATATAATTAATTAAACTTTTGCCAGTCTTGTATCCCTCTGCAGAAAATATCAATAAATTTGATAGAAATGTGCATTCGTTTCATCTGAACTTTTATGGAACTGATGTTAAAAGAGTTCTTACCTAGAACGCCGGTAAAGGACTTTATCATCGACCAGAAAAAAGAGGAAGTGTAATCGTCAGCTAACCAAAAAATTGTAAAAAGCATAAAATAATAGCTCAATTAATATATTGTTTGTTCAAATCTCAACGTAATTTCAAACAACTACGGAACTCTCACCAAAACATTCATTCATGTTCATAATGAGTTTTTATCAAAACATTATCGCACCAACCTCAACCATTACGGCCTTACTTCCTTACTTTATGCGGCCTTACTGCAATTATAACGAACCTTATTTGTCTCCACAGATTATACAGACAATAGTGTTACGTTTAGTTTTTCTTCTGTGTGTTACGTGAACAGAGACTTTATAGCATTTTAAATGTTCGAAAGCGAAAGTCTACAAGTTTAGTTGTTCTTTTCGTCATTAGGCTGTAATGCAAATAACTAAAACAGATTTTGTTTCATTTTTTTTGTTTCGCCGCTGAAGTTTGACAGAACTGAGTATCTTTTTGTGGTTTCGAATAAAAACAGTATTCCTTAAATCAATTGTTTTGATAACTTTCTATATTTTTTAGGAAAGCGATATCTTCTAATATTATAAATGCGAAAGTGATTCTGTCAGTTGGTTGGATTTTGACAGTTAAACAACTGGAACGATTGTAAATAAAAATCAAAGACAGCCTCAACCATAAATGATATCCGAGAGATATGCCTTCACTGCGGAATAGCAAGGCCGCTCATCAATATTGAGATTCAGTCTCTAAGCAACTCTACGACGCGGATACAATTTTAGGTGTATGAAACCACAGCAGGGCTCATAAGAAGATTTCGTTAAGTTGGTCTATGTTTACTGCAGGCAAAGAGAAATAGCTTCGAACGTGTGTAGGCGATTATCTCACACATCTTCTTTGCAAGCCTTATATTTGGACTCCGAGCATAGAATGCCGAAGGAGACGGCCCGCAATATGGTTTCCAGCGCGAGACAATATAAAAAAGCGTAGCTCTGCACATAGTGTATACATAGATGTTTATGTATCGTGTTATTTTATAATACAAATGAGAGTACTATTCCGTTTTGGATTAAAATTCGCCAAATTCCTACACGGTTCGGACCCTTGTCAAAAAGTAGGACACAAAGTGCCAGAAATTCTTTTGATGTTGTGACAAGGATTGAGATAGGAATGATTAGGTGGTTTGGACACGTGGATCGAATGAGTGAAGAAAGAATGACGAATCGATATATAAGGCAAATGTGTGTGGGCAAGTCGGTCGTGGCAGACCTCGCTCGTCGACCAAATTGTAGACGTCGTAAGAAACGGAAAGGTCCGAAGTACCCGAAACCGGCGAGCATGTATGAAAAGAGTAATGAATGTAGTTTTAGAGGAAGCGCGTGAGGTTTGTAAGTGACGTTCTGTTATCTTTGCCTACCCCGACGGGAAAACGGCGCGAGTATATGTATGTTTGTATGTATAATAAAGACAGAACAATGATAGAGGAGGTACTTCAGTACAAATAGTAATTTTTTACATAATAAAGTTACAAAGTCACATACTTTGTAAAATATTAATATATAAAATCCTTGCGTTACTGACTGACTGACAGACACGCTACAGCCGAAACTACTGGTGAAAAGAAGATGAAATTTAGCATGTATGTTCCTTGAGGAGTGTAGGGTAGCACTAAGTAGGGATTTCCCGAAATTCCCAGTGGATCGGTTAAGCGGGTAAATTTAAAAAAATTGCAGGCGTAGCTGCTGGCGTCCTCTAGTTACTAATATTAATGTAACGAGGCACAGAAATATGTCATTGCTTTTTTTCTTCAAATAATGCCGCGATTAACACCATTTAAACATTTGTGTCTTTACGTAATATATAGACCGACAATGGACTAGGTATAACTCAACCATTTTAGAATAGCAAGAACAGCTTTGGTCTCAAGATTGTCACGGGTTCGAATTGGCAGCACTTCTAATAAAAGCTTCAACTTAAGTAAAGAAGATCGTCCACACTGACATATTAGCACAGGGCCCAAGGTACTAGGCCAGAAACATGAAATTTGAATAGTGGGTTGCTTTTATTAAGTAGGTAAGCACCTGCTGAGAGATGATTTTTGACTAAAAATCTGTCGGTACTGAATCTAGCACTTCGAATGCAGGCAATAATTAGTCATGTACATAATCAATACTTTATTGGTATAATCGTAATGGTTTCTAGTTTTTTTTCGAAAGTAAACACTTTTTCCTTTCAGATTTCTCTTAAGCCTTAGCGCTTAGCGTTATTATTAATAGTTAGCGATAGTTTATTTATTGTTTTCGTTAGATGTCACATTTTGATATTCGATTCAAGTATATTTTGAGCAGATAATCAAATTTTATTTTAGATTAAGAGTTTTGAGCTAATCTGCGGTGATTATTTCTATGAAATTACCTAACTTCACTTTACTAATATCTCAAAAATCGATGTAGTAATTTACAATTTTGTTTATCAGCAAGATATTAAGCAGTCATTACTTATGGTCCATAGAAACAAGAAAGTCTTCTGAGCTTAGGTCAGAGGATGTAATTTTATTTTAGTCGTCTAGGAAAAGTAAGATCCAAGAAGTCAGGCTAGTGAAAAGTAAGATACAAGAAGTCAGGCTAGTGAAAAGTAAGATCCAAGAAGTCAGGCTAGTGAAAAGTAAGATCCAAGAAGTCAGGCTAGTGAAAAGTAAGATCCAAGAAGTCAGGCTAGTAAAAACTAAGATCCAAGAAGTCAGGCTACTGAAAAGTTAGATCCAAGAAGTCAGACTAGTCAAAAGTAAGATCCAAGAAGTCAGGCTAGTGAAAAGTAAAATCCAAAAAGTCGGGCTAGTGCAAAGTAAGATCCAATTTTGGGGGATCGCAACCCTTGTCACACGGCCGCCATCCTATTTACGTATTTACTCGTAAGCTTTATTATGAAATATAATAGAAATCAGATGATTACTTCATGGTACTCGTACGAGTCTTCAGTCATCATTACAAACGTATAAATTAAACCTCCAAAACATGAAGTATAAATCCATCGTCCAAAAATTCAGTATAAACTCCTCATCTAATAGTAAAACGTCTGTGTTGACGCTTGTCATCGCTCGCCCGTCGTTAGACAGAGGTCTTCGAACCCTGACATGAGGTCACCCACTAAGCACACGTACCTATCCACATAAAAACTCTGCAGCAAATTAAAAAGCACATTCAGTGCGAAAAGTTCACACAGATGCGGTTCCGTAGTATTTCTTGTTTTTACAATGACAACACAATAGCTGCAATGGTGAGTTGGTTGCATTACCTACTAGTCTACTCTAATATTGTATTTACAATTTTCAAGTCATATTTCATGTTTCCATAAATGTTCTGAAGTTATCCTGTTATCACCTAAGATTTTCGCCTTAGAGACTGGGCTCCGCTTTCTCGTAACCAGATATGACAGAATACTAACTTTTGCCGCCGTGTGGTTGACGGCATAGAATACAAGTGTCACCACCCCCTATCTTCCCGTGGGTGTCGTAAGAGGCGACTAAGGGATACCACGATGCAAATACCATCTTTGCGTAGAGACGGAAAACTCGACATCAAACCCTATACGACTGCCTCGTTGGTCTCGCGGCATAAACGTGCGCGTGGGATCGGGAGGTCCCGGGTTCGATTCCTGGGTCGGGCAGTGTTATTGGGTTTTTCTGTCACGAAATTCTCAGTAGCAGCACGGAGTCTGGAAATGTGCCCGGTACGGCAATAGGCTCGCCCCTTATTACGTGGGACTAAAGTATATCTGGCGAAAAGTGGGTGTAGAAATACACCTCTGCCTACCCCTTCGGGGATAAAAGGCGTGACGATATGTATGTATGTATGTACTAACTTTTCCTCAGATCGACTGCCTAATCCCTCTGACGGAATATTACAATCCCTTTTGACTGCGACATTTAGTTTTTAGACCCGGAAGTCAGTATTATCATGAGGGCATACCGTAACTACTGTCAATGGTCATCATAATAGCCGTAACTAACTTTTTATCGTGCTCTCCTCCGAAGCATGGGACAAGCGGTGTAAACAATAATTTACTACGCATATAGCTTGGAAAAGTCCGTATTACGCTCCGCAGGTTGAACCCGCGTACCTACTTCATGATAACCTGTTAATATCTCCCATTAGACTATCTTCTCTTCAACTCTTAGAAAAGAAACTTTGTATCACGAAACCTTTATAAAACATACAAACTTGTTCAGTACTTACTATGTTAAACGCACAAGAAAGGTTTTAATCTGTTCATCCCGGAACGCTATAAAATAAGGACCACTCGCCATATAAAAGTTAGGAGACCATGATATCACCATAGAAAAGCCGCGGCAATTATTCGTAGACGCAGTACAAATTACATATTTAATTACAATCTAACATCTAGCGAAACAATGAAAGTTCAAGAGAATTGCTAATTGGCCATGATTATGTACGAAGAGGTACTCTGACTGGATGAGGCAAGCTTAGTAAAGATAAGTCGTATTCTAAACTACTCATAACTCATGACTACCGACAAATGTTGAAATTATTGCTGGTCTTATTATGCAGGCGGCGATAGACTAGTGGATAGATTAACAGCCTGCTACGCGGTGGGTCTCGATTTCAAGCTCATGAGACACGGCGCGCACATCTGACTTTCGAAGTAAAGTGCGTATTAAATTAATAAGTATCGCTTGCTAAACGGTGAAGGAAAACATCGTTCGGAAGTTTGCATGTACGAGAGTTCTCCATAATAATAATAATATTAATTTATTTCAGGTAACGGACCGCCGTGTGGTTGACGGCATAGAATACAAGTGTCACCACCCCCTATCTTCCCGTGGGTGTCGTAAGAGGCGACTAAGGGATAACACGATGCAAATACCATCTTTGCGTAGAGACGGAAAACTCGACATCAAACCCTATACGACTGCCTCGTTGGTCTCGCGGCATAAATGTGCGCGTGGCATCGGGAGGTCCCGGGTTCGATTCCTGGGTCGGGCAGTGTTATTGGGTTTTTCTGTCACGAAATTCTCAGTAGCAGCACGGAGTCTGGAAATGTGCCCGGTACGGCAATAGGCTCGCCCCTTGTTACGTGGGACTAAAGTATATCTGGCGAAAAGTGGGTGTAGAAATACACCTCTGCCTACCCCTTCGGGGATAAAAGGCGTGACGATATGTATGTATGTATGTATGTATTTCAGGTAACAATATCCCATATAGATAAATACCTTAAAGACTAACATACATAAAATAATAATAATCAAATTAAAACAGGGTGTTGTTGTTCACGTTGTTTTCAAGTTAGGCTGAGTGTTATTACGTAGCCTCACGTGAAAACGCCGATACACCACACCCTTCGGCCAAAACTCTTCCTTGAGGAAAGTGTCAAGATGATTAGTCGGCACTCGAACTAAGTACGACTTGAAGTTCGTATTATGGCGAGACTCCAATCTCTCGACTCTCAAGGTCCAGTTGGTCTTCGTGCCTAGGTACTCCACGACCTCCTCGTCCTTCGTAGAGTGATGCAGCCGGGACACGTACATCAGTGTGGTTGGTATTGCGGCATGTAGCAGCATGTTAGGTCCTGCTAACCCAGTACCACAATGGTTTCGACAACTAGGCTTCTTCTTCTTCCTCACCCCCTTGATGAAGCCGTCCTTGTCGCACGTGTCCTTTTCTAAGACTCTCGATTCCTCGACCTTGCGTTGGGAGGGTTCACATTGCTTTTGTTTACCCCCTTTTTCTCCTGCCGATTTTGCTGCATTTTGCATACGGCAGTAACGTCGGCGTAGGCGCGTTTAGGTTTAGACTCATTCACACTCGTCACAACCTTGATAGGTGTCGATGACCCGAGGTTAGCAACAGCACACGCCGTAACGCTTGCGTTAAGCGACGCAAGCTAATTCGCTGACTCAAAACTGCCGACAAATGCATTTTGAGCCCCACGTCGAGTGTTGACGTTTGAAGGCGACTTACTTGCTGACATAGCGTTCCGTAGTAACACTATCTCTGCACGCAGCTCACTTATGGTGCTATCCGATGACTCCAATTTGGACAATAATGTTCTAGACAGACATATTAAGGTTGCCAACCATGGCCAACGTGGAGAACTATGGCCTTACCCTCACATGGTGAGAAGAGGCCCGTGCCCAGCAGTAGGATTGTTTATATTTAAGGCTTTTAATATATTTATGGATTGTAAATGTAAGTGAAAATCTAAAATACGAGCAACAAGTCTCAATCACCCTTGGAAGCGAGAGATCTTGATGTTAAAAATATCATTCTTCACAGAGTATTGATAAATATTCACCACTAGATATGACTACCAAAGTAGCCTCACCAAACGAAGTTCTCTTACATTTTACTGGCACATCAAGTCACATCTATTGACTCAACATCAGTGTGCCAGTTATCGTGTTCAGTTTGCGCGACTAAACGGCGCGTGCTCACTATCGGTCGCATCTCCGCCGCCCCGCCGGCCGCCGCGCAGAAAGCGGAGCTGTGCTGATAATGTTGTTCTGAGTTGCTTTACGTTTTCTTGTTTTGGATTATGCTTGTAATAAAGTGCCGTATAAAAAGTTATTTATGTATATAGGGCTCTTATCCTTATAAGATTCCATGTAAAAGGATTTCGGTATGAGTGTCGAACTCTTTTGCATCAATCATCATTTTGTATATTATATGTACCTAATGGTTGAAGACGCGATACGAACAAATATGTTTCATGAATTTTTAGCAAAATGATTTGCCCGTAAAAAATCAACGTAAGATTTTAGCAATAAGTAACCGGTCGGATTTAAAGCTAGCTTTAAGCGCAGTTATTAGCAGTAGCTAGGATTGTAGACTAAGGCCCAATATGACAGGCATTATCTTTGAACAGGCATTATATTTCAGATATATCCAAAACGAGAAAGAAATTTGTATGATGATTTATCCAGAACTAATCGGATAGTGGAGGTTCTGTAATTTTACATACAGTAACTAAAGTGAGAGTAGTATTCTTCCAGTCAAACTAGTCTTTTGATAATAAAACCAAAACACTTTGTCTCTATTTATTTAGATATGCAACCTTCATAGCGCGGAAAATAATGCTTACATTTGTCTACAAATAATTATGGACATTGTTTTAAGAAAACTTAAGTAGCATAAAAATGGGCAGGTTAATTCCACACTTACACAATACAGTAATGTGTAAAGTTTGCACAACTTCCTTTTAAATGAAATTGTTTTATTATAAAACAGTACATGGTGTTCATTTGTAAGAATATATATTTATAACTATGGTAAACAAAGGTTTCGTTTTCAATTCGCGAAATAATCACTGTTCTGAGCTTATCTTGAGATAAGCTTAGCATCAGAGCTTCATCTTGTGCCTGAGACAAGCTCAGTACAGTGATTAAATTCGCGATGTTCGGTGATGAGAGAAGACGAATATCTTCCTTTTATTGCGATAATTGACAATTCAATAGGCACATAACTCCGAAAAGTCATTCGTACGAGCCGTGGATTCGAACCCAATATTCTCTGCATGGCAGTGTGTTGGTATTTTCACTAGGCTATCGCTTATACCTATAGCAATAACAACAGCATTTTTTATGTTATAAAGTTTATAATTACGATTTGGAAGAAGATGACAACTTCAGTAAAAAACTATTAGAACCACATAAATAAACTTTTATATTCAATAATTAACTATTAAATAAATACCTACGATTGTACCTTTTAAAAAATACGCGGCGGCGATAGCCCAGTGGTGTATGTAACGGACTGCCGAGACGATGGTCTTGGGTTCGATCCCCAGCTACCCCGGGCACACACCTATGACTTTTCGAAGTTATGTGTGTATTAAAAAATATTAATTAATTATCGCTCGCTTAACAATGTGCCCGGTAGATAGCAATAGGCTCGCCCCCTATTGCATTGGGACCGAAACATATCTGGCGAAGTGTGGGTGTGTAATACACCTCTGCCTACCCCTTCGGGGATAAAATGCGTGAAGATATGAGAAGATATACTTTTTAAAATAACATTCATTTACCCGTTTCTTCTTTATATTTCATACCTGCAGAAAGTGTAGTAACAGAGGGAGACTGTCTTTAGTAACATTGACCTTCAAAAAGTGCTGATTTTCGGCCTGCTTTGAATAAATGACTTTATGGTGATTCTGCTGAATTAAGTCATAAGTTGTGACTGAAGCAGATGGAGAAAATAAGGAATACATAACAGGGTAAAATACATACTTATAGGACTTCTCGATATACAACATTAGTGGTTTGGCACTCCGCAGCCAAAATGTAAAGAGAGTCAGGACTGGTGACGCGGGAGCAAGCGACATACAGGACACCCGCTGCCCTCAATGTCTGCCTCTGTGACTTATTGATGATCATCGCGAAGCAAACACTCACGGGGAACTGTATGCGCTTGAATTATGAGGTATGAGAGGAATGCGTGGTATAAATACTGCCTCGCTGACGCCACAACCCGTAAGAATTTCCTAAATGTGGAGCGAGATGACTTTCAGGCGGGTCACGTTACACAACTTCGGAGGAGATAGGTTCCGAAGAAGCATAATCGGGACACCGACCTTCAGCTTGATGCTATGCGCTGGAAGTTCACTTGCTGACTGGGAGTTCAGAAATTCCACGGGATAATGTGTGGCGTTTTCTTGCTCGACGATGGTGTTTATAGAGGTGTAGACCACTTCATTCCTCTCAATTTCCGAGAGAATGCATTCGTTAATTGCTACAGCCTGATCATTTTTGGGCGTCAAAATAGGCCACTCACACACTCACGAATTCTGCTATTACGGTATACAGCTGTATAATTCTAAGCTGTATACAACTCTACTGAGAGACTCTGGAAGCACCACCTGTCCACCTCTCTCCTCAGTAGAGTGTCTTCGCCAAGACTTAGAAAGACATCTTAGAATCGTTGAGCACGTGCATTGACGCCAAGCTGAGCTCTCATATTAATGGTCAAGCGCAGCATACGAACTCGTGACCACAGCAAAGATAATTTCAACGAAGCACTCACCTTGTCCGTGTGGTGACGGATTAAGAATACGGAATGTCACCACCCCATATCATCCCATGGGTGTCGTAAGAGCCGACAGAGGGAGCAAGAACTGAACTGTAAGAGAAGGAAAACTTGATTCAAACCCTATACCAACTCGTTTGGCCAGCGTGGTATAGTAGGCCAATTCCTCCTTTCAAAGGAGAGGCCTAGTCCAGCAGTGGACTGTTAAAGGCTGATGATGATGATGACTCACCTCGTCAGCCCTCGATCCCCGCGTCACCACGGGAAGCGTTTGTCGGGAATACTGAACAGAACTGTGACCACCCATTAAATGGTCGTTCCTGCGGATGTCCTGCAGGGTTCTGTCCATGACCTGAACTGCCTTCCTATTGGCCATCGTATGCTCATCCCATACAATCAGAGAGCAATCCTTGAGCACGTGTCCCTTATCACTGTTACGTGACACACCACAAACGGGTGTTACGGCGCTCTCTAAATCGATGGGAAATTTAAACATGGTATGTGCTGTCTTGCCACCCGGAAGCAGTGTGGCAGCGATTGCCGGCGACGCTACAGCAATGACAATTTTGCCTTGCATCCTGACCTCTGCAAGTATGCCAGTAGTAAAAAATGTTTTTCCTGTTCCACCAGGAGCATCCAAGAAAAACATTTTAGCCTGGCTTTGCCCAACGCTTTCAAGGACGGTGTCGTAAAATTCGTAAGGTGGTTATTTCAAATTGTCTCAGCGTTTTACTCCCAATTTTCAAGGTCTTGATGCGGTGATGATTGGGAAGCTAGTAACAAATATTTGACCAGTGGATTACCGCTGATAGAAATGACCACGTCTTGAAGTGAACTGAGACAAGTGTTTAGCACGCGGTCATCAGTTACTTCGACTTCGTCTCTAGTAACACGCCTCAAAGCTCGTAGAAAATCTTCAGACAAATGATGGCGATACTTCTCCCAGAAAGCTATCGCGTTCGCGACTCCACGAAACACCAAGATGACGTCAAACAGATGACGCATGCGGCTGGGACTGTCACTGACGCTCGCCTTCGCGAGGTTGTCATCCCAGTATTGGTCACCGTCGAGAAAGTGACATACTACGCAGGCTGTGTGGTAAGTGGGATACTCCAAGCCATCAAATGTCCTCAGAAAGGCGAAAGGCGTTGGGCCTCGGACCGTGTGAAATAACAACCGCAGAAAATAGCATTCGACATTATTTGTGTGTACGGTATAAACTCTACAAAATGCGGTGTCCTTGAAACTTCCCGGAAAACCTTCCACAGCACCTCCTCGTCAACGTCGGTTAAATACACCCTTTTGCTTGTCGTACGTGTTATATGAAGGCATCTCGTCATACGTAAGGGACCTCCCAAACTGATCGATTTTACAGAACCTGAAAAATGCCAAGAGAGTTGTTTAACGCGGATTTTCCAAGTGCTCAGCAACGCTGTCGGAATCAAAATATATGCGCTGGCCGTTCTCTAGGTGGTCGTGTAAATGCATTACGGTAGGATGCTTCTCATGTATAGAGAACACCAGTATCCGCCAAACCGCTTCAGACGTAACAATAAATAAATAGCTGTGTGTGAGTAAAAATAATCTAGCTCGTTCCATATCTCACTAATGTTTATATACTGTTAATCCAAACAAACGTGCTATATGTATATCCCGGAAGACAATTTAAAGCAAGTTTACATGCGACATGAAAATATATTAATTAAGAAGCAATAATTACACCAATGTGACCAAAATGTTTATTTTGTGAGTTAGTACAGCTATTACTATTTATTCTAACAGAAATGATGTAAGCAACCAAGTGTGGCGATGGTGTAGTTAATTAATTAAATAACTTCAACTAATAGTCTTGCTCATCTCTGAAACGAATTAAAAATACAATTTTTAAGAAGAAAATGTACAACTCCATCTATGACTTTTGAAAACAACTATTAACGTCGCCAACATGTTCAAATTTAAATTATTTATATCCAAAAAGGGCTTACACATGTAATTCGACTTGATGTTGTTGAACTCTCTTAGATGGCGCTGCATTTAAATTGTCTTGATTCTACTTATATTCAATTAATTATGTTTATCAGCCTAAGATACTTATATTGCGTGATTTTTATAGTGTGAAGCTAGCTTATAGCATAGTTAACATAATAACAACATTCAAATATGCATTGTTACATTACACGTTGTTACAGAATGCGTTGAAGAAATAAAGGTTCTCTGCTCATTCCCTACAGGGAATGAGCAGAGAACCTTTATTTCTTCTTCCTACAGGTCATAGCGTGATAATATGTAGCCTATGTGGTGACCCGACTTTTTAATAATATTTTTGCCAAATTTGAAGTAAATCCATGCAGTACTCTTTTACTTTATCCCGGACATAAGGACAAACAGATAAACAGACAAACAGACAAATAGACAAAAAATCTAAAAACTATATTTTTGGCCTCGGTATCGATAGTAGATCACACCCCATTTATTCTTTAAAAAAAATATTCAATGTACAGTTTTGACCTTCATACCTTTTTATTATATGTATAGAGAGAGAGATACGAGCATTCTTGACCAAGAAGTTTATTCGGGTGAGAGCCCATATGCCAAATTACTAAGAAGGGGCAAATCTTGAGGAGCGTAGGGTTATTAATGTTCTTGACTATGAAATGCTAGGAAAATGTTTAAGGTAGAATTATTTTTTAAATTCCTTATTGTTTAAGGAGATTTTGTCCAAAATTGGCACGTCAACTCCATTGTGCCTGATTGCAGGTATCGGACAAAATGTTTGAAGAACGACTACAAATTTATAATAGGTACCTAATCATCTGATAAGGGTACCTAATATTTTGTAGTCAAATATAATGCTACGTCATTTCCTACATAATTTGGAGGTAGGATCTGCTAAAATAGATAATATTATTCCTATATCTAACTTATTTAAATTAAATTCCTTAAAAAAACATTCTCTTTCACTTTCGTTCTTAACACACTAGAAATAGTTATAAATTGCAGTAACTTTGAAAATATTATGCAAAGTATTGAAAGTAATCATATTTACTGTACATTGATAAATTACTTTCTCTGCTCGTTAAAGTTAAATACAGATTATTATAAAATTGAAAGATGCTGGCAGATTTGCAAATATTCATCATTTTTTATGCAAATCAAGTGAATTATTTGGTAAAAAATTTAAAGTGGCATTACTACTTATTCGAAATATTTAAAACTACAACACCCATCATACAATATTATATAGCGGGTCTTAGTCGTGATAATTGACTTATTTGAAGGCATAAATAGCTCTGTTATTCTGCTACGTTTAAACCGGCTTACAACGGTCGTGGTCGCGGAGGAACTGTGAAGTGATGTGAAGTCATGTGCAGTTTGACAGTTAGCACTTGGTCGCAGCATGGTGGACTATGAACCCTTCTCATTGAGCTTCCCCCTATGAGAAGAGTTCAGTCAGACCAAGCCCAGCTTCGGTACAGTTTATAATATACAGCCCGCCAGAATTCAAATAGGAGAATAACAGGCTGCTATATAGAAGTTGGTGCATGGGAAGAAAAAGCTAGAATCTGTGGGTCGCGTAATCGGTCGAAATATCTAAAAGAGCTAATGCTCTGTAAAATCTGGTAAAGCTAGAAAGCAGGCTCCAGAGCAAAAAGATGATGATGATATAATCAAAGCAAATATGAAACTACAACGAAGCAATGACAAGCTTTTTGTAATAAATTATACTTACATAACGAATTGCTCAACTCAATTGGTATAAAAAAATAATCAAATATTTGTCCTCAATCAGCTAAAGGAAATCTAATTGGATTTCTTTTTATTTATATAGAAGTAGCCGAATAAATGTATTTTGTGCCCTTTCTATCCAATTACTGGACTGTTCGACGTTGTCTATCTTTTTTATCTGTAGTAAATTTTATTGGTAATGTTTTCTTTTTGTCTATGGCCTTGTATTTGCAAGTTCTTGTGAGAGCATGGTTTCGAATAGCAGGACTAATAATAAGGATTTTATTTATTCTAGCAGTAGTAAAATCAGCAGGAATCGAACACATGCCTTCTGGCGTAGAAGTCAGTATCACTGTCTACTAGAAGAACCATTAGCATAAAGATAGTACAAACTTCGGCACAGGTAGCATCGAGTAATAGGGAATATGCGTGTGATTCAGATATAAGCGAATGGATTTTTAAGACATTCTTTATCGGTAAAGAAAGACACCTCTAACATTATTTTAAATTTAAACACTCTAAAATTATAATTGTAATCATAACATTTTTGTCAAATTTTAAGCAACTTCAAAAAGGAGGAGGCTCTCAATTCGACGACCATATATAAATAGACAGGTTAATAATCGATTTTAAACTATAGCGATTTGTAAACATCATACAATTTTCTTAAAACGGGTCTTACTCGCGATATTTAATTAATTTAATGAAAAAATACCTCTGAAAGTATGAGGATGTGACTCTGATGTAGATGTACTCACGACGCTTTCTTTTAGCGTTTAGGAAGCGATAATTAAGAATTGAATACACACATTCTTTCGAAAAGTCAGTGGTACACGCCCTGTGTTTTCAACCCGAGTCCCTTTGTGTAGCAGTCAGTTGGCCTCACCAATAGGCCATCACTTGCTTTGCCATTTAGCATTATCTAAAATTACTTTTGCTTGCAATAATCGGCACCATGAGAATTGCCTCCATAATAAATTATATAAAATTGTTGCAGGCATAGCGTGTATAATATGTGCGTGCAATAATGATATATACTGTGAGGGAAACTCTTGAACCGGAAAAATTATGAATACGCAAATGCATCATTATTCTTAGCTGTCGTGATAAAGTGTTTACGTTAAACATGAAATGCAAAGGAAATAGATTTCCTCCGTCTTCTATTACTTTATCTTGGATAGAAAAGGAAACACAGCTATTAATTTTTAAATTATACTTATTAGCGATATACATATTTCATGGAGAATACAAATACATTCATCCCGTGTCCACGGCTTTCTTCAGGTCTTCCTCCGTCACTCAATTAAAAATATTAATTTATGTAATTTTCTGAACGTGTGTTTGTTACCTAACTCCTCCTAAACGGCTAAACCTATTTAGATGAAATTTTGTCTGTATATTTTAATGGGCTTTTGGATGGTTTGAAAATGTATTACTAAATTGATGTCAATACGCAGTACTTACCTATGAGTTTTACGAGGGTAGAAAGACGTCTGATAGATACGCAAGTATGTTCAAATCTATCCTATGGAATTGATAGCTTCTGTGTGTGGATAATACATATAGGATCTTGTTTTATAGAATATCTTTTCTGTTTTTAGTACTTCGTTGGTTTACCGGTAAAATAATTGAGATAACACGTCAGAACAAAGAGAACATACCTTACCCGATGAAAGAACAACAAATGCACTTAATAAACCATTGCAGTGAATAAACCATGAGGCAAATGTTTTAAAATAATAGACATCGGCATCAAAACGGTCCCGTCAACTCATCTTTAAAAGGGATTGAAAACGCAATATTCGCTTCCAAATTAGGCCAATTTTATTGAAGAGTCGATCGAAATTGTACCAGCTCCAATATATCGAACTTTAGAGGAGATATTGAATTGCGCGTTGATATGAAACGAATGCAATCAAAGCGGAAAATTTACTAAAGCACTCGAAAGAATTGAACGAAAACACTCGACTAAATGACTAAATTATTTTTTAAATCCGTAAGTACGTGGTAAAATGTAAGGTTTGTGTGATAAGAAGCAAATAACAAGTAGCAGTATTAGTTTCAATTACTATATGGATACATTTTTAAATTCTGTGAACATATTTTAATTTATAATCGTTGCTTATAATGTCGCTTATAGGTAGAATATTAGGTTCAGTTTATAGTGGTAGTAAGAGAATGTTATACAATTAACAACAGGTGGCAATTGTTATTGTTAAAAAAATGATAAACACATTGATAATTCTAATAATTGAGTGTTATTTTTAAAGTTTTAATAATAGATAAACTGGTATACCCACAAGATTCGAAATAATTTCATAATGCAATTGAATACAGTACTGTAGTGATTTTCTTTCCTTTAGCTGCAAAATAACACATCTTTCGACTACGTTTCTTTAGTTTATTGTCCAGCACCTTCCCGCTGTATCGGGCTCATTCGCAACGAGGATAAAATACCTTCGTACTTTAACACATAAACCTTGCCTAATGGATATAGATCTTTGGTTTCGAAGTGGTTTTCTCGCAGCCTCTAAGCCTCTATCCATCTTTTAACCTCAGATATCTTCTATCAATGCATTAGTAACCACTAAAGTTTCACCGTCTGTATCTGTAGCATGGCGGGCCTAAATAATGCTGTACAAATATAGACGCGTTAATGTATTTGTTAGTTCCTTGTTGAATGAATGTGTTCCGACAAATCGTTTCTGTTTGAGACGTTTTATATGGTAATATTTGCCTGTGGTAAGTTGCTCTTTATCTATCTTGATAACATGATAATCAGCGATATGCTGCAGAGAGTAATAAGATGTGTATCTCATCATCAGCCTATAACAGTCCACTGCTAGACTAGGCCTCTCCTTTGAAAGGAGGAATTGGCCTACTAGACCACGCTGGCCAAACGGGTTGGTATAGGGTTTGTATCAAGTTTTCCTTCTCTTACAGTGCTGTTCTCTGCATAATATGCTCCCTCTGTCGGCTCTTACGACACCCATGGGATGATATGGGGTGGTGACATTCCGTATTCTTAATCCGTCACCACACGGATTGTGTGATGTAGATACACATCAATAAGATGTGTATCTACAACTTGATAATTATTATTTTTCGATGATTTTCTATTCGAATAGGCATGGACTCTTTGCTAAAGCCAAATAGTTGTAATTGGTGAAAACATTACAATACCACTTACTAGAGAGTATTTTAATTTCGAGAAATAAGGAACATGCCGTAATAGAACCTGAATCTAATCAGGATCAACAACGATTTCTTCTATCAAGACATGAAACTAAGAACTTCACCTACAGGGCCATACAAATTAATAATACTTACTACTAAACTAGATAACTATTCAATCGACCCAATGTAAAAGTGGCTCATCTAAAACTCGTTTGAAACTAAACACTTAAAGTACCGCGTAGTGATAACCTGCGGTAACTCTTTACGTATCAATCACTAATAAGTATAGACCACTTCATACCGCCCACTGTCATGTCTGTCAACTGAACTTACAGAGCAACCATGGACAGCCGTTAGACCTCAACCACACATACTTTACAATACATATGGATAAATAGCCAAATGTTCTAAAATAATAGTGCAATATATCATCATCGTCACAATCATCATATCAGTCCATTGACGTCCACTGCTGGACTTAGCCCTCCCAAAGGCTCTCCATACAAACAGTACTTAAGCCACTCGCATCCAACCGTTTCCCGAAAAAATATACAGTCATTTAAATTCTTGCTCACCAAAAGTGCCACTTGTACAAGCAGTGTACGTCTATCTAAAACTTTATACCATCTATGTTCGACATCATCAATAAAGAATACTTTTGGTTGCTGTGAATATTCTGAAAGTAGAAGTTAAAGAAATATTTGTTCGGGTGCTATACGTCTAGAAATTAACGACAACAAGTATTCAAACAGAAACATATCCTACCAAAACAACTTTCAGATTAAATGGAGCAAAGTATTTTAGATTCGTCATTTCTACGGTTGACATCAACCATATGTTTACTTTGCGTTTAATTTACTAGCTCAGGTACACACGACTTCCATATAAACATGATAGCACTTATACATGATTGATGACTGTCGTCACCCATGCGAGCGAGCCTCCAATTATTACCATAAGTGTACGACCGGTTGTATATCAATATCACCTTTCATTATCAAGAAACATCGTTCGGAAACATGTTATGGTAATTTTGGCCAATACACGAGATTAATAAAAATGGGTGTGTCTGGGTCAGTGGTGATATGATCGGAAAATTGCAAGTTAGACAAATAATACTTCATTTATAACTGTTACGTAAGGTATGAACATTTTGACGCATGCCGCAGAAGGTAGTTTGAATTGAAAAGTGTTTTATCGACTCGATCGATGAAAGTGGGTTTAAACCTTTCAATAAAAGACTAGTATTTTTACACCCAGTCATATAGACTGCATAGATAAGATAAGCAATGATAATAAGATGGGATAAGCATTGTGTGCCAAATACATTCAAATTCGAACGCAATTTCTATGATTTTATCCCAATTCATTTATCAGGCACTTATCAGACAGTTGTGGAACTGGCCCTTATAGTTACAATTTAATACGGTGGAGGTGTAATCTATTTTTCCAGATCCAAAGTAATACAAATCGTATTTCGAAGTATAGCCATGAAATTGTTGATCTGTTATAAGTTTTGGATGATCGCAAAATCCCAAAATATTTTTTTGGCTGTAAAATTCGACAAGAACAAACTACTTTATAAATAAACAGTTCCACAAAATTAAATAGGTATGTACGTGCTTATGACGTTGTCTTTTTAACTGAGTTCAAAAAGGAACTCGGTATTCAATTCAGTTGGTATATGTTAGGTATAGAAAATCTATCAGAAATCAAATTATCCATTGAACATTCCACTCAGACCTTTCGATCAACATAATCAGACGTCAAGCACAAAGAAATGGCCAAAAATATCGCCAAAGTGAAATCAAATTTCCACAAAATGGAACGTTTAGATCTCACTCAACATTACTGTGAAGAATACGTCAGGCCTTCAAAGAAAAATCTAATAACCTATAAATCTGTGGAAGCAGTAAAACTTACGTATTCTCACCACACCGCCAGTCTTTGATAAGTTTGCGCCATTTATTTAGAAAGCTTTTGAACGAAAGCCCTGGAGGAACGTAAAGTAGTGATGGATGGATGTTTTCTAGAATTTTCGTCGAAAGAGCTATAAAACCTTGATTGAGTAGATAAAGCCCAGTTTTCAAAATATATTATTGAGGCAACTAGACAAACATGTGACTTGCCTGAATATAAACTGTATTTCATAACAAAGACACTGAATATAGTGAAAATAGTAAAAATAACGATCTTTCTATCCCAGCTGACACCGCGATTGATGATGTGATCGTACATAGGATGAAGGTGGTGTAGCGGCTGCTGACGCTACAAATTATATACAAGGTGTAATATTGTGTAAGCGCGGCGCGGCAGTCGTCTCCCTCCACTCATTCGGTTAGGTCGTACACACATTGTATTTATATTTAGTAACCAGTAAAGCATATTTATCTTTTCGTATTTTGGAGTACTTATTTTATCTCTTCACACAACACATCATCATACATTGAACCCCCTGTAGCGGCTGCTGACGCTACAGTGCTCTCCAAGTTGGATCATACACGTTCACTTTGATCTCAGACCTCAAATTGAAGCGAACAATCTACTTCTTTGAACCGTCAAAACGCAAAGTTTTGTACTTTCTTTGGTTTTCGCGAATGTTACACAAAATTTAAAAAGCAATATTTTCTTTTTTATCTCATAGTTCCGTCACAATTCAAATTCAGCGCATTGAATAAGTAACTCAGAAATAATTTCTGCCTTCACAAAATATCTCGCTATTGCACACAGCTTCCCCAAACCAATCCAAAGTATTTCCAAAGACTAACTCAGTGTTCCCAAAAGTATTTTCTTTTCGAACAATTTCAAGTCGACACTCTGTTATACGTATAAGGTCCCAGATTTGCGGCATTTCGTCTATTTAATGAGTTTCCGACCTTTTCGGTGCTAAAATTCGCCGGTGTTAGAACGTAGGCTGTTCTAAGGGCTAAATACTAGGTATGTATGAGTAGAATCATTATAATGTGTTGGCTTGAAATGTTATATTATAACTTTGAAAGTGACTTTTTCACACAATTTGATATTGTAATATAGACAAAAGGAATACGGCAGACAATGTAAATTAGACTAGAGGAATAAGGCGAATAAGTAGTGTTTGAGAGAAAACGCGAAGTTACATCAAAATCCGTTCAGTATTTTTTGTGTGAAAGGTTAACAAACATCCTTAAATTCTTAAAGCGAAGACCTTTAAACGGCGCAAATACGCAAACCTAGTAGGGGATTACATATTTGAACCGTTTGGGGTCGAAACGTTGGGACCATGGGATCCAAGTGCGAGATCTCTTTTTAGAGATCTCGCAAAGAGACTGGTCGACGCCTCGTGTGACCAGAAGGCTTGGGTGTACGTGGTCCAAAAGTTAAGCATTGCCATACAACGCGGCATTGCTGCCAGCGTTCTGGGCACGCTCCCGGTCGACGGCGATGTGGAGGACTTTTATGACGCCCTCTAAATTATTTTCTTTTTCCGTTTTGTTTGTTTTGTATATATTTCATAGGATAGTAATTAAAAATTTAAGTTAAGTTTAATTAAATACCTAAATAATATTTTGTAAATTGTTATGAAATAAAAATCATTAAATCCATCCATCCGCACAGACTTTCACGTTTCTCATAAGCAGTGCACAAATTATTCAAGTTATTGTCTTCAAATACACTGAATACAAAGCCAGTCCGTAAACATTAGTCAAGTAATGTATCACACCCCTCATGAATGTTACATTGCGAAGAGTCTTACTTTCTTTCATTTTCCGTATGGCGCTCACTATCGGATTCCGTTCTTTTTTCACGCTTATAGTTTTTCGATATTTTAACAACTTAGCAACTGTGTTTTGTCGGTAAATAAGGAAAAATTTTCGTTGCGTGATCTTGGATATTTTATAGGCTTGGATATCTACGGCGAGGTTAATCTGCTTTCAGAAGCCGTTACAATATGTTAAAATATGATGCGAGGTGTCTCTGTCTTGAATCTTTTTAGCATCTACTACGTGTGCAGCATGGTTATGTTTACTTCAGATTCTTATCAATTACAGATCGCACTGGAAGCAAATTAAAGTTAAAGACAATATCGGGCAGACCTGAGCGTATTAGTTGTGATTCCGTATATATCTATCACTAGTTGGAGAGGCACTACAAGAAGAAGAAGACCAAATTGACAAAAAACTATCAAAACGTCGACCAAAAAGTGGCAGCTCTGCATTCAACACAAAGAATCTGGTTCGTTGTTTATCATGACACATATGCTTAACTACCATTTATTAGTAGACTTACAGTTATTCAGAGCGTAAAATTATGCGCAAGGTCTCACCAAAAATGTAAGTTTGTAACCGGCAAAGTACAAAAAAAAAACTTCCAAAGCTCCTATGTTCGGATCTTTCCAGTCAACTGGATGAATAACAAGCAACCTTATTATGTTAAAATATAGCCCTTTATTATTATTATTATTTAAGATTTCCTGAAACACAGGTGTTACAGCCTTGTTCAGGTAAACATTAAAATAACTATATATACCAAATATTATTATTAAATATTACCGTATTAAATAAAGTAACTACGCATCAGTGTACTACAATTTAACAAAGGCACTTATCGCATACATTATACTGAATTATAAAATTTAATTATTTTACTGTAATACTTTCCTATGTAAGATGTGCCGTTATTTTATTGAATAAAGTTTTATTATTAAAAAAAAACATCAGAATACCAACACATTTGGCATAGGTTAAGTACCAGACAAGATAAACATATTTTACCTACTGTATATGGAAGGTATCTTACAGTGTATTTCAAAACGGTGTGTTAATGGTCTAAGTCTTACAAGGATAAAATAAATATTTGTTACAGCCAAGCAACTACAATGTTACTTACATCTTGGACTTGTACAAATAAGGAAGATTAGCTGCAGCGGCCATCTTGCAAAAAATATAAACTTACACATTAAGTTGCATTACAGGATACACTTATATTCTTAGCGAGTGCAATTTTTCCGAGGAAATAAAACACTTCCTGCGCATTATATTTTTCCTTACCCAGTGCTACTCTGCGATAGCGGCAACAATGACCCGGATTTTATGTGAAACTAAAAGAATCTGGAGTATTAACTCGACCAGAATAAGCAAGTTTTATAATAGTGTAATTGAAATATAATGCTTAAGATAGGCAAAAACACCGAGATGATACCATATCTTTATATTTTCTATATACCATTTCTTTATTCTATGATTTATACACTATAAGGAAAGGCAAAGATTCACAATCTATATTGAACATTTCTTGAAAGACACTACAATTTATGACTTCCCAATAAGAGTAGCGTTACAAATAATATTTCAAATGTTTACGTTTAAGCAACTGGGCCAGAAACAGACAGCATCTGATTTCTAAATTAGTACTATTATGCGTATAAATCGTCCTCATGTGTATCGAATAACGTATATCTAATAGCCAAATACGTCAATATGTCAAACTAATGTAAGAAGAAATTGCTCTTGGAAAATTGTACCAATTTGCCTGCTACAGACAGCCAACTGTCTATCCTAATAATGAATCCTGATAGAAATAAAAATATAGTGATTTGACAGGTAAATGAGAAAGTAAATAAGTACGACGCATCGAAAATCAGTATTACAGGAATCATATAAGATACTTAGATTATTCAGCTCACAAAAAAAAGTAACTCACACGTAAAATAACGCTTTTGCGTTACCTATATGCTATTATTACGGTCCCATCTTTTATTTTATAGCAATGCCATCGGGAAAAAAAAAGATAACGACAACATTCTACGTTTGGCTATGCTTGGCAGTTATTATTGGCGTCTAAAGATTAGCTTACCATCTGGCGCACTGAAACTGGTCAGAATTTGTTAAGAAGCCAGTGTACCTTTTTGACAAGTCCTAGTATTCTGAACGTTACGTTTTATAACTTCATTATCATCAGCCTGCCATAGACCACTGCTAGATATCGGCCTCTCCAATGGCACGCAACTGAGAGCAATTTTCGGCTCTCCATGTCCAGCCGCTGCCAGCCGCTTTATGTGTATCGACACTCAAACTAGCCGTCGAAACTTGCAAGCCTAAAAGTGACAAAACCTTCGCAGTGACGAAGCTACGCTCATACCTACGTCATTTCGGACGTCATAACTTCATCCCCTTGTATCTCTAAAGGTTGGACAGAGATATATTACATCGCAGTTATGCTTTATGTGCTTCCATGCAATGAGGGACGAGCCTTTTGTTATCAGCACGAGTCACTAGCAAAATGGGATCCGCTATTAAGATTTTTGGTAGTAGAGATTTTTTGCACCGGTATTTGCTGGAATGGAGGTCCATTTTTTATTTGCAGATTCGATGATGCCCGCTATACCAGTGCATAGTCACAGAATAGATAGTACTAACGTAGCATAGGTATTTATATTTACGCGTAAAAAATAAATAAATTTATTTTAATACTTTTAAAAGCATAGAACATTGTGGTAATATATTGTCCCTTGTGATTTAGAGATTCTTTTAAAATCGTTAGATTGTGATTAACGTTTTGGAAATTTATTAAATAAGAGATTCAGTCAAATCTTGGCTGAATCGCCTCTTTATACTGAAGTATAAAACAATTATTTTATTTGATTTTATTGTGTGAATTAATGTAGTACGGAACAGCGAAACAAATTATAAACTATCCACAACCATTAAGTTTATGTTTATTTTACAACAACATCGGTGGCAACACATTCTATTTCTAAATGCTTTTTTTGTAGAGCACTGACTTCACCAAGTGTGGTTATTAAAGCGCAACTTTTTGCAATTATTCATTACAGTCAGGTGTTTAAAAAGAAATGTCCAGATACTATCAGCCAGCTACACTCTTTTTCTCATAGAATTCGTCTCGGAATATAAATCAGAAACACTACGACCAAGACGCACTGCATTTCGCATTGTGAACAAAATCTAGATAACACATAATACGACTCCAACAAAATATGCAAATTTGTACCTTTCCTCTTATGTAATACGGCCATTTTTCGCCCAAAACGACTTTTACCTTTCTACGGACTAACAAAATTAAATTTGCCGTCGAAAAATGATAAATCCGTAAGTAATTTGCTGAAGGAAATTGCGTGTTAAGTGTAAAATAAGTTGGTAGGTGTTTACGCGCCATCACTTAATCGTCAACCCGGCATTCTCTGATAGTGCACTTTCTATAGATCGGAATGAGTACCGAAAAATAATAATCGACAGCTTTCTCTATATAAGCGACAAATAGACAAAGTCGGAGTGGGAAGGGACGATTTATAAAATTAATAGTGCTAGGGTTGTCGCCTCTTTTATTGTTGTTGAATTTTATGAGGGTCGCCTGCCTTTGCTGTCTTGGCTGAAATATATAATCTGTTCTTGCGGTTTTCTTGATATCACCCCTGACTCAGGAGTTTACGAAAGGTGAGCGCGCGTGTTTAATAACCAGAATGCCAGGTGTGATTGAAGACGATATATTTTTGTTATTTTAGTGCCTTAAATTGGTGGACCGATAAAATGATATGAATGCGAATTTACTTGTAAAGCTAATAAGCAATACCTACGAGCCTTATAGGTATAATAAAAAAGTTAAGTTTACTATAATGGAACAATCACTTCCTAGCAATGGTGAACATATTCCACCATATTTATATCTTAAAACAATATTGCAAATGCCACCTCCAGAAACCAACTTTATTATTCCGCGTATCCATTTACATAACTTTTGAGTTAATGAAGGTATCGACCGTTGGAACAGCCATCATCTACTTTGGTGAATAAATATTCGGCTTATTCAAAATTTTAATGAATTATTGAATAGCGTACCGCCCAAACCATTGAGCCGTGCAAATACAAAAAGCATTAATTAAATACCTACAGGGCAGAAAATAGCGATAAATATTCGCTGACTGCTATGGTTACGTAATTCTTTTGTATTTACATTGCTGAACATATTTAAAGCCTTCGGGATATGAGTAAATCCGAACACATGATGCAATAGGTTCGAAAAACGGGATAGTCGAAACAAAACAAATGACGCTAGGCACATCATCACTACATAGTACAAAACAAAGTATGTCTTCTGTGTGTCCCTATGTATGCTTAAATCTTGAAAACTATGCAACGGATTTTAATGTGTTTTTTTTAATAGATAAATGATTCAAGAGGAAGAATATATATAATTGAGGCTGGTGAGGCCGCTGGCGACGTCTAATATAGAAGAAACTAATGGTAATGCCTGAATTTAATGACAGTGTACTTTCAGGAAATGACTTTATAGTAACAGGTCTTTGTAGATGCGGTTCTGCTTTTGCAGGTGCCTTAACGGAAAATAAACAATTACTTGCTTGATCTAGAAATTGACTTCGGAACTAGGCAATCGATTTCAGATATAAGTTAATTTTATGCCATGACTGATTTGTACAACGCATGGGCGTGGGTTGACAATAAAGGGTAGCAAATTACTACTGTAATGCATAGCTATATAAGTGCAAAGTATCATCAAAATCCACCGAGGAGTTTTTGTGTAAAGGCTGCTACACACAGTGCCGGCGGCACGAGCCGCCGGCTTTTGGCGCGCGGCTCGTGCCGCCGGCTTTTGGCGGGCGTCTGTGCCGCCGCAGAAAGCCGCGCATCATTCCAGTTGTGACAGTCGTGTAGAACGCTAGTGAGGTGACACTTAGTGATTGGTTATCGATTACGTTGAATAACAAAGTCGTCAACATTGCCATAGCAGCTGTAGCGTTCATTTTACTATGTAAAAATATTAAAAGAAGAAGAACAAAGAAACATACAAAGAACTATACAAACATACAATTAACAGACACAAAATTAACACCAATTTCTGATTCGTGTGAGGATCGAATCCATAACAATCGGCGCAACGTCAGGCGGTCGCTTAGGCCACTAGGCCAACCATACAGTTGAAATATAAAGAATTTCTCCTACATTAATTGCAAATCGAACAATACTGTACCTAAATGCTTTTCTTTGGTGGTTGATTCTGTTAAATGCAACTTGGAATCGATTTGATCTGGAGCATGGTCATCTCTTATTTTCCGCACCACAATTAATTTATTTTATGGCAGAATTTAATGCAAGTTTCTTTTATACGGTTTCTGTTTGGAACTAATAAGTAAAATTTTGTTTATTAAACTTGAAGCTGAAAAGGATTGTGTGCTGAAGCGGTATCGTAGATACCGGATCGATCCACTGGATCGTATCAAATGGAGCGGATCGATACTTGCGTCGATACATTGTGTTACGATCCATTGCGATCCAAAATATCGATACAAAGCACTTGGATCGAGCATCCCTAAGTCGCAACCTGCGCGGCCCGCCGGCCTACCCGGAACCATGCCGGCGGCCAGGCCGGCGGCTCCGCATGCCGCCGGGCGCACGCGGCTTGGCCGGCGGCACGGACCGGCCGCCGGCTAGGCCGCCGGCCATGCCGCCGGCACTGTGTGTAGCAGCCTTAAGAGAAACAAAATGTTATATACCTATCTTTAAAAACCTTCAGTTTATAGTGCTAGGACATTTTCAATTTTTATATCTGAGATATAATAGTAGATATTAAATCAGAGATAAATAATAATTGATTCCTGAAATCCCACTAATGTCGCAAATCTTACAATTTATTACCAAGTTATACACTTAATAAATAATTAATCAAAATATGTAAATCATTATTACAGCCTCTCATAATTAATTAAATTATCTGATTAACGCTAAATTAATTAAGCAAATTTATGATCAGAGGTGTGTAAAAGCCTTTAAGTTTTCTTGATGGCTCTGATATGTATTAATGTATCCCAAGTTTTTATCAGTATAATGAAGAAATACTGAATTAATTTGCTTAAATTTGTTGAGTCTTTTTTGGGGTTAAAATGATGTGTCATTAAAGTTGATTGGACAGACAGGTCTGACAAATGAATGAAACTTGTAGAAGGAAGATTAAATTAGTATTAACATATTTCTATTTATAAAGTGTTATATTTGTGAACAAGTTAATATTTTTGTGCGAAACATTTTAAAGCACCACCTAGTGCTTACCTACCTAGGTAAGTATATATTTTTAGAATATTAATCAGTAGACGCAAAGGAGTCTAATACGAGTAGTTAGTATAATTAATTAATCTATATAGACACGAATCTTTAGTAGGTAGTATCTGTGTTAGTGCTATCATGATATAATAGGTAGGTATTTCATTCATTCATTCATTATCAGCCTTTAACAATCCTCTGCTGGACTAGGCCTCTCCTTTGAAAGGAGGAATTGGCCTACTATACCACGCTGGCCAAACGGGTTGGTATAGGGTTTGTATCAAGTTTTCCTTCTCTTACAGTGCTGTTCTCTGCATAATATGCTCCCCTTGTCGGCTTTTCAACACCCATGGGATGATATGGGTTGGTGACATTCCGTATTCCTAATCCGTCATCACACGGACGTAGGTAGGTATATTATTTTATAATTTTTAAATTAACACCTATAATCAAAACATAGAGTATAACTTGGGTTCCTTACCATTTTAAAACTATCAATCGACACAAAGAATATCTAGACTCTAAACGAGACTCAAATCCTGGACCACATGAAGTGTAGACCCACGTAGAGAAGACAACAGCTTTACGGGCTCTCCGAAGCTCGGTAGCGCTCTAATGTAAATTCGGCTACCCATCCTGATGGCGACCTATGCAAGCGTTGCTTTACTTTAACAACGTCAAGCCAAGTCACACTATGAGCGCTACTTACGGCCATTTTGAATATGCGATCCATACATGGATTTATTTATGGACATAATTATTTTGTATGGAGCTTATGTCCAAAACGAATCTAAAATCTACAGATCTATCTACAGATCGAATATTGAATTCCGTAGTAAGTCTTCTTACGTAGTGGAGTCAGTACATTATAGCCAGTTAGCCACGTCATTTGCTATGCACACAAATCAATCAGCTACACTAGGGCTAAACACTTATCCCTAACTCTTGATCTAACACTAATTGCTTAGTGCATTACTCGTACATAATGCAATTTGATTATACGTACGCCTAGAGAATGAGGAAACGCGACAGTACGTAATTCCCCATAATTACGTACGTAAACACTAGAAAGCCTAACCTTTCTAATTGCATACACTTTTGAACCACAACCATTAATAAAACTAACAATAGACTATTTGATAACATAACTGCGTTTTGGAACGAACGTTTCGACTATTGGAAAGAATCCACCGCATTTAAATTTAATTTAGCTTAAAAATGGTTAGAAATTAAAGATTGTTTTATCAAAGTCAAAAATTATTTATTCATTTAGGCCTCAAAGTGACGCTTGTGAACGTCAAAATTTTAGTTAATTACTATATGTTCTACGTCTACATTTACTGCCACGTTCGCAATCCAATAGAAAGAACCACGAGAAAGAACGGGCAACAAAACTTTTGGCCACTCTTTTTATCATCCGCCCTGTATATGTATATACCTACTGTGGCACTGATGGGCACAGGCCTCTTCCTGCAATGAGAAGGGTAAGACCATACTCCACACCGCTGGTCAAGTGCGCATTGGTAAATTTCACACGTCTTTCACACAGGTGTTCGTCACGATGTTTCCTTCATCGTTAGCCAAGCGATTTCACAATTTAATTCACTTCGAAAAGTAATTGGTGCGCGCTGTGGATTCGAACCCAAGATCCTTTACGTAGCGGTCTTTCGATCTATCCACTAGGCTATAGCTATCTTATATCTTAAAGCTTGTGTATTTGATTATTTTCTCTATAATATAAAATTGATTATAAGCTATGTCGAATAGCGAAAGCCACATAGTATTTTGCTTTCATATTAAAACCCTCGTAAAAACGCACATTAATGAATTACTCTCAGACTAACTTAACAAATAATTATTGTGCTCATGTCACAAAAATTTGCCCTGTGTAGCAGTTAAACCATGCTCTCTGAGTAAACATTCAGTGCATGCAGACATGATGAAGTTTTGAAAGAATATTTTTGAATTAATAGCATCAGGGCTCTAAGATCTACGTATATTGCTGCTGCCTAACAAGAAATATCAAAATTGAATAACAAAATCCTGTACTTTAACACAACACACAATACACCCGGTATTAAAGAGGGTTTTTGTATTTTTTTGTTTCAAATGAACAAATATTTAAGGATTACTAAGTACGGCTAACAAATCAATATATAGGTACTGCGTTCGTCAAATTCCTACTGATTATGCAGGTATAACTGTATAAGGTAGATACAGGGTACTCCTAGTTCATATGTACATAATTTGTAATTCATCAAGTCTAATAGGAATAAAATTATAAGGTAAACTTCCTTTCACATAAACACGAAATGTTCTCAAACAAAATATAACAAATTACACGTAACAAGTTGTTACTAAGTTGATCAACGCCTGCCGTGTTTCTCTTCATTCAACTTCATTTAAATGCGTGTTGCCGTATACTTTTAATCAGGCGCTCGAAGGAAAACATACAAACTTCCTAATACTTTGTACCTCGTTATTTCACCATGCATTAACGTTATTAAAACCGTCTTATTTTGTTTTAATAATCTTTGTATTTGAATAAAGAGTTACCTTTTTTAAACCAGATATCGTTAAGTATGTACCTACCTAGGTACCTAAGTAGGTCGTGGTTTAGAAAAAAACAACAGTAGCTTTGGATTGAGACGGAAAAGTCACCATGAAGCCCTGTACCGACCCGTCTGGCCAGCATGGTATAACCACATCTTCCTAATGATTCATATTGCTACTGTGCGCACACTAAGAGGGGCCTATGTCCAGCAGTGGACCGCGAAAGTCTGTATGTTCAAAAAGTTTTATAGAGAAACTTGGGCTAGCCTGATAATAAACAGCTAGCTGTAGTCCATAATAGACCTCGTTGAATCTAATTCAGTGCACATTCCCAACCTCAACGAAAGAGAGATCTTTCCCCTTCTTTTATCTTGTACTGATCTCCTTATCCGTATCATCTATGTAGATCTCGAAATCAGTAATGTTCGAAATTCAGTATGATTTGTAAGCTAAAGAGCGCCTACATAACTTCAAAGAGCAATGAAACAATGAAATTGCTCTAAATAATTTAGTGGGCGCTTTTTATAAACTGCAGTCATTAAAATAAGCGCCTGTTACTTTGCCAACTGTTTATCAAGATTATAAAAATATGGATCACAATAGTAAAGTACCTTTTATTTACGCAGAATCTTCCCTTAAGAACGGTTTCTATAAAGTTACGAAACGTTTGATAATAGTGTTATGTGTAAGTAATTTAGTTAATTATTATTGTTAAAGTTGACTAACTGTTGGATAAAGTAGAGTGCAATACAATACGTAAATGTAGTTTAAATTATGTTTTTCAGGATTCTGTAATTACTTCCTACTTATTACCACAAAATAAGCATGATCATGAAAACTAAACTACCTGAAGAAAATGAGAACGGCAGCTGAAATAACAAAACAGACAATCTCAACATATAAAGAGAAGAAAGATGGGTACGTGTTCACATTAACTACATATTACCTAACCATTTTTGATAAAAGATGTCGTTCAATTTCTCAGAAAACGAAATAGGTACACTTCGGTTCAAAAGCTTTCTCTATTTGAGAATGACAATCTTGAAGATTCGCTGGATTGATTGGACCGATCTATCACTTCCATTTATTTATTTAGGAAGAACCTCATGCCGGCGGGAATGTAAAAACGTATTTAAAGTATAAATAGACGTTAGTATGGCGTTTTTCTCCGTTGCTTGCCTGTTACTATTGTGCTTCGATATTTGGGATGATGTAAATGTTAAACCGTCAATAGTGGATACCTTATTTTTGCGTAATTATCTATAGGGCTTCTTACAACATAATATAATATAGCTATTAGGACCCTACAAAATTAGGTTTGTCAACCTTTCTGACAAGGGAATACTAATATCTTTAAGTAACAACAACATAAAAATACATTTCGCAGCTTAATTTGCTAGGTATATGCCACAAGAAATGCATAGCCTGCACCACTTCAGACCATGAAAACATAAACATGGGTCAAATATTTCTGTTATTAGAGATTTTACATTCCCTGTAGGTATATAGGTTGGAAGACAGAAGGCTGCTACACACAGTGCCGGCGGCATGTCCGGCGGCCTAGCCGGCGGCCGGTCCGTGCCGCCGGCCAAGCCGCGTGCGCCCGGCGGCATGCTGAGCCGCCGGCCTGGCCGCCGGCATGGCTGTCCGGGTAGGCCGGCGGGCCGCGCAGGTTGCGACTTAGGGATGCTCGATCCAAGTGCTTTGTATCAAAATTTTGGATCGCAATGGATCGTAACACAATGTATCGACGCAAGTATCGATCCGCTCCATTTCCGGAATGGACGGGTCAGTGGCGAGTGCAGGGTGTAAGCGAGTGCTTACGCGGTCCTTTTTTTTTTAATGCCACACTATAGTGGATTCGCGTAGCCCTACAGCCCTATTCTACAGTGTCCTCCCCTGCTTTTTGGTGTATAGGCTTTACTTATTTCGGTATTTCTCCATCAGGCCCCCCTTCTCTATTTTGAAGCTCTTTTGAGCTTAACTCGAAATTGTGTGCTGTAGGCAGACTCGAAACTAGGCCTTTTGCCACGCAACAAAAAGGGAGTGGACGGGTATCAATACTATGAAGTAGATGTTCAGATTAGCTCTGGACAAGAAAACATATAAGGAGCTGACTGTCAACCTTTGTAAGACAGTCCGACCACGTTACTAGAATAATATTACAGCTCCTCGTTAAAAATAAACTCCTAACATAAAATTGTGGAAATCTTTCCCGAAATTCCCCTGCGCCTTACATTTCAAAAATGTATGTAAATACCAACATTCTTACGTAAACCATTCAGGAGATACAGACGGTATCCACTTTCTGAAATTACAAAAATGTTGGCCAAATATCTGAGGTAATATATTTTCCATGTGGAAACGCCTCGGGTGACTAGGAGTGTTAGGACTCAAATATAAAACTACATAAATATAAATAATAATCAAAGACTACAACGACATAAATGTGTACAACATATCTGTAATGGACATTTTTAGACGCAGACATGAAACTAATGCATTGAATATTTGCTTTCTATTTTTAGATTGGATTTGATCTTTAGATTGAAAGACTCCTTGCTCTGTTCTCGGAGTAGCATAACATAACATAACTTCACGCCTTTTATCCCCAAAGGGGTAGGCAGAGTTGTATATTACACACCCACACTTCGCCAGTTATGTTTCGGTCCCAATGGGGCATGTTACATTGTCAATAATATCACGATACCGTGGTAATATTGATGGTGTAATAGGCTGTATCGCGGTATCGTGATAATATCACAAATTATTCAAACATCTTGAAATCCGCGATACTCAGGGGGCGGGGCTTCAATATTATTGAAATGTAAGCGCATCGAGATATTTTTCTGTCAGTATGCGTTCGCAGCAATGGCGAAACGACGTCAAAGTTGTGACGATTCTTATGTCCTTTGTCAAAGTGACGATTATGAATTACGCTCCATCGTTGATGCAGGAGGTAAATATGGTCTGGAGGAATTACCTAATTCTTCTTCATGAAACATGCCCGTCCTTGTGGAACCCAAAAGATAAAAATTAATTAAATAAAATTAATAAAAATGAAGACTTCGGCAAGTTGTTGTTGTTGTTTCTGAATGTTAGTATACATACATATTACAAAGTCTCACGCCTATAACCTCGAAGAGGTAGGCAAAGGTGTATTTTTACACCCACTTCGCCAGATATACTTTAGTCCCACGTAATAAGTGGCGAGCCTATTGCCGTACCGGGCACATTTCCAGACTCCGTGCTGCTACTGAGAATTTCGTTACAGAAAAACCCAATAACACTGCCCGACCCAGGAATCGAACCCGGGAACTCCCGATCCCACGCGCACATTTATGCCGCGAGACCAACCAGGCAGTCGTATAGGGTTTGATGTCGAGTTTTCCGTCTCTACGCAAAGATAGTATTTGCATCGTGTTATCCCTTAGTCGCCTCTTACGACACCCACGGAAAAATAGGGGGTGGTGAGTTGGTGACAATTGTATTCTATGCCGTCAATCACACGGTTAACTGTAGTAAGTATGTTAGTAAATGTGTATATTGATTTCGTTTTGAAATCCAGTCTTTTACCCACAGACCGTGCTTTTACCCAAAACTTCCTCTTTTTGCGCTTAGTTTTTAATGCGCATGCGCGTATTATTGCTATAGCGGCTTCCCTTTACAATCCATGTTCTTTTTAAAATTTGTTCAAATTTAATCTTGCACTAAACACTACTTTCTCTAGTAGTTTCAAACGCGTACTGATGGTGATATTATTGATAATGTAATAGCCCATATCAATACTTGTGGTATCGCGATACTAGGATCATGATAATATTGACAAGTGTAACATGCCCCAATGTAATAGGGGGCGAGCCTTATGCCATCTACCGAGCACATTGTTAAGCGAGCGATAATTAACATTTTTAATACACACATAACTTCGAAAAGTTACAGCTGTGTGCCCGGAGTAACTGGAGATCGAACCTGAGACTATCGTCTGCAGTCCGTTACGTACACCGCTGGGCTATCGCCGCATCGGACTAGGTACTTCAAGAATATATCTTATCGTGATCGGCTTAGTTTAAAATCTGTCTCACTGGTGGGCGGAAAGGTAAGACCATAGTCCAACACGCTCTGGCCAAGTGCGAGTCGGTTATTTCACTATTTTGTGTGATAAGAGAGTCTTGTGGGGTAAAAGAAGATGTAGTGACAAGCATTGAGAAAGGCATGTTAAGTAAGATGGTTTGGGCACATGGAGAGGATGGATGACGATAGACTGACAAAGAAGATATATAAAGCCGTGTGAATGGGACAGGACAAAAGGGGAAGTCCTAGGCGGACGTTCCTTGACCAGATTGGAGACATACTAAAAAAAGGACAGGTCAGAAGTACCCTTAACAGAAGAGCATGCATGAGAAACTTGATGGGAGTGATTGAAACAAGAAAGGTATGTCAGGATCGTTTCAAATGGCATTCCGTAGTCTCTGCCTACCCCTCCGGGAAACAGGTATGAGTCTGTGCATGTATGTATGTCAATATAGACATGGTGAAGCGGACAGACATAGTTTAGAGTACTTCAGATTTCTCTAGTTCACAAGAAATTGTCTATAGTTAAATGGATTTGACGATGTGCAAATAAAAGGCGACACTCTATAATAAACACATTTGGCACAATTTGGTTACCGCTGCAGAAACTTGGAAAATAAATAAAGGTGAGTGAGTATGGTATGATATTAATAATAAGTAAGCTTAGTATAGTCAGCCATTTTTTTAAATTTATTTGCTACTTTCTAGATTTTGCAAGCATGATACGCAGGCAAAAAGCTTACATTTGCATTTGTAACGCAAGTAAGCGTAGAGCGATTCTCCGTGGTAATAAACTAGAGCTTCAAAAAGATCACCAAGATAGTTTTGTTCTTTTTTGGGTGTACATTTACCTATTATAGAATTGGTGCCTATAAATCGGCAAATTGATGATATTATTTTTACCTCTTGAACGATTATGGCATGATACCCTATTTCCAAAATATTTGTACTCTCTGAGTCCGCCGTACGACCTATGACAGCAATTTTAGGCAATTCGCTCAATGCTTTATTTTACATACATACAGCTACAAGCGTACAATTTTAGCAAATAAAGCCTGAAACATAGTTCCAAGCACCATACTCGTGAACATTTTCGTGAACACGTAGGCCTAACCGTGACTTATTTACCTCGACTATGACTCAGAACATTCGACACCCAAAATAATACTCGTATAACCTTTGCTAGAGCCCTCGACATATATTTTGAGCATAAGAAAACAATAACGTGAAATCGTCCGATCTGAACCAAGGCCATTATGCTTAATAATGCAGAGAGGAAATTAATCACCTGGTTATTAAATGTTGCCATTTTTTTGTGCTTCATTAGTCTTTCTACCCAATAAATCGATACGATGACTCACTCTAAGTTTGCGCTGCGAACAGATTAAGTTGGATTAACTTACGTTGACACCTGAAATAATTACATCTTAAGATGCAATAATGATGGACTAATCATTGGTATTTGAATATTACCTGTTATGTGATAATCTAGAAAATATGAAGAAATTCTCTAGAAACCCATGGCGGTTCGGTGGTTGCGAAACCAACGCCCCACTGCCGCCACCAATGAACTGGAAAGCAAGGTCTCCGACCAGAACTCATTGTTTTATTTCGCCGTGTCGGTCTAATTAGGACTAGTCTAAACAATACCACAGGAAGGAAACGACCGGACACGGGCCCCCAGACGCCTCGTGAAAACTATCACACGGCTAACAAAAACTGCTTCGTTCCACTGAATTTAACCTTAGTATAAATAACAGCTGCAATACCGAAATGACATCAGTCTTGAAACGTCGGTAACAATTACATTAGCAAGATGTTGGCACAAATTTTCACCCTTGTGTTGGCTGCTTTGTGTGCGGTTCAGCTCCAAGTTGGAGCAGTCGAGCTAGCTGATGAGAAAACCCCTTACGATTATGTGAAACAGCGCTTGGCGAACACACCTTTTGACCCTAAAACTGGACTGCCTTTATCAAATAGTTATGAAGTTGAAGAAAGTGTGGATTACCCTGAACAAATCGAAGGAGCTGCGTCTACTGTTCTGAATACAGTCACTGGTGTTGGTGGACTAGGAGGTGTGGGTGGCATTGGGGGAGTAGGTGGTGTTGGTGTCGGCGGCATAGGCTTGGGCCAAGGATTGGGTCTCGGCGGACTCGGATATGGAGGCATCGGTCTTGGCCAAGGCTTGGGCCTTGGTTATGGAGGAGTAGGCAATGTTGGTGTTGGTGGCGCTGGAGTTGGTGTTGGCGGCGTTGGCATTGGCCAGGGCGTTGGACTAATACACCCTGGCATTGGAGGACTTGGAGTTGGTGGAGTTGGTCTCGGTAATGGCCTTCTATACCATCCGCTTCTTGGCGCTCAAGTTGGTGGAGGATACGTTGACAAAAAAGCATATGACTCCGCTCAAAAGAAGGACGCTGGTGAAAATGTAGAAAAGTTGGAAAAGAAAGCCGAAGAGGAAGTAAAACACGGTCAAGAAGGCTTCCAGCACGGTTCCGCGGCCGTTCAAGGTGAAAAGGGTGAATCTAGCTTCTACAAAGACGAGGAAGCCAAGAAGAAAGCTGCCGGTGATGAGAAATATTACGAAGGTGGCCAGAAAATTGACAAGCAAGGTAAGTTATGCGATTTTTTCTTTATTAACAAATGTTTGTTTACTTAGCATGAAATTGTATCGTGAAAACAACTCATATATTTGTTATTTCAATACAATTTCACGCTCACTTGACTCTTAGTTTTTGTAGGATACTACAATAATAAAAACGGCACGTACTTAATAAAAACTGTTGTAGCAAATTAATAACTATAACACCTAAATAAAAAAGTAAAACCTATCAATATATTCAAAGTCGCTTTTTGTTCGTCTGTAATTGTGTTGAAATATTTTAGGTGCCAATGAGGAACAAATAAAGAAAGCGAAAAGTCATAAGAAGGGTCATGTGAGCAAGGGTTTCAAGACTTCAAGCAGTAAGAATGAGGAAGAGAAAACTGAGAGCTTTTATGACGAGGCTCACGATGAAGCAGATCACAAAGTGGCTGGACACAATGCTGGATCCTTCGGTGAAAACTCTCAGCAAGGATTCAAGGGTGCTCATGAAGAGAAGGTTTTGGATGCGGCCGCTCAAGGCAAAGAGGGACATCACGTTTCAGGACAGAAATTCGACGATGCAAAGGGTAACAAGGTAAGTGATTATCATTCTATACAACTAAGACCAAAAGTGAAAGAATTAATACCTATGTTATAATGATCAGATTACAGACCAGAGAAGACTAGTAATCATATAAAATCGATACGTCATTCAACATTTAATGAAACATGAATATTTTGTGATTTTCATTATTACAAATAACTGGAATCCCAGGGTAGTTTCAAATATTTTTAAATGCTATAATTTAGATCATTTATTCGATACAGAAAAGGAATCACGACACATTTTCGCTATCCAGGAAGAAAACTTTTTAAGAACTTTACTTATTGTCACCCGAGCATAGCAGGGATGCATAACATTTCAGTGATAGCCAGGAAAGAAAATATTACTTACAATCATACGTTCTTCTTAAACAATCCTAAAACACGCTATAAGTTAACTATAAAAAGAGTTTGATTTTCAGTATGAATTTGGATTAAGGTACCTTCGTGTTAAATATATTACTAGGTGGTCAGACCCCAGGTGAGATTACACCACTTTGGAAAATAACTCTACTATATTCCGATTGCTTGTTTATTTAGCTTTATTGTTTGGCCATTTAATACGCTTTAAAACTTAGCGCCATAATAAAAGGGCTACAAACTAATTGTTTTAGTAAGGCCACATTGTATGCCATTTTACGATCTCAGGTTTGATATAATAGGAATAGTGTCAAAATAAACTTTGATTTTATCCGTGTAAATAAACTACCAAACTAATTGAAGCAAAGTTATATTAGAACATTATGTTGACCTTTTCTGACTGTAAAATGTTGTTAACTATTATTAGAGTGGAAATTTTCGTCCAATTTTAGCGTGATGCGAAGTTATAGACACATTTGGGCAGCCGCGGCTTAGCTGGATTAGGATTGCGTTATTTTACTATAGTTCTGCTTTGTTCTATGTACATTGTTTAATAATAAGAGCACTCCCGTTTGGTTTTAAAGCGTATTCAGCTGTGATTAGTAGTTTCATATTGATGTATATACATAACTTCACACCCTTTTCTCCGAAAGGGTAGACAGAGGTTTATTACACACCCACACTTCTTCGGTCCCAATGTAATAGGGGGCGAGCCATTTAGTTACATTTCACGCAGATTTCGCCTAAATTCCGAGACGAGCTGAGCACTACGTAGGTACATTTTCTCGAGGCGCTTCATCACTTTTAGAATTTGCATGACTTTTTTTTTATAGACTCACGCCTGTATCCCCGAAGGGTTAGGCAGAGGCGTAATAAGTATTACACCCCCATTTCGCCATGAATTTTTAGGTCCCACGTTATAGGGGGCGAGCCTATTGCCGTTACCGGGCACATCACCAGACGGAGTCTGGTGATGTGCCCGGTAACGGCAATGCTACTAAGAATTCAGAAAAACCCAGTAACATTTTTGCCCGACCCGGGAATCGAACCCGGGACCTCCGATTAGCAGTCGCATACGCTATCCACTGGACCACAGTGGCAGTCTTGCATGACTTGGGTTTTAATTATACCAGATACACGATATTTTGGCCAAAGTGTAAAGTTTGTGTAAACAGGGCTTTAGAGTTAGGGCGTGTAGAGTTTGGGGATTTACATGAGATTATTTTGACAGTCGAAGCCATCGCTCAGTCTTGACTATATATTTGCTCCTTGGTCTTGACAAAATTTGCCATGAAAAGTTGTCGGTAATATACATTAGTATATATTCATTTTTAAGCTTAGGATAGCACATTAGGTATTCGATTTTTTTAAAGCTTGGATATGACATAAATATAACAGTGCATTAAATGTTCTAGGAACTATTCCTAGGAGTTTAATTATTGGTACAGAACTTAATTAATATCGATTCTAGTTCAGTAGCACTTAGCTCTGCGAAAAATCAGGTGCCATTTTACCAAAGGTATTGTTTCACAGAGCTTTTGTTGTAGATAGATTTTTGATGTACTTATTATAAACATTTATTACATTGCCAATCCCGTAATATCAAACATTGTTATAAAACGAAAAACTTGTAACAACAAAAGGTGATTAAACAGAGTCATTATTAAAAGCATTACTAAAACAGCGTTAAACATTATACGTTCGAAATGAAATATTTCGTTAATCTACCCTCAGTACCGAAGCAATCTTTACAAATTTTATTCCCGCCATTATTACGAGGGCACTAAAATGTTGCCAGACATCTGTGGTTTAAACAATGGCCTTTATAGCGCACCTACCCACAGACAGTTTTATTTAACGACCGGAGAAGCTACTGTTTTCAATTCGAACAATGTATAAAACACTACAGTTACATTTTATGTACCACATAGTTGAGTACAATAAATAATTGCGTAGTTAATTTATGTTTATTAATATTGTTTATATTTGCGGTCTTTACGGTCACGTTGTTCTTGAGAATATTGTGTTATTATGCTGCATCGTGGGGCTTATATAGCTCATAAATGTGCGCGACATTGAATGCTTCAGATAGGCTAAGTGTTTTCTAAAGGTACGTTAGAAAGCACTTTGCCTATCATTCTACATTTTGAATCTTCTTCTCTTCCAAAACTCGAAATACAAATGTGTGTTTGTTTGATTCGTTCTTATCTCAAGTTTTTGGTATCGCAGTGGAAACACTTTCAGTGAGCTTCACTCCACCATTTAAAATTTTAATGCGAACTACATGAACTACAATTGAAAATCCAGTTCAGAGCAACCAAGTTAAACAAAGCAGAACAGCGTTTGCCAGTCAGCTAGAAACTTGTACAAATATTCTTTCACTCAGACTATACCTACTTACTGTATAAAATATTTCCTATTACAGGGAGAATATCTGCAGAAGGGCTACAAGGGCGGTGCCGAAGTGCTGGAGAAGTTCAACAACCTAGGAGCTCACTCCATTCACGGACACCAGGAGGCCAGTGGGGGCTACCAGCAGAACAAGGGAATACTGCCCATCCACTAAATACCTCCCCTCCCGCATTTATCATGAATAACATTTTTGAATAAAACCTTTCATTTTTTAAATTTGTACTTCTTTCTATCACCTTTCCCTGTTAAGCGTTCTGCTTCTCTGTACCTACTCGGCACATAGGTATGGGTTGTAGCGTGATGCCAACTAAAAGAGTCTATGATATTCATTTCATTGATGTTTGGGGTGCTATAAGCTAAAAGTCTTTTTAAATACGAACAGTAGCACCGAGATTACAGCTTTCAAATAAACAACAAATTCTTTAGCTACATAATTATATTATTTTAGTAGGTACCTATTGATCGATTTTTTTCGAGTTATGTCAATGAGTAGATTGGAAAAATAACCCACGTAAGTAGGTACTGCTAAATTTGCTAAAAGTACAATGTACAGCATTTAATGCTCAATTTTTTTTGTACAGTGTCAACTATTGTTGTTCAGAATTCGAGGTATTTATGACCAAATTTCAAATATTCTCATTTAGGCAGAGCTTGCAAGACTCCGACTAAAATGACTCCTTTGTTCTGAGTTTTGATTCTAACTAGGAATCTATGGAGCACAGACTTATGGTAGGTATTGCTATCAGTAATAAACGGTCACCAAAGTTAATTACTTCACATCAGGCCTCTAAATGGACCCTTTTCCTATAGCTAAACTTTCTAAAGAATCGTTTTACGTACAGAACATTTTATCAAAAGTTATAAGTCATGTTAAAAGGATCCTTTTTAAATATTTTAATAAAATGCGGCCTGTATAAATACTATATGACAACTAGCTGTTGCTGGCATTAGGTTCAAAATCAGTAGATTTTCAAACAAAACTTCATCGTTCATTTTATCCCCTTAGAGTTTTAATATTAGAAGATCTATTCTCAGTAATCGCCTTTGTCAATGATAGAACCATTGTCCAACATTCATGTTCCTAGCTTTAGTAGTTTCGGTTCTGAGATGATATGTTAGTCAGGACTAGTAATTCAAACTGCTCTAATAACAGATATTAGAGCTAGTAGATTTCAGCATGAATGGGCCGGCTCGACCGGGGAAGTTCTACCCTCTTCACAGAAAATCGACGTAAAGTAACAGTGCCTAAACTGTTCCTTCTTCCTCATCCTATCCCTTTTCCCGACTCCAAGGGGCGGCAACGCACTTGTGACTCCTGTGGTGTTGCTTGTGTCTATGGGCGTCGGTAATTGCTTATCATCAGGCAATCCGTCTGCTCGTTTGCCGCCTAATACTATAAAAAAAATCTTTAATAGGTGATGAGTCAACTCTTACAATTACTTATTATAAGACAGTATTGTAATTCTCCTAAGGATGAAATCTCTGGTTTAGCACGTAAGCTTGTTCTAGTTTACAAGAAAACCTGCCAAACACAACATACCTACTACAAAAATCACTTCCAAGGATATTCAGCCCATCTCACTACATATTTAATACAAACTACATAATATAGAACACGCCCGTCGTCCAAGAGTATTAAAAGGTCCAAATATATTTCCGTTTACAGCCTATTTGAATATCCCAAAGGCCTTTAACTGAAATGGGACATAAAGATAAGAAAAGAAAGGAATATTCGACCCTTATCTTTGTACTTACATTCTTTTTCTTTACGTACGATAAGAGCTGAAACCAAATTCAATATAGCGTGTTAGGTGTAAAATTGTTACGAAAAGGTATTGCGTCAATAAGAGAAAAGGTGTCCTAAGCCTTTCAATGTTGTTTGGAAAATAGCCTAGTAGAGTTCTTGAGCTAGGCTTAGACTTGCCTAAGCCATGGAATATCGCCATCCATTTGGATTGCGCAGGTCAGACGGAAGTCGCACTGTATCAATAGCTAATATTCTATCAAACCTAGTAGACTAAAAACTAAACCGCACTTCAAGCCGAAAGGTCTTTGATTCATCGCTAAAACGATACTGATAACACTTTCTGTCCTAGTTTAGCCTGGTTTGGTTTATCCCGTATAGGCCTAATCCGTATTCAGGTACTGAGCCACCGTAATCAGTTCTGCTTTAATTTCTGTACCAGGATTTGCATGTGCCCATCCATTTATTTATATATGATCACACAATAAACCATTCTTACAGGCGCACCTACTTCAATGAGACATAACATGTCATGCATAATCTACTCTACCACAAAACTACTATTGCCTAATCATTAGACTCTAGGTAGCGCACATAGCGAGACTTGGCTTGCCGTTCGTAACAGATCGGCAAAGCTAAGCAACGCTTGCACAGGTTGCCACTTGGATGGGTGACCGTGTGTGGCATTTTCATCTGAGCGCTACCGTGCTTCGGAGGGCACGTAAAGCTGTCGGTCCCGGCTCTTGTCTATGGATAAGGGTCGTTAGGCCATGTCGGAGGCCTTTGGGCGGTCTGAAAACTCCGACACCAGAGTTGGCCACATACTCACACGAAAAACAAAAACAAACATTAGACTCTAATGAGAAAATCTATATACCCGGCTACAAGTCAAGCTATACAGTTGCAGTACGATTTTGATGGGGGCCCGAGCACGGTAGGGCCCCCGCTAAGTCGAACAAAAAAGCGGCACGGCCGTACCATCCTTTTCTCGAAGCAACTTAGGCCATTTTCAACCCCCTATAACTTTGTTATGGAAAGAACTAGAAGCCTTAATTTTGAGTCACCAAGCAGGCATTGTATGAACATGGTATATTTCAAATTTTATTCAATTTGGACTCTTATGTTGGAAGCACCATCTTACTTGAAAAATGTCTTTATTATCTTCAAATAGAGCAGGATCTGCAAAAAGTGCTTTAATAGTATATAAATAGGGTATACTATAGAAGATAAGAATGCTAGAGCAACGCTTAATTAATATGCAAAACTCAACACCGTAGTACATACTTAGTATTTTCATACCGACAAAGTTTACCTTATTATACGCCGTATTTGCATAACGTTAGGACCTCATGACAACTGCATTAAAAAAGTTTTACATTTTCTAGTAAGAATGTCCCGTGTTAATAATGAAATTTGTTATGTATAGTGCTCGTAGTATTTTTTTTATGGTAATAGGCGGCAAACGAGCAGACGGATCGCCTGATGGTAAGCAATTACCTCCGCCCATGGACACAAGCAACACCACAGGAGTTACAAGTGCGTTGCCACCCCTTGGGGTTGGGAAAAGGGATAGGATGAGGAGTGGGGTGAGGGAGAAGGAATAGGGGATAGGGCCTCCGGTACTCTCACTCACCGAACAAAACGCAACAGTTTAGGTACTGTTACTTTACGTTGATTTTCTGTGAGTGGGTAGTACTTCTCCGGTCGAGCCGGCCCATTCATGCCAAAATCAGCAAGGCTCTACTACCTTGATAAAGTAATAATTTTGTATTTTAATAACAACGAGTGACATCTTAGGTTAGGACAAACAATTTGGCTTAGACTTAGTGTGACTGCTAATACCCGTTTCAGAGAGACGTATTGCATAAACACTGGTTTAATTGTTAATTATCGCTTACCCCGTATCTTGCAGAGCACGTTAAGCCGTCGGTCCCGGCTATCATGAAGATATTTGATAGTTAATACGGGTAGTCATTTTACCATTTGGGTCACGGAGGTCAGATGGAAAATCCGATAGTCTCTAGATCGGGTTAGACTAGTAAGCGAAGCCCGGGCTCCAAGACGTAAGTCTTGGATGCAACCGAGATAACGGTCGATTTTGATGATGATGATAAAAACCGGTACGCGCTTCAATTTCATTTTTAATTAATGATTTATAGAATTTTAATGTCAAACATTGCATTTGATTGCCTGTAATCATAGGCACCTGCCTATAATTGCTAACAAAATATTTTTAGGTACAGTGACAGGACGAAGGGGAAAACCTCGGCGGACGTTCTCTGACTAGATTGGAGACATCCTAAAAACAGGACAGGTTAGAAGCACCCTGAATAGAAGAGCATGCATGAGGAATCTGATGGGAGTGAATGAAGCAAGAGAGATATGTCAGGATCGTTGCAAATGGCGTTCCGTAGTCGCTGCCTACCACTCCGGGAAACCAGCGTGAGTCTATGTATGTATACATATAGGTAAATATTTTTTCTGGTCCCGCAGTGGAATTTTGACTATTTGCGAGCCAACCAAATCGAGATGTGGTCCATTGAATTGGTACTGACTGGGGATGTGTGAAAGACACTTCCCCAATACCGTCTGGATCCTACTCACTAAAACCATCACGATGTCCTCGATGTCTTGATGTGGCGGGGTCACCCAAACGGAGCGAGCATACTTTTCTGCGACCCTACTGTGTGTGTGATATGACCTAAACTTTGACCCAATGTAACTACACTTCAAATAAATATCCCATTTATAAGAACATCGAATATTGTTTTTTATTCCAGCAACTGTTTTCAATTTTAAACTTATAATAAGAAACGTTCAATGTTACGAAAGTGCTAATTAAAAAAGTCGTACAACAAAGGTGATTAGTCTTAACGATCGAAATTATAGTCGAGAGCTGTTTGGTGTTTTGAAACAGACTATAGAGCTGAAACTATACAATGACTTGGAATACTCGCCCAACAGTTATGGCGTACGTAAAACTTGAAATGGGTTCTTCTAAGTTTCAACGTATCTAAACCTAAAATTATTTCAAAGGCTGGTCGGTAATAAACTCTTCCACATTTATTTACTAGATTGTCTGATGTCGTCACACGCAGTAGACGTAAAAACAATATATTATGTATTCGTAAGGTTAATACGGCGCTCCTATGGAAAAGTGTGTTTTGTTTAGCGCCGAAAATATACAATAAACTGCCGGAGTCAATAAAAACACTAAACATAAGCCCTTTTAGAAAACAGTTACGAATTTTATTGACTGAAAAGTGTTATTATTCAGTTACAGACTTCCTCAACGACGAGATTTAATATACTATAAAATTGCTGTTTTTAATGTATTATCCGTTAAATGTGTTAGTTTTTAGGTTTGTTATTTTAGATATTTGTGTTATTTGTATTTTTTTCATTACATTTTTAATATTATTTTTTTTGTGAATAATATGTGAATATTTGTACGCCAACATTGGCAGGACACAGAACTGCACTTCCTTTATTCTGTAACATCTCAATATAAACCTATGTTAAACAAATAAATTTAATTTGAATTTGAATAGAGTGAAGTGTGTGAAGGACCGAACCTTCTTGGTCATGTTTCCTCTATGCATAATGAGCGCCACAAACTATCAAGCAGTTTGGGTTTCACTATAAGTTTTGGAGATAGTGTAGCCAACAGATGAAAACGAAGTAAAGATTTTCATTTACGTTGTTTTATATCTGTTAACAGCATTGCAAAGTAAGTAGGTAGATATTGCACTTAGTGTGCTAGAGAAAAATAAGATAATCACCTAATGGCTAGAAATGCGAAGCAATTTAATTCTACTAAGTAAAAAAGAAAATAAAAACTCACTTGTACATGAAGAAATTTTATTTTTCAATTGAGGCAAAAATAGTACCTACCTATGTATCTACTAACAATTTTAAATTTATTAGATTGTAGCATTCAGTACTAATCTTGAAACAAGAATCATGCATGCAAACAAGAAAGCATCATGCATTTGTACACAAATATCAATGTTACAAAATATGTTACTAATACTGCATTACAAACTGAACTTTTAATGGGTATTTGTGGTTACATATAATAAATATTTTAACTTATTTAACAAATTAGAATAAAAATCAAACAACCCACTATTCAGATATCTTAAGAATGCTAATAATAAAGATATATTTAATACCATACCACTTATAACTACTACATATTATATTCACCATATTGAGCATATTATTAATATTCACTTCCATACTCGATCATAACACATTATAGGGGTGACACAGAGATAAATAATGAATAGGTACTTTTAAAATATAAAATGCGTATTACAGATTTATAAATATTTTAGAATTTAATTATAACAGGGACAAAGTAACATAAAACAGAGTAAAACAAATCAATAACTTAATAACAAACAAGAAACTCAAATTATATCAAACTTTTTGCTCTTCATTTTTTTATTAAACATGCATTTCCCGTAGCCATTGCAATAGACGCCGGGTGAATTTGGGCTATTCGACATGTACCCAGATTCATTACCGCTGCAGCGAAACCTAGAAAAGCAATCGAGCGATTAAGTATTTTACGAAATATTGAGCATTAATTAGTAGGTTAAAATCAATCCGTCATGGTCATTAAGTTTGATGACAAAAAATGGCTTGATTGAATGATTATTGTAGGAAAGTTTTTACACTGAATAACGTTATGGAAGGGTTAATAAGGTTAAGGCAAATGCATATAATACAAATCTAAATGTTTTCACGGAGATCTGAAACCAAATGCGGCGAAGACTAAGTAAGTTCTCAGTCTGTTTGCAGTTGTGTTGTAGAGCAAGTTCTCTAAAACATTACTGCAAACGGACGTGGGTTCTACACCACAGAGTACATTTATATGTAGGAGGATTCTACGACCAGTCGCATAGGTTTCTGATCTATGGTTTCTGTACAGATATTCCCGCACACGAAAAAACCGCTTCAAGATTTGCGCGCTATTGAAAGTATTTGCGGATGCCTTCTCGTCCGTGTTTTTACAGGTGAACAGCAAGAGTGTCACTTATCGCCTGCCCTGGTAAATGCATTTTTGTGAAACCACCGAGCTACATGGGAAACACATAATACAATGCCGCCTACCGACCTAATTTAACGAGATATAGACTCAAAACGCTGGCTTGACATCATAAAAGTGCAAGTCCGGGATGAAGAACAGCCGCTAGCCGTAATCTCACCTGCGGTTGCAGTCTGCAGCCCAAATCGGACTTGTAGGTACCTTAAGGGACCAGTCATCAGATTAGAATGGACATTGGGATCTAAGGCGAGTGTCTTGGACCGTAAAGAATGGATTCTAAGGCGAGGTAAGAGTCTTGGATCACAACCGTGACAGCACTTAGACAATAATGCCATATTTAAATTCTTACTTAATAAAGTTTACATGTCGGAATCGAGTAAAGGTGTGAGGACGAAAATCGTGAGTTCCCCTTTTACCGCTCAATTTGTTAGTAAAAGGCCCAGGGATATTAAAAACCGTACTTGAATATAATACATTCCGTCGTCAAAGGTTATACAATACCTACATTTTGAAGGCTGCCCAGCATTTTTGTTCTACCCTAGTAACCTTAGCAATATTGAGAATTGCATTTTATGTAACCTATTACTTGTTGAAAAGCAACTAAATTGAATTTTGTGAATACTTATGTCGTAAACAGCAGTGACATTTTTAGAACGCATGTCTACTTAGAATATCACTCCTAAAACTGATAACCAGCTAGTGCCAATAATGTTTGTAGCATATTTCTGAATAATATACCTACTGAAGAAGTAAGTACTATTGACTATTGGTACGTTTAACGGATCCCTTTGGCTCAAGGTCCTGACATTAAACAGCCTCGCTTTACAAATAATAAAATCAAAATTTCGCGCATTTTAAAAGCAGTTAATTTAACAGACACGATATTTAAAGTAAATACAAATAAAGAATATTCTGAACATTGAATAATTTCAATTTCAGAACGCGCAATTTCATCCAATCAGCACTGCGTGATCGGAATTCAATTCGAGATAAATGTTACGTCATTAGGGATTCAGATAGGATTCGAAATATAGTCGTTATGTAATTTGTAGCAAAATCGTATGAATATGGCGTGACGAACGAATTCGTGACGACCCTGGGGAACAGCCTGATGAAACTGACGTAGCAAATTTACAAATGACCTAACAGAATAATTATTTAAGGGATCACCGCAATGCTTGTAAGAATAGGGCCACCAGTTATGACAAAACTCTTATTTTTTAAACTTCCGCTTACTAGACATCTGTGATTCATTTAAAAAAAAAATGTAATTAGTAAAATTAGTACCTACTACGAATGACTGATTTAATGATTCGTCCTATTTTCAAAGTGTGTGAAGTCCAATCAACAGACTAAAAGAACACCCAGATTAGAAACAATACTTTGACTATCACACAATTTTCTTGTCTCCTGTTCGAATCCATAACATGTTACATAAACTCACTAGCGATATGACTACTAAAATAGCCACACAGTCCCTGTGTTTCAAACGATTGATACTCGGGTTTAATGGTAGAGTTGAAGCGTAATGGACTCTACATACAGTTTAAGCAGAACTTATTTCATCACTTTTCATTACATCTTAAATGACTAAATCTAATTGTAAAATGGTGACATCTAATCCTGCCCAGAAAGTGAATAAAAAACCGCTAGCGAACTGTTCTGAGCACAGGAAAAATTTTGTTGAATAAATATTAAATGTCAAAGCTTTCATTTTCCAAACGGCCCAAATAAGAGTAACATAAGCGATACCGATCGTACCTCGAATAATATGTGAACCCTTAAATAATTCATGAATGTGGGGTTTATTTGACGTACAAGATTCATAAACAGGCTTATATAATACGGGAAACGTAATATTGCAATGAGGGAACTATACATCATAGGGCAAACGACATACATAACATATCCGTATTATAATTTTGTCTCCACTTTACAACCTTGACATAATATAGAGTGATATTGTTCATGTTATTCCCTGGAACCACATAATCTCCTGTTGAATAATAACATCGTGCCGAGTTGTGAGTATTAGGCAAATATGGTGAATTGAATGTAGCTGTATAACTTTGAGTTATATGAGAATATCCAGCCAGTATGAATTTGAAATTATATTCAGTTTGTTTTTACGAATTGTTCATCTTTAAATTATAACTGCTTTCTTTTAACTTCAGCATCAGATTATTTAGTTGAACATCGAACAATAAAGGAAAGCAACATTTTGAATAATTGCATAGAATACACTAGGTAAAAAGGCATTAGTAGGTAGTACTGGATTACGTGGGATCATAACACTGGCGAAAAGTGGGCGTTTAATATGCCTCTGCGTACCCTTTCGGGGAAACAGGCGTGAGTCTATGTATGTATGTAATGTATGTACTGGATTGCGTTTTGGAGATTATTTTCTTCCACTCATCGTACTTATCGAAATACACATAAATAAAAAAATTGTGACTTAAATTCTCAGTAGTACTTACGATAGGTAATCTTTTCTCAATTCATCTTTTAGAGATGTGCCGAGAAAAGTCGTCACAATGAATTAGAGATAAATGACGGACTATCAATACAAAGAAAAGAAAGACATATTGGATTGGTATAGGTACATTGAATGGATATAGTTCCCCAACAGGAGAACTTTTACACAATAATATACATTGGGACGGGACAGTAATGATGCGAAGCTGTTAAGTCAAATAGGTACCTAAAAATAAACACGTTAAAGTACAGAAAATTTGCATAGGCACACGCAAGCAATTTTTGGTTGCGTTGGATACCGTTAGAGGTTCTTTAAAAAGTCGGAGTACCCTGCTGACTCTGGTGTCGGTGGCGTGAACACTGTCGAAGATATCTTGTTCGAAGTGCTTGAACGCTGTAAAATAAAATAAACATCATTGAGATCGACAAATAGGTACGACAATAAAATATATACGTTTCGCTCGTTAGCATGTAGACCCTAGCTCTTCATTCTTTAGCAATAACAAAAGGAAGAGGATAAGTTTGATAGAAAACTAATCATCATCATCAGCCTTTAAAAGTCCACTGCTGGACTAGGCCTCTCCTTTGAAAGGAGGAATTGGCCTACTATACCACGCTGGCCAAACGGGTTGGTATAGGGTTTGTATCAAGTTTTCCTTCTCTTACAGTGCTGGTCTCTGCATAATATGCTCCCTCTGTCGGCTCTTACGACAGCCATGGGATGATATGGGGTGGTGACATTCCGTATTCTTAATCCGTCACCACACGGACAAGTGACTAATACCTGGTTGAAATATCTGTCATCTAAAGGCTACTGTTAGCTGCTAACCATTTGGCAAGACGGAGCTAGTTAGCTGTGCTTATTTTAGAAAAGGGGTAGGGTCTTATTTTATTGCTCTTATTGGAGTACGCGTTATCAACCGCTTTAAAAGTGGAGTAAACCTGTTCAAGTAACACGCTTACTCATCATTAAGCTCAAAGTTATTAACGAAAATCTCACATACATGCACTAGACAACAGATTAAAAATATTAAAACTAAAGTTAGTGAACAGCTGACCTGACTGTGAGCGCTGAGATTAGCCGACCTCTGCTTACTGAGGCGCGATGGCGTCACGAGATTGGACTGATACTGTTGAACCTGAAAGGTTATCGCTTCGTTATCAACAGTACCGAACCCAGGACTTCCCTCGGTCCGAAACTGCGGGGATAAACTTTATTGTATGATAATTTTAACAAATAATTAGCACATCGCTTGTTTGTATGTGTGTGATAAAGATAGTTGTTACCTAGTCGTCTTTATTCAAAAGATATACCTTAAGGTGCTGATAGACTTGAGCGTTCATTTGTAACAGACTAGCGTTGAAAAAAGCAGGAAAAAATCCCGTTTCTTTCCAATTCCGTTGTTTTTTTTTTAAAGTTTTATTCGAAAGTTTCAAGAAAATTTGCCAGTATATACTTCATGTTTTTTTTCCAATAAAACCGAAAAAAACGAAAATATTGAAAGAAACGGAAAACGTTTCATGTCTTTTTTTCGAATCCATACTTTACTTACTACAAGTACGGGATTTAACTATGGATATTCTATGCTTTTTTAACTCTTTCCATAATAATACCTACGTACCGATAAAAGTAGGGTAGAATGAAAAAAAAAAACATCATTTTTGGTCGAACGCATACAAAAGATAGGAATCGCCTTCTTGCAGAGCTACTTTAAACTTGTTTACGTCCGATCAAATTTACATTTAATGCAAGCTAAACAAGAAGCTATCAAATTAGAGCTGGACTCTGATGAAGCTGACAATTCTTCGGACAGTGAAATTGGGATTGTGGCCGAGGAGTGCTAGATACAAATAGGTAGGTAGGTAATACGAAACAAAAAAAAAGAAAACATACGGGAGGTGAATACAAATAGGTAGCTATTTGTATTCACCTCCCGTATGTTTTCTTTTTTTTTTGTTTCGTATTTCACCTATTAAGATATATTTCAATTTCAATAAAACTTGTTTTTTTCAACTTTTCAAAACATCAAGTGAAATATTCAAAAGAATCCTGTTTCTTTCCAAAGGATTCCTTCTGTAAATTTTTCCATGTAACATGCGAAAAAAACCGAAAAAAAACACAATTTGTTTTTTCGTGAAAAAACTAATTGTTATATTCGGCATTTTCAACGCTATAACGAACACGAGCATTCGCCGTTTTTAAATTAGTCGTACTGAACAACGAACAGTGCCAAGCAAAGAGCAACACATCGCTATGAACATTTTCATGATCTTCCTAGCCTTAGCCTAGCCTATCTCTAGCCTTTCGTAAGAATGCTCGCCGGAAAGCACGATAGAATGCTCGCTAAAACGTTCTCGTCTTTTTTTGTGTAATGTAAGTACCATTCGCAAGAATCGTGCTCCTTGGATATAAGGTGCTGTCCTTTTCATACTTTTTTATATCTGAATCTAATGAGGATAATATAACGGTAGAAAGTTTCATTTAAAAGCCACGGATGTAAGAAGTTTTATTATTAAGCAGGCAACATCCAGTGCTCTACAAATATATGATTTGTGCTGCAAATTGTAAGAAAATCCATTTTTATATAGAATTTTTTGCATAGAGAGAGAAAAAATCATATGTTTGTCTCTAACGGCCAATTTATTATTTCTAATCTCGCAGTAAATAGGTATAGTCATACAATAACCATTTATAGAGCAATAATAATTTTAAACGAACCCAATTATGATTATAATCTACACAAAAAATAAACAAAATGTTATCGTTCTCCTTGTTTATGTTTTGATATGAAATAAAAAGTACAAATGTCAATGTTTTATCTATGTTAAAACGTTTTCCATGCGTTTTCCTCATTATAAATCTATACAAATAGATAAAAAGAAGTATGATTTGTCTGTAATTGTCATTTGAATAATACCTACTAAGCCTATAAAAATGCAGTCTATTGCCGACTAATCGCCAAAACACCTGCATCAATTTTGACTCGATTTGATCTAGCAGATAGCTGATAAAATAAGGACTTGTTCCCGCTAAGAAGGACCGTCTATTTTCTCAGTCAGTAGGAAGTATAAATACTAGATACCAACATACTGCATAGCCTAGTGGAGATACCAACGGACTGCAATGCAGAGGGTATCGGGTCGAACCCGATCCACGGCGCGCACCGATGACTTTACGAAGTTAAGTGCGTTTTAAATCGATAATTATCGCTTGCCCCGTGCCTCGGAGAGCACGTTAAACCGTCGGCCCCGGCAGTCATGAAGATCTTTGACAGTCGTTAAGGGGAGTCAGTACCCACAAATAAACTGATACTGGTCTAAACCATAGAATATCGCTATGCCTTTGGGTTACGGAGGTCAGACGGCAGTCACTCTGTGGAAAAGTTGATGTACTGTCATATCTGGTTAGACCAGTAAGCGGACCTCAGGCTCCAAGGCTGTAAGTCTTGGACGCAACCGGGATAACGCTAGGGCGATGATGACCAACAGACTGCTGTTACTACCATTCGAAGTAATGTGCATAGTAAATTATTCATTATCGCTTCCTAAATAACAATTCAATACGTACATAACTTTGAAAATGTCCAAAGAATATTTTATTTTTAAACATATTACCTAAGGATAGATTTGCACAGCACATGATTCAAGCCAAGCGTCCTTGAATTGCATTCAAATATTATATATTTGAGTTGAAATCGGCGTGCATTATGTGTTTGACATACAAGTACGTTGAGCTAAACATACAATACTGCAGCGCTCACAATGTTTGAATTATTAGATTCAAATACCAAACAGTTATTTGACTACACTCGGTTTATTAAGCGTCAATATTTCGACTGTCTTGTTAATTTATTTCAGACCGTTTAGAATTTGTGTGGAGATTACTCAGTAAATGGATTGGTAGCTTGAAGTCCTACTTTCCTTACCCGGCCTAGCAACTTTAAGACTGAGTGTTCACAGATGACACTAATTTACTAAAATGTAATAATTTTTAAACCAGTTCTTAAATTTAATATTTTTATATCTCCTTTTCTCAGTAAGCTGTGATATAATGAAGTTGGGTTAGCATACCAATTGCTGGCATATCAATGCAGTATCCCCCCCCCCCCCCGTGGGATCTCCACCTTGTCGTGGTGGGGGGGCTCAGTAACCGTGGATTGGTCACCCGCGGTGAAGCTAAGAGGGATCCAGGAGGGGACGCTCCGCGTGGGCTTGGAGGGGCCTGCGCAGGATGCGTCCAACGGTGCGGGTGCGGGGGACAGTTCTGTCTGTCCCTCGCAGTCGGGTGCGGTTGCGGAAGGAGAGGCGTGTCGGTGTTGCGTTGCCGCGCGCCCTATCTCCCGCGACCAAATGGGGGCGCACCATCGTTGCGTCGCGGTGGGGCCGCAGAGGAAGAGGAGATGCGGTGTTGCGTTGCCGTCCTCCCTATCCTCTGCGGCCGCTGGGTGTTTTGGCGGCGGAGCCCAACACCTTCATCCGCCGCCAAGGGGGTTTCGTTCGGGGCCCACCTGACCATCTGGCGGGCCAATACCCGTCGTGGGGTAGCGAGGAATGCTTCGGTGAAACCCTACCCTCCGACACATGGGTTCATGTGGAGCACGAGTTGGTTTTTAGTCAGTAAGAGTCTGACAGTCCCCTTCGTCCTTCCCCCCCAGGGCGAAGGGACTCCATGAGGATTTTCCAACCCGAAACGAAAAAAAAAATAAAAAGAATCAATGCAGTATGACAACCTTTATGTGCACCGGCAAAAACGGCTGACTAAAATAAAAAAGTCGTAGTTTGGCTCGGAGTTCTACATCTTTATGGTGTGGCAAAGATAGCAGGCACTACACCGCTTCATGTGTAATCTATGATACTTTAACCCAGACCGCGTTGTTCAAGATAGGAAACGTGGAAGTCTTAGTTTAACACGCTCTTAACTTCGAAAGCCATTGATTTCCTTTCTCTCCACTAGACAGACTAGACTACCTTTTCTTCTACGTACCTACTGTTCTATAATTATGTCGTAGACACTGAACAACTTATATATGTCTTATATGCGTAGTCGTTAAATAAATAGACAATTTCAGTTGTAATTATAGCTATTCTTATCGAAGTCTTAGGGAACACTGTTAAGACCATACAAAATAATACAACCTTTCAAGACTCACAACCGAAACTCCTCCATCCCATTCTCCGCCTTCAGAGCGAAAGAGACAAAAAACATTTTCTCTACCGTTACGCTATCGGTATAAACGATTACCCATAGCAATTTGCCACACTAATAACCCATAAAAGTATATTAAGGAACTTACCGAAAACGGGGTACTCTTGGCGGGTCGCTTATATGCCGGGGTGGTTTGCACGAAGTTTGGCGATATGTTGCTACCCGGCGATATGGGAATGTTGAACGGTGATATTTGTTCTGTGAACGTAAACATATAGAGTATATTGGAATTTAAATTTCGAACGTTATCCTCCTGCAAATGAAACAATAAAAAGTATTCATGGTCGTCGTTCTTTTTTCTCATAATGTTTTTTTTTAGTAGTTTAATTGCGATTTTTTTAAAGACAACTCCCGCACTAGTACTAAATCCTGTGTCGCGGGGGACTTTACAAACATACAACTAACGGACACGATGAACGTCCAGACTCGAAACAACAATTTATGAATTACCTACACAAAGTGTTGTCTCGTGTGGGGATCGAACCCACAACACTCGACACAGTGTAAACCGATGAGGCGGCCGCTCTACGCCAGCCGTGCAATCAAACATTGTTTGAAAATTATAGCTGACAATCTAACCCAAAGGATTAATATTTGATACTACAAATGGCGCTTTCTACTAATTGAGATTACATTTGTATAGCATCTTGAGAACGTGGTTAATTCTATATAGAAAAAGCCAATGATGTTCTATAGTTAGTGATGACTACCAGCTTTTCAACTAAAATTACTCAAAATTCAAAGTCACGTGTGCATAACACAGTAAGTAATAAACATCATACACGTACATAATATACGAGTGTAATCAAGCTATAAGTTTATCTGCAAGACTAGGAGCCTTCAGATGACTTGATAATAACACAAAATTAGTTTCCACATACTAAGACAATACCGAAAACTGTTACGTAACTTTGCACAGTGATAAATATAAGGTAAATGTGTCTACTTAATAGTTCAGAGACTTTTATCACCCCAAGTGGCGTACCTACTTACTTATTTAGCTATTGAAAAAGTTACACAATAAATAGATATAGAATTAATTGCAAAAGACAGTTGTACATTTGGGTCAACGACAACCCAACCTACTAGACGGCAGACGTAAGGCGAACACTTTCTGACAACACGTTAGACTTATACGTCTTACATAAGACCAATCCCAACACTAGATATGAATTATGACGTTCCGCCAATTTGAACCGGCGAATTAGAATGCATTTTTGTAGCCCCCCTTGCCCCGCATACCTCACCGCTTTGACAGAATTGTTTGTTTGTAGAAATGAACACATTAGGTGTCTAGTAGGCTGGGTTGTCGTTGATTTGGGTCAACATTTTTATGAAGCTGGGTCAGATCGTAAATCAAAAATGTGGGTGAACTTTTAACCGCAAGCTAGAGATGATGAAAACCAGTTCGAATATACCTATATGTAATAAAATCTAAATAAGCAAGGAAGCAATTTGAGAGAATTAATTGCTCCATCTCTACAATCAGCCATAAAGTTAAATACGATAAATGACTGAGGTGTGTTATAGTTCAACCATGCTCAATCAAATAAGGTCTATATGTCCATATTTTGCTTTAATAGATAGGCTATTAGGCATCATTAATAATTACAATCTAAATGTTACCTCTAAAATGTAGTGTAGAAATGGTAGATCTTTCATTGATTACATGTGTAGATGCGTTGCAAATAAAAAAGCTTAAGCAAGGAATCCTATATAAATATAATAACTCATAATATGTTCTCTATAAATCATGTGCATACGTAGGTATGTCTTACGATGTCGAAACAATAATTTCGCAACATAACCTCACGGGGCTCATCTAACTTAATGGCCTAATAAGGATTTCCGATTGAAATTACCTACCTTCGCAAACATACTCAATAGACAATTACAGCTCTGTCTTCCCTATTAAAATTGTATGTAATTGTCCACTTAAGGTCTTCTCTAGGTATTCCCGAAAGCAATTCAAACTTATGATCTGAATTACGCGCAATTAAAATTCGGAAACTCGTAGCGATCAAACATTCACTGTATTTTTATAATGCACGTGAAATTCGTCACAAGACGTCTACGAAACTGGAATACGAAACCAAGTGGAGGCCTTCGGGCTGTATGAAAGCTCCGAAAACAGAGCTGGCCACATACACAAAAGAAATAGAAGAAAGATGGAGTTCACGGTCTTCTGCAAACGTAAGTGCCCGCTCCTACTATGCTGCGACATAAATCGTTCATTAGTCAGGACGGTCGTTTCAAGCTGTAGCCTTTTTGTTGTATTAATATTGTACAATATTAATACAACAAAAAGGCTAAAAGTTATGTTTGCGTTTACAACACATAGTAATATGACTCAAACGGGCTTACTTGACTGATTGCCCAACTGTGATTCTAAGTTTCTGATGATCTTCTGGTATTCCTTCAGTTGTTGATGTTGCTTTTGACATAATGCCGTCATGCGTTGCAATTCGGTTCTCGCCGTATGAAATTTCTTTGTCTAAAATAACACGCTATTTCAAATTAAAATACGACATCTCCTATTGAACAATACTATTTATTTAGAATTGTTAGTCTTATTTAATAGAACCAATGTATTTAAATGTAAAACATTTGATTTTATAACAGCTATTCACAAGACTAACTTGCTCTTGCTCAGTTTTTTTTTTATATTAGAACTCAAAACACCAACGAAATTAACCGTTAAAATGTAAGAGTGCTATAATTATTAATTTCAACATAATTTGAGGCATTACTTTATATTATTTAAAACACAAACAATATCAGTAACACATATATTAGGATAGATTACTCACCGATTGTAATAAATAAGACAGCAAACGTCGCCTATGTTGCCTTTGAAACTGTAACACTTCACACGACTTTTTAATTATTTCCTCTGGATCGGTGAAGTAATCTTGGATCTCTTGTTTCATCTTTACATAAATCAATATTATTATAAAATATCACTCTTGTGATGAAATCAAATACATATTTTGGCTGATAAATCATAATACATACGTCTGGAACAAGTTTCATGAGCGAACACGGCACTCGACATATTAAACATGTATTTTCTTTGCCACCTGTAGGGATTTCATAATAAACAAATATAATTTAATATTATATATGTAAAAGTATACATATTTTTCTTACCAATTAAGTAAGTATTATATTTTATTAGTAAGTAATAATGTAAAAAAAATCATAATGTTCCATACCTTTTTCTAAGCAACAATTGCAAAACATGTGACCGCATGATGTTAAATGTAAAGTAGTGCCTGGTTCTAATTGAGTAAAACAATTGTTACAATGAATCCAATCCATCCCAAATTAATCAAAGTTTATTTAGTTTGTACATTTCTGAATGGTTTATGTCCTTAAAAACCATGCTAATAAATATGTCATTTTTTTTTTTTTGTTCTTGTTTTTCAGACGCAGATTAGAAAGTTAATCAGCCTTATAAATGACTTATCAACTCGTAAAAATAATCGAAATGTTTCAAAAAGTATTTAATCACCTTAATTATTTTTACACAATTGAATTAGGTACCCATTTCATTATCTCAGTGTAATTCTTGAAATGTTTAATCACAATCACTTACCATAATAAAAGTTCAATATATTTAAAAAATAAACACTTTTGAATTTAGAACAATTCAACCTTCTTGGTCGGGATACATTGTATTTTTTTTAAATAAAATTTCTAGGTTAATTATATTTTATTTGATATTTATGTGAATCTACATTGACTTAAATTTTGTTTTATTACAAACTCAAGTGAATATGAACAGGTTTAAAAATATAATATATTTTTAAACCGAACGAAGCCGAAAGTGTATATTATACACTTTCGGCTTCGTACTGTGTTATTTAATCAAGCCAGGGCCCCAAGCGTACGATGACTCTTGCAAGTTGAGTAGGTAACGAAGATCGATGAAAAGACTAGAATTGGGCAGAAAATTAATTTTGTCCGTAATTTATTTCCTTTTTTCGTATCTTTCACGCTATACGTTTATTTCAACTTAATTTATGAACCTGTTTTGCATGTTATAAACGCATGTTAAAATAGTTATCTGCATAGTAATAAACAGGTGCGTTTTGCTACAATGTTTTATCCAATCTTTAGGTATATGAAACTTTGTTGCCTATTTCAGACCGAGGTTAACGGGGGCTTTATTTGTCCCAAGATTTACATCTTTAGCCCGCGGCGTCGCTTGCGTGAGGCTTCAGTTACCATGATCAAAGAGAGTTAATGTGCTTTTCTGATGTACTTAAAAGCAATAGTACTAAAAGTTTCATCAAAATCTGTTCAGTATTTTATCTGAGTACTTATTACTTGTAAATACAAGTAACGGTTACCACAGCTGTAGTTAATGCATACAACCATTATTTATCTCTATCATCATCTATCCTCACAAACTTTCGTTTTGTAGTTAAAATATTCTGACAAGTTATATTAAAAGAAAGTGTGTTTGAAAAAAAATGTTTAAGTATTTATCACAGTATAATATAATTTTTGCTTCCTCCGTGGTCCAGTGGATAGCGTATGCGACTGCTGATCGGAGGTCCCGGGTTCGATTCCCGGGTCGGGCAAAAGTGTTACTGGGTTTTTCCGAATACTCAGTAGCAGCCCGGAGTCTGGTGATGTGCCCGGTAACGGCAATAGGCTCGCCATCTATTACGTGGGACCTAAAAATTCATGGCGTAATGTGGGTGTAATATTTACATCTCTGCTTACCCCTTCGGGGATACAGGCGTGAGACTATAAAAAAATAAAAAAAAATAAAAATATAGTTAGGTATTGTTTGGTACGTATAATATTACACCTGTCTGTCACAGTCTGAGGCTATATCCCCACATCGTTTTCCTATTAGCAGCACAATTGACGCTGTGTCGTACAAACCACGCCGACCGATCGCCGGCCAACGCAGTGTCCTCCTTCTGTGTCTCATAACATGTTTCATACAATCACAATAAGATAACGTGTGAATATAAAAGAAGTTTCGTTTTACGATCAGCGGTAGTTCTGTGCCGATAGCCGCGAGGTCACCTTGACCATGGCATTCAAATATGTGTATCTGTTAGCTCTGGCGTGTGTTTGTGTGCAAGGAAAATCAACATGTATGTTTTAAAAGTTTCATTTTGTAATTTTTATTTCCAAAACAAGTATCACGAAGTAACTTAACTTCACCTCAGAATTCGGCATTTAAAATCCCTTGTGATTCGAAAACGTTCTGAATTTAAATTGTATTTTTTTGTAAGTGACGGTCCAATAAGCAATGTGAATGATTTAAAAAACAAAATGTGCTGTGACAAAAATTTCCAATCCCAGAACCTTTCGAGTACCCATTTATATGGACCATAAATTTTTGCGTCACTTTTTTATTAAAAGCAAGGTACTGTAAACAAAAACGCCATGGAATACGTTTAATATTTTCTCTTAGCTTAGAATTCTGGGATTTTAAAGCAGAAATATTCAATATAATATTCAACCACAGGCAACATAAAATTTGGCATTTAACCTCAGTAATTGTGTTAGCTCATGTGCTAGCCGGTTTCGTAACACTTTGTTAGCAAACAGAGGATTAGATAGCTATTACGAACTAGTGTTATCTAATACAAAACAAACAAAATCTACCTATGTATATTCTTAAAATAGTGACGGATTGAATGGTATTTTCTGATGCCGACAGACGGAATGGTCCATAAATTGGGCTCAAAGTTATAGTATATTTGTTGATATATTTATGCGGTTCGGATGCCGAATTTCGTGAATCAATTTACCATTCGATTTATATTCGCCATTGCCATAAATAGCCCGAGATGTATAGATGTTGCATTTATCTAGTTATTCTATTTGATAGAAAGTAAACATATCATGTTTTACATAAGAGTTTTAAAACCTGTTTACTCTCGATAACGTTCGTTATTTATATTTGAATGACTTTAATAATAACATTGATAAAACTTGGATGTTTTGTTTACGGTCGCAAGTCGGAAATATGTTATCATCAAGGTCACAATTCTTTGTGAACTAATTATATAGATGATACATGGTTAAACGTTAATCTATGAACACAAATTATTTAAATAATAAACTGTTATTGCTTTCTTAGAAATGTTACACCCCTGCATTTATAACTTTGGCAGAATCATACATCAAAAACCACAGTCAAAAACCAATAAAAAAACAAACGATTGTTGCTTCCTTTTTTTTATTTCCATAAAACTGACAAAGGAATTTTCATATTCTGCCAATAAAAGTTAGTAATTCTCACAATGATTCTTTTTAGTTTTGAAATTCGAATTTGTACCAAGATAAAACTTCAGTTGTCAAAACGTACTAAATAGGTCTTAAATAAAAATAATAAACGTAATAAAACAAAAGTTACCTAAAAATAGTTTGTTGTGTGTTTCGACGAATCATAGAAACGGATTCTTTACCATTTTTTTAAATTAATTTGTTCATGAAAAGAAACTTTTCCACAGTTATACCAAGAACTAAAGTTCGAAATAAGTTTTAGCTACTTGTTTTCAAGAGGCCCTGTCAATTTATTTTAACAATACATAAACTAAGAGATGTTATTTTTTTAGATAAACTATGTGTTCCCGCCAAATACATGAAAGCATGTCAGGAGATGCTGGAGGTGCCCACCAAATCCAAGGCCCAACTGGAATGTATAGCGGCTAGAGACAGGTGAATACTTACTGCTTTTTGTAATTTCTTTTTACATATTTTTTGGCGTGTGCCAATGTCTTGCTTTTTTAAGTGGCTGTGCGATCGTGGGATGTTTAATCCCATTATCTGTTAAAGAAGACATACAAAACTAAGAAATCGAAGTCAATACATTTTATCAAATAGTTATCTATTGCAATAATAGTCGTCCAATAAATTGCATGTTAGGTCTGTTGTTATCCGGAGACAGAAACCAGTTGTACTCCAAGCGCGGTAGCATTCTGATGTACATATCACACGCGGTCACCCATTCAAATGGCGACCTGTGCAAGCGTTCCTAACTATGTACGAACAGCAAGGCAAGCTACGCTATGAATCCTAGCGCATGTTGGGTGATACAAAATGTTTAACTTAATAAATATTATGTTATTTACTCTTTAGCTTAAAGAAGAATGGCCATTTTTGACCTAAACATGTATAGAGACAAAACTTATTTTAAAATTAAGGATATTTTATAGTGTAATGATTTCAATAACAATTATATTTTATAAAAGTCTAGGTTAAAAGAAAAGTTTTGGGTTGTAAAGATGTTCTAGAACTCGTGAACGCATTCTTATCAAAATATTTTTATTCGCTGCATTGTTATATTATCTGTGCCTGATAATACTTGCTTGATAAGCTACGTTCCATTTCACTTATACCACATCTATATCGACTGGTTTTGTCAAAACCTCGAGAAAACTTAATTTTATATATAAATTGAATCAAGTTGTTGAAATCTGATCATAAATGAATGTATCTTATTATGTTAAAAGAAATAAAAAGATAAATATAAATGTATTTGTGCGGTTGAAAACATTGGATAAGGATGCATTGGAAAAAAATGCGTTTTTGACGTAAAGACGCCGCCGCGCGCCGGTGACATTGGACATGGGAGAATCTGTCAAATTAATACGAACTCATTTTGGTGTATTATGTAATTCCTAGGCCTTTATAAGAAAAACTGTCTTTACAGTATAATTTCTTGATCATAAAGCTACTTGTTTTCGTACATATTATCTACATACACAATAATTCATTATCAGGTCATTCAATGTATGAGAAGTGGCCAATGTTCTTTATTTTTCAGTAAAATAGATCTGAAACGTGACTTTAAATTAATCTTTAGTGGTTTAGTAAAGATTAATTGAAATGTAATGTTTCGATCGGAATTTCGCTGTAGAGCTTAATTTCATAAGAACAAAAGAGTACCTATTCTTACTATAAACCATATAAGTAGGTAGTCTTTTTAAAGCTGTCCACATCTACAGTAAGCATCCACACAATGTAAAGCAGACTTAAATCCCAAAGAGAGCGAAATGTTTCCGTGAAAAATCCAACGCTCATGTATTTGGCTGACCTCGGCTTACCTAAAACCTAGATTGTGTCCCAAAAACGAACAACGTTGAGCCAAGCCTTCTAATTGCAACGATAGCTACGTGTTTTAATCTGCCTCTTTTACGCATTAGCGCTTAAAACGGTCTACCTGATTTAGTGTAATATGAGGGTTATTTACGTTTTGGCTCTATAGTTTTGCTAAACAAACGTAACTTTGCCATACTACTCGACATACAATACATACATGGTTTCATAAGTATTCAAAATTAAAATTTCATTTTACAAAAGAATATGATTAAATATAAATATTTTAATGACAGTCTTCGTTTTTAGGGTTCCGTACCTAAAAGGTAAAAAACGGGACCCTATGTCCGTCTGTCTGTCACCAGGCTGTATCTCACAAACCGTGATAGTTAGAAAGCTGAAATTTTCACAAATTATGTATTTCGGTTGCCGCTATAACAACAAATACTAAAAATAAAAAATATTAAGGGGGGTCCCATTCAAAAAACGTGTTTTATTTCGTATTCTTTGCTCAAAATTACTAACTGTAACAGGTAGACGCTTTAAATTTTCACAGAATAATATATGTGGTTGTATATTACCATTCAAAATAAATAATTAAATAGAAAAAAATAAAATAATAAATGCTCCCATACAACAAACGTAATTTTTATGCAATTTCTTACTCGATCTTAATAAACAGGTAGAAACTTAAAAAGTATTTAAGTACACATACAACGAACGTGATTTTCTTTTATAGAGAATGGTACGGAACCCTTCGTGCGCGAGTCCGACTCGCACTTGCCCAATTATTTTATTTCTCTTTTTTATGTTATCTATGACTCAGTAAGACAATTTAAAATGTGTTCTTAAAATTATCTCGCTTCTCACAGACTTTATAGCAATCGGGCATAACTTATCAATTGAGTAGGTAGTAGCGAGCACTGAGCAGGTATCCTGTAAGGGGAGCAGCCATATAGCATGTTCAGCTTTTTATCATTCTCTTTTGTATACTCGCATTTTTTTTTAAATAATCTGCTTAAATTTCGAAACAAAACAGAGTTCATAATTATTTTACAATATTACGTACAATGGTGATGTTGTCGCCATGCAGAGTTTTAAATATGGAACAAAAAACTAACGGAGTCAACAATGCATAGTCATCTCATACTTCTGTATTCACGTAGCGTCTAGACTTGTTGTTTAACAAAACATTTGAGAGGGCCGTGTTTCCATTTAAAATAGACTATGTTTTTGAATAAAAACACGGTTTCATTTAAAAGACACTACCACGGTAATATAATCTAACAGTATTGTAACTCGGCCGTCTTCGTGAGTTATATACCTACCAGACGCGCCGCATGCGAGCTGCGGCACGATAGCGGCTGCGGGTACTGTAGGCACAGTCCGCCCAGTCTAATGGGTACTCTGCTCGAGGCGCGTAGGTATAACTCGAGTTTCGTGCGTTTGTATGGAGTTACAATACTGTTAGATATTATTACCGTGACACTACGCTACTTATTTTCACAATCTTTATTGGCTTAGTACAGTCAGTAAGAACACATCGCGATACAGCCTTTCGTAGTCCACTGCTGGACAAGTAGACATTATACTCGTACATATATTTTTTTGTATAGACTCACGCCTGTATCTCCGAAAGGGTAGGCAGAGGTGTAATATTACATCCACATTTCGCCATGATTTTTTGGGTCCCACGTTATAGTGGGCGACTCTATTGCCGTTGTACCAGGCACATCAACAGACTCCGTGCTGCTACTGAGAATTCGGAAAAACCCAGTACTTAACACTTTTGCCCGACTCGGGAATCGAACCCGGGACCTCCGTATCAGCAGTCGCATTCGCTATCCACTGTACCATGGAGGCAGTCTCAACACACAAGTAGACATATGCCTCTCAATTGAATATGCCACGCTAGCCAGACTGGTTGTTGTAGATATACCGTTTAATGTCGAGTTTTCAGTCTCTTACCGAACGTACTATTTGCTTCGTGTAAATACAACTCCGCGGTCTGTCGTGAGAGGCGACAAAAGAAAATTCTTTTGTCGCCTCTCACGACAGAACCGCGGAGTGATAGGGTATATAGGGTAGTAACACTTTGCATTATTATCCATAACCCCAAGAAAAGACACATAGACTCATATTTAGACAAATATATACATTGTAGATACTGTTTGAGTTAGAAGGAGTGAAAAGGTGGTAATAATGAGGATGAGGGTATACATTTCCGTGCTCACAAAGGGAGCAACGTTCGTAAATGGTCTGATACGCTTGGGTGGTCTTGCCTAGCCAATGATTGATGTTAGGCATTAAAGCACTGAACAGGCTATGAACACACACGTCTTTTGTACAAACGAATAACTTGATATGATTTATGTGTTTATTTAGAACTTGTCTTACATGCCAAATGGCAAAACTACTTGTATTAAACAAATAGTACATAAATTTACATCTCCATATTTGAGTAATTATCAAGTAATGTAATTACTCACCTGAAGCTAATGTTTAAAATAGGCATAATACGATAGTTAAACATACCTAGAAAAAAAACAATGATGGACTTCAATCAATATACCTTGTTCTAAATTCAAATAAGGAACACGCTGACGAATTACGAATATCCTGTTTAAAAAGCCATTCTTTTTACCCATTTAAAATATAACTTTTTAAGCTAAAGTTTTTAATATTCTGCTTTTAAATTTTTTCACCTCAGCAGCTCAAACATGCCGCTTTTCCTGCGAGACAAAAGTGAACAAAACGGGATTTTGATTAGAGCGAGGGTCAAAGTAGCTTTTTAATTTTTCGATCTTCAGTGCCACAAATTGTCATTGTTCAGCCATAAATTTGAAACATTCGAATTTTGCTGTGCTCTGTCTCTTTCACATGCATGTAAAAAAGGAAGTGAAAGAACAAACCCCTTCGAAATTCGATTTTGGAATTCGACCTCAAAGAAAACATGTCCGGAAACGCGTAATACCCTAAAATTTAAAGATACTTATTTGTAATGAAGAAATTAAGTTTTTTTTAATGTTATTGTTTATGTTTAATTTATTATTGGATTTTAATAAAAATAAGTCTAATTAATAGTATAAAATTGGTATTTAACCAATACATTTTTATTTGGTATTTCAACAATAATTCATTTGAAAAATAAACATCATGAAAAATCATAATTCTTTTTTAAAACGCGATATCTAAACGCGATAAAAAAATAGCGAGAATAAAAAATTCGCTGATGCTGATAGCGTACCTATAGCGTACCTATAGCGTAACGTGTTAAAATTTATTTCAATGTATTCCTGTTCATTTCTATGTCTCCTAAGTAATATGTGTTCTCACGGCTGAGGTGAAAAGTTATGTGTAACTACTACACGAGAGCAAAGTTTTTTTGCATCTCGTGCTGTTGAGTCCCTCACTACGCTCAGGATTCTAACTTTGAATCACTCGCTACGCTCGTGAATCAATCATAGAATCCTTCGCTTGCTCGGGACTCAAAATCAGCACTCAAAACAAAAAACAACTTTGCTCTCTTGTTGCACAAATAACTATTGTGTCTGATAATAAAGGTGCAAATAAAGGTTCCCAAGATGTGTTTTCAACTTAAAGTAGATAACGTAATCAAAAATTACAACTTTAAATAGTAAAAATATATTAGCTGCAAACGCAGGATAACTCAAATCCTACTCGTCAGATTTTGATCAAAACGGGACAAAACTAGAAGCATCAGGGTTCAAATAAATCGGTTCATATAGTAGGTAAAAAGTTCTGAGGTAACACATAAAAAAATCGTTGAACTAAGAACCCCTATCCGTGTGGTGACGGATTAAGAATACGGAATGTTACCACCCCATATCATCCCATGGGTGTCATAAGAGCCGACAGAGGGAGCATATTATGCAGAGAACAACACTGTAAGAGTAGGAAAACTTGATACAAACCCTTTACCAACCCGTTTGGCCAGCGTGATATAGTAGGTCAATTCCTCCTTTCAAAGGAGGGGCCTTGTCCAGCAGTGGACTGTAAAAGGCTGATGATGTGAAGAGAACCCTTGTGTTGAATTTTAAAATATATTATGTCGACATATTATGTGTTTTCTCATACTTTATCACAGCCAGCACTAGTATTTTACATAGCTGTCAAATTTACCCTTAACTATAAAATATTTCAATGGTAAAAACAGATCGAATACTAGACATTCAATAAATATTTGCTTTTGATTGTAAGGTTAGGCTAACGTTTAGGTCTTATGTATTATTCATATTTCGGGTAACATTGATAGCTAGTTGGATACAGGCGCGTTGGGTATAAAATAAATTAACTCACACCTCTAAAGTTTTATTCAAATTAGATTTCAAAACATTTAAAGGGGCGTAATATTACGCTAGGCTGGAATTCAGACCGAATAAAGATCAAAATAGTCTAAGTAGGTATCTCTTGTAGATATGCGTAAGTAAAATTACTGTTACTATTAAAGAAAATATTTCTATAAGCCTTTACCAACAATATAGTTAGGTAATTGCCCTTCTTTCAGATCATTTCCTGTTCGGCAAAAATGAATCCTTTTCGGAAGATTTAAGACTTTAGGTAAAAACCTTAATAATTGGGCAAAATATGGGTATAATATGTGAGACTTTATGATCCGTGTGAATCTCTTAGAGCAAATACTACTCGTAAAGCAAGAGTGCAATTTTATGTTTCTTGGTGTGTTATGTTTGACTTTATGTTGTATACGCGCCTGTATTAGCTACGCGCGCCTTGACTTGTGACGCTGTACCAACTACCAAGAAAAAGCAAACAAGAATTACAATAGGGTTGTTTCCAACTAGTCAAATCAAACACTTTTAATGAAATGTCAAAAACGACCTTTTGTACGGCGTTTGTATGAAATATGACTTAGTGACCTCATAGTTTTTTGCTGTCAAGCTGAATACTTATTATCAATAAAATGTCGATAAAAATGGTAAATAAAGTTTAAATATTAATTGATGAATGAAACTATCATTATTTTGACATGTTTTACAAGATAAAAATACTTGTACAATTTATTTCACTTGCAGGAAACTTCCCTATTCCCAGATTATAATTAACTGAGTGTTATCATCATTACTAGACTAGCTTATTCATTTACAGCTAGCACACAGATTTCTCACAAATTACTTAGTCGTTGAAGAACTCAAGGACGATTATGCTTTTAATAAGTTAACCCATTCCCAGTCCCATGAGCCACATGTGGCTCATAGCAATTGAATTTCTATTGTGTCTGGCGTCGGACAGTGAAAGTGTTAATCTTGTTTCGTATAGAAAAAAAGTTTTACCCTGAAGCAAATATAAATACAAAACACTGCAATAAATCCACTGGTTCTCCTTTGAGAGATGAGCGAGTCTAGTTGGTGCATACTGTACATCGTACAGGATCCATTAGAACTCCCTCGAGATGCTCCGGAAATACTACGGACTACGGAGTACAACGAAGTTGTAGTGCATCGATTTCTCCGTTATACTGTGGTTTACAGAATCTATACTTATATTGTAAATCTGAAAAGTTTGAAAGTTGGATATAGGTAGCCCATTTACTGATCATTTGTTTGATGTCCATAATTGAGGAAAGCTATACTCTCTATTGCATCACGCTATGCACCACGGGTGAAAAGCAGTAGCCTTACATAAGACGAGTGTACGTAACTGCGGGCTTAGCTAGTAATTAATAAAAACTTTCTATACTTATACATATAATATTCCTATACTTTAAAACTTTCGGGATTAATACACAATTGCATATTAAATTGTAATATTGCTGTGTAACAAATTACAGTGATAACTGGTACTGTTTGTTGCAGAGTGGACTGTCTGAACTATGTGCAGCAAAGACAAGCAGATATCGTCCCAGTGGACCCGGAGGACATGTACGTGGCTTCTAAGTTACCCAACCAGGACTTTGTGCTGATACAGGAGTACAGGACTAAGGATGAACCGGATGGTAAGTCATATTTCTTTTGTGAATTTGACTGCCCCCGTGGTCCAGTGGATAGCGTATGCGACTGCTGATCGGAGGTACCGGGTTCGATTCCCGGGTCGTGCAAAAGTGTTACTGGGTTTTCCGAATTCTCAGTAGCAGCACGGAGTCTGGTGATGTGCCCGGTAATGGCAATAGGCTCGCCCCCTATTACGTGGGACCTAAAAATTGATGGCGAAATGTGGGAGTAATATTACACCTCTGCCTACCCCTTCGGGGATACAGGCGCAAGCCTATTAAAAAAAAAATTTCGTAGTTCACTCCCTCTCATACTTGGTGTCCAATTATATTTCTAAGTATATTGCATTTCTAATTATATTGCGTCCTAATTATATTGCAAAGCAATAGGCTGTTTTGGCCTCCCTGGTCGGGGATATCTATACCACCCTGGTCGGGCGGCTTGGTAGAGCTTTGATGTAGAGTTTTCGTCTTTGCCGCAATTTACTTTTAGTTTCGTGTATTTTCATTAGTCCCTTCTTACAACACCTACGGCATTAATGGGCTTCTGATGTGGTGCAGAATGAGGTTGATGGTGGTAAGTAAAACACAACGAGTGTACAATTCATACTAGTAACTAAAATAATTAATTTATTATACAATGGTACAGTCTTAGAGTATTTCACTGATTTGCAGGTATATGTATATTTTGAATGAACAGACTAACAGCATATTATCTCGTCAATGATACTTATGCACCTGACACGGTGCGCCAAAATCTAATAGAAATGTCTCGGCTTTTTTCATAAGATTACCCTTCTTATATACAGTATTAAATGTTTATATAGCAGGCTGATCATTCTTGGGAGTTTAATGCTGAGGTGAGCTGCAATAATCTAAAAGTATTATATTTCCATTGACATCATCTCGTCTGAAAACTTAATTTAAAATCTGTCTTTTCATCAGACTTCAAATGTCAGCCATTTAAACTTCAACGAGTTTATTTCGCACACTTCTATATTTACCTTTCAAGTTGAAATCCTCATTATAGCCCACTTCAAAAGATGGCAACACCAACTGAGATGGAAACCACTAAATTGTACACAGTTTACTGGCAACACTGCTGTTTGAGTTCACTTCAAACTTATTTGCTTTTCAAAGGCCATAGTCCAAAAATAAGTTAAGTTAGGTTGTGGTTTCAATAAGTGAATAGTTTGCGGCTAACTCTATAACAGTCAGCTGTTGGCAACAAACTTAATTTCGATTCAAAATAATTTGAATATCTCACATCATGCAAAAATGTTAGTTATATACATATTTATGAGGAATAAGTCTCCTATGCACTTTGACTCAAACTGTTTTACAGTATGACCAAAAGCTCACTACCCACTGAAGACTGCCAATAGAAGGCTGGCCGCATCTACGCGCCATACAATTTGGACATGAAATAGATTTTACAATACTATGTCCTCTACAGAATTTCGAACTATCCATAGTTAGGTATATTTTGGTGGACCCATCTGCCCGTTTCATCCAACATGAGTTCACTAACAAACACTCAGTCACGAACTGTTTGCCAAGAGATACCACATCCCATCTTAGGTAGTTGAATGGCTCATTCGAAAAACATTTGAAGTTTAATTTCAAGAGTTTAACAAATTCATTAAAGTACGTTTCCTTGTAACGACAAATCTCCTAATTAAGCTGACTTAGAAATCTTACTTTTCTCATTTGCCGCTTAGTTAGAAAGACAGAAAAGCTTAAAGACGTTTTAGTTGAAAATCTTTATAATTTGCTAAGTTTGTAACACTTCTGTTGCTGGGAAGTTTTGAAACTTGATTTAAATTGGAATCCTAGAGTCGAGATATGGGTTTAGTCCGATCTCACATAGCGCTTGCGCGTTTCTCGAGCGGACGCCTGGCGTGTGCACGGCGAAAGCCCGCACGCGCATACCGAGCGCACGCTCAAGGAAGGCGAATATTCCCAATATGAGGGAGGCTTTATAAGGTGCGTTTCTTCGACGCTAATCTTAGAATGATCACATTTTTGAGCCTGCGATATGAATCTCTCGTATCGAAGATTAGGGTCCATACCCTAATATAATTATAAGATTAAAGTCCATATCATACGAGATTAAAACCAACGTTTTATAAATCTCGGTTTAATATAAATGTCATGCCTGATTTAGACACGAAATTAATATACATATTTAATGAGATGTTTGTAATAAAACTGATAAAACAAGCCTATTTATAAAAATGGTAGAAGCAAAAAGGAATTCACTTCTTACTTGTAAAACTGTTCTAGTGCGCAGACACATGCACTTATTCATTTACGTCAATAATCTGTATATATAAAATCCTTGCGTTACTGACTGACTGACAGACACGCTACAGCCAAAACTATTAGGTGCAAGAAGCTGAAATTTGGCATGTATGTTCCTTGGGGACCGTAGGGGCGCACTAAGAATGGGTTTCCCGAAATTAGGCGTAGCTGCAGGCATCGTCTAGTGTCATATAAAACATTAAAGTATGAAAAACATAAGTCTGCCTGTGCCATACGTTAAATATGTTAGTTACGAGCTATGTGCAACGAAATACACTAAAGATCTCCCTCTATCTTTGTTTGTCAACGTTTCCACCAACTAACAACGATATTGATTACTCTCTAAAGTTCTAACAATATACTTAAACCAATAATTGGCAGAAGCGCAAAGTTACTAAGCTTTCTGTTAATGTAAGCCATCTTGTCTTTTAGAACGTAAAGTTCTTACTTCAAGGAAGAAACTATCTAAAAGGAATGAATTTAAACCGGCACAAGGCTATTCTCGCAACTTATCCAACTATTACAATTTAAATGTTTTACTTCAAAATTTCAAAGCAGAATAATATTGGAAGAACTAAGTTCTCTGAGTTTAAACTTTTGACTAACATTAAAAGAGTTATTATATTGCCAACGTTTATGCTAAAACTCTGTGAAGTAATTGTTGCAATTTCTTCTTTAAACATATTTATATGCAGAGATTGCAGAAGTTATATAGGTATAAATATATTAGCGTATATATTATTATCTATATTCCTAAATAACGTAGATACTTAGCAACAAATATCATAATAAATAAACACATTACCCTCCTTTGCGTCGCGCAGTCGGGTAAAAAGGTCTTGACAGACGGACGGACAACAAAGTGATCCTATAAGGGTTCCTTTTTTCATTACAAAGGACGGAACCCTAAAAATAAACAATTTGATAGATAAACAAGTGCCCATTAAGCCAGTAAATAATACTTTTTGTAATTGCTTTTAAGGAAGAAAAGCATACCTTTTTCTTCAAAATAATAACAAAAGCAATTGAAATAACGTACCTAATAATTTTGAGATAATCAGACTTCCTCTTATCTAAAATATCAACAGCTATACTCTGCCCGACAGGCCACATAATTGACAAAATAATATAGGCACATAAACTTATAGTTAAACCACAACCCAGACAAACAAATCAATAAATAAGTGCAAACATTCATTTTAACAATTTTACCAAAAGAAAGCTATGTCACCCCGCGAATTATGCGACATTACGAAGCACTAAAATATACATAGATCAAATAGGAGGTACCCTCGGTTCCTAAGTAGGAACCGAGGTGTAGGTATAGGTAAGTACCTACACCTACACCTAGCACTAGGTCATGAAATATGTATGAGCCCTACCCTCTATGTACCCAACTACAAACTGGAACATAGACAAACATAATATTTTTACGATCAAACGTTTATTCTAGGAGAACGAATGGGGATTGTAAGAGAAATAGATTTTATTACAGGAATATTACGACTGTGCGCATCATTCAGTGCTTCCAGCAATCAGTTCGCTTTTATGAACACACCGTGTGTGTAGTTCGATATGTTTGAGACAAAAGTTTTATGATTCAGATGAGAAGCATACGAAAAATAAACTGAGTATGTATTTTTGTTTATCAATTCAAAGAGTATGTGTTTAGATGCGACAAGATCCAGAATATGACAGATGGCTGCACGGTTGGGGTAGTGGTTTAAGCGGCCGTCACACTGCGCTGAGTGTTGTGGGTTCGATCCCCACACGAGACAACACTTTGTGTGATTCATAAATTGTTGTTTCAAGTCTGGGTGTTCATTGTGTCCGTTAACTGTATGTTTGTAAAGTCCCCCGCGACACAGAATTAAGTCCTAATGCGGGAGTTGTCTTTTTAAATAAAAAAAAAATATAATTGCATTCTTCTGCCAGCCGTTGATGCCAGCCAGGGCCATTAATCTATCTAGGCGTGTTTATTTCAGTAGAGCAATCTTTTTAGTAATTGCTCTGAAATTATTACCTTATTAGTTAAGAATGATTGACCTTATCTCACTGACAAGCAATATATGTACATTCTTATTAAATTTATTTTGTGGTAAACACATTCTATTGCAGAAACAAAAATTATTTCAAAATGACACACTACACTACTGCTTAATTAGGATATCTCATATTGATATATTATAATAATAATAATAATAAAGAGCCTCTGCGCGTTGGACCTATGTCTCCGTGTAGGTACGCCTGCTAAAGGGCCGCGTATTGTTCTAACAAATTAGAATAATACCCGAGAAAGAGAAACAAATAATAATAATCTACCACGTTCACACAACACCATCTAGTCCCAAACTAAGCAGAGCTTGTACTATGGGTAGATACTAGATAATGTACCTATAGGTAAACATATGTACCTACTTATATACTTGTTTTTTGTAAATACAAACATATTATACATAGAAACACCCAGACCAAGACAAACATCCATGTTCATACACACAAATGTTAAACTTGAGCGGGAATCGAACTCGCGACCTTCGGCTTAGCAGTCGCTTACACTCCCGCTGCACCAACCGGTCGTCAAAAATTATAATAATTTAATAATAATAATTAATAATATTTATAATTTAATATCTATTCGCGAGAACAGAGTTTTTTATATGTTTAGGGTGTCTAGCGGCTAACTGATATGGCTGGAATTTACCACACAACCCACACCAAAAAACGTAAAAATAGTCCAGTGAAAACATGTATTCCAACATGTAATAAGAAAGGCAATACCAAATTCATTATAAAACCTACGTACGAGAAGCTCAGTGGTTTCTTTCCAAATGTGCTGAAGCCTCATATGTTTATTTTACGTCTAAATGCGTCATTTTCGGAATATGTAGACCCACATCAAGTAAAATAAGACAAATGAAAGACTAACATGAGCTGACAGCAGAAATGTGCTAAAATTTACAAGAATAATATTTTTTGTGGCGTTTCGGTGTGAAATGAACGTTTTTACGAAACATGTACAAAGGACCAGAGCAATTTAGGTATTGTTTTAATCTGCTTGACAAATTGTTTTCGTGTTTGCTAGACCTTAGAGAAAGGTAGGTAAATAGAGAGAATTTCTAACAGAAAAGATAGAGCGAGCAACGATAGCCCAGTCGAGCGCATGTTAAGCGGTTAAGCCCAACTGTTATGTAAATCTTTGATATTCATTACGAGGCGTCAGTATTCAGTATCCTCAAATATCATTAAATGGCCTGAACCATAGTTTATCGCCACCAGTTAGGTTACTTGTGGTTACTCGTCCGGCTTACTCAGCCCTACTGATGGCAATAACCTAACAAAATATATGTCCATATATACATATATTATGTATATAGTATTCCATACATCATCATTTGAAAAAAGGCTGTAACACTTGTCGTAGAAGGTCACGTTCTGTCGATTATAATATAACTTCTTTACATTTTATTTGTTGCCAACTCTAAATCATTAATATGTAGATAACCCAAGGGTTAAAATTCTCTACTGATAGGTGCTTATGCCAAAACCTTTTCGATTCATGTATTAAAAATAACTGTCCAAATATCGATACATGTACCTACTTAAAAAAACATTCGTAATAGAAAGAGTACAACTAAAACCAATCTCAATAAATAATAGAACCTTTTAAACATTCCAAATGGAAATTTAAACAGATAAAGTGTTATCAAACACTGAACGAAGTACTCCAATGTAATATCTTACGTAACTCGTGATGAGAGAAAGTTTACAATTATGTATATGTCTCAGGGCTATGGCAACTTAACCGGCTCCCATTACAATAAAAGAACAGTAAAAGCTTTGATAAATAAGTTTTATTTAATGTGATACTCTTATCTGAATGTTGATATTACTTTTAAGTTGGGCAATCAATTTAAATATGAAACAGTGGTAGGTAGGTACTTATTTTTGTTTTCTTCGACTTTCTTTCCACCTTTGTTATTGATATTCGATTACTTTGAAATCAATATTCAATAGGAATGATTACCGCAAATTAATCGTACCAGCATGAAAAGTAAATCGATTTCTGACAAGTCTATAACAGAATACAATGAAAGAATGCCGTGGTAGGATTGCTGCCTTACTATTTTCGATAAAAGCGCCATGCATTGGGCAAGCTTTTGGCAGAATATCTACTACCCAGAATTTAAATCTGTATTCATTGCCAGTATGCCCATTTTGGTTTTTATCTACGTCGAACTTAGCGTCAAATTCCCATTTGACAAGCATCCGCTTGAAAATGACATCCGCAGAATGCAGCGCCCGGTCGCTTATTCGAGTGGCAGAATCGATCATCCCTAAGGCTAGGGATGTCGTGTGCAGATTGTGTAGTATGTCCACGTTTATCTAGTAGATTCACAGACGTACACGCTCATAGACACTAGTACAAGACAAAGTCTATTGTATTTTATTTTACAAGTAAATTCTCCGGTCATGAACTTATGACATAACAATTTAATTGCTGTTCTTATCGCGCACATAATCAAATGGCAATCTCACGGAGTAGTGCAATTGATCATTTAATTCGTCTACAAATAACCCAAAAATACCAATTTTATCATCATCATCAGCCCTTTATACCTACTGTCCCACTGCTGGGCACGGGCCTCTTCTCACTATGAGAAGGGTAAGGCCATAGTCCACCACGCTGGCCAAGTGCGGGTTGGCAGACTTCACATGTCTTTCGAGAACATTATGGAAAACTCTCAGACATGCAGGTTTCCTCACGATGTTTTCCTTCACCGTTTAGCAAGCGTTAATTAACAATTTAATACGCACATAATTCCGAAAAGTCATCGATGCGTGCCGTGGATTCGAACCCGGACCCTCTGCGTAGCAGTCTGTCGGTCTCTCCACTAGGCTATCGCTGCTTACCAATTTTATATTGTCTTTAAAATACCACGAAATTGTATTTAAATTATGCGATATTTCGACAGTTTTGCAAGCGCTATGAGCACGGATGACTATTCAAAATACAGAAGTTTAAATTACTGCGTCCTTAGGCAATAAATTGCACTCACTATAAAATATCATCTATCTTACAAATTGTTATATTGAACATAAGACATTGTAAATGATCATAGGAGCAAATAAACAGACGCTTACCGCACGAGTTTAAAAAGGAGGCCAATCAAAGCCAATACATTGCTGTTTCATATATCTCCACAACTTAGCTTCACCAAACTCTATTGTCAGCGATCTGTAATCCGAAGCACAGCCATGCGTCTTAGTTTACGTACGTAATCGCCGATTGTTGTGGTTAGCGGCTAAGCCCCAGTTGACAAGCGGTTAATCACAGTTTACCAACGATTAATCGATCGAGCCTTTGTGGTAAATGCTTCATGTATTGTAAGGGGGGGAATTGATTAATATTGATGCATGGTGGTGTCACACGACATGCTAACCCGAACAAATACCTTTACCTATAATTATTCGTGTGTGTGCACTTGTGCAGTTCACACAGCGACACGTCTTCAATACTTATTTGCTACATAATAAGAAGGTACAAAGCAGGGATGTTACGGATATGGAATTTCGGATATGGATACGGATACGGATATTGGAAAAAAATTATATCGGTTTCGGTTTCGGATACGGATATGAAATTATTTCGGATTATCCGGTAGTTTCGGATAGTTTCGGTTACGGATATTAGATTTTTAAGGAATATCAAAAGTAATAAATAAATCTTTCACAACACTTATTTTTCAGATTATCGAACTAAGTATTCTTAATTTTTCATAAAATAGTTATCTTCACACTCAGTCAAAGTGCTATACTTTATATCGCTTCTTTCGTGTCTGGTAGTAAAGGCACACCAATCGCGTATAAAATACTGAACATGATCATGAGCGCACAATGCAAGGGAACAACTGTTGCACTGCAATGGGTTCCGTCTCACATAGGGCTATCAGGAAATGAAGAGGCTGACAGACTAGCGAAGAGAGCTATTGCAGATGATGAAGAAGCAAATATTTTGCCTGTTTAGTCCGAAATTTGCTGCGAAATATGAATACAAATGTTATGTCGCTTTCAAGGAATACTTTGACTAGCGGTCTAAGCTCAAAGGAATTTGGTACTAAAGTAGGTATTCAATGTAAGCCTTCTTCATGTTCCGTGGTTTCTGAATGCTAAATTAAGCAGAAAGCAAATTGTCACCGCATTTAGACTGCGTACCGGGCACATTCCTGGTAAAAACTTTGGATTCTTAATGAAAAAGTAAGTTCACCTAATTGTGACGTGTGCAATAAGCGAGATGATGTTTAACATATACTTATGTAATGTGTACGATATGCTGATAAAAGATACCAATTATTTAAATGACTTGATATTGTAGGAAACAATGTGGGTATATTTCAAAGTATTTTAGCTGAACCAAACTCGGATACAGCTAGAATGCTATTTGACTTCAAATTTATGTAATGTTTATTGTCTGCAATTGATTGTTGTTAAAAATTTAGAATAAGGTACGATAGGATTGACATCGTCATTTTTATGTACAAAAAAATCCCTTATATCCAATAAAGGTTATAAAAAAAAGTATTCATAATTTCGTAATGTAAATAAATTGCTGACTAGTTATGACTTGAACAACAAAAGATAACAATCAATCCAAAATACATGCGCGGCGTGTCACTGGGCCGATCAAAAACAAGTTGTCGTAACATGTGTGACGCCCCTATCCGAAATTATCCGAATCGTTTATTTCGGATTCGGTTACGGATACGGATATTTTTTTATTTCGGATATCCGATAGTTTCGGATACGGATATGGATATCCTTAACATCCCTGGTACAAAGGTCAAAGTGTCAAGCTAGACGTATTGCAATGTATGATGATGACCAATTCTTACACTTTTAGTTAATGTTCGAAGACAGTCTTGTAGTTGTTTAAGCGGCCTGCTGCTGTTTGGCTGCGCTGATTGTTATGGGTTTGATCCCCACATGAGTCAAAACTATATATAATCCAGAAGATGTTCTTTGTGATTTTGATTAAATATTAGTCCTCCACTATACAAGATTTATTATCAGTATTGATTTCGTAAAACAGCCAAAATATTATTTTGTTTCAGCTCCGTTCAGATACGAAGCTGTCATCGTGGTGCACAATGACTTGCCTATTAACAACTTGGATCAGCTGAAGGGTCTCAAATCCTGTCACACAGGAGTCAATAGAAACGTTGGATATAAGGTAAGCCCCTCAACCTAGAACTACTGGCAACCAGAGGGCTTAGACAAGAGCATTCGATTAACTTATTAGAATATGTCACTATCGTTTCGATGTTGTAGATACTTAGGGTCAATTCACACCGGCGTCGCGCTGCGCAGCGCCGCGAGATGCATCGCGCAAATGTGTATCTTTTCGTGTTGTAAATAAAGTATATTTTGAGTTCGTTGCGCATCGTCGCGTCGCGTCGCGTTTCGGTGTGAATTGACCCTAAGGTTATTCGTTCTACGCCGATTACGTGACATACCGTAGGCTCATGCCAGTTCCATACATTTATGCACTTAGCGAATAGAGATAGCAAATAGCGATATGGCAGATCAAGTGCCACTTCTCTAGGGTTTAAAAACTATAAATCGGAAGGTGATATCTGCCTTGTTACAAAAATAAAAGATGCCTTTAGACTATTCTATTTGCATAGATAGGTTCTGATATAATTTCTCAATACGATAGACATCACCATAAACCTCAAACAGCGAGTAAGTAAAAATAACCAGTATGGGGTTATTTATAGACTATAATTTCCACATCCACTTTATATGTATTTTACCATTCGAGCATCTTGATCGACCCTAAATACACAAGCAAAGACCGATAAAACATATATGCATTACGTATTCCTTTGTTCAGCGTAGCACGTTGAATAATGTAGTTTTTTATAAACACCGCAACACTGGCAGAATGTCGATAATGCCATTATGGGTTCAAGGAGAAGCGAATTGCATCTTTTAAGTACTGTTTATGTACTGGAACGTAGTTTAAGCTGGTTTTACTACTTGTTCGGCAGGCTTTACATGGTCGACAATAAGTCATTAAATTATATATACTTAGATATAAACTATCGGAGACGATCAGAAAATGTGTCATCAGCCGCGAGGCGTTCTCAATATTTGATATACATATCTATGCATTTGGCTAATAAGCATGGGTACGTATCTGACATAAGCTCTAAGTATACAAAAATTATATCAAATAATTATGTTTCTCTATTAGTAAGTATATAATGATTGCTTTGTTTCCATTGAATTATTGGTAGTATATTCGTATATACCCATAGCATAGACCTGTACCAATAATCAAATTCATAATTACAACAAAAACACAAATATAAAAAGACCAAGATTCAAAATTTGCCGACACGCTCAAAATAGTTTGTCTAATGCCTGAATTATTGTGCGCCTTATCCTACTCACTAGTGTTACCAAAGTTCTACTAGGACAAAAAGAGAATAAATCGAGCAGAAAATTACCTCATAATCATTTGAAGGAACAATTTCTTTCAGACTAGATACAAACAAAAGCTTTACCCTCATTGTTTAATACACATATTTTATCTGAAGGTTCAACATTTTAATACGAATTAATCCAAAAATAAACCTATAGAATTTCCGAAAAATCAATCTCCAAGCATTACATTTACTCTTAAAGAACCAGTCCAAATAATAATAACATCCAATTCTCCAAATACTGTTACATATAGTAACACAATACCAGCGTTGTATTGGACGTTACCACAATACAACAATATAGTTGAGTGTGGATCGATCTGTCACAGACTACTACTAGGTACCTACATACTAAGATATATTCTCTTTTCTTGTCTTTACCTATATATTTAATTTGCTTGTAGGTTTATCTCTGTACCGTGATAAATAAACAGTTTTTTTTTAAAATATATCAAAGGCGTGTATCAAAGAGCAAATTCCTCTCGACTCCTACGATTTTATACTCTAAGTGAATGCTAGTGGCGACCCAGACTATTGAATAAATAAACCCAAATCTGAAGCAGAAACGTTAAAACCAACAGTACATTAGACTAGGATTCTAAAACCGAAATTCCCCAGTTAGTTGTTGGTAAACCTCACAGATAGAATAATTAATTTTAACCTTTAGTTCATATCCTTAACTGTGGTTGTGTCCAAATCGTGTGCAGACCTGCAACTATTTGTTGTAAAACGATGGCGATGTGAATGTGATCTTTCACAGAACACCGTCGATATTTTCAAAGAAAATGAAATTAGGATAGATGTTTATTTTCTTGTCAAATTGAATTACAACTTACAAAGTTCCATAATATAACCATCAGCCTATTGCAGTTCACTGTTGGACGTAGGTCTACTACAAGATAAGCTACAAAACCCGCACCACGGAGCCACCACCAACTACAATAACTCTTCTCTAATCATGTTTCACCGGCCATCTTTTCTGCGAGAGAAATGACCAACCTACTAGCACTTCAGTTTGCTATTTTTCTGAACTACGGCAGTCTAAACCATATCACTTGAATAATTGACTAAGATTTCATATTCAAAACTGATAAGCCTTCGTGGCATTTGGCAATGTAAGGTATTTTTGCACAGTGCTATCTACAAGTCTAACTTCTTCTAGCAAAACATTAATTAAATTAAAGAATTCTAGCAACAAATAGCCTACAAAAAGTTGCTCGTCTAAAACCAATCTGACGGGACCTGTACCGAGCCTTCCTAAGCAGAAATGAGACCAAGTAACGCATACATTAGTGACTTTAGACCGGGTAAGTAATTACCCAACAGGTATGAATTAATTTATTTATTTATTTTTATTTTTTCACATAGGTATAGTAACAGACAACAAATCAAGCTTGATTACAAAAACCAGATCAATACAATAGTTTTAGACTTGATGTCCAATTATAACTATACACATCATTCATTAATTATAAAGAATCTGTGAGAATAAACGTGAATACATGCAAAATAGTTAAAGTTAAGTTAAACAAAAGAGAAAAATAAAAATATGATGAGAATTTAAATAATGCTTGAGTTACAATCTTAATTTTCAGAATTATAGTACAGATATCTTTTCTTTTAATAAAGAGCATTTAAACACATACAAGCTGTCGTGAAAAATATCAAATTCTGAGCAAATAGAGTTGTACTGATAGCACATTCGTGATATTGGATTGTTCTGCGAAACATTATTATTGGTAGCAGGTATAGAAAACAGTTTGGGGATGCGCACAGATCGCGTTGGCGTTTTAAAGTCAAGCTTTTCAATAAGTTGGCTATCAATTGAGCCATTTATAATCTTGTGCAAGGTGCACAAATCACTCATCCTCCTTCTCCTTTCAAGGCTCATCATTTTGAACCGCTGGAGACGATCACTGTAAGCGTGAATCTTTCGTCTCAGACCCAACTTGGAGCATAACGCTCTAACAAATCGTCTCTGCACTGCTTCTATTCGATCAATATGAGTTTTGTATATAGGTGACCAAATGCATGAACAGTACTCAATTATACTCCTTACTAACGAGTTGTAGAGGATCAACAAAGAGTCAACCTCCTTGAATGGTTTCGCATTCCTTAGGACAAAAGATAGCATACGGTGGGCCTTGCTGCAAATATGGTCATATTGAGGTTTGAAGGACATTGCTGAATCAAAAATCACCCCTAAATCTCTCACCACAAGTACACGCTCTAAGCTAACACAATTTATATGGTATGCATAATTCAGCAGCCTTTTATTTTTAGTGAAGGAGATAATCTGACACTTTTTGATGTTAAGGGACATTGAATTTGTATTACACCAATGCACAAGAGTATCAATATCAGCTTGAAGTTTTTTACAATCCTCATAGTCAGAGACACACCTAAAGATCTTTAAATCGTCTGCGTAAGCTAAACATTCACTATTAAATTGAAATAATAAATCATTTACAAATAATAAAAATAAAAGAGGCCCTAAATTGGATCCCTGCGGAACTCCAGATGTGGCCAAAAAAGGCACGGATTCATACCCACTGAGTGCAACTAATTGCGTCCTATTTAGTAAGTAAGACGATAGCCATCGATGTAAATTGCCATGAATTCCTAAATGCTGAGCCTTTGCAAGTAATATAAAATGATTGACACGATCGAACGCCTTGGAGAAATCAGTGTAAATAGAATCTACCTGCTTTTTATCATTGAATGAGCAGCATAAATAATGTGTGTAACTCAAGAGGTTACTGGTAGTGGACCTGCCAGAAATAAAACCGTGTTGTCGGGGACTCAGTTGTTGTTTCAAGTGAGCATATATATGCTTGTAGATGTACCCTTCAAAAATTTTGGCAATCCAGCTGAGTATACAAACAGGGCGGTAATTAGAGACATCACTTCTATCTCCAGATTTGTATATAGGTGTTATTTTGGCAATCTTCCATAGTTCCGGGAATGTACCTTCATTTATTGACTTATTGTATATTATGAAAAGGGGTTCTACCAGCGCTGATGCACAAAGTCTAATAAATATAGGTGGAATCCCGTCAAATCCACTACCCTTGCCCAAGTCTATGCTCTTCAATTTATTTTCCAAATCGGTTTTTGGTATATATACCGTACCAATAGGATAATTAGACGCTGGAAAATTGGGAATGTAATTACTCGTGTAACTCGAATTAGAGCTGTACACTGACGAAAAAAATTTCGAAAAAAGGTTAGCTATATCCTCCCCAGAATTACTCCTAGTGTTTAAATAAAACATACTACTTGGATAGTTGTTAGTTACTCGCTTTCCCTTCGTGTAACGCCAAAAAGCCTTAATTAATTCGGCTCTAAAACCTTCAGTGTTGTACAAACATACAGACAAGAACTTCAAATGAAATCACTGGAAGTTCGAGCAAAAACGACAAACGCGGTATTACTTCATTATAGATTCGACGAACCCAAAACCTTTGTAAATAATGAGTAGGATTCGGAAACTTGCTAAGTATGTTAGAGCGTTCCCGGAATTATCGACGGTTCATGTTCAATGTACCTACTAGCTAACTTTTCGATTCATTTGTTAGATCTTATTAATGAATATCTAATTGACTGCCTAGACTGCCTCGTTGGTCTCGCGGCATAAATATGCGCGTGGGATTGGGAGGTCTAGGGTTCGATTCCCGGGTCGGGCAAAGTGTTATTGGGTTTTTCAGTTAGGAAATTCTCAGTAGCAGCACGGAGTCTGGTAATGTGCCCGGTACGGCAATAGGCTCGCCCCCTATTATGTGGGACCTAAAATTCATGGCGAAGTGTGCGTATAATATTACACCTCTGCCTACCCCTTTGGGTATACAGGCGTGAGTCTATAAAAAAAAGAGTCTATCTAATTAAAATATGTATTATATAGCACATGAATAGCGTATGGTTTTGAGTGTACATGTCTGATGTGTTAAATCCGATGGATGAATGATTTCATGTGGGCGTCTTTATAACGACACCTACATGATTAAAATTTATACCTAGTGCAGAAATTATATTTTTAAAAGGTAGATTTTTTTTAAATATATTAAATATATATATACATAAATTGAAAAGGGCGTTGAAAACAGGTATTCAAATCAATTCAATTCAAAGCATTATTTCAGACTTTTCAGCCCATAAACTGTTAGTAGTACATCGGGGTAACTTAAATTAAAACTAAGTAGCTTACATATACAGCACACAAAAAAATGGCATGTATTTAATGCGGCGACTAAGTAAAGCGAATACAAGTTTCAAAAATAATTAGAGTGTGTACCATATACATATAATGGTTTGGCAGCTAATAAGGAGTATCGTAATATGTAAAAGTTAATTATTAATAAGCTTCGTTTTAATTTAAACTAGCAGCATTTTATTTTTTTGGGAACTGAATTAGTATCTAAGCGGAAACTTGATGATGAATAAAAATTAGAAATTGGGGTGCCACCCATCCAAAAATAGGGGTGACACCTTAAGAACAATGTGTACAAAAACGTAGGCACTAGCTCAGCACTACGAGAGTTAGAGCACGGAACACTGTCATTATTTATAGTTCCTCGGCTATTATTTCAATTGACTTGTATAGTTTATTTGCTACCTAAACGCACCTGCTAGTTTTAAGTTTTTATAACACCCTTAGTTTTGAATCTTATTTAATAGTCGCGAAAATATTTAATCGCTAGCAACTTTATTTTATTAGTTGCAAACATTTAGTCATCTTTTAAGTTATTAGTCACTCGGAAAATAATAAGCTAAAAAAAATATGGTCATTGCATAACACGTAAAGGTAAGAGTCATATTGTAATAGGTGCTATTTTACTGAAGAGCAGCGATGGCCTAGTGGAGAGACCGACAGACTGCTACGCAGAGGGTCCGGGTTCGAATCCACGGCGCGCGCCAATGACTTTTCGGAGTTATGTGCGTATTAAATTGTTAATTTTCGCTTGCTATACGGTGAAGAAAACATCGTGAGGTAACCTGCATGTCTGAGAGTTCTCCATTATGTTCTCGAAAGACATGTGAAGTCTGCCAACCCGCACTAGGCCAGCGTGGTGGACTATGGCCTTACCCTTCTCATAGTGAGAAGAGGCCCGTGCCCAGCAGTGGGACAGTTTAAAGAGCTGATGATTACTGAAGAGCAGATACCACGATGTTAATGACACGCCTATAGAGATTTGCAAGGCAATGAACCATTTTTATAAAATCTTTTGAACTGTTGACAAGTAAGCTTACTTACTCGTTTACTCTTCGAAGTCTTTTTTCTTAAATTCCACATAATAATATACACGACGCCAGCGAATTTATTCCCGTGGCATTTCAAGTAAACGAAAAATACTGGTTATTTGCCGGGCGCCCGGCGGAATACTAAAGATCCATCAAAAGGTTTCTAATGATCCAGTTTAGCGATAAGACAACAACGTACCTACAGTTCACATGTTGTATTTAAGATTCTCTTTAGTAAGTGTATTTATTATATACTAGCTTTTGCCCGCAGTTTCGCCCATGTTTTTTTATTTTGTATTATTAGGAAAACTTACAGCTAACATATACAATAAGAAGAAAAATACATACAAGAAGGCCATTTAAAAGTTTCCACAGATAGATTTGGATATCGCGGCAAAAAGTATTCCATGTGCTATTCTGTTGTATAAGCTATATTACTGCGTCGTTGGTCTCGCGGCATAAATGTGCGCGTGGTATTGGGAGGTCCCGTGTTCGATTCCCGGGTCGGGCAAAGTGTTATTGGGTTTTTCCGTTAGGAAATTCTCAGTAGCAGCACGGAGTCTGGTAATGTGCCTGGTACGGCAATAGGCTCGCCCCCTATTATTCCCTACATAGGTACGTGGGACCTAAAAATTCCTGGTGAAATGTGGGTATAATATTACACCTCTGCCTACCCCTTCGGGGATACAGGCGTGAGTCTATAAAATAAATAAAAAATAAATAAGCTATATTACTGCAAAGTTTGTGAAAACATTATCTAACCTCATATACTTTTACATTCATGATAGTAGTATAGTAGTATGATTATGATTACATAAACAAGTACATACATACATACATATACTCACGCCTTTTTCCCGTCGGGGTAGGCAGAGACAACGGAACGCCACTTGCATCTATCCTTACAAACCTCACGCGCTTCCTCTACATGAATTACTCTGTTCATACATGCTCGCCGGTTCCGGGTGCTTTGGACCTTTCCGTTTTTCAGAACGTCACCAATTTGGTTGACGAATGTCCTACGAGGTCGGCCGCGACCGGCTTGCCCATACACGTTAGCCTCATATATTTGGTGCGTCATTCTTTCTTCACTCATTCGCTCCACGTGCCCAAACCATTTCAGCATTCCTTTCTCAATTCGTGTCACGACATCTTCTTTCAGGCCACATCGCTCTCGTATTACTGCATAGACAAGTAAGATTGAGTATAGTTTTATGTTGTGTGAGGGAATAAAAAAAATCATCAGCTTTGGCCATGAACCATCTCTCGCAGAACAACGAGATTACTTGTTATACGACACATAAGTGTCACTAGGTTCCGTTAGTACACCATAGTTACGCTTATTCTTTTTATAATATGTATGGTACTACTCTTGTTTTTATCTCCTAGGAAGAGTAAACATTAGGCAAGTCATCCAATCATGCATAGCCAAGCTCTATAAATGTACCTACGTTGATAAGACACACCTAAGTAACGAGAACTCCAAGTGAAGAAGCCAGACAGAAAATTAAACGAAGGTAATATCTTTGCTCCATAACATCGCTGATGTGTTCGCGTATTACTTAGCTACGTATGTAGGTAGTTCTAGGTAAAACATGCGAGGCTAAGATAGCAGAATTCTTCCTTGAGAATATAAATAAGTTCTGTAAAGTGAAATATACGATGAATGTTTGATTTTATTGCAAAAATTGTTTTACTTTGCTATTCTACATAATAATAATAAGTAGACTGCATTTTTTACCTCAACAATATACTCGTATAGTATGAAGTACCAGCTATATCGAAAACAACGTAGTAATTGCCATCATAATAAACTCGTCAAAAGCATTGTAACAAAATTGCTATATAATAATAATAATAATATTCTACCACATTCACACAACACCATCTAGTCCCAAACTAAGCAGAGCTTGTACTATGGGTACTAGATAATAGATAAACATACATATATACTTTTTTTTTTGTAAATACATACATATTATACATAGAAACATCCAGACCAAGACAAACATCCATGTTCATGCACACAAATCTTTGACTTGAGCGGGAATCGAAACCCGCGACCTTCGACGTAGCAGCACAGAATATATACAAGTATAGATCGGTTCACGAAAGTTGACCACAAATGGCGGCCGTCGCGCATATGTACATTTGTACACCAATGACGTAGCTCCATTCTTGACGCATTTAGGGAATTAATCAAGAACGGAGCCACGCCATTGGCATTCCACCCGCGCCTCACCCCCCACCTCCACGGGGACCTAAAAAATGATTTCTGCGCAGTGGTCATCTTTCATGAACCGACCTATACTAAAGTAGTAGCAGTCGCTTACACTCCCACTACGCCAACTGGCCGTCAGCTATAAAACTAATATGTCAATATAATAACCCTTCTCATTGTGAGAAAAGGCCCGTGCCAAGTAGTAGGATAGTGTACATACATGTATACAGTGTTGATGATGATGACTAGCGGGATGTGACTTCACTGCATTTATTATCTTTATAAGCTTTCTATTTATCTTCAACTACATCTCAGATTATAGATTTGTTCTAATAATCTGAGAACTACATCATACAAATCATAGTTTTGCAAAAAAGGGTAAAAGCATATTCATTCTACAAACTTACACCTTTTTTAACGCGTTGTAACGTTGCACGCCTTTGGGTGTTGTTAGAATGAAAAATGTGAGTTGAATGTTATAATTAAAAATCGATTTAATTCATCAAAGAATCTAACACATCCTTTAGCAAATGATTTTACTTAAAAAAAATACTAATAAAGGCTATTTAAAGCGATATAATTAGGGTCGTGTGGTTCGGCGATGGTAAGGAGTCTTGTTGGGGACTCGCCTCCGAGGTCGTCCAGGAAGAGTAGCTGGTGTACTTAGATTCTCGGTGTTCAGTCGAATGCAGCCAAAAGAGGGCCCGCGCTCCCAGCGCCCCGTATTTATAGTAGCGTGCAGCGACCGAGATGAGTGGGAGTGCCAGCGCGACGTCATCGCGACGTCACAGCGTGCACATTTTTGACTAGAGATTTGAGAAGATCTGCTTGAATATAAGTTTATTAAAGAAAATATATATTAAGTGATTAATTCATTATTTTAATAGTATTGTACTACTCTATTATGTGATGGTACATACATATTGTGGTCTTGATACTGCTTTGTACAGAGGCCTTTCGCAACAATGATATTATAAGAAAGAGGTAGAGACGTTACCTACGTAGTAATCAATCCGTAGAAACGGTACACTAACGCACACATCGATAACTCCATATTTTATTTTCGGTTGACCAGATGTGTCAGTTTCACATTGACGCCGGCTCGCGACGTCACACACACATATGTCAGACTTGCCAACTGGCTTATGTTTAGCGTCATTCTTTTGGGACGCCTATAACATATTATTCTACTCTTTATCTCTTGTAACATCATACTAACATCTACTTCTTTTTACTTTTGTAACATCATTGTTTGGTAAGTAATTCCTCACAAGAAACGTCGGCCCAAGAGTGGTTATTGATATCTAGTGACACGAAATATCTTGTACTTACACATGAGAACACTGTCTTACTCTCTATAATTCAATCAATCTCTCATCTCCATAGCAACGGACGATGATTACTGCCTTGTATATCCCACGCAATTATGCTACGCACATAGCTATACAAAATATTATATAGATACCTCGGTACATACATGATCCTACAAATGCATAATTATGTATATGTAGGACATGATGTTGATATACAAAATAATATGTAGGAGCACTGCCTCCGTGTTCCAGTGGCTAGCGTATGCATCTACTAATCAAGAGGAGGGATCGATCCCCGGGTCGAGCAAAAGTGTTACTAGGTTTTTCCGAATTCTCAGTAGCAACACGGCGTCTGGCAAAGTGTCCGGTAACGGCAATAGGCTTGCCACCTATTACGTGGGACATACAACTGCATTAGATGGTTTATGATGGATGGTTGATTGTTACGGTAGTAGAGCCTTGCTGATTTCAGCATGAATGGGCCGGTTCGACCGGGGAAGTACTACCCTCTCACAGAAGATCGACGTAAAGTAACAGTATAAACTGTTGCGTTTCGTTCGGTGAGTGAGAGGGCCGGAGGCCCTATCCCCTATTCCTTCTCCCTCATCCCACTCCTCAACCTATCCCTTTTCCCAACCCCAAGGGGCAGCAACGCACTTGCGACTCCTGTGGTGTTGCTTGTGTCCATGGGCGGCGGTAATTGGCCATCAGGCAATCCGTCTGCTCGTTTGCCGCCTAGTACCATAAAAAAAAGATGGTGAAATGTGGGTATAACTTAACACTTCTGCCTACCCCTTCGGCGATACAGGAGTGAGTCTATAAAAAACATTGAATCATACGTAGGTATATTGTGTCTCTCAATGACCTGCTTGTTATTCAATCGGCAGCTCGATACAAATGAGCCTGTAGCTGGGTTTTTAAATAAGTAATGTAATCTGCAGCACGGGTTTTGACTACAGATGAGTATTAAGGATTCGCTTTGATTGATATATGTATAAATAAGCTAAATAGCCACCATACAACGCGATGAGGATGTCATATTCATGCGATCGTGCCATAGCTGGTAATAACTAATCATTATGTAAGTACGTACATATATAGAAGATAAATCCCATTAATAATCATGTAGATATAGAAAAAAGATTGAAAATTGCCTCGGTGGTCCAGTGGATAGCGTATGCGACTGCTGATCGGAAGTCCCGGGTTCGATTCCTGGGTCGTGCAAAAGTGTTACTTACCGGGTTTTGCCGAATTCTCAGTAGCAGCACGGAGTCTGGTGATGTGCCCGGTAACCGCAATAGGCTCGCCCCCTATTACGTGGGACCAAAAATTCATGGCGGAATGTGGGTGTGAAATATTACACCTCTGCCTACCCCTTCGGGGGTAAAAGGCGTGAGACTATAAAAAAAATATATCCCTCTGTGCTGTCTCTTTTAATTTCCCTTATTTTCCACCATACCAAACTTAATGCTATATAAAGTATCAACGAATCTGCACTTTTAAGGCCTACTGCACCTGGATCATTATTATCAACAATAAGCGGGAACTGCACGTAGCCTGTAACGTAATTAGTTACTATTCGATATGACAATGAATTCCTGTTGCCTTTCTGTCTTTATTACACATACAAATGTATAGTAACTTTTACGTAGTTTTAGTTGTAGTTTTTTAGTTTTAGATTTGATGCTGAGTTTCGGTCTCCTATCAAAGATACTATTTGTTTGGTGTATTTTACCTAGTCGCCTCTTAAGACATTTAAATCCATCGCTTAGAAAGAAAATATTTCAATTAAATTACCCACCACTCACACTTCTTCACTACATAGTATAAAACAAAGTCTGTCTTTTGTCTGTCTGTCGCTATGTATTCTTAAATCTTTAAAACGACGCAATGGATTTTAATGCAGTTTTTTTAATAGGTAGAATGATTCAGGAGGAAGGTTTATATTATTATGTATGATTGGCGCGGGCGAAGCAGCTGGCGACGTCTAGTATCCCAATAATTTGATGAATCAAAGATTGATTCAAAGATTTCCTCAAATCCAATTTCGATTACTTAAACATTGGTATATATGAATTTACTTATTATTCAATAGAAATTTGTATAAACACTCATGAATTTAGATACTTCCTATTAATGCAGATAGAAATCTCCACAATCTCGTCCAATAATATCGTTATGAATATAAGGAACAAACGATGAAATCTGTTATTGCTTCGTTACGATATTGTTGCATATTAATAAGATGGTTGCTCGGTCAATTTGCAGTAAAACCGCATCTCCAATAACGTTTATACATCGGATTGATTCACTTAATACATCTAAATGTGCACAGCTAGCAGACTTGAGACTTCACTTGTACCGAGACATCGAGCACTCGCCATTTTTTTATATGTCGATTTGATGAACAACGAACCGAATCGAGTGTTGAGGCAAAAATCGCTTCGAACAGTTTCATTATCTTTCTACCAAACACACTAGTCGGCAAAAGGCTTGGCAAATTTACTGTCCTATCGCTTTATAGAATCCCCGCTAAAACGCTCTATTTTGCTATAATGTAACATTCAACTTACACACAACAAACTTTTCTTTATTATAATTTATAATAACCTAGGCTTTTTAGATAAATAAATACTCGGCGAAAATTTTGCGGTATGTAGCAACTTTTGTAGTTGACTGTACCTACATCTATACTAATGTTATAAAGAGGAAAGATTTGTATTTGTAACATTCAACTTACACACAACAAACTTTTCTTTATCATAATTTATAATAACCTAGGCTATTTAGATAAATGAATACCCGACGAAAATTTTGAGGTATGTAGCAACTTTTGTAGTTGACTGTACCTACATCTATACTAATGTTATAAAGAGGAAAGATTTGTATTTGTATTTTTGTATGTTTGTTACGAATAAACTAAAAAGTACTTAACGGATAATAAAAATTCTTTCACCATTGTAATGCCCTGAGTAAAATAGGCTATATTTATTTCTAGAAAATAATAGGGATCCCTACAAAAACATCAATAATGTAACCCAAGGAGTAAGAAAATTTTCCAGAAAATGTCTTTCTCTACTACATTATTAAAGTACGCATTATTACCTACAAAAAAATCCGCGATAGCATAGGTCTATCTCCTAAGGAAACAGTAACCATTTTTATCAATAAAAATTAGAAAAAAATAATGGCTTATTTTGGAAGCTATTTTAAGCAATGCAGTATTACTTCTTATCCAATTAAATAGATATATTGTGTATTTAATGCTTATAGAAATTGTCTTTGACAGTATATCATTATAATGAATATCTTAAAAGATGTAGCAAAATTAAAATAACGCGTGAGAAAATAAATTCACAGCTCGCACACCGATATTCCGTCGGGACGAGACTTTCTTGATGCGATCGATTATTGGATATTCATTGGATATTTAAGAAGGAAAATGTCCACCCGTGCGAAGCCGGGGCGGGCTGCTAGTATATAATAAAATTTCATCTAAGTACTAAACAGAAATATATCTAAACAGTCCTCACTGTAAAAATAGTGTGGTGATGTACATCTGTCTATCATAGAGCACAGACAGTGGTAGTCAGCTGTAAGTAATGGCACATTATGGTGGTCACCGCGCCGCGCGCCGGTACGACCTTTAGACGTAATACGACTGTAACATGTGGCTTAGCTTCGAAGAAAATGTTAGGAAAATGATTTTATTTTTACTAGAGTTTAACCTAACGATGTATCGTTGAACGGCCCTTTAACTATAGATAGATGAGCAAAAGCGATATTTCCAAGTATTTCAAATGGTTTTAACTATACAGGCAGCAAAAATAGGTATGTTGACTGCGCGTATGAAGCACTGATTTAAGCAGCCTTCGTTATTAAACACTATGCCGAGAGTTGTTTTTAATAAGTTTTAATAAAATAGTCATAAAACGACTTTAAATAGTATTCTTTGTACTTAGATGAGACCAATCGCAAAGCATGACCCACTAGGCAAAAAAAATACTTCTGAATCGTTTAAAGATGGAGTTCTTAGGAAAATCACACAAAAAATACATTCACCATCTCCTCTTTTAATCTGTTGATAAAGACAAGTATTGAAGAAGAAACTTAAACCCCCACTTGGGACCAAAAATTGTGAATTCTACAAATATTTCTACCCAAATATTGTGTTAACCAAACAAAGCAGAAAATATTCCAACGCCTCAACGATGTCTTTGAACAAATAATTTTCCTGTTTCGCGTTTGTCCGGTGCTCCTCATCAATATTTTCTTTGTGTAGTCGAAAAGCTGATGGCAAACTATTTATGAGTTTGGAAGTAAGGGCGAATCCCTGGGCTGGATAATTTCTATTGTCGCCAATTTTATTTTGTTATTTCAAAACATCTTATTCGCTACTTATGGTAGTAGCTGAATGGCAAGAACACGGAACCCTTAAAGATTCGTAGTGTCTGTCTGTAATTAATACGCATTACGGATTGTATGTTGATGTCGGATAATTAATAGATAAAGAAATAAGTAAGTTTCTTAATTTTAAAATGTGGTAATTGTATTCTATTTCTCCACAGATTCCTTTGACCATGCTCATGAAGCGCTCAGTATTCCCCAAGATGAACGACCACAGCATTTCTCCTAAAGAGAACGAATTGCGAGCGCTTTCTACGTTCTTCTCTCAGTCGTGTATCGTCGGCAAGTGGTCTCCTGATCCTAAGACTAATTCTGCTTGGAGTAAGTATAGGCACATAAAGACCAACATAATAATATAACGTTTTGTTCATTTTTACCTTTAGTAAAACTTATGTTCTACGTTCTATCAAACAATCCTAACATTTGCCGTTCCTATCATGTGAACGTACCTTCTTAATGTGTTGCTAGACTAACAATGCATTAAAAACTTGGAAGCACACCATCTTTTGTCTTCTTCCAAGCAAAAGCTTATCAGGTTTTTACAAAATTAATACAGTAGTCTTCGATGTGCAATGCCCTATGCATTAAAATACAATAAAATATTTACTTGTATTTTGGTAAAGAAAAGCAAGGAAGTCATGCAACAGTAGTTTCTAAATTAAATATTAAAATTGAGACGTCTCGAGAAAATACAACTGTGTTATCGTGATTCACAGCGCTTTTAACTTTGTTAATACTCGAGCACTCTAAAGTAAAAGAGTATTTTAAGACCAAACAAACTTATTAAATTGGTTTGCTCTTTACAATGCAAAACAACTTCCTTGTTTTTAATGCGAGTAATATTCCAATTTTACCGTATAGAAAACTGTCATAAAGTCATTTACCTACGTCATAATTTGCATTTCTTGTTTAAAAGGTGATCTTGATGGAGGCACGATTGACGTAGGTACGCAATTCTCGTAGGTACAGAGCAAAAAATTTGATGCCCCTAGAGCTTTTGTTACGGTATTTTATTTTAATGTTATCAAAGTCCTCTACAACGCAAATAAATTATAAAAACTAATGTGGTAGGGATTTTCAAAATATATCTCCATGCGAGATTTTCAGATTATCCTACGAAACTTTTGAAAGTTCTTGCTGAACATTTATTGATTTTATTGAACATTCAATCATTAAATAACCTTCCCTGTACCCAAAATTACGCCTCAAAGCAATCAATCTTATTTATTCTAGTCATACCTAAAGGAATACTAAAACGCAAAGAAATATAAACCTTATATTCCGGTGACCATTTTTCTCTGTCAGAATTATTTTACCCACAGGGCGTTTCCATCCGTCGTTCCGTCCGGAATGGCCCTAAAACGGTATTTTTTTCATATGGGCCATATTTTCAGAGGCCCAGTACAGACAGTTATGTGCTCTATGCGAGCATCCCGACAAATGTGACTACCCTGACAACTACAGCGGTTATGAGGGCGCCTTAAGGTGTCTGGCTAGCAATGGCGGTCAAGTCGCCTTCACCAAGGTCATTTATGTACGAAAATTCTTTGGGGTAAGTGTTCTGTTACCGAATATTTTACGTTTATTCTTACTTTTTTATGGCATAGGTATTTGAACTTTAGTGATCGTAAATTAATTTTAATAACTTTCGGGATAAATACTACGTATCCTTTCGAATATTCGATATTTGGGCACCGTTGCAAGCCCCATGATCACTGTTAATATAGGTATTAATTGAATTATAGTCTGAATAAAGTAAATACAAGTGATTATAAAGGCTGACAAAAGTATCTAAAATTGATACAAATGGTTTTCTAAAATTATAACTTGTTAAACAAAGGTTCAAAATTAATATGGTCCCAAAATACACCTGACCTTTTTGTGGCAGATTGTTTTTACGTTTATTATAACGATCGTTGTATCAATTTCAACAAAGGGAACAAACAGTTTCCATGAATCATATTTGGCTTCAACTTCTAAGTACTAAGACAAAGACTCGAGTTGTATTCAATTTAATGGTTTCGTTAAATGTCTAACACTTTTTGAGTATTATGTATCAGAAAAGTGTTTTACCCTCAGCTCTCAAATCGAATCTCCAGTCTCAAAGGTTTGCTGGTAGAAAACTCAGTGTCTGTGTATCTATGTCGGGAGTAGCTATTTTTTTTTATCTTGACTATTATTTATTATGTGTTTGTATAAAACCTAATTGCCTGGATTAACTTCATTCAAGTACTTATACCTACGCTGCCATGTTTATTCAAACCTTTAAAACTCGAAACATGTTTTCTCGTCTAGCCAAATATCTCGTTCAAATCCGAAATCCGATTTAGTAAAATCACTTTAGCTGTGCAAATATATTCTGAATTTGAAATAGTCGGGCGGGATTTGCACATACGTACCATTGTACCTACATATTTCATCTGGCAATAATATTGACAACTGTAATTCTGTTTTATTTTGTGTTGGCTGAAAGAATATCAGGGTCTTTTTGTCTGCGCCCGCATGTTCGACTTGCTTTCAGTAAATAAACTGTCATGAACAGAGTTCGATATTCAGATTAGTATTACAAACTTGCAAATGTACCAATAATTCGTATGATTTGAATTATTGGTTGTACGTCATCTGATTTATAATTGCGCATAACTAATATCCATGCGTCTCTCCACAACAACATACATATATAGGACAGCATTATACCATAACTTCTCTTTACTGTTCACGTTTTTGGAACAGTAATATAAATGCTTTACAGCTTTACCTAGCAAAAAACCTAAACTATAGCAGACTACAGCCATTAAAAACCTATCGATATTTTCTGTTTAATATAATATCCCAATCTATATTAAAGAACCAATAGACCAGTTCAACAATGAATATCTTTATCTGTTTTGTATAAAAGAAGTAATAAAGGCGAGAAACGCTTTTATTAGGAGCCTTTAGAATTATCTAGCCTTTGTGTTGAAAAATCTAGCTTATTCTCACTAGAAAATTGCGTTGGATGGTATAAAAATTTAATATGCAGACGTTTAATAGAGTTTGCGTTATTGTGCTTCATTGCACTGACTATAACTCTAGGGAAATCAAGATTGCTTGGAACGGGCACAGATAATAAAATACGGCAGTTCTGGGAACGACTTGTGTTCCGTGAAATTAACTAAAGATAGAAAGTTATTTGAAGAGAGAGAGTAGTAAAAGAAATGCTCTGTTTAGAGTTTACGTGTGATTCCAACATCTTAGAATAATATTTAACATTAAAAAAATTAACTGGGTCACATATGCATAAGATAAAATCTTGAGGTGGCTAGATAGACAGTTTCAGTGATAGTATAAATGTCTATCTAGATTAATAATTTTGCTTTGTTGGTAAATGATAGTTGTCTATTACCCTACTATGTTATCTTTTGCACATTTCACGAAAGGAATACGTATGAAAATACGTACTGAACAGGAGGTGTAGTGCGAGTTTTAAGCGAATTGCAAGTCGCTTCTCGATGGTAATAATTTCCATACTTATGCGTCCCCAGGCGGTCGCGACTAAACTATTCCCGTCGAGACTCTTATAATGACTCGCAACTCAATCGTATATCACACTACACCCTCTGATATACGAGAACCACTAAGTACGAGTATGTACAGATGGATTACTGTTACTAATATATTCCAGTCTGAGCACTACATGTATCATTCTTTTCGCGGTCTCTATATTATATTTAAAGTGTCTGAAGTCACTCTCACCACAGACAAAGAGGAATAGGAATGTTTCGTCCGAATATCGTCCAAAATACACTGATATACTATACAAACATATGTTTATTCAAAAGATCTCACTCTGTGTAAATATCATTCGTTTCATTTTATGTTCAACATTTCAAGCGTTAAAAAATTTCGTAAAAAGAATACAAAATCAAGTAGGTACCATTTGTATTTTAGGGCGCGTTTCGGAAGCTTTTAAACAAGCTCTTGGAAAGGCTACTATTTATTAATATCCTTTAAAACCTTTTTCTCTCAGCTCCCGGTAGGTACCATCCCAGCTGGAACGGCTGAACAAAATCCCGATGGATTTAGCTACCTTTGTGTGGACGGTACGAAGAAATCGGTGAAAGATAAGGCCTGCACTTGGGCGGCTCGGCCTTGGCAAGGAGTGTTGGCACACAATGATGTCCTGGCGCAGCTGTCGCCGTTGAGAGAGAAGATTAAGCAGCTGGCTGAGAATGGTAAGATTATTTTTTATATACCTATTTCCTAGTGAGGGTACAAACAGACTTCATCGATAAGTGTCACAGTCTCAATGTAGTTCAAACCCCATGGTGCGCCTATTGAAATATGCTAACCCACATTTCGGCATTGTGATAGTCTATGACCTCACCCTTCCTTTCTTTTCTTTTTTTCCTTCTTATAATGACAAAAGACTCGTGCCCAGCAGTGGGACAGTTTATAAACAGGGCTGGTATTATTACCATTCAATTTTATTCTGTAAGCAGTTGTATCATAGCATTATTATATATTTAAAGAAAAAAGGCAGGCAAATGTTTTATTACATATGATTTTCGTGTATCCACATTGTGCAGATTTTGCTAAAACGGTGACATTGTTAAAATAACTATTAAACTTCATGCCTTTGTTTGCACAAGACAAATTAATTCATGGAGCTCTGCATTTATTGTTTATAACGACCTCGGTTACTGAAATTACAATAAAAAATTCACTGTTAAATCTGCCGATGATTGGCTTTTCCTAATAAGATATTGTTTCTATAGAAAATATATATTACCGAAATATATTACGGAAAGCCTTCAATGGCGTCTTGTCTCGAAACAAAATTTCTTCGAATTCGAAATAACTATAAAAGAAGCTTAAAGGTACCAAACCGATTCAAATCGGAAATCTCTGGAGCGTAACAAAAAGTTCCGAAACTGATGGAAACTTCGACATCAGAAGTAAAAATCTGGACCGAAAAACATAATCGGATTAACGGATAAAAACTTTTATCTTGATTTCGTGAAGTCTGCAATCAAGGAATCAAGGTTTTTATATTGTCGTATTATTCGTCTCAAGTTTTAATCGCCGCATTTCATTACGAAGAAAATCACGAATGAATAGTAAAGATATTTGAGTTCTAAAATAAAATTATCATAAGACAATATAATAATTTCAATCGCAAGATTTGAGAGAAAAGATTAATTTTAGATAATTGAGTAACTTTCCTTGTAGGTTTATAACCTAGACTGCTATAAAGAATACACGCGTGTGAATAGCGCGGCAAGTATGCAGTAAGGTCACGTATGATGAGTTATGCCAAATATGACGCCTCTTTGAGAAAGTGTTTGAAAACCAATGATTTTGAATCATCTCGTTACTCTATAGTAGTCTATAGACTTTTATAGGTGAATAAAAGATGCTTCTAGATTTTCGTGTAGGTACGGAACGTATCTACATGAACTGCTATTATACGAATTAAATGTGAAAATGTTTGATCTCCTGAAAAAAAATCTAATTTTAACCAATTAGTTATCTCAAGCTCTATTTTGAATTTCAATAAATAGAGATGTCAGACCATATCGAGATGAATGCGTGTATTGACGTTCTGCCTACTCGATCTAAAGCTTCGTTGACGGGTATATAAAAGAGTGCGTCTGACATCCAGTGCTTTATCAACGCCTACATTCAATAACTACGCGTTATGAAGCCTCTACGAATATTTCAATAAGTTTGGTACATGTTTTACTTACATGTCGGATAATTTATACTAAATTAGATATGGCGTGCCATTGGCGAGGCCCATATATCAGTGGACTATGGCAGGCTGATGATGGTGATTTTTAGATGTAGGTTATAGGTATACAGGGTGTCACCAGACCCATCACGAAACTACTACTACTACTACCGAAGTCAACTCGTTTTGCACATCATGCCAAGTCATACTACGCGAAAAGAATACCTGGGAAACGAAATATTTTTGTAAGCTTAAAAAAATAGACACATTTTATCAGCCGCAATGTATAGCGCGCGCTTGCAGAAAAAAATGGCGCGTGAATCTATCTACCTACACCGTGCACTGCAGTCGACCTAAGGGCGGTTTCAGATTAGCGTATTTTTCTGCATGTATACGGTCGTTTTAGAATACACGCTTACACGCGAGCTACATTACGCGCTTCAAAAAACCGAACTCGCGTAAACGGGCATATTTCGCAATGTTTGCTCAAAATGGTAGTGACATCGTGTCAGTGTCAACATGAACTCTGACGGCTCAAGCTTATACGAGCTTAGAAGCGCATCAACGCTCGTACGAGTAGTGCGTGTGCCAAAAAGGCGCGCCTATACACGCCTACATGCGCTTCCAAAAGAGAGCTTATACGCGCGTATAAAACTCTAATCTGAAACCGCCCTAACGGCGGTAGTTTATGATCACGTGGTCGCACGATAATGCCCTCCAGCTGATTGAAAGTAGCGCATACACTGCGTTGAGGGAACATTAAAGCCGTTTATTTTAGGGAAATATTGAAAATGTTGTTTATGATTATTTGGAAGAAAGTTTACATTTATCATTCGAAACACTATTTTGGAATAATTAGAAAAAAATGTCGTCACTTTGAGCCTCTATATCTCCTGAACCAGTAATTTCACGGATATGGTGCCGAAGTAGAAAATGTGCGTAATGATTATGGGGTTTCAGTTTTCGTTAAGGGTCTTTTTACATCCTGTATAAGTTACATATTGTCCGTGTAGTGATGGATTAAGAATACGGATTGCCACCACCTCATATCATCCCATGGGTGTCGTAAGAGCCGACAGAGGGAGCATATTATGCATAGAACAGCTCTGTAAGAGAAGGAAAACTTGATACAAACCCTATACCAACCCGTTTGGCCAGCGTGGTAAAGGCCAATTCCTCCTTTCAAAGGAGAGGCCTAATCCAGCAGTGGACTGTTAAAGGCTGATGATGATCAGTTACATAAACAAAGGTTTCATTTTCATTTTTTCTATAAAATAAAAGTGATACGAATTTCACAAAAGCACATTCTCGTTCGTCTATTAGGTTTGAAGGATGCGTATGTTCTGATAAATGAATGATGTTTATTACCGCAAGTAGGGTTTAGCACTACGTCCAATTCACATCCAATTCGAACCCGTGAAAACACAGTTCTAGAAATCACGCACCGAATAGTCATCATGGCGGATGTCGCATGTAATGCGTACCTTGCAAGTCAAGTTTGATAGTTGCAGTACGATTTTGATACTTATTTCCTACGCCATAAGGACGGTACAAAGGTCAAAGTGTCTAGCTTGATGATTAGCCGTGTGTACCATAGAAATAGTTACATCGACAACGACACTAAACCGTATCACAGTATCGGATCGGATTCGAATCAGACATAGTATGTACGTGCTCTTATTCTACACACAATGTTAACCACTTCTTTTCCAACCAGGTATAGCCACCAAACCAGAATGGTTCACGGGCGTGCTAGGTCTAACAGAGAAGATCTACCACGTAGCTGACAACATTCCCGTGAGGCCTGTGGACTATCTGGCCAAGGCCAACTACACCGAGGTCATAGAGAGAGGCCACGGCCCCCCAGAACTGGTCGTCAGGTAAGCATTCAAGGGATTTTTGACATTGTGGCGTAGAGGGAGTGTGAACGATTAACCGAAGGTCGCGGGTTCGTTCGCGCGCGTTCACTTAAGTCAAACATTTGTGCGTGGAAAGATGTTTGTCTTGGTTTGGGTGTTTCCGTGTATAATATGTATGAATGTAGAATTCGTATCAACTATTGGTGTAACTATTTATGCAAAACAATATTCGGGTACTTTGATATAACATAAACATTCGAGAAGAAGACAAATAACACCTCAGTCTTCCGTGAATACGACTTCTCAGGGTAGTAGAGTATTGCTGATTTCAGCATGAGTGGGCCGGCTCGACCGGGGAAGTACTACCCTCTCACAGAAAATCGACGTAAAGTAACAGTACCTAAACTGTTGCGTTTCGTTCGGGGAGTGAGACTGCCGGAGGCCCCATCCCCTATTCCTTCTCCCTCATCCCACTCTTCATCCTATCCCTTTTACCAACCCCAAGGGGCGGCAACGCATTTGTGACTCCTCTGGTGTTGCATAACTTGCATGTGTCCATGGGCGGCGGTAATTGCTTACCATCAGGCGATCGGTTTATTCCCATCCAGTAACACCCTAAAGTGTAACACTGTTACTCGTTGGGAATTTTTTTCCCAACAAGTAACACATGTTACTCGTTGGGACATTTTTTTTCCCAACGAGTAACACCCTAAGTATATGTGTTACTGGATGGGAATAAAAAGTTGCATCGAGTAACAGATGTTACTTGTTGGGAAAACGCGCGGGTAAAGTATCCCAACGAGTAACAGTGCTACTCGTTGGCAAAAGACGCGGGTAAATCATCCCATTATGTAATAAATACCTTCAGTGGTTTTTGCATATTATTTATTCATAATTATGTTTCAGTCTAATAAGTATTAATATGATTATACTACATAATCAAAGTTTTGTATATGATACATTTTAAGATGTACGAAGACTACAAAACATCTAAAGAGATTTGTTTTGTTTGCTTGTTATTTCTAGGCCTGCACAATATTGCAAGATGATTAAATGTCTGTAGCTTTAAGAATAATTAAATCTGCTAGCAATATCACCATGAATGTCGGAACAGGTACCTATCTATCATCTTATTTAAAATCTATACCCTATGAATAATAGTTGTTTCGTGTCTGAAAAGGTCCGAAAATAAAGAAAAGACACTTAAACATTTTGTAACAGATTTAATAAAATTTAGAAAAACGTCATGGCTACAAAAAATTTAAATTGAAAAATTGAAGAATTTGTTTTTGCTGGTTCGTCTATGATTACCCAAAAAACCACGGAGTTAACTCAATTTTGAAGTTCTTATCCAAAAACTAGACACTTGGATCTACAGTTTCCATTTTTTTGATTTCCTGTACGACTATTTCTCGCGAAGTTACGGCCTGTTGAAAATTGCCCAAAAATTAGGATTTTTTTTTGATCCCTTAATTTTTTCCAGTAGTGTATATTAAACTAAAAATAACTTACAGACTAGTAATTCAAATATCACAATTAAATCAATGTTGATAAAATTCGGTACAAAGTTTTTGATAGATATCTACTGGAACTAAAACTAAAACTATCACAATCAAAATTATGTAACCAAAATAAAACATAAACAGAGTAACTATTGACGATCATTATTGCCAACGAATGTATGTTGTTGTGTGCCTGACTTGTGATTAATTTGCTAGTCCACATATACGTGTAAATTACTTAGTGTATTTAACGTATTTGCCATACTTTAATTTTATTAGTTAATCGATATTTTATACTTTTATTCATGAGTAAGTTGTGATGCATACAATGTAACGTTCAACATATAAGCAACTTGCAATACTTTTAGTATAACTTATTGCACCCATGCAATAAGTTATTTTAGTTTAATATATACTACTGGAAAAAATTAAGAGATAAAAAAAATCCAAATTTTTGGGCAATTTTCAACAGGCCGTAACTTCGCGAGAAATAGTCGTACAGGAAATAAAATAAAAAGGAAACTGTAGCTCCAAGTGTCTAGTTTTTGGATAAGAACTTCAAAATTTTGTTAACTCCGTGGTTTTTTGGGTAATCATAGATGAACCAGCAAAAACAAATTCTTCAATTTTTCAATTTAAATTTTTTGTAGCTATGACGTTTTTTCTAAATTTTGTTTAATTTGTTACAAAATGTTTAAATGTCTTTTCTTTATTTTTGGGCCTTTTCAGACACGAAACAACTTTTATTCATAGGGTATAGATTTTAAATAAGATGATAGATAGGTACCTGTTCCGACATTCATGGTGATATTGCTAGCAGATTTAATTATTCTTAAAGCTGCAGACATTTAATCGTCTTGCAATATTGTGCAGGCCTAGAAATAACAAGCAAACAAAACAAATCTCTTTAGATGTTTTGTAGTCTTGGTACATCTTAAAATGTATCATATACAAAACTTTGATTATGTAGTATAATCATATTAATACTAATTAGACTGAAACATAATTATGATTAAATAATAATGCAAAAACCACTGAAGGTATTTATTACATAATGGGATGATTTACCCGCGTCTTTTGCCAACGAGTAGCACTGTTACTCGTTGGGATACTTTACCCGCGCGTTTTCCCAACAAGTAACATCTGTTACTCGATGCAACTTTTTATTCCCATCCAGTAACACATATACTTAGGGTGTTACTCGTTGGGAAAAAAAATGTCCCAACGAGTAACATGTGTTACTCGTTGGGAAAAAAATTCCCAACGAGTAACAGTGTTACACTTTAGGGTGTTACTGGATGGGAATAAACCAGGCGATCCGTCTGCTTGTTTGCCGCCTATTACTATAAAAAAAAATCTGTAAATAACTTGAAACGTCGGATATATAATGTAGCTTCTAAATCATTCAGTTTAAATGTAATCTGAGACAAACCAATACATCGCGATAAAATCCATCATGTAGTTTAATTTCAATGTGTAACATTCGCGTGAACCCAGGCAGATATTATATACTTATGTATTTACACAAACTATTGTATAAGTTTATAAGATTCTTCCGCTACTGGCTGAGTGACTGACCGAAAGATAACGCTCAGGCATAACTATTGGGCGCAGGAAGTTGGATTTTGGCGTGTATGGTGCTTGGCCGTAAGTGTGCACTATGCATGGATATGCCGAAATTCCTACGAAAACGGGAAATCAAAATGCGCGGGCGTAGCTGCGGGCATCTTCTTGTAATGTATATGTACAATCAAACAAGTCGGCGCTGGACCAGTTTGAAAAAAACATCCCTTGGCTCGCTCATAGAGTCGAGGCACACTAGAAACTGGTTTTGTATACGAGTGTCAATGTGCGTATAAAGTAGCACGGGAAGCGACGATGTCTTGCTGAGTGATTCTCGCCCTTATGGTGGTCTAGCGGGAAGTTGTTCCACTGTATATATGTTTATCCTTTATCGAGTCCACATAATACAACTTCTGCTTAGTTTGATACCTACTTATTGTTGTGTGAGGTAGAAAAAAAGTAGGTAAGAACTTATTCATCCAAATTCCTTGAAAGGAATAACCTGTGGAAATAACTGTGTTAAATATAGCTCTCCATTCGCCCAGCTTGTAAATGATGTCGGAAATTCCGAACTTTTCCCGCCCTGACGTAAAAGTTTTGACTAATACGCTTTCAATGACTTATGGCGGTGTTATTTTAAGAAATTGGATTTCGAATCCATTTTTCCAAGTTTATCCATTAGGCTGGTTTGTTTTTCTAAAAGCAGATTTGTGAATTTGTCATGTAGATGCGTAGGCTGTTAATACGATATTTTTTTGACACTGGCCTGTATCAGCAGCTTAAAATGTTATTATTTTACTAGCTGTTTCACTCGCGTTATTTTTGGTATCACAACAGCGCCACCTACCGAGGCAAATTTTCACTGCCTATATGTTGCCCTACAAAGGCCTCTATCTTTCAGTAAGGTCCCATCAAAATCGTTTCAGCCATGCCAGAGATTACCTCGAACAAAGAGGAAGACATACAGTCAAAATAAAAAAGAACTGTTTATGTCTTGGTATCGTTTAACTAGCTATGGTCACTTGAAAAACAGTTATTTTGAAATCACAAACAGGCACATCCATTTTATTTAAATGTATTTAACTATATATGTATAGACTAAGGCCGACCTCATATTGGGCGACAGCGTTCCTCGAGCGTACGGCCGGCGTTCATTTTGTACTACAGAGTGAACGCCGGCCGCACGCCGAACGGACGTCGAGCGTACGCTCGAGGACGGCTCATGAACAATGTGAGGGAGGCCTAAACGTGAAAATGTTTTTGTTAGTTTGTCCGGTGTCCACACACACAGGTGAATTATTAATGAATGGCCAACAAAATTTCATATAGAGACAGATTAACCTGATAAAGTTGTTAAATATTTGTCCCTGACTAATCCCGTGTGACAAAAGTAGGTCGCGGACAAAATTCCTGTTTTTGAACAACCTTCACATTTCAAACTTTTGCGATTTGTACACGTACCTACTGATAGTTATGTAAAGGGGCCACAATCGAGTAAATAATGCACGATTACGTACGTCAAGTGGCTGATATTTATAAACCCGATATTACAGTAAAGGTTACAACAGCCGTTATCCATACTAATATTATAGAGCTGAAGAGTTTGTTTGTTTGTTTGTGTGCTTGAACGCGGTAATCTCAGGCACTACTGATCCGATTAGAAAAAATCTTTCAGTGTTAGATAGCCCATTTATCGAGAACGGCTATAGGCTGTATAACATCACGCTTTAAGCCAAAGGAGCAGGGCAGTAGCCTTAAATAACGCGAGTGTAACCGCGGGCTCATCTATTACGTAATAATTCATCCCGTCACCAGGTCTTTTCTGATGGGTCACCCATCATTTATCTTTATATCATTAACTCGCTGTCGTCCGCGTTTTTATTGTATTTACTAGCTTCGAAAGCAGCGCCTTCTCAAAAAAACTTAATTATTATTTCATCGCCTTAATCACAAGCCTTTCGCAGTTCAATCTTGGCCATAGTTCTCTCCTAATGTGTGTTACATAGCATTGTGGGTCCATACCTAGGAAGATTTGGTGTACAATCAAACAAGTCGGCGCTGGACCAGTTTAAAAAAAATCCATTGGGTCGCTCATAGAGTCGAGGCACACTAGAAACTGGTTTTGTATAAGAGTGTCAATGTGTGTGTAAAGTAGCGCTGGAAGCGACGATATCTTGCTGAGTGATTCTCGCCCTTATGGTGGTCTAGCCGGAAGTTGTTTGATTGTACATTACTACGCTGGCCAGAAGGGCGGGTATAGTTTCCGAAGTGGAGATTTCGATTTCTTAAAAACCCTTCCTTATGCTACTGTCAAGTTTCTACCTTCAGTAGTAAAATCTCTTCAGGCAGTTGGGCCAAGATATACACTTCCTTCGCCCTTTAAAGGCTTTAAAAAAAACGATCAGAGTATTAAATATATATCGGGGTGTTTAGTTTCAAACTAGCCTTCACAATATAAACCTAACAACATTAAACCACAACAAAAATAAAAAAGAGCTCATCAGGCTTTGAAAGGCAACATTAGCTGAAAGCGTGGCCTACTTACGTGAAAGGCTGCAGTTGACACACTGACCTACGTCACACGTACTTGTGTGTAACTACCTACGTATGCGTTACGTCACTATACACCTACTCGTTATAATCTGTGGAGAGTATACCTTGTAATATTCACACGTTTTAAGGGTATATTACGCACTCAAGTAAGTACTCTTGTGTTGTGAAGGTGGTGTTAAAACGAAATGGTCTCCTCCCGCATCATACTAAAAGGAAGAAAGACAATATATTAATTTGCAGATTTCTTGGCCTTGTTTACGTTATGAACATTTTCAACGGTGATAGAGGCGCGTCCTAGTTGACACGTCTGCACGTGCCACTTAAAACTACGCAGACGTTTGTTAAAAGTTAAAACTAAATTCTACAAATTGTATTTTTTTCGTCGTAGAGGACTTTACAAACATGTAAATAGAACGGAGATAAAGTAGGTAGGTACATAGAGTTATAGATTACTTACACAATGTATTGACTCATGTGGGAATCGAACCCACAATAGGTACTCGTCGCGGTGTCATGCGTAATTACTGATAATACTCTTGTACATACACACAACACCATCTGGTCTAAGTAGAACTTTTACTATGACCAAACAAAGGATAAATATATTAGATAGGGAGGGACTACCTAGATTTTTTGTAAATAAATAATTACATGTTATACATTGAAACACCCAAACCAAGATAAACATCCATGTTCATGCACACAAATGTTTGTCTTGAGCGGAATCGAACCCGCGACCTTTGGCTTGGCAGTTGGTTACACTGCCCCCACGCCACCGGGTAAACTACTACGCCAACCGAGCAGTCTGCTTTCTTTTTAGAATTTATCATTTTCTAAAATGTCGTGTCTGTCCTTGAAGGTTATGTGTGACATCAAACGTGGCGCTCGCAAAATGCCGCGCGATGTCAGTGTTCGCGTTCAGCAGAGACATTCGGCCGCGGCTCGACTGTGTGCAAGAGGCTTCTGAAAACGACTGCCTGAAGAGCGTATGTATATTTTCTCATTATTATCACCCCATTCGCGAGGCAGCGATAGCCTAGTGGAGATACCAAAAGACTGCCATGCAGCCCTCTGCATCGGGTTCGAATCCACGGCGCGCACCACTGACTTTTCGGAGTTATGTGCATCATCATCAGCCTTTAACAGTCCACTGCTGGACTAGGCCTCTTCTTTGAAAGGAGGAATTGGCCTACTATATCACGCTGGCCAGACGGGTTGGTATAGGGTTTGTATCAAGTTTTCCTTCTCTTACAGTGCTGTTCTCTGCATAACATGCGCCCCCTGTCGGCTCTTACGACACCCATGGGATGATATGGGGTGGTGACATTCCGTTTTCTTAATCCGTCACCACACGGACGGTTATGTGCATAATAAATTGTAAATCATTGCTTGCCCTGTACCTCGGAGTACCTACGTTAACCCTTATGTGAGTGACGAGGTACCCGGGTACCTTTAGCATTTTCAAATTTAAATAAAAGTATGTTTAACGCTCTGTAGGCAGCTGTGATTTTGTGAGAGCTCTTAACTATTTAGAAATTTTATATTTTTTGATGTTTTGACCTAGTCAACTATTAACAATGTATTGTGGAAACCAAAACATATTTTAAACTCACAACAGAGTGACTAGGTACCCGGGTACCTCTTTGGGTCTTGTATGACAATGAAAAAAGTATTTCTACTTTTGTACAAAAATTAAATAACAAACATTTGTTGTAGCTCTCGAAGCAGGTGTTGCATGTTGGTCGAGTTACTGCATGTTCATCACAAACTGGTTTTCTGCATTTAGTGCAAGCTTTTCGAGTTTTCTTTGCTTGCGTTTGAGTTCCCTGCATATGTAGCAACTGCCGACAACCGCAACACGCCCTGTAGAATCTCGTCTAGTCTGATTTGTCGTAGATGTAGATCCAGCTGGAATCGAAAGCCTTAGTTCATGGCCAAGCACGTCCTGCATTGCAGATCTCACATGTAATTTTGAAGTAACTATGCAATTTTTCGATCTTTCTTCTATATTTTTGTCACACAGTTGTAGACTCAAAGTCTTCAAAAACTTTCTACGTCTGTCACTCGAGACAATATGTGGGTTATGTTCCATGTAAATGATATATGCTGCTAAAGCTGCAATGTCAATTATATTGTAAAAAAGTGCTAAAGGCCACCGATTCGTTCTGCGTTTTACGGTATATTCTGCTAACAGCTTATCCATATTGTCTACTCCAATTTTGGTTTTATTATAATATACAATTATTTCTGGCTTGGCAGTTTCCGTATTACTTCCAATAACTGGTGACATGTGCATTGATGACAACATTATTACTGCTTTATTCTTTTTAGGTACGTAAGAGCACACAGTTGCTTCTTTGCTAAAGGCGAAGTTAGAAGGACAAATCACCCTCTCCTTGTGTGCTTGCATATTTGCAGGAAGAACTTGTTTATTTTTTCGTACTGTTCCAACTAGTGTCATATTCCACGAATTCAAGGAATGAGCGAGATGAAGAGAAGTAAAGAAATTATCCGTAGTTACATTCAGTCCTGAATTTTTATATTTAGCCACGAGATCTAATACAGTGCATTCTCCGACATTTGTTTGTCGATTGCCATCACTTGACTTGCCTGTATATATTTGTCCATTTAGGGGGTACGAATTATTTGCATCACAAGCCCAAAATATTTTTATGCCATACTTTTCAGGTTTTGATGACATGTATTGAGTAAAGCGAGTACGCCCACGATATCCGTATAGCTGTTCGTTAACGGTAATACATTCACGAGGCTTGTACATTTTATTCAAATTTGAAAAATGAACATAGTCCAAATATCTCGTACAGCGGCTGCTTTATCAGCTAACAAACGTTCAGGGTGCGTTACATCATTATCAAAACTTATGAAGCGTAACAGCATTTTGAATCTATCATGGGACATCGCAGCCCGAAATAATGGTAAGTGACTGGATTTCCACAGTTCAGTCAAATGCTCTTTATTAGATCTATGCACCCCACTAAAGATTAGAATGCCAGAAAATGCATCCAATTCTTGTTCTGTGAATAGTTTGAATATTTTTCGTTTCGGTCGCTTGCTAATATCAGGGTAATTTTCCATCAGTTTATTATTGTATGATTCAGTAATCTTAGTCCCTTTCCGATTAGTTTCCCTCAAGATTATGTCACACATTTCATTGGACAATATATTTTTGAATATTTCCATTTGATTGTAAAGCTTACTGGAGGATGCGGCACCGCCCCGTTGACGAATAATATTTCGACTACTACTTTGTGTTCTAGGAAGTGGATCAGAATGCCACCGCGTTCCATCTTTTGCAATAAAAATATTTTCAAACGATTCCCCTTCAAAACTCGAATCGGAATCGTAAGAGTCAATCTCATTTTCGACTTCAGCTTCTGGCTCAGCATCCGAATTTTCAATCCGCCTTCTTTATCCAAAGGGATATAATCGTGTTATCTCTCATTTCAGAAGAAAGAAGGATTCTCTTCTTATCAAAGAAGAATTCTCTTCTTATCAGAAGCAACAAACTCACCTTCTTCACTAGAAGATTCTGCTAATATCGCTTGTATTTCTGTTGAGTTATGTCTTCGAACACGTGATCTTTGTTTGGAAGTATTTGCACCAATATTCATAATGAAATTCTTAATTTAAAGTCACAAAATAGAAGTAAGTTGGTACAATACGCACAAAGTAAACATTCAAGTGTCAATATCAAGCACGATGCATTGAATGGATTCAGTGTTTCTTGCGCGCCGATAGCCAAATACCGCACTTCACCCCACCCGCCACTTTAATCGTCTCAGATTGTCAATTGTTTAGCATAACTAAAACAATAATATTCAAAGTGTGAGTAACGTTAAAACAGACCTTGATTGTTTCCATTACGTATAAACTGTATGAAGGTACCCGGGTACGTCGTCACTCTTATCAAGGTGTTTTATTTGTCACTCACATAAGGGTTAAGCTGTCGGTCCCGGCTGTCATGAAGATCTTTGACAGTGGTTACAGGGAGTCAATACCTCTGAATGATCTGATAATAGTCTAAATCATGGAGTAATAAAGTAAGGAGCATTAATAAGCCAATGATTTCTAAAAGTCAGCGGCACCGGTTCAATCCAGAAACGACAGTAGCAAGGAGCATTTAATAAGCGCAACTGATATAATTATGTTAGTCAGAGACGCGGTGCTTCGAGCCCAAGACGCTTTGGCTATATCAATTTCAGGAAATAATAAAATATACTAAGACCACACTTAACCGCCAAGCTTGTTATTTACTAAAACGAAATTCAACCTTTTCGGTGAAAAACCTCCAAAAAGCACCGGAAGCCTTAGCTAAGTAAATTGGATAAATTGGGTCAATTCCGAAACAATTTAAAAAGTGCTGACCATTTTTCTATAAAGGTCAAATTTGTTGACTCCTAATTGGTTTTGGGTTACGACATTGTTAACATTTTTCGCATCGTGATCGGTAACTGGCAATTTCTCAAAATCAGCTAAAACCTTTAACGATCTTGCCTCAAGTGATTCGGGCATATTGCCAATTACATAAAATCTGAAGGAAATAAATGAATGAAACCGCAAATGAAACGCACATAAAAACATTCTAATTGGATCATTTAATACGTACCTACCACTGTTCACCCAGAATATATTTCACGTTCATTGATCTAATTTTCGCTCTTTGATAAAAGTTGTTAAATTTCCGCAAACATGATTGGATTTACAAAACGAAATAAATGAGTTTATTACGTTTTGTAAACTTATTTGTGCGCGGAATGGAAAGAAAAACGAAATACGACGCTGACCTATTTTGGCGATAATATTTCATTCAAATTCAGCCTTATTTGGAGGAGAGTATTTTTAATATGATGTTTGGCAAGATATTAAAATTGTCTCACAAACAATATTTAAATATTTGGTGCGTGATCTACATCATTAATTCTCTGCATTTAGACGAAGCTATAATGGCTTAGGATAATAATACTATAAAGACTTATAATAAATGATGGTGCTAGTTTCTTAAAAAGATCTAGCAAACCTCGACAAAAATAGAAATGTAGTGCAAAAAACATTTGACTTCTGAAAATATAAAAAGAATCTCTGGTCAATTTACATTTTTATTATTGCCCAAGAATCCTTAAGCTATATTCTTATAAGTAAAAAACAGTAGAGTGACCCTTTCCCATAGCCATAAGTACGATGCTCTAACGTCACTTACACCCATTCGGCACACGTGACATCAGGCCAAATCGCACTCGAGCGTTTTAGAGAGAAAATATACGAGCTGTACTACTTCCTGGGTGCTTACCAAGGATTAAAAAATCGCACGATTCTCTTCGATTCGATCGGAAATCTGTACCTTCAGTGATTGCCGGCACCTTTTTTATCTTTGTTTTATGAATATGGAGCCAACTCTGGTGTCTAAGTGTCGTAATAATAATACCTTTTTAAAGCTTCCGACATGACCTGCGATTCTTTAATATGATAACCGAGATCGATGGCATACGTGCCTGCTGAAGCACGGTAGCGCTCTGATAAAAGTGCCTTTCGTTGCTTAACTTTGCCGGTCTATTACGAACGGCAAATCAAATCACGCTAAGATTATGTTCTAGTGTAGCGCTCTAAAACATACCTATTCAATTCGGCGTTCTGCGCACTGCTTTGTTTTTGTGTTTTGAAACAATCTGACCTTTTATATCAGTGCACAGAACGTCGATGGGATCGAGTATTAGCTGAAGTCATACTAAGATCTCTGATTACCTGTCTCGTCGTTTCTACACCAATCGGAGCGTCAAATACCAATCGAATCGAAATTAGTTGTGGGGAATTAAATCCGTAGTAAGCCTCCTGATATCAACCGTTCAACCTCGATCTGTAATAGACAGAGGCATTCCATTTTATGGAAACTGTTTTCAATTCCTCTGAGTTTTCAAACGACACAGAGATCAATATTGGAATAACTACAATGCCGATGGTACCTTATAAAAGTTTTAAAAAAATATTCATAAAAATCTTTGTAAATATAGAAGAATACATTTCGCTCGCGGCTTCGCCCGTTTTCGATTATCGCGACAAAGGTCAAAAGTACGAGTATATTTGATATTCTCATGTATAAGCTATGCTTAGGCGGCGCTAGCCTAGTAGAGATACCAACAGACTGCCGTACAGAGGATATCTTGTTCGTATCCACGGCGTGAAAATTGATAATTTGTGTCGGATCCCGGCTGTCATGAAAATCTTTGACAGTCGTTATGGGGAGTTAGTGCCCTCAAAGAAAATTAATAATATTCTATATGATATTTTGTCTCAGGTGCAAGACAACGGCTCAGATTTGGCCAGTGTGGACGACATGAGAGTGGCCTCTGCCGCCAAGAAGTACAACCTACATCCTGTCTTCCATGAAGTGTACGGCGACGCTAAGACTCCCAACTACGCCGTGGCTGTCGTCAAGAAAGGCACTTCGTACACTAAGATGGAAGATTTGAGAGGAAAAAGGTAAGAAAAATGTAGAAGTTTCTTTACTTACTATTTTCAGTCGGGTGAGAGAGATTTTAAGATTGCCATATACCTATATTTTTTCGTTTGCTACAAATGTATTTTTACTGTTCCCTAACTAAATGACTTAATCTAAAATATCACTAAGATGCTTTCCATCTGAAAACGGAGTCACTGGGAATTTTCAACTCTAAGTAACAAACTTAAATGACTATATTTTGCTTAGACCATTTTAGGATGTGCGAGGATGTCTCTACTCGCAACTATATCTCTCTTTTTAATTAAAAAAATAAAATACTGCCGCGGAATACAACTAAGCAAGGAATTCAGGGGCTTAATTCTCATAAGCTCCCGTGCTACCATATTAACCGCATAAACCAAAGCTCTTTACATGTCGTCAATATGGATATCGTCATGTCGTCGTCAATATGGATAGTCCCTTTACTAGGAGTGATAGAACACTCCGCTCTCCACCACCGACACCAACACCGAAGACCTCTCAAAAACAGGGACAAGAGTATGAAGAGAAAAGAGAAATTATCTCAACACCGGAGTTACAGAACTGGTTGGGAACTATTGAACAGAGTTTGAATGATGTTTGTGCTATTGCCTCTGAAGGTAAGCTGAACACCGAGCAAAAGTTGAAGATCAATACCAACTGCCGTAATATTGCACAGGGTGTGTCCCGAATGATCATTCAGTATCAGTCGTTGAAGCTAAAAGCCTTACAAAACCACCAAGCCCTTACAGCTCTGACGGAAAAGCAAGACCTTATGGAGGAGCTAGCCCAGATCAAACAGACCATCCAGGAATCGAAAGCCAAACAGGCTCCAGCTAGTACTTCGTTTGCGGATATGGTGAAACAGGGGGCCAACAACTACATTCGACCAAATAATCTGAGCTCGGTAGCTATTTACCCTGGCGATTCTTCCAAAACAAGCGAGGACACGAAAAGTATGGTTCAGAAAATCATAAAGCCCGAAGAAATGAAACTGCAAGTTCGTGGAGTACGAAAGACCAGGAATGGAGGAGTAATAATTAGCACAGAAACGAAAACAGACATTGAAAAATTGAAGCAATCTGTACAACTAGCTGCATCAGGTCTAAAGATTGATGAACCATATAAGCGCAAACCACGCATTATTATAATAGGAGTCCCGACAACAATGCGCGAAAATGAGGTCTACAAATGTATTTTTGAGCAGAACATCGCTGATAAATTACCAGGTATGACCCTAGATACATTTTTGTCTGCAATAAAACTGAGTCACAAATCTGGCAAGAGAGACTCTGAATTCTGCAATCTTATATTAGAAGTAACAGCCGTAATCCGTAAAGCCCTGATCACACAGAACAGAATATTCATCAACTGGACCTCCTGTCCGGTAAGGGACTTCACACTTGTGACCAGGTGCTATAAATGTCAGCAGTACGGCCATGCGGCTAAGACTTGCAAGAATACGACCTCTACGTGCGGGCATTGTGGTGAAGAAGGACATACGATCCAGAACTGCAATAAAAAAACGCAAGCGCCTAAATGTGCGACTTGTCTGCGCTTCAAAAAACCGAGCAATCACTCTACGGGTGACGTCGACTGCCCGGCTAGAAAGGCTGCCGAAATCAGGTATATTAATACAATAGACTATGAAGGCGCCTAGGAGCGCCGCAACATAGCTTTATAACCTTATTAAGTATATAAATATCCCATTGATCATCATACTGTTGATAACGGAAATGCCTTATTCCTTAAGTAAGCCTGTTACATAGTTAATTTAGTGTAAGACATAGATGTGATTTAATCATCCTACGTAATTAATTTAGGTACTTGTAATATTCATCTTTCTGTTCAATCATAATAGGTAGTTATTTTATGTACTTAACAACATTCCATTAGCATAGTGACCTACTAACATTGTAATATTGTGAATAAATTTAGTTTTATAGAATACATACATAGATTTATAAACGTAATAAATAATGATATTGCTTAATGCAGTAACATTTACACTATTAACAATTTCGCTGACCCACTGTTTTATACATAATTGTGATGCTCTTGCTTCTTTCATAAAATGATTAACAAGCGAAAATAATGATAATTTTTTATTGTTTATTTATAAATTAGAAACTAAGCCTAATATCTTACCTTAATTTAATGATATTGTTTACTTTTGAATACTGTACTAATATTGTATCTCTTTAATATACCTACCTACAAGTAATTTTGAAAGAGAGACCCAATCTCCTGTGATACAGTTTTCTAACTAGTACAGGAGACTGGTGTTCTTCCCAATCAATAAGAAAACTGTAGCCTTAAGTTTAATTATGTATGAGTATATTTTGTACCTTTGTATTTTCTGATAAATAAATTATTATTATTATTATTATTATTACATGTGACCAAAATTAATTAACTCGTGGTAAAATATTGCCCTACCCATCAGTGGGTACATCATAATGCGACGCACAAATAATATATAATCCACTCTGACTAGTTACTCAAACTTTATATAAGCAAAAGTTTATCCGTATAGAAGTTGCGACACAATATTGCCAAATGAACTGATCACACTGGCACTAAGCAGGAGAGTAGTGCGAATAAAAATATTGGAGGCAATATGTTTTGCTACATTTTCAGTACAGTTCGTAACTACGAAGAATATGAAAGAAGTGTTCCAATGTAGCAAACTTTCTGCGACTAACATTTTGCCTGCTTAGTTGGTAGTTCTGTTGGCATTTAAATAAGACAGTAACGCATGAGGAAAACAACTTGGCACGTAGGTACTAATTTAGAGGCTTTAGATGGGTAAATTTGAATTGGTGATTGTTGATATATATTAAAGTATTAATATGCACAGCTACAGGTCTTTATGTACACTGTTGTCAACCTGCCTGACAAGGGTACCGCTCTGCGATTAATCCGCCTGCTGATAATACTTCTCTGCGAATAATAAGGGCCTCACCGATAGGTGTAATCGAGTTGACAACCAGGACAATAGATCGTCTACCATTTTTTCCGCTACCGGTTTTTCCACTTATAAGATCTCCCTCTCTATAACTGATTTATATGCCTCCTTAAGTGACCCAACACGTGATATTGCTGCCTAGAATACGTTAGATTTAAACAGATAATGTGTTGCGTTATAGGTACTAAAAGGTAACCTACAATTTTGCAAAAAACTATACGCTCTATGAGAACATACCCTATTCAACTCGTGTTGTGCAACGCACGAACAATATGAGCTTACATTCGGCTGGCGACAGTCCAATCTTAAGAAATCACTGTCTTAACAAACAACAACAGTTTCGTGTATGATCAAGTTTACTTAACTGCCGTGTATATTGTCCAATCTACTAGAAACGTTAGTTGAATAAATAGAATATTTGTTGTATGGAAGAATTAATTGAATTTGAATAGAGGCACACTAATCTTCCGTGCAATTCTCTGCTAGCCGCCGGCCCGGTCACGGCCTACAGCGGCAGGCGGCAGCGGCGAGCGTTTTCGATATACATGGCGCGTTTACTGTGACGCGGCGCGCGGCAGCCCCTGAGTAAACGCGCCATGTATCACCCCTGCCGCGCCGCTCGCCGCTTAGACCGATCTCGTGACCAGGCCCTATAGGCCTCTCCTAATTTGCGTCACAATAGCATTGTGAATCAATAGGACCATTTTGCCTTTGATACCTCGTGACGTGTTTCCCGTCTCTTTCCAAATATACTATTTTATTCGTGTCTTTCCTTAGTCACCTACGATACCCCGGAATGAAATGGGGTAATGTAATTTTTTATTCAAATGCAATGCAAAACTACATTACATACATCACTGTTAAAAAACATCTGACTTTAGTACACAAATACAGACTGGAAATAGCACTCTATCCAAGCTTCAATGCACACAATATTTAGTCAACACAATCTGACTTCACAAGGACGGACAACGATTATATTTACGCATTCGCTTCCGTTCAAACAACCAGCCTATACCAACATACACATATCGCTCTACAAATTCAAAGCTATGTTTCCCATGCCGCGCTTTATCGCCTAAAGGAAACATTGTGAGGAAACCTGTGTCTCCCAGATATGATATACGAGTATGTTCTACTTACATACATTCTCCGTGTAAACACAACCCAAAACAAATATTAATTTTCAGCTTGAAATCTCTAAGTTACATTAGTCAACAAACATGCGAGGAATTGTTGACAAAATGTCTCGGCGAAATTCTTATTACCCGAAATGATACATTGATGTTAATAAGGATAAGTAACGGTAATAATAATAAATTCTTGAGATCGATTTCTAATCAAAATATCCATACTAATATTATAATTAAGAGATTTGATTGGTTGAACGTGCCTATCTCATGCCCTACTGGTTTTATTTGAATAGATTCCTATTTTTGTGTCGGATAGTCTATTTATCGAAGATGGATACTTATAGGTTATTATAACATCACGCTACTAACCATGGAAGTAGAGCAGTAGGCGTAAATAAGCTAAGTGTAACCGCGAACTCACCTAGTGAAATAATATTTTTAGAGCATCTCCGTGACTAAGGATAAATGGTAGTATTTATCGCAAGACTTTGACATTTATATTGGGTCCCTTGGTTGTGTGTCTCTATATTCTCCTGTGATACCTATATCGCGAAGTCCTGAGCACAGATATAGATCTACATAGATAACGCAATTATCACGATTTGTATTGAAACCACATGAGTAAATAAATATCTACTCATGTGATTGAAACCAAGCGTGCCGACTTTTTAATACCTACTGTACGAACTGTACCGAAGCGATGCGCGACAGTATGACGTAGGTTACACGCTTGTAACCTACGTCTTAGACGTAGGTTACACGCTCAATCTGGCGTCATTCTGGTCCATCAGTCTGCTCAGAATGACGGGAGAATTATCGTCTAACCGGTTGATTGATGGACTGATGGCCCAGAATGACAAAAAATAAATATTTTTAATATTTTTCATCAGTCTGTTGTGAATGACAGCAGACTGATGCCAGACTGATCGTGTAACCGCTCTCATCATTCTGGCGTCAGTCACCGTCCCCGACGCAATGGAGCAAGACGTGCCAAGCAACGAAGCGCTGGTGCCGCCGCCCGCTTCACTCCCGTCACCGTCAATCGAGATAGAGAAAGAATTAATTCTCACATTCGAGTCCTTGCCAGAGTTATGGGATAAAACACATACCTTATATCGACACCTCCTACGTGTAACATCGTAACTGGCAAAATGTCATATTTAGATTTTCATTTACTTTGTAACATGGATTATCGTTTGATCTAATAAAAACAATATTGTTTTTAATAGAACCCATAGATATGAAGACTGCATATTATCGTATCTTCATCTTTAGCGTAGTAATATGTCGTATAGCGCAACCACGATACAGTATGCGGAGGGTGGGAGATACCTGAGGGTCTAGTACGAGTTTGCACTCGATCGTCACGGTGGACGATAGCCTAGTCGACGGGAACAATTTCCATACATTTTGTAAAAGCGCCCCTAACGGAGAGTAGCGATCGATAGAGACCGCTACTCTCCGGTAGGCCGTTAGTGCAAACTCGTACTAGACCCTCTGTAAGCCGCGCGAGCCAATTGTAAGTGTAAGTACCGATAGAATACGCAGGTTACTATAAGATAGTATAGCTATCAACTATGTTATCTTGATGGTCTTACAAATGATTGATGCAGTTATTGAACCGTTTAAACAAAATGTTCGTTTGATCTACAAAACCAAACGACTTTCTTTTTATTTAGCCTGTCTGTACAAAAAAAAGCAAACACCTCTCCCTTGGACCGCCATGCATCCCTGTATCGTGTTAAGTTCGTCCAGTCGCTGTATAATGCATCCAGGTCATCCCGCCATCTTTGTTAGGCCCATCTTTCTGAATGCATACGACAAACGTGTCCGACCCAGTCCCACTTGTCTAGCAGATTTTAATCCGACGTCAGCTATGCGTGTTTTGGAACGTAGCAAAGTGACCGTCGTCTTCAACTTACGAATGATGACTAACGTAAGTTTTATCAGTCTGCTGTCAGTCTGGGATTGAGCGTGTAACCGTGTTTTTCATTCATCATTCTGGCATCATTCTTAGCCGGATCAAACTGATGGACCAGAATGACGCCAGAATTAGCGTGTAACCTACGTCTAAGGCTTGTGCGATATTCATCGTCGCCTAACACATAACGTCAGATCAAACGTCCAAAGCAAACGCGGCAACGTAATGTGAATAAAGTTTACTTAACGGTAATTTATAGTTAAGTATATTCTGGAACGACACGCAGCTTGGAATTTAAAAACAGTTTTAATATGAATTTACGCATAATATAATTTTAAAATAACTTACCTGTGATAGGAAATATGTTCCTGCCTTTGGGTGCTCGAAATTTTTGGGCTATTGCAGTTAATTATCACGCAAAGAGGCATTTTTTTAGTTTTTTGCGGACGTTCGGCTGCAACAACGGACGCGCGGGGACTGAAGTTAGCGGCGACCAACCTCGACGCTTGGTCGGGGTTCAGACACGCGAAGTGCATGCATTTGCGTTATCTATGTAGATCTATGTCTGTGGTCCTGACTCATTTCCAGACGCAGGATCCTTACGTAGGTAAACGCATATATCCTTGAGTTTAACAGCAATTAAAACTGCGATGGTTGTCCAATTGTTCATACAGTGTCTTTTTTCAGATCCTGCCACAACAGTTATGGATCTTTCAGCGGACTGGATGCACCGTTGTACTATCTCATCAATAAGAATATCATTGGACATGACCAGGTCAGTCACATTCTATCTATACTATAGTGGCCACTGAAGTTTTAGTGATTCTAAAGCCATTCGATCTTCGATCAAATATTGTTTAGGTATTATCCCAATAGCGTAGCAAAGTATATTACTAATTTCTATATTCAGTATATTTTCTAATAAACTCAAGTAGAATGCGTTCTAATGGAGAATTTAAATTAACGATTTTCATAAACGGACGGACAACAAAGTGATCCTACAAGGTAGAGGTGGCTATCTTTTTTAAAGCTAAGATTTATTTTAACCGACGAATCCATGTAGAATCTACTTATGCCATAGTTCTTTAAACCTAAAATTATTACCTACCTTTTATAGATACCTACATATTATTCAAATGTCTGTCGGAGAATTCAAAATAACTACGGTTTTCAAGCGCATATACCTAGGTAGTTAATTACAGGATACCAAGTCACATAAATAACACCAATTTTTCAACTGATCAATACAATTTGAACCCCTCCAAACAAAGCCTCACCTTATTTTAGGAAACAGCATTTCATCTACCTTCCAACACTTAATCAATAGGTACAAACTTTGTATGTGGGTACTCCTAAGTATTTCCGACAAACTAAGGTCATTAATATGTTATCTCATTAGACGCGGTTAGCGAGGAGCGATTTCAGCTAGAAACTTGTATCATATTAGTGCCATCGATTATCGAATGTGTTTTAAATTTGGTATGGTGGATAGCGTATGCGTCTGCTGATCGGGTTCCGGGTTCGATTCCCGGGTCGAGCAAGACTTGCTGAGTTTCTACGAATTCTCAGTAGCAGCACGGAGCCTAAAAATGTACGGCAATAGACTCGCTCCCTATTCCTATTAGTACCAAAAATTTCATAACATTGCGAAATGTGGGTGTACTTAATATTACACCTCGGGGAAATAGTATTGAGACTATAATAACAAAGAGTTATCGTCATCGTCGCCCTAGCGTTACCCTGGTTGCATTGAAGCAAGCCCTTCACATTGGAGCCCGGAGTTCGCTTAGCAATCCAACCAGATCATCATTCTCTTAGCGTTATCCCAGTTTCAATCTGGGGTCTGCTTACTAGTCTCCCCGGATTTGGCTGAATATTAGCTTTTCCACGAAGCGACTGCCTGTCTAACCTCCGCAACCCGAAGGCATAGCGATATTCCATGGTTTAGAGACTAAGTAGTGTAGGTATAGTTTATTTTAGAAGGTACTGACGCCCTGTAACGATTGTCAAAGATATGACAACCGGTACCGAAGACTTAACGTGCTCTCCGAGGGACGGGACGAGCGATAATTTACTAGCAATAATAACTAGCAAACTAACCGGATACGACAGAATATTACAAGTATTACTACTAGGAGAACGCTAGGACGGTGATGGTGATTATAGCTTCAGAAGTTTGTCCTCTGCGTCATATTATTTCAGTCAGGACAACTTTGATAGAAGAATATGTGATATGATGATATCACATGTCGCCATACTCGCTCGTTTATCGACAATGGGACGAGTCCCTAGCATAGGTAACTAATAAACATTGTTGTTATTATAGTGCATCAAAAACTTGGGCGATTTCTTCTCGGGCGGTGCGTGCTTACCAGGAGTCGATAAACCTGAGAATAATCCTAGAGGTAAGTAACTAACGTAGGTAAGAATAGATATACCTACCTACTATCGTTCTTATCTTGTAAAGATTTACGCGCTCAGTAGATGATGGACTTTAAGTCGGTTAATTGGGCAAATAATATTAGTCCTGTGTTCCTGTGAACCAGCCTCATACGAATGTATGAAAACTTTATAAGTACCTATCTGTAATTAAACATAGGTCATCATGACCAGCCCTATACCTATACTGTCCAACGGGCACGGGGCTCTTCTCACTATGAGAAGGGTAAAGCCATAGTGAACCACGCTGGCCAAGTGCGGATTGGCAGACTTCATGTTATTTATGTCTTTCGAGAATATTATGGAGAACTCTCAGACATGCAGGTTTCCTCACGATGTTTTCGGAGCGTAATTAATATTTTAATATGCACTTAACTTCTAAAACTCATTGGTGCGTGCCGTTGATTCGAATCCGAGACCCTTTGCGTAGCAGTCTGTCGGTCTCTCCACATGGCTATCGCTGCCAGATTTTTATTTGTTCCATGAAAATTAGCCGCTACGTAGGTAGATAGGTACGTTTATCATTTTATCGCGACGCTGTCCAGCCGGTATCGAAATTTTCGACCGCATACAACATGCGAGTGACACAATTCCGGTGTGAACATCCACTTTATTCACTGCATTTTACTGAAAGCAATATTTTAAAGCAAATATCTTGTTTATTTATAGGCTTAGCGCCCTTACATTCTACCATTATTTTGTATCAATATTGAAAAATGGCTTAATAAATCTGTGCTGTAAAAGACAAGACCTTGTTGCAGGTACCTACTTAGATTGCGTATCTATCCTATCTACCTAATTAGGTATAATTAGGTAGATAGGTATCGTCTTAATTACCCATGATATCCCAGGCATTTCATAGAAAATATTTAGGTATAACTTACCTACCGTTCTAATTTCGGATCCGCCACCCCTCCATTTAATCAATCTAACGGACGCATAAAGCAGTTTAGCCAGCCAAACTTATCCGTCGATAGGTAAGTACTTAGGCTACCTATTTACATAAGTCTCTAGTCGGCAAGGCCGATTAATGCAGTCTGCTCTGTAGGTTGCGGGGTTCGAAACAACCTTCCAAAACCTTCACCGTAGAAGACAAATAAAGACTTCACCAATGCTGTTCTGCCATTTACTAAGTTACCTAATCTGGTCAATGGTAGAGCAACTGAAGCAACGAGTAATTCCCATTTTTTTTTATTGCTGCTAGTGGCAGACGAGCGAACGGCCCATCTGATGGTAAACGGTAACCGCTGCTCATGGACTTCGCTAATGTCAGGGTATACACAGCAAAGCCGCTGCCTACAGGGAAAGTAATGCTCTCTTTAAACCTCGTTTGAAGAAGGACAAGTCATAGTGCTCGGGAAACACCGCAGCAGGTAGTTTATTCCAGAGCCTACACGTACGTGGTAGAAAAGATCGCTGGAAGCGCACCGTACTAGATGAGAACGCTTCCAGGTAGTACGGGTGAACTCTACTGCGTCGGCGAGTGGTATGTTGGTAGAAGGGTGACCCTGGTACCAAATTAAATAATTCTTCGGAGCACTCCCCGTGAAAGAGTCGGTAAAATACGCAGAGAGAACCAAAGTCTCTCCGCTGCTCCAGCGACTCTAGTCTAGCCGTGAGATCGGGAGCACCTCGGCTTTCCAGGTATAATATATTAGTCTATGACGACTATGACCTCGGCGTCGACGCCCAATGTGAGGGCGGGCTAACTGATCTGTCCCGTAGGGTAAGTACCCTGTTATAAGACAGGGTCGGCGCTACCGGGGTCGATGGAACTTTATTTTCCAACTGACGACCTGCCGGATAAGACTTACTTAAGTACCTACTCGAAGTAGAAGCAACTATCTACGTCAGTTTTCCTGCGGGCATGTTTTCCCTCTTTTTGACCTACCTGCCATTATTCGGACGTTGCTAATTTATTATTGCTTTGTGAAACTAACATACAGCATACCTACATTGTGCAGGTGATGACGTATCTGGACTGAAGAAGCAGTGTTCCGGAGACAACAGCCCCGTCAAGTGTCTACAAGAAGACCGTGGCGATGTCGCTTTTGTTTCCAGTGAGTATCCGTTATCTTGCTGATTGCTCTACCTACCAAATTCTTTTCCATTTTAATATTCATAATGTTCTTAGCGGTTGCATTGAAGACGTTTTGCCTCAGACCCCGGGGGTCCTCTTACCAGCCTAACCAGATTTAAGAGAACATTAGCAAATCCTTAGAGTAACTACCGTCTGACTGCAACCCAAAAGGGATAGTGTTAATCTACGGCTCAAACTAACGTTAATATTTTCAAGGGTGCCTACTCTACTGACTCCTCGTAACGACTCTCAATGGTCTTCATGTCAGCTGAACCCGACGGCTTAATATGCCTGCCGAGGCACGGGGCAATATGAATATTTACAGAATACGCACATAACTTAGAAAACTCATTGGTGCGCGCTGTTACAGCGCTGTCAAACTTACAGCACCACTGTAAGTTTGAACCTGAAGCCTTCAGCGGCAGTCTGTTGGTATCCTCACTAGAACACCGTCAGTTTTTTGTTTTTGGTTCGAGGTTGACTCATTTTCGTTTGGGGGCTTGGTGGCTCAAGCCCCCTCCAAATTATCAAATGAACTAAGTAGGTATAGATCATACAAAATAATTTGGCGGTTCGCGTAAGATCAACTTACTCAGGGGCGTCGCCAGCCGATTCCTCGGGGGAGAGGGTAGGGCAGGACGCCAGTCGATGGCCTAGGAGAGGGCAAGTTAATATAGAAAATGAGAAACCTATTGAGAAACGTATAAATTGCAGGGCTTTTTTAATCTCTAGGGGGAGCAGCTGACCCCCTCACTGCCTCCCCTTGGCGACGCCCATGAACTTACGGTATAAATAGCTATTTGTTTCCGACGTTTCGATCGTGGTCGCGGAGAGACTGATGAGAGAGAACTATGAATCAAAATGAACCACCCCAAAACCGGGAATCCCATTTCTGCCTGGCTGTCTATTTTGGCTCATATTGAACCTAAGCATTCTGTACCAAACGATTTCACTTCACAGGTGCCGACCTATCATCCTTCGACTCTTCACAATACGAGCTACTTTGCCTCAACCGAGAAGCAGGCGGTCGAGACGCGCTTACCAACTACGCCACTTGCAACATAGCAATGGCGCCCTCTCGCACTTGGCTGGCAGCTAAAGACTATCTGTCAGATGTGTCTATAGCACATACACCCTTGAGTTTAGCGCAGCTGCTAGACACGAGGTCAGATCTGTTCAACATTTACGGAGAATTCTTGAAGAATAACAATGTGATTTTTAATGTAAGTATTCAGCGAGCTGTAAGTATGAAATGCATACTGAATTGTCTAATACACTCTGAAATAGGAGCATACAGTAGGAAAACGTCAGTAAAATAGCCTAATTCAATTGACATGACATACACTGGTGCGTTTAAAGAATAAAATATATTCTATGCCATGCTGGGTAAATGGTATTTTCTAGCATATGAATAAATAATATTCATATAATTTATAATTTGATAACATCGTTTTTTTGCATGAATGGTATACTTATGTCCTGCAATTCATAAGAGTACAATACCACCACATAGGTTCCTTATCTGAATGAGAGTTTTATCTAGAGGTCAATTATTGACTGACTAGGTTCACTTCATCAAGGAAAAGGAAAGATAAATAATTAAATATGAATACAGATTAAACTATTTATTGATTCACAGAATGCTGCCAAAGGACTGGCTACTACGGAGAAATTGGACTTCGAAAAATTCAAGCAAATTCATGATGTCATCTCATCTTGTGGAGTCGCTTAATTAGTTTGTAAGATGATTATTGTCTACAGTAATATTGTTAAAACTTATCTAGCCAATAAAGTAACAAATAATTTCATTCTGTATCAATGCACAGATAAATAAGTTGTGGAAATGAGTGACAGATCTAAAAATAAATACTAACATGAAAATGAAACATCTCGAAAATAAGGCTGATATAATATTTTATTAAATCACATTACATTATCGACAATAAATAAACAATACCCAACAGTTCTTTTTTATTATTTTCTATATTTTATTATAACATGGTAGTACTATGAGACGATTATAATGCTGCTAAGATCAGTGTGATCGCCGCAGTAAGTCCTAACACAACATAACCGGTTTTATAAACATCTTTCATAGCCAAACCTTTAGCAGTATCCCAGTACAAATGCCTGACTCCATTAGCGAAATGGTAAGACAATGGTGCGGCAAGTATTGCCTTTGTGATAAACAAAGTTGCCGGTGACAAATTCATGCCCTCGATGATGGAAATGTAGTGGGAAATGTCATTAGGCAACACTAGCGCTCCAATACCCAAAGCACTGAAATATCCTGTAAGGATGATACCTAAAACAAAAATTATAATGTAAAACTCATATAAAACAATTCTTCATGTCTATTACTTACTACAGTGTACTCACATAATTTAAAAAAAAACACCTAAGCCACTCTACTTTCCTACTTAAAAATTAAATAGAAAAGCTTCAGTCAGTCAGTCAATTTGAAATATAAAAACTGATAGTTATAAATTCTAAATATGATTTGAAAATCAAAAAGCTATATTAGAGAATTAAATGTATATTGAAGACCAGTACAACCAGTTTTGTCCAACAATTGATTTGACTGTGAATGTGGATCAATTAAATTCACATTAAAGATAATTTGTATTCATAGTTACCTGAAGCTCTGTGGGTGATAGACAGCATGCTAGGGAACGGAAACGCGTAGATGGTGAGATGTGGCGACAACGGGCGTCCAAGCTTCTCGTTTTTAACATCATGATGTTCCAACTGAGGCGCCTCAAATTTCTTATAGGTGATTTTTGGTACACCCGCTGCCGCTTGGGCGTAATTTACACTATTCAATATAGAAGGAAACTTGTTCAAAGTTGTTAGCACCGGCTTGCTGCCCAACCTGTAATTAAGTATTTCATAAATCTGTGCAACTTGACAACCTAACCCCTATTACATAATTTTGTCAACACTCAACATACCTTGTGCAACTAAAGAGTGCCATTGTTTTTATTTTCAACAATATGTATTCCACAGAATCGTAGGCTTCTGAAACAAGATTTTGATATGAAGTAACTTCAAAATCTCTAAACAATTCTAATAAAAACAAACAAAATCCACTCCTCACCACTGAGTCTGACGAATTTTTGACGTTTTTGACAGCTCAACTATTTACTTTCTCTGAAAACTCCCAATGTGGCCAGCCAACAACGATTTGGGTACAATTTGAAGGTTATTTTCGTTGGTTAAAAACTTAAAACTCAAATCCTTTACATTTAAGTACATTATCAACAAAATGTGATGCTAAGGAAATAAGTCGTAAAATTTGTATTAAAACTTGAAAGATTTGGTATTGTTTATTGCGTGTAAAAAGAAAAGAGCATTGGATTATTTTTTGGGTTAAAATCGCGTTCCGTTGCACGAGACATAGCTTAGAAACTAAATCCAATTACTTTCAAAAAATATAATAATAAAATATATCTGTGTGATATATTTTATTGCTATTTATCATTTTTGTAAACTAACGTCTAAGCTATCATTTTTAGAAATAGGTAAATTATTATAATCATAAAACAAACTACCAATCGTTATTAATTGTGAAATGGAATGTAAATGTCATTATAAATATAAAATTGGAAAAGCCGATTTTCTTTGCTTTTTGTCGGAAACTTCGGCAAGTTCCATTAAATTTGTTACAAAAAGGACTCCAAACGTATAAATGCTACGTGTTTTACTTTTATCAGCAGTCACCAGTGTGTTTAGAGCCAACCACTGCACTGTAACCGCAGCAATGAGCTTGAATGCAGTAGACTTCGAAGTGTTTGGCAGAGTACAAGGAGTATTTTTCCGAAAGGTTTGTAAAATTTAGCTCATAATAGTTATTATCTATACTAGTCGACGCCAGCGGCATTGCACGCAAATATTTTCGAATTTCTCGTTTTGCCCGATCCTGTGGGAATTTCGGGAAATCCCGTCTTAGTGCACCCCTACGATCCCCAAGGGACATACATGCTAAATTTAGCTTCTTGCGCCGAGTAGTTTCGGCTGTAGCTTGTCTGTCAGTCGGTCAGTAACTCAAGGATTTTATATATTCAGATTAGAACGCAGTAAATGCTCTGTATGTTGTACAGGCTGTAATAACGAAATGCAAGCATTGACCAGCTGATGATCAGAATGTATCTTGCCTCAAAAAAACCTAATTAATCTTAGGAAAGCTTTGCACAATCTGTTAATTAGATTTGTTTTGGCAAATTTCTCATGGAATTTATTAATGTAAGTAGGTAATAGTTTCCTGATAGAGAAATACTTAACATTTTCGTATAGGTGTTGAGTGGTTTACATTTATGAATAGGTAAAAGGTGAACCTAGAATATAAATTTAATATTCTAGTCTAAATTGAAATTAATTGTTTTGTTTTTAATAATTTTGGATACCTGCACTTGAATACGAAGGGGAAGACCTAGGCGGACGTTCTCTGACCAGATTGGAGACATCCTAAAAAAAGGACAGGTCAGAAGTACCCTAAACAGAAGAGCATGCATGAGAAACTTGATGGGAGTGAATGAAGCGAGAGAGGTATGTCAGGATCGTTGCAAATGGCGTTCCATAGTCTCTGCCTACCCCTCCAGGAAACAGGTGTGAGTCTATGTATGTATGTATGTATGTATGAATGTATGCAGGAGACATAATGTAACATGTTATTATACAGATGCAGCATAGTAACCATACATTTTATTATGGCATTCTGCTTTAATACAGTAATGTTTATTTGTAACTTATGTGTATATATATATTTGTATGTATCTTTAGATCTACAATATTTGTGTTATTTCAAATTCATTTTCATTATATTACACCTACTTCTTTTCTCTCTACACCACTCTAAGGTAGACTGGGAGATAATGCCCATGGCATTAAGTCCGCCTGTATACGCTGTGTATATAAAGTTTAAATAAATAAATAATGTAATAATAAGAAAATTATACAATCAAATTACCTGTTTTTAATTGGTAGTAAAGTATTAATGATATTTTTCTAAATATTAAGTCCCTGTGCAAACACTTTAATATGATTGTCCTTGTCTATGTATCATCATTCATCACCATCAATATGTTAACAAGAATGCACGATTCAAATTATCTAATAAAGTAAATTGCCAAAAATTAGAAAGATACAATATTGCCGTGGTTTTGATTATGAACTATTTGATTTTGAACATGTTTACATTTGAAATTGTCACCATCAATTCAATACAGTGATTTCTGTGTGCAGTTTACTAAGGATCAAGCTGATAAGCTGGGACTGAAGGGTTGGTGCATGAACACATCAAAAGGAACAGTAGTGGGACATGTGGAAGGACCATCGGGAGAAGTAAAGAACATGTAAGTATAGTTTTAGCAAATGCTTGCTAAAAGAATCATCTTTTGGCATGCAATTTATGGATCCACTACTCGGGTTCGGCCTCAACAAGCAAGTCTAAACTGTTTAGTGATGAGTGTAACATAAAAAAACTGTCAAACTGCATTATGCTCTTGTAGACACTAGGCTAAACTAATGTAGGACACTTGTACAAGTAAACATAGAAAACTAGATGGTAGGCCATACTTCGTTGAACCCTAGTCAAAGCTAATGGAGGAATTTAGGCCATGATAACATATGACACTAGGCTAAGCTATCTTAGGATATCAGGCCAAGCTAAAGTAGGTCACTAGGCTAAGCTAACATCTGACACTAAGCCATTTTAACATAGGACACTAAATTAAGCTAATGTTGGATACAAAGTCAAGCTAACGAAGGATATTAGGCCAAGCTAACGTCGGACACTAAGCTAAGATAACGTCGAACATTAAGCTAAGCTAACTTCGAACATTAGGCCAAGCTAATGTCGAACTATAAGCCGTTCTAATATAGGACACTAAGCCAAGCTTACGTCGAACACTAGTCCAAGCTAACGTCGAACGATAAGCCGTTCTAATATAGGACACTAAGCTAAGCTAAAGCCAATAGGGTTGGCTAACGCCGACTCTAAGCCAAGCTAGCGCGTTTATCGGTCGCGATGTCAGAAATTGTTACGAAGGACCATTGAGAGCAATCTACGTTACACGCCTCTAAGTTGTTTACGCCTGCAGTACCTACAGCAACAGCTCTTTATTAAAACTTCAAAGGGAATGTAAAATCTCGAATGTATTATCTTTCTTTTCAGGATGCATTGGCTGCAAACAGAAGGTAGCCCTAGCAGTGTTATAGAAAAAGCTGAGTTTAAGAATCAAAAAGAAATAACTGAATACGCATTTAAAGATTTTGGCATTCGTCGTGAATAAAATAAATTACAACTGCTTTGTTATTTTCTTGTAATTTGCCAAATGTATTTTAATAAATGTGATAATTTTATTGGGAGTGTTACACCCAACATGACTGATGATGATACTACACGTATTATAATAGCAATATATTATTTATTTGAAGAAGATTGAATGTTCGAATACACTCAAATGCCTGTATCAAAACTATCGTTTTATTTGCCTACTAGCTGATCCGGCAGACATTATTGTTAGTACTTATATAAATTACTAGCGGCACGTCCCAGCTTCGCACGGGTGATCCATAACATTATCCAGAAATAAATATAGCCTATGTCATTCAGGGATAACGTCGCATTATAATGGTGCAATAATTTTTTAAATTGGTCTAGTATTTTTTTAGTTTATTCGTTACAAACATACAAAAATTCAAATCTTTCCTCGTTATTATATTAGTATAGATATCTTGCCTTAAAGTAAAGAACTCAGAATTACATCTGAGTTCTTTGCATAAAGCGTGCGATAATTTAGTCTCAGCAAATAATACCGAGACAAAATATAACAGACTCGAAAGACATAAAAATGAACACAAAATCATTTGACCGTTTCCGCGGTCCTGTCGTAAAAATGGCGGACCATTTATAAGTAGGTAATACATATATGCTCACGCCTTTTTCCCGTCGGCGTAGGCAGAGAAAAACACAGAACGCAAATTGCTTCTATCCTTCAAACCCCACGCGCTTCCCCTACATTCATTACTCTTTTCATACCATACATAGGTACGTATGCTGGCCGGTTGCGGGCGCTTCGGACTTTTCCGCTTTTCAAGAAGTCCACAATTTGGTCGATGAACGTCTTACGAGGTCTGCCGCAACCTACCTATTATATCTATGGCCGCAATCGACTTGCACACACACATCTGCCTTATATATTTGAATCGTCAATCTTTCTTCTCAGGTAGGTACAGAGAGGTTGGACTAGGTTTAGTAAGGTTATATTTCTTTGGGTAGGTACCTATTCGTACTAATAGGTTTAGTGTACCTATCTAAGAACTAAGATTTTAAATGAGGATACCTTCTGATATCAGATTCCGTGCGGAGGCGGTCTTTTTAGCAATCTTTAGTGCCGTGCGTCAAACAAAAATTCCGTGATGCCTCTGGGGCACCAAGCGCCAGGGACTTTGATGATCCCCCTGGGGAATCATCCGCCATGAATTGTAACTTTTAGCTTTTTCTCGTGTTTCCACTTGTTAAAGAGTCATTTGCCATTGTGTATCGAACGTACGCGGTCAGTAAATTCGTTCAGAGCGTTTAAAAGTGACGATCTGTGTGTTTTTATGGAAATGGAAGGTAAGTGACTAATTTTCTATCAGGTGTTGTAAATGTTTTTGCATTATTTTATGTATTTATTTATTCAAGAGTGTTTTATAGAATTTGTTCACGTACCATTTGAGTTTGCAGCGAGGTGATACTTATTTATGGTATTCTCTCGTTTTCCATAAATTCATTTGCACTAATATTGTTTGCCATAATCATCCCCGACCATAATACTTATTTACTTGCACTATTATCATTTATACTAATAACGTTTGCCGTAACAACTCAACAGTGATAACTTTTATTTGCCATACAATGACTTTCTATATAACAACATATATCATAATAATTAGTTTCCATAAGTAACACATCTCATAATCGACTCTTGACATAATCAAAATTTGATAGAATTATGATAATATTACATAATATTGTTAGGTCGCAATTAATTATCGTTAACACCCCGACTCAGTGCAATCCGACTCGGATAGGTTAGGTTAGGGTTCTCTTTTAACCCTTAACCCAAAAATAGGAGCCCTGCGAAGCAGGGCTCCGTCAACTTAGTCCACAGTCTTCACGCTAGTTTAATAAACTGAAGTTGAATTAATTATTGTTAACACCCCGACTCAGTGCAATCCGACTCGGATAGGTTAGGTTAGGTTAGGGTTCTCTTTTGACCCTTAACCCAAAAATAGGAGCCCTGCGAAGCAGGGCTCCGTCAACTAAGTCCACGTTCTTCACACTAGTTTAATAAACTGAAGTTGTTCAACTTCTCATGTTTATTCTCTATTTTCTTCTTAGATTATAGAAAACGAAAATTATAGCAAATATGTTCATTTATGGATTTAAATTATTATGACACTTGATCGATTATGTCCAATGGAATCTGAATGGAATTAGTGAAAGGTATTTTATGTCATTTTCACGATTATGACAACTGAAGCGTTATTTCTAATGAAATTATGGCAAATACCAGTATGGCATATGAAATTATGGCATTTTAAATTATGGCAAACATTAGTAAACCCTTATTTATTACCATTTAGTTATATTATGTTCTGTATTCCAGTGTTTTGTAGAGGGAAACAATCTTAAATCCTAATGTCGTCACAAATGTAAAATCACGGAGTCCAAGTGCACAAGCGAATGTCGTCGATAATATAAGCAGTAAGAACACGTCTGTTTAGAAAGGGTAGCAAGACAGAAGTGCGGGATGAAAAAATTATGCGCCGGCGCAAGCAATTATAAACGGTGCTTAGTTTAAAAAAAAATGCAGGCGTAGCTGCTGGCGTCCTGTAGTCAATAATATAATGTGACTCGACAACTGGGTTTACAACCCCTGAAGTCTGCTAATTTACGAAATTACTTGAAACGAACACTGTAGGCAATGATATGGGTGACAAATAAAGACACTTTTATTTTACGGGACTCTTGACAAATGTCGTTTTAGCCGATTTTTTTATGTTTTAGTTTTGTATCCTCTCGGGCACCATACGCCATACGCAATAGATTTACATGGTGCCTGTGCGGCATCATCCGCACGGAATCGGATATCCACCGATCTGTGATTCTTTACTCAAAGGATATAGCACTAACTATGGGCACTTTCCAACATGCAATTTACTGACATGACTCCGCGGTTCTGACGGTCACCGCACCGATCTGTGATTCTGTACTCAAAGGATATAGCACTAACTATGGGGACTTTCCAACATGCAATTTACTGACATGACTCCGCGGTTCTGACACACACCGCACCGATCTGTGATTCTGTACTCAAAGGATATAGCACTAACTATGGGGACTTTCCAACATGCAGTTTACTGACATGACTCAGCGTTTCTGACGCTCACCGCGAATGGGTGAACCGTGCCGCATGTAGGTAAATTTGTTACGGGGTCAGTGCGTGGTTTTACGGACGGACGCGCGCGGCGCGGTGCTTAAGGCGCTGTTATACCTCAGAAGCCGTGAAACACCTAATTTTTCGTCGCGCATCTAGCCATAACGGTACATATTACAAACTAGCAAAAATTAGAGCTTAAAGTCAAAAGTCTGAACAAAAGACTTTTGAAAGAATTTTTCATGTACGTAAAATAGAATCACGGTAAAAAAATCACAAAATCGAGGCAAAAAATAATCTTTCGTCTCACTGTTTGCAATATTTTGATCGTAAGCTGTCATATTTTTTTTGATAATATTGTAGGAAATCTAATAAACTAAAGAATTACCTTATTTATTTTTATATTACACGTGTATATTTTGTGAAATTAAATAAAATCTGCCAAACGTCTATGATTTTGACGCTCGGTAGATCCCATCAATATCAAACGCTTCAGCAATTTAAACCTTATTAGCATAAGCGGTGTACTGAGTGTCAGTTGCTAGTTTACGCCCCGCCCAGACCTCATCATTCGGCTATGAGCCCTGTGAGAGATAGGTCATGTCGCTTGCGTCTCCGCTGCACGAAATTTTACGTAAACCTGTTTGTTATTATAATACGCCAAATTGAGTTCGTAATTTCATGTTTTATGTTATAGACTGAATACTTTGGATCAAATAGGCTTTTCATGTAACTATGGGCACATATAATTAGGACCTAAGTTTATACTCTTGTTGCGTTTAATGTGTTATTGTTTCTGTGCTTATAAATATATAATTAGAAGAATAAAATATGGACAATTAGATAAATGAAGTTCTACGAAGGATTTGTTCAAGAAAGTGTCGTAATAAAATAGAAATTCATCCATGGCCAAGTGATTATAAAATATGTAACATTTTTACACAAATTATTTTCATAAGAGTCTTTTATGACTAACTATGTTACTTATATATTATCGATTATGCATAATATAATTATATAAATTATTCTCACAATACATAACTGCCACAGTTTTCAATTTTTGAAAGAGTAATAACATAAAATCGTATCATTTTATGTACCTATATTTCAAATTCATTAGCTTGTCAAAGCGCCTGGAGCGCTAAGATGCCGCCACGGCGAACAATAATGATGACAGCGCTAATATGGCGCTCCGCAATCCGCACACAAGCGGTAACGAATGTTGTATTATTGTGTTTTGAACATAAACATTTTTAGGTACATCGGGTAAAACTTTGATTATTCATAAACTATTAGGTATGTCTCAGTACATCTAATATCTTTTTAATTTCTAAAATCAATAATTTATAAGTAAGAAGGTAACTTCTCTGTTTGCTATAACACAAGATATAGTATTTTTTTAATAATAAAGTACGTAACTAATTATCATTATTTTACCGAAGGCCAAATCCATACAGTGCATACTATTTGGTAGGCTATATATAGAAGTCCAAGGAGTACGACCGGCCGCTGTGTCTGGCTTTTGTGGTTTATTAAACCGTGGAATGCGCTGCCTACACCATTTGTCACCTAGGGATTTCACCAAGGAACAACTTCCTGTACGAGATTATTCGGCAGAAGACTAAAGTAAGTGACATAGTTCAATGGTGTAGCTCCCGGAACCTGCGTCTTATTCCACGAACATGGATCATCATCATCGGCCCTGTATATATATACTGTCTCACTGCTGGGCACGCGGGCCTCTTCTCACTATGAGAACGATAAGTCCACCACGCTGGCCAAGTGCGGGTTGGAAGACTACATGTATTTCAAGAACATTATAGAGAACTCTCAGACAAGCAGGTTTCCTCACGATGTTTTCCTTGACCGTTTAGCAAGAAACTTCGAAAAGCCATTGATCGCCGTAGATTCGAACCCGCGACCTTCTGCGTAGCAGTCCGTCAGTCTCTCCACTAGGCTATCGCTGCTACAACATAGGAATCACTGGATTAATAAGCAGGTTCTTTAAAGGACTACTTCCTTGCAAGTGTAGAGTTATCCGCCATCCGAAAATATGGACCAATAATTTGAGGAAATGATTTTAAAACAAAAGTGGTGTCTTGTGGTCCAAGCTGGCGTGGCCTGTGTCTAGCAGTAGACTGCAATAGGCTGATTAGATGAGATGAATGAAAAAGAGTAGTTCACCCTTGCTACATGAAAGCCAAAGATATGAAACGATTCAACAAACGCACACATAAAATATAAGATGTGTCGGTATCATGAATGGTTTAAAACACATACTAGTAAGGACTAGGTTTGGTTTTATTTTTGGGCTCCGTCAAATATTTGGTTATCCAAAGGGGTTCCATCTCAAACAAAGTTCGAGATCCACTGATCTACAACAATAATAAAAGTAGTTAGCAAAGAGAATTAATAGCATTTTGCTATTTGATTATTCATAACACGTTATAAAATTTTATTTCTATTCACAATACTCTAGTAGTAAGTTTCGGTTAATTAAATGTTATCCAAACCTATAAAAACATTTTCATTAAGTGTTTTTATGATGAAGTTATCAAATTCAAATAATATTATTGTTTGTACAACGTTTACATTTTTAGTTTTACTTTTAGTATTTAAATTATATTTGTATCGTTATTATTATTTGAGTTCTGTGAAGGCTAAGAAACGTATTGCTGTTGATTTTGAAGTACTCGGCACTGCGCAATATGTATGTAATTCCTGGAATATCTTTTGTATTTCGAAGTAGGTAGGTATCTATCCTACTCATGGCTTGACTTTTGTTGTCGTTCGCAAATTTCGCAATAGACCGCCTTAATTATAAATTTATAACTATTTGTACAGGTCACCACTTGGGTGACCGGTGGTGGGTGTGTATAGCTTTTCAATATTATAGGCTTGGCCGCCTCCATTGGCATTCCTAAGGTTTTATTTTCAGGCCTGGGTCTTCATAAAACAATGGTGTGGTGTTTTATAGGTTTCCAGCCTAGAATTTCGAATCGGTAATCAAATTTCTGGGGGAGCACTAGGCCATACTAGGTTAGACCAGCTCACCAGGCCCCCCTGCTAAATACGGCCTCGTAGCCAACCGAAAAATCTGTAAAATGTATTATACATCTTTTCTAATCATCATGGCGTTTTACCGGCGTGCGAAGCTTATAGAAAAGTCCTATAGGTAATACATAATATTCTATTTTCTCCGCAGTCAATAAAAGTGCAGGCTGTTAAGCTAGGTCTTCGGGGCTGGTGCATGGATTCTACTCATGGTACAGTCATCGGACACATGCAAGGATTAGTAGAAGACGTTCAGACCATGTGATTATAAATTTAATAATTATTTTACTTGGTAGAGAATTAGAGATTAGACTTTCTGTCGTTATGAAACGAACAGTTAGGACTTACCATTGTTCGTAGATAGGTACCTACTTACTTGATGAGTAACCAAACGTCACCTAGGTTTGGAGTAATAAACATGCGCGTCAAGCTCAGTAATGCGCAGGGGTCCATGACGGAGTTTGGATACCAGTGGATCCAAGGGCGTCGCCAAGGGGGGGCAGCTGCTCCCCCCTCCCCCCTAGAGATACATAAATCCCTACAATTCATCCCTAGGACATCGGCTGGCGGCCTTGCCCCTCCCTAGGCAATTGGCTGGCGACGCCCTTGAGTGGATCCCATTTATGTTAAAAGCATCCTTATAGTAGGCAGCGGTCAGTATTGGCCGTCAGGGATCTCTGCAGCCTTTCACAGTCTGCTACTGGGCTTAAACTAGAATTTAAAATTTCCTCACAATAGCACTGTAAATCAATAAGTGGACTTGGCCTACTATACCACGCTGGCCAGACGGGTTGGCACAAAGTTTGATGACAATTTTGCCGTCTCTTCGGTTACTTTCCTTATTCGCCTCTTACGACACCTATAAAATCGATTGGGGTAGTGACATTTTGTATTATCTATCCCATTACACGCCACCACTGCATGGAAAAATTCCATCGACGAACGACTGGAATGCCAAAACTTGGACTAGGCCTCTTTAAGTCGAAAATTCGATTGTAAGGCATCAAAATTTATGACAATCAGTTACCTAAACTAACTAATTGCTACCGACCTAAGTGGTAAACGGTTAACAGTTTTATCTGCGAAATATTTAGCTCTAAAGACGTAGTATCTATACAGCACTTCAACTTTAAATACAAAAGGTCGGAATTTTAACTAGGTATATTGAGTTTCTACCACAGCGCCTTAAGCTCGGTATGCACTATGTACCAGGCCCGAGGATTAAATCTACCTACTCTTAAAGTTCTTATTAAAGTCATGTCTTTGCTTTTTCAGGATGTTATGGTTGAAATCAGGGCGCAATCCAAGCAGCGTATTAGAAAAAGCAGGCTTTAAAAACCACCAGGAAATAACTGCGTATACATATCGAGACTTTAACATCCGCAGTACATCGTTCACTTCGGAGTCTTGATGTTATGTGTGCTACATTCAGAATAGATGTACCTAAAAGTAGGCTTATAAGACCAACGAATAAAGTGAATTTTGAAGAATCTGTTTTATCCCTTCGTTTCGATGATTAGTATGATCACCCACCTAATGATATGGGGGTGATTCTTAATTCGCCACCACATAAATCACGGTGCGTGTCCGTCCGCAAAACCACGCACCGTAGGAAGCTGACTTTAGGTAGGTAGACATAATTTTTGTCGTTTGTACCCTGTAACTGTAACGTGTCACAGATGTAGACAAGACTGGAGAATGTCGTTACTGAATAGGATTTCCTAATTTAAATGGCACTCAGTGCGTGGTCTTGATGGTGTCACCCTACTGATTCACCCTTATCACCGTTTCTGGGGTGATACTGTGATACTAATTCAAGACCAAAATACAAACATTAAGAAGCGCATATCTTCTTCTAAATCTATTGTAGGTATTCTTAAAATTGAGTAACCGGTGTTGTCACATCAAAATGCAGATCGCCTCAATCTTTCTAACTACGTCACACCACTCCGTTACTCGAGTTCGAAAAATGGGATTGTTTGAGACGGATACTACCGAGCATTAGTAGAACCTTGCTGATTGCCGGCCCATTCACCACGAACGGTCCGGCTGGAACAGACAAGTAGGGACTACGCTCTAAAAGAATATTGACGCAAAGCAACAGCATCTCTACTGCTGGGTTCGCTCGGTTAATGAGAGGGCCCGAGGCACATTAGTTTCTTCTTCCTCAACCCGCTCTTCCTCTCATTCATTTTCCCATCAAGTTTGGCAACCCACTTGTGACTCCTGTGGTGTTGCTGTCTATGGGCGGAAATAATAGCTTACCTACCGTCAGACGAAATCGTTTGCCGTCTGTTCGTTTGCCTCCTGAAATAAAGAAATGAGAGGTAGGATGTAATTTTTTTGGATAATGACACTGCAAATAATAATATTTAGATGGAGCTACATTCTCAGAAATAAATTGTTGCAATATCCGCAACACGTTATAAATAAAAGCTAGATAAGCCTGCGGCTACACCCTCTTTATTTAGGGCTACTGCTCCGCACCCGTGGCACCTAGCGTGATGTTATATATACCTAGCTATAGCCTTTCTCAACAAAGGGTTACATCACAAAAATAATTATAAATCGGAGCAGTAGGCTGTTACATCTGCAAATGTTGCATCTGTTGGCGCTACCATTGCCTTTCAACGGGGTGGTTGACACACATGCACCTGGATCTGCCCCAGAGGGAAGTATCACACTACTTGCCCGTTAAAAGCAGACCGGGGGGGTTAGGAGGCAACTGGCCTCTGGGCCGCGGCCCATTTAACACACTCTGATAACAGTCGGGGGAAACAGGTCCTAATGAGCGGCCCAGGTTACTACACCTAACTTCATAGATGGTAAACTGGGCCAATTTTATTTAATCGTTTGGAAATCTAATTAGTATTAAGAATATTCATTTAGAAAACTAATAGGGGAAATAAAGTTTACAAAAAAAACTTACGTGTTTTTGCTTTTATTTAATTAATTATAAAAAACATAACAATAAACTGTACCTAAAGATATCAACATTAGATAGAAAATATCACAAATAAGTTTTTCTATACAATGACCGAGTCATATTTCACCGTCGGTAAAGTCACGAATTTTTTCATTGGTCCATAATGTATCCCTCTTTTTCTGACTGATGTGACCTTGAATTTTAAAAGCCCAAAATAATAGCTAGAATCTTGAATTAATTTTGACAATGGATTAGCAAAAATTGGTTTAGACGTCACTTTTTTATTGAATCTTGCGTTCCAGGATTCATTAGCGTTGTTCGTCCTGTGACTTATGTTGTTTGTTTTGTTTTTCGTGTGAGTGCGTGGCCGACTCTAGTGTCGGAGTTTTTCAGACCGCCCGAAGGCCTCCGACGTGGCCTAACGACTCTTATCCTAAAACAAGAACCGGGACCGACAGCTTTACGTACCCTCCGAAGCACGGTAGCGTTCAGATGTGAATGCCACACTTGGTCACCCATCCAGATGGCAACCTGTGCAAGCTTTGCTTAACTCTGCCGATCTGTTACGAACGACAAGCTAAGTCTCTTGTTAAGACTTATGTTGTAAAAACACCATTTATCCGAGAAGTAAGCATTGTTATCTATCCATGTTTTATAAAAATAATCATTAAATGTTGTTATGGTATCACTTTTAGCACATTCCCCGCGAGCATAAAGCCAACCATCTGCCACATAATCTTTTGGCAAAAATGCCAGGGCAACGCATCGTTTGATGTGGTATCTCATAATTTTAGATTTCTTAGTTCCTAGTGCTTCTGCTTTCCTCCACAAAGCTCTACTGTAATGAACGAAACAACATTGCAGTTATGCTTCTGGAAATACAGTTGAAATAGCAGCCATGGCGCTAGCTTCATAATCCGTAGTAAAAGTATGCGGCGCAAATTCAGGAATTTGGCTTTTAATAAGTTCAAACAATATTGTGTATGTAGTTTTCTTCTTATCAGGTAGCAAAGCGTTACAAGCAGGAATAATTAGGGGTCGCAAACTGGGATTTCGAATTTCGAAAATACCGGGATACCGGGCCAAATGTTGGTCTTATTCATACCGGTTTTAATTTCACAAAAACCGGGATATTCGGTATTTTTGGTATTAGAAAAATAAATAAGACACAAATAGAAAAAGAACCATCTAAATCTGGGGGCACGGCAGTGTCCCCACCAAGTCGGGCAAAAAAGCGGCACGGCCGTACCATCCTTTTCTCGAAGCAATTCAAGCCATTTTCGACCCTCTATAACTTCGTTGTGGATAATACTAGAAGCCTGATTTTTTGTAACCATGTATATGTAGTATAAACATAGTGTATTTTAAATTTCATTCAATTTGAACCAGTAGTTTAAGAATTATAATGGGTCAAAATTCTTCATTTTGTCACTCACTGACCGATCATCAAAACTCTAAGGCACTTCTAGCAGACATAGAAGCTTCAAATTTAGAATACAATTAGTGTTTAGTATATGAATCAAGGAAAAATTATAATATTAATAAATTTCTGTCCAGTTTTCGCGATACATCAACTGCATAAATAACTTTGTAATCTCATATAAATATATAAAATTACAAAATTACATTTGCAGTTAGAGCTTTAATTAAGAAAATTGGTTGTCGGTGTACAAGAAGTACAAGGTACCGGAAAGGACAAAAGTAAGACTATCTACAAAAAGAAATAAGATCCCATAAAAACAATATTTATCAAAAATACCAAGTCTCGCGACCGTAAAAAGTTGTGAGATCCATGTAATACCAAGTCCGTAAATTAAAAATCGTGAATGTTTTAAATAAATATATTGACTTGGCAATCGCATAAAACAATCTAATTTATATAATATATGTATTACTTATGAGATATATCGTGTTTTCATGCGATGGCCGAGTCAATATTTTTATTTAAAACATTCATGATTTATAATTTACGGACTTGGTATAACATGGATCTCACAACTTTTTACGGTCGCGAGACATGGTATTTTTGACAAGTATTGTTTTTATGGGATAGAAATTAACAAATTATTTTACAAGTACTTTTCAGTTGTTTTGTTACTTCAAATGACCTAAGACATCTGGCGCAATCTGGCCAGAAATTGCGTACATCATCAAATTCTATTAAAACATTGTGAAGAAGCACGGTGAAATTGTAAAATTATCTTTAATAAACCAACTTCAAAAACTAAATAATGTCGGAGTTAAGGTCTCGCTGACTCTAGATGGAATAGTTCAAGTAATCGACGCTTTAAGAATGTCGATGTGCAACGTTCGTCAATTTTGTCAATCTCGGCCTTGTAAGAGTTATTGGGAGTATGCCAGCCAGAACTTGCTTGCAGTTGCTGGAGAAAAGATTGTTAGCATTCGAATTATCCCTGAGACACGACGTAAGTTGTACCACAACTGACGGTGCTTCTGTAATGGTAGCCTTTGGCCGTGATGCATAGATACTCCATCAACAGTACCTTGCCATACTAGATGTCTTGTAAAAAATAAAGTAAATTGCCAATCTCGGATAATTGAAACTGAAGTCGATGCGACCCCTAGTTGCGTTTGGACGGTTGTGTCCGCATCGCTGTGATGTTTGCACGCATTATGAACGAAAAATTTAAATTATACGAAAATAACCGATTGTCCAAAACATCATTATTATTATAATAAAAACAAAAGAGAAGACATATGGCATTTAATTGCGAATGAAGTAATGTAACCGTCGCTGAGCTGAAATAAAAAATTATCTTCTAGGATCTTATAGAAGGAAAAATCTCGAGAAAATAAAATATATTATAAAAGCAGCAGCGGATACGCGCACGCGATGCAAAGGTGCCATCTTGACTGCTGCTGTGTGGGTTGGATCGGCCCGAGCATGCGCTGCGCGCTGTATGGCCCGAACAAACGCAGTTTCATTTTCGCAGTCGAGGCGTACGTGAATATTGTACGCGGCGCACAGCTCGAACGGGCATGCGCGGCACCGTCCACAACTAAGGTAATGCTCGCACTGAGGCACTTTGATCTTGTAGCATTTGACGACACTCGTTGGCTCGCCCTCGCACGTGCGTAGCACATGCCTCGCCACGAATATAAAGGTACACACCTTGTGAGGCATGCGCTGTGCGCCATGCGCAGCGCATGCCTCGCAAAGTCTGTATACGGCTTTAGGTTCGTCTTCCATATCTGATAAATAAAATAGATTATTGTATTATCATTTTCTTTGATAAAAATACTGTTGAAGGTATAATTTCTTTACTTAAGTGAATATGAATAAAATATTAATGCATACATACATATACTCACGCCTTTTTCCGGTCGGGGTAGGCAGAGACAACGGAACGCCACTTGCTTCTATCCTTACAAACCTCACGCGCTTCCTCTACATTCATTACTCTTTTCATACATGCTCGCCGGTTCCGTAAATATTAATGTATTTCAAAAATATATGTAATAACTTACCTTTTAATAGTATTTAACTTTATTATAGTAACTTGTATATAATTAGCATTGATAACTTTATTTTACACGAATCAGTAGTAGGAAACACGAATTACTCGATTTAGACGTTCACGCAGTGACGCGAGAGTGTTTTTAAAGTACCCTCAAAAATCAACCGATGATATGAATTGTAAAATTATTTAGGTTTGAAACTCTGCTATTTTAGTCATTATTTTTATTTTTTTTATTTTTTAGAATTGTTGACTTATAAATTGTAATTTTTCTGTAAAAAGTATGTTGATTTTCTTACGGATTTTACTTTATTCGCACCTTGAGATAAAGAGTAGTCTCAAATTTTAACTTCAAATTTTAACTTTCTAAATGTTTAACCGAAATGGATCTTAAATTACCTACGATTAATTTACAGTTCTTTATGTTTCGGAGACATTTCCCAAATAAATGCTGTTTTTTGATTACTTAGCTTTTTGTTATCTTAATACCTACTATAGTATTTTCGCTGTATGATGATATGCGTGACAGTTCTCATTTTACATGTTACGCATACTACTTTCAACTTATGAAAATAAATTGGCAAAAAAAACAATTATTAAAAAAAATATCTATTAAAATTACAAAGTAAATTGATACTAGTATGTCTCTCTCTATTTTTATAATTATTATTAACTGTAAATAAATTATTTAATTATAATCCTCAAAATGTCAGATGCATGAAACGGAACCTCCGTCAGTAGAGATTGACACCATTGAATCAACATGAACTCGATGAATAGAAGCGGCCATCTTGTGATCGAAAACGTCAGTACGAGTCCATCTGCCTTGTACTAGTCGACCAAGCCAACTAGACGAATGTCAACGTGACAAAATTCAACATAATTCAACAATTATAATCTAGAAATTATTTATCGTAACGTGCGAACGCGGCGTGTGAACGTACAATGCGCCTGCAATCGGTACTAGGAATTTCTGGATTATAATTATTGAATTATGTTGAATTTTGTCACGTTGACATTCGTCTAGTTGGCTTGGTCGACTAGTATGCGGTTTATGTTTTTTTTTTTGTTTGGCGTGTTATTTTTTATTTTTTTGTTGTGTTATATTTGGTATGTACAATGCCGAAAACAACAAAACAGATAGTTTTAAACTCTCAAAGCCGTGAGTTAGTGCTTCGTATGAGGACCTTGTTTGAACGAGAGCGTGCAACCGGGGGCCAAAATGTAACCGCAGAATATTGTAGGAATGTCGTAGAAAAAACACAATCGACAATATTTACTGACTGGGATAAATATGTCCACCTCGACCGAATTCCAGATCAGCAATTAATTATCTCAGTCGGAGAAGATTCCGACTCAGATATGAGCTTTATTTCGAGTGACAGTGACCGGAATAATTAAAAAAGAATTTTAAAATTATGTACTGCGTTTTATTTCTGGAAATGTATTTGCCAAAACACTTTTAATATGAATTTATTTCGAAGATCTAATATCGGTAACAACGATTCCATGTCCTTTGCCAATTAATTCGATATTTATAAATAATCGCTTAAATTTCCTTAGGTTACATCATTATAATTGTCAGTCATGAACTGTCATGCATATCATCATACAGCGAAAATACTATAAATAAAGATATATTTTGCTGAAAAGTGTTTCAACTAATTAATATTATTTTATAAAATGTACAAAACATTATTTAGATACACTAGTCTTTATGAAAAAGATATAAAAACTAAAGATATTTAGAGTGCATTCATTCAAAATAGTTCACGAATATGCGATCAATTTGAGTTGGTTAAATGTTTGAACAGTGATTTAGTCACGATTTACTAACAAAACACGAAAAAATTTATTAAAAAGCGATGCATTTATGCAAATAAATGATATAAATAACAATGATTTAACAATATTTTGAATTGCAATATCAAAATGGATATCGGTTTCGAGATCCAAAAAGGCGGATGCATTTTTTGCGCAATATCCATATTGATATTGTTTTTTATGTTTCTGAGGTTGCTTATTTCGACTATGATATAAAGTACTAATTACAATATAAAGCTAATTAGACTTTCGAACGATTAAATAAAATTGGCCCAGTTTACCATCTATAAAGGTAGGTGTAGTAACCTGGGCCGCTCATTCGGACCAGTTTCCCCCTACTGTTACCAGAGTGTGATAAATGGGCCGCGGCCCAGAGGCCAGTTGACTCCTAACCCTTTACATGTGCCCCGGTGATCGGCGATTTCAGCACCACAGGGGCATGGAAAAATTGTTGCATCTAACAATTTTTCCATGTGCCCCAGTGCCGCGGCAGACCACCGGGGTGGTTGCGACTCACTCGTTGAAACTGGGTTAACGCTCGGAGGATGAGGATAATGACATTCAGACACAGAAGGAATCATCGTGCTCATCACACAATGATTAGTCCTGGGTGTGAATCGAACCCACGACTTGCGGATTCGTAGATAACCAGACCGACAGGCCGATTTGTAGATGCATTGAGCTTTAGCATCTATATCTAGTTAGGTATATTGTATTTATCAATATTATTATGTAGGTAACATGGTAACTATACCATAGAGTCAAAAGCTTATCGTCAGAAGTGTCGCCCCATTCAAAAGCACGTTCTCCCGACGACTCACGACTGCCAAATTATCAACCTAATACTTAATTTTTGTTGATAGATGTTTTTTGTCGCTACATGGTTTTTCACAAACAAAAAAAAACTCTAACATACATACATAGCCTCACGCCTGTTTCCTCGAAGTGTAGGCAGAGGTATATTAAACGCACACTTTTCGCCAGTGTTTTGATCCCACGTAATAGGTGGCGAGCCTATTGCCGCTTATCAGGATATTTTGTTGGCCAGAACCTCGTCCGGAGAGGTTGGCTTGGGACCCTAAGTTCTTGGTGGGTCTAACCTAACCTTATTTATAATTGTGACTCTGTAATTTTGTATAAGTATATATTTGTAATGTTGTTTGATTTAATTAGTGTTATTGGCCAACTGTTTATAAATAGTCACTAGCTTCCTATCTTATCACAAGCAAGTCGTTCTTCAATGGAAACATTTATTTATCTAAAAGACCTCTGGCCGCCTTCACTGGCTGGTAATAACTGCCAATCTCGGCCTAGGACCGCTCTTAAAAAACGGCTGTACTATAAGTTCCTTATCAACTCATAACCCATTATAGAGCTAATAGTCACTGTGAAAGATATTTGAGGTCCCTTCACATTCAGCTAAGAGTTTAGTAGAGAATGAGAGATGTATAACTTTCACACATATTTTCGTGTGCACAAATGTAACTCGTTTTTGAAAACATAAGCGGACATTTAGACCGCAGGCTCTAGCGAAATAAATACAATTGCTCTGCCACAAAAACGCGCATAGCTGCGTTTTTGCTTAATCATGCGGCACCACAAAGGATTATGTAGAGTAACAGAGACATGAAATGTTGAAATGAATGTTTTGCATAGAGCCATAGCTGTTCTAAAAGTTCAGGAATTGAAAATGGCGTAGAAAAAATAAACTTGTTATTATAATAAATACCAGGTTATGAAAGACGGGGCATCAACAGGTGGAAAACAAGTGGAAAACCGTCAATCATGATCCTCAGAAATGAGGGAACGACTAAAGAAGGATTTTATACTTTTTACTCTAAGGCTTCAAGCGACAGCAGATTGTTTATGTCAAATGTCATCTTAACCCACGTCAAATTTTCTACGACAGTTTTCATTTACAACAGATTTTCTTGCCACAAAATTGACAAAAGTATGTGAAAGGAAATCACAATGTTTCAGTAATCTGTATATATTAACAACGGGTTGTATATGTAGTAAAAAAAGACAAGAAGACCCGTCGGCTGAGGGTCCGATCTGTGAGCTGTATTCTAACACAGTGAACCCTGGCGGTAGCCACTATGCTTTTCATACCGGTTACAAAGGCCTAGTGGGTACAGATTTTGAAATATTCGGCAAGGTGCTGGGCGTCAATTTTCGCAGCGTAAGATTTCATTACTCTGACATATTGCCATACCTACAGCGAGCTCCTTCACCCTAAGTCTCAACATGCATATATTGTGAGGCCTACAATATACACAATAAGGAGCAGTGATAGCCGAGTGGAGAGACTGACAGACTGCTACGCAGAGGGTCTCGGGTTCAAATCCACGGCACGCACCAATGACTCTTCGAAGTTAAGTGCGTATTAAATTGTTAATTATCGCTTGCTTATCGGCGAAGGAAAATATCGTGAGGAAACCTGCATGTCTGAGAGTTCTACATAATGTTCTCGAAAGACATGTGAAGTCTGCCAACCCGCACTTGCCGCGTGGTGGACTATTTCCTTACCCTTCTCATAATGAGAAGAGGCCAGTGCCCAGCAGTGGGACAGTATATAGGGCTGATACATCATCATGTACAATATACAAAGAACCTACAACTCGCAATGTAATATCATTTCAGCGGATTTTCTATCACGGCATATTTTAATTTTAACAGAAGAAGAATCAGTGCGTTGCACACTAAAGTGGCACTGTCATTTTTTAGTTTGTATTTTATTGCAATACAGAGCTTTTATATCCATAATTGTAAAAACCCCTAACAATATAGAGCCTGTAGCGCATTCATCCGATGCAATTAAAATGTTGCCTTCATTATTTTGAATGCGGTGATGCCTGAAGCATTTTACAGCGATAATGGAGGACCGAACAAATAAGCCTTACTATTTTTTTAATATACCTAAAAAGCGGCAAACGAGCTGACGGTTTACCTGATGATAAGCGATAACCGCAGCCTATGGACACAAGCAGCACCATAGGAGTCACAAGTGCGTTGCCGTCCTTTGGGTTCGGAAAAGGAATAGGAGGAGTGGGATGAGAGAAATGGAATAGGGGATGGGGCCTCTGGCACTCTCACTCACCGTATGAAATGCAACAGAGTAGGTACTGTTACTTTACATCGATTTCCTGTGGGGGATTAGCACTTCCTCGGTCGAGCCGGCCCATTCATGCTGAAACCAGCAAGGCTCTACTACCTATGAATGCTCATTGATCCAATGTTATTTATTCCGCAGGCGGCAAAAGCTGAAGCTGACAGGTTAGGACTACGTGGCTGGTGCTCGAGCACGAAGGAAGGAACTGTATTAGGACACGTGGAAGGGCCGCTGGAAGAAATCCGAGAAATGTGAGTATACTTTAAAATCGTAGCACATCAATACATGTAATTATTTAAAGACTACCAGTCTCCATAACAAGATTTCGTTTAAGTACACACGGCCTCTGGTCAAGCGTATACACTTTGACCTTTATATCATTCTTATGGTGTAGCAAATGAAGATTAAAATCGTACTTCAACTGTCAAGCTTCACTTGTTGTTATACTTATGTACGTACACAAAGAAAATACTGCACAATGCGTGCACAGAAAACTGAGCAGAATAAATATTTAAGGCGAAATATTTTCTAGCTCTGAAAGGCAGAGCGCTAATACTTTTTCAAATTCAAATTCAAATTCAAATATTTTTTTTTATTTCAAGTTGGTAATTTACATACTCTTTTGAAACGTCACTGACTCTAGTTGCCGGTTCCAAAAGGTAGGCCCAGGGAGAAGACTCCGGCAAGAAACTCCTCTGGACACTCTTTTAAAATCTTTGGTTTTTTACAATTTTGTTTTAAGAGTTACAATATATTGTCAAGAAAAAGAAAAAGCGAGCACAATGTAGATTAGCAAATATATAAATTAACTGTGAGCAGTAGTTTGCCAGATTAAAGATCTGGACTTTTATATGAGAGATAGGTACTTTGACGATCATAGTATTATCAGCTAACATTGTGCTCACTTTACAAAGTAGATTACTTTAAAAACGATTAATATAATAACCTACATGCTGAAAAAGGCAAAACTGGGATACCTGCTATAAAGTAGAGAAAATAAACTTTCTAGGTCCGGTTACTTACAAATAAATTTCACTAATAAATACTAAGACTTCAATAATACCTAAGGTTACTTTGTTGCCAGGGAAGCCGCATGTGCAGAAAACAACTAACGCCATACATCCCTATCGTCAATGTAATCACTTATCTTATAATATGCTTTTTTAATGAGAGCCATCTTAACATGTTTTTTAAATCTCCCGTCAGTAAGATCTGTAACTGCTTTAGGCAGTTTGTTATAGAAACGTACACAATTACCTAGGAATGATTTATTAGTTTTGGTTAGTCTAAATCTAGGTACTACCAATTTTTGTTTATTTCTGGTGTTGATATTGTGAATGTTGCTTAAAGTGTCAAACATTGAAAGATTCCTACGTACAAACATGATGTTTTCGTAAATGTATAAAGAGGGCATAGTAAGAATGTTAATTTCTTTAAAGACTTCTCTGAGAGACTCTCGTGGACCCATATCATAAATAGCACGGACAGCTCTTTTCTGCAAAATAAATATTGAGTCACGATCGGCCGCCGCCCCCCATAGCAAGACCCCGTAAGACATTAAACTGTGAAAGTAAGCGAAAAATATTAAAATATAAAATTTTATAGCCGACAAAAAATTGACACCAAGCCAAATCATACATTTAGAATAGACGCGGTATCAATCAAATGATATCTGTACTCAATCATAAACCTAATATTCTAGTTCTACGTCAGCGCCAACACAAACACAAGATTTGGAAAACTTTCAGGCGTTCCCAGCATTCACAATCACTGCGAAACGTAAAAATGTAATGTCGTATTTCATGTCAATGTCCGAAACTTCAGACAATGTTAGTAGATACAATTTCTCGGCGAAAAATGTAATTCCACAACGCCCAGAGGCGAATCTCATTTACCGACACTAGGCGAAATTCACAACTCGAGTCAAATAGATTTGTAATTTCTACAAAATGTTGGCCTCTACTTTTATCTCGCTGCGGTAAGCGCCGCCTCGCCTCGTAATGAAACACGATTAATTACTGCGCTACACCACCATGCAAATTACAAAATTCCCTCTTTCAAATGCAGTAAAATTTCTTGTAATTTTAAGTTTTCGGTAATGTTTTCCAGGATTACCTGGTTGAAGAAAAAAGGAAGTGCTGGCTGCACTATAGAGAAAGCTGAATTTAGAAACCCTACTGAAATGGCCGAGTATGCGTACGACGATTTCAATATTGAGTAATATTGTTTTTAATTCATAAAATATACCTCTGAAGGTGTTAGTTATTTGGATGCACTGCACATCGAAGTAAATAACACTTAGAGAAATATTAACTTTCATATTTAATTTGTTATTCATGTACTTACTCATTTTCATAGAAATCATAAGATGTGGTGACATTTAACAGTAACCACAACAATGACCAAATATTGTTAATATAAGTACGTACTCATTATATTATTTGTTTATTAACTGAAATACACTTGAGACATGCTTATTAAGTAAATATTTTTTCATTACAAACCCTTCCAAACGCCCATTAAATAATTAAAGTTTATTAATTATGCTGTGTAAACATGGCAAATGGAACAAAAACTCGACAGGATTTTTTAATTACATTTAGCTCTCGCGTCAACCTTCATCTCGTTAAATAATGTGCAGAAAACAAAGGCTTATCTCCCCAGACCGTAATAAAAGGCCTCCACTCACTCATTGCTCTAGTAATCAGTAAAAACTCTCAGCTCACGGCAAAATCTATTTTATCGGATGCTGCTACCACTCCAAGAAAATCTAATTTCAGCAATACGGGGGGATGGAGGTCAAATGTTAAAAATTCGCTACAAAATAAATCAAATTTGAAGCATTCTGTCAAAGAAAACTATACGGTTCAAAGGTAAACAGCACTAGGGCTCTATCGTATCCCCCTGAATACTCGATTTATCATTCTATATCGACTTCGAAAATAACTCAAGCCTGGAGGGAAACTAACAGGTGGTTTTGTTCCATAGTTTATCGAGTATTATTATTTGATTGAGTTATTTTTGTGCATAGCTACAGGTAACAGTGAAACGTGTTGCTCCAGAGGTCAGCTACAATATTCAGTCATGCGATAAAGGTGAGAGAAAATATTAAAAATAATGTGAGGGATGCGTAAAAAGTTTATCTGAAAATATGTGCCGTGGGACGCATCCCATTAACGGTTAAAGGACTTTTGAGGTATTCTGTTTAATTTTGTATGTGCACTTTATTTAGGTCCTCACTGAACGAGGCGTGTCAATATTTCAAAAGTTTATAAACACCTTCATACATAGTGCACATCGGTTTGGGGTGTTAACCCGGAAGCAGTCACATGTAAAGAGCATTTTGAAATTTCATTTATTTTAGTTCATAAAGGAACGGAAACAAATATTACATTCCGACGAATCACAGAATTATATACCATCTGTTAGCTAACAATAGACGTCGACCTTGAAGGCTTTTACGGAGGAGTTTTCCCTCGAAAGGGTAGGAAATAATTACGTTCGAGTCAGTAACCCGGGCGTGCGTTATTGATGGGCTCGCGCGGCGGCGCTGAGACGCGCGGTAAGTGGGTCAGGGAGGGAGCGAGGGACGCGCAGCCGCTCCGACACTGCGCGCTCAACCCTCGACCATGGCGGACGCGCCGCCCGAAGTACTCGAGCTCAACGTGGGCGGCGTGCATTACGCCACGACGCGCGACACGCTGCTCCGCGAGCCGGACTCGCTGCCCGCCGCCGCGCTGCAAGACTCTGAACACCCGCGCGACGCCCGCGGACGAATCTTCTTCGATCGCGACGGCGTCCTCTTCCGTTATGTTTTGGATTATCTCCGCGACGGCGGCCTCGTACTTCCGGAGTGCTTTAGGGAACATAAGCGACTAGCACGGGAAGCGAAACACTACAGGCTTACGGGGCTGGAAAATGCGGTTCGAGATGCAGACCCGCGTCCGCCGAGTCGAGAGCGAGGATGCATCACCGTCGGCTACCGCGGCAGCTTCGCTTTCGGCCGCGACGGACTCGCTGATGTAAAATTCCGGAAACTGTCGCGTATCCTCGTGTGCGGCAAGGTGAATCTTTGTCGTGATGTGTTCGGCGACACCCTGAACGAGTCCCGAGATCCAGACCATGGACTGGCAGACAGGTACACGTCTCGTTTCTTCTTAAAGCACTCGTTCATTGAGCAGGCGTTTGACATGTTGCAAGAGAACGGGTTCAAGCTGACGGCAAGTTGTGGCAGCGGCACCGCGGGCGGCGTCGCTGAACTCAAACCTGGCATGGATTCAGAAGAAAATCGTTGGAATCACTACAACGAATTTGTATTCGTGCGTGAATAAATATTGCGTTCACTCTGAATGTGATAATCATCTGTTGATTAGAGTGGCGCTTACATAAATAATGTTTAGATCGTTAGAAGAATGTTTAAGGGCATTTTATCTCAATGCATCTTTCTTGTATCCGAGAGTAAAAGTAATGTAACTTTAAAATTCACTTAAAATCATTCGCAATATTTGCGAAACCGAAGAAGCTTAAAGCAACATTATGTTGTGATTGTTCAAACTATTTGTATTACCGTCGATCACCTTGAGGGCGGTGCATAACAAGGGAATGATAAAGTTAAACAATATGCGAGAGTTCAAGTAAATAAATGTTTAATTATTATGTAGATAATGAATCTTAAACTGTAATCATGTAACAAATAGGTAGTGTTAAATGTAAAAATATAAAGTATAGTAGTTAATTACCTCCTCTAGGGCTAATTTCGTGTACTGTGTACCTATTTCTAACGTGTTTTCAAATTATTTTATAATCGATTTATAAATCAATGATGTTTAATAATGTATTTTGGAAATACTGCGTGGGCCATCATTTTTTATATGAAAATATGCCAAATTATAATATAACAGTTGTGTATAACGAATTTTATATAGTAGCTCTGAGTTATACATCGTTTCTGAATTATATGTTTATATATCTGTGGTACTTTGTGCCGAGTGATGTGTTGTGATGGACTATTTGTTTATTTCTACTTGTCATGTAGTTTTAAGAAGATAATTGGAATTCGTGTAGAAGATAATGCAAAATGAGCGCGTGTGAAATGTACCTTTTAAAAATAGTATGTTTATAGTCGAAGATATGTACCTACATCTCTTGAGGATATTATCTCTAGCAGCAGCATAACAACGTGAAACTTTTATATAACAAGATAAAGACGCAATTATGAGTTCGGAAGTATCGGCGCTGTTCAGTCGCGAACTTGGACAAAAATATTGTCGCGCGTCGCACAACTTTACATTGTAAGCATACGAATTTGTGCAACAATCAAGTCGTCATTTTGATTTTATATTTTCAGCGAATACTCCTGTTTTTAACGTTGCTATGTCGAATTTAAGCGATCGCAGCCATATCATTAGATTACCTAGATATTTTAAGCTCAACTTCCATAATAATCTTCCCGCTTTATGACGTAGATAGCAATACTCGGTAGCCGATTACCTCAATGTGGGTTATAGCTGAAGATCCAAAAGTAATGTGTGCATGAGTTTCTCAAGTGCTAAATTCTGAATGGGAGTAAAATAAAGATAAAGTCAACGTAACGTATGCAAGCTCTCCTTTTCACGGAAAGTCTATTTAGCGGGATCGGTTAATATTTACTACTTTCCTGCAAATTTTATGCAGGATCCCGCGAAGAGTATATTTTGTAAAAGCTCTTAAAGACAAACGTGGTCCACTAAACGAGATCCTGCAAATATCGATCCTCGAAATTAGACTGCTCGTGGATTGGATGGGTTAGCTGTTGATTATGCGCTTAATATTATAGGTAAGTAGCTGCCATTTGAAATCAAGTGTTAGTAAGAATAATTATTATATTATTCTTGTTAAGTTTATCATTTCATCAACACTTATTTATTTGCCTGTCAAAATATTTGAATTAAATATTATTTATAATGTGATCACAGCTAATTATGTGTGTATTTATTTGGAATTACAATGGTTTTGCCTTGTATATGAATATTTTAATGTATTGCAAAAAGTGTCTCTGAAATGTTGACTACGAGATGTAGTAATAAAATTCATTAATAATAGTAAGTAAACTTATATTTTTATTAAAGAATCATAATAATGTAACCGACATTCATAGATATATACCATGTTACTTGAGAAAGGTATATCTACTGGTTTAGAAAATATTAGTTGATATTAGAACAATAATAAATATTATTTATTTAAATGTTTACCATTGTCTGTGGATACTTTAAGAATCCGTTGTGATGTTATAATAATTTTAATTTCTTAGTTAATTGTCTGGAGAAGAAAAACTGTTGGATCTGGACTCGATTACTATTGTAGGATTTCTAAAAGAATAGTTTGGAGAATAAATTTAGTTAAAAACAATATGTTTGATTACATTTCCTTTGAACACCAAAAAAGTTTCATTGCGTGTAATTTATACGTCAGACAACATAAACGACTAATTATCAAATATTTTCAGACAAACGAAATTTCTGGTTAGGATATTTGGGAGTAAATTGGTAAGCTAGATAAATACGTAGGTCTGTCCATCTGCTGGGCATGTTCTTCTTCTCATTATGAGAAGGGTTAGGCCATAGCTGGACAAGTGCGGGTTGGCAGACATACATGTCTTTCGAATATTACGGAAAACTTTTAGACATACTTACAGATTTTCTCACGTTGTCCTTCTCCACTTAGCTAACGATCATTATCGATAATTAATACGCACTTAAAATTCGACAATTAAGTGTGTCTGATCTCGAGAACTTGTGCGTAGCAGTCTGTAAGTTAATAGGGTTGGAGATGATAGCGATCCCGGGGTCCAAGACTCGGATGCAACCAGGATAAGTTTTCGAATGTGTTTTATTTCTATGCAACATTATTGAATATATTTAATTTCCACGAAATTACAAATGATCAGAAACTAAAATATTTATCAATGGGCATTGTTCAAATTTTTCACACCCATTTTTTTATTCCAGATTTCGTAAATATAGACCAACCTAAGAAACTAATTTGAATAAATTTTAAATTATCGTCTTAATTATTTTTTAATTAATTATTTAAAATTTACTTTTTGCCAAAAATAATAACAATCCGTGATTATATAATTTATTTAAATACTGAATAGTGATCAGGACCACTATTCCTCGAAATGGTTTTCTTATTACAACAATAAAAAAAAATGGACAATCCCCATTTGCAAAATCTGTTAGGTTTGAAAATGTATAAATGCTTGGACGAAATAAAGATTATATTTTTGTCGAAATTTAATATTTTAAAGATAATGTGCGTCATGCGGTGTGTTTCTGCACAAATATATATTATTTTTTTTATTTCATGTGATTTGCGGACTTTTTCATAAGATTAAGCTGAAGCTGATATCCAAATCGTAAGTTGCGTTTGCTCACATAATTAGGTATCATGAATCGCATCACTAGATAAAAGTTAATGGAACAAACAGTGGATATTAACATCGTTGAATAGACGTTGAACAGTTCTTCTAGGAAAAGTTGTTGAATGAATGTAGAATAGTCCCTGTGTGTTACATTCCGTTCTATCACTACACACGAGTCTATTTTTAAACAAATTCTACGTAAATAGGTGATAAAACCGAACGCACCATAACACCGAATTCTAAATTAGAATACGTACGTTGTAACTGGCAACACAGAATGGTTTTAATTTGCAATAACAACACTGAGCGATTCGGGAGTCTAAACGACTTGGCATAATATTTCTCCGAAGAGGTACGTAGAGTAATTCAAAGCCAATTGTTAGAAATAATTGGATATTGAATAGGCCACCGGCTAATTGAATTCCTACGAATAAGTTAACCAATTTCGTAGTTAAAGGATAGTCAGATATTTCATTAGCCACAATCAGAAACGCAAATAGTTGCTTTATTGAACCTAATCATCATAGATTGGTTGGTCATAGATTGTGGACAGAGGTCTTCTACGAAACCAATAATGTTGGGATATCAATAATCTAATATTAAACTCTTTTTAAATTGAAGTCCTAAAATATTCTTATTTTTATTTTCTCTTTCTTATTTTTCTTTGCCGTGTTGGTTTTTTGAGACTGGTTTACTTTAATATGGTTCATTGTTTAATGAACTAAGATTTTTTTTTATAGAAATGGGCAATTTTTTATGTTTTATTAGTATAGTAAAGGTAAAGGCTCCTAATACGGAGGTATTTCGTGACATTTGGAAGCAAGCAGGAAAAATAAGCGTTTGTAAATATTTTAGCCTATGTAAAAATAATATTTCAGCTAAAATGGACATTAAATTTTGTATAACTTCTATTATTATGTGTCTTTTCAAAAGATTTATTCATGAAAATAAAATGTTTTATAGCAAAGTCAATTTTCCCTAATCCTGAGGTATTTTCAGGCTTGAAACCTTATACCGCGGTAGTCGGTTCCTAATGCTGGACGCACACCTATCCGAGCCGAACGCGTCGAACGCGTCGAAGGAAACGAATTTTAGAATTCTTTATATGAAATCTCATGAAACCTCGCACACTTGTCCGCGTCGAATCGTCCGAATCTGGAAGCACGTCAGAAATCCTCGAAAAATTCGAATGACGTCATCAGATTCGGCGCGGTTAGTGCGGTCGATTCGTCCGATGCGCTCGCATTCTATCAGTTGGGTATGACAGAGCAACGCACGAGTACTATATCCGCATTGTTTCTTCATCTTCCATTAATAAAGCACTGATAAATAAAAACCTCGTCAAGATCCATCACAATTCACATGCAATAACAGTGCGACAGGCGTAAAGGAAATGGAAACCATTTGTTCGATGCGCTCGATTCTTTCGGCGCGGTCGATTCTTTCGGCGCGGTCGATTCTTGCTAATGTGCGAGGCCTCCTTGACTTCGATTCGTTCGACGCGTTCGGCTCGGATAGGTGTGCGTCCACCATAATTCCGAGGTAGAATAAAAAGGAGTTAATTGGTTCCGTACAGCAATTTTATAATTTAAATAATAATAGTAGAACAGTAGTGCTATTTTTTGAAAATATGCTCCTACTCTAGTCAAAGGATTTTATAAATAAAATAATAAATGTTTTAAAATGTTTTATTAAATTTCAAGTAGATAGTTTACTTATTCTAAATTATTAATAACACACATATTCATTCATTCATCAAGATAATTCAAAATTCGGCAAAGCGCAAACGCTAAATAATTGTTGCGGGGCGGCCGGCGCGTGTATAAAGGAATCCGATATGGAGCGAATGTTTTGTTTTAAGGAACCCTCGATACTATTTGTGGTTGCCATATACCTCGATATAAGGCTCTGGCTCTATGAAGATCCTTATACGGAGGCACACCCTTGGTATTAGGAGCTCATAGAGCCTAACACCGAGGAATACAAAATTCCTACCTCGGAATTAGGAGAAATGCCGGTAATTTGTAATCCTAATTCCGACCCATAAAAATTCGGCCAAATAAATAAGTTATTCAGTTCTTACTGGTACCAACATTTCTGTGATTGAAAAGTGTTAATATCAGTCAAAATCTGTACAAAATAATTACATTTTAACTTTTAAACACTCGCGTTGCATGTTTAAGAATATATATCTATACGGGAATTAACGCGAACATGCATTAGGTATTTACATACCTACCTTATTTTTGCTTGACGTTTCGAGACGGTTGCACGTCCCGTGGTCGCAAGCTGACTGGTGTAGCGATGTCACGTCTCCGAGTGCGAGGTAGAAGATTCTATTTCTACCCCCGCGTTGTTGATTTTCGAGGTGCCGGCGCAAAACACACTAACCGTATCTGTATTTTGAACATTCGCCGACTGCGCATTAAAGTAGGGTGTTGTTAACCGGATCACTGGATTCCACGCCGATGACAATTTGAAGCCCTCTTCCCGATTGAAATTTTTATGTCTTCTGATTTCGATCGCTTCACGCACAACTCTTGGGTAAAAGTGGCGTTCCGTGGAGAGGACTTGTGGACGATGAAATTCAATCCATTGGTGCCCGATTGAAGTAAATGTTCCGCAATCGCCGATTTGTTCGTTTGACGGTTCTTTACAGCTGCGATGTGCTCCTTTATACGTTCAGCGATGGTCCGCTTCGTTTGCCCTATGTAAGAGCTTCCGCAGCTGCAGTTGATTTTATAGACACCTGGGGTTTGTAGCGGTAGAACATCCTTTGGTGTGCCCACCATATTGTATACTTTGGCCCCTGGTGTAAATACCCCACGGCCAGAGTAACGCGCAGAATACGAGCACTGATACAAGACCACCAGGACCTGTTCAAGGAAGATGAGTACAGCAAGTTATATGGTCCCAAGCCATACCAACCACCTAGGCTATATGGTCTGCCTAAGGTACATAAGCCCAACGTGCCACTGCGGCCTATCGTAAGTCAGATTTCGTCGCCTACTTACGACCTTGCGAAGCACGTTGCATCGGTATTGCAGCCATTAGTCGGTATCACACCGTCTTTCGTGAAGAACACGCGTCATTTCGTCCAGATCGTACAAAGTATCCGATTGGAACCGGAAGATGTAATGGTAAGCTTTGACGTTGAGTCGCTCTTTACCAACGTTCCAATAAGGGAATGTCTGGACGTAGTGAGGGACAGACTGAGTGACAACGATATGCCTCACAACTATATTGATCTACTAAAACACTGCTTAGATGGCAACTACTTCCTCTTCCAAGGCCAATATTACCTCCAGATCGATGGTGTCGCAATGGGGAGTCCAGTAGCCCCAGTACTGGCTAATATCTGGATGGAACACTTTGAGGAAAAGGTGCTTAGCATCGGACCTAAGACCATTCGGCTTTGGAAAAGATACGTGGACGATATCTTTAGTATCGTAAAAGGAGGTAAGCAGGAAGTAGATCAATATGTGCAACACCTTAACTCCATTCATCCGAAGATGAGATTCACCTCCGAAATGGAAACTGACAGATCGTTGTCATTCTTGGATGTCAAAGTGACTGTGAGACCAGATGGGTCCTTAACACACTGCGTATACCGGAAGCCTACACACACAGATAGATACCTGCACGCCACGTCGCACCACCATCCTCGACAACTGCAATCCGTTGTGACGTCACTAAAAAACAGAGCACACGACCTCTGTGACCCTGAGCATTTGAAGCTAGAGCTAGACCATGTTCAGGAGGTACTTAGGAAGAACGGATACCAGATACAACGTCGAATGACGCGGCCTATCAAGCGAGATAAACATCCGGCGGTAAATAGACAACCTACCTACATGCCCTACATTAGAGGTGCTACGGATAAAATAGGAGCAAAGTTAAAAAACTACTCCATTCCGACCGTATTTACACCAGGGGCCAAAGTATACAACATGGTGGGCACACCAAAGGATGTTCTACCGCTACAAACCCCAGGTGTCTATAAAATCAACTGCAGCTGCGGAAGCTCTTACATAGGGCAAACGAAGCGGACCATCGCTGAACGTATAAAGGAGCACATCGCAGCTGTAAAGAACCGTCAAACGAACAAATCGACGATTGCGGAACATTTACTTCAATCGGGCACCAATCACTGGATTGAATTTCATCGTCCCCAAGTCCTCTCCACGGAACGCCACTTTTACCCAAGAGTTGTGCGTGAAGCGATCGAAATCAGAAGACATAAAAATTTCAATCGGGAAGAGGGCTTCAAATTGTCATCGGCGTGGAATCCAGTGATCCGGTTAACAACACCCTACTTTAATGCGCAGTCGGCGAATGTTCAAAATACAGATACGGTTAGTGTGTTTTGCGCCGGCACCTCGAAAATCAACAACGCGGGGGTAGAAATAGAATCTTCTACCTCGCACTCGGAGACGTGACATCGCTACACCAGTCAGCTTGCGACCACGGGACGTACAACCGTCTCGAAACGTCAAGCAAAAATAAGGTATGTAAATACCTAATGCATGTTCGCGTTAATTCCCGTATAGATATATATTCTTAATTACATTTTACTACACTAAGGGCGGTTTCAGATTAGCGTATTTTTCTGCGCGTATACGGTCGTTTCAGCATACGCGCTTACACGCGCGCTACATTACGCGCTTCAAAAAACCAGACTCACGTAAACGGGCGTGTTCGCTCGAAATGGTAGTGACGTCTTGTCAGTGTCAACATGGATTCTGACGGCTCGTGGTTATACGAGCTTAGAAGCGCGTCAACGCTCGTACGAGTTGCGCGTGTGCCAAAAGGCGCGCCTATACGCGCTTATATGCACTTCCAAAAACGAGCTTATACGCGCGTATAAAACGCTAATCTGAAACCGCTCTAAAGAGCTACTTCTTATTTCAGCCTTTCAAAGAAAATATTGTTTTTTGGATCATGTTTGACAACATTTAATAAGATTTCTATCCAATAAAACATACCGTGGAATTAGGTTTTTACTTCGAAAGAATATTAATAATTTTAAATGAACAAGCCTCTTTAAAAAAAATATTGTATTAAAAGTAACAAGCAAGTGAATACGATGTAGTGTTTCTCCTATTACCGATGGTACCTCCAAATTAGGAACTACGCTTAAAAAACGTATCCTATCTCCGTGGTATTTGTTTTATATTTTTAGATACTAAATCAATTTAAAACATAAATTATCTTGATAATTATGGCATGTAAAATAAGACAAAATACTGACAAATAGCTTACCTTCAACACCTTATGTTAAAATCACAACAAAAACTTACGTTAAAAAAATGAGCTCACTTACCTATCAGGATCCTTGTTTATATGAAAATATCACTCGCGTCGACGCCGTGGCAGAGACTGATTGATTTTAGCTACTTGCTCCGGAGTTACACTTACGAACTTCACGTATGTGAGCAAGTTTGAAACATGGAATTAGTGAATCCGGTTTTTAAGTAGTTACATAATAATATTCAAAAGATAAGAACGAAAACAAAAATACCTCGGAATTAGGTGCCGATTTTGACTACCTCGGTATTAGAAGCCTTTACCTTACTATCGATTATTGATATCTCATCATTAGCGATTGCGTTATTCGAGGTTAGGTGACTTCGATGATAAGTTTTTCGTGGTAACGTGCATTCGTTGTCAAGTGATTCGATTAGTGAATTCGAGATTTAGTTTTAAAGATCGGATGACTACGGCGTTACGATATTCGTTGTATCGTGCATTCGTTGTCAAGTGCTTCGTGGTAGTGAGATTACGGCGACGTGGTATTCGGTGTTACATTTTCGGTTTCACGTATCGCACCCCTTTCATATAACGTGTGACTACGTTTCGTAACGTAGATATGGTATATAAATATCGGGTAAATTTCAAATTCGCTTATTAGTTACTACCACGGATATACGAAGGGTGCATAATACAGTTTTCAGTATTTCGAACATAAAAACATTTAAACACATAACCGCAAGCATTGTTTATGTGCTAGCTACGTAGTAGGTATAATCATTTCTAATAGGCCTCTACTTTGAAAGGAGGAATTGGCCTACTGTACAATGCTGTCCAAACAGGTTGGTATAGAGGGATTATATCAAATTTTCCTTCTTTTAAAGTGCTGTTTTCTGCATAATATGCTCCCTCTATCGGCTCTTACAACACTTCTTCATTCTTCACCACTCAGACAGTTTAATCGTTAGGTACTTATATCTACGTATGTTTAAGCTATTTATTAATTTCAGAAATAAATAGATAGATTACGCTTTATTGCACACACAAAATGTTTATAGTACAGAAATACCCCAGTTACTTAATCAAAAGTATTATTTTGATAAAGTATGTACTGTAAAATGTCTCTCTGTTTTGAACCGTAAATCGAACGTTGTCGTTGGTCTTCAGGATACGAATGCCATCGTTGGAAACAACGCAGTGACAATTCCTAATACGAACCCGGTTACATTCAAGACTTTCCTCTTGGAGCACGGAATCCGCATTTTTTTTTAATAGTAATAGGCGGCAAACGAGCATACGGATCGCCTGATGGTAAGCAATAACCGCCGCCCATGGACATCAGCAACACCACAGGAGTCACAACTGCGTTACCACCCCTTGAGGTTGGGAAAGGGGATATGATGAGGAGTGGCATGAGGGCGAAGGAATAGGGGATAGGGCCTCCGGCACTCTCACTCGCTGAATGAAACGCAACAGGTTAGGTACTGTTACTTTACGTCGATTTTCTGTGAGAGTGTAGTACTTCCCCGGTCGAGCCGGCCCATTCATGCTGAAATCAGCAAGGCTCTACTACCGGTAAAACCGCTTACTAGTCCAGTAGGTACTTCAGTCTCTACAGTCCAGATTTTACTAAATATTAGTTTTGGCAAATCAAAAGATAGCGATATTCCATGACTTAAATCAGTGACAACATAATAAAATTATTTACGGGTACCGACTCCTCGTAACTTCTGACAGAGATCTTCATGACAGCCGGAGCCGACGGCTCACCGTGTTCTCCGACACACATCGTAGGTAATTTAATTCGCACATGATAAAACTTCGGAAAATCAGTTTTCATGGTATAAATCCATCCATCCATCGCCATCTTCCAAGGCCAGAGAAAACCTATGGCGTGACAAATTTCCTCTTCCAACCTTCGTCCCTCTAGAGGAAAAACTACCTGCAGGAAACAGGCTTCCTTGGCCAACTTGGTAGGCACTCAATAGGCTGCGTACCCAGGTTGGCAGATCCAGGGACAATCTGTCAAGGTGGGGATTTATAGACCCAAGTACGAATAAATGCGGCTGTGGCGCATCTCCACAGACGATGGGCCATTTACTTACGTGCCCCGCAGGCCCGAAGTCGTGTACGCTTGAAGACCTGTATGAGACAAGGCCAAGTGCCATCCGAGTGGCGGAGTTTTGGGCCAAATATATTTAAAGTGTTGCCATCGACACGATAAGTAAGTAAGTAAGTATGGTATGAATGCCGACAACAGACTACCCTTTGCATGGCAGTCTGTTGCTATATCCACTAGGCTATGGTTGCCTTACCAAAATTGCATATCTTCTTTCTCTTAGCGTTATCCCAGTTTCAGTCTGGGGTCCGCTTTCTAGTCTAACCGGATTTGGCTGAATATTAGCTTTTCCACGGAGCGACTACCTGTCTGACCTCCGCAACCCGAAGGGATAGCGATATTCCATGGTTTAGACTAGTGTCAGTTTATTTAGAAGGTACTGACGCCCTGTAACGACTGTCAAAGATCTTCATGACAACCGGGACCGACGGCTTAACGTGCTCTCCGAGGCACGGGACAAGCGATAATTAACAATTCAATACGCACATAACTCCGAAAAGTCATTGGTGCGCGCCGTGGATTCGAACCTGATACCCTCTGCATGGCAGTCTGTTGGTATATCCACTCGGCTATCGCTGCCTTTGAAATTGAAATTTGAAATTGGAAATTGGAAATCATTATCAGTAAATAAAATTCTTGCGTTATTAACTCACTGCAAGAAAACGCCAACTACTGGCCGCAAGAAGCTGAAATGGTGATATGTTTGTGCACTAAGAAGAGATTTCCGACGACCGGCTGGCGCAGCGGGATTGTAAGCGACTGCTACGCCGAAGGTCGCGGGTTCGATTCCCGCTCAAGTCAAACATTTGTGTGCGTGAACATGGATGTTTGTCTTTGTGTATATTGTGTATGTATTTACAAAAAAAATTAAAAGAAAAATTATATGTATGTTTATCCATTATCTAGGACCCAAAGTACAAGCTCTGCTTAGCTTGGGACTAGATGGTGTTGTGTGGTAGAATATTATATTATTTCCCGAAATACCAAAGGTATCAGTAAGAGACGGTTAAATAAAGGAAATGTGCGAGCGTAGTTAGGTACGGCCGTCTTCTAGTGGCCGTTACGTCGGTAGTGACCATTGTATCTATATACCTACATATAACTATCACTACAGCTTTGTTGTTATATCTTATCCTAATATATAAAGCTGAAGAGTTTGTTTGTTTGGTTACTACTAGACCCATTTCAAAAATTCTTTCAGTGTTAGATAGCCCATTTATCGAGGAAGGCCATAGGCTATATAACATCACGCTATGTGCCACGGGAGCGGAGCATTAGCCTTAAATAACGCGGGTGTAACCGCGGGCTCATCTAGTACAGTAATATAAATCGGGTCACAGTTCCAGCTACAACACATAGCCAGCGATTATGGTAATATTTGTCCCTAGTCGTTTATATACCGGAATTTTGAACTGAGACCGTATTCAGTACAATCGGTAAGGATAATTACCGGTTTCACGTTACCGGTTTATTGTCTGTGAGACCCACATAGATTACTGTCAGTTTACTCACTTGGGATGGGATTTATGGTTTACATAAATCTTCTGTAACGTTATTTGATTCTGTAACACTCTACCTTACTCTGCTGAATTAAATATATTAATTATGAGAGAAAGATGCATATTGTCAGCTAATTGACTGAAGTGTAGCTACATCCGCGTTTTGTAATCTGAATACCACGCGAGAGAAGGTGTAGGTCTTTTTTTTAAATCGCCTCATCATCTGGACGGTATATAAACTGTCCCACTGTGTACGAACCTCTTTCAGTATGAGAAGGGTAAGGCATAGTCCTTTTTTTTATAGACTCACGCCTGTTTCTCCGAAGCGCTAGGCAGAGGTGTAATATTACACCCACATTTCGCCATAATTTTTTGGAGATGTAAATAAAATATTATTTGTTTGTTTTTTTTTTGTTTTGTATATTCACTAGGCTATGGTTGCCTTGCCAAAATCGCATATCAATATAAGGAAATCATTATCAGTAAATAAAATTCTTGCGTTACTTACTCACTGCAAGAAAACGCCAACTACTGGGCGCAAGAAGCTGAAATGGTGATATGTTTGTGCACTAAGAAGAGATTTCCGACGACCGATTGGCGCAGCGGGAGTGTAAGCGACTGCTACGCCGAAGGTCGCGGGTTCGATTCCTGCTCAAGTCAAACATTTGTGTGCGTGAACATGGATGTTTGTCTTTGTCTGGGTGTTTCTACGTATAATATGTAAGTATGTATTTACAAAATAATAAATTATAAGTATGTTTATCCATTATCTAGTACCCATAGTACAAGCTCTGCTTAGTTTGGGACTAGATGGTGTTGTGTGAATGTGTTAGAATATATTATTATATTATTTCTCGAAATGGTAAGAGACGGTTAAATAAAGGAAATGTGTGGGCCTAATTATGGCCATCTTCTAGTGGCCGTTACGTTGGTAGTGACCATTGTATCTATATACCTACATATAACTGTCACTACAGCTTTGTTGTTATATCTTATCTTATACTAATATATAAAGCTGAAGAGTTTGTTTGTTTGTTTGTACACGCTAATCTCAGGAACTACTGGTCCGATTTGAAAAATTCTTTCAGTGTTAGATAGCTAATTTATCGAGGAACATAACATCACGCTATAAGCCACGGGAGCGGAGCATTAGCCTTAAATAGCGCGGGTGTAACCGCGGGCTCATCTAGTACACTAATATAAATCGGGTCACAGTTTCAGCTACAACACATAGCCACTAGCCAGCGATTATGGTAATATTCGTCCCTAGTCGTTTATATACCGGTATTTTGAACTGAGACCGTATTCAGTACAATCGGTAAGGATAATTACCGGTTTCACGTAACCGGTTTATTGTCTGTGAGACCCACATAGATTACTGTCAGTTAACTCACTTGGGATGGGATTTATGGTTTACATACATTTTCTGTAAAGTTATTTGATTCTGTAACACTCTACCTTACTCTGCTGAATTATTTTCATTAAGAGCTTAGAGAACATACATACATAGACTCACGCCTGTTTCTCCGAAAGGGTAGGCAGAGGCATATTAAACGCCCACTTTTCGCCAGTGTTTTGATCCCACGTAGGTAATAGGTGGCGAGCCTATTGCCGCTTATCGGGATATTTTGTTTGCCAGAGCCTCGTCCGTTGATCGGCAGGTGCACCACTTGCAGGTGAGGTTGGCTTGGGACCCTAAGTTCTTGGTGGGAACCCTATGCACCCGAGCTTAGAGAAAGATGCATATTGTCAGCTAGTTGACTGAAGTATAGCTACATCCGCGTTTTGTAATCTGAATACCACGCGAGAGAAGGTGTAGGTCTTTCTTTTTAAATCGCCTCATCATCTGGACGGTATATAAACTGTCCTACTGCTGAATACGATCCTTTTTCAGTATGAGAAGGGTAAGGCATAGTCCTTTTTTTATAGACGCACGCCTATTTCCCCAAAGGGGTAGGCAGAGGTGTAATATTACACACACATTTCGCCATAAGTTTTTAGGTCCCACGTAATAGTAAGCGAGCCTATTGCCGTTACCGGGCAATAGGCTCGGGAATCGAACCCGGGACCTCCGATCAGCAAACGCGTACGCTATCCACTAGACCACGGAGGCAATCAAGACGCTTTAAATCGCCTCGTAGAGTCTTAAAAGTGGACAATGTTCTTCTGGAGTTGCCAGTGCATATAATTTGGTTAAAAAATAAACTTTCCAAACCGCTTCATGAGCTCTTAAAAAATCTCCAGTCTCTCTCTAGTTTATTTAATTGGTACAATCAAACCAGTCGGCGGTGAACCAGTTTGAAAAAAAAATACTTTGCCTCGCTCATAGAATCGAGGCACACTATAAACTGGTTTTGTATAGTGTCAATGTGCGTGTAAAGTAGCACTGAAAGCGATGATGTCTTGCTGAGCGATTCTCGCCCTTATGGTGGTCTAGCGGGAAGTTTTTCGACTCTACATACCAAAGCAGACACACTGTACGCCCTGGTTTAGAATTTGTATACCCTGGTATGTCCTTGACTAGGTACTTTCTTGGTTAGGTTAATAACATCGAGATATATTGAAGAATTTCAAGACTAGCTGTTTCTCGAGCGTTGTGGTCTGTAACTCTACAATTGCGCCTCCTATCGGATCCAATGTGCATTTGAACGATCTACAATTCTGTAGCGCAAATTCAAAAAAATATTAAAGTTGGTCGAGCTTAAGGTCCGTGTGGTGACGGATTAAGAATACGGAATGTCACCACCCCATATTACCCATGGGTGTCGTAAGAGCCGACAGAGGGAACATATTATGCAGAGGAAAGCACTGTAAGAGAAGGAAAACTTGATTCAAACCCTATACCATCCCGTTTGGCCAGCGTGGTATAATGGGCCAATTCCTCCTTTCAAAGGAGAGGCCTAGGCCAGCAGTGGACTGTTAAAGGCTGATGATGATGATGTTGAGCTTAAGTTTAAGAGGTGTTCAGGGGCATAGACTTGTAAGGAAGAAGTACTTGCAATGTCCCTATATTGCATGTATCTATTTACATAGACCCCGAGGAGCAATAAAATTCGATAGGTAGGAAAAGGTTTGACAAATCTGTATTAGTTGGCGTTTACCTAAACTACTATGTAAAAAGTTGTAGCTATTTAACTCTACATAAAATCAGACGCATTTAGTTTATGCTACGACGTGACACACTGTACGCTACGTTCGTCTACGGCACAATACTGTTACAAAACAAAGATGCTGTTAGACGTCATCATCCTCCTAGCGTTATCCCAGTTTCAACCCGGGGTCCGCTTACTAGTCTAACCGGATTTGGCTGAATATTAGCTTTTTCATGGAGCGATTGCCTGTCTGGCCTATGCAACCCGCTGTTAGACGTACATAAATAAATTAATTTAATAAAGAGAGCTAATGAATATTGATTTTGAGACGGAGAATCTCAGGTAGGATGTCGGGGTTCAAGAGAAACAATGCTAGGCTGAACAGGTTCTTTATTATGTCTCACTACCGCTCACATACAGTATGACCGAACTAGGTAAGCACTGGCCTGAGGGCTGGAGTAGTGATGGGTAGCACACTCTTTCAAAATGAGGATCGTGCGAGGCACTCTTTTTCCGAAGTGTGCTAGCACACTGTGCTAGCACGAATGAGGCGAGGCCGCGAGGTATTGATGGCACAGTGAGTGTGTGAGTGCACATAGTGTGCCGCACTCAGGCGACATCGCATCGTGTGTCGTGAGTGACACAGCACACATTGGCACGCTCACAGAACATGGCACATTTTGACGGTATTCGCCGGCTCACTGTTTGATAAGATTTACTTGAAATGAGTAACTTACTGTAAATATGTTTTGAGATTTGTTGTATTCATATAATAACTTGAGTATATCGTAAATATACTTGAGATTTTTTCTGCATCTCATTTATCAAAGCACAAAAGTAATATTAACTCAAGCAAAATCGAGTGTGCCACAACTGTGCTGTGTGCTAGCACGTCAAAATAAAAAGAGGGAGTAACTCACCACAACGAAGTGAGTCACTACAAGTGTGCTAGCACATGTGCTGAGTACCCAACACTAGGCTGGAGTGTAGACTTAATAAAGAACCTGTTCAGCCTAGCAGTATTTCTCTTGATCCCCGACATCCTACCTGAGATCCTCCGTCTCAGTGGCGCCCAACGTGGGGCTTGGGTGGCGGCCGGCTTGTAGCGGCACGGCGCCAGCAGCTTGTGGCTCGTAGCACGTAGGGTGAATCGTGGCCCGTAGGAAGAAGACAGCTCGTGGGGTGAACGTCAGCCCGTAGAGAGAACTGGAAACAGCATAGAGAATACACAACAACCGGTCAGGAACAGGCCATCCCTAGGTCGGCTGTTATGCTTAGGAGACACAGATACTACAGACAGAACATATAGGTACACAGATGACTAGAATATGCTTACCCCCAGCGGGACAGTAGCTATTGAGTAGAATGTAGAATAATCACGAGGTGTAGCGGCAGTGTTCCGACCTCGAGGGAAAGTGTATGTTCTACAACGCGCACCCATCTTACATAGGCATAAACCTATGACTCACAGCTGCCTTTGGCCAGTGAACATGACTATATTTGGTAATATTGCGAACGCTCTGCGGCTAAGCTGGCGTTAAGCGCCTGCGAGATATTATAACGCAATACGTAGAGTATTACGTTACAATTTAATAAAGAGATAAAAACTGTAGTTTTAATTCATATAAATTAATCAAGTACTTCAAAATTTCAAATCATACAAAATACCTACTAAAAGAACATCAATGCTTTCGAAAATCATACCATCTCTGAATCACATGATATTATACGCAATAAGTAGAATGACATGATGTCCACAAAAAGCCATTATAATGGCATTGAGTCGGATAACATTCACTCGGCCTAGGTCTAGCTAAATAACTAGCCATAACACGCGTATTATCAGTGTTTTATCGAACACGCAACATAGTCTTCACGCGATCAGCTGACCTACTTAGCCTTCGATATATTTATCAAAGCTCTATTCATTACTAAGGTCACGAAGCAAACCTAGGTATGTTAACAACCTTAATGGGATCAAAGAAGCTTTTTAGGATTCCTTAGCCTAATGGCAAAAAACGAACCCTATTAGATTCATCGTATCTGTTTGTCTCTACGTCCGTAGGTCACAACCACTTTATGCTGACACTATTAAGTCTGAAATAAGACGTATTCTGTGGATCCGCTTCATGATACATATTTATGGAAAAAAAAAATATACAGAGGGGCACGTTTATTAATCCAAGAATAGAGAAGCTACGTGCTGGCGGCTTATCACTCACAAGATGGATAGATCCATCAAGTAATCTATGAAGTGGCCCCGAATTGAATAAAGATAGATGTAGAAGTCTCGCAAAAGCAGCAACCAACCAACCATACAATCAATTACCACGAGATCACTGACAGAAGTGTAAACACAGCACCAAATCGTCTTAACAGTAGCAGTACGACTTTGATACTTATTTGCTACACCATAAGAACGGTACCAAAGTAAAAGTGTCTCGCTTGTCGGGTAGCCATGTGACCCGTGTGTACAGTACAAGTAATAAAAAAATGTTTTAAGTTAGGGATACAAATATGTTGCTTTTTATATTTGGTTCTTAAATTTTAAATTGATATAATGTTACCATACATTCCCGCGCGAAGCCCCAATTAAAAGTAACTTCGGTATAACGGTAACCAGTGCAATTTACAACCAATGAAATAATCTCTCGAAATCCAGCAACAAAGCATTCATATAGGTGTAATTGAAATATATCGCGGGGCTTAAAGCACTATTATTTCGTTCATATGAACCGTAATGTGGTTTGTAACCGCAAAACTAATCCACTCATATCCGGTAACTGTCATCCGTCGGCTAAAGCCGGATACGACGTCAGATTTAAATGCGTATTCATTGTAATGCGATACATTGTGCTTTTATATTACTGGAGGGATAAAACGAAACCTTCAGTATCTTTCATAGCACATATTGTGTTTATTTAATGTGAAAGGCACTTTTGCGTTACTTTTCAGTGTAAACAACTGATGAAAATTAAAGTTACATGCTATAATCAGACTGTGAACTTCTTAACAATTTTGTAAAAAGAAAGAGTGACAACTATCGTCATTTGCACACCACTGCTGGACATAACTCATAATTTTGGTTACAGCAGCGTTGTAAGTCAATAAGTAGATATGCCCTACACCATGGTTGGATGTCGAATTTGCCGTAGGTTCCCAAAAATACTATTATCTCCTTGTATTTTCCTTAGCAGCCTCTACGACACCTACGGAATGAAATAGATCAGTGACTTCTGTATTCTTAAACCTTCACGTGCGTTTAATACTTAATACGTAAAAAATATGCTATAGTGGCCATTTTATAGCAATTTCGACTAGACTTTCAATGTCTCATTGTACCATAGCGGACTTATGCAACGTGGAAACATAGCTGCCTCAATATGACGTCATCCACATGTCTCTTGAGCCGTTCCAATTAAGCTAAATGCTCGCATTAGGGGCGGCTTCACGCGGCCATTGCAGTGGCTGAGACTCTCGAGATCCGGCGATAATTAGATCGCATGTCTGACGACTCAATCACTGCGCTACCGGTGACCACTAACGTTGATCGAAACATGACGTTAACATGGATATAATTGCTTCAGACACAAAGGAGTTCATGATATAGGCGAATTCTCCTGAGATAAATAAGCGTAGAGAGGAGTGTGAGATAAACATCCTTCAAAACAATACCTTGTAATGCAAAGCTAAACTGGGGAAAACAATACTTTCAAATAGTAATAGTTATACAATACTGAAACTTTCGTGCCGCACCATCCAGTCACTTTGAGAGCCTCGCAAGTTAACAGTACGAATTTCACTCTAAAAACTTTCATAAGTATTCCACGAAAAGTAGGAATATGCCTATGACTATTCTGTTTCGTTCATTTCTTTTATAGATATAAATTAAATCGATTCTTTCTTTTATATATAATAAAGTCAAAGATCAAATCGACTATCGTTTAGAATTGTTCTATAGTAAAACCAGAGCTATAACCGCATGCAGCTCAATAAAACAATGTAATTGTAAACATTTATTTATGCATCACGTTCAATCATTGCTATTTTTTTTTTCTTACTGAAAATTATTTGCGCCTTTCAAGTCAAGTACCTTATAATATGAAAATAATATAAATCACTCTGTAATATAAATTTGTATTCTAAGGTTCAAGTTCCGTTGTTAATTAATTGCTAAACACTGAGCACATTAATAAATAACGTTGACATCACGTGTTTGTCCCAAATTAATGTTAAACAAGGCTTGTAAGCGACGAAAAATAACTGGAAACTTGTAACGGTGTTCAGAATTATGTTAAAGAAAAGTTATCGCGCGAGCTTTATCTATATTACACGTATAGGGCTGTCACTAATTCTTTGAATGTTGTATGAACTTGTAATACAACTTGTAACTATACCGGAGGCATTATTACAACACACAGCATTTTCAATTAGGTCAAAGCATATACATGAAATTACGTACTAAATTAATATTTATTAAACTTTGATGTTATTTATATTATTCAATATTAAGTCTTCACGTAGGTATATCTATCTGAGTCTAGAATGTATACCTACTGTACCTCACTAAGATCCTTATACCTCATACAATTTTAATGAAAAGGGTTTTACTTGCGATATTTATTTAATTTAACATATACCTCTGTTTTACCGACCCAGTACCACCGCGACCACGACCGTTGTAAGACGACCGAAGCGTTGGTAAAACAGTGTTATTTACATACATACATACATAGACTCACGCCTGTTTCCCGGAGGGGTAGGCAGAGACTACGGAACGCCATTTGCAACGATCCTGACATATCTCTCTTGCTTCATTCACTTCCATCAGATTCCTCATGCATGCTCTTCTGTTCAGGTTACTTCTAACCTGCCCTGTTTTTAGGATGTCTCCAATCTGGTCAGAGAACGTCCACCTAGGTATTCCCCTTCGTCCTTTTCCATCCAAACTTGCCTTAGATATCTGCTTGGTCAGTCTTTTGTCATCCATCCTCTCCACGTGCCCAAACCACCTTAGCATGCCTTTCTCGATGCTTGTCACTACATCTTCTTTTACCACACAACACTCTTTTATCACACAATTCTTTACTCTGTCAGTCAAAGACACACCACACATACTTCTCAGTCCTCTCATTTCTACAGCATTTATTCTACTTTCATGACTCTTCTGCCATACCCAACTTTCACTACCATACATAAGTGTAGGTACCAACACCCTTCTATGCACAGCCAAACGTGCCTTTTTGGATTCATTATGACTGTTCATAAAAGCCTTCAAAGCTCCATTCACCCTATTACCTGCATTAACTCTTCTTTCAATATCTTCTTCATTCTTACCATTCCTAGTAAACAGAGTACCTAAATAAACAAAATCATTCACTTGTTCCACTCGTTGTCCATCGATCATAACATTACAAGCCGTAACACATTCCTCCTTTTCAAAAACCATAACTTTCGTCTTGCTCACATTCACTGTCATTCCTTTCCTCCCTAAAGCACCATGCATGATTGTTACCATCTCCTGCAACTCCTGCGCTGAAGACGCAAGTATTACCTGATCATCAGCATAAATGAGGCATTTGACGAGTAACCCATTCATCCTTAATCCACAGTCACTATGTTTCAAATCTTGCAAACAACTGTCCATGAAGAGGTTGAACAGCCACGGCGACGCTACACATCCCTGTCTAACACCTGTCTCGATGGTAAACCAGTCAGTGTCCGACCCGTTTATCCTCACACTAGCTCTGGAATCTTCATAAAGGGATTTCAGAGCTCGTATGAGGCTGCTGTTCACCCCATACATCGACAGTACCGACCACATTTCATGCCTCACCACTTTATTAACAGTGTTATTTATACCTTAAATTAATTAAATATCGCGAATAAGACCCGTTTCGATAAAATTGTATTATGTATACAAATCGCGAAAGTTTAAAAGCAATTATCCTTATACGTATACTACATTTTTCTGTTTCACACTGCCTTTGACTCCATGGAGATTGAACAGAAAGACTATTTACTTTCTATTTACACGAAGCCTCGGAACGTCCCACGTAGCGTAGTTACAGGAATCTGCTAGAATAGCCAGCGGTGCCGACCCCGCCGGAAATCTTAAAAATATAGCCGAACTTTATGTTGATGCCAACCCAACGAGGTACTCTTGCCTGTAACTTTCGAGCATGCACAAGCATTGGCTTATTTTTAAATAAAATTTACACATCTGACAGCCCTGTACATAGGGTACTCGTAGAGTAAACTTATTTAATATCCAATTAAACGCCTGTTGCGCGTCGAGGTGCCGAACTTAGTTCAACACGCTACACGTTCTTTCAACGGCTTTTAATAGATATTACTTACTACTCCACGACTCACTCCCTGTCCCTTTAGTTTTACTAAAACTTTCACAAGTCGGATTTTTCTACAGCTGTTATAAAATCTTGTTCATATTTTGCAGGTTCACAACTGATAAATTAATAATAATAATAATATTCTAACTACATTCACACAACACCATCTAGTCCCAAACTAAGCTGAGCTTGTACTATGGGTACTAGATAATGGATCAACATACATATATACTTTTTTTTTGGAAATACATACATATTGTATAAATAAATTGACATAGGAAACATAATTAAATAGGCTGCCTACAAATGTATGTTATAAATTTGTCTATTTTGAGGCAACGATAGCCTGGTAGAGGTAACAACAGACGACCTCTAAGAGAGTCTTGGTTATAAATTATGTATTGTAAAAAATAAAGGAAGTTAAAGACAAGTAAATCCTAATAAAATCATCACGACTGTCGTCCTTGCGTTACCCCAATTGCGTTTTAAGACTTTTATCTTGGAGCGCGGGTCCGTCCGCTTTCTAGACTATGCAGACTTGGCAGACAGCCACAGATCGACTGTCATCTTACTTTTGGAAAACAAAGGCGTAGAGACTTGCTCCTTGCGTAGAGATTTACATGACAACCTTCGCACGAGATATAAATTCTGTTCCGCGGAGATTTTTAAAAAGATTCAATCCACGTATTCTTGGAACAGCCAGACAGGAAACAACCATTGTGGATCACCCCATAGAAAGAAGAAAGAAAGAAAGAAAGAAATGTTTATTAGATCACAAAACATTTAAGAAAAAAATAATAATATTAATGCTACATAGTGCTTCATGAAAATAATAAATTCTAACATACAAAATAATAAAAAATCAAACAAACGCAAATGAAACACAGATGTATATTAAATTTATAGATGTATATCGCAAAGTTCGGTACAGTATTGTGTCTAATAGGCCACAGCTCAGCTTATGTTACAATGCGGAATTGCAACGCTGATTTTCAGCTGCAGCCTAGGTGGCTAGGCATACTTAATTATAATGTTAGGGAAAAATAATATTATGCAGTCGACGTTACATAAATTATAAATATAAAAAAAAAGTCCAAGTTGATTAATTTAAAAAGATGTCACATATTAAAGTAATGATAGTATAGGTTAATAGGTAGGTTGTAATAATAAATGGTGTAATAATAAATTTAATACAATTAGGTCATAGATGGAAGAAAAAGAAATAGCTTTACAAAATGTCATATAGATAGGTGTGATGTTGAATATAATTAATTATAGTATGTATAAAATAAAAATGCAGTTATCAATAATTAGAATTAAAATTATTATGTAAATGAAATACGCGCAAAAAGTCAGTGTGATCATGTATAAATAAAGTAATGTCAGGTTTGTTCGATGTATATAATATATGTGAGTATGTTTTAAAGTATAATATGCATAGGTTATTATGATAAATACCGTTAAGTGCTGGTTTTTTGTTTACCTAATAGAATTTTTTTCACTTTAACCTTAAAAGCATGTGCACTGACAACTTTGCGCAAAGGAGGGGGAAGGTCATTCCAGCACTTAGAGGCACTGTATTTAAAACTACCTCTAAACGCAGTAGATTTGTGTGGTGGAATGCGTAACGGTGGGCATATCTCTCGTGTAGGAATCTTACGATTAAGACTTGTAGACACTAGTTTTTCGCTAAGATATTTAGGTTTATTATGTTTCAAAACACCGAACAATAGGGTCGCTAAATGTAATTGCCGTCTAAATTTCATCTTTAAAATATTGTGTTCGTTTATATAAGCAGTTACGTGACTTCTGGGAGGGATGTCGTAACAAAAGCGGGCGCACGCATTTTGCACTTTTTGTACAATATTGGCCGTCTTTGCCAACAGTCTTGGTCCATATACCGTGTCCAAGTAATTTAACTTAGACAGGACAAGTGAATCCACCAATTGCTCGCGCAGAGTAATGGACAAGTGTCGACGTATATTGTACAGAAGTTTTAGGCGGTAAAAACAAGTCTTTACAGATTCTGCTACATGTTTTTCAAAACGCAGGTTGCAATCCATCACTAGACCCAGATTACGAGCTTCGTATACTCGTTCAACGTATTCTCCGCCCAAACATATAGTGGGATTGCAACTATCAATTTTTGAAACTTGCGTTGGTGTCCCAAACAGTAAGTATTTCGTTTTGCGGGCATTTAGAACTAAGGAGTTATTGCAGGCCCACTTATATATGTTCGCTAAGTCCTCATTAATACGCTCAACTGCCTCATGAGTACTGTTCGGATGGAATGACAGATATATCTGTATATCGTCCGCGTATATCTGGTATTGGCAATGTTTGATAACATTAATAATGTCTGCACTATACAAAATGAAGAGCAATGGCCCAATTACCGATCCCTGGGGAACACCTCTATTAATAGTTTTAGGGTTGGAACTAAGGACTGTGCCATCATCATTACGGAGCTCAACATACTGAGAACGGCCACATAGGTAAGAGTCAAACCATTTGATTGTGTCGTTGTCAAAGCCGTAATATCTCATCTTAGAAAGAAGAAGGGGAATATTTATGCAGTCGAACGCCCTAGAAAAATCCAGCAAGACAAGCAATGTACCCTTACCGTCATCTTGAGCTGACAAAATATTGTCCACAACATCCAAAAGCGCGGTTTGGGTACTACGACTTTTCCTGAACCCAGACTGCTGATCAGGTAGGATGTTATGAGTTTCGAGATATTGCATTAGTTGTGAACCCACAATTTTTTCAAGAACTTTTGACAGGCATGGTAAAATACTAATAGGCCTTAGATTCTTAAAAGTATTGACACTGGAGCTCTTAGGTATGGGCCTAACTACCGCCGTTTTCCAACACGATGGGAATTTAGAAGTTGTAATAGATGTATTTACAATAGTAGTAATAACTTCTAATGTATACGGGATCAACTTGGTAATCACATAACATAACATAACATAAACATATATGTTGAGTACTTGTACAGTCAACGATCTTTAAACTAAATGTGGCTGAACCAAATCTGCCGAACTCATAAAACGTCAAACAGGAAATACTGACATTAGTGTTACCCGGAACATCCAAAAAGTGAGAATTCATACTGCTTGGGTCATTAAGATGCAAAGGCAGTTCAGTTGATTTTAGAGGTAATATTTTAGACTTTAAATTTTTCCATAGTTCTTTAGGGTTATTATTTTTAGGGTTCCGTGCCTCGAAAGGAAAAAACGGAACCCTTATAGGATCACTTTGTTGTCCGTCCGTCTGTCAAGACCCTTTTTCTCAGAAATGCGTGGAGGTATCAAACTGATATTTATACTAAATACTCGAATCTACGGTTCCATGGAGCTGTAAAAAAATCAAACTTCTAATCCAACGCAATCAAAAGATACAGCCGTATATGCTGCAAATTGCAGCATATTTTCAAACTCGTATTGGAATCTAAACCCACAGGGTACTTCCCGTGAACTCAGAATCTTGAAATTTGGTACGAAGCAACGTCTTATATCACTTATAAAGGAAAAATTGCGAAATCCGTAAATTTTTAGTTACAGCATATAAAAAAATATTTTTAATAAATTTAAAGTTACTACCCCTTTCTCTTGAACGCGTGGAGGTATTAAATTGAAATTCATATCAAATACTCAGGTATATAACACCGTAAGGCTGCAACAAAATCAAGCTTCTATGTCAACGCTATCAAAAGAAAGAGCAATATAAGCATATTTTCAAACTCGCGCCTTCTCGCAAGTGAATCAAAACCTAAAGGGTACTTCCCGTGAACTCAGAATCTTGAAATTTGTTACGAAGTAACGTCTTATATCACATATGAAGGAAAAATTGCGAAAACCGTAAATTTTTTGTTACAGCATATAAAAAAATATTTTTAATAAATTTAAAGTTACTACCCTTTTCTCTTGAACGCGTAGAGGTATTAAATTGAAATTCATAGCAAATACTCAGGTATATAACACCGTTACGCTGCAACAAAATCAAGCTTCTATGTCAACGCTATCACAAGAAAGAGCAATATAAGCATATTTTCAAACTCGCGACTTCTCGCAAGTGAATCAAAACCTACAGGGTACTTCCCGTGAACTCAGAATCTTGAAATTTGGTACGATGTAACGTCTTATATCAAATATGAAGGAAAAATTTCGAAAACCGTAAATTTTTAGTTACAGCATATAAAAAAAATATTTTTAATAAATTTAAAGTTACTACCCTTTTCTCTTGAACGCTTGGAGATATTAAATTGAAATTTATATCAAATACTCAGGTATATAACACCGTTAGGATGCAACAAAATCAAGCTTCTATGTCAACGCAATAAAAAAAGAGCAATATAAGCATATTTTCAAACTCGCGCCTACTCGCAAGTGAATCAAAACCTACAGGGTACTTCCCGTAAACTCAAAATCTTGAAATTTGGTACGAAGCAACGTCTTACATCACTTATAAAGGAAAAATTGCGAAAACCGTAAATTTTTAGTTACAGCATATAAAAAATATTTTTAATAAATTTAAAGTCACTACCCCTTTCTCTTGAACGCGTAGAGGTATTAAATTGAAATTCATATCAAATACTCAGGTATATAACACCGTTAGGCTGTAACAAAATCAAACTTTTATGTCTACGCAATCAAAAGAAAGAGCAATATAAGCATATTTTTAAATTCGCGACTACTCGCAAGGGAATCAAAACCTACAGGGTACTTCCCGTGAACTCAAAATCTTGAAATATGGTACGAAGCAACGTCTTATAGCCCAGATAAAGGATGCGGAAGGCTGAGGACCGTGTGCTGTGGTGCATGTTGGGAGAGGCCTATGTCCAGCAGTGGACTACGATAGGCTGATTGAGATTGAGATTTCAAATAATTACATAGTCTTCAAACCTTTTTGCTAATTATTATGTACTTTATAAGTATTTTTGTAACAGATTTCTAATAGTCACTAAAAGCTTTGTAAATCAATAACTTCTTCCCATCATTCATCAGCAGACTTTTGCAAGGCTGCAGCAAGGCTGGTATAGGTATTTTAGTTATATTATAAAATAAGCGATATATGTTAATATAAAATAAAGGATGACTGATTACAAACGACAAAGACCCCTTTTTCTTTAATTTATGCTCCTCCAGCTTTCCATACTGTAATGTTGTGGATTTCATTTGGTAATAAAAATACCATAACTATGACTGGTGAACTTTTACTTATATACCTACAGGTTTGTACGGAACCCTCGGTGCGCGAGTCCGACTCGCACTTGACCGGTTTTTTATTTCATGGTAGATAGCTATTTCCACTTGCTTTTTTAAATCCTTATAGTATTGCTTATTTACATCTGCACCCGTGCGCCTGAACTTATTGAGTGCTGTGTCCCGCAACCGCATCATAAATCTTACGTTAGTAGTAAGCCATGGGGCAGGCAGTTCCCTTATAACATAACTTTTTGAGGGCGCATGAAAATCATATAATAGCTTTACCGCATTGACGAACTCGAAGACCATGCCGTCTATATCCTCCATAGTGCATATACAGTCCCATTTTATGCTCTGTGCATGACTATTGAATATTTCATTATCAATGTCAGTCAGAGGTCTATAGATAATAGTTTTGGGCTTAATTTTGGGTCTCTTGAACGCAAAATCACACGTTACAAACGCGTGACCATTTGTAACACCTAAAGAGTCCACGACAACATTCCCAGTTACAGCATTTGTGCAGATAATGTCTATAAGTGATGAAGAGCTCGGTGTAAAATGAGTTGCGGTAGTGACCACTTGTGAAAGTCCCGTACACGACATGAAAGTATTCAAGATAGCAGTCTTTGAGTCTGATGCGTCAAGCACATTTATATTAAAATCTCCCAGGAGTATAATATAGTCATATTCAGATAATGTACTGACTGTGTCCAAAATAGCATCAATAAATATTTGTGTGTTTAGCCATGGGGGACGATAGGCTGTACCAATTATAATTCTATTGTTATTTATCTTCGTTTTTAACCACATTTGTTCAATATTATTATGCTCAGGATATTGGCAAGCACACACATTCAGGCCTCGCCGAATGTAAAACCCTACTCCTCCTCCGCGACCCCCTCGAGTCTCAACTGAACGGGGAACGTGTTTTAAACGATATTCGGGAACAGAAGGAGCACGCCCCTCCTCACCACATCGCAGCCAAGTTTCATTAATAGCCATAATATCAGGTTGATGCCGTAAGATAGTAGCTACAAAGTTGTCGTGATTCATGCCTAAAGATCCAGCATTTAAGAGTCCAACTTTAAAATACATTGTTTTAGTCATTGATAAAAGTAATGTGCTCAATAACAACAGATAATGTCATAATATAAAAGAATAATGTCATAATGTAAACAAGTAATTTTAATTTCCTAATGTATACCAATAAATATAATGTCAAAATGTATACTAATAAATCTAATGTCATAATGTATACTAATAAATATAATGTCATAATATAAATCAATAATGTATTCAAATGAAATAGCATCAGAAAGAATAACTGATAGTACTTATTAGTAATTTGGTATTTTTTGTAATTAACCGGTTCAAACCAGAAATTAACAGATAAAATAGGGACACAACTGTACCGAACCCGCATCATTAAAGGATATAAAGCAACAATGTAATAAAATCTACTTACATAAACATAAAATAGAATCAGTTGGGGTAATAAAGAATTATTATCTGAATAACACACCACATTGGACATATTAAACAGAACTAATCTTATATACATAGTTTTATAACGAAAAATAGTAACTGTGTAATAATATCTACTAACATAAACATAAAATAGAATCAGTTTGGGTAGAAAAGAATTATTATTTGAATAACACACCACATCGGAAATATTTAGCAAAATTAATCTTATATAGGTATATAGTGTCATAACAAATAAAAGTAACTATGTAACAATATCTATTAACGTAAACTAGATTCGGTATGGGTAAACAAGACTTATAATCTGCATAACACAACATACTGGACATATCATACAAAATCAATCCTTCATAAATAGTATCATAGCAACAAAAGGTAACTCTGCAATTGTATCTATCACCATAAACTAGAATAGGTATCCTTAAATAATTAATATCTGAACAACACAACAAACAGGACATATTATACATAATTAATCTTAGATACATAGTTTCATAACAAGATATGGTAACTATTGAGTATATATCGATTACACCGTCAAACGGATGCGTGACCAAAAACACGATTTAGATCGTCCTCAGAACGGATTGCAAATGTTTGTTTACCAACGTCTTGCCTGACGTATATTCTGCCGCGTTTCGTCCAGACAAACCGCCACTGTAGGCGGGCTCGGGCCTCTCTAGCTTTATAAAGGAGAATCCTATTATTCCTAGTGAGTCGCTCGTCAACATAAAACGGGCGAGATTCCTCAGTCAAGCCGAAATCCGCTGTGTTTACATTTCGACGCACGCGCATATTCCGCAAAATTTCATCACGCAGCCCGCGTCGGTTTAGTCTAGCGATGATCGGCCTCGCGCGCGGTCGGCCGGTCGTACCGCTCACTCCAGCGAGCTGTTGCTTCGGTCCCACACGTTCCGCGAAAACAATATCACGGTTCTGGATTTCGACACTTAATTTGGTTCCTATTAAGATGACAAGGTGTTGGGGGTTCTCAGCAGCGCACTCCGGGACGTTCGATATTTCAATATCATTAGCCAAAAGGTCCTGCTCCCTATCGTTGAGCTCTAACCTCAAATTAGCAATTGTGGCTTCAAGGCGACTGGCAGTATCTTGCTTTGCCGCGAATTCCCTTTCCATGGCCTGAACCTTTTCCTCCAATGTGTCGATACGCAAAGTATGAGAAGTTAATGTGCCGCGCAATTCTTGGAACTCCTGCCGAAGCATATGTATTCCATCTTGCACGCTAGACAGTTGCTCTCGAAACAGGCGTATTTCCTGAGCTAAATCTAAAGTATGCGCGTCCTGCTTTGTGTTGATGATTGCAAGGACTGAAGCGTCACTGCATTCGGCGTCTTCAGGATCCGCGTCCAAAGTCCCCTTCACAGGCGTCTCCTGCCGATTATCCCTTGGCTTGTTTTTCGAGCATTCGGGGCAAAGCCAGTTTGGTAATTTAGCAGCTGCCTTGGCCCTACCCAAGCAAGCCGTATGGAATGCTAGTGAACAGTTAGAGCATGTAGCCCCATCTGCCTTGTTCATAAATCGTCCACACGCTCCGCAGTTAACCATTTTGTTTTATTTGGTGTTGTGTAATGTGAGTGAGACTCTCAGTGTTTCAAGCAACTGGTGAAGCGCGATGAAGATAGGACAATAAGTAAGTTTGGCAGAATAAGCCGAGCGATCAGCTGATTAACCGCGTAAGCGACAGCCAATTTATACATGTAGACACCCACACAGCTGTTAAGAGAGCTTTATGTTGTAGAAAAACTCACTCATTAAGGTTTTAGCACGTATTATCCTAGTAAAAAGCACTTGCGATGCACTTGCGAAATTTGAAGTTGTAACGGCAAGTTAGTCAGGCACTATTAATATCGTTATTACTGTACGTGCCACTTTGCCAATAACAGGTGTTGCACTTTGTATGTTTATAGTTCACGAACAGTTATCTATGACCACTTTTAAATGATATTTACATAGAAAATTGATTCGGAGTTCATAGTGCACCAGACTGCTACCGCGCAGTAAACTAATGCGTAAAAAAGTATATCATCATCATCAGCCCTGTATATAAACTATCCCACAGCTGGGCACGGGCCTCTTTTCACTATGAGAAGGGTTAGGGGGCAACTCATCCCCCTTGAAACTAGGACCAGGGCCCAATTCTACCTTTAAAATTTTGTTAGGGGTCAACTCGGCCTGTCTTTGAAGCTGGGACCTGGGCCCAAATCTACCTTTCCTAATTTGATTGTAGTCAACTGGGCCCACGTTAGTGAAGGCTGTAGGGAAGGAAAATAAAACAAGGTTAGTTGATCTCATTCGTGCAAGGTTGGTTGATCTCATTCGTATTATGTTATCAAAATAATCATGACTATTAATTATTTCATAAAATATTGTGCGAAACAAAACAAAACAAAACAAACCTATCTAGATTTATTTTTATTAAACATAACATAGTCTCACGCCTATATCCTCGAAGAGGTTGGCAGAGGTGATTTCTACACCCACATTTCGCCAGATATATTTTAGTCTAACGTAATAGAGGGCGAGCCTATTGCCGTACCGGGCACATTTCCAGACTTCGGAATTAGGGCTTCTACTGAATATTTCCGGCTACGTACCCGTTCAACCCACAAATTTTTGACCCCATCAACAAATTTTACCCATTCGACCTACTTTCGACCCGAAAACTTGGATTTTGACATATACCTATAGTGCCCATTCGACCCTCTGCCTAACACCGTGTGCTCGTTCGACCTCATTTTTACATCTGCATATGAAAAGCTTAAGTACAATCGTGTACAAAAGAGATACACTTTATCAAAAATAAAATACTAACTACTATTAATGTTTCAATAATTATTCAATAATCAAATGATTTGAATTGAAATTGAAAAGTACCAGGGTAGCATAAAGGTGCAGAAGTCAGTCGCCTATAAACAAGCTGGTTGAAATTTTTAAAGTCATTTTATACTTCCTTTCAGCTTTAAAATACATATGTATTACGGCGGTTTGCTTGATTTTCAGTCGGTATCAGCACTTCACAGTTTGTTATAAGTTCACACCAAATCAAATTAACAAAACTGACTATAATTATTTTGGATTACTGAACACGAAACGAGTGATAGTTTCTAGGTACTTGTTGTCCGCCCGGAGTTTCCAAGGGATGTGATAGCTGCGTCGTCGCTCCGTTGAACGTCAACCGTCACCCCCCTCTTCAACTGTAGCGAACGTCACACTAGACTCTGTCGAAGCGCGCCATCTTCACACTTCCGTTTCGTAGTCAATTGACGTCCCGTACTCATGACCATTCCGATATGTATGTTAATTGCAGCTAGAATATAAAGTATGTATGTACACTTTTTGATTTTTAATAATTATACAATAATCAAAATCGAGCGCACTTGATTCATGTGCGCTCGATCAGGAGATCCCGGGTTCGACTCCGGGGTCGGGCAAAGTATTATTGGGTTTTTCTGTTAGAAAATTCTCAGTAGAAGCCCGGAAATGTGCCCGGTACGGCAATAGGCTCGCCCCCTATTACGTGAGACTAAAATATATCTGGCGAAATGTGGGTGTAGAAATCACCTCTGCCAACCTCTTCAAGGATATAAGCGTGAGACTATGTTATGTTTAGTAAAAATAAATCTAGATAGGTTTGTTTTGTTTTGTTTCGCACAATATTTTATGAAATAATTAATAGTCATGTTTATTTTGATAGCATAATACGAATGAGATCAACCAACCTTGCACGAATGAGATCAACTAACCTTGTTTTATTTTCCTTCCCTACAGCCTTCACTAACGTGGGCCCAGTTGACTACAATCAAATTAGGAAAGGTAGATTTGGGCCCAGGTCCCAGCTTCAAAGACAGGCCGAGTTGACCCCTAACTAAATTTTAAAGGTAGAATTGGGCCCTGGTCCCAGTTTCAAGGGGGACGAGTTGCCAAGGTAAGGTTATAGAAAAACTATAAATTTGTATTTTATTGTGTTTATAAAGTTCTAACACAGGAATAATTCTTAGTGCAGGAATGATCCTACAAAAAAAAATATTTGTCGCAGTATCCTCACCAAACTTAAAAAGACGAAGTCAGAGCAAAACAGAAATTTCTACACGGACGGTCGTACAGCCTTCACTTCAAGGTTCCTCATAGCAATATAAGTTAAATTACTTCAGTAGGTTGTTACATCGCTCCTCTCGCCTCTATTACAGGGGGTCTAAACATAACACTCGGAATGGGCGCCCTACGGCGCAATACCGCCTTCAACTTATGTTATGTGTATCGTGAAAATGTTAACAAACTTATACTCTTGTACTCGAAATATTAGTACCTACTCAAAACTTACACATGTAGCGTTTAAAGGCTGATGCATGCACATCTGTTATGTATAGATGTGTATATATTTGTGCTTATATATAATAGATAAGCACATATATGTATAAAAATAAATGGCCTGGCTGACTTATTCCTGCAGAATCTTAACAACTTAAAACATGGCGTTTGGACAGTGGGATCCTTTTATACAATTAACATTCCACCACTAGAAGTAATGTAGCGGTTGAAATCCTGTTTGGAAATGTGCTATTTTTTATGGCTAGCACTATGAAAATATGGGCAACAGTTAGGCCTATTGTCCACGTAAACCGCACGTCATGCGCACGCTTTCGTCAATTGACGATTGCAAGACGAATGCTTGCATCTTGCGTATAAACAATCAAAACTGTACCAACTTTAACGGGTCCCCATTGCTGAATATATTCGCACATCGTCATAATGACTCACATCAGTCGAGCAACGGAGGGAGGGGATTAGAAAGTACAATCGTTTATAAGACATGCCCACGGTTGGAAAGCGCTCAGTCGTTGCCCATCGTTCCTGAGGATGCCTCGTGCAGAGGCGAAACACGTGTCGAAGAATAGTCGGCGCATACAGCGGGATACTGCAAGTCAGGTATCTTTCTGGAACCCATATCATTCCTATATCCCTTATCCTTTTAGAGGAGTTCGATATTGTCAACCTTTTTCTATTGCAATAGTTGGGGTGGTCAATTCGAGGGTGCGTGGTGGGTTCCTCTTTCTTTCCATTTGGGTAATCAAAACTGTGTCCACGGAGCGGCAACGTCGCGTCAACGTCTCGTCATGCGGTCGTCATGCGGTGCGCGCGGCAGCATGTTACTACTCGACCGACTCGCGAGATGCACACTTGTTGTTTTGTATTACAAAATGGCATGTATAATGCTTTTATATTACAAAATAGAAACTAATTTTGGTACGTATTTTTAGTAAATCGGTAAAATGATTGCAAACAGAATCATCTTCTGATATCTCTCTGGCTGCAACAAACAATCTATAATTTACATTTCTTTCGATGTATGGATGAATCCAGTACTTTCTTCGCCTGTTTCGTTGACTTCTAATAAAGTTATATGCTATAATCACTTCATCATCATCATCATCACTTGACATTTTCACAACGAAGAAACATGCCACACACAAGGCCGTGTGGTTGACGGCATAGAATACAAGTGTCACCACCCCCTATCTTCCCGTGGGTGTCGTAAGAGGCGACTAAGGGATAAGACGATGCAAATACCATTTTGCGTAGAGACGGAAAACTCGACATCAAACCCTATACGACTGCCTCGTTGGTCTCGCGGCATAAATGTGCGCGTGGGATTGGGAGGTCCCAGGTTCGATTCCTGGGTCCGGCAGTGTTATTGGGTTTTTCTGTCACGAAATTCTCAGTAGCACAGTAGCAGCACGGAGTCTGGAAATGTGCCCGGTACGGCAATAGGCTCGCCCCTTATTACGTGGGACTAAAGTATATCTGGCGAAAAGTGGGTGTAGAAATACACCTCTGCCTACCCCTTCGGGGATAAAAGGCGTGACGATATGTATGTATGTATGTATGTAAAAAACATGCTTTCTCAATGCTAGTTGAAAGAAAACTGAGATGTTTTGTAGCGTGATTGACGATTGCATGACGATTACATGAAGCAGCGTGGACATAACAAATATGCAAAATACGCCTACCGTCATTTGTAGGTTGCATGCATTCGTCAAATGACGCGTCCGTGGACAGTAAGCCTTAGTCACAAAAAAAGCTCTACTTAGTCGAGCTGTCCTTCAGTGAGTACAATACAATGTGATATAGCTTAATTTATCGACATATTTTTGTCTACAATACCAAAAGAATTCAGCAGTGTCATACTTCTCTAAAAAAACAAAGGCCGCCCTCACATTGCGCGTCATCGTCAACGCAGCGTCATCTCAGCGTCGAGGCCGCGGCGTCATCTTAGCGGCGGCGTCGACGCCGCGTAGACGTCGAGTAGATGCAGCGTAGACGGCGCGTCTACGTCGCGTCAGGCGAGCGTTCTTCAAAAGACAAAAGTGTTCTCAAAGAACGCCCGACTGACATCAATATGGGGCCAAAAAGCGACAATCAGGTATTTATTACAAAAGAAACTTTGGTAGCCTAGTGAAGAAACCAACTGACTGCTACGCAGCAGAGAGTCTTTGGTTCAAGCCTACGCGCTACGGCACGCACCGCTTACTTTTCTAAATAGTGTGCTTATTTTTATTTATTTATTTTATTTATAGTCTGTAGCCTCGAAGGGGTAGGCAGAGGTGTAAATATTACACCCACATTTCGCCATGAATTATTAGGTCCCACGTTATAGGTGGCGGGCCGTTTATTGCCTTTACCGTACACATCACCAGACTCTGGGCTGCTACTGAGTATTCGAAAAACCCAGTAACACTTTTGCCTGACCCTGGAATCGAACACGGGACCTCCGATCAGCAGTCGCATATGCTATCCTCTGGACCACGGAGGTAGTTTGTGCTTATTAAATTGTTAATATTTTTGCCTGCTAAACTCTAAAGGAAAACATCAAGAGGAAACCTGTATGTGTGAGTGTTCTCCATTGTTCTCGAAAGATATGTGAAGCTTACAATCTGCAGTTGGACAAGGACTAGGTCCCAACTCCATTATTTAGAATGAATATGAATGAACTAGACGGCGTTGTTTTATAAATGACTTAACGGCGGTACATTTCTAATCAAAATATAATGTTATATTAAATGTAATTATTATTTACGTACTCACTTTCTTATTTTTTATTTCTAGGTAACACTTATTTAGAAATAAGAAACATAAATTAATAACAACACTTATTTGTGTACGACAAATAAATAATAGATGGCGTTATTACATTTGTCTTCGCCATTGATGTTTCTTATTTGAAAATGACTTCACACCCCTACCATCTTGACTTTTTCAAAAATATATATCCAGTGTTACTCGGGGTGATGTAAGGATTCTAATGATACCCCATACATCCTAATCAGTCCAGGCATTTAGAAGTTATTGTGGAATAAAGAAACTCACATACATACATGAATCCTGAAAACATTACACTCCTTTTTTGGGCAGTCGTGTAAAAATGAGCGCAACTTCACTGCGAACACAATGATACAGGGTTGTCTGCGAGAAATCTTTGGCAGTTAGCAAGTTTTTTTAGCCTGTGCAGGATTTTTTTATGCGAATCCATTCGCGATATATTCTTTTATATTCAAAATTTTATATAATAGTTATTTGTGCAACAAGAGAGCAAAGTTGTTTTTTGTTTCGAGTGCTGATTTTGAGTCCCGAGCAAGCGAAGGATTATATGATTGATTCACGAGCGCAGCGAGTGAATCAAAGTTAGAACCCTGAGCGTTGTGTGGGACTCAACAGCACGAGATACAAAAAACTTTGCTCTCGTGTAGCACACATAATTTTTCACCACAGCAGTGAGAACACATATTACTTAGAAGACAGAAATGAAGAGGAATAGATTGAATTCTGCATTAATCACTTGTTGATTTAACTTTTGTCATTATCGCTGGTTTCACTTTTAGATTATTTTATATATTTATATAATTTAACACGTTACGCTATACTGTATCAGCATCAGCGAAATTTTTATTCCCGCTACTTTTTTAAATCGCGTTTTAATACCGCGTCCCTGATGTTTATTTTTCAAATGTATCATTGTTGTAATTCGAAATACCCAAGTAACAAAATGTAGTCTTGTAGTGGTTCCGGGGCCAGGACTATAACAGGCTAGTAGAAGTTTACAACCACGGAAAAGGGCCCATTTTATACGCGTACTTTTGCTAATAAAACACTCATAGTAGACTTCTCGAGCACCACTTAGACCAATAATACACTTATGGTTGGACTACGCAGAACCATTTGCTCCTGCAAAGCTCACTATGAGCATTTAATAGAACCAGGCAGGCTTGTAACGTACTCCGCGCTTCTATTACTAGCTACCTCAAACATTTGTTAATTTCTGTTGTATTGTGTTCTACGGTTAGAGAAAAAAGTAATAAAAGTAAAATTTAAGTTCATATATTATAAATAAAATGTATTAACAAGTATTTCGCACGTAATACTATACGTGTATAAATGTTTGCACGGCAAACGCGTAAGTATTTTCGGTGAAGTATATTGTGTTTTACATCTCAATTTTAGTTCGCCTTTTGAACAGGGCGTATTTACTAAGCTGTGTTTAAAAATAATATTGGTCCTAACAGAATTGCCGCGCCATATTGTGACGCCATATTGTGTGTCAGTAGACACCAAAATGGCCGTGAAGATGCGATAAATATTATAAGCAATTGTCTTCCTATATGGACTTCACGAAGATATCTTTGGACTCTAATGGTTTTACAAGAAACCTTTATACAGAAATTAAGACTATAACAGCATTCGAGAGTCCACAATATTACCAAGTACACTTACTTCTAGAAGAAACCACTGTAGAACTAATTAACTCAAAGGAACTCCGTGTAACCAGTTATAAGCGATGTTGTAAAACCTGGAACCACTAAGAGAGAGTTACTAGTGCTGTAAGCCTGTAAACTGTGCACTACAGGAGAACTTTGTTACTTGGGTAAAAATGTATTAATTTTATTAGACTTATTTTTATTAAAATCCAATAATAAATTAAACATGTAAACAATAACCTAAAAAAAAGTAATTTCTTTATTACAAATATCTTGTTTTATTTGCGTTTCCGAAGGTGTTTTCTTTGAGGTCGAATTGCAAAATCGAATTTCGAATTCGAAGGGGTTTGTTTTTTCACTCACTTTTTATATGCATGTGAAAGATACAGAGCACAGTAAAATTCGAATGTTTGAAATTTATGGCTGAACAATGTCAATTCGTGACACTGAAGATTGAAAAATTAAAAAGCTACTTTTACTCACGCTCGAATCAAAATCGCGTTTTGTTCACTGTTGTCTCGCAGCAAAAGTGGCATGTTTGAGCTGCTGTGGTGAAAAATATTTTTTATCTTTAACCAGGTGAAGATCGTTGTTCTACGGATCTTAGACTAAATGCGGCTACCCTTGTCACATAACTACGTTTCTTATGTTCGTATTAATGATACATTTATACGAACATGGGCATTGATACAATGATTGAACGCTCAGTCAAGTTGTCGCATGAGATATGGGCAATTAGGAATGGTGTGAAACTCGGACCCAACCAATCAATGTCTTGATCACCGATAGAACCGTGTCGTGAAAATTTAAGATGTTTATAGACGAGCATTTTTTGTCTCTTGGCCATATTGTGGAGAGAAGTGAATTACAGTTGACGTATGCGGTTTATAAAGATTGCCGCTTAAGTTAATACGTGGGTACTACTGTATTTAAGTATTTCTACTTGCATACTTATCTAGAATTCAATCAAAAAAACATTGATCAGTAAGATTTACATAAAGCTCTACTTACATTCCAAAATAATCATTTCTGTTCATCTCAATATATTTTTTACTGACTTAACAAAGGAGACGCCGCTTGAAAGATGGTTTTGAATATGATACGTTAATTGAATGGCGAAAAATTTTTGTATTGAATATAAATATTAAATTAAATCCAAACTTTAGATAGATCGGATAAAGTGAACGCATTCCCAATTCAACCGAGCTTAAATAACAATAATTTTAAACTGCCGACATTTTTGAGAGATCAGTTTCCTAAAAGTTATACAAATAAGAAATTCTACCAAAAATCTGGAACGAGGCGAAGAGTGGCATAAAATACGGAACAGATAAGGACATAAAATGATTTTACTTGCAAACTGCTTTACTAATGGGGCCATATCCTTGAGGAAAAAGGGGTGACATAGAACCCGTGTCATCCCTGTTTTTAATAAAATTCTCATTTATGGGATGGCCCGTTGACGGCTGGCGAGGTGCAAAAAATATTTAATACTCTGTTTCTTAGTTCAATGGCTTACGTGGGTTGCCTATTTGTTTGTGTTATTAGATGTCACGTCAAGCACTCGATAGCAGACGCGCTAAGTGTGTAGGGAGCAGTACGGTGGTGTCACCACTCGAAATACGACGAGAGTTATTGCGCGTCATATAGAACCCATTGAAAATATTGATTTCTATATGTGCCCTGCCTGCCTACGTTTTCCTTTAAAGTAAAGTAATGAAATAGCCAAAATAATAATCTTGCTTTATTTATTACCTCGCCAAAATAAAGATCAAGGAATGGAGCTTACTCAATATTTCGAGAGACATACACAGGTTTCGTATAAAACTAAGTAAGGAAACCATTTCATTGTGTAATTTTCGCAACGCCTAAATAAGAGCGAGTTAAGTGTCCGTAGTTCTTTGTTAGAATTATTCCATTTCACCCGTGGGTATCGTTTAGTACAAAAGTAATTTAAAGATCATCCGAGTAGCTTTCACCTGTATTCTCAATTAACCGGGCGTTGATTGCTCTGTGAAGCGACTGGTGCGAGACATACCAATGTTGAATGCATCGCATTGTTCTGTAGGTTTTCAATGCAGCCAATATTTTGCTGTAGATTTTCTATTGTTATTTGTAAACAATTTGAAAATTTCAGTTGATAGATTGAGAACACTACAACATACAATCTGAGAAAGAATTTAAGGCTTGAAATTAAGATACTTATGTTTTTAACTATATTGGTAAAAAATACCTCAGTACGTTTTGAAGAAGGGTAGCCTTGCTCATTTTAGCGAGCATGGGCGCGCTCGAACATCGAAGTATTCCATGGTTTAGGCCAGTAGCCGTTTTGAGGGTACCGACCTAAAGATCTTCAGGACAGCCGAGACCGACGGTTTAGCTCTCCTAGGCTCGGGGCAGGCGATAATTAACAACTTAATACGCACACAGCTTCGAAAAGTCAGTGGTGCCCGTGGAATCGAGCCCGATACCCTCTGTATGGCAATCCGTTGGTATCTCCACGATGCTATCGCTGTCCTCCAGTTTTATTTCGCTGTTACTCCACCGACACAACCGCATGCGGAAACGAAACTAACAGTTGTATGGAAGTATTTTTTGTATGTTATGTCTCACTCTATTACACAGCAAGATTAATTAGTTGCATCCTTGTCTCTACTGTTCTGCAGATAACTGCGAAATTGTCATTACACAGACGCAGACGTCTTGACAGAACATGCAGAGAAGCACGTTCTGTCTAGGCGGACAATTTTTTGTATGATGGAAGCCAGAAACATTGAAATATTGCTGAATTTAATTCGATATTATACCGAAATTATGCAGTTTGACGCGTAGATAATAAAAATGCGTAAAAATATGTCTACACCCACAGTGCTGCTACTGAGAAGTTCCGAACGGAAAAACCCAATAACACTTTGCCTGACCCGGGAATCGAACCCGAGACCTCCCAAGCCCACGCGCACATTAATGCCGTGAGACCAACGAGGCAGTTCTAAATAGAGTGCTTATTAAATTGTTAATTATGACCTGCTAAACGCTAAAGGAAAACTTCAAGAGGCAACCTGTATGTGTGAGTGTTCTCCATAGTTCTCGAAAGATATGTAAAGCTTTCAATCTGCAGTTGGAAAGGGACTAGGTCCCAACTATTCTCATAATAAGTTGGGTCCTGTGTCCTGAAATTGAAGTAATGGAACAGCTAAACATGGTGCTGATGGTGCTGGGGATCGGGCTAAATATTTTAACTAAACGTACCTGTTTTGTAATAACATATACAATAACACCAAAATATCTGAAACCACAAGAAAGTTAATTGAGAAACGTGTCAACTATAAATATATATATATATATATATTTTTTTTTATTTATTTATAGTCTCACGCCTGTATCCCCGAAGTGGTAGGCAGAGGTGTAAACATTATACATACACGTTATAGGGGGCAAGCCTATTGCCGTTACCGGGCACATCACCAGACTCCGGGCTGCTACTGAGTATTCGGAAAAACCAGTAACACTCGACCCGGGAATCGAACCCAGGACCTCCGATCAGCAGTCGCATAAGCTATCCGCTGGGGCGGAAGCCCGTTCACCTCACTTCATTATAACTCCATTTAACTGCACTGACTCTACTCTCTGCATTCGCGTCCGTTGCAGAGTTTGGCGAATGGCCTTAGAGGAGAGCGCAAGTCGTGAAGATCCCTAAGGCAAGGCTGGTTGACTATCCTTCCCGAGGTTGCCGCCCGTTCTTGGTCTGGTTCCCTATGAAACAGACGTAACGAAAACCTCCAGCCGCCCTCACCCACACACATGCACAAGCACGCACACACATACATTCACCACACTTATTCAATCATTCATACGGACGCACACACATACACTTACACACACCACACCTATATGAAAACACATACACACACGCCCACGCACACGCTCTTACGAAGCCGAAACATTATGGAAGTGGAACAAAACAAGGAACTACCCCAGGAGGGTACCAGCGTCCGTGACGCTGGAGAATCCCTCCCTACACCCTCGGGTTCAGGCTGCCCCACGTATTCAGTGGGGGGCAATGTTTCACTCAGTCGCAATAGTAGGAGTAGTTTAGACCTGCACGACCTGGCAAGTGCCGTGCCTCGTGCAGAACACTTTACCACCACCTCCTGGACGGTTGTACCGCGTCGAGCAGACGAACGCCGCGAGGCGAACGTTAGCTCCGCGACAACCGTAACCGGTAGAGGTAAACACCGTGGAAAGCGCTCACGTCATCATCGACGCCAGCGTGAGTACGCAGCACACGCGGGAGGTAGCGAACCGACAACATCGGCGAACGCACCCTCCGCGGGAGGTAGCGAACCGACAACGTCGGCGAACGCACCCCCCGCGGTTGGAAGCGAACCGACAACATCGGCGAACGCACCCCCCGCGAGACAAACAGCTGGTACAACGTACCAGCGTGGACATCCGGCCCCAGCCAGTGTGATGAGGGAACCGCCCAGGACGAAGCAACCGGCCGGACGCGGAGCGATTGGTGGACGCAGCAGCTTAGGCACGCAAGCGGAAGCCACGCGGACGGCGAAGGTTGAGCCTTCGGACTCGTTCCCGCCGGCTGCACGCACCGCTCCGGCTGGTGCAGCGCCGGGCACCCCCCGTCACGCCCCTCCGACGGCAGTCGGAGATGCGGAGCCGGCAGCCCCATGGGGCACCACCGGGCCACGCCGCAAACGCGGCCCTAGAAAAGGCGGACAACAACACGCACCGACCACCCCGACGCTCTCGGGACGGCCCACTTCGGCGACACCGTCGAAGAGGAACCGTCACGACGACACACCACCAAGCGCCACGTCGAAGCGTGCAAGAGTGGACGCAACACCAAAGAGGGCAGCGATGAGCTACGCTGATGCGACTAACTCGCATCTGATGGTGGCCGTCGCTGCCACTCCACCCACAGACCTGACGGTGGAACAAGCACGGCAGCTCGAACTCTCCATAGAGGAGACCTCTCCAAGAATCTGAACACAGACCACCGACCCAAACAGACTGGACGATAGCCAACAACATGGTTACCGTGGACCGGCTGAAATGGGCAATTGATAGCTTCCAGCCGTACAAATCTGCAGGCCTGGACGAAACAACACCAGCACTTCTACAATGGGGCTGCACAATGATTGTGCCACAGCTACTCAGCATATATAGAGCATCTATAGCGCACAATTACATACCACGAAGGTGGAGGGAAGTAAAAGTCATATTTCTCCCAAAACCGGGCAAAACTGATTACACTCAAGCATATCGTTCAGACCTATCAGTTTAACCTCCTTCTTGCTGAAAACGCTGGAGAGGCTCGCTGACAGATACCTGCGGGAAGGCGCACTGCTACGCAGACCACTACACCCGCAACAACACGCCTACAGAAGTGGCAGATCAACGGAATCAGCGCTTCACTCCGTAGTGGGGACCATAGAGACAGCGCTATCTGACAAACTAATGACCTCAGGCGCCTTCATTGACATAGAAGGCGCCTTCGACAAAACTAAATTCACCAGCATTAGCCGAGCCCTTGACAAGTTCGGAGTTGAACAAATCGTCAGTGGCTGGATTGATCAACTCCTGAAACAAAGGGCTATTCAATTCACGGTTAACACCACCACAAGGGTTATAGTAGCAAAAGGCTGCCCACAAGGAGTCCTATCACCCCTGCTCTGGAACATAGTGGTAGACGATCTGTTGAGAAGCCTGAATGACAAATGCTTCTACACGGTCGGCTACGCAGATGACATAACCATCCTAATCAAAGGAAACTCGGAAAACATGATCCAGTATCGGATGCAAGCAGCCATCAGGATCATGGAACAATGGTGCAACCACCACGAACTGACGGTCAACCCAAATAAAACGGAGCTAGTACTTTTCACCAACAAAAGGAACACCCGTATGACCAGAAAACCAAAACTTTTTGGCACGGAGCTTAACCTATCGAGTGAAGTCAAGTACCTGGGCGTAACACTCGACCACAAGCTCAACTGGAATAAAAACATCACCACTAAAACCACAAAAGCATGCACAATCTTCTGGCAGTGCAGGAGAATAATAGGCAAGAAATGGGGTCTCAAACCATTCATCACCCTATGGATCTACACTGCCATAATACGCCCCATGCTCACATACGGTGCAGTAGTGTGGTGGCCACGCACTCAACTAAGCACAGTCAAGAACAAGCTGCAGAACACACAACGCCTCGCCTGTCTGGCCACAACAGGCTGCACGAAAACAACTCCAACGGCGGCATTGGAGGTGCTCCTCGACTTGCGACCACTGCACCTCATCATCCAGTAGGAAGCAGGGGCCGCAGCGATCCGACTCGATAAGTTCGGGCTTTGGAGAAGAGACGACAGAATAACCCATGCACGCCTGAAAAGGACATTAACTAACGAGATCCCGGTGCTAGATGCAACGTGCGACCTCATACCTAAAACCTTTGTCTTTGACAAAAAATACCGCATACAACTGCAAGAAGAGCACAAGGATAGTTCTGGTATACACGAAGTTAGAGTATACACAGACGGCTCAAAAACAAAGTATGGGACTGGTGCCGGAGTATTCTCCCATGACTTGAAGATCAATCTCTCAACATCGCTTGGTAAACTCAACACCATCTTCCAAGCTGAATGCGTTGGGATTATAAGCGCGGCGGCGGCAATCGCGGCCAGAAACGTGAGTAACCTGTCGGTACGCATCATCACAGACAGTGCCTCAGTACTACAAGCTCTCGACGGCAACTGCTTTAACAGCGGCCTAATTATGGAGTGCCACCAAGAGCTGCAGAAAACTGCAACGAAGAATCGGGTCACGCTCCAGTGGATACGAGGACACAGTGACTCCACGGGCAATGACGCAGCAGACCAACTGGCAAGGAAGGGATCGGACACAACAACCCTGGGACCCGAACCAATTGTTCCGATACCTTTCAACCAACTAAAACCGTGGTTTCGCGAGAGAACCCTACATCAACACGCAAAAGAGTGGACAGAGTTAAAAGAGTGTAGGCAATCTAAAGATGCCTTTCCCGTATTAGACAAACGACTCTCGCATAAACTGTTGCACGCCAACAGGAAAACACTCAAGCATCTGACTGACATAATAACTGGCCACTGTCCACTAAACAAGCATCTCTACAATATCGGCGTCACGGACAGCCCATTATGTAGGGGCTGCATGGAGACCGAGGAAACACCCGCTCATGTGATCCTACATTGTACCAGCGTGCGCGACCAACGGACGAGGTCCCTGAAAAATCCCAGAACTATGAGCGAAGCCATACGCAACACTGGTCAACTCATGGCCTTCTGGAAGGAGCTTGCATGGTATGAGTAGCAGACGACAACCGTGTCACTGCTCACGCACAATGGCCCATTTCAGCGGCTAAGTGCGGAAAACACCTGTCCAACTAACTAACTAAGCTATCCACTGGACTACGGAGGCAGTCATAAATATATTTTATAAAATATATTTTATATTAATTAATCACTTGTAGTTGGTTTTCGCAGCGTTGTCACAAAGTATGCCTCTGACGACAGCACTCAACAATGGCAACAATTTACGTAAGTGAGCACTATACAAATTAATGTAACTACTGACAGTGTTAATTGCATAACAAACGATGACGATCAAATGGTTCTTATAATTGCTTGTAACACTACTGAGGTAGTTTGTATATCAGAAATAGATGATAGTGTAAACACTATATCGAATGGAAGACATCACAGTAATTCAAGGGCGGTTCCAGGGGGAGGGTCATGGGGGTCATGACCCCCCCCTGGGCTGGTTCCAGAACTTAGGTGGACCACTAATTAAACATAAAGATTTTATTTAAGTATATATTTTGTCACCATACAGATTTAATGTAACTACATACCTTCAATATTTAATTAGTTTAAAATATAATAACTTTGTATGATGGCAAAGGTTTTAGACCAGGGTAGATAATTTTTGAAACGATAGAAAATTATAGTAGGATGAAACCCATTGGAAAAGAAAGAGAATATAGCAAAAATTTAAGGAACAATAAATTACGGGCGATCTGAGGTCGGAAAGAGGATGAGGTTGCGATTTTAAGGGTAAAAAAGGGTTTATCTCGATTGCTAGCAAAACTTCAAGTCCTACGGGAAAAACGTCAATGGCAAAGTTGTAGGTAATAAAAGATCTACAACTTTTGTATTTACACTTTATTCACACAACGTGTTAATTTATATGAAAAATTCAAAAAACCAAGTTTTTGGTTTTTTATTTTTAACTTTTACAATAGTTTTTTTCTTTTACAGGAAATTTGGTGAAAACTTGCCTTATTATGTTCCAAACACACTGTTAATGATTTTAATTTAAAATATTTATTTTTACACCTTATTTTGACTTAATATCGAAATAAAACCATAATTTTCAGTTGAAAATTCTCACGTCAATATTAGTAAGCTTTCTTTTTTAAATTGTTCGGCGTTTTGTTCGTTGAAATCTCTACTTTCTGATGGTGTGAATAAAATATACATTACTAAGGTAAACGTTCTCAGAAAATGCAAAGAAATGAAACAACCTCGAGACCGATTTTTTTAATCATAATTTACAATTTTGAGCGATTTATTACAAATAATCAAAATCAAAAAGCAAATCGAAAAATACTACTAAAATTAACAACCAAATAAGTCTATATAATGAGACATCTACAATATTTTGAGAAAGTTATAGAATCTTCTCTAAATTACAGCGTAGACCGCCCAGATCCACCTAGCCCTTCCCCTTTTCTCTATAAAATAACTAATGATGGGCTAACATTTTCTGTGGGTCACTCAGGTACCTACATACATTATCTTAAAATAGCGATAAATAGGAGTTTTCGCTATAATTTAAAGAAGATTCTATAACTTTCTCAAAATATTGAAGATGTCTTATTAATTATTAAATGAAATGAATTTTTTTTTATTTGCAACTCCAATGCAGTAGTAACAACATTAACAGTAGTATTAACTTATTTGGTTGTTAATTTTAGTTGTATATTATATCGATTTTTAAGTTCTTATTTATCAATGTAGCATGGAATCTTACGTTTTTCGAATAATTAAAGTGTTAATTTTAATAAATATCTCAAAATTGTACATTATGATTAAAAAAAGCGGTCTTGAGGTAATTTCATTTCGTTGCATTTTCTGAGAACGTTTACCTTAGTAATGTATATTTTATTCACATCATCAGAAAGTAGAGATTTCAACGCACAAAACGCCAAACAATTTAAAAAAAAAGCTGATATATTGACGTCAGAATTTTCAATTGAAAATAAGGGTTTTATTTCGATTTAAGTCAAAATAAGGCGTAAACATAAATACTTTAAATAAAAAATTATAAACAGTGTGTTTGGAACATAAAAAGGCAAGTTTTCACCAAATTTCATGTACCTAAAAGAAAAAACTATTGTAAAAGTTAAAAATGAAAAACCAAAAACTTGGTATTTTGAATTTTTTACATAAATTATGACGTTGTGTGAATAAAATGTAAATACGAAAGTTGTAGATCTTTTTATTACCTACAACTTTGCCATTGACGTCTTTTCCGTAGGACTTGTAGTTTTGCTGGCAATCGAGATAAACCCTTTTTTACCCTTAAAATCGCAACCCCATCCACTTCCCGACCTCAGATCGCCCGTAATTTATTTTTCCTTTAATGATCGCTATATTCTTTTTCTTTTCCAATGGGTCTCAACCTACTGTAATTTTATTTAACTTTTTACCGTTTTGTAACGTATCTGCACTTTTATTCGGTATGTTATTTACATTTTTAAATAGGAAACTCAGCCTTAAAATTAAACTACTCTTCTACCTGCGTAATTATATACATTCTTATAACATGTATTACAAAAAATTAAACTACTTAAAAAACCTTAACTATCCTAAACTAACGAAAAATAAAAGAGGCAATACAACTAGGAAGCGTCAAAAAATTCCTCCGCCACGCTGTCGACTGGTAGCGTGCCCAGAAGGCTGGCAGCATTTCCACGTTGTATGGCAATGCTTATTCTCTCTGCGAAATACAAACCAGCCTTCTGGTCACGGGAAGCATCAATCAGCCTTCTGGCGATTTCTTTATATAGAGCGTGTGCACTAGGGCCCCATGGCCCCAGCGTTTCGACCCCAAACGGCTCAAAAACGTAATTACCCGCTAGGTTTCCATATTTACGCCGTTTGAGGGCCTCCGCCGATGCAGCAGCAGCGCCCGCTGATCCAGCTGTACTTGAAAGATGTGATGGCGCAAGGGTATCGACGCATGTCGCGTCCCACACCAAAGGCCTACCCATCTTCCAAGGTAATAACGTCATACCGTCTGGTCTCTTCCCATAGTCGCGTACCAAGCCATTAGGTTCAAGATGAGTTGGTACTCCGGCGGTGACAAGAGCTCGACGGAGTATGTCATTAATATGGGCATGTCGGGAAATACGCCCAGCACTCCTGCTGCACGATAGGCCATGGTGGCCAAGACTGTCGACAGCTTCACTGCAGTGACAGCGATGCGGAGAAACGCAAACAGCTCCCAAGCGCAAGCAAGAAGCGATGCGGAATCTGCACTGGTCTATTACGTACATTAATTAAATACCAACTTTTTGCTTGTATCTATTGTTATCAAAATTAAATTATAAGTTCTTGACTTGACCACGACTATGTGACCCCCTCCTGGCGCCAAAGCTGGATCCGCCCTTGCAGTAATTACTTTCATATGGAGATAGTTACAAGCATTTTAATATTGCTAATAACATTGCAGGCATTGACTTCCCATAACGCCTGTTAAATATTTTCATAAAGACAGTTCCGAAGACACAAATAGTTACCAAGTAAGTGTAGGTGCTGAAAACCGCACTGCTCAGAGAAGGCGCTGCAGGACTTCAGTCATCTCTTGCCCACGGCTGCTGTAACCCATGTCGGGATGTCGAGGTAAATAAATATGAGGTATTTTACTTATATTTTCAAATAATTATGCGATATAGGGCCATAACGTAAATATTACTATGTGTACAAGTCGCGAAACTTTAAAAGTATTTATAACTATTCTCATACCAGTAAACTGCCGCTCCTTCATACAAATTTCAAAACAGTGTGTGACGAACTTTAAGCAGTAGTCAGCTACCGAGTGTTTAGTATATACACTTTAATAGAAAATCTTATATAAAAATGAGCGTTACTTACTTCACTGCGAATACGATGATACAATATTCTTTTATATTCATGCATAGGGTTCCCACCAAGAACTTAGGGTCCCAAGCCTACCTCACCTGCAAGTGGTGCACCTGCCGATCAACGGACGAGGCTCTGGCAAACAAAATATCCCGATAAGCGGCAATAGGCTCGCCAACTATTACGTGGGATCAAAACACTGGCGAAAAGTGGGCGTTTAATATGCCTCTGCCTACCCCTTCGGGGAAACAGGCGTGGGTCTATATATGTATGTATGTAAAATACTTTTTATCTATTGACCAGGCGGTGAAGATTGCTGTTCTACGGATCTTAGACTAAATGCAGCTACCCTTTTTCACATGACTACGTTTCTTATGTTCGTATCAATGATAGGTATATTTATACGAACATAGGCATTGATACAATGATTGAACGCTCAGTCAAGTTGTCGCATGAAATATGGGAAATTAGGAATGGTGTGAAGCTCGGACCCAACCAATCAATGTTTTGATCACCGATAGAATCATGTCGTGAAAATTCAAGATGTTTATAGACGAGCATTTTTGTCTCTTGGTCATATTGTGGAGAAAAGTGAATTACAGTTGGTGTATGCGGTTTATAGGATTGCCGCCTAAGTTGCCGTGGGTGCTACTGTAATGAAGTATTTCTACTTGCATACCTATCTAGAATTCAATCAAACAAACATTGATCAGTAATATTTACTTAAAGCTCTACTTACATTCCAAAAAAATTATGTCTGTTCTCCTCAACATAATTTTTTACTGTCTTAACAAAGGAGACGCCGCTTGAAAGATGGTTTTGAACATGATACGTTAATTGAATGGCGAAAATATAAATATCAAATTCAATCCAAACATTAGATCGGCTGAAGTGAAGATGAAGTGAACGCATTCCCAACTCAACCGAGCTTAAATAACAATCATATTAAACTGCCGATATTTTTTAGAGATCAGTTTCCTGAAAGTTATACAAATAAGAAATTCTACCAAAAAGCTGGGACAAGGCGAAGAGTGGCATAAAATACGGAACAAATAAGGACATAAAATGTTTTTTACTTGCATACTGCTTAACTAATGGGACCAGATCCTTGAGGAAAAAGGGGTGAAATGGAACATGTGTCATCCCTGTTTTGAATAAAATTCTCACTTATGCGATGGCCCGTTGACGGCTGCCGAGGTGCAAAAAATGTTTAATACTGTGTTTCTTAGTTCAAGGGCTTACGAAATTCGCCGTTTTTATGCGATAGGTGTCAGGGGTTGCCTATTTGTTTGTGTTATTAGATGTCACGTCAAACACTCTATACCAATCGCGCTGAGTGTGTAGGGAGCGGTGCGGTGGTGTCAACACTTGAAATACGACGAGAGGGCCCAAGTGAAGCTCGAATAGTTATTGCCCGTCATATAGAACCTATTGACAATATTGATTTCTATATATGTCCTGCCTGCCTACATTCTTCTTTAAAGTAAAGAAATGAAACAGCCTAAACAATGATTTTCTTTATTTGTTACCTCGCTAAAACAAAGATCAATGAGTAGAGTCTATTAAATATTTCGAGAGACATATATAGGGTTCCTATGAAACTTAGTAAGTAAGGAAACCATTTGTGTAATTCTCTTCACAATGCCTAAATGAGAGTGGGATAGTGTCCGAACTTCCTTGTTAGAATTATTCCATTTCGCCCGCGGGTATCGTATAGTGTAAAAGTAATTTAAAGGGTTTCCGAGTAGCGTTCACCTGTATTCTCAATTAACCGGCCGTTGATTGCTCTGTGAAGCGACTGGTGCGAGACAGACCAATGTTGAATGTATCGCCTTGTTCTGTAGGTTTTCAATGCAGCCAATATTTTGCTGTAGATTTACTATTGTTATTTGTAAACAGTTTGAAAATTTCAGTTGATAGATTGAGAACACTACAACATACAATCTGAGAAAGAATTAGAATTTAAGGCTTGAAAATTAAGATACTGTTACGAATTGAAAATAACGCCATCTATCAGTGAATAGGAGAACTACATGAGATTAGATGTATCGGTTGCTTAAGGCTGTTTCATCTATCCTCTAATAGATGGCGTAGGTGTAAATAGAACATTTACGCAATTCTAGAAACACCTTACACGTTTCCAGAAATATCGTGAGTCGTCTCGAAAAGCCTAGTGATGTTATCCGGCCAGTATAAATAGAGCGGGAGCGAACGGACCGGACAGTAACAATTGAATACGGAAAGCGATCAACATCAAGCGAAGGAAGTAATTCGGAAGTGTTTAGTGGTGTTTTATTAGTGTTGTTCTAGTGGTGTGAATAGTGTGTTTTACTAGTGAAGTGAAAATTAAGTGTGTGTATCTAGTGTTATACTTAGTGTTTGTGTTAGTGAATAAAGTTCAGTTTAAGTGGCATAGTGTATATAATTTATCACGAACCCCAGCTCGTAACAAATTGGTGTCAGAAGAAAGGGATAAATTATGCCGGTTATGCCGAAGGAAGAAACTGAAGGTGTGCGTACCAGGAACCAGCGCCAGCAAGACCTGGACCAGAGACGCTTCGGAGACGTTCCTTCTCCATCGTCTGGTGGACCAGGCGAATCCGCGGATGCAGTGGAGCCTACAAGCGCACACTCCGTGGCGGTGCCCGACATCGCGGCTCTGATGACGTTCATGCAGGAGCATGCCCGCCGCCTGGAGGAACAGCTACACCGCGACAAGGAGGAGCAGGCCCGCCACCTGGAGGAACAGCTACAGCGCGACAAGGAGGAGCAGGCTCGCCGTCAAGATGAGCACGCGCGCCGCCTGGAGGAACTACTACAGCGCGACAAGGAGGAGCAGGCCCGCCGTTTGGAGGAACAGCTGGTGGTGATGAAAGACCTCAGCGCCGCTGTAGGGAAGGACCTGAAGGTGGTAAAGGAGGAGCTCCAGCAGCACGAGGCTCGTATTAGCGACGTGGAGAAGCTCGTACACGACCAGCTTGTGACTCGCGTCGCCTCTATAGAGAAGCGTGTACACGACCATCACGAGACCTGTGTCGCTGAAGTGGAGAGGAGATTGCGTGGGCTCGGATCCAACGAAGTGACATCTGCGACTGTAGTGCTCTCACCTCGTGGGTTTAAGGTTCCACCATTTGATGGCTCGTCATCATGGTCTGCATACAAGATCCAGTTTGAGGCTGTGATGCGATCGAATGGGTGGACCAAAGAACAGGCCTTAACCGCCCTAACCTTGGGCCTTCGCGACCGGGCCTTGACAGTGTTGGAGGCACTCGGACAAGACGTCACCTACGAGAAGCTTCTTGAGGCGCTGGAGGCGAGGTACGGAGACGCGCACCTCGAACATGTGTATCGTGCTCAGCTGAAGGACAGGACGCAACGCACCGGAGAAACTCTGCAGCAGTGGGCTCTAGAGGTGGAAAAGCTGGTCAGGAAGGCATACCAGTCGTCTCCTGCGCTTATTGATGGGAACTCGTACAGGTGTTTACGGATGGGATCCGGGACCTGGAGGTAAGAGCAGCAGTGAGGCTTGGGCACTTCAAGGACCTCAAGGACGCCTTAGCCCACGCTCTGGAGGTGGAAGCAGTGCGACGCGACGACCGAGGTCACCGCATCAGGGAAGTTGTGTCGTCACCTCGGTGCTACAACTGCGGAGAAAGAGGCCATATCCGCTTGAGCTGCCCAAAGCGTAGGCAGCCTGGTGACACCCTGTCTCCACCAAAGGGGTCGCCTGATGTGCCTGCCACGCAGCGAGAGCAGGGAAACGAGTAGAAGCCAGGACTGCGGGGCGGGTGCTGGCTGGTAATGGAAGAGCCCCAAGTATCTCGATCTTGCAATCATGCGACGGGAACAGCCTGATCATCGAAGGCGAAATTAACAGAACACCATGCAAGCTGACATTGGACACGGGTGCTTCTCGGACAGTCGTCGGTTTCCATCTGGCAAGACGGGTTCTTCGGGGCTGCTTCAGGAACAATGAATGTGTGAATCTGAGAACAGCTACCGGTCAGCACATAACCGTCCGAGGTGAAATGGAGGTGGATCTGAAGCTAGGCAACAAAGTTTACCGTCACAAAGTCATCGTGGCCGATATAGTGGACGACTGCATCCTGGGCCTAGACTTCATGCGGGAGTATCGCTGCGAGATCGATGTTAACCAGGGAGTGTTGAAATGTGGCTCGGAAGAAGTCTTCATGGAAGGCGCAACTTCAGGAAAAGTGTACTGCCTGAAGAATGTCACGCTTCAACCGCGGTCGGAAACGGTTGTACCGGTTTGTTTACCCGGGAGTTCTGGTCGAGGGAACCGCTGCGTACTTATCGAAGGCCTAGAGAAAGAGGCATCGTGGAAGATTGCACGAACCTTGGTAAGGGGTACCAAAGTTTCATCAGTACGCGCACTAAATGCGAGTGACAAGGAAGTGATGCTCAAGAAAGGGACGGAATTGGGCACCTATGAAGGAGTGGCTTGGATGCGTAGATGTCAGGAGCAACCTACCAGCGCCAAGGTTCAGGCTGCACGATTCGACGTGTCTTCATTTTTGGAGGACTGCCAAAGTACCCTGTCAGAAGAAGAGAAGACCAAGGCTAAGAAGATGTTAAACCGGTTCGCCGATATTTTTTCGACCAGTGATGCCGACATAGGGAAGACAGCACTAGTCCAGCACAAAATAAACACGGGAAGTGAAGCACCGATTCGCCAGCGACCAAGACGTGTGCCAGTGGCACGGGAACGTGAAGTAGAAGCTATGATCGACGGTATGGTGAAAGAAGGCGTAATCGAGCCTTCGTCCAGCCCGTGGTGCTCTCCGGTGGTGTTAGTTAAGAAGAAGGATGGCAGCATGCGCTTCTGTGTAGACTACCGCCGATTGAATGACATCACGAAGAAGGACAGCTACCCGCTGCCAAGGATCGATGACACACTGGATACGCTGACGGGGATGAAGTGGTTTTCTACCTTAGACCTAAAAAGTGGCTACTGGCAGGTGGAAATAGATCCTCGAGACAAGGAGAAGACGGCATTCTCCACAGGGAAAGGATTATGGCAATTTAACGTCATGCCCTTTGGATTGTGCAACGCTCCGGCTACTTTTGAGAGACTGATGGAGCGAGTGCTTATGGGACTGATTGGAGACGCCTGCCTGGTCTACTTGGATGACATCATCATCGTGGGGCGCACCTTCCAGGATCACCTTCGAAACTTGGAGCAAGTGCTGTCAAAGATACGAGGAGCTAATTTGAAGCTGAGTCCGAAGAAATGCGCATTATTCAGACGGCAAGTGAACTTTCTAGGACATGTGGTCTCGGAGAACGGTATTCAAACTGACCCGGATAAGATCATTGCCGTGAAGGAATGGTCAGTTCCAGAGAACAAAACGCAGGTCAGAGCATTCCTCGGATTATGCTCCTACTATCGACGGTTTGTGAAGAACTTTGCTGACATTGCTCGACCTCTTCATAAGCTCACCGAAGACAGAGTGCAGTTCTGTTGGAATAAGAGCTGTGACGTTGCATTCCAGAAGCTTAAGGAACATCTGTGTACTGCACCTATTCTAGGCTACCCTGACAATGAGCATGAATTCATAGTTGACACAGATGCCAGTAACACCGGAATTGGCGGCGTGCTGTCACAGAAGAAGGGTGATCAAGAAGTTGTTATAGCATACTTCAGCAAGACCTTATCCAAACCCGAAAGAAACTACTGCGTCACCAGGCGGGAACTCTTGGCTGTAGTAAAGACGTTGCAGCATTTCAACAAATACTTGTTGGGCCGTAAAGTCCACCTGCGAACCGACCATGCAGCGCTGAAATGGCTACTTCAATTTAAGGACCCAGAAGGACAAGTAGCTAGATGGATTGAACTACTGCAAGAGTTTGATTTTGTAATACAACATCGCAGCGGCAAGTCCCATGGTAACGCAGATGCCCTATCGCGTAGGCCGTGTCCCGACCAGTGCAAGCACTGTAGCCGACAGGAAGCAAAGCAGGCAGCGCTAGTGAGGATGTTAAAGACGGATCTAAGCGACGAATGGAGAGAAGCTTTGCAGAGTGCTCAGCAAGATGACAAGGATGTACAGCCGATTCTTGAATGGAAGAAATCAGATGCGCCTAGGCCCAAATGGAGTGATATCGCAGCAATGAGCCCCATCACCAAGAGTTATTGGGCACAGTGGGAAAGCTTGGTCGTCCAGGATGGAGTTCTGTGCCGCAAATGGGAAAACGCTCGCGGTAACCAGTGCCATTTGCAAATGGTAGTGCCCAAAACTAAGGTGCCGGAAGTCTTGCAGCTCTATCACAATGGTGCTTCGGGAGGTCACATGGGAGTTAAGAAGACCCTTACTAAGATCCGGGAGCGGTTTTATTGGCTCCACTGTCGAGATGACGTCGAGGATTGGTGCCGCAAATGCACAAGTTGTGCGGCTGTCAAGGGGCCACATACTCGAAGCAGAGGTGCATTAAAGGTGTACAATGTGGAAGCTCCATGGGAGCGCATAGCGTTGGATGTCGCTGGGCCGTTTCCTGAGAGCCAGGACGGAAACAAATACTTCTTGGTTGTGATGGATTACTTCACGAAGTGGCCTGAAGTGTTTGCAATCCCAAATCAAGAAGCTACCACAGTGGCCGATAAGCTGGTGCATGAAGTCTTTTGTCGGTTCGGGGTGCCCTTGGAAATCCACAGCGATCAAGGCCGGAACTTCGAATCTGAGGTATTCAAGGAGACTTGTCGCGTAATGGGTGCACATAAAACCAGGACCACGGCTTATCATCCGCAATCAGATGGCATGGTTGAACGGTTTAACCAATCACTGGAAAGGTACCTGGCGAAGGTCGTGGAGAGCAAACAAAGAGATTGGGACAAGCACATCCAACCATTTCTCCTGTCATATCGCAGTGCGGTCCACGAAACTACAGGAGTAACACCAGCTTTTGCCAATTTCGGTAGAGAGCTCCGTTTACCTGCAGACCTTATCACCGGTATTCCACCAGAATCTCCACGCAATATAACGGATTACGCAACCGAGCTACGCAACAGGATGAACGACGTATACGAGCACATCAGGGAATCTGGACAACAGATGTCTGAGAAGATGAAGACTCGCTACGACCGGAAGACAAACAACAAAGGCTTCGATGAGGGATCATTGGTGTGGCTTCATAACCCAGTATGAAGCAAAGGAAAATCGCCTAAGTTACAAGCCAGATGGGACGGGCCATATCGCATAATTACCAGGATGAACGACGTCACCTATCGAATCCAGAAGGGGTCGCGAGGTGCACCGAAGATAGTTCATGTGGACCGGTTGGCTCGTTACTATGGGTCTAACGATGTTCGAGACGAACACGTTTAAGAGGGAGGCCGTGTTACGAATTGAAAATAACGCCATCTATCAGTGAATGGGAGAACTACATGAGATTAGATGTATCGGTTGTTTAAGGCTGTTTCATCTATCCTCTAATAGATGGCGTAGGTGTAAATAGAACATTTACGCAATTCTAGAAACACCTTACACGTTTCCAGAAATATCGTGAGTCGTCTCGAAAAGCCTAGTGATGTTATCCGGCCAGTATAAATAGAGCGGGAGCGAACGGACCGGACAGTAACAATTGAATACGGAAAGCGATCAACATCAAGCGAAGGAAGTAATTCGGAAGTGTTTAGTGGTGTTTTATTAGTGTTGTTCTAGTGGTGTGAATAGTGTGTTTTACTAGTGAAGTGAAAATTAAGTGTGTGTATCTAGTGTTATACTTAGTGTTTGTGTTAGTGAATAAAGTTCAGTTTAAGTGGCATAGTGTATATAATTTATCACGAACCCCAGCTCGTAACAATACTTATGTTTTTAACTATATTGGTAAAAAATACCTCACTACGTTTTGAAGAAAGGTTAGCCTTGCTGATTTTAGCAAGCATGGGCGCGCTCGCACATTGAAGTATTCCACGGTTTAGGCCAGTAGCCGTCTATTTGAGGGTACTGACTAAAGATCTTCAGGACAGCCGGGACCGACGGTTTAGCTCTCCTAGGCATGGGGCAGGCGATAATTAACAACTTAATACGCACATAGCTTCGAAAAGTCAGTGGTGCCCGTGGAATCGAGCCCGATACCCTCTGCATGGCAATCCGTTGGTATCTCCACGATGCTATCGCTGTCCTCCAGTTTTATTTCGCTGTTACTCCACCGACACAACCGCATGCGGAAACGAAACTAACAGTTGTGTGGAAGTATCTTGTGTATATTATGTCTCACTCTATTACACAGCAAGATTAATTAGTTGCATCCTTGTCTCTACTGTTCTGCAGATAACTTCGAAATCGTCGTTACACAGACGTAGACGTCTTGACAGAACATGCAGTGACGCACTCCATGGTGACGCACATTCTGTCAAGGCGGACAAATTTTTGTATGATGGAATCGTTGGATGGAAGCCAGAAATATTGCTGAATTTAATTCAATACTATCCCGAAATTATGCAGTTTGACGCGTAGATAGTAAAAATGCGTAAAAAGATGTCTACAGCCACAGGCTACCAAAACTACAATGACAGTTTTTTCGTTTCGCATATGTTTCGTCGCCGCAATACGAGTAGTTTCGCAGCCGCATGCGAACGCGTGGATAGACTAGCGTTATAGTACCAATTTTCCTAATAATGTTAACGCTGTTAGTAAACTTATGCAATCGCATGCGTCAACGAAGCTACGAAATATCTGTCAGTTACATGAAAACGTTTTGTATATGCTATGTCTCACTCTATTACACAGTAAGATTAATAAGTTGCATCCTTGTCACTACTATTCCGTAGATAACTGCGAAATTGTCGTTACACAGACGCAGACGTTTTGACAGAACATGCATCAAGTTTTTTCTTGTACTTTTGACAGTTTCGCACATGTTTCGTCGCCGCAATAGTTCCGCAAAAGTTTCGCAGCCGCATGCGATATATTTACGCGTAGGTGTACTAACAGCGTAAAGTGACTTGCTTGATCATTATCAGCCTGCCGCAGTCCGCTATTGGATATAGGCCTTTACGTTCTGATATATACCTACACAAATCTTGTTTTATATAGGTATCTACCTGAAACGTCCTAAGGAATCATCCTAACTTTAGTTTCTGGAATCTATTACGAACTAAATTAGGTTAAAAGTTAAAGAATGTAGTAATTCAATGTCATGTCAACTTCGTGGATAGCATTGACAACATGAAGCTGACGCAGCAAAATAAAAATGTATGTAATTAATTATTTAAGTTGTTTGGTAATTAAATAAATTTCTAGTTAATTAGATTAGAGATTATATTTTTGGGTTACATAATTTCATATATAAACAAATGCTTATTTTGAAATCTCTGTCTCTTTTATCCAGCCAGGTGACTCTGTGCACCACCCGTGGGATCTCCAACTTGTCGTGGTGGGGGGGCTCAGTAACCGTGGTTAGGTCACCCACGGTGAAGCTAAGCGAGATCCCGGGAGTGGACGCTCCGCGTGGGCTTGACGGAGGCCTGCGCAGGATGCGTCCAAAGGCGCGGGTGCGGTCGCGGGAGGAGAGGCGTGTCGGTGTTGCGTTGCCGCACGCCCTATCTCCTGCGACCAAATGGGGGCGCACCATCATGTGTCGCGGTGGGGCCGCAGAGGAAGAGGAGATGTGGTGTTGCATTGCCGTCCTCCCTATCCTCTGCGGCCGCTGGGTGTTTTGGCGGCGGAGCCCAACACCTTCATCCGCCGCCAAGGGGGTTTTGTTCGGGGCCCGCCTGACCATCTGGCGGGCCAATACCCGTCGGAGGTAGCCAGGAAAGCTTCGGTGATACCCGACCGGTTTTTAGTCAGTAAGAGTCTGACAGTCGCCTTCGCCCTTCACCCAGGGCGGAGGGACTCCATGGGGATTTTCCAACCCGACACCAAAAAAAAAGAAAAACAAAAATGACTCTCTACAAAGACTTCTCAAAAAATTAAACTGTTTCATAGGCTTTAGGTAGCCTTTGACGTAGGTACTACATGACACTGCCTCTTAGTTTCATGATTGATATTTATTTATTTAAGACAGGAAAACCAACAGCGTCATAAATATTATTTGTTATCTTGGGCCAGATCGTTACAGCTGTCCATCACCTAACTTTTACTTACTACCAATTTCCAAAGGTAGCAAATTAATAGCAGACCAGTTAATCACTCAAGGTACACGAGTGTATGCGCGTGGGTGTTCAATGTGTGGGCTTTAAACCCACGACCTATATTATTAATCACAATTCATTTCTCCTCCGTACAAATTACGTAGATCGCATCGCTGCTTCCGTCACACATATTCGTATCGTAGGCATGTTTCAAAAGGCCAGGCTTGAGTATCGCTGCCCAGAAACAATATGACAGTTATTTGCCGAAATCTGAAATTCAAAACACTAGTTATTCCAACAGTCGTGTGCTTAAGTTCTTGAAATAGTTTTAATTTGTTTATAACGCAGCTCAAACTGCGTTATAAACAAATTCAATAAATAAATATTTAGAGATAGGACAGTATAATTATTATGGTTTATTATGGTTATGACTTACCCATGTATGAGTCTGTGTCAATATTATAATGATATACTTTTTAATTCATTTGATTCTTATCTTTGAGTAGGTATTCATTGTTTGTTGCATGCGGGTGATTCATTGCGCGTATAACGTGCATAATTTCAAGTGCGATCGCCCGAAAAAAATGTTAGTGTCGCGACAAGAGGCGTTGACCGCCTCGGATGGTGTGTGCACTTGCTCCGCTTCGTCGTGAGCGAGCGCCGAGTGTTGGACCTCACACCCGCTCGCCCCTCGCCTCCCGACAAGGCGGACGCGGCGATAATTTAGGATACGCAACAATGTGTATACCTATATAATTAATGTAGGTACGTGCATAGGTACACATCAGCTGACGGCGAGTCTGCCCTCAACTCGTTACCGGCACCACACTTTGTCGCGCTTCTATATATTATGTAACTTATATCATTTATATGTTTATTTCTTTTATTTTATTTATGCAACTAAGTATGTGTGTATATTTTCACTAATTAGAAAATCTATATAAATAAATCACTACACAATACACCTTCACTCATACACCTCACACGGATTGCATGTTGTGATCGACACGGCGATGGTTGCACATCCGGGATGTCCAGAAGGGGCTGGAAGAATACCAGCGTCCGGTATGCACTAGCATCACTGGACATAGTGCTGAACCAGCCACCTTTTTTGGCCAGCGATGGGACACATACCTCGCCATATTCTATTGTACTTAATTGTTATTTTTTGTCTTTTATATATATATATATATATATATACACGCTGATTTTTTATTGGTTTAGGAAAAAGAAACCTCATGTCCGAAATAAAATCCTCTATTCATATTCAAAATCAAAATTCATATAGCACCTAAAACAAAAAAGTTATAAAAATCGGTAACTGTTGGTAATACGTAGCAACGCACGATTCTCTCGAGTTAGGTATGTTCGAGCGCCGCGCGGTCGTGACCTCGCCGCGCGCGCCACCGGGCGCCGTCAGCTGTTACCTACAGCGGTAGTTACTTAGTGCGGACCGATAATGATACGTAATTTACTTAGAAAACACGATTTAGGTAATTACGATGCTAACAATTTTAAACACATGTTTTTTCTTCTTTTGTTCTCTTTTTAAGAACCACTCCCGTACCCTAGTGCTAAATCCTGTGTTCCGAAGGACATTACAAACCTACCACTAACGGACACAGGAGTCGAAACAAGAATTTATGAATCACACAAAGTGTTGTGTGAAACATCGCTTAAACCACTACGCCAACCATGAAGTGCAGTAATAAATAATTAGAACAATAAACGTATGTAACTAAATAGCTATACCTATTCAATAATTCCTTCCTACATTACTCGGACTGACGAATAAGCTGTGGGTTCACGAAATCATAATGAACTTTTAGAAGAAACACGATAAACTAAGAATTATTAGTTACGTTGTTTGCCATAGGTACCTACATTATCTTTTGAATAACTAGACAAAGATTTTAACAATGGAAAAGTTTAGTACCTACTTGCGTATTTCTAACGTATTTAAAAGAATGTAATCACTGTAGGTATTCAAAAATGAATAAATCATTTACCTTAGCTGTCTGCTGCCTACATCACAATCAATTTACACCTTTCACACAGTTTCACTTGTTTCGTTCACCTTATCTTATCACCTATGTATTTTAACTACACTTCGAACACGTCGCTTCTTCCGTGTTATCTCCAAACACGTAATAATTAGGTACATAGGGACCATAATACTCGACTTATTACGTAAGACGGACACAAAGTGATGGGATAAAACGTGACATACAACTATCTCGCTGACCTAATTTCTTAAGACTGAAGTTCAAGGCTACGGACTACTGGCCCATGCCAAATGAACCCGAACACAGTCGAACGTGATTGGATACGAGTGATGCACTGCGCCCGCGTCAAGCCACCGCTATTGGCTGGCCCTGTGTTGAAATGCAAACGGAGCCTCTCATGCAAGCGAGGCGCGCGCGCAGGATTGGGGGGGAGGGGGATCGCAGACACCGCAGTTGAATGACCAATGCCTAGTACCTATGTGTGTATATGACACGATCGAACGGATTTCGTTAGCGCGCGGCAATGGTGATACTTCGTGCTCTCGAACTATTAAATTATTTATTTTCTCAATATTTTTTTAGCTTATATTTCAAATATTATTAGCTGGTTAGGTTCTGTTAACGATAAGTAATAAGGTGGCTTTCGCTCCAAAACCAATTAAAAATCAGCGTGTATATATTATAAATGTTCTAATAGTACTATTAGTTGTATATGTACTTACCTACTTGTTCTCTATTATATGTCCTATGTGCTGTTTCAAAATAAACTTTATTTTCTTTCTTTCTTTCTTTCTTTCTTTCAATTCCAATGTCTTTACCACATATCTAGTTGCTTTAGCTACTGGATAGCTGACGCCCATAATATTATCCAAGCTTTTTCACTTGAACTTCCTCAACATTTTTTTATGTAGCGAGTATATGAGACGTAATGAATTGAAAGTAAAGGTGAAGTTTTACCCTACCTTACCTACACAACGTTTCGATATGGGTTATACCAGCTGTGATTATCTGTACAAATGGCCAAAGTTTGAATGTATTCCTCTTCGCCGTTGACAGTTTAAGTACCTACATGCATACGTACACCTATGTAGTAGTAAGTTCGTGCTCTGTTAAATAAGTAGGTAACTTCACACTTAGAAGCTCGTACGACGGCTACCGTACGAAGAGGCGCCTGGTCCCACTCAAAGTACCTCGGTTGAACTTTCACCTAAGTCGTCTTTGCAAGTTTTGGAGGCCCCGCAGATCATAAACTTTTAGTGAGTCCATCGTTTGATCCGCGTGAGAGTGCAGTTTATTCAAATAACAATAGGTGAGTAGTATTGCCAATGTAATATACTAACTCATAGTAATCGCTTCCCAATTTATTCAAAATGTAAATTAAAAGTCAAGTCAAGTCTTCTAGCCTTCAAGCATTTTTTACGCTAAAATGAAGCCTCCTCGACTTGCAATTTTATGCCAACTATGAGATGCCAACTATGATCTAACCTAACCTAACATAAAGTTCTTTTACTCTCAGGTACTTATTTAACATGACAACACGTATACTTTGCCTCATCATTCATCAGCATCACCTAAACATATCAAAAGGTAATAAACCAACAATATTTTTCGATGGCCAGTCAATAAACCTGACAAGAAAAACGGAAAGAAAATATTGTCCTTACATTTTATTTTCTTCGATATATAATTTTTTGCTTCATTGAAGAATCAATCGAAACATTGTTTTGTTCTGTTGGCATTTTGTTATACGGTCCAAATATGATTACATAGATGAAAAGTAACTAAGAAAAAAAAATAAGTTTAAAAACTAAAACCAGACTACGTCAAAATAGGGTCTTAAAAGAACGAAACAAGAAAATAGCTCATTCAGATACAAATCAAGAAAAGTCTTATACTTTTCTTGATTTGTATCTGAATGACACACATTTGTACAGAAATGGTCAAGCTAGAGCCGTGGTCGCACCTATTTTTTTTTTATCACACGGGTTCCTGCACGTTTTCTTTGTATTCGGTTTTTTAACGTACAGTCACCCGGGTGTTCACACGGTAGATTTTCTTTCGTGTAAAAAACGAATAGCCGCAGTCTTCACACAGTTGTGATTGTGAATAGACGTCAGTGATGGATCCACGCTTGGTTGTTCTTTTATATTGGTACAATCGAAAGCACAAACGGTTTCGCCGCCAACAGAGCAGAAGGTTTTGGGTACATCCTATAAATGAAGAAACAGGACGTATAGGTCGGTTCATGAAAGATGACCACTGCGCAAAAATCATTTTTTAGGTCCCCGTGGAGGTGCGGGGTGAGGCGCGGGTGGAATGCCAATGGTGTGTCTCCGTTCTTGACGTATTCCCTAAATGCGTCAAGAATGGAGCCACGCCATTGGTGCACGAATGTACATATGCGCGACGGCCGCCATTTGTGGTCAACTTTCGTGAACCGACCTATACTAAACTATTTGAGAAGTTAAGTTTTTAAATAACTTTCGGATGTCTATTGAAAGTTTCTTCGCGCGATTTCTCCAAAAGACTGATAACTACTAAACGCTTGTTCGGTTGCTATTCGATAAAAAACGTATAAACATCGTACCATGTGAACGAGGCAGAACTATACTATGTGCCACTGCAAGCCGAATACGTTAAAGTTCATTCGATTTGCTTGACAAGTCCGTTGAGTATTCGTTTAAACGTATAAACGGTGTACGATTTTTTGCAGTACAAGCATCATGTGAATGGTTCTATAGAGAATGTATGTGCCACTATTTATACGTTAAGACGTATACTACAAAAAAACGTGCAGTACAATGCCGTGTGAACGAAGCTTAAGGAGATTGGAAGTGAGCGATTATAACTAATCGACGCACTTGGTGGAACTCCTTGGAAAACCGTACATCGAAAGCTACCTGCATGCTCACATCAAAACGTCAAACCTATGTGGAAAAGGAAAATCTTAACACCGACTTTTAATTTTTCTAGTGGTGCGATCTAGTGACTAATTAAAAAAACATTTTTAATAACGTACTCCATAATTAGTGTCAATAGATGACGCACAATAACAGGTTTGCAGCTTCAACATTAATTGTTATAGTAAAAGGAAGTTTTTTATAGAATGTGTTCTTACACTGTTTTTTTTGCATTTAATGTAATGAAATTTAAATGTAAACCTAAACATCTAAAACCTAAAATAAAACCTACCTACCTATTTAAAGAAAAACATTATTATTATTAAACAATTATCGATTTACTTGAATAAATGGGTATTTTTTTAATAATAAATGTATTATTATAATCCTGTGTTCTAAGGTAACGTTAGTTTGTCATTTAGGTACCTAAACGAGTAGGTAAATAGGTCTGAATAACTCAAACCATCTGAACCACGCGAATTGGTAGTACAACGTACACGCTTAAAACTTATACATTGTCTCGAGCAGTATAATATATGTACATATTTGTAATGTGCTCACTAATACCTTTCTTTTGATACCAAACATGTAATGATTATCTCACAAAAATTTTTTTTGAGGTTCGAATCTGAGGTATTTATTGCGTAATAGAGAATTAAGATTAAATGTATATAGCCTATGTCATCCGGGCCATTATTACGAATCTATTGACACCCCATTAATTGAAATCGGTTCAGTACTTTAAGCGCTACGGTGGAACATACAAACATATATACATAGACTGCCAAAAACATTACCCTTCCTTTTGGCTTCGCCGTAGTCGGGTAATAAAAAGACGGTGTCCGAAAAATGGTCTTCACAAAACATTGTGCGTAGTTACAGGAATCTGCTAGAATAGCCAGCGTTGCCGACCCCACGGGAAATCTTAAAAATATAGCCGAACTTTGCCTTATGTTGATGCAAACCCAACGTGGTAGTCTTGGCTGTAACTTTCGAGCATTGGCTTATTTTTTAATAAAATTTACACATCTGACAGCCCTGTAGGTACATAGGGTACTCGTAGAGTAAACTTATCTTAATATATAAAATCCTTGCGTTACTGACTGACTGACAGTTCCTTGGGGACCGTAGGGGTGCACTAAGAAGGGATTTCCCGAAATTCCCACGGGATCGGCCAAAACGGATAAATTAAAAAAAAATGCAGGCGTAGCTGCTGGCGTCCTCTAGTTTAATATACAATTAAACGCCTGTTGCGCGTCGAGGTACCGAAGTTTGTTCAAAACGCTACACGTTCTTTTAGCGGCTTTTCATATTACTTACTACTCCACAACTCACTCCCTGTCCCTTTAGTTTCACTGAAACTTTCACAAGTTGGAATTTTCTATAGATGTAATGTAATAAAAACTATTTCATATTTTGCAGGTTCACAACTGATAAATTATTTTATATGTATAAAGTGATATAGGACACATAATTTAAACAGGCTACCTACATATGTATTTTACACAGATGAGAGAATTAGTCTCAGATAGAGCGCATTCGTCCAACTAAGTGTGGCACGTTGACAGCTATGTGTGCGTGACCTTTGGCGACTGGCACTGTACGGACACGCGCGTCTATGTGTGTTTAAAGTTGCCAGATTATGAATAATCTCCCAGTATTTTGCATATAGTTATGTAATATTCTTATATTCATTTGCGGTTTTGAAGAATTTACCATGGATTTAATTAATGCTTTTATAAATACATTTCTTAAATGTAGGTACCGAGTTAAGTTTTAACTACTTCGTAAATCTTAAATCTGTATATATAAAATCCTTGCGTTACTGACTGACTGACAGATAAGCTACAGCCGAAACTACTCGGCACATGAAGCTGAAATTTAGCATGTATGTTTCTTGGGAACCGTAGGGGTGCACTAAGACGGGATTTCTCGAAATTCCCACGGGATCGGGCAAAACGAGAAATACGAAAATTTGTGCGTGCGAAGCCGCTGGCGTCGATTAGTTGAGAAATAAATAGTATGTATGTACACACGGCACCAAGTCAAGCTAAACAGTTGTTGTACGATTTTGATACTTATTCCCTACGCCATAAGTATGTATGTACACACGGCGCCAAGTCAAGCTAAACAGTTGCTGTACGATTTTGATACTTATTCCCTACGCCATAAGTATGTATGTACACACGGCGCCAAGTCAAGCTAAACAGTTGCTGTACGATTTTGATACTTATTCCCTACGCCATAAGTATGTATGTACACACGGCGCCAAGTCAAGCTACACAGTTGCTGTACGATTTTGATACTTATTCCCTACTCCATAAGTATGTATGTACACACGGCGCCAAGTCAAGCTAAACATTTGCTGTACGATTTTGATACTTATTCTTTACGCCATAAGAACGGTGCAAAGGTCAAAGTGTATAAGCTTGACGAGTAGCAGGGTGTACACGAATATTTGGATCGTTTGGGGATCGAACTCAAAACAATATTTAAGGTATATACTAATGGAAATTGAAATTCTATTACTATATTTATGAGAAAGAAGATATATCTACAATATACTTTTATAATACGGTAATGTATTTCTCATTAACATGACAATCATTATCACATAATCAATTGACAAGTGCATTTTCCCTAATTCAGGCAGAACGGCATCGACAAAAACTGGCAACACTTACATATTTCTTGCACAAATACGAATTTTATCGAAATTAAATTAGGAAACAGTCAAATTATCAATAGTTACCTGTGAAAAGATATTCCATTTTCCTGTTTTTGTTTTTAGGAACAACTTTTACAGTGTTTAAGAACGCAAGACGGCATTTTGAGAATTTAAAAGTTGAAGTGATCGTGACGCGTGAACTGTACGATGCGTCGTAGCGCACTGAGACGAGTTTGTATTCGCTTTTCAATTTTGTATTTGCTTTAGTGGCCGCACGCAACTGTGCCGTGCGTTCCATCTGATACTAATTCTCTCATCTATGGTATTTTATAAATTTGTCTATTTTGAGGCAACGATAGCCTGATAGAGGTAACAACAGAATACCTCTAAGAGAGTCTTGGTTATAAATAATGTATTGTAAAAAATAACGGAAAACAAGTAAATCCTAATAAAATCATCAAGATTGTCGTCCTTGCGTTACCCCAATTGCGTTTTAAGACTTTCATCTTGGAGCGCGGGTCCGTCCGCTTTCTAGTCTATACAGATTTGTCACAGATCGACTGTCGTCTTACTTTTGAAAAACAAAGGCATAGAGATTTAAATGACAACCTTCGCACGAGATATAAATTCTGTTTCCCGGAAGTTTTAAAAATATTCAATCAACGTATTCTTGGAACAGCCAGGCAGGAAACAACCAATTGTGGATCACCCCATAGTGCTCCAGACTGCTACCGCGCAGTAAACTAATGCGTAAAATAACTAAATCAATCATCATCAGCCCTGTATGTAAACTATCCCACAGCTGGACACGGACCTGTTTTCACTATGAGACAGGTAAGGTATAAATTTGTATTTTATTGTGATTATAAAGTTCTAACACAGGAATAGTACTTAGTGCGGGAATGATTCTGCAAAAAAATATTTGTCGCAGTATTCTCACCAAACTTATAAAGACGACGCCAGAGCAAAACAAGAATTTCTACACGGACGGTCGAAACAGGCCTTCACTTCAAGGTTCCTCATAGTAATATAAGTTAAATTACTTCAGTAGGTTGTTACATCGCACCTCTCGCCTCTATTACAGGGAGTCTAAACATAACACTCGGAATGGGCGCCCTTGCCTTCAACTTACGTTATGTGTATCGTGAAAATGTTAAAAAACTTATACTCTTGCACTCGAAATATTGGTAGATACCTACTCAAAACTTACACATGTAGCGCTTAAAGGTTCATGCATTTTAATTATGGATGTGTATCATGCATGCATTTTATGACCAGATTGGAGACATCCTTAAAACAGGAAAGGTTAAGTACCCTAAATAGAAGAGCATGCATGAGGATTTTGATGGGAGTGAATGAAGCAAGAGAGGATATCAGGATCGTTACAAATGGCGTTCCGTAGTCTCTCCCTACCCCTCCGGGACACAGCCGTGAGTAGCCGCTTATATATAAAAGAGAAGCACATATATGTATAAAAATAAATGCTCTGGCTGACTTATTTCTGCAGAATCTAAACAACTCAAACCATGGCATTTGGACAGTGGATCCTTTAATACAATTAACATTCCACCACTAGAAGTAATTTAGCGGTTGCAATTTTGTTTGGAAATGTACAATTTTTAGGGCTAGTACTATGAAAATGCGGGCAACAGCATATGTATGTGTATATCATAGGCACAGTCACAAAAAAATATTTTATTACTTAGTCGAGCTGTCCTTCCGTGAGTACAACAACACAATGTGGTATAGCTTAATTTAGCGACATACTTTTTGTCTACAATACCAAAAGAATTCAGCAGTGTCATACTTCTCTAAATTAACAAAGGTCGCCCTCACATTGGGTGTCAGAGTCAACGCAGCGGCATCTCAGCGTCGTCGACGCCGCGTAGACGTTGCGTAGACGACGCGTCGACGCAGTGTGTACGTCGTGTCAGCCGAGCGTTCTTCAAAAGACAAAAGTATTCTCAAAGAACTGAACTGAACTGCCCGACTGACATCAATATGGGACCAAAAAGCGACAATCAGGTATTTATTACAAAAGAAACTTTGGTAGCCTAGTGAAGAAACCAACTGACTGCTACGCAGCAGAGAGTCTTTGGTTCAAGCCTACGCGCTACGGCACGCACCCCTTTCTTTTCTAAATAGTGTGCTTATTAATTTGTTAATTATCGCCTGTTAAACGCTGAAGGAAAACTTCAAGAGGAAACCTGTATGTGTGAGTGTTCTCCATAGTTCTCGAAAGATATGTGAAGCTTTCAATCTGCCGTTGGACAGGCACTAGGTCCCAACTATTCACATAATGAGTAGGGACCTGTGTCCTGCAATTGAAGTAATGGAACAGCTTAAACATAGTGCTGATGGTGCTGGGGATCGGGCTAAATAATAATAATAATAATATAACCCCTAATAATATATAACCCCTCTGGGGCAGCCGTTATCTCATTATGAGACTAACGCAATCTCAGAGGGCAGAGTAACAGCTTTCAAACATCACCTTCATCGTGTAATATAAACAAAAAATGTATTACAAGATGAAAAGAAAGCTTACAACCGCAGGGCAGCTTTGTGGCGAGCTGAATGTGTGTGGCGACACTGCGGTCCCGAATGAGTCAGAGAGTCGGTCAGGGCCTCGTCTCCGGCTTGCCTTTATTGGCTGGCCGGAGTGGATTTCCAAGAGTGCCCGCAGGACTCTCAACTCTGGCTTGCCTTGGTCGGCCGGCCAGAGGGAAGCCGCAAGAGCTATTAGCTCGGGGTTGGAAGTGTCATTCTCAAGGGCGTAACTACGGGGAAACCCGCTCCGGGCCTCCGTTGTCACGAGGCCCGCGATGGCGAAACCGGTGCCGCACCGCTCGACACCCCTAGCCACTCGCACCGGTGTTGCCCTCTGGCTGCCTTTATGGCAGAGTTTGTTTGCTTTGGGCGGCTGTTTAGAGAGGGCCCATCTAGTGAGTTGGCAAGTCACCACCTGCCACGCGGACGGATGCTATAGGAGTATCACTGGCAGGTGCCGTTTGTTATCCATAGTATCATTATTACCAGTCCATTTAACACCCATCCCCATAAACTAGTAAATTAGACTCCACATCATTGCAATAGTCCTACATTTGCTGCGGCTAGTCCATAGCTGTACTCAGTAGTGCAGTTGTGGAGGCTCCGCGGCATGTGTCCCATCCCATTTTAGAATAAAACTCTCTACGGGCCTCTGCACGTTGGATCCATATCTCCGTGTAAGCCTCCCAAAGGACCGGTTATTCTGCTGACACCAAAGTTAGAAGAATAGCCGTGAGTAAAGAGAAACATAATAATATAATAATATTCTAACATTCACACAACACCATCTAGCCCCAAACTAAGCAGAGCTTGTACTATGGGTCAGTATGGGTACTAGATAATGGATAAACATACTTATATACTTTTTTTGTAAATACATATATATTATGCATAGAAATATTTTAACCAAATAAATATTTTAACTAAAAGACGTAACTACATGCTTTGTAATAACACCAAAATATCTGAAACCTCAAGAAAATTAATCGAGAAATGTGGCAACCATAAATTTAATATATTTTATATTCATTATTAAGCATTATATACTTGTATTTTACAAAGGTTACCTCTGACGACAGCACTCAACAACGGCAACAATTTACGTAAGTGAGCACTATACAAATTAATATAATTACTTCTGACAGTGTTAATTGCATAACAAAAGATGACGAACAAATGGTTCTTATAATTGCTTGTAACACTACTGAGGTAGCTTGTACATACATAGACTCACGCCTGTTACCCGGAGGGGTAGGCAGAGACTACGGAACGCCATTTGCAAAGATCCTGACATACCTCACTTGCTTCACTCACTCCCATCAAGTTTCTCATGCATGCTCTTCTGTTAAGGTTACATCTGACTTGTCCATTTTAGGGTTCCGTAGTCCACAAGGAACCCTTATAGTTTCGTCATGTCCGTCTGTCTGTCCGTCCGCAGCCTAGCTCAAAGACGCCTGGTGCTAGAAAGCTGATATTTGGCATGAATATAGACATACAATATTGCAACAAAACTGTAGAATAAAATTTAGGAAAATATTTTTTTAAGGGTATCTCCCCTACATATATAGTGGGGTTGAATTTTTTTTTTGGTTGAGTACCCCATTGTGTGGGGTATCATTGGATAGGTTTAAAAAAATATTATTAGTTTGCTCAAATAATTTTTCGATCAAGTGATTGGTTTGTCAAATATCAAGCTTTGAAGTGGAAAAAATTGTTAGACTCAAGTGTCCCCCCCCCCCCTCTGCCGGCTAAACTATTAATTTGGAAGAGGTGAAGAAAATCACAAATGTAGTACATATAACGAATTTAAAAGGAAAACTATCACGGCTAAGTAGACGTCACTAGTTTACAGGTAATCGTCGGTTAACTTATAAATACCTATTTCTGTGAGTTTACATTGGGAGCGCTGGCTTAATCTTAAAGATGCCCGTTTTTAGTCCCATGTGAAACAAAAGTTATTATCAATAATGGCCATTATGGGCAACTACGGAACCCTACATTGCGCGTGGCCCGACACGCACTTGGCCGGTTTTATCAGGATGTCTCCAATCTGGTCAGAGAACGTTCGCCTAGGTCTTCCCCTTTGTCCTGTCCCATTCACACTTGCCTTATATATCTTCCTTGTATGTCAGAAAATATCGAATGGAACACATCGCAGTAACTGCTTTCATATAGAGATAGTTATATATATATAGTAGCATTTTAATACCTATTGCTAATATCATTTAGAGTCCAGTGAAATAAATATTCTAGCGTCAGTTAAGGCAGGGGCACTGACTTCCCATAACGACTGTTAAATATATTCACAAAGGCAGTTCTGAAGACACCAATAGTTCTAAAGACCAAGTAAGGGTAGGCGCTGAAACCCGCACCTCTCAGAAAAGGCGCTGCAGGACGTCAGTCATCTCTTGCCCATGCAACCAAACCAGGCTGCTGTAACCCATGCCGAGACATCGAGGGAAACATAAGGTATTTTACCTATATTTTCAAATAATTATGCGATATAGAGCCGCTACATAAATATTACTGTTCGCGACAGACATTAAAAACTATGACAGTGAATAGTGTATTCGAAACCGCGAGTGAAAATCGTATAAAATCAGTGTTATCTAATCGTGCGGTACACCGGGTTCGGTTCCCGGACGTGTCAAAACGTTAGAAAATAGCTAAAATAGTGTAAATGGTTAGATCGTTAATATAAAACATCTATGTAATACATGAACATTAGTCTTAAACTTGTGCTAACTGTAGAGACCTAGATATCGATCATAAATAGTGTTATCAGTTGTAACAGATAAGAACTAATACTTCATAAAACAGCAGTTTGTTTACATATTCGTTTTATAGTTTTATAAGTGTTTTTTGGCTTCATATAGGCTTGAAATCATGTCTAGATACCTTTTTATTGCTAGTTATTACCTTATATAGTTAAAATAAGCATAATAACAAACATTTGTATGTTTATCATAAATTTTGTTTATTTACGATAGTATTTACTTAAGAAATTCTGTAATTTTCTTATAATTCATAAGTTTTCATGTAATAGGTTCGAATTGAATAAAGATATTGAAAATTTTTCATGGTGTTTGTTTTAATAGATGCTCCATATAGTTGCACACAACGGCCTACCAAAATTATATATATAAATTTAGTACACAATAGTTTTTCAATAGAAAATATAGTGGGCGGGCCCTTGTGTAACAGCATTTTTTGGGAGTTTTTATGGAATAACTTAGTGACGCTAGTAACTACTAGCGTCACTAAGTTATTCCATAAAAACTCCCTGGTCTCATTAAGTTCTATCTATCGGTATACAATACCTAAACCTAACTAGGTTTAGGTATTGTATACCGATAGATAGAACTTAATGAGACCTATCTAACGATGTATAGAACATGTACGTATGTATAATAGGAACGAATAATACGTAACATTTGTACTGTATTTGAAATAAAAATAAACGAAAGATTTTCTGTGCACGTGTTCGGTGCGATGGTCGACGATAAGGTAAAGTTTCGAGGTACTTAAGCGACCACCAATTCGGCCAGTTGTTGGCGTCTCAACCACCATCTTGTAACCATCAAGCACCGAACACCTGAACAGCATCGCACTCAACGTATGAAGATGTTTTATTTTTGAAGCCCCAATACATCGAAGCCATACAGTCCACACACATAGAAGAACACGCATCGTCGTAGGCACACGTCAGCAGCACACTACCAGCGCACTGTAGCGGACTAGCAAAGGTTCGATTCCTGGCATCCGTTACAATCAGAGAGGTTGGACGTTTAGACTAGAGAGAACATGCTCGCCCTATTTCCTTATACAGAACGTGCAACATGTAATGTCAGTTGGTCTTAGTTGGTTAATCATAACGTCAATTTACATTTCTCATTTAAAGAGGCATAGAGTCCTTACAGACTCATATCTTTGACTGCATTCTCTAAATAGCCGTGCTGTAAATCCCATTTTTAAGGAGTGATGGGATGTGACAGTGAAAGGAGATATCGATGTTTTTTGAATGAGGGATAAATACGGAAACAAACTATCGGACATGAATGTAGAACTGAATCGTACCCGCAAGCTTCGGCGTGGCAGTCGGTTGCACTCACGCCAACTGGGTTGTCAAAGTAGTTCACTGCTGTACTAATATTTACATAAAGGCGAATAATTTGTGCTGGCGGATCACAATCGGATTACCTACAACTCTAAAAAAATCGAGCAGTGTCCAACGTAAGCGATAGCAAGCAACGTGATATGATGCGACGCCCACAAATTGCCAAAGCCTGCCGCATTAGCCAATCTGGTATAATTCGTACAATACATAATCTAAGTGACAGTTTCTTAGCATCTCATCGCAACGCATCGCTCGTTAGTTTATGAATACTTTTTGTCAATAGATTTTATGGCTAAAACGAACAATTAAACACGTGAAATTTTTTGTACTGTTTGTCTGGCAAGTCTTTGCAAAGCACTGTCCGGCGTCGACAGCAAAAACTACAATTCCAATATTTTAGTTGTTTACTTCTACGGCTTAAATATATCGACACATACTAAAGTTAGACATTTGACCAAAAATATTTATCGATAAATCATCACTGTTACGAACAACACTCGGTTTCCTAACTCTATGTTTTGTCTACTGTTTGACTATCACGACGCTGCTATAAGTGCGTGCTGCTAAACCTATCGACAGCTCTTTCTATCATACTGCATATGCCATTAGAAAGAAGATATCAAACATAGCAACCGCTGTTGTTATTTAGTGTTACTTCTATGACTTAAGGTTATATTTCTTTGGTTACAATTACCATGTGTACAAGTCGCCAATGTTTAAAAGTATTTATAACTAATCTCATACCAATAAACTGCCGCTACTTCATACAAATTTCAAAACAGTGTGTGACGAACTTTAAGCAGTAGTCAGCTACCGAGTCTTTAGTATACACTTGAATAGAAAATCTTTTATAAAAATGAGCGCTACTTCACTGCGAACACAATGATACAGAGTTGTCTGCGAGAAACCTTTGGCAGTTAGCAAGTTTTTTTAGCCTGTGCAGGATTTTTTTTTTGCGAATCCATTCGCGATATATTCTTTTATATTCAAAATGTTATATAAAATACTTTTTATCTATTAACCAGGTGAAGATCGTTGTTCTACGGATCTTAGACTAAATACAGCTACACTTTTCACATGACTACGTTTCTTATGTTCGTATCAATGATACATTGATACGAACATAGGCATTAATACAATGACTGACCGCTCAGTCAAGTTGTCGCATGAAATATGGGAAATTAGGAATGGTGTGAAACTCGGACCCAACCAATCAATGTGTTGATCACCGATGGAATCGTGTCGTGAAAATTTAAGATGTTTATAGACGAGCATTTTTTGGCTCTTGGCCATTAGATTATTGTGGAGAGAAGTGAATTACAGTTGGCGTATGCGGTTTATAAGGATTGCCGCTTAAGTAAATACGTGGGTGCGAGTGCTACTGTAATGAAGTATTTCTACTTGCATACCTGTCTAGAATTCAATCAAACAAACATTGATCAGTAATACTTACTTAAAGCTCTTCTTACATTCCAAAATAATCATTTCTGATCATCTCAATATATTTTTTTACTGACTTAACAAAGGAGATGCCGCTTGAAAGATGGTTTTGAAAATGAAACGTTGATTGAATGGCGAAAACTGTTTGTATTGAATATAAATATTAAATTCAATTCAAAATTTAAATCGGATGAAGTGAAGATGAAGTGAACGCATTCCCAACTCAACCGAGCTTAAATAACAATCATTTTAAACTGCCGACATTTTTGAGAGATCAGTTTCCTGAAAGTTATACAAATAAGAAATTCTCCCAAAAATCTGGGACAAGGCGAAGAGTGGCATAAAATACGGAACAAATAAGGACATAACATGTTTTTTACTTGCAAACTGCTTAACTAATGAGGCCAGATCCTTGAGGAAAAAGGGGTGAAATGGAACCCGTGTCATCCCTGTATTGAATAAAATTCTCATTTATGCGATGGCCCGTTGACGGCTGGCGAGGTGCAGAAAATGTTTAATACTGTGTTTCTTAGTTCAAGGGCTTACGAAATTCGCCGTTTTAATGCGATTGGTGTCATGGGTTGCCTATTTGTTTGTGTTATTAGATGTCACGTCAAACACTCGATAACAGTCTAACTGAGTGTGTAGGGAGCGGTGCGGTGGTGTCACCACTTGAAATACGACGAGAGGGCCCAAGTGAAGCTCGAATAGTTATTGCGCGTCATATAGAACCTATTGACAATATTGATTTCTATATTTGTCCTGCCTGCCTACATTCTTCTTTAAAGTAAAGAAATTAAACAGCCTAAACAATGATTGTCGTTGTTTGTTACCTCGCTAAAACAAAGATCAATGAGTAGAGCCTATTAAATATCTCGAGAGACATTGTATAAGGTTCCTGTGAGACTTAGTATGTAAGGAAACCATTTGTGTAATTTTCTTCGCAACGCCTAAATGGGAGCGAGATAGTGTCCGTAGTTCTTTGTTACAATTGTTCCATTTCACCCGCGAATTCAAAGGTCATCCGAGAAGCGTGCACCTGTATTCTCAATTAACCGGCCGTTGATTGCTCTGTGAAGCAACTGGTGTGAGACAGACCAATGTTGAATGCATCGCATTGTTGTGTAGGTTTTCAATGCAGCCAATATTTTGCTATAGATTTACTATTGTTATATATACATATGTAAACAGTTTGAAAATTTCAGTTAATAGATTGAGAACACTACTACATACAATCTGAGAAACCAGAATTAGAATTTATGGCTTGATATTAAGATACGTATGTTTTTAAATATATTGGTAAAAAATACCTCAGTACGTTTTGAAGAAAGGTTAGCCTTGCTGATTTTAGCAAGTATGGGCGCGCTCGAACGTCGAAGTATTCCATGGTTTAGGCCAGTAACCGTCTATTTGAGGGTACTGATCTAAAGATCTTCAGGACAGCCGAGACCGACGGTTTAGCTCTCCTAGGCACGGGGCAGGCGATAATTAACAACTTAATACGCACACAGCTTCGAAAAGTCAATGGTGCCCGTGGAATCGAACCAGATACCCTCTGCATGGCAGTCCGTTGAAATGAAATGAAATAAAATACTTCTTTATTTCGTGTAAACTTTGCTAGTACTTACGAAACGTCATTAAAAAAACACATTTTACACAATTATTTTTGTGTGTCGAATTAGAACAGCTCAGTCCCAAGCGTTTTGGTCGTCTTTATATTCAGATATTTTATAATATGCTTTTGAACACAATTTCACTTTTACAATAATTTTGAACTTATTTATAGATAGGTCTCTTATATTATAAGGGAGCTTGTTATAAAAGCGTATACACTGCCCCATAAAACAGCTACTTATTCTGTGGAGACGAGTGCTATGAACTACGAGATTATACCTGTGTCTTGTATTTACAGAATGTATATCACAGTTTTTACAAAATTTGATAGTATTTTTATGTACATAATATATATAGCAAATTTCCATAAGTATATTGTGAAACAACAGTTAGAATGTTTATTTCTTTGAACTTTTCTCTTAGAGAAACTCTTGGACCGAGGTTATAAATTCCCCTTATAGCTCTTTTCTGCAGAACGAATATTGTATTTAGGTCTGCAGCATTCCCCAGAGAAAAATCCCATACGACATTAAGCTATGAAAGTAACTGAAATAAACCATTCTAGCTGTTTCTAAATCTATGAGGCGTCTAATTGTCTTAACTGCTACAGAACTGAGTTTGCCCGATAGCCTTTCTATATGTGGACCCCATTGTAGTTTGGTGTCCAGCATAATACCTAAAAACATGGTTGTTTTGACGGGCTCAATCCTAGATTCATTAAGTTGTACATTGGTTGTCATATGTTTAACATTGAGCAATGAAAATTTTAAAAGTTTAGTTTTCTTTTTGTTGTTGTTCTTTTCGTTGTTGTTCTTTTCGTTGTTATCTCCAAGATGCTATCGCTGTCCTCCAGTTTTATTTCGCTGTTACACCACCGACACAACCGCATGCGGATACGAAACTAACAAAAATCTGACAGTTGTATGGAAGTATTTTGTGTATATTATGTCTCACTCTATTACACAGCAAGATTAATTAGTTGCATCCTTGTCTTTACCGTTCCGCAGATAACTTCGAAATCGTCGTTACACAGACGCAGACGTCTTGACAGAACATGCAGTGAAGCACGTTCTGTCAATGGAATCGTTAGATGGAAGCCAGAAACATTTCAATATTGCTGAATTGAATTCTATATTATCCCGACATTATGCAGTTTGATGCGTAGATAGCAAACATGCGTAAAAAGATGTCTTCAGCCACAGGCTATCAAAACTACAATGACAGTTTTTTCGTTCCGCACATGTTTCGTGGCCGCAATAGTTTCGCAGCCGCATGCGAACGCGTGGGTGGACTAGCGTTATAGTGCCAATTTTCCTAATAATGTTAACGCTGTTGGTACACTTACGCAATCGCATGCGGCAGCGAAACTACGAAATATCTGTCAGTTGTATGAAAACGTTTTGTATATGCTATGTCTCTATTACACAGCAAGCTTAATAAGTTGCATCCTTGTCACTACTGTTCCGCAGATAACTGCAAAATTGTCGTGACACAGACGCAGACGTTTTGACAGAACATGCATCAAGTTTTTTCTTGTACTTTTGACGGTTTCGCACATGTTTCGTCGCCGCAATAGTTCCGCAAAAGTTTCGCAGCCGCGTGCGAACGCGTAGGTGTTCTAACAGCGTAAAGTGACTTGCTTGATCATTAACAGCCTGCCGCAGTTCACTATTGGATATAGGCCTTTACATTCTGAGATATACCTACACTAATCTTGTTTTATATAGGTATCTACCTGAAATGTACAAAGGAACCATCCTAACTCTAGTTTCTGGAATCTTTTACGAACTAAATTAGGTTAAAGGTGCCTCGTTGGTCTCGATAACTTGCCTACACAACGTTTCGGTCTGGGTTATACCAGCTGAGATTATATGTACTAATAGCCAAAGTTTGAAAGTATTCCTCTTCGCCGTTGACAGTTTGAGTACATGCATAGGTATACCTATGTAGTAGTCAGTTCATGCTCTGTTAACTAAGTAGGTAACTTCACACTTAGAAGCTCGTACGATGGCTACCGTACGAAGAGGCGCCCGGTCCCTCTTAAAGTACCTCGGTTGAACTTTTCACCTAAGTCGTCTTTGCAAGTTTTGGAGGTCCCGCAGAATATAAACTTTTAGTGGGTCAATAGTTTGATCGACATGAGAGTGCAATAGAATCAAATATTAGTAGGTAAGTACGGTAGTGTTACCAAGTTGCTTTTCTATTTATTTAAAATGTTAAGGGAGAGCCGAGCTTTCACCTACTGGCTACAGGCATTTTCTATGCTTAAATAAAGACTCTTCGACGTGCAATTAAATGCCAAATGTGAGATGTAAATCTAAACTGATTTTACTTTTTGTTATTTAACATGACATCACTTTGCATTACATATTCGTAAGTATTAAACCAACAATATTTTTCGATGGCCAGTCAATAAACCTGACAAGGAAAACGGAAAGAAATATTGTCCTTACATTTTATTTTCTTCGATATGTAATTTTTTGCTTCATTGAAGAATCAATCGAAAAATTGAGGTTGTGTTTGTTGGCATTTTGTTGTACGGTGCAAATATGAATAAGTACATAGGTGAACAATAAGTAAGAAAAACAACTGAAGTGGTTTTCAGATTGAATGCAGAGTACCTATTTACCTTGATTGTAAGTAAGGTCGTTCTTGCCGATTCATCATATTCTGTTTAAAGGTAACCTAGTTAAAACTTGCAATGAAGAAAAAAGATTTCCGTCAACGCTTGATCATATGTTAACTTGATGCTAATATACGTTGGAAAGTTGGAATCTATTTAAAAGCTTATGTGCTTTCATCGGTAGCTTGTAGTGATAAAGTTTTTTATATACCCTTTTAGTTTTACTTTCTATTCACCAGAAGCGACAGCTTAACGTTCTCTCCGAGGAACGGGACAATCGATAATAACCAATTCGTCTTCATAAATTAAAATATAAAAGCAATGCCAAAATCTTCTGATAGATAGACCGACAACTTATGTTTAATTTACTTTTATCTTATTACTTATTTGTGTCCACGGGCACACCGGGTTTCAGGGCTGTCCAAATTATTCATCTTTAGTTGAAAATTGAACCCATCTAAAAAAATAAACCACCCAATTCATTAACCCTGATTTTTAGGTTTCTAACGGTTCTTTTTATACCTACATACAGGGATGAACCCTGTAATATATAAAAGAGAAAACCTTTGTAAATCTATTCTATGTTTTACTACACATGTTTAATCTGTATCCATAGAAGTGTGAAATTAATTTGTTGGACATAATTTGGGTCGTGTAGTGTGTCCAATCAATCAAACCAACGCTGTTCTGTCAGTGGACGCCGGCCTCTCCCAAGTTGCGTCACGACACCCGTTCGTCCCAAATCAATCCATCTTCCACACGACCTTACAATAAATCTTACGATTTGTATGACATGATTGATACCTATGATACTTAACTAAAAAAAGAGATTTTTGAAAATTTTGGACGAAAAGATGCTCTGTGCTTTCTGCCAAAGTTATCTTGAGCCGTCAAATGGTAAAGATTTCTTCGGAAGATAATGCTGTTATCTTCAATGATATCCAACGCACAGTGTTGACATTTGATTAATGAAGGTTTTCCGCAATGGCAACTTGGTTTTCACGTCTCTAGCATAGAATAAGCTTTACCGCAAAATATTACCAAATTGCCATAATATGGCAATATTTAGACACTTTTGTCACACACTTCTTTACTGAAGTTGTTCTACGTTTATTATATCATCCAATTTACTTTAACGTTATTGCTCTACATAACACTTCAAAGCATAGCGTCGATACAAGAAGTACTTTTTAGGATAGAGTGTCAGGCACTTGATTTTATAAGATCCATGTCGATCGCATTAAGTGGTATCCATTTTCCACCAGCTGTCCCATTTAAAAGCAGTCTCGGGTGGCATTATCGAAAATAAAAAAAAATCACACGAAAATGGCTAGAGAAGTATTTTTAGTTTACTAGAAGAAATATCATCTGTTTATATACGATTCTTGCGTTGCTCAAGAAGCTGAAATTTGTCATGTACCTACATATGTTCCCTTTGGAACCTTTGGGTGCACTTAGAAGGTATTTCCTGAAATTGCCACGAGAACAGGCAGAACTGGTTAATTAAAAAATAATTGTGGGCCGTAGCGAGTATCCTCCACTTCATCTATAGGTATTTCAATCCTCAACCAATTAATCACGCGATTTTACGAAGTTTTACTTTTTTGTAAGAAAATTTTTCATACAATCGATCGCTTCTTTTTATGTGACCTTCTGCTCTCGTAGCGACCGGCTCCCATTACTAAGTTAAAAGATAACAGTCACGAAATATCACTAGTATCATTAGCGAAAGTGCCAACAGGGAAAATGTTAATTACTTTTGTACACAATAGGTCAGGTCAGAGGAAAGAATAAGAATGTTTTCAGATATGTAGTAGAATTTTAAAAGAAAATTCATGTCCTCTGAAAGCATACCGTATTTCTTGTGTACTTGTTTCTTGATTCTTGAACTACTAAAACAATATGAATAATGGCATAATCAAAACCACTACCAGTTACGAGAGACCATCCTGACATATGTAAGTACCTATTCCACTGTACATTGATCACATAGATTAGCTAGCTAGGAGAGATAAAAGGGAGTGAAGGTAAGAGACAAATCCTAAAGATCAAAGTATTTTTAAAAAGCTTTTTATAATATCACTCCTAAATCCGGGCTATAAAAACATACCTACCTATGGAGGTTTTCCTTAAAGCAACTAAGTTCGTCGTTTGTTCAACTCGAAATAGAATTTGCTTAACAGAAAAAGATGCAGAAATAAAGAAGAAGATTTGGTGCAAATATACAAGAGTATAACTGAATATGTTTCACGACAATAATACTTACAAAAATATCTGCCTTCCCAAACAAGAAAGATCATTCATACCTAAACCAGCAAGGCGTTCTCTCGTAAAATCTCACGCGTTTTCAAACGACAGAACAAACAGGTATAGATGTGAAGGGACAAATCCTGTGATATCTCTCATCTACATCCTTCACGTTCTATATAAATCTACGAACGCGCAGGGTTCATTGTACAAATCCCTTTGATCGTTAACGCTACAGTGTTTACCTAAAATTATTACTATTTCGGCTCAACGTGTAGACTCTACTTCAGTAAGCAATATGCGACACGATTAAGGCTTACGTCGACATATTACATAATTGGGATATTCCTTTTAGTTTATCGTTATCCTAGCGTTGATTATAAAATTACGAGACGTTGCTTTGTAAGTAAATAAGCAATATTTTACGATAAGTTCAGTTTCGATACATTTGAAGATACAGGCATCCCATAACGACTATCAAGGATCATTATGACGCTCAGAAACGATAGTTTAACTAGCTGTCTCCAAGACCTCGCCACTTATCTCCAAAATTAATCGATAATTCACGATATAATACACACACAACTTCGAAAAGTCAGTGGGTTCTTTTGAAGCTGAAACTCTCTGCATGGCAATCTATTGGTCTCCCCGCAATTCAGTCCACTAAAGGGTTTTTGTTACCCACGAACTAAACAAATTTGCTTTACCGATATGCTCAGTGTGGCATCTATGTCTTTCAATAGCGATATAAGTTTGTGTTCCAAGTTATATTTGATAAAGCCCTTTTGGTTTTCCTTATCCCGCAGTAGGCAGAGGCTGGACTGTTGTTATAGTAAAACTAAGATCAACGATATATTTCCCTATGAGAATACTAAGTGTTTGTACGTAGTAAACGATGGGTTGTTGCTCGTGGCTTACTGCAGTGAAAAATAAAAGGTGACTTAAAGCCATCATGCGGGTAGAATTCCACGAAATGCTCATTTGAATGACATAATTCGTCGTACTCTTGTCGCTGTACTCGAACCAAATGGTTTGGTACGACGGTAAGAGACTTGACGGTTTGTCGTTGTTGCCATGGAAAATGAGTAGGCCTTTGGCCGGTGGGACGCAACTTGCGTAGATTCCCTTGCGCTATCACATATTCCAAGCACAGCAGGGTATGCTGGCGCTGCTGCTGCTACGGCGGAAACCTTTCAAACGGCGCAAATACGGAAATTTAGTCGACAATTACGTATTTGAGCCGTTTGGGGTAGAAACGTTGGGCTCATGGGGTCTGAGCGCTCGTATTTTGTAACGAGAAATTTCCAAACGCTTGATCGACGTCTCAAGTAACCAGAAAGGCTGCTTTATTCTTTGCTCAAAGAATCAGCATTGCCATTCAGGGTGGCAATGCTGCCAGCCTTCTGGGCACGTTACCCGATGACAGTGATGCGGAAGAATACTACGACGCCTTTAGGGCCTGTTCACGAGATCGGTCTAAGCGGCGCGCGTCGCGGCGGGCGGCGCGGCAGAGCGTCGTGCACGCCACGACCCTACAGCAGCGGTAAACGCAGCGGCAAATGTGGACGTATTTGGGCCGACGGAGTTACCCATAAATATGGCGATAACCAAAATATCTTTGTGTAACTATACGGTATACCTACAAAATTGTCGACATTGGATCTTCATTTCTTACAAGTATTTTATATCAAAGGAATAATGCATATTCGCAATTAATGAGGCGTTGAATAGGTACACAACGTAGATTACGTTAAGTAGGTAGGTGAATCCCCTTTTAACTTTCATAGTAGCTGTGTCTGTACCTAAATATACATATGTACATTACACAATGTTTTAATGTTTGCGATTTATATTAAAACCTACCATTATATTCTGTAAAACATTGTTTCATTACATCTCGCAACGTTTTATTAACATTTTTGTATTTATACAGCGGATGTGTTGCTATCCATACACGCGACCGTTTTAAAATTTCGACTTTAAATGTCTCCGTATTCATTACCGCCACAAAATATTTAACAAATAGTTTAACCGCCTAGTTCGTCCCTCGCGTAACGCTGTCTGTGCCGCTCGGAGTCGTGGCGTCGGACTCGGTCGCAGTACGTTTGTTCCCGCCGCTCGCCGCACCGCACGCCGCGCCGCTCGCCGCGCAGCCATTCGCGCCAAAAAAAACGCGCGCGTTATCGCTGTGCGCGGCTGCTCGTGGCGTGCTTCGAACGTCTTCATACATTTGATCTTACCGCTCGCCGCCCCGCGCTAACCGCGTTACGCCTCGTGCCTTGCGTTTTATAAGAATATATTATTTTATTTTCTTTTTAATTTAGTTAGGTATAGTTACGGGTTTATAAGTATAGTTTTAGTTGTAAATAGTAAATAAGTAATAGTTAGTGGAAATGTAATTAGTTGCAAAATAATCGAATTGAAATGCGATACTTTTATTGCTTTTAATCTATACTAATATAATAATTGTACAAACAAAGCTAGATTTGATACGAACCACATAAAACATTGACATTACTTTCACTTGATGCAACTTCTGGAGATCTTCTTCTAGTTTTAAATGATTTTGTTCTCTTTTTGCTCCACGTAAACACATCGCGAGCGCAACTACACACACATCTGTGTTATTGTAATTAAAATGTCAAAAGAATTAATGTTGCGGAACATTTTGCGCCAAACAATTACTCTAATCTGAACAAATTGCGAAGAAAGTTTACAAACACGTCCACAACATCAAAGAAACTTCGAAAGACTTTTGACTTCAGATGTCACCTCATGTGTTTATATTTTAAACTTATTTTTACGTCGAGGCACAACAGAAACGATGAGAAGTTGAAATATCTGTCCAGTTGATGAGCGAGAAAATGTATTTATCGCCTGTTATAGTACAAACTACAAAGAGTAACGGGCTTATGTGAATGACGTTGTTTTTATAATTAGTTGCAATTACGCAAAGAACGCGAATGCCACGACTATTTTGCCTCTACCATGTGCCTCTACGTCAGAAACGCGCTTACAGCCTGTAAATTATCTCATTATTTTATAAGTATCTCCTTATTTCTCAAGTAATGGCAGTAATATTCTTAATTTTATTTTTAGGAAGGATTCGGCAGGACCGTGCTGCTTTTTTAAAGGGACTGTTTGAATTACATATACTTATTGCATGTTAGGACTAATAGGGCAACGCAAGAACATTATTAGTACAAGCTCTGCTTAGTTAGGGACTAGATGGTGTTGTGTCAATGTGGAAGAATATTATCATACTAGCTGTGCCCGCGATATATGATACCTATATTGAATGGTGTAGATGTAGATGTCCTGAAAATTGCTCAAATTACTTTCACTTGTTCGTGCGACTCCACACCGCGAAGTTACCAATCGCGAGTAAAATATCAGAGAATTCCTGTGCATGTTGCCTGTGTGCCTCATAATCATTCTCGCGCTCGCATATTTAATGTCAAATGCATAGCGATAATACAATCCCATAGTTATGAACTGTTTAGACAGGCTCTAATTTCATCAGCTCTTGTCTCATATTGTATGGTGGTATAACAGACAGAGTCTAACGAAAATCGCCACTAAACAGTACGGCTATGACGCCCATGGGTTCGTCACTTTGCTTGATTTCCCAAATCACTATCCACGCTACGACACACACGATCATAATTATATTAAACGCTGTTCTTCAGAAGTCTCAAGACATCATTTTGCAGGCTTCCGGCTAGTTCTTATGAGTAATAGTTTATTTGGTGTATGGTGTAATCTTTATTTATACGTACACCAGCAAATAATGGTTCAGGCAGGCCTTATTGGGTAATAGGATAGATATAATTACATATGTCTACTGTCAAGCAATGGTTAATTACTTTGTTGTGGGAACCTAAAATGTCCTCGGCCAATTTGTCTTCAAATAATCTCAATCTCAAAAATCATAAAATATGCAGCATCTCTAACCCATGGCGTAATCGATGAGGACTTTTACTAATACTTGCTTCAGACAATGTTATCCCAGTGTTTATCCCCATCCAGTAAAATGAAATGACTCGCCACTCTGCGAGCTGTTTACATATACATGTGTGAATACGTCCAGCCTAAGCTGAACCCTATTTAATATAATTAATCATACAAATTTAAGTTCAATTTAAATTGGAAGATCCAAATGTTTGAAAATATCCTATTTATAATCTTTCAACCCTCGTAATTTTAGATTTGACTGATCATAATATATTAAGTTTCAACCAATTCAACAAAAGAGTTACTTTCATGGAACAAATTTTAACCCGACAAATGCATCGTAATGTTTAATTTAACACAGCTTTTTTATTTATGAACCGATTCGTATAAAACAAAACAAAACAAACACTAAACGTTAAGTGGGGCTTACCACAACACATCAGTGAAAACCGCATTCCAATTCGATTAGCCGTTTCTGAAATTAGCGTGCACAAACGCACAGACAAACAGACAAAAAGTGTAATAATTATATTTTTGGCTTCTCTTCTTTAATATAAACCCCTTAAAATAGATTTCTCCTGAATATCTTCCATGTACAGACATCGATCACTTACAGATTAATTACATATATGTATAGATGGCCGTTTCGCGCGTTAACCAAAAATCAACCGTATAATCATAGTAAAAACAGAATAGTAAGATAGCTTCATACAAATCGGCCCCTGCGCTGCCGCGCTGGTTTGAATGTACGCGTGAGTCGCCGGCGCCGTGTACGCACGCACTTTTCACGCACACAATCTCACGAGCGCTGCAAGCTCGGCGCGGATTCAGTACGGGATGCGCCGCGCGTCTGATCGAGCGCATTCATGTAGGTATTACACTGCTCGCCCGCTTGAATTGTTTATATACATTCAGTTTTGTAATAAACGTTATTAATAATATAAAATGTGTTAAACGACAGTAAATTTAACTTGTTACTTTTTCTCATTAAAAAAGGCATTTAGATAGTTATATAACGCTTAGGTAGTCAGTAGGCATTTGAGAAAAAATAAATTCAAGCTTAAATTGTGAAGTATTCAGCGCGATCACTTAAAAAAGCGGCGAAAAAGCGCGAGCGCCGACAAAGCCGGCGCCGCGGTGTAAACAAGTGACAACCCGTGCGTCAACGCAAGAGTAGGCAATTAACTCGCCGAGCGGCCTTAGCTAGCTTACTATTCTGTTTTTACTATGGTAGTATAATCGTAGGTACCCATACTGGCGCGGCGAGATTTATTTTGGAAGTTTTATTTCATCTATATCTTGTGTGTTTTTATACCGATTTCTATATGTTTTTTTATAAAATAGATATTAAAGTGTACTTTTTGAATATGGGAGTTTGTTAAAGATATATCTATGTGAAATACAATATATTTATGTATTTAATACACGTTGAAAAAATGCCTAACGATTAAACATGTTATTGTGGCTAATTTATAAAAAAAGAATATAGTATAAAAGATATACACCGCTATTTTTTAATTAGTACAAAAACTTTAAGGACAGATTAGCGAAGATATTATTATCATATATGTGACGTAAGAATTTCATAATATCAATAAAGAGCAAAGTTATTATCATTTGTTTATTATAGAAAATCTCACTTAAATCATAGTCATATTTTACAATCCATTCACTAATTCATTGATAATATTCCATCCTGCTCATTTGTATTCTCTCTATCGCACTTATGATGTAGGTAGCAATAGAAAATAAAATGAAGAAAAATAATAAATGTAGGTAGTTATTTTTTAATTTAGTTAATTCTACCCTCTCCTTCATACTTCATTCGGGCGTAGGACCGGTAAAATTTATCGTTTAACAAGTAATTAAATACGGAGGTATGTAATTAGAAAGCAAACAAATATAATAAAAAAAGATGGTGTTCTGGACTAAAAGAAAAGAGTAATTTTGGCGTATTTATGAAGTTAGAATCATCTGCTATTTACAAATCATTTTATCGTCATCATGTCAGCCTAGAGACGTCCACTGTTGGACATAGGCCTTCCTCAAGGTGTGTGGAGAACACAGACCGATTTTGAGGCGCCTGCATCAAATTATTATTTACTTAAGTACGTATTATTTACTAAACTTACAAGTATTTCCATTGTCCTTCGAAATGTCCACCACCGTTGTCAAAAGCATCCAATATGCACTGTTTTAATTGTTTGACACTGACCCGGTCACTTTTGTACACTCACAATACGATGTTTATGGGTACACAGCTGCACTCGCGATTTTTCCACTCAAAAAGTACGCACGAAGCATAGCTACATACACCCGTGATATGAACTGATATGATAGGCCATCGCGTCGGGCAAACGTAGACAAACAATTCAGTTTTGCAACGAAATTAGATACGCTGACTTTCGCTAGTAATTTAGTACTGTTTTTCGCATCGTCGGGGCGTGGCGCAGGCGCAGAGGGGCGGGGGGGGGGAGGTAATTTATCAATGGTATGATAGTACAAGGGTCGGTCATAGTATTAGTATTGCATTTACCAATTATCACGTATTTTTGTGGACAGTTTTGAGACAGTTTTGGGACTTAGTGTTTTTATTTTTCAACTACATAATTATGATCAGTTAAAGATACTTAGTGCCCTGTTAAATTTTTTGTACTAATTAAAAAATAGCGGTGTATACTATTTGGACTTTTTTGTAGATCTTTTGAAGACCATCATCTTTGTAATACATGCGTTTGGTGTATGATCAACGCATGCGAGTATAAAACTTCGAAAGCGCATTTTCATCAAAATTGCTTCAAATTTATCGTCACTGCTCAGCTCCTACGTGTCTTAGCGTTATGTTATATAGCCTATAACCTGCCCAGGAGTATGTACTACAATCGTACCAAGTTTGGTTAAAATCCCTTCCGTAGTTTTTGACCCATGCGTGCACATACAGACAGACAGACGGACAGACAGACAGACAGACAAAAAATCTACTGATTGCATTTTTGGCATCAGTATCGATCACCATTCATCCTCCAATATTAATTTTGAATATATATTCAATGTACAGAATTGACTTCTCTACAGTTTTATTATAAGTATAGATATAGATTATTATTTCTTATGTCAGATCATCCCCTTCCCCCTTATTGACGAAGGTGACGCTAGTGACTCATACTCGTGATTTTAACTTGATGTTGAGGACTCATGTCTTCTCATAATTTCATGGTCTTGATTTTAACATTTGAGAACAACGGTATAAAAAATTATAATCACTTTTGTCCCAAGTTCAACACTGACAATGTACCTACTGGATGTTGTGAGGTCGATTATTCGCTACGCTAACCATGCAGTATATTTATAGCTAAGGTGTATACGTCGCTATTTGCCTTTATGTTCATGGTAAAAGCAGATACGCTATAAAATATACGAATGTTACTTTTATAATCCATTCATACTAAAAGTTAAAAGCATGTTGGATAAATAATTCTAAAGCCGAGCTAAAACGCTTGAACGAAACGTTATAAGCTAACACAGCTTTACTAAAACTATTGGGCAAATTAATAAGGGGTTGGTAGGTTTAAAATATTCTCATTTGAACCACCTGACCCGCCTCTGCCCATGGTTTACCAACCTTGCATTCAAGCCAAACTCATTAATTCACTTAGTTCACAATAATTATGACTTTAAGAACATCTTTCAATGTTAATATCTTTATGATTCTACATTTCATACATAATCTCAGTAGATGCACCTATTGCGGCGGGCATTGGAACAATAGTAGTTAAGGATCCCACTGACGACAAAGTTTCATTTGCGCGAATGGAATACTCCAGTGTGAGACGGCTAAGAGAGAGTGGCCGTACCTGAGGATGTTATTATGAAGTGCGCACCTAAAAGAGGTGTGCGTTCGCACAGCGGAATGTTGTTGAATTTAAAGATTTTAATTATGCAGATATTTAGTGTATGACGTCGTATAATTGTGTATGGTAAAAAAAAATTTGTGCACGCAGCCATTGTGGAGAAATTCAGCAAAAACTGATTTCGCTGGGCGAACGTTGTCCTGGCGGAACTTTTTTTAATCCATTGACTTTAGAAGAAAAGAGATGTGTCCAAAAATTTGTGTGTATTTGTGTGTAATTGTGTATGTATGAATAAAATTAGTGCATGCATAAACTTCGGAGAAATTCAAGTTTCCGCTACGCGAATGTTTGGCCATTAGCTAGTTTTCATATAAAGCGCTTACATAGAGAGCTGTAGATTTTTACATACGTTGTTTTGAATTTGTTTATATTTGTTTAAAAAACAGATTTAGAAAAAATCGTAGAACTTAAAAGATAAAAATATAAACGTAAAATACGCTTATTAGGTCTTAGTTCTTAAAGTATGCACTTTGGGGTCTAGATTTTCACGTTTATACAAACCTTGTAAGTGTCTGCAACTTGTTGCTAAGTATCAATGATGTTCCGTTAGTAATTAAAGAGTTATAGGACAATTTACCATGAATAGATCACTGTTTACAAAGCAGTCAAATATCACGACGTTCTAAAGGAATTGCATGGTAAAATGTATGCCAATAATTAGTGTATTCATTCAACTATTCACATGCAAAATTTCATGTCATTAAATTCAGTAATTAAAGAAAAACAATTATAATACTGACGAAGCATCGAAAACCTACATAACCCGACCAAGTTCGGATGGCTACAAAAAAGCGGCCGTGCCATATATCTAAGAAACGTTCTTAACCTTCCAATATAGTATTCATTAATATGGTAAAGTTGCGTACACAAGCGTTAGGAAAAAATAAAAGAATTGCATTTCTTGAATTAAAATTATTTTTTAAATAATAACGCCACTATCTACGATAAAAATAAATCTTCAATTAACAAGTATTTAAATATCCGTGTACAAAAATATTTTTAATTACATATTACATAATTATGTAATTATAATAACGTTAACAAACGCTTGCAACGACAGCAATGGACTTAAATGTGTTTTGACTAAAACAGGTTTAATAAACATATTGCCCTTTCTTTTCTTCAAGGATGGAAGTACCGTTTCAAGCGGGAAGCCGCCTATCGCTCGTTGCGCGCAGCGCGTTGTCTATTTTTTCACACTAGAATATTTTTGATCAATTCATAACTACAATACTTAGACTATTTATTTATTTTACCGCTTCGAACAAAATAATTCTGCATATTTTGGTGGGGTGCGGGGGACCACGCTCACATATATAAGTCACTACCAGTACAACGGTATACATCAATTAAAAAATCGATTCAAGAAGTAGTTTTTTTTAAGTTATTAGATTGTTTGATCCACTAAAGTTGCAAAGGGGATTGCTCGTGCATACCTAGTCCATTTGGTTAAATAGTGTAATAAGCTACAATATGATAAATATTTACCTAAACAGTAGTATTTACGTGTGGTAATTATTTAATTGCCCTAAGAGGTCTATAGTTAGAATTCTGATCCGTGGACTCTTCAATAGAAATTAGCTGTATGAATTTTATTTGTCTTAAATTTTAATAATATATCTAGATTATATCTCAAGTCTCAAGCGCATACTTAAATAAAGTACCTACGTAAATAGTACCTACTTTCTGTCATAGTCAAATACATTTAAAAAAGTAGGTGTACAAAAGTAAATGACCTATAAATTATATCGAAACAACAATTGTGTTATCACCTATACCAATTCAATACCGGTATTATACTGTAAATTTTGGGATGTAACCTAAATATATTGCACGGCCGCTTTTTTGTAGCTATCCGAACTTGGTCGGGTTATGTAGGTTTTCGATGCTTCGTCAGTATTATAATTGTTTTTCTTTAATTACTGAATTTAATGACATGAAATTTTGCATGTGAATAGTTGAATGAATACACTAATTATTGGCATACATTTTACCATGCAATTCCTTTAGAACGTCGTGATATTTGACTGCTTTGTAAACAGTGATCTATTCATGGTAAATTGTCCTATAACTCTTTAATTACTAACGGAACGTCATTGATACTTGGCAACATGTTGCAGACACTTACAAGGTTTGTATAAACGTGAAAATCTAGACCCCAAAGTGCATACTTTAAGAACTAAGATCTAATAAGCGTATTTTACGTTTATATTTTTATCTTTTAAGCCCTACGTTTTTTTCTAAATCTGTTTTTTAAACAAATATAAACAAATTCAAAACAACGTATGTAAAAATCTACAGCTCTCTATGTAAGCGCTTTATATGAAAACTAGCTAATGGCCAAACGTTCGCGTAGTGGAAACTTGAATTTCTCCGAAGTTTATGCATGCACTAATTTTATTCATACATACACAATTACACACAAATACACACTAATTTTTGGACACATCTCTTTTCTTCTAAAGTCAATGGGTTAAAAAAAGTTCCGCCAGGACAACGTTCGCCCAGCGGAATCAGTTTTTGCTGAATTTCTCCACAATGGCTGCGTGCACAATTTTTTTTTACCATACACAATTATACGACGTCATACACTAAATATCTGCATAATTAAAATCTTTAAATTCAACAACATTCCGCTGCGCGAACGCACACCTAAAAGAGCCCACGCAAGTGCTTAACTTTTGTACATAATACATTATGAATAATATTTGTTTTGTCTAGTCTAAAAACGTCGGGCAAACAAGAGTCATTTTACATTTATTTTCAATAAATTACACGTACAATCAAACAAGTCGGTGGTGGACCAGTTTGAAAAAAAATCACATGGCTCGCTCATAGAGTTGACGCACACTATAAATTGGTTTTGTATAGGTACGAGTGTCAATGTGTGTGTAAAGTAGCACTGGAAGCAACGATGTCTTGCTGAGCGATTCTCGCCCTTATGGTGGTCTAGCGGGAAGTTGTTCGACTGTACCTACCCTTTACATAAACATTTGTAATCATAAGATCGTTTTGAATTTTATTTTAAGGTTCTCTTTAAATACATTCACTACCTCTAGATAAACCTTATCTTTCAGATAAATCTCATTTGGAACGAAATTTTTTTGACTTATCTGACATATTAATTTAACAAAAACTTATCAGACAGCGGTGAACCAGCCCTTAATATGTTTAAGCCATGGGAACACGTCGAATCACGGCTGACTATTATATTGACAGAGCTACGGAGCACTGGAAGCGACGATGTCTTGCTGAGCGATTCACACCCTTATGGTGGTCTAGCGGGAAGTTGTTCGACTGTACATTACTTCGAAAAGTCAGTGGTACCCGCCGTGGAATCGGACCCGATACCCTCTGCATGGCAGTCCGTTGGTATCTCCACTAGACTGTCGCTGTCCTCCAGTTTTATTATGTACCAATTTTCCTTCTAACGTTAAAGTGATTCGCTTCACCATTATCAGTCTGCCGCAGTCCATTGTTGGATATAGGCCTTTACATTCTGAGCGTTGAACAAGTTATGCAGGCATCTACCTGAAATGTACAATGGAACCATCCTAAGTCTAGGTACTGTAAGCTCTTACGAACTAAATTAGGTCAAAAGTTACGAATAGGTAATTCAATTTCATGGTTCGCTTAATTGACTTAATAGATAGTATAAATAAACATGAAGCTGACGCAGCAAATTAATCATGTATATAATTATTTAGATTGTTTAGTAGTTACACTTTTAGTTAATTAGATTAAAGCCTATTTTGAAATATATAGTTAAATAAATAAACATATTATTGTATTTACTTCTTTTATGGCTATATCCTTTTTATCTAGCCAGGTGAACCCCAACATGGACTTGTCATAAAATGAAGCTGTTTCATAGGTTTTACAAAGCCTATGCATGTCTAAATAGGAACTACATGACGCTGTCTCTCAGTTTCATAATTGATATATTATTTGTTATATTGAAGAAGATCATTACAGCTGTCCATAACCTAACTTTTACGTACTACCAATTTTCTAAGGTATCAAATAACTAGTAGACTAGTTAATCACTCAAGCTACGTGAGTGAATACGCGTTGGTAGTCAACGTGTGAGCTTTAAACCCACGACCTATTAATCACAACCCGAATGTCTTTACCACATATCTAGGTACTTATTTGTTTTAGCCACTGGATAGCTGACGCTCATAATATTATCTTAACTTTTTCACTTGAACTTCCTCAACAGTCTTTTATATGAGACGTAATTATTGGAAAGTAAAGGTGAAGTTTTACCCTACCTTACCTACACAACGTTTCGGTATGGGTTATACCAGCTGTGATTATGTGTACAAATGGCCAAAGTTTGAAAGTATTCCTCTTCGCCGTTGACAGTTTGAGTACATGCATAGGTATACCTATGTAGTAGTCAGTTCAGGCTCTGTTAACTAAGTAGGTAACTTCACACTTAGAAGCTCGTACGACGGCTACCGTACGAAGAGGCGCCTGGTCCCACTCAAAGTACCTCGGTTGAACTTTTCACCTAAGTCGTCTTTGCAAGTTTTGGAGGCCCCGCAGAACATAAACTTTTAGTGAGTCAATCGTTTGCTCCGCGTGAGAGTGCAGTAGAATCAAATAACAGTAGGTGAGTAGTATTGCCAATGTAATATACTAACTCATAGTAATCTCTTACCAATTTATTTAAAAATGTAAATGAAAAGTCGCGCCTTCTAGCCTACAAGCATTTTCTATGCTAAAATGAAGCCTCCTCGACGTGCAATTTTATGCCCACTACGAGCTTTTTTTTTTGTTTTACGAGGTGGAAAATTCCTTCGGATCTCCGACTCTTGAGGAAATGAGAGCCGGAGTATGTGGTGTTACCACTAAAAACCACCTCGACTTTCTAATGTACCGTGCGTCGGAGGGTCGGGTATCGCCGAACCATTCATCGCAATCCCCCGACGGGTATTGGCCCGCCAGATGGTCAGGCCGGCCCCGAAAAAACCCCCTTGGGGGCGGATGAATGTGTTGACGTCCACTATGAGATGCCAACAATGATCTAACCTAACCTAACCTAAAGTTCTTTTACTCTCAGGTACTTATTTAACATGACAACACGTATACTTTGCCTCATCATTCATCAGCATTACCTATACATATCAGTAAGTATTAAACCAACAATATTTTTCTATGGCCAGTCAATAAACCTGACAAGGAAAACGGAAAGAACATATTGTCCGTACATTTTATTTTCGTCGATATATAATTTTCTGCTTCATTGAAGAATCAATCGAAACATTGTTTTGTTTTGATGGCATTTGTTATACGGTCCAAATATGATTACATAGATGAAGAGTAACTAAGAAAAATCAGTTTCAGTTAGGTGGATTTTACCGATAAATAATATTCTGTCTTAAATACGTACTGGTTTCATCAGAACTCAATAAGAAGAAACGTAGTTAAAGCTGCAATATAGAAGGAAAGATAGCTTGATACAAAGATACGTTGAAACTATTTAAATGCTTATGTTTTACATCGTTAGCCTATAGTCATAAAGTTTTAATAAAGTATTTTCTTTTTATTTACCATTTACTTGCCAAATGTCTTCATGTACTAAAATACATCAGTAAAGACAAAATCTTCCGTGGACTTGCGTAACGAATTAAATGTCCTGAAGTTGAAGTAACTGTAATTTGTCCATACACCTACGGTCAAATTATAATTTACTTTTGTGTACAGTTATCGGGCTACAAAGCTGTACGCAAAAACCTTTTTCATCTTCCGTTTGAAATTGAACGTCTCTATAAAATGAAACCAATTTTTAACTTTACCCTTTATATACATAAAGGGTAAAGTTAAAAATTGGTTTATTTAAGAGTAAAGACTTTGTAAATCTATTCTATGTTATCACATGCTTACAATCTGTATCCATAGACGTGTGAAATTAATTAGTTGGACATAATTTGGGACGTGTGTAGTGCAATCAATCAAACCAACGCTGTTCTGACAGTGGACGCCGGCCTCTCCCAAGTTGCGTCACGACACCCCTTCGTCCCAAATCAATCCATCTTCCACACGACCTTACGATAAATCTTACGATTTGTATGACATTATTGATACCTATGATACTTAACAAAAAAGAGATTTTGTAAATTTTGGACTAAAAAAAGTGCCTTCTGCGAAAGTTGTTCGGGATGTTTGATGGTAGGCTGTTGGCGTCAAATAGTGAAGGTTTGTTAACAGCATTGTCTTCAAGGATATTCAACGCATAGTGTTGACATTTGATTAATGAAGGTTTGCCGCGATGGCAACCTGGGTTCTACGTTTCTAGCATAGAATTAGTTTTACCGCAAAAGGTTACCAAATTGCCATAATATAAATAGCAATATTTCGTGAGCCAAACTCACACGCTCACCTCTTATCTGTAGTTGTTTCTCGTTAATTATATCATCTAATTTACTTTAAAGTTATTGCTATAGATAACACTTCAAAGCGTCGATACAAGAAGTACTTTTTAGGATAGAGTGTCAGGCACTTGATTTTATGAGATCCGTCCCGATCGCATTAAGTGGTATCCATTTTCCACCAGCTGTCCCATTTAAAAGCAGTCTCAGGTGACATTATCAAAAATAAAAAAAAACACACGACAATGGCAAGGGAAGATTTTTAGTATACTAGAAGAAATATCATCTGTATATACACAATTCTTGCGTTGCTCAAGAAGCTGAAATTTGGCATGTATGTTCCTTTGGAACCTTTGGGTGCACTAAGAAGGTATTTCCTGAAATTCCCACGAGAACAGGCAGAAACGGTTAATTAAAAAATAATTTGCAGGCAAACCTGTAGGCATCCTCTACTTCATCTATATTTCAATCTTCAACCAATTAATCACGTGATTTTACGAAGTTTTACTTTTTTGTAAGAAAATTTTCATTGAGCCTTCCTTTTTGTTGACCTTCTGCTCTCATAGCGACCGGCTTCCATTACTAAGTTAAAAGATAACAGTCACGAAATATCGCCAGTATCATTAGCGAAAGTACCAACAATGAAAATGTTAATTACTTTTGTGCACAATAGGTCAGGTCAGAAGAAAGAATAAGAATGTTTTGATATTTAGTAGAATTTTAAAAGAAAATTCGAGTCCTCTGAAGGCATGACGTATTTCTTGTGTACTTGTTTCTTGATTCTTGAACTACTAAAACAATATGAATGATGTCATAATAAAAACCACTACCTGTTACGAGAGTCCATCCTGATATAAGTATTCCACTGTACATTGATCACATATATTAGCTAGCTAGGAGAGAAAAAAGGAAATGAAGGTAAGAGACACATCCTAAAGATCAATGTATTTTTAAAAAGCTTTTTATAATATCACTCCTTAATCCGGGCTATGAAAACATATCTGTGGAGTTTTCCCTTAAAGCAACTAAGTTCGTCGTTTGTTCAACTCAAAATAGAATTTCCTTAACAGAAAAAGATGCAGAAATAAAGAAGAAGATTTGGTGCAAATACCCAAGAGTATGACTAACTGAATATGTTTCACGACAATAATACTTACAAAAATATCTGCCTTCCCAAACAAGACAGATCATTCATACCTAAACCAGCAAGGCGTTCTCTCGTAAAATCTCACGCGTCTTCAAACGACAGAACAAACAGATATAGATGTGAAGGGACAAATCTTGTGATCTCTCTCATCTACATCCTTCACGTTCCAAGCAATACGCGACACGGCTAAGGCTTACGTCGACGGTATATACGGCTGTGGACATAATTGGTATTTTCCTTTCAATTTATCGTTATCCTAGCGTTGATTATAAAACTACGAGACCTTGCTTTGTAGCGCAGTGTCCGTTTTCTAGCCGCAAGGAATAGCAATATTTTACGATAAGTTCAGTGTCAATACATTTGAAGATACAGGCATCCCATAACGACTATCAAGGATCTTTATGACGCTCTGAAACGATAGTTTAACTTGCTCGCTCCAAGACCTCGCCACTTATGTCCAAAAATAATCGATAATTGACGGTATAATACACACACAACTTCGAAAAGTCAGTGGGTTCTTTTGAAGCTGAAACTCTCTGCATGGCAATCTATTGGTCTCCCCACAATTCAGTCCAAAAAGGGTTCATTGGTACCCACGAACTAAACGAATTTGCTTTACCGATATACTCAGTGTGGCATCTATGTCTTTCAATAGCGATATAAGTTTGTGTTCCAAATTATATTTGATAAAGCCCTTTTGGTTTTCCTTATCCCGCAGTAAGCAGAGGCTGGACTGTTGCTATAGTAAAACTAAGATCAACGATATATTTTCCTATGCGAATACTAAGTGTTTGTACGTAGTAAACGATTGGTTGTTACTCGTGGCTTACTGCAGTGAAAAATAAAGGTGACATAAAGCCGTCATGCGGGTAGAATTCCACGAAATGCTCATTTGAATGACATAATTCGTGGTACTCTTGTCGCTGTACTCGAACCAAATGGTTTGGTACGACGGTAAGAGACTTGACGGTATGTCGTTGTTGCCATGGAAAATGAGAAGGCCTTTGGTGTGGGACGCAACGTGCGTAGATTCCCTTGAGCCATCACATATTCCAAGCATAGCAGGTCATGCTGACGCTGCTGCTGCCCAAACGGCGCAAATACGGAAATTTAGTTGGCAATTACGTATTTGAGCCGTTTGAGGTAGAAACGTTAGGCTCATGGGGTCCGAGCGCTTTTATTTTGTACCGAGAAATTGCCAAATCTTAGCTTATTTCAAAGCTTGATCAACGTCTCAAGTAACCAGAAAGGCTGCTTTATTCATTGCTCAAAGGATCAGCATTGCCAATCAGCGTGGCAATGCTACCAGCCTTCTGGGCACGTTACCCGATGACAGTGATGCGGCAGAATACTACGACGCCTAAACGCCTCGTGCCTTGCGATTTATAAGAAATTATTTTCTTTTCTTTTTAATTTAATTATAGGTTTATAAGTATAGTTTTAGTTGTAAATAGTAAATAAGTAATAGTTAGTGGAAATGTAATTAGTTGCAAAATAAACGAATTGAAATGCGATACTTTTATTGCTTTTAATCTATATTTTTATCTACACAAACACGACCACAACTTCAAAGAAACTTCGAAAGACTTTTGACTTCAGATGTCACCTCATGTGTTTATATTTTAAACTTATTTTTACGTCGAGGCACAACAGAAACGATGAGAAGTTGAAATATCTGCCCAGTTGATGAGCGTGAAAATGTATCTGTCTCCTGTTATAGTACAAACTACAAAGAGTAACGGGCTTATGCGAATGACGTTGTTTTTATAATTAGTTGCAATTACGCAAAGAACGCGAATGCCATGACTATTTTGCCTCTATGTCAGAAACGCGTTTACAGCTTGTAAATTACATACATACATAGGTACATAGACTCACGCCTGTTTCCTGATGGGGTAGGCAGAGACTACGAAACGCCATTTGCAACGATCCTGACATGCCTCTATGTCAGGATCTTTGCAAATGGCGTTCCGAGAGAAACTTGATGGGACTGAATAAGGCAAGAGTGCTTCATTCACTCCCATCAAATTTGTCATGCATATTCCTCTGTTTAGGGTACTTCTGACCTGTCCTTTTTTTAGAATGTCTCTCTGATCTGGTCAGAGAACGTCCGCCTAGGTCTTCCCATTCACACTTGCCTTATATATCTTCTTTGTCAGTCTTTCGTCATCCATTCTCTCCATGTGGCCAAACCATCTAAATATCATCAAAAGCTTGTAAATTATCTCATTATTTTATAAGTATCTCATTATTTTTCAAGTAATGGCAGTATTATTCTTAATTTTATTTTTAGGAAGGATTCGTCAGGACAGTGCTGCTTTTTTAAAGGGACTGTTTGAATTACATATACTTATTGCATGTTAGGACTTATAGAGCACCGCAAGAACATTATTAAAATAATTTCTTTTTAGTTTAGGTCTAGATGGTGTTATGTCAATGTGGTAGAATATTATCATATTATTATTTATTGTGTCAGATCATCCCCTTCCCCCTAATATGACGAAGGTGACGCTAGTGACTCATACTCTTGATTTTAACTTGATGTTGATGACTCATGTCTTCCCGTCGTCCCAAGTTCAACACTGACAATGTACTGGATCTATGAGGTCGATAAGTCGCTACGTTAACCATGCAGTATATTTATAGCTAAGGTGTATACCTCGCTATTTGCTTTTATTTTCAAGCAGATAGGTACGCAATAAAATATTTGAACATTACTTATATAATCCATTCATACTAAAACAACGCATGTTGGATAAATAATTCTAAAGAGTGTATTCGTTTGAATACCTGTACATTTATGATTCGTAGTATAAAACTCATTGGCAGCCGAGCTGAAACGCTTGAACGAAACGTTATAAGATAACGCAGTATTACTCAAACTATTGGGCAAATGAATAAGGGGTTGATATGTTTAAAATGTTCTCATTTGAACCACCTGACCCGCCTCTGCCCATGGCTTACCAATCTTGCGTTCAAGCCAAATTCATGAATTCAAATAGTTCACAATAATTATGACTTTAAGAACATCTTTAAATTTATGATTCTACATTTCATACAGAATCTCAGTAGATGCACCTATTGCGGCGGGCATTGTAAGAATAGTAGTTAAGCAGCCTACCGAGACGAAAGTTTAATTTGCGCCAATGCAGTACTCCAGTGTGAGACGGCTAAGAGAGAGCGGCCGTACCTGAGGATGTTATGAAGTGCGCACCTACAAGAGCCCACGCAAGAGCTGTGCTTTAGTACATAATACATTATGAATAATATTTGTTTTGTCTTGTCTAAAAACGTCGGGCAAACAAGAGTCATTTTCAATAAACGTACCAACCTACCCTTTACATAAACTTTTGTGATCATAAGATCGTTTTGAATTTTAAGGTTCTCTTTAAATACATTCACCACCTCTAGATAAACCTTATTTTTCAGATAAATCTAATTTGGAACGTTGTTTGACTTATCTGACATATTAACTTAATAAGAACTTGTCAGACATGCATCGCATTGCCTTATGTTCGCATCAGGCAATGCGATGTTCGTGCGATACTGCGGTCTCTCGATGCTAACTATCGACCCATAGCCATCACCCCTATTCTCTGCAAGGTATTCGAACGAGTTATCAACACCCAACTCGTTCGCTACCTAGAAGATCGCTCTCTTATCAATGATCGTCAATATGACTTCAGACCGAAACGATCAACGGGCGATCTTCTAGCGTATGTCACTCACCTTTGGGGTGAGGCTATGGACAGGCACGGGGAGTCGTTGGCTATCAGCCTCGACATCTCCAAAGCCTTCGATAGAGTCTGGCATCGTGCACTTCTTTCCAAGCTTCCAGCTTACGGCTTGCCACCTCGATTGTGCAACTGAGTTGCTAGCTTCCTGCATGAACGACGTATTCGAGTTATTCGCGAAGGTCAAAATTTAAAGTTTATGCAGGTAAATGCTGGTGTGCCCCAGGGATCCGTCTTATCGCCCACACTTTTTCTTCTGCATATCAATGATATGCTCACTTTTGGGAGCATACATGCTGTACCGTGCATGGGCGGTATCTCGGCCATCCTGCGGCTAAGCAGGCCGACATTGAGGAAAATAGGCGAAAACTTGTCGCTGAGCTTGACCAGGTTTTGAACAGCATCTCGAATTGGGGTGCTGAAAACATGGTCAAGTTCAACGCCAAGAAGACACAGGTGTGCGCATTTTCAGCAAAGTTATCTCCATTCCTTCCACAACCTTCTCTTCAGGACACTCCACTACCGATACAGGACAGTCTAAATATACTTGGTATGGACATACGCCGCAATCTCAGCCAGAGAAACTACATCGAGGGTGTCATTAAATCGGCATCTCGAAAACTCCGATTCCTGAACAGAGTGAGGAGGTTTTTCACGCCGGAGCAGCTGTGTCTATTATACAAGACTCAGGTTCGCTCCTGCGTGGAATACTGCTCTCATCACGGCTCAGTTGGTACTGAGCGGAGCCGTGCCAGAGATGAGAGCAGTATTCCACGCAGGAGCGAACCTGAGTCTTGTCAGCACGCCGCTGCAACCTATCAAGGGCATCTAGCTGGTGCTAGATGCCCTTGATAGGTTGCAGCGGCGTGCTGTCCGTATCATAGGTGACTTTGAGGCTACTAAGACCCTTGAATCTCTGCAATTACGCAGGGACGTAGCCTCAATGGCTGTCTTTTACCGTTTGTATCACGGTGAGTGTTCAGAAGAACTCTTTCAGCTCATCCCACCCTCTCCTTTCCTATCCCGAACAACACGTGCCGGGTTAAAGTGCCACGCTTACACAGTTGAGCAGATACCGTCACGTACGAAAAGGTTCGGTACATCTTATCTTTGCCGTACCATAAAGATGTGGAACTCACTGCCAGCTCACGTGTTTCCTTCCTCCCTTGATCCTGGGTCCTTTAAGCGGGGCGTCAAAAAGCATCTCTCAAGGCCGTCAAAGTGAGGGCCGTCATGTCACATTGCCTAACCAGCAATTTGGGATGATGGCCTTCCCAATAGGACTTCACTGTCAGCTTACCATCAGGCAGCGTGAAGTCATTTTGATAGGTTCTTTTTAATAAAATAAAAAAAGACAGCGGTGAACCAGCCCTTAGGTAATATGTTTGAGTCATGGGAACACGTCGAATCACGGCTGACTATTATATTGACAAAGCTATGTGCTCTCAGTAGTTTTCTTCACTACCACTTTCACTCGTCATGGAGTCACCGACGTTTTGCTAAGACCAATAACTTTGAGAACTACAGCGCTAACATATTGGAAGTACATAGTCGCGTAAGATGTGAGAAGCCGAGAGCTGTGCATTAGATCAACACACATGATGTTCTGTTTTTTACACCTGAGAGTTAGCACCACTATCTAGAACGAACTTTACTAGACGATAAAATCTATGAGAAGCTTGCTATGTTGCGAGATGGTTCTAAAAAAAAAAATATGGTATCTTTATAGGGACAGGACGCACAACGATAAGTCAAGCCATACATGTGCAGTACGATTATAACACTTATTTGCTATGCCATAACGACGACGGTACAAAGTTCATTGTGTCTAGCTTGACGTGTAGCCGTACATATGTACTAACTTTTGACTACTTGTATCGCTCTGGGATTAAATGCTACACCGCAGGAAACTTTACGCCTAAGTAGTTGTCAAACAACATTTTGTATCATACGAAATGTTGATCCGTATGGGAATCGAATCGAACTCACAACACTTGTTGTAGTGGGAAACAGTTAAACAACCACTTTGACCACTACGACTGCGCCATCAGTACAGTCAATAACAGCGATGCCTTTTTCAAAAGGTTCAGGTTTTTACTAAACATTTATACCAGTAATTTAAAGTGCATCTGAGTAGCGTTCACCTGTATTCTCAATTAACCGGCCATTAATTGCTCTGTGCGGCGACTGGTGCGAGACAGACCAATGTTGAATGCATCGCATTGTTCTGTAGGTTTTCAACGCAGCCAATACGTTGCTATGGATATGTTTTGTACACAGTTTGATAGATTGAGAACAGACATTACAACTTACAATCTGAGAAACCTCAGAATTGAAGGATTGAAATTACCTACGTATGTTTTTAACTATATTAGTAAAAGAACACCTCAGTACAATACGACTTCGAGTAGGCTAGTTTACATCATATTCCCTTTGTAGGTTAGCCTTGATTAGCCTGCTGATTTTAGCATGCATGGGCGCACTCGGCCAGAGAAGTGTTCCCAGTCTATTCGAGGGTACAGACTCCCTGTGACGACTGTCAAAGATCTTCATGACAGCTGGGATCGGCAGTTTCACGAGCTCGCCGAGGTGTGCCTCGCAGAGCTCGTTAAACTGTCGTGCTCGGGCAGGCGACAATTAACAACTTAATACGTACAATCAAAAACGTCGGCGGTGAAACAGTTTGAAAACAAATCCCTTGGCTCGCTCATAGAGTAGAGGCACACTAAAAACTGGTTTTGTATACAAATGTCAATGTTTGTGTAAAGTAGCACTGGAAGCGACGATGTCTTGCTGAGCGATTCTCACCCTTATGGTGGTCTAGCGGGAAGTTGTTCGACTGTACATTACTTCGAAAAGTCAGTGGTACCCGCCGTGGAATCGGACCCGATACCCTCTGCATGGCAGTCCGTTGGTATCTCCACTAGACTATCGCTGTCCTCCAGTTTTATTATTTACCAATTTTCCTTCTAACGTTAAAGTGATTCGCTACATCATTATCAGTCTGCCGCAGTCCATTGCTGGATATACCTAGGCCTTTACATTCTGAGCGTTGAACAAGTTATGCAGGTATCTACCTGAAATGTACAATGGAACCATTCTAAGTCTAGGTACTGTAATCTTTTACCAACTAAATTAGGTCAAAAGTTACAAATAGTACCTAATTCAATTTCATGGTTCGCTTAATTGACTTAGTAGATAGTATAAATAAACATGAAGCTGACGCAGCAAATAATCATGTATATAATTTTTAGATTGTTTAGTAGTTACACTTTTAGTTAATTAGATTAAAGCCTATTTTGAAATATATAAAAATAATAGTTAAATACATACATACATAGACTCACGCCTGTTTCCCAGAAGGGGTAGGCAGAGGCATATTTAACGCCCACTTTTCGCCAGTGTTTTGATCCCACGTAATAGGTGGCGAGCCTAGTTTTTCGGGATATTTTGTTTGCCAGAGCCTCGTCCGTTGATCGGCAGGTGCACCACTTGCAGGTTTGGGATCCTAAGTTCTTGGTGGGAACCCTTTGCACTTATATTTATATTTGCACAATAGTTAAATAAATAAACATATTATTGTATTTACTTCTTTTATAGCTGTATCCTATTTATCGAGCCGGGTGACTCCAAACATGGACTTGTCATAAAATTAAGCTCTTTCATAGGTTTTACAGCCTATGCATGTCCAAGTTGGTACTACATGACGCTGTCTCTCAGTTTCATGATTGATATATTATTTGTTATATTGAAGAAGATCATTACAGCTGTCCATAACCTAACTGTTAGGTTCTACCAATTTCCTAAGGTATCAAATTACTAGTAGACTAGCTAATCACTCAAGCTACGTGAGTGAATACGCATGGGTGGTCAATGTGCGGGCTTTAAGCCCACGACCTATTAATCACAATCCCAATGTCTTTACCACATATCTATTTGTTTTAGCTACTGGATAGCTGACGCTCATAATATTATCCAAACCTTTTTACTTGGACTTCCTCAACAGTTTTTTATATGAGACGTAATTAATTGAAAGTAAAGGTGAAGTTTTATCCTACCTAAACAACGTTTCGGTATGGGTTATATCAGCGGTGATTATGTGTACAAATGGACAAAGTTTGAAAGTAGGTATTCCTCTTCGCCGTTGACAGTTTGAGTGCCTACATACATACGTATACCTATGTAGTAGTAAGTTCATGCTCTGTTAATTAACTAAGTAGGTAACTTCACACTTAGAAGCTCGTACGACGGCTACCGTACGAAGAGGCGCCTGGTCCCACTCAAAGTATCTCTGTTGAACTTTTCACCTAAGTCGTCTTTGCAAGTTTTGGAGGCCCCGCAGAATATAAACTTTTAGTGGGTCAATCGTTTGATCGACATGAGAGTGCAGTAGAATCAAATAACAGTAGGTAAGTAGTATTGCCAATGTAATATACTAACTCATAGTAATCGCTTACCAATTTATTTAAAATGTAAATGAAAAGTCGCGCCTTCTAGCCTACAAGCATTTTCTATGCTAAAATGAAGCTTCTTCGACGTGCAGTTTTATGCCAACTATGAGTGTGCGTCCACAGTGAATGCGCGGTGACTGGAGCCTGAGGCGGGCGCGGCGAGCGGGTGCGTGCGGTGGCCACAGTGTGGCGCGAGCTCTTGTAGCGGTTCGTCGTATATCAGGTGTTGCAAACTATGGACGACGATTTGTTATTTTTAGACAGTCCGATCCTGAGATGGGAGGTGTTGAACACTAGAGATGGTGTGCACGAAATAAATAAAAACAGAGGAATAACTGGTGAATTTTTTAACTTATATGAAGAATTGAGATTATATCCTACAAAATTCTTTGAGTATACTCGAATGCCCTCCATAACTTTCTTGTTATAGTGCGATTACTGTGGTGTGGATGTTTGCTTTGCCATATAGGTGGTTTAGATTGAATTGCACTTATGAACGATTCAGTATTTACCGCCATTTTACGACAATTAACAAATACAGACGCGCATACGCCGAGCGGTAAGACCGAACTAGTTTGTTACCCCCGTCACTCGCGCATTGGGTCGCTCGCTGACTAGGCTCGTAGTGTGGCCATAACGCGCGGATCTGAACGTTTGAAAACTACGCGCGCTTTCTCGCTCGGGTCTGTCGCACTAGGCGCCCGCCTTAGTCACTACACTATGGACGCAAGCGGCGGTTTCATATGTTTGATATTTCGCGCCCGTTGTCGCAACCGCGCTAGGCTCGCAATGTGGACCATAGAGATATTAGAATAGAGTGGCAGAACAGTACCTAACTCAATACTGTGTCGTGTCCGTCGGTGCGAGAGAGAACACAACATTAAAGGCCCCCTGCATCTCTCTCTAACAATACATGCACAACATCAACATTACGACGACCGGTTGGCGCCGCGGTAGTGTAAGCGACTGCTACGCCGAAGGTCGCGGGTTCGATTCCCGCTCAAGTCAAACATTTGTGTGCATGAACATGGATGTTTGTCTTGGTCTGGGTGTTTCTATGTATAATATGTATGTATTTACAAAAAAAAAAAGTATATATGTATGTTTATCCATTGTCTAGTACCCATAGTACAAGCTTCTGCTTAGTTTGGGACTAGATGGTGTTGTGTGAATGTGGTAGAATATTATTATTATTATTATTATTATTATTACGCAGTGGCGTGCTACCTGTAACTATTATTTATATCAGTTTATCAGTAATCAATAGTTTAAAAATATATAAACATTTTGTCACTTCAAACTATCTTCGTGTATCAATAAAAACAACTTTTAAACTATTGATTACTAATAAACTGATTTAAATAATAGTCACAGGTAGCACGCCACTGCGTAATGTTGATGTTGTGCATGTATTGTTAGAGAGAGATGCAGGGGGCTTCTAATGTTGCGTTCTCTCTCCCACCGGCGGACACGAATAGGCGCCACTCTGCCACTCTATTCTTAATATCTCTATGATGTGGACGCACACCCTAACCTAAAGTTCTTTTAATTACTCTTAGGTACTTATTTAACATGACAACATGTATACTTTGCCTCATCAATCATCATTCATCAGCATTACCTATACATATCAGTAAGTATTAAACCAACAATATTTTTCGATGGCCAGTTAATAAACCTGAGAAGGAAAACGGAAAGAAAATATTTTCCTTACATTTTATTTTTTTGCTTCATTGAAGAATCAATCAAAACATTGTTTTGTTGTGTTGGCATTTTGTTATACGGTCCAAATATGATTACATAGATGAAGAGTAACTAAGAAAATTCTGCTGAAGTGGTTTTTACATTATATATAGAGTACCTACTTACTTACAGTGTAAGTAAGGTGGATTTTACCGATAAATAATATTCTGTCTTAAATAGGTACTGGTTTCATCAGAGCTCGATAAGAAGAACCGTAGTTAAACCTGCAATATAGAAGAAAAGATAGCTTGATACAAAGATACGTTGGAACTATTTAAGTGCTTATGTTTTTCATCGTTAGCCCATAGTCATAAAGTTTTAATAAAGTATTTTCTTTTTATTTACCATTTACTTGCCAAATGTCTTCATGAACTAAAATACAACAGTAAAGACAAAATCTTCTGTGGACTTGCGTATTGAATTAAAAGTCCTGAAGTTAAAGTAACTGTAATTTGTCCATACACCTACGGTCATATTATAATTTATTTTTGTGTAAAGTTATCGGACTACAAAGCTGTCCGTATGTAAAAAACTTTTTCATCTTCCGTTTGAAATTGAACGTCTCTATAAAATGAAACCAACCAATTTTTAACTTTACCCTTTATGTATAAGAGTAAAGACTTTGTAAATCTATTCTATGTTATCACATGCTTACAATCTAGGAATTTAAACTTTCGTGGTCATTTAAACTTGATTTAAATTGTCTTTCGGGATATATACCACGTACCTTTGTTTGGAGTTGCAAGCGCCATGTTCACGGATTTACTGATCAGTACATCCGTGAACATGGCGCTTGCAACAGTTCCGAAATATCGGTTACTCCAAACAAAGGTACGTGGTATATATCCCGAAAGACAATTTAAATCATGCTTACAATCTGTATCCATAGACGTGTGAAATTAATTAGTTGGACATAATTTGGGACGTGTGTGTAGTCCAATCAATCAAACCAACGCTATCGTGACAGTGGACACCGGCCTCTCCCAAGTTGCGTCACGACACCCCTTCGTCCCAAATCAATCCATCTTCCACACGACCTTACGATAAATCTTACGATTTGTATGACATGATTGATACCTGAGATACTTAACTAAACAGAAAGACTTTGTAAAGGACAATGACCAAAAGTGGTCTAGCAATGTTTCATGTTGCAAAACCAAAATAATATAGAAATTAATTTCTTATTTTTTACAACCTTTTGACGTCAGGAAGTTTATTTTCGTATCCGGAATTATGACTTAAAAATAAACAGTGAATAAAAAATAGCTACGCATTATTTCCGTATAAAGTATTATGTATTGACATTCCGTTCTCTCCATTTGTACGAACTATTTAAGTATGAGCCTTTAGAAAGAAACATCACAAGAATTATATGAAATTCATAAATAGATAAATAGTCAGTTACATAATTACGTTTTAAAATATGTATATTTAATAAATATTTTATAGCTTTGCTATAATAATAATTATTATTATATTTGTGTTCCGTCTCACGCAGACTATTAAGCCAGATGACAACCGGCGTCTGGGACCGGCATCGGCCATTACTGTTTATGTGTTGATTTCGAATATACATTGCTATAATCTCTCCATTTAAATAGTAACACTTACGAAACTCCGTTGAGTGTTTATTTTAAATAACTTAGCGTATGTTTCATATAACTTACGACAGGAAGTTTTTATATTTAGTTACCTAAGTGTTTTATTACAACAGGGCGTTTTATGTGTTGTGTTTATGAACTCTTCGAGTCTACCTGTAATCATGTCGATGCTTGATCCTGATCAGCCAATACCGGTTGTAATGCGGAGAAGCCGATGTGTTTTGTAAGTTCATGATAATCTTTGGTTTTAAGTTGCGAGTAGGTTTAAAACATAATTTTAGGTTATGTATCTCCGTTTTTGTTAAATTACTTAAAAACCCGGGTATTTGTAGGAAAATGAACAATTTTATTTGAAAATATATAAAGTGTAGTCCATAATAAATAAAGAATTATTTTGCAACAACTTGAGACGGAATTCCATACATAGATGGTCATTCTCCTTTTGGACTAAAAACATGTGCCTTCTGCGGAAGTTGTTTGGGATGTTTGATGGTAGGCTGTTGGCGTCAAATAGTGAAGGGTTGTTAACAGCATTGTTTTCAATGATATTCAAAGCGTACGGTTGACATTTGATTAATAAAGGTTTTCCGCAATGGCAATCTGGGTACTACGTTTCTAGCATAGAATAAGTTTTACCGCAAATAACTACCAAATTGCCATAATATAGATAGCAATATTTCGTCACTTGACTCACACGCTCACCTCTTAACTGTAGTTGTTTCTCGTTAATTATATCATCCAATTTACTTTAACGTTATTGCTCTAGATAATACTTCAAAGCATAGCGTCGATACTTCAAGTACTTTTTAGGATAGAGTGTAAGGCACTTGATTTTATAAGATCCGTCCCGAACGCATTAAGTGGTATCCATTTTCTACCAGCTGTCCCATTTAGAAGCAGTCTCGGGTGACATTATCTTCTTGCGTTGCTCAAGAAGCTGAAATTTGCCATGTATGTTCCTTTGGAACCTTTGTGTGCACTTAGAAGATATTTCCTGAAATTACCACAAGAACAGGCAGAAACAGTTAATTAAAAAATATCATCCTCTACTTCATCTATATTTCAATCTTCAACCAATTAATCACGCGATTTTACGAAGTTTTACTTTTTGTAAGAAAATTTTCATTAAATCAAGCCTTCCTTTTTGTTGACCTTCTGCTCTCATAGCGACCGGCTTCCATTACTAAGTTAAAAGATAACAGTCACGAAATATCGCCAGTATCATTAGCGAAAGTGCCAACAGTGAAAATGTTAATTACTTTTGTACACAATAGGTCAGGTCAGAGGAAAGAATAAGAATGTTTTCAGATATGTAGTAGAATTATAAAAGAAAATTCGTGTCCTTTGAAAGCATACCGTATTTCTTGTGTAATTGTTTCTTGATTCTTGAACTACTAAAACAATATGAATGATGTCATAATAAAAACCACTACCTGTTACGAGAGTCCATCCTGATGTAAGTATTCCACTGTACATTGATCACATAGATCAGCTAGCTACGAGAGAAAAAAGGAAGTGAAGGTAAGAGACACATCCTAAAGATCAATGTATTTTTAAAAAACTTTTTATAATATCACTCCTTAATCCGGGCTATAAAAACTTACCTACCTGTGGAGTTTTTCCTTAAAGCAACTAAGTTCGTCGTTTTTGTTCAACTCGAAATAGAATTTCCTTAACAGAAAAAGATGCAGAAATAAAGAAGAAGATTTGGTGCAAATACACAAGAGTATGACTAACTGAATATGTTTCACTACAATCATACTTACAAAAATATCTGCCTTCCCAAACAAGACAGATCATTCATACCTAAACCAGCAAGGCGTTCTTTCTCTCATAAAATCTCACGCGTCTTCAAACGACAGAACAAACAGTATAGATGTGAAGGGACAAATCTTGTGATACATCTATGTCCTTCACGTTCTATATAAATCTACGAACGCGCAGGGTTCATTGCACAAATCCATTTGATCGTTAACGCTACAGTGTTTACCTAAAATTAGTACTAGCTCGGCTCAACGTGTGGGCTTGGGCTCTACCTCAGTAAGCAATATGCGACACGGTTAAGGCTTACGTCCACGGCATATACCTATAGCCGGTACAATGACATAATTGGGATTTTCCTGGTAATTTATCGTTATGCTACCTTCAAAGTTTGAAATTACAAGAATTGTGCTTTGGAGCATATTGACCGTTTTCTAGTCTAATCAGATTGGACAGAATATCGGCTTTTCGTCAGAGTGAGTTCTATCTGACCCCTGTAGACCCAAGAGGATGCATTATACTAGGATACGGTCAGTGTCAGGATATTTGTAAGTACAATCGTGCCATAACGACTGACAAAGATCTTTATGTCGGTAACAAGATATTCATGACGGTCTGGAACGACGGGCTAATTTACTATCTTCAAGACCTCGCCACTAATCTCCAAGAACACACAATAATTGACGGTATAATACATACAAAACTTCGAAAAGTATAGTAGTAAGTGATAAGCGGTTGTTTATATAGTCCACGAAAGGATTTTTCCCAACGAAGTAAACAAATTTACTTTTCAGACAGTGCTGCGTTTTATTATTTCTTTCAGTCGCGAAATAAGTTCGTTTGCCAACTAAGATAAGTCTTTGATATAGCCATTTTTGTCTTCCTTGTTTTGTGCTGTGGAGATGCTGTACTTTGGCTTTAGTAAAATCAGGAGCAACCATAATAATCACTACATAGTATAAAAAAAAATCTGTGTTCAGTCTGTCTGTCCCTATGTATGCTTAAATCTTTAAAACTACGCAACGAATTTTACTGCGTTTTTTTTAATAGATTGAATTATTCAAGAGGAAGGTTTATATGTATAATATTATAATATGGCGGTACGAAGTTCTCCGGGTCAGCTAGTTAATTTATAAATAATATATATATATGAATATATATATTAATGGTCGGAGTCTGACTGATGATGTGCCCGGTAACGGCAATAGGCTCGCCCCATATTACGTGGGACCTAAAAATTCATGGCGAAATGTGGGTGTAATATTACACCTCTGCCTATCCCTTCGGGGATATAGGCGTGGGTCTATAAAACAAAATAAAATAATATACATATTAATTGCCTTAAGCCATAGCTATATATTTGCTGATGATTATAATCTCAATTTCTGGCCTAATATAGTCCAAAAAGTCAGTCAGAAAAGTCTGCGTTTATCTGCTTGACCTGTTTATTGCATCTAACAAATAAGTCGCCATAGGACACGAGCTTTATAAAAAGTGTGCAATATCGGTGACCACTTTTTATGCACTACCTTTTTTGCCTTTTTTTCAAACGACGCTAAAATGTTTACCACATAAAACAAAGTGAACATTTTGCCTGCATAAAATACCAGTTAAAATGCTTGGGAAAATCTCTTTGATCGCAGTTCAAATGTGTTATTTTTAGTGCATACATTGTGCTCGTGGCTTACTGCAGTGAAGAATGGAAGGTGACATAAAGCCATCATGTACGTAACTACTGTAATCCTGGACAGGTGACCATGAGTTAAAAGAACTAATACAAAACTATGATATATTAGCAAAATAACATAAAAATATAATAAATCGATATTCTTTGTTGTTGCAGACGATGACGAGATAGCAAAGCGAAGCATTTAATCAACCCTTATTGCAGTTTTCTAATATTTATTATATGTCTCAATTTTTTAAATTAAAATTTCTTATTTTGTAAAAGCCACGTAATTACCGTACACAATAAAGAAAAATGTAATACATTCTCTTCAGAGGGAATCTGAATCATCTTCAGGCGAGAAATGCCTGAATGCCTGTTGCTAGTCAGTTCTGATTGTAGTTAAAGAATATGTCCAGACGTCGTCAGTGCCTAAAGACACATACATACATTCCTGTTGTAGTATGATTTGACTTACCATTCGTAATACATCTCCAAAGTTGAGCAATGGTTGCAAAGGTCACAACGTGGATAGGTGACCACTTTTTTGGTCATATACTTCATGGCATCATCGCGGCCCTGAGCTTTGGAGGACTCGTGAAGCCTTCATAATCGTTCAAGAATAAAAGATTCCTGTCCTTGTTGAAAGCCGTCGGGCGGCCCATAAACTGCGTCATTAGAGTTGCCCACACACTCACACGAAAATAAAGAATAATGATAGTTGGATCGGCCTTCAAAAATTTATTTATTTTAGACAACCAGTATATACTACATGCCCTTGATATACAACCGCACTTAAAATCTTCAGACACTGAAACTAGCACACACAAAAACACGCAGGACTCGTTTTCTTTTCTTTCTTGAACTTCCAAACTGTGAAGTGGGCCTTTATTTTTGGTCTTCACAAACACTCAAAAGACAGGCATATGAAAAACCCAGACTCAAAACTACAATTTGTAAATAATACAGAGTGTTGTTTACACCAAACCCACAACACTCGTCGTAATGTAAATTAGCAACGACAACTTAATCTACGACGTAGTCTTTGCCTCCGATTTTACAATATTGTGAGGTATTAGGCGACACCGATTGGCGTACCTAATAACATTTCACGCCACGATACCCGAGCTGTTCTCTCACAATTTCGTGTTAAATATGACTTTGTTTTATTATTTTCAGTTAGTCTAAGCAAACTCAATTCAATTTCAACTGTTCTGAATCTTTGATCTATTTTAAATCTTCAACAGCAGTTTGTTAATGAATCTTTATTGACACTGAAAACAATCTATGTTTACTTTGAAATTATTAACGACCACAGATGTAGATATAACGACGTGATTTTTCTTTGCATGTGAAAAATAATAATATTCTAAAATTTGTACGGTGAGAAAAATTGCGATCTGTTTTGTGAGTTTTTGCATCTTGTTGTCTCTAATTTTTATCAAACCCAGATTTGATTTCAAACCACATTGACATATTTTCCGTTGATGCAACTTCTAGAGATCTTCTTCTAACTTCTTCTAACGTTTTAGAACTTTTTCATTTTTAGCATTACCTGTCTAGTATAAACATAATAAACCACCACCCACCTTTGTTAACTTCTTTATTTATTTATTTATAGACTCACGCCTGTATCCCCGAAGGGGTAGGCAGAGGTTTTTTTTACTATTTTTTTTATTTTATTTTTTTATTTTTTACACCCACATTTCGCCAGGAATTTTTAGGTCCCACGTAATAGGGGGCGAGCCTATTGCCATACCGGGCACATTACCAGACTCCGTGCTGCTACTGAGAATTTCCTAACGGAAAAACCCAATAGCACTTTGCCCGACCCGGGAATCGAACCCGAGACCTCCCAATCCCACGCGCACATTTATGCCGCGAGACCAAATTTTCTTACAAATGTGTCTCAAGAAGAGTTATTGGACGAGACTTTGAGAGTTAGTGCCAAAATTTAAACAACGAAAATAGAACTTTCTCGGATATAATTGAAGAACTTACAAGACCCATGAAACGACTTACCAACCCGGTACGCTTTGCAAGAGCGAAGTCTCACACGTTTCCGTTATTGTAATTTAAATGTCAAACAAATTAATGTTGGTGAACATTTTGCACCAAACAATTACTCCACTTTGAACAAATTGCGTAGAAAGTTTACAAACACGTCCACAACTTCGTAAAAGAAACGTCAAAGGGCTTTTGATGACGTCAGATGTCACACGTGTTTATATTTTAAACATATCTTGAGGTCTTGGCACAACAGCAATATATCATATCATAAAATAATATACATACATATCACAAAATAATATAAAAAAGTTTAGTATCATCTATATATTAAAAGAATTTGTGTTTTATAATACGAGTCGGCCAGCCCGTTCTACCCAACCGATTCGCATGTTTTTTTTTTAAATGAAAGCTCTCGCGGCATAGATTTGTCATCAAGCATTAGAAATTACCTAACTTGCACATTCATCAAGTTATATGCAAAAACAGTTTTCTCCCATACATTTTTTACGTTTTCGTAGCCGTAGTCAATGACTTTCTGCTTCTATATATCTGGTTCTCATTGAGGTAGGCGTTTTGTTATAGGCCTAAAACACGCGCTGAAAAGAGCTTTTTCATTTGATGGTATGCTCATTTAAATTGGGTAAGTTTGAAGGAAGATAGGTGTGGACATTGAACTTATTTTTCAATATTTTCCTATAAATTTCTTAAGATTCCATTGCTTTCTCTCTACATGGCCGGTTCTTAATTCAAAAATATTTTAATGGCATCTAATAAGTTCCTTGCGGTAACTGCCAGGAAAAACGTTATGCCTCCTTAAGGTGACCTTGCCTTACTTTCATACGGGTGTGAGTGTGGTGGTGTGTAAAATTATATCCGATGTTGGTCAAATTATCACTATAGTGAATTATCGCTGATGGCAGGTAATATTCCCCGAATGTTACCAGTTAACCCTTAATGTTGGGTGAACTGATCTCTGATGTTGAGGAATTTTCCTTACGTTTTATGTTAGGAAAATTTTTGTGTTTTTAAATTACGGACTTTCTTCGGGCATCTTAATTTTTTATTACCTATGTGGAATATATTACAGCGGATCATAGTATTATTGTCATATAATTATATTATAACAAGTGGTAGTTATGGTAGAAATTGTAGCTTTGGTAAGAATAGTAGTTTTGAGAGAAAAGGTAGGAACTTTTGACAGCACCAGCGGTTTTGGTAGAAATGGTAGTTTAAAAAATGATAGATATGATAGTGTTAGTACGAATAGTAGTTTTAGTACAAATAGTAATTTTGATAGATATAGTATTTTCGGTAGGAATAGTAGTTTTGGTAGAAATTGTATTTTGGCATATATTGTAGTTTTGGTAGCAATGTTAGAAAAAAAAAACTACCATTCCTACCAAAAGTACAATTTTGACCTAAACTATAAACGTCATTATTACATTTTTAAAGTATGATGGATCAATCACACCCATACACAAAACAAAATAAATCGTGCTTCTCACAGAAATATTTAGCTGGATAACAGAAATAAAACCTATTTTGTTACTTATAAAAAAAGTTATTTATCTATATTTTTAATTTTGATAATAAAATATTGAAAGATAAAGAAAAAAGTGAAGTTAGCGTAAGTTAGTTACTTAAGTTTTTGGTTTAATAACTTATTGTTACCTATTTACTTGTGAGTAGTTGTGTTTTCAATTATAATGATGGTTCTTGGAAGGAAATTGAAAAATGCTCAAAGAAAGTTTGAACAAAGAATCTTGGTTAATGACGGCCCTGTTGGAGATTTGGTACCGAATGGTCCTCCTACTGCTAAAAAATACGGGTGGAAACGGGTTACGATTTGAATAATTCTACCATCAACAATTTTTAAGTGATTTCCATTCTTGGTGACGGTAATTGCTTATTCCGTGCAATTTCTTATTGTTTATATGTAAGTGAGAATAAACATTATGAAATTCGTTTGGCCACTGTTGATAACATTGTCAATAAGTGAGATGTACATAATATATACATCTCACTTATTGACAATATAAAATAACTTTATTATTTGTGACGAAGCATATGGCCAGACAATTACAAATGCAACGGATTACAAACGTGTGATGGGTTCCAATGAACAGTACGCAGGGCATGCTGAACTTCAGAGTGTAAGTGAGCTATATCCTGAGTGTCAATTCAGAGTTCACCTGGAAAACAGTAGATAGATAGATAGATAGAAAATGCTTTATTGTACACCAGAGGCAAAACAATTACAGAAAAAACATTTACAAACTTAGGTCTAGTTGTACATGGGCGGTCTTATCGCAGGTTGCGATTTCTTCCAGACAACCTGATGGACTATATTCAATTATAATAAGCGAAATCGGGTAGCTAGTGGTGTACTACATAATATTTAGCAATTATTTGTAAAGATAATCTTCGTACTAAATAGCTTTAACATAAATACTATATACTCAATACTACATACATAATTAATACTATACTAATAAAATTATAGATACTATAAAAGATGATATATATAATTATATAATATATATTTATATAAAAGTATATAAATATATACATATATATTATATCCACTATAATACATACTTAAATACCTTATGATATAATAAACCATTACTAGAAACTATTTACTATTTAATTAACATTATACTTACATACGATAACAGTAATGATCAAAATGTCAAGTAGTGTTGAGTGACGAGGTTTTTAAAAATTGGTAGGGATTTAGCCTGTCTAATATTTAGTGGCAACGTATTCCACAAGCGTACAGCTTGAACTGCAAAGGATTTGTCATAAAAAACTGTAGAATGTGGAGGGACTTTTAATTTAAGATTTTCTGATGATCTCAAGTACTTCGAAAGTGTTTCATGGAGATATTCAAAACGACTTTTGAGATACATAGGAAACGAGGGATTGAATAAGATATTGTAAAGAAAACAAAGGATGTGAGTATTCCGTCGAAGGCGGATTGGCAGCCACTTGAGCTTGTTGCGAAATTCAGAGATGTGATCATATTTACGTAAACCAAATATGAATCTTATACAAAAATTCTGAAGTCGCTCAAGTTTATCTAGCTGGACCTCATTGAGATCTAGATAGCTGACATCGGCATAGACAAGAATTGGTAGGAGAATAGATTGTACAAGTGCAATTTTAGTGGTGATAGGCAGAAAGTTACGCAGTCTGCGCAGTGAACCTGCAGCAGCAAAGAGTCGGCGACTGACATTTTGTAATTGGACATTCCACGAGAATGTGCTGTCAATATATATGCCTAGGTTCTTCACTTCTTTACTAAAATCAATTGGTACACCGTCAAAGGACACCTGCGGAAGCATCGACCAATCAACCCTTGAGATAAGTCTGGAACTGCCTATAATTGAAACCTGTGTTTTGCTGGGGTTAACCTTCAGTCCATACGTCTTCGTCCAATTAGATATTTGATCCAGATCATTATTAATAATAGTGATGGCAGATGACAAGTTTTCAAGTTGAGCTTGCGAATATATTTGCATGTCATCAGCATAAAGGTGGTAGGAAGAAGAAATGCTATTGGAGATTGAATTAATAAAAATTGAGAAAAGCAAAGGAGAAAGAACGCCGCCCTGTGGTACACCGGCAGAATTGTCGCACCAAGATGAAAACGTTTCATCCAGACGGACTCGTTGCCGGCGGCCAGACAGGTAACTACGAAACCAGTCAATAACTGATGGAGATATGTCAAGGGAGCGTAAAATGGCAAGGAGAACATCAAAATCAACAGTATTAAAAGCATTACTGAAGTCTAGCAAACAGAGAACTGTGAGCTTGCCATCCTCCATGCCTGACCTGATATCATCCGTAATATTGACAAGGGCGGAAGTGGTACTGTGACCGGAACGGAAACCGGACTGGTAAGGATTGAGGATATTATGTGTTGAAAGGAAAGAGTTAAGCTGGTTATGAATAAGGCGCTCAAGTACTTTGGACAAGAAGGGTAATATGGAAATGGGACAATATTCGGAAAAGGAAACAGGATTAGGTTTCTTAGGTAAAGGGACCACTTGAGCATCCTTCCAAGCCTTAGGAAACACGCCATAAGAAACAGAGAAATTAAGCATGTGGGAAATAATAGGTAGGATTTCATCAAGGATAGGAAGAATCATATTACGGGTGATACCGTCACTACCAACTGCGTTTGATGTTATTGATAAAATGCTCCTCTTAACATCACATCCAGTAAATTGACTAAAGACAAAAGGAGTATAATCAGGAGTAGGAAGCAACGAAAGATATCGTAAAGTGTTCAGTTTTATTGTCTTATCATATTCAGACGAAGCAGAGAAGTGCTGATTAAGCATGTTAATATCAATTTTATTTGGAGTACTATTTTGATTTTGCTTTCCGACCCCTAGAGATTTAAGAAACTTCCATACTTTTGTTGGATCACCGTTTTGTACGGACTTGTGAATGTGCCGGCGTTGTGCGTCCCTACACACCTTATTGCAATGATTCCTAAGTTTCAAGTATTTTTCCTTATTCACCTCAGATGGCCTTGACTTATACTTGGATTTTGCCGCTGCTTTCTTATGAATAAGCAACTTAATTTCATTTGTAAGCCAGGGCGATGGCAGGTGTTTTAATTTTACAGCTCGAACAGGTGCATGGACATCATAAAGGTCAACAACGTTCTTTTCAAATATTTGAACCTTGTCGTCGATTGTATCAGCTTCGAATAGAGGTTTCCAATCAATTGCCTTTGCATCATCAAGAAGACGATCAGTATCCATACCACTAAAATTGCGTAGTAAGAGAGTTCTTGGCTTTGCCTTGGGAGGACGAACTTTGTAAGATAGGAAAATTAGATCGTGAAAAGAAAATTCATCTGCACAATATTGGCCGTGCTTAGCGACATGATTAAGTGATGAGACTAATATGAGGTCTAGAAGTGAAGGAGTACAGTTCGGAAAGTGATGGGTGGCATTTAGGGGCAGAATGTGCAGATTACTAGAGATGGAGATAGAATTTAAAGATGAAGAACGCGAGTCGTTCTTAAGAAGGCAGGTGTTAAAATCACCCATTATAATAGTTTGACTGTAAGAGGGAGATAGATTAACCAAAAGATTCTCAAAGGAGGAAAAGTAATCAACACGTAAAGATGGACAATAGAAAACACCAAGAAGGACTTTGGTATGATGGAGCTCGATTTCCAGAAACAAATGCTCTCCTGCATTGGGTGGGGGCGGTTGTGAGGACATGCTTACGACAGAGCAGGTAATATGAGAACGGAGATAAATGGCAACACCGCCGCCACCACACCCAGTACGGTAATTTCTAATGAGTTGGAAACCGGGTAAAGAATAAGAAGTAGAAGGAAGGCATGGTTTAAGCCATGTTTCAAAGACAAGAATAGCGTGGATAATCTTACAGTCAAGATTTGCCAGCATATCTGGGAAATGGGCGGGAATACTCTGTGCATTGATATGGACAACATTCAAGTTTCTCGGAACATCAGAAAATATTGATTGCAGGTTATCCGCTAAAGAAGGAACACTTACAAAACTATCGTTGTCACTGCTTACAGAAAAAAAGTCATCAGTGTCACTGTTATAATCCATATGGATACTATACTTACTAAATAAAAATAATTAATACAAATATAATATAGATGTATAAATAATAATATATATAAGTTATGTCTATAATAAGCTAATATAATCACTCAACCAATTAACTGTACTTATTCAATATAGTCCACCTGCCAGTTACAAGTCAATATAGAGAAAACACAAAAAAAAATATAAAAAAGACGAGAAATCCAATAGAACAACAACGTATTAAAACGGCGTTTCACAAATTGATGTAAAACCCAGGCAGGATGGTTAATAAAATTTAGCACTTTTAAAAATTGATATTCTACAGTGGCGTGTTACAATACCCCGCTGAAGAAAACTAAACGCTTATAGTGTAGTAGCTACTAAACGGAACGCACTAGCTGTCATAATTGACACTTCACTAATGTCACAACAAACAAAGTACAAATAAAATGAACGAAACGTAACTAGTAATACGATTACTGACTATGGTACTGGCGAAATTGTTCATAACTTGCTATTTTCTGGTCACCTGGACGAAGGACATGACAGTGTCCTAATGGAAAGAATGGTAGGGCAGCACAGTCATATTGAAAAACTTCTTTCGTCAATGTTCAGTAATACATATTATATATATCCCTAATGCGCGGCAAACAATTCAGTAATGCCAAGGTGGAAATTTCACGATACCTAAGGTGCTACGCAAAGCCAATGTTGTGAGAAAATAAGTTTTTTGATATAAATATTTTTTGTAAGAATATCATCTTTTTACTTATTAGATAAGGCTACAATGTACTCATCATACCTTTATGTAAGAGCTTTTTTATAATATTAAAATATGCTGTGGAGCAGCACGGGTCCTCTAGTTTAATATATTATTATACCACGACACACACAGCCATAATATCACATACACACAACACCAGAATGATGCAAGTAGAAAATTCTATCCAGTTGACAGGCGTGAAAATATATTGATTGCCTGATATAGTGCACACTACAGTAACGGATTCAATAAAATGTTCGGCGTGCGCTCGGCGTTCAGTCTGTAGTACAAAGTGAACACCGGGCGCACGTCGAACGAACGCCGAGCGTACGCTCGAGGAACGCTCATTAACAATATGAGGGAGGCCTAACGCTGTTTTCATAATAAAGATTGATGGAACTTTTTTCGAACGGAGAGAACAATGGAGGTAAATTACACACAGGGCCGGGATCCTTAATTAGGTTCTGAAAATTCGTGCACCATCATTTCCTCACACCCACTAAAATGTTATTTTTTGTGTCAAATCATTTCCTTGCCCCTAATATGACGAAGGTGATGCTAGTGAGTCATACTCTTGATTTTAACTTGATGTTGAAGACTCATGTATGTTCATGCTCTTGGTTTTCATATTAAAGAAATTATAATCACTTTTCTCCCAAGATCAACACTGTCTTAGTACTGGATCTTGTGAGGTGGATTATTCACTACGTTAACCATGCAGTATATTTATAGCTAAGGTGTATACGTCGCTTTTTGCTTTTGACAGTACACGCAGCGACAAGTCAAGCTATACAGTTGCAGTACGATTATAACACTTATTTCCTACGCCATAAGAACGGTGCAAAGGACAAAGTGTCTAGCTGGATGTGTTGCCGTGTAGTCATTTCTGACTACTTTTATTTATAACAACACTTGGTGTTGTGCAAAACAGTTAAACGAAAACTTTGCACAGTGCTCCGAGGCCCTGCCCTGCCACGTGCTTCCGTGAGCAAAGTTCAAGCCTTTTGCTAAAGCCTAAGATCTAATTTTCGATATTTTTTGTAAAATAGTAATATTTCGATACCTTAAAATAGGTGTAACTGAGGAGCACATTTCCACACTGAGCAAATATTGATTTGCCCGCATTATGGAACAATAACATGTTACTTTCTATTATAATAATGTAACTGAGTTTGCTAGCGTAGTAAATACAGTAAACACATAAAAAGGTAGCCATATAGGAGACAGAATCCTTACCTTTAAATAAAGTTGCAATTATATTAGCACATACCTAATATACCATCATCATCATCAACCTGCATAGTCCACTGCTGGATAAAGTACAGAAAGCACTAAGCTCGGTTTTCGGCTCTTCGTGTCCAACCACTGCCAGCCACTTTGGGTATGTCGTCACTCCAGCTAGCCTGAGGGCGTCCTACATTACGTACTATCTAATATAACTTTTGTAGTAATTTTGAAGTAGACTTGAGGTAGAAAAATGTACTTATGGGGACGTTCCCCATAAGTACATTTTTCTACCTCAAGTTTATTGGACTGAAACCATAAAATTGCCAAACCACATGCTGCAGACGACATAAACTTCAACACAATCCAAATGAAAAAAAAATACAAATCTATAAAAATATTGGATATCCGTGTGGTGACGGATTAAGAATACGAAATGTCACCACCCCATATCATCCCATGGGTGTCGTAAGAGCCGACAGAGGGAGCACATCATGCAGAAAACAACACTGCAAGAGAAGGAAAACTTGATACAAATACAAACCCTATACCAACCCGTTTGGCCAGCGTGGTATAGTAGGCCAATTCCTCCTTCCAAAGGAGAGGCCTAGTCCAGCAGTGGACTATTGAGGCTGATGTGATGATATTTTTATAGATAGCCTGCACAACACATTGTTTATCGTGACTACGGAGTATCAGACATCGAGTCGATCAGAGAGTAAAACTAAAAGCGTTTTAGTGCTTCCTAACACGCCATAGGGGGTGTAATTTTCATATCTGTGTTATGTGCCACACCATCGTAACAATCACTCATAGCCACCGAAACTCTTCTCTTTTATGTATACTCGTCTATTTTATGATACCTATGGTAACGTAGTAAATGATGATGACTTGTATTAAAGCAAGCGTTCTAATTCGCTCTTTCACACTTCACACTGACTAAAAACAGCACATCATTCAAATTCAAATATTTGTCTATTAATAATGAGAAATGGTTACTGTAGCACAATGGTTACAGTAGTACGAGTCAAATTGAACAGACTTCTTTATTGGTTGTTATCGGTGTAGAGGCTAATTAATCGATGGCAGATGGGCAGAAGGCAAGGTTGGTAAGTTACAATGAGATTTTGACATGCTTAGCGTCTATGCAAAAGAAACACGTAGAAAGAACGAAACATTTAGCAGTTGCTTAGTATAGAAGAAAATTACTTGAGTTTTTAATTTGAGCATTTCGTTAGGCCATGTCGTAGGACAGAAAATCAGCATTTCGAATGTTTGTTGCCTTTTAAATATTTGAGGTAATTTCTAAGAAATAAACCTCCATTAACAAGGCATCGAAAATCAGCGGTTTCTGAGGTACCGGACTATAAAGATATTCTTAGAGGTTTTCTTCTTATCATCGAAATAAAGGAAAAAAGAACTATCCAATTCTTTAAAACCCCGTAAACAAAATACATATTTCACGTTTATAAAATAATAGTAGAACTGTGAAAGCTTTTTGAGATAGTATGGCTTGCATTGTTTAAAAGGATAATGCGCGGCTTTCGTTGAATCTTCTCGTCTGGCAACTAACAAGTTCAACTTAATTAGACTTGTTTCTGAGACTGTACTGTGACTTAGGTTCTATGCTACTACTATATCGAATACGGTATGGTATTATTTTATTTGTAAGCTCTTTTTATATAGTGAGTACAAATGTAAGAACTAAGTGTAAGTAAGTAAAGAAGTAAGTGTGTAAGTGATGCCTGGGCCGTTGAAGTCCAGTTCTTTAAAATACCGGAGATTAATAGCTATAGGTACCGACACCCGTTATAACTTATAATTTTTGCCTCTTATGAAGAAACACCTCTTTACTCACTTTCCTACAATTTTATATATTGTTAGTCCCCAAACTGTAAACACCGTGAGAAAGCACAATCGTACTTTTATTTCAACTCGAATCATTTGAATTGGCAGTCAGCCAGCTAACAAAGGCCGGCTATAAGGCAGAGCAGGCGGTCTGAGTCAACAACTATCACGACTTTTTCTGGAATATCTGGAATATCGAGGGCCACAAAAACTTATATGATGTCGGAAACAAACAGTTTATTACCCCAGGAGAGTACCGGGCGCTCCGCGTCCGGAGAATCCCTCACGGAGTTTTTGAACTCCGTCTGCCCCTCGTATTCTGGTGGGGGCAACCCGCATCAGAACAGCGACGATGTCTTTAGCATGTAGGGAAGTTCTTGCTTCCCACACGGGAAGCAAGAACTTCCCTACATGCTAAAGACATCGGCCGAACTCGCTCGACCCAGCGGGTATTTTCTCGCCCGGTTACCCTAAACGCGGAAACGTCGCGCGAAAGGGCCTAAAGAGACAAACATACATTCCTGTTGTAGCGTGATTTGACTTGCCGTTCGTAGCAGATCGGCAAAGTTAACACTTTCACGGACACAACGTAATAGTACGTCATGACTTGAAACTTAGATACGGGACAACGTATGATAACGTTCAAAAAAAGAATATTATATACGGCAGGGCGTTGATTTCCGATCAATTTTAATACAAAAATTCGTTATATAGTACCTTGTGTCACAACATAACGAAAGCTCAAAACTTTACTGTTACGTGAAGTTTGTTTTTAATCGTTTCCAAAATGTACGTTTGCCTTTACGTCGCGGCGATACTACACACAGACGCACACCGTGTATATACGTCACATGTCGTACATATACGCCCTCTGCGCCTCACCGCGTCGGATACGTTGACGTGATAACACGGTTGTGTCATATGGTCTTATAAACTTCTAATAACATAGAACACAACGTAATTAATATGGCAATTTATTGTTTCATTCTGGAACACAATTTAAACTGAGACTCTCCGTGAACGTGTTAAGCGACGTTCGCAGAGGATTTCACAACGTGGATGGGTGACCAAGTTTTGTGACGTATATATCAGAGAGCTTCTGAGCTTTGGACGACAAGTAAAGCCTTCGGTCCTAATTTAATATTATTTTTAATTCGATCTAAAGACAAGAATCGTTTAGTTAATCGGTAGTTAGGTTAATCGTTGAAGGCTTTCGCGCCGTCTTAAACTCTGACACTAGAGTAGGGCCAAACACTCACATGAAAAGAAAGATCTGAAACTTGGATCCCAGTAGATATTTCTTTGTGGTATAGTAGGCCAATTCCTCCTTTCAAAGGAGAGGCCTAGTCCAGCAGTGGACTATTAAAGGCTGATGATGAGTATCTCACTTACCTACCTTACTATATTAATTAATTTACCATATCATCACTTACCTATTTATTACTTTCAGAAATACCAATGTACTAAATGCAATTAATAAATACTTTTGATTAATTACTGTTCCGTAAAATGGCTCTATGTTTTCAGCCGCCAATCGAACGTTGGACTTCACGACAGGAACCGTCCTATTGCTAGATACCATGTTAGGACAATTACTTTCAAAACCTGCGTTTTGAAGCCCGTCTAACCAGATTTGACAAAATATTAGTTTTTCCATAGAGAGACTTGCGTTACTGACTCACTAAAAGACATCGTACAGCCGAGACATTGGGCACAAGAAGCTGAAATTGTGACAGGCATGTGCACTATCTGATTTCCCCAAATACCAAAGGGATCGGGCAGAAAGTGTTAAATTAAAAAATGTGCAGGTGCAGCTGCGGCCATCTTCTAGAGGCCGATACGCTGGAATCACTACCGGTCTATTTACAGTCAAACAACTTTCCGCTAGACCACCATGAGGGCGAGAATCGCTTAGCAAGACATCGTCGCTTCCAGTGCTACTTTATACGCACATTGACACTCGTATACAAAACCAGTTTCTAGTGTGCCTCGACTCTATGAGCGAGCCAAGGGATTTTTTTCAAACTGGTCCAGCGCCGACTTGTTTGATTGTACATACCTACATATAAATATCACTATAGCTTGGGAGTTAAATATCGGATGACGGTTCCAGCTACAACACATAGCCAGCGATTATGGTAATATTCGTCCCTAGTTGTTTATATACCGGTATTTCGCAGTAGGACCGTATTCGGTACAATCGGTAAGGATAATTACCGGTGTCATGTAACAGGTTTATTGTTTGTGCGACCAACATAGATTACTGTCAGTTAACTCACTTGGGATGGGATTTATGGTTTACATAAATCGTCTGTAAGGTTATTTGATTCTAACTCTTTGTAGAATTAAATATCATTCTTTATGAGATAAATATGAGTATTATCAACTAGTTGACTCAAATGTAGCTTCATCTGCGTTTTGTAATCTGAATACCAGGCGGGTAAAGGTGCAGGTCTTTTTATTTTGAGATCGTCTCAAAATCGGCCTTGTATATAAACTGTCCCGCTGTTGAACCAAGACTCTTTTCACTATGAGAAAGGCAAGTGCATGACTATGCACTTCTTCTCTTAGGCTCTATCAGGCGGTGACTACCGTCTGATAGAGCCTTAAAAGTCGACAATGTTCATCTGGTGCTGTCAGATGACATAATTAGGTCACAAGGTCACAAGTTGCGCTTTACAAACAGCTTCATGAGTTCTTAAAAAATAATTCCCTTTCTTGGAGTACGAGCTTATTTCGTACGCACAAGGGTACACACACTATACATCTAAAATAAGTTAATTTTACGCGATTAAGACTCGCTAAATAATTCTGTATGTGTATACCCTACTTACTACCTTCTTGATTAGATAACAGCGAGATTTTTTTAGAATTTTGAGACTAGCTGTCGTCCGTGCATTGCATGTACCTACATATATTGACCCCGAAGAGGATCCATTAAAATTCGGTAGGTAGGAAAAGGTTTGAAAAATCTGTATTAGTTGGCGTTTACCTAAACTTATATGCAAAGAACTGAAACTTTTTAACTCTTCACTTGTAGAGTTGTAGGCGTTGCAGAACATCAGTCACCTCTTGACCACAACTGGTGTAGCCCATGCCGAAACGTCGAGAAATACCTATATAAGGTATTTTAACTTTTATTTTTATTAATTACGCGATATAGACCCGTTACATAAATATTACTATTTAACTCTACTTAAAATCAGACGTACTTAGTTTATGCTACGACGTGACACACTTAACGCTACGAGCGTCTACGTCACAATACTGTTACAATACAAAGATGCTGTTAGATCTACATAAATAAATAAATTCAATAAAGATAGCGATAAAAACTCTAGTTTTTAATTATATCAAGTACTTCAAAATATCAAATGGCTCATCGACCCAAAATGTGCCTTGGCCTCCAAATCATACAAAATTCTAAAATGGTTTACGAAAGAATTTATGTTCATTAATTCTTCCAGAAACCATACCATACCATAACCATTTCTGAATCACATGATGTGCGCAATAAGCAAAATGACATGACGTCCACAAAAAGCCATTATAATGGCATTGAGACGGATAACATTCACTCGGCCTAGGTCTAGCTAAATAACTAGCTATAACACGCGTATTATCAGTGTTTTAGCGAACACGCAACATAGTTTACACGCGATCAGCTGACCTACTTAGCCTTCGATATATTTATCAAAGCTCTATTCATTACTAATACGGTCGCGAAGCAAACCTAGGTACGTTTACAACCTTAATGGGATCAAAGAAGCTTTTTAGGATTCCTTAGCCGAATGGCAAAAAACGAACCCTTTTAGATTCATCGTGTCTGTTTGTCTCTACGTCCGTAAGTCACAACCACTTTATACTGACACTATCAAGTCTGAAATAAGACGTATTCTGTGGACCGCTTCATGATATTTATGAAAAAAAAAAGAAAATATACAGAGGGGCACGTATAATAATCCAAGAATAGAGAAGCTACGTGCTGGCGGCTTATCACTCACAAGATGGATAGAGCAATCAAGATTTTTTTTTTATAAAGAAATAGGCGGCAAACGAGCAGACGGATCGCTTGATGGTAAGCAATTACCGCCGCCCATGGACACAAGCAACACCACAGGAGTCACAAGTGCGTGGCCGCCCTTTGGGGTTGGGAAAAGGGATAGAAGGAGGAGTAGGATGAGGAAGGGAGAATGAATAGTGGATGGCGCCTCCGGCACTCTCACTCACCGAACGAAACGCAACAGTTTAGGTACTGTTACTTTACGTCTATTTTCTGTGAGAGGGTAGTACTTCCCCGGTCGAGCCGGCCCATTCATGCTGAAATCAGCAAGGCTCTACTACCTATAAAAAAGTCATCTATGAAGTGGTCCCTATAATTGAATAAAGAGATGGAGAAGTCTCGCAAAAGCAGGAACCAACCAACCAGAGAATCAATTACCACGATCTCACTGCCAGAAGTGTAAACACAGCGCCAAGTCGTCTTAACAGTAGCAGTACGAATTTGATACTTATTTCCTACACCATAAGAACGGTACAAAGGTAAATGAGTCCAGTTTGGCGAGTAGCCGTGTGTACAGTACAAGTAAAAAAAAACTACTAGTTTTTAAGTAAAGCAGCGATAGCCGAGTGGAGAGACAGACAGACTGCTACGCAGAGGATCTCGGGTTCGAATCCACGGCACGCACCAATAACTTTTCGAAGTTAAGTGCGTATTACATTGGTAATTATCGCTTGCTTATCGGTGAAGGAAAACATCGTGAGGAAACCTGCATGTCTGAGTGTTCTCCATAATGTTCTCGAAAGACATGTGAAGTCTGCCAACCACCACTTGACCAGCGTGGTGGACCATGGCATTACCCTTCTCATAGTGAGATGAGGCCCGTGCCCAGCAGTGGGACAGTATAAAGGGCTGCTGATGCATGCATGTTTTAAGTTAGGGATGCAAATATGTGGCTTTTTATATTTGGTTCCTTGGTATTTGGTTCTTAATTTGATATAATGTTACCATACATTCCCGCGCGAAGCCCTAATTAAAAGTAACTTCGGTATAAGCAAGTGCAATTTTCAACCAATGAAATAATCTCTCGAAATCCACCAACAAAGCATTCATATAGGTGTAATTGAAATATACCGCGGGGCTTAAAGCACTATTATTTCGTTTAGGCTCACCTCACATTAGGCATGCGCGTTCTGCGAGCGGGCGCACCACGTGTGCCCGACGTGCGCTCGGCGTTAGTACTACAAGGAGAACGCCGAAAGGACGCTCGGCGCAAGCACATATGTGAATTGGGCGTCATTAGGGATAAATTAAAACCGTTTTTCTCCGTTATTGTTATAGAAAAAAAAATACAAAAAATATGTCTTAATCTACATCATATAAAGCATTTTCTCTTCGGTACCAAATCCTTAAAAAAGTATTTTAAATATCTGAATAAAATATGCAAAGTTACCTCTGGTTTTGTAGTTATTACCTTTTTTCTCCTAATCTATCAATCATAAGATTGTTTAAATTGAATCAGCCTCTTATATATTAGAACACCTAGGGAACCTTCAGCTTATTTTTGCAAATAACTTTACTTACTCGCAAATCGCGCTTGGACAACTAACCAGTAAGTAGTACGAGCAAGGTCAACGGCGTATATCCACCTCTTAACGCCTGCTGGCAGCACGCTGAGCGCTCGCTCAAGAAACGCGCATGCTGAACGCCCGCCGGCCACACGCCAAGCGCACGCTCGAGGAACACGCATGAGTCGCATAATCAATGTGAAGGAGGCTTTTTGTAAACCGCAACGATAACGGATCAACGGTAAAGTTGTCGCTTTAATACAGAGTTGTACTAACATGTGGGTTGTAACCGCAAAACTAATCCACTCATATCCGGTAACTGTCATCCGTCGGCTAAAGCCGGATACGACGTCAGATTTAAATGCGTATTCATTGTAATGCGATACATTGTGCTTTTTTATTCCTGGAGGGACAAAACGAGACTTTCAGTTGCTTTCATTTCATATAGTTATTGTACTTATTTGATACTAGCTGTTTCCCGCGGTTTCACCCGCCTCCTGAGGGAACAACTTCACGTACCCGGTTAATTTATAGCCTAAGTTACTCCTTGGTACATCAGCTATTCGCCAGTGAACGTCCCGTCAAAAGCGGTCCAGCCGTTCCAGAGATTAGTAAAAACAAACAGACAGACAGACAGACAAAAATTTTTAAAAATTACATTTCAGTATTTTAATATTAGACTATTTTATCCTTCAGCGTAAACAAACGATAATAATGAAAATTACTAAATTTAATAACACTGTGAGCTTATTAAAAAAGGTTACAAAAAATGCAAGGTGCTTTAACAATCATCGCCAAACAAATATAGTCTTTGGCAACCCACTACTTGAAGTACGGGACATTGACTCGACTCGTCTATTTTCCTTGGCAGCGTCTTACGACACCCACGGAATAAAATGGGTAAGAGACTTTTGTATTCTTAATCCATCACACAGCTCAAATGATATAAAATAATATTGTCACAGTGGTCATTTCATTAAAATTTGGGCTAGAGTATCAGAGACTTATTGCTATATAGCGGACTATTGCAACGTGTTAATACAGCGCCAAGTCAAGCTAAATAGTTTTATTATTTTTTATTAACTGCAGCAGTACGATTTTAACACTTATTTGCTACGCCATAAGAACGATACAAAGCTCAAAGTGTCTAGCTTGATGTGTAGCCGTGTATACCGAGCATGTGACATCATCCACGATGTCTCTTGAGTTGAGAATTAAGCTAAATGTTCGCATTAGTGGCGGCTTTACGCAGCCATTGCAGTGGCTGAGACTCTCGAGACCTGGCGATAATTAGATCGCATGCCTGACGACTAAATCACTGCGCTACCACTGACCGCTAACGTTGATCGAAACAAGTCGTTAACATGGATATAATTGGTTCAGGCTTATCCCCATGGGATGGATATGAACAGAGTGTATGAGCTGAACATCCTTTTATTAAAGGATGTTCAGCTCATACACAGTTGTATTCAACTGCATGCAATAAGTCAGACCATGCTGAAAGCGTCGGAGGTTTACAGCTGAATCAAGACAGTTTCATTCAATAATGGTTATTGTCACCATCGAATTTCATGCCGCACCGACCAGCCATGCTGAAAGCGTCGGAGGTTTACAGCTGAATCTCACATAGCACTCACGGAATATCCATGGAAAACAGCGATATGCCTACTATTCCATTTGCTTATATAAAAAAACAGAATTCGTTTCTTCCTTTTATGTAAGAAAAGGACAATGGGAATGGGGTTGCAGTGGTATAGAAAACAAACGCGAGAAAAACATCGCACTCTTCCTTTCCCGCGGTTTAGCAAGGCGCTTATAGGCATCACTTACAATTTTATAACACGGCGACCAACGTTTAACATTATTTTTTCTGTACATCCCGGAGTTATAACCGCATTCAGCTGTTTTAATAAATCAATGTAAATTTAAACATTCATGCTTATCAGTCAATCATTGCATTACATCATTTTCTTACTGAAAATTATTTGCGTTAGGACTGCGTCCGTGGTCCAGTGGATAGCGTATAATAATAATAATAATAATAATATAATAATATTCTACCACATACACACATCACCATCTAGTCCCAAGCTAAGCAGAGCTTGTGTTATGGGTACTAGATACTGGATAAACATACATATATACTTTTTTTTTTGTAAATACATACATATTATACATAGAAACACCCAGACCAAGACAAACATTCATGTTCATGCACACAAATGTTTGACTTGAGCGGGAATCGAACCCGCGACCTTCGGCGTAGCAGTCGCTTACACTACCGCTGCGCCAACCGGTCGTCATATGTATGTGTGTGTATGGTATGCGTCTGCTGATCGGAAGGTCCCGGTTTCGATTCTCAGGTCGGGCAAAAGAGTTTCTTCGAATAATGGCAATAGGCTCACCCCCTATTACATGGGACCTAAAAATTCATGAGGCGAAGTAGTGTGGGTATAATATGACACTTTCGGGTACCCCTTTGGGGATACAGGCGAGACTCGATAAATAAAACTTGTGTCTTTGAAGTCAAGTATCTTATAATATGAACACAATATAAATCACTCTGTAATATAAATTTGTATTCTAAGGTTTAAGTTCCGTTGTTAATTAATTGCTGAACATTGAGCACATTAATAAATAACGTTGACATCACGTGTTTGTCCCAAATTAATGTTAAACAAGGCTTGTAAGCGACGAAAAATAACTGAAAACTTGTAACGGTGTTCAGAATTATGTTAAAGGAAAGGTATTGCGCGAGCTTTATCTATATTACACGTATAGGGCTGTCACTAATTCTTTGAATGTTGTATGAACTTGTAATACAACTTGTAACTATACCGGAGGCATTATTACAACGCGCAGCGTTTTTAATTAGGTCTGTAAGCATTTACATGAAATTACGTACTAAATTAATATTTATTAAACTATGATGTTGTTTATATTATTCAATATTAAGTCTTCACGTATATCTACCTGAGTCTAGAATATATACCTACTGTACCTCACTAAGATCCTTTTACCTCATATCATTTTATTGAAAAGGGTCTTACTCGCGATATTTATTTAATTTAAGGTAAACCGACCCAGTCCCGCCGCGACCACGACCGTTGTAAGACGACCTAAACGTCGATAAAACAGGGTTATTTATACCTTAAATTAATTAAATATCGTGAGTAAGACATGTTTCGATAAAATTGTATGATATACAAATAGCGAAAGTTTAAAATCAAATATCCATATACCTATACTACTATTTTCTGACTACCTCCATTGTCCAGTGGATAGCGTATGCGACTGCTGATTGGAGGTCCCGGGTTTGATTCCCAGGTCGTGCAAAAGTGTTACTGGGTTTTTCCGAATTCTCAGTAGCAGCACGGAGTCTGGTGATGTGCCCGGTAACGGCAATAGGCTCGCCCCCTGTTACGTGGGACCTAAAAATTCATGGCGAAATGTGGGTGTAATATAACACCTCTGCCTACCCCTTCGGGGATTACAGGCGTGAGTCTATACTACTATTTTTCTGTTTCACACTGTCTTTGACTCCATGGAGATTGAACGGAAAGACTATTTACTTTCTATTTACACGAAGCCTCGCAACGTACCACGTAGCGTAGTTACAGGAGTCTTCTAGAATAGCCAGCGTTGCCGAACGCGCCCGAAATCTTAAAAATATAGCCGAACTTTGCCTTATGTTGATGCAAACCCAATGTGGTACTCTTACCTGTAACTTTCGAGCATGTACAAGCATTGACTTATTTTTAAATAAAATTTACACACCTGGCAGCCCTGAACATAGGGTACTCGTAGAGTAAACTTATTTAATCTATATATTAAAAGAATTTGTGTTTTATAATACGAGTCGGCCAGCCCGTTCTACGCAACCGATTCGCATGATTTTTTTTATATGAAAGCTCTCGCTGCATGGATTTGTCATCAAGCATTAGAAATTACCTAACTTGCACATTCATGAAGTTATATGCAAAAACAGTTTTCTCCCATACATTTTTTACGTTTTCGTAGCCGTAGTCAATGACTTTCTGCTTTTATATATCTGGTTCTCATTGAGGTAGGCGTTTCGTTATAGGCCTAAAACACGCGCTGAAAAGAGCTCTTTCATTTGATGGTATGCTCATTTAAATTGGGTAAGTTTGAAGGAAGATAGGTGTGGACATTGAACTTATTTTTCAATATTTTCCAATAAATTTCTTAAGATTCCATTGCTTTCTCTCTACATGGACGGTTCTAAATTCAAAAATATTTTTATGGCATCTAATAAGTTCCTTGTGGTAACTGCCAGGAAGAAACGTTATGCCTCCTTAAGCTGACCTTGCCTTACTTTCATACGGTTGTGAGTGTGGTGGTGTGTAAAATTATACCCGATGTTGGTCAAATTATCACTATAGTGAATTATCGCTGATGGCAGGTAATATTCCCCGAATGTTACCAGTTAACCCTTAATGTTGGGTGAACTGATCTCTGATGTTGAGTAATTTTCCTTACGTTTTATGTTAGGAAATTTTTTGTGTTTTTAAATTACGGACTTTCTTCGGGCATCAAAATTTTTTTTATGTGGAACATATTACAGCGGTTCATAGTACTATTGTCACATAATTATATTATTACAAGTGGTAGTTATGGTAGAAATTGTAGCTTTGGTAAGAATAGTAGTTTTAAGAGAAAAGGTAGTACTTTTGACAGCACCGGCAGTTTTGGTAGAAATGGTAGTTTTGAAAAAATGGTAGATATGATAGTGTTAGTACGAATAGTAGTTTTGGTACAAATAGTAGTTTTGATAGGAATAGTATTTTCGTTAGGAATAGTCGTTTTCGTAGAAATTGTATTTTTGGCATATATGTATTGTAGTTTTGGTAGCAAGGTTACTTACGATTGCTACCAAATCAGTCATTCCTACCAAAACTACAATTTCGACCAAAATTATAAACGTCATTATTACATTTCTAAATTATGATGGATTAATCACACCCATACACAAAACGAAATAAATAGTGCTCCTCACAGAAATATTTACTTAGCTGGATAACAAATAAAACCTATTTTCTTACTTATAAAAAAGTTTTTTATCTATATTTTTAATTTTGATGATTTTGATAGTAAAATATTGACAGATAAAGAAAAAAGTGGAGTTAGCGTAAGTTAGTAACTTAAGTTTCTGATTTAATAACGTATTTTTTGTGATTAGTTGAGTTTTCAATTATAATTATGGTTCTTGGAAGGAAATTGAAATGCTCAGAGAAAGTTTGAACAAAGAATCTTGGTCAATGACGTGCCTGTTGGAGATTTGGTACCGGATGGTCCTCCTACTGCTAAAAAATACGGGTGGAAACGGGTTCAGATTTGATTAATGCTACCATCAACAATTTTCAAGTGATTTCCATTCTTTGTGACGGAAATTGCTTATGCCACGCAATTTCTTATTGTTTATATGGAAGTGAGAACAAACAATATGAAATTCGTTTAGCCACTGCAATGTACTCACCATACCTATATGTACCTAAGAGCTTTTTTATAATATTAAAATATGCTGTGGAGCAGCACGGGTCCTCTAGTATACAATTAAACGCCTGTTGCGCGTCGACGTACTGAACTTTGTTCAACACGCTACACGTTCTTTCAACGGCTTTTAATATTACTTACTACTCTACGACTCACTCCCTGTCCCTTTAGTTTCACTGAAACTTTCACGAGTCGGAATTTTCTACAGCTGTTATAAAATCTTGTTCATATTTTGCAGGTTCACAACTGATAAATTATTTTATATATATAAAGTGACATAGGAAACATAATTAAATATGCTGCCTACAAATGTATGTTATAAATATGTCTATTTTGAGGCAACGATAGCCTGGTAGAGGTAACAACGGACTGCTTCTAAGAGAGTCTTGTTTATAAATAATGTGTTGTATAAAATAACGGAAGTTAAAGACAAGTAAATCCTAATAAAATCATCAAGATTGTCGTCCTTGCGTTAGCCCAATTGCGTTTTAAGACTTTCATCTTGGAGCGCGGCTCCGTCCGCTTTCTAGTCTATACAGATCTGGCAGACAGCCACAGATCGACTGTCGTCTTACCTTTGAAAAACCTTCGCACGAGATTTAAATTCTGTTCCGCGGGGATTTTTAAAAAGATTCAATCAACGTATTCTTGGAACAGTCAGACAAAAAAACAACAATTTGTGGATCACCCCACAGTGCTCCAGACTGCTACAGCGCAGTAAACTAATGCGTAAAACAACTATATCATCATCAGCCCTGTGTGTAAACTATCCCACAGCTGGGCACGGGCCTCTTTTCACTATGAGAAAGGTATGCTCAAAGAAAACTATAAATTTGTATATTAATGTGTTTATAAAGTTCTAACACAGGAATAATTCTTAGTGCGGGAATAATCCTGCAAAAAAAATATTGTCGCTGTATCCAAACTTAAAGAGACCAAGCCAGAGCAAAACAAGTATTTCTACACGAACGGTCGTACAGAAACAGGCCTTAACTTCAAGGTTCCTCATAGCATATAAGTTAAATTACTTCAGTAGGTGGTTACATCGCTCCTCTCGCCTCTATTACAGGGGGTCTAAACATAACACTCGGAATGTGCACCCTACGGCGCAATACCGCCTTCAACTTATGTGTATCGTAAAAATGTTAACAGACTTATATTCTTGTACTCGAAATATTAGTAGATACCTACTCAAAACTTACACATGTAGCGTTTAAAGGTTGATGCATGCACATCTATTATATATAGATGTGTATATATTTGTGCTTATATATAATAGATAAGTACATATATGTATAAAAAATAGCCTGGCTGACTTATTCCTGGAGAATCTAAACAACTCATAACATGGCATTTGGTCAGTGGGATCCTTTTATACAATTAACATTCCACCACTATAAGTAATGTAGCGGTTGCAATCCTGTTTGGAAATGTGCTATTTTTTATGGCTAGCACTATGAAAATACGGACAACAGTTAGTCACAAAAAAGCTCTACTTAGTCGAGCTGTCCTTCAGTGAGTACAATACAATGTGGTATAGCTTAATTTATCGACATATTTTTGTCTACAATACCAAATACTTCTCTAAAAATACAAAGGCCGCCCTCACATTGCGCGTCATCGTCAACGCAGCGGCATCTCAGCGTCGAGGCGGCGTCATTTCAGCGTCTAGGCGGCGTCGACGCCGCGTAGACGTCAAGTCGATGCCGCGTAGACGGCACGTCTACGTCGCGTCAGCCGAGCGTTCTTCAAAAGACAAAAGCGTTCTCAAAGAACGCCCGACTGATGTCAATATGGGGCCAAAAAGCGACAATCAGATATTTCTTACTAAAGAAACTTTGGTAGCCTAGTGAAGAAACCAACTGACTGCTACGCAGCAGAGACTCTTTGGTTCAAGCCTACGCGCTACGGCACGCACCGCTGACTTTTCTAAATAATTTGCTTCCATACATACATACATATCGTCACGCCTTTTATCCCCGAAGGGGTAGGCAGAGGTGTATTTCTACACCCACTTTTCGCCAGATATACTTTAGTCCCACGTAATAAGTGGCGAGCCTATTGCCGTACCGGGCACATTTCCAGACTCCGTGCTGCTACTGAGAATTTCGTGACAGAAAAACCCAATAACACTGCCCGACCCAGGAATCGAACCCGGGACCCCCCGATCCCACGCGCACATTTATGCCGCGAGACCAACGAGGCAGTCGTATAGGGTTTGATGTCGAGTTTACCGTCTCTACGCAAAGATGGTATTTGCATCGTGTTATCCCTTAGTCGTCTCCTACGACATCCACGGGAAGATAGGGGGTGGTGACACTTGTATTCTATGCCGTCAACCACACAGCAAATATAATGTGCTTATTTTAATTTATTTATTTTATTTATAGTCTGTATCCCCGAAGGGGTAGGCAGAGGTGTAAATATTACACCCACATTTCGCCATGAATTATTAGGTCCCACGTTATAGGTGGCGGGCCTATTGCCGTTACCGTACACATCACCAGACTCTGGTCTGCTACTGAGTATTCGGAAAAACCCAGTAACACTTTTGCCAGACCCTGGAATTGAACCCGGGACCTGCGATCAGCAGTCGCATACGCTATCCTCTGGACCACGGAGGTAGTTTGTGCTTATTAAATTGTTAATTATCGCCTGCTAAACGCTAAAGGAAAACATCAAGAAGAAACCTGTATGTGTGAGTGTTCTCCATATTTCTCGAAAGATATGTGAAGCTTTCAATCTGCAGTTGGACAGGGAGTAGGTCCCAACTATACACATAATGAGTAAGGACCTGTGTCCGGCAATTGAAGTAATGGTACACTCACTCAGACTCACTCAAATATGTTTATTTCCATAAAAATGTTAAAATTTTTTGGACACGTCAAAAGGTCATACAAATAAAAATAAGTAACGAAGTAGTGAAAGTAACTTTAAATGCATTTTAACATAATTGAGCATTGAAAAAGAAATGCCAGTTCAGAAAGTAGAGCCTCGTGAGAAGAATCAGGCAAGAAACTCCGGGCCACTCTTTTCTTCGTCTTGATTCTATACAATTTAAAAACTTAGTAACTACATTGAATTTTTCATAGGTATACAGGGGATCGGGCTAAATATTTTAACTAAAAGTACCTACATGTTTTGTAATAACACCAAAATATCTGAAACCACAAGAAAATCAATCGAGAAATGTGTCAACCATAAATATATTTTATATTAATTAATAAGCATTATACACTTGTATGTACGAGGCTCTGGCAAACAAAATATCCCGACAAGCGGCAATAGGCTCGCCACCTATTACGTGGGATCAAAACACGGGCGAAAAGTGGGCGTTTAATATGCCTCTGCCTACCCCTTCGGGGAAACAGGCGTGAGTCTATGTATGTATGTATACACTTGTAGTTGGTTTTCGCCGCGTTGTCACAAAGGTTGCCTCTGACGACAGCACTCAACAACGGGAGCAATTTACGTAAGTGAGCACTATATAAATTAATATAACTACTTCTGACAGTGTTAATTGCATAACAAACGATGACGACCAAATGGTTCTAATAATTGCTAGTAACACTTCTAAGGTAGTTTGTATGTCAGAAATAGATGATAGTGTAAACACTATATCGAATGGAACACATCACAGTAATTGCTTTCATATAGAGATAGTTACAAGCATTTATGGGCGTCGCCAAGGGGAGGCAGGGGCGGAAGCTGCCCCCCTCCCTCCTAGAGATTCCAAAAACCCTACAATTTATTCTTTTCTCCATACTTTTCTCATTTTCCATATCAAGTTGCCCTCCCCTAGGCGATCGGCTGGCGTTCTTGCCCTCCTCTAGGCGGTCGGCTAGCGACACCCTTGCAAGTATGTTAATATTGCTAATTACATTAAGAGTTCAATGCTAACTAAATAAATAGTCTAGTGTCAGATAATGCAGGGGCACTGACTTCCCATAACAACTGTTAAATATCTTCCTACAGGCAGTTTCGAAGACAGAAATAGTTCAGAAGACTAAGTAAGGGTAGGCGCTGCAACCCGCATTGCTCAGAGAAGGCATTCCTGGACATCAGTCATCTCTTGCCCACGGCTGCTGTAACCCATGCCGAGACGTCGATGGAAATATAAGTTAATTTACGTATATTTTCAAATAATTATGCGATATAGAATCGTTACATAAATATTACTATGTGTACAAGTCGCCAAATTTTAAAAGTATTTATAACTATTCTCATACTAATAAACTGCAGCTCCTTCATACAAATTTTAAAACAGTGTGTGACGAATTTTAAACAGTAGTCAGCTACAGAGTCTTTAGTATACACTTTAATAGAAAATCTAATATAAAAATGAGCGCTACTTCACTGTGAACACAATGATACAGGGCTGTCTTTTTTGGTGTCGGGTTGGAAAATCCTCATGGAGTCCCTCCGCCCTGGGGGAGAAGGACGAAGGGGACTGTCAGACTCTTACTGACTAAAAACCAACCCGTGCTCCTCATGTACCCATGTGTCGGTGGGTAGGGTTTCACCGAAGCATTACTCGCTACCCCCCAACGGGTATTGGCCCGCTAGATGGTTAGGCGGGCCCCGAATGAAACCCCCTTGGCGGACAGACAGAACTGTCCCCCGCACCCGCACCTTGGAACGCATCCTACGCAGGCCTCACGCAAGCCCACGTGGAGCGTCCCCTCCCGGGATCCCGCTTAGCTTCACCGTGGGTGTACATCAAACCCACGGTTACTGAGCCCCCCCACCACGACAAGGTGGAGATCCCACGGGGGGGATGATACAGGGTTGTCTGCGAAAAAAAAACCTTTGGCGGTTAACAAGTTTTTTTAGCCTGTGCAGGATTTTTTTTTGCGAATCCATTCGCGATATATTTTTTTATATTCAAAATTTTATATACCTAAATACTTTTTATCTAATAAGCCGACGGTGAAGATCGCTGTTCTACGGATTTAAGACTAAATGCAGCTACCCTTTTCACATGACTACGTTTCTTATGTTCGTATCAATGATATATTTATACGAACATAGGCATTGATACAATGATTGAACGCCCTGTCAAGTTGTCGCATGAATTATGGGAAATTAGGAATGGTGTGAAACTCGGACCCAACAAATCAATGTGTTGATCACCGATAGAATCGTGTCGTGAAAATTCAAGATGTTTATGAACGAGAATTTTTGTCTCTTGGCCATTAGATTATTGTGGAGAGAAGTGAATTACAGTTGGTGTATGCGGTTTATAAGGATTGTTGCCGTGGGTGCTACTGTAATGAAGTATTTCTACTTGCATACCTACCTATCTAGAATTCAATCAAACAAACATTGATCAGTAATATTTACTTAAAGCTCTACTTACATTCCATAAAAATCGTTTCTGTTCAACTCAATATAATTTTTTTACTGACTTAACAAAGGAGACGCCGCTTGAAAGATGGTTTTGAACATGATACGTTAATTGAATGGCGAAAATATAAATATCAAATTCAATCCAAACATTAGATCGGCTGAAGTGAAGATAAAGTGAACGCATTTCCGACTCAACCGAGCTTAAATAACAATCATATTAAACTGCCGATATTTTTGTGAGATCAGTTTCCTGAAAGTTATACAAATAAGAAATTCTACCAAAAATCTGGGACAAGGCGAAGAGTGGCATAAAATACGGAACAAATAAGGACATAAAATGTTTTTACTTGCAAACTGCTTAACTAATGGGGCCAGATCCTTGTGGAAAAAGGGGTGAAATGGAACCCGTGTCATCCCTGTTTTGAATAAAATTCTCATTTATGCGATGGCCCGTTGACGGCTGGCGAGGTGCAAAAAATGTTTAATACTGTGTTTCTTAGTTCAAGGGCTTACGAAATTCGCCGTTTTAATGCGATAGGTGTCAGGGGTTGCCTATTTGTTTGTGTTATTAGATGTCACGTCAAACACTCGATAGCAGTCGCACTGAGTGTGTAGGGTCTGGTGCGGTGGTGACACCACTTGAAATACGACGAGAGGGCCCAAGTGAAGCTCGAATAGTTATTGCGCGTCAATAGAACCTATTGACAATATTGATTTCTATATATGTCCTGCCTGCCTACATTCTTCTTTAATGTAAAGAAATGAAACAGCCTAAACAATGATTTTCTTTATTTGTTACCTCGCTAAAACAAAGATCAATGAGTAGAGTCTATTAAATATTTCGAGAGACATACATAGGGTTCCTATGAAACTTAGTAAGTAAGGAAACCATTAGTGTAATTTTCTTCACAACGCCTAAATGAGAGCGGGTTAGTGTCCGAACTTCCTTGTTAGAATTGTTCCATTTCGCCCGCGGGTATCGTATAGTGTAAAAGTAATTTAAAGGGTTTCCGAGTAGCGTCCACCTGTATTCTCAATTAACCGGCCGTTGATTGCTCTGTGAAGCGACTGGTGCGAGACAGACCAATGTTGAATGCATCGCATTGTTCTGTAGGTTTTCAATGCAGCCAATATTTTGCTGTAGATTTACTATTGTTATTTGTAAACAGTTTGAAAATTTCAGTTGATAGATTGAGAACACTACAACATACAATCTGAGAAAGATTTAGAATTTAAGGCTTGAAATTAAGATACTATACTGTTTTTAACTATATTGGTAAAAAATACCTCAGTACGTTTTGAAGAAAGGTTAGCCTTGCTGATTTTAGCAAGCATGGGCGCGCTTGAACATCGAAGTATTCCATGGTTTAGGCCAGTAGCCAGATTCAGGACAGCCGGGACCGACGGTTTAGCTCTCCTAGGCACGGGGCAGGCGATAATTAACAACTTAATTCGCACACAGCTTCGAAAAGTCAATAGTGCCCGTGGAATCGAACCCGATACCCTCTGCATGACAGTCCGTTGGTATCTCCAAGATGCTATCGCTGTCCTCCAGTTTTATTTCGCCGTTACACCACCAACACAACCTAATGCGGAAACGAAACCAACAAATATCTAACAGTTGTGTAGAAGTATTTTGTGTATATTATGTCTCACTCTATTACACAGCAAGATTAAATAGTTGCATCCTTGTCTCTACCGTTCCGCAGATAACTGCGAAATCGTCGTTACACAGACGCATACGTCTTGACAGAACATGCAGTGAAGCACGTTCTGTCAAGGCGGACAATTTTTTGTATGATAGAAGCCAGAAACATTGAAATATTGCTGAATTTAATTCGATATTATACCGAAATTATGCAGTTTGACGCGTAGATAGTAAAAATGCGTAAAAATATGTCTACACCCACAGGCTACCAAAACTACAATATTCCGCACGTTTCGTCGCCGCAATAGTTTCGCAGCCGCGTGCGAACGCGTGGGTGGACTAACAACGTTATAATACTAATTTTCCTAATAATGTTAAAGTGACTTGCTTGAGCATTATCAGTCTGCCGCAGTCCACTGTGGCCTTTACATTCTGAGATATACCTACACAAAACTTGTTTTATGTAGGTATCTTACCTACCGTGCATAGGGTTCCCACCAAGAACTTAGGGTCTCAAGCTAACCTCACCTGCATGTGGTGCACCTGCCGATCAACGGACGAGGCTCTGGCAAATATATATAAAATCCTTGCGTTACTGACTGAATGACAGACACGCTACAGCCGAAACTATTGGGCGCAGGAAGCTGAAATTTGGCATGTGTCTTCCTTGGGGACCGTAGGGGTGCACTAAGAAGGGATTTCCCGAAATTTCCACGGGATCGGCCAAAACGGGCAAATTAAAAAAAACTGCATGCGTAGTTGCTGGCGTCCTCTAGTATCTCGATAAGCGGTAATAGGCTCGCCACCTATTACGTGGGATCAAAACACTTTTTTTTTAATAATAATAATATGTGTTTGAAATAGAATTAGTTTTTATTATAAGTCAAATCGATTATATCGATTAAGTAACATTTTGTTTAGTCTATTGAAAATTTCTGACAATGGTCACACTGAACTGTCACTTCCGTTCCCGCCTTGAAAAATTAACACGCCGCTCTCGTGCTGTCTCGCGAGATAAATTGATATAAATTGATCGCCTTTTGAATTAACGCGAATTGAATTAACTTGTAATTACTAACAATTGCCGCTTTTGACTTCCGGCAAAGTTTGTGGTAAATTGGTGATATATTGAACATTGAACTTTGTAAAACACGTGTGTGAATTCCTGATTGGTGCCCGAGGAGGACTACGCTGAACTGGAGACTGGTATCTATTCGATTCTCTTGTTATTTTGGTCAAAATTATGAGTTAATCCACTTCAAGAATATCACCAGTGAAGATATCAGGTGAGTTGAAACATTTTATTAATATTGGTTGTGACTCGCTGTGCAACGCAGTGAAGGTGTTTAGATATATTGTCTATCGTGGTCAGGTAGATGTATTACACCTTCCACTGCAACTCTGTTCTGAAAATCCCTACCTGGCTACGGTAATTCTAGACAATATGTTTATTTTATGAAATTACATTTTGTACAATTCTTCTATCTTAATTTAAACGTGTGAAGACAATTTATTTATGGAACTGTTCCATAAATAAATTGTCTAGGTAGGTACACATGAAAGATAGAGTTTAACGACGGTGTCTGAGCTAGTAAAAACTGTGTTACAGACACCGACGCCATCCCCCACAAATATGTATATAGGTCTAGATTTATACTTAGTAGTATCAACGAATATAACAGTATTTAAAACTTAGTACAAAGATGTTTGCATAAAAAATAAATGAAACAAATTCGAATTTAGTAGGATATTTTTTTTTTATATCTATAACTTAAGGCATGCAGCACGAGAGGATGTGTGTTGGATTCTGTGCTTGTGTGTGAGTTTGTTAGTGTATATGTGTACGAGGATGTGTGTTCGTAACTGTGTTGATGTGAGAAAGTGTAGTGTAAAGTGTTTTTTGAAACCATCACGCGATACACCACTGCATGGAGCCGGTTAGAAGTCAATCGCAAACAGTTTTTCGGTCTCTTCATATGTCTGGGTTTGAAGGCCTGCTGTTAGCATTTTTTTGCATACGTGTTTGGATAGAGAGAATATATCGAATCTCTTATTGACTTTATTGTACAGTCGACAGCTTAGGTTTTGAAAATGTCGTCCAGCCACGGCAGTCCTAATTCTGGACGCGCTACAAACATGGAATTTACGACGCTTGTTAGCCCGTGAGTAAACATAGGTCATAGATGAATGTTTACGTAGGACGATTTGGAGTAATGTAAGTTGCCTGACGGTGAGGACTGAGAAGTCTTTGTAGAGCTGTGTAGTAGGATAACGGAAAGGCTTCTTTAACAATACTTTTATGACAGCACGTTGAGCTCGCTCGAGACGTAGCATAGAGGTTTTGTAAGTACCACCCCAAACCACTATGCAGTATGTTATGTAATCATAAAAAACATTGGCTGTTACGAGAGCACGCATTTTCTATCGAACCTCGATCACATACATAATTAATCAGCTAATTAGTTATTGTGGCCGATATTGTCTATTAATAAAGAAAAGCCTTGGAAGAGACCTATGTCCAGCAGTGGATGTCTCTAGGCTGACATGATGAAAGAAAAAACGTATCGAAGGTAGGAGAGACTCATCCTTATATAAAATGTTTTTTATAAAGTGCAATATCATAAATTAAGACCTTACAAAAATTGCTGTGCTGCTTTTTCTTTAAGAACCGAGTTCGTCGTTCCTTTCAGATGTCGAACTTGTGATCGCAACTCGAGAACATTCCCTTGACAGCAGGCAGTCGGAGAAACAAAAACAACAGGAGCAAGAAAAGGAATTGAAACCAATATACAAGAAATGAACCTAATCCATTTTAAGACGAAAATACATGTCTGCTTTCCCAAACAACACAAATCATCCAGACCTAAACCAGCAAGGCGTTCTCTCGTAAAATCTCACGCGTCTTCAAACGACAGAACAAACAGGTATAGATGTGAAGGGACAAATCTTGTGCTCCATCTACATCCTACAAGTTCTATATAAATCTACGAACGCGCAGGGTTCATTGCACAAATCCCTTTGATCGTTAACGCTACAGTGTTTACCTAAAATTATGACTAGCTCGGTTCAACGTGTGGGCTCTACTTCAGTAAGCAATAGCGACACGGTAAAGGCTTACGTCGACGGTATATATGGCTGTGGACATAATTGGTATTTTCCTTTTAATTTATCGTTATCCTAGCGTTGATTTTAAAATTACGACACCTTGCTTTGTACCGCAGTGTCTGTTTTCTAGTCGTAAGGAATAGCAATATTCTACGGTAAGTTCAGTATAAATACATTTGAAGATACAGGCATTCCATAACGACTATCAAGGTTCTTTATGCTCTGAACTGATAGTATAACTTGCTGTCTTCACGACCTCGCCACTTATCTCCAAAAACAAGCGGTAATTGACGGTATAATACTTGTCCCACTGAATTTTCTAAGTTGATTGTAGGTTGTTGCGAAACTGAAACTCTCTGCATTGCAGTCTCTTCACAATTTAGTCAATGAAAGGGTTGATTATTACCCACGAACTAAACAAATTTACTTTACCAATATACTTACTCAATGTTGCATTTTATCTATTTCAATAGCGAAATGAGTTTGTGTACCAACTGATGTTTGATAAGGCCATTATTGTTTTCTTTTCAGAGGCTGCACTGTTGTTTTAGTAAAACAAAAAAGAAACATATTTTTATAGGCGACGATTAGTATGTACATATTAAGTAAACTATGCGCTGTAGACTTGACTCCAAAAGGAAAATTGTGGCACGTATTTGATTCTAATATCTATATGTATTAGTTATATTTATACATATGTATGTATGATAAAATGAAGTGCACGCCACTTCTTAAAAATGATTACAGGAAAGTTTGGGTGATTCACGCGGTCAGAGCCATGGATGAAGTTAGAAGTTAGCGGTCAGAGCAAAAGTCATTGGAATTTCTTGCCTCATATAATCATCACTGAAACATAAACATATCGAAATTTTGCGTTTATCTGCTGAACCTGCTCGTGTTTATTGCGTCTAACAAATAAGTCGCCACCCACCCACATTTCGCCATGAATTTTTAGGTCCCACGTAATATTTACACCTCTGCCTACCCCTTCGGGGATACAGGCGTGAGACTATAAATAAATAAATGAAATAAGCCGCCATAGGACACGAGCTTTATAAAAAGTGTGCAATATCGGTGACAACTTTTTATGCACTACCTTTTTGCCTTTTTTTTTCAAACGACGCTAAAATGTTTGCCACATTAAACAAAGTGAACATTTTGCCTGCATAAAATACCAGTTAAAATTCTTGGGAAAATCTCTTTGATCGTAGTTGAAATGTGTTATTTTTACTGCATACATTGTGCTCGTGGCTTACTGCAGTAAAAATAGTAGGTGACATAAAGACATCATGTACGTACCTACTGTAATCCTGGACAGGTGACCAAGAGTTAAAAGAACTAATACAAAACTATGATACATTAGCAAAATAACATAAAAATATAATAAATCGATATTCTTTGTTGTTGCAGACGATGACGACATAGCAAAGCGAAGCATTTAATCAACCCTTATTGCAGTTTTCTAATATTTATTATATGTCTCAATATATGTTTTTAACGAATGATTTCTTATTTTGTAAAAGCCATGTAATTACCGTACACAATAAAGGAAAAATTAAATACATTCTCTTCAGAGGGAATCTGAATCATCTTCAGGCGAGAAATACCCGAATGCCTGTTGCTAGTCAGCTCTGGCTGTAGTAAAAGAATGTGTTCAGACGTCGTCAGTGCCTATGCCTAAAGACACATACTTCCGTACAAACCTGTAGGTATATAAGTAAAAGTTCACCAGTCATAGTTATGGTATTTTTATTGCCAAATGAAATCCATAACATTACAGTATGGAAAGCTGGAGGAGTATAAATTAAAGAAAAAGGGGTCTTTGTCGTTTGTAATCAGTCATCCTTTATTTTATATTATCATATATCGCTTATTTTATAATATAACTTAAATACCTATACCAGCCTTGCAGCAGTCTTGCAAAAGTCTGCTGATGAATGATGATAAGATTTTTTATCAAAGTTATTGATTTACAAAGTTTTTAGTGACTATTAGAAATCTGTTACAAAAATAATTATAAAGTACAGAATAATTAGCAAAAAGGTTTGAAGACTATGTAATTATTTGAAATCTCAATCTCAATCAGCCTATCGCAGTCCACTGCTGGACATAGGCCTCTTCCAACACGCACCACAGCACACGGTCCTCAGCCTTCCGCATCCTTTATCTGGGCTATAAGACGTTGCTTCGTACCAAATTTCAAGATTTTGAGTTCACGGGAAGTACCCTGTAGGTTTTGATTTCCTTGCGAGTAGTCACGAGTTTCAAAATATGCTTATATTGCTCTTTCTTTTGATTGCGTTGACATAGAAGTTTGATTTTGTTGCAGCCTAACGGTGTTATATACTTGAGTATTTGATATGAATTTCAATGTAATACCTCCACGCGTTCAAGAGAAAGGGGTAGTAACTTTAAATTTATTAAAAATATTTTTCTAATATGATATAACTAAAAATTTATGGTTTTCGCAATTTTTCCTTTATATGTGCTATAAGGCGTTGCTTCGTACCAAATTGCAAGATTCTGAGCTCACGGAAAGTACCCTGTAGGTTTTGATTCCCTTGCGAGTAGTCGCGAGTTTCAAAATATGCTTATATTGCTCTTTCTTTTGATTGCGTTGACATAGAAGTTTGATTTTGTTGCAGCCTAACGGTGTTATATACTTGAGTATTTGATATGAATTTCAATGTAATACCTCCACGCGTTCAAGAGAACGGGGTAGTAACTTTAAATTGATTAAAAATATTTTTCTAATATGATATAACAAAAAATTTATGGTTTTCGCAATTTTTCCTTTATATGTGCTATAAGGCGTTGCTTCGTACCAAATTGCAAGATTCTGAGCTCACGGAAAGTACCCTGTAGGTTTTGATTCCCTTGCGAGTAGTCGCGAGTTTCAAAATATGCTTATATTGCTCTTTCTTTTGATTGCGTTGACATAGAAGTTTGATTTTGTTGCAGCCTAACGGTGTTATATACTTGAGTATTTGATATGAATTTCAATGTAATACCTCCACGCGTTCAAGAGAAAGGGGTAGTAACTTTAAATTGATTAAAAATATTTTTCTAATATGATATAACAAAAAATTTATGGTTTTCGCAATTTTTCCTTTATATGTGCTATAAGGCGTTGCTTCGTACCAAATTGCAAGATTCTGAGCTCACGGAAAGTACCCTGTAGGTTTTGATTCCCTTGCGAGTAGTCGCGAGTTTCAAAATATGCTTATATTGCTCTTTCTTTTGATTGCGTTGACATAGAAGTTTGATTTTGTTGCAGCCTAACGGTGTTATATACTTGAGTATTTGATATGAATTTCAATGTAATACCTCCACGCGTTCAAGAGAAAGGGGTAGTAACTTTAAATTTATTAAAAATATGTTTCTAATATGATATAACTAAAAATGTATGGTTTTCGCAATTTTTCCTTTATATGTGCTATAAGGCGTTGCTTCGTACCAAATTGCAAGTTTCTGAGCTCACGGAAAGTACCCTGTAGGTTTTAATTCACTTGCGAGTAGGCGCGAGTTTGAAAATATGCTTATATTGCTCTTTCTTTTGATTGCGTTGACATAGAAGCTTGATTTTGTTGCAGCCTTACGGTGTTATATACCTGAGTATTTGATATGAATTTCAATTTAATACCTCCACGCGTTCAAGAGAAAGGGGTAGTAACTTTAAATTGATTAAAAATATTTTTTTATATGCTGTAACTAAAAATGTATGGTTTTCGAAATTTTCCCTTCATAAATGATATAAGAAGTTACTTCATACCAAATTTCAAGAATCTGAGTTCACAGGAAGTACCCTGTAGGTTTTGATTCACTTGCGAGTAGGCGCGAGTTTGAAAATATGCTTATATTGCTCTTTCTTTTGATTGCGTTGACAAAGAAGTTTGATTTTGTTGCAGCCTAACGGTGTTATATACTTGAGTATTTAATATGAATTTTAATTTAATACCTCCACGCGTTCAAGAGAAAGGGGTAGTAACTTTAAATTTATTAAAAATATTTTTTTATATGCTATAACAATAAATTTACGGTTTTCGAAATTTTTCCTTCATATATGATATAAGAAGTTACTTCATACCAAATTTCAAGATTCTGAATTCACGGGAAGTACCCTGTAGGTTTTGATTCCAATGCGAGTTTGAAAATATGCTGCAATTTGCAGGATATACGGCTGTATTTTTTTATTGCGTTGGATTAGAAGTTTGATTTTTTTACAGCTCTGTGGAACCGTAGATTTGAGTATTTAGTATAAATTTCAGTTTGATACCTCCACGCATTCCTGAGAAAAAGGGTCTTGACAGACGGACGGACAACAAAGTGATCCTATAAGGGTTCCGTTTTTTCCTTTCGAGGTACGGAACCCTAAAAAGGGTAAAATGAATAACGTATACAACATAAAAAATTTAGATAGAAGACATAAAACTAAAAGCACAGCTGTATTAGATGAACAAGGAGGAATTTTGTTGAATCACATAGACGTTGTGAAAAGATGGAAGCGATACAAAGGAAGTTTATATGAAGGACAAGGATTAGGTAATATGGATATAGAGAACGAATCACAGATTGAAAATTATAACTTAGGTCCGCCGATTATAAGATAAGTTGATAAAGCCTTACTAGGTATCCATAATGGCAAAGCGGCAGGGATAGATGAACTAATTAAGTATGCACGCTGTCCTCCACTACTGGATGAAATATTCCTACTAACACAGTCCATGTATCTAACCGGCAAAGTACCCAAAGACTTTCAAATCAGTAAAATAGTCATGTTACCGAAAAAATGTAATACACTAAAATGTGAAGAGTACAGAACGATTTCTCTTATATCGCATATATCAAAGATTTTACTTAAAATATTACAGCTGAGATTAAGGAAAAAATCAGAGTATTGTATAGGTGAAGATCAGTATGGGTTTAGGCCAGGCAAAGGAACCAGGGAGGCAATATTAGCCTTAAAATCAATTACCAATAGACAATTGGAACTAGGCTAGTCTAGATCAACAAAGGCGATGTGTGTGCTTAGCACACTTTGTTGATCTAGAAAAGGCCTTTGATAAAGTTAATTGGAAGAACTTAATGAAAGTCTTGAAGGATGCTGGATTAGATTACAGGGATAGGAAGATAATTTTTTAACTTTACAAGGATCAGGAGGCTGTGATAGCAGTAGAAGAAGAAAAGGAAAGAGCTAAGATCAGACAAGGCGTTAGGCAGGGATGTCCATTGTCTCCAATGATTTTTTAACATTTTTGTAGATTGTGCAATAAAGAAAATTATAGAAGAAGAACCAGGAGGAATAAAAATTAATGGGATAAATATACATTTTATAAGATACGCAGCTGACATAGCTGCTTTAGCAGAGAGTAGAGAACAGCTAGAAAATTTATTAAACAGATTGGACGAAGTTTTCCTACAAATAGGATTAAAAATAAATAGTTCTAAAACCAAAACAATGATCATATCTAAAGTTCCTTCTATCAATATTCAACCTATAAAATTTAATAACACTCAATAGAAAATGTAAATAAGTTCAAATACCTAGGTACTTTAATAACCAGTAACTCCAGATGCACTCAAGATGTAGTGGTAAGAATAGGAATGGCGAAAGGAGCATTTAACTCCAAAAACAGCTACTTACGACCAAAAATATTTCAACTAAGACCAAGAAACGATTCATTAAATCCTATATCTGGAGTATAGCATGTAGGGATCAGAGACATGGACATTGATACAAAGCGACAGAGAGAGATTGGAAGCGTTTGAAATGTGGTATTAGCGTAGGATGGAAAGAATAAGTTGGACTGAAAGAAAGACCAATGAGGAAGGTCTAAATATGGTAAAGGAAAAGAGACATATTTTAAAAACAATTGAGAACAGAAGAGGGGAAAATGTTGGGCCACTTGATACGACATGACACTTTCATAAAGAACATCTTGGAAGGAAAAATAGAAGGCAGAAGGGGTAGAGGAAGGCCATGAAGGACGTTCATAGATCAAGTGAAAGAAAAGGTAAAAGTAAAGTCACGTCGTATCAAGAAGTCAAAGCACTGGCTGAAGATAGGATATTATGGAAGGAACTCCACCGACAAGAGCTTGGCTCTTAAATTGAAGAGATACATTCCTGTTGTAGCGTGAATTGACTTGTCGTACGTAATACATCTCCAAAGTTGAGCAATGTTTGCAGAAGATTTCACAACGTGGATGGGTGGCCACTTTTTGTGACATACTTCACGCAGGACCCGTTTTCTTTTTTCTTGAACTTCCAAACTGTGAAGTAGGCCTTTATTTTTGGTCTTTACAAACACTCAAAAGACGGGCACAAGAAAAATCCAGACTCAAAACTACAATTTGTAAATAATACAGAGTGTTGTTTACACCAAACCCACAACACTCGACGCTAATCAGCAACGACAACTTAATCTACGACGTAGTCAAATTTGCCTCCGATTTTACAATATTGTGAGGTATTAGGCGACACCGATTGGCGCACTAATAACATTTCACGCCGCGATACCCGAGCTGTTCTCTCACAGTTTCGTGTTAAATACGACTTTGTTTTATTATCTTCAGCTAGTCTAAGCAAACTCAATTCAATTTCAACTGTTCTGAATCTTTGATAGTGCAACAAGGAGCGATAGCCTAATGTAGAGAGCGACAGACTGCTACGCAGAGGGTCCGGGTTCGAATCCACAGCGCGCACCGATGACTTTTCGGAGTTATGTGCGTATTAAATTGTTAATTATCGCTTGCTAAACGGTGAAGGAAAACATCGTGAGGAAACCTGCATGTCTGAGAGTTCTCCATAGTGTTCTCGAAAGACATGTGAAGTCTGCCAACCCGCACTTGGCCAGCGTGGTGGACTATGGCCTTAACCTTCTCATAGAGAGAAGAGGCCCGTGCCCAGCAGTGGGACAGTAGGTATAAAGGGCTGATGATGATGTTGAATCTATGATCTATTTTAAATCTTCAACTCCCGATGGCAGTTTGTTAATGAATCTTTCATCATCATCATCATCAGCCTATAACAGTCCACTGCTGGACTAGGCCTCTCCTTTGAAAGGAGGAATTGGCCTACTATACCACGCTGGCCAAACGGGTTGGTATAGGGTTTGTATCAAGTTTTCCATCTCTTACAGTGCTGTTCTCTGCATAATATGCTCCCTCTGTCGGCTCTTACGACACCCATGGGATGAAATGGGGTGGTGACAATGCGTATTCTTAATCCGTCACCACACGGACATATCTTTATAATGAATCTTTATTGACACTGAAAACATTCTATGTTTACTTTGAAATTATCAACGACCACAGAGACTTTGCATGTGAAAAATATAAATATTTTAAAATTTGTACGGTAAGAAAAATTGCGATGAGTTTTGTGATTTTTCCATCTTGCTGTCTTTAATTTTCATCAAACCCAGATTTGGTTTCAAACCACATTGACATTATTTTCCTTTGATGCAACATCTAGAGATCTTCTTCTTGCTTCTTCTAACGTTTTAAAAGTTTTTGTTCTCTTAATAGCCTTCTGTTTTAGCATTACCGATCTAGTATAAACCACCAACCACCTTTGTTAACTTCTTTTTTCTTATATATGTGTCTAAAGAAGAGTTATTAGACGAGGCTTTGAGAGTTAGTGCCAAAATTGAAATAACAGAAAAAGAACTTTCTCGGATATAATTTAAGAACTTACAAGACCCCTGAAACGACTTACCAAACTGGTAGGCTTCACAAGAGCGAAATCTCACACGTCTCTGTTATTGTAATTTAAATGACAAACGATTTAATGTTGGTGAACATTTTGCGCCAAACAATTACTCTACTCTGAACAAATTGCGTAGAAAGTTTACAAACACGTCCACAACTTCGTAAAAGAAACGTCAAAGGGCTTTTGATGACATCAGATGTCACACATGTTTATATTTTAAACATATCTTGAGGTCTGGGCACAACAGAAATTTATCATATCATAAAATAAAATAAAAAAGTTTAGTATCATTTAATATATAATTATACCACGACACACACAGCCATAATATCACATACACACAACACCAGAATGATGCAAGTAGAAAGTTCTATCCAGTTGACAGGCGTGAAAATATATTGATTGCTTGATATAGTGCACACTACAGTAACGGATTGATTAAAATGTTTTTTTTTAATATTTAGTAGCAATTACGTAAAGAACGTAAATGGACAACTACGACTGTTTTGCGTCTATTTCAGTACCGTCTCTACAACTTGAAAATTATCTCCTTATTTTATAAGTATCTTATTATATCTCAAGTAAATTTACTTCTAGAAATTAATAAGATGGTACTTTGGTAAAGGGATCTGTTTGCATTACATGTCCTTATTACATGTAATACTATTAGGACGCCCCAGGTCCTTCTTAATAATAGCTTTTATTAAATAGATAAATAAAACATAAAACTGTTTATGAAAATATTGTGATTTTTGTCAAGTACTTGAAGCAGCTTCTACCTCATTTTCTCAATAATTGCAGTAATGGAAATTAGCAATTCCTAGTAGGACGGAGTACGTATCACCTATGTCACTATGCTCTGCCTTGTGTGGCATAGACGTAGGCCTATTTAGCAGTGGAGCCGGGTGTGCCGTGCCTGCCCCAGTATGGTCTAGTACCCACCCTAGAATTTTGTGAACTGAAATACTAGTCTGAACATCTAAGAAACTTCACATGTTTGTTTTACTAAAACCCAGGCCCACCTTGAAAAATGACCGCTACGTATACGAATAGTTCCGCATCAAAGTAACGCTGTTTTCATAATAAAGATTGATGGAACTTTTTACGAACGGAGAGAACAATGGAGGTAAATTACACACAGGGTCGGGATCCTTAATTAGGTTCTGTAAATTCTTGCACCATCATTTCGTCACACCCACTAAAAAGTAATTTTTTGTGTCAGATCATTCCCTTGCCCCTAATATGACGAAGGTGATGCTAGTGAGATGCTCTTGTAATTAACTTGATGTTGATGCTTCATGTATGTTCATGCTCTTGGTTTTCACATTAACACTCTAGGTAGTAGAGCCTTGCTGATTTCAGCATGAATGGGCCGGTTCGACCGAGGAAGTACTCTACCCTCTCACAGAAAATCGACGTAAAGTAACAGAATCTAAACTGTTGCGTTTCGTTCGGTGAGTGAGAGTGCCGGAGGCCCTATCCCTTATTCCTTCGCCTCATCCCACTCCTTATCCTATCCCTTTTCCCAACCCTAAGGGGCGGCAACGCACTTGTGACTCCTGTGGTGTTGCTTGTGTCCATGGGCGGCGGTAATTGCTTACCATCAGGCAATCCGTCTGCTCGTTTGCCGCCTTATACTATAAAAAAAAATTAAAGAATAATGATACAGCAAATTTTAATCAGTTTTGTCCCAAGATCAACACTGTCTTAGTACTGGATCTTGTGAGGTCGATTATTCGCTACGCTAACCATGCAGTATATTTAAAGATAAGATATATACGTCGCTCCTTGCTTTTATTTTCATGGTAAAAGCAGATACGCTATAAAATATACGAATATTACTTTTATAATCCATTCATACTAAAAGTTAAAAGCATGTTGAATAAATAATTCTAAAGAATGTGCATATGATTCGTAGTATAAAACTCATTGGCAACCGAGCTGAAACGCTTGAACGAAAGGTTATAAGCTAACACAGCATTTCTCAAACTGTGGGGCGAATGAATAGGAGGTCGCCGGGCGAATATTGAATAGATTTTAATATTTGATACGTATTAACATGTTTTCATTAATTCACTTACATAGGTCACATTAATTATGACAATTATGAACGGCTTTATAATTATGTTAGTAAGTTCAGAATGAAGCTCAGTAGATGCACCTATTGCGGCCGACATTGGAAAGATGAGAGGTAGTTCAGCAGCCCAGTGACGAAGTTTCCTTTGTGCCAACCCCAGACCTGAGCATTTCATGAAGTGCGCACCTGAAAAATCCCTCGCAAGTACTGTGCTTTCTTATATTATGAATACAAAATCTGCTCGTTTGCCGCCTATTACAATAAAGGAGAAAATAGTGCTCTCACTTGTTTCATAATTTTCACCACTACTGTCACTCGTCATGGGGTCACCGACGTATTGCGAAGACCAAAAAGTTTGGGAACAACTGCGCTAACATATTGAAAGTGCATAGTCGTGTAAGATAGGAGAAGCTGAGAGTTGTGCATTAGATCAACACAAGATGGCCGGTTTATTACACCTGAGAGTTAGTACCAGAATGAACTTCACCTACTAGACGATAACATTTATGAGAAGCTTATTATGTCGCGAGATGTTTCTAGATAATTGTGATGGTGTCTTTATAGTAATAGGGACAATACAAACAGCGACAAGTCAAGCTATACAGTTGCAGTACGATCATAACACATATTTCCTACGCCATAAGAACGGTGCAAAGGACAAAGTGTCTAGCTGGATGTGTTGCCGTGTAGTCATTTCTTACTACTTTTATATATAACAACACTTGGTGTTGTGCAAAACAGTTAATCGAAAACTTTGCACAGTGCTCCGTGGCACTGCCAAGAGCATCGGAGAGCATGTTAAATCGTCGTTCCCGCTGTTATGAATATCTATGACAATCGTCATAGAGAGTTAGTTCCTCTGAATAAACTGACACTAGTCTAAACCTAAACCATGGCCATAATATAAGGCTATCCTGTTCAGTTGCCGAGGTCAGACAGGCAGTCGTTCGGTGGAAAAGCTAGTTTTCAGTCAAATCCGGTTAGACTAGTAAGTGGTTTCCGGATTACAACTGGGAGCACTAGGAGGATGAATCAACAGAAGTAGCTACAGTAATTAGTCGACACTGACGGGACTTTGCAAAGCCAAAAGAATAAATTTGTATATTATTTCCATAGCCCTTGACAAAAACGAATTATCTACGAGTAGCGCTTCATAGTAAAGTTAAAATAGGATAAAAAGTGCTTAGTTCAGAGTACCGGCGTCCCAGTTTCCGCCACAGTTATTTTATAGAACGAGCTTTGCACACCATCAAACTGCATCATAAAATTACGTATCTAGATTCAAAACAACTTGTGCTGAAGGTTTACAAAGTAATATTTTCATTTGTATAACGGCAATGAGATTTACATGGGCGAGATGCCAAGGTCGGTCTTTGTAGAGGCATATGTCGAGCAGTGGATGTCTTTCCGCTTAGATGTTGATGATGATGAAATAAATTTTTTGCCGGACAAAGTTCATGCCTTTTGCTAAAGCCTAAGATCTAATTTTCGATATTTTTTGTAAAATAGTAATATTTCGATACCTTAAAATAGGTGTAACTGAGGAGCACATTTCCACACTGAGCAAATATTGCTTCGAATTGAGAAGGAATAATAACATGTTACTTTCTATTATAATAATGTAACTGAGTTTGCTAGCATAGTAAATACAGTAAACACATAAAAGGTAGCCATATAGGAGACAGAATCCTTACCTTTAAATATACTTGCAATTATATTAGCACATACCTAATATACCATCATCATCATCAACCTGCATAGTCCACTGCTGGATAAAGTACAGAAAGCACTAAGTTCGGTTTTCGGCTCTTCGTGTCCAACCACTGCCAGCCACTTTGCGTATATCGTCACTCCACCTAGCCTGAAGGCGTTCTACACTACGTACTATCTAATATAACTTTTGTAGTAATTTTGAAGTATAAAACATCCCTAGTCATTTTTCACCTCAAGTTTATTGACCTGAAACCATAAAATTGCCAAACCACATGCTGCAGACGACATAAACTTCAACACAATCCAAATGAAAAAAAATACAAATCTATAAAAATATTGGATATATTTTTATAGATAGCCATCCATTTCATTGTCTGCACAACACATTGTTTATCGTGACTACGGAGTATCAGACATCGAGTCGATCAGAGAGTAAAGCTTTAAAAGCGTTTTAGTGCTTCTAACACGCCATAGGGGGGCGTAATTTTCATATCTGTGTTATGCGCCACACCATCGTAACAATCACTCATAGCCTACGAAACTCGTCTATTTTATGATACCTATGGTAACGTAGTACATGATGATGACTTGTATAAAAGCAAGAGTTCTAATTCGCTCTTTCACACTCACGCTGACAAAAACAGCACATCATTGAAATTCAAATATTTGTCTATTAATCATGGGAAATGGTTACTGTAGCACAATGGTTACAGTAGTACGAGTCAAATTGAACAGGCTTCTTTATTGGTTGTTATCGGTGTAGAGGCTAATTAATCGATGGCAGTAATGGCAGATGGGCAGGAGGCAAGGTTGGTAAGTTACAATGAGATTTTGACATGCTTGGCATCTATGCAAAGGAAACACGTATTTATTTACCAGTTGCTTAGTACAGAAGAAAATTACTTGAGTTTTTAATTTGAGCACTTCGTTAGGCCATGTCGTAGGACAGAAAATCAGCATTTTGAATCTTTGTTGCTTTATAGGGTGACTGGTAATTTGACCTACCTTATTCCTTTTAAAGATTTGAGGTCATTTCCAACAAATAAACCTCCATTAACAAGGCATCGAAAATCAGCGGTTTCTGATGTATCGGACTATAAAGATATTCTTAGAGGTTTTCTTCTTAACATCGAAATAAAGGGATAAAGAACTATCCAATTCTTTAAGATCACATAAACAAAATACACATTTCACGTTTATAAGATAATAGTAGAACCGTGAAAGCTTTTTGAGACAGTATGGCTTGCATGGTTTAACCCTATACTTGACGATGTGCATTTAAATGCACAGTTTTTTTTTAATATTCTACAAGCAAATTAAGTACATTTTTTATTTATTTTCTACTCATTCACCCATGAAATGCCCGTATTAGACATAAAAAAATATTACTGAACCCTGGCGACACTTGGTGTACTCAGTAGATCGCGAGATGGTGGAGCATGCGCGTGCGTCTATGGCATCCATGGTAAAAATTGATTGAAATCATATTATTTATTAATGAAATTAAATAAAAAAGTGATAAAAACAGAACCTAAATATACAGTCTTGTGAATTAAATATAGATTTTTTCAATTTGAAATAGTTTACTTGGAAACATTTTCATGTTATCTTGCATGTGTCTTTAAATGCACATTGCCAAACTATTAACAGACCTACCAGTACTAGGCTGTGTGCATTTATAGATACATTGCCAGTTTGAAGGACATTGTTTTTAAAATAATATTATGAATTTCAATTAAATTATTTTTAACTATTAGATGTTTATTTTTTATATTTCTTTATTTTAGCGTTAGTGCCTAAGTCTGGTGCTAGTTCCGACATAGAAAAAGTGGTTCTTCGGAAGATGAACTTCATTATGCATGTTCAGTGCTATATTTCGACAATTTTTCACTTCAGTAGAATTGCTGGAACATTTGAGTAATGTTTATGGTATCTTTGCTTTAGGGACTATCAGGCAAAACAGACTTCGAGGAGCTGCAGCCAAACTACCTACTGATAAAAAGCTAAAAAATAAAGGTCGTGGATCTTTTACTCAAGTCGTTTCTAATGGATGTAAAATAGCAGTAGTCAAATGGGTTGACAACAAGTGTGTCACTATGGCCAGTACTTATACTGACTCGCAGCAGGTGAATCAGGTGTTACGATACTGTAAAAACACAAATGGCAAAGCACCTGTTACATGTCCCAACATCGTAAAAGAATACAACTGTTGTATGGGAGGTGTAAACCTTGCAGATGTGCTAGTACCTCTTTATCGGATTGAAATGCGAGCACATCGTTGGTATATACCTTTATACTCACAGGTTCTTGACATATGTGTCAATAATACATGGCTCATTTATCGTCGTGAAACCAAAGATGCAAAGCAAATGAAACTTAAAGACTTTCGATGGGCTATAAGTAATGATCTCACCACCTTCAAAAGAATTATTATTATAATTAAGAAGTTTTCGAATACGTCCAGAAGTTCGAAATTTGTTACACCGCAGATGTCCGATTACGGCCGATATGACCATTTTAGACACTTGCCATCATTTACATATAAAGGCAGATGCAAGAATTGCATAAAAAGTCAGACTAAATTAATATATGTAAAATGCAACGTGAGGCTTTATTTGGTATATGGTCGTAATTGTTCTTTGATTATCATACAAAATAATAATAATAAATTTCATTGTCGACATGTCTGATTACTGATTTCTCATTATTAATAGTATTTTGTGTGTTTACAACTTTTGTAGTAGGTACTTAAAGATGTTTTTTATTGTTTAAAAGGCCTATAGCGGCAACCGAAATACATAATTTGTGAAAATTTCAGCTTTCTAGCTATCAAAAGGTCATAGACAATCATGTTGTTGTCTTTATTGCTCATATTTGATCTCTTTACTAGTAGTTTTTTTTAATCAACAGTTGTTTCATCTTAAATAAGTCGTGTTTCAATTTTGTCTGCACATGGCAATGTGCATTTAAATGCACACGCTTTTTTTACAGCGATAATTCGACGAAGCTGGCAAAGTGCATTTAAATACACATGCTATATTTCCAAAACTATATATGTATGATTTTTTTTGCATTTTTTACATATATTTGACACGTATTAAATGCGATATATGTGGCAAAAATAATGAATATATACAATAAAAACCTTTGCCAAGTATAGGGTTAAAAGGATAATGCGCGGCTTTCGTTCAATCTTCTCGTCTGGCAACTAACAAGTTCAACTTAATTAGACTTGTTTCTGTGACTGTACTGTGACTTAGGTTCTACGCTACTACTATATCGAATACGGTATGGTATTATTTTATTTGTAAGCTCTTTTTATATAGTGAGTACAAATGTAAGAACTAAGTGTACATTTAATATTCTTGTACATGACCTTGTTTCGGATGCCTGGGCCGTTGAAGTCCAGTTCTTTAAAATACCGGAGATTAATAGCTATAGGTACCGACACCCGTTATAACTTTATAATTTTTGCCTCTTATGAAGAAACACCTCTTTACTCACTTTCCTACAATTTTATATTTTGTTAGTCCCCAAACTGTAAACACCGTGAGAAAGCACAATCGTACTTTTATTTCAACTCGAATCATTTGAATTGGCAGTCAGCCAGCTAACAAAGGCCGGCTATAAGGCAGAGCAGACGGTCTGAGTCAACAACTATCACGACTTTTTCTGGAATATCTGGAATATCGAGGGCCACAAAAACTTATATGATGTCGGAAACAAACAGTTTATTACCCCAGGAGGGTACCGGGCGCTCCGCGTCCGGAGAATCCCTCACGGAGTTTTTGAACTCCGTCTGCCCTTCGTATTCTGGTGGGGCAACCCGCATCAGAACAGCGACGATGTCTTTAGCATGTAGGGAAGTTCTTGCTTCCCACACGAGAAGCAAGAACTTCCCTACATGCTAAAGACATCGGCCGAACTCGCTCGACCCAGCGGGTATTTTCTCGCCCGGTTACCCCAAACGCGGAAACGTCGCGCGAAAGGGCCTAAAGAGACAAACATACATTCCTGTTGTAGCGTGATTTGACTTGCCGTTCGTAGCAGATCGACAAAGTTAACACTTTCACGGACACAACGTAATAGTACGTCATGACTTGAAACTTAGATACGGCACAACGTATGATAACGTTCAAAAACAGAATATTATATACGGCAGGGCGTTGATTTCCGATCAATTTTAATACAAAAATTCGTTATATAGTACCTTGTGTCACAACATAACGAAAGCTCAAAACTTTACTGTTACGTGAAGTTTGTTTTAAATCGTTTCCAAAATGTGCGTTTGCCTTTACGTCGCGGCGATACTACACACAGACGCACACCGTGTATATACGTCACATGTCGTACATATACGCCCTCTGCGCCTCACCGCGTCGGATACGTTGACGTGATAACACGGTTGTGTCATATGGTCTTATAAACTTCTAATAACATAGAACACAACGTAATTAATATGGCAATTTATTGTTTCATTCTGGAACACAATTTAAACTGAGACTCTCCGTGAACGTGTTAAGCGACGTTCGCAGAGGATTTCACAACGTGGATGGGTGACCAAGTTTTGTGACGTATATACCAGAGAGCTTCTGAGCTTTGGACGACAAGTAAAGCCTTCGGTCCTAATTTAATATTATTTTTAATTCGATCTAAAGACAAGAATCGTTTAGTTAATCGGTAGTTAGGTTAATCGTTGAAGGCTTTCGCGCCGTCTTAAACTCTGACACTAGAGTAGGGCCAAACACTCACATGAAAAGAAAGATCTGAAACTTGGATCCCAGCAGATATTTCTTTGTGGTATAGTAGGCCAATTCCTCCTTTCAAAGGAGAGGCCTAGTCCAGCAGTGGACTATTAAAGGCTGATGATGAGTATCTCACTTACCTACCTTACTATATTAATTAATTTACCATATCATCACTTACCTATTTATTACTTTCAGAAATACCAATGTACTAAATGCAATTAATAAATACTTTTGATTGATTACTGTTCTGTAAAATGGCTCTATGTTTTCAGGCGGAAATCGAACATTGGACTTCACGAAAGGAACCGTCCTATTGCTAGAGACCACGTTAGGACAATTACTTTCAAAACCTGCGTTTTGAAGCCCGTCTAACCAGATTTGACAAAATATTAGCTTTTCCATAGAGCGACTTGCGTTACTGACTCACTAAAAGACATCGTACAGCCGAGACATTGGGCACAAGAAGCTGAAAAGTGACAGGTATGTGCACTATCTGATTTTCCCAAATACCAAAGGGATCGGGCAGAAAGTGTTAAATTAAAAAATGTGTAGGCGCAGCTGCGGCCATCTTCTAGAGGCCGATACGCTGGTATCACTACCGGTCTACTTACAGTCAAACAACTTTCCGCTAGACCACCATAAGGGCGAGAATCGCTTAGCAAGACATCGTCGCTTCCAGTGCTACTTTACACGCACATTGACACTCGTATACAAAACCGGTTTCTAGTGTACCTCGACTTTATGAGCGAGCCAAGGGATTTTTTTCAAACTGGTCCAGCGCCGACTTGTTTGATTGTACATACCTACATATAAATGTCACTATAGCTTGGGAGTTAAATATCGGATGATTCGGATGACGGTTCCAGCTACAACACATAGCCAGCGATTATGGTAATATTCGTCCCTAGTTGTTTATATACCGGTATTTCGCAGTAGGACCGTATTCGGTACAATCGGTAAGGATAATTACCGGTTTCATGTAACCGGTTTATTGTTTGTGCGACCCACATAGATTACTGTCAGTTAACTCACTTGGGATGGGATTTATGGTTTACATAAATCGTCTGTAAGGTTATTTGATTCTAACTCTTTGTAGAATTAAATATTATTCTTTATGAGATAAGTATGAGTATTATCAACTAGTTGACTCAAATGTAGCTTCATCTGCGTTTTGTAATCTGAATACCAGGCTGGTAAAGGTGCAGGTCTTTCTTTTTGAGATCGTCATATCATCGGCCTTGTATATAAACTGTCCCACTGTTGGACCAAGACTCTTTTCACTATGAGAAAGGCAAGTGCATAGTCACCGCCTGATAGAGCCGTAAAAGTCGACAATGTTCATCTGGTGCTGTCAGATGACATAATTAGGTCACAAGGTCACAAGTTGCGCTTTACAAACAGCTTCATGAGTTCTTAAAAAAATAATTCCCTTTCTTGGAGTACTAGCTTATTTCGTACGCACAAAGGTACACGCACTATACATCTTAAATAAGTTAATTTAACGCAATTAAGATCCTCTAAATAATTCTGTATGTGTATACCCTACTTACTACCTTCTTGATTAGATAACAGCGAGATTTTTTAAGAATTTTGAGACTAGCTGTCGTCCGTGGATTGTAAGCTCATTGTAACTCGACAAAATCGTCCACCATCGGGTCAAATTGTACATAAAATAAACCATTCCGGGATCCTTAGCGCACATCAATAAAATTAAAACAAATTGGTCGAACCTATCAAGAGGAATTCAATGGCATAGACTTGTAAGGAACAAAGTAGTACTTGCAATTTTCCTACATATTGACCCCGAAGAGGATCCACTAAAATTCGGTAGGTAGGAAAAGGTTTGAAAAATCTGTATTAGTTGGCGTTTACCTAAACTTATATGCAAAAAACTGAAACTATTTAACTCTACACTACTAGAGTTGTAGGCGTTGCAGAACATCAGTCACCTCTTGACCACAACTGGTGTAACCCATGCCGAAACGTCGAGAAATACCTATATAAGAAATTTTACCTTTTATTTTTATTAATTACGCGATATAGACCCGTTACATAAATATTACTATTTAACTCTACTTAAAATCAGACGCACTTACTTTATGCTACGACGTGACACAATTAACGCTACGAGCGTCTACGTCACAATACTGTTACAATACAAAGATGCTGTTAGATCTACATAAATAAATAAATTCAATAAAGATAGCGATAAAACCTCTAGTTTTTATTATATCAAATAATCAAGTAAGTACTTCAAAATATCAAATGGCTCATCGACCCAAAATGTGCCTTGGCCTCCAAATCATACAAAATTCTAAAATGGTTTATGAAAGAATTTATGTTCATTAATTCTTCCAGAGACCATACCATACCATAACCATTTCTGAATCACATGATGTGCGCAATAAGCAAAATGACATGACGTCCACAAAAAGCCATTATAATGGCATTGAGACGGATAACATTCACTCGGCCTAGGTCTAGCTAAATAACTAGCTATAACACGCGTATTATCAGTGTTTTAGCGAACACGCAACATAGTTTACACGCGATCAGCTGACCTACTTAGCCTTCGATATATTTATCAAAGCTCTATTCATTACTAAGGTCGCGAAGCAAACCTAGGTACGTTTACAACCTTAATGGGATCAAAGAAGCTTTTAAGGATTCCTTAGCCGAGTGGTAAAAAACGAACCCTTTTAGATTCATCGTATCTGTTTGTCTCTACGTCCGTAAGTCACAACCACTTTATACTGACACTATCAAGTCTGAAATAAGACGTATTCTGTGGACCGTTTCATGATATTTATGAAAAAAAAAAGAAAAATATACAGAGGGGCACGTATAATAATCCAAGAATAGAGAAGCTACGTGCTGGCGGCTTATCACTCACAAGATGGATAGAGCAATCAAGTTTTTTCTTTTTTTAAAGAAATAGGCGGCAAACGAGCAGACGGATCGCTTGATGGTAAGCAATTACCGCCATAAAAGGGATAGAAGGAGGAGTAGGATGAGGAAGGGAGAATGAATAGCGGATGGCGCCTCCGGCACTCTCACTCACCGAACGAAACGCAACAGTTTAGGTACTGTTACTTTACGTCTATTTTCTGTGAGAGGGTAGTACTTCCCCGGTCGAGCCGGCCCATTCATGCTGAAATCAGCAAGGCTCTACTACATATAAAAAAGTCATCTATGAAGTGGTCCCTATAATTGAATAAAGAGATGGAGAAGTCTCGCAAAAGCAGCAACCAACCAACCAGAGAATCAATTACCACGAGATCACTGCCAGAAGTGTAAACACAGCGCCAAGTCGTCTTAACAGTAGCAGTACGAATTTGATACTTATTTCCTACACTATAAGAACGGTACAAAGGTAAATGAATCTAGTTTGGCGAGTAGCCGTGTGTACAATACAAGTAAAAAAAAACTATTAGTTTTTAAGTAAAGCAGTGATAGATAGCCGAGTGGTTCTTATAATTGCTTGTAACACTACTGAGGTAGTTTGTATGTCAGAAATAGATGATAGTGTAAACACTATATCGAATGGGACACATCTCAGTAATTACTTTCATATAGAGATAGGTACAAGCATTTTAATATTGCTAATAACATTAAGAGACCAGTGCTAACTAAATAAATAGTCTAGTGCCAGTTAATACAGAGTCACTGACTTCCCATAACGACTGTTAAATATCTTCCTACAGGCAGTTCCGACGACAGAAATAGTTCTGAAGACTAAGTAAGGGTAGGTGCTGATACACACACTTCTCAGAGAAGACGTTGCAGGACATCAGTCATCTCTTGCCCATCTGCTGTAACCCATGTCGAGACATCGAGGTAAATAAGTATAAGGTAAATACCTTATACTTATTATTTTCATATACCTACATTTTCAAATAATTATGCGATATAGAGCCGTTACGTAACTATGACTATGTATACAAGTCGCGTTGGTCTCGGACTGCCTCGTTGGTCTCGCGGCGTAAATGTGCGCGTTGGATTGGGAGGTCTCGGGTTCGATTCCCGGGTCGGGCAAAGTGTTATTGGGTTTTTCCGTTAGGAAATTCTCAGTAGCAGCACGGAGTCTGGTAATGTGCCCGGTACGGCAATAGGCTCGCCCCCCATTTTACGTGGTACTAAAATAAATCTGGCGAAAAGTGGGGGTAGCAATATACCTCTGTCAACCTCTTCGGACATATAGGAGTTAGATTATGTATGTATGAAAATACCCCATAAAGTCACACTTACTAACCTATTCATGTTGGGTTAGGTATAGTAAGTACCTAATTAATTTAAATGAAGTGGCCAGGAAGTCGTTTCAAACGCATTTCCTGACGTTACCGTGGTAAAATAAGAGCGTCATATTTCTTTGCTAACGGTAATTAAGTTAACGATGAATAATTTTATTACTTTACATAACCACAGCTAAATTAATTTTCAGAGATTACCTACTCTACTTCTGATTCAAACTCCATCTGTATTTACAAAATCAATAATTATCGCCCTAGCGGCATCCCTGTTGCATCCAAGACTTTTCATATTGGAGTTTGGGATCCGATTAGTACCTGTCTAACTAGGGGGACATCACTTCCGGTTGTGCATCGGCTAGTAAATATAAATGCAACTTACTTGAACAAAGTAAGTTCCAATTTTATTCTATAGACAAAGTCACATTCGACAAGTTCGGGTGCCGCCGTGTCAGTTGGTTGCTAGTGTATTACCCGGTCTAGTAGATCTAGGTTTTCGAAATCCGGGACAGTAAGGTCTAATTACTAAACACGGTACAAGACGCAGAATTCTGGGACTATGCTGGATTTTCCGGCCATCTGCCCCATCTGGCAACCTAAAGTCTGACCAGATTTGACAGAATATTAGTTTTTGCATAGAGCGACTACCGTCTGACCTCCGCAGCCCGAAGGTAAAGTTATGCAGGAGTAGGTACCTAGGTAGGTACCTACTGACTCCCCACACCGACTTAAAGTTCTTCATGATGGCAGACCCGTTACAATTTATGAAACTTACCTACATTAATAGTTAAATCTATCTTCGTGACAGCCGGAACCAACGCTATTTTTAATACGCACATAACTTCGCAAAGTCGCAGTGGTGCGCGAATTAAGTGACTCACAACGAAAGAAGTTAAAAAAATACTTTATTTCGACCGAGTTACAGCTAATACAGTAATTATCTTAATTATCTAAAATACCAAGTTTATATACTAATATAATGTTAAGTCAGCTCGTATGATCACTGACGCATGTCCTAGATAATTATGCTCTGTTGGTACATGATCATTCTAGCATATTATTGGCTGACAAAGCTAATTGTAGTGGATTGGGGTTCCTTAACTCCTCCCTCCTCAAGAGAGAAATTATCCGGCGTCATTGCAGATGGCTGCGGGAAATTTCGATTAAAAACAAGTTTAAATTTCCATATAAGAAAAGCAATGGTAGTAATTATGATGATTATGTACAAACAGATAGTCCAAACGCTTATCTCTATAGTTACTATTTGAGTGTCATCATCACTTTCACTGAATTTTGCACTTTGTAACACTTCTTTTACATCACTGAAGTCCACGTTCCTTAGGTCCACTTTTGTTGTTTTCGCCTGGATGTCGCATCGCAGCTCTGGCATCTGGATCATCGGAAGCTGGAGACTAGAAATCCTATTTGTGTTTCGCATTGTTGGCTCGGTGTCACCATATAGGTTCCAAGGATGTTATATTTGCGGATCTCATTGTTGCAGTTCTCAGAGACAATCAGGTTTTCTTCTAAATAAACCAACCATTGGTTATCAGCTACTTCCTGCACCTTGGTTCTCTCGATCTTGATGTGGTTTTTTATGCATTTGCTGTAGTTGATCTTCATTAGCATAATCTGTTCAATGCAGGTTTCTGTTGGATACTGGACTAAGTTATTGTCATCACATAGGAATCTGCCGTTTTCTATTTCTTCACAGGGATTTTCTACAGGTATGTATTTCAATCTATTCACCATTAGGTAGGGGTATTTAGGAATAATAGTAAGGGTATTTGGAGATTGGAAAATAGGAATAGCGATAACCTTGTAATAATTATATGTCTTTTCGTCTATTAAAGGGATTTCTAGAATAAAAACTAACCTATCGTTATTTTTATAAGATTTAACTATAATATTACGTTCTAACTTAAACAAATTATTTTTATTAACTGGATATATTGTTCTAGCATGTTTAGCAATAACTTCTAGTATACTATATAATTCCGTACTATTGATAATAGATTGATGCAACACATTTAATTTGCTAAAGGTAATAGCCGTCTCTATCTCTTGGATCTCTTCATAACAAGTTCGAAAGTTACCTAGAATCTGGTACATAGCATTAAACACATGAAATAGGCTATTAAATTTAGATTCTTTTATTTCTAGATCTTCTATTTTACTAGTTTGTAAGCCCAGATGTTTAACATTAAAATTAATTATTTCCGAGTCATTTAATTTATCAAAAGCTTTTTGCATTGAAGATACTTTACGTTCGACTACATGTTCTTTATTCTGTATAAGTAGAATTTCTTTATCATACTTAATAGCATCATTTTCGTCTAAATTACCTGAAATAGCTTTCACAAATGATCCTAATGGGCTAAATAAAGCACGTTTATTGCGATTATTTGAGGGTAAAATTTGATATAATCTATTTTGCGTAAGTTTCATTAAGTATTCTATTTGATTCTCTATTCCTAGTGTATCGTTATTTAACTTAAGTTCCCTTATTTTAGACCTTAAATCTCTAAAATGCTTAATATTATTATTAACTTGTAAATCTACCGAATTTAAATCTAAAGTCTTAAATATAGTCCAATAATTAATCTTCTTCACTGCTACTCCCATCCTTAGCGATGCTATCCCCGGATTCTGACCGAGGTTTTAAAGGTCCAGCGTGAATACTGAAGTCATCAGTACTAGAAGTACTAGGCAAGACCTGTGGAGGACGTATTCGGTACAATCGGTAAGGATAATTACCGGTTTCATGTAACCGGTTTATTGTTTGTGCGACCCACATAGATTACTGTCAGTTAACTCACTTGGGATGGGATTTATGGTTTACATAAATCGTCTGTAAGGTTATTTGATTCTAACTCTTTGTAGAATTAAATATCATTCTTTATGAGATAAATATGAGTATTATCAACTAGTTGACTCAAATGTAACTTCATCTGCGTTTTGTAATCTGAATACCAGGCGGGTAAAGGTGCAGGTCTTTCTTTTTGAGATCGTCTCATCATCGGCCTTGTATATAAACTGTCCCACTGTTGGACCAAGACTCTTTTCACTATATTACTTTAAGTAAAGCAGTGATAGATAGCCGAGTGGAGAGACCGACAGACTGCTACGCAGAGGATCTCGGGTTCGAATCCACGGCACGCACCAATGATTTTTTGAAGTTAAGTGCGTATTACATTGGTAATTATCGCTTGCTTATCGGTGAAGGAAAACATCGTGAGGAAACCTGCATGTCTCAGTGTTCTCCATAATGTTCTCGAAAGACATGTGAAGTCTGCCAACCCCCACTTGACCAGCATGGTGGACCATGGCATTACCCTTCTCATAGTGAGATGAGGCCCGTGCCCAGCAGTGGGACAGTATAAAGGGGCTGCTGATGCATGCATGTTTTAAGTTAGGGATACAGATATGTGGCTTTTTATATTTGGTTCCTTGGTATTTGGTTCTTAATTTGATATAATGTTACCATACATTTGCGCGCGAAGCCCCAATTAAAAGTAACTTCGGTATAAGCCAATGCAATTTTTAACCAATGAAATAATCTCTCGAAATCCACCAACAAAGCATTCACATAGTGGTGCGGCGTCGCTGTGCTGGTTCCCGAAGAAAGAGTGTAGTGTGGAATAAAACTGCAGTGGACTGTAATACTTTGCGTTATATTCGGTGAAGTACTGAATGACTGAGGTTTGCATGTACAATATGGTCGCGTCTACGGAACAAACAAGAAAGGTATTTAGGTTGCGCGAGAGCGGTTGATCGTAATGACTTGTAACAGCTGATTCATAGTGAGCTGATTGTCGATGACAGCGGCGCACGAGCCGGCGAGCCGTCCACTCGCCCTGCACCGCAGACCCCGCGGCGACGTTTCGTTATAGCTGTTGAGTGCATGTCTCAACACATAGGTATAATTGAAATATACCGCGGGGCTTAAAGCACTATTATTTCGTTCATATGAACCGCAATGCGGTTTGTAACCGCAAAACTAATCCACTCATATCCGGTAACTGTCATCCGTCGGCTAAAGCCGGATACGACGTCAGATTTAAATGCGTATTCATTGTAATGCGATACATTGTGCTTTTTTATTGCTGGAGGGATAAAACGAAACCCTTCAGTATCTTTCATAGCACATATTGTGTTTATTTAATATGAAAGGCACTTTTGCGTTACCTTTCAGTGTAAACAACAGATGAAAATGAAAATTATATGCTATAATCAGACTGTGAACTTCTTAACAATTTTGTAAAAAGAAAGAGTGACAACTATCATCATTTATACTTTTTATAGCCTTTTGCACACCACTGCTGGACATAACTCATAATTTTGGTCACAGCAGTGTTGTAAGTCAATCAGTGGATTTGCCCTATACCTATAGTTGTACTATATACTATTTGTACTATATACCATGGTTGGATGTCGAGGTTGCCGTCGGTTCCCAAAAATACTATTAGCTCCATGTATTTTCCTTAGCAGCCTCTACGACACCTACGGAATGCAATGGGTAAGTGCCTTCTGTATTCTTAAACCATCACGTGCCTTTGATACTTAATACCTACGTAAAAAATATGCTATAGTGGACATTTTATAGCAATTTGGACTAGACTTTCAATGTCTCATTGTACCATAGCGGACTTATGCAACGTGGAAACATAGCTACCTCAATATGACGTTATCCACAAGTCTCTTGAGTCGCTCCAATTAAGCTAAATGCTCGCATTAAGGGCTTTACGCGGCCATTGCAGTGGCTGAGACTCTCGTAACCCGGCGATAATTAGATCGCATGTCTGACGACTCAATCACTGCGCTACCGCTGACCGCTAACGTTGATCGAAACAAGACGTTATTAACATGGATATAATTGCTTCAGACACAAAGGAGTTCATGACATAGGCGAATTCTCCTGAGATAGATAAGAGAAGAGAGGAGTGTGAGATAAACCTCCTTCAATTTTGCCTGAAACAGGTGTTAAAACATCCTAGTTCAGGTAAACATTAAAATAGCTATATTTACCAAATATAATGTATTACCCTTATAAATAAAGTACCTACGCATTAATGTACCACAATTTAACAAAAGCACTTATCACAGACATTATACTTAATCATAAAATTTAATTATTTTTAATTTGATACTTTCCTATGAAACATGTGACGTATATTTTATTGAATAAAGTTTATTATTTATATTTTATTTTATTATAATACAATAGCTTGTAATGCAAAGCTAAACCGGGGAAAACAATGCATTCAAATAGTAACGTAATAGTTATACAATACTGACACTTTCGTGTCGCACAATTCCAGTCACTCAGAGAGCCTCGCAAGTCAACAGCACGAATTTCACTATAGAAACTGTCATGAAATATCCACAGAAAGTAGCAATATGCCTATGACTATTCTGTTTCGTTCAGTTCTTTATACACATAAATTAAAAAGATTCTTTTTTATATAAAATAAAGTCAAATATCAAATCGACTAGCGTTTAGAATTATTTTATCTAGTAAAAACCAGAGTTATAACCGCTTTCAGCTCAGTAAATCAATGTTTTTTTTTATTTATAGACTCACGCCTGTATCCCCGAAGGGGTAGGCAGAGGTGTAAATATTACACCCAAATTTGGCCATGAAATTTTAGGGCCAACGTAATAGGGGGCGAGCCTATTGTCGTTACCGGGCACATCACCAGATTCCGTGCTGCTACTAAGAATTCGAAAAAACCCAATAACACTTTGACCTCCGACCAGCAATCGCATACGCTATCCACTGAACCACGAAGGCAATAAATCAAGGTACCTAATTGTAAACATTTATGCATCACATTCAATCATTGCTATTTTCTTACTGAAAATTATTTGCGCCTTTCAAGTCAAGTACCTACCTTATAATATGAACATAATATAAATCACTCTGTAATATAAATTTGTATTCTAAGGTTTAAGTTCCGTTGTTAATTAATTGCTGAACACTGAGCACATTAATAAATAACGTTGACATCACGTGTTTGTCCCAAATTAATGTTAAACAAGGCTTGTAAGTGACGAAAAATAACTGGAAACTTGTAACGGTGTTTAGAATTATGTTAAAGGAAAGTTATCGCGCGAGCTTTATCTATATTACACGTATAGGGCTGTCACTAATTCTTTGAATATTGTATGAACTTGTAATACAACTTGTAACTATACCGGAGGCATTAGCATTGTGTATAACACACAGCATTTTTTATTAGGTCAGTAAGCATTTACATGGAATTACGTACTAAATTATATTTATTAAACTTTGATGTTGTTTATATTATTCAATATTAAGTCTTCACGTATATCTATGTGAGTCTAGAATATATACCTACTGTACCTCACTAAGATCCTTATACCTCATACAATTTTATTGGAAAGGGTCCTACGTCGATTTATTTAATTTAAGGTATACCTCTGATTTACCGACCCAGTCCCGCCGCGACCCCCACCGTTGTAAAACGACCGAAACGTCGGTAAAACAGGGTTATTTATACCTTAAATTAATTAAATATCACGAGTAAGACCCGTTTCGATAAAATTGTATGATGTATACAAATCGCGGAAGTGTAAATCAATTATCCTTATACCTATACTACTATTTTTCTGTTTCACACTGCCGTTGACTCCATGGAGATTGAACAGAAAGACTATTAACTTCCTATTTACACGAAGCCTCGCAACGACCCACGTAGCGTAGTTACAGGAATCTGCTAGAATAGCCAGCGTTGCCGACCCCGCCGGAAATCTTAAAAATATAGGCGAACTTTGCCTTATGTTGATGCAAATCCCACGTGCCTGCCTCGTTGGTCTCGCGGCATAAATGTGCGCGTGGGATTAGGAGGTCACAGGTTCGATTCCCGGGTCGGGCAAAGTGTTATTGGGTTTTTCCGTTAGGAAATTCTCAGTAACAGCACGGAGTCTGGTAATGTGTCCGGTACGGCAATAGGCTCGCCCCCTATTACGTGGGACCTAAAAATTAATGGCGAAATGTGGGTGTAATATTACACCTCTGCCTACCCCTTCGGGGATACATAACAGGCGTGAGTCTATAAATAAATAAACCGTGGTAACACGTGGTACTCTTGCCTGTACTTTCGAAAATGTACAAGCATTGACTTATTTTTAAATAAAATTTACACATCTGACAGCCCTGTACATAGGGTATTCGTAGAGAAAACTAATTTAATATACAATTAAACGCCTGTTGCGCGTCGAGGTACTGAACTTTGTTCAACACGCTACACGTTCTACGGCTTTTAATATTACTTACTACTCCACGACTCACTCCCTGTCCCTTTTAGTTTCACTGAAACTTTCACAAGTCGGAATTTTCTACAGCTGTTATATAATCTTGTTCATATTTTGGAGGTTCACAACTGATAAATTGTTTTATATATATAAAGTGACATAGGAAACATAATTAAATAGGCTACCTACATGTGTATGTTATAAATTTGTCTATTTTGAGGCAACGATAGCCTGATAGAGGTAACAACAGACTACCTCTAAGAGAGTCTTGGTTATAAATAATGTATTGTAAAAAATAACGGAAGTTAAAGACTCTCTCTTCAGTCGTACAATCTTGACAGAGTGGTCATGGCTCTGAGATGTATGTCATGTGTGAGTTGTCATGCGGGTTTTGGGTCGTCATCAGCCTTCTCCTTTGCTACTAAAGCCTTTACGATGTTTCTCCATCTGTTACGGTTCTTTGCATTGCCTGAGCACTCTACAATTGAACTCTGAGTGGCAGATTTAATTAGGTCAGTCCAGCGCGTAGGTGATCGCCCGCGAAAGCGCTTGCCTTCCACTAAGCATTGGATGACCAGTCGCTCCATGGAGTTCTCATTTCGTGATACGTGTCCGGGATACTTGAGGATTCGCAATTGCAAAATCCTAATAAAATCATCACTATCGTCGTCCTTGCGTTACCCCAATTGCGTTTTAAGACTTTCTCCTGCAGACTTTCTCCTCGATCTTGGAGCGCGGGCCCGTCCTCTTTCTAGTCTATCCACATTTGACAGACAGCCACAGATCAACTGTCATCTTACATTTGAAAAACAAAGGCATAGAGATTTAAATGACAAACTTCACACGAGATATAAATTCTGTTTGGCGGAAGTTTTAAAAATATTCAATCAACGTATTCTTGGAACAGCCAGACAGGAAACAACAATTTGTGGATCATCCCATAGTGCTCCAGACTGCTACCGCGCCGTAAACTAATTCGTAAAAAAACTATATCATCATCATCAGCCCTGCATGTAAACTATCCCACAGCTGGGCACGGGCCTCTTTTCACTATGAGAAAAGTGTCATAGAAAAACTATAAACTTGTATTTTATTGTGTTTATAAAGTTCTAACACAGGAATAGTTCTTAGAGCGGGAATGATCCTGCAAAAAAAATTATTGTCGCTGTATCCAAACTTAAAGAGACCAAGCCAGAGCAAAACAAGAATTTCTACACGGACGGTCGTACAGAAACAGGCCTTCACTTCAAGGTTCCTCATAGCAATATAAGTTAAATTACTTTAGTAGGTTGTTACATCGCTCCTCTCGCCTCTGTTACAGGAGGTCTAAATATAACACTCAGAATGGGCGCCCTACGGCGCAATGCCGCCTTCAACTTATGTGTATCGTGAAAATGTTAACAAACTTATACTCTTGTAATCGAAATATTAGTTGATACCTACTCAAAACATACACATGTAGCGTTTAAAGGTTCATGCATGCACATCTATTATATATAGATGTGTATATATTTGTGCTTATATATAATAGATAAACACATATATGTATAAAAATAAATGGCCTGGCTGACTTATTCCTGCAGAATCTAAACAACTCAAACCATGGCATTTGGACAGTGGGATATATACTTATATACAATTAACATTCCACCACTAGAAGTAATGTAGCAAGAAGTGTTGTAGTCCTGTTTGGAAATGTGCTATTTTTAAGCCTAGCACTATGAAAAAATGGGCAACAGCTAGTATATCATAGGCACAGTCACAAAAAAAGCTCTACTTAGTCGAGCTGTCCTTCCGTGAGTACAACAACACAATGTGGTATAGCATACTTTATCGACAAATTTTTTGTCTACAATACCAAAAGAATTCAGCAGTGTCATACTTCTCTAAAAAACAAATGCCACCCTCACATTGGCCACCAGCGTCAACGCAGCGGAATCTCAGCGTCGACGCGGCGGCGTCGCGGCCGCGTAGACGCCGCGTGCCGCGTCTTGTCGCGCCGAGCGTTCTTCAAAAGACAAAAGAGTTCTCAAAGAACGCCCGGCTGTCGCTGAAGCCAATGTGAGGGCGGCCAAAAAGAGACAATCAGGTATTTCTTACAAAAGAAACTTTGGTAGCCTAGTGAAGAAACCAACTGACTGCTACGCAGCAGAGTCTTTGGTTCAAGCCTACGCGCTACGGCACGCACCGCTGACTTTTCTAAATAGTGTGCTTATTTTTATTTATTTATTTTATTTATAGTCTGTATCCTCGAAGGGGTAGGCAGAGGTGTAAATATTGAACCCACATTTCGCCATGAATTTTTAGGTCCCACGTAATAAGGGGCGAGCCTATTGCCGTTGGTACCGGGCACATTATCAGACTCCGTGCTGCTACTAAGAAGTTCCGAACGGAAAAACCCAATAACACACCCATGGTCTCGGGTTCGATGCCCGACCCAGGAATGAAATTTATGCCGCGAGACTAACGAAGCAGTTCTAAATAGTGTGCTTATTAAATTGTTAATTATCGCCTGCTAAACGCTAAAGGAAAACATCAAGAGGAAACCTGTATGTGTGAGTGTTCTCCATAGTTCTCGAAAGATATGTGAAGCTTTCAATCTGCAGTTGGACAGAAACTAAGTCCCAACTATTCACACAATGAGTAGAGTCCTGTGTCCTGAAATTGAAGCAATAGGGTATTTGACTAAAAAAATCAAATTAGTCCGTCAGATAGATTTTCAAAAAATATTGGACACGTATATTTTCTTTAGTCGCGTAAACAAAAATTAAAATGACAAACTTCGCTGAAAATTCATGTGACGTCACTTGCCAGTACACTTTTTACTGGCAAGTGACGTTACAAGCCCCCACTCTTATACGTTTCTCCATCTTTGATGCGTTTTATCTCTGTAATTTTTTACTGATTCGATAAAACAAAAAATACGTATCCAATATTTTTCGATAATCTAACTGACGGACTAATTCGATTTTTTTTGTCAAATACCCTATTGAACAGCTTAATCATAGTGCTGATGGTGCTGGGGATCGGGCTAAATAATATAATAATATTCTACCACATTCACACAACACCATCTAGCCCCAAACTAAGCAGAGCTTGTACTATGGGTACTAGATAATGGATAAACATACTTATATACTTTTTTTGTAAATACATACATACTATACATAGAAATATTTAAACCAAATAAATATTTTAGCTAAAAGTAAATGTTTTGTAATAATACTAAAATATCTGAAACCGCAAAAAAATATCAATAAATCGAGAAATGTGACAACCATAAATATATTTTCTATTAATTAATAAGCATTATACACTTGTAGTTGGTTTTCGCAGCGTTGTAACAAAGGTTGCCTCTGAAGACAGCACTCTACAATGGCGACAATTTACGTAAGTGAGCACAATACATATTAATGTTACTACAACTGACAGTGTTAATTGCATAGGTAACAAACGATGACGATCAAATGGTTCTTGTAATTGCTTGTAACGCTACTGAGGTAGTTTGTATGTCAGAAATAGATGATAGTGTAAACACTATATCGAATGGGACACATCTCAGTAATTACTTTCATATAGAGATAGTTACAAGCATTTTAATACCTATTGCTAATAACATTAAGAGTCCAGTGCTAACTAAATAAAGTCCAGTGTCAGATAATGCAGAAGCACTGACTTCCCATAACGACTGTTAAATATCTTCATAAAGGCAGTTCCGAAGACACAAATAGTTACCAAGTAAGGGTAGGTGCTGCAACCCGCACTGCTCAGAGAAGGCGGGACCCATGCCGGGATATCGAGGTAAATAAGTATAAGGTATTTTACCTATATTTTCAAATAATTATGCGATATAGAGCCAATCAAGCAAACATTGATCAGTAATATTTACTTAAAGCTCTACCTACATTCCAAAATAAGAATTTCTGTTCATCTCAATATATTTTTTACTGACTTAACAAAGGAGACGCCGCTTGAAAGATGGTTTTGAATATGATACGTTAATTGAATGGCGAAAACTGTTTGTATTGAATATAAATATTAAATTCAATCCAAACCTTAGATTGGATGAAGGGAAAGCATTTCCAACTCAACCGAGCTTAAATAATAACAATCATTATAAACTGCCGACATTTTCGAGAGATCAGTTTCCTGAAAGTTATACAAATAAGAAATTCTACCAAAAATCTGGGGCAAGGCGAAGAGTGGCATAAAATACGGAACAAATAAGGACATAAAATGTTTTTTACTTGTAAACTGCTTAACTAATGGGGCCAGGTTCTTGAGGAAAAAGGGGTGAAATGGAACCCGTGTCATCCCTGTTTTAAATAAAATTCTCATTTATGCGATGGCCCGTTGACGGCTGGCGAGGTGCAAAAAAAATTTAATAATGTGTTTCTTAGTTCAAACGCTTACGTAATTCGCCGTTTCAATGCTGTAGGTGTCTGTAATGGATTGCTTATTTGTTTGTGTTATTAGATGTCACGTCAAACACTCGATAGCAGACGCGCTGAGTATGTAGGGAGCGGTGCGGTGGTGTCACCACTTGAAATACGACGAGAGGGCCCAAGTAAAGCTCGAATAGTTATTGCGCGTCATATAGAACCTATTGAAAATATTGATTTCTATATGTGTCCTGTCTGCCTACGTTTGCCTTTAAAGTAAAGTAATGAAATAGCCAAAACAATAATCATACATACATACATACATAGACTCACGCCTGTTTCCACGAAGCGGTAGGCAGAGGCATATTAAACGCCCACTTTTCGCCAGTGTTTTGATCCCACGTAATAGGTGGCGAGCCTATTGCCGCTTATCGGGATATTTTGTTTGCCAGAGCCTCGTCCGTTGATCGGCAGGTGCACCACTTGCAGGTGAGGTTGGCTTGGGACCCTAAGTTCTTGGTGGGAACCCTATGTACAAACAATAATCTTGCTTTATTTATTACCTCGACAAATAAGATGATGGAGTGGAGCTTATTAAATGTTTCGAGAGACTTACACAGGGTTCGTATAAAACTAAGTAAGGAAACCATTTCATTGTGTAATTTTCGCAACGCCTAAATAAGAGCGAGTTAGTGTCCGTAGTTCTTTGTTAGAATAGTTCCATTTCACCCGCGGGTATCGTTTAGTGTAAAAGTAATTTTTAATGGTCATCCGAGTAGCTTTCACCTGTATTCTCAATTACCCGGCCGTTGATTGCTCTGTGAAGCGACTGGTGCAAGACAGACCAATATTGAATGCATCGCATTGTTCTGTAGGTTTTCAATGCAGCCAATATTTTGCTATAGATTTACTTTTGTTATTTGTAAACAGTTTAAAAATTTCAGTTGATAGATTGAGAACACTACAACATACAATCTGAGAAACCAGAATTAGTATTTAAAGCTTGAAATTAAGATACGTATGTTTTTACCTATACTGGTAAATAATACCTCAGTACGTTTTGAAGAAAGGTTAGCCTTGCTGATTTTAGCAAGCATGGTCGCGCTCGAACATCGAAGTATTCCATGGTTTAGGCCAGTAGCCGTCTATTTGATGGTACTGATCTAAAGATCTTAAGGACAGCCGGGACCGACGGTTTAGCTCTCCTAGGCACAGGGGAAGCGATAATTAACAACTTAATACGCACACAGCTTCGAAAAGTCAATGGTGCCCGTGAAATCGAACCCGGTACCCTGTGCATGGCAGTCCGTTCCTCCACGACGCTATCGCTGTCCTCCAATTTTATTTCGCTGTTACACCACCGACACAACCGCATGCGGAAACGAAACTAACAGTTGTGTGGAAGTATCTTGTGTATGTTATGTCTCACTCTATTACACAGCAAGATTAATTAGTTGCATCCTTGTCTCTACTGTTCTGCAGATAACTTCGAAATCGTTGTTACACAGACGCAGACGTCTTGACAGAACATGCAGTGACGCACTCCATGGTGACGAACATTCTGTCAAAGCGGACAAATTTTTGTATGATGGAATCGTTGGATGGAAGCCAGAAATATTGCTGAATTTAATTCGATATTATCCCGAAATTATGCAGTTTGACGCGTAGATAGTAAACATGCGTAAAAAGTTGTCTACAGCCACAGGCTATCAAAACTACAATGACAGTTTTTTCGTTCCGCACATGTTTCGTGGCCGCAATAGTTTCGCAGCCGCAATAGTTTCGCAGCCGCATGCGAACGCGTGGGTGGACTAGCGTTATCGTACCAATTTTCCTAATAATGTTAACGCTGTTGGTACACTTACGCAATCGCATGCGGCAACGAAACTACGAAATATCTGTCAGTTGTATGAAAACGTTTTGTATATGCTATGTCTCTATTACACAGCAAGCTTAATAAGTTGCATCCTTGTCACTACTGTTCCGCAGATAACTGCGAAATTATCGTTACACAGACGCAGACGTTTTGACAGAACATGCATCAAGTTTTTTCTTGTACTTTTGACAGTTTCGCACATGTTTCGTCGCCGCAATAGTTCCGCAAAAGTTTCGCAGGCGCGTGCGAACGCGTAGGTGTACTAACAGTGTAAAGTGACTTGCTTGATCATTATCAGCCTGCCGCAGTTCGCTATTGGATATAGGCCTTTACATTCTGAGATATACCTACACTAATCTTGTTTTATATAGGTATCTACCTGAAATGTACAAAGGAACCATCCTAACTCTAGTTTCTGGAATCTTTTACGAACTAAATTAGGTTAAAGGTGCCTCGTTGGTCTCGATACCTTACCTACACAACGTTTCGGTATGAGTTATACCAGCTGTGGTTATGTGTACAAATGGCCAAAGTTTGAAAGTATTCCTCTTCGCCGTTGACAGTTCAGTTCAGTTATTTATTTCATAAACAAATATACATTTGAGTCGAAATATTTTGTGACAGTTTGAGTACATGCATAGGTATACCTATGTAGTAGTCAATTCATGCTCTGTTAACTAAGTAGGTAACTTCACACTTAGAAGCTCGTACGACGGCTACCGTACGAAGAGGCGCCTGGTCCCACTCAAAGTACCTCGGTTGAACTTTTCACCTAAGTCGTCTTTGCAAGTTTTGGAGGCCCCGCAGAACATAAACTTTTAGTGGGTCAATCGTTTGATCCGCGTGAGAGTGCAGTTGAATCAAATAGTAGTAGGTGAGTAGTATTACCAATGTAATATACTAACTCATAGTTATCGCTTACCAATCTATTTAAAATGTAAATGAAAAGTCGAGCCTTCTAGCCTACAAGCATTTTCTTTGCTAAAATTAAGCCTACTCGACGTGCAATTTTATGCCAACTATGAGATGTAATCCAACTAACCTAACCTAACCTAAAGTTCTTTTACTCTTACTTACTTATTTAACATGACAACACGTATACTTTGCCTCATCATTCATCAGCATTACCTACACATAACAGTAAGTATTAAACCAACAATATTTTTCGATGGCCAGTCAATAAACCTGACAAGGAAAACGGAAAGAAAATATTGTCCTTACATTTTATTTTATTTTTGCTTCATTGAAGAATCAATCGAAACATTGTTTAGTTGTGTTGGCATTTTGTTATACGGTCCTAATATGATTACATAGATGAAGAGTAACTAAGAAAAAGCAACTGAAGTGGTTTTTACATTTAGATAAATGTAGAGTACCTACTTACTTACAGTGTAGGTAAGGTGGATTTTACCGATAAATAATATTCTGTCTTAAATACGTACTGGTTTCATCAGAGCTCAATAAGAAGAACCGTAGTTAAATCTGCAATATAGAAGGAAAGATAGCTTGATACAAAGATACGTTGAAACTATTTAAGTGCTTATGTTTGTCATCGTTAGCCTATAGTCATAAAGTTTTAATAAAGTATTTTCATTTTATTTACCATTTACTTGCCAAATGTCTTCATGTACTAAAATACAATAGTAAAGATAAGATCTTCCATGGACTTGCGTATTGAATTAAAAGTCCTGAAGTTAAAGTAACTGTAATTTGTCCATACACCTACGGTCAAATTATAATTTATTTTTGTGTACAGTTATCGGGCTTCAAAGCTGTCCGTATGTAAAAAAGTTAATCATCTGCCGTTTGAAATTGAACGTCTCTATAAAATGAAACCAACCAATTTTTTACTTTACGCTTTATGTATAAGTGTAAAGACTTTGTAAATCTATTCTGTGTTATCACATGCTTACAATCTGTATCCATAGACGTGTGAAATTAATTAGTTGGACCTAATTTGGGACGTGTGTGTAGTCCAATCAATCAAACCAACGCTGTTCTGACAGTGGACACCAGCCTCTCCCAAGTTGCGTCACGACACCCCTTCGTCCCAAATCAATCCATCTTCCACACGACCTTACGATAAATCTTACGATCTGTATGACATGATTGATACTTATGATACTTAACTAAAAAGGGATATTTTTGTAAATATAGACTAAAAGGCGATGTGCTTTCTGAGAAAGTTGTTTTGGGCTGTAAGATGGTAAATGATAATGGCGTCAATGCATTGTGGACATTTGATAAATAAAGGGTTTGCTGAATTACTAGCATTTAATTAGCTTTATAACATACCATAACATCACGCCTTTTATCCCCGAAGGGGTAGGCATGGTAGGTGGGCATGTTTAGATCCTAATGTAATAGGGGGCGAGCCTATTGCCATCTACCGGGCATATTGTTATAGAATAGAATAGAATAGTTTATTTCTTAGTACATGGTATTAAAGATATTACAAATATTATACAGTGTTTCACATATACTACCGTATCCGGTGTAGAAATATTTTACTATTAGAATATTATAATAATTAATTTTTGCATAGTGGTTCTTAATTCTAGATATTACATTATATTATTATTATTATAATTATTATTAAGAGAAACCATCCGTTCATGACTTATATTCTATAAAATCTTTAACAGAGTAAAAACACATATCCAAAAGCCAAGAAGATATTTCACGTCTGAATTTGTTTGAAGGCAGCTGCCTGATCTGTGATGGCAGCTTATTAAAAATTGTTATTGCCATGCAGTAGGCATTACGACCATACAAGTGTAGTCTCTGACTTGGTGCTACTAATTTGTTTGGGTTTCTATGTTGGACTCTTTGGGAAATACATTCATTTATTGGAAATAAATGGGAATGCCTCTTAACAAACATGCACATTTCAAAAATATAGAGACATGGTTGTGGAAGTATATTTAATTTTTGAAACAATGGCCTACAATGATCCAAAAAAACCGGCACCACACATGGCCCTAATGCATTTTTTTTGCGCTTTGAATGCCCTATCTATGTCTACTGAATTCCCCCATATGACCAATCCGTAGCGTAATACTGAAGAGACGTACCCATGATATGCGTTGAGGACTTTTTTCTGGAGGTTTCTTTACTGGCCGTGAGTCTGAGTTTGCGAAGAGCAAATACAAATTTATCTATTTTACTACACACTTTATCTACCTGTTCCTTCCAGTTCAATTTATTGTCAATAATTATACCTAAATATGTAGTAGATTGTACTGCCTGCAAAACAGTATTATTATATTGTATTGTGATAGGATGACATGTTGAATTTTGAGTTTGATACTGTACTAATTTCGTTTTATTCAAATTGACACGTAGATTATTTTCTTTCAGCCATTGCACCGCATTTTGCAAATCACTATTAGCCTCAAACTCGAGATTATCTTTGTTCAAACATCTTATAGTCAAAGTGGTATCATCAGCAAACAACGTGCATTTATGTTTTAGTTTACTGCAGAGATCATTAATATAAATAATGAATAAAAGTGGCCCCAGAATGCTGCCCTGCGGCACGCCACAACTTCAAGATTTAAGTTCAGATTCATATGTAACTTTCGCGTTATTTTCTATTTTTGAGAGTAACGTTTTTTGCTGACGATTTGACAGATAGCTTTTAAGCCAGTTATGAGCCGTACCTCTGATTCCATATTTCTCAAGTTTGAAAAGTAATCGTTTATGGGAGACAAAGTCAAAAGCTTTGCTCATATCCAGAAATACTGATAACGTTGTCATTTTATTATTAAGTGCTTCTGTAACCTGTTTAACTAAAGTAAAGAAGGCTAGTGCAGTGGAACTACTCTTTCTGAATCCAAATTGGTTGTCAAGAAGAATATTATTTTTACTTATATAACGACTAATTTTATCATGCATTACTTTTTCAAAAATCTTTGCCATTATTGGTATTAATGTAATAGGCCTATAGTTATCAATGTGTGTACGGTCACCTTTTTTAAATAGGGGTTTAATAACGGATATTTTTAATCTTGTAGGATATATTCCTTGTTCCAACGACAAATTTATTATGTAGGTCAAAGGAATTGCTATATGTTTAGCACATAATTTAATTAATCTTGTTGTGACTTCGTCATAACCCGTAGCATGTCTATCATTTAAAGATTTAATGATTTTCATTATGTCAGTATCAATTACAGGGGTTAGAAACAAGCTATCTTTTTGGCCAGTAATTTTAATGTTATTCATGTCGTTATTTGTTTCATCAAAATTATCTTTGTGGGTAAGTTCAATAAAATAGTGGTTAATAAGGTTACAAATGTAATTAGGGTTAATAATTATTCTATCTTGGTATATTAATTTTTCAATGTCATTTTTATCAATAGAATTATCAAAATTTTCCCACCAAGAACTTAGGGTCCCAAGCCAACCTCACCTGCAAGTGGTGCACCAGCCGATCAACGGACAAGGCTCTGGCAAACAAAATGTCCCAATAAGCGGCAATAGGCTCGCCACCTATTACGTGGGATCAAAATACTGGCGAAAAGTGGGCGTTTAATATGCCTCTGCCTACCCCTTCGGGGAAATAGGCGTGAGTCTATGTATGTATGTATTTTTTATAATCGACCATGTCGCTTTGCATTTGTTTTTAGAGTTACAAATATACTTATCATTATTTATTTTTTGAGACTTGATTATGCATTTTTTTATATTTTTGTGTAATTTAAATAATATGTTTTATGATATTTTTTACTAACAGCATCATGTTCATATTTATAGTATAATATTCGTTTTTTGATGCATGATAATTTTAATCCCTTACTTATCCATTTATTTTTGACTGGTTTATTACCTTTTTTAACGCGTATTAGCGGAAAACACAAATGATAAAAAAGAGTAAAAAGTCATGAAAACTACAAAACGACTTCTCGCGGCATGTTTCGCTATATACATCATCAAAGCTTAAAGCGGATATGCATTCTATAAATTTATTTATATTATTTTCATTAAAATCTCGCACAGTCTCATACCAGAATTTTATAGATTTCACCTTATTTTTATTTTTTGGAAGGCTAAAAATGCATGATTGTCCTGTATCATGGTCCGAAAGAGCAAGATTATGGGTATTTGTGTTTATGTTATTGATTGAGATATTACTGGCTATTTGGTCAATACATGATTTTTTTCTTGTTGGTGTGTTTATGTGAGCTTGCAAATTGAAGTTCCTGAGGATTGACATTAACTCCTTTTTTTGTACAGTTTCTTTGAGAACATCTATGTTCCAATCCCCACATATGACAATATGTTTTTTACTATTAAGTGTCAATTTAGATAATAAATGTTCTACCTTTTTTAGAAAAATAAAGACGTCGGAATCTGGTGTCCTGTAAATACAAATCACTAATAGATTGTAGCACGGCACTTCTATACCGCAACATTCAAAACAATAGGTTGTTGCAAAATCCTTAATTATCGGCAATGGAGTGAAACGTATACCTTTTTTTATTAGTATGCATGTTCCACCTCGTTTTTTATATTTTCTTGAGAAATTGGAAGCTAATTGATAATTTTCTAAATGTAAATTGCATTCATGGCCAGACTTTAAAAATGTTTCGCTAAAGCAAATAAAGTCTATATTTCCAATCTGCTTATTTAACTCGGTCAACACTATTTCAAAGAGTTCTATTTTATTTAATATGCCTGCTATATTCTGGTGAAATAAGACTAATTGTTGCTTATTGTCATTAAAGTTAGAAGATCTACTAGATGGGCCGAAAAAAGCTAGTTTGTTTGGTATTATCAACCAATAATAAAGCTGTTGGCAGATTAAAATCAGTTTCTAAGTCAATGAGTATACGATTAGAGATACTTTTTTGATTTTACACCTAATCTGTTAATTTTACCTGTTTTATTTGATAACATTTGTGTTCTATGTCCTTATAAAGTAAATTTTTAAACATCTCTACTCGGTAATTAAATATAGGGGCTCCTAGTACATAAGTAGGAGTACATAAAATAACATTTGTTCTAATTGTTTTAGTGATTTCTAATAGTGTTTCTTTAATAAAGTTAATCAATTCAATCGGATCCACATTCTTCCTAAAATCACTTTCACCAATCATAATTAGACAATAATCTTCATCATCAAAATTATTTATCTTGTTCTTGATATTTGACATTAGTTCTTTTAGGCTACTATTGCGCTTCGTGAATTGACAGAAGTCAAACTTTTCTCCAAAAGTGTGCTCTATTATATTCAGTGAAACACTGTAGTTACAGCCATTGAGAATACATAATTTTCGCTTCTTTGTGCTGGTTTTTCCCTTATCTAATTTGCTTTCTTGTTTCTTCATGGGATATTCTGTTATAGTTGTTTCACTTTCAATAGTATTCGTAGTCAACATCTCACTTGATTTTGATTGTTTATCTTGTTTCTTCTTTCCTTTAATATTTTTTACTTGTTTTTTAGATGAATGGTTGCAGGGAGTCATAAGAGAATCATTTCTTTTCATTAATTCTTCATTTATCTTTTTTAATTTACTGTTTTCTGTGGAAAGCGATACAATCTCCTGGTGGGCTTTATTTAATTCTGTCATAAGTTTTTCAATTCTTCCTTTCAATTCTTCGTTGTTTTTGTTTGATACGCTCTTATCTAATGAACTATTTGTACTGTCATCTAGCGTTTCGTTTAGTTCATAGCTGTTATTGAAGTTAGTATTCGAATCTGACAGAGTGCGTGCACGACGGAATGTAATATTCTGAAGAAATTCCATTGTATGTTTAGATTCCTTTTGTTGTTGTTATGTATATTTATTTTTATTAGAATTCAAATTCAAACCTTTGACATTCACAAAAAGTCAAGGTGTGACTCGGATTTGATCCGGGGCCGCCTCGATATCTACCCCAAGCGCTCTGTGATCGCGCCACCATACCAGTTACCAGGGGCAGGTTTATTAATCCAAGAATAGAGAAGCTACGTGCTGGCGGCTTATCACTTACAAGATGAATAGATCCATCAAGTCATCTATGAAGTGGTCCCTAATTGAATAAAGAGAGATGAAGAAGTCTCGCAAAACCAGCAACCAACCAACCAGACAATCAATTACCACGATCTCACTGCCAGAAGTGTAAACTCAGCGCCAAGTCGTCTTAACAGTAGCAATACGACTTTGATACTTATTTCCTACACCATAAGGACGGTACAAAGGCCAAAGTGTCTCGCTTGACGAGTAGCCATGTGTACAGTACAAGTAATAAAAAACCTATTATGTTTTAAGTTAGGGATACAAATATGTGGCTTTTTATATTTTGTTTCTTGGTATTTGGTTCTTAATTTGAGGACCGGTTGGCGCAGTGTGAGTGTAAGCGACTGCTACGCCGAAGGTTGCGGGTTCGATTCCCTCTCAAGTCAAACATTTGTGTGCATGAACATGGATGTTTGTCTTGGTCTGGGTGTTTCTATGTATAATATGTATGTATTTACAAAAAAAAAAGTATATACCTATGTATGTTTATCCATTATCTAGTACCCATAATAGTACAAGCTATGCTTAGTTTGGGACTAGATGGTGATGTGTGTATGTTGTAAAAAAAAATTATAGATATAATGTTACCAAACATTCCCGCGCGAAGCCCCAATTAAAAGTAACTTCAGTATAAGCCAGTGCAATTTTCAACCAATGAAACAATCTTTCGAAATCCACCAACAAACTATTCATATAGGTGTAAAATTGAAATATACCGCGGGGCTTAAAGCACTATTATTTCGTTTAGGCTCACCTCACATTAGGCATGCGCGTTCCGCGAGCGGGCGCACTGCGTGTGCCCGACGTGCGCTCGGCGTTAGTAGTTTAAGGAGAACGCCAAACGCACGCTCGGCGCATGCTGAACGCCTGCCGGCAGCACGCTGAGCGCACGCTCAAGAAACGCGCATGCTGAACGCCCGCCGGCCACTCGCCAAGGGCATGCTTGAGATACGCGCATGAGTCGCATAATCAATGTGAAGGAGGCTTTTTGTAAACCGCAATGATAACGGATGACCGGTAAAGTTGTCGCTTTAATACAGTGTAGTACTAACATGTGGGTTGTGACCGCAAAACTAATCTACTCATATCCGGTAACTGTCATCCGTTGGCTTAAGCCGGATACGACCGCGATGTCAGATTTAAATGCGTATTCATTGTAATGCGATACATTGTGCTTTTTTATTCCTGGAGGGACAAAACGAGACTTTCAGTTGCTTTCATTTCATATAGTTATTGTACTTATTTGATACTAGCTGTTTCCCGCGGTTTCACCCGCCTCCTGAGGGAACTACCTCGCGTACCCGGTTAATTTATAGCCTAAGTTACTCCTTGGTACATCAGCTATTCGCCACCTGCTGACCGATTTTGACGGGACGTTCACTGGAACGTCCCGTCAAAATCGGTCCAGCCGTTATAGAGAATAGCGAAAACAAACAGACAGACAGACAAAAATGAAAAAAAAATCATTTCGGTCTATGTACCATGTATACATTCATATGCATTTAGTAAAAAGCAGTTATTTTAATATTACAAACAATCCAATCCAATTTTATTTATATGTATAGATGAAAGTCTATTTTATCTTTCAGCGTAAACAACCGATGATAATGAATATTACTAAATTTAATAACACTTAAGCTAATTAAAAAAAGTTGCAAAAAATGCAAGGTGCTTTAACAATCATTGCCAAACAAATATAGTCTTTGGCAGCCCACTACTTGAAGTACGGGACATTGACTCGACTCGTCTATTTTCCTTGGCAGCGTCTTACGACACCCACGGAATAAAATGAGTAAGAGACTTTTGTATTCTTAATCCATCACACAGCTCGAATAATATAAAAACTACCACTATTTTCCGACCAATAATATTTCCATCCAAAGGTTGCCTGGTAGAGGTCGCTATAAGCGATAGGCCGCCCATTGTACTTCTCTTATATTGTATAATATCTTATGTTATATTTCTGGTGTACAATAAAGCATAAATAAATAAAATTATATTGTCACAGTGGTCATTTTATTAAAATTTGGGCTAGAGTATCAGAGGCTTATTGCTATATAGCGGACTTATGCTACGTGGTAATACAGTGCCAAGTCAAGCTATACAGTTGCAGTACGATTTTAACACTTATTTACTACGCCATAAGAACGGTGCAAAGGTCAAAGTGTCTAGCTTGATGTGTAGCCGTGTATACCGAGCATGTCACGTCATCCACGATGTCTCTTGAGTTGAGAATTAAGCTAAATGCTCGCATTAGGTGCGGCTTTACGCAGCCATTGCAGTGGCTGAGACTCTCGAGACCCGGCGATAATTAGATCGCATGCCTGACGACTCAATCACTGCGCTACCACTGACCGCTAACGTTGATCGAAACAAGTCGTTAACATGGATATAATTGGTTCAGGCTTATCCCCATGGGATGGATATGAACAGAGTGTATGGGCTGAACATCCTTTAATACAACTGCATGCAATAAGTTAGACCATGCTGAAAGCGTCGGAGGTTTACAGCTGAATCTCACATAGCACTCACGGAATATCCATGGAAAACAGCGATATGCCTACTATTCCATTTGCTTATATAAAAAACCGAATTCGTTTCTTCCTTTTATGTAAGAAAAGGACAATGGGAATGGGGTTGCAGTGGTATAGAAAACAAACGCGAGAAAAACATCGCACTCTTCCTTTCCCACGGTTTAGCAAGGCGCTTATAGGCATCACTTACAATTTTATAACACGGCGACCAACGTTTAACCACAGATTTAACAAATGTAGTCTTAGCGTTTAACATTATTTTTCTGTACATCCCGGAGTTATAACCGCATTCAGCTGTTTTAATAAATCAATGTAAATGTAAACATTCATGCATAACAGTCAATCATTGCATTACATCATTTTCTTACTGAAAATTATTTGCGTTAGGACTGCGTCCGTGGTCCAGTGGATAGCGTATGCGTCTGCTGATCGGAAGGTCCCGGTTTCGATACCCAGGTCGGGCAAAAGCGTTTCTTCGAATAATGGCAATAGGGTCACCCCCTATTACATGGGATCTAAAAACTCATGAGGCGAAGTAGTGTGGGTATAATATGACACATTCGAGATACAGGCGAGACTCGATAAATAAAAGTTGCGTCTTTGAAGTCAAGTATCTTATAATATGAACATAATATAAATCACTCTGTAATATAAATTTTGTATTCTAAGGTTCAAGTTCCGTTGTTAATTAATTGCTGAACACTGAGCACATTAATAAATAACGTTGGCATCACGTGTTTGTCCTAAATTAATGTTAAACAAGGCTTGAAAGCGACGAAAAATAACTGGAAACTTATAACGGTGTTCAGAATTATGATCTGTATTACACGTAGGGCTGTCACTAATTCTTTGAATGTTGTATGAACTTGTAATACAACTTGTAACTATACCGGAGGCATTATTACAACACACAGCATTTTTTAATTAGGTCAGTAAGCATTTACATGAAATTACGTACTAAATTAATATTTATTAAACTTTGATGTTGTTTATATTATTCAATTTTAAGGCTTCACGTATATCTATGTGAGTCTAGAATATATACCTACTGTACCTCACTAAGATCCTTATGCCTCATACAATTTTATTGAAAAGGGTCTTACTCGCGATATTTATTTAATTTAAGATATACCTCTGTTTTAACGACCCGCTCCCGCCGCGACCACGACCTTTGTAAGACGACCGAAACTTCGACAAAACCCCTGTTTTGTCGACATTTCGGTCGTCTTTCGACTGTTTTGTTTTTGATATTTAATTAATTTAGGGTGTAAATAACCCTTTATTTACACCCTAAATTAATTAAATATCGCCAGTAAGACCCGTTTCGATAAAATTGTATGATGTATACAAATCGCGAAAGTTTAAAATCAATTATCCTTATACCTATACAGTAGGCGCTTGGTAAACCGGCGCTCGCCAATCCGGCACGCTCAGTAGTCCGGCACTCAGCGACTCAGGTAACCCGCTTGATAATCCGGCATTTCATACAGCCGAATGCCGGATTACAGAGCCGTCTAGTCTCTTATTATGTAAGATTTATTTTACATTTTATGTATAAAGCTTTTACTTCCCATACAAATGCGATAAACCGGCATCGGCGAAAAAATATGCCTGCCGGATTACCAAGCGCCGACTGTACCTGCTACTATTTTTTCTGCTTCACACTGCCTTTGACTCCATGGAGATTGAACGGAAAGACTATTTACTTTCTATTTACACGAAGCCTTGCAACGTCCCACGTAGCGTAGTTACAGGAATCTGCTAGAATAGCCAGCGTTGCCGACCCCGCCGGAAATCTTAAAAATATAGCCGAACTTTGCCTTATGTTGATGCAAACCCCACGTGCCTGCCTCGTTGGTCTCGCGGCATAAATGTGCGCGTTGGATTTCCGTTAGGAAATTCTCAGTAACAGCACGGAGTCTGATAATGTGCCCGGTACGGCAATAGGCTCGCCCCGTATTACGTGGGACCTAAAAATTAATGGCGAAATGTGGGTGTAATATTACACCTCTGCCTACCCCTTCGGGGATACAGGCGTGAGTCTATAAATAAATAAATGTCAATAAACCCCACGTGGTACTCTTGCCTGTACTTTCGACAATGTACAAGCATTGACTTATTTTTAAATAAAATTTACACATCTGACAGCCCTGTACTCGTAGAGAAAACTAATTTAATATACAATTAAATGCCTGTTGCGCGTCGAGGTACCGAACTTTGTTCAACACGGTACACGTTCTTTCTACGGCTTTTAATATTACTTACTACTCCACGACTCACTCCCTGTCCCTTTTAGTTTCACTGAAACTTTCACAAGTCGGAATTTTCTACAGCTGTTATATAATCTTGTTCATATTTTGTAGGTTCACAACTGATAAATTATTTTAGATATATAAAGTGACATAGGACACATCATTAAATAGGCTACCTACGTATGTTACTAATTTGTCTATTTTGAGGCAACGATAACCTGTTAGAGGTAACAACAGACTACCTCTTGGTTATAAATAATGTATTGTAAAAAATAACGGAAGACAAGTGAATCCTAATAAAAACATCAAGATTGTCGCCCTTGCGTTACCCCAATTGCGTTTTAAGACTTCTTCATCTTGGAGCGCGGGTCCGTCCGCTTTCTAGTCTATCCAGATTTGGTAGACAGCCACAGATCAACTGTCGTCTTATCTTTGAAAAACAAAGCCATAGAGATTTAAATGACAACCTTCGCACGAGATATAATTTCTGTTTCGCGGAAGTTTTAAAAAGTTTCAATCAACGTATTCTTGGAACAGCCAGACAGGAAACAACAATTTGTGGATCACCCCATAGTGTTCCAGACTGCTACCGCGCAGTAAACTAATGCGTAAAATAACTAAATCAATCATCATCAGCCCTGTATGTAAACTATCCCACAGCTGGACACGGACCTGTTTTCACTATGAGACTGGTAAGGTCATAGAAAACTATAAATTTGTATTTTATTGTGTTTATAAAGTTCTAACACAAGGATAGTTCCTAGTGCAGGAATGATCCTGCAAAAAAAATATTTGTCGCAGTATCCTCACCAAACTTAAAAAGACGAAGCCAGAGCAAAACAAGAATTTCTACACGGACGGTCGAAACAGGCCTTCACTTCAAGGTTCCTCATAGCAATATACCCTAAGTTAAATTACTTCAGTAGGTTGTTACATCGCTCCTCTCGCCCCTATTACAGGGGGTCTAAACATAACACTCGGAATGGGCGCCCTACTGCGCAATACCGCCTTCAACTTAGTTATATGTATCGTGAAAATGTTAACAAACTTATACTCTTGTACTCGAAATCAAACTCAAAACTTACACATGTAGCGTTTAAAGGTTGATGCATGCACATCTATTATATATGTATATATTAAGTCCAACCTCTCTGGTTATCCGGTATCAGTGACGTTTTGATAGAGTGGTTAATATGGCGACTGCGATTTGTCTGTCAAAACCATTTGAATTTAACAAAATACTCGACAAATCGAATTTTGCGGATAAATGTCGTCGACTCGAAATCTTTATTTTTTTATGTTTTATTATTCAGGTAAGGTTTCGATTTACGCCTTGAACCAATTATTAATTTAAGATTTGACACTGTGATAGCAGCGCAGTCCGTCGGTTCCAAAGTGAAACTGTGTGAAACATTCCAAAATCCACAACTATTTACAAATTAAAAATTAAGTAAAAAATCATTTTCCAGTGGACTAAATTGTGAATCTAAACCATTCTCAAGTCCCCTTGAACACACAGAAAAAATTTCATCAAGATCGGTCCAGTCGTTTCACACAACAAAAAGTCACACAAGAAACATATATATTAAGACTAGCTGACCCAGCGAACTCTGTATCGCCTTTTCAAGAGTTTTTATTTAATTCCCTTTTTTCGAAGCCCCTTTTCCAAAGTTACCATTGACTTAGTGCTGAATCTCTTATCATTTCAGAGTATAATAAATGATGGACCAAAGATTTTTATATAATATTGAATTCCCCATTCCTTAAAATATCGGAGACGATACCCATATCGACTTTAAAAAAAATCCCGTCCGCCATCTTTGATTTCCTATCCGCCATCTTTGATCACGAAATAGATGTTGTATTTGGATTCACCATCTCTTAAATCATCAGAGACGATACCCATATTGATTTTTAAAAATTTTCCTATCGGCCATCTTTGATTTTCCATCTGCCATCTTGAATCACCAAATATATGTTGTATTTGGATTCCCCATCCCTTTAAACATCGGAGACGATATCCATTTTGATTTAAAAAAAATCCCATCCGCCATCTTTGATCACAAAATAGATGGTGTTTTTGAATTCCCCATTCCTTAAAATATCGGAGACGATACCCATATCGACTTTAAAAAAAATCCCGTCCGCCATCTTTGATTTCCTATCCGCCATCTTTGATCACGAAATAGATGTTGTATTTGGATTCTCCATCCCTTACATCATCAGAGACGATACCAATATTGATTTTTTTTTAATTTTCCCATCCGCACTCTTTGATTTCCTATCCGTCGTCTTTGATCACGAAATAGATGTTGTATTTCGATTCCCCACCCCTTAAATTATTGAAGGCGATACCCATATTGATTTTTTAAATTTTCTCATCCGCCATCTTTGATTTCCCGACCGCCATCTTGGATTACTAAATAAATTTCATAGTATTAATCAGCGTCCCGAAAATCTCGAAAACGATACCCATAAAGATTGTATCCTATTCGTTTAGCCTTTTTTGCCTTTGACCCAACCCTCTCCCTTCTCGTTTGACCATTTTATTGTTTTTGTCTGGCCCCTAAAAGTTGTGGCGTAATTTAATATAGCCTTAGGCAATAACAATTTTTAAAATCCGACTGCTAGTTCCTGAGATTAGCCGACATTATCTTTTAGCCTTTTGCCAGACCCCAAAGGGTCGAAGCGTTATGTTATATAATAGCGTATAGCCTTCCGGAATAACTGGGCTATCGTATACAAAAATAATTTTTCAGATCCAACCGGTAGTGCCTGAGATTAGCGCGTTCAAACAAACAAACAAACTCTTCCGCTTTATTATATTAGTATAGATAACTGCGAAAAGTATTTACACATACAAACTACTTAGTACTAACTAAGTCTTAGTAGTACTCAAAATGTTATCCGGTATCTGTGAGGTTTCGCTAGACTGGCCAATATGGCGACTGTGATTTGTCTGTCAGAACCATTACAATTTAACACGTTGGCTGCGGCAAGTAAAATCATAAACTTTCATCTGGTGCGGCGGCAGGTCGAAATGTGCCCCCAACGATTATTCCGCCAGTGCGTGGCAGGTCTTTTTCGACCTACCAGCACTAGGGTAGCTTAAAATGCTATAACTTTGCGAAAACATGGTGTATACTTTTTTTTTTATTCTGTTAGAATAACCTTGAACATATCTTCCTTAGGTTTGATTCGCCCGGGAATCTACCAAATAGGAAATGAGATATAAACCAGGAAAAGTGGCAGGCCGATATCGACCTGAACCGCACTAGAAGGTATTTTTAATAGTGATGGGACATACCAAAATAAAGGAATATCGAAAATAAAACAGAGCTATCGTACATAAAGAAAATGAAGATTTTTATTTAATTGTGGCTGTGTGGTTTTGAAAATATGACACGCAAAGATTCATGTTGCATTGCCTGCAATATTTTTAAATCCTTTTTTACTCTTTTTTTTTTGCTTTGTCGCTACTGAAGGTTGGCCACAATCTCTCATAGCACCCTGCACAATTTCATACGATTGAAAAGAATTTGAAACAAAATTATTAAAAAACGGGAATTTATACTTAATTAATATGTTTTTATTACATAGTAAATTCCATAAATTTTTTATAAAATTCATCATCATCATCAGCATCGTGAACATTTGAAAATGGGTACGTCACACTGCTAGCGCGGTCGTGAAGCGTCTGAGAGTAGGTAAGCTGTGCTAAAAATTGTAATTAAGCACAGTTTGATTGGTGCCGTTCTTCAAACCGCGATCGTGCATCTATTGTATATTTGATCGAAGCTTTTAAATCACCTTTCAAGCAGTAAAAACTAGATCGAAATCGTTTTAGCACCGCTCTGTTTGCATCGGGAGTTAAAAAGCGAATATCACTGCACTTTCGCAGGTAACCGTACATTTCAAAATATTATAAGTACTACTATAAATATACGTGTAGGTAGTAAGCAAAACTTACCGCTTTTACTCGGTTTTCCATGATGTTTTGTTCCTAAATACTTTTTATTTTTCTTAATTGGAAATATTTTATCACTACTGTCACTATCAGTTATAATTGCAGAGCGAATAAAAATCTTCCAAAATTTGTATTATTCTTTTATTGTTTGCCATCGTCAATTTTATCGACAGAACACAACACTAACTGGCGGCGCGTGCGCTCTGTGCGGTATCAGGTCGCCGGCGGCCTGTTGGGTTGGCGGGCTGAAATAGACCCACTGCCGCACTGAGCGGATATATTTCACCGCTAGTGCGTGGTAGGTCGAAAAAGGCCTGCCGTGATGTTTTTTTGGGGAATACCTACAATTTTGACTATAAGCCGAAATATATATTTGTCTCTGTCAAAACCTTAAAAACACCTAAAATAATCGTTCCACACCAGCGAGAGGGACATACTTTTCTTCGTCCGCACCAGCTGTACGTACAGCGGCAGGCCGAAATCGGCCTGTTCCGCAGTGAACGTGTTAACAAAATACTCGACAATCCGAATTTTGCGGACATATGTTGTCGACTCTAAATCTTTATTTTTTAATGTTTTGTTATTCAGGTAAGGTTTCGATGTACTCCTTGACGAAATTATTAATATAAGATTTGACACTGCGATAGCAGCGCAGTCCGTCGGTTCCAATGTGAAACATTCCAAAATTCACAACTACTTACAAATTAAAAATTAAGTAAAAAAACATTTTCCAGTGGACTAAATTGTGAATCTAAACCATTCTCACGTTCCCTTGAACACACACAAAAAATTTCATCAAGATCGGTCCATTCGTTTAGGAGAAAAAATATATATATAAAGACTAGCTGTGCCCGCGATATTATATAATCTAGTGTAAGAATTCATTTTATTTTTCATTGTTTTTATAGATTCTTTATCATTATACTGATATCATCTTTTGAGTGGGCAGGATGTACAGTTTACCTACCTGTACAAAATGCTTACTCGGCATTTACATTATATGCGCGACACCGTTGCATCGGTGTAGTACCTATCATTTTATTACGAATAAATCAGTGCACTTACAGCATTCAGCTCGGGCGGTTTCTTATATTATATATCATTATCATACATGTCAGCAGTATGCGTATATACTATCGACAATGCCTTTCCCGATGCTTGTCACACGACATCTTCTTTTACCGCACACCACTCTCGTCTCACACAATTCTTTACTCTGTCGGTCATAGACACACCACACATACTTCTCAGTGCTCTCATTTCTACAGCATTTATTCTACTTTCATGACTCTTCTGTCATGCCCAACTTTCATTACCATACATAGAACATGTAAAATATTTTATCAATCATGTGAAAGCAACATGTTCGGATGTCGATTTCAGCTGTTTCAAGTGTCTGTCCCTGCGATTTATTTAGAAAATACACACAGGACTACGATTATCCAGCCCTGCCGAAAGTAAGATAGCCCCGTTGAGTAATTCAAGAGGTATCTGAATTCAGGGAGCAGTCTCCCGCTCAGAGATGCCCACGTACGTGACGTGAGGAGTGGGAAATTGGGAATAATGAGACACCTGTATAAGAACAAAACACGAACGAACGAAAGAAATCAAATAAACTCGATAACATTCATTCAACACTCATAAACTCATAAGTAACTCAAATATCCAATCCAAGTATTCCAACGACGATGAAAGCAAATTATCCGAGAACCTGATCAACCCTCGGAGAATCTTAACACCACCATTCAGAAAATGACGTCATTTGTCAACGCCATCTATGTTTACATATACAAACCGACCGAGATAGAAAATAATAATTATGGACTAATCGACAATTTATTGAAAAAAGGATCTACTTACAGTCATTGTATTTATCATTTAAAATAAATAATAATGAAATGATTATATAACTATTATATAAACATAATAATTTGAAATACATGAGATTGACCGTTTAAATTAAGTGGACATTGTAATAAATTTTGACACAGAGACTTTTTGTTTATGAAAGTGGCGAATATTATACTCTTTTATTTTTTAATAACAGAAATATACCCGACACATAATTATTGTCTTTTTTGCAAGAAACATTTATTTTGCTAGAAAATTAATTGAAAATAGTGACATCTATCGATCGGTAAGTAGCTATAAAACACTTTGAAGGTACCTATTTAGAGTAACTATACTTTTACTAACAAACTTATAATGATCATAGATGGCACCATATATATAACCAGTTTTGGATGATCCCGGTTCTGTTTGGGACTACGTACAAAGGAGAGGTCAAGCTGTACACCGAAAACCACTCAACCGATTGTGATGTAACATATACTATTTTATAGGTTTGAGTATCCTTTGTACATGAGTGTAAGTTTTATTGAAATCAATTCCGCCATTTTAGAGATCTTTAGCAACATAGGGAAAGACAGACAGACATAAATTCTAAAAAACGTCAAGTATTGCTTTTTAGCATTTTCCTAGATTTTTTAGCTAAATTTCGTCAAAAAATCTTTAATGTACAGACTTTTTCACCTCTACAGTTTTATTATAGTATAGATAGATTAGATGAGCCCGCGATTACACCCGCGTTATTTAAGTCTACTGCTCAGCTCCCGTGGCTCATAGCGTGATGTTATATAGCCTATAGCCTGCCTTGATAAATGGGCTATCTAACAGTAAAAGAATTTTTCAAATCGGACCAGTAGATTCTGAGATTAGTGCGTTCAAGCAAACAAACAAACAAATAAACTCTTTCGCTTTGTATGTTACTATTAGAGTATTAGATTTTCTATTAAAGTGTATACTAAAGACTCGGTAGCTGACTACTATTTAAAGTTGGTCACAGGCTGTTTGAAATTAGTATGAAGGAGCGGCAGTTTATTGGTATGAGAATAGTTATAAATACTTTTAAACTTTCGCGACTTGTTCACATAGTAATATTTACGTAACGGCTTTATATCGCATAATTATTTGAAAATATTAGTAAAATACCTTATATTTATTTACCTCGACGTCCCGGCATGGGTTACAGCAGCCGTGGGCAAGAGATGACTGAAGTCCTGCAGAACCTTCTCTGAGCAGTGCGGGTTTCAGCACCTACCCTTACTTGAAAACTATTTGTGTCTTCGGAACTACCTTTATGAAGATATTAGAATATTTATTTAGTTAGCACTCGACTCTTAATTTTATTAGCAATAGCTATTAAAATGCTTGTAACTATCTCTATATGACAGCAATTACTGTGATGTGTTCCATTCGGTATTTTCTGACATACAAGCTACCTTAATAGTGTTACTAGCAATTATAAGTACCATTTGAGATACACTGTCTGTAGTTACATTAATTTGTATTGTGCTCACTTACGTAAATTGTCGCCGTTATTGAATGCTGTCGTCAGAGGCAACCTTTGTGACAACAACGCTGCGAAAACCAACTACAAATGTATAATGCTTATTAATTAATAGAAAATATATTTATTGTTGACACATTTCTCGATTAATTTTCTTGAGGTTTCAGATATTTTAGTGTTATTACAAAACATGTACTTTTGGTTAAAATATTTATTTGGTTAAAATATTTCTACGTATAATATGTATGTATTTACAAAAAAACTATATAAGTATGTTTATCCATTATCTAGTACCCTTAGTACAAGCTCTACTTAGTTTGGGCCTAGATGGTGTTGTGTGAATGTGGTAGATTATTATTATGTTATTATTATTATTTAGCCCGATCCTCAGCACCATCAGCACTATGTTAAAGCTGTTCCATTACTTCAATTGCAGGACACAGGTCTCCGGACACAGGTCACTCATTATGTGAATAGTTGGGGCCTAGTCCCTGTCCAACGGCAGATTGAAAACTTCACATATCTTTCGAGAACTATGGAGAACACTCACACATACAGGTTTCCTCTTGAAGTTTTCCTTTAGCGTTTAGCAGGCGATAATTAACAATTTAATAAGCACACTATTTAGAAAAGACAGGGGTGCGTGCCGTAGCGCGTAGGCTTGAACCAAAGACTCTCTGCTGCGTAGCAGTCAGTTGGTTTCTCCACTAGGCTGCCAAAGTTTCTTTAGTAAGAAATACCTGATTGTCGCTTTTTGGCCCCATATTGACGTCAGTCGGGCGTTCTTTGAGAACACTTTTGTCTTTTGAAGAACGCTCGGCTGACACGACGTACACACTGCGTCTACGCGGCGTCTACGCAGCGTATACGCGGCGTCGATGACGCTGAGATGCCGCTGCGTTGACTCTGACACCCAATGTGAGGGCGACCTTTGTTTTTTTAGAGAAGTATGACACTGCTGAATTCTTTTGGTATTGTAGACAAAAAGCATGTCGCTAAATTAAGCTATACCACATTGTGTTGTTGTACTCACGGAAGGACAGCTCGACTAAGTAGAGATTTTTTGTGACTGTGTCTATGATATACTAACTGTTGCCCGCATTTTCATAGTGCTAGCCTTAATAACATTTCCAAATAGGACTGCAACCGCTATATTACTTCTAGTGGTGGAATGTTAATTGTATAAAAGGATCCCACTGTCCAAATGCCATGGTTTGAGTTGTTTAGATTCTGCAGGAATAAGTCAGCCAGGGCATTTAATTTTATACATATATGTATGTGCTTATCTATTATATATAAGCACAAATATGTAGATAACTATAGTCTAAGCGGATAACATTTAAAGCTTTATGATTTTAAGTCTTAGCATGAAGTAGTTTGTATGTGTAAATACTTTTTGCAGTTATATAGTATCCGCTCATTATAGGAGATTTGTGTTACCCCGAACATATGTAGATGATACACTATAACTAGAGAACTCCAAATTTACGTGAGCGAAGCCGCGGGCAAAAGATAGTCTTATATAAACATGAGCGCTACTTCACTGCGAACACGATGATACAGGGTTGTCTGCGAAAAACCTTCGTCAAAATTGTATATAAAATACTTTTTATCTATTAACCAGACGGTGAAGAACGCTGTTCTACGGCTCTTAGACTAAATGCAGCTCAGAACGGGTTTCTTATGTTCGTATCAATGAAACTTACTTATACGTAATTTATAATGCCTGTAGGCATTGATACAATGATTATATGCTCAGTCAAGTTGTCGCATGAAATATGGGAAATTAGGAATGGTGTGAAACTCAGACCCAACCAATCAATGTGTTGATCATCGATAGAATCGTGTCGTGAATATTCAAGATGTTTATAGACGAGTATTTTTGTCTCTTGGCCATTAGATTATTGTGGAGAGAAGTGAATTACAGTTGGCGTATGCGGTTTATAAGGATTGCCGCTTAAGTTGCCGTGGGTGCTACTGTAATGAAGTATTTCTACTTGCATACCTATCTAGAATTCAATCAAACAAACATTGATCAGTAAAATTTACATAAAGCTCTACTTACATTCCAAAATAATCATTTCTGTTCATCTCAATATATTTGACGGGGAACCCATAAAGTTGCAGTCATCTGGTACACGGTTATTCTCCTCTTGCATCTAGTGGGGATACAAAATAACACCACAGATGGATAGTAAATGTCTACTTTAATGATTTAAGAATATCACCAATCACAATTATTCACAAACTAATCGGATGGAAACGGATGCCTTTCGTGAGCTCACTCTCGCTTGCCTTCTCGACCCAACCGTCGACCACGTCTCTGGTATATAGTGTATTATCTATGGACCCAACTAACTGACTTATTCGACATCGCCTCTGCACTTTGACAAATGACAGGCTGAATGTGCTCACGAATGACATTGACATTGACGTTTCGCGAACTTGACAAGTGACAGGCTGATTATGTCACAGGCACTCTCACGAGCGACATCTAGTGCTCAGTTTAGGTAACATCTTGGTATGTACGTTACGCGTTGTGACACGGCCGTCCTGCGCCTTACACGTCCTCGTGTAAGTGTTCATCTAGCATCCCTTAACTAGGGGCATCACTTAGCCAGCGGCATCCCTTAACCAGGGGCATCCCTTAACCAGGGGCATCCCTTAACCAGGGGCATCCCTTAACCAGGGGCATCCCTTAACCAGGGGCATCCCTTAACCAGGGGCATCCCTTAACCAGGGGCGTCCCTTAACCAGGGGCATATAAGAGTGACAAGAACTACGAATACAAACCTGCTCTATCAACATCAAGTTCAATCAGTCAGGTAATCAGGAAACTCAAAGTAAAACTGACATTTCACTATCGCTGTATCTCTCAAGATATATATTTTTTTCAAACCAAGTAAACCATAACATTTAAACTCTGCATGTGATCATGGCTATGCATAGCCCAGTATCCTCCAGTTACTCTGCTTTCTGCGAACCCCACATGGGAACGCGACTGAAACCCAACCTCCGCCAGGGCTGACTGCAATACCGCCTACTCACAGACTACTAAGTTAGTAGACGCCGATTTCTACCGAGCTACGGCTACACGTCAGCCTCTGGCACGATCCGATCCGATCATCATGTAAACTTAAACACTTTCTTCAATATTAGCACTATTTTGTTCTACCTCAATTTCGTCAGTTGTACTTTGAACTTCAGGCATTTTTCTCAACCTGCAGAGTGCGTACTTACAGTTACGCTTAGAATTAAGGGCTTTGCGATGATAATGATCATCGTAAAGAACTTCTGTGACCTCAAATGGGCCTTTAAGATATTTCAAAGATTCGTCTCATTGTATACCCACTAAATAGAGTATCCGTTGTTTCAGACTAATTCAACGTCCGCACTTCGTAAATTTTAGGCGATTATCAAATTCATTTACTACTTCACAACCGCGGAAAGTAACTCCCGTCCATACTCTCAATGAGCTATGTCAAAACTGGATTTGACCACTGACAAAAACTAAAACCAAATGCGAACATGGCGAGAACCGATAAGCTACTTTTGGACAAACTGATTTCCTTTGGCTACATAGAGGCAAAGACTACAGTTCCGAAATAAGCAATCGTCAGTCCATGAGCACATTCAGATTCTCGCAACATGCTCTTGTCATACGACACAGAAACCAGAGGTAGATAATTTTAGCGATCAAAAATCAAATAAGAGCTACTTGAGTAGCAGGGTATCCGTGATTGCGATCAACGACCACACTTTAATGTACTTCGCTCTAGGGATAAAAGAAAATTATCGCACAACACTCATTCTAGTCGTTCGGCTATTCCTGACCCAAGTCGGTGGGGAATAAAGCTACACTAAACAAAATCATGACAGGTTTTAATGACAACCACAACTTATTATTTCTCTCGAAGCTGATATGTTGAACAACACGCATACTCGTTAAAATAATAGGAAACTCATTACAACCACCATCCGGTTACACAACACCACCCGTATAATCATTTCGAGCGTTTAACAAAGTAATCTTAAAGTAGGTTTGTTGATCATGTTACTTTGGTTTTCCTTATCACATAGCAGACTATAAGAAAATCTTACTAGGCTGCATGATAGTTTAGATGTTAAGTTTACTACCAAGGTATCCAATCAGTCTTTTCAGCGTTATAATTTTGTCATGGATAGTCTAAATACGAAGCATAACCTAACCTAATCATTAGCAATACAGCAACGGACCTTACGCGTTCAAAACGATGGACAACGTTTGTGATACTATGACAATGCACTAACGGCTGTCACAAAAGCTCAAGGGTAAACTTGACTAACCAGAAAGACACTTTACCGGTCCAACCAATGGCAACGCTAATGGCTAAACATGCAGCCGCACAAACGGCTTATCCAATTTATGCAAATCTACATTGACGGTAACGTGGGTACCACAAAATTATCACAAAGACTAACAAAGTACCTATTTAATGAGAATAAGGTTAAGCATACAATCATCACTAACGATCACTAACCTAGTCCTACCTACAATGACAATTAAAATCTCTGAAACTGATTATCGTAAAGCACTACGATGCTAACTTAATCATTTTCTTCTACGTCTGGTAATCGAGTTAAACAACTTCTACTAGAAACACTATCACTCTTAAACGTCCTAAGCATAACTGGAATTGGCCAGAGAACTCGGGGCACTTGATAAAAATTCCCAGCGTATCACATTAATTTTAAAAATACACAGTAGATCATTTTCACGCGTAAAATCTTAAAATTGAATTTAATTTTACTAGTGGTGCCATCTTATAATCAGAGTCAGAAACATTTTAATGTGCCATGTTAAAAATTTATGCACACAAAGAAGCAGGTGTAATTGCAACATCGAGATCGTCTGTACAACTCAGAATTACAACGAGTAACAGTGTCACTTTTTACTTAGATCAAGTTTAAACGAAAACCTTTACATATTATCAACACCACGAGTCGATAAAATAATGGCGCTAGTAATATCTTTCGATTATGGTCAGGTTACACTAACCAACCAACCGGACTTGTTTGGAATAATGCAAGTCGGCCTGTACGCTCACTCTCGTTACTGATACAGTCCATAAAGTAAGACCGAGACAAGATAATTTATTTGCAAGCAAGCATAATATGATCACAAGGTTCGTGAGTGCGAGCCACCCTCGCATGTAGAAGTAAAAATAATCGCTTTCTTTTTAACCGGCGTATCAAACTCAAAACCTCCATTCGATATCTACGCTATAGCTAGGTCACTGTGGTAGTCAGACAACCATTCGCTAGCATAAAATACGGCAAAGGTCAAGTGGTTCCACATTTCAGTGTCTCCTGTAGGAATCGAACCTACAACACTCGGTACGATGTGATCGCGACATCACCACAACGATTACGTCATTTCCAAGGTTAAACGCGAAATGTTTTACAAGTACCGTCACTTAATAAAATTGGCAGTAGGTACCAATAAAGAAATCAGACAAAATACGCTCACCAAGGTTGCAATTGAATGCTCAGCTGATTCACCAGCATAGCAGCGTTAGCAGTCTCTATCGCTCGCGCCTTTGTGCACACTGCATTGCACAATATCATCCCAGGAAACGATACGCATTAGTGCGACCAGAAGCGGGGCGCAATGTGAGTCTTGATCTTCAATCACATGTCTGCAGTCGTCACCCAAGCACGTGCATCCATATCTTGTTACTCAGGATCGAATTCCGGTAAACAAAGGCCATGCGACGATGTAATCGGTATTTTCATGGCTTGCATCAGCGTCAGAAAATTACGATTTTGTAGTTCCAACAGGCCCAGCAATTTTTCGATACTAGCGTCTTCATTTTGAACACGTGGGTCGTTGTGGTCCCATCCCAATTCTGATGACGGGGAACCCATAAAGTTGCAGTCATCTGGTACACGGTTATTCTCCTCTTGCATCTAGTGGGGATACAAAATAACACCACAGATGGATAGTAAATGTCTTCTTTATTCATTATTTTTGGGTTTTATTGGGTTTTATTCATTATTTTTTCTTATCACATAAGTAATTGGCATGATTTTTTTCACAAATTTAATTGCTGTATAAGTAATTTCGTTCATACATTACACTTAGGCTATGTGGCACGAGTTTTATACAAATTGATTTTATTGTATAGCTATGGCTAAGCGGCTTAAACGTACAGACCTGAAGTTGGGTCTTCTCAATGTAAGATCACTTAATACAGGCCAAGATGAGTTACATGCGTTAATACAAACCCAGCAACCCGATATATTAGCGTTAAACGAGACCTGGTTACGTGAAGATGGCGAGAAATATGCTCCCTCTATAGAGGGATATACTATAAAACACAAGGCACGCTCAGGTAACAGGAGAGGTGGTGGGGTTGGGTTTTATGTGAAACGGGGTATGCGAGTGCAGGTTCGCCCGCACCCTGAGTCAGCATTGGAACAGTTATGGCTTGAGGTCAGCCTACCCGGGTATAAGGTGGCGGTTGCAAGTATTTATAGGTCTGAATCCATTATATCAGAAGGTAGGGCGATAGAAGAATTGACTGAATCTATACAATGTTTTATTTATTGTAAGCATTTAATTATACTCTCAGATTTTAATGTTAACATGCTAGATACACAAAATAACTTTACCAAAGACTTCAATACCTTCCTTGTACAACATCATCTTGAGCAAATGGTTAAAGTACCAACTCGAGTTACTGAATCATCTGAATCACTTATAGACTTAGTTATAACAGACGCACCCTCCCGATGTTTAAATATAAATGTACACCATAACCAAAATATAAGTGACCATGCTATGATAATTGCAGACTTTAACATTAAAAAGCCTAAACCCCAGCCCTACTTCAAAAAAGTGAGATTATTTAAAAACATAGATCTTAACTGTTTTAATAATGACTTAGATAATATCCCTTGGAAAAACATCTCAAAGGAAAATGATGTCAATACGATGGTTCATATATTCGATACGTATATTAGGCACATTTTTGATAAACACGCACCCGTAAAACGAATAAAGATAAGAAATGCCCCTACTCCTTGGATAACAGATGTAATAAAAATTATGATGACCCTTCGCGATGAGGCCCTAGCTAGGTTTTATAAAACTAAATTGGAGGTACATAAAAACTATTATAAAGAATTAAAAAACCTTGTAACGTCGAGCTTAAGGCGAGAAAAAAAAGCTTATTTTTCGTTCTACGTTAATAATAACACCAAGAATCCAAAAGATATGTGGAAACATTTAAAACGCACATCTACTTTCCATGAGTCCTGTGAATCTTTTATACCAGATCACCTTAATAATGCTAATGTCATCAATAACTACTTTTTAGATTTACCAGGTAATTTTAACCTGTGTTCAGATACTTTACACTATTTCAAAGAATCTAAGTTTTGCGAAAATCAATTTAATCTCAAAAAAACCACTGAAGTCGAAGTTATGCAAATATTACGTGCAATAAAAACTAAGGCTTATGGGCATGATCTTATAAACATTGATATGGTTCAACTTACACTCCCCAAAACACTGCCTACAATTACTAGTATTATAAATAGATCAATAGAAACGAAAATATTCCCTGACTCATGGAAGATAGCTATTGTGAAACCCATCCCAAAAACTAAAAATATTAAAGAGTTAAAGGATTTGCGCCCTATAAGTATACTTCCCGTAATATCCAAGGTCATTGAGAGAGTCGTAGAAAAGCAACTTAAGGTCTATTTAGAAAGTAATTCAATTCTACCTGTCTACCAGTCCGGATTTCGATCACAACATAGTACAACAACGGCTCTTACTCACGTGACTGATGACATAATTTCCGAATCCGATACTGGTAAAAGCTCAATTCTGGTGCTACTAGATTTTTCTAGAGCTTTCGATTGCCTAAATAGAGAGCTTCTACTCAGCAAGCTAATCCATTACGGCATTTCAACAGACAGCGCTAACTGGTTTAGGTCTTACCTCACAAATAGGCTTCAACAAGTCGTATTAGATGATCCTATGGGAAAGAATGTTGTATCAGAAATGCTCTCCACCGTTAGAGGAGTCCCACAAGGTTCTATTTTAAGTCCGTTGCTCTTCATAATATTTACAGCTGATCTCCCAAATATATTACAACACTGTAACGCACATCTATATGCGGACGACACACAAATATACAAATCCTTTAGGCCTCTGGATACTGAACAAGCTATAAAAGATATAGGGAGTGACCTGGGACGAATCCTCGATTGGACTAAAAAAAACACTTTAGTGCTTAACCCTTCCAAAACTAAATGGATGTTACTAGGTACTACATATCAAATAAAGACTGCGGAAAGTATACACACACCAATTTTGATGAATGGTGAAGTACTCGAAAGAGTACCTATCACTAGGAATTTAGGGCTTCTTATGGATGATCGCCTCCGATTTTCAGACCATATTAGTAATCAAATGCGAAATGCATTCTATAGGTTAAGAGTTTTATATGGGATCCGAGAATTTCTCTCTGAGGATGTAAGGAGATTGCTTACAGATTCTTTGGTGCTATCATTATTTAATTATTGCGATGTAGTATACGGGCCTAGGCTTTTCCAAAAATCTAGGAAATGTATACAGCGAGTGCAAAATGCCTGTATGCGTTTTGGTTATAAAACTCAAAGATGGTCGCACATCTCTCCAATTATAAACAAAAAGGGATTACTTAATATGGAATCGCGACGGAATCAGCATTTATTATGCTTCGTTCATAGAATCTTCAGAAGTAAAACACCTCCGTATTTATTTAATAAACTATCTTGGTGTGCGGACGCGCATAACTTAAATACTAGGTCAAAAGAAATTTTAAAGCTAAAGATACCGAAGCATAAGACACAGGGATATAAAGGCGGTTTCAAATATGCTGCATCCAAAATATGGAACACAATACCACCACCTCTCCGAAATATAAAAAGTTTAATTAAATTTAAAAATAAATGTACAGAGTTCATATTTGAAGCCCAAAAAAACTTAACTAGATTATTATAAGTTCAAATAATAAAGTGATCTAAGGGTTACATTTATAGACTATGTGCTATTAAGAATGTATATAGTGCTAGATTTAAGATTGAAACAGCCGCATATGCTGGTAATAAATCAGAATCATAACATCAATTTTTAAATATATGTAATGTATGGTTTCTTTTAATTTTAAATAGATTACACGTTTTTTGTTACTTTTAATATTTTCTTGTAAACGGGAGTCAAAGGTTTAAGCTGAAAACCAGCGCTTGGTAATTCTCCGTGATCCAAGCATAAGCTGACGCTTAAACTTTTTGCTTTCAGCATTATAGTTTATTTTGTAATTTATACAAATTTGCTGTAATACTGAAACCAATAAACTTTTATTCTATTCTATTCTATTCTATTCTTTAATGATTTAAGAATATCACCAATCACAATTATTCACAAACTAATCGGATGGAAACGGATGCCTTTCGTGAGCTCACTCTCGCTTGCACGTCTCGACCCAACTGACTTATTCGACATCGCCTCTGCACTTTGACAAATGACAGGCTGAATGTGCTCACGAATGACATTGACATTGACGTTTCGCAAACTTGACAAGTGACAGGCTGATTATGTCACAGGCACTCTCACGAGCGACATCTAGTGCTCAGTTTAGGTAACATCTTGGTATGTACGTTACGCGTTGCGACATATTTTTAGACTGACTTAACAAAGGAGACGCCGGCCGCTTGAAAGATGGTTTTGAATATGATACGTTAATTGAATGGTGAAAACTGTTTGTATTGAATATAAATATAACGTGTAGGGTAGGTAACGTAGGTGAATGTGGGCGTTCTTCGTCTCTCAGGTCTTCCTCCATCGTTCATTTCAGGAAAATAAGACTCGGTATACACTCAATAGGTTTTACTCAAACTAATTAGTTTACTTCACAAACTAAATTTGCACACGTAGCTCGGATGAAAATGGATTACTTTTGGAAACGCGGCGAAGTCGGACGTAGGTAGGCTACACTTGTTTCCTCCGCTGTGTCTGTCGCCAAAAAGTGCCCTTGACAGCTCGACGTTCGCTTATAAAACATTTAATGACATTGACAGCTGTCAACCGCCGACCTTAGTGTTCAGTGTTGCCAACCATCGTTTCCGAATACGCCCAAATCTAATAAGATTTGACGTTCCGTTCTCCAATCTCCGACACGGCCATCTTGACACGTCACACGTCCCTGTGTGATGCTCCTTCTTCGTCCTCGGTCCCTCACTGCTGAAGATCGAGACCACATATGTGTCTCCAGTCTGTACATAGGTGTAAGGCTCGTTGCATGCTGCCGCCCTTCGCCTTCATGTTCGTGTCAGACCATCTCGTAGGTGCCCTGGGTGATGCTTCTGCAAAAGAGAAAACGTTCTGCAATATCTCAAGGTCTTTACTCGGCCCACCCTGACCCACCTTAGTTAAAGAATAGGGCTCGTTACGTAATAAACCACAACATCAACTTTTTTTTTTCTACTACATCATACTAGAACATCACATTATTATGAAAGCAACTCTCTCATTAGTGAACAGTATCAGAGAATTATATTACAAACGTTAATCAGCGAAAAGTGTCACGGTCCACGGGCCCCTTCTCACTATGAGAAGGGTAAGGCCATAGTCCACCACGCTGGCCAAGTGCGGGTTGGCAGACTTCACATGTCTTTCGAGCACACTCCGAAGTACTCTCAGACATGCAGGTTTCCTCACGATGTTTTCCTTCACCGTCGTTGCTATCACCTACACGAGCGTAGCAACTCATATCACCTCCATCGAGTGACGCACACATTGTCGTCGCTATCACCTATAACGAATGATAGCGACCCATTGCCACCTACATCGAGTGACAATTAGGCCATAGTCCACCACGCTGGCCAAGTGCGGGTTGGCAAACTTCACATGTCTTTCGAGCACACTCCGAAGTACTCTCAGACATGCAGGTTTCCTCACGATGTTTTCCTTCACCGTCGTTGCTATCACCTACACGAGCGTAGCAACTCATATCACCTCCATCGAGTGACGTACACACTGTCGTCGCTATCACCTATAACGAGCGATAGCGACCCATTGCCACCTACATCGAGTGACAATTAGGCCATAGTCCACCACGCTGGCCAAATGCAGGTTGGCAGACTTCACATGTCTTTCGAGCACACTCCGAAGAACTCTCAGACATGCAGGTTTCCTCACGGTGTTTTCCTTCACCGTTGTTGCTATCACCTACACGAGCGTAGCAACTCACGCCACCTCCATCGAGTGACGTAAACCATGTCACCTCCCTCGAGTGACTCTTAGATTACTTATTGCCTCCAACGAGCAATACAACGAACACATCACCTAAATCGAGCGACATGTCCGTTTACCAACTTAGTAATGATACCAACCACTGTTCACTAATCAGAAAGAAGCAGCACTAAATTTAATTCATTATTCAGTTAAGCTAAGGTCTTTGGACTCTACATCTTCTAACCAATGCCAGTTTCGGCCAGATAGGCTTTAGCTTTACCAGTAAAAGCTTTTACAAGCTCCTCAAAGCCACATACAGGCTTCACACAGGCGCGGTGCCACAAACGGGCCTCGCGCCACAAACGGGCCGCGCGCCACACACGGGCCGCGCGCCACACACGGGCCGCGCGCCACACACGGGCCGCGCGCCACACACGGGCCGCGCGCCACACACGGGCCGCGCGCCACACACGGGCCGCGCGCCACACACGGGCCGCGCGCCACACTCGGGCCGCGCGCCACGCACGGGCCGCGCGCCACACACGGGCCGCGCGCCACACACGGGCCGCGCGCCACACACGGGCCGCGCGCCACGCACGGGCCGCGCGCCACACACGGGCCGCGCGCCACACACGGGCCGCGCAACACACACGGGCCGCGCACTACACACGGGCCGCGCGCCACAAACTGCTGGCCACCATGCCACACTCGCCACCAGGCCGCGCCGGCCGCCAGGCCGCCTCAGCCACCATGCCGCGTCAGCCATCATACCTCGCCGGCCTCCAGCCCGCGCCGGCCACTAGGCCACGCCGGTCACCAGGCCGCGCCAGCTACCAGGCTGCGCCGGCCATCAGGCCGCGCCAGCCACCAGGCTCACCCAAAAGAAATTAAATCTACCATCAGTATTTCAAAGATTCGTCTCATTGTATACACACTAAATAGAGTATTTCAAAGTAATTCAACGTCCGCACTTCGTAAATTTTAAGCAATTATCAAATTCATTTACAACTTCACAACTGCATAGAATGTAACTCCCATCCATACTCGATGAGCTATGTCAAAACTGGATTTGGCCACTGACAAAAACTAAAACCAAATACGAACATGGCGAGAACTGATAAGCTACTTTCGGACAAACTGATTTCCTTTGGCTACATAGAGGAAACGACTACAGTTCTGAGATAACCATGATAATAACCACCATCGGCAGTCTATAGTACTTTCAGATTCTCGCAACACGCTCTTGCCATACGACACAAACCAGAGGTAGATGATTTTAGCGATCAAAAATCAAATGAGAGCTACTTGAGTAGCAGGGTATCCATGATTGCGATCAACGACCACACCTTAATGCACTTCGCTCTAGGAATAAAAGAACATTATCGCACAGCACTCGATCTAGTCGTTCGGCTATTCCTGACCCAAGTCAGTAGGAATAAAGGTACTCTGATCAAAACCACTACAGGTTTTAATGAAAATCACAACTTATTCTTTCTCTCCAAGCTGACATGTTGAACAACACAAATAATCGTTAAAATAATAGGAAACTCATTAAAATATTGCATTGCTCATACTCTAGACATCCATCGGGTCTTCAACATCACGTTATTTAACCTCCAACCCGTTACACAGCACCACCCGGATAATCATTTCAAGCGTTAAACAAAGTAATTTTAAACTAGGTTTATTCAACATGTTGCTTTGGTTTTCCTTATCACATAGACTATAAGAAAATCTTACTAGGCTGATGCTCTAGATGTTAAATTTACTACCAAATATCCAACCAGTATTTTCAGCGTTATAACTTTGTCATGGATAGTCTGGTATCCAGTATGGAGACTATGACTAACACAAAAGCTCATAGGTAAACTTTGCTAACCAGAAAGGCACTTTGCCGGTCCAACTAACGGCAACGCAAGGCTACACATGCAGCCGCACAAACGGCTTATCCAGTTTATGCAAATTTACACCAACGGAAACGCGGGTACCACAAAATTATCACAACAACGACTAAAAAGTACCCATTTAATGAGGTTAACATACAATCATCACTACCTAGTTCTACCTACAACGAAAATTAAAATCTCTGAAACTGAGTATCATAACGCACTATTCGAGCTTAACAGCTTCTACTAGAAAAACAATCACTCCTAAATGTCCCAACTTGGAATTGGCCAGAGAACTCGGGGCACTTGATAAAAATTCTCAGTGTATCACATGAATTTTAAAAACACACAGTAGGTAATTTTCATGCGTAAAATTTTTAAATTTTATTAAATTTTACTAGTGGTGCCATCTAATAATCATGAGTAAGAAACAATTTAATGTGCCATGTTAAAAAAAATTATGCACACAAAGAAGCAGGTGTAATTGCAACACCGAGATCGTCTGTACAACACAGAACTACAACGAGTAAAAGTGCCGCTTTTTGCTTAGGCTCTGATGACGTTTAAACGAAAACCATTAGGGATTACCAACACCACGAGTCAATGAAATAATGGAGCTAGTAATAACCTTCGACTATGGTCAGGCTAACACGTTTCACTCAAACGCACTTGCTTGAAGCTATGCAAGTCGGCCTGTTACGCTCACTCTCGATACTATTACAGTCCATAAAGTAAGACCGAGATAAGATAAACTATTTGCAAGCAAGCATATGATAACAATGTTTGTGAGTACGAGACACCCTCGCATGAAGTAATAAAAATAATCGCTTTCTTTTTAACCGGCCTATCAAACTCAAAGCCTCCGTTCGATATCTACGCTAGAGCTAGGTCACAGTGGTAGTCAGACAACCATACGCTAACATAAAATACAGCAAAGGTGACAATTAAATCGTTCCGTACTACCTACATTTTTTGTCTTTTTCTCTTTAAGCTATTACAAAGAAGGTTATTTATGAGATTATGCCATGAGAAACACGACACTTTGAAAGTCTAATGGTCCCACAACTCAAATGTCTTGTGCAGGAATCGAACCCACAACACTCGCCACGATGTGATGGCGACATCATCAAAACGATTATAACATTTCCAAGGTTAAACGTGTAGCAGTATTCTGCTAACTAAGAGTGTTTAACAACTACCGTAAGTAAATAAAATTTGATGTACCAAAAAAAGAAAAGAAAAAAAAAACAGACAAAATACGCTCACCCCGGTTGCAGTAGAAAACCCAGCTGATTTGCCAACATAGCAGCGTTAGCAGCCCTCTTCGCTCGCGCCTTGTTGGCACACTTCATTGAACAGGTCCATCCCAAGAAACGGCACGGTAGATAGCCAGATCGAAGCTCCTCCCTTCAAGGCCCGGCTTAGTGCGACCATAAGCGGGGTGCAATGCGGATCTCGATTGTCCAATAACATGTCTGCAGCCGTCACCAAAGCACGTGCATCTACATCTTGTTGCTCAGGATCGAAGTCCGGTAAACAAAGGCCATGTGACGATGTAGTACGTATTTTCATGGCTTGGATCAAAGTCAGAAAATTGCAATTTTGTAGTTCCAACTATTTTTCGTTACTAGCGTCTTGATTTTGAACACGTGGGTCGTTGTGCTCGAATCCAACTTCTGATAACGTGTAGGGTAGGTAACGTAGGTAAATGTGGGCGTTCTTCGGCTCTCAGGTCTTCCTCCATCGTACATTTCAGGAAAATAAGACTCGGTATACACTCAATAGGTTTTACTCAAACGAATTAGTTTACTTCACAAACTAAATATGCACACGTAGCTCGGATGAAAATGGATTACTTTTGGAAACGCGGCGAAGTCGGACGTAGGTAGGCTACACTTGTTTCCTCCGCTGTGTCTGTCGCCAAAAAGTGCCCTTGACAGCTCCACGTTCGCTTATAAAACATTTAATGACATTGACAGCTGTCAACCGCCGACCTTAGTGTTCAGTGTTGCCAACCATCGTTTCCGAATACGCCCAAATCTAATAAGATTTGACGTTCCGTTCTCCAATCACCGACAAATATTATATTCAATCCAAACTTTAGATCGGATGAAGTGAAGATGAAGTGAACGCATTCCCAACTCAACCGAGCTTAAATAACAATCATATTAAACTGCCGACATTTTTGAGAGATCAGTTTCCTGAAAGTTATACAAATAAGAAATTCTACCAAAAATCTGGGACAAGGGGAAGAGTGGCATAAAATACGGAACAAATAAGGACATAAAATGTTTTTTTACTTGCAAACTGCTTAACTAATGGGGACAGATCCTTGAGGAAAAAGGGGTGAAATGGAACCCGTGTCATCCCTGTTTTGAATAAAATTCTCATTTATGCGATGGCCCGTTGACGGCTGGCGAGGTGCAAAAAATGTTTAATACTGTGTATCTTAGTTCAAGGGCTTACGAAATTCGCCGTTTTAATGCGATAGGTGTCATGGGTTACCTATTTGTTTGTGTTATTAGATGTCACGTCAAACACTCGATAGCAGTTGCGCTGAGTGTGTAGGGAGCGGTGCGGTGGTGTCACCACTTGAAATACGACAAGAGGGCCCAAGTGAAGCTCGAATAGTTATTGCGCGTCATATAGAACCTATTGACAATAATGATTTCTATATACATATGTCCTGCCTGCCTACATTCTTCTTTAAAGTAAACAAATGAAACAGCCTAAACAATGATTTTCTTTATTTGTTACCTCGCTAAAACAAAGATCAATGAGTAGAGTCTATTAAATATTTCGAGAGACATACATAGGGTTCCATGAAACTTAGTAAGTAAGGAAACCATTTGTGTAATTCTCTACACAACGCCTAAATGAGAGCGGGATAGTGTCCGAACTTCTTTGTTAGAATTGTTCCATTTCGCCCGCGGGTATCGTTTAGTGTAAAAGTAATTTAAAGGTTTCCGAGTAGTGTCCACCTGTATTCTCAATTAACCGGCCGTTGATTGCTCTGTGAAGAGACTGGTGCAAGACAGACCAATGTTGAATGCATCGCATTGTTCTGTAGGTTTTCAATGCAGCCAGTATTTTGCTATAGATTTACTATTGTTATTTGTAAACAGTTTGAAAATTTCAGTTGATAGATTGAGAACATACAATATGAGAAAGTTAAGATTCTTATGTTTTTAACTATATTGGTAAAAAATACCTCAGTACGTTTTGAAGAAAGGTTAGCCTTGCTGATTTTAACAAGCATGGGCGCGCTCGAACATCGAAGTATTCCATGGTTTAGGCCAGTAGCCGTCTATTTGAGGGTCCTGACCTAAAGATCTTCAGGGCAGCCGGGAGCGACGGTTTAGCTCTCCTAGGCACGGGGCAGGCGATAATTAACAACTTAATTCGCACACAGCTTCGAAAAGTCAATGGTGCCCGTGGAATCGAACCAGATACCCTCTGCATGGCAGTCCGTTGGTATCTCCACGATGCTATCGCTGTCCTCCAGTTTTATTTCGCTGTTACACCACGACACAACCGCATGCGGAAACGAAACTAACAAAAATCTGACAGTTGTGTGGAAGTATTTTGTGTATATTATGTCTCACTCTATTACACAGCAAGATTAAATAGTTGCATCCTTGTCTCTACCGTTCCGCAGATAACTGCGAAATCGTCGTTACACAGACGCAGACGTCTTGACAGAACATGCAGTGAAGCATATTCTGTCAAGGCGGACAATTTTTTGTATGATGGAAGCCAGACACATTGAAATATTGCTGAATTTAATTCGATATTATACCGAAATTATGCAGTTTGACGCGTAGATAGTAAACAATATGTCTACACCCACAGGCTACCAAAACTACAATGTTCCGCACGTTTCATCGCCGCAATATGCCGTCTATCGCCGTTTGTCGACAAAGTTTGCAATAAATTAAACAGATTTGTATATGTTCTATAGTTGCGGATTTATAATTGGACGGTTCCTGCCTCCACCGTGATCAGGCACAAGATGGCAGTAAAGCTAAGCTAAAGATGGTGTCGCTGTTATAAAAATACTGGAGAGAAGATCGCCACTTATTTTTAGGTTTCAAAAGATATCCGAGAATACTCAGTTTAGAAAAAACGTTAACGTTTGTGAAACTAGTAAATGGTATGGTATCCACATCGACTGGTAAGTCAGTTCTTCAGGAGATATCATTTTACAGCGAGACAAGTAAGACAATTCCTAGGTTTGGTCTACATTGGGCATCCGTAAGCACAGCCGCGAAGGGTGAGTTGTGTTCTACACTTATGGTTATAACAGCATGGTATAGTTACAGCTTGAATGATATGGTACCTACAGTATAAATTTTGGGACAACAGAACCTTCAGTGGTGTCTCACGACCAAAGTTGAGTCTGAGTACCACTCGTGAGATTTGTAATCCCTATCAGTGACATAACTAGTCGAAGTTTTTGTTATATCCTGGTCAACATTTTACTATCCAGACTCATAGAATTTCACTGCTTTTCCTTGAAAGCTTCTAAAGCTAAAACAATTTGTCACCTCATGTTCATGAGTACGAGAAACGCATACCTTCGGATTCTCTTAGCATATGATGTTGCTGTCATGTAGTGAGACGTGACTGCCTCCGTGGTCCAGTGGATAGTGTAAACGACTGCCGATTGGAGGTCCCGAGTTCGATTCCGGGTCGGGCAAAAGTGTAATTGGGTTTTTCCGGATTCTCAGTAGCAGCACGGAGTCTGGTGATATGCCCGGTAGCGGCAATAGGCTCGTCCGCTATTACGTGGGACCTAACAATTCATGCCTAAATGTGGGTGTAATATTACATTTCTGCCTACTCCTTTGTGGATACAGGCGTGAGTCTACAGTGAGACGTCAAATGGCATATTATGCTGAATTTTTGTCTAGAATCTCTGTCTTATAGAGCCTGAAACTTTTATTGTTAGTTAACCTCAAACTCCTTTTTGAACCCTAGAGACTTTAGTTAAGGTGGTAAATTATGTCAAATTAAACAATAGTTGATTTCAGGTAAGCTTGAGTGTCAGTGAGTTAGTCAAATCTGCACATTACAAGGACTGATGGGCGATGGAGCAAGCGTGTCCAGAGTGGAGAACGCGACTCAGTAAACGTAAGGACCGATGACCTGAAAAACTTAGCTGGGTTGGACTTCATGCGGTAGGCTGATTGATTGGTTACAGGTAAAGCGGAAACAGGCTCCCGATATTCAGAACTTAGCACGAATAAGGCTATGTTGGATTCAACGGTCAGGTGAAGTGGGCACATGCGTAGCTTAAAACAATCCGCTATATGTCATCGTACCTACTACCTATGTATCATCTTCGTCCGTTACACAAATAGGGCACGATTGGCGTAGTGGTTAAAGCGACCATCTCACCACTTCACACTGTGCCGAGTGTTGTAGGTTTATTCCTACACGAGACAACACTCTGTATGGTCCTCAAACACCGCTTCACACCAAGCTGAGTGTTATGGGTTCAGTCCCCATACAAACCACTGTGTGTAACCCACAATAAATGGTGGTATAGATGTACTTTAATGTCTGTTGGTTGTATTTTTGTAAAGTCCCCCGCGACACTGATGTGTAGCTTTAAATGATTTTAAAGCTTGTACATAGAAGATGACTTAAAAATTTACAGTAACAATTCGTCATAACTAGATTTGGATAAGCCTCTATGAATAAAAGTAAAGCATCAATAGCTTTAACCGTGTTCACAAGTAGGCTCATTAAAACTTCTATGCTTCAGGGTTTTGAAGACCTGGTAGATATATTCACTATTCTACCAAGATCTAGACCTATAACAAGATCTTCGATGAGGATGAAGTGCCTGCGATTAATGGTAACGAAATTGAACAAAGTCCTGAGAAACCGATGGTGACACAGTGTCCATTCCTGGTGAGAAGACATCACTGCTGCCAGCGTCGATAGTAAGACGACTCGCTGAGTAATTGTGACTTGAGTAAAGGTATGTGTGTACTTACGTCCGACGGAGTTCCTGGTCGAGCTCTTGTCCTGGCTCTGAAGGAGCTAGAGCCCCAGCTGAGGGGGCTCTTCACGGCATGTCTCGAGCAGAGTCAGTTTCCCAGTGTGTGGAAGGAGGGGAGGCTGGTCCTGCTCAGAAAGGGGAGGCGCCCCGCGGACTCACCGTCCGCGTATCGGCCCATAGTGCTGCTCGACGTGGCGGGCAAACTTTTTGAGCGTATTATCGCAGATCGCCTCGTCAGCCACTTGTGCAGGGAGGGACCGAACCTGGACGATAACCAATTTGGTTTTCGTCGGGGGCGCTCCACCATAGACGCCATCATGCGCGTGAGGGCCTTGGTGGAGGAGACGGTGTCCCGGGGTGGGGTGGTGCTGGCGGTGTCTTTAGACATCTCCAACGCATTCAAAACCCTACCCTGGAGTTGTATTCGGCTCTGAAATACCATCGCGTGCCTCCCTACCTTGGCCGTACAGTAGGGGCTTACCTAGAGGGTAGATGCGTCACCTATCGGGGACGTGACGGTGCTGGTCGGCACCTCATGTCGTGCGGTGTTCCGCAGGGATCGGTCTTGGGACCGCTCCTGTGGAACATCGGCTACGACTGGGTGCTGAGAGGCGAACTCCCGCCGGGCGCCGACTTGACATGTTATGCGGACGACACGCTCGTAACTGCCCGCGGGAGCTCGCACAGGGAAGCAACGTTGATAGCCACGGCTGCGGTGTCACAGGTGGTGAACCGCATCCGGCGCCTTGGCCTGGAGGTGGCCCTAAATAAGTCGGAGGCCATAGTGTTTCATGGCCCCCGACGGGCGCCGACGCCGGGATAACACATCGTGGTCAGCGGAGCCCGGATAGCTGTCGAGTCCACTATGAAGTATCTGGGATTGGTGCTCGACAGCCGATGAGAATTCGGGCCCCACTTCCGGTGGCTGGCGCCCAAGCTCATGGGCGCAGCAGGCGCGCTTTCAACGTTGCTTCCCAACTTGGGGGGACCGAGCGCTGCCTGTAGGCGGTTGTACGTGGGAATCGTGTGGTCCATGGCCCTGTATGGGGCCCCTGTGTGGGCGATGGATATGACGGCCAGCACTCTCGCCATACTGAGCAAACCGCAGAGGGCGATGGCCGTCAGAGTCGTCCGCGGGTATCGCACGATTTCCTACGAGGCGGCTTGCATCCTGGCCGGATCCCCGCCCTGGGACCTAGAGGCGAAAGTACTCGCGTCATTATATCGATGGCGCGAGGAAGAGCAGACATGGGGCTCGAGGCTGGTGCAGCGGCAGATCGCGCTGCGCCGAGAGGAGCTCCGTCAGGTCTTGGTGGCGGAATGGCGGCAAAGGCTTCTGCGCTCTCGTTGACTGGCTCGGGAGAAGGCATGGCTCCCTGTCGTTTAGGGTGACGCAGGTGCTGTCGGGGCACGGCTGCTTCGGCAAGTACCTGTGCCGCATAGACAGGGAGCCGGACGCTCGGTGCCACCACTGCGTCCATTGCGGGGAGGACACGGCGCAACACACGCTCGCCGAGTGTGTAGCTTGGGAGGAGCAGCGCCGTGTCCTCACAAATAAAATAGGAGGCGATCTGTCGCTGCCGGCCGTAGTGCGGAGGATGGTCGGTAGCACCGAGTCGTGGGACGCGGTGGTTTCCTTCTGCGAAAGCGTGATGTCGCAGAAGGAAATTGCGGAAAGGGAGAGGGAGATCTCAACTCTCTTCCTTGGCCGCAGAAGGCGCACCGGGCGCAGGAGAAGGGCGGACAACGCCCTTTTCCGGCCCCCATGAATGGGTCCAGGGGCGAGGGACTTGGGGAAGTCCTCGCCCCCTATTCGATGGACCCGAGGCGCAGGCGCGCGCGGTTGTCGGCGCGCGCCTCTGAGGCGATGCACGGAGTAGTTCAACACCTCACTACCCCGTGCAGGAGACGAGGCCCGGAAAGACCGGCCAGCACTAGTGTGGGGCTACGGAAGAATTTGGATTCCCGCGGCCCCGCACGCACGTGCGAGGAGACACCGGGGTGGTTTTAGCCGGTAAGAGTCCGGCACGCCCCTCCGCCTTTCCCCGGGCGGAGGTAGTCCAAGAGGATTTCCCCCCGCAAAAAAAAATATGTGTGTACTTACGTATGTTGTATAATAAGTTGTTTAAGTCGATCGGAAAGGTCCAGTATGCCCTGTCCATGGTTGTGAGTCGGTCGAAAGGGGCCTAGTACGCCCGGTCCGCACTCTGATGATTAATTGAAAGGGCCTAGTCAGCTGAGCCTGATAAGCCTGTGTAGCATTTTGGTATTCGGTCAGTCGGACCTGGTACCCCAAGAGGGTGCCATGGTCTATACTATGCCTGTACCATGCTTGGTAGTTGAATGATGGGGCTCCGCGCACCCAATCCAAGTTACTACGCAGTAGCGATGTATTACATTCTGGTCAGAAAAGGCCGAGCGAATGTTAATGTGCGTCTTTACTCATTGAACAGGTCTGGAGGAATAATGCTGCGTCCTTTAGATGCTGGACACCATGCGCACGAGGTCGTGCGATTCGTCAGAATGGCCGTGTAGGCTAACCTCATTGGTGGTTAACAATGAGGTTTGCTACAATGTTACAGGCCGCCAAGAAGAACGACATGCCAATAGCGAACACCGGGCTCTGGCGAGGTGAGCACTGTTTAAATCGCAGTCAACGAGGAAACAGCTGAACAGGCGCTCGCGGCCACGTGAACGGCGGACGCTAATTTTTGATAGAAGTCGTGATGTATTTTCTATTACTTACCATTCGTTGAACTGTGCATAGTTGTAATAATAACTGAAGTGATAAACAAGGGTTGTTTTACTTACATCTCCTAGCCCGATAACCCACACGCCCATACTACATGAGATATGTTGAAGAAACAAATGATAGAAGAAGGAGAAAAGGAATGCAGTAGAAATCCCTTAACCCACAGTCGAAAGACTTTATATTTTTAAAAAGCTTTTTAAAATATCACTACTAAATCTAGGCTATAAAAACATATCTGTGGAGTTTTTCCTTAAAGCAACTAAGTTCGTCGTTTGTTCAACTCAAAATAGAATTTCCTTAACAGAAAAAGATGCAGAAATAAAAAAAAAGATTTGGTGCTAATACACAAGAGTATGACTAACTGAATATGTTTCACGAAAATAATACTTTCAAAAATATCTGCCTTCTCAAACAAGACAGATCATTCATACCTAAACCAGCAAGGCGTTCTCTCGTAAAATCTCACGTGTCTTCAAACGACAGAACAAACAGGTATAGATGTGAAGGGACAAATCTTGTGATCCATCTACATCCTTCACGTTCTATATAAATCTACGTACGCGCAGGGTTCATTGCACAAATCCCTTTGATCGTTAACGCTACAGTGTTTACCTAAAATTATCACTAGCTCGGCTCAACGTGTGGGCTCTACTTCAGTAAGCAATATGCGACACGGTTAAGGCTTACGTCCACGGTATATATGGCCGGTGGACATAATTGGGATTTTCCTTGTAATTTATCGTTATGATACCGTTGAAGTTTGAAATTACAAGACTTGTGCTTTGGAGCATATTGACCGTTTTCTAGTCTAATCAGATTGGACAGAATATTGGCTTTTCGACAGAGTGAGTTCTGACTTCTGTAGAGGATGCAATACGGTCAGTGTCAGGATATTTGTAAGTACAATCGTACCATAACGACTGACAAAGATCTTTATGTCGGTAACAAGATATTCATGACGGTCTGGAATTACGGGCTAATTTACTATCTTATAGACCTCGCCAATAATCTTTTTTTTTATGTCATAAGCGGCAAACGAATAGACGGATCGCCTGATTACCGTCGCCCATGGACACGAGCAACATCAGAGGTGTCACAAGTGCGTTGCCGCCCTTTGAGTTAGAAAAAGGGATGGGAGGAGGAGTGGGATGAAGGAGAAGGAAGAGGGGATGGGGCCTGCGGCACTCTCACTCACCGAACAAAACGCAACAATATAGGTACTATTACTTTACGTCGATTTTCTGTGAGAGGGTAGTACTTCCGCGGTCGAGCCGGCCCATTCATGCTGAAATCAGCAAGGCTCTACTATCTTTTAAAGAACTCACGATAATTGACGGTATAATACAACATACTATTACGCCATCTATCGGTGAATGGGGGTACTAGAAGAGATTGAATGTATCGGTGGTTTAAAGGTAATTCAGCTACTCTGTACTAGATGGCGTTGCTGTATCGAGCATCGGACTGTTCGCGATTATTCGACAGTTTTGTGGAAGTATCTAGAATGCGCTAGTGATGTTATCCGGTCAGTATAAATAGAGCGGAGCGAACGGACCGGGGACAGTTACAATTGAATATCGAAGCGATCAACAAGAAGCGAAGGAAGTAAGTCGGAAGTGTTTAGTGTTGTTCTAGTGGTGTGAATAGTGTGTTTTATTAGTGAAGTGAAAATAAAGTGTGTGTATCTAGTGTTATTGTGTTAGTGAATAAAGTGCAGTTTTTAAGTGGCATAGTGAGTTATAATTTATCGTCGAACCCCGGCTCGTAACAAATTGGTGTCAGAAGAAAGGGATAAATTATGCCGGTTATGCCGAAGGAAGAAACTGACGGAGTGCGTACCAGGAACCAGCGCCAGCAAGACCTGGACCAGAGACGCTTCGGAGACGTTCCTTCTCCATCGTCAGATGGTGGTGGATCAGGCGACTCCGCGGCTGCAGTGGAGCCTGCAAGCGCACACTCCATGGCGGTGCCCGACATCGCGGCTCTGATGGCGTTCATGCAGGAGCACGCGCGCCGCATGGAAGAACAGCGACAGCGCGACAAGGAGGAGCAGGCTCGCTGTCAAGAGGAGCAGGACCGCCGTCAAGAGGAGCAGGCTCGCCGTCAAGAGGAGCACGCGCGCCGCCTAGAGGAACAGCTGCAGCGCGACAAGGAGGAGCAGGCTCGCCGTCAAGAGGAGCAGGATCGCCGTCAAGAGGAGCAGGCTCGCCGTCAAGAGGAGCACGCCCGCCGTCTGGAGGAACAGCTGGTGCTCATGAAAGACCTCAGCGCCACAGTGAGGAAGGACTTGAAGGCGGTCAAGGAGGAACTTCAGCAGCACGAGGCCCGTATCAGCGACTTAGAGATGCTCGTGCACGACAAGCTTGAGACTCGCGTCGCCTCTATAGAGAAGCGTGTACATGACCACCACGAGACCTGTGTTGCTGAAGTGGAGAAGAAATTGCGTGGGCTCGAAGTAACACCAGCGGCTGTAGCGCCCTCACCTCGTGGATTTAAGGTTCCACCATTTGATGGCTCGTCATCATGGTCTGCATACAAGATCCAGTTCGAGGCTGTGATGCAATCGAATGGGTGGACCAAAGAACAGGCCTTAACCGCCCTAACCTTGGGCCTTCGCGACCGGGCCTTGACAGTGTTGGAGGCACTCGGGCAAGACGTCACCTAAGAAAAGCTCCTGGAGGCGCTGGAGGCGAGATACGGTGACGCGCACCTTGAACACGTTTATCGTGCTCAGCTGAAGGACAGGACACAACGCACCGGAGAAACTCTGCAGCAGTGGGCTCTAGAGGTGGAAAAGCTGGTCAGGAAGGCATACCAGTCGTCGCCTGCGCTTATTGACGGGAACCTCGTACAGGCGTTTACGGATGGGATCCGGGACCTGGAGGTAAGAGCAGCAGTGAGGCTTGGGCACTTCAAGGACCTCAAGGACGCTTTAGCCCACGCTCTGGAGGTGGAAGCAGTGCAACGCGACGATCGAGGTCACCGCATCAGGGAAGTTGTGTCGTCACCTCGGTGCTACAACTGCGGAGAAAGAGGCCATATCCGCTTGAGCTGCCCAAAGCGTAGGCAGCCTGGTGACACCCTGTCTCCACCAAAGGGGTCGCCTGATGTGCCTGCCAGGCAGCGAGAGCAGGGAAACGAGTAGAAGCCAGGACTGCGGGGCGGGTGCTGGCTGGTAATGGAAGAGCCCCAATCTCGATCTCGCAATCATGCGACGGGAACAGCCTGATCATCGAAGGCGAAATTAACAGAACACCATGCAAGCTGACATTGGACACGGGTGCTTCTCGGACAGTCGTCGGTTTCCATCTGGCAAGACGGGTTCTTCGGGGCTGCTTCAGGAACAATGAATGTGTGAATCTGAGAACAGCTACCGGTCAGCACATAACCGTCCGAGGTGAAATGGAGGTGGATCTGAAGCTAGGCAACAAAATTTACCGTCACAAAGTCATCGTGGCCAATATAGTGGACGACTGCATCTTGGGCCTAGACTTCATGCGGAAGTATCGCTGCGAGATTGATGTTAACCAGGGAGTCTTGAAGTGTGGCTCGGAAGAAGTCTTCATGGAAGGTGCAACTTCAGGAAAAGTGTACTGCCTGAAGAATGTCATTCTTCACCCGCGGTCGGAAACGGTTGTACCAGTTTGTCTACCAGGGAATTCTGGTCGAGGGAACCGCTGCGTACTAATCGAAGGCCTAGAGAAAGAGGCCTCGTGGAAGATTGCACGAACGTTGGCAAGGGGTACCAAAGTTTCATCAGTACGCGCACTGAATGCAAGTGACAAGGAAGTGTCGCTCAAGAAAGGGACGGAATTGGGCACCTATGAAGGAGCGGCTTGGATGCGTAGATGTCAAGAGCAACCTACCAGCGCCAAGGTTCAGGGTGCACGATTCGACGTGTCTTCACTTTTGGAGGACTGCTAAAGTACCCTGTCAGAAGAAGAGAAGACCAAGGCTAAGAAGATGTTAAACCGGTTCGCCGATATTTTCTCGACCAGTGATGCCGACATAGGGAAGACAGCACTAGTCCAGCACAAAATAAACACGGGAAGTGAAGCACCGATTCGCCAGCGACCAAGACGTGTGCCAGTGGCACGGGAACCTGAAGTGGAAGCTATGATCGACGGTATGGTGAAAGAAGGCGTAATCGAGCCTTCGTCCAGCCCGTGGTGCTCTCCGGTGGTGTTAGTTAAGAAGAAGGATGGCAGCATGCGCTTCTGTGTAGACTACCGCCGATTAAATGACATCACGAGGAAGGACAGCTACCCACTGCCAAGGATCGATGACACTCTGGATACGCTGACGGGGATGAAGTGGTTTTCTACATTAGATCTAAAAAGTGGCTACTGGCAGGTGGAAATAGATCCTCGAGACAAAGAGAAGACGGCATTCTCCACAGGCAAAGGATTGTGGCAATTTAACGTCATGCCCTTTGGATTGTGCAACGCTCCGGCTACTTTTGAGAGACTGATGGAGCGAGTGCTTATGGGACTGATTGGAGACGCCTGCCTGGTCTACTTGGATGACATCATCATCGTGGGGCGCACCTTCCAGGATCACCTTCGAAACTTGGAGCAAGTGCTGTCAAAGATACGAGGAGCTAATTTGAAGCTGAGTCCGAAGAAATGCGCGTTATTCAGACAGCAAGTGAACTTTCTAGGACATGTGGTCTCGGAGAACGGTATTCAAACTGACCCGGATAAGATCATTGCCGTGAAGGAATGGCCAGTTCCAGAGAACAAAACGCAGGTCAGAGCATTCCTCGGATTATGCTCCTACTATCGACGGTTTGTGAAGAACTTTGCTGACATTGCTCGACCTCTTCATAAGCTCACCGAAGACACAGTGCAGTTCTGTTGGAATGAGAGCTGTGACGTTGCATTCCAGAAGCTTAAGGAACATCTGTGTACTGCACCTATTCTAGGCTACCCTGACAATGAGCATGAATTTATAGTTGACACAGATGCCAGTAACACCGGAATTGGCGGCGTGCTGTCACAGAAGAAGGGTGATCAAGAAGTTGTTATAGCATACTTCAGCAAGACCTTATCCAAACCCGAAAGAAACTACTGCGTCACCAGGCGGGAACTGTTAGCTGTAGTAAAGACGTTGCAGCATTTCAACAAATACTTGTTGGGCCGTAAATTCCACCTGCGAACCGACCATGCAGCGCTGAAATGGCTACTTCAATTTAAGGACCCAGAAGGACAAGTAGCTAGATGGATTGAACTACTGCAAGAGTTTGATTTTGTAATACAACATCGCAGCGGCAAGTCCCATGGTAAAGCAGATGCCCTATCGCGTAGGCCGTGTCCCGACCAGTGCAAGCACTGTAGCCGACAGGAAGCAAAGCAGGCAGCGCTAGTGAGGATGTTAAAGACGGATCTAAGCGACGAATGGAGAGAAGCTTTGCAGAGTGCTCAGCAAGATGACAAAGATGTACAGCCGATTCTTGAATGGAAGAAATCAGGCGCTCCTAGGCCCAAATGGAGTGATATCGCAGCAATGAGCCCTATCACCAAGAGTTATTGGGCACAGTGGGAAAGCTTGGTCGTCCAGGATAGAGTCCTGTGCCGCAAATGGGAAAACGCTCGCGGTAACCAGTGCCATTTGCAAATGGTAGTGCCCAAAACTAAGGTGCCGGAAGTCTTGCAGCTCTATCACAATGGTGCTTCGGGAGGTCACATGGGAGTTAAGAAGACCCTTACTAAGATCCGGGAGCGGTTTTATTGGCTCCACTGTCGGGATGACGTCGAGGATTGGTGCCGCAAATGCACAAGTTGTGCGGCTGTCAAGGGGCCACATACTCGAAGCAGAGGTGCATTAAAGGTGTACAATGTGGGAGCCCCATGGGAGCGCATAGCCTTGGATGTCGCTGGGCCGTTTCCCGAGAGCCAGGATGGAAACAAATACTTCTTGGTAGTGATGGATTACTTCACGAAGTGGCCTGAAGTGTTTGCAATCCCAAATCAAGAAGCTACCACAGTGGCCGACAAGCTGGTGCATGAAGTCTTTTGTCGATTCGGGGTACCCTTGGAAATCCACAGCGATCAAGGCCGGAACTTCGAATCCGAGGTGTTCAAGGAGACTTGTTGCGTGATGGGTGCACATAAAACCAGGACCACGGCTTATCACCCGCAATCAGATGGCATGGTTGAACGATTTAACCAATCACTGGAAAGGTACCTGGCGAAGGTCGTGGAGAGCAAACAAAGAGATTGGGACAAGCACATCCAACCATTCCTTCTGTCATATCGCAGTGCGGTCCACGAAAACACAGGAGTAACACCAGCTTTTGCCAATTTCGGCAGAGAATTACGTTTACCAGCAGACTTAATCACCGGTATTCCGCCAGAATCTCCACGCAATATAACGGATTACGCGACCGAGCTACGCAACAAGATGAACGACGTATACGAGCACATCAGGGAGTCAGGACAACAGATGTCTGAAAAGATGAAGACTCGCTACGACCGGAAGGCAAACAACAAAGGTTTCGATGAGGGATCATTGGTGTGGCTTCATAACCCAGTACGAAGCAAAGGCAAATCGCCTAAGTTACAAGCCAGATGGGACGGGCCATATCGCATAATTACCAGGATGAATGACGTCACCTATCGAATCCAGAAGGGGTCGCGTGGTGCACCGAATGAGCACCAAATACCATGGGTCCAACGATGTTCGAGACGAACACGTTTAAGAGGGGGGCAGTGTTACGCCATCTATCGGTGAATGGGGGTACTAGAAGAGTTTGAATGTATCGGTGGTTTAAAGGTAATTCAGCTACTCTGTAGTAGATGGCGTTGCTGTATCGAGCATCGGACTGTTCGCGATTATTCGACAGTTTTGTGGAAGTATCTAGAATGCGCTAGTGATGTTATCCGGCCAGTATAAATAGAGCGGAGCGAACGGACCGGGGACAGTTACAATTGAATATCGAAGCGATCAACAAGAAGCGAAGGAAGTAAGTCGGAAGTGTTTAGTGTTGTTCTAGTGGTGTGAATAGTGTATTTTATTAGTGAAGTGAAAATAAAGTGTGTGTATCTAGTGTTATTGTGTTAGTGAATAAAGTGCAGTTTTTAAGTGGCATAGTGAGTTATAATTTATCGTCGAACCCCGGCTCCGTAACAATACAAAACTTCGAAAAGTGGGACGCGCGGTTGTTGCGAAGCTGAAACCCTTTGCATAAAGCCTACGATTCAATCTACGAAAGGGTATTTCCCAACGAAGTAAACAAATTTACTTTTCTGATATAGACAGTACTGCGTTTTATCATTTCTTTCAATCGCCAAATAAGTTCGTTTGTCAACTAAGTAAGTAGTAAGTTTGAGATAGGTAGCCATTTCTGTCTTCCGTGTTCTGCGTTGTGGAGATGATGTTCTTTAGCTTTAATCTTATGCTTAAATCTTTAAAACGATAGACTACTAATAGACTCACGCCTACCCCTTCAGGGATATAGGCGTCAGTCTATACAAAAATATATATATTAATTGCCATAAGCCAAAGCTATATATTTGCTGATGATTATAATTTCAATCAAAATTTCTGGCCTAATGTAGTCCACAATTAAACATAAACATATCGAAAAGTCTGCGTTTATCTGCTCTACTTGCTCGTGTTTATTGCGTCTATCAAATAAGTCGCTATAGGACACGAGCTTTATAAAAAGTGTGCAATATCGGTGACAACTCTTAGGTATGTATGCACTACCTTTTTTGCCTTTTTAGGGTTCCGTACCTCAAGGTAAAAAAAGGAACCCTTATAAGATCACTTTCTTGTCCGTCTGTCTGTCTGTCTGTCTGTCTGTCTGTCTGTCTGTCTGTCTGTCTGTCCGTGTGTCACCACCGATTTTCTCAGGAACGGGTGGACCTAGCAAATTGATTGAATTTATTGAATTTATACCAGATACTAAGGTCTATGGTTGCTATTAGGTGTATGAAAATCAGGGTCCTGGGTCAACCCAATAAAAAGTTATGGTCAAAATTAGATTTTTGCGAAAACTTGTAAGTACCAAAATTAGCCTTAATTTTCAACTTTTTTTAATTTTCAGAATTTTTCCTTTACTTGTGCTGTAAGACCTTGGTTTTGACCAAAATTGACAATTCTAGGTCAACCGTAAGTACCCTATAGGTTTTGGGTCGAAAACCTATATGGTAGTTCCCGTTGAACTAGAATCACGAAATTTGGCCAAAAGCAGGGTCTTACAGCACAAATAAAGGAAAAATTACAAAAAATAAAAAAGTGGAAAATTTAAGGGTGTCCCTATACATACATAATAGACTCCATTTAAGATAGTCCTCTAAGTTGTATGGGCGCTCATACAGATTTAGAGGACTAGCGTAATTAGCACCAACCTCAAATAAGGTAAAATGCGTACGGAACCCTCGGTGCGCGGGTCAGACTCGCACTTGCCCGATTTTTTTTTTCAAACGACGCTAAAATGTTTGCCACATAAAACAAAGTGAACATTTTGCCTGCATAAAATACCAGTTAAAATGCTTGGGAAAATCTCTGTGATCGCAGTTGAAATGTGTTATTTTTAGTGCATACCTACATTGTGCTCGTGGTTTACTGCAATGAAATATAGAAGGTGACATAAAGCCATCATGTACGTACCTACTGCAATCCTGGACAGGTGACCAAGAGTTAAAAGAACTAATACAAAACTATGATATATTAGCAAAATTACATAAAAATATAATAAACCGATATTCTTTGTTGTTGCAGACGATGACGACATAGCAAAGCGAGGCAATTAATCAACCCTTATTGCAGTTTTCTAATATTATTATATGTCTCAATATATGTTTTTAACGAATGATTTCTTATTTTGTAAAAGCCACGTAATTACCGTACACAATAAAGAAAAAATGAAATACATCTCTTCAGAGGGAATCTGAATCATCTTTCGGCGAGAAATGCCCGAATGCCTGTTGCTAGTCAGTTCTGATTGTAGTTGTGTCCAGACGTCGTCAGTGCCTAAAGACACATACATACATTCCTGTTGTAGCAGGATTTGACTTGCCGTTCGTAATACATCTCCAAAGTTGAGCAATATTTGCAAACGTCACAACGTGGATGGGTGACCACTTTTTGTGGCATACTTCATGGCATCACCGCGGCCCTGAGCTTTGGAGGACTCGTGAAGCCTTCATAATCGTTCAAGAATAAAAGATTCGTGTCCTTGTTGAAAGCCGTCGGGCGGCCCATAAACTGCGTCATTAGAGTTGGCCACACACTCACTCGAAAATAAAGAATAGTGATAGTTGGATCATCATCATCATCAGCCTTTAACAGTCCACTGCTGGACTAGGCCTCTCCTTTAAAAGGAGGAATTGGCTTACTATACCACGCTGGCCAAACGGGTTGGTATAGCTAGGGTTTGTATCAAGTTTTCCTTCTCTTACAGGGCTGTTATCTGCATAATATGCTCCCTCTGTCGGCTCTTACGACACCCATGGGATGATATGGGGTGGTGACATTCCGTATTCTTAATCCGTCACCACACGGACAAATGATAGTTGGATCGGCCTTCAAAAATTTATTTATTTTAGACAACCAGTATACAGGGTGATTTGTAATTGCTCGTATTCTCTTCGGAAGGTGATTCTAGGGCCATAGTGGAGTATTTTTACCGCCTACATATGGGGGTCCAAAATGCACCAGTTTGGAATAAAACGGGTTTTAAGATTTTTTGAGAAAATTTCAAATTTTTGTTATAAACATCTTCTAAAAAAAAATGTTGACTATAACTGGTAGCAAATTGGGTCTTATTTACTGGAAAATTAAATGGCCCGTCTTTTAAAATAAAATAAAGATACTAACTCAACGTGGAATTTGAAATTAGAGCCACATAAAAAATTCGAATAAAATAAAATAACGCCACAAAAATGCAATTATTCGAAAAAAATAATATGTGGTATGTTATGTAAAGTATTGAAATAACTTTCTGGTATTACCTGCTATCCAAAAAGGTATAATAGTCTTAGCCAATTGGTGTGAATTTGGAGTAGTATTCGCTTTTGTTCAAAAAAGTGCTTCTGGATGACTCACTCGGCAGAACATTTTTTCCTGTACTTGTTCTTAAGCTCTGCAATCAGCAGTGATTTACTAGTAAGGAAACCAACCTAGCAAAATGCATAGGGTCTTGGGTTCGAATCCTAATTTTTTTTTTTAGAAGATGTTTATAACAAAAATTTGGAATTTGCTCAAAAAATCTTAAAACCCGTTTTATTCCAAACTGGTGCATTTTGGACCTCCATATGTAGGGAGTAAAAATACTCCACTATGGCCCTAGAAGGGAATACGAGCAATTACAAATCAACCTGTATACTACTTGCCCTTGATATACAACCGCACTTAAAATCTTCAGACACTGAAACTAGCACACACAAAAACATGCAAGACTCGTTTTCTTTTCTGCCTTGAACTTCCAAACTGTGAAGTGGGCCTTTATTTTTGATCTTCACAAACACTCAAAAGACAGGCACATGAAAAACCCAGACTTAAAACTACAATTTGTAAATAATACAGAGTGTTGTTTACACCAAACCCACAACACTCGACGTAGTGTTAATCAGCAACGACAACTTAATTTACGACGTAGTCAAATTTGCCTCCGATTTTACAATATTGTGAGGTATTAGGCGACACCAATTGGCATACTAATAACATTTCACGCCACGATACCCGAGCTGTTCTTTCACAATTTCGTGTTAAATACGACTTTGTTTTATTATCTTCAGCTAGTCTAAGCAAATTCAATTCAATTTCAACTGTTCTGAATCTTTGATCTATTTTAAATCTTCAACAGCAGTTTGTAAATGAATCTTTATTCTCACTGAAAACAATCTATGTTTACTTTGAAATTATCAACGACCACAGATGTAGATATATATTACGACATGATTTTTCTTTGCATGTGAAAAATATTAATATTTTAAAATTTGTACGGTGAGAAAAATTGCGATCTGTTTTGTGAGTTTTTGCATCTTGTTGTCTTTAATTTTTATTAAACCCAGATTTGATTTCAAACCACATTGACATATTTTCCGTTGATGCAACTTCTAGAGATCTTCATCTAACGTTTTAAAAGTTTTTGTTTTCTTAATAGCGTTCTCTGACCAGATTGGAGACATCCTTAAAACAGGAAAGGTTAGAAGTACCCTAAACAGAAGAGTATGCATGAGGAATTTGATGGGAGTGAATGAAGCAAGAGAGATAAGTCAGGATCGTTGCAAATGGCGTTCCGTAGTCTGCCTACCCCTCCGGAAAACAGGCGTGAGTATATGTATGTATGTATGTAATAGCCTTCTTTTTTAGCATTACCGGTCTAGTATAAACCACCACCCACCTTTGTTAACTTCTTTTTAGGGTTCCGTACCTCGAAATGAAAAAACGGAACCCTTATAGGATCACTTTGCTGTCCATCCGTCTGTCAAGACACTTTTTCTCAGAAACGCGTGGAGGTATCCAACTGAAATTTATATCAAATAGTCAAATCTACTGTTCCTTGAAATTGTGAAAAAATAAAACTTCTAAGCCAACGCAATCAAAAGATACAACCGTATATGCTGCAAATTTCCGCAAATATTCGAAATTCAAAACCTACTGGGTACTTCCCGTGAACTCAGAATCTTGAAATTTAGTACGTAGCCATATCTTATAGCATGCATAAAGGAAAAATTGCGAAAGCCGTAAATTTTTAGTTACGTTATATCAAAATAATATTTTTAATAATTTTAAGGTTATTACCATTTTCTCATGAACGCGTAAAGCCATTAAATTGAAATTCATATTAAATACTCAAATTTATAATACCTTTAAGCTGTAACAAAATCAAACTTCTATCTCTAGGCAATCAAAAGAAACAGCAATTTTACTATATTTTCAAACTCGCAACTACTGGCAAGAGAATCAAAACCTACAGGATACTTCCCGTAAACTTAGATTCTTGAAATTTGGTACGACCTAACGTCTTATAGCACAGATAAAGAAAAAAAATGCGAAAACCGTAAATTTTAGTTACATCATATTATTATAATAAAATAAAAAAATAAAGTTACTAGCCCTTTCCTTATGAATGTATAGAGATATTAAATTGAAATTCATATCAAGTACTCAAATCTATCATATCTTTAAGCTGTAACAGAATCAAACTTCTAAGCCAACGCAATCAAAAGATACAGCTGTTTATGCCGCAAATTCTCGCAAATTTTCAAAGCTCACAATAGAATCAAAACCTACAGGGTACTTCCCATGAATCTTGAAATTTGGTACAAGGCCACATCTTATAGCACAGATTAAGACAAAATTTCCATAAATGTAAATTGTTAGCTACATCATATAATAAAAACATTTTTAAAATTTTAAAGTTACTACCTCTTTCCTCATGAACGCGTAGAGTTATTAAATTGAAATTCATATCAAATACTCAGGTCTGTTGAATTATTAAATATCGCTTGCCCCGTCCCGGTTGTCATGAAGATCTTTGACAGTCGTTACAGGGCGTCAGTACCTTCTTAATCAACTGACACTAATCTAAACCATGGAATATCGCTATCTCTTCGGGTTGCGGAGGTCACACAGGCAGTCGCTCTGTGTAAAAGCTAATATTCAGCCAAATACGCTTAGACTAATAAGCGGACCCCAGATTGAAACTGAGATAACGCTAAGAGGATGATGATCAAATACTCAGGTCTATAACACCGTTAAGCTGTAATAAAATCAAACTTCTATGTCAACGCAATCAACAGAAACAGCAATTTAAGCATATTTTCAGACTCGCAACTACTCGCAAGGGAACCAAAACCTACAGGATACTTCTCGTGAACTCAGAATCTTGAAATTTGGCACGAAGCAAACAGATAAAGAAAAATTGCGAAAACCTAAAATATTTAGCTACATCATATAATTAAAATATTTTTAATATTTTCAAAGGTGCTACCCCTTTGTTCATGAACCAGTAGGGGTATAAAATTGAAATTCACATCAAAGGCTCAAGTCAAAACTAAAGAGTATTTCCAGTCGATCTAGAATCTTGAAATCTGCCATAAAGCAACATTTTATAGCACATAGGAAAAATTTTGAAAACCCCTTAATTTTTAGTTAAACCACATATTTTTTTAAATAATTTTAAATACCTAATGGTTTGTACGGAACCCTTGGTGCGCGAGTCCGACTCGCACTTGACCGGTTTTTTATTTCTTATAAATGTGTGTCAAGAAGAGTTATTGGACGAGACTTTGAGAGTTAGTGCCAAAATTTAAACAACGAAAAAAGAACTTTCTCGGATATAATTGAAGAACTTACAAGACCCATGAAACGACTTACCAAACTAGTAGGCTTCACAAGAGCGACATCTTACACGTCTGTTATTGTAATTTAAATGTCAAACGAATTAATTTTGGTGAACATTCTGCGCCAAACAATTACTCCACTCGGAACAAATTGCGTAGAAAGTTTACAAACACGTCCACAACTTCGTAAAAGAAACTTCAAAGGGCTTTTGATGACGTCCGATGTCACACATGTTTATATTTTAAACATATCTTGAGCTCTTGGCACAACAGCAATATATCATATCATAAAATAATATACATACATATCATAAAATAATATAAAAAAATTAAGTATCATTTAATATATTATTATACCACGACACACACAGCCATAATATCACATACACACAACACCAGAATGATGCAAGTAGAAAATTCTATCCAGTTGACAGGCGTGAAAATATATTGATTGCCTGATATAGTGCACAACGGATTCATTAAAATGTTTTTTTTATAATTAGTAGCAATTACGCAATAAAATAACGTGAATGTACAACTACGACTGTTTTGCGTCTATTTCAGTACCGCCTCTACAACTTGAAAGTCCTTATTTTATAAGTATCTCATTATATCTCAAGTAATTTATATATTATTTATTATTATTTATAAATTTACTACTAATAACAATAATATTCTACCACATTCACACAACACCATCTAATCCCAAACTAAGCAGAGCTTGTACTATGGGTACTAGACAATAGATAAACATACATATATACTTTTTTTTTGTAAATACATACATATTATACATAGAAACACCCAGACCAAGACAAACATCCATGTTCACGCACACAAATGTTTGACTTGAGCGGGAATCGAACCCGCGACCTTCGGCGTGGCAGTCGCTTACACTCCCGCTGCGCCAACCGGTCGTCTTAAATTAATAAGATGGTGCTTTGGTAAAGGGACTGTTTGCATTACATGTACTCATTGTACGTAATACTATTAGGACGCCCCAGGTCCCTTATTAATAAAAGCTTTCTAGTATTAATTAGATAAATAAAAATAAAATTGTTTATGAAAATATTGTGATTTTTGTCAAGTACTTGAAGCAGCTTCTACCTCATTTTCTCAATAATTGCAGTAATGGAAATTAGCAATTCCTAGTAGGACTGAGTACGTATCACCTATGTCGCTATGCTCTGCCTTGTGTGGCATAGGCGAAGGCCTATTTAGCAGTGGAGCCGTGTGAGCCCACCATAGAATTTTGTGAACTGAAATTCTAGGCTGGACATCTAAGAAACTTCACATCTTTGTTTACCAAAGACCCAGGCCCACCTTGAAAAATGACCGCTACGTATACGAACAGTTCCGCATCAAAGTAACGCTGTTTTCATAATAAAAATTGATGGAATTTTTTACGAACGGAGAGAACAATGGAGGTAAATTACACACAGGGCCGGGATCCTTAATTAGGTTCTGAAAATTTTTGCACCATCATTTCCTCACACCCACTAAAATGTTATTTTTTGTGTCAAATCATTCCCTTGCCCCTAATATGACGAAGGTGATGCTAGTGAGTCATAGTCTTATTTTTAACTTGATGTTGATGACTCATGTATGTTCATGCTCTTGGTTTTCACATTAAAGAATAATGATACAGCAAATTATAATCACTTTTGTCCCATGATCAACACTGTCTTAGTACTGGATCTTGTGAGGTCGATTATTCGCTACGCTAACCATGCAGTATATTTATAGCTAAGGTGTATACGTCGCTTTTTGCTTTTATTTTCATGGTAAAAGCTGATACGCTATAAAATATACAAATATTACTTTTATAATCCATACATACTAAAATTTAAAAGCATGTTGAATAAATAATTCTAAAGAATGTGCATATGATTCGTAGTATAAAACTCATTGGCAACCGAGCTGAACGAAAGGTTATAAGCTAACACAGCATTTCTCAAACTATGGGGCGAATGAATAGGGGGTCGCCGGGCGAATATTGAATAGATTTTAATACTTGATACGTATTAACATGTTCTCATTAATTCACTTACATAGGTCACATTAATTATCACAATTATGAACGGCTTTATAATTATGTTAGTAAGTTCAGAATGAAGCTCAGTAGTTGCACCTATTGCGGCCGACATTGGAAAGATCAGAGGTAGTTCAGCAGCCCAGTGACGAAGTTTCCGTTGTGCCAACCCCAGACCTGAGCATTTCATGAAGTACGCACCTGAAAAATCCCTCGCAAGTACTGTGCTTTCGTATATTATAAATACAAAATCTGCTCGTTTGCCGCCTATTACAATAAAGATAAAATAGTGCTCTCAGTTGTTTCATAATTTTCACCACCACTTTCACTCGTCATGGAGTCACCGACGTTTTGCGAAGACCAAAAAGTTTGGTAACAACTGCGCTAATATTGGAAGTGCATAGTCGTGTAAGATGTGAGAAGCTGAGAGCTGTGCATTAGAAGATGGCCGGTTTATTACACCTGAGAGTAAGCTCCACTATCTAGAATGAACTTCACCTACTAGACGATAACATTTATGAGAAGCTTATTATGTTGCGAGATATTTGTAGAAAATTGTGATGGTGTCTTTATAGTAATAGGACAGTACACACAGCGACAAGTCAAGCTATACAGTTGCAGTACGATTATAACACTTATTTCCTACGCCATAAAAACGGTGCAAAGGACAAAGTGTCTAGCTGGATGTGTTGCCGTGTAGTCATTTCTGACTACTTTTATTTATAACAACACTTGGTGTTGTGCAAAACAGTTAAACGAAAACTTTGCACAGTGCTCCGAGGCACTGCCCTGCCACGTGCTTCCGTGAGCATGTTAAATCGTTGTTCCCAGCTGTTATGAATATCTACGACAGTCGTTATAGGGAGATAGTGCCTCTGAATAAACTGACACTAGCCTAAATCTAAACCATGGTATATGGCTACCTATCCTTTTCAGTTGCCGAGGTCAGACAGGCAGTCGTTCGGTGGAAAAGCTAAGTAGTTTTCAGTAAAATCCGGTTAGACTAGTAAGCGGTTTCCGGATTACAACTGGGATCACGCTATCGCTAGGAGGATGAATCAACAGAAGTAGCTACAGTAATTAGTCGACACTGACGCGACTTTGCGAAGCCAAAAGAATAAAGAACAATGCCCATTTTTCTTAGAGACGCCGGCCCAGGTGTGGACCGTCAAAAATCGTAGTAGTTGTTATTGCATTCGATAAAAGAGTGTTAAACTAGAATTTTGAGATTGATTAGAGGTCGGCCACGTTCATAGTTTTATTACAAGAAGTACTTTTTTATGCTCAAAAAACATTAGGTGTGTACGTACTTTTATTAGGATAGTTACAGTATTTCGTAGTTTTGAGTAGAAAGGAATGAGTTAATCGTTTGGTAAAGGTAGAAATCCGAAAGAAAAAGCCAAAAGTCGTAAAAGATCCACAAACATTCACAATGCGCACGGGCAAATAACAAACATAATAAAATAAATTGACTATGACATTATTGACATTTACTAACAGTCAAAAAAGTGTTGCCATTTTGCACACAGACCACTTCTTGGTGTTGAGCCGGATAAGTGCGCTCTTTAAAGGATGGTGACACCGAGAGCGTAATGAAAATAGGTTCTTGGAAAGAATTAAGGTAGAAAATCTAAAAGAGAAAGATGTGAAAGATGAGTATAAACGAAGATTGCATATGGAAGAATTATGGCAGGCCTTTAAAGAAGAGGTAGTATGTGTAGCGTCTGAAGTATGTGGTGTGATCAAGAGAAGGAAAATACGAAAGGTTAAGAATACATGGTGGGACAAGGATGTACAATTAGCAGTGTCAGAGAAGAAGAAAGCTTGGTCAGATTGGTTGGCTGCCAGAGCAAATGAAAGAATGGGAAAAGCAACGAGTGTAGACATAGATGAAGCAAGAAAGGAGTTTGTTAGGTCAAAAAGATTAGTGAAAGAAATGGTTAAAAGGAAAAAAGAGGAAAAGAAAGATGAGTTTGATAGCAGATTATCTGACGATTTCCAGAGGAACATTAAGTTTTTCTGGAAATCCGTTCGTGCAGTTCGAGGAAGAACTCAATCCTCAGAACACACATCCATCAGAGACGAGAATGGAAAGATAGTAAATGATGAATCTTGCGTGCTGAAGAGATGGAAAGAGTATTTTGAAAGTTTATTTGAAAGGTCGGCGATAGAGACACCGATAGCTGAAATGAATGGTAACGATAGCAATGATGAAAGCGTTATTGGCGTGGATGAGATCGTGAAGGCACTGGGAAGTATGAAAGTAGGTAAGGCTGCAGGATATGATAGGATTACAGTCGAAATGCTGAAGGCTGGACAGGGCATTATAGTTGGTTAGTTGCAGCGGTTATATAACTTGTGCTGGACCACCGGCCGAGTACCTAATGACTGGGCCACAGCTGTAGTTGTGCCTCTTTATAAAGGAAAAGGCTCGCAAAAAGATTGCAAAAACTATAGAGGCATTAGCCTTCTCAGCATTGTTGGCAAATTGTATGCAAAGGTACTTATTGAAAGAGTTATGGAAGTAACCGACAAGAAAATATGGGATGTCCAAGCGGGATTCCGAAAGGGTATGGGATGCACGGATCAGGTTTTTTCCTTGCGAAGCATAGCCCGAATTTTTTTGGCCAAAGGTCAAAAGGTCTATTGCGCATTCGTGGATTTGGAAAAGGCTTACGATAAAGTGGTGAGGAATGAAATGTGGTCGGTGCTGTCAATGAATGGGGTGGACAGCAGCCTCATTCGAGCTCTGAAATCCCTTTATGAGGATTCTAGAGCTTGTGTGAGGATAAACGGGGCATACACTGACTGGTTTACCATCGAGAAAGGTGTTAGACAGGGATGTGTAGCGTCGCCGTGGCTGTTTAAACCTCTTCATGGACAGTTGTTTGCAAGATTTAAAACATAGTGACTGCGGATTAAGGATGAATGGGTTACTCGTCAAATGCCTCCTTTATGCTGATGATCAGGTAATACTTGCATCTTCAGCGGAGGAGTTGCAGGAGATGGTAGCAATCATGCATTGTGCGTTAGAGAGGAAAGGAATGAAAGTGAATGTAAGTAAAACGAAAGTTATGGTTTTTGAAAAGGAGGAATGCGTTACGGCTTGTAATGTTTTGATCGATGGACAGCGAGTGGAACAAGTGAATGAGTTTGTTTACTTAGGTACGTTGTTTACAAGAGATGGTAAGAAAGAAGAAGATATTGAAAGGTGAGTTAATGCAGGTAATAGTGTGAATGGAGCTCTGAAAGCGTTTATGAACAGTCAAAACGTGTCCAAAAAGGCACGTTTGGCTGTACATAGAGGCGTGTTAGTGCCTACCCTTATGTATGGTAGTGAAAGTTGGGTATGGCAGAAGAGATTTGAAAGTAAAATAAATGCTGTAGAAATGAGAGCACTGAGAAGTATGTGTGGTGTGTCTTTGACCGACAGAGTAAAGAATTGTGTGATACGAGAGTGGTGTGGGGTAAAAGAAGATGTAGTGACAAGCATTGAGAAAGGCATGTTAAGATGGTTTGGGCACATGGAGAGGATGGATGACGATAGACTGACAAAGAAGATATATAAGGCAAGTGTGAATGGAACAGGACAAAGGGGAAGACCTAGGCGGACGTTCTCTGACCAGATTGGAGACATCCTGAAAAAAGGACAAGTCAGAAGTACCCTTAACAGAAGAGCATGCATGAGAAACTTGATGGGAGTGAGTGAAGCAAGTGAGGTATGTCAGGATCGTTGCAAATGGCGTTCCGTAGTCTCTGCCTACCCCTCCGGGAAACAGGCGTGAGTCTATGTATGTATATGTATGTATGTATAAATAAAAAGGATTAAACAACAACAAATTGAAACTCTATTGTGCTGTTCATGAGTTCCAAACTGGGCCAGAAATGGGCATTGTTCTTTGTATATTATTTCCATAGAACTTGATAAAAAAAATATCTACGAGTAGCGCTTCATAGTAAAGTTTTAATAGGATAAAAAGTGCTTAGTTCAGAGTACCCGCGTCCCAGTTTCCGCCACAGTTATTTTATAGAACGAGCTTTGCACCCCATCAAACTGCATCATAAAATTACGTATCTAGATTCAAAACAACTTGTGCTGAATGTTTACAAAGTAATATTTTCATTTGTATAACGGCAATGAGATTTACATGGACAAGATGTCAATATCGGTCTATGTAGAGGCCTATGTCCAGCAGTGGATGTCTTTCGGCCTAGATGTTGATGTTGATGAAATGAATTTTTTGCCGGACAAAGTTCATGCCTTTTGCTAAAGCCTAAGATCTAATTTTCGATATTTTTTGTAAAATAGTAATATTTCGATACCTTAAAATAGGTGTAACTGAGTAGCACATTTCCACACTGAGCAAATATTGATTCGCCCGCATTAAGGAACAATAACATGTTACTTGCTATTATAATAATGTAACTGAGTTTGCTAGCGTAGTAAATACAGTAAACTCATAAAAAGGTAGCCATATAGGAGACAGAATCCTTACCTTTAAATATACTTGCAATTATATTAGCACATACCTAATATACCATAATCATCATCAACCTGCATAGTCCACTGCTGGATAAAGTACAGAAAGCACTAAGCTCGGTTTTCGTCTCTTCGTGTCCAACCACTGCCAGCCACTTTGGGTATATCGTCACTCCACCTAGCCTGAGGGCGTCCTACCGTACGTACTATCTAATATAACTTTTGTAGTAATTTTGAAGTATAAAACATCCCTAGTAATTTTTCACCTCAAGTTTATTGACCTGAAACCATAAAATTGCCAAACCACATGCCGCAGACGACATAAACTTCAACATAATCCAAATGAAAAAAATACAAATCTATAAAAATATTGGAAATATTTTTATAGATAGCCTTCCTTTTCATTGTCTGCACAACACATTGTTTATCGTGACTACGGAGTATCAGACATCGAGTCGATCAGAGAGTAAAGCTGTAAAAGCGTTTTAGTGCTTCTTAACACGCCATAGGGGGTGTAATTTTCATATCTGTGTTATGTGCCACACCATCGTAACAATCACTCATAGCCACCGAAACTCGTCTATTTTATGATGCCTATGGTAACGTAGTAAATGATGATGACTTGTATTAAAGCAAGCGTTCTAATTCGCTCTTTCACACTTCACACTGACTAAAAACAGCACATCATTCAAATTCAAATATTTGTCTCTTAATCATGGGAAATGGTTACAGTAGTACGAGTCAAATTGAACAGGCTTCTTTATTGGTTGTTATCGGTGTAGAGGCTAATTAATCGATGGCAGTAATGACAGATGGGCAGGAGACAAGGTTGCTAAGTTACAATGAGATTTTGACATGCTTAGCATCTATGCAAAGGAAACACGTAGAAAGAACTAAACATTTAGCAGTTGCTTAGTATAGAAGAAAATTACTTGAGTTTTTAATTTGAGCATTTCGTGAGGCCATGTCGTAGGACAGAAAATCAGCATTTCGAATCTTTGTTGCCTTTTAAATATTTGAGGTCATTTCTAAGAAATAAACCTCCATTAACAAGGCATCGAAAATCAGATCGGTTTCTGAGGTATCGGGCTATAAGGATATTCTTAAAGGTTTCTTTTATCTCTATTAGGTTCTTCATATCATCGAAATAAAGGAAAAAAGAACTAAATATCCAACTCTTTAAAATCACATAAATAAAATACACATTTCACGTTTATAAAATAATAGTAGAACTGTGAAAGCTTTTTGAGATAGTATGGCTTGGATTGTTTAAAAGGATAATGCGCGGCTTTCGTTCAATCTTCTCGTCTGGCAACTAACAAATTCAACTTAATTAGACTTGTTTCTGTGACTGTACTGTGACTAAGGTTCTACGCTACTACTATACCGAATACGGTATAGTATTATTTTATTTGTAAGCTCTTTTTATATAGTGAGTACAAATGTAAGAACTAAGTGTACATTTACTATTCTTGTACATGACCTTGTTTCGGATGCCTGGACCGTTGAAGTCCAGTTCTTTAAAATACCGGAGATAAATAGCTATAGGTACCGACACCCGTTATAACTTATAATTTTGTTCTTTTATGAAGAAACACCTCTTTACTCACTTTCCTACAATTTTATTGTTAGTCCCCAAACTGTAAAAAACGTGAGAAAGCACAATCGTACTTTTACTTTAAGTCGAATCATTTGAATTGGCAGTCAGCCAGCTGACAAAGGCCGGCCAAAGGCAGAGCAGGTGGTGTGAGGCAGCAACTATCACGACTTTTTCTGAACAAATATTGCTTAAATAAAATAATTCCTTACTGTAAAAATTCATAAGATAGACTACGCGGAATTTCTGGAACTAATTATTGTTATAGGTTTTTATTAGGTATATCAAAAGGTTTATCTGTTTTTTTTTTCTATATATTGCTATAAAAAAATACAAGATATGAAAAAAATCATAAGAAAGACTTGAAGGAAATATTGTTGCATTTCTTTGGTAAATTTAGGGACCACCGCTCCTTTATTGTCACAGGGCCTACTGACCTCCAAATCCAGCCCTGCAGCTAAGATTGCTAGCGTATGAATGTTTTAAAAAGGAACATAATGTTGACTCGTAGCTGTCAACGTTTAGAACGTGTCGAAGCAAAGTGTAAGAATAATCCGTAAAATTAAATTACAAAAGGTTTGAACCATTAGATACGGTCGTAATGGGTCTCCTAACGCCATTTTGTTTGTGTCAAAACATCCAAAACTTTTAACACAACTTTTACACTTGGTGGAACACAAATAAAGTCGTATTGAAACGATATTTATATGTGATATGTATTAGATGTGATAAGTATTAGATCTAGATACCTATTAGTCGTGTAATATCTAAGAAATATTCTTAACATTCGAATTCTGGTGTCTTGAGTGTATTAATTAAATAATATTGCTATTGTTATTAGTATTACTGCAGGGACATTGCGGTTGTACAAGACTCTCTAGTCTTTAGCTAAGTATTATCAGTCCAACGAGTGTTATTAAAACTATTGTCACGCAGGAAAATCATTATTTTGATCACATGATACACAAGTTGTTATGTCTTACTGGCTGCTCTCAGCGTCACTAGTGTGAAATGATAGGTATATAAGAAGATACGTAGTCAAGTATTATTTTATTGTGTACCAAAACACAGATAATATAATACTACCAAAATAATATTACACTGTACCTACTTTAATAAACTAATATTTACGTGTAAACCTAGCTATATATAAAATTTGATGAGGTACTATTTCTTTTCACTTTCTCAATCACAATCTTTCCACTTCTATTCCGTCACAAACCAATCTATCTATTCGGAGGACTTACTGGATTCAATTAGCGATCGGACGGCTAGTAACTATTCCATTTGCATAGAGCTTTGTGGTTCCATGAATGCGAATTGTTCGGGCTAGCCACCAAGTAAGATTTGCCTTCAGAATTCCGTCAAGTTTATTTTCAGGTGCTTCAAGACTTGACATTGGATCGCAAGATGCATTTATATTGTTGATCCAGTGAATGAAATATTTATGAGCTTGGACTAAATCCGATGAGATCTCTATTTATGATTTATTAAGTAAGCCAGGGAGATATTGTAATAGATACGGTTCTGTTCGTCCGTGTGGTGACGGATTAAGAATACGGATTGTCACCACCCCATATCATCCCATGGGTGTCGTAAGAGCCGACAGAGGGAACATATTATGCAGAGAACAGCACTGTAAGAGAAGGAAAACTTGATACAAACCCTATACCAACCCGTTTGGCCAGCGTGGTATAGTAGGCCAATTCCTCCTTTCAAAGGAGAGGCCTGGTCCAGCAGTGGACTGTTAAAGGCTGGTGGGGACGGTTCTGTTGCGTTTAGATGACGCGAGTACGCGATGACTACCCAAACAACTTGCATAGTTTTAAGCTGTTTTCTCCAGCAGTGATTTTTTAAGTGTATGTAGCTAAATGACGATTAGTTTTCGGGCAGACCAAAACACTTACTTGAAATTGTCAGACTAAATTACTATAATTTAAAAAAATATACACCTAAAGCATACAAAAAAGAAGAGCTTAGCTATATGATATTTCTTGGTATAGATGATATTATACGTTTAACTTTGAATTCACGGTCTTCACTGGCTGTCTGGCAACTTTTATTCATTTTGTTTTAACACAAAATGTTCAAACCAAATGTCCCCTTAGTGCGAGCACCTACTTAGCAACATAATGAGAGCGCGCAGAGAAAGCTTTTAGCATCAGACTCCCCGCGCTGCGAGAACAATATGAAATTATAAATGAATTCAAATGATTTTAATGAAATTGCAAATGCAATGTCTATTAGGCTTTCTTACTAATTCTAGGTAGAATACGTGCTAGCTCCCACAGCATCCTGAGTGTATTGAGTGATAGATGGGACAGCCCCATGCTGGCTCACTGGATACGGCTGCACACGTATGTAGGTGTCAGTCGTTTCAATTTTTATATAAGAATGTCTTTTACTAACACTAAGTTAAGATTTATACTAACAATATATGGATCTTGTAATGAATGATCTGAAATAAACAGATTAATAATAATAATAATTAAATACAATATACCCAAATTATCTAATACTTAGCACTTACCTGAGAGTATTTTACAGGCAGCGATAGCCTAGTGGAGATACAAACAGACTGCATGCAGAGGGTATAGTGTTCGAACGCACGGCGCGCACCACTGACTTTTCGAAGTTATGTCTGTTTTAAATTGTTCATTATAGTTACCCCATGCCTCGGATAACACGTTAAACCTTCAGTTCTGGCTGTCATGAAGATCTCTGACAGTCGTTACGTCGGAGAGTCAGAACCCTCTCCTAAACTGTGACTGGTCTAAACCATGAAATATCGCTATATTTTTGGATTGTGGTGGTCAGATTTCAGTCGCTCTGTGGAATAGCTGATTTTCTGTTCATACTTTGTTACAAAAGTAAGCGGACCCCGCCGTGTATGTCTATAGGTATCTCTAGGATGATGGTGATCTGACCAACCGTGCAGTACCCAATTATTTGAGTGAGTCAGCAGAATTATTGATGAGCATTATTTAATATGAGTTTATATAAGTATATGGCTAAAACCACTGGCTAATTATTGTAAATTAAATAAATCAACACAGTATCGCTTTGGTAAATGCTTGTGCAACGGTGCCTTTTAATTAATTACGTTATCAGCGCAAACTGTCCGTTGGTGGATGGTTGAGCGATATTAATTGTAGCAAAACAAACGACCTCTTGGGAACTATCGCTGTAAAACTCAAATTGCTATATATCTCCCCATCTACAGTGTCTATAATATGTAGGTATGTTGGATGAACATTTTATTTTATGATGGGTAGCCTGCACTGACAGACAGATGCAGAAGATTAAAATATCTCACAAAACATCTTAATGTACCTACTTAGGTAGGCATCTAAAATGTTACCAGGACGAGGCCAAATGGCTTGCACTGTTAAACAGTTATAAATTTTCTTGTAGAGCATACATTTCAAAGCACAACATGCAAAAGTAGCCATATAAATCACACCAAAACACACTAACTTCCAAAGTCCTTGTAAGGTTACATTTGCCTCTACACTAGTAACAAGCACCATAATCATCAATTTCACCCACAATTACAATAGATGTCACAATTATGGGTAAATGACGTCGTCACTACTTCCCTAGAACCATACTTAATCATAAGTTGGAGCAATCGAACATCGTTACGGACGGTCGGGCTGCCGACCACAAATTAACCTTGGACAAAATACTCCAAGCGTGGGGATAATGAAATTGTCCCAGAACACGCGAACAAGTTAATTATGATGAAATATGAAACGGTAAAGGAACAGCCGTGGTGATAATTTGGCTCTTTTGTAAAATGTTTTCACCTTTTCTGTTATGTTCTGTACATGTTGAGAATTTTAGATAATAGATTTTGAAAAAGGGTTACGTAGATACGCCAGCATTGATCTGTATATGTTATCTCAATGTACGCCAGCCTGAAATATAACACTACAAATAAAGAAACATTGGTCGTCTTTCTCTAGTATTTGTTTCAAGACTGTTCTTATTAAAACCACCATAATGTCTACGTCGTAAACGACTTTAAATATAGTAAAATAGATCCTTGATCAAAATGAGCCACGTTACGAAATAAGCGTAGACAGTACTACGGTTCTACAGTAGCTACGACACACTACGTAGATGAGAGAAGAGCTTACTTCTTCGTCAATAATAGATACATAGATACCTACATAATGCAAGATCTTACATTGTCACTTCCAGAAAGTCAAGTTTAATGCGAATATTAACATTCTAAACATCGCAATTTTATTTCTTGATTCAGTTTACAACCAAGAAATAAAACGTCTTTAGTTCGGCGACCTAACGTTGACGAACAACCCTTCAATAAAAAGTTTCGTTGTCGCAAGTAATATTCAAGTCGTGCCAAGAACTATATTTTGACCTAGCCTTTATAGCCCATCACCAAAACTTCACGGTACGAAGAAGTTCTACAACAAAATTTAGTATCGCAATACGGACTTCCTCAATGTGGGATTTCCTTCATTTCATGGTCACTTCAAGTTACTCTTAAGACAACTTAAGAGTAACTTGAAGTCATTAGCCACTTGAAGCATAGCCAGGTAACGTCATTTACCACAAGGTAAATGACGTTACCTGGCGTGTTGGAGTTAGACTTCAAATACAAGATACCTAACATTTACGGAATTACTGGCACTTACATTAAATCTATTTATTGTAGAGTATTAACTTAAGTGAAAGAAGCTAACAGCCCTGGTGACTGGGCATGAAAAGCCAGTCAGATTTTAAACTTTCGCGATTTGTATACATCATACAAAATAAATTAGCGGGTCTTAATCGCGTACAATTAATATATTTAAGGTATAAATACCTATTTGTTTCCGACGTTTCGCTCGTCTTGCACCGAGCGTGGTCGCGGAGAGACTGATGAGAGCTCAGCGCCGTCTTGTGGAAGTGCGAGCTTCGGCACATACCCTTACTTGGTCTTTATTTAAGTTCGCACTGTCGGTACTCCGACACACTACACTAATGACGTCTACACACTGTTGAGATTTATCACTGCGGCGGTGTTTACATTTGCTGATGACTAGATTCCAAGTAGCCGATAATCTATCCATCCTCCCGGTTGAAATTGTTATATTTCTTGATTTCTACAGCTTCACGTACTATCCTGGAGTAATAGTGACGATCGGTGGATAAGACTTGTGGTTGATGCAGTTCTATCCAGTGGTTTGGTCCAGACTCCAACAAATGCTCAGCTATAGCAGACTTATTATATGTCGGTTTTTCACAGCTGCGATATGTTCCTTTACTCTTTCAGTGATTATACTCTTAGTCTTACTCCAGGATAGTACGTGAAGCGTACTTAGTATTACTAGTAGCGTTTCTTAGTATTACTCCAGGATAGTACGTGAAGCGGTAGAAATCAAGAAATATAACAATTTCAACCGGGAGGATGAATATAGATTATCGGCTACTTGGAAGCAAATGTAAACACCGCTGCAGTGATAAATCTCAACAGTGTGTAGACGTCATTAGTGTAGTGTGTCGGAGTACCGACAGTGCGAACTTAAATAAAGATCAAGTGAGGGTAGGTGCCGAAACCCGCACTACCACAAGACGGCGCTGAGCTCTCATCAGTCTCTCCGCGACCACGCTCGGTGCCAGACGAGCGAAACGTCGGAAACAAATAGGTATTTATACCTTAAATAAATTAATTGTACGCGATTAAGACCCGCTTATTTATTTTGTATGAAGCCAGTCACAGCCATCGACTGAAGAAGTACCAATGCTACTTCACAGAACATTTATACAGTAGGTACCGATCGGTTAAAAGTCGGTGATTCTTAACATATCCTTTTTATTTAGGGTCTGGCATGTTTTTTGCTATTAGGTATATTTTAGATACTACTTCGAATATTTGTTTGGAACTTATTTCATTTAAAGCAAATAACGCTGTAAAGCAAAGGTAAATAAATACTACGAACGTAAAAATAATTGTACTAAAATCATTTCGGTCCTTTCGTCACCGGACGATTCAACTCGATTCGATCGAGTCTTGTCGCACTGGGAGTGTACTCGACTTGCATGCTATCTATTGCTGTGCAAGTTCGGACTAGGCCCATTGTTTGGCTCGAAGAAGGTATACCTACTGACCTTCAAGCGAGTCAAACAATTAGAACGACTTCAGTCATGTGCCACGTCCAATTTTGATCAAACACCCACTAAAACCACCGCGGTATCCCTGCGAGGCCCGTGTAGTAGCGGGATCACGCGATTCGCGGATAGCATACTTTTCCGTGACCCCGCCCAGAGTTTGCCCGCCATTGGAGTCAGCGGACCCCGTCTCGTTATGACTTGGGAGGCGGCGCGGACACTACGCCGCCTACTTGCCTTTTGGCGGACGGGGAACAGCCCCAGCGCTCGCCGTCTGCAGGCACTAAAACGGTCGCAGAGGATAGGGAGGACGGCAACCTGACAACACCGCATCTCCTCTTCCTCTGCGGCCCAATGGTGCACCCCCATTTGGTCGCGGGAGATAGGGCGCGCGGCAACACAACACCGACACGCCTCTCCTTCCGTGACCGCGCCCGACTACGAGGGACAGAAAGAACTGTACCCTGCGAATGAATTTTTAATTTTTCAAGCTTCGTTCGAGCTCTACAAAACCCTCCTATCTCAAAAGCCTAAATTCGCCACTGATTGGCGTCGAATGTCGCTCGAATCAAGGTGAAGCGTGAGGTGGTTATTTTGTACAATAACGTAATTACTATCGAACCCTTTAACACTGACGTTAATCTTATCAGTTAGTATAGAACACTCGTTTGGTATAATGCGATCAGTGGTGGATCAAAGATTATATTTTAGGGGAGGGATCCGAAGGGATCTTCTCAATTTTGTCATAGAAACCGAACGCATGTATCCCATTGCTCATTATGTTGGGGCTTTCAATTCGTTCAAGTAATAAAAATGTAGGTAATATGTAGGTAAAAAAAATTCTTGCGTTACTGCCTGACTGACTGATAGACAAGCCACCGCCAAAATATTGGGCGCAAAAAGTTGTAGTTTGGCACGTAGGTATATTCCTTGGAGATCGTAGGGATATATATTTTTTAATGGAATTCTTCGTAACAATAGTTTCAGGTTGTTCCATATCACATTAGATGCAATCATTGCCGTGCCCAGGAACAAGGCGCTGAAGACCTTAGGGCTAAACAGGCCTACGCAAGTAGGTCCTATTATATCTCATAAAATCTTACAAGAGCGCAGTTATTCAAACTCGCACCGGGCGCATTAAAGTTTGCACGGGGCTAATTACAACACTGTATGGTCTGTATAAATTAACTTAGTAGGTAGGTATCTGAATCGTTATCAAAGTTCGGGGTACGGTTAGTAGTCTAACCGGATTTGACTGAATATTTTTTTAGCTTTTTCATAGAGCGACTGACTATCTCCGCGACCTAAAGCGAGAGCGATATTTCATGATTTAGACCAGTTTCACTTCATTTGAAGGTATTGATTCCCCCTAACGAAAAAAGATCATCGTCAAAGATCTTCACGTCAGTTCTGTTCTTCGAGGCACGATGCAAGCGATAATTAACAATTTGGTACGCACATAACTTCGAAAAGTCAGTGGTGCGCGTCGTGGATTCGAACCCTCAGCACAGTCTGTTGCTATCTCCACTAGGCTAACGCAGCCTCTGTAAACATTCCTAAAACTAAAAATTTTTTTAGTTTTGCTAATCACAAGAGCAGCTAATTTGCTTGCGACAAACTACATTTTGAAGTTAATTAAAACTTGTTTAATTAGCTGACCGTTTAAATGATATTGTATTCTCGTAGTACCCGACGGTCGAATACCTGTGACGGAGATAACAGAATGTTATTAAAATTCAGTTGTCCTCATTATATTTTTGTTAAAAGGACTAAGTAGTACCTCGCTTAGCGGGCCAACTAATTTCAGGGTCACAATCACAAGAAACCTAACAAACGTTACTTAACATACCTACCAAGCGTTACTTCAATTTCATATTCGTTTATAATTTAAACTTTCGCGATATGTATACATCATACAAAATTATTTAACGGGTCTTACCTAATTGTTTAAAATTAACTTTTCAAGGTATAAATACCTATCCGTTTTCGACGTTTCGACCATCTTGCACCGGTCGTGGTCGCGGAGCGACTGGTTAGAGCTCAGCAAGACGGTGCGATTATGACCCGTTAAATAATTAAATTTTCTTTATTCTAATTTTAACTCATTTTGAACGCAGTGGTGAGCCTATTGCGAACAGGAAATATTTTAAATAGATTTATTGAAATGCCCGCTGTCTTCTTTTATTTTTATTTTTTTTTTATTAGAAAGAACCTGTCAAATTGACTTCACGCTGCCTGATGGTAAGCTGATAGTGAAGTCCTATTGGGAAGGCCACCATCCCCAATTGCTGGTTAAGCAATGTGACATGATGGCCCTCACTTTGACGGCCTTGAGAGATGCTTTTTCACGCCCCGCTTAAAGGACCCAGGATCAAGGGAGGAAGGAAACACGTGAGCTGGCAGTGAGTTCCACATTTTTATGGTACGGCAAAGATAAGACGTACCGAACCTTTTCGTACGTGACGGTATCTGATCTACCGTATAAGGGTGGCACCTTAACCCGGCACGTGTTGTTCGGGATAGGAAAGGAGAGGGTGGGATGAGTTGAAAGAGTTCTTCTGAACACTCACCGTGATACAATCGGTAAAAGACAGCCATTGAGGCTACGTCCCTGCGTAATTGCAGAGATTCAAGGGACTTAGTAGCCTCAAGGTCACCTATGATACGGACAGCACGCCGCTGCATCCTATCAAGGGCATCTAGCAGGTACTGAGCGGAGCTTTCTAACGAAGACGCGGCCTATACGAGGAATACGCTCGATTTATAATACTTTTAAAGTATGCTCTTTTAATAATACTTTATTCAGCTTTAAGTAGGTGATATTGTAATGCAAGGCTGGCTATTTCCACAAAACAGTCCCCGCGCAGCAGTTTGTAAGCCTACGCGACACGGTGACCCATTTCTGAGGTGTCTTTCACCGTTATAAATTACAGTGCATTTTAAAGCAGCCCTCTAGACGTAATAATAGCTTTACCTACTTATTTATTAAGTTCGAAAATGTTTATAGTAACATTTTATAAACTAAATATTATGTAGTTATCCAAACGGAAATAGCGTTCACTGAAGAAAACATTGTACAGTCAAGTACAAAAGTCGCTTTTCACCTCAAAATCTTTGTAACATATCATCATCATCATCATCATCATCATTAGCCTGCCATAGCCCACTGATGGATAGAGACCTCTCCAATGGCACGCCACTCAGCCCGGTTTTTGGCTTCGTGTCCAGCCGCTGCCGACCACTTTGCATATATCGTCACCCCACATAGCTGGAGGGCGTCCTACTCCGTACTACCTAACCCTTTTTTTTTTTTAGTGTACATAGGTTCGCGTTTGACCACTATCATGCCTGATGGTAAGCAATGATGCGATCTAGGATGTAGCACGCTTACCTAGAAGATGCCTATTCACTCGCGTCTTGAAGACACCCAAATTGTACTGATCGGGAAACACAGATTCTGGCAGGGAGTTCCATTGTTTTGCAGCGCGCATGATGAACGAGGAAGCAAACGTTTTGTACGTATGGTTGGAATATCGTTCCAGCACCCACGCTTTTACAATCAAATATTATAATTAAAAGCACATAGTTTACACTTCAGCCCAGAAATAGAGACGACTTGAACGAGCCATAATTTATTTTTTGTTTTTACGTGCATTTATAAAAGCGTGTTTTTAGTGTTTTTTAAACTATTAATTTATCTTATACTTTTTGGTCTTTGATAACGAAATATTTTTAGCATTTATACATTTATTTTAAGTAGGCGAATGAGCCCACATCCTCTCCATCTTTGCCAGTGCGTCTGTATTATATGGTGTTTTATCTTGTGGTTGACGGCATAGAATACAAGTGTCACCATCCCCTATCTTCCCGTGGGTGTCGTAAGAGGCGACTAAGGGATAACACGATGCAAATAACATCTTTGCGTAGAGACGGAAAACTCGACACCAAACCCTATACGACTGCCTCGTTGGTCTCGCGGCATAAATGTGCGCGTGGGATCAGGAGGTCCCGGGTTCGATTCCTGGGTCGGGCAGTGTTATTGGGTTTTTCTGTCACGAAATTCTCAGTTGCAGCACGGAGTCTGGTAATGTGCCCGTTACGGCAATAGGCTCGCCCCTTATTACGTGGGACTAAAGTATATCTGGCGAAAAGTGGGTGTAGAAATACACCTCTGCCTACCGCTTCGGGGATAAAAGGCGTGACAATATGCATGTATGTATGTTATCTGTCAGCTTAGAACAATCTAGCTCTTCAATCGGGAGACGACTAAGTGATTTTACTCTACTTGGAGCCATATACACCTGTCCAGCCGCAAAAATACGAGATCCTAAGTACACCACTGCGTGTTCTACATAATTGGTTAATATTTATAATATATAATTGGTTTGTTTTAACCTTGAAACCTGATCGTGTTCAAAGTCCATTTCGTGGCCTTTCTCACAAGTGCAAATACGACTATGATATGATATTCCATCATGGAATGCCAGTGCCTATCTTCCAGCTTCATCATCAGACCTTGAAACCTTATCGTAGTCAAAGGTCATTACAAGACTTTTCTAAGTAACCCAAAACAGCTATGATACGATTTTCCATCATGAAGTTCCAGTTTATATCTTCCGGCTCCATCATCAGATCAGTTCGACAGTACCATATTATTGTATTGTCATCAGAACTACATACAGCTGCCAATTTTCATTACGCTACGACCCTTGGAAGATGGTTAAATTAGTTACCTTAGATTGGAATCTATACGACATGTAGGTATGTAACTAACTATGTAATGGATACATAGTTAGTTACATACCTACATGTCGAGTTCCAGTTCATATCTTTCGGCTCCATCATCAGATCAGTTCGACAGTACCATATTATTGTATTGTCATCAGAACTACAGCTGAAAATGTTCATTACGCTACCTACGGCTCTTGGAAGATGGTTAAATTAGTTAGCTTAGATTCCATTACATAGTTAGTTAGTAGTTACATACATCTATGGTCGATAGTGGACGTCTCGTTCGCTAGCCCCTCTGTCGCCAGCCGAGTCTGCGACTGGCGTGTCGCCGTGGAGGTGGAGACGCTGTCGGACCATCGGTATATCCGGTTCGACGTCTCTGCCCAGACCGCGAGCGGCTGCCATCCAACAGCCCCGATTAACGACGGCCCGCGTTGGACGCTTAACCCTCAATTAACTACCTGAGTCCCCCGGACTCACATCGAAATTTCAAACTACCATAATTTAAACGTTTAAGCGACTTTTTTCCCCTCCGTCCCTGTACCTTCCTGCAGTGACGCGGGTACCGCGGTGGCGAGTGGACGTGCGCCTGCGACGCGTATCTGGTGAGTTATTACGTCGAGTGAGTCCCTCGGACTCATACTAGTATATGTTATTTGTTTTTTTCTTTCTTGTAGATTTGAAAATGGATCCAAAACAACTTAAATCGGTGAACATGAATGAAGACGAAGCGGGGTCGGTCGTTGGATCTTGGCTCCAAACAGTTTTCAATGGAGAGAGTGTCAATGAACAAGATACTGGTCAGTCCAGCAGTGCCATAATTCCTACAGGTGATGACATATACAACTCGGATAGTGAAGATGGTGAGTACATTTGTAGTGAACACAACACTGACTCAGAATTTGATTGTGACCAACAACCTGAGGCACCTGGAATAGATGATGATGATTCGTCATCGAATGAGAGCAATTTACCGCTATCAGAGGTATCTAGACGATTAGGTAATAATCCACCTGATATGAGCGATTCCGATCAATCGATCCCTGCACAAAATCAAAACTACTACTACGGAAAAGATCGATTCAAGTGGTCACGATTACCTCCAGCTAGAAATGTACGTACTGCAGCGCATAATGTGGTTCAAGTTCCTAGAGTCAGGCTTGCAGCTGAAGGACCTCTTTCTCCAATTGATGCATTTCAGCTAATTTTCGATCAAAGAATGCTAAACACCGTTTTGATTTGGACAAATAAAAAGCTAGAGGAATTTCAAACGAAATACCCAAAAGATTTAGCTTTTAGATTGACTAATGTTATCGAATTGAAAGGTTTTTTAGCCTTGCTTATTTATTCCGCTATTTTCAAATCTAACAGAGAAAGCGTTCTGTCTCTGTTTGCAACTGATGGCACTGGGCGTGAGATATTCAGAGCATCTATGTCCAAAAACAGATTCTTGGCACTTCTCTTAGCGCTTCGCTTTGATGATCCTTCTGACCGTGAAACCCGAAGGCAAGTCGATACTGCTTGTCTTATTACTGACTTGTAGAAAATAGTAAAAACAATTGTTCTATAGGGTACTAACGCGACCGTTGATGAAATGCTTATAGAATTCAGAGGACGATCCAGATTCAAAATGCCCAAAAAGCCGGGGAAATATGGTTTGAAGATGCAGTGCCTGGTAGATTCTGAAAAATTCTATGTTTACAACACCTACTTATATACCGGAAAAGGTTCTGATGGATTTGGTTTGACAGAAGAAGAGAAAAAGAAGTCAGTACCAACACAGGCCGTGCTTCGCTTGTGTAAGCCTATTGTCAACACTAACATCAATGTTACCACAGACAACTGGTATTCTTCTATGGAGCTACTTCAAGAGTTGAAAGAAAGAGGCTTGACAACAGTAGGTACACTAAAAAAAAACAAGCGAGTTATTCCCAAAGAGTTTCTACCGCACAAATATCGACCAGTTGAATCTTCTGTGTTTGGATTTACCAAAGACTGTACTCTAGTCAGCTATGTCGAAAAAAAAATAAAGGTGTTGTGTTGTACTCCTCCATGCACCATGATAATAACATTGATGATATTACTAGAAAACCTGAAGTAATAATGTATTACAACTCAACCAAAGGAGGGGTCGATATGGTTGATCGAAAGTGCTCCGTATACTCGTGCAGTAGAAGGTAGAAGAACGACACGTTGGCCTGTCGCTATCTTTTTCAGGATCATTGATATGGCATGTTGCAATGCACAAGTGATCTATGAGAGCCAAAGTGATGTACCAAAGCTGAAAAGATTAGATTTTCTAAAGAGTATTGCAGAAAATCTAAATGAAAGTAATATGATGACACGTTTGCACAGTACACGTTTGCCACGCCAAATTCGTAGCTCAAGTTCATTTATACTGAAAAAAGACATCCCTGAAGATGCGAGTCACGCTTAAACCGGAGACAAGTTATCCAGGACTCAAAGAAAATATTGCTATCTATGTCATTACAAAAAGAGAACAAAGACTGCATATCTATGCACCAAATGTCTAAAGCCAATATGTTTGACTTGCTCAAAAAAGATATGCCGACGTTGCCTGTAAGCAGTGGAAGAACCCATTGCAGGTTTTTTTTTTGTATAGAAGCATACATTTTTGTTATTTTATTTTTATTTTTTATATCTTTTAAAGTTTCAAAAAGATAAAAATATATATTTTTTATAAATATTTGTTACTTTTATAGAGGTTTGAAAATACCTTTGTTTTTTTAACACTGATAAAGTGAGTTGATTTTATTTTTAAGAAGATCTCAGATTTTAGTTTCGTTTCTTTAATGTTTTCTTGTGCTTTAACGAGTACTTAAAAATAATAATAAAAAAAATTTAAAAAAAAATCTGTTTTATTAAGAAAAACTACACTTAAAAAATATATGAGTCCCGAGGACTCATAGAAGGTGTCTAAGTTAGTAAATTTCACCTAGTGGATTGAGGGTTAAGCGCATCGACAAGTAACTACTCGAGGAAGCTGCCTTAGTCCAGTCCTGGATCTGGGAGTCGACGACGGACGGCCCCGTCGACGTCGAGGCGGTGAGGTCGTCGCCGGTACATCCGATATCGGAGACGACGTCGACGAGATTCCGCCGAGGAGGACGCGCTGTATGAGGCGTACCGCGCGTCTAAAGAGTCTCTGTGGCTGGCCATCGGCGACTCAAAGTCGCGTGCCAGGGAGGAGCTGCTGGGGTCCCTAGATCGGGATCCGTGGGGGCGCCCCTACCGTTCGGTACGGAGCAAGTTGCGTCCCTGGGCGCCTCCACTAACGCAAAGCATGCAACCCCAGTTGCTAGAGGCGGTGGTATCGGCTCTCTTCCCAGAGCGAGTGGGACACGTTCACCCGGCGATGGCTTCACCCTCAGCCACAGACTCTCCAGAAGAGCAGAGCACCGATGTCCCCGAGGTGACTCAAGCAGAGACGAGAGCGGCCGTGTCGCGACTCCGGGCTAAGAACACAGCGCCCGGACCAGACGGAGTGCCTGGTCGAGCTCTTGCCCTGACTCTGAAGGAGCTAGAGCCCCAGCTGAGCGGGCTCTTCACGGCATGTCTCGAGCAGGGTCAGTTTCCCAGTGTGTGGAAGGAGGGGAGGCTGGTCCTGCTCAGAAAGGAGGGGCGCCCTACGGACTCGCCGTCCGCGTATCAGCCCATAGTGCTGCTCGACGAGGCGGGCAAACTTTTTGAGCGTATTATCGCAGATCGCCTTGTCAGCCACTTGTGCAGGGAGGGACCGAACCTGGACGACAACCAATTTGGTTTTCATCGGGGGCGCTCCACCATAGACGCCATCATGCGCGTGAGGGCCTTGGTGGAGGAGACTGTGTCCTGGGGTGAGGTGGTGCTGGCGGTGTCTTTAGACATCTCCAACGCATTCAACACCCTACCCTGGAGTTGTATTCGGGAGGCTCTGAAATACCATCGCGTGTCCCCCTATCTCCGCCGTATAGTAGGGGCGTACCTAGAGGGTAGATGCGTCACCTATCGGGGACGTGATGGTGCCGGTCGGCACCTCATGTCGTGCGGTGTTCCGCAGCGATCGGTCTTGGGACCGCTCCTGTGGAACATCGGCTACGACTGGGCGCTGAGAGGCGAACTCCCGCCGGGCGCCGACTTGACATGTTATGCGGACGACACGCTCGTAACTGCCCGGGGGAGCTCGCACAGGGAAGCGACGTTGATAGCCACGGCTGCGGTGTCACAGGTGGTGAACCGCATCCGGCGCTTGGGCCTGGAGGTGGCCCTAAATAAGTCGGAGGCCAAAGTGTTTCATGGCCCCCGACGGGCGCCGGCGCCGGGATCACACATCGTGGTCAGCGGAGCCCGGATAGCTGTTGAATCCACCATAAAGTATCTGGGATTGGTGCTCGGCAGCCGATGGGAATTTGGGCCCCACTTCCGGCGGCTGGCGCCCAGGCTGATGGGCACAGCTGGCGCGCTTTCAACGTTGCTTCCCAACTTGGGGAGCCCGAGCGCCGCCTGTAGGCGGTTGTACGTGGGAATCGTGCGGTCCATGGCCTTGTATGGGGCCCCTGTGTGGGCGATGGACATGACGGCCAGCACTCTCACCATTCTGCGCAAACCGCAGAGGGCGATGGCCGTCAGAGTCATCCGCGGGTATCGTATGATTTTCTACGAGGCGGCTTGCATCCTGGCCGAATCCCCGCCCTGGGACCTAGAGGCGAAAGTACTCGCGTCATTATATCGATGGAGCGAGGAAGAGCAGACACGGGGCTCGAGGCTGGTGCAGCGGCAGATCGCGCTGCGCCGAGAGGACCTCCTTCAGGTCTTGGTGGCGGAATGGCGGCAAAGGCTTCTGCGCCCTACCGCCGGCCTCGCTACCGTCGAGGCGATCCGGCCAGTACTCGATGACTGGCTCGGGAGAAGGCATGGCTCCCTGTCGTTCATGGTGACGCAGGTGCTGTCGGGGCACGGCTGCTTCGGCAAGTACCTGTGCCGCATAGACAGGGAGCCGAACGCTCGGTGCCACCACTGCGTCCATTGCGGGGAGGACACGACGCAACACACGCTCGCCGAGAGTGTAGCTTGGGACGAGCAGCGCCGTGTCCTCACAAATAAAATAGGAGGCGATCTGTCGCTGCCGGCCGTAGTGAAATGAAATGAAATGAAATGACTATTTATTTCGTGTAAACTTTTTTAAAGTGCTTACGAAAAGTCAAATTAAAAATTTTCAGTTTATACATCATTTATATTTTTGTGTCGAATTAGAGCAGCTCAATCCCAAGCATTTTTATCGCCTATGTAATCAGTAATTTTATAATATGCTTTTAAACACAGTGTAGTTTTAACAATAATTTTGAATTTATTTATAGATAAATTTCTTATATTAAGAGGGAGCTTGTTATAAAAGCGTATACACTGCCCCATAAAACAGCTACTTATTTTGTGGAGGCGGGTGCTATGATCTATAAGATTATTCTTATGTCTAGTATTAACAGTGTGTAGATCACTTTTTTTACTAAATGTGTCAATGTTCTTGTGGACATATAACAGATTCTCGTATATATATTGCGAAGCAACAGTTAGAATGCCTATCTCACTGAACTTTTCTCTTAGAGAAACACGAGGACCGAGGTTGTAAATACCCCTTATTGCTCTTTTCTGCAGAACGAATATTGTGTCAAGGTCTGCAGCATTCCTCCAGAGAAGAATCCCATATGACATAATACTATGAAAGTAGCTGAAATAGACCATTCTAGCTGTTTCTATATCTGTGAGACGTCTAATTGTCTTAACCGCATAAGCTGCAGAACTAAGTTTGCCCGAAAGTCTTTCTATATGCGGACCCCATTGAAGTTTGGAATCAAGCATAAAACCTAGAAATAAGGTTGTCCCGACGGGCTCAATTCTGGTTTCCTTCAGTTGTACATTGGTTTCCATCTGTTTAACATTGGGCATGGAGAATTTTAAGAGTTTAGTTTTCTTATCATTGACTAATAAATTATTTACATTAAACCAATTAACAACTTTAGAGAGTGCGTTGTTTACTTCGTCAAAATTACTCTGTTGTCTTTTAATATTAAAAATTAAAGAGGTGTCATCCGCGAACAACACAATCTCATGGTTGTTCTTTACGTAATAGGGTAAATCGTTGATATAGATCAAAAATAGAAATGGTCCGAGTATTGAACCCTGCGGGACGCCCATTTTTAAGGCAGAACCAGGCGATGTCTTATCATTAATCTGAACCTTCTGGTTTCTGTTGCCCAAATAAGAAACCAGGAGATTAAGAGCTTTGTTCCTAATGCCATAATGATATAATTTCCTGACCAGAGTATCATGATGTACACAATCAAAGGCTTTGGACAAGTCGCAAAAAATTCCTAAAGCATCTTGCGACTTCTCCCAAGCTGTAAATATGCTTTTGAGTAACTCTACTCCTGCGTCAGTAGTTGAACGACCCCTCGTAAATCCGAACTGTTTCTTGTGAAGAAGATTATGTCTGTTAAAATAACTAAGCAATTGATTAAGTATTAATTTTTCAAAAATTTTACTAAGCGTTGGCAATACAGAAATAGGTCGAAAATTAGAAGGGTCTGATGTGTCGCCAGATTTAAATAAAGGTATAACTTTACTACATTTCATTAAATCAGGAAATATTCCAGAAGCGACGCAACCATTGAACACTGTTGCAAGATGTGGAGCTATTATGGTAATAATGGATGAAACAGTCTTCACTGACAATCGCCACAAATCCATTGTCTTTTTCATATTTATAGTTTTAAATTGATAAATAACATCTTTAGTAGTCACAACGGTAAATTCAAAGGCTGCACCACATTCTGGCACGCAGTCCCTATGAAGCATTTCAGCAGACATGGAAGATGAGTCGAGTGACCCTGTTGTTATTATAGGTATATTAGAAAAAAACTTCTCAAATTCTGTCGCTACTTCCAGGTCCTCTGCAACACTCACATTATTGATATTTAATAAAAAGTCACGGCTGCGTGCTTTGGCTCTGCCAGTTTCATTGTTGATGACATTCCAGGTAGCCTTTATAGTGTTTTCTGATAATTTTATTTTATTTCTCAAATAAATAGATTTTGCTGTACTACAAGCTTGTCTAAATATTTTGGAATATTTTTTTACATAATTAATAAAGTTCTGACTATTATTATAAGTTTTTTTATCATACAGTTCATATAACCTAATCCGGCTTTTATGAATACCTTCAGTTGCCCAATCACTAAACATCAGACGGTCAGTTACATTAAATTTTTTGGATGTAAATACAGTCTGAAATTCGTCATTAATCAAGTCAAACAAAGAGCTATATAACTGATCCGGATGGTCATGATGAGGCAACCAACGCATTTCTCGAGATAAATTGTCTTTAAAAGTTTTAAGTCGATTTTCATTTATCGGTATATATTTAATAATTTTTCTCTGGACTTTCGGGCATTTTCTTGGACAACAGATTAACTGCCCACTGTGATCTGGCTGAAGCATATTAATCAAAGATTTGTGTAATGGTTTTATATTAGTAAATATATTATCAATACAAGTACCACTTGTGGCAGTCATTCTAGTTGGTTCATAAAAATTATGACATAAATTGTGTGACTTAAATAAATTTAAAAATTTGATAGTCGAAGAGCATTTTTAGGGTTCCGTACCTAAAAGGTAAAAAACGGAACCCTATTACTAAGCCTCCGTCGTCTGTCTGTCTGTCTGTCTGTCTGTCTGTCTGTCACCAGGCTGTATCTCATAAACCATGATAGCTAGATAGCTAAAATTTTCACAAATTATGTATTTCGGTTGCTGCTATAACAACAAATACATGCTATATTAAAAATAAAAAAAAATAAAAAAATAAGGGTGGGTCCCATACAAAAAACGTGTTTTTTTTCGTATATTTTGCTCAAAATTACTAACTGTTACAGGTAGACGCTTTAAATTTTTACAGAATATGTAGTTGTATATTACCTTTCAAAATAAATAATTAAATTTAAAAAAAAAGTAAATAATAAAGGGGGGCTCCCACACAACAAACTAATTTTTAAGCAATTTGTTACTCGATCTTAATAAACAGGTAGAAACTTATAAAGTATTTAAGTATACATACAACGAACGTGATTTTCTTTTATAGATGATGGTACGGAACCCTTTGTGCGCGAGTCCGACTCGCACTTGCCCAATTTTTCTAATATGTTAACGTTAAAATCTCCACAAATAGCAACAGTTTTACGGCAATTACAAACTTTGCTAAGGGCATCCTCCATAATAACTAAAAAACTTTCAAATGGTGCACATGGAGGTTTGTATACACTCATAACAATGAACTGCTCAAACTCAACACATGTGATTTCTACTACTCGCTCAACAGAGAGGCTCACAATGTCAGTCCTTTCTTTAAATTTTAGAAATTTGCTAACTATGATTAACGAGCCACCATGGATAAAGTTTTCTCTACTGAACGAGCTTGCAACCTGGTGGTTATTGAAATTGAATATGAACTGGTGGCTTCTTAGCCAATGTTCTGTAATGCATAAAATATCAATATTGTTATAGTTCATAAACAATTCCAATTCTAACTCCTTACCCATCAACCCTTGTATATTTTGATGCACCAGGCTGATACAATTTTTTAAATTATTTTTTTTAGGTAAGGTTGATGGAGTTGTATTTTTGTCACTTAAACTAGGTACAGAATTCAATGTCTTATTAAATATATTGCTAGAGATTGACTCTAGTGCGGAGGATGGTCGGTAGCGCAGAGTCGTGGGACGCGGTGGTGTCCTTCTGCGAGGACGTGATGTCGCAGAAGGAAACTGCGGCAAGGGAGAGGGAGATCTCGACTCCCTTCCCCGGCCGCAGAAGGCGCACCGGGCGCAGGAGAAGGGCGGACAACGCCCTTTTCCGGCCCCCATAAATGGGTCCAGGGGCGAGAGACGTGGGGAAGTCCTCGCCCCTATTCGATGGACCCGAGGCGCAGGCGCGCGCGAGTATCGGCGCGCGCCTCTGAGGCGATGCACGGGGTAGTTCAACACCTCACTACCCCGTGCAGGAGACGAGGCCCGGACAGACCCGGCCAGCACTAGTGTGGGGCTGCGGAAGAATTTGGATTCCCGCGGCCCCGCACGCACGTGCGAGGAGACACCGGGGTGGTTTTAGCCGGTAAGAGTCCGGCACGCCCTCCGCCTTTTCCCAGGCAGAGGTAGTCCATGAGGATTTCCCCCTGCAAAAAACAAAAATACATTCCAATACATAGTTAGTTACATACATGTCGAAGTAATAACAGCGTGTTAAAAGAATTACAAATCTACAAAAACATATCCAAGTCATCCAATTTATTGTCTGCATAACACATTGTTTATCGTGACTACGTATTACCAGACATTGAGTCGATCAGAGATTAAAGCTTTGAAAGCATTTTAGGCCTTAACACGCAATAGGAGGGTGTGATTTCATACAGAATGTGCTACACCATCGTATCAATCACTCATAGCCGCCGAAACTCGTTTATTTTATGATACCTACCCATGATATGTACGAAATAATGATGACTTGTAATCACGATGCGATGCCTAGCAAGCGTTCGAATTCGCTCTTTCACATTTCACACCGACTAAAAACAGCACATCATGGAAAGGTTGCTGTAGCATGCACGATACAAACAAGAGGTATATAAAATTAGGTATAAGTGGTAGGTACGTTTCAAATTAAACTGGCTTCGTTATTGCTTGTCGTCGAAGAAGAGGCTAATATCAGATGGGGACGAGGCAAGGTTGGTAAGTTTGTAAGTTACAATGAGATGTTTACATGCTTAGTTTTAAGAATCTATGAAGAAAAAAATTGAGTTTTTAATTTGAGCATTTCGTTAGGCCATGTCAAAGGACCGATAATCAGCATTTCGACTGAATATATACAGGATGACTAGCAATTCGACATTCCTTTTAAAGGTTTGATATGTGAAACAAATTAACCTGCGTCAACAAGGGATCTAAAATAATAAATCTTAAAAAATATTTTCATATATTTTCTACCTTTTCATCGAAATAAACGAGAAAAATGTACCCACTTCTTTAAAAACTACACATTTCGCGTTTATAAAATAGTAGTATAATTGTGAAGGTTTTTGGAGACAATGTGGCTTGCGTGATTTAAAAGGATAATCGCTTACAAGGATAAAGCTTTGGTTCAATCTTCTAGTCCGGCGACTAACAACATTAACTTAATTAGACTTGTTTCTGTAACTCTACTGTGACTAAGGTTTCACGGTATTCAGTATTTGTAAGATATTTTTATATAGTTAGTACAAATCTAAAGAACTAAGTGGACATTTCCTATTCTGGTACATGACCTTGTTTCAGATTAAGACCTGAATGCCTGAACCGTTGAAGTCCAATATACCTTTAAAATACATATTCATATTCATATCATTTATTGCGAAAATGGGTAAATACAATGTTGTTACAATAATATAATAGTGTCACCACATTCTGCGTTACAGCATGCAATATAAAGTAAAACCCTACTGAGAGGACATATTTGACGACAATTCATTAATTGTTGGTTATGATAGTTTAAATACATGTCAACATTATCAAACTTGCATACATCCTATTTATTTCAAATTATATATAATGTCCAAGGTTTAAAAATATGTCAAACAATAAATAATATAATAAATTACATTGGAATTCAAATAATCGTAATATATAAAATCCTTGCGTTACTGACTGACTGACAGACACGCTACAGCCGAAACTATTGGGCGCAGGAAGCTGAAATTTGGCATGTATGTTCCTTGGGGACCGTAGGCGTGCACTAAGAAGGAATTTTCCGAAATTCCCACGGGATCGGCCAAAACGAGTAAATTTAAAAAAATGCAGGCGTAGCTGCTGGCGTCCTCTAGTACAATATATAATTAATAAATTATTTACAAGGTAGCTTGCAGAAATTCATTTACACTGTGGTAGGCTTTTTGTAACATTATCTTTTTAACTTCGCAATAAAATAATTTATCACATCTTAATCCTAGAATACTTTTAGGTAAATGGTTGTACACTCTTGGCCCCATACAAAATATACTATTATTAAAAAGTGCAGTTTTGTGGGAGGGACAACAGATTTTGTTCTTATGTCGTTTACTACTGTAATTTGTAAACTTATGAGAATTATTCATTACAAAATGTTAACTTCATACATATATAAGGAAGGTATTGTAAGTACACTGAGTTCTTTAAAGTATGGGCGACAGCTATCCGTTTGCTATAGTTTACAAATAGATCTCACGCATCTTTTATGTGCCTTAAATACAAGTTCACTGTCTGTGGAATAGCCCCAGAACATAATGCCATACCTGATTCTAGATCCAACGTACGATTAAAAGCTATACCAACACTCGTTATAACTTTTAATTTTTGTCCTGTATGAAGAAACATCTTACTCACTTTCCTACAATTTTATTGTTAGTCAACTGTAACAAACGTGAGAAAGCACACTCGTACTTTAACTCGAATCATTTGAATTGGCAGTCAGCCAGCTAACAAAGGCCGGCTATAAGGCAGAGCAGGCGGTCTGAGTCAACAACTATCACGACTTTTTCTGAACAAATATTGCTTAAATAAAATAATTGCTTAATGTAAAAAGTTCATAAGATAGACTTGGAGGAAAACATTGTTTGCGTTCTTTTATGCGGAAAATATGAAAGGCCTTCGCTCTTTTATTATCACAGTGCTGGATTTGGAGGTCAGGAGACGCGACCTCCAAATCCAGCCCTGCAGCTTAACATAGCTTCAAGTGCTACACCTGTTTTTTTTTTAAACCGTATGAATGTTTAAAAAAAGAACACAATGTTGACTCGTAGCTGGTCAGTCAACGCTTAGATCGTTTCGAAGCAATGAGTCAAAACAATCCATTAACGTACAATTAAATTACAAAACAATTGAACCGTTTAAGAAAAGATCGTAACGGGTGTCCTGACGCCCATTTTGTTTGTATCAAAACAGACAAACTTTTGGGGTGGAATAAAGTCGCATTGAAACGATATTTACGAGTACATAAAATTATATCGTGCTAGATTTTAGTGGTGATTTCTAAGAAATATTCTTAACATTCGAATTCTGGTGTCTTGAGTGTATTTAAATCATATAGCTATTGTTATAAGTATTACTGCAAGAACAATGCGGTTGTTCAAGGATCTCTAGTCTGTAGCTACTATCAGTCCACCAAGTGTTATTAAAACAATTCTCAGGAAAATCATTTTTATGATGATATGATACACAAATTGTTGTGTCTTACTGGTCTGCGTCACTGGCGTCAAATGATAGGTATATAAAAAGGTATGTAGTCAATTATCATTTTATGGTGTACCTAAAGAATATTACATTGTACTTTAATTGTAAAGTACCTCAGTAACTTAAATCTAAGATTTACATGTAAACCTAGCTGTACGTAAAATTCGATGAGGTATTTCTTTTCACTTTCTCAATCTTTCCACGTCGATTCCGTCACAAACCAATCTATCTATTCGGAGGACTTACTGGATTCAATTAGCGATCGGACGGCTAGTAACTATTCAATTTGCATAAAGCTTTGTGGTTCCATGAATGTGAATTGTTCGGGCTAGCCACCATGTAAGACTTGCCTTCAGAATTCCATCAAGTTTATTTTCAGTCGCTTCAGGATTTGACATTGGATCGCACGATGCATTTATATTGTCGATCCAGTGATTATGAAATATTTATGAGCTTGAACTAAATTCGATGAAATCTCTTTTTATGATTTATTTTGTAAGTCAGGGAGATATTGTAATAGATACGGTTCTGTTGCGTTTAGATGGCTCGAGTACGCGATGACTACCCAAACAACTTGCATAGTTTTAAGCTGTTTTCTCCAGCAGTGATTTTAAGTGTATGTAGCTAAATGACGTTTAGTTCTGGGGCGGAGCAAAGCAAGTTTATTTTAAATTGTCAGACCAAATGACTATAATTTAAAAAAATATACACCTAAAGCATACTAAAACGAAGAGCTATTTTTACACATGCATATAAATCCAATTAAAGTGAAAAAATATGTGATATTTCTGTGTATAGATGATATGAGTTTGACTTTGGGCTACGATGAAATCTCCACCCTTTTTATAAAATCTAGTGCAACGGCATTAGCATCTGTTTTAGGCCACTTGATAAACTTGTCTTTTACCAACGGAATATTTCCTGACAAGTTAAAAATCTCAATTGTAAAACCTCTGCATAAAAAAATAGCACATTACAAATTAATAACTATAGACCTATTACTCTCATACCAATACTGTCGAAAATTTTTGAAAGAGCTATGCACATAAGAATAGTAGAATTTTTAGATAAACATGAAATCATAAAGGAAGAGCAAAATGGTTTCCGGAAGAGCAAATCAACTACATTAGCAGCTTTCTCATTAGTCAAATCCATCACTGAGTACATAGACAAAAAGCAGTTAGTTACGGTGCTTTGCCTAGATATGAGTAAAGCTTTTGATCTAGTAAATTTTACAAAGCTACTTGACAAATGCGAGCGCTATGGTATAAGGGGTACAGCGTTAGAATGGTTACGTAGTTATCTTCATGGTCGATCTCAATGTGTAAAAGTGACTTAAATGGACGATAAATTAGCCTTAAGTTCGTATAGATCTAAATTTCAATATAGTAGGGCAGGAGTACCACAAGGTAGCATTTTAGGTCCACTCCTGTTCTTAATATATATCAATGATCTACCGAACAGCACTACACATAGATGTGTATTATTTGCTGACGACATATCTGTGATTATTCCATCGAGTAAAAATCATGAGGAAGAATTAGGGCTAACACTAAAAAATATAATATGTTGGCTAACACAAAATCATTTAAAAGTTAATTTATCGAAAACCAAATATGTTCAATTCTGCAATTACCAACAAAAATCACAAGATATCTATCTTACATTTGAAAATGAAAAGATTAGCAAGGACACCAACATTAAATTTCTCGGACTTACATTAGATGAAAACTGTAATTGGAAACTACACATTGATTCATTATGTAAAAAGCTAAATAGGTTTGTCTATGCTCTAAGCCAATTACGAAAATCGGCAAATGAAGAAACAGCACTTACAGCTTATTATGGTCATGTAGGATCCATTTTAAATTATGGTATACTATTGTGGGCCAATTCAACGCATATTTCAAGAGCATTTATAGTTCAAAAAAATGTATCCGGGCAATTTGTAAGGCCGGGCCACTAGAATCGTGTCGCCCACTTTTCAGAAAGTTACGTGTTTTGACTTTGGCATCTATGTATATATTAGAAATTGGCATGTTTGTTAAGAAGCAGCAAAAATTATTTCCCAAAGTCAGTGAAAATTATAAATATAGTACAAGGGACCCTACAAAACTACAGATGGAGTTGTGTAGAAGCACTTTTCATCATCGGAATTGCCACATTATGTCTACCAAAGTATACAACCATATTCCTCGATCTTTAAGAGAGTTGCCAATTTGCAAATTTAAATCAAAATTAAGACAATGGCTGATCGAAATGTGTTTTTATACAATTAAGGAATTTTTCGACTATAAAATCAATACAAATTATTACTGACAATTAAAGTGACATTCCATATTATTTGTATACCTATTATAATTATCTTACTGTTTTTGTTTTAATTATTATTACTATTGTTTTAACACTGTATGACATTAATTACTTTCCCTTATGACATTGTCTCCATATAAATTAATGATATTCGTATTATAATCAAATAATTGTATAATCGTAAGTTATTAATCTTAAATCAACCTATTTAATTTAGCTGTGATGCTTTTTATGTAAATTTTCGCATGCCTGACAAGTGCGAGATGTGCAAAGAGCCTTATTATCATTATTTACCACCTAAGTAATGTAAACCACATCTCTGGCGAAATAAAATTTTCAAATTTTTATTTCATTTCATTTTCATTTCATTTCATTTCATTTGAATTCGCCGTCTTCACTGGCTGTCTGGCAACTTTTATTCATTTTGTTTTAACACAAAATGTTCAAACCAAATGTCCCCTTAGTGCGAGTACCTACTTAGCAAGATAATGAGAGCGCGCAGAGAAAGCTTTTAGCATCAGACGCCCCGCGCTGCAAGAACAATATGAAATTATAAATTAACTCAAATTATTTTAATGAATTTGCAAATGGAATGTCTATTAGGCTTTCTTATTAATTGTCCTTCTTATTTGACAGGCAGCGATAGCCTACTGGAGATACAAACAGACTGCATGCAGAGGGTATTGCGTTCGAACCCACGACGCGTACCACTGAATTTTCGAAGTTATGTCCGTTTTGAATTGTTCATTATCGCTTACCCCATGCCTCGGAGAACACGTTAAACCTTCGGTTCTGGCTGTCATGAAGATCTCTGACACTCGTTACGTTGGAGAGTCAGGATCAGGACCCTCTAATAAACTGTGACTGGTCTAAACCATGAAATATCGCTATATTTTTGGATTGTGGAGGTGAGATTTCAGTCGCTCTGTGGAAAAGCTGATTTTCTGTTCATACTTTGTTAGAAAAGTAAACGGACCCCGGCGTGTATGTCTAAAGGTATCTCTAGGATGATGATGATCTGACCAACCGTGCAGTACCCAATTATTTGAGTGAGTCAGCAGAATCATTAATGAGCATTATTAAATATGAGTTTATATATATATGGTTAAAACCACTGGCTAATTATTGTGAATTAAATAAATCAACACAGTATCGCTTTGGTAAATGCTTGTGCAACGGTGCCTTTTAATAAATGACGTTGTCAGCGCAAATTGTCTATTGGTGGATGGTTGAGCGATATTAATTGTAGCAAAACAAACGACCTCTTGGGAACTATAGCTGTAAAACGCTTACAATACTTGCTATGTATCTCCCATTATACAGTCTCTATAATATGTAGGTATATTGGATGAACATTTTATTTTACGATGGGTAGCCTGCACTGACAGGCAGATGCAGAAGATTAAAATGTCTCACAAGACATCTTTCCTACCTACTTAGGTAGGCATCTAAAATGTTGCCAGGACGAGATCAAATGGCTTGCACTATTAAAAAGTTATCAGATTTCTTGTAGAGCCTACATTTCAAAGCACAACACGCATAAGTACACTGATATGACTATAAAATAACGGTTCATCAGTCCAACTGCAAAAGTACCCATACAACGGCCATTTTCAATATTCAATCCACACATGGATTTTAAGATCCGAAATTCGTGTTTGACATATTTTGTATGCAGCTTATGAGAAAAACGAATCTAAAATCTACAGATCTATCTATAGTTCGAATATTGAATTTCGTAGTTAATCACACCAAAACACAGTAACTACCAATGTCCTTGTAAGTTTACATTTGCCTCTACACTAGTTACAAGAGCCATAATCATCAATCTAACCTACAATTACAATAGATGTCACAATTATGGATAAATGACGTCGCCACTACTTCCCTAGAACCATAATCTTAAGTTGGAGCAATCGAACATCGTTACGGTCGGCCGGGCTGCCGACCACAAATTAACCTTGGACAAAATACTCCAAGCGTGGGGATAATGAAATTGTACCAGAACACGCGAACAATTTAATTATGATGAAATATGAAACGGAAAGGAACAGCCGTGGTGATAATTTGGCTCTTTTGTTAAGTGTTTTCACCTCTTCTAATATGTTGGGTCCATGTTGTGATAAAACATATTTATTTTATTTACAAAGGACAAGTCCAGCACAAGGAATAAAGCCTTGGTCGCGCGCGACCAAGGCAAAGACCTCTACAAACATACAACTGACGAACACCCAGACACGAACCAAACATTTATGGACCAGACAAAGTGTTGTCTCATATGAGCATCTAACCGACAACACTCGTGTCAAGCGGCGAGACGTCCGTTTAAACCACTACGCCAACCGCGCTGTCTATAGATTTTGGAAAATGATAACTTGCGCCAGCCTGAAATATAAAACTACGAATAAAGAACCATTGGCTGTCTTGCTCTAGTATTTTCTTTCAAGACTGTTCATATTATTCCAGCCATCATAGTTTCTACGTCGTAAATGACTTTGAATAAAGTAAAATAGATCCTCGATCAAAATGAGCCATTTTACGAAATAAGCGTAGACATTACTACGGTTCTACAGCAGCTACGACACGCTACGTTGATGGACGAAGAGCTTGCCTCTTTGTCAATAATAGATGCATAGATGCCTACGCAAGATCGCACGTTGTAACCTCCAAAAAGTCTCGTTTAATGCGAACATTAACATTCTAAACCCAATTGAAATGCAATTTTATTTCTTGATTCAGTTTACAACCAATAAATAAAACGTCTTTAGTACGGCGACCCTACGTTCCAACGTGACGAACAACCCTTCTGTAAAAAGTTTCGTCGTCGCAATATTCAAGTCGTGCCGAGTGCTATATTTTGACCTAGCCTTTATAGCCCATCATCAAAACTTCACGGTACGAAGAAGTTCTACAATAAAATTTAGTATCGCAATACGGACTTCCTCAATGTAAGATTTCCTTAATTTTATGGTCACTTTAAGTTAAGTTGTGGTATTTAACGTTACCTGGCGTGTTAACGCAAACGCATGATTACATTAACCGGAATACTATACATTTAATCTATTTATTGTCGAATGTGGATTAAAAGGAGCAAGCATGAATGGAGCCTTACTAGGCACAAATTGGCAATACTTAGATAGCTTCAAATGGAGAAGTAGATAACAGCTCCAATTCACGGCTAAACGGTATTTTGTTGAGAGCCAGCGATTTTCAACATCTCTCTGGGTTCTTTTTTGATATGACGTTTATTTAGATACTGCCTTGAATTTTTTTTTTTGAACTTATACGTAATATTGCTAGCTACAAAGCAAGGGTAAATTGGATTTATCCTAAAATAATTTCAATGTTTTCGTTTTAGTACCAACTGCAAACGCGTAAATAAACAAACAAAACCTAATTAAATACCTGTTGAATAAATATTGATCAAGGCCAGGGATCAGGTATGAGCACCGGACAATTGAACTCGATTCGATCTAATGCTTGTCGTACTGGCAGTTTATTGCACACGTATTGCAGGTCGCATGCTATTCGGACTGGGTCACTTATTTGGCTCGATTGAAGATTGATCGGAGAAACCCTAGGATTCTGACTTTAGTCATCTGTCTCACCGGTCTCACATCTAATTTTGAACAATTTCCAGAACACTGATTGGCCTCCTTTATAAGTCACATTGTTAATCTTGAGCCCTGAAGTCCTCTCCTTCAGAATATCAGCTTTTTCCAAAGACAAATAACTTTTTAATTTATCAAGCTGCGTTCGAGCTCTTCCTCCAAACCTTTTATCTCAAAATTCTGAAAACGAATACTGATTGGCGTCGAATTTCGCTCGAATCGAGATGAAGCGTTTGTTGACTGCACTCATGGTATGCCCTAGTGTTTTGTAAAAATACGTCATTATTATCGAACCCCTTTTAACGTTGAAGTTAATCTTATCAGTTGATATTTAACACTGGATTTAGTAATTTAGTTTGGGGAGGCTTTTCAATCTTGCCACATCTCAATTTTGTCATAGGAAGCGAGTGTATGTGTCCCGTAGCCCAATTTGTGTCTATACTAGATTTCTAATAGTGTCCGTTTATTCAGAGATACTGACTCCCTATAACAACTGTCAAAGATCGTCATGACAGCTGGCACCGACGGCTTAACGTGCTCTCCGAGGCAAGGGGCAAGAGATTATTAGCAATTCAATACGCTCATAACTCCGAAAAGTCAGTGGTGTACACCTTAGATACGAACCCGATATATGCATAGCAATCTGTTGGTAGTGATCGTGTCATTGTAAAAATAACTACAATTTAAAAATTTTGTTACTTTTGCTGACCACAAGCTATTTTGCTTACGACAAAGTACATTGTGAAGTTGATAAAAACTTGTTTAATTAGCTGACCGTTGAAATGTGTTCTCTTATTCCCCGACGGCCGAATACCTGTGACGGAGATAACAGAATGTTATTAAAATTCCCTTCTCCTCATTATATTTTATATCAAAAAGAATAAGTACAACAACGTCAAGCCAGCTAATTTCAGGGTTACAATCACAAGAAACCTAACAAACTTTACTTAATATACCAAGCGTCACCTCAATTTCATTTGCTTGAATCAATTTTAAACCTGGCGATTTGTATACAACAAAATTATTTAACGGGTCTTAAATGCTTAAAATTAATAATTCTTTACCGATAGCAATTTGCATCGAAAGCACCTTTTCTTACATCACTTCTCATCGGTACCTAGTCGCCCAATAAGCTAAGTCGACGGAGGATTTGTGCTTTTTCCGACGTTTCGACCGTCTTGCACCGGTCGTGGTCGCAGAGGGACTACTGATTAGTGACAGCTTAGCAAGACGGCGCAATTAAGACCCACTAAATAATTTCATTTTCTTTATTCTAATTTGAATGTTGAACGCAGTGGTATTGCGAACAGGAAATATTTTAAATTGATTTATGAAATTCCCACCGTGTCCTTTCAACGAAGACACGGCTCAAAGATGCTCTTTTTATGATACTTTAGTAAGGTTATATTGTAATACACGGTTGGCTATTTCCCCATAACAGTTCCGGCGTAGCAGTTTGTAAGCCTACGCGACACGGTGACCCATTTCTGAGGTGTCTTTCACAGTTATAAATTACAGTGCATTTTAAAGCAGCCATCTAGACGTAATAATAGCCTTACCTACTTATTATTAAGTGCGAAATTTTTTATGGTAACATTTTATTAAATAAAGATTACGTAGGCAATAGTAGGCATCCAAAGGGAAAAAGCGTTCACTGAAAAAAAAAACATTGTACGGTCAACTACAAAAGTGGCTATATACACCTCAAAATATGTATGTGCCTATTATTGCAATTAAATGTAGGTACATGAGTTCAAGATCGGCCTGTATGGCTCCAGCAGTGGATGTCTTTTGACTTGAGATGATGATGATGAATGAAATTTAAGCCGGAAGAGGATGTCTTTTGTTATTAAGGCCTAAGATCAAGTACTCGATGCTTTTTCGTCGTCGAAATATTCTTCGCGTGAACTTTAGTAATCTGAAACCATGAACTGCTGCAGACGACATAAAAATTTCACACCATCTAAATGAAAACAAAATTACAAATCTATAAAAATATATTCACGCTATCCATTTTACTGTCTGCATACACATTGTTTATCGTGACTACTGAGTATCAGACATCGAGTCGATCGGAGAGTAAAGCTTAAAAAGCATTTTAGTACTTCTTAACACGCCATAGAAGGGTGTGATTTCCACTCACAATGTATTACACCATCGTAACAATCACTCATAGCCGCCGAAACTCGTAAGTATATTTTATGACCCATGATATCGTAGTAAATGATGATGACTTGTATACTTATGAGATGCATAACAAACGAACCTTCTTCGGATTAAATAGGTTTTTTGTACTAACTAAAACGGCACACAAATTTTGATGAAAAGTGATGTCTGTAGCATGCGAGTGCGATACATAACGAAGTTTTAAGGTAGGTTCGTGTCAAAAACTGACTTCTTTATTCATTGTTGTCGATAATAAACAATCGCAAACGGAGGAGATGAGGCTGGTAAGCTGAGTATAACGACATTTTTTTAATTGTATTGCATTAAGAATTTCTGAAAAGGAAACATAATCTGGACAACAGATGTCTGAAAAGATGAAGACTCGCTACGACTGGCAGGCAAACATCAAAGGCTTAAAGGCAGAAGTTTTTCATTGTCTACACAACACATTGTATATCTTGACTACGGAGCATCAGACATCGAGTCGATCAGAGGGTAAAGCTTTAAAAGTGTAATTTTCATATCTGTGTTATGTGCCACATCATCGTAACAATCACTCATAGCCTCCGAAACTCGTCTATTTTATGATACCTATGGTAACGTAGTAAATGATGATGACTTGTATAAAAGCAAGCGTTCTAATTTGCTCTTTCACACTTCACACTGACAAAAAAGGCACATCATTCAAATTCAAATATTTGTCTATTAATCATGGGAAATGGTTACTGTAGTACAATGGTTACGTACTACTACGTACGTGTATTGTAGTCAGTGGCGTAGCGTGGGGGGGGGGGACGGGGGGGCCATGGCCCCGGGCGGCACATATATGGGGGCGGCAAAAGCCGCTGCGAAAATAAAATAAAAACCAGACAAATTTTAAAATACTTGGCGCGCGCACTGACACGATCCCAGAAGGACGGCGCGGGCGCAGTAGAAAGAACAACAATCCAAAACAAATCATCCTGATTGTCATTACGTGAAGACTTGCTTGTGTCCGTAGTCCGTGTTTATTAGTTCTCAAATCATTGCATCAGTAGGTAATTTATTAATCCATGTATCAGGGCCGAGCCGCCCTTGTGTGTGATGTGTGCCGCCCCTATTGCCGTGGCGCCCTGGCGCACATAGGCGCCAGGGCAATAGGGGCGCCGCCTGTCAGATGAAATGCCAGCGTTAATTATTGAAATTATTTTAGATTTGCTTCAAAATACAACATAATCTTTATAGTTTAATAGGGAAGTAAACAGGTACAGGTCTCCAAAGACAATAGTCACACCTGCGGTTTAAATATACGATAATTGAACTTTGACCCTAATATTTATGATATTTGCGTTAAAAACAAAGCCTAAAACTTACAGATTTCGCCTCTCAACTCCTTATTTTTGCGAGAACAAGGAGTCGGTAAATGCCATATACTGGTGACGGGCAGCAACGTCACCGGTGCGAGAAGCTACGCCCTTCATAACGCACACAAACTGCTGTTTTTATCTCTGAATACGGACTGCTATAGATAGACCATAGCAGGCCGTAGTCAGAGATAAAAGCAGCAGTCTCTCCAAAATTAATTGCCATAAACTAAGGCCTTCAGTTCCCGGCAGCTACGTTATTCCTGGCCAAGGATGCGGTTGCGGTAACGGCGATGCCCGGGGTCTGTAACATCACCAGGCTACGACAGGCTACCAAAATCAATAATACCTCGCGACCTACAACGAATGAACAGAAGACTTGCCGATCCCGAGGTAGAATTAGGTCTAATACTGGTGTTATCAGAAGATCGTCACAGGAGAAGAACATGGTAACTCTTAGAGTCAGGTGACTTGTTCTACGTTCAGGAAGGCGACCTACACTCTTGGGTTGGGTGGTGTCGGGTTCCTGGTCCGGAGGAAACTTGTCAACAACGTTGTGGAAGTCGGTATACAGTGTGTCGACCCAGGTAGCGTAACTACCACGTGCTTAACTCAGCAATTGGCGTTGGCTAAAGGTGATACACGTAGATATATGCGCCGACCTCAACTCACCCTGACGAGATATCTGAGGCCATGTAGGAGTGCATTGCTAAGGCAGTACACAGTACGACCAAAGCTCAGTACAATTTGTCATGAGGGACTTCAATGCCAAAGTGGAAGCAGGGCGCAGTGAAACGAAAATACGGTAGGTCTCAGGCAGAGGACCGAAAACACATATAAACATCTCGGTGATCAATAGGTTAAACATCGGATGCGTTCACCAACTAGTACGAGGCTCTCTAAATATCAAAATTATAACTGAAAGAGCCCAGTCAATGAAGTCTAAACTGCAGTTCCAGCTAGAACTGCAGAATCCTTTCTATCATTTAGAAACCACCGACAGCATTAATCAAAAGACAGACACAGTGGTCACGATACTAGGAGATCAGTCAAAAAATGTCCTCCCCCTTCAGAAAATCAAGGAGCGTAAACTTTCCGAGTCTCTCGGACTGATGAGGAAAGGACACGAGTTGCCGTCCTGTCAGCTGTCTTCGCTGGATGGGAGGGCCGGGCCGTAAACCAACAAATACGAAAGCTAATGCGACGTGACTTTCAATACTAACACCCGAACCATGGTGGCTGGGATCAGTGGGATCGAAGAAAACCGGGGATCATAAGTCTTCGATCTAACGAAACTAAGAACTGCAGATGGCCGCATCCTCAACTCAAAGTTCGAGATTATCGAGGAGGTTGAATTTTTTTATCCACAATTATATGCCTCGTGCGAAAACAGCCCTATTGGGCCTAGTCCTCACGACCACAGAGCCTCACTGATGCGCCACAACACCGAAGACATCCCGGATGTCGACCAGAGCGAGGCCGGGCGGGTACATAGGACTTATACATTTCCCTTTGGGGTATATTATTATACCACGAACCTTTGTTTTGAGTAACCGATATTTCGGCACTGCTGCAAGCGCTATGTTCACGGACGTACTCTACAAACTCTGCAAAAGTATATGGTATATTAGGTATATCCCATAGAAGAATGTAAAAGTAACACAAAGCACTCTGTGATGAATGATGATAGATCTATTTTTTTTATTGATTAAAACCCATACAAATTTACATACATACATAGACTCACGCCTGTTTTCCCGAAGGGGTAGGCAGAGGCATGTTAAACGCCCACTTTTCGCCAGTGTTTTGATCCTACGTAATAGGTGGCGAGCCTATTGCCGCTTACCGGGATATTTTGTTTGCCAGAGCCTCGTCCGTTGATCAGCAGGTGCACCACTTGCAGGTGAGGTTGGCTTGGGACCCTAAGTTCTTGGTGGGAACCCTATGCACCCTATACAAATTTTATTTACGAAAATCCTACAAGCCGTCAAAACCTAGACTAAGCTATACATACATATATTGCAGCCGAGAAACGGCCGCGACCCTGCGCGACATATGAATACCGCGCAGAGCCTCCAAATTTCTCCCTTAAAAATATTATACTCAATGCGTTATGATATTAAAATTGAGATGAATAAAATGATAATTTGTTCAAATCGATCAAGTTGTTTGGAGTGTAAAGCTAAACTAATGAACATACAAACATACCTACACCCGAAAAACGTTACACTTCTGGCAGATGTAGTGGGGTACCTCAAGAAGAAGGGGCGGCAAATTTCCGATCGGCCCCGGGCGGCGAAAACACACGCTACGCCACTGATTGTAGTACGAGTCAAATTGAACAGGCTTCTTTATTGTAGTTGTTATCGGTGTAGAGGCTAATTAATCGATGACAGTAATGGCAGATAGGCAGGAGGCAAGGTTGCTAAGTTACAATGAGATTTGGACATGCTTAGCATCTATGCAAAGGAAACACGTAGAAAGAACTAAACATTTAGCAGTTGCTTAGTATAGAAGAAAATTACTTGAGTTTTTAATTTGAGCATTTCGTGAGGCCATGTCGTAGGACAGAAAATCAGCATTTCACACATCATCGAAATAAAGGAAAATAGGACTATCCAATTCTTTAAAATCACATAAACAAAATACACATTTCACGTTTATAAAATAATAGTAGAACTGTGAAAGCTTTTTGAAGAGACAGTATGGCTTGCATTGTTTAAAAGGATAATGCGCGGCTTTCGCTCAATCTTCTCGCTTGGCAACTAACAAGTTCAACTTAATTAGACTTGTTTCTGTGACTACTGTGACTAAGGTTCTACGCTACTACTATACCGAATACGGTGTATTATTATTTTATTTGTAAGCTCTTTTTATGTAGTGAGTACAAATGTAAGAACTAAGTGTACATTTACTATTCTTGTACATGACCTTGTTTCGGATGCCTGGACCGTTGAATTCCCGTTCTTTAAAATACCGGAGACTAAAAGCTATAGGTACCGACACCCGTTAGGTATAACTTGTAATTTTTGTCTCTTATGAAGAAACACCTCTTTACTCACTTTCCTACAATTTTATTATTAGTCCCCAAACTGTAAAAACGTGAGAAAGCACAATCGTACTTTTACTTTAAGTCGAATCATTTGAATTGGCAGTCAGCCAGCTAATATAGGCCGGCTATAAGGCAGAGCAGGCGGTCTGAATCAACAACTATCACGACTTTTTCTGAACAAGTATTGCTTAAATAAAATAATTGCTAACTGTAAAAGTTCATAAGATAGACTATGCTGGAATATCTGGAATATCGATATAGGTATTTAATAGGTATATCAAAGGTTTTAGCCAAAGCGTTTTTTATATATGTATTGCTATAAAGATTACAAAATATGAAAAACAAATTAAGATAGACTTGGAGGAAAACATTGTTGCTTTTATTTGGCAAATATATGGGGCTTCGTTCGTTTATTAGCATAGGGCCTGGCCTCCAAATCCAGCCCTTCAGCTAACATTGCTTCACGCTTAGAAAAAATAAAATATATAATCTATGGCTTCACGTGAATCACGTGTCTTGTTTTTTATATTGCATATGAAATTATGAATGCTTAAAAAAGGACCTCAATGTTGACTCATAGTAGTTCAGTCAACGTTTAGATCGTGTCGAAGGAATGAGTGAGAACAGGTCATTAACGTACAATTAAATTACAGAAGGATTGAACCGTTTTAGAAAAGGTCTCAGTGGGTTTCCTGACGCCCATTTGGTTTGTGTCAAAACAGACAAACTTTTGGGGTGGAATAAAGTCGCATTGAAACGATATTTACATAAACTTATATCGTGCTAGATTTTAGTGGTGATTTCTAAGAAATATTCTTAACATTTGAATTCTGGTGTCTTGAGTGTATTTAAATCATATAGCTATTGTTATTAGTATTACTGCAAGAACATTGCGGTTGTTCAAGGATCTCTAGTCTGTAGCTATTATCAGTCCACCAAGTGTTATTAAAACAATTCTCAGGAAAAAACATTTTTATGATGATATGATACACAAATTGTTGTGTCTTACTGGTCTGCGTCACTGGCGTCAAATGATAGGTATATAAAAAGGTATGTAGTCAATTATCATTTTATGGTGTACCTAAAGAATATTACATTGTACTTTAATTGTAAAGTACCTCAGTAACTTAAATCTAAGATTTACGTGTAAACCTAGCTGTACGTAAAATTCGATGAGGTATTCCTTTTCACTTTCTCAATCACAATCTTTCCACTTCGATTCCGTCACAAACCAATCTATCTATTCGAAGGACTTACTGGATTCAATTAGCGATCGGACGGCTAGTAGGTAACTATTCAATTTGCATAGAGCTTTGTGGTTCCATGAATGGGAATTGTTCGGGCTAGCCACCAAGTAAGACTTGCCTTCAGAATTCCATCAAGTTTATTTTCAGGCGGTTCGAGACTTTGACTTTGATCCTACAATGCACTTATATATTGCCGATCCCATGAATAAAAAATTTATAAGCTTGAACTAAATTCGATGAGATTTATATTTATGGTTTATTCTGTATGTCTGGGAGATATTGTAATATGGTTCCGTTGCATTCAGGCGGCTCAGTATGAACGTAATCACTCCAGACCGATTTTGATGTTTTGTACTTATCGATTTCTTAAATAGAATTTGTTGTTTTTTCCAGCTGGCAATATTTTATATGTGTGGCGGAATAACGGTCTGCTGAAGGTAAATTGTTAGACCAAATGATACTCATGAACTTTACAATAATACATAAAAATCAAAAGTAATTGACTAGTCTTCCACTGAAAAAATATTATAGTATACAATAATGGTATGAGTTTGACTTTGCATTCAAAGTCACCTTCTTTACTGGCTGTCTAGTAACTTTTATTCATTTTGTTTTAACACAAAATGTTCAAACCAAATGTCCCCTTAGCGCGAGTACTTAGCAAGATAATGAGAGCGCGCAGAGAAAGCTTTTAGCATCAGACGCCCCGCGCTGCGAGAACAATATGAAATTATAAACGAACTTTAATTATTTTAATGAAATACAAATGCAATGTCTATTATGCTTTCTTATTAAATATAATATACCCAAGTTATCTAATACTAAGCACTTACCTGAGAGTATTTTACAGGCAGCTATAGCCTACTGGAGATACAAACAGACTGCATGCAGGAGAGTATTGCGTTCGAATCCACGGCGCGCACCACCGTCTTTTCGGAGTTATGTCTGTTTTAAATTGTTTATTATCGCTTACCCCGTGCCTCGGAGAACACGTTAAACCGTGGGCTCTGGCTGTCATGAAGATCTCTGACAGTCGTTATGTCAGAGAGTCAGGATCCTCTGATAAACCTTAGTTTATACAGTCTTAACTGGTATAAACCATGAAATATCGCTATATCTTTGGATTGATCAGTCCCTCTGTGAAAAATCTGATTTTCTGTACATACTTTGTTAGAATACTAAGCGGACCCCGGTGTGCACGGCCTCTTGGGAACAATAGCTGTAAAACGCTAACAATACTTGTTATGTATCTCCCATTATACAGTATCCATAATATGTAGGTATATTTAATGAACATTTTATTTTACGATGGGTAGCCTGCACTGACAGGCAGATGCAGAAGATTAAAATGTCTCACAAGATATCTTTCCTACCTACTTAGGTAGGCACCTAAAATGTTGCCAGGACGAGACCAAATAGCTTGCACTGTTAAAAAGTTATCATATTTCTTGTAGAGCCTACATTTCAAAGCACAACACGCGTAAGTACATTGATAAGACTATAAAATAACGGTTCATCAGTCCAACTGCAAAAGTACCCATACAACGGCCATTTTCAATATTCAATCCACACATGGATTTTAAGATTCGAAATTCGTGTTTGACATATTTTGTATGCAGCTTATGAGAAAAACGAATCTAAAATCTACAGATCCATCTATAGTTCGAATATTGAATTTCGTAGTAAATCACACCAAAACACAGTAACTACCAATGTCCTTGTAAGTTTACATTTGCCTCTACACTAGGTACTAGGGCCATAATCATCAATCTTACCCACAATCACAATACATGTCACAATTATGGATAAATGACGTCGCCACTACTTCCCTAGAACCATAGTCATAAGTTGGAGCAATCGAACATCGTTACGGTCGGTCGGGCTGGCGACCACAAATTAACCTTGGACAAAATACTCCAAGCGTGGGGATAATGGAATTGTACCAGAACATGCGAACAATTTAATTATGATGAAATATGAAACGGTAAAGGAACAGCCGTGGTGATAATTTGGCTCTTTTGTTAAGTGTTTTCACCTCTTCTAATATGTTGGGGCCATGTTGTGATAAAACATATTTATTTTATTTACAAAGGACAAGTCCAGCACAAGGAATAAAGCCTTGGTCGCGCGCGACCAAGGCAAAGACCTCTACAAACATACAACTGACGAACACCCAGACACGAACCAAACATTTATGGATCAGACAAAGTGTTGTCTCATATGAGCATCGAACCGACAACACTCGTGTCAAGCGGCGAGACGTCCGTTTAAACCACTACGCCAACCGCGCTGTCTATAGATTTTGGAAAATGATAACTTGCGCCAGCCTGAAATATAAAACTACGAATAAAGAACCATTGGCTGTCTTGCTCTAGTATTTTCTTTCAAGACTGTTCATATTATTCCAGCCATCATAATTTCTACGTCGTAAATGACTTTGAATAAAGTAAAATAGATCCTCGATCAAAATGAGCCATTTTACGAAATAAGCGTAGACATTACTACGGTTCTACAGCAGCTACGACACGCTACGTTGATGGACGAAGAGCTTGCCTCTTTGTCAATAATAGATGCATAGATGCCTACGCAAGATCGCACGTTGTAACCTCCAAAAAGTTTCGTTTAATGCGAACATTAACATTCTAAACCAAATTGAAATGCAATTTTATTTCTTGATTCAGTTTACAACCAATAAATAAAACGTCTTTAGTACGGCGACCCTACGTTCCAACGTGACGAACAACCCTTCTGTAAAAAGTTTCGTCGTCGCAATATTCAAGTCGTGCCGAGTGCTATATTTTGACCTAGCCTTTATAGCCCATCATCAAAACTTCACGGTACGAAGAAGTTCTACAATAAAATTTAGTATCGCAATACGGACTTCCTCAATGTAAGATTTCCTTAATTTTATGGTCACTTTAAGTTAAGTTGTGGTATTTAACGTTACCTGGCGTGTTAACGCAAACGCAAGATTACATTAACCGGAATACTATACATTTAATCTATTTATTGTCGAATGTGGATTAAAAGGAGCAAGCATGAATGGAGCCTTACTAGGCACAAATTGGCAATACTTAGATAGCTTCAAATGGAGAAGTAGATAACAGCTCCAATTCACGGCTAAACGGTATTTTGTTAAGAGCCAGCGATTTTCAACATCTCTCTGGGTTCTTTATTGATATGACGTTTATTTAGATACTGCCTTGAATATTTTTTTTGAACTTATACGTAATATTGCTAGCTACAAAGCAAGGGTAAATTGGATTTATCCTAAAATAATTTCAATGTTTTCGTTTTAGTACCAACTGCAAACGCGTAAATAAACAAACAAAACCTAATTAAATACCTGTTGAATAAATATTGATCAAGGCCAGGGATCAGGTATGAGCACCGGACAATTGAACTCGATTCGATCTAATGCTTGTCGTACTGGCAGTTTATTGCACACGTATTGCAGGTCGCATGCTATTCGGACTGGGTCACTTATTTGGCTCGCTTGAAGATTGACCGGAGAAACCCTAGGATTCTGACTTTAGTCATCTGTCTCACCGGTCTCACATCTAATTTTGAACAATTTCCAGAACACTGATTGGCCTCCTTTATAAGTCACATTGTTAATCTTGAGCCCTGAAGTCCTCTCCTTCAGAATATCGGCTTTTTCCAAAGACAAATAACTTTTTAATTTATCAAGCTGCGTTCGAGCTCTTCCTCCAAACCTTTTATCTCAAAATTCTGAAAACGAATACTGATTGGCGTCGAATTTATCTCGAATCGAGATGAAGAGTTAGTTGAGTAGTCAACTAACTCTTAATATAATAATACCATGAGTGTAGACTCATGGTATGCCCTAGTGTTTTGTAAAAATACGTCATTATTAAGCAACGAACCCCTCGAACCCCTTTTAACATTGAAGTTAATCTTATCAGTTGATATATAACACTGGATTTAGCAATTTAGTTTGGGGAGGCTTTTCAATCTTGCCACATCTCAATTTTGTCATAGGAACCGAGTGTATGTGTCCCGCAGCCCAATTTGTGTCTATACTAGATTTCTAATAGTGTCCGTTTATTCAGAGATACTGACTCCCTGTAACAACTGTCAAAGATCGTCATGACAGCTGGCACCGACGGCTTAACGTGCTCTCCGAGGCAAGGAGCAAGAGATTATTAGCAATTCAATACGCTCATAACACCGAAAAGTCAGTGGTGTACACCTTAGATACGAACCCGATATCTGCATAGCAATCTGTTGGTCGTGATCGTGTCATTGTAAAAATAACTACAATTTTAAAATTTTGTTACTTTTGCTGACCACAAGCTATTTTGCTTACGACAAAGTATATTGTGAAGTTGATAAAAACTTGTTTAATTAGCTGACCGTTGAAATGTTCTCTTATTCCCCGACGGCCGAATACCTGTGACGGAGATAACAGAATGTTATTAAAATTCCCTTGTCCTCATTATATTTTATATCAAAAAGAATAAGTACAACAACGTCAGGCCAGCTAATTTCAGGGTTACAATCACAAGAAACCTAACAAACTTTACTTAATATACCAAGCGTCACCTCAATTTCATTTGCTTGAATCAATTTTAAACCTGGCGATTTGTATACAACAAAATTATTTAACGGGTCTTAAATGCTTAAAATTAATAATCCTTTACCGATAGCAATTTGCATCGAAAGCACCTTTTCTTACATCACTTCTCATCGGTACCTAGTCGCCCAATAAGCTAAGTCGACGGAGGATTTGTGCTTTTTCCGACGTTTCGACCGTCTTGCACCGGTCGTGGTCGCAGAGGGACTACTGATTAGTGACAGCTTAGCAAGACGGCGCAATTAAGACCCATTAAATAATTTCATTTTCTTTATTCTAATTTGAATGTTGAACGCAGTGGTATTGCGAACAGGAAATATTTTAAATTGATTTATGAAATGCCCACCGTGTCCTTTCAACGAAGATACAGCTCAAAGATGCTCTTTTTATGATACTTTAGTAAGGTTATATTGTAATACACGGTTGGCTATTTCCCCATAACAGTTCCGGCGTAGCAGTTTGTAAGCCTACGCGACACGGTGACCCATTTCTGAGGTATCTTTCACAGTTATAAATTACAGTGCATTTAAAGCAGCCATCTAGACGTAATAATAGCCTTACCTACTTATTATTAAGTGCGAAATTTTTTATGGTAACATTTTATTAAATAACGATTACGTAGGCAATAGTAGGCATCTAAAGGGAAATAGCGTTCACTGAAAAAAAAAACATTGTACGGTCAACTACAAAAGTGGCTATATACACCTCAAAATATGCTCAAAATATGTATGTGCCTATTATGGCAATTAAATGTAGGTACATGAGTTCAAGATCGGCCTGTATGGCTCCAGCAGTGGATGTCTTTTGACTTGAGATGATGATGATGAATGAAATTTAAGCCGGAAGAGGATGTCTTTTGTTATTAAGGCCTAAGATCAAATACTCGATGCTTTTTCGTCGTCGAAATATTCTTCGCGTGAACTTTAGTAATCTGAAACCATGAACTGCTGCAGACGACATAAAAATTTCACACCATCTAAATGAAAACAAAATTACAAATCTATAAAAATATATTCACGCTATCCATTTTACTGTCTGCATACACATTGTTTATCGTGACTACTGAGTATCAGACATCGAGTCGATCGGAGAGTAAAGCTTAAAAAGCATTTTAGTACTTCTTAACACGCCATAGGAGGGTGTGATTTCCGCTCACAATGTGTTACACCATCGTAACAATCACTCATAGCCGCCGAAACTCGTAAGTATATTTTATGACCCATGATATCGTAGTCAATGATGATGACTTGTATACTTATGAGATGCATAACAAACTAACCTTCTTCGGATTAAATAGATTTTTTGTACTAACTAAAACGGCACATAAATTTTGATGAAAAGTGATGTCTTTAGCATGCGAGTGCGATACATAACGAAGTTTTAAGGTAGGTTCGTGTCAAAAACTGACTTCTTTATTCATTGTTGTCGATAATAAACAATCGCAAACGGAGGAGATGAGGCTGGTAAGCTGAGTATAACGACATTTTTTTAATTGTATTGCATTAAGAATTTCTGAAAAGGAAACATAATCTGGACAACAGATGTCTGAAAAGATGAAGACTCGCTACGACTGGCAGGCAAACAACAAAGGCTTAAAGGCAGAAGTTTTTCATTGTCTACACAACACATTGTATATCTTGACTACGGAGCATCAGACATCGAGTCGATCAGAGGGTAAAGCTTTAAAAGTGTAATTTTCATATCTGTGTTATGTGCCACATCATCGTAACAATCACTCATAGCCTCCGAAACTCGTCTATTTTATGATACCTATGGTAACGTAGTAAATGATGATGACTTGTATAAAAGCAAGCGTTCTAATTTGCTCTTTCACACTTCACACTGACAAAAAAGGCACATCATTCAAATTCAAATATTTGTCTATTAATCATGGGAAATGGTTACTGTAGTGCAATGGTTACGTACTACTACGTACGTGTATGGTAGTACGAGTCAAATTGAACAGGCTTCTTTATTGTAGTTGTTATCGGTGTAGAGGCTAATTAATCGATGGCAGTAATGGCAGATAGGCAGGAGGCAAGGTTGCTAAGTTACAATGAGATTTGGACATGCTTAGCATCTATGCAAAGGAAACACGTAGAAAGAACTAAACATTTAGCAGTTGCTTAGTATAGAAGAAAATTACTTGAGTTTTTAATTTGAGCATTTCGTGAGGCCATGTCGTAGGACAGAAAATCAGCATTTCACACATCATCGAAATAAAGGAAAATAGGACTATCCAATTCTTTAAAATCACATAAACAAAATACACATTTCACGTTTATAAAATAATAGTAGAACTGTGAAAGCTTTTTGAAGAGACAGTATGGCTTGCATTGTTTAAAAGGATAATGCGCGGCTTTCGTTCAATCTTCTCGCTTGGCAACTAACAAGTTCAACTTAATTAGACTTGTTTCTGTGACTACTGTGACTAAGGTTCTACGCTACTACTATACCGAATACGGTGTATTATTATTTTATTTGTAAGCTCTTTTTATGTAGTGAGTACAAATGTAAGAACTAAGTGTACATTTACTATTCTTGTACATGACCTTGTTTCGGATGCCTGGACCGTTGAATTCCCGTTATTTAAAATACCGGAGACTAAAAGCTATAGGTACCGACACCCGTTAGGTATAACTTGTAATTTTTGTCTCTTATGAAGAAACACCTCTTTACTCACTTTCCTACAATTTTATTAGTAGTCCCCAAACTGTAAAAACGTGAGAAAGCACAATCGTACTTTTACTTTAAGTCGAATCATTTGAATTGGCAGTCAGCCAGCTAATATAGGCCGGCTATAAGGCAGAGCAGGCGGTCTGAATCAACAACTATCACGACTTTTTCTGAACAAGTATTGCTTAAATAAAATAATTGCTAACTGTAAAAGTTCATAAGATAGACTATGCTGGAATATCTGGAATATCGATATAGGTATTTAATAGGTATATCAAAGGTTTTAATCAAAGCGTTTTTTATATATGTATTGCTATAAAGATTACAAAATATGAAAAACAAATTAAGACAGACTTGGAGGAAAACATTGTTGCTTTTATTTGGCAAATATGGGGCTTCGTCCGTTTATTAGCATAGGGCCTGGCCTCCAAATCCAGCCCTTCAGCTAACATTGCTTCACGCTTAGAAAAAATAAAATATATAATCTATGGCTTCACGTGAATCACGTGTCATGTTTTTTATATTGCATATGAATGCTTAAAAAAGGACCTCAATGTTGACTCATTGTAGTTCAGTCAACGTTTAGATCGTGTCGAAGGAATGAGTGAGAACAGGCCATTAACGTACAATTAAATTACAGAAGGATTGAACCGTTTTAGAAAAGGTCTCAGTGGGTCTCCTGACGCCCATTTGGTTTGTGTCAAAACAGACAAACTTTTGGGGTGGAATAAAGTCGCATTGAAACGATATTTACATAAACTTATATCGTGCTAGATTTTAGTGGTGATTTCTAAGAAATATTCTTAACATTCGAATTCTGGTGTCTTGAGTGTATTTAAATCATAATATAGCTATTGTTATTAGTATTACTGCAAGAACATTGCGGTTGTTCAAGGATCTCTAGTCTGTAGCTATTATCAGTCCACCAAGTATTACTAAAACAATTCTCAGGAAAAAACATTTTTATGATGATATGATACACAAATTGTTGTGTCTTACTGGCTGCTCTCTGCGTCACTGGCGTCTAATGATAGGTAGGTATATAAAAAGATATGTAGTAAAAGAATATTACATTGTACTTTAATTATAAAGTACCTCAGTAACTTAAATCTAAGATTTACGTGTAAACCTAGCTGAACGTAAAATTCGTTGAGGTATTTCTTTTCACTTTCTCAATCACAATCTTTCCACTTCGATTCCGTCACAAACCAATCTATCTATTCGAAGGACTTACTGGATTCAATTAGCGATCGGATGGCTAGTAACTATTCAATTTGCATAGAGCTTTGTGGTTCCATGAATGGGAATTGTTCGGGCTAGCCACCAAGTAAGATTTGCCTTCAGAATTCCACCAAGTTTATTTTCAGTCGCTTCAAGACTTGACAATGGATCGCACGATGCATTTATATTGTCGATCCAGTGAATGAAATATTTATGAGCTTGAACTAAATTCGATGACATTTATAATTATGGTTTATTCTGTATGTCTGGGAGATATTGTAATATGGTTCCGTTGCATTCAGGCGGCTCAGTATGAACGTAATCACTCCAGACCGATTTTGATGTTTTGTACTTATCGATCTCTTAAATAGAATTTGTTGTTTTTTCCAGCAGGCAATATTTAACATGAGTGGCGGAATAACGGTCGGCTGGAGGGAAATTGCCAGACCAAAATAATGATACTCATGAACTTTACAAAAACGAAGAGCTAATACATAAAAATCAAAAGTAATTGACTAGTCTTCCACTGAAAAAATATTATAGTATGCAATAATAATAATAATAATAATAGTATTACTGGCAACACTGAACGTCAACAAACATAATTTTCTTGGATTAATTTTGTATTAATTTATTTTATTATTTCGGAGGCTGTATACCTATTTAAGTAATAACCATTTTGTGTATACCTATAAATAATAACAGAGCAAACTTTTTATAAAACCAAAAAGGTAAACAGAATATATAAAATACCAATAAAGCAAGATGACATCAGACGTCAAAAACATAAACATTGTTAATGTAAACAATGCAAAACCCAAGAAAAAATGTTGACCAGAGCCAGAGCAGCGGCACAATTAAGACCCCCGGACTCGTCACTCAGCTCCGCCTCGCAGCCGCCGGCGCCAGCAGCGCCGGCCATAGCTGAGGCGTCGAGCTCATCGAGTGATGAGTATTTTTCCCCGCCGACGACACCAACACCAGCGCGCCGCCGGGGAAGAGGCCGGCCGCCGTCACGCTTGGGACCCCGAGACCCACTTGTTTCGAACAGGGCCCCCGCTGCCGGTGGTGATGTGCGCCGCATGAGATGGACTCAATCGATGAATGAGAACGTCATGCGGGCATATTTTGTGGCTACAGAGGGAGGAACCAACCTTACGGCGTACCGTGACCGCTTACTGCCTCTGTTTCAGGCCTTGGAACCAGCTGTTAACGTTTCGGCACAGCGACTGTCGGATCAAGTGCGAGCCATTCAACGCTGCCGCCTGTTGGATGACGACGCACTTGAGAGGCTACGCTCAGACTTGCGAGGTATCCCTGAAAACCAACCTCTCGCACACAATGAGGCTCCAATATCGCACGCCTCACTCAGGGCACAAGAAGAAGGCGAGGAAGGGATAGACAGGGATACACAAGTAAGTACCCAATGCATAGATAAGATAAGGAGTACTTTGGAGTGCGCTATTGGGGAATATCGGTATGCTACATTAGAAAACAGACCCCGGCTGCCGCGTTTACCCACGCATAGAAAAAATATGGCGCTTGTGGGTGCCCTGGATTCACTATTGCCTGCTTACATAGACACTAGTGAAAATCTTAGTGATACACACTCAATTCTATACTGTGCGGCTGTAGCGGCGTGTCGAGTGGCTAATATTAAAATACAAAACAGTATTACTATTAGCCCTCGAGATGCCGTCCCGGCTTGGCAGCGTAGAATTGAGCGTCGTATTGCTGAGACCAGGGCACTCATAGGCAAGCTTATCTGCTTCAGGTCGGGCAATACCCGCCCGAGAGTGATGCGTTTTGTGAGTCGGGCGTTTAAGGGGACAGGACTTTGTCCTCAAGAATATACGTCTCGGGTCACAGAACGCATCGACTTCCTGAAGCAGAAAATCTATGCGTGGGCGAATCGCATCAGGCGGTACAAAAAAAGGATTGACCGATATTCCCAAAATCGCGCATTCCAAAGAGACGAGAAGTTGTTTTATAGGAATTGGGAGCGACCTGAACCAGGTGTGGATGATGGGTGTCGACCAGATGATGCGAACACGATTGCGTTCTGGCGCAACATATGGTCGACTCCCGTCAGCCATACAGAAGGTGGCTGGATTGGGGATGTTAAGCGATCATGTGAGGTAATATCACCCATGGAGCCCGTAGCCATTGTTGCCATTGATGTATATTGTGCAGTCCGTCCGTTAGCCAATTGGAAATCGGCGGGACCGGACGGATTGCACAATTTCTGGTTAAAATGGCTACGCAGTGCACATGCTCGCTTGGCATCCCAATTCCAGTCAGCTCTGGATTCAGGATCGCTGCCAAGTTTTATGACAACTGGCGTTACTCACCTGCTCCACAAATCTGGTAGTACCACGGAGCCTACGAACTATAGGCCGATTACTTGCCTACCGACGGTGTATAAAGTTTTTACATCCATTTTGAGAACAAAATTGGAATTACATATATTCAATAATAAAATTTTATCTGAGTCTCAAAATGGATGTAGAAGCCGGGCACGTGGTACTAAGGAGCTACTCCTTATCGACATGGCCATTAGCCAACAGGTTCGCCGTAGTCGAAAGAATCTGGCGACATGCTGGATAGACTATAAGAAGGCCTATGACTCTGTGCCACATACGTGGCTCTTGAGGGTGCTGGAGTTGTACAAAGTAGATGCAACTCTATGCGCCCTCTTGAGGGCATGTATCGGGCAGTGGAGTACGGTGCTTCGCTATCCAGGATGTCGACAGCCTTGCGGGTATGGCGTACCTGTAAAGATCAAGCGGGGTATTTTCCAAGGCGACAGTTTGAGTCCACTATGGTTTTGCCTAGCACTGAACCCGCTGAGCACTTTGCTCGAGAGTTCAGGGCTAGGCTATCGGTTGCAGACTAGAGGTCAAGTTATTTCGCACCTCCTTTTCATGGATGACCTCAAACTATTTGCCCCCACTGACCTCCAATTAACCGAGTTACTAAAGATAACTGAAAGCTTTAGTAATTCAATTAAGATGGAGTTCGGTGTGGATAAATGTGCGGTCATGCATGTAAAGCGAGGCAGGAGTGTGGAATCTGATAGTTTAGAGCTCTCAGATTTCACACAACTTAGATCTCTCTCTGCAACGGAAACCTACAAATATCTGGGTATGTCGCAGGCATTAGGCATTGATGACGCTGGCATGAAACAGGCGTTGCAGGCACGTTTCTTTGGCCGCCTGAAGAAAATCTTAAAAAGCTTTTTATCGGGCGGAAATAAGGTGCGTGCCTGTAACGGTTGGGCCATGCCCGTCTTAATGTACTCCTTCGGCATACTCAGATGGACTCAAACAGAATTGGACGCCTTGGATAGGAAAGTTCGATGTCTACTCACGACATACCGGATGCATCACCCGCGTTCGTCGGTGATGAGATTGTACATCCCGCGCAAGTGTGGGGGTCGTGGCTTCTTGAGTGCCAAGACCCTCCACAATCGCGAGGTGTGCAATCTCAGAGAATACTTTCTCCACGCCGACGCGGGTGTGCACCGAGATGTGGTCGCAGTGGACAGAGGGCTTACTCCGCTGAGTCTGGCTAAAGAGAACTGGCGCAAACCTGCCGTACTTGGTGTAGAGGAGCGCAGGGAAGTATGGAAAGGTAAAGAGCTGCATGGACGTTTTTACTGGGCCTTGCATGGGCCCGACGTAGATTTCCCAGCGTCGGTGTCCTGGCTGCGTTTTGGCGATCTTTTCGCCGAAACAGAAGGTTTTGTCTTTGCGATTATGGACGAAGTTGTCATGACGAACAACTACCGGAAGTATATTCTAAGGGATGGGACGGTCGACATATGTCGGGCATGTCACCAGCCTGGTGAATCGCTTAGACATATAGTATCCGGTTGTTCTCGGCTTGCCAACGGCGAATATTTGCATAGACACAACCAAGTAGCCAGGATTGTCCACCAGCAACTTGCCTTAAAGTACCAACTTGTCGATTCTGAAATACCGTACTACAGGTATGTGCCTGACCCAGTTCTTGAAAATGGTCGTGCTACTCTGTATTGGGATCGGTCTATCATTACTGACAGAACTATTGTGGCTAACAAGCCGGACATAGTGGTGATAGACCGATTAGAGCGCCTTGCAATGATCATCGACGTCACCATACCCCATGACGAGAATCTCGTGAAAGCCGAAAAAGATAAACAAATTAAGTATTTGGACCTGGCTCACGAGATTGTCGACATGTGGGATGTTGACTCGGCGATCATTGTACCGATAGTCGTGACCGTAAATGGTCTTATTGCCAAGAGCCTCGACCACCACCTCAAGAGGCTCTTGTTAGACGGCTGGATCAAGTCCTCTATACAGAAGGCAGTATTGCTGGACACGACACGCATCGTACGGAGGTTCCTTTCTCTGGAGCCCTAACCACCGGTAACTTGGTCCCTGTGCCCGATGCCGGTGGGTCTCCGTGGTCCCATTTTATATATTTAATTTAGTTCTTAGTGTGAAATTTATTAAGTATGTGAAATGTGACTGTGAGAAGAATATTTAATAAACGACATAATAATAATAAATAATAATAATAAAAATTTATTAATTTTCATACATCACAAAAATATACATAAATTTCTTAAAAGGTAATTTAGGTAGAATAATGAGGTGCCTGTACTAGGGTAAACCTGTGCCACAGGCATTAAAGGCACTTACAGTAAGTGATTTTGATCTGAGTTATGAAGTAATTACAATATTTATCATCAACATATTAAACGTAATGTTTCTAAATAAAAATATGCCTACTTAGAATTATTTTAAAACTAATATGAAATGTATAATTATTTGACCACAGTCAGCAGTTCTTCGGTCTGATCATATTTCAATGTTTGTAAATACTGATAGACGCGTTGTGTAGTGGACTGTAGGTTTTGCTGGTCAATTTCGACAACTTCTTGAGGTCTTAGAACTTCGGGGTGAGTAATTAAAATATCAACCGTTCGGTACAATGGTTTAATGGCGAGTGATATATGATTTGCAATTTTCACAAAAGTTAGGCAAAGCGCCTGATACAATTAAATAGCACGACACAACTTATAATTAAAACAGAAGAGCCGTAGGAGCTCGAACATGCCCCCGGCCGTTGAAGGCTTGCCTTGAACAGGAATCATCTTCCAGCAGTGGACATATCTTGCTAAATGCCCTTCTTATAACACCACTGGAAGTCTGCATATCGGCCACCCGTACTACTCCGTCTGTGCCAGGGTGAAGACCTATTATTCGACCCAATCTCCATTTCAACGGCGGCAAGTTGTCATCTTTGACTATGACGAGGGTGTTGAGTTTTAGCGTATCTTGAGACGAGTGCCATTTTACACGGAGCTGCAACTCGGAGACGTATTCCTTGCTCCATCTGGTCCAAAAATGTTGCCTTAGCTGTTGAATGCGCTCGTGTCTAGCCAGCATGTGGGTGGAACAGTCCCGAACGTCTTTAACAGGAACTGATGTGAGCGGTCTTCCTATTAGAAAGTGACCCGAAGTGAGGGGTAGCAAGTCTTCCGGGTTTGACGACAAAGGAGTGAGTGGCCGAGAGTTTGATATGCCTTCTATTTATAAATAAATATGACAAATGCCCAACACTCTAGCTAATAAATGGTGTTTGGTCGACTTGACACCGGCCTTCCAAAGATCACCAAACTGTGGAGCATAAGCAAGTACAAAATGGAAATCTATTCCGTCATAAACTGCGTCGTTGAGCAATGGAGCCGCAATTACGCTTTAAAAAGGCTAGTATTTCATTGTAAGCACCTACAAAAATGCAGTTCCATTATCGGAATTAATATGAAGAGGCTTTACTCTTCTAGACATACATCTAAATAACGCCTGCAAATTATTTGCGCTAGTCAAATGACCCACTATATAGTGTTAAATGAATGGCTTTGGTCGTGAAGCAAACAAAAATAACGATGTATACTTTCACCAGTCTACATCCACAACCATGACGAAAGAAAACCTTAATAAAGTAATGAGAGCATTGTACTATTATGGGATGCGTTTTCTATAAATGATGCAGTCTACCTCCCACCCACATAGTTTTATCATGACTTTCAGAAAATTCTTAACTCTTAAAATCTATTTTTTAAATATGATTTTGTAGCAGTAATTGATAAGTACTCAGAGAAAGATTTCCTTTGTGACTGTACAATAATGACGTTTACAGCTCTTTGCAATTCATTATTAGAAAAGTGATTAAACATATGGTTAAACGCCTACTATACGCTGTCTACATTTTTCAATCAAGCGGAATACATGATCAAAGGTATGTTATAATCTTAATATGTTTGAATATCGCTTGATATTGATTATCCTGCTATCTGAAGTAATGTGATGATGTGATTCACAGCATGACTAGTTAAGATTGCTTTTATTTCAGGAAATATCATCTCAGGGTTGCCTGATACGTAAGGCCATGTATTTGCATCCTTGTGCAACAGGGATGAACCAGACCACCACGAATCCAAGACCAGCAATGATGAAGATAAATCTACTCCTCGCGGAATCAAGTCAACTGGATTGTCATTGGTCGTGTGGATCTACGTGCTGTACATGAACTCGTCAATTCAGCAACACGATTGCGTATCTACAAATCCATTCAATTTAATTTGGAGTATTTTAACCAACTAAGGATAACTACAGGTTCAGTTAAGAAAGTAATTTACGAAGGCTAGGTAGGCTAGAAGGTAAATTCATGTAATTGAAATTGTTTATAGTAATCACAAACTACGAAACGAACAATACCAATGTAATAAATGACTGGTAAAGTATGTAATATAGGTATTTAACCACGTTGAGCTGTCATCTGTAGTCAATTGACCGTCCCATTTTCTATACGAATTATATTCAATTGAAATGATATGTCAGTAATAAAAATCTAAAACCTAGGTAATCAAGGATGCGTGTGATAGCTGCAAGCATACCTACGCTTTGTAGTTCCTATTGGTTACCTGAACATTTCTTGGAAAGCGAAGTTCATTGATTTGACAAAAACCTGAACTTTCATCTAGTGTATCGCACTGCTTATAAAATTTGAGACGTGGCTGATCATGGTGATCATAAACGTGTTTCTTGTTGCCTCGTTTATGAAAACAACGTTTAATACAAGTAACTGAATCACCTAAATTCTCAAATGATTGCTTTATAGGAATCCTAACGCGCAAACGCTCATCAGCTAGTCGTGATGGAATTAAAAATTTATCTTTAGGTACACTGTTTATTTTTAAACGAATAATTAGATGACTTATGGCAAACTCGTTGGAAGTGCCTAAAACGCGTTAATTGGTTTTGGGTGTCATCCAAGTTATTCAATTGTGTGGAACTATGTTGGTTAAAATTACAATACATAGGTGACGATTGTTTACCTATACAATTATTAAAGCCGCCGTTAATTGGGCCACTGACAATCCAACCAAGCTTAGTTTCACACAGTATGGGTTTCTTGTCCCCTAACATAATTCTACCGGACCCTAACAAGTTCCAAAATACTTCAACTCCAATAATTAAATCTATGGAAGCTGGCTTATGGAAATAAGGATCGGCTAAACGAATATTCGTCGGTACATCTAGTTGTACCTGCCTACACGGCACATTATTAGTTATTGTAGGTAATACAAAACAAACTAAGTCATTAAAATAATCCTCACACAAAGATTCAAATGATTCAATACGTACACTACACATTTTATTTATGGGTGACGATGAATTATTAATTCCAAGTATTGACTTATTAATCTTGTGGTACGGTAAATTTAATCGATTAAATAACCTTTCTGTAATAAGACAAGATGAACTCCCCGAATCAAGAAGTGCGCGGGCGGTGTGTTCGACATTGTTTATGTCTCTGCATTTTACTAATGCAGTGCTTAATAAAACGTCGCCCGAGCCAGTCGCGCATGGTATATGCGCAGGGACACTAGCCGATAGTGCAATAGGATCGTTGTCAGACACGATTGCGCAATCATCCTCGCTCGCGTTCGCGTCGGTCGCACTCGCACTGATCGTATTGTTTACGCCGCTGTTTTGCATGCCATCCACATAATGAATAAGTGTGTGGTGTTTACGCGTGCAGATTTTACAACCTGATCGCTTGCAGTGTTTAGGATAGTGACCACGTCGGAAACAATTATAACACACTTTATATTTCGGTAATAGTGCCAACCGCTCAGCTACGCTTAATTCTAAAAACTGTGGACAAACATTAAGGTTATGATTACCGTTGCACTTAGGACAATGTGCGCTTGAGTTAGACTCATTAGTGTTATTTGGAGTATAAATCAAAGCCTTTAAGTTTGAAACGTTCTTACTATGTGTGTCATCTTTCCTTGTGTGTGAAAAGCGGGAAACTTCTAACGTTTCTAATAAGTCGGCACGGTTCCTTAGGAATTCGATAAACTTATCAAATGTGACAGATTGGTTTTTATCAATAAGCCCTTTGCGTTCCTCCCATTCTCGGAATGTTTTTGTATCTAGCTTACGGCTAATAATATAAATTAATAATGTGTCCCAACTTTGAACAGGTTCGTCTAGTGTACACAAAGCTCGAATATTTTTATTAACCTGATCAATTAATTGTTTAAGTGCTGTTGAAGATTCTTTTGTGATAGGTTCGACATTGAATAATGAGGAAATGTGGTTTTGTATTAATAAACGTTTGTTGTCGAACCTCTCACACAGGAGATCCCAGGCCATAGCGTAGTTCTGAGATGAAAATTCAATAGACTGTATCACAACAGCAGCCGCCCCTTCCAGTGATGACCTAAGATAATGAAATTTATTGATTTCATCTATGTCATCATTGCAATGAATGAGACTGGTGTAAGTATCACGAAACTCAAGCCAGTTATCGTATGATCCTGTAAATTTAGGTAACTTAATAGTGGGTAATTTGACTAACTGACGTTTAGAACTATTAACTGATTTATAATCATCTTGTTCTGACTTAGAAAAGATATTTAACATATTTTTTGCTTGTGCCAATAATGAGTAATAAGTAGATTCGATTGCTGTACGTTCAGATATTTCACAATCTATGTTATCTGCTAAACATTCTAACTGCAGTTGAATCTCACTAAAATCATCGTACAGTGATTCCAACCTGTCAACACGCAACTGCAGCTCCATTACCTGACAAGCGGTTAATTTAGATAAATCTAGGGTTTCTAAATAGTTTCCAAAGACGGTTAATCTGCCCTTGTAACTGCTACGCTTCTTTTTAAGTTCTTTGATGTCGGTCATTTTGGAAAGTCGGTGTGTCGTCGACCTGGAATTTTACAATAGGTAGTTTTAATAAACTAGTAATTATACTTATTTGTAACAATACTGTAAATAAAGGTTTATATAGCTTATATACTGCTAAGTTGATATAAGAATATCGATGATTGACTCGATTAAAACAGTTAGAAAATTAACAATCTTGTGATGTACCTACTAAGTGATGAAAAAAATTGTAAAGGTAGTAAATTATAATGAATTTAAATTCTAATAATCTACAAGGAAATGTACGTACTAATTAATTGTTATTTTAAAGAAACAATGTATTGGTTATAATTATATTACACTTTAGGCACCTATTTAACTAACGCAACAATTTTGTCACTGTGCTGTATGATTAAACACTGTTAAATAAACCTGATTTGTATATAATATCCAATTAAATGTACTTATTAACACTTATTTAAAAATAAAACTTGTAGATTTCAAACATATGCAAATATAAAAATTTAAAAATGTTCGTTACTGACCTTTTACAATGTCACTTATAAATAAATCTAAGATTTTACCTGATTTTATGGTTACCTAAGAGTGCTGGGTTAATAAATATAGTTTTACGATTTATTCGACTTTTATTTCTTCGCTCCTGCAACTCCTTACTCCTTAATAAATGTCTTTAACTCCTCTTCACACTCCCTAGGAAATGGCAGGTAACTTCTTGAAGTTCTGATTTTTCAATCTAATCGTCGTAATTTATATTATCTGGATCTGGAGGACCATTATGTAGTGGACTGTAGGTTTTGCTGGTCAATTTCGACAACTTCTTGAGGTCTTAGAACTTCGGGGTGAGTAATTAAAATATCAACCGTTCGGTACAATGGTTTAATGGCGAGTGATATATGATTTGCAATTTTCACAAAAGTTAGGCAAAGCGCCTGATACAATTAAATAGCACGACACAACTTATAATTAAAACAGAAGAGCCGTAGGAGCTCGAACACGTTGATCTTACATAACTTAGGTCATAAATAGATGTTTCTTTGTTTATTTTGTTATAAAGATAGGGACCCAGAAATGAAAAAAATCTATTTGTAAAGACAAACTTTGATTCAGAGCTTGAACTACAGACAATATCTTTCCGTCTCTTGGTGTTAGTAAGGTTGGCGTTGTACGTAAGCGCAGTGTGCTGTTTTAGTACAGTGTACAATATAAACAGTTGACGAACCGTTAGCACTTTGCATGATTCATATAGAAGGCTTGTAGAGAATCGGTAAGGTCGGCGGGTGGCCACTTTAAGCAGGGCTCTTTGCGCTCGCTCTATAGAGAGCATTAAAGATTTTCCTATACCTCCCCAAGAGGTTATGCAGTATTGGATTATGGACTGACACAATGCCTTGTACATCTGTATAATGAGGTTATGTTGAAGTTTTTTAAATACAAATAATAATTTTCGTAACCTAGATGTTAAAGCGGCGATATGTTGTTTATAGGAAAGGGTTTCGTCCAATATAACCCCTAAATACTTAATATTAGTAGTGCTATTAATTTCCGGACAGGTGCAAATGTTGTTTGACTTAAGATAACAGTTATGTGCATATAAGTGAAAAGAATTGTTATGTGCATGGGGGTTACGCATACAAAATTGAATGAATTTAGTCTTATCAGTATTTAAGGTTAGTAGATTATGTTTAAGCCAGTTATTTACTACGTTAAACCCTTGTTGTGCATACTTTTGAGCTTCCGTAATGGTGTTTGCTGAGAAAATAAGCGCAGTGTCGTCAGCATATGTAACAATAGTGCCATGATGTAGGTTTAGGTTACAGAGATCATTTATATACACTAGAAAGAGTGTTCCACCGAGCACACTTCCCTGAGGAATGCCGAATTGGGGTAATAATAATTCGGAACTGATTACGTTGTCTATTTTGACACATTGATACCTATCCCGTAAGTAGTCTTTAAACAGTTTTAACTGTGTGCCTCTTATTCCTAAGGCCTCCAATTTCTTAAGAAGCAGTGGGATTGATACAGTGTCAAATGCTTTTGCCAGATCTAGAAAGACGCCAATCACATGTTGACTTTGCCCAAGTTCCTCGGAAATATAATTAGTCAAGGTGTGTACTGCATCTGCTGCAGATAACTTTGATCTGAAGCCGAATTGCTTGTGGGAGAAGAGGGAGTTATTTTCAAGATATGAAACTAATCTATTGTTTATAATTTTCTCGAGTACTTTAGATATCGAAGGTAGTAGTGAGATTGGCCTGTAATTAGTTACCAGATCCTTTTGCCCTGATTTGTGTATGGGAATTACTACTGCCTTTTTGAGGCATTTGGGGAAGATTCCTTCTGACAGGCAAATTCGGAAAATGTGAGTTAATGGAGGTATCAGTATGTGCCTAAAGGTTTTCAGTATTGCAGTGCTAATACCGTCCCACCCTGCTGCTGAGCTTTGTCTTAGTGATAGGATAATTCGTTCTACTTCACAGTCATCCGGTTCTAGTAAAACAAAAGACTTGCCAGTACTATTATATGTCGGAACGGTTGAAATAGCATTTTTTGGATGATTGTTACATGTTCTTTGAATTTGTTCAGCCAATTTTACACCAATGTTAGCAAAAAACCTATTGACGTTATCAGCGGATGAAAGCGGGGTACGATCTGTATATTATAATAAACTTGTATCGCACTTATTTTGCTTCGACGTATATGTTACGGACTTAACGTACTTCCACAATCGCTTAGTGTTATTGCCGGCTTCTGATATTTGAGATTTATCATACTCGATTTTTGTTATTCTTAGGATTCTATTGCAGAAGTTTCATTAACGCTTATAGACTGTTTGTAAGGTTAAATTATTTGGATTTTGCTTAGCTCTTTTATGTAGTCTATCACGGTGCTGAATGCACTTAATAAGGCCAGGAGTTAACCAAGATTTAATATTATAATTTTTGTTACTCAAATTAATTACATTGGTGTTTTTAAAAATAGCCGTTTGTAAGTTGTTAATAACATAAGACATAGAAGTGGTAGCATCAGCAGAATTGTAAACTGGGCTAAAGTCAATATTGCATAAATCACGTTCTAGGTTAGTCATATTAAGTTTTGACCTTTGCTGCGGACGCGAACGATGCTTAGAATGCATTAATTCAAGCGTAAACAAAATCGCGCAATGGTCTGTTATTGTTGAGTTAGTAACAAGTGTTAAACACGGAAGCTTAGTTTTGAGCATGACGTGATCTAAGCATGACCCACTTTGATGTGTTGGAAATGTGTGAGAAGGCAAAATTCCATGATATGCACAAAGGTTCAGATAATCTTGGGTTCCAGCATCATTATTTTCAGAATTAATATTAATATTTAGGTCGCCAATTATAATAATGTTAGGAAAGGAAGAAAGACCCTGTAAAATGTTATCTAATGAGTTATTAAATACTTCTAAATTTCTAAAGGCAGGAGACCTATAAATAGCTATTATTGCGATCTCCGAACCGATTTTAATAATAAGACAATTAATTACCTTCTTGGATAGTTGGCTCTTCGACAGTAAGGTGTAAAGCTATTTTTGTGTATACCACTATGCCATCATTCTGGTTTAAAGATAACTTTGTGTTGAAACTATTGTACCCTGGTAATGTCGGTATGTTCTTATTTCTGTTTGAAAGCCAGCTTTCCGTGAGGACAATAATATCACACTCGGTATCAAGCCTTTGTAATAAAACGCCTAGACTATCTATGTTTTTATATATACTGCGGATGTTTTGAGTTAGTATGGATAGTGGGTTGTTGAAATCGGAAAGATAATGTCTACAATTTTCAGTATCGCTTATTTTAGACATGTAAACTAAACTATCATCTAGATCTTTAATTAAGTGATTAGCCATATGTTATAACGAAACTAAAAAGAAACTTATAGACGCTTACAAGCTAGCTCAAGACTAATATGATAATAGGCGACGCTCTTAGGCGCCCTCATTATAATCTATGGAATTGATATACCTCGATTCTGCAATTTTCTTGACTGGGCATTCGAGGTCACCAGTTTTGTGGTTACTTGGTTTTTTAAAACGCAAGCATGTTGCACATTTCGGCGTCTCGTCTTTCTTGTTGCAATCCTTTGTTTCATGTCCTAGTTCACCGCAATGTCCACACGTCTGATTGGTCTCGTGACAAGTCTTCGCCGCATGTCCGTATTGTTGGCATTTGAAGCACCTGGTCACAAGGGTAAAGTCACGGACGGGGCAGGACGTCCAGTTGATAAAGACTCTAGCCTGGTTAATGAGGACTTTTCTAATGTTGGCAGGTACTTCTATAATAAAGTTACATGTTGATGCATCTTCTTTACCTGATTTGTGGCTCAACTTAATGCTAGACAAGAAGGACTCACGTGACAAATTAGGTATCTTATCGGTCAGGTTCTGTTCGTAAATGCAGTCATAGACATCTTGGTCACGAAGGGCCGTAGGTACACCAACAACTGTTATCCTAGGTCTTCTTTTGTGGGGGTCTTCTACCTTCAATCCCGAACTACTCAATTGTGTTGAACGCCGAAGTTTTTCAATGTCATCCTTTGACTCGGTGCTGATAATAATACCTCCGTTCCTGGTCTTCCGCAATCCTCTCACGTGCAATTTCATTTGCTCTGGACATATTATCTTTTGGACGAGTGTTTTGGTGTCGTCGCTAGATTTTTCCTTGTCGTTAGGATATATTGCGATCGAACTTAGATTAGAAGGTCGCAGGTGACTCAATTTATTGGTCTTAACAATATCGGCAAAGGAAATATTTTGGGCTGCAGGTTTTGAGCAAGATTCTTGTATTGTCTCCGTAATAGACTTTTTAAAGTCATCAAGACGTACGGCTAGGTCTTCTCTCTCTTTTCTTGCGTCTAGTGATGTTTTAATCATGATAGCCTTTTCTTTTAATGACTGATAATGCACAGCCATCTGGGAAACACCCTTACCAACCTTTCGCGCCAGAGCATTGATATTTAATTTTTGCTCTGTGTTCAGCTCACCGTCAGCGGCAATCTGGCACACTTCATTTAGGGCTACTTCTATGGTAGACATCCAAAAATTGATGTCGGTAGAGGTGAGGACCTGTAGCTTCTCCTCGGCGGCATGTTCTTGTGGCTGAGGAGTGCTTGGAGGACTGCGACACGTCTTTGTGCTTTGGTTAAAAGGGCTATTTTCAATGTTAGCCATATTTGATGTCGCTCACTTGTGATTCATAGTTTTTTTGCACACTTCACATAAAGTTACAACTGTACTAGGTCACGTATTTGATAAATGTAATTATTTAAACATGTAGATAAAAATATTGCAAGTTAGACACGTCTACTCCATCTGAACTGCGAATATGAAACTGTTATGTAATAATGTAATGGTATGAGTTTGACTTTGCATTAAAAGTCACCGTCTTTACTGGCTGTCTGGTAACTTTTATTCATTTTGTTTTAACACAACATGTTCAAACCAAATGTCCCATTAGTGCGAGTACTTAGCAAGATAATGAGAGCGCGCAGAGAAAGCTTTTAGCATCAGACGCCCCGCGCTGCGAGAACAATATGAAATTATAAACGAACTCTAATTATTTTAATGAAATACAAATGCAATGTCTATTAGGCTTTCTTATTAAATATAATATACCCAAATTATCTAATACTGAGCACTTACCTGAGAGTATTTTACAGGCAGCTATAGCCTACTGGAGATACAAACAGACTGCATGCAGGAGAGTATTGCGTTCGAATCCACGGCGCGCACCACTGTCTTTTCGGAGTCATGTCTGTTTTAAATTGTTTATTATCGCTTACCCCGTGCCTCGGAGAACACGTTAAACCGTGGGCTCTGGCTGTCATGAAGATCTCTGACAGTCGTTATGTCAGAGAGTCAGGATCCTCTGATAAACCTTAGTTTATACAGTCTTAACTGGTATAAACCATGAAATATCGCTATATCTTTGGATTGATCAGTCCCTCTGTGAAAAATCTGATTTTCTGTACATACTTTGTTAGAATACTAAGCGGACCCCGGTGTGCACGGCCTCTTGGGAACAATAGCTGTAAAACGCTAACAATACTTGTTATGTATCTGCCTTTATACAGTATCCATAATATGTAGGTATATTTAATGAACATTTTATTTTACGATGGGTAGCCTGCACTGACAGGCAGATGCAGAAGATTAAAATGTCTCACAAGACATCTTTCCTACCTACTTAGGTAGGCACCTAAAATGTTACCAGGACGAGACCAAATGGCTTGCACTGTTAAAAAGTTATCAGATTTCTTGTAGAGCCTACATTTCAAAGCACAACACGCATAAGTACACTGATAAGACTATAAAATAACGGTTCATCAGTCCAACTGCAAAAGTACCCATACAACGGCCATTTTCAATATTCAATCCACACATGGATTTTAAGATTGGAAATTCGTGTTTGACATATTTTGTATGCAGCTTATGAGAAAAACGAATCTAAAATCTATAGATCTATCTATAGTTCGAATATTGAATTTCGTAGTAAATCACACCAAAACACAGTAACTACCAATGTCCTTGTAAGTTTACATTTGCCTCTACACTAGGTACTAGGGCCATAATCATCAATCTTACCTACAATTATAATAGATGTCACAATTATGGATAAATGACGTTCCACTACTTCCCTAGAACCATAATCATAAGTTGGAGCAATCGAACATCGTTACGGTCGGTCGGGCTGCCGACCACAAATTAACCTTGGACAAAATACTCCAAGCGTGGGGATAATGAAATTGTACCAGAACACGCGAACAATTTAATTATGATGAAATATGAAACGGTAAAGGAACAGCCGTGGTGATAATTTGGCTCTTTTGTTACGTGTTTTCACCTCTTCTAATATGTTGGGTCCATGTTGTGATAAAACATATTTATTTTATTTACAAAGGACAAGTCCAGCACAAGGAATAAAGCCTTGGTCGCGCGCGACCAAGGCAAAGACCTCTACTAACATACAACTGACGGACACCCAGACACGACCATACATTTATGGACCAGACAAAGTGTTGTCTCATATGAGCATCGAACCGACAACACTCGTGTCAAGCGGCGAGACGTCCGTTTAAACCACTACGCCAACCGCGCTGTCTATAGATTTTGGAAAATGATAACTTGCGCCAGCCTGAAATATAAAACTACGAATAAAGAAACATTGGCTGTCTTGCTCTAGTACTTTTCTTTCAAGACTGTTCTTATTATTCCAGCAATCATAATTTCTACGTCGTAAATGACTTTTAATAAATTAATATAATAGATCCTTGATCAATATGAGCCATGTTACGAAATAAACGTAGACTTTACTACGGTTCTACAGCAGCTACGATACGCTACGTAGATGGACGAAGAGCTTGCCTCTTTGTCAATAATAATAGATGCATAGATGCCTACGCAAGATCGCACGTTGTCACCTCCAGAAAGTCTAGTTTAATGCGAACATTAACATTCTAAACCCCGCAATAATTTCATTTCTTGATTTAGTTTACAACCAAGAAATAAAACGTCTTTAGTATGGCGACCTTACGTTCCAACGTGACGAACAACCCTTCAATAAAAAGTTTCGTCGTCGCAAGTAATATTCAAATCGTGCCGAGTACTATATTTTGACCTAGCCTTTATAGCCCATCATCAATACTTCACGGTACGAAGAAGTTCTACAATAAACTTTAGTATCGCAATACGGACTTCCTCAATGTGGGATTTCCTTCATTTTATGGCCACTTTTAGTTAAGTTGTGGTAAATCACGTCACCTGGCTCGTTGGAGTTAGGCTTTAAACGCAAGATAACATTTACGGAATTACCTACTGCCAGTACAGTAAATCTGTTTATGTACAGTATTTACTAAAATTAATGAAGCTAACAGCCTTGGTAACGGGGCATGAATAGTCAGAGCCATCGACTGAAGAAGTACCAACACCACTTCACAGAACATTTATACCTACAGGAGGTACCGATCGGTTAAGAGTCGGCGATCCTTAACATCTCCTTTTTTATTTACAGTCTGGCATGTTTTTTGCTATTAGGTATATTACTACTTTGAATATTTGTTTTGAACATATTTCATTTAAAGCAAATAACGCTGTAAACGGTAAATAAATAATACGAAAATAACAATAATTGTACTAAAACCATTTCGGTGTTTTCATCACCGGACGATTCAACTCGATTCGATAGAGTCTTGTCGCATTGGGAGTGTACTCGACTCGCATGCTATCCATTGCTCTGCAAGTTCGGACTAGGCCCGTTGTTTAGTTCGAAGAAGTTATACCTACTCACCTTCAAGCGAGCCAAACAATTAGAACGACTTCAGTCATCTGTCTCACGTCGAATTTTGATCAAATACCCACTAAAACCACCGCGGTATCCCTGCGGGTCCCATGTAGTAGCGGGGTCATGCGATTCACGGATAGCATACTTTTCCGTGACTCCGCTCGGGATTGGCCCGCCGCTGGTGTTGGCGGGCCTCTCTCTTTATGACTTGGGAGGCGGCGCGGACACTACGCCGCCTACTTGCCTCCTACGTTGCCTGATTGCAGGCACTAAAACGGCCGCAGAGGATAGGGAGCATGGCAACCTGACAACACCGCATCTCCTTTTCCTCTGCGGCCCCACCGCGACGCAACAAATAGTGCACCCCCATTTGGTCGCGGGAGATAGGGCGCGCGGCAACGCAACACCGACACGCCTCTCCTCCCGCGACCGCGCCCGACTGCGAGGGACAGAAAGAACTGTCCCCCGCACCTGCACCTTTGGACGCATCCTGCGCAGGCCTCCATCAAGCCCACGCAGAGCGTCTACTCCCGGGATCTCACTTAGCTTCACCGTGGTTGCCCTAACCACGGTTACTGAGCCTGAAACTCACATCATTATAGTGCTTGAGGCTTGGAGACCCTTGGCAGAATCCGTGTTTTCCAAAGACAAATTAATTTTTAATTTTTCAAGCTTCGTTCCAGCTCTTCCACAAAACCCTCCTATCTCAAAATCCTGAATTCAGTACTGATTGGCGCCGAATGTCGCTCGAATCGAGGTGAAGCGTGAGGTGGTTATTTTGTACAATAACGTAATTACTATCGAACCCTTTTAACACTGAGGTTAATCTTATCAGTTAGTATAGAACACTCGTTTGGTATAATGCGATCAGTGGTGGATCAAAGATTATATTTTAGGGGAGGGATGGCTTCTCAATTTTGCCATAGAAACCGAACGCATGTAACCCATTGCTCATTATGTTGGGGCTTCCAATTTGTGCAAGTTATAAAAATGTAGGTAATCTATATATGTAAGTAGATAAAATTCTTGCGTTACTGCCTGACTGACTGCAGACAAGCCACAGCCAAAATATTGGGCGCAAGAAGTTGTAGTTAGGCACGTAGGTATATTCCTTGGAGATCGTAGGGATATATATTTTTTAATGGAATTCTTCGTAACAATAGTTTCAGGTTGTTCCATATCACATTAGATGCAATCAGTGCCGTGCCCAGGACCAAGGCGCAGAAGACCTTAGGGCTAAACAGGTCTCTAATGGCACGCCACTCAGCCCGGTTTTCGGCTCTACGTGTCCAGCCGCTGCCGCCCACTTTGAATATACCGTCACCCCACATAGCTGGAGGGCGTCCTACTACATACTATCTAACGTAGCCTTTGTCGTAATTTTGAAGTATAAAACATCCCTATTATAGTAATTTTTCTCCTCAAGTTTATTGACCTGAAACCATAAAATTGCCAAACCACATGCTGCAGACGACATAAACTTTAACACAATCCAAATGAAGAAAAATACAAACCTATAAAAATATATCCAAGCCATCCATTTCATTGTCTGCACAACACATTGTTTATCGTGACTACGGAGTATTAGACATCCCGTCGATCAGAGAGTAAAGCTTTAAAAGCGTTTTGGTGCTTCTTAACACGCCATAGGGGGTGTAATTTTCATATCTGTGTTATGTGCCACACCATCGTAACAATCACTCATAGCTGCCGAAACTCGTATATTTTATGACCCATGATATCGAAAGAAAGAAAGAAAGAAAGAATCATTTACTTGCACGAAATATGGTATATTAAATAGGTGGTGTATAAAATAAATGTGCTTAGCATATTTCATCCTTTGGGCATGCAAATTGCATAAATAGACTAGTCTATTATAAATCTTTAATTTATATTAATTTACATACTAAATAACAAAAGTTATTATAAGCAGCAACAGTTATAATTTAACATTTTGGGTAACATTATAAACTATTTAAACATACAGATATTACTTACATATACCTATTTGTAATCATCATTAAAATGAGTCTCATGAGGACTTTTCAAGTATTTCTGAATGGTATAAAAACATTTTTCTGCTAGCCGATAAACGATGATGACTTGTATACTGATGAGATGCATAACGAGCGGACCTTTTTAGGATTAAAAAGATTTTTTGTACTATAACTAAAACAGCACACAAGTTTTCATGAAAAGTGATGTCTGTAGCATGCGGTACAAGACGAAGCTTTTAGGTAGGTACGTGTCAAATACTGACTTCTTTATTTATTGTTGTCGATATAAAACGATCGGAGACGGAGGAGACGAGGCTGGTAAGCTGACTATAACCACATTTTTTTAATTACATACATACATACATAACGTCATGCCTTTTATCCCCGAAGGGGTAGGCAGAGGTGTATTTCTACACCCACTTTTCGCCAGATATGCTTAAGTCCCACGTAATAAGGGGCGAGCTTATTGCCGTACCGGGCACATTTCCAGACTCCGTGCTGCTACTGAAAATTCGGAAAAACCCAGTAACACTTTTGCCCGACCCGGGTATCGAACCCGGGACCGCCGATCAGCAGTCGCATACGCTATCCACTGTATCACGGAGGCAGTCTTATCAACGAAATAAAAATCACTGTGCACTTCGTTTAAAAAAACTGCACATTTCTCAAGAAGGTTTTAGGCGATAATGTGACTTGTGTGGTTTAAAAGGATAATAAGCGGCTTTCGTTCAATCTTCTCGCCTGGCAACTAGCAAGTTCAACTTAATTACACTTGTTTCTGTGACTGTACCGAATACGGTATAGTATTATTTTATTTCTAAGCTCTTTTTATATAGTGAGTACAAATGTAAGAACTAAGTATACATTTACTATTCTTGTACATGACCTTGTTTCGGATGCCTGGACCGTTGAAGTCCAGTTCTTTAAAATACCGGAGATTAAAAGCTATAGGTACCGACACCCGTTGTAACTTATAATTTTTGTCTCTTATGAAGAAACACATCTTTACTCACTCTCCTACAATTTTATTGTTAGTCCCCAAACTGTAAAAAACGTGAGAAAGCACAATCGTACTTTTACTTCAACTCGAAACATTTGAATTGGCAGTCAGCCAGCTAACAAAGGCCATCTATGAGTTAGAGTAGGCCGTATGAGGCAGCAACCATCACTACTTTTTCTGAACAAATATTGCTTTAATACAATAATTGCTAACTGTTAAAATCCATAAGATAGACTGTGTAGTCCAGTCAATATAGACATTTGAAATAACAAAAATTGCCGGAGAGCCAAATATTGGTGGAGAGCTAGGGTTTACCATTACAAATAAAGTCTTAAAAGTCCCCACCGATCCTATGTGTGCTACAAAAGTTATTCAGGGTCAAACGTCAAAATTTGAGGTTTTTTGGATTTTTCTCGAAAACGGTAAGTTTTATCAAAATAAAACCTGAACCAAAGTTGTAGATCTTAAAATTCTCTACAAACATGGTATGAATGGATTTTCCTAAGAGTTACCATTCCTGAGATATCGCGATTCTAAGAGTCACATCATACATGATATGCACACATTTCCACGCCACCTGTGAGGTAGTGTACACGGCGCGTATTTTTTTCCCGTGGTTTCCCCTGTAGGCCTACTCCACTAAATTTCATGACAATTTTAGGATAATTTGAGGGAACAATACCCGTCAAGTTCTAAATATTACCTTATTATTGATATTGATTATTGATATTGATTATTGATATTGATTATTGATATTGATTATTGATATTGATTATTGATATTGTTATTGATTATTGGTTTAACTATTATTTTGATTTCTTTAAATATTTTAATCAGATTCATACTCTTGAAAGTCTACTTTAACAGTCATGTCTTCTTCGATTTCTTCTTCTTCCTGGATATTCATAAATTGTTCAAATGTGGCTGAATCATTGGACTCTTCATTAAAATCACAGGAATCTTCCTCAATGGGTCAGATGTGCTACCTGATTTAAATAACGGAATTACTTTACTACTTTTCATTTGATCAGGAACACACTACAGTCAATGCATCTATTGAAAATCATTGCCAGTTCAGGTGTTACTGGATTATGAATTTCGTAATCACAACAGAATTACCGCAAAGATCACGAGTCTTCTTCAAATTAAGGGTATTAAAAGTTTTTACAATATCTCTGACAGTGACATAACTAAAACTAAATTCAATGTTACACCTATTGACTTTTTGTTTCAATAGAGATTCGGCGTCATTAGGGGACGAGTTCAGAGATTTTGTGGTTGAGACTGGAATGTCTGTGAAGAAATTTTCAAATGCTGTGGCAACTTCAAGATCTGATTTTAATATTTTTTTATTTAATTGAAGAGTGTAATCGTTACTTTTAATCTTGACCTGACCTTGACCTTTTAATCTTTATTCTAGTCTCATTGTTTAAAATATCCCACGTTGCTTTTATTTTATTGTCACTGTTTTTAATTTTTGATTTTAAATAAAGTGTCTTAGCTTCATGACAAATCTTTTTAAATAACTTAAAATAATTTCTTCCATATTGACAAAATTGTTCATCATTTTTAATAATTACTTTCTGTTCATATAATTCGCAAAGCTTAATTCTACTTTTATAAATTTCAGTGGTTGCCCATTCACTGAAGGATGTAGTGATGTAGAATTGAATATAGTACAGTACATGTCAAAGAAAGAATTGTACAACTTATTAGGATAGCTATCAAATAATTTTCAAAAAACCTCAAATTTTGACGTTTGACCCCGAATAACTTTTGTAGCACACATAGGATCGATGGGGACTTTTAAGACTTTATTTGTTATGGTAAACCCTAGCTCTCCACCAATTTTTGGCTCTCCGGCAATTTTTGTTATTTGACCACTATTTTTATGTCTAAATTGACCGGACTAATGCTGGAATGTCTGGCACTAATTGTTGTTATAGGTTTTTATTAGGTATATCGTCTTATCTGCTTTTTTGATATTGCTATGAAAATCACAAGGTATGAAAAAATCATAAAAGAGTTGGAAGAAAATGTCAAAAAAGGAAAACAATGTTGACTCATTGTTAGTCAGTCAACGTTTAGATCGTTTCGAAGCAATAAGTCAGAACATTCCATTAACGTACAATTAAATAACAAAAGGATTGAATCGTTTTAGAAAAGGTCGTAATGGGTGTCCTGACGCCATTTTGTTTGCGTCAAAACAGACAAAACTTTTAAGGGAGGAATAAAGTCGCATTGAAACGATATTTACATAAAATTATATCGTGCTAGACTTTAGTGGTGTAATTCTAGGAAATATTCTTAACATTCGAATTCTGGTGTATTTAAATTATATAGCTATTGTTATTAGTATTACTGTATGAACATTGCGGGCGTTCAAAGAGAGTCTTTAGCTGTTATCAGTCCACCAAGTGTTATTAAAACAATTCTCACGCAGGAAACACATTTTTATGATGATATGATACACAGGTTGTTGTGTCTAGCTGCTTTCTGCGTCACTGGCGCCAAATGATAGGTACTTATAAAAAATATACCTTAGTCAGTTATCATTTTATGGTGCACAAAAATAATATTGCACTGTACCTACTTTAGTTGTAAGTATTTTTTATATTTTAATCTAAGATGTACGTGTAAGCCTAGCTGTACCTAAAATTCAATGAGATCTTTCTTTTCACTTTCTCAATCAAAATCTCTCCAGTTCTATTCCGTCACAAACCAATCTATCTATTCGAATCAATTAGCGATCGGACGGCTAGTTACTATTCAATATGCATAAAGCTTTGTGGTTCTATGAATGCGAATTGTTCGGGCTAGCCACCAAGTAAGATTTGCCTTCAGAATTCCATCAAGTTTATTTTCAAGCGGTTCGAGACTTTGACTTTGGATCGCACGATGCATTTATATTGTCGATCCAATTAATGAAATACTTATGAGCTTGAAATAAATCCGATGAGATCTCTATTTATGATTTATTTTGTAAGTCAGGGAGATATTGTAATAGATACGGTTCTGTTGCGTTTAGATGGCTCGAGTACGCGATGACTACCCAAACAACTTGCATAGTATTAAGTTGTTTTCTCCAGCAGTGATTTTAAGTGTCTGTAGCAAAATGACGTTAAGTTCTGGGGTGGACCAAAACACTTACTTGAAATTGTCAGACCTTATGACTATTATTTAAAATAATATATACCTCATACCTCAAGCATACAAAAATGAAGAGCTTCTTTTTACACATGCATATAAATCCAATTAAAGTGACTGGCCTACAACTAACAAATATATGATATTTCTTGGTATAGATTATATGAGTTTAACTTTGAATTCACCGTCTTCACTGGCTGTCTGGCAACTTTTATTCATTTTGTTTTAACACAAAATGTTCAAACCAAATGTCCCCTTAGTGCGAGTCATCATCATCATATCAGCCAAACGACGTCCACTGCTGGACATAGGCCTCCCCCAAGGTTCTCCACACAGACCGGTCTTGAGCCGCCCGCATCCAACCTCCTCCCGCGATCTTGACAAGATCGTCGGTCCACCTTGCGGGGGGCCTACCTCTGCTGCGTCGTCCGGTACGTGGCCGCCACTCCAGAACCTTTCTGCCCCAACGGCCATCGGTTCTTCGAGCTATGTGCCCTGCCCACTGCCACTTCAGCTTGGCTATCCGGAGAGCTATGTCGGCGACTTTGGTTCTACTGCGGATCTCCTCATTTCTGATTCGATCTCGCAGGGAAACTCCAAGCATAGTTCTCTCCATCGCCCTCTGAGTGACCTTGAGCCTTCTGATAAGGCCCATAGTGAGCGACCACGTCTCTGATCCATAAGTCATCACTGGCAACACACACTGGTCAAAGACTTTCGTCTTGAGACACTGCGGGATATCGGACGAGAAGATATGTCGTAGCTTCCCGAACGCTGCCCAACCGAGTTGGATTCGACGATTGACCTCCTTCTCGAAGTTGGACCTACCTAATTGGACTACTTGTCCCAGGTAGATATACTTGTCGACAACTTCGAGCGTAGAGTTCCCAACCTGAATAGGAGCAGGTACAACATGGACGTTCGACATGATTTTCGTCTTGTCCATGTTCATCTTAAGACCTACTTGTTGGGAGACTCTACAGAGGCCATCGAGCATTGTGCCTAGGTCTTCCATGGTCTCAGCCATGACTACGATATCGTCTGCGAATCGAAGGTGAGTGATGTACTCGCCGTTGATGTTGATGCCGAGTCCATTCCAGTCCAGAAGCTTGAAAACATCCTCCAGCGCAGTGGTAAACAGTTTCGGGGATATGACATCCCCCTGTCTCACCCCTCGCTGGAGTTGAATAGGTTTCGAACTCTGGTCCTGGAGGCGGACTGACATAGTGGCGTTTTCATACAAACACTTCAGCACTTCGATATATCGGTAGTCAATCCGGCACCGTTGGAGAGACTGTAGCACCGCCCAGGTTTCGATCGAATCGAAGGCTTTCTCATAGTCCACAAACGCCAAGCATAGGGGCTGGTTATACTCCTCGGACTTCTGTATAACCTGCCGCAGCGTATGTATGTGGTCTATGGTACTATAGCCTTTACGGAAACCGGCTTGTTCGGGAGGCTGGAAGTCGTCTAGCTTGCTCTCGAGACGATTCGTGATGACCCTCGAAAACAGCTTGTAGACGTGGCTCAGAAGTGTGATGGGTCTGTAGTTCTTCAAGAGGGTTTTATCCCCTTTCTTAAAGAAAAGCACCACCACACCTCTGTGCCACGCCTGTGGCGTTTTACCCTCGAGAATGACGGAATTAAATAGCTTCCGGAGGGCTTCTCTAGCGGGTGCACCGCCGGCCTTCAGAAGCTCACTCGTAATTCCGTCATCACCCGGCGCCTTGTTGTTTTTAAGCTGTTTGAGAGCCACACTAATCTCGTGCATGCTGACGTCCGGGATATCTTCGGTATAGTGTCGGGTCAATCCAGCTCTAGGGTCTGACGCTGGAGTGCTTGCGGGTTGTTGCGTTGTCGTGTATAGCTGTCCATAGAACCTTTCGATCTCCTCCAAGAGCTCAGGCTTGGACGATACGATTCTGCCATCCTCCGTCTTCAGCTTTGTCAGCTGACTCTGCCCAACAGACAGATCCCTTTGGAACACTTTGGATCCCTTATTCCGCTCGATCGCCTCACGAACACATTTTGTGTTGTATTGGCGGAGATCGCGAGTCAGAGACTTAGAGATCTGTCTGTTGAGGTGCCGATATTTCGGCATGTCGTCGGAGGATAGCAGAACCATCTTGCGCCTTTCCTCTAACAGCTCGAGGGTCAGATCCGAGATCTTTTTGGTTCTCTGGCTTTTCTGGGGCTTAAAAAATTTAGCCCCTGTTGTATGGACAGCATCCACGAACCCGTTACTGTACACGTCCACATCTACGCATTCACCCAGGCATTCGAAACGGTTCTTGAGTTCGAGCTGAAAGCTCTCGGGGTTTTGGATATGAACCGGTGCCGGTCGGAGCGTGGACTTTATCAACCTCGACCGTTCGAGGCTTGTACGGATATTCAATGTGCCTCTTACCATTCGGTGATCGCTCCCCACTTTAAGTGAATTGATCACGGAGACATCATTGAATATCTGCCTCTTCGTCGACATGATAAAGTCGATCTCATTTTTGGTTGCACCGTCTGGACTTACCCAGGTCCACTTGCGGCATTCTCGCTTCTTGAAGAAGGAATTCATCATATAGAGTCCTTCCTTCTCCATAAAGCTAGCCAGCAAGTGACCCCGGGAATTCCGATGCCCATAACCAAATGGCCCCACTCTCAGCTCATCACCGTCGCGTTTGCCCAGTTTCGCGTTAAAATCTCCCATGACCACGGTGTAATGGGTTTTGTAGCCATGTATAGCCCGAGATATGTCCTCGTACATGGCTTCCACCTCCTCATCGGGGTGCGACGAGGTCGGAGCGTATACCTGTATGACCTTCAGCGAATACCGCTTGGATATTCTGAGTATAAGGTACGCTACCCTGCTCGACACACTCCCGATATTTACCACGTTGGTCACGAGAGATTTGTGGACGATGAACCCGACACCACCTTGGGACTGTTGGTCGCCCTCCCGGTAGAAGAGCAAGTTACCGGAATTGAGAACTATTGAGTCCTCCCCCTGTCTTCGGACTTCAGATAGGCCTATGACATCCCATCGCAACTTGCTCAATTCTTCTTCCAGCTCGACAATCTTCTCGTCGGTCCGCAGTGTGCGCGTGTTCAGTGTTGCCAGGGCCAATTGTCGTTGGTGATGGTAGCCCGATCTCTTCCGGAGATTCTTCGCACCCCTTGCCCCGCCGTTACCATGGCCGCTACCATAACCAGGACTAGCGGGGCTGCCGGGGACTAGGGGCCGGTTTTTAATGGTGTGATTCATAATTGGGGGGGATATGCCATAATCGCCACGCTTGGCAGGCGTATTGGCGATCGCAGTGGCGGAAGTTCTTAGTGCTGGACGCTGCTGCCCATCTAGCATCTCGGGATTTCCTTCCGCCAGGTTCGGATGGTTTGACCGCCATCTTTCGGTTAGTGCGAGTACTTAGCAACATAATGAGAGCGCGCAGAGAAAGCTTTTAGCATCAGACTCCCCACGCTGCGAGAACAATATTGTTACGAGCTGGGGTTCGGTGATAAATTATATACACTATGCCAGAAAAACTGTACTTTATTTACTAACAAAAACACTATACACACTTAATTTTTCAACACTAATAAAACACACTTATTTCAAACACTTTTCCACTCCACTAAACACTTCCGACTTACTTCCTTCGCTTCTTGTTTATTGCTCCGATATTCAATTGAAACTGTGTCCGGTCCGTTCGCTCGCGCTCTATTTATACTGGCCGGATAACATCACTAGCGCATTCTAGATGCTTCTACAAAACTGTCGAAATAATCGCTAACAGTCGATACTCGATACAGCATCGCCATCTAGTATAGAGTAGCTGAATTACCTTTAAACCACCGATACATTCAATCTCTTCTAGTTTAGATATAGTTAGATTCCCCATTCACCGATAGATGGCGTAACACTGCCCCCCTCTTAAACGTGTTCGTCTCGAACATCGTTGGACCCATGGTAACGAGCCAACCGGTCCACATGAACTATCTTCGGTGCACCTCGCGACCCCTTCTGGATTCGATAGGTGACGTCGTTCATCCTGGTAATTATGCGATGTGGTCCGTCCCATCTGGCTTGTAACTTAGGCGATTTAGCGTTGCTTCGTAGTGGGTTATGAAGCCACACCAATGATCCCTCATCGATGCCTTTGTTGTTCGCCTTCCGGTCGTAGCGAGACTTCATCTTCTCAGACATCTGTTGTCCTGACTCCCCTGGAGCTCCTACATTGTACACCTTCAATGCACCTCTGCTACGAGTGTGTGGCCTCTTGACAGCCGCACAACTTGTGCATTTGCGGCACCAATTTTCGACGTCATCCCGACAGTGGAACCAATAAAACCGCTCCCGGATCTTAGTAAGGGTCTTCTTAACTCCCATGTGTGATATCGGGCAGACTAAGAGTATAATCGCTGAAAGAGTAAAGGAACATATCGCAGCTGTGAAAAACCGACATATTAATAAGTCTGCTATAGCTGAGCATTTGTTAGAGTCTGGACCAAACCACTGGATAGAACTGCATCAACCACAAGTCTTATCCACCGATCGTCGCTATTACTCCAGGATAGTACGTGAAGCGGTAGAAATCAAGAAATATAACAATTTCAACCGGGAGGATGGATATAGATTATCGGCTACTTGGAATCCAGTCATCAGCAAATGTAAACACCGCCGCAGTGATAAATCTCAACAGTGTGTAGACGTCATTAGTGTAGTGTGTCGGAGTACCGACAGTGCGAACTTAAATAAAGATCAAGTGAGGGTAGGTGCCGAAACCCGCACTTCTACAAGACGGCGCTGAGCTCTCATCAGTCTCTCCGCGACCACGCTCGGTGCAAGACGAGCGAAACGTCGGAAACAAATAGGTATTTATACCTTAAATAAATTGATTGTACGCGATTAAGACCCGCTAATTTATTTTGTATGAAGCCAGTCACAGCCATCGACTGAAGAAGTACCAATGCTACTTCACAGAACATTTATACAGTAGGTACCGATCGGTTAAAAGTCGGTGATTATTAACATATCCTTTTTATTTAGGGTCTGGCATGTTTTTTGCTATTAGGTATATTTTAGATACTACTTCGAATATTTGTTTGGAACTTATTTCATTTAAAGCAAATAACGCTGTAAAGCAAAGGTAAATAAATACTACGAACGTAAAAATAATTGTACTAAAATCATTTCGGTCCTTTCGTCACCGGACGATTCAACTCGATTCGATCGAGTCTTGTCGCACTGGGAGTGTACTCGACTTGCATGCTATCTATTGCTGTGCAAGTTCGGACTAGGCCCATTGTTTGGCTCGAAGAAAGTATACCTACTGACCTTCAAGCGAGTCAAACAATTAGAACGACTTCAGTCATGTGCCACGTCCAATTTTGATCAAACACCCACTAAAACCACCGCGGTATCCCTGCGGGGCCCGTGTAGTAGCGGGATCACGCGATTCGCAGATAGCATACTTTTCCGTGACCCCGCCCGGAGTTTGCCCGCCTTTGGAGTCAGCGGACCCCGTCTCGTTATGACTTGGGAGGCGGCGCGGACACTACGCCGCCTACTTGCCTTTTGGCGGACGGGGAGCAGCCCCAGCGCTCGCCGTCTGCAGGCACTAAAACGGTCGCAGAAGATAGGGAGGACGGCAACCTGACAACACCGCATCTCCTCTTCCTCTGCGGCCCAATGGTGCGCCCCCATTTGGTCGCGGGAGATAGGGCGCGTGGCAACGCAACACCGACACGCAGCGTTGCCATATATACAGATTTCTCCGTATTAATACAGATTTTCGATGTGCGATACAGATTAGCATTGGATACAGATGTTTATACAGAATTTTCACATTCTGGTGACTACATTGCCATATTCTGCTTAAAATGGAACATATCACAATAAATAACATACCTACTCATATGCTGTCCTTAATTATAATATTAAAAAAAAACTGTGGATGCACAGATTATACAATATTTTATGCTCAGAATGTAGAAAATATAGGTATCAAAGAACGGAACGCACTAACATTGTTCATACAAAAGTCGTCTCTAAATGTGTGAATTAAGGTATTTTCTTGAATGTAAGAGAGCGACAACCGGTTGCCTCTTGGGGTTTGAGCGATAAATGTTTGGCGCGACAACCAATAATTATCGCTTGGGGGCTGAGAGGTTTAGCAAATTGTTTTTATTTATGTATATTTTTTATTTCATCCTACCTAACCTATTCCCTTGAAAGAAGCAGATCAAAGTAACTAAGCTGCTTATGATAAGTAGGTTCTGTTTTGGTTCTTTTGGTCATACTTACAGATTTTATACAGATTTCATGATAAAAAGGCATACAGATTTAATACAGATTTTAGCAGTTCCTACTACAGATAAAAGGTTCAATGCATCTGGCAACACTGCCGACACGCCTCTCCTTCCGTGACCGCGCCCGACTACGAGGGACAGAAAGAACTGTACCCTGCGAATGAATTTTTAATTTTTCAAGCTTCGTTCGAGCTCTACAAAACCCTCCTATCTCAAAAGCCTAAATTCGCTACTGATTGGCGTCGAATGTCGCTCGAATCGAGGTGAAGCGTGAGGTGGTTATTTTGTACAATAACGTAATTACTATCGAACCCTTTAACACTGATGTTAATCTTATCAGTTAGTATAGAACACTCGTTTGGTATAATGCGATCAGTGGTGGATCAAAGATTATATATGTTAGGGGAGGGATCCGAAGGGATCTTCTCAATTTTGCCATAGAAACCGAACGCATGCATCCCATTGCTCATTATGTTGTTAGGGGCTTTCAATTCGTTCATGTTATAAAAATGTAGGTAATCTGTATAACATGTAGGTAAATAAAATTCTTGCGTTACTGCCTGACTGACTGTAGACAAGCCACAGCCAAAATATTGGGTGCAAGAAGTTGTAGTTAGGCACGTAGGTATATTCCTTGGAGATCGTAGGGTTATATGTATTTTAATGGAATTCTTCGTAACAATAGTTTCAGGTTGTTCCATATCACATTAGATGCAATCATTGCCGTGCCCAGGAACAAGGCGCTGAAGACCTTAGGGCTAAACAGGCTTACGCAAGTAGGTCCTATTATATCTCATAAAATCACACACAAGAGCGCAGTTATTCAAACTCGCACCGGGCGGATTAAAGTTTGCACGGGGCTAATTACAACACTGTATGGTCTGTATAAATTAACTTAGTAGGTAGGTATCTCGGTCGTTATCAAAGTTCGGGGTCCGGTTAGTATTCTAACCGGATTTGACTGAATATTTTTTTAGCTTTTTCATAGAGCGACTATCTCCGCGACCTAAAGGGTGAGCGATACTCCATGATTTAGAGCAATTTCACTTCATTTGAAGGTACTTATTACTCCTAACGAAAAATGATCATCGTCAAGGATCTACATGTCAGCTCTGTTCTTCGAGGCACGACGCAAGCGATAATTAACAATTTAGTACGCACATAACTTCGAAAAGTCAGTGGTGCGCGTCGTGGATTCGAACCCTCAGCACAGTCTGTTGCTATCGACACTAGGCTAACGCAGCCTCTGTAAACATTCCTAAAACTAATTTTTTTTTTAGTTTTGCTAATCACAAGAGCAGCTAATTTGCTTGCGACAAACTACATTTTGAAATTGATTAAAACTTGTTTAATTAGCTGACCGTTTAAATGATGTATTCTCTTAGTACCCAACGGTCGAATACCTGTGACGGAGATAACAGAATGTTATTAAAATTCAGTTGTCCTCATTATATTTTTGTTAAAAGGACTAAGTAGTACCTCGCTTAGCGGGCCAACTAATTGCAGGTAGCGATGCCCGATACGTCGCTTTGTATCGATATATCGTATCGTACGTAATGTATCGCAACTGATTGTATCGATACACAATATATATCGTATGCCTTTGTATCGATATGGTAAATATCGCAACGAAATATCGCATTGGATTTTTAAAATAAACTCGTAAGTAAATTTAGTAAATTTTATCGGTTAGCTAGAAGTGATAGAACATTCGAATGTGTGAACATAACATGACCGTTACGATGCTATTTTTATTTTACAGCTGCCAATGTTTAAAATCTAAGCTTTTAAGAAACAGCAATTTTGACAACCGTTATGGGTCTAGTATGTTTCGATTTTCAGTTAGCGTGTTATTAACTGAAGAGAATAAACGCTCCGACGGTACTGACGCCGCAACAACAGATAAATATTTAAGAGCTAAATACTAAGATTTGGCCAAGCAGTAGTCCTTGCTGTCCAATACATCAAGGGATCTGATACCTATACCAAAGAGTATACAAATACTACGTAAGAAGAGACGGATGTGCCATAGATCATGCGAGACTTTCAGTTTTGTATGAAACGTGCAGGGAGAACTCGTACCAACATATAGATACTAATTGACATCGTTTTTATGTTGTCAGCATTGTCATATTTGTCAATATAGGGATGTACCCTCTAGTGATTAACGAAATATCGATATCGATAATATTCGGTAACAAATAATTATAATTATGTTTCGACTGGAATTATACTTTTCCAACACAAATAAAAGATGTATTTAATATTTATGTGTTTATTCAAACAAATTAGCCTATTCTATAAATCTATTCTAGATTAGCGAAGAAAAATACGCAGAACTAAAAGATATATGTATGTTCATGTAATGGAAAGGTTTTCAACATTTCTTCTGTAATAGGATTTAAAGAAATGTCTATAGATACAAGGCACAGCTGTTTTTCTGACTTGAGTTCCCTTTTTTTTTAAGTCTTTCGGCACATAGTTCAACTAATGTAATTTTTCAATGGGCACATAAATCAAGTCTTGGTTTCCAGTTGCAGCTACCCATTTTTACATCTAAAAAGAAAAAAGAATAGAATTTTTAGTCCTTGTGCCAATTTCTAATAACGGATTATCGATAACTGACAGGCAGCACTATAGTTTACCTACAAAGTACTAGGATATGAAACTTTAGAATATTTCCTTATTTTTTATGTTTCATTGAAATATATCACATTATAAATATTCATTGATCTTTATCTAGGGACATTTTGCCATAAATACCTACCCTTTTTTCATTGCTTGACCGGCATGTTGTTGTATGCCATATTTCGCACGTTATTTTGCTTGTTTTCATTGCGCTCCTTTCAATGTTAATCAAATAAATATAATAACACTAACACTAGAAGTGTAAAATTACATTTATTTGGTATACACAAAGCACTTTTACAGCATGTTTTTTACGTTTTATAAACAAACTACTTATCGCGGCAAAGTTCAATCTGGATAATAATATGACAGTTGTGACAATTGACACTATTGACAGCCAAGGCGGTGATGTACGTATAACCCGTCTAACTTTGAAAGAATACTGTTCCAAGGGTACATAGTGAAGGATGCTATCTTCACGTTTTATACATATAATAGTAGCCATTAAAAAGATAGCACGTTTCATACATTCAGTTTTTTCTTAGGAACTTGCGCCAGGCTGACCTATACCATAGTACCAACACATTACATTAATAAAAATCATCAGTCATATTTCGATCTACCCGCATCGTATTACTCAAAAATCGAGCCGGCCGCACCTACAAGTGTGGCAGCAAGCGGCATTACAAAAAAAATAAGTTTGTTTACATTTTTAATCTTTGTTATTGTTAGTCTTAGTAAGATAGTGTTACGCCATCTATCGGTGAATGGGTGTACTAGAAGAGATTGAATGTATCGGTGGGTTAAAGGTAATTCAGCTACTCTGTACTAGATGGCGTTGGACTATGTCGACTGTTCCCGACTTACTAGAATGTTTCGTCTGTAGTGCGAATGTTCGGGAATATGCCAGAAGGATCTCGTTGCCTGTCCGGCCGGTATAAATACGCGGCGGGCGAGCGAGTTAGGACAGTAACAATTGAATACCGAAGCGATCAACAAGAAGCGAAGGAAATAAGTCGGAAGTGTTTAGTATTGTTCTAGTGGTGTGAATAGTGTGTTTTTATTAGTGTTGTGTTTGAAAATTAAGTGTGTGTATCTAGTGTTATTGTGTTAGTGAATAAAGTTCAGTTTAAGTGGCATAGTGAGTTATAATTTATCGTCGAACCCCAGCTCGTAACAAATTGGTGTCAGAAGAAAGGGATAAATTATGCCGGTTATGCCGAAGGAAGAAACTGACGGAGTACGTACCAGGAACCAGCGCCAGCAAGACCTGGACCAGAGACGCTTCGGAGACGTTCCTTCTCCATCGTCTGGTGGATCAGGCGACTCCGCGGCTGCAGTGGAGCCTGCAAGCGCACACTCCATGGCGGTGCCCGACATCGCGGCTCTGATGGCGTCCATGCAGGAGCAGGCGCGCCGCATGGAAGAACAGCGACAGCGCGACAAGGAGGAGCAGGCCCGCCGTCAAGAGGAGCAGGACCGCCGTCAAGAGGAGCAGGCTCGTCGTCAAGAGGAGCAGGCTCGCCGTCAAGAGGAGCACGCGCGCCGCCTAGAGGAACAGCTACAGCGCGACAAGAAGGAGCAGGCTCGCCGTCAAGAGGAGCACGCGCGCCGCCTGGAGGAACAGGCTCGCCGTCAAGAGGAGCACGCGCGCCGCCTGGAGGAACAGCTTCAGCGCGACAAGGAGGAGCAGGCTCGCCGTCAAGAGGAGCACGCGCGCCGCCTAGAAGAACAGCTCCAGCGCGACAAGGAGGAGCACGCGCGCCGCCTAGAAGAGCAGGTGGTGCTTATGAAGGACCTCAGCGCCGCTGTGGGGAAGGATTTGAAGGCGGTCAAGGAGGAACTTCAGCAGCACGAGGCCCGTATCAGCGACGTAGAGATGCTCGTGCACGACAAGCTTGAGACTCGCGTCGCATCTATAGAGAAGCGTGTACATGACCACCACGAGACCTGTGTTGCTGAAGTGGAGAAGAAATTGCGTGGGCTCGAAGTAACACCAGCGGCTGTAGCACCCTCACCTCGTGGATTTAAGGTTCCACCATTTGATGGCTCGTCATCGTGGTTTGCATACAAGCTCCAGTTTGAGGCCGTTATGCGAACGAATGGGTGGAATAAAGAACAGGCCTTCACCGCCCTAACCTTGGGCCTTCGTGATCAGGCCTTGACGGTGTTGGAGGTGCTTGGGCAAGACGTCTCCTATGAAAAGCTAATGGAGGCGCTGGAGGCAAGATACGGTGACGCACACCTAGAACATGTGTATCGTGCTCAGCTGAAGGACAGGGCACAACGCACCGGAGAAACTCTGCAGCAGTGGGCTCTAGAGGTACAAAGGCTGGTCAGGAAGGCATACCAGTCGTCGCCTGCGCTTATTGACGAGAACCTCGTACAAGCGTTTACGGATGGGGTCCGGGACCTGGAAGTTAGAGCAGCGGTAAGACTTGGGCACTTCAAGTCCCTGAAGGAAGCCTTAGCCTACGCTCTGGAGGTGGAAGCAGCGCGTCACGAGGATCGAACTTACCGTATCAGGGAAGTTGTTTCTTCACCACGGTGCTACAACTGCGGGCAAAGAGGCCATATCCGCTTGAGCTGCCCAAAGCGTAAGCGGCACTTTGGTACCCTGTCTCCACCAAAAGGGTCACCTGACGTACCTGTCTGGCGGCGAGAGCCACGTAGCGCAGATGCTCTGACGCGTAGGCCTTACCCCGACCAATGCAAACACTGTGCAAGACAGGAAGCGAAGCCGGCAGCGCTAGTGAGAATGTTGAAGACGGATCTGAGCGACGGATGGAAAGAAGCGTTGCAGAATGCTCAGCAAGAAGACAAGGACGTACAGGAGATTCTCGAATGGAAGAAATCAGGCGCTCCTAGGCCCAAATGGAGTGATATCGCAGCAATGAGCCTGTACGGCAAAACCTTACATTTTTAAGTTATTCAGCAATTTAGACGCTTTAAACATAATGACCCAAAACGAGTCAGTACGTAACGCAACCGCAGCAAGTGTTGTCGCGCGTGCTCCCCCATTCGTTTAGCAATTATCATTTGTTCTGTTATATACTGTAATATACGGTTTTCACAGAAAGATTATCGCATCATTTTAACATCCTTTTCGCACCAGTATCTTCATGGTCCTTCGAGAAACCGTTCGGGACCTCGCGTGTTTTTGATAGTCCTCCATCCGGTAGGAGTCGACTAGTGTTAAATCAAACCGAAAACTAGTGAGGACATTCGTTCGGTGAACTAGCAGCTTTGTGGAGATAGCAGTCTCGTCGAAGCAGTCATCAACTCATCAGCAAGGAGACAGTATCAACAGCAGATCTGTCACCGTAAACGGCCGTAAGCAACGGATTACAAGTAAGATCTTTCCTTTTTATTTTTTATAAACAATAACGTCTACTAGCAAAATGGAAAGTCTTTACGTGTCGCAGCGGGAGCTTAGCGAGGCTATGACAAAATTGAACGTGAATATCAAAAAGGATAGCGCCGAAAGAAAAACAGGAGACTATTTTAAACGTCGTTTAGAATTACTTGAGAGCTATTGGTCCGATTATCAAAATAATCACTTGCGTATCTGTGCGGGTGGGGACAAGGAGCATGAGTATTTTAAGAATTCGGAGCATGAGCAAGCAAGTAAACTGTATACCAGCATTAAGGCGTTAATTACCGAGCAAAGTATGGAATTAGCAACTACGAGAGTACCTACACCGAGACGCCTTCAAGCAAAACAACAAGATCTAGAAGTAGCAAGTCCAAGCACCAAGCATTTGATGGAATCAAGAGGTTCTACTAGTAAGCTCGACGATATGCTTCGCAAGCAAGCAGCAAATATCAAGGCTTTTAAGAGAGCCGTGTCCAACATCGATCTGGATACAATCAATGAAAAATGGGAGATGGAAGATGCTCTCAAAACACTAAACTCTAAGTGGAAACAAGTGGATAGTCTCCACTGGGAAATCGATGGTGAAATGTATGGAGTAGATGAAGAGTATGAGCTTACGTACAATCGCAATGAAAGAACATTTATCGATCTCAAAAAATCTATTAATAAAAAGCTCTGGTCGGTGTCTCACAGAGAGCATAGCACTCCACAGATGGACATACCCATATTTTCTGGCAAATACCATCAGTGGTATTCGTTCAAAGATTTGTTTAATGAGACGATACACAACAATGCTTCATTGTCGAACGCTCAAAAAATGCAGTTTTTAAAGGGAAAATTGCGAGGTGAAGCTGAAAAAATTATACAACATCTTCCGATTAGCACGGAAAACTACACTACATGTTGGGAGCTACTAAACCATCGCTATAACAACAAAAAGCTGATTTTTAGCACTACCATCAACACTTTACTTGGTTTACCAAATATGCAGCAACAATCCATAGTACAACTAAAAAGATTGCATGACGTAACACTAGAAAGTATTCACGCCATCAAAAACTTAGGTGTCGACATCGCCACGTGGGATCCACTTCTCGTCCATCTGCTGTCACAAAAATTGGATGGGGAGACTTTCGGAGACTACGTTTCTTCACTGAAGAACTCAAGAGAGTTACCAGTGTTGCAAGAGTTTCTTGACTACTTAGAGAGCAAGTTTACAAGTCTAGAAACTTCGCGACGAAAACAAGAGAACTCTACACAGAAATCTCATTCAGAAGCAAAACCCTTTGGTGCGAAAAATCATACGACACAAAATAATCAGCATAGCAACAACAATTCGAGATCATTCTCTAAAGCGTTACACGTGTCATCAGCATTCAAGTGTCTCTTATGCGGTCATCAGCACGGCCTATATAATTGTAAAAAGTTTTTAGAATTAAGCAATGAAAATAAACTAAAAACTGTTGCAAAATTGAAAGTATGCATAAATTGCTTATTCGATCATAATGGCCAACAGTGCATTTCTACTAAACGGTGTCGCAAATGCGATGAAATGCATAATTCAATTTTGCACGATGCATGTACTAAAACGAGGTCGTCGCCAAGTCAAAGCAATGCTGCAACTAACTTAAATCAATCACATGAAAACACAAGCATGTCTATTTCATCTCATGTAGCTAGGAATGATTTGAAAAGAAATGAAGTTATGTTGGCCACAGCATTGATCAAGGTAGAAGCCGTAGATGGATCATATCAGATATTAAGAGCCATGATCGACCCTGGCTCGCAAGTATCTCTGATCAAGGAGGGTGCAGTGAAAAAATTAGGCTTCCAAAAATCACCTTGCAAGGGTATCGTTATGGGTATAGGAGAACAACAAAACAATTGCAAAGGAAAGCTAACCATTCACTGTACCTCTAACAATAACAATTTTTCGTTTAGTACAGATGTACTTGTTATGAATAGTTTACTTGGACACTTGCCCAGCAAATCATTTGATCGGCCGAAGTGGTCACATATTGAACATTTACAGCTAGCAGATCCCGACTTTAACTCCAGCCGTCCAATAGACTTACTACTGAGCGCCAACGTCCATGGTATTATATTATTATCAGGACTGATCAAAGGAGAGAATCCTTCTCACCCGGTCGTACAGCAAACCCAATTAGGATGGATCATATACGGAGGTGGGGAAATGACGTCATATCACTGCAACGTTGTATTGAACAATCTCCAAGACATTCAGCAATATTGGGAAATCGAAGACATTAGCGAAGAATCAAGCTTGTCATCCGAAGACCAAGAATGCGTTGATTATTACTTGTCTACTACCAAGCGACGTGCAAACGGAAGGTATGAAGTCAGGTTGCCTCTCAAACCAAATGCCAGTGAGAAGTTGGGATCATCTAAAGAAATAGCCGTAGCACAGTTCCAGAGCTTGGAACGAAAATTCAATAAACAACCAGACTTAGCACAACAATATAAACAATTTATCAATGAATATATAGCTTTAGGTCATATGATACCCAGTCAGTATAATAACAATGACACAATATCTTGTTACTTGCCGCATCACGCTGTACATCGAGCTGAATCGGCTACTACGAAGCTACGCGTCGTATTCAACGCGTCTGCCAGGACGTCTAGCGGCTACAGTGTCAATGACTTGATGTTCAAGGGTCCTAACTTGCAACGCGATCTGCAAGAATTGATTATAAAATGGCGTCAATATCGATATGCGTATACAGCCGATATTGAAAAGATGTATAGGCAAATTAGGGTCAATGAAAAGGATCAGTCATACCAACAAATTGTATGGAGAGATTCGCCAAACAAGCCCATAACATCATACAAGCTGGCTACAATCAGTTTCGGCACCAAACCAGCACCTTATCTGGCTATTATGACCTTGCAGCAGTTAGCGAAGGATGAGCAGCATCATTATCCTGAAGCATCCAAGGTCCTGAGGGAATCGTTCTATGTCGACGATTTGGCTCATGGTTCTCATTCCTTAAAAGGTGGTCAACAGCTTATAGCAGATTTAAACTCATTATTAAAATCAGGAGGGTTTCAATTACGAAAATGGTCAGCGAACCATACAGATCTCCTGGCATACATTGATAATGACGAAAGCAAGGGAGATAACATATATCATTTTAAGTCCGAAAACAAATCCAAAACATTGGGATTACAATGGAATTCGGTCAATGATCAATTCACTTTTACATATAACATAGCAAAACCAGTAACAAAACTAACAAAACGTATGCTTTTAGCTGAAATATCTAAATTATTCGATTCGTTGGGATGGATAACACCTGTGTCAACTAAGCTGAAGCTTCTTTTCCAAAAACTGTGGTTAGAAAACCTGCACTGGGATGAAGAGGTACCATTGAATATTGGTCAGGAATGGAGTATTTTACGCACCGACCTAGAAAACATAAACTTTTATAAAATACCACGATGGTTCGGCTATCAACCGCATGACGTAATCGAACTGCACGGCTACTGTGATGCGTCGACAAAAGCGTACGCTGCAGTTATTTATGCGCGTATTAGGAAGCAAAATGAATCTTCAATAGTACTGATTGCTGCAAAATCCCGTTTGGTCCCGGTCTCAAAGAGCGTATCATTGCCGAAATTGGAGTTATCTGGCGCACATCTGCTAGGAAGATTGATGAAGAAAGTAATTAGCTGTTTAGAAGAACAAAACATACGTGTGTTTGGATGGACAGACTCGATGGTAGTTTTGGGCTGGCTACAGGGTGACCCTGGACGCTGGAAAACGTTTGTAGCAAACCGAACAAGAGATATTATCGAAGTAATAAAACCGAATTGCTGGCGTTACGTTAAATCAGAAGACAACCCAGCAGACTCAGCAAGCAGAGGTATCTTGGCATCGCAATTAAAAAACCATGAGTTATGGTGGCAAGGACCCAGTTCACTGAAATCTTTTGATGAAACGTCAGCAAAACAAAACACCTTTACAACAGATCTAGAACAGAAACAGACGTACATTCAAGGTCATCAAGCAAGCATCATCACGCATAACAGTGATTCTGATAACATTATCATTCAATTATTAGAAAAACACAGTTCTCTTACAAAAATTATTAAAATATTAGCCTGGCTATTACGTGCTACAAAAACAATGCATTCGAGGAAATATGCAGCGTCGGTCAAACACGGGTCGTTGCCTTCATACCTCACAGTACATGAATTGCAGAAAGCAAAATTATTAATTATTAAACATATTCAGAGAACAGAATTTTTTGAAGATATTGAATTCATAAGAAAGCATGGTAAATTGAGCAGTAAAAGTAATTTACTAAAACTTAACCCTTTTATCGATCGTAAGGGGATCCTCCGCGTAGGTGGACGTTTAGGTAACGCAGAAGTGTGCATGGAAACTAAACATCCAGCGATCATTCCGCATAGCCATCGTTTCACTACATTATTGATCCAACAGGCACATGAGCTAACTTACCACGGCGGACCCCGCTTAACATTGTCACATATCAGGCAAAAGTATTGGATACTTGGAGGAAACAGGGCAGTTAAAAAGGAGGTCAGAAATTGCGTCATTTGTAGGAAGCATGCACCTAAGATGCAACAGCAACTGATGGGAGATCTTCCAGGAGCCAGAAGCAATCCCGCCCACCCCTTCTACCATACGGGTGTAGATTACACCGGCTATGTCGAAGTGAAAAGCAGCAAGGGACGAGGGATACGAACAACAAAGGGCTACATAGCACTATTTGTTTGTATGGCGAGCAAAGCAGTACACCTAGAACTCGTGTCAGATCTAAGTAGTTCAGCGTTTTTAGCTGCGCTACGTAGGATGGCAGCAAGGAGAGGAGCCCCGCGTCACATGTACAGTGACAACGGGACGAACTTTGTCGGGGCTAACCGAATCTTGCAAGAAGAGTTTCTCGACCTACAAAGCATAATTGACAACCATACTTTAGCTGAGTTGGCGGATCTAGAAATAGAATGGCATTTTAATGCACCGTCGTGGCCAAGTGCTGGAGGATTATGGGAAAGAGCCGTCAGGAGCCTTAAACATCACATCAAGAGAGTAGTTGGTGAGCAGAAACTAACTTTTGAGGAGTATAGCACTGTCTTGGCACAAGTGGAGGCATGTTTAAATTCTAGACCCCTGTGCGCATTATCTGAAGATGTCGAAGACCTGGAGGTACTTACCCCGGCTCATTTTCTGATTGGAAGACCTGGAACAACAATTATCAATACGGAACATGATGCACGCACCAGATGGACTTTATCAGCAAGAATTTCGTGTGATATTTGGAAGAAATGGCAGGCCGAATATTTGACCCAGTTATCAATACGTTCTAAATGGACGAAAACACAAGAAAATCTCAAGATAGGACAGTTAGTAACGATTCAAGACGACAATCTGCCACCAGGAAAGTGGATGATGGGCAGAGTAGTAGATATTCATCCTGGGCAGGATGGACACGTTCGTGTCGTATCGTTAAAAACAAAAAACGGCATAATTAAAAGACCTATTGTCAAACTGTCCATTTTACCAATTTCGTCAAACAGCGAAGAAGGAGTGGAAGATAGGCAAGAAACAGTTGGGAAATTGCGAACAGAAGAAAGTGGAACAAAGACTGGTGCAAGCAAATCGAGATCAACATTTTCTGCGCTAGCTATTTCCTTACTCTTTTTCATGTCGATATTAACTACATCACAGGCGACATTCAACTTAACAGCATTACCTAGCAATATGTCGTTATATTTTGACCCAATAGATAACATGCAGGTTATAAGAGACAAATGGACCCTCGTTGTCTATTATAACATGTCTCCGTACTGGGACGGCATGACAACAGCAAGCAAATTCGTAAATTATTTAAATAAAACATGTAGCGCCATATCAAAACAAAGTCGATGTGCGATGATACTGCTCCAATTACATCACGAGTACTCGGAACTACAACATTACAATCGGCTACTGCTCGATCAGCATATTGACGCGCACGCCAGACAGCGACGCGGCCTTATCAATGGTGTAGGTTATGTTGCGAATACTTTATTCGGCGTATTGGATGACAGTTTCGCGGAACAATATAAAAAGGATATTCAGCTTATAAGACAAAATGAACATCACCTTGTCAAACTACTGAAAAATCAGACATCTATCGTGGAGGCTGAATACAATGTGCTGAAACGAACTGAGCAACATTTACAACTTCAACATAAAACAATAAACAAACACTTGAATGAATTAGATCAAGCATCAAATACTCTTAAAGTAAACGAAGATAAGCTGAGTGAAATTCAAGATTTTACTATGTCAGCATTAACAGCACTTACTTTAATTCAAAATTTAAAGCAGGTTCAGGACACTTTATTAGATACAATAACCGACATTGCCCACGGGAAATTTAACTCTCATTTATTGACACCAGATCAATTGAAGAGTGAATTACAGTATATCTCTAGTCAGCTGACGAAAGACGTTACCTTACCTGTAGAGGATATACAGTCGGACCTGAAGTCAATTTATAGCATGCTAAAGATCAAAGCAAGAGTAACATCAGACTTCGTAATTTTTGAGATTACATTCCCATTATCAAGTAGAGACGGTTACAGGCTTTACAAAGTGTTACCCGTTCCTCATAAAGTTGGGATGGACATGCTGAACTTAGTTCCGCTAGCAGAATATATAGCCATCAACTTGAAAAAGGATTCCTATTTTACATTATCAGCTATGGAACTTCAGTTATGCTTACGCAATGAATATTCCTATTTATGTGCAACTAACAAGCCTATAAATTACCTGAACATTGACGAGAAGTTTTGCAAACTCGATCCTACTATCAACCAATGCATGGTCAGCAAATCCACATGTGATGATATGTGGATTGAGTTGAATAATCCTTCTAAGTTTTTATATTTTTGCTGCAATTCTTATTCCATTCGTATTATTTGTCAAGGCAGAGTGGCTTACAAACAAATTGCTGGAGCTGGTATAATTAGTCTGGAACCAAATTGCATCATCAAAGGCAGAGACTTCGCTCTATACTCACGCTCTCATTTGGAAAATACTCTGCAATCTGACCCCGAAATTGAAAACCCACAGATAACAGAGCTCAATCAATTAGTTAACATCTCGCTATCGCATTACTCAGATTCGGTAGATCCGTTCAATAGCACCTTGGAAGAGATCGGCAAACAGATCAAAGAATTGAAAATGGCCACGGCAGATACTTCGGACAATATGATCTTCGACTTATCACCGCATGACATTCACCAGTACGCCATTTGCTATGGCTTACTAGGCGTAGCTATATTAGCAGCGGCAGTGGTCATGTGGAGGAGGCGAAGAGTTGCCAATAACAGTATTTCTGAAGCGGCAGTGAATACAGTGCAGTTTTCGCGAAAGCAGAGCACGGCTGACCGTCAGCCTAGTGAAGTGAACATTGTGGCTAGCACGTATAGTTTGAATAGTGTGCAAGATAGAGCAACTTCCCCTATACCGCAAAGACGTAGTATTTACATAGAAGATCTAGCTTAATTTTTGTGTATTTTTCTTCCATTTGTTTTATTTGTTACTTTTCCGCCCGGGAGCATGTACGGCAAAACCTTACATTTTTAAGTTATTCAGCAATTTAGACGCTTTAAACATAATGACCCAAAACGAGTCAGTACGTAACGCAACCGCAGCAAGTGTTGTCGCGCGTGCTCCCCCATTCGTTTAGCAATTATCATTTGTTCTGTTATATACTGTAATATACGGTTTTCACAGAAAGATTATCGCATCATTTTAACATCCTTTTCGCACCAGTTTCTTCAGAGCCCTGTCACCAAAGGTTATTGGGCACAGTGGGAAAGCTTGGTTGTCCAGGACGGAGTTCTGTGCCGCAAATGGGAAAACGCTCGAGGTAACCAATGCCATCTGCAAATGGTAGTGCCCAAGACTAAGGTGCCGGAAGTACTGCGGTTCTATCACAATGGTGCTTCGGGAAGTCACATGGGTGTTAAGAAGACGCTTACTAAGGTCCGAGAGCGGTTTTATTGGCTCCACTGTCGGAATGACGTCGAGGATTGGTGCCGCAAATGCACAAGTTGTGCGGCTATCAAGAGGATACACACTCGTAGCAGAGGTGCATTGAAGGTGTACAATGTAGGAGCTCCAGGGGAGTCAGGACAACAGATGTCTGAGAAGATGAAGACTCGCTACGACCGGAAGGCAAACAACAAAGGCTTCGATGAGGGATCATTGGTGTGGCTTCATAACCCAGTACGAAGCAAAGGTAAATCGCCTAAGTTACAAGCCAGGTGGGACGGGCCATATCGCATAATTACCAGGATGAACGACGTCACCTATCGCATCCAGAAGGGGTCACGACGTGCACCGAAGATAGTTCATGTGGACCGGTTGGCTCGTTACTATGGGTCCAACGATGTTCGAGACGAACACGTTTAAGAGGGGGGCAGTGTTACGCCATCTATCGGTGAATGGGTGTACTAGAAGAGATTGAATGTATCGGTGGGTTAAAGGTAATTCAGCTACTCTGTACTAGATGGCGTTGGACTATGTCGACTGTTCCCGACTTACTAGAATGTTTCGTCTGTAGTGCGAATGTTCGGGAATATGCCAGAAGGATCTCGTTGCCTGTCCGGCCGGTATAAATACGCGGCGGGCGAGCGAGTTAGGACAGTAACAATTGAATACCGAAGCGATCAACAAGAAGCGAAGGAAATAAGTCGGAAGTGTTTAGTATTGTTCTAGTGGTGTGGATAGTGTGTTTTTATTAGTGTTGTGTTTGAAAATTAAGTGTGTGTATCTAGTGTTATTGTGTTAGTGAATAAAGTTCAGTTTAAGTGGCATAGTGAGTTATAATTTATCGTCGAACCCCAGCTCGTAACAATAGCTTCATAGAAATCGGCCGCCGCCGGTTTGAATGTACGGTCTAAATATTTCACAGATTCAATCCCGGTATGATACGATATTTTTGATACGATATTCGGGCGAAGCTATACGATACAGCCAAATATCGTATTGATGTGTATCGATACAAAATATCGTTATATCACATTCCGTTGTATCGATACACCAAAATATCGATACGTATCGGGCATCGCTAATTGCAGGGTCACAATCACAAGAAACCTAACAAACGTTACTTAACATACCTACCAAGCGTCACTTCAATTTCATATTCGTTTATCGAATTTAAACTTTCGCGATATGTATACGTCATACAAAATTATTTAACGGGTCTTACCTAATTGTTTAAAATTAACTTTTCAAGGTATAAATACCTATCAGTTTTCGACGTTTCGACCATCTTGCACCGGTCGTGGTCGCGGAGCGACTGGTTAGAGCTCAGCAAGACGGTGCGATTATGACCCGTTAAATAATTAAATTTTCTTTATTCTAATTTTAACTCATTTTGAACGCAGTGGTGAGCCTATTGCGAACAGGAAATATTTTAAATAGATTTATGAAATGCCCGCTATCTTTTTTCAACGAAGACGCGTCCTATACGGGGAATACGCTCTATTTATAATACTTTTAAAATATGCTCTTTTAATAATACTTTACTCAGCTTTAAGTAGGTGCTATTGTAATGCAAGGCTGGCTATTTCCACAAAACAGTCTCCGCGCAGCAGTTTGTAAGCCTACGCGACACGGTGACCCATTTCTGAGGTATCTTTCACCGTTATAAATTACAGTGCATTTTAAAGCAGCCCTCTAGACGTAATAATAGCTTTACCTACTTATTTATTAAGTTCGAAAATGTTTATAGTAACATTTTATAAACTAAATATTATGTAGTTATCCAAACGGAAATAGCGTTCACTGAAGAAAACATTGTACAGTCAAGTACAAGTCGCTTTTCACCTCAAAATCTTTGTAACATATCATCATCATCATCATCATCATCATCAGCCTGCCATAGCCCACTGATGGATATAGGCCTCTCCAATGGCACGCCACTCAGCCCGGTTTCGACTTCGTGTCCAGCCGCTGCCGGCCACTTTGCATATATCGTCACCCCACATAGCCGGAGGGCGTCCTACTCCGTACTACCTAACGTAGCCTTTGTAGTTATTTTGAAGTATAAAACATCCCTAGTCATTTTACACCTCAAGATTATTGACCTGAAACCATAAAATTGCCAAACCACATGCTGCAGACGACATAAACTTCAAAAAACCACACAATCCAAATAAAAAAATAATTACAAACCTATAAAAATAAATCCAAGCCATCCATTTCATTGTCTACACAACACATTGTTTATCGTGACTACGGAGTAACAGACATCGATTCGATCAGAGAGTAAAGCTTTAAAAGCGTTTTAGTGCTTCTTAACACGCCATAGGGGGGTGTAATTTTCATATCTGTGTTATGTGCCACACCATCGTAACAATCACTCATAGCCTCCGAAACTTGTCTATTTTATGATATCTATATATAAAAAAAATACCTATATATGGTAACGTAATAAATGATGATGGCTTGTATAAAAGCAAGCGTTCTAATTCGCTCTTTCACACTGACTAAAAACAGCACATCATTCAAATTCAAATATTTGTCTATTAATCATAGGAAATGGTAACTGTAGCATGCCATACAAGAGGTATTTAAAGGTAGGTGTACGAGTCAAATTGAACAGGCTTCTTTATTGGTTGTTGTAGGTGTAGAGGCTAATTAATCGATGGCAGTAAAGGCAGATGGCAAGGTTGGTAAGTTACAATGAGATTTTGACATGCTTAGCATCTATGCAAAGAAAACACGCATTTATTTATGTTGCTTAGTATAGAAGAAAATTATTTGAGTTTTTAATTTGAGCATTTCGATGGGCCATGTCGTAGGACAGAAAATCAGCACTTCGAATCTTTCTTGCTATATAGGGTGACTGGTAATTCGACCTACCTATTCCATTGAAAGATTTGAGGTCTTTTCCAAGAAATAAACCTCCATTAATAAGGCATCGAAAATCAGCGGTTTCTGAGGTATCGGACTATAAAGATATTCTTAATTTTTTTCTTCTTATCATCGAAATAAAGGAAAAAAGAACTATCCAATTCTTTAAAATCACATAAACAAAATACACATTACACGTTTATAAAATAATAGTGGCTTGCATGATTTAAAAGGATAATGCGCGGCTTTCGTTCAATCTTCTCGTCTGGCAACTAACAAATTCAACTTAATTAGACTTGTTTCTGTGACTGTACTGTGACTATGGTTCTACGCTACTACTATATCGAATATGGTATAGTATTATTTTGTAAGCTCTTGTTATATAGTGAGTAAAAATGTAAGAACTAAGTGTACATTAACTATTCTTGTACATGACCTTGTTTCGGATGCCTGGACCGCTGAAGTCCAGTTCTTTAATCTATCGGAGATTAAAAGCTATAGGTACCGGCACTCGTTATAACTTATAATTTTTGTCGCTTATGAAGAAACACCTCTTTACTCACTTTCCTACAATTTTATTCTTAGTCCCCAAACTGTAAAAACGTGAGAAAGCACAATCGTACTTTTACTTTAAGTCGAATCATTTGAATTGGCAGTCAGCCAGTTAATATAGGCCGGCTAAGCTATAAGGCAGAGCAGGCGGTCTCAATCAACAACTATCACGACTTTTTTTGAACAAATATTGCTTAAATAAAATAATTGCTAACTGTAAAAGTTCATAAGATAGAGTATGCTGGAATATCTACTTGTATAGACAACATATTTACAGATATTGTACCAGTTAGAAAGCAAATAATTAACAAATTAACATCAGATCATTGTGGACAATCTATAACATTTGCTATGCAGTCTAAAAAAGTAGGTAGAAAGGAACTGAGTGTGGTGCCAAAAACTTTGCGTCGTCTGGAGGGACTTAAGGATAAACTCACAAGTACATTACCATACTTATGCTATAATAACGATCCTAATAAGTTGTACAATTCTTTCTTTGACATGTACTGTACTATATTCAATTCTATCTTTGTCCCTAAGAGGATTTCAGTTGCTGGTACTACATCCTTCAGTGAATGGGCAACCACTGGAATTTATAAAAGTAGAAATAAGCTTTACGAATTATATGAACAGAAAGTAATTAATAAAAATGATGAACAATTTTGTCAATATGTAAGAAATTATTCCAAGTTATTTAAAAAGATTTGTCGTGAAGCTAAGACACTTTATTTAAAATCAAAAATTAAAAACAGTGACAATAAAATAAAAGCAACGTGGGATATTATAAACAATGAGACTGGAAGGGTCAAGATTAAAAGTAACGATTACACTCTTCAATTAAATAAAAAGATATTAAAGTCAGATTTTGAGATTGCCACAGCATTTGAAAATTTCTTCACAGACATTCCAGTCTCAACCACTAAATCCCTCAACTCGTCCCCTATTGACGCCGAATCTCTATTGAAACAAAATGTCAATAGGTGTAACATTGAATTTAGTTTTAGTTATGTCACTGACAGAGATATTGTAAAAACTTTTAATAGTCTTAATTTGAAGAAGACTAGTGATCTTTGGGGCAATTCTGTTGTGATTACGAAATCCATAATCAACACAGTAGCACCTGAACTGGCAATGATTTTCAATAGATGCATTGACTGTGGTGTGTTTCCTGATCAAATGAAAAGTAGTAAAGTAATTCCGTTATTTAAATCAGGTAGCACATCTGACCCCACAAATTATAGGCCAATATCTGTGCTACCCACGTTTAGTAAAATTTTTGAAAAATTAATTCTAGGTCAGCTTCAAATTCATTTTAATAACAATAAGCTGTTACATGAAAAACAATTTGGTTTTACTAGGGGTCGCTCAACTACCGATGCTGGAGTTGAGCTTTTAGATAGTATTTTTGATGCCTGGGAGGAGTCGCATGATGCTCTGGGAGTCTTTTGTGACTTATCAAAGGCTTTTGATTGCGTTTTTCATGAAACATTGATCAGGAAATTACATTACTATGGAGTTAAGAACACTGCTTTGGATCTCCTAACATCATATCTGAGTAATAGGATACAGAGAGTTGAGGTAAATGATAAAGTTTCTATGGGTTCAGTGGTCACAATGGGAGTGCCGCAAGGTTCAATTCTTGGTCCATTCCTTTTCCTTGTATATATTAATGATTTGCCATACATTATGCAAAATAATGAAGAGATAGTGTTATTTGCTGATGATACATCACTTATTTTTAAACTTAGACGACAACAATCAAATAATGACGATGTAAATAACGCTCTCTCTAAAGTAGTTCAATGGTTTACTGCTAACAATTTACTGTTAAATGAAAAAAAAACAAAATGTATACGATTTTCAAGACCGAATGTAAAACAAGTTAAACCTAACATATGTTTGAATGGAGAAGAGTTGGATCTTATAGATAACACCGTATTCTTAGGCATAACCTTAGACTCTAAGCTACAGTGGGGCCCACATATAGGTCAGTTGTCGAATAGACTTAGCTCTGCAGCGTACGCGGTTTATAAAATTCGTCAGTTAACTGATATAGATACGGCCAGATTAGTATATTTTAGTTATTTCCACAGCATAATGTCATATGGCATTTTATTATGGGGCAACGCAGCTGACATTCAAACTGTGTTTGTACTGCAGAAGCGGGCTATTCGTGCAATCTACAGTCTTGGTTCAAGGCATTCACTGAGGGAAAAATTTAAAGAAATTAAGATAATGACTGTCGCATCTCAATACATTTATGAGAACTTGTTATATGTCAGGAAAAATATAAATATGTTTTCCAAATTCAGCGACATTCATAAATTAAACACACGAAATAAAAACAAACTTGTTCTACCTTCAACTAGACTACAAAAAATAAGTAACTCCTACAAGTGTCAAAGCATACGTTTTTACAACAAAATTCCAGGCAATATTCAGGAACTAAGCATTAATAAATTCAAAGTATTTATTAAACAGAGCTTGTGTTCAAAAGCTTATTACACAGTTAAAGATTATTTAGCAGACAAAAATGCCTGGAATTGAGTTTAAAAATTATGAATTTTGACATTTTGAAATTAGTGACAAGATATTTTTATTTACATTTGTAATACTTATATTTTTACATTTTGACATTTTTAATTTGACATTTGTAATTTTATTTATTTTGTTTTGACATTGTTTGATTTGACATTGTTATTTTATTTATTTTCTTTTGACATTTAAAATTACTTAAGTAATATATTATTATTTTTAAACTGACATTCAATAATATTTTCTGACATTTTAAATATATGACATTTTATTGTTTAAATTTTTACTATTTTTAAAATTACTTAAGTAATATATTATTATTCCTGAATTGACATTCAATAATATTTTTTGACATTTTAAATATAATATGACATTTTATTGTTAAAATTTTATTATTTTTACATATTGTTTGCAACATGTATTTTACTATGTATTAGCTTGTAAAGTTGTGAGTATGATGTGGGCATTATTAAACATATAAACAAATAGTTGTGGCAACCTGTCTGATGGCTTAGGCTGACATGCTTATGCATACACCTTCTGATGGCGTGGAGGCATAGTGATACAGATCGTGCTGGCTCCCTCAATCAAGGTTGAGCCGTACGATTGCTGTTGAATGCGGGCCATCAGTTGGCCGAGTCAGTCAAAAGCGTCAGATGATTTCCTGCATTGTACTTGCATACTAAACCCTTTTTTTTTGTCTGGACTTTAAAAGATGAAGAAAATACTAAACAAAATGAAGTGACAAAAAAAATGACTCTGAGTTTGTTTCGGCCTTTCTTCTCAAGAAGTCATTTAGCTAGGAAAAGCCGGCATCATCTAGAATAGGGTTTTGACATGTATAAGTGTTGTAAACAACCAAAATGCAGAAATAAATATGTCTTTATGTCTTTATGTCTTTATCTGGAATATCGATATAGGTATTTATATAATAGGTATCTCAAAGGTTTTAGTCAAAGCGTTTTTTATATATGTATTGCTATAAAGATTACAAAATATAAAAACAAATTAAGATAGACTTGGAGGAAAACATTGTTGCTTTTATTCGGCAAATATAGGGGACTTCGCTCGTTTATTAATAGGGCCTGGCCTCCAAATCCAGCCCTTCAGCTAACATTGCTTCACGCTTAGAAAAAATAAAATATATAATCTATGGCTTCACGTGAATCATGTGTCTTGTTTTTTATATTGCATATGAATGCTTAAAAAAGGACCTCAATGTTGACTCATAGTTGTTCAGTCAACGTTTAGATCGTGTCGAAGGAATGAGTGAGAACAGGCCATTTACGTACAATTAAATTACAGAAGGATTGAACCGTTTTAGAAAAGGTCTCAGTGGGTCTCCTGACGCCCATTTGATTTGTGTCAAAACAGACAAACTTTTGGGGTGGAATAATGTTGCATTGAAACGATATTTACATAAAATTATATCGTGCTAGATTTTAGTGGTGTGGTATTTCTAAGAAATATTCTTAACATTCGAATTCTCGTTTCGTCTTGAGTGTATTTAAATAATATAGCTATTGTTATTAGTATTACTGCAAGAACATTTCGGTTGTTCAAGGATCTCTAGTCTGTAGCTATTATCAGTCCACCAAGTGTTATTAAAACAATTCTCAGGAAAAACATTTTTATGATGATATGACACACACATTGTTGTGTCTTACTGGCTGTTCTCTGCGTCACTGGCGTCAAATGATAGGTATATAAAAAGATATGTAGTCAATTATCATTTTATGGTGTACCTAAAGAATAATACATTGACCTTTAATTGTAAAATACCTCAGTAACTTAAATCTAAAATTTACGAGTAAACCTGGCTGTACGTAAAATTCGATGAGGTATTTCTTTTCACTTTCTCAATCACAATCTTTCCACTTCGATTCCGTCACAAACCAATCTATCTATTCGAAGGACTTACTGGATTCAATTAGCGATCGGACGGCTAGTAACTATTCAATTTGCATAGAGCTTTGTGGTTCCATGAATGAGAATTGTTCGGGCTAGTCAACAAGTAAGATTTGCCTTCAGAATTCCATCAAGTTTATTTTCAGGCGGTTCTAGACTTTGACATTGTATCGCACGATGCATTTATATTGTCGATCCAATGAATGAAATATTTATGAGCTTGGACTAAATCCGATGAGATCTCTTTTTATGATTTATTTTGTAAGTCAGATATGGTAATAGATACGGTTCTGTTGCGTTTAGCTCGAGTACGCGATGACTACCCAAACAACTTGCATAGTTTTAAGCTGTTTTCTCCAGCAGTGATTTTAAGTGTATGTAGCTAAATTACGTTTAGTTCTAGGGCGGACCAAAGCAAGTTTACTTTAAATTGTCAGACCAAATGACTATAATTTAAAAAATATACACCTAAAGCATACTAAAACGAAGAGCCCTTTTTACACATGCATATTTATTAATTTATTTTTATTTATTAGCTTAGATTTCCCTTACTCATGTTTATGTTTAAATATGTATATAGTACTTTATATTGTCTCTGAATTGTTTAGCTTTTATATTTATTAGTATTTAAGTAAGTAAGTATTTTAGGTGTAAGGGCCGCCTTTTGCGGTATAAGCCTCCTCCAAACTTTGCCAAGTGGCTCTGTCTTGTGCCAGTCTAGGCCACAAGTTACCTGCAGTTTCCAAATTGTCATCACTCCATCTTTTAAGTGGCCTGCCTTTCCTTCTTTTCCTGTCTTGTGGGTACCAATTTGTTACTGCCTGCGACCATCTTCCATCAGTTACTCTTTGAATGTGGCCGGACCATTTCCAATTGAGTGTCAGAGCCTGTTTAACCACGTCTCGTGCTTTGGTTTTTTTCCTTATTAGTGTATTTCTTACTCTATCCCTCAATTTTATATTCATGTAGTTCCGTTCTATTCCTCTTTGGCAAGTTTTTAACTTGTGTAGGTGTGAATGCTTGAGAGGCCAGGTTTGGCATGCGTAAGTGAGAATCGGAGTAAGACAGATGTTCATCGCCTTGGTCTTCAATTTTGTGGGAAGGGGTCCTTTAAAAATTTCTTTCAGAGACCAGTACTTATTCCAAGAGTTATTTACTCTTCGATCTATTTCTTTTTCTGTACAGGTTTTAAATGAGATGTACTAGGTAAATATAGTCTTGAACGTAACATATGGGTTTTGATTGAATGGTTACCAATGTTTGTTCGCGATTGGTCATAATTTTAGTTTTCTCCCAGTTGATCTGTAGCCCAACTGTCTCGCTTTCTTGTCTGAGTGACTCTATCATGTAGTTGATTTCACAAGGATTTTCTGACAGTAGGACTATATCGTCCGCGAACCGGAGATGTGATAGGTGCTTGCCATTTATTTTGATCCCTAACTCGTTCCACTCGAGGTTTTGGAAAATTCCTTCTAAGACTGCGATGAAAGTTTTGGGGAAAGCGGGTCTCCTTGCTTTACACCTCTTTCTACTTTGAATGCTGGTCCTCTTGTTTCTAGGCGTACTCTCGCTGTGCTATTCGAGTAGATAGCTTTTATGAGTTCTATATAGTCATCATTCACTCCTTGCTGGTATAAAGCCTGCCATATAGAGTCATGAATGATAGAGTCGAAAGCTTCGAGTAATCGATGAAAGCTATATATAATGGTAAGTCGTATTCCGTAGCCCTTTCGATTATTATTTTTAATGTGTGTATATGGTCGACGGTAGAGTAATGTTTCATGAAACCAGCTTGCTCTACAGGTTGATTTTCGTCAATTTTCGGTGCTATATGTCTTAATATAGTCGATGCGAATACTTTGTACAAGCAGAATATGAGGCTGATAGGTCTATAATTAGTTATCGGCTTGGGGTCACCTTTTTTGTATAGTAAAGTTATTTCTGAGCATGTCCATGTCTCTGGTATTTCCTTAGTTATAAGTACTCGATTGAAGAGCTTGCTAAGTGGCCTTATTAATGCTTCTTTGGCAGTATTGATCATTTCATTTGTTACACAATCAGGAGCTGGACTCTTACCAGATTTTAACAATTTTATTAATAATTCTATCTCACTCTCTAAAAACGGTGCTACTGGTTCTTTATATAATATCGAATTCGTAATTATCGGTTTGTCTTGGTCATTGTTTGTATATGCGTATAGGTTTTCGTAAAACTGTGTAGCTATTGCCATTAAATCTGACCTATTTGTAACAGTGGTTCCAGTAGCATTCTGTAGTTGTGTCATGACAGGCTTTGAATTTTCCAGTTTTTTGTACGCTTTTCTTACTCCGCCAGTTTCTTCTATAAATTTACTAATAGTATTTAGTCTCTTATTTTTAATGTTCTGTTTTATTTTTTTATGAATAATTCTGTAAAGCTTACTAAAGGTGGTCTTACCTTGCCTAGTTTTGTATTTTTCGTTTTTTAATTCATTTTTTTCGGCTATCAGCAACTTTATTTCTTCAGTTATAATTTCTTGATTTTTTTGTTTCATCTTAAAGAAACCCTTTTGTAAGAATGTTTCAATATTTTTGTTAAGCTGTTGCACATATCATTTTCGCAATCTGATAGGGACGGCGGCTCTGTATTTATTATGTCTTTTTCCATGTTTGGTTTACATATATAGGTAGCTCGTGATTTCTTGTTGTTCTCTACATTTATCGTGACTAATCATTCTATGGTCGCTGGGGTGCTCTAATTTATTCAGTACTTGAACGTTTTGTATACTTTTTGTTATATTGGTCGCTATGAAGTCAATCTCGTTCTTCGATTTCCCATCTGGCGTCATCCAGGTCCATCGGAGCTGATTAGGTTTTTTGAATAGAGTGTTAGCTATTTTTAACTTATATTGCAAGCAAAAGTCAATGAATGTTTTTCCTCTATCGTTTCTTTTTCCATAGCCCTATTTTCCCATTACGAGGTGCTCATTTTCCTCGGGGAGGCCAATTTTTGCGTTCATATCGCCCATGAATATAGTACTTTTTGTGCATTTATGCATAGCTTTATCTAGATCAGAATAGAAGTCTTCCTTGTCTCTATTTGCAGCTCTTTTGGTGGGTGCATATGTTTGAATTATGGTGAAAAGGGATCCATGTATTTTTATTTGTAGTAGAGCAACTCTCTCGGATATAGCGATGAAGTCTTGTACTTCTGTTTCGGATTGTTTCTTCACTAAAAAGCCGACCCCTTTCTCACCTTTTGTTTCGCCGTAATAGTAGAGATGGTATCTGCCCCTGTTTTCTATTTTATATCCCATTCTTCTCACTTCAGCTATACCGATAATGTTCCAATTAATTTTAGATATTGCATCTTCCAATTCTGTGATTCTAGTTTCATTTGCTAATGACCTGACATTAAATGTAGAGATGTAGTATTTCATTCTTCTCTTTGCTATGTTTGGAGGGTGATTGTCTACAACCCCCGCGGTGACGAGCCGTTCTGGGGGAGGTTTATTCCTTAGTCAAGATTTTGATGTTTTTGAGGGTGCGGCATGGTAAATTGTTTAGGGTGGCTTTATTAGTTGCTATTGGTCACCGGGCAAGGAGATTCCGTCTAATTTTAGAGAGGGTGATGTACAACTATTTTCTTTATTTAGGAAATTCTCCATAGAGCTTTGACTGGTGCCTAGTTTGGTTGGTAGTATTTTGTTTTTCTTGGGTGCTTGTTGTTTTGTTGATTTTCTGTGGGGGTTCTCATTTTGGTGTGGAGGTGTTACTTCTAGTACTCTCTTTTGGTTCCTATTATCGGCGTTTTGGTTTCTTTTTGTTGGTTCTCGTACTATTAGTTTGTCATAACGGATATGGGCTATATTGCCGACTCCTTTTTCTTTTTGCAGTTGATCCTGTAGCTTTTTCCTAGTTTCAAGAACTTTGGGTGGAAAATCTTCTTTTATATAGATGGTTGCAGTTTTCATATTCTTTTTACTTTTTAATATCGTGATTGTTCTGCCATAGGTAGACAACGTTACAACATACTTTATTTTCTTCGTATTTACCCATACGCCTGACCATCTGCAGTTCCATTTGATCACATTCAATATTCGATTCTTCTTTTAATGTTTTTAAAATTTGCCCTTCTAGTTCGCTATATGATTTCTCTCCTTCGTTAATCCCAAAGAATATAATATTCCTCTCTCTGCTTTGTTTCTCTATTTTGGAGATCCTATTTTCATAGTCTAAGTTTATTTCTTTGATTTTGTTAAGTTCATCTTGCATCAAATTAAATTTTTCGTGAAAACACATGCATATAAATCTAATTAAAGTGAAAAAATATATGACATTTCTGTGATAATTATGAGTTTGACTTTGAATTCGCCGTCTTCACTGGCTGTCTGGCAACTTTTATTTATTTTGTTTTAACACAAAATGTTCAAACCAAATGTCCCGTTAGGGTCAATTCACACCGAAACGCGACGCGACGCAACGATGCGCGCACATTTTAATAGAGCAACTGAAAATATACCTTATTTACAACGCGATAACATACACATTTCATTTTGAGAATTCAGAATACGTTGCACTACGCAGCACTGCGCCTCGAGATGCCTCGCGACGTACCGCGACGTATCGCGCCGCAGCGGTGCATCGCCGGTACGGCCGGCGTTCAAGAGCGGTGCTGCGTCTCGTGATGCTGCGCGACGCAGCGCGACACCGCGAGGCGAAGCCTGAGGCCGCTGTCGCTACTTGTCTACTATTTCCGTCCAGACTTCGTTTAGAATTGGTGCAGTTCGGTCAAGTGCTCAAGTGAAAACATAATGATAGACTGGAATCTTGTTGTAATCAGACTTTTTGCAGAAGAGGAAGAGGAAGATGATTACAAAAATAAAATTAAAAAGAAGACAACACACAGGAGTATTTGGGTGCATAATTTTTGGCAGAATAGGAGAATTCATGGTGAATTTCATACTTTGTCTTATGACCATATTGCTAACTATCCAGAAAATAATTATGATTATTACAAAATGGACTACCAAAAGTTTCAAAACTTATTAAATGTGTTGCGACCATACATAGAAAAACAAAAAACTCATACCATTATTGCATACTATAATATTTGTTCAGTGGAAGACTAGTCAATTACTTTTGATTTTTATGTATTAGCTCTTCGTTTTTGTAAAGCTCATGAGTATCATTTGGTCTGTCAATTTCCCTCCAGCCGACCGTTATTCCGCCACGCATATTAAATATTGTTGGAAAAAACAACAAATTCGGCGCGCACCACTGACTTTTCGAAGTTATGCCTGTTTTAAATTGTTTATTATCGCTTACCCCGTGCCTCGGAGAACACGTTAAACCGTGGGCTCTGGCTGTCATGAAGATCTCTGACAGTCGTTATGTCAGAGAGTCAGGATCCTCTGATAAACTAAGACTGGTATAAACCATGAAATATCGCTATATCTTTGGATTGATCAGTCCCTCTGTGAAAAATCTGATTTTCTGTACATACTTTTTTAGAATACCAAGCGGACCCCGGTGTGCACGACCTCTTGGAAACTATAGCTGTAAAACGCTAACAATACTTGTTATGTATCTCCCTTTATACAGTATGGCATAATATATAGGTATATTTAATGAACATTTTATTTTACGATGGGTAGCCTGCACTGACAGGCAGATGCAGAAGATTAAAATGTCTCACAAGACATCTTTCCTACCTACTTAGGTAGGCACCTAACATGTTGCCAGGACGAGACCAAATAGCTTGCACTGTTAAAAAGTTATCAGATTTCTTGTAGAGCCTACATTTCAAAGCACAACACGCATAAGTACACTGATAAGACTATAAAATAACGGTTCATCAGTCCAACTGCAAAAGTACCCATACAACGGCCATTTTCAATATTCAATCCACACATGGATTTTAAGATTCGAAATTCGTGTTTGACATATTTTGTATGCAGCTTATGAGAAAAACGAATCTAATATCTACAGATCTATCTATAGTCCGAATATTGAATTTCGTAGTAAATCACACCAAAACACAGTAACTACCAAAGTCCTTGTAAGTTTACATTTGCCTCTACACTAGGTACAAGAGCCATAATCATCAATCTTACCTACAATTACAATATATGTCACAATTATGGATAAATGATGTCGCCACTACTTCCCTAGAACCATAATCATAAGTTGGAGCAGTCGAACATCGTTACGGTTGGTCGGGCTGCCGACCACAAATTAACCTTGGACAGAATACTCCAAGCGTGGGGATAATGAAATTGTCCCAGAACACGCGAACAATTTAATTATAATGAAATATGAAACGGTAAAGGAACAGCCGTGGTGATAATTTGACTCTTTTGTAAAGTGTTTTCACGTTTTCTGATATGTTCTGTACAAGTTGAGATTTTTAGATAATAGATTTTGAAAAAGAGTTACGTAGGTACGCCATCATTGATCTGTATATATTATCTCAATGTACGCCAGCCTGAAATATAACACTACGAATAAATAAACATTGGTCGTCTTTCTCAAGTATTTCTTTCAAGACTGTTCTTATTAAAAGCCATCATAATGTCTACGTCGCAAAGGACTTTGCCTAAAGTAAAATAGATCCTTGATCAAAATGAGCCACGTTACGAAATAAGCGTAGACAGTACTACGGTTCTGCAGTAGCTACGACACACTACGTAGATGACCGTAGAGCTTGCTTCTTCGTCAATAATAGATACATAGATACCTACATAATTATGCAAGATCGCACGTTGTCACCTCCAAAAAGTCTAGTTTAATACGAACATTAACATTCTAAGCCCCGCAATTTTATTTCTTGATTCAGTTTACAACCAAGAAATAAAACGTCTTTAGTACGGCGACCTTACGTTCCAACGTGACGAACAACCCTTCAATAAAAAGTTTCGTCGCCGCAAGTTATATTCAAGTCGTACCGAGTTCTATATTTTGACCTAGCTTTTATAGCCCATCATCAAAACTTCACGGTACGAAGAAGTTCTACAATCAAATTTAGCATCGCAATACGGACTTCCTCAATGTGGGATTTCCTTCATTTTATGGTCACTTCAAGTTGACCACGAACAACGTAACACGATAGCCTAGTGGAGATACCTGCCATAGACTGCCATGCAGAGGATATCGGGTTCGAATCCACGGCGCGCACCAATGACTTTTCGAACGAAGTTAATTGCGTATAAACTTGTTAACTAACGCTTGCCCCGTGCCTCGGAGAGCACGTTAAACCGTCGGTCCCGGCTTTCACTAAGATCTTTGACAGTCGTTGCAGGGATTCAGTGCCCTCAAATAAACTGATCCTGATCTACACCATGGAATATCGCTATCCCTTTGGGTTGCGGAGGTCAGACGGCAGTCGTTCTGTAGAAATGTTGATATTCAGTCATATATATGGTTAGAACAGTAAGCGGACCTCGAGCTCCTAGGCGTGTAAGTTTTGGATGCAACCGGGATAACGCTAGGGCGTTGATGATGTTGACTTACATTAAATCTGTTTATGGTAGACTAAACTGAATGAAGCTAACAGCCTAAATGACTAGGCATGAATGGTCAGCCAGTACATTCGACTGGCGAAGTACCTAGGTAGCTACCAGCACCACTTCTAAGAACATACAGTACCTATCGGTTTAGAGCCAGACATTCTTACCACCCAAGCTACGACATATCTTCTCGTCCGATATCCCGCAGTGTCTCAAGACGAAAGTCTTTGACTAGTGTGTGTTGCCAGTGATGACTTACGGATCAGAGACGTGGTCGCTCACTATGGGCCTTATCAGAAGGCTCAAGGTCACTCAGAGGGCGATGGAGAGAGCTATGCTTGGAGTTTCCCTGCGAGATCGAATCAGAAATGAGGAGATCCGCAGTAGAACCAAAGTCGCCGACATAGCTTTCCGTATAGCCAAGCTGAAGTGGCAGTGGGCAGGGCACATAGCTCGAAGAACCGATGGCCGTTGGGGCCGAAAGGTTCTGGAGTCGCGGCCACGTACCGGACGACGCAGCAGAGGTAGGCCCCCCGCAAGGTGGACCGACGACCTCGTCAAGATCGCGGGAGGCGGTTGGATGCGGGCGGCTCAAGACCGGTCTGTGTGGAGAACCTTGGGGGAGGCCTATGTCCAGCAGTGGACGTCGTTTGGCTGATATGATGATATGATGATGATTCTTAACACCTACTTTTCTATTTTCTATATTGGTTATTTTATCATAGTCCCTTGTATATTTCTTTTGGACTTATTTTGACTGTAAAGTATTGGTAAATTGGATTGCTCCTAAAGTGATTTGGATCTTTTCGTGTTAGTACGTACCGTAAACGCGAAAATAAACAAACAACACCTAAGTAAATTCCTGTTGAATAAATATTGATCAAGTCCAGGAATCAGGACTGTGGCGCAAAACAAAAACTTGCAGGGATTCAATTAAACGATCTTCTACTTCTACCATGGGTTTAAGCACCGAACGAATCAACTCGATTCGATCGAATGCTTGTCGTAATGTCTTTGCACACGAATTGAGACTCAAATATGTTCCATTGGTATGTAAACTCGGCCTAGTCCCTCTAATTGGTTCGCTAGAAGGTCAGTATGTGAAAGAGGACTTCAGTCACCTGTATTACGTCCAATTTTGTTCAATATCCAGAATACTGAATGGCCTCCTTAAGTCAGATGGTTACAGAACTTGAGGAGGCTTAAGCCTTCGTCTCGACAGCATTTGTTTTCTTCCAAAGGCAAGTAACTTCTTAGTATTCCTTGATAAAACATTCCAGATTTAAAAAACTAAAATAACCAGCCCAAAGGACCCTGATTGGCGCCAACTGTCGTTCGAATCGAAGTGAAGCGTAAGATGGACTACACTCATGGTAGCGGCCCTGGTTATTTTGTACAATAACGTAATTACTATGAAACCCTTTTAACATAGAGGTTAATCCTATCAGTTGGTATAGAACACTCGATTGGTTTATACCAACGTGATCAGTGGTGGACTGAGCATTTTAGTTTGGATGGGCTGTTAAATCTTGCTACGTCTCAATATTGCCTCAGAAACCGAGTGTACCTATGTGTCCCTTAGCACATTTTGTTGTCAGGGTCTTCTAATTCGTTAAATTTATAAAAATATAGGTAGGTCTGTAGGTAACTATGTACCTACCTACCTTACATTTTAATGGAATAAAATTAGAAATCGCCTGCTGCATTCTTCGTAAGTTGCAATCAGCACCGTACTGTACTCTTTAAGGTCAACGCTCATTAGAGCCACCCGGCACCCACTCCGCACCGCCTCGCCTCGTGCGGTTACTCGGTTAGTATTCTTTATATGGATTTGTATGGGTATGCGCTCACTACATCAACTCCGTAGCGTCACCGGATCGCCTCTGTCGAAAGCCGTACACGCGCGGGCGGCGGGTGGTCCACCCGCCGTCCGCGCGTGGACGGCTCGGTGGCAACTCGCTGCTCGCATGCTTGCCGCGCGTTGACGGCTCGTCGCCAACGCGCGGGTCCTAAGCGGACCGCGCGCTGCCCGCGAATGATTCACGTCCGAGTGTTACCAGATACACGGTAAATACTGTAGATGCACGGTAATTTTGAGCAAGACACGGTCTTCAGTAATAAGCTACTACCGTGTTCTTTTCTAAGTTATTTTTAATTATTAATTACCGTGTAAATGATACTCTTATTTTTAATCAAAAATATATTATGTTAATTCATAATATTGTAATATTGTAAATTCGTGGACCAAGCGACGTCCACTTGTTGACCGCGCGGCGTTCACTCGTTGACGGCGCGCGGTCCGCTGGTTGACCGCGCGACGTCCACTCGTGGACGCCGTGCGGAGTGGGTGCCGGGTGGCTCTAATGAGCGTTGACCTAAGGCTGTACTTTCGGTGCCTAGGCATAGGACGCAGAAGACCTTTGGACTAAATAGGTCCAGACAAATGGCCCTAATTCACATAAAATGGCCAAATATTTTAGTGTCGCAGATATTCAAGTTCGCATTGAAGCTCGTGCGAGACGCATAAAAGACGGTGGTGTATGGTCTGCATCCAAAAACTAAGTAGGAATGTAAATATCTAATCGTCTGTAAAAATTACTCATTCTTCTCGTGTTATTCCAGTTTCATCCCGGGGCCCACTTACTAGTCAAAACGGATTTGACGGCACGGAGGGACTGAATGAGAGCTTTTCCATGGAGCGCTATACCTATGCCACGGTTTAGTATAAGGTGGTATAAGGACTGTCAGAGATCTACATGACAGCCAGAACCGATAACGTGCTCTCCGAGGCACGTGGCAAGCGATAATTAACAATTCAATACGCACACAGCTCCAAAATGTCAGCGGTGCGCGCTTTGGATTCGAATCCGATACCCTCTGCATAGCAGACTCTTGGTGTCTTCACTAGGATATCGCTGCCTCTGTAAAATAAGTAAAACGAAAAAACAATTACATTTCTCGACCACAAGAGCAGCTAATTTGCATGCGAAAAAGTACATTTTGAAGTCGATTAAAACTTGTTTAATTGGCTGACCGTTTAAATGATGTATTATCTTAGTCCCCGACGGTCGAACCCGTGACGGAGACAACAGAATGTTATTAAAATTCCGTTGTCCTCATTATATTTATATCAAAATAATAAATAGGTACATGATCAGAGGTCGTCAGAGCCTCGCTTCACGGCCACCTAATCACAGGGTCACCAGAAACCTAACAAACCTTACCCACCTAAGATAGGTCATTTCAATTTTATTTTCTTTCATCGATTTAATTTCTTTCATCGAAATATTTTAACTTGATTTATGAAATACCCACTCCCTTCTTTCAACGAAGACGTGGCCTATATCTACGGGGAATACATATTATAAAAGATGCTCTTTTTATTCAGTAGATGATATTGTAATGTAAGGCTGGCTATTACCGCACAAAACAGTCCCGGCGCAGCAGTTTGTAGGCCTACGCGACACGGTGACCCATTTCTGAGGTGTCTCTCACAGTTATAAATTACAGTGCATTTAAAGCAGCCCTCTAGATGTAATAATAGACCTTACCTACTTATTATTAAGCGTGGTAATATTTATAATTTTATTATTTTTTCTAATAAGTATAAATAATAATAATAATAATAATTTATTTATCCTCAAAAATAAAAAAAGGTACAGTACAATTAGCCTTAAATTAGATTAATTGGTATAACTAGCCTAAAGTCTTATATTTGGTTTTACATAATATCATAATTATATGGCATATAAACAATAGTGTACATGAGGCTAAAAAATCAACTAAGATTGCGTTATAATACTTATAATACATCGGCTACCCGCTCGAACTAGGTTATACCTGTGTTTCGAGCTGACGACGCTTGATTATTACGTAATGATACAAATGACTATAATATTTAATTGTATGCTATAATATAACTTATTGTGAAAGTAATTAAATTAAGATTTATAGTAAATTATTAGAGACTAATTTATTTAAAATTAATAATACAATTACGAAATACTATTTAAAATTCTGTTCAGTTAGTAATGTAACATATCAGTGCGAAAAAACACGTAAAAATAGTAATATTATTAACGTTCATTTTAAAACTACTAGTAATTTTTCTGTGTCGTCGTAATTAAGCTTTTGCAAATATTCTGATACTGTTGTGTTGCACATTTTATAATTATGACTATATATATTGAGTTATTTATTGAACTTATTATATAAGAACGGGCCTAGAAAAGTGTAAAATCTATTAACAAAGACATGATTCGTGTGAGGTGTTGTACATACTAGGTCCTTTCTTCTTCTTTCAAAAGGAATAGGAGAATAAGGGATTTCGGTGTGCTGTTTTAGTATAATGTTGAGTATAAATAGTTGGCGCACTGTTAGCACGTTGCATGACAAATAGAGCTGGTGCGTAGGGAATTTAAAAGGTCGAAAAGTAGCAACTTTAAGTATTGCTCTTTGTGCTCGTTCTAGCGGCAAAAGAACTGATTTTGCTGCACCACCCCACGTTGTAATGCAATATGTTAATATGGATTGACACAAAGCTAAATAAACCTGTTTTATTAATTTGTAATCGGCTATGTTACGTAGTTTTTTTGAAAATATAAATTAATTTACGCGTTCTCGCACAAACAATATCGATGTGGTTACGAAAATTTAGATTTGTGTCAAGTGTTATACCTAGATATTTAATATTGTCAGTTTTAATTAATGTGGGACAAGTACATGCTAGGTGAGCGTGCATTCTACAGTTGTGTGCATAAATGTGTAGGTTAATAGGTGATGGATTAGTATTTCTCATTTTAAATAATATGTACCTACTTCGTTTTGTCAATATTCATGGTTAGCAGGTTTTGGTGTAGCCAGTTTGAAACAATATTAAAACCATTTTGGGCACGATCATATAGCTCAGAGTATGTATTGGCTGAGAATAAAAGCGCTGTGTCGTCAGCATATGATATTAATTTACCATTTTGAACATTTAAGCTGCAAAGGTCGTTTATATAGATGAGAAACAAAGTTGGCCCCAAAATACTACCCTGTGGTATGCCAAAGCCACTATTTTTACGTTCAGAACCAACATATTTATCAATTTTCACACATTGATAGCGATCACTCAGATAGTCAGAAAAAAGTGCAAGTTGTGTACCCCTTATTCCGAATGTCTCGAGCTTGCGCAACAGTATGGAGCAAGATATTGTATCGAAAGCCTTGGCAAGGTCTAAAAATATTCCCATGGAGTGCATGCTCTTATCTAGACTATTGGTTATGTGCGCCGTAAGCTGGTGTACTGCTTGGTTAGTGGACTTTTTAGGCCTGAAGCCAAATTGGTTATCTGAAAGCAATTTATTATCTTCGAGGTACTTAATCAATCGAATGTTTATTATTTTCTCTAAGATCTTAGAAAGGCCCGTTAAGACTGAAATTGGCCTATAATTAGTAATAAATTTTTTGTCACCGGATTTAAAAATAGGGGTAACTACTGCTTTTTTAAATAAGCGAGGGAAAACTCCTTCGTGTAAGTATAAATTAAAAATATGTGTTAACACCGGCGCAAATATGTATTTGAATTTTTTGATAATATTGTTTGGTATATTATCCCACCCCACTGCACACACCTCTTTCAAACTACTTATGATACTTATTACTTCATCAACGTCGGTATCCAGCAATACAAAAGAATTTAGCGTTGGTGATTGGCTCGTTTGCGACGGGAAGTTACTTGGTTTAGGAGTAGTTTCCGTTAAAGATCTACCGACGTTAATGAAATAATCGTTTATCTTATCAATTGCTGATATTGGACTTATGTCTGTTGACAGTAGGTCGAGTGGTGCTTCTGAATTTTTACAAGTAAATGTATTTTTTTTTATAAATTTCCAGACGAGCTTACTGTTTTGTCCTGCCTTTTGCAATTGATTTTTGTCGTATTGAATTTTTACGGTTTTTAGAAGATTGTTGCAGAAGTTTCTGTATCTTTTATATGATACGGATAGTATTTCATTGTCAGGTGCCAGTTTTAGTTTTTGATGGAGTCTATCTCGGTGTCTTATGCAACGAACCAAGCCGGGAGTAATCCAAGGTTTTATGTTAGTATATTTTCGAGACGTATATATAAACGACGTATGTTTTGTTACTGCATCTTGCACTGAGCTTATAAAATACTGTAGAGAACTATTCGCATCCTTCGAGTTAAAAATTGGTTTAAAATCTATGCTACTGATACTACTTGCGAGGGCTTTCATGTCCACTTTTGCATAGCTGCGTGTGCAGTTGTTCCTGGGCAAAGATAATTTTACGGTCAATAGAATAGCACAGTGATCTGTTAATGATGAATTAGTTATTAATGTTATTGTTGGCTTAATTGACTTTATAATGAAATGGTCTAAGCATGAACCACTTTGGTGAGTTGGGTGATAATGTGTTGGTAACAACCCATGAAATGAGCAAATGTTAAGGTAACTATGTGCATGAATGTCGGTTCTTTGAGACGCGATGTTAATATTTATATCACCTGTCAGTATAATGTTCTGAAAATGCGATAACCTTTTTAAATGTGTGTCTAGCGATTCCAAAAATAATTCAATATGTTGCGAAGGCGGCCTATAAATTGCTAAAACTACTGTATCTAAATTGATCTTAACTATCAAGCAATTACTGCCCAGAAATAAAGGTTCCTCCACGGATATATTCAAATTATTTTTAGAGTAGACTACTTGACCATCATTTTGATTTAACTTAGTTTCCGTTTTGTGTACACAATATCCATCAAGAAGTGGAAGAGCAGTTGTATGGCTTGACAGCCAACATTCTGTTAACACTATAATGTCACAGTTAACATCGAGATTATGTAATAATAATTCAAAACCATTTATATTACGGTTTATGCTGCGAATATTTTGTGTCAGCAAAGTCAGCACCTTTTCACTACTCGGTATAGAATATTTACACGCATCGACATCACATATTTTTGTTTCAGACACAGAAAAATTATCTAGGTCACTGATCAATTGGTTGGTCATTTATAATTATATGTAAAAACTGTAAACAAGTAAAATATAAAAGTTGAATAAGTAAACGCGCTTAATAAATACAATAGAAAGTGACGCTCTTAGGCGCCCTCATAATCTATGGATTGTATGTATTTATCCTCAGCATACTTACGTGCAGGACAGTTTAGGTCACCAGTTTGATGGTCGGATTTCCTCTTAAAACGTTTGCACGTTGCACAATTTGGAGAGGCCGACTTGCTGCTACATTCTTTGAAGGAATGACCAAGTTCGCCGCAATGATTGCAAGTGGGGCTGGTTTCTCGGCAATACTTAGCGGCGTGACCGAACTGCTGGCAATTGTAACATCTCGTGACAATCGTAAAGTCTCGCACCGGGCATGACGTCCAATTGATGAATACGCGACCTTGATTTACCAGTGCCTTTCTGATAGAGGGAGCTACTTCCAAAACAAAGTTACAGGTTGGGAGGTTCTTCTTACCTGATTTATGGCTCAATTTAACTGCGGCTAAGAAAGAATCACGAGACGACTTCGGGAATTTGTCGGCAAGGTTTTGCTCATATACGCAGTCGAGCACTTCCTTTTCGCTAAGGGATACGGGAACACCAACGATGGTAATTCTTGGGCGACGTTTCGTTGGTTCCTCAACGGTAAGGCCCGATGAAACTAGCTTATGCGAGTTCTTAAGCTTTTCAATGTCCTGCTTAGTTTCGGTGCTGATTAGGACGCCTCCATTACGTACTTTCCTCAGACCGCATACATGAAGTTTTAGTTCCTCCGGTGAAATAATCTTTTGGACCAGGGATTTCGTATCGTCGCTTGATTTCGATTTGTCGCTGGGATAAATTGCAATGGTACTCAGGTTATGAGGACGTACAAACTGATCTCTTCCTTTCTTCACCATATCTGCAAAAGAGTTACTGCTTGCAGGTTGTAATTTATCCTCAACTGTCGCCTTAATTTCCTTGAGTGAGCTACTAAGGTCCAGCTGGGTATTTAGGTGTTGTATGTTCGAGTGCGCAAGGATGGTCTTTTGTTTCAAAGATTGATATACTACGGCTATATGGGCTGTCGCACCCATAACTTTACGGCACAGCCCTGAGACCAGCTCTTTCTGGTTCGAGTTCATTTTTCCTTCGGCAACGACGGTGCATAACTCATTAAGGGAAGTCTCCACCGTATCCAGCCATCTTTCAATCTCCGGTGTAGGCACGACTTCCAGGGGCATCTCATTCTGGATAGGTTTTTTGAGCGGCTTGGGCACATTTTCTACCACTGGAAGGGAGGGCGGAGTTGGTGTTGACGGAGGACTTCGTCCTGTTTTTTGGCTCCGGCCAAACGGGCTAAATGTAATCGACATAACTAGCACAAATATTGTTTGTGTACTTAGTTAATGCAGATTCATATTTGCTGATTGTTATTAACACACACGACACAATTAGGGCCAGACTGCTGACACGACGTCGCGAAATATTGTTCGTAATTATTTAATTACTTTACATCAAAAGACAAGAAACACGTCTGCATAGTCAAACGTCGGTTGGTTGAATCCCCAACCACCATACCATATACTTACCTACTAAATAGTATTTAGTAGGTAAGTATATGGTATGCAAGCAGCATAGCATCGTTAACTCCTGGTTTGTTCTTGTATTGGAATATATTGAATTGGAATTACCTAAATAGCAGCGCTAGACTAGTGAAGACATCAACAAACTGCCATGCAGAACATATCGGATTCGAGACCATGGCGCGCACCACTGACTTTACAAAGTTATGTGCGTATAAATAAATAGCGTTAGTCGAGGCTGTCACGAAGATAGATTTAATTATTTATGTAGGTAGGTAAGTTACATAAATTGTAACGGGTCTGCCATCATGAAGAACTTTAGTATGGGAGTCAGTTAAAGTCAAAGTCTAAATCGTTTATTCATCTAGGTCACAAGGTGACCCTCCCCCCCCGTGGGATCTCCAAATTGTCGTGGTGGGGGGGCTTAGTAACCGTGGATTGGTCACCCGGTGAAGCTAAGAGGGATCCAGGAGAGGACGCTCCGCGTGGGCTTGACGGAGGCCTGCGCAGGATGCATCCAAAGGGGCGGGTGCGAGGGACAGTTCTTCTGTCCCTCGCAGTCGGGTGCGGTCGCGGGAGGAGAGGCGTGTCGGTGTTGCGTTGCCGCGCGCCCTATCTCCCGTGACCAAATGGAGGCGCACCATCGTTGCGTCGCGGTGGGGCCGCAGAGGAAGAGGAGATGCGGTGTTGCGTTGCCGTCCTCCCTATCCTCTGCGGCCGCTGAGTGTTTTGGCGGCGGAGCCCAAAACCTTCATCCGCCGCCAAGGGGGTTTTGTTCGGGGCCCGCCTGACCTGAGTAGCGAGGAATGCTTCAGCGATACCCGACCCTCCGACATACGGGTACGTGAGGAATACGGGTTGGTTTTAGTCAGTAAGAGTCTGACAGTCCCCTTCGCCCTTCCCCAGGGCGGAGGGACTTCCATGAGGATTTTCCAACCCGACACCAAAAAAAAAAAAAAAGTCACAAGGTGACGCTTATGAACGTCAATTTTTTATATCGTATTACTTAATGCTTCTACATTTACATTTACTGCCTCGTTCGCAAAGCAATAGGTAGAACCACGAGAAAGAAAGTAAAAGCTACCTAGCCTACTCCTGCATAAACTTGAACTGAGCTAAACCTTGGCACATAACTTACTCTTTGGGCTGCGGAGGTCAGACAGTAGGTAGTCGCTCTATGCAAAAACTAATATTCTGTAAAATCTGTTTAAGTAGACTTTAGGTTGACTGTATGGCTCAAAGGTGTGTTAAGTTTAGTTGTTGAGTTGACGGAAACCACGGTTAGTTAAGAATAAAATATTTATTACGATAAACGTACAAGTTAAGTATAATGGATGCTAATCCGCGGCGATAGTTATGACAGTTTATAGTCAACTGAATTAATTATTAAGTAAATGCGTAAAGTAGGTCAGGTCGAATGCAGCGTAAGCAAAATACATACGCGATGTCTGTACGTTGACCGTACATACTCCCGAGGGAAAAAAAGTGGGATGAGCATCCAGCACAAAGCAAAGAAAATATAGTAAGGATGTCAAAAATGTAAAGATAAAATGTGTAAAAATATAGGTGCAGGTTAAACGTAAAACAATTATGTACGTTATGAGGATAGTTCTTCAAAATTGAAACCTCTTCTTACTTCGCTGCGAACCTCATGTGGCATCGCGTGACTTATCTCGTGCATTTCGATGTCCAATCCAGGGTTGTCCTGTCCCTTAGGTTTAGAAGTCCTCTCTGCTCTTGGTTTCTTACACCGTCGTTTTAATATAAGGTAGAGAACTAAAGCAGCAATTCCTCCCAACAACACCGAAGACACAGTGTAATGGTATATGTCGTGACTTGAGATGTACGACGTCTCCGGTAAAGTCTCGTGTTGTTTTTGATACTTCAACTGCGAATCTATCCTTGAGAAATCGGTTGAAGGCGACGTTCCAATGTCAGTGAAGTTCAAATGCTCATTCTTCCAACCCAGGTCAAATATATTGTTTACCGTTGAGTTCATGCTTGGTACTTCAATCTCCGGTGTCATGTATAATTGACTACCCAAGTGATTATAGGTAAATATGGTGGCATCTTTCTTTTGTAACAAGCACTTCGGCATCAGTGTCATTACGCCCGTCCCGTTGATGAACGCAGGCGTAACCTGATTGTTACATATGACACGCATCATTTGTTGATCGCACAATATATACAGCCATACGTTCGGTTGGTGCAACTTTATCCAGGACTCCTTGCAAGTTACGTCATTGATGACGCATGATAATGACGTTTGCTGACTGAATACTTGTGCTTCGCAAGGTGCATTTTGAGCGTGCAAGTTGTATACGGGCTGCTGCGACACGCAGATATACTCATCTTCACCGTACAGAGTACATTGCTTCATGTCTTGCACTCCCATAGCTATGTATGAGTTCTTCACAAAGTTAATAGCAATAAAACTGGAATTCGGTTGAATTAACTTTAAGCGGCCTTGTCTTAGGAATGGTATGGGTATAACTCGATATATTCTATAGTCATCATCATTCAGTAGCGGAATGTGTAACTCAAATAGAAAAAAGGTGTTTGTGACTCGAGCCTTCACATGTATCAGTTCATAGATATCCTTGAAATTGTTCTGAATATCTTTGACAGGTAATGCTAGTCCTTGCGTTAGTTTACCGGATATGATATTTAATTGTTCGGTTAGTTGAGAGGCTGACAGCAGGTGCGTATCTAAGTGACCTCTGTAGATGTTCGCGAGGGCGTTCATAAGCAACTCTAAAATACGGTTTAAGTCGCTCATAATTAAAGTTGACGTCATAGCGGCGGAGTTAATATCGGATATCGTATACAACATTTGCGCTCTGTTTTCAATTTTTGTGATTACGCTACACGTGTGATTCATGTAGGCTTGTATAGTTTTGAACTGCTGATCCATAAATTCTGTGTTCGTTTTTATTACATCATTTTCAGCTTCTACAATCAATGTTTGATTTTTCATAAGTTTTAATAAATAGTTATCGTTTGATTGTAAATTTTGTATATCATTCTCGTACTTCTCCGCAAAATCAGCGTCCAAAATTCCAAAAAGAGTTCTAGATAATTTTCCAACTCCATCGAAATAGCCTCGTTTCTGGCGTATATGTTGAGAGCGTAACATGGAGTTGTAATCTTCAAGGTGACGCAGTTCGTGACGTAGGTGACTGACAACAGCTATGCAAGGTGTATACTCGTGCGATATCCTTTGGCAAAGGCTGTCAATCTGATTGATATACGATCTGATCTTATCCGTCCCTTGCCAATATGATGTCAAATTATAGTAAATAAGTAGTGTCCATTCATCATGTATGAGATGTAACTTTCCGGCTTCATCGAAATATAAAGGGTGGCTGCTCGGTATTGATGTTACCTTGTAATTGTTGGTAATCGGTGCTGATCTTGCAATCCCCGTCAAAGCCAGAATCGTCATAAGGATAAAGGACACGATGTTGTGCTTCCTAGATTTTACATATCTCTGTTTCCTAGGTTCAGGCTGTTTTTCTTCCTTTTCGTTCGTCTCTAACGCAGCGGTAGTATTATCAGGCAGCGGTAATGGTGATAGTTTGGTAATGGGCCGTTTCAGTTTGCCTTTTTTGGTTTTGAGCGTTACTACACGAACTCTACCATCGGTACCCGGATGGAGCTCCACGACTCTTCCAAGAGCCCAGCGTCCCGGAGGTAAGTGTTCATCCTTTACTAGTACTAGGCTTCCTTCTTTCAGATTTTCTTTTGTTTGCTGCCATTTACTTCGTATCTGTAATTGATGTAAGTATTCTTGTGACCAGCGATTCCAGAAATGTATGTTCATTTGCTCTATAAGCCTCCATCTGTTTCTGAGATCATGTTCGTTAAAGTTCTCGTCTGCGTGAGGTAACGACAGCAATGGTCCGCCGACGAGAAAATGACCCGGCGTTAAATATTCTAGGTCTTCTATGTCCTCTGTGAGGGGACATAACGGGCGGGAGTTCAAACAAGCTTCAATCTGAGTCAATAGTGTAGTAAATTGTTCGAACGTAAGTTTCTGATCTCCCAGCACGCGATGTAGATGGTACTTCATCGACTTCACTGCGGCTTCCCATAGCCCTCCAGCCGTTGGCCAAAGTGGCGCGTTGAAATGCCACCGAATTTCTAACTTACTCATTTCATCAAAGAACTCTGAAGTTTTAAAAGTGTTGCATCGTTCTAGATCTTCGTACAATAGCTTTGCTGCGCCCACGAAGTTGGTGCCGTTATCGGAGAACACATGCTTCGGAGTCCCCCGGCGTGCACACATCCTCTTGAAAGCGGCTATAAAAGTTTGCGTTGTTAGGTCAGAGACCAATTCCAGGTGCACGGCCTTTGTCACCATGCAAATAAACACGGCGATATAAGCTTTACATGTTTTAACACCTCTCCCTTTATTGATCTTTATGTCTACATGGCCGGTGAAGTCGACACCTGTGTTCGCAAATGGTCTCGCGGGGGTGACACGCTCCTTCGGCAAATCTGCCATCAATTGTACGTTTTTGTTGTTCTTGAACCGATGACATCTTACGCATTGACGAAGTTCCTTTTTTACAGTTCTGCTTCCGCCAATGATCCAGTACGTGAGACGAATGTAACCTAAAGTGAGGCGTGCTCCTCCATGAAGGGTGTCGCGATGCGCCCTTTGTATAACAAGCTCCGTTAGTCTTCCTTGAGCGGGCAGTATAATCGGTCGTTTCGAGTCAGGCGGCAAAGATGAATTAGTCAGCCGACCCTTAACTCGTAATAATCCCTTCTCGTCGAGAAATGGACATAACTTTAGTAGGCTGCTTCTTGCTGGTATGGTTTTGCTTCTGGTTAAACATTCAATTTCATCTCCAAAATACTCCATTTGAACCGCTTTGATCACTATCTCCTTCGCTTTTGTCATTTCTTCGAGTGACAAACACAAAACTTCGTTTTTGTTACAGTCGGGTAAGTTATTTTTAGATTGCATAGTATTGCTTCGTTTGTTTATAAATCGTACAATCCAGCCAAGTACTCTGATTACACGATTATAACAACTATATTTATTTAATAATGTATTTATAATTTCACAACGCTTGTAAGTTGCAAGGTAGCATTTTTCTTGTTTATGTTCATCGTTTGTGAAGTATGTCATCTTGTTGTTATAATCGATGTTAGTTAAGTTATTCTTCAACCACACAGGCCCCTCCCACCAAAGTTGAAAAGTTAAAAGTTGCGAAGGAGAGAGACCTCGTGTTGCGCAGTCAGCAGGGTTATCTTCCGACTTCACGTACCGCCAAAGTTCAGCAGGAATAACACTGTTAATTAGTGCTACTCTGTTGGCCACATATCTCTCCCATCTGTTTACATCACCTTGCAACCAGGCTAGCACCACCATCGAGTCGCTCCAACAATGAACTTGTAGATGTTTTTTGGAGAGAGTATGCGTTATTTTGTCTATAAGTTTTGCAAGTAACAAAGCTCCACAAAGTTCCATTCTAGGCAATGTTATTTTTTTGTTTAGCGGAGCAACCTTTGTTTTTGCAGCTATGATCGTAGTCTTGCAGGTGCCATTGGAGTTTATTACGCGACTGTAGACAACGCACGCGTAAGCCTTCTCGCTCGCGTCGCAGAATCCATGTACCTCCAGGTTATCTTCATAGGTTTGCAGCCATCGTGGTATTGAGATGTCTTTTATGAGTGGCAGATCCTTACGCAATGTTTCCCACTCCATTTGTAAGGCTTTGGGTAGGCATTCATCCCAATTAATTTCAGTTATCCAAAGTTTTTGAAACAATAGTTTTGCTTTTATTGTTATAGGTGAAAGAAATCCAAGAGGATCGTATAACTTGCTTATTTCACTTAATAACACACGCTTTGTAAGGATTTTCTTGGTAGGCAGGCTCCAATGGTAACTAAATGTATCACTAGTTTGATTCCATCTCATGCCCAACATTTTTGTGTTCGATGTTAGTTCCGGACTGAAATCGATGTTAGTTTTAGCACTGCTTTTTTGATCATCTTTCAAGTCTTCCAATATCAGCGGTTCGTTACTCTTCCATTTCCTCAAGTTAAAACCTCCTGATTTCAGTAGTTCAATCAGTTGGGAAACCAACTTTTTAGAAGCTGAAATACTGTCTTGACCATAGACTAAGTCATCCATAAAAAAATTGTTTTGGAGTACATCCGTTGCCTCTCTATAATTGTTTTTGTTACCGTGCGCAAGTTGATGGAGAGTGCGCATGGCAAGATAAGGCGCACTTTTCATGCCATAAGTGACAGTGCATAACTGCCAGTTCTGTATGGGTTCAGTTGGAGATGATCTCCATATAATGTTTTGTAAATGTTGCTGTTTCTCGTGTAGCCAGATACAACGATACATTTTCTCTATATCGGCTGTGAATACGTATCGGTAAGTCCGCCAGTTTATTAAAAGAGTAAGCATATCTTTTTGGAGGTTAGGGCCGGTATACATGAGATCATTGAGGCTACTGTTGTTGTTAGTTTTATACGACGCATTGAAAACCACTCTTAATTTCGTTGTAGTGGAGTCAGCTTTAATCACGCCGTGATGGGGTAAGTAGACATTAGGCCCACTTTCTGCAGTTATGGGTTTCATGTGCCCCATAGCGATATACTCGTTCATAAAGTTGTTGTATTCGTTTCTAAGTTCTATGTTTCTCTGCAGTTTTCTTTCCAGTTGTAAGAACTGGGCGAGTGCCTGAGTTCTCGTATCTTTTACTTGAGTTTCGTAATCCGGTTTCATAGGCATTTGCACAACATACTTCCCATCAGCTGTCCTCTCAGTAGTTGAGCTGTAAAGTTCTTCACAGAATTGTTCCTCACTAGTGAATGCTGGGGTGTCAGCAACTTCCTCTGTTTCCCAAAATCGGGTCATGTTTTCCAAGTCATTGAGAGTCACGAAGCAGTTAAACGTTTTAACGTTTCCACACAGAATCCAGCCCACCTTTGTTTGTTGTGCTATAGGGTAATTGTTATCACTCCTTATGACACCGTTAAGAATGAGTTCTGAGTAAACATCTGCCCCTAAAAGTAGGTCTATGGGACTCGAAATGTTAAAGTGTGGATCCGCTAGCTTCAAGTTTTCTAAGTAGTGCCAGTTTTCAATAGAAAATGATACGGTTGGTAGATTGTTTACAAGTTTCTTCATTACGAGAGGTTCTAAATTGAAAACATAGTCTGAGTGTATTGACTTGCATTCTAAGTGCATTAACCCTCTACAACTGCCACTTAGTGACCCGACACCTGACACAACGGCGCTCATTTTTCGTCTCGGTAATCTGAGGCGCTGTGCGGCGTTTTCTGTAATTAGACTAACTTGTGAGCCTTGATCGAGTAAGCCTCTTAACTGTATGTAATTGCCGTCTATTGTTTTGACTGCCAGAACTACAGTGGTCAACAAAACTTCTTTGTCTTCGTTTGTCAAGTTATTCACCGCCCGAGAAGAATTTGAGGTCGATGGGGTAGTTAGACTACTGGATTGCTCATTCTGAGTCTCATGCAGAAGTGTATGATGTGGTTTGTGGCACATCTTACAAGTCTTTTTCGAAAAGCATTGTTGATCACCGTGGCTGTATAAGCAATTATTACATATACGTAGGTCGCGAATAATGTCTTTACGCGCCTTTATATGCATGGTTAGAAATTTATCGCACTTCATCAAAACGTGGTCTGTTTTGCATATCGGGCAGTTTCTTGCTGTCGTGAAGAAGGTTTGCGGCGATTTATATGCCTTGTTATAGTACGATGACCTCTGTGCATTATTATGTGATTGAATATTATAATTACTACGGACTTCATATGATTTTTTCTGCTGTTTATCTAACGATAGATATTTAGATGAAGAGGAAGACTTCTGATTGCTTCCTGGCAAGGCTTCCAATGCCATAAATTTGGACTCCAGGAAATTCATAAATTCTTCTAGGTCGGGAAACTGTCTCGGCTCTTTGAGATCTTTTATATATTCGTTGTATGACACGCTATCTAACTTTTGTACCATAAGGTGAACAATAATGGGATCCGACTTAGAAATATCTAGCCCAATGTTCTTGAGGCCGTTTAGACATTCCAATATGACGTCATGCAATTTCCTTATATTAGAAGCGCTCGCTTGTTGGAGGTTTTGTTGGTTTATAAGAGTATTCATATAAGAAGTAAACAGCAATCGTTTGTTATCATATCGGTGGGTAATAATCTCCCAACATGCAGTATAATTTTCAGCACTAATGCCAAGATGATGCACCAATTTTTCCGCTTCGCCCTTGAGTTTGGATTTCAAATGTTGCATCTTCTGCGCACTTGAAAGTACAGGATTGTTGTGCACACTCTCTACGTAGAGATCTCGGAAGGCTAGCCACTGGTTATAGTTTCCATAAAAATCAGGTATTACGATTTTGGGCGTCGATTTTTCGTAGTGTGCATTATTCCAAATGTTACGTTGAATTTTCTTTCGCAAGTCATCATAAATACTCTCCGCAGCCTCATATTTTTCTTTGTATATCTGGTCTTCTTCCGACAAGAGATAGTCTAGTTCCCAGTTCGCTTTTTCAATAAGTTCCCACTTGATTTTGAGGACGTTCAGACTATCTTCTAATTCCCACTTCTCCATCGAAACGTTCAAGTCGATCTTTTCCACAGTTCGCTGAAAAGCTTTGAAGTTACAGTATTGACGACGTAAAAGGTCCTGTTGTTTCTCGGTTGACTCTGTAGTCTCCCGAGGGGCTACCTGAAACTTTATGTCATCAAAACTGAATCTAGAAGTTAATTTACCTTTTATAGGTTCCGCAGAGGTTGACTGCTCCGCGATGCTTGTAGTTGCAGCTGGCAACCCGGCCTTCCTCGTAGTTAAAGACGGCAGAGTTGCTTTTCTTTTCAGCATATCTTGTAAAACCTCTTCATAGACCTTTTTCGTGCTGTTAAAGATATCATCAGTAAAGTACTGGATGTCCGTTGCTCCGGACTCTTCCAATAGCTGGTGATTGTGTACAAACTTTTCCCAGATCTTGTTAAGACGAGAAAGACGTTCCTCTAGATAATCAGCATCTTTCCTGCTAGGACCATCCTTTTTGTAGTTTATACATATTTGTTTCAAGTTGCAAAAAAGTGTTTCTTGACGGCTAATCAGTTCTTCCACGCTCTGAGCCATGTTTTTAGATATTTGTTAACGTTGGCCGTAGGTAAAGTAGAGTTATATACCACAGGCGCTAAGTTCAGTTATTTACGAAAATTCTCGCAAACGATTTCTACTTACTCAGTGCGCTCGCGCTTCAATCTCGATATGTGCGTCCTCGTCTCAATACAACTGGGGCGACCCGCTTCTGGGAGACCAATTGCACCGATTCGCTATCGAACTGAAAACACTGCACGCACTTTGTAATCACTTTTCTCTTCTCGAAGGACCAGAGCTTTATGTATGGCTCAAAGGTGTGTTAAGTTTAGTTGTTGAGTTGACGGAAACCACGGTTAGTTAAGAATAAAATATTTATTACGATAAACGTACAAGTTAAGTATAATGGATGCTAATCCGCGGCGATAGTTATGACAGTTTATAGTCAACTGAATTAATTATTAAGTAAATGCGTAAAGTAGGTCAGGTCGAATGCAGCGTAAGCAAAATACATACGCGATGTCTGTACGTTGACCGTACATTGACTGATGACCGGAAAATCTAGGTAGTCCCGGAATTTTGCGTCTTGTCCCGTGTGCAGCAATTAGACCTTACTGTCCCGGATTTTGAACACTTAGGTCTACTAGACCGGGTCATACATTAGCAACCAACTGACACGGCCGGCACACGAACTTGTTGAAAGTTACTTTGCCTATAGCAACGCCTATAGGTAGAATAAAAATGGATTATGGAACTTTGTTGAAGTAAGTTGCATTTTTATTTACTAGCCAATGGACAACCGGCAGTGTTGTCCTCCTAGTTAGACTAGTAAGTAACTTACTAATCGGTCGGACCCCAAGCTCCAATGTGAAAAGTCTTGGATGCAACAGGGATGGCGTTAGGGTGATAATTACTTATTGATTTTGAAAATACAGATGGAGTTTCAAATTTTCAATCTAAAGTAGAGTAAACTCTGAAAATTAATTTAGCGAAAGGAGTTTGTGGCAAAGCAATAAAGTTATGAAAAATGAAAAATGTTTATTTCATCAACTTAAGTAAATGTACAATATCATGGTTTGGAATCACCTTTTAAGCAAAAATTTGCTTGTATTAGGCGAATTCCGCTCTTCCTATTTACAATCACAAATACCTACTTTAAGGTGAGAAACAATACATGATTTAAAATAAAATAAAATAATTTAAAATAAGTTGGAAAGCATGCAAATAGTTTTCTGGTAACTATAATATTATATGTATGGATAAATATATTTTTAAGTTTTTAATCTAATCTAATTGCGCACAGTGTGTGTGTGTGTGTGTGTGTGTGTGTGTGTTTGTGTGTGTGTTCATGTACATGTATGTGTGTACTTGTTTTTATTTTTTCAGTGAATGTGAGTGCGTATGGATTGTGGGTTATGTGGTTACAAGTAGCAAAGACTCGATTTCCTCATAACTTTTTGTAAGCAACCATTGTGTAAGTATCTTCTTACAATCGCGGCTTGTCAAGGAATAGATGTATAGTTCTTTATTTAGAGTATTATATAAGTGAGATGATTGTTTGATGTTTTGTCTTGTAGCGAATGTAGTTTTTACTGGATATTCTGGGGCTACTTTGGTCTTCCTTCTAGATTGAGTCTTCGACGGGATAAAGGGGAGAGATTTATGCTTTTTCAATACACACTGAAGGATATATAGTTTTCTAACGGACAAAAGTTTTGACTCCGTGTAGAGGCATTCGGTGGGGAATCTTCGAGGTTTAAAGAACATGACTTTGAGTAGAGCTCTTTGTGCCCTCTCTAAGTCTAAAAATTTGGCTTTGGATGCTCCACCCCAAATTGGTAAACAGTACATTAGTATAGATTGTCCTAGGGAAACGTAAATTTGACGAATAAGGTCTTTGGCTGCAACATGCCGTAGTGATTTGAAGGTCCAGATTAGTTTCCTTGTTCTGTTCATTAACTGTTCTAATTGCGAGTGCCATGAATGTCTTTGGTCAAGTGTCACACCAAGGTATTTGATACTGCTAACTCTGTTGATTTTTAGGCACGAGCAGTTCGTGTTCGCCGAATCCGAACAGGTATGGATTTTAATCTGGAGATCTGGTGATGGTTGAGAGCTATTATAAATCGAAAAACAGATGTAATTCGTTTTTTGAATATTTAGGGTTAAGAGGTTGGATTCGAGCCAGGTAGCTATCGTTGACAGGCCACGTTCTGCAGTGCGGGTTACGTTATCCCATGTATCTCCAGAAAAAACGACTGCAGTATCATCGGCATAAGAGTATATGTGAGCACTTTCAATATTCATGTTGCATAAACTATTAATATAAATGAGGAACAACGTTGGTCCTAGCACACTTCCTTGCCCCACTCCGTATGTGACTGTTTCTTCAACGCTGGTAGCTGATCCTATTTTAACTACATATCTTCGGTCGCTAAGATATTCCTCAAAAAGAATCAGTGGTACCCCTCTGATCCCAATATCCTCTAACCTTTGTAGCAGAGTGGGAACAGAAACTGTGTCGAAGGCTTTTTTGAGGTCCAGAAAGACTGCCAAGCACTTACTTCCACTATCCACCTTCTTAGTCACAGTAGTTGTAAGTGCCAGAACTGCGTCTTCTGTGGACTTTCCTCGTGTGAAGCCAAACTGCGCTGGTGAGATTATATCATTTTTTGTTAGGTACCTAATCAAACGGCCATTTATAATTTTTTCAGCTATTTTCGACAGTAAAGTTAGGACAGATATCGGCCTGTAGTTCGACGGATCGGTTCTGTCTCCACTCTTGTACACAGGTGTTATAACTGCTCGTTTTAAGGCGATAGGAAAAGTTCCCTGTTCTAAGCATAGGTTAATTAGGTGAGAGATAACTGGTGAAATAATGTACTGGGCTGCTTTTAAGAAGCTTGTGGGAATGTTGTCCCAGCCAGTGGCGCTGTCTGATTTCAGGTTTCTAATTACGGTTGCGACTTCTTCAGGATCAGTGTTTAGTAGTACAAAGGAATTAAGGGAGCGGTTCGTACCTCTTACAGACGCTCTAGGGTTACTGATAGGTTGGCTCATGCGGTTATTTAATATGTCGTTAGCCAGATGCTTGCCTATAGAGCAGAAATATTTGTTGACTTTATTTACTGCTTCGTTGTGGGTAGCGGCGGATTCTAGTAATACTGTGTTTTGTGTTTTGGGCGGTTTCCTTTGGGTGATGTTATTAATCGTTTGCCATAGTTTTTTAGGGTTGTTGGTTGCATTTTTTATTAGTTCACAGTCATATCTTCTTTTTAGTTTTTTGATAATGCAGTTGCAGTGGTTGCGATATCTTTTAAAAGTTATTTTTAATATCTCGTTGTTTGGATCTCGTCTTAGTTTTAGTTGCATATTGTTGCGGTTATGTATGCAGCGCAATAAACCAAGAGTCATCCACGGTTTGATCAGTCTACTTTTTATGGGGATTCTTATGACAAGGGTACTTGCCGTGAGACATTTTTGTAGTAAGTTTATTAAGTTGTTTATGAGTATGTTGGAGTCAGTTAAGTTTTGCAGGTCAAGAATGTCACTAGATTTTAAAATATCGAGTGCTTTTTCAAAGTTAGTTGTTGTTTTAGTTTTAGTTGTTTCATGTTTATTCGACAAATCGGCAAGTTTTAGGAAAATCATAGAGTGATCAGTGATAGTGGTGTCGATTATACTAATGTGCGGAGACTTTTTGTTAGGTTTAAGCCTTAAAATGAAGTGGTCCAAACAGTTTTTGTTTCTAGTTGGGAGAGAATGTCCAGGGAGCAGGCCATAAGTTGCTAGAGTATTTAGGTAATTAAGTCTATTTGAGCGCTCGTAGGTTTGCTCTTCTTGTTTATGTATTAGATTTATATTAATGTCCCCAGTTATGATTACATTTTTATTTGGCGCGATAGCAGCTAGGTGGTTACTTAAAGAGTTTATGAAATCATCTGCGTTTGTCCTTGATGGTGAGCGATATATACCTAGGACTATGAGATCAGGTTTTATTGTCACTTGCAAACAAGAAGCATTGGTTAATTCAATCTCATTTATTTGATACACATGTTTGTTGTTAACGAAGACAACAACACCATCGGCTTTATTCAAGTGTTTAGTAGTCTGTCCTGTCGAGTAATCGCTCAATTGAGGCACATTTTTGCTGGAATTCAGCCTGCATTCACTGAGAACTATAAGATCCGTAACGAAGTTAAGTTTTGCTAGATTTAACTCAAGGTCATTGAAATTGGAGTAAATACTTCTGATATTTTGAGAGATAATCGTAAAGTCACTATTTTTAACTTTTATTATCTTATTAAAATCGAGTAAATGTGAGTAATGTGATACTTGGGCTACTTCTGTATTGTCAATTTCAGTTAAAGCTTGTATGGTGTTATCCATAATTGTCGAATACGTATGTACTGAGATACATAAACCTTTGGGTATTTCGAAGTGTATGTGTATGTGTATTAAATATGAGCTGTGTGTGGGTAAGGTGCAACTGATGTATGTTTGTATTTGTTTTTAGTGAGTGAGTGCGCATTACAGTTATATAGTTTATACTTTTTATTTTAATAAAATATAGCCTAAAATAATATGTTATGATTCTTAACCTACTTAGAGTTAACTGGTAGCAGTAACACAAACCTATGATGATATTTGGTCTTGTTACATTTAAAGAAATTATCACTATTAAATAAACAACATTATCAAATAGAAGAATAGCTAGTCATGCGTCTTGCAACAGGCGATGTACCTGTGCCTCATTCTTAATGACAATTATAGGTGAGTTTTCATCTTTCCTTATAAAAACACGACCAAAAGATGTCGAGCAAAATTTGAATTTCTTTGTCTTATGTAAATCTCGCGCCAGGAAAAATAATCGAGCTCCTTTAGGGGTTAAATTTTCTGATACGAAAACCGGAGTATCCGGGCTATTAGTCAATCCAAGGTGTTTTGCTTGAATTTTGTTCTTATTTATTATATTATAAGATTTTACTTGTTTCAAAATAGTAGTCTTCAGGATGGTTGAACCTAATTCCACGATTATTGGGGTATTCTTCACTTGTTCCTTCTTGACAGGCAGTCTATAAATATCCTTTATATCACGAGCATCTAGTTCTCCGCCTATATTTTTAGTGAGGTTCAAGACCATGTTTGTTAAGTCGGCGCCGGTTTCCTTGGGTAGCTTTGGAACATTTTTTAACTCAATACTGGTTTTTCTGTTAAACCTTTGTTGGTCTTCAAGTCTGCCCTCAAGTAATACTATATAGTCGCGATCCTTTTTTCCCTGTGATTCCAGCAACTCTATTTTCTTACGAAGCTCTTCGTTTTGGGCTGATAGATTTGCGATAGAAGTTTCAATGTTGCTATTGGTTTCTTGGATTTCTTTCAGATTTGATTTAATTATTTTAAATTCATCTTGCTGTGTGGTCATGAAAGAGTCCAGTAAGCGTTTTATTTCGTCCTTAAACTTACGAAATTCTCCAGGTAAATCTTCTTACCTCAATCTTTTGTTACGTGTAGCGATGTAATTTGGTGGCGTTTTGTCTAACATATCACTAATGTTAGAGTCAGAAACAGACTTGTCCATTTTGCTGTCCAGTACCAGGATATTATGAGTTCAAAGAGTTAATTAGGTCGCTTACTTAAAAGGAGATGTCTGCTTATTCAAGTTGTCAATCACAGCTGGTAGGCGGCGTAAGCGCAGGTCAAACGATCAACGGCGCTTGAGAGGGGCGTCAATCGTCCTTGTAGTGGGCGGCGCTTGACCTTGAGTGGTTGTCGTCCTCTTAATTAACCACTGGCTAATTATAGGCGTGAACTTTGTTGTAACCATACGCTACTTGCGCAGTGATTGGAAGTAGTATCAGTCTAAGTACCAGGGCTGCAGGATAATGAGTGATATACTACTGCGGTACTCACGTAGTGTGTTGTTCTTCAAAAACACCTCTGCGTTTCTTATGCACTCCTATTATTTCACTGCATTTAATTTATTTGAATTTTGAATTAAATAATTTGGTAAAAATTCAGTAGCAAGTTATAAGCGTCTGCACCTTGTGGCGGTCCGGGGGGAAGGATTTATTCATCGTTAAATTAATTACCGCGTTAGGAAAGAAATATGACGCTCTTATTTTACCACGGAAGGAAATGCGGAAATGCGTTTGAAACGACTTCTGGCCACTTCATTTAAATTAATTACTTAATTAACCTAACCCAACATGAAAAGCTCAAGGTAAGTAAGTGTGACTTTATGGGGTATTTTCATTGCACGTTTTATTATTATCGTATGAAGATTCCACAGTTTCAGCTATTTTATAGATAAACTAGATTAAAGGACGCTCGTATCAACGCCCGCACATTTTTTTATTATACAACTAGCTTTCGCCCGCGGCTTCGCCCGCATGAAATTTTAATAAAGAGTAGCCTTTGTACTTCCCCAGGTTTCAAACTATCCATATCAAATTTCATAACAAACGGATCTGCACATTAGCCGTGTAGCATACATATATTATAAACAGATAATAAGTACTTAAAATTACTTTTGTTTTTGTAGTCGTCAAACTTCAGGTAAAGATTAGTATGTAGTGTATATTATTAAAGTTATTGAAGAGCTTATATACCTACTGAATAGAATTGCAGCAAAAATAAAAACTGAAAACATTACCAGAAATTACAAAATCAGACCGCCCCTCCTCCCCACTGCGCTTCAGCGCACCAACTCATACTCTCGCGCTTTTAATAACGCTGCGCTTAGGTCAATTATATCGTAAGCTCTATTCTGCCAATCAAGCCCTTTCATTTGATACCCATATTGGGGTATTTGTGGAAAATATGTCATCCGCCATTTTATGGCGACAGCCATCTTAGATTTTTCATAGTGAGCCCTATTCTACCAATCATGCCCTTTCATTCGATACCCATATTGAGTTATTTGTGGAAAAATGTAATACGCCATTTTGCGGCGACAGCCATCTTCAATTTTTCATAGTGAGCTCTATTCTACGAATCAAGCCCTTTAATTAAATATCCGTATTGAGGTATTTGTGGAAAATAAGTAATTCACCTTTTTGTGGTGGCGGCCATCTTGGATTTTTCATAGTGAGCTCCATTCTACCAATCAAACCCTTTCATTAGATACCCATATTGAGGTATATGTGGAAATATGTAATCCGCCAGTTTGTGGCGGCAGCCATCTTGGATTTTATATAGTGAGCCCTATTCTACCAATCAAGTCCTTTCATTCGATACCCATATTGAGTTATTTGTGGAAAATATGTAATCCGCCATTTTGCGGCGACAGTCATCTTGGATTTTTCATAGTGAGCTCTATTCTACGAATCAAGCCCTTTCATTTGATACCCAAATTGAGGTATTATTAGAAAATAAATAATCCGCCATTTTGTGGCAGCGGCCATCTTGGATTTTTCATAGTGAGCTCCATTCTACCTATCAAACCTTTTCATTCGATACCCATATTGAGTTATTTGTGGAAAATATGTAATAAGCCATTTTGCGGCGACAGCCATCTTGGATTTTTCATAGTGAGCTCTATTCTACGAATCAAGCCCTTTCATTTGATACCCATATCGAGGCATTTGTGGAAAATAAATAAGACGCCATTTTGTGTCAGCGGCCATCTTAGATTTTTCATAGTGAGCTCCATTCTACCAATCAAACCCTTTCATTTGATACCCATATTGAGGTTGTTGTGAAGTAATATGTGATTCGCCATTTTGTATCGGCGGCCATCTTGAATTTACAATCATTTATATCTTTTAATCTCGATGACAATATGAGTGTAAACCAAATATCAGATCAATCATCAGGAAGGGGGTAAAATTCCAATTACTAAATTTGACCCAAGCAAACAAATAAAGATAATACAGGATTTTCGCCGACTTAGTTGATACTTTTCCTTATAGTATGGCAACATTATACATTTTTTTTATAAATTGTAGCCTATGTGTTATTCTGATGTATAAACTATATTACTGTAAAGTTTCATCCAAATCCGTTCAGTAGTTTTTGCGTGAAAGAGTAACAAACATCCATCCATCACTCCATCCATCCATCTTCACAAACTTTCACATTTACAATATTAGTAGGATTTCTGCCCGATCCTGAGGGAATTTCTCCAGTGCCCCACGCAAAAATAAATGCATATTTCGGCACTAGGTATTTGTTTATCGATTAACTTTTAAATAGCATGTTCTCTGACGGTTATTTTCCCTCAGAGGCATAGGCTATTGTCGTAATAAGCGTAGGTATGTACCTATACCTATCAGTGACACGGAGCTGAAGGAGCCGCCGAGATACAAGGGTTCCGACGTGAATAAACATTATTTTTATAGCTTGTATATAAATTATGTGTACCTACTGTTTGTACATGATATATTTAGGTATTTTATTTATATATATATAAAGCCTCACCAGAATACGAGCGACATTTTATTTCGGTGTGTGACTGTCACATGTAAGCCGGGACCGACGATTTAACGTGCTCTCCAAGGCCCCGTGCCTGCAAGCACGTTTAACTATTGAATACCTACGCACATATGGTGCGCGCCGTGGATTCGAGTCCGATACCCAATGCATGTCAGTCTGTTGGTATCTCCACTAGGCAATCTGCCTCAACACTTATACTAAGTCATGAGGTCCTCATCTCAATCTCAATCAGCCTATCGCAGTCCACTACTGGACATAGGCCTCTCCCAACACGCGCTACAGTACACGATCCTCAGCCTTTTGCGCCACCCTTGTTGTGATTTATAACACTGGCCATTAGCTTTAAAATATTATGTGCTCTATAGTTGACAATGAACTGTCACTGTGATTTATATACGCTAAAATTTTAATCGAATAAAGCCATAATAAATAAGAAAGTGGTTTAAATGCTACAATTTATTCGATTAAAATAATATGGAAAATATCTAAAACCTGAGAGGTTCGAAGCTGATCCATCTACAAGCTCAGATCAATCATCTCTATGGATCCACTGGAAACAAACTTTCAATAATTTTATACAAGCTATAGATACAAACTAAAGAAAAGCCTGTAAGTACAGAATGCAAATATCAGCTACTAGTTAATCATCTATCCCCGCTCCTCTACAATCATATCAAAGACTCCAAAGATTACCACATAGCAATACAAAAACTGGATGAGCTATTTTTGAAACCAGTGAACGAAATATACTCTCGCTATCGATTAGCCAAACGACAGCAACAACCAGGAGAACAATTGATCAATACATACAATCGTTAAAACTTTTATCAAAGAACTGTAATTTTAAATCAGTTAACGCCGAACAAAATGAAAGCGAATACGTTCGAGATGCCTTCATCTCAGGGCTATCATCTCCGGTAATACGACAGCGGCTACTGGAAAACAGTTCCCTCACTTTAAACAAAGCATACGAGCAAGCGCGATCTTTAGAATTAACGCAAATTCAGAACGATAATTATCGTCGTGAGTCTACACATTACATTAATCATACTTCAGACGACACAGTTACTGCTGCAGCGCGTGGAACGGCAAAACAAGAGTTATGCTACTTTTGTGCGAATCAACGCCACCCTCGCTGGGAATGTCCTGCTTCTAATGCTATATGTACAAAGTGCAGCAAGAAGGGCCACTTTTCAAAAGTTTGTCTCAGCAGAGCTCCTCATAAAGCAGCTACAACAACAACAGTAGAAGACGATTACACCACTCAAGTCACGCCATCCTCGTCACATACCTTCTCTTGTATATTGTCGGCAACGGATCTCAAAAAAGCTATTATCCCAGTCATCATAAATGGAAAAACTACTGCGAGAGCACTTATTGATACAGGCAGTACAGCAAGTTTTATCGATAGAAGTTTAGTGATACTATGTAATTTAAATATTACGCCCTGCAAACAGAAAATTACGATGGCCACGTCAAACTTATGTACGCACGTCAATGGATCATGCACATTAAAACTAAAAATACAAAATCAAATTATTGAAGTAAGTCTCTTGATCATGGATGGGCTTTGTGCAGACATCATACTAGGACCAGGGCCGGATTTAGAGGTCTGGAGGCCCCGGGGCAATGTAGCTGTGGGGGCCCCTATTTATTGCCCGTATTTTTTTGCTTAAACTATTGAAAAAATACACTGTCAGCAAATAAAACTTCGGGAAATAAAAAAATACAATGGATTAAAAACGAAATAACGGTGTCAATGTAATGGCACTTTGCGAGCTTTTTTGGATAAAAAGTCGTCGAATATTTCACTGAAGTAAATTAAAGCTTTAAAAATTAAAGCTCGCGGAGTAAATCACTTTCATTATTGATTAGGGTTAGTTTCGATAGCCCGTTTATGTTCCATCGTTGTTCGGAGCCTATTCCTGCTCATTTTCATTTTGAAAACGAGAGCTCTTCGATGCAATTGTACACCGCTAATACCAAGTACATTCTTAATGTAATTTCTATATTTGGGAAAGCAGCTCGGCCATTCTGATTTTCATGAATGCGATTATACAACAGTACCTTTGATTGGTCTTTTTCACAGTCCTGTTTTACAAGTCTATTAAAGATACAAATTGTACCAACTCATTGCCAAGTCTAGATTCGAAATCGTCTTTGAAACTTTTACTAATTCCTCTACAGCGGCATATAAGTGGTTGAGGAATCCAAATCTCAATCGAACAGCTTCGTATGCTTGCAATCGTTCTATGAGAGAAACACAAAGTTGATCAATAAACGGGCTAAAACCAGTCAATTTAAATTTTCTCTTGGTGATAGATACTTGCTGTATAAAACGTATATAAATTCTGAATAAACTTGTACTGCTGATGCACAAGGGTTAGCAGCTGCTTTCCTACTAAATTCAATGAGTGACCACAGTATAGTACAAACGCTGATAAATGCAGATTTTTTCCTACAAAATAAGAGCTTGCATTGCTTTGTATTTTCCACTCATATTTGCAGTATTATCGTACGAATGTCCGCAACAACGATTGTCCGCGACAATCAAGGATATTAATTTGATGGTCAACTAAAATAAATATTAAAGCATTTGCTGTTGCCATTATGGCCGAAATTAGGTAATAATATATATATCGAAGAACTATTTTAAGTTGATCGAAATGAGATTCATCGGGAGTAGAATCCATTTAAAACTGAATAGTGCTAAGATTTTTTTATCCTCGTTACGATTTCATTAAGTACTTAATTACACATGGAACTTATCAGTTCTTCGCATACCGTTGAGGAAAGGTAATTGACGTAACCGCTCACTTTGTTTGCATGTCGGTTTAAATGAATGCCAACGTTGGTTCGTACTCAACTAGCAATTCCAAAATACCTAGAAAATTGCCATTCGTCGTGTACTCGGAAGATTAAGCCCCGTTCAGCGATGATGTGCTGTTCCTCCTGCGTCGCTAGCTCTCGGTCGATACATCCCGTGGCTTCTCCCTGTGGCACTAGACTAATCACTGACTCCAAGTGGGTCTTCAATATCTCGTGCTCGTATAGGCGCTCCGTTGCATGCTTGCAGTCACTAAAGCCTTCTCTGCCTAACTTGAATGGACATTAGAGTACAAGCTTCGCAATATATTTTACTCGTAGTTAGAGAAAAACAAAGCTTGAATCGATTGACAGTCTCTTGATTTTGATTGCGACATATAAACATGTTTTTTGTACATTGCCGGAAAGTTTGTATTATCTCACAACGGTAAGACAGAATTCTGGAGTGAGACTTCATCACAATTTTGCAGTTTTGCGGAACCGTTCTTGACCAATATTTGATCATTCCTTCAGTTGTCATGACGGGCCAAAGACCAATGTAATTTTTTAAACCATTATCCACTTCCTCTTGATTGTGACTACATGAATTTAAAGGTTTTATGGTGTCACCTTCCTCGAGACTACCATTGACCTTATCTCCATGTAGTTACTCAATCTTCTGAAATTTTTACAGAATCGTGTGGCAGTTCTTGTTTGGTTGTAATTATGAAATAGTCAATTATATATTAATATACTATCTTTTAGCGTTTTAAGTATCGCGCGTCGTTGCAATTATTTGGTTGTTTTTGAAAATATCAATATACCTACTAACTTCAATCATTACGGCAATAAATTACCTATGGTTTTCAGAAAATTTATTCGTCATTTTATTGTATAAAAATATGTGTTTGCCTTAATTACAAAAAGTTATAGGCTATTTCTGTCTAGTTGATTTTATTTATTTGGTTTGAATATGTTATAATGTCGATTATTTTTTAAACATTAATTTGGATTTACGATTTTCAAGTTCATTGCATGAATGTCTTTGCGGATTAAACTGAACAAATGCCGATTTTTTTCATATTTTTACCTCTGTTGTGGGGGCCCCCCTCTTGTGGGGGCCCCGGGGCCATTGCCCCGCCTGCCCCCCCTTAAATCCGGCCCTGACTAGGACACGATGTTTTGCAGAATCATAAATCTTTAGAAATGCGATTTGGTGGTGCTCAACCGGCCATCAAGCTTTGCGTCCTTTCTGAAGCAAACGTGGAACCAGTCAGCTTATTTACAAATCTACAACCTTTTGAAAAACCTATCGCTATCAAGTCAAGAAGACACTCTCATTCAGATCATCTTTTCATCAAAGCAGAAATCCAAAAACTCCTTGATGACAAAATAATTGAACCTAGTATTTCACCATGGAGAGCCCAAGTTCTCGTCACATCCAGCGAGATCCATCATAAGAAAAGGATGGTTATTGATTATTCTCAGACCATAAATAGATACACAGAACTTGACGCTTACCCTTTACCTTTAATGGATAATCTTATTTCAAAAGTAGCCAAGCACAAAATCTTTAGTAAACTAGACCTGCGCAGCGCATATCATCAATTTCCAATAAAGGAGCATGAAAAACCGTACACAGCTTTCGAAGCGTGCGGCAATCTATATCAATTTCGACGCATACCTTTCGGAGTAACGAACGGTGTTGCAGCTTTTCAAAGAGCTATAGCATCATAGAGAAAGAAAATTTACAAGGTGTTTATGCCTATTTAGACGATATTACAATCTGTGGATATAATCAAGCTGACCATGACGAAAAATTACGCAACTTTCAGGAAGTTGCAGCCCGCTACAATCTAACTATGAATCTTCAGAAAAGTGAGTTGTCAAAAACGGAAATTAATTTACTGGGCTATAACATCTGCAATAACGTAATCAAGCCAGACCCTGAGCGACTCCGTCCTCTTTTGGAGATGCCAGTACCTGAAGATCTATCATCACTTCGAAGGACCATGGGGGTTTTCGCACACTATTCGAAATGGATACCAAAATTCTCAGACAAAATAAAGTTTCGTACTAAATCAGAAAAACTTCCTTTGTCACCCGAAGCCGTGAAAGAATTTCAATTATTAAAAGAAGAAATAGCTAAATCAGCAATCAAAGTAATAGATCCTGACATCCAACTATCTGTAGAGACTGACGCATCTGACTACGCATTAGCTGCCACTCTAACTCAAGGAGGCAGACCTGTAGCGTTTTTTTCAAGAACCTTAAGCACTCACGAACGCAATCATTCAGCTATAGAGAAAGAAGCTGCAGCTATTGTAGAAAGTCTAAGAAAATGGAGACAATTTCTAATAGGCAAAACCTTTCAACTGATTACTGATCAGAAATCGGTATCATTTATGTTTGATCAAAAGCACTGTTCTAAGATCAAAAATGACAAAATCCTACGATGGCGCTTGGAACTTTCCAGCTATAAATTCGATATAACATATCGCCCAGGCAAGGACAATGTGGTCGCAGATGCGCTCTCACGAACAAACGTAGCAGCGTCAACACGGTCAGTTAGTGACAGCCTTCTTGAACTGCACAAAAATTTATGTCATCCTGGTATAACTCGAATGGTACACTGGGTTAGAACTAAGAGTTTGCCATATTCTGTGGAAGATATCAGGCGAATCACAGCATTATGCCCAATTTGTGCCGAGATAAAACCAAGATTTCTAAGGACAAAAGGCACTTTAATCAAGGCGACTATTCCTTTTGAAAGGATTTCAAATGACTTCAAAGGACCACTGCCATGTGATACTACCAACCGTTATATACTAACTGTGGTAGATGAATACTCCAGATTTCCTTTTGCCTTCCCCTGTTCTGACCTGAGCTCAGAAACAGTTAAAAAGAGATTATCTGAATTATTCGCATTATTCGGTATACCATCTTACGTACACTCTGATAGAGGAGCCGCGTTTGTATCAGCTGATTTGAAAAATTTCTTACATGGAATGGGAGTAGCTACTAGCTATACTACGCCGTATAATCCGAAAGGCAATGGGCAAACTGAGAGATACAATGGTATTATTTGGAAAACTATTCAACTTTCATTAAAAACGTTGAATCTCCCCATCAATCGGTGGGAAACTGTTCTCGAAAAGTCGCTGCACTCTATACGGTCCTTACTATGCACAGCGACCGGATGCACTCCACATGAACGAATGTTCACTCATCCTCGCAGATCTTCCAACGGCCAGTCAATGCCAACGTGGCTCATAGGGGCAGATAAAGCACTGTTGAGAAACAACGTAAGAACAAGTAAATATGACCCCGTCGTTGAAGAAGTTGAATTAGTTGAAGCTAATCCCCTACATTCTCATGTTAGACTACAGAATGGCCGGGAGCTCATAGTTTCAAATCGTCACCTGGCACCTACAGCAGATAATTCCTTAATTATCGAAGATCGTGAAGCAGAATCTGATTCAAGCTGGATTTCTGCTGAGTCAAACGAACCGGAAGCTTCCGATGAGCCAGCCATTGGTGGACCAGATTCTACTAACACAGAAATTCCGGAACTACGCCGTTCTTCGAGAGAGCGACGTCCGCCGGCATATTTGCAAGATTATACTACATTCTAACCATGGGAGAATGTAGTGATTTATAACACTGGCCATTAGCTTTAAAATATTATGTGCTCTATGGTTGACAATGAACTGTCACTGTGATTTATATACGCTAAAATTTTAATCGAATAAAGCCATAATAAATAAGAAAATGGTTTAAATGCTACAACCCTTTTCAGGTCGTCGGTCCACCTAGCCGGGGGCCGCCCTACCTTACGCTTACCGAGTCGTGGTCTCCACTCTAGTACACGCTTGCTCCATCGGCCATCAGTAATTCTACAAATATGGCCAGGCCACTGCCACTTGAGCTTACTAATTCTGTGGGCTATGTCGGTAATTTTGGTTCTTTGTCGGATAAATTCATTGCGGATTTTATCCTTCAAAGAGACGCCAAGTTTGTGGAATAGTCCCACTGTGAGTGTCCACGTCTCGGCACCGTACCTCATAACTGGTACGACGCCTAAATATCGCCCCTACCGCTATGCCTGTAGACTTTGGTCTTCAGGCATAGCGGTAGGGGCGAAGAGAAAACTCGACGTAGCTTGCCAAACGCTGCCCAACCCAACTGGATCCTGCGGTCGATTTCTTTCTCGAAGTTGTTTCTACCAAGCTGGACTACTTGCCCAAGGTAAACATATAGGTACCTACTCTTGAACCAGCATCAATCCGTCGACATAAACCGGTCCCGGCACAATGTGTTCGTTGAACATAATTTTGGTTTAATCCAAGTTCATGCCGAGACCGACCCGTCGAGAGGGTCCATTTAGGCTGTGGAGCATCTCGCTCAGCTCTTCCAGGCTGTCCGCCACGATGAAGATATCGTCGGCAAACCGAAGGTGGGATATTGTACTCGCCATTAATGTTTAAGCCCCGTCCAGTACAGGCCAGCGTCTTAAAGACGTCTTCGAGTGCGTTGGTGAAAAGCTTAGGGGATATTACATCCCCCTGCCTCACCCCTCGTCGCAAATCGATGAGGCTGGTTTTATGGTCCTGGAGCTGGACGGTCATAGTGGCGGTGTCATACAGACATCTCAACACCTCGATGTAGCGTCAATCGATGCGACATCGCCGCAAAGCATCCAGAACCGCCCAGGTTCTGGGGTCCCAATATGCACATTTTATTTTTAGTTCTCAAAAGCGATGACAGATGGCGCTACGGGGAATGATTTCTAAATTGATACATACATACATACATGTCGTCACGCCTTTTATCCCCGAAGGGGTAGGCAGAGGTGTATTTCTACACCCACTTTTCACCAGATATAATTTAGTCCCACGTAATAAGGGGCGAGCCTATTGCCGTACCGGGCACATCTCCAGACTCCGTGCTGCTACTGAGAATTTCGTGACAGAAAAACCCAATAACACTGCCCGACCCAGGAATCGAACCCGGGATCCCACGCGATTGATGGTCAATAAAAATAAGATTTGAGTAAAACTTGAGCAAACAAAATTAAACGTAAATCATTATTGGCATGTTAATAACATTTGACACTGTTTGATATTATTTTATATATATTTTGAAATGGTATGGTCCATATTTTACATGCAGAGCAGCGCCAACCACGAGCACAACAATTTGCCACCTAGCTTTCAATCAAAAAATTATTGTCAGAGAGAACTGTAATATTAAAAAATATATATTTCGGCTTTATTAAACCCTAGAAGATAAAAGGGTCGCGGTATTTTGCACCTAACGAAAAGTTGTCGGCGTTAACCCGGCGTCTATTGTCGCCATCTAGTGTAGATTTGACGGAAGAAAAATAGCCACACGAATAGCCACAGTTAAGGTCTCAGATTTTTGTTCGTCACTGTGTATATGTACTACTATAGTATTATATTATCTGTGACTGAGTGCACCAAACAGAAACCACTTCTTAGTGATTCACTTGATAAAACCATCCCTCATCAACATCAAGATATCTTCGCTAGATTTGACTTTAGGACCAATGTGCTACTGTATGATGAAGCATTGTAATATTATTTAATTTATTGATGGTAAATTGCGATCTGGCTACTGGCAATCAGTTTAAGCAGATGCTGAGCTTGTCTACAAGTTAGTGTAAGTAAGGGAGGCAAGTAAAAATGCTTATTAAATTATCTGACATTGATCTATTTAATACAAAGTGGCATAAGTTGGTACAACTTTCATACCTACATTTTCATATTTTCTATTGACACAGTCATCAAACAACAGGCAGGGAACTTCAAAGTGAACAGAAAATACCACTTAGGCCTATGCAAACCACGTTTTTTAAACGCGCCGTCGACGCGCGTTTCAAAAACGCGCGGCACTGGCGCGTCTGTATCGATACAAACGACAACAAACTGCTCTGTAGGATAAAAGCGCGCCGTCGACGCGCGTTTTTGAAACGCTCGTCGACGGCGCGTTTAAAAAACGTGGTTTGCACAGGCCCTTATAGGTAATGGTGGTTAATATAGCATATAGCACAATAGCACAGCACGCTAATTTTATTTCGCATCTAATAGCAAGTTCATTCGGCTCTCGTTCGTGCTATAAAATAGCATATAGCATATCAATCAAACATCGCGCCGACGCGACGGCACATCGCACTTCGCACGTTCGCAGCGCTGCGAATTGCGATATTTGCGATCAGTCTTCGCGTGCTAACGCGAGCAGCCAGACGTGAACTTGCGTAGCGTGCGAATTTTAGCTGTTCGACGGCTCGCGCGATTTAAGTAGGCATATAAGTAAGTACGCGAGTTATTTTACGTTCTCAAAAGTTAAGTGTTTTGTGTTTGATTAAAAAAACTGTGATAGGACACGTAATACTGTGTATCTATGAATGATCTGTGTAACATGTGTGTTAAAATGATTTAAATAACTCAATATAATTAATTATATACAGTCCTAAGCCTGAAAAGTATGAAGGAAAATTAATTGACTTATTTATTATTAATTAGTTGGTTAATATTAGCTTGTTGTGCATAATGATTACATTTTATACTTAGAAGAAATGAACAAATATGTATATGTATTGTTTATTCATGTTATCTGCCCACGCGTAAAGTCTTAAGACTCGTTAGGCAAATAGCATGTTTGTCGACGCTATATTAACCTACGTTCAAATATGGATAGCGCGACAGCGCGCTATATCGTACATGTGCTAAAACTAGCGGTCACATGAAGGGTGTTGACGCTTCGCACGATAGCATGCTATATTATAGCATTTTTAATAGCATGCTAAATTTTTTTAGCATATAGTTCATAGCATGCGATTGATAAATAGCAGATTCGAACATCATTACTTATAGGTACCTATAGATCAATAAAACACAGTCAAAATAAATCTAATTTAGTCTATGATTTAAAAATATGAGACTTAAAATACTTTAACTCTTGTATACTTTCGAGAATATCATCTATACATCTATGCCTGAATTGCTTTTTCGGCATGTCAGAGTATTCCTTTTGATACCAACGTTTTGCGAGTTCTTTTATAGTGCTGACGTCAATCACTCTATAATGCAGATACTCATTGAATGCTGGCATAAACTTTCTTAGAAACAATCGGTCCATATAAATACTGTTACCACCCAAAGGACATTGTCTTTCTGGAACATAGGATTTGACAAATTCCAGTACTTGATCCTCAGCATCCTTCAAGCTGAATTTGGACTTACGACTAGCCTCCGTCAGTCCACTCTGAAATAATTGAAATTTAAGATTAATTTATTTGTTGCTAACAATAATAATAGTTTAGATTTTTAGGGCAGGGATTTTTTTTATTTTCATAAGAAGACTCCTAATAATTCAAATATTCTTGTTAAAACTTTTTCATAGACAACTCTCTTTAATAATCAGCAATAATAAATATAATAAATTCACATGATGAAAAAGTAATTCCTGTTTGTAAGAAAAAGCCGGCATCATCTAGAATAAGGTTTTGACTTGTATAAGTGTTGTAAGAAATCAAAATACAGAAATAAATAATATTATATCTTTATGTCTAACAGAAAAAAACAGAAATATTATATTCTAATATAAATACTGGCACAAATCCATGGTAAATAATTTTATATTATGATTTTATTAGACACTTTTATTGTTTAAAATGTAACCATAGCGCAGACTGAATCTCAGCTTTGAAATTTTGCTAAATGTTAGTTGAACATCCATCTCTAAAATTGCTAACGAAAGTGGTATATTTTCTCATAGTTTTGTAGTAAATACTTTATCCAATAGGGCTGAAATTATTGAGGGGTGCTAGAGATAGTAATAATTCATACAAATTTACATACAATGGCAGTTTAAGATGTCTTTCAACAGAAATCTGAATTCTTTAAGCTCCGATCATATGTTGTGGGACCAGTTATCACCTAAAAACGGTACATAATATAAAACTAAGTAAATAATAATGAAAATATTAAATACCTCACCATGCTGAGCTATGCACCACTCATTCATATTTTCTAATATATTATCTGGTTGGTGTATAACTAAGTTAGGCCCCGTAGCCACCAAATTTAATTCTTCATCAGTCACCACACAGGCTATTTCTAAAATATGGTCCTTTTCAATATCTAAGCCAGTCATTTCAAGGTCCACCCATACTATTCGCTTGTTGATGTTCTTTTGAGCAATATCTTTGTTTTTGGCCAGCATGCCTGAAGCAAATTCTGTAATAATACAATACAGAATATCATATGAGTATCATATCTAAAGACATTCCTAATAATGTTTTTGCAAGATAACAGCATTGATGTTTTTTCAGGTTGAAAAAAATATGTTGCTTACTAGTATTGTTTTGTATTAAAAATGTTTATTTGTTAAAGAAAATATGTGATTTAGAAATGTTTGTCAAAATTATTCTAAATTCCGCATACAAGCAAAAAGTAGGCAACTAAGGTAGACTAGAACTAGGGTAGAAACTAAGTAGGCAATACGAGCCCAAGCAACGGCTTAGGCTCCTATTGCCTACTTTATTTCTCTCAATAAGCATGAAGGCAACAAAATAATACATTTCACAAACAAAATAACCGACACAAGACATCCACAACGCACAAACTATTAATGTGAATATTGACAATATTGTGGTGAATTAATTACTGTATCACAAAACTTACTGCGCGAATTATGCCGGACAGAAGTTTTTATTACATTAGCTAAACTAGGTTTCAGGTAATGCCGTACAATATACATTTATACCTCTGAAATGATAACTCTAACTCTTGATAATAAATATGCACGAACTTTAAATCAATTCTGACTGTGACCCGACTTTTATCAAGATTACAGGCTATGTTGTTGTATGACTTGTATGAAAAATATCATAATTTTCAATTTTATTATTTGAAACACGTGCTATGTCCAACCGTTTAGTACATATTTTTACGTACGTCAAAGTCAAATTATTATTGTAAATGTCAGTTTTTTTTTTTTTTGGGATTTTATGACCTGGTAACTGGACCTTTAGGTCAAATCTTATTTTATTTTAACGGACACTGCACATTCACTTAATTTTTAAATTGTTTTAACAGTATTTTTAATGTATTTATATATCGGTTTGTAAGTATTTTTGTCTTTCAATAACTCTTCGAGTGGCGGCGGGCGGGAGAAAGAATCGCACTTAATGTTCACTTCACTGAGTTCACTAGCCAACACTAATCTGTCAAGCAGGAAGTTTTGACAGTCAAAGATAAGATGTGCAACGGTTCCTTGAGTTCCTTCTTGAGATTCACAATGTGGGCATGTATTGCTTGTAATAATGCCAAGTCTAGCAAGGTGTGACGGAGCAGTATTATGGCCAAAGCGCAATCTATTTATCGTAGTGATAAAGTCTCGGCTGGCTTCCTTCAATCTATTGTACCAGGGTCTAACAGGTAATTCTTCTTGTATACGGCCGTAAAATTTTCCTTTAGTGTCTTGGTCTTTCTTCCACAATTCTAACCATAAGTTACAAACATTTTCATTAATACATTGCAAGAAGTCAGTCATAGGAATGTCCATTGCATTTCTAACATCAATAGCATTACTACCTTCATATGCGGTTTTATCAACTATTTCATTGCCATAGATACCTCGGTGTGAAGGTACCCACAGAAAAGCAATGCTTTTGTGCTTGAGGTAATATTGATAAATTATTTCTTTGATGAAATATAGAATATAATTTGTCTTAAAAGAAACTGTAAGGTTAGTTAAGGCTTTAATCAAACTCAGTGAATCAGAAACAATCAAAAAGTATTTGCTATTGTTAATTTGGCGAATATGTTTTAATGCCTGATAAACCGCATATGCCTCTGCAGTGAATATGGTGCATGTATTGTGTAGAACAAAGCTTTGAGAGAATTGAATTTGTGGATCATATATAGCAGCACGCACATAATCACTTCCTTTACTGCCATCAGTGTAAATAACATAATAATTCTTATTATCTGCCATAAACTGTAACATATCTAAATTGTTATTGATGGGATTTTGCAATTCTTTGACGGGATGTGTGATACACTGATAAGAGAAGGAGTAACATGGCCATGGGCATTGTTTTCTAATACCAGTAAAACTGTTTTCTGTTTCCAGCAATATTTTGGACAATGTTGGGGATTTACCATTTAAGAGAATCTCGCCTGTTGTTAGAGGTCCAGGATTTCTACATACAGAAGGTACTATTTTGTTTATTATTTTCTTGTTATCTGCAGCAATTAATTTAAGACAGAATCTCTCTGCAAGTAGAATGCGTCTCAAAATTAGGGGCATTATTTTAGTCTCCACTTCCATGGCCCTTATGGGAGTAGAGCACATTGCACCAGAAATTGTTCTCAAAGCCCTGTTCTGCAATAGATCTAGTTTATTTACATGAGTACTATTTATATACACTAATGAGCTATAATCAAAATGGCTTCTAACTATACTTTTATACAAAGTTGACAATATTTTCGGGTCAGCTCCCCATGTAACGCCTGCAAGACATTTTATTATATTTAATCCTTTAAGAGCATTTTTTGATATGGTTTTAATATGTTCCTCAAAGGTTAATTTCTTATCTAATACTATGCCTAAAAATTTCTTAACATTCACTGGATTTATAAATTCTCCATTATATATTACTTTTGAATATGTGTTCTCATTTCCAAATATCATGGCACTACTTTTGGAGGGATTAATTTTTAAATGTAACACATCATTGTAATAGTGAAATATTTGGGACAATGCTCTGTTAATATTGTCTATTGCAATTTCTACATTATAATTACTACTGTACAAAACAATATCATCAGCAAACTGCAAAATATCTACATTACTATTTACAAATTTACAGATTTCACTTGTATATATATTGTACAACAAAGGAGATAGTGTAGCACCCTGCATTGTACCTTTAGATGCACATTTTGGACCATGCAATGTATTATTATGCCTTACATAAAGTGTTCTACTATCCAAAAAATTATATATCCATTTACATAGTTGACCAGGCACACCTAACCTAGACATAACTTGTACAAGTATAGCCGGATCTAGACTGTCAAAAGCACCCTGAACATCTAAAAATACACAAACAGTGTTTAACTTATTATCTTTTGCATGTTTCAGGTCTGAAATTAAGGAAGTGAAGCTGTCTGCACAACTTCGTCCTCGACGAAATCCATATTGTACATGCGGAATGATGCTGTTAGATTCCATATACCAATCCAAACGATTTTTAATCATGTTTTCAAATAGTTTACCTAGACATGAAGACAGTGATATTGGTCTATAAGAGCTGGCAAGCTCGAGGGGTTTATCTGGTTTGCGTATCGGAATGACACATTGTGTTTTCCATGATTGTGGAATACATTTACAATGCCAAAGTAAATTAAGAATATTAAGAAATATTTTTAGTGCTGATTCATCTAAATTTTTAATAGTACAATAGGGGAAATCATCTAAACCAGGTGTAGTGTCTTTCCGAGATAACAAACTCATTTTAAATTCAGACCATGTAAAAGCATCTAGCAAAAATTTTGAATTTGGATTATCATTATTTAATTCGAAAATATTGCCTAAACTATTAATATTATTTAGATTGCTATTGTCAGATAATTTATCTAGAAATTGAGAAATAAACTCATCTTTATATGATTTATTACCAGCTCTTATACCTTTGAACATTTTTAGAAGATTCCAAATCTTACTTATAGGAGTAGTTCTATTAAAAGTGTTACATAAGCTATTCCAACATATTCTCTTTTGTTCTGATATGGTTCTTTTTTTAAGTGCATCCTTTCTTTTATAATCTAAATAGTTCTCCATAGTAGGATCACTTCTATATAGTTTCAATGCATTGTAAGAGGCAATAACACTTTTTTCACAAATGTCATTCCACCAAGGAGCTGGAGGTCTACTTTTGAAATTATTTGGTTTATTAAGTTTAGGAATTGTCATAACTTTTAAATTATCCAATCGAGAACAAAAATCATTATAGGTTGAAATAGGATCATATAATTTTAGAACTAAATCATTAAATATTGTTTTAGAAATAGTTTTAAACTTTTTCCAATCTGCTTTGTTATATATAAACCTATCAACAGGAGGATTAATATAATATTTATCTATATGCAGTGAAATCTCTGTTATTGTTGGGTAGTGATAGCTGCCCATGGCATCATCATGTACAGACCACTCGCATATTGATGCGAGGTTAGCACTAATAAAGCTTACATCAATTGCAGACGGATTTCGTCTCGGGTTGTTAACAGTTGTAAAACTACCATCATTTAATATACATAAATCCAAGTCATCAATGATATTAAATAAATCCTGACCTCTGCTCTTAGTGGATAGACAACCAAAAGCGATGTGGTGTGCATTAAAGTCACCACTTACAAATATAGGCTTTGGAAGATCATTGATAATATTACGTAGTCTATTGATCCGTATGTGTCTACTAGAAGGAGGACAGTATACACAAAGAATAGTCAAGCTACCATGCACCATAGATAAGGACAGAGCTACAGTTTGAATTTCTTCATAAAATCTAGTGTTTAAAACTTTGTACTTTAAATATGGCTTAATTAGTATTGCTACACCATTATGAGTATTTTTAGAATTTTTATTATAAATATTATATCCAGGTATTCTAAAACTATTGTCTTTAAACCATGTTTCGTTAAGTAAGCAAATGTCAATATTTTGTTTTTGTAAGAATTGAATCAGTAAGGGTTTTTTATTTTTAGCACTTTGAATGTTATATTGAGCAATACGTAGCTTAGACATTGTATGACTTGGATCCATTACTTGAGGTTTTTAATAAGTGTTTCTCTAATGGTATTTACAGTGGTAGGCGTATTATCGCCCTTATTACCCAGTTCCACCAACGTCTGTACCAGGGCCTTAAGTACATCGTTGTTGGCAACTATTTGGGCTTTGATGTCTACTTTAGGAGAGACATCTCTAGAGTTATTTACACTATGTACAGTATTATTTACAGATGTATTTACAGACTTATTTACAGATGTATGTACAGACTTATTTACAGATTTATTTACAGTGTTAATTGGTTTCATTTTTGGAGGTGGCAAGGGTGGAAATTCAATGTTATCACTTGAGTGTTGTTTTGTGATTGTAGCACTTGCATATGTTATCTTATTTTTCTTTTCTAATATTTTATTTAACTTAATTGGACATAATCTCGAAATTGCAAGATGAGGCCCGCTGCAATTGCAACAGCAGATCTCTGTTGGTCTATCACATTCTTTATATAAATGCTCACCTCCACAAATGGAACATCTTTGTTTGCCATTACATATCCTAGCGGAGTGGTTAAATTTAAAGCATCGGAAACATTGCTGTAATGGGGGTATATATTCGAAAACTCTGTATGAAAACAAATCGTATTGTACATTGTCTGGGAGAATATTCGATAGAAAAGTAATGCTAACTGTTTGTAATGGTACTCGCTCTTGTCCTACCTTCTTTGTGAATCTTCTTATAGCTATTATTTCATAAATTGATGATAATTTTGTGTATAGTTCTTTGTTCGAAATGTTTGCTGGTACAAATCTAATTATGCCTGTTTTTTCTATTTGCGCAGCCGGAATAAATGCTTTCAAGCCATGTTTGTTATGAAAAGCACTGTTGTTAATAAAGTTATTGGCCGTATTATACTGTTTAAATATGACTGCTATTTTATTTCCGTTGATTCTCTGTATAGCCGTCACTCCTTTTATCTCACTTGAAAATATGTGATTGAGATAGATAGGGCTCTTATTGCCTATTCTATCTTTATTGTTTGTAGTTTCTATAAACACTTTAAAATCTGTACAAGTTGCATTTTCTGGGTAAAGTCTTTTATAGTCTGGTTTTGTGTAAGGTATATAGTCATAATTCTCACCGCCGCCGCCATTACCACAGTCCTTCTCTGTCCCGCCGTCTCCAGCCTCAGGCCGAGGACGTTTATGTGAGGTGGGCGGGTTATCCCCGCCCCCCTCATTTCCCACCATTTCCACTGGTTTGCACACTTTTAAGCAAAAACCACCGAATATTTATTAAAAAAATTAAAATTGAAAAATTTTCTTATCCGCGCTTTTTTAAGGTTCCCGCCAGAATCCTCAATGTCAGTCAAATATCAAATAGGGATGCTCAATCCGTATCGATACAATGGCATTCAATCTATTCGATTTTTTTATCAATACAACGCTAAACGATCCATCAGTGGATCGATACAAATGCATGGAGAATCGAATCAAAAAAATCAAAGTATTATTCCACAAAAAGAAAATAATCTTGTGCCTTGGGAGACTTTACAAACTTACAACTAACGGACACAAAGTACAACCAGACTCGAAACAAAAAATAATAGTTCACGCAAAGTGCTGTTTATGTGAATATCGAACATACAACACTCGGCGCAGTGTCAGGCGGTTGCTTAAAACACTAGACACACAAAGGATCCCTCCTACGTTAATGGCAAATCGAACAAAATTACTGTAAATGTTTCTCTTTGATGGTTGATTCTGTTAAATGCAACTTGAAATCGACTTCATATGGTGCGATTTTCATAATTATTAATTCGTCATATCTATTTCCCACTCCATTTGTTAATGTTATGGCAGAATTTAAAAGTCGAATGCGAAGCTACACTGACGCACCATCTTTTTCTGGAACCATTTCGCCGCATTTTCAAGCCCCTATTTGAGAACCTACCGATGGGACTAGCACGCTAAAATTTGTAATTAAAATATATAAATTCGTCATCTAGATCATGTAGTTTCGAAGCTCAGTGAAAGCAAATTTTTGGATTTTCGACACTGACACACTGACTCACTGATCATCAAAATAGAACTGGTACTTCCCATTGACATAGAGCCCTGAAATTTGGTACAGAGCTCTCTGGATCTGGACTACCTGGTGATAAGAAACCGTAAGAGTACACCCAAACTATTATCGGTCATATATTATCGAGCGTTATCGATCGACTGTCTTTGCAAAATTTATTTCTGCAAAAAGAAGTGAAATACCACCAAAAACATTTTTGTAAAAAAATAGCCAGTTGCCGATGGAGCTGCTAGTTTATCTTTAAAAAGTAATGCATTACTTATACAAAGTTGAGCCAACTCCTTGAGGTACCTTACTGCAATTTTCTTTATTATTAAATTTTATGTTACGTACACCTTTGCTATTGACTTGTACCCACTAACATGTAAAAATTGTTCAAGTGTGGTTTTGGTGGGATACAGGTTACTGTTATACGTTATGTTTATGTTTGGTAAGTACTAATAAGTAACATTTTGTTTATTAAACTTGAAGGTGAAAAGGGTTTTCTACTAGCACTTGATTCGATACCAGATCGATCCACTGGATCGTATCAAATGGAGTGGATTGATATTTGGATCGATACACTGCGCTTTTACGATCCATTACTATCCAAAATATCGATACAAAGCACCTGGATCGATCATCCCTTTTAAGGAAATATGTCAAGCAACACCACAGAATACTTTATTCCACATACTAGACTTCGCTCATGGCTCCACCCGCGTATATCTCACCATCTATATATCACCCGCGATAGAGATTCCTCAGGAATCTCTATCTCAACCAATTTGTACAGTTTTAACCAATGCTATCTGCATTGGTTAAAACTGTACAAAAATCCGTTCAGAAGGTTTGGAGTTCATCGCGTTGATACAGACAGACAGCACGGCAGGCCGGGTGACATGTCTTTCTTAGTGCACCCCTACGGTCCCAAAGAAACATACATGCCAAATTTCAGCTTCTTGCGCCCAATAATTATTTTGCCTATGAATGGTCTGTTAAATCTGTCAGCAACGCAAGAATTTTATACATATAATATAGGTACCTACAATCCAATCACAAGGTGGAGATCCCCAGGGGGGAGGGGGGTTTAATTAAGGTAGACTAATTTTACTTAGATAATAATTTAATAGACTAATTTATTAAGGTAAACTAAAACAACATCCTAGACGCCTATATACATGGACTTCTCCTAATGGTCTACACAGGAACCAAATAGACTACGTCATCGTAAGTCAGAGATGGAGGTCTTCAATTTCTATCGTCAAGACACGTCCAGGTGCAGACTGTGGAAGCGACTATCAGCTCTTGGCAGCCAAATTCAGGATCCACCTGAAATCTGCGCCAGCGGTAAAAGTAACCAAACCCTTCCACTTAGACAGACTGGCACAGAATGCATATACTGAGAAAGTCACATCAAGGCTCGAAGCACTAGAAATGGACCCCTTTGAGGCACCTGAGGTATCGTGGGCGAAGCTCAAGTCCACATTAAAACAAGTGGCTAAGCAGGCAGCTGATTCTTGTAAAACGGTGGTCCCAAGAGCTAAATGGATAAGTGCAGAGTCATGGTGCATGATCGAACAGAGGAAAGCCCTAAAAGTAGGTGGCCTAAAATCAGAGGAAGATCGGATCCAATATGCTAAAGCTCACCGGACCGCTCAGAGGCTATGTAGAAAAGACAGAGAGTCTTTTATCGACAAGATCTGCATAGATATAGAAAAATGTTCTGAATCAGCGAACACTCGGGATATGTTTCAAAAGGTCAAGCTCCTTGCGAAGGAATTCAAACCCAAGCATTGGACTATTGAAAACGAAGCAGGAGTGCTGATTACTGATAAAACTGCAATCTTGGAGAGATGGCGGTCTTACTGCCAACAACTTTACAGCGACGCCACTACAGACGTGACTGATGCGGCAAGGACAAACTATACCTATAGAGAACCGGACATCCTTCGCCAGGAGATAGAAGATGCCATCACTAAACTGAAACCAAAAGCTTGTGGCAGCGACGGGGTTACAGCTCAAATGCTTCGGAACATGGGAATTGAGGAAATTAAGATCATGCACACCATATGCCAAAAAGTATGGCGAACTGGCCAGTGGCCGGAAGACTGGACCGAATCCACGGTGGTCCCTCTGCACAAGAAGGGTTCGACACGTAAATGTGAGAATTACCGCACCATTTCGCTCATCTACCACGCCAGCAAAAGCTTATTGCGTGTATTAAATAAAAGGCTGGAATCTTACATCAGTAGGCAAATAGCTAACCAGGTCATGAAATAAATTAAAAAAAAAAAAGAGGCAAATAGCTAAGGAACAGGCGGGTTTGTAAGAGGCAAAGGCACGAGAGAACAGATCCTTAATGTTAGACAACTGATCGAGAAATGTAGAGAGCACAACATTTGCGCAGTCCTATGTTTCATCGACTACGCCAAAGCCTTTGACTGCATAAACTGGAGTAAAATGTTCAGTGTCATGAGCGAGATGGGTGTACCGGACCATTTATCGTTTCTTGTCCAAAACCTGTATCTGTCCAGCAAGTCAAGAGTTAGGCTAGAAGATACTTTATCACACCCCTTCTACCCAGAGCGAGGAGTGCGTCAAGGATGCATTCTGTCACCGCAATTGTTCAACCTCATCGGTGAACATATAATGAGAAGGGTCTTGGACAATTGGCAAGGAGGCATCCGCGTAGGAGGTTACTCAGTCAACAACCTACGCTTTGCCGATGATACTACCATAATAGGAGCCTCGGAAACTGAACTCGCAGAACTTCTTAGCAGAATACTAGTCACTAGCCAAGAATACGGTCTATTCATCAATAGGGGAAAAACCAAGCTGATGTTTGTAGACAGAGCAGGCACTATGCAGAGAACCAACGAGCTGTGCGACCTCGATGTAGTTCACAAATTTGTGTATTTAGGATCGCAAATCAGTGATGATGGTGACTGCGAGCAGGAAGTGGTGAGAAGGTCTCAAATGGCAAAATCTGCGGTCAAACGACTTGAGAAGATATGGCGGAATAGAGGCATCAACCACAAAACAAAAATTAGACTCATGCGGACCCTTATCTTCTCGATATTTCTATATGCGGCTGAAACCTGGACATTAAAAGCCCGTGTGCGTTCGAGGATTGACGCATTCGAAATGTGGTGCTGGCGCAAGATGCTCCGTATATCTTGGACAGAACGCCGGACAAATGAGTCAATTCTCAAGGAATTGCATATAGAAAAGCGCCTCTCTACCATATGCCGGGAGAGAGTCCTTAAGTTTTTCGGACACACCGTCAGGAGAGACCCAGATAGTCTCGAAAGACTCCTAATTACTGGCGCGGTGGAAGGGAAAAGAAGCAGAGGACGCTCGCCGACGAGATGGACGGATACGACTCAGGAAGCCACCAGAACCACCCTGCAGTCAGCCGTCCAGTTGGCTCAGGATCGGGTGGCCTGGAGAACGATGGTGGCGAGACACAATAATCACGTCCCTCAGTCATGAGGAAACGATCAAGAAGAAGAAGAATTTACTTCATCTGGCCTCAGACCAAATATATTTTTACATGATCCGAGGTGTGAGCGTGTATTTATTTCAAGTATATTTGTTTATTAGCTTCACTGGCAATATAGATAAACTGCAAAACATAAACCTTATAGTTTTATGCTAATAACACAGATCAACGACTACAATCAAGAATATCTCTAGAATAGTACCTGCCTAGTGCCTTGGTTGGATTATACTCAGGGAGCTATCCAACCAAGGCAGATACAGGTTTTGGACAAGAAACGATAAATGGTCCGGTACACCCATCTCGCTCATGACATTGAACATTTTACTCCAGTTTATGCAGTCAAAGGCTTTGGCGTAGTAGAAACATAGGACTGCGCTAATGTTGTGCTCTCTACATTTCTCGATCAGTTGTCTAACATTAAGGATCTGTTCTCTCGTGCCTTTGCCTCTTACAAACCCCGCCTGTTCCTTAGCTATTTGCCTACTGATGTAAGATTCCAGCCTTTTATTTAATACACACAATAAGCTTTTGCTGGCGTGGGAGATGAGCGAAATGGTGCGGTAATTCTCACATTTACGTGTCGAACCCTTCTTGTGCAGAGGGACCACCTTCGAGTGGATTCGGTCCAGTCTTCCGGCCACTGGCCAGTTCGCCATACTTTTGACGTGACAACGTCTTATAAATTGGTTTGCCGGGTGACACTTCAAGAAACTGCGTTACGCTCCGCTCACGTTATGCGCTCACAATGAGAGCGAGTGAGAGGCACGCGTCCCGCCTAAGAGCGAGAGAGACAGACATAAAAAGTGAAAGGCACGCGTCTTTCATCCTTCTTCCTACTATATATACCATACGAATGAATATTCACATTAAAATTATTTTACCACTCAAAGTCGTTGTCACGTAAAACTTTCGCCCGTATACACACATACTTTACAGGCAACCAATTTTTTGGCATATGGTGTGTATGATCTTAATTCCCTCAATTCCCTTGTTCCGAAGCATTTGAGCTGTAACCCCGTCGCTGCCACAAGCTTTTGGTTTCAGTTTAGTGATGGCATCTTCTATCTCCTGGCGAAGGATGTCCGGTTCTCTATAGGTATAGTTTATCCTTGCCGCATCAGTCACGTCTGTAGTGGCGTCGCTGTAAAGTTGTTGGCAGTAAGACCGCCATCTCTCCAAGATTGCAGTTTTATCAGTAATCAGCACTCCTGCTTCGTTTTCAATAGTCCAATGCTTGGGTTTGAATTCCTTCGCAAGGAGCTTGACCTTTTGAAACATATCCCGAGTGTTCGCTGATTCAGAACATTTTTCTATATCTATGCAGATCTTGTCGATAAAAGACTCTCTGTCTTTTCTACATAGCCTCTGAGCGGTCCGGTCAGCTTTAGCGTATTGGATCCGATCTTCCTCTGATTTTAGGCCACCTACTTTTAGGGCTTTCCTCTGTTCGATCATGCACCATGACTCTGCACTTATCCATTCAGCTCTTGGGACCACCGTTTTACAAGAATCAGCTGCCTGCTTAGCCACTTGTTTTAATGTGGACTTGAGCTTCGCCCACGATAGCTCAGGTGCCTCAAAGGGGTCCATTTCTAGTGCTTCGAGCCTGGATGTGACTTTCTCAGTATATGCATTCTGTGCCAGTCTGTCTAAGTGGAAGGGTTTGGTTACTTTTACCGCTGGCGCAGATTTCAGGCGGATCCTGCATTTGGCTGCCAAGAGCTGATGGGCGCTTCCACAGTCTGCACCTGGACGTGTCTTGACGATAGAAATTGAAGACCTCCATCTCTGACTTACGATGACGTAGTCTATTTGGTTCCTGTGTAGACCATTAGGAGAAGTCCATGTATATAGGCGTCTAGGATGTTGTTTTAGTGTACCTTAATAAATTAGTCTATTAAATTATTATCTAAGTAAAATTAGTCTACCTTAATTAAACCTCCCCCCCCCGGGGATCTCCACCTTGTCGTGGTGGAGCGGCTCAGTAACCGTGGACACCCACGGTGAAACTAAGAGAGATCCCGAGAATGGTCGCTCGGCGTGGGCTTGGAGGCGCCTGCGCAGGATGCGTCCAAAGGTGCGGGTGCGGGGGACAGTTCTGTCTGTCTGTCCCTCGCAGTCGGGCGCGGTCGCGTTAGGAGAGGTGTGTCGGTGTTGCGTTGCCGCGCGCCCTATCTCCCGCGACCAAACGGGGGCGCACCTTTGTTGCGTCGCGGTGGGGCCACAGAGGAAGAGGAGATGCGGTCTTGCCGCCGCTGGGGCCCGCTTGACCATCTGGCAGGCCAATACCCGTCGGGGGGTAGCGACGAAGGCTTCGGCGAAACCAGACCCTCCAACACCCGGGTACATGAGGAACACGGGTTGGTTTTTAGTCAGTAAGTGTCTGACAGTCCCCTTCGCCCTTCCCCCAGGGCGGAGGGACTCCATAAGGATTTTCCAACCCGACACCAAAAAAGAAAAATGTCTACCTTAATTATTTACTTCATCTGGCCTCAGACTCACTATAAATAAAAGGTGATACCTTTTATAAATACATGAGTAAATTAATGAAAGTACTGTAAGAAATTAAATGTTGGCGTGCCGTACCGTCAGGCCGTGCCACGCATTGTAAACGTGTTGTTGCGGGTCTTCCTTTTTTGGTTTCGCTTTATTTAATGTTCTATCACTATTGCATGTTTTAAAAAGTTAAATGTGATATCGCTTTATAGATAAATAAACTCAGTTATTCAAGATGTGTACGTTTATAGCGTCGGTGTCGCTCCTGTATCATTGAAGGGGTAGGCTGAGGTGTAATATTACACTCACAATTCACTATTATGTATCGATCATTGCCAGGCCACAGATAATATTATAATACTATGCCTACTACTGAGAATTCGAAAAACCCAATAACACATATAACTAACTAGGTATTACTTATAATATTCTAAAGTACTACGTTCTTGATGTTTGATGAATATGAGTTTCGTTTGGTTTCGTTATGAAACAAATAATTACTTCGCATCCGTTGTACAATTTAGAATGTTTACATTTTGATTAAAATAGTGAAGACTTATCTTATTTCTAAAAAATAATGGTAGGTAGGTGATAGATAGGTTCTGAGCACTTCAACGTGATTTACGATCTGTAACAAAAAAACCTTTGATCAAGTAAAAAACTTTTTTACTTCAAATGAGCAGCTACTATATTTTTTTATCTGTGGTTGTTGAGTGTAAGCTGTGGTCTGCAGGTCGTCTGGTCGTCTCTTGAGTGTCATGGTGTAGATGTAATGGGTTGATTTTGTTTTTGTTAAATTTTTCACATTTTTCAATCCATTAAGCACTTCGGAAAGAAACCAATATGAACAGATTACTTATAACACACTGTAGATGTCTGAAAAAATCAAGTAAGTACGTTGTGATCTAGTAAAACTATCAAAAGATACATCTAACCTAACGCGATTTTTGATTGATTATTATGTACTGTATGACTTCATCATGAAAATTATATTATTCCACTGTTACAGTTTTTTATACACTTAATCAATATTTTACATTTTCATAATGTGCGACCACATGTAGTAGTCAGTGTGAACACTATTTGTGTACATAAACGCGTAGTTGTATAATTATTTCTTTTGTTTCATCATAACCATCACATGGTTGTTGCTAGCTTTGCCGGAATATTATGAAAAATAATGTTTACTCTATTTCGCTATATAGTTTTGGTAGTTCTGCTTGTCTTGCAGTTTCTATATAAAATTTTATTATTTAATAAACCCTGTCTATTCTTAGCTTTGAAAGAATTAACACATCTGATGTTGTTATTAGTGAAACATTGAAGATAACTAATGTTATTGTTTTAGGGATATTATGGGAAACAAGACCATATCAGAATTTTCCATATATAACACTCTCAAGGTCATTGTCATATTATACAACACAGCCAATTGGAGTGCAACATGATATTACTCAGAAGCCTTTTCACACAAGAGTGCACTGCTTCTCACCATATGTCAGGCAACTATCTACCACTCCATATTATTATGAAAAGGAGCCATTGAAGCCCTCCTCGAAGGTAGAAGCCACTGTAGAAACAGTCAAGAAAGAAATGGAAGAACAGGAAAATCTTCCAAAGAAAGTTGTGGTGAAAAAGAGCTTGAAAGAGCGCTTCATGGCTGAAATGAGACATTACTATCATGGTTTTAGATTATTCTTCCTTGAAATAAGGATCTCAACATTCTTACTCTTTAAACTTTTACGAGGACACACATTGACACGAAGAGAACACAGGCTGTTGATCACAACAATTGGTGATCTCTTCAGAATGGTACCATTTATTATTATAATAATCATTCCATTTTTGGAATTTACACTGCCTATAATCATTAAACTTTTCCCAAACATGTTGCCATCTACATTTGAGAGTAAAGACCAAAAGGATATTAAATTAAAACAACATTTGAAGATTAAATTAGAAATGGCCAAGTTCTTCCAAGAGACACTGGACCAGATGGCGCCACAGGCAAGTAGTACCAGGCATTCAGAACTTGCAAAAGAGTTCCAGAGTTTCTTCACCCGCATCCGAACATCTGGGGATGTAGCAACAAGTGAAGAGATTATGAAATTTTCAAAATTATTTGAAGATGAGATTACATTAGATTCCTTGCAGAGGCCACATTTAGTTGCTTTATGTAAAGTGTTGAATGTAAATACTATTGGTACAAGTGCTATGTTACGGTGGAGTCTTAGGATGAAATTGAGGTCTTTAGCTGCTGATGATAAGATGATAGCTAAGGAGGGTGTAGACAGTTTAAACTTTAGTGAGTTACAACAAGCTTGTAAAGCTAGGGGTATGCGTGCTTATGGTGTATCAGAGGAGCGTTTACGGAAGGAATTGAGGAACTGGCTTGACTTATCTTTGAATGAAAAAGTGCCACCATCATTGTTGCTGCTATCTAGGGCTCTCATGGTGCCGGAACATGTACCAACAACATACAAGTTGAAGGCAACCATATCTGCCTTGCCTGAAGAACTTGCCACAGCAACTGCAGCTGCCATAGGAGAGAAGGAAGGCAAATTGGACTTCAAGGTAATATTATTTTAAATGACTCTAAAGGTAGCTTAAATTTTGTTTCATCTGAATATGTCTCAACTAAAGTACACAATATTTACAGTCTAAACTACACTTATTAAACAAAATGCAATTAAGACCACATTCTAGCCTTTAGACCAAAACAAAAGGTTAATGAGCACTGGATAACTGAAACTAAGTAGACTAAGCAACAGGAAACTGTGAGCTCAGATTTATAAACAACTTGTTTGTAAACATACAAACTAACATACAATAACAATAAATATCTTTGAACCCTACATTTTCATCACACTTTCCTAGGTAACTTATGAATTATGATATAAATGTACTGTTTAAATGTTGAACATTCCTAATCGGACACATACAAACATTCTATTCACACCATACTATGAAATTTGAATTATAAATGCAATGCACTACATTTGAAGCAAGGTCACTGAGTGCTCTGAATAACAATCACATTCCAGGCTAAAGCGGATGCCATCAAACTTGAAGAGAAGCAGATCAGGGAAGAAAAACAGGAGATGCAAGAAGCGGAGCGTGCAAAAGCGATGTTGGAAGCCAAAAAGAGAGAGAAAGAAGAACTCAAAGACAAAGCACCAGTTATTCCCATTGAAGAGGCACCATTTGCGGTTGATTCAGCACCTATCTTAGTTGTGGAGACTCCCAAACCTAAGGTGGAAGAGGGTCTTTCTGGCAAAGACATTGAAGTCATTGAAGACGCTTTGGAGAAATTAGGTATGTATTGGCACTGTTCCATTTTTTTTTCTTAGTAAAAGTTCAAGTTCATGACTTGTATGCCTAATTATGTCGTCTACGGTGTGGTTAGGTCATTAGTATTCATAGATTTATTTACGTATACACATGTGCGCGTCGCGTGTTGGCGGAAATGATAATACCTACTATGTATACTTTATTTCCTATGGTACGCTAAATATGAGATGTGATCTAACTATCCTACTTTGTTATGGGGTCAATGTTCGATTTCGTAATTCGTATTATCGACGTATAGGATGACGCTCATTATCCAGGCAACCGCAAGAAAAATATTAATAAACTAACAAGTCTGACAGAATAGTACAAAAGTAAGTAAATTATAAATAAACGTACATTATTTTATACATTATTAGCACAATTTAAGTAAGGATTGTAGCCGTTATGAGTTTATGACGTAATAAAAAGATTTTCCGTTCATTGATATGTTGTGTGACCAAATCTGACGCGTCAGGTTATGACCTTGAAATGCCGCATGTCGATCTGAGATGTCGATTTACAATATTTGGTCGGTCAATATACTCTGGTCTCTGTAGTTACTCTGTGTATTGATTTGTAGATTAGGGACGTTTTACCTTACAATAAAACGTTTATTAAACATACTTACCTTCTTCCAAACCTAATTAAACATGAGAGTAGCGCACTTGACTTCCGGTCGGTTAAACACGATTTCCTTCCGTATTGCCTGACATTTTGACTCCTAGGTACGTCACGTCCTCTTTCCAATGGTGGGTAATGGTGGTTAATGTAGCATCTAGCACAATAGCACAGCACGCTAATTTTATTTCGCATCTAATAGCAAGTTCATTCGGCTCTCGTTCGTGCTAAAAAATAGCATATAGCATATAGAATCATACATCGCGCCGACGCGACGGCACATCGCACTTCGCACGTTCGCAGCGCTGCGAATTGCGATATTTGCGATCAGTCTTCGCGTGCTAACGCGAGCAGCCAGACGTGAACTTGCGTAGCGTGTGAATTTTAGCGGCTCGACGGCTCGCGCGATTTAAGTAGGCATATAAGTACGCGAGGTATTTTACGTTCTAAAAAGTTAAGTGTTTTATGTTTGATTTTAAAAAACTGTGATAGGACACGTAATACTGTGTATCTATGAATGATCTGTGTAACATGTGTGTTAAAATGATTTAAATAACTCAATATAATGATAGACAGTCCTAAGCCTGAAAAGTATGAAGGAAAATTATTCATTGACTTATTTATTATAAATTAGTTGGTTATTATGAGTTTGTTGTGCATAAATACATTTTATACTTAGAAGAAATGTACAAATATGTATATGTATTGTTTATTCATGTGTAACATTACAGTTCACCATGTTATCTGCCCCACGCGTTAAGTCTTCAGACTCGTTAGGCAGATAGCATGTTCGTCGACGCTATATTAACCAACGTTCAAATATGGATAGCGCGACAGCGCGCTAAATCGTACATGTGCTAAAACAAGCGGTCACACGAAGGGTGTTGACCCTTCGCACGATTATATCTAACATGCTATATTATAGCATTTTTAATAGCATGCGAAAAAAATTTAGCATATAGTTCATAGCATGCGATTGATAAATAGCAGATTCGAACATCATTGATGGTGGGGAGCATACTTGTGCTGTGATTTGAACGAAGCACTAGGGATCATTGGATCGAATGTTTAATGTCACCAGGCAGAGTTAAGAATTATTAGGTTTGGAAGAAGGTAAGTATGTTTAATAAACGTTTTATTGTAAGGTAAAACGTCCCTATTAAACTAACTTGACCGTTCTTCCAAACCTAATTAAACATGAGAGATTTGTTTGGTTTCGCCTGGTGAAAGAGGACGTCAATGTGATTAATTATGTGTAGTGACAAATAAAAATAAATTTGCTTTTAGAGAATATGTATATTTCTTTCCTCTATGAATCATGAGCAAATTTGCATAATATGTACATTACACAAAGCATATAAGTGGCAAATATAAATAGATTAATTAATAATCACGATAGTTTTTAATCAGCTGGTGTGAAGTACCGGGTGATCAATGGCCTTTCGATATCGGATGAATCAGCGATATCTCGTTGATAAAATTTCGTAAATGTATTGGCCGACTTCCAGTTGCCTCTGGATAAGATTTCAGTGAGGGGGACATTTTCAAACCAATTTTTGGAAGCCACGGCAGATCGACAGCTTCCAGGAGATGCATCAATTTTAGCTTCCTTCAGCATGCGTTTTACCCAGCCTGAGATGACAGCTCTTGATGCGGCCTTAGGTTTGCCTGCTGTTGTAAGGAAGAGACTGTCATCCTTTGCTTCAAGTCTTCTCTGTTGAGATAGCTTTGTAAGCTTCTGAATCCAGTATACTGGATCTAAAACCTTGTCAGGGTTTCTTGTCAGTTTCCACCCTGACTGCTGATATGTTGCGCAATCGGTTTTTGAACCATAACTAGGTTTAAGAATTACAAATTCATCCGTTACGGTGAATTGATCCGGGGATATTTTCAGTAAGGTTAAATCATGTACCCGACGCCCAGAACAAAGGAGAAGGATAGTTGCTGTTTGACATGAAGCTTCGTAAAGACTTTGTGTATCGGGGTTCTTGGTTCCTAGATAGTCAACCAGCTTATTTATATCCCAGATAGGTGGCTTTTTAGTTACGGGCTTGCTCAAGGCTATGGCTTTCAAAATCTGCTTGACAAGTGGGTGTGAGCTCAATTTATACCGAATGTTTGGGTCACAAAAGGTAGAAACTACCGATTTGTGAACTAAGATTGTATTAAGGGCAAACTTTTCTTTTTGGTGTAGATCCGTTAAAAATCTTGCTAAGTCAGCACCCGACGGGGCGTGTCTGTTGATGTGGTTGCTTTGAGCCCAATTGGTCCACCTTTTCCATGCAGGGCGATAAGTATTTAGGGTTGACTCTCGCCAGCTAGATGTGAGTAGGGTTTTTTGTTCGTCAGTCCAATCAGTTAAGTACCTCTCCCACCCCCACAACGCCACACTTCGAGGGTCATTGTTGACACTTTGGGTGGAGGGAGACCTGTTGATGTGTCCACTAGTACTCGGTCGAGGTTCTTCACTATGAACGGTGCTGACAGGGAGCGGCTCTTTAGATCCGGCCGCCAATATACCTTCTCCCACCGTGGTGCTACTACAAGGTAAGTCCCTTGTGCTTGGTTCAGGTGGCCGAGTACTCTTGGTATTAAGTGTGGGGGTGGGAAGACCCAGGCTAAGGGATAATCCCAGGTTACGCTCAGTGCGTCGTAAACACACGCTTTTCCGTCTCTCCTGTTCAGTGTCCCATATGATTCGACTACGTGGGCTTGACTCGAGGCGAAAAGATCTATCACTGGTGTTCCCCATTTCGCAAACACAACCTCGGTGAATGATGGTAGTAGGTGCCATTCTGATGGTTTTTGGTTTCGTGATAGTCTGTCCGCCTGATAGTTGTACTGACCTGGGATGTGGTATATATTGACATGTATGTTGTGCTGATCGAGTAAGGTGAATATTTCCCGTGTTAGTTCCCTCAAGGGCTGCGATTGGGTACCTCCTTCGTTTCTGATGTATGAGACCACTGTCCGGTTGTCGCATTGAATGTGAAGTGCTGTTGAGGCCAGGTTCTGACCTTGGTCGTTGAGGACATTGCGGATTGCCATCATTTCTTTTATATTGGAATGAAGGTGTTGTTCGTTTGGAGACCAGGTCCCAACAAGACTGTCGTTGTTCAGTTTTGCACCCCATCCGTGGTTGCTGGCGTCTGTTACTAAATGATGTACAGGAGCATGAATGTGTATCTTGCTGCGTTTTACATAGTTGTGCTGCCACCATTCGAGATCTCTTATAGCACCAATTGTTAGGGGTAGCGTCTTTTGTTGAGCCACCTGCCGAGTCTTGTTTAGTTGTTCTTGAAGATGACGATAGTTCAGGCGTCCCCTCTGAACAACGAAACTGGCAAAATTGAGGATACCGATTACTCTCTGCAGTTCTGTTAGGTTTGCTTGTCCCGACTGAAGCGTCTTGGTGATCTGGTCTTTCAGCTTTTTGGCAGATTTTACAGGAAGGTATTTCTCGTTTTGCCAGGGGTCCCAGACAACTCCCAAGAATTCTATAACCTTGCTTGGTTTGGTTACTGACTTTTTTAGATTCAATACCCAGCCCAGGTATTTCAGGGTACTGACAGCGAGTTGGATATGATCCATGAGCAGCTGCTGACTTTGGTTCACTAAAACAAAGTTGTCCAGGTATACCAGAAGACGTACTCCTCGCTTCCGTAAGTATTCGGCGACAAAGTTTGTCAGACTCGCGAAAGTCTTTGGCGCTGAGCTCAGACCGAATGGTAGGCAGGTCATTTGCATCAATTTTCCTTTGTACAGCAGTCGGAGGAATTTTCTGTGACCTGCCGCTACAGGTAAATGAAAGTAAGCTTGGTGAATGTCCAACTTTGCCATGTAATCCTGGGGTTGTACAAAATCTGGTACTCGATGTACATTTATCAGTCGGAATTTGTCGACCTGTACATACTTGTTCAGGTGCTGCAAGTTGAAAATTGGTCGCCAGGTTCCGTCCGTCTTTGGTCTCAAAAATATAGGGGAGATGTAGCTCGGTGAGAACGATACGGTTTCCAGAACTCCCTGTTCCAACAGTTCTTGTATGACTTGGTCCATTTCCAATGATGGAAGAGTTATTCTGCTTAGTTTGCCTGGCAGGCAAAGAGGCGGTTTGGCAATGAATGGTATGTGATATCCGCTTATTATTTTTAGTATGTATGGCGGCGCTCCCAATTGTTCCCATTTTTTGTAGTATGAGAGGAGGCGTCCCGCACAGAATGTGCTTGGGTTGTCAATAGCGTCGTCGCTGCTGACCCCTCCGATCTCGTTGAGATACGGGAGAGTGTGCCCTTCTTTCATCCCGTCGGCTTCGGATGTGTTTACATGGTTGAAATGATCCCCGATTTGATGGACCTCGCGGGGCGTTGCCCCTGGTAGGACGAGGTCGAGTGGGTATTTTCGTTTTGTCCTTGCAGTAGGGTTCCAATGTGGATGGGCCAGCGTTGGACTCGTTCTGCGGACGAAATTTACGATCCTTATGGTTAGACCAAAACACATTTTTCAATCCACCAGATCTTTCGAGCACGCTGCTAAATTTGTCAGCGTCGAAAAGGTTGATGTTCGACGGCGGTATCTTGCGAAGCGTGCTTTTGTGATAAGAGTCTTTTACAGACGCCAGAATAGTTTCTCTTCTGCGCTGTATGATTTCTGCTCTGTGACCACAAACCATTTGAAGCGTATCATTGTACACCTTACAATATTCACCGGTGGCGAAAATATTGTTAATTTTTTCATGTACTGTGCTATATGATAATGATCCTTGTTGTTCTTGAGCCAACGTTAAAAAATTTGTGAAGTTGTTTTGCAAGGTGTTACGTTGTTTGAGCAGTGCATACGTAAGGGCAGCGAAAGCTTTTTCCAAACTATAGTCCATCCGTGACGGTTCATAACGCTTCACTTCGTCATTAGCCTGTAAAGAAACGAAGCCCGGCGAGCGTAGGTACTGTTTCTGTACCTCCGAGTAACGAACACTATTCCATTCTTCCATATCAAATCTTTGTATGTTTTTCAACTGCTGTATGTACTCAAGGCTAGCCGCAGGAACCGAAGGTTCCTGAGCTTTTGTGCCTAAAGCTAAAGTGAATTCGACAGGTTTCTCCGTTGGAGGTGTACCCGTTTCGTCATACAGTTCATTACTTGCATTAAGGTTAACGTAGTCAGAATAAGTGTCGTCACTCTGTTCACTTTGGTTTTGGTAATAGGAATGATTAGTACTAGCCAAATGCTTTTTGATTTTTTTAAATTCTTTTAATAAAGTATCAAACTTACGGTTGCGCCGTTTCCTTTTAGCCTTTGACTTGCGCTTCTGTTTGATGTCGGGAGCACTTGAGCTAGAGCACGATGACGCGCTGTCAGAGTCCGTACTGCTCGAGTCATCCTTGATCTTCCTCTTCCGTTCTGTTCCTGTAGCTTGTGCAGGCAACACGTTCTCATTGGCGGTGGTTTCCATATTAAACTATCAAAAAATCACTAAAAACGAATGGTAACACCATTTATTTAAAACTCAACATTTACTTGATAAATAATTTCAAGTTGGAGGTATGCCGCAAAAGATTTGATCACGGCAATAGTTTAGAGTTAGAGAATTTTAGAAACACTTACCAGGGAATATACACTTATTTAAAATAATTAAATCTGTAACTGCCGCCAATAAATACCAGTCGATTAGTATTTTATATGTAGAATTAATATATTTCGTAGGTTCGTGAGGCTAACAGTTATTAAGCTCACGACCGTTCCGACCGAAATTCAAAACGCCAATGATCCCTACCCTAGTGCTTCGTTCAAATCACAGCACAAGTATGCTCCCCACCATTGGAAAGAGGACGTGACGTACCTAGGAGTCAAAATGTCAGGCAATACGGAAGGAAATCGTGTTTAACCGACCGGAAGTCAAGTGCGCTACTCTCATGTTTAATTAGGTTTGGAAGAACGGTCAAGTTAGTTTAATACTTTTTTAGACCAAATATTGCAAAAATACAATTATAGGCGATACTAAATCTGGTGTAAATAGATTCTACGGTATCTCTGGTAAATAGGTATTGGGAAGATTCTTAGTTTATTCTGCAAATAATACTTTATTTATTAAACAGCCCTTGAAAGTTGTCTCGTCGCTGCAATGGCAATCGTATTTGCCACTAATGATGATATTTTATTCGTTATTTTCCTTGGAAATTGCCAGTAACCTCGGTCTGCTGCGAATATTTACTCTCATTGCAGAACTATATTTAGACTTCTGATAAATTATTCGTCTCCCGTGAATTTGCATTTTCTCAAATTCGCCTGTAAGTATGCGTTTTTACGAATTTGATTATTGCCATAGCAAATTCGCCTGAGATCTATAGTAGGCAAGTGCACCAGTCGACACGATTGGTAAAAATAGTTGAGAGCTACTAATTTGCACACTTACTACAAATGAGTAGAGATCAAAATCCCTTAAAATAATTCAGGATCTTGGTTACGACTGGCGCCGGTAGCGTTACTGTGCAGTATAAAATTCCATCAACATTGGTTCCACATTTTGGCCGTGTCGTCATGATAACAATGATAGCATGGTTTAAATACTTTAAATCTATAACATTAGCATCTCTGTCGTGAAAAGGCAAAATAATGTATTCAAGAATACAGTGTTTTTGCTTAACAACGCTTATTCTGCTTTGTTTGAGGTCTACTATAGCGTAATATTTTAATTTTTACTATACGACGTTTATTTATAGAGATATACTACATAAAAAAACCATGTATTTATAAAAAAAACAACCTTAACCTAAGCAAAAGACTGTATAGCCGACTGTATACAGTGTTTTGCCATATTAAACTGGCCAGAGCGCGCATTTCACGCATTTTATTGCTATCTTTCTCGCTCTTAGGGCTCGCGCTGATGTTAGAGCAATACCACTGCGAACCACGCACCGCGTGATCGGTTTGTTTTGATTCAAATTAGTGTGCTTCAAAAAGTGCCATTGTAATGTAATTCACGTATATTTTTTGCATAAAACATATAAATATGAGTGATTTACAGAGCAAGATAATAATCAATCTTTCTTTAAAGAATTAACAATATCATAACACAAGTTCGTCGTTTTTTAAAACAATTTTCTTCAATTTATTTTAAAATCTCTATTTTTTATTAATATTTTTAACACGGCTAAAATCACCATTAAAATACCTACACAATGATACCAATTTCATATAATTTTATGTTTACTATATTATGGGAAAGGCCAAAAACTGTATGAGAACTATTTATTTTTTTCTTGAAATCGTCTTTTTCATAATACAGCCTTTTGCCTTTTCACGATACATCTACTATGCGCTTCTCACCAGCTTATTTACTGTAGCTTTGAAGATATAAAGTCGTTTTCAAACAAAAACTGTTTTGAAAGAATTTGGGGCTCAATATACCCATATTTTAAACGCGTCCAGATTATTTTGGGAAATAACAAGTACATCGCCGTCTTTTTACACAGGTAGACAGAAAGTCGCACATAATTAGCCAAGTATGTATATTATTAGTTGGCAACATACGCCATTCGTTCGAGGAATTATCGCGCCTGCGATATTGCATTACACAGGAAAATTATTGTTGACATATGAGTCATATTGTTTGTAAATAAATACTTTGTACGCGATGCACTTGGGTAATGAGAAATATGAGTTACTTTTGAAGAAGGTCCCTTGGGACTGGAAATAATAGGTAACGTTTTAAGACACTAAGAAATTTCTGCTTACCCAATTATTACAGCCTCAAGGTCATTTTGGTCATGCAAGTATTCTTCTATTTAGGTACTAAGTACTTTTAGTCCTTTTAGGGCACGGAAAAATGCCTTTTCACCTAATATGTTAGTAGATATGGCTTTTATTCTCAGTAGGTACCTCTAATTACGAAATCCCAGTAAAGTAGATAACTATCTGAAGTAATCAATTGGGCACTTAACTAAATTTTTGGGTGTTTAAAAATGCATTCAAGCCGCTATGACAAATCCGCCAAGGCTGTGACAATGATTTCAATTATTTATCAATACTATTAATAATGCAATCAATAATTATTATTGCATTATGATTATTGGGAAGATAACATCGCCCTAGCGTTATCCCCGTTCTATCCAAGGCTTTATGCCATGGAGCCTGTTGTTGCAATGTATACTTCCCTACATTCATCAGTCACTAGATATCGTACAATCATTGCACTATGTTTTCCTTTCTGTCGTTATAATCAATAATTATACTATTAAATATGTATGTCGTACGGACTGCCTCCGTGGTCCATTGGATAGCGCATGCGACTGCTGATCGGATCGGAGGTCCCGGGTTCGATTCCTGGGTCCGGCAAAAGTGTTACTGGGTTTTTCCGAATACTCAGTAGCAGCCCGGAGTCTGGTGATGTGCCCATGGGCCATGTGATAAATATGTATAGACAACGAAATATCTTAAACGAGCCTTCGCTCGCGTGAATTATGTAGGTACAGTCGAACAACTCCCGCTAGACCACCATAAGGGCGAGAATCGTTCAGCAAGAAATCGTCGCTTCCAGTGCTACTTTACACGCACATTGACACTCGTATACAAAACCAGTTTCTAGTGTGCCTCGACTCTATGAGCAAGCCAAGGGAATTTTTTTCAACGCCGACTTGTTTGATTATACCTTAACGTTCCTGAGGAATCACACTATTTATTAATCAAAACCGTACAAAAATCCAAGTAGCTTTTAAGTTTATTGCATTCGTACAAAATGTACGTCAAAACGCAGCGGGTCTTCGTTATTATAACTATCATCGTGTGATTTTTATACCGAGGAATAGAACAGTCTGATGTATGCACATTTATGCTTTATTCACCATTCTGATTCTAATGTATTTAATTCCACAGCCCTACAGAAGAAATCTCTATTACTCGAGAAGGAAAGCATTCAGGAGTTGAAGACAGAGCTGTTGGACTACAGCGAAGACGTCAAGGAGTTGCACGAAATTGTGAAGACCAAGCAGGCCGATCTCAAGCTTACCAAGGGTGCTCGACGGTAATACCCACTCCTTTTTACTAGTCCCACCTTCATTCTAATTATTTTATTACCTGTGTAGCCAGGCTTATGAGCAGTAATGGAAGAAAACGCCGAGTATAGATATATGAACAAACCTTCTAAATAATCGTAGCTAGAAAGGAAGATCATTTTTTCAAATTCTCCAATATACTTTCCAAGGAACTTAGAGAAAGAGAGAGAGAGAGAGAGACTTTCGCAGTCCATTGCTGGTATAGGTCTCTCTTAATTTACGTGAAAAATAGTCAATTGGATGGTTTGGCCTACTATACCTCGCTGAACCAAGCCAGGTTGACAGGTTGATACAGGGTTTGATGTCGAGATTGCCGATTGCTTCGTATATTTTCCTTAGTTGCTTCTTACGACACCCATATAATGAAACGGCATAGTGGCACTTTGTATTATAACGGTCGGAAATTCGGAATCAATATTCGATCTATCCAGGGATCTGCAGATTACAGATACACGTTTGATGGAGCATTGGCGTTTGTATGGAGCTTATGACAAATTGTTTCTCAAATCTCAAAATCCGCCACCAGGTGGATTTCATTTCCGCTGTCAAAAACGCCGACAGATCGACCGTATCGAAGAAAATCCACACATTATTTGTTTGCCTGTCACATTAGCAATGTAAATCTGTTGATTACACTGATTATGGAATATACCAAAATGCCCATTTTAATTAATACATCTATATCTATTGCAATCCGGTACATTCACATGTGCACAAAGTACTGTATCAAGTGCGATAAGATTAAAAATAAACATCATTATGTAATATCTGATTAGTTATCGTGATTAGTAGTGTTTCCTTGTGCACTGTTTTAATCCATATGCAAATGAGTTGATTTTATACTAATTTACTTATTCGTCATCGTCTAGAGTTATTTTGATTGCATTCAAGTCTTTCGCTTTGAAACCTGAGGTCTCCTTTCTAATCTAACCAGATTTGGACAGAATATTAGCTTATTCACAGACCGAGTTCCGTCTGACCTCTGCAGCCCAAGGGGATTGCTTTCTGGTCCATCCAAATTTGACTGAATATTAGCTTTGTCTCAGAGCAACTGCCTTCTGACCTCCGTAACCCAAAGAGATAGCGATAGTCCATATAAAAGGCCAGTGTGACAATAAAGGGTACTGTCTTCCATAAGGACTATCAAAGATGTTCATGACGGCCGGTACCGCCAAGGTTGACAGACACAGAAGCATCTTATAGGTGCCAATATATAGGTTATATTGTTTTATGGAACTTAGAAGTTATTGATAAAATGTATGTATGTGTGATTGTGTGAAATTCACTCTGATAGGGCGTAGCGTGATCAACTGATCACTATCTCAATTTTTGCTGTCGAAACTAAACTGTATTTGTCTTCGTCATATCTTAAGAGTCTTTGATGCATCAGATAGCAATGTTAGCTTATCTTTGCTATCTATATACCTAAACAATAAAGCGGAGGAGTTTTGTTTGTTTGTGTAAACGCGCAAATCTCAAGAGCTAAGAGTCTGAAAAGTATTTGTTTTTTCATTAACCACCCAATTCTAAGGCAAGTTGTGGGCTGTATAAATTCATGCCAGCTTAGTAAAAAGAGAAAGATTCCTAAGCAAAATGAATTGCCGGATCAAACCGCAAGGCACAGGCTGTATTATAAATTTTGCAAATCATATCTTTCAAAGTTTTTGGATACGATAGACTTTTAAAATTAAAATAAATATAAAAACCGCTTATTGTATACATAAATCATTTATTCCATGTAGAAAAGTATTTTATGACTAAGACTCCATAGTGCCAGGTACGACAGCCTACCATTTTCACAAACTGTTTATGCAGCTGTATTTTTAAAAGAAAACAAATATATTTATTAATCTGTAAATATCTCAATTCTAGATTGTATCGCGCCGTGAACAACATGATAGGCAAACTGGACGCCGCGCTAGTCGAACTCGAGAGCAAAGAAAAAGCTTTAAAGACCACTCTCGAACAAACGAAAACCGAGCCGCAGAAAGCAAAGGAACACTTGATACAAATCGACGAACTTATGCATTCCATTAAGAGCTTGCAGAAAGTGCCGGATGAGGCCAAGCTGAAGCTTATACAGGACGTCCTCGGAAGGTTAGATGACGATTTCGATGGACAGTTGAAGATTGACGACGTCCTCAAGGTACGTACTGATTGCTCTGCCTCTCGCGCCTCCCCTAAAAGTCACAGGCTCTAAGCCAATATGAGCGACACTCCAAACCAAATAAGGCCAAGTAAACAAAATCCTCTATGCGCCTCTGGTCATTTTTATTCTACTCGTCTAAACTCGAGGGCTTGTCAGAAAACAAAGACTAGAAATAAAACACGACTTTTCCTAGACAAAATAACATTGCGTCCTATTCAGGGGCGGATAAAGCCCCAAAAAGCATCGAGGTTCTCTCATGACAAATGACTTTTCAGTATTTCCCTTGATAAAATCTACCTTCTAATCTATCCAAAATGAGCCCCTCAACACAGTATCTTGGATCCGCCACTAGCCAAGGTTATGTTTCTCTAAAGTATGAGATAACAAGTCACCATTTAAACGAAAATGACTGGCGAAAATCGCCGAATAACAACAAAATGCCTTGCTTGAGTTTGTAAGAGATCCATAAGAAATATTAAAATTCAAGAAGTAGCCCTTTATTGATAAAATTTTACAAAACCCTGCAAAGCACTGTTTGTACACCGCTATATTATTATACTACCTAACATTGTGCGATCCAGCATTTCCCCTCCACTCACCCCTTCCGCCTTACAAGATGGTTTACGAAATGCTTACTAATTTTTAGCCTAAAACTTTTGCAACAAATCGGTCCATTGGCAATTGCATAGCGTTCTTCACACACTGATATGTGTGTATTGTATGTTATAATAATTTCTTCTATTTGCCCCGACTTTTCGGCATGGGAGATACCAGCGTGGTCACAGGATGACTATTCAAAATTCTGTCAGGTTACTATTTAAAAAAATAATTGATGAGTTGATGACCCGTAATTTATAAATGTTAGTAGGCAACGAATGTTTACCAGAAACATATAATTCCATTCCTTGAACTCCTACTATTACATTAAGAACTATCCTACCTTAACTACTTACTACTCAATGATGCTTTGAATGGATATGTATAACAGCAAAATTTAAATTTGCGACAGTAATGTTTAACAGCTGCGTCACACTGTCGCTACTCATTTGCCACCGAGTGCACTGAATCGAAATTTCCTCGCATTCAGTGCCGTACCGTCTATTAAACTGACTGTTCATTGCGGGCAGCACAAGATTGGTTTGCCTGGACGCCTATGGGTCATATTCGCCCAACGACAACCCAACCTACTAGACGGTACACGTAAGGCGAACACTTTCTGACAACACATTAGACTTATACGTCTTACATAAGACCAATCCTAACACTAGATATGAATTATGACGTTCCGAAAATTTGAATCGGCCAATTAGAATGCATTTTTGTAGCCCCCCCTTGCCCCGCATACCTCACCGCTTTGAAAGAATTTTTTGTGTCTAGTAGGCTGGGTTGTCGTTGTATTCGCCTTATTTGAGTCGTTATAGCGTGTATGTTACGCTCTTTTTAATTTTTACATATAGCTTTGCATTACGACTTTCCCAAGCTATATGACTAGTCTTAACTAAAACCAATTGATATCTGCTGAGTATATTTACCTGAAGAAATTCAGTTACAACATGCTTGTCTGTAATTGATACAAAACTATTATTGGCATTTCAATAACTCGAACAAAAAAAGAAAAGCTTGTGTTTGCCAAGAACAGAATCATAGGTAGCACCTATCCTACTAATTGTATCCTATCCTAATAGCCAAACGTTAATGATTATAACATAATATTATGTTTCAATGTTAGTTACTTATTCAATCACGCAGAAATGGCTGAACCGTTTTCGTTGAGATTAGGCACACCGTTAGTTTATTACCATAACATCATCTGTGATATGTTTGATGTAATATAAAGTACTTACTTCTTTTTGAATTGATCTGTTTTCCATGAATAACAAAGAAGATTGATTTTAATTTGGCGTCTAATAATTATTTACAATAAAGTCCTTAGAAAAATAATAAAAATATCAAATCCATTGCCTCTCAAATAATCGTGCATAATTTGTTGAATACTAAAAATACATTTACAAGGATGTAGAGAGAAGTAACCACAACAAAATAGATATGCTATGCTATAAATAGCAAAAAATATTAAGGAAATGTAATTCCCACTTTGTAAATAGAATGCTGTGTGTTTTGCTGCTGTTTTTTAGGGTTCCGTACCTAAAAGGTAAAAACGGAACCCTATTACTAAGCCTCCACTGTCTGTCTGTCTGTCTGTCTGTCTGTCTGTCTGTCACCAGGCTGTATCTCATAAACCATGATAGCTAGAAAGCTGAAATTTTCACAAATTATGTATTTCGGTTGCCGCTATAACAACAAATACTAAAAACAAAAAAAATGAAAATATTAAGGGTCCCATACAAAAAACGTGTTTTTTTTTCGTATTTTTTGCTCAAAATTACTAAGTGTAACAGGTAGACGCTTTAAATTTTCACAGAATATGTAGTTGTATATTACCTTTCAAAATAAATAATTAAATTAATAAAAGTAAATAATAAAGGGGGGCTTCCATACAATAAACGTAATTTTTAAGCAATTTGTTACTCGATCTTATTAAACAGATAGAAACTTATAAAGTATTTAAGTATACATACAAAGAACGTGATTTTCTTTTATAGATGATGGTACGGAACCCTTCGTGCGCGAGTCCGACTCGCACTTGCCCAATTTTTATTTACTACCAAGGCTGAAAGAAAAAGCGTCATAGTTTGTATTAATATTAGATCTAGACAAGTCTTGGACAAAGAAATTTAAATAAGAAAATAGGTCGCTGTTCATGACCTCTTTTCATTTGAATGTATTTTACATAAGCTGAATTTTATTACGTACAAATTATATTATTCTCCACTGTCTGTCTGTCTGTTACTATGTAGTAAAAGCAAAACGGTGCATTTAAATCTCATTTATTTTTAACTTTTCGTAGAATTTAAAGCGGCGACGACGTGTTTGCTGGGTTCAATATCTTTTTTATAGCTTTTAAGACTGGCCTGTTTGACTGCATGCATGTTTACTGTTAAAAAAAAAACGAGTAAAACAACTGTTTCCTTTTATCTTTAAATTAAGAATTAGGGTAGGTTAGGTAGGTGTAGTTATAATTAAAATTGTATTAGAATGTAAACACGAATGTTATTGACTGTGGTGATGTGAGGTCGGGACGTCTCACTCAGTTCATTGACACTCGAATCGTGAGTTCGTGTCTCATAATTCTTTCAATAGTTTCACTATATTTGCATAAGAGCGATGTCTTTATTTTCATTCTCTCGAATCGGTAGTAATTTTGCCGCCATTATGCATGTTTTGGAAGTGTTTTGTGTTGAGAGAACACAAAGCGTTGTCTTCTGCCAACGACCTTGCGTGACCTTACGAAGTCTAGAACATTCTTTATCGCTTACAAATGACGTCGGTAAACTTTACGTCATTTAAACTTGAATCGTGCATAATCGAATTACTTATCTTTCGGTAATTAATACAATTTATTGTTACGTGCAAGCACTAGTTTTTATTAGGGTAATAAGGATAAGGAAGGCAATAAAAATAGTAATCAGAATGTTATACTTACCTAATATTACAATAAGTAACTATATTTGTCTATGTACATTTTGCTAGATAATAATATCATATGACTATCCACATACGGCTATCCGATGATTCCAAACTAGGCAGGCATGCCATTCTCAGAATGGAATCAATCGGATAGCAATGGCAATGGCGATCAGATAACCGATCAACAAACCTAATCATGGGAATCAAACCCAGCAGTCAATATGACTTAACTAGGTACTAGAACAACAGGTCAGGGATAGTACGACATTATCTATCTATCATCACGCCTGTCTCCCATTGGGGTATGCAAAGAATATGTCTACGTCATTATATTTACCAATCAGTCTATCGAACGTAGAGCGCCAAATACTTTCAGCAACGAAATCTGCACTACCCAAACATGTAGATTCATGCCGACGAAGCAAATTTCTAGCAACAAAAAAACTTACTATCCTTTATTATTTTTCAGATGCTAGAAATAATCGGCAACGAGCACGTGAACCTGTCAGAGAAGCAGATGGCTGAGCTCATTGAGTTGCTGGATAAGGAAGAGATTCTTGAAGTCGAGAGCAAGATACAGAAGGCGTTGGACAAGGCTGCTGTCGCTGCGAAGGAGCAAGACAAGTCTACTGAGACTGAGGGGAAGGTACAGTATACGACTATTTTCATATCATCATTGTCTTGGCGGTATCCCGGTTGTTTCTAAGACTTTTCGTCTTATCGCCCGAGACCCACTTACTAGTCTAAACCAGAGGGCTTTTCATTCAGTATAGAACGTATTTATCATAAAAGTGACTAGACTTGACTAGAGTGAAGACTTTTGGCCGTGATTCGGTACCACTAAGCAACTTTAACATCATAGAGTCATTATAGTGGTATCACGGGCAGTTAAATTAAAAAATATATATTTTAGTCACATCTTTCCTTAATGCTATTCGTGATCAAGAGGAGCTGTCTATATATATTAGTGAAAGTCAAAATTTACTAGTAATCGCTGACCCAGATTTGTACACGAGGTGCGTAGTTCGCGAGTCATCAAACTTTTATCTCGCGCCAAATCAGCTGTTGCGAAATTACAAATAAATGAAAGGGCATTGATAACATTATTTATGTCATTCAAGGTCGCGCTGAATATAATATTATACACATCGAGACATATACCTACGCTTTATTATCGAAATAATTATGTCCAAAAATTTTGTTTATCTGTCTTTTGGACATTGGACGTACATTTTAGTGTGTGGGTTTATCCCTTGCGATAATTCGCGAACTGAAAACATATTGTTATGATTCCGGTCATAATTATGATACATTCTTAATGTGCTAATTTTTTTTTATTTGAGTCTAATTTGAGAATCTGACACGTTATATTTTACTATGTCAGTTATTTTTATTTCTAAGATTTGTTGCAAAATAGGTCTGCTATGATTTGATAAAAATAATTGAATAATCATACCTACATACTATGGGGTGTACAGTCTACAGCTTTTCAATAAACGTTCCAAGTAGCTACTTTATGTAGCAGCTTATCATTCATCACCATGGCAATAGAGTAATATCTATAAGGGCAGCAATTACTTTATATATTATATATAACTAGAGAACGCCAGCAGCTATGCCTGCATTTTTTTTTAATTTACCCGTTTTGGCCGATCCCGTGGGAATTTCGGGAAATCCCTTCTTAGTGCACCCCTACGGTCCCCAAGGAACATACATGCCAAATTTCAGCTTCCTGCGCCCAATAGTTTCGGCTGTAGCGTGTCTGTCAGTCAGTCAGTAACGCAAGGATTTTATATATTAAGATTCTGAAATTTGGTATTATGATATTACGTTATTAGATATTAGGATATTACGTGAATATCCTTATATCTAAACAAACTAGCATAATTTTTGACATAATCTAAAATAAGTATGATACTTTCAGAGTTTATTCGCCTTAATCCGAGAAGCCCAGAAGAGAAGAGAAATGAAGAAGGCCGTGGAGAAAGTTGGAGAAACGAACGAACGCAACATGCCGAAGGGCGAAAGCATCGTTACCAAACCAGAGGAGAATAAACAGCGGCCCGAGACCCACTGAGTAACATTAAATGTACTTATTCAAGGTGTAAATAACTATGTACTAGGATGGTCCTACGGTTTACGCCTTCCTGCTGGTTTAAGTGACGATAAATTAGCAAAGATGGCGTTCGGTGTTTGTATTTAAATATCATGCAGTAGCGAAATTTTAGATAACGCGACACGTGGCATTACACTCGTCACGTTTCACCTCGGAGGTCCATTATCTAACGCGTCATACTCCGCATATACTGTTGTACTAGAGTAACGACATGCATATTTATGTAGAACAATATAACTTATATAAATTACCATATATGTAATGTGTTACCCTAATGACAATAAGCATTTTGTAACATGTAATCAATCACACACCAACATGTAAATAAAACTCTTCTAACAATACATCAATGTATTAACTTTTACCTTAAACTTTCCATACCGTACAAATTGTTCTTAGGTAATGTCTGTTTATAATTTTTTTCTGGTTCTTTGTTCATATATATTATATATTTTTATGTATTATGTTGATGCATTTCTGTGATCACTATTCAGTTTAAGTTTCGTTTTAGTCTATCTTAGTGGTTATATCAGAAACGTTGGGAGCACAAATTGTTGAGGTCTCTTATGGGTCTCTTTATTTTCGTTAAATTCAATTGTAAATTGGAATAAATGGTTATAATTTTTCTAAACCTTCAAAAAATTTTATACAAGGTTTTTGTATAAGTAATTTTAATATATATGTATAGGATATATGGACGCCAAGTGCTGTTTACAACAGTCGATTTATTTTCAAAGAAAATAATTGTATTTTTATTTATTATGTTTATAAAACAAGTGTTCATCATTATTTACACTAAAACACGGTTGTCACTATACCGGTTGCATGTTATGAATTATAGGTATCAGTTTACAAATATTTAGTCAGTGTTAGCACCAGTTATAACTTTAATGTAAAATCTTTTCCTTGGTAAGATTATTTATCCTCTAACCTATATCCTTGTCACTTACCATCAGTATTGGTAATTATTTCTCCATCGTGTCAGTGCTATAAAATACAATTGTTTTGCTATTTGATGTGCTGCGAAAATAAAGTTTTAAAGAGTAAGAGAATAAAAAGATCGATAAAATGTTTGTTTTTTATTTCCTATAGTATTGACCTTCACCTGATTTAGGGCGCGCGATTTGCGACCCAATTTTATTAGTTTTGCCTGTCGCCTGTGAAACTGAAATTAGGTAAGTACATAACAAAAATAAAGTGCGTAGGTACCCAGTACCAACATAAGCTATTTGTTGCTAATTAGCCACGCTAGTATCAGTGACAGAAAAGCCAACCTTTGTTTAGTAAAATCGCATGAAATTCTAAAGACACGATAACGAAGAAAGAAGCATTGTGCGTAGAACTATTTTACAAGTATTGCACGATTCCCAATAGGTAATAAAAAATATTTGCCTGGTTACGCTTTGATTACGTTAGTTCGTTACGCTTCAGTAATCGTACAAAATGTTGATAATCGGTATGATCAATACTAGCCATGGTTACAGTACATACATCTGTGTATTATAAAAAAGGAAAGCTATCGTAGGCAGTAAAATAATGTCTTGGTCTTTGGACTATGACCTTGTTGAAAATCCTGTCACGATTTTATATTTTATATCTAATTTTCAATTTGGCGCCCCTAGGTGGCGTATAAGTTGCAGCATCCGGTTTCCAATCCTCAGAGCTGATTGGATAGTGCATAGCAAAGTTATTCAAGATTAGCCAATAGTTATTTTTCAACGAATCACAAGGTGCGTGAGGTATAATCACGGGCTGTCTGACCGCCATCTTTGATGATTTTGAAAAGCGAAGCCATTCGATTGGTCAATAATGAGACGTCATTTCAATCTTTTGACGGAGTTGCGCAAAATAAAATAATTTTGTGACTCTCACTCACTCATTGCGGCTGCCATGTTTTTTTTCATGTGGGGTGTGTGTGTATTGATATAACATGATAGTTTAACCCCGTATAAACTGTTACAGGTGAGTAATTTGTATTATTTCTCATTGTTTTTGAGTGACGACGCGGAAGTAGGTGGATAGCGCGTCCTCAGTGAAAGTGCATCATGTAACACTGTCGCCTTCTTGTGAAATTGCATCGTATCGTAGATCGTTTGAGTAGTATGAGTCAGAAAATAAGAACAGATCAAGACAATAAAGAAGTACCGTGCCGCGCGTGATAGTATTCTTTGTTGATATTTAGAGAAAAGTGTTATGTGGGTGACGTTGCTTACAAGGAGGCTTCGTCCGCGCTCACCCTCGTTCGGGTGACGTTTTGGCGCCATCGACCCATTTAGCACAGCAGGGCGGGCATGGTACTCACGTCTCCTGAAACATTACTCTTTGTGTTTGTCATTCCACTTAATGAAATCGTAGTAAAATGAAACATTTGTTTTGCAGAAATAAGGGGTGCACATAGTGCGTCATTTGTTATTAGCTAGTGACAATGCGATTGCAAAAAAATTGTTAGAAGCAAAACGCTGCATAGGACAAAACGACCCACTAGCAAAATAGGCCAAAGAAATTAAGGATGTATTAGCAACAGAGGAAATTAAGGATCGATTTATATCACACGGCCCACGGCGATTGTAAAATGGACTCACGATTATTATACAAGATGATGGTGTTTGATAACGGCAGACACTATCAAGGACAGGATGCGTAAGCATAAGAGAGAGAGCCAGGCGCTCGCCTGCTGGCCTGCCACGTCGAGAGAACTTCACCAGACCCAACGTTTCAGCATCTGATACCCACACACTTGGTACAGGTAAGTCATCGCTGTCATTCACTTGATCATGGCAATTTCATAACATCTAATGCAAGTCAATGTAAATATTTTGGCAATGTTGTTTCTAGTTTAAAATTAGGGTCATACCTAGGAACTAGCTATGGGTAACTCAGCTCTGAACCGGTTCAAATATTCAGATCACTCATTCTATGAGCTGGAGCTGCAGCTCAAGTTCAAAATGAACAGTTCAGCTCACGGTTCAATTAGAATTAATTATCTGTATTCTTTGACATATTCTTTTCGATTCAAATAAACTACACTATTATATTATTTTCTATTTACAAACGTATAACAAACTTTTACTAATAATTTGAACAAACTTCAAATGATGGAGCTAAAAACATGCTAATACTGGCGAGCCACCGACTACGAAAAGTTACGACGAGTCACAGAGATGTTAAGTGAGTCAGCGATCTGGCAATCAGCTCAAACAGCTCCACACAGATCAAACAGATCACTATTACCTACTTCAACAGCTCAATGAATCATTACGCTTTCTCACTCACACAGTTTGCGACTCAAGTCGTGAGCCGTGAACGCGGTTCATTCTATATAGCCTCAGATCAATTGAGCTGAACTGTGAGCCGGTTCACAGCTCCGGCTCAACCCTGTGACTTGTGAGCTGATCTGCAGCTCACGCGTTTTGGTTGAGTTACCCATGTCTACTAGGAACAAAAGTGACTTTCACAGAGTCATAATAATATACCAGAATCTGCACCACACCATTGCTACATGACAACAATTCAATAAGTAAAATCATTACGGCTATTCACAGAATGTTGGGTTTGTAATCAATTATTTTAACATTAAATAAGTATCTTGGCACAATCTGTTTGGTAAATAAATGATAAGAGCAATTTAAGACCATTAGTAATGAAGTAATAGTTAGGAAATACCTACTAATGTAATTACTAGCTGACTTTGAAACATCAGTCTGAACTAATTATTGTTTTTTCAACCATCAAGAGGATATGCAGTGCTCAGTAACACTGGAAAGTGACCATAACAGTGGGATTGTTAAAATGAAGACAATTAACAATTATAAGAATCCTTACAAGAAGGTCGGTTTAGCATCTATTCCATTGTTATATGTTATTTTTATAGGCAACATGATATTATTCTCATATTTACTGTAGTTAGATATTTTTGTTCTAATGTTTCTGCATCTTTATGGGCTAATTTGTTTTGTTGATGTTGCCGAACTGCACAGGAAGTTTCCTTATTATTGTTGCCTATGAAAGCACGGCACCCATGCATTTTGATGACCTCTTTGATTTGCACATTAGGAGCATCACAGCATTCTTCCTTTGTTCCATTGTTAAAAGCTACTTGTTGTAATTATTTGCATTATCATTGTGTGTATAAATTTTTATTTGATAGAATATTTTATTTATTGATGTGTCTGGTGGAACCTATTCTACAGATATAAGCACTTCTATATCATGTGCAATCTAAACCATTTTTGTTTATTTTTATTGATATCACCAGCACTATCAGTTATTCACCCATTTTGTGATTTGATTTGAGGTTATGGATTAGTTTCTGTTTTTGTTTTGTTGGAATTATTTTATACACATTTAGGTCCTTCCCTTACTTGTGATGCTTTTGTATACTAGAATCACCATGTCTTGTACATTTTACCATTTTGCTAATTTTTGTTTACTAATCTATAGTATCAGAGAATGTATTTTTGATTTGATTGTTTTCAGGAATCTAATCTTGACAACATTGTTGATCAGCTGTGCACAAGACTCCAGGACATCAAAGATCAAGAAGGTGCGTCAGGAATAGGCATGCCCACGTGTTCATTAGAAGAAACTGAGGCTGTTCGTCGATATTACGCTGCGTTTCCGGCACTTAAGAAAGGTCGAGAGTCGCCATTGCCGTATTATCTCCCACCGCCGGCGTGGTGTCGTAAATCAGCACCAGATACAAAGATCAAAATGCAAAGTGAATTATCAGTGTCGAAAGATTGGAATACAAAGAATAAGAAATTTTCTACAGGCAAGGAGCGACGTAATTCATACCACGGCCAGAGGAAGAACAACAAGAAACGTTGCAACAGTTACAGTAGGTCCTTTGAGAGCAAAGAAAATCTGCCTGAGTGGGTAACGCATGAGGGTGTCTGGGATATGGAAACACAAGACCCCGTGAAAGAGTTTATTCGAGCCATAGCTTTAGACGAGGGATATGGTACTTGTGAGAACACTGTCACCGACGAGATCAAAGAAATCACTCAGGGTAAAATCGGTATGAACGAAAACATGGTGCCGGACTGGGATGACAGCCTCGACCTCGACGCCGAGTGGGTCATCACCGAAGATCTTAACCCGCGCGTGCGCACGCCCATGGAGGAGGAACTGTACGCCAAGTTCGAGGCGAAGTTTGACCGCAGCATCGAGGCACTGTGGTCAAAGGACCAGAACACGCCGGACGACGAGTACCAGGACCTGCCGATCGACTTCCAGGACCTGCTGTCGTCCCCCTCCGACCGTCTCTTCGCCGATCCGTCCGCCGAGAAGTGCAGCCTCATCTCGCTCACCGAGAGCATCTGGTCCACCGACGCCGCCGACTTCCCGCCGGCGCCGGAGCGCGGCGCCTCCCCCGCGCTGCACGACCGCCTGCGGCCGCTGCACCTCGCCGAGCGCGAGCCGCCGCCGCGCGAGCTCGAGTCCTTCGCGCTCTACGACGGCGACGAGATCTACGACGCGCTCGCCTGCGTGGCCAGCACCATGCGCTCCTTCACGGCGATCAACCACAGCCGCGACCGCAGCGGCTTCGCCGAGGTGCCGCCGCGCCGCCCCCGCGAGCGCCGGGAGCCGCCGCCCGACCCGCCGCGCCGCGCCGCCTCGCCCGCCCGCCCGCGCGAGGACCTGCTCACCTCCGCGCGCACGCACTTCCGCCCCATCCGCCGCGAGCCCGACGCCGAGCCGCCGCGCTACGCCGACGGCGACACGTTCGACATCTGCGGCGACCCCGACCCCGTCGAGTTCCGGCGCAGCGACTCCGGCGGCGCCTACCTCGGGCCCTCGCTCGAGCGCTACCTCGAGTACCGCGCCGCGCGCAGCATCGACTACGGCCGCCTCAACCTGACGGCGGCGCAGCGCTGCCCCGACCTCGACGAGCCGGGCCTGCGCCTGCGCTTCCCGCTGCGCCAGTGCGACGTGGCCGTGCAGACGGAGGCGGCGCCGGGCGCGGCGGCGGCGGCGGCGTGGGCCTGCGAGGAGTGCGGCCGCGCCGCCAAGAAGATGCGCGCCAGCGCCGCGCGCTCCATCTGGTCGGAGCGCGCCTGCCGCGCGTGCGCGCCGCGCGCCGCCGGGCCCGCGCCGCCCGCCGCGCCCGACGACGCGCGCGAGTGGGAGGAGCTGCTGTCGGACATCAGCGCGGCGCACGCGGCGTACGCGGGCGGCGACGAGGCGGAGGAGGCGCGCGGGGGCGCGGGCGGCGGCGGGGGCGGGGACCGCAAGCGGCGCCACAGCGCGGCGCTGCGGTGCGCGGCGCAGTGCACGCACCCGCACGCGCGCTTCCTGCCGTGCTGCACGCTGGCGCTCGACCGCCCGCTCACGCGCTAGTGGCGCCCCAACGTGCCCCAACGTGCCCCGTGTCGCCCCGTCTGTACATATTCATCCCTCTTCTCTTCGTTGTTTATCTGAGGTTATTACGTTTCGAGAGTGTGGCCGCAGCTTTTCCGGTTCGAAATACGACGTACCGCCGCGATATCGGTCCGAGATTATCCTCTGTGGTTCGATCGCTCCCTCGAGTGGCATTAGAAAGAAAAAGTTAGCAATAATAGTAGGATTAATTAGCGAAGCCTTAAACGTTACTTTCTCCGTGTGTCGATGAAGATTTTTGAGGTACGGAAGGCTAGAAGTGCTAACATATCTTATGATTGTAGATATTGTGGGAAGGAGTTATAATGTAACGTTAATTTTAGTTCAATGTTTCTTTGTAGAAATTTCATATTGATGTAGGAGTGTTTGATGGAATGCTCTCGCCTCTGGTCTACTGTTCGACGAAATTGATTATTGTACGAGGGCGTTGGGTATTGTGCGTTAATGACTGCCTTAAAAGTAATATTATCCATTCTTACATATTATATTACCTATATTTGTTTTAAAAGTGTTTAGTTGGGAAAATATATATTTTATTTGTTTTAGTTGAAAATCTCCAAACGAGGCGATAGCATTCCATGACAAACATGATAGGACGATTCTAATATAATTCTTACAATAATATCGTCCCGACTTGTTTAATAATTTGTTAATATAAAGTATAGGTAGAACAGGTATTTTATTTTTGTTAGTACTTTTCGTTTACGTTTCCTGGCGATCTAAATTCATTCAAAATTTTATAACTGAAATTGTTCCGTTTTCTGTTGCAACATTTTTAAATGCGAACATTGTTTCGTGCGGAGATGCTCGTCGCATCCCCGAAGAGTCCGGCGGTGGGTACGCCTTTCGATCGAACGTTCGCGAAAGATGTATCCACAACTGAGACCGCTTCAAAGTCGAATATGTCGACATGCGGCTTCTGTCCGAGGTTTAGGTGTAACTCGTAAGAAACCAACGGACGGTTGGTTACTATGGTTTGTCCATGTTGTCTAAGTTTTACACGCGGCGATTTTATTGATTAGCCGCAATTTATAGTGTAGGGAGGCGGGCGAGGTCGCGAGCTCTGCCGGTAGTGGTGCAGGAGGTGTGTGTGGAGTGCGGAGTGTGGACTATGTGCGCTCGCCTGCGCGGAGACTGTGCGCTCGCCGCCGCCGCCGCCCGCCGCCGCCATCTTGTTGCCAGCCCGGCGTCACGGCGTCACTGCTGTAGCTGTTCCACCGAGTACCGGCGCGCGAGTATTGCGCTGCGACGCCATCCCCGCGGAACGGCGGACGGCGGCGGCTTTCAATTGTAACATAATTTACAGCTCCGACTATGGATTGTAACAGTTCATATAGGCGTAACTGTTATTATAGTTCATGTAAAACATAAGAAGTGTATATGTTATATTTTCGTATATTTTCATTTTACACGGGGAGTGTGAGCTGAATTCGCGCGCCGCGGCCTCGTGTACAGACCGCGGTGACCGTGGACCGCTACGAAACAGCTTGTACACGGCCCCCCTACAACTTATATTTATTTTATTTGAAAGCCTTGCCTAGTTACAATTTCATATAAAACTTTAATATTCGTGCAAACTTTGCGATTTATGTGTCGTGTTTTATATATTTATTTTTATGTAGTGTGATTTACTTCTGTTTGTAATAACTGAAAACGAAAAATGTTAAAAAAAACGTCATTGCAAAATTTTCCATCAGGAAGGCTATCATTGTATATATTTAGTATATTGTGAAATTAATGTATAGTCATTTTCAGTTCTTTTAAATGATGTATCATTATATGTTCGCTATTTCTGTTGTAGATTTCTTTATCTGAAATATTTGTTATGATTGTATTATTGATATGATGGTCAACAAGTAACTGGCTCACGGACCTGCAATATTTCAGGTATTGAAATGTTCACATACTGTCTAAAGGTACGTCATTAGAGAGGTTGGGTATTTTTAAACTCATTCAACTAATTAATTCACGTTCATTTCTCGTGTCACATAATGTATTTCATTTTTTTCTGTCATAAGTTCATATTATATTGTACTTATTCCATTAACGATATTCGCTAAAGAATACCTCGATAAAAATATTAGAAAATGCAAAAAAAAAATGTACTAGATTCAAGTTTGCATATAATATTATGTTTGATTAGTTATTAATCTAATGTAATGTGCCTATGCACTTGATTGTCGAATTGTCCTTATACCACCAATGGATAATATTATTGTTAAGGTTTTTTGACAAGTGTTGAAGGAATGTTTGAACAATTGTTGAAAAACTTGAGAGGCTTGCGATGGCTGTTTATTACCGGGACTCATAAAAAATCTTCAGACTATTGCAAGCTTCTTATTGATATTGAATGGGATGCCAATAACACGATCGAGCTTCATAATAATGAAATATTATTACATCTATGTTGCTTCTTGTCTCATTGGCATTATTGGCGTCCCAACTTTGTTACGGATCCTTCAGAGTAATTTGTGCCAGCTTTTCTGTATTGTTATTCACGCTGAATTTATTGCTGTGCCAAGATGACGTCGGCGCGAGTGGCTCTGGAGGGTCCACATGTCCCCGGTAATCACATTTCACTTAAGCCACACGAACATGTGTAAGTGGCTAAAGAGCTCTTCGTCTTTAGATGTAACTATATTGGTATTTCAAAATTTTTTACTGTCAGCGAATAACCAATGTTTGTTTAAACAAATATTTTTACAGAGAGCATCACGTTTTTTGTGCATTAATTTTGGACACGTAGCTAATCAGCACACGTTTAAACAAAAGTGATAAAAATATACAAAATATTTGCATGTAGTAAGAAATTCAAAATCTTGAAATGCTCTCTCATTAGGGGACAAGTCGGCTTGTAACCGATTGCTAACTAGTAGCCTTGGTTACATGCATATTTGTTTACAGTTCATATCAATTTATATCATTTTATTTTCTTTTTGAAGTTTTCTTAAAATCATTACAGATTTAAAAAGTATCTTATAGACCGGGGTAGGAGCAGTACACAAGGGATTTCACGTCTTATACTTTGGTTCCCAACTAAAGGCACCGCAAATAATAAACTACATTTTAACACAATTTTGAATCTAAACACATTTTATAAATTCTTTCACGGGATTAAAATTTTTATATCTACTAAACTAAAACTTGTTGCGAAAATTGGCACACATTTAATTAGCAATTTGAGATATCGCATGCAAGCATACACTATTGTATGAGTTTGTGAATTATTATGTACCAAATTGTACCTATTTGAAAATTATAAGTTCGTTTAGAAGTGGTTATCCCTGAAAATAGTTACCATTTTCATAATTATGTTAGGTTGTGCTCGCTACTCTGGTTCTTGCCACCTGTGGGAAGAAAATAAAAATAAACGATCGATCCACAGTTTCTGTTTTTTATTTATCTATTCTCATAACCCCAAACTTATGGTTAACGGAACACTTGAAGAAATAAAGAAAAGTTTGTCATAGACGCTCCGTAAACAAAGTTGCTTCTGTAGTTCAATACGAAGTCTCGAGATGATACAATAAAGTAGTGGGCGAAGTTGTCGCTCCACTCAAAAAGCCCAACTTGAATATACGTCGTCACATCTCTTTCTCGCACGCACGCGTAAATGAGAGAGCGCTATACAAAAACCACGGTTTACACTTTCATCCATTGAAATGCACGCGGTGCTTCGTTGCGAGCGAGACGCCGGTTCAAAATAACAGTGAACCGTCCGGTCTTATCGTCGAACTAAAATAAAGTATCGGACATTGCAGTGATACGAACTGATTTCACGTGTGATAGTGTTTAGACGCTGATAGTGTTTGAACGGTTGCGAACGACGCCGGTTTTATTTTATTTTCGGAGAAAGGTAAGCTCTTTATTTACTTTTCTAGAAACCCTGAATGAGTGTCGTAAAGCGCGGGGAGTATGATTTAATATAGAATAAAGATAATCTATGCACAGTGGATGATCATTAATTTTGACGATTTGCATAATGTAAATAATGGGATTATTTTATTATCTCATAGAAGATCCATTGTAATTGAACATTGTATTGCTAGTTGCTAGGTTTCTACTTGTATGTGAAGATTTATGTTCTAAACACTTAATTGTAACTAGGTATCTAGAAATCAAGAAGGGGTACTTGCCTAACTAGAAACAGGTGGTAAAGATTAAATTCTTATCTATATTTTTCGAAACAGCCCCCTGACGGGAAACGTTATAATAGGCAGCATTAAACCGTCAAACTTAACAAAATATAGGACAGCACTATGCTTGTTTGGGTATACATTTAAATCCTCAATTTTTATATGGACGTATGTAAAGAAATCATTAAATCTTGCCAGTCATTCATAAATTCATGAGACATTTAATCTAGGTTAGGTAGGTACCTACATACGTTCTACTCTACCAGAGTTATCAACTTGTTAAGATATTCATTTATCCAGACGCTCCAGATTTATCCAAAATACCGACCTCAGCTCAGCTGCAGTAGAAACTCGAAATTAAATGAGTTCTCATAATTTTGTTTGTTATTCGCATTTTGGACATCTTCAAGCGTCTGATGACAACATGGCAAGCGGCTTATGTAAATTTTAATGAGTAGCTTCCTATGTTGTTTATGTCAGTATCAAACTATGCTAATTAAGCTAAACGTCACCCTAATTCTGCAGATTAAAATTTACACTTCAGCTATTTTTGTGAATTAAGTTATTAGGTACTCAGTACCTAAATCATCATCATCATCGGGCCTGTATATAAACTGTCCCTCTGCTGAGCGTGGACCTCTTGTCACTATGAGAAGGGTGAGGCCATAGTCCACCACGCTGGCCAAGTGCGGGTTGGCAGACTTCACATGTCTTTCGAGAACATTATGGAGAACTCTCAGACATGCTGGTTTCCTCACGATGTTTTCCTTCACCGTTTAGCAAGCAATAATTATTAACAATTTAATACGCACATAACTCCGAAAAGTCATTGCACCGTGCATTCGAAGCCGGACCCTCTGCGTAGCAGTCTGTCGGTCTCTCCACTCGCCGTTTTTTCACTTTACCTATGTGTCATTAGTGTTATTACTATAAAAATCCTCTCCAAAGCTGCAGATTTCATTAGGTCTGCAGTTTGTTGGTATATCCACGTTCAAGGCTATCGCTATGTTCGCAGATCACTTGCACGCAGGCTTGGGTCTTTGTCTTCAATGGTGTGGATATGTCTTAGGTGACCAGCCTAGAATTTCGACTCTAACCAAAATAGGTACTGGGGTGGGCACTAGATCATACTGGGATACGTATGCCTATGTTGAACGTTGGAAAGAGTAGAGCATATTAATTATGGATTAAAACAATCGATTCTATGTTTAAAGGCCATACCTAGACGGGTGAAATAATTTCACTCGGAATACGTCCTATTCCAATTTCGAAAATACTGCGTACCTGCGACCACACTGATTGCGGCTGCTGCAGCAGCCTGCTGTAAGCTGGCCGAAACGTCAGCGCAATATTAGGTTCCTATCTACTTTATTCCCTTAGAATCTCTCGCAGTGCAGTATGCTAACCGCGATTGGCTGAACCGTGCCATTCTGCACGGAACGTTGAGGTCACCGCAGTGGTTTCAGTAAGTATGGCCCGAACAACTCGGGGGAAAGCCACACACACCATCCTCGCCAGCCCAACTCGGTCGATCACACTTCATACGGCCGAGTGATGGAGTTGAGACGACTCGCAAGATTTCACTGCGTCAAGAGACAGTACATGGACATGGGTACCTACTACTTACATCTCATTTCGTTGACAGTAGTTTTCTTCACGAAGGACACTCACGTTCATTAGGTGCTAAATGACTGATGAACATTTCCCAGATAGCATCAAACTTGCAGCAAGTTTAAATCTAACTTGCTTGTTCCACTGTGACAAACTTGCATGAAGTTTGCTTTTCAAAGATTGCTCAGGTACAGATACAAGGTACAGGTTGGTGGTCCGACAACAGCTGGTCGTCGAGCACCTCCTGCTGTATCTAGGAGGTCGACCGACCACCAACCTGTGCTCGTCGTCGTCCAAATCCTTTGAAAAATCCAACTTCATGTAAGTTTGTTACAGTGAAACTAGCAAGTTTGATTTAAACTTGCTGTAGGTACGTTAGTACTATTATTTATTCTGTGCTTGCTGCAAGTTTGGCAAGTTTGCATTGTTATCTAGGTTGGTACTTAATAAGGATTCAAGATGTAAAAAATGTTGTAATTATTCGCTCTTCTAGCTTATTTCTGCTCATTAATTGCTAAAATTAATGAGAAGAAATTAATGAGTTGAAGTGGCAGTGGGCTGGTCACATCTGTCGCAGAACCGATAACCGCTGGAGTAGTCGTGTTCTAGAGTGAAGACCGCGCCTTGGCAAACGTAGTGTAGGACGCCCTCCGGCTAGGTGGAGTGACGATATACGCAAAGTGGCTGGCAGCGGCTGGACACGAAGAGCCGAACATTGGGCTCATGGCGTTAGAGATTGGAGAGGCCTATAGGTATCCAGCAGTGGACTACGGCAAGCTGATGATGATGAATTGCTAAAATACTTACTATTTTTTTTTGTGTGAAGCGTCTTCGATATCATTTTCATTATTAGTCAAAAAAGGTAGGTACCTAATATTTACCTACCCACATAATTATGTCATTACTCATTTAGAACCTTGAATATCGAGGGTAAGAACTAAGATTGCCATGTGTGCTGAACAAGGCTAGAACTAGATTCAGTAGGCTGGCTAACAATAGTAACAAACTGGCCACTATTGTTTACCAGCACAAGTGTTAGACCGACTTATTGCTGACTGATTTATGTGTTCAACATTGAGTTAGTTGTGGTTTCAAGTAATGGCGTTCTTTGTTTGAAATCAGCGTGTAATATTTTTAAACTGGCACTTCGGCAATTGTGTTTTCGGTGTACTAGTTATTACAATGGCGGATCTAGGTTTTGTTTTATTGAGGCCAGAAGGGGAAGTGCCTGGTCCTGGTAAAGGAATATAGATTTATAGAGGCAAACTCTAAATAGCCATGCATTTGTCTTTGGCAGACAACATAAAATTTGCTAGATCTATGAAAATCAATCCTTATTGTGTTGTTCACATCAGTAACTCTGTACCTACTAGGGTGGTTTAAATAAAAAAACCAGGCAAACTCAAAACCTAAACATTTGATCAATAATATGAGTAGGTAACTGTAGGAATTGCCACTAAGGTTATTTGATAGGACGATGTCTAGATGCCCTAGTATCTCGTATCACAATGTTTGTCATTGAACTCCTGCGAAACAGCTTGATAATTTTGTTACGATTTTTTGTTTCGAATGTTTCGATACATTTAGGTTAGGTTAGGTTTTTAGGTAGGACATTGACAAAATGTCTACCTAGTCTACCTACCCATTTAATTTCCGTGGATATCGTAAGAGCCAGACTATTAAGAAGAATACACGAACCAAATAGTATCTTAAGGCAAACCTCGACATCAAACCATATATCAACCCGTGTCCAGCGTAGTAGTAAACTACCGAAACTAAATCCTTCCTTTATAAGTTACATAAAGCCGTATACAGACTTTGCGAGGCATGCGCTGCGCACGGCGCACAGCGCATGCCTCGCAAGGTGTGTACCTTTATATTTATTTATTTATTTATTTTAAAACTTCATGTACAATATATTGGTACATTGGCGGACTTAATGCTAAAAGCATTCTCTTCCAGTCAACCATAGGGTGATGCAGAGATAGGTATGGTAGGCGTACACAAACAGTTTTGCTTTATCTGAAAACTTGAGAAGAGTGATAATTTTATTATAAATAATTATCATGAATAAGTACATAGATATAACATTACATACATACTATATAATACATGTATATACATGAATAGATAAAATACGTATATACCTAAGTATATATAAATATAAATCATAAATATATATGTATATATAATATAATATGTAAGTAATAGTTAGGATGATTGTGCCAGTAGTCCCTTACGAATATGTTCACGCACCTTTGATTTAAACGTCCAGCGGTTAGTAGCCGTCCTGATCTCCAGAGGAAGGGAATTCCAGAGTAGGACTGATTGGATTGTTATATTCGTGGCGAGGCATGTGCTACGCACGTGCGAGGGCGAGCCAACGAATGTCGGCAAATGCTACAAGTTCAAAGTGCCTCAGTGCGAGCATTACATTAGTTGTGGACGGTGCCGCGCATGCACGTTCGAGCTGTGCGCCGCGTACAATATTCACGTACGCCTCGACTGCGAAAATGAAACTGCGTTTGTTCGGGCCAAACAGCGCGCAGCAGTGGCGTAGCGTGGGGGGGGGCCGGGGGGGCCATGGCCCCGGGCGGCACATTTTAGGGGGCGGCAAAAGAGGCCGCGAAGAAAAAAAGTACTATGCGCGAGCATTGAGTTGATCTAAGCAGGACCGCGCGGCAGCACGAGTGCTCTAGGAACTCGTCGTGAATCCCGATATGTGTGATAGGCAGGGGCGGCATCCCCCCTGTGGGATCTCTAGCTTGTCGTGGTGTGGGGACTCAGTAACCGCGGTTAGAGCACCCACGGTGAAGCTAAGCGAGATCCCGGGAGTGGACGCTCCGCTTGGGCTTGATGGAGGCCTGCGCAAGATGCGTCCAAAGGTGCGGGTGCGGGGGACAGTTCTGTCTGTCCCTCGCAGTCGGGCGCGGTCGCGGGAGGAGAGGCGTGTCGGTGCTGCGTTGCCGCGCGCCCTATCTCCCGCGACCAAATGAGGGCGCACCATTTGTTGCGTTGCGTCGGGGCCGCAGAGGAAGAGGAGATGCGGTGTTTTCGGGTTGGCGTCCTCCCTATCCTCTGCGACCGTTTTAGTGCCTGCGGACGGCGAGCGCTGGGGTTGCTCTCCGTCCGCCAAAAGGCAAGGAGACGGTGTAGTGTCCGCGCCGCCTCCAAGTCATAACGAGATGGGGCCCGCCAACTCCAACGGTGGGCCAATCCCAGGCGGTGTCACAGAAAAGTATGCTATCCGCGAATCGCGTGAGCCCGCCACTACACGGGACCCGTAGGAACACCGCTGTGGTTTTAGTGGGTATGCCCCGCCTTTAGGGGAGAGCCTCCACACACCTCCTCCGCCAGATCGAACCCGGCCAGATCACGCTCTGGCCGGGTTAGCGTCGAGTTTCCACCGTATTGAACAAAAAAAAGAAGTCAGGGGCGGCGTCAAGTTAAGTCCTGTTGAAATTAGCAAGCACCGAGCTTTCCCGAACAGAAAAACAATAAAAAAAAAGTCATCCTCATCATTTTCATCACGTGAAGACTTGTTTCGAATATGGGTATGTTTTTTTAATTTTGTCACAGTAATCCACAGTTTTTGTTTATGTTTATCAATTCTTTAATGGGTTGTAATATTCCGGTGATCTGCGAGCGTGTTATGAGTAATTTATTAATCCTATCAGGGCCGAGCCACCCGTCTGTGCGACATATTATGCGGCGTACACAGGCGCCAGGGCAATAAGGCCGCCGCGCGCCGCGTGCCGATGAAATGCCAGAGTTGATTATTGAAATTATTTTTGATTTGCTTCTAACTACTACGGTAAAGCAGGTACAAGTCTCCCAAGACAATAGTCACACCTGCGGCAAGCCAATTCTTTCACATATTACAAACGCTTTCTGCGAATTTTTGGACGTAACCACGCGCAATCATAAACTTACAGATTTCGCCTCTCAACTCCTTATTTTTGCAAAAATAAGGAGTTGAGAGGCTAAAATAGGAGTAAGTGCTATTAGCCGGTGACAGGCAGCAACGTCACCGGTGCGAAAAGCTTCGCCCTGCGCCCTTCATCAAGACTACCGGGCTTCGGCAGGCTACCAAAATCAATTATACCGAGAATATTATTCGACTCGAGGTAGAATTAAGTCACATAAAGTGGTACAACAAAAGTCAAGACAGGGGGAGGACATGGTAACTCTAGAGTCAGGTGACTTTTGCTACCATCGAGAAGGAGACCTACTCTTGGGGTGGCCTCGGTTTCCTGGTCAGGAGAAACGGTTCGTGGCAGTCGGTAGTGTGGTGACCCGGGTAGCGTATCTCGTACCTACTTAAACTCACCAATAGGGGCGGCCTAAAGGTGGTGATACAATGATATGCGCCGAACTCAACTCACCCTGACGATATGGCTGAGGCCACGTACCAGGACACGGTTAAGGCAACACCTAGTAAGACTACTAAAGCTCAGTACTTCAACGCGAAAGTGGAAATACAAGAACGCGGCGTAACGAAAATCGGAGCCCACGGCGTGTAGCACGAGAATCATAGGACCAAGTGCTAGTTAACTTAACTTCCTCGTAGCAGAGGGGATTTTCTTAATGAAATCATTTTGTGAGAAGAAGCCTGACAAGCAGTGGTTTGGTCAAACCGCGATTATGTGACAAACAAGGTGGAAGACTTCATTACGACGGACCGAAAACACATATTTAAAGACGGTGATCAATACGATAAACACCTCTAGAGATCACCGACGAGTAAGAGGCTCTCTTAATATAAACCTCAGAACTGAAAGGGCCCAGTCAATGAAGCCTACTCTCAGACCTACATTGCTCCTTCCACCGACAGCATTAAGCAGAAGACGACCAAAGTGGTCACGATACTAGGAGATTCGTCTCGAAAGATCTGCTTCGCATAGAGAAAAATCAAGGAATCTAAGCTGCTAGACGAGACTCTTGAACTGATGAGGAAAAGACGCGAGATGCCATCCTGTCGCCTGTCTTCGCCGGAAGGACAGGCCGTAAAACTACAAATACGAAAGCTTAACGCTCTAACACTCGAGCCATCGAGGCTGCGATCGAGAAAACTAAGGGGATCATAAGTCTTGAAGCGACATAATCAGACGACAATGATTGCGGATGGCTGCACCGTCAACTCAAAGTTCGAGATTCTCGAAGACGTTGAAAGGTTTTATCGACTTTTTTTATCTCGCGGACAGTGATGACGGAAATCCATCGAAATTTAACTTATTCAAATCCTTTAAGCCGTCTATGCCTAGACCAAGCTTTAATAATATATTGCAGCACAGAAACAGCCGCTGCCGTGCGCGACTCATTAACACCGCTGAGTGCTGACACGTTATGTTCTATGATATTCGTGCAATTGAGACGAATCAAATGACATAATTTATATTTTAAAGCCAAACTAAAGGACATACTTATAAACATACAAACATACCAAAACCCCCAAAACGCTACACTTCTGCAGAGACATTGGGTTAGAAAGGGGGCGGCAAATTGCCGAACGGCCCCGGGCGGCAGAAACCCACGCTACGCCACTGGCGCGCAGCGCATGCTCGGGCCGATCCAACCCACACAGCAGCAGTCAAGATGGCACCTTTGCATCGCGTGCGCGTATCCGCTGCTGCTTTTATAATATATTTTATTTTCTCGAGATTTTTCCTTCTATAAGATCCTAGAAGATAATTTTTTTTTCAGCTCAGCGACGGTTACATTACTTCATTCGCAATTAAATGCCATATGTCTTCTCTTTTGTTTTTATTATAATATAATAATGATGTTTTGGACAATCGGTTATTTTCGTATAATTCAAATTTTTCGTTCATAATGCGTGCAAACATCACAGCGATGCGGACACAACCGTCCAAACGCAACGCACTGCTCGCAATGAGCCGGCGCACACGCGCGGCTCGCACGCGCTCGTCTGTGCGTAGCACATGCCTCGCAGCAAACATGAAGACAGACAAACGAGGCGTTTGCTTCGTACGCGATGGCTCGACCCGAGCATATGTTGGTATAGTTTTTCAACACGCACGCCTCAAACAGAGGCATTCGTTGTGCGCCGTTCGTAGCGCATGCCTCGCAAAGTCTGTATCCACCTGATACCCGTGTAAAAAAATAAAAGTGGTTGTTTTTTGGTTTTCGTGTGAGTGTGTGGCCAACTCTAGTGACGGAGTTTTTCAGACCGCCCGAAGGCCTCCGACGTGGCCTAATGACTCTTATCCTAAGACAAAAACCGGGACCGACAGCTTTACGTGCCCTCCGAAGCACGGTAGCGCTCAGATGTAAATGCCAAACTTGATCACCCATCCAAGTGGCGACCTGTGCAAGCGTTGCTTAACTTTGCCGATCTGTTACGAACGACGAGCTAAGTCTCGCTATGAGCGCTACAAAATATAAAAGTGGTGCAATACCTATACCTAACAGTTTTTCTATGCTATGCTTGTGTGAATGACCTTGGACACAGGACACAGGTCTCGTGGTTGATTTGCGTAGGTGTTAAATAGACAGACGTTACAGGTAAAGCAATTTAAAAAAATGCATATTAGGATAGATATCCAAAAAGAATGAACAACTTTTATCGGAAATCTAATTCAAAGATCTTATCATGGTTTCCAAGTTTCAAGCTTGTTTGTATTTGTTAGTAAGGCAAAAAGATTTCTGTTTTGCTTTGAAAAAAGACGCTGTGCAATTTACAGTCCTAATTCTTTGGACAGTGTTTGCGCTTTTCACGTTCCCGTGTAAAATAAGATATAATTACATAATATGTTAATTGAAGGCTTTATTAGGTTTCCCTAGTCATCATCATCAGCCCTTTAGGTATACCTACTGTCCCAATTCTGGGCACGGGCCTCTTCTCACTATGAGAAGGATAAGGCCATATTGAGGTCTTCAGAGAGGCAGGCATGGAATATAATAAGTACCTAGCTATATATATCTAAGTACAACTTAGGTAAGTACTTCTTATGCCTGCAGTCATAATTAAAACAGCAAAGTTTTACTAGGTACCTACTCTACGGTGCAACGTAAAGTCAGCGTAGATCAGCAAGTTAATTCACATTGCAATGTGAATTAACTTTCAGATAGTGAGTATTTGTTAATCACCATCAGCCCCTTACAGTCCACTGCTGAACTAGGCCTCTCATTTGAAAGGAGGAATTGGCTTACTACGCTGGCCAAACGGGTTGGTATAGGGTTAGTATACAATTTGCACTAAAAGTTTTGACGTGGGACCAGCCCATGTGTAAGTTATTGGACTTATAAAAGAAATAACTATAAATTAGGTTAGTGTGATGCATATTTATTGTACAAAAAGCCTTCTGTAAACGATTGGTTTCCGGCAACCTAGATAGATAAAACAAGAAAAGTTGTTACGGAGCCTAAACAAACGAAACCACATGCTTTGAATGGATGCTTGAGGGAGGCACAAATCGACCAGTCTTATTAGTAGACGGAGATTGCGAGATAGCCACACAAGTCCTTACTGGGTCCCTATCGTACGCCCACGCCTTGTAATTACTAGCCCATTGTCCACGCTATCCCATAAACAGCGATATGTTCCCCTACATGTTGTTTAAGATCATAGATAACAGATATCTATCGATGTTTTTTTGTTGGGATAGATGGGATCAATAAAATGTAATGGTACTTACTTTTGTTTTTGTCTATGATGTCACTGTTTTGGCTTGTGAACCCCATTGATATATTTTGTAATGGCTTTGGTAGCGTTCTTTATGTAATTAAAATGTCTGTCCCTTGGGATTGCGGAGGTCATTATATTTTGTCATATCTGGTTGGACTAGAAAGCGGACTCCGGGCTTAGGGGCGAAACTTTTGGACCGTGTCAACCGTGATGATGATGATAGGTATATAGGGACAGTACTTATTAAGTATAGACAGAATCTGCGAAAAATGAAACTATTTGTTATAAGTTGCAAAGTATCTAACTATTTATATTTTGATGCATAGGGTTCCCACCAAGAACTTAGGGTCCCAAGCCAACCTCACCTGCAAGTGGTGCACCTGCCGATCAACGGACGAGGCTCTGGCAAATAAAATATCCCGATAAGCGGCAATAGGCTCGCTACCTATTACGTGGGATCAAAACACTGGCGAAAAGTGGACGTTTAATATGCCTCTGCCTACCCCTTCAGGGAAACAGGCGTGAGTCTATGTATGTATGTATATTTTGATGCTTCTACACCAACTCAATTTAATTCTCTTCAATTTAACATGTTATCTGACACGTGACACGCAACATAGATATTATATTTCTGTATAATTTGTGTAAATAAATGTCCAAATCATAGCAAAAATATAATGTCAACGTTAACAGCATTTTATATGCCTAATATTGCTATAAAACAGCAACTATTTTGCAAGCAAAGCTAAGAGAAATGTTGCAGCTAACAATTTTCCTGTCTGTACAGTAAAATTTTACAGCAAAACTTCTTTGTTTAGATGCCTATCTAAACATCTTTAGCTGAACAAATGGTGTTGTGTAAGAGAGATCGTGTTTTGGGCATTATAATATGTTCCTTTACGACCTCCAACGTGTCCTTTCACCGGTGGGATTACACTTACGTCACTGAAGCACTGGAGATTTATCATTGTATTTCTTGCCTTTTGAAATAAGGCTTAACGTAAGTTCTTTGTAGTTTTACCCGTGGGTAATTTGCTGTCGAGTTGTAAACTTATGAGTATACGGAGAGCGTGGCGTAACTTGCTTAGTACCTAGAAGCCGATTTTGAAGGCTCAATGTTAGTACGATGTGGTTAGAAAAGTGAAGGTTGATCGTATCTTTTTGTTTCGTGGGTAGCGAACTCTGGTGTTAGAGAGTATCAGGCCGCCCGAAGGCCTCCGTCATGGCCTAAAGATTCTTTTCCTGAGCTAAGAACCGGAACTGACAGCTTAACGTGTCCCCTAAAGCTATCGTGCTTCGGGGGTTACGCTTTAATGTAAATGCCACACGCGGTCACCCATCAAAGTGGTGACCTGTGCAAGCGTTGCTTGACTTTGCCGACCTATTACGAATGGCAAGCCAAGTCACGCTATGAGCGCTACAAATTGATCATTTGTCACGAGATATATTTAAATAACTACATAGAGCCCGATAGAGTTTTGTTTAGTTTATTCTCATTCTTCTTATTTCATACTAGCGTGGTGGATAGAAAGTCTATCTCCTTCTTTCTAAAGAGAATCACTGGAGTATCGGTATTTCTTCCTCTATTGGAAACTACAGTATTATCCAAGCCACAGATATAGATCTACATAGATAACGCAATTATCACGATTTGTATTGAAACCAAGCGTGCCGACTTTTTAATACCTACTGTGACGTTGCCTGTATCACGAAGTCGAAGCGATGCGCGACAGTATCGCTTGTGCGATATTCATCGTCTCCTAACACACAACGTCAGATCAAACGTCCGAAGCAAACGCGGCAACGTAATGTGAATAAAGTTTACTTAACGGTAAAACGGACGCGCGGGGACTGAAGTTAGTGGCGAACAACCTCGACGCTTGGTCGGAGTTCAGACACGCGAAGTGCATGCATTTGCGTTATCTATGTAGATCTATGTCTGTGATCTAAGCCATGAGATGCTATCACATTCAGTCAGTTACCTAAGAAAAATAGCTCGCTTCCATAATAGTAAAAAACAATCAATTAACTAAGTGCAAAAAAGTGAAATTAATCAATACACTTCCCGGTGTTATAATATAATAGAAGCATTATCTATATTACGCTGCGTTGTCGCAATATCAGGTAATGATGACGAAACATTTAAAGTATCATTATGTTACGAGTGGTAGTGCAATACTTGATAATGTGCCTACCTGTTAGCGCAGAGACTATAACTGTGGCAAGTCTAAGTGGCTTAGGTCACACAGTCGAAAAGGAAGTGCGATGTAAAATTTCAGATGTGTGCATCAAATGTTAATATTATGTTACTTTTGTGTTTTTATTTTCTGTCTTAATTTAGTCTATTGCTTTAAGTTTGTATTAGGTATCTTATTTTCATATTTTTGTCTATTTTTTTAAAGTGTGTGCCATTGGTGACAGAAATAAATATTTATTTATTTTTTATTTATTTTATTTATATAAATGGGATGAATTAAATAAACAGATGATTTCATCGCTATTGGAAATATAAGTATATTTTGATGGTTCTCATTCATATATCTATGATCTATATTGATCAAGAAATAAATTATTCGTAGAATATTTACGAATAACTCTATAACTCATTCAGTTTTTGTGTTGTGTTCTGCCTATTTGTTACATGCATTGAATTGTTACATGATACATCATGATCCATGCAGACCCTTTGTCTTAGTGAGTGGGAAAGGTGTTAAATTAGAACTACTTTACAACATCCTAAGAATATAATATTTATGATAACTCTTCGTCCAGGATCGGCCCCAGAGTAAGCCATATCCAGACTCCACAAAGAAAATTTTTTCTTCAAAAGTACATTTTGGGTACTCATGTATGACTTTCTGTGATTTTTTGTGAGTTCAGATTTACCACCTTTAGTAAGATGGTAAAAGCTGAACTTGTATAAGTTCTAGATGGAAAATATTGAAAATATGCCTTATGTAAAAAAAATGAATCTAGACTTTGTGTCTTTGGCTGGAAAGTTTTATGTTCATTTATGGGCAAAGCATAAGGCTTATAGAAAAAATATTTTCTCATAACGTCTATGGTTTGACGCAACCCATAAATCTCTTAATTATAACAAAAAAAAACGACTTCAAACAGGAATCTAAAAAGTACAAAATAAATTTACTTAGTACAAGGAATTCGTATTTTGATTTAGTTAATCAGAAATTATTAAATAAGTATTTTATAATTTTGAAGTCGGTGCCAAGTAAATGCTACAACAACCTTACTATAATAACAAATTACTAAGTACACATAATATTATTAGATATGACATGTCAAAACAACAACAACAAAAGACTAATAACAGTATAGGAATACTGACTGTACCTACTAACTATCAACGATTATGTACTGGCTTACAAACTAGTCAATGAAATCAAATTATAAAAGAACACAAATTAGACATATTATAACAATCCTATGTAATTTAAATATCAATAACTATCTATCTATAATAGGATGATTGTTATAATCAGTTAATGCTCTATTACGTAGGTACTTAATTTGAGAGTACGACAAATACCTAGTTAAAGCACGAACGCAAACAAATCACAAAATCTGTTAGCAAAACAAGGATAATAACGAAGAATGAAAACAAAATCACCTATACCTAAACAATACGAGTATTTAATCTAATCCAACCATGCGATTGAAAGAAGTAATATACGAAAACCTATAGAATCTGAGACCACAACGGTGTAGCGAGATCAAAAATTTGCATACACAGAGACAAGCATCAACGACGTCTGCCCTCACGTGTCTGCCCGCGTTCGGGTCGCGCACTCTGGCACGTCTCCCCTCCCGCACCGCGCACTGCGCGCCGTATACTGTGTCGTAGTTGTATTCTATCCATGTATCCGAATACTTAGAAGATAATTACCACAGGACAGATCATAATTACCTACTAACATTAGCTTGAGTTGTGAGAAAGATTGATAATACCTATTATATACCTGGTTATTGTTTTACTTGGCACCGACTTCAAAATTATAAAATACTTATTTAATCATTTCTGATTAACTAAATCAAAATACGAATTCCTTGTACTAAGTAAATTTATTTTGTACTTTTTAGATTCCTGTTTGAAGTCGTTTTTTTTTTTGTTAAAAATTAAATTTATTTTACGCTTTTTAGTTATGGGTAGACCTAACAAAGGTGCTTCTCGGATGAGGAAACGACGGCTACTAGAGACAGAAAATGATAGACAGAAACGCTTGGAAAAAAATAAAATCGGAACTAATAAAAAAAGAAAAAATGAAACGCCGGATAAGCGCGAAAATAGACTGTCGGGTATGAGAGCATATATGTCAAATAGATTAAATAACGAAATTCAAGAAGATCGTGACCATCGCTTTTCATTGATACACAATAACCTAAGAAATGAATCCGATGAACACCGTGCCCATCGGCTCAGTTTGATTCGTGAGCGATTGTCAAATGAATCTGCTACACAGCAATCTCAACGATTAAGTTACTCACGTAATCGTTCCAGGCAGCGGGTGCTTAATGAAACTCCAGAAGAAAGGGACAGTCGATTGACCGTTCTAAGGCAAGTGTCATGTTGCTTAAGAAATACTCGTATATTGGGAGTTGAAGAATTTCGAGCAGCAGTTAATGTTTTTGCAGATGTGCCATGTGCTATATGTAATAAATTGCTTTATCCACAACAGCGTATTACTTTACAGACGGCAGCATACAGCTCTATCTTACCTGTAGAATTAATCACATGTAATATGATAATAACATGTTCTCGATGCTCTAACACTATAAAAAAACGAAAAATCCCATCTCAAGCCTATTGGAATAATATGGTTGTTGCTACTGTGCCACATGAATTAGCTGATTTAACCGAAACCGAAAAGAGATTTCTTTGCAGAGTGGTGCCATTTATTAAAATAATGAAACTACAAAACCGATTTAGCCAAGATTGGTGTAAAGGTCAAGTAGTCTTATTTGCCAAAGATGTTGTAGAGTTAGCTGAACAACTACCACTTCACCCAAATCAAGCTGGACTAATACTTATTGTAGAAAATCTAGAAAACGTTCAACGTTCTAAAGAAATCGTGGTTGATATTAATAAATTAAAAATTGCATTAAGTTGGTTAATGTCTAATAATATTCTTTATAGGGACGTTCGACCTCATTTTAACAATGCAATTGATATTTCGGAAATAATACAGGTGACAGGTGAACTACCCAATCATGAAGAAGGAAATGAGGTAATAACGAGAATAGCTGCAAATATTGAACGTTTCAAGCTTTTAAATAACGACACAAGTATTTTGCACGGTTCATATTATCAAGGTGATGCAAGATTCAGTTCCGAATCTAAGGGCAGACAATGTACTGCTATTGCAACAGTTTCTTGTGTGGCTTTTCATCTAATTGATCCCAACTCATTGTGCCAAAGTGACATTGACTACATTTTGATTATAGGTGACAAATATTATTGTGATTGTATAGCAGCTCGACCTGAACCTACCATCGATGATTCGAACTCAGAATATTTAGCAGCTACAGAACTTTTGCCTTGTATTACATATAATAGACAACAGGTTAACATTAGCGGTAATGAGCAACCAATTTATAACGGTCATTTAGTACATGATGACAGCGAAAATTGTTTCCCTAATTTAAAGAATGCTCTCAATAGATTTTTTATTGAATATTCATATGGTTTGATAACCGCTAACCTCACAACAGTAGCCGTACATTGCAAACGTCAATTAGTTAGAATCTGTAACATATTTTTTGTTTGATTCTCATGCACGTGGCGCAAAAGGTTTTAAGGCACCATTGCACGGAGCAGCTTGTTGTATGAGATTCAAAAATATTGAGGATTTATATAAATATGACAAAAGAGCATTGCTAGAGATGACGCGATTACGTAACTTAAATTCAGTGTCAAATTGACGCATATGCCTAGTAGGTAGTGGTATTCCTATTTAAAACTTCAATCTTAATTAGGTATTATTTTTAAACGAACTAAACATTTTGGCATATTGAACCGTATGAAGTACGAAGTAAGCCCAACAAAAGATAATTGCTGTAAATCGTTGAGGACTTCCCTCGACTGTCTATGGTCTCCATCATTAGACCTGTAATGGCGCTTATAACCCATATGTGTGCAAAGTTCTCATCAATAGAAATGAATTAAGTCCAAACACAAGGTAGCTACTGTAAAACGTTGAGGAGTTCCCTTGATTGTCTTTCGTCTTCATCATCAGGCCCCTAACGACAGTCACAACCCATTCAGATATAAAGTTCTCATTAATACAAATTAATCAAGCCCAAACACAAGGTAATTGTTGTAAATCATTGAGGAATTCCCTCGTCTGTCTTTCGGTTCCATCATCAGCTCGACTCCAGACCTTCATAAATAGTAGTACTTTAAAATACTTAATTAATAAAATAACAAACGCACTTGTCGCCACTACAACTATAGAAGGTTCCCCTCGATTTCATTGGGTAACATGACCAGATCCTGGTTTCCTTACTATGGTACCACCCTTGGAATATCTTCTTTCCAACAAAAAAAGAATCATCAAAATCGGTTCATAAACGACAAAGTTATAGGTGAACACACATAAAAAAAAAAAAATATACGGTCGAATTGAGAAACTTCCTCCTTTTTTGAAGTCGGTTAAAAATTCAGTAAGCTGATAAGTCATTAAGCTCTTAGAAATACGCGTGTGGTATTAATTATGATTGTTAATTTTATTACATTCTACTCGTATTTCCGGCGCCCATTAATTAACTTGGAAGTCTCAATAACATACTGACATTGAGTAGATTCAATTAAAGTGTGTTGCTCAATTTGTTGCTGATTCTGATTTCGCTGGCTCATCTCACTTTCTAATAATGGTCAAAGGAAATGCATTCTTTTGGCCTGTCGGTTTTTGACATTAGGTGAATGATAGAAACTTTTCGTTGCCATGTCTAAGGCGTCAGGGATTGAAGAATTTTGGAGGAGCGACTGAAGACGGGTTTCAATATTCGATCTATCCATGGATTTGGAGAAATTATGCGAAACCATTCCTCGATAAGATCCAGTATATTGACTGGGTAGATAAAAGATTACCCGGGTCGTTTGAATTTTGAATTTATCTGAATAATAAATGTCCAGAGGTGTTAAAAACCAGTCCCAAACTTAGTTAGCCGGTGACGATTTTTTGAGCTCTACTTATTGTACAGATTTTCATATTAGGTATTTTATAACATCAATAAGAATAAAGATGGCCTGGTAACGGCAGCAAGCTTTCTTGTTAAACAAAGAATTAGCTTTTTTAGATTATGTACTTATGTTTACTTAATAATACATTAGCTCAGTATCTTCACATACCTACATCTTTATATTGATTTATTAGATTCAAGTTTATAAATACCTATCGCATGTTTTGCATGAACAGGTAGGCTTAGATATAACACTTTCTACTCCTTCATCGTATTTCTTAGATAAATAAAGTAAGTGAACAGTTATAGTTTCATGTGAAACCATCCCACCTTGGTGTAACGTCTCTGGTATCAAATAGCGCGAAGTGACTGAATGGGCGTCTGTTGCTGCGTTCCCACACGCTAGGCCAACCGTAGAAAATCTGCTTTGATTCCCGTTCGCAATCTATGAGCTAACATCATGTGGAAGTGAACCTTACCTCTAAGGTAGGTCGACAGCTTTAATAGGCTTGTGTCCACTAAGAATAAATCGGTTTGATTGTAGTATCTATAGATTCGTTATGATTTTAAGATGCCAATAAAGTTTATTATTTATTATAAAAAGGTAAGATTAATGTTATTTTTAGGATTCTAAAATTAAAAGTAATGTATTTATTCTTGTGACAGTGAACACCAATCAGAGAGCATTACGTCAAACAGTACGTCCGTCATTCATGTTGTTGACGTTTTAGTAGTAAATACAACTAAAACGTCAAACTTTCTACCTGTCAAATCGAATATAACAAAATAAAAGTGGGTACCTACATCAGACCAGACTTCATTCACGGTTTGTTTTGTTTTGGACTTTGTGATATCACTCAACCGCCATGATGGTCTACAGCGTTTTTGTGTCTAATTCAAAAAGGTTTTTAAAAAGCCGTAATTAGTAATGTTGCTGATCGATTTTTGAAGAAAAGTCAGTTATTTCAGTTTAACATCTAATAAAGGAACGAATCAATCGCTAATTACATTTTAGGATACAAGCCTATTGTTGGGAATATGGAGAAAGTTGTATTTTTATTTTTAAATCCGTCCCATGTGGTAATGTCTTATCTTACCCATTTTGGTTCAAAAGTTTCATAAATAGGAAAATAACTAAGGACAGAGGCTGGAATAAGAAAGAGTAACAGGTTTAGATCGATGTAAGCAAAATAATATTTAGAATACCTACGTACCTACATCTTTGACCAAAATTTTTACGAAATTATTGACAATCCAAAAAGGCTTTCAAATAAGAATGTACCGGTGTATACGCCTACCCAAGATATTGGATCTCTACCTATAATTTTGGCAAGCTTGACCATCTGCCAGGACAAAAACTTTGTTTACTTAAGTTTTTGTGAAGCAGGCTTCTATGCAGCAGAATTTAATTTTTAAACCAAGAAGTTCCTTTCAGCTTAAAACATTTACAAATATTAGCATATTAAACAGACTCTTTGTTTTTATTTTAAGAAATTGTTTTATAAATTTTAAATCTTTTAGGAATATTGGCATTCATTCATTTTAGAATTATTTCATTCTGAAATCTCAAGAATTCTTATAAATGAGAATACCGCAGTCGTTTACATAATTTCTAAGTTAAGCTTTAATCGATTGTAATATAATTTTGGTAGGTAGGCAATTTACGTTCATAAGCGTCACCTTGTGACCTAGATGAATAAATGATTTTGACTTTGACTTTGAATTAAGTAGGTACCAACCAATAGATAAAGTAAGAATCGTGAAGTATGGTTTATTTATCCAATAGTTCACTATTTGAAAAAGCGAGCTAAGTCGTTATGATGTAAAGTTTTTTATGAAGCATTTGACCAGCATTATAATGACCTCAAGCGTGATGAATTTATCGCATCGATCAAAATATAACCTAGGTACCTATTCCCAATTTCGTTTCTCCGATTATGAGGACAACAAACCTCACGATACTGCGCCGCCATATTGTTTCGAGATAATCACTATAGACGGATGAGTCACGAGCGATCCTCAGATACGTTCAAATTGACTCCCTTTGTCAAACCGCTGGCTTACGGTACCAGTTTAACTTGATCTCTATCGAAACAGATGTCCACTTCACCTCCCTATTCTCGACCTTACCCCATTTAACATAAGGATGGTTCTTTCCAAAATAGTCGTGTACTTGTTGGTGCTCGGTCGACCGGCAAAAAGCTTTATTCGTCTCAGCGGCGCCGTCAAAACTCGTGCGCTACAGAATACGAAGCATTTCACGGCGTTCTCTTGCGAAATATCATAAAAACTTTGAAAATATTTTCGTGTTCTTAGAAACGAACTTGAGAGAATTTAGTCAAAGTAGTTTACCGGCCGTATTTGGAACTGCTTCCTCAAGATTTGGAACATAAAATATGCTGCAGTCAAATGTCAATGTCATGTCGCGATATTCGGCGATAAAGTTTGAGAGGAATTTGGTTTAACATTCTTTGAACTACGAACAAAGGAGCCGATGCAGTACCGGCGCTTTCAATGATTTATATTCCTTTGATCTTCTGCAGTTCTTTTAGATGATGTTGGTAGGAACCTTTATTTACTAGTGCCCTTTAGATGACGAACTAATACTATGCAATAGGGATTCAACCACTGTCTTAACCACATAGAGGCAAAGGGAAACTACGTCGATTAAAATACGAGTATCGACAGAAAGGCCTATAAGTTTTATCATAAAGTAAGTAACTCTATACAAGTTTTTAGAAAGTTAGTATCACTTGTAACAATTATACGTCGTGTAACATAAGTGCGGCCGTGTTGTTTTGAAATCAAGCCGTGGCCGCGTGGTTCTCACGCGGCGGGCGGCGCATGCGTCGATCCGGCCAGATAACCATTTATTTATCACCTATACGGATGGCGCGACCACCGAGGTAGGTAATGACGCTCTCTATGAACATCTGGGGGTTCTACTAAGTACCCGAGTTCCTGATACACATTACCTTGTTTTTATACAGACAACTGACGCGCCGTGACTCGCAGAAGTTGATCGTAAAATGCCAATATTGATACACTTACATTTTATAGTCCGACAGATGCCACAGTCGGACTTAGTGCTCAAAAGAAATATTTGACATTTGAATTTAAAATATGCAATTGGAAATGGAACGAGCCAGCCCACTAATGGCCATATGTTCAAAAATTTAATCGAATAAATTAGATTTGACAAAATGATTTCCGGCTGCGTAGGCGCAAAAATGCAGACCCGATAATTTGGTCATTTACTAAAAATAGTTGCGGAGACAATCTAGCGTGTTGATATAAATCAATAAATTCACAATAGCGAATGAGACGCTCGCGCTGCCTGTCTATGGAGCGACGCCCGCGCAATTGACCGAGCGCAGCCGAAGCCGTTCGGTCTTTATCTGCGCATTAATAACGGCCGACGAGACGTTGCGATATAACGCCTGTGCCAGTAAAAAGTACAAAAAGCTCCAACAACTTCATGAGTCGTGGTTCGTTTAACTGCAGACGATTCACCCTCTATAATTTAAGCTGGTGCTAGCGCAACGGGCCTTTATAAATAAAGGATTGGAATTCGGTGTCGGCACGTCTACTAGTCGCAACATTCATTTACAGATAATTCAATGAGATTTTGGTTTTAACAGTCATGCTTCTTTGGGATCTAATTTATTCTTGGCCTACCAGAAAATTGGTTGATTATCAGGACTTGAAAATAGGTAGGTAGGTACTAAGTGATGCCTTGTGGCATTCCTTTCATGGCTATTCTATCATATCTAAAAATGATCGACGTTGTGTAAAGCACTATTAAATTTCTAGAACGTCCGCTGTGATGACCAAAGGCTACTAATTTTAAATTTAATTTATTGTACTGTTTTCTACATAAAAGATGTTATGATATGTGATAGATGAAAGTCAGACGACCGCTATAGTATGAAAAAAAAACTTAACAACCAATATCTTTTAGGCTATTACTAACGATACAAGGCCGAACGATTCATTAACATTGAAATATAAATTTATATTTATTGCTGCTTTGTTATTCTTGATGATTTTATGAAAGTCGAGTTATTTAGGCTTTATGTTTTGATTGGGTTAATAAATAAAGGTAGATTTGATATCTGCCTTTTGGTTAACGATGTTGTACTCATCTCGCTAAACTAATTTTAGGAATAAATTATGATTTAATTCACTTCAAAGACAGCATTCAATTTACGCATAATACTTAGTAGGTTACAGTTCTTTATTTGCAGGTAAATTGGGTTTGGCGTCTATCATACATGTGACTATACGTGTAAGATAGTAACAAGTTTGCTAAAAGCAGTTTGTCCACACGGTTATCTTAATATATAAAATTCTTGCGTTACTGGCTGACTGATAGACACGCTACAGCCGAAACTATTGGGCGCAGGAAGCTGAAATTTGGCATGTATGTTCATTGGGGACCGTAGGGGTGCACTAAGAAGGGATTTTCCGAAATTCCCACGGGATCGGCCAAAACGGGTAAATTAAAAAAAAATGCAGGCGTAGCTGCTGGCGTCCTCTAGTGTTTTACAAAGGCGGTCACGACGTCACTACCAATCATATTTACCTACGAATATTGTGTGATCCTCAGATTGTTGTTCCAAATCGGGTTCTTCGTTTAAATTCGATACGGGAATAGTCTCTGAAGTAGTCTGAAGTGTTTATTGTAGCCATGTTCTGCGAAAGAAATGTATGTGGTTGCCTTGCCAGTAGGGCGTCAAGTCATCAACGTAAATGACACTGCAAAATTTATAGGTATTTTCATCTAACAATTTAAAGTAATGTGAGGCAGCGATAGCCTAGTGGAGATACCAACAGACTGCCATGCAGAGGGTATCAGGTTCGAATCCACGGCGCGCACCAATGACTTTTCGGAGTTATGTGCGTATTTAATTATTAATTATCGCTTGTCCCGTGCCTCGGAGAGCACGTTAAGCCGTCGGTCCCGGTTGTCATGAAGATCTTTGACAGTCGTTACAGGGCGTCAGTACCTTCTAAATAAACTGACACTAGTCTAAACCATGGAATATCGCTATCCCTTCGGATTGCGGAGGTCAGACAGGCAGTCGCTCCGTGGAAAAGCTAATATTCAGCAAAATAAGGACCCCAGATTGAAAATTGGGATAACGCTAGGAGGATGATGAATTTAAAGTATTGTGGTATCTCATAGCAAAGTAGGCCATCGCATTGATTTGTTTCAATATCCTTGATTTACTTATTTTCAAGATTCATTATTAGATTGCGTACCTATAGTTGAGTTGTTTCTATGAAATAGATAAATCGTAATACTATTTTAAACACAAGCGCTGGTGAGAATTTTAGATGGATGTTTATTACTCGTTCATAGAAATACTACTGAGACTTTATAGTGATAAGCTTAGAATAGCACATGGACTAACTATTGGCACGATAACCAACCCTACTAAAGTACATAACATCTCAAGATTTAATATTTTAGTTAGCTTAAAGGAATGGGCAAGTCTTTGACTAGAAAAGTGAAGAATATTAGGGTTGAGGAACATAAAGCAAGAGGGAGACCAAAGCAAAGATCGATGGATTATGTGAAGCATGCTATGATTGTAAAAGAAGAGAATGTTCAAAGAAGTCTGATAGAGAGAAATGGAAGAGAAAGACATTCTGCACCGACTCCAAGTAATATGGAAACAGGGCACGCAGAAGAAGTTAAGGTAGAGGAACTTTTGTTTTAACCAATTCCGACAGAGTAGTGTTATTAAAACCAAAACAATGTTCGAATGCGAATTGTTCAAATGTAGCTAATTAGCATCCCAAACCAATTACTTAGCGCGGTGATTGCTGCAATATGGAGGAAGTTTCATTGTGCAAGAAACGTATTAGGTATAATACTTTTTATTTTGTACTACTGTGCTGGATATCTACCCACTCAAAGGACTCTAAAGAGGTGTGTAATCTCTGGTCATGAGCTGTCTCAGTTTATTTAAAAGCTGACATGATGACAAGATAATTTTCTGCCACAGGTTACTACCTAGTCTAAACTAGGAAGTGATTTTTGGGTTTCACGGCACAGATAAATAGTTGAATTAGCACAGTGGTAATGATGACGACGATCCTAGAGTTCTGTTAAAACCTGCAACAAAGAAGAATAATTATTAGATACATTAACATAATGTGTAATCATTTTTATCCTTTTTTGCAGCTATTATAAGAAAAGGACAAAAAATACAATGTAGTATGTAGGTATGCTTGTGAGATGTGCAACAGTATAGAATAGTATAGATGTTTATCTCATTATAGAGTTCAAGAGAAACTAGTCTATACAACTAGGTTCTGTATAATACAAAGTAGGTAGTAAGTAATTACCGCATTACCATGCTAAGTATCCTGTACGTCTGTTATTACTGAATATTGGCGTAGAGATTGTTAGTATTGTAATTATACGCAGTTACTTATTCTGCGTTGTGCAAGAATTATTGATATTATCTTTGGGTGCTACTTCTTTATATCCAGCCAAGACTATTAGGACCATTGGCCTATTGAAGTAAACATGATAGTACGCGATGGTGCAAAACCTTTCAAAGACATAAATAATACCTACAAGGATTTTCTCTGGAAAGACAATCACGATTTGTTTTTGGAGACAGACTAAGGAGTATGTCTCCAAACACAAATCGTCGGGCAGTCCTCTAAATGCCGTGAAAAGAAATTGGTTGGTTCTGTTCAACCACCAGAAGACATAAGTGTAGACCTACACTAAGGACACCGTCATAACTAGTTTCAAGGAGAACGTTCGGTATTACTCGGAGTATTTAGCAAAGTCCAATTTGGGAGTTCATTGCAAGACAATGGCGAATCGGAGGTGCAAGGAGATCTAGCCAAAAAAATATCTGTTTCCTTATAATGGCAATTACTTTTCAATGTTTCTCTTGATAAAACTTTCAATCACCAGGTGCAAACACTTGAAAAAAATGAGCCACACCCCTTATCAAAACGTCAAGTAACCCTTCTACAGTCGTTAGTGTTCATCAGGCAAATAACTTTTATAACTTGGGTAATATACTGGAGGGCAATTTAGAAGGAAAGAGAGCAAGAAGTCGACCTAGAAGGGTATACACAAATTAAGTTAAAAAGGACAGAGATCATTTCCTATAAGGAGGTCAAGATACTGGCTGAAGATCGACCTATAATATGGCGTATACTCCATTGACAAGAGCAAACCTCTTAAATTAAAAAGAAGAACTTGGGAAATTTACTCTGAATCCGAACGAAAGAACCATTACTTTTGCCTCAAGTATGAATCCTAATACCATTTCACAATACTTACAAACAATTGCAAACACACAGTACACACCATAATTAATGAGAACTGCTATAAATCCTTGTCTTGTTCATTAATCAGCTCATGAATAAAAGAAAACGTCGGTTTGGGTTCGTTAACTCATATAATCGGATGAAATTGTAAGTGGAATTGCATATAAGGTGAAAACTTGTGCGTTTACTTTGTACGTAAGTTTGTACGCTATAAATGTCCTACAGTTACCGTATGTCCTACAGTTACCATAGAGTTTCACATCTTCCCACAGAACAGGCTAAACCTAGTGTTTGGAAACCTGTTAGACAGGTTTTTTGTTAGTCCTTGGATAATGGGTACTGGCAACTTATTAATGTGCCCGGTAGATGTCAATAGGCTCGCCCCTTATTACATTGGGACCTAAACATAACCGGCGAAATGTGGGTGTGTAATACACCTCTGCCTACCCCTTCGAGGATGAAAGGCGTGAAGTTATGTTATGTTATGTCGTTGGCAACTTATTACTTAGAACTCAAAATGGTGTTCGACTTGATCCAAATGAGTAAAAAGTAAGTAGGTACTCGTTTACAACTTAACTGTTGCAGTTAAACGAAATCCTAAGTGTACCTAAGTCAAGATCCTCTCGTAAAGTTCTATAAATAGAAGAATGCATACTTACTTAAATAGATAGATAAGTACATGTACATATTATTTAATATTTCTGTCTACTTGTAAGTGAGTCATTAGATAGACTGTTACAAAAATTAAGTATCCTTCAGTGATACTGGCTGTAATCTTTCTTTGCTTTGTCCTTAAAATGGATTGCCATTTTTGAGAAAATTGTAAATCCATGGAATAATCACAAAGCCATCGAAGCCATTTAAACGTAAGTACCTAACATTTCTTATTTTATACTTAGATAGTTAATAGATTTTATTTGGCACATGTCTCTAGCGCTATTTAACTATAAAACGTAATACTTACATCGGCATCGTTTTAAAGCTGCGATAAAATGAGAAGATATACAAGCATGACTCTTCAATAGCATTAACAACTACCGTGACACTTACCTCGAATTCTCGAAATAAGACATTTGATACGTCGCCGAGTGTTAAGCGAGTTTCCACAGTAGCTCACTAGAGTTGAACAAACGACCTCGGGCACAACCGTTGGTTTCCAATCACATATAACACAATGCACGTAGACATCCGCAATCCTATTGACACAATCGAGTTTTTCTTGTTTTCACTACAAAAATAACGTTAGATTATCAAAGAACGTAATTTGCTAAAATATCTATAAGCCTATAGGAATTTACACCCTATTTAAATAGTACTACAGCGCAAAATCCTTTGCTGTGTAGCGGGATAGTTGACCTCCCCATTCTAAACTACATATAAAAACAATTTGACACACTAGCGCGTTATAATTGAGTTTTTGAATTGGATGTGAGAGAATTATGATAAATATTTTAGTCACGATAGTCTTTTAACAGACACTAAAGACTTTTGTAGCCATAAGACCGATCTAAGTGACTTTGCACGCATGGCTTCTGATCACAATACACAATTTTGTGACTGGTCGAACCATAGATATAATAAACAAGTTTATTGCATCTATGGTTTTATCTCATGTTTACAATTCTAGCGGTAGAACTTGCTGTTGAACCTTATTCAAGTTTACATCTATTACTATTCGCCTTACAGAATTTTTATAGCTTTTTATTATACTCACTTCGCGAAAATTGACTATTTCTGTTAAGATTGCTAAAATGTATCTTTTAGGAATTGCATGTCAGAAAAAAGCAAGGTTTTATCATACAGGTATTTGTATTGTATTGTGGACTAAGACTCGTAACATTGTGTATGATTGTGAGCTCAGCCAAAATAGTCAAATAGAACATAATAATATACTAATACTACTTTACAAAAATAAAATTAATGAGATTGAAATCGAAAGCAGGCTATTCCTTTCAAGAAATAACCACTATTTTGAAACACCGAGCCACCTACCGAATCATAATTAATATAACCACACCACTCGATATGCATTTTTCAAGATTTTACGATAAACATTGGACTCTATCACTCTACATTATGTAATTATTAAAAATAAAGCTCCGAATGAGAAAGGTTCTTTACACCATAAACGTGCTTTATTACCAGACGCCATTAAAACAATAATGTTCTGTCGTATTATTGTTATTTATTATTTCTGTTTCTGTAATAGCTGTATATTGCTAAGAAAACAGAACTCTATCTTATTTACGGAGGCAATTATGTCTATTCCACTCCAGTCGTTTTAAACCCGCGTAAGGAACCTTTGTCGTATTTTGACGAGCCTCGACTTTGCTGCAATGTATTTTTTTCTAAACGTTTTATTAAGACTGGATAATGAACTAGTAATGAACACCAATTGAATTTGCAACTCACAAAAACTGTACTCTCGACAGTCTCGACTGCACTAAGTGACTAAGTCACGTGAATCTATCACAGTGTGGCGAAGCATGCGCAACTACATAGTGTCTAGTGATGTAGTTTATTGAACGTTGGGTAGTATTTGAATTGGCGTATCTAAGATTAATTTTACGGGGGATGCTGGTTTATGTATTTGTCCCTAGGAGGTGCACTTGGACTCTGCGTAGCTCCCTTGGCCAATTATTGGTCAGACGCTCCCCGTCTGCACACGAAGTGTGTTACATGTTGTCGTTATCGTAGTGGAAAACCAAGTGCCGTCTCCTTCCTCCACCACTCTATGCTTCGAGATTTTTACCCCTAATGGCCAAAAAATATATATTCTAACAAGAATATATTTGGCTAGAGCCAATAGCAAACGGTGGCAATATACCTACCTAATGTGCAGTGGTCTATACGACACGAAATGAAATCTCTCCAAATAATGATTTAATTTAATATCTTTTAGAAATTCTCACAATCTATTTTATATTGGCGATTGATTTATTTTATTACAAATGTAGCAAATTGTTTCATATCACAGCTTGCTTTACGGCTCTTAAGGTTAATTATATTGAACTTTAATATCGCATGTCATCGAAAATAGAATATAAATTTAATATAAGTTCCATAATAGGAAGTGTTCGCCGCATATTTATGACTTTATAAAGCATAAAAAGTTCCAGACGAGAAATATATTCTGCATTTTTAAATAAATCTTTTAGAAAGCGGAGATGATATTTCAGTCATAAAAGAAACAAATACTTTGCCACAGTAACGTGAAAATCACGATGAATCTGTTTTATAGACAGCAGAGCAGAGGGTCTAGTATGAGTTTTGCACTCGATCGTCACGGTGACGATAGACTAGTCGACGGGAACAATTTCCATACATTTTCCAAAAGCGCCCCTAACGGAGAGTAGCGATCGATGGAGACCGCTAGGGGGCGCAATAGTCTATCGACACCGTGACGATCGAGTGCAAACTCGTACTAGACCCCCAGAATTACGAGCTCTGTTTTAAAGAGTATGGTTAGTGGATAGTAATGGATACTCCCGATCTAGTAGGAGAAACCCTATGAGCGAAAGGGTTTTGCCGTGAAAGGCTTTTGGTGCGAGCTTTTGTCGCGAGAGGCTTTTGCTGCCAAAGGCTGTTGCCACGAAAGGTTACTTACGCGATATTGTATAATAATATGGTAAAATAGTACATTTTTGAAGAGACAGAAACACGACTTCCAACATTATAATATACCCGCCATAACAACGAAGGTCCTGCGTGGTACGGTGGGCCAAATCCTCAAATTGAAGTAAAGAGCTACCGTTAAACATAGTAGTTAGTGGCTTTAGACCAGCAGTGGAATGTGATAGACTGTAAAAGAAACGTTTAACTATATAATCTGGATATGGCGCTTGCAGTGTCAAAATATCGATTACTCCAAACAAAGGTAGGTACGTGGTACATATCTTGAAAGACGATTTAAAATAAGTTTATAATCTGTTTGTTCCAGCGATGTCCAACTGAGCGATGGGCCAGACGGAGGAGGCGCGCAGCACTAGGCTGAGCCCGCGGCGCCGCTCGCCCGACCTGCCACCGCTGCCGCCCCCCATACAACCCTGCAGCGGCTTCCTCGGCAACGTGAGTACTAGTAATTACGTTCATTGTTTTAGTTAAATGTAATCTGTATCAATAGAGAAATTACACTTGATGTGTGACCTTCAGTCTGAATTACTTAAGTTATTATTATTATGTATATAAATATTTTAGAAGATGGTTATTATGGTATTTTTTATGTTTTGGTATGGATATAGAAGTGTACCTACTTATATTCGTTGTACAACCGGATTTTAAGGTTTATTTTATAATTGTCAAAATGCCTAATAAATTAATGTAAATGTAAGCAAAACGAAAGTTATGGTTTTCGAAAAGGAGGAATGCGTTACGGCTTGTACTGTTATGATCGATGGACAGCGAGTGGAGCAAGTCATTCACTTGCTCCACTCGCTGCCCATCGATCATAACCAGTTTGTATATTTAGGTACACTTGTTACAAGAGATGGTAAGAATGTAGAAGATATTGAAAGAAGAGTTAATGCAGGTAATAGAGTGAATGGAGCTCTGAAGGCGTTTATGAATAGCCAAAACGTGTCCAAAAAGGCACGTTTGGCTGTGCATAGAGGAGTGTTAGTACCTACTCTTATGTATGGTAGTGATAGTTGGGTATGGCAGAAAAGTCATCAAAGTAGAATAAATGCTGTAGAAATGAGAGCACTGAGAAGTATGTGTGGTGTCTCTCTGACTGACAGAGTAAAGAATTGTGTGATAAGAGAGTGTTGTGGGGTAAAAGAAGATATAGTGACAAGCATCGAGAAAGGTATGCTAAGATGTTTTGGGCACGTGGAGAGGATGGATGACGAAAGACTGACCTAGCAGATATATAAGGCAAGTGTGGAAGGGACAGGACGAAGGGGAAGACCTAGGCGGACGTTCTCTGACCAGATTGGAGACATCCTAAAAACAGGACAGGTGAGAAGTACCCTGAACAGAAGAGCATGTATGAGGAATCTGATGGGAGTGAATGAAGCAAGAAAGATATGTTAGGATCGTTGCAAATGGCGTTCCGTAGTCTCTGCCTACCCCTCCGGGAAACAGGCGTGAGTCTATGTATGTATGTATGCCTAATAAAATATGATTTAATTAACTCCAAAACCTGTTGTCACGGCAGTAATTAAGTAAACATTTAAGTACATAAACTACTTGTTAGTCTTGTTACGCAAATTTACTTTAGGTACTTACTATCTACAACGCTGTAAAAGTAATTTAGTGTCGCTAAAATTGCAAACAACGCTAAAAACAGACACAATTCTCTTTATATGTAGGCAACAATAAAACGTTAAACTTTCTCAATACCTATGTATTTATTATAAACGTATTAGACATTACAAAAGCCGGCACCAAATCCCTTGTGACAATAAAATCAAGATGGCGCACGCCGCACGGACGTTCCATTTCACACGCGCTTTACCGACCATTAGCATAGAATTAAGCAACAGGCCATCCGTCTTTCTTACCGACTTTCCGGCTTTCCGCTGCATCAGGTTTAAAAGCTTTAACGGTATCTGGATGAAAGTGATACGTAAATCAAAACTGTAAGTAAGTTTGGCTTGTCGCTTTCAGTGCAGTAGATAATGATGGATGACCAGGACACGATTTCTTGTCCCACGTCGATTACGTGGAAATTGGAACAGTGGTTGTATGAATTATGATTTTCTGTTCCTATTTGAATGAAGGTTATTATTTTCTTTTGAAAAACGTTTCCGGTAGTCGTGGTGACATTGTGCCTATATTTTTTTAAGACAACACTTTTTCATAACGGTATAGATAACATTAAAAGCTCTTTGTATTTTGAAGTTATTGGGTGTGAAGTTAAGATGTAGTTATTCACGATCCCAAAATAGCTGACATCTTAAATAATATCTTAATCTATTCACCTACAATACAACGTCGCCGCGTAGTCGCGTAACAAAACAACAACATATTAAACCGATTAATACGGTCTTATTTCCATAATAGAGCATCAGTACCTCGGTCAGTTGTTACGGCTCGCAATTTATGAAGGGACGCTCGCCAGAGGGCGCCGTGTAACAGATTGTACGACGCAATCTTCTTACGTGCATAAATTGCTCAACTTGCCTTCAATGAGCTTCAAGCTTTTATTAGGAACTCACTGAGGCTGTAGACTAACCAGCAAAAAGGCCCTGGCGGGAAATTATGGTATGAAAATGGCGCTTTTATGATTATTTAATATCAGCGTTTACTTCGCTCCACAAGCTTTATTTGCAATTAGTTGCCGTGGTTTTGCACACGTGGTAGCCGTTATTTGAAATTTAACATCACACATTTTGATACGTATGTTGTAATAATTCCTTACGAGGCATCTGAGTGGTTTTGTTTTACAAGTTATTGCAGCCATTTTACGACGTCATTACAGTTACAACCTATTTTTTTCAAGATTTTTTTAGTTCTTTGAGGCTTTTGAAATTGTTTCAAAGCAACATCGTCAGCTGGTCAACATGGGTCAACTTTATGTGACATGTCAAATATTTGACAGTACATTCGATTTCCAAAAATTTTAAAGAAAATTTCTTGACGTAAAAAGAAACTAGTAAAGAGTTTTTATTCATTGAATGTCCTGTGATATTTAGCGTCCGTGGTCCCTCTACCCGTGATAGTGACCGCAGGGCATTCAAACATAAACAATGAGTGAGTGGTGGCGTATCGAGATCTAATGTGTGATACAGGATGCTCGGAAGCAATTCCATAATATACTATATCCGACATAATAATATACTTTATGTAAATGTACCTGCGGCACTTAAAGCCATACGAATATATATATAATAGAATTCATTCTGGCTGCTACAAAAGTACATAATTAGGATGAAAAATAGTGTCTTTTTAATTCGAATCATACTTAAACGAATATTCCAATATCAAGTTTTAATGTTTTTGCGACCGATTTTCGCTTACATTCAAAGTAAGTATAGGTACGCTATTTCTACAATCTATTCATAGCTAAACCTTTGTGCTTTTTGTACGTAGAGAACCTTGCAAAAAATGGATCACTATAATATTTTATTTCAAAGATAGATGGGTTACAGATAGCACTTATTAAACTGCCAGCCCCCGGCGTTTATAAGTCGCTTTATTACATCCAGATGAGTAAAATACGTATACTTGCTAGTTATTTATGTGTATTTATAAAAGTAATTTTGATTTGTCCTATAATTTAACTTTCTATTAACATAACTTCACGCCTTTTATCCCCGAAGGGGTAAGCAGAGGTGTATTACATACCCACATTTCGCCAGTTATGTTTACTTTCTAATAAATGACCGAATAATGTAGAGTTTCATGATTAACCGAAATGGGTTAAGCAAACTGATTATACTAACCCCTTACTAGCTCGCCTAGTTTGCCTTTAATCCAAATACATATCAGCATTATAATTATCATCATCTTAGCGTTGTCCCGATTGCTATCCAAGACCCTGGCTTGGGAGCCCGGTGTCCGATTTCCTAGTACTTACGACGTCTCTACTTCGCATGGTCCTAGGCATCCGAATCATTCGATACCTATAGATCCGCTTATTATAATTTGGTACAATAAGCTACCACTTTTGTACCTTGCTTTGGTGCCTATGTACGTGCTGCCATAAAACTGCATGAAGCAGGATATGCTAGGTGCTAGCTGGATGGCTTTATGGCTAAGATAGTCCTGATATAACGATCCGTGGTTTATAAAAGTGTTGTCTCGCTTGGTAAGCGAACCCAAAACACACGGCGAACGGCGCAGATGAGGCAGCAAGTCGGCCGTTATACATATTATTTGAGTAAATTATTATTATTTGCAGCAGAGGTAAACTTCCCGCAAAGTGAACCGTCGATTGTAGTGATAATGGCAAGCGGATGAATTCGGGCGACTCTATGTGGAGAGCTTTGTAGAATGCCGATGGACAACAGTGTCGTTTTTTTGATGGTGATGAATTTTGTTTTTTAAGGTAATTATATGTATATGCAACACAAACACATGCGTGTTAGTTCCATGCATAAGCAATTTGTACGCACGCGCATTATCCACGTATTATGCACATGGATATTGTCAATCAATCTGCCGATTGCAGTTTATTAGCGTACAAAGGCCAATTTGTCTATCAAACCAGTCATATCAGCAAGAGAATGCAAGTATTTCCCAACATATATAACGTTGCACGTATATTACATAACAATGATCGCACTGGGAAGGCTCTTCTGCATTTATAAGGCACTAATTGCTATCTACCGTTACTTAAGGCTTGCAACGATGCACCGCGCGTGACCGAGATCCACATTAACACCTAAATGTTTATTTTCGTAGCCATTAACTACCTTACTTTCTATATGCATTTTTAACATGAAAACAAAATGGTTGACACTTTGCCGTTTTTGGCTCTGTGATGTTGATGCCTGTTTTTCTTTGGTAGTAGAGGTGTTAGTTCTTCTGTTAAATAGTAAATAATATTTTTTTTATAAGATCATTCAATGTTATTCTCTATGGTTCATTATCGTCATCATTAGCTCTTTATATGCATGTATGAATTGTCCCAGTGCTGGGCAAGGGCCACTTCTCCCTATGAGATGGATAAGGCCATAATCATACGAGTATATCCATCAGTTCTCGGTATGCAATTATAGAAAATAATTGTGAAATACCTCCTATTGCTCTTACCCTAAATTACTTTGTCAGTGTAGCGATACGCAAGTAAATGAGTTCAAAGAAAAGAGCACGCTTTCATGCAGCAAAAGATTTAAAGCACCTCTTTGAAAATATTTTAAATCCTATAAAGATTAATTTATCATGATTGGTAAGCAGCGGCTTTAATCATTTCAGCAAGATTTCTCAAACGTTTGAATTAAAATATAATATAATAATTAGTCGTAAAAATGTTAACTCAGGGTCTCTAAAGAAATAGGTTTCTATAAACCGATAATAGGTATAGCCGAAACCAGCACATTCTTAGATAGTTTAAAACAAAAGCTCTTTGCAACAGAATTATACGTTACACTAGGGAACAATTTACTTTTATTTATCCTCCTTACAAGGTTGCATACAATCGTTCAGAGTGTGTTGCTCATATTGTCAATTTTAGTGTGGCGCTGCCTTTGTTCGTCGCCGGTGTTAAGGCTATGAAAGGACTTATATTATGCCCGTTTCACCCGCCTTGTCTGCCTTGCCTGGCTATAGGAAGACAATGCAGGGCGTGCACGGCTGACCTCTCGCCAAGCCGCTTATTTGCCTTTTATTTTATAGAAAACGGCTAACGGCCAGGATGTTGAGAGCAACAAGAAATATCTAGTCGCCTTTATGCTATGAACAGCGGATGTATTAATAATAGCTCTGAGGAAAATCACGCAGATACTTTTTTGTTGGTGGTCTTGCAACCAAAGTAAAAAGAAACTAGATTCGAATTACGAATAAAATCGAACTAAAATATAGACAACTTAGATTATTTTTGTTCTAGCCTTGTTGCTTGCACTTACAGCCAGTGCTTCTTTCTAAAACTTTTACTTCGTTTTTGTATCTTTTGGAGCTACCTTTTTCAGTTCAAGAATAAGGCAAGAGAAATTAGCACTGGTAATCTGTAGTTTTCACGTACGCTCCGTTTACCAGACAAGAGTCAATCCCTGTAGTAAGTATAAAAAAGTTTTTATCAATATAATGAATTTAATTACTCTACGGAACATCAGTCTGATCGACGCTTTATGTTTGTAGGTAAGGGTGTTTATGTCTGTTATTTACATGCGTATAAAACCGTGCAGTGGCCCGGCCGTCCTAATCTGGGAGTGGTAATAAAACATGCATTTAGCTTAAGCTTAAAGCTCGTCGCCCACGTAAGATAGGTATAATACTTGTGACAAATAACATAATTCAGATGTGGATTTGAGAACAAGAATCTCTACACAGTATAATATGCATAAATCCTGTATGTAAATAGATCTTTTTTACACTCGCTATTGATATCAAATTTAGATACCCATAAGTTTCAAGTATTGTATCGACAAATAAAATATACAAAATATACATGCCATTGCAATTGCAGTATATAAAGCGATTTAATGTATTTCATAAACTTAAATCAAAAAGTGAATAAAATAAAATAAATAACAAACAAAATGAAAATAAATAAACATCGGAACACCACAGACAATACAAAAGCTTCCAAATTCAAAATATATGAAGGCAGACGTGGTTATTGTCAGGTTTCTCCGATACACTGTGATGTAATATTTTAACGGTGAAGCATTTCGTTCCACTTAGTTCGAAGTTTCGAGCTTTGAATGTGGAGCGAAGCGTTGCAATATTTCACGAACAGGCGTGGGCGCTTCAAGTGATGGCCACTGAGTCCGGCAACTGCACTCTCCAGTCTCCAAGCACTCGTTTCTCGTTTCTAATTGTATGTATATGGGTCTAGTGTCAAGTTACACGGGCCTTAGACGCTCGGTAGCTGTTTAGCTTTTGTTGCGGACGAATAAGATGCATGTGTTTATGTTTTGTTTGTTTTTGTTGACATGTTTACTGTTTACGTGATTAGTTTAATTTGTTTTTATGTTCGCTTCAAATCAGATACACAGCTAATGATTAATAATTAAAGAAAACTTTCTACTATGAAAAAGTTACATTTTATTGCAGATTAGTAATATTATAGTAGTATTATATACATACATACATGAGTAGACTGATGGAGTGTGTTTTAGTATAATAAAGCACACTTTATTATTTGGACTTGTTGTTTTGCGAACTCATGGGGTGGAGGTTTCTGATAATGTTGAGGATTTCGGAAATTGAAACTCTCGTTGCATGGACTGGGTCTCAAATCTATGGAGGAAGCTTATCTTAACGGTACCGTCTACAGTATTTCGATCTCTATAACACCAAAATACGTTATATTGAAAATCATGAATTTCAAGATCTTTTGGACAGAAAGCTCGATGGTATGGTTCACTTCAGCAACAAAACAAAACAAGGTAGTCAACAAAACCTGAGGATTTTAACTACACTGTAAAATACGAAAAATCCGACGTACCTAGTTAAGCCCCATTTATTAAGCTTCGTAGATACGCAAAGTCAATATTAGTGACCACACGTATCTGTAACGGTACTCCGGCTGAATAGAATCAGATACGATGCAAGTATTAATTAAGCGTTGGGCGGTGAGGCAGGGTGCGGGAAGGGGTGTATGCAAATCTCCAATTAGTACCTATCCACCTGCGCGCACATCCATCAATGTCGATCATTTGTTGCTTTCTGTAATAGCTTAGGGTTGCGTATCAATTGTAGACATATTGTGAAATTTCGGTTCTAGATCGGATTTGTTTTTGAGATGATCATTTTACAAAATGCCTTTATTTTGGTAGTACAGAGTCACGACTCTACCATCATCATCACCCTTTTCTAGTCCCATGCTGGACATAGCTCTCTCCTTATTTACGTTATACTATCTTTGAGAGGTAGGAGGACTTGGCCGACTATACCTTTTTTTTAATTTATTTATTTACATAAAATATACAAGCTTGCAATTTGTTACGATGATGCAAACATAAACTCTTACGAGTTTTAACGTACTTCATAATACTATCATCGACGTTACGGTAGAATTTAAAACAAAATAGGGAAATATAAATTTTAACAATCGGAATCAGAAAAACCTCGCTGGACAGACGGTTTAGCATAAGGTTTAATGTAGAGTTTTTCGTCAGTGAAACTTTTTATTCTTAATCCGTCTCCACGCTTCTACAGACTATATGCCAAGTTTAGCAGAGATGTGTTATTATTTATTATATTTTACGCTTTAAGATTTTTCTTATAAAGTGTGTCTTTTTGTGTGGATCTTTTTGATGCTCTTCCTTCAAAATGTCCTTCGTTATAATCATCTTGCTCTCTTGCTTTTTATTATTTTTACGGTTTATCAAATCTGTACTTCTATCAAAGGATAGGTACAATTTTGAAATTCACTTATAGAGTGATCTGGTCGAATCATAGAATCCGATCCGGAATCCCTTAAAGTCAGAATGGAGGCAATAGTTTCTTTAAGACGTACATTATTTTTATCAGTATCATTGTACAGCCCTGTGATATGTGCACACGTTTATCGTCCACTTGTCAATCCAGTGTCCTTGTGACGTCAGTGAAGCGTTGATTTCTACTGAGCTGTGCCGACCGCGACCACTGTTCGACTAGGCTGCGTATCCAACAAAGATGTGCGAGGAAAAATACTCCATCTGAAATAATAGGTATTAGACACTGTTATAGACTGTACAACTCCTGGACAAGGACATCTTCTCACTATGAGAATAGGTTAGACTACAGAAATGAATGTAGCTCAATTTCTGTGGGTTAGACTCTCCACCGTGCACGCTTATTGCGAATTGGCAGACTGCAAATGCCATTTGGGATCATTGTGGAGGACTATCAGACGTGCAGGTTATCTTACGATATCTTCTCGTCATTGATTATCAAGCGGTAATTACAATAAATATGCACTTCTTCGAAAAGACAGCAGTAGGTACGCACCGTGTATTTGAACTCTAGGTCATCTAAATTGCAGTCTTCCCACTAGGCCTAATAGGCACCAATTATATTACAATGAGCTGAGTGAGGCTCTGAAAATAAAATGTAACTATTGGGCGCCGATCTTCCACACCGCTCATATATCGTAGATACGCAACCTTATACTCGTTTTTATTACTTTGTAACCGTCATAGTAACCTTCTGGTAACTTTAATTGGCAAGTACATTTTATTGCCAGTACTTTTCTATTCTTTTTCTTTTATTTTTACGTTACTTTGTGTGTGTAGTGAAGAGTTTTGTGCGTATTTTATTTTTGCGTAAGGCACGTGTCTGTCTGAGTGTCTGTATGAATGCGATGACGCCACGGATTTTGATACAGTTTCCAGCAATAGACAGTGTGGGTCCAGAGGAAGGTTTGGGTGTACAATTCACGCGGACAAAGACGCGGGCTGGTTCTCTTATAGATAATCTTAGAGTATTTTACAAAACGCTTTAGGCGTCTATAAACACGTAACACCTAACCACTTCACTACTATTCTTATATAATTTTTATTTACTTTGCTATATTTATATTGTAGCGAAGCGCTTTCTTTCATTTATGATTGTTTTGTTTCTTTGTTTCGATTTTTCTTTTAAACGTGCAAGATTCGAAGCGTAAAATAGTGAATGATTAAAAATAATCATTCGCTTGTTGGTTGCCTTAATTGCTTTTTAGAAATTGCAGTATTTTTATAAATGTTATTGACAACAGTACCAACTTACCAAATACCGTTTATTATCAACTAGCTTTTTAGTTGTAAGGACAAAAAGGTTATTTTGTCGTAACAAACGTTTATCAGTTCTTTAGGTTCGATTTAACATTCGTGTCTGACTGGTTGATAAACTATACTCTCTTATCAACTTTAGTTGCTGTGTAGATTTGTGTTATTGCCCACTAAGGGTTACTTTGAGCTATTTATTTATTTATTTAAATAAGGTACACCACAGCATACCTACATATAAAACTTTTCTTAAAACTAGTTAAAAGTTATGTTTATATATGTGAGCCAATTATAGGAATACACACCATTTATGTTAAAATCTAAACAAAAAGTACCTACGATTTGCCGTGCGTATATATTTAATGTGTTTTACATGAAGTTTGCCAGTTTTTCGGGTCTCTCTGAGTTTTCTGAGTTTATCAATCAGCCTATTGCAGTCCACTGCTGGACATAGGCCTCTCCCAACATGCGCCACAAAGACCGAACCTCTGCCTTCCGCATCCAGCCCGCCCCAGCCACCTTTTTTAGGTCGTCGGACCACCTAGTTGGACGAAAGTCGAAGAGTAGGACGCCCCGTCCTACTCTTCGTTTGCCGAAACGTGGTCTTCACTCTAAGACTCGTCTGCTCCATCGGTCGTCGGTCCTTCGGCAGACGTGGCCAGCCCATTGCCACTTCAGCCTGCTTATACGGCGAGCTATGTCGGTAACACCAGTTCTCTTCCCGATGACCTCGTTGCGAATTCTATCCTTTAGAGAGACTCCAAGCATAGCTCATTCCATGGCACGCTGAGCGACTTTAAATCAGTAAAAGTTTAGGCACCGTACGTCATTACTGGTAGGACGCATTGGTCGCAGTCTTGTCTTGAGGCTTTGCGGAATAGGCGACGAGAAGATCCGACGTAGCTTACCGAATGCTGCCCATCCCAACTGAATCCTCCAATCGAATTCCTTCTCGAGGCTGTGTCTACCCAACTGTATTATTTGCCCTAGGTAGACATACTGCTGTTCTGAGTTTGAGTGTACATTATGTCTGAGATTATTTGTTATTTTGGTCAAGTTTCTAAGTGATCAATTACTCTATGGGTGACAGCAGAAAAATAACTGCACGCCGGTATAGTGTAGGTAGTAGTTTAAGTAAGTGCCTTGCTGTGCAGTGGCTACGGTCTCTACACAAGACAACACTTTGTGTGGCCCACAAAATAAAATCTTTGTTTCGAGTCTGGGTCCTCTCTGTGTCCGTTGAGTGAATTATTGTAAAGTCCCCTGTGACATAAGCTTTAGGAGGAAGTAATCCTGGAGTTGTCTTTAAAAAAATCAAGAAAAGAACAGGCCATTATCCTACGGATGTAGGTGCGGATATGAAAAGAAAGCAAGAAGTGTATGTAGGTATTATGTGCACTCTTCATATTTTATTGAAGTGGCGACGAATTGTAGAGGACACTCTGATATGCAAAATCATTGACGTGTAGGTAGTTAAGTACACACATTTTGCTCAGTCATTATGGAAAGAGAATCTTGGATTTTTTTTAAATGGGTACTTTTTATGAAATGGACTACACATGTGTGCAAAATTTTGCAAGTTTTCCTTGAAATATCGCGGCTAGCTGTAAAAAAATAACCATAGTGAACCCGAAAACCTGCATAATAAATAAGGAATCTTAGGGACTCAAAACGTTGTAAGATAATAGCAAACTTAAAGCGATATTGTTACTTCCTTTCATTTCCCTTTTTGCCTGCTTAAACTTGCCAGCAATAAATTTCATTTATTTTTACTCGTGTTTGTTTTTTGTTGATCATGCGGTATCACAATGTTCTTGTCAAGTGGTACAGACACAGAATCACGGTACACTTTCGTTCTTCATACAATGGGCGCGCCTGCTTTCACTGATCATCGACGATGACCATCCAGTTACTCGTATTCACTGGCGTGTTGCGGGCTGTAACGATGTTACTGCAACATGGTTCTACTACACAAGTCCTACTAGAGGAGCTGGCTGTAGGTATCATGAATGAGCATCCAGAATGAAAGGCTGTAATAATTATGTACTTAAGACATTTTTGGGCACTGACTATTGATCATTCCTATAAAGCCTTTCGCAGTCAACTGCTGGATATAGGCCTTTCGTAATTTGCGTTACAAAGGCATTGTGAGTCAATGAGAGGATTTAGCCTACAATACTATCAAGGGCGTCGTCAAGGACGGGGCAAGGGGGGGGGGACTGCAGCTGCCCCCCTCCCCCTCTAGAGACTCAGTACAGTACAGTAACATACAATTTGTAAGTGGTGGTGGAAGAATGCACTACAGCTACACTTATGCTATGTCATATTATGATAGTCAGTAGTAAATATATATTTACCTGGGCATCGAAGCCGAGACGATGGTATCGGGTTCGATGCCCAGGTACCCCGGGCCCTCTGACTTTACGAAGTTATACACATAACTTCGTAAAGTCAGAGGGCCTTATTATTACTAAGTATTATTTTTTTTATTATCGCTAGCTTAATAATGTGCCCGGTAGATTGCAATAGGCTCGCCCCCCATTACATTGGGACCAAAACATAACTGGCGAAGTGTGGTTGTGTAATACACCTCTGCTCACCCCTTCGGGAATAAAGGTGTGAAGTTATGTTATGTTATATTCATTTATGATAACTATACCACGTAACGTTTACACATAGCTCTCAAACCAGCCTGCTCTACAATTTTGGTTACAGTAACATGTTACGCTACAATGTTCGGCTAAACAGTATGCACTCAGCTTTACAACGTCAAATTTAGACGATAGCCTAATTTGAGAGCCGTGGGTGGCAGTGTCACTATTGTATGCTTTGCAAATAGAAACCTGTGTCTAATAAGAAAGTGTGCAAGTGCATGTACTTACTAAATCGATAATAGCTTCGAAATGGCACAAACACATCCTTCAAGTAATTCAAGCTTACGTTAACGTAACTTTCATCTTTGTTTGAAATTCAATCGAAGCAAATACTATTGGTACATTTTTCTTCCGCACCATTAACTATTAGAAATAATCCAGGGACCCCAGTTCCCTAAATCCAAAAGGGGTTGTGGGCACCTGAAAGTCGTCCAAATCCTGGTCGAACCAGAAACTTGGCTGCAATTGATTGATTCCTTTAAAGAACTTGGTTAGGCTTGTGGACATGCTCATTGTGTCCAGATTGTGGTAACGCATCGTATCCATCGCTCAAAGAGTTAAAGCTTTTGCGACGCTCTGCAATCTTACGAGCAAAGTAACTCACGCAATTTATTCCGAACACAGATTAATATTAGAATGGAATACAGTTGAGCGCCATGATTTTTTATTATTTCTTTTTTATTGAACAGCTGGCAGACTGGTAACACCAGTTTAATCAGAATGGTTGGAGTTTAATGACACTGACGGAATTGTATTACTTTTGATTAATATCATTACTATTGAGAGGCGGTCAGTGGCCGACTGTAATATGAGTTGATGGTCGATAGCCTGCCTATTATTGATACTTAGGTATTACATTGTAGTGTCTATGGTTAAATCCAAAGCCTAGCATTATATCACGTACGGACTCCTTAATAAGTGACTTGCGGTGGCGCGTGTTGAAGTTGAAAATGTATTTTAATTTGCGATGGAATTTTCTATTTATATAGATGGTAAGAGAGTACTGAAATGTATCAAAGAATTTATTATCTATTGATTAAGTGTTATTGAGGTATTCTCTGGAGCCTGGCGTGTTTTAATGTGTTCAATCTTTCATATTATAGCTGCGCTAGTCAATTACCGAATATGTTGCTATTTGATAAGTGATAAAATCCTATAATTATTTGGTTAAATCCGGTGGCAGTATTTCATCTATCACCAAGACAAATAGAAAGGTAGCACTCAAATATTGCAAAATCAACATTAGGTTCTACTGAGTACCTACTCCAAGTTTATTATGCAATTCATCTTCTTTCTACCAAACTTTTACACAACCTACGCACTTTTTTGCACTACGGACTTACAAACAAAATAAACAGGCGCGACAAACAACAACAAAAGCTCTATTGCTTACGTTTCTAAGGCGGACATAATACCATTTATCTATATAACCTCTCCATTTAGCCGTCTTAAGTCCATCCTTCACATTTAGTGCGGTAATTTTTTAAGCTATTTTTCATAACACAATAGAGAGCGAAAGTCGGTCCACAAAGATCTTTAGCCAAAGGTCAAATGTGTGAAATGTCTTAACAAACAATTTTTCATAAGGATAGGATCGCATTGAATTTGTGAAACGGACCGTGGACAGTTATAAATAGTGATTATGTAAGCTCTGGTTATGTAAGTGATCTCGTTATGACCATTGTTAATCGAAATTTCACTTTTTTGGTTCATATGCGTTTTATTTTGAACTTTTGGGTTTTGAGTGTAGCATATTGCACCTATATCGACTGAGAGTAATTTAATTATAGAGTTCCGTAATAAATATCTGAATTCGATGCAGCTCTACGTTGCTTCGTTTTGTTTTTGGTGGGTGAAATTTGGGATTGGTTGGATAGGCGTAAAATATAGAACTGAAAATCTTTACTATCGTAATAAAATATCTGACATTTTATTACTTGAGCCTCTAAAAATGTAATTTATTGATTTCACATGGTCTTAAAGGATAATCTAATACCTAAGGTTTTTTTCAATCCACTGTGTATGTTACGCTATCTGAAATCCTGTACACGCGTTATTTTCTAGCACCTCTGAAGTGTTTTAAAGCTTCTAAAAGAGGCATTTTTGAGCTTGTATCTGGCCTTGATCGCCTTTGCTTTTTGATTCTCTCAAAAAAGAAATGCCTATTTGAAAAAAACATTTATTTGGCTATTTAAGTATTTTCTGTTGAGAATACAATCAGATTGTACATTACATTTATTGATAGAAAAAGTGTCATTACACAAATACATTGTTTAACCGAAAGCTCGTTTGCCAAATGAGATTTAATAAAATTACCTATGAGTATAAATACCATTCTGCTAAAATAAAAAAACAAAGCTCTGCAATGAAGCAAGATAGGTATGTCAGAATCATTGCAAAAGGCGTTCCGTAGTCTCTGCCTACCCCTCCGGGAAACAGGCGTGAGTCTATGTATGTATGTACAAAGCTCTGCTGATCGGTAGGTCCCGGCTTCGATTCTCAGGTTGGGCAAAAGTGTACTGAGTTTTCTTGTTATTGAAATTCATAACATAGCGAATTGTGGGTGTAATATTACACCTCTGCCAACGCCTTCGGGGATACGGACGTGAGCATATAAAAAAAAAAACACGTTTATATGAAATTAATATAAATATTTCAGAAAATTGCTAAGATTTCGGCATACATTTCAATTTAAGGAAGCATATTGTTGCTAAACGCTATAACTGAGCTGAATGTGTACAAGTAGGCTTTAGAAACTAGTTAGTGCTAGAGTTGGACTGTGGTCTAATGCTAACGCAATAGCACAATGAGTAGAAAGGTCAGTGAATGTTGATAACGCTATTATGTGGGATATGGACGCCAGTGCGCTCAGCCTTCATCTATGTTTCTGAATATTGATTTTGCTGCGAAACAGGAGGATTTGCGGGCGCAGGAGCTTTTTTGTTTTTTATTTTTTATTTAGGAGCTTTTGACCATATTAAAGTCATGTCAGATCCATCATACCCTAAACTATCTTAGTAACATATCTTAACTTAAAGTAGTCTTATAAAGTATTTTATAAATAAAGGTGGCAGGTTCAGATAATGGCTTAGCTAAAATACTTATAAAGACACCGACATCATTCAAACATATCTTAAATTTTCGGACCATATTCTCTCTAAGTATTTGGATTCTGACACATTACATCAACAGGTGATGCACATCCTCCGCAGGAGCTGTTTTGTAATTTTTTTTTAAGACAATATCGGCAGTGCGGTTACTAGGAGTTATACTGTGTCGCGGAGGACTTTGCGAACAGTAAATCAACGAGCACCCAGCCTCGAAACAAAAAATTGTGGCGCAGACAGTGTTTTTGTGTGAGATTCGAATCCACGACACGCGGCGCTGTGCCAAGCGGTGACATGGCTGCTGAAACCACTACGCCATACGTTCAGTCGCATTGTTCGTGATTGGTTTTTGAGAGAATACAGATTTATTATACGTGCCACTGGCGTCTGACCACCGCAGGCCAAAGGGATAGCGATATTTCAAAGCTTGGACCAGTGTCTCCGTATATAATATAGCTAGATGTGCTCACAACAGGACGTGTCTGTGAACATCATCGGCACATGTATTCTTTCATTTTATTAAATTTACCCAAAACCGTGGGAGTATCGGTCAATCCCATCTTAGTGCACCTTTACGCTCCTTAACAGCCAGTCATGCTAAATTTCATTTTCTTGCGCCCTGTACTTTCGGGTGTGCTTTCTATCAGTCGGTAAAGCAAGCACATTATAATATACACAGATAATTTTAATCATAATTTATAAAAATACCCACATATAATAAAGCCTCTATTATCACAAGCAAGGCTATCGAACTCGTCCGGGACAGGTCCGCGCTAGCCCTGCTCGGAAGTGTGCCAACAGGTCCGTGCGAACGACCCACTTACATACACACACCACCTTATAACACGCACACATGCAACACACTGTGTGTACGCATATACAGCGTGTAGCTGAAGTGACCACTGATTTATGTTGAATGCTCTTATGGTGTCGTGGTTTTAGTGGTCGCCGCAAAACATTGGGACGAGGTTTGTGAGAATTTATATGATCTTCAATTTTTGTTTCGAGTACCTATGTGTTTTCTTTGAGCTCCTTGGATAGAAACGTAGGTGACGCTACGACATTACGGCACACGTTATAGTCGTAGGATATATTGGCAGATCATCTGTCTATTTAATAAAATAAAATTCTTGCGTTACTGACCTACTGACAGACCACACACCGAAAACTATTGGATGCAAAAAGCCGAAAAGTTAATTCATGTTTGTAACTTGAGAGTTGTAAGTGAGCACTAAGAGAGGATTTTTGGAAATTCTCTCTCCCTAAAGGAGAGAAAAGCCCCATGCGGGCAGAGCAGTAGGCGAAGTCAAGTCAAATATAAACATCTTAACCTCTAATATTATAACGGAGCAGCAGCAGAACGCGAAGTCGAAATTGATCCATCCGTATTTTTCAATCTCGAAGTTTCACGCACTTTAAACAGCCTTGGTCAGTCTGGTCACTTTACAAGTGACTGAAGCAAAAGACTACACACTGTATATGTACAAAACTAAGTACTTCTGTTTTGCATTTCAATTCTAGGCCGCCCTTGCCCCTGGACCCAAAAACTTTTTCCTTTTACTAAGAACTTTTTGATTATACGTATTAAGAGACTGAAGAAAATGTTATCCAATTCTCGTAAGCTAATTAAATATATTAAAAATAATAAAGGCTTGGTTGATCCACTGACATAGTTGACAGTTGTGCAATTTTTCATCATTACTTTCCGTTTTCGATTTTCATCTCGATGCATATAGGTAGATAGGTTCATAGACTGCTTGAATTCTTCACAAAATTGACTATATGTAAAACGAGATAAAATGAGTAAGTGGGCATGATATTATGACTACTTGTTCTATTTTTTTAGATTTATAAAATGTATGTTTTTAAATTTTTATCTGATTGTTTTCAAAAGTATGCGTGGCCCATGCCTATAGAGACATGTGTATATTTACTTATACCTTCGCATGGTAAGCTGATGCGTAGATTTACGACAATTAAATACTTAATAGTAAGTAACCGAAAACAGACATAATTGGACTAAGTATAACATGGTCCTGCCTAGAAGCGCATTAGGTGATCCCTTACACCTTGCGAGTGTTAGTGCTATCGCATCTGTGACAAATCTAGGATTTTGCATTAGGGGGAGTTCTGTCTCGTTTAGATTGCGGGATGTCCCATCTTCTTCTCCTTCTTCCTCATCTCACTCCTCCTATACCTATACCTTATGAAGGTGCGGTTGCAGTGACTCCTTTGCGGTGGGATTCGCTTACCATTAGGCGATCCGTCATAAAAAAGGAATATTTACAGTAAGAAGTGGCCCTGAATCCACCCCTGTATCCCGAACCCCATTGTTGTAGAAAAATATGCAGCCAACACGGACATAATACGCATACAATAAATCGAATAGCAATCAACCTTAAGCAATACTATTATTTAAATGTATAAATTTCTGCTAGCCTTCAAATTAAACTTGACTAATTGATTCAACGCATTGTCTTTCTTTGGTTGCCGGTACAGTCAAATCAGTACAGCCTACATAAGCAGCTACAATTCAAACCTACCTACAGCTTACTGCCTTTATTTGTAAAATACAAGTCTATCATCGTAATGTCGTTAAATTTAAATGTATTTTTAATTTTTTAAACGTCACCAAATTCACGTCTTCAAGGTCTGTCAATTGACTCCAAAAATACTATGTTACTATCCATCCGCAAATCATGCCATTTCATTGCCTCTAATTGATTTCAAACCACACCTTTTGAGTTCATAAACTTAAGCGATAACTTAAGCCGCTACTGAGACGCAGTCCTTGATATCTTACATAATCATTGTGGTCGGCAGACACGTACTTAGATAAAAACACGCTAAGAAAACTCCAACCATAACTAACTCGTAAAAAGGCTAACAACGATTCTCACACGGAAGTCATAAACACAAACAAAATCGATTTGTTCAAACAAATCGATACCAAATACGGATTTGTTACAGTTTGCTGTGTAGAAAATCGAATCACCAAAGTGGTCGGGAAACGGTGAAACAATGGCACTTTGAGCGAGATGCGAGTTTATAGACAACCGATTAGTGAGTATAGCCGAGTAACCGAGTATTATCGATTGTCTAGTAGTTATGGACTAGTATCGATTGGTGGATTTGTCGTGAAAGTCTTGGCCGTCGGCTGTGGCACACTGGGCCGATGAAGGTCAGTTGCATACCACGCGCAACCAGCGAAAGTTTATAGTATAATTGTTGGGACGGTCAAGTGCAAGGAAAGTAAGCTTTGAGCTTTATTAATTTTGTTTCGTTGATGTATCTGTAGCGATACATTCGATTCGGTGTTTTGTGATATCGATTCGACGTTGTTACTTTAGTAAGGTATTGTTTCTGACCTCGTTACTAACCCTTCAAAGCAAAAGCTTATGAACAGTACGCAATAAAATATACAATTCTTCATTTTAATTTGATATTAGGAGACCTAGTTGATATTTTCCACTGATATTTTATCCATAAATTATTTAGCCATGGGTAAATATGCCCGGTACGGCAATAGGCTCGCCCCCTATTACGTGGGACCTGAAAATTCATGGCGAAATGTGGGTGTAAATTTATCTATCTGGCAGATCCTTAAACGCTCTTTGAAGTTTCATGATATGTAACGATTTTTTCATCATTTCTCTCGCAAGAGTGGAAGATACAATCCTCACTCCTAGAAACCCACACCTAACTGCCTATAAAAACATCGTATCGCAACAATAGCACAATAATTTCAAAGTCTCAATTTAGCCAGTTTACGTAAACGATCATAATCTACAAAAAAAAATTCCGACTGCAATTTGAGTCGTCCATTGACGTCCACCATATTAGATCTAGACTTCACATATTAGATTCAACTAATAATTTTTCATTACTATCATATTGCTAAATTGTCTCATAGTGGGTGTCAATAATTCCATACGAGTTATTCGCCATACTTGAATGATATTATCTGTGGTAAACACGAAATAGGAATGTTAAACGTTCGAATCTTTAATTGATTTGTTCCTACGTGTTTTTGTAAACTGTTTTACCTACTCAGAATTCAAGTCAGCTAGACTCGTAATTGCTGCCGTTATTTAATTATGTGTTAACCTAGATATGTGTGAGTTGAATTGCTGTCATATTTGTGTGTGTACTCTAGTTTTCTCTGATGAGAATAGCATTTTATATAAAATATTATCGGATTGATTATGGAAATTTGGTGACAGACGGCAACCAGGAACCCACTGCATTTACATACGAATGCAGCCACAATGGTAGAGCCGTTTAAGAAAAGTGCTGTGACAAACATACAGAAGCGTTATATTATTAAGATACGCTAGAAGTTTTATAAGGATACATTTTGATTTATTGGAACGGTTATGTTAGTCCAAACTTGCTATAATTGCGAAGTTATACATTATTTGGGGTCGAACTAAAACTGTACAAAAGTTATAAGAAATAAGTAGAAGAAATATAAACATTATGATAAGATGCAGAAGGGCGACTCCAAATTTCTTATAAAGAAATATACAGGGTGTAAAAAGACCCTTAACGAAAACTGAAATCCCACGTTGTACCAATCACTACGAACATTTTTTACTTAGGCACCATACCTAGGAAATTACTGCTTCCGGAGATATTGAAGCATAAGTATATTTACCTATTTATAAAGGACTGACTAACAAATTACTTGAAAGGCAAGAGGAGATTGTAAGACATCAGATACATATTAGATTTATCTGCTGATCTATGAGTTTATCTTGGTGTAATCAGAAATGCAAGTAATGAATTACTCACTATATTCATATCAAATGAATGAACAATTGAATAATATCAATTATTACTTAGCGATAACCACGCATCTCTTTCGAGCGGGTAACCGATCCATTTCCATGCCTGCAAGCGGCTGTCCCGATAACAAACGTTATCGCATACTCTCCAATCATTCGTATCTCATACAAATTAATGGCGATAAAACGTTTCTAAGAAGCAGCAATTATTATACCTAAGTAAACATGTATCAAGTGAAACTTGGTTAGATACGGCTCCAGTTTTTTGCGGGAGCTTTCACACCAACCCTACTTCGCTACGAGATATCTACACTTCTACACTAATATTATAAAGAGTAAAAATTTGTATTTTTGTTTGTAATGGATAAACTCAACTCGATTTAAAAAATCTTTCACCATTAGAAAGCTACATTATCTGCGAGTAACATAGGCTATATTTTATTTTAGAAAAAAATAGGGGTCCGTCAGGACGCGGGTGAAACCGCGGGAAACGGCTAGTTTTACAATACATTCAAAGAAACGATGGCGCAGGGTTGTCATGTCTATGAGTGGATCTTCAATTATTTTCAACCAACTTTAGAAAATAAGGTAGTTCTTAATTTGGTTGTATTTTTATGCTCATTCATGAACCAATTTCAATAATTCTTCTTTTAAATTTTTCAGGATACTTATACTTCCAATTTAGTCCGGAGCCTACTTTAAAAAAAAATAATGTCGTTATTGCTTTTAAAATTGTAGTTATTAATTATAATAGAAATTATCCAGTTGCTTTTACTTTTTAATCATTGTCTACCTAACAGAATCAGAGTCGTCAACAGTGAGAATAGTTCATTATTCTGGCGTCGTCCAGGTTGCTTCCAAGTCTTATCAGTATTACGCAAGTATTATGAGTATACTATCTTCAGTATCCATGGAGTCAGGGCTTTGCTTCTAGTCCAGGTTTGACAGGATTTAAAAGCGTTTTCGTAGAGCAATGCGCAAGGCAGACTTCAAGTTAAAGGTTAAAGCTTACAAAAGGAATTAAAGAGCTTAAGTTATGTTAGCTTATGGCATCACATCTCCAAATAAACATAAGAGCAGCAGTTTGTTTGATAAGCTAGCCTGAATTGCACACTTAAGACTTATTAACGGAAACCGGCGAGCATGTATGAAAAACGTGATGAATGTAGTAGAAGCGCATAGGATAGCTGCAAGTGGCGTTCTATTGTCTCTGCCTATCCCACGGATAAAAGGCGTGAGTGTATGTATGTACAAACTAACAAGTCGGCGCTGGACCAGTTTGAAAAAAAGTCCCTTGGCTCGCTCATAGAGTCGGGGCACCCTAGAAACTGGTTTTGTATACGAGTGTCAATGTGCGTGTAAAGTAGCACTGGAAGCGACGATGTCTTGCTGAGCGATTCTCGCCCTTATGGTGGTCTAGCGAGAAGTTGTTCGACTGTACGTAAATATACTTACTAAATTGCAAGCAACCAAATCCCAATGGTAGCTCATAACCTATAGGTACAGTTCAAGTTTATGACACCTGATCCCTCAGACCTTGTACAGTGCACTGCTAGGTCGTCATTCAGGCTCTACTCGCTCCAGTACAAGGGCAGAAGCCTTTCAGTCCTACTGTAAGCTGATAACCTTGCTACTGAACGCAACGTAATAGCAAGTAAACATGACACCTTATGATACTGATATATGACACCATAATTTGTTTATGATGTACGCAAAAATATGGCATGCTCGGATTTCTGCATTGTTTGCTGATTACGATGTCGAGTTATAAACAAACTAAACGTTGTACCTATGTTATTTTCTTAAAAGTAACGGTTGATTTTTTTGTTGTTCGTTATCGATTTCTAGTTACCATCAGTTTAAGGGCTTTACCATGGAATATCGCTATGCCTTGGGTTGCGGAGATCAGACAGGCAGTCGCTCTGTAGAAAAGCAAATTTTTTTTTTATAGACACACCTGTATCCCCGAAGGGGTAGGTAGAGGTCTAATATTACACCCACATTTCGCCATTAATTTTTAGGTCCCACGTAATAGGGGGCGAGCCTATTGCCGTACCGGGCACATTACCAGACTCCGTGCTGTTACTGGGAATTTCGTAACGGCAAACCCAATAACACTTTGCCCAACCGGGGAATCGAACCCGAGACCTCCCAATCCTACGCGCACATTTATGCCGCGAGACCAACGAGGCGAAAAGCTAATATTCAGTTAAATTCGGTTAGACTAGTAAGCGGACCCAGGGTTGCAACTGGGATAACGCTAGGTGGATGATAATGACCAGTTTAAGGTGTTTTAGCTGCTACAGATTCAGATAATTGAAACCTCAATTGATAACGTCATAGTAATGGCTCTTGGTTTAAAGCGTGATATTCCTAAATATTCCCAATTTGTTTAAACACTCAATGCCTTTGTGTCTGAACAAATAGATACAAATAATAAATAAAAGTACACATCTGATACGTTTAGAACATTTCTGAAAACAAATTTTCTTTGCCTACACAAACTTCTCGTTCGTAAAGTCTAACCTATTATTTATTTTCGAACTGCAAAAACTGTCCTAGAAAGACCGCTCATAAATAATTACAATGACAGAGATGGTGGGCATGCAAGTGCTTAAATGAGGTAATAAGCTAGTAAGCGTTTCTTTGTAAGAAATAACCTGAATGTGGTCCAAGCATCCAATGGACGGGTGGCCGTGCCGCGTGAAAGATGAATGTGACTCTCTGTGCATCTACAAGGGGTAAGACTACCCATCAAACCAGGTTCATTGCGAAGGCCAACACCATCGCTATCACATATTTCCAACTGGAGTTTACATCAATTTATCTGACAGCCCCTTTTCTACGAGGTGGAAAATCCTTCCGCATCTCCAGCTCTAGGGGAAATTAGAGCTGGAATATGAAGTGTTACCACTAAAAGCCATTTTGACTGCCGTCCAAAGACGCCACGGGAGTAAACAGGGAACAAGAGCTGTCCAGTCTTACTCCCATTGCACCATGTCCAACCCAATCCCAGAGAAGGTAACAAGCCCAGTCTTGACCTTACTACCCCTATGCCTTACGCGACGTTTGCCAACTTATCCAACCATCTGACAGCCCTAAGCATAGCAAGAAGATTGTCGACTTCATTAGCTTTCGTTTGTGCGACATTTTTACTTCAATTAGCCGTCGCCGGTCGGTGGCCGGCCACATAATTGTATAATTTTAATTAATTGAATTAATTGGACTCGTCCTCCGAAATCTACGCTTTTCAGGTTTCTTTATTGTCGTTTGTAAATAAACCCGTGTGTTTCCTCTGTGATACGTGGCTTTACTTATTTAGAATGCCTTGTTTTTAATGTCTCAGTAGGGCCTTCTAGTAAGACACTACTATTTACTTATTTCAGAGCAGCATTTTCTTCAGCGGTTTAGAGCAGTAGAGCTCTAAACTCTATCTAAATCTTACCTTCTCATTTTCTCTCTTCAACTAGTAAATACTCTTCTGACGTTAACTAGGTTAAATGCTGTACGTATTGCTAGCAGTCAAGTTTGCGTTGAGCTATTTATTACCTATATATTTATTATATTAATCGATCAGTATATTGTGTTTCGCTGAAGAACTACTCCAACTTTCGGCACATCGTGGAAAGCCTCGAAAACATCGGTTCAGTTAACCGATAGTATTTTGGACACATGAAAGCTCTTTCGCGGCACTTTTATCATGGCAAGCAATAAGATATCTTGAAGACAATTGCTTTAAAGACTCATTGATTTTAAGAATTCGGGCAGTCTATATATGTTATTCTCCACCTAACTCTTCCTCTCCCACTTTTCACTGACCGTTCAGCACCCCAGAAGCACGAAAAGCCAAGCTAGTAATGTTTACATAAGCAACCACAATAGTTACCGTATGTTACATAAAACACAATCTCGTACATGTAAGTATATTGTTTTGCTCGTAGTATAATTTGTAGTGTATTACCGTGTTAATGTCGGCAAAACAAGCGTAAGTCGCACGACCTTTCGTCGTTAAGCGTAAATGATGATGTGATTGCATAAACGGAATAAAAACAACAATGTGCATTGTTTTGCGGACGCAGAGGTAGAATTAATGGATACGGTACTTCGGAGTGTCTGGGGAATATTCTTACCCAGAGATTGATGAATGGTGATGGATTGGTTTGTCTTTATTTGGCGTACTTGGGAGATAGTATGTAATGAGTTTAGTGTAAGATTTTTTTTCAAAAGATTGCTCGCACTGTGAGTCGATCCTGTATCGCGGCGAATTCTATAAGCATTAAATGAAAGGATACAAAGGAAACCTAGACTCCAAACAGCAATATGCGAGAGAGAGTTTAAGGTGAACGCACACTTATCCGAGCCGAACGCGTCGAACGAAACGAATTTTAGAATTCTGTATATGAAATCTCAGGAAACCTCGCACACTTCCCCGCATCGAATCATCCAAATCGATAGTGTGCGAGGTTTCATATACAGAATTCTTAAATTTGTTTCGTTCGACGCGTTCGGCTCGGATAAGTGTGCGTTCACCTTTATTCAAATACCCCATGCTTTCGAAAATTAGACACTAAGCCTACAAAATGATTGAAGGGTCACAGAGCAATTCTAGGGGTTAAGCAGCGATGCCGCTATGGGACATTACATTGGCCGGCCTTATTTGATTTCTTACCGATTTTTTTTAAATACTGAATTATTTACTGGTGTACCTATCTACATAGTTAGTTTTGATACTGGTCTAAGTCATGGCCATCTAAGCCATATCGCTATCTTTGGGTTACTGACGGCAGTCGCTCTGTGGAAAAACTGATATTTTGTCATTTATAAGCGGACCCCGGGCTCCAAGGCTTCTTGGATGCAACTGGGATAACGCTAGGAGGATGATGACCTATCTAGTTAGTTTATGTCCATGTTCACATATTCAAGGAATCGATCTTGAACTAGCTGCGTCGCCTTCCGTCTTCCGTATCCACATCAGACTCGCTGTGACGAGAATCTAAACAGCTACTTAATTAAAAAAATAATTTTGCAATAAGTAATTTGTTTTTCTTTAATTATCTTGCGTAAAGTTACGTATGTCAAGTTAAGTCATGTTGATAAAAGGTTCAATGATGTAAACGCTAGCTTTGCAATAATAACAACGATCAAATTATCTGAAATCCAATAGATGTATTTAGGACGTATCAAATTGTATTGATTAACGTTTACTAGAATCTTCTCATAGTGAGAAGAGGCCCTTGCCCAGCAGTGGCACAGCATAATTATGTACAGGACTGGTGATGATGAGACATTTTTGGGGTTGTTATTATATTTAAAATTTAAAGATTGTTGTTTTAGCTTTCAACAGTCGATTTTAAACAGTTTTGGACGCATCCACTTTGCCGTAATCTCACACACAATCACAGCACATTTTTTTTCTTTTCGGTCTAAAGAAAACCTGATCCAACACACTTTTTTAGTTTTCCAATTCGATAAAGCAGTGGCTTTTCAGCCAGATATAATCAAAACTTAGCGTCTAGATCAATGGCGTTCAATACAAGTCTGAGTCGCACCATTAAATGGCTATTTCAACCCATTGACTTGGACACAGATACAAAAAGAAAGCCACAGTTTCGTTTCTTGTTTATCAAAGATTTTGTCAAGCGCGCAGTTATGAATAATAAGCTTGAATGCCGAATATAATACACGAAGTCGAAAACCATATTCTTTATCACGGTCACGGCTGTTTCGTCTTCATAAGTGCTGAATGGAAATACTACGTTTATCGCATTGTATTTGATCGTTCTTTTATGCACTATTGTTATTCAAAGTAAGTTCAGTAAAAGAGACGTTTAAATAAGATGTTTATCGCGTTGCATGACTTAAGGTCATTCGAAGGTTATGGTTGACCCAATAGATCATCTGTGAGCTATCTGTCTTTATAATTATGGTATAAATCGGTCCTATTGTATTTGTAACGGTTAGTAGGTTAAATGTCTCCCATTTTATCTGTTTTGAAGGTACTAACATTCTGCAACTTTTTTCTCTTTAGATAAATGTCTACTTTGTATTTTTTTAATATTGGTAGGTACATTATTGTAGCTATTGGACAGTAAGCCGCACTATTGTTAAGCATTTTATAAAAGTAAAACAGTATAACTTATTCGACACTAGAATCAAAAGTTTTCGACCGCAAACCGGCTACTAAAGCCACAGGACCATAAAAACATTCTTCGCTATTTTAATCAGTGAGTGATATAACGGGTCTAGGCAAACAAGATGCATAACACAAGTGACCGAGAAATACAAAATCTATAGACAACATTATAGAAACTCGTCCCCTATTAAGGGTATAAACGATCCTATCAGCGGCTAAGTGTTACACTTTGGTCGCTTCGGGCCCGTTATTTGCAATGCCCGTAAAGAGGAGACCGAGGGTATGTACTTTTAGTGAATGTATCTGTGGGGGACTAATGTTGCTTGTATGTTGTTGATGGGAATGGGATGCTGTCACGCGCATATACAGTTTCGTTGTGGAAGGCAGATACCTGCATTTAACAACATTACCTAAGTAGGTACATCTAATCACTCATCTACATCAGTACCTATACTATCAAATAGTAGGTATAATTTTAAATACATCAAAATTTGTATTTACTAAATAATAAAAATCGTTACTTATTGTTGATATTCTGACATTTTATGACAGTGTGAAGGTTACCGAATCCTTGAAGTTTAAAGGGTTGCTTTGAAAATTCCTTGAAACACTGTTACTGTGTATATTATTATTATAACATAACTAGTGTATATTTGATAACAATGTTTCCTGTTTGTCTCGTTCTCTTCCTCACCGTAATGTCAGCACATCCAACCGATCTCAGTAAGACTAATAGTCAAAGTTCTTTCTATAAAGGTGTGAAACATTTCACAGTACTTTAGAATTTACGGCGATAAAAAACAATGAGTAGACTACGTGATTCTCCATCGTCGTGTATATTTGGTGCCTCTTACTGCCCATTAATATTGATGTTATCGGTTTCCCATACACCTATTGTTACTATGAGAAAAGCATTTTTTCTATACGTACACTCGGAGTATTGTTTACTTACATTCTTTCTTTTAGGACATAATTGAGGGAGCAATCAGTGGGTTTGAGTCAGCATTTCCTTGTAGGCGAACCGACTGACTATAATGTCATGTACTTTTTCTTGAGTAGGGTGCTTTGTTGTATATATTTTTACTAACATCAATCACAAACACGGAACAAATATTTGTGAATCATAAAGCTCCCTATCTTGAATTGGTACGTTACATAGTACGCCGATTGACTACAATCTGCCATATGTTTGGGCTTTATCCTTAGGCATCAAGGACAAAGCATCATTCCAAGCATTCCTTCGTCCATTTCATATTCAATGATTACTGTACAATTTAATGCATGGCAAAACTATAACATTCAGAACCCCGTACTGCCTCGGTTGGATTGCACCAGTTCAATGATAGGTAGGAATCTACTTTTCTTCAGAGAAACCTCTCTTAAATTTAAGAAGATAAGTATGTTCTTGAAAACAAATAAGAATATGAATCCTTCTCACCAGATACAACAATGTTAAAATGTTAATTGGAATTACGAACTTCCATGTATGTTTTTTGTAAATAAAATACGGAAATATTATTTCCCGTCTAACACAATACTTCGACGGAGAAGTCGTTCAATTGAATCATTAGCATCAAGGTTTCTTTTGTTGGGTAATATTAAAATTTGATATGCGTTTATAGTTTTAAATATACGGATTTGGTTTGAGGGTTTATGATGTGCGCTTTTTGAAGTAATGGTAAGATATTCGAGACAAAAAAACAACAATTTGACAAGTGATATAGATATGGAAATAATGTAGCATTATATCATTGTCAGCACACTATGTTACAGCAATGTTAAAGTCCGAATTTTCTTCCAACGATTTCTCAAGAGATGAAGCTTATTAAAGTTCAAATATGATATACCTAATTTGCTAAATAGGTACTCTATTCTGTGCAAGTGGCTTTGCTTAGGAGACAAAGAGCTGCAAGCGTGCCTACAAGCGTACACATGAATTATTACAGCTCTAACTTCTGTCTCAATCTTCAAAACAATACAGCTAATTCTTTGCTGTAAATAATAGCATCGTAATAATATTTATTACGAAGCGCCAACAGTTTTGTTCATTAATTGTTTTACCAATCGACGCGTGTAATGACAACCGTAAAACGAACGTCAGTTAGCAGCTAAAACAAAAACGACAACTTACAGAAGAATATTTCAAAATCAATGAAGTCTTGCAAGGGGAGCTAAGGTGCACCCACGGAAACAACTTTGTTCTAGTAAAACACCGTTAGGTATGTTGCATTGTAGAGGACTAACACAATAATTACTGCATGCAAAAAGTATTATTACCAAGCTTTTACTGGATGGTAATTTTAAAACATTTTAGTGTGAATAAACAAATTAAAAAGTATATTGACGAATATTTTGGCGCCAGAATTGAAAAAAGAATTGCCGATCAATTCCACATTGAAGCGTCCATTTTTAGCATCGATCGTACGCAATTATAACTGTGCATTAACTCAGTTAGCTTTACAGAATACACATACTTTATATGTTAGCTTTCAATTGAAAGCTCTGGCATCGAAAAATCTAAGTACTTACTGATGTGCCCAGGTTCATCATATGGATCAGCCATTGTTTAGTTGACTGGTTGCTGTAACTGGCCAGTAATATTAAGTATTGGTTTATTTATGAGAATAACATTTTCCAATACTCGTTCACGCCTATTGGCCACACATACGGCACTTTTTATTTTTTCGGATTACCTAAATAATCAACAAATATTGTATATGTATATGTTCACTCAAATATACACATAATACTTATTTATTCTCACCTGCACGCAAAATACACGCCAAGACGTGGAGTTGCGGAAACAGCCCGTGCCATCAAGTATCAAGTACTTATTTATAAAAATAAAAGTACGGCCTGTATTGCAATAAACCGTGTAACGTGCTTATAATTTTATTCCAATCCGTATCTGGGATTAATAGACCTTAATAGTGTTTCACTCTTCAATACGCATTACTTCCTCTACAAGCTATACTTTTCTAATAGCGTAGAAAACATTGGCGGCAACACGTAATGCCATCAATCTTGCTGTTATTTTCAAATTAAATGGTAGTTATACCGCATTAATCCCCGTAGTAATTATGTTGTTAGTTCGCCATAATTATAACAGGCGTAGATAACGATAGGGCACAGTGTAAAAAGGCAAGTTTCCTTCGTAATTAATGAACTCAACGAGACATTGATAGATGGGCCATGTTCTAGATATATTGAAACACTAATATCCTAGGCTGTGATCTAAAATTGGTGAAGATTATGAAGATTTGTTGAGATTTAATTTGCGAAACGGAGATTCTAGATGATCTTAAGTCTATGATGATTTCACAGATACACTATGGTACTTAATAAAAAATATCGTCTTTATTGAAGCGTCAAGTATAATACTGTAAGCAATTCTTACAAAATATACCATATCTATTAATGTTATTAAATTTTGTACCTATGGTTCGAGCTTTATTATTAATTAAGAGTTAAACAATTACCGTATTAGGATAACATTTTACTCTTGGGCATTAATCATTAATCCAATATGGCGGACGATGTTGATAGTTGTTCCGAGCAAAATGATTGAAAATAATTCTTGTAAGTTTCTCGCAATAACTATTTTCTTGCAAGAAATTGTTTCTATAAAGTACAAATACCTTGTGAAACAACGTGTAATAGTTTCCCATAAACAAGCCTGGTTCAATCATAACACCACGGGGTCATGGGAGCGAGACTGAGGTACAATAAAGTATAAAGCCGGAACCACACATCTCACAGTGCTTCGACGAATACCTGCCATGGTGGTAGGTGATTAGAATGAAGTACCTACATGAGGTGCTGAACTAAGACAATGGCTAGAGGTTTCAAGAGTCATCACGTGTATGCTTGCTTTAATTTATTATAACTAGTGTGCACAACACTAGTTATGATAAATTAATAACTTTCTGAAGACTGAAATAATTCCTCTACAGTAAGAGATTCTTGACCAACTCCAAGAGACTGGACACTAGTGTGTTGAGTTGGTGAAACTTATTATTTCATCATCAGGACACGCCAAGATCTTTCTGTGTGTACATGGTAAAATTTAAATTAAATCACATTTATGTTCCACCAACTTAACTTACTCTATATTACCGTTAGCTATAGTTACCAAACATTATTCATAGTAGTGATAAATACTGTAATCATTGTAATTATATGCATTTATCACGTTGCTCGGGCAATATTGATAATGCCCGATTAATGACTTGGTCTATAACAATTACTCGTACCAATAAGTACATAATCTGTATAAAATCAAATTTGCTCTTCATCCAAAAGTCTGACTTCGACCTTACGTTGTCTACGCTGACCCACTTTAGCAAATTTTCTTAGGCAAAGACAGTTTATCATGCAGCCTAATAATACGGTACGTGGTTTTGTTGTCAAACTATTTTGAAACCTGTCAATTTTGGATGAGCTTTTTAACATACATACATACATATCGTCACGCCTTTTATCCCCGAAGGGGTAGGCAGAGGTGTATTTCTACACCCACTTTTCGCCAGATATACTTTAGTCCCACGTAATAAGGGGCGAGCCTATTGACGTACCGGGCACATTTCCAGACTCCGTGCTGCTACTGAGAATTTCGTGACAGAAAAACCCAATAACACTGCCCGACCCAGGAATCGAACCCGGGACCTCCCGGTCCCACGCGCACATTTATGCAGCGAGACCAACGAGGCAGTCGTATAGGGTTTGATGTCGAGTTTTCCGTCTCTACGCAAAGATGGTATTTGCATCGTGTTATCCCTTAGTCGCCTCTTACGACACCCACGGGAAGATAGGGGGTGGTGACACTTGTATTCTATGCCGTCAACCACACGGCGATTAATCCAAACACACAGACAGAACCACAGCTTTTTAAATGCAGTGTAAATTGACTATTGTAGTTTGTAGTCAAATTGGCAGTTTTAGGTTATGTGTATTGCTCAAAGGTTTTTTCATCGGTTGACGTTGAGGATGATTTATTTATTCATTCATCATTATTTACAAACTTAACGGTGATCGTTCATTCTTTGCTAGTTTACTAGATTGACTATTTACTGATTTCAACCATCGAAAATAAAGCGGAGGAGGTTGTCAATGTAACTGTTTATAATTTGTTTTATTTTATTTTCTCTTGGTTACTTTTTTGCCCAATTATTAAGAATATTTATAAAAAAGTACCAATAGCTGAAAACCGGTGTTTGTAATTTCGTATTCGTATAAAAAAATGCAAATAGAGCAAATGTTCGATTGGAAACAAGTTGGTAATGTCACGGTAAATTATTATATTACCGTGGTAATGTTTTATTTTTTTAACGCAGCTTACTTGCTGGTCAATGAAATAGGTTTACGATCGTCGGTTACGGCCTACGGGTTATAATCTCATTGATTGCACAAATGGCAACAGCCTGTTATTATTGTAAAACTACAAAATATTAGTAAATGTAATAAGAGCAAGCTTTTTTTAACCCCTTATTGCATGAATTATGAAGGAAGTTACAAAAAATGTATATTTTTGGTGAAAACTTGTTTAATACAGTTTTGTCAACATAAATTAGATAAATAAAAAAAATATCAGTTATTATTTATGGATTTACATCAAAGAGCCATATCTGGACTCGTCTGCATTCAAGTTGAAATTATGTAAGCCATATCTGGCTTCGCATGCTCAGTTGTTACAATTTGTCAAAATCTTTGAATCAGTTCCGCTTGTCATTATAGCATTATAAGACATTTTATTATTTATGTTTTGTACAAGGACTACCAGATAAAAAAAAATACTTGCGATATATGTATTTTTATACTGCCGCACTAAGAGAAAATGGTAAGGCTGCCGCATCGTAACGCTAAGCGTCAAAACAGAAAAATGCAAATATTAAGATCTTGGGATAACGAGACGTGCGTTCTGTAAGGCCCAGCTAGGGTATAGCTATCTTCGATACTATCAGTGCAAGTAGCATGATTACGTTATTGAAGGAAAATTCATAATACTCTCAAGAGCTCTGTCGGTTTCGATCTATTAGGCTAACGAAGCTTACTTTTGAGCTGTCAAAGCTGCACTTGTTTACAGCACAAAAGTTGGCAGTTTCTCTTTGGTGAAGACGCTGCTTAAAACGGCTGGGTAATTTCGAGATGTCTGGCAGGCCTTGGATTAAGTAGGTAAGAAGGCTCTGGATACAATTCTCCGACATCCCGCTAATCTTCTTTGGAACGTCTTTGAACATACTAATTACCGTTGTGTGGTCCCGGACAGCTGTTCTACGTAAGTAGTCGGCACTTTCATTCGTGCGGCCAATCAACGGTATACTATTACAAATTGATGCTAATAACACCCTTCCTCGTCGAGTCTAGTGAAGCGTCAACACTCACACGGATATCCGTAATTATTATTACAAACTTTTATATAGCGTCACGCCGGTATCCCGGAATGGGTAGGCAGAGGTGTAATATAACACCCTCATTTCGCTTTATGAGTTTTAGGTCCCACGTAATAGGGGGAGAGCCTATTGTCATGCTGCTACTTAGAATTTTTTAAAACTCAGTAACTCAGTATCACTTTTCTCCGACCCGGGAATCGTACCTAAGACCTCCCAATCAGCGCACGCAAACACTATCCACTAAACCACGGAGGCAGACTTAAAACACATTTAACAAAATGTGTTAACAGATACTCAACTAGGTTATGCTTGATTGCTATTATAATAATTGACTAAAATCGATTAATTTGAGCGATTTGATAGCGAGTTAAATCTTGGTGCGTGCAAATTGCCGACGCTTTGGTCGAATAAAGGCTACGTACCCGTTCAACCCACAAATTTCGACCTCATCGACAAATTTTACCCTCTCAACCCACTTTTACCATCTCGACCCAAAAACTTGAATTTTGCCTAAACCTAAAGTGCCCTTTCGACCCTCTACCTAACACCGTGTGCCCGTTCGACCTCATTTCTACATCTTCGTATAAAACGCTTAAGTACAATCGTGTATAAAAGTGACAATTTAATTAAAATAAAACAATACGATTAATCAATACTTTTAATGAAACATAAAATCAACAATGTTCTATTTCGACTAAAATGATATATTCCCGGCAGATCACGTGTGTTACATAGTATACATGCATGTAATATTAATTCAGGATTCTAATATCTTAAGTGTTTACACTAAGATATTAGAATACTGAATTAATATTAATTTAAGTAAGGAACTCAGAGATATCCTAAAATTAAAGCGATAACAACTGAATTTAAGAGCATATTTGTTAAAATAAATTAAGAGAGATATGAATCAGAGATATATATGTATATCTGAGATTTATATCTCTTTTACTTTATTTTAACAAATATGATGAATTACTTTAACTTCGTATGCGAAGTTGCATTAATTCAAAATACGGTCATACTAATAATGTTGGAATTTTGATTAAGTTTGTAAATATAAGATAACTTTGTATTTTTAATCAGTACAAAATATCACAATCTTGTTTGTAAATATAAAATAAACAATTTTAAGAGTATAAGGAAAATAATGTATATAAATCACAGATCACTGATCAAAATCAGACTTATCCTAAACATAATTATTATTATTTTTATAAGTTTCGTAAATTAAATATATTTACCAAAATAATGTATATTAAGAGTATAAGTAAAATGTATATAAATCACAGATTAAAATCAGACTTATCCTAAACATTATAATTATTATTTATGTAACTTTCGTAAACGAAATAAATTTACAAAAATAATATTTATTATGGTTAACATGGCTTAAATAATAAATTCCGTATGTACCCTTTAACAATCCCATAACAGTATTGCCCTAAAATGAGCCTACAAGTAAACAAAATCAAGTATAATATTGGCAGTAAATCACAAATCAACAATTAAAATCACAGGCAATCTTATAATTTACTTAGAACCTATCTAATACATACTAGACGGAATCATGGTAAAATCAGTGGACATGAACATAAAGTTATACCAAAATTAACAAACATAGGTAAGTAAAACTTCTCTAAACAATGACCAATACTTATATGATGGTTTTCTAATTGCTCTAGAATAAACGTAATTTTTTCATCTTTTTCAATAAATTGTTTGCGTTTATTAAATAGTTCGTGTCCATTGTCCAGTTTCGCCATAGTTGTACTTGTTACTGATGCATCTGTTTTTATGATGTTTAAATATTGTAATATATTTGGTTTGACAATCCCGCAAAGCTTTTTGTTGATGCTTGAGTGCCACGATTCCACGGTATTTGTGGTACGGTGGTTTTCGGAATTGAAACACCATATTCTTCGCATATCTTCCTTTTGCAGCCATTGTCTGGTAAAATAGTCATTAAATTTGACTAAATTTTCATTTTCTTCAGACCAGTCCTCCATAATATAGAACCAACCTTCGTCTATAGCTTCCTTTGGTAATAATGCTAAGGCGGCACATAGAGAAACATGTCGCTTAGACACGCGATTTTTTAAGATGTGGAGACTTTTTGCCTTTTTGCATAAAGCCTGAGTGAAATGAAAAAAACATCCTTTTATGTCCACTTCGGGGAAAATTTATTTAATCGCATTCATTTGCGCAGTTTCAAAATCGGTAGTAAATTTTTCTGGATTCCATGACGCATTTTGCGACAATATTAATTGAAATACAATTTTATACGTTTCTTCCTTTTTGCCAGTAACCAAAGCATATATTAATGGTAAAATATGGGTGCTTCTTTTAGTCCTACCGAGATCGCCATGAATACTGTACATTTGTACAAACGGTGGAACTGCACATTTAAACGTCCCATCTGCGAAGTAATGTTTTACAGTCTTTAACTTTTCTCTTGCTTCCTTTGATGAAAATAATAAAATTCTTCGAGCACGTTGTTGATAGTCAGCCATTAAAAAGTCGTTGTATTTTAAAGGAACTTCGACATCTGTAGCTCTTTTTGGCCTAATATTACGGATACTAAATTCTTTTCTGCGACAGTTATAAAGTCCATGCATTACGTTATTAAAATCTGGGATCTGGGTCAATAGGTTTAGACCTTTATCCTTTAGCCGATTAACGCCTTCATTATATATTGTTTGTAGTGGAAGAACTCCTTTTCCAGATTGAACTCTCCATTTACTTACTTCCTTCTTTATTTCATTGCCAGCTTGATCGGGTACACAATTGTTAGTATGACTGACCTTTTTCACAACAGTATTTCCTTTAATTGTTAAAGTCCCGCGTCACTTTGATTTATATTTGCAATCCCAACGAGATGATCCATTTTTATTGTCTCTTTTTTATAGTATTGATAACCGTCATTTAACAGTATCTCACCACCTCTGATAGATGTTACGAAACAAATTTCTTGAGTATCATCTATATTATGCCGACTTGTTGAAGCTACAGGTTCCATTTGAGACATTTTTTACCAGCAATTATTTTTCTTTGATCTGAAATAGGCCGATATAATATTATATTTATTTCCAAAAAAGTAATAAGTAATTCTAACTTGAGGTAAATTTTTATATATTCAGTAAACTAAAGCTTAACAATCCAAGGTAATATTAACTAACTTCTGAAGAAGATTCATTTAATAAGTTGACATAGAAGACCAATATTATATAATTTTTAATAACTTATTTTAATTATAATCATTGTCTAAATAATGTTAAGATAAATTTTACACCGGGTAGAAATGAATGAATTAATTATTATCAATTTGGTGGAATGTTACATTCCGACAATATTGACTTAAATTAAGTACTTTAAATTAATTTTACAATTTAACAGTATTTCAAATAGTAAATTATTTAGTAGAGACCAATCCATCCCTTAACTATTCCGACAAAATTACCAAAAGAAGAAAAACATTATAATAATAAACGACAAATAAAAAATCAGTAAACACGCAAAAAATAAATTATTTAAAACTTACCAGTTTGTACACTTTCACCGCACGGATTATTTTTTGGCACACTTATCAACAACTTGACTACAACTAATAATTGTAAACTAATGCAAAACGTTACTGTTTTTTTCTGCTGGCCTGCGATCCCTATTGTCTTTGTCCCGCACCGCACCCCTCTCGAACTACTCACACCTGCACCCTGGAGCGCGGGGAAAGGCCGAGCTTAGACGCGAGTTTGCCTTGCGTATGAACAAAAGAATTATGATTCACTTTAGACTATCTTTTTAAGTCAGAAAAACTATTACATTACATATTATTTACCTTGTATACTATTACGGTATACTACCTGATACCTAAGAGCTTATGAAGGTTGCCGAATTATTATTATTATTATAATATACTTATACATCAAAACAATCCAAACTTCCAATGTGAAGAACGAGTACTATTTGACGCTACTGTGCCTGTATTTCCTTATGCTTCAACTGTATTGCAGTTAACACTTTTCAACATATCTGTACTTTTTTAAACGAAATTACATTAAAACAGTACTAAATAAACAAATATCTTTTTGTGGGTCGAACGGGCACTAAAAAAAGAGGTCGACCGGGCACTTTTTAATGGGTTTTATTTTTTGGGTCCAGTGGGTACTAAAAAAGAGGTCGACCGGGCACATAAATTATTATATTTTGAAGAGGGTTGAACGGGTACTAAAAATGAGGTCGAACGGGCACTTTTGTAATTGGGTCGAAATTTGAGGGTCGAACGGGTACGTAGCCGAAATAAAGTTAACGAGAGAGGCCTACTTGCTTACATTTTATGTGTTATGTTTTGCTGTTGCTATTGTAAAAAATACATGTTTACGAACCAATATTTTTTGTTTACTGCTTTGCTTATACAAAGCTAGTTTCTCCCTGCGAATCCGCCTGATAACCACGTCGACTATCGCCCGAAAAGATTGCCTATGTGTTATTTTATGTTTTGCTATATTCCTGCAAAGTTTCACCAAAATGCGGATAGTGGCTTTTCCGTGGAAAAGTAACAAGCATCCGTCCATACATCTGCCCTTACAAACTGTCGTGTCCTGATAGTTGGATGTTTTGATGACGACGTTTATACTGGTACGGTCCGGTGGTTCATGTTAATAATACGTGACGAAAAATTGCTAAGGTACATGATTGCGACCACCCCCTATCTTCCCGTGGGTGTCGTAAGAGGCGACTAAGGAATAACACGATGCAAATACCATCTTTGCGTAGAGACGGAAAACTCGACATCAAACCATATACGACTGCCTCGTTGGTCTCGCGGCATAAATGTGCGCGTGGGATCGGGAGGCCCCGGCTTCGATTCCTGGGTCGGGCAGTGTTATTGGGTTTTTCTGTCACGAAATTCTCAGTAGCAGCACGGAGTCTGGAAATGTGCCCGGTACGGTAATAGGCTCACCCCTTATTACGTGGGACTAAAGTATATCTGGCGAAAAGTGGGTGTAGAAATACACCTCTACCTACCCCTTCGGGGATAAAAAGGCGTGACGATATGTATGTATGTATGTATGATTGCGATCACGACTAACTTTATTGTCTTTACCGAACAACCAAACCGCAAAACCGTGACTCTTAAATTCTTGTCATGTTTTTTTTTAATTTTAAATATTCATTTTTTTTAAGAAATATCTGAAATACTTAATGATTGAAATAGAGTTAGTGAAGGTTATTATTATAAATAGGTCTATTAATTATAAACTTATATCGTAGTTTGCCGGTAATTATCTGATAAAATCTATGAATAAATCGAATAAATATTACCTAACAAGGCACGGTTGATTTTGCGAACATTAGTATGCTGATTTTTAGTTATTTTATGGTAAAATTATTCAAAACACTAATACCTATCTCTCCTGATTAAGATCTAATTTGTGTGAAACTAAAATTTTATATTCAGAACACTAGGCATTTAACGAATCATAACCGGCTAATTATAATTATAGCAAATACATTTTTTTTACCAGTGGTTTTTTATATAGGTATATAAGTATTAGGAAAAAGCTATTTTAATGCTGTCCTTAAACATTTATGATAGGCCACCCACTGTTTATATGCTTGTTTTAAATAAGCAAAAATGACATATCAATAAATAAAAAATAATTTGGCTAATTAATATTAACACATAATTTAAAATAGTGCTAAAAGTCTATCTGCCGTAAGAAATTTTGTGACGCCAAAAATATATTAAAATTTATACGATGCCTATTTAATCAAAATAGAAGAAAAGTTTAGTATATACGCAGGTGTATTCCTGTTGTCCCTATTGACGCTGTCCCCATACAATGGGGACAATAGGACTTAATAAAATTAATTAAAATTTATGCTTGTTGTCCCCATTGCCTGTTTATCTGTTAATGGGGACAGCGAAACTCAAAAAAATAATTAAAATTTATGCCTGTTGTCCCCATTGGCTGTACGTAATTCAAGTAACTGAATAGGTTATGTTAGGTTCTCTTTTGATCGTTAACCCAAAAATAGGAGCCCTGCGAAGCAGGGCTCCGTCAACTTAGTTTATTAAAAACTATTTAATTGGACATAATGTCTACTTACCTACATATTATATTTGTGATATAATATAATATAAACTAAGTTGACGAAGCCCTGCTTCGCCGGGCTCCTATTTTTGGGTTAATGGTCAAAAGAGAACCTAACATAACCTATTTAGTTACTTGAATTACATACAGTCGCACCTTACCTTTGTTTTGTTGTCCCCATAAGGAAAAAGCGTCAATGGGGACAACGGGAAAAAAAAATTATGACATCCCGCTGTCCCTATCGTGGGGACAGCTTCAGTGGGGACAACAGGAATACACCTATACGCATACGGTTTTCAAAATGTATACTCTCAATTATTTTTTAATTAGTGGGTATATTTTGCTGCAAGTATTTTGCAATAACACACAATTTCATAATGTCCGAAGTTCTGCTAGAACTTATATACAAACTTTTTTAAGACATCAACCTCTGGTGTAAAAATTTTGAACTTGAGTGCTAAAACTTTAACTTGAAAATTCAGAAGTGGACTTCCCAGTGCCGGCGGCTATTTGACACAAAGAAACCAGCAGTCCAAAGAAACAGCCTAGTGTATATCGTAGGCCAGCGACGAAGGATCGACTCCATCACCGTTTGGCGCACTGAGTACCTACTTACTTTCGACAAATGATGAGTTTTTCGTTGCTGGCGCCAGTCACTATCTGTATGTGAGAATAGAATAGCTTATACACTCTACAGTACTGATGATCTTGCAGACTTGAAGCAGTTTTCTTTTTCCAACATCCACATTATTAAACTAAGCTAATCTGTTTCTAGGTTTTGCCATTTCTGTTCGTCCATTATGCTATATTATCAAAAGCTCAAGAATATTTCCTATCATAGAATTGTTAAACTGTGTTTTAAAGACTGCGTGCCGCCTGTTTCGTAATAAAAAGAAAACCGCAAAATGTTTAGTGTTTTGTAAAGGAACTAATATGATAAGTTGCTTTTTCATACAAAAGCGATACACCGTCAAATCAAATTTTACGGATGTGCACTTTTTTATGAAAAAAGTTAGATAATAGTGCCTGTAGCTAATTCGCAGATGTTCGTGTAAAGAGCAAGTTCTTGATATTTTTTGCACTAGGTACACTTCGCATGCAACCGCAATTCGATACAAGATCTGAGATTTTTGATTGATTGCGATGACAATGACCGCGGCATTGAAACTCTTTCGGCTATGATTATCACTGTCAGATCAATATAACCTTTTGAATGGAACGGAATTGTGAAAGCTTAAGAACAAAGAGATAACTAGAAAATTGGTAACTGCTTGTAAAGAGGCTGCCTAAAAAGAGCCTCAAAGAACAAAAGTTAAGCCTTCGCTTCTACATGACATGAAGATCTTTGTCAGTCGGTAGATACTGGGTGACAATACATGTCCTTAAATATACCAAATTGACACTTGTCAAGCCATGAGTCGTAGAATTAAGACGGCAGTCACTCTGTGGAAAAGTTAATATTCTGTCATACCTGGCTAGACCAGAAAGCGGTCCCAGTGCTGCCTGGGAGGAGAAAGTCTTCGATCCAACCAGCATAACGCTAGAATGATGATGAATCTATATCTGATACTCATATGTATCTTACAATTGATCGTGGTTTAATCTAAAGCTTCAAGTATACGCATAATTCTTTTTAGAATTGCATCCTCGCTATCGCGATTCTGCAAGAAAAATACATCGATAAGAGGATCCTATGGCTACAAATTAATCGCGAAAGAAATGATAAAAATAATGGATGATGCATGCGCAAATGCAATTTGTTTGGAAGATTACATCTTGTAGGAAAGGGTGTGTTGCAAGACTAGCCGGGCTGTATCTCGATCCATTTGTTTATAAGCCATTATCTTATAAATAAATGTGGCTACGTGCAATCACGCTTATTCGGTGAACGTTTATATGGATATCTGCGAACGGACAGTTTCATAATAGGTGGTTTCGTGCCAATTAATGAAAACAGGTGGTTGCGAAAATTGACCAAAAACGCTCTTTAAGTATTTGTGTAGGAGGTGAATTGAGAACACAATGGTGTTTAAATTTTACGAAGATTTAAAAGTTAATTTTGTTTGTATAGGTATAGGTACATTAGAGAAAACATAATTTTATAATTTAAATGAAGCTTAATCTAATCTTAGTAACTACAAAAAACATAAAAAAAATTAAAAAGTGAAAATATTTACACGGTTTAGGCGTCTTAAAATGCCTCCGCATCAATATCATCGGGTAACGTGCAGAAGGCTGGCAGCATTGCCACGCTGGATGGCAATGCTGATTCTTTGAGCAAAGAATAAACCAGCCCTCTGGTCACGTGAGACGTCGATTAACCGTTGAGAAATTTCCCGGAATAGAAAACGAGCGCTCGGACCCCATGAGCCTAGCGTTTCCACCCCAAACGGCTCATACACGTAATTACTTACTAAATTACTGTATTTGCGCCGTTTGAGGGTTTCCGCAGTTGCAGCAGCAGCGCCAGCATGGCCTCCCGTGCTTGGAACATGTGATGGCGCGAAGGTGTCTACGTAGGTTGGGTCCAATTAAAAGTTATTTATACCGATCGCGAAATGAACTTATGAACAACAAAAGTGCATCTATAGTAGATATTTATTTATCTATGCCTTTATGTTTCATTTTTACTACATCAATATGGAAAGGGAACTCCATATGTAAGCTAATCGTAGGTATCGGGCTAAAAGTTCATAAACTTGACACCTTGTATTCAAATCAAGCAAATAGGCTTTGATTACATACAATTGTCAATAGGCCATTCGATCATTACCCACAATTGTAAGGGTGCGTGCACAATGTACGTCGTTTTACGGGACCGTTCGTGATAGTTGGTCACGATTTTTAACAACACAACGACATAGATCCGTATGTCGTGTGACACTTTGAATTTGGGCTGGGTGGCACACTTACACGATATATGGCAAGATTGGCCCACTGCAGTTATTTGTTGGATTTCCAACTTTGTCGGTTTAATAGAATGGATCGTATCGTTTTCTGTTCAAAGTTTTGATTTGAGTAGGCTGATGTCCATCTAGTTGTATATAATTGAGGTTATGTTTATTGTCGAGAGTTGATTGAGAGTTCGATTCCAAATTCAGTGCAGCATAATTACATTTAGACGCTGTTCATATGCATATACGTTCCGTATTGGTAAACATTAAGAAAATAAATTTACTTTATACTGCATAACGCAGCAGTCATAGAAAACCACGCAAAACTTACGACTAAGTCTTGCGTGAAAGTTAGTTCTTAATAAAAATAAATGGCGTATTTTTTGTAAGTAGTTACATAAGGAAATAATGTAGTGCTTAGAGTCCATGAGCGATATGGTTGCATTAGAGTAATACCGAATTACTTGAGCATGAGGCATCATGGTTGGGAAATTCCGGGTAATTCTACTAATCATTTCCGCCTCTCTATAAAACTGTCATAATATTATTGTCGACTATTTGTTGAGCTCAGAATATTTGCTTGCCATCATTAGATGGGCCTACAGAAACGGCATAGCGTTGCAGGCGTTAGTTAACAGAATGGAGGGAAAACGCAAGTGTCAGATTTAAATATCTTTGTAACAGGAAAGCTTGTAAATTGAGGAAAGTCATACAGAAAATATTTTTGTGTGATAGTTAGGTATGGTAATTCCACAAGTGAATCAGACCACGTGGTGGTAGTTATAGTTAAGTGCTTTATGACTGCTTAAACGGGTGTCCGAACAATTCAATCAACATTTTATTCAAAGAAATAATGTAAGTATACAGGGTGTCACAAGACCCATCACCAAGCCGAAGTCTACTCGTTGTGGACATCATGCCAAGTCATACTAACCAAAAATAATACGTGGGAAACGCTTCTTTTTTTAAGTTTTCACATTTTTTAAACCGCTATTAAAAGCTCGCGCGTGCAATGCTCGAAATACCTACTTATCCATGGGGTTATAAGGCATCTAAAGAACATATTCGCGGGGTAAATGCATCGATTTTGTACCTAATTAGAAAAATTCCATACTAACTTTAACCCTCAATATCTCCTGAACCAGTTATTTCCCAGGTATGGTGCCAAAGTAAAAAATGTTCGTAGTGAATGGTACAACATGGGATTTCAGGTTTCGTTAAGGGTCTTTTTACACCCTGTGTAATGCTGCTTGTCAATCATATTATTTTCAAAAAAATATTTAAAAAGACTAATCCCGTAGTGGCAATACATGCTGTATCGTGGAGGACAAAGAATTTCGACGTATGCCAAGACAATCTGGGCTTAAAACAAAAATGTATTTGCATATAGGAAACAAACTCGGATTGCTACATGATTTTTCATTCATCGTTCGGAGCATATTCAAACAGCTAGACGATTGATAGCTATATAATAATACTAGACGTCGCCAGCGGCTTCGCCCGCGTCAATTATACATATAAACCTTCCTCTTGAATCATTATTATATCTATTAAAAAACCGCATTAAAATCCGTTGCGTAGTTGTTAAGATTTAAGCATACATAGGGACAGACAGACAGAAGACAGACTTTGTTTTATACTATTTAGTGATAAAAAATACATTACACAGATTAGGAACAGGTTCAATCAAAGTTGCTTTCAATCAAACAATAAACAATTGGTAGCGATACAAACATACGTCAGAGTTCTAGATGATCTAGAGCAAACATCAAAACAAAACAATGCCATACAAATGACATCAACTCAACTCAGTAGGTGTAGGTACCATTAAAAAGCATCCTGTTTGTTGTACACCGCGTGGGTGCTTAGTGTGCCATTATTCTTAGATAAGACTTACCGAGGAATCCATCTGCATCCGGGACCTAATATCTCCTTGAATAATAACAGAAAAATGCAACGCTGGTGATAATTTCCTGTCTTTTCTGTGCACATTAAGCCCTTTGTGTAAAAAGTCATGTAATCGTCTGTCCAGGATAATTTTAGATTTATAGGATTCGCATGAGTGCTTTTTAAAGATTCCTTAACGTAGCTGCCACGTAAGGTTAACTTGAGCTTAGGTACTTATTACAGCAGCAGCAGAGCTTAGGTACTTATTTAGCAAACAAAATATTTCTTTCCAACTGACTAATGTCGTCTGTTAGTCTCAATCCAAGGAGCATCCGTGCACCCGTTGCATTGTGACCACATGACTAAAATATTCTATTCCTTTCTCAAGAATGGGCGCTACTATACTTGCAAAACAACGGTTCTGTTGCATGTCTGTCATATCACGCCGCCATCTAACACCACAAGCTATGAGAAGAAATTTCCTTTTTATCAAATTGCATCCAAATATTTATTAGACATTACCAAATCGTTGCTTGATGGTTTGATACAGATAATATCTGGCATTCTAAATGACGCTAGGAGAATGTTCTCATTATTATCTTCTTACAATGGCTCCTCTTGTAACTTGGTACTTAACTTACTATTTTCTAAAGGCTTTACGTAATATAGATAAAGGTCATTTGCATTGTTGAACTGTCAACTTGTAAGTAACTAGATTGAGATGCCATGATAAAGTCTAAGGTTTGTAATGTGTTCTCACGTAAGACTTCCGAGGGAAAAGGGCTTGTTTCTGGTATAGTTGGAAATGGCAAGACTAATAAAATTGATTATTAAATTAATTTATTGATTTCAAATACCTATGACACCCAAGCTACTTGGACTAGCCACCTGGTTATAAAAAGAAACTATCATTTTGGAACTTTGATGCCTCTGTACAAATGTAAAACTATAGCTCCTTAATATAGAATCTTTTCAATCCCTCCTTCTGTGTTTTTCTACTTCATGATCTGCATAGCATGAATTGTTGTTGCATGAATTGTTGTTGCATAAATGGCAGCTGTGTAAATGGCTCAAACACTTGCGAAGTCTTCCCTTACAAGGCTTAATCCTGATGCGGACATCTTTAAAATTATATAAACATTTTGTTAAAATGAGGATCGTTCCTTCCAATCGAGTTCGCCAATTACGTTCAGTGATCTCTGTCATGTAATAACTAATAACTTATAAGCCCGCCTATTGTACGTATTGTCGGTATTGTTATTGTTTCGTTTATGCTATAATGCTTAGTGGTAGTACTTTTTATTAAGTCAGATTTTATCGACTTATCTGTGACAACATAACCAAATATTAAAGCTTCTCGGTATTGTGATAGTTTTAAATAATCGCGCGGCGGCCTATACAAGCATTAGAAGATTAATAGGCTAGGCTTCACATGAGGCCCCAGGTGCGCGTTACTTAACCCCCTGTGTGGGAGAATTGCTAGAAATCTGTGCTCCCTTCTCCAAGCAACGTATGTTACGTTGCCAAACACCTTCTTGCGCCCAGTAGTTATGGTGTGTTCTGCTGTGGCGTTGTCTATAAGTCAGTCAGTCACTTAGTAATGGAAGATATATATATATTGATTGATGTATTTTATATATGTAGGTACCATCAAACAAGTCAGCGCTAGACCAGTTTGAAAAAAAAATCCCTTGGGTCGCTCATAGAGTCGAGGCACACTAGAAACTGGTTTTGTATACGAGTGTCAATGTGCGTGTAAAGTAGCACTGGAAACGACGATGTCTTGCTGAGCGATTCTCGCCCTTATGGTCCAGTGGAAAGTTGTTCGACTGTACAATATTGTACTTTGTAAGTATGTTTATTTTATTCGAGAGTAAGCACTGAATCCCACTAAAGCTAGGTAGGCTTAACTATATTACGTACGTTCTTTACAAAAAAGATACAATTTTTACGGATTGTTTGCTTCACTCCGCTTATATAAAGTTGTTATGTAGGCTGATACAAAGTGGAATCTGGCAATAAATTTGTATTATTGTTGACGTATTCATACGTCTGCTCTGGCCTTGCAACTTGTATGGATTCAAAAAACCCACTTGATCGATATTGAGTGACGTTGTGAAATATAATACCTTTCTTTGTACAATTTTAGTACTATTCATCTGTGAAGTACCTAATCTTCCTGATCTTCTGATCTACCTGATCTTCGTTTAATTTTCTATTGCTTGAACTTGATAACTTTGACCTGTTTATAAATTAGAGATAGTCCTAAGACTATCAGATCAAGAGAAGATACTTTCGAACGTCTTTATATGTGGGCTGAACTCAGTCGAGTTTTGTTCTGGTTTTGCCTTCATCAAATAATATAGTCAAACAAACTAGAGTTATCTCCAAAATTAGCATACATCCTTCTTTATTACCCAATTTTACGATATCGATGTTAATCTAAACGTAACCGTTCTTCCGTTTATTGGAATCTATTCCATTGTCTCTTGATTACAGTTTACCGTTTTAGAATTATACAGAACATTTATAAAGTAGCTTGGAACGAGGCTTATACAGCACAAGTTGTAATAAGTCTACTAATAGGTACAGTTACTTGTATGATGGTCCGTGTGGTAACAAGCTAGACCAATTGTATAATATCGCTATCTATCAAAGCTATAGAGGGGTTTTCTAATATACGCCTAATGGCTACCTCTATGCTGGAAGTGAATTTATGTAACGATATGAAAATGCTAGTTATTTGTTTTCTGTATTGTATATCTACATGTTGAATAGTAACGAGATTGTGAACAATAATGGCAAAATTATGTAGGAAAAATGTTTTTTTTGGAAATAATTTGGAGAAGATACAGGTACCTAAACTTTCTCTATATGGGCACGATGCATTCTCAAGCAAATCCAAGTTAGGTACCAGACACAAACGAGAATTGTATCTCATGTAAGGCTTTTGCCTACGCCTTCCTGAGGTGTCTGAATAGCCCTCTAGACTTTCCGAGGTCTTTTTTGCTTATCGCAGTGTAGACAGTGTAGTGAAGATAATTAAAAAAAGCAAGCTTTGATAAGTTACTGGCCACTTAGTAAATGTACTAGAGCCTCGTGGAAGTTTTCCTAATTCAAGGTTTTAAGTTTTCATATTCATGATCAATAATTTGGTTATTGCCTCTCTGACTTAAATATATTGTTGCCTTATTTTTATGGACAGCAAATTACAATGGCCTAATCAAATCAGAAATCAGATCAAGAAATTTACCTATATCATCATAAAATACCTACTTGTATGTCGCAGCGCTCGTGTACAACTACCCAATAAAGTCCATTAGCACTTCTAAGGGTTTCAAGTAGTAAGAATCTGTAGAAAGTGGTCGCAAAAACCGGATTACACCAGCGCCGAATTCGCGAGTGAAACCCCACACGCACGTGTGCAAGTGTCCTTAATTATGAGCTGCTGACGTTCTCCACTGTAATAATAGCGTAGGCAGAAAGCTAGTTGAGAATATTTTTTAAATTGCTTTTTAAATATTACATCAACAACTATGAGTACTGATTTCTCCTTTAAGAAGAATTATCTAATTTAGTTTGAGTACCTTCTGTCGAAAATAACAATATTGTTTAATCATAGAAGATATGCCAGGGAAAAATTTTCACACTATTAAACATGCTACAACACTAGAGCGGGAAACATTCAAATGGAATAGAGTAAGTATACTGTGACTTAATCGAACGCTATTCTTAACACAAAGTCAAGTCACTGGGTCAAAAAAATCCAAACAAATTCGGATCTACACACATTCGTCTCAGAATCGTGATTTTATCTAGGTACTGTTGAGCTACCATTGCTAATAGTTAAAATTAATTCAAATTGAACATTGGTTTCATAGTCTCAAGTATTAGAATGGGATACGATATGCAATTAGGTTTTAAAATCTCTGTGACAAATCGATTCCCACGCAGAGAAACGCAAGCTATAGCTGGATACGACAAGGCTATTTATACATTCAAATTAGGACCAATATCGCTGGCGCCAGTGCTTTATGTAATGACACAATAACTCAACTTGTTTGCCAAACACAGCTCCAATACATACTATTAAAATACAAGATAAGAGAACTTTAAAAGCACTAAAACTTGAACACACGTCAAAATGCCGAATTATTGATAAATATATTTCTATTCTCGAAGCGACATGAAAAATCTATTTCGGATCGTCTGCCAAGTCTAAAAAGCCGAAGTATTCGACTAATAATGAATCGCTTGAGATAATGAGCGGTTTTTTGTTTTAAAACGGTGATTTAGAATCGACGCCTGGCGCCATATTGGTTAGAGATCGGTTGATAGGAGCACGCGCGACGCGCAGTTTTACCGAAGTATCGTTTTTTTTTTTATTGTTAGGATGCTTTGGACATTGTTACATTATCTCGAGTTTTTTTTTTAAATTAACCGCATTTCGTTGTTGTTCTGAAGTAAAAAGTTCTTGTGAACTTTTTTATTCCACAAAAGCTTGCCAAGTTAACCAAAGTTTTGACGTAAATCGTTTTAAGTCATCAAATTCTTCAAAATTTACATCTTGACAATGTTTGGTGGTTAAAAGAAAAATGTAAGTCGTTTGATTATGAATTGGGGTGCAAGTGCAGGCACCAATTCATATAAAAGACCTACTATTTTGATTTTTGATTGATGATTGGACGCCACTTCTTTTTCAAGAGGAATGACAAAAAAGCTCACCACCTATTGTCAATTATCAACACAACATTCAATTTTACACGAGCAATGATATAATAATCCACGACAGTAAAGGCTTGTACGTATCAGAGACTTGCGAAGGAGCAAAGTGGTATGCGAAGAAAATTGCTAGCTACAGTACCTATCACTTTTTACCTACCTTCTGACAATAAAACTGTTTCTATCGGTCTCAGAGAAGAGACGAAGTAGGAGTGCGTGGGAAGCCAAAATAATTGAAGAGCGCCAGTAAATGAACGAGCCTTGCAGACTCATGCATCTATAAGTCTCTACTTCGTATGATAAGTTACACACAGATTATTGTGTTACTAGTATTACCTTTATGTTACCTCCTTATGGTGGCATTTTAAAATCCTTCCTCAGTGTGTCTGCATCACCCCCTGTCCTAATTTCAAGCTTCTAGGTTTAGTAATTTGTTATCTACAATGATATCATGTGACTCGTGACAAGGACTTTGTATTTGATGATGATTATAATAAGACGAATCTTCTCTTGACGCAAGTGTGTGTTTGTGCTTGAGAGCTTTTTCATATTTATGGGACGTTATCCGTTTTTGATTTCACTCGTATGATCGTACATTACACACGTAACATTTTTCGCTGCTTCGTACATCTTGTATCTACGTTTTCACTAAATACGAGCTACTGGTGAAGGTCCACTGCATTATACGTCTTTAGTGAACGTGCATCCTAAAGGTACTTCCACAATATTCTATCCTTCAAGATCGCTATCACAAATCCATATGGTCGTTAAATTGCCGCGCACGGTTCGAAACCCTCTCGAAGTTGTACTTAATCAGTCGGATCGACTTGCAGGGCTTCAAGTTAATTGTTTGTATTGGCCTTATTTTGCTTTTTGGTGTAGGAGAAATCTCAGGCATGGAAGTCCCCTCACGGTGGTTTTCTTTACTGTTTATTAAATTTAAAAATATTATACTACTATTTAGAAAAACATTGACACGACAGATGCAAATGAGCAGAATACGTGTCTTCTAAAAAAGGCAGCCTCAAAACTCGCAGAATAATGAATTAATGACAAAAGAAAGTGACTTCACTTCTTCCTAAAGCTCGTTTTCATATAAGAAATATTAAAGCTTTCAATAAGTCAATATAGAAACAATTACCACGATGTAGCTTATTTCCATTTTGCATTGAAGACATAAAAATATATTTACCCACCATAAACGTACATCGATAGATCAGTTAATGCAGGAAATGTTGTTCAGTAGAATCAAATCGGGCCTGACTGACGCATTGTGTGACCAAGAGTAGGGGAATGTATATGGATATCAGGCGACATTGGCCATAAACCAGCGGTCGCCTTTGTGCACGGTTCCCACGTCCGATAGTCAAGAAATCGATTGTGAACTTTGTTTTGTAGTACCGATTTGTTTAATTTGTTTAACTTTAGCTTGCAATGGCACTTGATGTTATCGGGTACTGTAGGGTATAAGTATTGTAGGGTTAAAATTGCAACGGATTTTGCAATGCATTATTATTTTTATATGGAAGGTAGGAAGGAATTCGAAATATTGTATGAGCAATTATTTTAAAGTTAGTAGTACCTAAACCCATTCACGGTTAAGAATAAGGTGAAAGGCAAATCCGTTAAACTATTCACTTTGTAATTCCAAATTCTGAATTTTACTAAGAACTGTAAAATAGTTCGTGTCGTTCGTGGCTTCAATCTATAAATAATTTACGTAGGTAGCCACATTCCTTTAAACTATGACGTTATTTCTTTCGTTAATAATCGCAGTTAGACACTTTTAGTACTTTACTCCTGCTCTAATTACAGCGTTTACATAAAAATCTGGTTTTGTAAGAGGCATTTGTACGTCGGTCATCTTCAGCATAGCGTTATAGTACTTAGTAATGTTTTAAACGCGAATTGTACAAGCATCAGTGGCGGATCAACGGGAGGCTAACCGTGGCACATGCCCCGGGCGGCAGCTTCATGGGGGCGCCAAAATCATGTCACAACTTAGAGCGAAAATTCAAACTGGTTGGAAAACAGTTGGGAGGGGGCGCCATTATCAAGATTTGCCCCATTTCGAACAAAACGTAGACCCGGTACTGACAAGCATTGCCATAGGTTACTGTAGCTTGATCTTACACTTGTAAGAATGTAGAATAAAGGATGAACTATCGCGTTCCATCTTATTTGAACGATTGCTCATTGGACAACTTTGTAACTTCAAACAGACTTTTTTGAGATGCGATGTAAAAAAGATACTAAAGAATTCTCGAAAGCTTACGAGGAAAACTGGTACAGCTGTTTCGCTGTAAAAAATCACTATTTTACGATCAGAATTTAGATCACAGGTTTTCTAGCTCATGCATTTTTTATGTTCACTATAGAATGCAATATAAAAAGCAAAAAAGTGTCATAACTTTTGTACCATCATTTTCTGTCATATTGCCTACTTTGTTCATACTTAACATTAGGGTTGTGCAGTTCAGTTTTACTTACATTAACACAATGTTTCCAAAGGTAATTTTGAAGATATTATTTTTTGTGCTAGTAAATAATATAATTATTGTACTTGCGATGAAGAGGTGGTCCGTGCTAACCACATTAATAAATTCGAACTCTCACATAACATCATGAATTCATGTCCAAACATACTTTGAGTTTACTTTTATTATCCAGAATGCTCTGAATAAATAGGGCAAAGGCATCCATGTATTACATTTCAAAGAAACTGTCATGCTTTTTGTTACAACTGTGCCTAAGGAGAAAGTAATTCTGAAATCATACCTAGTAAACGAATTAGTAAATTAAGAACATTTGGCATTGTTGAATGTCGCTAATTGTATAAATAACTAGCTGACCCAGCGAACTCCGTATCGCCTTTTTAAGAGTTTTTATTTAATTCCCTTTTTTCCAAGCCCCTTTTCCAAAGTTAACATTGACTAAGCGCTTAATTTCTTTTCATTCCAGGGTCTATAAATGATGCAAAAACAAACATAGATTTTTATATAATATTGAATTCCCCATTCCTTAAAATATCGGAGACGATACCCATCTCGACTTAAAAAAATCCCGTCTGATATCTTTGATTTCCTATCCGCCATCTTTGATCACGAAATAGATGTTGTATTTGGATTCACCATTCCTTAAATCATCAGAGACGATACCAATATTGATTTTTTAAATTTTTCCCATCCGCCATCTTTGATATCCCATCTGCCATCTTGAATCACAAAATAGATGTTGTATTTGGATTCCCCATCCCTTCAGACATCGGAGACGATACCCATATCGATTTTTAGAAAAAATCCCATCCGCCATCTTTGATCACGAAATAGATGGTGTTTTTGAATTCCCTATTCTTAAAATATCGGCGACGATACCCATGTCGACTTTAAAAAAATCCCGTCCGCCATTTTTGATTTCGTATCCGCCATCTTTGATCACGAAATAGATGTTGTATTTCGATTCGCCATCCCTTAAAACATCGGAGACGATAACCATATTGTTTTTTTAAAACTTTCTCATCCGCCATCTTTGATCACGAAATAGATGTCGGATTTGGATTCCCTATCCCTTTAAATATCGGCAACGATAACCATATCTACTTTAAAAAATAAAACCCGTCCGCCATCTTTAAATTCCTATCCGCCATCTTTGATCACGAAATAGATGTTGTATTTGTATTCACCATCCCTTAAATCATCAAAAACGATACCCATACTGATTTTTAAAATTTTTCCCATCCGCCATTTTTGATTTCCCATCCGCAATCTTGAATCACGAAATAGATGTTGTATTTGGATTTCCCATCCCTTTAAACATCAGAGACGATACCAATATTGATTTTTTTAAATTTTCCCATCCGCCATCTTTGATTGCCCATCCGCCGTCTTTGATCACGAAATAGATGTTGTATTTCGATTCTCCACCCCTTAAAATATCAAAAACGATACCCATACTGATTTTTAAAATTTTTCCCATCCACCATTTTTGATTTCCCATCCGCCATCTTGAATCACGAAGTAGATGTTGTATTTGGATTTCCCATCCCTTTAAACATCAGAGACGATACCAATATTGATTTTTTAAAATTTTCCCATCCGCCATCTTTGATTGCCCATCCGCCATCTTTGATCACGAAATAGATGTTGTATTTCGATTCTCCACCCCTTAAAATATCGAAGGTGATACCCATATTGATATTTAAAATTTTCTCATCCGCCATCTTTGATTTCCCGTCCGCCATCTTGGATCACTAAATAAATTTCATATTATTAATCAGCGTCCTGAAAATCTCGAAAAAGATACCCATATAGATCGTATCCTATTCGTTTAGCCTTTTTTTGCCTTTGACCCAACCCTACCCCTTCTCGTTTGACCATTTTATTATTTTGTCTGGCCCCTAAAAGTTTTGGCGTAATTTGATATAGCCTATAGCCTTTCGGAATAATTGGGCTATCATAGGCAATAACAATTTTTAAAATCCGACTGCTAGTTCCTGAGATTAGCCGACATTATGTTTTAGCCTTTTTAGCCTTTTGCCCGGCCCCAAAGGGTCGAAGCGTTATGTTATATAGCCTATAGCCTTCCGGAATAACTGGGCTATCGTATACAAAAATAATTTTTCAGATCCGACCGGTAGTTCCTGAGATTAGCGCGTTCAAACAAACAAACAAACAAACAAACTCTTCCGCTTTATTATATTAGTATAGATTGTTTTATGAAATTTATTTGTGTTAAGAACAATGCCTATATTGGCAGCCCTAAACCACAATTTTAGTACCAACAACCAAAACACAAACAAAATGTTCCACAATGGGCACAACTTAAGTAGCATACAACAAACTGTTCTACAATAAGAGCATCGTGAGTGCTTGTTTTTGTTTCGATTGTAAGCAACAATGGGGCGAGTAACTCGCAGGTAATATATTGTTACCAACATTATGTGCAACTGTTATAATGGCTACTGGTAACGGAATACCTGTGGATATGAAAGTAACATTGTTTTGCGAAATTGAGACTTCGGTTTGGCTATAAAAGCTGTGGTTTCGGCTAAAATAGTACACGCTCATGGGTTATTTTCAGCAACCTAGAGGAATTTGCTGGTGTAGTAAATTTTATGCGAGAGAGTAAAGCGCACTTAAATTAGGAATACACCTGCCATTAAAGGTAGACTGCTTGATGCCTAAGACCCCATTTATTGGCTTTGAGTATATAAAGTAAATAAATAAATAGAGCACATTTTTAGGTGATGGTTCAGGTTCAAGGAATTTATAAGTTCTGAGTTCTTAACATGCAGAAATTAATAGGCTAAGTGTTGTATTACACTGGCTTTATTTTCAGTAACAGTATTTTTAATAGGTTTCTCATAAAGTTATAATCCATTTTATTGCCATTCAGAAACCCGTTAGTTGATTTATATTACACACAAGCTATAATTTTGTAAATCAATTGTGTGCGCAACCGGTACCGCAAAGAATCACATAAAATTGTCTAGAAAATCCAATAACGGTGCCAGTACACGTAATTTTTCACACAGTTTAAATCTTTTTTCGGTAACATTACAAATTGATCTAAGAAGCAGCGGCCAGCGACGCAATGTTTTATTGATTAGCTAAAACTTCGTGTTTTACACCGTATTACTTTCAGACTGAGCCGATAATACCGGTTCCATGACAAAATAATCTGAATGACCACTGTCGACGAACTCCACTGTCTGTCTGTCATCGGCAAAACATTTCGTTTGGCCGCACTAAACGCAACAGAAGCAGGTCGATAGTCGGACTTTTTGCTACAAACCTCTTCAACACATTGATCTGATAATTAAATTACGGATAAAAAGTTATTGCAAATTTTAAAATCCTAACGTGTAATTAAAATACACGCAAATAAACTGCTAAAACTTAATTTTATTTATAAATAGGTACAAATGTGGGCCGATATGAAATAAGGAATGAATGCACTTATATGTATAGTGTTGGAATGTCATCGACCACATTTATTGCATACAGTATTTTGTGTTTATAGGGTAATAGAGAAACTTTAAGCAGAAAGATGGGGTCGCGTTAATCGGTGACCTCCGAACTCGAATGGTTCATTGAGCATAGCAGCTGAGCAGCATCGTCATCCATTCAACCGACGCTATCGCCCGTCGCTCACGCTCAGTGCCGATCCTAAACACGGAACGCGTCACACGCGCCAACGACGTAGGCTGCGTAACTGTGTGCCTATGCTTTTTATTTTTTACGCGCGCTGGCGGGAAGTTTGACAGATATTTTTTTTCTGATAAAACTCGCAGCCATATTGAACGTTTTATTTTTTTATTTGTGAAATGAGTGTTTGATTGTGACTATTAAAAGTTATAGTTTACAAAACAAAACAAAGCGAGTCGAGATGACGACCTTATACCATGAGGTGAGTGCACGACATTTCACACTTGACATTTAATGTTTTGTTGAGTAATTGTTTTCGCAAACTGGACTCACCGTAGTTAACGTTCCAGTTTTTATTTATACTTTTTAATTGTATTATCAAATGCTGCAGGAACAAATTTCGCAACAGTAACTGTCCTTTTTAAACGTCTACCAGGAATTTTATGTTAATAAGTTAGTAGTTTTAAATTACAATGCTTTATTCAAAATATAACGGTCATTAGTATAAACATTTTTATGATGTTTGAGTCAGTGATTTTAACACATGTGTCACCCTATTCAATTTTTTTTGTCTACCATTTGGCGTTTCGAGGATGTCACTATGTGCTTGTGTCAATATTTGTTTAGATGCTGCACCCACGACAGGCGACAAGTTTTAAGATTATTTAGCATGTATACACATATAATATGTTTGTATTCGTGTGCCTATAAGTACATATATTTTATGTCAATGTTAGAGTGAGTGGAGCTTACGTATCAAGATCAGTTTACACAAGATACGACGTTATAGTATTTAATTTATCTTCAAATATAATTTTATGTGATCATAACAATTTAAAATAACGTTCCAAGTAGGCTTTAGTGTGTTTATAGATTAGACCAAACAATATATTTTTTTAGAACGCACATTCGTTTTAAAACAGGTTTTTAATTTGCCGCATTGATTTCTTTTTTATTTACTGATATATTAATGGGAACTGTTATCTAATTTAGATTTTATGTGCTAAGACGATAGAAACCTACATTTTAAAGGCTGGTTTTGAAGGTTAAAGATCAAAAGCCTACAGCCTACACCTACCTACCTAGATATTTTGTATAAGACATAAAATGCCTACGTCTATACATATATTGTTGTGCATGTACATTACCTCTAACAGAAAAGTGACAAGCCAAAACCGTTTTAATTTATATGCTATTGTTTGATAATGATAATAGGTACTAAGTAAGATACAAACCATGAAGGTAGTTGAAACGTTGTTGCCATCCGCAACACACATTTGAATGAACGTTAGATTATAATATTAAATAGAGATGACTAAGGATTGCAGGTACGTTCATAATTAAATTGGCAACACTGATCAACATAATTATGGGTCTTTTCCTTTTTTTACCCAACTATAAGTTGGGAAGTCTAAGTTACAGTAGGTACAAGTATAAAAAACGTAGTATGTGATATGAGTTTCCGCTGCTGAGTTCGATTTTCGCGTCCGGTGAAGCATATCTTATTCCGCTTACGTGCTGCAAGCTGCATAGTTTATTTCTGCCAATAAATGTGAAGTATCGGGTAAACAATCAGTAATAGGCTAGTGTAACTTAAAATAGCTCCTTCTACTCCGTCATATATATCGGGATTACCTTTTTGAAAACACGGCCGTGGATATAGTTCCTAAACATGTCGATTGATTTATTAATAGGCGATGTTTGTCCAAACTCCATCGCCAGGTTGCAAGCTGTCCTGTAATAAAAAACGAACAACAGCCCGACCAGTGGTGTAAGCTTTTTTGTTTATTATCATGTCTACACTCAATTTTGAATGTTTGCTTTGTTCATTAACACCGATCTGTTTGTTCTGGCAAGCAAGCAACGCTACGGTATCGCGTCTATGCCCGAGCCATCGAATGAAGATAAAGTTTGAAAATGTTCTATAACCGAAATGTCAAAAGCAAACGGAAATGTCATAAATCAAAATAAGTTCCAATGGAAAGTATACCTTAACAGTTTCTGTTAAAGGTCTTTATAGCATATTCTGATAAAAATCGTAGTAGGTTGGTCTAAGAATAGTTAGCCTTGTTTACATTGTAGTGTTTGTTTACAATCGCGGTAACATACCCTCAGTGATTTCCATCTATGGTGCACAGTTTGGTTTGCTTTTTTACTGGAGCTGTTAATACTTATCGCTGCCAGCTGCCAATTAGTGTGTGCAGTCGATATTTTTGGGTGCACTTTTCTTGCTTTTTATGTGTACCCCGTGACTGTTGACTTTTTATTTTATGAGATTTGTGATCTTAATGGCTGAGTTTGTTTTGTTATTTTAAGTATATTTTGAGTTAGTAGTAGTCGCAAGTCTAGTAGTCACAAGACTCATAAGCTAATTTAGTATGAATGTATAAAATAATTTTATTTATTTCATTGTCTCCAATGGTTAAGCGACAGACAGCTTAGAGACAATGTTTTATCCGTAAGTATCTAATGATTTGGCTGTACCTAAGCGATTGAAAAAATTCACGATGCGTATTTATAGGTTCCTCATAGGTACATACATGTCTATTTAAGGTGCTTTAATCGAGGGAATTTGTTGTACCTTAATATTGTCATTTAATGAATAAGATACCTTAACTAAACTTGTAAGATACTAAGCTGCAATTAGCCCATCAACAGCTGAGGAGAACAGCAATAAGCTCTTATTAAGAAATCAATATGATGCGCATGTAATCTGTTTGAATTCTTATCGGTCAAACACTTTACAAATGATATCCGTTTCAAGGGTTTTATTAAGAAAATATTTGCACAGCTTATCGAGGTCTCTATTTTCGATACCGAAGTATATTATCGTATATGTAGGTACAAATTATGAAACAGAATACGCTCAAAATTTTGTAATATTTTTATGTTCAATAAACAACAAAATAATTTCTTGTGTTGACACGTATACTGAATTCCGCCTCAATAATCCTTACGTAATTAATGCTAAGCTAATTACCGCGAATACAAAAAAAAATATTTTTCCACCGGTGTCAACGTAAGTAATGAAAGATATAATCAGCGTGCTTATTTAACAGTGAATACATTTATTTGGATAGCTTTCACCACTTTCGAAGTGTTGATAATGCGTGCTATACCTATCATTACATAGGTAGTTCAGAGTACTATGCTTTCACCGTCATCAGCATTGTTTTTGACCATTATATTCGTATCAGAACTTTGAAAGTTCGCGTGTGTGTTGATCGATCATCGTTAAGTTTCTCTTTGAAGGCGAACAGGTCTAAAGGGTGCGGACGTTTTGGCATTTTGTACTTATTCGTCTTTTCATTTCATGCTCTGTGTTACAATTGTTACTGCACAGTTTTCGTAATAGTAAACATGGCACAGATTAAGCGCGAAAAATTTTGTCTCCAGTTAGGTGACTGTGTGGCTCACAAGTCCTTCGGTCTGCCAAACCCGTCAGTTCTTTGTATCCGTTTAGAAAATTATCAGTTTATATCTCGCAAAGTGTTTAAAAATTAATCTACACTCTTAAAAAGTAATTTGCATAATAAAACAAAACTGTATCCAAACAGCTAAACTAAAATTGATTCAGTTGTGTGTTATAATTGGTGTGAAGAAAATAATAAAATCTAACCGAAAGATCATTTCTATTAACATCTAATTTAGTCTCATACATTTTACGACATAATATATTATAATAAAGGTGCTCTCCTTTTCATCCATTATGTCTGCAGTGAAACCTATTAAAATAATCATTGATGCCTCAGTTGGTGGTAATTACTTCTTTATATAAAAATACATTACATTGATCTTATATATTAAAATAGTTTAAGAACCATTTGCATACATTTCCATATAAATCCTCTTATTACAGTTTAATATTCGTGCAATATTGAATAATTTTTAATTTAGATTAAGGAAATAAGCACACAAGATGGCATTTTATTTTGTATTATTCATTTGAATTATTTTTATTTACTTCATGTAACGTTAACGTAACGTAAAAGATTCTTTAACTATACCTAGCTACAATTTAATATAGAGTGTTTTCTTTATGAGACTAAACATTTGTAAATGGATGGATCCGTTGGACTTCCAAGTTTCGACCATATCGCAAATGTACTCGTTCGACCTCATTTTTACCCTTTCGGCCCTTTTTCAAATATTATAATCCATGAGAACTTTGTCGTATAGGCACGCAAAGGCCTGAAAATATCGTTTGTAACTCTAAATATAGTATAGAGCCTTCATAGTTCCTCTGGTGACTATTACAAAATTCTCAGAAGGGTAAATTCGGCCACTGTTCACGGTAGGTGACTTTAGCCCAATAATTTGGAGTTTGGACCCAAAATATAATACTTACAGTGCTTTACAAATTACTCATGATAAAGAGTAACGTTTCCAAAAAATATAGTGCATAAGATAAACAGGTCATTATTATTTAAATAGCAGATTACAATAAAACTTGAAACGCGTAACGAAATAGCATTGCAATTTAAACGCAACCGTCACATGGTGATATTGCAAAGGTAATATTTTAAACGAGCACGTTTTATGTCAGGTTACTTTGTTTACTGTTTTGATAAGATATTGCTATATGAGTCTTGCTCTACTTAATACAGAGTGTATATTTAATATAGCAGTTTATTACGACCTTCGTAAAAAACACAAGTAATTGTAACTGTCATTTATAAGAATATATCTCTCCAAAATATAATTATGGAGTATTTTTTAATTTTACGTGTATATTAGGGCTGGTGTGTCTCGTCACGATTAATTTTGTCATGCTAACTTAGACTCCGTCATTTACAATGATTCGTTATAGAAATACGTGGTGATTTTAGTGAGTAGGACCGAACGCTTCTAGGGGAAATTTAAAAAACCTTCTTAAACTCGCATTTTGAGTGGAACTAGCCGTTTATGAGCCTGATGCGAGCTTTATTACTTGTGTCCTTGAAAATTGGATATGTGGGTTTACCTGAGCTCTTAAGTCACCGGTGAAGTAAATCCCGCAACTAGGTTTCCACCGTGTGATAACACGAGAAAAAAACCATCGCGTGTTATATAACGACATTCGCTTTCATATCCATATTGTAACATAAGGTTTTATTCTTAAGTTGTCCACACGAGCGTATTAGTCAGGATTTCTCAGGACTCAGTGTATGGTGCACATTGTGATGACGTCAGCCGGTGACTCACTGCATGCTAGCCATGTCTGCCACCCATTCACAACAACACGATATTATTCTTATCTATTTTGATTATAATCTAATTAAAATGCCGCGTGTTTTGAAGGTGGGATGAACTTTAAAAAGTGACAAAGTTCCCATGTCACTGGCGTTAAACTATAGTGTATGATTGTTTTTTTATTGAACTCTCTAATCTCTTAAACTTCTCTATAAAATCGTCATCATAAATAAGTATTATAAAATCACTTGTCCTGATTGTCATATCATCGATCACCGTAGAGCCAAATTTCATACTTAGTTTTTAACTGAAGCTATCAGCATCAGTAGTTAACTACTTAAGCTAAAACCATGAAATTTGGACACCTGGTTTCTTTTACGACTTGGCATACACGAAGGCAGGATTTAAACTACAAAGTTTTACTAATTTAGAGGGTTCGAAATTTTATTTGAAAATTCGCAAATTTTGAAGCTGGTGCCACAGTATATAAGACTGTACTGGTACTATGGAAATGCGGGTTGCTGTTACTTTTATAAAAACCTTGTATATGAGAATACTGATTCTAAAACCTTTAAAATACAAACCCGAATTGCAATCATAGTAATTATTTTCATTCTCATAATTATATTCAACTACCAAGTTAGTTAAGCCAATTATTTTGTACAATATGAGTCAATTTGTACAAACGCTGTTTTTTCATACATTTATTGCGTATCAGGGAGTTGCAGAATATTTTTAGACACAATTACATGTAATTAGTACCGCTAATATTAAATTTCCTCGTGAGTGATGGGTCAAGGACTTTTACTAAGGTTTCGGTATGATATTTCTAAGAAGATATTTTCGTAAACGGCGATAGCCTAGTGGTGTACGTAACGGACTACCGAAACGACGTCTCGGGTTCGATCCCTTGGTAAACTCGGGAACACGCCTCTGACTTTTCGAAGTTATGTGTGTATTAAAAATGTAAATTATCGCTAGCTTAATAATGTGCCCGGTAGATAGCAATAACTGGCGAAGTGTGGATGTGTAATATACACCTCTGCCTACCCCTTCGGGGATAAAAGGCGTGAAGTTATTTATGTATTTTGGTATGAGAATGAAGTTCAACGGCCTTAATACTAAGAATGAAAGTTTTATTAATGCCAGTCAATAGACAAGTGTAAAGAGGAAACCATTTGTCTGTCGAAATGACACTAACTTAACGTTAATAGATATTGAAAATGCGTTTTAAAAGGTATGTAATATGTGTTTAAACTTTTATGATGTTTACCCACAGTTGTGTTAGAAACCTCTATTTTGAACACTTCAGAGCCGGTTTTATAACATTGATTATAGTTTATGATGCCCGCTGGGGTCAGTGGGATTCAGTTACGAGCTAAATTTTTGTCCCAATGACTCATTTTTGGTGTACTTTTTACTTTAATTGAACTTTCCCCTATCCGGCAGTTAATTAACAAGATAGGGGCACCCTAACAAGATGACTCACTGATTCTAATAGAAAGAAATAAAATATAATAGGCACATAAAATACAATCTGCGACAATTTTTATAATTAACTTCGAATAGAATTCTATTTAAATGTTGAGCGAATAGTCTCCCACCACACCTTAAGATAGAGATACTTTATTTAAATCACGATAAAATATTAGATAATTAAATTAAAAGCGTTTTGCCGAATGCATAAAATGTTATAACCCACATAAATTATAGAAATATGAGCGATTTCCAAATTATATAAATAAGAATATTGTTCATCACGAAATATGACACTGATAATATAAATCTGACATCGACTTTTATGGCGGATTTAAATATAAATTCGTGAAGAATGATTCACGCCGCGGTTCTATTCTGCACACTTATTTCCGTTGGCCATGACACTTGTACGGTAATAATGTCATAGAACAAAAGTCCAACTGTCTCCCATTCAACATGTGTCTCGTGAGTACCCATTCTCCATCATATTGTCTAGCACACACATTTTTTGTACCCCTTTGTGTGTCCTTTCGTCACGCCATTCGAGTCTTCGAGGTCAAGAGGCCCCAGACAGCCAGCATCTATCTTCATATTATTATTGCTATTTCATATTAATCATGAAATGGAAATGTATGACTAGCAACTTTTTGCAATATCGATGTTGACTTCCGCATTATAATATCTTCAAGCAATTATATAGACTAGCTTTACAAAACAAGTGCTGATGATTGTTGTGATTATTTAAGTGTAAAAAATGGGATGACGGCAAAAACTGTAGCGCGAAATAATTCGAACAAATCGCTCTCTGAGTCATTGTAAGCTAGACAATAATGATATTGCAGTGATAGATATACCAAGTCTATAATATTATTGAAATTAAACTAAGTAAAATATGAGTAGGTAACCAACCAACCTACAGTACTCCATCAATAACATTAGCAACAATGATTCAGAGAATTATTTCGTCCATGACTTTTTAATTATACGTATTACGCAAGGTAAGTTTACCTTTCTGGGAACAATCTATCTGGTTTGCGTGAAGACGAACCGTGGGAGTGTGTCCTCTCTTGACGACGTCTTGACGGTTGACTGATGTTACCGATCACAAACAAATTAATGAATTGTGCACCGTGAAGCAATCACATTGAAAAAAACCAACTGGTAAACAATGGAACATCATTTGCTTAATTGAGAGGAACTTTGTCTGGGAACCAAACGAAAAAGCCACGGAAAAGGCCACTGGGTTAACGCACGATGAAGCCTTTGAATGTTTGACTACAAACGCGTAATGAACGCGTAATGAAAATAAATGATCAAATTCTTCAGATTAAGAGAGAACTTAAGATAAATATCGTTAACTTAGTAGTAGTTTTGCCTTTTCTATCGAATATCAATGAGCATCTTCGCACCTACTTCCTACAAACTAATATCGATCAACGCATTTGATATGCGAGAAATTTTATAGTGAGCCGAGACCGATTGACCTCGCCTCCGCTTATTAAAAACTAAATGTTGGGCTCATGCTCATCGTTCTTCCGGACGGCGGACGCTCGACGCCCACAAATCACCAGCCGGTGATACGGATAATAGTTGTACCGCGGTTTTGATCTTAGAAATTCCAAGTGATTAGCATAAATAGAGCCGGTTGGGCGAGGCGATTGAGATAGCCAACGGTTTGTTCGCCACGGTCCGTCGCCGCGTATCCATTCAAACGAGATCGGTTACACCTTAATTTATTCACGAATACACACAAAATCAACATAAATTAAACAATAGCTTATTAGAAAATGTAAAAACATTCAGTGCTTGAAATCAGTGGGTACCTAACTGGCTTAGTGTCTTGCACTTGACCTCGTATGTCGATAGACATGATGGTTACATCACAAGTTCTTAGAATGATCTTTATATTTTAAAATCAATTTACTTTAGAAGATATAAATCGGCTCATTGTTAATAAACAATTTGTCGCCTTGGTAGTCCATTAGGTTGCATCACTTGCTTAATCTAGATCACCAGGATCAGATATAACTGTATCAACTTATGGAACAATAGCTAAGCTACGACAAAGACTTTCCAATTGACCTTTATTATAGTCGGTTACAAAGGTGTGTGGAAATAGTCCAAGGTTATCCACCGGTAACGGATTTGAGATCCGGCGGTCACGACTTGAATCGATCCGGCTCACTTAAATCTTTGATAATTGTTGTCCTGCAACCCTGCACAGAAGGCGTGATAAGACCGATATTGAGTATTAATATTTGTATTGCATTAGCCTGGTTTAACTGTATGTTATTATTGATTATATGTAGCCATATAGTAGGCAGATTTGATTGCTGATTTCGTTGTAGATACGAGAACTAAGGTCACCGATTTTGATGTTGATGGTTAATCAGGATGAACCAAAGCTTTTGTATTTGAAAGTGTTTGACAAATATGTAACTACCTACAGTTTGCTAAACGCAATGCGTAAAAAAATATTGCTGTGTAAATTCCGCCGGCCTATCTCGGCGATCTTTCGACATTGGATTAGATAAGCTTATGAGATTTCTTCATTTTACAATTACATCACAATATAACTAGTGATTTAACAATTTTGTCCGAATGTTTCGTTGTTCGATTGAGTCGTCCACGGTCACGATCGCGGCCCGTTGGTTCGTCGTGTGATCGGCCGTTCACCGTAGCTAATTTCGATTTTATGGAATTGCATAGTGCGAGCCGATCCCTCGTCTCCACTTATTGCAAATTATTTTATAGAATCGGATTCTCATAGCGAAGTAAATTATAATATATCGAAAATGAAAATTATGTGGCCTTTGTGTATTTCGACAATACTCTGGTTTGGTTAAAACTTTTTCTCATAATTTTATTCAGCCGCTTATGTTTTCGTATTAGTTCTCAACACTACCATAACACTAGATTTGTATCCAAATGCTTTTATTCGTGTTACTGATCAACGGTTACCCTCGTTAACTATTTGTATTACCTCTTGATCACTTTGAAGTTTATTTCTCACTTCAAACGTGTATTTACGACATTTAAGTTACTACGTAGAGTGTTTATAATTTCACTCCTTTTAAGCGTAGATGCGTTGTCTGTTTACGGATGCAGCTTTGATGAGATATCAACATACAAGTGTATACCTAATATGCAAATATCTGAAAGCTGTCTGTCTGACCTACAAACCAGAAGCGCACGATCGGTGCGGCGGGCTGGAAGCGCACGCGTCGCCAACCCAATCGTACGATAGCGAAAACGAGATAGCCACCGTACACAATGTTTTATTAATCAACCCCATTGTGTGGACTCCTTCGTAAAGCCTTTTAGAGCTTACTTGACTATTCATGAAAAAAGATAGTCGACGTATTCTGCACTCCGCCTTTCTCGGAATTGCGCGTGTGACTTAAACGTTACAACGATGTATTATTGCAATTATAGGGCTTATTTCAAAGATTGACATTATTTTTAGTGCATTTTTATTTAATGCACGGAATCTTTTTGAAGTAAACATTTCACTGTACACTTGCTAACAATATTTACTACAAACATAGAATTTTGCTTTCAGTAACATAAAATAATTATTAAAAGTTTACACAATAGTGAGTTAACTTAATCGTTTATCGATCGCAGCATATAGGTAATTTGTTTTATCGATTAAGTGTAAACATATAATCCCGCATACGCTACGTAACTTGGTTATAAAGTAAAATCTTTATAAAAAAGAGAACGGCGGAAAACAAAAAGCGAACTGAACTAGTTTTAAAAAGGAATATAAAGTTCCTAAAAAAATGTAAGAAAAAGAAATATGAAGAAAAAATAAAACGGACTCCACTTCTCAAAGCAAAAGTTCTCCAGCCAGTATCAAGCTCTGTGCATCTGGCTAGGACCACCGGCCGAGAACATTAGCATATCGGCACTCGCCCCATCGCCAACCTGTTGCATAGTACTAGTATCTATGTTAATTAACCGTTACTATCCTTTTTTACTAGTCTACGTCGCTTTGGCGGATCTTAGGTGTTTAGTATCATATTTCATTTGCATTTCAAGCATTTTTATACTTCAGTAATTTCACCGCACTTCCTCTTACTTGCTATTGCATAATTTTGTTTGCTTTTTATAGTCTACTTCTCGCAACTACTTAGCATAAATGCATTTTAGCATAGAAACTTCCGAGTGTACGTACTTACATAGCTTTGTAGTTTTAATGGCGTATATGTGTTATCACTTTTTATTGACCAAAGTTTCCGTAAAGCCGAATAAATCAACCAAATGTTGGGTCATAATATTATTTTACTACTTATAAATCATAGTCTAGCTAGATAGTAGATAATAGTGCATTTCCCTTCATTGACTCTATTTGTAAGAAACGTGCAATTTGCTACATAAATCATAATTGACGTTTTTCTACTAGTACTGGAATTATCTTCATATCTGCAGAACATGTCAGTACTCTCAGACAATACTGCTTATAAACAAGGTTCCGCATTCTATTGTGTCTTGTTAGGTTTAATATGCCTATTACAAATCTTCTATTCATTAAATTGTTACGACTATGTACAAAGTAAATATCAAGTATAGTTGTATACCTATTATAATCTGCCAATGAAGTTTTATTTATAGTTTCGTTCATTACTTTTATCTTAATAAAGATACTTCTCAGTAAAACATAACATCGTTTAATAATAAAACTTTGGGCAATCAGGTTACTTTGTAGACGTAACAAAACAGTTAATAAATATTTACAACCTCTTTTTACATTCTTTCTCTTAATTATCTGTTGTAAATTCCACTATATCCTTTAGTTGATTGTGATCATTGATATTAAAAAAAACAGTTTCCTGTTCCGTTATTGAAGTTTGGAGGCATTCCAAAATACCAATTAATTTAAATGGATTATAAACTACATATCTATCGATTAATGTAATTTCGTCTGACAATATTAGGTCAATTAACAAACTGTTTATTTGAAACCTGATCTACATTTTAAAATACGATGACGGCTTAATTATAGCGCTAGCATTTATCAATTTGCTACGACAAATGTCTGTGATTTAGTAGGTGTTAGAACATTAACAAGAGAAACGAATGTCTTCTTGCATATTATAGTCATCCTTTGCGTTGGATACGACTTCTACATAGGCAACATCTTCTTTAGAATGAGTATAAATTCTTGCCTTGTTACTCATAGTAGCAGCCCTATATGCATGTCTGGTAATGTGTGTAAAGTTTCTGATTATTCGCGCCTATCCAATAGACAGGCTCGTGATGGCCATGCTTAGATTACATCGCCTACGCCTCCTAGATTAAGACTATTCACTGACAAGTCTATTTGTTTGACTGGCGAGCGGATATGTTTTAGATTAACTATATTCTGCCAAGTGAAATGCTTGATTAGCTTGAGTATGAAGTGTGGAAACGAGGCTAGACTTGACTCTAACATTTCATTTGGCTGGAAAGTGGTGCAGGTTTTATTAATAGTGAAAATGTTCAACCTACTAAGTGTGATTTATGTTTCCATGACCGGAGAAACCCATAATGCTTCATTTAATAGACAATTGTATGGTTAAATTAACTCGTACACTTCTAAAAATAGCATTGCATGTTCTAAATAATTTATGGCATCTTATCGTTATTTAAATGAAAACCATTACGCTCTAATGCTTTCTTATCACCTTTACTTTTAAAATTAGAAATGCTCTGTCTAACTTGATTGATTTTGTTCTCAATATCATATTTGTTATTACAAAATGTGCTATCAATAGCTAGAAAGTAGGTACATTTGTTGCGTGGGATTAACATTTGAAACACAATTTAGTCACGACTCTAAATGTATAAGAACTTTGTGTCTTAGGTTTCGTTTTCTACATCGCCGTTCTAAGTTAGTCGATTAACAAAAAAGTTTATTACGTCGGTCCGTATGTCACTCTCACTTTCTCTCGCGTAGGCTGTGTCATTAAAATTCTGTTCGTCGTTTCGTTATTGTTATTCAGTAAAGCTTGATTGGTGGAGGTCTTGTGCCAGCTTATTTCAGACCATGTTGACAATTTAATCTTTCTTAGTATAGTATTGCGTTTGTATACTCGAAATTCAGTGGACTGCACGAATTTCAAACAAGCAATTAACATTTCCGAGCGTTTTTTGTGTATTTATAACGATCTCATTGACTTAATTGAAAATTGTAGCGTCGCCGCGACGATTTACTTTTTGCCGATTTGATATTTCATTTCGAGTGATATAAAAGTATGATTAAGAGTTTTAAAATTGTGCGATAATTTGACCTTTTCTGTAATGCATTATTCATTGTGCTTTACTTAACTTTTTGTAAGCATTGAGAACAAATTGTATAGATAAGTACCGTTCATCAATTCATTGTAAAACTTCAATAGTAAAACTGCAATCGCATTTTAAATTATATACTTTCAAGGTTCATACGGTGTATTATGGTGTAGGTGCATCTTACTATAATAGTTCAACTTCAGCCTAAAGGATCTCTTCAATAGTCAATTAGATTGAATGCTGTGACCATTGTGTCAATCTGAATAAATGTATATAAAATCCTTGCGTTACTGACTGACTGACAGACACGCTACAGCCGAAACTATTGGGCGCAGGAAGCTGAAATTTGGCATGTATGTTCCTTGAGGACCGTAGGGGTGCACTAAGAAGGGATTTCCTGAAATTCCCACGGGATCGGCCAAAACGAGTAAATAAAAAAAAATGCAGGCGTAGCTGCTGGCGTCCTCTAGTTTGTCTATAAAGGCTCATCGTAGATGACTAGACCAATAGTTCATTTACCTACCATCATCCCTATTTACCTGCTCGTGACTGTTTGTTGTTTCAAAATGTGATGTCAAACCACAAACAACTATTGTCGCTGTTGTGCAACGTTTGTCTACGAAGTGCAATTATTTTTGTATTGTTAAACTCCAGATGATCGACCCAAGTTATGAACTTATAGCTCGTGAAGTTTCTGTTCCTTTTGTTTAATGGCCAAACGATTTTATATAAAGTTTTTGTATTGTTTTTGGGAATAAATAATCTTAATATATAAAATCCTTGCGTTACTGACTGACTGACAGACACGCTACAGCCGAAACTATTGGGCGCAGGAAGCTGAATTTTGGCATGTATGTTCCTTGGGGACCGTAGGGGTGCACTAAGAAGGCATTTCCTGAAATTCCCACGGGATCGGCCAAAACGTGTAAATTAAAAAAAATGCAGGCGTAGCTGCTGGCGTCCTCTAGTTTATTTATAAAGGCCTTGTATTGTGCCAAGGATTGCGTATTGGGTGGTTACAAGATGTCTCATAAGAAAGTAGGCACAAGCTGATCTTGTGTAATACTTTTATTATAAGGTAATCAATATTTAATTTTAAACAATACCTTTACAATATCTTATGTAAGTTACAGCTCAATGTTAGCAAAGAATTTAAGTTGAATGTGGAAATAAATTTATTGACCACGTTAAGTAGCTGTCTCATTTATATTCTTAACAACTATATTATGAGAACGTATAAGGATTTATATTTTATCGATCATGACAAAAAAATAATATTTTTAGCATTTATATTAAAGTCGTCAAGCTGGTAAATATTTTTAATTTTTAGTTCATGAATGGATCTTCGATTTTAAGAGATAAGTATATTTATTTCTTACAGTAATATTTTTGAGGAATATAATTGGTAGCCATCAATTCATGTCAACACTCAACACTTTGCATGTTCAGTTGTCGGTTCTATCAAAACGTGCAAAATATTAAACGATATAGGTACCTGTTTTGTTAATGTTAGTGTGTCTTATCTACGGCCATTTTCAATATTCGAACTATAGATAGCCCTGTATTTTGATTCGTGTTAGACATAATATTTTGTATGGAGCTTATATGTCAAAAACGAATAGCTATAATCTACAGATCTATCTATAATTCGAATATTGAATTCCGTAGCTAGTCAAACCAAATCAAAATATTTGTTGTATCTATATTTTTCTTTTTTAAATCAAGCTTTTTATAAAATCGACCTAATCAGCGTTCAAGCCACGCTTATCAGAAGAATGTGACTAAAGCTCACCCCCCGGCAATTACAAAAAGTTGTACTAACTTAGCTTGCAAGATTTAACAACAATTTTTACAAGCCTTAGAGTAGACTCACTAACTAACACGGCATGTAAAACAAAAATAAGACAATGTAAGAACACGGCCGGCGGTGTACCGAAACGTCCAGGCATATTTCACCTTTAATTTCAAATACTACGCGCAGATCCTTTACATTAATAATAGTAAGTTGTGTGTTAATATTTATATTCATCTTATTACTTAGACCATCGTAACCACTTTCCTAGTACCGTGGGAGTGTATTACAAGCTGGTAAGACGCCACCAAAACCGATGCTCATCCGATAAACGCCTACAATCTAAAGTTAAACGATATGATCGATCGTTGTGCAAAAGATTGCACGAACGTTTGTTATGAGCTTATGTTTAGTATCGCTGTAACGCAATCATGAATTAAACTGTTTACTCAAGTTGTGTTTGTGTATTTTATTATTATTATATATTTGTGTATAGATTTTGAGTGATAATAACCAAGAACTATAATGATGACTCGTTAAAGATTAAGTGTAAGTTTTGAACTGAACAATACTCAGAAACTATAAAGGTCTCGTAAAACAGTTCAAAGCATATTATTGTAATAATGTAAAGATAGAACTGTAACCCGAAAGGTGTATAAAACCGAATTCCTATTTAGATGTAGTAAAGCATAGTCTTTAGAGTTTTTCTTTATTTAACAATATTTCTTTATGTAAATAAGTCTTGACATCAAGACTAGAAATAATTTATTTATCTTACGACGCTAAGGGCCTCTCTCTTCACATTAGCCTTTGTCTAGTGTTCAATGAATATATGCGCACTTCCGCAGCGCTGACGCATCAGCCCAGCGTTCGATTTACTCCTGAAAAAAAGCTGCGAAACTGTTCACGAAGCACAACACTAGTGTGGAAATGCTTTAAACCTAGAAACAACAAAACCCTGTAGTACTGTAGTTATTGCGTAGTTATAACATAAACAACACAGCAAGACTTTATGATAATACACTAGGGCTATAGGAGATAATTGTTTTACCTGTCCTGTTCTAGCAATTTCCCAGTACTAGTGTTAAAGTGATAAGTGTTGGCCGCAAGTTGGTCCAACATAGTTAGCGCTTCGGACACCGTAATCATAAACCATTACCAATATTGTACAGTCGGCGAATCAATTTGACTTACAGTTATAGTGACTAACTATTTTACAACAGCGCACAAAAAGGTAGGTACTACGAGTTTGCGATGAGTTCAATTTATAAACAAAAATATTTATTTGAGAGATAGTACGGAGCGTTTCTTAAATCAGATGATATCAAATTAATTGTTTGTTAGCAGATTCTAAGCATCAGAACAAGTTTGTTCTTTCATTGAAAGTTTTCAATGCATGTACTGCATACGACACTAACAAAAGGATCTAAACCCTATCGCTAAGGCCCTAAAAATTGTGACAGAGTGTCTTGCGTAACATTGTATAAGTGCTTGCCTAACCTTTCAGCAGTGTGTCGATTGATGTGCTTTCGACATACTGAATATTCTGTGCTTTTGATCCCGATATGGAATGATCCAAAAACTCTTGTTTCAAGATTGGTGTTCAAATGAATGTTTCTGAAGTCTCACGCGACACAGGATTTTCCAGAGCAGTCTATTTAAAATTAATTTAAAGTTGAGTTGATAGCGAAATGTAACAATTTTCTTTGTGTGCGATACTGTTTAAATAACACTGCACTTCAACTAAAAATGTTTGTATCTATTATTGCCATTAGGTATCAGACATATAAATCTCAAAGGACGCCTCAATGATTACGATCTGCGGTCGTTCGGAAGGCATCCCACACCGTCCTTATCTAGCGAAGTCTTATCTGTACGACAACGCACATACTATTGTCCGCACTGAGGTTCAACTGCGGAGTAAATAATGCCTATCTTGTTACTACACGTGTTGCTTTTTGTTTGTTTTTATGCCTGTGTTTATGTGATTTATATGTAGTGAATGTATAGCTAACGTGTGAAATGCAAACCTGTATATAATCCTCTATCACCAATCAAGAGGTGCAAAGAACATCCTTCGACGTGATTTTCTACTGGCGTAGCCCACTGCTGGATCTAGGCCTCTGCTCTGTTTGGTTGAACGCCCTAATCTCAGGAACCGCTAGCACGATGCGAATAATTTTTTTTGTTGATGTTGGCCTATTTATCGAGGAAGGCTATATAATAATGTTAATTATCGCTCGCTTAACAATGTGCCCGGTAGATGGCAATAGGCTCGCTCCCTATATTACATTGGGACCTAAACATAACTGGCGAATTGTGGGTGTGTATACACCTCTGCCTACCCCTTAGGGGATAAAAGGCGTGAAGTTATGTTATGTATATTTATATGTTATGCTATATAACATCACGCTATGAACCACGGATGCCTAACAGTAGGTCTTAATAACGCGGGTGTACCAGTGGGCTCAGCTAGTACAGTATTGAAGTAAACATAGCTACATAGTACATAGATCATAGATCCAATCGCCTAATAGCCCTAAAACCTTCTTACCGTTATGGAATTAACTACAAATACTTACGATAATATCATTGCCATGCAATCAACCACAGATTTTGTATACATAGCAATCACATTAATCAATCAATCAGCATGTATAGCATCACAAAATTGCACATAATAAAATAATTAGCAACATCCACTAGATAATGTTTGCCGAATTGCCAGCCAGTGGGCTGAAGGCTAAAGTGGTAGTGTGCAAATGTTCATCAGTGAGATAATTGTTATACGATGTGTGATTTGTATTAGTGGTATGTGACCTTCACATTGTGTTTGATAATATATAATAGCAGTACCTATTCGGGTTGTATACAAATAAATAAAATTGAAGTATCTGTTTTTAAATTAAAAAAAATAATTACTTATACCGCAGCAAATTGTATTGAATGTTTTGATACGACAAACGATATACCTACAGATATAAGTTACAAGCGCATTTACAATAAAATAAATAAGCTTCGGGGAATAAGGTATTTTCGTAGAATTAAAAGAAAACATTTCATGACGAATATTGGCCCTTATCCGAGTGAACACACTTTTTCACATCGTTTTGTGTAAAGCTGCGCAACAGAGGGAAATCCTAAGCGCATTACATAGGTACCTAAAGAAAACAATCGCTCTGAAATGCAAGTCGCTCGCCTTTACAATTTACCTCGCCATACTATAATTACGTTTTAAAGCTCTGCAATAAATAACTATAAAGATAACCTAAACACAGACCTGTATAATAAATGCAGACGATACTACTTTACCCAAAAATTAATTACCCAAAACATCTATTTAACATAATTTTCATAGATCCAACATATAATTATACATTGCAAAAGTACCGTATTGTGCAAGTTGAATTCATATTGTGCCTATTTAGGCCACGTTTGATACAAAATGTTTAAGTGGCTTACGGATTTGCGGTAGTGAGACATTAAATGTACATCGTGAGCGGTTTTAAGGTGTACACCGACTTTACCGTTTGTCTAGGCGAACGTCACGAACGAAGATGGAGGCTAGACTGAATTTATTATTCTGAAAGTCTAGAATTATTGGCTATGATTTAGTTAAGCTATGGATTTTGTTTGCAAGTCTAACTAGAGTTGTAATACTAGATAACTGTCTGTTTATATCTTTGGGCCCATTGTATTTGTTAGAATATTTATTTTTGTTTCTTAGCTGTGATAGCCTAAAATGTATGACGAGGTGATTATGAGATCAATCTTATTTCTGTCTGACTGATATAATAAGGTTACTAAACGTAATCAGATATGATAGTCTTTATTCTAACCTAGAATTGCAGCTGTTAAAAGCGTTACAGCGCATCTTGGTCGATTCAATAATTGAAAACAATTAATGTTTCAAGCTGACAATGTGCTTCTATTATACTAAACAACAAGACAGCCGCTTAAACCTCTATGTATCGACGCACTTATAATTAACATTCTTACTTGAACGTCTTGCTTTTACCTCTTCCTTATTAACCTGTAGTTTATCTCAGGCCGCGTAGTGCTCGCATCTCTCTACGGATTACATAGCGAACGAAGGTATCGCGGTCAGTCAGTGACCGCCTTTATTCGGATCACTCGTGCTCATTACTGCACCACATTCGTGCCAAGGTCTCAGGTTTTTCACTAATGTGCAATACATCGCGCTTCGTAAGCCTTTGTCTATTGTATTACATGTTTGCGCGTAATTTTAATTATAACAGTTCTGGTATTGCTTGGTATTAAAAACGCCTTTTCACAGTACGAGCGAGCAATTAGTTTTAGTGTCATGTTATGGGTCTTTATAGAACGCCTTCAAATAACTAGTATGACTATTCAACAATATAAGACGAATATAAGAAAACTTTAAATCAATGAGTTAACTAAGTATTTATTTTTGAAACACGATGTGAACCATTGAACATTTGAGTTTAAAGCAAACCACTCATGCTGAGCGCATCTGCATATTACAAATAATTTCTCCCGAACAAGTCGCAAGCTTGAAAATTACCGATGCATTTTTTAAACTACAACCTACTCAAATTCTTAATCCCACGGCCATGTCCATAATTAAGCCGACATAATTATCTCTTAAATAGAAAAACATTTTTATCATCGATTTCCATCGATAACGAACTCGTTCAAAAAGCTTGACCCAAAAGCTCTGTCATTCCGATCTCTCTATATTATGTTAACAATCGTGACGTTTGTCTTTCTGATCTCTGATTATGTATAAAAAGGTAGATTCATGCTCTATATTGCAAATGAAACCAAACGAAATGTGTACTACGCGAGTCAATTAAGGAAAGGACTGGATATGCTACAAAGATTGTGTCAGCAAAAAACAAAGATTAAAAAAATGTGCTAATCTGCTTAACACTAAAAATATTTTCGGGATGCGGTTTCGAGCTTTTGAATAAATAATAAACAACTAATATTTTCTATGTTCCAAGTAAAAAAAAAGTAATTTTCAAAATCTGTTGTTTTAATAAGCAGATTCTTTTTATTTTTATTGTTTAATTTTTGTCTACCTTTTTCACTCGATTCTAGTTTCTGATACATTCAAGGTTCCGCCATTTACTATCAAGACTTTTCCGATAGTGATATTCATATAAATCTCATCGATAATCTGCTCGATACGTTGGCGTCTCGCCGGCTCGTTTCGGCGACTTTCTCCAGCCCACAAAAAAGCTGATATGCAAGTGTACGACCTGTTCTGCCCATCTATTGATTGTTATTGTAAAAATATACACAACTCGACACAATTCGAGCCGACACGAACATTGGATGTTCTACATATTAATGCTCTGTGGAGTATGTATCTATTTTTGGTATTCCCTTTCTATTTTTAAACTCACGTGAGAATAAAAAAAATAAGATGTTCGATTTTCGATAGAGGAACATTGACAACTATGTTTGTTTTATTTGTTGGCTTGGTTTAGGGCGCTGATCTATTTTATATGTGTTTCAAGGCAGGAATTAGTTAGTTCTAACTGAACTGAACTGTTAGTTCTTATTGAAGTGTGCGCCACTGTTTCGTCGAGGTTGCGTTCGCGGCAAATTTGAGTTGCGTAATTTTGAATATACGCTCTTAACTGCCATATTTTCAAATTTTAATATAATGTATAATTATTTCAAAACCGAATCGCTTTAAAGATTTTGCCATACTTGACTCTGATGTGAGAACTTGCACTGTTGGCAGCCGTATTTTCTGGTTTTCTAATCCAAAATAAGCTTGCCTGTTTTTTGATCATACTTTCTTTCTTCTTGTACACGCCAGACAAAACAGCCATCGTTAAAGACATAAACATTATATCACATATGGCTTCTGATTAATATAGCAATCATTTACAAATTGGCCTTTTAATGCTATTGAAAATTCAATTTGAATATACTTTGTCATTATTAAAGAACATGCTATTTCATTAAACAGTTTATTTTACAGACCTATAATTTAAACTCATACAAATTAAATGACGCGTATGAGAACCCGCAACTTATAAGAAACGTCCATATTTAGATAATTACTAAAGCTATCCTTTCAAACATTAATTTAACATTTGCACTCGATATTAATATATCGATTATGAATTATGAATATTATGATACTCAAGCAATTTGTTTTTCTAACCATTTCTCTTTGCAAAACATGACAGGTGTATTACTTTTATGTAATTATAAATTGAGTATAGATTTGTATGAAAAAAATATGAATAAAATTATAGAAAGTGAAAAAAATTAGGCATGACGTTAGAACCGGCTGCCTCTAATTACACTAGCGACTAGACTTGTACGATTTAAACTGCCTGAGTGAAGTTACAGTCATGTAAAAAAATACCTACTTTTGCATTGCATACAAGCTTTCAAATGAGCTTTGAACATAATAATATAAGAAGAATGCTTTAATTTATCCTTGCTGGTGCGATTTATAATTCCGCCACAACTCGAATAAACTCAATAGCAGTTTTCCTTCATAAAAATCCTTCTTCTCACTAGATACTAGAAATACTAAAGCTTGTGAGAATGTATAAATAAAAAAAAATCTTACGATTATTATGATGAAACTTTGCATGAAAACAGCTTAAGATTATATCAGAATAGCATTATACATGCATTACGGTGGACAGAAGCTATTAATACTAAAGCCTAAAATCGTGTTGTCCAAATATTTTACCTCACGGTCGGCAAATACGTAAGTTTCACACAACGCTATTACTTGCTATCTGTCCATCACTAGGGTTATAAGGTCCATCAATAGCTCGAAATAATTCGCCTACTGATTGAAAGCAACATCACTCATTGAGAGAAAGGAGCCACAAAGGTTGGCAGATAAAAGATTTCGCAGTCATGAAAGTGAAATTATTTTGTTTGGTGTATCGAAATTAAAAGACATTTGAGAAGATTGACGGTGTAGATACGATACGAAAGTTTGGAAGAAAGTTGGAAGACTGACGTGGGAGAAAGATTGGATCACGGGATCAGATGACTGACAAGCTGTGGAAGAAAGAAATTCACTTTCTTTCCTTGTTCTTTGGTCAGCCTTATTTGCTTACGATTCCTGAGATGGTCATATTTCTTTAATTGGGCTATTAATATTCTACGGTAAATCAAATGAGTAACTATGGGCCTAACTCTCGTATTTTTATATGACATTGAAATTATATTTTGAATTGACTCAGATGCGGTATTCTGATAGCCTAATGTCATTATCGTATAATTTGAAATAAACAGTTCGTCGTTGACACATATTTTGACACTTGTTTCAATTTACGATCTCGTTACAATTTCATTCAAATATCAGATAATTTAGAAGAATACGCTTTTGGTGACGTAAGTATGACACTGACATTATATCGAAACTGTATTTACTTAGGAGAATTGAGTTGCCCTATAATATTGCCCTATGGTATAAGCTAAATTACTGCTATGTTTAATTTAAATTCGTTGAGTCATTTTCATGTAAGAGATTATTTACGACAATCACTACGTCCTCACAGAAATTCACGTTTGTAAAACTACTTAGATTTTCTCTTTAACGCGAATTACGGATGACTAACTAAAATGTCATTTGTTTACGTAAATTCTTTAGAGTCACCGCACCCGTTTACAAATAGCCCTTATATGGTAGAATGTGCAATAAAATGGACGAACGCGTCGTATATAACCAGCAGTTTCATACGACGACATTTTGAATTCAGTTTAAGTATCAAATTAAACTCCTTTTTGAGTTATCAGTTGGCTACTGTCGTTTCTATCTTCTCTTTTGTATGGTTGTTATTTGATTCTTTGTGGGACAACGCACCTCATACCCAGATAGGTATCACAAGATACAATTCTTCGCGAATTTGGTGCGTTTGAGTATTGTAACCTACTTTTAGTTGTCGTATTCAAATAGGTGGTATGCATTTATAGCTTTGGAAATTTTTGGAATACTTAGTTGCAGGGTTTTATGTGTATTAACGTAAATACAAAATAAACCCCTATACCTTCTCAAAAAAGTTGTTACCCACATAAGTGTGGTTCCAAAACCAAATTAGTCATCGTAACTTTACATTTCATGACTGCTGCCATTCATGCCATAAAATATCATGCAAAAAAATTTAAAAACATTATCCGTGAATAATAATATAATATTCAATTTTTTATCCAGCAACACCTATTGTAAATGCCGTCACATCCCTTTCCAATGCATCCCCTACGTTTTGAAGCTCTTCAGCTAATTGCAATCCATAGAGAATAGAGGGTGATGTGTGAGCAGATGCATTCACTGACATCTGCCTGGCACGTGTTGCAACTTTCTTTGTGTTGCCAACAATGACTTTCGAACTATACACCAAAAAGTTTGAATTAAAAGTTTTATTAACATTTAATGCTTTTATCCACGAATAATAATTTGTATTATGGTAAAAAACCGGGTGTAATTTGTTACAGACTTTATTTCGCAATAAAATTTATATGCGAATTAATTTTGATAGATATATGAAATTGTATATTTTTATTCATGTGTCCTATTATGATGTTCGGATATCGGATTTCCTTTAAGAAATATTAGGTATTATATAAGCATCTATTTAATTTTGTTAAATTTTCATTATAAGGTACATTGCAGATGATTAATTATAACTATATACATGACTATCTTAAATAATCATACTGTCTAAGAATATATATGTACATAAAACTAAAAATTAAGAGTAAAAATAGATACATATGTACAGGTGTGTTTAGGCGTCGTAGAATGCCTCCGCATCAATATCATCGGGTAACGTGCCCAGAAGGCTGGCAGCATTGCCACGCTGGATGGCAATGCTGATTCTCTGAGCAAAGAATAAACCAGCCTTCTGGTCACGTGAGACGTCGACTAACCGTTTAGATATTTCTCGGTATAGAGAACGAGCGCTCGGACCCCATGAGCCTAGCGTTTCCACCCCAAACGGCTCAAATACGTAATTAGCTACTAGATTACTGTATTTGCGCCGTTTGAGGGTTTCCGCAGATGCAGCAGCAGCGCCAGCATGACCTCCCGAGCTTGGAACATGGGATGGCGCGAGGGTGTCTACGCAGGTTGCGTCCCACACCAAAGGCCTACCCATTTTCCATGGCAACAGTGACATACCGTCAGGTCTCTTCCCGTCGTCGCGTACCAAACCATTTGGTTCAAGTACAGCTGGTACACCAGACGCGACAAGAGCACGACGGATTATGTCATTTAGGTGAGCATGACGAGGAATCCTACCAGCGCTTCTGCTGCAGGATAGCCCATGGTGTCCGAGGCTATCGACGTCTTCTCCACAATGACATCGACGCGGAGAAACACACCGAGCACCTAAACGGAGACAAGTGGCGATACGGAACGTCTCATCGTCCAACATGGTTCCTGTGTTAGACTATGGTAGTGCCTGAAGCCATAGACCGGATTCCCATTCCCCCACAGCCAGCAAACGAGCACGCTCTGTAACATTAAAAGATGTATCCAAAAGAGTTTTCCTCACAATGTTACAAAGCGGCGCGTCCCACTGTCTTTGGGAGAATAGGTTGGTGGGCAAATCAGTGTTTGGACAAGCCATTTTCCAAACACTGATTATAGCCATATTAGGTTATGTTGAATAAGATATTATAATATTGACATGTGAACGCGTGTTTTATCTTAGATGTTGTTCAGACGTAGATATAATTTAGCATGTGATTTATATTGACAAGGTCAAAGCTAGGCAAACACCCAGCACTCGAAGTCACGCTTTGACCAGTGGCGGAGAGCTACCTGTCATCGGATCTAATCTTAATATTTGGAAAAGTAATTCCAGGTCTCATTTATAATGGTAAAAAAGTACTTTTCTTCTGTGCCTCAAAAAATACACTTACTAAAAACTAGTTCCCAATACACGTATTGTTGCCATTTTATAACTAAATTCCATAAAAAAATATTGCCGCATGAGTATGACACTAGTCATTCTTCTGTGCTCAAATGATATGAACTCACTTTTGTGACAGCCATCAAATTACAATAGACATGTGATCTGGCACTATTAATTTAGCAAGTGTTACTTTGACGTCAAAATGTTGATTGGTGTTTAATTTCGCTACGTACTAAAATTATAGGCCGTGAAGGTCGGCCATTCGCAGTAACGCAACTGAAGTGAATCGTAATAAGTATTTATTCCCATATTATATTAAATATGCCTCTCGCTTTAAAGAAAAGGTCTAGAGAACACTGGCACTATATATGTAGTTGGATAGTAACAAAATAGCATATATAAATGTGGTCATCCTCATCATACAGCTTTTTTTTGCAATCCTCTGCTGGACGCATATTTTCCTAATTTGCGTCTCAATAGCATTGTGAGTCAATACGTAGGAGGCCTATAATACTACACTGGCCAGACAGCTTTGAGATTACCGTCTTTTCCCAAAGATACTACAGGTTTCGTGTATTTTCCTAGGGTGCCTCTTAAGACGCCCACAGAAAGAAATGGGATGATGAATCTTCGCATTCCTAATCCGCCACTACATGGATGGAAATGAGGTACTACAGTTGTTGATGCATGTGCCTTAATCTAAGATTGTAAAATACCATAGATGTCCGTGAGTTGAGTCTTGAGAGCAATAAAACAGTACAAAAATTTACTAGGATATCGTCGATAGCCTTGGTCACCATGGTCTGTCATGCAGCCGGAGCGCAGGTCGTATTTCACGACACGCCAACCTTAATGACATACTGCGCCGCTGGCATTCCAGCCCAACTTGAACCTCAGGGCTTGGCACGCGACGATGGCAAAAGACCGGACGGTATGTCTTTGCCGCCGTGGAAGCTGGGTAGGCCTTTGGTATGGGACGCGACGTATGTCGATACCCTTGCGCCATCTCATCTTCCCAGCACAGCAGGTTGTGCGGGCGCTGCTGCTGCTTCAGCGGAGACCTTCAAACGGCGCAAATACGTAAATCTAGTAGGAAATCACATATTTGAGCCGTTTGGGGTCGAAACCTTGGGGCCATGGGGTCCAAGTGCGAGATCCCTTTTTAGAGATCTCGCAAAGAGACTGATCGACGTCCCGGGTGACCCGAGGTCTGGCACGTATTTGGCACAAAAAATGAGCATTGCTATCTAATGAGGCAATGCTGCCAGTGTTCTGGGCACGCTTCCAATTGACTGCGATGCAGATGAATTTCATTACGCCTTCCAAATTTATTTTTTGATTCTTGTATATATAATCATTATGCTTATTCTAATTTTAACTTACCTACTTTCTAATTTAAGACTGCCTCGTTGGTCTCGCGGCATAAATGTGCGCGTGGGATTGGGAGGTCTCAGGTTCGATCCCCGGGTTGGGTAAAGTGTTATTGGGTTTTTCCGTTGATATTCTCAGTAGCAGCTCGGAGTCTGGTAATGTGCCCGGTATGGCAATAGGCTCGCCCCCTATTACGTGGGACTAAAATAAATCTGGCGAAAAGTGGGTGTGGCAATATACCTCTGCCTACCTCTTCGGGGATACAGGCGTGAGACTATATGTATGTATGTATGTACTTTCTAATTATTGTATCCTTATTGAAATAAAAAATTATACTAGGATCTTAAATAACGAAAACTTTATGCCTTACTATGTTGCATTACCAACAAGTCCATTTTAACGTACGAGTATGAGCCATTTCTTCTCAGAAGTGGGTTTTCCCTATACTAAAACCTTAATCTACCTTAAGCCTAAAGCTCTTCAGAGGTCATTACCTAACTAATAAACTTTACGGCCTTTTCAATGTACATCTATCTTCATTGCTTCGACAGTGAGCACCTATCACATCAGTAATGCATTGACCACTCTTCTCTAAATCACTCTTTTAACGGTTCATGAACATATATCTCCATCATTGGCAAGACTCCAAGAGCTTAAACGCATTGACAGTTTGTGTCCTTGTAATGCGTCCTGTTCAGATCGCTATCACCTAATTTATGATCATGTTCGCATTACAATCAAACGCCGACGATCCAATGTTATGTCCACCGATCCTTTACGATACTTTTGCCGCCGTCAAAACTTTATAGTGCATTAAATTAGCTACGAAACGGTATAGTGAATGAGTGACCTAGTAACCGAGGCTTTTAAATGAATGAAATGCAGACTTCTGGACATGCATTTGTCGAAATTACGAGCAAATTTAGCGACTTTATTGGCAACACTTGGTGTTTATCGTTTTATTTGATGATATGCGTCTTTTAAGTCTTCTCGCAAGTGAAGGCCTCTATGGAGGTATGAGGTATGTTTATATAATGTAGCCACATTTGGGCATCTATTCGCTATATTTCGTACGCTTGGTCTATATTTCCGTGGCACATCCAGAAGTTTATTCGAAAACTGCATCTTCGATGAATTGCTGTTTTATTAACAGCGCACTCATAATTTTGCAGTCAATGTTCAAAATTATTGCACTTTTCCCAGCAATTTCCAAATCGCGTGTAAGCTCACTACATTATGACATATCAATAGCAGTTTGAAAGGGTACATTTTGTATTGTTAAATAACAGGACTCAGGCCCATTTTTAATGACAAATTGTGCCTTAAAATAATGCGGTTAAATGCTTCAGTGCTGGAGGGTATGGCGAAAAAATTGTTCCTAAAACCGGGTGTTGGTAGACAGCCTGGGATTTAGCTGGGGGCAGTATCATTTGTCTCTTTCTGTCTTTATGATGTTAGAGAGGAATGTGAGATGTGGTTTTGACACGTTCTAACTCGCGTGGCGAAGCGTGGGATATCGCCTGGGGAGGTAAACATTTTGCAAATACTCAGAGAATGGGTACCTATCAAGTCGATATCCAATTATAGTTTTTGAACGGTAATTATATTGTTGCTACTATGGTTGTTTAGTAGAGTATAATTATGGTTTGGCAATTGTTGATGGGAAACATTTTTATTGCACAATGGTATAGCAGAACGCAAGTTCTTGAAATTATTATTTTTGGCTTACTGCGGTAAGTAAGACAGTGGTTAGATAAGAAATTATGGAGTAAATCAAAGTCTGTTATGTTGGCCATAGCTCATCACAGTCATCACAGCACACATATGTATGCTGTGGTGAACCTATGTGTCACATAGGATGTAATTTGAACACAACTGTTATGCAGACACATTGTTCGACTCTGTACTGTTATTAGGATTTCCGTAATAAAGAAATTCAAAAACATCTAGCCGGACCGAAACTGGATATTAAAGCCACGAGGCAATCGCAAAACACCAAACACCAGAAACCCAGTAAGGAAATCCAACTTAGGTGACAGCAAAGATAAATTATACAAAAAAATCAAAAATAATTCAGGTCAATAAACGCCAACACTTTTTGTAAGTCCTCATCAAAATACTCAACAGCACCATATCTGTTCTATTAGAAACATTTTCTAAACATTTACGATCATAATAGAATATATTGCATTCTTATAGACCTTAGGACCCCCTCACATTGTGCATGCGCGTTGCTCAAACGTGCGCTCGGCGTGCATCCGGTATGGGCCACTAGCCTTCCCTGGGAATGGGTTTGGTTGAACATGGCGCCATGGGAGGAAGACTGGGCAGCTCCTGTACCCAGTCTTCCTCCCATAGGGTCTTTGGTCGGCAGTCGCGGTGGCTTTTAGTGGTAACACCACATACTCCGGCTCTTACTGCGGGCACACGCCCGGCGCCCGCTCGAGAAACGCACACGCCCAATGTGAGGGAGGCCTTAATTTGATATCAAACCGATCACATAGCTACACCGGTCTTCCCATATTTGTTAACAAATTGCTCATAACATAACACATTATTGTCCAGTGTCATGCAAATTATTTTGCACAATTTAAGAGCAGTAGGCGTAATATATAGCTTTAGTGTTCTTTTGATACGGATGATTTAATTTGAATGTTTATGTTAATTTAATAACGAACATATACTTGCATAATGGTCGTTTGATACCTCTATTATGGTTATTCATTTGGACCATATAATGTAGTAAATTGATGATTATAAAGATGATGAGGATTGATGTATTGTAGCTTTTCTTTGGCGTGTCGTTGGTGTTGTTTATTATATTCATATACATTCCTGCACATACAAACGCATACACGTCTGCAAAAGCTTATGCCTAATTGCCTATGACCATGATGCGAAAAGTGTACCATAATTTCTTCATCCTCCTTGCGTTATCCTGTTTCCATCTGGCACCATCAAGGCTTTCTGCCTTTTAATCCAGTGTTTTCACAAATCAACTGCCATCTAACCCTTCAACATAAAATAATACGTACGAGTATATCCTTCGAGGCTTTATGCACTGTGAGTGTATTTTTTTTGTGGCCGGTCACAACCTCACAAATGCATGGATTCGATGAGTCTCACTATGACACGGGCTTTTCACACCATATTTCAGTAATGTAACAAAAATAAAATAAATTTAGAGGTAAGCAAAGCAAGGACCTGCTATAAGAGCGAATTCGCTTTCGGATCATAAGCTCGTTCGTTGCCCTAAAAATATTTCGCCAAGGACTTCACGAGCGACGATCAGTAGAAAGGAGGGTACTGCAGACATTAGTTGCCCATAACGAGTATTAATGTTATTTACAGCTGTTTATAATGAAGAAATCGCGCTAACGATTAGTTATAACGTCCATTTGTTTACGTCTTAAAAGTTATTAAACATAGCAAGTACTGAGCCACCATAAAATGGAACTTATTGGGATTCCGTTCTGCTGTTTAGATAGCAAATGCTAAATATTTTCCTTGTAACAGTTAGCATACACTTCATTAAGAGGTCAGAATATTGCCCTTCAATTTCACAATGTTAACATTGAAGAAATCACATTGCTTTTTTGGAACTATTGAGGTGATAACAGGATCTTATGAAGAAACGTTACGTTGACTATAGATGCTTGCAATACATGCATGCTAAAGCTTAACTAAGTAGAAAATTAGAAAGGAGCTTCGATTGTCAAAGCAATTCGTGGCTCGATGAGATACTCAATACTTTATTTGCATTTCTAAATGATTTTTATTTGGTGGTAATGTTTACAATTTGATCATGGTAAACTGTGTCGGGCACAGCAAATGTAGGAGAGAGAAGAGGCTGAAGAAGGGTGTGAAATCATCTTTGTAAACCTAGCTGTTTGCTTTTAATTGTTTATTGACGACGTAAATAAAATAAAGCGTAATTATAAAACATGGACTTAGTAAATATAGTTACTTAAATGTTTTGATTAAACATAGCTTACTGTTTAGAAGTTGCTATACATTGACCAATGCAATATTTTTGTAAATTATCTATTTCTAAATTGACTTAGAACAAAATGATAATTAAAAACGAACATCTTTAAATTAGTTTAAATGTCCAATTCTGAAGATTTTGCTAGTCCTTGTTTTGTTACGAGGCCTTACAAAATTAATAGTGCTTCTACAACTTGCGTATTACCTTTGTATTCTAATCGGCAAATTCTTTTCGCCTGACGTCAGATCCTGGTTAGGTATTATCGCTAGTAATATATCATCGGTTATTTGACAAAATAAATCTTTAATAGCAGATATCAAATCACCATGAAAATTAGTAACATAAATCTTGATAAATTTTATATACCTAAGTATATTTGGTAAGCTGTCGGTGACAAAGCCAAAGCTACCGATATGATAGTTGTCTAGTATTAAATGGCTGTGGATGAAATATGTTATTCCCATAGACAAGCTACTGTTCATTTGCTGTTAATTCCAAAACCTGATCTTAAAATATGTCTTAATATTTCAGAAAGAGTCAACCACATTTAAATAATACCTAAGTCAAGAAGTAAAACTACGCACAGTACCTAACCATGTATTATGATTTATGAATTTTGAACGACAAGCTCATGATGATTAAATTCTACACTGAAATCTAATAATACAATAAAATAAAATATATTATTATAGTCTTAACACTAAAATATACATGTAATATTTGAACAATGCCACCACTGAAAGCTGGCTGTGCTAGGGTAGCACAGCTAGCTTTCATTACAGTGCAAATCAGTAGTGACTAAATACCTCCGGCGTGCTCTTTAATTTTCAAAAATAATAAGCTGTTAATGAGCTAATTTAAGATGTCTGGATTTAGATCTGCATCTAAGTTACCTATAGGTTCACATTAGGAGTGCTTCGAGGCCGCGATTTCAACAGCATCGAATTTGTGTTCAATAAGAAACACCCATTCAAAGCTTTACATATAAGATTTTATAATATTAGATGAAATAAAGAATAATTGGTTATAGAAGAGCTTTAGCAGGAAAAAGGAATCATAAATGCCATAAAATAATTATAATTTCCAATTACTTCAAGAAAGATGTCCAATATCACCCTCTCGTCAACTTGAGAAAATGCATAAAGTTGGAGGCTATACCAGTTATAAGACACACTGTGTCTAACGAAGGAGGAAATTGTCCGTCCAACAAAGTACGCAATCTTCCGTTGGTACTAGATCAACGAGTTACGAAACCCTCCGGCTAAGCCATCCTACTCTGCTGCCTATCTGAACATCTTAAAAAGGATGTAAATAATTTAAAAGGTGCAAATATAATAAGGAACCTATTAGTATCCGTTTAAGACTTTGTATTGTAAAATCAAGTCGTTAAAATAATGGTTGTACTTATATTATTCTGTACATTCGTCACAATTTGTTAATGCCATACATTGAAAATAGATTCGTCACAGGCAATACAAAACATATTATGTGTAAATTCGTAACAGATAGGCTGGTAGGTAGGTGTTATTGTAAATTTGTCACAGGCCGTCATTTAACATCATTTTTGCTTAAAGTAGCGGTAGCAAGCACAGGAATATATTTAACAAGATGTCAATCTCAACCGCCCAATCAGTCGTAAACAGACGCTAACATTTGCACCCCAGATTCAAACAAAGATTGGTATCGCATTACAATTTACAATACTTAAATAAATCTACATTTTACTCGTTTTACTTAGCGCACTTACTGTTTACTAGGTCAAACCGTGCTTTCGCATTACAGCTACCGCTAACACATCGATTGTCCATAAACTGCCTTATAATGATTTATCCGTTGATTTATCGGTACCTCTGTTACCTGCTATCTACCACATAAAGTATAAAAGCGCTTCTGTTTTTACGAGCGGGCCGCTATCTCCTCTGGTTTAGGGTTCATTCACGACGAAAGGCGCGACCACCAGCATAACATTAGCAGAGCTTGAGTGTGAAAAAGTTTTCGATCCAAGTGATGCATAATTCTATCTAGCGTTATTTTTCAGCGTGGACCTAATAGTGGGTCTTCATGAAACAATGGTGTGATGTTTCTGAGATGACCAGCATACAATTTCGATACGGTTACCAAAATTCTGGGGTGGGCACTATCAAAGTAAATTTTATAGCTTTGCAACGCCACGCAACAACACCGCGCGTCTTTTGACGGTACGTTTTCAAATTGCACAAATGAAATTATACATTTTACAAATAAGATACGATAAAATAATATTGTTTGACTTTAGAACTGCTTCACTGTATTGTCAGCCGCTACTCTGTGTGTGAATGGAGCTTTATGTCGTGAAACCCGTCACCCGTCGACTAGTCGTCTACCTCGCGAGGCCTTGTCACACTTAACCCAGAAACCGCAGACACCTCTGGACAACTGTCTTGTTATGACTTACATACAACAGGTATTTTTGTGGCACAAACGTATTCAAGGGCCCCCGTTTCGACACCAATGTAGATACATTGTTGCTGTTTATGGAAAGCCAACCTTCCAATAAACAGCAACAATGTATCCTTCTTCTATCCTAAGTTTTCTTGAATTAAAATACACAATATTGTCCGGATTATTTAGAGCACAGTGAGGTCCTTATAAAGGACTATAAAATTGCTAGCCATCACGCATTACCTTAAGCATGAAGGGTTTCGTATGTTCAAAGTTCAAACTACCACCTTCTCTTCTCTAGAAATCTCAATAGTATACCACTCTTTATCTCAAAATGGTCAGCCCTATCTTTGAACTATATGCTTAGCTTCTCATGAAATACAATATACTAGTACTGCCCAATGACGAGGCTAGAAGATTCCGTTTCTAAGCTATCCCCGTTTTTTCATCTTCTTCAATTTGATTTCCAGTCATAAAAATAAACTTTTCTATATACTTACTTAAAATTTCACTTCATGAGCAATCCATTTAGTAGTCTATGTATAACATACTTAATTGAAAATCAAGAAAACCCTGACAATGACAGTTCGTACAAAATCCTCACATAACATTACTTTTCCTTGACCATGGTTCGGTCCAAGCAAACACACATCTTCCTGAACAAACAACAGTTTCGTTGGTGTTTGCGTTGCACATGCCTGAGGCTTTTATGTCAAGGTTTGAGGTCGTCTTTAATTGTTTTGTGTGTTGTCTCTTTAAACTTGCCAAGTAAAGTCTGGCTTTTTAGCGTTTGTTACGTTTGTTGTTAGATTGGTTTAATGACCATCTTCAGCTTCTTGAAAATAGAATTCACCATGCTACCGTTTACCCAACTGCATTTAAGGGTTTCGCATTGAAGCCGTGAGTTCGATTTCCCATTTAAAAAGATTTAACAGAGTATTAGCTGACAAAGACACTCTTTTCTGACGTCCGCAATCCAGAGAGATAGATATTCTATATCTTAAACCAGAGTCTGGATATTTGAGGGTTCTGACTTCCCGTAACAACAGGAATCGACAGCTTGTTCCCAGAGACCCAGAGGAGTATGACTGTCCGCTATCCATCATCCATATCAATCAGAGGATGACGATTGTGCGTCGTCTCTCAAATCAATAACACAGGACCTTCTTGGCTGACAAAAATAATTACCTGAAATCAATTTAAAAAGCAAATAAGCGTTTCTCTCTGCTATGAACAATCTCAACGTATTATAGAAAATTATATGCGTATTACCATACGTTAAAAAGTTGTAAAACATAACAAGCTAAGGTTAAAATACGTTTTACTTCAACGTGTCACAGACGCATAAACGTTTACGCGATGTTAAACTTGAGCAGTCAGTCATAATGAATTTGCTTTGAGCTTTTTGTCAGAGAAACGCGCAATGACATACGCTTACATGACAGATAGCTGACCTTAAGAAAACATTGTGCATAATTATGATTACAAAGTAACAAATCATATTCAGTATGCAAATATGCATTTCTTTTTACTTTGCCTTCCATATACGTTTTCATGCGGTCCTGTCACTTCATTGTCAACTCCTTTTCTGTATGTCTGATGACTTCATACATATTTATCTTTACAAGTGATGAAGGCAAGACTGCTAGGTTACCGAGGCACTTGGGATATGGTTAAGCGTCTTCTATGGCTCGGTGTGATTGGTAAATCGTATGGCTGAGTTCCAGACACTCCATAAAAAGATTATATGCACATGTAGTTTGACTCTCAATCGAGCTGTTTTGCACAAGTCATCAGGATATAAGATTTTGCCTTGGGCTTTTGCTTAAGCATCCCATACCTTAGGCAAGCCTATACGATAGCGGGAAAAGCATTTACGACATGCCATTTCCCCTTTTCATCTACTTTATTGATATAGGCAACATGTTAATAAGCATGAGTTTTTTAGTACCTAGCTAAAACTTAGTTATGTAAACATCGTTGTAAGCCTCAAAGCTGGTTTTTATAATTTAATTCGTAATCAGCGATGTGCGTAAAATGTCATGTTCAACATAAATCTATTGTTGAACAAAGGTCACGTTGAAATTAATAGAAGTATTTATATTCGCACGTATACCTATAAAATGCGTGATTAATAACCATCCAACGGATTTGAGAAACCTTCTTGGATGAAAGACATTCTACTGGTCATATGGCAATTTTCAGGACTCCGGTCATATATCAATTTTCAGTTTTCTATTTAATTCACAAAACTTTACTGTTGGACAGAGCTCAGACGTGCACGCGAAATATGTTCTCATTTGCTTAGTTTTATGGAAGTGCAAAATATACAGAGTGTTCACGTATGCAGCGATTCCAAGCGCTCCAGTTTTTGTCGCCTGTCATTCTTCGGTCTCCTGCTCCGTTCGACATCGTCGGGCAGACATGTTGCTTTTTACACACGTGTTTCGTGATTCCGCTTGATTGATCTGTTGGCACTTGTTCAACGAGTTTATGTTGATTTTATTAATTACTTAATAATGCCTCCATGGTCCAGTGGATAGCATATGCGACTGCTGATCGGAGGTCCCGGTTCGATTCCCGGATCGGGCAAAAGTGTTACCTACTGGGTTTTTCCGAATGCTCATTAGCAGCACGGAGTCTGATGATGTGCGCGGCAGTAGGCTCGGCCCCTATTACGTGCGACCTAAAAATTCATGGCGAAATGACGGTGTATATTACTCCTTCGGGGAGACAGGCGTGAGTTTAGCCTTTTTTTTTTGTTTTTATATATAACTTATATACAGGATGTCACAAGACCCATCACCAAGCCGAAGTCTACTCGGTTTGGAGATCATGCCAAATCATACTAAGCAAAAATAAAACCTGGGAAACGATATATTTTTTTATGGAAACTCAATTTTTAATCCACAATTTTAAAAGAACGCGCGTGCGATTTTCGAAATCCCTACTTATCCATGGGTGCATAAGACATCTACAGAACAGGTTGGCAGGGTAAATGCATCTATATTGTACCTAATTACAAAAATTTCATAGTAACTTTGGGCCTCAATATCTCCGGAACCAGTAATTTCCCAGGTATGGTACAGAGGTAAAAAATGTTCGTAATGATTGGTACATTATGGGGTTTCAGTTTTCGTTAAGGGTCTTTTTACACCCTGTATACTGTATACTTAATAATGACTGTGAATCTCAACTGCGCTGCAATGCACTTTTGGGGACTGCGTTTTCGGTGATCTCAATCTTGGTCACAGTCATAAAAACCACAACCACAGTCATATTGCCGCCAGAACTTTGGGAAAAATATGCAAACTCGGACTTAGCAATTTCGGTTATCGAATGCATTTTTCCAATAAATTCTTCTAAAGGCTCTTTAATTTTACATAACTGAAATGCGTCGCACGTTTTTTATCCCCTGAAGAAATCCCCCTATAGAAGGCCAGCGATTAATCCACTTATTTTAAATATGCATGTCTTCAAATACGTGGTGTAATTTGCTTATTTAATGACAGCAATCATCAGCTTGAGAGGCGTGAATCATTTAATGTTTTGTACGTTGCCGTTTTTACCCTGATTGAGACATGATTGTGATTATAAGTGAAATCGAATAGCCCTTAAACCTTATCTGAACACTAACTGGTGAAGGCTGTTTTCAATTGACCTGGTGATCCATGATAAAGGGAAACATTGAGAGGTCCAAATTGCCGGAATTGACAACCAAAGACAGAATCGAGAGGAGTCAACCAGAGGAGGTCCTGCACGAATTGAACTGGAATCAGAGATGGAAAAAGAATCTGTCTTTAAAAATTCTGATGCAATATACCTACTTACCAGTAAACTTACTCTAGAAGTAAAATAGAGAGCAATAGCTCTACAGAAAGTAAAACTAATGGGCATCCATTATCCCTGCCTATCTTTCAAGACACTAAATTATATTCACACATACATAAACCCATTACAAAATCCATTACAGCGACACGACTTTAATAATACAACATCTCGACCTAATTTAAAGTCAAATCTCTGATTAATGTTGTCACGATTCCATATATTTTTCACCATATATCATGCTAACGGTAACATACTGATGCACCGAATCGTAAACCAGTATTGACCTTTAAAACCTTTATATAGTGACATTAGTTGTGCCGACTTGTGCCTGAGTTGCTGCGACGTTGCGTACCAAATGTCAAATCCGTGCCGAATGAGATAACCGCACACGAGGTGCGTTTAAAAATGGAATTTGAATTTAAATTACGAATGTTTAAACGGTCAATTTTGGCAGTTACGCAATGATAGGTCCTAAGATGGCGCTAGTCTCATATGCATTTGTAAAGTAAATTCGTTCGACTTAGTAATAATGATTATTATTTTATGCGAATAACGAAACAAAGGGGAGTCACAAACAAGTAATCGATCACAAGCAGTTATCGTATAATGCCAATTTTCCATTCACCTTAACGTAAAACTATCAATAATAATTATACACGTGCATACAAAGAAATGCCCTGTACCTATGTAGTATAGTCTATAAATATACCTAAGTATACTATTCTATCTTCTTATTTCTATACCTTCAATTTACTCCTTCTTCATAAATAACTATTATTACTCCACCAGTGTCCACTATCTGCCAAAACACCACATCTACTTTTATCATCTGAATTATTTCTAAAAGCGCCTGATGTTTGTTTCAGGGCAAATCAGTGATCCGTCCGATTGCGTTCAAGCCGCTGGGCGGACGTCTGTCTGCTGGTGGGGAGCGGTATGGCTCTACACCGGTGTTAGCTAGCAGACCTCCTTCGCATATGACGCTCTATGGCAGTAAGTATATTTTCTTTAAACGTTATATTTGTTGTTTTGTGATGACGTCATTTTATTGATTAGTGTTTAGGTAAGTTACACGGGATTTCATACAAACATTTACTTACGTCACATCAAAATAGATTTTTATATGGACATAGCTTAGTCAGAAACTAAAAAACTTCTAATGAACAATTGCATAGCCTTAAAAGAAAATGGCGTGCTAAACGACAAACACACTAAAAACAGCCAAATTAAATTAATTAAGAAGTATAAGATATATCTTTCAAAATTAGTCATGAACTCATGACTCGTCTACAGAAGTAACTCATGCATGCTGGGGAAGTCATAATTCTCCCCTCCATTAATAAAATTAATCAATCCAAACTATTATTATACAGCATACGGGGCTGTTCCCCCTCAATAAAAAGCTAAAAATAAATAAAGAAAACACACGTGCCAGCGTTAATCTTCCAGTCAGTAAATAAGTCGTGAGAATATTTCATACGATTAACGTGAATGCAAACAGAATACATACTTCTAATTCTACGTTATAAATAATTGCTAGAATTGCTTACTCTACTTAGTAGTTAAGTGCGCAAATTGATTGGTCTCCTAGTTAAGCAATATTCTAGTAATTACAGCGACGCTTCGAGAATGTGTTCTCGTAATGCTCTCACTGCATTTAATAGGCTTAGTTTATAACTAGCCTTCAATAGTTTACCCGTTGATGAATAAGTACCAATGCATCGCCAATATTAGTTATTGGTATGTCGCTGGTAGTACCATTTTCAATACAAAATATACAAGAGAAGAGTAATTCACTTATTAGATAAGGAATCTTGAATACTACGTAGGTATACCTACTACTTGATCTTTGAAAGTTGAAATTGAAGTTTGTTAGCTAGATAGTTCGTCGGTATGACTTTCAGTACATTTCAATTTGACTCGATAAGGGAGGCAAACACAAAGATTGGGGGTGAAATCGTAGGGAATAGAACCAATAGTTAGTTAGCTTGGTCACAGATAATATAATACTATAGCTTGGTTTTCAATTACATTTGGCATTTTAGCATACAAGCGATTAAACCACTACGCATGTAGTCATCTAACTACCTGCCTATATTATTGTATGAATTTAGTTGCGAACTCTACTAGGTGCTCAGACTTAGATTCCATTGAGTATTGCTAAATGAGACTGCAATATTTCTAGATACAAAATCACGTAATTTAGATTTAATTTGATCAATTTCCGCGATCGATTAAAAGGCGCGCAATTATAAAGGCGCCATGTCGTGTGATAATATTCCTGTTAGACTGAACAGACATCGCAGTCGTTAAAAGACACTAGTAATTCTATAAATATTAAAAGCTGCTATAATATCTCCTAGTTACCACGTCGTCCGTGTGTGTCGTAAGAGGCAACTAAAGAAAAACCCTCGGCTAATATTTTCTTTGGGAGAGACGGAAAACATGACATTGATTGAACCCCATGCCAACCGTGGTATGGCATACCAACACTTCTTATTGAGACTCAAAGAGTATACAAATACTTGGCGCTGATACACTTGAGCATTCATCTGTAATGAGCATTCTCGCGAATGTTACAAAACAAATGAGTGTGTTTTAGCTAGAATTCTCACGAACATTCGGGCGAGCCTTAGAAAATAGATAATACATAGAAGTCGTGCTACAATGGCGGTAAACCCAATATATTTACTTCACTTTGACTTATGATTTTAATCTAGGGAAGAATCTTCGTAGATTGTCACTAATTTTAACTTGACTAGTGATGGGCTTACTCAGAATAAATATCGATAAAATATCGATAATGTTTACAATTATATAGATCCTTAGATTTAGTTTACTCAGAATAAATTTCAATAGAATGTTGATAAATTCTGGATATCGATAAATAAATTTGAACACTTTGATTTATTAAAACTGTTCAAATTAAAATCTGCATTTTATTCTTTAGAAGCGTGATTTGTTTATGTTACTTACTCTTACTCTCGAAATAATTCGTAAGTGAAACTGAAGTAAACATATTGGGTAAAACTGCTGTTGCAGGGCGATTTCTATATTTTTTCTATATTCTACGGACTATTTGAATTTAGAATGTTTGCTAGAATGATCGTGAAAATATTCGGTTCGACAAAACAGAAAACGACGAATGCTCGCTGTTCTGTTACAAGTGAATGCTCAGGTGTATCAGCGCCATAATGCATTTTTGACGCAAATAAGTATGGGATTATATCCAACGGAGTAATGCGGAAGGCTGTATGATGATGATGTTCTGTAGGTGGACTGATGACCACGAAAACTTTTATTCCCGTCTTTCTTTTTCATTTAATAATACAACTACCGCACTTCTGTTTCGTGGTGGACTACAAACATTAAATCAATTGACACAATGTTCAATTCTTATACTAACACACTAGTCTCTAAGCAACAATTTGGGGATCACACAAAGTGTTGTCTTGTGTGGCCTGTGTGGGATTGCCACAACACTTAACAGCAAGCTGACTGCTTAAACCACCACGCCATAAATGTTTAATAAACTAGCCTTCGCCGGCGGCTCCGCTCCGTGGGACGAGGAATTTCTTCCAAAAATCCTCTCTTGGTGCACCCCTACCATACCCATGGAACATACCTACATGCCAAATTTCATATTCTTACGACCAGTAGTTTTTGCTATGTCTTGTCTGTCAGTCAGTCAGCCAGTAACTCAAGAAATTTATACATATACAAATGTTTGTATAATCTGTGTGTTGTCCAGGTTCGTCAGACGTGAGGGAAGGCCGTTGGTGCGGCTCTCCGCAGCCCGCGTCGCTGTCCGCTCTGCCGCCCGCCACGCCATCCGCGCCGTTGCACCACAGACACCACTCCGCTATTGTGTGAGTCACTAGTCACTACTATAGTCTGTAATAAGTAAACGAGTTGATATATGATCTCAGTCAATAGAATCATCATCCTTCTAGCTGTTCGCTGCCTTACACAGCTGTTTGTCATGAACGGGACGTACAGTAGCTTTTCTACACAGCGACTGCCTGTTTGACCTCCGCAACATGACGGGATAACGTTAAGCCATGGTTTAGAATTGCCGATTTAATATGAGTGATACATATGTCAAATCTATATCTTTAGTTGGTAAATCCATGGATAAATGGAATATTGAAACCAGTCGTTAAACAACGATATACTCGTAATTGTCTTAACTGCTAATGATCGAGCGATCTTTGAAAATAGGCCAGTTAACACTTAAGTGTTAAACGGCATAAAAGCGCATATAGATCCACTAATTAAAATAACCATAATATATCTTTACCATTTAGTTTCTATAAAACGACCATGTGGAAATGCGCCGTTATTCAAATAACTTGCATTTTTAAGCTGCATTTTATACCAATAGGTAGATGCGCAAAACTGCATTGCACATTTTCATGTTAAGAATTTTAAAACGTTCTATGCATGCACTGCGTACTTATAAAAGTAAGGACGCGATCCTTACTCGATCTCATTTAAAACTAAGTAGTTACTTCTATATCAGCATCACTCGCTTTCCGCTCCTCTTTTGCAGTGAGACCTAAGTCTTATTCCGTGAGCAAGTAATTAACATTATTAAGTTCCATATTATCACGGTTGGCTATTAGTGTAAACAGAACAGACACATATTTATCCATTTATACTTAATATAAAATTTATTATTGGGAACTGTGTCGTGAGTCCATGTCCAGACGAATCGTGAGTTGAAATTAAACTGCTGTTTATGGACTCGTGGTTTGTTTTGGTTTACAGTGATCTATGGGTACTTAGATTTATTATTAAACTTTACGATGTAGACAATATATTTTCACTGTGTACCTACTAAGATAGGTACTCGACGAGTTGGAGTGATTACAGAAATCTTTCCATAGACAGCAACGGCCAAATCTACATGTATTTTTAGTTACTTTTGCCACAACAGGAATTTCGTGATACGTGCGAGGCGAAATGTACTTAATTTACTTCGCTATGTAGGTATATATTCCCTAAACTGATCTTGACAGATCCAACTAATGCTCGCAATATCTCACAAGCTTTCTCCATCTAACGTCAATGACATGTCGTTGCATATGTCCATTAAACAATGTAATTAGAACAGTTAACATTGCGATCGCGTTAGCGTGCACACGCCTTAACTACTCAATGACTTGGGGGCTTAAAATGCCGCTTCACGTTACGCTCACTGCCCATTCACGAGAAAAACCTACCTAGTAATTTAAACAACAGTAAATAAATACATGTTGCAGTTGTGTTTTTATGAAAGTTCATGCCATAGTACACTGTGACTATGGTAAAAATGTGTATCACGGTTGACGCGGTAACTTAAGTGGTAACTTTGAGTTTTATACGAGAATAGGAAATACGGAGTAAAAAACACTGCGTTCTATATTTATTGCTTCACCGACTATTAGTTTTGTTATGGAATTTTACTATCGAAAAATAAAAACTTTTGATTATTGAGGAATTTAACTGGCTACCGCTGTATGCAAAAAGATTTTAACATCATCATAGTGAGTGAACAAAACATGAACACTGTCACATAATTTAAACGTATACACGTGAGGTTAACTTCATGTCATCATCATCATCAGCCTTTAACAGTCCACTGCTGGACTAGGCCTCTCCTTTGAAAGGAGGAATTGGCCTACTATACCACGCTGGCCAAACGGGTTGGTATAGGGTTTGTATCAAGTTTTCCTTCTCTTACAGTGCTGTTCGCTGCATAATATGCTCCCTCTGTCGGCTCTTACGACACCCATGGGATGATATGGGGTGGTGACATTCCGTATTCTTTATCCGTAACCACACGGACTGAACTTCATGTATGTTTAGACAAATTTGTGGTTACCATTTAGAAATCGTAGCATCGGCCATATTTGCAAAAGTTAAGTAAGTGTGCTAAAAGTACCTGCCCTATGATTACGAAGAAAGTTACAAATCGGTTCGCCACGGCTTGTTCTTGTTAGACATGGATATTAATAAAAAAGTTTAACCACTATGCCGTAACAGCCTTTTTATTACTAACAGACGATAGAAAGGTCTGAATTATTATTTTATATAGTTTGGTTTTGTTGTTCTGCCGGGAGAAATATTAAACTCTGATCTCGGTCATGTTCGATGCGTTAAGAAAGTAATAATTGTTTGTACACTAAGAGTTGCTCAGAACGAAAGTATCTGAAGAAAAGAAAGTACTTACTCAGCACCGGCTCGTCTATGTGGCGAACTGAGCTACTGCTCCAAGTGTTGAGCGCAGTACGGCTTATTTTTCACAGACGCGTAAAGCTTACGAGAGCAGAACCAGCACCTATACTCACTGCTGCTTGGTCAAAAAATCAACAAATGGTTCGTCCTACAACTCTTCCAGAGGAAAGAGAAAGAGGACCAAAAATTATTTTCCTAAGTTATAACTGTTATATAACTTAGGTATAAGTCCTTTGTTTACGGGATCGAAAATAATTTTACCTTTTTCCAAAAACATTTTGAAGGTTATTTAAGGTACAGTTTTTACGAATAATAATAATAGTGAATCGTCACGTACTTTACTCTTTCACTTTTACTACAAATCGCTACAAGAAAACACCAAAACACCAAAATCGTAATACCTAATAAATCGCATACTCGAAGAAATCTCACCTCTGTCTCGAAACAAAGGTACGTGGTATTAATCCCGAAAGACAACCTAATGCTAAAAGCTACGAAGTTAAAAGTTTAAATTCATATACCTAAACTAAGATAAGTAGGTACACAAACAAGAGCAAGACAGCTTCATATAGACACTCATCAAGCAAAAACGCACGCATCATTGTAATATAACCGTTTAATGGCAATTATCATGCGGCATATTATCGCCGCTGCGCGTACGGCGGCTGTACGTCAGACATTACTGAGTAGCCTCGCGCGTGCCCGTATACATGCATTCATCAAACGATTTTATACATTAAGCTGTGAAATGTGATGTGTTTGAAAGTGAACGGATTGTCATATAAGTGCAGATGTATAGGTAAGCCTTATAAACAATTTTTTAGGTCAGCAATGATAGGTTAGACCTTGGCTGTATGCAGATTTGCGTTTGCCTTTATGAGATCATTGCAATTCTATTTGCTGTATTTATTTTATTCAAACTACGGTCTGCGTTAGGTTTTGTTTTTAAATTACGCGCGGTTTTGTTTGCGTTTGTCGGATTATGAATATGCAAAATCGCGTGAAAGTACCCAGCGGAATACGGATGAAAGTTATTGTTGTTCTTTTTTAAATTCAATAGAGATCAAGTTTAGTTTACTTTATTCTGCCAATGTTAAAATAAGCAATGTACCTATGCTCATTTTCTATATTTCTTTTTGGGTCAGTTCATAAATTATAAATATCTAAAAAAGTAGGTAATCATGTACTTACTTATCAAATACTTACTTATGTTGTTTTATGAGAAATAGTTTTTGCTATCAACGTAGATTTTCTTTTACTTTAACGTTTTTGATCTTTTTATGTTATCTCTTCCAAGTGTTTTTGCCACTCATTTCGAATTCCGTGCATACATCAAATTGATTAGTCGGTCATCGAATTCAAAAAGCTATATACAATAGCTACATACATACATAGAAAGAAAACCAGATTTTCGAGTAAAGCTTGCCTACCTACTCAATCTTTTTGTTTCCCTAGTCACGGTACACCAATGACTATACCGCAACATTTATAGCAAAATCTTCAATTGTGTGCAAATTGACATATTTGTGCAGTGCCTCGTATGTCGTCGAGTTTATCGGTGACAATGACTGTAACTCTCTAAGAACGTTTAATTGTACCAATTAAAGACGAAGACATTAACCACTCAGTAACGCTATAGGCGGTAAATATATTAACCAAGAGAGTTAGTAAGACGAATTGTATTTATAGAAAGTAGATACTAGTTTCTGACAGTGGGTGGCAGTTATCGCGAATAAGGTAGTCTATGTGCTATTCTGATATTCTGATATAATACTGCTAAGTTTTATGACAATCTGTTTGGTAGGTTTGCGTGCAAAGTCTTTAACATTCATCCAGCCATCAAAATGACTGGACTGGATCATGATGGACTCTGTCACTGGTCCTATTCCAACCATAGACGCGAGGGCGAGCTGTCATTTTACGTGCCGGTTGAATGTACTATGTAGCAGTAGCTCAAAGGAAAAGCTTATGTAGGTACATAATTATATTCCATTACATTCATGGGCGTCGCGAAGGGGGAGCAGGTAGGGGCAGTTGCCCCCCTAGAGATTCAAAAAGCACAATTTTTTTTTTAAACTCGTAATTTTCTCATTTTCCATATCTACCCATTGAGAGCTATTGTTGTGGGTTCTTCAAATGTCGTCGCTGTTTACGAGTAATAAAACATTTTTTAAGTAGCAATGTTGTATTGTGCTCCGGAAAAATTTTGTGCTCCGGATGTAAACCTATTGTATTCTTAAAATTCTTAAGTTTGCACATTAGAGCACCTTAGTAACCTTGAGAAGATCTTACTAGCAGAGCTTGTTATAATTTTTTACTATCAATAGTCAGCCTTACCCATTACAGCATAAAGATTATTCTAATAACCAAATTATATGTATATACTTACGTAAACAAACATGGCTCCATTATTCCATAAACATCGATGTTTGTTGTTTCCTCTAATAATAACAGGAGGGTGACGGTTCAATCTTAATTAACATGCAAACCAAACTGATCACACCCATATGTAATTTACTAAAAGGGCAAACAGAACAATCGTGTTATAATATTATATCCGTTTGATTATATTTCGAAAAATAACACACGGTTTCGGCTACAAAAGCTTAAGGCATATTACTATGCCTTTTGGTAGCAATTTAGTGAAGGTCTGTCGGAGGAATAACGCTAAGATCATAATGATGATGAATAATGATATACTTTTCCGCAATTTAATCTTAATATATAAAATGGTTGCGTTACTGACTGACTGACAGACACGCTACAGCCGAAACTATTGGGCGCAGGAAGATGAAATTTGGCATGTATGTTCCTTGGGGACCGTAAGAGTGCACTAAGAAGGGATTTCCCGAAATTCCCACGGGATCGGCCAAAACGGGTAAATTTAAAAAAAAGCATGCGTAGCTGCTGGCCTCCTCTAGTAAATAATAAAATCAGAAAGTACCTTAATCAATGTAGCATCCTATCTCTAACCAACAATTATGCGTAACTGAATTTAGTTCTTAATTAGTACTTCGTCTTGCACTAAGGGCAATTACAGTGTTATGTTGGCTACTTCCTTTCCCGCGTTTATCGACGAACTGGTCCATTGCAGCTCTCAATAGCCTCTCTGTAAAATAACCTCATTGTTCAATTATTATTCAATCTGTACAAATCTCTGTATTTGTACGTCATCAATTAATTTCGCTTGTAATTCGATTATGAGAAATTATTCACGTAATTAATTTGACAAGTAGCGTTTAATTGGTATGTTTATAAATGAGTAAACCTTGAATTAATTTCGTTGTGGTTTAAACATAGATGTAGAGACAAGGACATAATTGATCATCTTACTGAAATTTGTAAGGTTGGATGGATGGATTGATTTATGAATGGTTGTTACTCGTATACGCAAAACTGCTCCACGGGTTTTCAAGAAACTGCAGTAATATTACTTACCTATAGGTAAATCTAAATCAGAATAGCTTATGGGCTAATTCCTTTCCCGATAACCGAAACCACACGGCCAACGATGCGGACAGAAGCTTTTCATAAAGAGACGTAAATAAAGAACATGGGCATGCCGTCTCTTTTTCTTCTCCGATTTTCAGAGTACTAGAAAGAGAGAAGAGAGGAACACCAACCTGTAAGATATCTCATTCGCATAAGTTTTTGGTTATTATTATTATTTGACAACCATGTGGCAGATCTCGTTAGCCTGTTGGTTTGAAATCTCACATTACCAATTGAGACTAGAGTCATCGAAATTTTGTGTTATCATGCATATTCTAAAGAAGTCGTTGCTCCTTAAAATCAAGATAAATAAATATCATAATTGTGTTTAACTTGAACTAGAACAATTATTATTATTGACACTTATATCATAACACAATTGAATGGCAGGTTTAAATGACGGATGCGGGTTTTCTCACGGGTATATTCGTGAGAAAACTTATACTATACTCTATACCTACGTAATGAATACTTCTATGCACGATACGGTTACGTTATTCTATTAAATAAGTTAAACGTTTTTCTTAATGATGTAAGTTTACAACGCTCGTACTGTGAATAAATCCCGTATCCCATATAAAACTAGCAGACTAAGAGCGGAGCAATTTTTTATATTGTTGACACAAAGCGTTGTTAGGTGTGGGGATGGACGAATTCAGCCATCCGTCATGTGATCATGTAAATTATTATTAGATATATACATTTATATGTAAGTATATATTTAAAAAACCGTGCGTTTATTGACGAAGGTCTTAGTATAATCCTCACATAAGTCCTGAATTATATATTTAGGTAGGTATAGACTGCACCTGCACGAACCGAAATTTATTATTCCGTTGCTTTCAACGAGGTGGCCAAATCCGAGCCTTGTCTTTTTAGACAAAGCTCGGATTTGGCCCAGCTGTCTCTTATCTTAACAGAATTATGAAAGAGAGGACAACACCAATTTATCAGGTTATCTCTTTCGCAACGACAATAACTATGATTTTCCATTTTTCCAGTTTTCGGGCGACTGCTTGTCCGTCATGGACATTTTACGGGTAGAGCCCATTTAGAATTTGTTTAAATCGAACCTACCCGTTGTAGTAATTAGAATTTTATACTTAACAGTCATTTATATAGGAAACCTATAATGATAATGCTGTAAAGACAATTTATACACAATAAACATGAAACATCATTATTACTCACTCATTTAGAGACAAAACTAAGTGTTATCCATATCTGCTTGCAATCGTGCCGCCATTTTACAATCAGTGGTGACTATTGAATCACACTCGTCAACTTGTAGATAACATGACAAATTGTTGCACTAACTACTATACAATTATAATATGCAATAGATCATCTCTATTAAAAATAAAATATTTTTACGTAAAGCATGAAGAGTAGGTATGCGCAGAAGTATTGTAGCTAATACTTATCCAGATTTTGCTAGCACCGTTTCGATCAAGTTACTTAAAATAAATGCATGAATAATAGGTATAAGTATGCTACTTCATCATCATAATCCACAGACGGTTTTTTTTTCTCCTGTACCCTTGTGTCGGAGGGTCGGGTATCACCGAAGCATTCCTCGCTACCCCCGACGGGTATTGGCCCGCCAGATGGTCAAGCGGGCCCCGAACAAAACCCCCTTGGCGGCGGATGAAGTTGTTGGGCTCCGCCGCCAAAACACCCAGCGGCCGCAGAGGATAGGGAGGACGGCAACGCAACACCGCATCTCCTCTTCCTCTTCGGCCCCACCGCGACGCAACGATGGTGCGCCCCCATTTGGTCGCGGGAGATAGGGCGCGCGGCAACGCAACACCGACACGCCTCTCCCGCCGCGCCCGACTGCGAGGAGCAGAAGAACTGTCCCTCAAACGCACCTTTGGACGCATCCTGCGCAGGCCTCCGTCAAGCCCACGCGGAGCGTCCACTCCCGGGATCTCGTTTTGCTTCACTGTGGGTGACCTAACCACGGTTACTGAGCCCCCCCACCACGACAAGGTGGAGATTCCACGAGGGGGATCACCCACAGCCCGAATTTGTCCACTGCTGTCTCTAGGCCTGTCTTTGTTCTTGCCATTCTTGTTGTACTTGTCTACTACTTACCGCACAAAAATTTTAATATCACTTGCAATGACAAAAAAATTGGGCAAGTGCGAGTCGGACTCGCGCACTAAGGGTTCCGTACCATCATCTATAAAAGAAAATCACGTTCGTTGTATGTATACTTAAATACTTTATAAGTTTCTACCTGTTTATTAAGATCGAGTAACAAATTGCTTAAAAATTACGTTTGTTGTATGGGAGCCCCCCTTTATTATTTACTTTTTTTAAATTTAATTATTTATTTTGAAAGGTAATATACAACTACATATTCTGTAAAAAATTAAAGCGTCTACCTGTAACAGTTAGTAATTTTGAGCAAAATATACGAAAAAAAACACGTTTTTTGTATGGGACCCCCCCTTAATTTTTTTATTTTTTTTATTTTTAGTATTTGTTGTTATAGCGGCAACCGAAATACATAATTTGTAAAAATTTCAGCTATCTAGCTATCATGGTTTATGAGATACAGCCTGGTGACAGACAGACAGACAGACAGACAGACTGACAGACGACGGAGGCTTAGTAATAGGGTTCCGTTTTTTACCTTTTAGGTACAGAACCCTAAAAAACATATACCTATTGCCGTAATGGTATGTTATCATATCTACACAAACTTTAGAATTTATAAAGAAGTCCGTCCCTTGTTTGTATCTCTTCAACTTTATAATCAAGCACTTATCTGTTTAAATAAAATCCTTGTGATCCTGACTGACTGACAGACAAGCTACAGCCAAAACTATTGGGCGCAAGAATGCATGGACCGTAGCTGTCTAGGGGTGCACTAAGAAAGGATTTCCCGAAATTTCCACGGGATTCTATAGAATCGGTTCAATTAAAAATTATGTAGGTACGTAGCTGCGGGCATCCTCTATCTATACATATAAATAAAATTGGAGTGTCTGTTTGTAATATTAAAATAACCGCTTGTTACTTAATGCATATGGATGTATACACGGTACATATACTGAAATGACAATTTTTAAAATTTTTGTCTGTCTGTTTCTTTGTTTTCGCTAATCTTTGGAACGGCTGAATCAATTTTGACGGGACGTTCACTGGCGGATAGCTGATGTACCAAGGAGTAACTTAGGCTATAAATTAACCGGATACGCGGTAGCTCCCTCAGGACGCGGGTGAAACCGCGGAAAACAGCTAGTTAACCATAAAATAAGTTAAACAGAGTTGTAATCACCTTCATCTTCTAAACAAACAGTTCCGTGTAGTGTAAACTATCCTAGCGAATATAAAAAATACGATAAATTGCAAAATTAAGGGCAATTTGTCTAAGTAGGTATGGATGATGATGTATTGGATGAAAAAGAAAGAAAGAAAGAAAGAAAAAAACATTTATTAGACACACCAATACAAAATAGGACAACAAAGTTTCACGGTAATGACCAAAAGGAAAAGCAAAAAAGAAAAAAAAAAACACATACAAAAAAAAAAGTGCAGTGTGTCCAAAAGGTCTCAGCTCAGCCTATGCTACGGATGACCGCAGCGCTGTTTTTCAGCCGAAACCTAAGGGCTAGTCACGGACGAATATCAGAGTAGATAGGAATATAAAGTACATAGGATAAAAACATCTGCTTATTTACTTATAATAATATGGCTAACAACCTTTGCGACCTTAATATGATTGAGCTTATGATTTGCTAATGGCCTCCTCAAAATTGATTACATAGTTAATTATACAAATATACTTTACAGACCTGCTGCGATTTTCATCCATACTAATATTATAAATCTGAAGAGGTTGCTTGTTTTTCTGTTGGATAGCTTATTTATCGCACAAGGTTTTCAAGGCGACATCACGCTATGACCCACGGGCGTGGAGCAGTAGCCGTAATTAAAACGGTTGCAACCGCAGGCGCAGCTAATAATATACTTACCTACCCGTAAATATTTGGTTCTATAATCTTAGAACTAAGGATTTTCGTTAAATTACTGAAGCCAACATATCGCTGGTACAATTACAGCTTATCTCTTACAATACAACCGCACAGCTAAGTAATCCCGCGTTAGCAGGTTGGTAACCAAGTAATCAAGATCTGTCATAACTACGGAGTAAGCGCGTAACTCCTAGTGTTACAGTTAGAAGTAGTTATGTCTGTAATTAATATAATTACCGAGAGTTTCTCACTTCGTTTCTGTCATTACGAGATGCCGGGATCATTTTTCAAATTGCTTACCGTATTCTAAGGTGTGGATGTGTCGAAATGACGATGAGTGTAGTAACGTGCTGACTTTGGCGTAATATTTAGCTGCTATTTTCTTCAAAAGTGAGTGGATCAAATATTTTCCTATGCAAGAAGGTTTACATGAATTGGTTGGATAATCCAATTCATTCCCAGAGAATAGCCAAATGTAAAAACATCTTATACCTACCAAACGTTACCTATGTATCCTTTCTGCGACTCGCAAGTTCGATCTAGTCCTCCCATCTATTACTAAACTCCTTAGTTCTTATAGAAACAGCATGAGAAACCACAAGGACTGATCCTTGTGGTTCCTCATGCTGCTTCTATATACCGAAGCAGTCAAAGTTGAATTTGAAATGATATTAGAAATGCGAGAATTTTATAGCAGCTCAGCTCATAGCCACCTTGCTTTACTTTACCTACTACTAGAATCTTTCCGAAACATATAAGACTATAGGTATACACTGATGGAAAACTATGACTTTCAAAGAACAGAAATACATTTCATCCATTAGCATCTATATCAATAGGCATCGTCATCATCAGCCCCTTAAACTATCCCACTGCTGGGCACGGGCCTCTTCGCACTATGAGAAGGATAAGGCCATAGTCCACCACGCTGGCCAAGTGCGGGTTGGCAGACTTCACATGTGTTTCGAGAACATTATGAAGAACTCTCAGACATGCAAGTTACCTCACGATGTTTTCCTTCACCGTTTAGCAAGCGATAATTAACAATTTATATATCAATAGGCATCACTCAAGGCAAACTCTACCGCTAAATTAATTGTTCCAATGACTTGACATTCAGCAGAACTACGGCGTCACGAGAATAAAGTAGTTTTTATTCGTTTTTTATACTTAGTTTTATGTTTTAAAAAGTCATTCAGCCCGACCTCTGTTACTACTGAACCGATATGCGTCATGTTTTCATCAAGAGCACATCGTTATCTCATTGACCTAGTTTTATCTTTTTTATGGACTATCGATATTAGTTGTATCAATCGGAATAAGAAATAGTCAGTTTAAAGAGGATTATAAAAATAATGGTTTCTTACTTATATTATAAATGCTAAAGTTTGTGTTTCGGTGTGACGTCAAACTGCTGAACCATTGATTTGATTGATTTTAAACGCTTATGAAAAAATCATTTTGGTAATTTTTTGCATAAAAATTGATTTGACCTTGGAAACGGACGTAAGTCACCTTTTGTTGAGAAAATTAAACTTGAAGATGTGCAAATAGAGGGTGGAAGTTACTACGGGGAAAAGAATTAATTCCTTTCTTTGATAAAATGCTCGCTTACCTACATACGCATGTGAAGCTAACTAATTGATTTATCCAAACTCTTTTATGTTTCAAATTATGTTTTACCATCGTAACCGCTCGTTGAGCTCAACAGTTTATGATAAATTAAAAAAATCTGTATAGTTGCTAATTCCGAATAGCCTTCGGTCAATCACCAAAACAATGTTTCAACACAACTCATTCAAGTCTTGATATTACCTAATTGATAAAATAAATAGCAACAACCTTCAACAATGGGTATTGCGGAGATGTACAGGAACCACGGTCCGTTGCGCTCAGCCATCTCGTTTACATACACACACATATATTTGTATGCATGTGCGTGATTTGAGCAGAACCGCTTCTATGTTGCACGGAAACTACACTAGGAAGGACCCGATGTAATTATGTACAGCTGTTTTAATATTTCCTTGCTCAATGAATGGAGTAGTTCCTTGGTACGGATAAGGTCTTGTCCGGGAAAGACTGAGGTGAATGTTCCATGTTGGTCTTCCTTATAAGCTCGAACGTCCATAAGTACCTGTATTGCAAGTGAAGGCAAAGAAAAGAAGACCAGGACACACGTGCTTAGCCACTAAATTAAGTAGTGTAGAATAACAATGTAAATGTTTCGCTCTAATCAAGAAACTGTAAACGGAACCACTGTTTATATGAGTGTAAGTGAATGAAGTAGGTACCGCCATCGCCATGAGTATTTACTAAAGATCTTCCTTTCTTTAGATTTGTATGTATCTTTTTCTTGCCTGAATATTCACCAAGCACACAAATTACATATTGACACAATCATGTAAAACTTCTGCCATTATCGACACTTCAGATGCAAGATCGTAATCGTAGCAAAACCACAACCGCCAACGCGTTCACGCTTGCGATAATTGGATATTAGAATGAGCTTTAAATGAATATCTAAAGGTATTAAAATTACAGCGGGCATTAATAAATTCTTCTATAAATAGGTACTGAACTCAATAAGTTTAATGCCTACTCTCACACTCGTTTGTGGTACAGTATCCTCCACCTACAATGTGCTACCACTGTTACCTGTTTCTAATTCTCAAATCCAGTAATCAAGCTGTAGGCCTGTAATTGATTTTAAGTCTTGGCAAATAATTTAATAAAACGCTGTAATCCGTCTCCTCCTCCGCCGATTTCTTCCAATGACCAGTGGCTTTTTAGTGTTACCCCAAAACAAAATCCTGGATTCAGCATTCATCATTGTCTCTAGATTCTCAGCCTACTTTTTATCATCATCACCATATCAGCCAATAACCATTCACTGCTGCATATAGGCCTCTCCCAAGGCTCACCACATAGACCAATCTTAAGCCGCTCGACGTCAAAAATATTATCGGCCTAATCCACAGCCTACGTTTAGCCAACAATATTTTTTTTGTCTCAAGTACATCCAAAAGATCTCCGACAGAGGGATTATTTACACCTCTGCGTTCTCTGACGAGTAACAGGCTTAATGATAGTACGTAATGTTATGTTATTGCACAATTAGAAATCCTAAAACCGAGGCTAACTAAATTAACAAAATGAAACCTATTTTTTGCAGTTGTTGTGAAATTGGACATTCATTTTCCTGTGTACATTATACTTTCAATGACTCAGCATCATTTAGTTGTTCAGTGTGTGAATGAAAGGCAGCATTGTGTGGTGTAACAGTATTGACACACAGTGATCGTGCTATTTTTATAATATAGGTCACACCCATAAATATAAACGTAACGGACTTATCGATATCTTCATAAAACTTACCATCATGTAGAGTTGTAGATTGTAGCGCGACAAAGTGAGTAATGGGCATCAGTAAATAACTTTTTCTGTTTTATGACTTTCGGAATACGAGATAGAGATAACAATACGAACTTAGAAGGGAGTCTCTTCTGCAGGTTGTTAGAATGAAATATGAATGGAATTAATAAAAAAAATGCGTCTTACTTCCTTTTAACACATGGATGCTTGTTCGTATAATTCACAATTAACGTAAGTAAGTATATGTATTTAATACTATGCTACTAGTATAGTATTACATTATCTGTGACTATGTGTAGTTCATACATAAGTAATCCAGAAAATTATATGTATAGGCACAGGTATAGGTTCATAATGTGTGTAAGTCAAAAAGGAGTTACAAATGAAATACCTAACCTTGTACAAGCGATATTTTTAAGCTACTTTCCTATCGCGTGTGTAATTTTTTCTCATCACTTTCAAGTCGTTTGTCAATCACAACTAAATCCTATGATACGGTTCTCCATTAAATACTTATCTATGTTAGTCTAGCTATAAGATGTCAGCACTTTCCCACTTTCTACCGTTTACCTATATTCGCTGATACATATATAACGACATTTAATAGACTTTCGCGAGTCGGTAGTTACTTCCTGCAGGCTTTCCTATGATGTTTATTTTAATACGACCATGCAGTACCTAAAGGAATTTCTCTTTCAACTATGATAACGGATCCGATATATGGTTTTAATACGATACGTTAGTCCTAAAATGGCGTCGAAATACTACCTAGCAGCCCAAGATTCTATACAGACAACACACCGGCTTTATAAAATAAATTATGAGAGAACTCTGTAAGACTTAGTCATAGAAGCAAAGAAGTTTCTGAAGGTACTTGTCTAATCGGTTAGCTTCTATCTGCAATTTCACTGACAGACCTTTTATTTTAAGAAAGACACGAGTAATGAAAAGCTTCATTATTACCCTCGAGTTACTGACATATTTCTACGTTGTTGTTATCTCTTTGCTCCATTTCTTCTGCTCATATGAATGTCTTTAGCATAGTCGTATATGTGCTGCCTGGTATACTGCTGGTGACCAACCATTCCATTCCGTGCTTGTAAATATACATATACATACTTATTACCAATACTTTTGTAACTTTTCTAAATAAGCCAAATACTTGCGTGTGTTTTTCATGACAGTAACGCAATGTGTGTAGAAATGCCACAACGATCTTTCAATAGCGTGACCAATTCTATTATTGTATCTGCTCTCTAAACACATAACCCTCTTCTAATCCAAGCATCAATCAACCCAGCAATAACACACAGACAGCCAAACAAACGTTGGTAGTAGACACACAATAGATACTCATAAGTTTAGACAGTAAGGTAACGCTTCGTCGACGGAGCAAGACGCAAACCCCGCCGAGCGCGACGCCTTTCAAACATCGACCATTAGTGCACTTGTTCTATGAACTGTTAGGGTCTTGTGATCGTACCATAAGGTGTAACAGAGTATTGCACAGAGCGTAAAGGAAAGTTCAAGCAATCGCTTTGCAAGACGATGCGCTGAGTGAGGACGGTACAAAAATGATCTAAACGAAAATTGTGACCTAGAAGTATATTTAGAGTAACTTCTGCTCTTGAAGTACCTAAATCTTGAGGCAATTTACGAACATACAATCCTAATTGAATATCTATGTTTTACCCATTACACCACTGACGTAGCTAATTAAACAAGTCAAAATACCCATAATTTCTGCCCAAGAAGGTACCTATTACTCACTAATTTCTTTAAAACTACCCATTCCTTCTTCAACCGTGCTTTTTCTTTGAAGAAATTTAATGTTACGCCCCCTATTACGTGGGACCTAAAAATTCATGGCGAAATGTGGGTGTAATATTACACCTCTGCCTACCCCTTCGGGGCTACAGACGCGACAAATGTAATGTGGAATTAATAATTTGCTACTTACTGCAAGTTACGTAAGGAATGCATATTGAAAGAATACCATGTCTAACAATTGTACTAAATGAAAAAGTAGGCAGGTATATTGGGTCACTTACATTGCAATTATGATGAATCATCTTCTAATATATAAAATTCTCGTGTCACAGTTTTCGTTCCCATACTCCTCCGAAACGGCTTGACCGATTTGGATGAAATTTTTTGTGCATATCCGGTATCTATGAGAATCGGCCAACATCTATTTTTCAAAAAAAAAAAACAAAAAAAATTTTGCAAAACAACGTTTGCCGGGTCAGCTAGAAATAAATATAATAATGGACATGTGTTTAAATCAAATTCTGACGATAGTGATGTAGGTTTTTAAAAAGTCATTATTTAGATACCATGCGTCGTGTCGTCGTATGTTTAGCATATCATCTTCAGCGTATTGTGCTCGCTTATAATTAAATAGGTACTTAAACTAAACCTACTATGTATTAGAAGTGCAAACAAACGATAAATTCTATAAATAGCTACACATTTCATGGTAATCTGAGCAATCGTAAACGTGGAAACTGCATTTACCTATTTTATAGACTGGCACTTGAGCAATTACTCTTTAGATCAAGAGAAAGTCTCCTAGGCTAAGTCTCTCAATAGGTATGGTAACGCAAAAGAAAATCCCTGTATCATTCAATCTAAAAGAAAGGATTCACTTTATATATATTTATTTGCCCTCTATTATATGTACTAATCACCTTATATATGTGGATATATGGAAACCATGGAATATCGCTATCCCTTCGGGTTGCGGAGGTCAGACAGGCAGTCGCTCCGTGGAAAAGCTAATATTCAGTCAAATCCGGTTAGACTAGAAAGCGGACCCCAGATTGAAACTGGGATAACGCTAAGAGAAAGAAGAATCACCTTATATATGTATAAACACCTCAAACCAGGTAGGCTTCAAATACAAGAAACTAATAGCACTAGGCGCCAAGCGATTCAAGCATCTAAATTAATTATTTTACCTTAATGTGTTAAGATGCTAAAGCTGAATCAGTACTTTGATTTATAATGTTTGAGTGTGGTTTGAGCAATATTCCTAAATAATTACTTAAAGCGACAAATTATTATAAATCAGCGTATTAATTTGGCAATTAAGAGTAACCTGATTCTCATTAAAGGTTTTCTCAAATTCATTCAAATGATTGCCAGTAAGTTGTTAATTCTGCCATATCTGGTTAGACTAGTAAGCGGACCTCGGGCTCCAAGACATGTAAACCTTGGATGCAACCGGGATAACGCAAGGACGATGATGATGTTTGCCGGTATGTGATACATTTCTGTTTTAATTAAAGTTTATGTGTTTATATTTCCAGCACAAAGTCGAGTTCTGGCCTGGGCGAGAAGGAACCGGTACCTGCTCCGTCGCCCGCTGACTCCGGAGTAGCTGAGCTGGAGAGAGACCACCATGACTATAGGTACCTATTTAACTAAATTTGGTATTTGAATTTTGATTCAAGAACCTTAACGACTTACAGAGCATTGCAGTGAACGAAAAGAAAATATAATTTAACGAGATCATGTAGAACTGAATAAGGTTTTAGCCTGAATATATTCAGAGAGAGAGATCCATTGGCTTATCCCACTAGGCATTGGCCAGCCCCTGACTGAGCTCTCACGACTTTACCCAGCACCTTATCAGCATGCTTACAATTCGGCTGAGAAAAACTTTCTTTCTTGACTGCTTATACTTTATACTAGTTATACTATAGTATACCGTGTATTAAATATCATAGATAAATAATTCTTTAATATGCATATAATGCGATTTAAGCTCTGCAACTAAGACAAACACCAGTTAATTTCGCATTCATATAACATGGTCCTAAGTGCCGGACATTATCACATAACGAATCGCACAAACAACCTATTACTGCATATAAATTGATACTGCATCAGTAGAACGCCATCAGTCTAGTAATTATGGTAATGAAGGTCCGTACTTCGTATGTCCTACATCGCAAGCAGACTGTGTAATCTTACACTCAGATCTTGTTATTTTGCAAGCACACGTTTAGACTCAACGGGGCATATCGGAAACAATCAGTTGGAGGTTTCTTTGAATGAGAGGCTAAATACAAATCACCGCTATCTCAAACATTTGTCATACCTACATACCCACTACATGCATATGACTATCCATAGTAATAACGGACTAGCTAGGTGTAATTCAGTTAGTTCGTTTTAACAATAACATTGGAAAACGTAAAGTGTAATTGTAAAATCTTATAGAAAATTTCAATACTTACAATTGATGATTTTGGTGTGTCCTTGAGCTCCTAGTCTTCTCTCTGGATCCACCTTTGAATATGTAGCAATATTACCAAATTACTCATTTTATCAGATGGCTACCAAACCCTATCTAGCATTGAATTGTGTTCAATCGCTCGTTTTTCGAAAACTCCGATTTGGTCGAGGTTTTTAGACGATGACCGACGTCCGAGTACCAAAGCCAAATTCAAAACGCCTGCGAGCCCAGTTCACCTATTCAATCTAGAATACAAGCAATTATTAATTATTTAACCATGTACCTACACAACAACGGCCTTAAAAAAATAAGTATTAAGATTCTCAGAAACTCGTTTTTTTTGTGTTTGTTGCCTCAAAACTCTCCCTCACTTTCGCTCCTCATTTATTCAATTAGGTACTTAATCCAAAAAAAAACATTGTATTTGTGTCCATAAAGTTGATTTCATGATTGAATTTGGAGTTGGTTTTTTGTTGCCTTTTTATGAACGTTTCCTACCGTACGTTCCAGTACGAGCGAGCGCATCCGCTCGCACGAGGTGCGCGTGCGCGCGGCGCGGGGCCTCATGCTGCAGAGCTTCGCGCGCTCGGGGTGCGGCGCGGGGGGCGCGGGGGGCGCGGGGGGCGCGGGGGAGCGCGACGCCGAGCTGGCGCGCGTGCGGCGCGACCGCGCGCTGCTGCGCCAGCGCCTCGAGGACACCGAGTGGAGCCTGTGCCAGCGCGCCGGGGAGATCGCGCTGCTCAAGACGCAGCTCAAGGATGCGCAGGTACTAGCCAAAAGAGTCTAAAGTCTCGTAAGCTCTCGTTCAACCAAAACTTTACTACTGAGTGGAGCCTCTAAGAGAGCTCACGCTGCTTAAGACGCAGCTCAAGGATGCGCAGGTAAACTCGTAAAAGTCAAGTCTCGTAAGCTGCCCTTCAACGAAAACTTTTACACCGAGTGGAGCCTCTGCCAGCGCGCCGGGGAAATCGCGCTGCTCAAGACGCAGCTCAAGGATGCGCATGTCAGCACACCTTGTTTACTTCCTCTTATAGTCTTTCGCGGCCACCGCATAAGCTCTCCTTCAACCATAACTTTACTTCATCATTCAGACTTTAGCGGCCCACCGCTTAGTGACAGTTTTCAGACATAGGATTATTCTGGTTTGGGGGACTTATCGAAGGAAGGTTTTATCTAGGGAAGCACAAAAAATATTTGTCTCTGTAAGAGAATAGATCATTTTCGAAAGAATGAAGCCCTACAGCTTCAGATGGATCTCCCGCTGTCTCCGCCGGACTAGAACTCTCCTTACGTCTTCGACTGCACGTATAATGTAGTTGTTCGCCTCCTGATTAAATGTTTATTAAGTCCCCCCGCCCCATAAAAGTTACACTAAAAGCCGTGTAGTCATTTTGAAAAAAGATCCCACAATAACACCACGCTGGCCAAAGGTGTAGGGTTTGATGTTGACATTCTCTTTTATCTATCACCAGTTTCGTCATTCAAAATCAAAATGCTGTGTATTTTTTGGTTATTAATGCGATAATGTATATTAAAATGGTATAATAATATTTAATTAATGGTATTATAGTATTTAATGGTATTTTATAACTAGCTATTAAGTTGAATATTTGTATGCCATGAAATTAGATGGCAAATGTGCTGGACTGAATTTTGTATTTAACACCTGTGTACCACATTCATGCAAATAAAGAATTTTGATTTTGATTTTGATTTTGAAAAAAAAGCAGTTAACATTATCGTTCGGAAAAGTGTACCTAGATAGGTACCCAGAGATCAGGGTGTGCTCGGACCTGATACGGTCACGTGGCAGTCACAAATCAGGATATCTCCGGTTCTTCACGATAGTAGTATTTTGTACCCTCTAAAGTACCACGGACCATGACGAATCATACCGGACGAATCCAATGTCTTGAAAATGAGACATTAATGTGGTATCTTTGGATTGCATCCTTTCTAATCATATAATTTTATCCATTTCAGAATGAACAAACCGCTAAAGGCCACGAGTATCTAACACTGAAAGCCGACTGCCGCCAGTTGCGGGAAGCCCTCGACAAGAAAGAGAAAGAGATTATGAGGCTTCGAGCTGAGACGGAGGAGAAAGAGAAAACTATCAACCGACTGCAGACAGAAGTAGACAGACTCACCAATGACCTCATGGAAAGCGTATCCGACCTCACCAAGACTAAAGAATCAAGCAAAAACGAAATTGAAAGACTAAAAACCGAACTAAAAGAACTAAGACAGGAGCTTTCAGACATTTCTTTAAGCGGATACGAAGGTATCGAATGCGGGCGGACCATGAGAGGCATTTACGATGTCTGCAAGACGAATGAATACCATTGGAACTCAAGCGACAGCGCCTTAGAAGATGCTGAGGTTCAAAGACTGAATGGTGAACTCCCAGACGCTTGCGGTGATCCTTGTCCAGCAAGCGCGATGGTAGATAGACTCAAATGCGAGCTTGAAGCTAAAGAAACACAATTCAACAGCGAGAGGAGAAAGTGGTCGGAGGAAAAAGACAAAGTATTGAGATACCAGAAACAGTTACAGCTGAACTACGTCCAAATGTTCAAGAGATCTCGCACTCTGGAAGCTGAAGTCGACGGCTTGAGGCTAGAACTAGAACTCTGCAACAAAAATATGAAGAACATAAACAAACACGGCAAGGCTATAGAGCTGTAGATTACCAAATTAATTAATTTAATATTTATATTTAAAGGCTATTTTATTGTAAATATACAAATAAGAGATGGCTTGATAGTACTAATTGAAATAACGCCGCAAAGAAACGTGTTCGTTGATCGAGAGATTTATTTAATGGCAGATCGCGGTTTGGGAGAAGTAAACTATGACGATTTCTTGCCTACGTCACAATATGGTACAGTTGAGATTATCAGTTATATTAGATTATGGACGTCATAATACTCAACTAGCTAAAGAATAGTGAGTTGTTGAACCAGTTGTATCTAATTATCGACAAATCAAAATTATTTATTTTATAATTCATCATAATTAAGTAGCTACTTATACTTCTTGGTACTTACCTATTGACATATATATTACTGCGTAAGGCCTGGGCGGACCGCATGTTACAATGACGCCTCGAACTTGGTCCTAAAATGGTCGTCCCTATATCGAAGTGAACCGACGCGATCCGCTGTCATGGGGAGATTTTTTTTGTAGGTTGACTGCGTCCGTCAAATGTTCGGTCGACCGTATCTTTACTATTTAAACCTGAATGCACGCTCTACGGTAACACGATTAATAGTAGATTGTATGACAAGGAAGCAAAATAGTATTTTTACGGCGAGGGCTCTACTTTGAATCACGAGCGAAGCGAAGGATTCTAGAATAGAATCCCGAGCGTAGGATTCTAACGTAGAATCCTGAGCCCAGCGAGGGATTCAAAGTACATTGCCCGAGGGAAAAATAATTTGCTCTCGAGTCATATACCTACTTTTCATCCCCTATCTATGAGAAAATAAATAATTTTCTGTTCGTGGGTAATAAGTTTTGTACGACGTTGTTAGCTTCTGTAGTTATTGTTTCAGGAGTTAAAGCATTCGCTTTCATAACTCGACGCAGAACTCATTATTTTTGCAAAATTCAATAAAGTATATACCTACTGTACGAGTACGTACATACAGAGACGTATATCGCGCGCTTTTCTTTTGTTAGCGCGGGTCCCCACGCCCGTGCAGCCAACACACCAAATATTCATACAATTTGCGTTTGATTTCTATGTATGATATACGTTCCAAATTCAAATCACAATGCCGCCCGCTAAAATTAACAGAAAAGAGCTATTTTGCTCCCGCTAAAAGAGGAACAAAGCGACACTTTTCGAATAGAAGGGATGAAAAAATATAATTATGATCCATCATTACAGTCTATCGGCCAATTCAACCACTTAAAAATTAGTAAGTCTTAAAATTCTTTATTTCATACTGGATACTGCCGGATTCGGTTTTTAAATTGTTTAGTTGATTACAATTATCAAGAATATTTATTACAGACAACACACAACGCCATCTATTGTACATAAATGAATTTTGATAATGTTTCTCATGGCACCACCAGATAAAGGTGAAATTGGATGATTTCTTCGCTCGATTCTTTGTGCCAATCGTTTTACCAAAAGTATTTGAAATCAAAATGTACGCTTATTTAAAGGATTCGTAATAAATTTCTCTTCCATAATCTAAATCGACTAAAAAACCATAGACAATATTGCCACTGATGGCAGGTGGTGAATGTCAAATTACAAAAATAAAAATATACAGTATTTAGTTACATCTACATCTCTGCCCATGGCGCTGCAATCGCCCAATATTTCAGCTTTTTGTTAAAAAATATTGCAAGTTTGCAACATTCCTTTGTTTCTCTCGTGGTCGTCACAATTAGTAATTATCTTGAGCGCAAATAGTTTGATTTATGCACAACTGGTTCACATCCCACGTCCATTGTACATTGTATTAGATGTATTGTCGTATTTTGTAACGTATACTTCTAAGTTATTAAGTAATAATAATAAATTACATTGAATTATCTTGTTGTTTAACTTATAAACTTCCTTGACAGCCTTGACAAACTTGGTGATATTTAAGATAAGTTCGCTCCTATAACTTTAAAATAAAATTCACAGATTTTCTCTACCTAGAGTCCAATGTGGCATCTCTCTTTCGCAAATGGCACTTACTCTCTCCCTCTCTGACAATCTCCCTTCGACCAAATATAAAACAAAATCCTTACTAAACCGTATTTATACTAAACATGTTATTGTATTTTTATGCGTACATTTTTTATTGGCGTATATAGGGTTATTTGCCTAGCTGGGCCTGGATTTTAATAAAATTTTACTAGAAAGTTTATAAGTCCAGCTTAGAATTTCGACCCACCCACCAGACCATACATACTGGGAGGGGCATGGCCCAACCGGCTCCCCTGCTGTATACGCCTATGCATAGGCATAGCTTAGCCACAGTATAAAGACGAGAAGAAATGTTATCGGCAGTCGAAATATTATACTTAAATGATAAATTTGGTAATCTAGAGTAAACTTATTTTCAGCAGTGAACATTGCTAAGATAGTACATATTTATACACATTGTTAAACGATGCATGTTAAAGTTATCTTTATTATTAGAGCGTCCTAACCTAGCCTTTAAAGGTTCACGCCTCACCTTCAAAACAAGTAACGCCACCTAGTGATTTAGCCCTGAACTCTTGCGACAGTTGTATCGTGACTTATTCAGTTGTTCTAGAAAGTACGATGCTATTATGTTAGCACCGCGCCGGCGATAACGGCATGCTACAATATCATTTCAATACGCTGTAACCATAGATGTTTTATATATACATACATTGTACCTAACAATGTTTGAGAATATCCACGCAAATATTTCCTGTTAATTAAGTATTCCTATATTTATCGGCATGCTCTCAGTACCAAAAATAGACTCGGATTTACATTTTGTACGAATACTATGAATGGAAGTTTTGGATTTGAATTTCCTGGCGGATTATACTATATTATAGAAAGGTATTTCATCTTTCTTTTCATTCATTAACACGATTCAGACCCGTTACATAATCTTTAGTAGGTATGTGTGCAAATCGTGGTAGTTTAAAAGTAGTTATACTTTTATGTTCAAAAGCCTATTATAAAATATCTGACTATAAAGACGACCAAAACGCTTGGGACTGAGCTGTTCTAATTCGACACACAAAATAATTGTTTTAAATATTTCTTTTTAATGACGTTTCGTAAGTACTTTCAAAGTTTACACGAAATAAAGAAGTATTTCATTTCATTTCATTTCATTTCATTCACTATATTGACTTTGCCACGATTATGAATATAATGAGATCAATATGTTGTTAGCTAGGTACCTAAGTATCCAGCAGATTTAAAAATTTTAAAATTGAAAACGCAGAACAATGGCAGGCATGTGCATATTATAACAAAATTTCTTCAAAATTCCACCCCACACCAGCAGTATTTAAAGGCAAAACTTCAACAGAACCATTACCTATGTTATTTGTAGCTATTCAGAACAATTCAAAGGTAACGTTTATCGAGTCTCTCCAGTTTTTAAAGTACTAGGTAGGTAATTACTTTGGTGCATGTCAGTATCTAATGACTTAGGTACTGCCATTTCTCAGCTACTGTGGACTTAGGAGGGTCTTTCCCCTCTATGCTCAGCATAATAAACTAAAACAGTAATCTAACTACCTCATGTGTAGAAACTGCTTCTCACTTTACCTAGGTTGTACTTATAATATTCTATAGCTTAGCAATTTGAAAGAAAGACGTTGGTACCTACCACTTAACGAGGCTAATAAGTAAATTAAAATAGGATAACGAAAAAGATATATCATGCTTGTTTGTGCCACATATTTTATTGCAAAACACACTTGCATACATTGGGGCAGAACCTACATACGACTCATTTAATAAATTAAATCACAGAACACATGGAAAATACCTAGAGATTCTTATTCTAAGAGATGAATAATTTTCACAGCATATAAGTTTATATGTATATCGTCGACCTCAATATTGGCAAACCAAATATTGCTTCTCGCGAATAAATTCACAACACGCCACTTACTTATACATGTTTGGGGAGAAGACTGTAAATTAGCTTCTATTTTCGTCATTTTTATACATATAGGGTAGAGAGGGAGTAACTCGACTTGCAGTGGATCGAATTTGTTCGTCGATGGATTATTCTATGCATTTTCTAAAAGCGCACCGGACTGTAAGGTGGTGAAGGCGTCAAAAGATGTTTTCTGTTAACCACTCTTTAAAATCCAAAAAGTTATAGGACATTACCAAATATTTAAGTCACACAATATTTGATGGCGTCAAAAATACGCTTCTGTCAGCTAATCCTTATTTATTTTGATTGAGGTCGACGATACGCAACGTATCAAAATAGTCTTAAAACTTAGATTTTAAGTTAAGACCTAAGTTCCTGGCTCCGAATGTGAAGCCTTCGCCTACTTTGCCCGTGTCAGCGTTGTTTCTAGTCGATTTAGCTGGCTCTACCTGAGAAATGCAATTATTAACTCTTTAGTTAAATCAAGTACAGACTAAAAAGACACTACGGTTAAACTTCCAGATGCTGTTAAAAGATTAGGTTCTCTCATACAGAAATATATGGATGCAATCTGTCTAAGAATGACCTGGTGGTGCGGCAAGTGCCTAAACCGTAAATTTATGATGTCATCGTGTCACGCCTTGCCTTCTTAGTAATAAAAAGAAGAAGGTGAAGTATCCTGATCCTCGTCGCCTATCATTCTTATTCCTATTTCCTCGTGGAAAGAGTAAAAGATAGTATGAATGAAACACAGCAATACTGTTCCATTAGGTACTGTTCCTTTCGTATAACAATTTGGCAATACAATCCGTCAAAGCTACTGTGAAGGCGTTTTTAAATTACAAGCCTTGACAACTTACTTTACACTTCACCATCACCGGTAAATATGAGACGACCAATATTCATTCATAATTGAACCATTACTACCTAATATCAACATCATCATACCTGAGTAACATCTCCAACAGTAGGCCGCCTTCTCCACTTATACCACCAGTACTCCACTCCTAGCGTGATGCAGGCGAGGCCAATCCCCATGAATATCACGATAAACACTCCTCCAATGTTCTGTATGGAGATGCCATCAGACTGGTCGTCCTGTTTCTCACACGTCTTTGATTCTTCGTTATTGTTCCACCACGTCTCTTTGAGCTTCTCCAGCTTTCGTTTGTTTAAAAGCTGTAGGATGCTGTAATGAAAAGAGAAGGGAATACGAGGGTCAAACTCAAAGTTCTTAGAACTGGCCACTTATAAACAATATAATAAAAAAAAAATAGAACTCTTTGCCAATATTACTGAGTATATATTTCATTCATTTGTCATTTGTTTTACGATTTGGCGGCAAATTGAAAATTGTCTGTGTCACGTCAACATGAATTTAACACGAGAAAATTTTCGTGCAATGATTTTTTATGACTTTCGATGTCATTTAAGTCAACAAGAAAGTTATGATAGACTACGATTGGCCTTTCACGATGAAGCCCCATCTCGTGCGACTGTTTACAACTGGTTTAATGAATTTAAACGTGGTCGCACTAATCTCACTGATGATGTACGTGAGGGACGGCCTTCTACGGCGACGACTGAAAATAACATCTGTGTTGTGCGGCGTATGATAGAGACTGACAAAAGAGTGACCTATCAGCAGATTCGGACAAGCTTAGGCATCGGTATGAGTCAAGTGCACAAAATCCTCCACGAACATTTAGCGGTCAGGAAGCTTTGCGCCCGGTGGATACCTCATAATTTGACTAAGGCTCAAAAACTCCATCGTGTGGATTGGTGCCGTAAAATGATTGAAAGATTTAACGGAGGTGACTCAAATGCTGTGTTCGACATACTAACAGGTGACGAAAGCTGGATTTACTGTTATGATCCTGAAACCAAAAGACAATCTGCTCAGTGGGTGTTTCCTTTCCAGGAGTTGCCAACTAAAGTGAAGAGAGATCGAAGTGCGGGAAAAAAAATGGTGGCCTCGTTCTTTGGAAGGATAGGTCATTTCGCAACAATTGTGTTAGAGGATCAAAAAACAGTTTCTGCAGAATGGTACACTACCAATTGTTTGCCACTTGTCTTGGAAAAAGTTCGAGAGAAACGACCTCGCAGTAGGATCCTCCTTCACCACGACAACGCCTCGTCGCACACCGCCAAGCGAACGATCGACTATTTGGCGACATCAAACGTTTAATTACTGGGTCACCTGCCGTATAGCCCCGACCTCGCGCCTTGTGATTTTTATTTATTTCCAAAAATTAAAGAAAAACTTAAAGGAAAGCGGTTTATGAATGCTGAAGAAGCGGTGGCTGCGTATCGCGATGCCATTGAAGAGACCCCTAAGGACGCGTGGGCAAAGTGCTTTTCCCAGTGGTTCCATCGCATGCAGCGGTGTATTGACGTCAATGGACAATATTTTGAAAAGATGTAATAAAACTAATAACTGGCTAATGTAATCAGTTTTTGATTTTCTAAGAACTTTCAGTTTGACCCTCGTATTATTAGGTACTTGCCTCAAGTGGTGTACAGAATCTTTTGAATTTTTATCTGGTAAGCTGTGAACGAAATGTCTCATATATTACTTACGCTTTGTTCTCTAGACACTATCGACTGATCCTGAATTCCTGACTAACAGCTTACCGATGACAATAATGCATTAGCCCGATGTATGTATTGTCGTGATATCGTTTAGCTATTTGCAGAACAGACTGCATTGAAATGCTCTTTGCAGTCAATGCAGGACGAATGTTCGAAAAAGATCGAACTTAAATTAATAAGTAGATCACGAATGGAATAGAGAATAGGTAGGTGTCTTTAAAACATAGAATCACCAAGGTACTCAGTAATTCATACCGGTATGACATAATGAGGATAATATTTGTTTCTATATCAATATTTTCTCTACAATATTACTTGTTTACCATGACATAAAAGCCATGTATTATTAATATTGTCTTTGCTTTTCATCGACTTGATTCCACTTAAGGCATTAATTATTAATCAGCAAAATAACAGTTATTTCATCGTTGGAAGCAACGGAGAATGTAAACATAATTACGTATTGCATCAAAGAGTATGATTGTGAGTATAAAGAGACAATACGCACACAAACGATTATGCAGTTACGTCATTAAAGTCGTTACGTTTGAATTATGGAAGACGTAACTGTCTTGTAGAAAGTGACTCTGCTTATTAACGTGTTTACGTAGCCTTGCGACTGGAGGTTTGATTAAAAAGACAAATAGAAGTTATTTGTATTTGTTTAGCTTTGAAAATAAATGACCTTGGTTTGGCCGAGGTGCAGTAATAGTTTAAGATGATGCGCAGTTTTCGGTGTTCGAGTCATAGATTATGATGTAGAGACTAGAAACTTATGTCTCTATTTTTAGGAAAGCAACTCTATAATGGCCACAGATACTTCATAAGTGGCTTACTTCTTGTATCTTCGTCAAAAGAGACACCCTTACAAATGCGATATTGTTCTCTCTTACTAAAATTCGGAAAACGTAGATCAGAACGACCGGTACGACCGGTACGATGGTACCTATGACCAAATTATCACTTTTCTCTTTCTGCACAATGGTCAATTTTCAAGGTAAAGCGCAGTCCTCTATGTCTTTGAGTTTTACTAAAGCAGCGGATAAGCCATAATCTAAGACTACAGAACATGTTTGTTAAATCTGTGGCCATAATGCACACAATTTATTCATTGCTATGCCAATAAAATGTCACTAAGTACACGGTCACCTTTAACTGCGCAGCAATTTGCATAAGACATTACCCGCTTAATCCAATGAAACGGTATAATACCTACTAGGAAATCTACGTTCCGGCATTCAACTGCTTACATACCTATTTTATTTTAGACTGCGCGCCACTTGCGAAATGTATCCGTTCCGGGTGGCGCTAGTGTCTACGTCATTGTTTCAATTTGAATACTGAAGTAGTGTAGTTCTATTTTTCACCGTAGCGAATGTGTCTGCTCTCTATGTATACCGTCAATACCGTGTATACGCAGGTGGATGGTTACAGATATAAATAGGTATATATATAGTATTAGAGGATCAGAAAAAATGTACAAAATGATTGGAAAAATTACCCGTAGACGATCAATTCGAAACTCATCAATGGGTGATTTGGTGCCCGAGTTTGTACTAGGTCCGCATCCGCTGAAAGGAGCGAATGTTAATTGACCACCAACTTATAATTTCATGCCCTATTATTGAGATTCACTTGCGGAACGGGTAAAACCGCAGTGATAGAAGAACCTAGGTATTTATCTCATCATGTTTATACTAAACTTGTTCGTGTCCTATTTAAATATGTTCCATTTTTAAACTATTCCATAAATTTAACGGACGGACGCCATTATCGTGCGGCCTTCCTAACTCTTGTTTAATCTGTGGTTAAATAGAACGTCGGCGTCGGTCATGCGCTGGTGGCGAGAGTGATAAACAGCTAGCCTTTGATGTAACTCATCATATTTTAAAAGAACGTTTTAAGCATACCTCGTTACGTGTTAGCTAGATGCTAACCTAGGTACCTTATATAATTTCATGACGAATAAAATTAAAGATTTAAAAATGATTTCAAGATGGTACCTTTTTTTACGCATAGTGGAATCCACAGTTTACGGATTCCACTAGGCCGGCCATAAAGGTGATTAAGGGCTCCGCATAGCGAGACTGTGAGCCCATAGTAGTTTTACTAAGACCGCCATGGTGTCCATGGTGACCACCTGTATCCGAGCCCATCGAATGGCGGAGCTACGGGAACTGCGTTAGCTTTACTTCCGCGAAAGATACCCGTACTTAGGTTTACTTATTTATTGCTACTTCTCTATGTTATTAATGTACCTATAGCTCAGTTCTAGAATAATCTATAATGTGCCAACGAATAGCTAAATATTTTCAGATAGGCAGTCGCACCGTTCATCAAAAAATTAGTCTAAGACTGTACTTACTTTAGTACTTGTATATATTCTGTGCTTCCGCCTTATAATGTCGTACGACTAATAAATTTTTCATATGATTGGTTATTTTTTTATATGACTGGTCACCAGCTGCTAACGACAAAAGTAAACGCATAGGCAATTCACAAAATAGCTCACTGTTGTGCTAACTTATTAGCAAGTAAATAGTCAACGACCGATACTTGATAAAAACATACAACATTAGCCTTCAAGGAGATCTGTTACCTACTAAATAATATTATAACAGCAAAGGTTTGTGTGGATGGATGCTTGACACTATTTCACGCACTATGTTTATGCAACTTTGCAGTAATTTAGTTTATTACATACCTATATATAATACATTACAATAAAACATTGGTCTTTAGTCGCCATACCCACATGAACAAAGCCGCGGCCATAAGCTATTAGGTACAAATATAATCTCATCCACGTTCCATAAATCCAAAGCTCGTAAGGATATTCCAAAATAGTTAACATAAATATTGTCTATGATATAAAATTAAAAGTTAAAAACGCGCGCTCGAATTATAAAACTGAAAGTTCAACAACCCAAAATAATTGTGTTTGAGCTATGCAAATTTAAATTAGGTATTTCAGTGCTGTAAAGATAATTAATTCTGTTTGTTTAGTACAATTGTAGTTCATTGGACAGATATTCTGTAAAATAAATAAAACGCGTCGCAAAGCCAGGTGAAATAATATTGCATCTCATTTTGGTGACGAATCGTTCAAAAATGATGTTCGATACTTTAATGGGTAGGTACTTTTTTAACACGTCTAATGGTAAAACCCACAGATAACTATATGGTCTGTGTAGCACAAAATCTAGAACATTTAAGCAATTTCTCTCGTAAAACGTAAATGAAAAACAAAATGCACACGTTCCATTGCCATAAAAGCAGCGTTTTTGTAATATCGGCGCTAATGCTAATTAGTAATTACAACAAGCTCAAAAAATATGTAAATCACGAGGCATTGTACAGCACAAGGTAATTGTACGACGTTCAAGTTTAAGAAATTTGAAGAGAATACTAACAGACTAAGAAAAAAACAGGTATTGTTAAATGAAGACACAGATTAAACATGTACACTTATTAGGTATGTGTAACGAATATGTCTGGATATTTTATACTTTCTGCTGCACGTGGCTCTGCCCGCATAGGTGTGAACTGTGTCTACTTATGTGCTATTTTTACGTAGAAACTTTATAACTGCAAGGTTTCATCAATATCCGTCCCATAGTTTTTGCGTGAAAGAGAAATAAACATTCCTCCATCCTCACAAACTTTCTCATTGTAGTACGAACAGTTAAATCGGCTTTGTTAAAAGTCTGATTCAATTTCCATCTACTCGTATGTTACTTGATTTTAATACGACTAACGATGACTGTAATAGTTGTATCTATACATTTATTTATTTTATTCGACGCATTGATTGACTTGTTTTCAATAACCGCATTCCAAAGTTACGGACATGATTTCATAGCATTCTTCTCGGATAGCTGACATAACTGACATTATTTTCTATACCTTGGCTCATTCATAAACGATAACAAGCTTCAAACAATAAGCAGTTAGAATTATAATTACTAATACTCCACCAATTAGTATTCTTCACACAAACCAATTAAGAAACAAAAAATATATTCTACTCACGCGTTATTAAACTGATCCTTCAATGGCGATCCTTGTTGTACGGCGATTGCATATGGCTTCCTCGAAAATTCGTCACCTACCGACTGAAGATCACAACTAGTCATCACATGGTACTTGACATCGGTAGCATCACCCAACCAAGCGAAACCTTCACTAGAACTTTTTGAGTCTCGAACTCTTTGGATGGCCTCCTCTATGGTATTAGGCAGACCGGCTTCTTCCATTGCCTGCCACATCTTGCTGTATTTGTCGCTGACCGGGTAGTCCCACACGGCTAGTTTTGCGCGTTCGACGTCGCTTAGACTGTCGTTTAGGCTCATTTCTTTCCATATCCTGAAATATTAAGATTTTATATGTTTAAAAATATGTACCTGGGACACACTTTTAGCTCCATTTAATCAGTGGCAAAAGTTTAAGCCTCATTGAAGTTTCAGACAGTCGTTTTATATTTAAAATTAGTAATTAGATAAACAAAGGTGGATTATATTTTGACCCCACCTTAGGATGATGCAGAGATATAGGTACAAGGGTTAACGTATAAAGCTATCACGATAATATAGAAAGCCTGCTGCTGAAAAAGACATTAATATATACTAATAACAATTTAAAAATAAATAAAAGAAGGTGTAAGACAATTTTAGACAGCTTGCTAATAAGTCATTCACCTTTTTTCGTTGTACACAACACATTAAACAAACAACAGAGGTGTCTTATTCCGTCTCGCAACGAAACAGAAATAAAGTTTGCCATTAAAATAATGACCTTCAATAATCGCTTTTCATAAAACATAAAACACCAGTAAAAAACGTGTGGTTAACAACTTCGTGATGGTAAAACAAAGTCATTTTAAAAATTATTTATCACGTTTCGGTAATTTTAGTAAATTTTATATTGCGGAATGTTAGGAATCGTAATATTATACATATGGCAACACCGCTAGGAGGTCTAGACCTCCACCAATACCATCGCAGAACAGCGATTCCTAAATTTCGCGGAATACGAGGGTACTGTAGCAAAGGCATCAGTATGCTAATATGCAGTCACATTTACCGTTGTACTTACATTAGAATGTGTAACTCTGTCTCATTCAATACTTTGTTAAATTGTCACAAAATAAAATGGCTTCATTATGTGTTCGTACTCTTAAAAATTGCAACCACTTTTTACGATTCAATACTAGAGTATTTACTTGCTTTTGGTGCAGTTCTGGCACCAATAATTAAAATACGGCGACTAAGTCTTGCGCTTAAGAAAATGTGCAAGATCTATGCACCTGACCCGCATATAAATACTTGATAATTTATATTCTCGACTTCATGATGATCTGAGCGTTACCTGAGAGAACAACTTCCTCCAAGAGCCAATGGCACCGCATGATTAAGTACTTTTAAACATGAATCTTGTTATTTACTTTAAATGTTATTTATAGATAGCCCAGTGGTGTACGTAACGGACTGCCGAGACGATGGTCTCGGGTTCGATCCCCAGTTACCCCGGGCACACACCTATGACTTTTCGAAGTTATGTGTGTATTAAAATAAAAATATTAATTATCGCTCGCTTAAAAATGTGCCCGGTAGATGGCAATAGGCTCGCCCCCTATTACATTGGGACCGAAACATATCTGGCGAAGTGTGGGTGTGTAATACACCTCTGCCTACCCCTTCGGGGATAAAAGGCGTGAAGATATGTTATGTTATGTTATTTTTTTGTAGCTAATCATTAGTTTTCAGGCATCATTGGCAGAAAATCTAAGATTTATTTGATCTATACTAGGGTTTCTTAATATTTTTATTATAATGAACCACTTGTATACTTTTGACCATGATGTGGACCCCTTATTAACAGAAGTAAGGATTCAATTTTAGTTTTAGTTGTTACATTGTACATAACACTGAGTTAGACTTCTCAAGTTCTAAGCAATTTTGTTGAGCTTTTGCTGGCCTCGAGCAGTCCTTTCAACATCTCTATGTACCCTCACTAACTCGCCCACGGACCCCTAAGGGGTACATGGACCCCAGTTTAAGAACCTCTGATCTATGCGATACCTAATATTCAAGAGCGTTAATTTACTGAATATTTTTGCAAACAGCAAGCCTGGAAGAGTATTGCAAATTGTAGTCAGAAATAGTCTATATCATCGCTGGCATAAAATTACTCATATTACCTTATCTTACAGGGTTTACAGGGATATACAACCTTTTTGATTTGATAGGTATTAAACCAATGCATAGGGTTCCCACCAAGAACTTAGGGTCCCAAGCCAACCTCACCTGCAAGTGGTGCAGCTGCCGATCAACGGACAAGGCTCTGGCAAACAAAATATCCCGATAAGCGGCAATAGGCTCGCCACCTATTACGTGGGATCAAAACACTGGCGAAAAGTGGGCGTTTAATATGCCTCTGCCTAACCCTTCGGAGAAACAGGCGTGAGTCTATGTATGTATGTATGTATGTAGGTATTAAACCAAAAAGGTTGTACTTATTAAAAACCCTATTTTTCTTCAAGGCTCTACCAAGTTAACTAACAGTAAAAACTGAAGTGAAACATTTATCTTCCTGCATGAGTTGTAATGAAATCAGGTCATCGTGTCACCATGCTTGTGTAAGTGTGTAAATAACGTAACTATTTACGTTGCTCTATGTGATAGCGACGTCTGCGTTAGAATGTTGTGGTTTATTGTATCGACAATTACAAACTTTATGTAAAAAACAATGTACTGATTCTATAGGTACATATTTTGATTGTAGAGAATATTGACATTGCTCTTCAAAAAGACGTTTTTATAATCCAACCCCGTAATCTAATAGTTTTCAGGATTTTAATAATTGAAAGTCTAGGGATAACGCCACTGGAGCCAAAGACAACCTTCTAGTATAGACAACAATGATTAATTACCCGTCGTTCATGTTCCAAAATAGTAGGAACAATTGCAAGAATATACTTTCTGGTTTCAAAATGCTGCACTTGTAGTACGAGTAATTAGGTGCAGTCTAACTTTGATTTAGAAAGGCAAATGGCATCAATCACTTTGATAAACTGCTGAATGCGATAAGCACTTTCGTAATGTACACAATGCGTACAAGAATAGATTTATCAAAATGTCTAGAAAAATAAACAACATTTTTGTGCTATCTAAGTCCAAATCTACTACCAGCAAAATAATCCCACTATAATAATTAGGTATAAAATCAGACAGGTTCAGTTATTGCTTATAAAAAGAAACCGTCCGCAAAACATAAAAAAATCGTCATTTTGGCAATCCTCGCAGTATAAGTCAGTAAAAGGGGCGACTACTTCCCATATCCGCCAGAAGTCTGACAGTTACCTACCAGACCAAAGTTGTGCTCGTTCGTGAGTTATGGTTCAACGGTAATGGACCGATGATCTGTAAAACTAGACGTCTGGATGCAACAGGCGGCATGTCGAACGCAGTGGATAAAGTTAGTACATGCTTATATCCTTCAACGGAATGGTAGAGACTATTTCATGGACGATGCGCATACGGGGCGATGCGCATACACTAACATAGCATATGGAATAGTAGCATGTATTACTGGTACGCTACCATCACGGCAAAAAGAAGACGTGTCTGCGTGCGTTAAAATGGAATCAATTCATTTCTCTGACATTGCGACCGAAAATATCGCATTCGGTCAAACAAAAATATATTACAATACTATAAAACCAGAGCATAACGGATACAGGTTTTTACCTGCTATCTTCTCTAAGAAAATATGATAATAACCTGTCAAGTAACTTAGATTACTCCAGATTGAACGTCCATGCCGTATCACCTCTATAAAAAGTTATCTTTTCCGTATTCATAAAACCTGTGACACGATAATATTTTTCGTACTACTATTTTGTGAACTCTATATATAACTAGACGAGGCCAGCAGCAACGCCTGCATTTTTTTTAAATTTACCCGTTCTGCCCGATCCCGTGGGAATTTCGGGAAATCCCTTCTTAGTGCACCCTTACGGTCCCCAAGGAACATACATGCCAAATTTCAGCTTCCTGCGCCCAGTAGTTTCGGCTGTAGCGTGTCTGTCAGTCAGTCAGTAACGCAAGGATTTTATATATTAAGATAATAAAGATGCAGAGTTTAATGACACGATTTGTGTTTGATCACAGAATCAGGCGAAAATTATACAAATGATAAAAAAGATGTACTTTATCATAGTTCACATAATGGAACTGTGTTGGCGCCGGTTGACCGATAAGGCGAGATAACAGATAGTTAAACAACGACAGTTGGACGGAGAACTGTTCATGTTGTTCTTCAATTATCTTAACTGATACAGTCCCCTGCATGTCCCCAAGGTTTAATGAAACGCTATCAAAACTTCCCTGTTTGGCTTCGACGTAGAATAGAGCGGATTGGATTGGGAATTATTTGATAAGTGTAACTTAACAATATGATTAATTCAGAAAGTTATAATAATCAGAAATTTTAGGAAGAAGGTGCTTATCTTGAGCCAGCAATAATGACTGTGGATAACGAACTCTGCCTCTCTCCGCCTGATATTAGGCGTGAATCAATGTTCTGCTTCCTTTGACTGAAAGCGAAGAATGATCACCCGAAGTTTCTAGAAATAGTTGGTAATAGATTGTCAAGTCAAATCACAACATTTACAACGACCTAGTGGAAATCTCCAAGACCTGACGCGCTACATAATTTACGTACAAAATGGCTGAGTAGTACGCACTTTTGCTCAATCAGTTCCAGTGGGATCTAGAATTTTGGCTGTATGCCAGCCTCTTGGCGCTAAATTAATAATTTACTCCAAAACACGAGCACTAGCGAAACAATATTATAGATCGATTAGATGTTTACAAGTCAATTAACTTTGCCTTAAACAAACCTTCACAATGATATTTGCGAATATAAATTTATAAATATCCCTATCCGTAAAGAATTTGCAGAGACATTGCCAGATTTCAGTAGTAAAATCAACCGAATCCTAGAAAAGGCAATATAAAAATGTTCAATATTGCGAATAAATCCAAGCCAGGAGAGGTCCCTCCTCTCCTGGCGTCGGCTTTCCTCGTCGAAGTGTGTCTTAAGTATGTGTATTGTGTATTTAAACCCTTATTGGATATCTAGTACTCCTACGTGTTTTATCACCGTCTTTTAATTATTTATTTCTCGTTTTGTACTAAAAAAAATATATAAGTACAAACATAGGCGGATTCATAGACTATTTGTTATTCACAAGTCAAGAAAATGTACCTAATAACAGGAAAAAAGGAATGACTGAGTTTTTTTCAGCTTTTGTTCTCAAGAAGCATTTAGCTAGAACAAATCGGCTTTATCTACATTAGGGTTTTGATCCGTATAAGAGTTGTAAACAACAAAAATGCAGAACTAAGAATGTCTTTCGCTTCAACTTGGGTGGCATTGCACTGAAATCTGTTTATAGTTACTTTGATTGCATATAACTGTGACGATTTAATAAGTGAATTCACTAAGCATTGAAAGCATCATCGCCATGTAACAGAAACAGATACAACAAGATATTATTTAATTTTATAAGACCATAAATTAGCGCATAATTATGAAGCGAAATAATTATTTAAACTGTTGTAATACTTCAAGCTCTGCTATGTTTTCGTAGCCCAATTAAAAGAAACATTGCGCTCATAGCGTTGCTTGACTTGCCATTCGTAATAGGTGGGTTATGTTAAGCAACATTTGAATAGGTCACCCTTTGGGTGGATGACCGCGTGGAATAGTTCTCACCAGAGCTCCACCGTATTTCAGCGGGTGTGTAACGGCCCTGCCACAGCCTACAGCGGCGGTGGCGACAGCAGCGAGCGATTTCGATGTACATAGCGCGATGTACGATTACGTTTACGGTCGCCGCATAGCAAAGCGCGCCATGTACATCGAAAACGCTCGCCACTGCCGCCGCCGCTGTAGCCTGTGGCCGCGGTTGGCCGCGATTCTAGTTTCAGGGCAAGAATCTCTGGGTGGTTTTGGTGGCCTTCGGATGGTCTATAAACTCTGAAACCAGAGTTCGTTGGTTTAGTAAAAGTGCATACCACATACATTCGCATTTTGCCAGTGATATCTTTGGTCCCAACTCGTTAAACTTAGTTTAAAACTATCGTAAATCTCTCAAGTCTCACTCTCTTGTCCGTGTGGTGTCGGATTAAGAATACGGAATGTCACCACCCCATATCATCCCATGGGTGTCGTAAGAGCCGACAGAGGGAGCATAGGTACTATGCAGAGAACAGCATTGTAAGAGAAGGAAAACTTGATACCAATCCGTTTGGCCAGCATCCCATAGTAGGCCAATTCCTCCTTTCAAAGGAGAGGCCTAGTCCAGCAGTGGACTGTTAAAGGCTGATGATGATGAAATCTCTCAATGTAATGGATACTGATGCAGATTAACAATTTAAGTCACTGTTGTATTAACAAAGGAAATGATGATAGAAAACGCAACGATAATTGTTTTATTTGTATTCAGTTCAACACACATGATCAATTAAATAAATTCAATTCAAACTACAACGAAAAGGTAAAAAAATAATTGAACATAAATAGGCATTGGCGCGAAACACACAATGCCTAATCAGAAAATAAACTTTTTATGTCATGCCGTTCCGTGTCGTAAAATAGAATAGCAGTCGGAATACAATTTAGATTCAGATTGTGATAGTTACAACGACTATTTGAAATAAAAAAGTAATCGGTTCTACTCTTAACCGGGAAGTGCCCAGGAAGACCTTGACACTTAGCGTATTCTGGCTATACGGGCCGTTAGATTTAAAATTATAATGTGTTTAATTGTATTAATTATTTATTAATATGTTTTCCCGTGGACACTGTGAACAAGTTCATTTAAAAAATGTACGCAGTGTTTTTTTGGGCCTCTGACGACGGAACACAGGCCGTAAACGTACCGGGCATGCCCCGGTCATGTGTGAATGGGTTAAAAATTGAGGACCTATAATTTGTGATACGGTTAGTTCTCAAGTGTATTTGAAAATTGTTGTTTATTCCTTCGATTTGCCTTTTTATTAAAAGGCAAATCGGCAATAATTCCTGCAGGGTGGACTGACAACCTTGTTGGGATCGTGGGCAGCGGATGGATGCGGTTGGCTCAAGATCGGTTCGTGAGGAGAGCCCTCGGAGAGGCCTATGTCTACCTGTGGAAGGTTTTCGGCTGACATAATGATGCCTTAACCTTTAATTTCATTACCTTGGACATTCCAGACAAGTTTTTTGCGAGTTCGGTATGTAACTGCCTGATGGTGTTACGAAATAATATTATAGGTTTTAGACGTTGTAGTACCAATACTAATACGATGTAATCAAAGGCAAAATAACTATACAATTACTTACTCGTAAAACTTTTCTTCGATGTTAGCCATCCGCTGGAAGTAAGTCATGGCGGCAGATCCGTTGAGTGGCGCGTACTGTATCTTGTATTGCTTGGACAGATCATCCAGCGACTCGATGGGTGTATCGAGTCGGGACACCGTCAGGAACGCAGCCAGATTCGCCGTGTACGATGCTATTATGATGAAGCTGGAGAATATAATGCCTTGGTATTTTTTAATTTTTATATAACAGGTCACAATTATTCGAAAATAAAGCTGACTGTTTTGATGTGTCAAAAGCTGGTGTGTTTTAGCCTTATTTGCAAATGATATCGCGAGTGAAACCTTTTAAATAATACCTTTAGTAGATCGTGTAAGTACATGCGGGTAAGTTTCGAAGTACCTATTGATTATTTTTAATTAACAAGGATATTTAAGGCCTTCAACGGCAGAAACAAGTATATAATATAATATAATAGTAAATAGTAACTGTGCCCCTTAGATATGGCTGAGTTCACTTAGAATTAGGTACTTTAGAATGCTAACGTGGCATAAAACAAAACATATTGCTAGGTACTAGGTACAGAAGATATACAACCATAGGAAAAAGCGTTAAGAAATGTTATCTTTCTTTCTTGTGACCTACGGTAGGTGTTTATGGGATAAAATAGACTCCTTCCAATCATCAAAAGAAGTACCTAGAACAGCAGACATTGCTTTTGCACAACCTCAAATAAATAAGATGATTTTAGCGAAAGTGACTCATTCAAAGTAGAGTGATTCAAGCTTTGGAGAGATGCCACAAGCTGGCTAAAAACACCTGTAAGTAATTACAATAGATATTTACAAACCGTGTAGAAATGAATCATAAATAAGGCAAAGTGTCGCTAATAGACTAGATGTCGCACACGGAGAAAAGGTGTCACAAATTACGGTCACACTTTTAAGAAAATATTCAAATCTTTCTACTGATTTTTAAAATGATTTTTCTTACGTTAACGACAAAGTTAGTCATTGACATTAAACTTAATTAAATAAATTTAAGTGAGGTACGAAATTGTTATCTAACTCTCCTTCTTTACGACAATGCTAAGTTATCCAAAATCTGTGGTGTACCTACAAACAAGAAACAACCGTTATTTAATAATATTCGAGGAAAATACCAGTACCAAAAATACTTTAAACTCGTAAAATCAGCTCAATACACTTAACGCATTATTAAAATAACTGTTTTAACATAATATATGTATAATAAAACGGCCAGAAAGACTCGACTTTTGTTTCAAATGTTTTTGTTAAAGAGATACAAGCAAGTACCTAACACTCTACCTATCTAATCTTATTTCCCCGATTTGCTTTCGGTAAACAATAGAAATATCTCTAATCTCACTGCTGTTACTATACCATCGCGCAACAAAAATAGACCGATTAGAATTATGGATATTTCTAGACTTTTACGTAGGACAAACTGATTCAAGTAGCCTATTGGTCTAGCGGTTAGTGACGCCGTCTGCCATGCCATCGGGTGATAAGCACGGCCATTTACCTATTCTGTCTGGTACCTATGTCAGAATACTAGAGGATACCCGCTGCCACACCCGTACATACTTCGTTTTTAATTTAACCGTTTCTTCCCAATCTCGTAAAAACATTTTAGTGCACTCCATATGATAAGGTTCCCAAAGAACATAAGATGCATAATTTCAGCTTCTTGCGTCCAATAACTTTGGCTGTGCGTTGTCTGTCAGTCAGTCAGTAACTCAAGAATTTCATATTTATTGATAGGTAAGTATTTCAATCTAAATCAGTTATCTGATTGCCTTAGTACGAATCTGCCTTATTTGGCATCAGATGACCCTTTGTCAGTTTTACTAGGATATTAGAGCTTACCCGAACAACCACCATGTAGCTGCCAGCAGTCTGCCCGATAGATTCTTCGGCGCTTCCCCTCCTCCTTGGGGAGTGAGTGACGTCATACAGAACCATAGACACTCTTTCAATGTAAACTCCCTTTTTTCTTCATCGTCTTTGTATTTTTCGCGGTTATTCTGGTAACTGTACGGGCTCCATTTGTCGAACACCCACATGAGAAAACTGTCAAACATAAAAACAATTTTTACATTTAGTTTTCCAAACTGTATCAAGAAGTAGATATTAAACTATAAGCAGGTTCCAATTTATTCAGTCTTACTAGCAAGAGCAGTATACTCGTTAGTCGATTAAGTAGATAGTTCAGATTATAGTGGTTATTGAAGAAACGATGGAATCAATAGAGCAACCAGAAATAACAGGAAAACAAAATAAAGGTGCAAAGATTTTTGAAGAAGATGATGATTTAAGCTAAAACCTTATATTTGCCAAGTAAGTATGCGGTTCATTTCCCTAGAATTTTGCTTTATAAATCTGTATTCAGACCAGTAGGCAAATCATTGTTGTATTTATAATAAGTAGAGTAGTATAAGTATAATAAGTAGTATAAGTATAATAAGAGCAAAAGATTAAATGATTGTGTAGACTGATGGATTGTGTCGTCGGCCCATCTTGAATCGTAGGATTTTCACGAAAGACTATACCTACCTACTCTATGTTGATCTTCGGAGAAAGGTTAAAAATTGTACTTACAAGTTTACCTGTCAATTTGTGCTGAAACTAGCATGGCCGCTTGCCAGTAAAAAACTTATTATTACGCAACTGCTACAAATTTACTAACTGGAGGCTCGAGGAGGAGGCAATTCCATTATGTATTTATTTCCCAACTCCTCAAATATACCTGCCTTAGCTACATACTTTGAAATCGTTGGGAGTTCCAATTCCAAGATAGTTTTACGTTACTTTACTTTTCGCGGGGCTTCACGAGTGCTAAACTCTGTCTTCTATGGTCATTGCTGCTAAACCTGAATATTGTACCTAGTGCGAAATTTTTGCTCACGAAAGTTCCAATAGGTATGACAATAATGGAGACTTACTGCCATATTAAGTTCTTATTTCTGATTGGCCTACTTCAAGGTCAGAACGTAGCAGAATATTAAGCAAACGAATGAGCGCCCAAAACGCCGACCGAATCGAAGACAGCGGTGGATTCGTACTAGGGCCCCAAGGTTGTTGACCTATTACGAGTTTCATGTAAATAAGCTTGTAGAATTTTCTTAACTATGATGCTTTCTGAGGTGTGCAGTAATATTTTAGGCAGGTCTCATGTAAGTATATTGCTTAAAATTTTTATCGTAATTAAAATTCAATATTGATTAAAATCATGAGTGGCCAACAGACTTGCAGATTTAAAAAAAATGAAATCATTCTCTTTGTATTACGAACATGCGCAAGTTAACATGTAGGGAAGTATTCCGCAAACAAAAATACAACGTTTTTCTTTGTGCCAGTATTCTTTTTATAAAACTGCATTTGTTTAAAATTGAGGTTTAAAATATTTGTCATTCGGCTTTGAAAACATGTAGGTAAATTAGTTTCGGTTGTATTTTTCACTCGGAAAGTATATTACAGTAACGTGCCTCATTAAGTATAATTACCTACTAAATGCTTCAGTGACACATGTTTATGTAGATATCTACATACTATAGCAGTTTAATACTAAACTACAGACAATTTTGAATCTTAAATCGTGCGCGCTAAAGATGAAAATAGCATACAAGGTTATGAATGACGGAATTACTTGTTGCTATGTGAACTTGTGTCGGGTTCATTTTTTGAATGAAACTGTGACTAATGCTTTGGCGTGACGTTAAAGCAAAAAGATGTTGCGCTTCGTAAATTTAATTTAATTTCGTCTGTATTTAACACCTACGCGTGGTAAAGAAATCATTGGACCGAGGTTACCTAAAACGCAGTAGGTAGGTAAACCAATACCATAATGTATGTCTAGTAATGTGCCGGATATCCGTATCCGTATCCGCGGATATCCGAGGAAGAAGGAAGACACGTATTCGTATCCGTTACTTTTCTCGCGGATCTTTTACGGATCTTTCACCTTACTAATTTTCAATTGATAGGATGGAATGCTATAGGTGGTTAGGTAGAATTACAAAACTATTAAATTCCATTCAGAGTATTTTTAATATAATTTCAATACAAGTCGAACGAAAAATGATCTGCCTATTCTTCCGCCGGGCATGCTTGACGTACTGACGTCAACTATCGTGTCAAGGTCGCACGCACCGACATCTATTCAGTAAGAAAATAAAGATATCCATATCCGTATCCGCGGATCTTGACACCAAATATCCGTATTCCGATCCGTATCCGCGGATATACATTTTAACGATCCGGCACATCACTAGTAGCTACCCTAGGCCGGTAATCGAAATCGTATACTTGTTTACATACCTATTAAAGATTTTTTTTTTGACCGATTTATTTATAATTAATTTTATGTTTAAAATTCGCGCATAATTGTAGATTGTGTTAGGTATTGAAAAAAATATTAAATAAAGCAAAATAAATGCTTATGGTGCAGACACGATAGCCTGACACCCAAAGAGGATAGGTACATTTTATATTTTTACTAGGTGTTTCCCGTGGTTTCACCCGAGTCCTGAGACAACTAATTCGCGTACACGTTTAATTTATACTTTATAGCCTAATTTACTCCTTGGTACATCAGCTATCCGCCAGTGAAAGTCCCGTCAAAATCGGTCCAGCCATTCTAAAGATTAGCGATAACAAACACTGACTGGACAGACAAAAATTGTAAAAAATGACATTTCGGTAAATGTACCGTGTATACATCCATACTTATGCATGTAGTAAAAAGCGGTTATTTTAATTTTACAAACAGACCCTCAATTTTATTTAGATGTAATAGATAACCCACTTCATGACTACCTATACGAAATAAAAGATTCATCCCAATGATCTTCCAACACAAACATAAATTTATACCTAGTGTTTGCCAGGAAAATCCCCAACCCGCTCACGCAGTGTTGCAGCTAGCATTGTTGACATCATACGGTATTAATAGTAGGCCAGTAGGTTATTGTCTTTATTTCATGTGTGTTACATGTAACACAAATGAAATAAAGACTTTTACGAATACCACGCATTTGAACATCGTGTTTAATACAGCGTAAGTATGGAATTAAAATTACTGGTTGTCTGGCAAGGTCTGATATTCGGCCTCTTTGTTCATGGCATAGATATTTTTTCCATGTTGACATCATGAAGTCATTCTTTGACAATTTTGACATTGACGTTGTCAGTTTAAACGCACTCGAACGTTCTATTTTAATAAAAATAAATTACGTAAAATATCTTACTTACCTATAATGTTTTGCACTTTTGCTGTACTTCTCCGTATCAACAACTAAAAAAGTAGTGAGTGTCAAATTATAGGTAAGTACTTGATTGCATTATTAAATAAGTGATTTCACAATAATATTGTCATAAAATATTTTGTTTTATGTTATCTTTATAACTACCCAAAAACAGCGTTATTTATACTTTTTAATCTACGCGCGCGCCCGGGCCCAATAACTTTATCATTTTTAGTATAATAATTATTATCTTATTGTTACAAATACTTTTTAAGAATTTAGAGTATTGATAGAAAATATACTTTTCATGAAATTATTGGTAGGTTCAGTTTGTCACAATGCTCCACAATTTCTCACTCAGCGCTACGGTTCCCAATTAGAATGTACCGAAGATAGGTACCTACCTACTCCGTTAAAGAGCCTTAAAATAACGGCGGGTGCTAATAAAAATCTTATAACGCAAACGTGTATTTTTGAGCCAAAAAGCTATCATTTTTCTTTATTTTTAATTATGACTAAGCTTTGCCTAAACCACATCTTGGCACTCAAACTTCGTAGTAAGTTAGTAGTATAATAATGTTCTAAGCGATTGTTATGGGTGTTCAATGTTTTATTGTTAGCCTACAGAAACTTGTTGCTCTTGTTTCATTTAGTGTTTACCTTGTTCCTTCAAGAGCAAATATTTTGAAGCAACAATGCAGTAAGTACCTATACATTATTACTAGACTGAGTCACATCATCAGCCTTTAACAGTCCACTGCTGGACTAGGCCTCTCCTTTGAAAGGTGGAATTGGCCTACTATACCACGCTGGCCAAACGGGTTGGTATAGGGTTTGTATCAAGTTTTCGTTCTCTTACACTTACAGTGCTGTTCTCTGGATAATATCATTTTTATACTTATGCTCCCTCTGTCGGCTCATACGACGACACCCACTGATTGATATAAGTAACAATATTTTCAAATCAGAAGCCTACCTATGATGATTGGTGGAGCAGTCATATTGTAATAATGTAATCGGCTGTTAAACTCCATATCTTAAAAAACTGATGTCTACTTTATTCAAGTTAAGCCCTGCGAGCAACTTGAAAACATACACGACTTGCTGACCTTGTATAATTTGCCGACAAAAACGTAGCTAGACACGATGATCGATAATAGTAATTTATTAAACGTAATATCCATATTTACATCCACTAACTTTCAATTTATCAAGAGATCGGTATCTTTTCAATACATTCACATCATGGTAATTCACAGTAGCAAAACGTTCTAGAAATCTATATTTATGAACAAAATCATAAACAATAACTCTAAACAGAGGTCGAATGATTATTGAGGTTCCCCTTGGCATCTGCCATGGCGATATTCATAAATAAATAGTTACCTTACGCGTTCGTAGGTATGTAGTGTCGGGTCCATCATTTGACCTCATTCCACAAAATCAGATAAGAAATAATGGAAGCAGGTGGGCACTGGCTCATCGATCGCGTTATGTATCGTAATAAATGTCATAATGTCATGGATGAACGCCCGTTTTCAGATTACGAATGCCCTCACCACCTCATAACCGCTATAATATACTAAAGTACTGGTTTTTCGAACTAAAAGCATAACTGCATCTCACTCTTTCGTGCCAAAATGAACAAGGATAAAAATAAGGTCACCTACATGGAATTCGGAAATTGTAAAACATTGTGGACTACCGTTGTGCCTCATACAAAACTGGTTTGTGCACAAAAGCTACGCGACTGATGTCATTACCTGGTGAAGAAATACGCGGCCAGTATTGAAAGCCACACGTCGTTCTCTAAAACAGTTAGGAATTTAAACAGAGATGTCGGAGTTCTTGGCAACTTCATCATTATCGTTATTCCAACCAAATCGTAGTACGGAACAGTAAAGTCCACTACATTTTCCCGTTCAGCCATGACGGACAACGAAGCGAGACCTATGTCAGCTTTCTTATCGACAAGTTCCTTGATAATGCCGTTCCAGTTTCCATTCTCGTCCATTGTGCCAAAGTTACCGTCCGGTGCTAAAGTTATTTCATAATCGAACTTAACAATCTGACGAATCTCCTCTATGAGGTCGATACAATAGCCTTTGAAGCCCTTAGGTTCTTTATCGTCTCTGATTATGAATGGTTTTTGCTACAAGAAAATAGAAAATTCATGACTATAATATGTGCGTAGGTTAAACATTTATCAATATATTCCAGACAAATGAAAGTCGAGAAGAATATAGTTGTTTGATCAGTTTGAAGTTATATAAACTGACAAAATTTTATCAAGTTGGCAACAGAATTTTAAACAACGGCGGAGTTCATTTACCTACCTCCACTGTGACGATTCTGTACACTAGCTGCGCCGAATAATTACTCATATTATTAGGGTCAGTCAAGGTTAGGTTCGAGGAGAGGCCAGCTTTCCAGGAACCCAGCGAGTGGCTGCTTATAGAGGCTCCATCTTTAACTGTAATCGCTAGCAAATCTGTGCTGAACTCCATATAGCTTCTACCATTCATGGGATCATCTGGTGGGATGAAAAATGGCGCGTACGTAGGCGTCTCTTTTATCTGCAATAAGATCAGTGACTCGTAGTACGAGCAGTAAGGGTGATTAAGTTCTTAGAATATGTTTCTGCCTAAGTGTGTCAACGTACCTCTTGGAACGCCGATTTAAGATCCAAGGTCCTGTTTGGTGTATTCTTGCCGTCGTAGTCGTCGCATGTAATATATTTCATGTCGTTTGGCCACTTGCCAGAGTCCAGTAGTGATCTGGAAATTCATAAGCGTGAACTCTTATGGAACATGCCCAGGATATATTTAGACAAACCACATTGCACGTGGTGTACTAAAGTAGAACTGGTGCGCTAGAATGAGAATAGTAAAGGTCATTACTTGATGGCTAAAAACGTTCTCAAAGACAGGTCGAAGTAAAAGGCGGATGTAATTTCTGGTTCACCGTTCATACTATACGTAGTTTTGATCTTTCCCAGTCGGTCCCTACTGTTGGCGTCGGGTGTCGGCCGCATGTGTACGATCGTTGCGTTCTTACAACCACAGCTAACGTCGCCTTTCTCCAACGATAAGGCGAACCAAGCAGTTTTCCGTCCAAAATACTGGTTCTTATCTGCAGCATCTAGAACATTCTTTATCGTTCTTAAACTACCGACAATAAAGAAATTCACTATATCCAGATTTCGGAGACTTTCCAGTTGGGTTTTTATTTCGTTGACATCAAAACTCTTCACAGGTGTAATGACATGTCGTGTAGCAATATTTTGAAGAAGAGATTTATACTTATGATCCATAACTGTAAACAATTAAAACATGTTATAATAAACGGATAAAATGATTCAATAACAAGTAGGTAACTAGTTATAAAATAAATGAATAAATTATACGAACTCTAAACGTTTTCAAACTGAAGCCTTCAAAACCTTGACTAAAATGCTATATTTGCTCGTATTTCACGGTTGACAACGAAAACATGTCATTATTGATTGATACGACAAAACACGTAACGTAATTTTTACTAAGTATAAAACTCACCATAGTTTTCATCGAAAATAATAGCAGCATTGGTAATATCCTGTTTAGTTACAATAGCTCTTATAGCTTCCGGTAAAATATCGGCTGGTGGCGAAACTTGCAGAAGGAATTTCGTCTGATTGGAATTGAGAGATCTCCATTGCCTAAGGTCGCCTACCTGACCAAAAGATCCAGATACAGTTGGTAAGGCTAGAGCGGCTGTAAACGATTTTATGGTTTCAGACCCCACGCCAGTCATTGTAAAATCGAGAACCACGTGGGGAGTCTTTTGTGCCAAGAGCATGTCATTATATTTTCTGCAAACTAAGAAACATATTTTATGTTTAAAGTGAGACCTCATTTCTATAGGTTATTATTTATTCTATAGGTATTTATATACTTAATGCTCACCATTTTCCAAAAAGGCTTTAGCATCCGTCCGATTACCCACAACTATAACTGGCTCTACAGCAAGACCTAGACTTGGGTTACGTCTCACGTACTCCTTTGCTACTTCAAAGGCTTTTTCAGCCAACGCATTACTCTCTTCGTTGATCAGTACTGCAAACAAAGCCCGAATATGTATCCGAATAAACATCTGTTTTAAAAAGCCAATTCTTTTAATATGTTAATGCGAATTTAGCACATCATTGCACGCCTAAACATATTTCAGCCAGCGTTGTTTGCATTTCAATGAGTCATGATCATGAAACACAAGTTTGAAAAATCGTGCGCGGGACGGCCGAAACTTCACAAAGAAAGCTATGGCGCTTTTGCTCTGTGGGCGCTGCACTAATTAAATGTTACTTACAAACATTTATGTTTTGTGTAGTCTGTCCAAATCCAGCACGAAATAAAGAAAAGAAAATTAAAACTGTGATTGAGGTCATGCTCATTTCTTTTCACTCGCAACTGCAACTCATGGTAGCGTTTTATTTACTAATTTAATTAATCCTTTGACCGGTTGCCACCGGTCACGGAGCCTACTGACCATCGACTGGGGGTCTTTTACCCAGATATGTGTACTGTCTAGTTTCCACGGAGATATACGACCTTGTAATGACTACTCGTCCTATCGATGTATCGTTCATCACTCAAAATGTTTCTATACACAACATAAGCGCTAGGCAACAACGAAGGCAATTCACTTAGGTGATACAAAATATAGGTAGGTACCTACTTATACTTATAAAGCCTACGTAGGTATATTGGACTTAGTCATTAGATTGTCTCATCTATAGCTATCGCGTCATAAACGTTTTACAAGCGTATGCCCTTAATGAAATGGACATTGAAACGTATAGAACATACATAGAATGATGACGCATATAATATCTTTTACATTCTATTATTTATAGGCATATTTGGTAGACAGTATTCTGTAGAAATAAGTACCTAGAAGGTATCAGAATTAGGTAACCTTGGAAAAATCCTAGGTAAGTGCCAGGGCATTTCAAAGCCATCGTTTCCTGCAAAGGTACATGATAAAAAGGTTTGCATTTCTACTTCGTACCTAATCCTTAAACCAACGTAGAAAATTATGCTCGTGATCGTACTTCGTAGCTATGGGGATGGGAGCAGTGGACATTATAAGATCCTCCTATTTGAAGTTGGCTAAAAGTTTAAAACCAATTCGCATTGTTTATATTGCGTTCAAATGAAGGACGATTATAAGATACTAGAGGACGCCAGCAGCTACGCCTGCATTTTTTTTTTAAATTTACCCGTTTTGGCCGATCCCGTGGAAATTTCGGGAAATCCCTCCTTAGTGCACCCCTACGGTCCCCAAGGAACATACATGCCAAATTTCAGCTTCCTGCGCCCAGTAGTTTTGGCTGTAGCGTGGCTGTCAGTCAGTCAGTAACGCAAGGATTTTATATATTAAGATGAGAAAGAAAAATGAAATGAAGCTTAGGTGAAAACAGACTTTACGAGGCATGCGCAACAAATGAGGCTCGCTTGAGGCGTGCATGTTGAAAAATTATACCAACATAATGCTCCGGTCGAGCCATCGCTGCATCACGTGCAAAGAAAATGCCTCGTTTGTCTGTCTTCAATTGCATATTAAAAAATCAAAACTTTCTCAGCAAATTTCAAAAGAACAATAAACGAAATAACAAAATTTAAATGACCAAATGTTTTATTTAGAAAAAATTTAGAATCCCAATGTAGGGTAAAAGTGGGATAGTTGCCCCACATTTTGAAATTGCTTATTTTTTTATAGAATTTAAATAAAATTTTAAAGATTTTTTATTTTTAATGATACGTAGGTCTATTGTTTACTATATTTTAAACTAAAATTCAATTTATCTATTGATTACAACAAAGAAAAATAAGAAAATGTACAATACTACTTTGGAGGATAGATGCCTCTTGTATGGGTTAGATGCCCCGATTAAATTATCACTATGAGGATAGTTGCCCTTAGGTATAAAAACAAAATAAAAATCAGATTAATAAGTTTTACTTTAATATTTATCAATGGCTATTACTTTGGTTTTAATATTCAAATTATAGTAATCAAATTCAGAAACAAATAATACTTATTAACTTTCGTTTTCCCTTGGCTTATTTTAACTTCTTCGCTTTGGTTTTATTTATCACGCTCTAGGTTCAAAAATAATCAGCTTCAGATTGATGTTAATTTTACAGTTTTGTCTATTTTTATGTTCTGTAAGTGTTCTTTCTTTTAATTCTTCCCATTGTACAGTCTTCATGCATCCATTTTTGGCACATTAAACATTGTATCCAATCTAAAGTCGATTTTGTATTTTGATATTCTTCGAAATATTCTTTGCATTCCGAATCCTTGTTTGTTTCTAAATCAGACTCGTCCGAATTGTTTGAGAATAACATTTCATCACCTGATTCCTGACTTCCTACTCGTTTTTTATCACTTGATTCTTCTCTCATTTCTTTTCTTTTCTTAATAATTTTGGCTGGCCCTTCTTTTTGTAACTTAATAACATTCTTTAATACTTTTTTGTTTTTAGACGGTATTCCTGGAGTAGCTTTACTTTTAGCTTTAGATTTCTTCTCTTTAATATTTTCTTTTGTATTTAAAACGGCTGCTGATTGCTTACCTCTCTTGTGAAATGGAATTGGAACAATTGGCACCGGGGAACATTCTTGCAAAAATTTGCTCGGTGTTTCCATATCATCTACGTTAGTAATATTAATGTTCTGTGAAAGAATTGATGGACTTGAATCAGAAAGTCTTATGTATGATTGATCCAAATTAGAAGGAGAAAAGTAAGGAATGTTTAAGTCAACTTCCACATTTTGTATACCGGATGAACCTGGTTCCTGCTCATTTCTACAAACAGTATTAGAAGAAAGACCTCAATTATCTTCCAGAGTTGGCCTACGAGATTGTTCTTGTTCTGGAGCATTATTTTGATCTGCATTGTTTTCTGCACATTTATTCCAAGAATTCCCTTTGAAATTTCATTCATCGCAGCTATTAAAGATTATTTTGTCCACTGAGCTCTTGGAGGAGCTCCAGCCTTCCTGACGTATTTGCGAGGCATATCTGAAAATAAAAAAAGAAATAGAAGCATTATATTATATGTAGACACTAACATAAGTCATAGGGGATAGATGCCCCTAAGGGCGTCTATACTCACAAGAAATGAGGCATCTATCCTTTTCAATAGGGATGGACGCCATACTGTTTTTTTTTAAATTCCATACAAAAATTGAGGAATCTTTTTACTGACATTGATACTCAAACTATATACTTGCTAATAACAATAAAATCATGTTACTTACCTTTGACAATCAAAAGTTACATGCGATTTCAAAACAACCGAATACGTAATTTGCGATTTACGGGAGCGAGTGCGGCGAAATTTCTTCATGCACACGCGATGCGTCCGTCCAGAGCGGCTTCCGCTCGAACACTAACGGGGCGCGGGGTATGCTTTGCATATAAAAATTAACTGCGCGGCTAGCACTTTTATGACTCACAATATAAATTGTGGGGCATCTATACTCCTAGGGCATCTATCCCACTTTTACCCTATGTGACATCAAATGAACGACTGATCAAAACTTGCTAGATGTAATTTTAAAATATCAAATCATAACTAATCAAATTTTATAATCACAAATGATTTCTTATTAAGAATTATTAATTTAAATGTAGGTATAAAAATCCCGAATGGAAGATTTTTATTTAGCATATTTAGTTCTTTGAAATAATGTAATTTGACCGTATTTTCAAATGCACTAATTTTATAATGTTAATTATTTAATGTTTTAATTTAATTAATTATATAATGTTTCACTAGACTAATAATGGTTAGGGTTAGGTCCGACTATTACAGTCGGAACTAACCCTAGGCACTCGAAAGCTCCAGTAACTAAATAGGTTATGTTAGGTTCTCTTTTGACCCTTAAGCCGAAAATAGGAGCCCTGCGAAGCAGGGCTCCGTCAACTTCAGTTTATTGAACTAGTGTGAAGAATGTGGACTAAGTTGACGGAGTCCTGCTTCGCAGGGCTCCTATTTTTGGGTGGGCCAAAAGAGAACCTAACATAACCTATTGTTACGCCATCTATTGGTGAACGGGGGGAATGGGGGAAGAATACTAGAAGAGATTGAATGTATCGGTGGTTTAAAGGTAATTCATCTACTCTGTACTAGATGGCGTTGCTGTATCGAGTATCGATTGTTCGCGAATATTTCGATAGTCTTGTGGAAGAGTCTAGAATGCTCTAGTGATGTTATCCGGCCAGTATAAATAGAGCGGGAGCGAACGGACCGGACAGTTACAATTGAATATCGAAGCGATAAACAAGAAGCGATGGGAAAAAATTCGGAAGTGTTTAGTGGAGTTTTTATTAGTGTTGAGAATTAAGTGTGAAATAAGTGTGTTTTTACTAGTAGTGTAAATAAGTGTGTATAGTGTTTGTGTTAGTAAATAAAGTACTGTTTAGTGGCATAGTGATTTTTAATTTATCGTCGAACCCCAGCTCGTAACACTATTTATTTAGTTCGTCGCACCTAACCCTAGGCACTAGCACTAGGGATTTTGTACTTAAGCGATTTGGTAAATAGTGTAATAAATAATATAAACATTGGTATTCCAGACTTTGGTCAGCTGAACTTTTTATCAAATGACCATCGTTATTTTAAACTTTGTTGATTTGTATTGTACGTTGTTCTTTTAAAATTTGCTTTTTGCTTTGTGCGGCGAACAAAGCGTTGCGTTGGGGGGGTGGTGTCCGGCTCGCTGTGATTTTCGCGCGCAATAAGGACGAGAAAGATATTTTACGAAAAGCAGTTGCATGATATGAAAGTAACCGATTACTATAGGATCCGAAACAGCCATTATTATGACTATAAAAACTATAGAGAAGACCTAGGGCGTTTAATTTTGAATAAAGTAAATGTAGGTACTTGTCGCTGGACTAAAAAAAATCAATAGGTAGCATCTTTTCTGTTGGATCGCGCCAAGCACGCGCTGCGATCTGGTTAGCCCGAGCAAACGCATTTTATTGTACGCGGAGCACTCCTCGAATGTGCACACCCGACTACGTCCACAACTAACGAGACACTCGCACTGACGCACTTCGATCTTGAAGCATTTGCCGACATACATTGACTCGCCCTCGCACGTGCTTCGCGGCGCATGCCTCGCTATGTACAGATACGGGTTTATGTTCGAATTTTGTCCTGACAGATGTCAGACACATAGAGACAGAAAACGCTAAAGCAATTGTATGACATTCTGAGGCTGAGGGCTGGTGCAAATTTTGATCTCGATGATAACTTTCATAAATTTTCTAAGTGCGCTGACTGGCGGCGGCCTCGACTGACCGTGCCGTAACCTACCGGAAATAATTATCTCGTATAAAAAAATATTATATGGAAATTGTTCCCGTTGACTAGTCACTCGTAGTCGTCACCGTGTCCGTCACAATGAGTGCCAACTCGGACTAGACCCCCTGTGCATCTGTGCATACAGCCTGCGGGCACGGCTAGGTCCTAGGTAGGTGGGCATTTTCATTTTAAATTACACCTGTTTGGAATTTGACGTGATTTAATTTTTTACTAACTACGGCTGTAAAAACTATTTAGATAGATTGAATAATTATCCTATTTTATGTAGGTATTTTATAAAAGTTTTCGTAAAATCTTTATATTCTTTGCAATAATTGATATTTAGGTACATGAGAAGGGTGATCAATAATTGTCTGTTTTGTAACGAAAAACAAATAAAAATAAAAATGTAATTAACTATGCACTAGATTGTTTTTTTTTTCTTATTTTAACTTAAATTTAGGGCACATTAATGCAAAATAATCATAAATATGATGTAAATTATTAAATTTGCTATGACTACCTATCACAACATTTCATTCGGTTTTGTAACATTTTGTGCCAAACCAAGTTTTCTTTTCGACGTCACATTTTATTTTTTAAGTTGCCTTATTGATTTATACTGTTACAAAAGGACTTAAATTTCTTTTTATAGTTACGTCAAAAATATATTTACTTTTTATGAGCATTTCAGAAAAAAAATGTCGATAATAAGTAAAAAAATATTGGGACAGTTACAAATGGACACAAGATGTTACAAAACAGATATTGTAAGGTATAGTCCCCAATATACCAAAAATTAACGAAAAGGGACAATTAAACACACTTTTCATTTTAAACCATTATAATATGAATCTTTGGAACATTTACATTACGAAAGACTGACCAAGCAGATATATGTATAAGGCAAGTGTGGAAGGGACAGGACGAAGGGGAAGACCTAGGCGGACGTTCTCTGACCAGATTGGAGACATCCTAAAAACAGGACAGGTTAGAAGTACCCTGAACAGAAGAGCATGCATGAGGAATCTGATGGGAGTGAATGAAGCAAGAGAGATATGTCAGGATCGTTGCAAATGGCGTTCCGTAGTCTCTGCCTATCCCTCCGGGAAACAGGCATGAGTCTATGTATGTATGTATAAATGACAAAGGTAAAATCTTACACTTAGGTAACTACTTTACAATCACGAAGATGAAATTAACAAAACTCATATAATTCACACATAGCAGACAAGCTACACGATGCCGTTCGATGCCGTGCGGCGCAGAGAAAACTGTAGACTTTACGTTGCGCAGCTTTGCAGCAGCGTGCAATTACACAATTTTGCTAAAATAAAAAAGGTATACTACTTAATGAGATTCGAATTGAACTTTAAAGCGTTTATTAACCCGGCGAGGATGTGGAGGGGTCATTCTGACCCTGTCAATTTTCAATCGTGTGTAGTTTTTTATTCTGCGATCGAAGAGTTTTGAACGTCTCAATAGCTGTTGCTACAGGACCGGCGCGTGCGCCCCGCGCCCCTGTTCAGGCGGCCGCCGCCTGTGACGGGAGCAACACGTGCGTGCAGTCAGAAAGGGTAAATATGACCCTGCGACAACCGCGATGTAACATTTTTATGTAAGGTTTCAATTATATTTTTTACTTAATATTATTATAATTTTAGGTTTTTTCGTACACAAAGAATGGCCAGGAGCTTGAGGATGAGCGCATACGTCTTGTTTTAATGCAGTCTGACATTGAAGACGACTTGTTATCCGATGGTAGCGAAAAGGAAGATCATTTGACAGCTACGCAAGAGAATCAGAGAATTCATCGGAGAACCTGAATAAGAAGCACCTGTTAGGGTCCCCGGTGTACGAAAAAGGTGCCAAGTATGTCCTTATGCCCGCCATCGCAAGACAACCAATATTTGTGAAGATTACCATAAGTATATTTGTCCAGAACACACTATTTCATTCTGCCAGGATTATGCTGCAATCACAGACAATAATGATTTGTAATTCATAATTGATGATAAAACTGTAAGTGAAACTAATTGATCTCTACGTATGTACCAAAAATAAATTAAAAGTTAATCGTCAAGAAGTTAGTAACTTTTTGTTGTTTTTAATGTAAGTTTAGAAAGTTTATGCAAAAGTTGATTATTTTGTAGTACTTTGCTAAAAGTGATTTAATAATAATATTTTGTACTCTTATCTGCGTTTTATTTCGATGGAACCGTAAAAATAACATGTAATATAAATAAAATTGATTAATATTTGGTACATTAATATAAATTTAGATATTTTAAACCGAATTATATACAGGGTCAATAAGACCCTCCACAACCTCCACGTTACTATTTTCACCACATCCTCGCCGGGTTAAAGAAATTCACCAGAACAAATACGTTCCAAAATTGTAGAGGAAAATTCTAAGATTATGCGAACATATACAGGGTGGCGCTTGCATAGGGGCACTTTTTAACCAGAGGCATAGCTTACAACATTCTTAAGCCTTGTACCAAAAATCAATTCAATCGGTGCAGTAGTTTAGCTACAATATCGATTTTAAGTTCCGCATTTTTTGCACATGCTTTGAATTCCACACAGCTGATACAAAACGGTCAACGACCCTACATTGCGCGCCGCGACTCGCTACGACGCGACGCGTCGACGTCATCCGAAGTTAGGCTCAGCGCAGACAGAGCGGAGCGCAGCGGAGAGGATTTTATTAACGCACTTGAAATAAAACTTTATTTTTTTTACAATAAAGTGCATAAATGCTTGAACCTGACAAAAAATATTCGCGCGTCCTCGAAGATACACGGGAATCCCCGTGCGGCGTCGAGGAGGCACCCGCGTCGTACGCGTACTTTCAGTCAGTGTTGTTACTGAGTTTAACGAATTTTCGCGACAAAATATTTACTGTAGAGTGGTAACCCAGAACGGTTTACTCACGCAGGCTCGCGAGGTCGCGCGCAAGCTTGAGCATACGCAATCCGTAAAGAAAATGCCCGAGACCGCTTGGGGATTATTCTCGCCTCGTAGGTACGACTCGTCGTTGTAGGTTTTTGCGCCCGAGTAAATTTTTACAGAACAAGACTTTTGGACTTTCTAATTACCTTTTCAATAAAGTTACATAATAATAAAATGGATCGGTTTCGGCAAGCACGATAAAATCTAATTAGGTAGTGCATTTACTGTAAGAGTGAATAAGAACTCACTCTTACAGTAAATGCACTACGTGTGACAAGGACAAACATAGTGGAGCCAGAGTTGCCCAATTATGAACAAAATATTGTAAATAGTATCGATAAATAAAAAATACCTAAGCACCGTTAAAGTTTTTTGTTTATTGTATCGACATTGATTGTATTTAACGTTAATGTAATCGTCTTATCAATGATAGTATCGATAAAAAATCCTACGCACCGTAAAAGTTTGTTGTTTATTGTATCTACATTGTTTGTATTTAACGTTAATGTAATCGTCTTATCAATGATAGTATCGATAAAAAATCCTACGCACCGTAAAAGTTTGTTGTTTATTGTATCGACATTGTTTGTATTTAACGTTAATGTAATCGTCTTATCAACGACTTTACGTTCGAAAATTTCGAAGTGTGGTACAAATAAAGACGACGTTTTTTAATAGGTAAACAATGATAAACATGTAAAGATATTCAATTATTTAATCATTTGAAATAAGTTAATAATTATTGACTATTTTAGCTCTTTCCGTATGGTATTTTTAAATGGTCTAATGGGTTCAACGATCTACTTAAGAATTATAATAACTTTGTACTAAAACTACTGAACTAATTGAAGTATGTGCATGGTATTTCATAAACTTGTTTAACTGTGTCGTATTAGCAACACAATTAAGCAATAGCATTATTGTTAATACAAGTAAGAATGCATAGTTCGTTGTATAAAAACATTTTGTGTTATTTTGTTGTTAACGTATTAACGTGTCAAAAATATCGACATTCATAGTACCTATTGCGCATCTCTATTTCCTATCCTAGACATGTCGGCGCCAGCGGCGCATCGGTGATCGGTGACTCTTCAAAGGTTTGTTTAGTGCCGCAAAAACTATTGGATTAATAAGTCGATCAGATCGCGCGCGCGCTTATCTTAACTTTATGCGACAGTTGTTTTTGGTATTGAATTGTGTGATTGTATTTAGTTGTGTTATTTAATAGTGTTGTTGTTTAGTGAACTTTATCATTCGTCACTTTTGCATTATTTGTGTTAATAATGACAAACTTTATGTCGTCCGAATATGCGGATATGATTGTGTAACGTGGGTTCTTGTTGTGAAAAAGACACCAGTGCTTTCCTAATTACTGAACTTTCATTAGAGTGATTTGTAGAATTACTGAAATAGGTAATTCGTCAATAAATGTGAACTACCTCCGTGGCATCGCCTACCGCATAGCACACGTTGCCGTTCTTACAAAGGTCAGTAACCTAATGTCATATTGGTCTACAAATGGTGTTTCGTTTTGCTACTCATATTTTATAGTTTATTTTGTTTGAAAATTTTATTATTTTATTTTGGCCCCATGACCCTTTTTGTTGATATAAAACATTTTATAGGCATCAATGCTACATCCTTTTTAAATCAATGCCCCTATGCAAGCGCCATCCTGTATATTTAGAGGTTATAAAATTTGACAGTTTGCTTTGGTGGATTCTTTCTTAAATTTGCTGGAGGAATATTATTACCCACGTTTCGCCAGATATGTTAAGTCCTATGTAATAGAGGGCGAGTCAGTTACCACACAGCGGTAACAAATCTAAACTTCACATTAATACTGAGCATTTTTCAATAGAAAGACCCGTTACCACCAATATTTAAACGACACGGGTATCAAACCCGAGACATCAACATGCTTATTCAAGGCGCAGTGCATCGATTAGCATACTGGTGGTATCGGGTCAGTATTATGCCTCATAACGGCAAAAGAAAGACATGTCATTAATACTTTTTCATTTAAAAACAAGTTTGCTAAAACAATACCTTTTTAGGCTTCAATGCAATTAATTAATTAATTTGTCTTTGTGCCATAGCCCTTACTTGTCCGTTTTGTAACATTTTAAGTCCGCATGTTGTAACGCTGCAAAACAGACGTTACAAAATTGCTACATTGCGGATTTCAATCAAAAAATAGCACTTATTACGAGAAAATAAGAAAAATGACGTTACTAACCAGACACACACCGATACCAAATTTGGAGCCCAAACACGGATTTTAAAATTAAGTTGGAGTTGCCAAACGTATAAAATTGACCACTCTTGGGCAAAAATATTAATAAATAATGCCCGTTACAAACCGAATTTGTCCGGAATGTAAAAAACGTTTTTTTTTTAATGTTAATAGGCGGCAAACGAGCAGATGGATTGCCTGATGATGGTAAGCAATTACCGCCGCCCATGGACACAAGCAACACCACAGGAGTCACAAGTGCGTTGCCGCCCCTTGGGGTTGGGAATAGGGATAGGATGAGGAGTGGGATGAGGGAGAAGGAATATATACAACAATAGGGCCTCCGGCACTCTCACTCACCGAACGAAACGCAACAGTTTAGATACCGTTACTTGACGTTGATTTTCTGTGAGAGGGTAGTACTTACCCGGTCGAGCTGGCCCGGTCGAGTTGGCCCATTCACGCTGAAATCAGCAAGGCTCTACTACCTATAGAAACCAAAGGACTAAAGGACAAACTAAAGGACAAGCTAAAAAAAATTATTATGAATTCACTATAACGAAACTGATATAAAAAAATGTGTTAAAGTGAACAACTAGCTTTCCTTTAAGCATCATATAAAAATATATTTAAATCTCAATCCAAACTTGACAATCAACAAATAGGACAGTATGAAACTGAAAATTCATGAAATTTCAAATATATTTTACGTAAAATGGTTTAATTTTATATTATTGTTGATATCAAAAACAGATAGCCTGTTTCGTATATTTTCGATGTATGTTCAATTCATTACCAAAACTATTAGTTAAATATTTATTAAAAATGCATATTCGTAGGGACAGCTCTAAAACAGCAATGTGTCATTTAAAGTGAAAATGCCCAGGTACGGATTTGTTTTCTGTGTTATGGGACTAGATAATAATTTTCGGTATGATAAACGGTCGTTAAAGTTATGTTACCTCCAAACTGACGTTCTGGAAGAGAATATACGTACGTATGCAGGTTCCTACCTAGTTCAATCCTCAGGTGCTTTACAAAATTTGTGTACCTACTAGCACCGCTTGGTATGAGCGACGCATAGAGGTACCTACAATACGCTATCGAATTATTACAAACAGCCGTGTACGTTACCCTAGCAGGAAAGTATCTCCTGGAGAGACATGAGTGGAACGTATAATTAGAGCGCAATCTGCTGATGATGTGCGCGAAATAAAAAATTTGTGCGGGTTATAGTTTTGGAAGAAAATGAAAAAATCTATTCCTGGTGGGGTAACGTTCTTCCAGCAGGAAGATTCTAAACGAACTATCGGAGAGAGAAACATTGTACATGGGCAGATAGCTTATATTAGTGGGACAATGTGCGCCGAAAATAAAATTAGTGCGGCTTCAGGTTTTCGAGATATTGGAATTCCTGCTAGGGTAACGTTTTGCAAAATTGTGTATCTCTAAAACGGTTGCATGTGCGGTTATAAAATAAACATACACGAGTTGTTCTTAATTTGTGCGACTTGGTGAAATCATAAAATTTAAGAAAATACATGTAATTTTCAAGTAATCGGGCTTCTTTGAAAACCCAAAAAACATCGCTGCGTCTAAATTAGATAACGTATAGGCTCACTGAAAACTGTTTTCGGTTCATCTTGACACATAGTTTAACCGTAAAAAGTCTCAAAAGTATACATACATGCGTTAATGAGATATATTACTAATAGTCAAAACGACGGTGTCGTAACTTTGACGGCAACGCACAAGAAACCGGCTCAACCCAAGATGTGTAGGGTAAAACTTGGTAATACGCCCCGCTTTTTTTTTTAAGTTCAATAAATCTCAAATAATAATATAAATAATCGTTTTTTTGTTACTAGGACGTTATTTGGTTACTTGACCATAATACAACAAAAGCTAAATGTAATAGGAACGTTAGTTAAAGACTTAGGTACCTATTTCTATATTTTTTTGACATGGAGTGGGGCGTTTTGTCAGGTACACATCGCCTAATACGCCTCTCTTGTATTATAAAATGCCTCGGGTAATTTAAAATGCCCCAGTAAGTATATATACATACATTAATTTACACAAAGACGATAAAAACATTTAACAGCTTCCATAGTGATGCAAAACTCATGTAACCACCCTGAACAAGCCAAAAATTGAATCCAGTCTTCAGAAAACTTTGTTTTGTAGCAATTTTCTGTGCATTCAATGCATTTGTTATCATCCATATCCGAAAAATCTTCTTCAGAAATGTTAGTTCTATTACCCGGTTTCATCGACTGTTTCAGAAGACGATGAATAAAATACTTTTCTGTTTTTTGGATGAACTTTCCTCAGCTTTTTCTTTTCTATCGAAATTTTAACTACCTATTTTACTTCTTTTGCTTTCTTCTTTTTCATTATTCTTGACCCTCTTTTCCTTTGCCGGTATTTTCTTCTTTGTATTTTCAGCATGCCTATATTTCTCAGCTCGGTTATTTATCATGTAAATTCTCATCTGAAGATGCATCCGTTCTATCTTCGTCATCTTCTGAATCATTTTTATTTTCAGGTTTCTCTTCATTGCTATTTTCGTTTTCTCATTGGGTTTTACTCGGTCATTTTTTGATATTTCACCTTCAGATACATCCATCAATTTCAGATTATTGTCTTTTTTCTTAGGTTTTCTTTCACGTGCACATTGGTTAATTGTTTATGTTTTTCGTCTTGATCTGAATCCGAGTTCTAATTTTTGTAATTCTTTTTGTCATTTCTCGTTTTAGATATTTTCTTCTTTGCTTTTTCAATTGTGTTCTCCCATGCCATTTTGTTTCCTTTTGCTAGCAATTACTTTTCTCTTCTCAATGTTATCTGCGGATGTAAGAATAATAGCTTTTTGCTTTCTTTTTGATGACATTACACATGTAATTTGAATACTGGGGCGTATTGTACAATTTGCTGCTTAAAACGCCCCATCAAGGAGAAAGCCGCAATCTCAAGGTTATAACGCTGAGTGAACGAGAATAATAAAAATAAATAATAAATGTATATATATTTTTCAAAGTTAAGATCAATTTGACATAACTATAATGAGTTTGAATACATAAAAAAATGTTTGCAACTTGCCACAAATTGTATCTTCACCAAAAAACTTAATTTATCAATATTTTTTAACCGAGCGTAATAAACCACACGTGCACGTCAGTCTTGTTGTTTGGCGACTGATGGCTACTAGTGTTGGGTAGGACTTACAAGTGGCAGTACATTTGTACCGTACAAAACTCACAAATGTAAGAGTGGCTCCAATTTTTCACTTGTACCGCTTCAATGTTTTTGTCGCGGTCGTCGTGTATGATAATGACTGTAGAGTAAATGAGACGGTGAGGCCAATGAGGGAGAACGCCTCACGCGCTCCACTCGAACAGCGCCTCTTTTTATTTTTACACGTACCACTTCAAATTTTATGTAGCATTCGTCCATTTTCAAGAGGCTATGTATTGTAGCCACTTCTGTGCCGTCGGAGCGTGTTTTGTAAAAAGCGGGCCACGTCCTCGTAGAAAGACGGAATAGGCTGAGTGGCAAAAAGGTTTCACAAATATTGTTTTTAAATTCTAATATGTATTTTTTTTTTTTAAATACATGTGCACTCAATTTATTTTTGCTTGTTCTGTTGCCTATAGTAAAATAAAATAGTTATACCAACTAATAACAGGTTCTTTTAGCTGCTTTTCACACAGTGAAATTCGAGTTGTTATCAATGTTACGAAAATATCAAGTAATTATTATCCCACGACGATTGCTACTCATATCAATACGTAAGTAAGTAATGTTAGTACTACATCAGTCACACTGTGTAATGTCTTGTTGTACCACTTCAAATTCAGTCGCGTTCGGCGCGTATGACGTGACCGTAGAATGAGTGCGACAAAACACGTCACATGCCTCACTTCAAACTGAATGATACCCTCAAATATACCTCTGCGCGTCAAGATGCCTCGCCTCATTTGAAGTGGTACATTGTACTGGCTCAGTACAAAAAAGAGGCACCTCTTACAAACTCATTTCAATGTTATGTCCTACCCAACACTAATGGCTACTCGCAGCGCTATACCTGTGCTGTGTAGCATTCCTAGTGTGCGTGCTAGGTGCGTGGGGCGTTTTGTCAACTGGGGCGTAATACCAAGTTTTACCCTAGGAGTAAACTAGCAATTGGAGCGATAGTCCAGTAATATATAGTGAAATTATCCAGCTTGGAATGGCTCGCATGGAAGTAATAATTAACAAAAACCAAAACATCAAGCAACGGTTGGTTATCCGACCAAATTCGAATGACTACAGAAAAGCGACGGATTCATACATATCGACGTCCCACTTTTTTAATCGTATTATACCCATGCTGTTGTCCGTACAGTCGCGCAAAAAGCGTTTGTCGGCAATTATTATAATGTATTTTTTTGACTATTTGAAATGAAAGAACTTGTTGATGTGTAAATTATTATTTTTATTCTCTTAATTTTGATTCTTAAAGTATAATGGCATCAAAATCACAGATCAGTTTTTCATTTAAGTACTAAAATACAAACAGTAAAATCGCATTATCACAGAGTAATTAAACCTAAGTCTAATAAGGTTAGGTATGTATTTGTTATACCACTTTATTCTACTTCAAACTTCCGTAAACTAAAGTTTCAAAAGTCTTCTTGAGCACCATATTATGATCAACATCGTAAACAAACACAATAATCCAAACCGAAACATAAATAACCATAAAACAGTGCAAAAACGTGACTCAACGCTAGTGTCCTTGGCGTGATTTTATAACTTCGCATTTTTTACGTTAGAACGATATTAATTAATTGATAGTGTATCTGTCTCTGTCCCACTTATACCGTTAGCTTGCGACTCGACGCGGACGTCAGTAAGTAGCGAGGTGAAAAAAAAGAATTCTTCGAATGACCGGTGTAACTTACAGCTTAAATCAATGCATGTAGTATTTGAATCTTATTTACCTATGTCTGTTTCTACTGGCGTGTTAATTAGATTTTTGTAACTTATTTTGTTAATATAAATATTGGGATGCCATTCGTTTACGCAAAAATTTAATCATTTATGTATTATTTTAATACCTAAAATAAAAATTAAGGATTTTATTTGTTTAAAATCATATCTCAATAATTCACGAAAATGGCTCGCAGAACAAGTTTATTTTGTTACTTTTCTACTTCAGTGTACTCGGACACAACACGTTTTAACCGATTAGAGGGTCAAGTTAAGATGGTCATTGATATGTATGAATCCGTCGCTTTTCTGTAGTCATTCGAATTTGGGCGGATAACCAACCGTTGTTTTATGTTTTGGTTTTTGTTAATTATTACTTCCATACGAGACATTCCTTCCAAGCTGGATAATTTCACTATATATTACTGGACTATCGCTCCAATTGCTAGTTTACTCCTACACATCTTGGGTTGAGCCGATTTCTTGTGCGTTGCCGTCAAAGTTACGACACCGTCGTTTTGACTATTAGTAATATATCTCATTAACGCATGTATGTATACTTTTGAGACTTTTTACGGTTAATCTATGTGTCAAGATGAACCGAAAACAGTTTTCAGTGAGCCTATACGCTATCTAATTTTGACGCCGCGATGTTTTTTTGGGGTTTCAAAGAAGCCCGATTACTTGAAAATTACATGTATTTTCTTAAATTTTATTATTTCACCAAATCGCACAAATTAAGAACAACTCGTGTATGTTTATTTTATAACCGCACATGCAACCGTGTGCGTTCGCGCAGCGGAATGTTGTTGAATTTAAAGATTTTAATTATGCAGATATTTAGTGTATGACGTCGTATAATTGTGTATGGTAAAAAAAAATTGTGCATGCAGCCATCGTTGAGAAATTCACCAAAAACTGATTCCGCTGGGCGAACGTTGTCCTGGCGGAACTTTTATTAATCCATTGACTTTAGAAGAAAAGAGATGTGTCCAAAAATTAGTGTGTATTTGTGTGTAATTGTGTATGTATGAATAAAATTGGTGCATACATAAACTTCGGAGAAATTCAAGTTTCCGCTACGCGAACGTTTAGCCATTAGCTAGTTTTCATATAAAGCGCTTACATAGAGGGCTGTAGATTTTTACATACGTTGTTTTGAATTTGTTTATATTTGTTTAAAAAACAGATTTAGAAAAAATCGTAGGGCTTAAAAGATAAAAATATAAACGTAAAATACGCTTATTAGGTCTTAGTTCTTAAAGTATACACTTTGGGGTCTAGATTTTCACGTTTATACAAACCTTGTAAGTGTCTGCAACATGTTGCCAAGTATCAATGATGTTCCGTTAGTAATTAAAGAGTTATAGGAAAATTTACCATGAATAGATCACTGTTTACAAAGCAGTCAAATATCACGACGTTCTACAGGAGTTGCATGGTAAAATGTATGCCAATAATTAGTGTATTCATTCAACTATTCACATGCAAAATTTCATGTCATTAAATTCAGTAATTAAAGAAAAACAATTATAATACTGACGAAGCATCAATAACCTACATAACCCGACCAAGTTCGGATGGCTACAAAAAAGCGGCCGTGCCATATATCTAAGAAACGTTCTTAACTTTCCAATATAGTATCTATTAATATGGTACAGTTGCGTACACAAGCGTTAGGAAAAAATAAATCAATTGCATTTATTGAATTAAAAATATTTTTTAAATAATAACGCCACTATCTACGATAAAAATAAATCTTCAATTAACAAGTATTTAAATATCTGTGTACAAAAATATTTTTAATTACATATTACATAATTATGTAATTATAATAACGTTAACAAACGCTTGCAACGACAGCAATGGACTTAAATGTGTTTTAACTAAAACAGGTTTAATAAACATATTGCCCTCTCTTTTCTTCAAGGATGGAAGTACCGTTTCAAGCGGGAAAGCCCCCTTTCGCTCATTGCGCGCAGCGCGTTGTCTATTTTTTCACACTAGAATATTTTTGATCAATTCATAACTACAATACTTAGACTATTTAACCAAAGGACTAGCGTGCCGCTTTGAACAAAATAATTCTGCATATTTTGGTGGGGTGCGGGGGAACACGCTCACGTACATAAATAAGTCACTACCAGTACAACGGTATACAACAATTAAAAAATCGATTCAAGAAGTAGTTTTTTTTAAGTTATTAGATTGTTTGATCCACTAAAGTTGCAAAGGGGAACGCTCGTGCATACCTAGTCCATTAGTTAAATAGTGTAATAAGCTACAATATGATAAATATTTACCTAAACAGTAGTATTTACATGTGGTAATCATTTAATTTCCCTAAGAGGTCTATAGTTAGAATTCTGATCCGTGAACTCTTCAATAGAAATTAGCTGTATGAATTTTATTTGTCTTAAATTTTAATAATATATCTAGATTATATCTCAAGTCTTAAGCGGATACTTAAATAAAGTACCTACGTAAATAGTACCTACTTTCTGTCATAGTCAAATACATTTTAAAAAGTAGGTGTACAAAAGTAAATGACCTATAAATTATATTATCGAAACAACAATTGTGTTATCATCTATACCAATTCAATACCGGTATTATACTGTAAATTTTGGGATGTTACCTAAATATATTGCACGGCCGCTTTTTTGTAGCTATCCGAACTTGGTCGGGTTATGTAGGTTTTCGATGCTTCGTCAGTATTAGTGTTGGGTAGGACTTACAAGTGGCAGTACATTTGTACCGTACAAAACTCACAAATGTAAGAGTGGCTCCAATTTTTCACTTGTACCGCTTCAATGTTTTTGTCGCGGTCGTCGTGTATGATAATGACTGTAGAGTAAATGAGACGGTGAGGCCAATGAGGGAGAACGCCTCACGCGCTCCACTCGAACAGCGCCTCTTTTTATTTTTACACGTACCACTTCAAATTTTATGTAGCATTCGTCCATTTTCAAGAGGCTATGTATTGTAGCCACTTCTGTGCCGTCGGAGCGTGTTTTGTAAAAAGCGGGCCACGTCCTCGTAGAAAGACGGAATAGGCTGAGTGGCAAAAAGGTTTCACAAATATTGTTTTTAAATTCTAATATGTATTTTTTTTTTTAAATACATGTGCACTCAATTTATTTTTGCTTGTTCTGTTGCCTATAGTAAAATAAAATAGTTATACCAACTAATAACAGGTTCTTTTAGCTGCTTTTCACACAGTGAAATTCGAGTTGTTATCAATGTTACGAAAATATCAAGTAATTATTATCCCACGACGATTGCTACTCATATCAATACGTAAGTAAGTAATGTTAGTACTACATCAGTCACACTGTGTAATGTCTTGTTGTACCACTTCAAATTCAGTCGCGTTCGGCGCGTATGACGTGACCGTAGAATGAGTGCGACAAAACACGTCACATGCCTCACTTCAAACTGAATGATACCCTCAAATATACCTCTGCGCGTCAAGATGCCTCGCCTCATTTGAAGTGGTACATTGTACTGGCTCAGTACAAAAAAGAGGCACCTCTTACAAACTCATTTCAATGTTATGTCCTACCCAACACTAGTCAGTATTATAATTGTTTTTCTTTAATTACTGAATTTAATGACATGAAATTTTGCATGTGAATAGGTGAATGAATACACTAATTATTGGCATACATTTTACCATGCAATTCCTTTAGAACGTCGTGATATTTGACTGCTTTGTAAACAGTGATCTATTCATGGTAAATTGTCCTATAACTCTTTAATTACTAACGGAACATCATTGATACTTGGCAACATGTTGCAGACACTTACAAGGTTTGTATAAACGTGAAAATCTAGACCCCAAAGTGCATACTTTAAGAACTAAGACCTAATAAGCGTATTTTACGTTTATATTTTTATCTTTTAAGCCCTACGATTTTTTCTAAATTTGTTTTTTAAACAAATATAAACAAATTCAAAACAACGGTTGTAAAAATCTTCATCTCTCTATGTAAGCGCTTTATATGAAAACTAGCTAATGGCCAAACGTTCGCGTACCTAGCGGAAACTTGAATTTCTCCGAAGTTTATGCATGCACCAATTTTATTCATACATACACAATTACACACAAATACACACTAATTTTTGGACACATCTCTTTTCTTCTAAAGTCAATGGATTAAAAAAAGTTCCGCCAGGACAACGTTCGCCCAGCGGAATCAGTTTTTGGTGAATTTCTCCACAATGGCTGCGTGCACAATATTTTTTTTACCATACACAATTATACGACGTCATACACTAAATATCTGCATAATTAAAATCTTTAAATTCAACAACATTCCGCTGCGCGAACGCACACCATGCAACCGTTTTAGAGATACACGATTCTGCAAAACGTTACCCTAGCAGGAAGGAATTCCAATGTCTCGAAAACCTGAAGCCGCACTAATTTTATTTTCGGCGCACATTGTCCCACTAATATAAGCTATCTGCCCATGTACAATGTTTCTCTCTCCGATAATTCGTTTATTCCTGCTAGGAGAACGTTACCCCACCAGGAATAGATTTTTTCATTTTCTTCCAAAACTATAACCCGCACTATTTTTTGATTTCGCGCACATCATCAGCAGATTGCGCTCTAATTATACGTTCCACTCATGTCTCTCCAGGAGATACTTTCCTGCTAGGGTAACGTACACCAAACAGCCTCAAAATATGCAGATGTCTATGTTTTTAACTCCACATAAAAATGCCTAGTACGAAGTCTAGGCCCGCCACTCCATATTTTTTGCTAAGGATACACACGCCGCCGCCGTAAACAAGTTCCCACCTAGTACCTACCTATGCATTTGCAATCCAATACCTACGTGAACGTCAGCAGTGTTATTTTAAACCAACTAGCCATAATAATATGCAAGCTGTTAGAAACCAATGCGCTGGTGTAATACGAGGCAATTATTTCACGTTGTTTTATTTCTCGTTTTAAATTTATGGTGATATCTAGCACGTACGGGCTGATAACTGGACGTTAGGTAAGGTTATCGCAGTGAAAACAAAAACAATTGGTAGGTTCGGACTATTTTATTGCCAGAAATGTTACAAACACTAACTCCACGGTCAAGAGAAGTAAAGTGTAAACTGTACACACTACTATAGGTATATATTATCTAATACTAAATGTACTTTGAATCAAAATTTACTCTTAAAATTGCTAGGTCACAATCTGAAAAGTTAGTCACAACTTTAATACAATTAGGTATATCATTGTAAGGAACACAAGGTGTTAACTTACTCGACAACAATAATGAAGATTCGTTTCCACAAAGGTTATCTTACATTCGAGGTCTGTTACTATCACAATATAAGAAAATAAATTAGAAAAAACAGGATATAAGAAAAATAAAGTTGTCCATAGAATTACAAACAAACAAAAATAGCACGCAAAAGTTAGTTATGTCAATATGAACTATCACCTTATTTGTCAACTTTGAACTTTTATTAAATTCCAAATCTTAAAATTAGTGGTACAATGTGAACAATTATTTTAAATAACGCCTCCCTAGAGTACCAGTTAAAAGTATATGTGTTGAATTACACAATGAATATATTCACCGGCTGTGATGCGCACACACAAGCACTAAACTCCAAGGAAGTAAGTCGTCCACACTGCAAACCGTAACCAAAATGTCAAAGGAATGTTCAAATGGTTAAGTAATAATGCCTATGAAATATAAAAATGTGCGTTATTAACTGCTAACTTAAATTTACAACTGAATTAATTATCTAAAGTTTTAATTAATCTTATTCTTTATATAAAATCCTTGTTTTTCAGAAGCTGTTTTATAAAACGCGTCGTTCACAGAACGGATCGTGAATTGATTTCACACTAGGTGAATTACTTTGGCAGTATACTACTGGCGAATTAAGTTTACCGATATTATAATATGTTACTCCATCAATTCAAAAATCCACCGCTACTAGTCCGTTGAGATAGACACCAATACTCAAAAACAGCATACAACACCTAAACCAACTTGTGCATTATAATGTTCAGTTCACTGCGATGCACACTTCAGTCGCAACTGACATCAGTAACATTAAATTTACAATTTACAGGTACTTCACAGGTAAGATTTAATACACATGGTATTATAAACCTAAACTTAAGTGCAGTCCCAAAAGAGCTCAACTCTGGGTAGACATTCAGCATATAAATTGTAAATGGGAACTACCAAGACTTCCTAAGTGTTGGTTGGCCTAAAAGTTTGTAAGTGCACATAAAAGTGTATAAGAATTATAGGAAAACATTGTATATTAAGACAGTCTGTAAAATTTGGCAAGTTAGGAGGTCCAAGTAGTTAAGTTATTGTTATAAATGAGAGATATGTATCGAGTTTGAGTTGAGCTCTAATGAACATGGATGCATTGCAGTAAACCAAGCGAGGTAATCTGGTACGAAGTTTTAGGCGGCCGCCTCCTCTTCTGCAGGGGGCGCTTCCTCCGCCACTTTCGCCTTCTTTTCTGGCGTGGTTTTCTCTGCATCACCGTTATCCACAGAAACAGATTTTCTCTTCACGCCGACCTCTTTCTTTTCTGTAAATAAAGATAATAGTTATTTAGCATTATTTGTAAATTGGTAATATAAGTTTACGATGATATGAGAATAATTTATGGAATTTGTATCATGTTTTCTTATCCATATATAATTGAGTGGTACCTGTGGCATCACCATTTTCAGTGGCGTCGTTGCTCTCCTCGGCGTCTCCGTTCTCAGCGGGTGCGTCTTCCGCTTCAGGCGCTTCGCTGCTGCCATTCTCTTCCTTGCCATTGCCGTTGCTTTCGGGCGCTTCGGCGGCCTTTTTGGCGGGAGATTTCTTTACTGGAGACTCTTTCACCTCAGTGGAAGTGACCTCCTCGGGAGCGGCATCCCTGAAAACGCAGATAAATATTTTGTGTTAGGGACTTACTAGGTATGTATGACTCTATAAAAATTTATTAAGTGAGTACGACTTCAATAAAATGGATCAATTCAGTATGAGCATTTTCATCAATAATGCGAATACGGTATATTATTATGATGTATACCTGGCCTTCTATTTATAACGCTATAAGATTGAAATGTTAAACGATATACTCAAACTAATAAATAGCGTGTTGTTTTAACGGCTTTGAATGTCGTAAATTCTTCAATCTAAATAACTACGCACCGTAGCTAATGCGAAGTACGCGAGTCAGTAACGGAACGTAACAATGCTGCAGTTCCATAAGCGGCCAATGCTCAGCAGTTAAGTGGGGCGGCATAAAAGGAAAAGTCTACCGGAACAAAAACAAGTGGCTGTTGCGCAAGGCTGCATGTGGGAAAGTTGCAACATAGGAAACTGAACGTAACCGTGATCACCTTTATTGAATGAATACGTTACTCGCTCCAGTGGACTGCACGGTAAGACGTAAAGCGTTAAAAATAACTAATGACAACATGCGTCGCTCGCGCTAACGTAACCGTCCAACAACCAGAGTTGCAAAACCTCGAGTTCTCGGCGAATTCAAAGATTCAAAGGAACGCGCGCTCGCACCCGGTGACGCTACGCGCCGGCACGCCGCGCAGGCAGCGCCATCTTGGATAAAACAAGCGACCCCGCGACCGCCGCCCGGCGTGGTTTTAACTTCTCCATTTTAATATATTACGCCGCAAGATGAGAAAACATAAATTCTATTCAACTCTTCACATTCCCCGATATACAATGCATCTAGAAACATCCACTGTAACGTTCAGGTGCGCTCCAAATTTAGTTATCAGCAAAATAATATTTTCCCGCGTGTTATCTATGTTGGCGTATACAAAATAAGTATCACAAAACTATCAAAAAATATTCAAACAATATCCGCCAATAGTCCAATGCCTATTATAAATATACATTTTTGTGTCAGCACTTCAGAAACACTTTAAATTCACTAAAAACACGAATTTCACACTTATAAAGGAAGCCATTTTGATCACGTTGCCGAAGCCGCCAAAAATAATAAACCGCGAAACTTACGAATAATGAATGAATGCAAAGTAAAAACTTACTTCTTTTCGACGGCTGCGTCTGCCATTATTATTTTTTACTTTTAGAATGTACTTTGAAATTATAAAGAAATAATTATTAGCACGTGTTACGCACTACGTACAACAATGTTCTCCGCACAAACACCGACGACCAAATGAAGGAGGAAGAAAGAAAAAATATAATGTGCGACGCTTCGCGCGGGAACGCACAATTCGTCGTGAAGCTAGCGCGCGTACGTCACGATAATGAAACGGGTATACTGGTATACCACTTGTTAGAACAGGATAGTTATAGAGATCTCAAGTTCGTCTGCAGACAACCTTGAAATAGCACAGGCCACAGACAAGCAAAGCAATAGTATATCTTTCTCAGTCTGCCCTGTTTGAAAAATACAATCGTTAAAATGTTCCAACAAGACAAAATAATAAATGGAATGGGTGTTCTTCTGGAAAATTAATTAATAAAACAATAATGCTGATTTTATTTTCACAAAATGTACATAGAAATACTTTCAAACTTTACTTACTTGACGTCTATATTACTAGGTAGGTGCTGGGTATGTTCTCGTACAAATATACACCTGTTATCCCGTAGGTATTTTTCTATGTAAAACTGTGCAGGTAGGTATTTTCCGTCGGAAATTGTTTCCGTGGGAATATTATAGGAATGTGTCAAGTCGTAAAATTGTAGTTTCATCGGTTTCATAATTTATTACCTACTTAGACACACGCACCTTATCGGTAGAAGTAAAATGAGTTTTAAAATATTAGGTACTTGATTATCTACCTAGTACTATCTACCTAGTACTACCTACCTAACTACCTACTGTAAGTGGAATGCTTTGGGTTCATAATTATCTCCTCAACCTTAACAATCTTAACATGCCACGACCATTTACGAGAGTGACTGTACCATACAACAATACCTAAGTACTTTACCGTCTGTACCCGTGCTGTAGGTACCCCACGTGGGGTTGTCTAAAGTCTAAACCTAAACCATTTTTTCATTCATAATGTAGGTACCTACCTAAAGCTAGGTATTGTGGAGTACTACAGCGTAAATAGGTAATTACACACGTGTTTTTTTGTTTTTGTCTGTGAGGTAGGTACCTACTTCAGCAGCTTAACTTAATATAATTAAAATTACGTAGATAGGTATAATTAGTATTAGGTAAGTACATATCTACATGTACGAGAGTACCTGGTTAGGTAGGTAGATGAGATGTCTTACACTATGTGAAGATACATTTAATAAATATAGGTGGGTGTCACTGTAAACTGTGTCCATGAAATTCAATTTGCGCGTGCGGTTGACGAAAGTTCATTGTACGATTGTCCCGTTCAACCTACCTGTCTTATTAATATTATGTATTCAAATAGGTATGATAGCCTACGTTGAATGCCCAGTACTGACCTTTACTTATTAGCTTTTTTAATCAAATATTAATCTAATTAGGTACGTGTCCAACGCTGTGCAATGTGAACGCATTTATTTCCCGCCAACCATAGTTCGGTACACTTGTGCCAGAAAAGCTTAAGTCCAAGTAGTCTTGTCCGACCGACTCCTAATGCCATTGATATGAACCAGTCACGAAGCTTGGAGTGAGGCGACTTTATACACTAACTCAACGGCATAGGGACCGTTAGTAATTTGACCGAGCGCAAAATATATCGTTGTCCCTTGATAGGTCGATGGCTTTTAAAAGAAATCTTGGCACTAGTTGGTGATTTCGTCAGAATATGAATTCGTCAAGCAGAACAGTTCATGATCTGTAGAATCTATGTGGGTACCAATACTATATCTATCTGCTCACCTCATTGAAATATACCTGCATAGCTACAACCACGCGCAATTCAGTTGAAAATCGTAGGTAGGTACCAATTCATCTGGGCAGGTAGATAGCTGTACCACAGTCAAATGAGATCAAAGGCGTCAAACTACTGTATGTCTTTATACTGTGGCTGTACTAAGTAGCAGTTTGGTATTAAGTATTATTGGGTAGGCAGGTATGTAAATATAAAATTACTAGCTGACCCGGCGAACTTCGTACCACCATTTATATGTATTATATAATATATAAACCTTCCTCTTGAATCATTCTATCTATTAAAAAAACGCATTCAAATCCGTCGCGTAGTTTTAAAGATTTATACTCCCTATGTGTAAAAAAAATTTTTTTTTTATTACCTACCTACATAGCGAGTATAGGGACAGACAGACAGAAGACAGACATTGTAGTTATTATACTATGTAATGATTTAGGTATTTACATAATAATATATTTGCCTCAAAATTACTTATATTTTGATGGTTTAGGCCTTTAGACACAGGCCACAGAGGTAAAGGACCTAGGTACCTATAGACCTAACAGTCAACCTTAATTGTTAAATAAAGCAGACTTGGTAGGTACATAATTAACCAGAGCTGGGTACCATAAGTGCCATGACAGATTCGTTTCTATCAAGTCATTGTATATATTTGGCGAGTCTTGGGTGAGGAAAAATAAAGTCACCTCTGACGTCAGCCATGTTTTTTTATAAACATTTTTATACAACTTACAATATGCTTGAAGCGTCACTATTCGACAACAGTGTTTTCCTTTTCCTTAGTCATCTACTAGGCACTTGGACATATTTTTGAATAAATATATTTTGGTAATGCTCTAAAAAGATTTTTTACATTTTGAGCGACAACGGCGCGGCGGTGCCGACCCGACGATGCCGCGCTGGATTTGTGAATCCATGCATTTTCGAATACAAGTCTATTTTCCACCTTAATTCATTAATTATAGAGTATATTTCCACCAATGTCGTATTGTCGCTTAATACTTTTTGTTGTAAAGAAATATTATCGATCCTTATGTATACAGCCGATTTTAAGCCTTATGTCGATCACGTACAATATAAAATGGCTTTTATTAAACTTATGTTAGCTATATTTTATTTATGGAGTGCTTTTGCATCTATACCTTTAATTAATACCTATAGTTAGTACGAGTAAAGATTAAAATAAAGAACAGATAGTGCACTCCTATGATCATGAAATTTAATAAGGCACCGTTTTAATAGCTCTAGCTAGATAGAAACCCTTTGCACGCGAAATTGCACCTTATTTTTACAAATTCAACAGTAATTATGCCGTGGTAGTTTGTTTCGCGTAGTACTTTTCAACACTCCCTTAATCATTGCTTAAATTCGCAGGCTACCTATGAATATACTTAGCTACCGGTCTACCCTAGTCACGGTAATGTTATTTTATAAAGTAGGTATTATATTATCTGTGCTTCAACCTAGAGTCAGAACGCGAGTCCTACACTCTTCGAGGTTTTCTGTGCACAGTACCAGACTAACAAAAAAATAATGCTTAATTAATTGCTATTTATGATTCGTAGTGCTTAATTATAAATATTATAATATATTAGCAGATTTGATTGAAAATATTTTTAACACGCGTTTCACATCGGTTTTCTTCTATTTGACGCCCTAAATTGTTATTATTTTACTAAATTACTTAGTACTTAGGTATTAAAATCGATCACATAATATAATTATACTTATCTAATTATTAACTATGTACGTAGATAATATTTAAAATTTTGAAATAACGTTGCAGGCAGAAGTCACAGTAGCAGTTATATTAGGTAAATATTTCGTCAGTGCGTTTTAGTACCGGCTTTTTCGTCCGCCGCGCCGTTTATAATACCATTCTATGTTATAATAAAATTATGTATGTGAACAGATATTATCGTGGTACAGTTAACTTTCTGGAGCGCCTAAATTTAAACTGGGCGCATGAACGGCTGCATTAATGGTGATGAAAATACCTTCGGTAGGCATAATATAAGTAGCTTGGTAGTCACCTATTTGGTATGTTTAAAAGTTTACTCTTTGCACCCATGATTTATGATTAGATGGACTAGATGTTCACTATGTTGTACAATCAAAACATTTATTAGCAAATCGTTGACTTCCTCAATACGTTACACCTCAGATCAGTTCTCTGATCTGAGCGTTACACGAATGAAGGCATTCACCAACTTGTAATTGTGGGGTTAAGGTTTCGAAATACGTCGCCGTTTTTAGGGGTTGTAAGTGATTGGGGGGAAGGGGAGGAGGCCTCGGAACCCCCCCTCACCATTTTCACTTGCCGGAAATACTTGGTTTCCTCTGAAAAAAAAATATAAGTAGGTATCTCCAAACATCGGTGTGTATGGCACTGCCAACTTCCACATTCTTCACACTAGTTTAATAAACTAAGGTTGACGGAGCCCTGCTTTGCAGGGCTCCTATTTTCGGATGAAGGTTCAAAAGAGAACCTAACATGACCTATTTAGTTACTTATTACAGTCGCACCTAACTAGGGAATGCAATCTCGGGACGATCTCGGGATCTCGTGAGATCTCGGGACGAGATGCAATCTCGTCCCGAGATTCTTCCTTCATCTCGGCCTTTTTCAGCGAGATTAGTCTCGGTCGAAAAAAGGGCGAGATCTCGCGAGATTTACGAGATTGCACTCAAGCATAAAAACGTTTTATTCGAAGCGCGAACTGACACGGACGGATTGCAATCTGTCGGTATCGGCATTAATAAAAAATGAAATGAATTTATACGATTCCGGGGGGGGTCAAAAGGCAAACTTTTGCAGTTCGTGGATGTCTGCCTGAGAACTGCGGTCTCAATTAGCGTTGAATCCGAAAGGGCCTTCTCAACGGTTGGTTATCTGGCCAACAGAAAAGGAAGCCGTTTAGCAGACCATTCTTTCGACATTTTGTGCTTCTGAAGGAGCTAGTTTGAAAATAATTCGTAATAATGGCTTGTGATTTGAACTGAACCAATCTTTCCTTTGATTAGTATATTTTGTTGATTAAGATCTGTAATTTCTAATAGTCTGCCTTATTGGTATATTTTGTTAATTAATCTGTAATATCTAAAAGGTCTACTGAGTAGATATAGTTTTATTTACCTAACTGATAATAATACCTCAGTTTGGTATCTATGTTAGATGATAAGTAAGTTTTTTTGACCTCGCGTTGTTTTGTTTATTATAGGTAAAAGAAATGTTTTATTACTAAAAGATTTTTGTTTGATATTAGAAGCGAAGACTGGTTGTATCTTCCATTTCTTATTTGACAGATACCTCCGTAAAAGTTTACTTCATAAAAGTTTATTTAAACATTATAGACAGATAGGTACGTCAAACAATGTTAGAAGCATAAAAGTCTATTGAAAAATTCGTGAATAATAATGTTTATCTTAATACCTAGGTACTTAAAATGGTTATTATGTTTGTCCTAATTTATTCAAGTATTGCAATTATTTACAAAAAACATACAAATCTGCAAATCTCGCGATTGGCTTCATAAACTCGCGAGATCTCGCTTGAGCCCAAATCTCGCAATCTCGAGATTTGCATTCCCTACACCTAACCCTAGGTACTCGAAAGCTATGACCATAGAGATATAAAGGATAGAGTGGCAGAACAGTACCTAACTCAATACTGTGTCGTGTCCGTCGGTGCGAGAGAGAACGCAACATTAAAGGCCCCCTGCATCTCTCTCTAACAATACATGCACAACATCAACATTACGCAGTGGCGTGCTACCTGTAACTATTATTTATACCAGTTTATCAGTAATCAATAGTTTAAAATATATAAACATTTTTGTCACTTCAAACTATCTTCGTGTATCAATAAAAACAACTTTTAAACTATTGATTACTAATAAACTGATTTAAATAATAGTTACAGGTGGCACGCCACTGCGTAATGTTGATGTTGTGCATGTATTGTTAGAGAGAGATGCAGGGGGCCTTTAATCATGAAGGTATAGATAAACATGGAGGCCACAGCTGGAACAAAGCCTTGAGTCAAATACCTACATTTCTCTATCTCACTCTCTGTGGTCTGACCTCTCATTTTAGCGTGGATTTAGTATTGCTATCTTCTTATTAAAATCTCCGAGTAAGCTCTGAAAAGAGCCGACATATTAAGCAAATCAGAAGTTTACACGGTCAATTAATGTGTATTTAAATCAAGAGTTGAAATCCAATCACTTGTTAAAACTCCCAATATTGTAGGTCTCGAACGCTTATAATCATGGTTGGCGAGACAGTGAATTATAATCCCATTTCCTAAGGATTTGGTAATGTGGCAACATTGGCCACCATATGTCAAGTAAATCTTGTCAATATGGCAGTGGTTGGTTGAAAAGAGATGGTATGACCACAGTGAGCGAGATAGCGATACATCATTTGAGCTTCAAGTAGGTATTCGGAGTGCGGTCTCCATGTTTATCTATAACTTCATGCCTTTAATGTTGCGTTCTCTCTCCCACCGGCGGACACGAATAGGCCCCACTCTGCCACTCTATTCTAATATCTCTATGGCTATGACGCACAAATTTGACATTAGCTGTCAATATCATGCATACAAGATGGCGTTTGCGCTTCGTTTCACGTTTTTCACATAAAACCTCGCTTTTATTGATTCCACTAGTTTAATAAACTGAGGTTGACGGAGCCCTGCTTCGCAGGTCTCCTACTTTCGGGTTAAGGGTCAAAAGAGAACCTAACATAACTTTCACATAAAACCTAAAATTACGTTCCGTTCTGCATAATTATTTGAGTGAAGATTTTTTGGAAATTGTTTAAAAATATTTACACGCAACTCCGGCAGCCAAAATTACTTTAAGGGGATTAAAACTAACTCCCTTAAGCCCCCTACACCACCAATACCCTCAAATTCGGGCGATGCGTTTCGAAACCCGACCCATGGAAGCATAGAATAAGAAATAGTCATATAAACATATAAACTAAGTGTTTCCACCATGTAAAGAGAAATTGGGTACTAGTAAGAGAAAAAAATAATTTAAATAACGCCTCAACTTGAGGCTAATCGGGAAATAACAATCAGTATTTCGGTAGGTACCTAAGTATACCTACTGGTATTTCGAGGCTCAGTCTAAAGTAGCTTTACTAAAGAACACTGAAGTTAGTCAATAAAATTTAGTGAGTTTGGAATTATAGTTTAAGATAGAAGAAATTAAAGAAACACATAATAAGTACCTGCTGAGAAAAATGACGAAAGTTTAGCGTTCATGCATGTGTAACTATATGCATGTCTGAGTAAACGAAATAGGACTACTCCTTGAACCCTTTCTTAATTTCTATAACTTCATACCCATAGTCTTCTCCTCATAAAATTACACAATATTGAAACGCTGACATTATGCTGCGAGCTGCGAGGCCAACTAGAACTATTACAATCGCACTGTATGTCGCTTGTACCAACTTCAACTAGTTGCGCACTTGAACACACAGATGTCACTTCATGTTTCTGATAGCAGGACCAGTAGGTACGTCTGCTGATCGCATAAAATAACGCTAATGTAGGCACCACGTAGTTGTTGTTGCTTCACGACATGCCTACATAACACACTTATTTTATCGCGTTTACCATTTCAATGATTATAGGCATAGAAAAACATACAATTTGATAAATTCAACCCTAAAGTTAGCCTACTATGATTGATATTTCCATGCAGATATATTTCTCACGCATATAAGGGGCCGCTACCTTGTCTATTTTTAGTTGAGTGCAGATTGAATTAATAGCTCCGGCCTGACACTGACACACTGACTGAAGATTCACTCTCGCCATAGAGCATAGATATTTACATAGAGGCGCATTTCTTATGGGCGCTCTGTAGACAAACTTTCTGTGATCCAAATTGCCGCTTGGCGGCGTGGCAGTCGCGCTGTGACAGCTGTCTCTATGAGAGTGCAAGAGAGACGAACTGACGACTGACGACACCCGCCAACATGCCACTTGGAATCGGCGCACGAAATCCTTAAGAAATGCGCTTCTATTATGTAAATCTGTATTCATTGCTCTCGCGTCGTTTCATGAATAAGTTACAGACGCCATTACGTCCTCGCTGGTAAAACAACTAATGTATTTTTTAACAAATCATTCCATCCAGCCGAAGCCATTGAACCAGTGAACGTAACGAAGTGAAGCTCAGTATCTCTGCAATTCTACATTTAGCTAGGTGCCCTGCGTAAGCATGAAAAAAAATATGCACCTTATTCCTACTGCTATAGGGTTTATTTTGGTAGTAGTGTTATCTAGTTGAGAGTGAATACTCTCCCTATTACTTCTGTAAGTATAAATAGAGCTTGGAATCATTACGACTACAAGACTAACTGTGTGACAAACTCTATGCAGGTGATCTGCAAAATTGAATTAGTTATATTTAAAGCAAAACCAATCAAAAATGGAAATTAAAACATAGGACAACATGGACTAGGTAAATACCTAAGTACCTACCTAGTTCGAAGTTGAGTTACGTTAGTACTATCTATTCTGTGGTTGAGTACTAGCATTATCAGCTAAGTATAATGCTAAAGGTACGAAGACTAATTTAAAATAAGTATACATTTTTCGACAGCTCTAATAGGGAAGTGAACTAAAAATAATAAAAAAAACACCTTCATTATTTTTGGTCCATTGAAAAGTTACTTTTGGGGTTGCATTTGACAAAGGACGCAATATTATTTTTTAGTTGTTTAGTAGGGGCACAGATACTATACTAGGTAGGGGCTAGCGTACAATTTAATCCAAATTGAGGTCGTTACTCTTGTCCCATCTTTGATTCTTTAAAAAGTTTAAAAACTGCACCTCTTTTTTGTTGACTACGGTGAAAACTCTCCTTATGAGCCAGTCAACTCGACGCCAACTCGACCAGAGTGTGATCGACCGGGCTTGGGACTGGCGGAAGTGGTGGAGGAGGCTCTCCCCTAAAGGCGTTCGGGGCATACCCACTTAAACCACCGCAGTGTCCATACGGGACCCGCCGTTGGTGTTGACGGGCCCAGTCTTGTTATGCTACTTGGGAAGCGGCGTGGACACTACGCCGCCTCCTTGCCTTTTGGCGGACGGGGAGCAGCCCCAGCGCTCGCCGTCCGCAGGCACTAAAATCTAGCGGCCGCAGAGGATAGGGAGGACGGGAACCTGACAACACCGCATCTCCTCTTCCTCTGTGGCCCCACCGCAACGCATCACATTGTGCGCCCCCAATTGGTCGTGGGACAGATATAACTGTCTCCCGCCCGCACTCTCTGTGGGACTAATACAGGTACGGGTTCAGGAGTATTCTCCGAGGACCTAAACATCAACATCGCAGCCCCGCTGGGAGCCTATAACACGGTCTACCAGGCCGAATGTTCAGTCATAATCCTAGCTGCCACAGCAATCATGGCACGTGAGGTAAGGGAACGATCCATTAGGATCCTCTCAGATAGTATGGCTGTCCTTTCAGCCCTCGAAAGCCATAGTATCACCTCGGCAATCACACTTGTACTTGTATGCCACCAGAAATTAACAGAGGTACTTAAACTAAACACATTAAAAATATAATAGATCAAGGGCCACAGTAGCTTAAGAGGGAATAACGCAGCCGAATTACTATATCTATGCAGCCGACGTACTTGCCAGAAGAGTGGCCACTTTAGAGGTGGTGGGACCCGAGCCCCTCCCTTCTGGTTTTTATCGCAACCTGGTAAGAAATAGAACCAGGACCCAGCACAACCAGTCCTGGATTGGGGCTGGAACATGTTCGCAGGCCAAGGAGGCTCTTCCCACAGTAAACGGGAAGATAGCCAAACAAATCCTCCGACTGTCCAAACAACAACTGCGGACAATCACGGCCGCCTACACAGGACACGGATTCTTAAACACCTATTTACCGACAGTCCGCTGTGGAGAGCCTGTATGGCAGCAGACGAGACGGCAGCCCACCTGCTCCTCGACTGCCCTGAGGTCGCACAGTACAGGCAGCAGCACCTGACCAGATACAGCACCCTGAGGGAAGCAGTGGATCACATAAAGTGTCTGCTGGCCTTCCTCGAAGAGCTGGGTTAGCTCGAGTGACAAGACCACTCCCACCCGTGAGCAAAATATACGCCAGACGTGGAGTTGCGGAAACAGCCCGTGCAACCAATTACTAAGTCCCTCGCACTCGCACCTTTGGACGCATCTTACGCAGACTTCATCCAAGCCCACGTGGAGCGTCCACTCCCAGGATCCCGCTTAGCTTCACCGTGGGTGTCCAAGCCCCGGTTACTGAGCCCCCACGGCAAGGTGGAGAACCCACAGGGTGGTTGAAAACTACACCTGCACTTTGAATGAATCAAAGATGTTTTTTCTTGGTAGGTACCAAAGTTGTAATTATTTTCTTGAATTTCATTTGAAAACTTTTTGTCGTAAAACTAGTTTTCAGGTCCTTATAATGCGCGAAAATTTGACCTTATGCCATACTTCGAGGCTGAGGTGTCTCGTGTTGGCGGATTGACTTTTGTGTTAGAGAAAAAAGACTAAATAGCTAAATGTATTCTTCGTTTCTGATGACGAAAAATAAGTTATAGCTCTTATAAAGTTCAAATTGATCAAAACAAAATTTGCGGCAAATTTTCCTCGAATTTTGTTTGTTACTCTGTTATTTACGAAACTCCGACTAAACTTTACGGGACTAAAGTTGTAGAGTATTTCATTTACAACTTAGTAAGTTTGCAAATTTTCTGTGCGAGCAAAAAGTTCATTTAATTTCATCACAGGATTTTTTTAATAATCTTAATTTACTTACGAACTTATTTTCAATGAAGCGATGTTTTTTTATACTAGACATCACCAGCGGCTTCGCCCGCGCCAATTATACATAATATAAACCTTCCTCTTGAATCATTATATCTTTTTAAGATTTAAGCAAGCTATGTAGGTATATAAGGACAGACAGACAGAAGACAGACTTTGTTTTAAGGTACTTCGTAGTGATTAGGAAGAGTCCTTCGTTACTCTTACGGAAAGTGACAATGTCATCTATAAATACTACCTACCTACATTCAAGACACGAGCAGGAGTCATTCCGCATTTCAGACTAAAATATGTAAATAAATATAAAAATGAAATTATGAAGTTTCATTTAAGGCTTTCAAACGTGAAGTACTTATGTAAGTAAGTAATTGTATTATTTTATGTGTATTCCGGTTGCTACGTCGCGCGTCGCTTCGCCAAGGCTATCTGCTCTCGCGTTTGTAATAATAATAAAATTAATTTTGCAACTCAGTTGTGCACAGAGTATTTTAATGAGTATGATTTCAAGGAAATTAACCTACGAAAGATCGTAATTACAACATTGAATTACAATCTCTTACAATTTATTACTTATAAGTTTATTTAAGTAAGTAGTTACGTACCTAGGTAAGTACATAAAATAACTAATTAGTTAGCTATGTGTACCTGCAATTTTTAAAACAATAAAGGGTGGATGCCCCGAATACCAGACCTGCCCCTAATTGCAGCCTTTTTGCATTTATCCTCTGCTAATAGTATTTCTATTGGCCTTACACTTTAACATGGTCACTTAAAAATCTTAATACGGGCAGAAACTTTGTTGAAGATTTGGCCGCACTGCCATAAATATGTTTTAAGTTAACATCAACGTCATCAACAGTAAAACAAAACATGAAATAAGCCTACTTTTCGTTTTTTTTTTGCTATGTTTTGACCATACAAAAAGAAACTGTATTTCGCAAAATTTTGTATCTAAACGTGAATGGTTTTAATAGTTAATTCCTTTTTAAAAGGCCGGCAACGCACTTGTGACTCATCTGGTGTTGCGGGTGTCCATGGGCGGCTGTAATCGCTTAACATCAGGCGATCCGTCTGGTCGTTTGCCCCTTATCCCATAAAAAAATATGATTATTAGATATAAGAATTGATGTATTTCGCAGTATATTTCACGATTTTGCTCTACAATCCATGAAAATTAATGGCCTTGTAATTTAATACATGAGATGTACCTACTGAGTACAAAATATCACCCGGATGTTATGAGTCATGAATACGGGATGACAAAAAAAATATTCATTCATTTACTCAACTTTCATGGTAAAAGTAGGTACTTAATTAGAGGTTCTGCATCCTATCAGAATTTGTCTGAATATAAATAATTTTTGACCAGTACTTATTGCACGTAAACGAAATAGGTTATGATGCAAAATTTTAATTCAAATGAAGAAATAAAAAGCATTACGTCATTAAGTGTAGTGTTTTATATTTGAGAAGAATTGGAACCTTCTACTACTTGCCCACCCATACCTAGTTTATAGAAATATTAAAAACATATGGCATATGACAATTTGCTAATGCATGTAAGTAGCTATTAAATATCTACTTATTCGAATGATACAAAATATTCAGGTAATCTGAATAAAATATGTACTTACTTAGTTATGGATACTTTGAATACTTAGGTATTCAAACAGTTCTAATCACTGCACCAAAACCAATTAATATTGATATTTAGTTATAAATAAATATAGCCCATTCACATGTAAAACGCAAAAAAGCTCAATAGGTGTGACCCTAGACAAGGCTGGCATACGCCTAAATTATCATACATCCCGTATGTGCGGTGTTAGAAACATGGCTGTGGCTGCTATTAATTCCAAGGGGTGTTTCCACACTTTTATATTTTATCTATTTAGAATTAACTTCATACCGTTTTGTTTGTTTTAAGTAGGTACATCATAATCTTAATGATACAGTGCTATAATTAAAAAATTCACCAGTAAGTTTGGAGCTTCAGAAATACTACGACTTTTTGAAGCTCACAAAAGTATTAAAAGTCTTAGGCATCCACCCCACTTACCTTCATAGTTAGGTTCTTTTAATTTCAATAGCTGTAAAACTGCTACGAGCTCGATATTTCAATCTTTCGTTTCTTTCTTTCTATCAGAATAATTAAGCTGGCCATACACGATCCTTTCAATCGTCCAATCGACATGACACTGATCCAATGGGATCCAAACTGCAGTTCGTCCATATACACCACACACCATCAGTTTAATCTGTTCAATCGGCAGCGACGTTCAGTTGAAGCCATGGCGTCACCGGTGACAGACGACGATGTTATAGCCGTTTTGGGCATTTTACTCGTGAAAATTAAGCAAAAGAAAAGAAAAGATCTAGCAAATAAATTCCAGTAGCACTTCGCGGTACCGGGCTCTATTTTGCGACATATTGTGAGAGCGCGCGCACTACAGACATCTATCACCGACCAAATTATTGACTTAAGGCCTTGCCACACGGCACAATTTTACCACTGATCAAATTTTCAATCGAATTGGCTTTGCCCGTCTACACGACACAATCAAATCACTGATTTTCATTCCGTCCATCCGATTGGTTAAAATCTGGTGGTACCGCCCACCCGATGAACTTGAGTTGGACGACTGGCGTCTACACGTCACGATTTCATCAAGTGATTTAGTCAAGTTGGACGTAAAATTGTGCCGTGTGGCAAGGCCTTTAACTGACTGAACTGACGATCGCCGACCGCCATATACGGTCCAATCGGCATGATCCAATCGATATGATCAAGCCAAAAGAATCAAAATTCGATTATGCCATCAATTCTAAGTTATAATATAACTGTCATGCCCATCCACTTGCACACACGGTCAATTCTAACCGATCCAATCGGTAGCGTCATGCCGATTGGACGATAGGAAGGATCGTGTATGGCCAGGCCTTGCCACACGGCACAATTTTACCACTGATCAAATTTTCAATCGAATTGGCTTTGCCCGTCTACACGACACAATCAAATCACTGATTTTCATTCCGTCCACCCGATTGGTCAAAATCTGGTGGTACCGCCCACCCGATGAACTTGAGTTGGACGACTGGCCTCTACACGTCACGATTTCATCAAGTGATTTAGTCAAGTTGGACGTAAAATCGTGTCGTGTGGCAAGGACTTTAATTGATTACTGAAAGGCCTATCCACACGGCACAATTTTACCTCTGATCAAATTTTCAATCGAATTGGCTTTGCCCGTCTACACGACACAATCAAATCACTGATTTTAGGCCTATCGCTCTATCAAATATTAATTCTGTAAGTAAGTACCTACCTAAGTAGGTAATAACCTACCTACTTGCTACTTACACATTTTTTTAAGAATTCTAGGTAAATAGGTAGGTACGTACCTAAATCATCTTCCGTATGGCGCATAAATTTTCATCAATAAAATACTAATTCTTTACCGGTACACCTACATGTGTAATGTCTATTTTATACAGTCTATGTCTAGTCCGCTTCAATTTGGTTCGTATCATGATAAAAGAAAAGTCAAGAAAGGCAGTGATAGCCTAGTGGAGATACCAACGGACTGCCATGCAGAGGGTATCGGGTTCGAATCCACGGCGCGCACCACTGACTTTTCGGAGTTATGCGCGTATTGAATTGTTAATTATCGCTTGTCTCGTGCCTCGGAGAGCACGTTAAATCGTCGGTCCCGGCTGTCATGAAGATCCAGTCGTTATAGGGCGTCAGTGCCTCTAAAAATAAACTGACACTAATCTAAACCATGGAATATCGCTATCCCTTCGGGTTGTGGAGGTCAGACAGGCAGTCGCTCCGTGGAAAAGTTAATATTCCGCCAAATCCGGTTAGACTAGAAAGCGGACCCCAGGTTGAGACTGGGATAATGCTAGGAGGATGATGATGATAGAAAAGTGGAGGCTGGAGGTACAGGTAGGTAGCTACCCAAATCCTCTATTTATGTTTTGATAGTTTGTGCCTGTAAAATGACAAATGAATTATCGAAAGGAAGATAATCGATTGTAATTAGTTATACCGCTGTATGTGGCAGGCTGGCAGGCAGACTTTGGCAGCACGGTCATAAAAATATATACTATACTAACAACTACAACTATGCAACATCAGCGCAAAAAATGGCGAAGAATGTGCTGCCATCTTAAGTTTCTGTAGGGCAACGCGATCAGTGTTGCCGTAGGAAACAATGGTATTATCATATGGTAGAAAATAAAGATGTTATAACACTAATGAGCATACTTCATTATCACTTGATAAATAAAAAAACACATAAAACTACTTGATTATTTGTTTTCTAATTTAAAGTCATATTTATTTAAGTACACAAGATAGAATCTAGGTCAAAGTCAAAGCAAATATTTATACTGGAATTTTATACTAAACTAGATGCCTAAAGTATGTGTACACAGCATGATCAAAATACGGACTGTGAAATATTTTTAATAAAGAAGGAAACAGTAACTAATGGGGGTGCAAAACTAAAAGCTCGTGGCAGATGGCGCTCTGGGCGACCTTGCTTTGATTACATATTGTGTCAAATGTATAGTTGCGATTTTCCGAGAGTATTTTGCGATAAACTTTGTAAATTGTATTGTTAATTTTTATTGTCTTTACGTGAACTTCGAACTGAGCTACGAAGGAGAAATGCGTCGATGGCTTGAAAAAGGCTGATTTGATAAATATGTAAGCATTCCAAATACTAGAGGTTACCTTTCGAATATTCTCATATATTTAAAAAATATATTAACTAATAACGTGATGATTTTTTTTAGGTTGGAAGCGTATGACCAATATCAAGATTTCCGTGACAACTTGGATATTCAAGTAGACTGTACACATCCACCTTCCGATATATTCAAAGACATCAAAACAAAAATCTCATATTCCAAACATAAGATACGGGCAGTACAAAAGTGCTTTTTACACATTGGGAGCGAAAGTGTCAGGATAATGAGGTTTCGTAGTAGCCCATAATGACTTGCTGCAAAGGGTATTAATGTACAACAAATCCGACTGTTTATTTTGCTGAAAAAATAATTTTAATAACACTATTATAAGAACCTAAGTTTTGTTTAGAAAAATACTAGGTATGTATCCAGTTATGTATTGTAAACATAAAATGTGGTTTCCAAGATATAGTACTACTATACATACGTAGTACCGTAGTACATTACATACCAAAGTACGTATATCTTTAAGAGTAAGCCAGCGCGCCCAATGTAAACTCACAGAAATAGGTATTTATAAGTTAACCGACGATTACTCGTAAACTAGTGATATCTACTTAGCCGTGATAGTTTTCCTTCTAAATTCGTTATATGTACTACATTTGTGATCACTTGATCGAAAAATGATTTGAGCAAACTAATAATATTTTTTTAAAACCTATCCAATGATACCCCACATGATGGGGTACTAAACCAAAAAGAAATTCAACCCCACTATATATGTAGGGGAGATACCCTTAAAAAAAATATTTTCCTAAATTTTATTCTACAGTTTTGTTGCAATATCTTATGTCTATATTCATGTCAAATATCAGCTTTCTAGCACCAGGCGTCTTTGAGCTAGGCTGCGGACGGACAGACGGACGGACATGACGAAACTATAAGGGTTCCTTGTGGACAACGGAACCCTAAAAAGTACCAACAATTCTTGATAAATTTCTGTATAGAAATTCATTATCTTTAATAAAACTTCATTCAAAAAATCGTGCAGAGGTCATCGCTAAGTGTTAGCTATAAAGTTGAATGTCGCACGGTTTTTGATATGGCATGCCATCACGAATCTGTCTGAAATCTTATTTCGTTCATAACTCAAGTAATAATCGTTTTAGAGACAATTCGTTCGACCAGTCCCTATTAAACTAGCTCTTCTTTCGGTGAGCAGCAATTTCAAGGCGAAAAGTATTTTTTTAAATATCCATAAAAATATTTAGAGAAAGCATGTTTTTCAAATTAAAATTCTATCGAGCAAAAATCTTCCAATCGTGTATCTGTCCGAGGAGTCCCTAGATAAAGACCTGATAAATAACATAAAATTTTCACTTTGCTGGTGTGTCTCACTGCTTCAAAATCGGTAATCAAAAAGGGCATACATTTTCGAGGTAGCGCCTTAAACGCTATATTTAATTATATTTGTTCCTGCCGATATAATTACTTTTGTTTGGGGTGTAAACTACATCATAACCTTACTGTATGACTTGCTTTGAAATAATGGCCCAAAACGCAGAAAATAATGGTAACTTGTTTACTGCATTTTCGGTCTTTGGGAAACATATGAGCGCCTTGGTTTAAAGAATTCAACGCACTGCATTTTACACGTTCTTGAGAAAGATAACAGATATCCGCTTGCTTGCTCCGCGCCGCAACCCACGCCGGCCCCTCTGCCCGGCCACTTGAAAGCGATAACGATCAAATGCCCGCGCGTTTTTATCGCCTCAGCGCTCGGGTCGGGTTCCACACAATCGGTCCTTGTGACTTAATTTGTTTTCAAAGGTTGTCAAGTGTTATATTATTTATGTTTGTTATGAAACTAACTATACAATGTTATCTTTGTTTATTTAGATTACGATTCTGGTGTCGAGTGATGCTCGTTTGAAATTGAGATAGCGCGTTTTAGAGTTCGCTTTGTATTTATAAGTTCATACCTCAAAACTTAAAGCGGTGACATATCGTTTTTAATATTTAATTACGTTACTTATATATTAGATAATAAGATAAAAATAAAAAAGTACACTTGTTTATACATATTTATGAATTACAGGCCTCTGATTCCAAACTATTATCTGGCGCCGCGCGGCGTAATTTATGTTAAATTTGATAAGGCCATATATTGCACAAATAACAGTTTTAAACATACAAATAAATAAACACTAAATATGTAGTCTCATATTCTTTTAAAACAAAAAGAAATCATACGGATAGCATTCACCACTTCTGAGTAATATGAACATTTCTGAAACAGTTCCCATACTCTCAGTAAAATCACTGTCGCCCGCCAAAATCTACTTAAGGTCTGGAAAAAAGTCAAATCTTATATTTCATGCTGGAATTATTATATATACGTGTTAGTTATTTACATACCTTGATAAACACAATAGATCTTAAAGAATAAAACTAAATTTAACAGAAAAAACAGCACAAATACACTCACACATTCCGCACATTCCGCACCGACTCAACACTCAATGACAACATTGACAACGAACGTTTTTTTTTTTAATTTCTCTATGGAGTCGAAACTCGACTGGGATTAGTATGACGGGAAATTTAACGTAGAAACGAGATACATAATACAAACTAAGCCATAGAGCGACAGAGACGAGTATATTTCACTCTTTCGACCGCGGGAGCCATGTCATATACAGTATGACACGGGCAAAGTAGACTGAGATGCGATGTTATATGCCATATAACACGGGCAATTTAGTGTTTGAATTTTGTTATATGCCATATAACACGGGCAAGCAAGCGGATATGGGTTTGTTTACAAAAAAATTACGGGGTTTGACAGTTTCTACGTAAAAACATGGCTGGGTCGCTTGTGCGACGCCAATTGGGATAAAAAGGCTGTTTTCATCCCCATTATATCATTGATTATAGCGGTAAAAGATAATCTTTATCATCCCTATTATCTCCACACACTAAAATCTGCGAAATGAAAGGAGGACAAGTATAGGGTCATTGTGCCAACAGTGAGTCAAAGGGGCACACTGAGTCAATGCGATATTGGACAGAAAGTGTAAGGCAATAGCTGCGTCCCTTTCGCAATAGATTCGTGCTCGGCTATGAACCTATTAATGCCAGTCAGTGCGCTGGTCTGTACTGTGGTGTGCGTTACAGAAATCAATTTGTGTTTTGAGGGTGAAAAAGTAAAAAAAAACGTTAGTTTTGTTCTTTTCTGGTTCTTTAACTATTGGTCTTATTTCCTGAGTTATAATTTTAATGCAATAAATGGTTATTAAGGCCTGATTTGACAGTACGTTAAGGATTATCATCACAGTAAACTTTTGTGTTATTGCATCATAAAATTAAAATGGCATCAGCGGTATACAGTGGGTCATTCCAAGTTGGGCACAGTGAGTAGACCCACTGTGCCCATGCACGAAAACGATAACTATAATAAACTAGAGGACGCCAGCAGCTACGCCCGCATATTTTTTTAAATTTATCTGTTTTGACCGATCTCGTGGGTATTTCGGGAAATCCCTTCTTAGTGCACCCCTACGGTCCCCAAGGAACAAACATGCCAAATTTCAGCTTCCTGCGCCCAATTGTTTAGGCTGTAGCTTGTCTGTCAGTCAGTCAGTAACGCAAGGATTTTATATATTAAGATGTGACGGGTGCCACTGTAGACTTTTTATTTTCCATAAAATGAATAAAAGAAGCAATAAAAAACTTAAGTGCCATGTTAAATTGTTAAGATAAAGGTCAAAATCTGAAGGCTTAAAACAGTAAACTGTTTTGCTGTTTTTTCATGATCACTTCTTATATATTTAATCAAAGATCTTAGAATATTATCATTCTTATCAAAATTAACAACAACCAAATGTCACCAAGTTTGTGAAATGTCAAAATAAATATTGTAATTTTACATTTACAGCTAAAAGAGCTGTAATTTGTAATAATCGTATATCTTTTGCTTAAGTACTGAAGTCTGATTATGTTAATTATAACCTAAAAACTGATTTGATAGAAAAGAATAATAGAAATAGAAATTACCTATCTTTTTGTATGCCAAAATCCTCGTGATTCACTGTTCCCTCAGGGTAGATCCACTGTGTACTTACCAACCACTGTGTGGCACAGTGGGTCAAAAATCTATTTTAAAATATAAAAAATATTTATTATTTAATAACCTCAAAAGATTTTTAAGAAACCTTTTAACTAAAATGTAGCGAAGTAACTTATCTATCATTTGAATTTAACGTATTTATCTTGTACAGTTACGGAGTTATTTGACTTAAAAAAAAGTGTGGCCCACTGTTGCCACAATGACCCTACACACTATTACATTTATAATAGTATCGATTGTTTTTGTCCATTCATTGTAATAATAAATGAGTACCTAAGCTCAAGTCAACCACATCCAGATCCTAACGAATTATCCATCCAATATCAATACTGTAAGGATATGACGCAGTAGTATAGATGGGAATATATAGTAGGAGAGGGAATTTAGGTTTGGTTTAGGTTATTGTTAAAAAATATTGTCGTGCATAAGTGCTGCCTTGTAACCTATATAAACAAATAAATTTGAATTTGGCTAGTAAAATAGATTTAATTGTTAAAATTTGTAAGGATGTGAAAGTTTGTAAGGATGTGAAGATTTATTTTTAATTTTAAATTAATCGTTTTAATGACTTCAACTGTATTTTCCTCGTAACGAGAAAAGTAGCTGAAGCAGCTTCATTAAAAATTAGTAGGTTTCATGAAATAGTAGATTATACGTATTTTAGGAGAATTCATGCTAAGGTCTGGCAACATTTTTTTAATTGACCGCCACCCGTGAGCGAATCGTTGCTCGATCTCGCTCTGTCGATCGAGTCCGGTTGTGGAAGCCATTTTATTCTTGTGGATGTGACAAAGTATTTTTGTGATTTTCGTACATAAACTATTAGTGTCAATGTGTACCTGCACAGAGTGTATTTTGTGACGTGGGATCGTGCTATCAAAATTGAGAATGTACGTGTTTCAAATTGGTTTGTGTTGACCTGCCCCGTTTCTTACGCGGTCGCACAGCAGGCATCGATTAGTGCAGCAAAGCGGCCTCTAATAACGGCGAATCGAGGGTGTAGGACTAGTTTGTGGTGTGCGCCATGGGCAACAATGCTGCCACCGCCAATAAGAAGGTGGACGCCGCCGAAAGCGTCAAGGAGTTCCTCGACCAGGCCAAAGAGGATTTCGAGGAGAAATGGAAGAAAAATCCTACCAACACCGCCGGACTGAACGATTTCGAACGAATAAAGACCTTAGGTACCGGCTCGTTCGGTCGAGTAATGATAGTTCAACATAAACCGACTAAAGAATATTATGCTATGAAAATATTAGATAAACAAAAAGTGGTGAAATTGAAGCAGGTCGAGCACACACTGAATGAGAAACGTATTCTTCAAGCTATTAACTTCCCGTTCCTGGTGAGCCTCAAGTTCCACTTCAAGGACAACTCTAACCTATACATGGTCCTGGAGTATGTCCCAGGTGGTGAGATGTTCTCGCATTTGCGCAAGGTGGGGCGCTTTTCAGAACCGCACTCGCGTTTCTATGCAGCGCAGATTGTGCTGGCGTTTGAGTACCTTCATTATCTTGATCTTATTTACCGAGACTTGAAACCTGAGAACCTACTGATCGACTCCCAGGGCTACCTCAAAGTAACAGACTTCGGTTTCGCGAAGCGCGTCAAGGGTCGTACGTGGACGCTGTGCGGCACGCCCGAGTATCTGGCGCCGGAGATCATACTCTCCAAAGGTTACAACAAAGCTGTGGACTGGTGGGCGCTTGGCGTGCTAGTATATGAAATGGCGGCCGGATACCCGCCGTTCTTCGCTGACCAGCCCATCCAGATATATGAAAAAATCGTGTCGGGTAAGGTCCGTTTTCCCTCACACTTTGGTTCGGATCTGAAAGATCTGCTTCGTAATCTACTCCAGGTGGATCTGACTAAGCGTTACGGCAATCTGAAGGCCGGTGTAAACGACATAAAGGGTCACAAATGGTTTGCAAGCACCGACTGGATTGCCGTGTTCCAAAAGAAGATTGAGGCTCCGTTCATCCCCCGCTGCAAGGGCCCCGGCGACACGAGCAACTTCGACGACTACGAGGAAGAAGCATTACGTATCTCATCGACCGAGAAGTGTGCGAAGGAGTTTGCCGAGTTCTGAGCGCGTAGCAGGTGCCTGCGAGCGGACACTCCCGTGAGTAGGTGTTTTTAGTGAATCTTCCGTGACATTGTGGTCGTGGAACGGTGACGAGTGCGTCTCCTTGCCGACAGCTTTGGGTGATAATAGACGCTGAGGCGGCCCCTGGCTGGCACCCCATGTGGATCAAATTTGGAGTGTAGGCGAGATGATAGTAGAACTGATTTCCGATATTTCGGTGGCGTTCATTTGCTTAGTGCCCTTTCAAGTTGACATAACATAGAGCAGGTAGAAAATCAGAAGTGATCCTTGTTCTGGTGATATCCCGGAGTGTTACCACTGACACATGTACTGTGTACCCACGCCGATACTCTCAGCACTCAATGTCTTGCTATCCAGTCACTTTGTACTGGTAGTTTGCTGTTGATAGCATTGGGATGTGGTGAGCTTTATTATTATTATATAATATTTTTTATTGTTTTTACAAAATCAAGGATACAATTTTGTAATATGTAACTATGATCAAATTTTTCTTGTTGCTTTTAAGATTCACAATCGAACTAATTAATTTCGATTTTATCTAATGACATCACTTAACCATCAACTTGGAGCAATTATGAAAACCATCACTAATATTTTAGTAGATTACTGAATTGAAATTCCTAAAACTACCTATGTATTACTTGTCTTGATGAAATGTTATCATTAATTATGTATAGGTTTTAATTAATTGACATTTCGTTATTGGTTTTATTTATAGTGTTAATATTGTTGTATCAGTTGATATTTTTAACTAAGGAAGTATAGCTACATCAAAATATTGAAGAGATTAATTTATTGTATATGTATTCATTGTAGTTGTGTTCACATGTGCAATTTGACCTGTGTTTGTGATCTGATGTGAGGTTAATTTGGGTTTAAGTGTAATTTGTATTAGTTCCTTATTTTATAGGTATAAGTGTAGTTACTTTAATTGTCAAATCAAATATGAAATATGCATTAAATCATCCAGAGTCAGCCATTCAAAGCAGTAGACACAAGTGAGCTGGGCCTTATTGCTAGCATCAGTACTGTAATAGCCATAAATTAATGTTCATTTAAACATATTCCCATTGGCACCAAGAGCAATATTTTTGTCCTGTTAAATGTTTATAGTCTTATACATTAAAACTTGGTATTGTGCACAAAATAACACATGAGAGAATTTTTATATTATGAAAATGTTGTTTTCATAAAATAATAGGAATATGTTTAAAATGTACTTAGTGTAAGATCATGAATTGCGCCACTGCGGTGATATCTTGTCGTTGAGACTGATGTTATCAATAAGCGTGTGTGTAATGAGAAATGATATCATTATGATCAGGTTCAACTATTATTTTGGTCCCACCATTCTTTGGAGTGTGTGATACAGCAATGATTAATTGGCAATGTTTACTATAAAGTTTGTTAGCTATTAGATGTAGGACTTTGAATTCAGGCTGTACAAATAAATATCTAGTAATTCGTAGTGCATTTTACATTGTGGACATTGTGAGCGTCTGTGGTAATAGTTTTTAGGTTGAAAATCATGGGAAGGTTACTTAACCGCTCTGTGCACATTCATATTTATTATAAAATGTAACTGATGTGACATTTTCAGCTATATCTGACGCACATGGTTGTCGTCTTTGAGTTAGAACTGTACTCGTTCTTACTGGTACTGGTCAAGTTATGATAATAACTACTTTGTAAAATCATATCAAATTGTACACTAAATTAATAATTTGGAATCAATGTATATTGTAAATGATGCATTCTCAGTCTTTTCGAATGATCAATCAATGTCAACCTTCAACTATGAATTTGTATTCAAATTGCTTATTCTACTCTTTTTTTAATAAGCACTAAATTGTGAACAATGTCTTTTGGTGAAATGTCTTTTGGCATACTATAATGCCTTAAATCATGATTTTTCTTTTGATATAATATTTAGATTTAAAATCAAAACTTATTATTTGATTTGGTGCCATAGTTAAGTTTTTGAAATGGTTCTGCTCTGTAAATATTTTAGAGGATATTGTTAATGTTTTAATTCACTTTATTCTATAAACAATTGCCTATTTCTATACATACAATATTGCTGTGCTGAAATGGTACTCTTATCATAATTATAATATGTCAGTATTAAATCTTTGCACCATTTTAAGTGAGCAATAAAGTACGGCTTGAGGCATCAGTGAATATTAGAACAATACTTAAGTAGCTAGTCACTTCATATTTGTTATTTCTTTTTTATAAATTGCTTGCTTTTCCAAAGTGGCAATGTTGAGAGCTTGATGGTCCAAATATTCGGACTTTTATTAAGAGTTAAGTAGTAGAAGTTTTAGATAAGTCTTTTTCAGAATACTGAAAGTGAGAATAGACAAAGTTGCTACATTTCTATTTTGTGTCATTGAGTTGAAGGCAAACTAGAAATTAAAGATTCTCAGATTGCTTTCCACACATTGTTCTAAGTGATGTTTATTTTTAGTGAGACATGTTTTATCTATTTTCTATTGTCTATGTAGTATGCCTGTGGACTAATGACTTACTTGCTGCACAGTAAGAAAGTGACAGTCACCAACTAGACATTGTTTGAATATTGTAACGATATTTCCAAATTCGCGTTATCTAACTACCCTGCAGTTTCGTAGTGTCAACACAGTGTTTAATTTTTAATATTGTATTGACTTATAAGATTATCTGATGTGTACCCTGCGTAACAGTCATTGTATATAACTGTAGAGTGCTCGTATCCCCAGTAATTAGGAGATTCGGTATCTGCTTCGATATCCGCAGTCTTTCATTCCAATTAGCTTCACAACTTGCTCATTGACACAATATGAACGTTCTAATGTGAACATTTTAAGCCATTTTGGATATTATAAACATTAGTGTGACCGTGTGTATTTGCGAACAGTCGTCTTTTTATATCTGTGCGTTGTTTAATATTCAAATGTTCACATCTAGATCTATTATATCGAGTGCCTATAGCATTGAAAGTTCAAGTGTAAAAAGTCAGTTAATTTCAGTAATTATTTGTCACCATGTATTGATCTTCCATAAAATTACGATGAAATTAAAAATATCGATGTAACAGTATAACTTTTGTTTGATTTTTATTTATATAAGTTCTAATGGTTTATTGCACTTTGATTCAATTATAAGTGGCCATTTGGCACATCTGTGTACGGACGTAAACGTGTTGGCTTGAAGATATAATATTTTTCGGCGAGGTGTACGTACTTATTGTATTGTTTGACGTTGGTCGCACGTTTAGAGGAGCACGGCGGGAGCACGTGGGGCGAGCGAGCCGGTTTAATACGTGGCTTCCTAATAAAGCGGAATGCTCCGCCGCCCGTACGCTCTTCATCATTGCCAGCAGACATCAAGATTTGTTTTATAGCCCGCTGTTTCTGTTAGACTACATAATTTACAGTGTTACCTATATGTCGTATCATTGGCATTTTTCACTAGTGATAGGTACACCCGTAGATATTTTGCCAGTGATCAATCACATCTATCTTCATTGAATATTTATTTTCTAAATATTTTAGCCTGAGTTGCGAATGTTTATATTTCAGCGCAATTAGATCACTGTCGGTTAGGTATGCCAAAAATAAATTAGTTTTACGTGTACGCAATCTGCATAAATATTTTGGAGATAAAAGGATACGACAAATTTTATACCTAAGCAAATAGTTCGTCTGACTAGAACGAATTAGTTATGTCTTGCGCCCACACAGTTGTATTTATTCCAGTACCTACGAAATATGAACATATTCAATGTTCATCTAAACAAACGTGCTGAAAAATCATATTTTACGATTATCTGAAATTCTGCTGTGAATGCCACGCTGACGTTGCTTGACGCAGATAATCATATATATTAACATATGAATGACTTTACGATACAGTAAGAATATATTCTCACCAGCTTATTACAAGAAAATATATTGATATCATACCGTGTGCGTGGTGTCTTTATGAAATTTTCTCATAATGTTTACGTAGGTGTATATTTCACTACTGATTCATACAGATTTGTACCTGTGTACCTAACCGAATTACATTTTGACTCACCGTTGCTTATTTGCCGACATTGAACCAAAACATTATGAAACTTGTACGTGAGTATAATTATCTTGCAATACGTTAATATATCCATACTTCCATACATTTTAAATACCGAGACACAAGAAACTGCGAACAAAATTTGCGCACCGACTTGCGGTTCGACGCACCATAGGATTTGCACACACCTTGACTTGTTTGCAAGAGGGTATAAAAATGTTCTAAGGCTTAATCGCCTATTTAACATTCTAAGATTCATTCAATTATTTTGAGGGCTTCATATCACTGTGTTATTTACCTTTGCCCTTTGAACCTTGACTAAATATGTTCATATGATAAAGCACATTGTTCATTAATTTTCCTCACTAATCGTTCATTATTAAACTTTGAAGATTTTACTTTGAAATGCTGCTATACTTAATAATGCATTTTAGAGCAGAATTTGCTTCATCTTCACAAACAGTTTTGAAGTGTCTTTGCAAAATGCATATCCGTCGTAGGTATTATACCGTAGATGGGTAGGTATATTCGGATTTGTCACGCGACCTGTTTGTGGGAAAGATTATTATACATCCACACAATGGATGTTTCGTTGGAAACATGGGCTTGACTCTTGGCAACACGTGCCAAGCAATCTCTCGCCAGAAACGATTAATAATTCTCCACTCACAATTGGACGATCCTTTGGCTTAACGTTATTATCTTTGCCGTTTTAAGTTAATGAATATGCATTGTCTCTGGCACGTGACGTCCTGACGTATTGTCGTGTATACATACATTTTCAAAGTTCCAACTGAACGTTTTGGGCTTACCAACATTTGTAACGGTTGCTACACTGACAGTTCGTTCCTTCAAGAGGTGTTCTCTATACTAACGATAGCGGGCTATAAAATCGAAATCTAATAACTAATTAGAAAACCATTGGATGCTTATAAGCTCCCATCATCATTAATCTTGTTTAGCTATAAGCAGTGCCACTGCTGGGTATAATCTCATTTTTATCATCAAAGGATAATGTTCACCACTCTGGCCAAATGTGGATTGGAAGATGTCTTTTGAATTCACAGACATGAAGGTTTCCTCACAATTAAGTAAGCGATTCTTTTATCCTCACTTAACTTCGAAATGTAATTGGGCAAAGGGGCTGTGGATTTTAACCTAAGGGTGACTCCCAACTACTCCGGTGACCTGCCCCGGCACCGGGGCAAATGGAAAAATTGTTGCATCAGCCCCGGTGACGCTGACATCATCTTTCAACGGGGTGGTTGACACACATTTAGTTCTGCCCCGGTGGGAAGTGTCACTTTACTTCCCCGTTAAAAGAAGACCGGGGCAGATGACACTTAATCTTGTGTCATCTACCCCGTTAAGTGGCATGGTCAGCGCCACCGGGACAGATGCGATTAAATGTGTGTCATCATGTGCGCCGGTGGACGGCGATGTCGGCGCCCATTTGCCCCGGTGCCGGTGCAGGTCACCGGAGTAGTTGGGACTCACCCTAACCCACAGATTGTTGGTTTCTTTTTATCACTAAGGTATCGCTGCCTACACCTATTTATACGCATAATATGAGAATTATTGATAACAATAAAAGACGTCAATTCATAAGAATTGACGTCTTTTAAATTTTTATTTCTTACAAAATGTCCATCTGTCACAGCAATACATTACTTACGTAGATAAGAAGTATTTTGCGTGTTCCTCTCTGATTGCCTAGGATATCAAAATATCCTAAGGGCCAATAAGCTCTTAACTACATTAAATGACATAAAAGCATCGAAAATCAGGAGGATATTGTTGTCACGTTTGCTCTATATCAATTTTTATACTTATTAAAAAAAAACGTGATTACTTGTCATGAAACAATTATTGAAAGGAATTTATCAAATCATCCAGGTAGAATTAAAATGTCAAATAGGCTGATAGGTACATGTAATGACTGCATAAAGCGTTATGCGTCGCAGTTTTGATAAACTGAATTACCGGTTTATGATTTTGTTGTATTTCAATGGATACAAATAATCGGTCTTGGAGTATATTATCGGTTGCCGTTAATCCATGCTCAAAATACACCAAGAACAAAAGATTATTAAGCAAGCATGTAAAATTGATATGCTTTTAGCTGACAGCAATCTTAAGCTGCCGTGAGAAGGACAAATATGATAAACAGTAAGACTACACAAATGGCGTAATAGTTTAAGCAGTGGGCTCACCATTTCTACCACTGCGCCGAGTGCTATGAAATCCCCGGACAAAACTGCACGATGGACTTATGTTGTTGTATCTGTCTTATGGTATGAGTCTCGGCCTACAAGTTCTTACTCAAAGTCAGTCTGCTTGTAGCGCACCACAGGCATCTACATTTAAATTTGAGGCACTTATCATATTTCCCCCAATTTCTTGCCTGAAACAGTTAACGTTTATTACTCTCAAAGTTAAGCGTAATGGTACTTCTTAGCTACTTGGGCTATTACCGTTTCAGCTTTGTACCCACTTGCTTACCTATTGTCCGAAGTACCTACATTCAATCGTCAACTGAAGGTTAATTTATAGAGACGCAAAAAATGTTGATAAATCAACTTTAATACTTCAATTAATATCGATCGCCGCTTAAGTGGGACAGACATAATAGACTGTCGGTACTCGTGTAGCATTTACGCTTGCGAATAAGTAGGTGTTACCTATAAAGGCTACTTGGTTCTCGCAACACCGTCGTAACCTTGGCGCCTGAGAAAGCACACGTTACGAGTATGTGGCGCGACATTGCCGAATAATCTCAACAATGTTGCTAATGAACAACCGCCATGTGCAATTACAACATCGTTTTTAAATTCGATAACAAATGAGACCGTTACATATTAATGTAGGTAAATGTTTCTTCGATTTGTTTGAAACCTGTTTGTCTTGTACAATTATGTTTAACGATGTCAAATATCTCTTTCACTTTACGGGTGATAAAGACAGTTATTGAGCTAATATTTAACTAAGTGGTTATTCAATTATTTCTTACACGATGTCACTTGGATTTGAATAGCTAGTGCAGCTCGTGTTTTCTAATCAAGGATGTCTGGTAGACATAGTCGACCGGTCCATTGCCCACGGACGTAATTGCCACTTATTTACAGATGTCGGGGTCTGGAATTTATCCCTGTTGGCGCAACATTGAGTAAAACCTAAATATGGATAGTTAGGTTGTACGCTATGTTTATTTTATTTTGTGCGACAGATGTTCATTTTCCATTGCGACGTCATGGGTACGTCATCAGAACAACACACATGCTAATTTTCACATTCAAACACGGTAATATCATCCAAGGTTTAGTACTAGGTAGTTTCATCTCATTCTAGTTGTACGGTGGCGTATGGCTATAGTTACGTGTTCATGAGTCTTGTTAGTAGTTGTTAGTAGTCTGTTTTCCATTGGTTTTTGTTCTATGCTCGCATACATTTTTGTAATTAATGGCTCACGTGTGGTTGCTACTTTTTAACATTAAAAGATATTCATGCAACCTTCAATGGTAGCAGATAGTTATTTTAAATTATTTCAGCTATCTCATTAACATTGGATTATGCTTCTATAATTTGTGCTAAGTAGAATTAGCAACTGTATATGTAAGTGAATTATTCATCGAATGAGAACTTTGCATTTGCGTGACAGTTGTTAGCGAAGAGAATATTCAATTTCGGGGTAATAAGTAAAAGCGGTAACAGCTTTTTGTTTTGTGAGCTGTAAAAAGGCTGCCGCATTCGACGATGTTTTTAAAGATGTCTATTAGGAAATTGGCTCGGTGTACCTATATATTTCCATAATATTCATAGTCGTAAAGCGAAGTGTGCTCACAAAGCGACCGTTTTATGACGGTAAGGTCGGCAGACTCGTTCAAGGTTTATAGGAAACGAGACCGAGAACGTTTTGTGTCAGCGTTCTCTTTATACTCAAGTTCTTTTAATTTAGTATTGAAATTTCATTTTCTATCGTCAGTGATGTGTTGTCTCTCTGTCATTTCGGCAAACATTTCAAATCCATGTTCCAAACGCTTCTTATGAAGTCGTGTTTTGATTGATTAATCTTAGCATGTATGTAACACATCTATCAAACTTGTATTCGTTGGTATCTGTTATACAGACTAGAAAAACGATTTCTCCAAGTCCCCCATCTTTTAAACTGTGTCCTAGATATTTTAAACAATGTTTTCAAACTTACCCTTTTATTCCTTTTAAAGCTTGTAACTTAAGCGTTGGGGGCCATTGGGTTAACTCGAGACTTCCTAGTCATAAAATAGTCATATTCACTAATGTAATAGTATATTTGATCAAACGATAAGATTACATTAAGGTCGTGTGCAATAAAATTATTACGTACCGAATTAATGGTCACACATTAGAACGGCGAATATGAGTTGTGATTGGTCACACACTAGAACGCTTTATTGATTCGATTTGTCTTCGAGAAGTGAGAAAATGAGCCAGGAAAGAACATACACTACATTACTTGATGAATTGAAATAAAGATATCAGTGGAAACTTATAGGCTTAAAAGAGATTTTGTGAAACATTTGGGATGTCGGCCGTCTACGTAACGATTTGATACATAAATTTGGTCTTTTCCTTGTCCAAAAACAAGCAGGTGCTAGTTCATACCAGGTGGTATGAAGACTGAAGACCGCTGCATATGTGCGCAGATCCCAGAAACCTTCTAATGTAAGTCAGTGGCAAATGCTGCTTATGCTGCGGTCATCCATCCATATTCTGGCCACTGCAAACTGCTTTTGCAAACATTTAAAAAATATATACAACTGGTAATTATTGAAATACGAATATTTTCTGTTATCTTTGTCTACTGTTTGAATACAGAAAATTTAATTTGAATGTATAATGGATATCTACTTAATTAAATGTGTGCGTTAGTAACAATGCGAGGAAGCTATTCAAAGTACGTAGATACACAAGCTAACAATTGAAAACGGTCGGCTTTTACATATTATTTAAATAATCAGTTATTATAAAATGTATTTATCGGTTGTTTGTTTGTTGTAAAGCAAATTAACTCGTGACGTGTATGATCGACTGCTTCTGGTATTACTATAGTTTTACCGTTTGATGCCTGCTCTTCTAATATGCTCTATTATTTATTGCTCAGCTTTTTAGGTCTCAGATTGGTAGAGTTCTTTAGTTTGAAAGATTATTGATTTTAGTTGACAATTTACGATCTATTAATTATTAAGTATAGTGGATGAAAACCAGATATATGCCTAACGATCAACAATCCATACATATATTCACTCACGCCTGTTTCCCGGAGGGGTGGGCAGAGACTACGGAACGCCATTTGCAACGATCCTGACATATCTGTCTTGCTTTATTCACTCCCATCAAATTTCTCATGCATGCTCTTCGGTTAAGGGTACTTCTAACCTGTACTTTTAACCTGTTCATATAGGTTCGAATTTAAATATGTATCACAGCGAAATATTACGGTGCTTCTTCAATTAATCAGCTATTTCTACTACTTCTTACTCTTTAACTTTGGTCTAAACTAAGGACTCAGATCTGTGATCAGGGAATTTCATATAAGTACCTACTTACTGTTGCTTGTCAACGTCACTTGTTATTTAGGAATTCCATTCAGAATGTTTTATATTTCGGCTAAGGAATATCTGAATAATAGAAGGCTGGACAAGATTCTTATGAGGAGCTCCGGTAACATATGCCATTCCCGGAGCACTCCCCCCATAATGTAGAAGTTGGCTACCGAGGAGGATTTAGTGCGATAAGAATTTCACTCATTCCGACCTTTAACCCTAGAAAAAGGCATGTATACCGCCGTCATAAAGACTTGAAGCAAAATATTTACAATAATCCTAAATCATAACCGTTGCACGCACATTACCCGCCGCCCACTGCGCTATCCCTGCAACATTACATCATTTTGCTGGAGGAAGAAGCACACATTTTATTTTCGGACGATATCACACGACACGTATGACGCAGTTCTAATTTCAAGTTCGTACAGATTTTTATTACGTTTGACGATAAACGCGAGTATGGAGACCTTCGTTTTGCCCTTGCCTCGACGCAGCTATGTAAATTTTTGAATTCGTGAAGTTGAATGTACGCATATGTCAGATAAGGTGTTCGAAACTCTAAATTTTATCTAGCGGCTCCTTGTCTAAAGACTGGTATCTTATCGCTCAAGATAAATTCTGAATGTTCAGCAACGCTGAGTGAGACGCTACTCGTTCAGTTTCATAACAATTATACATAGTTTGTTGTGTAATGTTATTAACAAGATAGCCTAATGCTGCCGAGGACGTTTATGCCAAGATAATGGATTGTATGATCTGAATACGTGGTATGCGGCCGGTATTTAAACGTTTCGGCATTGGATTAATGAATTTGGCATTGGCTGAGGGTTGTGTGCGAATTTAGTTCTAAAATCTGCCACACCAAGTGAGAACAAGTATTGAAAACAGTCTAAATAATTCTCGAGTGTTTCTTCATGTTAAGAATTTTATTTAAGCACTAGAGTCAAGTGACTAGACTCTAGTGCATCAAAGAGTGAACTCTAGTAACTTGAGGATGCCTGAGCCCGCACATGTTTTTATTTCCGTAGTTTTACTGTAAAATTTATCTTTTTACCGATCCCGGGCATTTCTGGCAATTCCTTATTATTGCACCTGATATTCCTATAATATAACTGGAACATTTCAGGTTCTTTCGCCCGGTAGTTTCAGATGTGCGTCGTTATTCAGTCACTACAGTAACGCAAGAATTCTGTAGTTACCTACATATATTATATACTACTGATGATAGGACTAGAATCTGATAGATCTTTGACAGTCGTTACAGGGCGTCAGTACCTTCTAAATAAACTCACACTAGTCTAAACCATGGAATATCGCTATCCCTTCGGGTTGCAGAGGTCAGACAGGCAGTCGCTCTGTGGAAAAGCTAATGTTCAGCCAAATCCGGTTAGACTAGGAAGCGGAATCCTGATTAAAACTGGGATAACGCTAAGAGAATGATGATGATAGGACTAGAATACTTACGTACTTGATATGTAACGGGTAAACCTTTTCTAATTGTCCTCATTACTGTGAAAAACCCTTTTGAAAAACCTTTTCATACATTTCAGACATACAAAAGACTGTAAATTGGGACAGGGAGCCACAGCCGGCAAGGATTGTCCATGCATGAAATTATTTTCTATTAATATGCTTGACTTTCAAATTCAATTCAAATGTTTTGTCCAACTCAATTTCACGGCGTAGTGTTTCTGATTTCGTTCCTATCTGAAAATGTTTAGGTTTTGAATACCTATTTAGGTACATATACCTATACTGATTGTTGTTTTAAACAATGACTCACATTATATGGCAGTAGGTACAGTGGACGATTGTAATCTGCGGTTATAGGTGAAATACTGCTTCGAGATTCAGGTGATTTGTTTTCTTGTTGTCATTTAATGAGTAGTGTTGTAGATACGTAGGGCAGTGGCGGATCTACGGGGGGGGGGGGGGGGCTAACCGGGGCACTTGCCTCAGGCGGCAGCGTCATGAGGACGCCAAAATCATGTCACGGCTTAAAGCGAAACAATTTAACTGGTTGGAAAATTGTTGGGAGGGGGCGCCATTAGCAAGACTTGCCCCGGGTCGACAAAGACGTACATCCGTTACTGACGTACGGCACCCTTCTCTTTTCGCACACTCAGCATCTATCCAGGCGTGGATCTAAGAGGGGTCCCCTTGGTGACAATTGCCTATAAGTCCACTTACTTCTCTACCTATTTATTAGCGTTTATGAAAAAACTTAATTACAGGCATATTCGAACTAAGATTGACCCCTTGAACCCAATCCTCGATCCGTGCCCGCTTCTATCAGTCACAACTAATTTGCGCTGCAGTTTCTTTCCGATATCCTAGCTAGACGGTTGTCATAAGCTTAAATACTTACGCATTTAATAAAAAAAAACCGTTAGCATTGACCGTCAAAACAGTGCGATGATTTCCTTCATATTCAAATTTGAACTTTGCTGCCGAATATCTCGAAAGACTTGAAAAAGTTTCAACGATGGATAACTACCTTACCAACATGTAGATAAGAACGATAAGACATTAATATTGTTTCGTACCTGGATCGGAACTGCGTATATTATAAGCAGCAACAGTGTTACCACTCTATTACTGTTTGCTCCAAGTGCTAACAAGAGTCATCAAAACTACAAACCTGAGACGCTTCTTCAATTGTCTAACACAGCGTTTCCCATTTAGTGTTTACGGACCACAAAGGTCCCTACCTAGCTATATAGTTTTTTTTTTATTTGATGTCCTCTTTGCCGTATTGGCGATGCAAAGATTATCCGCGCGCGCTGGTTAAGACACTTTTGCCAGCTAAATACTATTAAGGTACCTCTATAACCTCGAAGTAAAGATGTAGGTATAGAAAGCTGTCAAAGGTGTCGTACCCGGACAACTTCCAAATTCGCCGCTAGAGTCGCTAGTTAGAATCTTAGCATCGCCAATTAAGTATAGGTATTACGGTAAAATCACGGTGGAGATTATAGGGCCAGAGTTTATCCAAGTTTGGGAACCCTGGTCTAACGCATTTATTCATATAGTGGATTTGCTGAAGAAATAAGTATACCTTAGTGTTAAGGTTACGAAGAGGATGCTCAGATAGCCTGGGAAGGTACAAGTAGACAAAGTAGGTACATTTGAGCTGAAGTGAAAAAATGTTAAATTTACCTTTATTCACCGTCTAAGAACGCAAGTAGTGAAAACATATTTTAAATCTTATGAAATCATTTCATATTTAAAACTAGATGGGTAGGTACCTTAAACCTCAAAAAATGCATTATTGACGGGACCGTAAGATTAAACTAATATAATTATGGTATCTAAATTAATACACACCTAAAAAATATAATTGTAGAGACCTGTTAAAGATGACCATGAATTCAGTCACACCTCGTATTTTTATCTAATCTACCGTCTATGACGATCATTACTCAATTTTCTTCTGCCCACACTTTCTTCGGACTGCCAGCTCCGTCAGTTGCAGCGGGGCGTGGCGGGTGGCGTGGACTGACGTCACACGCGAAAAATAACGCCGATCTATTTTTGGATGCCTTACACACCTATCTTTTAGCTAACATCACACCACGCTGCATCCTTAAAGGGATAGGTTCATCCATTTAGTTTTGGACGGGTCGGCGAAAGTCTTGGAGTCAATGACCGGGATGGCGATAACGATAGGTACCTTTACTTACTTTTGATGAGGGATCTACTTCTGCATATTTAAAAGTCTTTCTCCTGAATCCGCTTCATCACGCTTCCACGGATGACCGGTTATTCTGTAGTGCCAGAATACATAGTACATTATGGGCTAGCTCTAGCTACTGTAGAGTTCCTGACGGGCAAAGAATATATAGGTACAAATCTACGGTGTAAGAATTGTCTGGGCAGGAATGTGTGTTTATTCAATACTATTGTGAATTAGAAACATACATGCCTATACATACCATTGTGTATGCTTATTGCTACTTATAGGTACCCAAAAATAGCTAACACTCTTGACTCTACCATCAGTCGGACAGTCTACGAGATGATAAGCTCTTTGAAATTGCCATATAAACAGCTGAAATTATTATTATGGCAACATTAAAACAATGTGGGGAATGTCATTGTTGATAACCGCGATAAAGCCAACGCTACGGTCCGATTTGAATGGAATAGGTAAACGCTCTTGTTTCGTGATAAGTAATGATAACATTGTATTGTTTTGTGCTTAGATGTGATGTGATATCTAGGTTGTGCGTAGGTAAGTCAGATTCATGATATTTTGTTAGTTTTCTAATGTAGGTCACTAATTAATATGGCGATGACCGTTATTGCGTGATTATCATGTAGTATCCCTATGACGTGCACCTTCCTAAGCATATATATATTCATGATTCTCAATTATTTATTTTTAGTTAGTTTTTCAATTGCCAGAACTAAATAAGACTTTTCAGACGAATATTGTCAGCCTTTTGCTAGAAGGGCGTCACTTACCTCTGCAAAGTAGCTGGCAGCCGCTGGACACAGCGAGCCTAAACTAAAATCATGCCGGCCGTGGAGAAGAGTGTATCCACCAACAGTGAATAACGGCAGTCTGTTGATGGACACGACGCAGTGTGTAGGTACATGTCTTGCTTGATATTGAGTCACGATCGGTTCCTACCTGGGAAATCAGTTTGCGTGATCTACAATTTTTTATCAGAGTTAGGATGTCTTTGCGTCCATTGCTTGAAATTTTATAAGGCTCTCAGCAACACAAATACCCATACAAATTCATATGATAGAAACTGGAAATATTAGATACCCTTAAATCATTATCATCATCGTCAGCCTTTAACAGTCCACTGCTGGACTAGGCCTCTCCTTTGAAAGAAGGAATTGGCCTACTATACCATGCTGGCCAAACGGGTTGGTATAGGGTTTGTATCAAGTTTTCCTACTCTTACAGTGCTGTTCTCTGAATAATATGCTCCCTCTGTCGGCTCTTACGACACCCATGGGATGACATGGGGTGGTGACATTCCGTATTCTTAATCCGTCACCACACGGACTAACCCTTAAATAATCCCTGGATAATCCATTTGTAAACTTCTTATACCTGTTAATGACTGTTCCTCAGTAAATACTGAAAACAAAGCGAATAAGAAATAAGTACCTACTTCTATATGATTAAATTCCGTTGGAATTTAATCAGATTATTTATGCGCCGAGTATGTACTTACATAATTGAAAATGCGTTTGTCACAATTATGATTGATTAAGAATATTGTAATATTCTGCTTTATTGTGATGGACACACGAGTTTTGATGATAAACTTTACTGTGCCTACGGCCTAGTTGTGGGCTGTGCCTGGGCCATGATTGGCCTAAGACAGGGATCACTATGTTGGCCTGGCTGCCCACAGAAGGTATTAGAAGTCTTCTAAGCACAAGGTTACTGTCTAATCGAATATTTGATCTATCCATGAATTTGGCTGCTTGAGAGACATATTTGACATATTTTGTATGAAGCTTATGGGAAATATGTCATCTATTTCAAATTTAACTGAAGAAGGTTATGTTCCTGTCCACATTTCTTACATGTTACTTGTGATTCTTGTAAGCGAATCCCCTAGTCAAACTAGCGAGCGTGCACCGTGCACACATGTATGCACATATAAGAGTAACTAGCCTAGCGATCCTGAAATTTTCTTTACTTCAAATAAACGTCTGGCGGCTTTAGGATCTTGGACTTTTAGCTAGCACTGGCAAAAATTGTTATTGTATCTCACTAATTGTATTTAATTATTGTATATTTGTATAAATACTTACCTTGAAATACCAACTTTACCAAATAATTATGACAAACATAGGCAGATTAAAGATTTAAATAATTTGGTTGTCAAGGAAACTGCTGAGTCAATACGACCTACTATCACATGAATAAATAAACCGAACACTTTTAGTGGTAGTAGAGTTTTGCTGATTTCAGCAAGTCCTGATTCCTACTTTATTTCAGTAGTAGTTTCCATACTGTCGCGTTTCGGTGGCACTATTTCTTTTTGCCACCACTTATTCTTTGTCGCGATGGGCGACGGTAACGGTCATCGCTTACCATCAGACGACCCGTCTGCTCGTTTGCCATCTATTAATAACTGAAAAAAAAACACACTGGTTGACAGATTTCATTTAAAAAAAAAAACGACAAAAATAGAAGCCTGAAACTTTATTCTGAAAATATCGTACATTCTGAATCTTTGAACGTTTTTAACATATCGCGACACACTCCTTAATTAAGCTGTGAAACGTGAGCAAACAAATCCGTGTTTCATACGTGCCAAAGCGGCACGAAGATATTTTCGGCAATCTTAATGAGATTAAATATCTGTAACTGGATTTAACATTAAGTCCTGTCTTTCCAAACGTGATGCGTGCCAACTATGTATACCTACTTATTTATTTACAGGTCATAATTTTTGTGTAACTATATTTAAAAACACACTTGCTTTTGTTACTGCTTACGTTGTGTTTTTTTTTTGTTTTGGTGAAAACCTGCTGCAAAATGATTATCTTGATATCTTCTGTCTGATGAAAATCAGCAAAGAAGTGAAGCATAACCGCAGAGAGCAGCATTTCGACCAAATCCAATATTGCCTACAATTTAATCATTTTTTTCAGTTAATGTTAATTGTTAGGGGCACAGACAATACAATACCCTAGTATTAGGGGGTTACTATGTAATTGTACCTACTTAATATTATAAGTCATCTACTTAATATTAAGTAGGTACCATTATATAGTAGGTACATCTACCTATCATGCATTGAAGACTACAAAAAAACTACTATCTTGACTGATCGTTTAGTCCAGCTATTCTCAAAGTGTGAAGAGATGAAGATATGTTTCGTGGAGCCCTGGAGCTCCTAGGGGCTCCACGAAACATCTCCACTACACCTTGTATGTCAGTAAAATAAATGGTTTAAAAGTCCACACAGGACTCGGGTTTGTTTTATGTTAGGGCTCCGCCAAATATTTGGCTACACAAAATGGTTCAATCCCTAAAAATTTTGAGAACCACTGAGTTTACTCTATCTGTAGAATAACGTATGCGCTGGGACTTCATGCTTCTACCTTTGCCAGGTTACCTGTACTAATTCGGCACTGGGTTCGTACTTCGTACTGTCTTCTGAGCAGCATAATAATTCTCAAAAAGCTAAATTAATAAAAATAATTACTGATGGCTAAACCAGAGCTCGTGAGTTTGACTCGCACCCCAGGGTCAATTAATAAATTTAATTAAAATATTATAGAAAATAAATAACTATTAATACTTTTTACTGTTTCTACGGGACATATACCACGTACCTTTCAGTACATGCGTGAACATGGCGCATGCTTCCGAAATATCGGTTACTCAAAACAAAGGTACGTGGTATATATCCCGTAGGAACAGTAAAAAGTATTGATAGTGACCACGAAAGTTTAAAAAATAACTACTTATTAGTAGCCGATTTACAATACAACGACTGCACATGATAATTATGGATTATGTTTTCGTCCCACCGCATAACATTGTGTCGGGTGTTGCGGGCTCAATCACCACTTAACGCTTAGCGTGAGCAATAAATTGTTGTTTTGAGTCTGGGTGTTCTTATTGTTATTTGCTGCCGTTGGCTGAATGTACGTAAAGTCCACCGCTGCACTAGATTTATTTCTAGTGCGAGCGTTGTCTAAAAAATGAAACAGTACCTACAGGCAATGCCTAATTTAGGGTCACAGATGTCATGTATGTGTGAGTTGTTACAGGATATTATTAATTAAAGACGTCATCGCACTGCATGTAATTCGCCTATAGTCGAGGACTCTGGACGAATTACATTCAAAGAAATTACAGGAAGACAAGAAATTACTTAGGGCATAGTCTGAGTATCCACACGAATGGATTGCATTCGAGTCGCACGTCGATTTTAACATTTGCCCAATCACCTGTGCAAACTCGACTAGGTCCTCTTACAGGTACAAGACAGGCGGAAAGTAGTTGCTCGGTCTGTTTAAAATTACGTCTTGAGCAGATCGCCAGAAAAAATCAGTGCACATCATTTTTTTCACAAGCAGACCGACGGTAAGTATAATTCTTCCAAATTCATAATATTGAGTACCTACTACCTAGTATAGTTTATGTCGTTTTACGCCAATGCATAACAAACAATAAAACGTGTTTGTGATATTAGGATTCTTCAAGGTTTCTCAGCGCAGTGTTCTTGCAATATCAACAAGTCATTGACCAATGTTTTAAACTATTTAGTGGACGGTCTTTATGCGTACAATAAAATAATTTCGTTCAAATTATTACCTATGTGACGTTCACTTGCTTGCCAGCTTGCCAATATCTTTAGTAAACGACGTACCTAAATCATGGCTTCTTCGTGTGGTAAAGCATATTGTGAGTAGGTTAATGCCAGTGGTATTGCAGACATCATTACTTATGACGCTTTCAAGTTTACAACCTCCAATAGATTGTGCGTATATAGTGTCTACTGTACCTACTTTTCTTCACACTCTTACAGTAACAAATTTTGACTGTAAACATAATAGTCAAAGAGTGTTGAAAACTATAGGATGCCCGCAACTACGGTCGCACATTTTTTTCTGCCCGATCCCGTGGGCAGTTCGGTAAATTCACTTCTTAATGCACCCCTACTGTCCCCAAGGAACATACATGCCAAATTTCAGCTTTTTGAGCTCAATAGTTTTGGCTATGCATCGTTTGTAAGCCAGGCAATAACGTTAGTAATTTAGCGGAGCACGGGCCTCTTCTAACTAACAGAAAAGTTAGGCAAGAGTCCACCACGCGGGCCAAGTGCAGCCAGATTTCACATGTTTTACGACAAAAATGTTAACTCTCAGACATACAGGTTCTGTCATGATGTTTTCCTTCACAATTTTGTAAACAATCATCAAAGATTAATAAGCACAATTATGAATAGTAAGAGGTGCCCGCCATGAGGCCTGTGACATGGGTTACATCAACCTGACAGCCTCTCTGTAGAAGACAGTCTCTCTATTAAGCTTTTGCTGCCTTTAAATAATAACTAAATGATAGTTTCGAAATCAAGTGAACACCAGGAGGTATTGTAAGTAGACAACACTGTTACATAAATCACAAAACGAAACGTAATGTCAGTCCAAATACCCCTCGTTCTAATTACAAGTGCTAATTCTTTCATTTTTAATATGTATGACGTGTAGGGCTGGCTGGTTCCATGTGACATACTTTTTATTAGCACCAGGTGTAATGCGACACGATAAATTCAATTAACACGGCACACATTTCCTTTTCTGACGCTTACTTGTAGAGTAAAAGAGAACGCGATAGTCCATTTTAATACATTGAATTATGTGACACGAGTAGGAAAATGTTTATTTTTAATAGTTCATGTTGTATACGGATATTGTTATTAAAGTTTAAATTGTTAATTTTATTTCGCGGGAAGGTGATGGGTTTACATATAGATTAGTGACGTCATTTGTGGGTATACCTATTTATAAAGTTGTTCGCGCTGAATCCCGTTATAAATATTGGGGATACGGGAGTCAAAATATATACAGATTTAGCACATGTTTGAATAATTTGTTAGTCGCCTGGTGTAAACACCGCGCTTGACGTAATATACGAGCGGTTCGTAATTCATAAATTGATGTATTGTACCTATAGCTGCCTACGTACTTACGTACTGCGTACCTATGTTGTATTAGCTTCATTTTCCTTGATGGAGAATGTAGGTACATATTTATAACGTCTGGAATAGGTAGGTATAATAAATAGCTTGATAGACAGAGACATATTATGTCTTTCCTTGTGTAGAATCAAGCAGAGCGGACGTGTGGATTGGCACCGGCAATATAACGAAGAACTTCAGGGTTCTTCAAATATAAATTGTAGTATACGGTTTTATCCGTAGGAATATTTTATGTGATAAATCTATCACACTACTTTTGCATAGCATTCAGCGTCTCAGGTGAAAGACGTCCACTGCAGGCTTCCCCTGAGGATCTCTACATTACCAGAACAAAATTTGTACCTCCGTCAGATGTCACTAGCGTCAGTGTAGGTTCTTATACGAGATTTCTGATGAGACTACGATGCCGATGTTCAATTTTATCGCCGCTGTGTTACGTCAACACGTTACATACGGTCACGATGATGGCTGACGTTATATCCTCGACGGATTAGTTCAAGGTGTTTTATAATAATATCTTTCTTGTTACTTCCTCGCAGTTGTAGGTTCAGGCAAAGAAGGAGCTATATGCAACCTCACCTTATTATTCTGATCTCTTAATAAACTTGGCTTCAGTTGACTGCAGGTAGGTATCATATAACAAGAATGCAGTCGAGTCAAGCCTCCGCAAATTATAATCCTGATCCACCGCTATCCAGTCCATAGTTACATAAGAGAGATAAGAGGATTCTAAGAGAAAACTGATGGATATAAGACAAGATTGCCTACCGCTTAGCCAGTTGAACCTACCATAACCAATGTCAGTATTATGTCATAGACAAACTCGACGGACGGACTTCAGCTGTGAATAATTTACTTCATCGCAACTCTCCAAAAGTATTAAAGAGCAAGTGCTCTTCGATACTTGCATCCAGGGTAACTCCGTATTCAATTAAATTGAAATCGAATCTATAGTTTAGCAGTGAAATTGTAACTTACAGACAGAATCCTATAGCTTAAAAACATGCCGTGGGAACTTATTCTATTGCCATATTTTTTATTTGTAGAGCATTTATTGCTGCGAAAGCGAAAACGTCATAAAATGGCAGACATATTTCCCAAGCCACTCGTAAATTAACATCCCGTGTGAAAAGTTTTGCTGAGAAATAAACATTTGTAACAATCTGATGGAAAACAAGAGTACCATTGTCCATTTCGCGCATCGAAACAGTTTATTTATTGTCAAAGTCCTCATGCATGTATTGTATATAATCGTCATAATGGTTGGTAACATGCTAAACATTATTCAACTGAAAACAAAAAAGATACCTCAATGACGTTGAATAAAACAATCGTCTACATTTAGCGTCACGTTCCGTTCAGCGTGCACACTTAACAATCTTATCATACCACAAATGTTTCTGAAATATAAACTATCTTTCAGAAACACTAATAAGTAACTATTACGGAATCGTCTGTGCATGACAGATAGGGCATTCAAATCAGTCATGCTACAGTTGGGGTAAGCCATGCCGAAACGACGCGGCAAATAAAAGGTCCCTATTTCCCCTTTATTTTCAATTAATTGTGCGATATAAAGCCCTTACATAAATGTTGGTATCCGTACAGATAGTTTTTTTTTAATATTTATGTCTCTCTAAAAAGGCACTGCACTCCAGTCTACTGTTTTAAAAACCTTTTAAGACATACAGTATTTCTGTTATTTTTTTGTTAGGCTCATGAAAAAGCTATCCAATGGATTTTAATGTGGGCCACACTTAGTTACTTAAGTACTTTATAATTTAAAAACTGTAGCTTGTCCTGGTTCATTTAAATACAATTAGAAGAGCCGTAGTTATTTGTATAGTATTTAAAAGTCACATACATTACGTAAACAGCAGACAGTAAACAAAAAAATAAACAGTTAAAATATAGAAAAATAAAATATAAATGGCTGCCAAGATTTACATAACAGAATTAGCGATTTTTTCACTATCCGGCATTATGGTATGACATTGTTGATGTATTTTTATCCGGTTGTCTCCGACGAACGCTTGGCACTGCTTCAACGTCGGCTCAATGACGACAGAGCTCTATTCCTGGCTGACATTGTTCTTGGTGTGAAGATACACAAGGACGAGTCGGCCATGCTCTTGGTATTATTAGTTCGAAGGTGTATACCTACGGTTAGGTTGTCTCGGTTATTTGTGTTCAAGCTTTTGGTCAATGGAAGGTAGGAGGGAGGACTAATGTGCAAAGGGCGTTCGGATGGAAAAAAGTCTATGACCAATTCAGAGATATTTTTTGGAGAGGCAGAAACTATAGATTAGATTAGATAAATCTTTATTGTACACCACATAAGAAAAACATACATCGAAGGAGCACAAACACATGCACAATTGTCGGCCTTATCGCATACAGCAATTTCTTCCAGGCAAAGCTTATAGGTAGGGTAAATACGCTAAACGTCGGCCCCCCCCCAAACCTCGGCCGTCTGCACATTTTTAGCTTGCGTTCATTTAAAACGTAATGAAGTGACAAATTTGCTACTCGAATTACAACCTTAGCTCATGCTCTATATGTACAAACCGTTACTTTCCGATTACGCCACTCACTCTTCGCACACTGAGCGTCAGTAGCGATTGCGCCGTCGAAGTGTCAATTTTATATTAAAAGTACCTTACTTACTGTGAATACCCACACTTCGGGGATTGATATTAGAACGGTCAGACATTCCTTTTTTTTGTTTTAAGCTTTATTATCAGTAACTAGTGATTTTTACTATATTTTGAGATAGTTTTCCCAATGTTTTACGTATTGTTTTAAAGGGAAAATAGGAGGCCGCCAATAGAATACCAATTTTGAATTAAAACCGGATTCTCGGCCGTGGCCGACTTAAAGTAAATGCAGTCTGTTTTATAAATTCAAATTGTACTTATTCCATTGGCTTAATAAGAGAATTTGCAACGCATATATATCTATTTTACGTTTAATCGCCAAATACCGGCCGGGGTGATATTAGTTGAATCTCGAGAAATAATGTACCCGAAATAGGGGCCGGCTTTAGAAATATTAAAGATCGTAATGTCGACCAGCCTCTAATTCGAGCCTAACTGTAGAGGCTGATTACTTTTTCTTATTTTCTCAAAATAAAATATTTATTATACATTTATTTATTAATAATATAAAGAGTTAAGTTTAAATGTAGGAGTTGATATTTTTGAAAACATTTATGGTAGCTTATTATGGTATGGGAATATAAGATATACTTTTATATATACTCTTTGGAACTTGCTACCTTAACCCATGTTAATTAGCTTAAAAATATAAATGGTTGGTCGTGAATATTTCATTCATTAATTAACCTGCATGTCACAAAAAGCTGCCCTTAGAATTAATGCTTTTAATTTAAGGTACTACAATGACAGCAGGGAGATCCAGGGCCTTCACGAAAACAAAGAAAGTTATGCAGTTACGATCGCACAAAAATAAAGGAAGAACTTGAGGCAATAAATAATGGAATGCCCATTCGTGCAGCCTCTAAACTATTTGGCGTCCCGCGAACGACGACGTTGCAGGATAGATTGGGTGGTCGCATAGACATACATACATTTAAAACGGGACGTCCTTCGGTTTTGAATCCAGCCAAAGAAGAAATACTAGTTCAATGGCTAATACAACTCGCGAAGTGCGGTTTCCCAAGAAAAAAAAAACAGATTTAATTAATAGTGTAAAAAAAAATATGACAGCCGAAATCAGGAAAAATCTATTCAATGATGATACTCCGGGCCAAAAATGGTATGAATTATTTTTGAAAAGACATCCAGAACTAATTATAATTATTGTGATGTTTACTTTGATAAAAATTGTAATAGGTACCTAACATTATTTAAGTGCAAATAAAAAAAAATACTTTACCTACTATTAAACCAATAACGATTAATAACGTATACTTAGTGACACTCCTGCCAAAATAAATCATATTAATAATATTTGTCAGTCTTAATTTAAAACATCCTATACCCGGCCGACATTTGGGAAAAACGCGACCGACAATGGGCCGTGAATGGCCGACTTTAGGGTTTTTTCGTTCTCGACGCAACTAAACCTTAGAACTTTTTCCTTGTAGTAGAAATGTCAATCTTATGCCCATAAACATGAAATAGATTTATCAAACTATCCAAAACCGCATCGGAAGCTGTCCTTTTGTTGCAAATTGATGGTAGACCCGAGAGACCAGACCGATCCCAAAACAGAAAAACCGTAAGGTGGCCGACATTTAGCGTATTTACCCTACTAAACCTGAGACACCTGCCGGTACATGTAAGTAAAACTGAGATGTGTGTTTATGGATAATTAAAAATCATTGAATACATGTGAATGAATATATTTACGAAACTTATAACATAAATACATGTCAAAATTGTTGACAGCCGGTTCGTCTGGTTGGTCGTCGACTTATATCGTCAATATCGACGCCAATATCGTCGTTTCTTGGTTAATAAAGAGTAACTTTGCCTATTTATATTACGAGAAAGTCACTGAGGATACCATTATTCCGCCAAAAATCTTACATAGTATGAAATATTCGGGGATCAACTTATCATCATCATGACAAAGACTGTGATTAAACTTTAATGATGGTGCTGTTGTTAGATTACTTTTTTTATTTTCAAATGTCCCACTGCTCGGCTAATTTCTCTCCCTTGGACTGCCATTCATCCCTGTCTTGTGTCATGTGATCATGTCTGACCAGTCACTGTAGAATGCATCCTTGTCGTTTCGCCATCTCCGTTTGGGGCTTCAACGTCGACTGTCATTAGACACCCAACAGTGGTTATTTGGATGATGATGATCAAAGAGTATCTCGACCGTTTGAGATTTTTCTTCCGAAGTATCTTAAAATCGTAGAAAACATACAGTTTTGTAACAACATAATATCTAATTATTTGCTGTATTATTTATTTTATGAAGTGGTTTTTCATCTCTTCTATAGCAGTTGCATAAAGCCCGATAGTTGTCCGGTACTATGCACCTATTTATTACGTACTAGCCGTTTCTCGCGGTTTCACCCGCGTCCTGAGGGAACTACTTCACGTACCCGAAAAACCCAAATATCTTACGGACCCCTATTTTTCCAAAACAAAATATAGCCTATGTTACTCGCAGATAATGTAGCTTTCTAATGGTGAAGGAATTTTTAAAATTGGTCCAGTAGTTTTTGAGTTTATTCATTACAAACAAACAAACAAAAATACAAATTTTTCCTCTTTATAATATTAGTGTAGATAGTGTAGATTTAATTTCAGACACTTTTGGCAAGACCATTGTTAATACTTTTAGGTTGAAGGTCAGACGACGACCATACGACATAATTTAAGTAGGTGTATGTATCATATGTGTAATAATAAATTACTTTCTATTTATCTACCCAGGAGACAAAGTAGGAATACCTAGTAGCATCGCTTTGACTGAAATAATAAAAACTGCCCGCATTAGAGCAATACCTTAGTTACCTTAGTACATATTAGATGCTAAGTACCTACGAGATGGGAGGTTTATTTCGCCTGCTGCTTGCTTTCAAATTTTCTCGATTTGTGCACATACTAATTTAAGAGACCACTGCTGATGAAACTATTGCCGAAATGTTGGGTCAAAAGGAAAACAACGTATATTACATGCTTTTTAAAATAATTGTCTAGAAGATTGTTGATTTGTAGTGCTACATAAATATAAGTAATCCTTACACTACATTTCAAAATAATCCGAGATCTAATCGTCAGATTCAGTGACCTCACGTCCCTTCAGACTTTAGACTGATTCACCTCATAAAAACAACACTAAAATTATTTATTATTTCAAAGACTGATAAATTGGTTACCAAGGAGCAACAGCATTATAAAATGTTTGTAGAGTAGTCTTGAAAAATGTGCACGAAAGTAAAGACCGCTGACAGATGGTTATTGTTGAAAGAATTCAGCGTTTCGTGTACAACGATCGCCCGAGGAAACAGCTCTACAATTATTTTCTTCAAACAATTCTAGATCGCACGAAGATAGCTTCAAATGACCAGCTGACTAAATAAGTGGTCGGCAAATTGGTCGGTTCCAACGCCCAATTCAGTACCAAATTATTATTACTACTATTATTAGGTCTGCTATTTAAGATAAATGGATTCCTATTCTTAAATTTTTTGTGCCTTATTAAACTATTAGTGGATGTACAAAAGATTCATCTAGTACCACAATGAAGTATTGTTTAAGTCCTTTCTAAATTGTATTCAATACATTTTTTTACACTAGGTTTTTGCTTGGGTTAGTTAAAGGTAGTGTTTTACTGTCGACATAATATGCTGTCGTTAAATCCATAGCTGCCATGAGACATACTACATAGAATCATTTAATTTCATACTAATGGGTTGATTAATGTACCTAAATAAGGGTAAGAAAATTGAGAAATTGAAGAATCCCATTGAATACGTTCTTTTAAAGTTGATGAGATTCTGGATCTATTAAGAACCCGTTTGCGTATTGTAGATCAAAGTAACCAAAATAATTATACCCAAGTAAAACTAGTGAAGCATAATCATGAACGTCCAGTGCACAAGAATTAACATATGGGTACATAAAAGAAGAGAGTGAAGATATATTAATCCAATAACTCCATGAATTCAATCTAAGAGATGTTTATCTTCATTTCATTTCATGTGCATATGAAGTAATTTTATTTCCATATAACGTTTTTCATTACTGCTCATAACGCAATTTCGTGTGAGATATATTTGTAGAAGACAATACATTGTTAACGTGTGTACATGAACACAATCTTGGCACTAGTTTACAAGTGTGAATTGTCAGAATGTTACACCTTGTCCGCCATTATTGTATTTCGCTGTTTTTGGCGGGTTCTATTGTTGGTATGTTGGACTGCTTTGAATATTATTTGATAATATAGCTTCGAGTCACGGCTGTCTCTTCTTTCTTTCTTTTTCGTGTCTTCGAGCACCCGAAGGTCTCCAACGTGGCCTCACGATTATCATCCTGAGATAAGAACCGATAATGACTTAGGATTAGTAATTAATTCTTATAATATGTCACGCTGTAGGGCGCAGACGTTTTCTCATTGCGAGAAGTTTTAGGCCATCTACCTCGATGGCTAAATGCGGGTTGGTAGGTTGTGTCACGTCTTGAAATCAATATGGAGAACTCCCAGACATGCAGTTTTCTCACGATGTTTTCGTTCACCGTTAACTAAGCGAGAATTAACAACTTAAGGTAAAGGCTCCTTATACCGAGGTATTTCGTGACATATGGAAGCAAGCAGGAAAAATAAGCATAAAAATAGTTTTATAGCAAAGTCGTCGAGTTAATTGGTTCCGTACAGCAATTTTATAAGTTAAATAATAATAGTAAAATAGTAGTGCTATTTCTTAAAAATATGCTCTTACTCTAGTCACAAAGGTGGGTGTAGAAATACACCTCTGCCTACCCCTTCGGGGATAAAAGGCGTGACGTTATGTATGTAGTCACAAAGGAGTTTTTAAATAAAATAATAAATGTTTAAAAAAGTTTGATTAAATTTCAAGTAGATAGTTTACTTATTCTAAATTATTAATTACACACATATTCATTCATATAAAATTTGAATATGTCTTAGTAGGTAGGTATCAAGAAAATCCAAAATGCGGCTTAGCGCAAACGCTTAACTGTAGCGGGGTGGCCGGCGCGTGTATAAAGGATTCCGATATGACGCGAAAGTTTTGGTCTAAGGAACCCTAAAATACTACTTGTGGTTCCCATACCTCGGTATAAGGCTCTATGGAGATCCTTATACGGAGGCATACCCTTGGTATTAGGAGCTCATAGAGCCTAACACCGAGGTATACAAAAATCCTACCTCGGAATTAGGAGAAATTCCTGTAATTTTTAATCCTAATTCCGACCCATAAAAATTCGACCGAATAAATAACTTATTCAATTCTTACTGGTACCAACATTTCTGTGATTGAAAAGTGTTAATATCAGTCAAAATCTGTACAAAATAATTACATTTTATTAGACTAAAGAGCTACTTCTTATTTAGGCCTTTCAAAGAAAATGTTGTTTTCTGGATCATGTTTGACAACATTTAATAAGATTTCTATCCAATAAAACATACCACGGAATTAGGTTTTTACTTCGAAAGAATATTAATAATTTTAAATGAACAAACGCCTCATTAAAAAAATATTGTATTAAAAGTAATAATGAAAGTGAATACGATGTAGTGTTTCTCCTATTACCGATGGTACCTCCGAATTAGGAACTACGCTTAAAAAACGTACCCTAACTCCGTGGTATTTTGTTTTAGATTTTTAGATACTAAATCAATTTAAAACATAAATTATCTTGATAATTATGGCAAGTTAAATAACACAAAATACTGACAAATTGCTTACATTCAGTACCTTATGTTAAAATCATAACAAAAACTTACGTTAAAAAAATGAGCTCACTTACCTAACCGGATCCGTGCTTGTATGAAAAAACCACTCGCGTCGACACCGTGGCAGAGACTGATTGATTTTAGCTAGTTGATCCGGGGTTACACTTACGAACTTCACGTATGTGAGCAAGTTTGAAAAATGGAATGAGTGAATCCTGTTTTTAAGTAGTTACATAATAATATTCAAAAGATAAGAGCGAAAACAAAAATACCTCGGAATTAGGAGCCGATTTTGACTACCTACCCTACCCTCTTTACGCTAGCGTTAGTCAAGCATACGCGTTCATAGGTATACGCAGTGCAGACGCCGCCAGCCTCGTGTAGTTCACTGTTGGACGTAGGATTCTCTTCATTTGCGTCACAACCGTGAGTTGATGGAAAGATTTTGCCTACTATGCCAGACAAAAATTCTATTGTTTCTTGTATTTTCTTTTGTCTCTTCTTATGGCAGCCTTGGAATTAAATGGAGTAGTGACACTTTATCATCATCAGCCCCTTACAGTCCACTGCTGGACTAGGCCTCTCCTTTCAAAAGAAGGAATTGGCCTATACCACGCTGGCCAAACGGGTCGGCATAGGGTTTGTTTCAAGTTTTCCTTCTCTTACAGTGTTGTTCTCTGCATAGTATGGTCCCTCTGTCGGCTCTTACGACACCCATGGGATGATATGGGGTGGTGACATTGCGTATTCTTAATCCGTCACCACACGGATACACTTTATACTTATCTTTAATCCATCACAATTCTAAAACTTAACTCGTAAAATTCAATTTTGCCGATACTTATTTGAATTCGCCAAATCCTTTCACGTTACTGGATTTATTACCGAATGAATTGAACGTTTGTAATTGATGCAATATCGCAAACTGTGATCTCAGCGATGCGTGTTTTGTCTCAATGTTACTTCAAGGTGGTGCTGTGTCTTTTAATAGGGTTCGCACTTGCTCATATTACATTAGATAGTGTTTGTTATTTTCAATTTTAGCTATAGGTACTTAAAGTTTAATGTTACTTGCATCGGTTGAAACTGTAATAGATTTGTTATTTTTCTTTTTCTTTGTAACAACAATGAAGCGATTAACCTATCTCGCATTGATATTTTTTTTTATTCTTATCTTTGTTTATATGTATTGCATTCACGCGTGTTTCCTGAGTGATAAATAAATATAACAGACTACTAGCCCTAAGGCCGCCCTTATATTACCGTCAGCGTCAAGGCAGGAGCGTCACTCCGGCGTCGACGCCGCGTAGACGTCGCGTTACTCGCGTTGACGCTGACGCTCAATGTGAGGGCGGCCTTAAACAATTTTCAGTCTTAAATATCCCGATCTTATTTAAAATCCTCAAAGATCATTAAACTTTAATGCTGAATGATTAAGCTGTACCATTAATTATAAACAGACTGATTATATGGAAAATATTTAATAAATTTCTCAAGAAAATTATTCGAGACGAATATTTTATAAAGCAATGCTGAACGCTATCATTTAAGTAATTAAATATATTTAAATCCTTACGAATTATTAAGTTGTTTCCATTAAAGTAATAGCTCTTGAATAAATAACGTCGTCCCTTAAACACACGACAAATGACGTTTCAACCGTTCTACGACGCACGCAATAAAAGATTAATAATTATAAATGTAACATCGTATTACACTGCTACATTTACCCACACTAGGCTTCGAACGCGGCCCCGCCTGCGTGAATTATACCCCTAAACCTTCCTCAGGAACCACTCTATATATAGCTGAAAACCTTACAAATAACAGTTATGTAGTTTTCGAGTTTATCGCGTCCATACTCACAGAATGCGTCAGAGACCTCATTTCACAAAACGTATAAGATATTGCCTCCGTGGTCCTGTGGATAGCGTATGCGACTGCTGATCGGAGGTCCCGGGTTCGATTAGTGTTATTGGGTAGATAAGGGATAGATAAGTGTTACTGGGTTTTTCCGAATTCTCAGTACGGAGTCTGGTGATGTGCCCGGTAACGGCAATAGGCTCGCCCCCTATTACGTGGGACCTAAAAATTCATGGCGAAATGTGGTTGTAATATTACACCTCTGCCTACCCCTTCGGGGATACAGGCGCACAGTGTTTGATCGGACCCAAAAAAATTCCCTATGCTGTTTATTACGTAAACTGATCAAGAAATGCATTTAAAATGCAAGAGTAGAACACCCAAATGTCTATTTCATATACTTTTTATAATATAAAATAATAAAACTTACGTGAACGTTAACCTAAAAAAATGTTAAATATTTTCTGTAAATTTAATGAACCAAGATAATGTGTTCAAATAAATACAGTCTAATGAAGAATCTTTAGGCGCATGTTTGTTAGTTTTTATTTTTAGAAAATCACCTCTAGATACCAAGTAATTAATTTTTTTTCATATTTTAGTTTTTATTTTTTTTCTCCATAAAAACTCAAAAGTGCGACTTGTGACTAGCATAGAAATATTCCTCGTAATAAGGCCTATCACTGATAAAAAAACCACGTTGCACAATTGCGGCCTTTGGGAATTATGTGCCATTTAGTTGAAAGGTCAAATGGTACGAAATAGGGTTGTTGCTTAAAGGTCAAACAAATATAGGTATGTTTTTTGTAAATAATAAATAAATTTTAACATGGTACTGACACTTAACTACTATAAAACATCATTGGTTAATAAACTTTTTATTTTGGAAACACATCCAAAGTAGGCAATAGCCTACTTTGGATGTGGTTCCAAAATAAAAAGTTTGCGATTTGTATGAGTAGGCTATTGCCTACTCATACAAATCGCTTTCGTTTCTTAATATTAACGTGCAGCCATCATCATCTGCATTATCATCATCCAATGATGAGTCTTCGTCTTCATCTTCGCCTCCTGCTAATTGCAAATTTTCTTCGTCGACTGGTTTTAAGAGTTCGCGTACAGCTTCTGGCAGACAAAGCCGCTTGTATGAATTTCGACGTAAAATGTGGTGTGACATAGAAATGAATGGGTCTGATGATTCTAATGCACGGTGAAAGAGGTCGACCATGGTTTGTATCCTGTTTACTTTGCGGCAGTGATGTTCCCTATCAGACCGCCAGAATTTATTGCGTGATTCGGCCGCTTGCTCTGAGAGCATCCCGACAGGAAGTGAACTGGATTCAATAATCTCATCTCCGTGCACTCGAATTTTGTGAATAGTGACAGTCATCGGGTGCCAATTATACATTTGGACGTACTTTTCTGCGAGCGTGCGGCAAAAATTGCCAAACTTTTTTGCGTCTATAGGATAGTCACAAGATATTGTGACAAGCATAATATGCAATCTGTCGACTAACCACCCAAAATCTCAGTAAATGTGCCACGGTATTTATCTGATAGTGCTTTCCGGGCTGAATTGCCATCATTTGTCGTTCCGGCATTAGGTTTCACTACGTCTACTAATAATCCAATCCTGTTTCTTATTTCAGTCTGAATGCGTTTCTTTCGTTGCTCAACTATTTGGCTTTCAGGGCTACCCTTACTGATTCTCCATTTTTGTACCAACGGATCATTTTTATAGCTAAGATGCAACAAAAACTCAAAAACACGTATCCACGCATGAAGTGGATTGATACCGTGTCGCATATTTTCTTTTATGGTTGGTTTTTGATATGACATTTCCAAATCATTGAAATTACCAGCCGTAAGCTTACAAAATGGGCATCTTAACTGTGAAGATGTTCCAGTAATGATATTGAGGACCTTACCATCAATAACGCTTAATGTCAAGTCACTATCAAATGTTATGTTGTGACCTTCTGAAGTTTGTGTAGTAATTGGTGTCAAACTTCTGATCTGTTCTTCTACAAATGTTTTTTCAGAAAGTATAAGATCACTTGATTCTTTTTTGTACTGGATGTGCAGCGGTCGACAAAATCGATACGATTGGGGTGTAGGATTGAGCCAGGCAATGAAATGTTTGTCGACTACTATTCTTAAAGGAATAAATGTTGTGGCGAAAAGGCTACTTTCGTTGATGGAGATATCTTCTTCAGATTGTGGGAAGCATTGCTTATATAATGATTGTCCTGAGCTACCATCAAAACCCCAGGACCCTTCAAATACGGCTGAGATGCTTTGCGTGCCTTTTCTATTGCAATATTCGATGAAAGTAGCCTCACAACTACGAACAATTCGTTGCAAAGTGTGTGTCAGTAGTCCCTGCAACGAAACTGACGCTTCGACTTCAGAAACTTTTAAGTCTTCAATTGGATAGCATGCTTTTCTTGCAATTAAAATTTCATGGTAAGGTGGGTAAGCAGGGTATCCTCGACTATTCAAACCCCGCCGCAAGAGTTTATAAGTCTCCACGCTCAGTTTTCTATCAATAATGACACCTAAAGCTTCCTCTGGTGTGAAAGGTTTGGTGACTGTCGAAACTTTTTTTAATACCATGGATGCTCCCTTTGGTGACTCTAAACAAAGTTTTATTACTTTTTCTAAATCTTTTGAAGCTTTTGCTGTTATCTTGCTTCCATCATCTGAGGAGACCGTAGTAGAAAAAGATTTTATCACTTTACTCTGAGGTTCGCCTTCTAGTGACTTCATGATTCGTTTTCTGATTTTAAGGTCTTGTTTGTAGCTTATACTAGGATCACTGGTTACTTCCGGAAGTTGTGATGTATTACACACCAAACTGAATGGATCACTGGTTGCTTCCGGCAGTTGTGAAGTACTACAATCTAAACTGGATGGATCCCTGGTTACTTCCGGAAGTTGTGAAGTACTACACTCTAAACTGGATGGAGCCCTGGTAACATCCGGAAGTTGTGAAGTACTACACTCTAAACTGGATGGATCACTGGTTGCTTCCGGAAGTTGTGAAGTAGTAGTACACTCCAAACTGGATGTCACACAATCTGCAGCCTCCCTCTTGAATTCAGCTGGTATATCGTCGATGAACTGTTTGTTCAAGAAAAGCCCATGTTTGTCCTTAAACCTTTTTTTGTTCCTTCTACATTCTTTATAAATTCTCAAGGATTTTCTGAGAAATGGCTTAACAATTTCGCCAATGAGTCTATCTTTTTCGCTATCCGAGAGATCTTTAAGATAGTGACCTATTTCTGTGTAAATGATGTGCGACAAATCCGATGATGTTAGTTCGTCAGGTGAACTGTTCTTTTTATATTTTTTGCTTTCCTCACAGAAGCATTCAAACATATGTAATCGCGTACAACCTCCTCGCGTATTTGCGGATACTTCCGAAGTTAGAAAAGTACCGGCTGTGGCGCAATCCACAGCATCGCTTGCCACTCGTGTACCAACATGAGGGTTGGCGCCCTCATGCCCCCCTAACAGTAAGTCCTCCGGTCGGGGCCCGGATGGACATCCCTCAGCAGGTTGGGTAAGCCCCTGCCGAGGCAAAGTGGCGCCATGGGTCTGTAACGGCTCCATGGTGCCTCACCCCCGTTCCTCTAGGTCACATGTATCAACACGGGGTTTTAGCTTAAGCTTGACGAGGGTGGACCCCTTCCCGTGCTACATGTGACCCTTCATCGAAAAAAAAAAAAAAAGGTTGAGTTATTTTGTCAACCTATCCTACGGCCCTTAACCAAATAAATTGCATGCAATACATTTTTGGACTTTGAGTTTGAAATAAAATGAAAGGTCAAGTTGAGTGATAACCCTAATCACTATGTTTTGAAACTCAATTCCTCCTACGAGCCTCAATAGTGGAACGTGGTTTTTTTATCAGTGACAGGCCTTATTACGAGGAATATTTCTATGCTAGTCACAAGTCGCACTTTTGAGTTTAATTGGAGAAAAAAAATAAAAACGAAAATATGAACAAAATTAATTACTTGGTATCTAGCGGTGATTTTCTAAAAATAAAAACTAACAAACATGCGCCTAAAGATTCTTCATTAGACTGTATTTATTTGAACACATTATCTTGGTTCATTAAATTTACAGAAATTATTTCAGATTTTTTAAGGTCAGGGTCACGTAAGTTTTATTATTTTATATTATAAAAAGTATATGAAATAGACATTTGGGTGTTCTACTCTTGCATTTTAAATGCATTTCTTGATCAGTTTACGTAATAAACAGCATAGTGAATTTTTTTGGGTCCGATCAAACACTGTGAGGCGTGAGTCTATATCCTCTTCGGGGATACAGGCGTGAGTCTATAAAAAAAAGTATAAGATATGGGGAACGTTATTTACTCTTTCACGAAAAAACTGCTGAACGGATTTTGTTGAAACTTTGCAACAGTTAATCTGGCAGACCAGCACTAGTATAACAAATAGATTGCCATTTGTCGCCCATGTGGAGGGGGCCGTGGACAGTCAATGGTAATTTAGTTATTACTAAATGGCTTTTCCCAGTGGAGTTGACAGCGGTTTATTGAAGGCAAGCGTTTGCCAGGTTTTTATATTTTCTTGAGTGCATGATGACACCTAAAGATTTCGTCTCATGAACCTAGTAATTGGTAAAACCCGCAAAGTACTGAGGTTTCAGCATGAATAACCTTCTCCCGGAATACTGAAAGAATTGGCAAGCTACTCAGTATAAGGCGTTCAATTCAGATTCTGCATCCTTCACCTCGTTTCCTATTGAAGTTGCGTATACTAAACTGTAAAAGAAAACGTGGGGAATACTGCATTTCCATATTAGAAAGTTCCTCATATTTATTTTTTTGACTCACGCCTGTATTCCCGAAGCGGTAGGCAGAGGTGTAATATACACACACATTTCTCCATGAATTTTTAGGTCCACGTAGACCATGACAAACATCCATTTTCATGCACACATATGTTTGACTTGAGCGGGAATCGAACCCGCGATTTCGGCATAGCAGTCGCTTACACTCCCGCCGCGCCAATCGATCGTCAATTTCAAAGATAGGGAAGAAGTACGTCAGCTCTGCAGTGGATCATTGTATAAATAGAACTGACAATTATACAGACTAAACGTTATATACCAGACTTTTCTGTTACATTCTATCACCACACTTTTCTGTTACAATCTGTATAACTGCCATACCGTGCTTTGACAACCCTAGTCGGATCGATATAATTAAACGTCGATATAATTTCAAGTTTCAGTGGTTCCCTTCAGTAACCGAGCAACAAGGCGACTGTTTGGGAATACGCCGTAGGTATCAATATTGTCTATGTTATCTCTATATACGTATAAGTATAAACAAGTAGATAGCGCAAGAATGAGGTGACACGGCTCCTATTGCGTAATTGTAATCATACATAAATGATTACAATTATTTAAAATATTGGTAGTGTCTGTGTCTCGATAAGCGCTCTATTTTTAGGAGAAAGTAATGGATTTTTCTCTAGCCGTTTATATTTAGATCTGAACAACCAAATGTCTAATCATACAAAATTAGATTTTTAATTTATAATATTGGAATATATTAAGTTATAGTAAAAAATGATGATCATATTCGCTTACGCTTTAAGGTGTAGTCCAAATCGTTCAACTTTTCTTGCGGCCATGAGCCGTCTGATGGTAAACGGCTGCATCGTATCTCTTAACTGCCACTGAAGCAAATCAAGCTTCACTTTTGCCCACTTTCAATAAGAAGAAAAACTACACCCTCATCTACATTCAGTCAAAAAAGTATCGGGAATGGATTATTTGTTTATAGTTCCAAATTCAAATTTTTGTTTTTTTTTGTTGTTGTTAGATTGGAACAACTGTTTTCCATTTTGGCACGGAGTTTGAGTTGCATCTGTTGTTTATATTAAATACAGTGTTGTTTTGAGTTATATCATAATATCTAGTGTGTATTGCGAATTTCATAAAGGACAAAAACATCGAACAAAGAGCTTGTCTTAAATTTTGCATCGCCAATGGAATTTCGTGTTCGGAGTCAATGAAAATGTTACAGAAGGCTTACGGTGAATCAACTTCATCAAAAACTCGTGCTTATGAGTGGTCGTTCAAAAGCGGTCAAGATGTGATGGAAGATTTGCATCGCTCTGGTAAGCCATCAACGTCTGCAACTGAAGTTACAAGTTAGCAAAAATGAAAGAAACAGTGACTGAAAATCCTCATTCAACTTTGAGAGAGATAGCCGCCGAACTTTCTGTTTTTCACGAGTAGATCTGTACCATTTTAACCAATCATTTGTTTTAATAATTTAATTTTTATCCCAAATGAACCTGAAATTTCTCCAAAGACTCAATTGCATGAGAGTCACTATGGACTAGTAAATTCCGACCCAACATTCATGAAATATTTTGTTACTGGTGACGAGACGTGGGTTTACGAGTTTGACATGCAAACTAGTCAACAAGCTTCGGTTGTGGTGCCTTCCAACTGAACCGAAACCGAAAAAACCACGCCAAACTCGTTCAAATGTCAAAGTCATGTTGAGAGTTTTCTTTGACTATCGCGGTGTTGTGCACTCGGACTTCTTGCCGGAAGGGCAAACGGTAAAAAGGAATGTTATTTGAGCGTTATACGGCATTTAAGACAGCAAATTCGACGAAAAATGCCAGATTTGTGGAAAGAAAATTCTTGGATTTTGCACCACGATAATGCGCCTTCACACAAGGCCATCATTGTGAACGAATTTTTGACCAAACACTCAACAAAGACCATCAAGCAACCAGCAGTCGGCTGGAGCCATATCTGGTGAATACCAGATATGGCTCCAGCCGACTTCTTTCTTTTTCCTAAACTCAAATTACCACGTCGTGGCACCCGTTTTGAATCGGTAGAAGACATAAAGGAGATTTCGCGGCGAGAACTGAACTCAATTCCGGAAACAGCGTTTAAAAAATGTTTTGATGATTGGATTATTCGTTGGCGTAAGTGTATCGTTTCTGAAGGTGCATTTTACTTTGAAGGTGATAAAATAAATTTGGATGAATAACAAAAAGTCTGTGTACTTATTATTAATCTTTACCTGGTACTTTCTTCACAGAGTAGTATACCCTTAAAATGGCCCTTCGTTACCGTAATTGGCCATTATAATTATTGTCAAATATAATCCATTGCCAAATAAAAATCTTTATTTCTTCTCACTGATGTCTGATCGCATCATGTACCCATCTTGTGTGTCATCTTCTTTATAATTGCTGTGTCTTGCTCCTACAGAATATTTAGGTAAACACTACTTAGCTTACAATGATGATAGACTTTTTTCGAATGCTTCTCTTCTTTCCACTTACCATCCGCTACTTGGTCTTCTGTCACCATATGGATCACAGGCTTCCTTACCACTATGCGTTAAGTAAAATAACGATCAGAATAATAAAGGTACATTTACTATCTCTGAAGGGAACATTAGGCTGCGTCAGTGACGATCTACATTGTGCTGCCATTACCGTGTCGTCCGGCGTTCGAGCGTTTATCAATCTCGAAAGAATATTGTTGCTGAGCTTTTGTGCTAAACATTTTTGAGCTGTTAAGTCACACTGCGGTGGTGGTTATTTCTCAACATGACACCCATCTTGGTGCATGCCGGTGTCAAGGTTTCGACATTAATGTGCGCGACTCAACAGCGTGGCAGCGCCATTTTATTTTTCGGGGAGCGGGAGAAGTTTAATTTAGTTTCAGAGCTGCTTGTACCTGGTGAAGCATGTTTTTAGAAACACTTTTAAGGCATTTAAAGGCAAGTCTTTGGAAGGAAGGAAATTGATGATTTAGTGTGGAGACTCGAGCAACCCGATCCTCTTGCCATCCTTAAAAAAATGAGTAGGTACAATTTACATTTATTTATTTGTGTAAGTATAACTTAAGTTAACAGTGGCTTGTTTTCGAGGGGTACTTTAGTTTGAGAGGATCTTGGACCTGGTGATGGCAGATTTTAACCTAGGAAACACTTAAAAGGAATTTTCTATGGAAGGCAACTGATGATTTAAGGAGAGACTTGTGAGAGTTAAGTTACTAACTTGCTAGTTTAATCTTTCACGAATATTTTTGCTAGATCGCGTAAAAATATAAAGTAGAAATATCCAAATTACATTGAGTAAGGTTTATATGTAGTCTTATCATATTTCCTGTTGATTAATCAAATCTATGTAATAAAACCTAAGTACCTTTTAGCAAAGATTTCGTATCAATCTATTAGATTAACAAGATTTAGTATCGGTTGGATAAATTTGTGTATTTTAATTGAAAATTATATATATTTTCCGTGATTAAACAACGATTACGCATTTAGATATTCCAGATAGCTTACATGTTTTAATGGTAAATATAAATGTTCTAATTATGTTCATACACATATCTACGTACCAACATTTTAAAAAGACAGGGTTGTTATTTCCTTCTTCTTTCTTCTTTTCATTTAAGAGCTAGGATCTTGTATGTGAAGCAATTGCCAATCTCTTCGGTTTTTTGTCTTTTCTTTGACTTCTTTATACGATCTTACCCCAACATCTTTTTTGCCTGTCCCATATAATTTCGTCTAGGACGACCTCTTCTTCTTCTGCCTCCGATTTTACCCTCTAATAATATTTTAAAAAGTTGCCGAGTCACATCATGTGGCCAATCATCTTCCCGAAGAAGTAAGTAATTGCGGTGGCGGTACTTTTAGGTAGGTATATTCGTTTCCCAAGAGTCGGAAGTTACTGAAGTGAGATAAACTCAGTAAAGTAATGCAATAAAAAATCTTATCTTGTAGTACTTGTAATATATTTTAGTGCCAACTAGACTGCGTCAGCGGCTCCGCCCGTGAATTATGCACCTACTCCTCCCTCAGGACTCACACCATCTATTGGTGATAACCGTACAAGACCCGTTCGGTATTTTGTAAGGTAATCTTATAATTTTCTTTTCGATAAGTTTTCATTTCGGTGGCGGCTCACATTTGTTTAGTATCTTAAAAGGTGGTTCGTTAAACTATAAGATTGAGTATCTAACCCGTACTACAGCATTAAACAGTGTTACAATTGTGACTAGGATAAGTCACAAGTAAGAAGAAATCAAATCAACTGACAGCCCTACAAATGGTATCACCAAAGCACTTAAGATTACGGTAAGTTAATGAGTGAGTAATACGAAATAAAAGTATTTTTAACGCAGATAAACAATATTATTATTCATTACTATAAAAATAAGTAAAAGTGAAATCTACAAATAATATCATATCAGAAAAGTAAAAAAGAAGATATATTATAGTTCTCTATATGTAACCGAAAATCACTTATGATGTTCTCACTTACGATTATTAGATATCTACTTAATAAGTAATGACTGAGCCCGCGGTTGCACCCGCGTTTGTATCGGTTTTTTTGGTGTCGGGTTGGAAAATCCTCATGGAGTCCCTCCGCCCTGAGGGAAGGGCGAAGGGGACTGTCAGACTCTTACTGACTAAAAACCAACCCGTGTTCCTCATGTACACGTGTGTCGGATGGTCGGGTATCACCGAAGCATTCCTCGCTACCCACCGATGGGTATTGGCCCGCCATGGTCAGGCGGGCCCCGAACAAAACCGCCTTGGCGGCGGATGAACGTGTTGGGCTCCGCCGCCAAAACACCTAACGGCCGCAGAGGATAGGGAGAACGGCAACACAACAGCATCTCCTCTTCCTCTGCGGGCCCACCGCGACGCAACGATGGTGTGCCCCCATTTGTTCGCAGGCTATAGGGCGCGCGGCAACGCAACACCGACACGCCTCTCCTCCCGCGATCGCGCCCGACTGCGATGAACAGAAGAACTGTCCCACGCACCCGCGCCTTTGTACGCATCCTGCGCAGGCCTCCGTCGAGCCCACGCGGAGCGTCCACTCCCGGGATCTCGCTTAGCTTCACCGTAGGTGACCTAACCACGGTTACTGAGCCCCCCTACCACGACAAGGTGGAGATCCCACGGGGGGGAAGGGTTTCTCAGCACCCCAGGCTTATAACGCGATGCTAACTAGCCTCTAGCCTTCCTCGATAAATAGGCTATTTAACACTGAAATATTTTTTCAAATCTGACCAGTAGTTCCTGAGAATAGCGCGTTCAAGAAAGAAACAAACAAACTCTTCAGCTTCAAATATTAGTATAGATAGTTATGTGATAGTATAGACTAGCGGTCCGTCCCGGCTTCGCACGGGTGGACATTTACTTTAAATAACTATATTACATTTTCTAGAAATAAATATAGCCTATGTCACTCAGGGATAACGCCGCATTACAATGGTGAAAGAATTTTTTAAATCGGTTCAGTACTTTTTAGTTTATTCGTTGCAAACATTCAAAAATACAAATCTTTCCTCATTATTATATTAGTATAGATAAAGAATTTTCATCAATTACCGATAGCCTAAGGGAGATATATCTAAAGATTGCCATGCAGATTGCAGAGGGTTTTGGAGACAAACGCTCGACGCAACTCATTGATTTTATGAGGTTATGTGTTTATTAAATTGTTAGTATGCCCTATGCCTCGGTAAGTTAGACCAGGTGTCATAATGATTTTGACAGTTCATCTACCCAGATCGTCAATACCCTTGAATATATGTACCTACTGATACCGGTCTAAACTATGGAATAGAACGATCGAGGCGCGAGCAATGCTCGCAAAAGCTAAGCTGCAGTTAAATAGTTCGCGTAACACAAAGAACGAAATTAAAGTGGCAGTCTTGGCCGCAGTTGAGAGGCTGTACCAGCTGGTGAAGGAATCGGAGACGACAAAGAAAACTGAGAAACTCGCAGCTGCCAAAGTAACCGAGGACTCGCTCCTTAACCCACTCCTCCGAGAGTGGATGGGGGAGCATCGAGCTTCTCCGAGGACTAGACGAGCACGCCGCTTTCCTTAAAGAGAACGGCGAGCAAATAAGACATTTAGGGCCTGGTCACGACAGCCGACTAACCGTCACCCAATGCCCGGATGTCACCACCAGGAACATCGTAGTGGTGCGAATAAGGACTGGCACCTGCCAAATTGCGGGTGTCTCGTACTACTTCGAACCCAATTCGCCGATTGGGCTGCACCTGGAGCAGCTCCTAACGATAGCTGAGACTGTGGGCCCTCACAGATTCCTCATTGGCGGTGATTCCAATGCAAAGAGCGCTTGGTGGTGTAGTCCGAAAATCGACAGCAGAGGGGAAGGAATGCTCCACAAAACGGGTTTGCAGGTTCTCAACGAGGGAGATACCCCAACCTTCGACACCGTGAGGGGCCTTAGGACCCTCACAAGCTACGTTGACGTGACGGCGTGCTCTGCGGATATGCTGGGCCTCATCGTGGACAGGAGGACGCGATCTGCTCGGACCACAACGATATAATGTTCGAAATAAGGCTGGCAAAGCCAAAACAAGCGGAAACCAGATGAACGACACGCGTCTTTAACAGCAAAAAGGCCAATTGGTCTCAGTTTCGTGAGAAACTGAACCAACTGGCTACTGAAAATAACATCTGCAAAGACGAAATAGACTAATTAATTACCGAAGCCTCTTAAATAGACATGGTAGTAGAAAAGTACACCAAAGACATAAAAGATGCGTGTAAGGAGAGCATACCAGCCAGGAAAGAAACAACAAAAGTCAACATACCGTGGTGGTCCGAGGAGCTCGCCCTCACGAAGAAGAAAGTCAACACGATGAGGCGCAGGGTCCGGTGCGCAGTGCCGTGTCGTAGAGCCAAGGTGGTGGAGTACCTGCAGACAAAAAACGAATATAAATCTGAAGCGAAAAACGCACAAATAAAATCGTGGAAGTCCTTCTATGCCAAACAAGACAGGGAAGGTACGTGGGAAGGGATCCACAGAGTCCTACGACGGACAGAGACAAGGAAGGAGGACAAACCACTCCTGTGGATGGGCAAGCGCCTGACGGAAGGCGACTCAGCGGCACTACTCGCCGCCACCTTTTACCCAGAGGAGGACCGGAAGGAGGACAACGACGATCACAGAGAGATCCGGAGACTGGCGGAGGAAGTAAACGAGCGGCGGCAAATTGAAACTCTGGACCCGCCGTTTACAGAGGAAGAACTAAGGTCAGCGGTGTCCTCTTTTAATCCAAAAAAGGCACAGGTAGAAGATGGGCTGACGGCGGACATATGCCTTCAGGTCATAGCTCAGGATACGGGAGCTAACCTATCACTGGCAAACAAGTGTCTACAAATGGGATACTTCCCCAAGGCTTGGAAGAAAGCGGTGGTGGTAGTGTTACGCAAGCCGGGGAAGGATACTTACGACCACCCCAAATCCTTTAGACCGATAGGCCTGTTGCCAGTGATGGGAAAGATCCTGGAAAAGCTCACAGTGGAATGAGCCAAATGGCATCTCCTGCCCAAAATGAGACCAAAACAGTACGGATTTATGCCCCAGAGGGGCACCAAGGACGCCCTTTATGCCCTGGTGAAACACATCCGTGACGGGCTTCGTTTAAAGAAGTTGGTCACAGTGGTATCGCTGGACATAGAGGGCGCCTTCGACAGTGCCTGGTGGCCGGCCATAAGGGTGAGGATGGCGGAGGAGGGCTGTCCGGTGACTATTCGTAGGATGCTGGATGGCTACCTGACGCAGCGCGAGGTATGTGTGCGTTACGCGGGACAAGAACACAGTAGGGACACATCCAAGAGGTGTGTTCAGGGGTCGATAGGGAGGCCCATCTTATGGAATTTGTTGCTGGAACCACTGCTGAGAGAGCTGGGGGAGCGTGGGGACTACAGCCAGGCATTTGCCGACGATGTGGTTCTCGTCTTCCTTGGCGACTCGGGCAGTGCAAATCCAAACCAAGGCAAATGCCGCTCTCGCGCATGTTCGGGAGTGGGGTGTCAAGAACAAAATTAAAGGAGAATGACCAAAAGTGGTCTAGCAATGTTTCATGTTGCAAAACCTAAATAATATAGAAATTCTTTTCTTATTTTTTACAACCTTTTGACGTCAGAAATTTTATTTTCGTTTCCGGAATTATGACTTAAAGATAAACAGTAAATAAAAAATAGCTACGCAGAACATAGGCGGGATCGACATCGAGATGTCCCGAAATATAAAAATACTGGGCCTCGCTATCGTCGACAAACTCACGTTTAAGGCGCACATAACTGACACTGTGAGGAAATGCTTCGCCATTTATAAGTCGCTGTTGAGAGCTGCAAAAATTTCTTATAGAGCATGTACACGGCGGTGGTGGAACCCATAATGTTGTATGCGGCGTAAGAAGGGCGTGCAGAAGCAGCTGAATCTCCTTCAGAGAGGCTTTGCGCAAAAGATCTGCAGGGCATACAAGACAGTCTCCCTGAATGCGGCCCTATTCTTGGCCGGGATACTCCCTCTCGACCTTAGGATGCAGGAAGCTGCACTCTGCAGCCTTGTTTGAGGTGAGGAAGCTATCCGAGGAAGGGGATATCGCGGTCGGAATTGGGAGGCAGTGAGGTAGAGACGATGGAGCCTTACAGAAGCAAGCCGCATCCGGCGTTGCATATGAGCATGCAGTTCATTGACTTGGTGGACCCAGAGAACGCGTTGGCAAACGCCAACCAAAAGGTAAAGATATGTACAGATGGCAGTAGGATTGAGGGCAAGGTTGGAGCCCACTTTCCGTGTGCACTGGTGAGGCCGAAGACCGGGCCCTCAAACTCAAACTGCCATCGTACTGTACGGTGTACCAGGCAGAACTGCTTGCCATATGGAAGGCCACAGCTGAAATCGCGGCCCGCTCTGAAGCTAGTCTCGGAGTCTTCAGCCAGTGACTCACGCGCGGCCTTCCGGAGATATAGGAAAACCGCCGCCGTGACAAAACTCTTCTTCCCGGACGCAGTAGACGCGTACAGGCTGGTCTGCAAGATCAGTCTCACAGCGACATTGACGCAGGTACTAACGTACGTACTACTTTTGTACTGTTGTTGCGGAGCGACTCATACGCAGAAATAGATAAAGTAGGGAGTAGAATCTTAATTTGACTGCCTGACTGCCTCGTTGGTCTCGCGGCATAAATGTGCGCGTGGGATTGGGAGGTCTCGGGTTCGATTCCCGGGACGCGCAAAGTGTTATTGGGTTTTACCGTTAGGAAATTCTTAGTAGCGGCTCGGAGTCTGGTAATGTGCCCGGTACGGCAATAGGCTCGCCCCCTATTACGTGGGACCTAAAATTCATGGCGAAATGTGGGTGTTATATCACACCTCTGCCTACCCCTTCGGGGATACAGGCGTGAGTCTATAAAAAAATAAAAAAAAGAATCTTATTTTATTAAATATGACCTTCGAACTCCCTAATAGATCTTTCTGCCCATGACTCGCTTCGCAGAAAGTCTTAGCATAAGTAGTTTTTAAATAATGTGTGCCATGTAAAATATTATGATGTAATTAAATGTAGATAAGAAATAACAATAAAGATTCCCAACCATATCCCTTCCCAAGATGACGAATGCTAAGTGACGGATGTGCGGAAGTATAAAAGGCCTCTGACTATGTAAGGGGAACACGGGCTCAACACCCTGCGATGGCGGGTGCCGGTAAAAAAAATTACTTTGGAATATCGCTAAATCTTCGATGCAACTTGAATAACACTGGGACGATTGGGATCATCTCGAAAAGTGATGTAGTGTAGGTCAGTGATCCATTGCTGTAGAAATCTCATTACCTCGTAAATGCGACCATCTGTGTCCTCTCCCTCTTCTCTTAGTTTATTGATCATATGCTGAAAATAAAAAAAATGAATATTTGCGAAAGTTACACCAGCCACGCGGTCGAATCTTCGTAAGCGATTAAAAAGTAATACCTACCTGTCATCTTCAGATGACATCTTCTAATAGCGGTCGGGCCCAACATTTGATCTATCCACGGATATGGCTACGGGAGATACATATTTGACATAAGCTCCGTACAAAATATGTCAAATATTTATAGTAGCCAAATAATGTACGGATAGATCAAATATTAGTGTGTGTGAGTGTAAGCTGATAAATAGCCATGACTTGCAAGTTTACGTTATACGATATTAGCGCTTCGATAACAATAGGAACTGAAATTGGCGCCGTGCTACGTCACTATTCTTATGAAAAATTGCCTTAGCCTTAAGCGGGCTTTCCACTGTACGTATTTTGCGGAGGGTCGTGTTTAAACCTTCGGCATTACATACTCTTGATTTCACCACAAAACTATCGCTGCCTTGAATTAATATGAGGCCTTACCTTCATACTTCAAGATTATTCTCTCATAAGTGCTGGTACAAGTTGCCCAAGGGATAATAGTTAATAGTTAATATTCTATCACATACACACATCACCATCTAGTCCCAAACTAAGCAGAGCTTGTACTATGGGTACCAGATAATGGATAAACATACTTATATACTTATTTTTTGTAAATACATACATATTATACATATAAACACCCAGACCAAGACAAATATTCATGTTCATGCACACAAATGTTTGACTTGAGCGGGAATCGATCCCGCGACCTTCGGCGTAGCAGTTGCTTACACTCCCGCTGCGCCAACCGGTCGTCGATGGATAAATAAAATCGCAAAAAGTATTTTGAACGTAACGCACTGTTCCGTATCGACAAGGCACTGTTCCGTGAACTGCCGTGGACTAAGCCAAACATTGTATGGCAAGATGGCGGTGCAGGCATCCTACTAGATTAAATTGCAATTTACAAAATTCTATTTCAATAGTCACTCACACTACACACTTCATAATACACATTCAAGTTCATTAAGGGTGATGTATGAAGGAAATACAAGTAGATAATACGCAGCTCTACTATAGGGTCTCTTATATGAAGCCGAAAAGCAATAAATTTAGTGACACCTATATCAGTCTCTATGAACATTTGGCCCGCATAACTTTCAATAGGAAGTAGATACGAGGTTAAATAAAAATTACACAATTATTTCCAACAATTTTATTAGTGAATCTTTATTAATCTTTCAACAGATTCATCTTTTAGAGCTTTTTATCGTATTAATTTTATCAAACTATCAGAACTTCAAAGTGAGATAGTATTTTTTTAATCTCATTTAATTCATTTTAAAATAAATCTTCTTAGGCCGACACCCAACATGTTTTATATAAACATAATATATCTTTCGTTTTAGCGACAGAACTGTATTTTAAAATTACGGAAGCACTAAAGCTATTTGTACACCGGATCGTCATAGCGCAATAGACGTAATGACGGCGTTTTATTTTAGATTTAAATGAGACTTGATTTGTAAGATGAACATTTGAATCTATTTAAATAGTTTGCAGTTTAAGTAAATATACTGATATTGTAATTATTTTTATTCCTGTCCTTTTCTCTATTTTTCTGTTTTTCTCAAGACACCCGAAGACATCAGGACACTGCGAGCTCATTCTGAAATAGCAATATTAGTAGTTGAAAATTATCGGGTACTTAGAAATAACTTCTACATTCAAGAAATGACATTTTAGTCTTCTGTAACTACGGCTCATGTAAAGTAGCCGAAACATCAAATCATCATAAAGTATGTAGTTTAACTGTTTTTTTTGTAGACACACACGCCTTTATCCCCGAAGAGGTAGGCAGAGGTGTAATATTACACTCACATTTCGACATTATTTTTAGGTTCCATGTAATAGGGGGCGAGCCTATTGCCGCTATCGGGCACATCACCAGACTCCGCGGTGCTGCTACTGAGAATTTGGAAAAACCCAGTAACTCTTTTGCCCGACACGGGAATCGAACCCGGGCCTTCGATCAGCAGACGCATACGCTATCCACTGGACCATGAAGGCAGTAGTTTAACTGTAATGTCAGTAAAACCTAATTATCTCAATAGAAGCCGTAAGAGAAAGTTTGATTTCAATCTTTCTCTAATCTCTCCTATGACTACCGCAAACGAATAGTTCGTGGATCGAAGATTCTATATGACCGATGTTTATGCTTCCTTTCGCGGCAGGGTCGCAAATCTTCATATATGACAGCAAATCGATCGCAGTGCTCAGATTCAGTAAGTGAACTCGATAAAAATAACTGAAATTTTCTTTTCTGTAAAATTTCATAATATCGTAATTGTCAAAAGAAAGTATATCATTGTTTTATTGCATTTCCTCTTTAGATTATTATTTGTTTTTGATAACAGGGGAAGTACAAAGTCAAGTTCAGCAATTATCCTTTGGCTTAAAGTATTAACGATGATTTAGCAAATCATGTATTGTAAGCAAAGCTATGAATATTTCTTTTATGATTAATCAGCACCTATGTTGCTAATATACCTAGTTGGTTTACATAAGAAAATAAGAAAAGTATATAAACAAGTAAATATAGTTAGAGGATCGGTACCTACAGTAGATATAGTAGAATAAATGAAATCAGTGCAAATACCTTCCCTCTTTTATCAATACTTTCTTGTAAACACATTTTACGTAACGACAAAAAATACACATCGCATAATACTAGGGAATGCAATACCGGGATACCAGGATCCCGCTTGCCATGTGCGGGATTAATCCCGCACTTAAATTTGATTAACGGGATCCCGCGCGGGATTAGCAGGATTGAAGAGTAGCGAAATTCATGTGTTAGTAGGTATAGCACGGCTGCGCTAACGACGAGTAACGAATGACGATCGCTTTTGAAAGGCGCAGGAAGGGGACACCCGAAGTCTTTTTGTTTAGGTACGATTTTTGTTAGTTTTATTATGATGACGCAAACCCATCGCAACTAATTATTTGTCAAGTTTTAAATAGACAAATAGCTTCAGTGAACTTCTTAAATATTCTGTTATTCCTGATTGTTATATTCAAATAAATCATCATCATCACATCAGCCTTTAATAGTCCACTGCTGGACTAGGTCTCTCCTTTGAAAGGAGGAATTGGCCTACTATACCACGCTGGCCAAAGGTTAGGACCAAGGTTTGTATCAAGTTTTCCTTCTCTTGCAGTGTTGTGCTCTGCATAATATGCTCCCTCTGTCGGCTCTTACGACACCCTTGGGATGATATGGGATGGTGACATTTCGTATTCTTAATCCGTCACCACACGGACAAATAAATAGTGGTAAATAAATATGTCGGCAACTGTAGACAAATATTTTTCTTGTACTGTTGCTGTGTGGAAGTATTATTGGAAAGCGGGAGGTGTTTAGAATGTTTAGTTTTCTACTTTAGTCAATTTTGAATAAGTAAATAAATTATTGATTATTTTAATAATTCAACTTTGATTTAGGTTTGTTTAATTTAAGTGCGTTCAAAAGTTATATAACGATTATATATTTGCGAAGTTTTATGAGTCACGCGGGATCCAGCAAATACCGGGATCCCACGGGATCGAAAATGTCCAGTCCCGCAATTAACGGGATTGAGAATTTGCTTCGGGATTGCATTCCCTTCATATTACCGAGAAATTATCACGAAAGACATTACAACGATCAATCAGCATGTCTGCAAAATCTAAGTGGCTAGCCAATAGCCCAGAAATTAGTACACAATGTTTCACTACCCGATATCACGTTGCTTGGCACCCACGTTCGAAAACCAACAAAGTTCCTCCATTACCTTTGGCTAATTGCTTCTCAGAATCATACGATGTAATCACGCCCCATAAATAGTTTAATAACGTGTTAATTACTATTTATACTAGTTCATAAATTGTAGTGAACGGAGAAAAACGCAGCTGTCGTCTCGTAAATCGTCGTCTGGTAGCAATCTCTGGAACAATGCCGAGACTGGCTTCCGCGTTGCATTACGTATATTTGTGTGGGAAGGCCGCCTTATCAAAATATTATTTCATATTAACTCATTTGTGTCGCCATGCGATTCCACATTCTGCAAGGTCAATGTCAGGGTTGGAAATGTGCGAGGGGTTTATGATTGTAACTCTTAAAGATATAATGCTGTTTAGTCGAATACCTGGCATGCTACCAGGTTTCTACAGCCAACTCTTTCATATTTTTAATAGTTTTTCATTATCCGTCTGTCATGTATACCCATAGATTTTCCAGTTTATACTGCCGTTTACAGCACGCTTTTAAAAACTGGCGTAAAATTATTTTTATATAATATATGTTGCTCAACCTAGCCGTTCAGGGGATATAAGGCCAGTCTTCTCATAGGGTCGAGACATAATAATATGTAAAACACATATTAAGAAAAATTTGGTAGGCTTGGTTATGCAAAACCCAATTACAAAGATACATAATCATACATGAATCCGATGAACCTTTGCCTTACAATCTCGAAGCAACTGCTACATAACCCAAAGGGATACTAAAGTGTACCCATAAGTAACTCTTTGTGAAGATATTGTAAAGCGACCTCGATAGTATAAAGTCCATCTTCGACGTTGTTGCCAACGCCTAATACAATAGAGTCTATTACACAACGCTAAGTGTAGGTAAAAGTTAGTAAAGATATTCATATTTAGGTACTAAATATTCATGATGATTATGCACGACTGTGGCTATGTTTTATGTAGGTTCTGCTGCACGGTGCACGGTAACTGGCCGGATATCATGCGGCGTAATGGTTATGATGTTCATAGACAATATTCGATACAAGATCGTGACGAGTCAGCACAGACGGTAAAACGCATGTCCTGTCTTCGGAAGTACGTCGAAATGGTGTCGCACGATCGCTTTGGCAAGACATGAGCAATGTACATCTCACGACTTTTAGCGTAGCACTCCTGTGTTTTAAATTACCCGAAACCACTGCCACAGAAGACAAGACAAAAATGATGGGGAAAGATATCTACTCTTAATACTTCTTATTATGTATGTCTACGTATTTTCAAGTTTGACGAAATAGGTGACAATTATTGTAATTTACGCTTACCGTCAATATAGTATCTATTAGTCCTGCACCCAAATATCAAAGTCCGTATCAATTTCAGCCACAAATTAAAGTGCCTAATTACACCCAGGTCACCGCAATTTTGCTTCGGTGTGTGTATCTATAGTCCGTGCCACGAGAACATAGACTTTTTGTAAACAAAGAATTTCTACTAAGTGATTTAGCGATAGTTTTGTCAAAAACAAATAATGTCAAATCCAATGAGCGCAATGGTACATAGATACGTGTCATTGGAAACTAATATGTCAATGGATCGGGTTTTTATCGATATTATGCGCTGTCAACAGGATCTTTTAATGTTTTGAGGTACTGGCGCCTAGAATGTCAACATTTGGCGTTAGTTCATTGAAATGTTACATTCTTGGGCAACATGCCTTTATCAGAGGACAAAATTATTTTTTTTAGTTGTCAAGAAGGGGTAAATGTAAAGTTAAATACAAGTTTATGGGATCGCAACGCTCTTCCCGCTGCCGGCATCTCGAAAAAGTGGGTGCAGAATAGCAGATGGCAAACTATTAGTCGCGCAGAAAATTATTGGTGTTGGTGTAGCGGGAGTGTAAGCGACTGCTACGCCGAAGGTCGCGGGTTCGATTCCCGCTCAAGTCAAACATTTGTGTGCATGAACATGGATGTTTGTCTTGGTCTGGGTGTTTCTATGTATAATATGTATGTATTTACAAAAAAAAAAGTACATATGTATGTTTATCCATTATCTAGTACCCATAGTACAAGCTCTGCTTAGTTTGGGACTAGATGGTGTTGTGTAAAAAAAAAAAAAATTATACCGAAAAAAGAAATTGCGTTTTCAGATTACCGTAACTTTTAATGGATTTTGTTTAAGTTAATTCTGACGATTTTATTCACAGACAACATAAAATCTCCATGCCTAGAAATTTTTATGCAATGTACCAGCTAGTTATTTGTAATATTATTCACTGTTGGTCAATAATCTAATATTTTAGGATAGGTAGGCTGAGCAAATTATTTATTGTCTATAATTTTTCTAAAAATCATGTCCATAATAGAGTAACATGTACGCACTATTTTTCCTTATTTTACTGAATAAATTATGTGTAAAACAACAAATAAATCTGCAAATTTATGAACATTCGACCATACAAACACAAAATCAAATTTTCTTTTTTCACTAAAATTTTACAATATAAATTTAAAAACATAGTGTCATAATTAGGCATTGAAAAAAAAAGACTGATCAAAAAGTATAACATCTAAAACACAACTGTTTGAAAAAAGGTTGTGAAGCCCTGAATGTGTGTTTACAAAAAGTCTATCTTCTCGTGGCACCAACTATACTTGCTTCAAATAGCCAACAATGCCTGCTAGTAAGACCTTCAAAATAAAGGAAGCACAGCACATAAGGAAGTTGACGACCACATAAATGTCTACGCCGTTTCTAAAGGATACAAAAGTACATTACCGTTCTAACATAATGGTTTCACCAGTAATGATGGAAATAACCACTAATGCCCTCTGAAGTGGGAAAGTGGCGAGCGCTGTCCTTTTCCATTAAGTGTGACACCGCCTTAATGAATACTGGACGAGTAATCAACGATAGAGTTCTGTCGATATTGTACGGGATTTTGGTGCGATATTTTTTGTCGAATGATTACTACATTTAGGTAGTAGTTACTACAAAGGGTTTTGTTGTCAACCCGCTTCTATTAAGATAACTAGACTGCGCACACAGCTCCACCCGCTTGAATTATGCACCTAAACCTACTTCAGGAATCACAATATCTACTGGTGGAAAACGTATGAAATCCGTTTGGAACCTTATGAATGTAACGCGTTCATACAAAAAGACAAACGCTGCCCGAGACTGCATTTTATATTTCGTGTTTATTGCGGTAGAATTCACTCTTTCGACTTTCTCTGGATGTCATTCCAAATTTTAATACTTGTGGTGCCGATCTTCTGATCGATATCCTTATTATTTACCTGCTGAAGCTTTACTAATGACAAGCAATTTAAGTATCGACTGTTGAAATATTGTGACGTAATTTAGTTCTGTACTTCTTCTAGGTCAAGGGTGAACATTCAAGCCGTTACCTATTGTGATAATAATAACACTTGTTCTATTTTAGGCTACATTGGTAGAGGTTCTGTTTGGTGACGGATTAAGAATACAAAGTGTCACTATGCAATTTCCTTCTGTGGATGGTGTAAAAGGTAGCTAAGGACACTACGCAAATAGTACCTTTGGGAAGCGACGGCTAATTCCACACCAAACCCTGTTCGAATTCAATTGACCAGCGTGGATGCTGGGCCAAATTCTTCTATTGACTCATAATTTACTATGCTATTCTGCTGCCTCCGTGGTCCAGTGGATAGCGTATATGCGACTGCTGATTGGAGGTCCCGGGTTCGATTCCCGGGTCGGGTAAAAGTGTTTCTGGGTTTTTCGAATACTCAGTAGCAGCCCGGAGTCTGGTGATGTGCCCGGTAACGGCAATAGGCTCGCCCCCTATTACGTGGGACCTAAAAATTCATGGCGAAATGTGGGTGTAATATTTATACCTCTGCCTACCCCTTCGGGGATACAGGCGTGAGACTATAAATAAAAAATAAAAAATCATTAGCAAATTAGGAGGGGCCCAGGTCCAGCAGTATACTGTGAAAAGCTGTATGATGATGGGAAGAGATGCAGGAGGAAGAATATTTTGGGAAATAGGATCAGTTAGCCATGGATTAAGTATGGTGCAAGTAATAAACAGTCAAATTCTGTCTGCCACTCGCCTTTGACCAGTGAAGAGCATTTCTATCGTTTTGTAAGTCCTCTAGAGCGACTTAAAAAATGTGATTTTATGGCTCCTCCTCCTACCTTTACATCCTATAGTGAACTCGCAAGTTTGTGATGATAGACAGATGTATGAATGTTTGTTACCCTTCCACGCCAAAAGAATTGAACGAATTTTTCTAAAACATTCCAGTATTAAGTATACCTTATTCTACAGTACTTTTGGCCCTATAACAGACTACGAGGACAAAGCCGAGTGCAATAGCTAGTATCCTATTACCCGAAGATAGTGAACATACATAATCATTGACACGTAAACAGTGCTATATAAATAAATCTTTTACCCGATTAAACATTCATGTATGCATAGTACGCTCATTAATTTCACCTTATAGGGCGCACATGTGAATCTAGAAAGGACTCGTGTGTGAGGCCATTGGCACGAACGAAGTGAACACGTCAAGTCAATTAAGTGTACTCGATGTATTTACCTAATAACTGTCTGACGGATAATTACAGTTTATTGACAAAATAAATAAAATGAAATGATCAGGATAATTACCGCTTTTTTGGTTTCTTTAAAAATCAACTGAACTTCTTTAAATACATTCAGTTCGATCAGGCAGTATTTTCTTAAAAACCCGTATTAAAAAACTAGACACGAAAAAAATCCAGACTCAGTAGGTATATTTCATAAAGATGTGGGAAGTCTTGCGACCATTTAAATTTCAAGAAAATCCTTAGGTACATTGGTAACTAGAAAAGAGATTTTCTACCATAAGTGAGTATTAAACTAGCGGATCATAGGTAAACGGTTTACCGTGAATGTTTTACGGCCGGTCTCAATAACCTACCAATGGTTAAAAGTTAAACCTACCAGAGTTTAACTGTAACATTTTATCTATCTATTACTGTCGTTTCAATAACAAAATTGGCGCATCGCTATCTACAGTTAAAGGTAGATAGCTCGCTTGTCTTTAGATAACGCCTTCCTCCGTAGCGTTTTATTTTTGCATTTCAACTAAATTGTTTCTTGTTTTTTAATGTAAAACAATAATTTGTTTTACCGATGCAATAATAACATAAGTAGTGTTTTACTTATTTTAAACCTTTCTTTCATAATAATACGTAGACAGTCAGTTATGTTATTAATGATTGCATTATTGACACACACACACACTCAAAGTAATAAAACGCAATTTGACAACAGATGTCACAGATGACGCTAACGGTTGTGCCGCCTTCACTTGTATGATTGTTTCTTTCATTGTTCGTATTTATACAATTGAATTATAAGAAAGATCCAGCAGAAAGTAAGTTAAGTTGTAAAAGGCATGCTGGGTATTGTTTAAAACTTTAACATATTCAGGATACAATCCAACTATCGCACGAGACACATTCGACACAATTCTGCTTGCTATAGATTTTTAGACTCCGATGAAGTGTGCAACAGACAATGACGTATTATTGGCAACAGACACAAGCATTGTGCTTATGCCTAATGCATAGAATTTTAGGGTGTACTCGTGTTGTGAAGCATTTTACTCACCGAGAAGTGGTAACGTTTAGAGATGATAATATTTTAATAAATAATTCGTTATCACTCGTTTTATTTAATCGGAATCTGAAAGTAAATTCAGCATTCAGACTGTAAGTTCACTTTCATTTGATACGAATAGTTATAATCTCGGCGTTCTTCAGATCCTGCTATTAACGCAGAATCAAATAAACCGCCTTCAAATAGTTTATTATCTCTCTAATCACTAAACAGAACCATTATTTGTTTTAAAACTAATGTTTAATCTTTTATCTACGGTGCTTAACGCCCGATTTCGAGAGATAACAATTTTTTAACAGTTAATAATTATAACAAACCTTAGTAAGCTGTCAATACGATTTTGAAACGCTTAACTTTTTTTTTCTATCGATCTACTTAACTTTGGTAAGCGTCCCGCCCTCCCCAAGATAGACCAATGGTAAAGATAGAAATTCTTATCTAAGTAATTTTATTGAAACGCAGATACGAGCTGACCGCTACTTTTGGTAACGAATTCAACTGATAGTTAAAGGTAGTTAGGTTATTGAAACCGGCCGTTAGCTGTATTAGTATTTTGTCATGTGTTACCTGGAGAAGGTACCTTGATCTGGTCAACGGTCAAATACGTCGACAAATTTTCATAACTGCTTTTATTTTTAATTTTTTTTTATAGTAATAGGCGGCAAACGAGCAGACGGATCGCCTGATAGTAAGCAATTACCGCCGCCTATGGACACAAGCAACACCACAGGAGTCACAAGTGCGTTACCGCCCCTTGGGGGTGAGAAAAGGGATAGGATGAGAAGTGGGATGAGGGAGAAGGAATAGGGGATAGGACCTCCGGCACTCTCACTCACCGAACGAAACGCAACAGTTTAGGTACTGTTACTTTTCGTCGATTTTATGTGAGAGGGTAGTACTTCCCCGGTCGAGCCGGCCCATTCATGCTGAAATCAGCAAGGCTCTATTTATCTACCATACACTTTACATGTCATTGTATAGATATCTCAGTATGAAGCAAATAAATTACGAACAAATAATGTTAGTTTTCCAATAGCTATGAGAGCCCTCTACACCATTATGTGACTTATTGATTATTTATGTTACTTACAGCTTAGCAAACGTCGCACACAGAATATTTTCTACGTTGACAGCCATTAGACAGCTAGTTTCCAGGCTTACGACCACTTATGACGTAATGGAAGCTATGTTATGTTCGTAGTCAAGTGACAACAATAATTTCGTAGTTTATTTAAAAAATATAATTTAATTTGTTGTGCCTCAGTAAATAAAAATAATAGGTGTTTTAAGAAAAAAATCTAAGACAAAAATGAAAAGAAAAAATAAATGGGGATATCTTTCATGCCTATTTATTTTTGTGTTCTTTGTACATTCAAAGAACACAACAAATAAATATAATTGTTTGTTGCCTGAGTTATGCATAAGTACCTGTGAGTGACGCACGTATTGAATGCAGGTCAGAAACGCACAAGTGCTCACAATCTGCTGCAAGACTAAGTAGGTATATTTAATAGCCTTCGAAGACACGTAAGCTCGTAAAAGTAACAAAAATTTATGTTAGTCTATGACCTCTTGCTCGTGTAACTTATGCTATCAATTTGTGAAGACTTTGCGCTTTACATCGACATTTTTCACAAAATATTCGTACGCCGTTATTTAGAATACACTCTCAAAACATCTACACACGTAGGTACTATATAAAATATTTCCCACATAGACACAAAAAGCCGCTCTTAAATAACTAAATTACGAATTCTTCATTCCACACAACGAGCATTCAATGTTTATTTTCCATTTCCAGACCGAAATGGTGGCTGATGAGAAAGTATTAGAAAACTTTTTATCCCTTTAAGACGACGATAAAACGGGTACAGGGTAAAGAGTTGACCTTAAAAGTTCTACTCGTCAAAACTTTAGAAAATGGTTTCGAGTTTGCATTCTTGCCATAAAGTAAATAAGTTATGGAATATTTGGGCAGGTTTCGACGGGAGGAAGAGGAAGATTGGATAAGAGACTGATGTGTCCTCGATTGACGAGGGTCGTGATTGATCAAAGTGGAACTTTCTGGATAAATACTGTTTAACTCGCAGATGCGTGCCGATATAAAGTGTCTCACGTCCATCCCAAAGTTATTAAGTCGCCTCATTGGCAAATTGAATAAACCACACCCAGAGATCAACTAATATTGGTCCATTAGATTAGTTTAATTATATTAGATTTGGTCAAATTAGTCTTTGAGGACTGTTTAGTTGTGAAATCACGATTTGGAAATATGCAAAAACATAAAATTGGTCTTCTAATCTGCTGTTATCTTGCTGTGATCTTCAAGCGAATCCTAATGAGACTAGTTTTTAGAATTTTCAACCGATTACTGCAACTTGTCTGAAATGCCCTTTAAGGGATACAATGCAAGACCTAAAACATCAGTGTAAAACATGTACCTTAATATCGGCATGTTTTCGATATACCTGTTAAATTTAAACTTTTCCGTGTAGTTATATGGCATGATTCAATTCGAACCTCATACGAACGCCCACGCCAGTAGTATAATTTTCTAACTCACCAGCCAACATAAGGTCAACTACGATTTCATAGCATTTTATTTTACACGTGGGACAAAGGACATTACAAACAACTTAATTGGGTACTATACGGGGTAGCTCCAATAAGTTTAAAACAACTAGTAACGTGGGTGTAGTAGTTACACCGCAATGTAAACTTCGCACTTCATTGCTACCCACGTTGTATTATTATCCTGAAACTAAATAAGCGAGAGAGACATGTCACTATTCTTTAAGTATCATTCATTTAAAATAATAGCACACGAGATTGCCTTGAAGTAAGCTAGGGAGGTTTATGTTTTCAACTATGTATAATATAATTTAATCTGTCCGTGTGGTGACGGATTAAGAATACGGAGTGTCACCACCCCATAGTTAGTTAGTTAGTTGGTCGTGGGTTTTCCGCACTTAGCCACTTATTTGGGCCATTGTGCGTATGTGGCGACCACATATCACCACCCCATATCATCCCATGGGTGTCATAAGAGCCGACAGAGGGAACATATTATGCAGAGAACAACACTGTAAGAGAAGGAAAACTTGATACAAACCCTATACCAACCCGTTTGGCCAGCGTGGTATAGTAGGCCATTTCCTCCTTTCAAAGGAGAGGCCTAGTCCAGCAGTGGACTGTTAAAGGCTGATGATGATGATGATGGCTATGATAGGTAGATGAGGAGATATAATTATATTATATAATTATATCTCCTCATCTACCTATCATAGCTTGGCCAATAAGATATTGGAGATCGAACATTAAATGCAATATGAAACAAAATTCTTTCTAGAACCTAATGGTGCTGCGAATAAAGTGGCTTTATCACACCAATTTCAAATACTATATGTATGTTTGAATCAATAGCTCACTGATTATTTTAATTAATACAATTTTAGTCGTAGCGTAGTTTCAGTTAATGAACCACCTTACGTTACCAGTTGATACAAAAATTGTGTATTATATGCGTTGAATCTACTTATTCGCTCGCTCGCTCGGAATTTACCTTTGAATTAAAATGTGATTTATCTAGAATTCTCTTGAATGACGCTTGGCCCCTTAGCAAATTAGCTCATAATCTGTTCGATGGGTTTAGTCATCAAACTCATACCATTTATAATGTTAAACATGAGATCGACATTTTTAAGTGACTTCTATAACAAGAAAATTATAATAAAGGAGATTCAATTATTGCAAGGTGTGCAATACGTAAACTTATATAAATATTAGCTAGTAAGTATAAGTAAATATTTAAATTGTCCTATTAGCTTATTTAGGTGGGACAGATGGTGCTGGCTTAATTTAATATATTCCCTTTTATGCCATGACAATGCATTTATATACCCAAGCATGCTCTGATACCGGTTTCAGAGATGAACATGACCAGCGACAGCACAGAATTCAGTTTTCGATTAAGGGTCGACGCAAACGGGCCACCGACCACAGCCATTGGTGGCCAGCGACAGCCACTTAACACGCTTTTTTCGTATATTTTGTATAGACGCACCGCACACGGTGTGGCCGGTGGCGGCCACTCGCTACAGCTACAGAAGTAAAATATGTATATGAAAAAGTGTTATAAGTGGCGGTTGCTGGCGACCAGTGGCTGGTCTGCTGTGGTCGGTGGCTCGTTTGCGCCAACCCTAATACTTGCTTATTAATGTTGTTTCAAAATGTTTTAATTGTTGTTGAGCTAAATATTATTAGATTGTTTAATTAAAAGGTATTGAAGGCTAGATAGTTTATTAAAACTTGGTTGACTAATAACACTTCAATTTCCTTTCACAAAATTTACGCAACTAAATAAAACTAGAAATGCTTGGTGAATGAAAAAATTGTAAAATGGAATCCCTAAATGACCTACGATTCCAGTACAGCTGTAAGTTGAACTATTTTTCACAGGATGTTTCCCGCTTATATGTATAGTAGCTAAATATAAACTTGTTGTGTGTGAGTGTAAGCGATAAATAGCCAATACGTTATAACAATGGGAACTTGAATTGGCGCCGTGCTACGTCACTATTCTTATGAAAAGTTGCCTTAGCCTTAAGCGGGCTTTCCACTGTACGTATTTTGCGGATGGCCGTGTTTAAACCTTCGGCATTACATGCTCTTGATTTCACCACAAAACTATCGCTGCCTTGACTTATTACGAAGTCTTACCTTCAGACTTCAAGACCATTCTGTCATAGGTGCTGGTCCAAGTTTCCCAAGGGATGGATAAATAAAATTGCAAAAAGTAACGACGAAAAAGTAAAATTGCAAAAAGAACGTAACGCACTGTTCCGTAACGACAAGGCACTGTTCCGTGAACAGCCGTGGACTTAGCCAAACATTGTATGGCAAGATGTTTCTTGCGGTGCAGGCATCTTAGTCGATAAATATAAAAAAATCTACTTCAATAGTCACTCACACTACACACTTCATAGTAAACTTTCAAGTTCAATAAGGGTGAAGTATGAAGGAAATACAAGTAGATTATGCGCAGCTCTACTACAGGGTCTCTTACATGAAGCCGAAAAGCAATAAATTTTGTGCCACCTATATCAGTCTCTATTAACATTTTAAAATGGCCCACAGAACTTTCAATAGGAAATAGATACGAGGTTAAATAACAATTACACAATTATTTCCAACAATTTTATTAGTGAATCATTATTAATCTTTCAACAAATTCATCTTTTAGAGCTTTTGATCGTATTAATTTTATCAAACTATCAGAACTTCAAAGTGAGATAGTATTTTTTTAATCTCATTTAATTCATTTTAAAATAAATCTTCTTAGGCCGACACCCAACATGTTTTATATAAACATAATATATCTTTCGTTTTAGCGACAGAACTGTATTTTAAAATTACGGAAGCACTAAAGCTATTTGTACACCGGATCGTCATAGCGCAATAGACGTAATGACGGCGTTTTATTTTAGATTTAAACGAGACTTGATTTGTAAGATGAACATTTGAATCTATTTAAATAGTTTGCAGTTTAAGTAAATATATTGATATTGTAATTATTTTTATTCTTGTCCTTTTCTCTATTTTTCTGTTTCCCTCAAGACACCCGAAGACACTGTGAGCTCATTCTGAAATAGTAATACTAGTAGTTGAAAAATGATCGGGTACTTAGAAATAACTTCTACATTCAAGAAATGACATTTCAGTCTTCCGTAACTACGGCTCACGTAAAGTAGCCGAAACATCTGAAGGCCAATTCTATTTGTTCAAATTCCAATATCAATCTAGTCTCAGTCATAAATGGTATTCTCGTAACTTAACTGACACTTGAATGAGATCGGGACTACATCGAAAGTTGAAACAAGTGTGAACTAGTGTGGACGGTATTCTGCTAATTATTTACGTACAACAAACGTCAAACTGTAGCTAGATATATAACCAAATGATCTATGGTTTGACAGTTCACAGCTGACTATTGTTGACAATAAAATTGAGCAAAATGTTTGTTACTTTGTTATTGTTTTTTAAGTAAAATAAGTATGAGTGGATTTGGGCTGCGATGGCTATATTTGAGGCAATTACCATTTGCATTAATGTATTTTCCCATACTATGGCAACATTCATGTATTTGTTTTTGAGTTTTTGACATTACCTCTGAGATCAACAAGAGATTATAAATTGATTATATCGAAATGATACTGTAATGAGATTAAGTGTAGCAGAATACCAATTGTGAGTCAATTCAAAATTAAATCGCAGTTCAGTCAAAATTCAGTGTCAGTGTCTGTTAAATACGAGAATTGGCCTTCGGATCATCATAAAGTATGTAGTTTAACTGTTTTTTGTAGGCTCACGCCTTTATCCCCGAAGGGGTAGGCAGAGGTGTAATATTACACTCACATTTCGCCATTATTTTTAGGTTCCGATTATGATTGAATTAGCACTATGTCATCTGCAAACCTCCGATTTGCAGATGACATAGTGTTTTTTTCTTCCTCTGCCTCGGAATTGGGATACATGAATCAAGATCTGTACAAGGCTAGCCTTGGGGTTGGACTGAAGATGAATATGTCAAAGACCAAATTAATGACTAATAGCACAAAGAAGAAGATATATGTTGAGGATGTGGAGGTTGAATATGTCCATGAGTATATATATTTGGGCCAATTAGTTTCTTTTCAGGTGAGACAAGAAGCGGAACTCGCGCTTAGAACGGAAAACGCTTGGAGGAGCTTTTGGTCTATGAAAGATCTTTTGAAAGGCAACCTGCCTATGTCTCTGAAACGCCGACTCATGGACATCGGCAACATCCCCATCCTCACATATGGTGCCCAAACCTGGTCTTTGACCGCAGATCAGAAGTCCAGCCGCGGGGTTTGTCAGCGAGCTATGGAGCGCAGTATTCTCGACGTAAAACTTGTAGACCGAGTGAAAAATACCATACTGCGCTCTAAAACACAAATCGCAGATGTGTCCCAAAAAGCAGCCAAGTTAAAATATGACTGGGCCGGTCATATCTGTCGTATGTCTGACGATCTTTGGGCTCAAACTACCACCTTGTGGGTCCCAGATCGAAAGAGGCCACGCGGCAGACCTAAGATTAGGTGGCAAAATGATTTGAAACTCTATAATGCAGAGTGGACAACAACAGCTCTCGATAGAGAGAGGTGGAAAGAGGGTAGGGAGGCTTTTGCCCTGCAGTGGGACAGGTTAGGCTGTAAATAATAATTATTTTAGGTTCCATGTAATAGGAGCCGAGTCTATTGCCGCTAGCGGGCACATCACCAGACTCCGTGCTGCTACTGAGAATTTGGAAAAACCCAGTAACACTTTTGCCCGACCCGGGAATCGAACCCGGGCCTCCGATCAGTAGACGCATACGCTATCCACTGGACCACGAAGGCAGTAGTTTAACTGTAATGTCAGTAAAACCTAATTATCTCGACAGAAGCCGTAAACCGTAGTTTAATTTCAATCTTTCTCTAATCTCTCCCATGACTATCGCAAACGAATAGTTCGTGGATCGAAGATTCTATATGACCGATGTTTATGCTTCCTTTCGCGGCAGGGTCGCAAATCTTCAATGTCACCAAATCGATCGCAGCGCTCAGATTCAGTGAGTGAAGTCGATAAAAATAACTGAAAGGAGAAAGACCAAATACGGCCTGTAACGGCCAGAAAGTTGTGAATCGTTGAAATTAAACATATAATTTTTAAAAAATTTACATCGTTTTCGTTTCTTGATAGAGTATCGGTGAAAGAATTTAGTTTTTAAAGATTAATTATTTTGAATAAGCTATGGTAATAGCGGATGAATGTCTTATGTTGCCAGCATTAAAAATAAAATGAAGTATGGTAGGCAGAAATTGTTTTAAGGAAATAATATTTTTATAACTATATTAGAAAACAATATATTTTATTTACTTTATAAGTATATTTGTAAAAAGAATCAAGAAATATATAATTAAATATACATTCCATAATTATTAATCGGTAAAAATAGTTTTGTTTTTTAATCGATAGTAGAAATATTTTTTCAAACCATTTGCAACACTTTTTTATCTGTTATGTCATTCGTGTTGCTACTGTGTATCGTAAATATTTTGCTCTGATTTATTGGTGTTTTCGTACGGTTTTAATGTAATGTAATTGAATATAAATTCAATAATAATGATCAGTACCTTCTACCCATGCTAAGAATATGCAGCGGTGTTTATGATTGTGGTTAGCTTTTTTGGACGAGTATACATAGTACGAGGTTCCCTAGTACACAGGTGATTATTCATTATTATTGGCCACTCTTTATGTAGTTTTTGTTCTTTAAGACGCAAAGACATACTTTTATTTACATCTAGGTATTATATTTATGTTAAAATTCAATTTTGAGGTATATTTAGTTGCGGAATAATTTCCATTTCAAATATCTCGTATCTTATTTCCACCAAAAGTTATTTAAAAAGAAATTATACAGGTTAATAGAGTAGTCATTTATCTTCAAAACACACATGGTGTTGTGTTTGGCCGTGCCAGGCCCATAATGTATGGCCAAATGGTACATCTCCTTTCTTTTCTGTAAAATTTCATAATATCGTAATTGTCAAAAGAAAGTATATCATTGTTTTATTGCATTTCCTCTTTAGATTATTATTTGTTTTTGATGACAGGGGAAGTACAAAGTCGAGCTCAGCAATTATCATTTGGCTTAAAAGTATTAACGATGATTTAGCAAATCATGTATTGTATGCAAAGCTATGAATATTTGTTTTATCATTAATCAGCACCTATGTTGCTTATATAGTTGGTTTACATAAGAAAAGTATATAAAAAGTAAATGTAGTTAGAAGATTGGTACAGTAGAGATAGTAGAATAAATGAAATCAGTGCAAATACCTTCCCTCTTTTATCAATACCTTCTTGTAAACACATTTTACGTAACGACAAAAAATACACATTGCATATTACTAGAGAATGCAATACCGGGATACCGGGATCCCGAAATACCGCGATCCCGCATGCCATGTGCGGGATTAATCTCGCACTCAAATTTGATTAACGGGATTCCGCGCGGGATTAGCGGGATTGAAGAGTAGTGAAATTCATGTATTAGCATAGCGCACGGCTGCGCTAAAGACGAGTAACGAAAGACGATCGCTTTTGAAAGGCGCAGGCAAGGAACACCCGAAGTGTTTATGTTTAGGTACGATTTTTGTTAGTTTTATTATGATGACGCAAACCCATCGCAACGAATTATTTGTCAAGTTTTAAATAGATAAATAGCTTCAGTGAACTTCTTAAATCTTCTGTTATTCCTGCTTGTTATATTCAAATAAATAGTGGTAAATAAATATGTAGACAAAGATTTTTATTGTACTGTTGCTGAGTGGAAGTATTATTGGAAAGCGGAAGGGGTTTAGAATATTTAGTTTTCTACTTTTTTTCAATTTTGAATAAGTAAATAAATTATTGATAATTAAACTTGGATTTAGATTTGTTTCATTTAAGTGCGTTCAAATGTTATATACCGATTATATATTTGCGAAGTTTTATGAGTCACGCGGGATCCAGCAAATACCGGGATCCCGCGGGATCGAAAATGTCCAGTCCCGCAAATACCGGGATTGAGAATTTGCTGCGGGATTGCATTCCCTACATATTACCCAAAAATTTTCTCGAAAAACACTACAACGATCAATCAGCATGTCTGCAAAATCTAAGTGGCTAGCCAATAGCCCAGAAATTAGTACACAATGTTTCACTACCCGATATCACGTTGCTTGGCACCCACGTTGAAAACCAACAAAGTTCCTCCATTACCTCCGGCTAATTGCTTCTCATAATCATACGATGTAATCACGCCCCATAAATAGTTTAATAACGTGTTAATTACTATTTATACTTGTTCATAAATTGTAGTGAACGTAGAAAAACGCAGCTGTCGTCTCGTAAATCGTCGTCTGGTAGCAATCTCTGGAACAATGCCGAGACTGGCTTCCGCGTTGCATTACGTATATTTGTGTGGGAAGGCCGCCTTATCAAAATATTATTTCATATTAACTCATTTGTGTCGCCATGCGATTCCACATTCTGCAAGGTCAATGTCAGGGTTGGAAATGTGCGGGGGGTTTATGATTGTAACTCTTAAAGATATAATGCTGTTTAGTCGAATACCTGGCATGCTACCAGGTTTCTACAGCCAACTCTTTCATATTTTTAATAGTTTTTCATTATGCGTCTGTCATGTATACCCATAGATTTTCCAGTTTATACTGCCGTTTACAGCACGCTTTTAAAAACTGGCGTAAATTATTATCTTTTACTAATATATAAAGCTGAAAAGTTTGTTTGTTTGATTGAACGCGCTAATCTCAGGAACTACTGGTCCGATTTAAAAAATTCTTTCAGTGTTAGATAGCCCATTTATCGAGGAAGGCTATAGGCTATATAACATCGCGCTATGAGTGACGGGAGCGGAGCAGTAGCCGTAAATAACGCGGGTGTAACCGTGGGCATTCTCTAGTAGATCTCACAGGTAGTAGAGCCTTGCTGATCTCAGCATGAATGGGCCGGCTCGACCGGGGAAGTACTACCCTCTCACAGAAAATCGACGTAAAGTAACAGTACCTAAGCTGTTGCGTTTCGTTCGGTGAGTGAGAGTGTGAGTGCCGGAGGCCCTATCCCCTATTTCTTCTCCCTCATCCCACTCCTTATCCTATCCCTTTTCCCAATCCCAAGGGGCGGCAACGCACTTGTGACTCCTGTGGTGTTGCTTGTGTCCATGGGCGGCGGTAATTGCTTACCATCAGGCAATCCGTCTGCTCGTTTGCCGCCTATTACTATAAAAAAAATATGTAGCACAATTTAGCCGTTCAGGGGATACAAGGCCTTCTCATGGGGTCGAGACATAATATGTAAAACACATATTAAGAAAAATTAGATAGGCTTGGTTATGAAAAACCCAATTACTTCTTCTTCTGTCGCGACCTTATCCCATTTACTTGGGGTCGGCCCTCCTTATCCTTTTCCTCCATAGTGTACGGTCTTGAGCAGTGCTTGCGTCTATTTTAGCTTCTTTCAGGTCATTTTCGACCGTCGTTAACCAAGTGGCGGGTGGTCTTCCGCGTCCGCGTTTCGTCGTTGGCATATTTAGGGCAAGCTTGACCATGTGGTCATCGGGTTTCCTCTGGATGTGACCATACCATCGCAGGCGATTTTCTTTCACTTTGTCAGCGATAGGGACCACTTTGAAGCTGCCTCTTATGTACTCGTTTCGAACCTTGTCTAACTTAGTAACCCCCGCAGACCAGCGTAACATACGCATTTCGGCTGTATGTAAGGTATTAAGGTGTTTTTTTGTGGTTGCCCAACATTCTGACCCATACATCATTACAGGGCGTATTGCTGTTTTGTACACGTGGCCTTTGATTTTTATTGGCATTTTTCGGTCGCATATAACCCCTGTGAGCTGCCGCCATTTCCTCCAACCACATGATGTTCTGTGTGTTACGTCGCTTTCAATTTTAGCTTCATTACTTATGACTGAGCCTAGGTATTTAAATTGTGTAACTGTGGGAAGTGGCGAAGTTCCGATGGTAAATTTGTTGCTAACAGGGTGAGTGGAACCGTCAAATATGCACGACATATGCACCGTTTTGGTTCTACTAACTTTCAAACCGTTATTTTCGAGTGCCTCCACCCACGAGTTGAGATTTTGCTGTAATTCATTTGCGTCGTCCGACATTAAGACCACATCGTCTGCGTACAAGATGTTCCAAGGTAGCGGTTTTTGGCAGTGCTTAGTGAGATAGTCCATCGTGGTGTTGAACAGCAGTGGGCTAAGAGTTGAGCCTTGGTGCACCCCGACCTCCAGTTCAAACTTGCTACCTATTCCGGCTGGGCTTTGTACCTGTGTTGTCACGGATGTGTACATATCCTGAATTAATTTTATATAGCACTCGGGTACCAGTTGTTGTCGCAGTGCTTCCTAGATCAGATCACGAGGAATGTGGTCGAAAGCTTTCTCTAGATCAATAAAAATCATATGAAGATTTTTCTGATTCGCTTTGGTTTTCTCCAACATTATACGAATTGTCTGTATCGCATCAGATGTACCCTTTTGTGCAACAAAGCCGCACTGATTTGGTGTTAGTATTATTTTGGCATTTAACCGGTTGTTAATAGCTCGTTCCCAGATTTTCATAGTGTGGGCCATCAATTTAACGGCTCTGTAGTTGCTGCATTCCCTCACATCGCCTTTGCCCTTATAGAAAGGTATAAGAAAACTATTGCGCCAGCAGTTGGAAATGGTACCGCCCTCAATAAATTTATTAAATAATTCGCACAGCCACAGAATACCCTGTTCACCCATGTGTTTCCAGACCTCGGCTGGTATTTCGTCTGGACCTGGTGCCTTGTTGTTCTTCATTTGCTTTAACGCCTTTTTAACTTCTTGTGGCTCGATAGCAGGGATTGGGCCAGCAACTGGTTCAGGGTGAGGGAAGGTTTGGTTTCTGGGACGTGATATATTAAGTAGCTCTCTGTAGTATTCTGTCCACCTGTTTTTAATGTCCTCGTCTTGAGTTAGAAGTCGGTTTGCTTCATCATTTATGTATTTTACTGTTGTTAAGTCTTTTGTGTTGTTATGTCTCATTTTTGCTATTATGTGAATGTTAACATCTGTGGTGGCTGACTCTAACTTTTCGTAGAACTTGCTGTTTGATTTTGCCATTGCAATTGCCACATGTCGCTTAGCCTGCTTTTTTTTTTATCTTGGTATGTTTTACGGTCATTTTCATCTTGTGTGGATTGCCATAACTTGAAACTGTCCTTTTTTGCCAATATGACCTCCCTAATATCGGAACTCCACCACTGAGTTTCCTTGTTTGGACCTTTTCTACTTCTGGTTCTACCCAGGTATTTTTCTGCTGTTGTTATGCATACTTTTTTGAAGCGTTCCCACATTTCCTTCGCTGTACAGGCTGCTGTATCGTCGTTGGATAGGTAGTCTTTCAGATCTTTGATAAAAAGTTCACCAGAAGGTTCAATGATGTCTCTCCATTTTATTTTGGGAATCATCTTTCTTTTCAAGTTAATTGGCTTCGGCAAACTATAAACAGCCACCATCAGTCTATGTTGGGTAGTGAGAGGTTCTCCAGGTATGATTTTACAGTCCTTGTATCTTCCTAAGCTACTTCGTCTTGCTAGCATATAGTCTATTTGCGTGGAATGGCCACCGCTTTGGTATGTGATTAGATGTGATTCATTTTTCTTAAAGAAGGTGTTAATGATGTCTAGGTCATAGACAGATGAGTACTGCATGATAGTATTTCCATCATTATTCCGTGCACCGTACCCGTATCCACCATGCCATCTTTCAAAGTTTCTGCCTTTTTCGCCAAAGTGGCCATTCAAATCACCGCCCAGATGTACGGACTCGCACGAAGGTATAGTATTAGTTAGGTTATACAGATCATCCCAGAATGCTTCTTTCTCACTGTCGGTAGTTCCTGTCTGCGGAGCATATGCTGATATTATATTAAAGCATGGTTGGTTTTCAAGTGCTATTTTCACCAACATTAGTCTATCACTAACTCTCTCAACTTTTACAAGCCTGTTTGTTAATTTCTTCGATAGTATGATCCCCACGCCATTTTTATTTGCCACGGTTCCATTATATATGAGCTTAAACCCATTGCCGATATGTCTTGATTTTGCCCCTTTCCACTTGGTTTCCTGTACACAGCATGCATCTATTTTTCTCTTGACGAGTACGTCGCTGAGCTCGGCACTTCTGCCCGTCATAGAGCCGACATTCCATGTGGCTAAACGTAGAGATGCGCCTGTGTTCATTCGACCGTCGCTTGAGGGGGACGCCCTAACATTGTTGCCTCGACCGTCGCTTGAGGGGGACGCCCTAGTATGTATATGTCTTCCTGACGCCAAGACAGTAATCCTCCTCAGGACTATGAGCGCCGCCGTTGAACAGTGATGGTTTCTTCCGCCGCCGACTCTTTTGGGTTGCCCTGCCCAGCACCCCAACTCTAGTGATGACCTAGTTGCCCCGGTAGCCAGGGTTAGCTCACCGCTAGGCTCTCCCTCCTTCCCACAATGGCCAAGCACTTATTTAATGGCGGTGCTAACTCGCCATGTCACAAGGTTGTCATCGGATTTGCGAGTATTTCTTAGAGCCTGTACCTGCCACAGTACAATCCACCCGCCTCCTGATAACCCTGCCGCCTCGGTCCGGGACTGCTTATTCGGTGTAACCTTATTCGCAGCTATCCTATATACTATAGGAGTATTCCACTATCCGCCACCTGTGGACCCGGTAGTTAGCTGAGGCTCGCCACTACTAAAACCCAATTACAAAGATACATAATCATACATGAATCAGATGAAACTTTGCCTTACAATCTGGAAGCAACTGCTACATAACCCAAAGGGATACTAAAGTGTACCTATAAGTAACTCTTTGTGAAGATATTGTAAAGCGACCTCGATAGTATAAAGTCCGTCTTCGACGTTGTTGCCAACGCCTAATACAATAGAGTCTATTACACAACGCTAAGTGTAGGTAAAAGTTAGTAAAGTTATTCATATTTAGGTACTAAATATTCATGATGATTATGCACGACTGTGGCTATGTTTTATGTAGGTACTGCTGCACGGTGCACGCTAACTGGCCGGATATCATGCGGCGAAATGGTTATGATGTTCATAGACAATATTCGATACAAGATCGTGACGTGGCACTGCAGACAGTAAAAGACGCATGTCCTGCCTTTGGACGGACGTCGCAATGGTGTCGCACGATCGCTTTGGCAAGACATGAGCAATGTACATCTCACGACTTTTAGCGTAGCACTCCCGTGTTTTAAATTATCCGAAACCACTGCCACAGAAGACAAGACAAAAATGATGGGGAAAGATATCTACTCTTAATACTTCTTATTATGTATGTCTACGTATTTTCAAGTCTGACGAAATAGGGGACAATTATTGTAATTTACGCTTACCGGCAATGTAGTACCTATTAGTCCTGCACCCAAATATCAAAGTCCGTATCAATTTCAGCCACAAATGAAAGTGCCTAATTACACCCAGGTCACCGCAATTTCGCTTCGGTGTGTGTATCTACTTGCTTCAAATAGCTAACAATGCCTGCTAGTAAGACCTTCAAAATAAAGGAAGCACAACACATAAGGAAGTTGACGACCACGTAAATGTCTACGCCGCGTTTCTAAAGGATACAAAAGTACTCTATTACCGTTCTAACATAATGGTTTCACCAGTAATGATGGAAATAACCACTAATGCCCTCTGAAGTAGGAAAGTTGCGAGCGCCGTCCTTTTCCATTAAGTGTGACACCGCCTTAATGAATACTGGACGAGTAATCAACGATAGAGGTCTGTCGATATTGTACGGGATTTTTGTGAGATATTTTTTTTTTCGAAACAGTTAGGTACTAGTTACTACAAAGGGTGTTGTTGTCATCCGCTTCTATTAAGATAACTAGACTGCGCACACAGCTCCACCCGCTTGAATTATGCACCTAAACCTTCTTCAGGAATCACAATCTACTGGTGGAAAACGTATAAAAATCCGTTTTTCATACAAAAAGACAAACGCTACCCGGGACTGCATTTTATATTTCGTGTTTATAGTGGTAGAATTCACTCTTTCGACTTTCTCTGGATGAGATTTCAAATTTTAATACTTATTGTGCCGATCTTCTGATCGATATCCTAATGGATATTTACCTGCTGAAGCTTTACTAATGACAAGCAATTTAAGTATTGACTGTTGAAATATTGTGACGTAATTTAGTTCTGTACTTCTTCTAGGTCAAGGGTGAACATTCAAGCCGTTACCTATTGTGATAATAATAGCACTTGGTCTATTTTAGGCTACATTGGTAGATGTTCTGCTTGGTGACGGATTAAGAATACGAAGTGTCACTATCCAATTTCCTTCCGTGAGTGTCATACTAGGTAGCTAACGACACCAAGCAAATAGTACCTTTGGGAAGCGACGGCTAATTCCACAGTGTTCGAATTCAATTGACCAGCGTGGATGCTGGGCCAAATTCTCCTATTGACTCAAATTGTATGGTATTCTTGAGCAAATTAGGAGTGGCCTGTGTCCAGCAGTGGACTGTGAAAGGCTGTATAATTGGAAGATACGGAGAAGAATAATATCTTAGGATATTGGATCGGTTAGCTATGGATTAAGTATGGTGCAAGTAATAAGCTGTAAAGGTCTGCCTGCGACGCGACTTTGGTCAGTGAACAGCATGTCTTTTGGTTTAAAAATCCTCTGGAGCGACTTAAAATATGTGCTTTTAATTCTTAGTATATGGAAGTATAATTTTGGCCCTATGTTATAGGGCCAAAAGTCCTGAAAAATAAAGTAAACTAATAGACCACAAAGACGACGCCGAGTGCAAAAGCTAGTATCCTATTACCCGAAGATAGTGAAAATACATAATCATTGACACGTAAACACTGCTATATGAATAAATCTTTCGCCCGATTAAACATTCATGTATGCATAGTACGCTCATTAATTTCACCTTATAGGGCGCACATGTGAATCTAGAAAGGACTCGTGTGTGAGGCCATTGGCACGATCGCACGAACCAAGTGAACACGTCAAGTCAATCAAGTGTATATGTTGATTTTAATAAATGTCTGACGGATAATTATAGTTTATTGTCAAAATAAATAAAATAAAATGATCTGGAAAATCACCGCGTTTTTGTGTTCTTTAAAAATCGACTGAAGTTCTTTAAATGCATTCAGTTCGATCAGGCAATCTTTGCCCGTGTTAAAAGACTAGACACGAATAAACTCAGAAGGTATACTTGCGCAAATTGTGACTTAAACCAATGCGTTATTCATACAGACGTGGGAACTCTTACAATTTAAATTTAAAGGAAATCCTTGGGTAGGTACATTGGTAACTAGAAAAGGGCTTTTCTACCATAAGTGAGTTTTAAACTAGCGGATCATAGGATAACGGTTTACGGTGAATGTTTTAGCTATATCACGTATTTTGTCATGTGTTACCTTCATCTGGTCAAGGAGCAAATAATTATGTTGACAAATTTTCAAAACGGCTTTTATTATACCTACATACATAAGTCATAAGTATTTATTTCTTAACAATATACATTGTGTTGAAAATATTTGTTACACTAGAACTTGTTACTGTATCTATTATACATACATGTATGATATCTCATTATGAAGCAAATAAATTAAGAATTCATAATGTTAGTTTTTCAATAGCCCATAAGAACCCTCTACACCATTGTGACTTATTTATTATTTATGTCACTTACAGCACTCTTACAGCATAACAAACGTCGCACACAGAATATTTTCTACGTTAACAGCCATTCGACAGCTAGTTTCCAGGTTTATGACGTAATGGAAGCTATGTAATGTTCGTAGTCATGTGACATCAATAATTTCGTTATTTAAAAAAAAATATGTAAATTTGTTGTGCCTCATTAAATAAAAATAATAGGTGTTTTAAGAAAAAAATCGAAGACAAAAATGAAAAGAAAAATAAGTCGGGATATCTTTCATGCCTATTTATTTTTGTGTTCTTTGTACATTCAAAGAACACAACAAATAAATAGAACTTTTTGTTGCCTGAGTTATGCATAAGTATGAGTGACGCACGTATCGAATGCAGGTCAGAAACGAACAAGTGCTCATAATCTACTGCAAGACTAAGCAGGTTTATTTAATAGCCTTCGAAGACACGTAAGGTCCTAAAAGTAACAAAAAAATGATTTAAGTCTATGAACTCTTGCTCGTGTAACTTATGCTATCAATTTGTGAAGACTTTACCCTTTACATCGACATTTTTCACAAAATATTCGTACGCCGTTATTTAGAGTATACTCTCAAAACATCCACACACGTAGGTACCTACTATATAAAATATTGCCCACATTGACACAAAAAGCCGCTCTCAAATAACTAAATTACGAATTCTTCATTCCACACACAGCGCCGATGAAACGAACATTCAATGTTTATTTTCCATTTCCAGACTGAAATGGGGGATGATGTGAAAGTATTAGAAAACTTTTTATCCTTTTAAGATGACGATAAAACGGGTACAGGGTAAAGAGTTGACCTTAAAAGTTCTACTCGTCAAAACTTTAGAAAAAGGTTTCGAGTTTGCATTCTTGCCATAAAGTAAATAAGTTATGGAATATTTGGGCAGGTTTCGACGGGAGGAAGAGGAAGATTGGATAAGAGACTGATGTGTCCTCGATTGACGAGGGTCGTGATTGATCAAAGTGGAACTTTCTGGATAAATACTGTTTAACTCGCTGCTGCGTGCCGATATAAAGTGTCTCACGTCCATCCCAAAGTTATTAAGTCGCCTCATTGGCAAATTGAATAAACCACACCCAGAGATCAACTAATATTGGTCCACTAAATTACTTTAATTATATTAGATTTGGTCAAATTTGTCTTTGAGGACTGTTTAGTTGTGAAATCACGATTTGGAAATATGCAAAAACATAAAATTGGTCTTCTAATCTGCTGTTACCTTGCTGTGATCTTCAAGCGAATTCTAATGAGACTAGTTTTTAGAATTTTCAACCGACTACTGCAACTTGTCTGAAATGCCCTTTAAGGGATACAATGCAAGACCTATAACATCAGTGTAAAACATGTACCTTAATATCGGCATGTTTTCGATATACCTGTTAAATTTAAACTTTTCCGTGTAGTTATATGGCATGATTCAATTCGAACCTCATACGAACGCCCACGCCAGTAGTATAATTTTCTAACTCACCAGTCAACATAAGGTCAACTACGATTTCATAGCATTTTATTTTACACGTGGGGCAAAGTACATTACAAACAACTTAATTGGGTACTATACTGGGTAGCTCCAATAAGTTTAAAACAACTAGTAACGTGGGTGTAGTAGTTACACCGCATTGTAAACTTCGCACTTCATTGCTACCCACGTTGTATTATTATCCTGAAACTAAATAAGCGAGAGAGACATGTCACTATTCTTTAAGTATCATTCATTTAAAATAATAGCACACGAGATTGCCTTGAAGTAAGCTAGGGAGGTTTATGTTTTCAACTATGTATAATATAATTTAATCTGTCCGTGTGGTGACGGATTAAGAATACGGAGTGTCACCACCCCATAGTTAGTTAGTTAGTTGGTCGTGGGTTTTCCGCACTTAGCCACTTATTTGGGCCATTGTGCGTATGTGGTGACCACATATCACCACCCCATATCATCCCATGGGTGTCATAAGAGCCGACAGAGGGAACATATTATGCAGAGAACAACACTGTAAGAGAAGGAAAACTTGATACAAACCCTATACCAACCCGTTTGGCCAGGCGTGGTATAGTAGGCCATTTCCTCCTTTCAAAGGAGAGGCCTAGTCCAGCAGTGGACTGTTAAAGGCTGATGATGATGATGATGGCTATGATAGGTAGATGAGGAGATATAATTATATTATATAATTATATCTCCTCATCTACCTATCATAGCTTGGCCAATAAGATATTGGAGATCGAACATTAAATGCAATATGAAACAAAATTCTTTCTAGAACCTAATGGTGCTGCGAATAAAGTGGCTTTATCACACCAATTTCAAATACTATATGTATGTTTGAATCAATAGCTCACTGATTATTTTAATTAATACAATTTTAGTCGTAGCGTAGTTTCAGTTAATGAACCACCTTACGTTACCAGTTGATACAAAAATTGTGTATTATATGCGTTGAATCTACTTATTCGCTCGCTCGCTCGGAATTTACCTTTGAATTAAAATGTGATTTATCTAGAATTCTCTTGAATGACGCATGGCCCCTTAGCAAATTAACTCATAATCTGTTCGATGGTTTAGTCATCAAACGCATACCATTTATAATGTTAAACATGAGATCGAAATTTTAAGTGATTTCTATAACTAGTAAATTAAAGAGATTCATCAGTACATCCGTGAACATGGCGCTTGCAACAGTGCCGAAATATCGGTTACTCCAAACAAAGGTACGTGGTATATATCTCGAAAGACAATTTAAATTAATTTTACTTATATACCTACAGGTTTGTACGGAACCCTCGGTGCGTGAGTCCGACTCGCACTTGACCGGTTTTTTTAAACCTAATATTATGTGAATTTTGCATGCTGCTATGACAGCAGAATATGATGTTGCTAAAATATTTTTGAAAGAACTTTTAAATACTCATGTTCCGCAAAATAAAGATCTGATTTGATTTGATTTGAGAATTCGGTTTTCGATTAATAGCTTGCTTATAAAAGTAGTTTCAAAATGTTTTAATTGTTGTTGATCCAAATATTATTAGATTGTATAATTAAAAGGTATTGAAGGCTAGATAGTTTATTAAAACTTGGTTGACTAATAACATTTCAATTTCCTTTCACAAAATTTACGCAACTAAATAAAACTATAAATGCTTGGTGAATGAGACGATTGTAAAATGACATCACTTTGGAATCCCTAAATGAATCAGAGGCATTTTGTTGGTAACGAATAACCACGATTCCAGTTCAGCTGTTGAACTATTTTTCACATGATGTTTCCTTCTTATATGTATAGTAGCTAAATATAAACTTAGTTCGAAACTTTATGTATATTTATGTGCTTGTGTTACAGTAGTAATATCTCGAAACTACACAGTTTCGATATATGTATTTTGGTGTGACTGCCGTACAAAATAAAGGTTTAAAATTTTGTGATAGTATTATTTTTCTAAAGTTGATTTCTTATATATTGTCAAATGTTTATTTTACGGAAGCATGGCTTATAAAATGTGTATGTAAAATTCTTGCGCTAGTGACTGAGTCACAGACAAGGCACAGGCAAAACAATTAGGCGCAAGAAACTAAAATTTATCATGTATCTTCCTTGGGTGCCGTAATTGGGTGCACATATGCACAGGATCGGGTGAAATGGATAAATTAAAATAAAATGTAATATGACACAATGATAACAAGTTTTCTAGGGAATACAAGTCATTTCCATAACGAGGCTTTAATTTTCAGGAAAAGGTATTAATATTTGACGTTTTTAATATTTGACGTTTGACATAATATTTGACGTTTTTAAAAAGTTTTAGCGATGGTGTAGCTGTGTCCAATATCTTAAAGTAATTACATCTCTACTTTGTATCTATACAATCTCTTTATCTTAGCTGCAACAACTTACATAATTATAATAAATTACGTAATTGTACACTCCGGTAGTTAGCGTAAAATGTATGTGTATCCAGCTTATTTAAAAGTCAAAGAAGAGCACATGTGAGATGCAGGTCACGTTTCGTAGATAAATTTACTTTTCACCACAGCAGCTCAAACATGCCGCTTTTGCTGCGAGACAACAGTGAACAAAACGCGATTTTGATTCGAGCGTGAGTAAAAGTAGCTTTTTAATTTTTCAATCTTCAGTGTCACGAATTTACATTGTTCAGCCATAAATTTGAAACATTCGAATTTTACTGTGCTCTGTCTCTTTCACATGTGCATATAAAAAGTGAGTGAAAAACAAACCCCTTCGAATTCGAAATTCGATTTTGGAATTCGACCTCAAAGAAAACACCTAAGGCAACGCAAAAAAAAAAAAGATATTTGTAATAAAGAAATAACTTTTTTTTATATGTTACATATTGTTGACATGTTTAATTTATTTTTGGATTTTAATAAAAATAAGTCTAATTAATAGTATAAAATTAGTATTTAACCAATACATTTTTATTTAGAATTACAACAATGATACATTTGAAAAATAAACATTAGGGACGCGGTATTAAAACGCGATTTAAAAAAGTAGCGGGAATAAAAATTTCTCTGATGCTGATACAGTAGGCATAGCGTAACGTGTTAAATTATATTAATATATAAAATAATCTAAAAGATGAGCGAAACTAGCGATGATGACTGTACTTTAACACCAGAAGAGTTAAATCAACAAGTGATTATGCAGAATTCAATCTATTCCTGTTCATTTCTATGTCTCCTAAGTAATATGTGTTCTCACTGCTGTGGTGAAAAGTTATGTGTGCTACACGAGAGCAAAGTTTTTTGTATCTCGTGCTGTTGAGTCCCTCACCACGCTCAGGATTCTAACTTTGATTCACTCGCTACGCTCGTGAATCAATCATAGAATCCTTCGCTTGCTCGGGACTCATAATCAGCACTCGAAACAAAAAACAACTTTGCTCTCTTGTTGCACAAATAACTATTTCCGTCGCTCTGTGGAAAAGTAAATATTCAGTTAAGACCAGAAAGCGCATTACGGGAGCTAAGGCATAATGTATTGGAAGCCACCAGGACAATGTTGTTGTTGATTTACTATAGCCTCATCAGTCTAACATTGAAAGAGATTGCACGATTGAGTAATTGTTGGTGATGTGAGTACCGTATATAGTATTTAATGGTAGGTAACGACGATGATAGCACTGGCGAAGCGGTGTATACGCTCTGTTTCAACTTCTTATAAACGTACTAGAGGACGCCAGCAGCTACGCCTGCATTTTCAAAAATTTACCCGTTATGGCCGATCCCGTGGGTATTTCGGAAAATCCCTTCTTAGTGCACCCCTACGGTCCTCAAGGAATATACATGCCAAAATTTAGCTTCCTGCGCCTAATAGTTTCGGCTGTAGCGTGTCTGTCAGTCAGTAACTAACGCAAGGATTTTATATATTAAGATGTAGTCGCTTGCAAAGGCACCTCCTACTACATGTAGACAATCACAGCTTCATAACCTTACATACTTATAGTAATTGCTGGTTGTAGGTACTATTGGAGACGTTGGAAACGATATCCTACTGACTGACTGCGACCGAGCTACGACCTTTTTTATGTTTTATTCAACCGTTTCATCACGATCCAGTGGTAATTTCGCGGAAAACTCCACTTAGCGCAAGCAAAGGTTCCCAAAGAACACACATGACTGCAATGTAAGCTTCTTACGCCTAATAGTTTGTTGTCGCCTAATAGTTGTCTGTCCGTCAGTCGTAAGAATTTGATTGATTTGGTTATTGATTTTGGTACACTTATGATATGTGAAAGAACTACGCGTGTTCATAGTGTCTGCATAGAGAATACTGCAGATTTTTCCCCTATGCAATTCATAATGTACAAATAAAGCCGCAAATCTTCCAGTTGGTCCATTGATTAGTCTTCCTCTAGCGTTAGCAGAAGTCACAATCTAGAAATGATTGGCAAACAGTACGTCAGCAATAGTATACAATCAGAATGTGGAGCGGGCAAATGAGATTATATGAGATTAGACGTGACTTGGAGACTATAGTCGCCGCTTGGACGCTTGGGAACATTACGGCACCCGGGCCGTATTCGGGTCGCACGTACTGACTCGTTTTGTCCAATTGTTTGTCTTCCGTATAATGAAATAAATAGAGTTTGTTTCGCATTGTGGTAAATGTGAGTCCTGTTTGTAAAGATGTCTATTTACTATCTCTGTTTAGTAGAAATCGTCCTGAAAAATTGCTTACTTTTGGAGGTTTTCGTATCTCTAGAATGTTCTCTAGTTTTGTCCTATTGGCGAACTGTCCCAAACAGATTATACAGCATGTTCTGCTTGGCAAAAAAAATACTTTGCATCCTTTTAAAACCTATATTTATTTCGCACGATGTATCTTCCGGGTTCATGATAAGGTAACATTAACATCTTAACCTGCAACAAACCTAAATGTATTTAACTCTCATCACATTAGTCATAAACAACAGCACTGTAAACATTTTGTCAGAAGGGAAGGTCTTGCTTGTTTTAATAACGTTCATAAACTTGTGTAAACATTCAAGCTGTCGAAGAGTCGAGTAACAAATCAAAATGTCAGCAGAGTTACTAGTTAATTGAAAAACTTTCGCACAAGATCGATTGCTTACCTGACATTTAGGTCTAACAGGAAATGGATGGGTTCTTATATTTGCCTTTTTGTTTCTAAAGTTTGTGACGATCGTTTTGATGTTTTGTCCCACTGTGATAGGTTTTCTTATATATATCCTATCTAAGTTAAATAATTCAGTTTGGAACTAGGTCTCTCTGAATTACATTTCGAAACAGATTTGCCAACGGAAACAGCATCCGATAACATTGTAGAGAGTTTGGCAAAATTATCTTGGATCTACGTGAAGAAGTTTTCTTTGGTAACATAAAACCTACAGGCTAGAGTACAAACTTTGTACTCTAATCTGTCTAGGTGCTGAAAGGCGTACTTTACTTAAGTTAGTTTGCTGATGCTGAGTAATTCCCGACAGGAAAACTTATAACATTTTACGCAACTTGGTGATTCGTATTAGCACATAAGACTGAATGTTTGGGTTTATCTGTTTTTTATATTTTGGCCAAGGCAATTAACAATAAATTAGAAACGAATTCAAAGTATTTTATTCTCTTCCATCTTAACTTTTCTTTTGTTTTCAGTGGGGTAAAAGGAATGGGATCATCTCTCAATTCTGTTAATATTAGAGAATTGACACATATTGCAATTAGGCTAAGCAGCTTAATTCAACATAACAGCAACCAAATAGCCCAAAATTATTTCCAGGACTCAGGCAACGCACGTAGTGGTGAGAAGAGTCTTTATAGAGAGATGGGACGTCAGGGCAAGTAATCTGTTGTCAAGTACCTATTCATACATGGCAGTAACACTTACCTAATGGTTGGTGAGTCCAATGTGTGCTGTAGGTAGATAAAAGATATGCTTGGATTTAGTAACGTAATTTAACATAGCAAATATTAAAAAAGAAATAATAGAAAATATAAAAATATTTAGCCGTGTGGTTGACGGCATAGAATACAAGTGTCACCACCCCCTATCTTCCCGTGGGTGTCGTAAGAGGCGACTAAGGGATAACACGATGCAAATACCATCTTTGCGTAGAGACGGAAAACTCGACATCAAACCCTATACGACTGCCTCGTTGGTCTCGCGGCATAAATGTGCGCGTGGGATCGGGAGGTCCCGGGTTCGATTCCTGGGTTGGGCAGTGTTATTGGGTTTTTCTGTCACGAAATTCTCAGTAGCAGCTCGGAGTCTGGAAATGTGCCCGGTACAGCAATAGGCTCGCCCCTTATTACGTGGGACTAAAGTATATCTGGCGAAAAGTGGGTGTAGAAATACACCTCTGCCTACCCCTTCGGGGATAAAAGGCGTGACGTATGTATGTATGTATAAAAAATATTTAAGCTGATTGATTAGCTAACAAAGAAAAGTCAGCAAGCGATATAAAACTAATAACAGCAAAGTGCATCGATGCGCTGTTCGCACGAAGAAAATAAGCAATATTGATAGCTGTCTGCAAAATTAAATATCGGATAGCAATAAAGGTCGTTGAAAATAACGTCTAGACTGCAGACAACACATGCTGTGAGAAAATGTAATTAATTTCAACACCGTCAAAACAATGGGATACAAATCTTTTTATATGTTTCGGAGTTTCGCCACATACCTCCGTTCTATGTGGAACGGTAAATGCATATGATGGATATGCTTTGCAAATAATTCGAAATAGTCTTGGCAGTGGTTTGAGTTATGTAGGTGCTTTCGATTATTGAAGTGAACAATTCTTTGGAGGTACCTAGCATATTTAAGAAAAAGCTAAGAAGGTGCTAGTGCCAGTGTTAACCGCTTCTTAAGCCAATGCTTAATTCAAATTTGGTGGAAGCAAGACTATATACTGAACGCTGAAAGAAGAAAAGACGAGCTTTGCTGATTTCGGCAAGAATGGGCCAGCTCCACCGGGGTAGTACGTACTACGTTCTCTCAGAATATAGACGTAAAGTAACAGTATCTATATTGTTGCGTATCGTTTGGTGAGTGAGAGCCACATCCCCTTCTCCCTCTCCCTCATTCTGCTCCTCCTTCGATTCCTTTTCCATCTCAAAGGGCGGCAAATCACCTTTAGGTTGTAACTATTTATTACTTAGCAGGAAACTAGTTCAAACTGTTCATTGAGTGAAGTGAGTTCAAGATTGCTTGCAACAACTATTTACAGTTTAACTCTAATGATTCTTCAATGTTCAAAGTATTGGCAAATCAATTAATATATACCTACTTACCTGCTGCTGTGAATTAATTATATTGACTGAAGGGCAGGATTTGTTTAAGCTATCACCTTCTATCTAAATCTATATTATTCTTACTGCAAATGTACTGACTGTGATAAAGTATTAGATCTGGGAGTCCTATATTTTTAGTATTTGTAAAGTCAACAAAGATGATCTCCATCATCCCCGCGTCATTATCACCTCGGTAGCATCCGATACAGAGGATATTAGCTTTTTGCATAGCGACTGACCATATAACCTACAACTCAACGGGATAGTGATATTCAGTGATTAACAGCCATTTTCAATATTCGAACTATAGATAAATCTGTAGATTTTAGATACGTGTTTGACATATTTTGTATGGAGCTTATGTCAAAAACTGTCAAAAAGGAATCTAAAATCTACAGATCTATCAAAAATTCGAATATTGAATGCCGCAGTTAGAAAGTCATTCGCGATAAAGAGTTTAGTGTTGAAAGAACGAAAATGTTGTCCATGGCTTGTGCAGCATAATATTTACAGCCATTATACAGACTTTTGTAGGCTTTTGTTTGGTCTACTGCACCCGATGGTCAAAAGGGTTGGTTTGATGTCCTGGTTTCCGTCTCTTTTATGCTGCATACATAGATATATTTGCCTGCAAGCATTGTTAAATGATTACAGTGAAAATATACTATCTATAGGCCGTATATATCTTCCGGAGTCAAAAAGATGCATAAGTTACTTGGTTATACAAGCTACGTCAAGCAATTTACTTTCAATTACGATCGTCTAGTTTTTAGATTGCCATTTGCTTCATTAGCCGAGTAGACTTTCATCAAAACTTCGACAAATAAAAAGTGAAATTGACCATTCGGACAAAGGTCTCCCAGCAATGTACCTACCTAATTGGGGATTTTTTATGGGAAAACACTATCGATTAGTCAATTTTTGGTGCAATTCGTTTAAAACTCGGGGCAATCAATGGTAATGAAGAAGACGTCATAAAATGTTAAATGGTCCTGTTATACAGAAGGCGATTTAAACTGTTATTAAATGGTTATTAACCAATTTTTATTGCGTAAATGAATGCATTGCATTAATTTACTATGTATTGTCACAATAGTAATTGGGTAGGTTTAGTCACTCCAATAAACCTTATAAAAGTTTGAGTTAATAGTAACGGCTAGGCAAATAGTTAAACTTTGTAGATCCGAATCATTCGCCTAGTACTGTGAAGGAACGGCTGAATATCATGCAGACCGCGCCGGTTGTTCAGCGCCTATTATTAATAGACTATTAATTAAACGGCAAACTAAGCTAGTTGGCTGCGAGTGCGGCAACATAACTATGTATTATATATAATAGAATCATTTCAAGTTCTTATGGTCCATAGCGTGTCACTACTGCAACGCTTTTCGTGCTATCAACTTCGTCTTAGTTTATAATCGACAAGTGTACTCTCAATCTTACGATTACTATGCGAAAGACATACTCACTGAGTGGAACAGGAGGAACATACGAGGCTATACGAGGCTAAAGAGAAGTTACATACCCCGCCTCAGTAACAAATTTGCATAGAAAGAAGAGAGCTCTGCAACTAGGAAGGCCTCTCAATAAATAAAGCCAAAGCAACAGACTTAAAAGTTGGCCAACTCAGTGGCTTATTTTTTTAAGACAGATTGCCATGAAGCAGAAAGCAGAAAGAAAGAAACAAAAGAAAAAAAAACTATGCGAAAGACAAACTCATCATCCTAGCGTTGCTATACAAGACTTTCGTCTACTTTGCCAAACATAGAATTTTCTGCAGAGCGATTGACGTCTGACTTCCATTAGAGAAGGTGATACCACTGTATGATCTAGATAGGTGTTAGGATATATTAGAATACTGACTTTATGAGATTACTGTCAAACATTTACACAAGAACGAAGTCCACGGCTTTCGCCGGTATTTCATGTGCTCTCATTTAGAAGAAGAAACGTATATTCTTAAGAAAATCGGAATAATAAATAACGTTTCAACACTAACAAAGTCGCACATACCAACGCGTAAGAAACATTCGCATTGTTATTATTTTGTTATTGTTATGATTTATAGTCAGAAAGACGCGCGTGGCCTTACTTTACTCCTAAAATACAAATTGCTATGCCCTAAAGACCCTTTTACATTGCACAACTTCAAGAAAACTGGTCATAGGTCGAATCGGGGTTAGTATTATATCAACAGCAATTAAAGATATATTATTTTATAATTTAAACTAAGATATAAAGTAAAATTATCTACCTGTTTCCTATCGATTTGAAATTACTCAACTTTCAGCTAATAAAATTAAATAATCCGTCTATACAGCTTCTGTAGCACTAATAGTATAACTACGCGTACTGCCTGTTGAAACCATGTTATATGAAGACTTATACATATATCGGTAAACATAATCTTTTGGTTGGATCCTGGTGGCTGAACTGTTATTGGATTTTTCAGAAAACACTGTGGCGAAACAGGTACTCTACTCTACTCTCACTGACATCCTTTAAAAGGCAATAGACAATTTATTTTAATATCACAACGCAGATGGTTCAATCAAGTTTGTACATACTTTTGAGCAAGTACAGTTACAATTCTAAATTTATATAGACTATAGAGTTGAACAACCCAGTCTTAAAGACCAAGTAGTCATATTGTAAACGGTCTCTAAGAAATAATACAAAGCAATTTGGAGTGTTCACGGCTGTGCCTAATTACTCATAATAATACGTACGCATTGCTGCACAGAAAATAATTTATTTTCAACGCTATATTTATTGTAATTTATTGTTTAGTTCGGTGTGTGAAAAGCCAAAGGTTTTAACTGTATTAGCGAAAGTTGGTGACTAGTGAGTAATCGTGTAATCGAATTGCGGCCGTCCGTGGGATTACAGGGTCAGTTACCGTGCTGGCTAAAGTTTAATTCGGGATTTATTTTATGCTTCCAAAGCGAAAAGCATTATTTTAATGTACCTACTTATGTTTACAAATAAATCCTTGACTTCGGATTGGACTAGTAATTTTGACACCCCTCAACCGGGTTTGAAATCTGCAATTTTCAAATTCTGTGAAAATATCTGAATTTAAATTACTACTAAGTTGTTCATTTTTAATATAAATATTTTGTAACAAGCCGTGATGCTGACGAATGACTATGTATCTATTATTTGCACTTCTTATCAAACCATTTAAGTCGTCTGAGCTAAAAATAACTCGAATAATGCATTTTTATTATCGCAATGTCAGTAGGTTAACTTTTTATCGTGAGTTTTATATTAAACACTGTATAAATAGACCTACGCATATCAATTTCGGTACGAAAGTTTTATTCACGTCTAGATAATAACTGGCCATTTGGTAGAAAGCGATATCCTTGGCACATAGTCTTGGTTATAAGTGTTATAACATAATATAACTTCACGCCTTTATCCCCGAAGGGGTAGGCAGAGGTGTATTAAACACCCACACTTCGCCAGTTATGTTTCGGTCCCAATGTAATAGGGCGCGAGCCTATTGCCATATACCCGGCACATTATTAAGCGAGCGATAATTAACATTTTGAATACAGACATAACTTCGAAAAGTGAAAGTTATGATCTTTTACCACTATATAAGGAATAGCAACGAAACACAAGCGTACCTTTACCTACTGAAAAGTCGGAAAGGGGAGCATGCTGAACATAAGCTAGAAATTACGCGTTCTTCGGCGTCTGGACCTGCAGCTGAGAAAAGGGCGATGACACTACTAGTCCGAAGTGAGGGGGCATCCAACCCAATTAGTGCAACCGCCAAGCCTTTGACAGCAAGCTTCTGCTACCCTGAAATGTAATACTTACGCCGAATCAATTGATTATCATCGTCCTAACGTTATCCCGGTTGCATCCAAGACTAACATGCGGGGCCCGAGGTCCGATTAGTATTCTAACTAGATATGGAAGATTATCAGCTTTTCTTCTGTCTGACTTACGCAACCCATAAGGATGGGGATATTCCATGGCTTAGCCCAGTATCAGTTCTTTTCAGGGCACTTACTCCCCGTAATGACTGTCGTGCTCTTCGAGTCATCGCGTAGTCAGGCGCAAGCGATAATAATTAACAATCTTCCAAAAAGTCACTGGTGCACGCCGTGGATTCGAACCCGTATCTTCTGTTGTTGATTCAGTTCTTTGGTATCTCCACTAGGCTATCGCTTCCTTCTACGCCGAACTAAATTTTTTATCCAATATTTCTAAATAATAATTTAACTATGCCACAATATCAACACGTACCCCAAGTTTATACGACACCATTATTTTAATTGCCTGGACTCCAGGCCATCTACCGGCGCGCCTAAATTCTAATCCAAACACACCCAGTAATCGTTTTAAATAACTGTGTCCCTAAAAACACGAGACTGCGTGAACTCATCATGTTAAGAGATATTTTTAGCGAGCCAATTACTAAACACGCGACAATTGTATCAACTAATTATAAATATAGTGGTCGTCTGCGTCCAGGGGAAATTAAAAACAACTTTCCTTGCTGAGGTAATGAACTAGGGTTTTAATCAAAATAATACCTATATCTTTCAGCGTGAAAACAGCGAAGAATATACAGCTGAGCGCTTATATATTCTTCGCGAGACTAGTAGATCGTAGAGACTAGCGAGATGTGGCTTGCTTGATGTAATAAATCGCAAAGTTAAGCAAAGCTTCCATAAATCGTCGCTTGGATAGGTGACCGTGTGGTATTAATTTACATTAGAGCGCTACCGTGCTTCGAAAGCCACGTAAAGCTGTCGGTCAACTAAAAAAAACGTAAAACTCGGTTGAAAGTTTAGAGAAATAAAGTGCATTGACATTTTCATTTATCTCACAGAGCTGAATGCTTGTTGTTGTTATAAGTTTTGTCAAAAAAAAGAACAACAAAACGTCGTGTTTTAATAAAGATTAATGAGAAGACGCGAAAGAACATAGACTATGTTTTATTTCGCTTGAATGTTGCATAATCATAATTAAAAATAAACCGTTTGAAAATGCAGCACTTTAGGCAAGATTATATTCTCAATATTTACAATGTAAGTATATCGTCGTTATACTATGGTATGCGTTTATGGAAAGGGAAAACTACCGTTGAACTTAGCAAGGACATAAACATAGTATATTCTCTGTGTTGCCAGTTAGCGCCATCATTCCCTTTTCAAACAGTTGCAGTAAATAATTTAACGTATCTCAAGAAGCTACTTTAAATTTCGAATGTTGGCAGACGAGCAGTTAATTAAACTTCCTTCTGTTTTCAAATTCCAACGAACATGCAGTGTTGCCAAAAACCTCTTGTTTTGAATGGCAATCGCATAAAAGATTGAAACTAACGTAATTCATTCGTCCTCTTAAGCATTCGTGTTATATTTTTAAATTTTGTTCAGTATTTGTCTTCGCGTTCATTGCGATTTTGTATCACTCGGTGTCACGACACGAAAACAATGTCGATTGCATGTGAATGTACTGTTTAAGAGTTCATATTTTATTGATATTGGAATCAGAAATATAAAGCTGTATTTTTATAACAAATCAATTGGAGCTTTTTATTTATTTGGCTTTTGAGATTGTGAATTTGATTTCGTTGTTTTTACATATTTGTGGGCTGGTCCTTTATCGTTCAGAGCAGATTTTGAATGTATGATGAATGAATCGACCAATTTTTTTTCTAAATTGAGTGTAGAGTGGTTCCTCTGCTAGAAAATAGACAGCAGTAGGTAAGTACATGTATCGGATAGACGGCAATAGATTATCTTCTATTTATAGATGAGAGATCTCGTAGGAATTATTTCGTGGAAAGAATACTAAATAATCAAAGAATACAATAATTCAAAATAGCTGCCATTTGACAGTTAATAATATTTTTTTATTAACTGTCACTTGTCCGTGTGGTGACGGATTAAGAATACGGAATGTCACCACCCCATATCATCCCATGGGTGTCGTAAGAGCCGACAGAGGGAGCATATTATGCAGAGAACAGCACTGTAAGAGAAGGAAAACTTGATACAAACCCTATACCACGGTAATATTATTACCGTGCCTATACCAACCCGTTTGGCCAGCGTGGTACAGTAGGCCAATACCTCCTTTCAAAGGAGAGGCCTCTAGTCCAGCAGTGGACCGTAAAAGGCTGATGATGAATATTTTTTATGCCTTTGTGAACGGTTGATACGACGGTTTTAATATAATGGAATTTTTTTCTAAAGCCTATTATGGTTTATTATTATTTCGAATATCAAATTCGAAATAATGAACCATAGTAGGCATTTAAAACAAAAATATTAAAAGACCAGAAGTAAAATAATCTCGAAGCAGACGAAGTATAAAAAAATATGCCGCGGGTTTTAGTATGGCTGAATCGAATAAATATACTTAAATATATAGTTTTCTAGAGGTACCTAATAAATGCAGTCAAAATATACAAGCTTATTAGAATAGAATAGAATAGAATAGAATATCATTTATTTTCTAGAATATGGTATCATACATGTGTTATAAATTTAACATCCAGCATATTCTGCCACATAAGGCGTGCAAATATTAAAAAGACATTAAAACATTGAGAATATTTTGAATTATTAACATTACATTTGGAATAGTAATTATCATTGCATAAATTAATTAATAATCATTTATACTTAAAACTAAAAAAATAAAAATGTCAGTAGGTATCATTAAATGTCAGTGTTCTATCGCAATAATAAGGAATGTCATAGTGTAATTAATTTATCATTCAGGTATTCATTGATGTCATAATAAACTTTTTCTAACAATAACTTACAAAGCATAGTACGGAAATGTCTTAGTGGTAATTTGCTGATATTATCTGGAAGATTGTTATATATTTTTATGGACATGCAATATGAGTTTCTCCTATACAGTTCTAACCTAATCTGGGGAATTTTAAGCCTTGTTTTATGTCGCGTATGACTATTTTCTGCGTCTCCTAGTCTTGTAAATACTGTAGGATTCTTTTTGACGAATAGACAGGTTTCTAATATATACAAACACGGCAATGTCAAAATTTTGTGTTTTTTAAATAGTGGTTTACAGCTATCTCGGTAATCACAATCGAACATTGCTCTTATACATTTCTTTTGTGCTATAAATAATTTGTCTATATCTACTGAGTTGCCCCAAACAATTATTCCATAACGGAGAACAGAGGCTACATATGCATGGTATGTCATAATTGCTGTCCTTACATTGACTATTTCCCGTATTCGCTTTATTACAAATATAAAGCGATCAACCCTAATTAGAACATTTTGGATGTGTGGCTTCCAGTTACAGTACTTATCAACCGTGATACCCAAAAATACACATTCATTTGTAACATTCAGTAGCTGCTTATTAAAGCTGACTTCTATGTCAGGAATGTTTGCCTTATATGTTTGGAATTGAATTATGTTTGTTTTTACTATGTTAATTTTAAGATTATTTTGCTTTAGCCAAGTCACTGTTTTGTTAATGCAATCATTTACTTCCGTTTCTAGCTCTTTTATACTATTGCTTTTTACTATAAGGGTTGTGTCATCAGCAAAAAGAATACATTTTTGAGTAATCGCATCTGGAAGGTCATTAATATAGAGTAGAAACAGAAGCGGAGAGAGCAGACTGCCCTGTGGCACTCCATATTGGTTTAGTAAATATGAGGATCGGTAAGTTTGTTGTATATTGTTGCTGGTTTTAATTATTTCTACGCATTGAACTCTGTTGTTTAAGAAACTTTTGATCCAATCATATGCATTGCCACGCAAACCATAGCTGTCTAATTTTGACAATAGTGTTTCGTGGCAGACAAAGTCAAAGGCCTTTGTCATGTCAAGGAATATCCCTGCTACCATTTCTTTTTTATTTATGGCTTGTGTAATCTGGTTGAAAAGATTAAAACATGCTAAGGTTGTGGAACTATTTTTTTTAAACCCATATTGTTCATTTTTTAAAATGTTGCAATCTGTTATAAATGTATTTATTTTATTGTACATAACTTTTTCAAAGACCTTTGCTAAGATAGGGATAAGAGTTATAGGTCTGTAGTTGTTCATGTCCGTCTTTACTCCCTTTTTATATAGAGGCTTTATTACAGATCTCTTTAAGCGGGTTGGAAATATTCCTTCAGTCAAGGACAAATTAATAATATATGTGAACGGGACTACAATGTTTACAGCACATATCTTAATTATCTTAGTGTTTATATCATCATATCCTGTTGAATTTGTGTTTTTCAAGGATTTGATAATGTTTAAGATATCAAATTCATTAACTGGGGTTAGAAAGATGCTCTTACAATTACTTGGGATTTTTGATTTTTGACAAGCATTTTCAATTTTTTGATTAGTTACAGATATGTAAAATTGGTTAAACAACTCGCATATTTGCCTTGGGTCGTCATATTTAATATTGTATACCAGAACAGAGTCAATCTCAGATTTATGGTTTGTATTGTTTGATGTGTCCTTTATTATTTTCCAAGCTGCTGAGCACACATTTTTAGATTTAGCAATATAGCGTTCGCTGTCAATTTGTTGCGAGGAGCGTATACACTTCTTAAGAAGTTTTGAATACTGAATATAGGTTTTTTTATTGTTTTTTTTATTGCACTTGTTTGTAATGTAATTTAGATATAGCAGTCGTTTCTTAGTGCAACAATGCTTAATACCTTTTGTCAACCATCTGTTTTTTAATGGTTTATTTATGCACTTAACTTTCTTGAATGGGAAACATAAGTTATAGAATAGAGAGATTGTGTCATGAAATCTGTTAAATGCTTCTTCAGTAGTTTGATGTTCAAATATTTCTGAGAAAGATAGACAGGACAAGTGTCTGTTAAATTTCTGTATGTTTTCCTCATTTTGATCCCTGACAAATTTGAACCACATGCTTGGTATTTTCTTGATTTTGTTATGTATCTCTAAATTAACTGTAATAGACTGTGCCGTTTCATGATCCGACAGGGCCAAGTAATGAAGATTTGTCTTTTGTTCTAGTATATTGCTAACAATTAGGTCCAAGCAGGCATTCTTCCTAGTGGGTAAAATTATATGGTTTGTTAAGTTATTGTTCTGTAATATAGAATTTAGTTCATGTACTGGTTTACTTACTTTTTTCATGTCTATATTCCAGTCACCACAAAGTACAAGCCTCTTGTTACCTCTTTTGCAAACAGTGTTAATTAATTGTTCAAGTTGACTAAGGAATAGCTGCATTTGGTGTGGGCGTTCTATATATACACACTACTATAAGATTGAAATTTAAAATTTCAATGGCACAAAATTCAAAATGACATTGAATTGGTGGGATCAGAAAAGTAATTTCTTTGAATTCTAGGTTGTTTTTAAGTAGAATGCATGATCCACCTCTGCGTTGGTTTGGTCTAGAAAAGCATGCTACTAGTCTGTAGTTGTCTACTTTTAGGTTACACTCTGTACCGCGCTTCATGAATGTTTCAGTTAAACATATGATATCAATGTCACCCATATCTTTATTCAATTCAGTAATAGCTGCGGAAAGTATTTCTTGTTTGCTTAGTAACCCGGCAATATTTTGGTGCAATAAAGTTATAGTTTTATAGTTGTCTTTATTAACGAAAAAGCGTCTTACCTGGGCTGCAGATACTTTTTAGGTCCTCACAGCGTTTGGCGCTAAAGTATAAGGTAATTTTCGTTTGCACAGTTTTGTTTGTTATTATCGACATATTATTCGATTTAGTCGGTTGGGGCTTATACCTAGCTAAATTGGTCTTAATTTTGCTTATAATTTCACTATCGTAACAATAACTTTCAATTACAAACTTTATTTTAGAACTTAGGTTGTATAGATAGGTTATATGATGAGTTTTATTATTGTACGAATGTGTAGGCTTGGGTATTTTCAGGTATTTACAATTTTTATAGTTACGTGATAACAATTCTAAGTTATTATTAATCATGTTTTCATTAAGGTAAGGGTTATGTTGTACATTAATGACAAACAGTGAATGACAGCGCAACTTATACAAAACATTGCATAGTTCAGAAATTAGTATGTAGGGGTACTTGTCATTTGATCCCACGGCTAGCAGGATGATATCGTTTGGATTGAGACCACTTAAAAATGTATCTGTGCAACTCTTAAGAACTTGCGTGCTCGTGGCATTTGGCTTGACAAAAGACATAACCTGGTAGTCGCTTAGTTTCGTAAATGTCTGCGCTAATCCTTTGACTGGCTGGTCTCCAAACACATAGATTCGGCGTTTTGCTTCTGTTGGGGACGTCTTCGTTTCGGTGTCCGTTTGTACCGTGTTTGTGAACCGTTCATGTCCCGCTTGCTCGGGTTGACAGAGGTCTCCACTTATCTTTCGAATATTACAAATAGTTACAATTTAATTCCAAAGATTGCTATGCAGGGGGCCCAGTGTGCGCAATGATCGCTTGCTAAGGGACACAGATATTCATCGGGCTGAAAACATATCTTTGAATGTCTCCATATTATTATTAAGCATTGTGAAGTCTGTCTGTCCCGCAGTTGGTCGGAATGGTGGCTTATGATCTTACCCTTTACTAGAAGTGAAGAAGATTATATAACAACATTGCAATCAGAATCAGAAATTCTCAGTAGCAGCACGGAGTCTGGAAATGTGCCCGGTACGGCAATAGGCTCGCACCTTATTACGTGGGACTAAAGTATATCTGGCGAAAAGTGAATCAATCAATGAATGGTTTCGGTTTATGCCTTCCATTGTCAGAGGTACGCCTCTGCAAGGTGGACGACGCGACGCTCTTGTTCTGTGTTGCAAAGCCTTGGGGAGGCCTTAGTTCTGCATTGGAAGTTTTATTCAGATATTGAATCATAGGTGCGAGATTGACTTGACCTGACACGAAAAAGAACACAATACCTTTGTTTTTTTTATATATACTCACGCCTGTATCCCCGAAGGGGTAGGCAGAGGTGTAATGTTACACCCACATTTCGCCATGAATTTTATAACGTAATAGGGGGCGAGCCTATTGCCGTACCGGGCACATTACCAGACTCCGTGCTGCTACTGAGAATTTCCTAACGGAAAAACCCAATAACATTTTGCCCGACCTGGGAATCGAACCCGAGACCTCCCAATCCCACGCGCACATTTATGCCGCGAGATCAACGAGGCAGAGGCAATACCTTTGTAAAATAATACTTGTAAACTACTATCGTTTTCATCATTTGTATTTTTATTAAGTTCCATTAGAGTCTATTTTCTGTTGTTCCTATAAACAGACAAGCTAATTACGTCTAGATTATACAATAAATTAATTTAGAACGTGACCTCTACTTATTCATAACAAAAACTAATTTACAAGCATCGGATAACTAGTTTTTAATATTATAATCTTATCTGTAATGTCGTTGTTTTTATTTGTAGTTTATTTTGATAAGTACTCTATATTTCAGTTATTTGTTTCGTAACATAATTAATTTATTATTGTTCTTGTTTTTGTATATTATTATTTAGTACAGTATACCTACTACACTAAATAATATTATACAAGAACTAGAACATATTCGCGGTATTTGTATTAGTTCTTGTAAAGGTAGAGATCCAACTCAAAATGTCAGTATAGCTTTGTTTTGAAAAACAATCACAGTGTCTGCACTTACTATGAAATGTGGTCTAACAGGGACAAAACACCACCATCGTCTTGCTGCATCGAATATTTTTCACCTACGAGCCTGGGGTCCGATTTCTATTCTAACCAGATATGACAGAATTTTAGCTTTTTCACAGAGCAACTGCTGTCTAACCTGCGTACCCCAAAGGGATACAAGACAAGGCTAAACCCATTGTCAGTATATTGAAGGGTAAAATAAAGTCTGTCAAAGATCTTCATGATTGCCGGGGTTGATGGTTTAATGTGCTCTACGTGGCACAGATTGCAACTGCTTCAGTGCGTGCTGGTTTAAACTCCAAAATTACCTGATACCTGTAGCACGGTAATGATGATGTGTGGAGAACTTCCCGTTCGTTCATGGCCGACAGAGTGGACAGAATCAGTGTTCATTCCCTTACACAAAAAAGGTTTTACTAAGACTTGTGGCAACTATAGAACCATCGCATTGATTTCGCATGCGAGTAAAATCCTCCTGCACATCATTAATAAGCGCCTCAACCACTTTGACCGCCAAGCGCACCGATGCATCCATCCTTTCGCAGCTTCGTGTCCAAAAGCGCCTTTCCACCATCTGCCAGCAGCGCATATTGACCTACTTTGGCCCATAATGAAGAGGGGTGAAGAGAGCCTTGAAAAGCTGATCGTTGTTGGGAACACGGAGGGTAAACGAGCCCTGGGACGGTCCCCAACCAGATGGAGGGATCAAGTGAGAGGAACATCATCAACCATGTTTTGCTCTGTCGCTCGAGACGCGATAAACAGGCACCGGTGGAGGCAGATCATCGAAACCAGGTGCAAACCATCCACATCCGCCGATGACCACGATCCTCAGTCATGAGGGACCGACCACAGAGAGTAGCACGGTAATCTAAAGTCTGTTCGTTTCTCCTCTAGGCTATCGCTGCTCAAAACAGAGAAAAGCATATTCGGTGAAATAACCCGTACTGTCGCTTTTAGGTGCCATTATTTTATCAAATATTTTCTCTCGTCTTACATGTTTTCTCTTTTTTAAAGATAGCTACCTCACTCATATAGCGGTTCACGGAGTGCTAAACAAGCCTTCAGTGACCGGACACAAATCATACCCAGATATGAAACAACATGTAAGAATTGTTCCATATGGGAATCAAACCCACAACACTCAGTGGCCCTCAACAACCGTTTAAACCAGTCAATAGTCACTTCATTCACATAGAAACCAAGGTACTTCGTTCAATTAGTTAAGTAATCGTACGCAGTTGACCAATGACGTCATACGACACGTCACAGGTTTCACCTTCCCGCGATCGCTATCACCTGAATCCATCACGTGTTCGGCTCGCTATGTCCGTTTTACAGGAAGTGATAATACCTATCTGTGTGTTTATGATTAGTGTATGATGCCCATTACGTCATTTGGAATGGACGGACTGACTTACTGATCGTAATAGGTAGTTCAAAAGTAAAGCTGCGATTACAGAGGTCTCCACTTGGATGGATCTTTGTCGGGTATTTACGTCAACCGTGCGACCGTGTTTCGGAGGGCACGTAGAGCCGTCGGTCCCAGACCACGTCTTAATACGAAAATGTTCAGGCGATATCAGTGACTTCGTCAAGACTTTGAACTTCGACTCTCACCTGGAAAAGCTAATATTCTGTCATATCTGATTAGACAAGACAACACTCAGCGCATTATAAAGTGGTGAGTCGGCCGCTTAAACCACTACGCTAACCGTGTAGTCAACCTGTGCCAATTGGGAAATCACATCAGCGGGCTGTTAACGTGGTAAGAAACCTGGAACTCCTACAAATACCGTGAACACAATATCGGCAAAATTGAAACAGGTAGGTACTCATAATAGTATTTTAACATAGTTTCCTCTTTATATGGTAGGTAAAGACAAAAGGATAAATGATACAAAATTAAAATCGTACGATATTTAATCTGCATACCGCTTGTCAAAGTTACAGGAATACATATATTAAATATTAGTAAAAGAGAAACACCATATTATGTTGTATTAAATACGTTATGATACTTATGACTATTTGATAATGCTTGGAAAATAAAAACGGTAAATCAAAGATTGTTTCACAGCAATTCAAAGTTGAAATATGTCAGTAATGGTCTCAGATACAGATTGATCTGAGATATAGGTTAAGAATGTCTTATCTGATGTTGTTTCTGAAGTCGTATTTTTGCGATGATAGTAAAGTGCTATCCAGTATATTAAATATCTGAATTATTCGCTCACTCTGGTAGTAGCTGGTAGACAGAAACCTATAAATAAGCGACAGAACATTATAATGCTTAATATATTTATTGTGACGAAACAAAGAGTGATTTTTATCATTTGCCGAGTGCATTTACTATCAGTTTTCTTGACCTTCATAGCATTGCTGTGATTACAGCCAGATAGCAGCACAAGGAGAAAGTGTCGAAAGATTCATAACTTTGTATTTTAAAGGCCATCCCTCTTACATATATTTAGGGATAGCTATTTTCCATGGTTTAGACTTGTCCGTGTGGTGCCGGATTCAGAATACGCAATGTCACCACCCCGTATCATCCCATGGGTGTCGTAAGAGCCGACAGCGGGACTACTACATACTATGCAGAGAACAGCACTGTAAGAGAAGGAAAACTTGGTACAAACCCTATACCAACCCGTTTGGCCCGCGTGGTATAGTAGGCCAATTCCTCCTTTCAAAGGAGAGGCCTAGTCCAGCAGTGGACTGTAAGGGGCTGATGATGAGACTACTGTTAGTTTACTTAGAGGTACTGACTACCTTTAACGACTGTCAAAGATCTTCATGACAGCCGCGACCGACGGTTTGAAATGCTCTTTCGGAGAGCATGGGGCAAGCGATTATTAATAATCTAATAAACATTTAACTCCGAAAATTCAGTGGTGCACGTCTGCATTGCAGTCTGTTGGTAACCCCACTATGCCACCGCTGCCTCTAATAGCCTATTCCAACTAAATATCTCCCCCAATAATAGAAGCAAGAAGAACACAACGGTTAAAGGTGCTCGTGATGCAAAAATTACCGAGTGTTGATGTTATATTTTTTGTAGATATCCGTGGTTTACACTGTTGTAGTATTATGTCTAGTGCGAGAGTTGTCCATATAAGAAAAATAAGTTCAGCTAATGCATATTTTAGTACTAGTTATATGTCGAATGGATCAAAAACCACGCCATTCGTAAGAGCAAACCGATAATTTATCCCTGTATTCGTGAAGAGTACCAATCACTTTGTGAATTCCCCGTAGAATAATCATCTACAATACATTTAGATAAGGAAAGGGAGATGAAGAAACTATTGTTTTCCTTGTTGGATATTATGTAGCGGTTTCAAAGTGATTCTGTTCGCGTCAGTTTTGTCAATTTGACGTCATTGTAGGTTATCGGTCGGTTACGCGCGTAATACATCGACGTGTATCTAATACAAACTATGCATCGATACAGTTATCAGCATATGCTTATGTATTCTGGATTCTGTCAATGTATCGGAGGAAAAGAGTCTGGTTTATAGAAGTTATTACTATCATCCGTGACTTTGTTTCATCTAGATTATAGATTGCTTAAAGATATGAAATCAATTTGTATCTCAACTTCTTTTGTGAATTTTTTTAATTTACAATTGTATATACAATTCCGGATAGACTAGGAAAAAACACTGTATCGAAGGAACCTTGCAAACATATATACCAATCGAAACAAACAACACCCAAAGAGCATTTGTAGAGTCCATGAAGTGTTGTCAAGATCGATTTAATGGAACTGGGCGCAATGTTTAGCATCGAGGCATCGGCTTTAACAAATTCATTCCGTGCAGCCAAATAGGTACGTAAGGATTCACCTTAAAGAATCCACATATAAATCTTCAAACGTGGAGTTATCTAAAGCCGCTTTGGTGATAATCGTAATATTAGTTTCATAATGAACCATAACTACATTTATTTTTATTTATTTATTAGATTCACCAACAGTTACTACAATGTTTACAACACTAAAACTATTCATATTCCAGGCTTTAAAACAAAAATTGCATAACTAATCAAAGGTGAATACCGCATGCATCAGAAATTAAAATTGTAATTAAAAGCAACAATGTTAGTGAGTAACTAAAAATATTAATATTATAAAATAAATTTAGTACTGTGCAATTACAGGCCTTTAACTATTTATATGCCTAACACATTGTTGCAATATTCAACTTTAACCTTATCAGTAGGTAGGTATTAAAATTTAACAATGTGATCTATTCCAATACATATCATATTTTATTATTATTGTAACATGACTACATAGATTCCACCTGCCTTATAGCCATTACACGTGGGTGGAACCACGTGCAATGGCTATAGAGATAAATGGTGGCCTGTGTATTATTCTAATAATTTCTGATGTATAAAGTATATTACGGCAACGTTTCATGAAAATTCATTCAGTAGTTTGGCGTTAAAGAGCTACACATATCCATCCACACCCTTATAATAGTAGTATAACCTACTTTGCATAGGTGCATAGGGTTCCCACCAAGAACTTAGGGTCCCAAGCCAACCTCACCTGCAAGTGGTGCACCTGCCGATCAACGGACGAGGCTCTGGCAAACAAAACATCCCGATAAGCGGCAATAGGCTCGCCACCTATTACGTGGGATCAAAATACTGGCGAAAAGTTGGCGTTTAATATGCCTCTGCCTACCCCTTCGGGGAAACAGGTGTGAGTCTATGTATGTATGTATGTAGAACCTACTTTGTAATAGAAGTAGAATGCGGTAGACTATATTCAAGTGAGTGACACACGGTCGGTTAATGTGTCGTCAACAGAGATTTGACCCGTCGTCGTTATCGCTGTTATCGCTTTATCTGCGATTACCACGCATTGCTCTACTATACCATTACACATTATGTTCTAGTATCGATAATGTACGATAATGGAGTACGCGGGCTCGTAAAATAGAAACAGTTTTAATTTTCAATGCCTTATTGGTCCTGTGACGTGATTACGTTTGCAGTATCATGATGTCTTCTGTGCTGTAGACGTATCTGAAAAAAAAAGAGAAGGTAAAATATTGTTGCTATACAGCAGTGGGAACTGCTCAATGTTAAAACGTAATAAAAATATATTATAACAAAAATTACTATAACTAAATGAGCAATCAAAGCAAATTGAAAGCAAAATAATATAAAGCGATAAAAGAACATTTAGTAAGTCTGTCTCACAAATGCAATAATTAGTATAGTAATAAATGTAGAGTTATCAAGGATTTCTCATAGCCAGTTCTCAATAGCATTTCGGGATTTAGTATATAATTACTAGACCCCGAATCTGAGTAAACAGCTGTAAATACAAATTATAAATACTTAACGATGTATAATTTTTGATAAAAAAATGTATTTTTGGAGTTTACAACCTGTTTGGGTTTCATTTGTTTCATTTCTGAAAAAAAAAACTCGCGTTACTCTATGTATGCAAAGATAGGCAGCGATAACCTAGTGGAGATACCAAAGAAACTGCCATGCAGAAGGTATCGGGTTTTAATACTGTGCCTTCATGCCTCGGATAGCACCTTAAGCCGTTGGTCTCGGCTGGGATCTTTGAATACACTGACACTAGTCTAACCATGGAATATAACTATCCCTTGTGGAGTCAGACGTCAGACAAGCAGTCGCTCTTTGAAAAGATAAAAAAAAAGCTGATATTCAGTCAAATCTGGTCAGACTATTAAGCGGACCCCGGATTTTAACTGGGAAAACGCTAGGATGATGACTCTCTATTGCAAAAAATGTCAAATACACGAGCAAGTCTGCCTATACTGCTTCTACAATGAACGTCGTGACGTTATTCCTCGGAACATTAAATTATACTCAATATTATCATAACAAACGTCTATTATCGCTCGACATGACTTAGTTACACAACTTTGTACCGTAGAAAGACTCCCACCGACTTCTCTATAATGTTGTTAACGAAATACTTGGGACCGACAGCGCCGCGGGCGAACTTGATTCCCCTCGGAAAATTCGAACGAATGCCTGACTTCAGTATAATTAACTTCCGAATACTTCTCAGAGTAATACTGCGTAATACAGGCAAGTATAATCATGTGCTGTAAAGAGTTATTCTCGTATTAGAAAGAAACTTTGTGATTTGTCTGTTATATTTTCATCATAAGCATTGTGTACCTATGCGTCTTGTATTGGCTGCCTATCATGAGAAAGGTTAGGCTACTAGACCACCGCTGGCTAAGTACGTGTTGGTAGCCGTAACTTGTGTCAACTATTTTTATTTTATTTTTATTTTAAAAAGACAACTCCCGCATTAGGACTTAATCCAGTGTCGCGGGGAACTTTACAAACATACAACTAACAGACACAATGAACACCCAGACTCGAAACAACAATTTATGAATCACACAAAGTGTTGTCTCGTGTGGGGATCGAACCCACAACACTTCGGCACAGTGCCAAGCGGTGAGGCGGCTGCTTAAACTACTACGCCAACCGTGCAGTGAAACTTGTACTGTTTGGTGTTGTTGTACTGTTTCTATGTTTACCGAGAACGTCATATGTGACCATCATGTGGCCTCATATTATACTGCTTCATATTATAATGTTTACTTTACCAATTAGAAGTTTTATGTAGTCCACCTTTGAACGATTCTGTAACACCAGTGACCATTTAGCATTCTCACATTATTAGCTGTACGATAGGTATATCAAAAAGATTGTGTTTTCTTGCCACATATGAATATTGTTATCTATTACCTAAATATTAACGATCAAATTCTATGAATATTGTTATAAATAGCTCTCAGCTATTAATAATATTCGAGGAATTTGATCTAATTACTGATTAATTTTGTACTGAACATTTAATGGGCAATGGGATAAGACAAAAAATGTCATTTATCGTATTATAATAACCGAATCTAATATCATGTAAGATATCCGTCAGATTGGTAGGCTGCTTTCTATGAATCACATTCATACTTAAAACATTGGGCAAGTGCGAGTGGGACTCGCGCACGTAGGGTTCCGTACCATCATCTATAAAAGAAAATCACGTTCGTTGTATGTATACTTGAATACTTTTTAAGTTTCTACCTGTTTATTAAGATCGAGTAACAAATTGCTTCAAAATTACGTTTGTTGTATGGGATTGGATGGGACCCTTTATTATTTACTTTTTTTAAATTTAATTATTTACTTTGAAAGGTAATATACAACTACATATTCTGTGAAAATTTAAAGGGTTCTACCTGTTACAGTTAGTAATTTTGAGCAAAAAATACGAAAAAAACACACGTTTTTTGTATGGGACCCCCCCTTAATATTCTTTAATTTTTTATTTTTAGTATTTGTTGTTAACCAAAATACATAATTTGTGAAAATTTCAGCTTTCTAGCTTTCACGGTTTATGAGATACAGCCTGGTGACAGACAGACAGACGGACAGACAGACAGACAGCGGAGGCTTAGTAATAGGGTCCCGTTTTTACCTTTTAGGTACGGAACTCTAAAAAGTGTGTCGTGGCTTGTCGTTCGTAGTAGGTCGGCAAAGTCGCCACTTGGACGGGTGACCACGTGTGGCATATACACCAGAGCGCTACCGTGCTTTGAAGGGCACTTTAAGCTGTCGGTTCCGGTTCTTGTCGTAGGACAAGAATCATTAGGCCATGTCGGAGGCCTTCTTGGAAACTCCGATACTAGTACAAGGGTTGGCCACATACTCACACAAAATAGAAAAGAAGACCTATAAAGATATCAGAGATATTTTCCTTATAGCCGTCGATGGCCTTTGAGAGAGTTGGTGTTAAAGATGATACGTGGTAGGTCTTGGTACTTGGTGGCACGGGCTGTTTCCACAACTCCACGTCCTGGCGTGTATTTTGCGTGTGGGTGGGAATGGTCTTGTCACTCGAGCCACCCCAGCTCTTCGAGGAATGCCAGCAGACTCTTGATGTGGCCCACTGCTTCCCTCAGGGGGCTGTATCTGGTCAGGTACTGCTGCCTGTACTGTGCGACCTCATGGCAGTCGAGGAGCAGGTGGGCTGCCATCTCGTCTGCTGCCATACAGGCTCTGCACAGTGGGCTGTCGGTGATACCTATAGTAAATAGGTGTTTAATAAAGAATCCGTGTCCTGTGTAGGCGGCCGTGACTGTCCGCAGTTGTTGTTTGGACAGCCGGAGGACTTGTTTGGCTATCCTACCGTCTACTGCGGGAAGAGCCTCCTCGGCCATGTGGTAGATCTTAATGGAAATGGCTGCATTACCTGGATATTATAGAAATTGTGTCAAGACAACCTCAAAAGAAGTAGATGAGACAAAAAGCGGAAGTGGTAGTTGAATCTTATTGCGTAATTATCAAGCGCTCTCACTTATGAAACGAATCTAATACGAACACATCAATTGTACGCCGAAATGTCCTGAATGTGGCCAGAACAGTTGTATGTCACCACCAACATTCTAAAAATACCCAGCGTATCAACAATTTACAATAAATGGTTATTTATGGGATGTGATGATCTGGCACTGAACTCGCCATAACCACAGTAATTACAGACATAATTACCATGACAAAAGCGAGGACAATTTCATTATCTTACCATACACGCAATAAGATAATATGTAACAAAATATCCGAGAGCATTATTTCATAATCGTCGCTACATAAAATCCGCGTTGCGTAGTTAATCCATTGCCGGCCGTTCCCAGGGTTATCTCGTCAACGTCATCTGGCAGATCAGTGATAACGCACAGCCGTCGTTAGCCAATCATCTCGGAGTTTGTTGAGATAGAATGCTTTTATGTCTTTGTGTCTTTGATGTATGTAGTGTCTATTAATATGAACAGCAATAATTAACGAAGTCTTGCTCACTCCGCGTTGCTATCAAGAATTTTCTAATAGAAGATCTCCATAACCAACGTGTTGACAGACCATTTTTTTTTGTTTTTTTTTTGTTTTACGAGGTGGAAAATCCCTTCGGATCTCCGACTCTTGGCGACATGAGGGCCGGAGTATGTGGTGTAACCACTAAAAACCACCTCGACTTTCTCATGTACCCGTGTGTCGGAGGGTAGGGAATCGCATAAGCATTCATCGCTACCCCCCGACGGGACGTGTTGACAGACCTAAAATTGCACCTGAAGCGTCACGATCTTTTCTACAGAATTATGTAAGACTAGAGGATGCCCGAAACTATGTCCGCATATTTTATTTTATTTGTTTCTGCCCGATCACGTGGGGATTTTGGGAAATCCCATCTTAGTGCACCCTCAGCTTCTTGCACCCTGTAGTTTTGGCTGTGCGTTGTCTGTCAGTCAGTAACGAAAGAATTTTATATATACAGTTTTATAATGAATTCCACTTCCGTCTTTTTGAGAAAACAAATTTAGAGTATCATTTCTGGGTCCTATAACTTGACTGGTGAAGTTTGCTGCACAGTTGGCGTAGTAGTTTAAGCAGTGGCTTCGCCATTTATCATTGCTATTGTGGATTCGAGTCTGGGTGTAAAAGGACTTTGCGTCTAGGTGTATTTGAATGCTTGTAAAGTTCTCTGCGTTACTAGATTTAGTCATAGTGCGGGCGTCGAAGTATAAAATTTGAAAAATGTAATTTATGTTTTCAGGGATTGAAGAAAAATAAGGCAGACATGTTATATCACTCTATCGAATGTTAAATATTTTTCATTCTTAACCGGATGCGTAAATCTCAAATCTAACGTGTTCCTGTCAATTTCAATCATATAATTTGTATGAATATTTCCGGACATGTGTACTGTCGACGGCGAAAATTAATTTACTACATGAAGATTCATGGTTTGCCTATTTGTATTTTTTTGTTTTTGGCAACATATTCAAGGTAATGTTATATGTATATTGTTGTGTGTCACAGTTACGTATGTGTATAGTGTAGGGAGTCTGGAGACAAGGGAAACGCACGGATGTTAAATGCCAACTGGTTTATTGAATTATTAATTTTACAAACTAAGGGCCGGAACATATCTGACGGAAGATCCGTCGCGTTTTATCGGTCGCGTAACGCCAATACATACAAATGTATAGAAAAACGTTCAACCATTCACACCTGACCGATAATCCGTTAGTACGTCGAGCGTACTAACGGATTATCCGTCGACGTCGCGCGCACCACGCACCACGTGAATTTTGACCTTTGAGTAAGGAATATAATGGAGAGGGCAAATAGTAGGTACATATAGAAAAATTACATTATTCACATATATTTTATATTTTATAGACTCACGGCTGTATCCCCGGAGGGGTAGGCAGAGGTGTAATATTACACCCACATTTCGCCATGATTTTTTTATACACATATATACGAAATCGACATAAAGTCACCAAACATAGTGATGTCTCGTTTTGTCTTAGGGATATCTCTGTCAGAAAAAAGAGATAGCCATAGTTTACTGAATAAATTAATCATGACGATATTTTATTAGAAATGTCATTCATGCCACTATCGCCATATTTTTCGCCAAGGTTTGTGGTACATCTGCTGTGAAATCGTTGTCTATCGAACATAATAATTTTGTTTTTGTGCATAAATATGTTTAAAAAACCGATATTGGCTCTCAGAGAATATTTTGTTACATGTTTCATACAAGGGTCGTCTTTCGCTTTGCCATGTTCGCCCATATTTGCATTATGGAATAAACTAATCTGGCAAAAGATTTAAACTAACAAAGGTAACTTACTACAAAAATGTATTATTCTCCTCTAACCGGCTCCATATCGTTATCGATTACACTGGAAAACAACCCAAATGGCAGCCATTTCATTTGCCCAACATTTCGTAGGTGTGCACGCTAATTTCGTAGGTGTGCACGCTAAATTCGTAGGTATTGGACATACCATATCCATGTCATTCCCAGATCGGTGATTTTAAGATCGTAAGATTCCAGGGCCGCCAGACCTTACTTATTTTATCAGAAACAAAATGTGTAGAATAATGTAGTGTTAGTATGTGCTATGAGTGTACTTATTTGCTAGCTTGGATCGAGGGCCAATTTTTGGGTATGAGGTGCTAAAGTTCCACGGGAACAATTTCCATACATACCTATATAGAAAACATTTTGTGTCTTGCTCTGCAACTGTAGTCTGTAACCCCTTCTATATCATTTGTATAAGTTTTGTGAAAAACCGTAACCAAATCGTATTATCGTCTTTTATTTTTGAACCTCCATAAGTCCATACCTAAATAGGATATATATTTAAATAACGCTTGTTGGGGGTCGGTACCCACTGGTCCCCTAATATTCGTCTCCCGGAATAAAAGTTTTAGATTGGTCCCCTATTTAGGTGCCCATTGGTACCCCAGTAGGGGACCAGATGATTTTAATTAATTTTTCAGGTACCCACTCGTACCCTGGAATAAAATTAAAGATTCGGCACCTACTCAGGTGCGTTTTGGGCACCTAATAAAAACCATTTTAATTTTTAGGTAAAAAATATTTTCATCGTTGTACATTCGTGTACAATATTGTTACGATATTAATAATTAAGTAATATCAATAATTTAAAGTATGTACTATAAAATAATCAAATTATATTATAGTATATAATGAACTCTCATCGAATTGGCTAACAATATTTTGTTTTTTTTTGATAATTAAGTATATTTTTCTTAAAATAAAAAATAGAGCAGGGTACGAGTGGGCACCACAAAAATTTGAAGGTACCAGTGGGCACAGGGTCCGAATTTCAGGGGACCAGTGGGTACCGACCCTACTATAAAAATTTTCGAAGTCCGACATATTTTTAATAGTCAAACTTGAATTGCAAAATAAATAACTACAGGACTTCAGTGACTACATAACATCAGAGAACACGAAAAATGATTAGGTAAAAGAATATGACAGTAAAATATTGAGCTGCCCTGAGTACGGCCCTGCACGAACAAACTTATATGTGTGCATAATAGCCACGCTTTCAGCGAATGTGTGCAGATACGCTCGACGCATTTTCCGTCAGATGTGTACCGATTCATTTGACGGAATAGACGCGACCGAAGATACGTTCGACGCATCTTCGGTCAGATATGTTCCGCCCCTTATTTAGCTCACTCATATTACGTCACACACGCACACAATTGCATCTCGCACACATCCGCTTTCGCACACCTATGTAAGACCCCACAATATTATCACCATCATCTTATCTTATTATACTAATACTTCTTCTTATACTTATTAATATATAAAGCTGAAGAGTTTGTTTGTTTGTTCGCTAATCTCAGGAACTACTTGTCCGATTTGAAAAATTCTTTCAGTGTTAGATAGCCCATTTATCGAGGAAGGCTATAGCCTATATAACATCACGCTAGGAGCGACGGGAGCAGAGCAATAGCCTTAAATAATGCGGGTGTAACCGTGGACATCCTCTAGTTATCTATTAATAATTATTTAATTTATTTAGGCATGAAGAGGCTGTACGATTCAACTTGCACCGAATATTTTTCATGTTTTGATTTGTTCTCTGTTTAAGTGAACCTAGAGCTATTTTTATTATTAAGATCCGTTTGTGAACTGATTTTAAACAGAAATGCATTCTTTTAGATAGCTAATCAACACGTTTTTCGCGCTAAGCAGTCTGAAATTAACAGCACTGGCGTACAGTCAAAAGTCTAACTTTGTCTAGCCCAAAAGATTGTTTCACATTATGCGAACTTCATTAGGGATAAACGAGCGTATTTTCAAGAAACAACATCTCACACATAGCATTATCCATTCGAGTGTCCTTACATTCTCGTTATCAGCCATCAAACGGTGTAAAACAATAGAGGGTAATGGTTCATTGTGGGTCCTAGTAGCTTGGGTTACCACAATGAGCCATTGTGGACCGCATTGTTTGTCTCTCACATTCTACTGACGTGTTAATTTTGATATTTGTATGAAAATACCTCATTAAAATATGTGCAGTATTATGATGGTGTTGCAGGTTGATGATGAAAATAATCTGTTATTTGTAGCCCAAAGGATTATTGGACATTATCCGTGTGATAGATTAGGAATACCAAAAGTGACATTTTGTATTCTTACACTGTCCTAAAACTATTTCATTCAGTGAGTTACTGAGGAAAGCATACGAAGCCAGGCTATAAAATGCTGTAAATGATTATATGTATCATAGGTTTTCACGAAATATTAGATTGAAAGTTCAATGTATAACATTACGGAATGATGAAAACAAAGCCCTGCGAAAATAGCGATACAAGCAAATATACGTAGAGTGCGAGCAAGGGATTCAAGTAATTAGTCCTTAGCCAATTAGTACATTACATCACTCAACTCGTCGTGCTCATCAAATCAAATCAAATAATTTATTTTGCAGAAAACACTGTTACAATGGTGTTATTAAACATACATGTTTCAAGTGATTCTACCATAAGGCATGCAAAATGTACGGTCATAGTTTATCAAAATCAAGATTGACACTGAAATAAACTTATAATTTCTTTTCTTTTAAAATCTTCTCTGATTTTTATTATATATAACAAAATAAATTAATATTAGGATAAACCAATTATAACTACTTAAATACTACTACTAATATTAAATTAAAATATTAAAGTACAATACAAATAAATAAGAAAATGTATATTCAAAGGGCGTCGTGAAAGTCCTTCACATCGCCGTCTATTGGGAACGTGCCCAGAAGACTGGCAGCATTGCCACGCTGTATAGCAATGCTAATTTTTTAACTTATAAAATTAGATGGTAATATTTTAAGATATTAAACTAACAGAAAATAAAATAAAATAATATAAGTTATTGTTACAATTACAATAATTAATTTATTTCAATGTCATTCCTATAGTTTATTGTAATAACTTATTACAGTACATTATCAATTAATTAATTATTTATAATATTATAGATAATCAATTATAATATATTATTCTATTATTTGAGGTCATTATGAGGTCTTAGTGTGGAAATGTATCGTTTTAAATATTCGTTTAAGTTAAAGTAACATTTATTATTTAAAAGGTTCTTAAGATTTTTCTTAAATGCAGCAGTATTCATCGCCCTTATTTCTTTAGGTAACTTATTAAAAATTACAGGTGCCATGTAAGACACTTTTGTGCATTAAAGTGGTACGAGGGTCAAACTGAAAGTTCTTAGAACTGGCCACTTATAAACAATATAATAAAAAAAATATTCTAAAATTTGAAAATAGAACTCTTTGCCAATATTACTGAGTATATATTTCATTCATTTGTCATTTGTTTTACGATTTGGCGGCAAATTGAAAATTGTCTGTGTCACGTCAACATGAATTTAACACGAGAAAATTTTCGTGCAATGATTTTGAGACTTGAAACAATTTGATTATGAGACTTGAAACAACAATAAATTAGCGTATAATAAAACGTTATTTGTCAGGTTACTTGTTAAAACAGTTAAGATAGCATATATTTCTCGGACATCTATTTATAATTTATTCGCAAACATATGTCAGCATCCAATAATCTAAAACCTTTTATCTATTAGGTACCCAAACACATTTCAAACCCATTTTTAATATCGCGTCTGCCCACCCCATTAGTAAACAGTATGAAGATACAAATAAGACGTGTCTAGCCTACTTTATTATGTAGGGACGTGACTACGAGGTGAGAAAAAATTCACCCGAGCTGAGCGAGCCCTGTAAGAATTCATCTAAAGTAATGGCCTAAGTATGACTTTGATAAAGAATTTCGCATGTTATGTCATGTTCACTAATGTTATACGAGGGTCAAATTGAAAGTTCTTAGAACTGGCCACTTATAAACAATATAATAAAAAAAAAATTCTAAAATTTGAAAATAGAACTCTTTGCCAATATTACTGAGTATATATTTCATTCGTTTGTCATTTGTTTTACGATTTGGCGGCAAATTGAAAATTAATTTAACACGAGAAAATTTTCGTGCAATGATTTTTTATGACTTTCGATGTCATTTACGTCAACAAGAAAGTTATGATAGACTACGATTGGCCTTTCACGATGAAGCCCCATCTCGTGCGACTGTTTACAACTGGTTTAATGAGTTTAAACGTGGTCGCACTAATCTCACTGATGATGTACGTGAGGGACGGCCTTCTACGGCGACGACTGAAAATAACATCTGTGTTGTGCGGCGTATGATAGAGACTGACAAAAGAGTGACCTATCAGCAGATTCGGACAAGCTTAGGCATCGGTATGAGTCAAGTGCACAAAATCTTCCACGAACATTTAGCGGTCAGGAAGCTTTGCGCCCGGTGGATACCTCATAATTTGACTAAGGCTCAAAAACTCCATCGTGTGGATTGGTGCCGTAAAATGATTGAAAGATTTAACGGAGGTGACTCAAATGCTGTGTTCGACATACTAACAGGTGACGAAAGCTGGATTTACTGTTATGATCCTGAAACCAAAAGACAATCTGCTCAGTGGGTGTTTCCTTTCGAGGAGTTGCCAACTAAAGTGAAGAGAGATCGAAGTGCGGGAAAAAAAATGGTGGCCTCGTTCTTTGGAAGGATAGGTCATTTCGCAACAATTGTGTTAGAGGATCAAAAAACAGTTTCTGCAGAATGGTACACTACCAATTGTTTGCCACTTGTCTTGGAAAAAGTTCGAGAGAAACGACCTCGCAGTAGGATCCTCCTTCACCACGACAACGCCTCGTCGCACACCGCCAAGCGAACGATCGACTATTTGGCGACATCAAACGTTGAATTACTGGGTCACCCGCCGTATAGCCCCGACCTCGCGCCTTGTGATTTTTATTTATTTCCAAAAATTAAAGAAAATCTTAAAGGAAAGCGGTTTATGAATGCTGAAGAAGCGGTGGCTGCGTATCGCGATGCCATTGAAGAGACCCCTAAGGACGAGTGGGCAAAGTGCTTTTCCCAGTGGTTCCATCGCATGCAGCGGTGTATTGACGTCAATGGACAATATTTTGAAAAGATATAATAAAACTAATAAATGGCTAATGTAATCAGTTTTTGATTTTCTAAGAACTTTCAGTTTGACCCTCGTATAGGGGCGGCGCGGACAGAGGCGAAATGCGTCACGTTGTCGCGTATTATTGGCTTCTGAGGCTAATGTGAATAAATTTTGATTGACCTTAACAAATATTGAGACCTCATATATATATATATAGGCTTGGGAGTGTTAAAATTTTGTACTTCTGGAAGAACGGCTTACAGGTTGCGATCTTTGTACGCATGTGACGGCGGGTCGGGTATCACTGAAGCATTCCTCGCAACCCCTCAATGGTCAGGCGGGCCCCGAACAAAACCCCCTTGGCGGCGGATGAAAGTGTTGGGCTCCGCCGCCGCCGCAGCAGATGGATCACCGGATACTAAGTAATTATCCCCACTTATGGACACCCGATACACCAAACACTTCACAGGTACGTTGCGAACCTGCATAGAAAAAGGAAAAGGAGGAGGAGTGAGATGAGGGAGAAAGAAAAGGGGATGAGGCCACCGGCACTCTCACTTACCAAACGAAATACAAATTGATATTCTGTGAGAGGGTAGTATTTCCCCGGTAGAGCTGACTCATTCATGCTGCATTTTCATCATTTCATCTTTGCCATTGCCATTTCTTCACCTTCCTATATTCGTGTCATTTCTTTTTATAGGAATTTTGACTACAATGGTCATAGCTTAGCTAATTTTATTTATTTTTATTTATTTATAGACTCACGCCTGTATCCCCGAAGGGGTAGGCAGAGGTGTAATATTACACCCACATTCCGCTTAGCTAATATGGACTTTAAAGTTGCGAAAGCATTCTTAAAACAAAATGCGCGATAAAAGCTCCCGGAATGGTCCTCCGATTATGGTAAAATATGGCAAACAATAACAATTTTGCTAAAACGCTTCGTTTAGTTGCCATGTGTGAGTATATTAATTCCTACTCAAACACGTACAGTGTGGGCGTTCAAAAACATTGTGTCGTCTGCCTTTGACATTCGTCTAAAAACAAATGACGGGCGGCGTTGTTTTGTGCGTCTGTCAACCAAATTCAACTGTTGTGTCCCGATGTGTGTATTATTTATATAAACCATCAGAAGAACATGTAAGTAGCATACTTCGCACTTATTCCATGGCAAAGTCACTCTGTGGTTTATAGGAGATGACCGGTCGAATCCACGGGTTCGAATCCACGGCGCGCATCACTGAATTTTCGAAGTTGTGTGAGTACCTATTTTATTGATAACTAGAGGACGCCAGCAGCTGCACCTGCATTTTTTTTAATTTACCCGTTTTGGCCGATCCTGTGGGAATTTCGGGCAATCCCTTCTTAGTGCACCTCTACGGTCCCCAAGGAATATACATGCCAAATTTCAGTTTCCTGCGCCCAATAGTTTCGGCTGTAGCGTGTCTGTCAGTCAGTCAGTAACGCAAGGATTTTATATATTAAGATTTTAGCTTTTCTCTTGCCTCGGCGACCACGTCAAACAGTCGGTCCCGGCCGTCATGAAGATCTTTGACAGTCGTTATAGGGCTTCAGTACCTACCTTTAAATAAACGGGCACTAGTCTTAACGATGGAATATCCCTATCCCTTGGCGTTGCCGAGGTCAGACAGGCAGTCGCTCAGAGGCAAGCTAATATTGAGTGTGTTTATTCAAAGTGGTGGATGGAATTGGGATGATGCCAAGGTGGTGACCTGTGGTGGTGACGTTTACATTTATACACAAACTATATAAAATGAAATTCCTAGTAAATCCACCTCTCGCACCAGCGAAATCCTTAAGTTTTAGTACACTTTACAAACTAATACATTGGGACACAAATAACATACTAACGCGGAACTGCTATTTATTAACTTTTCATGCAAATATTTGTCTATACGAAGGGACAAGACATATTGAATATTCCACGGTCCATATTTGTCACTATTTGAATAAAATGCTCATTATAAGAAATATATGTTAATCGCGTAAACCGTTTATAAATAGACTAGAATCAATGACCTATATATTAAAACTGGTTTGTGATTATTTATATTCGTATGCAAATTTTGCGCATATTTATTTGGTTAAGTTATTATTTTACTATGACGATATGAATGAATCTTATAGAGTAATATTATTAATGAATATCAAGTATCCCGTAATCCATTGGCGTACTGTACTTAACGTTTAAAAACACTGGTTTAGCTTAGATTTTTGTATTAAAAAGTCCTCTATGTTATACATAGATACGAGGAAGGATGTTCTCTATGGAATACTGAGTAAATTCACAAGGGTAGTGGCGCGGTCCGAGCAGCTGTTACCTCCATTCGCAATATATGTTAAATTCTCCTCGATAGGGTTTTTACCTACTAACTGACATAGGTATACTCGTGTAATAGACCCAATAGGATGGCGACCCCCTTTTTTGTGTCAAATAAAAAAATACTGTTTATGTAAGTATGACCTAGATACTGGTGATAAAGACTTATTTTAAGTCGTAAGAAAATATAAAGAAAAGTGACAGGTCAAAACAAGCCAAGAAATCTTCTAGAGGTAAAGGTCATTGAATTCTTTATTTATAAAGAAAATGGCTCCGTAAATCAGAGATTTTAGCAAATGGCTTCATTACGCGTGGCTTTGTATAGAGTGGTTGTTGAACTAGCCATTAGATAGGCCATTAATGTCTCAGCGGAATAAAGGCCCTTAGGTAAACAACTGGGTGATCGGTCTTTAGCTTTTAATTGCTAATTGACCTTAGTATGACACTTGGTATCGATGATAAGGACGACGCGCGACGGAGTGGACATCTGTCGCACAGATCGATTGATCCCGACGTTGAAACGGACATGTGACAAGTAGATATTTTATGAAATGACAAGGCTTGGATAGGACCGCCCTAAGAGGGACGTATCACACTATCGCATGAAATAGCATAATGACAGAAAAAGTTTTTGTCTAAGGCAGCGATAGGGTAGGTAGTGGATCTATCCGTTTGGGTTGCAGAGGTGTGATGGCAATTGCTCTGTGCAAATGTTAATATATCTGGTTAGGCTATAAAGCGGACTCCAGTCTCCGAGGCGAAAGTCCTGGATGCAATCGGGATAATGTTAGGACGACGGTGATTCTGCATCACGTAAGGGACACTTAGGTTTTAAACACTTCGATCTCCCTTGATAGGGTGGCACTGATCGGGTTGAACCGGCCACTTTTTGCTTTAAAGTGCAATTCGCGTAGTTAAGTTAGTCACAATAACTAACATAATAAGCTTGTTTACTAAAAATACGAAAGCTATAGTAGCGTGTGTTAATACCAACCCGTCCCGAACCGTGGTTTTTTTTCGATCGATTTTCCTACAAAATAACCAAGTACTTTTACGAAAACATAAAAACGTGTTAACGGGTCATAGGTTGACTACTAGCCAGCAGTTTTAAGATTGCTAGCTTCTTATAAAATATTTTTACTCTACGTTAACGCGTTATTTTGAGAACAACATAGAGCAAAAAGAAGTCCTTAGAGAAAGTGCGAAGTATGAAGAACAGTTTATTTGGAAAGAAAATATTGCTTTATTTTTGGAATCTAACAAGACTAAGACAATTTTTTTGTATCTTGTTTACTGATTTCAGTAGCTAACCATTGTTATCCCCGGTCATAACAAGGGGTCAATGACACGACATACGTCACACGTAAGTTTAGCGAAATGGAATTATTATTTCGTGTCATGAAACTGTCGAGAGAGGTTTATAAATGAGATGTCCATTTGGTTCTGTTATGAAACTTTGCCCGTTATTTGTTCTCTTATATTTTGTGTAGCGATGAATAAATATGCTGAAAAATAATAAGACATAAATGTATATGACAAAAATGTTGAGTGGAATAATGTCAACTCGCTTAGACTTACAAATATTATACATATTGCCTACGGATCGGCGTGTCACGGCAAATTATGCTTACTGCGATTTGCGTGGCGGGAAGCTAATATCACCGCGGTGGTTTCTGTGGGTAGTGCTGGAACGCCTGTAGTGTTACACTTTCTGCCCTAAGAGGGCGGAGGTGAGTCGGTAAAGTTAGAAAAGAAAAGAAACAAATCCGTTTTCCCTGTGAACAGTTACATTTTTTAAGGAAATTTACAAACCTTTTTTAAGGAAAAGACTGCCTCGTTGGTCTGGCGGCATAAATGTGCGCGTGGGATTGGGAGGTCTCGGGTTCGATTCCCGGGTCGGGCAAAGTGTTATTGAGATTTTCCGTTAGGAAATTCTCGGGGATACAGGCGTGAGACTATAAATAAAATAAAAAAAATAAGGAAAAGACTTATTAGGAAAAGGAAATAAGGAAAAGACTTTAGGATATTGTAGCAATATGTAAAAATATCGATAATATATTTTTGTGACAGACGCTTATAATATACGGCTATAACATTAAATCTAAGGATGTATTTAGCTTGAGCGAGTTATCTGTTTTGATAACTTGGATTAAATTATTCAAAATTATCTTCGTAGTTATCTGAACCTGATTACTACAAGTGAAAACATCATAATTATTTATAACATTATTTGAAAAAGAAATTACTGGAAATTCTAATACTAATATATAAAGCTGAAGAGTTTGTTTGTTTGCTTGAACGTGCTAATCTCAGAAACTACTGGTCCGATTTGAAAAATTATTTCAGTGTTAGATAGCCCATTTATCGCGTAAGGCTATAAGCTATATGAAATCACGCTATGAGCCACGGGAGGAGAGCAGTAGCCTTAAATAAGGCGGGTGTCACCGCGGGCTCAGTATATTATAAACTAGCTGTTTCCCGCGGTTTCACCCGCGTCCTGAGGGAATTACTTCGTGTACCCGGTTAATTTATAGCCTAAGTTACTACTTGGTACTTCAGCTATTCGCCAGTGAACGTCCCGTCAAAAGCGGTCCAGCTCGTCCAGACATTAGTGAAAACAAACAGACAGACAGAGAGACAGACAAAAAAAAAAGTGACATTTCGGTATATGTACCGTTTATACATCCATATGCATTTAGTAAAAAAACATTTAGTTAATGTTACAAACAGACGCTCCAACTTTATTTATATGTGTATAGATTACATATTGCCATAATTGCCATTTGTATTGGATTAATTTTATTGGCGTCAATAAAATGATTTCCTGAAAATAAAGTGAAATCGGAACTTAAACTTAAAATTCACCAATCTACGGTAAAATGTTGAGAAGTCAATTTATAACAAAATAATGTATTAATTAGAAAAGGGATTAAGTATATAATAGGTCTTTACCTAAGAAATTGCCGTTTTGCCGTACTGGCCATTCAAATCAAAATTTTTTTTTGGCTGATATTTCTAATTTCAAATTATTTTTATTTAAAAAACATGGAATTCTTTTTTCTAAAATCGTCATTTGTTTAATAGTTAGTGTTCGGTTTTCATCGCATTCGAACATCTTTCGTCATCATGGATAGGTTAAAAATTCAAATAATTATGGAGTATGAGCACCGTCGTGGCAGCAAAGCGGCACAAGCGGCACGCAACATATTAAACTACGTTTACGGAGCGAACACTACAAACGAACACACCACCCGTTATTGGTTTGCCCGCTTACGTTCTGGAAATGTTGACCTGAAAAATGAACCCCGTTGTCGTCCATAAAATTTGCTCGACAATGTCGAATTAAAGGTGATTGTGGAAGCTGATGATACTCAATCTACGGCTGAATTAGCAGCAGCTTTTGACGTTAGGATCAAAACAATATTGGTCCATTTGCGTCAAATTCGAACCACGAACTCAATGATCGCCAGCGGGAAGTGCGCGTCGAGACGTGCCTTGCATTGCTCAACAGCCATACAAATGAAGGGATTTTGAACCGCATTGTTACTTGTGACAAAAAATGGATCCTGTTCGACAATCGTAAGCGCTCAGCAAGTTGGTTGGACCCTGGTTCAGCACCCAAACAATGCCCTAAACGAAAACTTACCCCTAGAAAAGTGATCTATGTTTGGTGGTGGTAACGCCGGTGTAATTCATCACAGCTTCTTACCAAAGGAGACGAGTATTACTGCAGATGTGTACTATGAAAACCGAACACAATGATGGAGAAGCTCGGACGTCTCCAACCAGCCTTGGTCAATCGTTCGGCTCCACTGCTCTTGCACGGCAACGCGTGACCTCATACTGCACAGCAGACAGTCTCCAAGCTACAAGAGCTGGGGTTGGAAGTTCTCCGTCATCCGCCGTACTCACCAGACTTTTCCAGAATTTGGATAACTTCTTGGCAGGAAAAAAATCGATACCCGAGAGGCAGTACAAAATTCCTTTGAAGAATTGGTTGCCTCCCGCCAGCTGATTTCTTCAAGAAGGGCATCAATAAGCTACCAATGCGTTGGCAAAGATGCATTGATTACATGGGTGATTACTTCGATTAATCGAAGTGAAAAATGTTGAAAAAAATACGCTTCATTTATTTCATGGAAAACGGCAATTTCATACGTAAAACAAAGACCTAATAGTAATTTTTAAAAGCACATTTAATATTATGGCCTTTTTCACCAATTTTGCTTATCTTTTTTTTTTAAAGTCAACTCCCGCACGCAGAATAAATCCTGTGTCGCGGGGGACTTTACAAACCTGCAACCAACGGACGCAATGAACACCCAGACTCGAAACAACAATTTATGGATCACACAGTGTTGTCTCCGCGACCGGACGGCGGCGACCACATAAACCACTACGCCAACTGTGCAGTCAAATCAGATTTTACGAGAATATAATTAATTGAAACTAAACCACAGTTTACGTTTTAATAGCGATATGTTGGTAACACTGAGATTCAATTCAAACCGAATGATCTAGAACTACATTTGACATGCAAAATTATTACTCGACTGACGTAATTCTATATTGAAAAATCAAAATTGACTTTTAATGTTAAATAATAAATTCCTCTAGTTGGCAATGAACTTGACAATGTAAAAACAAATGGTTGTCATTATGTTTCGACAATTGAAAGGAAGTGGCCAATCGTTACCAAGTGACATTAATGCGATGACTTGCACAAATACTTATATGAGAGGCCGGCGAATATTGCTTGGAGACAGAATGACAATTTTGTCGCGGCACTATTATTGATTGCGAATTGGCGAGTCACATTTATTGACGGTGTTGAGATTCTTTTAGATCTTAGGGTAGCGTGTCTATGGGTCTTGTCTCACAAACTCAGTAGGTACAGTGGTAAAGTTCTAACTCAGAATTATGGCTTACTGTCGCGATACATCTACCAACAGCACCACATAAATATTTTTGAATATGAGTTATTCTTTAGATTGTTACCGAAACTGAACAGGCTTTAAAATACTAAGATTTATTCTACGGGACTGAGTCATATAATTATTCGAAAATAAAGATGAAATACCTTCAGATTGCTCTTATCCTTCGGCGTGAGTAATATTAGCCATGATCACTGAATGACTGGTTTTACATAAATTTACAAATAATTACGCGTTTAAGATCCGTTACATAACTATTAGTATGTGTACAAATCGCGAAACTGCGATAGAAGTTATACTATGCCTGCTTTGACAAAAAAGAAACAATTCAAATTCAAAACCGCCGACGAAATAATGTTTTCAGTTCATCCAGCAGTGAAGTGCCTAAAAGGATGTGATATTTCTACATTAAGTGTCTAAAATGGCTCCGTGACAGCAAGAAATTGAAGCGATCCCATAAGCACTCCAATTACCTAATTATATTCTGGCTGCTAAAAGAATTACTAGCCTAACTTAGTAAACTCTACTTCTAGGAAAATAGTTGTCTCAAGGCTAACGAGACGTCTCGACTTCTGTAAGTATATTAAACAATTAGATGTACAACGTGGTATGTGTTTAATTTAGAAAGAGGCGTTTAAAGGTTTTAGCCCACTTACACGACTCTGATCCAACACCGCTCCTACCCAACACAAGGCGACTGCTCGCAGTCCACACGGCGACAGCTAGCGGGCACCCATCTGTCGCCGCGGCGGCAGTTAGCAGTCACCCAGCTGTCCACGCGGCGACTGCTTACGTGTAGGAAACGCTTGCACCGTCCAACGCGAGCTGTCGTAATATATGTTTCAATGTAAAGAATACCTAAATAGCAATACTTAAAGCCCATATTTGAATGATATTATTTTTGTTGGGTGGCAGCAGAGTCGTGTAAGTGGGTTAAGACCTTAAAGCTGCATATGGCAGAGAAAACTTGTGTGATTCACAAATTGAAGACGCTAGAGGTCTGGTTGTTTTATTTTAATAATAAGGTGGTTGGCCTTATCAACTTTTTTATTGCCGAAGTCGGCGTCATAAGGGTATTTAAGTACCTATGTCCCAATTAATGTTATGAAGAAAAGTAAATGTTTCTCTTTTTAATTTGCTTGTAATACTAAATAAAATTTGTGTTTGGTGATAATATTAAGATAAAGAAACCAGTACTTAGATGTTTATATAATTCTAGCTCAAACAGTTTGAAAAATCAAATATATCAAAAATTGAAGTATGTATCAGAATATATACTACAATTTATGATTTACATAGAATCCAACTTTGGATGGTCCAGAGTCCATCCAAAGTTGGATTCTTTGTAGTATATGTGCACAAGGGACAGTTGAAGTTTAGGTACTATTTGATCGCATTTGAATTGTTCCTCACACACATACTGGGCCCTCTGAACAATCTAAGGTTGGATTCCCCTCTCCTCCATAATTAAATGATTAATTTTTCGTCTGCCTCCGTAGGCCAGTGGACAGCGCAGGAGCCTGCTGATCTGCGTTACTTAGTTTTTAGAATTCTCAGTGGCAGTACGGAGTCTGATAAAGTGTCCCGTAACGACAATACGCTCGCCGCCTTTTACGTTCCCACGTAAAATTCCTTCAAATTCATAACATGGCGCACTGTAGATGTTATACGAGGGTCAAACTGAAAGTTCTTAGAACTGGCCACTTCATCATCATCAGCCTTTAACAGTCCACTGCTGGACTAGGCCTCTCCTTTCAAAGGAGGAATTGGCCTACTATACCACGCTGGCCAAACGGGTTGGTATAGGGTTTGTATCAAGTTTTCCTTCTCTTACAGTGATGTTCTCTGCATAATATGCTCCCTCTGTCGGCTCTTACGACACCCATGGGATGTTATGGGGTGATGACAAACCGTATTCTTAATCCGTCACCACACGGAGTTACTGGCCACTTATAAACAATATAATAAAAAAAATATTCTAAAATTTGAAAATAGAACTCTTTGCCAATATTACTGAGTATATATTTCATTCATTTGTCATTTGTTTTACGATTTGGCGGCAAATTGAAAATTGTCTGTGTCACGTCAACATGAATTTAACACGAGAAAATTTTCGTGCAATGATTTTTTATGACTTTCGATGTCATTTAAGTCAACAAGAAAGTTATGATAGACTACGATTGGCCTTTCACGATGAAGCCCCATCTCGTGCGACTGTTTACAACTGGTTTAATGAGTTTAAACGTGGTCGCACTAATCTCACTGATGATGTACGTGAGGGACGGCCTTCTACGGCGACGACTGAAAATAACATCTGTGTTGTGCGGCGTATGATAGAGACTGACAAAAGAGTGACCTATCAGCAGATTCGGACAAGCTTAGGCATCGGTATGAGTCAAGTGCACAAAATCCTCCACGAACATTTAGCGGTCAGGAAGCTTTGCGCCCGGTGGATACCTCATAATTTGACTAAGGCTCAAAAACTCCATCGTGTGGATTGGTGCCGTAAAATGATTGAAAGATTTAACGGAGGTGACTCAAATGCTGTGTTCGACATACTAACAGGTGACGAAAGCTGGATTTACTGTTATGATCCTGAAACCAAAAGACAATCTGCTCAGTGGGTGTTTCCTTTCGAGGAGTTGCCAACTAAAGTGAAGAGAGATCGAAGTGCGGGAAAAAAATGGTGGCCTCGTTCTTTGAAAGGATAGGTAATTTCGCAACAATTGTGTTAGAGGATCAAAAAACAGTTTCTGCAGAATGGTACACTACCAATTGTTTGCAACTTGTCTTGGAAAAAGTTCGAGAGAAACGACCTCTCAGTAGGATCCTCCTTCACCACGACAACGCCTCGTCGCACACCGCCAAGCGAACGATCGACTATTTGGCGACATCAAACGTTGAATTACTACTACTACTACTACTCGCGCCTTGTGATTTTTATTTATTTCCAAAAATTAAAGAAAAATTAAAGGAAAGCGGTTTATGAATGCTGAAGAAGCGGTGGCTGCGTATCGCGATGCCATTGAAGAGACCCCTAAGGACGAGTGGGCAAAGTGCTTTTCCCAGTGGTTCCATCGCATGCAGCGGTGTATTGACGTCAATGGACAATATTTTGAAAAGATATAATAAAACTAATAACTGGCTAATGTAATCAGTTTTTGATTTTCTAAGAACTTTCAGTTTGACCCTCGTAATACACCTCTGGCTATATCTTCGAAGATACGTGGCGTGGCGGACTTTGAGGCGAGAGTCTATAAATAAATTATAAATATAGGTACATATATTTTTCGAATGTAGGTACAATCAGGCAAGTCTGCGGTGGACCAGTTTGAAAAAAAATCCCTTGGCTCGCTCATACAGTCGACGTCGAGGCACACTAGAAACTGGTTTACGAGTGTCAATGTGCGTGTAAAGTAGCACTGGAAGTGAGACGATGTCTTGCTGAGCGATTCTCGCCCTTATGGTGGTCTAGCGGGAAGTTGTTCGACTGTACATAACCAGTTAAATTAAATACTCAAAACTGTCAGTTGCCCACACCTATCAGTCTACAAGACTTTATATAATATTGATTTATTGTTATACAACAGTCTTACAAATGTCGGTACCGGATTTCAAGCAGTTACGAAAGCAACGTAATCGAACTGTACTTGTTACTAAGCGCCTGACAGTTCTAGTGGCTTGTCCTTCGAATCCAAGGACAATGGTACAGTAAAACCACTTCCTTAATCGATAATAGACAGTTGCTTGAGAAATAACAGGTTTTATATGTTCTATTTTCAAGGGATGAAGAAAGAAAGCTAGTTGTTAGTAATTACTCTGCTATTATAAAATATCGTATGATTCTCCGTAGCCAGACTATTCGTTAATTTAGTCTTATTCTACGTATTGATATGTGTATACTTATATATCTAGATAACATTTATAAGGTTACAAAAATGTGAATTAAATAAGTTATAGAACTTATCTATGTAATATTTTATTATAAATAAACATAACTAGAAGAGAGTATGCATGAGTAGTGTTTTTTTTTCACATTTATACACATACAATTAGACAATAATTTATTATATTTAAATAACTAATAAATAAATGAAATCAGAAAAGGAAAATAAATTTGAAAGGGTTGGTGGGAATCCTTCGTAATTTATGTGTTTTTTTAGACGTCTGCTTATGCATTGGTTATGGCTCTACTAAAAGGGCACGTCGTATACAAATATCACCGATACTCGGGACAAATCTTTGTTAAAGTGAAATGATAATCGATTTTAAACTTTCGCGATTTGTATACATCATACAAAATAATTTAGCGGGTCTTAATTGCGTTAACTTAACTTATTTAAGGTAACTTAACTTATTTAAGACGAGCGAAATGTCGGAAACAAATAGGTATTTATACCTTAAATAAGTTAAGTAAACGCGATTAAGACCAGCAAAATTATTTTGTATGAAAGTGAAATGATATCCAGATTGGAGATCAAACTCTCAAGGCGTGATGCTATGTAGTACCAAAGTGACACTATTCTATTGCTTATACCTGTTTGTGAGGATAGATACATGAATGGATGTTTGGTACTCTTTCAGGCAAAAACTACGAAACAAATTTTGATGAAACCTTGCAGTCATATAGTTTACATATCTGAATAGCACATGGGTTATCTTTTCTCCTGATAACCGACCCCAAAAGCTAGTACCTCATAATTAAGGGCTAAACTATATTAATTTATTCGTTTCACTTCCACTGAGAATTACCGGTCCGATAATGTCCATTGCACAATATTTGACAAGGAACTCAGCGAATCTGATAACTTTAAGCCCGAAAGAAAGATATTACACTACTATTTTTGTTTTAAAACAAAAGAAGATAAGACAAGTGGGAAAACCTTCATTAATATTAAATAAAAATTGGGCAAGTGCGAGTCGGACTCGCGCACGAAGGGTTCCGTACCATCATCTATAAAAGAAAGTCACGTTCGTTGTATGTATACTTAAATTTTTTATTTAATTATTTATTTTGAAAGTTAATATACAACTACATATTCTGTGCAAATTTAAAGCGTCTACCTGTTACAGTTAGTAATTTTTAAGAAAAAATACGAAAAAAATTGGGCAAGTGCGAATCGGACTCGCGCTCAAAGGGTTCCGTACCATCATCTACAAAAGAAAATCACGTTCGTTGTATGTATACTTAAATACTTTTTAAGTTTCTACCTGTTAATTAAGATCGAGTAACAAATTGCTTAAAAATTACGTTTGTTGTATGGGAGCCCCCTTTATTATTTACTTTTTTATTTAATTATTTATTTTGAAAGTTAATATATAACTACATATTCTGTGCAAATTTAAAGCGTCTACCTGTTACAGTTAGTAATTTTGAACAAAAAATACGAAAAAAAGACACGTTTTTTGTATGGGACCCCACCTGAATATATATATTTTTTTATTTTTAGTATTTGTTGTTATAGCGGCAACCGAAATACATAATTTAAGAAAATTTCAGCTTTCTAGCTATCACGCTTTATGAGATACAGCCTGGTGACAGACAGACAGACAGACAGACAGACAGCCAGACAGACAGCGGAGGCTTAGTAATAGGGTTCTGTTTTTTACCTTTTAGGTACGGAACCCTAAAAATAGAGGATGCCGTCAGCTACGTGCGTATATTTTATTTTAATTGAAGCGTGTCTGTTCAATCCCGTGGGATTTTTGGGTAATGCTCTCCTAGTGTATCCCTACAGTCCTCAAGAAACATATGCAACTGCCCATTTCAGCCTTTTACCTCCAAAAGTTTTGGCTGTGAGTTTTCTGTCAATCGAGCAGTACGCAAGAACTTTATTTATACAGATGTGTATTGTAATTTACCTACAAGTAATTTTGAAATTACGTCCTGTGCTACTAGATTGCTAGCGATGGACAAAATGAACATGTGCCTACATAGGATGGACATGGCTGGACTCGATGACATCAGTGATATCAATTGGATAAAACTATATAATTATACTGTATTTCATCATTTTAGAATGAACGTCTTAGGCAATGTATGAATACGTAAACTAATAAGATAATGAGTACAATTGCAATGGCATAGTCTGTAGTGCCTATAGCGTAATTTGTTTTGTCGTTCGTAATTCGTAATAGATCGGTAAAGTTAAGGTGTTATTTGCAAAGGTCACTTGTTGGATGGGTGGCAGCTTGTTGTGCCATTTACATGTCCTACCGTGTTTCATACAGTCCTCGGTTTTGGTTCTCTTTCTAAAACGGCATCATTGACTTTTCTTATGGATAGATAAGCTCATAAATATGTATATATAATATGAAGTCCCCTTCCCTTCCTGTCTGAACGAGATAAACGCAAAAAGTACCGAACGGATTTTTGTGCTGTTTACACCGAAGTTGGTGAAAACAGGTGTACAATTCAGGCGAGTGGCACCGCGAATAAAATCTAGTGAGCTAGAAAAAGCACGGTTCCCAGCTAGTTAATAAATAAAATATATATTTTAATTTGCCAGCTGACGACATACCTAATCGAATACGCCATCTGTTCAAGCGAGGTTGCACGAGACCTAGTATTTATATTCTTTGTAGATCGTGCTAGTTGCTAAGTTCATCGCATTTTAGTTCAAAAGTCAAGCAATACTTTCGGGTTTCTCCCTCCTCTCTTTTCTCCTGTGAGTGTCTGGCCACCACTGGTGGCGGAGTTTTCAGACCGCTCGAAGGCTTCCGAAATAGCCTTACGATTTTTGTCCTGAGAGAAGAAGTGAGACCGAAAGCTTCAAAAAATTTTTTAAACAAAATTTTGTACTCGTGGTCGACCTAAGATTAAGTTTTTAAACAAACTAGCATGAATAATCCAGCAACATAACTAATAGGTACTTATTCTTTAAGTAGACAATCATTTTACATTTCGTGCCAGCACGACAGACGAGCCTCAAGCGGCGCGAATTAAAAACAAAAGCAGACTACCAGCAACATGGAACGTTGTGTTCTAAAATTAAAACGCGAAGACATTTACAAATGTTGTAAAAAAGTGCCATTGTTTGTGGCCTAAATCTATAATTTCACGGATACCGAAAATAATCGGTTACTCGAAACTTTGAAATAATTTCCAAAAGCTCTTATTATCTATGTATAAACGATAATTTAAAACTTCAAAAGAAAATGCTCTAAAATACCTCTCCGGAGCTGAATATAAGTGTTTTCAAGCCAAATTGTTTAGCAATATTTTGCTATCGTCGTTTGCTAATATCAAACATGAGCATTATTTTAAAATTAAAGAAAATATATCTGTGTGTTTTCTTATTCAGATTAATATAAAGCTAAAACAGAATCGTGGCACCTCTTAGGTAAGATTTAAAAAAATATATTTTCCAGCCTAAATAGAAAAGGCTCAAAGGCGAAATTGCATGCGTTACTGTATAGCTAAAATAGGTTTAACGTAAATTATTATATGACGTAATTCAGTCTAATGTTTAAGCTTAGCTGATTATTTTATAAAGAACTAGAGGACACCAGCAGCTACGCCTGCAATTGTTTTAATTTACCCGTTTTGGCCGATCCCGTAAGAATTTCGGGAAATCCCTTCCTAGTGCACGTCTACGGTCCCCAAGGAACATACATGCTAAATTTCAGCTGCCTGCGACCAATAGTTTCGGCTGTAGCGTGTCTGTCAGTCAGTCAGTAACGCAAGGATTTTATATATTAAGATTTCGTAATACATCGCTATAAATTTGAAAATATATAAAATATGTTTGGTAAAGACATGCGTTTTCTTTTACCTGAAGGCGCAATAAAAATGTACAATAGCTAAAAGCTATTTCTGCTAGGCAACTTTCGTATCCACTGGAATAGATCACATTGAGCGAAAGTTAAATCATCTTATGCTGTCTAGAACTTATCACATACCTTACAGAAGCGTCCATTAATGTTCAGGAATGCCTATATTCAATACCTAAGTACATTTAGGTCAAAGGACACACTAAGATAATTCAAAACAGTACCATCTACTTACCAAATAATTTTGACAACAGACAGAACACACATTGTACCGTTCATTCGTACAACCATGCAACATAATTATTACATATACCTACTATACTTATGTGTAAGCTTTGCCTAGATTTCTAAATACGCGACCTTTGAAGCCAGCAAGAGATATAATTAGGCAGTGTTTGCACTGCGCCGGCCACTCTAAGAGCCGTCAACTAATTACGAGCAGTGGTCGGCCCTCACTTGAACATGATACTCGGTACTTAATGATGCGGTGGCCATGCATTCTAATATTACGGATAATAGACATATTTATCTTAGTCATAAGTTTCTTTTTATCGCCTCACGCCCGTATCCCAGAAGGGGTAGGTAGAGGTGTAATTTTACACCCACATTCCGCTTTATGAATTTTTAGATCCCACGTAAAAGGGGGCGAGCCTCTTGCCGTTACCGAGCACATTGCCAGACTCCGTGATGCTCCTGAGAATTCGGAAAACGTAATTTACACTTTTGCCCGCCACAGGAATCGAACCCGGATCTCCCGATCAGCATACGCATACGCTATACCCTGTACCACGAAGGCAAAAAAAATAAGGTGTAAGTATGAGTTATCTTCTATTCGTCTCAGTGTTTGGGCGAGGGATACACCAGCGTTGGTCAAGAGACGACTTACGTTAAAAAATAATTGCAACAATGTTCGCCGCTAAATACTCATATTTATTTATTTGGAATAACCAACAGTAACACATTATCTAATAGACATAATGTATGTATGTTGATGTCCACTCACAACGTTATCCACTTAATATACCTATTTTTAACATTATTATTAAGAGTAGTGATCATGTAATTTTTTTATCAAATTTAATATCAATAGAAATCAATCTTCAATACTTACATAATTAACATAAGCTGTAGAGGAGTAGAGCGAATGATATCGATAGAAAATAAAATATGAATTTGTAAAATTGATTAATTTCTATACAGAGTCCATGTTGCCACCTCGTGGTTGTTTCAATTTGATTCATGACCGTGGATCGACGCTATCTCGATGCCATTCCGAATTACTGTATATGATTTTGCATGATCTGATCTAAAATAATTATCACAGTGTTTTTTTTAGGTAGACATTGATTGTATTATACGTCAAATGATTAATTATGTATAGGATGTCCTCCAATAATATATATATTTTGATAATAATAAGGATAATATAAGCCTTTACATTATCCTTATTTATTTTTTAACAGTCTTATAATAGCTGTTGTCGTTTCCTAGACTAAAATTACTTTATTACTCTATAAAAGCGAAAGTGAAGACAGAATCTTAATTCATAAAAAATGTAAACAATCTGAATATAAATAACCATATTCGTCGGATTATTTTTTATGCATCGGTCAGGGTCACGGCTCTGTGATGATAAAATATTCTGAATGCTAAACGATGTCGAATCTTATACTCCAGTATGCTAATGTCTCCCGTTAGCACTCATTAATTCGGACATTCTGTGCATGATGACTCAAAGCAAGAGCCGGAGTTTTAAATATTACATTTTATGTTTCTTGCATGGCAGACGTAAATAATAGGTCTTTTATTGTTAGGTGCACGAAAAATGGATGCATATTTCGTTCTGGATCACACTGTCTAAGGCACTCTACGGTATGTATGGTACCCGGGCGGGTTTCTGCTTTAGAAAGCCTCCATTTATATTTTTGCGATAGGAATCTTTATATGGTATACTATCTATTGCAATCAATTTTCAGTTATCACGGTACACGGTTGCAAGACTTTTTTAAATTTACTACTTTTGCGAAGGGGAATGTTTTTCGTTTGAGACGGTCTTGGTGTCAGTTATTTTAAAGGTAAGGTATTTAACCTAATATCACTATGTTTTACGTGACGAAGACCCGTTATGTATAAATATTAATAGGTACACAAGTTATTTAGTAAAACTTATGTATTTATTATGTAAAAGAGATCTGTAAATGTAAAATGCCGGAACGTGGTCACTCTATTCGTGCTAAAGACTAGGTCAGTCTATCGCCGGGAACCGTGAACTAGGCCCCATTATTAGTTCAAGCGAGGTAATTTGTTTCTAGTCTAGCGTAGCCTAAGTAAGCAGTATTTTACGAAATTTGGCAACGGTTCTAATTATTAGGTTTAAATAACTACCCGACGATTAGACCGGCTTGCATTTTGTGGTCACGGTTTAGAGTGTTAGGTATATGTTATGTACAAGTTATTAGACCGCATGAATGTCGAAACTGTTAGTGTAATGTCGGTACCTACATTACTTACAAAGAAGCATGATACGTTTTAGGAATAAGTACGTATAGTGGAGAAGACAAACTTTAAAATACAGACACAAAAATCAATCTAATTTAGAATAATAATTTTTGCATCAATTTAAGTCCCTTAATACTCACGATGACGGAGTGTTTTCAGTCGCCTAACTAGCTTTTATGGCCCGGTGCGGCCTTGAACCGCCCGGTGTAAGCTTCAATTGATGTGGCCTTGAAATTTTTATATGAGATAATTGGGCCAGTCTTTCGACTGGGCACCGCTGGTATAGCCCTAGTTACAGCACTCAGTGTCTACGATTCAGTCGCCGTTACCTACAGATAAGGACTGTGTCCTCGTGTGTCACTAAAATATGGTCATACTACACGCTAGAAGTGACGTCACACATCTAAACGACACCGGTAAAACTCGTCATAACTGGACCGAGCGATTGCTTTGCATTTTTTGTCAACGTAGCGCGATTTTTTTGGTCTTGCCTTCGATATCTCGATTCGAATTGATTATAATTTCGTAGGTAGTTTGAATAGTGATTATACGAACACCTGTTTAGGTAATATTTTGAAGTGATGAATTGTGATGTGTCATGTTTAATGTTTCCGTTTTACGATAACAAGAGTTTATTGACATCAATACTGCTCATTAAATAATAGTGATTTTGATAGACTTTTTACGTGAATCCTTATAAAGATTTAAGCTATCTATGTTTTTTGGATCCTGTGGAATAATTTGTTAATAGCTAGGTATCTACTTCCGACTGACATATTATTATATTAGTTAGTTACATATATAGGCCGTACTAAATAATGCCTTATGGACGGATGCAGAACTGTCACCAAAGCAGTAAAATAACCCTATTTTTGGTAAGCTTCTATGATAATAACTTACTACCCAAACTGGTTAAAACTGGTTCATCAGTAATTGGATGTGTGAAGTGCGTGACTGTATGTACATATATATGCAAAGATAAAGACGACGGACAATCTGTGGGCCGCAATGTTCATGAAAGATGAGTATGAACTGGATCTTAAATTCTCTTATTAATGTAAATTACCCGTCTACATCTGGTTTCGTTTTCTTAGTGGCGACATAAATGGATATACATAAATCTTTCATATTTAGATGAAAACTATTATATTGATTGGCTTCTAGGTCTAGTGGTTATAGTGCCAGTAGTGACCTCCATTGCTAACCTGGAGGTCGTGGGTTCGATTCCCATTTGGGACATTTGTGTTATAAGCACTAGTATCTTTTCCATGTCTGGCTGTAGGTACAGGCATTTAGGTTTTAGTATACCTAATAAATATGTTTATAACTCATCTTTTTATCAGAACAAACTTTGCTTAATTTGAGATCAGATAACTGGGCGTTAAGATCATTAATTCATTAAAATGACTGCACATGAGTCGTATCGAGTAAATTACAAGATGGGCAGCTTTTAATTTAAAAGATTTAATTATACGGAAAATATTTCAAATCTTTTATAAGTATAGTTATCTTCTCTTCATTAAATCTCAGTCATTATGTTTTTCACTTGACCTGACCAACTTGGAGCACTCTGAACCAAATCCTTTAGAGATATCCTCTAACTGAATTCCAGAGAGCATTCGCCTAGATCGGTCATTCTGTTCCATATACGCCTTTATTGCTAAAATGAATACTAGAACACTAATAATAAAGCATATTTTCGCTTGACTGCAATGATGAGTATAATATAGACATTTGAAAACCCATTAACATATTTCATTCGCTTTTTTCGGCAGACTTTTCTTAATAATCAATAGGTCTAGTACAACAATATGGACTAGCAATAACACGATCAGAATTATATTACGAAGCATTGTGACTAGTGCTGCCATGATTTAGTTTTGACGAATTCGCCGAATATTCGGCGACCAAATATTCTGTTGAATGTTTGTTCATTACACAATTTTCAAGGACTTTCCTTCTTGTAAATTAAAGTAAATAAATTGTATTAAAAACGGCAGCTATATAGTTTACATACACATACATACATATACTCACGCCTTTTTCCCGTCGGGGTAGGCAGAGACAACAGAACGCCACTTGCTTCTATCCTTACAAACCTCACGCGCTTCCTCTACACTCATTACTCTTTTCATACATGCTCGCCGGTTTCGGGTACTTCGGACCTGGCCAATTTGATCGAGGAATGTCCGACGAGGTCTGCCGCGACCGACTTGCCCACACACATTTGCCTTATAAATCTTATTCGTCATTCTTTCTTCACTCATTCGCTCCACGTGTCCAAACCACTTTGGCATTCCTTTCTATATAGTTTATATTAATCATAAATAATTATAATCGTAACATCATCATCGTCCGTGTTATCTAGTCTGCATCCAAGGCACCTTGCACCACATGGTTCGCTTTCTAGTCTAACCAGAGTAAACAGAATATAAAATTCAATAGCTTTTCCACTGTGTTTTCCAGTAATATTATCGTAAATTAAAGTAATATAATTGAGGTATAAGTACATGACTAAGCTTTCCGTTTTCGGTCGAATAGTTTGGTCAAAGTTAGAAAATAAAAGAAGTTGTCCAAAAAGCCGAATACTGCACACCGAATAATCCGCCGAACATTCAAGGCATCTCTAATTACAACCATTTGGTTGGCAGCCAAATAATCAATCTTGAAGATTTTGGGGCAATGACAAAAGTGTTTTATTCCCAATAATTAATGTTATGAAACCAGTTTATTTAAATATCCATCTTGTGCTATAAACAAAGAATACTGGAGCGTTTCTGTATGAAATTGTCATCAAAGTAGATTAAACGGGTCATTTGGATCATACATTATTCTTAATTCTTTATTACTAATGAGGCGTTAGTATGCAGTTGTAAAAAATATTAGTAGTAATGTCCATACTAGCTTTATCCCAATTGCAGCCAAAAATCTTGGCTTGAATGGCGCTTTCAAGTCCTAGAAATGACACAATCTATACTTATAATAAAACTGTAGAGAGGTCAATTCTGTACATTGAATATATATTCAAAATTAATATTGGAGGATGAATGGTGATCGATACTGATGCCAAAAATGCAATCAGTATTTTTTTTGTCTGTCTGTCTGTCTGTCCGTCTGTCTGTCTGTCTGTATGTGCACGCATGGGTGAAAAATTACTGAAGGGATTTTAACCAAACTTAGTACGATTGTAGTCCATACCCCTGGGCAGGTTATAGGCTATATAGCATAACGCTAAGACACATAGGAGCTGAGCAGTGACGATAAATTTGAAGCAAGTCGGATGAAAATGCGCTTTCGAGCTCTTATCCTCGCATAAGTTGATCATTCACCAAAAGTATGTATCACAAAGATGATGGTCTTCAAAAGATCTACAAAAAAGTCTTTAATAGTATATATCTATCTTTTATAAATTAGCCACAATAATGGGTTTAATCATTAGGCATTTCTTCAAAGTGTATTAAAAACAACAATATATTGTATTCCACATAGATATATCTTTATCAAACTGCCATATTCAAAAAGTACACTTTAATATGTATATTATATTTTAAAAAAATATTGAAATCGGTTTATAAACAATTAAAAACAAAGATTATAAATAGAATATTTTCGAACATTTGGAACGTCCAATTTAAATTGAGCTTAAATCTGTATGATTAATTATATTAAATAGGGTTCAGCTTAGGCTGGACGTTTTCGCACATGTATATGTAAAGAGGTTGGAGTCATTTTATTTTACTGTATGGGGATAAACACTGGGATGGTACTGTCTGAAGCAAGTATAAGTAAAAGTCCTCATCGATTACGCCATGGGTTTGAGATGCTGCATAGTTATGGCATAAATATGAAGACAAATTGGCCCAGAACATTTTTAGGTTCCCACAACAATCTAATAAACCATTGTTTGACAGTAGATATAGTGATATCAATCCTATTACTCAATATGAACGACCACGACGACCGACACGAACCATCATATTTTGCTGGTGTAAAAATGATCTGTCGAGACTTACTGAAGAACAGCGTTAGATATAAAATATGATTGTGTGTGTCGTAGCGTGGATAGTGATTTGAGAAAAATACTATCTGTAGATGCTCCGGGTGGACGGCAAGACTTTTCGAACGAAGCTAAAGTAAGATTGTGCGAATACAAAATGACGAACCCATGGGCGGTATAACAGTACTTTTACGTGGCGATTTTCGTTAGGCTCTGTCATTAAGAGGCAACGAACATGCACAGGAATTCTCTGATCTTTTACTCGCGATTGGTAACTTCGCGGTGTGGACTTGCACGAACAAGTGAAAGTCATTTGAGCTATTTTTAGGACATCTACATTATTCAATATAGGTATTATTTATTATTTATAGTCATATGCCTGTATCCCCGAAGGGGTAGGCAGAGGCGTAATATTCCACCCACATTTCGCCATGAAGTTTTAGGTATAGGTAAGTATTATATTACCTATGAAACTTAAAACATTTTGGGTATCAATTCTGTAGCCCAATGAAAAGACAAATTCCACGCGAACGGAGTCGCGGGCACAGCTAGTATTCAATAAAACGACTGCTGTCTGCCCTCCGACAGGCGGCTATTAGGTACGCAAATAACTTCGAAAAGCTAACTTAAACGTTCTGCTATTGAAGCAAAACGTTTTTGATATAAAAATCTTATTAGACTTTTTGTATCATTCATGTACAAATTAAAGATGTCTGGCAATTTTCCTTTACTTGTGTTGAGAGATCTTCCTATTTGCAAAATTTCATGATTCTCGGACAACTTGCAGCCGTCAGTAGGATGTTACTTTGATCTTATAGACACACGTTTGAAGTATGAATTCGACTGTTTCCTTTACTTGTGCTGTAACATTTTTTCAGTTGCCCTTAATGATTACGACAACGGGAAATACCCTATAGGTTTTACTATGATTTGACCGATAGCCGGTCAGATAATAAAGTGATCCTTATAAGGGTTCCGCTGTACCTTTTGCGGTACGGAAGACTTAAAATAATCTTCGTAGCTTTGATATCTTAGTAGCTTAATATGCTTCGTTTTGATGTATATTGTACATACGATTTAAAGGGCATCTCCGCGCCACACAAATTCACATTAATGGCGAATGTCTCACTCTTTTATTCTTGTTCCACTATAAGAAGTGTAAGGCGATTAACTGCCTGTTGGTTGACTTCACATGTCTATTTGAGAACAATATGGAGATGTCGGTTCAAAATTCTTTCGTCCTTACGATGTTGTTTACGCCAGTTAGTAAATGACCATTAAATATTTTATACATAACTTCGAAAAGTGAGCTGCAGTTTTAAACACGAGACCTTCTGCGTAGCAGAAGTGCAGAATTTTATACCCTCTGCTAGGGTATCTCTGCTAGTAACACACAATCATGTTAGGTATGTAGTTGTTACACTGACAACACGTCTGTTAAGACCATCTGTAGCATCGTAGCAGCTATCGTCTTCTGCAGAAGTCATCTGAATCATGTCCTGTCCATTGTACTAATGTTGTCCTCTTGACAACATTAGTACAATGACCGTCAAATCCTACACGACCTACTCTCGAATATTACGAAAAAAAACAATGAAATACAAGAAATTCAAGGTATTTGCTAGAATGACGTATCTATGCCGTTCTCGGGTGCATTATAGTCATAACTAGCGACCCGCCCCGGCTTCTCACGGGTGCAATGCTTATTAGGCATGTATTATACATATAAACCTTCCTCTTGAATTACTCTATCTATTAAAAAAACCTTGGGTAATTCCTGTGCCAAGGGAGACTTGTAACATGAGAATAAATTTTTTTCAAACTGTCAAGATATTTGATCAATAACATAATAATTCATTCAGAGTATTGCTTATAGGTACACACAGGACATACCCACAGTAATACAATCGCCTCTGAGTGAATTAGATTATCCTGTCTTTCGGTCGAGAAGACCAGTCTTTGAAGCGGGGAACAGGGACCCAATTTTTTGTAACTTTAGCCCTATTTTTTTAATGAATGTAGAGACTGAAGTATTTTTGGCGAGCCTATCTAAACAGCGAGGGAAATCTGAATCTTTCGGTAAATTCAGGCACTTCGGACTCACAGAATTTTGGCGGCCAGGAAGAGTGATATAGAATAATAATTATTAGCAATTTTCACAAATAATTTTTGTACCTTGTTTCGTAAACAACGCTTAACATACATACATAGAGTCACGCCTGTTTCCCGGAGGGGTAGGCAGAGACTACGGAACGCCTTTTGCAACGATCCTGACATATCTCTCTTGTTTCATTCACTTCCATCAGATTCCTTATACATGTTCTTCTGTTCAGGGTACTTCTAACCTGTCCTGTTTTTAGGATGTATATGACAACAACGCTTAAATAGTAGCTTAAGTGGTTGTCTCACTTTTCCCATTGCGCCAAATCTCGATCTCCACATGGAAAACTTTGTATGATCCATAAATGTGGAAATCGTATTATGCATAACTGTGATAGTATGTTAAATACGTTGAATAAGCGCAAATATAGGGATGTTAATGAGACAACTCCTGTTCAACCATGTGCTACTGATTTGGTAATTATCATATACGTTCCAGTTTCAATTGTAATTTAATGTTATCCTGACGATATGTATTTCTATCTCTGTCATTTCAATGTTAACAGAAGAAGATAGATTATATCATATTAATGGTTATTGTAATTATGTGTTTGGCCGTACTAGAGAAATAATACGTAATAGAAAAAATATGCTTGGATATGGCCAACATCAAACTGTAATTGTATGTACTACATTTTTACAAGTTTCGTATCAGTTTATTTGTAAAAGCTATAAAATAAATTATAATTTATAATTATCGTTATGCATGTAGCAATTTTAAAATACGCAATCTATTTATGCAAATTCGGCCACCATCTACGTTTGCCTACAGTTCTATATCACCTGCATTCACATTTTCATGTGGTGTCTCCTAGACATCAAACAGAACTGAGTCTATATTAATATACGGGAATTAACGCGAATATGCATTAGGTATTTACATACCTTATTTTGCTTGACGCTTCGAGACGGTTGCACGTCCCGTGGTCGCAAGCTGACTGGTGTAGCGATGTCACGTCTCCGAGTGCGAGGTAGAGGGCTTCAAATTGTCATCGGCGTGGAATCCAGTGATTCGACTAACAACACCCCACTTTAATGCGCAGTCGGCGAATGTTCAATATACTGATACGGTTAGTATGTTTTGCGCCGGTACTTCGAAAATCAACAACCCGGGGGTAGAAATAGAATCTTCTACCTCGCACTCGGAGACGTGACATCGCTACACCAGTCAGCTTGCGACCACGGGACGTGCAACCGTCTCGAAACGTCAAGCAAAATAAGGTATGTAAATACCTAATGCATGTTCGCGTTAATTCCCGTATATTAATATATATTCTTATAAACATGCAACGCGAGTGTTTAAAAGTTTCCAGAACTGAGTCATCGTATTCCGCTCACAAATGCGATTATTAAGTCGCATTCACACTAGATTTTTATCGCGTTTTTTTTAAAGAAACGACATAATCCGTAACGCGTTGTTTGCTAGATTGTTAATAAATAAAACGGATGCTTTTCACGAAATGTTTGAGACTCATTAACAGTGTAGCAATCATCTTGTTCATATCAATAAAAAGCGACAATTACTGCTACTAAATGTCTTTTCTTAGTAATAAATTTCTTGAAACTGTTGAAAGAATGTCTGTGTTTTCTTAGTGTATAAATGGAACAAAAAAGTGATGAAACGAGCACGGAGCACGGAAATGAAATTATAGTAATAAAGTTCTTGTGGGTATAAATGAAGCAACATGATTTTGATTCTGAAAGTGATGCGAAGCCTATTCTTGATCAAATGCGATGGTGTCAAGTACTTGCAGTTGCTTAAAACTATATATGGGCCCCATATTTGGCGCTATCGTTTTACTATACCTAACTGTATCCGCGATTACCATCATTTCAATTAAAAGGTATCAGGTAAACTTATACAGCATGGCTAAAGCTAGAGAGAGAAAGGCGAAGGATGTATCCCATATTAAGTGCATGAAAGACGAAACAGGAGCGATTCTTATGGACGAAGATAGAATAAAAGAACGATGGAGGACATACTTGTATAAAAGTTAATGAATGAGGAGAACGATTGGAGCGGAAAACTTGAGAATGAGGTGATGAATATTGGGTTAGTGAAGGAAATAAATAAGGACGTGGTAAAAAAGGCTGTTAGTGGAATGAAGAATGGAAAATCGTTAGGACCAGATGGAATACCAGTAGAAGCATGGAAAGCGTTAGGAGATGATGGATGGGCGTGGCTGACTTTATTCTTCAATAAGCTGTTGCACGAGGAAACCATACCCGAGGAATGGTGCAACAGTTACCTGGTGCCCATTTTTAAAAATAAGGGTGATAGCCAAGAGTGCAACAATTATCGGGGAATAAACTTAATGCCACATACTATGAAAGTATGGGAGAGAGTAATTGAGCGACGCCTGCGTGACGAGAGTGAGATTTCACGAAACCAATTCGGTTTTATGCCTGGTCGAGGTACGGTGGATGCCATTTTCGCTCTTCGCCAAATATGCGAAAAATACAGGGAGGCACATAAAAACTTGCACATGGTGTTCGTCGACCTTGAAAAGGCATATGATCGAGTGCCCCGTGAAGTCTTGTGGTGGGCCCTGAAGAAGAAAGGAGTGCCTGGGAAATACCTGACGTTGATTCAAGCCATGTACGCTGAATGCCGAACGCAGGTCCGATCCGCAGCTGGTATCACAGCCAGATTCGATGTGGCCGTAGGCTTGCACCAAGGGTCGGCCCTTAGCCCCTACCTCTTCCTGTTAATTATGGATGCTTTATCATCGGACATACAGGAAGAGGCACCCTGGTGCATGTTGTTTGCCGACGACATCGTTCTGGTAGCAGAGAGTGGACAGAAGGTGCAGAGCAAGCTGGAGGAGTGGCGGCAGAGATTGGTAAATGTAGGCTTGAGAATAAGCAGAACCAAAACGGAATATATGTTCTGTGACTTTGGCGGTCTCTCCAGTCCTATACCGGTTACACTCGGCGGTACACCTCTACCAGTATGCTCCGATTTCCGCTACCTAGGTTCACTCCTGCAAGATGACGGCGAAATTGATCGGGATGTTAGGCAAAGAATCAACGCAGGATGGATGAAATGGCGACAGGTCTCAGGCACAATATGTGACCACAAAATGCCTGTGAAATTAAAGGGCCGTATGTATTAATCGGTTATAAGGCCTGTCGTACTGTATGGAGCTGAGTGTTGGGCTACAAAGAAGATAGATGAGAAACGATTGCATGTGGCAGAGATGAGAATGTTACGATGGATGTGTGGAGTGACAAGAATGGACAGAATTAGGAATGATTACGTTAGAGGTAGTATGAAAGTGGCGCCCATAGCTGAAAAGGTGAAAGGGAGTCGATTGGCCTGGTATGGACATGTTATGCGGAGAGATGAGATGTATGTAGGTAAAAAAGTGATGGATATGCATGTAGAAGGACGAAAAGGGAGAGGACGGCCAAGGAAGAGATGGATGGACTGTGTGAGGGTGGATATGAAAGAGAAAGGGGTAAACGATCGGATGACTGGTGACAGAGAAGTATGGAAGCGAAGGACATACTGCGCCGACCCCAAATAAATTGGGACCAGGGCAAGACAATGATGAGGTAAAGGTAAAAGTTTTTTTTTATAGTAATAGGCGGCAAACGAGCAGACGGATCGCCTGATGATAAGCAATTACCGCCGCCCATGGACACAAGCAACATCACAAGAGTCACTAGTGCGTTGCCGCCCCTTGGAGATGGGAAAAGGGATAGGATGAGGAGTGGGATGAGGGAGAAGGAATAGGGGATAGGGCCTCCGGCACTCTCACTGACCGAACGAAACGCAACAATTTAAGTACTGTTACTTTACGTCGATTTTCTGTGAGAGGATAGTACTTCCCCGGTCGAGCCGGCCCATTCATGCTGAAATCAGCAAGGCTCTACTACCTGTTGAGCATAGGTCTTCCTAGTGCTTCCCACGATCTTGAGTCCAGTCGGACCATCTGGCGGGAAGCCTTGTAAGCCTCCATAATTAATACTCTATAAATGTATATAGGTGTATGGATAAGAAGAAGCGATAGCCTGGATGAGAGACCAACAGACTGCTATTCAGAGGGTCTCGGGTTCAAATCCACGGCATGTATGACTTTTCGAAGCTAGCCTTTGCTTAGCAGAGGGACTGATTATTAACCTCAATCGCTGTCCGGCGCGACACATAATAGAAAATCAATTGTTATGAATCATATATGATACACGGGACAGGGAAACTGTTAACATGGTTAGTGATAACGAATACGGGTACACATATCACGTATTGACAAGCTTGAGGAAAGGCGACTTCTGTTGGTGTTAAAGAGTCAGTGTGGTTTTAATTTACTCCTATCCATATTTCGCCTTGCTGGTCGGCCATAACTGGCGAAATGGGGATGTGATAACATTAGTAGCCGCTTGTGACATAAATACTATGATCCTGTTCAATATGTGACCTAATCTTCAACGAGTTTATACGTAATACTAAAGTATGTAAATAGGCAGATTCAGTCTTAAGGCTGTCTAAAATCTTTCCATACACAAACACTATGCTCTACTAGTTAACCGAATATTGTTGAATCATAAGCTCTTTATCGTTTGTCGTTTACATTTTGTATCCTGTCTAGACTGCTTTTATATCTCATTACGCTAAGGCACTTCAAAGCACTCGAGGATTTTTCATTGGTTTCGGATGTTTTGAGCGAAAGGAAACGCTATGAGTAGAATGAAGATGTTTTCGGTTAGATATAGAAATTGTAGTAGTATACAGATGGCGTTCTTGTTGCCTCGCTATGGCATTTTACTTGAATGTTATGTGGTCAATACCCATAAGGAACAAATCACGCTATTATATTATACTAGCTTCTGTGTCTAGCATATATCTCGAAAAGCTATCTGAAATACATAGAACTGTACGTCAGTGATCTTATATTTTAGAGATTATATATTTTATTCTGTGATAATCGGTAACTATTCATTATAATATATTTAGTATTTTCTATTTGTTAACTCCTTTACGAGGAATATACAGGTTGTAACAAGACCCTTAACGAAAACTGAAACCCTATGTTGTACCAATCAGTACGAACATTTTTTACCTCGGCACCATACCTGGGAAATTACTGGTTCAGGAGATATTGAGGCTCAAAGTTAGTATGGAACTTTTCTAATTAGGTAAAAAATCTATGCATTTACCCCGGCAATATGTTCTTCATATGTAACCCCTTGGATAAGTAGGTATTTCGAGCATTGCACTCGCGCGTTTTTAATTGCGGTTTAAAAAATGTGAAAACTCAAAAAAAAAGTCGTTACCCAGGTATTATTTTTGGTTAGTATGACTTGGCATGATGCCCACAACGAGTAGACTTTGGCTTGGTGATGGGTCTTGCTTGTGACACCCTGTATAGACGGCTGGTTGGCGTAGCGGGAGTGTAAGCGACTGCTACGTCGAAGGTCGCGGGTTCGATTCCCGCTCAAGTCAAACATTTGTGTGCTTGAACATGGATGTTTGTCTTGGTCTGGGTGTTTCTATGTATAATATGTATGTATTTACAAAAAAAAAGTATATATGTATGTTTATCCATTATCTAGTACCAATAGTACAAGCTCTGCTTAGTTTGGGACTAGATGGTGTTGTGTGAATGTGGTAGAATATTATTAGGTATTAAGTATATAAAAAGACACCCTTGATTTTAATTGCCTTTCGGGATATATACCACGTACCTTTGTTTGGAGTAACCGATATTTCGGCACTGTTGCAAGCGCCATGTTCACGGATGTACTGAGGGTATTGCGGGTGGATGAACGTTACGAGCAAGTATAACGGTCTACCCGCTTTCTTACTCGTTTTTTGCGTACAACACCACTGTCACTGTTTTCACTATCGCACTGTACCCGATCACGACATACTAATTACACACTACGTCAGTTCGGACAGATAAGATCGCCAATAATTTTAACAAAGTTTCAGTTAAGACAATTTTCACTCCTTTTAAGAAACTGTCGCAATATATAAGAACGCCGAAAGACAGTCTTTCATTAGAAAAGCCAGGTGTTTAAAAAGTTGACTGCAGCTGTGGGAGTTCCTATATAGGACAAACGAATCGCACCATCAGGGCAGTCAAAAATAACTAGCCACATAAGTCAGCCATAGCTCAACACCATTTAGACTCGGTTACCGACCACTGGATTGAGTTACACAACCCTCAGGTGCTTTCGACAGAACGCCACTACATACCTCGAATGGTTAGGGAGGCTATTGAAATTAAAAAGTTCAATAATTTCAATAGAGGGGATGGGTTTCAACTGTCGAGTATCTGGCATCCAGTGGTGCGTCTATTTAAAACCCGTGAAACGAAAAAACTCAAACCGCGAACTGACGTAGTGAGTGTAGTATGTCGTGATCAGGTACAGTGCGATAGTGAAAACAGTGGCAGTGGTGTTCTACGCAAAAAACGAGTAAGAAAGCGGGTAGACCGTTATACTTGCTCGTAACATTCATCCAGCCGCAATACCCTCAGTACATCCGTGAACATGGCGCTTGCAACAGTGCCGAAATATCGGTTACTCCAAACAAAGGTACGTACCTTTGTATATACCCCGAAAGACAATTTAAATCAAGTTTAAATGACCACGAAAGTTTAAATTCCTAAAAAGACACCCATCCCAAAATGTACCTAACGAACAAGCTGTCCCTATCAACTAAATCTAACAATATCTGATTCATTAAATTGTATATAATTATGTGATCTCTTTGTTACACAGCTATTACTTTAGTCTTGATTCGTTATTCCTAAAATAAGCTAACATATTATTTTAACAAACGAAGAGACTTCATATCAAGCCAGTTTAAATATAGAACGGTACAGAAACAGCTGTCTTTGATCTAACATACATAATGGAGGCGAAATGTACCCACTGTGAACTGGTTGAGAGAATTAAGACTCCCATCTTGAAAATCATTCGTATAAACATGGTTAAAATTATTCGTAGATATTCTCTTGGCAACAAAACGAAACACATGTAAAATTAATGTCAGTTTATCATGAACCTATTTGACCTCGGTCAAGCGTGATAATCTATAAACATCAACAACTTCCATTATTATCTGTTTACATATTTATGTTATGGCTCTTAATCGCGTGATTACTGAAATGTGTAAATAATGACTGCACGGTTGGCGTAGCGGTTTAAGCGGCCGCCTCGCCGCTTGACACTACGCCGAAGTGTTGTGGGTTCGATCCCCACACGAGACAAGACTTTGTGTGATTCATAAGTTGTTGGTTCGAGTCTGGGTGTTCATTGTGTCCGTTAGTTGTATGTTTGTAAAGTCCCCCGCGACACAGGATTTAGTCCTAATGCGGGACTTGTCTTCATAAAAAAATGAAATAAATAAATAATGAATCGGAAACTTATGAACGTACGAGAAATCTTGTCTCGGTAGGATATTGGACTAATTCTATTAGCCCTGAAGTTTCAGTAAGACTTTCATCAGCCACGGTCAATCGATGACTATATTTTTTTTATAGACCCACGCCTGTATCCCCGAAGGGGTAGGGGCAGATGTAATATTACACTCACATTTCACCATGAATTTTTAGGTCCCATGTCATAGGGGGCGAGCCCGTTGCCGTTACCGGGCACATCACCAGACTCCGTGCTGCTACTGAGAATTCGAAAAAACCCAGTAACACTTTTGCCCGACCCGGGAATCGAACCCGGGACCTCCGATCAGCAGTCGCATACGCTATCCTCTGGACCATGGAGGCAGATATTCGTATTAGTATTACCAGACACTATAAAACAGTAACTTTAACTAGAAAACATCAACGTACGAGAAATCTTGTCTCGGTAGGATATTGGACTAACTCTACATATTTGCTCTGAAGTTTCAGTAAGACTTACATCAGCCGTGGTTAAAGGATGATTTTAGTAAGAAAAATATTTGTTTGTTATGTAGGTGCTACGACGGACGTAGACGAATTTCATGAATGACCATAGAATAAGATTAACTAATCAGGTTTTCGTTTTAAAAATGTCTCTGCATTTATGCGTTACAGAGATAGGCTTGAAATTCAAATACAAATTGTTTGAAAAGTGAATTTTACATACATACATACATAGAATCATGCCTGTTTCCCTGAAGGGGTAGGTAGAGGCATATTAAACGCCCACTTTTCGCCAGTGTTTTGATCCCACGTAATAGGTGACGAGCCTATTGCCGCTTATCGGGATATTTTGTTTGCCAGAGCCTCGTCCGTTGATCGGCAGGTGGACCACTTGCAGGTGAGGTTGGCTTGGGACCCTAAGTTCTTGGTGGGAACCACATGCACCCTTTGTGAATTTTATGAAATTTTAATATATTATTATTGCTCCACTGAACGTGTTTCTTCTGCTACTATTACTATAGGTATCGACATGTTTACTGCTCCATCAAACCATATTTTTTTTTAAAAGAACGTTTTCTGTCGGCGAGGTTGAACTATTCCAATTAATAACAGGAATTGTTGAGGTTGCAATAAAAACTAAAATGTGTTACAGAGTCTCTCCAGTATAGAAGTGCCTTGCGACTAAGCCACACATGAAATTTTAACAAACAGGTACCGTCACATCCGCACGTCTGACGCGAAGGAGTCTGTTTATAAGATGCACATATTTAACTGAAGGAGCACCGGCTTTATACGGATTGAGGCGCTTTTTGGAATAAAGTCTACAGTTTGTTGTTGTTTCAAACGTTGGCTTATATTCGTCGTTTATGTGTTTCTGATTCAAATGCTATGTAAAAGTGTGTACAGTCTATATAAGGCTATGTTATTTGGTGTTAGTATTTACAGTTTTTTTTGTGTGTGCACTCTGTTGTCGGAGATTTTACAGACAATGAATGTGTGAAGGATGATATTAATGAAAAGGTAGTGAATGTTCAAATAACATCTGATAGGGAAGAATGGAAGATAAACACATATTGAGCCGACTAATATAGGAACAGGACAGGCAGAAGAAGAAGAAGAGACTTCTATATCAGCTATGAAAGATTATGATTTATATTTTGCGTTTTTAGCATAATATCATATTTATTTATGGTTCTCTGCTTGGTTCACGGTTCTCGAGAATTTTGATGATAATAACAGTGTATCGTCATTTTCACCCATTGTGGAGATAAGGGAATTTACTCGAGGTTTGTTGACTGTTGATTACATAATATGTGGATACATAATAGTATGTATGTCCTTAAAACAGTCGTAACAGATTCGCCTATCGTAATAAAATACATATGAAACCATTTTGCCAACATTTCACAAAAATAACTGGGAGTCATGTCATCGTTAAAAATTCGAAGCCCCTGACGTCTCTGCACCTACGCAATATAATTATATTTAGTTAAAATATCAACGAACGCTGTATCTACCATCCTATTAGAGAGGCGTGAATAAAATACGGACGAACGATAGTATTATTCATAAAAATTTAGATATAATAAATTAATCACTTCCACCTTACCTCAGAGAACGTTAAACTGTCGGTCCCGGTGTCTGCCATGACGATCTTTGACATTAGTTATGGAAATTCAATACTCGTGACATTGGTCGAAGTGGTATAGAAGTCAGATGGCACTCGTTCTGCTAAAGCTAACATTCTGTAAAGTTTGTGAACTTACTTATTACGTGAACTCTAGATCACGGCGTCATTTCCATACCTACGAGTATATATAGACGTTGGAATGGACAATTGTATAAACGACCACTTCATGAATTTTAAAAAGACAAGACAATTTTCCTTTCCAGCGTCGATATATAACTTGACTGCAGACATACGTCAGCCGTGCTCAAGTATCCACAGCTCATAAGTATCTTCGATGTATGTATGCTGTGTAAAAAGATTTTCGTAGCTCAATAAGAAAACATCGTGAGAAAAGAAAATTACTAAAACCCTGCAAAGAAAAGCCAAAAATGTAATTAAAAAAAGTATATTCTTTCTTTGATTAAACACTTAAGTTCGCGTGTATTTTGAAGCGAAATTAGTTCGAAAGAATAATACAACTCTCTGAAATAAAGTAAGATAGACAAACGAACTTTATTAAAACTTTTTCTAATCCTATTGCAGTATAGGTGTACCTGTCTGGACGTTTATGACACTAGCAACGTCGCCATTCGCTGGTCGAGAAAAAGATGCAAATTATATTACCTCATCACAAGTACTTTTATTTCAGTTTCAAAGACGCACTACGACAACTTTGAGATCTTCATGGCAAAATTTTGAGTGTTGACTTTACTGCTGGGATTTTAGTTTAGTAATATGGTAAAAGGTTCGTAAGGTGTTTATTAATAACAATATTTTTTGGCAAAACTCAAATTGTATAAACGTTTTAGTAGTTTGTCGGATTATTACCAGTGTAATCCAAAGAAAATGGTTTTCATCCTATTATATTATGTAAGTTATTCGATCCGATAACAAATCGATCTACGTATTCTATTTCTGTCTTAAATTAATCGTAATTCGTATCACACGCTATTAATATGCCGACTAAAATGTTTAATTGTCGTGTCGATGACCGCGAAATATTCACCTTCAAGAACAAATTCCGATTGAGAATAAAATCCTGAGTAGAGGGGATTTTACAAACATTCAAACAACGACACATAAAAAACCCACGGAACAACAATTTGCGAATTAGTCAAAGGGTTGCCCGTGTGGCAACAAACAAACTGGTAGTGGCAGACCGACAACATAAGCCTTTATTACTAATTTTATTTACTACACGCACGGAACGTGTAGTAAAAACAATTAAATACTTCCATGATTGTAGATGATTTGCTATTTTGTGTTATGAGTTTAAGCATGAAGAGCATGTCTAAGTAAATGATGCGTTTTGGACTAGGTGATGTGATAAAGATGACATGTAAAGTGTTTTCCATCCTCCAAAATGGCAACCCAGAAATCGAGGCCACAGGCGCATGCGAGCTCACATAGGTGGGTACTATATGTATTATAATCTGTTTTAAAACGGCGGTGCTGCAATTTCACCTTAAATTATTCGCCTCGCTCCAGTTTCTAGCGTTCATTACTACTCTGCGACACTCATAATTGCTATTAAATGTATACCGATATTATAGTCTATATTAATATTATAGAGCTGAAGAGTTTGTTTGTTTGTTCATTTGGTTGAACGCACTATTCTCCTTGTCCGTGTGGTGACGGATTAAGAATACGGAATGTCACCACCCCATTTCAGCCCATGGGTGTCGTAAGAGCCGACAGAGGGAGCATATTATGCAGAGAACAGCACTGTAAGAGAAGGAAAACTTGATATAAACCCTATACCAACTCGTTTGGCCAGCGTGGTATAGTAGGCCAATTCCTCCTTTCAAAGGAGAGGCCTAGTCCAGCAATGGATTGTTAAAGGCTGATGATGTATGTATGTACTAATCTCCGGAGCTATTTCAATATTCGATGGGAAAAATATTTATTTATTTTACTTAAACTTCCAGCGAAATATTGCTAAAGGTATTTTCTTCCAGTCAACCTTTGCGTGATGCAGAGATAATTGTGGCAGGTGGGTTTTGAATGTAGAGAGGATAAATGGTAAAAAAGAGAATAAAGAATGCACTGAAATATAATACATACAAGATCCATACATTCGTTAATTATTATGTTTGGTATCCCATTTATCGAGGATGGCTGTAGGCTATATTCTGCTGCTGCCATGGGTGCAGTAATCATATAAACAAAGGTGTAACCGCGGGCTCGGGTAGTATACTACACAATCAGCTGGCATGATCTCACAATGGGAAAAGTCAGTTGTAGGAAAGTTATTTTCTCATGGTTTTCTTCATTAGTTATGGGTAGAGAACAATAATGGGTATCGTTAATGCATTATGCAGACAATCGGTTCTTAGCTCAAGGACGTTTGCTTGCAGTACAGTTATGCCATAATTATTTAATTTGAGTCTATACTATGGATGCCTGCAGCTATGCCCGCACATTATTTCTTTTAATTTAACCGTTTCATGCCGACCTCGTGGGGATTTTGGCAGACCCTTCCTTAGTGCACCTCTATAGTCTCTAAAGAACATACCTATATGTCAAACAGCTTTTTGCGGTTCATAGTGACCCTCCACTCCTTCGTTTTTCTGAAATGAACAATGGCGCTTCTTTAGTACCTAATATTCACCATTTCTGACGATTCGTTCGTAGCTTCAGACGTGGTTTAGTTACTGTATTGTATTGTATATCAATGTTTTCAGAAGTGTATATCATTATGTTATCATATGAGGATATTCGCACTTACAGTTAAATGTGAATATTTCCTTCCTTTCATTAGTGAACATATGTTACTACGCAAAACAATGTGACAATATCAAATATTACACTGAAACTGATTTATCAACTATTATAATTATATGCGTTATATATATCCATGTACAATTTTAAGATTAGCGTTGTAGAAAAATACTATAGACTTTTTCTAAAATCCACTGTAACATTTTCGTTGGTGTACCATTCGGTAAAGCTAATAGCGTGAATTGCTTTGCCTTTCGTAAGAGATTGGCAAAGTTAAGTAATACTTGCACAGGTTGCCATTTGGATGGGTGACCACGTGTGGCAGTTACATCAGAGTGCTACCGTGCTTCGGAGGGCAAGTGAACCTTACAGAAATCGTTAAGCTATGTCAGACTGTCAGTAGCTTTCGGGCGGCCTATAAAAACCGATATTAGACTTGGCTGCACACTCGCAAGAAAAAGAAAAGAAAGTCCAACCAGTATAAATAGACACTTAAAATAATAATGACAAACTTTCATCTAAAAATTGTGAATAGAATGTTGACTTTCAAAAGGCCCGTCACATCAATAAGAAAAACTTTCGCAAAGGTTCAAAAAATATCCTTAAAATATTTGTCCTAAATATCGAGATGACTTCGTAATTTTTTGCGTAGATACCGCAAAAATATAGCTCCAGACAAAATAATGAGCTTTTCCACTCGAAAGTTTTTCGCAATGAGATATTTTGGTATTACAAAAGGTCTATATTCTGAAACTTTTCAAATACTGAGTCTCAAACATTTATTTTTGTTATAAAGACGAAGCTAAGGGCTGAATGAACATGTCAATATTTTCTCTGATTTAAGTAAATATTCTTGTGACATTGTAAGTATATTGTGGGTGTATTCCACCTCTGCCTACCCCTTCGGGGGTACAGGCGTGAGTCTATAACATTGTAAGTATTTAAATAACAGTCATCATCCTCCTAGCGGTATTCTAGTTTCAATTCGGGGTCCGTTTACTAGTCTAACCGGATTTGGCTGCATATTATATTTCTACACAGCGACTGCCTGTCTGACCTCCGTAACCCTAAGGGTTAGCGACATACCATGGTTTAGACTAGTGTCTGTTTATTCAGAGGTACAGACGCCCAATAACGACTGTCAAATATCCTTATGACAGCCGGCACCGATGGCTTAACGTGCTCTCTCAGGCACCGGACAAGCGATAACTAACTATTGAAAACGCACATAACACCGAAAAGTAAGAGGTGCGCGCCGTGAATTCGAACGCTCTGCGTGGCAGCTCCACTAGGCTATCGCTGCCCTAAGTATTTCAATAACAGTATTCAATAATAATTATAAACCACTAGGAAAAACAGACTTACGTTGTTTTGATTTCGTGTAGACGGATTGTGATGATATAAAGTTACACTGTATCTTTGTTATAATATTTGTACTTGCGCATAACAATACATGCTATGTTGTGATTACAAGTGAGCCATTGATAATGTCACGCAGAACTAAAAATAAACTGTGTCATTATTATTATCATTGTTATAATAAAGTAAAAGAAATAATATAATAAAGTAATTATAGATTGACGCGCGGTAACGTGGAGTAATCCTACTTTTTTGTTGTTTTGTTAAACTATTTTATATGAGAAAGACACTAGAACTTTTTGTATATTTATATTAAACACTCTTTATTATTAATCGACAGATACCTATCTGATTTGTTTATCACAAACCTTGTGAAAGTCGGTGGCAAATTTATATGTATTGACTCTTATCTCAGTAAAACTCTGAAAAGTTATATTCCAAATCATGTAATAAAACATCTGTGATGGCTGCAGTTAATGTATCTATTAGACCGCTTCTCAATGTTAGAAGCTAAAGAATTGAAATATAATCTTTGCTCAACAAATTCTCAAAGTTATAACAAATTTTAACGACTAAAATTTTCGTGATTCATTTTCAGAAGTTCATTAATGTCAATGTAAATATGAGATGAAATTAAATTCAGCCCGCCCCCTAACGACCTTTGCGTGTAAACCGTGATTTATGTTATCCGACCTCATGAGTTGCAATCTATTTGCATTCGTAATTACTTTGGCAGAATACTGAATTTCTTGGACAATCACATGAGTGAAGTTTAATGTTGGCGCCAGACATTTGACGTACTACTGTCAACGCAAAGTGTTTTACGTGCGGTTTTGCTAATAATTTATGCAGAATGTTGCGATTGCTAGGCGGCATATTCTTGAAATCTTTGTGCTTGCAATGGATTAGTTTATTTGGTTTAAATAAATAATGAATTTTGTCGTAAAATAGTGTCAAATACTACCTGAAGACCAAACAACTCTATTGAAAATTTCTGTTGTAATAGTCTAGTGGAAACTATCACGCTACGCAGAGGGCCTGGAGTTCTTATTTCGAAAACATCATTTATTTTACTAATTCGATGATAATGACTAGGGAAAGGGCCTTTTTAGTACAACTTATATATACAGTCTTTCGGAGATTTGAACTGGATCATAATAAATCTAAGTTTATGTGGCTCTACAATCAACAAAGACGTGTAGTGCTATCCACCACCTGCCACGACCGCTGCTGCTATGGAGAATTTTTTTTTTTCACTTTCAGCACCAATTAGAGCCCCATGACTCGATATTTAGTGGCATAAATAACTTATTAGAACTATTAGTTGCCCCTAAGTGTATCAAATACGCTGTATCAAATACGCTTAGCAATAATTTGAACGTGTCTATAACAGTCCTAATAGTGACGGCAGTTATTTATTTAATGTGAAAATATTTACGCGCTCTGTATTTACGTTTTTGGGTATCGTCAAAGCTTTATTTTTGTACTGTTCATGAGTTTCTATGTGAATTCGGCCATTAAAACATTTAATATTTCAGGCAGTCGCTTTGTGGAAAAGATAATTTCGGTTAAAATGGGCTAGACTAGTAAGCGGATCCTGGGATGTAACTGAGATAACGCTAGGAGAATGATAGATGAAAATATTTTTAATAAAATTTCACGTACTTAATATTTTTGAATGCATTTTCTATATTATTACACTAATCGCCCGATTCAAAAGTATTTCATATAATTTGATTGATGTGTTTTAAGTTTTTTTTATTGAGAACACATCGATTTGCTACGCTGCGCAAAGCTACGAGCACTATAGCCTCTACGCGGCTCCATACTTGTAATAAGGTTGTGCTGCGTAGATGCGTCAAATCTATATGCACAATAATAAAAAGTAAAGCTCCAGATCTCCAATTATAAGCGGAATCTTCATACTGTTGCAACAAGAACCAAGCTTAGTTATATTATAAAATATGTAGGTACGAGTACATAGTCTTATTGGGTTACCAGCTAGTTCCGTTCTAAATTTGATCAATATCTTGTTTAAAGCTTCGCCTTTGAATATGTAGTATTAAAAGGCAGCCACAGTTAGGCCTATTGTCCATACGCGCGGTGTGAAAAGGATTATAAATAACCGTAAATCGAAGACTATGGGGCTTGTCCAATGACACTGTAGCGCAATATATCTTCTGTATATATTTAATTCTTGCCTTACTGACTGACTGACAGATAAGCTAGAGCCAAAGCTATTAGGCACAAGAAGCTGAAGGCATGGATGGTTCGTGGGAACTGTAGGGGGGAACTAAGAAGATATTGCCCGAAACTCCCATGGGATCTTTGAAAACGGGGTTTGAAAAAGGGGATCCGCTGAAAATATGCCTCTGTGGCGCCGGCGTTGGCTCCTGACATCTATGTATATTGGCTCTTACTTGCCTATATATAATACAAATATTTATATTTTTATCACTTTCAATTATTGCTTAAGTATATAGTATAATAGTTAAATAACTGGAAAAGTTACATAAAAAGTACAAACCTCGATTTATATTTTAATTACAATTTCACCAGTGTAAATAACAACACAGCAATATTAGTCGTAACACATGAAATGCCTGTAATCATTGCGAAACATATACAAAGATATAGATAGCTAAAACTTCATTTTACTTCAAGATATCGTCATCGACTTAGCGGTTACAGAGATACGGTGTACAATTTATGCGGTCACGTACGCATCTTTTGTGTTTGTAATGTATGCTAATACGTTTATACGGTACTAGTAGACGCCTCAGTACGTACAAGCATTGTGAATAAATCGAAGATGTCACGGCATCATTACCTACGTGTATCTCTTGGGCAGCTGGGGCTGTATTTATTGTTAACTGCCAGGTTTATATGAGAGTTTTAATATTAATACACTAGCGACCCGCCCGGGCTTCGCACGGGTGCAATGTTATGCATGTATTATACATATAAACCTTCCTCTTGAATCATTCTATCTATTTAAAAAAGCCCATAGAAATCCGTTGTGTAGTTTTAAAGATTTAAGCATACATAGATAGGGACAGACAGACAGAAAACAGACTTTGTTTTATATACTATGTAGTGATGATAAAATACTGCCTTAGTTAGTGCCTACCCTTATGTGTGGTAGTGAAAATTGGGTATGGCAGAAGAGACTTGAAAGTAGAATAAATGCTGTAGAAATGAGACCACTGCGAAGTATGTGTGGTGTATCTTGGACCGATAGAGTAAAGAATTGTGGGATTTAAGGGATTGTGGAAAAAAAATTGGGGTAAAAGAAGATGTAGTGACAAGCATAGAGAAAGACATGTTAAAATTATTTGGGCACATGGAGAGGATGGATAACGAAAGACTGACAAACAAAATATATAAGGCAAGTGTGAATGGGACAGGACGAAGGGCAAGACCTAGGCGAACACTCTCTGACCAGATTGGAGACATTCTGCAAAAAGGACAAGTCAGGAGTAACCTAAACAGAAGAGCATGTATGAAAAACTTGATGGGAGTTAGCAAGTGAGGTACATACCTCTTTAGCTAGGATCGTTGCAAATGGCGTCCCGTAGTCTCTGCTTACCCCTGGGGGAAACAGGCGCTGCCCTTTAAACTGTCCCATTGCTGGGCACGGGCCTCATCTCACTATGAGAAGGGTAGAGCCATAGTCCACCACGCTGGCCAAGTGCGGGTTGGCAGATTTCACATGTCTTTCGAGAACATTATGGAGAAATCTCAGACATGCAGGTTTCCTCACGATGTATTCCTTCACCGTATAGCAAGCGATAATTAACAATTTAATACGCACTTAACTTCGAAAAGTCATTGGTGCGAGCCGAGGATTCGAACCTGAGACCCTCTGCGTAGCAGTCTGTCGGTCTCTCCACACGGCTATCGCTGCTTCCTCGGCTATCGCTGCTTCAATGTATGTATGTACATAAAATATTGTTTTCTGAAATAGTAGGTACGTGCATAATAATGTTATAAATGCGAAAATGTTTTTGTTTGTAAGTTTGTTCTTCTTTCACGTCATAATGGTACGATGTTTATGGTCATAATAATGAAAAAAAAAACATAGTTAATGTACGCAATAAATTAAAACTACTATTTACACCGTTTATCGTAATTTATTTTGGTTTACAGAATTAAGTAATTAAATTAAAAGATCTAGAACTAATCGTTTCACTTTTATGTAAGTTTAGGTTGTTTTATAGGATCCGTTTCAAGGGCGTCGCCAAGAGGGAGGCAGAGGGGGGCAACTGCCCCTCCCCCTAGAGACTCAGAAAACCCTACAATTCATAATTTTTTCAGTACTTTTCTCATTTTCCAAATAAAATTGCCCCCCCCCCCCCCTAGGCAATCGGGTGGCGACGCCCTTGATTCGTTTTACTCATATACTTAGGATAGAGTCTAGATTGAACAATAAAATTGAAAGGCATACACGCATGTATTGAAATATGTCACGTAAACAATACACGTATATGCAGACAAGCATCACTAGCACACGCGTCTGATTTATTTTCACATGCATGGATTGTCTAGTATTTTTTAACCAGTATTATTTGTGGTGGTGGAGGATTTATGCCTATAGATCTGATGCCTCAGTCTCCTACAAATTACTGTATATTGTTGCTAAACCTCGTAATGTAAATCTATAGAGAAATTTATTATTGTTATGTAACTTTTTATATGTACCTGAGAGTACCGGGCACCGTATTTAAAAAGGATATATCATTAAAGTGAAAGTGAAAACTGAACTAGCTTAGCTTTTGTTTGACAGTAGACATTATGTCCAATTAAATAGTTTTTAATAAACTAAGTTGACGGAGCCCTGCTTCGCAGGGCTCCTATTTTTGGATTAAGGGTCAAAAGAGAACCTAAGATAACCTATTTAGTTACTTGAATTACATACAGTCGCACCTACCAAACCAAAACCATGTTTGAAAATATCTCGACAAAGGCTTATCTATTTGAGTGAATATGAATAATACAGTACTAGGTTTTGTACGTGTATTTTCTTTGAAAATATCAAGGCAAAAAGCTAATCCATTTGTATCAATTTTTTACTGAGATAGATTAAGTATTGTCGAGTAATATGCATAAACAAAAGCTCTTCTATTAGAGTCTGACTCGTGACTCAATAATATAGCCTTTGTAAATACGCTACCGGGCATTGCTCTTTGTATAAATTGTTCAGCATCATCATCGCCTTAGCTTTATCCCGGTTGCCTCCAAGACTTGCACCTCGGTGTCCTGGGTCCGCTTAGCTACTAGTCCAACCAGATATGACAGTATATTTGCTTTTCCACAGCGCGACTGCCATTTGACCTCCGTAACCCAAAGGGATAGCGACATTCCATGGCTTAGACAAGTATCAGTTCATTTGAGGGTACTGATTCTCCGTAACGACTTTCAAAGATCTTCATTTAAGCCGGGACCGACAGTTTGAAGTGCTCTCCGAGACACGGGGCAGGCGAAAATTTTCAATTTAATACGCACATAACATCGAAAAGTCATTCGAGCATGTCATGCAACCCTATACCCTCTACATGGCAGTCCGTTGGTATCTCTACTACTCTTTGTATAAAATGTTAATTTCGTTAAAGCCCTGGCGAACAGGAATTAATACATCTAAAAACAAAATTAAATTCAAATGACTATCAGTAAAGCCATAGGTAACATTCAGTAAATATAATGAAATTTGAGACCTAAGTGGATTTTATTACGTCACAAATTGGTTTGTTTGCCCTGGTAATTTATCTTTTTAAATAAATTGTAGGGTTGAACGTAACGTCAGTGGGTCGACTCTGGTATTGATAAATTGCGGTTTCACTTTGCCACAATAATTTAACAAGGCCCAAAGTGTGCCTGATGAAGATTTATTACAAATGTTTATAAGTTAATGTACCTACTCAATATTTCCTGTTTTAAATTCATGAGATTCTTTAATCCGTGTTGTCATTTTTTAAATTTAATTATCCCTTTAAATTACAGTTTCTTAAGGTTGAAAATATTTTGATAAGAAAGTCTAACAGCTATACATAAATAGTTTACAAGTAAGACTGTTTGTATTTCTGTCACGATTCGTCTTATATTTATTAGATTCCTACAATGGAGAGAAACCTACAGGCGTGCTATATACATGTCCCTAGATAAAAAACATACAGGCAAAATCTACGTGTGTATTTTCGAATAATCATGTCAAATGTGTATAAACGTGTTGACCATTTTAACCCATATATGCCCCAGAGCACAAAAACGACCCAACGGTACATGTTCAGTAGCAAAGCGTCATAAATAAAAACCGTATATTATTTTCATAGTTTAACGCTATCTACGAATTGTCGGAAGAACTACGTACGTGTGAGTAAGTTACATTATGCAAAACTAAAACAATAACAGTTGAAAATTAGGAGAAAAGTAGGAACACGTTTTTTTCGTCGAAAATTGAAGATCTTCGCTGACAAAAATGTAACTACTTATTTATTTGCTTGAAATCTTGCAAGTATTGTTAATGAATTAATAAACTGAATATATTTAGTATGTGGGTAACATATCAAATCTGTACAGGACTATTTATTTTTGCTAATTTTGGAAGAAATGTTTGTTAGGGTCGAAATCGACCCCTTGCGCAAAAATGATACAGAGTGTACTTCTTTTTCGCAGGTCACGGCGCGTGCTCTCAACGCATGATATTGCTGATGTTTTGGAGAATTTGACTGATAAAGATGATTTTGGTGGCGTTGACGTATATTTGGACCCGCCTTTAGGAGGTAAAACATCCGACGGTGACTTAGGGTACGAAAAATGCAATGATATTGCGAGCTTTAACCGACATCAGCTTCTTGCCCCGGCTGAAGTGATATTACAAGACAATGAGGAAATCCAGTATCAACGTTACAGAGAATATATCCATTCAACAATCGGAGGTTGAGGTTCCTTTGGATATCCATCCAGTCACTCCCCCCACTAGTCGCAGTGCATCTCATCAGCCGCTAGAGAGAAAGTAGTATTTGGGTCTTTGCTGAAGGCATATATTACAGAATGCTTCACAGTGTGCCACCTCCAAATCGAAGAAAAGTTCAAAAAACTCAATAGGCTCACTTTCAGCCGACAGTGTTGTTACTGCTCGTGGTGGTGGTGCTGACTACTCAATTTCAGATTGACGAAGGTTCCGTTTGATCCATTTCCTTTGATGAGGTTGTGCATTACTACGTTATAGCCTCGATGTGTGACTGCGACTACTGAAGGGAGTGATTGGATGGATAACCAAAGGAACCTCAACCTCTGGTTGTTGAATGGATATATTCTCTGCAACGTTGATCTTGGATTCTTCATTGCCTAAAGCTCGCAATATCATTACATTCTTCGTCCCCTGGGTCACCATCGGATATGGTACTTCCTAAAAGCGGGTCCAAATACATCACTATCAGTCAAATTCTCCAAGACATCAGCAATTTCATTCGTTGAGAGCACGCGCCGTGACCTGCGAAAAAGAAGTACACTCTGTATCATTTTTGCCCAAGGGGTCGTTATCGACCACCTAAAAAAAAGTTACTTCCAGGTACTGACACTGAAAATTACTAGTATTCAGTTTAATTACTTCCTTTAAAGACAACAATATCCAAAATTAATTAAAATTGGTGATCTAAATATTTCTGGGCATATATGGGTTAATCATTATTATACAGGGTGTAAAAAGACCCTTAACGAAAACTGAAATCCCATGTTGTACCAATCACTACGAACATTTTTTACTTCGGCACCATACCTGGGAAATTACTGGTTCAGGAGATATTGAGGCTCAAAGTTAGTATGGAATTTTTCTAATTAGGTACAAAATCAATGCATTTACCCCGCCAAGATGTTCTTTAGATACCCTATAACCCCATGGATAAGTAGGTATTTCGAGCATTGCACGCGCGCGCTTTTAATTGCGGTTTAAAAAATGTGAAAAATCAAAAAAAAAACGTTTCCCAGGTATTATTTTTGGTTAGTATGACTTGGTATGATGTCGACAACGAGTAGACTTCGGCTTGGTGATGGGTCTTGTGACACCCTGTATACATATACTAGAGGACGCCAGCAGCTACGCCTGCATTTTTTTTTAAATTTACCCGTTTTGACCGATCCCGTGGCAATTTCGGGAAATCCCTTCTTAGTGCACCCCTACGGTCCCCAAGGCACATACATGCCAATTTTTAGCTTCCTGCGCCCAATTGTTTCGGCTGTAGCGTGTCTGTCAGTCAGTAACGCAAGGATTTTATATATTAAGATTTTCATCGTTTTTCATCTTACTGTTAATTTGTATCTATGCCAATTTTCTTTAGAAGTGACCAAGTCATTAGCACTTACATATAATTTTAGAATGATGACTACAAAAGGACGATGGGCGGAATCGTCCCCACCCATCAACATAAATGAAATGTAGCTCAATTGGCACATCTCGGCAAGATGATATTTTTTTACTATGGGGACGTTCTCCAAAAGCCCATGCTTTTGGGCAACGTCCCCATTGTAAAAAAATACCGTTAATTAATATGACAACCCCATGGTTAACCGACTGAGTAATTAACGGTTAAACATATATTCGTATAATTACATATTTTTGACGATTATTTGTAAAACACCTACTCATTTATGTATTAATTAGTGCACAGTGAACATAGACCAGTATACTCACTCTTGTTATTTGCCTACTATGAGCATTATGAGAATGAATAATTAGAAGAAAATGAATTTAAATGATTCATTCATTTATATTATAATAGACAGCGCCAGCGGCCTCACCCGCGTCAATTATACATATAAAATTTCCTCTTGAATCATTCTATCTATTAAAAAAAACCGCAATAAAATCCGTTGCGTAGATTTTAAGATTTAGGCATACATAGGGAGAGACATACAGAAGACAGACTTTGTTTTATACTATGTAGTGATTATTATATAAGGGCAGCGATAGCCTAGAGGAGATACCAACGGATTGCCATGCAAAGGGAATCGGGTTCGAATCCACGGCGCGCACCAATGACTTTTCGAAGTTAAGTGCATATTCAATTGTTAATTATCGCTTGCCCCGTGCCTTGCAGAGCACGTTAAACCGTCGGTCCCGGCTGTCATGAAGATGTTTGACAGTCGTTTTTTTTTTTTTTATTTTTTTTTTATTTACTTTTAGGAGAGCTTACAGACATATAGCAGTAATAGTTACATAAATGAATAACCAAATGCTAATAACAAGCTCACACATATGGGTTATTCTAAAGAAACAGTGAACAATTCAGAGCACAAAATGCAAAACACATACACATACACAACAAAAAGAAATAGGTACCTATATATAATACATTTCCTTTCTGCCGCATAAAAGTATCAATAAAATAACAAAAATAACAAACAATGGAATAAAACACACATAATGAAACATGTTATGTTTCCTTACTGACCCTATCGTGCTACCATTATTTGTTTGTTACCAACAAACAATGACAGCACGACAAAGTGGTTTAAAACAAATTAATATAATCTTAGGTGACAACTTTTCTATTATCCAACATCCGATCCATCCACGGACCCGGCAATCCGAGACGCATGTCTGACACTTTTGTATGGAGTTTTGTCATTCAAAATAATTATAATTATCCAAATCCCTAAATCCTTGGACAGATCGAATATCGAAACCGGCAGCTAGTCATCCGGTGCTGTCAAAATAGTCTGAAATAAGCGTTTGCCTTACTTTTTTAACTTTTGTACAGAACAAATCAATATCAAATTTAGATATAACGCCGTTAACACTTTTCGCACTACGTATACAAAACGCATTTTGTCTATAATTTGTTGTAGCAAATGGTACGTCCAATAAAGGACGCTTTCTTAAATTGCATTGCTTTGCACGCAAGTAGATTTTGCCTAACAGTTCAGCGCAATCAATGTTACCGTTTGCCACATTAACCAAGAAACATATGTCGCTTGTTTCGCGTCTCTTTTCCAATGGCAGGAAATGGTATCTTTGGCATCGTTGGTTATAGTCAACTGAGCATTGCTGTGCTTTAAAGTCTAAATATCGTAAAAATTTCCTCTGTACCATTTCAATGCGGTTCTTATATATTTCGTATTGAGGATTCCAGACCTGTGAAGCATACTCCAGGTGGGTGCGCACATAGGAACAGAAAAGAACTTTGATAGGTTTCAATGATTTAAATTCTGAACAAGTTCGTATAATGAAGCCTAGGGCTTTGGAAGCCTTCTTGACAATGGTATCAATGTGGACATCAAAGAGCAGTTTGCTATCGTGAACAACGCCCAGATCTATGGCGTTATCGACCTTTTCTATTACTTGGCCGTTCAGTTTGTAAACAGAATTTATTATTGACTTCTGTCGAGAATAACTAACTTGGAAACATTTATCGACGTTCAATTGCAGTTTATTTCTGCTACAATAACAATAAAATCTATCAAGATCTGATTGAAGGTGCTCAGTATCAGATAGACTATTAACTAGCTTTAGGATTTTCATATCGTCTGCATAAAGTAGTACCTTTGAGTTAGTGAAACAACTATTTACGTCGTTAATAAACAAGGTGAAAAGCAACGGACCAAGGATTGAGCCTTGTGGTACACCTGATGGTACTGTAAACCAAGCCGAAGAGTATCCTCTAAGTACAACTGCCTGCGTCCGATTATCTATGTATGATGAGACCCATCGATACAGATCACCGTGCACTCCTGCAGCCAAGAGCTTCTGCAGAAGAACACGATGATCTATACGGTCGAAATATTTCGAATAATCTGTATATATCACGTCCACTTGGTACCCACGATCCATACCATCAGTTATAATTTCATTAGCTAATATTAAATTGGAGGTAGTGGATCGCTTTCTAATAAAACCATGCTGCTCACTGCTAAAATAGGATGTCATTACTGAGTAAAGTTCTGTATGGACTAAGCGTTCCAGGATTTTGGCTAAAATACACAGCTTTGAAATGGGACGGTAGTTTTCGACGTTTGTCTTGTCACCTTTTTTCAAAACTGGTGTTATAAAGGCCGATTTCCAAATTTTGGGGACATATCCTTCTCTTAGTGATCTTTCGAATAACATACAGATTGGTGACGCCAGACTGTTTGCACATTTTATAAGAAATATAGGAGGTAACAAATCTGGCCCTGCAGATTTTGAGGGATCTAAATCTTTTAACAGCTTTAAAACCATGTCAGGACAAATATACACCGAGCTCAGACATACTGGACTATTCATGTTGGAGTCTGCCACTACGTTACTCGTTGAATCGGGCTCACGATAGGTAGATTGAAAATAAGATGCAAACAACTGCGTGATAGATTCACCTGTATCTGCATATGTATCACGATATCGCATCATGTTAGGTAGGGTATCACTATTCTTTTTACTTTTGACATACGACCAAAATAACTTAGGGTTTTTTGCGATTGAGGCTTCAATATTTTCCATATAAGAGGCGTAGCAATCCTGCTCTAACAGCTTAGCCCTATTACGTAAAATTGCGAATGAATGGTAGTCATGTATATTACCGTAAGTCTTGTATTCTAGTATCTGCGATGATGTTTATATTTTCCCTTTAATATTTTGATTAGTGCCTTAGTATACCACGGTGGATGCGTTGATTTAAGTGACGATTTTGTTGGAATATGTGTGTCTCTGAGCTCATATAATTTATTATAAAAAATACTAACTGCCTTTTCTAAGTTATTAGTACCTAACAGTTGATTCCAATTTACGAGCTCAAGATCTGATATAATTGCTGCATAGTCACCTTTATGAAATAAATATTTTAGAGATCGATTTTCAAAGTATTTATGTGTTTCAACAAAATCAGCTGATATCATTAGCGGTTTGTGATGAAGATCGACGGGTACGGCAAGCGGTTCACACTCCCTTACTAGCAAGGAACTATTTGAAAAAATCAAATCAAGTAGTCTACCATTCAAGTTACGTTGTCCATTAAATTGAGACAGGTTACACGTATTAATAGTGTCAAAGAAATCTAATAGCGCCTGAGAAGATAATCCTATAGGCACTAAATCGTTTTGGTCAGTAACGCACAGCCAGTCCACTTCGTTACCAAAGTTAAAGTCACCACATATAATAAACGTGTCTGAAGGACGGCCAGTCACCAAATCATTAAGTTTGTGGTAGTAATTCTGTAGCTGAGTTATATATGAGTTGCCTATATTTTCTCTGCACAAGTAAAGGCTACAAATATGAATATTGTAACTTACGGCGGGTGAGGACCTTTTCAACGTTATGGTTATCCACAAATCCTCTGCAGTCGAACGCCAGTCGTATCTTTCCACCACAGTCAGATCGTTTTTCACTGCAATTAACACTCCACCACCGCGCGTTTGAGAGGTTCTACCATAGTCACGGTCGCGCCTCCAGACGACATACCGACCATCGAATAGCTCACTATCACTGATACCGTTTATCAACCAAGTTTCAGTTAATATTATTATGGAATACGAGTTTAAACAAACGTTACGGTAAAAAATACTTGTTTTTGTGCGCAGACCACGGACGTTTTGGTAATATATATCAATCATTTGTTTTGTTTACACTAACTATTTTAATGAAACTTGTTAAAACAATCTTATTTGCGTTATTTTGCCGAATACATTTGTGAAAAGACGAGAAAGTTCCATTATAAGACGTTAATATGAAGGTGTCACTAAAAAACTTACTCGAATAAACAAAACACAGCAATGCACAGTGCCAATAGACACGCAACTTCGAAATCGTCACAGGTAGGTAATGAATAGATACAAAAGTAAGTACGAGTGTATGATTAGTCATAATTGCGAACACAATACAATGCAAAAAGGAACATAAATGTAAGGCAATTAGGCTCAATACATCTTGGCAAAAGTTTATAGAATGCGAATTTATTTTTATAATATCTATACAATGAACAATTAAAGAATACAGTAACTGTTGAAATACGTTAACAGCACTCACGAGTGGATGGTTCTCAATCTTATTATGATAATTGCATGTTAACACTAAATTTTGCGTGAATGAGAAAATTGATTGGACGAAATTTGACAAGCTTATACATACACATTGTTTTATATTTATACCTATTTTAATTTCGTGAGATCCTGTTCGTTTCTGAGTATAATTACATGCGAAGTGTCCGTTTTCCTTGCATGTATCTTTGAGTGTTTGACCCAAACATAACGGAAATCCAACTCGGCTGCTACTTTCTTAGTTTTCGATAATAAGGCTTTATTTCGTACGGTTAGGTGGTCATTAATGTAAATACGTTGGTTCCCTGGTAAGCCAACCTGACCAGTTGTCAAAGGGCTCTTCTTATTATAAAGTCTGGCAGCAGCTATGAAGTCTTCCTTGACGTAGCGGTTACAGAATGCGATTATTACTGACTTTGTGTTGTCCTTTTCACGAGCCGGCACTCTGGTTAGAAAGTTAATCTGGGTTTTGGTAATAGGGTAAGCGATTTTAGCTCCTATCTTGTTAACCATGTCGAACAAATTTTCATTTGCAGTTTGAGGGAGGCCTTTAATTTCAATATTATTAATTCTTGTCCATTGGTCGTTAGCGTGTGATTCCTCTTCCAATTTGTCTATTTGTGTCTGCAAACCATTAACCTGCTCCTGCATTTTCTCTACCTGCACTAGTCGATTTTCCATTTCCTTGATTTTGGTGTTAAATAGTCTCAATTCCTTGTTTGTTTCACTCAAAGAACCTCTGACTTCGGTAAATTCGGATCTCAGTACTGCGAGTTCTTCTTTGAGGTGTTCCAGTGGTGCCAATTTTTCCTTGATTTCTCGAATCTCTTTTAGGATCAGGGATGATGAATCTGAATCAATTCTAGGAGAAGAAGGCTGTTGAATTAAGCCGGTCTGTTTGCACATATTGCAGCGCCAGTTAAGTTTTCTATCACCAAGTTTGCGATATCCGGCTTCAGTTATTCCAGCACAGTGGAAATGCAGTTCCTTGTTGCATACCGTGCAGTGCACCCCGTCAGACAACGCCTCATCACATGCTCCGCACTTGAATGACTCCATGATTATGATCGATACGAAACAAAAAAGTAGGCGTAAAACTTTGAGAAACAGTGGAATATCAAGAAAGTTAACGACATGCAAGGTACTAGAAGACCGTAGTGTACGAGACCTACGATGCGACTGATTTTATGTAGTTACTAAATCATGTTTTGTACTGTAATATAACCATAATGTCGAAATAACTTACAAGTGTAAAATGAAAATATAGGTTAATTAATAATAATAAATAGCTTTTTATTTATATATCCCATGGATTTAAGTAAAAAAAGGGTTTAATCAAGTAGTGGATACTTAAGGTACACATTGGCATCAGTTTTATGTGTGTTGTTATATGGGGACGGAGCCCATACATTTTTGCCCATAGTCCTTTATAAGTATGTTATTAAACCTACATGACACGTCATTTTACTGTGGGATAACCCATGATAAACATCGAGAAAGCAAACTGTTATGAATCCACTTTTAAACAACGTTTATTAGTCAGCACAGTGTTTTCCATAAATTCCAGTTCGTTTAAATGTTCTAGAAAATAAAACAATAGTTACTGGTGACGGTAGATTAACATTACATTTCATTGTACGATACGCTTCTACTCGCTATTTATTTGCGACCAATCTGCGTAAGATTTCGTCATAGCACTTATTGGCAATATGTAAAGGCCTTGCCACACGGCACAATTTTACCACTGAACAAATTTTCAATCGAATTGGCTTTGCCCGTCTACACGACACAATCAAATCACTGATTTTCATTCCGTCCACCCGATTGGTTAAAATCTGGTGGTACCGCCCACCCGATGAACTTGAGTTGGACGACTGGCGTCTACACGTCACGATTTCATCAAGTGATTTAGGCAAGTTGGACGTAAAATTGTGCCGTGTGGCAAGGCCTTAACTAATATATTTATTTTTATTTATTTATTTATTTATACACTGATCTGTGTACAGGTTGACTTAATGCCATGGGCATTTTCCGCCAGTCTACCTTTGAGCGGTGCTGAGAAACGTAGTAGGTGTATTAAATACTTATAATGCCGGTACAATAATATAATTCTTAAATAAATATACATACATACACTATAAATACATACATACACATATATAAGTATATCATATTACATATTATAATTATACTACCTATATAAGATATAAATGCAATAAATGATAGATACAATATGAGAAATAAAGGAAGAATACATAAAGCCATACATAATAAATAACGTATATAAACTCACGTATGTTTGATTTTAAGAAGTATACAGAGATATATGTACCTATTTATCGGTCCCATATAGAAGGCAAGTATTGGAACTTGTAGTTAGTATTCTGAGCAGCTACTGAGAAACGTTTTAGGCCAAGTGCTTAACTAAAGCAACAAGCGAAGCGGTACCAACAGTAATTTTCGGCAATACGGCGCTCCGGGCTCTATCGTTGTCTAAAACTCTGAAACGAATAATTCTGTGCCCTGTACTGAGATTAACAAAAGTGCGTGCTCTGACTTGGTTGTTGAAAACTCCGCTCCATGCGAAAATGAAGTGCTGTTTCTTCGAGACAACCACGCAAAATAAACTTACACTACTTCATCAAAACATCCATGGCATCCTCTCGAAAAAAGAATTATTAGAGATAACACTAAATAACATAGAAAATGTAACTAATCCTGACATAATATGTCAAAACAGGTACGGAAAAAAACATTAATATTTGCTATTATGAACTCGCGTCCTATTACAGCAGACCTAATAAAAGAGGGGGTTCATGCATATTAGTTAAAAGGGTACCCCATTCAAATGTATAACAACTTTTGATGACTTAAAAATGATATTCCATTTTGAACTCTGTGCCATTAAATTAATAACATATAATATAATAATAATTTGTATTTATAGAATTCCTTCCAGGAACTGTAAACATCTTAAATATTTCTTAGATAATTTTGACCTTATGTTGTATAAATATCTATGTAAACATTCAAAAAGTGATATAATTATAACTGGAGATTTTAACATTAATACTCTTGACATTAAAAATCAACCAACCCGACATTTTATGGACATTCTGACCAAATATAATTTAATATCACATATATCCGAACCTACTCGAGGAAAATCCTGTATTGATTTAATTATCAGTAATATTATGGTTGCATCAGGGTCACTTTTGCCTCAGTGGTTATCTGATCACAACACTGCACAAATTCTATCATGGCCTGTAAAATACAAAACTAAAATAGCTGAGTATGTATACAACTTTAAAAGATGCTATTCTATTGAAAATATAACTAAGTTTCGCCAATATCTATCTAGTATTCAATATTTAGAGACGGAAAACTCGACATCAAACCCTATACGACTGCCTCGTTGGTCTCGCGGCATAAATGTGCGCGTGGGATCGGGAGGTCCCGGGTTCGATTCCTGGGTCGGGCAGTGTTAATGGATTTTTCTGTCACGAAATTCTCAGTAGCAGCACGGAGTCTGGAAATGTGCCTGGTACGGCAATAGGCTCGCCCCTTATTACGTGGGACTAAAGTATATCTGGCGAAAAGTGGGTGTAGAAATACACCTCTGCCTACCCCTTCGGGGATAAAGGGCGTGACGATATGTATGTATATGTATGTATTCAATATTTAAAGTACTACAATGAAACTGATACAAATTTAGCATTCAACACTTTTTATGACTATTTCTGCCTGCTGTACTATCTTTGTTTCCCGATTAATAAAGTAAAAATAAATTTATCATAAGAAATAAATTGGATGACAAAAGGACTACGAAATAGCTGTAACTATAAACGAAAATTGCGCCAAAAATATTATTCTAGTAAATCTGAAACAGCTAAGCAGACGTATCTGAGGTATGACAGGTTATTAAAGAAATATATTCATACAGCTAAAAGGACTAGTAATAGAAACTACGTCATCAATAGTAAAAATAAATGTAAAGCGACCTGGTCCGTCATAAAGAATGAAACTTGTCCCGCAAGTAGTGGAAATTATATTAATGAAATAGTTGAAAACAATAACAAAATCACAGATCCCTTAAAAATTGCTAATAATTTCAATGAATATTTTACATCAACAATTAACATATTGTTACGCCATCAATCAGTTAATGGGGGTACTAGAAGAGATTGAATGTATCGGTGGCTTAAAGGTAATTCAGCTACTCTGTACTAGATGGCGTTGCTGTAAGTGACCGAGATGTAGCTCATTGAAGTTACGTGTGACGTCACTCCGTGCTGCATTTTTTCGCACTAGATGACGTCACACGTGGCTTTGATGGGCTGTATCTTTGTTATTTTTTATTTGATCTAATAGGGAAAAAATATGTGTCCAATATTTTTTTATAATCTAAAATACGGACTAAATAAAATGTAATTATTGTGACCCTGGAAACTACCCTATTCTGATATTTTTTTAAATTTTTTAAATTAGTAATTAATATAAAATAAATGTGAAACAGTGTACACCATCATGGTAGATTTTTGAGATGCTTTAAATTGTATTAAGACCACATGTAACGTGTAACCAAAAATCACACTAATAAATGAATATGAATTTGAAAAAAAAATTTGAATTTGTATCGAGTAATGGACTGTTCGAGATTATTTCGACAGTTTTGTAGAAGCATCTAGAATGCGCTAGTGATGTTATCCGGCCAGTATAAATAGAGGGCGAGCGAACGGAACGGACACAGTAACAAGTGAATAGCGGAGCGACAAACGAGAGCGAAGGAAATAAGTCGGAAGTGTTCTAGTGGTGTGAATAGTGTGTTTTATTAGTGAAGTGAAAATTAAGTGTGTGTATCTAGTGTTATTGTGTTAGTGAATAAAGTGCAGTTTTTCTGGCATAGTGTATATAATTTATCACGAACCCCAGCTCGTAACAAATTGGTGTCAGAAGAAAGGGATAAATTATGCCGGTTATGCCGAAGGAAGAAACTGAAGGTGTGCGTACCAGGAACCAGCGCCAGCAAGACCTGGACCAGAGACGCTTCGGAGACGTTCATTCTCCATCGCCTGGTGGACCAGGCGACTCCGCGGCTGCAGTGGAGCCTGCAAGCGCTACACACTCCGTGACGGTGCCCGACATCGCGGCTCTGATGGCGTTCATGCAGGAGCAGGCCCGCCGTCAGGAGGAGCAGGCCCGCCGTCAGGAGGAGCAGGCTCGCCGTCAGGAGGAGCAAGCTCGCCGTCAAGAGGAGCACGCGCGCCGCCTGGAGGAACAGCTACAGCGCGACAAGGAGGAGCAGGCTCGCCGTCAAGAGGAGCACGCGCGCCGCCTGGAGGAACAGCTACAGCGCGACAAGGAGGAGCAGGCTCGCCGTCAACAGGAGCAGGCTCGCCGTCAAGAGGAGCACGCGCGCCGCCTGGAGGAACAGCTACAGCGCGACAAGGAAGAGCAGGCTCGCCGTCAAGAGGAGCACGCGCGCCGCCTAGAAGAACAGCTCCAGCGCGACAAGGAGGAGCACGCGCGCCGCCTAGAGGAGCAGGTGGTGCTCATGAAGGACCTCAGCGCCGCAGTGCGGAAGGACTTGAAGGCGGTCAAGGAGGAACTCCAGCAGCACGAGGCCCGTATCAGCGACATTGAGAAGCGTGTACATGATCACCTCGAGACCCGTATTGCCGAAGTGGAGAAGAAATTGTGTAGGCTTGGGTCCTACGACGTTACACCTGCAGCTGTGGCGCCCTCGCCTCGTTGGCTTAAGGTTCCACCATTTGATGGCTCATCATCGTGGTCTGCATACAAGGTCCAGTTTGAGGCCGTTATGCGAGCGAATGGGTGGGACAAAGAACAGGCCTTCACCGCCCTAACCTTGGGCCTTCGTGATCAGGCCTTGACGGTGTTGGAGGCACTCGGGCAAGACGTGACCTACGAGAAGTTTCTGGAGGCGTTGGAGGCGAGGTACGGAGACGCGCACCTCGAACATGTGTATCGTGCTCAGCTGAAGGACAGGACACAAGGCACCGGAGAAACTCTTCAGCAGTGGGCTCTATAGGTGGAAAGGCTGGTCAGGAAGGCATACCAGTCGTCGCCTGCGCTTATTGACGGGAACCTCGTACAAGCGTTTACGGATGGAGTTCGGGACCTGGAAGTTAGAGCAGCGGTAAGACTTGGGCACTTCCAGTCCCTGAAGGAAGCCTTAGCCTACGCTCTGGAGGTGGAAGCAGCGCGTCACGAGGATCGAACTTACCGTATCAGGGAAGTTGTTTCTTCACCTCGGTGCTACAACTGCGGGGAAAGAGGCCATATCCGCTTGAGCTGCCCAAAGCGTAAGCGGAACAGTGACACCCTGTCTCCACCAAAGGGGTCGCCTGATGTGCCTGTCTGGCGGCGAGAGCAACGTAGCGCAGATGCTCTGACGTGTAGGCCTTACCCCGACCAACGCAAACATTGTGCCCGACAGGAAGCGAAGCAGGCAGCGTTAGTGAGGACGTTGAAGACGGACTTGAGTGACGGATGGAAAGAAGCTTTGCAGAGTACTCAGCAAGAAGACAAGGACGTACAGCCGATTCTCGAATGGATGAAATCAGGCGCTCCTAGGCCCAAATGGAGTGATATCACAGCAATGAGCCCTGTCACCAAAGGTTATTGGGCACAGTGGGCAAGCTTGGTTGTCCAGGATGGAGTTCTGTGCCGCAAATGGGAAAACGCTCGCGGTAACCAGTGCCATTTGCAAATGGTAGTGCCTAAAACTAAGGTGCCGGAAGTCTTGCAGCTCTATCACAATGGTGCTTCGGGAGGTCACATGGGAGTTAAGAAGACGCTTACTAAGATCCGGGAGCGGTTTTATTGGCTCCACTGTCGGGATGACGTCGAGAATTGGTGCCGCAAATGCACAAGTTGTGCGGCTGTCAAGAGGCCACACACTCGTAGCAGAGGTGCATTGAAGGTGTACAATGTAGGAGCTCAAGGAGAGTCAGGACTACAGATGTCTGAGAAGATGAAGACTCGCTACGACCGGAAGGCGAACAACAAAGGCTTCGATGAGGGATCATTGGTGTGGCTTCATAACCCAGTACGAAGCAAAGGCAAATCGCCTAAGTTACAAGCCAGATGGGACGGGCCATATCGCATAATTACCAGGATGAACGACGTCACCTATCGAATCCAGAAGGGGTCGCGAGGTGCACCGAAGATAGTTCATGTGGACCGGTTGGCTCGTTACCATGGGTCCAACGATTTTCGAGACGAACACGTTTAAGAGGAGGGCAGTGTTACGCCATCTATCAGTTAATGGGGGTACTAGAAGAGATTGAATGTATCGGTGGTTTAAAGGTAATTCAGCTACTCTGTACTGGATGGCGTTGCTGTATCGAGTAATGGACTGTTCGAGATTATTTCGATAGTTTTGTAGAAGCATCTAGAATGCGCTAGTGATGTTATCCGGCCAGTATAAATAGAGGGCGAGCGAACGGAACGGACACAGTAACAAGTGAATAGCGGAGCGACAAACGAGAGCGAAGGAAATAAGTCGGAAGTGTTCTAATGGTGTGAATAGTGTGTTTTATTAGTGAAGTGAAAATTAAGTGTGTGTATCTAGTGTTCTTGTGTTAGTGAATAAAGTGCAGTTTTTCTGGCATAGTGTATATAATTTATCACGAACCCCAGCTCGTAACAATATTAAAAAGTAACACTTGTGACACATGTATAAAAAATAAACAGGAAATCTCTATATTTTTATCCCCCATAGATGAGTCATCTATACTATAATAAAACTGTAGAGGTGAAAAAGTCTGTACATGAAAGATATTTTGACGAAAATTAGCTAAAAGTCTAGGAAAATGCTAAAAAGCAATACTTGATGTTTTTTAGAATTTATGTCTGTCTGTCTTTCCCTATGTTGCTAAAGATCTCTAAAATGGCAAAATTGATTTCAATAAAACTTACACTCTTGTACAAAGGATACTCAAACCTATAAAATAGTATATGTTACATCAGAATCGGTTGAGTGGTTTTCGGTGTACAGCTTGACCTCTCCTTTGTACGTAGTCCCAAACAAAACAGGGATCATCCAAAACTGGTTATATACATATATGGTGCCATCTATGATCATCATAAGTTTGTTAGTAAAAGTATAGTTAGTCTAAATAGGTACCTTCAAAGTGTTTTATGATGATAGATGTCACTATTTTCAAATAATTTTCTAGCAAAATAAATGTTTCTTGCAAAAAATACAATAATTATGTGTCGCGTATCTTTCTGTTATTAAAAAATAAAAGAGTATAATATTCGGCACTTTCATAAACAAAAAGTCTCCGTGTCAAAATTTATAACAATGTCCACTTAATTTAAACAGCCACTCTCAAGTATTTAAAATTATTATGTTTATATAATAGTTATATAATCATTTCATTAATATTTATTTTAAATGATAAATACAATGACTATAGATCCTTTTTCAATGAATTGTCGATTAGTCCATAATTATTATTTTCTATCTCGGTCGGTTTGTATATGTAAACATAGATGGCGTTGACAAATGACGTCTTTTCTGAATGGCGGTGTTAAGATTCTCCGAGGATTGATCAGGATCTCGGATAATTTGCTTTCGTCGTCGTTGGAATACTTGGATTGGGTATTTGACGTTACTTATGAGTTTATGATTGTTGAATGTTATCGTGTTTCTTTGATTTCTTTCGTTCATTCGTGTTCTGTTCTTACAATTTTCCACTCCTCACGTCACGTACGTGGGAATCTCTGAGCGGGAGACTGAGCCCTCAATTCAGATACCTCTTGAATTGCTCAACGGGGCTATCTTACTTTCGGCAGGGCTAGTTGTAGTCCTGTGTGTATTTTCTAAATAAATCGCAGGGGCAGACACTTGAAACAGCTGGAATCGACATCCGAACATGTTGTTTCGGTAAAAATAATTTACATGTTATATGTATGGTAGTGAAAGTTGGGTATGGCAGAAGAGTCATTAAAGTAGAATAAATGCTGTAGAAATGAGAGCACTGATGGATGAAAGATGAAAGACTGACAAAGAAGATATATAAGGCAAGTGTGAATGGGACAGGACCAAGGGGAAGACTTAGGCGGACGTTCTCTGATCAGATTGGAGATATCCTAAAAAAGGACAGGTCAGAAGTACCCTAAACAGAAGAGCATGCATGAGAAACTTGATGGGAGTGAATGAAGCAAGAGAGGTATGTCAGGATCGTTGCAAATGGCGTTCCATGGTCTCTGCCTACCCCTCCGGGAAACAGAACGCCTACCCCTCCGGGAAACAGGCGTGAGTCTATGTATGTATGTATGTTCTATGTGAAGGTGGTAAAACAGTTAATGTTGTGTATAAAGAAATTATTCTCTAAAGATATATATTAGGTATATAATATACAAGCAGGCTTCAGAAAGGGAATGGGATGTACGGATCAAGTCTTTTCCTTAAGGTGCATTTCAGAAAAACACTTCACTTGAATCCTTATATAGGGATTCAAGTGCCTGTATCAGAATAAACGGGGCCTACACGGACTGGTTTTACATTGATCGTGGTGTTAGACAGGGATGTGTACCGTCTCCTTGTCTGTTCAATTTATTCATGGACAGTTGTTTGACCGATCTGAAAGGGTCTGAATGTGACATAAACAATACCTTGACATTAATAATAGAGTGGATGAATAATAATAATTTACAAGCAATTTTAACTAAGACACATATAATTAATTTCAATAATTATAAAAATAATGACATACATATAAATTATAACGGGCAGAATCTATTGACGGCTAATAATAGTACATTCCTAGGTATAATAATTAACAATAAACTGAACTGGAAAGACCAAATAGAAAAGGTTACAAATAAAGTAAATGGGTTTTCTTTTGCTCTGTACAAACTGGCAAAAAATTCTGACCAAAATACGGCATGCTCAGCCTACTATGCGTACGTCGAATCCATACTGCGTTATGGTTTGTTACTCTGGGGAACGGATATAGAAAAGGCCTTTATTGCACAAAAAAGATGCATACGATCCATATGCGGCATTGCCCCGGATGTATCATGCAGTCCATACTTTAAAAACTTAAAAATACTCACTTTACCGAGTTTGTACATCCTAGAGGTTTGTAAATTTGTAAAGCAACACCCAAACACATTTAAACAAGCAAAAGACGTTACTAAGAGAAATAACATCAGAAATCCAAATAGATTAGTATTGGGTTTAATACCTAGAACAAGCCGGCTTCAGAAAAATAGTCTTTCGATGTGCGTTAAAGTTTTTAACAAAATTCCGGAATGTTTCAAAACATTGCCGGTATATAATATATCAAGTGCTAAAAAAATGGCTGATACGAGTAGAAAATGCGTTTTACTCGGTTCAAGAGTTTTTAAATCAGTAGAAACATTTATCAGAAGTAATCAATACACAGAATACCTACTATAAATAAAGACATAAAGACATATTTATTTCTGCATTTTGGTTGTTTACAACACTTATACATGTCAAAACCCTATTCTAGATGAAGCCGGCTTTTCCTAGCTAAATGACTTCTTGAGAAGAAAGGCCGAAACAAACTCAGAGTCATTGTTTTTTTGTCACTTCAATTTCTTTAGTCTTTTCTGCATCTTTTAAAGTCCAGACAAAAAAGGGTTTAGTATGCAAGTACAATGCAGGAAATTATCTGACGCTTTTGACTGACTCGGCCCACTGATGGCCCGCATTCAACAGCAATCGTACGGCTCAACCTTAATTGAGGAAGCCAGCACGATCTGTATCACTATGCCTCCACGCCATCAGAAGGTGTATGCATAAGCCATCAGACAGGTTGCCACAACTATTTGTTTATATGTTTAATAATGCCCACATCGTACTCACAACTTTACATGCTAATACACAGTAAAATACATGTTGCAAACAATAAGTAAAAATAATAAAAATTTAAACAATAAAATGTCATATATTTAAAATATCAGAAAATATTATTAAATGTCAGAAAAAATTATTGAATGTCAATTTATGAATAATAATATATTACTTAAGTAATTTTAAATGTCAAAAGAAAATAAATAAAATAACAATGTCAAATCAAACAATGTCAAAACAAAATAAATAAAATTACAAATGTCAAAATGTAAAAAAAATATTGTGATGGATGGTGTACTAATATATGCGTTTGTTAATATTTGCATGCTGTTTTTATAGCTAAATGGGCTTGTTTTCCTGAATTTTTATACACCACATTATGTATCACCCTGTTTAAAGCAAATAAATAATTTGAATTTGTGTCCGTGCCTTATCGAGTGCCAAAGTTCGAAGAGGCAGTGCATCAGAATCACAGATCACTCTCATTTGTTCTGCGATCAGAAACGACTGCCGCTACAAAGTTTCTGCGCTGCCGTGCTCATGCAGACCTCTTCGCTATTGTATCAACCTTGCCGGTTACATTTGCTCCTAACTCCGCAGTCATTTTTATATAAAACATAGAATTATTTATATATTGAATTTTATTTTTTATATACAGATTACTTCGTTAAGAATGCGGTTTATAAATCAACAAGCCATAACATTTTCTTACTCAAGTGTTTAAAACCGAGTCTAAAGTCGATAGAAGTTTTTACTTGGTACCTACTAGCTCTCTCGCCCACGAAGCAACTGTTAACTATCGCAATTACCAAACTTTCATTTAAACTTTTGTTAAAGTTCTTATTGATTCAATTTAGTAGCTATTGTTATTTATTGTGTTACTTTTAAACGAAACTTTTAAAAGCTATATATATGGCTGAAAAGAGCAAAGTTTAATAGGTATTATATGATTCATTCTTCAAAAAAGAAGCTCTTTACATTTTTACGAATGTTGACAATAATTAATACTTTTGAAAAGCTTTAAGAACGTGAAGTAAAAATAATTATGGGTATAAAAGTAAGTATTCTCGTAAAGGGTTAATTAACATTATAGGTTATTAACTAGTCAAAATGGGACTAGAAGTTTTGCTGATTAACCGAAATAAACCGGCAGATAGACTGACAGGCATATTTTCCTAAAAGAAAGATTTTTCCTATAGGTAACTTAAGTATTTTCATAGGTATTTAGTAAGCTGTTAGTTTGGCATGCAAACAGACACTTTAATGTTAATGAACATGAGTCTAAGCGCGAGTAGCAATTTTATTTTTATTCTTGACCTATTTAAGATTTTCATACCGTAAGTACTTATATTAAGAGAAAGCGGAATTTATAATGAAAGAGAATTATGATGAAAGGAATAACTGTATACAGAATTAATTTAAGTCACTGACATAATTTTAAAATGTGTACTGAATGTTACACTCAATAATTTTAATAGGGTGGCAACCCCGAGGAATATGATGAGCTTTATTAAAAACCCGGACGTTTAGTTCAAGTCTTAGCTAAGTAAATCATATGATATTCGTACTTGTATTAAAAATCCTAGTCTGTCTGTTCTTCAGTTACGCTTTTACTACTAAACAGCTCAATCAATTTCGAGCCTTTTCTTTCCTAAGATACTATTTGTTACGTGTATTGACCTTTGTCATCTCTTAAGCCACCCATGAAATGCAATGGGGTAGTGATACTGTGTATTCTTATTGCGAAAATTTAAATTAAACTTTTTCAGTAGTTATGAGCAAAATGGTTTTCATGGTGGGATCATTCAGATCGACAAACATAGGAATTATCTATAGATATCTCGCATACAAAATAAGGAATTTGTTTTTGTTCTATCGTACGAAATAATAAAAATCCTTTCTTACGTTTTCACATACGAGATACGAGCGACATCTAGTATCTACATAACTACTAACAATATTATCTGTCGTCAAGCTCGAACGAATACATAAGAACAAACATTGCTACTTCTTATCAACTCACGATAAGGTCAGCTGAGTGTCGCCCCGCCTTTTATTAGCGCGAGTTATTGCCCTACTTACCTACTAATAGGTTATGCACGTAAATATACTATAAATAACACGTGATGTCAAACTGGGAGAAGAAGACCCATATAAATAAAATAGATGATGTCAAACTGTGAGATGGGCTATTTGGTTTAAGACTACTCCCGCTCCAAATGAAGCTGATGAAGACGTGTAGTCACTGTGTCGCAGAACTCAACTGTAAAATGTACAGAACGCAACAAACAAGCAATGTGTATACTTCATCAACAGCCCTATGTGCTGTCCCACTGCTGGGCACGGGCCTCTTCTCACTATGAGAAGGGTAAGGCCACCACGCTGGCCAAGTGCGGGTTGGCAGACTTCACATGTCTTTCGAGAACATTATGGAGAACTCTCAAACATGCAGGTTTCCTCACAATGTTTTCCTTCACCGATAAGCAAGCGGTAATTAACAATTTAATACGCACTTAACTCCGAAAAGTCATTGGTGCGTGCCGTGGATTCGAACCCGAGACCCGCTGCGTAGCAGTCTGTCGGTCTCTCGGCTATCGCTGCTTTTGTGTGTACTTAGATATAGAAAAACAAAATGGTGGATCTGAAACAGTACTGTCTTGCGGTCAAATACGTAACATCCTCGTTTTGCTGGTGCATATAGCATTATCTTTAAGGCTTCATTTTTTTTCATTGAACAATTATGAGCAAAACCGAGAGCAAAGGACACGATGATAAGGGGTGATGTTCTCTCTTTCTATAATTCTGAAGAAGGTGCAACAAAAGTACTTTCTTTTATTCGATACACCTCATTCTACAGAATTGTTAATTTCGTAGTATCCCGTAGTCCACGTCTATATTGCTATGGCTGTGCTAGACTGTCAATCAGCTCCTTCTTTCAGCTTTCAGCTCCCTAGGTCATATCGGAGGGGATCTTTTTTCCACTGTATAGGACGGGATTGTGCCAACGGCTCAGTGCTCTAAGGCGATGCAGGCAGCACTTTATATTTTCCATACTTCAAGAGAAGATATTTCTAGCATTCTGTCTGAGATATTTCTTAAGGTCTGAAACAAGAACGTCCAATCAGTTCAATTACATTTCGAAGAATCATTCTTACTATTCTGCCAAGACAATGGCTCACAAAATGGCCAGTTAACTAGACATATCTAGGTCTTGCGCTGCAAACATAACAATAAATTCGTTTGATAAAACTTCTCTTATGACGTCACGTTCGTATTTGATGAATCAAGTCAATGTCTGATAAACTGTATAATGTATGCAGTTTTGTTTATTACAGAAATAATTCGGATTATTTTTATCTTCTCTTGTGAAGAGCGCTCCCGAAGTACGGATTCGCGTAGTGTCGTGAACTTACAGGCGTTTTTTTTGTAATAAATAAATGTTTGAGGCGACATCAGTGAGTGATCAAGCCTCTTACAAATAAAGATCCATAAACAAATGTTTAGCATTTAACGGTCACTACTAACCATCTTTGACTTGGCTTTAAGAAAATTTATGGAAAATTTATCTTTTAATTCCCCAATGCGGACTAGCATAATACGTTATACATTTTTGTACCAAGAATTTACCAAGTGTAAAATCCTTGTGCGATTTTCATTTCTTTTTTAGTTTGGTATTCGTTTTTGGGTTAAAATGTTTTTTGTACATTCTTGATTGCAGTTTTGGCGTAATTATTTTAGCGACCTCCTCGCTGTTTTATTACTGCGTCCAGTCTATTAATCTTGATCGTAACTTGGGAATAAACTTTGAGTGATCTGCAAGTTCTTTCGCGTCCAGGTGTTCTTTGTATCCAATGGCACCAAGTTTGTACAGTTCTTCCCGGTTCTCGAATACTTCTTAGAGCAAGCGACGTCTTTAGGTCCATTGTGCGGCGTGACTCTTTCAACTTAAAGTATGTATTTAGGTTAATTGTATACCTACTTAGTTAAACAACCGAGTAATTATTCTGAAGGTTTCTAAGGATTATTGAAAGCGGGGAAGACGCATTTTAATTGAGGAAAAACAAGATTTACATTTTGTTTAATGAATCTCCCGCGGAACTTTGTTTTTGTAGCGGAAGCTTAGAAACCGAGGCGCTATAAGTTATCCAATATCAAAAGTTTCAATCGGATAGTAAACCCTTGAGTGAAAATCTATCAAGCGCAACTTTGACTTTGTATATAGATTTCCTTTTTGTAATGAGTCATAGTGGATATAGTATGAGTATCAGGATGATGTTTTTTCGTTGACCATAATTATAAAAAAATGATAAAAAAATTCGGTCGACAATATACGCGAATCTAACATAGTAATCGCTTTTCTATTGAGCAGGTTAGGTACATGATTTTTAAGCTTATTAGACAAAGTCAGCCATTGTGGATTATGACGTCGAATGAGTCAACTAGAGGTCGCCTAGTGGTCGAAATTCGACCACAATTTATTTAAATGTTAAGTTTCTAGATTATTTAGGTTTTATTGTCAAAGCTTCTACTATCACAGACCTCGCCGCATCGTGAAAATAAGTAAAATCTTTTATCAAATTACTGGAACGGCTATTAAATACTTTATTTACTTAAAAAACTCTGAAACAAATGTTCTATAGACTAAAAAATAAAACTCTATACAATTGTACTTTATACTCATGTCATTATCTTGCTCTGGTCTCAATGGTATTTAAGGTCAGCGCAGTAAATCCTTCTGTTAAATACTTCCCTATCGCCCATCACCTACCCCTTTCTCTTAGGGGAACTAGGGGTATGATGGGGACGCTAAGGGAAAACAATAAAAAACTATAGTAAAAATCAACATAATATTTTTTATTTATTTATGGCACTTTAGTATTTTAATGAACTACAAATTGGCATAGTCTTTGGACGAAAATATTATCACAAATTTCTAATAATAATATTTTTTTAAGAACACATAAAAAAACCGTCTTGCCCCGTATATGGGGTAAGATGGGGAATGATAAATGGGGCATGATGGTGTTAAGAGGCAAGATGAGATTCTCATTCATCTTTACAGAACTTGCATATGAGTATTTCTTCTAAGTTTTCATCATCCACCCCTGCACATGCAGTATGAGCCCATCGCCCACAGAGTTGACATTTCACCCAATTTTCGATAGATTTCAGGAAAGTGTGGTAGAATTTGTTTTTATTGTTATGATACAATCATTACGATAAAAACAAATGCTATCTTCTTGTCCTGAAGTTGATGGTCTGGTCTCATTCTGCAGTTTACTATTTTTGGTAGTGACGTTCTTGAACGATTTACTATTTTTAGCCGGGAGATCCTTTGATAATAGGGTACCCCATTATGCCCCGTACGATTTACACCATCTTGCCCCAGTCACTGTATTTAAAGAAAATAAAAGTTATAAAACACTCGGTTAGGACTAATGCAATTTTGAATACGCCTATCAATTGCGAGGAAAACGTAAAACAATGGAAAGAAATATCATCAGCTCATTACTATTTCTTACCTGTTTCTGAAGTTGTTTAGAAACACAAAATATTGCATCAATTATACACTTTGACAAAAATTTGATTGTAAACAAAGAACGAACGCACTTTCGCCGGCTGTCAAGGCCGCACTGAGTATTGTTTGAAAGCGGCTTTTGATTGGCTAATGTGCCACCACGCGGAAGCATTTAGTTTCGTGTATGTGTGTGTGACACCGTCTTACCTCGTGACCCCATCATGCCCCTAGTTCCCCTACTTATCCATCCTCTCACAGTCCATACATTTCCGCCTATCCTTCATATCTTTTCCTTGCGCTCCCTCTTCCCTTTCTCCCCTCTACTTTCAAATTAATCACTTATTTACCTACATATAAACTATCTCTTCACCATGCCAAACGATTTCACAAAACATAACATGTGAAATGTGCAAGTGTTTCCTATACATCTTCTGGCCCAACACTCAGCGCCATACAATGCGAAAAGCTTCATACATGCGGCCCTTCAATATGGTTACTACCCTACTATTACCCCAGGGTAATAGTAGGGGTAGTAACCATATTTATACCAGTATTATCCCTACAAAACTTCCACGCCTACAAAACTGCCTATCACACACAAATGTCCTATCCCTCTCCTTTACAACAATCACAGTCCCAAGGAGGGTTGGTGTTAGACAGCACCCAAGTCACCACCCAATTACAGTAGTTGTATTTTGTAAACAAATATTTTAAAATATGGGAAACACTGAAAACTTACCAATACCAGTGATTTCACATTGATACATAAAACCGATAGGTAGATGAAAAGTTATTATTTCACTCTTATTCACAAATAAATTACAGAACATAAAAAAAGATTTTGTGTTTTCACAATCAAAAAGAATTACTGAAATCAACATTGCCTGTGCGAGATGTTCTGAATTTAAACCTTTTTCGACAATGCACTGCAATTATGTTTATTTTTTTCTACGGATATCAATTGTCTGATCTTACACTTTATCAGGAATTATTTCAATCTTAAAACTATATTATGCATAATACGCATATGTAATTATTTAATTGATAAATAAACATATGCCGAGGTAAATTTAATGTCAAATATAAAATCCATTAGACAGAATAGAAGAAACCTCAAACAAAATAAAAAAATAAATCGCTTTCCAGTTTGAAAGTAGAGTTACTGAATACGTGTACATGGTACGCGTGTGTGCGTGTGGCAATGTTTGATTGTATTAGTGACGTTTCTTTTCCTTAAAATCATATATTTCTCATGCATTTTTTATAAAAAAGATTGCATCCTGCACACCTTTTATATGTAAACAATAAGTGTGCCAAATTTTATAATCCTCCGTTAGCGCATTACTCGTAAAAAGGGATCACAAAATTTCGCTTCACGTATTTATATATAGACTTAATTTGCGGTTATCTTGTACAAATTACCGCTTTGCAAAGAAAGGCATAAAACATACTTATTCAACTCTTTTTTTTAGCACAGCTTCCGCATTACGCATGACACTTGTAGCGTATGACGTTACAAACATTCCATCAACCACACAGAACAGAACCATAGAACCGAAATAACAATTTGTAAATCACATAAAGTGTTCTATCGAGTAGCAATCGGACCCACAACACTAAACGCAGTGCTTAGCGGTGAGACGATCGCTGTAACCACTACGCCATACGTGCAGTCAAAAAATTCGGCAACGGGACTGTTAATGAATGTCGCCTACTCTGAAATTTTCTTCCCATTCAGTGCTTATCTCATCTGCAAAAAGCTGGCGATTGTTCATACATTGCTAGTCAGCCCACACTTAGCTCGGTTCTATTCGGTCAAGGATCGTATAATAAGAGAAATGTTAATCAAAGCGAATTGTTTTACATTTGCCTAGCTCTCCCACGCCTTCCGTTTCTGCGGAATATTGAGTAGACAAGGCGTATAACCAGTGTTAGCTGAGCTCTCAATATTATACAGACACTTAGCGGCGACAGATCAATAAAACAATTTTATAACTGTTTATATGTGACTCATTAATTAATATGAAGACATTCGCGATGGAGAGTACCATACCACTCAGATAGTACACTGGTTAAGTTGTTTTATCGCCATCGCCACGTTAAGTGTTTTTTGTTATAGGAGACCTGATGGTATGCGATTACCGGTGCTCATGGGCACACACAATACCAGATGAGTCGCAAGTGTGATGCTGGAGTTTTCAAAAGAGTAAACTCCTTTCCTACATACATACATATTAACGCCTTTTTCCCGTCGGGGTTAGGCAGAGACAACGGAACGCCACTTGCAGCTATCCTTACAAGCCTCACGCGCTTCCTCTACACTCATTACTCTCTTCATACATGCTCGCCGGTTCCGGGTGCTTCGGACCTTGCCATTTTTTTAAATGTCCCCAATCTGATCGACGAATGTCTGACGAACTAACTCCTTTCTTGTAAGTTTTAAGGTCGGTTTGAAAACGGTACCTAAATAATACGAAAGGAAATGTAATAGTAATAAAAGTGACTCCATTCAGACATCAATTCAGGCGAAAGGTGGATTTAGTACCGAAAAAATAATACAAAAGGCAAGGATTTAAAAGTTAATTAATTTAGACATGTATTCAGGCGAAAAGAGAAGTTAGTATGGAAACCAAGGAAAACGCATCCAAAGTACTAAATCGCTTGGTTGACTAGTGCTTAATAGATTTCTGTTTCCTTGACTGATAAGACTGTCCGTGACAGTTTATATTGGTGGAACAATAAAAGGTATGATTAAAGTCACGCAACACAGGCGGCAGTTGTCTTTTCAAGATAGCAGCGTATTCACAGGTTTAATGGCGCTGATACACTTGAGCATTCACCTGTAATGAGCATTCCCGCGAATGCTACAAAACAAATCTAGCGAGCATTCTCACGAACATTCGGGCGAGCCTAGAATATAGATAATACATAGGATTCGCGCTACAATGGCGGTTAAAACCAATAATTATATTAACTTCACTTTGACTTATGATTTTAATCTAGGGAAGAATCCTCGTAGTTTGTCACTAATTTTAACTTGACTAGTAATGGGCTTACTCAGAATAAAATATCGATAATGTTTACAATAGATCCTTAGATTTGGTTTGCTTAGAATTAATTTCAATAGAATTTTGATAAACTCTCAATATCGATAAATAAATTTTAATGTAGGAACAAACACTTGTGTGATTTATTAAACCTGTTCAAATTAAAATTTGCATTTTATTATTTAGAAACGTCATTAATTGTTTATGTATCTTACTCTTACTCTAGAAATAATTCATAAGTGAAACTGAAGTAAACTTATTGAGTAAAACTGCTGTTGTTGTGCGATTTCTATATTTTTTCTATATTCAACGGACTATTTGAATTTAGAGTGTTCGCTAGAATGATCGTGAAAATGTTCGGTTCGACTAAACAGAAAACGGCGAATGCTCGCTGTTCTGTTACAAGTGAATGCTCAGGTGTATCAGCGCCATAAAAGAGATTTCAAAGTGAAAACGCTAAACAATTTTGCCGGCATGGGAATGCAAGACGAAACTTCAGTAGTTTAGGCTCTTCGATGATATGTCAGGTAAATGTATAAACATTTTGCGTTACTGACTGAATTACAGACAACGTACAGCCAAAACAAACGGGTCCAAGAAGGGGAAATCTTTCATGTATGTTCCTTAGGGTCGGTACGGGTGCACTAAAAAGGGCTTACCAGAAATTGCCACAGAGTCATGACGGAAGGGTTAAATTAAAAAAATATATATGGGTAGCTGTGGGCATCGTCTTGTATATTTAGATATGCTTAAAGTAGATAATTATGCAATACAAAGTGCATTTAGCCTAGCGTCTGAGACGCATAGGTCAGTGTCCTAGCCGGTAAGATTACTTGCGATCTCACGGTGCGCAGGCGACTGTAACGGCGCCAGATACGACCTTTTGCTGATATGACGTCACAACATACATTGTTCATTTGTATGTATTGTCTTGTCAGACGGTGAAATTATGATGTTTTGTAATACCTGTGAAAAGGTTATGTAAAGTATGTTATTTAATGCTAGGAAGAGTTTGTTGTAATAACGTTAAAATTTGGTTATTATTTATACATACATACATACATACATATCGTCACGCCTTTTATCCCCGAAGGGGTAGGCAGAGGTGTATTTCTACACCCACTTTTCGCCAGATATACTTTAGTCCCACGTAATAAGGGGCGAGCCTATTGCCGTACCGGGCACATTTCCAGACTCCGTGCTGCTACTGAGAATTACGTGACAGAAAAACCCAATAACACTGCCCGACCCAGGAATCGAACCCGGGACCTCCCGATCCCACGCGCACATTTATGCCGCGAGACCAACGAGGCAGTCGTATAGGGTTTGATGTCGAGTTTTCCGTCTCTACGCAAAGATGGTATTTGCATCGTGTTATCCCTTAGTCGCCTCTTACGACACCCACGGGAAGATAGGGGGTGGTGACACTTGTATTCTATACCGTCAACCACACGGCAAATATTTATACATACATTTCAAGATTAAATTCTGAAAATGATTGTGTGTTTTCTTCTGGACAAAGGAAGGCCCACCTTTCTCTTAAATACTTCATTCATTCGACGGCACGTACTTGTAACTCCTCTAGAGTACCTAGCGGTCGTCCATACGTGGCTAGTAATCGCTTACTGTTTTAATAATAAAGAATAAAATGAACTGAGAGTTAGTAGTCGAGATTACCGCAGTGGTTTTAGTCCGTAGGCCCAACAGCTTTCGGGAGCCGCACATGCTTCCCTCCTCTGGTGTACAAACTCCAATTTGGGTACGGTTTGGGACGTGGTGGAAAAGGAAATACTTCGTGACTGCTATTATGGTAACTACATACAGTTTTTGAAAAAGTGCCACAGTTAAAATAATTTACAGTGTTTTTAAAATTAGGTGGGTTTCATTAAATTGCCAGTAGGTATTATATCTCCTAAACATGATACGATAACATCAAGTCTAATGCAACCACAAACCAACACTTACATTGACCATGGTGGTTGCTATCAAACGTCTGACAATTAGTAATGAGTAGGGATAATAATGTTACATTGTACAGTGACTAAAATTTTTGGAGATGGTAAAATTAGAAAGTAATATGTGTTATTTTATTTGACACTTAATTTAACGAAACATATTAGATGGTTATAACACTAGCAAAATTTAGCAACTGTTATAATCCGGCTGAAATGAAGTCACATTAATTCAGCTGCATTCGAAAAAGTACGAATTTGAAATTGGAAACCAACAGAGCAGTCTGAATTCAGTCGAAATACAGTTGTCGTGTGGTTTTCATGACTCACGGTGGCTGCAAGTAAGCTGAACGGTCTACGTGCAGTAATTGTCCTGTCCGCATCATCGAACAAACGCTCGAAGAACTGAGCAAGGCAACAATATCTCAAAGACAGGTAACACCAAAAATTTAAAAATATCGTTGTACTACGAACATTCTCAAGTTCCTACGTTAAAAATAGAGAATTACGAGTAGAACACCTAGTTTAATAAAATGCTATTGTTATGGCAAAATTTAAATATAATGTGTAGTGGTATATTTATGTTGTGGTATATAGGTACACGATTTAGTCTTTTTCTCGATCTCTATTATTTTCAAACACAATTACCTATTAAGATCTTATGAAATTTGAACCAATTGTTTTTGCTACTGAAGCGTTAAGTAAGTACTTATTTTTTCAGTGCAATCGACCTCTGGCTATGCGTATTTTCATTTAAATCATTTCAACCTCGTATTTTTAGCACCAGTTTAATTTATTTTTCATTGCTCGATCTACTTTTAATGTATTTTATATTATCGTTATAAATAAATTAAAGACCTCTCTAAGGACATTTGTTTGTCGTAAAGCTGAAATTAGTCGGCATAAACATTTTATACTAGTAACAAAAACAGAAATAATTAAGTACCGGACCTCTTGAATCAAAGTTAGATTCGAAGTTATCATGGCGATCAAAATAAAGCATATGTAGAATGCCCGATGCCATAAGGTTTTCATTTCTATAATATTAACACAAAACATTAAAAGACACGTGTACCATATTTTACACATTTAGCAACACATATACGCTTTTCTAAGCATTGTATTCTGCGCCAAAAGAGTAGCGTAGAACAATAAATATTTCGAGCGTTTAGATTTAAATCCTTGACAATATTTATCTGCGTGGCAAACGCATTACGTAGCCAAAGTAGGTTCGTATAAATTGTTTAGCTAAGCTTATCTTGAGAAATATTAAAACTTACGGATTGTGTTGGTTGAACTGGATTTTGTTTCTTTTCTCATTTTAGAAACACTTATAGCTATTTGTGTCGTTAAGGCTTTAGTCACCGGTAATAAATACGGCTAATAAATAAACAAGATAACAAAAAAACGTAATTATCATAATAATACTTTTTTATTTAAAAACTAAATCACACACACGTACTAAACGTCGCGTCGACCCTAAAATTGCGTTAGAAATTTATTGCGACTAGCATGACGTTAATATTACTCTGACAACGGATACTAAGACCGGCTAGACTTGAAACAACAATAAATTAGCGCATAATAAATCGTTATTTGTCAGGTTACTTGTAAAAACAGTTAAGATAGCATATATTTCTCGGATATCTATTTATAATTTATTCGCAAACATATGTCAGCATCCAATAATTTAAAACCTTTTATCTGTTACCCACACACATTTCAAACCCATTTTTAATATCGTGTCCGCCCATTAGTAAACAGTATGAAGATACAAATAAGACGTATCTAGCCTACTTTATTATATAGGTACGTGATTACGAGGTGAGAAAAAATTCACCCGAGCTACGCGAGCCCTGTAAGATTCATCTAAAGTAATGGCCTATGACTTTGATAAAGAATTTCGCATGTTATGTCATGTTCACTAATGTTATAAGTACGAAACTGTGTTTGTTGTTTGACCTTTAGCGCCTTGAATAAACAAAAAATGTGGATACTTTTTCAAGAACATGTATTAGGTAATAGCGAGAGGGTAATATCGTTACAACGAAAAAGAGTAATGCTTGGGTTAAACTATTTTGATCCTTTTTCCAATTCTATTTATAGTTAGGAAAATATTGTGAAAGACCTAAGATGTGTCTGTTTTATGGCGGTCGTCGCTTATGACACAATGCTTATAAAAGTGACTAACTTTTTAGTCACTTTTATAAGCATTGTGTCATAAGCGCATTATTAACTTTCTCTGACTATCTTTATAGTCAGAGAAAGTTAATAATGCGTCCATTGTAAACGGATCAAAACTTCGGGACCAAAAACATAACTTCACGAATCTATACATATTATAAAATGAAGTCTGTCGCAATGAACGTCACTACTACTACTATCAACTCAAATCTACCGAACGGACTTTTATACGAGTTTCACCAATATGTAGGTAGTATGTATGATTCTTGAGGTAGGCCCAGGTATAATAATATAATTCAAGCGGTTGGAACCGCGGGCGCCGTCTAATAAGGAATATTTGGTATCTGCAGTCTGCCCGATACAGTAGACTAACCTGACATTTTTTTATTGTGTATTTATATTTTTGTTCTCCGCAGTAGAAAATATCCCACGCTATATTCTAGATCTTTACATAGCAACACAACAACCGCATAAAACTGATAGGTATAAAGCGATATTGACGCACATAATACTTAGATTTAGCTTCACACATGTATCTCAGTTACGTAACACATTCATTCATGCATACATTGCATTCAGCACACTACAATATATTACGCATACGCAGTACCTATCTTATAATTTTATTTGCTACCAATAATTTTCACTCGGTGTTGAATTAGGAATGATTAATTATTATCCTTGTGGTGACGAATAAAATGTCATTACATTACATGTCAGACGAAAAATACGAGAAGTAAACAGTACCTTTAGTTAGTGGGACTATTCCAATCCATCTTGCCAGCGTGGTATAGTTGGCCAATTGTAGTGTCAACGGTCAACAAACTTTCTATTAAGACCAATGTTCCTTCCTTAATGGTGGAAAATCATACAAAGCCTTTCTTAGAGAAAGCTTTATAAAAGAATAATAGTGTGGGCTACACCGTAGATCAGACTATTGCTTTTTTATTAAATATATTTTTTAATCTAGGTTGTCTGGAAGAGATCGCATTTAGCAATTAGACTGCCCTGTTGTGTAACTAGATTTAAATTACTTAGTTAACTATTGTAATTCCTTATGTTAACTGATGTACAATAAAGTGTTAATCTATCTATCTCTCTACATGATGAAAGCAATTCTGTCTAATTTTGATGTTTCCAACTTTAGTATTTTAGGCCCTTCTATGATGTCAGTCGGGGCAAATGGTTTATATACCTATATCATCAATATTGCCTTTGAATTTGTATTATCTCGTACTTGTAAAGTTTTACTAAATATTTGATTATTTGACGTTAGACGAAAATTATGTTCGTCTAATGTCAACAATAGCATCCCTCCCTAGCATCCCTGCCGGCTGGAGGTCGTGGGTTTGATCCCCGTCCAGGACAATTCTTTATGAAGTGAACATGATTGCCTGTTCTACGTCAGGGTGTAATTTATCAATAATTTGTATGCCACAGGCTGCCTAACTTAGGCCTCAGATGACCATTTGTGAGCCGTAATAGGATGTTATTATGAACGAAAGTTGCAAGTCGCGGTAGGAATTTTAATTATGATTTTTGTCATGAAGTGTAATTTGGAGCCTTATTTCTTAAATTCAAATTCAAAATCCTTTATTCATTTGGGTCACAATGTGACGCTTATGAACGTCAAAAAAACTTCTTACTAAATGGTATACCAATTCTACTCCCAAACAGCAAACATGATTGTTCCCTTAGTATTACAGAAGAAATGGAGTATTTCCAAGTAACAACGGCGGCAAATTGACAGTGACAGAATGATAGGTTCGATTTGCGAGTAGTTTCAAAGTATTGTCGCGTTTTATCATATACTAACAGTCATCCGTTGCTTAATCCGCCCTAAACTTTCAACTTCCATTTTACCCCCTTATGGATAATAATTATTTAAAAACATCTTTCCTTAATTGGTGCCTAGAAGCACGATGGCAAAAAATAAATTCTAGCTGCAGTGGCTCTGCGATGATATTCCCAAAGCGATTGGATATATACTAGAGGTAGTCTTAGTACTTACAAATTGAACACAGTCAACTGACGTGTAAGATACAATTTAGACAATATTATGCCATCAAATTATATAACCTTAGTGATTTTTTCTTTTATAACAGTTCTATCATGATTTTGAATTTAGACGTATAATATTTATATCGACTTTTCAAGTGTTGTAGAAAATCTTATCGATATGTCTAACCACCGTATATTTTTACCTCGTTATTTTTTAGATTCTCTGTGCACTTGATAAAGATTTATAAAATAAGTGGATTGCTGCAGTATATCGTGGAGAAAATTGGGTGCCTAGAAAGCACCATAGAATTTGTTCCAAGCATTTTACTGCGGAATGTTTTTATAGTAAGGACAGATGGCTCCGCCCTTCTAAACATATCAGCGTGAGTGTTTAAATAATTACTTGCTAATAATTAAACTATCAGCAACAGTAATGAATTCCGAAGCTTGTTAAAATCCATCATATTACAAAAAAAAATAATGCACATATAGAAAAAATCTGATCTTTATTTATAAAGACAGTAATATTTAAAGGACAGTAATTTGAAAGTTTGATAAGAACTGTCTGCTTTCATAGTCACGACTACTGAGTGGATATGCATCAAAATAAGGGAATCTTCATTTGAAAGAAATTTTGTTAAATGTCATCTACCCAGAGACCAAAACTTGGTTGTTCTTGTTTGACTAGTGGACTAATAATGTGCCGATCCCAAGATAAAATCGAAGGGCTAGTCTAGCCACAACTTTTTTCTCTCTAAATATTCTGTGTGTCACATGTATGATCGAAAAGTGTCCGATCCCGCACATACATTTTTTACACATAGATTTGTATTACCTACACTATTTAATGAGAAAATGTCAATAAAAAGTGATTATTGTTAATAACAAACTTTTGGGGACTATTGAAGATTTTCACTAAATTATTTATTTTAACTTTAATTTTATGTGTTTTGATACAATAATCCATGTCGATCATGCCTTTTCTTATAATGTGTCGATTTGGATAATATATGATATTTACAGTTATCATAATGCCTGAGCATGCGTTTTGCCTTATTCTTAATTGTTTACTTTCTCTAGCAAAAATGTGTAATTTGGCCAAATTACACATTTTCTAAATATTCTGTGTGTCACATGTATGATCGAAAAGTGTCCGACCCCGCACATACATTTTTTACGCATAGATTTGTATTACCTACACTATGTAATGAGAAAATTTCAATAAAGTGATTATTGTTAATAACAAACCTTTGGGCACTATTCAAGGTTTTGTCTGATTTATCTATTTTAAGTTAATTTTTATGTTTTTTGCTTGATAAAATCCATGTCGACTATATCCTATCCTTGTAAAGAATTAATTTGGATATGCCATTCTCAGTTATCATAATGCTTAAGCTATGAGTTTTGCTTTTTTCTTAATTATTTGCTTTCTCTAATAAAAATATGTTATTTGGGGGTGATGATTTATTTATTTAATATTTATTAATCCCACTTACAGCTATCATTACAGCTGAAAAACTAACTATAAATAAGTATAAATAAACATTTATGCCGAGGGTGTCGTATAAGGCGACTAAGAGAAACACAAGAGAAGGAAATTTCGAAATAAAGCCCTATACGAATACGTCTGGCTAGTGTGGCATTATAGTAGGCCAAATCTCCACCACGGAAGGTTTAAGACCAGCAGTGGACTGGAAAAGGCTGTTGATGCGTAAAGAAAAATACCATGCAAATTAGAAAATAACGCCTCGAAAGATTATGTGCTACTGAGTACCCATTTGAAACAAAAATATATAAGTTCAGTTTAAAAATGCAAGTTTGTGTAATAATTATTTAAAGACTGTCCATCAAATAGCGTTTTGACTGCTGTGGATACAAAGTTACGGAATTTAAAATGTATAACATATAAATAATATACTTTACAAGTCCGTTTGATTTTGAACCTATATTGACACTTTAATCGATATCGATAGCGGATTTGCTCAGTCACTATTAAATTAAAAAGTTACGATATTTGTGTTCAAATTGTCTTTAGCCCTAACTGACAAACATAGTGCCATCTTCTTCTGGCAACTCTAATTTATCATATGAGTGAAGAGTGTAGCTATATTCAATTTGTTCTTAAAAATATCGTTCCTTCCATGTTTCAGTTATTCTTCTGTGGATATTCCGGACAGGACAAATAACGAATATCTATGATGATAATGACTAGGTAGGTGTGTAATAATGTTACATCAGATCTATCAGAAAATGATCTGATAACCAATAACCCTCGATTACGCTTGCATTGGTCTATACACAAGCCCGGTTTAAGCTATTCAATATTAGCAAAATTTGGTCATCAAACTAATTCGATCCAGTTACGTAATGTCCATCTGTGTAAAAATGCCTGTAGATAGACTTAAAGAAAACGTACAGGGCTTAAGTACAGGGCTTTGATCAATTAGACCCTAATTAATCTGATCGGACGCTGTGTACACTAATGAAGAAGAAATCTAATGACAAAGGTGAGCTCGTCTCTGTAATTATATTATCTTGGAGCTATTTTTAGAACAGAGTAAATGTGTTTAATGTTTGCTTTCGACTTTGATAACACATGTAAAATCCGAGTAATATTATAAATGCAAAACTGTGTGAATTATTATTTTACGTTCTCACGTCAAAATGGTTAAACTGGATATGATAAATTCTATGTTAAGCAGTGAACGTCTATATGCTGAGAAGTTTACTGATGGACATAGGCCGATCCAAAGGCTCTCCCAACAGATGTGTGAAGATGAAGATTGGTCATCCTCATCTTAGATGAAGATTGGTCATCCTCATCTTAGATGAAGATTGGTCATCTTCATGTTAGATGAAGATTGGTCATCTACATCTTCACACATCTGTGTGGAGAGATTATAAATATTACATCTTGGAGATAGAAATCCTGATGAGAATACATCTAGTATTCAGATTTATTTATTTATTCTTTCTGTTATTGGATACATTCGTTTAAACATTTTATATAAAAACAGAACCTAAAACCAGCTTACGAATAAAAAAATTAGAACAAAAGAGGAAAAAAGTCATCTTGGACATAGTAGTCTACAATTAATAACGAGCCGGTCTAAAGTCCTTTACGAATGCGACCACCCAATACTCTAATAAACACAAAAGAAGGTCCACTCCAAAAATATACGTGTTAATCAATATCAGTATCCTAGTCCCAGTATATCAGCAGCCTAAATAATAAAGGAACTGGCACTATTATCACAGCTAATCAGGCTTTACCAATTAACGAGTAATAAATAAATGATGTAACATAACAGCAACTACGGTTCCTGGTATTATGGGTGGCTCGATTTAGACTTTCCTTGTTTTATTTGTGTTGTGTTTTTACCTGTATTTGTTCAAATACATTATTACAGAATTTCGGTCTAACCTAGGAAACGATTTTTTTAATTTTATTAAAAATATTTTATAAGCCGCGATTTAAAGTGCGCGAGTGCGATTTTCGAGATATCTACTAATCCATGGGTGCATAAAGCATCTATAGCACAATGGGATTTGAATTTTCGTTAAGGGTCTTTTTAGGGTTTCGTACCTAATAGGTAAAAAACGGGACCCTATTACTAAGCCTCAGCTGTCTGTCTGTCTGTCTGTCACCAGGCTGTATCTCATAATCCGTGATAGCTAGAAAGCTGAAATTTTCACAAATTATGTATTTTGGTTGCCGCTATAATAACAAACACTAAAAATGAAAAGAAAATATATAAAGGGGGGGTCCCATACAAAAAACGTGTTATTTTTCGTATCTTTTGCTCAAAATTACTTACTGTAAGAAGGTAGACGCTTTAAATTTTCACAGAATATGTAGTTGTATATTACCTTTCAAAAATAAATAATAAAATAAAAAAAGTAAATAATAAAGGGGGGCTCCCATACAACAAATGTAATTTTTAAGCAATTTGTTACTTGATCTTAATTATTAAGATCAAGTAACAATTTGTTTAAAAATTATAAAAAATATAGATAGAAACTTAAAAAGTATTTAAGTATACATACAACCAACGTGATTTTCTTTTATCGATGTTGGTACGGAACCCTTCGTGCGCGAGTCCGACTCGCACTTGCCGTGACTTGCCCAATTTTTTTTACTTAATATAGGGTATTCAGATTTCGCCGATTTCGCCGATGGGTAGGAATCGAACACCCGACGTCCGGCTTAGTAGTTTTGTTTTCCTATTAGTGGTGAAAAATCACAGAATTTATCCAAACCAGCGCATATAATATCTTATTTGTTAGTTATTATTATTACTTGGTAGTAATAGTATTAATTATTTCCAACGCAGCAAAAGCTAAAGCAACCTAAAATAAATTAAAAACAAAAAATAAACAAAATTTGTCTTTTCTGACAAGGCAAATATTGAAATGAACAATAAAAATGGCTCCTTACAACAGCGAGTGCGTATTTACAAAACATAATTTAATTACAACACTGTGATTCTTTGGCCTCAATACGAGCCAAGCCCAGTGCTATGTCAAGACGACCGATTACACTCGTCACTTGTCAAAGTGACGGCCATTTCACCAACATGTCTTATTTTAATATTCTGGTATCTCTTGTTCGCTGTACAGGTTTTGTAATATTTGTAAAGGTAATGCAGCCTTATTTGAAATGTCGATTTGCCTCTGGCTGTTTAATTTGTGACTAGTGTTGTCCTGCAACTGTGTGTGCCAATTTTTTTTCTTAATTGCATAGATGTTGCGGTGGTTTGAACGAGTGCCTAATCAGCCGCTGCAAGTGCGAGTGAAGTGAATTCAATCCCCGCACAGTATAACCTTTTTAATGACCCAAAAATAGTTGTGCCGAATCTGGGTGGTTTTTGTGTTGCTTTTTTGTCTTTTGCTACACAGGATTTATTAAAGATCCGTAGTAGTAATAAATATTTGTATGTGGAAATCTTTACAAAATAGCCTTATAAAGACCAGTGCATCATAAAAACATTTTAAGCGACGTTTTATCCCAGGTTTAGCTTTTAGACATATTAGTCTGTGAAGATAGATTTATAAATAAGGTTATATATTCGTATGTATATATAGCATTAAGATAACTATTAAGATTAATGAAATGCATTTATGTTGATATAATCACAGACAAGACTTAATATATACGGTTAAGTAGATCAAAAGATACAGACAAATGGATTTAAATTTGGAATTTCCATAGTTGAGTAATTATCTGTTACATTTATTAATCATGTAACAACGGTTAAGCAATATACTCAGTACTCTGAGGTTACACAACAGTAGATTCCTTAAAAAAAATATAATGTTGTATTAGTAATACCACATGTTTTGGGGAATATGACAAAAATCAAACAAGTGCCTAACAGAGATGCGGTCGCTTAACGGTCGGTTTCGATGTTCAAATGGCCGTAATTCTGCTGCACCTTTCCTTTTGATTTAGCTTGAAGTTGTTTTCAAGGTGCTAATATGCTGTCACATCTGTTTAAGCTAGAACGTGGACCCAGACAAGACAAAACTCTTTAATGCAACTGGGTTAAGATTAAGACGATGATGATGCTATAAAGAATGCTAGCAATTTATAATAATCTATCTAATTCAGATATTTAAATCGTAAGATGCAACCATGCCATACATATGGCGCACGAAAACGTGTTATCTTTGGGAAGAATGATGTCACTCTTTCCGACACAGTAACTTGCGTTCCTAGTAATGCGCGCGCATTGTCAGATTGACTTAAAACTTGGACAGTTTTTGGAAGCGCACGGTAAATCTAGCGATTTGGATCGCTAATCTAATCTATCTCCTATCTAATCTATCTCTGAAATTATCTATTTCTGTTTTTAATCTGTTGCTCAAGCGCTCATTTAACATTTAAGGCAAGCATTTTACGCTTGTTCGATGCTTTCGTAATAAAATAAAGAGCCTTGTCGTGTACACGTACGCTAGGTCATAGAAATATTAAAATGCTAATGATCATAAATTCATGCAACACAACTAAGTTGGATGCGTGCTTATGAATTAATGCTGTTTTGTTTGAACAAAGGCATAAAATATATGTTATGGTGTATGTAACTCAATTAAGTTTGTTACGTGATGCAGGGGTAAACTGTATGTATAAAATTCTTGCCTTACTGACTGACTGACAGACAGGCAGAAGTGCAGAACCAAAGCGATTGAGAGCAAGCAGCTGAAATTTGACATGTATGTTCCTTGGGAACCATATCCATCTGGCATCCTCTAATGTACCTACATAGATACATACATTTACTCATGCCTTTTTCCCGTCGGGTAGGCAGAGACAACAGAACGCCACTTGCTTCTATCCTTACAAATCTGACGCGCTTTCTCTACACTCATTACTCTTTTCATACATGCTCGCCGGTTTCGGGTACTTCGGACCTTGCCGTTTTTTAGGACGTCCCCAATTTGGTCGAAGAATGTCCGACGAGGTCTGCCGCGACCGACTTACCCACACACATTTCCCTTATAGATCTGATTCGTCATTCTCTCTTCACTCATTCGCTCCACGTGTCCAAACCACTTCAGCATTCCTTTCTCAATCCTAGTCACGACATCTTCTTTCAGACCACTGTTCTCTCGTATTATCACTTTTGGAATTCTATCAATCAGTCTCACCCCACACAAACTACGCAGTGATTGCATCTCAACTGCGTTAATTCTACTTTCATGCTTTTTTTGCCAAACCCAACTCTCGCTCCCATACATCAACAAGCACTCCATTATGAACCGCCAATCGCGCTTCTTTTGGCACAGTCTGGCCGTTCATGAAGGCATACAGTGCTCCAATTACACGATTGCCCGCAGTCACTCCTTTCAATATCTTCTTCACATCTTCCGTCTTTTGTAAACACGCTACCCAAATATACAAATTCTTTTGCTTGCTCTACTTTTTCATCTTCAATCACAATATTAGTGTAGAAATAAAAAAATACATAAGACATAAAAGACTTTAAACATCGTTGGTTACAATATAAGCCATCAACAATAAAAAGGTCACATGTCAAAATTTACATAAAGACGAATAAAATAATTAATTAAATCATCAAAAACATTGTTCAATGGTCATTGACATATGTATTCATTCACGTAATAATAATATATGTATGGCATGCTACTTGACAAATTATTTTACTTTATACTGTCGATCATGAATGATTTTAGTCATGACACTTTGATAGATGATTAGTCTCTTTAAATTAAATGACTTGCGTGTGACTAGATCTATCTGTAATTATACAGGGTTCTTAAGCGAGAGTTAGACTAATGTAGTTACCGAGACCTATGACTACTGGGTATTTTGAGAAGCAATTTAGGTTCTTTGCTACCAAAAATGTACGAGGATGCATAGCGAGGAATGTGTTTTTTATGAACCAATAGAATCACTTGATTAATTTGCGCAACTCTGTGCACACCTCTTATAGAATCGCAGCCTAAAGGTCATACACCCGTATAAACTCGAAAAATGGACGTAACCATATCCACTTGAGCCTACAGTATTCTCTGTTTGAAATTCTCTGCTGCAACGCACTCCAATCGGGATTGTAACGTAATCACCTCAGCTCGGATCAAGCTTATGAACCGCGATGCGGTGTTTGGACGTGCAGATCGCGCGCTTACTGTCTGTAGCTGAGCTTAACGTAAGGCTGCTAGCCAGGTTAACCAGCAGTTGAAGAGCCGTAAGCCTGACGTCACTGAGTCAATATTTTGAAACTGCTGATCTGATTGTTTATTTAAAAAAAACGTGAAAAATCCCGACAGAGAATCACCAACACGACGCACCGATAGATTATATTTACAGTAAAGACAGTAGCGGGTAGCGGATTCAAACCCACAGTCGCAATAATAATATTAACTTTTAGTGCGTATTAAATTGTTTATTATCGCTTAACGCGTGATAAACAATTTAATACGCATGTAAGATATGTGACATTTGATATGGGGAGGCAGTACCCTTGAATAAGCTGAAAACAGCTCTCAGTCCCTTTGGATTGAGGCGCTCAGACGACAGCCGCTCTTAGGAAAACCAAATACTTGATAAATCTGGTGGGACTAGTAAACGGTTCCCTTATCCCTGGCTCCAACGCGACAAGTCTACAGAAGGGAGACTAACACGTACACCTCTTCCGCCTGCTGCAGAGAACGGCGTCTTAGCGTTACCACCGCAAGAACAAAAAAGCCACAAATATACAGACGTCTCGTGATTCTAGCGTGTTTAGTCACATCATACACGCGCTTAAACAGGTCAGTCACGTGATTTTGGCATTTACGGGTCGAATCGACACGTGTCTACGAGCATAGTAGTCGATCCGGTTAGACCACTTGGTCTGTTTGTTTTTACTACATTTTATCATCTGCTTTTTATCTTTCCGTTTTATTTTTATATCAGTTTAATTGGATTGTTTTGTTGCTTCATACATCAAGTGTGTTTTTGTAAAAAATTTCCTTTTCTTATCAAAGATTGTTTTGTATAAATTACCCGGGAGTTTAAGAATAATTATGAGATTTCTTGTGTATTGCTATGTTTTTGTTATCAGTATTTGCATTGATAGTAAGGTCGGGTCAAGTAATTTGGGAATTACTCTATACGTAGTTCAGCAGACGCCAACTAGCTTGCATATTACTTGCAAAGTCTGAACATTTTCCTTTGGCAAAGCTTTCTTCACAAATGCTACTGTGATAAACGTCGGCGTAAATAGCGATTAGCAAGGGAAAAAGCCATGTCGTAATTCAATTCAATTCAAAATATTTATTTGCAAGAATATGGTACAATAGATGTTACAATAGATTGGAATACAACATATTCTGCCAAGAGTGGCGTGCAAATGTATTATTATACACCTCTATTTTTATAAGTTATAATACCTATACTCATTAATATAACATTTCTAAATCCACTTATACAGTTTCGTTAATTTTACTTTCTAAGAATTTATTTACAGTGTAATAATTTTTATCTACTGTTAAAAAATTCAACTACTGTTTAAAACCTACCTATGTGATGAATATTCTTAGCATTTTGTTTTTGTTTTATCAGCTTTCAGGATATCATTTTCAACTATCACGCAGCATTACACTGTGCAGATCTAAGTTCAATAACCGTCGTATCGCTTTGTCTTAATCTTGAAGATATCGTCGATAGTACAATTGATTACGACTGATTACAACTAAATACTTTTACTCTTAATTTAGACATAAGAATGCTGTGCACAATGTTTCTTGTAATTATACTGTTAGTGTGCTTTAAAATAAAAAAAAATAAATAAAAATAAAATACATCCACTTATCATTGTGTGGTAAAGTACACGATTATGCTAGTAGGCCTTTCAAGGATAGACTTCAATTTAGATCATCGTATTTTATAGTGTACATTTTAGTATTAACATTGGGAAATCTATAGATAAGTTGGCAAAAACTATGACTATTATAGTGCTGGCATATCAGCTGGCATATCGCATTTTCAACTCACAATATAACTGGTATTACATAACATCATTAGGCAGCGATGGCTAGTGAACCAACCACAGATCATTAGTATAATGAACCAACAGTCGCCATGCAGACGGTATCGGATTAAAACTCACGGGGCGCCACATAACGTAACATAACTTCACGTCTTTATCCCCGAAGGGGTAGGCAGAGTTGTTTTAATACAACCACCACACCATACCCACACTTGGTCAGTTATGCTTTTTCGCCAGCACGCACTACTAACAAACTATTACTTTTCCTTACACAACTTCTGACCAATTCTTTTCAGTTTATTATCGAAGCAAGTGGCGTTCCGTTGTCTCTGCCTACCCCGACGGGAAAAAGAGTTAGTATATGTATGTATGTGTTTATTACCGAAACATTTTGCGTCTTCATAATATTAAACGACCAACGGTGCAACGTACGAGTAGGTACCTACAAATTTCAAAAAGAAATATCCACGGTGCATAAAGCTTACACCGGAAAATTCCTGCGATATTTTGCCAAGACAATAAAGCAAGACGTTAAATAGACGTCTAAGAATGCAATAAAATTGCCACAATCCATATTTTATTTTGACGTTTTCACGGTTTCATTCCAAAGATTGTGTGTGCAGTGTGACAGGTGTGTGCCTGAGGTACCTGGTGATCGAACGCGAGACCATCATTTCGGCAGTCCGTTCCGTGCTCCACTGGGCTATCGCCGCTTTTTCGGCGGCGCACACCACTCAAATAATTACTTTTCCTTCACACAACTTCTGACCAATTCTTTTCAGTTTATCATCGAAGCAAGTGCAAGTGGTCTTTCGTTGTCTCTACCTACCCCGACGGGAAAAAGGAGTGAGTATAAGTATGTATGTACGTGTTTATTACCGAAAGATTGTGCGTATTCTAAATATTAAACGATCAACGGTGCAACGTACGAGTACCTACAAATTTCAAAAAGAAATATCCACGGTGCATAAAGCTTACACCGGAAAATTCCTGCGATATTTTGCCAAGAAAATATAGCAAGACGTTAAATAGACGTTTAAGAATGCAATAAAATTGCCACAATCTATATTTTATTTTGACGTTTTAACGGTATCATTCCAAAGATTGCAAGTTATGAGCTTGCGGAGACGTTAGTAATGTCTTCGTCAGTTATTTTCCGACAGTTGGAATTAAAATGGCCATTGGCATTCGGAAAAATTTGAAAGACTTCATTTTTTTTGAATATTCACTACATAGTATAAAACAAAGTCTATCTTCTGTCTGTCTGTCCCTATGTATGCTGAAATCTAAAAACTTCGCAATGGATTTTAATGCGGTTTTTTTAATAGATAGAATTATTCAAGAGGAAGGTTTATTATGTATAACTAGTTGTTTCCCGCGGTTTCACCCGCGTCCTGAGGGAACTACTTCGATTACCCAGTTAATTTATAGCCTAAGTTACTTCTTGGTACATCAGCTATCCGCCAGTGAAGATCCCGTCAAAATCGGTCCAGCCGTTCCAGAGATTAACGAGAAGAAACAGACAGACAAAAATTGTAAAAAAAATCATTTCGGTATATGTACCGTGTATACATCCATATGCATTTAGTAAAAAGCGGTTATTTTAATATTACAAATAGACACTCCAATTTTATTTATTTGTATGTAGTATGTACATATGTATGTATAGAGGTATAGATAGACGCAGGCGAAGCCGCTGGCGACGTCTAGTTTTGTATAAAAGCAAGCTGAGTTGTAAAAGCGATATTATTTAAGCACTTTACTAAAACGGTGGTAAATGTATTTATTATTTAGTTACCAATCATAGTCTTTTTGAATTGGTGTGAAAAACGTTCACTGACTCTTGCACTGTATAAAGAATGTATATATTTATATTATCACTAAATAATATAAACAAAGTTCAAAATAAATTCAAAAAAACTATTGACCGGATTTTCATGCGGTATTCACCACTAGACAGAGTGATTAACGCGTAGGGTTTACTACCCGTGCAAAGCTGGGACTGGTCGTGATTATTTGTTTATTTATACTTTATTATATATATTATATTTATGTAGGTAGTAGAGCCTTGTTGATTTCAGCATGAATGGGCCGGCTCGACCGGGGAAGTACTACCCTCTCACAGAAAATCGACGTAAAGTAACAGTACTTAAACTGTTGCGTTTCGTTCAGCGAGTGAGAGTGCCGGAGGCCCTATCCCCTAGTCCTTCTCCTTCATCCCACTCCTCATCCTATCCCTTATCCCAATCCCAAGGGGCGGCAACGCACTTGTGACTCCTGTGGTGTTGATTGTGTCCATGGGCGGCGGTAATTGCTTACCATCAGGCGATACGTCGGTTCGTTTGCCGCCTATTACTATAAAAAAAAAATACAGCAGAAACATTTCTCTGGAGACTTTACAATATGAGTAATGTACAAACATAACATAACATAACTGCACGCCTTTTGTCCCCGAAGGGCAGAGGTGTATACACACCCACATTTCGCCAGATATGTTTAGGTCTCAGTGTAATAGGGGGCGAGCCTATTGCCATCTGCCGGGCACATTATCAGCGAAAATATAAAGGGCGGCTTTATCGCTTAGAGCGATCTCTACCAGGCAACCTTTGGATGGAAATATTATTGGTAGGAAAATAGTGGTAGTTGTAGGTGTAACAGTTATAATACATAGTTTATTTATTTATTTATTTAAGACAACACAATCATAACAGGTTTCACCCAATGCGATTGACATTGTTACAAACATATACATAAGTCATGGTACATGTAAAAAGCAAAATTAGAACACAAAATAAACTAAAAGATAATGAAATGAAATATAAAATTTCTCTATTCGAATTTTGTGAGTATTTCAATAGCTATCTTTACGAATTCCGCCAGTGTACAATTAAAGATATCAGTTTTACAGCTTTCTTAGTCGTCTCTAAACACACATTTTTTATTGATGATTTTATTATATTGCAGTTAACATGTATTTAAAGTACAATCTAGAATAGATTTAAAGGGCTGCAAAGGTTAAAGATCACGCAATATACGTTACATGTTATATATATACGTTATATGATCCTTGACACATGGCTGTCAGAAATCAATTAACATTCTAATTTAGTATTTCGTACTCAACCATCCATCAGTTGCATATTAGGTACATGAATAAATTAAAGCTAATTAATTATGCATTATGCTGGATAGCTACATAGCGTAAGTTGCATTGCTATTTGTAGTCGATTTTGGGTACTACTATTTTTGGGTCTTTCTGCTTTTACTTTGTCTCAAGATAACTTCGTGTATCCAGAAAGCCTTACAAAAGTTACATAAAACAACAGATTGGGGCTCACAGAAAGTGAAGTATTTGTAATTGACAGACGACGTATTATCACTAGCAAATCGACTGCTTAAATGGTCCTACAGACGATCTGCCAGGTGTACCTATACCATTTGTAGTTATTGGCTTCGTAGGAGTATGTATATCTTCTACAGTCACATTTTTGTAATGATCCACCCCAATTCATTATTTTTTTTGACATCTCACGCACTAGTATTAAAATCCTTTGTCGAAACTTTACAAACATACAACCAACGGACACAATTAACACCCAGACTCGAAACAACAAAACAATTTATAGATCACACAAGGTGTTGCAAAGCATCCTTCTCATAGTGAGAAGAGGCCCGTGCCCAGCAGTGGGACAGTATTAAAGGCTGATGATGACAAAATGTTGTCTTGTGTGGGTATCGAACCCACAACACTCGGCGCAGTGTCAAGCGACAAGGCCGCTTAAGCCACTATTCCAACCGTGCAGTCAAATTTTACCTCAATTGTCAATTTTATTGTACATCAATGCATTTATACAAAGGCAGCGATAGCCTAGTGGAGATACCAACATACTGCCATGCAGAGGGTATCGGGTTCGAATCCACGGCGCGCACCACTGACTTTTCGGAGTTAATTGCGTATTAAATTGTTAATTATCGCTTGCCCCGTGCCTCGGAGACCACGTTAAGCCGTCGGTCCCGGTTGTCATGAAGATCTTTGACAGTCTTTATACAGATATATACGACGATAAGACTAGTGTCAGTTTACTTAGAAGGTACTGAACCTTCTAAGTAAACTGACACTAGTCTTAACCATAGAATATTGCTATCCCTTCGGGTTGCGGAGGTCAGACAGGCAGTCGCTCCGTGGAAAAGCTAATATTCAGCCAAATCCGGTTAGACTAGTAAGCGGACCCCAGATTGAAACTGGGATAACGCTAGGAGGATGATCAATGCATTTATACCACATATTTCGGTATGACATAATAATTATTTTCCTTAGTAACAATTTCATTAATATATGATAACAAAAACCTTCAGAGGATAACCTAATGAACGTATTGTAATTAGTAACTTAATAACATTTATGCGAGGCAGGTAAACGGCACATAATTGAGACTGTACTTCGCGATAATTGGTCTCCACTCGGTTCAACTGAGAAATGTTTACCTCTTGTTCTTTTACCATCGTAGATGGTCGGTCGCTACCATTTATTTTTTTAGTATACACGACTTTAGTAAATTCCTGTCTTATACAGGATGTTATTTATTTGTGTCTTACCTACTCAATGTTTAGAAATTGACACCATTATTTGATGCAGGTTGCGTAAAAACACTATTAAGTACCTTAATAGTTATTACTTTTAGGCGTCATTGAAGTGCCAACGATCTGCTCATATCACAATCGAAAAATGTGGTTTAGTTAGTAAACGGAAATTGTCATGTTTTCATTACTATTTGGCGATAATAGCGTCCTTTTTAATTTCATCTTGCAGGAAACGGTGACTCAATTGCCAAGACAAGTTACTGTACTCAATATTTGAAGCTTCAGGAGGAAGATTTGACAAAGGGCGTGCTTCATACAATTTTATTAAAACGGGTCTTATTGCGAGTCCTGCTGCGACCATGGCTGTTGTAAGACTGCCGAAACGTCGGTAAAACAGAGGTATTTATACCTTAAATTAATTAAATATCGCGAATAAGACCAGTTTTAATAACATTTTATGATGTATAAAAATCGCGAAAGGGCGTGCTAATGCCTCGTCAAAGTTTCAGCTAAGCAGTCCCGGCAACTTACGAGTTTGCAATTCTAAATTATTATTATCATCTCAAACATAAGTTGTCCACTGCTGGACATAGGCTCCCAATTCTCAAACAATGGCCTACCTCTGCTGCGATGTCTGGTGTTCGGTTCTTCCAGCTAAAACGAAATATGAAATAATAAAACCACTTGCAGAATGTTATTACATCGAAGTAAATGTAATCGTGCAACAACAAATCTCTTATGTCATTAGCACAGAGAATTGTTGGATAATTACTATTAATATAACATGATAAACAATGACTTTCCCATTAATCTGTTGGCTGCGACAAAACAATGACGTAGTTGTGACGTCATAGTATGATGGCACTTGCTTTTTAATTAAGAACAATGGGTTTGTGGTGTCTGTGGTGTCTGTGGTGCATTGGCGCGTTTAAGGAAAATCCTGTTGAATTACTTTATTTTCAAAATAAATTCGTTGTTCAGATCACGTATGCATGCTATTTTAATATTATTATATGTGTAGCATGTAATGAAACTCACGATGCAGACCACGTTTCGAAGTAAGTGTGCATTCAATTGCTAATAATCGCTTGCCAAAAGGTGAAGGAAAACATTGTAAGGAAACCCGGGTGTTTGAGAGCTCTCTATAGGTAATGTTCTCAAAAGACATGAAAAGGTCCGTGCGCACCAATGGGATTATATACAGGGTAGTAAAATTTTTCACAGGGCAAGAGGCTGCTACGTAACACCTGGTCTTTAAGATGTCCGCAAATTATTATCATCTATGTGGAAAGCCTTGGGAAGGCATATTATATGTTCAGAATTGAAAGTCTTTCAGCTGAGGTGATCACGATGAGATAAGGGCGTAACTGTTATGACATGATGACATACCTCGTAGCTTAATTATTTATTTAAGTTCGCTTTAGTTTTCACTCAAAGCGAGTGTTCAATGAGTTTCGATAGTACAGTCACGGGTTATCAACCCACAGTCTTACATAGTGATATTATGCGTGAACATGCGAGGTTGTAAGACAATACACCACATACACCTACGTGGAAACGCCTCAAACGCTCCATAGATTACTTTGCAAACAGTTCTCGATCTTATCTCTGCACTTTTATTGTGTCCTAGTATAAAAAAGTTATTCAGCAAGTGTATTGGATGGAAAACTTTTCTTGAAGAAATATTTCCACATGTCATCACGCCCATGCATTTCTTTGAAGTTACTATTATTTTTTACACCCACATAAGTCTCCATGTGGAGTACGTAATTGCGTGCATAGTTGTGCCCTGTATTGCTAATGAAAATTTCAGGCGGAATCGATTTTCGCTTGACCTGAAACTCCAATCGGGTAATAATTAAATACGCCTGCCAAAACATGGGGAGAGAATGTACTACAGTTTTAAAAACCTTGTCGTGTATTATCCGTTTCACAAAATATGTCCAATTTAACCATTAATCTATAGATTTCCATTTTCGACTTGGGCATACATGCCGAATCGTGTTCAGAAAATATAATTCATATTCATATCCTATAATATAATTATAATTAAGTATAAATAAAGAGTATATTATGAGCAAAGAATAAAAATACCTAATGGAGTTTTCCGCGAATTACCTATAATATACCCGCAAGTATTTGGGAGTGTCACGCAAATTTAAGTACCTACATAGATTACGTATAAAAACTATAAGAATAAACAATTTACTCGCGGGACTACTGTGACACGCACGGCAGTCATTACGCCATGGAAAGGCCTATATTCAACGAGGGTTAATTGCACAACACTAACGAGTCTGACGTGACAGTGATTAAAACAGTCGGATAAGCCTCGTCTGTGAATAGTAATCTGAGAGTTTTCCATTATGTTCTTGAAAGACTCGTGAAGCCTGCCAATTCACACTTGGTCAGCGTGGTGGACTTACCGTTCATAAAGTGAGAACAGGCCCGTGTCTAGCAGTAGGAAAGTACACATACATATACAGGACTGATGATGATGAATAGTATGAATTCAGTATCCTAAAACGTCCCCATTTACTTGTCACTGAAATTTTTAAATGAATACTTAGAGTGTAGATATTCCAACAAAATGAATAGAGATTTCGGATCATCTTAATCGTTGAAATGAGTTGAGAGAAGAATTCGTTGCCGTCGTCATTCATAGTCTGTCCGTTGCCCGCAAAAATAAATCTTCATTAAATTGCTCGTTTACATTTCTGTCTCTACGCAAGCATGACAAACAGACGTACACATTACTTTGTATACATTTTGACTTAGCAGCGGAAGTTATACTTAGCAGATTCTTACACGTATTCTGCTAAATTATTCCTATGCTAGTCCATATTTTCGCTGCAATATTAGCAGTTAAGGCACTACAAACTTATACAGAAAAATACAATTTTACCGCATTATTTTTGTCTAATCTGTCATCCAAATGTACAGATTTTCATAGAATGCCCGCCCGTGTTTTGCCCCTGTACACAAGGAGTGACATTATTATATACTCGTAGAATGTAAGAAGACAATATTTTTCAAGTAATTGGATCGTTAAAGTCGCCTTCTCATTATATTTGGAAACTGCAAAGGTATGCGAAATAAATCTTTTTTTGACAATTTAGGTACTTTTACAATAATGTATTGTTTTGATACACATTGTATCATACCTTTTTATCATCCACCTGCGGAAAATATAAAGTAAACATATTGACGATTGTAAGTCAAGAAGATTCAGGCAAAGTAAAAACCGATATATCGTTCTTCTGAATATCACGTGAGGCATTTGGAGGTGACATATTGCCAAGCACTGACAAGCTCGTTAAACTATTGGTCTTGCATCGTTCTTTCAAATTGAGTCAAATATGTGAGATTATGAGAGTGTGTGAATAGGTTAGATAGGATATTGTGCACTTGAGGTTACGGAAGCATTTGTTGTATAATATATATTGAAACTAGCTGCCGTTGGTCTACAGTCCCACTAGGTGCTTGTTAATTTATTAAATTACTATAATATTGGCCCGTTACATAATATCTGCTGGCAATATTACCTGTGACTCCTATGCGACTGCTGATCGGAGGTCCCGGGTTCGATTCCCGGGTCGGGTAAAAGTGTTACTGGATTTTTCCGAATACTCAGAAGCAGCCCGGAGTCTGGTTCGGGCTCGCCCCCTATTACGCGGGACTTAAAAATTCATGGCAAAATGTGGGTGTAATGTTTACACCTCTACCTACCCCTTCGGGGATTTAGGCGTGAGTCTATAAATATATAAAATAAATAAATATTATCTGTTTGATGTAAATTGGTTACTGAAGAAAAGCAGTATAATTATAGTCAAATATAAGGAAATATAAAGTATAGTCCGGAACATAAAAAAGTGTGTGTAATTAATAAAAATTGCTAATAACATAAGCGACAAACACAAATGGGTGAAGATTCTAAAATCAGGTTATCAAGGACACACAAGACGTCCAACATGAAATTGATACGATTCAATCAGCGATGTAGGTTCTTAGTTTAGTGCAATGACGGCTCTTTCTACGCAAAAATGGACCACAAAAACGTGATCAGAGCACACCAAAACCTTTTTTTTTTTGTTGGCTCAGCCCCTCGACCAATCAAATCAGTGAGCCAAATCAGTGAGCCAGAACTCGCACTTCCTACCTACTGATGGTGGGTCGCTACCATTTATTTTTTGAGTATACACGACTTTTGGGTAAATTCCTGTCATATACAGGATAACATAAGACCCATCACCAAGCCGAAGTCTACTAGTTTTGGACGTCATGCCAAGTCATATTAACCAAAAATAAAATCTGAGATACGATATTTTATTAATTAGACCCTATTTTAAGCCGCCATTGAAAGTACGCGCGTGCAATGCTCGAAATAACGACTTATCTATAGTACAGATTGGCGCGAGTAATGGTTCGATTTTGTACCTAATTAGAAAAATTGTATGGAGACTTTGAGCCTCAATATCTCCAGAAGCAGTAATTTACCAGGTATGGTGCCGTAGTAAAAATGTTCGTAGTGATTGGTACAATATGGAATTTCAGTTTTCGTTAAGGGTGTTTTTACACCCCGTGTAATCAGGCATTAGTTGCGTCTTACCTTCTCAATGTTTAGAAATTAACACCATTATTTTGATGCAGGTTGCGTAAAAACACTATTAAGTAACATAATAGGTATTACTTTTAGGCGTCATTGAAGTGCCAACGATCTACTCATATCACAATCGGAAAATGTGGTTTAGTTAGTAAACGGCGATTGTCATGTTTTCATTACTATTTGACGATAATAGCGTTCTTTTTAATTTCATCTTGCAGGAAACGTTCCCTCAATTGCCAAGACAAGTTACTGTACTCAATATTAGAAGCTTCAGAAGGAAGATTTGACAAAGGGCGTACTAATGCCTCGTCAAAGTTTCAGCTAAGCAGTCCCGGCAACTTCATCATCAGCCTTTAATAGTCCACTGCTGAACTAGGCCTCTCCTTTGAAAGGAGGAATTTGCCTACTATACCACGCTGGCCGAAAGGATTGGTATAGGGTTTGTATCAAGTTTTCCTTCTCTTACAGTGCTGTTCTCTGCATCATATGCTCCCTCTGTCGGCTCTTACGACACCCATGGGATGATATGGGGTGGTGAGAAACCGTATTCTTAATCTGTCACCACACGGACAACGGCCAACCGGCAACTTACGGGTTTGGAATACTAAATTATTATTATCATCTCAAACACAAGTTGCTCACTGCTGGACATAGGCTCCCAACTCTCAAACAATGGCCTACCTCTGCTGCGATGTCTGGTGTTCGGTTCTTCCAGCTAATACGAAATATGAAATAATAAAACCACTTGCAGAATGCTATTACGTTGAAGTAAATGTAATCATGCAGCAACAAATCTCTTATGTCATTAGCACAGAGAATTGTTGGATAATTAACTTGATAAACAATGACTTTCCCATTAATCTGTCGGCCGCGACAAAACAATGACGTAGTTGTGACGTCATAGTATGATGGCACTTGCTTTATAATTAAGAACAATGGGTTTGTGGTGTCTGTGGTGCATTGGCGCGTTTAAGGAAAATCCTGTTGAATTACTTTATTTTCAAAGTAAATTCGTCGAGTAAATAGATCACGTATACATGCTATTTTAATATTATTATATGTGTAGCATGTAATGAAACTCGCGATGCAGACCACGTTTCGAAGTAAGTGTGCATTCAATTGCTAATAATCGCCAAAAGGTGAAGGAAAACATCGTAAGGAAACCCGGGTGTTTGAGAGCTCTCTATAGGTAATGTTCTCAAAAGACATGAAAAGGTCTGTGTGCAGCAATGGGATTATATACAGGGCTGATGATGATGACGATACGTGTCGATATGGGCTATAACAGTAGTAGAATGTTTCATAGGGTTGCTAAGGCTGCTACGTAACACCTTGTCTTTAAGGTGTCCGCAAATTATTATCATCTATGTGGAAAGCTGCCTCCGTGGTCCAGTGGATAGCGTATGCGACTCCTGATCGGACGTCCCGGGTTCGATTCCCGGGTCGGGCAAAAGTGTAACTGAGTTTTTCCGAATACTCAGTAGCAACCCGGAGTATGGTGATGTGCCCGGTAACGGCAATAGGCTCGCCCCCTATTACGTGGGTTCAAAAATTAATGGCGAAATGTGGGTGTAATATTTACACCTCTGCCTACCCCTTCGGGGATACAGGCGTGAATCTATAAAAAAAATGTGGAAAGCATTGGGAAGGTATAATATATGTTCAGAATTTAAAGTCTTTCAGCTGAGGTGATCACGATGAGATAAGGACGTAACTGTTATGACATGATGACATACCTCGTAGCTTAATTATTTATTTAAGTTCGCTTTAGTTTTCACTCAAAGCGAGTGTTCAATGACTTTCAATAGTACAGTCACGGGTTATCAACCCACCGTCTTACATAGTGATACGAGTATTATGCGGGAACATGCGAGGGTGTACGACATTACACCAACTACACCTACGTGGAAACGCCTCGAACGATCTATAGATTACTTTGCAAACAGTTCTCGATCTTATCTCTTCACTTTCATTGTGTCCTGGTATCAAAAAGTTACTCAGCAAGTGTATTGGATGGAAAAATGTTCTTGAAGAAATATTTCCACATGTCATCACGCCCATGCATTTCTTTGAAGTTACTATTATTTTTTACACCCACATAAATCTCCAATGTGGAGTACGTAATTGCAAGCATAGTTGTGCCCTGTATTGCTAATGAAAATTTCAGGCAGAATCGATTGTCGCTTGACCTGAAACTCGAATCGGGGAATAATTAAATACGCTTGCCAAAACATGGGGAGAGAATGTACTATAGTTTTAAAAACCTTGTCGTGTATTATCCGTTTCACAAAATATGTCCAAGTTAACCATTAATCTATAGATTTCCATTTTCGACTTGGACATACATGCCGAATTGTGTTCAGAAAATATAATTCATATTCATATCCTATAATATAATTATAATTAAGTATAAATAAAGAGTATATGAGCAAAGAATAAATATACCTAATGGAGTTTTCCGCGAATTACCTATAATATACCCGCAAGTATTTGGGAGCGGCACGCAAAATTTAAGTACATAGATTACGTATAAAAACTATAAGAATAAACGATTTACTCGCGGGACTACTGTGACACGCACGGCAGTCATTACGCCATGGAAAGGCCTATATTCAACGAGGGTTAATTGCACAACACTAACGAGAGTCTGACGTGACAGTGATTAAAACAGTCGGATAAGCCTCGCCTGTGAATAGTAATCTGAGAGTTTTCCGTTATGTTCTCGAAAGACACGTGAAGCCTGCCAATTCGCACTTGGTCAGCGTGGTGGACTTACCGTTCATAAAGTGAGAACAGGCCCGTGCCCAGCAGTAGGAAAGTATATACAGGACTGATGATGATGAATCTAAAACGTCTCTATTTACTAGTCACCTAAATTTTAAATAAATAACTACAATGTAAATACTCCACAAAAGAATGTACATATTCTATTGTAGTCTACTGGACAGAGATATCGGCTCATTTTAATCGTTGATTTTTACTTGAGAACTCGTCGCCGTAGTCATTCATAGTTTGTCTCGCGAAGATGAATTACATCGTTTACATTTCAGTCTCTTCGCAAGAATGACAAACAGACGTACACATTACGTTGTATACATTTTCACTTAGCAAACAGAAGCTATACTTACCAGATTCTTACACGTATTCTGCTAACTTATTCCTTTGCTAGTCCATATTTTCTATGTATAATATGTATGTATTTACAAAAAAAAAGGTATATATATATATGTTTATCCATTATCTAGTACCCATAGTACAAGCTTCTGCTTAGTGTGGGACTAGATGGTGTTGTGTGAATGTGGTTGAATAATATATATATATATATATATATATAATATATTTTCGCTGCAATATTAGCAGTTAAGGTACAACAAACTTATACAGAAAAAGACAATTTGCCCACATTATTTTTGGCTAATCTGTCATCCAAATGTACAGATTTTCATAGAATGCCCGCCCGTGTTTTGCCCCTGTACACAAGGAGTGACATTATTATATACTCGTAGAATGTAAGAAGACAATATTTTTCAAGTAATTGGATCGTTAAAGTCGCCTTCTCATTATATTTGGAAACTGCAAAGGTATGCGAAATAAATCTTGTTTTGTCAATTTAGGTACTTTTAAAACAATGTATTGTTTTGATACAAATTGTATTATACCTTTTTATTATCCACCTGCCGAGAATATATAGTAAACATATTGACTATTTTACAGTGGTATAGCGCTAGTGTTAGCGATTGTAAGTCAGGAAGATTCAGGCAAAGTTACCGATATACTTAGAACTATCACGTGAGGCATTTGGAGGTGACATATTGCCTAGCACTGACAAGCTTGTTAAACTATTGGCGATGAATACAGATTTACATAGAAGCGCAGTTCTTAAGGATTTCGTGTGCCGATTCCAAGTGGAGACTGTCTCTAGTTTAGTTCGTAGTTGGCGCCGTTGGTGGCGCTGGCGTCATTCTCCGTCTCTCTTGCTCTCGTAGTTAAGATACACAGGAGGAAGGTTCGTCTCTCTTGCTGTCGTAGAGACAGCTGTCACAGCGCGACTGCCACGCCGCCAAGCGGCAATTTGGGTCACAGAAAGATTGTCTTCAGAGCGGCAATATGAAATGCGCCTCTATGTAAATATCAGAGCGCTTTGCTATTGGTTTTGCATCGTTCTTTCAAAATGAGTAAAATATGTGAGATTATGAGAGTGTTATGAGGTTAGTTAGGATATTGTGCACTTGAGGTTACGCAAGCATTTGTTGTATAATATCTACTGCGCGGTGGGCTAATCTTCATTGAAACTAACTGGCGTTGGTCTGCAGTCCCACTAGGTGCTTGTAAATTTATTAAGTTATAATCTGGGCCCTTACGCTATCTGCTGGCAATATTATCTATGACTGCCTCCGTGGTCCAGTGGATAGCATATGCGACTGCTGATCGGAGCTCCCAGGTTCGATTCCCGGGTCGGGCAAAAGTGTTATTGGGTTTTTCCGAATACTCAGAAGCAGCCCGGAGTCTGGTGATGTGCCCGGTAACCAATAGGCTCGCCCCCTATTACGAGGGACCTAAAAATTCATGGCGAAATGTGGGTGTAATATTTACACCTCTGCCTACCCCTTCGGGAATCCAGGCCTGAGACTATAAATAATTAAAATAAATAAATATTATCTGTTTGATGTAAAGTGGTTACTGAAGAAAAGCAGTATATAGTCAAATATAAGGAAATATAAAATATAGTCCGGAACATAATAGTGTGTGTTATTAATAAAAATTGCTAATAACATAAGCGACAAACAAAAATGGGTGAAGATCCTAAAATCAGATTATCAAGGACACACAAGACGTCCAACATGAAATTTATACGATTCAATCAGCGATGTAGGTTCTTAGTTTAGTGCAATTAAACTCATATTACTAGTATTCAGAAGTATGGCATGAATGAATGTGTTAGACGGATACATCAATTAGGTTTTATTGCACACCAATATAACATTTTACGGTACAAGTGGCTTTAAACTGTGATTAATGCACAATCGGCGGCCTTATCGCTAAGTGCGATCTATTTCAGGCTAGTTTTCAAGAATGTCAATATGAACGGTAATTTGTAGTAAACGCGTAATTTTATGGGCGTATTTGGGTATAACAATAATCCTAAGCAAAAGTTTTAAGATCTTCTGAATAAGTTATGAGTCGATAATGCCCATTAGCTGTGATAACCGCTTAGCACCAGACAAGAAGGAATAGTCGAACAAATAGAACCTAAAAACTGTAGGTACTCGTACATTGTCAAAATATTGTCCCCAACTGATTAATTAACATATAATGACTTCCTTGATGAAGTGTATTAGGTATGGCTCTATTATTATATGTAGATCCCAACATTAATGATATATTAGTTGTTTTAGTATAGGTTCGTAATTAGTGTTTCAGATTACGTAGGTACGTAATTACGGTCATTTTGGTTCTGTACACAGTAAAGATATATGTAAGATGAAGTGAAAATGTTGTCATATTGGCTATATTGGTATATTATGTGATACTTACCGACGAGACGTTTATTTGTGTTACTTTATGTCCTAGAAGATATAAATAACTTTGAATCTGTCCATCAATTACATTCTACTGTCACATTTTTCTGCTATTTTGCTTCACAGCATGAATGGGCTGGGCTCGGAGCAGATCGAAGTAAATAGCTGCAAAGAGTAACAGCAGGAGTCCTACCGTATTTTTTTCGTTTGTGAAATAAAGGGAGACAGAATGACAAGAGAAAGTGACAAAGGCCAATTTACCATTCTATCTAGTGAAAAACATGCTAGCAATGCCTTTTTGGCATATCAATTTGGCAATTGTTTTAACTTGGTAGCTCCGATTGAATAACCCGACGATTGGAACGTTGGTCACATGCCTGCTAGCTCGTCTGTCGCCCTGATTTATGAAATAATAATCATATCCCTGATATGGTTCATAACAGTTAAGGTAAGTGACCCTTGAATGCGAACTTTCATTGCCACATTGTAAAAAGCTCATTGGTGACAAACAGAATAGTTCTTGTGTAACCAAACTTAGTAATATGCCTTAAAAGCGTTCTCTCATTCGGCATTGATTACAGAATCACTTAAATACAAAACTTTTGACCTCATCCATTCACGACTGTCTTCAATAACGCTGGACACATCAAGGTCGAAAATGTCAACGAACTTCAACGATTCCTATCCCATTTCAATATCAGTTGCTCAGCCAATTACCAAATTATTTAGTCCCCTAGATTCAAAGGGGTCTTTTGATTTGACGATCAATTTTGCAATTGTGGATCCGCACGATATTTTTAACCTTTTGCTGTCGACCTCATTCGAGTACTTAGATGTTTAGTGTATATCAAGGTTGGTTCGCTATCACTTTTACTTGCAATCTGAGCCTATGCATCTGTTAATTTGATAGTACAGCGGGACCGCGGCTAACTATTTATAGTCCAGTCAAGTTAGACTTAAAAAGGGGATCGTGCTTGCAAAAGGTCGGACAATCTCGAACTTTTTATATGTTGTTAAGACCTTTTTTTTTTTTTTTTTTTTGTGTCGGGTTGGAAAATCCTCATGGAGTCCCTCCGCCCTGGGGGAAGGGCGAAGGGGACTGTCAGACTCTTACTGACTAAAAACCAACCCGTATTCCTCACGTACCCGTATGTCGGAGGGTCGGGTTTCGCCCAAGCATACGTCGCAACCCCCCGACGGGTATCGGCCCGCCAGATGGTCAGGCGGGCCCCGAACAAAACCCCCTTGGCGGTGGATTAAGGTGTTGGGCTCCGCCGCCAAAACACCCAGTGGCCGCAGAGGATAGGGAGGACGGCAACGCAACACCGCATCTCCTCTTCCTCTGCGGCCCCACCGCGACGCATCGAATGGTGCGCCCCCATTTGGTCGCGGGAGATAGGGCGCGCGGCAACGCAACACCGACACGCCTCTCCTCCCGCGACCGCGCCCGACTGCCAGGGACAGAAGAACTGTCCCTCACACCCGCCCCTTTGGACGCATCCTGCGCAGGCCTCCATCAAGCCCACGCGGAGCGTCCCCTCCTGGATCCCTCTTAGCTTCACCGCGGGGCTCCAATCCACGGTTACTGAGCCCCCCCACCACGACAAGGTGGAGATCCCACGGGGGGGATGTTGTTAAGACCTACACCAGTGTTAAAAAACCAGATTTGCAATTTTCAAAGTGCTGAGCGAGAGGTGGGGTGTCCAAAAAACCATGAAATTTTCGGATTTTTTTCAGTTTTTTCTCAATATCTTATTAAACGGAGGGTCTGATTGGTATAGTCGCTATAAACAATTTAAAGTAGATTAAATTTGCTATTATTTGAGACTAGTACAAGATCTATACTAACCATTAGTTTTCAAGATACAGTTCTTCGAACATAGACATCTTTTTTCAAAAAGTGATTTTTTTCGGAATGTTCACTTTTTTGTATAATATCTTTTCTGCTGCTGCCTTCACAACCCTCAAACGCTCTTGCTGCGCATTGACATTTTGTTCCTTGTACCAGTGGTCATACAAAATTTTATGGGCGGTGTTTTTAAATCGGACGAGAATTTCTTTGTTTGAGCCCATCTCCGCTATGATTATATCATCGACAAAACGCGTTTTAAAGTGCGATTTCCCTGTTCTGGATTAGGAATGTAATCACCTTTAACTTGCTGCAAAAGGTGTGACCAAGAAAGTTGGCATTCATCACTGTTTTCCAATAAGTAATCGTACAAACACTCCATCGCTTATTCGATATTACTTGCTGGACGATACCCTCTCTTCTTCTCAGTTACAGATGGTAAACGAAACAAGTTTTTGTAGCACAATCTGTGGTACTTTGCGTCTGCAGCAACCAGGTCGTCAATGGTAAGGAGGCGCTCCTGAAGAGCTATTCCCCAATCGTCATCTCGGCGCTGAGCTGCATCCAAAACCGTTTGCCTCATACCTAACTTCTCAACTGTATGGATAACATTCGTTCTTGAGAAGGGTAGTTTGCTTTGTTGCATCACCACACAAAAAGCAAATCCCTCTCAAGATAGGAGCCAGTTCACTTGACGATCTTGTCAAAGTTCGCTGGGAAGCAGTATCCTCTCCCCGACGAACTGAGGCTTCAACATTAGACAAAGCTGTGTATCTTTTCCTGCATGCGTCATGAACACTGACTTGGTTGCAAGTTTGTAGAAAGTTTTTATTTTCATCAAGGCCACGTTTTTGACTCACTTCAATTATTTCGAATTCCTCGTTCTTTAATGATCACAATAGTACCTGTGTCGAGGTCCTGACGACACACGAAATACATGCCCGGACGGATAGACATGTCGAAACTTATATTTTTTCTCTCAAATAAAAACTCACTTTTAATGGTGGCTGCTCCCCTGCGTTACCGGATACACAGCCACACATTAACCGCATCAATTCAAAAACCTACAACTTATGTTGTAGGTTGCCCGAAGGCATTTACATTAATAAATATATTTATTATTTAATTTGGGAGTTAAAGCCAATATAATTATTGTTACCGCCTTCACTGCGTGGAGGTACTCCCAGCTTATGTTACTTAAAGTACTTATTGTTTGAGAACCGCTAAGCCTACAAGCATTAATTTGGTCTCAAATGAAAGCTCATAAAATTTACTACAACTTTTTCTGTATGATTTTTGACGTCGGGTGCTTATATTAAAAGATATTACACAAAAAAAGTGGACATTCCGAAAAATAAAACACTCTTTGAAAAAAGATGCCTATGTTCGAAGAACTGTATCTTGAAAACTAATAGTTGTATAGAGCTCGTTTTAGTCTCAAATAATAGAAAATTTAATCTACTTTAAATTGTTTATAGTGACTATACCAATCAGACCCTCCGTTTAACAAGATATTGAGAAAAAACTGAAAAAAATCCAAAAATTTCATGGTTTTTTGGACACCCCACCTCTCGCTCAGCACTTTGAAAAAGTACATAATGTAATAAACAAATTCATGGCGTGATTTTGTATTTAAATGTAGTGTCGCTAGTGCACGACTCGTAAAATAGTAATGATTGTTAAATGCTGATTGCTCTCGCGGTTCTGAACAACATTCTTCATTCGGCAGAAATTTGCAGCATGTTTTTGAAGTCACATTCAGAATTTTCCCATTTATGCTCTTTTGTTATTTAACAGATTTTTATCTGTATTACTAGACTGATCACATAATTTATTGGTGACAATCGTACGAACATCCGTTCTTTTGAGTTTCTTCAAACAGACAGGACCCGTTGCCACTCGAGGACTCCAAGCTCGTAATATTTCGTAATTATACTCTTCTTAACAAATACATTTCTGCATTCATAAATCAATCATTCTCGAATCAAAACACAATTTCCAATCTCAATACATATTTTCGCAAACAAGAAAAAAGAACAAATATAATTGTGTTATACTTATAATATTATTGTTGGGAAGGAAAACAAACGACTTGGTGTCGTATGATCTTAATCGATGCGTTGACGTCACTAGCCGCTTCGGCCATCTCGTGTGTGTAATATGGTGATGGTGTTGCCAGAAAAATGTTACTGTCATTGCTTGGCTAAGCAGTTTATTATTTGCCTATTCTTACTGCGGTTTTCATACTAAATCAATTTGGTAGTCAATGAAAATTATCGTAAATGACACTTTGTCAAACGCTTAACGTTTATAGCTACAAAGATTTTAACTACAAGAAAAATTAAGATAATTAAATATTAAAATATGTAGATAATGTTAATCGATGCTAATGCTCGTATTCTGCGTGCATTCTGTAAAAGTGTAACTTTTCAAAATAAAGTTATCAAGGATACGTTTTGATTATTAGCATTGTCTCTGAAATCATGGCAAGCTATCTTATTAACACTGTGATGCTTTAAATGAATATATTGAATTATAAGCTGCAATTAAAATATGGTAATGCACACATTGAAACTAAGAACATTTTGAAAGTATTAACTATCGACTGGACATAGCTACATATAAACTAGAGGAATAATAGATAAACAACTTTCGAATTAGATTGATTGTTATTTTTGTTTGTTGGACGGCGGCCCAAACTGTCCATCTCGTATAGACCGAGCCGCCGTGACATATCCGGGTGGATCAATCAACCTTAGCGGCGGCTTTGTTTAGTATTTACACAGCGAGTAATAAGTCTTACAAACACATTGTTGGCTCAAATATTAGTTTTTTTTTTGTTTGAATGTGAGACCAAGTCTAGTGACGGACTTTATAGGAATTATTTTTTAATTTCATATTTTCTGCCCAATCCTGCGGGAATTCAGCATACCTATTGCGCCGAATAGTTTTCGCTGTGGCTTGTCTGTCAGTAACGTAAGAATTTTATATGTATAGATATAGATAATTTTATTTTTTTATTTATAGTCTCACGCCTGTATCCCCGAAGGGGTAGCCAGAGGTGTAAATACACCCACATTTCGCCATACATTTTTAGGTCCCACGTAATAGGGGGCGAGCCTATTGCCGTTACCGGGCACATCACCAGACTCCGGGCTGCTACTGAGTATTCGGAAAAACCCAGTAACACTTTTGCCCGACTCGGGAATCGAACCCGGGACCTCCGATCAGAAGTCGCATACGCTGTCCACGGGACCACGGGCAAGGGCAGTCAGATATAGATAAAATACTATTTATACCAAAGAGATTGGATAATTTATACAATAAAATTTGACATATTGTCACTGCCTTTATTCAAAATCTTATAGTTATACTTTTTGTACGTAGCTGATATTGGTTAGATAACGAAGATGTGCTACTATTGTCGTATTTTTCTTATCCTATTATTCATTTTCCTATTATTTACGTCATAATTTGACAATTGCTAAATAAAACTTCAGTCTTCACGCTGCTACTAAAAATCTTAAAAGAAACTTCCATTGAAATTTTAAACCATTCTATTAAATTTTTTCTTACTTGAAAAAATTGTCTGGCAACCCAGTAGTTGACTCTGGACAATTGCGTGCCCCTCGCATTGACCCAAACAGATTAATTCCTAGCACTATTTTATCAAATTAATAAGCACTTATCGTAAATTGTACTCACGCGTTTCATGTACTGTTTAATTCATACGATTTTATATGAATGAGATCATTGTCAATTCGTTATAATTTGGAGGTTGCTTGAAATTGGAGCTTGTGTCTTCTTCAATTCATTTGACGTGTTTAATTGAGCTAGTCAAAATGCTTTGTATTTTCTGTGTTATAACATAATTGACGTGACCTGAGTACTTGAGATTTTAGGTTCAATAGAACCTAAAATCTCAAGGCAGAAAGCATTATAATAATAAGGGCGCCCTCTCTCACAAGTAATTTTTTTTATTTCTTTTTTATAGACTCACTCTTGTATCCCTGAGGGGGTAGGCAGAGGTGTAATATTACACCCACAATTCGCCATGAATTTTTAGGTCCCACGTAATAGGGGGCGAGCCTATTGCCGTACCGGGCACATTACCAGACTCCGTGCTGCTACTGAGAATTTCCTAACGGAAAACCCAATAACACTTTGCCCGACCCGAGAACCGAACCCGAGACCTCCCAATCCCACGCGCACATTTTGCCGCGAGACCAACGAGGCAGTCACTCAAGTAAAATAACTTGAGTGGAACCTATTCTTCTTACGGTATAGGGGCGCTATATAGGTAAGCATGTCGCCAGCTATCAAGCTGTCACATCATCATATCATCGCTGGAACTCCATGTGGTTGCATTCAAGACTTTTGCTTAGAAGCCCAGGTGCCACATTGTACCTAGTCTTACCAGATTTGGCTGATTATTAGTTTTTCTACAGAGTGATTGTCGTCTGTTGCCGAAACCTAAAGGGTATAAGGGTAATATTCTATAAAAGCATCAACATTTTGCTAAAAATCAGACATCACGTCTCAGCCAACCCCTTAGAATTTCTACCAAAGTTGTGTTACTTAATCACCAAGGAATATTTTACTAAAGGACTAGTTAGTTCCCAGTGGAATCGTCCAAACGTCGGTTATTCGATTACTTCCTCCATAATTGATGAATATTAATAACTACAGGCCCTCTGATAAATTTGCGTTATTTTGTATGTATTGCAATGTAGGACGGCCATGAATTACCACAAAGTAATTAGAAATTGTGTTGTTCTTATTCCTTTAGTTATGTTTTTTATTTATACGATCACATTTAGATTTTTCTAGATGTTACTAGTGGATGCTGACGGGTACATTTTTTTTTCAATTTGATCGTTTTTCCCGATCCCGAGGGAAATTCCAGAAATTTCTACTTACGGGACTCAATGCTCCTATGGGAACATACCTACATGCCAAATTTCAGCTTGTTGCGCCCAATAGCTTCGACTGTGTGTCTGTCAGATAGTAACGCAAGGATTTTATATATATGGAAGATACTAATCTTGGCATATTCACCAGCTGTAATATTATTTCCTCGAGTGGTGAACTAAAGTCAATCTGATATGTCAATCATATTGCTCATACATTCGGCTTTACTTCGAAGCAATTTTACACAGATTTTCAGAAGAATTTCGTAAACTGGAATTGTGGCAAACGACAACGGCGTCTAGCAATTAACATAAGGCTGACGAATGGCTCAATTATGTACGGTACTATAATTTTGTATAGTCGATAGCAAACACTTTGGCAGTTTTTATTCAGAGAATTATGTGGCAGCTGACGGGTTCGTAGGAATACCTTACTTTCTTAGCTTCACTTGATGTATTTCTTGCATACGCTCAGTTGCCTTCTACACCCACATCTTGGTTGCAGATAGTGGATACGCAGAATTTGTGTTCGCTTATATTTTCTACTGAGTATTGTGGGTTCTCGACTACGTACTAACGGCATACATTAGAGTAATTCGCTAATATTTATTGGTGTTCTGTAGTATTACATGTTCCTTGTTTGAATGTTTGTTGAGTGTCTCCTCTGCGGTTAAAGCTACTATGGAGAATCATCATCACCCTTTAACAGTTCACTGCTGGACTAGGCCTCTCCTTTGAAAGGAGGAATTAGCCTACTATGCCACGCTGGCCAAAAGGGCCGGTAAAGGGTTTGTATCAAGTTTTCCTTCTCTTACAGTGTTGTTCTTTGCATAGTATGGTCCCTCTGTAGGCTCTTACGACACCCGTGGGATGATATGGGATGGTCACAATCCGTATTCTTAATGCGTCACCACACGGATATGAGATTTAGAGAATGCCTTACGGAAATAACGAGTCCGCTAGAGCAATGATTTAAGTGATGAATTCAACAGTATGCAGTTCAAATGTTGTTTCAGGTGGTGTTTTTGCTTAGAATGCTTAATCCAGCGAGGACTTGGACACTTGTTATTTTCTGTAGTTTTCTTTCATTCTATCATACGGATTTAAACGCCTCAGTTGCGGTTGATTAGGCGAGTCATAGGCGACAGAATGCTGCTACGAATCACTACTAAGGAGCAAGGCATTACGAAGGAGTACCTTCGTCAGTTTTTAAAAAGATCTCTAGAACATTGGAGAATCTTCAGTCTTAATAGCAAAAAACTCAACTAAGATCTGCTTCCATTGAGACTATTAAAATTAGGTTTAACAAATGAATTTAATAATTTTAACTCGTTGGAATTGAAATACATAACATATACAACACTTAACAATTTCTTCAATAATACCAGACTATATCTTAGATTTATAACATTGAAAGACATTGTCGAGTCGGATAAACATTTGTTTATTCGTTTTAATATAATTTGCATCAGAGCAGAACTTTAACAGAGCTAAATCGAGGAAATCCTTCCAAAAACATTATATCTAGTCCTGGGATTTGTAACAACGAAATATCGTTTTTGAACCATATAATTATGATATAAATAAATTGCGAACGTATTATTTTCTGGGAATATTGTTAGTCACGTACCGTCTTACAAAACGATATCCTAATGGTCCTCCCACTATTCTCAGTACACACATGGTACCCCTACATGACTTTACATTAGTTTGTAGGGCTGCCTATACGTGTAAATTGAATTTGTCGGGTGACGTAAACAGCCCTTGCTTTACCCACCATTGTCGTGGAATACTGAAGAGCTCCTTATTAATATAAAGAACCTTATTGTGCGTCGATGTGGGTTAGAATAGTTGATGGAAGATCTTTAGAATTGGAGTGACGAGTGTTTGTTACAGATGTTTATATTGGTCAGCAAGAAATTATTAAGTTGTTAAAATTTGCCGAAGGGTTTGTTGAAGCTCTTTATGAAGAATTCTGAGAATACTGAAACTTTATTGACCTACAATGTATGAAAACAAGTGGTTTCGTTATTAGTTTGCTGAGATACAGTCTGTCCATTACGTGTGCGGACTTGAAACAGCTAAGACAAAGTTAGTATCTTTAGGGAATGCAACTTTGAGTAATTTTAGATCCTTGATTTGAACCATTGTTTTTGCACTCTGAGTATAGTTTCACTCAACAAATTCTCAAGATTCTCTTAGGTACACGAAAGTACTTACTTCAAGAAGTAAATAAATCAGCTTAGGCTAAATCTACTATTATACTGAGTTCGCAGTACACTTTATTCCAGTAGATTGAACCCTAATAAAGCCCTTTGTTCTAGTAGAGTGGGCAGTATTTGTAGCAATCATATCGCTGTAATCTTCAAACTTTCATAGAACACGGCCTTAAAACTCATCAAATTGTTTCTCACACAAATTACACCGCCATAGTTTGTACCTGTAACACAGTTATTGCTGCTAGTGGCAGACGAGGGAACGCCCCATCTGATGGTAAACGGTAACCGCTGCTCATGGACTTCGCTAATGTCAGGGTATACACAGCAAAGCCGCTGCCTACCGTGAAAGTAATGCTCTCTTTAAACCTCGTTTGAAGAAGGACAAGTCATAGTGCTCGGGAAACACCGCAGCAGGTAGTTCATTCCAGAGCCTACACGTACGTGGTAGAAAAGATCGCTGGAAGCGCACAGTACTAGATGAGAACGCTTCCAGGTAGTACGGGTGACTTGTACTGCATCGGCGAGTGGTACGTTGGTAGAAGGGTGACCCTGGTACCAAATTAAACAATTCTTCGGAGCACTCCCCGTGAAAGAGTCGGTAAACGCAGAGAGAACCAAAGTCTCTCCGCTGCTCAGGCGACTCTAGTCTAGCCATGAGATCGGGATCATCGACGATTCGAACAGCTCGTCTCTGTAGGGAGTCTAGTGGATCAAGCTGATATTTTGGCGCTCCGGCCCAGAGATGTGAGCAGTACTCCACATGTGGCCGGATTTGCGCTTTATAAAGCATAAGCCGTTGACTTGGTGTGAAGTACCGCTTAGCCCGGTTCAGCACTCCCAGCTACTTGATTGCCAATTTGGCTTTATCCTCCAAATGACTCCCAAATTGGATTCAAGACAAAAAGTACGAAGGCCACACCCATTTGACTCTACAAGTACGCAAAGGAAAATGTCGTTGACACCGTTGACATCTTCATTGTGTTTAAACAATTCATGTTACATTGGCTTTTTACATTTATCTCTCCTACTCAATTTATCAAAATCTAAAAAGCCCGATTTGCCATAAAACATTAAAACAAAACGGCGTTAACAACTCGTTAAGCAAATACTCGAATGACTGATCAATTAACATACCTATAACTTTATAATCGATTAAATTATTTCGGAGGAATATCCCTATTTATTGTTTTAGCTTAATTAAAACATCATTATCGACATCATAATTACATGGTTTTTAAATGATAATATTACCATGCTAATTTTTATTACATTTTTGATTGATAAACTGTGAAACATAAATAGTGATACCGAAGTATTGTCAAATTGAAGAGAAACAGAAATAATTACACGACTAAGTATCGTAGATGCACCTCATCTACGATACTTATTCGTGTAAAAAAAATACTAGTACCTATGTTTCGTTTTGGTTTCTCGGTGACGATACAAAATGAAAACAGCAAGAAAACCCAGCTATCATTACTTTAATGGACATCACGGCGACTGCATTTTATTGTCCACTTCAAATTAATGATCTTTTCTTTTTGCTAACGATTCCGCTTTTACTAATGAATTTTCATGTGACGCCTGTTAAGATGGGTTTGTATAATAAATCTTTTCTTTACCAGGATGTACGTATATAAAATCTTTGTTTGTGCCTTAGATAGAGCATACTGACCACATCACTATGTGAGGGTGTTCTGAAGGTGTCTATAAAATTACGCTATCGCAAGATTTCGGAAATCGGACTCTGTTCTGGAACTGGAACTCTTATTTGGAATCTAATTCTTCTTTAATCTATTATTAAAATATTCAATTTGCTCCATTTTCTTGTGGACTTCTCAGAGCTCCTTCAACATTCTTAGAATAAATTGTACGCCTCATATTATATTATAATTATAGCTGTTAGGTTTTGTCGTGTGTTAGAGGGTTAATGTGTCCAAAGCATCTAGTATTTTTCGAAGCGCCACTGATAGCAGACACAAGATCTATGCCAACTCACTAACCATCACTGTACCTCCATACTATGTAGATAAGCTTACAAAATGCTTTTGTGCGATGCCAAGTAATAAGTTCGACGAATATTTCAGCACCATTGTACGTATAGACATATATCGCGCTACCGGAATACTTAAACAGACTAAATGTCAGAGTATGCAAATACATGGTCTGGTATCGTTCAGTATTTGTGATGTATGCAGTGGAATGAGGGTCACTGGATGTGATTATGAATTAGAATTTCTAATAGAGATGTATGTGCGTACGTCTTGTTTACATACACTTCTGTGAGATGTGACGTATGTGCACATTAAAATATCTAGTCTTGTTTTTTATATTGCTCTAGTGTCGAAAGCATTTACTTCTAAAGTGCCAAGCTAATAGGGTGGCTACGGAACCTGGTCGGTCTGATTGCCGTTGGTCTGTCCTTAAGCTAGCAAGTCTCATGAATATCAGATTTTAAATGTTTGTATGTATATAGAGTGAGTATTCCTACTGCAGGAATAATAAAAAAAAAAAGTGTACGGTCTTCTCTCGAACGAGCCCCTTGTGTGCGAGGTGCTACTTGACCTGTTTTCATTTAAAAGGTAATGATTGCTGATCTACATTTATGTTAAACTTTTTATAAAAACATTTCGGACCGTCATTTACTAGAGCGAGAAAGAGAAAGGGAACACGATCGCCTTTTCGATTCCGCGGCGTGCTGAAGCGTTCCGTCTCTCTTTCTCGCTCTAGTAAATGACGGTCCTAAGTGACAGAACTGGATAGAAGCATATAAAAGTGCGATGCGGTGCTGATAGGTGTAGCTCAACCCTTAATCTGTCACTACATGGCGGGCCTTGTCTAGTGACCCAAATATTACATTTGTCTCCGGGAGAACCAAGTGGCAATAAAGAATCAAATATCAAGCGAACTGGGTTTAATTCTTACTGAATTTCTATGTCGTATCTACACCTATTAACCAATTAAAGCACTAAAATCGTACAAACAAGAACAACAAAGTAATTTGTGTCATAAACTTTTGGTAGGTATAGTAGTACAATCCAGTAAATTATACTTAAATTGTAAATTAATAATATAAGAAGTGATCTCATTGTCCACTCACAGACATATTAGGATAAGGTCTTGGCTTGCAGTGACTGCGTACCGCTCCTTTTATTGCGATACAAGTATGATTATCATCGGAACCATATAAGTACCTATGTACTCAGTTTAAGAGTGACACTACAAATATTTTTCGATGGCTGGCAGATGTGTTAGAAAATGTCGTACAACAGACTGTTACATTTATTTACTATATTTGTGTGAATCCTTGAAGATACTGTGTTTTTTTTTTGGGTGGAGCGTAGTGAAGTTTTCCTTTGCTCATATGTAATCTAGAGCAGCTAAGTGAGAATTGAAGGGCTATTTACAAAAACAGCACAACTTTTTAGCAACCATTTTACAGGAAGTAAAAAAAACTTTCTCCAATTCATATTTTTCGTTTAATAATTTAGAATTTTTGATGATTTACTCATGTTAATGTATTGAATTTAATATGTTACATTTTTTATTATTTACCTACTGTTATGGAATAAAATGATAAAAGGTTGTACTAGTGTTTTTTTGGTAAAAAAAATGCATTTATGTTATTTTTGTAAAAATAAAAGTAAAAGTTTTACAATGAAAAACATCTAATTAATCATAATTAAGTAGTTTATTGCCATACAAAACACTTGCAGCCATTATACAGTCTAATTAACTTATTCTATGTACAATGTATGTATTTACAAAAAAAGTATATATGTATGTTTATCCATTGTCTAGTACCCATAGTAGCAAGCAAGCTCTGCTTAGTTTGGGACTAGATGGTGTTGTGTGAATGTGGTAGAATATTATTATTATTATATTATTATTTATTCTTATCCTTCACTTACATCTTCATTTTCAACATCTTCTCCTTCATCTGCCACAATTTCACATATTTTATCATAAATAATCATCTTTTGGGGTCATTAAAAAATGTTTCAATATCTGAATATCCTTAGCTTTATTAGGATTTAATGGAATGAGCCTTGTACAATGGACTAAAATTCAGTTCCAAAGGCTGTGGACGCTTTCTCCTATAACTGACGTTTAATTTTTCACAAAAACTACTTAACTGCGTTCATATATTATGTCGTTTTTGTAAAATTTTCACGCAGTTGTGTAGTTTTTGTAAAATATGTGTTTTTTTACAGTGTGATTCTGAGCTCATTATACTGTTTTTGTAAAATCGAATTAAACTGTCTAGTGTAACTTTTTCCATAGATCATATTGCCATCATTAATAAAAAAGCTTTAAAATTGTTTGTTATGTAGTTTTTGTAAAAAACCCTTCAATTATTCTGTATTATCTGTAATCTGCAGGGAATTACTGTCAAACACTTTTAGTTTGTCTTATATATTATGTATGTAAATACGCGTAGAACTAGAAAGCTCCTTATAAGACACTAACTTTTGCCCGCTGCTTCGCTCGCGTGGATTTTGCTTAGGTAAAATGTTTTGTATAAACCCCCTACACTCTTTAAGAAACATACATTTCAGGAACCACTATACGAAGTTTGAAGTTAATCCATTGAAGGAATAAAAAGTTTCATTCAAACTCTGACAACCTGTTTTACCCCCTTAGGGGTGGAATTGCCAAAAATCCTCTCTAAGTAGTCCTCTACACTACTCAAGGAACATACATGCCAACATTCACCTATATGCGCCCAGTAGTTCCAGCTGTAGCGTGTCTGACAGTCAGTCAGTAACGAAAGGATTTTATACGGGATGTTTGGCGATTGAACCGACACAATTTTTGGGGGTTAGGGGAGGGCATATCCTAGTTTTCACCCCAAGAAACCCAGGTCCTAAGTGTACCTGTACTCGATTTTCTTTTCATTTTTTAATTTTTTTCTGAATTATCACATTTAAAACGATATAACTTTTTAGTTTGTGGTCATATTTGCACTAGATAACTTTTATTGGATGCCCTAATGTATTATTATTCTTAAAAAAACATAAATTGTTGGCAATAAATGCAAAAAAAGTAATTGTCGAGCTTCAAAACTCTTAAAAATGAAGTAATGATGCAAAATATGAAATTCTAAATTAATTATAAAAAAAACTAAAAGCTCTTTTGAACTTCGATTACTTTAAAAACAATCTGTACTTAATACCCTTTCTAACGATGTATGAAATGGCCTTAAAATCTTTCAATGTGTAATCACAAAACAAAAAAGACTACCTAGCCAGTGTCAGGATAATAATAATAATAAAAATCGTTTATTTCCTCACCACAGTCGACCAGAATACACAAAACAATAAAAAATGCGTATCTTACACATTAGGTTTGACTGTGGATCGCTGGTGCCTGTGGTAGGTAGGAACACCTGTATTACAGGTCACCAGTTATCCACCTCTGTAACATTCCAAAATTATAATAAGCTTTGTTGTTCTTTGTTAATGTGATAATTCAGAAAAAATTGAAAAAAAAAATCGTATCTCGAGTACAGGTACACTTAGGACCTGGGTTTCTTGAGGTGAAAACTAGGTCCCCTAACCCCCAAAAAATTGTGTCGGTCCAATCGTCAAACACTCTGTATATACAGAAAATTACGTGTGAGAGTGTGAGTACCTTCGGCAGTTTGTTTTGGTACTGCAATTGCTAACATGTTGTTAAGGAATAAGGTAGATACATTTATTAGGGCAGTCGCTCTGTGGAAAAGCTAATATTCAATCAAAAGGTTAGGCTAGTAAGCGGATTCTAGTAGGTTAATAGATGATCCATATTCTAGGTTACTTGCAAAAATAAGCAAATAAAATATTCATAAGCAGCTTTATGTCATATGTCTATATTCTAAAGCAAATTCTTTAAATATCACTTAAACAATATCACAGAGCTACTCTTTGAATCAGCTACTGTGGCTTAATAAGGAGTGTGCACGCAACAATAGCACGACGCGACGCCTCGCCGGTATATGGGCCACAACTCGCCTGAGGTGTTGGCGGTGAACGGTCTGGCCACCATCCTGTAACAATAAATGAGACTGTCTTGAAATAAGAAAAATATTTAAAAATAAAAATTTTATTGTAAAAATATTTCTAGCAACCAAGGGGTTCCATTTGAACAGATACTCATAGAATTACAAAGACGGCAGACTAGAGAAACTGAAACGAAAGTCAATTTCTTTTCGCGAAATATGAATGCCATACGTTTTGCGCCTTTCATTCTTTGCGTATAAAATAAAGGTTTCAAAATAGGCGAAACTGCAGGCTGTCTAGTCTAGGCTGCTAGTCCAAGCATTAGCATACAAATCTGCTAAATGTTTATAAAATTTAGATAAGTAATATTACTTAGCTGTACGGTATAGCATGTATGTGGTAAACCAATACATATATACATATGGAAAATCATTGTAAACACATCGATAGACAGAAGTACCCTAAACAGAATAGCATGCATGAGAAACTTGACGAAAGTGAATGAAGCAAGAGAGGTATGTCAGGATCGTTGCAAATGACGTTCCATAATCTCTGCCTACCCCTCCGGAAAACAGGCGTGAGTCTATGTTTGTATGTATGTACATCGATGAAAAAGATTTCACTTTTTAATCTATATTCCCTTAATTACAACGCTTTAGTAAAATAAACTTTAGAAATATATTTAGATGAAGCTATAATAGATTCCATTGAGCGCCCTAGATCTGTTTGTTAAAACTTTTTTGCTGATCGGTCTGCTAAAGCGGAATGTGAGAATCCATTACCAAGTTTCCACGATTCTATTTAATCAAGCACCCGCTCTTCATTTATTTTTAATCTATTGGTATTCGGCGTCACAGTTGCAGCATGTGGAAATAGCATTCGTCACATTTATAAAAGCTATCGGTTTACTTTAATAATTTTATTTGCTCTAGCGCTTAAATCTCAGCGGGGGTTTTGCTGATTTAAGAGGTTTTGTTTGAGTCTGAGTTTTCTATGTATCATTTAGTTACGTGTATGTTTAGGGGGGCCTCCGTAATACAGAATGTATTCCTAAAAGCTGTGCGATGTAAAAAAATTGTATAATGTTGAATATTTCATTCATTCGTTGCTATCTGCATCGAATGAATGAAATGTTCGTTCTTGATCCGTATTTGGAAGTATTTCTTTCTCTATTTTCATTTAAGAAACTAAAGTTACCACGTTAACCGTAAGTAAATTTCAAATATTCCTGTCCATCATTATGTTGCTTGGAAGACATCGCTCTTAGCGATAAAGTTTCCAATTATGAATTTTGTTAATGTTTGAAATAGAATTAGTTTTTATTATAAGTCAAATCGATTAGATCGATTGAGTAACATTTTGTTTAGTCTATTGAAAATTTCTGACAATGGTCACACTGAACTGTCACTTCCGTCTTCCGCTTGAAAAAATTAACACGCCGTTTGCAAGCTCGCGTGCCTTGTACCTAAATTAAATTGATCGCCCTTTGAATTAACGCGAATTGAATCAACTCGTAATTAACTTAATACGTAATTGCCGCTTTTGACTTCCGGCAAGGTTTGTTGTAAATTGATGACATAGTGAACTTTTGTGAAAAGTTTTGTGAACCGCTAACGTGCATCGTGGTCTGGAGAAGGACTTCGCCGAATTGTAAACTGGTATCCATTGATTCTCTTGTTATTTTGGCCAAAATTATAAGTTAATCTATAGGTCCACTTCAAGAACATCACCAGGAGCTATAAGGTAAAATCTTCTTATAACTACTTTATAATTTGTCATCGCTGAGAATCTCAGCAATATATGTCAGACATTTGATTACTTTAGGACAACTGGATGAATATAAATTAGCTTCCACTGTGCTTACAACCAATTCCCAGTAAGCCTACGGTAATTCTAGACATAATTTTGGTAGCAGAGCGTGGTTGAAATTTAGCCGCTGTTGCATTACTGAGTATAAACTCAGATTGGTATGAGCTTGTATCTTATCACCTTGTAGACAGTATTGTAGTGTTTGTCAGGTCAGTTATTGACTAAAATAAATAATATTTAATTGTATAAGTTGACCTAGATAATTTGAAACACATTGTCACATAACCTCAATCAGTAATTGTTGATTTGTATTGTTGAAAAATCTAACTTAAATTTGTTGTTGCATTAATAAGTTAGTTTGTTTGGATACATAACAGCTGTATGTATCAATAAATTTAGTAAATTTAGTTTATTGCATACATTCATAAACATAACAACCAACTTGACCTTGCCACATGGGCGGGTCACATTAATAAACTTTGTTTTGTTATAATATAAAGATAATATTGTTAGGTAACACATATTCTGTGCTTACTTCCTATTGTATATCATAAATAACACAGTTAGCCTGTCTGTTGCAAATAATTAATTAATTAAGTTGAAGTTTCAACTTTATTAATTTGTTATAAGTTATAACTTTGATAACTTTTGTGTTTGTTTCAATATACTGAAACCTTTAATTTTGTTGGGCAGTAAATACCTGTCACTTGCCTGCACTTGCAGTAAACAGGCTAATACTTTGTTGGTTTCAAAGAATTAAGAAAAATTAAGTTTTGATTGTTAATTTTATTTAGCGCTTGTCCGGGCTCCTTTGAATTTTGATTATGTCAGCTATCAAGGACTTGCGTGCGGCTGCTGGTGCTATTGCATCAGATTTGCGCTGGTTTGCCTCGGCCAATGCTTTAGTGAACCGGCCTGATCGCCAGCAGGCCTTACTTCAGAGGTACGAGCGGATTGACGATCGCCTGGCAAGTGTGGAACAGCAATTCCGCACTTTCAGCACTTGCTGTCTTGAAGTGTCAATCATTGATTTCACCGCTGACCAGCGAAATAAGGTCAGCGAAGACTATGCCCAGGCCTTAGACCTGTATGATGCTGTCTCCAATACTGCGAGACAACTAGTTGCCGATAGGGAAGGGCAACCCGGCCTGAAGCAGGAGCTTCCTAGGTCAGCACTGGGGCTGGTGAGTAGGCTACCTACTTTGGACCTCCCCCATTTTGATGGCTGCCTAGGAAGCTACCTGGGCTTCATTAACTTGTTCGACAGCCTGGTCAATGACAGGGCTGACCTTCGGCCAGCACAAAAATTGGCATATTTAATGTCGGTTCTGGATGGGGAGGCTAAGGGCCTCATCCAGCATCTGCCCGTGTCTGACGAGGCGTACCAGACGGCTCGGGACCTAATTACCCGTAGGTACCATATTAAGCGTGGCCTCGCCGACACGCACATCGAGCAGATTTTGGGCTTGCCGACGCTCACCCGGGTCTCTGGGTTGCGCACCCAACTGTTGAACCCGCTTTTGGTGGCCATCAACGCACTTAAGTGCCTTGACCTGCCCGTGGACCAATGGTCCTATCTATTGGTGCACATTGTGCTGAAGAAGCTGCCTGCCGACCTGAGGTCGCGTTTTGAGCAGCGCTTTGGTGGGGATAGCGCGACCCATCTGCCCCCCTTTGCTGACCTGGAGAGGTTTCTGGAGGATGAGTGCCGGGTCTTGGACAACTCCGGTGGTGACACGCCGGCTAAGTCGCAGCCGCCCAAGGTTAAGGAGCAGGCTCGCGTTCACACCCGAGCCAATGTTGACCGGCGCCCTCCTCGCTTTGCGGTCACGCAGAGCCCAGCGGAGTGCTCCTACTGCAAGGTCACGGGGCACAGAACGGCCAGTTGTAGGGCATTCTTGGACCTACATGTCGCCTCTCGTAGGCGCATCGCGAATGCCCGCCGCCTTTGCTTCTCTTGTTTGGGGTCCCACTACCAGCGAGACTGCCCAAACTCTCGCCCCTGTCCTCACTGTGGAGGACAGCATTTGGACATTCTCTGTATGAATGCCAGAGAGGTTGGCCGCTTGTCCAACCAGCCGACGCCGCGCACGGGCGGGTGTTTTGAAGGTGGCAGCCGAGGCTCACCGGCGCGTAGCCGAGAGTCGCCTCGCTCAATTGATCGCCACTCGCCCCATTTGGAGAACCGTAGCGTACGCACGCCTCCTCTCTCTCGCGCACCTGAATGTGCTGTTCAGCGTCACCAGCACCATGACTGCTGCCCCAGGTATTCCCCTCCTTTGGCGGAGCGTCCCTGCCTTGACTCGCGCCCACCTCGTTTTGGGCGGGTGCGTCATTATGACCCCCCACAGATGGCGCGCGGATCGAGTCATCGCGCCTTTGAGGATTTCAAGCCGCACCCACATTTTGATTTGCCTGGTCCTGGCCAACGGGCGCCGCCCAGGCAACAATAGGTCATTGACCCCTGCCCTATAACGCCAACCTCCCCCATTGAGACCGTTATCCTACCAACGGTTGATGTTAGGGTCTGGGGACCCACGGGGACCTCTGTTGTTGTCCGTGCTATATTGGACACAGGTTCACAAGGTTGCATTGTTTCCACTTATTTGGTAGGGCAGGTTAAATTAAATATGGGCTCCTTTCCGAATTGTATACGGGGCATAGGGGACGTAGCCTCTAATGTTGAAGGGCAAGTTAAGGTTTTGTTTGGCCCTGTTGAATCTTCACACCCGAGGATTAAAACCTCGGCTATTGTGCTGAAGAATATTTTGGGCATGCACCCACAGAAGCAGCTACCTGCTGCTGTGGTGAATTTGACATCGGGATTGGAACTGGCAGCCCCCAAATTTGACACACCGGGACAAATCGATTTGTTGATTGGCTCAGATGTCCTCGGTGGAATTTTGATTGGTGGGAAACGGATCTTGGTGCCAAATGGTTTGACTGCCATCCCGACCATATTTGGACTTGCTTTGATGGGACCTGTACCTAGGGACCCCCCTCCACCCGAACTTGATAATTTGTTGGCTGTAGGCTCTGCTCTCTCTGATGCAGTTCAGAGGTTTTGGGAGGTAGAGGAGCCCCCTCAAGTTGCCCGTTTGAATCCAGAACATAAGGAGTGCGAGCTGTTCTTCCAGAACAACACTGGTCGACTCCGTTCTGGTCGGATTATCACGAAGCTGCCCTTTCTGTCTGTTCGGCCTCCGCTTGGTGAGTCACGACCTTTAACCGAAAAGAGATTGTTGGCTATGGAGCGTCGCATGGGTCGTGATCCGGAGCTCAGACAGAAGTATATTGAGTTCATGAGAGAATATGAACAATTGGGACACATGTCAGTGTCAGGTTTGGATTGGCGTTCGGTGGAGCATTACTTTCTCCCGCATCATGCGGTATTGAAGCCATCGACTGGCAAGCTGCGCACAGTTTTTGATGGTTCTGCGCAGACTTCAACAGGCGTATCCTTGAACCAGTGCTTGCATTCTGGTCCCAAGTTGGTCAAGGACCTTTGTGACGTCATCACCAGCTTCCGACGACATCAGGTTGTCTTTGTGGCCGACATAAAAATGATAGGAATTCAGGCAGACTATTATCCACCCTGATGACCGTCGCTTCCAGCTGATCCTTTGGAGAGAGTCTCCTCGTGATCCCATGGTCGTCTACGAGCTCAATACCAATACGTACGGGTTAAGGTCGAGCCCCTATTTGGCAATACGTTCTCTTTGGGAGCTCGCAGACCGCGAAGGCTTACGCTTCCCAAGAGCCTCCGCCATCTTGAAAGACGATATTTACGTCGATGACATTTGCTCGGGCGCCTCCACAGCGGACGAGGCGATCCTCCTGCGGGACGAATTGATAGGTATTTTGGCCTCCGCTGGTTATGAGTTGCGTAAATGGATTTCCAACTCACCAGCGCTTTTGGAAGGCTTGCCAGAGGATCATCAGCAAGATCCACATCTATTTGAGATTGTTGACAACCCCGCCATGATGGCTGTTCTCGGCGTTCAGTACAGACCAGTCCAAGACATCTTTACGTATAACGTAGACTTGAAACTGCCTTGTTCTTGGACTAAACGTCTCGTGTTGTCTACTGTCGCCAGAACCTTTGATCCGAACGGTTGGATCTGTCCAATTATATTTTGGGCAAAATGCTTCTTGCAGAAGCTTTGGACAGCAGGATTGACCTGGGACGAACCTCTACACGGCACTCTTGTTGAGGAATGGACCTCTTTTGTATCCTCGCTTCCTGCCGTCAACGAGATCTCCTTGCCTCGTCCCATTCTTCCTCCCGGGAAGTACAAAGCCACCCTTCACGGGTTTTGTGACGCCTCGGAACGTGGTCACGCGGCCGTGGTGTACTTGCGCACAGTCAGTGCCTCAGGTCAGGTGAGAGTTTCCCTGATCATGGCGAAGAGCAAGGTAGCACCCCTTCGGACATCTTTGACCATTCCGAAATTGGAGCTCTCGGGAGCAGCACTACTTGTACGCTTATTGAACCACGTGTCTAACACTTTGGGTAAAAGCATTTGTATTAATGGGACTTACGCCTGGACAGACAGCCAAATTGTTCTTTGTTGGTTGAAGGCTTCTGTCCACACCTTGGAGGTATTTGTCGCTAATCGCGTTTCCCAAATCCAGAAATCCGAAGTCAAACTTGTTTGGAGACACGTGCCAGGTGAGCTCAACCCCGCTGATTGTGCCTCGCGCGGATGCTTGACGCCTAGTTTGATAGGTCATTCGCTGTGGTGGGGTCCGGAATGGTTGAGTCGACCAGAAACTAATTGGCCTCGAACGCCAGTTTTGAATACTTCTAATTTGCCGGGTCTACGAACACTCGCTCTTGAGAAGGTGGAATGCGCCTTCGACCCCGATTTTTTGTTGAATCGTTACAGCTCCCTCGACAAGTTGTTAGGTGTTACTGCTTGGATAAAGCGTTTTGTTTTTAATTTTAGGCACCCACAACAGAAACGACTGACACCGTTTATCTCACCACAGGAACGACAGGAGTCCCTCACCTTTTGGGTTCGTTCTGTGCAATTGGCGCATTTTGAAAAGGAGATTGCTATCCTTAAATCAGGGAGATCGAAATTGTCGGGAGCTGTCTCTAAATTGAACCCCTTTTTGGACGATACGGGTGTCTTGCGCGTTGGAGGGCGTCTCAAGAACGCCAACCTCCCTTACGGGGCTCGTCACCCCCTTTTGTTACCTAAGGACGGTCATTTGGTACGCTTGTTGGTAACTGACCGTCACCTTAAAAATTCGCATGCTGGTTGTAATGCCTTGTTGGCCATTTTGCAACGCGAGTTTTGGATTTTGTCTGCCCGAAGAATTATTCGGAGTGTAGTCTTTCGCTGCATCCCTTGCTATAAGCTCAAGGCTTCTACCATGCAGCCCTTGATGGGGGACTTACCGGCAGATCGCGTAACTGAAAGCAGGACGTTTGACGGTGTTGGCACGGACTTCGCTGGTCCTTTTTTGGTGAAAACGTCGACACTTCGAAACAGCAAGACTGTCAAGGCCTACTTGTGTGTTTTTGTTTGTCTTTCCACAAAGGCCGTACACTTAGAACTGGTCTCCTCGCTTACGACCGAGGTGTTTGTAGCCACATTTGACAGATTTGTATCCCGCAGAGGGCTGCCTTCCTTGATCCGTTCTGACTGCGGCACTAACTTCAAGGGCACTTGTAATTATCTGAATGATGTTGTTAATTTTCTTGAAACCAACAAAGCTGATATAGGTGATATGCTTGCCCGACGTGGGATAAATTGGTTGTTTTCCCCACCAAATTGTCCACACTGGGGTGGTATATTTGAGGCCGCCGTAAAATCGGCCAAAACATACTTGCGCAGGACAATCGGTGAATCTGTCCTTACATTTGAGGAACTCGCAACTGTGTTTTGTAAGATCGAGGCCGTTTTCAACTCTCGGCCGTTGTGCCCGATCTCCTCAGATCCGAATGATTTGGAGGCCCTTACGCCGGGCCATTTTTTGATTGGTCGCCCACTTGTCGCCTTGCCTGAGTACCCCTATATTGATACGAGACCTGGTCGTCTCTCGCGTTTTGAATTAGTACGCCAGATTACTCAGAGCTTTTGGAAACGTTGGAACTTGGAATATTTGCACATACTCCAGCAACGCGTTAAGTGGACCGACAAGACCGATCCACCCAAGATTGGTGACCTCGTTTTGATAAAGGAGGCTAACCTTCCGCCACTCAGATGGCGCAGGGGGCGCATCCTTCGTTTGGTAACTGGGGCTGATGGAGTTCCCCGATTTGCTGAGGTCTTGGTGGACGGTTCGATTCTGAGGAGAGCGGTTGCAACATTGTCACGTCTACCAACCGATTAGCGGACCGGTAGGCCGGTCCGGGGCGGGTGGATGTTTGAAATAGAATTAGTTTTTATTATAAGTCAAATCGATTAGATCGATTGAGTAACATTTTGTTTAGTCTATTGAAAATTTCTGACAATGGTCACACTGAACTGTCACTTCCGTCTTCCGCTTGAAAAAATTAACACGCCGTTTGCAAGCTCGCGTGCCTTGTACCTAAATTAAATTGATCGCCCTTTGAATTAACGCGAATTGAATCAACTCGTAATTAACTTAATACGTAATTGCCGCTTTTGACTTCCGGCAAGGTTTGTTGTAAATTGATGACATAGTGAACTTTTGTGAAAAGTTTTGTGAACCGCTAACGTGCATCGTGGTCTGGAGAAGGACTTCGCCGAATTGTAAACTGGTATCCATTGATTCTCTTGTTATTTTGGCCAAAATTATAAGTTAATCTATAGGTCCACTTCAAGAACATCACCAGGAGCTATAAGGTAAAATCTTCTTATAACTACTTTATAATTTGTCATCGCTGAGAATCTCAGCAATATATGTCAGACATTTGATTACTTTAGGACAACTGGATGAATATAAATTAGCTTCCACTGTGCTTACAACCAATTCCCAGTAAGCCTACGGTAATTCTAGACAGTTAAATTAAACCTTTTTTTCCCGATCCCGTGGGGATTGCGGGAAGACTCTTCTTAGTACACCCCTACACGCTCCCCAAGCGGCGTAAATGCCAAATGTCTATTTCCTACGCCCAATAGCAAAGAGCTCAGATATTTACATAGAGGCGCATTTCCTTTGGGCGCTCTGAAGACAAACTTTCTGTGACCCAAATTGCCGCTTGGCGGCGTGGCAGTCGCGCTGTGACAGCTGTCTATACGAGAGCAATAAAGATAAACGTTCCTCCTGTGTATCTTAACTACGAGAGCAAGAGAGACAGAGAACGACGCCAGCGCCGCCAATTGCGCCAGCTACGAACTAACCTGGAGACAGTCCCCACTTAGAATCGGCACACGAAATCTTTAAAAACTGCGCTTCTACGTAAATCTGTATTCATTGCCAATAGTTTCGGCTATACATTGTCTGTCAGGAGGCATTTGGTAGTAACGCAAGAATGTTTTATACACAGGTTCATGATGTAGGCACAATAAAGAAAATTTTGTAACATTGAGGATATGATCGCCTCTTACTAAAAATAGTTAATTAAAAAAACACAAATCATAGTCACCGTACACAAGTGAGACGGTGCAAAGCTTTTGTGCGTCTGTTACATGTCCCGCGTTGTTCTACTATTGGATTTTCTTTTATCTTTTATATTTTCTTTTCTAAAAGGATATATAATTACTTAGAGATTTGGAAGGTAAGATGAAAGGGACCATTAATTTGTTGTACTCGTTACCTGTTACAAGAAATGGATTTGAATATAATTTTCTTTTGTAATATTTGTTTTTGATAAGATATTCTTAGGCAATTTTAATTTGTTCTGGGTATTAGTTCAATAGACAGTGATAGCCTAATAGAGAAACTAACAGACTGCTATGCAGAGGGTCTTGAATACAAACATACGGCGTGCACTACTGACTTTTCGATGTTAAATGCGCATTAAATTATTATTAATAGACTTCCTCCGTGGTCCAGTGGATAGCGTATGCGACTGCTGATCGGAGGTCCCGGGTTCGATTCCCGGGTCGGGCATAAGTGTTACTGGGTGTTTCCGAATTCTCAGTAGCAGCAGGGAGTCTGGTGATGTGCACGGTAACGGCAATAGGCTCGCCCCCTATAACGTGGGACCTAAAAATTCGTGGCAAAATGTGAGTGTAATATTACACCCCTCCTACCCCTTTGGGGATAAAGGCGTGAGTCTATAATAAAATATTAATAATGGATTGCTAAACGGGAGTTGTCTGAGAGTTCTCGAAGGACACATGAAGTCTGCCACCCACAATAGGCCAGCGCGATAGACTATGGCCTTAGTCTTCTCATAGTAATAACAGGCCCGTTATCACTATGAGGACAATTCAATACAGGGTTGATGAAGATAGAGGAATTCGTAGGTAATTTTAATTTGAACCTATGCCGTGTGGTGACGGATTCAGAATACGGAATGTCACCACCACATATCATCCCATGGGTGTCGTAAGAGCCGACAGAGGGAGCATGTTATGCAGAGAACAGCACTGTAAGAGAAGGAAAACTTGATACAAACCCTATACCAACCCGTTTGGCCAGCGTCCCATAGTAGGCCAATTCCTCCTTTCAAAGGAGAGGCCTAGTCCAACAGTGGACTGTTAAAGGCTGATGATGATGATGATGTATCAGTTCCCTATGAAGTAAATTAGAAAACTTCGTAAAGAAAATACGGATGGGTTTACTGCTTATCGTGATACGCAAGTCGTAAAACGGACGAAAGAGATGTTACGGCAGTTCGATCGAAAATGTGATGGGTGAAGTAATTTGGCGAGGGTATGATGCAAAATGTATAGTGTAAAGGATCATATAAACTAGTACTCGAAATCTAATCAAAGATAATGGTTTTTAGGAATATCGGTTTCAGAAGCCTTGCTCATGGAATACTTAGGTGGAGTTCGTCTCAACAGATTGGTTTTATGTGATTTATTTATTATTAAATTAGTAATCTTAGGAAGGCATAAAGGCAAATGATCTTATAAATTACATCAATAAGTGTCCAATTTGCTAATTACAAGCCATAGGGTTTTATTTTTAGATGTACATAAACGATAGGAAAAATGGAAAACATTAATTAAAAAGAAAACATATATAACAATACATTGTGACCGAAGGACATAGGTATAGAAGTATAATTTACACATAAATAAAAAAAAACTGAAACGAGAAGTCCTTGCAGCTTGAACACTTACAACGCTATCAGGCGTTTAGATGTTGTACTCTCCAGCGACGCTAGTGAGCGCTGTCACTGAAGAATACCTCACCCATACACTTCTTGATCAAAGTTGAGCTAGTACATATTCTGTACTAGCTCAACTACACAACAACGCATCGTTATAGATATAATCCTATATTATCAAAAACAGATGTTTTTAAAAGATTCGGTTCAATCTCTATGTCATACTGTTGTCGGAGTTGTTGGCAAGGCTATAATAAAAATACGGGCAGACTGACGAGAAATAAAGCTTAACTAATTGTCGACTTTCTGCTAGTAATTTATTCAAAGCAACATCTGTGTATTATAAAAAGGTAGTAAAATACTTAGAAATAGAAAATCGCTTGCATTAAATCCAAACAACATTTTAGGGAAATCGTAGAATCATTCCTCTGAGAAGTTATAATTATGCTATTAACATTATTCAGTAAAATCCTCTACATATAAACGTTTATATTATTTATTTTCCACAGAGTAATGACAAAAATAGATAAACTGTGATAGATAATTACAACCTTGACTGTTGTTATCAACGAGTCGAGCTAATGTGTTACCGAGTTTTTTCGAAGTCCGGTAACGGCAATGGGCTCGCCCCCTATCTATTGGGACTCCCCTCGTGGACCTACAGTTCATATCATGGCGAAATGAGGGTGTAATATTACACCTCTGCCTACCCGTTCGTGGATACAGGCGTGAGTCTTTAAAAAAAACACAGAGCAATAACAAAAATAAATAAAGTGTGATAACTATAACCTTGACTGCTGTTATCAACGAGTCGAGCTAATGTACTAAATTATTGACTTGCTCTTGTAATTAAATATAAATGGTTCACTAGCAGAGTGCTGCTAAAAATAGACAAGTTTTTGTGAAGATACCGAGGTAAGCCTATTTTGGAGTAGTTGCTAAGCTGTTAATGCAACAAGAATAATTACGTTTTTTCCTAAGTTAACGTCATAGTTATGCTATAAAAATATTATTCCCTTAACCTGTTTTAAGTAAGTTATCTATAAAAAATAAATCATTCTTTAAAATCAATTAACTTATGATGTAATTGAAATATTTTATTTCTATTTCATAGCGGGTGCATAGGGTTCCCACCAAGAACTTAGGGTCCCAAGACAACCTCTCCTGCAAGTGGTGCACCTGCCGATCAACGGACGAGGCTCTGGCAAACAAAATGTCCCAATAAGCGGCAATAGGCTCGCCACCTATTACGTGGGATCTAAACACTGGCGAAAAGTGGGCGTTTAATATGCCTCTGCCTACCCCTTCGGGGAAACAGGCGTGAGTCTATGTATGTATGTATGTATTGCATAATTATGTAGTCAATACCAACTTGTAAAAATAGAACATGCAGAAATGTACCAGGTCACTCAGAATGTATTGCGAGAAAAAGTGTAATTTTTAGCAATATTTCAATACTTTAAGTAGCTCAGTATTTAAACGGTTAAGAACTATGTTGTTTTGTTTCGATTTTATGTTGTTGACGTCTAGATCGTGTAAGAAACCTACTGTGCATCCAACCCATAATCTTCAGAATGTTTTACTCTTATACTAATATATAAAGCTGAAGAGTTTGTTTGTTTGGTTGAACGCGCTAATAACAGGAACTACTGGACCGATTTTAATTCTTTCAGTGTTAGAAAGCCCATTTATCGAGGAAGCCTATAGTCTATATAACATCACGCTATGAGCAATAGGAGCGGAGCAGTAGCCTTAAATAACGCGGGTGTAACTGCGAGCATTCTCTAGTTATCCTATAAAACTCAATGTCTGACGACCGTTCTCAATATTCGATCTAACCATGGATTTGGCCAATAGAGATACATGTTTGGAGCTGAATCGGCCGTGAGTGACCACTAAAACCTACTCCGTAACCATAGTTAAACATACAATCAAAATCTAGCTATCATCTAAAGCCAACCATCAAATGACGTATTAATCTTGACCCCGATATCTTAACAACATTGTCAGCTATACATTATAAACATAGTTATACCCACATTAAAGTTAGGCTCTCAGAACGGCTATCATACAGACTATAAAATAAACTTTTACTACCGTTTTATATACACAGATACATTCAGATTGGCATCCACGCCGTTTCAATTAAGTGAAAACATGCTTATTGTCATTGAGTAGGGATGGGATATGTATAATCTGAAATTGGTATTTACAATTTATAATGAGCCCTTTTTGTAACACTCTAAACATTTTAGATAGAAAAGTACACACAATTGACCGCACGTAGATGTTTGTTATACGCATACAGTGAAAATAGCACAAAATATTTTAAATATTTTTAGTCTGTGAAGACTAAACGTGAAACCTTTAATCGGTGCTCAAAAGTTATTCTAGATTGTAATATTGTTACTTATGATTGTTTATTTTGATTGGAAAGTAAAAATAAACACCAGTTAATTGTTGTTTCTACATTATCAGTAATTAACTATATACACATGTAACAGTCATGTCATGTCAGTCATGCATAGATATATTAACTGTTTTTCATGTTTTCAAACAAAACAGTAATCACAAAACCTCTCATTTGAAGAATCGGGGAACACAAAAAGACTTTCAAAAAGCTATAAGCTTGCGAGTACCAATAGATTAAAAGGTAAAAGAAAAAGCTGTAAGCTTGCGAGTTCCCGAAAAGCACAAACTAAGGCAATCATTTATGTATAAGTTACATGTCTACTCATGACGAAATATCACTTGCGTAAGCTCGCAGAAAAGCCATAACTTTTTACTGTGTCAGTTTTATAATTGACTTTTTTGATGGGTTGCTATTGGTACCAAATTGGCATTTTTGCAGATTAATCTTTCCACATGACTAAGCGACGCCACGCATGGCTGGACTTCGGTTTCCATATAGGTATTGACACGTTTCCGTGCTTGAGCGGTTATTAAGTACATCACTAGTTGCTTTTAAAAGGTTGAGCTTGTTCAATCTCGCAAGCTTTAATTTGTGAGACTTTTCAGATACCTAGTCGCCAATATTGGTATCTATTAGATACTACGATTAAATTAAATTCATAGAACATGTGCTTTAATTAACAGGTTTAAGGAATAATATTTACTTATCCTATTTATATGTCAGAACAATAATAAATGAGGACAAGTTAAGGATATTTGAAGTTAAAGCAATGAAACAATAGCTTAATCTACTATTTAGATACATACATTTAAAGATAGATTTTATTCTAAAGATATAAAATATCGAAAAGCTTAACTGACTGAAGCTTGAAACATGAAATTTCGACAGTGGTTTCCATTTATTACGTTGGCGTCTAATATTTCACCTATAGGATGTAAGACATGTAGTAGAGAGCAGGAAATACAATTTTATCCAGCAAGCCGCTCATGTTGTCATCATCATCACCAGCCTTTAACAGTCCACTGCTGGACTAGGCCTCTCCTTTGAAAGGAGGAATTGGCCTACTATACCACGCTGGCCAAACGGGTTGGTATAGGGTTTGTATCGAGTTTTCCTTCTCTTACAGTGCTGTTCTCTACATAATATGCTCCCTCTATCGGCTCTTACGACACCCATGGGATGATATGGGGTGGTGACATTCCGTATTCTTAGTCCGTCACAGTCCGTCCCAGTATTATATAAATGTAGTCCACTGCTAGACACAGGACTCGTCTAATTAGCGTTACAATAGGATTGTGAGGCACAAGGAGGAATTGGCCTACTCTTTCAAGCTGACCAAACGGGTTATATAAGAACTATGGCGAGTTTTTCATCTCTCCTTAAGGGTTCTATTTGCGTCGTATATTTTTCATGAGCGCCTCTGAGGACACTCACTAAGTGAAATAAGTTAGTGACTTCTTTGTATTCTTAATCTGTTTCCACCCGAAGCATTACTACAATAGTTTTACTGAAAAGGTGAATCACTATGAAGTGCATTCAAGTCGTTATTGGTATTAAGATTAGTCCCTGTTCAATATTGCTGGCATCTGCTACAGACGCTCTGGAATATAGCAGCTTGTTTGTTCAGTCAGTCTGTAGAGATGGGAATTCGACAATATTGGTACAGAAATATTGGTATTTTTGCTATTTCTTCCATTAAAATAAACATTTCAGTTACGAAATGGCTAACTCAATGATATTAATTAAAATTATATTTTTAATATTATTGACTTGAAATTATAATTTGAATTATTGGTTAAGGTCTTTATTTTCCCCAACTTCGTGAGAGAAGAAATCGTTAAGAGGTAAAATAATTAATTGTAATTTTATAGTAATGGACGTAGTAACCACAATTTGTTTCCATCGATAGTTTTTTCTATAGCTTTTTATCTACCAAGGTAAAAATAATGACAAACCTTTTATCCGAAAGCGAATTTCCTCTCCTTTCACGAGGAAATCCTAACAAGTCTCAGATACAATTTACGTACTTGATTTGAAATTCAATTTCGCTTGGATATTTTCTAAAACTTTACATTTCGAAGTTATTTTTAAAATACTGCCGGATTAACGCGCAATCTCATTTGAGAGCATCCGGAGTGCAGATCCGTTGGAGGAAATTCAACCGACACTGCATTTTAATATGTAATAAGATATACTGCGAAATGAAAATAGATTTCGACAATGAAACGTTGTAAATAATATATTAAGCTACGGTATGCTAAATGATTTATTTATATTGGGTAGATACTAGAAAACTGCTTTGTGTGTATAAAATTAAGTAGGGACTTATGTTTGTGTGCTCGTAAATATATAGTCTGGATACAATTTTACGCTTTTATAAGAAAATATGTAAGTAATCTAACCAATAATGTAAACAGGGATGCTCTACGTAGAACATATTTTCTTTTCTAGCGTAGAACTCTATTAAGAATAATATTTTGTTTGTATTTCTATGGCTTTGATACGTTTTTTTTATTTTACTTAGTACCCTACTATAACATTACACATACAGTCATCTATATATTTTACATACGGTCCCGAATAGTAAGTAGTGACGCAGATTAGGAGAGGCCTATGACCAGCAGTGGACTGCGGAAGGCTGTATACGAATCATAATATCATATAACCTTCCGTCTAGTCTCATAGCCCTACTTTATCGGAGATCTGAACCTGATACTTATCTTGTCTACAAATCTGATAGCATAATAGCTGACACCACGAAAGCTCATCCCATCACGAAGATGCTAGTCTCTTAATTATACTTTGTTCTTATTTGGTATCATTGTACTTCACAGTTTGTTTACCAATATCATCAATTCGTCATTCTTTTACCCGATCCTAACGTAACACAGCCCGTAGAACTCATTCTAGACCAACCACAGCTTAAGCATATGAAAAATCCCGCTGGAAAATTACTTCTATAGTATAACATTTACATATCCTTGCTTAGTTCCGACGACTACCTCTCAACAGCCTTTCTATTACGCAAGATTGCTTATACAGATGAACTAAAGAAATCCAATTTCGTTCAGTCATTTTCTATTCACAAAAACATAAATTGAAATATTCTATTTGGCATTATAGATCGTCACAAGAATATAATGATAAATAAATGTACATACTTTACGATGATGTTTCCAATATTGAAGAAAATGTAATTTATACTGCGGCCTTGTATTATCTTACACAACCAAATTCTTAGCTTCTATTCTTAGCAAACGTAAAATTGTAGCTCCAAGGTTTATTGGTGGAGATATTAACTTTTTATGATTGAAGATGTTTCGGGGCTGTAATAAATTGTATGGGCGTAATAAAAGGTAACATCGAGGGAGTACACTCATTAAGCTTCAGTGCAAAAGAGGGTTGTTTTCATAAATTCTGTTCTATTTTAATGTACTGTAGTGATATATGCAGTGTACTCTGCATCATTCTAAGATAGATTGCTTCAAAATTCCGAAGGTCTGCTTTGGTACGCTTTTTGGAAATTAGAAAGGTAGAATGAATATACATGCTCTATACAATTTTACATTTCTATAAAGTATTTGCTTGTTTTAAGGAGTAGCATGGAAGGATCCAAACATTCTACACACAGATACTATCAACTGGTGAAAACTCTTGAGCAGTCTTAATAAAAATAAGTCAAATTGTGGAAGAAGGTACATTTTACAAAATATTTTTTAAATTTATTTACAGATATCTTACTATACACCTGTCCATACAATAACAATGCTAGCTACTATGAACAGTCAATTTTCTTAATTAATTCGGCCACTTTCGGCCACAAGTCAAGGCCATTACATTTTCCATTACTATCGCCATGACCTTCCAACAAGACGTATTTCACTTACAAGGGCACTCCCAATAATTTTATTTAACCTTTACTCATTGTTACAAATCATGTTTACCAAGCGTACCGTGAGAGATAGCGTTACAATTTATTGATACACTTAAGTAAAAAAAATGTACCCTCTAAGTACTACGGAATATCAAGTCCTCCTCATAAAACGCCAACTTTCAAACATTTTACTTGAGTCGAAAAGTTAAAATATTCGATTATAGAGATCACTGGCCCGGCAAGTAATTTATTTCAGATAAAAGGTTCCGATATTTCGAGATCACAATGACAAATTTTCCTATAAGAGTGCGGGGCACAATGAAAAGGGTTTTCTTAAACCCCCAGACAAGCGACCTGGCATTGTTGGTACTTCAATCGATTTATTACGGCGACTTAGCGAGACGTGACATGAAATCTTAAATTTTTACAATGATAAATGTACCAATAAGGTGGCTTTTGAAGATTAATTGTCTTACTATTTTAATTTCGTATGCAATGAGAATGGCTAATATTGTTGAACCTTTGTTAAGTACAGTAATACATGACATTTTGTGCGGGCGTTGACAGTATAGACAAAATACAATAAATAAACCCCATGTAAGATTCCTTTCAATCTGACATTAAACGGCTTGAATTTGCAATTACTAAGATTATGTTGTTTGTAACAACGACTAACTGAATTAGAGTTTGTAAGCATAACGTCTACTATACAGTGCTCAGGTTCAATATTCAGATAGATAAAACACAAAATTAATTATAGCTAACATCAAGAAACTTAAATGAAGTAAGGACTTGGTTATTTTCATAGCCCCGGTTATATTTCCTCCTGCGCATACACACAAATTTTGTAACAGTTGTACAGTAGGTACTGAAAGTATTTTACTGGGCTCACCGTTTGTGGATGACTTACCATTAGATAAAATTATACAAGGTAATAAATTGTTGACCTTGTCTGAAAATGCCTTTGGCAAGAGATAGCCTGTTTAAACATACGCTACAAAATATTGTAATTACTTGAAACGAAAGTGAGTAATTAGGCAGTGTTTATTTGAATTAAAGTAGGAGGTTATTATGAAAGAGCTGTGTGTAGATATAAATTATCTTATGAATTAATTAATACACGATGTAACATTAAATGGCGGCAGAGGCAAAATAGAATGCTTCGAAATAATAACCTTTACTTTCACAATTCACTCATACGAAAATATATACGGAGATATAAAGATAGCTGTCTGGTAACTTTTTGAAGTTTATTATAATTAATTATATACTAGGTACGTAAGTTTTATACAATTGTGTGTCTGAAGAGTCGGATGAGGACGTGTCTTCGAGTAGTTTATAAAATACACGATATTGGATGTCACACAACCATCCTCAGTTTTAGCAAAGAGCGCAGATATTTACATAGAGGCGCATTTCCTATGGGCGCTCTGAAGATAAACTTTCTGTGATCCAATCTTAAATCCATTGCCGCTTTGCGGCGTAGCAGTCACGCTGTGACAGCTGTCTCTACGAGAGCAAGAGAGACGAACGTTCTTCGCGTGTATCTTAACTGCAAGAGCAAGAGAGACGGAGAACGACGTTAACGGCGCCAACTACGAACTAAACTGGAGACAGTCCCCACTTGGAATTGGCACACGAAATCTTTAAGAACTGCGCTTCTATGTAAATCTATATTCATTGGTTTTAGTGCCAAGCAGCCATCACCATTATCATCATCTTCGTAGCGCTATCCCGGTTGCAGCCAAGATTTTCTAGAAATTTTATAACAATATGCAACTTATTTGCTACATATTTGAGGAATATACTGAAAGATAAATTATTTTCTATAAATGTAATTAAAAGGCTATACTATTTTAATAGAGCTGTTGGTTCTGATGTTCACGATATTGACTAGTCACCCATCTACAAACCGCTTAACATCACCGATCGCCAGATTCATGATCTCGCCACTTTGCCCCGGACTCGTCGTGTTGCACTTAGTCTATTACAAGCTAATTTTGAATTTATTCTCGTTATATTAGAATTTATTATCGCTCAGAAGAAGTTATTCAGTTTTATGAGTACCGGCGATATGTCACTTCTCAAGAAGTTTGCAAGCATGCACGTCACAGGTTTTCTTCACATAATTTCCCCCGAGGAAGAAACTTATTGTCGTTGTTTTACATGTACGTCAGGTGCTTTCGATAAAGTTCTTACAAATATAAGTTACTAGAGGACGCCAGCAGCTACGCCTGCCTTTTTTTTAATTTACCCGTTTTGGCCGATCCCGTGGGAATTTCGGGAAATCCCTTCTTAGTGCACCCCTGCGGTCCCCAAGGAACATACATGCCAAATTTCAGCTTCCTGCGCCCAATAGTTTCGGCTGTAGCGTGTCTGTCAGTCAGTCAGTCAGTAACGCAAGTATTTTATATATTAAGATATCATATTTGTAAGATTCTTGAGATATATAAAGACGTACTCGTAGATATGTCATAACTGCAGCTTCTCTAATTAAGCAGTTTCCGTTTGTAGCTTGCCAAAGATTGTAGACAAATAACTATATTTTATATTTGCCAGCCGCTTTCCTGACCACATCATAATATAAAATACAGGGTGTTTGGCGCATGGACCGACACAATTTTTTTGTGGGTTAGGGAGAGGGCATATCCTAGTTTTCACCCATAGACCCCAGGTCCTAAGTGTACCTGTACTCGAGATACGATTTTTTATATTTTTTTCAAATTTTTCTTAATTATCACATTTAAAACGATATAACTTTTTAGTTTGTAGTCATATTTGCACTAGATAACTTTTATAGGATTTCCTAATGTATTATGATTCTTAAAAAACATAATTTGTTGGGAATAAATGCAAAAAAAGTAATTTTCGAGCTTTAAAACTCTTAAAAATGAAGTAATGAGTGCAAAATATGAAATTCTAAATTAATTTAAAAAAAAACTAAAAGCTCTTTTGAACTTCGATTACTTAAAAAAAAATCTGTACTCAATACCCTTTCTAACGATGTACGACATGGCCTTAAAATCTTTCATATGTAATCACAAAACAAAAAAGACTACCTAGCCAATGTTTTTATTGAATATGGTTACAAATCTTGTTTGAACTGACTCCCTCCGTTGCGAATGCATGCACGACATCTTTTTCTGATTTTGACAGCCGTCTTACTCTTTAATTTGATGTCAGCGCGGAGGGGCGGTGGCGGTGTACGTGTGTTTGTAATCAACGGATCTGTTAGAGGCTAGTACCACATGAGATCCACTTCACCGCCTACCGCCGCGGTGCGCGGTGCCGCGTGTTAATCGCCTAATTATCAACAAAAACTGATGGTACTAATAGTTCCACTGCAGTCCGTACGGCTTACCGAACCGACTGCCTTATGCAATTCATCTTCATCAACCTCGTTTATAATCTGTCCCACTGTTCGGCACAGACTTCTTGTGAGTAGAGTCACGAGACTAAGAGTTCACCACGCTAAGGCACCGGCCAAGTGTGGGTTGGCACATTTTCCTTGTCTTTTACGAACATGTAGGTTAAGGTACAAGCATGCAGGATTCCTCATGTTTTACTTTACCGTTATAAAGTATCATATTTGAAATGACGTTTCTCGACCGCAGACATCTTTAAATATTCGCTATAATAACATATGATAAATGGCATTATCTAAATTATACCCGAATGCTGATTTTATTACGATTCAGTTTCGATGTTCAGACTTATCAATGAATCTTAATATTGAATTTACATATTTATGAATTTCATTATGGGAGAACGATTTTTATTACATAATGTCTTATGTGATAGACGTATGAATTTTATTGTCATAATGAAGAGTAAATTACAAACATTATGTTAATTCGTATAACAAATATTTCATTGAAACTACAACAGATCTTGATGTGAAAATGCTTTTTAGTAATTATATGCATTATATTTATGTGCAGGTAAATGTCAAACCTTGTATGGTTTCAGGTGATTGTCGGGGGGTAAGAAGAGGACCATTTGCACCAACCCAAGTGTGAATTTCGTCTGCTTGGACTGGATGACATCGAATGAAACCCACCCACCCATTAAATGAGGGTACAGTAACTGTGAACTATCTTAATATATAAAATCCTTGCGTTACTGACTGACTGACAGACACGCTACAGCCGAAACTATTGGGCGCAGGAAGCTGAAATTTGGCATGTATGTTCCTTGGGGACCGTAGGGGTGCACTAAGAAGGGATTTCCCGAAATTCCTACGGGATCGGCCAAAACGGGTAAATTAAAAAAAAATGCAGGCGTAGCTGCTGGCGTACTCTAGTATAAATATAAATTTTGAAAGTGTTGCAGCAGAAAGCGACGGAAAATTACTTTTAAGAAATAACTTAAACAGTTTTAGGAATTCAAGCGATTTGCCATGATCTTAGTGGGGTTTAGGGTTTGAAATTTGCTAACGGCTAGGATTACCAGGTAGGCCAGGCAACTAATGAAAACCACAGCTTGCCGAGCAGCTATGTGGGCACATACGGTGTGTTGCTCATCCAACTAGAAAGAGGATCCTCTGACCTAGTGATCATGCCTGAGTTGTTATAAGCCTTTAATTTACTTGTGTAAACTAGTCGTCACACGACAATATTCGTAGTCCGAGTGCAATAGAACAATTAATATGATGTGATTTAAGTTCAATATAACAAATAAAGCTAATATTATCTGGTATCGGTATGTCACATACCCATCACTATCAGCCGTGGTCCGAGTGCAATAGAATTGTTAATTTGTCCAGTCGGCGTCAGTCGGGCGCACGGCGGATGACAAACATGCACGTTTGTGTATACGAAACATACCAACACTATGTAAGCCGATTTCAAACTTAACTCGCTAGAGTATGGAGCAGTATAGAGGAACCGATACTACCTGAATTTGCATGGCTTTTGGAGCTATGTTTTGTAAAGGAATCTGTTGGTTTGTATTATTTGTGCAGAAGTTGTTGGTGTTTCTATATTCTAAAACAGGTGACTAAAGACATTTGGCTTGCGGAGGGAAAATATAATTCGCTCTATACAAAAGATAAACCCTATCAGAGCTGATTAGGTAAGTGGATTCAAGTATTCTAGTCTAATTAGATTCGGCAGAATATAGCAGCCGAGCAATTGACATGTAATCCCCCATCAATCCAGGACTAAGAGAATACCATATTCTAAGAATAGTTTAAAACAATGACAAATATATAAGGGTAACTCTATACTCTATAATATGACAGTCAAAGATCTTCATGACAATCTGAACTGAACTGCTAATGATAATGCTTGACCCACACATATTATTTCTGTAGGACTCTTGTAAAGTTAGCGTTGCATTTTTTCATACAAAATACCTTCTACAAGACCCAGAGGGCCCTTCGCCACATGAAGAATCGGAAAGCTGTCGAAATCGATAGAGTCCCCATTGAGGCCTGGAAAGCAATGGGCCTGCGGGGTGTGGGCACCGTTACTCATCTATTTAACCGTATGCTCCTTACCGGAAAATACCCGAACCACTGCAGACTGAGTATCATTACTCCAGTCTTCAACGCTTTTTCGGCAAGGGATCGGTACTCCTGTACCGATGTGTTACAACACTCCTCGGTAGCTACTGCTACCGCGGTATTAAGGTGGTGTCCCACACACTAAAGCTCTTAGAGCAAATCATCCATTCCCGGATTTGACAGAAGACCACAGTCTCGGAATGTCAATATGGATTTCGCCCGGGTCACGGAATCAAGGACCCAATTTTCGCCCTCAGGATCGTGATGGAGCGGTACAGGTCGGAGAACACGCCTCTATCTTCTGTTTCTAGACATGCAGAAGGCCTTCGACTGTGTGCCGCGACAGATGATCTGGTGGGCTCTAAGATCCAAAGGAGTACCAGAAGCATATATTGACATCATCCGAGACATGTACTCAAATTCCGATTCCGTAGTTCGGACTGCTGTTGGCGAAATATAAACCTTTTCCATCACCGTCGGCGACCACCAGGGTTCCATCCTCAGTCCGTACCTATTCTGTGTGATATAAGACGTACTGTCAGCCAGCATCAGAGACTCACATGAGCAGCCACCGTGGCTGCTCATCGGTGGCTGCTCATGTGAGTCTCTGATGCTGTGAGTGATATCGCGCTGGCGGATGCGGACAGGGGACGCTTGGTGCGGCGTGTGAATGCGTGGAAGGATTCGCTTGAGAACGGCGGTCTGAAAATAAACGTGGTGAAGACCGAGTACTTGGCCTACAACAGTTCAGATCCCGCGTCAATTCGCATAGGCGGAGACATTGCCGAGCGAAAGGACCTGGTCAAGTACCTGGGATCAGTACGCCACGCGTCTGGTGACATCGATTGCGACGTCTAGGCACGCATTTTGGCAGCCGGGGCTAAATGGCGTGAGGTGAGCAGTGTCATTTGTGACCCCAAAATGCCGGTTAAGCTCAAAGGATAGGTCTATAAATCCATCATTAGAATTGTCCTGGTATATGGCAATGAGACGTGGCCTGTGCTTGAGCGCCACAAGCAGAGTCTGCGTACCACGGAGATGAACATGCTGCGCTGGATGTGTGGAGTCACGCGGACGGACCGCATTAGGAACTCCCGCATCCGGGGTAGCCTTCATGTCCATGACATTGCTGACAAACTGCAAGAGTATCGGCTACGCTGGTGTGGCCACGTCTTACGTCAACCGGCATCTTACGTGGGTAACAAATATCTTGCCATGCTACCTCAGCTGGGCCCCGGTAAACGGGGAAGGCCAAAGAAATGCTGGCTTGACGTCGTAAGGGATGATATGCGTGCCAATCGACTAACCACCAGGGATGCTGAAGACTGTGAGAAGTGAAGGAGATTCAGCCGGTAAGCTGACACCGGGCTCCAAGCCGTAGATTTTGGAACGCAACCGGGACAGCGCTAGGATGATGATGATGACCTTCCCCAAAACCATTAACAAGAAACTGATACTCAGAAAATCTCGACTTTGGACTCGGAACATGTAGTCAGAGAACACACTGCATGGACAGGCAATTGCAATTTTTCAAGCCTTTTATATATTTATTTGTCTAATAATTAATTAAGTATCTAATGAATAAAAAACAAATAAACGTAAAAATCTTGCAGTGTTATCTTAGACTATGATGAACGATCGTACAACGAAATAACAAAATTCAACAAAACATCGACGTATTCAAATTATGATGACATACAATAAAAGTACTTACATTATTGCTGGCCGTAAACAAACCACACAAACACTGCATCATCCATTCAGACCAACCATATAAACATTATGACGAAACGTGAAGAATTGCATAAACATCAAATATAAGACGATGGTTGAATAACAACCGGTCTGGGTGACCTCTAAGGTCGCACAATGCAAGTGTTATTTAATGTCACTGGCCGCGGTGTAGGGATGACAAAGTTAACAGTTAAAAGACTGAGGCGTGGTTTATTCTTGTGCTAAATAAATAAAAATTGGTGACAAAATTAAAGGCCTCAGCGATAGGGTAATTCTGTTGTAATTTAAACATTAGTAAGCTTAGCTATGTAAAAATATAGCTGCTCTTGTATTTTGTTCTTAGCGATAACTTGAAGAGCTGGGAAGCTCCAGTGACATTGGAATAGTATTGTTTTTAAATTGAGATTGGTATAATTTTGGAGAGTAAGGCCCCAGATCGTTTTGCGAAATATTGTCAACTAAACTGGACAATAGCAACACTTTGTAGTTTATCGATCGTAAGAGTCGTTTACACCGATAATGGACATGCTATTTGGCAACCCACCCTTAATGTCAATGACCTGAAAGACGCCATTGTGAACTGCTATAATTATAATATAGTAATAATAATAATATTCTACCACATACACACATCACCATCTAGTCCCAAACTAAGCAGAGCTTGTACTATGGGTACTAGATAATGGATAAACATACATATATACTTTTTTTTGTAAATACATACACATTATACATAGAAATACCCAGACCACGACAAACATCCATGTTCATGCACACAAATGTTTGACTTGAGCGGGAATCGAACCCGCGACCTTCGGCGTAGCAGTCGCTTACACTCCCGGTGCGCCAACCGTTCGTCATAATTAGGTATATGTATGTATGTATGTTGCACGAAATATATGGAATAGTATGAATGAAAGGACATTATATCCTTGATTTTGAACATATTTATTTAATTGCTGTAGCAAAACTATTTAGACCAACATGTCACTTATAAAAACATTCTCGAGTGAAGCTATTTTATCACAACCTCTGTAATTCTGACATTTAACCGAATATTACTACAGTTTCATCAAAATCTGTTTAGTCGTTTTTGCGGGAAAGTGTTATCAAGTTTTGTCTATATGCTTTAGTTTTTATAGTAGGTAGTCTTGTACAATCCTGAAGCCTGTACGTTACAGAGTCCACACCGTATAAAGTATGTACCCATATTACTTGCAGGTTTACCTTTGAGGAGTAGAGGTATTTAATCTTAAACCTTGGCATTCGGTGAACACATGTGGGGTGTGCCTTAATGTCGAAATACCCGGGAGACTGTCGGGTCGTCCCTAGACTGTACCTATACATATACATGTATTAGCTTAATTGTTTGCGTAATAGTGTAATATTGTTCTGGTGCCTGGTTGGTAAATGGTAAATGTCAGTCGTGAGTGAGCAGGTTTCCAGTTTGATAACAGTTATTAGGTTTTCATCAAGAAAGAGTAAGTTGTAGCAAGTGGCTTAGGAGGTAAGCCTGTATTCATCTAATTACTTAACCCTATATTTTTGGCTCTACTTATAAGAAGGATGATAAGATAATTAAAATTGAATTGTTGTTTACCATTCTGTCAACCAAAATCTTTCAGAAAATATAGTGTAAAAAGAGTTGTCATTTGTTTGTCTGACTATACCGATGTATATAAAACTATTCCTTCTGTCTTTTATTGTTGGTGATATTAGATTGCTGTACCACTACTGCTCTGTTGGTATTCGGGAGCACAATGTAAAATTGGCCTTTGATAACGCAATTGATGCTTTTGGACATAATAATTTCTACAATAAACTTTACTTTGTGTACACTATTAAGGTTTTATTAGCTAGTGGAATATTTAATCCAAAACCTTATAATTTTCAGTGACAAGTTTTGCATGGCCTAAAAGTACGACATGAGTTCGAGATGATATATATATTACATACAGCTCTAGCTATTAGTATTACTGAAAGCTAAGTATACTCTAGCTATTGAAATTAAAAAACATCCTAATTTCAATAGGGAAGATGGTTGGAATGTTCCTCCAGCTTGGAACCCTGTTATCAGGCTAATGAAACCCAAGAAGGACAAAGTCACCAGAAGACATCAAGACACAGTGAGCACATTCTGCGTAGATAGTAACACCAATAGTTGAAAAATGTTCGGGTACTTTGAGATAACTTTTAAATTCAAGACAAAGACAAATATCACCTCATTCTGCCGTGAACATGAATCCTGTAAAGAATTCCAAACGCCGTCTAGTTATAAAAATGTAGTTTCTAGATCATTCGGTTTAAATGTAATAACTAATAAACCAGTGAAACCAATATAACGCGATAAAATCCGTAAACTGTACTTTAATTTCAACATGCATACATACATATGATACATACATACATAGACTCACGCCTGGTTCCCGGAAAGGTAGGCAGAGACTACGGATCGCCATTTGCAACGATCCTGATATACCTCTCTTGCTTAATTCACTCCCATCAAGTTTCTCATGCATGCTCTACTGTTTAGGGTACTTCTGACCTGTCCTTTTTTAGGATGTCTCCAATCTGATCAGAGAACGTCCGCCTAGGTCTTCCCCTTCGCCCTGTCCCATTCACACTTGCCTAAGTATTCAATGCCGTAATAAATGTGATATTGCTATAAAAAGGTCATCCAAATCGAACGAGTATTTCGTGAGAAAAATGTGTTCAAATAACAAGTTGTTTCAATTCTTTTAGCTTTTTAGTATCAGTTTATGCTAGCAATCAAGTGTCTGTCTAATAGCTTAATGACTAATAAGTGTTATCTATAACTTAATCAGTAATCAATATCGACATTTAGCGACATTGCTATTTAGAGCACATACCGTTCTCGCAGCAATCAAAGCTTGTCAACATTCCAACTAGCGTTCAATCCATTTAGATCTAAAGACTGTTGTTGATTAATGTAGGTAACTAAGGATCATGTGTGGTGTCTACACGTCTTGTAAATTTACAATCTATTAGAACATACGAGACTAGAATTCAAAAATATACATTTACTGTCGTTGTCTTTACATTACACTGTGTGATATTATTGATTACATGCTTCAAAGTTTGCTGTCTACGATTGTTCATAACTAGAGAACCTAGAACCAGAAGATCCAAAAGCTTAAAACCCATATATTTATCAGATTTGATTAACCAACGAAGGATATATATTTTGCAGAAAGTTTTAGTACATAGGTAACCAACAACACTCATACTAGATCAGGCGCGGTCCGAAGGGGGGGGGTCACAGTGGACATGACCCCCCCCAAAATCTAAAATTGGAAAATCTAAAAAAAATGCCAAATACCTAATATCTAAAAGAAAATTTCTAGCTGTAAGCCCCTAACAGCGATAAATTTATACTTTGCTGACATCTAGTGGTGTTTGACGTACGATGGCCGAAATAACTAGAAAACTACATCTAGTTTAGAAACAAGGAACCGAACTACGTAGTTTTGGTAATCCTAGCAAAATCGATATGCGTCGTTATGATAAAGATTTAACAATATTCTAATAATGTAATTTGTCGGTTAATTGTAAAGATTAAAGATAAAGGCTGTTTACTTAGTTGTGAATTGTGATTCTTGTTGTTAGAGGAAACACAACGGGCGAGAGAATTGAAAAATAGGTATTTGTAAAATCTATTGCTGTCGCGCAACCTCAAGCCTCCCCCCGCAGAGCGCGATAGAGACAACGTTACTGCTGCACCAAAAATACCTATTAAATGTACACAAAATCAACGTTTCGTATTCCCCTGATTCCTTCTCCAAAACTTCATCGATTTAACTAGTTTTTCATATTAAATTAAAGAAAGGCTTTGGCCGTGTTCCTATGTTTTCCTTTTTTTAAATAATCTAGCCAAATTTGTTTTTTGGATGTTTGAACACAGCGAAAAATCTAGCAAATTTTTTGTATATTTGAAGGTTCATACCTTTTTTAATGTTTAATTTATGAGAAAAAGGAAAACATAGGGACATGCCAATCGGGGCCATACATCTTTTGGAAAAAATAATTGCTCTACTAGCATTATCCAGGGAGAAAACAGAAGACTACGTTTGTATGGAAAAACGGCCGTGGTGTTTCCTCTTAAGTTTTGTGATTGAGGAAAAATTTTAATATAACTTAATTATCGAATACTTACTTACTATCTACATATAATTTAATATGAAGAACAGTGCTTCATTTAATGATAATTTTATAATAATGGTAAGTCATTGTAAGTAATCGAGCCTTTCCCGCCATTTTAGCGCAACCGACAAAAAGTAAATTTTACAGGAGAAGGTATTTTTAAAATATTTTTATACAGAAATGTGCTAATAAAGTAAAATTTGATGTACATTCATGATTTTTAGACATTTACATGTATTATTAAAAAAAAACTACAAATATAATAAGTATTTACGCTATAAATGGCGATCCAGATACCTATTTTTAGGGTTCCGTAGTCCACAAGGAACCCTTATTTTTTGGTTGAGTACCCCATTATATGGGGTATCATTGGATAGGTTTCAAAAAAATATTATTAGTTTGCTGAAATCATTTTTCGATCAAGTGATTGGTTTGTCAAATATCAAGCTTTGAAGTGAAAAAAATATAGACTCAAGCCCCCCTCTCTGCCGCCTAAACTATTAATTTGGAAGAGGTGAAAAAATCACATATGTAGTACATATAATGAATTTAAAAGTAAAACTATCACGGCTGAGTAGACATCACTAGCTTACGAGTAATCGTCGGTTAACATATAAATACCTATTTCTGTGAGTTTACATTGGGAGCGCTGGATTAATCTTAAAGATATACGTACGGCCATTATGGGCAACTACGGAACCCTACATTGCGCGTGGCCTGACACGCACTTGGCCGGTTTTTTAATAGTGTAGTGAGTGACCCCCTCCAAAATTTCAGGCTGCGACCGCGCCTGTACTAGATTGATTGTTATTAGTTACATAACACGATTTTACCTGTAACTTTTTACTATTAGAATCTATTTCTACTCATCATCCTCGTCATCCTCTTAGCGTTATCCGCTTACTAGTCTAACCGGATTTGGCTGTAATTTTCCCACAGAGCGACTGCCTGTCTGACCTCCGCAAACCGAAGGGATAGCGATATTGCATGGTTTAGACTAGTGTCAGTTTATTTAGAAGGTACTGACGCTGTAACGACTGTCCAAGATCAAAGACATAAAGACATATTTATTTCTGCATTTTGCTTTTTTTTTTTTTCTTTGGGACTAATCCCACCCTCATTCCCACTACTGTATCACCTGTGTAGCCAGGTTCAGCAGCAGTGACCATTGATGACAACGAGTTTTGACACTCGTGAAGTCCCGGGGAAAGTTAAACTGTCTTGGAACCCGCAACGAACTTAATCAGAAGTATATTGGAGGAGTTGGAAAATGAATAATCCACTTCCCTCCTTAACAAAGCGGGAGACAAGCAACGAAGAGATATAGTGATGAGAAAAGATAAGCACCACGGACATGAGCATTAAGGGGGCCTAAATTGTGAACTATGCCTGTTTCCAGTAATATGTATGGCAGAAACGCCTAAACGCACGGAAATTCGTCCTACTTGCCACAAGATCCGTATAGTACACTACTCCAGAAGTTACCTCTAATTCGTTAAGCATGATATTACGTTCAATTTGCCAAAGACTACACTCCCATAGAATGTGATGAGCAGATTGTTCATAATTGTTGCCAGATGTTGAACATTGACATAACGGTGAATCAACTAGCTTAAATGAATACAACTTGCTCTTAAAGTTGCCATGACCTGTAAGAAATTGGGCTACACAGTGATCCACCTCCAACCAGTTCCTCGCCAGTCGCTCTCGGACGCATGGGAAGAACTGGTAGAGGTGACGGCCCTTAGTTGATGTGTTCCAGCGACATTGCCATTCATCAAGAAGATCGTCATAGACTGTGGATTGATGGTTCAACAATCTAGCGATCCTATGTCTGTCGCGCGGAGCTAGAAAATTTAGATCCATGTTATCTCGTGTCACGTAATACATTGCTGCTCGTCTTTGTGCCTCAAGATCGACTGGAAATACACCTGCCAGTACTGGCAAAGCTTCAGTACTAACTGTCCTATAAGCCTTGCACAAAGATATCAACGCGAGACGTTGACTTTGTAGCATTTTACGTCGTACAGCACCGATAGTAGCTCTATCAGCCCATGCAGGCGCACCATAACACATACAACCCAGATATGTTGCACCATAAATTACTTTTAAAGTTTTGAACGAAAGTCCCCATGTCGCAGTTGATATCTTTGACAAGGCGTAAAAACTTCTTTTAGATTTTTCACCTACTGTTCTAATGGGCTCGACAAATGAAAAGTTTCTCTCTAAAACTAACCCCAAATAACAAACTGATTCTTTGTTTCTAATGGTTATGTTATTGAATTTGATTCGAGGCGGTGTTTTTAAGTTCCCTTTCAAAAGTAATTGAAATGTTTTCTGTGGAGAAAAATATAAACGATTGCGTTCACCCCAATTGTTGATTAAGTCTAAACATTGATTAGCTAACCTTTCAAGTCCTACCCTAGTATTAGATTGAATAAGTAAAAGACCGTCATCTGCATATCCGGTCAATGAGCAACCTGGTGGTAGTGGTATGCTTAGAAAGTCATCAAAACCTAGATTCCATAAATACGGGCCTAACACTGATCCCTGCGGACAACCCATGGTCAGCGCCTTCGACACAGCATGGTGGCCTAATTTTAACTTTGCTGTTCCATGTAGGAAATACGTATAAATGAGGGAATATATGTTACTAAAGCATCCACGAGACTTTAATTTAAGTAAAAGCATTGGCCACCATGCGTTGTCGAAAGCGCCAGATATATCTAAGAATATACCTAGCACATATTGTAGTGTTGATGACGAAACTATCTTCCTAACCGATATAACTGCGTCAACTGTCGATTTACCTACTGTGAAGCCAAATTGTCTATCGCTAAATCTAATACCGCCCGGCAGAAGCCGGGGAACTACGAGACGTTCTAAAAGCTTTCCTAGTGATGGTAACAATGTTATTGGCCTATATGACTTAGGGTCGTCGGACGGTTTGTCTCCTCTTTTTGGTATGATCCTAATGTAAAAATACCTTCTGCTATGCAACGTTTAAACACAAACAAAATGGACTCACCAGATGTTTTACAAGCTTCCTTTATCATCTTGTTGGAGATTTTGTCTTCGCCTGAAGCTTTGTTAGGCGGCAAAGATCCGACAGCATTTATAAATTCGTCATAGGATGGTAGGTCTGACGTTGGTGAAACGGGTTGCAAAGCAGCCCATTGTCGGATCTGACGGTGGTAGTCTGTGTCATTCTCCAGCCGATCGTTGGGTATCAGACAATTCAAGAGATAGTCCGCTGTCTCCTCAATACCAGTGGAATGTCTACCATTAATTTTGATATTTTGGGTATAAGCTAAGTCGATAGATCTATTTGCTTTAAATTCGTGATATAAAGGAGACCACGGACCCTCCCTATCGAGTCTATCAACAATCTTACGTAACAAATTTCTTTTGCATTTTTCAACTGCAGACCTATAATGAGATCTAGCAACTCTAAGAGCAATGAAGGCAGTATCATAAACGTCACCTGTTATTTGACGTCTTTTTAATAGATTTAACTTTCTACGTGCTCTGCGAAAGGCTCGCCGAAGTTCAGCTAAGTTGTTATTCCACCAATCACACCTACGAGTGTTGGTGATAGAACCACGGCCAATGGCAACATCCGCACAATATATGAAGGTGTCAGACAAAATTTCAGCACTCTCTTCTACAGAAAGACTACAGCAAGTGAAGTATTTGACATGTGACGCGAATAGTGAACCAAAAAGATCCCAATTAGCTCCTTTTGTTTTATATCTAAAATTAATAGAGGACATACATGACGAGTCCCGTGGCAGCCTTGACGTGAATTCGTACACGATTAGGCGGTGGTCACTACATGACGCGTCCGGTAGGACACGCCACCTATCTATACGAACGTCCCCACAAGAAAGTGTGACGTCAATAGAAGACTCGCCCATGGGGCTGCAAAAAGTAGGTGGTGCATCTGGTGTGTTGTGGATGGATAAATTCATTTCTGCAATGAAATCCTCGACGGCGCACCGTCGATCCCTATCAGAAGAACGATATTTGCCATACCATAACGTAGATGATGCATTTACATCGGCACTAATTATGACCTTATGGCCCACAAGGGACCTTAAAACCAAGCGAAGATGGTGTAAGTAAGGGGCAACCGGATGTGAATACTGAAAGTAGCAGCTGACAACATAAACTCTAAAGGACGCAGAAGATACCTCCGCAACCGCACAGTGTGACGTCATGAGATTACTAATAGATGTTACAGTTAAGTTTGAATTCGCGACATAAATCCCAGCTCGTGCTTTGCCGTCCAGCTGTATGATTTTATTACTCTGGCTTGTATTTTGATATTGTTCTTGTACGAGTATTACGTCTAACTTATATTCTATAACTAAGCGCTCTAACTCTAATGTCGCCACCCTATCGTTGTGAAGGTTTAATTGTCCTATAAAGATATTATCCATGATGTACCTACCTAAGTATGAGGTTCCCTAAACTATTAATTCAGTAGTTAGTATTAAGAATTAGTTGTTCTAATTTCAACTTATATGTGGGACATTCCTGAGATCCGCAACGATGGTCATGCGGTTTCTTAAGGCGTTTACATGCTACGCATGAAGGTTTAAAATCAGGAAGATCTTTATTTGAGCAAGTTTTTGTTTCGTGTTCCCCAGCACAGTGAGCACAAGCAGCTGTTTTATACGTACAAAACTTTTGAACGTGACCGAATTGTTGACATTTTGAACACCGCACTATTTCTATGTCGTCTATAAACCTACATGTTGCCCAATCTATAAACAATTTTTCTTTTGTGCTAACAAGATGTTTACGAATGTCTGGTTCTACTTCCAGGCCTATCCATTTACGACCACTATCTAATTTACGCCTACGAGTGATTTTGGTATTTTTAATAAACGTTTCCTCATCTACACTTACCTCATCTTTGATATTCTGACGGTATAACGCCGTGATGAACGCTTTGTCCTCCATAGCACCGGGTACGTCCTTGACAAGAATGCGTGGCTTACGCCCTTTCGGCTTCTCTAGACGTAGACCGGCAGACCTAATCGCACTTACGGATTCCAACTTTTTGAGTTGTTTTTCGTTGGCTACACGTAGTACTACCCCAGACTTGGCTGTTTTTTTGACACCTACTATTTGAAAGCCTTCGTCGCAAGGTTTGATGGCCTTCATCAGTGCCTGCTTCGTAGCGGATGACGACCCGTATTCAGCTGAACGCTCTGTAGTCGGGTAAGCTACAATAGCAGGGCGTTGGACACGGTGAGACTCCACCGCGGCTGCCGCCGGCACTGACTTCGCTGGTAGACGAAGGCTAAGTTTTTGTGCGTACGTCGGCTTTTGCTGATTGTTTTTTAAGCTATCTAACTCTCGTTCCAAATGCGCCATCCTAGTTTCGTTGCTAGACGATTTTAATGCTAGTATGGATACTATACCTGTTATACGCTGCGTAAAATCCATTATGGCAGTTTTGTTAGCGACGTTAATACGCGATCCTTGATCGTTCACTAACTCATTTATGTTGGCCAAATAACTAGTTGCCTGAGCTACTAAATCACAATAACTATCAGAATAATTGACACTATTTACCAATGGTTCGCTTTGAAAACGTTTTGACCTATCATCTGGCGTAATAAACGATGGTGACATATCACTAAATAAACGTTTAGTCGTTGGCGACTTCGGTGTACAAAAATCCGTGCCACCACCACGATCAGGTGGTTCATTACAGAATAAAGACATTATTACCTTACCTTATTTAACTATACTATATTGTATCCGCAAAAGGAAACCTAGACACAAATATATTTAACAGTAAAAATAATTTAGTAAAAAAACTTACCTACTTTTTTCGCAGTACCTACATTAAGAAAAAATAAAAGACTTACCGATCGATGAATTACACTTATTTACACTATTTACAATATAATATGTACAAAACTTACAATACACGGAGCCTAAACCCTAAAATACACAACCAGAAGCAACTCACGAGCTGAAAAATTATCACAAAACCGGTAAAAAGTTATTTAAAAAACACAGCTATTTGTTTCGCACCACACTGTACGAAGCGCGGGAGGGAAGTGTGTTTACAACACTTATACATGTCAAAACCCTATTCTAGATGATGCCGGCTTTTCCTAGCTAAATGACTTCCTGAGAAGAAACGCCGAAACAAACTAAGAGTCATTGTTTTTTTTTGTCACTTCAATTTCTTTAGTCTTTTCTTGATCTTCCTTGAAGTCCAGACAAAAAAAAGGGTTTAGTATGCAAGTACAATGCAGGAAATCATCTGACGCTTTTGACTGACTCGGCCCACTGATGGCCCGCATTCAACAGCAATCGTACGGCTCAACCCTGATTGAGGGAGCCAGCACGATCTGTATCACTATGCCTCCACGCCATCAGAAGGTGTATGCATAAGCATGTCAGCCTAAGCCATCAGACAGGTTGCCACAACTATTTGTTTATATGTTTAATAATGCCCACATCGTACTCACAACTTTACATGCTAATACATAGTAAAATACATGTTGTAAACAATATGTAATATTATAAAAATTTAAACAATAATATGTCATATATTTAAATGTCAGAAAATATTATTGAATGTCAATTTAAGAATGTCTAAAAAGTAAAATAATAATATATTACTTAAATAATTTTAAATGTCAAAAGAAAATAACAATGTCAAATCAAACAGTGTCAAAACAAAATAAATAAAATTACAAATGTCAAATCAAAAATGTCAGAATGTAAAGATATAAGTACTACAAATGTAAATAAAAAAATATTATGTCACTAATTTCAAAATGTCAAAATTCATTATGTCAATTCATAATTTAATGTCAATTCATAATTTTTAAACTCAATTCCAGGCGTTTTGTCTGCTAAATAATCTTTAACTGTGTAATAAGCTTTTGAACACAAGCTCTGTTTAATAAATACTTTGAATTTATTAATACTTAGTTCCTGAATATTGCCTGGAATTTTGTTATAAAAACGTATGCTTTGACACTTGCAAGAGTTACTTATTTTTTGTAGTTTAGTTGAAGGTAGAACAAGTTTGTTTTTGTTTCGTGTATTTAATTTATGAATGTCGCTGAATTTAGAAAACATATTCATATTTTTCCTGACATATAACAAGTTCTCATAAATGTATTGAGATGCGACAGTCATTATCTTCATTTCTTTAAATTTTTCCCTCAGTGAATGCCTTGAACCAAGACTGTAGATTGCACGAATAGCCCGCTTCTGCAGTACAAACACAGTTTGAATGTCAGCTGCGTTGCCCCATAATAAAATGCCATATGACATTATGCTGTGGAAATAACTAAAATATACTAATCTGGCCGTATCTATATCAGTTAACTAACGAATTTTATAAACCGCGTATTCGATCATATGATAACGCGATCTTCATGATAACCGGGACCGACGGCTTAACGTGCTCTCCGAAGCGCGGGACAAGCGATAATTAGCAATTAAATACGCACATAGCTCCGAAAAGCCATTGGTGCGCGCCGTGGATTCGAACCCGATATCCTCTGCATGGCAGTCTGTTGGTATCTCCACTAGGCTATCGCTGCCACTTGATTAGGTTAGACTCTATTCCTACTATTGGCATCCCAATAGTCTGAATCACTAGATTTTTCCCACGGCTGCGCCCGCGTGTCTTACTGCTCTCTCACTCCCCGAGGAACATGCATATCAAATGTCAACTTCATACGCCAATTAGTTCACTAGTATGTTGTCTGCCAGTCAGTCAGTAGTACAAGAATTGTACAAATAAACTGTGTAGTTTTAATTTAAAACCATGCATGACTTACGTGCTGATTCATTGACAAAGCAAGTCACGATGATGAAGCAAATTCGACGTTAACTGTTTGCTAATTAATAGTTAACATCATTCTGATACATGCTAATATATCGGAATTGATATGAATGATAATATATTCATAGTACGCCTAATAAACGATGATGACTAACCATGCCATGCTTAGGTGCTATGACATTTCAAATGTGTTTTATTGACCAATTTAAGAATTCACGTGGTGAAATTGTATGGTAACATAATATATTATCTGAAATAAAAATAACACACCCAAAAGTATTCGACGTACTGAAATTTGGCATGTGGGGCCCGTAGCAGTGCACTACTACTTTCTTTCACCGTTAAGCGAGCGATAATTAACAATTTAATAATTTTTTTTTATAGTCTCACGCCTGTATCCCCGAAGGGGTAGGCAGAGGTGTAACATTACACTCACATTTCGCACTGAATTTTTAGGTCCCACGTAAAAGGGGGCGAGCCATTTGCCGTTACCGGGCACATCACCAGACTCCGTGATGCTACTGAGAATTCGGAAAAACCCAGTAACACTTTTGCCCGACCCGGGAATCGAACCCGGGACCTCCGTTCATTAGTCGCATATGCTATCCACTGAACCATGGAGGCAGTCTTTTACAACTTTTAACAATTTAATATACATGTGTAATACACACTTTACTTCGGCAAGTCATTGGTGCGCGTGAGCGAGACTCTATGTAGCAGTCTGTCAGTCTCTTCACCAGGCTCTTCTCTAGACGACCAATTTTCATATATTTATATGAAAACTTCGTATCAAGATGTTTGTGGCCACTCCTATCAAACCTAGTGACCTGTACAATTTCGATGTTTAATATGCCCAAAACCCTTGCTGGGTCAGCTATTACCATAGCAATCTACTAATTGTTAGACCTCCTACATGTTTTCTAGGTAAAATTTAAATAGAAGGCGTTGGATTGATATACATCCTGGTAACACCACAGTGGCAGAAGAAGAGTAGAATAAAATGCAAATTACGCCATTTTTGACTCATTTGAATGCTACAGACGCATTCGTTTCAAAGTAATTGACTCTCCAGGTCTTAAATAAAATATATTGTGCGAAAAAATACCTATTTTTATTCAGTTAGTGCTTGAACAACATTGTTGTGAATGCTGAGTGAGACAATGTTGGAGAAAGTGGCGGTTTTGTGACCTAGGCATTTAGCAGGTGATGCTTGAATTATGATGAGATGATGTGGTTATTTATTGGATAAGTGCCGAGAATTGGGACGATTTTGGCACAGGTGTCGATTTTTTGTGTGTTTGAGAAATTTGAATGAACGTGCGATAGCAACGGCAACGAATGCCTAGAGAAAAGGTGCTCTGAGGCATTATTATTCTGAAGGCGTTGCTGGCAATATGTCACTCAAATCCTTCCATCATCGTCCTACCTTTATTTCGCTTATACCCAATACTTAATGTCTTGGAACCTGGGATCCGCTAACTGGTCTAACTAGATAGCTACTACTGTCTGTCCGCCGCAACCTATATGGATGACGATGTTCCAAGGTTTAGACCAGTGTAAATATATTTGCGCGTGGCAGTGCCAAACAGTCCTGTTGGTAGGCATCGCCTCATCGTCTCTTTGGTAGCAGACTTCGATGGCGTCGCACGTTTAAGTGCCTATAATGTAAAGGCAGATTCCCAATGATCGCCATGCATATATTATAGAATTACACAACCAATGATTTTACAAGAAAGAGGTAGATACGTCACCTATGTAGTAATCAATCCGTAGAAACGGTACACTAACGCACACATCGATAACTCCATATTTTATTTTCGGTTGACAAGATGTGTCAGTTTCACTTTGCTGCCGGCTCGCGACTTCACACACACTTATGTCAGACTTGCCAACTGGCTTATGTTTAGCGTTCTGTTTTTGGTACGCCTATAACATACGAGGGGAGTTCAATGTATTCTCGGTATAGGTATGAAGGAAAAGGCGGAAAATTCTGAATAAATTTTATTTTTCAATTTACTCCCCTAACATCTCAATACATTTATTTGTTCTTGAAAGTAACTTTTCAATGCCCTCTGAAAAATATTTTTCTTCATGGCACAAAAATGTTCGTTTATTGCTCCCTTCAACTCTTCATCGTCCGAAAAATGCTTTCCACGAAGGTCTTTTTTAAGATTAGGGAATAGATAATCATCACTAGGGCCCAGGTCCGGACTGTAGGGTGGATGATTGATTTCTTCAAATCCGTACTCCCGCACAGCAGCCTGGGCAAGGTGCGCCTTGTGAACCGGCGCGTTGTCGTGAAGCAGCAACACACCTGCGGTTAATTTTCCACGTCTTTTTTCTTTAATTGCCTCCTTTAAATTATGCAGGGTGGTTGCGTATGATGCAGCAGTAATACTTTGACCTTTTTTTGTGTACTCGATTAGCAAGATTCCCTTAGAATCCCAAAACACCGTGGCCATGAGCTTTCCTGCGGACGGAGTAACTTTGAACTTCTTCGGCGGGTCTGATCCTTTTTTGTGCCACTGCATAGACTCTTGCTTGCTCTCAGGGTCATAGTGATGAACCCATGTTTCATCACCAGTAACAATCCGATCGAAAATACTTTGCGGATTTTCACCACAGAGGTCCAAAAACTCCTTACAACAGTCAACTCGCACTTGTTTCTGTAGCGCGGTGAGCATTCGCGGCACCCATCTTGCACTGACCTTTGACAAATTCAGGCGCTCATGAAGGATTGTGTGAATGGTACCCACTGATAGCTTAGTCATTTCTGCTAATGTTTTCACTCTTACACGGGCAACTTCAAGTACAAGTTTTTCGACTATTTTGACGTTTTCTTCAGTAGCGGCACAAATTGGCCCACCAGCGCGGGGGTCGTCTTCAATGCTCTCTCTACCCCGTTTGAATTCACTTGACCGCTTCTGAATTGTAGATAATGAAGGCGCAGAATCTTGGTAAATAGCCACCATTTCTTCATGGATAATTTCTTGAGTTTTTCCTTGTTTTGTGAGGAATTTTATCACTGCACGATGCTCGATTTTTTTCATCATTGTCAAATCAGTCATCATAGTTGTCTTTTCGCAATGATATCTTGAATATTAATGGTGGCAATTAAATGAAATTTTGTATTTATACCCTCAAAGAGTGTCATTAACTAATGAGATAATTAAATTACCCTTACCATTAGTATATCACCTCGATACCGAGAATACATTGATCTCCCCTCGTATCTACTTATCTTTTTTACTTTTGTAACATCATTGCAGGCAACTATCAATAATATTCCAAACTCAGAAAATTATAGAGCTTACGTCTGATTATCATCCCAGAAAACATGTTAGCTTGTTGACATTAACAGTAATATATTCAACGATAAAATTCTCAAATTGACGAGACTTTGCTTGGTTAAATAGTTGTTGCCTACAGCTTCCTGAGAATGAAAAGACATCCTGATCTTAAGTCACTCATAACTATAGAATATTAAGTTTGATTGATTTTTAAGTATTGAATTTGCCTCCAGTGGCCAGTGTATGCAACTGCTGATCGGAGGTCCCGGGTCCGATTCCTGGGTCGGGCAAAAGTGTTACTGAGTTTTTCCGAATTCTCAGTAGCGGCACGGAGTCTGGTGATGTGCCCGGTAGCGGCAATAGGCTCGCACGCACCCGTGTGGGACCGAAAAATTCATGGCGAAATGTGGGTATAATATTACCTACGTTTACACCTCTCCCTACCCCTTCGCGGATACAGCGTGAGTATATAAATAAATAAAGTATTGAATTTTCAAAATCGATTACTATTTCATCCTATTAAAGACATTTAGATCTGTAAGTGATTCATTTTATTGACTGTCATCATCCTCTTAGCGTTATCCCAGCTTCAACCTGGGGTCGCTTACTAGTCTAACCGGATTTGGCTGAATATTAGCTGTTCCACGGAGCGACTGCCTGTCTGACCTCGGCAACCCGAAGGGATAGCAATATTCCATGGTTTAGACTAGTGTCAGTTTATTTAGAAGGTACTGACGCCCTATAACGACTGTCAAAGATCTTCATGACAACCGGGACCGACGGCTCAACGTGCTCTCCGAGGCACGGGGCAAGCGATAATTAACAATTCATTTTATTGACTGTAACATGATATAAGTGCGGTGCATAATACATGCTTATAATATTGTATTGTGCAATAGTTATATCGTGTTAAATAACAAGACTTAACATGAAAGTTTGAACATGTAATGAGACCCGAACAATGAATCCCCTAAAACTTAACTATAAGTAGGTACATTGTTCACGTGTGTATAGTAAATTTCTAACTTCATAATAAAATACACAGACATTATACCATTACAAAGTCACAAAAACTTGTAGTGAAACAATGTTACTCGTCAATACAATTCGCTCAGTAGCTTCAGCCTGTTAAACGAAAAACCGCACACATGTAGGCAAAAAGCTGTGACCCAAATATCAAAGTAAGTGACTTGCGAAGTCGCGAATACTCGAGGAACACACCCACTATCTCACACATTGACATGACACATACACGTAGGTATACATACACCCACACATACACAATTTTGTTCCCCTCGAGATTCCAGTATCCGTTGTTCTACTGTTTTCTTATCACGGTGACGTATACTCAGATTGCTTATGTATGTAAACGTACAATTTTAAAATAAACCTTCGTGATAGGCTTTTGCTTAGTAAGCAACAACTTCTCAATTTAAGCGATTTACACTTCAACCAAGTTAAGATTTGCCATTTAAGTTCTCTCCCTGTATTGGAATTAAGTTTTCTCTTGCTATTGTTGGGTTTTATAGTTGTGTATGTTTGCTTGTATTGCAATTAGAGCGTCACAACACATGGTTCACGTGGCCCGGTTTTTTACGGTTGACGCAACTCAACCAGTGTTTATACAATCATACAAGACTACGGTACTGTTAGTAACGTTTGTTTTTTAATGAGACTAGTATGTTGGTAGAAGATTCCTTTTATGGTTTAGATTAGTTTGAGTAGAAACTATTATTTATAAGCGCGGCCTCTGGCGATCATACAGCGATGTATTACAATATGGGACCTCCTTAGCTTAGTTTTGTGTGTAAATATAGATATTCTATTTAATTGAAATACAACATTTTTGCCATCTGACCTAAAGGGATAGATTTATTCCATGGCATAAACCAGTGTTCAGTATGAGTACTACCACTGTCAGTGGGTAACGGGCATAGCGGCCGCCAAAGACCGTCATGACCTCATGACAGACCCACAGCTTAACGTGCTCTGCGAGATTCAAATTACAATCAGACGATAACTAACAATTTTTGAAGTCTTTGTTTGAACCCGCTACCCTCTGCATGGCAGTGTATTGCTGTCTACACTAGGCTATTACTGTTCTCAATTTTATTCCACAGTATTCACCTTAACGTAAAACTTTAGTATGTATCCTTCAACTTTGTCATAATTTCCACGAACGTTGTAATTTAATAAAATCGATAAACAGTACAAAAGGGCGCCATAAAGTAAACGCTGTCTAAGATATTAACAACTTCAGAATGAGTTCTAACATGATTTCCTCCCGTAAATGAAATTATTATAAGTCGATTACTTAAAAAGACACTCATTTGCTTTTTTTATTTGTAGTTCAAAATAAAGGTCGTGTAGGTGTTTGTTTGTCAACAACCATTTCGAACGTTTTCCTTCTTATTTCTTATTAGCTTTTTAACTTTTTTATTGCATGATATAAATACGATATGGAACACACAGACATAAAAACGTATTTTTATGAGCCACTTACGTGTTTTTCTGAGTAATTTTATGCCAAGTACGTGTGCAGTGATTACGTATACATTTTAAAGGCTTTTGTGTAGCTTTGTGGATGTAGGACGCAAAACCAATAATATGGTAGAAACTTGTGCAATTTTCACACGTTTCTAGAAAGCTGACGTGAAGACTCACAAGTGCATAACGTATAATTATATGGGACGAGTAGCAGACAACTTTGTCCAGTCGTACATAAACATGATAATAGTATCATTTTAATTTACATTTTGTAAAATTAACACTCTATCTTGCTTATATAAGTGGTATGAGAAGGCTTAAACTACAAGACATATTTCTGTTTCGGACTATAGGCAAATCGAATCGAATCTTGAAGTCCACATAAAATTTAATGTCTTGATGTCCCAAAACACGTTGTAGCCACAAAACCTCTAAACTCATGAAACCCTCTCACCAAACTACAGAACCACTACAGAGGTATTATAGGAAATGCGGCTGGGACTACTACCAAAAAAGGAAATTTAGCTTTGGTAAATATTAAAGAGATAAAAACGTAATTACTTCAGCAACTAGGTTGCTTACAACACTTATATATGTCAAAACCCTTTTCTAAAAAAGATGTCAGTTTCTTCTAGCTAAATTATCTCTTGAAAAGAAAAGCCGAAACATACTGAGAGTCATTGCTTTTTTCACCTGTTACCATTCTAATCTATTTATTTCTATCTCTCTCGTCGAAGAGCTCAGATATTTACATAGAGGCGCATTTCCTATGGGCGCTCTGAAGACAGACTTTCTGTAACCCAAATTGCCGCTTGGCGGCGTGGCAGTCGCGCTGTGACAGCTGTCTCTACGGGAGCAAGAGAGACGAACGTTCCTCCTGTGTATCTTAACTACGAGAGCAAGAGAGACGGAGAACGACGCCAGCGCCGCCAACGGCGCCAACTACGAACTAAACTGGAGAGTCTCCACTTAGAATCGGCACACGAAATCCTTAAGAACTGCGATTCTATGTAAATCTGTATTCATTGTTCTTGTGTAGCCATTCTTTTCATGTCTAATTCTCTAGGTGTGGCGTGTCGCATAGTTTTTCGCATAATTATCAAACAGTTGCTCCACGTCCGTCACATAACATATTACGTTATAAAACTAACCACCACGCTCTAAGTAATTACAATGAAAGTTGATATTATGCCGTACGAGCAAACTTTGTTCTGCATACATCTGGGTTAATAGAACACCGCAACTTGGCGTTATTTTTGTTAAACGTTACCTACATACTGCAGGCTTATACTTATGCGGTATAAAGTTATTAATTGTTTAAGCTACTAGAGCAATAGCTTAGGGAGATCGTAGATCAACGATTTCCAAAAGCAAGTTCTGCATTGAGTATACTAAGTTGTCTGTACAGAGTACGGGTAGACTCATCCAGAATAGGATATTATAATTATGTACACAGAGACACGGATTGCACGATACCTTCACAAAAGAAAGAGACAACAGTAATAAAACATGCCATCTCTTTTTGGTCCATTATTCTCCAAAGAATCTGTTGTTGTGATCTGCTGTGTGGCTCTCTGTTTCTAGAATACTATAATTCTAGAAAGAAGAAGCTACTCAAACTTATATAGGTATGACCATTTCATATATTTTGATTGCTTTTGGGTGTGCTGTGTCCATGTCTCTATATCAACGGAATAGTAAAGTATTGGTAAACTCGCTCTTTCGCATTACTAGATCTTCAAATTCTCTAATGCGATTCGACTTATTCATCCAGGCGTATGTATGGCTGTCACAAACATCCGTGCTGTATACGACAAGACAGATGCCAAAGACAGAAGTCGACGACTTGAAACATTGTCGTTGTACATGACGTTGGATTGTACAACGTTACGCCTACATAGAATTAATTCCACTACAGCAGGTTGGGGTATTTCTGTACTATAAACAATTTATGATATAACTGACAGTCAACAACAGTCAATAACTGAAAAACTAATATACCTACATACTAAAAGACTCTCTGTGGAAAATCTAACATTATGTCAAATCTAGGTAGTTAGACTGCCTCGTTGGTCTCGCGGCATAAATGTGCGCGTGGGATTGGTAGGTCTCGGGTTCGATTCCCAGGTCGGGCTAAGTGTTATTGGATTTTCCATTAGGAAATTCTCAGTAGCAGCACGGAGTCTGGTAATGTGCCCGGTACGGCAATAGGCTCGCCCCTATTACGTGGGACCTAAAAATTTATGGCGAAATGTGGGTGTAATATTACACCTCTGCCTACCCCTTCGGGGATACAGGCGTGAGTCTATAAAAGAAAATAAAAAAATAGTTAGCAAGAAATCCAACCACGGGCTATAAGGCACCTGGGATCACGTGTTGGTGCTGATAAATTTGAGCATTTACCTGTACCTACTGAGCATTCTTGCGATTGTTACAAAACAGAAAAACAAATGATAGTGTTTTAGCGTTTATTTTGATTTGACGTTTTTGCTGATTAGAGCGTTCGCTAGAAAGATTGTGAAAATGTTCGTAGTAATGTTCGGCTCTGTTCGTTGTTTGGTGTGACAAAACAAAAAAGCACGTGTATCAGCATCATTAGGATGATGGTGAGTAGGTTGATATATCCGTTTTTCATTTCTAATTAAAATAATCAAAAAAAAATATAGCTCATATAATGATTTCAAGTGTCAGAAATGCACGTTTTTATTGCTTGTTCTGTCTTGTGGTTGTAGAACTACAAGACAGAACAAGCAATAAAAACGGGCATTTCTTAAATGGAAAGGCGTAGGCCCTTCCATTGCCAATGTGGTAGTAAATTTAAATAATTAAGTAATTAACAATAAAATAGTAAATAATAAAAATAAGACGACCAGTTCGCGCGGCGGGAATGTAAGCGACTGCTACGCCGAAGGTCGCGGGTTCAATTCCTGCTCAAGTCAAACATCTGTGTGCATGAACATGGATGTTTGTCTTGATCTGGGTGTTTCTATGTATAATATGTATGTATTTACAAAAAAAAGTATATATCTATGTTTATCCATTATCTATTACCCATAGTACAAGCTTCTACTTAGTTTGGGCCTTTGGGGTGTTGTGTAAATGTAAAAAAGAAAAAATAATAATTTTAATGTTAACGTTCATAAGCGTCAAATTACGACCTACGTGAATAAATGATTGACCCAGAGTCCCAGTGATTTGAATGCTTCGTAAGCTTTCGTTGGCGCCTTCTCAAACATACCTGTATAATTATTGTGTATTTACTCTACCCAGTTGCTTCCACCCTTTGTCCTCCTTCCGCATCATATATTCTTGTGTCAAGTCACTCAAGCACCCTTCATTTTCACGCGACATAAATCTTGTACGTTTAAAAATATACATATGGTAGTATGGCGAGGCTTGGGTATTATGTTTTCTTGTCTAGAGTTTGTACTTCAAAATGAAGTTTTGCAGATGCTAGACGAAGCGTAAGTAAGAAGTGTGCGTAATGTTCCTACTATTGGCTTTTGCTTGCAGCTTCGGATGCACATGAAGCTTAACATTATACCAAATAAATAAACATAAAAGTTCATATTTGGAGACGACATTTCAGAAATTTCAAGCACATCAAGTTTCACAACAAGAGGTGAGGTTACGCTGATAGTAGTATGTTGGTATATATTATGTTTGTGAAAATCATCTTATACGGCTTAGCAATTTTAACACGAAATATTAACATACTTTTGCGTTTATAATATTAATAGAAAAAGATTTAATTTATCCTCGGTATCATCTTTAATTTGTACTAGTGGTCTCTGTTCTTTATGGTTTAAAAGGTTTTCGATTTAAAACTTTATACAATCATTGGCATATCATTAAAAAATATCCTAGTTTCTCTAGGACTGTAGGTTGTCTAATTCCATACTAGGAAGAGTGTGTACTATGCTGACCGGACGAGTGATATTTTATTCCCAGATGAAAAAAAAACTACGTTTTTTTAAGTCTGAGAATTGGAAGTACAATCGCCAGGGTTACTAACCACACGTCAACTACAACAAGTCAGTAACAGGTCAGTAAAAAAATAACATTCATTCGGTAGAAGTAGTCCTTCATTAATATTATATAACAAAGCTTTGGCGCTCAAGTGAATGAAAATCAATACTCTAAAGTGAATGTGTTGATCGTATTACATACGCATATCAAGTAACATCTCAGCACTATATTTAGATACGCTGTCGTGACAGCGGTATAATCATATAACATAATCAATTTGTTGGATCACGTCATGTATTTGGATCGGAATTTACAAGTGACGGTCTTTGGTCATGTACTTAAATGTTTAAAATGTTTTTGTAACATGCTGTCAGTGGTTATTATGACTATCGATCTGGTCTTGACAGATAACTAAAACGGTAACAGTGATCTACACGCATATCTTCTTTAAGCAATGTGAAAGTAACAAAATTAAAGAACATTCTTGTTTCTTCGGTTCTAAGAAGATATATAATTTTTTCAGGAATGAATATTCTAAAATTCTGTAGCTATTTTGATGAAACTTGTATTAAGCGCCAGGTCGAAAGATACTTAATACACAAAAATACTACTATATATAACAATGACGCCTGGCTTCTGAAAAGTGGACATACATTCATGAATTTTGGCTAATCATAAGTAACACTTACAAATATAGTGCAATTTGCGCAACATCATTTTATTACTACAGGACGTTTAAGGGAATAACTGAACACACTAGAATTTTGGAATAGTTACAAAGAATCACACCTAAATATCGATCTAAGGTTGCGCTTGTAGGCCTTGACCTCATGGTCAACGATCATGGCCAATCGTAGGTCATTGTTCCGTTACCAAGGATGACATGTGTGCACTGTCTAACTATTGTTGTGCACTGTCTAACTACTGTTTTAACTATTCTTTTTATGTTGACCAGAAGCTGTGAAAAACGGTGGAAACGCTTATATTCTATCAAAAAGTCTAGGATGCAGTGACCGTAGTAGACATCGAGTTTTTATACTCATGGAGTCTCGGGAAAATCTAATCTGACGTCGAACCCGCTACGAATTTAATCAGAAGTTTCTTGAAGTAGTTGGTAAATATTATAGCCTATATCTTTTTTGTTACGTCGAGGAAATACTGTCGGCTCTCCGGCACTGGAGAAAGGAAGTGAGAGCCGGAATATGTGGTATTACTACTAGACCAAAGACACCTTACTGGGAGAAGACAGGGTACAGGAGCTGTCCAGTCTTACTCCCATGGTACCATGTCCATAACTAATCCCAGGGAAGTCTACAAGCCCACACCTGCCCCTACTGGCAGCTTCCTCGAGCAACCTATTCCTAATCGGCCAGCAGTGGACTATGGCTGTCTGATGATGACGATGATGATTTAGACGATGAAAAGTGGGTAAAAAGTACCGACACCTTCCATTTATTTGACTCCGATATTTAAAAGGATATATAATATCTATGCTAATATGTGTATATTTTTAATTAGCAATTACTATTCAGAGAAGGTGCGACCCAAAAGCGAACAAGGCTAATGGAATTTCAGCTTGTTATCAAATGTCTAATATATTTTATCTATTCAGTAACAGTAGCGAGTGCTGCAAAAACAAGTATTTAATTGAAATTAAACATATTGTATAGTAAAGTGATGACTTATTTTCTATAGTAAATAACGTTTTTTTTTTAAATACTTGCATTATAATAATGTGTTAATCGCTTATACCACGCATGCTGTGCCACCTTTATTATTAAATCAGTTCAAAATCCCGAATACGACCAAATATAAGACGGTAATTATAAAATTACAAGCTAGCTATCCATTTACATATAATAAAATTAAATAAATTTTAGAATAAAACAATTTTAACTACTTAAATACAAAAGTTAAATTAAAATATTTAAATACAATACAAATAAAAAAGAAAATATATATTCAAAGGGCGTCGTGAAAGTCCTCCACATCGCCGTCTATTGGGAACGTGCCCAGAAGACTGGCAGCATTGCCACGCTGTATGGCAATGCTATTTTTTGTGCTAGATACATATCTACCAGCCTTCTGGTCACGCGAGGAAAAAAAAAGGAAATTAATAAAATTATTATTTCACTAGGAATAAATCCTCTATGTGGTGCCCGTGTGGTGACGGATTAAGAATACAGAATGTCACCACCCCATATCATCCCATAGGTGTCGTAAGAGTCGACAGAGGCAGCATATTATGCAGAGAACACCACTTTATGAGAAGGAAAACTTGATACAAACCCTATACCAACCCGTTTGGCCAGCGTGGTATAGTAGGCCAAGTCCTCCTTTCAAAGGAGAGGCCTAGTCCAGCAGTGGACTGTTGAAGGCTGATGATGATGAAATCCTCTATCGCAGTTTCGAAACAACCATTTGTGGATCACATAAAGTGTTGTACCGAGTGGGAATCGAATCCACAACGCTCAGTGCGGTATAAATTAAGCGGCGATGTGATCACTTCAACTACTGCGCTAAGCGTGCGGTTAAAATTATAACAATGACGTAATTAATGATCATATAGGAATCCACTATTTCTTTTTTTCACGCCTGTATCCCCGAAGGGGCAGGCAAAGGTATAATATTTCACCCACATTACGCCAAGCATTTTTTAGGTCCCACATTATAGGGGGCGAGCCTATTGCCGTTACCGGGCACATCACCAGACTCCGTGCTGCTACTGAGAATTCGGAAAAACCCAGTAACACTTTTGCCCGACCCGGGAATCGAACCCGGGACCTCCGATCAGCAGTCGCATACGCTATCCACTGGACCACGGAGGCAGTCGTCCAATATTTCTTCATTTGCATTAATCGCTGGCATAATGATTATATTATTATTATTAATAGTACTATTAATATTCACTGTGATTGTTTAAATTAATCTTTTGCATATTCGCATTTTTTTACTTTATTGTTGACATTGAAAGCCAGAATTAATTATTATTAATCACTATTTAGGATATGTGTTGAACTTAGTGGTTTGCCATTATCGAATAAGTTTAAACAATTTTCACATGGAATATCAGGTTATAATGTAATAGTATTTTAATTGAAATAATTATTTTATATCTTCTGCCTCATGTGTCTATAAGTGCACTGCTCGGTACTGTGCCGATCCAAAATGCTGCCGTATTTATATTGTATGTAAGTTTATATTAAATTAATTTATATTATAAAATAACTTTAAAATGCAGGCATTGTAGTGGTTTTCTAAGTAAATTTACGTTCAGCTGTTGGCAGTATCTTGTGAAGGAAGGCACTACCTAGGTATTTTTAATTAGAACTTCAAGAAAAGTCACAAGCTGCCTTCTTAAAAGTTTTAAGGTATTTAAGCCAAGGAGAGGCATCCATTGCCCTACTCCCGTGAACACGTGTCTAATAACATAATAATGGTTCTCTGAAGAGGTAACCAAAAATATTTACTATCAGTCTTGTTAATAATCTCTCTCACTGCTGAGCACAGGCCTCTTATCAGAGTAAAACCATAGTTCATCACGCTGCCCAAGTGCGGCTTATTAGATTTTATATGTCTTTCAAGAACATTATAGGAACTCGCACTCATGCTGGTTTTCCTTCACCATTTAAGCAACAATTAGCAATTTCGTCCAAACATAATTATTTTCGGAAAGTGATTACCTATTGCTCGCCGTAAGTTCGAACTCGAGACGTAGCTTAACAGTCCATTGGTAATTCCATTGGGCTTCGCTGCTCTACAATATATTATAACTGGTCATATTGTTGTATGAAAATGAAAAACTAAAATTCATAGAAATAAAGGGATACTTTCCAACATAGAAGGAAATAGATTGATATAAATAATGCGCTGCCACTCGGCCAGTGTCGAAGGTTCGATAACATTCGATGTTTGAATGTCTCAACCCTTCGATAGAGTTCAAGAGCGGCGTCAAGGCAATTCTGAATAGGTTTAGGTAAAAATATCTTACTAAAATTGCCAGGGAATATGTTACTGGGGAGATTTTTTATAGAATTTTCTTTTAGGTTGTATTTAGATAACAGTAAGTTTTTTTGGATACTTACATTTAGGTGGCGATTCTCAATCATGTATTTAGATGTAAAGGTTATAATAATTTAGATCTAAAGGGTATTGAGAAAAGTAAGTAATATTATGACCACGCATGATACACACGCCGAAAGTCGCGATTTATATAATTCAATTCTTATTTTCAAATAATTATGCGACAAAGTTACCTTTGTATTTATGTAAATAAATACTTGTATGTGTAAAATTTGCGGATGTCTGAAAGAATTTATGGGTGAAAATTTTGTTTTCAGTATTTACCTTGTTCACGACATTAATTATTTATTATGAATATTACACTAATTGTACTATGTTACATGCTATAAAGTTTATTCCATCAGAAGTGTTCATGTACATATTCTAAGCACCGTGCGGCAAATATACCACTGGATTTAGAGAATCTTTTTTCATAAAACCCTATTATCAAAACATCTGCAACATCAACATTATCTCTACTTATTGAATTTCATTTTATGAACACTAAGCACTTATTGCGGCCCTCAAAATTGGCAAAACTAGTGCGTTCTCTTTTACTAGCACTTTTGAATAATGTGTATGACAAGGATGGAGGTAGTACTGCATATTACATACTCGCGTGACGGGTTCTGCCATTTGGCTCGTGTCAAGGCTCTTTCCTTCGCTTTGAAGACTTCACTTTCAATCGAATCAATAGGTTACTGCTTCATTGGCAATCGATTTATCAAATAAGAAATGATCAGTGGATAAAAATAGAATGTATACTTAAATATGAAAAGATAAGTCTGACTAAGCGGAAAATGTGGGTTATTTTCGTAGGTATGTGATTGTTATCAGAAATGATACTTAGGCCAATTATAAAATAATTCGTATTACCCAATTACGTAAATATTAAAGATATCTTATCATTACTAGATAAGCTTATAATTTAACTAGAGGTAAGTACATACATATACATCGTCACGCCTTTTATCCCCGAAGGGGTAGGCAGAGGTGTATTTCTACACCCACTTTTCGCCAGATATACTTTAGTCCCACGTAATAAGGGGTGAGCCTATTGCCGTACCGGGCACATTTCCAGACTCCGTGCGGCTACTGAGAATTTCGTGACAGAAAAACCCAATAACACTGCCCGACCCAGGAATCGAACCCGGGACCTCCCGATCCCACGCGCACATTTATGCCGCGAGACCAACGAGGCAGTCGTATAGGGTTTGATGTCGAGTTTTCCGTCTCTACGCAAAGATGGTATTTGCATCGTGTTATCCCTTAGTCGCCTCTTACGACACCCACGGGAAGATAGGGGGTGGTGACACTTGTATTCTATGCCGTCAACCACACGGCCAAAGTAACGGTACACACACACACGGTAAGTACCTATTTGTAAGTAATATATGATTTAATCGTGTATGGCGTTATAATTACGGCGAAAAGACAGACTTTTGGTGATGCTGATTGCCTTAATAGATTCATAACTTCATTTTGTGACTGAACAGGTATTTCTTGAAATACCTTCCTAAATTTAGGTATTCTTGAATGTCACAAGTCACCCTAAGACTTTGTTGATTTATTCATTGATTCCATTCTTCCGTATTCAACCCAATTCATATTCCGTTTTTTACCCACTATACTTATTTTAAATATATTTTTTTCCGTTTTGTACGCAAAATATATTCCGCATTCAACCTCGGTGGGTTGCATTTTAGCATTATTTTTGGACAGACTGCAAAACTAAACTAAACTGTATAATAATCATGAGTTTTGTCAAATTTAATGCAAGATCATCTGTGGCGTCATTTATACCATGTTTTTACCAATTGAATTTATTGTTTTTGTTTTAAGTTAAACAAATTTGACTGTTATGTTGGTCAAGAAGTAGTAATGAATAGTAGACCCTAACTGCTAATCTAGTCGTCGTACGTAGTAGTACGTAGCAGGTAGTAGAGCCTTGCTGATTTCAGCATGAATGGGCCGGCTCGACCGGGGAAGTACTACCCTCTCACAGAAAATCGACTTAAAGTAACAGTACCAACACTGTTGCGTTTCGTTCGGTGAGTGAGAGTGCCGGAGGCCCTATCCCCTTTCCTTCTCTCTCATCCCATTCCTCATCCTATCCCTTTTCCCAACCCCGAGGGGCGGCAACGCACTTGTAACTCCTGTGGTGTTGCTTGTGTCCATGGGCGGCGGTAATTGCTTACCATCAGGCGATCCGTCTGCTCGTTTGCCGCCTATTACAATAAAAAAAATCCCAACCAGGGCAAATCAAGTGTGACGAGCACAATTATTTGCTTCGTGTCTGGGTGTAATTTATCAATAATTTGACCTAGGATACCGTCGTAATAATCAACAGAGTCTCGTTAACAGTATAATTAATCAAGCCCAAAGCACCTGTAACCGGCGAGCATGAAATGAATATAGAGGAAGTGCGTGTGGTTTGTAAGGATAGAAGTAAGTGGCTTCTGTTGTCTACCCCGACGGGAAAAAGGCGTGAGCATATGTATAATTAATTAAGTAAGCCAAAGATTTCAATGGAATTGTTTCTTTATCAAGTAAAGAATAATTCGAATTGCAACAGACAGAATGCGAGAAAAGGAACGCGTTATGACTAAGCAAGTGTAATGAAGAATCTTAAGAGAACAATGTGAAAATAAATATTACATTTTGTTTTCTTCGTGTGAGTTTTCGAACAATAATGCAAGGTCATAAGAGGTTCACATGATTTTCGTGTCATTGCGTCCCGTCCCCCTCCCTGTCACAGTAGGTCTTATACATTCTCATCTAATTTTTCATACAGTATCACACTTCCCCCTCTATATGTTTGACGTAATTTGTGGATGGCCCAATGGTGATTCCCAAAAGTTGTCTGAGCTCCGACCCATCAAACAAAACTTCTCAGCTGTTTTTCGAAAGAAAGGCGACATAAATGGAAGGATAAAGGCGTAAAGTGGATGAGAAATTTGGTCAGTGGGTATCGCCTTACATTTCACGACCCACTCAAGATTTGCTTCCGACCCATCAATGGATCGGAACCCATAGGTCCGGAAATGCTGATCTAGGCTATTTCAAATATTTAACACGAATATGCTGTGATGCTGCGTGTTCTGTAACTCTAGCGACCCGAATCCGATACTAGCTTGTCGGGGTCACCAATGTGGAGGAATAAGGTGTGGTGTTCCTCCAACTAGAGGGAGGATCCTCTAACCAGGCTAGGTGGTCGTGCCTGGTAGACTGCAGTCCGGCCTTTTCTAATATCTACTACGTATAGGCTGTATTACCTACAAATATCATACATTACCGGTGACGCGGTCATTAAAACCCATATTCCAATATCGTTAAATGACAAGACATATTCTAATAGTATTTAAGTACTTAATAGCCGCAAATATTTTTTTTATAAATGTGAAAGTTTGTGAGGATGGATAGATGGATGTTTATTACTCTTTCACGCAAACAATTCTGAACGAATTTTAATGAAAGTTTTCAGCACTATAGCCGATAGAGATAGCCAGAGGTAGTATTTATGAAAATCTTGTGAACAATCACTAGTAAGAAAATTGATGAGTATGTACTTTCGATTTGTAACATTGATGATTGATTTACATATTGTTCCTATTAATTTTGCAACGGCAATGTTTTAAAACACAAAGCGACGTGTTTTAAACAATGCTATTAGTTATAAGGCAGTTTGTTTGATCACTTTACTACACAAAGGAGCACCGACATTTATATGTAGGTAATCTAATAATATTTATATGTAATATAATATATAAAGCTGAAGAGTTTGTGTATTAATTTGATTGAACGCGTTAATCTCAGGAACTTCTGGTCCAATTTGAAAAATTCTTCAGTGTTAGATAGCCCATTTATCGAGGAAGGCTATAGACTATATAACATCATGCTATGAGCCACAGTAGCGGAGCAGTAGCCTTAAATAACGCAGGTGTAAGGTGTAACCGCGGGCTCATCTAGTAGGAGTATATATACATTTACTTTACGTTAGGTAGGTAGAATATTGGTAAATTATGCATCAGTTTGGTCGTTTAGATCCCGTTGGCCTTCACAGCATAGACAAGCAATTAGAATTTTTAATTAACGAAAACAAAGACCGCCGCTTTGAAGGCAATTTCAAATTTTCAAATTTAGAATGACTTTCATTCGAAATCCGAATGGAAATAAAACAATCGTTGGGCGTTAATTAAATTTTCTTACTTCCTACGAATAAAAGCGAATAATTAAAACCAAGTTTGCTCTATACTTTTAGTAAATCGATATAGTACCTAGTAGGGAATAGGGATTTTCCAGGAATCAGAAATAAAATAATTATAAAGAGATATTAGCATAGAACTGCCGTGTGGTTGACGGCATAGAATACAAGTGTCACCACCCCCTATCTTCCCGTGGGTGTCGTAAGAGGCGACTAAGGGATAACACGATGCAAATACCATCTTTGCGTAGAGACGGAAAACTCGACATCAAACCCTATACGACTGCCTCGTTTGTCTCGCGGCATAAATGTGCGCGTGGGATCGGGAGGTCCCGGGTTCGATTGCTGGGTCGGGCAGTGTTATTGGGTTTTTCTGTCACAAAATTCTCAGTAGCAGCACGGAGTCTGGAAATGTGCCCGGTACGGCAATAGGCTCACCCCTTATTACGTGGGACTAAAGTATATCTGGCGAAAAGTGGGTGTAGAAATACACCTCTGCCTACCCCTTCGGGGATAAAAGGCGTGACGATATGTATGTATGTATCAAAAGTTATTGCGAAAATAAGATAACATATTCATAAAAGTAAAAAGTAAAGTTCTATTTGAAACTTTAAATTATACAAAACTTAATTGAAACTTATTTATTTTAATTATTTAAAACATAATTCAATTTAACAATAATACAATTGTTAAATAATAAAGTAATTAAGTACTTCAACAATCTGATAGTATAGGTACATAATTTACCAATTTAGTTCTATACATGATAATATACTTAATTATGTAAATACAGTCTAACTGCATAATAATTACTCGTAAAATTCAAATTCAAACACATATATCTGCATACTAAAATTACATTTTACTACAAAATTATATTCCGACATGCAAATAATATCAAACACCTCGTTTGTTTATGAACCGCATATGAATTATGATAAACGATGTAACGCATGACGGCCCGGCATTATACAACCATCTACTAATAAACCACAATAAACATAGAACAACGCGCAATGTGAAAACACATTGTTGTAATGAAAACACACACATGTACCTATGTGTCAGTGAATCGTAGCTGAGTACGTATCTACTAGAGGCATCCTCTATTCAATTTATAGTGGGACTAGTCCCACCCTTTTATCACCTATATGTACCTGTAGCCAGGTTACGCAGTAACCATAGAAGACACCGAGTCTTGATACTCGTGTAGTCCCGAAAGTTAAACTGTCTAGGAACACGCATGGATTTTAATCAGAAGTATATTAGAGGAGTTGGAAAATTATTGAACCCTCCTGAGCAAAGCGGGAAAGAAACAACGAAGAGTTATAATGTTGAAAAGAGACTAGCACCAGTCGGTTACAGCGGCTGCCCCGACTCGAGGTAGCGTAAATGGAGATGATTCTGCCTTCAACCTGAAGCACAATTTCATGCCGCGTTGTGCTTCAGGTTGAAGGCAGCGTCTCCCTTTGCCTTGCCCCTAGTTGAGGCAGCCGCTCGAACCGAGGAAGACTCTATGTTGAACACAGCTATTGAGATGTTGACAGATCTTTATGTGGGTATGTTTGACCCCTAAGCGACTTGACGGTGCGCGAACGAAACAGCAAGAACAAAAAGAGGATGAACGTAGATGCAGAAAACTGAAGGATGCAAATTCAATTAGCGCTGTATACAATTTAAATTTAATTAATTTATAATTAAAAAATAGCATCTTTCTCTTTTCTATACATATATGTTGCCGTGCTCTACAGGGTTCATAATATAAGTATTTACTGTGGCTACTTTGATATTGTAATACCTAAATGCAATCAAGTATTGAGTGTTGAACAATTTGGACCAGACAGAAGTGTGATTACTCTACGTATTTATTACTACATTTTGGTATCATGAAAGTCATGATAGGCCCCTAGGTATGATAAAAAATGCTGCATGAGTTGTGTTCCTTACAATATGAGATTTTAACATATTGAGGAAAGCATGAGAAGGAAAGTATGTTCATGAAATGAAATCTTTATTCGCAGATATCTGGTTACAAAGGTGTTACATTACCTATTATTTGTCCTTAACATAACTCGCGCTCAGTAGGCATGCGAAAATTATGATGAGTAATTTATTGACTCTATAATTTATTGTTACTTTTCAAAAATATAATTTAAATGTAAATTTAAACGTTGTTTTGTTTAACTTTTTTAATTGAGAATTAAATATAATTATTTTCAATTTACTCATCATTCATACTACAATACTATTATTTTATTAATTTAGAAATTCCAGTAAAGTTTAAAAACATTTTCGATGAGCCAAAGCTTTAATCGCCTTTCAAATTGGGTAAGAGGCAGTTGTCGTATTCGGCGTGAAATATGATTATAGACTTTGATAGAAGTTATGAAACATTTTTATGGTAAAAAGTGTTATTACAATATGACTCCACCTTCAACCTCTATGTGCATATTTACAATTTTCACTTACTTTGTTAAATAAGTGTTTTGGGTTGTTACTAATATTCCTATTTGTAATAGATACTAGCGTCAGCACATGATTTTTAAATAGAGGTCGCCACATGTCGCCCTAGTGCATTTCTTTTGCATAATGCATGCCCTATTGATATCTGTTGAGTTACCCCATAACAGTAATCCGTATTTTAATACAGAGCCTACGTGACCGTGGTAAGCTGTCAGAGCTGTGTTAGTGTCTGAATTATTCTTTAGCTACCTAAGGGCATACACAAATCTATTTAGATTTTTACAAACCGCATCAATATGCTGTTTCCAATTGCAGTGCTCGTCTAATACATATATGTAAGGCCTAAGAATTTTATAGAGAAATTTTGTTGTATTTCTTCACCTCCTTAAGTTAGTTTAAGGGATTGTGGTTGTTGCATATAATTTGTAAACTGTAGATACTTAGTTTTAGAAAAAATCACTTGAAAGTCATTTTGTGAAAGCCATGTTACTATATTGCTGATTGTCAAGTTACATTATTTTCATGCACCATAGTGTTATCAGTTCAGTGCAGCGGGCCACCAAAACAAAATGAAGATTAATCGTGATCCATCAAAATTTTTAATCTAAAGAAAGCGTCATAATCACTCCTCTCATATGAAAATAAAAAAAAGCTTTCAAACACCTACACAAAAACTGTTAGAAAAAACTCATATTCAAATATAAAACTGAGGGTATAGCATCTAATTTTATTAAAAGCTGCGTCATCGGCTCGTAAACACAGCCACCTGTGACTGTCAGTCCGTCTATTATAATGCCTCCTCTACACTACTCGCGAAGTTGAACGAAGTTAGACGAATACGATAGTGTAGACAGGCACTTCGGCTTACCTCGTCAAACTTAACCTCGCCTCGGCCAACTTCCATTTGTTGTCGGTTTTTGCGCCCGAGTCAAAGGGCCCGAAGTTGCACGAAGTGCGTTTACGAAGTGTCTCTCTACACTACTCGGCCGACTTCGTTAGAACAGTGCGTGTAACACGATTATGAGCAATATAAAGTGCTCACAGGAGCAAATTATTTTGTTCCTCGAAATTCTGCAAACAGAGACAGTTATTTGGGACCCCAATGACAAATGTCATAAAGATAATAATAGAGATAATGTCATAAGAAAATAAGTTATCATCCATCACAAACGTGCGCAGGCTATCGGCACCACAGAGCGAATGAGCTCCTCGCGAAGTTGAACGAGTGTGTAGTGACGCATTTCGGACTTCGGCCAAAGTTTCTCGAGTACTTCGCCGAGGAACTTCGCGAGTAGTGTAGAGGAATCATAACATTATATCCAGTTAAATGATTTGTTCGGACCTTTATGCACCATTCCAGCGTTCAGTGGTTTACAGAATAAAATTTAAATATTCGAGCGCGTGATTGTGTTAATAAAATACGCTGCATGAACGCAATTGAGCTCGTTTTAAATATTTTTCACAGCGTGTTGGACTATTGTTTGTATTTAAACCATGGAGTGTCAGTTTTTCAATTTATTTGGTTTGTATCGAATAATGGTTATATTTACACATATATGAGGTCAGTGGGCAGTATTTCTTGCACCGCCAATTACACATTACGATGCACGATCAAGAACATCTTGAAATCACAGAATTAGATTTGTTTCTGAATGAAGCAAGAGAGATATGTCAGGATAGGATCGTGGCAAATGGCGTTCCGTAGTCTCTGCCTACCCCTCCGGGAAACAGGCGTGAGTCTATGTATGTATGTATGTTGAAGTCTGTAACCCAGGATAGGTAGTCTGAACTGGTGTGACTCAGATCATACAGCGTTTCGCAGTCCACTGCTGGACATATGCTAAATTGCCTGACAATAGCATTGTGAGTCAATAGGAGGATTTGGCCTACTATCGAATATGCTTCCCAGGTGTGGAACCTTAACTATGTTAAATACATATCGCGTTTAGAAAACGTCCAAAAGAAGTTCCAGAGGTATATTCAATTTCGTTCCAGAACATATTTTCCAGACTATTTTAGCCGTTGCCGAAAGTTCCACTTACTGCCTCTGCAGCAGCGAAGAAAAATAGTGGATATTTCCTTTTTATTCAAAATTGTGAATGGGTCGACGGATGTAGCCGAGTTGGTGAACAAGATCGGCCTGCGCGTACCATCTGCGCTGTTAAGAAGGCATAACCTTCTTCACACTCCTGACATCTCTAGCACCTACAGGCAGAATTCATTTACGATAAGGGCTTGACGTTTGTTCAATACAGCGTGCCGGAGAGTCGATATTGATCTCTTTAACACGAGTGTGATAAAGCTAAAAAAACCGGTCAAGTGCGAGTCGGACTCGCGCACCGAGGATTCCGTACAAACCTGTAGGTATATAAGTCAAAGTTCACCAGTCATAGTTATGGTATTTTTATTGCAAAATGAAATCCATAACATTACAGTATGGAAACCTGGAGGAGCATAAAGAAAAAGGTGTCTTTGTCGTTTGTAATCAGTCATCCTTTATTTTATATTAACATTATCGCTTATTTTATAATATAAATACCTATACCAGCCTTGCAGCAGCCTTGCAAAAGTCTGCTGATGAATGATGGTAAGATTTTTTTATCAAAGTTATTGATTTACAAAGTTTTAGTGACTATTAGAAATTTGTTACAAAAATACTAATTAAGTATTTTTAATAATTATAGTATTTATTTGCGATGAAAATTAAACTAGGGTGACTATTTACACATCAAATAAAACAATAATCAATATTCTTAAATAAATAATAAAAATAAGTAAGGGGCGATAAGCCCAGTGGTGTAGGTAACGGACTACCGAGACGATGATCTCGGGTTCGATCCCCAGGTACCCCAGGCACAAATCACTGACTTTTCGGAGTTACATATGTGTGTATTTAAAATGTTAATTATCGCTCGCTTAGTAATGTGCCCGGTAGATGGCAATAGGCTCGCCCTCTATTACATTGGGACCGAAACATAACTGGTGAAGTGTGGGTGTGTAATACACCTCTGCCTACCCCTTCAGGGATAAAAAAGCGTGAAGTTATGTTACGTTATGTAAATAAAAAAAAACATGTATACCTAAAGGAAATGTAAATTTGAAAGTATGGAATTAAGTATCAAATGTGAACCAGATCTGTAAATGGAGACTGAAAAAGGTATGAAAGTACCACATTGAACATTGAAGTTTGAAAAAACGTTATCTATAAATGGTACATTTATAGATAACGTTTTTTCTATTTACTACTTCGTGTTGTGCTAGTGTTTACTAACGGAAACATGTTTATAGATGAAAAATATGTGAAAATTCCATTTTGGGGATTCATTCTAAAATCAATATTGAAATCTCCCACGACAATCAGACGAGAACATGAATTATACCTATTGAGGTTGCTGCCGTATAGTGTTGTATTTATGCATTCTATTGCAACATTAATTGGACATTGTGGTGACCTATATACAGCTACCACCCTGACATTAAACATTTCGAAATGCAAGTATTCACAATGGCAGTTTGCAGCGTCTGGGTTATTTAAAATCTCAATCAGCCTATCGCAGTCCACTGCTGGACATAGGCCTCTCCCAACACGCACCACAGTACACGGTCCTCAGCCTTCCGCATCCTTTATCTGGGCTATAAGACGTTACTTCGTACCAAATTTCAAGATTTTGAGTACACGGGAAGTACCCTGTAGGTTTTGATTCCCTTGCGAGCAAAGAGTATACAAATACTACCTTGCGAGTAGACGCCAGTTTGAAAATATGATTATATTGCTCTTTCTTTTGATTGCGTAGACATAGAATTTTGATTTTGTTACAGCCTATCGGTGTTATATACCTGAGTATTTGACATGAATTTCAATTTAATACCTTCACCCGTTCAAGAGAAAGGGGTGGTAACTTTAAATTTATAAAAAATATTTTTCTTATATGATGTAACTAAAAATTGACAGTTTTCGCAATTTTTCCTTTATATGTGCTATAAGGCGTTGCTTCGTACCAAATTTCAAGATTCTGCATTTACGGGAAGAACCCTGTAGGTTTTGATTCCCTTGCGAGTAGGCGCGAGTTTGAAAATATGCTTATATTGCTCTTTCTTTTGATTGCGTTGACATAGAAGTTTGATTTTGTTGCAGCCCAACGGTGTTATATAGTTGAGAATTTGATATGAATTTCAATTTAATACCTCCACGGCTTCAAGAGAAAGGGGTGGTTACTTTAAATTTATAAAAAATATTTTTCTTATATGATGTAACTAAAAATGTACGGTTTTCGCAATTTTTCCTTTATATGTGCTATGAGGCGTTGCTTCGTACCAAATTTCAAGATTCTGAGTTCACGGGAAGTACCCTGTAGGTTTTGATTCACTTGCGAGTATGCGCGAGTTTGAAAATATGCTTATATTGCTCTTTCTTTTGATTGCGTTGACATAGAAGCTTGATTTTGTTGCAGCCTAACGGTGTTATATACCTGAGTATTTGATATGAATTTCAATTTAATACCTCCACGCGTTCAAGAGAAAGGGGTAGTAACTTTAAATTTAGTAAAAATATTTTTTTATATGCTGTAACTAAAAATTTACGGTTTTCGCAATTTTTCCTTTATATGTGATATAAGACGTCACTTCGTACCAAATTTCAAGATTCTGAGTTCACGGGAAGTACCCTGTAGGTTTTGATTCCAATGCGAGTTTGAAAATATGCTTCAATTTGCAGCATAAACGGCTGTATCTTTTGATTGCGTTGGATTAGAAGTTTGATTTTTTTACAGCTCTATGGAACCGTAGATTCGAGTATTTAACATAAATTTCAGTTTGATACCTCCACGCATTCCTGAGAAAAAGGGTCTTGACAGACGGACGGACAACAAAGTGATCCTATAAGGGTTCCGTTTTTTCCTTTCGAGGTACGGAACCCTAAAAAGCTTCTGCGTACCGAATTTTTTGCTAATCGAAGCTAGGCAATTTTGTCATGGCATAACGATTGCTGTGTTTGTTAATTTAAAACATGCCTGATGCGCTACAAAATTGCGATTTTGTAGCGCATCAGGCATGTTTGCCAACGCGAGGGTTGATGACTTCTATGCCATAATACGGAAGCGATGCGTATATTTAATTTAATTGGGTGTGTAGTCTCACCCATCGGCCGAGCATCTGACAGTCCCAGCGGTTTGACAATGCTTTCAGCATGCCGTGGGAGCTGGCGCATGTCCTATGCCGGAGCGAGGCGCATCGCTTCCGTATTATGGCATAGAAGTCATCAACCCTCGCGTTGGCAAACATGCCTGATGCGCTACAAAATCGCAATTTTGTAGCGCATCAGGCATGTTTTATTGTGTATATTTAATCGCATCAGGCATGTTGTATCATATTGTTTGTTGTGTAAGTCTGAGTTTCCCGTGATTTTGTGTTTATCTGTGTTGTATTATCATTTGTATTTATGTAGTTATGTATATTTTACTAACAATAGTCTATAAGTCGTTTTGTAATACTAATCCTATGGACCTAACAGTCTGCAAATAAATGAATATACTTTCTTTTATATTATTGTTCTCGTTGTTTGTTATCTTAAATTATGTCACATAGGTAATTATTTCATGTTGTATAGCGAAGTAGTCGTTTTACTGTTAACTTATTTTTATACACAAATACTAAATGTGAAAGCTTGTAATTGGCCGTAGCTTAAACATAGATAATTTTACATGTACTATTAACTAGCTGTAAGCTTTCTAAACTTGTAAATAAATAAATAAAATAAATAAATACCATGCTGGCCAGATGTAGACGGGATGGTATAATGTCTGATGTCAAGTAATCAATCTCTTCTCAAAGATACTGTTTTTTTATAGTCTCACGCCTTTTATCCTTGAAGTGATAGGCAGAGGTGTAATATTACACCCACAATTCGCCATGAATTTTTGGTCCTACGTAATAGGGGGCGAGCCTATTGCCATTACCGGGCACATCACCAGACTCCGTGCTGCTACTGAGAATTCGAAAAATCACTTTTGCACGACCCGGGAATCGAACCCGGGACATCCGATCAGCAATCGCATACGCTATCCACTGGACCACGGAGGCAGACATACTTATTAGTTCGTGTATTTTCCTTCGTCACTTCTTATGACACTCACTGAATGAAAACAATTTTTATTTTTAATCCGCCAGTCAGCCAGACCAGTATACTCCGCTCCTAGGACTGCCTGGGCTTTGGTAAATACACCAACCACGCTACAAAAAGTAAAACCCCATCAATTTTCACACGTACCTATAAGGTTTTAAATTATGAACGTCCTGTTCAAATGCGTTCCAAACTACAACTTGCATCAAGCGCTCTAAAACCCAAATGTGCATTCGTAATCAATTGTCTACTCTTCTGGAATAAACAGGTACATAGATTTACCTGTTTAACCGCCATACAATTAGAGCTCTATAGTAGCAGTGATTGGATCGGCAGAATGATTCATTTTACTCATACTCAGCGATAACCAATTTACCTTTCAACAACGTTTTGTGTAATTACGTTTCGGTTCCATTTGTTCTGGAGATTCAATATTTTTATATGACTTTATTGTGCGTTGATTGTTTCATTATTTGTCTAATGAACTGTGTTTAAGAAGTAATTTGCTACGTGCTTCAATATTAATGACCTTATATCTCTATAACGTGTTTGTTTTGTTAAGTGAATATATAAGATTTGCTATACAGACAATTTTTTTTATACAGAAAGTTATCCATATTACTATAATAAATGCAAAGGTATGTTTGTTTGTTCGTCCTTCTTTAACGTTGGTATGGAGCGATTTGACGGTATGATTTTTGCATGTGAAGATAGGAGCCGTGAAAATATTTTTACCGAGATACCCGACTTCCAAGTGGACGGAGCCGCGGGCGAAGAATACTAACTTTACACGTACAATGAAACAAGTCGGCGCTGGACCAGTTTAAAAAAAAATCCCTTGGCTCATAGAGTCGAGGCACACTAGAAACTGGTTTTGTAGACGAGTGTCAATGTACGTGTAAACTAGCACTGGAAGCGACAATGTCTTGCTGAGCTATTCTCGCCCTTATGGTGGTCTAGATAGAGTCGAGGCACACTAGAAACTGGTTTTGTAGACGAGTGTCAATGTACGTGTAAACTAGCACTGGAAGCGACAATGTCCTGCTGAGCTATTCTCGCTCTTATAGTGGTCTAGATAGAGTCGAGGCACACTAAAAACTGGTTTTGTAGACGAGTGTCAATGTACGTGTAAACTAGCACTGGAAGCGACAATGTCTTGCTGAGCTATTCTCGCCCTTATGGTGGTCTAGCGGGAAGTTGTTTGACTGTACGTTATAGAGGATCTTTCACAGTGATATCTTAAAGTGACGAAAATTTGATATTCTGTCATATCAGGACCTGTTTAGATTAGTAAGCGGACCTCGGGCTCCAAGGCGTGTAAGTCTTGGATGCAAGTGGTATAACGAAAAAATAAATAAATAGTACTTCACAGGATTTAAATATAATCCAAATTAATAATAACAAATTCGTTGTTGTAAATACAGCTTAAAATTTTACTCGATTTAAATAGTAGTACATAGTTCCCTAATAATATCTAGTAATATTTCAAAAAATAATAAAGAGGATAACCACCTCGTCTGAAAAACATACGTAGGATGCTATAAGGGAATTACAGCTCTCATGTTACCTTTCCAAAAGCACTATCGTGTAGTTCTCACTTTTCTCATTAACGAATTCCCTAAAGATTCTCATAATATCAAAAGTCTGATGAAACGCAGGTAAAGTTCTAGCGTGAACTTTGTCAAATATATCTTGTTATAGGGCTTTCACATCTGTGATTTACAGCTGCCCGTTAAGAAAATACGAGGGGCGATTGAAAAGTTCGTGGCCTAAGGTACTTAGCGATAAGGTATCATCTCGTTACTGATAGCACTACTTGCGGCAGTAATTGATAGCATAAATAACACCCATTCATTTATTTATGACGACCGGTTGGCGCAGCGGGAATGTAAGCGACTGCTACGCCGACGGTCGCGGGTTCGATTCCCACTAAAGTCAAACATTTGTGCGCATGAACATGGATATTTGTCTTGGTCTGGGTGTTTCTATGTTTGTATTTACAAAAAAAGTATATATGTATGTTTATCCATTATCTAGTATCCATAGTACAAGCTCTGCTTAGTTAGGGACTAGATGGTGATGTGTGTAGGTGGTAGAATATTATTTGTTCAAATTGGTTCATTAATACTTCATCCCTGGAACAACCAACAACACCATGTCGACCGAAACAGAAAATTCTAGCAATTTTGTTCACCACGCAGTGATTAAATTTCTTGTAAAAAAAAGAAATCTCACCCAAACACATTTTTTAAGGAATGTCATCCGTTTTTCAGGGTTCCGGCATAGAGCATAGATATTTATTTATAGAGATGTATTTCTTATTGGCGCTTTAAGACAAACTTTCTGTGACCAGTGTGACCCATATTGCCGGTTGGCGGCGTGGCAGTCGCGCTGTGACAGCTGAGTCTACGAGTGCAAGAGAGACGAAAGTTTCTCCTGTGTCACTTAACTACGAGAGCAAGAAAGACGGAGAACGACGCCAGCGCCACCAACGGCGCCAACTACGTACTACACTGACAACCGTCAATTCGCCAACTTTAATCGGCACACGACATCCTTAAGAAATAAGCTTCTATTATGTAAAAATTTGTATTCATTGGTTCCGGGCCATTATATACCATGGCAAAAAATGGGCTCGACTTTTTCATCGAGGAAGAGAAAGCTGTCAAAACGACTTCCGCCCAAGCCGGACGTGACAGTAGTGACAGAAGAAAATGTTCAAAAATTGAAAAAATGTATTGACCGACCGAAGAATAAAATTGTGGCCGATAGCTGAAGGATTACAGATTAGTAAAGACCAAATTGGATAAATTGTAAACAAAAAAAAAACACATGAAACAAAAATTGTGCGCGTTGGGTACCGCGAATGCTCACAGCACTCGACAAATAACGACGACTGGCGAGTTATAAGGAGTTTGGAGTTGTGTCAGAGCGATTTGGACAAAATTTGTAACCGCATCGTGACAATAGACAAAACCTGGATTCGTCAGTATGATCTGGCGACCAAACAATGCAGTGGATAAAAAAGGAGAAAGACCACCAAAGAAGTTTAAAGTGGAAAAGTCGGACTCTAAGATTATGGTGACCATTTTCTGGGATAGCGAGGGAATTTTATTGATTGATTACTTACCTAAAGGAACTACTATGAATGGTCAATATAACGCCAATTTAGCAGTCGACCAGAAGAGACGTGGCAAGTAGGCGCGCAATGTGTTGTTTCTGCAAGACGACGTGCCCGTTCACATCGCTCGCGTTGCGAGGGATGCCTTAAAAGCCACTGGGTTCACAAAAATTGATCATCCCCCCTGTAGTCTGGACCTGACTCCCAGTAACTTTTTCCTTTTTTTTAAATTGAAAAAGGATTTACGGGAGCGAAGATTTTCGGTGAAATGAGATGAAGACGGCCGTGTTAATAGAATATTATTTTAATGGTTTAAAGGCATTGTATTCACAATGTGAGAAGTGTATTTCACTTGGACACTCGACTTATATTGAAAAATAAAATAAAAAATCTATACTTTTCAGTCGCCCTTCGTACATGCTTAGAACATTTACATTTTAATTTTTGGTTTTAGAGTTAGCGTCCCTAAGGTAATATGCTACGAAATTACTTTTGAAAAGCTTGTGTTAGTAGTAAAAACTTAATCTTGTGTTTAAAATAACTGTCTTTCTAATAAGGTTGTCACCAAATGAACAGAGAAAGATTATCTAAATAAACGATTACATTAACTACTTTTCATCAGTCACATCTTTTCCTTTTGAAACAGATTTATTCAATTGTGTACATGCTCGTTTATTTATTTCATTATTTTATCTTCGAAACTCCAGCATAAAATAGCCACAATATTGCATTTTCAGAAGATATCTACTAATAAGCTTCTGAACTTTAAGACTCCAAAGGAGGTTTCACTGGCATTGACTACTAAACTTTTAAGACTCTGGACTGGTAGGTTATTTTCGGGAATTTCACTAGGTTGCGTCTGCTAAAGACCCCACATCTAATTTTGTGATTGACTATTAGAATGCACTAACAATATACCTAAACATTTGCGTAATTAGTGATAGTTCTGTTTTTAAAGCTTAGGTGTAGATAGCTGTGACATCAAAGCCCTGATATGCAAATCAATTTTTAACAGTTCTAAGACAGAAATAAAGAGCTTTTCTGAATGTGATTTATTACGACACGATAGAGCGTTAAGCACAGTCAGCTGAGTGCAGCTTAGACCCACGTCCCGAAATGTCGATAACCTTTATCGGGACATTACCGCCAGATGCACTAACCGAGATAAATGACTTACAAAGTTATTTATAAAAGGCCTCTTAAATCATAGTATGGATATTTAGGCCCGTTTTCACCACTTCTGGGTAGACCGTATCTTTTAGTTAAATTATGAAATGGAACAATTTCAAACGAACATATCAGTGAGCGCTGAAACTGGTCCTCAATCTAACTTTCGAAAGCTGAAATGTGGTTATAGGTATAATGTATTGCACACGCAATACATTATACCTATAACAAGATCAAACCGAGACACGCTTCACTAAGTGTTGGGTTAAAGTTCTATATCGTTTCATAATCTGCCAGTGCAGTGTTGGGTCTACGATGAAAATAAATGTTTTGTTCCTCTGATCGAAGATGGCTTTAATAATCAGCTTATGTAATAAACAATGGTTATTTCCAGTATATCAAACCACACAAAATAAAATATCATGTTTTATTTTCCAACTGCAGTTTAATTTTCTCTCTTTCTGCCTTTTGCATAAATGTCATTTAACTCGATTATCCTTTAGTAAAGGGCGGTGTAAAAAGGTAAATAGTCCACACCCAAACATGGCCTCATTTTCATCTGAAACGTTAATAATTAGAATCATCGATGCGACTTGTATTTATTTGCTTTTTCAGTACAATTATAAACTGACTTATAACTAAGTACGATTTATGTATGTATGTGCAATTTGTAGCCTTATTGCCAAGAGACTTTTGTTGCAGGCAACCTGGGCATAAAATGATATAAACTATTTTGTGGCGATGGTGTACCTGGTTACTTCACGAAATAAGTAAGAAATAATCCCGTACATACATACATTTATAATATACTGTTTTGGAATAGATTGTTTTGGATCGTAAAGTTTTCGTAACTAAGAATTTTGATTTGCCGCAATGCTGTCATTTTCAATGTGTTCGTCGGGTATACTGGCAGGTGGTGAAATGCTTTAAGCGTTGGTTGAACGATCGAGAAGCCGAATCGTCGTCGAATCTTGCCTTTTACACTATTAAATTAATCCGTACAAGAATAAACTCTTAAACTCGTTTTCTTTGGTAACTCAGACTACTAGGGTTTTGTTATAAACAACATATTTGTTCTGAGTCGCTAGTAATAGATTCATTGTGAATCTTACCGTCTAGTTTCTTATTTTTATGTATAGTTGGTATCTACATAACAAAAATATTTAACAAAAAATTATCGGCGACAGCTAGCCGAAGTATACATGGTGTTTAATACGCTGTTGCATAATTATTTCACTGATGATCATTCACCTTTAAAAAGGTTAAATGTATACCGGATTAATTGACTTGAACCTTCCATTCCTTCTATTACGATTGTAGAAATAAATGATCACTAAGCTGTTAAAGCAGTGTTCAGGCTAGCAGAAATGTAAAACGTTTCAATTTTTTCGAGTAGATTGATAGAAAATTCTTTATTGCTTTCCAGTGATAGAGTAGTAGTACACTTAAGTATTTCAATTCAATTAATAACTTCTTTGAAACCAGTAATATAAGAACGGTCTTATGGCAAACTGATTTCTTAAGAATTAAGAATGGAATAAATTTCATGGCAAGGAAAAATTAATATTAGGTAGGTACCTATTGTGCAACTTATAAAAAAAAAACTAAACCAAAGAGGTACTTCTTTGGCTTCCATTGAAATGGTATACCAAGTATTGAAGTAATACTAAGAATGTTATAAACTACGCCTTGGTAGTTATCGAATGAACGTCCAAGAAAAGTTAGACGCCAGTATTTCTCGAAGCGTCGCCGTCGTAAAGCCTAGTGGAAAAGTTATGTAAGTCAATCTGTTGATTTACAGACAAAGTTTTCTCTGCAATGACAGCTCAGGCCGTTATTTTTTTATAAGTCTGTGGTATATCAGCAGTAAAACTCTTTTCGGTGTCTAGCTTTTTATTTGCCAGTATTTTTGCTATATTTTTCTATTGTACTCGTGAATGTCAGTGCAAAGCATATATATAGAATTGGGTGATGATTGTACAAAGGAAACGTAGGCTAAGGACCCAAATTGTATGAACAAAGGCATGGCTGATTTTTGCCCCTGAGTTTCGGACTAGAAATTACTTGCTTAGCTTATATTGAGACACTCATATCTAGACTATGTATTATTATGTAGGAGATAGGTTGAATTCCGCAGCCGTTGGATAGAATTAAGGTCAGAAACTGTCCGTAAAAAATAGGTTCAAAATACAATGGCAACTAAAGCCATTCTTGTGGACAATTTAAAATCTAAAGAACTGTTGGGGATAGCACTTGGATATGAGAGCATTATTATAAGGTACGTTATCATTTTCAACGCTATTCTATTTGTTTAACGAATTCATAGCTGTCACTACAACACACGTCAAATCTACATGACAAAAACCTATTGCTCATAACAAAAACGTCCTTTTAGTAGAATTGGAAAAGCCTAAACCAGAACGGGCATTGTTGTCCAATACTATTAAAATAATACAAGCAAAACTCAACTTTACTTTATACGACTTAAGATATATTTTGATTAGTGGTTTATTTCTTAGACGCCGTTTTTTACTCGGCAAGCCCCATTTTACGGCGTACGTTTGCGGTATTCCACTTTTTAAGCCGATTTCAATAAGAGGCTTTAGAAAGTTTTAATAAACTCTGAGGGTAGCTGCCGAGTGGTTCTTTGTAGCTCTCGCCTTTTTTACCTCGTAAATATTTTCCATTGCTTCTGCGAATCTTCGATTTATATTAATGGTTTAAATACTTTTAGTTATATGTCACATTGGTTGGGATTTCGTGGCAAGACAAGCTATATATTGCTATGCATAATTGCTTAAAAGTAAAATTGTACTATTGTTGGACCTTTATGACGAAATTAGTTATTTTTTTAAAAATTGATGCCCTGAGTGTTTTATATTTGCTTGGGTTAATTAGGTTTGACTGCATAATCTCATCATTGCATTATTTAGTCGCGTCACTTTACTGCATATCGTTAACATATTTTCATTAAAATATGTGTGATTATTTTTGAATTTCAGAAGCATATATATTTATGCTACGACAAAAAAAGAAGGAAGAAGTTCTTCGAATACGCTATTATATAAAGAGATGACGAGATGATAATCTTTCAAAATTCTTCAAAATAGTATTCATATCATAATTAAAGTTTATAGCAACGAAGAGAAAGGTTTCGTGAATTTAAAATTATTGTATTGCAGGGGACGTTACTAACACGCAGGCAACTGACACAAAGAAACTCATAATGACAAAACACAAAACGTTATTATATTTCATACTCTCTTTGTTTTGTCATAATGCAATGAAAAAAAGCAAGAAAAAGCCGTTTATTTTCATAAGAGACGAAAGGACATGAAAACACGCCTATCATCTGCATAACAATAGCCTGCAATGTATACGCTAAACGACAGTTGCATCACTTGTGCAATCCCCGAAATACTAATTTGAGCTTAGCTAGTCAGTTTGACAAGTCTATTTAGTAAATCCAAACCTTAAAAAGGAACTAAAAAAAAATAAAACCAAGCGACGTCAAGAGCTTTACAGGCTAAGAACTCAACGAATATTATTTCTATTTCCAACAACATTTTCTCACAAAAATCTTCCACATACGTTATTTTTAGACTCTGAACGAGTGCATATAAAAGGAAAATGTGACTTTCAGCACTTTTCTTAAGCTTCGTGGTCCATCGATTCAACATGAAGAAAATTCTCTTTGTGTGCTCTAATGTTCAGGATCGCTGCGAGCGGTGATGAAACCATGGCATGCATATAACTTGGTGGATTATGTCTCTCTAGAAACTTGTTGAAGTTATGAAAATGTGTGATTTGAATCTCATTAAATTTATTAAAATATTCATGACTGAATCCACTTTTTTATATTAAGTATAGTCACAATGCTATGCCCACATGATGTGATAACTCAATTCTTGCAATTCTTGTAATACCTATAGAATTAAAATCAATACAGAGAACAGCTATCTTTGTATGCGACTAATACCTGCCTATCTATCCTGAAAGTGAAGTCCCGAAATTAGATATTTTGAAATCCAGTACACAACTGTACTGGGTGTTAAAATTTTAAACTGTCTGTTGTAATTATTCCACGATTATTCTCCGTTATTCTATGACATTTTCCCATGTTTTTGTTAGTCCTAATAATACGTGCGGTAAAATGGCTTAAATTATCACTTAACCTACCACTTACAGCTATGATTAGGGTGAGTTTTAGTCTTAGCAGCTTAGCTAAGTTGTATGTTGACTGTTAAGTACTCCTTTGATTGTTTGTATCGCATAGAGATCTAAGCAGCCGCTTTTATCGTTTACTACACTTTGCCTGAGTCACAATTTTGCGTGTTTCTTTAACGTTTTGTATAGAGTACTCTTTCTGACTGAATTTATCCCTAATGTGGAAATAGCTTCTAAAAATAATTAAAATAACAAACTGGGTTTACTAGGAAGGCTTTTGAAATTGCTTCTAATCTTGAAAGAAAACGTGATGGGACGTCAGCTTCAAAAAGGTTCTCCCTGAAGATTCAAAACGAGAAAAATTCAGTTCACCGCGAGTGTCGTCACTGGCTTATTCATACTAAAATAAAAATTAGGCAAGTGCGAGTCGGACTCGCGCAGGAAGGGTTCCGTACCATCATTTATAAAAGAAAATCACGTTCGTTGTATGTATACTTAAATGCTTTTTAAATTTCTACCTGTTTATTAAGATCCAGTAAAAAATTGCTTAAAAATTACGTTTGTTGTATGGGAGCCCTTCTTTATTATTTACTTTTTTAAGTTAATTATTTATTTTGAAAGGTAATATACAACTACATATTCTGTGAAAATTTTAAGCGTCTACCTGTTACAGTTAGTAATTTTGAGCATAAAATACGAAAGAAACACGTTTTTTGTATGGGACCACCCCTTAATATTTATTTTTTCTAGTATTTGTTGTTATAGCAGCAACCGAAATACATAATTTGTGAAAATTTCAGCTTTCTAGCTATCACGATTTATGAGCTACAGCCTGGTGACAGACAGACAGACGGACAGACAGACAGACAAACATACAGCGGAGGCTTAGTAATAGGGTCCCGTTTTTTTACCTTTTAGGTACGGAACCCTAAAAAGCTGAAGAGTATGTTTGTTTTGTTTTACGCGCCAATATGAGGAACTATTTATTAACACGGACCTTTCTAAATTGTCAATAGTGAAATATATTTATTTTTTTGCGAAAGAATGGAAATGAAAGAGATAGATTATGAAAGGTAATCTCGAACTCGGTAAAAGAGGAAAACCACTTGTATAATGACTGAGTTTCAATATATTTCTAGTTAAGTATATTGGCGAATCGGTAGGAAACAGTGCTATCTTAAATTATCCAATATTTGGATGACGGTTTTCAAACTTCTCACAGTACAAAGTTGTTTTTTTTTAAAGATTTGATCTCTCAGAATATACCGATTAATTAAACATTGAATGTTAGTGTTGTACGATAGTAATAAAACGTAAAATTTGAAATAAGTATAAGTTAACTTATTGCCCAATTATTCTGGACAAGGTGAGAATCACATTTGAATTTGTGCCTGGATTACACATTTTCCTATCTGAGAATCGAACCTTAAGAATCAAACTGCAAAGCAACGTTAACCCTTGAGGTGCGATCAAACTAAAGGCAAAGTGCCACAAGTGCGAAAGGTCACGTTGCTGCAAATTTTCATTGGCATAGAGTACCGAAAAAAAAATAATCATGACACCTTAATATAATTATATCACATAAATTGCATATCATTGTGTTGGTTATAAATTAGCTATCATAATAATAACATGAATTACTACTAAATACTCACCTGAAAAGAAGTTTAATTGTTTTTGGGGCTGGTTTAAATTAAACGAGGTCCGTGAGGTAAAAATGCGTGTATTCGCTTGTACCACAGTTAGGGAAGAAGTGCGGGCGGGGCCGCATGGCGTTACCAACACATAAAATATAAATCTTACACACTAATATACATGTGTACCAACACAGAAAAAATGTTGGGTTGCCAACATACTGCCTATCTGAGAAAAACAAAAACAATAGCTTACACAGAAACTATTTTTACAGATTCAAGTTAAACTTGACGCACAATGCAAATCTTTATTGTTATAAACAGTAAATAAAATTGTTGTTTTAATAAAATCACTGTTTAGCAAATAGGTAAGTCTGAAAATAAGGTACATTAATGTATATAATATAAGCTATGTATGTAGGCACCAAACACAACGAAGAATTGTAAATTTCACAGAAAATTCGTTAAAGAAAACTGAATACATAGTTACTACTATGCAATATGCCTTCCTATAAAGGATTATTGCTTAAATTAAAAACAGAAGTTAATTACCATTTGCTGTCTGTACTTCAACAACTCTTACTTTATTATCAGCACCTGGGAATACATTGACAATTCTAGCTAAAGGCCAATACAGAGGACTTGTATTATCTTCTTTCAAAATAACTAAAGAACCTATTTTTGCATTAGGATGCCCATCTCTCCACTTATTGCGTGTTTGTAAAATATTTAAATAATTCTTATGCCAAACTTTCCAAAATGAACATTTTATTTGAGTACAAACTTTCCAAAATTGCAATTTATTCCTCTGATCCTGCACATCCTGTTCAGGGTAAGTATTTAAAGCAGATCCTATAAGAAAATGACCAGGAGTAAGACATGCAAAGTCAGTAACATCATTGGATAATGGCGTTAACGGCCTACTATTTAAAATAGCTTCAATTTGACATATTACAGTATTCATTTCTTCATAAGTCAGTAAATTTTTCTGTACTACTCGCTTCAAGTGGAATTTCATGCTTTTTACCCCAGCTTCTGCCAAACCAGCAAATATAGGACTATAACAGGGCAAAAAGTGAAAATTTATACCTTGATGGGATGCAAAATTATGAACTTCCCCTTGATGTATTTTACAATTTTGTAACTTATACAGTTCAGTTAACTGGGTATTAGCACTCTTAAATGTTGAAGCATTGTCACTGTATATATCAGTTGGAAGACCCCTACGTGAAATAAACCTTTTGAGGCAAGCTAGAAATGTTACAGTTCGTAAATCAGAAGCTAACTCAAGATGTATAGCTTTAGTAGCAAAACATACGAATACACATACATAAGCTTTAGTTTCTAGAGCTTTTCTAATTCGACTTTGTTTTATCATTATTGGTCCGGCAAAATCTAAACCTATTTTTTGAAATGGCCGGCTTACATTCACTCTATCTTTGGGTAAAGACCCCATGAGCTGCTTAGCTGTATTTGCTTTTAGTTTTACACATACAATGCACTTATATATGACCTTCTTTACTTCGTTTAAACCATGTACTATCCAAAACCTTTGGTTAATAGTTGAGAGTACGAGTCTCTGACCTGCATGCAGGTTTTTTATATGTTCACTTTGTATTATTAAGTGTGTGATTCGAGATTGTCTAGGCAAAATAACTTGATGCTTATGAGCAAACGGTATGGAGGCATTTTCTAAGCGCCCACCTACTCTTATTAGACCATTGGCATCAATGAAAGGACACAATTGTCTTAAAGTACCTTTTGTACTATTATTACATTTTAAATCCTTAATAGTATCTTGCATATATTTTTGCTGTTCATATTTAACAATTAGTAACAATGAGTTTTCTAATTCTTTACTAGTTAGATAATTTAATTTATTTTTATTACAGTTTGACTTAAGGTTATCAACAAAACGCAGTATATAGGCTAAAACACGTTTCATTTTATTAATATCAGAAAATTTGTCTAAAAAATCTAGACACATATATGCTTCGTTTACCGTACACATCATAGCGCGTGAGAATGCAGAGGAGGCCTTAACTTCAGGTAAGTCAGGAGGAGAAATCTCTGTTTGAGTCCCTATTTTATACTCACTATTATGAAGAAGCCTTGGGCCAGACCACCACATAGCGTGGCTGTGCAATTCATGCGGTAGGATGCCTCTGCTTAAGCAATCTGCAGGATTATTCTCAGTACCTATATACGACCAAGTATAGGACTGGGTAAGCTGAAATATTACTTTTACTCTGTTAGCCACATACACATTCAATGTGTTTACATTAGTATTAATCCATGCTAAAACAACTTGAGAATCAGAGTGTAAAACCACTTTATCTATTTTTAATTTAAGTTGCAATATTCTGTTCACTCGAGCTGTTAACTTAGCAAGAAGTACTGCCGCGTTAAGTTCAAGCCTTGGTACGGTTAAGCTTTGACTAAGGGGATTTACTCGTGACTTGGAACACAATAAAGAAGTTTTTACATCACCATTAAAATCAGTAACACGCAAATAAACACAACAACCATAAGCAGTAGAACTGGAGGCATCACAAAAACCCATTAGTTCAATTAAGCGTGCATTTTTTAAATTAACATAACGCGATATTTGTATAGGCGGCATGATACTTAAGCTGCAATAGAACTCTTTCCAAGCCTTTAGCAAGTGCTCAGGAGGCTGCTCATCCCATGATATGTGCGCTTGCCATAGCTGTTGCATGATCACTTTAGCCTTTAACACCACTGGGCCAGCAAGACCAAGCGGGTCATACATTTTACCAATAAAACTTAATATTTCACGCTTAGTAGCAGGCATATTATCATTATTATTAGCATTTCTTGTAGCAATAGCAAAATTATTAGTAGTAGCAGGCATATTAACGACATTATTAGGGGACGAAAGCATGAAGGAGTCAGTGCTTATATTATAATGAATACCTAGAGTTTTTAAGAAAGTTTTATCACTTTGTAATTCAATATCATCAAAGTGTTGCTGTGACTTAGGAATTTCATTTAATAATTCTGGACAATTTGAGAACCATTTGTGTAACTGAAATCCACCTTTGTTTAGGAGATCACAGAGCTGGCGCTTTGATTGCAATAAAAGTTCTGGGGTGCTTTGTGAAACAAGAGCATCGTCCACATAAAGAGAATTGTCAATAATGAAAGCAGCTAAAGGAAACTCATCTTTATACCTCATGGCTAGCTCCTTAAGGCAGCGTGTAGCCAAAAAGGATGAACTTTTAAGTCCATATGACACTGTGTTTAACTGTATACATTGAATAATATCAGTAGCATTGTCCCTCCATAGAATATTTTGAAGACTTCTGTGTGTTGGATTTAATGAAATTTGCCTGAACATGTTTTTTATATCTGTTATAAAAATATACTCATCAAGTCTAAAAAGTAGCAAAATGTCTAATAACTCGTTTTGAACCACAGGCCCATTAAGTAACATATCATTTAATGACACTTTTTTATTAGTTTTCATGGACCCATCGAAAACAACTCTACACTTAGTAGTCCTTTTATCAAACCTTAGTACAGGATGATGTGGTAAAAAATGGACAGGATCTGAATGGAGGTCATATTGACTGATATCTATAATAGTACCATGATCTTGCTCAATGTAATCATGAATAAAATCTTTATACAGTTGGAAAACTAGGTCATCTTTTTGAAGTCTCTGTTCTAAGTTTAAAAATCGTTTTAGTGCTAAATTAAAAGAGTTACCAAGATTTTCATTAATAGATTCTAGTGGCAATTTAAGAGGCAAACTAACTTGAAATTTATTATTTTTAGTGTCTAAAGTTACTGTATCATTGAATATTTTTTCACAAGCATCATGTTCTGGCAAAGATTCAGAAAAATATTCAGGTATGCTTTCAGTATTAAAAAAATCAGTTAAACAGTCATTTAAAGTATTGTCACAAGTTTTGCAAAATAAAGAGGTTACTTGTTGTGGCCCTTGAGAGGCTGGCAAAGACCCAGCGATTACATAACCAAATTGAGTGCGAAGTACTGGAACAAATGGTGCACTAGGGCTGGCTTCCTCCTGTGCCTGCTCATGGAGACTGGCTTGATGCTCAGAAGGCAGCAACAGCTGGAAAAATAAATCAGCTCCTATAAGTATATGTATTACACTTGGCATATTAAAATCTTTGTCGGCCAGCTCAATGTTTGGGGGGAGCTTAAGTTTGCTCATGCTGATTTTTCTTTGAGGTAATTTTGATGTGATAGTATCTAAAACAAAACATGTAGCAGAGATTGCAAAGTCATTAGTGAGAGACTGCAATTTTAAATTTACTCGCTCTGTTACATTATAAATTTTGTTGCCAATTCCAACTACAGGAGTAGCAATAGCCTGTGGCTGTACACCTAATAAATTTACAAGCTCCTTGGAAACAAATGAAATTTGAGATCCACTATCTAAAAGAGCTTTTACATTATACTCAACTCCATTACTCGCTATAATTTTTACTCTAGCGGTTGGTAAAAGAACCTGTTTGTCGCTCACTTCTAAAAATAAAGTGACGGGAGATTGAATATTTTCTTGGTGAAGCAATTTGTTATGCTTCTCTTTGCAGATGTCACATTTGAAAAAGAATCTGCATTTATTATTATGCTTGTTAAGGCAGATTTTGCATAAATTGTTGTCTGCAACAAACTTTAGTCGGTCCACAACTGAAAGAAGCTGAAATTTAGGACAACTAAATAATTTGTGAGGTGACTTACATAATAAGCAGGCTGAGGTTGACTTCATGGAAGTAGCCGCCACACCTTTCATTGTAGCCACATGAGAGGCCTTTGGAACAGCATTGTATTGTACCTGTTGTTTCTCTGCATTTTCAAGAGCTAAGGCACGTCGCTCTAGAAATTCAATTAGAGAGTGGGTTGTGCGTTCATCATGCAACATTTGAAATTCCCTATTGCAATAATTATCTAACTTTCGAGTTAATATGCAAAGTATTAATGGATCCCATAAGGATACATCATGTTTTAAATTTTTTAAAGCACCTAACTGTTGTTTAATTATCGAGACAAACTGTCTAATGTTTTGAGCCGTTGACTTTATGACTGCTGGCATGTCTAATAAGATATAAATGTGTTCAGAAGTTATTTTATATACATTATCATATCGATCATTGAGTATTTTACAAGCCTCATCATAACTTTCAGGCAGGAGTGGTAGGTTTTTTATTAACTCAAGAGGTTCGTTTTGTAAACAACTACGTAGATAAAATAGCTTCTGAATTTTTTGCAAACTATTATTTTTATCAATTAAAGCGTTGAATAAGCTTATAAAGGGTTTATATTCAGAATATTTACCCGTAAACGATGGAATGTTTATTTTAGGTAAGCGTGTTGATGCAAACTGGTCTTTATTTGAAGACGCTGGATGCGGCGCAGAAGATGCCTCAACAGACAAACGCTTGATGATAGATAAAGTTTCAACATATTTGGCTTCGACAGCCTCCGAATCATCACTTGACGGCTCTAAAGCACATATTTCGAGATTAAGCGCCTCGTACTTTTCGAAGGACGATCGTAACCTTTCTTCTTTGACACTTAACATGTGCGGATTAATGTCGATATCCGCATTAGAAAAGAAATTAAAACACTTTGTTAGTGCCCCTTTCAGAACGGCACGCTTTCTAATTAAAGCAGATAGCTCTGCCTCTATATTCGTACTCTCGATCATATTTGCAGCGCACGCACTTATACACGTTCACTGAATTAATAATTATGACGCTAAAATAATACGCACTTGGCAAGACAGAACTTAAACAAAAAACTTAAAGTTTTTACACAAAGTTGTTGAAGGTAAAAATGGCGGGATGGCGTCCTGTCGTGGCGTTCGACGGCAAGATGGAAGATGGTGGCGCCACGCTCGCAATTACACGCAATCGGCAATGGTAGTGTGGCCAATGACGTTGAGGCGCGGCCGCTACAACAAAAAATTTTGACCAATACCGTGACTTCACTGCACACTGACACTAGTAGTGGGACACACAGCGCCGTGCAGCGGCGAGTAGCAGAAAGATCTCTTTCTTTCTGGAAACGCCGATTTTCTCCAATCTTCCTTTTGGCGGTTAAAATTGGAAGTTCCGCTGTTTTTCTTTTGTAGGTAATGGAAATAATATATGATGAGTATTGAATACACCGTTGACGGCTTCAGCTGTAGACGAGTTTGATCGGTAATCACTCACACGACGGCAACAGACGCACGTGGAGATTGTAACCGTTTCGGGCGTCGTAAAAACTGTCCTGAACAACGATCTTGCACTTTATTTGTTTACACTCGCGGTACCTCACCATTCGAAGGACCATGAAAAGAAGTTTAAATTGTTTTTGGGGCTGGTTTAAATTAAACGAGGTCCGTGAGGTAAAAATGCGTGTATTCGCTTGTACCACAGTTAGGGAAGAAGTGCGGGCGGGGCCGCATGGCGTTACCAACACATAAAATATAAATCTTACACACTAATATACATGTGTACCAACACAGAAAAAATGTTGGGTTGCCAACATCACCTTTCCGGCAAAACAAGCTTACAAACTTAGAAGTTTGTTTTTTTTCACTCGTTCACACGAACATTTCATCACATATTAATGAATTTCATTACTTGTTTGGTTCATAAACACAAAAACATTATCACATATACCTTTAGGTTTTCACACAATACATTATTTATTTGTAACAAACGAATCTAACGCCACTAAAAAAATTATAATCCGAACGTCTAACAAAAAGTTTGCCGTGGCAGGCCGCCATGTTACTGTAACGAACACTGTGGCTGTGAATTATTTATCATTTGAAACACGATAACAGTGAAAATGTACAACAATGCTAGTATTTAGTTGCTAAAATATGTTTTCAGATAAATAATCTGGGTACTTTTATGTCTTTCATAACTATTAAAAGAATATTTATCATAAAACACTTACGAAAATAGCGAGGTTCAAGAGTAGAAATAGCCCTTCTAAAAAGTTTTTGCCTTTTATCACTGTATCTCTTGTCTTTGTCACGAATAATGTCACTTCACAATTAATATTTATTTATTTCTGAGTAAATCTATATAAGTATCTTTATAAAATATTCACCGGTTTCTTCCACAAGACAACTTTTATTATAAAGATCAAGGAACAAAACACAACAATGGCGGACGCTTTCGCAACTGAGACACAGATAATTATATTTCAATATTTTTTGGCGCGTTTTGTTTCCCTCACCCTTCTAAAACGATTTAGTTGCATAGAATATGAACTATTATAATAGTTACTACTTTCGTTTCTTGGTTAAAGTAAAACAAAACGTGAAAAAAACCGCGACCAATAGACCGTTTTTTAATTGAGCACGACCGTGCGTGCCTCAAACACTTTGGACCACCAAAATTAGAGCACGACCATGCGTGCTGTAATCACGTGGGGGGTTAACAAACTTTGATGGAATTGAAGTTTTAAGTCTAACGGACTTATTTGGACATTTTATTAATTACATTTTTTAAATCAGTGAGGTTAGATACTTCCCCGAGTAGCCCCGATATAAACAACCTTCAAAATTTGTACAGGTTGTATTTGTAAAGGACAAAAGCAAATATTTTGCAAAGAAATGCAGATTGGTGTTTGACTTTCAGCTGAAGAAATTGATTATTTATTTATTTATTTATTTATTTCTTTATGCACAAACATGGTGTACAAAGGTGGACATAATGCCATAAGGCATTCTCTACCTGTCAACCTTAAGGAGGTGCAGAGATAACAGTGGTAGGTGCATTTTATTAAGTATAAACTTAAATACTAGTTATAAGGAAAAACAATAAATAGTTATATACATAATAGAGATAAAATACATACAATATATTATATATTTCTATAAATACATACATAAACATAAATTTATATACACCTACATATACATACATACAATATATACATAAATACTTATAATAATGGATGAGATTGATGTGCTGATTCCTTCAATCTCTCAAAAAGAAGCTCTCGAACTTTCATTTTGAAAGCATAACGGTTGGTGGACAATCTGATTTCAGGAGGGAGTGTATTCCATAAAATAATAGACTGCACAACAAAAGAAGAGTTTATGAACCCAGTAGTGTGACTGGGGCAAGAAAGAAGAAGATTATGAGAAGAACGAAGATCTCTCTCATGGATAGAAGATAGATATTGGAAGTATGAGGTGAGATAAGTTGGAGGGGAAGGGGACTTGAGAATAGAGAAGAGTGTAGTAAGAGCACGCAAACACCGGCGTTGACGAATTGGTAACCATCTAAGTTCGGAACGATAAGTAGAGACGTGGTCATACTTACGAAGATTGTAAATGAATCGAATGCAGTTATTGAGAAGTCGGTCGTACTTATTGAGATGTTCTGCATTCAGGTCATAATAGCACACATCACCATAGTCGATTATGGGAAATATTAAAGCCTGCACAAGCATTGTCTTGGTCTTGGAAGGAAGGAAGTTTTTGAGGCGGTATAGTGCTCGAAGAGTTCCGGTGACCCTCTGACTAACATTAGTCACCTGGGCTTGCCAATCGAGAGTGGAATCGATGTACAGGCCTAGGTCTTTTACGGATGCACTGTACGGAATGACTAAACCATTAAACATTACAGGAGGTAGAGTTTTTATATCCAATCTATACAATAAGCGGCGACTACCTACAATAATGGCCTGGCACTTCGCGGGGTTAACTTCTAAGCCAAATTTCTGACACCAGTCCATCATTGACTCAAGGTCCCTATTTATGTCGGCAATGGCAACTGACACATCATCCACCCTCGATTGGGAGTACAACTGCAAGTCGTCGGCATAAAGATGATACGAACATCGAAGATTTGGAGTTAAAAAGTTAATGAAAATAGAGAATAGTAAAGGAGAGAGATGATTAGATTGTACGTATACATTTTCATGTAAATTGAGATTAAAAAGCGTAGTGACTAAGCAAAATATGAAGAAATCAAAGATGGCTAGTTTTATTATTCTGTTTATCGTACAACAGAAAGATTGACAGTGTTCTTTCCTTTATATAACGTATTTTCTTTGTCACATAGTATTTTCAATCGAGAAGAACACTCGATGAAATTCCTTAACATTTTTATGGGGAAGTCAGTAGCCCACTGACTTCTCCATAAAAATGTCAAGGATTTTCATGTCAGACTCGTTAGAAAGTTTAAAAGGCTCTCTTAGAGCCCGAGACACTCAGATCTTCTATATGTTATAGAAGCTCGAGGCGTTGCCTGCGGTTGTTCCCAACGATCAGCGGATGTGGAGTATGAAGTATGGTATACTAGAGGACGCCAGCAGCTACACATGCATTTTTTTTAAATTTACCCGTTTTGGCCGATCCCGTGGGAATTTCGGGAAATCCCTTCTTAGTGCATCCCTACGGTCCCCAAGAAACATACATGCCAAATTTCAGCTTCCTGTGCCCAATAGTTTCGGCTGTAGCGTGTCTGTCAGTCAGTCAGTAACGCAAGGATTTTATATATTAAGATAAGAGCCGACATGATCTACTATATCGTACTCGTATCGCCTGCAAACTTTTAGTGATTCTGGCTGAAATGTAGGAAATATTAAAACTGTCCGTAGCTGGATACTTTTAATTTTTCCTACATCTCAAACTTACATCTTTTCATAATCATTAAAACCTGCGATGGTTTGGTCACGGGCTCTGCTTCTCTTATAGCAAAAGTTAAGAGCAACCGACAAATAACAATTGGATCCGCAGATAGCTTCGAAATGTCAGTGATGCTGTGGGCTCTTAACTGACACCATCTGCGCTTCGCTCTAAAGTATCGCCCACTGATCAATTTTTATGATTTAGGTTAGTACTTTTTATTTAAATGTTTGTGTCTAACTATCCGCCAATTGTAGACATTTCGCCAGTTTTAGCAAAACCTCCCAATTAGTAAAATTTAGCAAAGCAGGAAGACTTTTTTCACGTAACAAAACTAACCAGTACAGAGTTTTCGTGTATCGTCTATAATTTATTAAATAATAGAGCCTTGCGTATAATTTGATCTTTCGTGTCTAGGGAACGTTATTATTATTCATGACAAACCATTAACAAATTACTACTCGTATAAGTTTATATGATATTTTATCGTCATGTTTATCTTGGAATTTGGAAAGTCTTTTAGGCGAGACAAAACCATCAAATTAATAAATAATTGAAAGAAAAACGCTGTGACACCTAATTAAACCATAAAATATTCCATTGCATTCATATGACGTATGACAGATGGGGACAATCTGTCGCAAAACTTAAGATTCGTGATAAGGCGCATGACGCAGGCCAAAGAACGCCATTCCTACCGAACTAGTATTGTGAATATTGTTGGCCCACACGGATTTTTTCTTTCAATAATTTATTTATTTGACTGATTTACTTGGTTTTGACCTCCCCTTAAAGAGTTCCAAGATAAATATGATGTCCGGTAACAAGTGGCTGAACATGCTCTTTGAGTCACGGGACAAGTGAGAATTAAAAACTTAATATGCATTTAACTAACAAAAGACAGTCATTTACGCTGAGGATTCGAACCCAAGACCCTACGTTTCGCTAGGTTGGTCTCCCTACTAGTAAATCACTGCTGATTGCAGAGCTTAAGAATAAATATCTGAAAAATGTTCTGCCGAGTGAGTCATCCAGAAGTACTTTTTTGAAGAAAAGTGGCTATTACTCGAAATTCGCATAAATTGGCTAAGAACATTATACCTTTTTGGATAGCAAGTAATACCAGGAAGTTATTCCAATAATTTACATAACATGCCACATATTATTTTTTTCAAATAATTGCATTTTTGTGGCGTCATTTTATTTTATTCGAACATTTTTTGCGAGTTTATTGGCTCTATTTTCAAATTCCACATTGAGCTAGTAGGTTTATTTTAATTTAACAGATGGGCCATTTAAACGTCCATTAAATAAGATCCAACTTGCCACCAAGAATAGTCAAAATAATTTTTTACAAGATTTTTATAACAAAAATTTTGAATTTTCTCAAAAAATCTTAAAAACCGTTTTATTTCAAAATGGTGCATTTTGGACCCCCATATGAAGGGCATAAAAATACTTCATTTTGGCCCTAGAATCACCTCCCGAAGGGAATACGAGCAATTACAAATCACCCTGTATAATCTGATGCTAGTAATGCGCACGTATGGCGGCAAAGTCAAATTACTACTTAACTAGATTCTTATACCCACGAGCTAGACCACGGCTCTAGCTTGAGTATTTCTGTACTTATACTTTTCTGGATTTATATCAGAATGAGCTATTTTCTTGTTTCGTTCTTTTTAGACCCTGTTTTTGACGGACCGGTTTATATTTTATGAGATTGGGCTAGTGAGAACCAAATGGAATGTGACATAAGTTTTAAATAAATATCTTCTTTGCTACTGTACTGTACTATCAATTAATATAAGTCAGTCCTTTATAAGCGACCGCATATGAAGGACTGACCAATTAATTGATATACTTTCACCATAATTCTAGTTTGCCATAAACATTGGTCTACCTGTTAAAAATTCTACCTACGCTAAAACTGACTTGCGGTGCTTGACGAATTTACATCTACATATGTAATCCTCTGTCACGCTGGCCATGTTTGTAGGTTGAGAAGCAAATATTCATCTTGAAATTATCTAAAATACATTTGAAAGGGGGTTCTGTAAATTTATATCAGGCAAATCATTTAAAAAAATATGTTAAAAAAAATTAAGCCCAGTATATATTGATATACCGTGTATTTAATTTTAGTATGTTCAAAAATGGAAAAGATTATTTTGCTTTTTCTTTGACTCGCTCTAAACAGCAAGCAGATTCTTGTTTAAAAAGGTTTAAAAAAGTACTTACTTTGTAAAACATATTTTACAAATATTTTCTTTATAATATGAATATCTTCACAAGCTGATATCATGTTTTCTATTTCACCGTATAATTTCACGGCGAAAGCCTTTCAAAGTTACCTAGTATCTAATCAAACTAATAAATAACATGCGAGACGAGATGGACATATACGGCTGGTGTTTTTCTAAAACCTATTATTTCTGAGACGATACGTATAAAGAGTTTATTTTATGTAAACGTGTTTGTGAAAATAAGCGTAGATAAATTTAAATAGGCTTGCACGCTTTTAGATGGGTGTAGAAGGCTCTGTATACAAGAGACAGCTAATTGGTGCACGAGGCAAATATCATACTGCCAATGATATTGTAACGTAATACTCCGTATTGCGTTGTAATATCTATAGGCACTTTACAAAGTAGGCGGAGCCAGCCTAGTCCGAAGAGTGCTTCGTTAGGAATTATTACCTTATAAGATAATGGACCGGGCACAGGCAGTCTGAGAGTCTATGCCTATATAAGATGGGTGCGCGATCTAAATCGGTTACTTTCTCTAGACGTCGCGCCGTGCTTCTACCAGCCTACGCCTGAGCCTACCGCTCAGCCTACACCTCGACCACCGAGCTGCCTACCCAGCGTGCACTTCAGCCAGCTCACCGGCGACCCTACGAGCAGTCTACCCTGCGAGAGTCGGAGAGCAACAGGAGTTTACACTCCAACCTTTAGGCCAGTGCTTACCTAGTAGGTCATACTGTATGTAAGCGGTAGTGAGACACAATAAAAAACTTGTTCCTTCTAAGCGGTGTTTCTATTAGAACCCTGACAATTTACCTGAGAGCCAAACGTCTCAGTGGCGCCCAACGTGGGGCCCACTCACTTTCTATTTTATCATTATCTTTCGGCTCAAGTGGCACAATTTCTGAATAGTTTTTTTTTTCATTTTACATCTAGCTATCTTATCATCTTCTATGAATTTCGTATTCTTAGTCTGTATAAGAATAAAATAAGCGTGTATTACAAAATACGCTCTTGTGCCGTAATACCAATACTTCCGTCAAGTCAGCCCATTCATCCTGTAACCAGGATAGCTCAGCTACTCGATCGTCTTTTCGGACGTTTTTTTTCTGTATTCACACAGTTCTACGCTAAGAATATAATAATAATAATAATATTCTACCACATTCACACAACACCATCTAGTCCCAAACTAAGCAGAAGCTTGTACTATGGGTACTAGACAATGGATAAACATACTTACATTTACATACATGTTTTCTATAGTGAAATAAGGTACTTACAGCTTAATTGAGTGGTAAATCCTGGGTGCCAGCCAATCTATTTCATCATAGATTAGACAAAACGTAACACGCGAGTAATCTGCAAATCGACCTAAATTCAAAACCACATTACGATCTCAGAACCGCGATACCCGCAATACCGCTAGTGTGGACGAAGCTTATTAATACGTTTCGTTCTTCAAGTTCGATCATGAATATCTGAATTTCCCTCATCAATTATTATTGGTGTGTACAAAGGCTTTCATTCTGTTGATTTATTGGGTGTACTGCCGTGTCCTTGGGTGGTTTATGTGTTAAATAGTACTATGAAATATTCACATTATTATTAGAACATTGTCTGTTGTATTAAATTATGAATGTATTAGTTCAGTGCTGAGATTGTATACCTACTTTTGAGCACCTGTTTATTGTAAGGCTTTGTAGTTCATTAGAATTATAGCGATTGGATTAGAATTTTATATTAAGATTGTCTTTAATATCTTTTACTGAGTCCCCGATTGCCTATGGTACCGAACAAAACAAAAAAATCGCAATCTATAAACCCGTTGAATATCCGTCTACAATCGAATGGAAATTTATCTTTTGCGTTCATCGTAGTTTTCGCAGTCAAATGAACATTATCAACAATCCTTCTTTGCTTTCTCCATAAATTAATAAATAATAAAATACAGTGCAGCAACCTCTTAGATAAAGTATCTCTAGCCATTCCTCTTTCATATCTCAGGCATAAAATCACAAAAAAACATCATTTACCTTTTTGTAGAACCAAGTTGGGTCTGCAATCACCAATGCATAGAATTCTCAATCAGTACAATACTATCCAAACTCGCGATGACAACATTGACATCTTTAATGACTCCTACAGTAAATTTAAAATTATATTGTTAAAATTATTTACTTAGGCGATTCTCACACTGCACCGCATCACGCAGCGTGGTGCGCGGCGACGAAGAAAATTACCGCGCGTGAATGCGTTTTCAGTGTGTTAAACTATGCGTTTTTTCTATACAAATTGATGTACTTTCAAGCAACGGAACAAAACGCACACGACGCTGCGTGATGCGGTTCAGTGTGAGAATCGCCTTAATGTTGAACTCAAGATTCTAAGCATACTTTAATCCCATTTTATTATATTTAGTTCTCTGCTATTTGCATAACTGTAAAATAACTAAGTAGATTTAAAATAGTTTTACTACTTTATTATTGTCAGTGCTATGCATGCCGTAATTGTCATATATATCAGATGCAATGCCTTGTAAATCTTTACCTGAAATGTATAAATATATATGATGTGATTGTGCTAATAAAAGTCGTAAAATTTACATAAAACGTGACATTTTAAAAAATTGTCTTGGGAATTCTGCGAATATTTCAACGTTTTTGCATCGGTCGTTAAAGAACAATAGTGATTTATTTCACTGAAATTGTTTTCATGTTGTATCGCTAGACTGATTCCATAAAACTAGTAGACATCCATCCATAATAAATACCAGCATGGTCTCTATAATTTTGCGCGCCGCGCGCCGTTTACGTGTACGAAATATTTTGAAATAACAAGGCTGTTGCAGGCAGGTACATTTTCTTCTGTGACAGTTTCTATTGCGGCAATTTTATCCCATTTTCACAGACTACTTTTCTGACTAAACATTTAACCTAAGTAGGTATCATCAGATCCTAAGTAGATATTATAGTCATCCCGTAACTATGGCTGATGTAGATAGACATCGCAAAATCAATACGAAAAGTCGGCGCAAATAAATTATATTTCGCCTTTATTTTTCAATATTTACGAGATTCCTTTTAATATTGCTTAGAAAGATATTTCCTTATATGTGTTATTTGCCAACCTAGACCATCTCGTCTAGGCATAATAACAATCATTGCCACCTAATGCCGTTATAACGTAAAACACCCTTTCGCAAAAAACATTTCTCCTATGGCAAACATTTGTTATAAAATTCTGGGTTTGATTGAATAGTTAGACGGCCTATGTAAAGTTACATAACTGAGAAAAAGAAATGTTTAATCAAGGAAAAATATAAAAGAGACGACAAAAAATGTAACGTGATTTTGTTCTGGCGAAGAATACGTTTCTGACGTGACTGAAGACTATGTAAAAGAGTTTATTTCGACGTCCGTAATACGGTAATGCCTAAATTTATTTCGTCGAAATATATTTGACAGCGCATATTGTCTTGGTATCTAAGTAGTTTTACTTTGCTGAATCGGTGTCGATTCTCGGTACGAGTACGTAATGTTTTATTGACGTGTTATGTAAGGATAAATTTAATAGCGGGATAGAGTCCGATATCTGATTGACGGTAATAGTTTTGTGCTTACCGCTTGGGACTTAATAATGTAAATAATTAATTGTAAATAATGTAGGTGTAATCCGGTAAATTTTCTGGTATCGGTATGCGGTAAATCTTTGTGATAGTGTTTAGAGGCCCAATGCTCCTAAATAAATTTGTTCAAAATACAGTTTCGATATAATGCCAGTGTCATACTTATGTCACAAATGGTATTCGTCTTGTGGGATACCTCACACACATTTATCTATAATGTATATTTCATTTCATTTTATTAATATATCTGTTCATTTATTTACGATTTATATATTTACACAATACTTACACATATTTATATATATAAACATTAACTATTTACATTTATACAAGATACCAATAAATACTATATGATATTAAATATTTATATGAATACTCCTTGATCCGTTCACCATACATACAACGTTCATAGGCCTACCTGCGTCGAGTTGTTTTTGGGTACGAAAAGATCAAAATTATTGAAGGGCCTTACAATTTTAGGACTTAAAATACATAACAAAGCATGGTAGCAACCAGAAGTTTAATCTGTAACACGGGGTATCCCATTTAAATAGGGACTCCCGTAAATATTCCGAAACTCAGTCGAAATGTTAAGAACGACAAGTCAAATTATAAGTCTAGAATTGTTTTTACGAAATAACGGAGATATTTTCTAAGCTCCGTAACAGCCAGCCATGTTTATTAAAATTCAGAGCAGTAACTACAAGTCTTAACGACAGCATTATTCTCTTGACCCATTAGATAACGTCAGAAAAACATTATGGCACAACGTCCTGTTTTAATGTGCCTTTCTATTTTCCAGGGGTAATTTTTCTCCTAATCCGCGTACATTTTATAAATAGCAGTGATGTGCTCCATTCAGTGAGGAAGAGTTTTATTTGACTCATAAAAACGTCCATCAGACAAAAAGTGTCTGTACTGAATACAAACAATTGTGACTAAAATGACCTAACGCGAAAAAAGCCATATGGCTTTCTCGCGTATACAATATTCTGTGCTTTATACATTAGTAAGTAAGATTATTTCTAGAAACATTATTCATTCAAAGTCAAGGTTACAACGATTTTTCGATCGTAGCTCTGAAATTTAAAAGCAGACTATCTTATTTAAAGAGCTTTAGATAAAACGCTTTCTCATTTCGTTGAAGGGAAAATACAAATGTTTTAGTAATGGACTAGATAAATATGTAGATGATAAGGCTCTCTCTTTCTCTTAGTGTTATCCCAGTTTCAATCTGGGGTCCGCTTACTAGTCTCACCGGATTTGGCTGAATATTAGCTTTTCCACAGAGCGACTGCCTGTCTGACCTCCGCAACCCGAAAGGGATAGCGATATTCCATGGTTTAGACTAGTGTTAGTTTATTTAGAAGGTACTGACGCACTGTAACGACTGTCAAAGATCTTCATGACAACCGGGACCGACGGCTTAACGTGCTCTCCGAGGCACGGGACAAGCGATAATTCACAATTCAATACGCACATAACTCCGAAAATTCATTGGTGCGCGCCGTGGATTCGAACCCGATACCCTCTGAATAGCAGTCTGTTTTTATATCCACCCGGCTATCGCTGCCTTAATGCAGATGATAAGGCTATTATTGCTTAACATCTTACTATTATTAAAGATACGAAAGTATGTGAAGATGAATATATGAATGATTGTTACTCTATCGCACAGAATCAAAAGAACAGCTTTAGGTAAAGTTTTGCAGAAATATAACTTAAACATTAAAATAATCTAAAGGCTTATTTTTGTCGCAATCACCGACACCTACACGGAAGAAGTCGCAAACAAAGGTTTAGTATATTTATAAATACCATGTGGGCGTTATAAACACATTGAGTTTGGAAAAATATATTTGCTCAGAATAAACAGTCCTGTAGGCAGACGAATAGCACGTTCATCTAACAAAAGGCGCTATTAAAAGTTCATGGTGTCGCTATGACGTCATGTACACAAATAAGGTTGTACTTCACGCTATTTATTTTTATGGAACTCTTACAAACGTACTTAAAGCAGATCTAATGAGGCGGTGTTCTGTAAATAAATTCGTGGCTCTGAATAACCGTACTTTTTATCATCAGCAGCCCTGTTTAAACTATTCCACTGCTGGGCACAGGTCTCGTCTCACTATGTGAAGAGCATGGCCATAATCCAAGGGTAAGGTCTCAGTCTACTAAGCTGGTAAAGTGAGAGTTGACAGACTTCACATATCTTACGTGAACATAATGAAGAACTCTCAGACATACAGGTCTTCTTACACCTGCAGGGTTTTCCTTTACTGATTGGTAAGTGATAATTAAAATTAAAAATCGCACGTATCTTTTAAAAAAGTCATCGGATCGCGCCGTGTCAACAAAACCATCCTACACCATTATTGGTTTGAAATCAAGTGGTTCTGCAGAGTTCTAATATGTAACATTTTTCAAGGATCGGAGCACCACTTACTCATGTAACTTGTACTTAAAGCTTTCATCTAAAGTGACAAAAGATATTTAAATAATTCATTTACAGCAATACTCTACTAAGGATTATAATTATTTATATTGCTATGAATAAAATCGATTTGTATTGATATGTAAATAAATACTAGCAGTACGGAAGTGGTCGTCAGTGTACTGACGGAATAAGTATACAAAATGTCACTACCCACTTCATTCCGTGGGGTCGTAAAAAGCGACTAAGGAAAATATACGAAGCAAATAGTAGCGTTGCGAAGAGTCGAAAAACTTGACATCAAACCCTGTACCAACCCGCCTGGCCAGCCTGATATAGTAGGCCAAATCCTCATATTGACTCACATTGCTACTGTGCAGCTCATTAGGATAGGCTTAAGTCCAGCAATGGACTGCAAAGAGCTAAAAAGAGATTCATTTATTTAGGCATGTATTTAATGCGGCATCTAAGTATAACGAATACAAGTTTCATAAATAATTAGAGTGGGTACCATATATAATGGGTTGGCAGCTAATAAGGAGTATCGTAATAAGTAAAAGTTACATACATACATACATACATAGACTCACGCCTGTTTCCCCGAAGGGGTAGGCAGAGGCATATTAAACGCCCACTTTTCGCCAGGTGTTTTGATCCCACGTAATAGGTGGCGAGCCTATTGCCGCTTATTGGGACATTTTGTTTGCCAGACCCTCGTCCGTTGATCGGCAGGTGCACCACTTGCAGGTGAGGTTGGCTTGGGACCCTAAGTTCTTGGTGGGAACCCTATGCACCCTAAGTAAAAGTTAGCATATTAATATGTCAGTTATAAGCTTCGTTTTAATTTAAACTAGCAGTATTTTTTTTTTGGGAACTGAATTAGTATCTAAGCGGAAACTTGATGGTGAATAAAAAATTTAAAATGGGCATTCATAAATAATACCAATTTCAATATTTGGCTAAATTAAATATCTTAAATGAAGTGTTTCGTATAAGTAAATAAGACGCTTCAGTCTTGTATGCTAATTTGACGGAGCCCTGCTTAGCAGGGCTCCTATTTTTTGGGACAGAGTCACAAGAAAACCTAACATAACCTACTACTAACATTATTAGTCGCCAAGTCATTATTTATAGCTCCTCGGCTAATATTTCAATTGACTTGTATAGTTTATTTCCTACCTAAACGCAGCTGCTAGTTTTTAGTTTTTATAACACCCTTAGTTTTGAATCTTATTTAATATAATAGTCGCGAAAATATTTAATCGCTAAGCTTCGGAAAATAATAAGCTATTTATTTATACTTGGTCAGGCTGCATGTAGTAAACACAAACCATCAACTTACGATAAAAATAAAAGCAAAAATCCATTACCTTGCTTTGGCTCAAATAAAATACTAATTCCGGTCTGTAAAGCAACCAACTAAGTGCAAAAGGGAAAAAAAAACTGAAGCAATTTCCTTACCACAGAGTATTTCGGTCGCTGAACCAAAAAAAAGCGGTGAACTCAGGATTTCACGTGTTCTTGCTTGGTCGATACTATTCTAAAGGGTCTTGACCTCCTTACTTTGAGTTGCTATGCCATGTCGGTCAATAAATTTTACCCTTAAATCTCAGGAAATTTATACCGCGAACGTAAATCTGTCGGAAAAATGTGGGACAAGTTTGGTTGGAGTTTGTAAAATAATCTATTAAGTTTTTTAGATCAGTTCAAAGTCACGAATAGATTTCAGTTGAATGGGTAGTATTCATGAAGCCTGGTTACTTAGTGTGAAATCATCTCAAGATTTGTGCCTTGGTAGCAACTGACTTCTTGGACATGTTTCTTACCATCGTGCTGTGTATATATATAAGTATCGTGTATCACAGTATCAGATCGTTTCGCGAAATATTGTCAACTAAACTGGACAATAGCAACACTTTGTCGTCTATCACACCGATAATGGACATGTTATTTGGCAACCCACCCTTAATGTCAATGACCTGAAAAACGCCATTGTGAATTGGTATAATTAGGTATATGTATGTATGTATTTTGCCCGAAATATATGGAATAGAATGGATGAAATGACATTATATCCTTGATTTTGAACATAGTTATTTAATTGCAGTAGCAAAACTATTTAGACCAACATGTCACTTATAAAAACATTATCGTGTGACGCTATTTTTTCACCACCTCTGTGTGCGAAATAGCCTTTACATGTGAAATTCTGACATTTAACCGCCTATTACTACAGTTTCATCAAATTATCTTCAGTAGTTTTTGCGGGAATGTGTTATCCAGTTTTGTCTATATTCTTTAGTTTTTATAGTAGTCTTGTACAATCCTGAAGCCTGTACGTTACAGAGTCCACGCCGTATGAAGAATGTACAGTCGAACAACTTCCCGCTAGACCACCATAAGGGCGAGAATAGCTCAGTAAAACATCGTCGTTTCCAGTGCTACTTTACACGCACATTGACACTTGTATACAAAACCATTTTCTAGTGTGCCTCGACTCTATGAGCGATCCAAGGGATTTTTTTTCAAACTGGTCCAGCGCCGACTTGTTTGATTGTACCTACATATATTACTTGCAGGTTTACCTTTGAGGAGTAGAGGTATTTAATCTTAAACCTCGGCATTCGGTGAACACATGTGCGGTGTGCCTTAATGTCGAAATACCCGGGAGACTGTCGGGTCGTCCCTAGACTGTACCTATACATATACATGTTTTAGCTTCATTGTTTGCGTAATAGTGTAATATTGTTCAAGTGTCTGGTTGGTAAATGGTAAATGTCAGTCGTGAGTGAGCAGGTTTCCAGTTTGATAGCTGTTATTAGGTTTTCATCAAGAAAGAGTAAGTTGTAGCTAGTGGCTTAGGAGGTAAGCCTGTGTTCATCTACCCTACCTACTTGACCCTATATTTTTGACCCTATATTTTACCCTACCTACTTAACCCTATATTTTTGGCCTATATATTATAAGTAGTATAAGAAGGATGATAAGATAATAAAAAGTGAATTGTTCGCACATTTATGTAAAGCACTTTTACCATTCTGTCAACCAAAATCTTTCAGAAAATATAGTGTAACAAGAGTTGTCATTTGTTTGTCTGACTATACCGATGTACATACATACATACATACACTCACGCCTTTTTCCATCGGGGTAGGCAGAGACAACAGAACGCCACTTGCTTCTATCCTTACAAACCTCACGCGCTTCCTCTACATTCATTAATCTTTTCATACATGCTCGCCGGTTACGGGTGCTTCGGACTTTTCCGTTATACCGATGTATGTAAAACTATTCCTTTTGTCGTTTATTTTTGGTGATATAGGATTTCTGTACCACTACTGCTCTGTTGGTGTTCGGGAGCACAATGAAAAATTTACCTTCGGTAATGCAATGGATAGGGTACGTAGGGTTGAGGTTGATGGGCAGGAAATACAGTATGTCGACGAGTATACCTACTTGGGCCAGATAGTGTCTTTCGAAAACAGACAAGATCGAGAAATCGATCGTCGAATCGAGAATGCCTGGAAAGCCTACTGGTCCATGAAAGAGTTCATGAAGGGCAACCTTCCAATAGCACTAAAACGCAAACTTGTCGATATGTGGTCTCAAGGTTTGTCAAAGAGCAATGGAGCGAAGTATCCTGGGATATAAGAGGGTTGATCGAGTGCAAAATGCCGTTCTGCGATCACTGACGGGTGTTGCTGATGTGGGACGGAAGACTGCCAACCTAAAGTGGGATTGGGCGGGCCACGTGATCCGGATGCATCCTAGCCGATGGGCGAAAATCGTCACGCAATGGGTGCCGCAAGACGGGCGGCGGAAAAGAGGCAGACCCCGAAAACGATGGCGTGACGATCTAGACAATTTTGACAGAGACTGGCCCAATTTGGCAGAAGATAGGGACGCTTGGAGGAGTGTAAGGGAGACCTTTGCCCAGCAGTGGGACAATATAGGTTAAATAAAAATTAAAAAAAAATGCAATGGATGCTTTTGGACATATTAATTGCCACAATAAACTTTACTTTGTGTACACTATTAAGGTTTTATTAGCTTGTGGATTATTTAATCCAAAACCTTCTAATTTTCAGTGACAGGTTTTGCTTGGCCTAAAGTACGACATGAGTTCGAGATGATATATATATTGCATACAGCTCTAGCTATTAGTATTACTGAAACCTAAGTATTCAATGCCGTAATAAATGTGATCTTGCTATAAAAAGGTCATCCAAATCGTACAAGTATTTCGTGACAAAAATGCGTTCAAATAACAAGCTTTCAATTCTTTTAGCTTTTTAGTATCAAGTTTATGCTAGCAATAAAGTGTCTGTCTAATAGCTTAATGAGTGTTATCTATAACTTAATCAGTAATCAATATCGACATTTAGCGACATAGCTATTTAGAGCACATACCATTCTCGCAGCAATCAAAGCTAGTCAACATTCCAACTAGCGTTCAATCCATTTAGATCTAAGATCTAAGACTGTTGTTGATGAATGTAGGTAACTAAGGATAAAGATATCGTGTGCTTACACGATAGCTTTATATATGTGTGGTAGGTATCTACACGTTTGTAAATTTACAATCTATTAGAACAAACGAGACTAGAATTAAAAAATATAGATTTACTGTCGTTGTCTTTAACATTACACTGTGTGATATTATTGATTACATGCTTCAAAGTTTGCTGTCTACAAGTATTCATAACTAGAGAACCTAGAACTAGAAGATCTAAAAGCTTAAAACCTGTTTAATGATCAGATGTGATTAACCAACGAAGGAATATTTATTTTGCAGAAAGTTTGAATACATAACTAAACAACACTCATACTAGATTGATTGTTATTAGTTACATAACACGATTTTACCTGTAACTTTTTTACTATAACACTCTATTTCTACTCATCATCCTCTTAGCGTTATCCCAGTTTCAATCTGGATCCGCTTACTAGTCTAACCCGATTTGGCTGAATATTAGCTTTTCCACAGAGCGACTGCCTGTCTGATCTCCGCAACCCGAAGAGATAGTGATATTATGGTTTAGACTAGTGTCAGTTTATTTAGAAGGTACCTACTGAAGCCATGTAACGATTGTCAAAGATCTTCATGACAACCGGGACCGACGGCTTAACGTGCTCTCCGAGGCACGGTACAAGCGATAATTAACAATTCAATACGCACATAGCTCCGAAAAGACTTTGGTGCGCGCCGTGGACTCGAACGAGAAACCCTCTGCATGGCAGTCTGTTGGTATCTCCACTAGGCTATCGCTGCCAAGTGGCATCTAATCAAGTGATTAGATTAGAATGTATTCCTACTATTGGCATCCAAATATTCTGAATTGCTAGACTTTTCCCACGGCTCCGCCCGCGTGTCTTACTGCTCTCCTACACTCCCCAAGGAACATGCATGTCAAATCTCAACTTCATACACCAATTAGTTTACTAGTATGTTGTCTGCCAGTCAGTCAGTAACACAAGAATTGTATAAAAAATTGTGTAGCTTTAATTTAAAACCATGCATGACTTACGTGCTGATAACTGATTCAATGACAACGCAAGTCACGATGATGTAGCAAATTCTACGTTAACTGTTAATGCTAATTAATAGTTAACATAATTCTGATAGGTACATGCTAATATATCGGAATTGATATGAATCGTAACATATTCATAGTAGGCCTATTAAACGATGATGACTAACCATGCCATGCTTAGGTGACATGACATTTCAAATGTGTTTTATTGACCAATTTAAGATTTCTCGTGGTGAAATGGTATGGTAACATAATACATTGTCTGAAACAAAAAAAAACACAAGCAAAAGTATTCGGCGCAAGTAGCTGAAATTTGGCATGTGGGAACCATACGATTGCACTACTACTTTCCTTGACCGTTAAGCGAGCGATAATTAACATTTTTTTAATAATCTCACGCCTGTATCCCCGAAGGGTTAGGCAGAGGTGTAATATTACACCCACATTTCGCCATGATTTTTTTAAGTCCCACGTAATAGGGGGCGAGCCTATTGCCGTTACTGGGCACATCACAAGACTCCGTGTTGCTACTGAGAATTCGGAAAAACCCAGTTTCACTTTTGCCCGACCCGGGAATCGAACTAGGGACCTCTGATCAGCAGTCGCATACCGTATCCACTGGACCACGGAGACAATCTTTTACAACTTTTAACAATTTAATATACCTACATGTGAAATACGCACTTTACTTCGGAAAGTCATTGGTGCGCGTGAGCGAGACCCTCTACGCAGCAGTCTGTCAATCTCTCCACTAGGTATAGTTGCTCTCCTTTAATCAATAGACCAATTTTCATATATTTATATGATATATGAAAACTTCGTATCAAGGTGTTTGTAGCCACTCCTGTCAAACCCCGCGACCCATATTTTGATATTTTTGTCTGTATTTGGTAAAAATGAAAATAAGTTAATTTCGATGTTTTAAATTCCAAAACCCTTGCTGGGTCAGCAATTACCATAGCAATCTACTAATTGTTAGATCTCCTACATGTTTTCTAGGTAAAATTTAAATAGAAGGCGTTGGATTGATATATATCCTGGTAAGACCACAGTGGCAGAAGAAGAGTAGAATAAAATGCAAATTACGCCATTTTTGACTCATTTGAATGCTACAGACGCATTCGCTTCTAAGTAATTGATTCTCGAGGTCTTAAATTAAATGTATTGTGCGAAAAAATACCTATTTGTATTCAGTTAGTGCTTGAACAACATTGTTGTGAATGCTGAGTGAGACAATGTTGGAGAAAGTGGCGGTTTTGTGACCTAGGCATTTAGCAGGTGATGCTTGAATTATGATGAGATGATGTGGTTATTTATTGGATAAGTGCCGAGAATTGTGACGATTTTGGCACAGGTGTCGATTTTTGTGTGATTGAGAAACTGGAATGAACGTACGATAGCAATGGCAACGAATTCTGAGGCATTATTATTCTGGAGACGTTGCTGGCAATATGTCACTCAAATCCTTCCATCATCATCCTTCCTTTATTTCGGTTATATCCAATACTTTGTAACGTAAAAAGGACCTTTCAGGTGTCCACTGTTACGTTATCCCTACTTAGGGTGTGTTTAAATGAGAAACGTGGTTAAATGTTACAATTAAAATTGATTTAATTCTCAATTAAATTTAGACATCATTTAGCAAGCGAAAAAATTACTAGTAAAGTGTTATTAAAAAAAATATACACAGGGTCGCGTGATTCGGCGATGGGTGAGGTTTTGCTGAGGTTCCTGCTGCCGGTTCGTCCAGGAGAGTTGGTTAACTTAGCTCGTCTCGCAGCCGCCAGAAAAAGGGCCGAACGCAGCCAGCGCTTCAATATTTATAGTCCGTTGCAGGGCGCGGGCGGCGGGGTCGACCGGGCCGAGTGATGCGTCAAGGATTGACGTCACAACTTCACGTCTTGGAACCCGGGATCCGCTAACTGGTCTAACTAGATTTGACAGAATATTAGCTTACCTACAGATCGACTGTTGTCTGCCCGCCGCAACCCATATGGATGATGATGTTCCAAGGTTTAGACCAGTGTAAATATATTGAAGAGTACTGAATCCTCATAACGCAGTTTATACACAATTTGCGCGTGACACTGCCAAACAATCCTGATGGTAAGCATCGCCTCGTCGTCTCTTTGGTAGCAGACTTCGATGGCGTCGCACGTTTTAGTGCCTATATTGTAGAGGCAGTTGCTCAATGATCGCCACGCATGTATGTAGTCTAGAATTACAAGCAACTATAAATAATATTCCAAACCCTGAAAATTAAAGAGCTTACGTCTGATTATCATCCTAGAAAACATGTTAGCTTGTTGCCATTCACGTAATATATTCAACGATTAAAATTCTCAAATTGACGAGACTTTGCTTGGTTAAATCGTTGTTGTCTACAGCTTCCTGAGAATGATAAGACTTCCTGATCTTAGATAATAACTATAGAATATTAAGTTATATTGATTTTTAAGTATAGAATTTGCCTCCGTGGTCCAGTGGCCGGTCCGATTCCTGGGTCGAGTAAAAGTGTTACTGAGTTTTCCGAACTCTCAGTAACAGCACGGAGTCTGGTGATGTGCCTGGTAATGGCAATAGGCTCGCCCCCTATTACGTGGAACCGAAAAATTCATGGCGAAATGTGGTTGTAATATACCTACGATGACACCTTTGCCTACCCCTTCGGGGATACAGGCGTGAGTCTATAAATAAATAAAATATAATAGTGAATTTTCGAATTCGTTTACTATTTCATCCTATTAAATAAATTTAGATCTGTAAGTGATTCATTTTATTGACTGTAACATGATATAAGTACGATGCATAATACATGCTTATTGTATGTGCAATAGTTATATCGTGTTAAATAACAAAACTTAACATGAAAGTTTGAACATGTAATGAGACCCGAGCAATGAATCTCCTAATACTAAACTATAAGTAGGTACCTACATTGCTCACGTGTGTCTATTAAATTTCTAACTTAAAAATAAAATACACAGACATTATACCATTACAATGTCACAAAAAATTGTAGTGAAACAATGTAACACATTCGTGACTCGTCAATACAATTCGCTCAGTAGCTTCAGCCTGTTAAACGAAAAACCGCACACATGTAGGCAAAAAGCTGTGACCCAAATATCAAAGTAAGTGACTTGCGAAGTCGCGAATACTCGAGGAACACACCCACTATCTCACACATTGACATGACACATACACGTAGGTATACATACACCCACACATACACAATTTTGTTCCCCTCGAGATTCCAGTATCCGTTGTTCTACTGTTTTCTTATCACGGTGACGTATACTCAGATTGTTTATGTATGGAAGCGTACAATTTTAAAATAAACCTTCGTAATAGGCTTCTGCTTAGTAAGCAACAACTTCTCAATTTAAGCGATTTACACTTCAACCAAGTTAGATTTTCCATTTAAGTTCATTCCCACATTGAATGACTATTCAATAGGCGGGTCCACACAGACCGAGCAGCCTCGCGAGGAAAATGCTTCGCGAGGCTGCTCGGTCTGTGTGGACGTGGCTCGGTCGAGGAAAGCGCACGGCAGCCGCGGCCGGCCGCATGCGTGCGCCCGAGCTACCGAATTAGACACGTCCACACAGAGCGCGCAGCCTCGCGAGGAATTGGCGCGCGAGGCTGCGCGCTCTGTGTGGACGTGCTGCGGCCGAGGCAAGCGCGTCTGCCGCCGCGGGCGAGCGACCGAGCGGCCGAGCCATCGAGTTTGGTTTTTTGTTTCGTGCCTCGCTCGAACATAAGAATCCCTACTAATAATATAAATTCGCAAGTGTGTTTGTATGTTGGACATTTTTTTTATAGACTCACGTCTGTATCCGCGTAAGGATAGGCAGAGTTGTGATATTATTACATCCACATTTTACCATGAAATGTTTAGGTCCCACGTAATAGGGGACGAGCCTATTGCCGTTAACGAGCACATCAGCAGACTCCGTGCTGCTTCTGAGAATTCGGGAAAACCCAGTAACACTTTTGCCCGACCCGGGAATCGAACCCGGGACCTCCGCTCAGCAGTCGCATACCCAATCCTTTGGTCACTGAATGACGGAGGATACATTCATCATAACATTCTCATCTTTGACGCTATTTATTGTACAAATAATAATCCTTCAGTCTGTGCTTCGGTTACAGTACCCTTGCCTACAGACATTCATTTCCTATAATTCATTATATATTTTTTTCCATGTCTACCTATTCCATCCTTTAGGGTATAACAATAATCGACGACCGGTTGGCAAAGCGGGAGTGTAAGCGACTACAACGCCGAAGGTCGCGGGTTCGATTCCCGCTCATGTCAAACATTTGTGTGCATGAACATGAATGTTTGTCTTGGTCTGGGTGTTTCTATGTATATATTTACAAAAAAAGTAACTATAAGTAAATATGTATATTATGGCCCATTATTACCATTGTCTGGTACCCAAAGTAGGTACAGCAATTGGCGTCAGTCAGGCAGCCGGCTAGTAAAAACACATGCCACAACCACATTGCAGTATGACCATTTCCAAGTACTATATTTATAACCAAAATTTTAAAATAAGAGAGAGGAGAGACCAACAATCTCACATTGATACGTAGACCGATAAATGGCAAATGTACTATTTCACTCTAATTCACAAGTCGACAATTTGATACATGCGCATTAATACATAATAGATTTTCAACTATATTTTCATGTTCTGAATTCAAACTTTATGACGACTACAATTTTGTTTTTTTCCTACGGTGCCGAGGCTGCCGCGCTCTAGGCCGCGTTCACATTTATCTGATGTAATCTGTCGTGACGGCGTCTGTCGTGTCGCGACAGACAATATCCCGGTTTGCGACAGAGAGGAGGGGGGATTACGGTACAGCGCGAATTAAGAGATTGGACTCAGATTAATTGTAAAAAAAATTACTTTATTTAATTATAACAGCTTAACAGTATATTTAAAATATAAAATAGTAATCGCTAATGTTAGATCTACAAAGGTATGACTTATTGTCATCATAATAAATTAATGCTAAGATGACAATAAGATTATCTAGATAATTTGGTGGGGAGAGATGTGCTGACGAAGCTAACATTGTTGGGTTCTGTACAGTTAACTCGCGCGACACAAGTCATCAGACTAATGTGGACGCGCCACTGTCTGTCGTAAAGCGTCAGACGCGCGTATGCAATTGTGCGCAATGGACGACGAACTAATTGTCTTCCTTTTTATAATATTCTTATACAGTACCTATAGATGAGCTTATTGAATACGAAATAATATAATCCTATGTACATAATTTATGGATATGATTGGATATCTACTTAATATGAATCGGATAATTCATCAAAAACATTGCGAAAGTGTCAACTCCACGAGAGTCAAGACAGAACTGATTTAAAAATGCGTCAGATCGCGACAGACGGCGACAGACAAATGTGAACGGTAAGTAATTACGACAGAGACCGTCACGAGAGATCACGTCAGATAAATGTGAACGCAGCTTTATTCTATGGCCTCGCTCGTTCGGGGACCGTTTCCTCGCGCGGCAAATGCCTCGCGAGGCTGCTCGCTCTGTGTGGACCCACCTAATGACTTTATATCTATTGCTATTAGATCTTCTTTTGCTAATGTTGTGTTTTATACTTGTGTATGTTTGCTTGTATTCCAATTAGAGCGTCACAACACATGGTTCACGTGGCCCGGTTTTTTACGGTTGACGCAACACCACCCGTGTTTATACAATCATACAAGACTGTACGGTACTGTTAGTAACGTTTGTTTTTTAATGATACTAGTATGTTGGTTGAAGATTCCTTTTATGGTTTAGATTCGTTTGAGTAGAAACTATTATTTATAAGCGCGCCCTCTGGCGATCATACAGCGAAGTATTCCAAGATGGGAACTCCTTAGCCTGTAACGTTTTATGTATTGTATGTCAAGATGTACATTTATGTATTTAATTTACTTGAAATAAAACATTTTTGCCCTCTGACCTAAAGGGAAAGATATATTCCATGGCATAAATCAGTGATCAGTACTACCACTGTCAGTAGGTATATTCAAGAGCACTTTTACTCTTAAGGTCAACGCTCATTAGAGCCACCCGGCACCCACTCCGCACGGCGTCCACGAGTGGACGTCGCGCGGTCAACCAGCGGACCGCGCGCCGTCAACGAGTGAACGCCGCGCGGTCAACGCGGCGACGAGCAGTCAACGCGCGGCAAGTATGCGAGCAGCGAGTTGCCACCGAGCCGTCCACGCGCGGACGGCGGGTGGACCACCCGCCGCCCGCGCGTGGACGGCTTACGACTGAGGCGATCCGGTGACGCTACGGAGTTGATGTAGTGAGCGCATACCCATACAAATCCATATAAAGAATACTAACCGCACGAGGCGAGGCGGTGCGGAGTGGGTGCCGGGTGGCTCTAATGAGCGTTGACCTTTACTCTCCATAACGGCTGCCAAAGACCGTCATGACACCCACAGCTTAACGTGCTCTGCGAGATTCAAATCTCAATCAGACGATAACTAACCATTTTTGAAGTCCTTTGTCTGAACCCGCTACCGTCTGCATGGCAGTCTATTGCTGTCTCCACTAGTCAGTCGCTGCTTTCAATTTTATTACACAGTATTCACCTGAACGTAAAACTTTAGTAAGTATCCTTCAACTTTGTCATAACTTCCACGAACGTTGTAATTTAATAAAATTGATAAACAGTACAAAAAGGCGCCATAAAGTAAACGCTGTCTAAGATATTAACAACTTCAGAATGAGTTCTAACATGATTTCCTCCCGTAAATGAAATTATGATAAGTCGATTACCTACCTAAAAAGACACTCATTTGCTTTTTTTATTTGTAGTTCAAAATAAAGGTCGTGTAGGTGTTTGTTTGTCAACAACCATTTCGAACGTTTTCTTTCTTATTCCTTATTAGCTTTTTAACTTTTTTATTGCATGATATAAATACGATATGGAACACACAGACATAAAAACGTATTTTTATGAGCCACTTACGTGTTTTTCTGAGTAATTTTATGCCAAGTACGTGTGCAGTGATTACGTATACTTTTTAAAGGCTTTTGTGTAGCTTTGTATTCTTGTATTCTATGCCGTCAACCACACAAGATTTCCGTGGGTGTCGTAAGAGGCGACTAAGGGATAACACGATGCAAATACCATCTTTGCGTAGAGACGGAAAACTCGACATCAAACCCTATACGACTGCCTCGTTGGTCTCGCGGCATAAATGTGCACGTGGGATCGGGAGGTCCCGGGTTCGATTCCTGGGTCGTGCAGTGTTATTGGGTTTTTCGGTCACGAAATTCTCAGTAGCAGCACGGAGTCTGGAAATGTGCCCGGTACGGCAATAGGCTCGCCCCTTATTACGTGGGACTAAAGTATATCTGGCGAAAAGTGGGTGTAGAAATACACCTCTGCCTACCCCTTTGGGGATAAAAGGCGTGACGATATGTATGTGTATGTGTGTATGTGTAGCTTTATGGATGTAGGACGCACAACCAATAATATGGTAACAACTTGTGCAATTTTCATACATGTTTCTCGAGAGCTGACGTGAAGACTCACAAGTGCATAACTTATAATTATATGGGACGAGTAGCAAACAACTTTGTCCGATCGTACGTAAACATGATAATAGCATCATTTTAATTTTCATTTTGTAAGATGAACACTCTACCTTGCTTATATAAGTGGTATTTTGAGAAATTAAGGCTTAAACTAAAAGACATATTTCCGTTTTGCGCTATAGGCAAATCGAATCGATTCTTGATTGTTTGCTTGCTTGATTGTCCCCATAAAATTTAATGTCTTGATGTCCCAAAACACGTTGTAGCCACAAAACCTCTAAACTCATGAAACCCTCTCACCAAACTACAGAACCACTACAGAGGTGTTATAGGAAATGCGGGTGGGGTACTACCAAAAAGGAAATTTAGCTTTGGTAAATATTACAGAGATAAATACGTAATTACTTCAGCAACTCGTTTGTTTACAACATTAAGACAAGTAAAAACCCTTTCCTAAAAGATGTTTCTTTTAGCTAAATTATCTCTTGAAAAGAAAGACGAAACATACTGAGAGTCTTTTCTTTTTTCACCTGTTACCATTCTCATCTATTTATTTCTATCTCTCTCGTCAAAGAACAGATATTTACATAGAGGCGCATTTCCTATGGGCGCTCTGAAGACAGACTTTCTGTGACCCAAATTGCCGCTTGGCTGTGTGGCAGTCGCGCTGTGACAGCTGTCTCTACGAGAGCAAGAGAGACGAACGTTTCTCCTGTGTATCTTAACTACGAGAGCAAGAGAGACGAAGAACGCCGCCAGCGCCGCCAACGGCACCAACTACGAACTTAACTGGAGACAGTCTACACTTTGAATCGGCACACGAAATCCTTAAGAACTACGCTTCTATGTAAATCTGTATTCATTGCTCTCGTGTAGCCATTCTTTACGTGTCTAATTCTCTAGGCGTGGCGTTTCGCATAGTTTTTTATAATTATCAAACAGTTGCTCCACGTCCGTCACATTACATATTACGTTATAAAACTAACCACCACGCTCTAAGTAATTACAATGAAAGTTGATATTATGCCGTACGAGCACACTTTGTTCTTCATACATCTGGGTTAATAGAACACCGCAACGTGGCGTTATTTTTGTTAAACGTTACCTACATACTGCAGGCTTATTATATTATGCGGTATAAATGTGTGGTGTGTCTTTGACCAACAGAGTAAAGAATTGTGTGATACGAGAGTGATGTGGGGTAAAAGAAGATGTAGTGACAAGCATCGAGAAAGGCATGTTAAGATGGTTTGGGCACATGGAGAGGATGGACGACGAAAGACTGACAAAGAAGATATATAAGGACAGGACGAAGGGGAAGACCTAGGCGGACATTCTCTGACCAGATTGGAGACATCCTAAAAAGGACAGGTCAGAAGTACCCTAAACAGAAGAGCATGCACTTGATGGGAGTGAATGAAGCAAGAGAGGTATGTCAGGATCGTTACAAATGGCGTTCCGTGGTCTCTGCCTACACCTCCGGGAAACAGGCGTGAGTCTATGTATGTATGTATGTAAGTTATTAATTGTTTAAGTTACTAGAGCAATAGCTTAGGGAGATCGTAGATCGACGATTTCCAAAAGCAAGTTCTGCATTGAGTATACTTAGTTTTCTGTACAGAGTACAGGTAGACTCATCCATCCAGAATAGGATTTTATCTGTATATATAAAATCCTTGCGTTACTGACTGACTAACAGACAAGCTACAGCCAAAACTATAAGGCGCAGGCAGCTGCAATTTGGCATGTATGTTCCTTGGGGATCGTAGGGGTGCACTAAGAAGGGATTTCCTGAGATTCCCACGGGATCGGGCAGAAACAGTAAAATTAAAAAAAATATTGCGAGCGTAGCTGCGAGCGTCCTCTAGTATGTACATAGAGACACGGATTGCACGATACTTTCACAAAAGAAAGAGACAACAGTAATAAAACATGCCATCTCTTTTTGGTCCATTATTCTCCAAAGAATCTGTTGTTGTGATCTGCTGTGTGGTTCTCTGTTTCTAGAATACTATAATTCTAGAAAGAAGAAGCTACACAAACTTATATAGGTATGACCATTTCATATATATTGATTGCTTTTGGGTGTGCTGTGTCCATGTCTCTATATCAACGGAATGGTAAAGTTTCAGTAAACTTGCTCTTTCGCATTCCTAGATCTTGAAATTCTCTAATGCGATTCGACTTATTCAACCAGGCCTATTTATTACCGGCTGTCACAAACATCCGTGCTATTTACGGTAACTCAGATGCCAAAGCCAGAAGTCGACGACTTGAAACATTGTCGTTGTACATGACGTTGGATTGTACAACATTACGCCTACATAGAATTAATTCCACTACAGCAGGTTGGGGTATTTCTGTACCATAAACAATTTATGATATAACTGACAGTCAACCACAGTCAATAACTATTTTTTATAAAACAATATTAAAAAGTAACGATATCCTACTAGAAGACTCTGTGGAAAATCTAACATTACGTCAAATCTAGTTAGCAAGCTATCGAACCACGGGCTTTGAGGCAGCTGGGATCACGTGTTGGTGCTGAAAAATTAAAGCATTTACCTGTATTGAGCATTCTTGCGAATTTTATAAAACAGAAAAAAAAGGAGAGAAGAGCTCCACTTGGCTATCGCAGGCAGCGATAGCCTAGTGGAGATACCAACGGACTGCCATGCAGAGAGTATCGGGTTCGAATACACGGCGCACACCAATGACTTTTCGAAGTTAAGTGTGCATTAAATTTTTAATTTTCGCTTGCCCCGTGCCTCGGAGAGCACGTTAAACCGTCGGTCCCGGCTGTCATGAAGATCTTTGACAGTAGTTACGGGGAGTCAGTACCCTCAAATAAACTAATACTGGTCTAAACCATGGAATATCGCTATCCCTTTGGGTTGCGGAGGTCAGACGGCAGACGCTCTGTGGAAAAGTTGATATTCTGTCATATCTGGTTAGACTAGTAAGCGGACCTCGGGCTCCAAGGCGTGTCAGTCTTGGATGCAACCGGGATAACGCTAGGGCGATGATGATGATGATTATGTTATAAAATAGAAAAACAAACGATAGCGTTTAATTTGATTTGACGTTTTTGCTGATTAGAGCGTTCGCTAGAACGATTGTGAAAATGTTCGTAGTAATGTTCGGCTCTGTTCGTTGTTCGGTGCGACAAAACAAAAAAGCAGGTGTATCAGCATCATTTGGATGATGGTGAGTAGGTTGATATATCCGTTTTTCATTTACGTTTCTAATTAAAAAAACCAGTTCAAAATATTGACAATATATAGCTCATATTAAGTATAATTTCAAGCGTCAGATATGCCCATTTTTATTGCTCGTTTTGTCCTTTGGTTCCTTCTACGCCCTTCCATTGCCAATGTGGCAGTAATTTAAATCATTAAGTAATGAATATTTCAATTTTGTCACACATTGCGACCTAGGTGAATAAATGGTTGGGACTTTGAATGCTTCGTAAGCTTTCGTTTTACGAACTCCATTTGAGTAACAAGTAAAATATTGGCGCTTTCTCAAACATCTGTATATATAAAATCCTTGCGTTACTGACTGAGTGACAGACAAGCTACAGCCAAAACTATTGGGCGCAGGAAGCTGAAATTTGGCATGTATGGTCCTTGCGGACCGTAGGGGTGCACTGAGGAGGGATTTCCCGAAATACCTACCTACGGGATCGGTCAAAACAGATACATAAAAAAAATGTGCAGGCGTAGCTGCTGGCGTCCCCTAGTACATGTATAATTGTATATATACTCTACCCAGTTGCTTTTACTCTTTGTCCTCCTTCCGCATCATATATTCTTGTGTCAAGTCACTCAAGCACCCTTCATTTTCACACGACATAAATCTTGTAGGTACGTTTTAAAATATACATATATCTATATGGCAGTATGGCGAGGCTTGTGTATTATGTTTTCTTGACTAGAGTTTGTACTTCAAAATGAAGTTTTGCAGATGCTAGACGAAGAGTAAGTAAGAAGTGTGTAATGTTCCTACTATTGGCTTTTGCTTGCAGCTTCGTATGCACATGAAGCTTAACATTATATCAAATAACAAAGTCCATATTTGGAGCCGAAATTTCAGAAACTTCAAGCACATCAAGTTTCACAACAAGAGGTGTGGTTACGTTGATAGTAGTATGTTGATAAATATATACCTATTATGTTTGTGAAAAATCATCTAATACGGCTTAGCAATTTTAACACGAAACATTAACACACTTTTGCGTTTATAATATTGTCAAAAATTTATTTAATTTAACCTCGGTATAATCTTTATTGTGGACTAGTCGTCTCTGTTCTTTATGGTTTAAAAGGTTTTTGGTTAAAACTTTATACAGTCATTGGCATATCATTAAAAATATATCTTAGTTTCTCTAGGACACATGGTCGCCTAATTCCAAATTAGGAAGAGCCTGTACTATAGTGACCAGATAACTAATTAACTTACGAGTGATATTTTATTTCCAGATGAAAAAGAAAAGACGTTTTTTGAAATCTGAGAATTGGAAGTACAACCACAGGACTACAACAGGTCAGTAACAGGTCAGTCAAAGAATAACATTTATTCGGTAGTAATAGTCCTTAATTAATATTATATAACAAATCTTTGGCGCTCAACTGAATGAAAATCAATACTCTAAAGTGAATGTGTTGATCGTATTACATACGCATATCAAGTAACATGGCAGCACTATATTTAGATACGCTGTCGTGACAGCGGTATAATCATATGACATAATCAATTTGTTGGATCACGTCATGTATTTGGAGCGAAATTTACAAGCGACGGGCTTTGTTCATGTAGGTATATTTAAAATGTTTTTGTAACATGCTGTCGGTGTTTATTATGGCTATCGATGGTTCTGGTCTTGACAGATAACTAAAACGGTAACAGTGATCTACACGCATATCTTCTTTAAGCGATGTGAAAGTAACATAATTAAAGAACATTCTTGTTTCTTCAGTTCCAAGAAGATATTTAATTTTTTCAGGAATGAATATTCTAAAATTCTGTAGCTATTTTGATGAAACTTGTATTAAGCGCCAGGTCGAAAGATACTTGATACACAAAAATACTTACTTTATACAACAATGACGCCTGACTTCTGAAAAGTGGACATACATTTATGAATTTTGGGTAATCATAAGTAACACTTACAAGTATAGTGCAATTTGAGCATCATCATTTTATTGCTTCAGAATGTTTAAGGGAATAACTGAACATACTACAATTTTGGAATAGTTACAAAGAATCACACCTAAATATTGATCTAATTCTAAGGTTGCGCTTGTAGGCCTTGACCTCTTGGTCAACGGTCATGGCCAATCGTAGGTCAATGTTCTGTTACCAAGGATGACATGTGTGCAATACTTTTTTACTGTTCTTTTTATGTTGACCAGTAGCTGTGAAAAATGGTGGGAACGCTTATATTCTATAAAAAAGTCTAGGATGTAGTGACCGTAGAAGACATCGAGTTTTCATACTCATGAAGTCCCGGGAAAATCTAATCTGCCTTCGAACCCGCTACGAATTGGATCAGAAGTTTCTTGAAGTAGTTGGAAAATATTATAGCCTATATCTTTTTTCTGTTACGACGAGGAAAACCTGTCGGCTCTCCGGCACTGGAGAAGGGAAATGAGAGTCGGAATATGTGGTGTTACTACTAGACCAAAGACGCCTTACTGGAAGAAGACAGGGTACAGGAGCTGTCCAGTCTTCGACCCATGGCGCCATGTCCAAAAGTAATCCCAGGGAAGCCTACAAGCCCTCACCTGCCCTTACTGTCAGCTTCCCCGAGCAACCTATTCCTAATCGGCCAGCAGTGGACTATGGCTGTCTGATGATGGCGATGATGATTAAGACAAATGATTTAAAAATACAAACACCTTCCATTTATTTGACTCCGATATTTATAAGGATATATAATATCTATGCTAATATGTGTATATTTTTAATGCTGCACGTTTGGTGTAGTGGTTTAAGCGGCCGCCTCAACGCTTGACACTGCGCCGAAGTGTTGTGGGTTTGATCCCCACACGAGACAACACTTTGTGTCATTCATAAATTGTTGTTTCGAGTCTGGGTGTTCATTGTGTCCGTTAGTTGTATGTCTGTAAAGTCCCCCGCGACACAGGATTTAGTCCTAATGCGGGAGTTGTCTAAAAAAAAAAATTTGCAATTACTATTCAGAGAAGGTGCGACCCAAAAGCGAACAAGGCTAATGGAATTTCAGCTTGTTATCAAGTGTCTAATGTATTTTATCTATTCAGTAACAGTTGCGAGTGCTGCAAAAACAAGTATTTAATTGAAATTAAACATATTGTATAGTAAAGTGATGACCTTTTTTTATAGTTAATAACGTTTTTTAAAAGTACTTGCATTATATTATAGTTAATCGCTTATACCATGCATGCTGTGACACATTAAAAAGTTGTATATTTACCTTAGTTACTGCAAATATGTTTAGATGTAAGAAAATGTAACAACTACTGATAGTCCAAATAAAAAGTAAATTAATAAAATATATATATTTTTTTTATTTCAAAAGTTTATTTTTAAATGAGATCAAAAGCCCGAATACGACCAAAAATAAGATGATAATTATAAAATTACAATCATATTCCAGATATTAGTAACAGCTATCCATTCATTATATATAACAAAATTAAATTAATTTGAGAATAAAACAATTATAACTACTTAAATACTACTACTAAAATTAAATTAAAATATTCAAATACAATACAAATAAAAAAGAAAATATATATAAAGCAATTTTTTTGTGCTAGATACATACCAGCCACGCGACATGGTCACGCGAGGAAAAAAAAGGAAATTAATAAAATAATGATTACTTTCACTAGGAACAAAACTTTTATCGCAGTTTTGAAACAACCATTTGTGGATCACATAAAGTGTTGTACCGAGTGGGAATCGAATCTACAACGCTCAGGGCGGTATTAAGCGGCGATGTGACCACTATTTTTTTTTTGGTGTCGGGTTGGAAAATCCTCATGGAGTCCCTCCGGATGGGTGAAGGGAACTGTCAGACTCTTACTGACTAAAAACCAACCCGTGTGCTTCATGGTCCCATGTGTTGGAGGTTCGGGTTTCGCACAAGCAAACATCGCAACCCCCCGACGGGTATTGGCCCGCCAGATGGTCAGGCGGGCCCCGAACAAAACCCCATTGGCGGCTGATGAAGGTGTTGGGCTCCGCTGCCAAAACACTCAGCGGCCGCAGAGGATAGGGAGGACGGCAACGCAACACCGCATCACCTCTTCCTCTGCGGCCCACCGCGACGCATCAAATGGTGCGCCCCCATTTGGTCGCGGGAGATAGGGCGCGCGGCAACGCAACACCGACACGCCTCTCCTCCCGCGACCGCGCCCGACTGCGAGGGACTGACAGAACTATCCCCCGCACCCGCACTATTGGACGCATCCTGCGCAGGCCCACTGCCAAGCCCACGCGGCGCTCCAGGGATCCCTCTTAGCTTCACCGCGGGGTTCCAAGCCACGGTTACTGAGCCCCCCACCACGTCAAGGTGGAGATCCCACGGGGGGGCGATGTGACCACTTGAACAACTGCGCTTAACGTGCAATTAAAATAATAACAATGACGTAATTAATGATCATATAGGAATCCAATACTTCTTTTTTTATTAGGGGGAGATATACGGATACCCGAAGGGGTAGGCAGAGGTATAATATTACACTCAAATTACGCCAAGCATGTTTTACGTCCCACGTAATAGGGCCTATTACCGTTACCGGGCACATCACCAGACTCCGTGCTGCTACCGAGAATTCGGAAAAAACCAGTAACATGAGTGCCCGACCCGGGAATCGAACCCAGGACCTCCGATCAGCAGTCGCATACGCTATCCACTGCACCACGGAGGCAGTCGTCCAATATTTCTTCATTTGCATTAATCGCTGGCATAATGATTATATTCATATTATTAATAGTACTATTAATATTCACTATGCTTGCTTAAATTATTCTTTTGCATATTCGCATTTTTTTAGTTTATTGTCGATATTGACAGCCAGAATTAATTATTATTAATCACTATTTAGGATATGTGTCGAACTTATTGGTTTGCCATTATCGACTAAGTTTAAACAATGTTCACATGGAATATCAGGTTATAATGTAATAGTATTTTAATTGAAATAATTATTTTATATCTTCTGCCTCATGTGTCTATAAGTGCACTGCTTTGGTACTATACCGATCCAAAATGCTTCCGTATTTATATTGTGTGTAAGTTTATATTAAATAAATTTATATTTTAAAATAACTTAAAAATGCGCATGCATTGTGGTGGTTTTGTAAATAAATTTGCATTCAGCTGTTGGCAGTATCTTGTGAAGGAAAGACTTTACCTAGGTATATTTAAGTAGAACTACAAAGAAAGTCACAAGCTGCCTTCTTAAAAGTTTTAAAGTATTTAAGCCAAGGAGAGGTAGCCCATTGCCCTACTCCCGTGAACAAGTGTCTAATAATATATTTATGGTTCTCTGAAGAGGTAAACAAAAATATTTACTCATCAGACTAGTTAATAAGGAATCTCTCTTACTGCTGAGCACAGGCCTCTTATCACTATAAGGCCGACCTCACATAGGACGACAGCGTTCTTCGAGCGTACGCCCAGCGTGCGCTCGGCGTTCACTCTGTAGTACAAAGTGAACGCCGGGCGCACGCCGAGCGTACGCTCGAGGAACGCTTATGAACAATGTGAGGGAGGTCTAAAAAGAGTAAAACCATAGTTCATTACGCTGCCCAAGTGCGGCTGATTAAACTTTATATGTCTTTCGGAAACATTATAGGAACTCGCACTCATGCAGGTTTTCCTTCACCGTTTAAGCAACAATTAGCAATTTCGTCCAAACATAATTATTTTCGGAAAGTGATTATTGCTCGCCGTAAGTTCGAACTCGAGACGTAGCTTAGCAGTCCATTGGGCTTCACTGCTCTACAATATATTATAACTGGTCATATTATTCTATGAAAATGAAAAACTAAAATTCATAGAAATAAAGGAATACTTTTCAACATAGAAGGAAATGGCTTGATATAAATAATGCGCTGCCATTCGGCCAGTGTCGAAGGTTCGATAACATTCGATGTTTGAATGTCTCAACCCTTCGATAGAGTTCAAGAGCGGCGTCAAGGCAATTCTGAATAGAGACTTAGGTAAAAATATCTTACTTAAATTACTAGGGAATATGTTACTAGGGAGATTTGTTTCCTAGAATTTTCTTTTAGGTTGTATTTAGATAACAGTAAGTTTTTTTGGATACTTACAATTAGGTGGCGATTCTCAATCATGTATTTAGATGTAAAGGTTGTAATAATTTAGATCTAAAGGGTATTGAGAAAAGTAAGTAATATTATGACCACGCATGATACACACGCCGAAAGTCGCGATTTATATAATTCAATCCTTATTTTCAAATAATTACGCGACAAAGTTACATAAATACTTGTATGTGTAAAATTTGCGGATGTCTGAAAGAATTTATGGGTGAAAATTTTGTTTTCAGTATTTGCCTTATTCACGACATTAATTATTTATTATGAATATTACACTATTTGTACTATGTTACATGCTATAAAGTTTATTCCATCAGAAGTTGTTCATGTACATATTCTAAGCACCGTGCGGCAAATATACCACTGGATTAAGAGATTCTATTTTCATAAAACCCTATTATCAAAACATCTGCAACATCAACATTCTCTCTACATATTGAATTTCATTTTATGAACACTAAGCACTTATTGCGGCCCTCAAAATTGGCAAAACTAGTGCGTTCTCTTTCACTAGCACTTTTGAAGAATGTGTATGACAAGGATGGAGGTAGTACTGCATATTATATACTCGCGTGACGGGTTCTACCATTTGGCTCGTGTCAAGGCTCTTTCCTTCGCTTTGAAGATTTCACTTTCAATCGAATCAATAGGATACCGCTCCATTGGCAATCGATTTATCAAATAAGAAATGATCAGTGGATAAAAATAGAATGTATACTTAAATATGAAAAGATAAGTCTGACTAAGACGTCAAGCCAGTCAAAACAAATACTGTTTACTTCCGAGTTTAAAAATAAATACACAGTGATTCTTGTTATAATTTATTGAGAAAACGTAGAATACAGTGCTAAAAAATACATAAACTATTATACAGTGTTTCTGTGCAGTGATTGTTGCAAAAAACTTAATATAAATAAAACACTACAGTGAACCCTTAAAACTACCTTAAGTCTATAAATAATAAGTGCAAAAAGACAAAAACTAATAGTGAATAACGCGAACCATATGTAGATGTGCAGCCTGTAGTGTCTATATAAACAAAAGTGATCTGTAAAGTCTCTACTAATTACGCCATAACAGTAAACACCATAAAACTCCGGACTGCTTTTAGCGCCATCTATTGCGTAACGCAGGAACTAGATTGACAATTGTTTTCAAATCTATTTGTGGCCGCATTCTTACTTGTAAAATCACCACATCTTGGCTACTACTGATACTATATTACACAACCAGTACTTAACGTTAATAATTGAAAATGCCCAGTGTAAAGTGTGGACTCTGTAGTAAGTACATGTCATCTACAGATGGCTATAAATGTGGTAAGTGTGGCGTGTCATATCATCGCTCTTGCGTGACATTGCCGCAATCTGGGGTCATATCAGCGACATGGCGTTGCTCGCAATGCAGCAAAAAGCCGCCTAAAGACAATAGTGCAGAAAAGTCTACTAAAACTTCTGCTATTAACTCTCCGCAAGAATTTTCACCGGAATCTGCACAAGGGACCGTTGTGGATATTAAAATAGAACTAGGTCGGATTAGAGATGAGCTGCGTACAGTAAGGAGCGAGTTTCAGGCCTTCCGTGAGGAGATTGCCAGTGTGAGAATTCTTGGTGATCGCATGGATGCCTTGGAACAAAGAGTAGCCGCTCTGGAGGCAGGCAATACAATCTGCCGGCCGGATACACCCCACACTCACATAGAAGAGGTCGTTGCACAATTGAGACGAGATCTTAACGATCGGGATCAAGACTTGTTGGCAAATGATCTAGAGGTAACCAGACTGCCCGAGGAAAATGGAGAAAACCTTAATCACACCGTTCGTCTGATGGCCAGCAAACTCGGTGTGTCCATTACGGAAGGCGATATAGTAAGCGTCGATCGAATTGGTGGTCGTCACTTAAATGCAACTGATCCCTCAGGCCCAACAGAGACCCGAATAAGGCCAGTAGTGATACATCTAGCACGTCGAGATACTCGTGACGCAATCATACGAGCAGCCAGAGTAAAGCGTGGTATCACCTCTAAAGATCTTGACATAAATGGACCGGCGAAGCGGTTTTATATAAATGAGCGTCTTACCAAACGCAACCGTCTTTTATTTCGGCAAGCTAGAGACGCGGGACGGCTTTCTGGGTGGCAGTTTATTTGGTCAAGCCGTGGAAGAATCCTTGCCAGGCGTAAGCAGGGCGACAATGCCTGTCTCATTTCATGTGAGGCCGACATACAGCGAGTCTTTGGAACAGGACCTGAAGCAGAAAACAACCAGTAGCCTTGGTTTTAGTCTATTTGTTATTGTATCAGGAATTGCATGTCTCGATATTGCTGTTGGAAACACCTGTCTTATATTCAATTTATATAGCTATATTTATTTTACTAGGGAGCCGCCATTCTACTATTTACGCGTTCTGTTATTAATTATTATACTAAACTAGTCGACGCCAGCGGCTTCGCACGCACATATTTTCGAATATCCCGTTTTGCCCGTTCCCGTGGGAATTTCGGGAAATCCCGTCTTAGTGCACCCCTACGGTCCCCAAGGAACATACATGCCAAATTTCAGCTTCTTGTGCCGACTAGTTTCGGCTGTAGCTTGTCTGTCAGTCAGTCAGTAACGCAAGGATTTTATATATTAAGATTGCATGTTATTCTCAATCATACCTATACAAAGCACACGCACACGAGATAGATCACTATACCACACACATCATACGACATTGTACTCTTATAGTATCATACTTTTTAGAACGGACTCTCTACAGAGATTACATAGGATAAATCTTACTTATACACGACAAGTCTGGACGCTATTAGTAAAATCTGCGTATTTAATTATTATAAAATGGGTAATACAAAAATATAATACATAAATGGTAAGCAGTAAGTTTTTGAAGTTAGGTTTATTTAATGCGGGTTCTTTAGCTACTGGCCACGACGAGTTTTTGTTAGCCATGAATAAACATTCTGCTGATATAATAGCAATTAATGAAACATGGCTACGACCGGGTGAAGATGGGCGAGCCCCGTCTGTTCCAAATTATCGCCTCAAGCATGTTCCACGACCTGTAACTGTGCGCGGTGGGCGCGGCGGAGGAGTCGCATTCTACATTAGAACTGGTATAGTAGCAAGAATCAAGCCACATCCTGAATACCCTGACGTCGAACAACTTTGGATGAGTATGAACATAAGGAGCAAACGACTTCTCATAGGCACCGCGTACCGACCACCGTGGCTTGACTTGGACAGATTTCTTGACGCATTGACAGACAGCTTGAATGCTCTTGCCCCCTACGACTACGTAATATTATTGGGTGACTGTAACGTCAATCTACTGCATGAGAACGACTCTAAATCAAAACGACTGAAAGAGTTTTTGAATTACTGTAGCCTGGAGCAAGTTGTGAATGCCCCAACACACTTTCTAAATGAAAGTTGCTCCCTGATTGACATTATTTGTACTAATGCCCGGTACAGAAATGTATCTATTGATTATAATAGCGAACTAGGCCATCACTCATTCGTTACTTGCGAACTTATCTTTAGGAAGGATCGTCCAGCTAAGAGATTGGTAATATATCGTCCGCTCAGAGATATTGATTTTGTCAATTTTGAGAGTGATCTGCAGTCCATACCATGGGAATACATATGCAATGTTCAGTGTGTGACCACAATGGTATCTTTGTTGAATAACTACCTGCTAGACTTGTTCAACGCGCACGCTCCAATAAAGCAGAGGTCGTTTAAATGCTTACCTACGCCTTGGATAACTGACGTCATAAAATTAATGTGCAGGATCCGCGACGAGGCTAGGGATAGATACCGTTGTTCCAAGTCACTAAGCCACAAAGAATACTACCTCCAACTCAAGCACCAGGTGGTTAGAGCACTGCACAATGAAAAGAAAGCATATTTCACTAAGCATATAAACGAAAATCTTAACAACAGCAAGGCCTTATGGAAAAGCTTAAAACAGCATGTGTACCCAACAACTCAAGATAATATGCTACCCGAACATCTGAGTGATCCCGATGTCATTAATAACGCCTTCTTGGATGTACCTGGGGGCCGACCGGCAACTATATCAGAATTAACATACTTCGAGTTTCACAGACATGGGACTTCTACCTTCTCCCTAAAAGTAGTTGATCAAAATACCATCCTCAAAATCATTAAAGGTATTTTTACGAACGCTAGAGGGGCTGATGGTATAAATAAAGAAATGGTTGATCTTACACTGCCTTGGTGCTTGGCGACTATAACAGCAATCGTTAACAGGTCCAAAGACCAGCAATCCTGAAAATTACAAAGATTTACGTCCAATTAGTATACTTCCATATCTATCAAAAATCTTGGAACGGGTGGTATATACACAGGTTTCTGATTACTTAGAGGCTAATAATATTCTGCCAGATTTCCAATCAGGATTCAGACATGGACGTGGAACTGCAACTGCTTTGGCGGATGCCGTCGGCAATATTTTAGAGGCTAGGGATCAGGGTGAAGGCACCATCGTTGCCTTGCTGGACTATTCACGAGCATTCGATGCCATAAACACAACATTGCTTCTGTCAAAGTTAGTCTTCTACGGTTTTGACCGAAATTCTGTGAAATGGTTCAGTAGCTACCTCACTGGCAGATCGCAGTCTGTTGAAATACAGAAAGAAGATGGGTCTCTGACTTCATCTGCTTTGCAATCCGTCACCAGAGGTATTCCACAGGGTTCGTTATTGGGGCCTCTTTTATTTATTATTTACAGTGCAGATATCATTGATTGCTTTAGATACTGCAAATATCACATGTACGCAGACGATATCCAGCTATACATGTCCTTTAGCCCTAACAAAACATCGGCATCAGTGCATAGGATGAATGAAGAGCTTGATAGAATTGTCTCGTGGTCAGAGCGTAACAGCCTAACGTTGAATCCTACGAAATCCAAGTTTATTGTTCTGGGGAGCAAAACACAAGTACGAACTATTATTTCTGCTAAGCCAGAGATCAAGATTAAAGATAAAATTATTGATAGGGTAGAAACAGCTTGTAACCTAGGTCTAACAATTGACCCTGAACTCCGTTTTGAGGCGCACATTAGCAATGTGGTTAGGAGTTGTTTTTATAGGCTGAAGACATTGTATAGGTTTAGAAGATATTTCAGTGTAATGATAAGAAAAATATTAGTAGATAGTCTAATCCTTTCGAAATTTAACTATTGCGATATAGTATATGGCCCTTGTCTACTGTCAAGAACTGAACGTTTAATACAACGAGTACAAAACGCATGCGCCAGATTTTGTTTCGATATCCCGCGTCTTAGCCATGTTACGCCTTTTTTAAATGACGCTAATATGTTAAAAATGTGTAACAGACGAAAGCTTCACTTAGCTTTGTTATTGTTCGGCATTGTTAAAACGTGCTCGCCTAAATATTTATACGACAAGTTAAACTGGAGGCAGAATCATCTTGCATATCCCGCGCGTACCATGACCAACCCGCTTTCAATACCGCAGCACAGGACTACGGCGTTTAGAGGTAGTTTTAAATTCGCGGCCACCAAATGCTGGAATTCATTACCACCTCCAGTAGTATCTAAAATAAGCAGGGTAGGCTTTAAGAACGTGTACAAGAGAATTTTATTGAATACTCAAAAAAGTACATAATAAAGTGATGACTTCTTTGTATGGATATGTTACGTTATGTCATATCTGCCGGTCTCTCCTAGAGGCAGCGATAGCCTAGTGGGGAGACAGGCAGACTGTCACGCACCGGGTCTCAGGCTCTCGCGCACCACTGACTTTTAGGAGTAATGTGCGTATTAAATAGTTCGATATCGCTGGCACCGTGCTTCCCAGGGCACGTGAAGCCGTCGGTCCCGGCTACCCTAAGGATGTTTGACAGTTGTCACAGGTGAGTATACTAAAATATCCTCACTGATCGAAACTATGTTTAACGATAAACTCGCTTAGACATCAATAAACTTAAAAATAATATAACATTAATACTATCCTATCCATATAAATTAATCAGTTATGACTCGTTTTTGTTTCTTATATACACACTCTGTCACTTGGTGTATGTTTTATGTACCTGCTTGTCGTAATATGATGTATAATCATTGATATACTTACTGGACCTGTGTAATTTTTCCATTATAATATATGTGTGATTCGCTGTGCTTTGGATAGGTACATTGATAGTCCAGTCCATTCAGTCAATAGTCCAAAAGCACACATGCAGCATTCTGGTTGGGTGATGTTGCTTTTTGGTAATATTGCAAATTGTTATTGCAGCTGATATTTAAGTCTTGTATTAATCTGTAAACAAAAGTATGAAATACTGTAAATCACTGCCTGGCAGTCACTCGGTACTTATACTACTTCTATTTCACGTGATCAGCAAAAGCAAACTAACAATAAAATTATTAGGATGTTATAAAGAATTAAGTACTTACTTACCCATGTTATTATCAGAAGAAACACTACTCTGTGTGTGCCCATGTTTATATACACACATTTCAATTTTTATTTATTTTGTGCACTCCATTCTTTCCGGTAATGGCAGCGATCGATGTAATCGATGTTGTCCGGTAATGGTGATGTTAATATTGTGTCATGATAATGACATAATTGCGGCTTGAATTATCATACAATTATTACATAACCTTTGTTTGTTTGGCGCGCGGAAGGTAGTATAATATAAAACCACCGCGCTGTTGGCGTCTATGTACATCTCGCTCTAAGGCATTGTCTCATCTCATTTCAACATTGTTATTGCTTGTCAAAATGCCCGTATATTATAAAAAGGTACTCAGTGGTCACAATTCACGATGCAATTTATTTAGAGCGGCACACGTTATGAGCCGGACCCGAAATGACATCTTTTATCAAATTAGATTATGTAACTTGATCGTATTTCTGAAATTTGTTTTTGTTATCGATTACGTAACGTGATCGTGTAATTCGTGTATCTGTCATTTCTGAATTCTGTAGTATATAAATTCTTAATTATAAATGTCAATGTCAGAACTTAGCCGTAACGTGCATTTATAAATGTAGTTATGATAAAAAAAAATTGTCTTTGGATTTTCGATTTTTGTTGTTTGAGTAAAAATGTAACATGTCAACCAATATTATATAATAATTATAGTAAGTAAAATAATCTGGTTTTGACGTCCGCGTCTACTAAGGAGCCAGTTGAAAACCAGCGTCGGGCACATATGTCCGGCAATATGCTGAACTGGCTTCCTATTTTTGTACAGACGACGGGCGTGTACGATTTTTGCCTAGTTATAGATTTTTTTTTGTTTTTTCTCTCACTGTTTATATGATGTCCTGATATAAAAATAAATGTTTTTCATTTCATTTCATTCATTTCATTTCATTTCATTCATTCATTTCATTCATTTCATTCATTTCATTCATTTCATTCATTTCATTCATTTCATTCATTTCATTCATTTCATTCATTTCATTCATTTCATTCATTTCATTCATTTCATTCATTTCATTCATTTCATTCATTTCATTCATTTCATTCATTTCATTCATTTCATTCATTTCATTCATTTCATTCATTTCATTCATTTCATTCATTTCATTCATTTCATTCATTTCATTCATTTCATTCATTTCATTCATTTCATTCATTTCATTCATTTCATTCATTTCATTCATTTCATTCATTTCATTCATTTCATTCATTTCATTCATTTCATTCATTTCATTCATTTCATTCATTTCATTCATTTCATTCATTTCATTCATTTCATTCATTTCATTTCATTCACTAAGCGGAAAATGTGAGTTATTTTCGTAGGTATGTGATTGTTATCAGAAATGATACTTTGGCCATATTTATAGAATAATTCGTATTACCCAATTAAGTAAATATTAAAGATATCTTATCATTACTAGATAAGCTTATAATTTAACCTATTTGTAAGTAATATGGTTTAATCGTGTATGGCGTTATTATCACAGCGAAAATACAGACTTATGGTGATTCTGATTGCCTTAATAGATTCATTCCTTCATTTTGTGATTGTTACTGAACAGGTATTTCTTGAAATGTCTTCCTAAATTTGAGTAATATCCCTCTTCCCTTACCGTCAGTTAGATTGGTGTTAGGCACACTGATTGGTTTTGCACCGATCTGATCTTTAAAGTAGGCACTCAATTGTGTAATTAATGCACGTCACTTAGATTAAACAAGTTTGTCATAAGTAATCATAACTATTATATACTACCGATGAAAACGTAGTATTAAAGTCTGGCAACTTGTCTGTCTGTTCTGTCTCGCCTAATACTGTAGGCTATGTGTTTAAATTATAAATTATTCTTGAATGTCATAAGTCAAAGACTTTGTTGATTCATTCATTGATTCCAATCTTCCGTTTTCAACCCAATTCATATTCCGTTTTCTGGCCACTATATTTTAAATAGATATAAAAATTTTCCGTTTTGTACGCAAAATATATTCCGCTTTCAACCCACCAAATTCTAGCATTATTTTGGACAGACAGAAAAACTAAACTAAACTGTATAATAATCATGAGTTTTGTCCAATTTAATGCAAGACCATCTGTGGCGTCATTTATACCATGTTTTAACCCACTTAATTTTTTGTTTTTGTTTTAAGTTAAACTTTGACTGTTATGTTGGTCAAGAAGTAGTAATGAATAGTAGACTCTGACTGCTAATGCAGTCGTCGTCGTACGTTTGAATCCCAACCAGGGCAAATCAAGTGAGACGAGCACAATTATTTGCTCCGTGTCTGGGTGTAATTTATCAATAATTTGACCTAGGATACCGTCGTATTAATCAACAGAGTCTCGTTAGTTAACAGTATAATTAATCAAGTCCAAAGCACCCATAACCGGCGAGCATGAAAAGAGTAATGAATGTAGAGGAAGTGCGTGTGGTTTGCAAGGATAGAATTAAGTGGCGTTCTGTTGTCTCTGCCTACCCCGACGGGAAAATTGCGTGAGCATATTATGTATAATTAATTGAGTAAGCAAAAGATTTCATTGGAATTGTTTCTTTATCAAGTAAAGAAAAATTCGAATTACTACAGACAGAATGCGAGAAAAGGAACGCGTTATGATTAAGCAAGTGTGATGAAGAATTCGCGTTAGGAGAACAATGTGAAAATAAATATTACATTTTGTTTTCTACGTGTTTTCGAAGAACAGCTGTTCTTGTGCTAGATATTGTGTCACTAATTAGTGTCACATTTTGTGGTGTTCAGTATCATTGAGTACTGAATATCTAGGCTAGGAGCCATCCATTAATTACGTCACACGATTTTCGTGTCTTTTCGACCCGACCTCCTCCTTGCTGAATTTTATTTTGGATGGTTTTATATACTTGTATGTTTTTAAGTGATGGGCAGCTAAACTCTTGACTATATTATCTTTTTTATTTCTGGTAATAGCTAGTTTTGCATCCACCGCCAATGTTTCCGAAGAAGATTGCGTAACTTTTTGAGGAATACTATACTTAAATCCATTCCCCAAAAGTAAGTTCTCGTCACGTGTGAAAATGGTGTTCGAAAGATTCTTTATTCTGGGATGAAATTGAGGTCTCAGAAATTCTCATCTAATTTTCTATACAGTGTCACACTTCCCCCCTCTATATGTTTGACGTAACTTGTGGATGGCCCAATGGTGATTCCCAAAAGTTGTCTGAGCTCCGACCCATCAAACAAAACTTCTCAGCTGTTTTTTGAAAGAAAGGCGACATAAATGGAAGGATAAAGGCGTAAAGTGGATGAGAACTTCGGTCAGTCGGTACCGCCTTACGTTTCACGACCCACAGTCACTCAAGATTTGCTTGCGACCCACCAATGGGTCGCAACCCATAGTTCGGGAAATGCTGATCTAGACTATTTCTAATATTTAACACGAAGCTGTGATGCTGCGTGTTCTGTAACTGTAGCGACCCGAATCTGATACTATTCTTGTCCAGGTCACCAATATGGAGGAATAAGGTGTGGTGTTCCTCCAACTAGATGTAGGATCCTCTAACCAGGCTAGGTGGTCGTGCCTGGTAGACTGCAGTCTGGACTATTCTAATATCTACTACGTAAAGGCTGTATTACCTACAAATATCATACATTATCGGTGAAGCGGTCATTAAAACCCAAATTTCAATATCTTTAAATGAGGTCTTGACATATTTTAATAGTATTTAGGTACATAATAGCCGCATTTTTTTTTTATAAACGTGATAGTTTGTGAGGATGGATATAATTATGGATGTTTATTACTCTTTCACGCAAACAATTCTGAAAGGATTTTAATGAAAGTTTTCAGCACTATAGCCAATAGAGATAGCCAGAGCTAGTATTTATGAAAATCTTGTGAACAGTCACTAGTAAGAAAATTGATGAGTATGTACTTTCGATCTGTAACATTGATGATTGATTTACATATTGTTCCTATTAATTTTGCAACGGCAATGTTTTAAAACACATAGCGACGTGTTTTAAACAATGCTATTATTGCTATTAGTTATTAGGCAGTTGGTTTGACTACTTTACCACACAAAGGAGCACCGACATTTATATGTAATGTAATAATATTTCTATGTAATATAATATATAAAGCTGAAGAGTTTGTTTGTTTGTTTATTTGATTGAACGCGTTAATCTCCGGAACTACTGGTCCAATTTCAAAACATTCTTCATTGTTAGATAGCCCATTTATCGAGGAAGGCTATAGGTTATATAACATCATGCTATGAGCCACAGTAGCGGAGCAGTAGCCTTAAATAACGCAGGTGTAACCGCGGGCTCATCTAGTAGGAGTATATTACCTTTACTTTACCTTAGGTAGGTAGAATATTGGTAAATTATGCATCAGTTTGGTCGGTTAGATCCCGTTGACCTTCACAGCATAGACAAGCAATTAGAATTTTTAATTAACAAAAACAAAGACCGCCGCTTTGAAGGCAATTTCAAATTTTCAAATTTAGAATGACTTTCATTCGAAATCCGAATGGAAATAAAACAATCGTTGGGCGTTAATTAAATTTTCTTACTTCCTACGAATGAAAGCGAATAATTAAAACCAAGTTTGCTCTATACTTTTAGTAAATCGATATAGTACCTAGTAGGGAATAGGGATTTTCCAGGAATCAGAAATAAAATAATTATAAAGAGATATTGCGAAAATAAGATAACTTAGTCATAAAAGTAAAAAGTAGAGTTCTATTTGAAACTTTAAATTATATAAAACTAAATTGAAATTTATTTATTTTAATTATTTAAAACATAATTCAATGTAAAATAATAAGGTAATTATGTACTTCAATCTGATAGTATAGGTACATAATTTACCAATTTAGATCTACTTAATTATGTTAATACTACTACATGATAATATACTTAATTATGTTAATACAGTCTAACTGCATACTAATTACTCGTAAAATTCAAATTCAAACACATATATCTGCATACTAAAATTACATTTTACTACAAAATTATATTCCGACGTGCAAATAATATCAAACACCTCGTTTGTTTATGAACCGCATACGAATTATGATAAACGATGTAGGTAACGCATGACGGCGCGAAATTATACAACCATCTACTAATAAACCACAATAAACATAGAACAACGCGCAATGTGAAAACACATTGTTGTAGTGAAAACACACACATGTTCCTATGTGTCAGTGAATCGTTAGCTGAGTACGTATCTACTAGAGGCATCCTCTATTCAATTTATAGTGGGATTATTCCCACCCTTCTATCACCTATATACCTATAGCCAGGATACGCAGTGACCATGGAAGATACCAAGTCTTGATACTCGTGTAGTCCCGAAAGTTAAACTGTCTAGGAACACGCATGGATTATAATCAGAAGTATATTGGAGGAGTTGGAAAATTATTGAACCACTCCTAAGCAAAGCGGGAAAGAAACCACGAAGAGTTATAATGTTGAAAAGAGTCTAGCACCAGTCAGTTACAGCGGCTGCCTCGACTCGCGGCAGCGTAAAAGGAGATGCTTCTGCCTTCAACCTGAAGCACAATCTCATACCGCGTTGCGCTTAAGGTTGAAGGCAGCGTCTTCTTTTGCCTTGCCGCTAGTCGAGGCAGCTGCTCGAACCGAGGTAACTATGTTGAACACAACTATTGAGATGTTGACAGATCTTTGTGTGGGTATGTTTGACTCTAAGCGACTTGACGGTGCGCGGACGAAACAGCAAGAACAAAAAGAGGATGCAGAAAACTGAAGGATGCAAATTCAATTAGCGCAATATACAATTTAAATTTATTTAATTTATAATTAAATAATAGCATCTTCCTTCTTTTTCTATATATGTTGCCGTGCTCTACAGGGTTTATAATATAAGTATTTACTGTGGCTACTGTGATATTGTAATACCTAAATGCAATCAAGTATTGAGTGTTGAACAATTTGGACCAGACAGAAGTGTGATTACTCTACGTATTACTTACTACATTTTGGTATCATGTAAGTCTTGATAGGACCCTATGTATGATAAAAAATGCTGCATGAGTTGTGTTCCTTACAATATGAGATTTTAACATATCGAGGAAAGCATGAGAAGGAAAGTATGTTCATGAAATGAAATCTTTATTCGCAGACATCTGGTTAAAAGGTTACATTACCTATTATTTGTCCTTAACATAACTTGCACTCAGTAGGCATGCGAAAATTATGATGAGTCATTTATTGACTCTATAATTTATTGTTACGTTTCAAAAATATAATTTAAATGTAAATTTAAACGTAAATATACACTTTTTTATTGTGAATTACATATAATTATTTTAAATTTACTTATCATTATATTTCATAATACAATATTATTATTTTATTAATCTAGAAAATCCAGTAAAGTTTAAAAACATTTTTCGATGAACCAAAGCTTCAATCGTCTTTTAAATTGGGTAAGAGGTTATTGTCGGATTCGGCGTGAAATATGATTATAGACTTGGATAGAAGTTATGAAACATTTTTATGGTGAAAAGTGTTATTACATGACTCCGCCTTCAACTTTGTGGGGTCTCTGTGTGCATATTTTCAATTTTCACTTACTTTGTTAAAGAAGTGTTTTTGGGTTCTTACTAATATTCCTATTTGTAATAGATACTAGAGTCAGCACATTAAGATTTTTAAATTGAGGTCGCCACATGTCGCCCTAATGCATTTATTTTGCATAATGAATGTCCTATTGATATCTGTTGAGTTGCCCCATAACAGTAATCCGTATTTTAATACAGAGCCTACGTGACCGTGGTAAGCTGTCAGAGCTGTGTTAGTGTCTGAATTATTCTTTAGCTACCAAAGGGCATACACGAATCTATTTAGATTTTTACAAACCGCATCAATATGCTGTTTCTAATTGCAGTGCTCGTCTAATACATATATCGATACCTTAATTCACAAACCAGCTAACTCCATATGAGTAAATTTTTCAGAAGACACTTAAAACCGTATTTTTTTTTGTTGACTACTTATGTGATAATCTAAAATACCGTTGGTAGATATAATCGTAAATTGTTATTTTTGACTGTTACTATATTACTGTTATTTATAATACTACAGCGATTTTTAGGAGTTATCCTTTTTTCCTTTCTTGTAAAATTATGTGATTTTTGAGTTAGATGGTTTTCTTAATAGATTATATTAAATAAAAGGTATTTTCTTCTGTTTAACTTTTTATTAAAAGTTAAGTACACTTAATAATAATATCATAGAATGTTAAAGATAAGTAAGTCTGCAAATCTTAAGCGTGATACGTACTTGCCGTTTATGTTAATCCCGCGTCCTTTCCAGTGCAACGTCTTGAACATATCCTCCATTCAATTTGTGAACCATTGTATTAAATCTAAAGATTACTTGATTAAATATGTCTGTTTCGAGATAAAGTAAATAAGTATCCATTCCTTGTATTATTTACATCTACTTTTCAATAATAGCTCTCCTTTTCTAGGTTTTTATTATTTTTTTGACTTTGAAACGTGGAGCGCTAACTGTACAGGACTCTGGCGCCATAGAAAATGGCCGACTTAGTGGAGTTGGCTGTCAGAATCGTAACATTCCGTGACGCACGGGAGTTGGCCGATTTTCGAATAGCGATTTATAGGTAAAATTGTGATTATATCGAAGTTATCGTTTTGGAAAACACGCAGCCATACTATTCCATACTATATCAACAAAAAAAAAGTTTTTTACCGAAAGTGGAGTTAGCTGGTTGGCCAATTAAGGTATCGATATGTGGTAGCGCCATCTACCTTCCTATCTATAACTAATCGCATCAACGTCAATCGTTCCATGCTGGTCTAGTAGAGCGATACCATATTTCCGTCCCTCTCTATCCCACTACCTGGAAGGGGCACTGCCTTTCGATTGGTCGCCGCGATCGTCGACGCGAGTGACAGTCCAGAACTTTCGAGAACATTCGATTCGTGATACGCGTCCGCTAGACCGTATCACCACGCCGCTCCCGCTATAGTTGTTACCGCTTATAAAACCGCTCGCAAGTGGAAGTGACTGTGTAGTGAAGTGAAAACAAGCAGCTGCATCACGAAACCACCAGGAGACTGCCTTTCGGAAACGAAGAAGATTGCCGTATAAGGTAAGTGCCCTCCATCCTTGGAATATCCTATACCCACTCACAATCACATCGCTCCCATTCCAATCCTAGGCGGCTAAAACCCGCTATCCTTTGTCCATTCAAAGTCCATTTCCTTCTCCAAGTCACCTAGAACCTAATCGGTTTCGGTGTATCGCCGAACCATTTTTTTGATCCATACGAATCGGACTCATTTACGTTTTTATACGTTATATAGCTATACCTAGGCAGTTATAGCACCTAGCTATACTCCTAATATATTCACATAACCGTCACATGGTTGTTTCCGCCCGCATCAGTAGGTAAACTTTTATGTAGCTACCTACTTACTAAATTATTAATTCTGGAACTATCATAGTTGTCTTATAAATCTCATATTTCAAGCAACTTATAATTCCACAGCTCTAAAGTGTTGCCTACTTAGCCTACTTAGGTAAAATAATAGGTACATTAGATATTCTTATTTTGTTTCGTTCTCATTAGCTTATACTTACGTAAGCATGTCACAACAAAAGAAGTCACGCGTGTCGGAAGACAAAGAGATGACAATCTTAGAAGCAAAACGCAATATTTTATTTGAGCGCATTCAAAACATATACGAGCGTTCAAAAACCGCTTCTATGTCTGACAGTAATAGCGAAGCATTTCTCAGTTATTGTATGACAGTAGATAGTATTCGAACAGATTTTCATAAGTTGTTAGACGATTATAACGCAAGATTACTTTCTATCAATCCTGATGAAAAACCGAACTATCAGGCGTATACCTCATTCGAAGATCTTTATTGTATTATTAAGCGTATACAATTGCAATTGGAGGGTAAATGTTCAGCAGAGCCCGTTGCCCGCAAACTGAGATTACCGCCAATCGAGAATTTGTCATTTGACGGAGATATACGAAATTGGCCGTTATTCTATGCGAGTTTTAAGTCTACAGTGCACGATAATGGTTCTCTGACAGATGCTGACAGGTTGTACTATTTAATAGGTAAACTGTCACCGAAAGCCCAGTCCGTATTTGCAGGTGTCACACCCAGTGCTGAGAATTATCAGGTCATATTTCAGTCACTACTTGACAGATATCAAGACACGCGCGTCCTAGCGTCTACTTACTTTGACCAAGCTTTAAATCTCAAACTGTCCGGCAACGCGTCTGTCGCGAATTTCCAGCTGTTTATAGACAACTTTTTTACCCCGGTTAATTCTCTTAGGAACTTAAAATTGGAAGAACTTTCCGACTTCATGTTGCTTCAACTCGCTTTAAAAAAGTTTGACACTGATACAATTTGCGCATTCGAGATGACGGAACGCAATAATAAAATACCTACACTAGATAGTTTTATTTCGTTCATAAAAGATCAGTGTCGAATATTTCATAATACGCAGTCTGGTTCACCTGGCCCGTCTAACACTAACAGCAACAAACAAAGATTGAATAAATCGCGAAATAGTAATAATAACTCGGTCCCTAATCCACAATCTTACGTAACATGTTCGGAATCTAATAGTAATAATTCACAGAAGTGTCTGTGCAGTAACATAGTGCACGACCACTTATACAAGTGTCCCGCCTTCGATAATTTGCATGCAACCGCTCGTTTTAAATGCGTAAAAGATAACAAAGCTTGCATTAATTGCTTAAGCATAAAACATAAAACAAGTAATTGTTCTAGTAAGACAAAGTGCCGCTTCTGCAATAAAAAACATCATTCATTGCTTCATTTCGATAAAGGTAACATGTTATCAAGCCAAGCCGCTAACCTTGACACACTTTCCTCACAGGTGCAGGCCACGGTGACTTCCCCCTCCACGCCTCACAATGAGATATCGTTGTGTACGACATCCATTGCGCGGGCAGCACGCACGCGCGGACGACCTTCGCGCGCTTGTAGTGATCAGAGCAGTGCTAGGCCGCCATGTATGGCGTCTAAGACTGTTCTGTTAGCGACAGCGCAAGTTATCATATATGATGTTAATAGGTCGCCGCACATGGTACGTTGTCTGCTAGATAGCGCATCTCAGACCAATTTAATAACGTTAGAATTGTTCAAACGCCTCGGATTATGGAATAACTTTAAAAATACGAACTCAATAATCCGAGGGATAGGCGGATCAGAAAAACATTGCAAGGGTTCCGTAGATATTAAAATACATTCGCGTTTTGATAGGGACATTAATTTTAACATTTCTTCCCTTATCGTGGAGCGTATTACGGACACATTGCCAAACGCTAATGTGGACGTGTCGCTTCTCACACATCTCGAGTCATTGCCACTAGCGGACTCGGAGTTTGCGAATCCGGCAGACATTGATGTTTTGATCGGAGCCGCAATATTCCCGCACTTGCTACTTACTAAAGTGGTACGTCATCATCATCATCAGCCTTTAACAGTCCACTGCTGGACTAGGCCTCTCCTTTGAAAGGAGGAATTGGCCTACTATACCACGCTGGCCAAACGGGTTGGTATAGGGTTTGTATCAAGTTTTCCTTCTCTTACAGTGCTGTTCTCTGCATAATATGCTCCCTCTGTCGGCTCTTATGACACCCATGGGATGATATGGGGTGGTGACAATCCGTATTCTTAATCCGTCACCACACGGATAAAGTGGTACGTAGTGAGCAAAATAACTTACCGCCCGCTATTGAGACGGTATTTGGGTATGTGATTATGGGTACCGTACCTACATTACATACTTCTCAATACGTTACGTCTTGCTGTTGTTCTGTTCTTCAAGAAAACAATATTGATTCTCTTCTCAAGCGATTTTGGGAGCTTGAAGAGGTTACCGCACCGCCCTCGATGAGCCGTAAAGATCTCGAGTGTGAAGAGCATTTCCGCGCTACCACTGTTCGTGACGACAGTGGCAGATACGTTGTGGCGTTGCCATTCTATGGTGACCCTTATTCGTTAGTAGTAGTAGTTTCCATTGTTTGGAACGTAAACTTGATGCATCACCTAAGTTACGCAGCGCCTATAGTGACGTCATTCGTGACTACATAGATAAAGGTTTTTTGAGTGTAGTTGTAAACAACGAGGGCAACTCTCTGCCCTCATATTATATCCCGCATCACGGCGTAGTTCGCGAAGATAAAACCTCTACTAAACTTCGTGTGGTTTTAGACGCTAGTTGTAAGACTACATCGGGTCAGTCGATTAATGACATTTTGCATGCCGGCCCCAATCTACAGGGTGATTTATTTAACATCATAATAAAGTTTCGTCTTTTCCAAATCGCTCTGTCAGCTGATTGCCGCCAAATGTTTCTCAATATCGGCGTTCGCGAATCTGACCGTAGATTTCAACGGGTCTTTTATCGTTTTGACAAGAAAGAACCTTTATCTGTGTATCAGTTCAATCGTGTTTGTTTTGGACTCAAGTCTAGCCCATATCACGCGTTACGAGTTGTTCGCCAGTTGATCGCTGATGAAGGCGATCACTTTCCCGCCGCAGCGGCTGTTGCCACTTCCGCTTTGTACATGGATGACATTGCCTGTAGTGTCATATCCGCTCCGCTAGCAATTTCGCTTTGTGAAGAGCTTATTCAGCTTTTCAAGCGAGGCCAGTTTGATCTTGTCAAATGGACAAGCAACTCTAAGGAGGTTCTCGCACGCATACCAGATTCTCATAAGGCTTCTCCAGACATTGAGTTTGAGAAGTCTGTACCGCATAAGGTTCTCGGTTTACGCTGGGACAAATCCTGCGATAGTTTTCGGTTTGACGTCTCACCACCAGATGATAAGTGCACCAAACGCACTATGCTGTCCACAGTGGCTCGACTATGGGACATAATGGGTTTTGTGGCTCCCACAATTTTGTACGCCAAGCTCTTGATCAAAGAGCTTTGGCTATCAAAGTGTGAGTGGGATGAAACACCCCCTGACCATATTGTCGCCGCTTGGGGCCAGTTTTGTATTGAGCTTACCGCGCTCAATCAAGTTACTATTCCGCGTCATCTTAGGTTGGTAGATGGGTGTACCATCAACTTGATAGGTTTCGCTGACGCCAGCGAGCGTGCTTACGGCGGAGTCGTATATCTGCAAGTACGCATTGGTTCTAACTACTCGGTGCAGTTAGTTTGTGCCAAGTCTAAGGTCTCGCCTGTTAAAACCATTTCAGTTGCGAAACTGGAGTTGTGCGCGGCCCTTCTACTGTCTCAGTTGCTCCGCAAGGTTCAAGACACAGTTTTGCCCCACTACCCCATTAATAAATTATACGCATTTTCCGACTCCAAGGTAGTGCTCGCTTGGATTCATTCTTCTCCTCATCGCTGGCAGACTTTTGTCGCCAACCGCGTTAGCAAATTGATTGAACTGGTTCCTGCTACTTGTTTCAATCACGTCGCGGGTATTGAGAACCCCGCAGATTGCTTGTCTCGTGGTGTCACTCCACTTAATCTTCTGCATCATCCATTGTGGCGTCGTGGACCTTCTTGGATCTCCCATGATCCGTCAGAATGGCCCATGCAACCCTTTGACCACAGTGCAGAAGACGAAGATGTACCCGAACGGAAGTCTGTTTCTTATCCCGTGATTGCTGAGGTTGCGGAGTCTCCCATCTATGCACTCGCACTACGCATGTCATCGTGGTCTAAGTTACTCCGCGCCATCGTTTATGTCTATAGGTTTCTTAGGCACCTACCTAATGAGACTTTTGTATCAAGTACTGATATCAAATTCGCAGAATGTAAGTTACTACGAGCTGTACAAGCTGTTCATTTTAGTAACGACATTCAAAATTTAAAAGACAATGTACCTTGTTCTCCCGCTATCCTTAGACTCAAGCCGTTTCTCGATGAACACGGCGTCATACGCGTTGGGGGTCGTCTGTCAAATTCGGATGAACCTTATAACTACAAACATCCTTGTATTCTGCCGCAACATGATCATGTTGTCGACCTTCTTGTTGATTTTTATCACAAGAAGCACCTCCATGCCGGTCCGGAGTTGCTTATGTCCTTACTTAGGCATAAGTATTGGATTTTAGCCGCTCGACGAATAATTCGTCACAGAATACATAAATGTAACGTCTGTTTTAAATTTCGTCCGCGTCCGACTTTCCCTCCCATGGCCGATCTCTCTAGCCAGCGCGTCAACCAGGTTGCTAAAGCGTTTACACACACCGGTTGTGACTACGCAGGACCACTGCAGTATATGCCAGTGCGTGGTCGAGGTGTTAAAAGCCGTAAAGCCTGGCTATGTATTTTTACATGCTTAACGACGCGCGCTACGCATATTGAAGTTGCGACAGATTTAAGCACGGTGTCATTCCTGGCAGCCCTTAAACGATTTCTCTCACGGCGCGGCCCTATACAGTGTTTGTACACGGATAACGGCACTTGGTTTGTGGGCGCAAGCTCTTATTTACGCGACCTTTATAAGTTTCTCAGGGAAGAATATCGTACTCGTCTTCAGGAAGAACTTTGCATAAATCATATTGACTGGAAGTTTATTCCACCAGCATCACCACATTTCGGTGGATGTTGGGAAAGCATGGTCAAAGTAATTAAAACGCATCTCTTCAAGGTTATAGGTCAACAGATCCTCTCTTACGAAGAGCTTTTAACTGTCCTTGCACAAGTCGAGGCACTGATCAACTCGCGTCCGCTCACGGCATTAAGTAGTGACCCTGCAGAATCATCCGCGTTAAGCCCTGCACATTTTCTGAACACAGTGCCATTATCGTCATTTCCGGCACCTGAAGCAGACTCTTCAAGCTTGCTCCAGAGACATACTCTGCTGGATAAACTCGTGCAGTCGTTCTGGCGGCGCTGGCGTGCGGAATATCTACACCAGCTTCAGGCTAGATCCAAGTGGAATAGTCCTGCATCCCCTATACAGGAGGGTACGTTGGTCGTCATAATACATGATAATGCTCCGCAGCTTTCATGGCCGTTAGCCATCGTAGAGAAATTGCATACTTCCAAGGACGGTACAACTCGCGTTGTTACCGTGAAAACCGCTAAAGGGAGTTACGTGCGCCCTGTTGTACGTCTCTGTCCGCTTCCAACTCAGTGAGATCTAGCCTGAAGTTGGACCTACCTCTTAGTTTAAGTATTTAGTTAGTAGTTTTGGCTATTATTGCGTTTGTAGTTTTCGCTAAAGTTAATTTAGATTAATTTTATTGTCATATCGCTGTCTTAGCCTATTGATGGGTTATGCGGTAGTACACCCAACATAGCTAAGTTCAATTCTATTTTTTTTTTAAGGCAACCCTTTAGGGCCGGGGGGATATGGTAGCGCCATCTACCTTCCTATCTATAACTAATCGCATCAACGTCAATCGTTCCATGCTGGTCTATTGCGAGCGATACCATATTTCCGTCCCTCTCTATCCCACTCCCTGGAAGGGGCACTGCCTTTCGATTGGTCGCCGCGATCGTCGACGCGAGTGACAGTCCAGAACTTTCGAGAACATTTGATTCGCGATACGCGTCCGCTAGATCGTATCACCACGCAGCTCCCGCTATAGTTGTTACCGCTTATAAAACCGCTCGCAAGTGGAAGTGACTGTGTAGTGAAGTGAAAACAAGCAACTGCATCACGAAACCACCAGGAGACTGCCCTTCGGAAACGAAGAAGATTGCCGTATAAGGTAAGTGCCCTCCATCCTTGGAATATCCTATATCCACTCACAATCACATCGCTCCCATTCCAATCCTAGGTGGCTAAAACCCGCTATCCTTTGTATACAGTCCATTTCCTTCTCCAAGTCGCCTAGAACCTAATCGGTTTCGGTGTATCGCCGAACCAATATGTAAGGCATAAGAATTTTATAGAGGATTTTCGTTGTATTTCTTCACCTCCTTAACTTAGTTGAAGGGATTGTGGTTGTTGCATATAATTTGTAAACTGTAGATACTTAGTTTTAGAAAAATCACTTGCAAGTCATTTTGTGAAAGCCATGTTACTATATTGTTGATTGTCGAAGTTACATTATTTTCATGCTCCATAGTGTTATCAGTTCATTGCAGCGGGCCACCAAAACAAAATGAAGATTAATCGTGATTCATCAAAAATTTTAATCTAAAGAAAGCGTCATAATTACTCCTCTCATATGAAAATAGAAAAAAAGCTTTCAAACACCTACACAAAAACTGTTAGAAAAAACTCATATTCAAATATAAAACTGACAGTAGGTACAGCATCTAATTTTATTAAAAGCTGCGTCATCGGCTCGTAAACACAGCCACCTGTGACTGTCAGTCCGTCTATTATAACATTATATCCAGTTAAATGATTTGTTTGGACCTTTATGCACCATTCCAGCGTTCAGTGGATTACAGAATAATATTTAAATATTCGAGCGCGTGATTGTGTTAATGAAATACGCTGCATGAACGCAATTGAGCTCGGTTTAAATGTTTTTCACAACGTATTGGACTATTGTTTGTATTTAATCCGTGGAGTGTTGTTTATATTTACACGTATATGAGGTCAGTGGGCAGTATTTCTTGCACCGCCAATTACTCATTACGATCCACGATCAAGAACATCTTGAAATCACAGAAGTAGATTTGTTTCACGTTGTTGAAGTCTGAATGAAGCGAGAGAGATATGCCAGGATAGGATCGTTGCAAATGGCGTTCCTTGGTCTCTGCCTACCCCTCCGGGAAACAGGCGTGAGTCTATGTATGTATGTATGTTGAAGTTTGTAACCCAGGCAAGGCTAGTCTGAACTGGTGTGACTCAGATCATACAGCGTTTCGCAGTCCACTGCTGGACATAGGCTAACTTGCCTCACAATAGCATTGTGAGTCGATGGGAGGATTTGGCCAACTATACCATGCTGGTCAGATGTATACGGGTTGGTATTGTCTGATGTCAAGTTATCTATCTCTTCTTAAAGATACTGTTTTTTTATAGTCTCACGCCTTTTATCCCTGAAGGGATAGGCAGAGGGGTAGGTATTACACCCACAATTCGCCATGAATTTTTGGTCCTACGTAATAGGGGGCGAGCCTATTGCCGTTATCGGGCACATCACCAGACTCCGTGCTGCTACTGAGAATTCGGAAAAACACTTTTGCACGACCCGGGAATTGAACCCGGGACCTCCGATCAGCAATCGCATACGCTATCCACTGGACCACGGAGGCAGAGATACTGATTAGTTCGTGTATTTTCCTTCGTCACTTCTTACGACACTCACGGAATGAAAACACTTTGTATTCTTAATCCGTCAATCAGCCAGACCAGTATACTGCGCTCCTAGGACTGCCTGGGCCATGGTAAATAAACCAACCACGGTACAAAAAGTAAAACCCCATCAATTTTCACACGTACCTATAAGGTTTTAAATTATGAACGTCCTATTCAAATGCGTTCCAAACTACAACTTGCATCAAGCGCTCCAAAACCCAAATGTGCATTCGTAATCAATTGTCTACTCTCCTGGGATAAACAGGTAAATCTATGAACCGCCATACAATTAAAGCTCTATAGTAGCAGTGATTGGATCGGCAGAATAATCCATTTAACTCAGACTCAGCGATAACCAATTTACCTTTCAACAATGTTTTGTGTAATTACGTTTCGGTTCTATTTGTTCTGGAGATTCAATATTTTTATATGACTTTATTGTGCGTTGATTGTTTCATTATTTGTCTAATGAACGTGTTTAAGAAATAATGTGCTACGTGCTTCAATATTAATGACCTTATATCTCTATAACGTGTTTGTTTTGTTAAGTGAATATATAAGATTTGCTATACAGACAATTTTTTTTTCATACAGAAAGTTATCCATATTAGTATAATAAATGCAAAGGTATGTTCGTTTGTTCGTCCTTCTTTAACGTTGGTATGGAGCGATTTGACGGTATGATTTTTGCATGTGAAGATAGGAGCCGTGAAAATATTTTTACCGAGATACCCGACTTCCAAGTGGACGGAGCCGCGAGCGGTGAGTACTAACTTTACACGTACGTTAAAGAGGAACTAATCTTTCACAGTGATATCTTAAAGTGACGAAAATTTGAAATTCTGTCATATCAGGATCTGTTTAGATTAGTAAGCGGACCTCGGGCTCCAAGGCGTGTAAGTCTTAGATGCAACTGGTATAGCGAAAAAATAAATAAATTGTACTTCACAGGATTTAAATAAAATCCAAATTAATAATAACAAATTCCTTGTTATAAATACAGCTTAAACTTTTACTCGATTTAAATAGTAGTACATAGTTCCTTAATAATAGTAATATTTCAAAAAAATATTAAAGTGGATAACCACCTCGTCTGAAAAATATACGTAGGATGCTATAAGGGAATTACAGCTCTCATGTTACCTTTCCAAAAGCACTATCGTGTAGTTCTCACTTTTCTCATTAACGAATTCCCTAAAGATTCTCATAATATCAAAAGTCTGAAACACAGGTAAAGTCTGGCGTGAACTTTGTCAAATATATCTTGTTACAGGGCATTGACCTTTCACATCTGTGATTTACAGTTGCCCGTTAAGAAAATACGAGTACATGCTCAGAACATTTACATTTTAATTTTTGGTTTTAGAGTTATCGTCCCCAAGGTAATAATACTACGTACTTAATTACTTTTTGAAAAGCTTGTGTTAGTAGTGAAAACTTAATCTTGTTTTTAAAACAACTATCTGTCTAATAAGATTGTCACCGAATAAACAGAGAACGGCTATTTTGAGCTGGAGTTTCGAAGATAAAATGATGAAATAAATAAACGAGCAAGTACACAATTGAATAAATCGGTTTCAATAGGAAAAGATGTGACTGATGAAAGATAGTTAGTGTAATCGTTTATTGAGATTTCCGCTCTTAAATATGGGTACTATCCTGGTTTCTTTCCACACGGTTGGAAAAATACCTTGAAGTAGGGATCTATTACCTAAATATTAAGCGCAAAGGAAATGAGATCCTCTCTGCAGTTCTACGGAGAAATATTGGTGGTATGTTATCAGGACCGACTCTTTTGTTAATATCTAGCATCTTAAGTTGGTGCTCAATGTGTTCCTGTTTTATCTCTATTTGGCCTAATATGCTATTACTCATTTGACTATCCATCACACCCGACTGCACGGATGCCTCGTTTTCACTACCCCAATACACTTTAGCAAAATAATTCGCAAAGTAATTGCATATCACATTGGTGTCACTTGAACTGTCTGTTCCATTAGACATAGAACTCGGGAAGTTACTGGATCCACCTCTTTTAATTTTTAGATAACTCCAAAAGTACTTTGGGTTAGACTTTATTTTAGACTCAATATCAGCAATATACTCATTAGCATTAGCAGTAGCATTATGTAGTCAAATGATCACATATTTTTCTAAGTAAATTTAAAGCAATAATGTCTAGTGGATTATTATATTTTTTAACACGTAGCCTTAATCGATTCTTTTCATTCAATCTTTTAATCAATTGCCTAAAGAACCAATGCGGACACCGAGTTATTTTTATATTTACCTTTGGGACATAATCATTAATAAGTTTATGCAATTTATCGTAGAATATTTTAACCATCTGATCAAGAGTCATGCACGATTCCATAGTACCAGTCCAATCGATCTGATCCAAGGCTGCATTAATGGCTGCGTAGTTAGCCCTGACGTAATTCAATTTAGTTTTAGTGATATGCTTCTGTGGTTTTAAATTCTGCGAAAACATGAGTTCAACTAATACGGGTGGATGGTGCAAATATATTTTAGACAGAACATCTACGGGTGCGCTTACTGTGACATGTTCCAGACTGGATAGCACTAAGTCCAGGATTCTGTTGTTTTTATTACATAAGTAATATTGCTTCAAACTGTTTATTAAAATAAAGTCCCAAGCAGTTTGCTCCAGTCCGGAAGACGCATTTTGAGGAAAACTGATAAGAGACCCACTAGAATCAAGCCAGTCGATTGATTTTAGATTAAAGTCGCCGATGATTAAGCTATCTGTAACATTTTCCAATACTCTGTTTGAATTATCGACAAAATCTCCAGAACTCCAGGGTGCAAAGGTGACGGAAGGTATACAGTACAAATATAGATGTCTTTAGTTTCCTTACCAACCACTAGTGAAAGCTTGACCCAGAGATCATCACACAAACTTTCAAAATGATGCAAACGGCACGACTTGTATTTATTAGAAATTGCTAGAAGTACGCCACCGCCGTCCGTTTTACTGTTTAATGCATTAATAGATCGATCTCGTCTGTAGAGTTTGTATCGAGAATCCATGATCTCTGAGTCAAAGATACCATCCAGTAGCCACGTCTCTGTAAACATGATAATATCGTAAGAGCAGCAGGCGGCTCTGTTGTAAATTTCTGTAAGCTTTGTTCTAATGTTCTGGTAGTAAATTTTTAAATTATAGAATTTAAAAAACAGGAGTACAAATAATATTCAATTGTTACGAACTAACCTATTCCAGTTTGTCTAACGTGTCATTGTCCTTGATATATTTGTAATCGGAGCCATCAGTCTTTCTTACAAAAATTTTGCCACCACGAATCCACACATATTTATAACCCAGCTTCTGGGCCTTAATTCTTGTTTGAGCATGTAGCGCCTTGTTCGCAGGTGACAAGTGTTCAACTATGTATACATTTTCCTTTTTTCCACCATACCCGAGAAGAGCACTGTTTAGTTTTTCCTCAGACGGTTTATTTTTGTTGTAACGTATAGCAGAAGCGAGAAAGTTGTCACGAACCCGCGGGCTGCTAAATTGAACCACAATAGACTTAGGGCGGTTGCTGGATGGGGTTTGCTTCGCTGTTCTGGTTACGTTATGAATATTGCTTTCCAATATATCAGCTGATATGACCCTGCTTATATTCATGATCATCGACACAAGGTTTTCGTTTTTATGCTCCGGCATGCATTGAATTTCTATATTTGAAGAGCGTGCTTGTTGCTCCATCTGACTTACTCTCGAATTCAAGTCCTTAATGGTAGCTTTTAATTGCTCGTTTTCTATTTGGACATCACGGACGATTTTGGTGTTTAATAAAAACTCAGCTTTCATTTCCTCAAATTTCTCGTTCATAAAGCTCATCGATGTTTTAAGTCCCTCTATGTTACCAGTAATCGCCTTCAGTTCCTTATTCACGTAGTTTGCCAACGTCTGGTTGAGGTGACGCATTAGGTCATCAATGTGATTCTTCACAATACGAGAAACGTCCGCTGATGTAACAGGCGTAACGTCACAGCTGTCTACATTAGTTGCATTGGCAGACGTCGATCCCTTTCTTCTTAGTGTAACATTTGGATCAGTAGCTTGCCTATTGCGGACTGGCGTGTTGTCAGTGTTAGAAGTCTTCGGCTTACAAGTCGGACACAACCAATCATGTTTTTGAGAAAGTAGGAATTTTGAGTCACAAATAACTGTCAGACAGGACAGGTGATAAGGTTTCTTGCACAACGAACAGTTCACAACGGAACTTTCGTCTATAATGCTTTCTGAGCAGCAATTGCATTTCATATTTGCCATCACTTAACACAAAATAGAATGCAAATAATTTCGGCTCAGTGCACGTGAATAAATCGCACACTAATAAAGTCTCTCGAGCTTACCTCGCGCGGGTCGCGACAAGAAAGTCGTAAGCGCCGTGCTATTCCGTGCGCTTACGCGTTTGGTTCACTTTGATTATTCAACCCGTTAGTGTGGGTACCTTTATAAAACCTCTAACTTGTTTATTGTCAATATACAGTTGTTACGTGTATTTTGCACTAGTTTAATGTCTTAACACTATTCACAGTTCATTTATTATAAGTGTACACAAAGTCTAATCACAGTAACCACTTTGAACAAAGTTATGAAATAATTTCTGCGGAGCAAATTGATACAGGTATTACGCGCACGGCAGTTGGTGACAGTTGTTGTATATTGTTGGTGACAGGTGATGTAATACATCAAACCACACAAAATAAATAAGAAATGTTTTTTTTATAACTAAAGTTAAATTTTCAGTACAAAAACATTACACAAACATATGTCGTTGCCTCTTTCTGCTTTTTGTATAAATGTCATTTAACTCGATTATCCTTTATTAAAAAGGTAAATAGACCACGCCCAAGCATGGCCTCATTTTCATCTGAAAGATTAATAATCAGAATCATCGATGCCAATTGTATTTATATAGGTACTATATACATTTATAAACTGACTTAGAACTACGATTTATGTATGTACATATGTGGAATTTGTTGCCTTGTTGAGAGACTTTTGTTGCAGGCAACCTTGGCATAGAATGATATTAACACTTTTGTAGCGATGGTGTTTCTTTTTAATTCTTTAAACATTAAACTACAACGGTTAAAAATTGCATGTTGCCTCAAATACATTTTTGGAAAAAAAATCGGGGTTAATTTAGCCCCGCTACTCACCAGCCAGGTCTGCAGTTCCGTGTTGGGGTATAATAGGAGAGGTATGAGACAAGTTTTCAGCTTGCCTCAATTACCTACCCAAAATTGATGCCAGCTCTCCTATTACAAGAATGTTGGTTTGCTGTAATGCTGTAATTTTCTATCCTCTATGTGTTCGTCAGATGAACTGCAGCTGTGCTGAAATACTTAAAGCATTGGTTATACGATCGAGAAACTACAAATATGTTAGAATCTTGCCTTTTGCACTATTAAATTAAACCATCAAGAATGTACCCTTAACTAGAGATGTCAACAAGACAACTAGAACTCTAAACGAGTTTTCTTTGGTAACTTAGACTACTAGGACTTTTTTAGAAACAACATATTTGTTCTGCGTCCCTAGTAAAGATTCTCTTATATTATTTTATGTATGTAGATGGTATCTATTAAATTCATTGTATAACAAAAATAATTTACAAAAAAATATTGGCATTGACAGTACCAGCATTAATACTCCGACTAGCTGTCGGAGTATTAATAATGTTTAATAAGCGGTTGCATCATTCTTTCACTGATGTTCATTCACCTTTAAAAAGATTAAACGTATACCGGATTAATTGACTTGAATCTTCCATTCCTTTTATTAAGATTGTAGAAATAAATGATCATTTAGCAGTTAAAGCAGTGTTCAGACTATCAGAAATGTAATACATCTCAATTTTTTCGAGTAGATTGATAGAAATTTCTTTATTGCTCGCCAGCCAAAGTGTACACTAAGTATTTCAATTCAATGAATAACTTCTTTGAAAATAGTAACATAAGAACGGTCTTATCGCAAACTGTGATTTTTTCCAGAGAATCAAGAATGAAATCAATTTTATGGCAAGGAAAATGAATATTATTGTGCAACTTTAAAAAAAAAAAAACTAAACCAAAAAGGTACTTCGTTGGCGTCCATTGAAATGGTACACATTTAAAATACATAACTAAATCACAAGTAATACCAAGAATGTTATAAATGACGCCTTGGTAGTTATCGAATAAACGTCTAAGAAAAGTTAGACTCCAGTATTTCTCGAACGTCGCCGTCGTAAAGCCTAGCGGGGAAGTTATGTAAGTCAATCTGTTGATTTACAGACAAAGTTTTCTCTGCAATGACAGCTCCGGCCATTACTTTTTTATAAGTCTGTGGTATAACAGCAGTAAAACTCTTTTCAGTGTCTAGCTTTTTATTTGCCAGTATTTTTGCTTGTTGACGTGGTTGCTTCTTAAATTTTTTTATTTTTCTAAAGTTTTCTATTGTACTCGTGAATGTCAGTGCAAAGTATATATAGAATTGGGTAATGATTGTAAAAAAAAGGAAACGTAGGCAAAGGACTCAAATCGTACGAACTAAAGCATGGCTGATTTTCGCCCCTAAGTTTGGACTTACGTAGTTACTTCCTTAGCTTATATTGTGACACTCATATCTAGACTATGTATTATAATGTAGGAGATAGATTGCCTTCCGCAGTCGTTGGATAGAATTAAGTTCAGAAACAGTCGTAAAAATAGGTTCAAAATACAATGGCAACTAAAGCCATTCTTGTGGACAATCTAAAATCTAAAGAACTGTTGAGGATAGCACTTGGATATGAGAGCATTATTATAAGGTACGTTATCATTTTCAACGCTTTTCTTTTTGTTTAACGAATTCATAGCTGTCACTACAACACACGTCATGTCAAATCTACATGAAATTCCCTATTGCTCATAACAAAAACGTCCTTTTAGTATAATTGGAAAACCTGCCCAGAACGGGCATTGTTGTCCAATACTATTAAAATATTACAATCAAATCTCAACTTTACACAACAGATGATAAGATTCATTTTGACTTGTCATGTAATTCTAAGACGGCGTTTTTTACTCAGCAAGCCCTATTTTACGGCGTACGTTTGAGGTTTTCCACTTTTTAAGCCGATTTCAATAAGAGGCTGTAGAAAGTTTTAATAAACTCTGAGGGTAGCTGCCGAGTGGTTCTTTGTAGCTCTCGCCTTTTTTACCTCGTAAATATTTTCCATTGCTTCTGCGAATCTTCGATTTATATTAATGGTTTAAATACTTTAAGTTATATATCGCTATGCATAATAAAATTGCTTAAAAGTAAAAATGTACTATTGTTGGACCTTTATGACAAAATTAGTTATTTTTTAAAAATTGATGCCCTGGGTGTTTTATCTTTGCTTGGGTTAATTAGGTTTGACTGCATAATCTTATCATTGCATTGAATTATTTAGCCGCGTCAGTTTACTGAGAAAGAAAATAAGTATATTAAATATTAAGCAGTATAAAACATACTGCATATCGTAAACATATTTTTATTAAAATATGTGTGATTATTTTTTAATTTCAAAAGCATATCTATTTATGCTACGTCAAAAAAAGAAGGAGAAGTTCTTCGAAAACGCTATTAGGTATATAAAGAGATGACGAGATGAATATCTTTCAAAATTCTTCAAAATAGTATTCATATCAATATTTATAGCAACGAAGAGAAAGGTTTGGTGAATTTTAGATTATTGTATCGCAGGGGACGTTACCAATGAATACAGATTTACATAATAGAAGCGCATTTCTTAAGGATTTCGTGTGCCGATTCCAAGTGGTGAGTTGGCGGGTGTCGTCACTTCGTCTCTCTTGCACTCATAGAGACAGCTGTCACAGCGCAACTGCCACGTCGCCAAGCGGCAATTTAGGTCACAGAAAAATTGTCTACAGAGCGCCCATAAGAAATGCGCCTCTATATAAATATCTATGCTCTATGACGTTAGTAACACCCAGGCAACTGACACAAAGAAACTCATAATGACAAAACACACAACTTTATTATATTTCTCTCTCTCTTTTTTTGTCACAATGCAATGAAAAAAAGCAAGAAAAAGGCGTTTATTTTCATAAGAGACGAAAGGACATGAAAACACGCCTATCATCTGCATAACAATAGCCTGCAATGTATACGCTACACGACAGTTGCATCATTTGTGCAATCCCCTAAATATAAATTTGAGCTTAGCTAGTCAGGTTGACAAGTCTATTTAGTAAATTCAAACCTTAAAAAGGAACTAAAAAGAAAATAAAACTAAGCGACGTCAAGAGCTTTACAGGCTAAGAACTCTGCTAATATTATTTCTATTTCCAACAACATTTTCTCACAAAAATCTTCCACATACGTTATTTTTAGACTCTGAACGAGTGCATATAAAAGGAAAATGTGAGTTTCAGCACTTTTCTAAAGCTTCGTGGTCCACCGATTCAACATGAAGAAAATTCTCTTTGTGTGCTCTAATGTTCAGGATCGCTGCGAGCGATGATGAAACCATGTCATGCATATAACTAGGAGGATTATGTCTCTTTAGAAATATTGTTGAAGTTATGAAAATGTTTTGTTTTGTTTTACGCGCCAATATGAGGAAATATTTATCCAGTTTGAGTAATTACTTTTGTATTAGGTAGGTATTTATCGAGGAAGGCTTTAGGCTATACAACATCACGCTATGAGTCACGTGTGCGAAGCAGTTGCTCTAAATAACACACGGTTGTAACTGTGGGCTTATATAGTCTAGAATATTGTGCCCAGTATTCTCTCTACCTCTGAACATCAAAATGAAGAATTCGAAATGTAAGCCAACACGAACCTATCTAAATTGTCAACAGTGAAATATTTTTTTTTGCGAAAGAATGGAAATGAAAGAGATAGGTAATGAAAGGTAATCTCGAACTCGGCAAAAGAGGAAAATCACTTGTATAATGACTGAGTTTCAATATATTTCTAGTTAAGTATATTGGTGAATCGGTAGGAAACAGTGCTATCTTAAAATATCCAATATTTGGATGACGGTTTTAAAATTTCTCACAGTATAAAGTTGTTTTTTTTACAGATATGATCTCTCAGAATATACCAATTATTTAAACATTGAATGCTAGTGTTATACGATAGTAATGAAACGAAAAATTTGAAATAAGTGTAAGTTAACTTATTGCCCAATTATTCTGGACAAGGCGTGAATCACGTTTGAATTTGTGCCTGAATTACACATTTATCCTATCTGAGAATCGAACCTTAAGAATCAAACTGCAAAGCGACGTAAACAAACTTTGACGGAATTGACGTTTTAAGTCTAACGGACTTATTCGGACATTTTATTAATTACACTTTTTTTAAATAGTGAGGTTAGATACTTCCCCGTATAGTCCCGATATGAACAACCTTCAAAATTTGTACAGGTTGTATTTGTAAAGGACAAAAGCAAATATTTTGCAAAGAAATGCAGATTGGTGTTTGACTTTCAGCTGAAGAAATTGATTGGATTGTACGTATACAGTTTCATGTCAATTGAGATTAAAAAGCGTACTGACTAAGCAAAATATGAAGAAATCAAAGAAGGCTAGTATTATTATTCTGTTTATCGTACCACAGAAAGATAATACATTGTTCTTTCCTTTATATAAGGTATTTTCTTTGTCACATAGTATTTTACATCGAGAAGAACACTCGATGAAATTCCTTGACATTTTTATGGGGAAGTCAGTAGCCCACTGACTTCTCTATAAAAATGTCAAGGATTTTCATGTCAGACTCGTTAGAACGTTTAAAATGCTCTCGTAGAGCTTCTATATTTTATAGAAGCTCGAGGCGTTGTCTGCGGTTGTTCCCAACGATCAGCGGCTGTGGAGTTTGAAGTAGGTAGGTATGGTATATAAGAGCCGATATGATCTACTATATCGTACTCGTATCGCCTGCAAACTTTTAATGATTCTGGCTGAGATGTAGGAAATATTCAAACTGTTCGTAGCTGGATAGTTTTAATTTTTTTTTCTCAGACTTACATCTTTTCATAATCATTAAAACCTACGATGGTTTAGTCACGGGCTCTGCCTCTCTTATAGCGAAAGTTAAGAGCAACCGACAAATAACAATTGAATCCGTGGATAACTTCGAAATGTCAGTGACGCTGAGGGCTCGTAACTGACATCATCTGCGCTTCGCTCTAAAAGTATCGCCCACTGATCTATCTCTGTTTTATAGTAATAATTATGATGTAGGTAAGTACTTTTTAACCGACTTCAAAAAAAGGAGGAGGTTCTCAATTGGTCGGAATCTGTTTTTATTTAAATGTTTGTGTCTAACTATCCGCCAATTGTAGACATTTCGCTAGTTTTAGCAAAACCTCCCAGCTAATAAGTAAAATTTAGCAAAGCAGGAAGGCTTTTGTCACTAAACTAACTAGTACAGAGTTTTCGTGTACCGTCTATAATTTATTAAATTGTAGAGCTTTTCGTATAATTTGATCTTTCGTAACTAGGGAACGTTAATTATTCATGACAAACCATTAGTAAATTACTACTCGTATAAGTTTATTTTTTCAGATTGGAAAAACCTCGTTTCAACGACCTCTGTAGTGTGTTATTAATTTAGAAGAATGTTGTTTGGGTTGTTGCGTGTTTGTAAAACAAATGTAAACATTATGTTTAGTATGCTAAAGATAGGCGTGGCCGCATTTGTGTGGATCCTTGTAAGCGTCAGAGAATTGTTCTATGCGCACTCTTTTAGTTGGCAATGGGTAGAAGTGCCACGTAAAAAGGCTTACTTGGTATTAACAGATGGCATTTACAGATAATGCTTATAAATCTTTAACCTAAGCTTTACTTTTACCCTAACCACAGGAATCAAATTCGAAACCCAGCGATTGCTTGTTAAATAGCATTCTTACGAAGTATAGGTATTCAAATTAGAGTCATTAATATTTATTACAACATTGTCTTCCAGGATAATTGTGCCATGTAAATTTATAAGTGCTTATTCTGAAAAACAATTCAAACTAGACATAAAGATGTGCTCTCTATCGTTGTTTTATAAATATAAACAATTATGGCAATAAAATCTGTAACTTTATTAAGTTGTTATAAAGCAAATGGAATAGCAATTTTTAACAGCGTATCATCATATCAGCCAAACGACGTCCACTGCTGGACATAGGCCTTCCCCAAGGTTCTCCACACAGACCGGCCTTGAGCCGCCCGCATCCAACCGCCTCCCGCGATCTTGACGAGATCGTCGGTCCACCTTGCGAGGAGCCTACCTCTGCTGCGTCGTCCGGTACGTGGCCGCCACTCCAGAATCTTTCTGCCCCAACGGCCATCGGACAGCGTATAAAACGTTTTTATTTTCCGATAAGCCTAAGTATTTGTTAGGCATAAATTAATTCTGAAAGCCTATCAATTTCATGACAGCCTATAAATCTGAAGTTGCTCGTTTTCCCCCAATCTCGAACCATTATATTAGCCAATAGGTACCTTTAATACGTAGGTAAAGTTTAGTTTTACCTAGAAAAGGATATATATTTAATGTACATTTTATCTTAAGGAGTCATCATCATCCTCTTAGCGTTATCCCAGTTTCAATCTGGGGTCCGCTTACTAGTCTAACAGGATTTGGCTGAATATTAGCTTTTCCACGGAGCGACTGCCTGTCTGACCTCCGCAACGCGAAAGGATAGCGATATTCTATGGTTTAGACTAGTGTCAGTTTATTTTAGAAGGTACTGACATATTTTATCTTAAGGAGTATGCAGCAGAATTATTATCTTAAACAAGAACTATAACTATAAAAACGCCATTCAAGATATTACCAAACAATAATCGATTTTAAACTTTCGCGATTTGTATACATCATACAATATTATTTAGCGGGTCTTAGTCGCGATAATTTATTTATTTCAAGGCATAAATACCTCTGTTATTCTCCTACGTTTCTACCGGCATGCAACGGTTGTGGTCGTGGAGGGACTTTATGCCTTGAAATAAATAAATTATCGCGACTAAGACCCGCTTAATAATATTGTATGATTACCAAACAAACACATATATTTCTAACAATAGTGAATTTGGCAACGAAATATTATTAATGGCATAATTTTGCTGCAGTTCCGTGTAGCTGGGGACGTTTCTAAACTCACTTGCATATAACTTATCTTCGGAGCTGCCAACAGTATTTAGCGCAGATCGATTCTAGCACCAAGTTAAATATAGGACACGTTAAGAGCACAGCCGACTGATATTTTACCACTTTTTGAATTAAATAATATTGAGGAAATGCAATTAGATTTTTGACGATTTTTTATCAATAATTATAAAGCTGATGCTTTTAATGATTATGTGTTCAAACGTACTTATCTTAGGAAGTGTAGGACCTTAGGAAAGCGTTTCATTATTATAACATTCTAGTAGAGGATGCTGTCGTCCGCACATTTCTTTTAATTTATCCGTTACTGCCCAATCTCGTAGAAATTTCGTAAAATACATTTTAAATATTCGCAATTTATTTTATACTTAAGTATTCGTGCAAACGATCTAAATCACGTAATTGTTTATTTTATAAATAAAGATAAATTACTGTAATTATGCTTTCAAGTTTCGGTATGGCCGTGATCGAAACTTTTAAAAACAAACACTCGAACAGCATTAGCCAGCGTATTACTGTCTTGAAAATATTACACCATATCATCAGCATTAGCCCTGTATATACACTGTCCTACTGCTGGGCACGGGTCTCTTCTCACTATGAGAAGGGTAAAGCCATAGTCCACCACGCTGGCCAAGTGCGGGTTGGCAGACTTCACATGTCTTTCGAGAACATTATGGAGAACTCTCAGACATGCAGGTTTCCTTACGATGTTTTCCTTCACCGTTTAGCAAGCGATGATTAACAGTTTAATACGCACTTAACTTCGAAAAGTCATTGGTGCGTGCCGTGGATTCGAACCCAAGACCCACTGCGTAGCAGTCTGTCGGTCTCGCCGCTAGGCTATCGCTGCTTACACCATATTGGTATAACATATATTTTTACAAACTATTCGTGTAACACAGTTTATTTCTTTCATTTTCTAGTATGAATATTGTGTATTCCCGAGGGATGACCCTAACATAAAAGTTAATATTCAGAGTTTAATTCGTCGATATAGCAGAAAAGATAAAAGTTGGTAAGTACCGTGTTACTTTATTCTGAAAGTATACATTTCCATATTTCGTGTCACCTCGCGATCTCAATTCTCTAGGGTATAGCTTGGTCCAAATGACATTAACATTTAAGACATATAGGTTATACGATGATTTAAGTCGTTGTTGGTTTACCTTAAATGCGTTGGTAATATATGAGGTGCTTGTAATGTTAACAGGAATGATAAAAAGTCAGGACGAAATTAGAGTATAGTGTGACAGGGCGTAGCAGACGCATAACACATCATCATGTCAGCCTAGAGACGTACACTGCTGGACATAGGCCTCCCCCAAGGTTCTTCACACAGACCGATTTTGAGCCACACGCATCCAACCGCTTCCCGCGATCTTAACCAGATCGTCGGTCCACCTTGCTGGAGGCCTACCCATGCTGCATCGTCCGGTACGTGGTCGCCACTCCAGAACCCGCCTGCCCCAACGGCCATCGGTTCTTCGCGCTATGTGCCCTGCTCATTGCCACTTCAGAATAACACAATATATATTTTTTATTTTGGCATCATTATGTTGTGCTGTCTGTATCCACTGTTGGAAATAAGCCTCGTCCAATACCTACTCACCACACAGGCCTATCTTCAGCACTACTCAAGTACTCACCGCTATTTAATTAGGCAATTTAAATAGAAAGGATATTTTAAAAACGACTTGCCATATGACATATTGTAACAAGACAGTATCTAGGTATAAACATTATACAGTCAAGTTTTTGTTGGCCTTATTCTGTTTATCATGCATTTCATCACAAGAGAAGGATGATAAGCATATTATTAAAATTGATAGTCTAAATTGCTTAAACATAGACAATATAGCAATAGCAATTAAAATGCTTCTCCATCATATTAGCCAATGTGACGATGTTTTAATATACTGTACACAGGTTAGGAAACGTGGCAAAGAAAGATTTACAAAAAGTGTTTATGGAACAAATTGTGCGCTCCATACTACATGGGGCGCACAATTTGTTCCTTGATATGAATCATCAATTTGTTCCTTGAATGATAATAAGCATTTTATTTCTTGCTTCTAGAAAGTTAAACAATTTGTACATTAAGCAAGTAATTAGCTTATTATAACTAAAAATGTGTTGGTTAGTAATTAAATTTAATAGTTATGTTTGTTTCATTATTAATTAATCATCGTCAGCCAAAATCCTGGATTCGGTAAAAGTTTCCTCCAAAGATGTCCATATTTCTCTATCCTGCGCTACTTCCCACCAGTCAGAGCCGGCTGTTATCTTGAGTTCGTCTTCCCAGCGACTCCGGTGGTCTCCCCGGCTTTTTCGACTCGGCGGAGCGCTCAGCTTTATTCCATATAATTGAATAAAATTGCCTTGCGTCACTGAAATTGCTTACTTTGAAACGATGCTTAAAATAAAATTTGTATTATTTGACTACATATTCAAGTAGGATGGGTACATACCTACCATAAAGCTTTATGCTAAGATTTCGATATCCAAGTAAATAGTAGTATTATTGGAGACTTTCGTAAATTTATTTGCAAAAGCCCCAATATCAAACGAGTGTATAATTTTATAGTGTGTATAGGGTGCATAGAGTTCTCACTAAGAACTTAGGGTCCCAAGCCAACCTCACCTGCAAGTGGTGCACCTGCCGATCAACGGACGAGGCTCTGGCAAACAAAGTATCCCGATAAGCGGCAATAGGCTCGCCACCTATTACGTGGGATCAAAACACTGGCGAAAAGTAGGCGTTTAATATGCCTTTGCCTACCCCTTCGGGAAAGCAGGCGTGTGTCTATGTATGTATAATTTTATACCCGTTTCGTTTGTTAGTCGGACGGCATAGTAAAGGGTTTCGTTTGTAACGTTACAGTAAAATGGAAATATCTGAGGGAAAATAGAAAGTGAAAATACAATTGGTTTACGTCCGAGTGAAACGCGATATCGGTTTTCTGTCGTTGGTCTGCCCCCGAATGTCGTTACCGACTGAAAGACAGGACACTCAAATGCTCCGATAAAGTTGTGTATTGTATACCATTACGAATAATAATTCACATAACATTTACTACACAATATAAATAATGTAACGATAATGTGGTTAATCGTAATTTCGTAATAACTAGGTATTGGATGGAAGATGTTTTTTTAGGGTAGGTTATTTGTTAACAAAATTCATAAAACGTGCCTTGTGGCTGATTTTGGACTATTTCAATATGAGAACAATGTCAATAATAGTTTGACAGTGAAAAATGGTTTCCGCGGCGCTTTGCTATATGGACGCTAGGTTTAGAACTGGGGCCCCGAATCCTTAGGCCGCCCTCACATTCCCCCCCTCCCGTGGGATCTCCACCTTGTCGTGGTGGGGGGGCTTAGTAACCGTGGGTTGGTCACCCGCGGTGAAGCTAAGAGGGATCCAGGACGGGACGCTCCGCGTGGGCTTGACGGAGGCCTGCGCAGGATGCGTCCAAAGGGGCGGGTGCGAGGGACAGTTCTTCTGTCCCTCGCAGTCGGGTGCGGTCGCGGGAGGAGAGGCGTGTCGGTGTTGCGTTGCCGCGCGCCTTATCTCCCGCGACCAAATGGAGGCGCACCATCATTGCGTCGCGGTGGGGCCGCAGAGGAAGAGGAGATGCGGTGTTTCGTTGCCGTCCTCCCTATCCTCTGCGGCCGCTGAGTGTTTTGGTGGCGGAGCCCAACACCTTCATCCGCCGCCAAGGGGGTTTTGTTCGGGGCCCGCCTGACCATCTGGCGGGCCAATACCCGTCGGGGGGTAGCGAGGAATGCTTCAGCGATACCCGACCCTCCGACATACGGGTACGTGAGGAATACGGGTTGGTTTTTAGTCAGTAAGAGTCTGACAGTCCCCTTCGCCCTTCCCCCAGGGCGGAGGGACTCCATGAGGATTTTCCAACCAGACACCAAAAAAAAAAAGGCCGCCCTCACATTGGGCGTCAGCGTCAACACAGAGGCACCTCTGCGTTAACGCAGCGTCTACGTCGCGTCAGACGAACGTTCTTCAAAAGACAAAACCGTTCTCAAAGAACGCTCGGCTGACGCGTCGTAGACGCGGAGTCTATGCCGCGTCGGCACTGCGTCGACGGCGAGGTGACGCTGCGTTGACTCTAAAGCCAATTAATCTTAAGGTATGATACATGAAGAAACTAGTATCTTTGTAAAGATATAGAAAACTCGACATCACATCATGTATGGGCTATGTACTCGTAATCATAGTAGGTCATAACTTCCGCTTAGGTAGAGTACTGCTCTACCCAAAAATAGTAAATTTGGAAGCGTGATGACGATTGGGCGCCGTACTCCTCTTGCAATGAAATAAGTTCTTCAAGTTATATTTATTTTGACTCAAATATATTATATCAGTTTTTAGTCTGCACTATTCATTGCAAATTGATTAAATATTAGAACTGAGATACTCATAAATTTGCAAAACCATTTCAAAGTAGGTGTCCTCGCGCTTTAGCGTCCAAACTACTTTAATTGATTCCAACGAACCTCCGATTGGATTACACCGAAGTTTTGGGACGAATGGGTCTCGGTTTTGGAGCAGATATTTCGAGGGAAACTTTAGAAAATGTAACCTAGCAGAAAAGCCTACTAAATATTCTTGTTTGAGGATACGTTTAATGTTGCCGCAGATTTTAGAAATTTAATGTGTGTAATAGACGGAAATAATCTTAATTTTTTTTAGGTATTACAATATGGTCTACAAATAGTTATAATAAATCAAAATGTTTTTTGCGTACTGCATATAAGTCGACGAAAAATAGAAATTACTATGTTCAATATTTTGAGGTGGTATGCCGATATCTGAGATGATCTTTGTCTTCAGACAGTAGTAATTATATCACAGTTCAGCTTCATATTAGACCACAATGAGCCTGTCTACAAATTGCAGTAGTAGGTATCTACCACTGTCTGTTTAGATTTAAAATTAAAGTACAGTTTACGATTTCTCTTACGATATATTGGTGTTACCGAGACCGTGCTGTTACAGGAACCGTGGCCACGGTTTCTGTAAATAAATCTAATTGTATTTTAATAAACAATGTAGTTTCTAGATCATTCGGTTTCAATATAATCTTATGAAAACTAATAAATTGCGATAAAATCTGGAAGCAGCAGAAGCCTTTGTAATGCTAGAGACACATTCATGAAGAGGCGGCATCGTGACTCCATTCATCCTTAGCAGGACAGGAGTATATCAAATCCTGCAGAAGTCGCGAACCGATTAGATTGACCGATTTGTGTTACCTCGCTGCATAGCTCACATATCACGTCTTGCCATACCGTGATGTTTTAAATCAGAAAACTTGAGTCCTGCCTGCAAGCTTAACTACATTAAAAAACTATCTTAGCATTATTAAAGTTAAACCCACCTGCAGTTATGGTTTGTACGGAACACAATAAATTATGTATTTTCCATAATACGTGATTAATGCCAAATTAATGATTCCTTCCTTCTTCTCGTAACTAGACGGCAGAAGATATTGCGCACTAGAAGAACCCCATAGTAATTTTCTATATTTGAGCACTTATAAAATGTAATTAACTATACCATGTCATGTTTTTTCTTATTTATATTAATTGGTAAACACCGCTCTTCTTAAAGATTTAATGGCAAAACCGTTTCTTGTCGGTTTAATGATATGACCAACGTAAATAAGCCTTAGGTATAACTTGGTATTTTATAGGAATTGATGTTTCAGATATTAAAACATTGGAATGTAGTATGGTATACAGTTAATAGGCAATTCATGGTAAAAGAAAAAGAAATTAATGGCCGTTGGTTTTTACCACTCATTGTAGACAGTACTGACCACATCACATAGTTCTAGAATTGTATGAGAAATGTGCGAACCATTAGACCATGCTTTTTATGTACATAATTTCAAGAAGTAGGATCTTCAGTTTCTATACAACCTCTCCATCTGATAAAATCTTTAGCTAGGTCAGGACAACACAAGAAAAGTGACTATACGGAACACCAGTTAAATCTAACGCTGAGCAAAAACGAGACAAAGTTACACTTTGGTTGGCACTGTCTCATTCTCTCTATTCCGTCACGAACCAGCAAACTGAAACTTCGTTTGCCGTAGGCTCACAATTTGAATATCGACACGGGAGCTTTTACTTCATGCATTTTGATCTATGTTGATCATACGGAACTTACTTTGTTTGTCACTGATTTTGACTACACATCCGGCAGGCTGACTCAATAATCGTGTTCTGCTTGTATATTCTATGATCATAAAATAGGCACTGTACCTGCTATAAATTAACAATAGGAAGAATGACAGACGGTATATTAATAATGTATTTCTAACGAGGCTGCCTTCTTAGAAGGTACAAAATAGTACTAATACTACAAGACCACACATAGGTATATACCTTGTGTTTGAAATAGAATTAGTTTTTATTATAAGTCAAATCGATTAGATCGATTGAGTAACATTTTGTTTAGTCTATTGAAAATTTCTGACAATGGTCACACTGAACTGTCATTCACTAACTTTGGTTTTTGTCGTTTCCCGCGGTCAGCGAAAAAACCTAGCTCTGGATAGATTTCGTTTTGTGAGCGTTTTGATCTTGTATTTAGAACCCGTTTGATTGCCACTTCCTTGATCAATAACTGGCACCGGTTAATTGTGATAAAAATAGTATTTTAACGAACATTGTAAAACTTGAGTGAATCCGATGCACGTGGTTGGTGCCGGACGAATTTGCTGATTGAAAACGCTGCGTTGGAGTCTGGTAAAGTAAAGATAATTCACTTGCTAATATTGGCCAATTTAGTCTCGTGTGTGTCTAGCTTGCCTCCAGGACTCCACTCAAGAACATCACCAGGAGATATTTGGTAAGACATTTTATTAATATTAGAATTTATATTCATTCGCTGTGCTACCGCAGTGTATGTTGGACCTTTGCCTTGGGCTGAGACTGGATGAATTAATCGCTTCCACTGATCTCTGTAAACCTTACCCGATCTCAGCTCAAACTCTAGACATAATTTTTGGTAGCAGAGCGTGGTTGAAATTTAGCCGCTGTTGCATTACTGAGTATAAACTCAGATTGGTATGAGCTTGTATCTTATCACCTTGTAGACAGTATTGTAGTGTTTGTCAGGTCAGTTATTGACTAAAATACATAATATTTAATTGTATAAGTTGACCTAGATAATTTGAAACACATTGTCACATAACCTCAATCAGTAATTGTTGATTGTATTGTTGAAAAATCTAACTTAAATTTGTTGTTGCATTAATAAGTCAGTTTGTTTGGATACATAACAGCTGTATGTATCAATAAATTTAGTAAATTTAGTTTATTGCATATATTCATAAACATAACAACCAACTTGACCTTGCCACTTGGGCAGGTCACATTAATAAACTTTGTTTTGTTATAATATAAAGATAATATTGTTAGGTAACACATATTCTGTGCTAACTTCCTATTGTATATCTCAAATAACACAGCCAGTCTGTCTGTTGCAAGTAATTAGTTAATTTATTTGAATATATAACTTTAATTAACTTATTCGAAGGTTCAACTTTGATAACTTTGACTTTGTTTTGTGTCAATATATATTGAAATTATTAATTTTGTTGGACAGTAGATACCTGTCACTTGCCTGCACTTGCAGTAAACAGGCTAATACTTTGTTGGTTTCAAAGAGTTAAGAAAAATTAAGTTTGATTGTTAATTGTATTTAACGCTTGTCCGGGCTCTTTTGAAATTTTGATTATGTCAGCTATCAAGAACTTGCGTGCGGCTGCTGGTGCCATTGCATCAGATTTGCGCTGGTTTGCCTCAGCCAATGCCTTAGTGAACCGACCTGATCGCCAGCAGGCCTTACTACTAAGGTACGAGCGGATTGACGATCGCCTGGCAAGTGTGGAACAGCAATTCCGCACTTTCAGCACTTGCTGTCTTGAAGTGTCAATCAATGATTTCACCGCTGACCAGCGAAATAAGGTCAGCGAAGACTATGCCCAGGTCTTAGACCTGTATGATGCTGTCTCCAATACTGCGAGACAACTAGTTGCCGATAGGGAAGGGCAACCCGGCCTGAAGCAGGAGCTTCCTAGGTCAGCACCAGGGCTGGTGAGTAGGCTCCCTACCTTGGACCTCCCCCATTTTGATGGCTGCCTAGGAAGCTACCTGGGCTTCGTTAATTTGTTCGACAGCCTGGTCAATGATAGGGCTGACCTTCGGCCGGCACAAAAGTTGGCCTATCTAATGTCGGTTCTGGATGGGGAGGCTAAGGGCCTCATCCAGCATCTGCCCGTGTCTGACGAGGCGTACCAGACGGCTCGGGACCTAATCACCCGAAGGTACCATAATAAGCGTGGCCTCGCCGACACGCACATCGAGCAGATTTTGGGTTTGCCGACGCTCACCCGGGTCTCTGGGTTGCGCACCCAACTTTTGAACCCGCTCTTGGTGGCCATCAACGCACTTAAGTGCCTTGACCTGCCCGTGGACCAATGGTCCTATCTATTGGTGCACATTGTGCTGAAGAAGCTGCCTGCCGACCTGAGGTCGCGTTTTGAGCAGCGCTTTGGTGGGGATAGCGCGACCCATCTGCCCCCCTTTGCTGACCTGGAGAGGTTCCTGGAGGATGAGTGCCGGGTCTTGGACAACTCCGGTGGTGACACGCCGGCTAAGTCGCAGCCGCCCAAGGTCAAGGAGCAGGCTCGCGGTCACACCCGAGCCAATGTTGACCGGCGCCCTCCTCGCTTTGCGGTCACGCAGAGCCCAGCGGAGTGCTCCTGCTGCAAGGTCACGGGGCACAGAACGGCCAGTTGTAGGGCATTCTTGGACCTTCATGTCGCCTCTCGTAGGCGCATCGCGAATGCCCGCCGCCTTTGCTTCTCTTGTTTGGGGTCCCACTACCAGCGAGACTGCCCAAACTCTCGCCCCTGTCCTCACTGTGGAGGACATCATTTGGACATTCTCTGCATGAATGCCAGAGAGGTAGGCCGCTTGTCCAACCAGCCGACGCCGCGCACGGGCGGGTGTTTTGAAGGTGGCAGCCGAGGCTCACCGGCACGCAGCCGAGAGTCGCCTCGCTTAATTGATCGCCGCTCACCCCGCGTGGAGAACCGTAGCGTGCGCACGCCTCCTCTCTCTTGCGCACCTGAATGTGCTATTCAGCGTCACCAGCACCATGACTGCTGCCCCAGGTACTCCCCACCTTTGGCGGAGCGTCCCCGCCTTGACTCGCGCCCACCTCGTTTTGGGCGGGTGCGTCATTATGACCCCCCACAGATGGCGCGCGGATCGAGTCATCGCGCTTTTGAGGACTTCAAGCCGCACCCTCGTTTTGACTTGCCTGGTCCTGGCCAACGGTCGCCGCTCAGGCAACAATAGGTCATTGACCCCTGCCCGATAACGCCAACCTCCCCCATTGAGACCGTTATCCTACCAACGGTTGCTGTTCGGGTCTGGGGACCCACGGCGACCTCTGTTGTTGTCCGTGCTATATTGGACACAGGTTCACAAGGTTGCATTGTTTCCACTTATTTGGTAGGGCAGGTTAAATTAAATATGGGCTCTTTTCCAAATTGTATACGGGGCATAGGTGACGTAGCCTCTAATGTTGAAGGGCAAGTTAAAGTTTTGTTTGGCCCTGTTGAATCTTCACACCCGAGGATTAAAACCTCGGCTATTGTGCTGAAGAATATTTTGGGTATGCATCCACAGAAGCAGCTACCTGCTGCTGTAGTGAATTTGACATCGGGATTGGAACTGGCGGACCCCAAATTTGACACACCGGGACAAATCGACTTGTTGATTGGCTCTGATGTCCTCGGTGGAATTTTGATTGGTGGGAAACGGGTCTTGGTGCCAAATGGTTTGACTGCCATCCCGACCATATTTGGATTTGCTTTGATGGGACCTGTACCAAGGGACCCCCCTCCACCTGAACTTGATAATTTGTTGACTGTAGGCTCCGCTCTCTCTGATGCGGTTCAGAGGTTTTGGGAGGTAGAGGAGCCCCCTCAAGCTGCCCGTTTGAATCCAGAACATGAGGAGTGCGAGCTGTTCTTCCAGAACAACACTGGTCGACTCCGTTCTGGTCGGATTATCACGAAGCTGCCCTTTCTGTCTGTTCGGCCTCCGCTTGGTGAGTCACGACCTTTAGCCGAAAAGAGATTGTTGGCTATGGAGCGCCGCATGGGTCGTGATCCGGAGCTCAGACAGAAGTACATTGAGTTCATGAGAGAATATGAACAGTTGGGACACATGTCCGTGTCAAATTTGGATTGGCGTTCGGTGGAGCACTACTTTCTCCCGCATCATGCGGTATTGAAGCCATCGACTGGCAAGCTGCGCACAGTGTTTGATGGTTCTGCGCAGACTTCAACGGGTGTATCCTTGAACCAGTGCTTGCATTCTGGTCCCAAGTTGGTCAAGGACCTTTGTGACGTCATCACCAGCTTCCGACGACATCAGGTTGTCTTTGTGGCCGACATAAAAATGATGTTCAGGCAGACTATTATCCACCCTGATGACCGTCGCTTCCAGCTGATCCTTTGGAGAGAGTCTCCTCGTGATCCCATGGTCGTCTACGAGCTCAATACTAATACGTACGGGTTAAGGTCAAGCCCCTACTTGGCAATACGTTCTCTTTGGGAGCTCGCAGACCGCGAAGGCTTACGTTTCCCACGAGCCTCCGCCATCTTGAAGGACGATATTTACGTCGATGACATTTGCTCGGGCGCCTCCACAGCGGACGAGGCGATCCTCCTGCGGGACGAATTGATAGGTATTTTGGCCTCCGCTGGTTATGAGTTGCGTAAATGGATTTCCAACTCACCAGCGCTTTCGGAAGGCTTGCCAGAGGATCATCAGCAAGATCCACATCTATTTGAGATTGTTGACAACCCCGCCATGATGGCTGTTCTCGGCGTTCAGTACAGACCAGTCCAAGACATCTTTACATATAACATAGACTTGAAATTGCCGTGTTCTTGGACTAAACGTCTCGTATTGTCTACTGTCGCCAGAACCTTTGATCCGAACGGTTGGATCTGTCCAATTATATTTTGGGGAAAATGCTTCTTGCAGAAGCTTTGGACAGCAGGATTGACCTGGGACGAACCTCTGCACGGCACTCTTGTTGAGGAATGGACCTCTTTTGTATCCTCACTTCCTGCCGTCAACGAGATCTCCTTGCCTCGTCCCATCCTTCCTCCCGGGAAGTACAAGGCCACCCTTCACGGGTTTTGTGACGCCTCGGAACGTGGTCACGCCGCCGTGGTGTACTTGCGCACAGTTAGTGCCTCAGGTCAGGTGAGGGTTTCCCTGATCATGGCAAAGAGCAAGGTTGCACCCCTTCGTACATCTTTGACCATTCCGAAATTGGAGCTCTCGGGAGCAGCCCTACTTGTACGCTTATTGAACCACGTGTCTAACACTTTGGGTAAAAGCATTTGTATTAATGGGACCTACGCCTGGACAGACAGCCAAATTGTTCTTTGTTGGTTGAAGGCTTCTGTCCACACCTTGGAGGTATTTGTCGCTAATCGCGTTTCCCAAATCCAAAAATCCGAAGTCACGCTTGTTTGGAGACACGTTCCAGGTGAGCTCAACCCCGCTGATTGTGCTTCGCGCGGATGCTTGACGCCTAGTTTGATAGGTCATTCGCTGTGGTGGGGTCCGGAATGGTTGAGTCGACCAGAAATTGATTGGCCTCGAACGCCAGTTTTGAATACTTCTAATTTGCCGGGTCTACGAACACTCGCACTTGAGAAGGTGGAATGCGCCTTCGACCCCGATTTTTTGTTGAATCGTTACAGCTCCCTCGACAAGTTGTTAGGTGTCACTGCTTGGATAAAGCGTTTTGTTTTTAATTTTAGGCACCCACAACGGAAACGACTGACACCGTTTCTCTCACCACAGGAACGACAGGAGTCCCTCACCTTTTGGGTTCGTTCTGTGCAATTGGCGCATTTTGAAAGGGAGATTGCTATCCTCAAGTCGGGGAAATCGAAATTGTCGGGAGCTGTATCTAAATTGAACCCCTTTTTGGACGAAACGGGTCTCTTGCGCGTTGGAGGGCGTCTCAAGAACGCCAACCTCCCTTACGGGGCTCGTCACCCCCTTTTGTTACCTAAGGACGGTCATTTGGTACGCTTGTTGGTAACTGACCGTCACCTTAAAAATTCGCATGCTGGTTGTAATGCCTCGTTGGCCATTTTGCAACGCGAGTTTTGGATTTTGTCTGCCCGAAGAATTATTCGGAGTGTAGTCTTTCGCTGCATCCCTTGCTATAAGCTCAAGGCTTCTACCATGCAGCCCTTGATGGGGGACTTACCGGCAGATCGCGTAACTGAAAGCAGGACGTTTGACGGTGTTAGCACGGACTTCGCTGGTCCTTTTTTGGTGAAAACGTCGACACTTCGAAACAGCAAGACTGTCAAGGCCTACTTGTGTGTTTTTGTTTGTCTTTCCACAAAGGCCGTACACTTAGAACTGGTCTCCTCGCTTACGACCGAGGCGTTTGTAGCCACATTTGACAGATTTGTATCCCGCAGAGGGCTGCCTTCCTTGATCCGTTCTGACTGCGGCACTAACTTCAAGGGCACTTATAATTATCTGAATGATGTTGTTAATTTTCTTGAAACCAACAAAGCTGATATAGGTGATAGGCTTGCCCGACGTGGGATAAATTGGTTGTTTTCCCCACCAAATTGTCCACACTGGGGTGGTATATTTGAGGCCGCCGTAAAATCGGCCAAAACACACTTGCGCAGGACAATCGGTGAATCTGTCCTTACATTTGAGGAACTCGCAACTGTGTTTTGTAAGATTGAGGCCGTTTTGAACTCTCGGCCATTGTGCCCGATCTCCTCAGATCCGAATGATTTGGAGGCCCTTACGCCGGGCCATTTTTTGATTGGTCGCCCACTTGTCGCCTTGCCTGAGTACCCCTATATTGATACGAGACCTGGTCGTCTCTCGCGTTTTGAATTGGTACGCCAGATTACTCAGAGCTTTTGGAAACGCTGGAACTTGGAATATTTGCACATACTCCAGCAACGCGTTAAGTGGACCGACAAGACCGATCCACCCAAGATTGGTGACCTCGTTTTGATCAAGGAGGCTAACCTTCCGCCACTCAGATGGCGCAGGGGGCGCATTCATTTGGTAACTGGGGCTGATGGAGTTCCCCGATTTGCTGAGGTCTTGGTGGATGGTTCGATTCTGAGGAGAGCGGTTGCAACATTGTCACGTCTACCAACCGATTAGCGGACCGGTAGGCCGGTCCGGGGCGGGTGGATGTTTGAAATAGAATTAGTTTTTATTATAAGTCAAATCGATTAGATCGATTGAGTAACATTTTGTTTAGTCTATTGAAAATTTCTGACAATGGTCACACTGAACTGTCATTCACTCACTTTGGTTTTTGTCGTTTCCCGCGGTCAGCGAAAAAACCTAGCTCTGGATAGATTTCGTTTTGTGAGCGTTTTGATCTTGTATTTAGAACCCGTTTGATTGCCACTTCCTTGATCAATAACTGGCACCGGTTAATTGTGATAAAAATAGTATTTTAACGAACATTGTAAAACTTGAGTGAATCCGATGCACGTGGTTGGTGCCGGACGAATTTGCTGATTGAAAACGCTGCGTTGGAGTCTGGTAAAGTAAAGATAATTCACTTGCTAATATTGGCCAATTTAGTCTCGTGTGTGTCTAGCTTGCCTCCAGGACTCCACTCAAGAACATCACCAGGAGATATTTGGTAAGACATTTTATTAATATTAGAATTTATATTCATTCGCTGTGCTACCGCAGTGTATGTTGGACCTTTGCCTTGGGCTGAGACTGGATGAATTAATCGCTTCCACTGATCTCTGTAAACCTTACCCGATCTCAGCTCAAACTCTAGACACCTTGTATGGGAAAACTATAAGTTGAACATTTTGGTCGTCAATCTTGTCACTACTCAGCAATTTAAATATTAGTTACTTGTGAAAGTTGTTACTGAAAGAAAGACTGTTTTAAAATAAATAAATCCTCAATACTCATACACACACAATATCCAAATTCTAGTTTGAGCTGCCTAGGCCTGTCTAGTTGTAAGTTTCAAATGAGATTTTCCCTGAGTTAAGCTTGGTGTATTTAAATTAAAGCGTGCGTAAATTAAGGGACATGACTTGAAATTTAAACTAAGTCGAAGGTTTCAGGCAACATACTAACTTTAATTTTTTTCTAAGCTTTGTTTATTTGTTTCGTACAACGCTTCGTTAGTCTAGCTTAGCTAATCACTGCACCAATGGTGATTGTGAGGTACCCATTCGTTCGTCATTTCTACTTCCGCTATTGTTTGGTTGCCAAAATAACATGAAGTATTTGTTAATACTTTTTACTGTTTCTACGGGATATGTACCACGTACCTTTGTTTTAAGTAACCGATATTTCGGCACTGTTGCAAGCGCCATGTTCACGGATGTACAGAAGTATTTGTTCTTCGTCGACCACGTGACAAATCGAAGACGAGTATAATAGGTCCATTTATTGCACCTATTATTAGAATAGCGATCTCGCTGATCGAGTGCTACTTCTTTAGACCCTATGGATCTATAGATGTGAAATAAAATATTATTGAAAGGAATAATTATTTCCTTCTTTTTCCTTAGTACCGAAGTGATTAAGTAGGTAATTTAAAGATTGAAAAACTTTCATGATTGTATTTTAAATACTTATGTATTGAAAAACTGTACGTATTGAGTCAACACCCATAGCATTTTTTATTTCCTACAAATAACTAATCAGTAACAGAATGTAATGTGTGAATAATCGAAATATTTGTTCAATACGAGAAGCAAATACACAACGAACTGTGCGTTAGGACCATATCATCATAAATACTATCAACAGTTGCTGCAATAAAAAAATAGTAGGCACGAGTCGAGAAATTATTGCAATAGACTCTTGGGTCAAACTTCAATTTCAGAATAGAGTATTTGAAGGTTTTGTGGGCAAATTTTTAGAAGGATCGTTTGGCAGTATGCCAGAAATATAAGCGGTGAATCGCACCCGGTGCCTAATATGCTCGGTAAATTTTAGTATCTAACTAATGAAACATCACTCTTTAATCATATCAAGTAATGTATCTTCGTGACTAAATGTATGGCTCGGTGATATTGTAGCAATCATTGAAGACAACGAGCTTTGATATTTGTGAAATTAAGCTGCCATTGAATTCGCAGCGAATTTAATCAGAAGCGTATTGAAGCTATTCGTTTAACTAATGAAGCTAGCTGAACTGAATTACATAAAAGCATATAAATTTTATAACATAACAGAAAATAGACATAACAGTTTAGTTTCCAGGGTCAAAATAATTACATTTTATTTAGTCCGTATTTTAGATTATAAAAAAATTTTGGCCACGTATTTTTTCTTTTTTCGATTAAATAAAAAATAACAAAGCTATAGCCCATTAAAGTTACGTGTGACGTCATCTAGTGCTAAAAAATGCAGCACGGCGTACCGTTATACGTAACTTTAATGAGCTATATCTTGGTCATTTTTGGTTTAATTTACAAATAAAAAAATACGTATCGTTTATTTTTGCATAATCTAAAGGACGGATTTATAATTTTTTTTTGTCAACTAGCCTATTATGCTTAAAGTAACTAGGAGCTTTAAATTAAGCATGTAGACGTAGATAACAGTTACCACTCTGTTGCCACCGAAATAAAATTGCATGTATTGCATTATTTAAATAACTTGATAATGCACTATCTATCCGTTCCAAGAGTTATTTATATTAAGATATGGTTGGTGGAGTAGGTTCTAAGTAGTTAAATCGAAGTTTACCTTTTTAAAACGAGAATAATAATTGAGTGAAAATCTGACAAGTGCACTGAAAACAAACCTCTAGAGATAATATTATATAGTTTCATATACCACAACTATAATGAATTAATTTTAAAATTTCAGATTTATTTAATTGGCAATGCGATCACACTGTTACGTATTCGAGTAAGTACATACCGGATCCAAACTAATTATCGTTTGAGATGTATTTGTTGCACTGTGTATTGTAACTAAATATTCTGGAATACGTAATACAGGATGCTTTGGTGTTCCATATTCCGGAATATACAGGGTGTAAAAAGACCCTTAACGAAAACTGAAATCCTATGTTGTACCAATCAGTACGATTTTTTTTTACTTCGGCCCCATACCTGGGAAATTACTGGTTCAGGAGATATTGAGGCTCAAAGTTAGTATGGAATTTTTCTAATTAGGTACAAAATCGATGTATTTATGTGCTTTAGATGCCCTATAACCCCATGGATAAGTAGGTATTTCGAACATTGCACGCACGCGCTTTTAATTACGGTTTAAAAAATGTGAAAAACTAAAGAAAATTCGCTTCCCAGGTAATATTTTTGGTTAGTAAGCATATATACTTGGCATGATGTCCACAACGAGTAGACTTCGGCTTGGTGATGGGTTTTGTGACATGCTGTATAATAGAGGATATCGTCAGTCAAAGATGGTACGAATATGAGGGAGGGTCATATGAGCAATATTTTTGCTTTTGCTACACAGCTGTTGTTATATAGGACTGGCATAATGGCAGTATATTCTTTGCTCTTTTTTTATAGTAATAGGCGGCAAACGAGCGGACGGATTGCCTGATGGTAAGCAATTATCGTCGCCCATGGACACAAGCAACGCCACAGGAGTCACAAGTGCGTTGCCACCCCTTGGGGTTGAGAAAAGGGACAGGATAAGGAGTGGGATGAGGGAGAAGGAATAGGGGACAGGGCCTCCGGCACTCTTACTCACCGAACGAAACGCAACAGTTTAGGTACTTTTACTTTACGTCGATTTTCTGTAAGAGGGTAGTACTTCCTCGGTCGAGCCGGCCCATTCATGCTGAAATCAGCAAAGCTCTACTACCTGGGAAAAACTTTATTTTCGGTTTTCTTTTTTTAGCTGCGCAAGACAAGTTTGCGTTTTAAATAACTATTCTGGTTTACGTGATCAAGAATTAATCTTAAAATGTACTTAATTAAAAGTCTGTTAGTCAATTAGGTCACAAGGTGACGGACGTTTATGAACGTTTTAATATGTAATGATACCGCATTTATTACATGTATATTTTAGTCCTCTCATGATAGTCAATATGCTATTTACAAGGCACATTTCATGTGTGTACATATGAGTTTACAACTAGGTGTCAATTTATTATATTATAATACATGTTTTCTTTGAGTACTAGTAAAATTTATCAAAGCATTACCACGATAGAATTTTAAAAGAACCTTGAAAGCTTCCGAAGTAACGTGAAAGATTCCCAGCATATATCGTGCTGAAACTAAGCTGTATATAAATCTCTCTCTTCCTGGATAATGCAAGATAATGGCATAGTTTAAGTATCCCATTTTCATTATCCGACGATAAATGTACTGTTTGAAATACTGCGGTAATTGTAAAGCTTTAAAATCTATGATAGACTCTAGCGTCTAAGGAATGAAGCGGAGATATGTGTACTTAAATAAGTTCATGAGTTGCTTTCATGGAAAACGCGAAAATAATTAATGCAGATAATTCAATCAAATCGAGGTATTTACATGCAATGGGCATGAATCATATCGACTGATAGTAGTAGCGAAGCGAGATAAACAAACTACTACTCATAGGGTCTTTAAGTCAAAGCCAACGCGGACACCACTGATTTTTAGGTATCCAAATTATTATAGACTATTAGCTAACGCTAACGTTTCAGTCGTTTAAGCTTAGTCTACAATTATTAGTTTATTTTTGCGAACAATGTAATCACCGTGCACAATATGACATTATGTATGATGTGACAGTACCTACTGACAGACATACGATAGCACGTGCGCAGCATTGAATATTACAGCGCATGCGTTCTTGCTTCCAAGAGATTAATTTGTACCGGACAAACTTCTACCCTCCCTATGATCCCTCCCAGTTTAATTTTTGCAAACTAATGGTAGCCGATGTCCGTCTCCATGGTCAAATATATCTCTGTATTAAATTTCAACCAAATCAGTTCAGCCGTTTTAGCGTAAAAGCGGAACATACATACATACTTACAAACACACTTTCGATTTTTTTTTGCAAACAACCCATTATCCATAGCGCACCGTACCAACATCAGTAGCACTCGAAAGCCTATAAAATACTAAACAATTCGTTGACATACATTTACCATTATGCTGATCGTCTTGAAGATTACCATAGACATTACTTTGCCTGTAATATAATCTACCTACATCTATAATTATAAACTCTTTTGTACATTGAGATGCAACTTTTCATCTTGAAATTATCTAAAATAGGTACATTTTAAAGGCTTGTATATCGATTTTAAACTGGCAAAATATTCTAAAACTATCTTAAAAGTAAAACATAACATAACAAAACTTCACGCCTTTTTATCCCCGAAGGGGTAGGCAGAGGTGTATTTTAAGACCCACACTTCGCCAGTTATGTTTAGGTCCCAATGTAATAGGGGGCGAGGACCTTGTGTATCTTGTCACCGTGTTAAAACTTACGTTGCTATATTTTAGTATGTTCAAAAAATGAAAAGGTTATTTTGCTTTTCCTTTGACTCGCTGTAAACAGGAAGTAGATTCTTATTTTATTTATATTATATATATTAAAAAAAGAACCAATCATGGGTATGGCAGAAGAAGCATGAAATTAGAATCAATGCTGTGGAGATGAGAGCTTTAAGGAGTATGTGCGGAGTGAGGTTGATAGATAAAGTGAAAAACAGTGTGATACGAGAGAAGTGTGGTCTGAAAGAAGATGTAGTGATAAAGATTGAAAAAGGAATGTTGCGATGGTTTGGACATTTGGAACGGATGGATGAAAGAAGAAATACGGAAGAAGTGTTTCGTGTATGAATGAATGGAGATGTCGGTAGGGGGCGCCCAAGACGGACGCCGACCAAATAGGTGACGTACTAAAAATGGGCCAAATTAAAAGTACCCATAACCGGCGAGCATGTATGATGAGGTTAATGAATGTCGAAGAAGCGAAAGAGGTGTGTTTGAACCGGAGCATTTGGCGTTCCATAGTCTCTGCCTACCCCAATAGGAGACAGGCGTGACGATAGATAGATACAAAAAGAAGTTACTTTGAAAAATATATTTTCAAATATTTTTATAATAATATCAATATCTTTACAAGCTGATATCAGGTTTTCTATTTCACAATATCATTTCACGGCGAAAGCCTTTCAAAGTTACCTAGCATCTAAACAAACTAATAAATAACATGCGAAACGAGATGGGCATACACGGCTCGTGTTTTTCTAAAACCTATTATTTCTGAGACGATACGTATAAAGAGTTTATTTTGTGTGTACGGGTGTTTGTGATAATAAGCATAGATAAACTGAAATAGGCTTGCGCGCTTTTAGATGGGTGCATAAGGCTCTGTATACACGAGACAGGTAATTGGTGCACGAGGCAAGTATCATACTGGCAATGATATCACTTTCTATTTTATCACTATCTTTCGGCTCAAGTGGCATAATTTCTGAATTGTTTTTTCGCATTTTACATCTAGCTATCTTGCACATCTTATCATCTTCTATGAATTTCGTATTCTTAGTCTGTATAAGAATAAAATAAGCGTGTATTACAAAATACGCTCTTGTGCCGTAATACCAATACTTCCGTCAAGTCAGCCCATTCATCCTGTAACCAGGATAGCTCTGCTACTCGATCGTCTTTTCAGACGTTTTTTTTCTGTAATCACACAGTTCTACGCTAAGAATATAATAATAATACACACAACACCATCTAGTCCCAAACTAAGCAGAAGCTTGTACTATGGGTACTAGACAATGGATAAACATACTTACATTTACATACATGTTTTCTATTGTAAAATAAGGTACCTACAGCTTAATTGAGTAGTAAATCCTGGGTGCCAGCCAATCTATTTCATAATAGATAAGACAAATGTAACACGCGAGTAATCTGCAAATCGACCTAAATTCCAAACCACATTGCGCTCTCAGAACCGCGATACCCGCAATACCGCTAGTGTGGACGAAGCTTATTAATACGTTCATTCTTCAAGTTAGATCATGAATATCTGAATTTCTCTCATCAATTATTATTGGTGTGTACAAAGGCTTTCATTCTGTTGATTTATTGGGTGTACTGCCGTGTCCTTGGGTGGTTTACGCGTTAAATAGCTCTATGAAATATTCACGTAATTATTAGAATATTGCCTGATGTATTTAATTATGAATGTATTTCAATTTGATGCTGTGATTGTGTACCTTTGAGCAACTGTTTATTGTAAGGCTGCGTGGTTCTTTTGAATAATAGCGTTTTGATTAGAATTTTAAACAACGATCGTTTTTCATTTACTTAAAATTCAGAGTCCTCAATTACCTATGTTAGAACAAAACAAAAAAATACGCAATCAAATTTAAACCTATTGATTATCCGTCTACAATCAACTGAGAATTTATCTATTGCGTTCTTCGTAGTTTTCGCAGTCTATTCAATATTATCAACAATCGTTCGTGAAAGAATTGATATGTTACCTCTACGCGTAAAAGTCGTAAAATTTACACAAAACGTGACATTTAAAAAAATGACTTGGGAATTATTTCAACGTTTTTGCATAGGTCGTTAACGAAAAATAGTTATTTGTTTCACTGAAAATGTTTTCATTTTGTATCGCTAGACTGATTCCATAAAACTAATAGTCATCTATCCATAATAAATATCGGATTAGACTCTATAATTTTGCACGCCGTTTACATTTGCGTCCGCTTACAATAACGAAATATTTTGAAATAACAAAGCTGTTGCAGATACATTTTCTTCTGTGCAGAGATATACCGAGTGTTCCTTAAAAGCTAGCTAATATTTATTGCGGCATTTTTATCGGAATTTCACTGACTACTTTTGTGACTAAACATTTAACCTAAGTAGGTATCATCAGATCCTATGTAGATATTATAGTCATCCGCTGGTGTAGATAGACATCGCAAAATCAATACGAAGAGTCGGCGCAAATAAATTATATTTCTCCTTATTTTTTTTATATTTACAAGATTCCTTATATATATATATATATATATATATATATATATATATATATATATATATATATATATATTTCTACGAAAGATATTTGCTTATACGTGTTATTTGCTTCAACCTAGATCATCTCGTCTAGGCATAATAACATTCATTGCCACCCAATGCCGTTATAACCTAAAACACCCTTTCGCACAAAAAAATTTCTCTCAAGCAAGCATTTGTAATCAAATTCTGGGTTTGATTGAATAGTTAGACGGCCTACGTAAAGTTACATAACTGAGAAAAAGAAATGTTTAATCAAGGAAAAATATAAAAGAGACGACAAAAAATGTAAGGTGATTTTGTTCTGGCGAAGAATACCTTTCTGACGTGACTGAAGACTATGTAAAAGAGTTTACACACATCAACAAAGTCTAGGGATATCTTAATCCAAAATTATTTACGAGTTTATAGTTTAGAACCTTGTTAGTTTCCACAAAAAGTTTATATACAGATTAAAACCTCTTTTATTCTATTTTCAAAATTTGAACATGGAAAGAAAAAAAACAAAATAATAAACAAAATATGGCGGCAAATTTGCTAGTAATTCGTTACATTAAAGAAAGTTAAAACTGTTTTATTATAATTATTAATGAAAAGGGTTTTTAATTGTTTTTCTTTTTTAATTTAACGTGACGTACGAACTTTAAAAGTCATGTCACGTCGTCATTTGAGTCGAGATGAAATGTTACGAGCCGTGGGCATGTTAGAAAATGGTGCAATTCAACGCGTCGTTGCTGAGGCCCTACATACCAGTCAAAATGATATCAAGGTTGTGGTCACGTTATCGCAGTACTGGAGATGTGGCCGAACAGCACACAGGTAGATATCGTGTTACTACGCAGAGACAGGATCGATTTCTCCAAATGACCGCCAGAAGACAACCCAATATCACAGCGCTGCAACTAGTGCAAAGGCTCCAGGAGGACCACCAGCTGCTGGTAAGCGACCAAACCGTGCGAAGAAGGTTACATGAAGTTGATCTTCATGCTCGAAGACCATTGCGTGTTCCAGCATTGCGACGTGGCAATCGCGGTCGGCGGCTTTCGTGGGCTCGGGAGCATTTACCATGGAGTGACGAACAATGGTCTTTGGTGCTGTTCACCGATGAGTCCCGGTTTGGGTTTCACCCGGATTCACGAAGAACACGCGTTTGGAGAGCTCCAGGGAGAGTTAGCCGTCTACGGCACCCTCAGGAGGTCCACCCATACCAAGGCGGGACAATCATGGTGTGGGCAGGAATTCGTCTTGGCGGACGAACCCAACTCGTTTGGATCCAAGGCAGCATGACTGCACAAAAATACCACGAGGAGGTAGTAGAGCCCGTTATTGTCCCACACAGAACTCAAATAGGCCATGAATTTCTACTCATGCACGATAATGCTCCTTGCCATACGGCGCGGCTGGTATCGACCGCTCTCCGAGAGCACGATATTCAAGTTTTGGATTGGCCTGCACAGTCGCCCGACTTAAATCCTATCGAGCATGCCTGGGACATGTTACAACGAAAAGCTTTGAGAGATTTTCCACCAAATTTGACGACTGAACAACAACTTTACGAACACTTGCAAAGGACATGGGACCTCATACCGCAGCAAGACATTGACAATTTAATTTTAAGTATTAACAATCGATGTCGATGTGTAATCAATGTAAGAGGTGGCAACACTGATTATTAATGATTAGATTTTACAAGATTTTTCCATTTTTATTAAAATTAATAGTTTTTTAAGAAGAAATGTTTGTTGTTATCATACTAATTTTCCATGATGATTAAAAAAAATATTTTTTTTTATTTAAAACAAAAAAAAACACGAAATGTTTTTTATTTTTATTAAAGACCTTAAAATAATCTATGATTCTTCTATTTACTGTATCAGAAAATTCTTCATAGATTTTTAGATATTTGATGAAATATAAAATATCCCTAGACTTTGTTGATGTGTGTATTTCGTCGTCCCTAATACGGCAATGCCTGAATTTATTTCGTCGAAACATATTTGACAGCGCATACTGTCTGGTATGTAAGTAAGTAGTTTTACTTTGCTTATTCGGTGTCGATTCTCGGTGAGAGTAGGTAATGTTTTATTTTTCTATGGTTTTATTTACGTGTTATGTAAGGACCAATTAAATAGCGAGAAAGAGTTCGATATCTGATTGACGGCTATCGTTTTGTGCTAACCACGTGGGAGTTTAAATAATGGAGATGTAACCCGGTAATTTTTCTGGTAATTAAGTATTATACGGTAAATCTTTGTGATGGAGTTTAGAGGCCAAATGCTCCTAAATAAATTTGTTCAAAATACAGTTTCCATATAATGTCAGTGTCATACCTAATTCACAAATGGTATTAGTCTAAATTAACTGAGAAGTTGAATGATATTGTAACTAGATTATAAATTGAAACAAGTGTCAAAATATATGTCAACGACGAACTTTATTTCAAACTAGCTGACCCAGCGAATTCCGTATCGCCTTTTTAAGAGTTTTTATTTAATTCCCTTTTTTCCAAGCCCCTTTTCCAAAGTTACCATTGACTTAGCGCTTAATCTCTTATCATTTCAGAGTCTATAAATGATGAACAAACAAACATAGATTTTATATAATGTTGAATTCCCCATTCCTTAAAATATCGGAGACGATACCCATACCGACTTTAAAAAAAAATCCCGTCCGCCATCTTTGATTTCCTATCCGCCATCTTTGATCACGAAATAGATGTGGTATTTGGATTCTCCATCCCTTAAATCATCAGAGACGATACCCATATTGATTTTTTAAATTTTTCCCATCCGCCATCTTTGATTTCCCATCCACCATCTTGAATCACGAAACAGATGTTTTATTTGGATTCTCCATCCCTTTTAACATCGCAGACGATACCAACATTGATTTTTTTTAATTTTCCCATCTGCCATCTTTAATTTCCCATCCACCATCTTTGATCACGAAATAATAATAATATTAATAATAATATTCTACCACATACACACATCTCCATCTAGTCCCAAACTAAGCAGAGCTTGTATTATGGGTACTAGATAATGGATAAACATATATATATAGCTACTTTTTTTGTAAATACATACATATTATACATAGAAACACCCAGACCAAGACAAACATCCATGTTCATGCACACAAATGTTTGACCTGATCGGGAATCGAACCCGCGACCACCAGCGTAGCAGTCGCTTACACTCCCGCTGCGCCAACCGGTCGTCAAATAGATGTTGTATTTCGATTCCCCACCCCTTAAAATATCAAAGGCGATACCTATATTGATTTTTAAAAGTTTCCCATCCACCATCTTTGATTTCCCATCCGCCATCTTGAATCACGAAATAGACGTTGTATTTGGATTCCCCATCCCTTTAAACAGCGGAGACGATACCCATATCGACTTTTAAAAATCCCGTCCGCCATCTTTGATTTCCTATCCGCCATCTTTGATCACGAAATAGATGTTGTATTTGGAGTCTCCATCCCTTTAAACAGATGAGACGATACCCATATCGACTTTTAAAAAAATCCCGTCCGCCATCTTTGATTTCCTATCCGCCATCTTTGATCACGAAATAGATGTTGTATTTGGAGTCTCCATCCCTTAAATCATCAGAGACGATACCCATATTGATTTTTTAAATTTTTCCCATACGCCATCTTTGATTTCCCATCCACCATCTTGAATCACGAAACAGATGTTTTATTTGGATTCTCCATCCCTTTTAACATCGCAGACGATACCAACATTGATTTTTTTAATTTTCCCATCCGCCATCTTTAATTTCCCATCCACCATCTTTGATCACGATATAGATGTTGTATTTCGATTCCCCACCCCTTAAAATATCAAAGGCGATACCTATATTGATTTTTAAAATTTTCTCATCCGCCATCTTTGATTTCCCGTACGGCATCTTGGATCACTAAATAAATTTCATATTATTAATCAGCGTCCCGAAAATCTCGAAAGCGATACCTATATAGATTGTATCTAATTCGTTTAGCCTTTTTTTGCCTTTGACCCAAGCCTCCTCCTTCTCGTTTGACCATTTTATTATTTTGTCTGGCTCTTAAAATTTGTGGCGTAATTTTATATAGCCTATAGCCTTTCGGAATAATTGGGCATTCATAGGCAATAACAATTTTTTAAATCCGACTGCTAGTTCCTGAGATTAGCCGACATTATCTTTTAGCCTTTTTAGCCTTTTGCCCGGCCCCAAAGGGTCCAAGCGTTATGTTATATAGCCTATAGCCTTCCGGAATAACTGCGCTATCGTATACAAAAAGAATTTTTCAGAACCGGTAGTTCCTGAGAATAGCGCGTTCAAACAAACAAACAAACTCTTCCGCTTTATTATATTAGTATAGATTATACGATAATGACATTAAATTATCAGAATACCGATTCTGAGTCAATTCAAAATATAATTTCAAAGTCATATAAAATACGAAAAATGGCCTTTAGGTCTGTAAAATGGCCTTACAGATTTAGGACTTCCTTCTGTAACACTGGATGGGATACCCCATTTAAATAGGGACCCCCGTAAACATTCCGAAAATCAGTCGAAATTTTAAGAACGACAAGTCAAATTTTAAGTCTAGAAATGTTTTTTACGAATTAACGGAGATATTTTCTAAGCTCCGTAACTGGCAGCCATGTTTATTAAAATTCAGAGCAGTATCTACAAGTCTGAACGACAGCATTATTCTCTTGGCCCATTAGATAACGTCAGAAAAACATTATGGCACGACGTCCTGTTTTAATGAGCCCCTATTTTCCAGGGGCAATTTGTCTCATAATCCGCGTACATTTTATAAATAGCAGCGATGTGCTCCATTCAGTCAGGAAGAGTTTTATTTCGCTCATAAAAACGTCCATCAGACAAAAAGCGTCTGTACTGAATACAAACAATTGTGACTAAAATGACCTAACGCGAAAAAGCCATATGGCTTTCTCGCTTATAAATATTCTGTGCTTTATACATTAGTAAGTAAGATTATTTCGAGAAACATTCTTCATTCAAAGTCAAGGTTACAACGATTATTCGATCGTAGCTCTGAAATTTAAAAGAAGACTATCTTATTTAAGAGCTATAGATAAAACGCTTTCTCATTTCGTTGAAGCGAAAATACAAATGTTTTAGTAATGGATTAGATACATAGATGATAAGGTTATTATTGCGTAACTATTATTATAAGTATGTATAAAGTTTGTGAAGATGAATTTATGAATGATTGTTAATCTACCTCACAGAATCAAAGGGACAGCTTTAGGTGAAGCTCTGCAGTAATATAACTTAAACATTAAAATAATCTATAGGTTTATTTTTGTCACTTTCACCTACGACACCTACACGGAAGAAGTCGCAAACAAAGGCTTAGTATATTTATAAATACCACGTGGGTGTTATAAACACATTGAATTTGGAAAAATATATTTGCTCAGAATAAACAGTCCTGTAGGCAGACGCATACCGCATTCGTCTAACAAAAGGCTATATTAATTCGGATCAGAACATTTTCACGATTATTCTAGCGAACATTCTAAATTCAAATAGGCCGTAAAATATAGAAAAAATATAGAAACCGCACAACAACAGCAGTTTTGCCCAATATTCAGTTATGAATTATTTCTAGGGTAATAATACATAAACAAATGACGTTTCTAAATGAAAAAAAATCAGATTTTAATTTGAACAAATTATATTAAGCTTAATTAATCACGCGTACTTGTGTCTGTTCCTACGTTCAAATTCATTTATCGATATCGAGAGTTTATCAACATTCTATTGAAATTAATTCTGAGTAAACCAAATCTAAGGATCTACTGTAAACATTAACGTTATTTTATCGATATTTATTCAGAGTAAGCCCATCACTAGTCATGTTAAAATTTGTGTCAAACTACGAAGTTTCTTCCTTAGATTAAAATCATAAGTCAAAGTGAAGTAAATATATTGGGTTTAACCGCCATTGTAGCGCGAATTCTATGTATTATCTATATTTTAAGGCTCGTTCGAATGTTCGTGAGAATGCTCGCTAAAACACACTCATTTGTTTTGTAATATTCCCGAGAATGCTCATTACAGGTGAATGCTCAAGTTTATCAGCGCCATAAAGCTTTTGCGTCAAGTGAACAGCTTTTTGTAATTTATGGTTCTAGTACTTTATCCGAAAAGTAAAGTACCAAGCTGGCTTTTGCAGACAAAATTCGTTGACGAAAGATATTTAAATAGTTCATTTGCAACAATACTCTACTAAGGATCATAATTATTAATATTGCTAAGAATAAAATTAATTTAAATGTAAATAAATAGTAGCAGTTCAGAAGAGGTAAGTGTAGTAACAGATCAAGAATACAAAATGTCACTATCCAATTTCATTCTAGAGTCGACTAAGCAAGCAGAATCTTTGCGACGAGGCTTTAAACTTGACATCGCACTCTGTGCCAATCCGTATGGTGAGCGTGGTATAGTAGTCCAAACCTTCATATTGATACTCACAGTGTTACTGTGAAGCTCTTCAGGAGAGGTTTAAGTCCTGTGGACAGCAAAATGCTGTAAAAAGATTAATTTATTTACATTTTGTCAGGCAGAAAAAGTTTACCCCAATGTGCAACTTACAATCAAAATAACTACAAAAATCTATTTACTTACTTTGGCTCAAATAAAATATTAATTCCGGTCAATAAAGAAGCCAGCTAAGTATAAAAGGAAAAAAAAAACTGAAGCAATTTCCTTACCACAGAGTATTTCGGTCGCTGAACCAAAAAATGCGGTTAGCTCTGGATTTCGTGTGTTCTTGCTTGGTCGATACTATTCTAAGGGGTCTTGACCTCCTTACTTTGAGTTGCCACGCCATGTCAGTCAATTTATTTTACCCTTATACCTCAGGAAATTCACCGCCAACATAAACCTGTCGGAAAATGTGGGACAAGTTTCGTTGAAGTTTTTGTAGATAGACCTATTAAGATTTTAGAACTGTTCGAAGTCATGAATAGATTTCACTTGAATTGGTAGTATTTATGAAGCCGTAGGCCTTGTAGCTTATTGAAGACACTGGTAGGCTGCCATGAAAAGGCTCTCAAGTCGCGCGAATTGGTAACCATTGACTTTTTGGATATGTTTCTTAGCAGCGTGCCTGCAGAACACGAAAGCCGTCGGTCACGACGGCCATGAAGACCTTCTACACAAATATCCTTATGCATCATAGTATATATTATAGCTATCCTCTATATATCTGTGTTTCTAACTGGGGACGTACACTCTTCATACTTACTTAAGTTACTTCTTAAATAAAAATACAGGATACTCTGCAATGGCCTACGTCTTTTATAAAAAAAAACCTTAAGAATTTTCTCAAATAATACTTAAAAAAACTGACTACAAAAGGCAGGTACTTAAATTGATAAATAGCTTGAGCTCTGTCACTTTGCAAACAAGAATGAAACTTTTGCAATTTTATACTATAAATAAATAACGTTAACACTAAAAATTTTTTCAACTGCAAATAAAGCTTATAAATAAGATTTCTTTAACACGAACCAGACAGGTCAATATATTTGCCAACTAATTTGGTTGGTTTAATTACTCTGGCTTGTTTTTCTTTGTAAGTGTAAAGTGCATCACAGACAACCAGAAACTATGACATATTTTATTAAATATTAATATTTCTCAATCGAATTCTTCAAGGTCTACTCTAATAATACTTCTTTATTAAAAAAATTAAGTTATGGTTTCCTCAGTAATTTTTCTTGTAAGAAGTACTTGTTTTTATTCCCTTATTACAATAGCATATGGCGTCTGCTGACCGGAAGGTTTCGGTTCGATTACCAGGTCGGGTAAAAGGACTACTGAGTTTTGCTGAATTCTGAATAGTAGCACGGATTCTAGCAAAGGGCTCGGTAACGGCAATAGGCTCGCCCCCTATACCGTGGGACCTACAAATTCGTTGTAGGGTGAAACGTTGGTGTTGAGTCTAAAAAAACATAGATCAACAATAACTTTATATTTCAGGATATAATACTTTACCCTGCGACGTCTGTGACGAGCTTAATTGATGATAAAAAAGTAAAGGGGCATCAGCTGGCTGTTCGCTCGAGATAGTCGTAAAAGTTAATTAAAAGAAAACGCAACTGTTGTTTTAGTCGAACATTATGTGAGAGATTTGTGTATAATCATAATTACTATAGTACTGTACTGCCAGCTCTGTTCTTAAAACTAATTTTATTTTGTCTCACAATTAGAACTATTTGACCATTTTAATGCGCCGCCTTAAAAGGCTGTTTGATTGTATATTTTTTTGATATACATAAGTTTAATTACGTCATGTTTGCACCAAATGAGCAATATATTAGTGATGACTGAAAAATTCGCTGAAGAATTTTGATATTTAACGTAATTAATACACGTCAAATTTACACCTAAATGATGTACTGATTAGAAATCTACGTATAATTTAAGTCACATTTGCAATTAAGGGGTAGTAGGTACGCGTTGAAACGTGACATGATAATCATTTTTATTGTTAGTATGAAAAATTATTTCTTGTTCAAAGATACAATTTGATTATGTGATAAATGATGAGTATTACCTAGTCTTCAAAAATAAAAATGAAGTAACAAATACATAAGTGGATAACATGTATTACTGATAATGCAACACGCTAATGTGTCAATTTTTCTTCGATGTTTCGACCAGCTTACAGTGGTCATGGTCGAGCCCATTTAATGCGATTAACACCCATTAAATAAACTTGTGCGTTCATAATATATATATATATATATATATATATATATATATATATATATATATATATATATATATATATTTCCCGGAAACACCCGAATCATTGAATTGTAAGAGCCCTAAACAATGCACTTGCATTTTGCACCTTGTTCGAAAGAAATAGGAGTGAATATTATGTGTACACAATCGAAAACAATTCGGGTGGTCGGCGGCGGTCGCCGGTCCGTCAAATGTCGTCAGTCGTCTTTATATAATGGTGGTGACTGCACGTGTTCTCTCTGTGTGGAATTATATAGAGCTGCTATTACAAACCCTTCTTGGTTTTGTTTTCAAAGGTGAATTTAATTATGTTATTCAAATTTAAATAGTTTATTTTGGAAAATAGGTATATATACTAACATTTTTCACGGCTTGTTAATATTAAAAAAATAAAAATACCTACTTTAAATACATATTAAGTACTAGAAAAAACATTTTAAAAAGATACACACAATAAACAAATAGATATAGGAATAAATAATATTATAAAGTATATTAGTGCATAATGCAATAATACAACAAATAAATAAAAATATGTCTAACTCTGCCCATACCATTTTCTTTCAGACGTATTCTTCCAGAATGGATAAATTTAAACGTGGAAAGCCACTTAAGTCACAAGCACCGCAAATGGTATTTAATGTGTACCTTTATTTCTTAAATGAAGCCAATGTTTTCAAAAAAGACCATGATGGTTATTTAAAAAAAAATCAGGACCGTGTTACAAAAGCTACAGGAATTTCATGACGAACTTTGACTAATATTTTAAACGAAAAAAACAGAATCAATCAATGAAATTTTCCACACCGAAAAAAGGAAAACCTAAAAGTAGATTTCGGATATGGTAGCGCCATCTACCTTTCCATTGAGAACTAATCACGTCAACGTCAATGGTTCGTCGCTGCTCGGCCAATCCGAGCGATCCCTTTCATAAATCCCTTCCCGAAACACCTCGCTATTGGCCGCCTTGCTCAACGGCGACGCAGAACATTTGAGTCGCTGAGAACGTGTCCGCTATACTATACCACACCGCACCGCATCCACCATATATAATTATTACCGCTTGTACAAAACCGCTCGCGAGTGAAAGTGATTTGTGTATTGGAGTGAATCAAGCAGCTTCATCTCGAAAACACCAGGAGACTCCCCTTCTGAGAAGAAGAAGATTGCCATGCAAGGTAAGAGGTTCCTTTCTACACCACACAATCCTCTTCCCTTCCAATCCTAGGCGAGCAGAACTCGCCATCCTTTAGATACAGTCCATTTTTTCCCAAATCGCCTATGAACCTTTGGTTTCGGTGTAACGCCGAACCAGCTGGGACTTGATGATTTCGACTACTGTGTTATTCGTAATATGATATACAAGTTTCACTTGACGCTCAAAGAACTCCCAACTGTAAATAATTTGAGAAAAAAGTTGATCGAAGCTATTAATTTCAAAGGCTGTGCAGAGACTTTAAGGCTGATTTTGAAAGAAATGGGGTTTAGGTTTCTGAAAACTGATAATAACAGACGGTTACTTATGGAAAAGCATGATATACGTTTAAAAAGGATCAAATATCTCAGAGAAATACAACAGCTGAGGAATTCTGGTAGAAATATAGTATTTATGGACGAGTCATACGTGCATACATCACATACTAAGGGTAAAACTTGGCCAGATAGCAGCAAAAAAGGTATCAAACAACTCATTTCCAAAGGAGAGAGAATAATTATTGTACACGCAGGCAATGAAAAAGGCTTCGTCCCAGGGACTCTAATGTTACATAAATGTGTCGACTCAGAAGGTGATAATCATAAAGAAATAAACGCGGAATGTTATCAAGCTTGACTACGCAATCAATTGATGTGTGAGTGTGTTGGTAATTGACAACGCCCCATATCATAATAAGCTGTCTGTGAAACCACCAAACTCAAACACACCTAAACCACAAATGATAGCTTGGTTACAACAACACAACACATGACCTAAAGAAACTGAAACCCGATTTGTATGAAATTATAAAAAGACATAAAGAGAAATACACAGAATTTGTCATTGACCGTATAATGGAGGAACGTGGGCATCAAATTATACGATTGCCACCATATCATCCCGATTTTAACCCCATTGAAAATATTTGGTCCCAAATAAAGCAACACGTAGCCAAAAAAAATATTGCAGTGACTGTCACGTCAGTTAAAGATGCTATATTTGAAAAAATCAATAATATAGGACCAGAAGAATGGAAAAACGTTTGTGATCATGCTGTTAAATGCGAAGATGAATATAGAAAATTTGACCCAAGAATCGATAGTTTTTCTGATGAAATGATTATTTACACAGGTGATAGCAGTGAGAAAAGTGTCAATGAACAAGAGCATAATGAAAGTTCTGATGAATCTACGATGTCAGGAATAGAGATCCTCCCTGATTCTGATTATTTTTTTTTGTAATTGTAATATTATTCTGGAATGATCACTGCTGTAAATACTTTTGAACTGAGATGTTATGATTAGATTTCTAAGATTTTAATGTAACCTGTGTTTGAAAACTATGTTTCTTCTTCTAATATAAACCTTGTATTACTTAAACCTTCTTTTCTTCCATCATTACACCAGCTACAGCAAGATACTTAAAAAGTATTATAATCGAAGTAAATCAATTCAACAAAAATTGTAGCATATTCGCTATCGTGTGGTTTTCTTCACTATTTACTTATATGGAACTATTAATTTTTTTTAGCACATAAAACATAATTTTACTAAATTATGCACTTACAACTCTATATACATATCATCTTCCGACGCTCGGGGAATACGACCGTTGCCGAACAGTAACGAAGATTTCTATGCGCATTAGCACTTTGCGCATTATTTTATATATATATATATATAAATATCTCTCTTTTTTAACCGACTTCAAACAAAAAAAGAATGAGGAGGTTCTCAATTCGGCCGGTATATTTTTTTTTCGATGTATGTACACCGATTTCGCCGAGGTTTCTGAACCGATTTACATAATTCTTTTTTGTTTGATGCGCAATAGTTTCGAATTGGTCCCATAAAAAAAATTATTCATTTAGGCCTAGTAGTTTTTATTTTATGAGCATTTTTTTACTTATTTTCACCTATCCTTAAGGCTGAAATTCCTATGAATAATAATTGTGACGGCTGGTGTCATGTCAAATTGTCTTCACTATGGTTACTAAGGACTACTGACACAGAAGAATAACTAAAGCATGGAATGAACGATATTTTTATGAACAAATTGAATATAGCTACACTCTTCACTCATATGACAAATTAGAGTTGCCAGAAGAAGATGTCACCATGTTTGTCAGTTCTAAGTTTGTCAGGCTAAAGACCATTTGAACACAAATTTCGTAACTTTTTAATTTTTTAGTGATTGAGCAAATCCGCTGTCGATATCGATCAAAGTTTCAATATAGGTTCAAAATCAAACAGACTTGTAAAGTATAGTATGTACATTTTATACATTTCGTAAGTTTGTGTCCACAGCAGTCAGAACGCTAGTTAATGGATATATTTATATAATTATTACACAAACTTGTATTTTTAAACTGAATCTATGATTTCTTGTTTCAAATGGGTACTCAGTAGCACATAATAATGAAGCCTCACAGCATTTTTTTTTACTTCAAGCTAATCTCACGTGTCTTGTCACCAGCCGCGCGTGAAAGGTATTTTTCAATAACACTGTTATTTTTCACGTGATCTAAAATTATCAAATCTTCCTTCACGATATTTTCGTTTTGCAAACTATCAAGTAAACGTGAATTCATAGCAATGTTCTTCTTCATCAGACGTTTAGACCGTGTCTTAAATAATTTATTTTCAACAAACTTTTAACAAGCTGTTCAAGGTGGAAAACTTCTTTTTTTGTAGTTTTTCTATTGTACGTAAGTGTTTAGCGCACACGATTTTCATCGCTTCTGTACCTACTGGTGGAGAAAATGTAACTAACGTAGGCACTTTAGTGCTGGTTGACGGAGAAACAGAAGATGTCTCATTTATGGAAGGCGCACGCGTACACTAAAGAAAGAAAAAAGCCATGTTTTAATGCAAAGCAGTATATTAAAATAAATAAGCATACCCTTTGTGTTTGCCACCCTAGCAATCACTGATGATACCTGAAGCTTGATTTATAGGCCAAAGCCGATTGATAAAAAGTATCTTGCACCTTTTTCTGTACTTCCATTACTCCCAGCAACGTGCATTGAATTTTTTATGATCGATTGAGTAGTCAAAATGTGAAAGCGTAACAAATAAATAAATTCACTTACATTTATAATAGGTATTAGTAAGGATATGGTAATACTATGAAATGAGTGGATGTCGCCTAACAGCCTGGCCACGAACGGCCGCGTCACGCTGAGCGACAAGCGATTTCAATGTTCATGCCGCTCTCTATTCTGCCGCCGGCGCTGTCACCTCAGTGCAGAACTAAACTGCAGAAATAAACATCGAAATCGCTTGTCGCTTAGCGTGTCGTGGCTTTTCGTGGCAACAGAAGAGATTTACCACACCTAACGTAAAACAAGTTGAAACCAATATACGGATGAATGCAGAAGAGTTGGATCTTATAGATAACACCGTTTTCTTAGGCATAACTTTAGATTCTAAGTTACAGTGGGGCCCACATATAAGTAAGTTGTCGAATAGACTTAGCTCTGCAGCGTACGCGGTTTATAAGATTCGTCAGTTAGCTGATATAGATACAGCCAGAATAGTATATTTCAGTTATTTTCACAGTATAATGTCATACGGCATTTTATTATGGGGCAATGCAGCTGACATTCAAACAGTGTTTGTACTGCAGAAGCGAGCTATTCGTGCAGTTTACAGTCTTGGATCAAGGCATTCTCTGAGGGAAAAATTTAAGGAAATTAAAATAATGACTGTCGCATCTCAATATATTTATGAAAACTTGATATACGTTAGGAAAAATATAAATATGTTTTCGAAAATAAGCGACATGCATAGTATAAATACACGAAATAAAAATAAACTAGTGCTACCTTTAACTAGACTGCAAAAAATCAGTAACTCGTATAAGTGTCAAAGTATACGCTTCTACAACAAAATTCCAGGCAGTATTCAGGCATTAAGTTTAAATAAGTTCAAAGTATTTGTTAAACAGAGTTTGTGTTCCAAAGCGTACTACTCAGTAAAAGATTACTTAGAAGACAAGAATGCCTGGGGTTGAGTTTCTCCATTTTACACGCAGGCTAAAATGTCATGTAAATAGTATAAAATTATGAATATTTGACATTTGTAATTTATCTATTTTGTTATTATTTATATTCTGACATTCTAAAATGACATCAGATTATTTTTATTTACTTTTATAGTAATTATTGTATTATGCTTTTGACATTTCCAAATTGACATTCAATTATTTTATTTATGTTTGACATTTCACATAACTCAAGTGACATTTAATAATTTTATATAATTATAATTTCTTTTTTTTTGACATTTTCAAATTGACATTTAATTATTATTATTTATTTAGTGACATTTTAATTAGATGACATTTTATTGTATAATTTTTAATATTATTGTTTACAACATGTACTCAACCTTATGATTAAATGTAAGGAGCAAGTACAATGCGGGAATTAGTAAACTTTTCAACTAATATTAGTGGCAACCTGTCTGGTGGCTTAGGCTGGCATGCTTATGCATACACCTACTGATGGCGTGGAGGCATAATGATTCAGGTCGTGCTGGCTCCCTCAATCAAGGTTGAGCCGTACGATGGCTGTTGAATGCGGGCCATCAGCGGGCTGAGTCAGTTATAAGCATCAGATGATATCTTGCATTGTACTCGCATCTAAACCTATTATGTCTGGACTTCAAAAAAATATAAACGAAGAGATGAAATGACAAAAAATAATTTAAAGAAAAACAAAAAACCCGACTGCATAAAAACTAATTTTAAAAAATACGTGAAATTAACTTAAATAAAAACTAAAAAGAAAGAAACAAGCCCAGAAGTTTAGAAGTAATATGCAGAACAGAACGACTCACAGTCGGGGCCCATTCAAATTTTACCAATCAAATCTTCCCAAGGGGCCCCGACTGTGAGTAGTTCTGTTCTGCATATTACTTCTAAACTTCTGGGCTTGTTTCTTTCTTTTTAGTTTTTATTTAAGTTAATTTCACGTATTTTTTAAAATTAGTTTTTATGCAGTCGGGTTTTTTGTTTTTCTTTAAATTATTTTTTTATTTTATACTTTTTAGTTACGATTCATTGACTTCGTTATAAGATGGTAAATTTCGCAATCGAGTGTTTGTATATCGTTTATACTTGAAATAAAAACTTAAATCAATAAGTATGAAAATTAGAGAGTTTTTTTTTTGTTAAACATCTTTAAATCGTTATATATCCTAAACTATTATTTAAAATGAATAATGATAAAAGGAACCTAAAGATGATTTTAAAATACCTATTCAACGACACGCCACTTGACATAGTTCATCGACTTTAATTTTTTTCATTTTGACAATATGGCGTCTGGCTGTCGCTGTGGTGAATTTTGATTACTGTCATGTCTTTAGTGACACTCGCAAGGTTAAGACGAATCGATTGACGTAAGAATCATCAAAATCGGCCAACGCATTTGGTCTCTAGAACGCCACATAGAAACAAACATACATACATACATACATAGACTGATAAACACATTACCCTCCTTTGCGTCGCGCAGTCGGGTAAAAAAGCAATGACTCTGAGTTTGTTTCGGCCTTTCTTCTCAAGAAGTCATTTAGCTAGGAAAAGCCGGCTTCATCTAGAATAGGGTTTTGACATGTATAAGTGTTGTAAACAACCAAAATGCAGAAATAAATATGTCTTTATGTCTTTATGTCTTTAACAGTGTTACTGCAGGTAGCTGGCTGAATACTGTTTATAACATACATACATAGGCTCACGCCTGTTTCCCCGAAAGGGTAGACAGAGGCATATTAAACGCCCACTTTTTGCCAGACTTTTGATCCCACGTAATAGGTGGCGAGCCTAATGCCGCCAATCGGGATGTTTTGTTTGCCAGAGCCTCGTCCGTTGATAAGCAGGTACACCACTTGCAGGTGAGGTTGGCTTGGGACCCTACGTTCTTTGTGGGAACCCTATGCACTGATAATAAAATAGAACAAAATATTAAAATTAAATTATTCCTTTGGTCGAGACATCGAATGGAGCCCAAGATCCGACTCCTGTTTGGCACTGCTACCCTAATGAAATTAAAGCAAGTAATTATTTAAACACTCACACTGATACGTTTAGAATGGAAGAGTAATGTTGGCACAGAATTTTCTTTTAGCCTGCGCCATCTGTCAATACTATAAAAACATTCCGCAGTAAAAAGCTTGGAACAAATTCTATGGTGCTTTCTAGGCACCCAATTTTCACCACGACATACTGCAGCAATCCACTTATTTATAAATATTTATCACGTGGAAATCTAAAAAATAACGAGATAAAATACTGTGGATAGACATATCGATAAGATTTTTTTACAACACTTGAAAAGTCGATATAAATATTATACGGCTAAATTCAAAATCATGACAGAACTGTTATAAAAGAAAAAATCGCTAAGGTTATATAATTTGATGGCATAATATTGTCTAAATTGTATCTTACACGTCAGTTGACTGTGTTCAATTTGTAAGTACTAGGCAAAGAGATTGGATGTTTAGTACTAGGACTACCTCTATGTATATATATCCAATCTCTTTGACTACTGACGTCTACACTTTATGCGTCGACACGACAAACTGGCCGGTACTTAAACATAATAATTAGCAAAAAGGTTTGAAGACTACTATTTCATTATTTGGAAATTACAGTTAGATGACGTAAGCACTCTGTCAAGTGTTCGCTAAATTCGCCACTAATTGATAACAAGGCGATGGCCGTGTTTATAATACATCCGCTTTACGTTCTGAAGGCATGGGTTCAAATCCCAATCAAAACAGTTAGTCGATTTTGGTTTTTATGAAATTTGGAAAATGTTTATGAATATTTGGCAAATATTTTATGGGGTTTCAGTTTTCGTTAAGGGTGTTTTTACACCCTGTATAATATACTTACCTGAAATAGATAAATCCCTGGCTCTGAGAACGAAAGGCATACACAACACACACATACGCTCTTTTTACCCCCTTCTCAATAACTTCTCGCAACGGAGTAAAATTAAACAAAAAGTAAATAGAATCAAAGCAACACAATCATTTACTGTAAATGTGAAAGATCACACAAAAATTAACAGAATAGAAATTAACAAATAATAAGATAATTTTATAAAGTATGCTATAGCTATTGCTAACAATATACACACATCAACAAAGTCTAATATTTTTATCTATATCGGATATTTTATATTTCATCAAATATCTAAAAATCTATGAAGAATTGTCTGATACAGTAAATAGAAGAATCATAGATTATTATAAGGTCTTTAATAAAAATAAAAAACATTTCGTGTTTTTTTTTGTTTTAAATAAAAAAAATATTTTTTTTAATCATCATGGAAAATTAGTATGATAACAACAAACATTTCTTCTTAAAAAACTATTAATTTTAATAAAAATGGAAAAAATCTTGTAAAATCTAATCATTAATAATCAGTGTTGCCACCTCTTACATTGATTACACATCGACATCGATTGTTAATACTTAAAATTAAATTGTCAATGTCTTGCTGCGGTATGAGGTCCCATGTCCTTTGCAAGTGTTCGTAAAGTTGTTGTTCAGTCGTCAAATTTGGTGGAAAATCTCTCAAAGCTTTTCGTTGTAACATGTCCCAGGCATGCTCGATAGGATTTAAGTCGGGCGACTGTGCAGGCCAATCCAAAACTTGAATATCGTGCTCTCGGAGAACGGTCGATACCAGCCGCGCCGTATGGCAAGGAGCATTATCGTGCATGAGTAGAAATTCATGGCCTATTTGAGTTCTGTGTGGGACAATAACGGGCTCTACTACCTCCTCGTGGTATTTTTGTGCAGTCATGCTGCCTTGGATCCAAACGAGTTGGGTTCGTCCGCCAAGACGAATTCCTGCCCACACCATGATTGTCCCGCCTTGGTATGGGTGGACCTCCTGAGGGTGCCGTAGACGGCTAACTCTCCCTGGAGCTCTCCAAACGCGTGTTCTTCGTGAATCCGGGTGAAACCCAAACCGGGACTCATCGGTGAACAGCACCAAAGACCATTGTTCGTCACTCCATGGTAAATGCTCCCGAGCCCACGAAAGCCGCCGACCGCGATTGCCACGTCGCAATGCTGGAACACGCAATGGTCTTCGAGCATGAAGATCAACTTCATGTAACCTTCTTCGCACGGTTTGGTCGCTTACCAGCAGCTGGTGGTCCTCCTGGAGCCTTTGCACTAGTTGCAGCGCTGTGATATTGGGTTGTCTTCTGGCGGTCATTTGGAGAAATCGATCCTGTCTCTGCGTAGTAACACGATATCTACCTGTGTGCTGTTCGGCCACATCTCCAGTACTGCGATAACGTGACCACAACCTTGATATCACATTTTGACTGGTATGTAGGGCCTCAGCAACGACGCGTTGAATTGCACCATTTTCTAACATGCCCACGGCTCGTAACATTTCATCTCGACTCAAATGACGACGTGACATGACTTTTAAAGTTCGTACGTCACGTTAAATTAAAAAAGAAAAACAATTAAAAACCCTTTTCATTAATAATTATAATAAAACAGTTTTAACTTTCTTTAATGTAACGAATTACTAGCAAATTTGCCGCCATATTTTGTTTATTATTTTGTTTTTTTTCTTTCCATGTTCAAATTTTGAAAATAGAATAAAAGAGGTTTTAATCTGTATATAAACTTTTTGTGGAAACTAACAAGGTTCTAAACTATAAACTCGTAAATAATTTAGGATTAAGATATCCCTAGACTTTGTTGATGTGTGTATACTTAACTTTATAGAATTATAATATAACAGGGTCGCTTCTTAATTTTTCACGTCACTTTTGTTCGGCTAAACTTTTTCTTTCCTCTTCCGATAGTTTCGTATTAGCCATCTAAAAATAAACAATCCATTATTATGTTTATAATTAGACTGTAGTATTTAAGTGAGTGAGTGAGTGAGTGCATGTGATTGTGTTGTGTGAACTTGTGTGTGTGAGCCTGTGTGCGTATGTTTGAATGTCTATCTTGTGATGGAGTACCAAGTATATATCATTTTGTAAGGTTAACGTGGAAATATCTTTTTGTAATTGACTGTACAGTACAGATTGTTTTTTTTTTCTTAATTATGCCGTGGCGATAAAAACATAAGTCGCGGAAATCAAACAAGCGTATCTTTTATATTGAATAGCAAGACAAACGAGCAAGCTGGTAGTAAGTGATCACCGCCGCCCATAGACACCTGCAATGCCCGAAGGATCACAAGTGCGTTGCCGACCTCTTCAAAAGGAGCTTGTAGGCTTGCTAAAGCTTAGAAAAAAACAAGAAAATTCAAACCTGAAAGAAAATGAAAACATACAATTTTAACTAAAGTAAATTTAAATAGGTCACTATATTTAATGAATAAATACATCGGAATGTCCGTGAGTACGGGACGTCAACTGACTACGAAACTGAAGTGTGAAGATGGCGCGCTTCGACAGAATCTAGTGTGACGTTTGCTACAGTTGAAGAGGGGGGTGACGGTTGACGTTCAACGGAGCAACACAACTCTCACTTCTCTTGGAAACTCCGGGCGGACAACAAGTACCTAGAAACTGTCACTTATTTCGTAACTGTGAAGTATTGATACCGGCCAAAAGTCAAGCAACCCGTCGTCAAATATAATAATCACAAGTGATATAGCTAGAAGTTACTAATATATTAAAGTACTAATAAATATATTAAAGCAGTATAAGGTACTTATATATTAAAGCAGTGTAGGTATTTCATAAACCTAGATTTTTGTGAAAATATTACACTGTTTTCTACTAACAATGTTCACGTAATTAATAAAATTCTTCTTATTCGATGTAACTAGGCTACCACTAACTTCAATAAAATAACAACTAGATGAAACACATATTTTATTCTCAAATACAAAAAAAAATACAACATAAGTGATAAAGTCAATATAGCTGGTGAGTACCAATATAATAAAGCAGTGTAGGTATTTCATAAACCCATATTTTTGTGATATTACACTATTTCTTAATAACAACGTTTACGTAATTCTGGCAAGCCAACGATCCTGATTCTAAAAACAAAACCTATCATGTGTTTAGTCTCGTTAGGTTAGACTGAGGAGATAAAGCTTTTTGATCGCGACAGGGGAGCTCTTATTAATAAACGTGTGATTACTGACACAACCCTGAACATGACATCATATGAAACTATGTAGCATAACTAGCTTTTATCAAAGAATTCACCCGCGTAATATTTCGATAAAAGTATTGGTAGGTACTATTAGTAAAACAAAATATAATAGGAGTGCATGTTATATTTGATTCAAAATTGTATCACCTATTTCAGCCTACATACACATACATACATAACTTCACGCCTATTATCCCCGAAGGGGTAGGCAGAGGTGTATTGCACATCCGGCGGCGGCAAGTAAGCAGCGATAGCCTAGTGGTGTAGGTACGTAACGGACTGTCGAGACGATGGTCTCGGGCTCGATCACCAGGTACCCCGGGCTCACACCTCTGACTTTTCAAACTTATGTGTGTATTAAAAATTTTGATTATCGGTCGCTTAATAATGAGCCCGGTGGATGGCAATAGGCTTGCCCACTATTTCAACTTCTCAGCGTAGATTTGATATAATATAGACCATGTTTTACACGGGGTCTTCAACTATCACCATAAACTCTAAAATATGTTCACAGATTTATAATATCATGACCTAGTAAAGTGCTCAATTAGATCCCTTTAACGTAAATTATGTGTAAGGCACTATTATTACAAATGCGATAGAGGCAGAGAGAGATTATGCTTTCATGGATTGTGCCCAAAATCATAATATGCGGACATTAATATGTTAAAAGTAGTGTATACGGCTTGTGAATATTATTATTTTGACACGCAACTTATTCCGAAGCATTGTTAAATTGCACGTCTCTTCGTCGCGTTTTCTACGAGACAGTTTATTGGTCTCCCACCCGGTACATCGCTGATTTCGTGGATGGACTCAGTCACTAAGCGGCTTTTATCTCACAAATCTAAAGAAATGCCGGTCACAGAAACGAAGGCGTTTACACGCTTCATTATATTCTACAAAAGATTTGACTACGCCCACAGATGTCATTTTAAATGTACGCCTACGCTTATGACCTTTGTAAAGTAGGGCCATCACTTTAAATGTTATATGGCAAGTAAGTTAGTAACAGAGGAGCTATCTCCTCTGTTACTTACCTAAGGGGTCTCTTTATATATTAATCTTTATAAGTATTATATAATCGTTTTAATTTATATTAAAGCAATCCTTATCCTGCTGCTATATTGTTTTTTTTTAATTGTAATGCGATCTTGAGCTACCTGCATCTAACCGCTGCTCGCGATTTCAACAAAATCGTCGTTCCACTGTGCAAGAGGCCTGGCCTACCTCTCCTGCGACGTCGGGAGATGAGAGCCTTGGGGGAGGCCTATGTCCAGCAGTGGACGTCTATCGGCTGATATGATGAATTGTAATGTGTTCTCTAAAAACAGCGAATTCCGATGGTGTCGAGTTTGAATCTACTTTGCACACTAGGCTTTTTGAAATTATATGCGTACTAAATTGCAAATTTTTATTTGATAAACGGTGAATGTAAACATGGTGGGAAATTTGCACGTATTAGACTTCTCCATAATGTTCTCAAAATCATAGTGAAATCTGCCAACCCGCACTTGTCCAGCGTGATGGACTTACCGTTCTCATAGTGTGAATAGCAGAGCCCGTGCCCAGCAGTGGGACAGTTAATATATAGGGCAGATGCTGCAACAACTTGTATAATTTTAGTTAATAATAAAAACCGAGTGAGACGCTAATATCACTTTTTCTATTTAGTTGTAACTATTATTGGGTTACAATAATAGTTACAACTAAATAGAAAAACTGATATTATAGTATTTATATATTGTACAATTTCATAGTAAAACATTTGAATTGTCATGTGTTACTCGGTGATTTATTTGAAAAACAAAATAAATTTTTGACTTGAAATATGTTGGATATTCTAAAAATCAATAAAAGCAATCAACTTATTGTAATTTCCTCCCAAAATTACTGATATCAATGCAATCAGTTTATCACTGATCACCACAATTTGCGAGTATCCGGTGGGAATTATATTGTAATTAACATTGATTGGACGACCGACGTTATATACTGTTGCATAATTGGATGCTGATGCGATTCACATTATTAAATGAAACAGATATCGACATCACTTGTACAATTATGTATGTTGTGGCATGCATACCCAGGGATTGACGTGTAAGTCTATATTTTAATCTTTGGGTAGTTCCTTTCTGCCACATATATTGCTGAAACTTAAAAAATTAGTATCCGGGTAGCAGCTTTGTAATATCTAGAGGCAAGACTGCCTCTGTGGTCCTGTGGTAGTGTAAACTACTGTGGATCATGAGGTCTCGGGTTCGATTCCCGGGATTTTGGGTTGGTGGTTACACCCCCATGTCTCGTAAAGCACGCTAAGCCGTTGGTCCTGCGCCTAATCCCTCTCCGGTCGTGTAGCATGTGGCGTCCCATCGGACTATGGGAGTGATGAAATAGTGAGTGCACTTGTGTTTGCGCACACACTTGTGTACTACAATATGTCCCGCTCAGTTAGCCTATCTAATAAAATATGAGACTGGCCACCGTGGACGAAATTCGGTCGAGGGGATATTATTATTATAATATCAAGGTTTTTAATTATGTTTATAGGTAGATAGTTTCATACATTGCGGTCAATTACATCCGCGCGCCGCTGCGGCTGAAGACGGCGACGCCCGCATGAAAAAAATGGCGATACGCAGCCTACGATTGCGTGCAAAGCCATGCCCAGACGCGCACCACCAACTTTCAAAGACATGTGTGTATTAAACTGATGGTTATCTTTTGTCCTATGCTAAAGCACGTTCAGTCGTCGGTTCCAGCTGTTATAAGATGTTTTAGCTGAGTTCTGTTCGCCTAGAAAGGATAAGGGAAGAGGAGTGTGAGTGGGTATAGGATATTATAAGGACACGCCTTACCTTGACAAAATGGCGGCCCCCTGGTGTCTTCGTCCTGGTATCTTCGTCCTGGTGTCTTCGAGGAGTCGGGCTGTACGCTGATCACTCCGTCTGGATCCAACCCAGAACTACACAAATCACTTCACTCGCGGGCGGTTTATTGCGTTTTATGGTATAAAGCGGTAAAAATATAGCGGTGCGGTACATGTGCTCAGCGCGACACGGATTATTCTCGACTGTCTCTCGCGTCGATGAACGCGGCGACGAATCAGCGAAAGGCGTGCCTCTTGTAGGGAATGGGATAGACAGGGATGGAAACAAAAGGCATCGCTCGTATTGGACAAGCCAGCGAAGGACGATTGAAGTCGATGTAATTAGTTATCGATAGGAAGGTAGATGGCGCAACCACTCAATATAAATTATGTTGCGCAGTATTAGAATCAAGCATAGTAGTTTGCGACTCTAATGTGATGTGACTGTATAAGAAAACGGCAAAGGCAACTATCCCAGCGCATGGGAGCAAGTAGTTTATTTAGTGCGAGCCAACCCTATTGTCCGCAACGTACGAACTTAAAAATAAATAAGTGCTCTAATTTCAAAGGCAAATATTTACCCTTACCCGGAGAATACCTCTAGGTTACTCTAACAAGGGCACAATATAAGATTGTCAGAAATACCGGGAGGCGTTTAAACGAAATAAAATTTCCCTAGGGAAGTTTTACCCGGGTTTTTCTCATACGTGTGTGCATGTGAGTGTGTGCGTGGCAGGTTCTTTACACACGGAGTGTAACGATTTTGTAATTCAAATCGCAGGATAATTTGCTGGTTCAATTGGTCCTTCAAAGTAAAAATATTTACTTTTTAGCCAGTGCCAAGTGGAGCGCACGAATAAAGTAGGCTATTAAGCTACCACCAAAATTGTACCTGTACCTCAGTGTGTACCTACGATAAGGTGTAGATAGGCTTTCTTTAATCCAAACGCATCGCTACGACAGTGCTTCCTATTCGGCTCAGTTGTAAATTACAGCAATCAGGGATTATCAACACAAACACAGTAATATCATAATCAGAATAGCTATTCGCGCGAGTTTAGCGATATACATAAGTAAGAAGAATTATATAACGCTATACTAGTCACCGAAATAATAACAAGATAGAATGTCCTAGTAAACCTAGAATATAACGCCCACACCTATTTGTCATCATCATCAGCCTTTAACAGCCCACTGCTGGACTAGGCCTCTCCTTTGAAAGGAGGAATTGGCCTACTATACCACGCTGGCCAAACGGGTTGGTATAGGGTTTGTATCAAGTTTTCCTTCTCTTACAGTGGTGTTCTCTGTATAATATGCTCCCTCTGTCGGCTGTTACGATACCCATGGGATGATATGGGGTGGTGACATTTCGTATTCTTAATCCGTCACCACACGGACAGTCACCTATTTATAGACCAGATTTATTGGTCTAAGCAAGAAGAAATATAAGCAACTAGCTTTAACACATTGCTCACGGACTGCAACACATTAGTTAGGGGCACAAGAAATCGCTGCAATTTGTCTCGAAGTGTGAAACAAGCTTTACTTGAAATATCTCACACCTCTACACTGGCACTGGACATTTTATTATCATTTGACGTAATTCCTTTTTGTTTTATGTTTGCGAGTGCGAGATTTATCTATGGGCCAGAGGGCGCCACCATCGACAGTCTTATGGATGTTTTTGTGACTCGTATTTTCTTAGATTAGGCCTTTTCTTCTTGTTCTTGTGTTTATCAAGCATATTAATATTATAAATGTGAAGAGTGCATGATGGTATATTTGCTCTTCTTTGACGATAAATCAAATGAACGGGTTTTGTTGAAACTTTGTTGTAATAGGTATAGCTTATAGATGAGAATAACACGTAAGCTACCTTTTTTTGTGATACCCGACACTCACAAGGAGCCGCAGATGGGATTCCACCAGACACAAAGGCGTCTTTCTTCAACTTAACTATAGCATGACAATCAATTAATAAAGGGATTACGTATTACCTAGAAGTACCTAGAAGTCCTGTAGAACATGCCAGGGTTGTTAATCTGCCTAGAAGTATGGATTATCCGATTCTTAGCAAACCACTGAAGACCAAATTATCCGTGGTCTTACAAGATAATACAGGAAAACTGTGTAATAGTATTGAAATGACAACACGTTTTTTGTTTTACTAATTGATTTATCGGTCGTTAAGTTTGCGTTTGAATCTGCGTGTGTATTGGTTGGTATTCGGCTTCGTAGGTGCCCCTCGGAGCAATTTAGACCTAATTTCGCTCCATTAGTGAATTTGAGCGCACGGATTTGTTGAAACTGTACGGCGCGGCGGCGTAGGATTCGGCTATAGTAACCACCTACCAATCTTTATACCATGCTAAGAAGTTTTATTTTACCAAGATATTACTAAAAGGACAACTAAATCAAAAACGTTGTTTGAACCAGAACTCGCTTTCAAATAAGTGAAATATTGCAAGCATGAATTCAAACTTATACCTCGGGACCAACAAAGCAGCGATGCAAATATATGGACGGTTTCTTTACATAAATTCTACATCAAGTTTGGGTGGAATATAACTCCATACATTATGTATGAAGAAATTTTGAATTCGTAGCCATGCCTCTTGTTAGTTCTACAATAGCTCTAGTCGACGTTATGAGAATAATTCTTAACCCTGTCATTTATCTTCGTAGTAAATATATAACTAATGGAACAGTTACTTACCAGCTATCCACATACTATTTTGTAGGACGCACGATAATGTTAACGTACCTTTTGTATTTTTGTGAATAAATAAATTATTATTATTATTTATTAAATTATTATATTATTATATTTTATAAAGAAGTAGTAAAGTATTCCCGTGGTTGTACTTGTAACTCCCGTAGAAAAAAATACTATACTCCTACTACGAGTATGTCGTTCAGTGTATGAAAGCACTTGTGGTCCACTCTTTTTTTCCACACATTTATTTCTGACATTGACAGGTATAGAAAATGTATAAGAGAAGGAAAATATGGTAAAGAAATGCAGTGTCCTTGCACTCTCACCTAAGAAGGAGTTAACGAAAATGATTTTGCACCAGCCCAATATAATTTTTAGCATGACCAAAACTACCATATTTACGGAATACTACTTTACTAGCATTACATTTCAATTAAAGGAAAAATATGTGTAGGTTGTGTAAACACGGGTATATCGTTGCCTAAACAAGGGATGGTTTATAGGTGCGATACAATTAGCTTATTAGATTAAGATGGGCCAAATAAATATACGAGAGCTTCACATTATTCCGATCAGCTTAACAATTCTTAAAGCACGAACGTAACATAGAAGAACATTGGATAAATGTTAAACATTTAACCGCATAATAACATCGCCTAATTACAACCATGTTTTGTTTGGAGGAAGTATTAGAATTTCTTTTATTAGGCTCCATCTTGCCGCTGGCGTTGTGCCGAAACAGGAGCTCGATAAGGTCTGTTTCATAGAAGTGCGTTTAGCAACGAATTAAGTATTACATAATAACGTTTAGCAATGGGCGTTTAGCAACGATTATTTTTGAAAGCGTTTTGTACCTGCAGCTATCAAATAATAATTATATGACGTACAAAACTTATACTAAGACAAAGTGCAACATGGATTTGTAGATTAGGTAAGTACATTCAGTATCGTGATCAGCGCTGGACATTTCAAACGTGTTAATTATAAATTATTTATCGCCTTCTTGTCATCTTTGTATACATATGTTCAGCCCTTTGTACTGTCCCACTGCTGGGCACGGGCCTCTTCTCACTATGAGAAGGATAAGGCCATAGTCCACCACGCTGGCCAAGTGCGGGTTGGCAGACTTCACATGTCTTTCGAGAACATTATGGAGAACTCTCAGACATGCAGGTTTCCTCACGATGTTTTCCTTCACCGATAAGCAAGCATCTTTGTATAATTTATATAAAAATCAACTGTATAAAATCTATACTAATATAATAAAGCGGAAGAGTTTGTTTGTTTGAACGCGCTAATCTCAGGAACTACCGGTCGGATCTAAAAAAATATTTTTGTATACAATAGCCCAGTTATTTCGGAAGGCTATAGGTTATATAACATAACGCTTCTACCCTTTGGGGCCGGGCAATAGGCTAAAAAGGCTAAAAGATAATGTCGGCTAATATCAGGAACTAGCAGTCGGATTTTAAAAATTGTTATTGCCTATGATAGACCAATTATTCCGAAAGGCTGATAAAGGCTGAAAATGGCTATATAAAATTACGCCACAACTTTTAGGGGCCAGACAAAAATAATAAAATTGTCAAACGAGAAGGGGGAGGGTTGGGTCAAAGGCAAAGAAAGGCTAAACGAATAGGATACAATCTATATGGGTATCGTTTTCGAGATTTTCGGGACGCTGATTAATAATATGAAATTTATTTAGTGATCCAAGATGGCGGACGGGAAATCAAGGATGGCGGATGGGAAAATTTAAAAAATCAATATGGGTATCGCCTTCGATATTTTATGGGGTGGGAAATCGAAATACAACATCTATTTCGTGTTCAAAGATGGCGGATGGGAAAAATTAAAACAATCAATATTGGTATCGTCTCCGATGTTTAAAGTGATGGGGAATCCAAATACAACATCTATTTCGTGATTCAAGATGGCGGATGTGAAATCAAAGATGGCGTATGGAAAAAAATTTAAAAATCAATATGGGTATCGTCTCTGAAGATTTAAGGGATGGTGAATCCAAATACAACATCTATTTCGTGATCAAAGATGCCGGATAGGAAATCAAAGATGGCGGACGGGATTATTTTTAAAGTCGATATGGGTATCGTCTACGATATTTTAAGGAATGGGGCATTCAATATTATATAAAAATCTATGTTTGTTTGTTCATCATTTATAGACTCTGAAATGATAAGAGATCAAGCGCTAAGCCAATGGTAACCTTTTAAAAGGGGCTTGGAAAAAAGGGAATTAAATAAAAACTCTTAAAAATGCGATACGAAGATCGCTGGGTCAGCTAGTACTAGATAATACCGCGGTTACGACTACATTCATCATAATCATCCTAGGCCTGTCCCGCTGGCGATCCAAAACCTACGCCTCGGAGCCCCGGGGTTCGCTTCCGGTTTACACTCACGTTATTTTGGCTAATGCTCCGCACCCGTGGCTCATAGAGTGATGTTTTATAGCCTTCTACGCCTTCCTCGATAAATGTGCTTTCGAACAGAAATTAACTATTCAAATTGAACCAGCATTTCCCGACATTGGCGCGTTCAATCAAGCAAGCAAACTCTTCAGCATTATTATTCAGTATTTATAGATTTAACGAATTTACCTAATAAATACTTACTATAGTTTGTGGATTTGTGTTGACTGTGGCAGTAGGTTAGATCCATTTTCGCACAGAAAGTAGTAGTTAATACTGCATTTTAACCCTGTTGCAATCCGGTTTCCGCAACCCAAAGGGCCAAATAGCAACATGAAAACTATTTAATAATTAACATCATCATCGTCGTCCTAGCATTATCTAAGGCTTATACGCCTCGGAGACCGATGTTCGATTACTGGTCTAACCAGATATGACAGAATATCAACTTCTCCACAGAGCGACTGCCGTCTGACCTCCGCAACGCAAACGGATAGCGATATTCCATGGTTTAGATAAGAATCAGTAGATTAGTATGTATTTATATATGCTTAGCGGATTTTTGTACGGTTTTCAAGAAAAGTCGGTGTGATTCCTGAGGAAGGGTAAACGGTGGGCTGAACGGCGGGCGATGTCTAGTTTTAAATAAACAAAAATCGCTCATCCTTGTAATGAGAGTTTCGTTTCTCGCTACCCAATTTTAAAACGCAGCCTTATCTTGAAAATGAGAGAAACATCTTGTCTGTAACGAAGAAGACAATAATGAAACAACAAGTTATATTCATTGCCGAGTTAAGGATTTGTTAAATCCATTCGTGGGTTGAATGCGGAATTGTATGACACGGTATGATTAACATTTCAGCGGATTATTCATATTTAGTAGACGTTGAAATTTGTTTATTATTTCTGATAATAAATTAGATAGTAGAGATGTCTGGTATATTAAATTTTATTCAATCTTTCAGTTTTTGTTTTTGAATGGACAGTGTTAAATGTAATTACAGTAGGTATTCGTCTGTAATTTTATGATGCATTTATGATGTAAAGCAAGTGTGTCCATGCATTTATAAAGAATCAAACTTTATAAAAGAAGAATGCCCATTTTTCACCTGACTATGTATATGGATGAAATAAATCTTAAAATTCAGCTAATTTAACTGTATATTAATTACACTTATCACAATGTTAAAAGAAACCCAGGAAAAATATTTATCAGCAATTCTTTACACTTATTCTACGTAAAGGGTACACGTATTAGCATGTTTTGAACGCATCACAACTACCATCTATTAACGAAGTTCCATTTTACGCATTGGCAAAGGTCTTCATTCAAATCTGTTTCCGAGTTTTATACATTATTTTACGTTTTATTTAATTAGTCAATATAATATTATCCTTATTAGTCTTTATATAATACAGATGAATTAAAAATAATATTATACAGAAATAAATTAATTATGCAATATATAATTGAGTTCGCACGAGTGAAACGGATTTTTTTGACATTTGACCTTTCTCCGTCTGTATGTTGCTATGATTGACTGACGTAAAAGTAGTTAGTTGGTTTAAAGGAATTCAAAGGAAGAAAAAGGTTGTTTTAGACCATGGTAAGTATTCCTATTTTAGACGAAACTTCGAGCGTTCATAGTTAGTTTTAGTAGGTACATCACCTATTGGTAACGAACAATCCTAACCTAAAAAGTAACATCTTTGTATATTTTTTGGGCTTCGTAGTGTTGAAATCGTAAAACTGATTAGATGATATTATTTTCTAAACTTACAGGCAATCTTTCTACTATACCTTATAACTATACAAATACTTTCACTATCAGGTTTTGAAATGTATGGCAAGTGGGCATTGTTCTTTGCACCGAAGTCTAAGAATACATTATTAAACACATTATTCTCATTTATTTAAAAAAAAAATTGTAGCACATTCATTTATTGATTTGTCTATGCACCACGTTAAATGGTTATGGTTCACTGAGACTACGTCAGTAGATAAATAAATGAATAAAATATTTCTTTTCTGCAACCCCATTATGTTAGTTTTAAATATATCATATATCTTTACCTTTCTGGACAAAAATAACTTACAGTTAAAATAAAATCCCTTAAGGCACAGAGCTACGTCGATAAACTCGTATTTATATGCCAGTTGTTTTAAATATAGAAGAAACTCTTTACGCCGTAGTATCCAAGTTGACAAAGGTATCGCCTGGGGAATGGTCAGCTTTGTCCGCAAATACACTTTTTACGGTTAAACGAATACGGCGTGGGTGTAGGTGAGCAATAAGGCGCCAATAAAAATAGATATTGATGGTGATTCTGTAAGTTTATTTAAAACTAGAGGATGCCCGCAGCAATGCCCTCACATTTAAATATTTTTAATTTAACCGTTTTACCCGATCCAGTGGAAATTTCGGGAGACTCCTACGATACCCAATAAAGATACATGCCAAATTTCAGCTTCCTGCGTCCAACAGCCTTAGTAATAGTAATAATTATATACATATTTTTAAATTTTATATAGGTAATAATATACAGATGCTATGTCGTGGAAGAATTAATTCGGTATTGATACTTTGTTTTGTTCTTACTACATATAACAGATTAAGGGTAATAACATCTCAAGCAGAATAGGTTACTGTTTAATAATAATAATATGGAGTGATCGACTGCACGGTTGGCGTAGTGGTTTAAGCGGCCGCCTCGTCGCTTGACATTCCTACACGAGACAACACTTTGTGTGATCCATAAATTGTTGTTTAGAGCCTGGGTGTTCATTGTGTCCGTTGGTTGTATGTTTGTAAAATCCCTCACAACACAGGATTTATTCCTAGTGCGGGAGTTGTCTTAAAAACCCAAAACCCAAACCCAACCATTTATATGTACATATAAATATCAACTAAATCAAGTCATCTCTTTTTGCAACTACTTGGGTTTATTTAAAAGGACCTAGGCCCCAAGTTCACTTATGAATATGTTAACACGTTTAAACACTGGCATTTTAATTCTTGGCCTTGTCAGTTTTGTTCTTCTTATTATACAATTTTCTAATGTCTTGTCACTAACACATCCCTCGCCCTGGAACAAGTGTCAGTATTAATTCAGTTCTACGAAAAAATAACAGATGTCTTGTTTCTCACAGAACTTTTACGCAATTTTTGTTATTCAGTAATTTAGAATATAAAGTACCTTTTCTATGTTCTAAAAATATATTATTAACCGTAAGGCAAGTAAAATATTATAAACATTTTCGAGAATTATGGATTTGGTGTGAGAGCGAGACAATATTTTAAATTTTATACCGATGTTTTAACCAATAATAATTACTTTTTCTTGTATCGATATAAATAATTATATTTAAAGGGCAGATATGGACAGACAACTCAAAACATAGCACTCATTATAACAATATTATTAATGTTCATTTCACATTTGTAACGGAATCAATGCTTGTGTCATACATGCGTGGGTTTAGCATAATGTAGTCTGGCCTGACATGTGTGGTGTAGAAATAACCCTCTGTTTAATGTAGCTTCGTATGCAAATGTCACCACAATATAACTATGATGACGTAAAAACATTTGTCACACCATATTATTGACGTCATTGATATAGTTATTTATTTAAATGTGATTGAGGGTAGTTCTCTATTTCAAGCTTCGTTTGAACATAATTAAATGAACCTTAAAAAATAAAACAAGATGTATGCAACCACATTTGTATGTAGCCAACTAAACGGACAATGTAGGGTGTAAGTGTTGTGAGTTGTATGTTCTTCTAAGTTTTTATTTTTTTATTTAAGAACAAGTAAGCCTATGCGAGGAATGAACTCACAACGATTGTCGCAATCTCTTGTGCTATACGAGCATACATTTTGTCACCTAAAGAAATTCCTTTTCCGAAATTCAGCTAATAATTTCCAAATCGTTCTTTAGTAAGTACATTGTTGAACGTAATTCACCGTATTTGAAAAGGAATTAATAGCATTTGAATAAACTAATCTCCTTTGTTCGGGCCTGATACGGACAGGTACTTAAATGGCATGGAATTGAAATCTTTTGTTTGACGTTCTAGATCTAGAGTATATCCTGCCTTTTTAATATTCTATTGTTTCATATTTAACCGACTTCAAACAGAAAAAAGGAGGAGGTTCTCAATTCGGCCGGTACCTATATTTTTTTTTTCGATGTATGTACACCGATTTCGCCGATGTTTCTGAACCGATTTACGTAATTCTTTTTTTGTTTGATGCGCAATAGTTTCGAATTGGTCCCATAAAAATTTGATTCATGTAGGCCCAGTAGTTTTTATTTTATTAGCATTTTTTTATTTATATTCACCTATCCTTAAGGCTGAAATTCCTATGAATAATAATTGTGACGGCTGGTGTCATGTCAAATTGTCATCACTACAGTCACCAAGGACTATTGACGTCTACACGACAAACTGGCCGGTCGTCAAACATAATAATTAGCAAAAAGGTTTGAAGACTATTTCATTATTTGGAAATGACAGTTTTAAGTTAGATGACATAAGCACTCTGTCAAGTGTTCGCTAAATTCGCCACTAATTGATAACAAGGCAATGGCCGTGCTGATAATACATCCGCTTTATGTTCTGAAGGCGTGGGTTCAAATCCCAGTCATAACAGTTAGTGTATGTTGTTTTTTATGAAATTTGGAAAATGTTTATGAATATTTGGCAAATATTTTTTTTTAATCTTAGGTAGACTTTAAATAAACTAAAGTATAATTGGTCTATAGGTAGGATTAACATTATAATGTACAATAAAATAAAACTAATTATATAACTAAACTATCCTAAACTATAAAAAAGCAAAAGTATGAAAAGAAAAGTAAATAAAATACAATAAAAAAATTAAATTCCTCCGCAACGCTGTCGAGGGGTAGCGTGCCCAGAAGGCTGGCAGCATTGCCACGTTGAATGGCAATGCTTATTCTCTCAGCGAGATATAAACCAGCCCTCTGCTCACGGGAAGCATCGAACAGCCTTCTGGCGATTTTTTTGTATAATGCGCGTGCACTAGGGCCCCATGGCCCCAGCGTTTCGACCCCAAACGGCTCAAAAACGTAATTACCAGCCAGGTTTCCGTATTTGCGCCGTTTGAGGGTTTCCGCCTATGCAGCAGCAGCGCCAGCATCATCAAAATATTATTTAAATATTGATAGAAAATTCTAGAAACTTCAAAAAGGAATGGACAGACTGCCTCGTTTGTCTCGCGGCATATATGTGCGCGTGGGATTGGGAGGTCTCGGGTTCAATTCCCGCGTCGGGCAAAGTGTTATTGGGTTTTTTCGTTAGGAAATTATCAGTAGCAGCACGGAGTCTGGTAATGTGCCCGGTACGGCAATAGGCTCCCCCCCTATTACGTGGGACCTAAAAATTCATGGGAAATGTGGGTGTAATATTACACCTCTGCCAACGCCTTTGGGGATACAGGCGTGAGTCTATAAAAAAAAATGTCAGACATCGGGTGTTGGGTTTTGTATACGTATTTAAATTGGATGACAATGAAAAGTTATTATGACATGGAGCTGCTCTGATGATGGAATCGAAAGGTGGGCATAGGAATAATATAGGAACTCAGTAATTAATTGACAAAATTTTATGGAGTTTGGGCTCGTTTTCGTCCGATGAATGAGTCAGAAGGTGGCCATACGAACTCAGTAATTACAAGAATCTATTTGAATTGCACAATGATGATAATGGTGACTTGAAAGACGTAAATCATGCGGTAATGCCATGATTTGTCGATTATTAATGAGACCAAGTCTATTAGCTCTCTGCTTAAAAGACTCATTCGCTAGACGCTCTTGGATCTTACCGAGTCTAGAATTATACTGTTTAAGAGTTTCTTGACGTTAACGTGATATCATATACGCTTTCCTGGCCAAGAAACGTTTTTCAGGATCTTTAATAGTCTCACAAGAACGTAAAACTGTGTCCCGAAGAGCATTTTTACAGAGACGACTACTTTTATCCCTTCCCGTTTCTTGAGATCTATATTTTAAGGCGCGCAGCACCTTTTGTAGGTCTACCTATAACTAGTTGACAATACAACAATAGGTTCACTAAAAAGTATTAAATAAAAATAACTACGTTAAAAACAACCGACTTCAAAAACGAAAAAGTGGAAAATAATAAAGATTGAACATTAATTAAATACTACCTATTATTTATATGTGCCATTTACTAATTGGTTTGAAGTCGGTGCCAAATCAAATTTCAAAAGCCTTTAAAGAAGGCATTCCATAATTCACATGAATTCACATTCTGTTCAATACATCTTCGTATAATTTTTTTTCATTATTCTTCGTATTAACTGAAGCTGCTTATAATATTAAGATCAAATTGCTCTTTATTAGGTTTATTTATGCATCTTTATCTTTATAGTAGTCATTTCATTGTATTAATTTGCTCGTATTCATTTAAGTGATTAAAATATTATTATTTGTTTAAGGCTTGGCACCGACTTCAAACCTATTAGTAAATAGCACATATAAATAATAGGTAGTATTTAATTAATGTTAAATCTTTATTATTTTTCACTTTTTCGTTTTTGAAGTCGGTTGTTTTTAACGTAGTTATTTTTTTTTTACTTTTAAATTTGTTTCGTAATTATATAAGGCAGTATTTTTGGATGCTAATTATGCAGTGATATCCCAACAGACTACTATGCAGAGGGTCATCATCGTCATCTTAGCCTGTCTTGGGAGCCCGGGGTCCGCTAGTGGTGCTGCTATGCAAAGTGTATCGAGTTCAAAGCCACCAAGAATACCACTGAGTTTTCGAAGTTATGTGCGTATTAAATTGTTGATTATAACTTGCCTCGTGCCTCGGAGTGAGCACATTAAACCGCATGTCCCGTTGGTAAGAACATCTTTGACTGTCTTACGGAAAATTAGTACTCCTGTGGAAAAACAGATATTCTTTAAAATCTGGTTAGACTAGTAAGCGAACCCCGGGCTCTAAGGCTAAAGTCTTGGATGTAAATTGGGATACCGTTTCTATCTTTTTTTTTCTTTTTCGTGTAGCCATCTCTGGTGTCAAAGTTTTCAGACCCTCTGAAGACAACACTGAGACGATGGTATGATACCTAAATATAAATCATAGAATTGCTCAATTCAGATAATGACTATCGAACCCTGAACTACCGGTGTAGCAGTCAGCGTCATTACCCACTAGACTGGATCAAAAGGCTAAAACCTCTAAAATCTCAACACTAGAGGGTCACGCCTTAATTTTCGAGGAGCTACACTTGCTAAGCAACAACACACGTGGAAGCAACTACTGAAACTATCAAGAACACACATAATTTACAATGTATGTTTGTTAGGTTGCTCAGAAATATTGGTCTCATAAATTATTGCACCGGTCGATACCCTGCCGCTTGTCTCAGACAGTTTCCGACTTTAGTAACGCCGTGTGAACCGTGAAGTTTTAAGTACCTAAGTAGGTATAATGGGTAAACCAACCAACCGCCAACCGTGCATTTTATGTATTTTATAATTATGTACAAGGATATTAAACGGAAAGACACCGCAGTGAATACGTACCCTTACCTTTGTAATTCCATAATTTCTTGTAGTGATGTAGAACGTAGGGTACTTCATTTAGTTGAGTGGGTGGATCCAAGACGCATTGTTTAGTAGGACATTCTAGTAAGTGGTGGCAGGCCAAATAAGGACCAAGTGTTTAAGAATTTGTTGTACAATGTTATATGTTTTCTGCTTATTTTTACGATTGATAAACAAAACTATGTCTTTTATTAAAGAACTTATGAAGTTAAATATTATATGATAACTTTAACTTAACTATATAACTTCATGAAAGAACGAGTAGGTATAGTTAATTATTCATGTTAAATAATTTATTGCGTAAATTTTACTACATAATTTTTAATACAATCAGATGCTAAGACGGGTGGATGCAGGTGGTTCTAGATCCGTCTCTGTGGAAAGCTTTGTGTGGGGGGGATCTATGTCCAGCTGTGGACGTATTTTGGATTTTTTTGAAAAGGTTTTATTGTACAGAATGTAAATAACATTTGGATCGTGCATGATTTCTGCGTGGTATGTAGAGTTGATTTTCTGATTTGCTATTCACACATAATATCTACACACAAGTCCTAGAACATTTTGAAATACAAAACGTTTAAGTGAATAAAGCAGATTTTTCAGAATACGAATCGTGAATACACAATATCGAAAACCTGGCACGGTTTTACTTTTGGCTGTAAGTGAATTGGTTTAATGTTCATAGTATTAACACACGTACGTTGGAAGTACATAAAACTGTTGTTTATTTTGTTCAAAAGTAGAATTTCGTAATAAATTTCATCAGCAGTAATAAAAAAATAGTCGTAAAGTTGAGTTGACCTAAAAGTCACCTTGCCTACGTGATCCACAACAGATATTTGTCTGACTCTTAGCATTTGAGAATTTCACATACACGTTTATTGATATCCATAAACTTGTACTATTTGTGGAATAATTTTGACGTTTTCATTGCTACGGCTGCATTGCGTGAAATGTAACAACTTCGGAATATTCGTTATCCAGTACAAAAATAAAAAAATCATAGTCCACGCTCCCAGAGCCACCATACCTGAACTTTTTTAAGTAAAGAACGAATGAATTCATTCTGTACGTAATTAGGTGAGTGTGGATAGTCACTAGCTTGGCTAGGCGCCACATTTTCAGGGAGCTGGCAGTTAAAAAGTTAGACAGGAATATAGCTTACCTTTGTAAAGGAGCGTACTAATTTTTATATGCATGTTATATAGAACATATGTAATTAAAATTGTATTTGTATTAGTTTGTCTATTGAATTAAAGTCGCTCACCTAAATAAAATACTGGACATGCTTATCACACCATAGCACATATTTGACTAATGTAACACTTTCTCTACGATTCTATTCTGTAATAATGATAATGATCCTATAATGATCTGTGCCTATCACTTATAAATACTAAGTAGGTACTTACTTCAAAATCCGATATCCGTACAAATTAAATCGTTCTTACTACCTGTCACCTGGATTTCTCTATTCTATTATTTTCTAGAAAACAGAAACGCTCATAAACCAGTGAAGATAAATTACGAGTCCCATATAAAAAGAAAGAGGCTGTATTTTATAGACAGATAGCACACCTGGGATATAACAATGAAATCTTATTTCGCACCCAATCACGCCTTTCTCTGCCCAAAACGCTATCAAACTTTATTTCACACCTTTTCTTATAAGAAAACACATATTATTTAAGTAATTGAGCAAGTTTTTTTTTTAAGATATCGAATATGGTATACTCTATCCCTTCGGGTTGCGGAGGTCAGATGGCAGTCTTATGGACGGATGCAGAACTGTCACCAAAGCAGTAAAATAACCCTATTTTTGGTAAGCTTCTATGATAATAACTACCCAAACTGGATAAAACTGGTTCATCAGTAATTGGATGTGTGAAGTGCGTGACTGTATGTACATATATATGCAAAGATAAAGACGACGGACAATCTGTAGGCCGCAATGTTCATGATAGAGCAGTATGAACTGGATCTTAAATTGACTGCACGGTTGGCGTAGTGGTTTAAGCGGCCGCCTCGCCGTTTGATACTGCGCCGAGTGTTGTGGGTTCGATCCCCACACGAGACAACACTTTGTGTGATTCATAAATTGTTGTTTCGAGTCTGGGTGTTCATTGTGTCCGTTCGTTGTATGTTTGTAAAGTCCCCCGCGACACAGGATTTTAGTCCTAATGCGGGAGTTGTCTTTAAAAAAAAAAAAACTTATTAATGTAAATGGCCTGTATACATCTGGTTTCGTTTTCGCCGCCGTAAATGGATATTAATCTTCCCTATTTAGATGACAACTATTATATTGATTGGCTTCTAGGTCTAGTGGTTAGTGACTACTGTCACTAACCACCATTGCTAAACTGGAGGTCATGGGTTCGATTCCCATTTGGCACATTGTTGTGTTATAAGCACTAGTATCCTTTCCGTGTATGGGTGTAGGCAGTCTTTAAGTTTTATTATACCTAATAAATATGTTTATAACTCATCTTTTTATCAGAACAGACTTTGCCTAATTTGTGATCAGAGATCATTTATTCATTAAAATGCCTGCACATGAGTCGTATCGAGTAAATAACAAGATGGGCAGCATTTAATTTAAACGATATAATTATACGGAAACTATCTTTTGTAAGTATATTTCTCCTCTTTATTAAATCTCAGTCATTATGTTTTTACTTGACCTGATCTACTTGGAGCACTCTGAACCAAATGCTTCAGATATCCCCTAACTGAATTCCAAAGAGCATTCGCCTAGATCGGTCATTCTGTTCCATATACGCCTTTGTTTCTATAATGAATACTAGGTTACTAATAAAAAAACATATTTTCGCTTGACTGCAATGATGAGTATAATAGACATTTGAAAATACATTAACATATTTCATTCGCTTTTTTCGGTAGACTTTTCTTAATAATCAATAGGTCTATTATAACAATATGGACTAGCAAAAACACGATCAGAATAACATTACGAAGCATTATGACTAGTTCTGCCATGATTTAGTTTTGGCGACTTCGCCGAATATTCTGCGACCAAAGGTTCGATTGAATGTTTGATCGTTTCGCAATAGCAGGCTAAAACTCTCCTTCGTATAAATTAAAACAATTCAATTGTATTAAAACTATATATAATTTACTTATTTTATTCGTAGTTAATTGTTATCGTACCATCATTATCGTCCTACTACGGAATTCAATATTCGAATTATAGATAGATCTGTAGATTTCAGATTCGTTTTTTACCGTTTTTGACATAAGCTCCATACAAAATATGTCAAACACGAATCTAAAATCTACAGATCTATCTATAGTTCGAATATTGAAAATGGCCGTTCGTGTTATCTCGGCTGCATCGAAGGCATTCGCCTAGGAGCACAGGGTTCGCTTTCTAGTGTAATCAGTCTTGACTGAAAAGAAAAGCTGCAAAACTTTTCTTTTCCACAGAGCTTTTTATTTTTCATTAATAGGTTCTTATTAATGGATTTCATATTCAAGTATTATAATAATTACAGAATATAAACAATATTTCAATAAAATATTTCATTATAAACAGACCTTGTCCAAAAGCCGAATACTGCACACCGAATAATCCGCCCAACATTCAAGGCATCTCTAATTACAACCATTTGGTTGGCAGCCAAATAATCAATCTTGAAGATTTTGGGGCAATGACAAAAGTGTTTTATTCCCAATAATTAATGTTATGGAATCAGTCTATTTTTCAATGTTGTGCTATACTTAAACAAAAATACTGGAGCGTATCTGTATGAAATTGGCATCAAAGTGGATTAAACGGGTCATTTGGATCATAAATTATTCTTAATACTTTATTACTAATGAGGCGTTAGTATGCAGTCGTTTGAATCATTAGTAGTTATATTCATACTAGCTTTATCCCAATTGCAGCCAAAAATGTTGGCTTGAATGACACTTTCAAGTCCAACAAATGACACAATATTCAATAAAACGACTGCTGTCTGGCCTCCAACAGGCGGCTTTTAGGTACCTACGCAAATAACTTCGAAAAGCTAACTTAAACGTTCTACATTGAAGCAGAACGTTTTTGATATTAAAATCTTATTAGACTTTTTGTATCATCCATGTACAAATTAACGATGTCTGACAATTTTCCATTACTTGTGTTGAGCGAACTTCTCATTTGCAAATTTTCTTGATTCTCGGACAACTCGCAGCCCTCAGTATAATTTTACTTTGATCTTATAGACACACGGACGAATAGTGAAAGGATACTATAATTTTTCCGATTCACATTTTTCCTTTACTTGTGCTATAACATTTTTTCAGTTGCCTTTAATGATTGCGACAACGGGAAATGCCCTTTAGGTTTTATTTTGATTTCACTGATAGACGGTCAGATAATAAAGTGATCCTTATAAGGGTTGCGCTGTAGCTTTGATATATTGCTTGATTTGCTTCGTTTTGATGTATATTGTACATACCTACGTCTTAAGGGCCATCTCCGCGCCACACAAATTCACATTAACGGGGAATGTCTCACTCTTTTACTCTTGTTCCACTATAAGAAGTTTAAGGCGATTAACTGCCTGTTGGTTGACTTCACATGTCTATTTGAGAACATTATGGATATCGGTTCAAAATTCATTCGCACTCAAGAAGTTTTTTTCTCCGATTAGTAATCGATTATTAAGAATTTAATACATATAACTTCGAAAAGTGAGTTGCAGGTTTAAACACGAGACCTTCTGCGTAGCAGAAGTGCAGAATTTTATACCCTCTGCTAGGGTATCTCTGCTAGTAACACACAATCATGTTAGGTATGTAGTTGTTACACTGACAACACGTCTGTTTGCACCATCTGTAGCATCGTAGCAGCTATCGTCGTCCAATATCTCTTGACGACATTAGTACAATGACCGTCAAATCCTACACGACCTACTCTCGAATATTACGATAAAAAAACAATGAAATACAAGAAATTCAAGATATTTGCTAGAATGACGTATCTATGCCGTTCTCTGATGCATTATAGTCATTACTAGCGACCTACCCCGGCTTTGCACGGGTACAATGGTTATTAGGCATGTGTTATACATATAAACCTTCCTCTTGAATCAGTCTATCTATTAAACAAACCGCTTCAAAATCCGTTGCGTAGTTTTAAAGATTTAAGCATACATAGGGACAGACAGGCAGAAGATAGACTTTGTTTTATACTATGTAGTAATATATATAAAATTTGGTTTCTATTTTTAGCTAGAATCATTATATTTACTGTGATATAATATTCGTAAAGGCTTGCGATAACTCATTTGAGCAGAGATTACTAAATTTTATTCCAAGTAGGATCAAAATCACTTGGGTAATTCCTGTGCCAGGGGAGACTTGTAACATGAGAATAAACTGTTTTCTAACTGTCAAAATATTTGATAATAACATAACAATTCAGAGTATTGCTTAGGGGTACACACAGGTCATACAGTAATACAATCGCCTCTGTGTGAATTAGATTATCCTGTGTTTCGGTCGAGAAGACCAGTCTTTGAAGCGGGGGGAACAGGAGCCATTTTTTTACTTTAGTCCTATTTTTTTAATAAATGCAGAAACTGAAGTATTTTTGGCGAGTCTATCTAAACAGTGAGAGAAATCTGACTCTTTCGGTAAATTCAGACACTTCGGACTCACAAAATTTTGGCGTCCAGGAAGAGTGATATAGAATAATGATTACTAGCAATTTTCACAAATTACTTTTGTACCTTATTTCATAAACAACGCTTAACATACATACATAGAGTCACGCCTGTTTCCCGAAGGGGTAGGCAGAGATTACGGAACGCCATTTGCAACGATCTTGACATATCTCTCTTGCTTCATTCACTCCCATCAGGTTCCTTATACATGTTCTTCTGTTCAGGGTACTTCTAACCTGTCCTGTTTTTAGGATGTATATGACAACAACGCTTAAATAGTAGCTTAAGTGGTTGTCTCACTTTTCCCATTGCGCCAAATCTAGATCTCCACATGGAAAACTTTGTATGATCCATAAATGTGGAAATCGTATTATGTTTAACTGTGATAGTATGTTAAATACGTTGAATTTGCACAAATATAGGGATGCTAATGAGACAACTCCTATTCAACCATGTGCTACTGATTTGGTAATTATCATATACGTTCCAGTTTCAGTTGTAATTTAATGTTATCCTGACGATATGTATTTCCATCTCTGTCATTTCAATGTTAACAGAAGAAGATAGATCGCGATCAAATTAGTGGTTATTGTAATTATGTAGTAGAGAATAGGCCGTACTAGAGAATAGAATACGTACCTAATTAAGAAAATATGCTTAGATATGGCCAACATCAAACTGTAATTGTATATTTTACAAGCTTTATGATATTTTAACTTGTGGGTTTCGTATCAGTTTATTTGTAAAAGCTATAAAATAAATTATAATTTATTTAATAAATTATAATTTATTTTATAGCTTCACATTTATAATTATCATTATGCATGTAGAAATTTTAAAATACGCAATCTATTTGTGCGAATTCGGCCAGCATCTACGTTTGCTTACAGTTCTATATCTCCTGCATTTACGCTCACAAATGCGATTATTAAGTCACATTAACACTAGATTTTCATTGCGTTTTTTTAAAGAAAGGACATAATCCGTCACGCGTTGTTTGATAGATTGTTTATAATTAAAACGGATGTTTCTCACTATAAACCTCTTCCTACCCCTTCGGGGATACAGGCGTGAGTCTATAAAAAAAATAAAAATAAAGTTTTTCACTAAATGTTTGAGACTCATTAACAGTGTGGCAATCATCATGTTCATATCAAATAAAAAAGCGACAATTACTGCTACTAAATGTCTTTTCTTTGTAATAAATTGCTTGGAACTCTTGAAAGAATGTCTGTTTTCTTAGCGTATAAATGGAATAAAAAAGTGATTAAACGAGCACGGAGCACGGAAATGAAATTATAGTAATAAAGTTCTTGTGGGTATAAATGAAGCAACATGATTGCGATTCTAAAATGATGTGAAGCCTATTCTTGATTAAATGCGATAGTTTCAGTACCTGCAGTTGCTTAAACCTACATATGGACCCCATATTTGGCGCTATAGTTTTACCATAACTGTATTACTAATCCGCCATTATCATCATTTCAGTTAAATGGTATCCACTGTTGGGCATAGGCCTTCCCTAGGGATCCCACGCTTACCGATCTTGAATCCAGTCAGGCCATCTGGTGGGAAGTCTAGTAAGCCTCAGTAATAAATACTCTATACATTTATTTAGTTGGATAAAAAGAAGCGAAAGCCAAGTTGAGAGACCAACGGACTGCTTCTTATAGGGTTTCGGAGGACTTTTCAAAGCTAGTCTTTGCACAGCAGTGGGACAGATTATAAACTAAGCTGAGGATTTTCGTGCATTAGCTTATCTCGTATTGATCAGCAAGACGTAGAGGCTAATTCTGTTCGTGTTAAAGAGTCAGCGTGATTTTAATCTACGCCCATCCATATTTCGACTTCTACCGGTTTGCCAAATCTGGCGAAATGTGGATGTAATAATATTAGTAACCGCTTGATCTACATACCACCATGTGGATATGATCAATATGTGACCTAATCCAGGAGACTTGAAGGAGTTAATTTAAAACTTTATGTAAATAGGCAGTTTCAATCGTAATGCCTCTTAAAATCTTTCCATACACAAACACTATGCTCTACTAGTTAACCGAATATTGTTGAATCATAAGCTCTTTATCGTTCGTCGTTTACATTTTGTATCCTGTCTAGACTGCTTTTATATCTCATAACGCTAAGGCACTTCAAAGCACTTGAGGATTTTTCATTGGTTTCGGAAGTTTTGAGCAAAAGGAAACGCTATGAGTAGAATGAAGATGTTTTCGGTTTGATATAGCAATTATAGGATTATACAGATGGCGTTCTTGTTGCCTCGCTATGGCATTTAACTTGAATGTTATGGGGTCAATATTATATTATACTAGCTTGTTTTTTTTTATAGACTCACGCCTGTATCCCCGAAGGGGTAGGCAGAGGTGTAATATTACACCCACATTTCGCCTTGAATTTTTAGGTCCCACGTAATAGGGGGCGAGCCTATTGCCGTACCGGGCACATTACCAGACTCCGTGCTGCTACTGAGAATTTCCGAACGGAAAAACCTAATAACACTTGGCCCGACCCGGGAATTGAACTCGAGACCTCCCAATCCCACGCGCACATTTATGCCGCGAGACCAACGAGGCTAGCTTCTGTGTTTAGCATATATCTCGAAAAGCTATCTGAAATATAACTGTACGTCAGTGATATTATATTTAAGTGATTATATATTTTATTCTGTGATAATCGGTAACTAGTCATTATAATATATTTACTTAGTATTTTATATCTGCTAACTAAAAAAAACCCGCTTAAAACCCAAAAATATATCTAATGAACAACCTATACCTACCAAATCTAAATATAACAATTTCTGATTAATAAAATTGCATATAATATGTTATCTCTTTGTTACCACAGCTATTATTTTAGTCTTGATTCGTTATTCCTAAAATAACCTAACATATTATTTTAACAAACGTAGAGACTTCATATCAAGCCAGTATAATTGTAGAACGGTACAGAAACAGCTGTCTTTGATCTAACATACACAATGGAGGTAAAATGTACCCACTGTGAACTGGTTGAGAGAATTTAGACGCCCGTCTTGAAAATCATTCGTATAAACACGGTTAAAATTATCCATAGATATTCTCTTGGCAACAAAACGAATCAAATGTAAAATAAATGTCAGTTTATCTTGAACCCATTTGACCTCGGTCAAACTTGATAATCTTTAAACATTAACAACTTGCATTATTATCTGTTTACATATTTATGTTATGGCTCCTATTCGCGTGATTACTGAAATCTGTAAATATTGAAATAAATAAATAATGAATAGAAAATTTATGAAAGTACGAGAAATCTTGTCTCGGTAGGATATTGGACTAATTCTATTTGCCCTGAAGTTTCAGTAAGACTTACATCAGCCATGGTCAATCGATGACTATAGTAAGTATTTATATTTGGTCGTTATTTAGAAAGCTACGGCGAAGCCGAAGTTCATGTATGGTTGTAGAATAAATTTTACTTTGCAGGTTGTCCATAATTACAAATTTTGCTACAAGGTATTAGTTTTTGCTGGACATGTTTACTGCCCACCCATTACAAATTTTAATTAAAATGTTCTTCTGACGGCGAGTTTGAACCATTCGATTTATAACAGAAATTGTTGAGATTGCAATAAAACCAAAATGTGTTACAGATTCAGTATGGAAGTGCCTTGCGACTAAGCCACACATGAAACTTTAACAAGTACAGTCACATCCGCACGTCTGACGCGAAGGAGTCTGTTTATACGATGCACATATTTAACTGAAGGAGCACCGGTTTTATACGGATTGAGGCGCTTTTTGGAACAAAGTCTACAGTTTGTTCTTGCTTCGAACGTTGGCTTATATTCGTCGCTGTATGTGTTTCTGATTCCAATGCTATGTAAAAGTGTGTACAGTCTACATAAGGCTATGTTATTGGTGTTAGTATTTACAGTTTTTTTGTGTGTGTACTCTTTTGTCGGAGATTTTACAGACAATGAATGTGTGAAGGATGATATGAATGAAAAGATAGTGAATGTTCAAATAACATCTGATAGGGAAGAATGGAAGATAAAGACATACTAAGCCGACTAATATAGGAACAGGACAGGTAGAAGAAGAAGAAGATACTTCTATATCAGCTATGAAAGATTATGATTTATATTATGCGTTTTTAGCATAATATCATATTTATTTATGGTTCTCTGCTTGGTTCACGGTTCTCAAGAATTTTTATGATAATTACAGTGTATCGTAATTTTCACCCATTGTGGAGATAAGGGAATTCACTCGAGGTTTGTTGACTGTTGATTACATAATATGTGGATACATAATGGTATGTATGTCCTTAAAACAGTCGTAACAGATTCGCCTATCGTAATAAAATGCATATGAAACCATTTTGCCAACATTTCACAAAAATAACTGGGAGTCATGTCATCGTTAAAAATTCGAAGCCCCTGACGTCTCTGCACCTACGCAATATAATTATATTTAGTTAAAATATCAACGAACGCTGTATCTACAATCCTATTAGAGAGGCGTGAATAAAATACGGACGAACGATAATATTATTCATAAAAATGTAGATATAATAAATTAATCACTTCCACCGTACCTCAGAGAACGTTAAACTGTCGGTCCCGGTTTCTGCCATGACGATCTTTGACATTAGTTATGGAAATTCAATACTCGTGACATTGGTCGAAGTGGTATAGAAGTCAGATGGCACTCGTTCTGCTAAAGCTAACATTCTGTAAAGTTTGTGAACTTACTTATTACGCGATCACGGCGTCATTTCCATACCTACGAGTATATATAGACGTTGGAAAGGCGAATTGTATAAACGACCACTTTATGAATTTTAAAAAGACAATACAATTTTCCTTTCCAGCGTCGATATATAGCTTGACTGCAGACATACGTCAGCCGTGCTCAAGTATCCACAGCTCATAAGTATCTTCGATGTATGTATGCTGTGTTAAACGATTTTTCTTAGCTATATAAGAAAACATCGTGAGAAAAGAAAATTACTAAAACCCTGCACAGAAAAGCCAAAAATGTAATTTAAAAAGTATTCTTTCTTTGATTAAACATTTAGGTTCGCGTGTATTTTGAAGTGAAATTAGTTCGAAAGAATAATACAACTCGCTGAAATAAAGTAAGATAGACAAACGATCTTTATTAAAACTTTTGCTAATCCTATTGCAGTATAGGTGTACCTGTCTGGACGTTTATGACACTAGCAACGTCGCCATTCGCTGGTCGAGAAAAAGATGCAAATTATATTACTTCAGCACAAGTACTTTTATTTCAGTTTCAAAGACGCACTACGACAACTTTGAGATCTTCATGGCAAAATGTTGAGTGTTGACTTTACTGCTGGGATTTTAGTTTAGTAATATGGTAAAAAGGGTCGTAAGGTGTTTATTAATAACAATATTTTTTTGGAAAAACTCAAATTGCATAAACGTTTTAGAAGTTTGTCGGATTATTGCCAGTGTAATCCAAAGAAAATGGATTTTATCCTATTATATTATGTAAGTTATTCGATCCGATAACAAATTGATCTACGTGTTCTATTTCTGTAATGCGTATCACACGCTTTTATGCCGACTAAAATGTTTAATTGTCGTGTCGATGACCGCGAAATATTCACCTTCAAGAACAAATTCCGATTGAGAATAAAATCCTGAGCAGCGGGGATTTTACAAACATTCAAAAAACGACACATAAAAAACACACACGGAACAACAATTTGCGAATTAGTCAAAGGGTTGCCCGTGTGGCAACAAACAAACTGGTAGTGGCGGACCGACAACATAAGCCTTTATTAGGTACTAACTAGACGATTCCCGCGGTTACACCCGCGTGATTTAAGGCTACTGCTCTGCTCCCGTCGCTCATGGCGTGATGTTATATAGCCTATAGCCTTCCTCGATAAATGGGCTATATAACACTGAAATATTTTTTCAAATCGGACCAGTAGTTCCTGAGATTAGCGCGTTCAATCAAACAAACAAACTCTTCAGCTTTATATATTAGTACCTATAAGATTTTATTTACTACACGCACGGAACGTGTAGTAAAAACAATTAAATACTTTCATGATTGTAGATGATTTGCTATTTGTGTTATGAGTTTAAGCATGAAGAGCATGTCTAAGTAAATGATGCGTTTTGGACTAGGTGATGTGATAAAGATAACATGTAAATTGTTTTCCAACCACCGAAATGGCGACCCAGAAATCGAGGTCAAAGGCGCATGCGAGCTCACATAGGTACTATATGTATTATAATCTGTTTTAAAACGGCGGTACTGCAATTTCACCTTAAATTATTCGCCTCGCTCCAGTTTCTAGCGTTCATTACTACGCTGCGACACTCATAATTGCTATTAAATGTATACCGATATTATAGTCTATATTAATATTATAGAGCTGAAGAGTTTGTTTGTTTGTTTGTTTATTCTGTCATATCTGGTTAGACCAGTAAGCGGACCTCGAGCTCCAAGGCGTGTGATTCTTGGATGCAACTGGGATAACGCTAGGGCGATAATGATGCGTTTATTTGTTTGTTTGTTTATGGTTGAACGCTCTAATCTGCGTAACTATATAAATATTCGATTTGAAAAATATTTATTTATTTTACTATAACTTCTTGCCAAATCCTGACAGAGGTATTTCTCCCAGTCAACCTTTGGGTGTTGTAGAGATAATTGTGGCAGGAGTGACCTAAATATGCAAGCCTTCGATAGTCTGGCATCGTGCGCTTCTTTCCAAGCTTCCGGCTTACGGCTTTTCACCTCGATTGTGCAACTGGGTTGCTAGCTTCCTGCATGAACGACGTGTTCGAGTTATTTGCGAAGGTCAATATTCAAAGTTTATGCAGGTAAATGCTGGTGTGCCCCAGGGATCCGTCTTATCGCCCACACTTTTTCTTCTGCATAGCAATGATATGCTCACTTTTGGGAGCATACATTGCTATGCAGATGACAGTACCGTGCATGGGCGATATCTCGGCCATCCTACGGCTAAGCAGGCCGACATTGAGGAAAATAGGCGAAAACTTGTCGCTGAGCTTGACCAGGTTTTGAACAGCATCTCGAATTGGGGTGCTGAAAACATGGTCAAGTTCAACGCCAAGAAGACACAGGTGTGTGCATTTTCAGCAAAGTTATCTCCATTCCTTCCCCAACCTTCTCTTCTGGATACTCCACTACCGATACAGGACAGTCTAAATATACTTGGTATGGACATACGCCGCAATCTCAACCAGAGAAACTACATCGAGGGTGTCATTAAATCGGCATCTCGAAAACTCGGAGTCCTGAACAGAGTGAGGTGGTTTTTCACGTCGGAGCAGCTTCGTCTATTATACAAGACTCAGGTTCGCTCCTGCGTAGAATACTGCTCTAATCTCTGGAACGGCTCCGCTCAGTACCTGCTAGATGCCCTTGATAGGTTGCAGCGGCATGCTGTCCGTATCATAGGTGACCTTGAGGCTACTAAGACCCTTGAATCTCTGGAATTATGCAGGGACGTAGCCTCAATGGCTGTCTTTTACCGATTGTATCACGGTGAGTGTTCAGAAGAACTCTTTCAACTTATCCCATCCTCTCCTTTCCTATCCCGAACAACACGTGCCGGGTTAAAGTGCCACGCTTACATGGTAGAGCAGATACCGTCACGTACAAAAAGGTTCGGTACATCTTATCTTTGCAGTGCCATAAAGATGTGGAACTCACTGCCAGCTCACGTGTTTCCTTCCTCCCTTGATCCCGGGTCCTTTAAGCGGGGCGTGAAAAAGCATCTCTCAAGGCCAACAAAGTGAGGGCTGCCATGTCACATTGCTTAACCAGCAATTGGGGATGGTGGCCTTCACAATAGGACTTCACTGTCAGCTTACCATCAGGCAGCGTGAAGTCAATTTGACAGGATTTTTAATTAAAAAAATAATAATAATATAGCGAGTATAAATCATCTTCGATTCGAGATCGACGACCGGTTGGTGCAACGGCAGTGTAAGCGACTGCCACCGCGAAGGTCGCGGATTCGATTTCCGCTCAAGTCAAACATTTGTGTGCGTGAACATGGATGTTTGTCTTGGTCTGGGTGTTTCTATGTATAATATGTATGTATTTACAAAAAAAAAGTATATAAGTATGTTTATCCATTGTCTAGTACCCATAGTACAAGCTCTGTTTAGTTTGGGACTAGATGGTGTTGTGTGAATGTGGTAGAGTATTATACATACATACATACATACATACATACATACATACATACATACATAACGTCACGCCGAAGGGGTAGGCAGAGGTGAATTTCTACACCCACTTTTCGCCAGATATACTTTAGTCCCACGTAATAAGGGGCGAGCCTATTGCTGTACCGGGCACATTTCCAGACTCCGTGCTGCTACTGAGAATTTCGTGACAGAAAAACCCAATAACACTGCCCGACCCAGGAATCGAACCAGGGACCTCCCGATCCCACACGCACATTTATGCCGCGAGACCAACGAGGCAGTCGTATAGGGTTTGATGTCGAGTTTTCCGTCTCTAGGCAAAGATGGTATTTGCATCGTGTTATCCTTTAGTCGCCTCCTACGACACCCACGGGAAGATAGGGGGTGGTGACACTTGTATTCTATGCCGTCAACCACACGGCAAGAGTATTATAATATTATTATAATCTCAATAAAGAATACACTAGAATAAAATACATACAAGATCCATCATCATCATCATCTTGCCATAGTCCACTATTGGTTAAAGGCCTCTCCTATACAAGATCCATACATTCGTTTATTTTTGTGTTGAATAGCCAATTTATCGAAGATGGCTATAGGCTATATTAGGTACATCACGCTACCATGGGTACAGTAATCATAAAAACAAGGGTGTAACCGCGGGCTTAGCTAGTATACTACACAATCAGCTGGCATGATCTCACAATGGGAAAAGTCAGTTGTAGGAAAGTTATTTTCTCATGGGTTTCTTCATTACTTATGGGTAGAGAACAATAATGGGTATCGTTAATGCATTATGCAGACAATGGATTTTTAGCTCAAGGACGTTTGCTTGCAGTACAGTCATGCCATAATTATTTAATTTGAGTCTATACTATGGATGCCTGCAGCTATGCCCGCACATTATTTCTTATAATTTAACTGCTTCATGCCGACCTCGTGGGGATTTTGGCAGACCCTTCCTTAGTGCACCTCTATAGTCTCTAAAGAATATACATGTCAAAGGTCAGCTTCCTGTGGCTTATATTGACCAGCCACTCCTCGGTTTTTCTGAAATGAACAATGCCACTTCTCTAGTAATATTCACCATTTCTGACGATTCGTTCGTAGCTTCAAACGTGGTTTTGTTACTGTATTGTATATCAATGTTTTCAGAAGTGTATATTTTATGTTATCATATGAGGAGATTCGCATATTTCCTTCCTTTCATTAGTGAACATATGTTACTACGCAAAACAATGTGACAATATCAAATATTACACTGAAACTGATTTATCAACTATTATAATTATATGCGTTATATATATCCATGTACAATTTTAAGATTAGCGTTGTAGAAAAATACTATAGATTTTTTCTGAAATCCACTGTAACATTTTCGTTGGTGTACCATCTGGTAACGCTAATAGCGTGAATTGCTTTGCCTTTCGTAAGAGATCGGCAAATTTAAGCAATTCTTGCACAGGTTGCCATTTGGATGGGTGACCACGTGTGGCAGTTACATCAGAGTGCTACCGTGCTTCGGAGGGCAAGTGAACCTTACAGAAATCGTTAAGCCATGTCAGAATGTCAGTAGCTTTCGGGCGGCCTATAAATACCGATATTAGACTTGGCTGCACACTCGCAAGAAAAAGAAAAGAAAGTCCAACCAGTATAAATAGAAACTTAAAATAATAATGACAAACTTTCATCTAAAAATTGTGAATAGAATGTTGACTTTCAAAAGGCCCGCCACATCAATAAGAAAAACTTTCGCAAAGGTTAAAAAATATCCTTAAAATATTTGTCCTAAATATCGAGATGACTTCGTAATTTTTTGCGTAGATGCCGCAAAAATATAGCTCCAGACAAAATAATGAGCTTCTCCACTCGAAAATTTTTCGCAATGAGATATTTTGGTATTACAAAAGGTTTATATTCTGAGGGCCTGTGAAACTTTTCAAATACTGAGTCTTACAAACATTTATTTTTGTTATAAAGACGAAGCTAAGGGCTGAATTATAAAACATGTCAATATTTTCTCTGATTTAAGTAAATATTCTTGTGACATTGTAAGTATATTGTGGGTGTAATATTACACCTCTGCCTACCCCTTCGGGGGTACAGGCGTGTGCCTATAACATTGTAAGTATTTATATAACAGTCAGCATCCCCCTAGCGTTATTCTAGTTTCAATTCGGGGTCCGTTTACTAGTCTAACCGGATTTGGCTGCATATTATATTTCTACATAGCGACTGCCTGTCTGACCTCCGTAACCCTAAGGGTTGGCGACATTCCATGATTTAGACTAGTGTCTGTTTATTCAGAGGTACAGACGCCCAATAAGACTGTCAAATATCCTTATGACAGCCGGGACCGATGGCTTAACGTGCTCTCCGAGGCACCGGACAAGCGATAACTAACTATTGAAAACGCATATAACACCGAAAAGTAAGAGGTGCGCGCCGTGAATTCGAACCGTCTGCGTGGCAGCTCCACTAGGCTATCGCTGCCTTAAGTATTTCAATAACAGTATTCAATAATAATTACAAACCACTAGGAAAACAGACTTACGTTGTTTTGATTTCGTGTATTGTAATGATATAAAGTTGCACTGTATCTTTGTTATAATATTTGTACTTGCGCATAACAATACATGCTATGTTGTGATTACAAGTGAGCCATTGATAATGTCACGCAGAACTGTTATAATAAAGTAAAAGAAATAATATAATAAAGTAAAAAAAGATTGACGTGCGGTAACGTGGAGTAATCCTACTTTTTTGTTTGTTTGTTAAACTATTTTACATGAGAAAGACACTAGGATTTATTGTATATTTGTATTAAACACTCTGGCTCACACTGATTTGTATATCACAAACCTTGTGAAAGTCGGTGGCAAATTTATATGCATTGACTCTTATCTCAGTAAAACTCTGGAAAGTTATATTCCAAATCATGTAATAAAAACATCTGTGATGGCTGCAGTTAATGTATCTATTAGACCGTTTCTCAATGCCAGAAGCTAAAGAATTGAAATATAATCTTTGCTCAACAAATTCTCAAAGTTATAACTAATCTTAACGACTAAAATTTTCGTTATCCATTTTCAGAAGTTCATTAATGTCAATGTAAATATGAGATGAAATTAAATTCAGCCCGACCCCTAACGACCTTCCGTGTAAACCGTGATTTATGTTATCCAACCTCATGAGTTGCAATCTATTTGCATTCGTAATTACTTTGGCAGAATACTGAATTCCTTGGACAATCACATGAGTGAAGTTTACTGTTGGCGCCAGACATTTGACGTACTACTGTCAACGCAAAGTGTTTTACGTGCGGTTCTTCGCGCTCAAAACATTTTATTTTGCAAATAATTTATGCAGAATGTTGCGATTGCTAGGCGGCATATTCTTGAAATCTTTGTGCATGCAATGGTTTAGATTATTTGGTTTAAATAAATAATGAATTTTGTCGTAAAATATTGTCAAATACTACCCGAAGACCAAACAACTCTATTGAAAATTTTTGTTGTAATAGTCTAGTGGAAACTATCACGCTACGCAGAGAGCCTGGAGTTCTTATTTCGAAAACATCATTTATTGTACTAATTCGCTGATTAAGACTAGAGAAAGGGCTTTTTTAGGACAACTTATATACAGTTTTTCGGAAATTTGAACGGGGTCATAATAAATCTAAGTTTATGTGGCTCTAAAATCAACAAAGAAGTGTAGTGCTATCCACCACCTGCCACGACCGTTGCTGCTATGGAGACCATAGGCCACAATTTTACACACTTTCAGTAGCAATTAGAGCCCCATGGCTCGATATTTAGTGGCATAAATAACTTATTAGAACTATATTAGTTGAAATGAAATGAAATGAAATTATTCTTTCTTTATTTCGTGTAAACTTTGTATAAAGTGCTTCCGAAACGTCAATTTTAAATTTATCAGTTGTACAAGTTTATATTTTTATGTTGAATCAGAGCAGCTCAATCCCAAGCATTTTTGTCGTCTATATAATCGGAAATTTTATAATATGCTTTTAAACACAATTTAGTTTTAACAATTATCTTAAATTTATTTATTGTCAAATTTCTTATATTAAGAGGGAGCTTGTTATAAAAGCGTGTACATTGCCCCATAAAACAGTTACTTATTTTGTGGAGGCGGGTGCTATGAACTACAAGATTATACTTATGTCTAGTATTTACAGTGTGAAGTTCACTTTTTTTACTAAATTTGTCAATATTCTTGTGGACATATAAGAGATTATCGTATATATATTGCGATACAACAGTTAGAATGCCTATCTCACTGAACTTTCCTCTTAGAGAAACACGAGGGCCAAGGTTGTAAATTCCCCTTATTGCTCTTTTCTGCAGAACGAATATTGTGTTAAGGTCTGCAGCATTCCCCCAGAGAAGAATTCCATAAGACATAATACTATGAAAGTAACTGAAATAAACCATTCTAGCTGTATCTATATCTGTAAGGCGTCTAATTGTCCTAACTGCATAAGCTGCAGAACTAAGTTTGCCCGAAAGTCTTTCTATATGCGGACCCCATTGGAGTTTGGTATTAAGTAATAAATTATTTACATTAAACCAATTAGCAACTTTAGAGAGTGCATTGTTTACTTCGTCAAAATTTATCTGTTGTCGTCTAATATTAAAAATTAAAGAGGTGTCATCCGCGAACAACACAATCTCATGATTCTTTTTTACATAATAAGGTAGATCGTTAAAATAAATCAAAAAAAGAAATGGTCCGAGAATTGACCCTTGCGGGACTCCCATTTTTAAGGCAGAACCTGGAGATGTCTTGTCATTGATCTGGACCTTCTGAATTCTGTTGCCCAAGTAAGAAACCAGGAGATCGAGAGCTTTGTTCCTAACGCCGTAATGATACAATTTCCTGACCAGAGTGTCATACACACAGTGTCGTACACAATCAAAAGCTTTTGACAAGTCGCAAAAAATACCTAATGCATCTTGCGACTTCTCCCAAGCTGCAAATATACTTTTGAGTAGCTCAACTCCTGCGTCAGTAGTCGAACGACCCCTCGTAAATCCGAACTGTTTCTCGTGGAGTAGATTATGTCTATTGAAATAACTAAGCAACTGACTAAGAATTAATTTTTCAAAAATTTTACTAAGTGTCGGCAATACAGAAATAGGTCGAAAATTAGAAGGGTCGGTTGTGTCACCAGATTTAAATAAAGGTATAACTTTACTATATTTCATTAAGTCAGGAAATATTCCAGAAGCGACGCAACCATTGAATACCGCTGCAAGATGTAGAGCAATTATGCTAATAATAGATGAAGTAGTCTTCACTGACAGTCCCCACAAGTCCATTGTCTTTTTCATATTTAAAGTTTTAAATTGTTTAATAATATCGTCAGTAGTAACAACAGTGAATTCAAAGGCTGCATCACATTCTGGCACGCAGTCCCTAAGAAGCATTTCAGCAGACATAGAAGATGAGTTGAGCGACTCTGTTGTCACTATAGGTATATTAGCAAAGAAATTTTCAAATTCTGTCGCAACTTCCAGGTCCTCTGAAATACTCACATTATTGATTTTTAACAGGTAGTCGCGGCTGCGTGCTTTGGCTCTGCCAGTTTCATTGTTGATCACATTCCAGGTAGCTTTTATAGTGTTTTCTGAGAGTTTTATTTTATTTCTCAAATATATAGATTTTGCCGTGTTACAAGCTTGTCTAAATATTTTGGAATATTTTCTTACGTAATTAATAAAGGTCTGACTATTATTATAAGACTTTTCATTATACAGTTCATATAACCTAATTCGGCTTTTATGAATACCTTCAGTTGCCCAATCACTAAACATCAGACGGTCACTTACATTAAATTTTTTGGATGTAAATACAGTCTGAAATTCGTCATTAATTAATTTAAATAAGGAGCTGTATAACTGATCCGGATGGTCATGATAAGGCAACCAACGCATTTTTCGAGATAAATTGTTTTTAAAAGTTTTAAGTCGTTTCTCATTTATTGGTATATATTTAACAATTTTTCTCTGTTCTCTCGGGCATTCTCTTGGACAACAGATTAACTGCCCACTGTGATCTGACTAAAGCATATTAATCAAAGATTTGTGTATTGGTTTTATACTAGTAAATATATTATCAATACAAGTACCACTTGTGGCAGTCACTCTAGTTGGTTCGTAGAAATTATGACATAAATTGTATGACTTAAGTAAATTTAAAAAATTGATAGTTGAAGAGCATTTTTCTAATATGTTAATGTTAAAGTCTCCACAAATAGCAACCGTTTTACGGCAATTACAAACTTTGCTTAGAGCATCCTCCATAATAACTAAAAAACTTTCAAATGGTGCACATAGAGGTTTGTATACACTCATAACAATGAACTGCTCAAACTCAACACATGTAATCTCTACTACTCGCTCAACAGAGAGGCTCACAATGTCAGTCCTTTCTTAAAATTTTAGAAATTTACTTGCTATGATTAACGAGCCATCATGGATAAAATTTTCTCTACTGAACGAGCTTACAACCTGGTGGTTATTAAAATTGAATATGAACTGGTGGCTTCTTAGCCAATGTTCTGTAATGCATAAAATATCAATATTGTTACAGTTCATAAACAATTCCAATTCTAACTCCTTACCCATCAACCCTTGTATATTTTGATGCACCAGGTTGATACAATTTTTAAAATTATTGTTTGTATGTGTGGTTGATGGAACTATGTTTTTGTCACTTACACTAGGTACAAAATTTGGTGTCTTATTAAATTTATTGCCAGAGATTGACTCTATTGTCTCAGAAGTCAATTTAAAGAATTTGGAACGGATTCCAAGCTTATATTGCATGTCAAATTTGACTGCTCAATAAAAGCAGTGTGGTTAGCCAAAACCTTGGCTGAGTTATTAATACAATAAGCTAGCGAGGATGCTATTTGTTGTTTATAAAATTGAGATATATAATAATTATCATATGTCAAATAAAAATTTCTAATTAAAGCATTAGAGTCAATAATGTCAATCAAATTATTATAAAATGTCATAGTATGCAATTTTGAATTAATCTTAAATCTACAATCATTTTCAGCTTATGGCAACAGGTTACTGTAAGGAAAAGCAAGTAACAGAATTTTTCTAACTTTTTAATTGAGTAATTGGTCAAAATATCTCTGTATTACATTTATATTTGCATTTCCTCTTCTCCCAATAAATATAATAATTGTTGTTTCAGGACAGTATGTTTTAGATAAAATAGATTGCATTATTTGAGAATAACTTGCTCCAGGCATACATATGTTAGTAATAGCTAAACCTGTCCTTTGCCGAAACACCTGGCTCATGTTCTTCCCTATCTCAGTCATCTCAGTTGCCCCTAAGTGTATTAAATACTATGACTTAGCAATTATTTTAACGTGTCTATAGCAGTCCTAATAGTGACGGCAGTTATTTATTTAATGTGAAAATATTTACGCGCTCTGTATTTACGTTATTAGGTATCGTCAAAGCTTTATTTTTGTACTGTTCATGAGTTTCTATGTGAATCCGAATCTCGGCCATTAAAGCATTTAATATTTCAGGCAATGGTTTTGTGGAAAAGATAATTTCGGTTAAAATGGGCTAGACTAGTAAGCGGATCCTGGGATGCAACAAGGATAACGCTAGGAGAATGAAAGACAAATATATTTTTGATAAAATTTAACGTACTTAATATTTTTGAATGCATATTCTATATTATTACACTAATCGCCCGATTCAAATATAATTTGATTGATGTGTTTTAAGTATTTTTTATTGAGAACACACCGAGTTGCTACACTGCGCAAAGCTACGAGCACTAGAGCCTCTACGCGGCTCCATACTTTAAGGTTGTGCTGCGTAGATGCGTCAAATCGATATGTACAAGTGTAAAACCTCCAGAGCTGCATTTATTAGCAGAATTTTCATCTTGTTGCAACAAGTACCAAGCTTAGTTTTATTTTAAAATATGTGGGTACATAATCTTATTGGGTTACCAGCTAGTTCCGTTCTAAATTTGATCAATATCTTGTTTAAAGCTTCGCCTTTGAATATGTAGTATTAAAAGGTAGCCACAGTTAGGGCTATTGTCCATACGCGCGGTGTGAAAAGAATTAGATATAAATAACCGTAAATCGAAGAGTATGGGGCTTGTCCAATGACACTGTAGCGCAATATATCTTCTGTATATATTTAATTCTTGCCTTACTGACTGACTGACAGATAATCTAGAGCCAAAGCTATTAGGCACAACAAGCTGAAGGCATGGATGGTTCGTGGGAACTGTAGGGGGGAACTAAGAAGATATTGCCCGAAACTCCCATGAGATCTTTGAAAACGGGGTTTGAAAACGGGGATCCGCTGAAAATATGCCTCTGTGGCGCCGGCGTTGGCTCTTGACATCTATGTATATTGGCTCTTACTTTTCTAAATATAATACAAATATTTATATTTTTATCACTTTCAATTATTGCTTAAGTATATAGTATAATAGTTAAATAACTGGAAAAGTAACATAAAAAGTACAAACCTCGATTTATATTTTAATTTCAAACTCACCAGTGTAAATAACAACACAGCAATAATAATTAGTCGTAACACATAAAATGCCTGTAATCTTTGCGAAACATATACAAAGATATAGATAGAAACACTTCATTTTCTTCAAAATATCGTCATCGACTTAGCAGTTAAAGAGATACGGTGTACAATTTATGCGGTCACGTACGCATCTTTTGTGTTTGTAATGTATGCTAATACGTTTATACGGTGTTAGTAGACGCCTCAGTACGTACAAGCATTGTGAATAAATCGAAGATTTCACGGCAACATATTACGTGTATCTCTTGGGCAGCTGGGGCTGTATTTATTGTTAACTGCCAGGTTTATATAAGAGTTTTAATATAAATACACTAGCGACCCGCCCCGGCTTCGCACGGGTGCAATGTTATGCAAGTATTATACATATAAACCTTCCTCTTGTCATCAATCATTCTATCTATTAAAAAAGCATCGAAATCCGTTGTGTAGTTTTAGATTTAAGCATACATAGGGACAGACAGACAGAAAACAGACTTTGTTTTATACTATGTAGTGATGACAAAATACTGCCTTAGTTAGTGCCTACCCTTATGTAAGGTAGTGATAGTTAGGTATGGCAGAAGAGACTTCAAAGTAGAATAAATGCTGTAGAAATGAGAGCACTGCGAAGTATGTGTGGTGTATCTTAAACCGAAAGAGTATAGAATTGTAGGATTTAACGGATTGTAGAAAAAGAGAGTGTTATGGGGTAAAAGAAGATTCGAGAAAGACATGTTAAGATGATTTGGGCACATGGAGAGGATGGATGACGAAAGACTGACAAACAAAATAAATAAGGCAAGTGTGAATGGTACAGGACGAAGGGCAAGACCTAGGCGAACACTCTCTGACCAGATTGGAGACATTCTGCAAAAAGGACAAGTCAGGAGTAACCTAAATAGAAGAGCATGTATGAAAAACTTGATGGGAGTTAGCAAGTGAGGTACATACCTCTCTAGCTAGGATCGTTGCAAATGGCGTCCCGTAGTCTCTGCTTACCCCTGGGGGAAACAGGCGCTGCCCTTTAAACTGTCCCATTGCTGGGCACGGGCCTCATCTCACTATGAGAAGGGTAGAGCCATAGTCCACCACGCTGGCCAAGTGCGGGTTGGCAGATTTCACATGTCTTTCGAGAACATTATGGAGAAATCTCAGACATGCAGGTTTCCTCACGATGTTTTCCTTCACCGTATAGCAAGCGATAATTAACAAATTAATACGCACTTAACTTCGAAAAGTCATTGGTGCGAGCCGAGGATTCGAACCTGAGACCCTCTGCGTAGCAGTCTGTCGGTCTCTCCACACGGCTATCGCTGCTTCCTCGGCTATCGCTGCTTCAATGTATGTATGTACATAAAATATTGTTTTCTGAATTAGTAGGTACGTCCATAATAATGTTATAAATGCGAAAATGTTTTTGTTTGTAAGTTTGTTCTTCTTTCACGTCATAATGGTACGATGTTTATGGACATAATAATGAAAAAAAAAACTTAGTTAATGTACGCAATAGATTAAAACTTCTATTTACACCTTTTATCGTAATTTATTTGGTTTACAGAATTAAGTATTTAAATTAAAAGATCTAGAACTAATCGTTTCATTTTTATGTAAGTTTAGGTTGTTTTATAGGATTCGTTTCAAGGGCGTCGCCAAGGGGGGGTGGAGCGGGACAGTTGCCCCCCCCCCTCCCCTAGAGACTCAGAAAACCCTACAATTCATAATTTTTTCAGTACTTTTCTCATTTTCCAAATCAAATTGCCCACCCCTAGGCAATCGGGTGGCGACGCCCTTGATTCGTTTTACTCATATAGGATAGAGTCTATATTGAACAATAAAATTGATAGGCATACACGCATGTATTGAAATATGTCACGTAAACAATACACGTATATGCAGACAAGCATCACAAGCACACGCGTCTGATTTGTTTTTCACATGCATGGATTGTCTAGTATTTTTTAACCAGTATTATTTGTGGTGGTGGGGGACTTACGCCTTTAGATCTGATGCCTCAGTCTCCTTTACTGTATATTGTTGCTAAACCTCGTAATGTAAATTTATAGAGAAATAAATTATTGTAATGTAACTTTTTAATAATTATATATCTGAGAGTACCGGGCATTGCTCTTAGTATAGTTATCTCGGTTGCATCCAAGACTTGCGCCTTGGTGCCCGGGCTCCGCTTACCTACTAGTCCAACCAGATATGTATCTGCTCTTCCACTCGTGGGTCGACTCTGGTATTGATAAATTGCGGTTTCACTTCGCCACAATAATTTAACGAGGCCCAAAGTATGCCTGATGAAGATTTATTACAAATGTTTATAACTTAATGTACCTACTCAATATTTCCTGTTTTAAATTCATGAGATTCTTTAATCCGTGTTTTCATTTTTTTAATTTAAATATCCCTTCAAATTACAGTTCCTTAAGATTGCAAAATATGTTGATAAGAAAGTCTAAAAGCTATACATAAATCATTTACAAGTAAGACTTTGTTTGTATTTCTGTAACGATTCGTCTTATATTTATTAAATTCCTACAATAAAGAAAAGCCTGCAGGCATGCGATATACATGTCCCTAGATCAAAAATATACAGGCAAAATCTACGTGTATTTTCGAAGACTTAATTATGTCCAATATGTATAAACGTTTTGACCATTTTAATAATTATTATATACATATATTTTCATCGTTTTTCATCCTACTGCTAATTTGTATCTATGCCAATTTTCTTTAGAAGTGACCAAGTCATTAGTACTTACATATAATTTTAGAATGATGACAACAACATTTAAATGTATGTTATTAAACCTTCATAACACGTAATTTTACTGTGGGATAACCCGTGATAAACAAGGAGAAAGCAAACTGTTATTAATCCACTTTTAAACAACGTTTATTAGTCAGCACAGAGTTTTCCATAAATTCCAATATGTTCAGATGTTCTAGAATATAAAACAATAGTTACTGGTGACGGTAGATTAACATTACATTTCATTGTACGACACGCTTCTACTCGCTACTTATTTGTTACCAATCTGCGTAAGATTTCGTCATAGCACTTGTTGGCAATATGTAACTAATATAAACTCACGTATGTTTGATTTTAAGAAGTATACAGGGATATATGTACCTATTTATCGGTCCAGGTTAGGCAAGTATTGGAACTTGTAGTTGGTATTCTGAACAGCTACTGGGAAACGCTTTAGGCCAAGTGCTTAACTAAAGCAGCAAGCGAAGCGGTACCAACAGTAATTTTCGGCAATACGGCGCTCCGGGCTCTACCGTTTGAGTCCATGCCTTATCGAGTGCCAAAGTTCGAAGAGGTAGTGTATCAGAATCACAGATCACTCTCATTTGTTCTGTGATCAGAAACGACTGCCGCTACCAAGTTTCTGCGCTGCCGTGCTCATGCAGACCTCTTCGCTATTGTATCAACCTTGCCGGTTACATATGCTACTAACTCCGCAGTCGTTTTTATATAAAACACAGAATTATTTATATATTGAATTTTATTTTTTTTATATACAGATTATTTCGTTAAGAATGCGGTTTATAAATCAACAAGCCATAACATTTTCTTACTCAAGTGTTTCAAACCGAGTCTAAAGTCGATAGAAGTTTTTACTTGGTACCTACTAGCTCTCTCGCCCACGAAGCAACTGTTAACTATCGCAATTACCGAACTTTCATTTAAACTTTTGTTAAAGTTCTTATTGATTCAATTTAGTAGCTATTGTTATTTATTGTGTTACTTTTAAACGAAACTTTTAAAAGCTATATATATGGCTGAAAAGAGCAAAGTTTAATAGGTATTATATGATTCATTCTTCAAAAAAGAAGCTCTTTACATTTTTACGAATGTTGACAATAATTAATACTTTTGAAAAGCTTTAAGAACGTGAAATAAAAATAATTATGGGTATAAAAGTAAGTATACTCGTATAGGGTTAATTAACATTATAGGTTATTAACTAGTCAAAATGGGACTAGAAGTTTTGCTGATTAACCGAAATAAACCGGCAGATAGACTGACAGGCATATTTTCCTAAAAGAAAGATTTTTCCTATAGGTAACTTAAGTATTTTCATAGGTATTTAGTAAGCTGTTAGTTTGGTATATAAACAGACACTTTAATGTTAATGAACATGAGTCTAAGCGCGAGTAGCAATTTTATTTTTATTCTTGACCTATTTAAGATTTTCATACCGTAAGTACTTATATTAAGAGAAAGCGGAATTTATAATGAAAGAGAATTATGATGAAAGGAATAACTGTATACAGAATTTATTTAAGGCACTGACATAATTTTAAAATGTGTACTGAATGTTACACTCAATAATAATTTTAATAGGGTGACAACCCCGAGGAATATGATGAGCTTTATTAAAAACGCGGACGTTTAGTTCAAGTCTTAGCTAAGTAAATCATATGATATTCGTACTTGTGTTAAAATTCCTAGAGTCTGTCTGTTCTTCAGCTACGCTTTTACTACTAAACAGCTCAATCAATTTCGAGCCTTTTCTTTCCTAAGATACTATTTGCTACGTGTATTGACCTTTGCCATCTCTTAAGCTGCGCGTCCACAGGATCGGAATCGGAGCGTACGGAGCGGACGGAGCGTCGTCATTTACAAAATGCCGATGGGGGGCGTCCACTGCATTCGGATTCAGCATCGGCAATTTAGGTATTTTTAAAGCAGGAGGACAGTGACGAGGATATTGTTGTAATTAGATTAATTTTCGGAGAATATCATACATTATATTCTGATTTATTAGAAGATGAAAATAGATTTTATTTGCCCAATTTCGTCCCAAATATTGTCTCTCCTAAGTTGATAATGTTAATGTTCATGTTTTAGATGTTAAAATTCTTCATACTTTTCCACTAACGTAATTAAAACATCGTCGTTCATCGTGGATAAGTATTTTTGCCTACAGTTTAACGTCGCAAACACGTCGGAACTTGAAACGCTCGGAATCCGTATGATGCGTTCACTGCGGATGACGTCATCAGCACAAATACCGGTCTCAGGCGCAGAAATGCCGATCCAGTGCACGCAGTTTCATAGAAATTAATACAAAGCAACAAATCCTTCCGCTCCGTACGCTCCGATTCCGATCCGGTGGACGCGCAGCTTTAAGCCACCCATTAAAGGAAATGGGGTAGTGATACTGTGTATTCTTAATGCGTACCCAGTTACCCACAAAAAGTGTATGAATGCCTAAATTCAACTGTTTTTTCAGGAATTATGCGCAAAATGGTTTTAATAGTGGGACAGATCGAAAAATATAGGAATTATCTATAAATATCTCACATACAACATTAGGAATTTGTTTATTGTTCTATCGTACGAAACAATAAAAATTCTTTCTTACGTTTTCTCACACGAAATACGAGCGACATCTAGTATCTACATAACAACTTAAAATATTATCTGTCGTCAAGCTCGAACGAATACATAAGAACAAACATTGCTACGTCTTATCAACTCACGATAAGGTCAGCTGAGTGTCGCCCCGCCTCTTATTAGCGCGAGTTATTGCCCTGCTTACCTACTAATAGTTTATGCACGTAAAAATACTATAAATAACACGTGATGGCAAACTGTGAGATGGAGCGCTGTCGATTAAAGACTACCTACTCCCGCTTTATGAAGCTTAGGATGAAGGCGCCTAGTCACTGCGTCGCAGACTTAACTGTAAAACGTACAAAACGCAAAAACAATAACAATATGTAAACATAGATGTAGAAAAATAATTGGTGGATCTGAAAAAAATACTGTCTTGTGGTCAAATACGTAACACCCTCGTTTTGCTGGTGCACATAGCATTCTCTTCAAAGCTATCTGACAATTAAGAACAAAACTGAGCAAAGGACACGCTGATAAGGGGTGATGTTCTCTCTTTCTATAATTCTGAAGGGTGCAACAGAAGTACATTCATTTACTCGATACATTGCATGCTACACAATTATTAATCTCGTAGTATCCCGTAATCCACGTTTATATGTCTATGGTTGTGCTAGACTGTCAATCAGCTCCTTTCAGCTCTTTGTAACATCAGAGGAGATCTTTTTTCCACTGTGTAGCACGGGTTTGTGCCAATGGTTAGTGCTCTAAGGAGGAGCAGGCAGCGCTTTATGTTTTTCATACTTCAATAGAAGATATTTCTTGCTGTCTGAGATATTCCTTTAGGTCTGAAACAAGGATGGCCCAATCAGTTCAATTACATTTCTAACAATCATTCTTACTATTCTGACAAGACAATGGCTCACAAAATGGCCAGTTAACTAGACATATCTAGGTTCTGTGCTGCAGCCATAACAATAAATTCGTTTGATAAAACTTCTCTTATGACGTCACGTTCGTATTTGATGAATCAAGTCAATGTCTGATAAACTGTATAATGTATGCAGTTTTGTTTATTACAGAAATTATTCGGATTATTTTTATCTTATCTTGTAAAGAGCGCTCCCGAAGTACGGATTCGCGTAGTGTCGTGAACTTACAGGCGTTTATTTTGTAATTAAATAAATGTTTGAGGCGACATCAATGAGTGATGTGAGCCTCTTACAAATAAAGATCTATAAACAAATGTTTAGCATTTAACGGTTACTACTAACCATCTTGGACGCTTTAAGAAAATTTGTGGCAAATTTATCAATTAATGCCCAAATGCGGACTAGCATAATAAGTTATACATTACTGTACCAAGAATGTACCAAGTGTAAAACCCTTGTGCGATTTTCATTTCTTTTTAAGTTGGGTATTCCTTTTGGGTTACAATATTTTTTTTGTACATTCTTGATTGCACTTTTGGTGTAATTATTTTAGCGACTTCCTCGCTGTTTTATTACTGCATCCAGTCTTTTAATCTTGATGGTAAATTCGGACTAAACTTTAAGTGATCTGCAAGTTGTTCCTTAGCGTCCAGGTGTTCTTTGTATCCAATGGCAGCATGTTTGTGCACTTCTTCCCGGTCCGCGAAAAGTTCTTAGAGCAAGCGACGTCTTTAATAAAAGAAATAATTAAATGGTCCATTGTGCGGCGTGACTCTTTTAACTTAAAGTATGTATTCAGGTTAATAGTATACCTACTTAGTTAAACAGTCGAGTAATTATTCTGAAGGTTTCTAAGGATTATTGAAAGCATGGCAGCCGCACTTTAATTGAGGACAAACAAAATTTACATTTTATTTAATGAATCTCCCGCGGAACTTTGTTTTTGTAGCGGAAACTTCGATACCGAGGCGCTATAAGTTATCCAGTAGCGAAAGTTTCAATCGGATAGTAAACCCTTGAGTGAAAATCTATCAAGCGCAACTTTGACTTTGTATATATGTAGATTTCCTCCTTGTAATGAGTCATTCATAGTGGATATAGTATGAGTATCAGGCTGATGTTTTTTCGTTGACCATAATTATAAAAATATTTTCTATTGAGCAGGTTACATGATTTTTAAGCTTATTAGACAAAGTCAGCCATTGCATTGATTATGACGTCGAATTAGTCTAACTAGAGGTCGCCTAGTGGTCGAAATTCGACCATAATTTATTTAAATGTAGTAATTTATTTAAGTTTCTAGATTATTCGGTTTTATTGTCAAAGCTTCTACTATCACAGACCTCGCCGCATAATGAAAATAAGTAAAATCTTTTATCAAAATTCTGGAACGGCTATTAAATACTTTATTTACTTAAAAAACTCTGAAACAAATGTTCTATAGACTAAAAAATAAAACTCTATACAATTGTACTTTATACTCATGTCATTATCTTGCTCTGGTCTCAATGGTATTTAAGGTCAGCGCAGTAAATCCTTCTGTTAAATACTTTCCTATCGCACATCACCTACCCCTTTCTCTTATTACATATCCATCCTCTCACAGTCCATACATTTCCTCCTATCCTTCCTATCTTTTCCTTGCGCTCCATCTTCCCTTTCTGCCCTTTCCTTTCATATTCATCACTTATTTACCTACATCCCAACTATCTCTTCACCATGCCAAACGATTTCACATAACATAACATGTGAAATGTGCAAGTGTTTCCTATACATCTTCTGGCCCAACACTTAGCGCCATACAATTCGAAAGGCTTCATACATGCGGCCCTTCAATATGATTACTACCCCTACTGTTACCCTAGGGTAATAGTAGGGGTAGTAACCATATTTATACCAGTATTATCCCTACAAAACTTCCACGCCTACAAAACTGCCTATCACACACATGTCCTATCCCTCTCCTTTACAACAATCACATTCCCAAGGAGGGTAGGTGTTAGACAGCACACAAGTCACCACCCAATTACAGTAGGACCAGCAGTATTTTGTAAACAAACATTTTGAAATATGAGAAACACTGAAAACTTACCAATACTAGCGATTTCACATTGATACATTAAACCGATAGGTAGATGAAAAATTATTATTTCACTCTTATTCACAAATAAATTACAGACTAACTTATAAAAAGATTTTGTGTTTTCACAATCAAAAGGAATCACTGAAATCAACATTTTCTGCGCGCGATGTTCTGAATTTAAACCATTTTCGACATTGCAGTGCAATTATGTATATTTTTTTCTACGGATATCAATTGTCTGATTTTACACTTTTTCAGGAATTATTTCAATCTAAAAACTATATTATGCATTATACGCATATGTAAATATTTACATACATAGACTCACGCCTGTTTCCCCGAAGGGGTAGGCAGAGGCATATTAAACGCCCACTTTTCGCCAGTGTTTTGATCCCACGTAATAGGTGGCGAGCGTATTGCCGCTTATCGGGATATTTTGTTTGCCAGAGCCTCGTCCGTTGATCGACAGGTGCACCACTTGCAGGTGAGGTTGGCTTGGGACCCTAAGTTCTTGGTGGGAACCCAATGTAAATATTTATCTGATAAATAAACATATGCCGAGGTAAATTAATGTCAAATATAAAATCCATTAGACAGAATAGAAGATACCTCAAACAAAAGAAAAAAAAAATATCTCTTTCCAGTTTGAAAGTAGTGTTACTATAGGTATACGTGTACATGTTACGCGTGTGTGCGTGTGGCAATGTTTGACTGTATTAGTGACGTTTATTTTCCTTAAAATCATATATACATATTTCTAATGCATATTTTATAAAAAAAATTGCATCCTGCACACCTTTTATATGTAAACAATAAGTGTGCCAAATTTCACAATGCTCCGTTCGCGCATTACTCGTAAAAAGGGATCATAAAATTTCGCTTCACGTATTTATATTTAGATTTCATTTGCGGTTATCTCGTACAAATTACCGCTTTGCAAAGAAAGGAATAAAACATACTTATTCAACTCTTTTTTTAGCACAGCTCCCGCATTAGTTACGCTTGACACTTGTAGCGTATGACGTTACAAACATTCCATCAACCACACAGAACAGAACCATAGAACCGAAATAACAATTTGTAAATCACATGAAGTGTTGTATCGATTAGCAATTGGACCCACAACACTCAGCGCAGGATCGCTTAAATCACTACGCCATACGTACAGTCAAAAAATTCGGCATCGTGACTGTTAATGAATGTCGCCTACTCTGAAATTTTCTTCCCATTCAGTGCTTATCTCATCTGCAAAAAGCTGACGATTGTTCATACATTGCTAGTCAGCCCACACTTAGCTCGGTTCTATTCGGTCAAAGATCGTATAATAAGAGAAATGTTAATCAAAGCGAATTGTTTTACATTTGCCTAGCTCTCCCACGCCTTCCGTTTCTGCGGAATATTGAGTAGGCACGGCGTATAACCAGTGTTAGCTGAGCTCTTAATGTTATACAGATACTTAGCGACGACAGGTCAAAAGAATAATATTATAACTGTTAATATGTGACTCATAAATTGAGCAATTGAGAGTACCACTCAGATGATACACAGGTTTAGTTGTTTCTTCGACTTCTCAATTTTTTTTTTATGATTAAATACAAAGGGGCAATCGTATGGCCTGATGATGATAAGCGATGTCGTAGTCGCCAGTGCTGTGCCAGCCTTTTAAAAAGGGTAAGTATATTTTTCTTGAAAGTTTCAAGGTCGGTTTAAATTCGGTAAAAAATACGAAAGGAATTGTATTAAAGTGACTTAATTCAGGCATGAATTTATGCGAAAGACTTACTTAGTACGGAAACCTGGTGGTTTACTGAGATACGTGCAAAGAAAAAGTAAAGAAAAATCGGACAAGTGCGAGTCTGACCCGCGCACCGAGGGTTCCGTACGCATTTTACCTTATTTGAGGTTGGTGCTAATTACGCTAGTCCTCTAAATCTGTATGAGCGTCCAAACAACTTAGAGGACTATCTTAAATGGAGTCTACTATGTATGTATGGGGACACCCTTAAATTTTCCACTTTTTTATTTTTTGTAATTTTTCCTTTATTTGTAATTACGAAATTTGGCCAAAAGCAGGGTCTTGCCCCTGCTTTTGGCCAAATTTCGTGATTTTAATTCAACGGGAACTACCATATAGGTTTTCGACCCAAAACCTATATACTTACCGTTGACCTAGAATTGCCAATTTTGGTTAAAACCAAGGTCTTACAGCACAAGTAAAGGAAAAATGCCGAAAATAAAAAAAAGTTGAAATTTAAGGTTAATTTTGGTACTTACAAGTTTTCGCAAAAATCTAATTTTGACCATATCAATTTGCTAGGTCCACCCGTTCCTGAGAAAATCGGTGGTGACACACGGACAGACAGACAGACAGACAGGCGGACAAGAAAGTGATCTTATAAAGGTTCTTTTTTTACCTTGTTAGGTACGGAACCCTAAAAAGTGTCAAAAGTACCTACTAAAATATTTGGTTGACTAGTGCTCAATAGATTTCATTTCCCTTGACTGATATGGCTGTCCGTGACAGTTTACTGAACAATAAAAAGGTATGATTAAAGTCACGCAATACAGGCAACAGCTGTCTTCCTCAAGGTAGCGGCGTATTCACGGATTTGAAAAGGCTTTAGGCTCTTCGATAATTTGTCAGGTAAATGTATAAAATTTTTGCGTTCCTAACTGCCTGACAAATAACACACAGCCAAAACGATTGGGTGCATGGGATCGTAACAGATAGGGGTGCACTTAAGGAGGGATTGCCCGAAATTCCCACGGGATCAAGAAAAAACGGTTAAATTAAAAATAAATTGTGGGCGTACCTCGTACATCGTCTACTTTATTTATATGAATACTTACACATTACAAAGTGAATTTATCCTAGCGTATGAGACGCATAGGTCAGTGTCCTAGCCGGTAAGATTACTTGCGATCTCACGGTGCGCAGGCGACTGTATCAGCGCCAGATACGACCTTTTGCTGATATGACGTCATATGCACAACACACTGTTCGTATATAATTATTATGTATTGTCTTGTCAGACGGTGAAATTATGATGTTTTGTAATGCCTGTGAAAAGGTTACGTAAAATGTTTAATTTAAGACTAGGAACAGTTTGAGAGGTTTCATGCATACATTTTAATATTATTTTTTTAAGATTGAGGCCCGGTTGCTCACCTTTCTCGTAAATACTGTACTCGTTAGAATCCGCTTGCGCGGACCAAATCTCGATGATTCGATCCCGCCACTGAGAGAAGTCGAGAATACTGGTGTAGGTCCAACAGCTTTCGGGAGTCGTACAAGTTCTTCTCTGGCCTACTAATTCCACTTTGGGCAGGGTTTGGGATCTGGCGGAAAAGGAAATATTTGATGACTGCTATTACGGTAACTGCGTACTGTTTTTAAAAATCGTGCCATAGATAAAATAATTTACAAATTGTTTTTTAAAATCGGCCGATTTCATACTATTGCCCAATATCATCAGCCCTTTACACTGTCCCACTGCTGGGCACGGCCCTCTACTCACCATGAGAAGGGTAAGGCCATAGTCCACCACGCTGGCCAAGTGCGGGTTGGCAGACTTCACATGTATTTCGAAAACATTATGGAGAACTCTAAGACATGCAGGTTTCCTCACGATGTTTTCCTTCACCGATAAGCAAACGATAATTAACAATTTAATACGCACTTAACTTCGAAAAGTTATTGGTGCGTGCCGTGGATTCGAACCCGAGACCCTCTGCGTAGCAGTCTGTCAGTCTCACCACTCGGCTATCGCTGCTTGCCAGTATTATCTCCTAAATATGATACAACAAGCAACAAGTCTGATGGAACCTCAGACCAACGCGTACATTGACAATTGCGGTTGCTATCAAACGTCTGGCAATTAGTAATAAGTAGGGATAATAGGGTATCATTGTACAGTAACTGCACTTGTTAAAAGATAATATAAATGTAAAAGACATTAAAGGACCATTTGACCACCTCTAGATTGGCATTCTCATCCAAATAAATTATACTGCCATTATTATCTGGCATGCTAATTTAAACGAAACATAACAGATGGTGATGGCACTGGCTCTTGATAAATTATTTTGCAATTATTTTAATCCGCCTAAACCAAGCCATTCACTGTACTACGACTGCAAAATTGTAGTTTGAACACAAAAGGTACGAGTTCCTCCTTCTTTTGAAGTCCTATAAAATAGAGAAATATAACAAACAGTTCGTTTAATGAAAAGCTCATCTCATGCCAAAAATTCATATATTATTATTACTGTATTTTTTTTGAAATCTTTTATTTTCAACCACAGTTTTTAGAGCTTATTAGTATTGAACCTATTGGTTTTGCTACTGAAGCGTTACTTAATTACCTATTAGTGCAATCGACCTCTGTCTATGCATATTTTCATTTATTTAAATCATTTCAGCCTTGTATTTTTAGCACCAGTTTTAATTTATTTTTCATTGCTCGATCTACTTGTAATGTATTTTATATTATCGTTATAAATAAATTAAAGACCTCTCTAAGGACATTTGTTTGTCGTAAAACTGAAATTAGTCGGCATAAACATTTTATACTAGTAACAAAAGCAGAAATAATTAAGTACCAGACGGACCTCTTGAATCAAAGTAAGATTTGAAGTTTGCATGGCGGTCAAAATAAAGTATTGCTTATGTAGAATGGCCGATGCCATAAGGTTTTCATATCTATAATATTAACACAAAACATTAAAAGACACGTGTACCATATTTTACACATTCAGCAACACATATATACGCTTTTCTAAGCATTGTATTCTGCGCCAAAAGAGTAGCGTGGAACGATAAATATTTCGAGCGTTTAGATTAAAATCCTGACAATATTTATCTGCGCGGCAAACGCATTACATAGCCAAAGTCGGTTCGTATAAATTGTTTAGCTAAGCTCATCTTGACAAATATTATAACTTACGAATTCTGCTGTTTTGAACTGGATCTTGTTTCTTTTCTCATTTCAGAAATACTTATAGCTATTTGTGTCATTAAGGCTTTAGACACCGGTAATAAATGCGGCTAATAAATAAACAAGATAACAAAAAAACGTAATTATCATAATAATACTTTTTTATTTAAAAACTAAATCGCACACACGTACTAAACGTCGCGTCGACCCTAAAATTGCGTTAGAAATGTATTGCGACTAACATGACGTTAATATTACTCTGACAACGGATACAAAGACCGGCTAGACTTGAAACAACAATAATCTATCTATCTATCTATAACGTCACACAGTGTTTTATGAAGACCATTTTTCGGACTTCTACATTCCATGGATTTGGGGTCTGAAATTTATTGAGCATATGAGGAAAGTAAAGAGCATCCTTTCTGTATATATAACTTTTCCACTTTTGGTAGAATCTTCGGGAAAAGTAAGAAAATCTAAAAATCCAAAATCTCGCTTAAATTTGATTCTAGTCAAGTTATGAGGTTCATTTTAACTGTTAAATGTGCAGTGAAAGAGACGCTATCGGTGCTTGTAACATTATTATTGCGTATCATGCTTAGTTTAAGAGGAATATCTTTTTTTTTAAATATCTGCTTTAAAATATGAAGATTTTCAAAAAAGTTTTTCTAAAAAACTAGTGATGCTAGCTTAATGGGGATTCGAAATATCTCTTTTTATTGAATATATCTATTATTAGCTTCTTTAATAAAAAGACGGTGTCCGAAAAATGGTCTTCATAAAACACTGTGCGTCACGCCTGTCTCCCATTGGGGTAGGCAGAGACTATGGAACGCCACATGCTTCGGTTCAAACATACCTCTTTCGCTTCATCGACATTCATTAACCTCGTCATGCATGCGCGTCGGTTATAGGTACTTTTTATTTTGCCCTTTATCAGTAGATCACCTATTTGGTCGGCGTACGTCCGCCTAGGGCGTCCCCTACCGACATTTCCATTTATTCTCGCACGATACACTCCTTTCGTATTTCTTCTTTCATCCATCCGCTCCAGATGTCCAAACCAACGTAACATTCCTTTTTCAATCTTTGTCACTACATCTTCTTTTAGACCACACTTTTCCCGTATCACACTGTTAGGCACTTTATCTTTCAATTATAAATTAGCGCATAATGAAACGTTATTTGTTAGGTTACTTGTAAAAACAGTTAAAATAGCATATATTTCTTGGATATCAACATATTTTTAATATATTCGTAAACATATGTCAGCATCTAATCTAAAACCTTTTATCTACTGCCCACATACATTTCAACCCCATTTTTAACATCGTGTCTGCCCACCCCATTAGTAAACAGTATGAAGATACAAATAAGACGTGTCTAGCTTACTTTATTATGTAGGTACGTGACTTCGAGGTGAGAAAAAATTCACCCGAGCTACGCGAGCCCGGTAAGAATTCATCTAAAGTAATGGCCTATGACTTTGATAAAGAATTTCGGATGTTATGTCATGTTCACTAATGTTATAAGTACAAAAGTGTGTTTGTTGTTTGACCTTTAGCGCCTTGAAAAACAAAAATGTGGATACTTTGTCAAGAAAATGTAATAGCGAGAGGGTAATAGCGTTACAACGAAAAAGAGTAATGCGTGGCTTAAACTATTTTGACCCTTTTTCCAATTCTATTTATAGTTAGGAAAATATTGTGAAAGACATAAGATGTGTCTGTTTTATGATGGTCGTCGCTTATGACACAATACTAATAAAAATGACTAAATAGATAGTCAGAGAAGTTAATAATGCGTCCGTTGTAAACAGATCAAAACTTCGGGCCCAAAAACATAACTTCGCGAATCTATACATATTATAAAATGAAGTCTGTCGCTATGAACGTCATTACTACTACTATCAACTCAAATCTACCGAACGGACTTTTATACGAGTTTCACCATATGTAGTATGTATGATTCTTGAGGTACGTCCAGGTATAATAATATAATTCAAGCGGTTGGAACCGCGGGCGCCGTTTAGTAAGGAATATTTGGTATCTGCAGAATGCCTGATACAGTAGACTAACCTGACAATTTTTTATTGTGTATTTATATTTTTGTTCTCCGCAGTAGAAAATATCCCGCGCTATATTCTACCATCTTTACATAACAACACAACAACCGTATAAAACTGATATAATGCGATATTGACGCACATAATACCCTCGTGGTATATTCCATTGAGAGTCGCGCACTGATTTAGCTTCACACATGCATCTCAGTTACGTAACACATTCATTCATGCATACATTGCATTCAGCACGCTACAATACATTACGCATACGCAATACCTATCTTATAATTTTATTTGCTTTGGAATTTTTGAGAACCTCCTCTCGTACTACATATAATTTTCATTCGGTGTTGAACTAAGAATGATTAATTATTATTCTTGTGGTGACGAATAAAATGTCGTTGTGTCACTACCCAATTTATTTCCGTGGGTATCGTTACAGGTGACTACGAAAAATACATACATAGACTCACGCCTGTTTCCCGGAGGGATAGGCAGAGACTACGGAACGCGATTTGCAACGATCTTGACATACCTCTCTTGCTTCATTCACTCCCATCAAGTTTCTCATGCATGCTCTTCTGTTAAGGGTACTTCTGACTTGTCCTTTTTAGGATGTCTCCAATCTGGTCAGAAAACGTCCGTCTAGACTCTAGATCTTCCCCTTTGTCCATGGGAAGTAAACAGTACCTTTAGTAAGTGGGACTATTCCAATCCATCTTGCCAGCGTGGTATAGTTGACCAATACTTATATTAACTCACGATGTTATTGTGACGCCTATTAGGAAAGGCTTATGCCGAAAACGGGACTGCAAAAGACTGTCTGATGGATTTTCCGTGCATTATTGTACTATCTAGTACGAGTTTTATACGGTGACGAAAGCCTAGTCGACGACAAATTTTTTTTACTCCGACTAATTTGATTAAAAAATGCGCCCCCTAGTGATCACTATCGATCGCTACTCTCCGTTAGTGGCACCTTTAGAAAATGTATGGAAATTGTTCCCGTCGACTAGTCTATCGTCACCGTGACGATCGAGTGCAAAATTCGTACTAGACCCTCTGTAAAGTTTTATTCAATACTAACTATAATAGGTCGTATTTTTGTAGTGTCAACTGTCAACAAACTTTCTATTAAGACCAATGTTCCTTCCTAAATGGTGGAAAATCATACAAAGCCTTTCTTAGAGAGAGCTTTATAAAGAAGAATAGTGTAGGCTACACCGTAATTCAGACTATTTGCTTTTTTATTAATTAAATTCTTAAATTTAGGTTGCCTGGAAGAGATCGCATTTAGCAATTAGACTGTCCTGTTGTGTAACTAGATTTAAATTACTTAGTTAACTATCGTAATTCCTTATGTTAACTGATGTACAATAAAGTGTTAATTTATCTATCTCTCTACATGATGAAAGCAATTCTGTCTAATTTTGATGTTTCCAACTTTAGTATTTTAGGCCCTTCTATGATGTCAGTCGGGGCAAATGGTTTATATACCTATATCATCAATATAAAAAAAGAAAGGTTCTGGAGTGGCGGCCACGTACCGGACGACGCAGCAGAGGTAGGCCCCCCGCAAGGTGGACCGACGATCTCGTCAAGATCGCGGGAGGCGGTTGGATGCGGGCGGCTCAAGACCGGTCTGTGTGGAGAACCTTGGGGGAGGCCTATGTCCAGCAGTGGACGTCGTTTGGCTGATATGATGATCATCAATATTGCCTTTGAATTTGTATTATCTCGTACTTGCAAAGTTTTACTAAATATTGAATTATTTGACTGCCCTGTTTGTCTATTGTTTAATAATTTTTATCTAATGTCCCTGCCGGCTGGAGGTCGTGGGTTTGACCCCCGTCCAGGACAAATCTATGTGAAGTGAACATGATTGCCTGTTTTACGTCAGGGTGTAATTTATCTATAATTTGTATGCCACAGGCTGCCTAATTTAGGCATCAGATGACCATTTGTGAGCCGTAATAGGATGTTATTATGAACGAAAGTTGCAAGGCGCGGTAGGAATTTTAATTATGATTTCTGGCATGGAGTGTGATTTGGAGTCTTATTTCTTACTAAATGGTATACCAATTCTACTCCTAAACAACAAACATGATTGTTCCCTTAGTATTACAGAAGAAATGGAGTATTTCCAAGTAACAACGGCGGCAAATTGACAGTGACAGAATGATAGGTTCGATTTGCGAGTAGTTTCAAAGTATTGTCGATTTTTATTATATACTAGCAGTCACCCGATGCTTTACCAGCCCTAAACTTTCAACCTCCATTTTACCCCCATAGGGATAATATTTAAAAACATCTTTCCTTAATTGGTGCCTAGAAGCACGATGACAAAAATTGTAGCTCTAGCCGCAGTGGCTCTGCGATGATATTCCGGACAGGACAAATAACGACAGGATAAATAATATCTATGATGATAATGACTAGGTAGGTGTGTAATAATGTTACTTCAGATCTATCAGAAAATGATCTAATAACCAATAACCCTCGATTACGCTTGCATTGGTCACACACACACATACACGAGCCCGGTTTAAGCTATTCAATATTAGCAAAATTTGGTCATCCATCTAATTTGATTCAGTTACGTAATGTCCATCTGTGTATAAATTCCTGTAGATAGACTTAAAGAAAATGTACAGGGCTTAAGTACAGGGCTTTGATCAATTAGACCCTAATTAACCTGATCGGACGCTGTGTACACTAATGAAGAAGAAATCTAATGACAAAGGTGAGCTCGTCTCTGTAATTATATTATTGTTTGAAATAGAATTAGTTTTATTATAAGTCAAATCGATTAGATCGATTGAGTAACATTTTGTTTAGTCTATTGAAAATTTCTGACAATGGTCACACTGAACTGTCACTTCCGTTCGCTTCCTTGAAAAATTACCACGTTGTCGACTCGTACGTAGAATATCGCCTTTTGAAAAGCACATCCTTGTAGCTACGCGAATAGTTGTGAAATCTATTAAATTGCCGCTTTTTTGACTCCCGGCACGGTTTGTGACATATTGAACATTTGTGAAAAATCTTGTGAACTTGCATCGTGCATTGAAGACGCCGCGTTGGAGTCTGGTAAAGTAAAGATAATTCACTTGCTAATATTGGCCAATTTAGTCTCGTGTATGTCTAGCTTGCCTCCAGGACTCCACTCAAGAACATCACCAGGAGATATTTGGTAAGACATTAATATTAAGATTACTTGTATTCGCTGTGCAACACAGTACATTTATGTCTGAGATTTGTTGTGGCTGACAAGGGCTGATGAATAGAGTCACGCTTCCACAAATCTGCTGCAATTAATCCCAGCTCCTTCTAGCCAAATTCTAGACATAATTTTTTGATAGCTAGAGCGTGGTTAACTGTGCCTATATTGTAAACTTGTATCTTAGCCGTTGATTGTATCTGAACTCAGATTGGTGTTGTATGAGCTATATATATCACCTTGTAGACAGTATTGTAGTGTTTGTCAGGTCAGTTATTGTCTAAAATACATAATATTTAATTGTATAAGTTGACCTAGATAATTTGAAACACATTGTCACATAACCTCAATCAGTAATTGTTGATTTGTATTGTTGGAAAATCTAACTTAAATTTGTTGTTGCATTAATAAGTCAGTTTGTTTGGATACATAACAGCTGTATGTATCAATAAATTTAGTAAATTTAGTTTATTGCATATATTCATAAACATAACAACCAACTTGACCTTGCCACTTGGGCGGGTCACATTAATAAACTTTGTTTTGTTATAATATAAAGATAATATTGTTAGGTAACACATATTCTGTGCTTACTTCCTTATTGTATATATCCTAAATAATACAGCCAGTCTGTCTGTTGCAAGTAATTAGTTAATTTATTTGAATATATAACTTTAATTAACTTATTCGAAGGTTCAACTTTGACTTTGTTTTGTGTCAATATATATTGAAATTATTAATTTTGTTGGACAGTAGATACCTGTCACTTGCCTGCACTTGCAGTAAACAGGCTAATACTTTGTTGGTTTCAAAGAATTAAGAAAAATTAAGTTTTGATTGTTAATTGTATTTAACGCTTGTCCGGGCTCTTTTGAATTTTGATTATGTCAGCTATCAAGGACTTGCGTGCGGCTGCTGGTGCTATTGCATCAGATTTGCGCTGGTTTGCCTCGGCCAATGCTTTAGTGAACCGGCCTGATCGCCAGCAGGCCTTACTTCAGAGGTACGAGCGGATTGACGATCGCCTGGCAAGTGTGGAACAGCAATTCCGCACTTTCAGCACTTGCTGTCTTGAAGTGTCAATCAATGATTTCACCGCTGACCAGCGAAATAAGGTCAGCGAAGACTATGCCCAGGTCTTAGACCTGTATGATGCTGTCTCCAATACTGCGAGACAACTAGTTGCCGATAGGGAAGGGCAACCCGGCCTGAAGCAGGAGCTTCCTAGGTCAGCACCGGGGCTGGTGAGTAGGCTCCCTACTTTGGACCTCCCCCATTTTGATGGCTGCCTAGGAAGCTACCTGGGCTTCATTAACTTGTTCGACAGCCTGGTCAATGACAGGGCTGACCTTCGGCCAGCACAAAAATTGGCATATTTAATGTCGGTTCTGGATGGGGAGGCTAAGGGCCTCATCCAGCATCTGCCCGTGTCTGACGAGGCGTACCAGACGGCTCGGGACCTAATTACCCGTAGGTACCATAATAAGCGTGGCCTCGCCGACACGCACATTGAGCAGATTTTGGGTTTGCCGACGCTCACCCGGGTCTCTGGGTTGCGCACCCAACTTTTGAACCCGCTCTTGGTGGCCATCAACGCACTTAAGTGCCTTGACCTGCCCGTGGACCAATGGTCCTATCTATTGGTGCACATTGTGCTGAAGAAGCTGCCTGCCGACCTGAGGTCGCGTTTTGAGCAGCGCTTTGGTGGGGATAGCGCGACCCATCTGCCCCCCTTTGCTGACCTGGAGAAGTTCCTGGAGGATGAGTGCCGGGTCTTGGAAAACTCCGGTGGTGACACGCCGGCTAAGTCGCAGCCGCCCAAGGTCAAGGAGCAGGCTCGCGTTCACACCCGAGCCAATGTTGACCGGCGCCCTCCTCGCTTTGCGGTCACGCAGAGCCCAGCGGAGTGCTCCTACTGCAAGGTCACGGGGCACAGAACGGCCAGTTGTAGGGCATTCTTGGACCTTCATGTCGCCTCTCGTAGGCGCATCGCGAATGCCCGCCGCCTTTGCTTCTCTTGTTTGGGGTCCCACTACCAGCGAGACTGCCCAAATTCTCGCCCCTGTCCTCACTGTGGAGGACAGCATTTGGACATTCTTTGTATGAATGCCAGAGAGGTTGGCCGCTTGTCCAACCAGCCGACGCCGCGCACGGGCGGGTGTTTTGAAGGTGGCAGCCGAGGCTCACCGGCGCGTAGCCGAGAGTCGCCTCGCTCAGTTGATCGCCACTCGCCCCGCTTGGAGAACCGTAGCGTGCGCACGCCTCCTCTCTCTCGCGCACCTGAATGTGCGACCGCGCAACGTCACCAGCACCATGACTGCTGCCCCAGGTACTCCCCTCCTTTGGCGGAGCGTCCCCGCCTTGACTCGCGCCCACCTCGTTTTGGGCGGGTGCGTCATTATGACCCCCCACAGATGGCGCGCGGATCGAGTCATCGCGCCTTTGAGGACTTCAAGCCGCACCCTCGTTTTGACTTGCCTGGTCCTGGCCAACGGTCGCCGCCCAGGCAACAATAGGTCATTGACCCCTGCCCTATAACTCCAACCTCCCCCATTGAGACCGTTATCCTACCAACGGTTGCTGTTAGGGTCTGGGGACCCAAGGGGACCTCTGTTGTTGTCCGTGCTATATTGGACACAGGTTCACAAGGTTGCATTGTTTCCACTTGTTTAGTAGGGCAGGTTAAATTAAATATGGGCTCTTTTCCGAATTGTATACGGGGTATAGGTGACGTAGCCTCTAATGTTGAAGGGCAAGGTAAGGTTTTGTTTGGCCCTGTTGAATCTTCACACCCGAGGATTTAAACCTCGGCTATTGTGTTGAAGAATATTTTGGGTATGCACCCACAGAAGCAGCTACCTGCTGCTGTGGTGAATTTGACATCGGGATTGGAACTGGCAGACCCCAAATTTGACACACCGGGACAAATCGACTTGTTGATTGGCTCTGATGTCCTCGGTGGAATTTTGATTGGTGGGAAACGGGTCTTGGTGCCAAATGGTTTGACTGCCATCCCGACCATATTTGGATTTGCTTTGATGGGACCTGTACCTAGGGACCCCCCTCCACCCGAACTTGATAATTTGTTGGCTGTAGGCTCCGCTCTCTCTGATGCGGTTCAGAGGTTTTGGGAGATAGAGGAGCCTCCTCAAGCTGCTCGTTTGAATCCAGAACATGAGGAGTGCGAGCTGTTCTTCCAGAACAACACTGGTCGACTCCGTTCTGGTCGGATTATTACGAGGCTACCTTTTCTGTCTGTTCGGCCTCCGCTTGGTGAGTCACGACCTTTAGCCGAAAAGAGATTGTTGGCTATGGAGCGCCGCATGGGTCGTGATCCGGAGCTCAGACAGAAGTACATTGAGTTCATGAGAGAATATGAACAATTGGGACACATGTCTGTGTCAAATTTGGATTGGCGTTCGGTGGAGCACTACTTTCTCCCGCATCATGCGGTATTGAAGCCATCGACTGGCAAGCTGCGCACGGTATTTGATGGTTCTGCGCAGACTTCAACAGGCGTATCCTTGAACCAGTGCTTGCATTCTGGTCCCAAGTTGGTCAAGGACCTTTGTGACGTCATCACCAGCTTCCGGCGACATCAGGTTGTCTTTGTGGCCGACATAAAAATGATGTTCAGGCAGACGATTATCCACCCTGATGACCGTCGCTTCCAGCTGATCCTTTGGAGAGAGTCTCCTCGCGATCCCATGGTCGTCTACGAGCTCAACACAAATACGTACGGGTTAAGGTCAAGCCCCTACTTGGCAATACGTTCTCTTTGGGAGCTCGCAGACCGCGAAGGCCTACGTTTCCCAAGAGCCTCCGCCATCTTGAAGGACGATATTTACGTCGATGACATTTGCTCGGGCGCCTCCACAGCGGACGAGGCGATCCTCCTGCGGGACGAATTGATAGGTATTTTGGCCTCCGCTGGTTATGAGTTGCGCAAATGGATTTCCAACTCGCCAGCGCTTTTGGAAGGCTTGCCAGAGGATCATCAGCAAGATCCACATTTGTTTGAGATTGTTGACAACCCCGCCATGATGGCTGTTCTCGGCGTTCAGTACAGACCAGTCCAAGACATCTTTACATATAACGTAGACTTGAAACTGCCGTGTTCTTGGACTAAACGTCTCGTATTGTCTACTGTCGCCAGAACCTTTGATCCGAACGGTTGGATCTGTCCAATTATATTTTGGGCAAAATGCTTCTTGCAGAAGCTTTGGACAGCAGGATTGACCTGGGACGAACCTCTGCACGGCACTCTTGTTGAGGAATGGACCTCTTTTGTATCCTCACTTCCTGCCGTCAACGAGATCTCCTTGCCTCGTCCCATCCTTCCTCCCGGGAAGTACAAGGCCACCCTTCACGGGTTTTGTGACGCCTCGGAACGTGGTCACGCCGCCGTGGTGTACTTGCGCACAGTTAGTGCCTCAGGTCAGGTGAGGGTTTCCCTGATCATGGCAAAGAGCAAGGTGGCACCCCTTCGGACATCTCTGACCATTCCAAAATTGGAGCTCTCGGGAGCTGCCCTTCTTGTACGCTTGTTGAACCACGTGTCCAGTACTTTGGGTAAAAGCATTTGCATTAATGGGACCTACGCCTGGACAGACAGCCAAATTGTTCTTTGTTGGTTGAAGGCTTCTGTCCACACTTTGGAGGTATTTGTCGCTAATCGCGTTTCCCAAATCCAGAAATCCGAAGTCAAGCTTGTTTGGAGACACGTGCCAGGTGAGCTCAACCCCGCTGATTGTGCCTCGCGCGGATGCTTGACGCCTAGTTTGATAGGTCATTCGCTGTGGTGGGGTCCGGAATGGTTGAGTCGACCAGAAACTGATTGGCCTCGAACGCCAGTTTTGAATACTTCTAATTTGCCGGGTCTACGAACACTCGCTCTTGAGAAGGTAGAATGCGCCTTCGACCCCGATTTCCTGTTGAATCGTTACAGCTCCCTCGACAAGTTGTTAGGTGTTACTGCTTGGATAAAGCGTTTTGTTTTTAACTTTAGGCACCCACAACAGAAACGTCTGACACCGTTTCTCTCACCACAGGAACGACAGGAGTCCCTCACCTTTAGGGTTCGTTCTGTGCAATTGGCGCATTTTGAGAAGGAGATTGCTATCCTTAAGTCAGGGAAATCGAAATTGTCGGGAGCAATATCTAAATTGAACCCCTTTTTGGACGATACGGGTCTCTTGCGCGTTGGAGGGCGTCTCAAGAACGCCAACCTCCCTTACGGAGCACGTCACCCCCTTTTGTTACCTAAGGACGGTCATTTGGTACGCTTGTTGGTAACTGACCGTCACCTTAAAAATTCGCATGCTGGTTGTAATGCCTTGTTGGCTATTTTGCAACGCGAATTTTGGATTTTGTCTGCCCGAAGAAATATTCGGAGTGTAGTCTTTCGCTGCATCCCTTGCTATAAGCTCAAGGCTTCTACCATGCAGCCCTTGATGGGAGACTTACCGGCAGATCGCGTAACTGAGAGCAGGACGTTTGACGGTGTTGGCACGGACTTCGCAGGTCCCTTTTTGGTGAAAACGTCGACACTTCGAAACAGCAAGACTGTCAAGGCCTACTTGTGCGTTTTTGTTTGTCTCTCCACAAAGGCCGTACACTTAGAACTGGTCTCCTCGCTTACGACCGAGGCGTTTGTAGCCACATTTGACAGATTTGTATCCCGCAGGGGGCTGCCTTCCTTGATCCGTTCTGACTGCGGCACTAACTTCAAGGGCACCTATAATTATTTGAATGATGTTGTTAATTTCCTTGAAACCAACAAAGCTGATATAGGTGATAGGCTTGCCCGACGTGGGATAAATTGGTTGTTTTCCCCACCAAATTGTCCACACTGGGGTGGTATATTTGAGGCCGCCGTAAAATCGGCCAAAACACACTTGCGCAGGACAATCCGTGAGTCTGTCCTTACATTTGAGGAACTCGCAACTGTGTTTTGTAAGATTGAGGCCGTTTTGAACTCTCGGCCATTGTGCCCGATCTCCTCAGATCCGAATGATTTGGAGGCCCTTACGCCGGGCCATTTTTTGATTGGTCGCCCACTTGTCGCCTTGCCTGAGTACCCCTATATTGATACGAGACCTGGTCGTCTCTCGCGTTTTGAATTGGTACGCCAGATTACTCAGAGCTTTTGGAAACGCTGGAACTTGGAATATTTGCACATACTCCAGCAACGCGTTAAGTGGACCGACAAGACCGATCCACCCAAGATTGGTGACCTCGTTTTGATCAAGGAGGCTAACCTTCCGCCACTCAGATGGCGCAGGGGGCGCATCCTTCATTTGGTAACTGGGGCTGATGGAGTTCCCCGATTTGCTGAGGTCTTGGTGGACGGTTCGACTCTGAGGAGAGCGGTTGCAACATTGTCACGTCTACCAACCGATTAGCGGACCGGTAGGCCGGTCCGGGGCGGGTGGATGTTTGAAATAGAATTAGTTTTATTATAAGTCAAATCGATTAGATCGATTGAGTAACATTTTGTTTAGTCTATTGAAAATTTCTGACAATGGTCACACTGAACTGTCACTTCCGTTCGCTTCCTTGAAAAATTACCACGTTGTCGACTCGTACGTAGAATATCGCCTTTTGAAAAGCACATCCTTGTAGCTACGCGAATAGTTGTGAAATCTATTAAATTGCCGCTTTTTTGACTCCCGGCACGGTTTGTGACATATTGAACATTTGTGAAAAATCTTGTGAACTTGCATCGTGCATTGAAGACGCCGCGTTGGAGTCTGGTAAAGTAAAGATAATTCACTTGCTAATATTGGCCAATTTAGTCTCGTGTATGTCTAGCTTGCCTCCAGGACTCCACTCAAGAACATCACCAGGAGATATTTGGTAAGACATTAATATTAAGATTACTTGTATTCGCTGTGCAACACAGTACATTTATGTCTGAGATTTGTTGTGGCTGACAAGGGCTGATGAATAGAGTCACGCTTCCACAAATCTGCTGCAATTAATCCCAGCTCCTTCTAGCCAAATTCTAGACAATTATCTTGGAGTTATTTTTAGAACAGAGCTGTTTAATGTTTGCTTTCGACGTTGATAATACAAGTAAAATCAAAGTAATATTATAAATGCAAAAGTGTGTGTATTTATTTTTCGTTCCTAAATCAAAATGGTTACACGGAATATGATAAATCCTATGACAAGCAGAGAACGTACATATGCTGCGATCATGTATTATAGAAATTCACTGCTGGACATAACCCATCACAAGGCACACAGACCAATCTTCATCTTCACACATCTGTGTGGAGAGATTATAAATATTAGCATTCATACATATATTAGGTCTTGGAGATAGAAATCCAGATGAAAATGCATCTAGTATTCTAATTATTTATTCTTTTTGTTATTAGATACATTCGTTTAAACATTTTACAGAAAAACTTAACCTAAAACCAGCTTACGAATAAAAAAATAAGAACGAAAGAGGAAAAAAGTCATCTTGGAGATAGTAGTCTACAATTTCAATTAATAACGAGCCGGTCTAAAGTCCTTTACGAATGCGACCACCCAACACACTAACAAACATCAAAGAAGGCAGTCTCCAAAAATATACGTGTTAATCAATATAGCGGCATTAATAATAAAGGAACTGGCACTATTATCACAGCTAATCAGGCTTTACCAATTAACGAGTAATAAATAAATGATGTAACATAAGAGCAACTACGGTTCCCAGTATTATGGGTGGCTCGATGTAGACTTTGCCTGTTTTATTTGTATTGTGTTTTTGCCTGTATTTGTTCCATTATAATACATTATTACATAATTTCGGTCTAATTGTTAGTGACTCAAAACGGTATAGATTCCGACCAAGAACACATATTTGTGTGATGAGCATGGAGATTTATAACGTGACTTCGCTTGCCGATAGTAAGCTAAAATCATTTATTCATTTTATAACAATGTTCCTATTATTCAGATATATAATACAACTTAATAATCTTAAAATACTATCCTAAGAAATATATATACAGAACATACAAAACAGAAAATAAAATAATTTCGAGGGCGTCATAAAAGTCCTCCACATCACCGTCGACCGGGAGCGTGCCCAGAACGCTGACAGCATTGCCACGTTGTATGGCAATGCTTCACTTTTGGGCCAAGTACACTCCAGCCTTCTGGTCACACGAGACGTCGACCAGTTTTTTTGCGAGATCTCTAAAAAGAGATCTCTTGCCGATTGTAGGTTTTTGCTTCGACAAGACGTGACAGCGAGTGGCATTTCCATCAGAGGGCTGCTGTGCTTCAGAGGGGACGTACAGCTGTCGGTCCCGGTTTAAGTCTGTGGACAAGGATCGTTAGTCCAAGTCGCAGGCCTTCGGACGCTCTAAAATCTCTGACACCAGAGTTGGCCACACACTCACACGAGAAAGAAAGAGACAATGTTTTTGTGTGCCTGGGTGTATTAATTGATATGTATTAATTTAGGATATTCAACCCTCTGCGACTGACGTGCCTTAATTGCTACATTTTCACTGAGACACCATTTCAACAGCAAATATTTTTATAGAATTAAATTATGTGGCTATTTTATTCATATTTTTAGACTATTTTATAAGGAATGCACATAAAATAAATTTTATTTTCAAAACTTAACAGTCTTTAATTCTTTATGTTCTTCAGAAAAATCAGTTTATGAGTCTAAAATCAACATTTTTTTAAACATAACTTTAGACATTTAAAAAAATAATGTTTTATGGCTGCAACAATACCTATTAATAATTTTTAATATCTAACCTATCTATGAACACGAAAAACGAGGCACCTATTTCTTTACTTATCTATTAAAATGTAATTAGCCGCAAATTGATTTATAATTTCCCTGTTTTCTTAATAATATGAGATGTAATTAAGAACCTCTGAGAAAATGCAGTTATTATCATTAGTATAGAATTTCACCTATTACTTCCTCGTGATGCCGTTTGTTATTTTTTAAAAGCAATCCCTATATCGCTTAAGTTTGATCCTAAATGTAAACCTGCATATAATAATTTTATATTATGGGATAACTTACACACAGTCACGTGACCCCAAACTAAGCACAACCCGTACACTGGTAACTAGAAAGCAGGTAAACATATTATCAACAATTATCATACAGAATGTTGATATGCATTTGAAAACTATTTTAATTTAGGTACTACTATAACTGAAATAAGTCACTCACATTTCACGTGAATGTGAAAAAATAGGTCACTAAAAGTTAAAAAAAATTTCGTCATCATACACTTTGAAAATTAACTCGGCGTTTTGACCGTTGCCGCCGCTCAGCTGATCGCCATTGCAGGTGCCTAACACACACAAGCACACATACCTACAGTGACTGCGCGATACAGTCTTATTTTGCACGATTTAGGTAACAGTCTATTCCATCGATATATATGTACTTATATGTCAATGGTTTATTCTGATTTACTGTCTAAGTAACATTTAATGAAAATAGGGTTTTATATCATCGCACACTGTTTGAAATAATTTTAGGTGAATAAGTATACTGTCTATATTGTATTACTAAAATATTTTGCAAATGCAGATCAACACATTGTATATTCTTAAATACATGTAGACCCATTACCAAGCCGAAGTCTACTCGTTTTGCACATCATACCAACTCATAGTAAGCAAAAATAATACCTGGGAAAAGATTTTTTTAAATTGTCATATTTTATAAGCCGCGATTTAAAGTGCGCGAGTGCGATTTTCGAGATATTTACTTATCCATGGGTGCATAGAACATCTATAGCACAATGGGATTTGAATTTTCATTCAGGGTCTTTTTACACCCCGTTTAACTATTTATAAATTACAGCTTACATATTATAAGGTATTCAGATATCGCCTGGGTAGTAATCGAACACCCGACGTCCGGCTTAGTAGTCTTATTTTCCTACTAGATGAGCTTGAAGGCTACTGCTCCGCTCCCATGGCTCATAGCGTGATATTATAAATGGGTTATCTAACACTGAAAGAATTTTTGAAATCGGTCCAGTAGTTCCTGAGATTAGCGAGTTCAACCAAACAAACAAACAAACAAACTCTTCAGCTTTATATATTATGTATAAGATTAGTGGTGAAAATCACAGAATTTACCCAAAACAGCGCATATAATTATTACTTGGTAGTAATGGTATTAATTATTTCCAACGCAGCAAGAGCTAAAGCAACCTGAAATAAATTAAAAACAAAAGAATTCTAAATTTGTCTTTTCTGACAAGGCAAATATTGAAATCAACAATAACAATGGCTCCTTACAACTGCGAGTGCGTATTTACAAAACATAATTTAATTACAACACTGATTCTTTGGCCTCAATACGAACCAAGCCTAGTGCTATGTTAAGACGACCGATTACACTCGTCACTTGTCAAAGTCGAGGCCTTTTTTACCAACACGTCTTATTATAATATACTGGTATCTCTTGTTCGCTGTACAGGTTTTGTAATATTTGTAAAGGTAATGCAGCCTTATTTGAAATGTCGATTTGCCTCTGGCGGTTCAATTTGTGACTAGGTTTGTCCTGCAACTGTTTTTGTTTTTGCTCAAAAGTGTTTCTTGGCTGCACAGATAGCGCAGTGGTTAGAGCGACTGCTTTAGTAGTCGTTGCAACGAGTATGTCGATATCCGCTCAATTTTGGGAATCGTTTGATCGATCGAACAACCCATTGAATTGACCACCCACATCGAATGAATCACTTCGATTGACTTACAAATTGTTGTGCTGAATGTTGTTTTTTGTATCCGATTACGAAGTTTTGCACAGATTTTTTTTTTCATTACAATAGGCTCAGCCATTCGACAGATTAGTCTGTAAAGACAGATTTATAAAAAGAATTCGTATGTAGCATTAAGATAACTATTAGGATTAATGAAATGCATTTATGCTGATATAATCAGAGACAAGATTTAATATATACTGGGAAGTAGATCAGAAGGCATAGACAAATGGATTTAAATTTGAAATGTCCATAGTTGAGTAATTATCTGTAACATTTATTAATCATGTGACAACGGTTAAGCAATATACTCAGTACTTTTAGGTTACGCAACAGCTGATTTATTTGAAAAATATAATACTGCATTATTAATAAAGGCAGTCGGGGGATATGACAAAAAAAAAATCAAATGCCTAACATAGATGCGGTCAGTTAACGGCTGTTTCAATATTCGATCTATCCATGAATTTGGTTGCTAGAGATACATATTTGACATATTTTGTATGGCGGTAATTCTTCGTCTTGGTGCAGCTTTCATTAGCAAAAGCATTTGATGTAGCTTTAAGACGCTTTGAAGATGCTAATATTCACTTAAACATCTGTTTTGGCTAGAAAGCGGCCTCTGACAAAACAAAAATCTAAGATGCATTCGAGATATGGCTAGGACCATGATGATGCTATGAAAAATTTAAAATCTATCTAATCCTGAGATTTAAATCGGAAATGCGACCATACCATAAAACGTGTTATCTTTGGGAAGAGTGAGCTCACAGATTGATTTAAAACGTGGACAGTTTTTGGAAGCGCAGGGTAAATCTAACGATTTGAATCTCTAGTTTAATCTATCTCCGATCTAATCTGTCTCTGATCTTATCTATCTCTGTTTGTAATCTATTGCTCAGGCGCTCATTTAATATTTAAGGCTGAGTAATTACGCTTGCTCGATGCTTTCGTAATAAAATAAAGAGCCTTGTCGTGTACACGTACGCTAGGTCATAGAAATATTAAAATGCTAATGATAATAAATTCATACAACACAACTAAGTTGGATGCGTGCTTATGAATTAATGTTGTTTTGTTTGAACAAAGGCATAAAATATATGTTATGGTGTATGTTACTCAATTTAGTTTGTGTAGGTGATGCATGAGTAAACTGTTTGTATAAAATTCGTGCGTTACTGACTGACAGACAGACAGGCACAGCCAACATGATTGAGCGCAAGAAGCTGAAATTTGACATGTATGTTCCTTGGGAACCATATCCATCTGGCATCCTCTAGTGTACCTACATAGATACATAAATTTACTCACGCCTTTAGTAGGCAGAGGCAGTAGAACGCCACTTGCTTCTATCCTTACAAACCTCACGCGCTTTCTCTACACTCATTACTCTTTTCATACATGCTCGCCGGTTTCGGGTATTTCGGACCTTGCCGTTTTTTAGGACGTCCCCAATTTGGTCGAAGAATGTCCGACGAGGTCTGCCGCGACCGACTTACCCACACACATTTGCCCTATAGATCTGATTCGTCATTCTCTCTTCACTCATTCGCTCCACGTGTCCAAACCACTTCAGCATTCCTTTCTCAATCCTAGTCACGACATCTTCTTTCAGACTACTGTTCTCTCGTATTACCACATTTGGAATTCTATCAATCAGTCTCACCCCGCACAAACTACGCAGTGATTGCATCTCAACTGCGTTAATTCTACTTTCATGCTTTTTCTGCCATACCCAACTCTCGCTTCCATACATCAACAAGCACTTCATTATGAACCGCCAATCGCGCTTCTTTTGGCTCAGTCTGCCCGTTCATGAAGTGCTCCATTTACACGATTGCCCGCAGTCACTCCTTTCAATATCTTCTTCACATCTTCCGTCTCTTGTAAACACGCTACCCAAATATACAAATTCTTTTGCTTGCTCTACTTTTTCATCTACAATCGCAATATTAGTGTAGAAATAAAAAAAATACATAAGACATTAAACATCGTTGGTTACAATATAAGCCATCAACAATACAAAGGTCACATGTCAAAATTTACATAAAGACGAATAAAATAATTAATTAAATTATCAAAAACATTGTTCAATGGTCATTGACATATTCATTCACGTAATAATAATATATGTATGGCATGCTATTTGACAAATTATTTTACTTTATACTGTCGATCATTAATGATTTTAGTCATGACACTTTGATAGATGATTAGTCTCTTTAAATGACTTGCGTGTAACTAGATCTATCTGTTATTATACAAGGTTCTTAAGCGAGAGTTAGACTCATGTAGTTACCGAGACCTATGACTACTGGGTAATTTGAGAAGCGATTTAGGTTCTTTGTTACCAGAAATGTACGAGGATGCATAGCGAGGAATGTGTTTGTTATGAACCAATAGAATCACTTGATTCATTTGCACATCTCTAATAGAATCGCAGCCTAAAGGTCATACACCCGTATAAACTCGAAACATGGACGTAACCATATCTACTTGATTATACTCTGTTTGAAATTCCCTGCTGCAACGCACTCCAATCGGGATTGTAACGTAATCACCTCAGCTCGGATCAAGTTTACGAACGCGTGTGGACGTGCAGATCGCGCGCTTACTGACTGTAGCTGAGCTTAACTTAAGGCTGCTAGCCAGGTTAACCAACAGTTGACGAGCCGTAAGCCTGACGTCACTGAATCATCATTTCGAAGCTGCTGATCTGATTGGTTATTTAAAAAAACGTGAAATATCCCGACAGAGAATCACCAACACAACGCACCGATAAATTATATTGACAGTAAAGACAGTAGCGGGTATCGGATTCAAACCCACAGTCGCAATAATAATATTAACTTTTCGTAAGCCGACGGCTTAAGGTAGTATGCCGATTGTCGTAAAGATATGTGACATTTGATATGGGGAGGCAGTACCCTTGAATAAGCTGAAAACAGCTCTCAGTCCCTTTGGATTGAGGCGCTCAGACGACAGCCGCTCTTAGGAAAACCAAATACTTGATAAATCTGGTGGGACTAGTAAACGGTCCCCTTATCCCTGGCTCCAACGCGACAAGGCTACAGAAGGGAGACTAACACGTTACACGTACACCTCTTCCGCCTGTCGCAGAGAACGGTGTCTTAGCGTTACCACCGCAAGAACAAAAAAGCCACAAATATACAGACGTCTCGTGATTCTAGCGTGTTTAGTCACATCACACACGCGCTTAAACAGGTCAGTCACGTGATTTTGGCATTTACGGGTCGAATCGACACGTGTCAACGACCATAGTAGTCGATCCGGTTAGACCACTTGGTCTGTTTGTTTTTACTACATTTTATCATCTGCTTTTTATCTTTCCGTTTTATTTTTATATCAGTTTAATTGGATTGTTTTGTTGCTTCATACATCAAGTGTGTTTTTGTAACATTTTTCCTTTTCTTATCAAAGATTGTTTTGTATAAATTACCCGGGAGTTTAAGAATAATTATGAGATTTCTTGTGTATTGCTATGTTTTTGTTATCAGTATTTGCATTGATAGTAAGGTCGGGTCAAGTAATTTGGGAATTACTCTATACGTAGTTCAGCAGACGCCAACTAGCTTGCATATTACTTGCAAAGTCTGAACATTTTCCTTTGGCAAAGCTTTCTTCACAAATGCTACTGTGATAAACGTCGGCGTAAATAGCGATTAGCAAGGGAAAAAGCCATGTCGTAATTCAATTCAATTCAAAATATTTATTTGCAAGAATATGGTACAATAGATGTTACAATAGATTGGAATACAACATATTCTGCCAAGAGTGGCGTGCAAATGTATTATTATACACCGCTATTTTTATAAGTTATAATACCTATACTCATTAATATAACATTTCTAAATCCACTTATACAGTTTCGTTAATTTTACTTTCTAAGAATTTATTTACAGTGTAATATTTTTATCTACTGTTAAAAAATTCAACTACTGTTTAAAACCTACATATGTGATGAATATTCTTAGCATTTTGTTTTTGTTTTATCAGCTTTCAGGATATCATTTTCAACTATCACGCAGCATTACACTGTGCAGATCTAAGTTCAATAACCGTCGTATCGCTTTGTCTTAATCTTGAAGATATCGTCGATAGTACAATTGATTACGACTGATTACAACAAAATACTTTTACTCTTAATTTAGACATAAGAATGCTGTGCACAATGTTTCTTGTAATTATACTGTTAGTGTGCTTTAAAATAAAAAAAATAAATAAAAATAAAATACATCCACTTATCATTGTGTGGTAAAGTACACGATTATGCTAGTAGGCCTTTCAAGGATAGACTTCAATTTAGATCATCGTATTTTATAGTGTACATTTTAGTATTAACATTGGGAAATCTATAGATAAGTTGGCAAAAACTGTGACTATTATAGTGCTGGCATATCAGCTGGCATATCGCATTTTCAACTCACAAAATAACTGGTATTACATAACATCATTAGGCAGCGATGGCTAGTGAACCAACCACAGATCATATAGTATAATGAACCAACAGTCGCCATGCAGACGGTATCGGATTAAAACTCACGGGGCGCCACATAACGTAACATAACTTCACGTCTTTATCCCCGAAGGGGTAGGCAGAGTTGTTTTAATACAACCACCACACCATACCCACACTTCGTCAGTTATGCTTTTTCGCCAGCACGCACTACTAACAAACTATTACTTTTCCTTACACAACTTCTGACCAATTCTTTTCAGTTTATTATCGAAGCAAGTGGCGTTCCGTTGTCTCTGCCTACCCCGACGGGAAAAAGAGTTAGTATATGTATGTATGTATTTATTACCGAAACATTTTGCGTCTTCATAATATTAAACGACCAACGGTGCAACGTACGAGTAGGTACCTACAAATTTCAAAAAGAAATATCCACGGTGCATAAAGCTTACACCGGAAAATTCCTGCGATATTTTGCCAAGAAAATATAGCAAGACATTAAATAGACGTTTAAGAATGTAATAAAATTGCCACAATCTATATTTCATTTTGACGTTTTAACGGTATCATTCCAAAGATTGCAAGTTATGAGCTTGCGGAGACGTTAGTAATGTCTTCGTCAGTTATTTGCCGACTTTTGAAATAAAAATGGCCACTGGCATTCGAAAAGATTTGAAAGACTTCTTTTTTTTTAAATAATCATACATACTATAAAACAAAGTCTGTCTTATGACTGTCCCTATGTATGCTTAAATCTTAAAAACTACGCAACGGATTTTAATGCGTTTTTTTTAATAGACAGAATGATTCAAGAGGAAGGTTTATATATATAATAAATGCGGGCGAAGCCGCTGAAGACGTCTAGTTTTGTATAAAAGCAGGCTGAGTTTGTGGTGTAAAGTAGTAAATGTATTTACTTATTATTTGGTTACCAATTTGTTTTTTGAAGTGGTGTGAAAAAAGCTCACTGACTTTTGTACTGTATAAAGAAATATACATACATACATACATAGACTCACGTCTGTTTCCCGGAGGGGTAGGCAGAGACTACGGAACGCCATTTGCAACGATCCTGACATATCTCTCTTGCTTCATTCACTCCCATCAGATTCCTCATGCATGCTCTTCTGTTTAGGGTACTTCTAACCTGTCCTGTTTTTAGGATGTCTCCAATCTGGTCAGAGAACGTCCGCCTAGGTCTTCCCCTTCGTCCTGTCCCTTCCACACTTGCCTTATATATCTGCTTGGTCAGTCTTTCGTCATCCATCCTCTCCACGTGCCCAAACCATCTTAACATACCTTTCTCGATGCTTGTCACTACATCTTCTTTTATCCCACAACACTCTCTTATCACACAATTCTTTACTCTGTCAGTCAAAGAAACACCACACATACTTCTCAGTGCTCTCATTTCTATAGCATTTATTCTACTTTCATGACTCTTCTGCCATACCCAACTATCACTACTATACATAAGAGTAGGTACTAACACCCCTCTATGCACAGCCAAACGTGCCTTTTTGGACACGTTTTGGCTATTCATAAACGCCTTCAGAGTTCCATTCACTCTATTACCTGCATTGACTCTTCTTTCAATATCTTCTACATTCTTACCATCTCATTCCCTTGCTCCACTCGCTGTCCATCGATCAGAACATTACAAGCCGTAACTCATTCTTCCTATTCAAAAACCATAACTTTAGTTTTACTTACATTCACTTTCATTCCTTTCCTCTCTTACGCACTATGCATGATTGTAACCATCTTCTGCAACTCCTCCGCTGAAGACGCAAGTATAACCTGATCATCAGTATAAAGGAGGCATTTGACAAGTAACTCATTCATCCTTATTCCACAATCACTATGTTTCAAATCTTGCAAACAACTGTCCATGAAGAGGTTGAACAGCCACGGCGACGTTACACATCCTTGTCTAACACCTGTGTTGATAGTAAACCAGTCAGTGTATGCCCCGTTTATCCTCACAAAAGCTCTAGAATCCTCATAAAGGGATTTCAGAGCACGAATGAGGCTGAAAAAAAATATATATTTATATTATCACTACATAATATAAACAAAGTTCTGTATGTTCGCAATAAATTCTAAATATACTGACCGGATTTTCATGCGGTATTCACCACTAGACAGAGTGATTAACGGGTAGGGTTTACTACCCGTGCAGAGCTGGGGCTGGTCGTGATTATTTATTTATACTTTATGGTACACCACAAACATTTCTTTGGAGACTTTACAATATGAGTAAAGTACAAAGGGCGGCTTTATCGCTTAGAGATATCTCTACTAGGCAACCTTTGGATGGAAATATTATTGGTAGGAAAATAGTGGTAGTTGTAGGTGTAACAGTTATTTATAATACATAGTTTATTTATTTATTGATTAAAGACAACACAATCATAACAGCTTTCACACAATGCGGTTGACATTGTTACAAGCATATAAGTCATATACATAAGTCATAGTACATGTAAAAAGCAAAATTAGAACACAAAATAGACATATAGCTCCTTTAGTTGTCTCTACACACATTTTTGATTGATGATTTTATTTTATTGCAGTTAACATGTATTTACAGAAAAATCTAGAATAGATTATGTAATACACCTCTGCCTACCCCTTCGGGAATAAAGGCGTGAAGTTATGTTATGTTATGTTAGATTGAAAGGGCTGCAAAGGTTAAAGACCACACAATAACGCATTATTTGATCCTTGACACATGACTGTCAGAAATCAATTAACATTCTAATTAAGTATTTCGTAAAGCCGCTCAACCATCCATCAGTTGCATATTACATTAATAACTTGACGCTAATTAATTATGTATTATGCTGGATAGCTACCTATCGTACCTAAGTTGCATTGCTATTTGTAGTCGATTGGGTACTACTATTTTTGGGTCTTTCTGCATTTTACTTTGTCTTACAAACAAACAAACTTTGTCTTACGATAACCTCGTGTATCCAGGTTACAAAACTTACAAAAAACACCAGTTTGGGCTCACAGAATGTGTGTAGTATTTGTAATTGACAGACGACGTATTAGCACTAGCAAAACGACTGCTTAAATGGTCCTACAGACGATCTGCCAGGTGTACCTATACCATTTGTAGTTATTGGCTTCGACTCGTACGAGTATGTATATCTTCTACCGTCACATTTTTATAATCATCCACCCCAATTCATTTTTAGGGCTCCGTACCTCGAAAGGAAAAAACGGAACCCTTATAGGATCACTTTGTTGTCCGTCCGTCTGTCAAGACCCTTTTTCTCAGGAATGCGTGGAGGTATCAAATTGAAATTTACACTAAATACTCAAATCTACGGTTCCATAGAGCTGTAAAAAATTCAAACTTCTAATCCAACGCAATCAAAAGATACAGCCGATTATGCTGCAAATTGCAGCATATTTTCAAACTCGCATTGGAATCAAAACCTATAGGGTACTTCCCGTGAACTCAGAATCTTGAAATTTGGTACGAAGCAACGTCTCATATCACATATAAAGGAAAAATTGCGAAAACCGTAAATTTTTAGTTACAGCATATACAAAAATATTTTTAATAAATTTAAAGTCACTACCCCTTTCTCTTGAACGCGTGGAAGTATTAAATTGAAATTCATATCAAATACTCAACTATATAACACTTTTAGGCTGCAACAAAATCAAGCTTCTATGTCAACGCAATCAAAAGAAAGAGCAATATAAGCATATTTTCTAACTCGCGACTACTCGCAAGTGAATCAAAACCTACAGGGTACTTCCCGTGATCTCAGAATCTTGAAATTTGGTACGAAGCAACGTCTTATAGCACATATAAAGGAAAAATTGCGAAAACTGTAAATTTTTAGTTACATCATATAATAAAAACATTTTTAATAAATTTAAAGTTACTACCCCTTTCTCTTGAACGCGTGGAGGTATTAAATTGAAATTCATATGAAATACTCAAGTATATAACACCGTTAGGCTGCAACAAAATCAAACTAAAAGTTTGATTTTTGTCGACGCAATCAAAAGAAAGAGCAATATAAGCATATTTTCAAACTCGCGAATACTCGCAAGTGAATCAAAACCTACAGGGTACATCCCATGAACTCAAAATCTCGAAATTTGGTACGAAGCAACGTCTCATATCACATATAAAGGAAAAATTGCGAAAACCGTAAATTTTTTGTTACAGCATATAAAAAAATATTTTTAATAAATTTAAAGTTACTACCCCTTTCTCTTGAACGCGTAAAGGTATTAAATTGAAATTCATATCAAATATTCAGGTATATAAAACCGTTAGGCTGTAACAAAATCAAGCTTCTATGTCAACGCAATCAAAAGAAAGAGCAATATAATCATATTTCCAAACTCGCGATTACTCGCAAGGGAATCTAAACCTACAGGGTACTTCCCGTGAACTCAAAATCTTGAAATTTGGTACAAAGCCACGTCTTATATCACATATAAAGGAAAAATTGCGAAAACCGTAAATTTTTAATTAAATCATATAATAAAAATATTTTTAATAAATTTAAAGTTACTACCCCTTTCTCTTGAACGCGTAGAGGTATTAAAATGAAATTCATATCAAATACTCAGGTATATAACACCGTTAGGCTGTAACAAAATTAAACTTCTATGTCTACGCAATCTTAAGAAGAGAGCAATATAATCATGTTTTCAAACTCGCGACTACTCAAATGGAGGGAATCAAAACCAAAAGGGTACTACCCGTGAACTAAAAATCTTGAAATTTGGTACGATGCAACGTCTTATCGCACAGATAAAGGTTGCGGAAGGCTGAGGACCATTTACTGTGGTGCGTGTTGGGAGAGGCCTATGTCCAGCAGTTGACTGCGATAGGCTGATTGAGATTGAGATTTCAAATAATTACATAGTCTTCAAACCGTTTTGCTAATTATTCTGTTTGTCGACCAGCCAGCTTGTCATGTAGACGTCACTATGTCATACGCGCTCTTTTATAACCGTAGTGTGAACATGGTGTGGACAGTATAACATACTATCACAATATAATTATGGCTATAGTTGCATTAATTGTCAACGAAAATACTTTTTAACATAGTATAATACCTATGCCTCCCGATGAAATGATGATGATAAAATAAAAGACTGCCTTATTAGGAAAGGTTATTATACTGTTAATGATTATTTTAGTGATAAGGATAGATGGTCACTTACACTAGACAACTCATGATCTACTACTTATTTAGAATTTATATAGATACTTAGCATTTTTCAGTTTATTATTATATAAAATTTCTAGTTCTTTTAAATTATTATTCGTTTATTATAATTAGGTCACTCCACTTACTACATTTACATTTGCATTGTTGTTCCACTAATTTTATTACAATTTACTGTACTGTAAGATGTAGATAACTCGTTATCATGGTCTGTGAACTAACGTTTTTGTGATTTTGTGTATTCATATATCGTCACTTCTGTAACATACATTTCCACCATAGTCCTGAACATGGTCACGAGTTGTATACATTATAAGTCGTAAGTGGATGCTCCTGTTACACAATATTCGCTGTTTGCATTGGAAGGCTAACTAAAACACATAATTTAGTAACTGCATTAATTACTTAAGTATTACGTCTGTAACTAATACTATTTTCAAGTAATTTAGTACAATGTGTAACAGTTGCAGCTCCTTACAAAAATAAAAATATGTACCATAATATTGGCGATTTAAAAGAGTGGCCTCGAGTTTTATTGCCCGTTCTTTCTCGTGGCTCTACCTATTGCTTTGCGAACGAGGCAGTAAATGTAAATGTAGAAGCATTAAGTAATTTAATTTTAAAATTGACGTTCATAAGCGTCACCTTGTGACCTAGATGAATAAATGATTTTGACTTTGACTTTGACTTTGATGGAAGTTGTTTATTTCATGCAATAGCGTTTTCTATTTATAATACCACAAATTTTGAACAAACACAAATACTAAGGACCACAATACTTGTTTATATTTATAATAACTGGGACGAGTTTCATTTATATACAAGCGATGCCCGGAGAGATCCTTTCTCTTCACGACATGAGTACAAAGCTACGATGCTCCAATCCTCTAGCTATGGCGGTACTGCTGAGGTGAAGGCAGCAGAATGTTTGTATCCAGCGAGGTTCGAAGTGTATGCACGTAATACGGGTATTCTGAGAGGTGTATTTTGGCAGAGAAGGATATGTAATAAAGCGTTTACTTCTTTCAGGCAATTTATCATCAGGTCATTATGATTTTTGTTTGCCAATTGTGTGCGAAGGATTTCTTAATAATACAAACAATCATATTAAGGTAAGCTTGGTAAAAAAAACTCTAGATTCAAAGGTTGGAAGTCCTAAACGCAATAAAAGTGGTCGTCCTAAAAAATCAGAAATGTACTGCTCAGAGCAAAAACGGCCAGCTGTAGCGTTGCATAAATACAACAATATACGGCAGTAACCTCAATAGATATAATCTAGTTCTCGTCTGATGGTCGTGGGAGACTTCAATATTGATTTTAGAATGAATCCCCAAAATGGAATTTCTACATATTTTTCATCTATAAACATGTTTCCGTTAATAAACACTAGCACAACACGAAGTAGTACAACTAAAGATAACTTTTTTTTTCGAACTTCAATATTCAATGCGGTACTATTCCTACCTTTTTCAGTCACCATTTACAGGTCTGGTTCAAATTTGATACTTAATTCCATACTTTAAAATTTTCATTTCCATTTTTATGTTTTTTTTTAATTTTCATAACGTATCACATCTTTACATACATCACGCCTTTTTATCCCCGAAGGGGCATGCAGAGGTGTATTACACACCCTCACTTCGCCAGTTATGTTTCGGTCCCAATGTAATAGGGGGCGAGCCTATTGCAATATACCGGACACATTACTTAGCGAGCGATAATTAACGTTTTAAACACCCACATTTGTAACTCCGAAAAGACAGTGACGTGCGCCCGGGGTACCTACGGATCGAACCCGAGATGATCGTCTCGGCAGTCCGTTACGTACACCACTGGGCTATCGCCGCTTACTTATTTTTGTAATTTTTTGTTTATTAAGAATATTGATTATTGTTTTATTTTGTGTGCAAATAGTCACCTAGTAATAGTTTTATTTTCATCGCAAATAAATACTATAATTATTAAAAATACTTTATTAATATTTTTGTTACAGATTTCTAATAGTCACTAAAAACTTTGTAAATCAATAACTTTGAAAAAAAATCTCACCATCATTCATCAGCAGACTTTTGCAAGGCTGCTGCAAGGCTAGTATAGGTAGGTACCTATTTAAGTTATATTATAAAAGAAGCGATATATGTTAATATAAAATAAAGGATGACTGATTACAAACGACAAAGAGGCCTTTTTCTTTAAATAAATTAAGGAAAAAGGCCTCTTTGTCTCCTCCAGCTTTCCATACTGTAATGTCATGGTTTTCATTTTGCAATAAAAATACCATAACTATGACTGGTGAACTTTTACTTATATACCGACCTACAGGTTTGTACGGAACCCTCGGTGCGCGAGTCCGACTCGCACTTGACCGGTTTTTTTTTGACATCTCATACACTAGTATTAAAACCCTGTGTCGAAATTTTACAACCATACAATCAACGAACACAATTTATTAACACCTAGACTCGAAACAACAAAACAATTTATGGATCACACAAAGTGTTGCACAGTACCCTTTTCATAGTGAGAAGAGGCCCGTGTCCAGCAGTGGGACAGCATTAAAGGCTGATGACAAAGTGTTGTCTCATGTGGGTATCGAACCCACAACACTCGGCGCGGTGTCAAGCGACAACGCCGCTTAAACCACTATTCCAACCGTGCAGTCAAATTGTACCTCAAATGTCAATTTTATTGTACATCAATGCATTTATACAAAGGCAGCGATAGCCTAGTGGAGATACCAACATACTGCCATGCAGAGGGTATCGGGTTCGAATCCACGGCGCGCACCACTGACTTTTCGGAGTTAATTGCGTATTAAATTGTGTAAGCCGTCGGTCCCGGTTGTCATGAAGATCTTTGACAGTCGTTATACAGATATATACATGTCAGTATCAGTACCTTCTAAGTAAACTAACACTAGTCTTAACCATAGAATATTGCTATCCCTTCGGGTTGCGGAGGTCAGACAAGCAGTCGCTCCGTGGAAAAGCTAATATTCAGCCAAATCCGGTTAGACTAGTAAGCGGACCCCAGGTTGAAACTGGGATAACGCTAGGAGAATGATCAATGCATTTATACCACATATTTCGGTATGACATAATAATTATTTTCCTTAGTAACAATTTCATTAATATATGATAACAAAAACCTGCAGAGGATAACATAATGAACGTATTGTAATTAGTAACTTTTTATGCGAGGCAGGTAAACGGCACATACTTGAGACTGTACTTCGCGATAGTTGGTCTCCACTCGGTTCAACTGAGAAATGTTTACCTCTTGTTCTTTTACCATCGTAGATGGTGAGTCGCTACCATTTATTTTTGAGTATACAAGACTTTTGGGTAAATTAAATTCCTGTCATATAGTCCTCTATGTGACAGAAATTTACCCAAAAGTCTTTCTTTACTAAGTAGTTTTTGGACATGCCAAGTCATACTCGTACTAACCATTAAAAGTACGCGCGTGCAATGCTCGAAATAACGACTTATCCATGGGTGCATAGGACATCTATAGATTTTGTACCTTATTAGAAAAATTTTATGGTGACTTTGAGCCTCAATATCTTCTGAAACAGTAATTTACCAGGTATGCCGAAGTAAAAAATTTTCGTAGTGATTGGTACAATATGGAATTTCAGTTTTCGTTAAGCGTGTCTTTACACCCCGTGTAATCAGGCATTATTTGTGTCTTACCTACTCAATGTTTAGAAATTTACACCATTACTTTGATGCAGGTTGCGTAAAAACACTATTAAGTACCTTAATAGTTATTATCGACATTACAATAGACTGCCTCCGTGGTTCAGTGGATAGCGTATGCGACTGCCGATCGGAGGTCTCGGGTTGGATCCCGGGTCGGGCAAAAGTGTTACTGGCTTTTTCCGAATTCTAAGTAGCAGCACGGAGTCTGGTGATGTGCCCGGTAACGGCAATAGTCTCGCCCCCTATTACGTGGGATCTCTATCCTAATTCATGGCGAAATGTGGGTGTAATATTACACCTCTGCCTACCCCTTCGGGGATACAAGCGTGAGTCTATAAAAAAATAGTTATTACTTTTAGGCGTCATTGAAGTGCCAACGATCTACTCATATCACAATTGGAAAATGTGGTTTAGTTAGTAAACGGAGATTGTCATGTTTTCATTACTATTTGGCGATAATAGCGTTCTTTTTAATTTCATGTTGCAGGAAACGGTCCCTCAATTGCCAAGACTGTACTCAATATTACAAGCTTCAGAAGGAAGATTTGACAAAGGCCGTGCTAATGCCTCGTCAAAGTTTCAGCTAAGCAGTCCCGGCAACTTACGGGTATGCAATACTAAATTATTGTTATCATCTCAAACACTACTATGTCCAGCAGTGGACATCTTGTCCACTGCTGGACATAGGCGCAATTTTCAAAGAATGGCCTACCTCTACTGCGATGTCTGGTATTCGGTTCTTCCAGCTAATAATAAAACCACTTGCAGAATGTAATTCGTCGAAGTAAATGTAATAATCATGCAACAACAAATATCTTATGTCATTATGTTATATATGTAAATATCAGTTTCCGAACGAATATCTATGTTCTATGTTCTGTACTTCTCATTTCAAATTTCAGTAATATACTAGCATCCAAACGCAGTGGTGGTTTTATTATTCGTAGATAGAACATTGGCGACGAGGTTGCCCGCGTTCCGAATTTGAATTGCGCGCGCATTCTACAAAATATGAAAATAATATTTGTGTAAAATGTCGAATATTATAGGAAATCTTGCATGTTTTGATCACGATTTACAAGAGTGGCAAATTTTTAGAGGTCGGCTATTGCAGTTTATTAAGCTAAACGACGTAAAACCGGAAAATAGTAGTGCCTTGTTACTGACACATTTTTCGGACAATAGTTACCGCCTTGCACGGAACTTACTTCATCCTAAAGTACTCGAGGAAGTAAAGTTCGAGGAGCTAGTAGAAAAATTAGACAAACATTTCACGTCGAAACGTTGTACTTTCGCTGATAGAGAGAAATTTTATGAGTCGAGAAGATCTGAGGGCGAGAGTGTAGAACAATGGGCGGCACGCGTGAGGGGCTTAGCCGTTCATTGTGAGTTTGGTGAAGCATTGGATATGTTACTGCGAGACCGGTTCATACTAGGGCTCGCGGCATGTCGGGAGCGTGACCGGCTGTTTGAAGAGGATGCAACCAAGCTAACTTTCGCGAAGGCGTTGGAGATAGCTCAGCAGGCGGCATATGCGCGCTTGGCTCGTGCTGGGGCCGCGGCAGTGGACGCAGCCGGGCCGATCGCCAGTAAGACCCAGATCAAGGAGGAACCTGTGTACCGGATGGGTGGGCAGCGCGGACAACGCGAGCCGGCCGCAGCCGCCGGCTACGTGAATGACCGTTCCGGGGAGAACCGCCGGTGCACGGCGTGCGGACTCAGAAATCACAACGTCGAAAAGTGTCGGTATAAAAACTATCAGTGCCGGGTGTGTGGTGTAAAAGGTCACTTAAAGAAGATGTGCAGTGCTAATAAGTTTGAGTCTCGTTTGCAGTGCTTGAACACTGAAGAAAGGCAATATGAACAAAGTGACTGCGAAAATTGTGAGTTAAACAATCTGCGGTATGTAAGTAACTCGCCTGTAATTATAAACGTGTTAATTGACAATATTAGACTAGACATGGAGTTGGATTCTGGCTCGGGAGCTAGTGTTATATCCGAAATGCTTTACAATAAATTTTTTCGCAATCATAGTTTATTAAAATGTAACGTGAAAATGTGTCTTTATAGCGGCCATAGAATCTCGCCTCTGGGATATTTTCAAGTTAAAGTAACATATTTAAACAATTCCCACGATATTAAAATATTTGTTATGCCGAACGCAGGACCCCCACTGCTGGGGCGAGATTTTATGTCAAAGTTTAGGATATATTTTTCTTCGGATTTAAATAATATTAAAGCTTTGTCTATGAATAACTCCGACACGAAAGAAATGCAGCAACTTATATCTAAGTACTCTAACTTGTTTACTAGCGAGTTAGGTAGATTCAATAAATTTGAAGTTAAACTTATTTTAAAAGAAGGCGCTCAACCAAAGTTTTTTAAGCCACGTTCTGTGCCTTTCGCCCTTAAGAAAAAGGTGGAGGAGGAAATAGATAGGCTGGTAGGCTTAGGAATATTACAACCGATTAAATTTTCGAAATATGGTACCCCTATTGTTCCTGTTTTAAAAGAAAATGGCAAGGTTAAGATAGCCGGTGATTTCTCGATAACATTAAATAAAGACTTAGAAATAGAGAAATATCCTATGCCTAGGATTGAAGAGGTTTTTGCGAAGTTAGGTGGTGGCAAGAGTTATAGTAAAATTGATCTTAGCAACGCATATAATCAATTTGTGTTAGATGAAACGTCACAGGAGCTCACTACGATTAGCACGAGTAAAGGACTTTTTAAATATACTCGACTCGTATATGGTTTGGCAAATGCACCGGCTATTTTCCAACGAGCGATGGAGTCATTGCTGATTGGAATAGAAGGTGTGAGTATATGGTTGGACGACGTATGTGTAACTGCGCCATCTAAACAATTGCATTTTAGTAGGCTAAATGAGGTGTTACATAGATTATCAGACGCCGGTTTGAAATTACAAAAAGAAAAATGTTGTTTTTTTCAGGATAGTGTCACGTATTTAGGTTACATTATAGATAAAAATGGCTTAAGAACTTGCCCTAAGAAGACTGAAGCAATTATAAATGCGCCACGGCCAACCAATGTCACAGAAGTTAAGCGATTCTTAGGCTTAATTAATTACTATCGTAATTTTATCCCGAACGCATCCGCTAAATTACATGCGTTGCATAAATTGCTTCGTAAGGGGGCGCAGTGGGAATGGAACGATAACCACGAGCGTGCATTTCAAAATGTAAAAGCTGAGCTTTCTTCAGAAAGAGTACTTGCTCATTTTGACCCCACCGCGCAGTTAGTGTTGACAGTAGATGCAGGCCCGGCTGGGCTCGGTGCAGTCTTGGCGCAGCGCGAAAGCGAGGCTCCGCATCTCGAGCACCCGTTAGCATTCGCTTCAAGATCGCTATCGGCTAGTGAACAGAATTACAGTCAAATCCAGAAAGAAGCAACGGCTATAATTTTTGCTGTAAAATATTTTCACCAATATTTATATGGACGTCAGGAACCATTTATTCTAAGGACTGATCATCGTCCATTGCTTTCTATTTTTGGCAAAAAAACCGGCGTTTCGGTCATGGCGGCGTCAAGGCTTCAACGTTATGCAATAATTTTGTCTGCTTATAATTATTGCGTACAGTACATAAAGAGTGAAAATAACGTCACGGCAGATTATTTATCGCGTTCGCCGTTGCCTGAATCTAACTGTACAGCGGAGGGTGGCGAGGATTTATCTTTTCTAAATTTTTTAGATGCTAATGTCGCTCCGCTTACTTTTATCGATATTAAAACGGAAACTAAAAAGGATGTCACCCTGCAAAAGGTTATTAAATATATGCAAAAGGGCTGGCCTCGAAAAATAAATTGTAACCTGGTTCGCCCATATTTCAATTGCAAAACGGATTTAGAGTTAGAAGATGGGTGCATTTTTCGAGGCCATCGTGTGGTAATACCGTCGGTGTACCGCGAAAGATTATTAAAAGAACTACATTCTGGGCATTTTGGCGTGGTTAAGACTAAGAGCAATGCTCGCAGTAGGTTTTGGTGGCCTTCCATCGATAGAGATATAGAGGAATGGGTGGGCTCGTGTACAGTATGTGCCGGCACGCGGGCTGCGCCGCCGCGCGCGCCGCCTGCGCCCTGGCCGCGCGACTCGGCTCCCTGGCGACGTATTCACATTGACTATATGACTGTGAACCAGCGCGTTTATTTAATTGTTGTAGACTCATATAGCAAGTGGTTGGAGTGTTTACATATGAGTTGCGGCCTTTCTAGCCGAGCGCTTATAGTTCAATTAAAGGAGTTATTTTCCAGGTTCGGTATACCGAGTGTCATAGTTTCTGACAATGATGTTAAAATTAAATCGCACGAATTTAAATACTTTTGTCAAATGAATGGTATTCGCTACATAACAACTCCTATATATCACCCATCTAGTAACGGACAGGTTGAAAACTCTGTTAAAACATGCAAAAAGATGATAAAATGTATAATTAGTGAAAACTATCAACAAAATGTAATTCATGAAAAGATGTTAGGATTTTTATTTGACTATAGAAATACACCACATTGTGCAACGGGCAAAAGCCCCGCTATGCTTATGTTTGGCAGAAAGATTATATCTAGGCTCGATTTGTTACTAAATAATAATAGTAAGGCTAATAACATTGTAAGCTCGAACAGAAAAAATTCTGTGGGCGATATTGTATGGTTGAAGTGGTACATAGCGAGAAGGGAAATCTGGACTTTAGGGAAGATTGTGAGAGTAATAGGTAATCGAATGTTTGAGATATTTGTTAAAGATTATAATGTTAATTGTAGGAGACATATTGACCAGATTAGAAAGTATACAGGTGTAACCATTACTGAGACCGAGTGGCGCGGTGCACGCCATAGTGTCATGGACAGCCCCATGTCCTCGCCTGCGCGACCGCGCTTGTGTTCGCCGCTCCCATCCGCGCCTGTCGCAGAGACGACAGAGCTGCGATCGCCACGAGAAAATGAATCGCAAACTGCCGAAGGGAATAATAATAGGGAGGAGGACGAGTGGGTTGAAGCCCAAAGTGAAATGGGTGCTGATGAGCCCGCTAATGCCGAGGCTAATGAAAATATTGCCGATCATCATGCTGAGAGGCTTTCTGAGCCACAGCAAACAAGGCCGATGCGTAGTTGTAGGCGTAAGATTAATTATAAGGTTTAGTTTAGATTAAGATTATAGATTCAAAGAACTTTGTGAGTGTAGTAGATATAAACAATGTTTTTTGTAAATAGTGTTGGAGGAGTGTTATATATGTAAATATCAGTTTCCGAACGAATATCTATGTTCTATGTTCTGTACTTCTCATTTCAAATTTCAGTAATATACTAGCATCCAAACGCAGTGGTGGTTTTATTATTCGTAGATAGAACACATTAGCACAGAGAATTGTTGGATAATTAACTTGATAAACAATGACTTTCCCATTAATCTGTTGGCCGCGACAAAACAATGACGTAGTTGTGACGTCATAGTATGATGGCACTTGCTTTTTAATTAAGAACAATGGATTTGTGGCATCTATGGTCAGTGCATTGGCACGTTTAAGGAAAATCCTTTTGAATTACTTTATTTTTAATGTAAATTCGTTGTATAGATCACGTATCCATGCTATTTTAATATTATTATATGTGTAGCATGTAATGAAACTCACGATGCACACCACGTTTCGAAGTAAATGTGCATTCAATTGTTAAAAATTGCCTGCCAAAAGGTGAAGGAAAACATTGTAAGGAAACCCGGGTGTTTGAGAGCTCTCTATAGGTAATGTTCTCAAAAGACATGAAAAGGTCCGTGCGTACCAATGGGATTATATACAGGGTAGTAAATTTTTTCACAGGGCAAGAGGCTGCTACGTAACACCTGGTCTTTAAGATGTCCGCAAATTATTATCATCTATGTGGAAAGCCTTGGGAAGGCATATTATATGTTCAGAATTGAAAGTCTTTCAGCTGAGGTGATCACGATGAGATAAGGGCGTAACTGTTATGACATGATGACATACCTCGTAGCTTAATTATTTATTTAAGTTCGCTTTAGTTTTCACTCAAAGCGAGTGTTCAATGAGTTTCAATAGTACAGTCAAGGGTTATCAGCCCAAAGTCTTACATAGTGATATTATGCGGGAACATGCGAGGGTGTACGACAATACACCACATACACCTACGTGGAAACGCCTCAAACGCTCAATAGATTACTTTGCAAACAGTTCTCGATCTTATCTCTTCACTTTTATTGTGTCCTAGTATAAAAAAGTTATTCAGCAAGTGTATTGGATGGAAAACTTTTCTTGAAGAAATATTTCCACATCTCATCACGCCCATGCATTTCTTTGAAGTTACTTTAATTTTTTACGCCCACATAGTCTCCATGTGAAGTACGTAATTGCGTGCATAGTTGTCCCCTGTATTGCTAATGAAAATTTCAGGCGGAATCGATTTTCGCTTGACCTGAAACTCGAAACGGGGAATAATTAAATACCGTTGCCAAAACATGGGGAGAGAATGTACTACAGTTTTAAAAACCTTGTCGTGTATTATCCGTTTCACAAAATATGTCCAATTTAACCATTAATCTATAGATGTCCATTTTCGACTTGGGCATACATGCCGAATCATGTTCAGAAAATAATATTCATATTCATATCCTGTAATATAATTATAATTAAGTATAAATAAAGAGTATATGAGCAAAGAATAAATATACCTAATGGAGTTTTCCGCGAATTACCTATATACCCGCAAGTGTTTGGGAATGGCACGCAATTTTCAGTACCTACATAGATTACGTATAAAAACTATAAGAATAAACGATTTACTCGCGGGACTACTGTGACACGCACGGCAGTCATTCCGCCATGGAAAGGCCTATATTCAACGAGGGTTAATTGCACAACACTAACGAGTCTGACGTGACAGTGATTAAAACAGTCGGATAAGCCTCGCCTGTGAATAGTAATCTGAGAGTTTTCCATTATGGTCTTGAAAGACTCGTGAAGCCTGCCAATTCACACTTGGTCAGCGAGGTGGACTTACCGTTCATAAAGTGAGAACAGGCCCGTGTCTAGCAGTAAGAAAGTACATATATACAGGACTAATGATGATGAATAGTATGAATTCAGTATCCTAAAACGTCCCCATTTACTTGTCACTTAAATTTTTAAATGAATACTTCGTGTAGATATTCCAAAAAGTAATGATCATATTTTATTGGAGTCTACTGGACAGAGATTTCGGATCATCTTAATCGTTGAAATGAGTTGAGAAAAGAATTCGTTGCCGTCGTCATTCATAGTCTGTCCGTTGCCCGCAAAAATGAATCTTCATTAAATTGCTCGTTTACATTTCTGTCTCTACGCAAGAATGACAAACAGACGTACACGTTACGTTGTATACATTTTGACTTAGCAGCGGAAGTTATACTTAGCAGATTCTTACACGTATTCTGCTAAATTATTCCTATGCTAGTCCATATTTTCGCTGCAATATTAGCAGTTAAGGCACTACAAACTTATACAGAAAAAGACAATTTTACCACATTATTTTTGTCTAATCTGTCATCCAAATGTACAGATTTTCATAGAATGCCCGCCCGTTTTTTGCCCCTGTACACAAGGGGTGACATTATAATATACTCGTAGAATGTAAGAAGACAATATTTTTCAAGTAAGTAGTAGTTGGATCGTTAAAGTCGCCTTCTCATTAAATGTGGAAACTGCAAAGGTATGCGAAATAAATCTTGTTTTGTCTATTTAGGTACTTTTAAAACAATGTATTGTTTTGATACAAATTGTATTATACCTTTTTATTAGCCACCTGCCGAGAATATATTATAGTAAACATATTGACTATTTTACAGTGTTACAGCGCTAGTGTTAGCGATTGTAAGTCAGGAATATTCAGGCAAAGTTACCGATATGCGTACTTTTGCTTAGAATTATCACGTGAGGCATTTGTAGGTGACATATTGCCAAGCACTGACAAGCTTGTTAAACTATTGGCAATGAATACAGATTTATATAGAAGCGCAGTTTGCGGCGCTGGCGTGGTTCTCCGTCTCTCTCGCTCTCGTAATTACGATACACTGGAGGAGAGAGAGACAGCTGCCGCAGCGCGACTACCACGCTACCAAGCGGCAATTTGAGTCGCAGAAAGTTTGTCTTCAAAGCGCCGTTATGAAATGCGCTTCTATGTAAATATCTGAGCTCTTTGCTATTGGTCTTGCATCGTTCTTTCAAATTGAGTCAAATATGTGAGATTATGAGAGTGTGTGAATAGGTTAGTTAGGGTATTGTGCACTTGAGGTTACGCAAGCATTTGTTGTATAATATCTACGAGCGGTGGACTAATCTTCATTGAAACTGGCTACCGTTGATCTGCAGTCCCACTAGGTGCTTGTTAATTTATTAAGTTATAATCTTGGCCCTGACGCTATCTGCTGGCAATATTATCTATGACTGCCTCCGTGGTCCAATGGATAGCATATGCGACTGCTGATCGGAGCTCCCGGGTTCGATTCCCGGGTCGGGCAAAAGTGTTACTGGGTTTTTTCGAATACTCAGAAGCAGCCCGGAGTCTGGTGATGTGGGACCTAAATATTCATGGCGAAATGTGGGTGTAATATTTACACCTCTACCTACCCCTTCGGGGATACAGGCGTGAGACTATAATAAATAAATAAATATTATCTGTTTGATGTAAAGTGGTTACTGAAGAAAAGCAGTATATAGTCAAATATAAGGAAATATAAAATATAGTCCGGAACATAAAAGTGTGTGTGTAATTACTAAAAATTGCTAATAACATAAGCGACAAACACAAATGGTTGAAAATCCTAAAATCAGACTATCAAGGACACACAAGACGTCCAACATGAAAAAGATACTATTTAATCAGCGATGTAGGTTCTTAGTTTAGTGCAATGAAACTCATATTACGAGTATTCAGAAGTATGGCATTAATGAATGTGTTAGACGGATACATCAATTAGATTTTATTGCACACCAATATAACATTTTACAGTACAAGTAGCTTAAAACTGTGATTAATGCTCAATCGGCGGCTTATCGCTAAGTGCGATCTATTTCAGGCAAGTTTTCAAGTATGTCAATATGAATGGTAATTTGTAGTAAACGCGTAATTTTCTGGGTGTATAACGAATATTATACGAAGAACTACGAAAAGTTTTAAGATCTTCTGAATAAGTTATGTGACAAGAAGGAGTAGTCGAATAAATAGAACATAAAAACTGTAGGTACATTGTAAAAATATTTCTCCCAACTGATTAAATAACATTTAATGACTGCCTTGATTAAGTGTATTATGGCTCTACTAATATATGTAGGTCCCAACATTAATGATATATTAGTTGTTTCAGTGTAGGTTCGTAATTAGTGTTTCAGATTACATACGTAATTACGGTCATTTTGATTCTGTACACAGCAAAGATATATGTAAGGTGGAGTGAAAATGTTGTCATATTGCGTATATTGGTATATTATGTGATACTTACCGACGAGACGTTTATTTGTGTCACTTTATGTCCTAGAAGATATAAATAACTTTGAATTTGTCCATCAATTACATCCTACTGTCACATTTTTCTGCTATTTTGCTGCACAGCATGAATGGGCTGGGCTTGGAGCAGATCGAAGTAAATAGCTGCAAAGAGTAACAGCTGGCAACCTACTGTATTTTTTCGTTTGTGAAATAAAGGGAGACAGAATGACAAGAGAAAGTGACAATGGCCAATTTACCATTCTATCTAGTGAAACACATGCTAGCAATGCCTTTTTGGCATAACCATTTGGCAATCATTTTAACTCGGTAGCTCCGATTGAATTACCCGACGATTGGAACTTTGGTCAGATGCCTGCTAGCTCGTCTGTCGCCCTGATTTATGATGAAATAATAATCATATCGCTTATATGGTTCATAACAGGGTAAGTGACCCTTGAATGCGAACTTTCATTGCCACACTGTAAAAAGCTCATTGGTGACTAACAGAGCAGTTCTTGTGTAATCAAACTTAGTAATAAGCCTTAAAAGCCTTCTCTCATTCGGCATTGATTACAGAATCACTTAAATACAAAACTTTTGACCTCATCCATTCATGACTGTCTCCAATAACGCTGGACACATCAAGGTCGAAAATGTCAACAAACTTCAACGATTCCTATCCCATTTCAATATCAGTTGCTCAGCCAATTACCAAATTATTTAGTCCCCTAGATTCAAAGGGGTCTTTTGATTTGACGATCAATTTTGCAATTGTGGATCCGCACGATATTTTTAACCTTTTGCTGTCGACCTCATTCGAGTACTTAGACGTTTAGTGTATATCAAGGTTGGTTCACAATCACTTTTACTTGCAATCTGAGCCTATGCATCTGTTAATTTGATAGTACAGCGGGACCGCGGCTAACTATTTATAGCGATAAGTAATTGTAATTTGTTCAATTATACGCGAAGACATTGAACTTGAATCGTAGTTTTTTCGCTCTTGTTTTTTGAGCAAACGATAATCTTGTTTTGTGTGAAAATAATTTCAACAGATTATCTCATGTTCATCTAAGTAATAAAAGTATTATTTTTTTATGTTAATAGGCGGCAAACGAGCAGACGGATTGCCTGATGGTAAGCAATGACCGCCGCACATGGACACAAGCAACACCACAGGAGTCACAAGTGCGTTGCCGCCCTTTGGGGTTGGGAATGCGGATAGGATGAGGAGTGGGATGAGAAGTGGGATAAGGGAGAAGGAATAGGGGATAGGGCCTCCGGCACTCTCACTCACCGAACGAAACGCAACAGTTTAGGTAGCGTTACTTTACGTCGATTTTCTGTGAGAGGGTAGTACTTCCCCGGTCGAGTCGGCCCATTCATGCTGAAATCAGCAAGGCTCTACTACCTGTAAATAAACAAATTCATGGCGTGATTTTGTATTTAAATGTAGTGTCGCTAGTGCACGACTCCTAAAATAGTAATGATTGATGGATTTAATGTTAAATGCTGATTGCTCTCGCGGTTCTGAACAACATTCTTCATTCAGCAGAAATTTGCAACATGCCTTTGAAGTCACATTCAGAATTTTCCCATTTCTGCTCTTTTGTTATATAACTGATTTTTTATGTGTAGCCTAGACTGATCACATAATTTATTGGTGACAATCGTACGAACATCCGTTCTTCTGAGTTTCTTCAAACAGACAGGACCCGTTGCCACTCGAGGATGGAGTCCTCGAGTAGGAGGAGTAGGAGCTCGTAATATTACGTAATTTAGAAGGAAAGCAAATACAATTAGCATCCCTAAACCTCTTCATAACAAATACATTTCTGCATTCATAAATCAATCATCCGCGAATCAAAACACAATTTCCAATCTCAATACATATTTTCGCAAACAAGAAAAATAAACAAATATAATTGTGTTATAATATTATTGTTGGGAAGGAAAACAAACGACTTGGTGTCGTATGATCTTAATCGATGCGTTGCAACGCATCGATTAAGATCATACGACACCAAGTCGTTTGACGTCACTAGCCGCTCCGGCCATCTCGTGTGCGTAATATGGAAATATGGTGTTGCCAGAAAAAAATATTACTGTCATTGCTTGGCTTAGCACTTTATCAGAGTTTATTTGCCTATTCTTGCTGCGGCTTTCATACTCAATCAATTTGGTAGTCAATAAAAAATATCGTAAACGACCCTTTGTCAAACGCTTAACGTTTTTAGCTACAAGGATTTTAACTACAAGAAATTTAATTACAACAATTAAATATTGAAATATATGTTAATCGATGCTAATGCTGGTATTCTGCATGCATTCTGTAAAAGTGTAACTTTTCAAAATAAATTTATCTAGGATACGTTTTGATAATTAATATTGTTTATTAGAGTTTATTTGCCTATTCTTACTGCGGTCTTCATACTAAATCAATTTGGTAGTCAATGACAATTATCGTAAATGACACTTTATAAAACGCTTAGAGTTTTTAGCTACAAGCATTTTAACTACAAGAAATTTAATTAAAACAATTAAATATTGCTCGTATTCTGCATGCATTATGTAAAAGTGTAACTTTTCAAAATAAAGTTATCAAGGATACGTTTTGATTATTAGTATTGTCTCTGAAATCATGGCAAGCTATCTTATTAACACTGTGATGCTTTAAATTAATATATTGAATTATAAGCTGCAATTAAAATATGGTAAGGCACACATTGAAACTAAGAACAATTTGAATGTATTAAGTGTCGACTGGACAGATAAACTAGAGGCATAATAGTACCTCGTATAGACCGAGCCGCCGTGACATATCCGGGTGGATCAATCAACCTTAGCGGCGGCTTTGTTTAGTATTTACACTGCGAGTAATAAGTCTTACAAACACATTGTTGGCTCAAATATTAGTATATCTTTCTTTTTGTTTGAATGTGAGACCAAGTCTAGTGACGGACTTTATAGGCATTATTTTTTAATTTCATATTTTCTGCCCAATCCCGCGGGAATTCAGCAGATTGCGCCGAATAGTTTTCGCTGTGGCTTGTCTGTCAGTAACGTAAGAATTTTATATGTATAGATATAGATAATTTTATATTTTTATTTATAGTCTCACGCCTGTATCCCCGAAGGTGTAGGCAGACGTGTAAATAGTACACCCACATTTCACCATAAATTTTTAGGTCCCACGTAATAGGGGACGAGCCTATTGCCGTTACCGGGCACATCACCAGACTCCGGGCTGCTACTGAGTATTCGGAAAAACCCAGTAACACTTTTTCCCGATCCGGGAATCGAACCCGGGACCTCCGATCAGCAGTTGCATACGCTATCCACGTGACCACGGAGGCAGTCAGATATAGATAATATACTATTTATATATACCCATATTCAACAATCATATAAAAAAACAAATTACAATTTGACATTTTGTCACTGCCTTTGTTCAAAATCTTATAGTTATACTTTTTGTATGTAGCTGATATTGGTTAGATAACGAAGATGTGCTACTATTGTCGTCTTTTTCTTATCCTACTAGAGGACCCGTGCTGCTCCACAGCATATTTTACTACCATATATACCAAAAGTACTATTCCTATCAAAGCTACAATTTCTACCATGGTTATAAAATTTTACCAAAACTACTATTCGTACTAAAACTATAATATATACAATTTTTTTTAAACTACCATTTCTACCATAACCGCTGGTGCTGTCAAAAGTATCTCTTCTCTTAAAACTACTATTCTTACCAAAGCTAAAATTTCTACTATAACTACCATTTGTAATATAATTATATGACAATAGTACTATGAACCGCTGTAATATGTTCCACATAAAAAAATGAAGATGTCCGAAGAAAGTCCGTAATTTAAAAACACAAAAAAATTCCTAACACCTAACATAAAACGTAATTTACCCGTCTGTAGGGTTGATTTTCCCAACATCCTCGGGTCGGGGTGTACTGACTAATGGGTATACTGACGTCATTACCGCGACCCCGTCATGAGGGTCGATAGAGGAACACCGCGGTGTTCTCGGTACAGAGTTGGCGGAGAGGTCCCTTTGAGGGACAGTCCGTAACTGGATTTCATCGCGATACAAAAAAAGGGGGAAAATTCCTCAACATCAGAGATCAGTTCACCCAACATTAAGGGTTAACTAAGGGTAACATTCGGGGAATATTACCTGCCATCAGCGATAATTCACTATAGTAATAATTTTACCAACATCGGGTATAATTTTACACACCACCACACTCACATCCGTATGAAAGTAAGGCAAGGTCACCTTAAGGAGGCATAACGGTTTTTCCTGGCAGTTCCGCAAGGAACTTATTAGATGCCATAAAAATATTTTTGAATTTAGAACCGTCCATGTAGAGAGAAATCAATGGAATCTTAAGAAATTTATAGGAAAATATTGAAAAATAAGTTCAATGTCCACACCTATCTTCTTTCAAACTTACCCAATTTAAATGGGCATACCATCAAATGAAAGAGCTATTTTCAGCGCGTGTTTTAGGCCTATAACGAAACGCCTACCTCAATGAGAACCAGATGTATAGAAGCAGAAAGTCATTGACTACGGCTACGAAAACGTAAAAAATGTATGGGAGAAAACTGTTTTTGCATATAACTTGATGAATGTGCAAGTTAGGTAACTTCTAATGCTTGATGACAAATCTATGCAGCGAGAGCTTTCATTTAAAAAAAAATCATGCGAATCGGTTGCGTAGAACGGGCTGGCCGACTCGTATTATAAAACACAAATTCTTTTAATATATAGATTATTATTCATTTTCCTATTATTTATGTCATAATTTGACAAGTGCTAAGCAAAACTTCAGTCTTCACGCTGAAACTAAAAATCGTAAACGAAACCTCCATTGAAATCTTAAACTATTTTATATATATTTTTTTTAAGAGCCTGTAATGTCCCACTGCAGGGCAAAGGCCTCCCCATTCTTCTTCCACAAGTCCCTATCTTCTCCCTCCTGGAACCATTTATTTCTTACTCGAAAAAATTGTCTGGCAACCCAGTAGTTGACTCTGGACAATTGCGTGCTCCTCTCATTGACCCAAACATATTAATTCCTAGCACTATTTTATCAAATTAATAAGCACATATCGTAAATTGTACTCACGCGTTTCATGTACTGTTTAATTCATACGATTTTATATGAATGAGATCATTGTCAATTCGTTATAATTTGGAGGTTGCTTGAAATTGGAGCTTGTATCTTCTTCAATTCATTTGACGTATTTAATTGAGCTAGTCAAAATGCTTTGTATTTTCTGTGTTATAACATAATTGACGTGACGTGTGTACTTCAGATTTTAGGTTCAATAGAAGGTATTATAATAATAAGGGCGCCCTCTCTCTCTAGTAATTTTTTTAAATTCTTTTTTATAGACTCACTCCTGTATCCCCGAGGGGGTAGGCAGAGGTGTAATATTACACCCACAATTCGCCATGAATTTTTAGGTCCCACGTAATAGGGGGCCTATTGCCGTACCGGGCACATTACCAGACTCCGTGCTGCTACTGAGAATTTCCTAACGGAAAAACCCAATAACACTTTGCCCGACCCGAGAATCGAACCCAAGATCTCCCAATCCCACGCGCACATTTTGCTGCGAGACCAACGAGGCAGTCACTCAAGTAAAATAACTTGAGTGGAACCTATTCTTCTTACGGTATAGGGGCGCTATATAGGTAAGCATGTCGCCGGCAATCAAGCTGTCTCATCATCATATCATCGCTGGAACTCCATGTGGTTGCATTCAAGACTTTTGCTTAGAAGCCCAGGTGCCACATTGTACCTAGTCTTACCAGATTTGGCAGACTATTAGTTTTTCTACAGAGTGATTGTCGTCTGTTGCCGCAACCTAAAGGGTATAAGGGTAATATTCTATAAAAGCATCAACATTTTGCTAAAAAGCAGACATCACATCTCAGCCAACCCCTTAGAATTTCTACCAAAGTTGTGTTACTTAATAACCAAGGAATATTTTACTAAAGGACTAGTTAGTTCCCAGTGGAATCGTCCAAACGTCGGTTATTCGATTACTTCCTCCATAATTAATAACTACAGGCTCTCTGATGAACTTGCGCGATTTTGTATGTATTGCAATGTAGGACGGCCATGAATTACCATAAAGTAATTAGAAATTGTGTTGTTCTTATTCCTTTAGTTATGTTTTTATTTATACAATCACATTTTAGCTTTTTCTAGATGTTACTAGTGGATGCTGACAGGAACAATTTTTTTCAATTTGACCGTTTCTTCCCGATCCCGTGGGAAATTCCAGAAATTTCTTCTTACGCGACTCAATGCTCCTAAAGGAATACACATGCCAAATTTCAGCTTGTTGTGCCCAATAGCTTCGACTGTGTGTCTGTCAGATAGTAACGCAAGGATTTTATATATATGGAAGATACTAATCTTGGCATATTCACCAGCTGTAATATTATTTCCTCGAATGTTGAACTAAAGTCAATCTGATATTTCAATCATATTGCTCCAATAGTTTAGCTGTGAGAGCGCAACATACATTCGGCTTTACTTCGTAGCAATTATACACAGATTTTCAGAAGAATTTCGTAAACTGAAATTGTGCCAAACGACAACGGCGTCTAGCAATTAACATAAGGCTGACGAATGGCTCAACTATGTACGGTACTGTAATTTTGTATAGTCGATAGCAAACTCTTTGGCTGTTTTTATTCAGAGAATTATGTGGCAGCTGACGGGTTCGTAGGAATACCTTACTTTCTTAGCTTTGCTTGATGTATTTCTTGCATACTGCACAGCTGCCTTCTACACCCACATCTTGGTTGAAGATGGTGTGTACGCAGAATTTGAATTCGCTTATATTTACTTCTGAGTATTTTGGGTTCTCGACTACATACTAGTGGCATACATTTGTGTAATTCGCTAATATTTATTTTGGTGTGGGTGTTCTGTAGAATTACATGTTCCTTGTTTGAATGTTTGTTGAGTGTCTCCTCTGCGGTTAAAGCTATTATGGAGAATGCCTTACGGAAATAACAATCCGCTAGAGCAATGATTAAAGTGATGAATTCAACAGTATGCAGTTCAAATGTTGTTTCAGGTGCTGTTTTTGCTTAGAATGCTTAACCCGGCGAGGATTTGGACACTTGTTATCTTGTGTAGTTTTCTTTCATGCTATCATAGGGATTTAAACGCCTCATTTGTGGTTGATTAGGGGCGTCATGGACGCCTGAATGCTGCTACGAATCACCACTCTTTCGTCTGTTTCTGAGTAAGATCTCTAGAACAATGGAGAATCTCTATTCTTGATAGCAATAACTCAACTGAGATCTGCTTCCATTGAGACTTTAAAATTTGGTTTAACAAATGAATTTAATCATTTTAACTCTTTGGAATTGAAATACATAATATATACAACACTTAACGACTTCTTCAATAATACCAGACTCTATCCTAGATTTAAAACATTGAAAGACATTGTCGAGTCGGGTAAACATTCGTTCATTAATTTTAATATAATTTGCATCAGAGCAGAATAACTTTAACAGAGCTAAATCGAGAAAATCCTTCCAAAAACATTATATCTAGTCCTGGATTTGTAACAACGAAATATCGTTTTGGAACCGTATATGATATAAATAAATTGCGAACGTATTCTTTTCTGGAAATAATTTTAGTCACGTACCGTCTTACAAAATGATATCCTAATGGTTCTCCCACTATTTTCAGTACACACATGGTGCCCCTACATGCCTTTACATTAGTTTTCGGGGTAGCCTATACGTGCAAATTGAATTTGTCGGGTGAAGTAAACAGCCCTTGCTTTACCCACCATTGTCGTGGAATACTGAAGAGATCCTTATTAATATAAAGAACCTTATTGTGCGTCGATGTGGGTTAGAATAGTTGATGGAAGATCTTTAGAATTGGAGTGAAGAGTGTTTGCCACAGATGTCAGCAAGAAATTATTGGGTTGTTAAGAATTTACCGAAGGGTTTGTTGAAGCTCTTTATGAAGAATTCTGAGACTACTAAAACTTTATTGACCTACAATGTATGAAAACAAATGGTTACGTTATTGGTTTGCTGAGATACAGTCTGTCCATTACGTGTGCGGACTTGAAACAGCTAAGACAAAGTTAGTATCTTTAGGGAATACAACTTTGAGTAATTTTAGATCATAGATTTGAACCATTGTTTTTGCACGCTGAGTATAGTTTCACTCAACAAATTCTCAAGATTCTCTTAGGTACACGAAAGTACTTACTTCAAGAAGTGACTAAATCAGATAAGGCTAAATCTACTATTAAACTGAGTTCGCAGAACATTTTATTCCAGTAGATTGAACCCTAGTAGAGCCCTTTGTTCTAGTAGAGTGGGCAGTATTTGTAGCAATCTAATCACTGTAATGTTCAAACTTTCATAGAACACGGCCTTAAAACTCATCAAATTGTTTCTCACACAAACTACACCGCCATACTTTGTACCTGTAACACAGAATTCAAGACAAAAAGTACACAGGCCACACCCAGTTGACTCTACAAGTACGCAAAGGAATAGGTCGTTGACACCGTTGACATCTTCATTGTGTTTAAACATGTCATGTAACTTTGTCTTTTTACATTTATCTCTCCTACTCAATTTATCATAATCTAAAAAGCCCGATTTGCCATAAAACATTAAAACAAAACGGCGTTAAGAACTCGTTAAGAAAATATACCCACTCGAACGACTGATCAATTAACATACCTATACCTTTATAATCGATTAAATTGTTTCGGAGGAATGTCCATAGGTATTTATTGTTTTAGCTTAATTAAAACATCATTATCGACATCATAATTACATGGTTTTTAAATGATAATATTACCATGCAAATTTTTATTACATTTTTGATTGATAAACTGCGAAACATAACTAGTGATACCGAAGTATTGTCAAATTGAAGAGAAACAGAAATAATAACACGACTAAGTATCGTAGATGCACCTCATCTACGATACTTAGTCGTGTAAAAAAAAAATACTAGTACCTATGTTTCGTTTCGGTTTCTCGGTGACGATACAAAATGAAAACAGCAATAAAACCCAGCTATCATTACTTTAATGGACATCACGGCGAGTGCATTTTATTGTCCACTTCAAATTAATGATCTTTTCTTGTTGCTAACGATTCCGCTTTTACTCGTACTAATGAATTTTCATGTGACGCCTGTTAAGATGGGTTTGTATAATAAATCTTTTCTTTACCAGGATGTTCGTATATAAAATCTTTGTTTGTGCCTTAGATAGAGCATATTGACCACATCATAGTGAGGTATGAGGTGAGGGTGTTCTGAAGGTATCTATAAAATTATGCTATCGCATGATTTGGGAATTGTCCACCAATTTAAGGTCGCTCAGCGAGCTATGGAGAGGGCTATGCTCGGAGTTTCTCTGCAGGATCGAATTCGTAATGAAGTGATCCGACAGAGAACCAAGGTAATCGACATAGCTCAGAGAATTGGCACGTTGAAGTGGCAGTGGGCTGGTCACATCAGTCGCAGAACCGATAACCTATGGAGTAGTCGTGTACTAGAGTGGAGACCGCGCCTTGGCAAACGTAGTGTAGGACGCCCTCCGGCTAGGTGGAGTGACGATATACGCAAAGTGGCTGGCAGCGACTGGACACGAAGAGTCGAAAATCGGGCTCAGTGGCGTGCCATTAGAGAGGCCTATATCCAGCAGTGGACTACGGCAGGCTGATGATGATGATGATGATGATTTGGGAAATCGGACTCTGTTCTATATGTATTTGGAATCTAATTCTATTATTAGAAGATAATTAAATTATTAGACTTCTCTCTCTTTAGCTTCCTAAACGCTAGTAGGGCTATTTTCACTCTATTATAATTTAAAGTTGTCAGGCTTTCTCGTGTGTTAGAGGGTTATGGTGTCTAAAGCAAGCAGTATTTTTCCAAGCGCCCCCGATAGCAGACACAAGACCTATAGAAATCTTCTATGGTATATTATTATTGCACAATAACCATCACTGTACCATACTATGTAGATAAGCTTAGAAAATGCTTTTGTGAGATGCCAAGTAATAAGTTCGACGAATATTTCAGCACTATTGTACGTATAGATACGTATCGTGCCACCGGAATACTTAAACAGACTAAATGTCAGAGTATGCAAATACATGGTCTGGTATCGTTCAGTATTTGTGATGTATGCGGTGGAATAAGGGTCACTGGATGTATTCGTCAATTAGAATTTCTAATAGAGATGTATGTACGTACGTCTTGTTTACATACACTTGTGTGAGATGTGACGTATGTTCACATTAAAATGTCTAGTCTTGTTTTTTATATTGCTCTAGTGTCGAAAGCATTTATTTCTAAAGTGCCAAGGTAACAGGGTGGCTACGGAACCTGGTCGGTCTGTTTGCCGTTGGTCTGTCCTTAAGCTAGCAAGTCTTATGAACAGCTGATTTTAAATGTTTGTATGCACATAGAGTGAGTACTTCTACTACAGGAATAATAAAAAAATATATTTAAAAGTGTACAGTCTTCTCTATTATGCCCCTAGTGTGCGAGGTGCTACTTGACCTGTTTTCAAAGATAATGATTGCTGCTTTACATTAATGGTAAACTTTTCATAAAAACATTCCACCTAAAGGTACAAAAATGCCTAAACTTGAAGCGAGCTCTTTTCTTTATGTGCTTCTCCTAATTTGTGTCAGAATAGCAATGTGAGGCAATTGGAGAATACTGGCAGGTGGGAGCCAGCCAGCTGGGGAGACGGGTTGATATACATACCTATATTTTTTTTTTAAACAACCGCACTAGAAATAAATCTTGTGTTGCGGGGGACTTTACAAAAAAAAAAACAAATGAACGTCTACAAAACAAATGAACGTCTACAAAACAAATGACTACCAGAAAGTGATCAGCTATCGATAGTGATTGCAAAAAACAGGTGCATGCGATTTTCGACCTTATTGACAATTCATGACAAACTTTTATTTTTGTTTTTTCTCGCTTTCTGGCAATATTAGGGTAATAAAATTATAAATTCTGACTAATATCAATTAGGTTGAAAATCGCATGCACCTGTTTTCTGCAATCACTATCGATAGCTGATCACTTTCTGCAAGTCATTTGTTTTGTAGACGTTCATTTGTTATGTAGGCGTTCATTTGTTTTGTAGACGTTCATTTGTTTTACACATTAAACAAATGAACGTCTACAAAACATATTCATTCGGATATATGAGCGTGATGTCGTAACACTACGGATCATTCCCAGTAGTTCTATGGAATACCCTTGTAAAAACATACATAGAACTAGACTGGGACATTTCCTATTACTTATCCCATTAGTTCTGTTCTCCTCATCAAGTTGTGCTAATAGAAATAGGACAGTTCTATCATAGATTTTTTCAATACTACTACTATACTGAGAATGATCCCACAAAATAGTAGAACTTGAAATTAACGAACTGAAATTAATAAACTAATTACACAACAATATTATCTGGGAGTACGGTTAAGCTTTGAAAGACCCACCATACCCCCAGGGGTACTGCCAGGGGTACGGTGGGTCGGCAGCGAAAACTGTGCAGTACAATCTACTTAGTTGTTTAATACTAAAAAGAGAAAAACAAGAACAAGTGAATGGACTTTGATCATCCGTCAATGTTTGTAACTTACGTATGATTTTGTATTTCTATAATAATAATATATTGTGTTGATTCAGCCTCAAATCACTTTTATTACTTGACAAAAACACACATCAGTGTTTTATTATTACGTATGTCCCATCTGGATACTTGTTTTTTTAGTATTTGAACACGCACAATACTGCTTCTCTTTTACACTCGCTAAATGCCATTTTTTTATTCACTCTATTGTTTGTGATACTGAATTTATTATAAACTAGAGGACGCCAGCAGCTACGCCCGCACATTTAGGTATTTTCTTTTACCCGTTTTGCCCGATTTCGTGGGAATTTTGGGAAATTCCTTATTAGTGCACCCCTATGGTCCCCAAGGAACATACATGCGCAATATCAGCTTCCTACGTCTAATAGTTTAGGCTGTAGCTTGTCTGTCAGTCAGTCAGTAACGCAAGGATTTTATATATTAAGATTGTAAATAAAACGTAATATTGTAATACTCATGAATGAGAAGTGACTCCATAACTTTTAGTCATTTTCCTACTATAGTTTGTGCAAAATCTCATTACACACGACGGCATTTTCAAATGTAACGTACACACACGCGAGTAAAAAAGCGAGCGCTTCCGACCGCAGCGCGTACGCTACTAAAGCCAAATTAGACATTTAACCTATTTTCAATGTGCCACTTTTGAAGTTCGCATAACTCATCTACGGTTTTTTTTTACGCTGCGCTGTGGCACACGCACACACGAAACCCCCCCCTCCCCTCCCCCCGCTCACTCGCTGACGCCACCGCCGTGTTTTTGTTTTTGCGGGGGGTGAGGTCGAGCTACGCACTGTACTGCAACCTCGCCTTAAACCACTACGCCAACCGTGCAGTCAAAGCGTTGTTATATATAGGGTTGATAAATGTTGAGTTTTCCATCTCTTCCTAAAGATACTATTTGTTTCATGTATTTTTCATAGTGCCTCTTATGAAACCCACGATATAAAATCGAGTAGTGACATTATGAACTCTTAATCTGTCACTACATGGAGTGCTCTTGTCCAGTGACCCAAATATTAATTTGTCTTTGGGAGAACCAAGTGGCAATAAAGAATCAAATATCGAGCGAATTGGGTTTAATACTTACTAAATTTCTATTTCGTATCGACACCTATTAACCAATTAAAGCACTAAAATCGTACAAACAAGAACAACAAAGTAATTTGTGTCATAAACTTTTGGTAGGTATAGTAGTACAGTCCAGTAAATTATACTTAAATCGTATATTCATAATATAAGAAGTGATCTCATTGTCCACTCACAGACATATTAGGATAAGGTCTTGGCTTGCAGTGACTGCGTACCGCTCCTTTTATTGCGATACAAGTATGATTATCATCGGAACCAAATAAGCACCTATGTACTCAGTTTAAGAGTGACACTACAAATATTTTTCGATGGATGGCAGATGTTGACGTGAGATAATAAATGTACCGGCACATCACACAAAGTATGGTTTCGTGTGGGCATCAAACAAACGATACTTAGTATACAGTTAAACTACGATTCGAACGCTTAAACCACTACGCCATAAGTAATACTTATAGTAACAGCCTTCTTTATTCCATTGCTGGAAATAGGTCTCCTAACCTGCGTTAAAATATTGTGACTATTGTGAGCCAACAGAAGGTTTGCTAAAACTATACCAAGCTGACCAGACGGGTTGGTAGAACACAAAATTTTATGTCGAGATTTCCTTTTGTACGTATTTGCCTCTACGACACCCATTTCCTTCACGCATTTGCCTCTACGACACCCATGGAAAGAAATGGAATAGTGACCTTTTGTATGCTCAATACATATCTATAATAAAAATAATCTGGAGCAGCTAAGTGAGAATTACTCTGTATTATCTGTAATCTGCAGGGAATTACTGGTTTGTCTTATACATATAATATGTATGTATATACGCGTAGAACTAGAAAGCTCCTTATAAGACACTATATTTTGCCCGCTGCTTCGCTCGCGTAGATTTTGCTTAGGTAAAATGTTTTGTATAAGCCCCCTACACTCATTAAGAAACATACATTTCAGAAACCATAATACAAATTTGAAGTTAATCCATTGAAGGAATAAAAAGTTGCATTCAAACTCTGACAACCTGTTTTACCCACAATTGCCAAAAATCGTCTCTTACTGTTCCACTACACTACTTAAGGAACATACATGCCAAAATTCACCTACTTGCGCCCAGTAGATTCGGCAGTAGCGTGTCTGTCAGTCAGTCAATAACGCAAGGATTTTATATATACAGAAGATTTGTGTAGTATGAGAGTGTGAGTGCCTTCGGCAGTTTGTTTTGGTACTTCCTCAATTGCTAACATGTTTTTAAGGAGTAAGGTAGATACATTTATAAGGGCAGTCGCTCTGTGGAAAAGCTAATATTCAGTCAAAAGGTAAGCGGACTAGTAAGCGGATTCTAGTAGGTTAATAGCTGATCCATATTCTTGGTTGGTTTCTATTTACTTGCAAAAATATGCAAATAAAATATTCATGTAGCTTTATGTCATATTTCCATATTCTAAAGCAAATTCTTTAAATATTACTTAAACAATACCACAGAGCTACTCTTTGAATCAGCTACTCGTACTGTGGCTTACTAAGGAGTGTGCACGCAACAATAGCACGACGCGATGCCTCGCCGGTATATGGGCCACAACTCGCCTGAGGTGTTGGCGGTGAACGGTCTGGACACCATCCTGTAACAATAAATGAGACTTTCTTGAAATAAGAAAAATATTTAAAAAATATGGCATTTTATTATAAAAATATTTCTAGCAACCAAGGGCTTCCATTTGAACAGATACTCGTAGAATTACATGAATGGCAGACTAAGAAACTGAAACAAAAGATTTTTTCGCGAAAAATTAATGCCATACGGTTTGCGCCTTTCATTCTTTGCGTATACGATAAAGGTTTTACAATAGGCGAAGCTGCGGGCGGCTGCTAGTCCAAGCATAAATATCTGCTCAATGCTAAAAGCAATAGAACTTAGCTGTATAGTATAGCACGTCTGCCGCATACGGTATGCGGTAAACCAATACAAATATACATATGGAAAATAATTGAAAACACATCGATAGAAAAGATTTCACTTTTTAATCTACCTATATTCCCTTAATTACGACGCTTTAGGAAAATAAACTTTAGAAATATATTTAGATGAAACTAGAATAGACTTTATTGAGTGCCCTAGATCTGTTTGTTAAAACTTTTTTGCTGATCGGTCGGGTAAAACGTAATGTGAGAATCCATTACCAAATTTCCACGATTCTATTTAATCAAGCACCCGCTCTTCTTTTATTTTGAATCTATTGGTATTCGGCGTCACAGTTGCAGCCTGTGGAAATAGCAATCGTCACATTTATAAAAGCTATCGGTTTACTTTTAATAATTTTATTTGCTCTGGTGCTTAAATCTCAGCGGGGGTTTTGCTGATTTACGAGTTTTTGTTTCAAGTCTGAATGTTCTATGTAACATTTAGTTGCGTATATATTTAGGGGGCCTCCGTTATACAGAATGTATTACTAAAAGCTGTACGATGTAATTTTTTTTATAATAATAGGCGGCAAACGAGCAGACGGATCGCCTGATGGTAAGCAATTAGCCGCCCATGGACACAAGCAACACCACAGGAGTCACAAGTGCGTTGCCGCCCCTTGGGGTTGGGAAAAGGGATAGGATGAGGAGTGGGATGAGGTAGAAGGAAAAGGCGATAGGGCCTCCGGCACTCTCACCCACCGAACGAAACGCAACAGTTTAGGTACTGTTACTTTACGTCGATTTTCTGTAAGTACTACCCGTACTTCCCCGGTCGAGCCGGCCCATTCATGCTGAAATCAGCAAGGCTCTACTACCAGCAGACTTTTTTTTAGTTATATACACCGATACATGATTTAGGCACAATAAATAAAATTTTATAATATTGTGGATATGATCTTCTGTTATTAAAAAATAGTTAATTAAAAAACACAAGTCATATTCACCGTACATAAGTGAGACGGTGCAAAGCTTTTGTGCGTCTGTTACATGTCCCGCTTTGTTCTACCATTGGATTTTCTTTTATCTTTTATATTTTCTTTTCTAAAAGGATATATAATTACTTAGAGATTTGGAAGGTAAGATGAAAGGGACCATTAATTTGTTTCCCGTACTCGTTACCTGTTACATGAAATGGATTTGAATATAATTTTCTTTTGTAATATTTGTTTTGGATAAAATATTCATAGGCTATTTTTATTTGTTCTGGGTATTAGCTTTCATAGGCAGTGATAGCCTAATGGAGAAACTAACAGACTGCTATGCAGAGGGTCTTGAATACAAACATACGGCGTGCACCACTGACTTTTCGATGTTAAATGCGTATTAAATTATTATTAATAGACTGCCTCCGTCGGTCAGTAGCAGCACGGAGTCTGGTGATGTGCACGGTAACGGCAATAAGCTCGCCCCCTATAACGTGGGACCTAAAAATTCTTGGCGAAATATGGGCGTAGTATTACACCCCTGCCTACCCCTTGATTAAAAAATATTAATAATGGATTGCTAAACGGGAGTTGTCTGAGAGTTCTCGAAGGACACATGAAGTCTGCCACCCACAATAGGCCGGCGCGATAGACTATGGCCTTACTCTTCTCATAGTAATAACAGGCCCGTACGCACTATGAGGACAATTCAATACAGAGTTGATGACGATAGAGGAATTCGTAGGTAATTTTAATTTGTTCCAGTTCCGTGTGGTGACGGATTCAGAATACGGAATGTCACCACCCTATATCATCCCATGGGTGTCGTAAGAGCCGACAGAGGGAGCATGTTATGCAGAGAACAGCACTGTAAGAGAAGGAAAACTTGATACAAACACTATACCAACCCGTTTGGCCAGCGTTGTATACTCGTAGAAGGCCAATTCCTACTTTCAAAGGAGTCCTAGTCCAGCAGTGGACTGTTAAAGGCTGATGATGATGATGATGTATCAGTTCCCTATGAAGTAAATAAGAAAACTTCGTAAAGAAAATACGGATGGGTTTACTGCTTATCGTGATACGAAAGTCGTAAAACAGACGAAGGAAATGTTACGGCAGTTTTATCGAAAATGTGATGGGTGAAGTAATTTGGCGAGGTATGATGCAAAATGTATAGTGTAAAGGATCATATAAACTAGTACTCGAAATCTAATCAAAGATAATGGTTTTTAGGAATATCGGTTTCAGAAGCCTTGCTCACGGAATACTTAGGTGGAGTTCTTCTCAACAGTTTGGTTTTATGTGATTATAGCCTCCGTGGTCCAGTGGATAGCGTATGCGACTGCTGATCGGAGGTCCCGGGTTCGATTCCCGGGTCGGGCAAAAGTGTTACTGGATTTTTCCGAATTCTTAGTAGCAGCACGGAGTCTGGTGATGTGCCTGGTAACGGCATTAGGCTCGCCCCCTATTACGTGGGACTTAAAAATATCATGGCGAAATGTGGGTGTAATATTACACCTCTGCCTACCCTCTCGGGGATATAGGCGCGATTCTACAAATAAATAAAAATAAATAAATATAATCATATACAACCAAAAACAGTTGTATTTAGAAGTTTCGGTTCAATCTCTATATCATACTGTTGTCGGCGTTGTTGGCAAGTCTATAATATAAATACGGGCAGACTGACGAGCAATAAAGAAGCTCGTATCAAGCTTTACTAATTGTCGACTTTCTGCGAGTAATTTATTCAAATCAACATCTGTGTATTATAAAAAGATAGTAAAATACTTAGAAATAGAAAATCGCTTGCATTAAACCCAACCAACATTTTAGGAGAAATCGTACAATCATTTCTCTGAAAAGTTGTAAATATGCTATAAACATTATTCAGTATTATCCTCTACATATAAACGTTTATATTATTTATTTTCCACAGAGCAATAATAAAAATAGATAAACTGTGATAGATAATTACAACCTTGACTGTTGTTATCAACGAATCGAGCTAATGTGTTACTGGTTTTTTCCGAATTTTCAATAGCAGCACGGACTCTGGTGATGTGCCCGGTAACGGCAATAGGCTCGGACCTATTACGTGGGATCTACAATTCATATCTTTGCGAAATGTGGGTGTAATATTACACCTCTGCCTATCTCTTCGGGGATGCAGTCGTGAGTCTATAAAAAAACCACAGAGGAATGACAAAAATAGTTAAAGTGTGATAGATAACTATAACCGTGACTGCTGTTATCAACGAGTCGAGCTAATGTACTAAATATTGACTTGCTCTTGTAATTAAATATAAATGGTTCATTAGCTGAGTGCTGCTAAAAATAGACAAGTTTATCTGAAGATACCGAGGTAAGCCTATTTGGGAGTAGTTGCTAAGCAGTTAATACAAGCGGAATAATTACGTTTTTTCTTAAGTTAACGTTATAGTTATGCTATGAAAATTTTTTTTTTTTTGGTGACGGGTTGGAAAATCTTCATGGAGTCCCTCCGCCCTGGGGGGGGGGGACGGGCGAAGGGGACTGTCAGACTCTTACTGACTAAAAACCAACCCGTGTTCTTCATGTACCCGTGTGTCGGAGGGTAGGGTATCGCATAAGCATTCCTCGCCACTCCCCGACGGGCATTGGCCCGCCAGATGGTCAGGCGGGCCCCGAACAAAACTCTCTTGGCGGCGGATGATGGTGTTGGGCTCCGCCGTCAAAACACCCAGCGGCCGCAGAGGATAGGGAGGACGGCAACGTAACACCGCATCTCCTCTTCCTCTGCGGCCCCACCGCGACGCAACGATGGTGCGCCTCCATTTGGTCGCCGGAGATAGGGCGCGCGGCAACGCAACACCGACACGCCTCTCCTCCCGCGACCGCGCCCGACTGCGAGGGACAGAACAACTGTCCCTCGCACCCGCACCATTGGACGCATCCTGCGCAGGCCTCCGTCAAGCCCACGCGGAGCGTCCCCTCCTGGATCCCTCTTAGCTTCACCGCGGGTGACCAATCCACGGTTACTGAGCCCCCCCACCACGACAAGGTGGGGATCCCACGGGGGGGATGAAAATATTATTCCCTTAACCTGTTTTAAATAAGTTAACTATAAAAATATAAACTTTAAAATCAATTTACTTATGATGTAATTGACTTATTTTATTTTACATTTATTTCATAATTATGTAGTTAATACCAACTTGTAAAAATACAACATGCAGAAATGTACATGGATATTTTTTCATATAAAGGTACTTTAGGTAAATTACACACGGACTTAAAACAAATAATCGTGCTAACCACACAAAGATATAAGAATAAAAAATTCGACCTCCAACTTAGCAGTCAGGCTCATAGGAACCAATCCTCGTCACCCAATAGACCAGTCAGTTATGATGGTCATATATTATATGACCGCCTTGGGCTAACAGAATACTATTAAAATAATGAATGTTTTTTTAAATACCTTTCAGGTCTCTGAAATAACTTGACAAAATATTAATATGACAGTTTGCAGATTAAGTTAGTGACTTCTTTGTATTCTTAATCTGTTTCCACCCGAAGCATTACTACAATAGTTTTACTGAAAAGGTGAATTACTATGAAGTGCATTCAAGTCGTTATTGGTATTAAGATTAGCCCCTGTTCAATATTGCTGGCATCTGCTACAAACGCTCTGGAATATAGCAGCTTGTTTGTTCAGTCAATCTGTAGAGATGGGAATTCGACAATATTGGTACCGAAATATTGGTATTTTTGCTATTTCTTCCATTTTAAAATAAACGTTTAAGTTACGAAATAGCTAAGTCAGTGATATTAAATAAAATAATATTTTTAATATTATTGACTTGGAATTATAATTTGAATTATTGGTTAAGGTCTTTATTTTCCCCAACTTCGTGAGAGAAGAAATCGTTAAGAGGTAAAATAATTATGGTATCATAGTAATGGACGTAGTAACCACTATTTGTTTCCATCGATAGCGTTTTCTATAGCTTTTTATCTACCAAGGTAAAAAGAATGACAAACCTTTTATCCGAAAGCGAATTTCCTCTCCTTTTACGACGAAACCCTAACAAGTCTCAGATATACTTTACGTACTTGATTTGAAATTCAATTTCACTTGCAAGGATATTTTCTAAAACATCACATTTCAGAGTTATTTTTAAACTACTGCTGGATTAAAGCGCAATCTCATTTGAGAGGATCCGTAGTGCAGATCCGTTGGAGGAAATTCAACCGACACTGCATTTTAATTTGTATAAGATATACGGCGAAATGAAAATCGATTTCGATAATGAAACGTTGTGAATAATATATTAAGCTACCGTATGCTAAATGAACTAGAAAACTGCTTTGTGTGTATAAAATGAAGTAGGGACTTATGTTTTTGTGCTCGTAAATATATAGCTTGAATACAATTTTATGCTTTTATGAGAAAATATGTAAGTTATCTAACCAACAATGTAAACAGGGATGCTCTACGTAGAATATATTTTCTTTTCTAGCGTGGAACTCTATTAAGAATAATATTTTGTTTGTATTTCTATGGCTTTGATACGTTTTTTTTTTATTTTGCTTAGTACCCTACTATAACATTACACATACAGTCATATATTTTACATACAGTCCCGAATAGTTAGTAGTAACGCAGATTAGGAGAGGCCTATGACCAGCAGTGGACTGCGGAAGGCTGTATACGAATCATAATATCATATAACCTTCCGTCTAGCCTCATAGCCCTACTGTTTATCAGAGAGCTGAACCTGACACATAATAATTGTTATACTTATCTCGTCTACAAATCTGATAACATAGTAGCTGACAACTACGAAAGCTTATCGAATCGCGAATATGCTAGTCTCTTAAGTATTATTTTTCTTATTTGGTATCATTGTACTTCACAGTTTGTTTACCAATATCATCAATTCGTCATTCTTTTACCCGACCCTAACGTAACACAGCCTGTAGAACTCATTCTAGACCAACCACAGCTTAAGCATATGAAAAATCCCGCTGGAAAATTACTTCTATAGTATAACATTTACATATCCTTGCTTAGTTCCGACGACTACCTCTCAACAGCCTTTCTATTACGCAAGATTGCTTATACAGATGAACTTAAGAAATCCACTTTCGTTCAGCCATTTTCTATTCATGAAAACATAAATTGAAATATTCTATTTGGCATTATAGATCGTCACAAGAATTATGATAAATAAATGTACCTACTTTACGATTATGTTTCCAATATTGAAGAAAGTGTAATTTATACTGCGGCCTTGTATTATCTTACACAACCAAAATTCGTAGCTTCTATTCTTAGCAAACGTAAAATTGTAGCTCCAAGGTTTATTGGTAGAGATATTAACTTTTTATTATTGAAGATGTTTCGGGGCTGTAATAAATTGTATGGGCGTAATAAAAGGTAACATCGAGGGAGTACACTCATTAAGCTTCAGTGCAAAAGAGGGTTGTTTTCATAAAATGTGTTCTATTTGAATGTACTGTAGTGATATAAGCTGTATACTCTGCATCATTCTAAGATAGATTGGCTGAAAATTCCTAAGGTCGGCTTTGGTACGCTTTTTGAAAATTGGAAAGGTAGAATGAATATACATGCTCTATATAATTTAACAGTTATATTCGGTATTTGCTTGTTTTAAGGAGTAGCATGGAAGGATCCAATCATTCTACACACAGATACTCACACATTCAACATACATATACAGATTCAACTGGTGAAAACTCTTAAGCAGTATTAGTTATCTACACTACCGGCTAACGTCAATGCCTGCTAGCGCGATAATTATTGTGATAATTATTGCGATAATTTTTAACGCGCTAAAGTAGGTGGCTACTCTTGAAATGTCGAGGTGAATTCCCATCATTGGCAATAAAAACGCCAAACGGCAATGTTAATGCTGTTGTCAAATTATCGCGTTAAGTCGTGGCTACACCTACGGTTAACGTACATTATCGCAATAATTAATGGCATTTCTCGTTAGTGTGGCCCCAGCATTAAAATAAGTCAAATTGTGAAAGAAGGTACATTTTAGAAAATATTTTTTACAGATATCTTTGTCCTGTCCATACAATGATAATGCTGGCTACTATGAACAGTCAATTTTCTTAATTAATTCGGCCACTTATTACAAGTCAATGCCTTTACATTTCCCATTACTATCGGCATGACCTTCCAACAAGATGTATTTCACTTACAAGGGCATCCCAACTATTTCTTATAACCTTTACTCATTGTTACAAATCGTGTTTTCGAAGCGTACCGTGAGAGAGGCGTTACCATTTATTGATACACTTAAGTAAAAAAAGTTGTACCCTCTAAGCACTACGGAATATCAAGTCCTCATCTTAAAACGCCAACTTTCAAGCATTTTACTTAAGTCGAAAAGTTAAAATATTCGATTATAGAGATCACTGGCCCGGCAAGTAATTTATTTCAGATAAAAGGATCCGATATTTCGAGATCACAATGACAAATTTTCCTATAAGAGTGCGGGGCACAATGAAAAGGGTTTTCTTAAACCCCCAGACAAGCGACCTGGCATTGTTGGTACTTCAATCGATTTATTACGGCGACTTAGCGAGACGTGACATGAAATCGAATTTTTACAATGATAAATGTTCCAATAAAGTGGCTTTTGAAGAATAATTTTCATACTATTTTAATTTCGTATGCAATGAGAATAGCTAATATTGTTGAACCTTTGTTAAGTACAGTAATACATGACTAATTTTGTGCGGGCATTGACAGTATAGACAAAATACAATAAATAAATCCCATGTAAGATTCCTTTCAATCTGACATTAAACGGCTTGAATTTGCAATTACTAAGATTATGTTGTTTGTAGCAACGACTAACTGAATTAGAGTTTGTAAGCATAACGTCTACTATACAGTGCTCAGGTTCAATATTCAGATAGATAAAACACAAAATTAATTATAGCTAACATCAAGAAACTTAAATGAAGTAAGGACTTGGTTATTTTCATAGCCCCGGTTATATTTCCTCCTGCGCATACACACAAATTTTGTAACAGTTGTACAGTAGGTACTGAAAGTCTTTTACTGGGGTCACCGTTTGTGGAAGACTTACCATTAGATAAAATTATACAAGGTAATAAATTGTTGACCTTGTCTGAAAATGCCTTTGGCAAGAGATAGCCTGTTTAAACATACGCTACAAAATATTGTAATTACTTGAAACGAAAGTGAGTAATTAGGCAGTGTTTATTTGAATTAAAGTAGGAGGTTATTATGAAAGAGCTGTGTGTAGATATAAATTATCTTATGAATTAATTAATACACGATGTAACATTAAATGGCGGCAGAGGCAAAATAGAATGCTTCGTTATAATAACCTTTACTTTCATAATTCACTCATACGAAAATATATACGGAGATATAAAGATAGCTGTCTTGTAACTTTTTGAAGTTTATTATAATTAATTATATACTAGGTACGTAAGTTTTATACAATTGTGTGTCTGAAGAGTCGGATGAGGACGTGTCTTCGAGTAGTTTATAAAATACACGATATTGGATGTCACACAACCATCCTCAGTTTTAGCAAAGAGCGCAGATATTTACATAGAGGCGCATTTCCTAGGGGCGCTCTGAAGATAAACTTTCTGTGATCCAATCTCAAATCCATTGCCGCTTGGCGGCGTAGCAGTCACGCTGTGACAGCTGTCTCTACGAGAGCAAGAGAGACGAATGTTCCTCGCGTGTATCTTAACTGCAAGAGCAAGAGAGACGGAGAACGACGTTAACGGCGCCAACTACGAACTAAACTGGAGACAGTCCCCACTTGGAATTGGCACACGAAATCTTTAAGAACTGCGCTTCTATGTAAATCTGTATTCATTGGTTTTAGTGCCAAGCAACCATCACCATTATCATCATCTTCGTAGCGCTATCCCGGTTGCAGCCAAGATTTTCTAGAAATTTTATAACAACATGCAACTTATTTGCTACATATTTGAGGAATATACTGAAAGATAAATTATTTTGTATAAATGTAATTAAAAGGCACGTATCTATACTATTTTAATAGAGCTGTTGGTTCTGATGTTCACGATATTGACTAGTCACCCATCTACAAACCGCTTAACATCACCGATCGCCAGATTCATGATCTCGCCACTTTGCCCCGGACTCGTCGTGTTGCACTTAGTCTATTACAAGCTAATTTTGAATTTATTCTCGTTATATTAGAATTTATTATCGCTTAGAAGAAGTTATTCAGTTTTATGAGTACAGGCGATATGTCACTTCTCAAGAAGTTTGCAAGCATGCACGTCACAGGTTTTCTTCACATAATTTCCCCCGAGGAAGAAACTTATTGTCGTTGTTTTACACGTACGTCAGGTGCTTTCGATAAAGTTCTTACAAATATAAGTTACTAGAGGACGCCAGCAGCTACGCCTGCCTTTTTTTTTTTATTTACCCGTTTTGGCCGATCCCGTGAGAATTTCGGGAAATCCCTTCTTAGTGCACCCCTGCGGTCCCCAAGGAACATACATGCCAAATTTCAGCTTCCTGCGCCCAATAGTTTCGGCTGTAGCGTGTCTGTCAGTCAGTCAGTCAGTAACGCAAGGATTTTATATATTAAGATATCATATTTGTAAGATTCTTGAGATATATAAAGACGTACTCGTATATATGTCATAAATGCAACTTCCCTAATTAAGCAGTTTCCGTTTGTAGCTTGCCAAAGATTGTAGACAAATAACTATATTTTATATTTGCCAGCCGCTTTCCTGACCACATCGTAATATGAAATCCAGGGTGTTTGGCGCATGGACCGACACATTTTTTTTGTGGGTTAGGGGGAGGGCATATCCTAGTTTTCACCCATAGACCCCAGGTCCTAAGTGTACCTGTACTCGAGATACGATTTTTTTATATTTTTTTAAAAATTTTCTTTATTATCACATTTAAAACGATATAACTTTTTAGTTTGTAGTCATATTTGCACTAGATAACATTTATAGGATTTCCTAATGTATTATGATTCTTAAAAAACATAATTTGTTGGGAATAAATGCAAAAAAAGTAATTGTCGAGCTTTAAAACTCTTAAAAATGAAGTAATGAGTGCAAAATATGAAATTCTAAATTAATTAAAAAAAAAAACTAAAAGCTCTTTTGAACTTCGATTACTTTAAAAAAATCTGTACTTAATACCCTTTCTAACGATGTACGACATGGCCTTAAAATCTTTCATATGTAATCACAAAACAAAAAAGACTACCTAGCCAATGTTTTTATTGAATATGGTTACAAATCTTGTTTGAACTGACTCCCTCCGTTGCGAATGCATGCACGACATCTTTTTCTGATTTTGACAGCCGTCTTACTCTTTAATTTGATGTCAGCGCGGAGGGGCGGTGGCGGTGTACGTGTGTTTGTAATCAACGGATCTGTTAGAGGCTAGTACCACATGAGATCCACTTCACCGCCTACCGCCGCGGTGCGCGGTGCCGCGTGTTAATCGCCTAATTATCAACAAAAACTGATGGTACTAATAGTTCCACTGCAGTCCGTACGGCTTACCGAACCGACTGCCTTATGCAATTCATCTTCATCAACCTCGTTTATAATCTGTCCCACTGTTCGGCACAGACTTCTTGTGAGTAAAGTCACGAGACTAAGAGTTCACCACGCTAAGGCACCGGCCAAGTGTGGGCACCGGCCAAGTGTGGGTTGGCACATTTTCCTTGTCTTTTACGAACATGTAGGTTAAGGTACAAGCATGCAGGATTCCTCATGTTTTACTTTACCGTTATAAAGTATCATATTTGAAATGACGTTTCTCGACCGCAGACATCTTCAAATATTCGCTATAATAACATATGATAAATGGCATTATCTAAATTATACCCGAATGCTGATTTTATTACGATTCAGTTTCGATGTTCAGACTTATCAATGAATCTTAATATTGAATTTACATATTTATGAATTTCATTATGGGAGAACGATTTTTATTACATAATGTTTTATGTGATAGACGAATGAATTTTATTGACATAATGAAGAGTAAATTACAAACATTATGTTAATTCGTATAACAAATATTTCATTGAAACTACAACAGACCTTGATGTCAAAATGCTTTTTAGTAGTTTTATGCATTATATTCATGTGCATATATCAAACCTTGTATGGTTTCAGGTGATTGTCGGGGGGTAAGAAGAGGACCATTTGCACCAACCCAAATGTGAATTTCGTCTGCTTGGACTGGATGACATCGAATGAAACCCACCCACCCATTTATCACACTTACCCAACATAAATGAGGGTACAGTAACTGTGAACTATATAAATATAAATTTTGAAAGTGTTGCAGCAGAAAGCGACAGAAAATTACTTTTAAGAAATAACTTAAACAGTTTTAGGAAGGCAAGCGATTTGCCATGATCTTAGTGGGGTTTAGGGTTTGAAATTTGCTAACGGACAGGATTACCAGGTAGGCCAGGCAACTAATGAAAACCACAGCTTGCCGAGCAGCTATGTGGGCACATACGGTGTGTTGCTCATCCAACTAGAAAGAGGATCCTCTGACCTAGTGATCTTGCCTGAGTTGTTATAAGCCTTTAATTTACTTGTGTAAACTATTCGTCACACGACAATATTCGTAGGCCGAGTGCAATAGAACAATTAATATGATGTGATTTAAGTTCAATATAACAAATAAAGCTAATATTATCTGGTATCGGTATGTCACATGCCCATCACTATCAGCCGTGGTCCGAGTGCAATAGAATTGTTAATTTGTCCAGCCGGCGTCTGTCGGGCGCACGGCGGATGACAAACATGCACGTTTGTGTATACGAAACATACCAACACTATGTAAGTCGATTTCAAACTTAACTCGCTAGAGTATGGAGCAGTATAGAGGAACCGATACTACCTGAATTTGCATGGCTTTTGGAGCTATGTTTTGTAAAGGAATCTGTTGGTTTGTATTATTTGTGCAGAAGTTGTTGGTGTTTCTATATTCTAAAACAGGTGACTAAAGACCTTTGGCTTGCGAAGGGAAAATATCATTCGCTCTATACAAAAGATAAACCCTATCAGAGCTGATTAGGTAAGTGGATTCAAGTATTCTAGTCTAATTAGATTCGGCAGAATATATAGCGGAGCAATTGACATGTAATCCCCCATCAATCCAGGACTAAGAGAATACCATATTCTAAGAATAGTTTAAAACAATGACAAATATATAAGGGTAACTCTATACTCTATAATATGACAGTCAAAGATCTTCATGACAATCTGAACTGAACTGCTAATGATAATGCTTGACCCACACATATTATTTCTGTAGGACTCTTGTAAAGTTAGCGTTGCATTTTTTCATACAAAATACCTTCCACAAGACCCAGAGGGCCCTTCGCCACATGAAGAATCGGAAAGCTGTCGAAATCGATAGAGTCCCCATTGAGGCCTGGAAAGCAATGGGCCTGCGGTGTGTGGGCACCCTTACTCATCTATTTAACCGTATGCTCCTTACCGGAAAATACCCGAACAACTGCAGACTGAGTATCATTACTCCAGTCTTCAACGTTTTTTCGGCAAGGGATCGGTACTCCTGTACCGATGTGTTACAACACTCCTCGGTAGCTACTGCTACCGCGGTATTAAGGTGGTGTCCCACACACTAAAGCTCTTAGAGCAAATCATCCATTCCCGGATTCGACAGAAGACCACAGTCTCGGAATGTCAATATGGATTTCGCCCGGGTCACGGAACCACGGACCCAATTTTCGCCCTCAGGATCGTGATGGAGCGGTACAGGTTTGAGAACACGCCTCTATCTTCTGTTTCTAGACATGCAGAAGGCCTTCGACTGTATGCCGCGACAGATGATCTGGTGGGCTCTAAGATCCAAAGGAGTACCAGAAGCATATATTGACATCATCCGAGACATGTACTCAAATTCCGATTCCGTAGTTCGGACTGTTGTTGGCGAAATAAAAACCTTTTCCATCACCGTCGGCGACCACCAGGGTTCCGTCCTCAGTCCGTACCTATTCTGTGTGATATTAGACGTACTGTCAGCCAGCATCAGAGACTCACATGAGCAGCCGCCGTGGCTGCTCATGTGAGTCTCTGATACTGTGAGTGATATCGCGCTGGCGGATGCGGACAGGGGACGCTTGGTGCGGCGTGTGAATGCGTGGAAGGATTCGCTTGAGAACGGCGGTCTGAAAATAAACGTGGTGAAGACCGAGTACTTGGCCTACAACAGTTCAGATCCCGCGTCAATTCGCATAGGCGGAGACATTGCCGAGCGAAAGGACCTGGTCAAGTACCTGGGATCAGTACGCCACGCGTCTGGTGACATCGATTGCGACGTCTAGGCACGCATTTTGGCAGCCGGGGCTAAATGGCGTGAGGTGAGCGGTGTCATTTGTGACCCCAAAATGCCGGTTAAGCTCAAAGGATAGGTCTATAAATCCATCATTAGAATTGTCCTGGTATATGGCAATGAGACGTGGCCTGTGCTTGAGCGCCACAAGCAGAGTCTGCGTATCACGGAGATGAACATGCTGCGCTGGATGTGTGGAGTCACGCGGAAGGACCGCATTAGGAACTCCCGCATCCGGGGTAGCCTTCATGTCCATGACATTGCTGACAAACTGCAAGAGTATCGGCTACGCTGGTGTGGCCACATCTTACGTCAACCGGCATCTTACGTGGGTAACAAATGTCTTGCCATGCTACCTCAGCTGGGCCCCGGTAAACGGGGAAGGCCAAAGAAATGCTGGCTTGACGTCGTAAGGGATGCGTGCCAATCGACTAACCACCAGGGATGCTGAAGACTGTGAGAAGTGAAGGAGATTCAGCCGGTAAGCTGACACCGGGCCCAAGCCGTAGATTTTGGAACGCAACCGGGACAGCGCTAGGATGATGATGATGACCTTCCCCAAGACCATTAAAAAGAAACTGATACTCAGAAAATCTCGACTTTGGACTCGGAACATGTAGTCAGAGAACACACTGCATGGACAGGCAATTGCAATTTTTCAAGCCTTTTATATATTTATTTGTCTTATAATTAATTAAGTACCTAATGAATAAAAAACAAATAAACGTAAAAATCTTGCAGTGTTATCTTAGACTATGATGAACGATCGTACAACGAAATAACAAAATTCAACAAAACATCGACGTATTCAAATTATGATGACATACAATAAAAGTACTTACATTATTGCTGGCCGTAAACAAACCACACAAACACTGCATCATCCATTCAGAACAACCATTTAAACATTACGACGAAACGTGAAGAATTGCATAAACATCAAATATAAGACGATGATGGTTGAATAACAACCGGTCCGGGTGACCTCTAAGGTCGCACAATACAAGTGTTATTTAATTTCACTGGCCGCGGTGTAGGGATGACAAAGTTAACAGTTAAAAGACTGAGGCGTGGTTTATTCTTAGGCTCATAAATAAAAACTGGTGACGAACTTAAAGGGCTCAGTGATAGTGTTTTTTGGTTGTTATTTAACCATTAGTTAGCTTAGCTGTGTAAAAATGTAAAAATATAGCTGCTCTTGTATTTTGTTCTTAGCGATAACTTGAAGAGCTTCCTAAGTGAAATGTTTAGCGTATCTTATAATTTTACAATACTTAATCATCATTATAATCTCCTCGACGTGAACAGAACAACCTATTGCTCCGATAATAATTGACTTCCACGCAAAAGCTAGTAGAAAATATTTTTTTTAGCAGTATTAAGTCGTTATGGGACTAACGACTTAATACTGCTTAAAAAAATATTTTACTTTCATTACTAGCTGTTCAAATAATGGTCTCACGTCTTTGTAGCTTTTTTTTACCTATAGATAGGCATATGTGCTAGGCATCTATAAAAAACATACACACAACTATCAGAAACTCATTAAAATTGTATCCGCTTAGTATTTCCTTTGATCAGTATCGCGTATCGCAGTATCAGATCGTTTCGCGAAATATTGTTAACTAAACTGGACAATAGCAGCACTTTGTCGTTTATCAATCGTAAAAGTCGTTTACACCGATAATGGACATGTTATTTGGCAACCCACCCTTAATGTCAATGACCTGAAAGACGCCATTGTGAATTGGTATAATTAGGTATATGTATGTATGTATGTTGCACGAAATGTATGGAATAGTAAGAATGAAAGGACATTATATCCTCGATTTTGAACATAGTTATTTAATTGCTGTAGGAAAACTATATATTTAGACCAACATGTCACTTATAAAAACTTTGTCGTGTGAAGCTATTTTATTACAACCTCTGTATGCGAAATAACCTTTACGTGTGTAATTCTGACATTTAACCAACTATTACTACAGTTTCATCAAAATCTGTTCAGTAGTTTTTGCTGGTGTGTAATACACCTCTGCCTTTCCCTTCGGGGATAAAAGGCGTGAAGTTATGTTATGTTATGTTAGTTTTTGCTGGAAAGTGTTATCAAGTTTTGTCTATATGCTTTAGTTTTTATAGTAGGTAGTCTTGTACAATCCTGAAGCCTGTACGTTACAGAGTCCACACCGTATAAAGTATGTACCCATATTACTTGCAGGTTTACCTTTGAGGAGTAGAGGTATTTAATCTTAAACCTTGGCATTCGGTGAACACATGTGCGGTGTGCCTTAATGTCGAAATACCCGGGAGACTGTCGGGTCGTCCCTAGACTGTACCTATACATATTAGCATATACGTATTAGTATTAGCTTCATTGTTTGCGTAATAGTGTAATATTGTCCAAGTGTCTGGTTGGTAAATGGTAAATGTCAGTCGTGAGAGAGCAGGTTTCCGGGTCGATAGCTGTTATTAGCTTTTCATCAAGGAAGAGCAAGTTGTAGCAAGTGGCTTAGGAGGTTAGCCTTGCTGTGTTCATCTAATTACTTAACCCTATATTTTTAGCTCTACTTATAAGGAGGATGATAATATATTAAAAAGTGATTGTTCACGCATTTATGTAAAGCGCTTTTACCATTCTGTCAACCAAAATCTTTCGGAAAATATAGTGTAAAAAGAGTTGTCATTTGTTTGTCTGACTCTACCGATGTACATACATACATACATATACTCACGCCTTTTTTCCGTCGGGGTAGGCAGAGACAACAGAACGCCACTTGCTTCTACCCTTACAAACCTCACGCGCTTCCTCTACATTCATTATTCTTTTCATACATGCTCGCCGGTTACGGGTGCTTCGGACTTTTCCGTTATACCGATGTATGTAAAATTATTCCTTTTGTGATATTAGATTGATGTACCACTACTGCTCTGTTGGTATTCGGGAGCAGAATGAAAATTTGACCTTTGATAACGCAATGGATGCTTTTGGACATATTAATTTCCACAATAAACTTTACTTTGCGTACACAAAATTAAGGTTTTTTAGCTTGTGGATTATTTAATCCAAAAACTTCTAATTTTCAGTGACAAGTTTCTCATGACCTAAAAGTACGACATGAATTCGAGATGATATATATTGCATACAGCTCTAGCTATTAGTATTACTGAAACCTAAGTATTCAATGCCGTAATAAATATGAGCTTGCTATAAATAGGTCATCCAAATCGTACGAGTATTTCGTGAGAAAAATGCGTTCAAATAACAAGCTGTTTCAATTATTTTAGTTTTTTAGTATCAAGTTTATGCTAGCAATAAAGTGTCTGTCTAATAGCTTAATGAGTGTTATCTATACCTTAATCAGTAATCAATATCGACATTTAGCGACATAGCTATTGAGAGCACATACCATTCTCGCAGCAATCAAAGCTTGTCAACATTCCAACTAGCGTTCAATCCATTTAGATCTAAGATCTAAGACTGTTGTTGATGAATGTAGGTAACTAAGGATAAAGATATCGTGTGCTTACACGATAGCTTTATATATGTGTGGTATCTACACGTCTTGTAAATTTACAATCTATTAGAACAAACGAGACTAGAATTAAAAAATATAGATTTACTGTCGTTGTCTTTAACATTACACTGTGTGATATTATTGATTACATGCTTCAAAGTTTGCTGTCTACAAGTATTCGTAACTAGAGAACCTAGAACTAGAAGATCTAAAAGCTTAAAACCTGTTTAATGATCAGATGTGATTAACCAACGAAGGAATATTTATTTTGCAGAAAGTTTGAATACATAACTAAACAACACTCATACTAGATTGATTGTTATTAGTTACATAACACGATTTTACCTGTAACTTTTTTACTATAACACTCTATTTCTACTCATCATCCTCTTAGCGTTATCCCAGTTTCAATCTGGATCCGCTTACTAGTCTAACCCGATTTGGCTGAATATTAGCTTTTCCACGGAGCGACTGCCTGTCTGATCTCCGCAACCCGAAGAGATAGTGATATTATGGTTTAGACTAGTGTCAGTTTATTTAGAAGGTACCTACTGAAGCCCTGTAACGATTGTCAAAGATCTTCATGACAACCGGGACCGACGGCTTAACGTGCTCTCCGAGGCACGGGGCAAGCGATAATTAACAATTCAATACGCACATAGCTCCGAAAAGACTTTGGTGCGCGCCGTGGACTCGAACGAGAAACCCTCTGCATGGCAGTCTGTTGGTATCTCCACTAGGCTATCGCTGCCACTTGATTAGATTAGAATGTATTCCTACTATTAGCATCCAAATAGTCTGAATTGCTAGACTTTTCCCACGGCTCCGCCCGCGTGTCTTACTGCTCTCCTACACTCCCCAAGGAACATGCATGTCAACTTCATACGCCATTAGTTTACTAGTATGTTGTCTGCCAGTCAGTCAGTAACACAAGAATTGTATAAAAAATTGTGTAGTTTTAATTTAAAACCATGCATGGCTTACGTGCTGATAACTGATTCAATGACAACGCAAGTCACGATGATGTAGCAAATTCTACGTTAACTGTTAATGCTAATTAATAGTTAACATAATTCTGATACATGCTAATATATCGGAATTGATATGAATGATAATTTATTCATAGTACGCCTAATAAACGATGATGACTAACCATGCTATGCTTAGGTGACATGACATTTCAAATGTGTTTTATTGACCAATTTAAGAATTCACGTGGTGAAATGGTATGGTAACATAATATATTATCTGAAATAAAAATAACACACCCAAAAGTATTCGGCGTACTGAAATTTCGCATGTGGGGACCGTAGCAGTGCACTACTACTTTCTTTCACCGTTAAGCGAGCGATAATTAACAATTTAATATTTTTTTTTATAGTCTCACGCCTGTACCCCCGAAGGGGTAGGCAGAGGTGTAACATTACACTCACATTTCGCACTGAATTTTTAGGTCCCACGTAAAAGGGGGCGAGCCATTTGCCGTTACCGGGCACATCACCAGACTCCGTGATGCTACTGAGAATTCGGAAAAACCCAGTAACACTTTTGCCCGACCCGGGAATCGAACCCGGGACCTCCGTTCATTAGTCGCATATGCTATCCACTGAACCATGGAGGCAGTCTTTTATAACTTTTAACAATTTAATATACATGTGTAATACACACTTTACTTCGGCAAGTCATTGGTGCGCGTGAGCGAGACCCTCTATGTAGCAGTCTGTCAGTCTCTTCACCAGGCTCTTCTCTAGACGACCAATTTTCATATATTTATATGAAAACTTCGTATCAAGATGTTTGTGGCCACTCCTATCAAACCTAGTGACCCATACAATTTCGATGTTTAATATGCCCAAAACCCTTGCTGGGTCAGCTATTACCATAGCAATCTACTAATTGTTTGATGTCCTACATGTTTTCTAGGTAAAATTGAAATAGAAGGCGTTGGATTGATATATATCCTGGTAACACCACAGTGGCAGAAGAAGAGTAGAATAAAATGCAAATTACGCCATTTTTGACTCATTTGAATGCTACAGACGCATTCGTTTCAAAGTAATTGACTCTCGAGGTCTTAAATAAAATATATTGTGCGAAAAAATACCTATTTGTATTCAGTTAGTGCCTGAACAACATTGTTGTGAATGCTGAGTGAGACAATGTTGGAGAAAGTAGCGGTTTTGTGACCTAGGCATTTAGCAGGTGATGCTTGAATTATGATGAGATGATGTGGTTATTTATTGGATAAGTGCCGAGAATTGGGACGATTTTGGCACAGGTGTCGATTTTTTGTGTGTTTGAGAAATTTGAATGAACGTGCGATAGCAACGGCAACGAATGCCTAGAGAAAAGGTGCTCTGAGGCATTATTATTCTGGAGGCGTTGCTGGCAATATGTCACTCAAATCCTTCCATCATCGTCCTACCTTTATTTCGCTTATACCCAATACTTAATGTCTTGGAACCTGGGATCCGCTAACTGGTCTAACTAGATAGCTACTACTGTCTGTCCGCCGCAACCCATATGGATGACGATGTTCCAAGGTTTAGACCAGTGTAAATATATTTGCGCGTGGCAGTGCCAAACAGTCCTGTTGGTAGGCATCGCCTCGTCGTCTCTTTGGTAGCAGACTTCGATGGCGTCGCACGTTTAAGTGCCTATAATGTAAAGGCAGATTCCCAATGATCGCCATGCATATATTCTAGAATTACACAACCAATGATTTTACAAGAAAGAGGTAGATACGTCACCTATGTAGTAACCAATCCGTAGAAACGGTACACTAACGCACACATCGATAACTCCATATTTTATTTTCGGTTGACAAGATGTGTCAGTTTCACTTTGCTGCCGGCTCGCGACTTCACACACACTTATGTCAGACTTGCCAACTGGCTTATGTTTAGCGTTCTGTTTTTGGTACGCCTATAACATATCTACTTACTTTTTTTACTTTTGTAACATCATTGAAGGCAACTATCAATAATATTCCAAACTCAGAAAATGATAGAGCTTACGTCTGATTATCATCCCAGAAAACATGTTAGCTTGTTGCCATTAACAGTAATATATTCAACGATAAAATTCTCAAATTGAAGAGACTTTGCTTGGTTAAATAGTTGTTGCCTACAGCTTCCTGAGAATGAAAAGACATCCTGATCTTAAGTCACTCATAACTATAGAATATTAAGTTTGATTGATTTTTAAGTATTGAATTTGCCTCCAGTGGCCAGTGTATGCAACTGCTGATCGGAGGTCCCGGGTCCGATTCTTGGGTCGGGCAAAAGTGTTACTGAGTTTTTCCGAATTCTCAGTAGCGGCACGGAGTCTGGTGATGTGCCCGGTAGCGGCAATAGGCTCGCACGCACCCGTGTGGGACCGAAAAATTCATGGCGAAATGTGGGTATAATATTACCTACGTTTACACCTCTCCCTACTCCTTCGCGGATACAGCGTGAGTATATAAATAAATAAAGTATTGAATTTTCAAAATCGATTACTATTTCATCCTATTAAAGACATTTATTATTTAGATCTGTAAGTGATTCATTTTATTGACTGTCATCATCCTCTTAGCGTTATCCCAGCTTCAACCTGGGGTCGCTTACTAGTCTAACCGGATTTGGCTGAATATTAGCTTTTCCACGGAGCGACTGCCTGTCTGACCTCGGCAACCCGAAGGGATAGCAATATTCCATGGTTTAGACTAGTGTCAGTTTATTTAGAAGGTACTGACGCCCTATAACGACTGTCAAAGATCTTCATGACAACCGGGACCGACGGCTCAACGTGCTCTCCGAGGCACGGGGCAAGCGATAATTAACAATTCATTTTATTGACTGTAACATGATATAAGTGCGGTGCATAATACATGCTTATAATATTGTATTGTGCAATAGTTATGTAGTGTTAAATAACAAGACTTAACATGAAAGTTTGAACATGTAATGAGACCCGAACAATGAATCCCCTAAAACTTAACTATAAGTAGGTACATTGTTCACGTGTGTATAGTAAATTTCTAACTTCATAATAAAATACACAGACATTATACCATTACAAAGTCACAAAAACTTGTCGTGAAACAATGTAACACATTCGTGACTCGTCAATACAATTTGCTCAGTAGCTTCAGCCTGTTAAACGAAAAACCACACACATGTAGGCAAAAAGCTGTGACCCAAATATCAAAGTAAGTGACTTGCGAAGTCGCGAATACTTGAGGAACACACCCACTATCTCACACATTGACATGACACGTACACGTAGGTATATACACCCACACATACACAACTTTGTTCCCCTCGAGATTCCAGTATCCGTTGTTCTACTGTTTTCTTATCAGGGTGACGTATACTCAGATTGCTTATGTATGTAAGCGTACAATTTTAAACTAAACCTTCGTGATAGGCTTCTGCTCAACAAGCAACAACTTCTCAATTTAAGCGATTTACACTTTAACCAACTTAGATTTTCCATTTAAGTTCTCTCCCACATTTAATAGTCGACTTTATCTGTACTGGAATTAAGTTTTCTTTTGCTTATGTTGTGTTTTATAGTTGTGTATGTTTGCTTGTATTGCAATTAGAGCGTCACAACACATGGTTCACGTGGCCCGGTTTTTTACGGTTGACGCAATACAACTAGTGTTTATACAATCATACAAGACTACGGTACTGTTAGAAACGTTTGTTTTTTAATGAGACTAGTATGTTGATTGAAGATTCCTTTTATGGTTGAGATTCGTTAAGTAAGTGGAAACAACGATTTATAAGCGCGGCCTCTAGCGATCGTACAGCGAAGTATCCCCAAGATGGGAGCTCCTTAACCTGTACCTAACGTTTTTATCTATTGTATATAATTATCAAGATCTAAATTTATGTTTTCCGTTTACTTTAAATTAAACATTTGGGAGATATTAATCTGATGATTCACAGCCCCTGACTGCCGTCTATTTTGTTGGGATACGGGATCTTTCGGCTTAGAACAGTGTTCAGTGTCAATATGTATATTATTTAAGGACACTTTTACTCCTGCATCCTCCTACTCCCCATTGTAATGACAGTTAGAGCCGACGGCATATCGTCCTCTACGAGGCACAGGGCAAACGATGATTAACAATTTTGGAAACACACATAGCTGCGAAACGTCAGTGGTGCGTGCCACGGGTTTGAACCCGATACCGTCTACGTGGCAGTCTATTGCAGTCTCCACTATGCTATTGCTGCCCTCAACTTTTTATCACAGTATTCACTTTAACGTAAAACTTTACTAGGTGTCCTTTAAGTTTGTCATAACTTCCACGACCGTTGTAATTTAATAAAATCGATAAACAGTACCAAAGGGCGCCATAAAGTAAACGCTGTCAAAGATATTAACAACCTTAGAATGAGTTCTAACATGATTTCCTGCCGTAAATGAAATTATTATAAGTCGATTACTTAAAAAGACACTCATTTGCTTTTTTTATTTGTAGGTAAAAATAAAGGTCGCGTAGGTGTTTGTTTGTCAACAAGCATTTCGAACGTTTTCCTTCTTATTTATTATTACCTTTTTAACTTTTTTATTGCATGATATAAATACGATATTGGACACACAGACGTAAAAACGTATTTTATGAGCCACTTACGTGTTTTTCTGAGTAATTTTATGCCAAGTACGTTTGCAGTGATTACGTATACGTTTTAAAGGCTTTTGTGTAGCTTTATGGATGTAGGACGCAAAACCAATAATATGATAGAAACTTGTGCAATGTTTCTCGAAAGCTGACGTGAAGACTCACAAGTGCATAACGTATAATTATATGGGAAAGTAACAGACAACTTTGTCCGATCGTACATAAACATGATAATAGTATCATTTTAATTTTCATTATGTTAGCGTAACACTCTATCTTGCTTATATAAGTGGTATTTTGAGAAGTTAAGGCTTAAACTGAAAGACATATTTCCGTTTTGGGCTATAGGCAAATCGAATCGAATCTTGAAGTCCCCATAAAATTTAATGTCTTGATTTCCCAAAACAGGTTGTAGCCTCAAAACCTCTAAACTCATTAAACGCTCTCACCAAACTACAGAACACTACACAGGTGTTATAGGAAATGTGGATGGGACTACTACCAAAAAAGGAAATTTAGCTTTGGTAAATATTAAAGAGATAAAAACGTAATTACTTCAGCATCCAGGTTTTTTACAACACTTATACAAGTCAAAACCCTTTCCTAAAAGATGTCAGTTTCTTCAAGCTAAATTATCTCTTGAAAAGAAAAGCCGAAACATACTTAGAGTCATTGCTTTTTTCACCGGTTACCATTCTCATCTATTTATTTCTATCTCTCTCGTCAAAGAGCTCAGATATTTACATAGAGGCGCATTTCCTATGGGCGCTCTGAAGACAGACTTTCTGTAACACAAATTGCCGCTTGGCGGCGTGGCAGTCGCGCTGTGACAGCTGTCTCTACGGGAGCAAGAGAGACGAACGTTCCTCCTGTGTATCTTAACTACGAGAGCAAGAAAGACGGAGAACGACGCCAACTACGAACTAAACTGGAGAGTCTCCACTTAGAACCGGCACACGAAATCCTTAAGAACTGCGATTCTATGTAAATCTGTATTCATTGCTCTCGTTTAGCCATTCGCACAGTTTTTCATAATTATCAAACAGTTGCTCCACGTCCGTCACATTACATATTCCGTTATAAAACTAACCACCAGGCTCTAAGTAATTACAATGAAAAGTGATATTATGCCGTACGAGCAAACTTTGTTTTGCATACATCTGGGTTAATAGAACACCGCAACGTGGCGTTATTTTTGTTAAACGTTACCTACATACTGCAGGCTTATTATATTATGCGGTATAAAGTTATTAATTGTTTAAGCTACTAGAGCAATTAGTTTAGGGAGATCGTAGATCGACGATTTCTAAAGCAAGTTCTGCATTGAGTATACTAAGTTTTCTGTAGAGAGTACAGGTAGACTCATCCAGAATAGGATATAATATGTACACAGAGACCCGGATTGCACGATACCTTCACAAAAGAAAGAGACAACAGTAATAAAACATGTCATCTCTTTTTGGTCCATTATTTTCTAAAGAATCTGCTGTTGTGATCTGCTGTGTGGTTCTCTGTTTCTAGAATACTATAATTTTAGAAAATAGAAGCCACACCAACTTATATAAGTATGACCATTTCATATATTTTGATTGTTTTTGGGTGTGTTGTGTCCAAGTCTCTATATCAACGGAATAGTAAAGTTTTCGGTAAACTTGCTCTTTCGCATTACTAGATCTTGTAATTCTCTAATGCGATTCGACTTAATCATCCAGACGTATGTATTCCCGGCTGTCACAAACATCCGTACTATTTACGACAACTCAGATGCCAAAGCCAGAAGTCGACGACTTGAAACATTGTCGTTGTACATGACGTTGGATTGTACAATATTACGCCTACATAGAATTAATTCCACTACAGCAGGTTGGGGTATTTCAGTACCATAAACAAGTTATGATATAACTGACAGTCAACAGCAGTCAATAACTGTTTTTTAGGGTACCTCGAAATGTAAAATCGGAAACCTTATAGGATCACTTTGTTGTCCGTCCATCTGTCAAAACCTTTTTTATAAAACAATATTAGAAAGTAACGATAGCCTATTGGAGGTACTAAAAGATTCACTGTGGAAAATCTAACATGATGTCAAATAAGGCAGCTGGGATCACGTGTTAGTGCTGATAAATTGAGCATTTACCTGTACCTACTGAGCAAAAGGCAGCGATAGCCGAGTGGATATACCAACAGACTGCCATGCAGAGGGTATCGAGTTCGAATCCACGGCGCGCACCCTATGACTTTTCGGAGTTATGTGCGTATTTAATTGTTAATTATCGCTTGTCCCGTGCCTCGGAGAGCACGTTAAGCCGTCGGTCCCGGTTGTCATGAAGATCTATGACAGTCGTTACAGGGCGTCAGTGCCTTCTTAATAAACTGACACTAGTCTAAACCATGGAATATCGCTATCCCTTCGGGTTGCGGAGGTCAGACAGGCAGTCACTCCGTGGAAAAGCTAATATTCAGCCAAATCCGGTTAGACTAGAAAGCGGACCCCAGATTGAAACTGGGATAACGCTAAGAGGATGATGATGACCTGTACCTACTGAGCATTCTTGCGAATGTTATAAAACAGAAAAACTAACGATTTTGTTTTAGCGTTTAATTTGATTTGACGTTTTTGCTGATAAGAGCGTTCGCTAGAAAGATTGTGAAAATGTTCGTAGTAATGTTCGGCTCTGTTCGTTGTTCGGAGCGACAAAACAAAAAAGCAGGTGTATCAGCATCATTAGGATGATGGTGAGTAGGTAGATATATCCGTTTTTCATTTACGTTTCTAATTAAATCAATCAGTTCAAAATATTTGCAAAATATAGCTCATTATTATGATTTCAAGTGTCAGATATGCCCGTTTTTATTGCTCGTTCTGTCTTATGGTTCTACGCCCTTCCATTGCCAATGTGGCATTAAATATCATTAAGTAATTAATAATTTCAATTTTGACGTTCATAAGCGTCCCATTGTGACCTAGGTGAATCGTTTTTACAAACTCCATTTGAGTTACAAGAAAAATATTGGCGCCTTTGAAATCAAACTACGGTTTACGGATTCTATCGCGATATTAACTATTACTACTTAGCCAACTTTTATGTTTCTTTACAGGAACCGTGTTCACGACAGACAAACCCTCGACACAGAGTCTGCCGTGATCACGCTTCCTGTAAAGAAACTTAAACGTCGGCTAGTAATAATTAAAACATGTAGTTCTAGATCATTCGGTTTAAATGTAAATTAACTAAAACCAATACATCGCGATAGAATCCGTAAACCGTAGTTTGATTGCAATGTGTAACATTCGCGTAAACTCTAGAAAATACTATATTGGCGCCTTCTCACACATACATGTATAATTGTATATATACTTTATCCAGTTGCTTCCACCCTTTGTCCTCCTTCCGCATCATATATTCTTGTGTCAAGTCACTCAAGCACCCTACATGTTCACACGACATAAATCTTACGTTTTAAAATATATAGGTAATTACATAATATATATGGTAGTATGGCTTGGGTATTATGTTTTCTTGACTAGAGTTTGTACTTCAAAATGAAGTTTTGCAGATGCTAGACGAAGCGTAAGTAAGAAGTGTGTAATGTTCCTACTATTGGCTTTTGCTTGCAGCTTCGGAAGCACATGAAGCTTAACATTACATCAAATAAATAAACATAAAAGTCCATATTTTGAGTCGAAATTTCAGAAATTTCAAGCACTTCAAGTTTCACAACAAGAGGTGTGGTTACGTTGATAGTAGTATGTTGATATATATTATGTTTGTGAAAATCATCTAATACGGCTCAGCTATTTTAACACGAAACATTAACATACTTTTGCGTTTACAATATTAATAGAAAAAGATTTAATTTAACCTCGGTATCATCTTTAATTTGGACTAGTGGTCTCTGTTCTTTATGGTTTAAAAGGTTTTTGATTTAAAACTTTATACAATCATTGGCATATCATTAAAAATATCCTACTTTCTCTAGGACACATGGTCGTCTAATTCCAAACTAGGAAGAGTGTGTACTATGGCGACCAGATAACTGATTATCTTATGATCTTACGAGTGATATTTTATTCCCATATGAAAAAAAACTACGTTTTTTAAGTCTGAGAATTGGAAGTACAATCGCCAGGGCTACTAACCACAGGTCAACTACAACAGGTCAGTAACAGGTCAGTTAAAGAATAACATTCATTCGGTAGTAGTAGTCCTTTATTAATATTATATAACATATCTTTGGTGCTTAAGTGAATGAAAATCAATACTCTAAAGTGAATGTGTTGATCGTATTACATACGCATATCAAGTAACATCTCAGCACTATATTTAGATACGCTGTCGTGACAGCGGTATAATCATATGACATAATCAATTTGTTGGATCACGTCATGTATTTGGAGCGAAATTTACAAGTAACGGTCTTTGGTCATGTATGTTTAAAATGTTTTAGAAACATGCTGTCGGTGTTTGTTATGGCTATCGATGGTTCTGGTCTTGACAGATAACTAAAACGGTAACAGTGATCTACACGCATATCTTCTTTAAGCAACGTGAAAGTAACATAAAGAACATTCTTGTTTCTTCGGTTCTAAGAAGATATAATATAACTTTTTCAGGAATGGATATTCTGAAATTCTGTAGCTATTTTGATGAAATTTGAATTAAGCGCCAGGTCGAAAGATACACAAAAATACTACTATAATAATGACGCCTGGCTTCTGAAAAGTGGACATCGGTACACTCATGAATTTTGGCTAATCATAAGGAACACTTACAAGTATAGTGCAATTTGAGCATCATCACTTTATTGCTACAGAATGTTTAAGGGAATAACTGAACACACTACAATTTTGGAATAGTTACAAAGAATGCATGCATGCATAGACTCACGCCTGTTTCCCCGAAAGAGTAGGCAGAGGCATATTCAACGCCCACTTTTCGCCAGTGTTTTGATCCCACGTAATAGGTGGCGAGCCTATTGCTGCTTATCGGGATATTTTGTTTGCCAGAGCCTCGTCCGTTGATGGGCAGGTGCACCACTTGCAGGTGAGGTTGGCTTGGGACCCTAAGTTCTTGGTGGGCACCCTATGCACCGTTAGTTAGTTACAAAGAATCACACCTAAATATCGATCTAATTCTAAGGTTGCGCTTGTAGGCCTTGACCTCATATGGTCAACGATCATGGCCAATCGTAGGTCATTGTTCCGTTACCAAGGACTACATGTGTGCAATACTTTTTTACTATTTACTACTTTTTAGATTGACCAGTAGCTGTGAAAATCAGTGGAAACGCTTAAATTCTATCCGTGTGACCGTAGAAGACATAGAGTTTTCGTACTCATGAGGTCTCGGGAAAATCTAATCTGTCTTCGAACCAGCTACGAATTGGATCAGAAGTTTATTGAAGTAGTTGGAAAATATTATAGCCTATATCTTTTTTCTGTTACGACGAGGAAAACCTGTCGACTCTCCGGCACTGGAGAAGGGAAATGAGAGTCGGTCTACTAGACCAAAGAGCCTTACTGGGAGAAGACAGGGTACAGGAGCTGTTCAGTCTTCCTCCCATGGTACCATGTCCATAACTAATCCCAGGGAAGCCTACAAGCCCTCACCTGCCCCTACTGGCAGCTTCCTCGAGCAACCTATTCCTAATCGGCCAGCAGTGGACTATGGCTTAAGATGGGATTCTACCCGGTAAATACCCGGGAATTTATCTTTTTGGGTAAAAACGGGGTATTTACCCGGGTAAATACCCGAAGCGTGGGTATTTATCGAAAGATATTTTTACATCTCCATTTATGATTTTATACTATTTATTCGTTGATTTTCTAACTGTTAATTACAGCCTATAGCGTGAATTGTGTATATCGGACATTTATATGTCTTATAAAAGTAAAATAATGGCATTTTCTGTCATAATTTTAAAATTGATACTAACAGCTGGTCCCAATTCGATCTATTCAAGGATTTAGCTAGTAGAGTACTACATATTTGACTTATATTCTATGGAGCTTATGTCAAATATGTATCTCTAGTAACAAAATCGATTAAAGTAAAGAAATTACCAACATCATGCACTCAGTCTTTTTCTCTGGCTTAGTATTCACATACGGTCCCGGTCCTAGTATTAAATTAGATCTATTTATTGAGACTGACAGTATAGTTAGTGTGCTCAGTGAATCTACCGTGCATTTAGCAACATAAGCCGCTTAATAGGCACAACAGGGACATTTTGGTTACAATGTTTTCACTTTTTGATGCTTTTGGAGTATTTTTTTTTTATTTTATTCAAGGGCTTTGTCTCTTAGAGATCATATCGCCCAGTGCGGGAAAGACAAAATCAGATAACTTATAAAAACGTACGTACTTATAACTAATTTACGATCTATATAACACTAGATTATACAAAAGTTTTGCTTTATCGGACACTGGAAAAGCAAGGATGGAGTTACATATGCCAATGTTATCCAACTTAAACGGCCTAAAAATATTTACCCTAGTATTTTCATTCCGGGCACATTCCATCAAGATATGAAAAACATCATCAACGACTCCACATACATCACAATTCGGTGATGGCACTTTTCTCATTAAATAATAAAACTTATTTGATGGAATATGTCCGGAACGAAGTCTTAAAGCTATGGTCGTTAAGGTTTTATTAAGATTACAATCAATCCACGGAACCCGAGAAATCTCTGGCTGGATAGTTCGGTACCATATACCTTTTTCTTTACATCTTTCATCAAAATACTCCTGCCAAAGGTCTAAACACTTCATTTTGGCTTTTCCGAGATAGTCTGAATACAATGGGGTAATATTCATAGGAACACCATCGACACATGCCTGTTTGGCGAGCACATTCACCACATCATTTTCTTCATATTGTATATGCGACGGAATCCATTGGTGGCGTATTGTTTTGGAATTGGATTGAAGTTTTAAGATTAATTCATATATGGCGTAGGCTGTCGGAATGCCTCGCACGTGAGAAGTGTTCCGAGCCAAGTGTTGCAGCGAACTTTTGGAGTCTGTCAGAATCACAAAATTATCGCCATTGATTGAAGAAATATAGGATAAAGCTTCCAATATCGCAATCAGTTCAATGTGCATAATATAAATATCTGAATCAATCTTAATCTTCATTTGATTCAGACGGATAGGGTCCAAAAAGGCTGCTCCCCCCAAATTTTTATCTTTGGAGACGTCAGTGAAAATTTTATGATAATTTAAATATTGTTCTTCAATGTATGCAGTACTTAATTGTTTTAACTGAGAGATATTGTAATGACGTTTAGTTTTAGTGATACTTGGAATTTTATCGTTGACTATATGAAACAAATCTATACTGCTTATCCACTTATCAAGAGAAAACATTCCATGTTGAACACTTGAGTGTATTGGAACAGAATTATACTGAGAGAAAATGTCGATAAGTAATGGCAACTTCTTGTTCTGCCAATAATTGGAACCTGTCACTAGTGAAAGGTTTTCCAGTGATTTTATAGTTTTATTATTACGAAGAGATATTGATCTCAAAATAAATTTGCTGGCTAAGTATCTACGTCGAAAATGAAGTGGCGGAAGGCATAGATCACTTTCCATAACATGTATCGGGGTGCTCCGTATAAATCCACCAATCACACGTAACGCCTGGTTTTGGACCCGATCCAATGTATTTAGTTTTGAATTACAACTATTGTCAAACAAGAAACTGGCATAGTCAATTCTACTTTGGATTAGAGAAATGTACAGCCGTCTTAGGTGTTTTTGATGGACTCCCCATCCTGGACCGGATAAGACCTTAAGTAGATTGATGAATTTTATTACTTTCTGTGAGGTTTCATTGATGTGCTTACCCTATCTTAATGAGCTATCCAGCCACAGACCCAAATATTTCACATTATTAACAACATCAATTGAAATATCATCAAAGTGAAAGTTAATCGATCTTCTAAAGCAACCTTTTTTTAAAATACAGATTTTTCTTTACATTGTTAAACCTAGTTTATCAATTAACGCTTTGAAATATCGTAAAGAAGACCGAAGCTTTTCAAACGCTAAATCTATGTTATTATTGGTTGAATATAATACAAAATCATCAGCATATTGAGATACATTAACCTGGCCGACGTTATTACATATATGTAAAGATAGAATATTAAATAAAAGAGGAGACAATGGATCTCCTTGGGCTAATCCACGGCCAGTAAATCTTACAATCTCACAATCATAAAACGCGACTTGAAGATGTCTGTTTGATAAAAAAGACCACAAATAGATACAAAAGTTTGATCCAACTCCGAACTGATCAAAAATACGTAACAAGCAAGGAATATCAACATTATTATAGGCGCTTTATAAAACATCGTCGCGTCTATAAAACATGCCACTGTAACTAAATTTTTAGAAAATCCTAGTTGAATTTCAGAGACTAATCGCGTAAGATTATCCAGACAAGATCGTGCCTTACGAAAACCTACCATGTCCTCAGGGAAAAGACACTGTTTTTCAAAAAACCATTCTATACGTTTGGCCAAAATGGCATGAAAAATTTTGCAAACACATGATATCAGGGAAATAGGGCGCAAAGAGGAAGTTGAACTATGCTTGGGGATTGGGACTATTTTGATTTGACGCCAATGTACAGGAACAAAACCTAAAGAAAAACATTGACTGTATATTGAAAGTAACATAATTATGTTTACCAGAAGCTGGAAGGTGTTTAATCATGGAGAAGGAAACTTGATCTGACCCTGGGGCTGTGTCGGTAGTTTTAATACAAGTGACTAGTTCTGACATTAATATTGGAGATTCTAACATTGGGTTATTGGAATTAAAAGTAGGTTGTGAGGGACATACATAATCTGGAGTGAGGTCGTTAAGCAAGCGCTCGGCTTTTTCTTTATCTACACAGGTGATAGGAATTTGTCGACCTTTCAACCACCTCATCTTGCTCTACATCTCTGATGCCGAAGATGTTTCATCTACAGATGTACAAAACTGCTGAAAAGATTTACTCTTTGCAGTGCGAATCAGCCTTTGAGCAGTGCTTATTTTTTCTTTGAGGATATCTAAATTCCTCGAAGAGGGGCAACGTCTCAAATTTGCAAAAGCCAAGCGCCTTTCCGCCACCGCCCTGGACAGCTTAGATGACCAATATGGTTTTGGTTTAAATTGGTTGCAAATGGTTTGAGGGATTTTAATGAATGGGATATACTTACATATCAGCAGCTTTTTGCATTATATTACATAGTTGGTCATATGACTCCTGAGGATCCTGAGAAATTACGCAGTTTTGTAATTGATCATCTATATATGAAGAATACGAAGTCCAATCGGCTTTTTTAAAGTTTCTTTTCTTTTGATAATCGCGGTTAATACTAATTAAACAATTTAATTTTATTATCAAATATCACTTCCGAGTGATTCGTTTGTAGGTTTCCACAGAAGTGACAGGGACAAATCTGAAGAAACAAATGAAATGTCGGGACTTGATTGCTGGAGAACTCCATCAACCATTCTAATTCTAGTGTAGCTGCCATCGTTTAAATTAATGAAATTAAAATCCAACATGGAATCAAATATTTCGGAGCCACGCCGATCAGTTCTCTGAGACCAGTTAGAATGGTGACCGTTAAAATCTCCCAAGATAAGGGTTTTACTATTCGCAATAGAGAACATCGCATCCCAATCGCTTTGAGTGGTGTGTACTGTCGATGGACAATAGACGCAAATTATGTTCTCAATATGCTGACAATTCAGGATTCTAATATGTATTAATTCAATACCAGGATTACGACTTTTTGTTGAACAAATAATAGATTTAACAGAGCGATGAGTCATGATGGCCACGCCACCGTAACCATGTTCTCTATCTAGTCTATACGTATTAAAATCGCTGATTCTAAAATAACTCTCGGGTTCCAACCAAGTTTCACTCAACACGGCAATGTGGATTTTTTCTTGATTTAAATATAATTCAAGTGAACGAGTTTTGGGTCTTAAACTTTGGCAATTCCATTGTATTATATTTAAATTTGTAAAAGTATTATTATTATCCATTTCCAACAAATAGATCAAATAACGAATCAATAGATAAGCTACTTACGATTTTTTGTGTTAGCCACTCTGAAATTATGGTAATTGATTGCTGGATTTTAATCTGAAAAGATTCTTTGCTTTTAATGATATTTCTAATTTTAGAAATCAGATGCCAAAAATTTAAATTATAAGTAGACTTATCCGCCTGTCTCTTTTTATTTCCGTGGGGTGTGTCCATTTTTTCTGAGGAGTCTGAAGATTCAGGATTGAGATACGATAATATTATGTCCTCAGTGGGCGCAGGGGTCAATGGCCGGCGATTATGCTTCTTTAAGTTACGTTTGGCCTGAAGCTTAGGCCGTGTATTTATTGTGGATGTGTCTGGGCACTCCGCTTCGTAGGGTGTGCCGGTGGGTGTATTTACATCTATTGGAAGGGGTGCGAATGAGGAAATTGGATCACTAACCACTTTTGGGGCCTGGACAGGGGAAGGAGTACATGGTGAGCGCTTTTCTGTAGGTGCAGTTAAATTCAGACATTATATCCCTTAACTTCTTTTCCTTCTGAAAAAATGGACAAACTTTATCAAGCGTCATATGGCGACCTGAACAGTTCACACACGTGAATGATGTAGTTGTACAGTTATCATGCTTTAGTGAGCATTTAGGACAAACAGGTTTTTTGGACGGACATCTTATTTTTAAATGGCCGAACTTCCAGCAGTTAGCACACTGAGTTTCTGGGAATACAAACCTCTCCACTGGAATCCTCAAACTGTAGATGTAGACATACGGCGGCAGCGAAGGACTTTTGAATCGAAGCCGAACCGTCTCACTCGGTGTCCAGGCGTTACCATCAGGGTTATCCAAGCACCGTTTATTTAACCTCTTGATCGAGATAATTTCAGCACTGCTCGATATATTAGTTTTAAGATCCTCATCCGAGATGTCCAGGTCCATAGCTTTAATGAGTCCGTATGATACACCAACCTCCGAAGTTTTTTGACACGACCAACCCATGTCAGTAAACACCGAGCAGTGTATAAATTCCTCTGCGCCGACATCATCATCAAACGTAATCAGCATTTTATTCTGATGTACGTATTTGATTTTATAGATCTTGCCGCTAGCAATGTTATGTGCCTTGAATAGTTTTGCTAAGGCAAATTATATATAATATAATAATAATAATCTTTATTCAAAAATGTTTACATTTCAGTGGATGGATACATTATGTCTGGATAATCTTATACTATAATACTTTATAATCTAATAAACAATAAATACTTAACATATAGTTTAAGGCCGGTATAGGTTATTTTTACTTTGCTATCTAGGTTTAAAATTAATTGCCTGAACTAGGTTTTCACCTGTGTTTCAGGCTGTTTTGTTCTTACGTAATATAATTGTGCAAAATATAACAAATGTGCATACTCTTAAATTTAACATTGACGCAATAATAATTAAAATCGAAGCTATTCAATGGTAGGTAATTATTTTATGACAGTAAGCAAATTCTCAGTATCGGAGTAGGTCATTGTTTGTAAGTATCTAGTTATGATTATTTTACATTGCTTATAACTATAATTATATATATCTAGTAACTTATTTAATCTATTGTATAAAAAAGGGCCTATGAATAAGAAAAATCTATTTATAAAGACATGTTTACCATGAAACTTAGTACAGACTAGATCTTTTCGTCTCTTGTCCGGGGGCAGTGGTTTGAATGGAGTTAGTGCGTGTTGTTTAAGTATGATGTGCAGTATGAACAATTGACGTACAGTTAGGACATTAGTGGACTGATACAAATCATAGGTAGGAAACATATAAGGTCGAAACGTCGCCACTTTTAGAATAGCTCTTTGAGCGCGTTCTAGTGGCAATAGGACAGTTTTGGATGCCCCTCCCCATGAAGTAATGCAATAGGATATGATGGACTGACACAACGACAGGTAGATTTGTTTAATTAATTTAAAATTTGCAGCGCTACGCATTGTTTTGAAAATAAATATTAATTTGCGCACCCGTTTACATAAGAGATCTATGTGAATGCGGAAATTAAGATTATTGTCAAGTGTTATTCCAAGGTACTTGATACATTGTGTAGATTCTAAAGTAGGGCAGGTGCATGCAGCATCAGCAGATGAATGACATTTACTGTCGTGAGCGAATATAGTGTTGTTAGGTGATTCATGAATGTTATTGTTACGTATTGAGAAGTGGATATATTTTGTTTTCTGGGTGTTTAAAGTTAGTATATTGTCAAAAAGCCAGTTATTTACAGTATTGAAACGTAGTTGAGCATGTGTATATACCTCAGTACGAGTATTTCCTGTAAATAATAGTACCGTATCATCTGCATAAGACACAATGACACCATTATGAAGACTTAGGTTACATAGGTCATTAATATATATTAAGAACAGAGTTACTCCTAAAATGCTCCCTTGAGGCACCCCGAAGGGGGCATTAGGGATATCTGCGCTGAGGTTTGTACCTAGTTTTACACACTGACATCTGTCGCTAAGATAGTCAGTAAGTAGTTTCAATTGTGTGCCTCTTATTCCCACATACTCAAGCTTTCTTAATAGACCTGGAACTGAAACAGAGTCAAAAGCTTTGGCAAGGTCTAGAAAGATCCCAATAGTATGCATCTAGGTTAGCCACAATGTGATCAGTAACCATGTGAACGGCCTGGTTTGTTGACTTTTGCGCTCTAAAACCAAACTGCCTGTCTGAGAGTATATTGTTCGATTCCAGGTATTTTACTAATCGATTATTTATTAGTTTTTCTAAAACTTTAGACAATGCTGGCAAGATTGAAATGGGCCTGTAGTTGTTTACACAACTTGTATCTCCATTCTTGTGTATTGGGATAACTATAGCCTTTTTCAAGGACTTCGGAAATATACCGTCAGACAAACATATTTTAAAAATGTGGGTTAGTGGAGGTGCTAGGAATGTCTTAAATCTTTTGATTATAGTGGTGGAAATGCCATCCCACCCTACCGCTGAAGTGTCCCGTAGTCCTGTTATTATTTGAACTACTTCGTCAACGTCAGTATCTAATAAAACAAAAGATTTGAGCGCGGGGTTGTGTGATTTGTTAGAGGTGTAGTGCGATGAAAAGTTTCTTTGATGCAAGATTCTTTCTCCGAGTGATTTTCCAGCGTTAGCGAAGAACATATTTATTTTATTGAGTGCCAGTGTGGGATTTGACTCGGACTGAAGTAAATCTAATGCTGGTTCTTGATTTTTGGTGGTAAAAGTGCATTTTTTAATAAATTTCCAGACTAATTTGCTGTTTTGCCCAGCCTTTTCTAGTTCAGCCTTATTGTATTCAATCTTTATTTTTTTTAGAAGGTTGTTACAAAAATTACGATATCTTTTGTAAGACATCGAGATAATTTCATTATCTGGTGCTTTCTTAGCCTTCGAGTGCAATTTATCTCTATGTCTTATGCAGCGCAAAAGACCTTGTGTAATCCACGGTTTTGTTATTTTATGTCTGTTAGACAATTTTATAGTAGATGTATTTTTGTGAATTGCACTTTGTATTACGTTTGTAAGGTAATCGATTGAAATATTAGGATCAGCACATAAGTAAACGGGGTCAAGATCTATGTTAGTTATGTCAATTGCAAGATTCTTCATGTTTATTTTAGTATAGCTAGGTGTGCATTTATGTTTAGGAAATGATAGTTTTAATGACAATAGAATAGTGCGGTGATCTGTGATTGAAGAGTTAATGACCAAAGTGCGTGACGGATGCTTTGTTTTGATAATGAAGTGGTCTAGGCATGATCCACTTTGATGAGTAGGAAGAGTATGAGCTGGCAAGAGACCATGAAAAGAGCAGACATTAAGATAATCGTGGCCGCGGTCGTCATTTCTCTCAGACAGAATATTTATATTTAAGTCACCTGTTATAATTATATTCTTGTATGATGACAGACTGTTTAGTGCTAAATCAAGTGAATTAAGAAACCTATCTGTACTAAGAGACGGTGGCCTATACAGAGAAATTATGGCAGTATCATGGTTAATTTTAATGAGCAGACAGTTGCATTCATCTATATTAGGTTTTTCTATAACTACATTTAGATGTTTTCTAATATATACTACAACGCCGGCATTCTGATTGATATGATTATCACTGCAATATTGTCGATATCCATCTAAAGTTGGTAGAGCATCAGATCTAGATAACCAGCATTCCGATAGCACTATTAGGTATGTCGCAAATTATGTCAATAGTATGTAACAAGATTTCTAGTTCCTGAAAGTTTTTATAGATACTACGAATATTTTGCGAAATAATAGTTAAACATTTATCTTGTGGTGGAAGAAGGCTTTTACAATCCTCAATATTACAAACTTTTGAGTCTGAGATAGAAAAGTTGTCCAAATCATCTATTAGCTTATTAGCCATAACTATAATTAACGAGTACCTGTAGTAGCGGTGCTTTCACGTGTAGTTAGGGGCGCTCTCAGGCGCCTTCATAGTCTATGGAATTCAGGTACCTGTCCTCGGCATATTTTCTTGCTGGGCAGCTCTCGTCCCCAGTTTGGTGATTATTGGGCTTCTTAAATTTCATACACGTAGCGCAGGAAGGTGGTGATGTCTTCTTACTGCACTCTTTGATGACGTGGCCTGATTCACCGCAATGACCACAGGTAGGGCTAGTTTCGCGGCAGAATTTCGCTGCGTGTCCGTATTGTTGGCAATTATAACACCTTATAACTAGGGTAAAGTCCCTTACGGGACATGATGTCCAGTTTATGTACACTCTCCCCTGGTTAATAAGGGCTTTTCGAATTCCCGGTGGTACTTCGATTATATAATTGCACACCGATATGTTCTTCTTCCCAGATTTGTGGCTCAATTTAACAGAGGCAATGAAGGACTCTCGTGTCTTGTCTGGAAATGTCTGTGCCAAGTTTTGTTCAAATATGCATTCGAACACCTCTTTTTCAGTGAGTGTTGTAGGAACTCCGATTACGACTATTCTAGGACGACGCTGCTCTTCGACAGTAAGTCCTGACGTTAAAAGCTTTGTAGAGCTTTTGAGCTTCTCTACGTCATCTTTATTTTCGGTGCTGATGACTACACCGCCATTTTTCGTCTTTCTGACACCGCGTACGTGCAATTTCATTTCCTCGGGCGAAATTATAGTCTGGAGAAGGGCTTTAGTGTCGTCACTGCTTTTACTTTTGTCGGCCGGATATATCGTAACTGAACTAATAGAATTACGGCGAATAAAATTGTTGCTCCCTTTTTTAACCATATCGGCAAAAGTATTCTTCTGGGTCTCGGTATGATTTACTTGCACGACTTTCTTAATCTCCTCAAGGGTATCTGAGATATTTTTCTTCTCTTGAAGGTGCTGGATGGTGGAGTGTGCTTGTATCACCTTTTGTTTCACAGACTGATAGTTTACAGCCATCTCAGATGCAGCAGTGCTCACTTGGCGGCAGATACTTGTGACTCGTACTTTTGAATCGGTGTTAAGCTTACTTTCTGCAGCAATTGAACAAACTTCAGTCAAATAAGAGTTGATAATCTTCATCCATCTTTCTACTTCTGCTGTAGATATTAGTTCAAGTGCCTTTTCCGTAGCGGGCGGTTTGTCTTCAGGACGAGGCGACGGCAACGGTGTTGACGGTGTAGGGCTCCTACACGTGATCTGACTGCGCCCAAAAGGACTGGCGCTCGACATTTTTAAAGATACACTTCTAACTCAAATATTTGTATCGATAAACATTATTTAAGTTCTTGCACATATACACGTACGAAACTGTCGTGACACACTTATTTATGCTATGTCATAAAAATAGCGAATATAATAATGACTGCTCTTCAGTTAACAATAAACACGTCTGCATCTAGTGAGTGCAACGACGAATTCTATCAATTGTTTCGGCAAAGGCTCTTTAAACGTCACGTGTACTTGTATTCTCTCATCTTTTTCCCTTTCACCTTGCTCTTCCCCACTACGTATGTGTTTGCTTCGTCTTCTATCTACTACGCTCCATCCTTCTTCTGAAGAGGTTCCATCCCTTGTCCTTTTCCCACTTATCTCTGTTTCATTCTGCAATTGTGTATTGTCCTCAAAATCCATGTTTGTACCGTCCTCTAATTCATCAGCGCTCGACAAAGAATTGATGTTTACATTACTTATATTTGATTCAGTCATGTGCACAAAGTAACGATTGCAGGGTCCGACCGGCACAAAACCGGTTGGCCCGCGCGTAAACAAGATAAGAAACGCGCTCAATAGAATGTAACTAATATTAATTAAACGTCCGATCACAAGGATAGCTCGTGCGGCACTGCTTTTGGAGTATAGTCATTAGTTTAATTCGCGAGGGTTTTGGTACCATAAAAGGTTTTAGCTGTATTTGTCGCTGATGCTCCTATATCTATGGCAAAGCATGTGGATCCATGTGTCAATTATTGCCGCCATTATAATATAATTATGGTTAGTAGATCGCGTTAATTACTGGAACGATTTGTATAATAGTGAAACGATTTGTATAAAAGCGGTTACGGCAAACCTCCCAAAAATGGACGGAGACTGTCCCCGCCTCTCACCATGCTCGAAACCACGTCGACTGGACCCCGACGGTGGAATACCTCGGCGTGACTATAGACCGTCGTCTCACGATGGCCCCACACGTCAAGAACGTTGTTGGCCAAGCGCGAACCACTTGAGCTCTCCTGCGCTCTGTCTTGACGTCCCGACTTCCCCTCCGTGTGAAGCTGGCCATCTACAAGGCATACATCCGCGCCCGCCTCATTTAGGCCTCCCCAGCGTGGTACGTTCTGGTAGCGGCGACCCTCCGCAAACGGTTGCGTGCGCATCAGTCGCTCGCCCTACGTGACGTTGTAGACGCCCCTCGCTACTTGAGGAAAGACGTCATCTCCAGCGACCTATGCATGGAGAGCCTCAATGGATTCATTGGTCGCCTGAGCGCCAACATTTTCGCCCACCCTGAGGGATCATGCTTCCGCCACCTGCCGGAGCTGGCGCCCTTCCATCAGCGCTCACTGGACCAACTACACCGGACTGACTCCAGTTCTTCAGTGCGGACGCTTGACGGGAGTCTCCCCCGGCAAGCTCGATCTCGCCAACGTAAGCGAAGCCCCCACCGAACAAGCGGCCGCTGGCTCGTAGATTGCTCATCGGATGTTCCTCTCTTGGGTATACTGCCGGTGGGGTCAGGTCTCGCTAACGGCGTGAAGCACACCCGGACTAGACGCCCGGATACGACACCAGTTGCAAGGACCACACTCTTGTGATCCGTCTGCAGACGGCGGCTAAACTCACTGAGACGGCACATCACCTGCATCAGTTTCCCCCCATTTCCCTTAGGGGAATCGTGAGAAGACCCGAAAGCTCCCAAAAATTAGCAACACCATAAACCGGCTCCTGGTCCGGCGGTCCCGCTGTTCCCATGGCCGCTACCCAAGTCAGGAATAGCGAGGTATAGAGAATTTGCATGAGATCCAGCTACCACTAGTAATGAAAATTGGCCAAGGAAACACTTAACACACGTACACTGCAGACCGATGAGAAAATTGTAGATGTAGAAAAAGAATCGAGCAAGTTGCGATAAGCGATGAAAGCTATGGGATATGATAAGCCTATCTGAGGACCGGAGACAGTGTGAGGATCAATAGTCCTCAATGCCGGTAAATTTATCTACAACCGGGCGCGACCAAAAATCACAAGGAGGTGCCCACCCGATGACGAGGTGGAGATATGCATGCGATTTATCTTGAACTAATAGGTACATAGCTTCAAAATCCATTACACCGTTGTCATAAACGATTTCAACGCCATACTGAGCTGAGAGTCGGGCTTGTTAAATTCATGGCGAAGGCAGGACTCCATACGATACATTAAATTTCTTCTTTAAAATGCGAGAATACTGCAAGTGCACCTAGATAAGTTCAGAAGATTCTACCAGAAATTAGATTGATTTTATCATGTCGACGGAGAGGCAAATATTATATGATGTCTCTGAGAGCAATTAGTTTAAAGTGGTCTCATGCCATCTGGTAAGAAACACATTGAATATTAGTACAAGCCTCAAACGGTTAAGATTCACGAAGTCTACGCTACAACCAGCACCCGTTCATATCCAAAACTTCGATAACTATCAGCTTGAACACCGCAGGTGAGATAGCTGAGTCCGCAGATGTGGACAATTTCAGTGTCGGGTTCGATGAATGCTGTCCTTACAAAGGGGTCTTAATTTCTTGAGCCCCATAAATCTGCCAAAATCTGTGGTCCATCTCCGGAGCGCCAACAGAAAAGGCCTATAATGCTAGTGCTCTCCTCCGACGACATGTAAGCATATTGGCTTTTCAATAGACAGATCTCTAGCCGCTGAATATTGAATTCATCCCGGATTCAGTTTTGATATAAGCTCCATTCAAAATATGTTCACCACATATCTCAAATCTCTTAATCTATGGATAGATCGAATATTGAAACCGGCCGTAAGTCTCTTTAAAATTATACTAAGCGTTTGCAATGGAGCAGAATAAGCGTTTCTATGTATTCCATGTGATGACATTATTATAATTTCCATATTACCGAAACATCTATTATAACGGTATATCAGATTGTAAGATCAAATAATAAGAACTTTTAAACGACTATTGACTGTAATTCAAATAAATCTTTCTCCATCTTTTTCTGAAAATACCCATGCTTTGGGTATTTACCCGGGTAAATACCCGATTTATACCCAAATGGGAAAATACCTGGGTATTTACCCATCGGGTATTTACCCACCGCCCATCTCTAACTATGGCTGTCTGATGATGACGATGATGATTTAGACGATGAAAAGTGGGTAAAAAGTACCGACACCTTCCATTTATTTGACTCCGATATTTATAAGGATATATAATATCTATGCTAATACGTGTATATTTTTAATTAGCAATTACTATTCAGAGAAGGTGCGACCCAAAAGCGAACAAGGCTAATGGAATTTCAGCTTGTTATCAAGTGTCTAATATATTTTATATATTCAGTAACAGTACGAGTGCTGCAAAAACAGGTATTTAATTGAAATTAAACATATTGTATAGTAAAGTGATGACTTTTTTTATAGTTAGTAACGTTTTTTTTTTAATACTTATTATGTTAATCGCTTAAACCACGCATGCTGTGCCACCTTTATTATTAAATCAGATCAAAATCCCGAATACGACCAAATATAAGATGATAATTATAAAATTACAAGCTAGCTATCCATTTATTATATACACGCTGATTTTTAATTGGTTTTGGAGCGAAAGCCATCTTATTACTTATCGTTAACAGAACCTAACCAGCTAATAAAATTTGAAATCAAAGATATAAAAATCGTAACAAAAATATTAAATTATTGGTACGAGAGTTCGTAGTTATGAAAGAAATCGCGCGCGCCGATGTATGTTCGATCGTGCCACACACATACCTACACAGATAGATATTAAACACACGACACACACAGATAAACATTGCACTGTAGTGTAGGTACAGACCCCGCCCCCGGCGTGCGCGCATAGCAACGCGGGGCGACAGGGGTAGAGGCGGGGGTCGGTTGCAATTTGCCGCTCGTCACTTCGACAGTCTCGCGAAATTAGGTCAACGGGACGCCCGTACGTCACGTTCGACCCCGTCACTGTACCCGTGTTACGTCGCGCGCGCTTCGTAATGGATCGGCATTATGAATATTCCAATGTTGAGTTCGGGTCTATGGTGCGAGTGTATTACATGTCTGGTGAAAATATGGAAGAGGCGAGGCGCATGTATTCGTTACCAGACCACCTGGAATCGTTGCGCACGCAAGGTATTCACTCACCATAAGTGCCATCACCAAACACAATCCTGGCTGTATACGTAAGTACTGTTTATTCTGTGGCTGTAGTACAACGCCTCATACAAACAAAAGACAATGTGTGAAAGGTGTAAATTTATTGTAATGTACGAGTACCTAGGCAGCAAACAGCAAAGGTACAAAATTTGGTTTATTCATTATTGAATACCTACTGTGATTACATTCTTATAAATACCATAGAAATACGCAAGTACTAAACTTTTCCATTGTTAAAATCTTTGTCTAGTTATTCAAAAGATAATGTAGGTACCTATGTCTAATAACGTAACGAATAATTCTTAGTTTATCGTTTTTCTTCTACTAGTTCATCATGATTTCGTAAGCCCACAGCTTGTTTCGACGATTTTTGATTCTAAATCCGACTAATGTTCCAAGAGATTATTGTATACTATTTAGTTACATACGTTTATTATTTTAATTATTTATTACTGCACTTCATGGTTGGCGTAGTGGTTTAAGCGATGTTTGACACAACGCTTTGTGTGATTCATAAATTGTTGTTTCGACTGCTGTGTCCGTTATTGGTAGGTTTGTAATGTCCCTCGTGAGACAGAATTTACCACTAGGATGCGGGAAGGGTTCTTAAAAAGAGAACAAAATAAGAAAACAAATGTGTTTAAAATTGTTGGCATCGTAATTACCTAACTAGTGTTTTCTAAGTAAATTACGTATCACTATCAATTCAGTCCGCCCTAACTACCTACAACCTACAACCGCTGTAGCACGGTAATAATATCTAACAGTATTGTAACTCCATACAAACGCACGAAACTCGAGTTATACCTACGCGCCTCGAGCAGAGTACCCATTAGACTGCGCGGACTGTGCCACAAGAGTACCCACAGCCGCGATCGTGCCGCAGCTCGCATACGGCGCGTCTGTAGGTATATAACTCACGAAGACGACCGAGTTACAATACTGTTAGATTATATTACCGTGGCTGTAGGTAAATAACAGCTGACGGCTGCGCTCGGCGCGCGCGGCGAGGTCATGACCGCGCGGCGCTCGAACACTACCTACTCATAAACAACCGTGTGTACTACGTATTTCCAGCAGTTACTGACTTTTATAACTTTTTTGTTTTAGGTGCTAGGTGAATTTTGATTTTGAATATGAATAGAGGATTTTATTTCGGACATGAGGTTTCTTTTTCCTAAACCAATAAAAAATCAACGTGTACACAGATTTAACAAACAAGAACCAGATGTAGCGCATTCGTCCAACTAAGTGAGGCACGTTGACAGCTATGTGTGCGTGACATTTGGCGACTGGCACTGTACGGACACGCGCGTCTATGTGTGTGTAAAGTTGCCAGATTATGAATAATCTCCCACTATTTTACATACAGTTTTTGCAAACGAATATAAAAATATTACATAGGTAATATTTTATATTCGTTTGCGGTTTTGAAGAATTTACCATGGATTTAATTAATGCTTGTAATATGTAATGCTGTTGTGAAAAATATTCAAATAAAAGATACCATTAAAGTATGCTTTTATAAATACATTTCTTAAATGAAGGTACCGAGTTAAGTTTTAACTAATTTTATTCGTAAATTGAGAAATAAATAGATTACTTATGTTTTGTGATTCATAGCCTCGATCCAGAAGAAATACTTATATAATACCAACTACATATATTTACGAATACCAATCATGAGGTTCAGATCTCAGTTCGGCGAATATGTTGTTTATTTTTTGTTTAGAAATTCTCAGTATAGTATCTGGAAATGTTTGGTTAATTGCAATAGGCTTGCGTCCTAAATATTAATCAGCTAAAAACATTTTGTCATGCACACAACAAATTATCAATATTATGATTCATAAATCATAACCGAAAAAAAAAATGCAACTAAAAATAAATAATGGCTGCAATCAATAATTTCTGTTTCTGTACGTAATGTACACACGGCGCCAAGTCAAGCTAACAGTTGCAGTAGGATTTTGATACTTATTCCCTACGCCATAAGAACGGTACAAAGATTTATTCTGTGACAAAAGTCAAAGTGTATAGTATATGGGGATCGAACTCAAAACAATGTATATACTAATGGAAATTCTATTACTATATTTATAAGAAAAAAGATAATCTACAATATACTTTTACAATACGTTAATGTATTTTTCATTAACATGACAATAATTATTACCTACATAATCAATTGACAAGTGCATTTTCCCTAATTCAGGCAAAACGGTGTCGACGTAAACTGGCAACACTTGCATAGTTTCTGCAGAAATACGAATTTTATCGAAATAATATTATAAAACAGTCAAATAATACATAGTTATCTGTAAAAATATATTCCATCTTCCCATTTTTGCTTTTGGAAACAACTTTTACAATGTTTAAAAACGCAAGACGGCATTTTATGAATTTTAAAGCTGGATTGATCGTGGCGTGTGAACTGTGCGATGCTTCGCAGCGCACTGAGCCGAGTTTGTATTCGCTTTTCAATTTTGTATTTGCTTTAGTGGCCTCACGCAAGTGTTCCGCGCGCTCCATCTGCCTTTTGTTCTGTAGTCTTAGAGCGTGTATAACAAAATTAAATAAATTTTAGAATAAAACAATTTTAACTACTTAAATACTAATACTAAAATGAAATTAAAATATTTAAATACTATACAAATAAAAAAGAAAATATATATTCAAAGGGCGTCGTGAAAGTCCTCCACATCGCCGTCTATTGGGAACGTGCCCAGAAGTCTGGCAGCATTGCCACGCTGTATGGCAATGCTATTTTTTTGTGCTAGATACATACCAGCCTTCTGGTCACGCGAGGTAATAAAAAGGAAATTAATAAAATAATTATTATTTCACTAGGAATAAATCCTTTATGTGGTGCCCTTGTGGTGACAGATTAAGAATACGGAATATCACCACACCATATCATCCCATAGGTGTCGTAAGAGCCGACAGAGGCAGCATATTATGCAGAGAACACCACTTTATGAGAAAGAAAACTTGATACAAAGCCTATACCAACCTGTTTGGCCAGCGTGGTATAGTAGGCCAAGTCCTTCTTTCAAAGGAGAGGCCTAGTCCAGCAGTGGACTGTTAAAGGCTGATGATGATGAAATCCTCTATCGCAGTTTCGAAACAACCATTTGTGGATCACATAAAGTGTTGTACCGAGTGGGAATCGAATCGACAACGCTCAGTGCGGTATTAAGCGGCGATGTGATCACTTAAACTACTGCGCTAAGCGTGCGGTTAAAATTATAACAATGACGTAATTAATGATCATATTATAGGAATCCACTATTTCATTTATTTTTATAGGCTCACGCCTGTATCCCCGAAGGGGCAGGCAGAGGTATAATATTACACCCACATTACGCCAAGCATTTTTTAGGTCCCATGTAATAGGGGACAAGCCTATTGCCGTTATCGGGCACATAACCAGACTCCGTGCTGCTACTGAGAATTCGGAAAAACCCAGTAACACTTTTGCCCGTCCCGGGAATAGAACCCGGGACCTCCGATCAGCAGTCGCATACGCTATCCACTTGACCACGGAGGCAGTCGTCCAATATTTCTTCATTTGCATTAATCGCTGGCATAATGATTATATTCATATTATTAATAGTACTATTAATATTCACTGTGCTTGTTTAAATTATTCTTTTGCATATTCGCATGTTTTTAGTTTACTGTCGATATTGACAGCCAGAATTAATTATTATTAATCACTATTTAGGATATGTGTCGAACTTAGTGGTTTGCCATTATCGACGAAGTTTAAACAATGTTCACATGGAATATCAGGTTATACTGTAATAGTAGGTATTTTAATTGAAATAATTATTTTATATCTTCTGCCTCATGTGTCTATAAGTGCACTGCTTTGGTACTATACCGATCCAAAATGCTTCCGTATTTATATATTGTGTGTAAGTTTATATGAAATAAATTTATATTATAAAATAACTTTAAAATGCGCATGCATTGTGGTGGTTTTGTAAGTAAATTTACATTCAGCTATTTACTATCAGCCTTGTTAATAATCTCTCTTACTGCTGAGCACAGGCCTCTTATCACTATAAGGCCGACCTCACATTGTTCATGAGCGTTCCTCGAGCGTACGCTAGGAGCCCTAAAAAGAGTAAAACCATATTTCATCACACTGCCCAAATGCGGCTTATTAGACTGTATATGTCTTTCGAGAACATTATAGGAATTCGCACTCATGCAGGTTTTATTTCACCGTTTAAGCAATATTTAGCAATTAGCAGGAAAGTGATTATTGCTCGCCGTAAGTTCAAACTCGAGACGTAGCTTAGCAGTCCATTGGTAATTCAATTGGGCTATCGCTGCTCTACATTATATTATAACTGGTCATATTTTTCTATGAAAATGAAAAAGTAAAAATCAATTATAAATAAAGTGATGCTTTCCAACATAGAAGGAAATGGCTTGATATAAAATAATAATACGCTGCCATTCGGCCAGTGTCGAAGGTTCGATAACATTCGATGTTTGAATGTTTCAACCCCTCGATAGAGTTCACGAGCGGCGTCAAGGCAATTCTGAATAGAGGCTTGGGTAAAAATATCTTACTTAAATTGCTAGGGAATATGTTACTAGGGAGATTTTTTTCTAGAATTTTCTTTTAGGTTGTATTTAGATAACAGTAAGTTTTTTTGGATACCTACTTACATTTAGGTGGCGATTCTCAATCATGTATTTAGATGTTAAGTTTATAATAATTTAAATGTAAAGGGTATTGAGAAAAGTAGTATTATTATGACACGCATGATACACATGCCGAAAGTCTCGATTTATATAATTAAATCCATATTTTCAAATAATAGGGTATTTGACTAAAAAAATCGAATTAGTCCGTCAGTTACATTATCGAAAAATATTGGATACGTATTTTTTGTTTTATCGAATCAGTAAAAAATTACGGAGATAAAACGCATCAAAGATGGAGAAACGTATAAGAGTGGGGGCTTATAACGTCACTTGCCAGTAAAAAGTGTACTGGCAAGTGACGTCACACGAGTTTTCAGCGAAGTTTGTCGCCTTAATTTTTGTTTACGCGACTAAAGAAAATATACGTGTCCAATATTTTTTGGAAATCTATCTGACGGACTAATTCGATTTTTGTAGTCAAATACCCTATTACGCGACAAAGTTACATAAATACTTGTATGTGTAAAATTTGCGGATGTCTGAAAGACTTTATGGGTGAAAATTTTGTTTTCAGTATTTGCCTTATTCACGACATGCATTATTTATTATGAATATTACACTATTTGTACTATGTTACATGCTATAAAGTTTATTCCATCAGAAGTTGTTCATATACATATTCTAAGCATCGTGCGGCAAATATACCACTGGATTTAGAGATTCTTTCATTCTTTTCATAAAACCCTATTATCAAAACATCTGCAACATCAACATTCTCTCTACTTATTGAAATTCATTTTATGAACACTAAGCACTTATTGCCGCCCTCAAAATTGCCAAAACTAGTGCGTTCTCTTTCACTCGCACTTTTGAAGAATGTGTATGACAGAGATGGAGGTAGTACTGCATATTACATACTCGCGTGACGGGTTCTGCCATTTGGCTCGTGTCAAGGCTCTTTCCTTCGCTTTGAAGATTTCACTTTCAATCGAATCAATAGGATACCGCTCCATTGGCAATCGATTTATCAAATAAGAAATGATCAGTGGATAAAAATAGAATGTATACTTAAATATGAAAAGATAAGTCTGACTAAGCGGAAAATGTGGGTTATTTTCGTAGGTATGTGATTGTTATCAGAAATGATACTTAGGCCAATTATAGAATAATTCGTATTACCCAATTACGTAAATATTAAAGATATCTTATCATTACTAGATAAGCTTATAATTTAACTAGAGGTAAGTACATACATATACTTACATCGTCACGCCTTTTATCCCCGAAGGGGTAGGCAGAGGTGTATTTCTACACCCACTTTTCGCCAGATATACTTTAGTCCCACGTAATAAGGGGCGAGCCTATTGCCGTACCGGGCACATTACCAGACTCCGTGCTGCTACTGAGAATTTCGTGACAGAAAAACCCAATAACACTGCCCGACCCAGGAATCGAACCCGGGACCTCCCGATCCCACGCGCACATTTATGCCGCGAGACCAACGAGGCAGTCGTATAGGGTTTAATGTCGAGTTTTCCGTCTCTACGCAAATATGGTATTTGCATCGTGTTATCCCTTAGTCGCCTCTTACGACACCCACGGGAAGATAGGGGGTGGTGACACTTGTATTCTATGCCGTCAACCACACGGCCATCAACCACACGGCCAAAGTAACGGTACACACACACACGGTAAGTACCTATTTGTAAGTAATATATGATTTAATCGTGTATGGCGTTATAATTACGGCGAAAAGACAGACTTTTGGTGATGCTGATTGCCTTAATAGATTCATAACTTCATTTTGTGACTGAACAGGTATTTCTTGAAATACCTTCCTAAATTTAGGTATTCTTGAATGTCACAAGTCACCCTAAGACTTTGTTGATTTATTCATTGATTCCATTCTTCCGTTTTTAACCCAATTCATATTCCGTTTTTTACCCACTATACTTATTTTAAATATATTTTTTTCCGTTTTGTACGCAAAATATATTCCGCATTCAACCCCACCGAATTTTAGCATTATTTTTGGACAGACTGCAAAACTAAACTAAACTGTATAATAATCATGAGTTTTGTCCAATTTAATGCAAGATCATCTGTGGCGTCATTTATACCATGTTTTTACCAATTGAATTTATTGTTTTTGTTTTAAGTTAAACAAATTTGACTGTTATGTTGGTCAAGAAGTAGTAATGAATAGTAGACCCTAATTGCTAATCTAGTCGTCGTACGTAGTAGTACGTAGTAGGTAGTAGAGCCTTGCTGATTTCAGCATGAATGGGCCGGCTCGACCGGGGAAGTACTACCCTCTCACAGAAAATCGACTTAAAGTAACAGTACCAACACTGTTGCGTTTCGTTCGGTGAGTGTGAGTGCCGGAGGCCCTATCCCCTTTCCTTCTCTCTCATCCCATTCCTCATCCTATCCCTTTTCCCAACCCCGAGGGGCGGCAACGCACTTGTAACTCCTGTGGTGTTGCTTGTGTCCATGGGCGGCGGTAATTGGTTACCATCAGGCGATCCGTCTGCTCGTTTGCCGCCTATTACAATAAAAAAAAAACCCAACCAGGGCAAATCAAGTGTGACGAGCACAATTATTTGCTTCGTGTCTGGGTGTAATTTATCAATAATTTGACCTAGGATACCGTCGTAATAATCAACAGAGTCTCGTTAACAGTATAATTAATCAAGCCCAAAGCACCCGTAACCGGCGAGCATGAAATGAATATAGAGGAAGTGCGTGTGGTTTGTAAGGATAGAAGTAAGTGGCTTCTGTTGTCTACCCCGACGGGAAAAAGGCGTGAGCATATGTATAATTAATTAAGTAAGCCAAAGATTTCAATTGTTTCTTTATCAAGTAAAGAATAATTCGAATTGCAACAGACAGAATGCGAGAAAAGGAACGCGTTATGACTAAGCAAGTGTAATGAAGAATGTTAAGAGAACAATGTGAAAATAAATTTTGTTTTCTTCGTGTGAGTTTTTGAACAACAATGCAAGGTCACAAGAGGTGGTTCTTGTGCTAGATATTGTGTCGCTATTTAGTGTCACATTTTGTGGTGTTCATATCATTGGGTCCTGAATATCTAGGCTAGAAGTAATCCATTAATTACGTCACATGATTTTCGTGTCTTTGCGTCCCGTCCCCCTCCCTGTCACAGTAGGTCTTATACATTCTCATCTAATTTTTCATACAGTATCACACTTCCCCCTCTATATGTTTGACGTAATTTGTGGATGGCCCAATGGTGATTCCCAAAAGTTGTCTGAGCTCCGACCCATCAAACAAAACTTCTCAGCTGTTTTTCGAAAGAAAGGCGACATAAATGGAAGGATAAAGGCGTAAAGTGGATGAGAAATTCGGTCAGTGGGTATCGCCTTACATTTCACGACCCACTCAAGATTTGCTCCCGACCCATCAATGGATCGGAACCCATAGGTCCGGAAATGCTGATCTAGGCTATTTCTAATATTTAACACAAATATGCTGTGATGCTGCGTGTTCTGTTACTGTAGCGACCCGAATCCGATACTAGCTTGTCGGGGTCACCAATGTGGAGGAATAAGGTGTGGTTTTCCTCCAACTAGAGGGAGGATCCTCTAACCACGCTAGATGGTCGTGCCTGGTAGCCTGCAGTCTTGACTATTCTAATATCTACTACGTATAGGCTGTATTACCTACAAATATCATACATTACCGGTAACGCGGTCATTAAAACCCAAATTTCAATATCGTTAAAAGAGGTCTTTATTGACTAGACATATTCTAATAGTATTTAGGTACATAATAGCCGCAAATTTTGTTTTTATAAAAGTGAAAGTTTGTGAGGATGTATACCTACGGTATTTATTAATACCTGGATGTTTATTACTCTTTCACGCAAACAATTCTGAACAGATTTTCATGAAAGTTTTCAGCACTATAGCCCATAGAGATAGCCAGAGCTAGTATTTATGAAAATCTTGTGAACAGTCACTAGCAAGAAAATTAATGAGTATGTACTTTTGATTTGTAACTTTGATGATTGATTTATATTGTTCCTATTAATTTTGCAACTGCAATGTTTTAAAACACAGAGCGACGTGTTTTAAACAATGCTATTAGTTATTGGGCAGTTTGTTTGACCACTTTACCGCACAAAGGAGCACCGACATTTATATGTAATATAATATATAAAGCTGAAGAGTTTTTGTTTGTTTATTTGATTGAACGCGTTAATCACAGCAACTACTGGTCCAATTTGAAAAATTCTTCAGTGTTAGATAGCCCATTTATCGAGGAAGGCTATAGGTTATATAACATCATGCTATGAGCCACAGTAGCGGAACAGTAGCCTTAAATAACGCAGGTGTAACCGCGGGCTCATCTAGTAGGAGTATATTACCTTTACTTTACCTTAGGTAGGTGGAATATTGGTAAATTATGCATCAGTTTGGTCGGTTAGATCCCGTTGGCCTTCACAGCATAGACAAGCAATTACAATTTTTAATTAACAAAAACAAAGACCGCTGCTTTGAAGGCAATTTCAAATTTTCAAATTTGGAATTACTTTCATTCGAAATCCGAATGGAAATAAAACAATCGTTGGGCGTTAATAAATTTTTTACTTCCTACGAATAAAAGCGAATAATTAAAACCAAGTTTGCTCAATACTTTTAGTAAATCGATATAGTACCTAGTAGGGAATAGGGATTTTCCAGGAATCAGAAATAAAATAATTATAAAGAGATATTGCGAAAATAAGATAACATATTCATAAAGTAAAAAGTAAAGGTCTATTTGAAACTTTAAATTATATAAAACTAAATTGACACTTATTTATTTTCATTATTTAAAACAAAATTCAATTCAACAATAATACAATTTAGAATAATAAGGTGATGATGTACTTCAACAATCTGATAGTATAGGTACATAATTTACCAATTTAGTTCTATACATGATAATATACTTAATTATGTAAATACAGTCTAACCGCATACTAATTACGCGTAAAATTCAAATTCAAACACATAATATATCTGCATACTAAAATTACATTTTACTACAAAATTATATTCCGACGTGCAAATAATATCAAACACCTCGTTTGTTTATGAACCGCATACGAATTATGATAAACGATGTAACGCATGACGGCCGGGCATTATACAACCATCTACTAATAAACCACAATAAACATAGAACAACGCGCAATGTGAAAACACATTTTTATAATGTAAACGCACATGTGTGTGTCAGTGAATCATTAGATGTGTAGGTATAAACTGGAGACAGCGTCGGTTTGAGCTAGGTGTTTTTTTATAGGACTAGTCCCACCATCATTCCCACTAATGTATCATCTGTATAGCCATCAGAATTAAGGATTGCCGCATATTATTCCGAAGTATTGTCTAAGGTTAAGGAGATATGTCATAATAATTTTAAAGAATATTTTGACGAGAGGAGCCAAGAAAAAGGCATATGCTATATGGTATAAACCCATTCAGTGTGAGCCTCCTCGTATTCCTTGGTTCGTCCATGTGGATTTGAATAGATCATTAGTGGTCACAGCACACAGGTTGCGTTCAGGTCACTTTCCATCAAATAAGTTTGCATATCTCATGAAGAAAGTTGACTCATCAAACTGTGATCTTTGCAACGAGATTGATGATGTGCATCACTTATTGATGGAATGTAAAAAGAACCAAAGGGGGAGAGACTGGTTGATACAGAATTGTAATGTTAACATACATGACATTGGTAGTTTTTCTAGCATATTAACGAAGCCTGAATCAAAGCTCGCTAGATATATAATATATAATATGGTGTTAGAAGCTGTTAGGTTTCGTCAACGTACTGCATAAGTAGTTAATAGATTGTTAATATTGTAAATAAGGGTAAGATGGGGCTGACATACCTTCCAAATGTAAAAGCCCCTAAATAAAAAGCCGTGTGGTTGACGGCATAGAATACAAGTGTCACCACCCCCTATCTTCCCGTGGGTGTCGTAAGAGCGACTAAGGGATAACACGATGCAAATACCATCTTTGCGTAGAGACGGAAAACTCGACATCAAACCCTATACGACTTCCTCGTTGGTTTCGCGGCATAAATGTGCGCGTGGGATCGGGAGGTCCCGGGTTCGATTCCTGGGTCGGACAGTGTTATTGGATTTTCTGTCACGGAGCACGGAGTCTGGAAATGTGCCCAGTACGGCAATAGGCTCGCCCCTTATTACGTGGGACTAAAGTATATCTGGCGAAAAGTGGGTGTAGAAATACACCTCTGCCTACCTCTTCGGGGTTATAGGCGTGAGACTATGTATGTAAGAATAAGAATAAAAAAATAAAATTAAAACATCTGTATAGCCAGGTTTAGTAGCAGAGACCATAGAAATAGATGACTCCGTTGACACTCGTGAAGTCTCGGGGAAAGTTATGTTGGAACCCGCATCGTGGAGGTGGAAATAATAGATCAACTTCCTTCCTTAGCAAAGCGGGAGACAAACAACGAAGTATAATGTTGAAAAGATTGGTCACAACGATTTGGTGTTGCTGTGAACCACGCTAAATGCCAGGCCATCATCATCGGTAGGCAACGCAACAAGAGCAGAATTGACTTTTCAACGCTTCCGTCTGTCATGTATAACCAGACAGCAATACCCTTCAGTCAAGTCGTTAAAAATCTTGGCTTATACATGGATAGCCACCTATACTGGCGGGCTGAAGTTACATTTATTAGTAAGAGAGTGACAGGGTGCCTACGTTCGTTGTACCGCTTGAAGAACTTCCTCCCTCCTAGCACTAAGGTAATGTTCATGCAGACTTTATTTTCCCTATTATTGACTATGGTGATGTGTGCTATTTTGTTCTGAATGCAGACCCTCTCAACAAACTAGACCGGCTTCTCATTAAATGCATTCGATTTGTTTGTAACCTTCGAAAATATGACTATATTTCTGAATACCGCTCCCAACTCAAATGGCCAACTATTCGCCAACGCCGTAGTTTGTGTGCTCTCACTAATCTTTTCTTAACTCTCCCTCTCTTCCTTTTTATTAGTTTATATTATAAGTCCTTTTCTAGAATATTTAGGATCAAATCACGACAAAAATATACGGTCATCTAATAATCGTCTCCTTTTGTGTCCCTCCCATAGTTCTGGGTTTCTTAATTCTCTTTCTTCGTCCAAGCTGTCTTATTATGGAATACGCTCCCTCTCGAAATCAGGATGGCAAACAATCGGCTCACTTTCAAACTAAAGGCTCGAGAGTTTGTACGGAGTAAAATGGCAGAATAATATCATAATGACTGTATTTACTGACTTATATACTTGAAAATTATAAATATATCTACATAATAATTTATGTAGATATATTTATAATTTTCAAGTATTTATTCATACACACATATAATAATATGTATTTCTACTTATGTATATGTATGTATGTACTTAATACGTGTATACCTATATGTATATATTTTAAATTGACTGGTAGAGAATGCCTAAGGCATTAAGTCCGCCTATGTACCACATATTTTTTGTGCTGTGCAAAAGGGTAAATAAAAAATAAAATAAAAGAGATAAGCACAGGTCGGTTCAAAAGGAAACAATCTCATGCCGCGTTGCGCTTCAATTTGAGGCAGCGTCTGTTCTTGCGCTGCCGCTAGTCGAGGCAGTCGCTCGGACCGAGGCAGACCTACGCTAAGCACAGCTATTAAGATGTTGACAGAGCTTTGTGTGTATGTTTTTCCCCTAAGCAACTTGACGGTGCGCGGACGAAACAGCAAGAACAAAAAGACGATGAACGTAGTATGCAAAAAACTAAAGGATGCAAATGCAATTAGTGCAATTTTCAATTTAAAATAAATTAATTTATAATTTAACAATAGCCTCTTGCTCTTTTCTATATATATTGCCGTGCTCTACAGGGTTCATAAAATAACTCTTACAGTGATATTGAGTTTTGAACCATAAGTTACTTTACGTAACTTATGGAGTGCAAAGAAGTATTGAGTATTAAACAATTTGAACCAGACAGAAATGTGATTACTCTACGTATTACTTTTTGGTTTCACGACAGTCCTGGTAGGACCAATCATTCGTAACAATAATAGACTCTAACATATCGAGGAAAGCATAAGTATGTTCTTTGCAGCGGGCCACCAAAAACAAAATGAAAATTAATCGTGATCCATCAAAATTTTTTAATCTAAAGAAAGCGTCATAATCATTCCTCTCATATGAAACCATAAAAAAACCTTTCAAACACCTGCACAAAAACTGTTAGAAAAAACTCATATTAAAATATAAAACTGACGGTATAGCATCTAATTTTATTAAAAGCTGCGTCATCGGCTCGTAAACACAGCCACCTGTGACTGTCAGTCCGTCTATTATAACATTATATCCAGTTAAATGATCTGTTTGGACCTTTATGCACCATTCCAGCGTTCCGTGGTTTACAGAATAAAATTTAAATATTTGAGCGCGTGATTGTATTAATAAAATACGCTGCATGAACGCAATTGAGCTCGGTTTAAATGTTTTTCACAGCGTGTTGGACTATTGTTTGTATTTATACCCAGTATATTACCATTTATACCCATATAACCGTGGAGTGTCAGTTTGTCAATTTATTTGGTTTCTATCGAATAATGGTTATTTACATATATATGAGGTCAGTGGGCAGTATTTCTTGCACCGCCAATTACTCATTACGATCCACGATCAAGAACATCTTGAAATCACAGAAGTAGATTAGTTTCACGTTGTTGAAGTCTGAATGAAGAAAGAGAGATACCTATGTCAGGATAGGATCGTTGCAAATGGCGTTCCGTAGTCTCTGCCTACCCCTCCGGGAAACAGGCGTGAGTCTATGTATGTATGTATGTTGAAGTCTGTAACACAGGAAAGGCTAGTCTGAACTGGTGTGACTCAGCATCACACAGCCTTTCGCAGTCCACTGCTGGACATAGGCTAGCTTGCCTCACAATAGCATTGCGAGTCAACGGGAGGATTTGGCCTACTATACCATGCTGGCCAGATGTAGATGGGTTGGTATAATGTCTGATGGCAAGTTATCTATCTCTTATAAAAGATAATGTTTTTTTAAAAGACAACTCGCGCATCAGGACTATATCCTGTGTCGCGGGGGACTTTACGAACATACAACTAACGGACACAATGAACACCCAGACTCGAAACAACAATTTATGAATTACATAAAGTGTTGTCTCGTATGGAGATCGAACCCACAACACTTGGGCGCAGTGTCAAGCGGCGAGGCGGCCGCTTAAACCACTTCGCCAACCGTGCAGTCAAATTAGTTCGTGTATTTTCCTTCATCACTTCTTACTACACTCACGGAAAGTGTTTTTACACTTTCTATTCTTAATCCGTCAGTCAGCCAGACCAGTGTACTCCGCTACTAGGACTGCCTGGGCCATGGTAAATAAACCAACCACGCTACAAAAAGTAAACCCCATCAATTTTCACACGTACCTATAAGGTATAATATATACCTACCAGTGGATAGCGTATGCGACTGCTGATCGGAGGTCCCGGGTTCGATTCCCGGGTCGGGCGGAAGTGTTCCTGGGTTTTTCCGAAATCTCAGTAGCAGCACGGAGTCTGGTAATGTGCCCGGTAACGGCAATAGGCTCGCCCCCTATTACGTGGGACTTAAAAATTCATGGCGATGTGTGGGTGTAATATTACACCTCTGCCTACCCCTTCGGGGATACAGGCATGAGTCTATAAATAATAAAAAAGACCTATAAGGTTTCAAATTATTAACGTCCTATTCAAATGCCATCCAAACTACAACTTGCATCAAGCGCTGCAAAACCCAAATGTGCATTCGTAATTAATTGTCTACTCTTCTGGGATAAACAGGTAAATCTATGAACCGCTATACAATTAGAGCTCTATAGAAGCAGTGATTGGATCGGCAGAATAATTCATTTAACTCAGTCTCAGCGATAACCAATTTAGCTTACAACAACGTTATGTGTACGTTTCGGTTCTATTTGTTCTGGAGATTCAATATTTTATATGACTTTATTGTGCGTTGATTGTTTCATTATTTGTCTAATGAACGTGTTTAAGAAATAATGTGCTACGTACTTCAATATTAATGACCTTATACCTCTATAACGTGTTTGTTTTGTTAAGTGAATATGTAAGATCTGCTATACAGACAAATATTTTTTTTTATACAGAAAGTTATCCATATTAGTATAATAAATGCAAAGGTATGTTCGTTTGTTCGTCCTTCTTTAACGTTGGTATGGAGCGATTTGACGGTATGATTTTTGCATGTGAAGATAGGAGCCGTGAAAATATTTTTACCGAGATACCCGACTTCCAAGTGGACGGAGCCGCGGGCGAAGAATACTAACTTTACACGTACAATGAAATAAGTCGGCGCTGGACCAGTATAAAAAAAAATCCCTTGGCTCATAGAGTCGAGGCACACTAGAAACTGGTTTTGTAGACGAGTGTAAACTAGCACTGGAAGCGACGATGTCTTGCTGAGCTATTCTCGCCCTTATGGTGGTCTAGCGGGAAGTTGTTTGACTGTACGTTATAGAGGATCTTTCACAGTGATATCTTAAAGTGACGAAAATTTGATATTCTGTCATATCAGGACCTGTTTAGATTAGTAAGCGGACCTCGGGTTCCAAGGCGTGTAAGTCTTGGATGCAACTGGTATAACGAAAAAATAAATAAATAGTACTTCACAGGATTTAAATATAATCCAAATTAATAATAACAAATTCGTTGTTGTAAATGCAGCTTAAAATTTTACTCGATTTAAATAGTAGTACATAGTTCCCTAATAATATCTAGTAATATTTCAAAAAATAATAAAGGGGATAACCACCTCGTCTGAAAAACACACGTAGGATGCTATAAAGGAATTACAGCTCTCATGTTACCTTTCCAAAAGCACTATCGTGTAGTTCTCACTTTTCTCATGAACGAATTCCCTAAAGATTCTCATAATATCAAAAGTCTGATGAAACGCAGGTAAAGTTCTGGCGTGAACTTTGTCAAATATATCTTGTTACAGGGCATTGACCTTTCACATCTGTGATTTACAGTAAGAAAATACGACGGGCGATTGAAAAGTTCGTGGCCTAAGATACTTAGCGATAAGGTATCATCTCGCTACTGATAGCACTACTTGCGGCACTAATTGACAGCATAAATAACACCCATTTGTTCAAATTGGTTCATTAATACTTCATCCCTGGAACAATCAACACCATGTCGACCGAAACTGAAAATTCTAGCAAGTAGTAGTGACCGAAGAAAATGTTCAAAAATTAATAAAATTGTATTGACCAACCGAAGAATAAAATTGTGGCAGATAGCTGAAGAATTACAGATTAGTAAAGTCCAAATCGGAGAAATTGTAGGTAGGTACATCAAAATAAAACAAGAGTCTATGCAGTGGATACAAAAGGCGAAAGACCACCAAAGAAGTTTAAAGTGGAAAAGTCGGCCTCTAAGATTATTGTGACCATTTTCTGGGATAACGGGGGAATTTTATTAATTAATTACTTGCCTAAAGGAACTACTATGAATGGTCAATATAACACCAATTTATTGTGACAGTAACGTGAAGCAGTCGAACAAAAGAGACGTGGCAAGTTGGCGCGCGAAGTGTTGTTTCTGCAAGACAACGTGCCCGTTCACATCGCTCGCGTTGCGAGGGATGCCTTAAAAGCCACTGGGTTCACAGAAATTGATCATTCCCCCTATAGTCTGGACCTGACCCCAGTAATTGTTGCCTTTTTTTTTAAATTGAAAAAGGATTTACGGGAGCGAAGATTTTCGGATGACAAGGAGATGAAGTCGGCCGTGGGGAGCCATTTTCAAGAGAAATCCTTAGAATATTATTTTAATGTTTTAAAGGCGTCGTATTTCACAATGTGTGAAGTGTATTTCACTTGAGGGGGGAAAATCTATACTTTTCTATCGTTAAGTACCTTAGGCCGAGAACTTTTCAATCAACGCTTGTACATGCTCAGAACATTTACATTTTAATTTTCGTTTTTATAGTTTTCGTCCCTTAGGTAATATACTACGTAATTACTTTTTGTAAAACTTGTGTTAGTAGTTAAAACTTAACATTGTTTTTAAAACAACTGTGACTGTGAATCTTTAAAAGATTGTCACCAAATAAACAGAGAAAGATTATCTCAATAAACGATTACCTATCTATCTTTCATCAGTCACATCTTTTCCTATTGAAACCGATTTATTCAATTGTGTACTTACTCGTTTATTTATTTCATCATTTTATCTTCGAAACTGCAGCACAAAATAACCACAATATTGCATTTTCAGAAGAGATCTACTAATAAGCTTCTGAACTTTAAGACTCCAAATGAGGTTTCACTGACATTGACTTGACTTCTAAACTTTTAAGACTCTGAACTGGTAGCTTATTTTCGAGAATTTCACTAGGTTGTGTCTGCTATAGACCCCACATCTTAAATGATATAGTAATTTGGTGTGATTGACTATTAGAATGCACTTACAATATAACTAAGCATTTGCGTAATTAGTGATAGTTCTGTTCTTAAAGCTTAGCTGTAGATAGCTGTGACATCAAAACCCTGATAAGCAAATCAATTTTTAGTAGTTCTAAGACAGAAATAAAGAGCTTTTCTGAATGTGATTTATTACGACCCGATAGAGCGTTAAGCACAGTCAGCTGAGTGCAGCTTAGACCCACGTCCCGATATGTCGATAACATTTTTTTTTTATAGTATAAGGCGGCAAACGAGCCTGATGGTAAGCAATTACCGCCGCCCATGGACACAAGCAGGAGTCACAAGTGCGTTGCCGCCCCTTGGGGTTGGGAAAAGGAATAGGATAAGGAGTGGTATGAGGCAGAAGGAATAGGGGATAGGGCCTCCGGCACTCTCACTCACCGAACGAAACGCAACAGTTTAGGTACTGTTACTTTACGTCGATTTTCTGTGAGAGGGTAGTACTTTCCCGGTAGAGCCGGCCCATTCATGCTGAAATCAGCAAGGCTCTACTACCTAGAAAACATTAATCGGGACATTACCACCAGATGCACTAACAAAGATAAATGACTTACAAAGTTATTTATAAGAGGCTTCTTAAATCATAGTATATGGATATTTAGACCCGTTTTCACCACTTCTGGTTAGACCCTATCTTTCAGTTAAATTATGAATTAGAACCATAACGAACCACGAACATATCACTGAGCGCTGAAATTGGCCCTTAATCTAGCTTTCGAAAGCTGAGATTTGGTTATAGATATAATGTATTGCACGCGCTCTATATTGACAAGCTCAAAGCAAGCTAATTGGACTCAATTTACCGAGACACGCTTCACTAAGTTTTGGGTTAAAGTTCTGTATCGTTTCATAATCTGCCGGTGCAGTGTGGGGTTTTCCATGAAAATAAATATTTTGTTCCTCTGATTGAAGATGGTTTCAATAATCAGCTGTATATTATTGCTAATATACACAAGTAAGTCCATATTTATCAGGTGAGCAACACGGTTTTCATCCTGGTCATGGCACGGTGGGAAACGTTTTACACCAGATGACACAGCTCGTACCGGCAGTAGACACTGGTCTGCAGGTGGATGTAGCTTACCTTGACTTTCGGAAAGCGTTCGAAACAGTCGATCATGATGTTTTACTTTGAAAGATGGCGGATATAGGCTTTACACTGCATACGTTAAAATTCTTCGCAAGCTACTTAAGTGATAGACGGCGGATTGATTCGTCGATTGTGCTGGACACTGTTCCGAGTCCTACTACACAAGATCCGGCGTGAATCAGGGCAGCAAATTGGGCCCGTTCTTGTTTATTCTTATGATAAATGATCTACCGAAAGTGGTTAAGTCAAAATGTCTATTGTCTGCTGACGACCTCAAGATGTCAATCGTTGTTAAAGACTCTGCTGATTGTCATTCATTGCATCAAGACTTAGACAGGGTCGTGGAATGGAACCACAACAATAAACTCTCCTTCAATGTGTCTAAGTGCTCGGTGCTTTCATTCACACGTTCACTTATTCCGATACATCACAAGTACGTATTGGGTGGCGAGCCGCTGCAGCGTGTGAGTTAGGTAAGAGATCTGCGTATTCGTTTTACGAGTGACCTACATTTTAGGAAGCACATCTCTAATATTGTAAACAGGCATATCGTAACCTTGGATTTATTTTGCGTCAGGCAAATGAATTCACAAATATCTGTGCCGTAAAGGCGTTGTATGAGGCTCTTCTGAAGAGTCATCTCGAACATAATGCGGCTATCTGGAGCCCTAGTGAAGCTAAGTACTCAGCAATGGTGGAACGGATACAAAATAAGTATTCTAGATTTATATATTTAAAGCTGTTTGCAGTATATCCTGGGTATCCATTGTTATATCCGACCTTGTTTGTGCTCGGAATGGTAGGTTATTATAAGTTAGAAATTAGGCGTGAAGTACTTGCTATTTATTTGTTTAAGGTATTACGGGGTAAGATTCGCAGTTTAGCTTTTGCGTTCCAAGTGATTACGTCGGGCGACGGCGGAAGCCGCCGCTCCTAATGTTACCACGCGCGCGCACCAATCTGCTACAAAGGGCGCCACTCACGCATGCACTGCGTGCGCTCAATGCGGTGGCCGATGTTGTTGATATATTCACCTGTTCACTGAGCGAATTCACTAAGGTCACCTACAGTGTACTTAGTGATAGTTGATAGTTTTTATATTAGTTCAAACCTAATTGTCTACGTTTACCGCATTGGAACTCTCTGTAATGGTAGATGTAAGTGTGTTCTAAATAAATAAAAAAAATAATCTAGAATGTTTATTTCCAATATATCAAACCACACAAAATAATGTTTTATTTTCCAATCGCAGTTTAATTTTCGGTACGAAAATATTACACACACATATATTATGTGATGTGTCGTTGCCTCTTTCAGCCTTTTGTATAAATGTCATTTAATTCGATTATCCTATAACCTCCTAGATGCCAGCGTCATACCTATATTACATAAAGAATTTAAAATTCGCCATAAAGCTATCTGTGAATTATTGCTGGAATTAATCGTTTTATGGTAGTTGTGTAACCTTTGTAAAGTGGCAGCACTAATCTTAAATACAGTTTTGTAAGTATTTTCTTTTGCTTAAACAGACTCCTAATATACCAAAAATATAAACTTATAATATGATATCGATTTTTTTTCTGGAATCCAGGAGGTTAAAAAGGGCGTGTAAAAAGGTAAATAGTCCACGCCCAAACATGGCCTCATTTTCATCTGAAACGTTAATAATCAGAATCATCGATGCGACTTCTATTTATTTGCTACTTACAGTACAGAAACATAAACTGACTTTTAACTAAGTACGATTTATGTATGTTTGTGCAATTTGTGACCTTAGGTATTGCCAAGAGACTTTTGTTGCAGGCAACCTTGGCATTGAATGATATAAACTATTTTGTGGCGATGGTGTACCTGGTTACTTCACGAAATAAGTAACAAATAATCCCGTACATACATACATTTATGATATACTAGCTTTTGCCCGCGGCTTCGCGCGCGTTAAATTCGGGGTAACACAAATCTACTTTCAGTCTCAAGTTGTGTGAAGACACTCCTGATTATTCTAAAGACTTCAGAAACTCTATAGGGTACAAAGTAGCTCGGTCAGTATTTATGACACTATATACCTACCATTATATCTACCAAAAGGTAAATAATAACATCGCCTTGCATACAGTTAAATGCCAAAGCCATACATGTCCAATAATATATCTATAAACACTTTCGCATTTATAATATTAGTAGAGAAAATCGTTTCAGCCGTTAAAGCGTAGTATATAATTATTTAGTTTATATATGCGAACAATGTAATCACCGTGCACAATATGACATTATGTATGATGTGTCAGTACTGACAGATACACGCACATGCGTACTCAATTATTATAGCGCATGCGTTCTTACTTCCAAGAGGTAAATTTGTGCCGAACGAACTTCTATCCTCCCTACAATCCCTCCCAGTTTAATTTTTTTCCTATTAATTTTGCAACTGCAATGTTTTAAAACACAGAGCGACGTGTTTTAAACAATGCTATTAGTTATTGGGCAGTTTGTTTGACCACTTTACCGCACAAAGGAGCACCGACATTTATATGTAATATAATATATAAAGCTGAAGAGTTTTTGTTTGTTTATTTGATTGAACGCGTTAATCACAGCAACTACTGGTCCAATTTGAAAAATTCTTCAGTGTTAGATAGCCCATTTATCGAGGAAGGCTATAGGTTATATAACATCATGCTATGAGCCACAGTAGCGGAACAGTAGCCTTAAATAACGCAGGTGTAACCGCGGGCTCATCTAGTAGGAGTATATTACCTTTACTTTACCTTAGGTAGGTGGAATATTGGTAAATTATGCATCAGTTTGGTCGGTTAGATCCCGTTGGCCTTCACAGCATAGACAAGCAATTACAATTTTTAATTAACAAAAACAAAGACCGCTGCTTTGAAGGCAATTTCAAATTTTCAAATTTGGAATTACTTTCATTCGAAATCCGAATGGAAATAAAACAATCGTTGGGCGTTAATAAATTTTTTACTTCCTACGAATAAAAGCGAATAATTAAAACCAAGTTTGCTCAATACTTTTAGTAAATCGATATAGTACCTAGTAGGGAATAGGGATTTTCCAGGAATCAGAAATAAAATAATTATAAAGAGATATTGCGAAAATAAGATAACATATTCATAAAGTAAAAAGTAAAGGTCTATTTGAAACTTTAAATTATATAAAACTAAATTGACACTTATTTATTTTCATTATTTAAAACAAAATTCAATTCAACAATAATACAATTTAGAATAATAAGGTGATGATGTACTTCAACAATCTGATAGTATATAGGTACATAATTTACCAATTTAGTTCTATACATGATAATATACTTAATTATGTAAATACAGTCTAACCGCATACTAATTACGCGTAAAATTCAAATTCAAACACATAATATATCTGCATACTAAAATTACATTTTACTACAAAATTATATTCCGACGTGCAAATAATATCAAACACCTCGTTTGTTTATGAACCGCATACGAATTATGATAAACGATGTAACGCATGACGGCCGGGCATTATACAACCATCTACTAATAAACCACAATAAACATAGAACAACGCGCAATGTGAAAACACATTTTTATAATGTAAACGCACATGTGTGTGTCAGTGAATCATTAGATGTGTAGGTATAAACTGGAGACAGCGTCGGTTTGAGCTAGGTGTTTTTTTATAGGACTAGTCCCACCATCATTCCCACTAATGTATCATCTGTATAGCCATCAGAATTAAGGATTGCCGCATATTATTCCGAAGTATTGTCTAAGGTTAAGGAGATATGTCATAATAATTTTAAAGAATATTTTGACGAGAGGAGCCAAGAAAAAGGCATATGCTATATGGTATAAACCCATTCAGTGTGAGCCTCCTCGTATTCCTTGGTTCGTCCATGTGGATTTGAATAGATCATTAGTGGTCACAGCACACAGGTTGCGTTCAGGTCACTTTCCATCAAATAAGTTTGCATATCTCATGAAGAAAGTTGACTCATCAAACTGTGATCTTTGCAACGAGATTGATGATGTGCATCACTTATTGATGGAATGTAAAAAGAACCAAAGGGGGAGAGACTGGTTGATACAGAATTGTAATGTTAACATACATGACATTGGTAGTTTTTCTAGCATATTAACGAAGCCTGAATCAAAGCTCGCTAGATATATAATATATAATATGGTGTTAGAAGCTGTTAGGTTTCGTCAACGTACTGCATAAGTAGTTAATAGATTGTTAATATTGTAAATAAGGGTAAGATGGGGCTGACATACCTTCCAAATGTAAAAGCCCCTAAATAAAAAGCCGTGTGGTTGACGGCATAGAATACAAGTGTCACCACCCCCTATCTTCCCGTGGGTGTCGTAAGAGCGACTAAGGGATAACACGATGCAAATACCATCTTTGCGTAGAGACGGAAAACTCGACATCAAACCCTATACGACTTCCTCGTTGGTTTCGCGGCATAAATGTGCGCGTGGGATCGGGAGGTCCCGGGTTCGATTCCTGGGTCGGACAGTGTTATTGGATTTTCTGTCACGGAGCACGGAGTCTGGAAATGTGCCCAGTACGGCAATAGGCTCGCCCCTTATTACGTGGGACTAAAGTATATCTGGCGAAAAGTGGGTGTAGAAATACACCTCTGCCTACCTCTTCGGGGTTATAGGCGTGAGACTATGTATGTAAGAATAAGAATAAAAAAATAAAATTAAAACATCTGTATAGCCAGGTTTAGTAGCAGAGACCATAGAAATAGATGACTCCGTTGACACTCGTGAAGTCTCGGGGAAAGTTATGTTGGAACCCGCATCGTGGAGGTGGAAATAATAGATCAACTTCCTTCCTTAGCAAAGCGGGAGACAAACAACGAAGTATAATGTTGAAAAGATTGGTCACAACGATTTGGTGTTGCTGTGAACCACGCTAAATGCCAGGCCATCATCATCGGTAGGCAACGCAACAAGAGCAGAATTGACTTTTCAACGCTTCCGTCTGTCATGTATAACCAGACAGCAATACCCTTCAGTCAAGTCGTTAAAAATCTTGGCTTATACATGGATAGCCACCTATACTGGCGGGCTGAAGTTACATTTATTAGTAAGAGAGTGACAGGGTGCCTACGTTCGTTGTACCGCTTGAAGAACTTCCTCCCTCCTAGCACTAAGGTAATGTTCATGCAGACTTTATTTTCCCTATTATTGACTATGGTGATGTGTGCTATTTTGTTCTGAATGCAGACCCTCTCAACAAACTAGACCGGCTTCTCATTAAATGCATTCGATTTGTTTGTAACCTTCGAAAATATGACTATATTTCTGAATACCGCTCCCAACTCAAATGGCCAACTATTCGCCAACGCCGTAGTTTGTGTGCTCTCACTAATCTTTTCTTAACTCTCCCTCTCTTCCTTTTTATTAGTTTATATTATAAGTCCTTTTCTAGAATATTTAGGATCAAATCACGACAAAAATATACGGTCATCTAATAATCGTCTCCTTTTGTGTCCCTCCCATAGTTCTGGGTTTCTTAATTCTCTTTCTTCGTCCAAGCTGTCTTATTATGGAATACGCTCCCTCTCGAAATCAGGATGGCAAACAATCGGCTCACTTTCAAACTAAAGGCTCGAGAGTTTGTACGGAGTAAAATGGCAGAATAATATCATAATGACTGTATTTACTGACTTATATACTTGAAAATTATAAATATATCTACATAATAATTTATGTAGATATATTTATAATTTTCAAGTATTTATTCATACACACATATAATAATATGTATTTCTACTTATGTATATGTATGTATGTACTTAATACGTGTATACCTATATGTATATATTTTAAATTGACTGGTAGAGAATGCCTAAGGCATTAAGTCCGCCTATGTACCACATATTTTTTGTGCTGTGCAAAAGGGTAAATAAAAAATAAAATAAAAGAGATAAGCACAGGTCGGTTCAAAAGGAAACAATCTCATGCCGCGTTGCGCTTCAATTTGAGGCAGCGTCTGTTCTTGCGCTGCCGCTAGTCGAGGCAGTCGCTCGGACCGAGGCAGACCTACGCTAAGCACAGCTATTAAGATGTTGACAGAGCTTTGTGTGTATGTTTTTCCCCTAAGCAACTTGACGGTGCGCGGACGAAACAGCAAGAACAAAAAGACGATGAACGTAGTATGCAAAAAACTAAAGGATGCAAATGCAATTAGTGCAATTTTCAATTTAAAATAAATTAATTTATAATTTAACAATAGCCTCTTGCTCTTTTCTATATATATTGCCGTGCTCTACAGGGTTCATAAAATAACTCTTACAGTGATATTGAGTTTTGAACCATAAGTTACTTTACGTAACTTATGGAGTGCAAAGAAGTATTGAGTATTAAACAATTTGAACCAGACAGAAATGTGATTACTCTACGTATTACTTTTTGGTTTCACGACAGTCCTGGTAGGACCAATCATTCGTAACAATAATAGACTCTAACATATCGAGGAAAGCATAAGTATGTTCTTTGCAGCGGGCCACCAAAAACAAAATGAAAATTAATCGTGATCCATCAAAATTTTTTAATCTAAAGAAAGCGTCATAATCATTCCTCTCATATGAAACCATAAAAAAACCTTTCAAACACCTGCACAAAAACTGTTAGAAAAAACTCATATTAAAATATAAAACTGACGGTATAGCATCTAATTTTATTAAAAGCTGCGTCATCGGCTCGTAAACACAGCCACCTGTGACTGTCAGTCCGTCTATTATAACATTATATCCAGTTAAATGATCTGTTTGGACCTTTATGCACCATTCCAGCGTTCCGTGGTTTACAGAATAAAATTTAAATATTTGAGCGCGTGATTGTATTAATAAAATACGCTGCATGAACGCAATTGAGCTCGGTTTAAATGTTTTTCACAGCGTGTTGGACTATTGTTTGTATTTATACCCAGTATATTACCATTTATACCCATATAACCGTGGAGTGTCAGTTTGTCAATTTATTTGGTTTCTATCGAATAATGGTTATTTACATATATATGAGGTCAGTGGGCAGTATTTCTTGCACCGCCAATTACTCATTACGATCCACGATCAAGAACATCTTGAAATCACAGAAGTAGATTAGTTTCACGTTGTTGAAGTCTGAATGAAGAAAGAGAGATACCTATGTCAGGATAGGATCGTTGCAAATGGCGTTCCGTAGTCTCTGCCTACCCCTCCGGGAAACAGGCGTGAGTCTATGTATGTATGTATGTTGAAGTCTGTAACACAGCAAAGGCTAGTCTGAACTGGTGTGACTCAGCATCACACAGCCTTTCGCAGTCCACTGCTGGACATAGGCTAGCTTGCCTCACAATAGCATTGCGAGTCAACGGGAGGATTTGGCCTACTATACCATGCTGGCCAGATGTAGATGGGTTGGTATAATGTCTGATGGCAAGTTATCTATCTCTTATAAAAGATAATGTTTTTTTAAAAGACAACTCGCGCATCAGGACTATATCCTGTGTCGCGGGGGACTTTACGAACATACAACTAACGGACACAATGAACACCCAGACTCGAAACAACAATTTATGAATTACATAAAGTGTTGTCTCGTATGGAGATCGAACCCACAACACTTGGGCGCAGTGTCAAGCGGCGAGGCGGCCGCTTAAACCACTTCGCCAACCGTGCAGTCAAATTAGTTCGTGTATTTTCCTTCATCACTTCTTACTACACTCACGGAAAGTGTTTTTACACTTTCTATTCTTAATCCGTCAGTCAGCCAGACCAGTGTACTCCGCTACTAGGACTGCCTGGGCCATGGTAAATAAACCAACCACGCTACAAAAAGTAAACCCCATCAATTTTCACACGTACCTATAAGGTATAATATATACCTACCAGTGGATAGCGTATGCGACTGCTGATCGGAGGTCCCGGGTTCGATTCCCGGGTCGGGCGGAAGTGTTCCTGGGTTTTTCCGAAATCTCAGTAGCAGCACGGAGTCTGGTAATGTGCCCGGTAACGGCAATAGGCTCGCCCCCTATTACGTGGGACTTAAAAATTCATGGCGATGTGTGGGTGTAATATTACACCTCTGCCTACCCCTTCGGGGATACAGGCATGAGTCTATAAATAATAAAAAAGACCTATAAGGTTTCAAATTATTAACGTCCTATTCAAATGCCATCCAAACTACAACTTGCATCAAGCGCTGCAAAACCCAAATGTGCATTCGTAATTAATTGTCTACTCTTCTGGGATAAACAGGTAAATCTATGAACCGCTATACAATTAGAGCTCTATAGAAGCAGTGATTGGATCGGCAGAATAATTCATTTAACTCAGTCTCAGCGATAACCAATTTAGCTTACAACAACGTTATGTGTACGTTTCGGTTCTATTTGTTCTGGAGATTCAATATTTTATATGACTTTATTGTGCGTTGATTGTTTCATTATTTGTCTAATGAACGTGTTTAAGAAATAATGTGCTACGTACTTCAATATTAATGACCTTATACCTCTATAACGTGTTTGTTTTGTTAAGTGAATATGTAAGATCTGCTATACAGACAAATATTTTTTTTTATACAGAAAGTTATCCATATTAGTATAATAAATGCAAAGGTATGTTCGTTTGTTCGTCCTTCTTTAACGTTGGTATGGAGCGATTTGACGGTATGATTTTTGCATGTGAAGATAGGAGCCGTGAAAATATTTTTACCGAGATACCCGACTTCCAAGTGGACGGAGCCGCGGGCGAAGAATACTAACTTTACACGTACAATGAAATAAGTCGGCGCTGGACCAGTATAAAAAAAAATCCCTTGGCTCATAGAGTCGAGGCACACTAGAAACTGGTTTTGTAGACGAGTGTAAACTAGCACTGGAAGCGACGATGTCTTGCTGAGCTATTCTCGCCCTTATGGTGGTCTAGCGGGAAGTTGTTTGACTGTACGTTATAGAGGATCTTTCACAGTGATATCTTAAAGTGACGAAAATTTGATATTCTGTCATATCAGGACCTGTTTAGATTAGTAAGCGGACCTCGGGTTCCAAGGCGTGTAAGTCTTGGATGCAACTGGTATAACGAAAAAATAAATAAATAGTACTTCACAGGATTTAAATATAATCCAAATTAATAATAACAAATTCGTTGTTGTAAATGCAGCTTAAAATTTTACTCGATTTAAATAGTAGTACATAGTTCCCTAATAATATCTAGTAATATTTCAAAAAATAATAAAGGGGATAACCACCTCGTCTGAAAAACACACGTAGGATGCTATAAAGGAATTACAGCTCTCATGTTACCTTTCCAAAAGCACTATCGTGTAGTTCTCACTTTTCTCATGAACGAATTCCCTAAAGATTCTCATAATATCAAAAGTCTGATGAAACGCAGGTAAAGTTCTGGCGTGAACTTTGTCAAATATATCTTGTTACAGGGCATTGACCTTTCACATCTGTGATTTACAGTAAGAAAATACGACGGGCGATTGAAAAGTTCGTGGCCTAAGATACTTAGCGATAAGGTATCATCTCGCTACTGATAGCACTACTTGCGGCACTAATTGACAGCATAAATAACACCCATTTGTTCAAATTGGTTCATTAATACTTCATCCCTGGAACAATCAACACCATGTCGACCGAAACTGAAAATTCTAGCAAGTAGTAGTGACCGAAGAAAATGTTCAAAAATTAATAAAATTGTATTGACCAACCGAAGAATAAAATTGTGGCAGATAGCTGAAGAATTACAGATTAGTAAAGTCCAAATCGGAGAAATTGTAGGTAGGTACATCAAAATAAAACAAGAGTCTATGCAGTGGATACAAAAGGCGAAAGACCACCAAAGAAGTTTAAAGTGGAAAAGTCGGCCTCTAAGATTATTGTGACCATTTTCTGGGATAACGGGGGAATTTTATTAATTAATTACTTGCCTAAAGGAACTACTATGAATGGTCAATATAACACCAATTTATTGTGACAGTAACGTGAAGCAGTCGAACAAAAGAGACGTGGCAAGTTGGCGCGCGAAGTGTTGTTTCTGCAAGACAACGTGCCCGTTCACATCGCTCGCGTTGCGAGGGATGCCTTAAAAGCCACTGGGTTCACAGAAATTGATCATTCCCCCTATAGTCTGGACCTGACCCCAGTAATTGTTGCCTTTTTTTTTAAATTGAAAAAGGATTTACGGGAGCGAAGATTTTCGGATGACAAGGAGATGAAGTCGGCCGTGGGGAGCCATTTTCAAGAGAAATCCTTAGAATATTATTTTAATGTTTTAAAGGCGTCGTATTTCACAATGTGTGAAGTGTATTTCACTTGAGGGGGGAAAATCTATACTTTTCTATCGTTAAGTACCTTAGGCCGAGAACTTTTCAATCAACGCTTGTACATGCTCAGAACATTTACATTTTAATTTTCGTTTTTATAGTTTTCGTCCCTTAGGTAATATACTACGTAATTACTTTTTGTAAAACTTGTGTTAGTAGTTAAAACTTAACATTGTTTTTAAAACAACTGTGACTGTGAATCTTTAAAAGATTGTCACCAAATAAACAGAGAAAGATTATCTCAATAAACGATTACCTATCTATCTTTCATCAGTCACATCTTTTCCTATTGAAACCGATTTATTCAATTGTGTACTTACTCGTTTATTTATTTCATCATTTTATCTTCGAAACTGCAGCACAAAATAACCACAATATTGCATTTTCAGAAGAGATCTACTAATAAGCTTCTGAACTTTAAGACTCCAAATGAGGTTTCACTGACATTGACTTGACTTCTAAACTTTTAAGACTCTGAACTGGTAGCTTATTTTCGAGAATTTCACTAGGTTGTGTCTGCTATAGACCCCACATCTTAAATGATATAGTAATTTGGTGTGATTGACTATTAGAATGCACTTACAATATAACTAAGCATTTGCGTAATTAGTGATAGTTCTGTTCTTAAAGCTTAGCTGTAGATAGCTGTGACATCAAAACCCTGATAAGCAAATCAATTTTTAGTAGTTCTAAGACAGAAATAAAGAGCTTTTCTGAATGTGATTTATTACGACCCGATAGAGCGTTAAGCACAGTCAGCTGAGTGCAGCTTAGACCCACGTCCCGATATGTCGATAACATTTTTTTTTTATAGTATAAGGCGGCAAACGAGCCTGATGGTAAGCAATTACCGCCGCCCATGGACACAAGCAGGAGTCACAAGTGCGTTGCCGCCCCTTGGGGTTGGGAAAAGGAATAGGATAAGGAGTGGTATGAGGCAGAAGGAATAGGGGATAGGGCCTCCGGCACTCTCACTCACCGAACGAAACGCAACAGTTTAGGTACTGTTACTTTACGTCGATTTTCTGTGAGAGGGTAGTACTTTCCCGGTAGAGCCGGCCCATTCATGCTGAAATCAGCAAGGCTCTACTACCTAGAAAACATTAATCGGGACATTACCACCAGATGCACTAACAAAGATAAATGACTTACAAAGTTATTTATAAGAGGCTTCTTAAATCATAGTATATGGATATTTAGACCCGTTTTCACCACTTCTGGTTAGACCCTATCTTTCAGTTAAATTATGAATTAGAACCATAACGAACCACGAACATATCACTGAGCGCTGAAATTGGCCCTTAATCTAGCTTTCGAAAGCTGAGATTTGGTTATAGATATAATGTATTGCACGCGCTCTATATTGACAAGCTCAAAGCAAGCTAATTGGACTCAATTTACCGAGACACGCTTCACTAAGTTTTGGGTTAAAGTTCTGTATCGTTTCATAATCTGCCGGTGCAGTGTGGGGTTTTCCATGAAAATAAATATTTTGTTCCTCTGATTGAAGATGGTTTCAATAATCAGCTGTATATTATTGCTAATATACACAAGTAAGTCCATATTTATCAGGTGAGCAACACGGTTTTCATCCTGGTCATGGCACGGTGGGAAACGTTTTACACCAGATGACACAGCTCGTACCGGCAGTAGACACTGGTCTGCAGGTGGATGTAGCTTACCTTGACTTTCGGAAAGCGTTCGAAACAGTCGATCATGATGTTTTACTTTGAAAGATGGCGGATATAGGCTTTACACTGCATACGTTAAAATTCTTCGCAAGCTACTTAAGTGATAGACGGCGGATTGATTCGTCGATTGTGCTGGACACTGTTCCGAGTCCTACTACACAAGATCCGGCGTGAATCAGGGCAGCAAATTGGGCCCGTTCTTGTTTATTCTTATGATAAATGATCTACCGAAAGTGGTTAAGTCAAAATGTCTATTGTCTGCTGACGACCTCAAGATGTCAATCGTTGTTAAAGACTCTGCTGATTGTCATTCATTGCATCAAGACTTAGACAGGGTCGTGGAATGGAACCACAACAATAAACTCTCCTTCAATGTGTCTAAGTGCTCGGTGCTTTCATTCACACGTTCACTTATTCCGATACATCACAAGTACGTATTGGGTGGCGAGCCGCTGCAGCGTGTGAGTTAGGTAAGAGATCTGCGTATTCGTTTTACGAGTGACCTACATTTTAGGAAGCACATCTCTAATATTGTAAACAGGCATATCGTAACCTTGGATTTATTTTGCGTCAGGCAAATGAATTCACAAATATCTGTGCCGTAAAGGCGTTGTATGAGGCTCTTCTGAAGAGTCATCTCGAACATAATGCGGCTATCTGGAGCCCTAGTGAAGCTAAGTACTCAGCAATGGTGGAACGGATACAAAATAAGTATTCTAGATTTATATATTTAAAGCTGTTTGCAGTATATCCTGGGTATCCATTGTTATATCCGACCTTGTTTGTGCTCGGAATGGTAGGTTATTATAAGTTAGAAATTAGGCGTGAAGTACTTGCTATTTATTTGTTTAAGGTATTACGGGGTAAGATTCGCAGTTTAGCTTTTGCGTTCCAAGTGATTACGTCGGGCGACGGCGGAAGCCGCCGCTCCTAATGTTACCACGCGCGCGCACCAATCTGCTACAAAGGGCGCCACTCACGCATGCACTGCGTGCGCTCAATGCGGTGGCCGATGTTGTTGATATATTCACCTGTTCACTGAGCGAATTCACTAAGGTCACCTACAGTGTACTTAGTGATAGTTGATAGTTTTTATATTAGTTCAAACCTAATTGTCTACGTTTACCGCATTGGAACTCTCTGTAATGGTAGATGTAAGTGTGTTCTAAATAAATAAAAAAAATAATCTAGAATGTTTATTTCCAATATATCAAACCACACAAAATAATGTTTTATTTTCCAATCGCAGTTTAATTTTCGGTACGAAAATATTACACACACATATATTATGTGATGTGTCGTTGCCTCTTTCAGCCTTTTGTATAAATGTCATTTAATTCGATTATCCTATAACCTCCTAGATGCCAGCGTCATACCTATATTACATAAAGAATTTAAAATTCGCCATAAAGCTATCTGTGAATTATTGCTGGAATTAATCGTTTTATGGTAGTTGTGTAACCTTTGTAAAGTGGCAGCACTAATCTTAAATACAGTTTTGTAAGTATTTTCTTTTGCTTAAACAGACTCCTAATATACCAAAAATATAAACTTATAATATGATATCGATTTTTTTTCTGGAATCCAGGAGGTTAAAAAGGGCGTGTAAAAAGGTAAATAGTCCACGCCCAAACATGGCCTCATTTTCATCTGAAACGTTAATAATCAGAATCATCGATGCGACTTCTATTTATTTGCTACTTACAGTACAGAAACATAAACTGACTTTTAACTAAGTACGATTTATGTATGTTTGTGCAATTTGTGACCTTAGGTATTGCCAAGAGACTTTTGTTGCAGGCAACCTTGGCATTGAATGATATAAACTATTTTGTGGCGATGGTGTACCTGGTTACTTCACGAAATAAGTAACAAATAATCCCGTACATACATACATTTATGATATACTAGCTTTTGCCCGCGGCTTCGCGCGCGTTAAATTCGGGGTAACACAAATCTACTTTCAGTCTCAAGTTGTGTGAAGACACTCCTGATTATTCTAAAGACTTCAGAAACTCTATAGGGTACAAAGTAGCTCGGTCAGTATTTATGACACTATATACCTACCATTATATCTACCAAAAGGTAAATAATAACATCGCCTTGCATACAGTTAAATGCCAAAGCCATACATGTCCAATAATATATCTATAAACACTTTCGCATTTATAATATTAGTAGAGAAAATCGTTTCAGCCGTTAAAGCGTAGTATATAATTATTTAGTTTATATATGCGAACAATGTAATCACCGTGCACAATATGACATTATGTATGATGTGTCAGTACTGACAGATACACGCACATGCGTACTCAATTATTATAGCGCATGCGTTCTTACTTCCAAGAGGTAAATTTGTGCCGAACGAACTTCTATCCTCCCTACAATCCCTCCCAGTTTAATTTTTGCATCTTATGATAGCCTATGTCCGTGTCCATGGTCCAGTATATCTCTATACCAAATTTCAACAAAATCGGTTGAGCCGCTTTAGCGTGAAAACGGAACATACATATGTATATATGTTGTATTCGAAAGTGTGTATGTATGTACATACACACTTTCGAATTTATAATATTAGTAGGGACTGTTTTAGAATAGATTGTTTTGGATCGTAAAGTTTACGTAACTAAGAATTTTTGTTTGCTGCAATGCTGTCATTTTCAAGGTTTTTGTCAAGGTGCTGAAATGCTTAAAGCATTGGTTATACGATCGAGAAGCTACGAATATGTTAGAATCTTGCCTTTTACACTATTAAATTAATCCATATAAGAATAAACTCTTAAACTAGTTTTCTTTGGTAACACAGACTGCTAGGATTTAGTTATAAACAACATATTTGTTCTGAGTCGCTAGTAATAGATTAATTGTGAATCTTACCGTCTAGTTTATTATATATTTTTTCACCACAGCAGCTCAAACATGCCGCTTTTGCTGCGAGACAACAGTGAACAAAACGCGATTTTGATTCGAGCGTGAGGCAAAGTAGCTTTTTAATTTTTCAATCTTCAGTGCCACGAATTGACATTGTTCAGCCATGAATTTGAAACATTCGAATTTTACTGTGTTCTGTCTCTTTCACATGCATATAAAAAAGTGAGTGAGAAAAACAAACTCCTTCGAAATTCGATTTTGGAATTCGACCTCAAAGAAAACACGTTCGGAAACGCGTTATACCCTAAAATTTAAAGATATACAAATATCTTTCTATATAAAGAAAGTATGTTGTTTTTTAAATGTAACTGTTTATATGTTTAATATATTATTGAATTTTAATAAAAATAAGTCTAATTAATAGTATAAAATTGGTATTTAACCAATACATTTTTATTTGGCATTTCAACAATAATACATTTGAAAAATAAACATCAGGGACGCGGTATCAAAACGCGATTTAAAAAAAATGCGGAAATAAAGTAAACCACAGACTATAAGGATACTACGTTTAAGTAAACATTTCGCTGATGCTGATAGCGTATAGCGTAACGTGTTAAATTATATTAATATAAAGTAATTAATCTAAAAAGATGAACTAGCAATGAGGACTGTACTTTAACAGCAGAAGAGTTAAAACAACAAGTGATTAATGCAGAATTTTGTTTACAATTTATTCCTGTAATTTTTTATGTCTCCTAAGTAATACGTGTTCTCACTGCTAAGGTGAAAAGTTATGTGTGCTACACGAGAGCAAAGTTTTTTGCAACAACTTTGCTCTCTTGTTGCACAAATAACTATTGTTATGTAGATGGTATCTACATAACAAAAATAATTAACAAAAAATTATCGGCGACTGCTAGTCGGAGTATAAATAGTGTTTAATAAGCGGTTGCATCATTCTTTCACTGATGATCATTCACCTTTAAAAAGGTTAAATGTATACCGGATTAATTGACTTGAACCTTACATAACTTTTATTACGATTGTAGAAATAAATGATCACTAAGCAGTTAAAGCAGTGTTCAGACTAGCAGAAATGTAACACATCTCAATTTTTAGAGTAAATTTATAGAAAATTCTTTATTGCTCGCCAGTCATAGAGTAGTCGTACATTTTTCCAACTCAATTAATAACTCCTTTGAAACTAGTAATATAAGAACGGTCTTATCGCAAACTGTGATTTCTTCCAGAGAATCAAAAATGAAATGAATTTTATGTTGAGGAAAAATTTACATTATTGTGCAACTCATAAAACAAATATAAGCTAAACTAAAGAGGTACTTCTTTGGCGTCCATTGAAATGGTACACATTTAAAATACGTAACTAAATCACAAGTAATACCAAGAATGTTATAAATGACGCCTTGGTAGTTATCGAATAAACGTCTAAGAAAAGTTAGACTTCAGTATTTCTCGAACGTCGCCGTCGTAAAGCCTAGCGGGGAAGTTATGTAAGTCAATCTGTTGATTTACAGACAAAGTTTTCTCTGCAATGACAGCTCCGGCTGTTATTTTTTTATAAGTCTGTGGTATAACAGCAGTAAAACTCTTTTCGGTGTCTAGCTTTTTATTTGCCAGTATTATTGCTTGTTGACGTGCTGCTTTCATTTTTTTATTTTTCTATTGTACTCGTGATTAACAGTGCAAAGTATACATAGAGTTGAGTAATGATTGTACAAAGGAAACGTAGGCAAAGGACGAAAAGGGACAGGTGATTTTTGCCACTTTGTTTCGGACTAGGAATCACTCCTTTAGCTTAGATTGCGACACTCATATCTGGGATGTATATGTAGAAAATAGGCTGTCGTATTTTTCATAGCCATTGGATATCAAGAAGTTACTTGTAGACGGCCTTAAATCTTAAGAACAGTTCCGGTAAGCTCATGGAAATGAGAGCATTATTATTAGGTACGTTATCATTTTCAACGCTATTCTATTTGTTTAACGAATTCCTAGCTGTCACTACAACACACGTCATGTCAAATCTACATGAAATTCCCTATTGCTCATAACAAAAACGTATTTTTTGTAGAATTGGACAACCTACCCAGAACGGGCATTGTTGTCTAATGCTATTAAAATATTACAAGCAAATCTGAACTTTACAGAATAGGAGTTAAGATTTATTTTGTTTTGTCATGTATTTCTAAGACGGCGCTTTTTACTCGGCAAGCCCCATTTTACGGCGTACGTTTGCGGTTTTCCACTTTTTAAGCCGATTTCAATAAGAGGCATTAGAAAGTTTTAATAAACTGTGAGGGTAGCTTCCGAGTGGTTCTTTGTAGCTCTCGCTTTTTTACCTCATAAATATTTTCCATCGCTTCTGTGAATCTTCGATTTATATTAATAGTTTAAATACTTTAAGATATATCTGACATTAGTCGAGATTGTCTGCGATGTGTCGAGAAAAGAAGGTGTATAATTTTATTGCTTTAAAAAGTATACCTAAATATACCGTGGTAGATGAATTGTTATGCTGAAATTGGTTGGTATATTCATTGAAGAATCGATGTACAAATTGTTTTAGCTTAGCTTGGGTTAATTAGGTTTGACTGCATAATCTCATTGCATTGCTTTAATTAGACGCATCCGTTTGGTGAGGAAGAAAATAAGTATTTTTAATATAATACAGTATGTATAATTTAACACATTTTTATTAAAATATTTGTAATTACTTTTAGAATGTTTAAAGCATATCTATTTATGCTCCGTCAGAAAAAGAAAGGAAAAGAAAAGGAAAATCCCTTTGTGTGTAAACAAATAGTTGTTTCAATTCTGGACGTTCCTTGTACACGTTGATTGCCGTTTTAGAAATCCCACGCCATATAGGTCTGAATTCCGGTACAGGCATTGTCTTTAAAACATGATTAAAATATTCATTAATGAAACTTCTTTATGTAATTTAGTGTATTCACAATGCAATGAAAAAACAAAGGAAACCGTTTATTTTCATAACAGATAAAAGGACATGAAAAAAAAATACACGCCTGTCGTCTGCATAAAAATAGTCTGCAATGTGTTTCACGACAGTTGCATCACCCCCTAAACATAAATTCGAGCTTAGCCAGTTAGGTTGACAAGTCTATTTAGAAACTCCAAACCTTAAAAGGGAGCTAAAAGAAAATAAAACCAAGCGACGTCAAAAGCTTTACAGGCTAAGAGCTCTTGGAATATTATTTCTATTTCCAACACAATTTTCTAGCAAAAATCTTCCACATATGTTATTTTTAGACACTGAACGCGTGCATATAAAAGGAAAATGTGACTTTCAGCACTTTTCTTAAGCTTCGTGGTCCACCAAAAGAGCAAAGTTGTTTTTTATTTCGAGTGCTGATTTTGAGTCCCGAGCAAGCGAAGGATTCTATGATGAAGTTAGAATCCTGAGCGTAGTGAGGGACTCAACGGCACGAGATGCAAAAAACTTTGCTCTCGTGTAGCACACATAACTTTTCATCTCAGCAGTGAGAACACATATTACTTAGGAGACATAAAAATTAACAGGAATAAATTGAAAACAAAATTCTGCATTAATCACTTGTTGTTTTAACTCTTCTGGTGTTAAAATACAGTCATCATCGCTAGTTTCACTCATCTTTTTAGATTAAGTATTTTATATTAATATAATTTAACACGTTATGCTATACGCTATCAGCATCAACGAAATGTTTACAATTACTTTATTCCCGCTATTATTTTAAATCGCGTTTGGATACCGCGTCCCTGATGTTTATTTTTCAAATGTATCATTGTTGAAATTCCAAATAAAAATGTATTGGTTAAATACCAATTTTATACTATTAATTAGACTTATTTTTATTAAAATCCAATAATATATTAAACATATAAACAATAACGTTTAAAAAACAACATACTTTCTTTATATAGAAAGATATTTGTATATCTTTAAATTTTACGGTATAACGCGTTTCAGAACGTGTTTTCTTTGAGGTCGAATTCCAAAATCGAATTTCGAAGGAGTTTATTTTTCTTCACTCGCTTTTTTATATGCATGTGAAAGAGACAGAGCACAGTAAAATTCGAATGTTTCAAATTTATGGCTGAACAATGTCAATTCGTGGCACTGAAGATTGAAAAATTAAAAAGCTGCTTTGCCTCACGCTCGAATCAAAATCGCGTTTTGTTCACTGTTGTCTCGCAGCAAAAGCGGCATGTTTGAACTGCTGTGGTGAAAAATCTATTTGACCTGAAATTGAAATCCTGATATTAGAAATTTTTTAATCCAGTATTATGCTGTACTAGCTTTCAAAATTTCAAAATGATAGTCAAAATCTATTTATCTCTTTCTCCATCATTCAATGATTTTCTCCATGTTTTTGTTAGTAATAATACGTGCGGAAAATCATGACTTTAAATTATCATTTAATTGACATTTACAGCTAGAACTAGGTTTACTTTAGTCTTAGCAGTTTAGTTAAGTTGTGTTTTATCTGTTAAGTGATGTTGAATTTAATAGTGACTACAGCACTAGGTACACTGTACGTAAGTCACAATTTTGTGAGTTTCTTTAAACGTGTGTTAACTCTTAGTGCCTGAATTTATTCCCAATGTGTGAATAGTTTCTAAAAATAACTCAAGCAAATTGTGCTTACTGGGAGATAGCTTTTGAAATTGCGTCCAATCTTGAAAGAAAACGTGATGGGACGTCAGCTTCAAAAAGGTTCTCCCTTAAGATTTAAATCGAGAAAAATTTTGTTCACCGTGGGTGTCGCTGCTGGATTATCTATACTTAAATATTACCTCGGCAGGCGATTAACCTAAGAAAAATACGTGTTACGTATAATGATAGTTGGCGCCTTTATGATCAGCCATCTGTTGATAAAGAGCTTAGGGCCGTTGCAACATTCGAACACCCATGAGTTAGAAAACACTCAAGAGGATAAAGCTGATTAATTTGTTTGTTTGGCCCGGGTCCGGTGAAGTAGCACTAAATAACGCGTTATGACCGCAGGCTCATCGACTCTAGAATATTAGGCTTACTATGCTATCTAGCTCTGAACATTGAAATGAAGTATTCGCAATGTAAGCCGACACGGAGGTTATCTAAATTTTCAATCGTAAAATATTTATTTTTTCGTGAAAGAAAGGAAATGAAAGAGAAAGATAATGGAACGAAATCTCGGACGCGGTAAAAAGGAAAATCACTTGGATAATGACTGACTTTCAATATATTTCTAGGAAAGTATATTGGTGATTCGGTAGGAAAGTGGGCTATCTTAAAATATATTTTTTTTTTTAAATTCATATTCAAATATATTTATTGCTGAACACAGGTACAAATTACATTACAAAATGTTGAGTGAATGCGCAGTTCACTATGTTCTACCCACAGAAATATATAGTAATAGAACGGTGACATGGGCGTGGCGCGCGTGCCAAACTATTGCACTATAGTGCATGTGTTTTCGAACGCATTCGCATTACGCATCGCGTCTCCCTTTCGCGCGCTCAGGAGGTAAAAAAACATTAAATTCGTTACGAATATGCCATATTGTGCAGTTTCCAATTGTAAAAATTAAAAGTGATGCAAAAATATGGAAAAGGGAGGCATTTCATATCACCAGTAAGTATTTAAATTGAGTAAAACTTAAGATTATTGAGATTTAAAACAAGTGGGCTACTTTTACCATGTTTGTCTAATAAGAACATCATCGTTCATTTCTTCGTTATGTTAAATTTCCATTGCTTGAATTATACGATACTTGTTGACATATTTATGAAATAAACACGCAATGTACGGCGAGATACGCGATATTCACAAGATGCCAAAAACAATAACAAATCAGGGGCCACGGGTCAAATAAATAGCTGTGATTGGTCAGCGCCCGCTAGGGATTGACGTTCGGTTTATGGTTACGTTTTAAATTTATCGATAAATAAAAGGAATATTAATTCGAATTAATTATTATGTCTCTGGCTGTCTCTCTCTCTCTCTCATAAAGAAAGCAAGCATCATGTTCATGCTTTCAGATCACGAAAATGACATCTATTTGGGAATCCAAGATGGCGAACGAAACATTTTTAATAAAATTAACATGGGTATCATTTTAGGGGTTTTTATGGATTCTAGTCACGAAAATGACATCTATTTGGGAATCCAAGATGGCGGACGGGACATTTTTAATAAAATTAATATGTGTATCATTTTCGGGGTTTTTATGGATTCTGGTCACGAAAATGACATCTATTTGGGAATCCAAGATGGCGGACGGGACATTTTTAATAAAATTAATATGGGTATCATTTTCGGGGTTTTCATGGATCCTGGTCACGAAAATGACATCTATTTGGGAATCCAAGATGGCGGACGGGACATTTTTTATAAAATTAATATGGGTATCATTTTCGGGGTTTTCATGGATTCTGGTCACGAAAATGACATCTATTTGGGAATCCAAGATGGCGGACGGGTCATTTTTAATAAAATTAATATGGGTATCATTTTCGGGGTTCTTATGGATTCTGGTCACGAAAATGACATCTATTTGGGAATCCAAGATGGCGGACGGGTCATTTTTAATAAAATTAGTATAGGTATCATTTTCGGGGTTTTTATGGATTCTGGTCACGAAAATGACATCTATTTGGGAATCCAAGATGGCGGATGGGACATTTTTAATAAAATGAATATGGGTATCATTTTCGGGGTTTTCATGGATTCTGGTCACGAAAATGACATCTATTTGGGAATCCAAGATGGCGGACGGGATATTTTTTATAAAATTAATATGGGTATCATTTTCGGGGTTTTCATGGATTCTGGTCACGAAAATGACATCTATTTGGGAATCCAAGATGGCGGACGGGTCATTTTTAATAAAATTAGTATGGGTATCATTTTCGGGGTTTTTATGGATTCTGGTCACGAAAATGACATCTATTTGGGAATCTAAGATGGCGGACGGGACATTTTTTATAAAATTAATCTGGGTATAATTTTTGGGGTTTTCATGCTTTCTGATCACGAAAATGACATCCATTTGGGAATCCAAGTTGGCGGACGGGACATCTTTGATCACGAAATAGATGGTGATGTTGGATTAACCATCCTTTTAAACATCGGAGACGATACCCATATTGTTTTTTTTTAAATCTCATCCACCATCTTTGATCACGAAATAGATGGTGTTTTGAATTTCCCATTCCTTAAAATATCGGAGACGATACCCATATAGACTTTTCAAAAAATCCCGTCCGCCATCTTTAATTTCCTATCCGTCATCTTTGATCACGAAATAGATGTTGTATTTGGATTCTCCATCCCGTATATCAACGGAGACGATACCCATATTGATTTTAAAAAAAAATCCCTTCCACCAACTTTGATCACGAAATAGATGGTGTTTTTGAATTTCCCATTCCTTAAAATATCGGAGACGATACCCATATCGACTTTAAAACAATCCCGTCCGTCATCTTTAATTTCCTATCCACCACCTTGAATCACGAAAAAGATATTGTATTTGAATTTTCCATCCCTTTTAACATCGCAGACGATACCAATATAGATTTTTTTTATTTTCCCATCCGCCATCTTCGATCACGAAATAGATGTTGTATTTCGATTTCCCAACCCTTCAAATATAGAAGGCGATAACCATATTGTTTTTTAAAATTTTGTCATCCGCCATCTTTGATATTCCGTCCGCCATCTTGAATCACTAAATAAATTTCATATTATTTAATCAGCATCCCGAAAATCTCGAAAACGATACCCATATAGATTGTATCCTATTCGTTAAGCCTTTTTTTTGCCTTTGACCCAACCCTCCCCCTTCTCGTTTGACCAAATTTATTATTTTTGTCTGGCCCCTAAAAGTTGTGGCGTAATTTTATATAGCCTATAGCCTTTCGGAATAATTGGGCTATCATAGGCAATATCAATTTTTAAAAGCCGACTGCTAGTTCCTGAGATTAGCCGACATTATCTTTTAGCCTTTTTAGCCTTTTGCCCGGCCACAAAGGGTCGAAACGTTATGTTATATAGTTATGTTATGTTATATAGCCTATAGCCTTCCGGAATAACTAGGCTACCGTATACAAAAAGAATTTTTCAGATCCGACCGGTAGTTCCTGAGATTAACGCGTTCAAACAAACAAACTCTTCCGCTTTATTACATTAGTATAGATATTTTATAATATAGTCAAAAGTTTTGTAAGATTTCAATACAGATTTTTAACTAAATAAATACGTTTTATTTTTATAACAGTATACTATAACCAAACTATTCATAATAAAACATTTTATATAAACAATAACATAATTTCATTTTCCATAGCTCTCACATCGATAATAATTCCTTAGTGTCCCCTCACTATCTATACGTCACTGTGGGCGGGGCTTGCTAAAATGAGGCACGCGCGAAATGTACGCGATGACGTGACATTCACCGTTCTATTACTATCTATTTCTGTGGTTCTACCATTTCAGGCATACAAAGATTTTTATTACAATTGATCAGAGTAGATCTGTGGTTCTCAAACTTTTTAGAGATAAAAGCCAAATATTTGGTTACCCAACCAAATATTTGGCGGAGCCCTAACATAAAACAAAGCCGAGTTGTGTGCTTTTTAAAACCATTAATCTTACTGAAATACTTCTTTGTGGAGCCCCTAGAGATGCTTCGTGGAGCCCTAGGGCTCCGCGAAGCACAGATACAGTGTCATTAATTAAAAATAAAATAAATTGAGCTTAAAAAGAATTACATACCAAAATGTCAAGAAACCAATATATTAAAAATTAAACCTATTAATATTACTATCATCTAAATACTCGTTTATTGAGTAGTATGTTTTGTTTATCAATATAAGTACATATATGCCTTTTAAATATTTTTATATTTTTTCCTTCTAAAACAGATGTTGGTAGTTTGTTATATATTTTGGGTGCCATGCCTAAGAAGTTCCTGTTAAAGATCGTTTTTTTATATGGTCTGAACCGTATATTTGTCTATGACGTAAGCTAGTAAGCGTTTCAAATAAACTTCATTGTTTCTAATGAATAAAACAACTTCCAATATGTAAAGACAAGCAACTGTCAGTATACGAAGAATCTTAAAAAAAAGATTCCGACGAATTGAGAACCTCCTCCTTTTTTTGAAGTCGGTTAAAAATGGTTTACAGCTGTCAGTGGTTTTGATACCGCATATGCTACCTATATGCGGTATCATAACTTTAGACTTACTTATTAGAGCTCTAATACATCTCTTTTGAGCTCTAAAGACAACTTCCATATTTGTGAAGTTGCCCCAGTATATTAATCCGTAGCGTAAGGTAGATGCGACATATGCGTTTTGGATAACGGTTTTGAAAATTCTCATGCCAAAAAGTTTTATTTGTATGAATTACGTTTGAGTTTGTGAACGCATCAAGAACTTGAACTGTGAATCGAACTAAAGGATTAAACTACAAAGTCACATTAAAAAAAGTGCAGGTGGAATTGAAGCTTCAAGTTTAACGAACTTATTTGGACATTTTATTAATTATACTTTTTTTTAAATAATGAGATTATCTTGTTTCTCTAGTAGCCACGATAGAAACAACCTTCAAAAATTGTACAGGTTGTATTTGTAAAGGACAAAAGCAAATATTTTGCAAATGTAGATTGGTGTTTGACTTTCAGCTGAAGAAATTGATTGGATTGTGCGTATACAGTTTCATGTAATTTGAGATTAAAAAGCGTACTGAGTTAGCGTACTTAGTCATATGTCTTTATAGTGATAGCATAACTAACAACTCTTGGTAAATGCAAATTGATTGTAAATAATGTATACACATCAGATTAAGTACTTCTCCCGTCACTCATATTTCATTCGCTGCTGGTTGATATGCAATTGTGCGCGTACTGTTGATGTGCTACTGTATGCGTTGCTTTCAGGTTAGCTTTCCACTTAAACGTTATTTGACATATTCCGACTTTAAAGTTGTAGAAGTGACTACGATTTTCTGCGGTTTAGACCAGATGCGGGGTATTGACTTGCTGCTGCTGCAGCTGCTACCTAGGACGGCCTAATATGCACTTAAGGCGCAAACAAACAAGATATACTTAGTAATTTCATACCTAAATAACTACAAAACGTTAGTGTTGTGCGCCTAGGATTCGGAACTGAAACAATCTACATGGCTGTCTCTAAGTCTCTTCACTGTCTAATTAGTTTTATCACTGCTTTAAACTAAGTAAGTATGTACCTTTTATATAACAAGCCTTCTATCTCAGTATCGGGCTACTATCTGTAGTTAACAGTTGTACTACATTTTAGCAAACCTACCTGCTAAAAAGTAAAATTTAGCAAAGCAAGAACAAAACTTCAACTAGTGTCAAGTTTTCGTGTACCAACTATAATTTATTAAATCGTAGAGTCGTTCGTATAATTTGCTCTGTCATGTTTAGGGAACATTAATTATTCATGACAAACCATTAGTAAATTACTACTCGTAATAATTTTATTTTTTCAGATTGGAAAAGCCCATTTCAACGACCTCTGTAGTGTATTATTAATTTAGAAGAATGTTGTATGGGTTGTTGCGTGTTTGTTAGCTGAATGTAAACATATGATTAGTATGATAAAGGTAGGCGTGGTGGCATTCTTCGGGCATACTTCGTTGTGGATCCTTGTAAGGGTCGGTATTATTGTTATATACTCTTTTAGATAGCAATGGTCGGACGTACCACCTATAAAGGCTTACTTAGTGTTTTAACAGGCGGCATTTTTCAGATAATGCTTGTAATTCCACATCTAAGCACAGGAATCAAACCTGAAGCTCAGCGATTGGTTGTAAAGTCGCATTCTTACGAAGTATAGGAATTCATTCTGAAAAATTTGAAAAACAATTTAAACTAGACGTAACGATGTGCTTTCTATCGCTGTTCCATAGATATAAACAATTATGGTAATAAAATCTGTAACTTTATAAAGTTGTTGTAGAGCAAATTAAATGACACTTTTTAACAGCGTATAAACCTTTTTTTATTTTCCGATAAACCTAAGTATTTGTTAGGCATAAATTAAGTCTAAAGCCTAATAATTTCATGACAGCCTATAAATCTGAAGTTGCAATTTTTCTTTTTTTTATGGTAATAGGCGGCAAACGAGCAGACGGATTGCCTGATGGTAAGCAATTACCGCCGCCCATGGACACAAGCAACACCACAGGAGTCACAAATGCGTTGCCGACCCTTTCGGTTGGGAAAAGGGATAGGATGAGGAGTGGGATGTGGGTGAAGGAATAGGGGATAGGGCCTCCGGCACTCTCACTCACCCAACGAAACGCAACAGTTTAAGTACTGTTACTTTACGTCGATTTTCTGTGAGAGGGTAGTACTTCCCCGGTCGAGCCGGCCCATTCATGCTGAAATCAGCAAGGCTCTACTACCTGGAAAATGTAGTATATAAAATAACAGTAAATGTAGTATATAAAATTTAGTATATAAAGTAGTAAATATAGTAATAGTATGTAAAATAATTCCGAACGATAATAGCCAATAAGACTGGTACCTTCTTTACGTAAGCTAGGTAAGTAAGATTTAGTTTTACTTATACTTTACGTTTTTACTAGACGAGCATATACATATACATATAATGTTTGTACATTTTATCTTAAGGAGTATGCAGTACAATTATTATTTTAAACAAGAACTATAACCATAAAAAATCTACGTAATTCAAGAGATTACCAAACAAACACATATATTTCTAACAATTTTGAATTTGGCACCGAAATGTTATTTGCTGGCATAATTTTACTGCAGTTCTGTGTAGCTGGGGACGTTTCTAAACTGATTCACTAGCATAATACTTATCTTTAGAGCTGTCAAAAGGCTTCTGCGCAGATCGATTCTAGCACCAAGTTAAATATAGGACACGTTAAGAGGACAGCCGACTAATATTTTACCACTTTTTGAATTAAATAATATTGAGGAAGTGCAATTAGATTTTTGACGATTTCTTATCAATTACTATAAAGCTGATGCTTTTAATGATTATGTGTTCAAACGTACTTATCTTAGGAAGTGTAGGACCTTAGGAAAGCGTTTCATTATTATAACGCTCTTGTAGAGGATGCCGACGTCCGCACATTTCTTTCAATTTATCCGTTACTGCCAAATCTCGTAGAAATTTCGATAAATACATTTTTAGTTCACTATCTTAAAATATTTGCAATTTATTTTATACTTAAGGCGAGGTTGCAGTACTTTTTGAGATTTTTGAACGTCTGAAAGTCCCATGAACTATGATATTTTTAATGAATAAAAATTAAAGTATAAAAGTTGAACATATCTTCTAGTAAATCGTAAAGATAGAAACACGATTTGGAATTATTGGTTCGATAAAAAAAATTGTCAAACATGGCACTAAATCACAATTTTAAACGTGTACTGCTTAGAGATTCCATAATGAATTTATATGAAAGTATTATCAATAGAAACAGCTCCTTATTTTAAAATAAATGGTAAAAACAGATTTCGTAATTTCGTTATCATTTTTCTCCAAGAAAAAAAATAGTCAAAATGTTGGCATTATATCGCTCGCCGGCCGTTCATCAGTGCCTGTCTAGGCGTGATTGAGGGCGGACGTACGTCGTTGCTCCGCAAAATCCCCCTCCACCCCCGCATGTACGTTTTCGCAAAAGTACAAAGTAATTCGTATTCCAAACTCAATCGTTCAAACCATAGACATACTAGTAAGAAACCGTAGACAGGTTACTGACAAGGTAACATGACGGAGCTTACGTTCAATTCATGACAAACTTTTTTTTTTGTTTTTTCTCGCTTTCTGGCAATAATAGGGTAATAAAATTATAAATTCTGACTAATGTCAATTAGGTTGAAAATCGCATGCACCTGTTTTCTGCAATCACTATCGATAGCTGATCACTTTCTGTAAGTCATTTGTTTTGTAGACGTTCATTTGTTTTGTAGGCGTTCATTTGTTTTGTAGACGTTCATTTGTTTTACACATTAAACAAATGAACGTCTACAAAACATATTTATTCGGATATATGAGCGCGATGTCGTGACACTACGGATCATTCCCACTAGTTCTATTGAATACCCTTGTAAAAACATACATAGAACTAGACTGCGACATTTCCTATTACTTATTCCATTAGTTCTGTTCTCCTCATCAAGTTGTGCTAATAGAATTAGGACAGTTCTATCATAGAATTGTTCAATACTACTACTATACTGGGAATGATCCCACAAAATAGTAGAACTTGAAATTAACGAACTGAAATTAATAAACTAATTACACAACAATATTATCTGGGAGTACGGTTAAGCTTTGAAAGACCCACCATACCCCCAGGGGTACTGCCAGGGGTACGGTGGGTCGGCAGCGAAAACTGTGCAGTACAATCTACTTAGTTGTTTAATACTAAAAGGAGAAAAACAAGAACAAGTGAATGGACTTTGATCATCCGTCAATGTTTGTAACTTACGTAACTATGATTTTGTATTTCTATAATAATAATATATTGTAACTCATCAACATCACTTTTATTACTTGACAAAAACACACATCACTATTTTATTATTACGAATGTCCCATCTGGATACTTTGTTTTTTAGTCTTTGAATACGCACAATACTGCTTCTCTTTTACACTCGCTAAATGCCAATTTTTTATTCACTCTATTATTTGTTGTGAATTTATTATAAATTGAAAATAAAACGTTGTAATATTGTAATACTCATGAATGAGAAGTGATTCCATAACTTTTAGTCATTTTCCTACTATAGTTTAACTACTTTCGCAAAATCTCATTACACACGACGGCATTTTCAAATGTAACGTACACACACGCGAGTAAAAGAGCGACCGCTTCCGACCGCAGCGCGTACGCGACTAAAGCCAAATGAGACATTTAGAAAAAAAAGTTTGTCATGAATTTGTCAGTTTTTAATGTGCCACTTTTGAAGTTCGCATAACTCATCTACGGTTTTTTTACGCTGCGCTGTGGCACACGCACACACGAAACCCTCCCTCCCCACCCCCCGCTCACTCGCTGACGCCACCGCCGTGTTTTTGTTTTTGCGGGGGGTGAGGTCGAGCTACGCACTGTACTGCAACCTCGCCTTAAGTATTCGTGCAAACAATCTAAGTCGCGCTATTGTTTATTTTATAAATAAAGATCAAATACTGCAATTATGCTTTCAAGTTTCGGCATGGCCGACGGGATGCACTAGCCATATCCACTAGCTCTTCCATGATCGAAACCTTTAAAAGCAACTACTCGAACAGCATTAGCCAGCGTATTACTTGAAAACGTTACACCATATCATCATCATCAGCCCTGTATATATACTGTCCCACTGCTGGGCACGGGCCTCTTCTCACTATCAGAAGGGTAAGGCCATAGTCCACCACGCTGGCCAAGTGTGGGTTGGCAGACTTCACATGTCTTTCGAGAACATTATGGAGAACTCTCAGACATGCAGGTTTCCTCAGGATGTTTTCCTTTACCGTTTAGCAAGCGATAATTATTACGCACTTAACCGAAAAGTCATTGATGCGTGCCGTGCATTCGAACCCGAGACCCACTGCGTAGCAGTCAGTCGGTCTCGCCACTAGGCTATCGCTGCTTACACCATATTGGTATTTCATATATTTTTACAATTATTTGTGTAACACAGTTTATTTCTGTCCTATTCTAGTATGAAGATTGTGTATTCCCGAGGGATGACCCTACCATAAAAGTTAATATTCTGAGTTTAATTCGTCGACATAGCAGAAAAGATAAAAGTTGGTACGGTGTCACTTTATTCTGAAGATATACATTTCCATATTTCGTGTCAGCTCGCGATCTCAATTCTCTAGGGTATAGGTCCAATTGACATTAACATTTATGACATATAGGTTATACGATAATGTAAGCCGTTGTTGGTTTACCTAAAATGCGTTGGTAATATGAGGTGCTTGTAATGTTAATAGGAATGATAAAAAGTCAGAACAAAATTAGAGCATGTGGAAGAGTATAGTGTGATAGTAGCAGACGAATAACACATCATCATGTCAGCGTAGAGACGTCCACTGCTGGACATAGGCCTCCCCCAAGGTTCTCCACACAGACCGATTTTGAGCCGCCCGCATCCAACCGCTTCCCGCGATCTTAACCAGATCGTCGGTACACCTTGCAGGAGGCCTACCCCTGCTGCGTCGTCCGGTACGTGGTCGCCACTCCAGAACCCGTCTGCCCCAACGGCCATCGGTTCTTCGCGCTATGTGCCCTGCTCATTGCCACTTCAGAATAACATTTTTTTTATTTTGGCAACATTAGGTATCTGTTGTGCTGTCTATATCCACTGTAGGACGTAAGCCTCGTCCAATACCTACTCACCACACAGGCCGATCTTCAGTAGTCAAGTCTTAAAGGCAATTAAAATAGCAAGGATATTTTTCACCACAGCAGCTCAAACATGCCGCTTTTGCTGCGAGACAACAGTGAACAAAACGTGATTTTGATTCGAGCGTGAGTAAAAGTAGCTTTTTAATTTTTCAATCTTCAGTGTCACGAATTTACATTGTTCAGCCTTAAATTTGAAACATTTGATTTTACTGTGCTCTGTCTCTTTCACATGCATATAAAAAGTGAGTGAAAAAACAAACCCCTTTGAATTCGAAATTCGATTTTGGAATTCGACCTCAAAGAAAACACCTTCGGAAACGCAAATAAAAAAAGATATTTGTAATAAAGAAATTACTTTTTTTTATATGTTATTGTTTATATGTTTAATTTATTATTGGATTTTCATAAAAATAAGTCTAATTAATAGTATAAAATTGGTATTTAACCAATACATATTTATTTGGAATTACAACAATGATACATTTGAAAAATAAACATTAGGGACGCGGTATTAAAACGCGATTAAAAAAAGTAGCGGGAATAAAAATTTCGCTGATGCTGAAACAGTATAGCGTAACGTGTTAAATTATATTAATATATAAAATAATCTAAAAAGATGAGTGAAACTAGCGATGATGACTGTACTTTAACATCCGAAAATTTAAATCAACAAGTGATTAATGCAGAATTCATCTATTCCTGTTCATTTTTATGTCTCCTAAGTAATATGTGTTCTCACTGCTGTGGTGAAAAGTTATGTGTGCTACACGAGAGCAAAGCTTTTTGTATCTGGTGCTGTTGAGTCCCTCACTACGCTCAGGATTCTAACTTTGATTCACTCGCTACGCTCGTGAATCAATCATAGACTCCTTCGCTTGCTCGGGACTCAAAATCAGCACTCGAAACAAAAAACAACTTTGCTCTCTTGTTGCACAAATAACTATTAAAAACGACTTTTGCCACATGACATATTGTAACAAGGCAGTATCTACAAAAATTATGACTTGTAATTGCTCGGAAGGTAGGTGAATCTAGGGACTAAAAGAATAATAATAATAATTTTCTAGTTTGATACATTTATAACAAGTTATCATCGACATAATTTTCGATACATTACGTCTTGAATGCCTTATCGAATAGAATATGTGGAAACGTTTTCCAGTATTGGACAGCTCTAGAACTTTTCTTATTGAACTCGTACTGTCTCGAAGGGGTTTATTTTTAGATAAAATTTTCCAAAATCGCCAAGACCATGGTCAAGTTTTTGTTGGCCTTATTCTGTTTCTCATGCGTTCGTCAGCCAAAATCCTGGTTTCGGTAAAAGTTTCCTCCAAAGATGTCCATATTTCTCTACCCTGCGCTACTTCCCACCAGTCAGAGCCGGCTGTTATCTTGAGGTCGTCTTCCCAGCGAGTCAGTGGTCTCCCCGGCTTTTTCGACTCGGCGGAGCGCTCAGCTTTATTCCATATAATTGAATAAAATTGCCTTGCGTCACTGAAATTGCTTACTTTGAAACGATGCTTAAAATAAAATTTGTATTATTTGACTACACATTCAAGTAGGATGGGTACATACCTACCATAAAGCTTTATGCTAAGATTTCGATATCCAAGTAAATAGCAGTATTATTGGAGACTTTCGTAAATTTATTTCGCAAAAGCCCCAATATCAAACTAGTGTATAATTTTATAGTGTGTATAGGGTGCATAGAGTTCTCACCAAGAACTTAGGGTCCCAAGCCAACCTCAACTGCAAGTGGTGCACCTGCCGATCAACGGACGAGGCTCTGGCAAACAAAGTATCCCGATAAGCGGCAATAGGCTCGCCACCTATTACGTGGGATCAAAACACTGGCGAAAAGTAGGCGTTTAATATGCCTTTGCCTACCCCTTCGGGAAAGCAGGCGTGTGTCTATGTATGTATAATTTTATACCCGTTTCGTTTTTTAGTCGGACGGCATAGTAAAGGGTTTCGTTTGTAACGTTACAGTAAAATGGAAATATCTGAGGGAAAATAGAAAGTGAAAATACAATTGGTTTACGTCCGAGTGAAACGCGATACCGGTTTTCTGTCGATGGTCTGCCCCCGAATGTCGTTACCGACTGAAAGACAGGACACTCAAATGCTCCGATAAAGTTGTGTATTGTATACCATTACGAATAATAATTCACATAACATTAACTACACAATATAAATAATGTAACGATAATGTGGTTAATCGTAATTTCGTAATAACTAGGTATTGGATGGAAGATGTTTTTTTAGGGTAGGTTATTTGTTAACAAAATTCATAAAACGTGCCTTGTGGCTGATTTTGGACTATTTCAATATGAGAACAATGTCAATAATAGTTTGACAGTGACAAATGGTTTCCGCGGCGCTTTGCTATATGGACGCTAGATTTAGACCTTAGGCCGCCCTCACATTCCCCCCCTCCCGTGGGATCTCCACCTTGTCGTGGTGGGGGGGCTTAGTAACCGTGGATTGGTCACCCGCGGTGAAGCTAAGAGGGATCCAGGAGGGGACGCTCCGCGTGGGCTTGACGGAGGCCTGCGCAGGATGCGTCCAAAGGGGCGGGTGCGAGGGACAGTTCTTCTGTCCCTCGCAGTCGGGTGCGGTCGCGGGAGGAGAGGCGTGTCGGTGTTGCGTTGCCGCGCGCCCTATCTCCCGCGACCAAATGGGGGCGCTCCATCGTTGCGTCGCGGTGGGGCCGCAGAGGAAGAGGAGATGCGGTGTTCCGATAATAGGAAGAAATACGGACAATATATTCATTAGGCATTTCTAACGAGGCTGCCTTCTTAGAAGGTACAAAATAGTACTAATATTACAAGACGGGGTTAAATATAATGACCATCATAAAATGCTTTGATACCCTTGGTTCTTTAACCAAAAATATATACTTAACACCAGAAAAAAAAGGCTAAAATTACAATAGTACTAGCTATTTTGATCACGATTGCACTTCAAATTGTATTAGAACATCAAATGTTGTAAATGAACACCAAATAAATAGGTTATTTTAGATTCTCTTGTGACCCTTAATTCAAAAATAGTCAACTTAGTTTATTAAAGTAGGTGGTGTAACCAAATCCAATTCATGTATGTGTTGGTATTTCATACAACTAACAAAAAAACTTTGGTTATAATTAATTTTGGTGATCATTTACTACTTTTGGGTTAACAATGATTTATTTGCAGTCATTTTGCTAAAATAGGATAGCGAAATGTTAAAACTTTGGTTATAATTTTACATTAAAATGCGGGTTTCATTTTGGTGATCATTTACTATTTTTATATGGTGGTAAGTTTAACAGCCTTACAAGACCACACATAGGTCTATACCTAGTATGGGAAAACTATAAGTTGAAAATTTTGGTCGTCAATCTTATCACTTCTCAGCATATACATAATATATAAATATAAGGTACTTGTGAAAGTTGTTACTGAAAGAAAGGCTGTTTTAAAATAAATATATCCTCAATACTCATCCTAATCTGAATGTACTCGTAAATAAACTAACATAGTATTGTTACTTCCAATTTTGTAACTCATTAACATTTACGAGCAAATAGACGTAGCATTATTTAAATTGATTACTTGTATAATATTTATCATAAAATTAAACCTACCCTACAAGAACAGTAATGGAACATAATCCTACTTAGCCATCTATTAAAGACTACAATATCCAAATTCTAGTTTGAGTGGGCTGCCTAGGCCCGTCTAGTTGTAAGTTTCAAATGAGATTTTCCCTGAGTTCAGTTTGGTGTATTTAAATTAAAGCGTACGTAAATTAAGGAACATGACTTAAGATTTAAACTAAGCTGAAGGTTTCAGTGAACAGACTAACTTAATAATAGACATAGCTTTGTTTATTTGTTTCGTACAACGCTTCGTTAGTCTAGCTTAGGTAATCACTACACCAATTGTGATTGAGAGATACCTGGGGGAATAGACAAGTGGCATTCGTTAATCTCTCGAAAAAATCTGTCCGTGTGGTGACGGATTAAGAATACGGATTGTCACCACCCCATATCATCCCATGAGTGTCGTAAGAGCCGACAGAGAGAGCATATTATGCAGAGAACAGCACTGTAAGAGAAGGTAAACTTGATACAAACCCTATACTAACCCGTTTAGCCAGCGTGGTGTAGTAGGCCAATTCCTCCTTTCATAAGAGTGGCCTAGTCCAGCAGTGGACTGTTAAAGGCTGATGATGATGATGATGATGATGATTCGTTAATCATTCTTACTATCGCTATCGTTTGTAATATGAATTCTTCGACCACGACCACTCGACCACGTGGTATATCGAAGACGTTCGTTCGCCAGTTCCATACATTGCACTTAGGACATAGTGATATCGGTGATCGTATGTGACTTGTCTAAGACCCTGGATCGATAGACGTGAAATAAATATTATTGAAAGGAATTTTTATTTCCTTCTTTTTCCTTAGTACCGAAGTGATTGAGTTGGTACTTTGAAGATTGAAAAACTTTGGCGATCAGATTTATATGGATTGAAAAACTGTACACACCGAGTCACCACCCATAGTATTTTTTTTATTTCCTACAAATAAATGCCTAGTTACAGCATGTATTGTGTGGATTGCCAAAATATTTGTTCTACACGAGAAGGAAACTTACAATAGACTGCGCGTTAACAAAGCATTATCAAAACTGTCAATAGCAGCTGCAATAAAAAATATAGTAAGTATGAGTCGAGAAAATATTGCATGAGACTCTTGGGTCAAGCTTCAATTTCTATAGAATAGAGTATTTCAAGCTTTTGTGGGCAAATTTTCAGAAGGATCGTTTGGTACGTATCGGATCCAAAGTAATTACTGTTTGAGATGTATTTGTTGCACCGTCTATTGTAGCTTAATATTCTGTAATAAGTAATACAGAATGCTTCGGTGTTCCATATTCCGGAATATACACATAATAGAGGGTGTCGTGAGTCAAAGTTGGTACGATTTTGCGAGAGGGAGTTTTGATCCACACATAAGCAAATGTTTGTTGCTTTTACTAGACAGCTGTTGTGATATAGGACTGACAGCATTATACAGATCAATGACTGGCAGTATATTATTTTCGCTATATTTTTCGATTGCTTTAGCCGCGCATGACTACTTTACGTTTTAGATTACTATTACGTTGTACGTGATAAATAATTGATCTTAAAATGTTTATAAATCCCTTATTCACTTACGTCACGAAATTATGTTGATGATCGGCTAAATATGTAATAATTCTGCATTTATTACTTAAATATATTTTAGTCTGCATGCTACTTATGAGGCATATGTGTGCATATATAAGTTTACAACTACGTGACCATTAATTATAGTATAATACATGTTTTCTTTGAGTACGTGTACAATATAACTTCGCATAACTACGATAGAATTTTAAAAGAATCTTGAAAGCTTCTTTAGTAACGTGAAAGATTCCCAGCATATATCGTGCTGAAACTAAGCTCTATATAAATCACTCGCTTCCTGGATAATGCAAGATACTGGCATGGCTTAAGTATTCCATTTTAATTATCCGACGATGAACTTACTGTTTGAAATACTGCTGTAATTGAAAAGTTTAAAATTCTTAGAATAAGGGGCGGAACATATCTAACCGAAGATGCGTCGAACGTATCTTCGGTCGCGTCTATTCCGTCAAATGAATCGGTACACATCTGGCGGAAAATGCGTCGAGCGTATCTGCACACATTCACTGAAAGCGTGGCTATTATGCACACATATAAGTTTGTTTGTGCAGGGCTGTACTCAGGGCAGCTCAATATTTTACTGTCATATTCTTTTACCTAATCATTTTTCGTGTTCCCTGATGTTATGTAGTCACTGAAGTCCTGTAGTTATTTTAAAGGCTTATATAGCGATTTTAAACTGGCAAAAAATTCTAAAACTATCTTAAAATTAAAAATTAAGCTCCAAATATTTTAGTTGATACCTTGTATATCTTGTCACCGTGTGAAAACTTATGTTGCTATATTTTAGTATGTTCAAAAAATGAAAAGGTTATTTTAGTTTATCTTTGACGCGCTGTAAACAGAAAGTAGATTCTTGTTTTTAAAAAGTAATTACTTGGTAAAGAATATTTTTAAATATTTTCATTATAATATGTCATTGTATAATATCTTCACAAGCTGATATCAGATTTTTTATTTCACAGTATAATTTCACGGTGAAAGCCTTTCAAAGTTACCTAGCATCTAAACAAACTAATAAATAACATGCGAAACGAGATGGGCATACACGGCTCGTGTTTTTCTAAAACCTATTATTTCTGAGACGATACGTATAAAGAGTCTATTTTATGTGTACCGGTGTTTGTGAAAATAAACATAGATAAACTGAAATAGGCTTCTCGCTTTTAGATGGGTGTATAAGCCTGTGTATACACGGGAGCGAGACAGCTAAACGGTGCGCGAGGCATATATCATACTGCCAATGATATCACTTTCTATTCACAGCCCTGTCAAGCGCAACTGATATAATTTTTTAATTGTTTTCTCATTTTACATCTAGCTATCTTGCACATCTCATCATCTTCGATGGATTTCACATTGTCAGTCTGTATCAGAATAAAATAAGCTTGTATTACAACATAAGCTTTTTTGCCGAAATACCAATATACTTCCGTCAAGTCAGCCCTTTCATCCTATTAGCAGGATAGCTCTGCCACTCGCTCGTCTTTTCGGACGTTTCTTTCTGTAATCTCACAGGTATACGCTAAGAATATTACATTAATATGTTTTCCATTGTTTTCCATTGTACCTACAGCTTTATTGAGTGGTAAATTCTGGGTGCCAACCAATCTATTTCATAATAGATAAGACAAAACGTAACACGCGAGTAATCTGCAAATCGACTTAAATGCAAAACCACATCGCGATTTCAGAACCGCGATACCCGCAATACCGCTAGTGTGAACGAAGCTTATTAATACGTCTATTTCTTCAAGTTAGATCATGAATATATGAATTTCTCTCATCAATTATAATTGGTGTGTACAAAGGCTTTCATTCTACTGATTTATTGGGTGTACTGCCGTGTCCTTGGGTGGTTTACGCGTTAAATAGTACAATGAAATATTCATCATAGTTTTTGTAGTCAAATCAACATTATCAACAATCCTCCGTCAAAGTCGTAAAATATACACAAAACGTGACATTAAAAAAATTGTCTTATGAATTCTGCGAATATTTCAACGTTTTTGCATCGGTCGTTAACGAACAATGATGATTTATTCCACTGAAATTGTTTTCATGTTGTATCGCTAGACTGATTCCATAAAACTAGTAGTCATCCATCCATAATAAATATCGGCATAGACTCGAGCACGCTGCGTGCCGTTTACGTGTACGAATTTTTTTGAAATAACAAAGCTGTTGCAGGCATATACATTTTCTTCTGTGCAGTGATACCAAGTGTACCTTTGAGATAGCTTATATTTATTGCAGCATTTTTATCCCAATTTCATTGACTACTTTTCTGACTAAACATTTAACCTAAGTAGGTATCATTTGATCCTAAGTAGATATTATAGTCATCCCGTTACTATGGCTGGTGTAGATAGACATCGCAATATCAATACGAAAAGTCGGCGCAAATAAATTATATTTCACCTTTATTTTTTTTATATTTACAAGATTCCTTATATAAATATTTCCTAGAAAGATATATTTTGCTTATACGTGTTATTTGCTTCAACCTAGATCATCTCGTCTAGGCATAATAACATTCATTGCCACCCAATGCCGTTATAACGTAAAACACCCTTTTGCAAAAAACATTTCCCTGAAGGCACGCATTTGTAATAAAATTTTGGGTTTGATTGAATAGTTAGACGGCCTACGTAAAGTTACATAACTGAGAATAAGAAATATTTAATCAAGGAAAAATACAAAAGAGACGACAAAAAATGTAAGGTGCTTTTGTTCTGGCGAAAAATACGTTTCTAACGTGACTGAAGTCTATGTAAAAGAGTTTATTTCGACATCCGTAATACGGTCATGCCTGAATTTATTTCATCGAAATATATTTAACAGCGCATACTGTCTTGATATCTAAGTAGTTTTACTTTGCGGTTGAGTACGAAATGTTTTATTGACGTGTTATATAAGGATAAATTTAATAGCGGGATAGAGTTCGATATCTGATTGACTGTAATCGTTTTGTGCTTACCGCGTGGGACTTAATAATGTTAATAATTAATTGTAAATAATGTAAGTGTAATCCGGTAAATTTTCTGGTATCGATATGCGGTAAATCTTTGTGATAGTGTTTAGAGGCCCAATGCTCCTAAATAAAATTGTTCAAAATACAGTTTCGATATAATGCCAGTGTCATACTTATATCACAAATGGTATTCGCCTAAATTAACTGATATTTGAATGATATTGTAACTAGATTATAAATTGAAACAAGTGTCAAAATATGTGTCAATGACGAATACTTTATTTCAAATTATACGATAGTGACATTAGGTAACCAAGCAGAATACCGATTCTGAGTCAATTCAAAATATCATTTTAATCTAAAAAAAAAACGCGAAATGGCCTTTAGGTCTGTAACATGGGCTTACAATTTTAGGAATTAAAAATACTCAATAAAGCATGGTAGCAGCCAGAAGTGTAACCTGTAACACGGGGTATCCCATTTAAATAGGGACGCCCGTAAACATGCCGAAACCCAGTCGAAATGTTAAGAACGACAAGTCAAATTATAAGTCTAGAAATGTTTTTACGAATTAACGGAGATATTTTCTAAGCTCCGTAACAGGCAGCCATGTTTATTAAAATTCAGAGCAGTATCTACGAGTCTGAACGACAGCATTATTCTCTTGGCCCATTAGATAACGTCAGAAAAACATTATGGCACGACGTCCTGTTTTAATGAGCCTTTCTATTTTCCAGGGGCAATTTGTCTCATAATCCGCGTACATTTTATAAATAACAGCGATGTGCTCTATTCAGTCAGGAAGAGTTTTATTTCGCTCATAAAAATGTCCATCAGACAAAAAGCGTCTGTACTGAATACAAATAAATGTTACTAAAATGACCTAACGCGAAAAAAGCCATATGGCTTTCTCGCTTATAAATATTCTGTGCTTTATACATTAGTAAGTAAGATTATTTCTAGAAACATTATTCATTCAAAGTCAAGGTTACAACGATTTTTTGACCGTAGCTCTGAAATTTAAAAGCAGACTATCGCATTTAAAGAGCTTTAGATAAAACGCTTTCTCATTTCGTTGAAGACAAAATACAAATGTTTTAGTAATGGATTAGATAAATATGCAGATGATAAGGCTATTATTGCTTAACATCTTACTATTATTAAAAATACGAAAGTATGTGAAGATGAATATATGAATGATTGTTACTCTATCGCACAGAATCAGAAGAACATCTTTAGGTAAAGTTTTGCAGAAATATAACTTAAACATTAAAATAATCTATAGGCTTATTTTTGTCGCGATCACCGACACCTACACGGAAGAAGTCGCAAACAAAGGTTTTGTATATTTATAAATACCATGTGGGCGTTATAAACACATTGAGTTTGGAAAAATATATTTGCTCAAAATAAACAGTCCTGTAGGCAGACGAATATCACGTTCATCTAACAAAAGGCGCCATTAAAAGTTCATGGTGTCGCTATGACGTCATGTACACAAATAAGGTTGAACTTCACGCTATTTATTTTTATGGAACTCTAACAAACACACTTAAAGCAGGTCTAATGGGGCCGTGTTCTGTAAATAAATTCGTGGCTCTGAATAACCGTACTTTTTATCATCTGCAGCCCTGTTTAAACTATTCCACTGCTGGGCACAGTTCTCGTCTCACTATGTGAAGGGCATTGCCATAATCCTAGGGTAACGTCTCAGTCTACTAAGCTGGTAAAGTGCGGGTTGACAGACTTCACATATCTTACGTGAACATAATAAAGAACTCTCAGACATACAGGTCATCTTACACCTGCAGTGTTTTCCTTTACTGATTGGTAAGTGATAATTAAAATTAAACATACATACATAGACTCACGCCTGTTTCCCGGAGGGGTAGGCAAAGACTACGGAACGCCATTTGCAACGATCTTGACATATCTTTCTTGATTCATTCACCCCCATCAAATTCCTCATGCATGCTCTTCTGTTCAGGGTACTTCTTACCTTTCCTGTTTTAAGGATGTCTCCGATCTGGTCAGAGAACGTCCGTCTTGGTCTTCCCCTTCGTGCTGTCCCGTTCACACTTGCCTTATATATCTGCTTGGTCAGTCTTTCGTCATCCATCCTCTCCATGTGCCCAAACCACCTTAGCATTCCTATCTCGATGCTTGTCACTACATCTTCTTTTACACCACAACACTTTCTTATCACACAATTCTTTACCCTGTCATTCAAAGACACACCACTCATACTTCTCAGTGCTCTCATTTCTACAGCATTTATTCTTCTTTCATGTCTATTCTGCCATACCCAACTTTCGCTACCATACATAAGTGTAGGTACTAACACCCCTCTATGCACAGCCAAACGTAGCTTTTTGGACACATTTTGACTGTTCATAAAGGCCTTCAAAGCTCCATTCACCCTATTACCTGCATTAACTCTTCTTTCAATATCTTCTTCATTCTTACCATTCCTAGTAAACAGCGTACCTAAATATACAAAATCATTCACTTGCACCACTCGTTGTCCATCGATCATAACATTACAAGCCGTAACACATTCCTGCTTTTCAAAAACCATCACTTTCGTCTTGCTCACATTCACTTTCATTCCTTTCTTCGCTTAAGCACCATGCATGATTGCTACCATCTCCTGCAACCTCTCCGCTGAAGACGCAAGTATTACCTGATCATCAGCATAAAGGAGGCATTTGACAAGTAACTCATTCATCCTTAATCCATTGTCACTATTTTTCAAATCTTGCAAACAACTGTCCATAAAGAGGTTGAACAGCCACGCCGACGCTACACATCCCTGTCTAACACCTGTTTCGATGGTAAACCAATCAGTGTACGACCCATTTATCCTCACACAAGCTCTAGAATCATCATAAAGGGATTTACGAGCTCGAATGAAGCTGCTGTTCACCCCATACATCGACAGTACCGACCACATTTAATTCCTCACCACTTTATCGTAAGCCTTTTTCAAATCCAAGAATGCGCAATAGACCTTTTGACCTTTGGCCAAGAATTTCTCGGGTATGCACCGCTAGGAAAAGACTTGATCCATGCACCCCATACCCTTTCGGGATCCCGCTTGTACATCCCATATTTTCTTGTCGGTTACTTCTATAACTCTTTCAATCAGTACCTTCGCATACAATTTGCCAACAATGCTGAGAAGGCTAATGCCTCTATAGTTCTTGCAGTCTTGTTGCGAGCCTTTTCCCTTATAAAGAGGCAAAATCACCGCTGTAGCCCAGTCATCAGGTACTCGGCCGGTGCTCCAGCACAAGTTAAATAAGCGCTGCAGCTGACCAACTATGATGATCTGTCCAGCCTTCAGCATTTCAACTGTAATCCTATCATATCCAGCAGCCTTACCTAATTACATACTTCCCAGCGCCTTCACAATCTCATCCACGCCAATATCGCTTTCATCATTGCGATTATTACCATTAATTTCGTCGATCGATGTCTCTATCGCCGTTCTTTCAAATAAACCTTCAAAATACACCTTCCATCTCTTCAGCACGCAAGATTCACCATTCAGTATTCATATTTATACATACATTATATTCTTGTCTCTGATTGATGTGTATTCTGAGGATTGAGTTCTTCCTCGAACTGCACGAACGGATTTCCAGAAAAACTTTATGTTTCTCCGGAAATCTTCAGATAGTCTGCTATCAAACTCATCTTTCTTTTCCTCTTTTTTCCTTTTAAAAATTTCTTTCAAAATTCTTTTTGACGTAACAAACTCCTTTTTGCTTCATCTATGTCATCACTCGTTGCCTTTGCCATTCTTTCATTTGCTCTGGCAGCCAACCAATCTAACCAAGCTTTCTTCTTCTTTGACACTGCTGATTGTACATCTTTGTCCCACCATGTATTCTTAACCTTTCATATTTTCCTTCTTTTGATCACACTACATACTTCAGACGATACACATACTATCTCTTCTTTAAAAGATTGCCATAATTATTCCATATCATTTATGCCCTCAAACCTTTCAAAGCTGGCTATCAATCTTCGCTTATACTCATCTTTCACATCTCTCTCTTTCCAAGACCCTGTTTTCATTACGTTCTCGGTGTCGCCATCCTTTGAAGAGCCCACTTATCCGGCTCATCACCAAGAAGTGGTCGGTGTGGATGCCGATACCTCGATACACCCTTGTATCTAACACATTCTTTCTCAAACGTTCATCTACTATTACAAAATCAATCATACTTCTTCTAACATTTTTAGCCTCACGCGTATACATGTGTATCCTTTTGTGATCAAACATGGTGTTTGTCACACAAAGGCTCCACTCCAAACAACCTTCAAGCAATACTTTTCCATTTTCATTCACACTCACATCACCAAATCCATCTAAAACCCTTTCAAATCCATCTCGTTTTAGTCCCACCCAACCATTGAAATCATCTCAAAACAAGATCAATCTTTCGTTATCCTTACATTTCCTCAAAATCTCTCTTAAATTCTCCCAAAATTCCTGCCTTTCGTCTTGTTATCGCTGTGACATACCCACTAATATATTGACCGGAGCGTAAACCCCTACAATAAAGAGACGAGTAAGTTCTACTTTCATTCTCATCTACAATAGTCTAGCATTTACACTTTCAAATTTCTTAACGCACTCATTCATTCGCGCAGACAGTATTAAACCAACTCCCTTGCAGGTTCTGGCGGTACTGTCTACCCCAGACCAATAGGCTGTGTACCTGTCATGCTTGGTGGGGCCACAACCTTTCCTTTTTGTCTCATTCACACAAAAAACATCAATCTTTCTATCATCCATCATCTGGCATACTTCATTCAATTTTCCATCCATTCTTCCTCCAACATTTAATGTTGCAAACCGGCTTTCCGTAGGCCGCTTTTAGCCCTCGCGGGAAACGAGACGTGATGGGTTGCGACCCGCGTCGCTGCCGTCTGGAGAAATATATTTTTTAGTTCCGATAGCGTGCCCACAAGCATTAGGGATTTAAAATGTCCATCCCCGTAGTGCCCTGTACGGGGGTAAGGCGGAATCCTAGCTGTGCCCTGTGACCACCAACACAGGCACCCTCTGTATGCGACCAGCTTACCCTCTGGCCACGAATCCCTCGGCACGGGTCGGTTGACACCTTGGATTGGGGTTTGTTTTCGGGTAAGCTCCCTAAATGTTGGTTTAATTTCGGAGTGTTCCTTCTCCTCGACGCGTTGCTGTCCAAAGCTGACGTGGCCCATCCCCCCGAATTAAAATTAAAAAACGCACTTATCTTTTAAAAAAGTCATCGGGTCACGCCGTGACTTTGAACCCAAGAATCTCTGTGTATCATAAGTGTGTTTTCAGGAGGCCATCGCTGTTATATACTCCGTACTCTGACTCATCATATCTCGAAGTAAAAACAGCAACAAAACCATCCTACACCATTATGGTTTGAAGTCAAGTGGTTTTGCAGAGTTCTAATATGTTACATTTTTCACGGATCGGAGCACCACTTACTCATGTAACTTGTACTTAAAGCTAAAGTTTTTGTAATTTATGGTTCTAGTACTTGATCCGAAAAGTAAAATCAAATATAATAAGCTGACTTTGCAGACAAAATGCATCGACGAAAGATATTTAAATAATTAATTTACAAAAATACTCTACTAAGGATCACAATTATTTATATTGCTATGAATAAAATAGATTTATATGTAAATAAATACTAGCAGTTCGGAAGTGGTCGTCAGTCAACGACAACCGTCAATGTAGTGAAGCAATAAATTTACAAAATGTCACTACCCACTTCATTCCGTGGGTTGTAAAGAGCAACTAAGGAAAATATACGAAGCAAATAGTATCGTTGCGAAGAGTCGAAAAACTTTACATCAAACCCTGTACCAACCCGTCTGGCCAGCCTGATATAGTAGGCCAAATGCTCATATTGACTCATATTGCTACTGTGCAGCTCATTAGGAGAAACTTATGTTCAGCAATGGACTGCAAAGAGCTAAAAAGGGTTTCATTTATTTATACTTGGTCAGGCTGCAAGTAGTAAACACAAACATTCAACCTACGATAAAAATAAAAGCAAAAATCCATTACCTTACTTTGGCTCAAATAAAAATATTAATTCCGGTTCGTACAACAACCAACTAAGTACAAAAGGAAAAAAACTGAAGCAATTTCCTGACCACAGAGTATTTCGGTCGCTGAACCAAAAAAAGCGGTGAACTCAAGATTTTGCGTGTTCTTACTTGGTCGATACTATTCTAAGGGATCTTGACCTCCTTACTTTGACTTGCTATGCCATGTTGGCCAAGTCGGTCAATATATTTTTACCCTTATATCTCAAAATCATACCGCGAACATAAAGCTGTCGGAAAAATGTGGGACAAGTTTTGTTGGAGTTTGTAAATGAATCTATTAAGATTTTTAGAACTGTTCGAAGTCACGAATAGATTTCAGTTGGATGGGTATTTATGTATCCGAAGTCCTAGTAGCTTAGTGAAGACACTGAATTGCCACAAAAAGGGTCTCAAGGCACGCAAATTGGTAACCAGTTAACCACTTACTTCCTGGATACGTTTTCTGACATCGTGCTTGGAGAGCATATTCGCGACTATAGCTGTCCCATCTCTGTGTTTCTAACCGAGGCGCATGTGGACACAGCATACGATAATAAACCATATAATGGAGTGGAGTGGCGCCATCTGTCTGGCACGATAAACATCGAGTCCGTATTTTTATGTGTTAAAAAAATAGTAAAGTGCGTCTAAGATCCAGTACATGTAATAATCGTGTGTGTTATGTGCCAATAATAAACATATAATGTTATCTCATTGAAAACTCTGGGAATAGTGATAATATACACAAATTAAAGTGACGTGAAAATAAACAACACTTACGCCCAACTACTCGTAGTTAACGGTAATGTAAACAAATAAACATTATAATATTATAGAACTCATTAAATTGCCATCAAAATATAATCGCAATAGTGGGAATTGAAGAAAGTGAAATTTGTTTCATACCGTTGCTTTGAAATTTTTGTAATGTCATTCTAGCTAGAACAACATTATTAGACATTATTGTAAATAGTGACATCTAGTTTTGAGGAGCGGAACTACTTCAATAGATCACTTTGAGTACTTATCACAAACGATGTCATCGAAAACCAAAACAAATACCACATGTAGTAGTAAGATGTCGCTACTAGTCACATGTTTTAAATGTAAAAAATCTGTCAACCTAAAGAATACAGTACAATGTTCAGTTTGCAATAACAGATTTGAACTAGATTGCGACGGCTACCCGGAGCAAACATACCGGCTAATGAGTGAGGAATCAAAAAAGAAATGGAAATGCAAATCGTGTACTCAAAATATATACAAGATTAAAAAGGTGTCCAATAGCTGTGACTCATCAAACATCACAACAAGGAAAAACAGAAATCGCAAAAAATTACTGACCTAATAACTATTCCTGAATTAAGAGAAACCATTTCTCAATTAACGCATAAACTGGAAAGTACCGAAAAAGAGCTAGAAAACATAATTTTAGAAAATAATGATCTCAAGAGGCAGATAAAAAAGCTAACTACAGATATCGAAGTGTTAAAATCACTGTGTCAATCATCTTCAGTAACAGAGCATAGTCCATATAATAGTGCCAGAAAGCAAAAACGCTCTCAGCTATATTATAATGCATCTTCCACTCCATCTTCGCTGATACTTTCGGGCATTGATTCTCATAATAACATTAGAATATTACAAAACAAGATAACACAATTACAGGAACAATTAAACGATGCAGAACAGGAGATTGCTACCCTAACGAAGCAAATAGAGAGTCTAACACAAACCTTACATCTGAATAATGCAATACACAAAGAAAACTCAGCTTCTTTCATCGGCTGTACTACTGAAATACTTCCAAGAAAAAGAAAATTTGAGAAAACAATACACATATTTGGAACTCAACAATGTGTCGATTTAGCTGCTACTCTGTCTCACTCTAGAAGTAATACCCGTTATGAAACATATGGAGTTAGTGCCGAAACAAAACCCGGTGCAAGCACAAGTGAAATAATAAAAGACTGTCTAAGTGTTGAAGTAAAATCTCATGACAAAATCGTAGTATGTCTTGGTGAAAATGATACTAACATAAAACTTATATTATCTCAACTTCACACTTTATTAAATAATTTTACTAATAATACAGTAATTGTACTTAAAACTTTTAAAAATAGACATTTCGATGTATATAAATTAAATGATGCAATGAGGAATATATGTCAAAAATACGACAAATGTTTCTTCGCGGATTACAAATACCCGTCATTCTCTATTGTTTGTAAGTCAATTAACCATTGTATAGACTACAGTGATTACAAAGAAAAATATTTGAACCCTATTGAAATTAAAAAGCGGATAGCGAGTAGTAAAACAGTTTCTAAGTCGAGTACAGAGAAAAGTAAGCCAAAAAAAGGGACTATATCATCACAACAACCACGTAGCTCTAATGTCCCTATCCTAAAGTCTCAGAAGGGGACTATACCATACTATTTTCCAGTGATTAAGGACAGAAAAATATTTTTTCGAGCCTAAAGGTATTACTTCTGCCTTAGATAATAACTACGTTTCTTCTACCACATACAGTGCAAATATTTCTACATCAGACAATTTCAGAATACTGCATCAAAATATCGCCAGCATATTAGCAAAAAAAGAATTACTTGAATTAATAATAGAAGAGTTACGAAAAGACAGAAGTGATCCAGATATAATATGTCTCTCTGAAACTTTTGTTAAACAAGGCTATGAAAAGTATGTGAAAGTTCACGGTTACACCATGGCTGCTAGCTACTGTAGGGAGAAACAAAGAGGTGGAACATGTATTTTGGTAAAAATAGATTTAATTTACAAGGAACTATTATTAATCAAACACTATGCTACCCAACATATATTCGAGGCATGCGGAGTAGAGCTTGTTCCCAATAAATTAATAATTATCTGTCTCTATAGAACACCCCAATCAGATCTGACTCAGTTCTTATCAAAATTAAATAATCTATTACACGACCTAACAAAACGTTATAAATCAAAAGTACACGTAGTTATAACAGGCGACTTTAATATAAATACGTTAAAAAAGGGCAGTATTACAAATGAGTTACACGACCTAGCGCACAATTTCAATTTAAAAATCCACCTTACTACACCTACACGCAAATCGTCTTGTATCGATCATATTTTAAGTAACATCCCAAGCGCTACTGCAACAGTGCTACCACTTCATCTCTCTGACCATGATACCGCACAAATGCTGAGCTTTCCGCTAAAATACAAGCCACAAACAGTAGCAATATACTATATTTACAAAAGGGACTATAACTTAGATAATGTTCGCAAATTTAAAGAATGTCTCCAAAATATATCATGGTCTGACATATACAATGAAAATGATGCGAACAGGGCGTTTAACATGTTCCATGAATTAATATGCCTTTTCTACAATCTCTGTTTCCCAAAAATAAGAATAAAAGTAGATACTTCTAAGAGGTGGAAAAATAATTGGATTAGTAAGGGTCTCAAACAAAGCTGTAAAACTAAACGAAAACTACGCTATAAGTATTATATAACCAAAACTTCATATAATAAATTGAAATACATTAAATATTCTAAGATCTTACAAAAATGCATATACAATTCTAAAAAAAATGCAAATATTAAATATATATACAGAAACGAAAATAAGTGTAAAGCGACCTGGACAGTTATTAAAAATGAAATAAATACTATAAATTGTAACCCCAGCATAGACATTATTAAAGTAAATAACACAATACTCACGAAACCCACCGAAATGGCCTCTGCTTTTAATGATCATTATATTAATATAACCCAAGGATTAACATCAATAAACAACACACAAATTAGGAACGCTCACATTCCTTTTAGCAACTCAATGTTTCTTATACCGATGTCAGAAAATGAGGTTAGACAAGAAATAATGTCAATAAGAAATACGAATTCCGAGGGATGCGATGAAATTAGAACAAAAATCTTGAAAGCATGTACCAATGAACTAATACGTGTCCTGACACATCTTATCAATTTATCAATTTATATCAATTTACACTTGGAACTTTCCCGAATGCGTTAAAGATATCAATTATTAAACCTCTATATAAAAAGGGAGAAAGGTGTGATATAAATAACTATCGCCCGATAACATTGATACCAACCATATCAAAAATATATGAGAAGTGCATGTTTAAAAGATTAATATTAATTTCTGTAATAAATTTAACATTACTTGTGATGACCAATACGGGTTCCAAAAAAATAAATCAACAACATTAGCGATATTTTCTCTTCTAAACGCAATACTATCCGGTACCAACAATAACCAATATACTACAGGGTTATTTTTCGATTTGTCTAAAGCGTTTGATCTAGTTTCGCATGACATCTTACTCCAAAAACTCGAAACAGGCGGGATAAGAGGACTACCCCTGCAGTGGATATCGTCTTACCTAAATAACAGGAAACAAAGAGTTGTTATCACTAAAATAGATGAAAATAGAACCATGAGACCATTTTTGTCGGAGTATAAAAATAATCAATATGGCATTCCACAAGGAAGCATTCTTGGCCCAATATTGTTTCTTTTATATATTAACGATATAGTTAAAATAACAAATTATAAGTGTATATTGTTTGCAGATGACATATCTATTATAGTTACATCAGATAGAAGAAATAATACAATCAGTGATCACGAACATGACATAAATAATATAATTGATAATCTTATTGACTGGCTAAACCTAAATAATCTAATTATTAATCTAGAAAAATTCTGTATATATTCAATTTAATAAATGTTATAATGATAAATGTAATTTTAGGCTAAATATACCAAAGATTAAGCAGGTACCTACACCACACAAAGTTTCTAGGAGTGACTATAGACGAGGATATAAACTGGAAAATACACGTCAATAATGTATCTGGTAAAATTAATAAATTTGTATATGCACTTAAACAAGTTAGAAACATAACAAACGTTAAAACTGCCATTACTTCTTATCATGCATATGTAGAATCTATATTGCGCTACGGACTTATTATGTGGGGTAATAGCACTGACGTCAACAGAGCATTCATAGCACAGAAGAAGTGCATCAGGGCTATATGTGGTATTCAACCGGACGAAACTTGTCAACCAATGTTTAAGGAACTTGGTTTACTACCGCTATCATCACTCTACATCTATGAAACATGTATGTTTGTACGAAAGCATAAATATCTATTTAATACTATAAACGATATACGTCCAAGAAACCGTCGCAATCCTGAAAGGCTTGTTCTCAATGATATACCCAGGAGTACAAAATATAATAAAAGTTGTCTTGCAATGTGCGTTCGTATAATATACAATAAAATTCCTAATCATATAAAATTATTAGACCTTAGATTATTTAAAACAAAATTACACAATTGGCTAAATGAACACAATTTTTATAGTATTAAAGAATTTATTGATAAGAAATTATAAAATTGTTTATGTCTGTAACAAATTTGCATGCTAGTTATACTAAGCAAAACATGTATGATCTTTGTAATAATGTAACATCCATGAATACCATGTTTATTGCAAATAAATATATTATTATTATTCTCTTTATTGCAACCTTTTCTCATAATGATATTTTACATTTCTATGTTATTTAGAAAAAACAAATATAAAAATATAAAATAAAATTACGGGGCTCACCGGTATCGGGTGCAGGGACCAAGCTACCGGTGGTTAGGGCTCCAGAGAGAGGAACCTCCTGACGATACGAGCCGTGGCCAGCAATACTGCCTTCTGTATAGAGGACTTAATCCAGCCGTCTAACGCGAGCCTCTTGAGGTTGCTGATCGAAGCTCTTGGCAATGAGACCATTAACTGACACGACTATCGGTACAATGATCGCCGAGTCCACATCCCACATGTCGACAATCTCGTGAGCCAAATCCAAATATTTTATTTGTTTATCTTTCTCGGCTTTCACGAGATTCCCGTCATGGGGAATGGTGACATCGATGATCATTGCAAGGCGCTTAGATCGATCTATCACTACTATGTCTGGCTTGTTAGCCACAATAGTTCTATCAGTAATGATAGATCGATCCCAATACATGGTGGCACGACCATTTTCAAGAACTGGGTCGGGCACATACCTGTAGTACGGTATTTCAGAGTCGACAAGTTGGTACTTTAAGGCAAGTTGCTGGTGGACAATCCTGGCCACTTGGTTGTGTCTATGCAAATACTCGCCGTTGGCGAGACGAGAACAACCAGATACTATATGTCTGAGAGATTCACCAGGCTGGTGACATGCCCGACATATGTCAACCGTCCCATCCCTCAGGATATACTTCCGGTAGTTATTCGTCATGACAACCTCGTCCATAATCGCAAAGACAAAACCTTCTGTTTCGGCGAAAAGATCGCCAAAACGTAGCCAGGACACAGAAGCTGGTAAGTCTACATCGGGTCCATGCAGGGCCCGATAAAAACGTCCATGCAGCTCTTTACATTTCCATACCTCCTTGCGCTCCTCAACACCAAGTACGGCAGGTTTGCGCAAGTTCTCCTTAGCCAGACCCAGCGGGGTAAGCCCGTTGTCCACAGTGACCACATCACGGTGGACACCCGCGTCAGTGCTGAGAAAATATTCCCTGAGATTGCACACCTCGCGGTTATGGAGGGTCTTGGCACTTAAGAAGCCGCGACCCCCGCACTTCCGCGGGATGTACAATCTCATTACTGACTATCGCGGGTGATGCATCCGGTATGTAGTCAGTAGACAACGGACTTTTCTATCCAAGGCATCAAGTTCTGTTTGAGTCCACCAAAGTATGCCGAAGGAGTACATTAAGACTGGCATGGCCCAACCGTTACAGGCGCGCACCCTGTTGCCGCCTGATAAAAAACTATTTAAGATTTTTCTCAAACGGCCAAAGAAGCGCTCCTGCAACGCCTGTTTCATTTAGAAAGAAAAACATACCATTATTATTATTTGTTTCTCTTTCACGCGTACTTTTCTAACATAATGATGTTAAAAAAGTACACGGCCTTTTGGCAGGCGTACACGGAGACATAGGTGCAACGCGCAGAGGCCCTTTGAGAATTTTAATCTAGGATGTGGTGGGACACCTACTGAGGAGCCTCCATAACTGCACTATGAAGTACAGCCACGGATTAGCCGCAGCAGGTGTAGGACTATTGCTACTTGTATGGAAACTAATTACTCTGGGCTATTGTGATGGGTGTTCAATGGATGAGTGAATATGGAAACTATGGATGAAAAACTGCGTCTGCCCTAAATACTCTTATAGTACGTCGAAAAGGGGCAGACGGTGACTCGCCAACTCACTAGATGGGCCCTCTCTAAATAGCCATTATTATTATTATTATTATTATATTTTTACAGTTACTTTTAAAATTAGAATATCATTATCATCCTTCTAGTGTTACCATAGTTTCAACCTGGGGTCCGCTTACTAGTCTAACCGGATTTGGCTGAATATTAGGTTTACCACAGAGCGACTGTCTGTCTGACCTCCGCAACCCGAAAGGATAGCGATATTCATAGTTTAAACTATAACGACTGTCAAAGATCTTCATGAAAGTTGGGGCCGACGCATTAACGTGCTCTGCGAGGCACGGGACGTTACTCCCCAAATTAGAAAATATCAAGTCAAATAGGATGCTCCGCAAAGGCCTCCATCTTTTAAAATATTTTTCATAAGAAATTTCACAAATAGAACTGACTACAAAAAGCAGGCGCTTAAATTTATATATAGCTTGCCCTCTTTCACTTTGCAAACAAGAATGAAAAGTTTTGCAATTTTATACTGTAAATAAAGAATGGTTAACACTATAAGAATTATTTTGGTATGTTTTTCTTTCTAAGTGTAAAGTGCAGCACAGACCACGAGAAATTATGATGTACATATTTCATTAAAAGTTAATATTTCTCGATCGAATTTTGAAGGCTTCCTACTCTATTAATATTTTCTTAATGAAAAGCTTAAGTTTTTGTTTCGTCAGTCCTTGTATGTTTTTATTGCAATATTACAATAGCGCATGCATCTGCTGATTGGAAGATCCCGGTTGGATTCCCGGGTTGGGCAAAAGTGCTACTGAGTTTTCCCGTATTCTCAATAACAGCAAGGAGTCTAGCAAAGTGGTCGGTAACGGTAAAAGTCTCGCCCCCTATAACGTGAGTGAGACCTACAAATTCATAACAGGGCAAAATGTTGGTGTAATTTTACTCCTCAGCCTACTTTAGGCGGTAGTAGAGCCTTGCTGATTTCAGCATGAATGGGTCGGCTCGACCGGGGAAGTACTACCCTCCCACAGAAAATTGACGTAAAGTAACAGTACCTATACTGTTGCGTTTCGTTCGGTGAGTGAGAGTGCCGGAGGCCCTATCCCATGTTCCTTCTACCTCATCACTCCTCATCCTCGTCTATATCCCTTTTCCCAACCCCAAGGGGCGGCAACGCACTTGTGACTCCGTGGTATTGCTTGTGTCCATGGGCGGCGGTAATTGCTTACCACCAGGCGATCCATCTGCTCGTTTGCCGCCTATTACTATAAAAAAAAACATTAGGGAATACAGGTGTAATCATCATCAGCCCTGTATAGGTATATACTGTTCCACTGCTGGGCACGGGCCTCTTTTAACTGTGAGAAGGGTAAGGCCATAGTCCACCACGCTAGCCAAGTGCGGGTTGGCAGACTTCACACGTCTTTCGAGAACATTATGGAGAACTCTCAGGCATGCAGGTTTCCTCACGATGTTTCCTTTACCGTTTAGCAAGCGATAAAATAATCCCTACTTCGAAAAGCCATTGGTGGGCGACGTGGATTCGAACCCGAGACCCTCTGCTTAGCAGTCTATACAGGCGTACGTCTAAAGAAATCCATAAACTAACAAAAAGTATGTATTTCAAGTAAAAATATTGTAGTCTCTGCGACGTCTGTGACGAGCTTAATTGATGATAAAAAAAAGTAAAGGGGCATCAGCTGGCTGTTCGCTCGAGATAGACGTAAAAGTTAATTAAAAGAAAACGCAATTGTTGTTTTAGTCGAACGCTATGTGAGAGATTTGTGTATAATTGCTATAGTACTGTACTGCCAGCTCTGTTTTTCAAACAAATTTTATTTTGTCTCACAATTAGAACTGTTTGACCATTTTAATGTGCCGCGGCGACGCCTTTAAAGGCTGTTTGATTGTATATTTTTTTGAAACAAGTGTAATTACGTCATGTTCATCACTAATAGGTATATTTTTATTTGCTAATATATTGTATTTTAGGCAAAATATAGGTTTATTTACTACAAAAAGTGATATACATAACATAAATACTCGAAACAGGCATAAATTATATGCCCCTTATCATCGTTTACATAAAGTTAATATCTTTTGTAGGGCTAGGTATTCGTATATACAATAAAATACCAATTAGTCTTTTAGAATTACCATTTAGTACGTTTAAAAGTAAAATAAATGACTGCCTTATTAGGAAAGGTTATTATACCATTAATGATTATTTCAGTGATAAGGGTAGATGGTCACTTACACTAGACAACTCTTGATTATTTTGAATTTATATAGTTACCTTGCTTTTCAGTTTTTTTATATAATATCTTTAGTTCTATTTATTTAATATTCATGTATTATTAGGTCATTCAACTTACTACATTTACATTTGCATTGTTGTTCCACTAATTTTATTAAAATTTGCTAAAGTGTTAGATGAAGATAACTCGTTGTCATGGGCTGGATACTAACTTTTTTGTAATTTTCGTGTATTCATATACCGTCACTTTCTGTAACATACTTTTCCACCATAGTTCTGAACATGATCGCGAGTTGCCTACATTATAAGGCGTAAGTGGATGCTCCTGTTACACAAGATTCACATTGGAAGGCTACTACAGCACTTAATTTAGTAACTGCATACTTGTTTAAGGATTATGTATGTTCATATTTACTATTTACACGTAATTCATTACAATGTGAAACAGTTGCAGCTCCTTACAAAAACAAAATATGTACCATAACACTGGCGATTAAAAAGAGTGGCCACGAGTTTTATTGCCCGTTCATTCTCGTGGTTCTACCTATTGCTTTGCAAACGAGGCAGTAAATATAAATGTAGAAGCATTAAGTAATTTACTTTAAAAATTTGACGTTCATAAGCGTCACCTAGATGAATAAATGATTTTTTACTTTGACTTGATTGCTCATTTGGTGCACAAATGAGCAATTTATTAGTAATAACTGAAAAAATCTCTGCAGAATTTTGATATTTAACGTAATTAACGGACGTCAAATTTACACCTAAATGAAGTACTGATTAAGAATACATATATTGCTGGAAATGCAAGCAACATGCTAAAGTGTCCAATTTTTCTCCGATGTTTCCACCGGCTTACAGCAATCGTGGTCGCGATTAACACCCATTAAATAAACTTATGCGTTCATATACATCTCGTTCTTTTTATTTTCTTCGAACATTTGCCGATATACGCGGTGTCAACGTTCCCAATGTTTATCACTTATGGTTAATTCATGTTGGCTGTTCTTCTTGAAGGGATTTCGATGGAGATAGGTAATAAAAGTGTCAATCTTTATTTTTCTGAACGCGAAACCCATTTTTATTTGGATTGACTTTATTCATAGAGTAAATATTGTGATCCGTTTTGACATGGTTCTTGAGTAAAAAATAAACCACTAAATCCACACGTAAAAAATCACCTTGCTGCCTTTACACGGTGAGAAATAGCCACTGATTAATTGATATCTGGCGTAAAATTATTGCTTATTTGGTTCTGGACGTAAAAATATATTGTTGGTTTTCTAGGGACAAATGTCAAATTCATAATGATTAGTACAATATGGGATTTCAGTTTTCGTTCCGTAGATACATTACATTTAGATATCATAGAACACATGATCATGATCACCACACTATGATTAGTTCTGGGTAGTAGGAATCGTTTAGTCCGAGGAGGGTGCAAATAATTATTGACTCCGCCAAACTTCAATAAAACCTTTAAAAGCATTTTTTACCTAAGCGTTCAAGTTACATATAAAATCACAGCTACGTCAACCTCACCCAGAGTCTTCGGTTTCATTATTCTTAAAGTCTCCTTCATTAAAGTCAGGGCGTGTCGCAAACTTCTTAAAGCCGATAAATGGACGTGCGCTGTACCTGCTCCTTAAATAAGTCGCCTTTGTCCCTTTATTACAAAAGGATAATTTACATACGAGATTTAGAGATATATTTTCGATAAGGTTAGATTCGGAGACCTAGAAGGAAAGCCCTGGATTTTGTGAATCTCATTTTGAATACTGGTACCGGTCTCTAAATGTATTTATTTGAAAAAGAAGTTGATATATTATAAGAAAATGTGTTGGCTCTATTATAAGGCGATTGATAAAATAATATTAAAAGGAAAACAGAGTCATGTAGCTATGAAAATTATATTTTTCGATGTTATTCTTAATGTCTAAAACAGTTTTGTATGAGACTGCTTGTAAATACAAATTGGAATATTTATTATTTTACTAGAAATAGTTGAAAACTTGCCAGTAAAACAACGACGTGTATGATACGCTAGATATGTGATGGGATAGTAAGCAATGTCGTACTGGTAATAGAATATTGCTATTAGGGTTTGCTTTGTCAACCGAAATTGCGTTCGATGTAAGTATGTAGGCTTGCGATACAATGCGGGAGATATTACATTAGGTATACGATGCTGGCTAATAATATATGTATATGATATGACATTACACGTATCGAAGATATATGTATGTACATCGTGCCTACAGCATTTGACACAGTGCTTAACAGCAAGACGACTCCTTATGTTACGCCATCCGTGCACTTAAACTGAAAATAATTATTACGTGTAAATCACAGATGAGACAATTATCAGATGGAACGCGCGGCACTGTTGCGTGCGGCCACTAAAGCAAATACAAAATTGAAAAGCGAATACATACTCGTCTCAGTGCGCTACGAAGCATCGTACAGTTCACGCGTCACGATCACTTCAACTTTTAAATTCTCAAAATGCCGTCTTGTGTTCTTAAACACTGTAAAAGTTGTTCCTAAAAACAAAAACAGGAAAATGGAATATCTTTTCACAGGTAACTATTGATAATTTGACTGTTTCCTAATTTAATTTCGATAAAATTCGTATTTGTGCAAGAAATATGTAAGTGTTGCCAGTTTTTGTCGACGCCGTTCTGCCTGAATTAGGGAAAATGCACTTGTCAATTGATTATGTGATAATGATTGTCATGTTAATGAAAAATACATTACCGTATTATAAAAGTATATTGTAGATATATCTTCTTTCTCATAAATATAGTAATAGAATTTCAATTTCCATTAGTATATACCTTACATAATATTGTTTTGAGTTCGATCCCCAAACGATCCAAATATTCGTGTACACCCTGCTACTCGTCAAGCTTATACACTTTGACCTTTGCACCGTTTTTATTGCGTAAAGAATAAGTATCAAAATCGTACAGCAAATGTTTAGCTTGACTTGGTGCCGTGTGTACATACATACTTATGGCGTAGGGAATAAGTATCAAAATCGTACAGCAACTGTTTAGCTTGACTTGGCGCCGTGTGTACATACATACTTATGGCGTAGGGAATAAGTATCAAAATCGTACAGCAACTGTTTAGCTTGACTTGGTGCCGTGTGTACATACATACTTATGGCGTAGGGAATAAGTATCAAAATCGTACAGCAACTGTTGAGCTTGACTTGGCGCCGTGTGTACATACATACTTATGGCGTAGGGAATAAGTATCAAAATCGTACAGCAACTGTTTAGCTTGACTTGGCGCCGTGTGTACATACATGCTTATGGCGTAGGGAATAAGTATCAAAATCGTACAGCAACTGTTTAGCTTGACTTGGCGCCGTGTGTACATACATACTTATGGCGTAGGGAATAAGTATCAAAATGGTACAGAAACTGTTTAGCTTGACTTGGTGCCGTGTGTACATACATACTATTTATTTCTCAACTAATCGACGCCAGCGGCTTCGCACGCACATATTTTCGTATTTCTCGTTTTGCCCGATCCCGTGGGAATTTCGAGAAATCCCGTCTTAGTGCACCCCTACGGTTCCCAAGAAACATACATGCTAAATTTCAGCTTCATGCGCCGAGTAGTTTCAGCTGTAGCTTGTCTGTCAGTCAGTCAGTAACGCAAGGATTTTATATATACAGATTTACGAAGTAGTTAAAACTTAACTCGGTACCTTCATTTAAGAAAAGTATTTATAAAAGCATTAATTAAATCCATGGTAAATTCTTCAAAACCGCAAATGAATATAAGAATATTACATAACTATATGCAAAATACTGGGAGATTATTCATAATCTGGCAACTTTACACACACATAGACGCGCGTGTCCGTACAGTGCCAAAGGTCACGCACACATAGCTGTCAACGTGCCACGCTTAGTTGGACGAATGCGCTATATCTGATACTTGTCTCATCTGTGGTGTAAATATTAAAATGAGCCTAAAGCATTAAAATACTACAGTTACATAATTATAATTCATAATTAATTAAATATAATTCAAAAATGTATTGACTCATCATATCGTATAAACGATATGATGAGTCAATACATTCTTGAATATATTAAAACAATGGGTTGAGGAATTCAGACTGCAGTTGATTTGCGGCAATCTTCTGTCACATGGTAGACTAGAAAGCCCCTGGAATCTAAAGCAAAACCGGCATAACGCTAGGATACTGACTCTTAATTAAGACCACACGCGATACTTTACAGTTCAACCTAGCAGTTTATTATCAGATATTAATACAACCATATCGGCAGGAATCATCGCCGTCGAACAAACTCACTCGTAATTGTTTCCCGCTGACCGTTAAGTTTTCCCCGACGAGTATAATGAACGATCAAGGCACAAAACTGCGAAGTAAGCAGCATTATATAACGATGTAGGCGGCAACCAGAATCAGATAATTTATGTTTGTTTTTCTTTTTCTTTATTTATAAGCAGAGGAATACAACATGATCTTGTTAATAAAAGACATAAGTAGCATACAGCGAAAAGGTTATTTGCTAATAGATAGACGTTCTATCTTATATATTACATAATATGTATTATGCCTATGTCTAATTAGTTCTGGCTCAATATAAATTCATCAGCCAGCCATAAAAATGATACATTGATTGTTATTACATATTGCCATGCCATGCAATAGACTTTTTTTCCATTGAGCTTGCTGAACTTTTAGAACATACAGATAAATGGAATTACCTGACACCAAATACAGTTATATGTATAGATACGCCAGGATACACTATAAGCATAGTTGTATATAATTGTAAAGTATTCCAAGTTATTAAAAGCTTGAGAACCGTTATTTATAAGAATAGTTTAAAAAAGGAACAAGAAAATTTTGACCTAGAAGAAAATTAAAACACTTTATTTTTTTTTACTAAACCTACATAATTCAAATAGGCCATTTATTTAATAATCATAAGTGCTAAAGTCAATATAGCTGGTGAGTACCAATATAATAAAGCAGTGTAGGTATTTCATAAACCTATATTTTTGTGATATTACACTATTTCTTAATAACAAAGTTCACGTAATTCTGGCAAGCCAACGATCCTGATTCTAAAAATAAAACGTATCGTGTGTTTAGTCTCGTTAGATTATACTGAAGATATATCAAGCTATTTGATCGCGATAGGGGAGCTCTTATTAATAAACGTGTGTTTACTGGCAACCCAAACGTGACATCATAATTATATTATGAAACTATAGAACACAACTAGCTTTTGCTTTGCTCCCGTATATGTCGGTATTTTTTTTGTCAATACATACATATTATACATAGAAACACCCAGACCAAGAGAAACGACATGTTCACGCACACAAATGTTTGACTTGGGCGGAAATCGAACCCGCGACCTTCGGCGTGGCAGTCGCTTACACTACCGCTGCGCCAACCAGTCGTCAAGGTAGAGTATAGGTAGATAATACTTTTAAAACCACACTGCTTCGCAGGGCTCCTATTTTTGAATTAAGGGTCACTAGAGAACCTAACATAATCTATTTATTTGGTGATCATTTACTACATTTGGTGTTCGAATACAATTTGAAGTGCAGTCGTGACTAAAATAGCTAGTACTATTGTAATTTTAGACTTTATTTTTCTGGTGTTAAGTATATATTTTTGGTTAAAGAACTAAGGGTATCAAAATATTTTATGGTGGTCATTTTATTTAACCCCAAAAAAATCTCATAGATTGAACACGTAACCATTGATATGTTACAAGCTAAGGTTACAAGTATGTGGCTTGTGAATATCATGAATTTGATACAGAGGTAATTTTGAGACGTTGCAACGCGTTTTCTACGTGACAGACTATAGCTCTGCCATCTGGCCTATCGCTGTTTTCGAGGATGGATTCGGTCGCTAAGCGGCTTTTATCTGACAAATCTTAAGAAATGCCGGTCATAGAAACCGAGGCGTTTACACGCTTCATTATATTCTACAAAAGATTTGGCGACGCCCACAGATGTCATTTTAAATGTGTACGCCTACGCTTATGACCTTTTTAAACTAGGGCCATCACTTTTAATGTTATATGGAAAGTAAGTAAGAGAGGAGACTGTAAGGGGTCTCTTTATATATTAATCTATATAAGTATTACATAATCGTTTTAATCTATATTATACCACATACAATCCTTATCTCTGCTGCTATATTGTTTTTATTAATTGTAATGCGATCTTGAGCTACCCACTTCCAACCGCTGCCCACGACCTCAACAAGATCGTCGGTCCACTTTGCAGGAGGCCTGGCCTACCTCTCCTGCGATGCGGGGAGATGAGAGCCTTGGGGCAGCTCTATGTCCAGCAGTGGACGTCTATCGGCTGATATGATGAATTGTAATGTAGAACACATTACAATTCATCATATCAGCCGATAGATACAGAGAATTCCAAGGTTATCGAGTTTGAATCTACTGTGTCTAGGCTTTTGAAGTTATATGCGTATTGCATTGCTAATTTTCACTTGATAAACGGTGAAGGTAAACATGGTGGGTTTGCATGTAATAGACTTCTCCATAGTGTTCTCGAAATACTTGGGAAGTCAGCCAAGCCGCACTTGGCCAGCGTGATGGACTTACCGTTCTCATAGTGTGACGAATAGAGCGCGTGCCCAGCAGTGGGACAGTTAATATACAGGGCAGATGCTGCAACAACTTGTGTAATTTTAGTTAATAATAAAAACCGAGTGAGACATCACGTTTTCTATTGAATTGGTTGTAACTATTATTGTAACCCTTGTAACAACAATTTCATAGTGAAACATTTGAATTGTCATGTGTTACTCGGTGATCTATATGGAAAACAAAATAAGACTTGAAATATGTTGGATATTCTGTAAATCAATATAAGCAATCAACTTATTGTAATTTCCACCCAAAATTTATGAAATCAATGCAATCAGTTTATCATTGATCACCACAATTTGCGAGTATCCGGTGGGAATAATATTGTAATTAACATTGCTTGGCCGACCGACGTTATAAACTGTTACATAATTGGATTGTCGTAAGAGCCGACAGAGGGAGCATATTATGCAGAGAACAGCACTGTAAGAGAAGGCAAACTTGATACAAACCCTATACCAACCCGTTTGGCCAGCGTGGTATAGTAGGCCAATTCCTCCTTTCAAAGGAGAGGCCTAGTCCAGAAGTTGACTGTTAAAGGCTAAAGGCTGATGATGATATTTGGATGCTGATGCGATTCACATTATTAAATGAAACAGATATCGACATCACTTGTACAATTATGTTATGGCGTGCATACCCAGGGATTTATGTGTAAGTCTATATTTTATTCGTTGGGTAGTTCCTTTCTGCCACATATTAAGTATATTGCTGAAACTTAAAAAGTTAGTATCCGGTAAGCAGCTTTGTAATATCTAGAGGCAAGACTGCCTCTGTGGTCCTGTGCTGGTGTAAACTACTGCGGATCATGAGGTCTGGGGTTCGATTTCCGGGATTTTGGGTCGGTGGTTACACCCCCATGTCTCGAAAAGCACGCTAAGCCGTTGGTCCTGCGCCCATTTCCTCTCCGGTCGTGTAGCATGTGGCGTCCCATCGGACTATGGGAGTGAGGAAATAGTGAGTGCACTTGTGTTTGCGCACCCACTTTCGTACTATAATATGTCCCGCGCAGTTGACCTACCTTATATACCGTGGCCGAAATTCAGTCTAGGGGACATTATTATTATAATATTAAGGTTTTTAATTATGTTTATAGGTACAGTTTCATGCATCGCGGTCAATCACATCCACGCGCCGCTGCGGCTGAAGACGGCGGCGCCGCATGAAAAAAATGGCGATACGCAGCCTACGATTGCGTGCAAACCCATGCCCAGACGTGCACCACCAACTTTCAAAGACATGTGTGTCTTAAACTGTTGGTTGAGTCGTCGGTTCCAGCTGTTATAAGATGTTTTACAGTCGGTTAATATTAATATTTTATTAATATTAATAATAAATAGTAGTTTTCTTAAGGGGATAGCCCCCTTAAGAAGACTACTACTCTGTTGATTAAATTTTAAAACGCTAATACTCAATATTAATTATGTTGCGCAGTATTAGAATCAAGCATAGTATTTTGCGACTCTAATGTGATGTGACTGTATAAGAAAACGGCAAAGGCAACTATCCCAGCGCATGTGAGCAAGTAGTTTATTTAGTGCGAGCCAACCCTATTGTTCGCATTTTCGCAACGCAGCAACGTACGAACTTAAAAATAAATAAGTGCTCTAATTTCAAAGGCAAATATTTACCCTTACCCGGAGAATACCTCTAGGTTACTCTAACAAAGGCACAATATAAGATTGTCAGAGATACCGGGAGGCGTTTAAACGAAATAAAATTTCCCCAGGGAAGTTTTACCCGGGTTTTTCTCATATGTACACTGCATGTGAGTATGTGCGTGGAAGGTTCTTTACACACAGAGTGTAAAGACTTTGTCATTCAAATCGCAGGATAATGTGATGGTTCAATTGGTCCTTCAAAGTAAAAATATTTACATTTCAGCCAGTGTCAAGTGGAGCGCACGAATAAAGGAGGCTATTTAACTACCACAAAAACTGTACCTTTGCCTCAGTGTGTACAATAAGATGTAGATAGGCTTTGTTCAATTCAAACGTATCGTTACGACAGTGTTTCCTATTCGGCTCAGTTGTGAATTACAGCAATCAGAGATACCAAACACGAACACAGTAATATCATAATCAGAATAACTATTCGCGTGAGTTTAGCGATATACATAAGTAAGAAGAATGGCAATGAAAAACAATATAGAATGTCCTAGTAAACCTAGAAAAAAGACCATACCTATTTATAAATCAGATTTATTGGTCTAAGCAAGAAGAAATATAAGCAGCTAGCTCTAACACATTGCTCAAGGACTGCAACACATTAGTTAGGTGCACAAGAAATCGCTGCAATTTGTCTCGAAGTGTGAAACAAGCTTTACTTGCAATATCTCACACCTCTACACTGGCACTGGACATTTTATTATCATTTGACGTAATTCCTTTTTGTTTTATGTTTGCAAGTGCGAGATTTATCTATGGACCAGAGGGCGCCACCATCGACAGTCTTATGGATGTTTTTGTGACTCGTATTTTCTTAGCTTACGCATTTTCTTCTTGTTCTTGTGTTTATCAAGCATATAAATATTATAAATGTGAAGAGTGCATGATGGTTTATTTGCTTTGATAGTCGACACTCACGAGGAGATGTGATTCCACCAGACATAATAATAATAATAATAATAACCTAGCAACACGTAAACATGTCAACATATTTTTTCCTTCAATATTAAAATTTGTAATTTATTTCAGAAATTTGTGTTCATATTATATATTCACAATCACAAGAAGAACTTATTAATTTGATAAATATATTATAAATTCAAGAAACCATTAAAAACATAAAAGAAAAGTATTCTGAAAAATAGTTCATGATGACACCTAATGTCAAACGAAAAACTTCGAAGAAATGTAAACATCAACAACATAATATACAGTATATATAATGAAATCAACAAGGAAATATGTTGACGAGAGCTAAGGTAGCAGCTGCACGCCTGACACCCCCGGACTCGTCGCTCAGCTCCGCCTCGCAGCCACCGCCGGCGCCTGCATCAGCGTTGTCGGCAATTGCAGAGGCGTCCAGCTCGTCGAGCGACGAGTACTTCTCGCCGCCGACGTCGCCACCACCTGTACGTCGGCGAGGGAGAGGCCGGCCACCGACACGCTTGGGACCCCGAGACCCACCGGTCTCAAGCAGGGCCCCCGCTACCGGTGGTGATGTGCACCGCATGAGATGGACGAGTTCAATGAATGAAAACGTCATGCGGGCATATTTTGTGGCCACAGAGGGAGGAACTAACCTCAGTGCGTACCGTGATCGAATGCTGCCTTTGTTTTAGGCGCTTGAGCCAGCTGTCAACGTGTCAACACAACGGCTATCGGATCAAGTGCGGGCCATCCAGTGGTGTCGCCTGTTGGATGATTCCGTGCTTGAGAGACTTCGCTCTGACGTGCAGAGAAGTCTCCCCATCACTTTTTCAACGCAGCCTGACACAGTGGTTGCCCAACAGCAACTGTTAAATCGAGTTGATGAACAGGTAGATGACGAGACTTCTCATGTAAGTACCCAGTGCAACGATCAGTTAAGGAGTGCTTTGGAATGTGCTATTGCGGAATACCGATCCATGGACCCAAATATTCGGCCTCGTTTGCCTCGTTTGCCCATGCATAAAAAAAACATAGCGCTAGTGAGTGCCCTAGACGCATTACTGTCAACTCATTTTGATAATAGTGAAAATCTCAGCGATACACATTCAATCCTGTATTGTGCGGCAGTTGCGGCGTGTCGAGTAGCAGGAGTTAAAATGCCTGTAAATAATACCGCTACTCGACAGACCGCTGCTGTGCCAGCTTGGCAACGCAGGATTGAGTGTCGTATTGCTGAGACTAGGGCACTCATTGGCAAGCTCTCCTGTTTCAGGATGGGCAATACCCGACCAAGAGTGATGCGCTTTGTAACTCGAGCCTTTGCGGGAACTGGTATCAGTTCCCAAGATTATTTATCTCGGGTTACAGAGCGCATCGACACCCTAAAACAAAAACTTTATGCATGGGCAAACCGTATTAGGCGATACAAAAAAAGAATGGATCGGTATTGCCTGAATCGCACATTCCAGAGAGACGAGAGGTGGGTGTACAGAAGATGGGAGCGACCCGAGTCCACGGCCGGTGACGTTGATGGGGGTCGACCGGATGATGATGCTACTAATACGTTTTGGCGCAGCATCTGGTCGACACCTGTCAACCACACGGAGAGTGACTGGATTGAGACTGTTGAGCGAGTATGCGAACAAATACCAACAATGGAGCCAATATCCATAACAAATGATGATATAGCCAGTGCAGTCCGTTCGTTACCAAACTGGAAATCAGCGGGACCGGACGGGCTGCACAATTTTTGGCTCAAATGGCTCCGTAGTTCGCATACTTGCTTAGCATCTCAATTCCAGTCATCACTGGAATCGGGGTCGCTACCAGATTTTTTAACATCCGGCGTCACTCACCTACTCCATAAGTCTGGTGGTGCCACGGACCCCAAAAATTACAGGCCGATAACTTGTTTGCCAACAATGTATAAACTCCTTACATCCATTTTGAGAACGAAATTAACAAAACATGTATTTGATAATTCTATTTTATCTGTTTCTCAAAATGGATGTAGGAGTGGGGCCTGTGGCACTAAAGAACTCCTTCTGATAGACATGGCCATTAGCCAACAGGTGCGCCGTAATCGAAAGAATCTATCGACATGCTGGATAGATTACAAGAAGGCTTACGACTCCGTGCCACATACATGGCTTTTGAGGGTGCTGGAGTTGTATAAAGTAGATGCAACTCTATGCACCTTTTTAAGGTCATGTATGGGGCAGTGGAGGACCGTATTGTGCTATCCAGGATGTCGATCGAGTTTGGGTTGCGGTGCTCCAATAAGGATCGAGCGAGGTATATTCCAGGGCGATAGTCTGAGTCCTTTGTGGTTTTGTCTGGCCATGAACCCTCTAAGTACCTTGTTAGAGGCTTCAGGGCTAGGCTACCGGTTGAGGAGAGGAGGTCAGGTTACATCTCACCTCCTTTTCATGGATGACCTGAAATTATTTGCCCCCAACAAATTCCAACTGACTGCATTACTTAAGGTAACCGAAACCTTTAGTAATTCTATCAGGATGGAATTTGGTGTGGATAAATGTGCGGTTATGCATGTGAAGAGAGGCAGGATTATGGAATCTGCAGGGATACAACTCTCAGATTCCATACAACTTAGATCCCTCTCCCCAACTGAGACCTACAAATACCTGGGTATGTCGCAGTCTTTGAATATTTCTGAGACTGACATGAAACAAACGTTGCAGGCTCGGTTCTTTGGCCGCCTGAGAAAAGTACTTAACAGTCTTTTATCAGGTGGCAACAAGGTGCGGGCCTGCAACGGGTGGGCCATGCCAGTCCTAATGTATTCCTTCGGTATACTCAGGTGGACCCAGACTGAACTAGATGCCCTGGATAGAAAAGTCCATTCAATGCTGACTGCATCTCGAATGCATCATCCACGCTCATCGGTAATGAGGCTGTACATCCCGCGGAAATGTGGTGGTCGAGGCTTTTTATGTGCTAAGACCCTCCACAACCGCGAGGTGTGCAACCTCAGAGATTATTTTTTGCAGATGAGTGTGGATCTGCATCGCGATGTAGTCACAATTGATACCGGACTTACCCCGCTCGCTCTGGCTAAAGAGAACTGGCACAAACCTGCAGTACTTAGTACGGAGGACCGACGGGAAGTATGGAGGGGCAAGGAGCTGCATGGACGATTTTACCGGGCCTTACATGGGCCCGATGTAAATTTTAAAGCTTCTATATCCTGGCTGCGATCCGGTGATCTCTTTGGAGAAACCGAAGGTTTTGTCTTTGCAATTATGGACGAAGTTGTCATGACAAACAACTACCGGAAATATATTCTGAGGGATGGGACGATTAACATATGTCGGGCATGTCACCAACCCGGGGAATCCCTCAGGCATATAGTGTCCGGTTGTTCGAGTCTTGCCAACGGTCAGTATTTGCACAGACACAACCAAGTGGCCAGGATAATCCATCAGCAACTAGCCCTTAAATATAATCTCGTTGATTCAGAGGTACCGTACTACAGATATGTGCCCGACCCAGTTCTCGAGAATGGTCGTGCATTGTTGTACTGGGATCGGTCTATCATTACAGACAGAACTATTGTAGCCAATAAGCCTGATATTGTAGTGATAGACCGAGCAGAGCGACTCGCAATGTTAATCGATATCACCATACCGCATGACGGCAATCTCGTGAAGGCAGAAAAAGAGAAAGAGATTAAATATTTGGACTTAGCTCACGAGATTGTTGACATGTGGGATGTGGATTTGGCGATCATTGTGCCGATAGTCGTGTCGGTAAATGGGCTAGTCGCCAAGAGCCTCGATCAACACCTAAAGAGGCTCGCACTAGGCAGCTGGATCAAGTCCTTGATTCAGAAGGCAGTTCTTCTCGACACGGCACGCATCGTGAGGAGGTTCCTGTCTCTGAGGCCCTAACCACCGGTGGCTTGGTCCCTGTACCCGACACCGGTGGGTCTCCGTGGTCCCTTTTATATTTTTAAACGTTTTTTATTTATTAAATGTAGTTTATTAATATAAATTGAATCATGAGAAATATGATAAATAAAGGGTATAATAATAATAATAAGGTCCCCAAATCCAACCATACGTCCGAGTCGACCATCAGACTCACGTGGGGGGCGGACATGCGATTTATATGTTACTGGCGCGGCCAACATGGCTATGGGAACCCATTCATCATGGAGACGCGATCGAAAAGAAAATTGAGAGGACCGCTTCCCGGGGGCAATTGCCGGGGCACACCTGGAGCTGACGCTGGGTGTCACAGCATGCAAGCCGTCAGTGGTGAGGAGTTGAGCAGGCGGGCTCCCACCGGGTCACCCGAAGATACTTCAGCCGACCAAGACCATTATGACAGACAGACTGACTGTATTACGAATAGTCCGATTGAACCATATAGCCCTAGCACTGTTTCATATACACCATCATTGCAATCGTTACCCTCATCGACTTGTTCATCACCACCTACAGTTGACTTAAGTGATCCATCCACACCAGTCTTGGATGTTGCGCGGGAAGTAAATACCTTTTTACCCGCGTCCACCAAAGCTGGCAAACCAAGGGTGCGCATGTCTTGGAGCAGAGACGTCAATATATTTATCATGCGCACTTATTATTATATTACAAAATTGGAAACTGATATGGCAATGTATAGGAAACGATTGCACGAACTATTTACACGGCAGTATCCACAAATAACAATATCTGAACAGCGCGTATCCGACCAAATGCGAACAATAGTAAGAAATAAGCGACTTTCACAGGAAGCTTTAGACCAAATAAAGGAAGAAGTACGTAAGAGTCTAGAAGAAGAAACTAGTGAAGATTTAAACGTTATAAATACGTCAGAACAAACACACAACATTTCTCATCATCACAGTCTATAAATGAAATACATACATTAAACCTAGAAGCCATCTCACCAACCACATCAGACACCAGTTAAAACACACAAACTATTACTTCAAACATATCACGCACACAATGCGAAGCATTCACTCAAAATGCATCCACTCAAACAAATCTTTCTCTAGAAACCATAACACAACTGACACTAATCACACAGCCCGCAGAAACAACCGAGCTTGAGATAGAGACGACTGAAACACATGAATTAATAAACCAATTGGAAACAGTTCTTATTAAATACACAGGCACAGATCCTATGATGCGCCCTAAGCTACCAAAACTGAGAGAAAGCAAGAAACTCTATGGATTAATTGATATTTTTAATAATCAAATACTGAACCGATTTTATTCTTTAGATTCTGATCTCGTTTCATTACACACACTAATATACTGCAGTGCGTATGTCATATGTCAAAATTTAGGGTATAACATACGAACACATAACCCAGCCTCACAAAGTAAAACTCATAAAAGGAGTAAGCCTGCATGGCAAATAAGACTTGAAATTGATATCAAACATTTAAGAGCTGATATAGGTAGATTGACACAGTACATAAATAACAATAGATCTAGAAAGATAGTCAAAGCGGTTGAAATTATATTCAGTAAAACAAAAGTACATACTATTCATGAACCAAATAATGCTAGGCCAGTAGAATATTTAGACACATTGAAACAAAAATTACCTTTTAAATCTCAACGACTAGCAAGATACTTAAAGGCGCTACAAAGAAAAGAAGACAATAAACTATTTACAACAAATGAGAAGAATTTTTATAGATCATTCAGAGATAGTAGAATACAGAGAAGTAACAACAATATTATCCCTGAACCAAGTGAACTCAAAAACTACTGGGCCGATTTATGGGAAACACGAAATTATCATAACGATAACGCAAAGTGGATCGATGAAGAAAGAGATAGAATGATTGAGGTAGATGAAATGGAATTAATTGATATAACACCAGAAGATGTAGCAATAGTCACTAGAAGATTGAAGAATTGGAAGGCAGCCGGCATAGATAACATTCACAATTTCTGGTACAAAAGGTTTTTCACATTACATCGCATATTAGCTAAAAACATCACAGAAATCATTGCAGGTGAACAACCGTTACCCAAATTTATCACCAAAGGGGTTACTTATATGCTCCCCAAAAGCAGTGATACGTCAAATCCCTCTCAGTATCGCCCCAATACATGCCTGCCAACAATATACAAACTTATCACTTCGCTCATTACACGAAATATTAATAGTCACCTTCATCGAAACAATATACTGGCAGAAGAACAAAAAGGATGTAGGCAAAATCATAGAGGATGTAAAGAACAGCTCATAATAGACTCTACCATATTAAAATGTGCTCATACGCAAAAGAGAAACTTAAGTTTATCATATATAGATTACAAGAAAGCTTTCGATAGCGTTCCCCATTCCTAGTTACTCAGAATCTTACAAGTATATAAAGTTAACCATACCATCATAACTTTCTTGAAAAATGCTATGTCTGAGTGGCGAACGACACTACACCTTAATAACGGTACGGATACTGTCACCACAGATGAAATTCACATTAGGAATGGTATTTTTCAAGGAGATTCTCTCAGCCCTCTATGGTTTTGCCTTGCATTGAACCCATTATCTCACCTACTCAACAATACAGCATATGGTTATAAATTAAATTCAGATACAACCATAACTCATCTCATGTATATGGATGACATAAAATTATTTGCTAAGTCTGAAAAATGCTTACAGTCTCTAATAGAACTAACCACGCAGTACAGTAGAGATATAAGCATGTCATTTGGTCTAGATAAATGCCGCACACTACACATTCACAGAGGTAAGATAGTTCATAACATTAATTATAATGCAGACGAACCTAATACATTTGAATCTATGGGACCAACAGATACTTATAAATACCTAGGTATTCACCAGTCCAACACCATCGACCACAGTAAAATAAAAAAAGATCTATGCACTGAGTTCACAAACCGATTGAAATTAATATGCAGAAAACAACTTTACTCGAAAAATCTTTTCAAAGCCCTTAACACCTTTGCAATACCCATATTAACATTTTCATTTGGTGTAGTTAAATGGACACGTACAGACATCCGTAACTTAGAAATTAAAATCAGGACCACTTTAACACAACACAACTACCTACACCCCAAGTCAGCCATTGAAAGAATCTCCGTAAAGAGAGAAAAGGGAGGAAGAGGACTTATAGATTTAAATATATTATGGGAATGTCAAATTCAAAACCTACGAGATTTGTTCTATAGTAAAATAATGACTAGCAGTATTCACTCAGCCGTAGTAGATCTCGACAAAAGTTGTACTCCGCTAAACTTATCCAACAGGAACATAATTTATAAAACCCCACTCAATCATATCATAGACAAGAATAATAAATGGCGCTCGAAAGAACTACATGGAAGACATTTGCATGATCTAGAACAGCCACATGTAGACATAGACGCCTCAAATAAATGGTTAAAATTAGGGTCATTATTTCCAGATACTGAGGGCTTCATGATTGCCATACAAGATCAGGTCATTAACACGAAAAACTACAAAAAATATATTGTTAAGGATTCTACCGTTCAAAATGATAAATGTAGGAAATGTCATCGCGCCTCCGAAACTATACAACACATAACCAGTGCATGTCCAAACTTAGCTCAGACCGACTATACCCACCGACACAATCAAGTTACTCATATTATTCATCAGAAGTTAGCTATCAAACATAACCTTTTACCACCTAAAGTTGTACCCTACTATCAATATGTTCCTAAACCAGTGCTGGAAAATAATAATCACAAGATTTATTATGACAGAGCAATATTAACTGATAAAACAATACACAACAATAGACCGGATATAACCATGATAGATAAAAAAAATAAACACGCATACATTATAGATATAGCAGTCCCTAATACACACAACCTACAAAAGACAATAACCGAAAAAATACATAAATACACAGATTTAAAAGAGGAAATAATTAGAATTTGGAAGATGAATACAGTTTATATAGTGCCTCTGGTGCTCTCTTGCACTGGTATAATACCGACACACCTTCATCACTACCTACATCAAATAGAATTGCCTACAAATACATATATAACTATGCAAAAAGCTGCCATATTAAACACGTGTAGAATAGTTCGAAAATTTTTACAGGAAGACTCAAATATTGAATCTCACTTGGCTTAGGCCCGTGGTTTCATTAAATTACCGGCATTCTTTTAATGCTGAGAAATACAAAATCTTGACCAAAATAATAATAATAATAAACCCCTCTGGGGTAGCCGTTATCTCATCATGAGACTAACGCAATCTCAGAGGGCAGAGTAACAGCTTTCAAACATCACCTTCATCGTGTAATATAAACAAAAAATGTATTACAAGATGAAAAGAAAGCTTACAACCGCAGGGAAGCTTTGTGGCGAGCTGAATGTGTGTGGCGACACTGCGGTCCCGAATGCTTCAGAGGGTCGGTCAGGGCCTCGTCTCCGGCTTGCCTTTATTGGCTGGCCGGAGTGGATTTCCAAGAGTGCCCGCAGGACTCTCAACTCTGGCTTGCCTTAGTCGGCCGGCCAGAGGGAAGCCGCAAGAGCTATTAGCTCAGGGGTGGAAGTGTCATTCTCAAGGGCGTAACTACGGGGAAACCCGCTCCGGGCCTCCGTTGTCACGAGGCCCGCGATGGCGAAACCGGTGCCACACCGCTCGACACCCCTAGCCACTCGCACCGGTGTTGCCCTCTGGCTGCCTGTATGGCAGAGTTTGTTTGCTTTGGGCGGCTGTTTAGAGAGGGCCCATCTAGTGAGTTGGCGAGTCACCACCTGCCACGCGGACGGATGCTATAGGAGTATCACTGGCAGGTGCCGTTTTTTATCCATAGTATCATTATTACCAGTCCATTTAACACCCATCCGAATAAACCAGTAAATTAGACTCCACATCATTGCAATAGTCCTACATTTGCTGCGGCTAGTCCATAGCTGTACTCAGTAGTGCAGTTGTGGAGGCTCCGCGGCATGTGTCCCATCCCATTTTAGATTAAAGTTCTCTACGGGCCTCTGCACGTTGGATCCATATCCCCGTGTAAGCCTTCCAAAGGACCGGTTATTCTTCTAACACCATGTTAGAAGAATAGCCGTGAAAAAGAGACACATAATAATAATAATATTTATTTGCCTTAAGTGTTGTACAGAAGGGGATCTTATAGGTAACTAGTCATGTTTCAAACACTTAGTCAAAAAAATAGACATGCAAATATCTAGTAGGTAAAGTCATTATAGATTATAAATGATGTAGGTATACAGTTGAATTAGATTAACTGGAGACAAAATTCATTAATCGATGTCAAATAAAAAAATGTCAAATAATTATAAAATAGAATAAAATTAGTTACTTTTTTCCAGAGATTGACGACCGGTTGGCGCCGCGGGAGTGTAAGCGACTGCTACGCCGAAGGTCGCGGGTTCGATTCCCGCTCAAGTCAAACATTTGTGTGCGTGAACATGGATGTTTGTCTTGGTCTGGGTGTTTCTATGTATAATATGTATGTATTTACAAAAAAAAAGTATATATGTATGTTTATCCATTATCTAGTACCCATAGTACAAGCTTCTGCTTAGTTTGGGACTAGATGGTGTTGTGTGAAAGTGGTAGAATATTATTATATTATTATATTATATATATTTACGATTGATATACTCACTAACAGAGTAAATAGATTCGTTAATAAGCCAATTTTTAAATTGACTGTTAAATAAACGATTTGGTAATGTTTTTATGTCATTAGGTACTTTGTTATATATTTGGCCACACATGTAATAACAATTTTTTTTTATATAAGGTTGTTCTTAAAATTCTAGATGACACTATTCTATCTGGATCTCTAGTATTACGACATAAAGGCACCTTTCTTCAACATAACTATAGCATGACAATCAATTAATAAAGGGATTACGTATTCCAGAAATGGGTAGCTCCGCACCTAGGAGTCCTGTAGAACGTGCCGGGGTTGTTAATCTGCCTAGAAGTACGGATTATCCCATTCTTAGCAAACCACTGAGGACCAAATTATCCGTGGTCTTACAAGATAATACAGGAAAACTGTGTAATAGTATTATCTAGAGTTTGGCTAGAAAGGACTGGGATTATTTGCAGAGATTGGTGAAAGCGTGATTATATTCATCAGTCCTTGTCAGCCACAACAAATCTCAGACATAACTGTACTGTGTTGCACAGTGAATTACAAGGTTACAATATTGATTTACTTACCAAATCTTCACTGATGTCAGGCTTGAGCTAAATTAGACACATCATACAAACATATTGGCCAAAATAGATGAATGAAGTATCTTATAGCTACCGCAGGGTCCAGTTCGGCGAAGTCCTACTCCTCGGGCACCAAACACGGATTCACACAAGTTTTACAATGTTCAATGTTAGAAGTTTATCCTTTATCACAAAACTAGTCGCGAAGCTACCAGGATGCGCTTTCCAAAAGGCGATCAATTTATTTCAATTCAAAACGCAAGAATACAAGACTGCGTGAGCGCAAGACCAAACGTGTCGACCAGCGAAATTTTCAGAACCGGAAGTGAATGACAGTTCAGTGTGGCTATAGTCAAAATTTACAATAGACTAAACGTTACTAAACCGATATAATCGATTTGACTTATCATAAAATCTATTTCTATTTTAAACAAGTATTGAAATTACAACACGTTTTAAGTTTAAGGACCAGCATTCAGAAGCGTACCAATTGATTTGTTGGTCGTTAAGTTCGCGTTTGAATCTGCGTGTGTATTGTTTGGTATTCGGCTCGGTTCATAACTTCGTTGGTACCCCTCGAAACAATTTAGAGCTAATTTCGCTCTATATGTGAATTTGCGCGCACGGATTTGTTGAAACTGTACGGCGCGGCGTAGGATGCGGCTATAGTAACCACCTACCAATCTTTATACCATGCTAAGTAGTTTTATCTGTCCGTGTAGTGACGGATTAAGAATACGGTATGTCACCACCCCATATCATCCTATGGGTGTCGTAAGAGCCGACAGAAGGAGCATATTATGCAGAGAACAGCACTGTAAGAGAAGGAAAACTTGATACAAACCCTATACCAACCCGTTTGGCCAGCGTGGTATAGTAGGCCAATTCCTCCTTTCAAAGGAGAGGCCTAGTCCAGCAGTGGACTGTTTAAGGCTGATGATGATGAAGTAGTTTTATTTTACCAAGATATTACTAACAGGAAAACTAAATCAAAAATGTTGTTTGAGCCAGGACTCGCAAAGACAATATTTATTATGAATATTTACGTGTACCGTTCGGTTTAGCTAATGCTCCTTCTGTTTTCATGCGTTTAGTTGACAAGATAGTTGACTCAATTCGTTGCCAACAGGCACAAACTGACAGTTCCTCTTATGAAATTCTTGCATTTTTAGATGATTTATTACTACCCGCAGTCGATATTAATTCTGGTTTAAAAATGTTAGAATTGCTATTACAAAAGTTCCAAACGGAGAATCTTAAACTTAATATGAAAAAGTGTTCATTCTTGCAATATAAAATGACTTTTTTAGGACATGAGATTTCTGAAAATGGCGTGCAACCTACAGATCTCAAATTATTGGCAGTTTCCCAATTTCCTGTGCCTAAAAATGTGCATGAAGTGCGTCAATTCATTGGGCTTTGTAGTTACTTTCGTAAATTCATATATAAATTCGCGGTTAAAGCTCGCCCTTTAACAGAATTAACAAAGAAAAATGTGTCAGGGCTATGGAGTGATAAGCAAGTCAGTAGTTTTGAAGAATTAAAGAAATGTTGTGCTCTAAACCAGTGCTAGCTTTATATGACCCAGCATTATGTACAATTCCTAAGCCTAATGAACCCTTTAGGATGATTCACGTGGACAATTTAGGTCCATTCTGTAAAAGAAATAAAGGTTATGAGTATATGTTCGTTGTTACAGACGCATTTACATTTGTTATCGCGGTACCTACTAGGTTAATTAATTCAGTAGAGACGATCAGAATACTCAGAAAAACTTTTGCATTGTTTGGCTATCCAGATAGGTTAGTAACGGACCATGGAAAAGCTTTTACTAGTAGAAACTTTAGAAAATTCGCGACGGCCAAACAATTCAAACATACATTAAATGCTATTGCTTGCCCGCGTGCCAACGGACAAGTTGAACGCACTTATCGCACTATACTAAATGCTTTACGTACCACTGATCCTAGTGAGGTAGCTAACAACTGGGCGAACTGTCTGCCCGATGTTATTTGGGGTACAAATAACACAGTAAACGATACCACTGGGTTGAAACCGTATGATTTGATTTTTGTGCGTAATTGTAGACCAGTGTGTGATGTAGCCTCTTCGGATCGAGTTTCTGAACCAATCCAGTCTAAACGCAATAAAGCTAGTGCGCGGATTGATAGAGCCAATGCTAGGATGAAACATAATTTTGATAAACGTCGCAAAAGGTGCCATATTTAAAAAAGGGGAGACTTGGTTCTATGGAGACAGGCACCAACAAGCAGTGCTGCTAGGGTTAACACAAAGCTAGACGATTTATATTCAGGGCCTTATGTTGCAACTAAAGTTGTTGGTAATGACAGATACAGGATTAGGAGTATAAAGGGGTTGCGAGGTTACAAAAACTTTACTGGGTTGGTTTCAGCAGATTCCTTGCGACCTTACCATAGTGTAGCTCCTGTATCTGACAGTGCAAGCAGCTCTGATGATCAATTAGACACAGAAGATCTCCTTGACTTACTAGAGAGCTAATCAAACCTGCATGCCCATTGCGGGAGCAATTGTTACAAGATGGCCGATTGTAACGCCTCGCCAAATGCCAAGCCAAGCCACGTGTACGCCAAAGCCAAAGCCAAGCCAAGCCATGCCACGCCGGTTATTCGCCATAACCGGATGCCAAGCCTGCCAATGATCGTTGGTGACGTCACATCCTACTGCCAAGCTTCGCATTATAAATATTCGAGGAGCTCATTCTTGTACGCATTCACTTACCAACTACAAAGTAGGACGAATCTCTGTTAGCCTGCATATATATACTGTATTCTGATTTGCAATAAACCAATAATTTACGTGTTTGTATTACCCTTATGTTTCAAAAGAAAAAATATGTGTAGGTTGTGTAAACACGGGTATATCGTTGCCTAAACAAGGGATGGTTTATAGGTGTGATACAATTAGCATATTAAGTTAAGATGGGCCAAGTAAATATACTAATTAACATTAATCCGATCAGCTTAACAATACTTAAAGCACGAACGTAAAATAGAAGAACATTGGATAAATGTTAAACATTTAACCGCATAATAACATCGCCTAATTACAACCATGTTTTGTTTGAAGGAAGTATTAGAATTTATTTTATTAGGCTCCATCTTGCCGCTGGCGTTGTGCCGAAACAGGAGCTCAATAAGGTCTCTTTCATAGAAGTGCGTACAATAGCCGTTTAGTAACGAATATTTTTGAAAGCGTTTTGTACCTGCAGTTGTCAAATTATACGACGTACAAAACTTATACTAAGACAAAGTACAACATGGATTTATAGATTATGGGTAGGTAAATTCAGTTTTGTGATCAGTGCTAGACATTTCAAACGTGTTAAGGCTGCTATACACAGTGCCGGCGGTACAAGCCGCCGGCTTTTGTCGCGCGGCTCGTGCCGCCGGCTTTGGCCGGGCGTCGGTGCCGCCGCCATCGGCCGCAGAAAGCCGCCGGGCATCATTCCAGTTGTATAGAACGACCACACACAAGTAGCAAGTTGCGCGCCGCGCAGTCCGCCGGCTTACCCGCGCGGCCATGCCGCCGGCTCCTTCGTGCGGCAAAGGCGGCGGATTTGAATGCCGCCGGTTCGCCTTCTTGTCATATTTGTATAATTTAAATAAAAATCAAGTGTATAAAATACTAGATAATGCCGCGGTTATCACCACTTTTATCATCATCATCCTAGGCCTGTCCCGGTGGCGATCCAAAACCTACGCCTTGGAGCCCGGAGTCCGCTTCCGGTTTACACCCACGTTATTTTGGCATATGCTCAGCACCGTGCCTCATAGGGTGATTTTTATAGCCTTCTTCGCCTTCCTCGATAAAATGTACTATTCAACAGAAATTAATTATTAAAATTGAACCAGCATTTCCCGACATTGGCGCCTTCAATCAAACAAGCAAACTCTTCAGCATTATTATTCAGTATTTATAGATGGTATGTGGTAGGTGCACAAATTAGTTTAAGGAGCTTAATATTTGTATATGTGAATATATATATATATATATATATATATATATATATATATATATATATATATATATATATATATATATATATATATATATATATATAATGTATATTATGTATATTTGTATATATTATGTTGTCTAAGGCTTACATGCCTTGGAGCCTGAGGTTCGACTAATGGTCTAACCAGTTTTTTTTTTTTCACATAGGTATAGTAACAGACAACAAATCAAGCTTGATTACAAAAACCAGATCCATACAATACTTTTAGACTTGATGTCCAATTATAACTATACACATCATTCATTAATTATAAAGAATCTGTGAGAATAAACGTGAATACATGCAAAATAGTCAAAGTTAAGTTAAACAAAAGAGAAAAATAAAAATATGATGAGAATTTATATAATGCTTGAGTTACAATCTTAATTTTCAGAATTATAGTACAGATATATTTTCTTTTAATAAAGAGCATTTAAATACATACAAGCTGTCGTGAAAAATATCAAATTCTGAGCAAATAGAGTTGTACTGATAGCACATTCGTGATATTGGATTATTCTGCGAAACATTATTATTGGTAGCAGGTATAGAAAACAGTTTGGGGATGCGCACAGATCGCGTTGGCGTTTTAAAGTCAAGCTTTTCAATAAGTTGGCTATCAATTGAGCCATTTATAATCTTGTGCAAGGTGCACAAATCACTCATCCTCCTTCTCCTTTCAAGGCTCATCATTTTGAACCGCTGGAGACGATCACTGTAAGCGTGAATCTTTCGTCTCAGACCCAACTTGGAGCATAACGCTCTAACAAATCGTCTCTGCACTGCTTCTATTCGATCAATATGAGTTTTGTATATAGGTGACCAAATGCATGAACAGTACTCAATTATACTCCTTACTAACGAGTTGTAGAGGATCAACAAAGAGTCAACCTCCTTGAATGGGTTCGCATTCCTTAGGACAAAAGATAGCATACGGCGGGCCTTGCTGCAAATATGGTCATATTGAGGTATGAAGGACATTGCTGAATCAAAAATCACCCCTAAATCTCTCACCACAAGTACACGCTCTAAGCTAACACAATTTATATGGTATGCATAATTCAGCAGCCTTTTATTTTTAGTGAAGGAGATAATCTGACACTTTTTGATGTTAAGGGACTTTGAATTTGTATTACACCAATGCACAAGAGTATCAATGTCAGCTTGAAGTTTTTTACAATCCTCATAATCAGAGACACACCTAAAGATCTTTAAATCGTCTGCGTAAGCTAAACATTCACTATTAAATTGAAATAATAAATCATTTACAAATAATAAAAATAAAAAAGGCCCTAAATTGGATCCCTGCGGAACTCCAGATGTGGCCAAAAAAGGCACGGATTCATACCCACTGAGTGCAACTAATTGCGTCCTATTTAGTAAGTAAGACGATAGCCATCGATGTAAATTGCCATGAATTCCTAAATGCTGAGCCTTTGCAAGTAATATAAAATGATTGACACGATCGAACGCCTTGGAGAAATCAGTGTAAATAGAATCTACCTGCTTTTTATCATTGAATGAGCAGCATAAATAATGTGTGTAACTCAAGAGGTTACTGGTAGTGGACCTGCCAGAAATAAAACCGTGTTGTCGGGGACTCTGGGAGTTGTTGTTTCAAGTGAGCATATATATGCTTGTAGATGTACCCTTCAAAAATTTTGGCAAACCAGCTGAGTATACAAACAAGGGCGGTAATTAGAGACATCACTTCTATCTCCAGATTTGTATATAGGTGTTATTTTGGCAATCTTCCATAGTTCCGGGAATGTACCTTCATTTATTGACTTATTGTATATTATGAAAAGGGGTTCTACCTTCGCTGGCTTCGCTGATGCACAAAGTCTAATAAATATAGGTGGAATCCCGTCAAATCCACTACCCTTGCCCAAGTCTATGCTCTTCAATTTATTTTCCAAATCGGTTTTTGGTATATATACCGTACCAATAGGATAATTAGACGCTGGAAAATTGGGAATGTAATTACTCGTGTTACTCAAATTAGAGAAAAAAAAAATCGCAAAAAGGTTAGCTATATCCTCCCCAGAATTACTCCTAGTGTTTAAATAAAACATACTACTTGGATAGTTGTTAGTTACTCGCTTTCCCTTCGTGTAACGCCAAAAAGCCTTAATATTGATTTTAAGATGATTCTCTATTCGCTCAATGTAAGCTCTAAAACACTGGTTAGCCACATCCTTGGCCCTAGCTCTAAGCATAGAAAACTCATCATAATCGCGGGGATTCCCGTATCGTTTAAAGTTAGAGTGGGCTTTATGTTTAGACCGAATTAGCCTAATTAAGTTCTTGGAGAACCATATAGGATAACGATTAGACGTTATTCTTGTTTTTGGTGTGTGTTTCTCTATAATCGAATAAATTTTATTGTAGAAATATTGAACAAACTCATCTCAAGATAACAGTGACGCTTGTGATTCCCAATCAATGCCGTTAATATCTGTTTTGCAGCCCTCGAAATTGGTTTTTCTATATCATAGCCTTTTAATTGCTGTATTTTGTGTAATATTGGGCACAGATATTCTTACTATAAGTTCAAAAGGCGGATGGTGTGAGTCAATACGACTAATAGGTAAAGCAGGTAAAATTTTTACTAGATCCGGGCAGTCAGTAATAGCCAGATCCAGGATTCTTCCATTACTATTTGTCGTGTGGTTAAGTTGGTATATGGTTGTTAAATGAAAAAGATCATGTAAGGTTTTCGACTTTTCACAGTTATAATTTAGTGGACACCCGTCTAATTCCGACCACTTAACATTACCTAAATTGAAGTCTCCCAATATACATGTTATCTGATTAGAGGCACCATCAAGTAGGTTTCTACATTTATCAAAGAATTCGCTGACGATATTTGGTCTTAAATAGTCCGGCAGATATACAACACCTAAATTTATCACAACAGTTCCATTTAACACAACTTGAATCCATAAATCTTCCAAATCCATGGATACCCAGTCATCTTTCAGTACAACTTGTAACTTTTTAAGTAAGCAATAAGCACACCGCCACCGTGACTCTTGCTATACTGAGAACGAAACCTAGCATCGCGATCTCTGCGCTCCACACAATATCTGTCATCAAAAAGTTCCGAGGATAGTATTGTATTATCAAGCCAAGTCTCTGTTAAGCAAATTATATCATAATTATTACATTGGATTGCGTTATAAATATCTACAACCTTGCTTTTCATACCTCTTACATTTTGATAGTATAAAGACAGTAACATTATTAACATCAATAAGGTACAAATATCACTTATAAGGTTTTAAGAGAAAATACCTAATTGGCCTTAACCTATTATCATTATATTTTATAGTATTATATAGCTGTAAGTTTTCCTGAAATGTTAAAATAAAATAAAATAAAATAAATAACAAATTCAACTTATTAACTTAAGGCTTTCAAAACTTCTTATAAGTATTTGAGCAGAATCTGTGGCTTTTTTAACAAACAAACGCCCATTTCTCACCCAAACAAACTGATATTCAAGTTCCCTTGCCCTTTTGCGCGCTGATGCATGAAGAGATTTATTCATAGGAGAAAGATGCTCCGACACATAGACTGGTTTCCTTTCACCTGCAATACCCAACAGCGCAGTGTTAAGTTTCTCCTTCTGGTTTGACTTATTATATCTATGCACTGCAGAGAAGTATTCATCACGAGTCCTCACACTCCTGAACTTAACAATTATAGTTCTAGGTAGTTTGCTCTCTTTGTTGATCCTTGCCACCCTCGTGCACTTGACTATGTCATCATCCTTTAAATCGTGACCAACGACACGGGAACTTTGAACCAGAATATTCGTCAAATTCTCATTGTGATGCTCTGGGATACCCTGTATCTCCAAGTTATTTTCACGTAAATGTTGTTCTAGGTTATTTAGGCGTCCTGATAGTTCAGAAACCGTGGTTTTAAGCGCGTTGTTTTCTTTTGATAATGACGTATTCTCCTTCATAAGAGTTTCCATGGTTTTCTTAAGGTCATCTTGTTTCTCACTCATAAAGTCCAGCGACTCGCGGAACTCCATTATATCCTTTTTAATAGGGGCTAATGCTCCCTGCAATAAACCTGCTATCAACTGCGGTAGTTCAGTTCTTATCACTTCAAGAACACGCTCGCTTATAGCCGATATCAATGCTTCCTCTCTGCCAATCATAAGTCCAGTAGAAATAGGGCTATCATTAGAATTCTGTTCAGTACAAGCGGGTTTCTTTCTAGAGGTAACATTTTCTGAACCGTCTGAGGCAGACGATTCCTCATCCCTCAAGTTGCGTACCGGAGTGTTAGTATTTCCAACCTTCGGCTGTTTGCTCCTGCATTCGTGACATACCCACTTGAGGTTCTGATCTCTACTCATAGAAATGTATTGCTTCTTATCCTATATGTTAGCACACGGTAAGTCATAAATCTTGCCGCATTTGTAACATTTCAAGAAATCTCGTCCATCAATAACACCACGGCATCCGGCACAAACAGTTTTCGACGACATTTGTATAATAATATGATTCAGAATTTTGCAATTTTATAGATAAATTTAGTAAAATTGAAAAAATTAAAATGACAAAAAGAAATCAGCGGTCACCGGGGTTCGAACTTGAAACAAGCTGCGCTGGAGACGCTACGCTCTTCAACGCCTGGCTATGAAGCCTCTATCTGTGTGCTGCGAATTTATGCACTATTATCTATTGCCACGGTTCTCTTAGACGGGTGGTATGGATGAGTTCGTTCAATTCTTTTATTAACACTAATGAGTCCAAAGTTCACTTTAGCATGATTTGTAATATTTAACTGTCAGTTGAAATGTTTACTAGCTATAAACTGCGAATAATAAGTCTAATTTCACTAATGTTTTATCACTGTTTCGTCACTCGAACACTTAAGTTTCTTGCAAGTCACTTATTTGTATTATAAACTCACTTTTAACACGATTTTAGAAAATAAATCAAGAATAAGTCCAGTAGCACGTCCACTCACAATGATGTCAAATGACAGATGATCTAGATATGACAGAATATCAACTTTTCCACAGAACGACTGCCATCTAACCTCCGCAACGCAAACGGATAGTGATATTCCGTAATTTAGATCAGAATCAGTAGATTAGTATGTATGTACATATATATATGCTTGGCGGATTTTTGTACGGTTTTCAAGAAAAGACGGTGTGATTCTTGAGGAAGGTTTACGCGGGCTGAACGGCGGGCGATGCCTAGTTTTAAATAAACAAAAATCGCTCATCCTTGTAATAAGAGTGTCGTTTCGTGCTATCCAATTTTAAAACGCAGCCTTATCTTGAAAATGAGAGAAACATCTTATCTGTAACAAAGAAGACAATAATGAAACGACTAGTTATATTCATTGTCGATAAAAGGATTTGTTAAATCCATTCGTGGGGTGAATGCGGAATTGTATGCCACATATCAATAGTTATTTTATAGAGAAGTGGGGAAGGGCTAGGTGGATCTCAGCCCTGATATGTATTTTAATGAACAATGTTATTCAATAATGTTATTAACTATTAATGGGCAAAAATTGTTTGATGCATTTATGATGTAAAGCAAGTGTGTCCATGCATTTATAAACAATCAAGCTGTATAAAATTTGCACCAAAGTCTAAGAAAACATTATTATATACATTATTCTCATTTGCTTACTTTTTTTGTAGCACATTCACTTATTGATTTCTCTATGCACCACGTTAAATGGTGATGATTCACTGAGACTACGTCAGTAGATAAATAAATTAATAAAATATATGTTTTCTGCAACCCAATTATGTTATTTTTAAATATATTATGTATCTTTGCCTTTCTGGACAAAAATAACATATATTTAAAATAAAATCCCTTAAGGCACAGAGCTTCGTCGATAAACTCTTCTTTATATGCCAGTTGTTTTAAATATACAAGAAACTCTTTACGCTGTAGTATCCAAGTTGACAAAGGTATCGCCTAGGGAATGGTCAGCTTTGTCAGCAAATACACTTTTTACGGTTAAACGAATACAGCGTGGGAGGAGTAGGTGAGCAACAAAGCTCTAATAAAAATAGATATTGATGGTGATTCTGTAAGTTTATTTAAAACTAGAGGATGCCTGCAGCAACGCCCTCACATTTTATTTTTTTTAATTTAACCGTTTTACCTGATCCCGTGGAAATTTCTGCAAACCCCTATGATACCCAATGAACATACATGGCAAATTTCAGCTTCCTGCGTCCAATAGCCTTAGTAATAGAAATAATTACATACATATTTTAGAATTTTATATAATAATATACAGATGCTATGTCGTGGAAGAATTAATTCGGTATTGATACTTTGTTTTGTACTTACTACATAAAACAGATTAAGGGTAATAAAATCATAAGCAGAATAGATTACTGTTTAGTAATAACTGTCCGTGTGGTGACGGATTAAGAATACGGATTATCACCACCCCATATCATCCCATGGGTGTCGTAAGAGCCGACAGAGGGAGCATATTATGCAGAGAACAGCACTGTAAGAGAAGGAAAACTTGATACAAACCCTATACCAACCCGTTTGGCCAGCGTGGTATAGTAGGCCAATTCCTCCTTTCAAAGGAGAGGCCTAGTCCAGCAGTGGACTGTTGAAGGCTGATGATGATTAGTAATAATTATATGGAGTGACCATTTATATGTACCATATAAATGTCAACTCAATCAAGTCATCACTTATTGCAACTACTATGCCTTTATCCTAGGCCCTAAATTCACTTATGAATATGTTAACACGGGTAAACACCGGCATTTTAATTCTTGGTCCTGTCAGTTTTGTTCTTCTTATTATACAATTTTCTAATTAATGCCTTGCCACTAACACACCCCTCGCCCTGGAACAAGTGTCAGTATTAAATAAGTTCTACGAAAAGTACCTATGGCAGATGTCTTGACTCTCACAGACATTTTACGCAATTTTTGTTATTCAGTAATTTTAAATATAAAGTACCTTTTCTATGTTCTAAAAATATATTATTAACCGTAAGGTAAGTAAGAAATTATATACATTTTCCAGAATTATGTATTTGGTGTGAGAGCGAACCAATATTTTGAATGTTATACCGATATTTTAACCAATGATAATTACTTTATCTTGTATCGATATAAACAATTATATTTGAAGGGCAAATATGGACAGACAGCTCTAAACATAGCACCCATAATAACAATATTATTAATGTTCATTTCACATTTGTAACGGAATCAATGCCTGTGTCGTATGACACATGTATATGCGCGGGTTTACCATAATATTGTTTGGCCTGCCATGTGTGGTGTAGAAATAACCCTCTGTTTAATGTAGCTTCGTATGCAAATGTCACCACAATATAACTATGATGACGTAAAAACATTTGTCACATCATATTATTGACGTCATTGACATGGTTCTTTATTTAAATGTGACTGAGGATACTTCTCTATGTCAAGCTTCGTTGGACATAATTAAATGAACCTTAAAAAATAAAACAAGATGTATGCAACAACCTTTGTATGTAGCCAACTAAACGGACAATGTAGGGTGTAAGTGTTGTAAGTTGTATTTTCTTCTAAGTTTTTATTTTTTTATTTAAGAACAAGTAAGCCTATGCGAGGAACGAACTCACAACGACCGTCGCAAATATAAACAGAGTGCTGAACCTCTTTTGCTATACGAGCATACATTTTGTCACCTAAAGAAATTCCTTTTCCAAAATTCAGCTAATAATTTCCAAATCGTTCTTTAGTAAGTATATTTTTGAACGTGTTTGAAAAGGAATTAATAGCATTTGAATAAACTAATCTCCTTTGTTCGGGACTGATACGGACAGGTACTTAAATGGCATGGAATTAAATCTTTTGTTTGAGGCTTCTCGAGTAGGTATATCCTGCCTTTTCAATATTCTATTGTTTCATATTTTACTTTTAGATTTGTTTCGTAATTATATAAGGAAGTTTTTTTTTTGATGCTATTTAGGCAGTGATATCCCAACAGACTACTATGCAGAGGGTCATCATCGTCATCTTAGCCTGTCTTGGGAGCCCGGGGTCCGCTAGTGGTGCTGCTATACAAAGTGTATCGGGTTCAAAGCCACCAAGCACACCACTGACTTTTCGAAGTTATGTGTCTATTAAATTGTTGATTATGGCTTGCTTCGTGCGTCGGAGTGACCCCGTAAACTACCGGTCCTGGCTGTCAGAAAATCTTTGACAGTCGTTATTGGCAATCGGTATACTTGAATATACTGAAAGTGGTCGAAATTATGGGATGTTGCTAATCCTTTGAGTTGCGATGTCCAGAATTATCAGAAAGCAGTCGCTCTGTGGAATATATAATACGGCGACATTCTTTAAAATCTGTTTAGACTTGAAATAAATAAATAATAATAATAATAAATAAATATAATAACTAAGAATAAATAATTAAATGTAACTACATGTGTAGTTTAGTTGGTCGTGGGTTTTCCGCACTTAGCCAGAAAGCCATTAGTTGACTGATGTCGTTCAAAGCCTCACACATGGTTCTAGGGTTATTCAGTAGCTTTGCCCGTTGGTCGCTCACACTTGTGCAGTGCAGAATGACGTGAGCGGGTGCTTCTTCGGTTTCCATGCAGCCCCTGCACAGGGGGCTGTCCGTAACGCCAATGTTGAATAGGTGCTTGTTGAGTGGACTTGTTGAATGTAACTACATATATATTTTAATAAATGCATAGGTACCTAATAAAAAGTTATATTACACATATCATATTATATCTACTACATATATAATAAGTACACAATTATATACATACGCAATACTTATATATTTATGAGTAATAATAATATAATAATATATTGATAGTAAATAAACAGAATTGATATTCAAAAGTAATTGATAAAACAGTGCAATAATAAATTTAAATAGTTTTTTTTATAATAAAGTAGAAAAATAGCATCCTCCTCTCTTCTACATTATTATATGTTGCCGTGCCCTACAGGGTCCATAATGTATCTTATATTGTCGTATTGTAACACCTTATGTAACTTATGGAGTGCAATAAAACATTGAGTATTGAAAAAACTGAGCCCCGGGCTTCAAGGTGCAAGTCTAAGTGTGTGGCCAACTCTGCTGTCGGAGTTTTCAGACCGCCCAAAGATAGCGCGTAAACGATGTTGTGTTTATATTTCTAAATATTAACTATAGAATTGCTTAATCCAGATAATGACAATCGAACCCTGAGTCACCGGTGTGGCGGTCAGGGTCATTACCCACTAGACTGGATCAAAAGGCTTAAGCCCTAAAATCTCAACACTAGAGAGTTGCGCCCTAATTTTCAAGGAGCTTGACTTGCTAACTACTAATACACGTGTAAGCAACTACTGAAACTACTACGAACACACAAAATTTACGATGTATGTTTGTTAGGTTGCATAGAAATATTGGTCTCATAAATTGCTAAAGGGATCGATACCGTTCCGCTTGTCTTAGACAGTTTCCGACTTCAGTAACGCCGCCCGTGCGAACCGTGAAGTTTTAAGTAAGTATAATGGGTAAACCACTACGCCAACCGTGCGATTTATGTATGTTATAATTATGTACAAGGATATTAATCGGAATGGCAGCGTACAACGCAGTGAATACGTACCGTTACCTTTGTAATCCCATAATTTCTTGTAGTAATGTAGAACGTAGGGTACTTCATTTAGTTGAGTGGTTGGGTCCAAGACACATTGTTTAGTTGGACATTCTAGTAAGTGGTGCCCGGCCAAATAAGGACCAAGTGTTTAAGAATTTGTTGTACAATGTTATAAGTACTGTTTATTCCTACGATTGTTAGTCAAAACTGGGTATGTCTTTTACTGAAGAAATTATTTTGTTAAATATTACATGATAACTTTAACTTAACTATATAACTTCATGAACGAACGAGTATAGTTAAATATGACGATTCGTGGTAAATATTTTTTTGCGTAAGTTTTACTTCATAATTTTTAATACAATGAGATGCTAAGAGGGATGGATGCGGGTGGTTCAAGATTGGTCTCTTTGGAGAGCTTTAGGGGGTCTATGTCCAGCAGTGGACGTATTTTGAATTTTTTCAAAAAGGTTTTATTCTACAGAATGTAGATAACACTTGGGTGGTGCATGATTTCTGCGTGGTATGTAGAGTTGATTTTCTGATTTGCTATTCACACATAATATCTACACACAAGTCCTAGAACACTGACAGTGATACTTTGACTTTGAAATACAAAACATTTAAGCAAATAAAGCAGATTTTTCAAAATACGAATCGTGAATACATAATATCGAAAACCAGGCACGGTTTTACTTTTGGCTGGAAAATGAACTGTGAATTGGTTTAATAAACGTAAGTTGGAAGTACATAAAACTGTTGTTTATTTTGTTCAAAAGTAGAATTGCGTAATAAATTTCATCACAGCAGTAATAAAAAAATTGTCGTAAAGTTGAGTCGACCTAAAAGTCACCTTACGTGATCCACAACAGATATTATATGTCTGACTCTTAGGATTAGAGAATCTCACATACATACGTTTATTGATATCCATAAACTTGTACCTACTATATGTGGAATAATATTGACGTTTTCATTGATACGGCTTCATTGCTTGAAATGAGACAACTTCGGAATATTCTTATCTTATCGTATAATATTCAGTTTTTCGCAGAGTAAAAAATTCATAGTCCACGCTCCGAGAGCTACCATACCTGGCTTTTTTTAAGTAAAGAAAACGAAATGAATTCATTCTGTACGTAATTAGGTGAGTGTGCATAGTCACTATCTTGGCTAGGCACCACATCTTCAGGGCGCTGGCAGTTAAAAAGTAAGACAGGAACATAGCTTACCTTTGTTAAAGGAGTACTGATTTTTATATGTATGTTATATAGAATATGAGTATGTTATAAAAAATCTATATTTGATTTTGCCACACCTTTCCACAGGGCAATAACTACACGCAAACGCGTAAATTGATGACTGTGTGTACATCTGTATTAGTTTCTCTATTGAATTAAAGTCGCTCATCTAAATAAAATACTGGACATGCTTATCACACCATAGCACATATTTAAAGAATGCAACACTTTCTCTACGATTCTATTCTGTAATAATGATAATGATCCTATAATGCTCTGTGCCTATCACTTATAAATAATAAGTACTAACTTCAAAATCCGAGATCCGTACAAATTAAATAGTTCTTACTACCTATTACCTGGATTTCTCTATTCTATTATTTTCTAGAAAACAGAAACGCTCATAAAACAGTGAAGATAAATTACGAGTCCCATATAAAAAGAAAGGGGCTGTATTTTATAGACAGATAGCACACCTGGGATATAACAATGAAATCTTATTTCGCACCCAATCACGCCTTTCTATGCCCAAAACGCTATCAAACTTTATTTCACACCTTTTTCTATAAGAAAACACAACGAAATTATTGAAGTAATTGAGTAAGATTTTTATTAAGATATCGATTAAGATATACTCTATCCCTTCGGGTTGCGGAGGTAAGACGGCAGTCGCTCTGTGGCAAAGTTGATATTCTGTCACATCTGGTTAGACCAGTAAGCGGACCTCAGGCTCCAAGGCGTCCAAGTCTTGGGTGCAACCAGGATAACGCTAGGGCGACGGTGATGATGATGATGGAATATCACATACTTAGTATATTACATGAAAGTGTAAAAATAGAGAAATGTAACTCATCATCATATCAGCCGATAGACGTCCACTGCTGGATAAAGGCCTCTCCCTAAGCCCTCCACATGTACCGATCTTGAACCACCCGCATCCATACGCTGCCGCGATCCCAACAAGATAGTCGGTCCACTTTGCGGCCTGCCTTTGCTACGACGTCCGGCGCTTGGCCGCAATTATCACTATTACTAGGTAAATGTGTTTTCCTAGCAAATGCATAATTATCTTTTGAACTCACATTCTTAATGGAAGAACTTGATTGTAAATATTGTTGAGGAAATGAAGGTATTATACCTACAATTTCTCTACCTAACCATACCTTACAGACTGTTTTAAACATTTCTTCTTTTTCTAGAAGGTACTTAACGGCTAACCAAATATCTAATATACCTAAACTTGTCATTACTTTGTTGCTTATCTATGTCTTTATCTAGAACTCTTAAGAGCTACAATAGCATTCGTTACTTTAAGCTGAAAGCGATGGTTGTTTATTAGAACATTATCAGATTGCTTGTGACGTATTCGATCGCAGTAAGGGATACAGGTGACCTTGAAAGGACGTTCGCTTTCAGAATAAGATTTACTAGAATAGCATTGTTACATGCTATCTTCCCTGAAAATGTATGGAACAAAAGAACTTTGGAGTGCTTTCAGATGATTACTCACACATAATTAAAATGTTTCTTAGGATTTTGAACACTTCGATGAAATAAGTAAATAAACTCTGTTGATATTAACAGGATAATACTTCAAAATTACACATTTAAGGTGCACACAGGTCTCGACTGATTGACCCTCCTCATATCCAAATGGAGTATGTTCCTAATGAGGAATATCTTTCTTGACGGCCGGTTTGCGTAGCGGGAGTGTAAGCCACTGCTACGTCGAAGGTCGCGGATTCGATTCTCGCTCAAGTCAAACATTTATGTGCATGAACATGGATGTTTGTCTTAGTCTGAGTGTTTCTATTTATAATATGTACGTATTTACAAAAAGAAAGTATACATGTACATATGTTTATCCATTATCTAGTACCCAAAGTACAAGCTCTGCTTAGTTTGGGACTAGATGGTGTTGTGTGAATGTGGTAGAATATTATATTATATTATCTCTACCTGAAATTCTACAGTTATGTGTTCTGCAGTTTAATTTATGTAAAAAGATACAACTACACGTACGAAGCCCATCGATATTAAATCAACAAGTATTATCCCGATCTTTGAATCGATCCCGCGATCTAGCCATAAGCAAAAGAAAGGTCTTTTCCCACTCATGAATTAGGTTTTAACTACCACGTAATCGAAACCGCTGACACAAAATCTATAAATAATTTCTCTTTTCACGAGCACCAATATTAAATGCCTTGGAAATACAACTTTTACTGTTTTATTGGTTACGGAACGGTAAAAGAACATTCCTATGAGGAAAAGTTTCGTAAACAACCTCGTTTCAAAATAGTCTAAATAAATTTCAGCAACTTTTAGCCAACAACATGGTGACCTTTATTATGGTCCGTGGTTTGTTTGTTTATTCGTCTTTTGAAACGAAGTTCAAGAATGGAAATAAAGGGGTTATTTTATGAAGAAGCTAGCTGTATACATACTTTGTTTGTTATATAGTGATCTTTGTTTGTTAGACTTGTAATGTTGCGAGTAAAGCAGAATAGGTCAATGAACTGTACAAACACAATATGACCTCTTCTAGAAATCATTCATGCCGTGGCTCATAGTTTAGGTATAAAATTCATGGTAAGAACTCACAGGTGGTTTGCATATACTAAAAGGAAGGCCAGAATATTGCTATTAGCACTCGTTTAACTATTTCTGTTAAATAAAATAATGAAAAATTTGGAATTACTTATATCCTAATGAAATTCGCTGCCTGTCTGAAAGATCCTTTACTGTAAAAAGTAAGTACAAAAAACCTAAGATTTACTAAATAATATACAAAAAAATACATAAATATCGATCAAGCCGTTTTAGAGTAGTTGGATAACATACACTGTGACCCCAAATTTTTGTATGCTAAATAATATAACGAAACTGCAAATTCAGCAAAGGTGAAAATCACTTCCATTACTCAGTTGATCTATGTTAAGCTCTGACGTAATACTCAGTAGGCAGGCCGGTGCAGGCTTTGCCGGCTTCTTCTGAAAACTTCGCATTGACGCACAATTATTGTTTCACACTTGACCGTCTGGGCTATCGGTGTAATTGTAAACTCAAATACTTTGGATAAATATAGACATAGTTTAACAATTAATTGGTAAATCAAACAATAAGTTGTCGAATAGTTATAGACATAGTTCAAAGGCTCGGTGGCTGTTATAGTTGAATTGTTTTTAGGAATGCAGCTCTCCCCATAGGGTACCTGATTCTGGTATTTAGGCATCCTGCTATAAGGGTTCGATTCCGGTGAGTCAAGAGAAACAACGTGATCACTTCAAGTATGATTTAATACTCTTTTAATTATAATTAGTACATTGAATATATAGTCTTAATCTAGGATAACTGACATCAATGAAATCATCCTAGATTAAGACTCATGTGATGACACATGAGTCTTAATCTAGGATAACTGACATCATCATCACATGACTATTCATTCTTCTTTGTCTTACATACACCATACGCCCTACCAAAACAGAAAAAAAAATAAAGTAACAGGTTTTTTTTTTGTATTAAACATTAAATAATTTTGTCCTATTTTTATGTATAATTTCTTCTTTATTATTACGTAAGATTTTAACATTAGGATCAAGATCATCTAATACCTTAAAAGGACCATCATACACATTATCAAACTTAGTTCCGGTTTCATTCTTAACTAACAATAAATCATCTTTCTTATACATTACAGGTTTCAAATATTCATCAAATTTACATTTCCTTAACAATTTAGAGTTTAACAAATTTTGTCGTGCTTCGTATTGTGCTTTTTGTAATCTAAATTTTAATTGTAAGGAATAACTTTCGAAATTATATAAAGGTTCAACAGTACAATTTTGTAAACTTCTAGGAATGTTACATAATTTGCCAAATACAAGTTCATAAGGTATATAGTTTGTTGACGAATGTACAGAGGTATTATAGGAAAAACACCAATACGGGAGCCAGTCACTCCAATATCTACTATTATTATCTGTTTGAATTCTCAAAAATGCATTTAATGATTTATGGGAATTTTCTAAAGATCCAATCGATTCATGGTGATAGGCACAAGCAACTGTTTGTTTAATATTTAATATTTACATACCTCGGTCATTGTGCTGGAAATAAATTCAGTTCCCCTGTGCGTAGCAATTTCACGTGGGATACCATACCTTAATATAAAGTTGTCGATGAACGCTCGAGCCACGCTCACACTATCTTTCCTAACTAATTGATATGCTTCTACATACTTACTTAATTCACATTGTAATGTGAGTATATAAGAGTAACCATAATAATCCTTATCTAAGGGTCCAACTATATCTAAAAATATTTTATCAAAAGCCAACTGCGCAGTCGTAGTAATTACTATTGGTTGCTTAGTATGTAACGAATGCTTTTGTTTTTGGCATTTGTCACATTTCTTAACAAATTCTGCCACGTCCTCAGATATTTTTGGCCAAAAGTAGTATTTTTTTATATTATTTATCATACGTCTAGTGCTTGCGTGCCCACTCGTGGGAAGCAAGTGAAAGTCATTAAGTACTAGTCGTTTGTCATCATCAATTACTATTCTTATTAATCCTTTTATAATATAAATTCGTGGACCGGTCCAATTATTATTTCCACAACATTTATTTAACCATTTAATATACTTCTCATTATTATTATTCTTCATAATATAAATTTCATTCATTGATAGTTTCTTACAGATAGATTCCAAATCTCTCACGAAAGCGTCTCGCGCTGAGCATGATCGAGAACTTGGGTCTATATAAATTGACATCTTAGATGGTATATAACTAAAATCATTTACTTTAACTTATTTAGCATTGGATGCTAATGCACAAGTAGAAATTATTAACTCGGTACAATTTTTCGGTTTTCTAAGAATTTCAACGACTCTTGGTTGATCAGACCGATCATCTGTTTTGTTCTTATCGACCGACGAATTGCTACTTAATCGATTTTTCGTCATACTCCTGGTCATGATGTTCACAACATTTTGATTAATACTTTTTAATTCATCAGAAGTAATAAAGATGCGAGATAACGCGTCTGCAGCCACGTTATTCACACCCTTAACGTATTCAACCACATAATCGTATTCATCTAATATTAGCCGAAATTTTAACAATCTACTAGAAAGATTATTGAAACTAAACAGGTAAAGTAATGGTTTATGATCAGTTTTTATTATAAACTTTTTACCAAACAAATAGGGTCTGAAATATTTAATTGACCAAACAATAGCAAGGAGTTCCTTTTCTATCGTTGGATAATTTAATTCTGATTTATTTAATGGTCGGCTTGCATATGCAATTGGTAAGTCATTTTTATTACATAAAACGGAACCTATGGCTAATCCAGAAGCATCTGTATGCAATATAAACTCATTTTCCTTGTCAAAATTTGGATATTGTAATATTGGGGGATTGGTCAAAGACTGCTTTAATAACTGAAAAGAATTTTCACACTGTGTATTCCAAATAAATTTAACACTTTTTCTACAAAGTTTATTTAACGGAATTGTTATTTCAGCGAAATGTGGTATAAATTTACGGTAGTAATTGACAAAAGCGACAAAACGTCTGACTTCGTCACTATTTTTTGGGATAGGATAGCTCTATATTACTCGCGTCTTTTCAGGGTCAGGTGACACTCCACGAGCAGAAACAACATGCCCTAAATACAGCAATTCTTTCTTTAGAAATTGGCATTTTTCGGGGTTAATTTTTAAATTTACGCTCCTAAGTCTTTCAAAAATGTCAATTAAATATTTATTATGATTTTCTAAACTTCTTCTCATCTTCTATACAGATTAAATCGTCTAAATAAATAAGGCACTTTTCATGGTTCAAGCCAGACATTGCTACTGTCATTAGGCGACTGAAAGCACTAGGGCTGATTTTTAAACCCATTGGCAGTCGTTTCATCTGATATTGTTTACTTGTAGTAAATGCTGTGTACTTTCTGCTTTCAGGGCTTAATTCTAATTGAAAATAACCTTGGCTAAGATCTAAATGGCTAAAATATATTGCCCCTCATAAAGAATCGAGAATATCAGAGATGTTAGGCAAAGGAAATTTATCATCTTGAAGGCTGTCGTTTAATTTTCTATAATCAATAACAACACGCCATTTTTTATTACCACTGCTATCAGTTTTCTTAGGAACCAATAACACAGGGCGACGGCTTAACATGCTCTCCGAGGCACGGGGCAAGCGATAATAATTAACAATTCAATACGCACATACCTCTCTAACGTAATTTCAGTGGTGCCATGGAGTCGAACTCTGCATGACAGCCTGGCCTATAGGTAGCCTAGTCGAGATACTAACTCCACTAGGCTATCGCTGCCCTATCATATGGTGTAAGTCATAAAGGAAATTCAATTCACAATCAAACCGACAATTCACCACGCCCATAAAAACTAAGGATATAAGATAATATCCGAACCAAACTTCAATAAATTCAATTAACTTTTACAACCGTACCTACCCTAAGATTCTAACATGCAAACAATATTCAAGGAAAGGCCATCTATTCCATCTAGATAATAATGGCGGTGTAGTATAATAAAATAAAGCAAAACAACGTATTGTTAATTTACAGAGTGCAGTCACGTCGGCTAAGTTTCCTACGGTAATGAGAAAAGGCAGATCAGGACGTGAGAATTGTTAAGGCAGCTGTCCAATTACAAGCGAAGCTGAGCGATAATTGTATTAAATGTCTTATCCAATATTACAAATAAAATGTCCCACTGGGCACGTGCCTATTTTCAGTATGTTCCCGTAGTGTGTGTCTGATACAATTTTACCCTTGTGGGTAAGGCAGACATAGTTCATCAGTCATCACGCTGGATAAGAGCCCGTTGGCAAACCCCTCATATTTTTCAAGAACATTACTAATATCTCTTAGACATCCTGCGCTAGTGCGCTGTGGGTTTAAATCTGAGATCCCTTGCGAAGCAGCCCGTGAATTTCTCCTCGAGGCTATCGCTGTTTCTCGGTTTCCAATATTTTACAAACAATATTCTCAATAACACTTTATTGGGTTTGAGAATCAAACCCATTCTTCGCGCCCTGGAAACGGGCATCCGCTAGTGTTATATATATCAAGTCATTGAGCTAAGGCAGACAAGCTACGACAAAGAGACGATCCAAGGTGTTAGTAGGAGAGCTGGCATCAATTTTCGGTAGGTATTTGAGGCAAGCTGAAGACCCACAAATATCTACTCAAAATTGAAGCCTGCTCTCGGACTATGTAGTTCAACAACTTATAGTACCTATAGGTACGTCACGAATAGCTTATCTTTCTTAGTGTTCTGCATACCAAAATTATTGGATATTCGCGGGGGCCACCAGTGAAAGGTCCTTCACTGAAAAAAGATGCCGAGCACTTACCCTTACCCTAGTTCTACGAATTGTATTGACTCGCATTAGAATTCTGTGGTTACCTTCACGCATTTTCTCGTTAACTCACGTTAAAATCACCTACTATTGTTAGTAATCATCGTTGTATAGAACGATGGTAAATAAGAAAGGTAAAGTTTAGAAACGAAATGAGTAGAATGTATTCAAACAAAGCAGATAGCAATTGATTGCGATATTTCTAACGTAAGAAATGATTGGATATTCGTATTTTCACAATGCGGGTATACTTTATTTTTAAATATTAAAGAACAATATAAATATACAAAATAAAAAAATAAAATTGTAGCGTTTCGTTTGATACAAAGTCATTAATTGATCTCATAGCTATTTAGCTTCATCCTTACTTATACATCTATGTTATTTTGGTTACATAATAAAACAAACAAACATGGTTGCAATTTACAGATTGCAGAAAAAGCGAAAATATTGACCTTTTTGTCTCGATACTTAGCTTACAATAATACGTTTCAAGTAAGATAATTATATTTTTTTAATTCTTTTACAGACTCACGCCTCTATCACACACATTTCGCCATGAATTTTTAGGTCCCACGTAATAGGGGGCGAGCCTGTTGCCGTTACCGGGCACATCACCAGACTCCGTGTTGCTACTGAGAATTCGCAAAACCCAGTAACGCTTTTGCCCAATCCGGGAATCGAACTCGGAACCTCCGATCAGCAGTCACATACGCTATCCACTGGACCACGGAGGCAGTCGTAGTGTAAAGTAAGATATAATTTGTTTAAAATTTGTCTCGAATAAATGAACGTTCATAAATATCTACTATAGCGCTTGAAGTTTAAAACCCTCCACAGTTTCAATAAAAATAATTAAACACTGACCATAAATTGCTTGTACCGGCGAAGAGTGAATAAATTCCAGCACAGTTTTTATTTTCCACATTGGTCGAAGTTTACGTTCGTGGTCGATCGCAAAATTCTGAATATAATTTCCAACTTATACCATATCACGTCACTATAAAATGCAATAACACCTATTCTGTGGCGGCAAAGTGAAATATGGGATAGCTTTATATGTTGGTGTTGTTCTTTATTTTAAGTATACTGTTATTAATATAGAGGGATTCCTAGCCCTGCCTTTTTCTATTGCATAATCATTTTTTGAAGACACCGCTCTGTGTTTTTGGGAATGAAATGTTCATTTATGGTAAGGGATTAGCGTTTTAATTATGCGTAAAGTATATCTCTGCAAAACATTTTATTGATTGATTCGTGAATTTATTTATAAAATTATTTACTTACTACTTTGTCTTGCTTTCCACTCTTGCTTATAATAAAACCATATTATAATACAAAGTACACTGCTACATTTTTTTTTCTATAATTTTGTATACTACAACACTGCAGCACAACTTTTCATTCAGTTTTCACCAGTGAATGGAGTATTTAATGAGGAAGTACAACTATAACAACTCGACATACCATACGGGTCGCAAAGGGTCAACCAGTAGCTCACTATGTTCGATGTTAATGGATAAAATAAATTATATGAGACCTTTATCCATAGTAGTGGCCCGTAGACAGATAAAACAGCCACCTAATCCGATACCGGTGTTTTACGAGTAAATTCTGTGATTTGGAGTTACGATCCTCCTACTAATGAGGACCTTTACCGCCTAATGTAATTTGTGAACAATTGGTACCTAGCTTTATTTCACCAGATTTAGTTCATTACTGTACTAAAAGAAGCTTAGATGACTCTCTAAATATCCTGCACGAAAGTTTTGTGTTTATTTTTATATGTTTGCCTATCGGTATATATGTATTATATTTAATACTTACATATAAATTATTTGCCCTCCAGACATACCATTGCAGAGCCCAAACTACTGATGCTGGAAACACGCAATTTGGACAACGAGTGCGTTTTATGACGTAGTCATCTAATAAGGAAGGATATTTTAATATGTCATCATACACCATGGGGTAAAATAAAGATTGAAAATTCAGGGCAGTCGAAGCTGCGGGCAACTGTTGGTTATAAATAAAGTACTTACGTATTACTATGATGATTTGAATTTTTATTGATAAACAAAACACGTGTTGTTCTTAACAATATTTACAAATTAGGCTGAGGGTTATTTCGTAACCTCTTACGAAAACGCCGATACATAACACCCTTTGACTTCTGATTAAAGCAATGACGACGTTATTTTTCCCATTTGATATACCAATTCTGTGATATTATATACTTTATAAAAAAATAACTCGGGATGTGGACTGTTTAATGATCGTGGAGGGGTAATCCGAGGGTGCTACGTAATTCTTCTTCCCAACTATAATTTTAGCAAACACTTATTATTAATACAGCCTCTCATAGTTATTAAAAGCAAAGGGGTGTAGGCGTTGGGTAAGTAGGCCCATTCTTATTTATATTAATCTTCGTATGTTGCGTTAGGCATAAAGTCTACGTGCCCTCATAATTGATATAGGCGTTGTACGCCTACGTAATATTAATAATATTTTATCACATACTCACAACACCATATAATCAGAACCTATAGGTACTAGACAATGGATCATCATCATCGTCCTAGCGTTATCCCGGTTACATCCAAGACTTATGCATTGGAGTACGGAGTCCGCTTACTAGTCTAGCCAGATATGAAAGAATCACAGTTTTTCCCAGAGCGACTGCCGTCCGAACTCCGCATAACAGAGGTATAGTGATATTTGTAATTCATAAGGCCGAGATTTAACAGCACAAGTCTAATTTATCCAAATATCATTAACTATATATTTCCTAGTAGCTCTAGCTCTTGCACTTGTTCTTTAATGACGTGGTGCAATAAACTTTTTAAACCGTAATCATTTGCCTACCTATGCCTCTGAACAATGAGGACTAGCTTATGACCTTATTTTTGCAGAATAATGTCAGTGTCATTGAGCCCATTAACATTTTAATAAGTTTTCTTAAAATACGTTTGTATCGTCAGGAACTTTTTACCCTAAATGCTTGTTCGCCGCTTATGTGGCAAGTGGCATGGCCTTAATCGGGGCATGCTAACATAACACACATTTCAATTTATCTCAGTTGTAACCCGGGATCTGCTTACTAGAATTGTCACATATAACATTAATTCAGATATTATGATATACGTGATACATAAACATAAGGATTCTTTAGAAATAGGGTAAATGGACCTGTCATGTCCGTTCTATTCAATAAATACATACATTTATAGCATCCACTGGCATTTAATGGAGTACCTCATTCCTTTCACCTTTCGCAATACATGAGGAATACGAAATAAGTAAACACAACAATACAACAGACCCAACCCCTTTATACAGAAACTTTACTTCAAAAGGGTTCCCTCGTATAAGACTCAAAGTAAATGAAGCACACACATTCGTTGGCTTGTCATTTTGGCTAAAAGTATTGTACAGTCACCTTTGGATCTCAGTCGTGTCGACAAACGACTGGAGTTAGTTCTAGATCTATTTTTGGTTTTAGGTTTCTGTAAAAAAGTAAAAGGTCAATGGAACTTTTTACCAAGCCTCCGCAAGCCGTTCGCAAGTCAGTGGGTTGTAACTTTTGAATTATTATACTCAGATAGTTGTAATTTTAACAATGTGTACTTATTTATATCACAGCTGTTATACCCAAAAATTAGGGTCTTAGCGTCATCCTTTCGCTTTGGAGCCCCGGAGTCCGTGCGGGAACCGACCTGCATAATTATGGTAGAATTTCGCGATGAGCGATAGCCTTAGATCTTAACGACTTTAAGGAATTGCGAAATGCCATGGCTTCGGCTGGTGTCAGTTTATTCAAGGTTACCGACTTCCCATAACGAGTGTCAAAGATCTTCATGACTACCGGGGTGGAAGGCTTAATGTGTTCCGAGGCATAGGACTAGTAGCAAGGATAATTAAAAACGTAATATTTTATTTTATTTATTTATTACCTTTTTATACACATAGCGCATAAAGGCGGACTTAATGCCTTAGGCATTTTCTGCCAGTCTACCTTAGAGTGGTGCAGAGATTAATGGTAGGTGTATTTAAAAAAGTGGGGTATGACTATAAGTATATATTTAATGTATTGCATACAATTAAATCATATTTTACCAAATACATACACTAAATACACATATGTACTTATTTATACGTACCTACATCAATACGAAAAGTTTATGATGCACGCCGTGGACTTCAACTCGAGACCATTACTAGGCTATCGCTGCCCAAAGCCACCAGCCACCTTAGTATCGACACAGCCTACAAATTAATATAAAATAAACGCTTGAATGAATATCACTTGTTTGGCCTTAGCCATATCGATTACTTAATATACTGTGGGTATACTCACACAAATAGTAAAGAAAAACGAACGGAAATAAATTACTGAGGTTTTTCATGTGAAAGTTATTTTTGTTCACAGCTCGGTGCTCACAACTTCCCTTGCTGGTTTCACATTGAGATCTTATTATCTCGACGATAAAGGAGCTTGTGATACTCAGCAGCTCCGTAAGTAAAACTCGATGTATGTAATATTAGATGAGATGTTTTGGTAGACATTTGATGTTGTTATGCAAAACAAATGCTTAGACCGCAATAATACACTATCAGCATTTGCTTGCAATTCGCCTAGAATATAGAATGAGATTTTGCATGAGAAGTGTATGAGTTGGGTCTCTGAAATTAGAGTTTCGATTTCTTTGAAATGAATGAACCAGTATAGTTTATTAACGGTGAGGTGACTTGCAGTTAGTTTACTTATCCACGAATCACCGAGCATGACCCACCTATCAATGGTGCAAGCCCTCGTCATGCGTTTTCGCAAAATCATATTTCTATCATACATGTACCATCATTTAGCCAGGGTGTGCTTTCGCTCTACTGATCTGTCCGATCGTAGAGAAGAGGCATTCGGGTCCGCGCTCCCGGCTCGCTCGAGCAGTCGCAATCACTACCAATATCCCTTCCGTGATTGCGACATCCTTTGTTACCTGAGACCTCCTTTCCAAATACCAACCTCCTTTAATACTCCCCTATCCCATCCTGTATTTCCCTTCCGTTCCTTATCCGAAGTAGAGGTGGAGAAGATGGCGCAATGACTATAAGGGGATTCAATATTACTGTACCCCAGGAGGGTACCGGTTCTACCGGAGAATCCCTCTCTGAGCATTGTCGCTCCGACTGCCCCATCGTATCTGGGGGGGGGGGGGCAAAATTCCCAACGGCGACGCGCTTTGCCACACGTCACGTGTTGTCCCCCGTTCAACAGAGGCAAAAAGAGGGCTAGGGAATGCCTGTTTGCAACGGTGAATGTTTGTGGAGGAATGGACAGTAAGATCGATGAACTATGTGATATGATGGATGTAAGGAAAATAGATATACTAGGAGTGAGTGAAACTAAGAAGAAAGGTTGCTCAACAACTACTCATGGCCAATATCATGCATACTAGTCTGGAGTTGTTGAGTCTGAAAGGGCTAGCCAAGGAGTTGGAATGATTCTGTCGGATAGGATGAATGAGTGTGTGAAAGAATATGAATATGTTAACTCCAGGCTTCTTTGGATGCGTTTAAAACTTGGCTTAGTTAAAGTCTTCATTGTTTGTGCTTATGCTCCGGACATGTCCAAACCAGTGAATGTCAGGCAGGAATTTTGGGATAAGGTCAGAGATGTGCTTGCTAGGTGTGAGAATAATGAAAGAATAATGATGTTAGGTGATTTTAATGGATGGGTGGGTGTGTATCGTGATGGATATGAAAGAGTGCTAGGGCGATTTGGTGACGACAGAGTGAATGAAAATGGTGAATGTTTGTTGGATATATGTATGGATAGAAAGCTATTGGTGACGAACACTATGTTTAGTCACAAGAGGATTCACATGTATACATGGCAAAGGCAGACAGAAAGAAGTATGATAGATTTTGTTGTGATAGATGAACATTTGAAAGCGAAAGTAAAAGATACAAGAGTGTACCGAGGCATAAATGTGGGTACTGATCATTTTTTGGTAGTCAGTCGTATAGCTGGTCTAACTTCTAAGTGGCGTCATCACCCTCGCATACACTTACCTGCCATAGAAAGAGTGAAAGTTGAAAGATTTGAAGAAGAGGATGTACGTAGTCAGTATAAGGAGGCATTGGAAGAACGGTTTAAAGAATTGTTTGAGGAAGATGATTGCGAGATAGAAGAATTTTGGAAGGAGTTTAAGAATGGAGTAATAGATACAGCAACACACGTATGTGGCGTAAGTAAGAGGAAGCATGTTAAAAGGATATGTAATGAATGTGGGATCAGGAAGTAAGTGGTGTGGTCGCGGAAAAACGTAAAGCATGGATGGACTTGCTGGCCATAAGAGCCAACAAAAGGATACAAGGTAGTGTGAATGACAATGAGAGGATTGTAAAAGAAAAATATGACAGGTTGAAATATAAAGTAAAAGAGACAGTGAGAAGAAAGAAAGAAGAATGTAAAGATAAGTTTGATAGGAAATTTGCTAACAATTTTCGGGCCAATATTAAATTATTCTGACACTTGGTCAGAACAGCCCGAGGCAATTCATCAGGAGACTCGAAGGCTGGGGTGATAAGGGATATGAATGGAAATATTATTAGAGAGCATGGAGATGTTCTGAATCAGTGGAAGGTATATTTTGAAAATTTGTTTGAACAACGAGAAAGTGTTACCAGGAATATAGTAGCGGATGAGAAACATGATAGTGAAAATAATATAAGTATGGAAGAGATAAGGTATGCATTGAAAAGTATGAAAGTGGGTAAAGCTGCGGGATATGACAGGATATCTGCTGAAATGCTCAAGGTAGGCGAAGGCGTCACGGCAAGCCTGCTGTACCTGCTTTTTAACAAATGTTGGCGGTCCGGTCGAGTACCAGGTGACTGAAACAAGGCAGTAATTGTGCCACTTTACAAAGGCAAAGGGTCTCAGTAGGAATGCAAAAACTACTGCGGTATAAGCCTACTGAGTGTTGTTGGCAAATTGTATGCAAAGATACTGATCGAAAGAATTATTTCTGAAACGGATAGTAAGATTTGGGATGTACAAGCGGGATTTAGAAAGGGCATGGGATGTACGGATCAAGTCTTTTCCTTAAGGTGCATTGCAGAGAAAATCTTAATGAAACACCAGAAGATTTTCTGCGCCTTTATTGACTTGGATAAGGCTTACGATCGAGTGGTGAGGGCTGAACTTTGGTCAACACTTTCCGTGTATGGAGTGAGCAGCAGTCTGATACGGGCACTTACATCCTTATATAGGGATTCAAGTGCCTGTGTCAGAATAAACGGGGCCTACACGGACTGGTTTAACATTGATCGTGGTGTTAGACAGGGATGTGTAGCGTCTCCTTGGCTGTTCAATCTATTCATGGATAGTTGTTTGACTGATTTGAAAGAGTCTGAATGTGGTTTAAGAATGGGTGAATCTGTGTTTAAGACCCTGCTATACGCTGACGATCAGGTTCTTTTTGCGTCGTCCGCGTCTGATTTACAGCAGATGGTCCCCGTAATGAATGAGGCATATAAGAAGAAGGGCATGAAAGTGAATGTAAGCAAGACCAAGGTCATGGTCATAGAGAGGGAAGCTAGTCTAACTGAATGTAACATAATGATAGGAGATGAAAAAGTGGAACAAGTGAATGAGTTTGTCTATTTAGGGTCATTGTTTACAAGAGATGGAAAATGTGAGGGAGATATTGAAAGGAGAGTGAAAGCAGGAAATTATGTGAATGGCGCCTTACAGACCATTTTTAGCAGTACAATTATACCGAGTAAGGCTCGCCTTGCTATACTGCAGGGAGTTTTGGCGCCAACATTGATGTATGGAAGTGAATCATGGGTATGGCAGAAGAAGCATGAAAGTAGAATTAATGCTGTGGAGATGAGAGCTTTGAGGAATATGTGCGGAGTAAGAATGGCAGATAAAGTGAGAAATAGCGTTATTCGAGAAAGGTGTGGTTTGAAAGAAGATGTAGTGTCAAAGATTGAGAAAGGTATGTTGCGATGGTTTGGACATTTGGAACGGATGGATGCAGGGAGATTTACGAAAGATGTGTATCGAGTAAGAATGAATGGAGATGTCGGTAGAGGACGCCCAAGACGGACTTACGCTGACCAAATTAGTGACGTACTGCGGAAGGGCCAAATCAAAAGTACTCGTAACCGACGAGCATGCATGACGAGGTTAATGAATGTCGAAGAAGCGAAAGAGGTATGTTTGAACCGGAGCATTTGGCGTTCCATAGTCTCTGCCTACCCCAATTGGAGACAGACGTGACATTTAGATAGATAGATAGATGTACCATCAGTCTAAAATGTACCTTTCTATTACACAGGATGGCGCACGTGAACATGGCGCCGCGCCGCCTGTATCTATTGTGATAAACATTATAAAAAAATAATCGAGGTACCATAACTTATAATCACAAGAATAGAGGAGAAAGATGTAAAATAATATAACGTGAACATCTTTAAAATACTCAACAAAATTGATACGTGAAATGATATCCACTCGCCTGCATTAATGGATGGTCAGATTGCATTCCCGTCTACGCTGACACTGAGTGCTTGTTTTATTAGAAAAATAATGAAGATGTCCACAACGTTATCAATTTCACCAGGGAAGGTAAAGTTGAAAACTTTTCTGTTCCTTTATTCACTTGGAAATGGACGTATCTATGTATTGTTTGTATGTTTAGGTATGTAGGTACTTATAACTATAATGACTTCTTATTTTGACTGATATATCATCGCACGTATCTATCATCACGTACCTATTGGTATATCATCGTTCCCAAATTACTGAAGGTGGAGATATAGGATTATTCTTTTTGTGATGTTGGCGAATAAGGAAGGAATTGTTTAAATTAAAAAAGGTAAAACTCAAAATACGGCATGAAACTTACCAGCATTACCAGCAGTACATTACCAGCTACGGACATCAGCTAGCAAAAATATAAATCCATTTACGACTAGTAACAGCGATAGTCCAGTGGTGTAACAGACTGTCGAGACGATGGTCTCGGGTGCGATCCCCCAGGTATCCCGAGCACACATCTCTGACTTTTCGAAGTTATGTGTGCATTAAAAATTTTACTTATCGCTCGCTTAATAATGTGCACGGTAGATGGCAATAGGCTCGCCCCCTATTACATTGGGACCGAAATCACAGAATAGATAGTACTAACGTACCGAAACATAACTTGCGAAGTGCAAGCAATAAACAATTTTTCATTTCATGTCATTTCATTTCAAGTGGGGTGTATAATACACCTCTGCCTATCTCTTCGGTGATAAAAACGTGAAGTTATGTTATTTATGTGTTTACGTGAAGTTATGTTTTTATTCAATGATTTAGTTGTCTATTTTTTAAAAGTCTAAATACAAAATTTTTAAATAGTAAAGAATTCAATTTGAAATATTAAAGAATGTTATTAATCATTTCAAATTCTCACTGTAACCTTTTAATTTCGCCCAAGTTTTGAATATGAGCCAGAGAAAGTCTGTGTTAATAATATAAAACATCAAGTCTATTTTTAGATTTAAACCACGGGCAAATTAACAGTAGATCCTGTTTAAGCAAAGAGGGCTGTTTAAGGTTCTTACACACAAGGCACGAAGCAACTTTCAAGGTTATATAACGGAATCTATGCTAATATAACTGTCGACCGATTTTTGCAACAACGTAAGTAGACTGCGGCATCCAAAATCCGATATGGAAGCAACCAACAAAAAGTCGATTACTTGACAAAATATTAGCCGTTCTCCAAGCGACCGCCGTTTGGCCAGTGTCAGTTAATTTATATACGAAGACGCATAGCCACAAACAAAGATAGTTAACATGACTATCTTGGTCATGATAATTATCTTTGTTGGTTGGGTAAGAAAATAATTTGATCACTAAAGATTAGCATCTTTACTTATGTTGTTCTACTTTGGGGCCTACTTTACAGGATCGATTTTGGATGATGTCACCAAACTAGAACTAAATTAGAAGCCTTGAGGTATTTTTAGGTTCGTAACGACATTCAATTATCAACCTTGGAGTACCTATCAAACCAAGGATGTTTGTAAAATAAAGGATGAAGGCTATATATGGTTCGCTACGATTATACGCCCAGTACTGTAAGCTCAATATCAGCCATCGTAAAAAAAATACATCGTTTGTATTTTGTGATAAATGTTGGTTTTTTTTTTGTGCACATGTACTGGACAAGACATAAATGATATTTGAGTTTGTGACCAAATTAAGTATTTATTCGAACTGGAAATCTAACCTAAAAGATCAAACTGCAAAGTCACGTTAACAAATGTAGTTGGAATTTAGCTTCAAGTCCAACGAACTGATTCAGACATTCTATTAATTTTATTTTTCTTTTTATGAAATTATAGGGTTATGGTGTTCCCCGAGTAGCCCCGATATAAACAACCTTCAAAATTTGTACAGGTTGTATTTGTAAAGGACAAAAGCAAATATTTTGCAAAGAACTGTAGATTGGTGTTTGACTTTCAGCTAAAGAAATTGATTGGATAGTACATAAGAATACAGTTTCATGTAAATTGAGATTAAAAAGCGTACTGACTATGCAAAATATGAAGTGATAAAAGTTGGTAAGTTTTGTTATTCCGTTTATTATACTACAGAAAGGTAATACATGTTCTCTCCTTTATATAAGGTACTAGAGGATGCCTGCGGTTTTGTTGTTTGTTTTTCGTGTGAGTGTGTGGCCAACTCTGGTGTCGGAGTTTTCAGACCGCCCAAAGGCCTCCAACATGGCCTAACGACCCTTACCCTTAGACAAGAGCCGGGACCGACAGCTTTACGTGCCCTCCGAAGCACGGTAGCGCTCAGATGAAAATGCCACACACGGTCACCCATCCAAGTGTGCCTGCGGTTACACCCGCGCTATTTAAGGCTACCGCTCCGCTCCCGTCGCTCATAGCGTGATGTGCTTCCTCGATAAATGAGCTATCTAACACTGATAGAATTGTTCAAATTGGACCAGTAGTTCCTGAGATTAGCGCGTTCAACCAAACAAACAAACTCTTCAGCTTTATATATTAGTATAAGATTTTCTTTGTCACATAGTATTTTACATCGAGAAGAACACTCGATCAAAATCCTTCACATTTTTATCGGGCAGTCAGTAGCCCACTAACTTCCCTATAAAAATGTCAAGGATTTTCATGTCAGACCCGTTGGAACGTGTAAAATACTCTCTTAGAGCCCGAGACACTCAGACCTTCTATATTTTATAGAAGCTCGAAGTGTTGTTTGCGGTTGTTCCCAACGATCAGAGGCTGAGGAGTTTGAAGTTGGTATGGTATATAAGAGCCGATATGACCTACTATATCGTACTCGTATCACCTGCAAACTTTTAATGATTCTGGCTCAGATGTAGGAAATAATATTAAAACTGTCTGTAGCTGGATAGTTTTAATTTTTCATACATCTCAGGTTTACATATTTTCATAATCAATAAAACCTACGATGGTTTAGTCACGGGCGCTGCCTCTCTTATAGCGAAAGATAAGAGCAACCGACAAATAACAATTGAATCTGCGGATAACTTCGAAATGTCAGTGATGCTGAGGGCTCGTAACTGACACCATCTGCGCTTCGCTCTAAAAGTATCGACCACTGATCTGATATGATGTAGGTAAGTACTTTTTATTTAAATGTTTGTACTAACTATCCGCCAATTGCAGACATTTCGCTAGTTTTAGCAAAACTTCCCAGCTAATAAGTAAAATTTAGCAAAGCAGGAAGGGTTTTGTCACGTAACTAAACTAACTAGTACAGAGTTTTCGTGTACCGTCTATAATTTATTAAATCGTAGAGCCTTTCATATAATTTGATCTTTCGTGTCTAGGGAACGTTAATTATTTATGACAAACCATTAGTAAATTACTACTCGTATAAGTTTATTTTTTCAGATTGAAAAAATAAACTTAACTTAACTTTGTTAAAACCCTCGTTTCAACGACCTCTGTAGTGTATTATTAATTTAGAAGAAGGATGTTTGGGTTGTTGCGTGTTTGTAAAACAAATGTAAACATATGTTTAGTATGTTAAAGATAGGATTGGTCGCATTTGTGTGGATCCTTGTAAGGCTCACTAGAATTGTTCTATGCCCTCTTTTAGTTTGCAATGGGTAGAAGTGCCACGTAAAAAGGCTTACTTGTTATTTACAGGTGGCATTTACAGATAATGATTATGATACCCTAAATGCTAATAGTAAAGAAGCTTTACTTTTACCCTAACCACAGGATTCAAATTCCAGCGATTGGTTGTTAAATAGCATTCTTACGAAGTATACCTATAGGTATTCATATTAGAGTCATTAATATTTATTACAAAATTGTCTTTAAGGATAATTGTGCCATGTAAATTTGTTAATAAGTGCTCATTCTGAAAAACAGTTTAAACTAGACATAGCGATGTGCTCTATATCGCTGTTTAATAGATATAAACAATTATGGTAATAAAATCTGCAACTGAATTAAGTTGTTGTAAAGCAAATTGATTAATATTTTAACAGCGTATAATCCTTTTTAATTTTCCGATAAGCCTAAGTATTTGTTAAACATAAATTAAGTCTGAAAGCCTATCAATTTCATGACAGCCTATAAATCTGAAGTTGCTCGTTTCTCCACAATCTCGAACCATTATATTAGCCCGTAGGTACCTTTGATACGTAGTTAAAGTTTAGTTTTACCTAGACGAGCATAATATATAATGTATATTTTACCTAAAGGAGCATGCAGTACAATTATTATTTGAAACAAGTACTATAACTATAAATAAAACCCACGCACTTTAAGATATTAACAAAGAAACATATATTTCTAACAATAGTGAATTTGGCAACGAAATGTAATTGCAGGCATAATTTTACTGCAGTTCCGTGTAGCTTGGGACGTTTCTAAACTCACTTGCATATAACTTATCTTCGGAGCTGCCAACAGTCTTCTGCGCAAATCGATTCTAGCACCAAGTTAAATATAGGACACATTAAGAGAACAGCCAACTGATATATTTTAACCATTTATTGAATAAATTAATATTGGGAAAGTGCAATTAGAATTGTTTTGTAGTTCTTTTTATTTATTTCTTTATGCACAAACATAGGGTACAATAGTGAATTTTTACATAAAGAATGAATATTATAAAGCTAGGAAGAAATTAATATTATAAAGCTGATGCTTTTAATGATTATGTATTTGAGCGTACTTATCTTAGGAAATGTAGGACCTTAGGAAAGGGTTTCATTATTATAATGTGCTTACTACTAGAGGATGCCGACGTCCGTACATTGCTTTTAATTTATCCGTTACTACCTTATTTCGAAGGAATTTCGAAAAAGCCTTTCTTAGAGACCCCTTCGCTACTCAAGTAGAATTTCAGTTTCTTGCGCTTAGCAGTTTCGGCTATATCAGTTAGTCAGCAACGTAAAAATTTTATACATTACGATGAAAGCGGAGTTGTTCACATAAAAAAGGGAAAATCTCTTTAAAAATCTATACTAATATTGTAAGCTGAAAAGTTTGTTTGCGCTAATCTCAGGAACTACTGGTCTGATTTAAAAAAATATTTCAGTGTTAGATAGCCATTACGACATTACGCTATGAGCCACGGGAGCGGAGCAGTAGCCTTAAATAACGCGGATGTAACCGCGGGCTCATGTAGTATAATATAAACTGGTTTTTAATTGTTTATTTTAGAAATAAAGATAAAATACTATAATTCTGCCTTGAAGTTGCAGTATGGGCTACACAATACACTAACCATACCTAATCACTTGGCCTTTCGTGATGAAAACCTTAAAAAACGAAAATTGAAACAGCATTATAGCCAGTGTATTACATGAATATGTGATATCATTTCATATATTTTTACAATTATTTGTATATACCAGTTTATTTCTTTCCTTTTCTTGTATGAGGATTGTGTGTTCCCGAGGGATGACCCTACTATAAAAGTTAATATTAAGAGTTTAATTCGTCGATATAGGAGAAACGATAAAATTGGTACCGTGTGGCTTTATTCCGAAAAGATAAATTTCCATATTTCGTGTCAGCTCGCGATCTCAACTCTCTAGGGTATAGCTTGGTCCAATTGACATTAACATTTATGACATATAGGTAATACAAATATAAGTCGTGGGTTTATTTAAAATGGGTAATAGGAGTTCCTTGTATTGTAAATGAGTATAGTAAAAAGTCAGGACAAAATTAGAGCATGTGGAAGAGTATAATGGCACTGAGTGTAACACAATTTTGTTTATTATATTGGCTTCATTATTGCAGCCTAGAGACGTCCACTGCTGAACAGAAGTCTCCCCAAATACTTATCACCCACTATTATTAATAAGGCAATTGAAATAGAAAGGATATTATTTTAAAACGACTTTTCCACTATGAGGACAACCTGTAATAAGGCAGTATCTATATACAGGATGTCCTGTAACTGACTGTATTTCTTCGGCAGGTGAATCAAGGGCAATAAAAGAGTAATAAACATTTTCTTTCTAGTTTGATACATTTATAACAAGTTATCATGGACATAATTTTCGATACATTACGTCTTGAATCCTACCTATATCGAATATAATATGTGGAAACGTTTTCCAATATCGCCAAGATCATGGTCAACTTTTTGTTGGCCTTTATTCTGTTCTTCATGCATTTCATCACAAGAGAAGAATGACAAGCATATTATTAAAATTAATGGGCTAAATTGCAAACGTAGACTGGCGTCCAATAGCAATAAAATGCTTTTCCATGATATGACCCAATATGACGATGTTTTAAAATACTGTACACAGTTTAGGAACGTGGCAAAGAAGGATTTACAAAAAGTGTTTAGTTGTATGGGGCAAGGGAATTTGTCCCATGATAATGAGCCTCTTATATGTTGCTTCTACAAAGTTAACTTATTAGCACATTGAGCAAGTAATTAGCATAATATAACTAAAAATGTGTTACTAATTAAATTTAATAGTTATGTTTAATTATTAATTAATCATTGTCAGCCAAAACCCTGATTTCGGTAAAGGTCTCCTCCAAAAATGTCCATATTTCTCTATTCTGCGCTACTACCCTCCAGTCAGAGCCGGCTGTTATCTTAAGGTCGTCTTCCCAGCGAGTCAGTTGTCTCCCCGGCTTTTTCAATTCGGTGTGGACCGCTCAGCTTTGTTCCTTATCTTAATATATAAAATCCTTGCGTTACTGACTGACTGACAGACACGCTACAGCCGAAACTACTGGTCGCAAGAAGATGAAATTTAGCATGTATGTTCCTTGGGCACCGTATGGGTGTACTAAGACGGGATTTCCCGAAATTCCCTCGGGATCGGGCAAAACGGGAAATTCGAAAATATTTGCGTGCGAAGCCGCTGGCGTCGACTAGTCAATGAATAAAATTGCCTTGCGACACTGAACTTGCTTACTCCTTATGAAACGATACATAAATTAAAATATTTGTATTATTTGACTAAGCATTCAAGTAGGAATGGTGTATATATGGGCGCACTGGAGATGGTTTGTTATATTTTAGATCTAAGCATAAACGTAGAGCAGAGCCATCTAGATGACTAAATGATAACTAAACCGGAAGTTAATATTATTTTAATGTAATTTTAACTAAATATCCAGTAAAATATTATTTGCATTTGCTTGTAATTAATATTATATCTATTGTGTTACATTTCCGTATTTACATATATTTCTTAACGCAGTATTGGTTGACATCGTGTTTAGTAGTTTGGCTAGCTTTGTCGCCCGCCAACACATTTTGGTAATTTTATAACTAATTAAATTTATCAAGACGTATTTCGACGCTTTATCTCAAGTAACTGTAATTCTATATTGTTTCTTAATTATAAAGATTAATTGAAAGCTCATACATACGATAATTTAAATATTATGTATTATTAAATATAATGTTTTAATACTGAGTAAGTTAAGTTGATGCGACGGCGGGCGGCCATGACACTTTTGATCGGACTTTTGTATCGTAAGGTTGATTTCAAGAATATAATGCAGTTTTCAGTAAATTTGTGTGGTTTCATTTGTGCATCTTCTGGGGCTGTCCTGACGATGGTGCCACGGCGCCGAAATATACCTACCAAAAAGCTTTTTGCTAATATGTCGATATCCAATACTATTGAAGACTTTCATAAACATATTTCGCAAAAGCCTCGATATCAAACGAGTGTATAATTTTATACCCGATTCGTTTGTTAGTCGGACGGCATAGTAAAGGGTTTCGTTTGTAACGTTACAGTAAAATGGAAATATCTGAGGGAAAATAGAAAGTGAAATACAATTGGTTTACGTCCGAGTGAAACGCGATATCGGTTTTCTGTCGATGGCCCCCAAATGTCGTTACCGACTGAAAGACAGGAAACTCAAATGCTCCGATAGAGTTGTATATAATTTTTACGAATTAAGAAATTCACATAAAATTTACTACACAATATACATAATGTTACGATAATGTGGTTAGTCGTAATTTCGTAAGAACTAGGTATTAAATCGAATATGTTTTTTGAGTTAGGTTATTTGTTTACTAAAATCAGAAAATGTGCCTTGTGACTGATTTTGGAGTACTTGTCAAAACTTCATATTGATTCACAGTGTGGAGCAAATTAGTAGACTCTTATGTAGAGTACTGCTCTACCCAAAAATAGTAAATCTGGAAGCGTGGTGACGATTTGGCGCCCAGAAAACGTCTTGCAATGAAATAAACCCTTCAAGATATATTTATTTTGAAATATAAGTACAAGTATTTAGTCTGAGCCACCCATTGCAAATTGATGAGAGATTCTTAAAAAGGAGATGTTTCCTTTTTGTATGGAACTCTGGCTACAATATGTACCTATTTAAAAATCCTAGGAAATTAATCCATTAACATAATTAAACTAAACATATTTACTTTCAAATAGTTTTGAAAATGTAGAAAATAAAAATCAAAAATATTTGACGTCTATCTCAACAATCATGGCGGAATATTATGACATTTGCAAATGACAATAAATGAAATCATTGAAATAAAATAATTGTCAAGTGATATCATCAAAATATCAAATAGAATATTTCGTTCCGAAATGCACAGGACCTGTAAGACTAGTGCAGTTTGATATTTTTTTTAAACTTTAGGTAGGTTCTTAACGATTATTCATAATTATTTGTATTGTAGTCGCAGTATGCTGCAATTGAGGATTACATAACTATTTTTAATTTTTATTTTATTTATCTTCGGAATATCGCTATCCCTTCAGGTTGCGGAGGTCAGACAGGCAGTCGCTCTGTGGAAAAGCAGCCAAATCCGGTTAGACTAGTAAGCGGACCCCAGATTGAAACTGGGAAAACGCTAAGAGGATGATGATTTTATTTATCTTCTGTCATTTGATCTTATACAATTTCTGAACGCATTACGTTTCATGCTACCATCATATACATATATATGGCTACAATCCAATAAACCACCATATTATATATTATCGCAAGAATAGCAAAATATTTTTGTTTTCTATGATCGCAATTATGATTAAATTCTTGAAATAGTATGTTTACCTGATTTCTGATATTTTCCCTATTTTTTAAGGAACAGTACATTTTGTACCCAAAAATGAAACATCTCCTTTGTAAATCCATTTCAAAGAAGGTGTCCTTCGTCGTCAGCGTCAAAACTACTTTAATTGATTCCAACGAATCTCCGATTGGATTATACCAAAGTTTTGGGACGAATGGGTCTCGTTTTTGGGGCAGATATTACGAGGAAAACTTCAGAAAATGTATCCTATCAGAAAAGCCTACTGAAGTTTTTGTTTGAGGATACTTTTAATGGCGCCGCAGATTGTAAAAATTTAATGTGCTTGATACATGGACGCAACCAAAAATAGTAAGAGCTCATTCTGCGTAAATAGTAACACCAATAGTTGAAAAATGTTCGGGTACTAAGAGATAACTTATACATTCAAAAAATTAAGACAATAATCACCTTAGTCTGCCGTGAATATGAATCCTGTAAAGAATTCGAAACGTGACCTAGTAATAAAAATTTGGTTTCTAATCATTCGGTTTAAATGTAATAACTAGTGAAACCAATATAACGCGATAAAATCCGTAAACTGTAGTTTAATTACAATTCTTTTACCATGTCACGTTCCTTTTATTTATATTCATACTAGCTTTTTCCCGCGGCTTCGCCCGAATGAAATTTAATAAAGAGTAGCCTTTGTACTTCCCCAGGTTTCCGACTATCCATATCAAATTTCATCACACATTAGCCGTGTAGCATACATATTATATTATAAACAGATAATACTTAAAATTACTTTTGTTTTCATAGTCGTCAAACTTCAGGTAAAGATTAGTATGTAGTGTATATTATTAAAGTTATTGAAGAGCTTTTATACCTACTGAATAGAAGACCAGCAAAAATAAAAACTGAAAGCATTACCACAAAGTACAAAATCAGACCGCCTCTCCGCCCCGCTGCGCTTAAGGCGAGGTTGCAGTACAGTGCGTAGCTCGACCTCACCCCCCGCAAAAACAAAAACACGGCGGTGGCGTCAGCGAGTGAGCGCGGGGAGGGGAGGGGGGGTTTCGTGTGTGCGTGTGCCACAGCGCAGCGTAAAAAAACCGTAGATGAGTTATGCGAACTTCAAAAGTGGCACATTAAAAACTGACAAATTCATGACAAACTTTTTTTTTCTAAATGTCTCATTTGGCTTTAGTCGCGTACGCGCTGCGGTCGGAAGCGCTCGCTCTTTTACTCGCGTGTGTGTACGTTACATTTAAAAATGCCGTCGTGTGTAATGAGATTTTGCTAAAGTAGTTAAACTATAGTAGGAAAATGACTAAAAGTTATGGAATCACTTCTCATTCATGAGTATTACAATATTACAACGTTTTATTTTCAATTTATAATAAATTCAGTATCACAAATAATAGAGTGAATAAAAATTGGCATTTAGCGAGTGTAAAAGAGAAGCAGTATTGTGCGTGTTCAAAGACTAAAAAACAAAGTATCCAGATGGGACATTCGTAATAATAAAATACTGATGTGTGTTTTTGTCAAGTAATAAAAGTGATTTGAGGCTGAATCAACACAATATATTATTATTATAGAAATACAAAATCATACGTAAGTTACAAACATTGACGGATGATCAAAGTCCATTCACTTGTTCTTGTTTTTCTCTTTTTAGTATTAAACAACTAAGTAGATTGTACTGCACAGTTTTCGCTGCCGACCCACCGTACCCCTGGCAGTACCCCTGGGGGTATGGTGGGTCTTTCAAAGCTTAACCGTACTCCCAGATAATATTGTTGTGTAATTATTTTATTAATTTCAGTTCGTTAATTTCAAGTTCTACTATTTTGTGGGATCATTCCCAGTATAGTAGTAGTATTGAACAATTCTATGATAGAACTGTCCTAATTCTATTAGCACAACTTGATGAGGAGAACAGAACTAATGGGATAAGTAATAGGAAATGTCCCAGTCTAGTTCTATGTATGTTTTTACAAGGGTATTCAATAGAACTACTGGGAGTGATCCGTAGTGTCACGACATCGCGCTCATATATCCGAATAAATATGTTTTGTAGACGTTCATTTGTTTAATGTGTAAAACAAATGAACGTCTACAAAACAAATGAACGCCTACGAAACAAATGACTTACAGAAAGTGATCAGCTATCGATAGTGATTGCAGAAAACAAGTGCATGCGATTTTCAACCTAATTGACATTAGTCAGAATTCATAATTTTATTACCCTAATATTGCCAGAAAGGGAGAAAAACATAAAAAAAGTTTGTCATGAATTGTCAATAAGGTCGAAAATCGCATGCACCTGTTTTTTGCAATCACTATCGATAGCTGATCACTTTCTGGTAGTCATTTGTTTTGTAGACGTTCATTTGTTTTGTAGACGTTCAATTGTTTTGAAGACGTTCATTCGTTTAACACATTTTTATAAATACATATTTATTCGGATTTGTGAGCGCGATGTTGTGACACTACCCTTGTAAAACCTACATAGAACTAGTGGTAAATTTCCTATAACTGTTTCCCATTAGTTCTATTCTTCTCATCAAGTTGTGCTAATAGAACTAGTGGGAAAAAAGTATCACTAGTTCTATCATAGAACTGTTCAATAGAACTAGTGGGAATGATTCGACAGCGCAAGGATGATGATGATGACGGGTCTTCAACAGTACCACAGATTATACCTATAATATACAAAGCATTATAACCATTAGCAGTAATACCTAAACGTTTTATTCTCTAATTTATCTTCTTGTTGCACTATATCATCGTACTAGCGCTTGTCTTCGCTTGTCTAAAAATACAAAAACGTAAGTAGTAAGTCATTATCATACGAGAGATAACACTGTTCAGTTTAATGTCCACGTAGCACGTTGGTATAACACTACGAGCATTTCAGCCAGGAGTACGGTTAAGCTTTAAAAGACCCACCATACCCCCAGGGGTATTGCCAGGGCTACGGTGGGTCCGCAGCGCACAGTTTTTATATTAACGTACTGTTTTAGGTTTCCATTGAATGAAATGTACTTTTTTAATAAATGTTATAAATAAATCACATCGACTTTTTATTTCCCTACCTTAAATGAATTAATCAAATTTACTTTGAGGCGAATTGAATTTACTCAAGACAGACAAAGTGATCATGTCGCATCTGAGTCAAATTTTTGTTTGTGAAACGGTCAGCATGATGTCACAATGCGCTTCGGTCCAGAGAGTATATGTTTATCTCTATTTCGCGCTTGCGATTAGATGTGCTATCTCACTAACACTTCTTATCTAATTCTTAGTGTGTCGTTTTGACATATTTATATTAGTGTGCGTACGCTTTTCGCGATGCGTGCCACTCGTAAGCTCCGTCATGTTACCTTGTCAGTAACCTGTCTACGGTTTCTTACTAGTATGTCTATGGTTTGAACGATTGAGTTTGGAATACGAATTACTTTGTACTTTTGCGAAAACGTACATGCGGGGGTGGAGGGGGATTTTGCGGAGCAACGACGTACGTCCGCCCTCAATCACGCCTAGACAGGCACTGATGAACGGCCGGCGAGCGATATAATGCCAACATTTTGATAATTTTTTTTCTTGGAGAAAAATGATAACGAAATTACGAAATCTGTTTTTACCATTTATTTTAAAATAAAGAGCTGTTTCTATTGATAATACTTTCATATAAATTCATTATGGAATCTCTAAGCAGTACACGTTTAAAATTGTGATTTAGTGCCATGTTTGACATTTTTTTTTATCGAACCAATCATTCCAAATCGTGTTTCTATCTTTACGATTTACTAGAAGATATGTTCAACTTTTATACTTTAATTTTTATTCATTAAAAATATCATAGTTCATGGGACTTTCAGACGTTCAAAAATCTTAAAAAGTACTGCAACCTCGCCTTAAGCGCGCCAACTCATAGTAGGTAAGCGGTTTTAATAACGCTGCGCTTAGGTCAATTATATAGTGATAACTATTAAACTGTTCGTCCAAACTACTTACTGTAAAAGACAAATTTCATCTACATTAAATAATGATCTGGCAACAAATCTATCAATTTTGAAAACAATTTGATAACTACTCTAGAATGAGCATTGTAAAAAAACATAAATATATTTTTTTGTTATACTGTTTTTTACAATAAAATGATGTAGTTAGGTTATGAACTAAAAACTAAATAGTAATTTGGCTACCAGATCGCATCAATCTTCTCATCAATCTTGGGTATTGATCATACAAATATAAAATCGTTGGGTAAGTGAATTTTTTAATAATGTTTACTCTGGATACGCTACGCCAAAAACATTTTTTTTGTCATTTTTTCTTAAGTTTTTAGTTTTGTTTTTAGTTGATACTTCTCATTCTTTTTTAATAGAGAGCCCTTTTCTACCAATCAAGTCTTGTCATTCGATACCCATATTGAGGTATTTGTGGAAAATAAATAATAAGCCATTTTGTGGCAGCGGCCATCTTGGATTTTTCATAGTGTACTCCATTCTACCAATCAAACCCTTTCATTTGATACCCATATTGAGGTATTTGTGGAAAATATGTTATCCGCGATTTTGTGGTGGCAGCCATCTTGGATTTTTCATACTGAGCTCTATTCTACGAATCAAGCCCTTTCATTTGATACCCATATTGAAGTCTCTTCTTTCTCCTAGCGTTATCCCAGTTTCAGTCTGGGGTCCGCTTTCTAGTCTAACCGGATTTGGCTGAATATTAGCTTTTCCACGAAGCGACTGCCTGTCTGACCTCCGCAACCCGAAGGGATAGCAATATTCCATGGTTTAGACTAGTGTCAGTTTATTTAGAAGGTACTGACGCCCTGTAACGACTGTCAAAGATCTTCACGACAACCGGGACCGACGGCTTTACGTGCTCTCCGAGGCACGGGACAAGCGATAATTAACAATTCAATACGCACATAACTCCGAAAAGTCATTGGTGCGCGCCGTGGATTCGAACTTGATACCCTCTGCATGGCAGTCTGTTGGTATATCCCCTCGGCTATCGCTGCCTCTGATACCCATATTGAAGTATTTGTGAAAAATAAATAATCCACCATTTTGTGGCAGCGGCCATTTTGGATTTTTCATAGTGAGCTCCATTCTACCAATCAAACCCTTTAATTCGATACCCATATTGAGTTAATTTTGGAAAATAGGTAATCCGCCATTTTGCGGCGACAGCCATCTTGGATTTTTCATAGTGAGCTCTATTCTACGAATCAAGCCCTTTCATTAAATACCCATATTGAGTTATTTGTGGAAAATAAGTAATTCACCATTTTGTGGCGGCGGCCATCTTGGATTTTTCATAGTGAGCCCTATTCTACCAATCAAACCATTTCATTTGATACCCATATTGAGATTGTTGTGAAGTAATATGTGATCCACAATTTTGTATCGGCGGCCATCTTGGATTTTTCATAGCGAGCTCTATTCTACGAATCAAGCCCTTTCATGTGATACCCATATTGATGTATTTGTGGAAAATAAATAATAAGCCATTTTGTGGTAGCGGCCATCTTGGATTTTACATAGTGAGCTCCATTCTACCAATCAAACCCTTTCATTTGATACCCATATTGAGGTTGTTGTGAAGTAATATGTGATCCGCCATTTTGTATCGGCGGCCATCTTGAACTTTTCATAGGTAGCTCTATTCTATGAATCAAGCCCTTTCATTTGATACCCATATTGAGGTATTTGTGGAAAATGATTTTTCATAGTGAGCTCCATTCTACCAATCAAACCCTTTCATTTGATACCTAATTGAGGTTGTTGTGAAGTAATATGTGATCCGCCATTTTGTATCGGCGGCCATCTTGAACTTTTCATAGGGAGCTCTATTCTACGAATCAAGCCCTTTCATTTGATACCCATATTGAGGTATTTGTGGAAAATAAATAATAAGCCATTTTGTGGCAGCGGCCATCTTGGATTTTTCATAGTGAGTTCCATTCTGCCAATCAAACCCTTTCATTTGATACCCATATTGAGGTTGTTGTGAAGTAATATGTGATCCGACATTTTGTATCGGCAGCCATCTTGAATTTACAATCATTTAAATCTTTTTTATCTCGATGACAATATGAGTGTATACCAAATATCAGATCAATCATCAGGAAGGGGTAAAATTCCAATTACTAAATTTGACCCAAGCAAACAAAAAAAGATAATACAGGATTTTTGCCGACTTAGTTGATACTTTTCCTTGTAGTATGGCAACATTATACAAAATCTTTATAAATTGTAGCCTATGTGTTATTCTGATGTATAAACTATATTACTGTAAAGTTTCATCCAAATCCGTTCTGTAGTTTTTGCGTGAAAGAGTAACAAACATCTATCCATCCATCCATACATCCATCTATACATACATCTTCACAAACTTTCACATTTATAATATTAGTAGGAAGTAGGAAGTAGGATGGCGAACATTTTTTTTAATTTTCGGATTTTTTTCTTTACTTGTGCTGTAAGACCTTGGTTTTAACCAAAATTGACGATTCTAGGTCAACCGTAAGTACCCTATAGGTTTTGGGTCGAAAACCTATATGGTAGTTCCCGTTGAACTAGAATCACGAAATTTGGCCAAAAGCAGAGTCTTACAGCACAAATAAAGGAAAAATTACAAAAAATAAAAAAAGTGGAAAATTTAAGGGTATCCCCAAACATACATAGTAGACTCCATTTAAGATAGTCCTCTAAGTTGTATGGGCACATACAGATTTAGAGGACTTTTTTTTTTTTGGTGTCGGGTTGGAAAATCCTCATGGAGTCCCTTCGTCCTGGGGGAAGGACAAAGGGGACTGTCAGACTCTTACTGACTAAAAACCAACCCGTGTTCCTCACGTACCCGTGTGTCGGAGGGTCGGGTATCGCTGAAGCATTCCTCGCTACCCCCCGACGGGTATTGGCCCGCCAGATGGTCAGGCGGGCCCCGAACAAAACCCCCTTGGCGGCGGATGAAGGTTTTGGGCTCCGCCGCCAAAACACTCAGCGGCCGCAGAGGATAGGGAGGACGGCAACGCAACACCGCATCTCCTCTTCCTCTGCGGCCCCACCGCGACGCAACGATGGTGCGCCCCCATTTGGTCGCAGGAGATAGGGCGCGCGGCAACACAACACCGACACGCCTCTCGTTCCGCGACCGGACCCGACTGCGAGGGACAGACGAACCGTCCCTCGCACCCGCCCCTTTGGACGCGTCCTGCGCAGGCCTCCGTCAAGCCCACGCGGAGCGTCCCCTCCTGGATGCCTCTTAGCTTCACCGCGGGTGACCAATCCACGGTTACTGAGCCCCCCCCACCACGACAAGATGGAGATCCCACGGGGGGGAGATTTAGAGGACTAGCGTAATTAGCACCAACCTCAAATAAGGTAAAATGCGTACGGAACCCTCGGTGCGCGGTTCAGACTCGCACTTGCTCGAATTTTTTATTTTTTTTAAATAAAACTACAACTCCTGCAGTACGACTAAATCCTGTGTCGCGGGGGAATGAACACCCAGACTCGAAACAACACTTTTATGAATCACACAAAGTGTTGTCTCGTGTGGGGATCGAACCCACAACACTCGGCGCAACGTACTCGTAAGTGGCGAGGCTGCCGCTTAAACCACTACGCCAACCATGCAGTCGCTGTGTTTGAGTAGCTGTTTAACAATGCACCACAGGAGAACACTATGTGATAAAAAATGTTATGTTTCAAGTTTTAGTGTTCTCGGTGATGATGATGGTTCCTTGAATTGTATTTACATCTAACCATTCAAATAAACGTAATTACTTACACTATTCGTAAAATTTTAAGTAATTATAATAATTAAGCATGTTTTCAGAATGATTATATTATAACATAAATAATGATAAAACATTCTTAAACTGCTATTATAATAACGATTAATCTTACGACTAATAGGTATAGCACGCGATAAATCAATAACATCTCGATTACACAATGACCGCAAGTTATTTCTTAATTTGTTTTCCCTACTGTTATAGCTGAAGCCCTGTGGTTTCTCTTCATCGATATGACGAGTTGTCCATAATAATAAATTACAACCTCCTGAGCATAACATAACATAAATGCACGCTTGTATCCCCGAAGGGTACGCCGAGGTGTATTACACGCCCACACTTCACCAGATATGTTATCTACCGGACACATTATTAAGCGAGCGATAAGTAAAATTTTTAATGCACACATAACTTCGAAAAGTCAGAGATGTGTGCTTGGGATACCTGGGGGATCGAACCCGAGACCATCGTCTCGACAGTCCGTTACACCACTGGGCTATCGCTGCTACTAGTCGTAAATGGATTTATATTTTTGCTAGCTGATGTCCGTAGCTGGTAATGTACTTGTAATTTTCATGCCGTATTTTGAGTTTTATCTTTTTTTAATATAAACAATTCCTTCCTTATTCGCCAACATCACAAAAAGAACAATCCCATGTCTCCACCTTCAGTAATTTGGGAACGATGATATACCTATAGGTACGTGATGATAGATACGTGCGATGATATATCAGTCAAAATAAGAAGTCATTATAGTTATAAGTACCTAAATACCTAAACATACAATCAATACATAGATATGTCCATTTCCAAGTGAATAAAGGAACAGAAAAGTCTTTAACTTTACCTTCCCTGGTGAAAATGATAACGTTGTGGACATCTTCATTATTTTTCTAATAAAACGAGCACTCAGTGTCATCGTAGACGGGAATGCAATCTGACCATTCATTAGTGCAGGCGAGTGGATATCATTTTACGGATATTTCATTTCATTTATCAATTTTGTTGACTATTTTAAAGATGTTCACGTTACATTATTTTACATCTTTCCCCTCTATTTTTGTGATTATAAGTTATGGTACCTCGATTATTTTTTTATATTGTTTATCACAATAGATACAGGCGGGGCCATGTTCACATGTGCCTGCCTGTGTAATAGAAAGGTAGGTACATTTTAGACTGCTGGTACATGTATGATAGAAATATGATTTTGCGAAAATGCATGACGAGCGCTTGCACCATTGATAGGTGGGTCATGCTCGGTGAAATAGGGATAAGTAACCTAACTGCGAGTCACCTCACCACACCGTTAAAAACTACAGTGGTCCATACATTTCAAAGAAATCGAGACTCAAATTTCACAGACCCCACAAATACTGATAGTGTATTATTGCGGTCTAAGACATGTTGCATAACAACATCAAACGTCTACCAAAACATCTTATGTAATATTACATACATCGAGTATTATTTACGGAGTTGCTGAGTATCACAAGCTCCTTTACCCTCGAGATAATTAGATCTCAATGTGAAATCAGCAAGGGAAATTGTGAGCACCGAGCTGTGAACAAAAATAACTTTCACGTGAAAAACCTCAGTAATTTATTTCCGTTCGTTTTTCTTTACTATTTGCGTGAGTATATTATATTACGTAATCGATTCGGCTAAGGCCAAACAAGTGATATTCATTCAAGCGCGTTTATTTTATACTAGTCGACGCCAGCGGCTTCGCACGCACATATTTTCGAATTTCCCGTTTTGCCCGATCCCGTGGGAATTTCGGGAAATCCCGTCTTAGTGCACCTCTACGGTCCCTAAGGAACATACATGCTAAATTTCAGGTTCTTGCGCCGAGTAGTTTCGGCTGTAGCTTGTCTGTCAGTCAGTCAGTAACGCAAGGATTTTATATATTAAGATTAAGTTGTAGGCTGTGTTGATACTGAGGTGGCTGGTGGCTTCGGAAAGCGATAGCCTAGTAATGGTGTCGAGTTCAAGTCCACGGTGTGCATCACAAACTTTTCGTACTCATTAATACGTACCTACATAGGTACGTATTAATAAGTACTTAAGTGTATTTAATGTGTGTATGTATTTAGTAAAATTGATTTTATTTTGTGTAATGTATGCATACATCATATCTATTAAATATATATAGTCAAACCCCACTTTTTAAAATACACCTACTTTTGTATTGTTGTGTTTACTTATTTCGTATTCCTCATGCATTGCGTAAGGTGAAAGGAATGAGGTACTCCATTAAATGCCAGTGGATGCTATAAATGTATGTATTTATTGAATAGAACGGACAGGTCCCTTTACCCTATTTCTAAAGAATGATCCTTATGTTGCATATATGTATCACGTATACCATAATATCTGAATTAATGTTACATATGACGATTCTAGTAAGCGGACCCCGGGTTACAACTGGGGTAAATTGAAGTGTGTGCTATGTTAACATGTCCCGAAGGCCATGCTACTTGCTATATAAACGACGAACAAGCATTTAGGGTAAAAAGTTCCTCACGATACAAACGTATTTTAAGAAAACTTATTAAAATGTTAATAGGCTCAATGACACTGACACTATTTTGCAAAAATAAGGTCATAAGCTAGTCGTCATTGTTTAGAGGCATAGATAGATTTAAAAAGTTAATTGCACCACGTCATTCAAGAACAAGTGCAAGAGCTAGAGCTACTAGAAAATATATAGTTAATGATATTTGGATCAATTAGACTTGTGCTGTTAAATCTCAGCCTTATGACTTTAAAATATAAGTATCCCTCTGTTATGCGGAGTTCGGACGGCAGTCGCTCTGGGAAAAGCTGTGATTCTTTCATATCTGGCTAGACTAGCGGACTCCGGACTCCAATGCATAAGTCTTGGATGTAACCGGGATATCGCTAGGACGATGATGATGATGATCCATTGTCTAGTACTTATAGTATAAGTTCTGATTATATGGTGTTGTGAGTATGTGGTAGAATATTATTAATATTAATTTAGTTATTCTACGTATATAAATGTATATTACATATCAAGTGCGTATTTACCAAGTGCTAAGATATATCACGTAGGCGTATCAATTATGAGGGCACACTGAAATTATACCTAACGCAACATACGAAGATTAATATAAATAAGAAAGGTCTTACTTACCCAACGCCTACACGCCTGTGCTTTTAATAACTATGAGAGGCTGTATTAATAATATGTGTGTGCTAAAATAATATTTCGGAAGAGCAAGCTACGAAGCAACCTCGGATTACTGCCCCGACAACCATTAAACACTCAACAGCCTATCTTGTAATTTATATATTTATATCGAATGGGAAAACAACATAGTCATTGCTTTAATCAGAAGTCAGAGGGGTGTTGTGTATCGGCGTTCGGAAATAACACTCAGCCTAATTTGTAAATATTGTAGAGAACAACACGTGTTTTGTAAATTTTAAATAAAATTTTAAAATTCTCATATTAAAAAGTATGTAGTTTATTAATAACTAGCAGTTGCCCGCGGCATCGCCTTCCCTAATTCTCAACCTTCATTTTACCCCATGGCGTATAGATGGCTTATTAAAATATCCTTGCTTAGTTCCTTGTCCAAATTTCATGTTCCTAGTTTCAGTAGGTTGGGCTCTGTAATTATATGTCTGCAGGACAAGTAATTTTATATGTACTTAAGTATGATACATATACTGGGTGTAAGGGACGGTGTACCGAAAACTGATACCAGTGATTCAGTGCATTAGACTGAGACCTATGGCGGTCGAATTTGCCGGAATGAATCTAAGAAATCGACAATTATAAAAAAAAATGCTATGTAAATAGGAACACGCAAACTCGCACTATCAGCTGTTACGGTCCTACAGCGGCGGGTGGTAGCGGCGGGTGGTAGCGGCAATACTTACGATGTACTGGTGCGCTTAAAGTGCAGCACTTTAAGCGCACCAGTACATCTTATCACCAGTACTCTGATGTAACATCAGCCGCGCGCCGCGGCCGATGTTACATCAGAGTAAACGCGCCATGTACATGTTTAATTCTTAAAATTTTACAACAATATTTATGCGGGTCGACTATAGTTACTATTTCATTACATTATATGGCAAAAAATGCTAAAGAAAATTCGGAAAATTCATGAAAATTTTCCGGAAAATTAGACCGCCAATGGGCTCAGTATCATGTACTGAATCACTGGTATCAGTTTTCGATACACCTTCCCTTACACCCTGTATATACCGATAAACAAAGAAAGAAGACAAATAATTTTCCCTGTGGGCTCTATAGAAAGTCATCTAAAGCTTCTTTTAGTACAATAATAAACAAAAACTGGTGAAATAAAGCTAGGTACCAATTGTTCACAAATTACATTAGGCGGTAAAGGTCCTCATTAGTGGGAGGATCGTTACTCCAAATCACAGAATTGACTCGTGAAACACCGGTATCGGAATACGTGGCTGTTTTATCTGTCTACGGGCCACTACTATGGATACAGGTCTCATATAATTTATTTTAACCAGTAACATCGAACATAGTGAGCTGCCGGTTGACCCTTTGCGACCCGTATGGTACGTCGAGTTGTTATATATTGTACAGTTAAACCTTCCTCATAAAATATTCCATTCAATGGTGAAAACTGAATGAAAATAGTATACAAAATTATAGAAACAACAATGCAGCAGGGTACTTTGTATTATAATATGATTTTATTATAAAGAAGACTGGGAAACAAGACAAAGTAGTAAGTAAATAATTGTATTAATAAATTCACGAATCAATAAATAAAATGTTTTGCAGAGATATACTTTACGCATAATTAAATCGTTAATCCCTTGCCATAAACGAACATTTCATTACCAAAAACACAGGCGGTATCTTCAAAAAATTATTATGCTATATAAAAAGGCAGGGCTAAGAATCTCTCTATATTAATAACAGTATTCTAAAAAGAAAGAACAATACAAAAGCAAATATGGATAGCCTTATACTTTGCCACAGGAAAAGTGTTATTGCATTTTATAGTGACGTGTTATGGAATAAGTTGGAAATTGTATTCAGAATTTTGCGATCGACCACGAACGTAAACTTCGACCAATGTGGAAAATAAAACTGTGCTGGAATTTATTCACTCTTCGCCGGTACTAGCAATTTATGGTCAGTGTTTTATTATTTTTATTGAAACTGCAGAGGGTTTTAAACTTCAAGCGCTATAGTAAATATTTATGTGCGTTAATTTATTGGCGACAAATTTTAAACAAATTATATCTTACTTTACACTACGACTGCCTCCGTGGTCTAGTGGATAGCGTATGCGACTGCTGATCGCAGGTCCCGGGTTCGATTCCCGGGTCGGGAAAAGTTTTACTGGGTTTGTCTGAATTCTCAGTAGCAACACGGAGTCTGGTGATGTGCCCGGTAACGGCAATAGGCTCGCCCCCTTTTACGTGGAACCTAACAATTCATGGCGAAATGTGGGTGTAATATTACACCTCTGCCTACTCCTTCGGTGATATAGGCGTGAGTCTGTAAAAAAAAATCTTTCTTGAAACGTATTGTTGTAAGCTAAGTAACGAGACAAAAAGGTCAATATTTTCGCTTTTTCTGCAATCTGTAAATTGCAACCATGTTTGTTTGTTTTCATCATATAAACAAAATAACATAGATGTATAAGCAAGGATAAATCCAAATAGCTAAGATCAATTAATGACTTTATATCAAATGAGACTCTACAATATTATTTTTAAATTTCCTTAATATTTAAAAGTAAAGTATACCTCAATTGTGCAAATACGAATATCCAATCAACTCTTACTTTAGAAACATCACAATCAATTGCTATCCTCTCTGTTTGAATTCATTCTACTCATTTCGTTTCTAAACATTACCTTTCTTATTTACCATCGTTCTATACAACCATGATTAGTAACAATAGTAAGTGATTTCAACGTGAGTTAACGAGAGAATATGAAAAGCTAACCACAGAATGCTAATGCGAGTGAATACAATTCGTAGAACTGGGGTAAGCGTAAGTGCTCGGAATCTTTTTTCAGTGAAGGACCTTTTACTGGTGGCCGCCGCGAATATCCTATAACTGCGGTATGCAGAACACTGAGAAAGATAAGCTATTCGTGGCGAACCTATAGGTACTATATGTACGTTGTTGAACTACATAGTCCGAGAGCAGGCTTCAATTTTGAGTAGGTATTTATAGGTTTTCAGCTTGCCTCAAATAGCTACCCAAAATTGATGCCAGCTCTCCTACTAACACTTTGAATCCTCTCTGCCTTAGGTCAATGACTTGATATATAGATATAACATTAGAGGATGCCCGTTTCCAGGGCGCGAAGAACGGGTTTGCTTCTCAAACCCAATAAAATGTTATTGAGAATACTATCAGAAAAAAATTCAAAACCGAGAGGCAGCAATAGCCTTTTGTTTTGTTGACTGCGGTGGAAACTCTCCTTAAGAGCCATCTCAACTCGACGCCAACCCGGCCAGAGTGTGATCGACTGGGCTTGGGACTGGTGGAGGAGGTGTGTGGAGGCTCTCGCCAGGCGTTCGGGGCATACTCACTAAAACCACCACTGCTATGTCCCTACGGGTCCCGTGTAGTGGCGGGGTCACGCGATTCGCGGATAGCATACTTTTCCGTGACCCCGGCCGGGCTGGCCCGCCGTTAGTGTTGGCAGGCCCCGCCTCGTTATGTTACTTGGGAGGTGACGCGGAGACTGCGCCGTCTCCTTGGCGGACGGGGAGCAGCCCCAGCGCTCGTCGTCCGCAGGCACTAAGACGGCCGCAGAGATAGGGAGGACGGCAACCTGACAACACTGCATCTCTTCTTCCTCTGCGGCCCCACCGCAACGCATCAAATGGTGCGCCCCCATTTGGTCGCGGGAGATATGGTGCGCGGCAACGCAACACCGACACGCCTCTCGTCCCGCGACCGCGCCCGACTGCGAGGGACAGACAGAACGGTCCCCTGTACCCGCACCTTGGGCCGCATCCTACGCAGGCCTAACCCTAGCCCACGTGGAGCGTCCACTCCTGGGATCCCGCCTAGCTTGACCGTGGGTGTGTAAACCACGGTTACTGAGCTCCCCCACCACGACAAGGTGGAGATCCCACGGGGGGGAGGCAGCAATAGCCTAGTAATGCGATTAACGGCCTGCTACGCAAGGGATCTCAAATTCAAACCCACAGCACAGCATTTCTAAGAGTTTTCCATAATGTTCTCAAAAGATATGAGGGGTTCGCCAACGCGCTCTTATCCAGGGTAATGAACTATGTCTGCCATAGCCACAAGGGTAAAATTGTATCAGACACACACTACGGGCACATACTGAAAATAGGCGCGTGCCCAGTGGGACATTTTATTTGTAATATTGGATAAGACATTTAATACAATTATCGCTCAGCTTCGCTTGTAATTGGACAGCCGCCTTAACAATTCTCACGTCCTGATCTGCCATTTCTCATTACCGTAGGAAACTTAGCCGACGTGACTGCACTCTGTAAATTAACAATACGTTGTTTTGCTTTATTTTATTATACTACACCGCCATTATTATCTAGATGGAATAGATGGCCTTTCCTTGAATATTGTTTGTGTGTTAGAATCTTAGCGTAATACGATTGTAAAAGTTAATTGAATTTATTTGAGGTTTGGTTCGGATATTATCTTATATTCTTAGTTTTTAAGGGCGTGGTGAATTGTCGGTTGCATTGTGAATTGAATTTATGACTTACACCATATGATAGGGCAGCGATAGCCTAGTGGAGTTAGTATCTCCACTAGGCTATTGGCCAGGCTGTCATGCAAAGTGTTCGAATCCATGGCACCACTGAAGTTCGTTCGTTAGTTCTGAAGGTCCGTTAGAGAGGCATGTGCGTATTGAATTGTTAATTATTATCGCTTGCCCCGTGCCTCGGAGAGCATGTTAAGTCGGCTATCATGAAGATCTTTGACAATCGTTATAGGGATTCAGTGTTATTAAAAAAACTAGTTTAAATCATAGAATATCGCTATCCCTTTGAGTTGCGTAGCTCATACAGGCAGTGGCGCCGTTCAAAAGCTAATAACTAAAGAAAATGTACCAGCTTCAGTAACTAAAGCCTTTTGAACCATAAAACTGTGTTTATGTCACTTACTCTGTAGTTTAATGTAGGTAATGTCCTGCCATTGCAGGATGCCTAAATACCAGAATCAGGTACCCTATAGAGAGAGCTTAATCCTAAAATCATATCAGCCACTGAGCCTTTAAACTATGTACAAAACTATTCGACAACTTATTGCTTGATTTACCAATTAATTGTTAAGCTATGCCTATATTTATCCAAAGTATTTGAGTTTACAATTACACCGATAGCCCAGACGGTCAAGCGTGAAACAATAATTGTGCGTCAATGCGAAGTTTTCAGAAGAAGCCGGCAAAGCCTGCCCTGTACTGAGTATTACGTCAGAGCTTAACATAGATGAACTGAGTAATGGAAGTGATTTTCACCTTTGCTGAATTTGCAGTTTCGTTATATTATTTAGCATACAAAAATTTGCTACTCTAAAACGGCTTGATCGATATTTATGTATTTTTTTGTATATTATTTAGTAAATCTTAGGTTTTTGTACTTACCTTTTACAGTAAAGGATCTTTCAGAAAGGCAGCGAATTTCATTAAGATATAAGTAATTCCAAATTTTTCATTATTTTATTTAACAGAAATAGTTAAAACGAGTGCTAATAGCAATATTCTGGCTTTCCTTTTAGTATATGCAAACCACCTGTGAATTCTTACCATGAATTTTATACCCAAACTATGAGCCAGGCAGGCTCTGGCAGGAATGATTTCTAGAAAAGGTAATTTTGTGTTTATAGAGTTCATTGACCTATTCTGCTTTACTCGCAACATTACAAGTCTAACAAACAATGATCACTATATAACAAACAAAGTATGTATACAGCCAGCTTCTTCATAAAATAACCCCTTTATTTCCATTCTTAAACTTCGTTTCAAAAGACGAATAAACAAAGAACCCACGGACCATAATAAAGGTCACCATGTTGGTGGCTAAAAGTTGCTGTAATTTATTTAGACTATTTTGAAACGAGGTTGTTTACGAAACTTTTCCTCATAGGAATGTTCTTTTACCGTTCCATAACCAATAAAACAGTTAAAGTTGTATTTCCAAGGCATTTAATATTGGAGCTCGTTAAAAGAGAAATTATTTATAGATTTTGTGTCCGCGGTTTCGATTACGTGGTAATTAAAACCTAATTCATGAGTGGGAAAAGACCTTTCTTTTGCTTATGGCTAGATCGCGGGATCGATTCGAAGACCGGCCTAATACTTGCTGATTTAATATCGATGGGCTTCGTATGTGCAGTTGTATCTTTTTACAGAAATTAAATTAATATAATATAATATTCTACCAAATTCACACAACACCATCTAGTCCCAAACTAAGCAGAGCTTGTACTTTGGGTACTAGATAATGGATAAACATATGTACATATATACTTTTTTTTTTGTAAATACATACATATTATAAATAGAAACACCCAGACCAAGACAAACATCCATGTTCATGCACATAAATGTTTGACTTGAGCGGGAATCGAACCCACGATCTTCGACGTAGCAGTGGCTTACACTCCCCCTACGTCAACCGGCCGTCAAGAAAGATATTCCTCATTAGGAACATGCTCCATTTGGATATGAGGAGGGTCAATTAGTCGAGATCTGTGTGCAGATTAAATGTGTTATTATGAAATATTGTCCGGTTAATATCAAAAGAGTTTAGTTACTTACTTCATCGAAGTGTTCAAAATCCTAATAAACATTTTACATCTATTCTGTGTGAGTAATCATCTGAAAGCACTCCAAAGTTCTTTTGTTCCATACATTTTCAGGTTCGATAGCATGTAACAATGCTATTCTAGTAAATCTTATTCTGAAAGCGAACGTCCTTTCAAGGTCACCTGTATCCCTAACTGCGATTGAATACGTCACAAGCGATATCTGATAATGTTCTAATAAACAACCATCGCTTTCAGCTTAAAGTAACGAATGCTATTGTAGCTTTTAAGAGTTCTTGATAAAGACATAGATAAGCAACAAAGTCATGACAAGTTTAGGAATATTAGATATTTGGTTAGCTAGAAGGTACCTAAACCTTATAGAAATAGAAGAAATGTTTAAAACAGTCTGTAAGGTAAGGTTAGGGTGAGAAATTGTAGGTATAAATACCTTCATTTCCTCAACAATATTTACAATCAAGTTCTTCCATTAAGAATGTGAGTTCAAAGATAATTATGCATTTGCTAGGAAAACACATTTACCTAGTAATAGTGATAATTGCGGCCAAGCGCCGGACGCCGTAGCAAAGGCACGCAAAGTGGACGGACGATCTTGTTGGGATCGCGGCAGCGTATGGATGCGGGCAGTTCAAGATCGGTACATGTGGAGGGCTTAGGGAGAGGCCTATATCCAGCAGTGGACGTCTATCGGCTGATATGATGATGAGTGACATTTCTCTATTTTTATACTTTCATGTAATATACTTTATATACTAAGTATGTGATATTCCATCATCATCATCATCGTCGCCCTAGCGTTATCCTGGTTGCATCCAAGACTTGCACGCCTTGGAGCCCGAGGTCCGCTTACTGGTCTAACCAGATGTGACAGAATATCAACTTTTCCACAGAGTGACTGCCGTCTGACCTCCGCAACCCGAAGGGATAGAGTATATCATATTCGACATCTTAATAAAAAAACTTATTCAATTACTTCAATAATTTCGTTGTGTTTTCTTATAGAAAAAGGTGTGAAATAAAGTTTGATAGCGTTTTGGCAGAGAAAGGCGTGATTGGGTTCGAAATAAGATTTCATTGTTATATCCCAGGTGTGCTATCTGTCTATAAAATACAGCCCTTTTCTTTTTATATGGGACTCGTAATTTATCTTCACTGTTTTATGAGCGTTTTTGTTTTCTAGAAAATAATAGAACAGAGAAATCCAGGTAACAGGTAGTAAGATCTATTTGATTTGTACGGATCTCGGATTTTGAAGTAAAAGTGATAAGCACAGATCATTATCATTATTACAGAATAGAATCGTAGAGAAAGTGTTGCATAACTCAAATATGTGCTATGGTGTGATAAGCATGTCCAGTATTTTATTTAGGTGAGCGACTTTAATTCAATAGACAAACTAATACAAATACAATTTTAATTACATATGTTCTATATAAAATACATATAAAAATTAGTACTCCTTTACAAAGGTAAGCTATGTTCCTGTCTAACTTTTTAACTGCCAGCTCCCTGAAAATGTGGCGCCTAGCTAAGCTAGTGACTATGCACACTCACCTAATTACGTACAGGATGAATTCATTCCCTTTCCTTTACAGGTCAGGTATGGTAGCTCTGGAAGCGTGGACTATATTTTTATTACCCTGCGAATAACTGGATAACGAATATTCCGAAGTTGTTTCATTTCACGCAATGAAGCCGTATCAATGAAAACGTCAAAATTATTCCACAAATAGTACACGTTTATGGATATCAATAAACGTGTACCTATGTGAAATTCTCAAATCCTAAGATTCAGACAAATATCAGTTGTGGATCACGTAAGGTGATTTTTAGGTCAACTCAACTTTACGACTATTTTTTATCCCTGCTTTGATGAAATTTATTACGCAATTCTGCTTTCGAACAACACAAACAACAGTTTTATGTACTTTCAACTTACTTGACTGCCTCCTTGGTCCAGTGGACAGCGTATGCGTCTGCTGATCGGCGGTCCCGGGTTCGATTCCCGGGTCGGGCAAAACTGTTACTGGATTTTTCCGAATTCTCAGTAGCAGCCCGGAGTCTGGTGATGTACCCGGTAACGGCAAAAGGCTCGCCTCGTATTACGTGGGACCAAAAAATTCATGGCAAAATGTGGGTGTTATATTTACACCTCTGCCTAAAAAGACTATCAACTTACTTACGTGTGTTAAAATTATGAACATTAAACCAATTCACATACAGCCAAAAGTAAAACCGTGCCAGGTTTTCGATATTATGTATTCATGATTTGTATTCTGAAAAATATGCTTTATTCGCTGAAACGTTTTGTATTTCAAAGTCAAAGTATCACTGTTAGTGTTCTAGGACTTGTGTGTAGATATTATGTGTGAATAGCAATACCGAAAATCAACTCTACATGCCACGCAGAAATCATGCACGATCCAAATGTTATCTACATTCTGTAGAATAAAACATACATACATACATATCGTCATGCCTTTTATCCCCGAAGGGGTAGGCAGAGGTGTATTTCTACACCCACTTTTCGCCAGATATACTTTAGTCCCACGTAATAAGGGGCGAGCCTATTGCCGTACCGGGCACATTTCCAGACTCCGTGCTGCTACTGAGAATTTCGTGACAGAAAAAACCAATAACACTGCCCGACCCAGGAATCGAACCCGGGACCTCCCGATCCCACGCGTACATTTATGCCGCGAGACCAATGAGGCAGTCGTAAAGGGTTTGATGTCGAGTTTTCCGTCTCTACGCAAAGATGGTATTTGCATCGTGTTATCCCTTAGTCGCCTCTTACGACACCCACGGGAAGATAGGGGGTGGTGACACTTGTATTCTATGCCGTCAACCACACGGCAATAGAATAGAACCTTTTAAAAAAAACGTAAATACGTCCACTGCTGGACAAAGACCCCCAAAGCTCCCCACAGAGACGGATCTTGAACCACCCGCATTAGCATCTCATTATCATATTAAAATCTCATCATCAATCTCATGTTAAAATTTATGAAGTAAAACTTACGCAATAAATTATTTAAAATGAATAGTCATATTTAACTATACTCGTTCTTTCATGAAGTTATTTAGTTAAGTTAAAGTTATCATATAATATTGAACAACATAAGTTCTTCAGTAAAAGACAGAGTTTTGACTAACAATCGTAAGAATAAACAGTACATATAACATTGTACAACAAATTCTTAAACACTTGGTCCTTATTTGGCCGGGCACCACTTACTAGAATGTCCTATTAAACAATGCGTCTTGGATCTTATCCACTCAACTAAATGAAGTACCCTACGCTCTACATCACTACAAGAAATTATGGGATTACAAAGGTAACGGTACGTATTCACTGCGGTGTACGCTGCCTTTCCGATTAATATCCTTGTACATAATTATAACATACATAAAATGGGTTGCATATTAAAAAATCAAAACTTTCTCGAGCAAATTTCAAAAGAACAATAAACGAAATTACAACATTTAAATGACTAAATGTTTTATTAAGAAAAAAAATTGAATCCCAAGGTATGTGACATCAAATGAACGATTGATCAAAAGTTTGTGTAATTTTAAAATATCAAATCGTAACTAATCAATTTTTTAAAATTTCTTATTAAGAGTTATTTATTCAAATGTAGGTATACTTATATTTGATGTACATCATTAATTTTAACACATTAATTTGTCCAAAAATTATGATTAAAATACAAATAGACGACTTGGCGACGCCCATGGGTCCGACTGTAATTCCAGTAACTAAATAGGTTATGTTAGGTTCTCTTTTGACCCTTAATCCGAAAATAGGAGCCGTGCGAAGCAGGGCTTCGTCAACTTCAGTTTATTAAACTAGTGTGAAGAATGTGGCCTAAGTTGACGGAGCCCTCCTTCGCAGGGCTCCTATTTTTGGGTCAAGGGTCAAAAGAGAACCTAACATAACCTATTTATTTAGTTTGTCGCACCGAACTCTAGGCACTAGCACTAGGGATTTTGTACTTAAACGATTTGGTCAATAGTGTAATAAATAATATTAACATTGATTGATTGCTTAGATCTAACAAGAGTTGCGCTACATTTGTTCTAGATTTTTTTATAACCGATCACGCGCCAATCGTTCTGTGTATGTATCCCTCTCTGACCCAACGTAAACTTTTGACTCAGTCCACCCGAATAGACTTACCCAGCTTGTTATTAAAACTCGAAAATATAGACTTCAGCTCAGTATACTCAACTTTCAATCCTAATGTTGCAGTAGAATCGTTTCTCAACCTATTATCAAATGCCATCAAAAAATATTCAAAGCTTATAAACACCTCAAATAGGAAAACAAGTCTCAAACCCTGGATAACACCAGGCCTAGTAAGATGTATTAGGCACCGAGATAACTTCCGTGGTTGATGAGTGGTTGGAGAGACGTCACGGCGTCCTCACCTTCCGGTTGACTCAAATCCTTACCGGCCATGGTTGTTTTGGCCGGTATTTGTGGAGGATAGGCCGGGAGGAAACGCCCGGATGCCACCATTGTGACAGCAGCCGCGACCCTGTCGAAGACACGGCGTTGCATACTTTGGCGGAATGCCCAGCTTGGGCATCGCAGCGCCGTGATCTGGTCGCGGCTCTGAATACGGTTGTCCTCTCGCTCCCGGCCGTAGTTCTGTCTATGGTCCGGAGTGAGAGGTCTTGGAACGCCGTCGCCTCCTTCTGCGAAGCAGTCATGCTGAGCAAGGAGGCGGCGGAGCGGGAGAGGGAAACACATCGCCCTCTCCCCAACCGTAGCTCCGGGCGTCGGGGACGTCGAACAAGAGACGACCTCCGACCACCCTGAATTCAGTGCCTGCGGACGGTGAGCGCTGGGGCTGCTCCCTGTCCGCCAAAAGGCGGGAGGCGGCGCGTGTCCTCGCCGCCTCCCAAGTAGCTTTGTGAGGTGATGGATGCGAGAAGTTTGAAGGATGCAAGAAGTTTGATGGATGATTGCGAGATCATAACGAGACGGGGCCCGCCAACACCAACGGCGGGCCAATCCCGGGCGGGGTCGCGAGAAAGTATGCTAATCGCGAATCGCGTGACCCCGCCAACTCACGGGACCCGTAGGGACACCGCGGTGGTTTTTAGTGGGTATGCCCCGAACGCCTGTAGGGGAGAGCCTCCACATACCTCCTCCGCCAGTCCCAAGCCCAGCCGTTTTAATGGCTGGGTAGGCGGAGTTGAGACGACTCATAAGGAGAGTTTACCACCGTAGTGAACAAAAAAAAAAGGCACCGAGATAACTTACATCTTCAAGCAAAATTATCACCACATAACGCAATTTTAAAAGTCACGTACTGTAGATATCGTAACTATTGCAACAATCTGCTAAAGAAAGTAAAATCGCAGTACGATAAAAATAAGTTACAAAAAAATAAAAACAGCCGTAAAGCACTGTGGCGTAGTATTAAAAATATAACAAACATGAAGAAATCAACAAAACCACCCCTTGAATTACTAAATCTTTCAGACAGCCCTGAAATCTCAGTGAACTTAGTCAATATTTTTTTTGTTTCTTTTTTTGCAGATAATTGCAAACCTTGCTTCCAAAATAGGTACACACAGTACTCTTGATCATTCACCTTTATTAAGCCACACTAAGAACTCAAAACACAACAACCAATGCGATTCAATGACTCTCATATATACGGATGAGTCAGAGATCGAGGCAATCGTCGTAGGTTTGCATAATGATTGTGCAGTTGGCGTAGACGGTGTAGCAGCATCACTAATTAAAGCTGCAAAAAATGTACTTGTTCCCCATATCACACACCTATGTAATCTTTGTATTAGTAAGGGTATCTTCCCCGACCTCTTGAAGGGAGCCTTAATTACTCCAATACACAAGAGTGGGGATAGAGATAGTATCACGAATTATAGACCAATATCGGTACTTACTACTGTTTCCAAAATACTGGAGAGAGTGCTAAATAGAAGACTTATCGAGTACCTTGAACATAAACATCTAATTTCAGAACAACAATTCGGCTTTAGGAAAGGTAGGTCTACAGAAGATGCTGTGCTCGAACTTACGGAGACAGTAGTCAAACACCTTGATAATAAATCTAAAGTCGCTGGTATATTTTTGGACCTTACCAAGGACTTTGATACTGTCTCTATTCCCATGCTTGTTTCAAAAATGGAATCTCTGGGAAAACGCGGCAATGTCTTAGAAATTTTCAAAAGATATTTAACAAACAGAACTCAATATGTTAAAGTTGATACGCATATGAGTAAAGCAGCCAGTCCCATTTTTGGTATTCCGCAGGGTAGCGTTCTTGGTCCGACTCTCTTCCTCATTTACATAAATAGTCTGTGTACTAAAGCTCTACCTCATTGCAAAATACTAGCATATGAAGATGACACAGTACTGTTGGTACATGGGAAGAACTGGGAACAAGTTCGTCAATTCAGTGAGACCGCTCTACGGGAGGTAATGCTTAGAAATAATTTATTAACACTAAATACTCAAAAAACTAAGTACATCACCTTCTCCTCTCGGTATAATTCACTTCCTCCCATTGGAGGTGATTGATTTGTGAGTTGCAACAGTGGGCTTTTAGGCAAAGTGAGTCCATTGACTCACTTTGCCTAAAAGCCCACTGTTGCTACTCACAAATCGAAATATGTGGCTGCGTTCAGGTAGAACACGACAACGAAATAAAATATTTGGGCGTAATTCTAGATAGTACTTTATCGTGGCAACCACATATAAACAATTTGGTCGCTAGGGTCAGAAAGCTGATGCCGATTTTCAGAAAGCTCTCTAATCTAAAACTAAAAAACTCTGCTAATCACGAAACACTGATACTTGTGTACTATGCACTCGCACAATCAAAAATGTCATATTGTTTAATGGCTTGGGGTGGTATTAGTCCTACGTGTATGATAAGGCTGGAACGCACGCAAAGAGCGGTGCTTAAAATAAAACTTGTAAAGCCAAGACGGTATGGCACTACAGCTCTATACAAAGAAAGTAGAGTCCTTACAGTGAGACAGCTCTTTGTTAAGCAACTATTACTGCGTAAACACATAAGTTTGCCTTATAACCAGGAAAATGTTAATCGCAGGTACAAAAGAATCTGTTCTACTGTCACCCACAGAACTGCCTTGGCAAGTCGGCAGTATTATGTACTAAGCGCTCGTATCTATAATAGAGCAAATGAGTTATTTAATATCAACAATCTCAACTCAAGGCAAGCCAAACATCATATTAATATCAGGCCCCAGAGTCTAACTTACGCAGAAACGGAAGATTTACTTAAATAAAACAAAATATTATACAGCTAACACCCAAACACTTATTCATCATGCGTACACACACACATACAAATTATTAATTTAAATTAATGTAATTATACCTAATGTTGTTTTTTACAAAAATCAAACCTTGAACTGATGGAAGGTGCTGATAGCCATCACACAGTTTTATACTAGTACAGCTGTCAACATTCATAGTTTGTAACAGCATAACACGTCTTTCTGTACCTATAATGACAACCTATATTGTATTTTTGGTAACCAATAAAATTATTATTATTCATTTATTTCTCATCAATCAAATTTAAATTACATTTTTAAATATATCACAAAAAAATTAAATACATTTAAAAATATAAAAAAAACCGTGGGATCCCACCAGCAACGGGCACAGGGTCCAAGCTGCCGGTGGTTAGGGCTCCAGAGACAGGAACTTCCTCACAATACGTGCCGTGTCGAGAAGTACTGCCTTTTGCATCAGACCTTTGACCCAAGCACCCAACGCGAGCCTCTTAAGGTGACGATCGAGGCTCTTGGCTATTAGGCCATTAACCGTTACAACTATCGGCACAATAATTGCTGAGTCCACATCCCACATGTCGACAATCTCGTGAGCCAAGTCCAGATATTTAATCTGTTTGTCTTTCTCGGCTTTCACGAGATTCTCGTCATGAGGAATGGTGACATCAACAATTATTGCGAGGCGCTCTGATCGATCTATCACCACAATATCAGGTTTGTTGGCTACAACAGTCCTGTCTGTGACGATAGATCGATCCCAGTACAATGTGGCATGACCATTTTCGAGAACTGGCTCTGCCACATACCTGTAATACGGTACCTCGATGTCTACAAGTTTGTATTTCAGAGCAAGTTGCTGGTGAATGATTCTAGCTACTTGGTTATGTCTGTGCAAGTACTCGGCGTTAGCAAGACGTGAACAACCGGAAACAATATGCCTGAGAGATTCACCGGACTGGTGACACGCACGGCAAATATCGGTAGTGCCATCCCTCAGGATATATTTCCGGTAGTTATTCGTCTTGATAACTTCGTCAGTAATTGCACAAACAAACCCTTCGGTTTCCCCAAAGAGGTCACCGAAGCGTAGCCAGTTCACCGAGGCCAATAGGTCTACATCGGGTCCATACAGGGCCCGATGAAACCTGCCATGAAGCTCCTTGCTCTGCCATACACGCTTGCGCTCATCAGTACTGAGTACTACAGGTATGCGCCAGTTCTCCTTAGCCAACTTGAGCGGGGTGAGTCCATTGTCCACTGCGACAACATCTCGATGCATGTCCCCGTTCGCCCGGAGAAAATATTCTCTGAGATTGCACACCTCGCGGTTGTGTAGGGTCTTGATATTCAGAAAGCCACGACCCCCACACTTCCGCGGGATGTACAACCTCATCACGGATGAACGAGGATGATGCATACGAAATGCCGTCAACAATGTGCGGACTCTTCTGTCCAGGGCGTCCAATTCAGACTGAGTCCACTTGAGTATGCCAAAGGAGTATACAAGAAGTGGCATGACCCAACCGTTGCAAGCACGAACCTTGTTGCCACCTGATAAAAGGCTTTTTAATACTTTTTTCAGGCGGCCAAAGAAACGCTCTTGCAACGATTGCTTCATGTCAGCTTCATTGATACTTAAAGCCTGTGACATACCCAAGTACTTATAGGTATCGGTTAAGAGAAGCGATCTTAGGTTAATGGAATCTGACAGTTGGATCCCCTCAGATTCCACCATCCTGCCCTGCTTCACATGAATGACAGCACATTTATCCACACCGAACTCCATATTGATAGACTTACTAAAGTTTTGGGTTACGTTTAGTAAATCTAGCAATTGGACCTCAGATTGGGCAAATAACTTCAGGTCATCCATGAATAACAGGTGGGATACGACCTGACCGCCTCTCTGTAACCTATAGCCTAACCTTGAACCCTCCAGTAATGTACTGAGAGGGTTCATGGCTAGGCAAAACCAAAGGGGACTCAGACTGTCGCCCTGAAAAATTCCCCGCTCAATTTTAATACGTTCGCCGTCCTCCTGGATCCTTCGGCATCCTGGATAGCAAAGAATCGTATTCCATTGCCCCATACATGACTTTAAGAAGGTGCGTAGAGTAGTATTTACTTTATACAACTCTAGCACCCTCAAAAGCCATGTATGCGGCACGGAGTCATACGCTTTCTTATAATCTATCCAACATGCCGCCAGATCCTTTCGGTTACGGCGAACTTGTTGGCTAATGGCCATGTCAATGAGGAGGAGCTCCTTAGTACCGCGAGCACCCTTCCTACATCCATTCTGAGAGGCTGACATAATAGAATTGTCTTCAACATGTTTAGCTATTTTAGCTCTCAGAATAGATGTAAGAAGTTTATAGACCGATGGTAGACATGTTATCGGTCTATAATTGCCGGGCTCGCTAGTACTGCCTGTCTTGTAGAGCAGGTGGGTAATTCCAGTCATCATAAATGATGGCAACGACCCAGATTCTACAGCTGATTGGAATTGAGATGCCAAGCGTTCATGCGAACTACGTAGCCACTTCAGCCAGAAATTGTGCAGCCCGTCCAAGCCTGGAGATTTCCAATTAGATAATGGACGGACTGCTTGTGCAACATCCTGGCTAGAAATGGCCACGCATTCCATTTCAGGAATATGTTCGCATGAACGTTCGACATCTTGCATCCAATCACCTTCAGTATGGCCAATGGGCGTCGACCAGATGCTACGCCAAAACATGGCTGTGGCGTTCGCATCCGGCCGCTGCACATTAGTCACACATTGATCTGGTCGTTCCCAGCTTCTGTATACCCACCTCTGATCCCTCTGGAATGTACGATTAATGACGTACCGGTCCACACGTTTTTTAAATCTACGTATTCGGTTTGCCCATGCATAGACTTTCTGTTTTAGGTAGTCAATGCGCTCTGTGACCCGGGCTATATAATCTTGAGGACTAATATTAGCCCCCGAAAAAGCCCGTTTCACAAAGCGCATTACCCTAGGGCGTGTATTCCCCTCCCTAAAACAGATCAGCTTGCCAATAAGTGCCCTTGCCTCGGCAATACGTCGCTCAATCCTGCACTGCCACGCCGGTACAGCAGACCTTTGTCGTACAACGGTATCAGTTTCAAGAAACTTTACACCAGCTATACGACAAGCTGCCACGGCGGTACAGTACAAGATTGAGTGTGTATCACCGAGATCCTCACTATTATCTAAATAATTTGATAATAATGAGTCAAGAGCACTTACCAGCGCTATATTTCGCCTATGCATAGGCAACCGCGGTAGGCGAGGCCTAATAGATGATGGCGTGTACCGGTAGTCCCTAATCGCACATTCCAAAGCATCCTTGACCTCCTCATTGCACTGGGTACTTACATCATCAGCCATGTCATGCTCCTCCCTGACGGCGCTGCCGCCCATTGGCGGTGCGCTCGGTGTCGGTGTTAGTGTGGGCCGGACGGGATTGGCATGGCTCGAAGGTAAGTACTCTGAGCGAATCCTATCAAGCACGGCGTTATCCAACTTGCCACTGCGCTGGATAACCCGTACCTGATCCGATAGTCGTTGAGCCGTGACGTTGATGCTTGGTTCCAAGGCCTGAAACATAGACAGCATGCGACTACGGTACGCAGTGAGGTTAGTGCCCCCCTCTGTCGCCCCAAAATATGCGCGCATGACTTGTTCGTTTATGGATGACGTCCACTTCATGCGCTGCACATTACCACCGGCAGCGGGAACCCTGTGGGGGGCCGGTGGGCCCCGAGGTCCTAAGCACGCTGGTGGCCGGCCTCTCCCACGCCGCCGCGAAGGTGACGGTGTCGACGGCGGAGAGAAAAAAAATTATTATTATTATTATTGATATTCCAGACTTTGGTCAGCTGAACTTTTGATCAAATGACCATCGCTATTTTAAACTTTGTTGATTTGTACGTTGTTCTTTTGAAATTTGCTCACAAAAGTTTTGATTTTCTAATATGCAACCATAAAATGCACGGTTGTCGTTGTGGTTTACCCATTATACTTAGGTACTTAAAACTTCACGGTTTGCACGGTGTCACTGAAGTCGGAAACTGTGACAAGCGCCACGGTATCGATCGCTTTAGCAATTTATGAGACCTATATTTCTAAGCAACCTAACAAACATACATCGTAAATTATGTGTGTTCTTAATAGTTTCAGTAGTTGCTTACACGTGCGTTATTAGTTAGCAAGTCAAGCTCCTTGAAAATTAGGGCGCGACTCTCTAGTGTTGAGATTTTAGGGGCTTTAGCCTTTTGATCCAGTCGAGTGGGTAATGACCCTGACTACTACACCGGCGGCTCAGGGTTCGATTTTCATTATCTGGATTAAGCAATTCTATAATTAACTAGAAGACGCCAGCGACTTCACACGCAAATATTTTAGAATTTCCCGTTTTGCCCGATCCCGTGGGAATTTCGGGAAATTCCGTCTTAGTGCACCCCTACGGTCCCCAAGGAACACACATGCCAAATTTCAGCTTCCTGCGCCCAATAGTTTCAGCTGTAGCGTGTCTGTCAGTCAGTCAGTAACGCAAGGATTTTATATATTAAGATATTTAGAAATATATACAGAACATCGTTTAAGCGCTATCTTTGGGTGGTCTGAAAACTTAGACAGCAGAGTTGGCCACACGCTTAGACTTTCACCTTGAAGCCTGGGGCTCAGTTTCTAGTCTAAACAGATTTTAAAGAATGTCGCCTTATTATATGTATATTCCACAGAGCGACTGCTTTCTGACTGTTCTGACCTTCGCAAATCAAAGGATTAGCAATATCCCATGATTTAGACCACTTTCAGTATATTTAAGAATACCGACTGCCAATAACGACTGTCAAGAATTTCAAAGACTTTCTGACTGCCAGGACCGGTAGTTTACGTGGTCACTCCGACGCACGAGGCAAGCCATAATCAACAATTTAATAGACACATAACTTCGAAAAGTCAGTGGTGTGCTTGGTGGCTTTGAACCCGATACACTTTGCATAGCAGCACCACTAGCGGACCCCGGGCTCCCAAGACAGGCTAAGATGACGATGATGACCCTCTGCATAGTAGTCTGTTGGGATATCACTGCATAATTAGCATCCAAAAATACTTCCTTATATAATTACGAAACAAAGTTTAAAAGTAAAATATGAATCAATAGAATATTAAAAAGACTCGAGAAGCCTCAAACAAAAGATTTAATTCCATGGCATTTAAGTACCTGTCCGTATCAGGCCCGAATAAAGGAGATTAGTTTATTCAAATGCTATTAATTCCTTTTGAAATACGCTGAATTACGTTCAACAATGTACTTACTAAAGAACGATTTGGAAATTATTAGCTGAATTTTGGAAAAGGAATTTCTTTAGGTGACAAAATGTATGCTCGTATAGCACAAGAGGTTCAGCACTCTGTTTATAATTGCGACGATCGTTGTGAGTTCGTTCCTCGCATAACAAGTAAGCCTACTTGTTCTTAAATAAAAAAATAAAAACTTAGAAGAAAATACAACTCACAACACTTACACCCTACATTATCCGTTTAGTTGGCTACATACAAAGGTGGTTGTATACATCTTGTTTTATTTTTTAAGGTTCATTTAATTATGTCCAACTAAGCTTGAAATAGAGAACTACCCTCAGTCACATTTAAATAAAGAACAATGTCAATGACGACGTCAATAATATGGTGTGACAAATGTTTTACGTCATCATAGTTATATTGTGGTGACATTTGCATACGAAGCTACATTAAACAGAGGGTTATTTCTACACCACACATGGCAGGCCAGACAATATTATGCTAAACCCACGCATGTAATGTGACACAGGCATTGATTCCGTTACAAATGTGAAATGAACATGAATAATATTGTTATTATGAGTGCTTTGGAGCTGTCTGTCCATATTTGCTCTTTAAATATAATTGTTTATATCGATACAAGATAAAGTAATTATCATTGGTTAAAATATCGGTATAACATTTAAAATATTGTCTCGCTTTCACACCAAATACATCATTCTGGAAAATGTTTATAATTGCTTACTTACCTTACGGCTAATAATATATATTTAGAACATAGAAAAGGTAGGTACTTTATATTTTAAATTACTGAATAACAAAATTGCGTAAAAGTTCTGTGAGAGACAAGACATCTGCAATTTTTTCGTAGAACTGATTTAATACTGACACTTGTTCCAGAGCGAGGGGCAGTGACAAGACATTAGAAAATTGCATAATAAGAAGAATAAAACTGACAGGACCAAGAATTAAAATGCCAGTGTTTAACCGTGTTAACATATTCATAAGTGAACTTAGGGCCTAGGATATCATCTGCGTCTAAATAAACCCAAATAGTTGCAATAAGTGATGACTTGATTGAGTTGACATTTACATGTATGTATACATTTATGTGTAAATGGTCACTCCATATTATTAATATTAAACAGTAACCTATTCTGCTTGAGATGTTATTACCCTTAATCTGTTTTATGTAGTAAGTACAAAACAAAGTATCAATACCGAATTAATTCGTCCACGACATAGCATCTGTTCATCATCAGCCTTCAACAGTCCACTGCTGGATTAGGCCTTTCCTTTGCTCCCTCTGTCGGCTCTTACGACATCCATGGGATGACACGGGGTGGTGACATTCTGTATTCTTAATCAGTCACCACACGGACGATAGCATCTGTATATTATTATATAAAATTCTGAAATAAGTATGTATATAATTATTACTACTAATAAGGCTATTGGACGCAGGAAGCTGAAATTTGGCATGTATGTTCATTGGGTATCGTAGGGGTTGCCCGAAATTTCCACGGGATCGGGTAAAACCGGGTCGGTAAACACGGGATCGGGTGGGCTGGGTTGTCGTTACAACCCAGCCCACAAGACACCTAACGTTTTCATTTCTACAAACAAACAATTCTGTCAAAGCGGTGAGGTATTCGGGGCGAAGACGGCTACAAAAATGCATTCTTATTAGCCGGTTCAAATTTGCGGTACGTCATAATTCATAACTAGTATGCTTAGTGGGCTTACGAGTCATCATTGTATTGCATTCAAAGCAAGTAGACGTGCCTTTGTACCAATACTTTAAATAATTACATGTTTTTCGCAATTCATAAAATCTGTGACCTAGTTACCGCGTTATATGCTTATACGCTGAGTCAGTGTGTTCGTGAATTATGTTAGTCATATGAGTTTAGAGATGGCTAATCTACAAAATAGCCCTTTTAATCGGAGTACGATGACGCAGTGCAGCCCTCCCAGCACCCCGCAGCCACAGCAACATGCTGCTGAGGAGTCATTTGAAGTCCTGATCTCCAGTGGAATCAAATCCTGGATGTCTTCAATGGATAGCTTCCTTAATGAAATATGCCAGATTGCAGCCGAAGGAAAGTTAAATTCGAAATAAAAAGTTAAAAACTAACTACATCGCTAGAAAAATAAGCGGTGGCGCGGCGCAAATGACTGCCCATTATCAAGTACTTAAGCAAAACAACATTTTGGTAACTGCAAAACTGGAAGCTCTGAAAGAAAAACAAGACCTTTTTGAATATCTAAAAGATTTCAAATAATCAATTACGGAAACCATAGAGGAAAGTTGCGCTAAACCAGAGACGGTAAAGTCCTTTGCTGATATGGTTAAAACCAACAAAAATACCTTTATGTGCCCCAAAAATATGAGCTCTATCGCTATTTATCCAAGTGATAAGCAAAAATCTAGTGGTGAAACAAAATCTCTCGTCCAGAAAATCATTTGCCCAGAACAAATGAAATTACAGGTGCGAGGGCTACGCAAGACAAAAAACGGAGGTGTGATTATAAGCACAAAATCCAAGGACGATATTGAAAAGCTTAGACAAGTGACACAGCTTAGTAGCTCGGGCCTGAAGGTGGAGGAGCCACCAAAACGAAGACCACGTATCGTAGTTATCGGAGTACCAGCGGGTATGCGAGAACAAAAGGTTTATGACTGTATATTCGAGCAAAATCTAGCCGACAAGCTGCCCAACCTTTTCAGAGAATCGTTCCAGTCGTCCATCAAACTCAGCCACAAATCCGACAAAAGTTACAGTTAGAGATTTTACGCTAGTGACCAGATGCTTTAAATGTCAGCAGTATGGTCATGCTGCAAAGACCTGCCGTGAGACCGTAAACACGTGTGGAAATTGTGGTGAGGTAGGTCATCAAGCAAATGAATGCACTTAAAAAGAGAGTACACCTCTAAATGTGCGACGTGCTTCCGCTTCAAAAAGCCGAGTGACCACAAAACAGGCGACCCCGAGTGTCCAGCGAGAAAAATGGCAGAGACAAGGTACATTAACTCTGTAGATTATAGTGAGGGCGCCTAAGAGCGCCGTCCCCATTTATAAGTTTTGCAGTTCTATTAGATTTAGTAACACCCTAGTTTTCGTAAATACTATGATTGACGAAGTCATTAGTGAGTTAGACAATATCTCTGTACATTCTTCAAAAATGTGTGATACGGAAAGTTGCAGTCAATACATATCGAACTTTAACAAACCATTAACTATACTAACCCAGAACATCCGAAGTATTTATAAGAATATAGTCTAAGCATATTTTTACATAGGTTAAAAGCTGAAAGCGACGTCATCATTCTTACAGAATGTTGGCTAGCTCACAGAAACGATAAACTACCAGCATTGTCAGAGTACAACAGGTTTCAAAGCACAGTATCTTTAAATCAAAACGACGGCATGGTAATATATGCAAAAAAGTCCCTACTTGTCACTGTTGAAGAACCGAAGGTTGAAGAACACAACTGTCTAGTGATTTATATCGGTACCGATATTGCGATTCTTGCCATTGATAGACCTCCATGTTTTAGAAACCTAGACCATTTCAATGACGCTTTAAATTGCATATTATAAAGCCTATCTCATTATAAAAATGTTATATTAACCGGTGACCTAAACATAAATTTAAATGCTGATACCTGTGACGCCGGCACCCAAGACTACCTAAACCTATGTGCATACCATGGCCTTTTCCCTTCTCATGCTTTCCCTACACACCAGAGCGGCTCCTGCTTAGATCACGTCATGCTTAAAGCTAGGTTTCATCAATAACACTTGTCACTAACTCCTCCATAACTGACCATTGCGCTGTCCTTATCATACTGGATTTAGCGCAGTCACAGAACATTAGACGACCGCAAGTAAAAACTAAAATAAACATGAGTGGTTTAGAACATACGTTGAGCAACATTGACTTCAGCCCAGTTTTTAATTGTGCTGATGCAAATAATTCATTAGCATATGTTATTAACACAGTGCAAAGCAGCGTTTTTAGAAATTCTACAATTTATTCCGTCAGTAAGAGAAACTATAACTTGAAACCATGGATAACTCCAGGTTTGATTAGATGTATTCGGCATAGAGACAAGCTACATTTAAGAGCTAAACAGTGTCCCGACAACCCTATACTGCAAATTTCGTATAAAAGGTACCGAATTTTTTGTAATAATCTGCTCAGGAATATAAAAATAGAGTACGACAAACAACAACTAAATGACGCAGGTAATAACAGTAATAAGGTTTTGAAGTACTTAAAAACCGTTACCTATACCTCTAAAGAAAATATAGTCGGCTGACGAAGTAAATAATATTTTTGTCAACGTAGGAACATAACTTGCACAACAAATACAAAGACAATGTGGCAACAACCTTTGTGATAATCACTCAAATTTCTCAACCCATTTAAAGAGCGGCAGATCTTTTGTTATGCTAGATCCAGATGAAAACGAAGTGGAACGTGTCATACTAACTTTAAAAAATAACAGCGCAGCAGGATGGGACAACATTAGTAACAACATCTTAAAGCATTTTAAACATATTCTTGTGCCTCCACTGACCCACATTTACCGTCTATGTCTTGCTGAGGGCGTTTTTCCCACATATCGTAAAAAGGCAGTGGTAGTCCCAATTTACAAAAGCGGTACAAAAGGTCTTATAACAAACTACAGGCCAATTTCGCTATTACCATCAATAGCTAAAGTCTTAGAGAAAATAGACAACTGTAGATTAATGGCATACTTAGAAAGTAACGCTCTGCTATCCACTTCTCAGTTCGGTTTTAGACCTAAGTTGTCTACAGCAGACGCGGTACATCAATTAACGAACTATGTGACAGAAGAACTGGGAAAGAGAAAGCATGTCATTGGAATTTTCCTTGATTTAGCTAAGGCCTATGACACGGTGTCTATACCTAAACTTCTGAAAAAGCTGGAAGCCATTGGCATAAGAAGCACACAATTGAAATTCTTTGCTGACTATTTAAAGGACAGGTACCAAAGTGTTCGAATCGGCGAGTTTTCTAGCGCAGAATTAAAAATACCTCAATATGGCATTCCACAAGGAAGTATCCTCGCATCTACCCTTTTCCTAGTCTATATTAACGACCTGTGTAATCAAACCTTAGACCATGGCAAAATTATTACATATGCAGATGATACAGCGCTCCTTTTTGTCGCTGACACGGCCGAGAAGGTACACGATCTTGCTCAACGCTGATTTAACATCGTAAACAACTGGCTAAAATATAACCTTCTAACGCTAAACGCAGATAAAACTAAATTCCTTAAATTCTCTATGCGGAAGCCACCAACTCAGTTAAGTAATAACACCTTATATCAGTTGAGCCGTGTACGCGGATGTGATTACACGTACCTGCGCTTAATGTACGGTTGAGTGCCAGGCGCTAGTGATTTAGCGCCTTATTAACGATGTCCGAAGACTTAGATTTGAGTGAGGATGATGTTGTTAATAATATTATAATTCAAAATAGTGATATAGAATACGGGGTAGATGAAGAGGCGAATGATCATGAAATGATTAGTACAACCAATGTTAACAATGAGTGGAGCCAGATACTGCAAGTGGAAACCGCGGCGCCGGAGCCACCATTAGATAGACCAAAAAGAGGACGAGAGGTGAATCAGGAAGAAGAATGGATTTTGGTCGGAAGGGATGGAAAGAGAGTGAGAAGTTGCCTAAGCAATTTGCGTTGGCGAAGTTACTAATGGAGCACAATATAACTGATATTTCAAGGGTTAAGTATATTAACCCCTATAAGGTGCTGTTGCAGTTTGAAGATATCGAAAGTTCAGAGCGCTTAATTTCATCGAAGGAATTACAAGACCTGGGCTGGAGATGCCATAAGCCTTTAGAAGTAAGTGTGTCGTATGGTATCATCAGAGACGTGGAGTTGGAATTGACTGAGAAGGAGGTTTTGGAAACTGTTTCGAGCCCTTGTGAATTACTGGCGGCAAAGCGTCTGAAACGGCGGAGTGCGGAGAGTAGTACATGGATTGAAAGTGAAACAGTGAGATTGGCATTTAAAGGTTCCACCTTACCTGAAAGTATCAAGATACATGGCATGACTGTAAAAGTAGAACCATACGTATTTCCAGTCACCCAATGCTCGAGATGCTGGAGATTCGGGCATAGTCTTCACTCATGCCCGGCGAAAAAGGAGGTATGTCCTAAGTGTACCAAAAATCATTCAAATTGCCAAGCAACTTCATTTATCTGTGTCAACTGTCGTGGTAGTCATCATGCACTGGACAGAATATGTTCTATATATCGAAGAGAAAAGACAATTAGAGATTTTATGGCTCAATACAATTGCACCTACAGAAAAGCAGCTGCCATGTGTGCCCCCGTGGCTTCGATTCGAGAGAAAGATAATTTACCACCTAAAGTGACTCATAATTCACCAAGCACCCAGGAGCCTTCACAAGAGCCTTCGAAATCAGAGTCTTCAAATGACATGACGTATGCAGCTGCCTTGAAAAGGACCGAGACACCTAAGGACCGCGATCAGCAAGCGGATATTGTATCCACGCCCCCTAATCCAGTGGAGGAACCACAGAGCCCCGCGTTACCTTCGCGTATCTCAAGAAACCCTAGTTCAAAAAAGAAGAAAAAGAAACAACTTCAAACAGCTGTAGATATGGATTTATCTGGGTCTAGTTCGGAGGAGGTACAGGAGAACACAACAAACCCATCGGGCGGTCAAGAAAAGGCGAAACCAGAGAAGAGGCGTGCAGGCGGGTTAACGTTTTTACAATTATTAAATTTGTTGAAAGATATTGCTTTTTCGAGCGACTATGAGAATAACGTGACTAAGATTAAACACGGGGTATCTTTATTTATGAAGTGGTTGACAACAAACATTGTACAGTATCTCTGCGACCTGCCTTTTAAGATTAATTTTAGTATATAATTAAGTATGAATAAACGCCTTAATATAAATATTGTTCAATGGAACGCTCGAAGTATTAGAAATAAATGTATCGATTTTGAGCAGCTCCTATGGCGAGAGAAAATTCATATAGGGGTTGTTTGTGAGACGTGGCTAGATCCGGAAGCTGAGCTTAAAATAAGCAACTATAATATATATAGGAACGATAGGGAGGACTCATACGGCGGAGTAGCTGTTTTTACGCACAAATCGATCAAAACGCAATTACAACCAATGTCCCTTTCTAATCCTAACATTGAGTTATTAAGAGTTAGAATTTTAAACTGTAGGTATGTTGAAAATATAGTTGCTATATATTGCCCACCTAATGTCCGGCCGCCAATATTACAAAACGTATGGGACGAATTATTTTCAATGTTTCGCACAAAAACATTATTTCTTGGGGATTTTAACGGCCACCATCCCAGCTGGTCAAATAAGATAGATTCGAGAGGCAAGATAATATTTGATTCATTAATGGATAATAATTTGATTTCCTTAAATGACGGTAGTTATACATATTTTAAGTTAGTAAATAATGTTTTACATCAATCGTCCCCAGATATCTCTATTGCGACGTCTGATGTAGCGGTATATTTTAAGTGGATGTGTATGAATGAGACATTAGATAGTGATCATCTTGTTATTAAGATAAGTATGTACTATGACAATAACGTTCCTCAGTATGTAAAAAAAAGGAATTATAAGAATGCTAACTGGGCTTCATACAAAGAATATATACGTAATAAAATTATCGATTTTAGTCTTCCACACGATCTACAGTCGGCCTATGACGTGTTTCTGAATATTATTAATGAGTCAGCTGATATGCATATACCCTTTATAAAATTTCATCTAGATCCTTTACAGAAATTTACCCCAAAGCCCTATTGGAAACCTGAATTATCTAAATCTATTGCAGAGCGTCGGTTAGCGTTGAAACAATTTAGAAAGAATCCGACCCCTAGCAATTTATGTAACCTAAAAATTAAAACCAGAAACAGCCAGCGATTGGTGCGAAAAGCTAAAAGTGAGGGTTGGCACAATTTTTGTTCATCTATCAATGAGTCGTCAACAGTAAATGATATGTGGCGAAAAATGAGATGGCTTAAGGGTTGTAAATATTCCAACTGGCATGTTGATAAAGTAATGGCTCAAAATCTTCTTCAAAACTTAACACCTGACTATGTGCGGCCAAAAAGGCCAATATTTTCTTCTTACAATGAACAATTAGAGAACAAGATAACATTATGCGAGTTAGAAAAATGCATTAAATCCAAAGATACGTCACCTGGGTATGATGGTATATCATACTCAATGATTAAAAATTTACCCACAATTGGTAAGGATATGCTTGTCAATATCTATAATAAAATATTTTGCATTGGTTATGTGCCTTCACAATGGCGTGATATATATGTAATACCAATTCCAAAGCCGGGCCGCGATTCATCGCCGGCTGCCGCGCTGAGGCCAATATGTCTTATGTCGTGTGTTTGTAAGATTTTCCATAATATAATTAACAATAGACTTGAGTGGTATTTAGAATACAATAATTTATTACACGTAGAAACAACCGGTTTTAGGAAATCAAAGTCTACATTCGAAAATTTAGCTAATTTAATTTCTAGGATTCAAGTAGGTTTTGTTAATAATCTTGTCACTATTGGTTGCTTTATAGATATTGATAACGCCTACAACAATGTCGATATTAATGCATTACTTCGTATTATGGATGAGCTAGGGGTAGGCTCGAGTATATGTATGTACCTTTGGTCGTTTTTGAATGAAAGGTCTTTAAGAGTATCGGTTGACAACATGATAATAAGCAGAAATACTAGTAGGGGTTTAGGGCAAGGGGACCCTCTGTCTCCTTTGCTTTTCAATATAGCAACGATAAATATATGTAAATTAATAAGAGATGTATATGTGTCACAATATGCCGACGATTTTATTTTGTACACTACTTGTAGAACAATTGAACAAGGGCGTAACTCGCTACAGCTAGCTCTAAACCGGTTCTCTCGTTTAATAGCAGACCTCGCATTAGACGCATCTCACGCTAAAAGTAAGGTGTGTATTTTTAAAAAGGGTATAAATAGACAGGTTCTAGATATAAACATAAATGGTACGCAGTTGGAGCTTGTTGACAATGTGAGGTATCTGGGGATGTGGGTAGACAGATCATTGAGATGGACTAAACACATTAATGAGTTAACATTTAGAGTAGCAAAATATCTTAACGTATTTAAGGCACTAGCTGGATGCGGATGGGGGATCCATCCTAAGCAATTGAGAAGGATATATATAGCTATTGTAAGAAGTAGATTGGATTACGGCAGCTTTTTATATGGCAATTGTAGCAAAACTAATTTGTATAAGTTAGATAAAATACAAAATCAGGCTATGAGGATTATTGGAGGCTTTATCAAAAGTACTCCAATACATGTGATGGAGAGTGAGCTATGTCTCCCTCCATTGCATGTACGCCGGTTATACTTGGGAGGCAAGTTTTGGTTAAAGTGTAAATCTATAGAAAATAGTGTGACAATAAATTTACTGCAAAGTCTTATATGTCATAAAAGCAATAGATATTGGCGGGGTAAGGGGGTACCTATCTTACTAGATATGCATGAATACTTGCTGGAACAGCCCATCCAGTCGAGCCATAAGTTAGACTAGCGATGGGCGATGTCGAGATATTTGTCCAGTCGAAACAATCGCAGTCGATAAAAATTTTCATCGAGTCGCCGATTGTCTCGGTCTGTCATCAAACAATCGAGATGTTTTTCGATTGTTCCGAGTCAACATTATCTATGCCGGTGGCGATGATCCTAGCCGTATTTTTTTGATTGATTGAATCAGTACTAACTACTAAGGAAAAAAAAGTCCATCAAAATAAAGAGAACTTTACATACCTATACTTCACAATATTATATTGTACCAAGAACCAAGTACCATATATTGTGAATAATTAAGAGAAATTTAATAAATACTTAAAAGACTGATTGACATCGATTTGAGTTTGTATTATTAACTCCCACCAACCAACACCATATTAATATCGCATTAAAACTATAACTCCATTGATATTTACGAGTCAGACGACTTGCGACGATTTCAGTCGATGTGATTGCTGTTTACGGTTGTGGCCGAGTAGATCCTTTCAAACATCGCATCATTCGCATCGGTACCCTAGCGACTACGCGACGCCGCGAGTTGACTCGAAACCATCGACTGGGCGAGAGAAAACAATCGCGAGTCATCGAGATGTTTGAACAATTGAAACAATCGACTTGAACATCTCGTCATCGCCCATCGCTAAGTTAGACATGTTCTCTTTAAATACGTGGATGAGTAGTGTTGATATGTCATCAACTGTATATCCATACATTGATAGCATTACATCTGCCAAACGCCTTTATAATATCTCAGATATTCAAAGATTATGTAAGGAATTTATGGAAAAAAAATACAGTGAATATTACAAATTGTTTACGGACGGGTCTAAAGACGGAGAGTTAATAGGAGCTGCAATTTTTGACAGTCAATTAAATGCTTGTATGAAATTCAAAATTAAAAATAATATGTGCATTATGAGTGCGGAACTTATAGCTATTTATGAAGCTTTATCATACATTAAATTCATTGAATCGGATAAATTTGTAATATTTACCGATTCTCGCAGCTCCTTGCAACACCTGGCTCGCTGCACCTCGGCTATCCGAGGCACAACGATAGCCTACTCCGTATTAAAACTTATTTTAGAGTTGAGAGCCGAACGTAAGTCTGTAATATTACAGTGGATACCTTCTCATTCCGACATTTTTGGAAATAACGAGGTTGATCTATTGGCCAAACAGGCCTGCACAGAGGGAGACACAGTGAACATACTTCCATACTTTACTGATTGTATTTACTTAATTAGAAACCATTGTTACAACTGGTGGAGTGAATACTTTGACCTACGTTCTAAGGAGAAGGGTATCTGGTATAAAACCATTGTGCCGCACCCGCTAAGAACACCTTGGATAGACAATTGTGACCTGAGTAGATCTGAAGTAGTCACAGCATGCAGGCTCCGTTCCGGGCACACTCCATGCAGGAGATTCGCCTTTTTGATGCGAAAGGTTGAGGATGCCCTTTGCCCAGACTGCAAAGTAGTAGAAGACACTTATCATCTCCTCGTGGAGTGTGTGCGCAACGGGGCCTTCAGAGCTGCTCTGAACTTTAACATGACGAATGTTGGCGTATGTAATGAGATCTTAGCCCAGCCAACATCTAGTAGGGCCCGATTACTATATAAGTTGTTTATTTTAGGTATAAAATAGTATAAAAGTATATGTCGGCTCTGATTGGTGGTGTGGCGTGGTGGTCTCGATTAGTAGATTACATAATATGTAATATTTGCTGGTCGGGGCTGCCGTGCTGTCGGTCAGAGCCGACATATATATTATATATAATTACATAGCTTTATAGTGTCATTGTTGCTATTCATAAGTGATATGATATGTATTGGTACTTATAGAAATAAGGTATATGTGATAAGTTTATATATATGTAAGCATGTTATTGAGCGACGTTGTCAAATATGACACAGCTCGTTAATAAAGAGAAAAAAAACAAAAAACACCTTATATGCTCATAACTGTAATGACCCGTCACTTAATCTTTGCACTTGCCCTGTTATCCATAATACCACTAACATTAAATACTTAGGAGTAATACTTGACAATTGCCTCTCTTTTAAGCAACATATAGCGGCCCTAACTTCTAGGATACGTAAACTTTTCTTCGTTTTTAAAAAGCTCCGTTACATAGCAGATAATAAGCTCATCATACGTGTATATCAGTCCCTATGCCAGTCTATTATACAGTATTGTATCACATCATGGGGCGGGGCTTCAAAATCCATAATGATGCCGATTGAACGGGCCCAAAGAGCACTTCTAAAAGTGGCAACCTGTAGGCCTTTTTGCTTTCCCACGCACCGCTTATATGAACTATGTAATGTACTAACTATACGACAGCTTTTCGTAATGTATATTATCCTAAAACAGCACACCACGCTAACTTATGACACTAATCTCACTAACAGTAAGAGGCGTAAAGATACCGTATGTACTGCACTTTACGAATCTAAATTCGTCTTCACAAACAGGTTTTATGCTTTCTTAGGGCCTTTTATATATAACAAACTAAACAAAATACTGTTTATATATGACGTAAATTATTTCAACTGTAAGCAATTAGTGTATAAGTATTTACAATCTTTGGATTATAAGCAGACTGAAGATTTGCTAGCAGTGCTAAAATAAATTGTACCTTTGTCATGACATTGTTATTTCATATTATATTATAAAAATAACTCCGAACTATGCATTGTTCTTGTAGGTATTCATGTAATTATGTAACTCTATAAATAGTGTAGGCAGTAATAAGTATTAGTATAAACATTTTAATTAGTAGTAAACATAATAAACTTATGATAGTGCTCTTACCGCCTGTGTACCATAGGTCCAACCTAGTACAGGCACCCTTTATAATCTAGTATTTACTTACCTTTGAATTATATATACTATTATTGTAGAAAGATAAATAAATAAATTATTATTATTATTAGTATTATGTAAGACGTATAAGTCTAACGTGTTGTCAGAAAGTGTTCGCCTTACGTCTGCCGTCTAGTAGGCTGGGTTGTCGTTGGGTAAAAAGGTTAAATTAAAAATATTAAAATGTGAGGGCGTTGCTGCAGGCATCCCCAGTTTATTTAAAACTTTAAATAAACTTACAGATTCACCATCAATATCTATTTTTATTGGAGCCTTGTTGCTCACCTACACCCACGCCCTATTCGTTTAACCGTAAAACGTGTATCTGCGGACAAAGCTGACCATTCCCTAGGCGATACCTTTGTCAACTTGGATACTACTACGGCGTAAAGAGTTTCTTCTATTTTTAAAACAACTGGCATATAAAGACGAGTTTATTGACGTAGGTCTAAAGAATTGTGCCTTAAGGGATTTTATTTTATCTTTTTTTCTAGAAAGGTAAAGACATATTTGATATACATTAATGATGATATAGTAAACATATCTTCTTCTTCTTCTTCTTCTTCCTCTCCTTATCTCATTATTTGGGGTCGGGTCTCCTCACTTTCCTGCGCCAAGTCAAACGATCTTGGGTTGTCGTTTCGTGCAACTGGGCTTTCTTAAGGTCTCTTTCAATGGAGCTCCACCAGGTTAGCGGCGGGCGGCCTCTCCCTCGTTTTTGTTCTGGGAGGTTTAATGCAGTTCGAACCACATGATCTTCGCCTCGTCTTCTGACATGGCCATACCAGTGAAGGCGGTTTTCGGTGATTTTATCTGCGATTGGTGCAACTTTGAAGCTTCCTCTAATATATTCGTTGCGGATTTTATCTAGTCGCGTCACACCTCCCGCCCACCTGAGCATCTTCATTTCGCTGGTATGCACCTTTTGTTCATGCGACTTCTTTGTTGTCCAGCATTCAGACCCATACAGTAACGCCGGGCGGACTGCCGTTTTATATACTTTACCCTTAGTTTTGACGGGTATACGTGGGTCGCATAGCACGCCAGTAAGTGAGCGCCATTTCTGCCATGCGACGTTTATCCTGTGAGTCACATCAGCGTCTACATTGGCATCGGGTGTAAGTATGGAGCCTAGATATTTAAATTTGTCAACGGTAGGGATAGGTGTAGTTCCAATATAAATGGTTTCTGATGTAGTGTTGCTGCTGAAAGGGCATTTCAGATATTCAGTTTTGCTCCTACTCACTCTCAGGCCGTACTTTTCGAGGGCGTGCGCCCACTTGTTTAAAAGTTCCTGCAATTGACTTGCGGTATCGGCAGCCAGCACTATATCATCTGCGTACAGCATTGTCCAGGGCAATGGAGAAGGAATATCCCTGGTAAGGTAGTCCATAACCAGATTGAACAAAAGTGGGCTTAGCACGGATCCTTGATGGACGCCTACTTTGACCTCAAAAGCCTCACTTTCACCGGCTAGGCTTCGGACTCTTGTGCTGACATTGTTGTACATGTCTTGTACTAGTTCGATGTAGTATTCAGGAACAAGTTGAGCACGCATAGCCTGCCATATTAATTTACGGGGTACTCGATCAAAGGCTTTTTCGAGGTCGATAAACGTGAGATGTAGATCTTTGCGGTTAATTGTATATTTCTCCATCATAATCCTGATCGTCTGAATTGCGTCGATAGTCGATCTCGATGCTGTGAAACCGAACTGATTTGGTGATATTTGTGAGATGTTGGCGATTCGCTTATTAATAATTCTTTCCCATGTTTTAAGTGTATGTGAGGTCAATTTTATACCTCGATAATTCTCGCACTGTGCTACATCCCCCTTATTTTTGTAAAAGGGGAGTAGATAGCTTTCCCGCCATGATTTCGGTATGCATTTTGTGGCTAAGATGACGTTAAATAGCTTAGTAAGCCAGTAAACAGCTATCGGGCCAAGAGCCTTCCATAGATCTGCGGGCACTTCATCAGGGCCTGTAGCTTTTCTGTTCTTCATTTTCATCATCGCGTTTTTAACTTCAGCAGATTGAATTGGATCACAGGGCATAGGATCTTCATTTGGGAATTCTTCGTTTAAAAGATGTTGATAATACTCAACCCATCTCTCGCTAATGTGCGCATTGTCAGTTAACACAATTTGATCTTTACTTTTTATGTACTTATTAACCCTTATGTGCATAGTTGATTTATGTCTACATTTTGCAATTTTAATTATTTCATTTGCGTCCGTGGCGTTTTCCAAATTGTTGTAGAAGTTTTGGTTACTAATTGCCCTTCCTTGTGCAACACACTTTTTTGCGCGTTTTTTGGCATCTTTGTATTGGTCCTTATCTTCTTCCAGTTGCGAGCTTTGCCATTTCTTAAACAGAACTATTTTATTTGTCAGGGTTTCTTTTACCTTGTCGTTCCACCAGTTTGGGTCTTTTCCGTTTTTAATGGGTTCTTTAGATGTTCCTAGGATTTCCGTAGCTTTTGCTCTGCACTGTAATTCAAATTTAGACCACATATCGTCCGCCGTGTTATAAGTGACACCAAAATCAGTTTCGAGATATTCTTTTACAACAGCTATCAGCAGTTCCTTCCACTTTGTTCTAGGTGTCCTGTCGGCTTTTGTTTTTATTGGCTTTGGGAGGACGTATCCGGCTACTAGTAAGCGCTGGTGCTGTGTTGTGAGGGGTTCACCTGGGATAACTTTACAGTCTTTGAACTTCCGTTTTACCGTCATGTCCGCTATTATGTAGTCTATTTGTGACATGCGACCTGCACTTTTATAGGTGATCAGATGTTCTTGTTTCTTTTGGAAGTTCGTATTTATAATGGTTAGCGAATGTCTCGCAGAGAAGTGCAAGATTTCTTCACCCTGTTCGTTAATTACACCTATCCCAAATCCACCGTGAGCCGTCCCACCTGTGGAATTTTTGGCTCCTACGTGGCCATTTAGGTCCGCGCCAATAATCTTGTATTCATCAGGTGGGATGCCGTATATCAGATCGTCTAAGTCCTCCCAAAAAATCCCCTTTTCCTCCTCAGTGCAACCTGCCTGTGGAGCATACGCTGATATTATGTTGGTGATTTTCTGGTCATCCAAAGCCAATTTTACAGCTATAATTCTGTCGCTTTTCAAAGTCAAAGTCAAAATCCTTTATTCATTTAAATCACAAAGTGACACTTATGAACGTCAATTTAAAAAAATAATTACTTAAAGCTTCTACATTTACATTTACTGCCACGTTCGCAAAGCAAGGGCGTAGAACCATGAGAAAGAACGGGCAATAAAACTCAAGGTCACTCTTTTTCATTGCCAGGTTTTGCATAATACATAAAAATTTAAATTTTGTAAGGTGCTGCAACTGTTACACCTTCTATGTCATTTGTATATATTTACTCTACTTAATACTCAAGCATAATGTAGTAAAATTTTGATGTTCATTTAATTAGCCTCCTGAAAATTGGCATGGTGAAACAGGAGCATCCACTTACATTAAGTACCTAATAATGCAGGCAATCCGCGCAAATGTTCAGAACCATGATAGAAATGATACAGTTTAATATTAAAAATGTAATACCAGCCCGTAAGACCGACATCGACCAGTCATCGCAAGTAGCACCCGTTCACGAGTATGACGCATGGGCCAGCCATCATCCCTCTCGCCATATCAGAGGGACAGGGATGAACCGACACACGACGCCACCACAAGAAATGACATTTTAGTGAGCATGACGACAACGGTACACGAACCGGCAGTAATAACAATCTGTTGGTATACTGACCATGAACACGAATTACCTGCATTTTCCAGATCGTTAATATTATCATAAATATGTGGAACGCGTGCAAAATGCAAATGTAGTACCTATATTTGATTGATTGACATGATACTTTTTGAAATATAACCACCGATCGAACTGATTGGCTACACGATTATAATACATTATAAAAAAAAATAACAAATAAAAGTATCTAACGAGATGAGTGACATTTAGTAATGTGGTGGCGATTCCAAAAACTATCATTTACATGATTTTAATTGGAATGGAATAATATTTAATTACATGTCAAGAAACTTATCATCTACCTATTTACTATATAATATATGAATTATGAAACATTATTTCCAAGCGCATTTGTCATTCAGATATTCATTTAAATTATAATATGCCTTTTGCATTAGGTCATTTTTAATCTTTATCTGAAATGCGTTAAAAGGCAAGTCCAAAATACTTATCGGTATCTTGTTGTAGATACGTATACTAAGTCCTATAAAAGAACTATGAGTTTTGCACAAACGAAAATACGGAACACATAATTTATGTCTATTTCTTGTATTTATAGAGTGTATATCACTATTCTTTGAATATGAATTTATATTTTTACGTACATGCATAACACTAGCATAAATATACTGAGACGCTACTGTTAGAATACCGATTTCCTTGAATCTTTCTTTGAGCGAAACTCTTGTCCGTAATTGGTAAATGGCCCGAGCTGCCCTTTTTTGCAATATAAAAATACTTTCGATATCAGCAGCTCTACCCCAAAGTAATATGCTATAAGACATAACACTATGAAAATAGCCAAAATATACCAATCTAGCCGTATCGACATCTGTTAAATTGCGCACCTTCTTAATGGCATAAGCAGCCGAACTAAGTTTCGCTGACAGATATGTAATGTGTGCGCCCCATTGCAACTTCGAATCAAGTGTTATTCCTAGAAACAATGTAGATTCAGTTGTTTCCAGTACATCACCATTCAAAACTATATTAGGACCAAGGTTTCTGACGTTGGGCAAAGCAAACTTAACACATTTGGTTTTTCTGGCGTTCAGTACTAAGTTATTTACAGTAAACCATTTAGTCACCTGAATAAGAGCACTGTTTATTTCGGTAAAGTTTTCCTTATTTCTATCTACTTTAAATATCAATGAAGTATCGTCAGCAAACAATACCACGTCACAAATATTTCTCAGGTAAAATGGCAAATCATTTATGTAAACTAGAAACAGGAAAGGCCCTAGGATACTACCCTGCGGCACTCCCAATTGTACTGGTACGCCACTGGATTTTGAGCCATTTATTTCTACACATTGGATTCTGTTATTTAAATATGCCTTAATGAAACGATGAAGCGATGACTGGTCGATGACGGTCTTGCGGGCTGGTATTAGATTTTAATAATTAACTGCATCATTTCCATCATGGTTCTGATCACTTTCGCGGATTGCCTGCATTATTAGGTATATATAATGTAAGTGGATGCTCCTGTTTCACCATGTCTATTCTGAGAAGGCTAACCAAAAGTATTATGCTTGAGTATTATGATGTACAGTAAATATATACAAGTGATATAGAAGGTGTAACAGTTGCAGCACCTTACAAAATGTAAATTGTGTATAATGCAAAACCTGGCGATGAAAAAGAGTGACCGTGAGTTTTATTGCCCGTTCTTTCTCATGGTTCTACCTATTGCTTTGCGAACGTGGCAGTAAATGTAAATGTAGAAGCATACAGTAATAATGTGTTAAATTTGAGTATAAGTAATTATTTTATAAATTTATTATTTTGACGTTCATAAGCGTCACATTGTGACCCAAATGAATAAAGGATTTTGAATTTGAATGAAAATTTCCGAGTGACATTAATAATCCGAGTACGAAAATTGTCGTCTAAAACTATTGCCACTCCATTTCTTTTATTATCTGTGCCGTGATATATGACCTGGTAGTTGTTGCCTATTTCTTTAGATTTTGAGCCCTTTCATTTTGTTTCCTGTAGGCAGCAGATGTTAATGCTCCTTTTTGTAGAGTTTTGCTCAGTTCCTGCCGTAAGGGACCCCAAATTCCATGTTGCGAGTCTAATCTTATTAATATTGTTCAAATGCGAATGTTTGTTCTTGTCCGTATGGTCGTCGCTTTGGGGGTACGCCCTAGTATTTGCTTCGAAGGTCACCCTATTCGCATTTGCGTCGCTTGTGGGGTACGCCCTAGTAATATAATCCTTTTTCATTTTATAGTGCATTCATGTGAGGAGAGATGTATATTGGCTATGGGTTTTACGGCCGGTTGCCACCTGACGCCAGGGCAGTGACTCTTCTGAAGAGCTTGGGAGCTGATGATATATTCCACTGCCATCCCTACTGCGCCACCCTGCCTGGTAACGCAGCTCCACTGTCAACCTGTGACCTCATTACGTAAGGGCAGCTCTCCAGTGGGTTGTTTGCTTCTTCCGCCTGCTCCACCGTACTGATATTCATTATCTCCGCCTTCGCAGCCGTTGAAGTCTTCACCCGTAACCCTGGGCACGGGACCGCGATATACCCCGCGATTCTAGGTCCTTGCCCGAACTTCGCCACCCAAATATCTCGGCCTACTGAGATATTGGGTGCCTACCCCCGCGACCCGGACGCGCCGGGCAAGAATTGCCCAGGTGGGAAACAGAGGAGGTATCTCTGTCTCCCCCTGGGCCGGGCTAATGGCTGTGTGTGGTGCCACAACCAAGGGTATGATATAGTAAACATATATTTTATTTATATATTTATCTAATGAAGCGGACTTAATGCCAAGGCATTCCGGCAGTGAACCTTAATGAGGTGCATAAGTAGACAAATTAATAAATGAATGAACTACAAACAAAATATTATTTAAACAAATAAAAATAAAGTGTAGTTCAAATGTTTTCTTAGGTGCAAATTTTATAAAGTATGATTTTTTTATAAATGGATGGACACACTTGCTTTACATCTTAAATGCATCTTAAAATTACAGACGAATACTGTATTTACGTTTAACGCTACTTGTCAGTATTTTTTTACAAGAAGGCCAAGGCAAAAACAGAAACTTTAAGATTGAATAAAATTTAATATACCAGACATCTCTATTATCTAATTTATTATCAGAAATAATAAACAAATTTCAACGTCTGCTAAATATGAATAATCCGCTTAAATGTTAATCAGACCGTGTCATACAATTCCGCATTCAACCCACGAATGGATTTAACAAATCCTTAAGTCGACAATGAATATAACTTGTCGTTTCATTTTGTCTTCTTTGTTACAGACAAGATGTATCTCATTTTCAAGATATGGCTGCGTTTTAAAATTGGATAGCGCGAAACGAAACTCTTATTACAAGGATGAGCGATGTTTGTTTATTTAAAACTAGGCATCGCCCGCCGTTCAGCCCCCGTAAACGTTCCTCGGGCATCACACCGCGTTTTCTAGAAAACCGTACAAAAATCCGCTAAGCAGTTTTAGCGTTTGTCGTGTTTATACAGACAGACAGGAAAATAAAGGGACTTCATTTTATAATTTAATTGAATATTCTTACACGCTTTTATTGACGTCAACATACATACATACTAATCTACTGATTCTGTACTAAACCATGGAATATCGCTATCCGTTTGCGTTGCGGATGTCAGACGGCAGTCGCTCTGGTATTTATTAGGTAAATTCGTTAAATTTATAAATACTGAATAATAATGCTGAAGAGTTTGCTTGTTTGATTGAACGCGCCAATGTCGGGAAATGCTGGTTCAATTTGAATAATTAATTTCTGTTGAAAAGCACATTTATCGAGGAAGGCGCAGAAGGCTATAAAACATCACCCTATGAGCCACAGGTGCGGAGCAATAGCCAAAATAACGTGAGTGTAAACAGGAAGCGGACCCCGGGCTCCGAGGCGGAGGTTTTGGATCGCCACCGGGACAGGCCTAGGATGATGATGATGAATATGGTCGTAACCGCGGCATTATCTAGTATTTTATACAGTTGATTTTTATTTAAATTATACAAAGATGCTTGCTTATCGGTGAAGGAAAACATCGTGAGGAAACCTACATGTCTGAGAGTTCTCCATAATGTTCTCGAAAGACGTGTGAAGTCTGACAACCCGCACTTGGCCAGCGTGGTGGACTATGGCTTTATCCTTCTCATAGTGTGAAGAGGCCCGTGCCCAGCAGTGGGACAGTACAAAGGGCTGATCATATGTATACAAAGATGACAAGAAGGCGATAAATAATTTATGATTAACACGTTTGAAATGTCCAGCGCTGATCACGAAATTGAATGTACCTACCTATAATCTATAAATCCATGTTGTACTTTTGTCTTAGTATAAGTTTTGTACGTCATATAATTATTATTTGACAGCTGCAGGTACAAAACGCTTTCAAAAATATTCGTTGCTAAACGCCCATTGTACGCACTTTTATGAAAGAGACCTTATCGAGCTCCTGTTTCGGCACAACGCCAGCGGCAAGATGGAGCCTAATAAAAGAAATTCTAATACTTCCTCCAAACAAAACATGGTTGTAATTAGGCGATGTTATTATGCGGTTAAATGTTTAACATTTATCCAATGTTCCTCTATTTTATATTCGTATTTTAAGTGTTGTTAAGCTGATCGGATTAATGTGAAGCTCTCGTATATTTATTTGGCCCATCTTAACCTAATATGCTAATAATTGTATCGTACCTATAAACCATCCCTTGTTTAGGCAACGATATACCCGTGTTTACACAACCTACACATATTTTTGCTTTAATTGAAATGTAATGCTGGCAAAGTAGTATTCCGTAAATATGGTGGTTTTGGTAGGGTAAAAATTATATTAGGCTGGTGCAAAATCATGTTTCGTTAACTCATACTTGGGTGAGAGTGCAAGGACACTCCACTTCATTACCATATTTTCCTTCTCTTATACATTTTCTATACCTCTCAATGTAAGAAATAAATGTGTGGAAAGAAAAGAGTGGACCACTAGTGCCTTCATACACTGAACGACATACTCGTAGTTGGAGTACCGTATTGTTTTTCTACGGCAGTTACAAGTACAACCACGGGAATACTTTATTACTTCTTTATAAAAAGCGTTATCATTTTCGTGCGTCCTCCAAAATAGTATGTAGATAATTGGTAAGTAACTGTTCCATAAGTTAGATATTTACTACGTAAATAAATAACAGGGTTAAGAATCACTCTCATAACGTCGGCTAGAGCGATTGTAGAACTGAGATGAGGTATGGCTACGAATTCAAAATTTCTTCACACATAATGTATGGAGTATATTCCACACAAACTTGATGTAGAATTTATGTAAACAAACTGTATATATTTGCATCGCTGCTCTGTTGGTCCCGTGGTATAAGTTTGAATCCATGCTTGCAATATTTCACTTATTTGAAAGAGAGTCCCGGTTCAAACATATTTCATTTAGTTTTTCTGTTACTAATATCTTGGTAGGAGTACGGAGCATTTCTTTTTTTGCTAAAATAAAACTACTTAGCATGGTATAAAGATTGGTAAGTGGTTACTATAGCCGCATCCAACGCCGCGCCGTACAGTTTCAGCAAATCCGTGCGCGCAAATTCACTAATAGTGCGAAATTAGCTCTAAATTGTTCCGAGGGGCACCTACGAAGTTATGAACCGAGCCGAATAACAAACGCAGATTCAAACGCGAACTTAACGATCAATAAATCGATTGGTACGCTTCTGAATGCTGGTCCTTAAACTTAAAACGTGTTGTAATTTCAATACTATTACACAGTTTTCCTGTATTATCTTGTAAGACCACGGATAATTTGGTCCTCAGTGGTTTGCTAAGAATCGGATAATCCGTACTTCTAGGCAGATTAACAACCCCGGCACGTTCTACAGGACTTCTAGGTACGGAGCTACCCATTCCTGGAATACGTAATCCCTTTATTAATTGATTGTTATGCTATAGTTATGTTGACGTAAGGCGCCTTTGTGTCTGGTGGAATCCCATCTGCGGCTCCTCGTGCGTGTCGGCTATCACGACAAAAGGTAGCTTACATAAGCTACCTTTTGTCGTTTACCTTATTCTCATCTATAAGCTATACCTATTACGGCAAAGTTTCAACGAAACCCGTTCATTTGATTTAACGTCAAAGAAGAGCAAATAAACCATCATGCACACTTCACATTTATAATATTAATATGCTTGATAAACACAAGAACAAGAAGAAAAGGCCTAATCTAAGAAAATACGAAATACAAAAACATCCATGGTGTCGATGGTGGCGCCCTCTGGTCCATAGATAAATCTCGCACTCGCAAACATAAAACAAAAAGGAATTACGTCAAATGATATTAAAACATCCAGCGCCAGTGTAGAGGTGTGAGATATTGCAAGTAAAGCTTGTTTCACTCTTCGAGACAAATTGCAGCTATTTCTTGTGCACCTAACTAATGTGTTGCAGTCCTTGAGCAATGTGTTAAAGCTAGTTGCTTATATTTCTTCTTGCTTAGACCAATAAATCTGGTCTATTAATAGGTGTGGGCGTTTCATTCTAGGTTTACAAGGACATTCTATATTGTTATTATTTCCCTGACTAGTATAGTGTTATATAATTCTTCTTACTTAAGTATATCGCTAAACACGCGCGAGTAGTTATTCTGATTATGATATTACTGTGTTCGTGTTTGGAATCTCTGATTACTGTAATTCACAACTGAGCCGAATTGGAAACAGTGTCGTAGGGATACGTGTGGATTGAAGAAAGCCTACAGCCAAGCCTACACACTGAGGTAAAGGTACAGTTTTGGTGGTAATAGCTTCCTTTATTCGTGCGCTCCACTTGGCACTGGCTGAAATGTAAATATTTTTACTTTGAAGAACCAATTGAACCAGCAAATTATCCTGCGATTTGAATGACAAAGTCTTTACACTCCGTGTGTAAAGAACCTTCCACGCACATACTCACATGCACACACATATGAGAAAAACCTGGGTAAAACTTCCCTAGGGAAATTTTATTTCGTTTAAACGCCTCCCGGTATCTCTGACAATCTTATATTGTGCCTTTGTTAGAGTAACCTAGAGGTATTCTCCGGGTAAGGGTAAATATTTGCCTTTGAAATTAGAGCACTTATTTATTTTTAAGTTCGTACGTTGCGGACAATAGGGTTGGCTCGCACTAAATAAACTACTTGCTCCCATGCGCTGGGATAGTTGCCTTTGCCGTTTTCTTATACAGTCACATCACATTAGAGTCGCAAAATACTATGCTTGATAATTCTAATACTGCGCAACATAATTAATATTGAGTATTAGCGTTTTAAAATTTAATCAATAGAGTAGTAGTCTTCTTAAGGGGACTGTCCCTTTAAAAAAATACTATTCTGGTTAACATGACGTTAACTGACGGTAAAACGTCTTATTACAGCTGGAACCGACGACTGCATGTGCTTTATGCAGCATAGGACAAAAGATAACCAACAATTTAATACACACATGTCTTCGAAAGTTAGTGGTGCACGTTTGTTTGAACCCACGCCGGTTTGAATGCGAGATGGCAAACGCGCAATCTAAGTCAATCGTAGGCTCCGTATCGCCATTCTTTTCGTGCGGGAGCCGTCATCAGTTGCATGAAACTGTACCTATAAACATAAGTAAAAACCTTGTTATTATAATAATAATGTCCCCTAGACCGAAATTCGGTCACGGTATATAAGGTAGGTCAACTGCGCGGGACATATTATAGTACACAAGTGCGTGCGCAAACACAAGTGTACTCACTATTTCCTCACTCCCATAGTCCGACGGGACGCCACATGCTACGCGACCGGAGAGGGATTGGGCGCAGGACCAACGGCTTAGCGTGCTTGCCGGGACGGGGAGGTGTAACCACCAACCAAAAATCCCGAGAATCGAACCCAAGATCTGTTGATGCGCAGTCGCTTACACTACCGCAGGACCACAGAGGCAGTCTTGCCTCTAGATTTTACAAAGCTGAAAGTACCTGATAGTAGCTTTTTAAGTATCAGCAATATACCATGTGGCAGAAAGAAACTACCCAACGAATAAAATATAGACTTACACGTAAATTCCTTGGTATGCATGCCACAACATAATTGCACAAGTTTAGTGATGTCGATATCTGTTACATTTATTAATGTGAATCGCATCAGCGTCCAATTATGCAACAGTTTATAACGTCGCGTCGGTCGCCCCATCAATGTTAATAACAATATTATTCCCACCGGATACTCGCAAATTGTGGTGATCAATGATAAACTGATTGCAGTGATTTCATTAATTTTGGGTGGAAATTACAATAAGTTGATTGCTTTTATTGATTTACAGCCATCCAAAATATTTCATGTTTAGTTATTCGTAAAATGAGAGTGAGGCTCTAACATATTCTTTTGCTATTCAGCTGTAACTAATATTGTAACCCTTGTAACAATTATTTCACAGTGAAAATTTGAATAAATAAGTATTACTCGGTGATCTATGTAAAAGTAAAAAAAAACAATTATAAAAACTAACGTACTAAATGCCTCTGAAGACAAAAAACCGAGTGAGAGACCTCTCTCTCACTCGGTTTTTTCAGTTTTGTTTAGAAGTCCACTGCTGGACATAGGCCTCCCCCAAGGCCCTAATCTTCCCGCATCGCAGGAGAGGTAGGCCAGGCCTCCTGCAAAGTGGACCGACGATCTTTTTGAGATCGTGGGCAGCGGTTGGATGTGGGTAGCTCAAGATTGCATTACAATTAATTAAAACAATATAGCAGCGGCGCTAAGGATTGTATACCTATGGTATAATATATATTAAAACGATTATGTATGTAATACTTATATAGATTAATATATAAAGAGACCCCGCACAATCTCTTCTGTTACTTACCTACTCCATATAACATTATAAGTTATGGCCCTAGTTTAAAAAAGTCATAAGCGTAGGCGTACATTTAAAATGACATCTGTTGGCGTAGTCAAATCTTTTGCACAGTATAATTAAGCGTGTAAACGCCTCCGTTTCTATGACTGGTATTTCTTAAGATTAGTCAGATAAAAGCCGCTTAGCGACCTAATCCATCCTCGAAAACAGCGATAGGCCAGATGGGAGACATATAGTTTGTCACGTAGAAAACGCGGTGCAACGCCTCAAAATTACCTGTGTATATCAAATTGATGATATTCGCAAGCCATATATTTGTAACATATCAGTAGTTACGAGTTCAATCTATGAGTTTTTTTTTTTATTAGTAGTTATAGTACCTATACATATTTTAATTCAAAGGGCTCCGATCTATGGGTAGATAAATAGGAGAATAAATTAACACTTTACTGGGTCATATCACTAATCACTGCCCTGATTTTGATGAAAGTTAACATGGTGATATTTGAAGACACGGGGTTAAACATGATGTTTATTTTATGAATCTACGCCCTCAGTGGTTAAAATATGTGATGAAATTTTGATTTAAATTTGACACACTAACATTTGTTATTAGGCAGGTCCACACAGACCGAGCAGCCTCGCGCGGAAAATGCTTCGCGAGGCTGCTCGCTCTGTGTGGACCCGCCTATTTAGTTTTACAAGTAGTATCAACCTATACTTTTATCACAGTATAATGGATTATTAGACTGTGCTTTTATTTTGACTTTGACTTTGACATTTGTTATTTGGTTTTACAAGTAGTATCTACCTATACTTTTATCAAAGTATAATGGATTATTAGACTGTGCTTTTATCGACATATTACGGGAGCAAAGCAAGAGCAGGGTTGTGTTCTATAGTTTCATATGATGTCACGTTCAGGGTTGCCAGTAATCACATGTTTATTAATAAGAGCTCCCCTGTGGCGATCAAATAGCTTTATATCTCCTCAGTCTAATCTAACGAGACTAAACACAAGATACGTTTTATTTTTAGAATCAGGTTCTTTGGCTTGCCAGAATTACGTGAACTTTGTTATTAAGAAATAGTGTAATATCACAAAAATATAGGTTTATGAAATACCTACACTGCTTTATTATATTGGTACTCACCAGGTATATTGACTTTGTCACTTATGATTATTATATTATTCAATAAAGGGCCTATTTGAATTGGGTTTAAAAATAAAGTTAACATTTTCTTATTGCTTTTCTAAACTATTTTTAGAAATAAAGGTTCTCAAGCTTTTAATAACTTGGAATATTTTATAATTATATACAACTATGCTTATAGTGTATCCCGGTATATCTATACAGATAATTTGTATTTGGTGTCAGGTAGGTAATTCCATTTATCTGTATGTTCTAAAAGTTCAGCAGTAAAAAGTCCATTGCATGACAATATGTAATAACAATCAATGTATCATTTTTATGGCTGTCTGATGAATTTATATTGAGCAAGAACTAATTAGACATAGGCATAATACATATGTAATGTATAAGATAGAAAGTCTATCAATTAGCAAATAACCTTGTCGCTATATGCTACTTATGTTTTTTATTAACAATATCATGTTGTATTCCTCTGCCTATAAATAAAGAAAAAAAAACAAACATTCTGGTTGCCGCCTACATCATTATAATATGCTGCTTACTTTGCAGTTTTGTGCCTTGATCGTTCATTGTATTCGTCGGGGAAAACTTAACGGTCAGCGGAAAACAATTACGAGTGAGTTTGTTCGACAGCAATGATTCCTGCCGATATGGTTGTATTAATATCTGATAATGAAGTGCTAGGTTGAACTGTAAAGTATCGCAAAAGGTGTGGTCTTAATTAAGAGTCAGTACCCTAGCGTTATCCCGGTTTTGCTTTAGATTCCAGGGGCTTTCTAGTCTACCATGTGACAGAAGATTGCCGCAAATCAACTGAAGTCTGAATTCCTCAACCAATTGTTTTAATATATTCAAGAATATATTGACTCATCATCTTAATATATAAAATCCTTGCGTTACTGACTGACTGACAGACACGCTACAGCCGAAACTATTGGTTGCCGGAAGCTGAAATTTGGCATGTAGGTATGTTCCTTGGGGACCGTAGGGGTGCACTAAGAAGGGATTTCCCGAAATTCCTACGGAATCAGCCAAAACGGGTAAATTAAAAAAAAATGCAGGCGTAGCTGCTGGCGTCCTCCAGTATCATATAATATTAATTATGTACCTGTATTATTTTAATGCTTTAGGCTCATTTTGATATTAATATGTATTAATTATTTTCAGTTTAAGTGCACGGATGGCGTAATATAAGGAGTCGTCTTGCTGTTAAGCACTGTGTCAAATGATGTAGGCACTATGTACATACATATATCTTCGATACGTGTATTGTCATATCATAATTATACATATATTATTAGCCCTCCCTCAATGTATTGCAAGCCTACATACTTACATCGAACGCAATTTCGGCTGACAAAGCAAAACCTAATAGCATTATTCTATTACCAGTACGACATACGACATTAGGTACTTACTATCCCATCACATATCTAGCGTATCATAGTTTTCGGAGTTATGTGCGTATTAAATTGTTAATTATCGCTTGCTAAACAGTGAAGGAAAACATCGTGAGGAAACCTGCATGTCTGAGAGTTCTCCATAATGTTCTGGAAAGACATGTGAAGTCTGCCAACCCGCACTTGGCCAGCGTGGTGGACTATGGCCTTACCCTTCTCATAATGGGAAGAGTCCCGTGCCCAGCAGTGGGACAGTATAAAGGGCTGATGATGACGATGATGATGGTCTAGCGTATCATACACGTTATTTTTTTACTGGCAAGTTTTCAACTATTTCTAGTAAAATAATAAATATACCAATTTGTATTTAGAAGCAGTCACATACCAAGCTGTTTTAGACATTAAGAATAACATCGAAAAATAAATTTTTCATAGCTACATGACTCTGTTTTCCTTTTAATATAATTTTATCAATCGCCTTGTAATAGAGGCAACACATTTTTTATAATAAATCAACTCCTTTTTGAAATAAATAGATTTAGAGACCGGTACCAATATTCAAAATGAGATTTACAAAATCCAGGGCTTTCCTATTAGGTCTCCGAATCTAACCTTATCGAAAATATATCTCTAAATCTCGTATGTAAATTATCTTTTTGTAATAAAGGGACAAAGGCGACTTATTTAAGAAGCAGGTACAGCGCACGTCCATTTATCGGCTTTGAGAAGTTTGCGCCACGCCCTGACTTTAATGAAAGAGACTTTAAGAATAATGAAACCGAAAACCTAAACTCAATTATAACCTAAATTCAATTATAAAGTACTTCCACCTAATACCTGCCTTAACTATCTCTGCATCACCCTAAGGTAGACTGTTAGACAATGCCTAAGGCATTAAGTCCGCCTATGTACAGTATTGTGCAGGAAGTTTAATATAAAAAAAAAGAATCTGGGTGAGGTTGATGTAGCTGTGATTTTATATCGATACCTTAAATCTCAAATGGCGTAATCACCAAATCGTCACTTTTCAGGAGAGCCAAAACAAAAAGAAAAAAAAAGTTTAAAATTCATATCTTTTATACTAATAATGTTATTTAAATGAAACTTGGATATAATTATATGGCATTGGTAGCTTTATAACACAGTTCTATGGTATTAAAATTTCAACCAATAGTTACAAAAATGATTTGTGATTACGCCAAAAATAAATTGATATGTTTGCGTTTACGACCCAAAAACAACGCTGTTCTGTAAAAAGTTACGGTGTAACAGCCTAGTTGGCTTAGAGTGAACGCATTTAAAATAGCTGTTTTAGGTTTTTATAAATAAAACACTTTGAGGAAAATGAAAATAAAGTTTAATTGTTACAAAATTAATATTTAGTTTTAATATTTTAAGTATACAAACGCAATAATTTTGGTTTGAAGTTCAAACTAAAGTTATTGTGTATGTTTAATTCTGTTTTTAGATAAGGAGGAACAATATAATTATACTTTACATGAACTAAGACTACTTACATCCGCACTGACAGGAATCTTACTTAGCGCCTAAATCCTAAATTGTCTTCTACGAGTTGTGTGTAAAGAAAACTTTTCAAATAGAACTGGAAAACAAATTTAACGTACTTACAGATGCAAATCTAGATGTAGACCACATAAATAATATTCTGTGTAAAACTTTAACAGACACATCAAAAAATTACTTAAAGGTAATTAAAACTCAAAAGAAAAAATTGACACCAGAAACACTCAATTTGATAGAAAGAAGACGGAACATGGCTTTACATACGGCATCAGACAAAAAACACATGGACAAGATAAATAAAGAGATCAGTAAATCAATACGTAAGGACTTAAGACAACACAGCACTAAAACGATCATTCGAACCATACAAGAGCATAGAGGACCAAAAGTATTTAGAAGAAGGACCCGTACAGGCTGTGAACAGATCACCAAACTAAGGGACGAAAACGACAACGTGGTAACAGATCGAGCTCAAATTTTAATAATTCTCGAACAATTCTATAAGGAGCTATATACATCTAGATACCCAGTACCCATTTCCCAGGACGATGATGCCAGGGCACCGCCTATGGAATTTAGAAATACCGAAACCTTGCCACCCATTTTGAGGTCCGAAGTAGTTAAAGCCCTCACTAGTATGAAGTCAGATAAAACACCTGGTGAAGATGGAATCACGGTTGAACTTCTCAGAAAAGGAGGGGTACCAGTTCAAAAGATACTGGTAAAACTTTTTAATTAGGTTATGTATGATGCCCGTACCCCAGAACTTTGGAAGAATGCCATAGTCACCATCATACACAAAAAAGGTGACATTTCTAAATTAAATAACTACCGTCCTATTAGCTTACTGTCCCAAATATATAAGCTTTTCTCAAAGATCCTCACAAATCGGCTTACTCGTGAGCTTGATGAAGCCCAACCTGTAGAACAAGCAGGCTTCCGGAGCGGATACTCAACCATCGACCACATACACACAGTGAAGCAACTAATGGAGAAGTGCCACGAATTTAATCAACCCTTATGCATGGCCTTCGTAGACTATGAAAAGGCGTTTGATAGCGTTGAACACTGGGCCGTATTCCATGCACTCCATCGTTGCCACATCGATTCACGTTACGTGGATCTGCTCCGGGAGCTTTACACTTCAGCCACACTGCAGGTCCGTGTACATGATTTGACCAAACCGGTTCCGCTAAAGCGAGGTGTGAGGCAGGGAGACACTATCTCACCGAAACTATTCACTGCTGTCCTAGAAGACAGTATGAAAAGCCTAGAATGGAACCATTGTGGGATAAACATCAATGGTGTGTTTCTGTCTCACTTAAGGTTTGCAGATGATCTGGTACTATTTGCGGATAATCTTAAAAACCTTCAGACCATGCTCCAAGACCTTAATGATATCTCACTGAAAATTGGTCTAAAAATGAATATGACTAAGACTAAGGTTATGGCAAATAGTTTATGCTGTAAAAACCCACCAGTTACTATTGACGGCGAAACATTAGAACTCGTTGACCGATATATCTACCTTGGCCATAATCTTTCTTTTGATAAAGAACAACAAAAAACTGAGATATCAAGAAGGATTCAACTCGGTTGGGCTGCATTTTCAAAACTGGACGACATCTTAAAATCATCTAAAGTCCCTCAATGTTTGAAGACCCGTCTCTATAACCAATGTGTTTTGCCCACTATGACTTACGGTGGCGAGACATGGACGCTCACACAAGAGGCGGTATACAGATTAAGAGTTGCACAAAGAGCCATGGAGCGCTCCATGCTTGGTATCCGTCAAATAGACCGAGTTCCCAACGTTGAAATTCGAAAACGTACAAAGGTGCTCGACGTGGGAAATCGAATAATGACATCGAAATGGGATTGGGCAGGACATCTGGCTAGACGCGGTGACAACAGGTGGAGTTGGGCCGTAACGGAATGGTGGCCACGAATGGGGAAAAGGAGTGTCGGCCGGCCCTTGGCAAGATGGGCCGACGATATTGTTGCGATCGCGGGCCGAGCCTGGGCTAGATTAGCACAAGATAGAGGGAAATGGCATCAACAAAGAGAGGCCTATGTTCAGCAGTGGACAAAGTCAGGCTGTGGATGATGATGATGATGATGATGGTCATACTTACATGCCAGTGGATTCAGTATATGCAATTATTGAGAGAGAAGTAAAACGCTTGATTGTATGGAGTCCATCAGAGTGGCCGTCATTCTTTTCATCAGCTCGCAAAAGGCCAAGACCTTAAAATGTTGAAGTCTTAGATCACACAGACTTCTTAGATTTTGAAGACGTGACTAACTATAGCTTCACTCCATCTTTATTAAAAAGTCTTAAGCTCAAAAACATAAGAACAGTAACATTTAAGAAGAGAGATCCCAATGTAATCTACGTAAAATACTCCATGAAAAATGATGTACAAGCAGTTAATTTTACATTATGTGAAAAAGGAAACGTCAAGCATAAAGGGAAAGGTAAAGGTAAGGAAAAAGGAAAAGGCAAGGGTAATGGGAATATTAAAGGAGTTGAAGAAGTAGGGCATGAAAAAGACTGTGAAATGTAGAAAGTACTTTGGTGTGCCAAGAAAGATATAATGTGAAGCCTCTTTACTTCAACAGAATACCTTTATCATTGTCAAAATACAAAGACCTTATGCAGCTTTGTAATAAAGGTACAATATCAAAAATGTATCACGAAGAGTATCGTCATCAGATTTCAGATAAAAGACGTTTTAGAGGAAACCGATGAAGACGACGAAGAAGAGGAGTCTGCAGAAAACTATGTTTAATTACTTTTATTACGTCATTTTATTAATATTCATGTTTATCGTTTAACCGAATTTAATTGAAGTCTGTGATTTATAATTAAACTTAAAGAAACGTATGGCTGTGATTTAAATACCTATTTAATTCTACTTAATAATAGTGAAGTTAACGTGTTATTTTTTTTGCCTAAAAGTACTCGTATTGAAGATTGTTTATTTGCTCGCAATACCTGAAAAACAAACGAAGTGGCAGGAGTATTGCTGGCGCCTAAATCTAATATAAATCTTATATCCTAGCTTTGACATTAAAAAAAATAAACGTTAGTTTTACTTCTTTACACACAACTCGCGCTAAGTAAGATTCCTGTCAGTGCGGATGTAAGTAGTCTTAGTTCATGTAAAGTATAATTATATTGTTCCTCCTTATCTAAAAACAGAAATAAACATACACAATAACTTTAGTTTGAACTTCAAACCAAAATTATTGCGTTTGTATAATTAAAATAATAAAACTAAATTTTGTAACAATTAAACTTTATTTTCATTTTCCTCAAAGTGTTTTATTTATAAAACCTAAAATAGCTATTTCAAATGCGTTCACTCTAAGCCAACTAGGCTATTACCCCGTAACTTTTTACAGAACAGCGTTTTTTTGGGTCGTAAACGCAAACATATCAATTTTATTTTTGGCGTAATCACAGATCATTTTTGTAATTATTGGTTGAATTTTTAATACCATAGAACTGTGTTATAAAGCTACCAATGCCATATAATTATATCCAAGTTTCATTTAAATAGTTTTTTTGGCGTAAACGCCACATTTCTTGCAACATGGTAGATACGACAAAAACAAATAACATATTTTTCTGATTCCATGGGTTGTAAACGCCAAATTAAATGCAAAAAGGTTGATACCCCCTAACAGTAATTTGTTTTATTTCAATTCTTTAACTATCTTGAGTCGTAAACGCCACTGTTAGGTATATTGGTCCTATACGTCTAACTCGATAGTCGGTATTATTCATATCATTATAATTTTAACTGGTGTATCGACCAATCTCTTAAGAATTGTATTCTTAAAGGCATGTACAGCTAAAAAATAAGAAAATACTTGTTTATCGATGCTAAATACGTGGGCTGTAATCACCAATTTTTTGCGAATTTTGAAACTCCGATAAGACAGATCGATAGAGAAAAAAAAATTGAGTAACACAGCATTCAAAAGTCATTTTGTCCAAAATGGTGATTACGCCATTTGAGATTTAAGGTATCGATATGTAACTTGAACGCTTACGTAAAAAATGCATTTAAAGGTTTTATTGAAGTTTGGTGAAGTCAATAATTGTTTGCATCCTCCTCGGACTAAACGATTGCTACTCCCCAGAACTAATCTTAGTGTGGTGATCATGATCATGTGTTCTATATCTAAATGTAATGTATCTACGGAACGAAAACTAAAATCCCATATTCTACCAATCATTATGAATTTGACATTTGTCCCTAGAAAATCAACAATATATTTTTACGTCCAGAGCCAAATAAGCAATAATTTTAGGCCAAATATTAATTAATCAGTGACTATTTCTCACCGTGTAAAGGCAGCAAGGCGATTTTTTACGTGTGGATTTATTGCTTTCTTTTTTACTCAAGAACCATGTACAAACGGATCACAATATTTACTGTATGAATAAAGTCAATCCAAATGAAAATGGGTTCGGCGCTCAGAAAAATAAAGATTGACACTTTTGTTACCTGTCTCCGTCGAAATCCCTTCAAGAAGAACAGCCAACATGAATTAACCATAAGTAATAAACATTGGGAACGTTGACGCCGCGTGCGAATATATCGGCAAATGTTCGAAGAAAATTAAAACAAAGAGATGTATATGAACGCACAAATTTATTTAATGGGTGTTAATCGCGACCACGACTGCTGTAAGCCGGTGGAAACATCGGAGAAAAAAAATTGGACACATTAGCGTGTTGCTTGCATTACCAGAAATATATGTACTTGCTACTTTATGTTTATTTTTGATAGCTAGTTGATCAACATCATGTATCACAGAATCAAATTATATCTTTGAACAAGATGTAATTTAACATACCAAAAATGTTGGCGAATAAAAATGAGTATTGTGTCTCGTTCCTACGCATACCCTTCATTGCAAAAGTGAAATAAATTATACGTAGATTTTTAATCAGTACTTCATTTAGGTGTAAATTTGACGTCCATTAATTACGTTAAATATCAAAATTCTTCAGAGATTTATCAGGTATCAGTGATAACTTATCACTAATATATTTGAGCACCAAATTAGCAATGTATTAGTGAAGAACATGACGTAATTATATTACACTTGTTTCAAAAAAATATACAATCAAACAACCTTTTAAGGCGGCGCATTAAAATGGTCAAACAGTTCTAATTGTGAGACAAAATAAAATAAAAATTAAGAACAGAGCTGGCAGTACAGTACAATAGCAATTATATACAAACCTCTCACATAATGTTCGACTAAAACAACAGTTGCGTTTTCTTTTAATTAACTTTTACGACTATCTCGAGCGAACAGCCAGCTGATGCCCCTTTATTTTTTTTATCATCAATTAAGCTCGTCACAGACGTCACAGAGACTACAATATTTTATCTTGAAATACATACTTATTGTTAGTTTATGGATTTTTTTGACTTACGCCTATATCGACTGCTAAACAGAGGGTCTCGGGTTCGAATCCACGTCGCGCACCAATGGCTTTTCGAAGTAGGTAGTATTAAATGGTTGATTATCGCTTGCTAACCGGTAAAGGAAAACATCGTGAGGAAACCTGCATGTCTGAGAGTTCTCCATAATGTTCTCGAAAGATGTATGATGTCTGCCAACCCGAACTTGGCTAGAGTGGTGGACTATGGCCTTATACTTCTCACAGTGCTGCAGTAAGAAGAGGCCCGTGCCCAGCAGTGGGACAGTATATATACAGGGCTAATGATGATGACTGTAAGCTCAATCTCACCCATGGTAAGTTTTTGTAAAAATTTAGTTTGTATTACACTTACACCACTTATGACCGCACGTTGAGGACACCGCGCTGATTTTATTGTGAGAGAGTCTCACACTTCTCCTTCGCCAGTCCAAACTAAGACGATGTCACTCATTAGATCGAGTATACACTACTCGATCCTAAAAGTGAGAGTCCAGAGATAGAGCAAGGAGTGGTCTCAGCGACAAAAAAAAATATCTATATTCAGAATCCGCATTATGTTTCAAAATAATTTAAAGTACCTATGTTTTCAATGACTGTACTGGCTGCTTCAAAGTAAGCTGTAAGTAAGATCTCAGAGTGCTAATGACCACCACCCCAATTAATCTTGGTTCATCTTGTCGGCCCTTCTGATTTTCGGAGTAGTAATTATAGGCTTAATTTATACCAGAAACATTTAGTTCTCCGTCTAAAAATTACGCAACAATTTTGCTGTACGATGATGAAATTGAAAACGTGAGACCGCGAAGAATCGTATAAAGTACAACGTGCTGACATTCTATGGTTTACGCAACTTTTCTTCGTAAACGTGTTTCAAAATGCGTTCGTTAACAGTTCAACAACTTTATTTTTACCTTTTGGGGTATCACAACCACTGTTACGTATAATATTTGTGGGGTAAGTAATTTATTTTTGCGACGTTAGGTGTATTTACCGGAATAATTGATTGTTACATACCTAAGGAAATACTTTTCACTTTTAACGCCAACGCCACAAGCAATATAAGCATATAAAAAACAACAGAAAACAAATGCCGAATCTCTCATCAATAACATCCTGGTAAGAGAATTGTCGTTATTTTGTTAATAGAAATATAGTATGATATTTTGGTGAAAATAACATGTATCCTGGTTGCATCCAATATTTACACGTCTTGGAGCCCGAGATTTGCTTACTGGTCTAACATAATGTTCATCATCATCTATATATAATCGCTTGTTTTGACTGACATATCATCGAAAACTTTTACTAGAATCATGAAATTGGACAGTGAGTCCGTTTTTGACGTAGGCGCTCACTAAGGAAGCATATTTAACATTCCACATCTAAAGGGGTAAAAGAATGGGTCTTTCTTACTTTTTTTCACAAAATCGGCAAGCGCTGGAGGCACAGGCTCTTCGTATGCATCTCCAAAGTTTGTTGTCTTTCTATAACCGACACCATGTTGTATAATAGGGTCCGGGGACATAATAATTACCTAATTATTACCTATGAAAAAGTGGCAGAATAGGCCCGGCAGAGTTATGCCTTCTTTTTCCAATTCTTAGCGGTTTAAAAGATTAACTGCAATGAGGCTTGGTTTGCGTCACTTTAAAGGCAGATCCCTGACCACTCACATTTAATAAAAAGAAACAAGTAATCATTTGTAAATAGATATCAAACTCTTGTTTTAAAGTTAACTTTAGGTAATATGTGAGGAGTACAAATAAAATACGTATTGCTCATAACTTCGTATATTTCTTACTAATTGTCTTAGGCGACGGACGTCGCCGTCTCTATTTAACACTTACATCACCTAACATTATACACACCTAGGTACATCACACGATTGTACTTTAACTAAATAGGTACACTAACAACCCTACACTAGAAATATTGTATAATAATATCAGGTCAACTATAAGTACTTGTAGAAGAAGTACGCAACATACATACATACAGACTCACGCCTGTCTTCCCGAAGGGGTAGGCAGAGGCATATTAAACGCCCACTTTTCGCCAGAGTTTTGATCCCACGTAATAGGTGGCGAGCCTATTGCAGCTTATCGGGATATTTTGTTTGCCAGAGCCTCATCCGTTGATCGGCAGGTGCACCACTTGCAGGGGAGGTTGGCTTGGGACCCTAAGTCTAGTTCTTCCAGGTAGTAGAGCCTTGCTGATTTCAGCATGAATGGGCCGGCTCGACCGGGGAAGCACTACCCTCTCACAGAAAATCGACGTAAAGTAACAGTACCTAAACTGTTGCGTTTCGTTCGGTGAGTGAGAGTGCCGGAGGCCCTATCCCCTATCCCTTCTCCCTGATCCCACTCCTCATCCTATCCCTTTTCCCAACCCCAAGGGGTGGCAACGCACTTGTGACTCCTGTGGTGTTGCTTGTGTCCATGAGCGGCGGTAATTGCTTACCATCAGGCAATCCGTCTGCTCGTTTGCCGCCTATTACCATAAAAAAAAAAGTTCTTGGTGGGAACCCTATGCACCTATGTTTTTCTGTAGGTACGCAACATACGCTAAAGAAATATTAAAGCAATAACCCCGTAATGAGTTATCATCCGACAAGTACGCGTTATGGTGTATGACTTTTATAATCCATACTGCGCAGTATTTGGTTTCACAAAAATATTTCGTAAAAGTTGATGAACTTTATTTTTAACTTTTTGCGCGTCATGGCTTCTATTGTGAAATTTTACTTAAAATAAAACAGAGAAGTGCGGTAGGTATTATACGCTTTTGATTGAGAAATGTTATATTTTGAAGGGCCTATCCGCGCCATCTTAAAACTTTGTTGGATTATATTAAATAATTTGAAGGCTTAAAAAGGTAGGTGGTAAATCTGGTAGCAGAAGGGCCTTACTTTATGTTTATGTAACTCAAAACATACCTAACAGCTATAAAAGCTAGCACCTTCAAAACTACTTACTCTAAGACACATATAAAGCTGTAATCAAAAACTCTACTCTATTTGAGCACGACATTTCATCTCCAGGAGCCCTTCTGCCGGAATAAGGCTGGTTCTGGGCCACGTAGCTTTTAGGTCAGCTACGTACTCAAAGTTGCTGTTGTAGATAATTTGTGAAGATGAGGTAATATATGAATCTATCCAGAGCGATTGCAGAGCGATAAAGTGGGCACTTGCCATCGTGACTGGTTGGATACTAAACCCTAAGTTGTAAATTATAGCATAGCTCACCACTGCTTATCCTGTAATAACATCAATCTATAAGTCAACTCTACTTATCTTAATATATAAAATTCTTGCGTTACTTACTGACTGACAGACACGCTACAGCCGAAACTATTGAGCGCAGGAAGCTGAAATTTGGTATGTATGTTCCTTGGGGACCGTAAAGGCGCACTAAGAAGGGATTTTCCGAAATTCCCACGGGATCGAACAAAACAGCTAAATTAAAAAAAATGCAGGCGTAGCTGCTGGCGTCCTCTAGTTTAAATATATTTGTCTGCCGCTGTATCGGAGTACAACGCATTTCAGGTCATTGATCCAAATATCCAGGGGCTGGGGCGATCTCACCTTTCGTTCGGTTATTCACGTTTTCTATATGCCGTTGGGTTACTTATTAGGGTGTGAGCTACGCCATTTAGCTATCTGTTGCTTCACAACTCAATTTCATATACTCGTACGTCTTTTGATAACAGTATCAACAAGGCATTTATATTCCCTGTCAAATAAATTGTACCTAAAACTTAAAAAGTAACAGGCGGTTCGTTTATACCTTTCTCTTGACCGATTAAGTTATTCTGTAGGTATGTGTATGCGCACTTTCAGTATTTCACTTGCCTATGCCTTCCATGTCCATCTTCGCCGCTTGTCAAAATACTAAAACCACTGCAATATTAATCGTAGCATCTCAACTATATCACATCATCAATCAAACAAACCTAAATTCAAGATATAGGTCAGTTTCGCTCGAAATACATACGCGTATTATTATTTAATCCCGGGCACATTTCTAAAACATTCGGCGGGGTGGAGTGTTACTGCGTAATAGGTAGGTTTTTGTTGGAGGGAGGCAAGCCAAGGTAAAGGGCGTGGGATCGATAGCTGAGCCCTTAGCCCGTTTGTTACTGCATATAGCGATGTGTTTCGGCAGGTTTATTTTTGGCTCTGTTGTGCGTTGTTTGCTTTTGTTGTTCAAGTGATAACGTGCATTGTAGAACAACGTCTCAAAGGTTTGATGGAAGATAAGTTATTTTTGAGTTAAGCTCGCCTTGGTATATACTACATGTTTCCTTAGTATAATTTAGCCTTGGATGTATTTATTATTTTTGTGTACGATAAATAAATAAATAAACTACGCGATATTAAGGTGGTGTCAGCCCCATTTTACCTTCAGAATTTTTATATTCTAAGGGAATTAAGAAAAATTGTTAAAAATAGATTCGTTTTTAATAATTTGCTATACCTACCTTAAGAAAAAAATACATTTATTCTTAACGTTTGTAAGAATGTTTATTGATTAGGTACGGTTTTCCTTAGAAATCAATATATTTACTTGGTAATTAATGAACAAATTTTAATTAAACTTGGTACATAACAAACGTTCTACTTATACATTTTCTACAATTTATTTACAATTCAGTTTATAAGTGCCAAGTTTTGAAAGATTTTAAGTTTCGTTAGAAAAGTTTCGTTGAAACACCGTGTGAAATTAACGCTCAATCGATATCAAGTGTGCAATTTGAACGTACTTTTATTAATGTATTTTAATAGAAGGCGACGCTTTAAAAAATACAAAGCTTTATAATATATTAAGTTAAAGACAACGTAAATCTGATTGACTGCACGGTTGGCGTAGTGGTTTAAGCGGCCGCCTCACCGTTTGACACTGCGCCGAGTGTTGTGGGTTCGATTCCCACACGAGACAACACTTTGTGTGATTCACAAATTGTTGTTTCGAGTCTGGGTGTGCATTGTGTCCGTTAGTTGTATGTTTGTTAAGTTCCAGTTGTCAGTTGGAGTTGTCTTTTTATGAATAAAAAAAAACAGCTTTTTTACTACGTTTAGGTACGTTTCGTTCATCATTGTTACAATTATATAGAAAAATCTATAAAAAACCTGATAAAATTTTACGTAAAATATTGACATCTCTGCGCTACGCGCCACATCGTATCGTAGCACGCTCGCTGCGGTTATCGACCTATGTAATATGTAGCAAACGTAATGTTCTTTGTAAAAATGTGTAACACCTTTCTAAAAAATATGTTATAGATACTCGTAGTTTCAATTCGAGTCGTGGATACGTAAATGTCATTATTGTCCTTTTACTCTTGATAGAGCACTAGTAGTCGTGATCATCTAAAATCATCTAGATAATCCGCCTAACACTTTCTACCTATAATATCAGCCAATAGGCTCTACGCCACTATAACCTATTAGCCGATATTTTGGTGTACCTGTGTAGAGGGTATCCAACTCCTGATTTTATTTTTAAGCTCATCGCATGGTTTATTTTCCAGGAGATGCGGTTCTTATCAAACTTCCCTGGACTACCAAATGCTCTATGGGCTCATCGTATCGCCTAAAGACATGATGTTACTGCATGCAGAAGCTTTATAGTCAACATTTTGTTAAAAGGACCATATCTACAAATAACTGACGGGCCCGCACTATACAAGCACATCAAATTTATTATTATAACTGAAGACACTTAAGTACACCAAAGTATGGCAGTTATTCTGGAAGTTTCTAGAAAATATCAGTTTTACAAAGTTATAACTTTGATTTAATGCCACGCACTTCAAATGGAGACATGAAAATTTTAATGCTCTTAGAAGCGTCGTAAAATGTATTTTAGCGTTTCAAATTATATTAGTTTTATGGGTAAGTAGTGGTAATTTCGTTTAAGTGTTAATTTTCTAGATTAGCTGACCTATCTTTATAGATTTGTTATAAATTGTCTTTTGAGGATGAATTTTTGTTTCAAGTATTCGGTATCTCAGCATCCTTGCATGCGCCATGGTCACTGATATACTGTTTTAGCCATACAGTGCTAAAATATCGGATATTCGTGCAGGAAAAGTACGAAGTATATATCCAAAAAGGAAATTAAAAGTCAAAACGAACGCTAATGACGATGATCGTTTATAACACTTTATTGATTTTGCAGTGGATTAAAATATTCAAAGCATCATTTCAGTACTAATACGACTGCTGCGCAAAAAAGATGCTATTTCATTGCTATCGAGGACACTGGGGAAGCAGAGCCCTGCTAAGATCATGGGGACTACCAGTAGATTCGGTTGAACAGTCTGGGCACAAGCGGCAATAAAATTAAGTTTAGGAATAGCTATTTTTAGTTGCATGTAAAACTTTGTAAACTTATAATTTTATTTTAACTTTAGTAATTAGTGACAGCATTAAGTAATTAATTACAAACATTGACATATATTCTAACGTTAGTACATATATATATCGATGATTACAATAATATTTACAATTACAAGTTACGCATTACACGAAATCATAACCTAAATAGAATCGTGTTTAATAGATAATTTACTCAATTTCAATAACATGCTATCTATTCGTAGTATTAATATAGGAGTTCGTTTACATTGATCTCGAGGTCGAGAACTTTGGGATAATTTACTACCACCATTTTGCTTATAATTTTAATCGGTTGGTAAGTTGAAGTGTTTCCAAATACGACTTGCTAAATAATGCGTAGGTAATATATGACATTCTTGTACTTGACGGTGCTGATAGATTTAAGCATTCAATTGTAGCAGAAAATTGTCGAACTGAACAGCGTACAGTAAAAGTATAGTACTTACCTGTTCCTATGTCCGTGAGTCACTGGTGGGCTCCAGCTGAAAATCAGCGCTTTGGTCAGTGGTATATATTGAGCTGCTAGCCTTTAGATACACTATTTCTATTATTTTTATTTCAATCATTTGTTGTCTTTGTACCTATCAATTGCTAATGCTTTGTTTTTATTTATTTTTGTTTGTGTTATGTGTGTCTAATAAATATTTTTTCTTTCTTTGTTTCTTACAGAACCAAATATTGCTACGAACATACCTTTCTGGCAAACGCTTTTATCGGCACAAAGCTTTAAGCAAACTTACTATCCTTTCGCTAGAATGCTCGTCAAAACGCTTGACAGCTCGAATGCTGGCCAATGCACGTTCATTTGTTTTTCTGTAATGCAATACCTATTCGCATGAATCTATTACAAGTGAACGTATCAGCATCTTTATAGTCGTCTTCTGCAATGAATGTGATTTCTTGGGTTAGTAGATACATCTTATTACTATTATAAAGAGAAAGCTGATGGGAATAAAGGATGGATGAATGATTCTTTGTTGCTCTTTCACGAAAAAAGTAGTGAAAGCATTTTTATGAAGCTTTGCCATAATATACATACATAGTTTATATATCACAATAACACGTCCTTTTATTGCGCTAACCAACACCTACGCGGAAAGGGCAGCGCAGCGGCAAGAACGTAGTAAAAATATAGTATACCTAGTTAAAACGTAATATAAGTTTATTTTTATTTTTATTGACAATACCCGCACTAGGAATAAATCCTGTGTCGCGTGAGACTTTATAGACATACACCCAACGGACACAATGAACACCCCAACGAGTTACATTACGATAACTCTTCGTAGCCATTGGTCCGTATATACTGTAACTGGCTCAAAAAGCTGATGAACTATTGTCGTTGGAAGTGAAATATTCATTTATTATTTTTATTCCATTTTATTGATTTAATTATGAATGAATTTATGAATTATGAAATAATAATGATGATGGAACTGACGCAACAGCAAATTCTCCAGATTCAAAATATATGAGTGGAAAATATGGATGGCTACTAGTTTAAGATTTGCCTAAAAATGTATTAGCAGCAATAGCGTAGTAGAGAGACCAACGGACTGTTACGCAGAGGGTCTCCGGTTTGAATCGACTTTTCGAAGTTATGTGCGGATTAAATTGTTGATTATCGCTTGCTTAATGGTGCAGGAAACCATCGTGCGGAAACCTGCATATCAGAATTCTCCATAATGTTCTCCAAAGACATGTGAAGTCTGCCAACCCGCACTTAGCCAGCGTGGTGGACTATGGCCTTACCCTTCTCGTAGTGAGAAGAGGTCCGTGCCCAGCAGTGGGACTGTTTATATTATCGTAGTGTAATCCGGAGGCCGTATTCTAGCCTTGCCTTTGACAGAATAAGTGCTTCTTCAATTAACGATGGTACTGAGCCTAGTAAACTTTCTATCTTGCTGCTTAGTAAATTTTCACTGGTTAAATTCTTTTTCATAATAAACACTGTGTTCAGCAGGCATAACTTGTATCAAATCGGCGTACTTGCGTCATTCTTTTACGCTACATTATTCTGTATTAAGTTCACTGAAGCTCACTAATGCGTGCTTTAAGTCTAGGGCACACTCTTTATATAAATATTAGAGACTAAAATAAACATAGAAAATAATATTAGAAGTTCGGTAGGTGTATTGCCTTCAAGGTGGACATCTCGTAAGCTACCTAAAGTCGATATTTGCCTACTTTATTTATAGACAATACAGGTAAAGTAGCGATAGCTTAGTGAAGATAGCAACGGACTGCCATGCAGAGGGTATCGGGTTCGAATCCACGGTACGCACCGCTGACTTTTCAGAGTTATGTGCGTATTGAAAGGTAAATTATCGCTTGCCCTGTGCTTCGAAGAGCACGTTAAGCCCTCGGTCCCGATGTATGAAGACAGTCGTTATAGATCGTCCAGCACCTCTGAATAAACTCACACTAGGCCATGGAATATTGTTATCCCTTCGGGTTGCGGCGTTCAGACAGGCAGTCGCTCTGTGGAAAACTAATATTCAGCCAAATCCGTGTAGACTAGAACGCTGACCGCGGGTTGCAAGGTTGCAAGTGGGACAACGCTAGGAGGATATATTATTAATTTATTATTTATATAACAATATGTATAAATTCTATGAACATAATTCTATGACTATGATCGCAATTATAGCAGACTAGATATGTGTTATTCTGTTAAATAAAGTTCTTGCGCGACAGAGTAGAAAACATCCGCCCATCCTCAATAACTTTCGAGTTTATAATAACTTAGTAGTAAGCTAAACACTAAAAGCTTAAACGTAGGCTAGTTTTTCAGATGTAGCTTGTCTTCAAGCTATCTTCAAGCACCGTTATCTATAAATTGTGAAGATATTTACTCATAGCTTCCCTAAGTCTAGTTTGATTTATAAATATTACGCCGCGATATTTCAAGATTAATGTTCGTAGATACATTAAGTTGCTAGTTTGACCTTGCTAGTTGGGTAAAGACATTTTATTTTGCTGAATACTTGTGGTACTTAGAAAAGTGACGATAACAGCTCTTACACTTTATTTATTACTGTTCTGCGCAATAAAATGTAGGTTGGAGTATTCTTTGATATTTAGTACACCACTCGACGTAGAAATGGAATAAAGTTTGTAAGTACTGGTGTTTTATTAAAAGGTATGTATTTTTCATGTCCATGGTTCTGAGGCGGTATATCTCCAAAATGTAAGTTTAGATGTACAATTAAACAAGTCGGCGCTGGGCCAGTTTGAAAAAAAATCCCTTGGCTCGCTCATAGAGTCGAGGCACACTAGAAACTGGTTTTGTATACGAGAGTCAAAGTGCGTGTAAAGTAGGACTGGAAGCGACGATGTCTTGCTGAGCGATTCTCGCTTTTATGGTGGTCTAGCGGGAAGTTGTTCGTCTGTACATACACATAATAATGATTGTTGTCCTAGCATTATTCAGTTGTATTAAAACGTAGAAAAGATCACATTTTGTCGAATCAGGGGGGCGATTCAGAATCGTTCGATATCTCATTTGACATTCGATTCCGTTAATTATCAAACGGGCTACCTCATTTTTTGTCTAATCTATCGCATTTCCTATCAATTTTCTGCATTCAGTATGAAGTAAATTAATAAATAAACCGAATTCAATTAATATTTGTTCTAAATATCTCTGATAGGCGGCTAAAAGACGTGGACAATAATTTGACATATCGTACGATTACTTGTCGTGACATTCTGAATCGGCCTGCTGATTAGACTAGAAAACGAAGATCCGGTTTCTAGAGCTACAAGGCAGAAAGTCTAGAGTAAAGTGCAGATGTTCGTTAGAGGGACTACCGTCTGACCTCCGCAACCCAAAGGGACATCGATATTTCATAGCCTAAACCAGTGTCACAAAACAAGGGCACGGAATCATCGTAACGTCAAAGATCTTCATGACAGCTGGGACCGACGGTTTAACGTGCTTTCCGAGGCACTAGACAACCGACAATTAACAATTTAATACGCACATAACTTTGAAAAGTCAGTGGTGCGTGCCGTGAATTCAAATCCGATACCGTCTGCATATCTATTGGTATCGCTGCCTAGAGATTACAAACAATTAAAATATACGGGGTGTCACTTGTGACTCCCCGTATATTTTAATTGTTGTGGGTGTCATGGGTCTTGACCCATCATCACCAAGCCGACGTCTACTAGTTGTGGAAATCATGCCAAGTAAAAATAAAATAGACTCACGCCTGTATCCCCGAAGGGGTCGGCAGAGGTGTATCTAATATTACACCCACATTTCGCCATGAATTTGTCGGTCCCACGTAATAGGGGGCGAGCCTATTGCCGTACCGGCCACATTACCAGACTCCGTACTGCTACTGAGAATTTCCAAACGGAAAAACCCAATAACACTTTGCCCGACCCGAAAATCGAACCCGAGACCTCCCAATCCCACGCGCACATTTTATGCCGCGTGACCAACGAGTAAAAATAAAACTGGGGAAATATTTTTTTTTTCAAGTAGACAATTTTTTAAACCGCAATAAAAAGTGCGCGCGTGCAATTTTCGAAATACCTTCTTATCCATGGGTGCATAGGACATCCAAAGAACAGGTTGGCGGGGTAAATGCGAATGGAATGGAAATGTCGATTTTGTACCTAATTACAAAAGTTGTAAGGGAACTTTGAGCCTCAATATCTCCCGAACCAGTAATTGCCCAGCTATGGTACCGAAGTAAAAAATGTTCGCAATGATTGGTACAATATGGGGTTTCAGTTTTCGTTAAGGGTCTTTTTACATCCTGTATGACCGGATTGAGAAAATCCGGATCCTGAAAAGCAGATACACACATCGCATCGACATGAATGTCTATCATCCGACCGACCTAAAAACAATAAAAGTAAACTTACGAACTCAACACGGGCCTAAGTACATAGGGGCGTAAATGTAGACCAACATCTAAATTTTATGTTACTAGGTACTAGACACATTTAGGTTGATTGATGTAGACTTGTAGAGCATATGAGTGTACTAATGCGTAAGTAACTTTGTGTCTGCTTAAGTATGCTTTTAACAAACCACTGGTGTGTACTGAGACATGAATGGCCAGACATTTATAGTCTAAGTATAAAGCTTAAAAACTGGCTGAGATAAAATATTTCGTTAACTTTCTTTTTTAATTATATTGCTCCATTGCCTTTTGGAGTGCCATTGGAGAGGCCTATATCCAGCAATTCACTATGGCAGGATGTTGATGATGAATTGCCTTAAGTATAATGTAATGCAGTAATTACCTTACGTTAGTGAAAATTAGGTACATGTTGCAAGACCAAAAATATCATAAAAACTATTTATACAAGTACCACATAATTTACAAATACGCAATGTAAAGCGAGATGAATTGAGTATTAGTTTAAAAATAATTGTAAAAGTAACCTATTATAATATTATAGGTACCTATGTATTTATTATAGCACCTTTTTGACTAAATCATACCTACCTATAAACTATTATGTGGTTTATAAAATTCCCTCGAGGTATAGATATCAGTTGTGTCATATACTCATAAATGGACAAATTCAAAAGAAATAACTAAGTACAAAACAATCCACGCATGTATCCTAACACCAATATCTACTCTAGAAATGATTAAAAGTTTTGTTACGATTAATCCCTTTGTCCCTTGTCCCTGGGGATTCTACGGTGCTGTTTAAGTATGTAATAAGCTAATTGTGTACGCAAACGCTTCGGCCCCTAAATATATTTACTTTGTTTGAGCTTCACCAGGTTTAAATTAAATTTGATTCGGATTACGAATGTTCGTGCGTGGTTGTATATATTATCAGCTGTCACGCATGGCGTTGTTCTATTTTGTGATCATAGATGGCACTAGAAACCTAGTAACGCCATCTATTGCATGGAGGTGTAAGCTACGCTAACTTTTGGAGCTTTCGGGTTCTTGTAAAGGTTACAATTGCGAGGTTCTACGTAATTTTTTCACAGTGTCAGTCTTGAGTAGATAAATGGATAAACTGTTTTATTCTTTTAGGAACATTCCCAGTTAATTGTAAGCTAATGTTACCTACGTACACTTGTACAGTATCAGGTACTCGTTGAATTCATCTAGGTATTTATTATATTATTTCCTCAGTGGCCCCATTTTAGGTCAGGTTTTATATAAGCAAACTTGTAATATTTTTATGTCAGTACTCAACATTAATAAATATTAAAAATATAAAGAAAATATTCAATGTTAAAGTAGTTTTAATGTTTAATTAGAACTTTAGATAAAATGCCCATAAGTATTCACACGCCCATAAGTATTCAGTCATAGGACGAAGAACTACAACATCAAATTTTAGCTTAAAATATTATAGAATTTCAATAAAAATATGTTCATAATTCATAGAAATCAGTCAGAAGAGTCTGAGCCGTACAAGTCAAAACTAAACGTACCTATATGCACCTTGTTTAAAGTTTGTCTCTCTGGGGACAAACAGATCGCTGGTTATTTTTCAAACTGTTATATTATTTATATATTTTCTTCAATTTACTCTCAGGCTGGTTGGCGAATAGACGGCTAATTGGAAAACAAATGTTGCCGTTTTAAAAAAAATCTTGAGTCGCTTAGCTTTGAGTTCAAATTATGTAACCATTACCTATAGAAAGTTTATTCTAAAAAAATATGAAATATTGATAATTTTTCAACATTTATGTTTTAAATTCTTCTATATCAAGTAGGTATAATGAATATTGGTGCGATCGAATCGTACCATATTATAACAAAATGGTTATATTGTGTAAAATTTTTGTTATTTGACTATGTAGATCTAAACACAGCGCGCTTGCATGGCTCATTGGTCACTCACTCAAACTATTAAAACATGTGATGCTGGCAGAAATAATTAAACTTTTTCGATAAATAGAACAATATTTATTTATGAAAAAAGTTTAAGCCGATCCAAATTCTTGAAGCCGTTTCTAACCGACTTCAAAAAAGGGAGGCTGACTGCCTCCGTGGTCCAGCTAGTAGCGTATGCGACTGCTGATCGAAGGTCCAAGGTTCAATGCCCGGGTCGGGCAAAAGTGTTACTGGGTTTTTCCGAATTCTCAGTAGCAGCACGGAGTCTGGTAATGTGCCCAGTAACGGCAATAGGCTCGCCCCCTATTACGTGGAACCTAAAAGTTCATGGCGAAATGTGGGTGTAATATTACACCTCTGCCTACCCCTTCGGGGATACAGGCGTGGATCTATAAAATAAAAAAAAATAAAAATAAAAACAATTAGACCTGTATATAGCTATGTGATATCGTTGGAATTTGGTAATATTTAAGTATGATAATCTAAAATAAGCTTCTATATAGGTGCATTTTTTTTTTTTTTTTGAGTGATTGTATAACACTATTTTGAAATTTATATTAAAAAAGGAGACCTAGGGCATTGATCTTGGAAGCGATAAATATCACTGAGTGGGGTCAGCTTTTGAGTCTTATAAAAGGTTAATTCACTACAAATAATGGAAGGTACTCCAGAATTCTATTAATAAAACACAATCAAGTTTAATTTATCAATAGAAAAAGTTGAGGTCCCATGCATTTCATAGGTTTTATTAAGGTCGCAATATAGCATGAATCTCCAAATGACTACTAATACCTTTCAACCCAAAATGTTCCAGTGTAAATACGGGTTCTTTGTCTTGAAAATCAACAATAATCGTCAAAATATTCCGTAATTAAGGTTAATTTGGCGCCGCAAAAATAATTACTCTTCAGCCTTCTCTGCTGAACATAATCACCGCTGAACACACATAAAATTCTCGATTTTTAAGCCTTAGTCCTTGAAAGGATCATTAAACACACCGCTTAAGCCTCAAAACTTTCCTTTGCAATTAACTCGGGAAAAAATGGACGAAGTTTAGCCCTGATCTTGGTGTGACATCATAAAAGGGGCGGACTCCCTCCCACCCACACAAGAAATTTCTGTAAGCTTGCCAAAGACAATAGCTGAATTCGAAATTCCTTATAAAGGTGCAAACGAATAGAATTTTCTTGGCACGGCTCTTGGCGGCTTTAAATGATAATTTACGAGTCCGGGGTGGAGAATATATGGTGTCTTTTCGGGCCATAACGTTTATTACTTGGAGTTTTTGGCGCTGTATTAATCATAGATAAGATATAGAGTTTTATAGACTCTATAATAGTAGAATTAATTTAGTAAGTTGGCAACTCTAATTTTTTAATATTATTTCCTAAGATTATTTCTGAATGCCCTGATAAATTGAATTAAAATTTTGAAATTAAACTACAGTATACGGATTTTATCGCGATATATTAGTTTCACTAAGAATATAAAATCCGTAAGCTGTAGTTTAATTTCAATGTGTAACATTCGCGTAAACCCAAGAAGATACAATGAATTTAAGTTTATTTATATTTAAATAATGAAAGCTTTTACTTACACATATACAAAGAACTAGCTTTTTTTCTTCTATTCGTATAAGAGTCTGAAAATCCGAACTAAAACATAGGGACTGAATGCTATACGGCCAGGGTTAGCTTCAAAATTACAGACAGCTAGATCATTTACGTTTTTTTTGTAGTAGGTAATAAAAAAAGTTGTCAATGTGGCAGTCTTAAAAGCAATGATAGCTGTAGAATATTTTGTCAACCCATACTCGAATAGGACATGCGTGAATGACGCCGTCGATAAGGTCAAACAAGGTTTAACAGCGTGTATGTAATAAAAATAAAATGATACAGTCATTAAGTAAGGATATGTGACATAATATTTTATAGACTAATAAAACAAGGATGATATAAATTGACGTAATTCTGCAAAGTTTATGCTGAGATACGAAAAATTCTATCGCTTTTATTTTTATTGGAGGTTATAAAATCTAGTAGATGTTGGATGGAAAAGTATTTTAAAATTATTTAACTTTTATCATTTTTCGATGTTTAAGTGCGGGGTCTAGAAACATTTTATGATCATACCTACTAGACGTCGCCAGCGGCTTCGCCTGCGTCAATTATACATAATTATAAACCTTCCTCTTCAATTTTTATTTTTTTATTTATAGACTCACGCCTGTATCCTCGAAGGGGTAGGCAGAGGTGTAATATTACACCCACTTTTCGCCATGAATTTTTAGGTCCCACGTAATAGGGGGCGAGCCTATTGTCGTACGGGGAACATTACCAGATTCCGTGCTCCTACTGAGAATTTCCTAACGGAAAAACCCAATAACACTTTGCCCGACCTCCGAGACCTTCCAATCCGACGCGCACATTTATGCCGCGAGACCAACGAGGCAGTCCTCTTAAATCATTCTATCTATTAAAAAAAACCGCATTTAACTCCGTTGCAACGTCCGTTGGCGTTGTTGTTTAAAATTTAAGCATACATAGGGACAGGCAGACAGAAGACAGACTTTGTTTTATACTATGTAGTGATTACTTGTATTTGTTTGAGGCAGTGACAACCTGGTACCTACACTGAGTAGTAGATCCCAACTGACTGCCATGCACAGGCCATCGACTTGAAACATACGACGCGCACCATTGAGTTTACCAAGTTATGTGCGTATTAAATTGTTAAGTATCGCTTAGGGCAAACGATATGCCTCTGAGAACATGTTAAGCTGTCGGATCCGTTAGGACCAACTAAGTTGACACTGTCCTAAGGGATGAAATATTGTTACCCCTTTGTGTTGCCACAAGTTGCGTGGATCGAACGGCAGTCGATCTGTGGAAAACTTGTATTCAATTGACAACATTAATGAGATGTATATCTCTTTCTCTTAGCGTTATCCCAGTTTCAATCTGGGGTCCGCTTACTAGTCTAACCGGATTTGGCTGAATATTAGCTTTTACACAGAGCGACTGCCTGTCTGACCTCCGCAACCCGAAGGGATAGCGATATTCCATGGTTTAGACTAGTGTCAGTTTATTTAGAAGGTACTGACACCCTGTAACGACTGTCAAAGATCTTCATGACAACCGGGACCGACGGCTTAACGTGCTCTCCGAGGCACGGGACAAGCGATAATTAACAATTCAATACGCACATAACTCTGAAAAGTCATTGGTGCGCGCCTTGGATTCGAACCCGATACCCTCTGCATGGCAGTCTGTTGGTATATCCACTCGGCTATCGCTGCCATCATTAATTAATGAGATGTATATATTTTATGGTTAAGACCGGAGCAGGTACCAGGATAATTGAGATACTGACTTGCTCTAACGAGTATTATAGATTTTGTGATAGCCAAAACTGATTCTTACCTATACTTTCCGAAACACGAAGAGTTGTGTATTTTTCCTTGCCGGTTACACATCTATAAAACAGCCAATAACAAACGTGCACTTCCCGTATCGAGAGATTCGTGGCGTCACTTCGTTGACATGAACCACTTACCTCGCAATGTATAGCAGAAATCGTACTGCAATCAGATATTCTAAACAATCGCTTAAAAGACATGAAGAATTACGCAATAACGTTGTTTCTGTTTGCAAATAAAAGGTAATAGAACAATAAAAGCGCAGTAAGACTGCCATTTACATCGGCGTCTCAGAAGTGAGCCCGGACATTTGTATTTGTAAAACTCTCGTTATAATCGCCTTCTGTCACACCGATATTATTTACGGCTGGTCCTAATATTTGATCTATCCATGGATTTGACTACTAGAGATCCATATTTGATATATTTAGTACTAGCTTTTGCCCCCAGCTTCGCGCGTATTATATTCGGGTTTACACAAATCTCCTTAATTGTACGGATACCTTAATATTTACTCTTATTTGACAATAATTATGTATGTTGCGACAGTACTGACAGATATACGATAGCACATGCACAGCACTCAATAATTACAGCGCATGCGTTCTTACTTCCAACAGTTAGATTTATGCCCTACAAACTTTTATCCTCCCTACAAACCCTCCCAGTTTAATTTATTGCATCTCGCATTATAGTATGTATGAACTTGTAATAAAATCTCTTTGGCTATACTATTTGTATCTGGCTGGTTTTGGTATCATTGAAAGTTTAAATTTTAAAGAACATAATTCAAAATTCAAATTAGGAAAATGTGTGATTTTTATTTGTTTTTCGTACTGTCAAGATGAGTGAATCTAATGAAGAAATTCGACACATTTTAAAATTTTACTACAAAAAAGGTAAAAATGCAACGCAAGCCGCGAAAAAAATTTGCGATGTTTATGTACCTAGTGCAGTATCTGTGAGAGTAGCACAAATTTGGCTTAAGCTTTTTCAATCCGGAAAGGACAATGGCAGGTCTCCATACATCAAAATGTCTGAATTTAAATTGAAACGTATAGTAATAAAAAATATATCAAAAAAATCGGCGTAATTAACAAAGTCTATAAATGATTCTATTTTCACTCGGAAAACCTGGAAAAAGAAGATATTAGTGTTTTAATTTTTAGTCAAGAATAATGATGAAGGTACGTTTGAATTATCAAATGACATATGTCAGATTGACATCAAAACATAGAAGTATTTTGTAGCATCTAATTGTCACAGCGAAAGACGAAAGCAGAGCTGCACATTTTAAATCGATTTTATGTGAAATCGATACAACATTAAAACGATGCTGTGACGTTTTTATTTGATTTAAAAGTTGTTTTGCTTCAAAAATATTAGCTTATTGATATAATTTTGATTAAAGATTAAATAACTGCATTTTAATAATTATATTTTAAACCAAACCAACCCTATAAAGGTCTATCGTATCGATTACTTTTTAATAATTGATACGGATCAATGTCAAACGTCTATTCCTATCACACCATTGTCTATGGCAACAATTAAATAATAAAGTAGGTACCTAGTTCGTAATCAATTGGAATGCTTTTTATCATCATAAAGTACTCCGGCTTTAACGAGACAAAGTGAAAATTTAAAAATCGTAGAAAAAAATAACAATTTGTTTTGTCCATATGAAGTTTAAGATCGCCACAACAAACCCAGACCAAATTCTGCCATCGTCCTTTGATGTAGAGATGCACGTCGCTCTGGTCACCCTATTACGGATAAAATGGATGTCATTTTTGAAGAAGTGGAGCAAGATCGGCATAACAGTAGTTACAACGTAGCTGAAGAACTGGCAATTGACCACAAAACAGTTTTGGCGCTTTTGAAAAAAACTGGGTACACAAAAAAGCTCGATATTTGGGTACCTCACGAGCTCACTGAAAGAAACCTAATTAACCGTGTACTCATTTGTGATTCTTTATTACGACGGAATTAAACCGAAACATTTTTGAAGAAGCTGATAACTGGTGTTGAAAAGTGGATCACGTACGACAAGAACGTGTGAAAAAGGTCGTGGTCAAAGGCCGGTCAGGCTTTACAGACTGTGGCGAAACCCGGGTTAACTCGCAACAAGGTGATGCTGTGTGTGTGGTGGGATTGGAAGGGCACTATTCATTATGAGCTGTTACCACCAGACAGGACCATCGATTCTGAACTCTACTGCGAACAACTGATGAGATTAAAGCAAGAAGTTGAGAGAAAGCGGCCGGAATTAATCAACAGAAGGGGTGTGGTTTTTCATCATGATAACGCTAGACCTCACACATCTTTAGCCACTCACCAAAAATTAAGAGAGTTTGGCTGGGAGGTGTTAATGCATCCGCCGTATAGTCCTGACCTTGCACCTTCAGATTTCCACCTGTTTCGGTCTCTTCAGAATTCTTTAGGCAGTGTCAGGTTAACATCACGAGAGGACTGCCAAAACCACTTGTCGTTTTTTTTTTTTTAAATCAGAAGTCCCAAAATTTCTATAGCAATGGGATCAAGTCCCTACCTACAAGATGGCAAAAAGTTATCGAACAAAATGGTACCTACATACTTTAGTTCAATGTAAATAAACTATGTTAAAAATGTTTTGAATTTAAAAAAAAAATGCAATGAAACTTTTTCCCAACTTATTATGTAAGTCTATATTAAATTTCAACAAAATCGGTTCAACCGTTATAGCGTGAAAACGGAACATACATACAGACATATGTATGTCTACCTACATACATACATACACAATGTCTAATTTATAATATTAGTAGGCATGGAGCTAAAGTCAGTTATATATCTAGCTGAATGCTAGGATAGATTAAATATTGGTGGCTAATGGCAGGCCTCCTTCACTCGGCCGTACCTACAGCGATAAGTGCCTACACTTTCGCGCGGCTTCCAAGCCCGCGTCCGACGTGTCGCGCAAGGGTTGTGACGACGAAGGGTTGTCGCGACTTGAAAATTTTATTTTATTTATTTTAGGAGAGCAACTTGAAAATTAGATTTTTTGTTTGTTGAGATATTCCAACAATTATGGTGTCAAATTAAAGATCTAGTTCAAAAACCATTTTATCTGTTTGAATCATGTAAATCGGTCCACGCGTTTAGGAAATAACTAAGGATTAGTATAGTGAAAATGTAAACGACCAGATTTTTTGTGGTTTTTGTTCTACTAGCTCAAATAGTTGGATAGGATACTTATAGGATGATTATTAAATTTATTATTAGGTACGTGGTCAAGTAGGTAGATAGACGAAGAATGAATAAATATTATAGTAGCAGCGGCAAGTCGACAACCCTAGCGCGACAGCTAGCGCGTCACTCCGCGCCAGACAGCGACAGCGTTATATGTTAGAAAAGAGCGGGAACGGTTAGGTGAATATCGCAATAGGCACTGAGTGCTTATGCGAGCTGAATTGCACTTTGTTGCTTAGTAGCACGAGTCTCAATTTCAATGAATTGGTTTGAGAAGTGGTGCTTCTGTACGTAAGTACTGTTTATTCTGTGCTAATGGTGCAAATAGAAGATATCACGGTGATATGTTTTCGGTTTTTGAGGTTTCTTGCTTTTAAAACAATACAGTCACCAATATAGAGAACTTAACCTAGTTTTTAATTAGTTCTATAATCCTGAAGGTTTCACATGTATGTGTTAAAAAAAACGATTTGTTGAAATCTGACAGATTTGGTGCTATGAGCTTATGTGGAAATTAGTAAAGCATGTCGGCCCTTTCATCTGTACATTCTATTATATGTTACGTAATACTCCGTATTGCGTTATAATATCTCGCAGGTGCTTAACGCAGTGGGTGCAGCCAGCCTAGCCCGAGCAGCGCTTCGCTAGGAATTATTACCATATAAGGTAACACACCGATCGCAGGCCGTCTGTGACTCATAGGTCTATGCCTATATAAGATTGGTGCGCGATCTAAATCAGTCACTTTCTTTAGACGTCGCCACGCTGCCACTACTTGACTACTAACACGCATCTGTCCTGCCTTCTACTTCTATATCTACTGTCCCGCAGGGGTTCTCCCTACGGGCTACAATTCTGCCTACGGGTCTACACCTGTCTTCTCCCTACGGGTTGCTGTTAGCTGCGACCTACAAGCTGCTGGCGCCGTGCTTCTACCAGCCGCTGCCTACGCATCAGCTCCTACCTACGAACTTCCTACAGCCAGACCATTAACGCCTGACTGCACCAGCCTACAATAGCCGCACCGCCTGAGCCTGCCGCTCAGCCTACACCTCGACTACCGAGCTCCCTACCCAGCGTGCACTTCAGCCAGCTCACCGGTGACCCTACGAGCAGTCTACCCTGCGAGCGTCGGAGAGCAGCAGGAGTCTACACTCCAGCCTTCAGGCCGGTGCTCACCTAGTCGGTCATACTGTATGTAAGCGGTAGTGAGACATAATAAAAAACCTGTTCCTTCTAGCAGTGTTTCTTTTAGAACCCTGACAACCTACCTGCTGGCGCACTGGCGCCATACGTGGGGCGCCACTGGGACATAGTGTTCTCAAGTAGGCTAAAAAAAAAGCATGTTAAAAAATCATATGGCTATTGACTATTTTTTAACATATTATTTGGAAGAATTATTGGGCGCCACTGGGACGTAGTGTTCTCAGATGGTTAAAAAAATCGCATGTTAAAAAATCATATGTCTATTGACTATTTTTTAACATATTATTTGGAAGAATTATCGAATTTTTATTTGTCAAATTAAAGATCATTGTCATTGTGAATAAGCGAGTGATTCACTTGGGGCTGTAAGAATGATAATTTTTGAACATCTGCCCCTTATCAAGTAAAGTTCGAAAAGTTCGTTAGAAAAACAGCCTATTCATGTTAATAAACTGTTAAGCCATTAAGCTTCTTCATTTTGAGTTTTCACGAAGAATATAAAATTTAAATTTACTGAAAGAGATTAAATATAAAAGCCTATTTTAAACGGTGTAAACGTAGCCGGTCTTTACGACTTGACTACACAAACGTGACGTAAGACCAGTTTAAATTGAACCATGTGGACTTATTATCTTCCCTTGAGTTCATTTTAAGAACTCTGAGCCCGGGGAGAGGAGCAGCTCATTTAAATCTGGAGCTTCTGATGATCCGTCGAAGCTTTTGAAATTTTAGATGCCAAAGTCTTATTTTAGCAGTAGCATTAACGTTTTCAGTATTGGGTTTCTGACTGCTAATTCTTTGTTTAAAAATTTTCTTGTACCTACTTATTCTAGTTCGTACTGTGTCTCGCGTATAAATTTATTATAAACAGTGTTGCTGTTACGTTGAATAAGTAACTACAGAGTGAAATTTGAATAATAATCGGTATCTCAGGTACTATTTTTAAACCAGACTGATCTTGGCGCAGGAAAGTGAGGAGACCCGACCCCAACTGTACTGGAATAAGGGACAGAAGAAGAAGACTGATATGAACAATTGACTAAAAATATCACAATTAAAACGTTTAGTACGTGTTAGGTTTGGGTATGATGAAACGTAATATGCTAGATAGGGAGGAACTTGACACAGTAGACTCTACAGTGTTCCTAGGTATTACACTAGATAATAAGTTACAATGGGGTGCACATATAGCATGTCTTGCAGGAAAGCTAAGCTCTGCTGCGTATGCCGTCAGAAAAGTTAGGCAACTTACTGACATCGACACGGCTCGTTTAGTTTATTTTAGCTATTTTCACAGTGTTATGTCCTACGGCATTTTGTTATGGGGCAAAGCTGCGGATATTCAGAATATCTTCGTTCTACAAAAACGAGCGGTAAGAGCAATATACATGTTAGGTGCAAAAGATACTCTTAGAGAACGCTTTAAGTCTATAGGAATTCTTACAGTAGCCTCGCAATTTTTATTTGCTAATATTTTGTACATTAGGCAAAATATAGGTTTATTTACCACAAAAAGCGATATACATAACATAAATACTCGAAACAGGCATAGGTTATATGCCCCTTATCATCGTTTACATAAAGTTAATAATTCTTTTGTAGGGCTAGGTATTCGTATATATAATAACATACCAATTAGTCTTTTAGAATTACCATTTAGTACATTTAAAACTAAAATAAAAGACTGCCTTATTAAGAAGGGTTATTATACTATTAATGATTATTTCAGTGATAAGGATAGCTGGTCACTTACGCTAGACAACTCATGATCTTTATACCTAATTAGAATTATATAGATACTTTGCATTTTTCAGTTAATCTTTATATAATATTTCTAGTTCTTTTAAATTACTGTTCATGTATTATTAGGTCATTCAACTTAGGTACTACATTTACATTTGCATTGTTGTTCCACTAATTTTATTAAAGTTTTACTGCACTGTAAGATGAAGATAACTCGTGATTATGGGCTGTAAACTAATGTTTTAGTAATTTTGTGTATTCATATACAGTTACTTCTGTAACATATATTTCCACCATATAGTTATGAACATGGTCGCGAGTTGCCTACATTATAAGACGTAAGTGGATGCTCCTGTTACACAATATTCACACTGGAAGGCTACTACAGCAGTTAAATTGGTAACTGCATTAATTATTTAAGTATTATGTATGTTCCTAATTACTATTTACAAGTAATTAATTACAATGTGAAACAGTTGCAGCTCCTTACAAAAACAAAATATGTAACATAACACTGACGATTAAAAAGAGTGGCCACGAGTTTTATTGCCCGTTCTTTCTCGTGGTTCTACCTATTGCTTTGCGAATGGGCAGTAAATGTAAATGTAGAAGCATTAAGTAATGTACATAAAAATTTGACGTTCATAAGCGTCACTTTGTGACCCAGATGAATAAATGATTTTTGACTTTGACTTGACTTTGACTTTGACTAAATTTTTGCTTATCCATGTCAATTATTTTTATAGTTAAACGAGAATTCATTTATTTTACTCAGTAGAAATAAATATCTAAATGAAGAAGTAGTTAAACATGACTATGCTATTTGGCAATGCGCAATTGCACATATAAGCTAAAGTTCCAATTAATATCTTTTTATTGAAATATATTTTAATAAATGAGTAAACGATATTCAATAAATGTACCTATCTTCTGATCGAATTATCCATTAAAACTTATATTTTGACAAGATGAAAGTGCTTTATATCCAAAACTGTCTTGCGTCTGCTTTACTTGGATGGATTTAAAGGGGTTACCGATTTTAAACTTTCACGATTTGTATACATCATACAAAATAAATTAGCGGGTTTTAATCGCGTACAATTAACTTATTTAAGGTTTAAATACCTATTTGTTTCCGACGTTTCGCTCGCACTGAGCGTGGTCGCGGAGAGACTAAAAAAGGTACTATAACGTAAACCGCTGAAATACTAATTTAGACTGGTTTACTAGAATAGGAAACAGAGTTAATTTTATAGTTAGAATACATATATCAATAAAGGTTTTTATTAGTATTCGTAGATGATACCTCAAATTCATAGTGATTGGAGTATATAAATAAGTTTCGCTACCATGTTTTCTTTCAACGTCTAACAAACGATCATCAAAAATTTAATACCCACATAACTTCAAAAAAGCTCATTAGTGTGCACCATGGATGCGAACCCTGGATCCCCTGCTTAGCAGTCTGTCGGGATCTCCTCTTTACAACGTTAGGGATGGTATACTAAAATTATTTCTATGTTTGAAAAGGAATCCATTATCTAAAACTATTTCTGTTCAGCTTCAGTAGTTTAGTCGGTCAGGAAAAGTTTATACATAATTATGTTTTACTTAACTTTTATTTAAGTATATCATCATCAGCTTGTCGCAGCATTCACTGCGGTTCACAACAAGATAACGAAAACCCACTGCAAGTTTCAACGGCCCATAACCGTATGTTACACAAATCTATGGGATGAACGTAATCGTCTGCGGGCGATCCCTATGTCCAGTAGACGTAGGTCGAATAGTATATGGCTTATCTTCTCACACATAAACCATGTCGTATTGTTTGCTACTATTTATTTGTTGAACTGGAATTTGGATTTTTTTATCCGCTTTGGTAAACGACTATGAGAGACCCACAAAACTCCTCAACGAATATGCATGCCAAATTCCGGTTTCTTGCGCCCAGCAGTTTTGGCTGTGCGTCTGTTGCTCAGTCAGGATCGCAACAGAAAAATCAACAGATCAACATAATTATTTAAGGAAATTGCAAATATTTAAATATATCCGGTATAATAATATCCATGATTATTAACAAATAATTACATCAATTTATGTATAGAACAGCAATAAGTATTTTTTAAACATTTACAACACTTTAAGGAAATTATGTTTTGCAAAATTATTCATTCCTGTTTCACCGGTGAATAAAAAAGCACATATGCTGCTGAATAAAATAGTCAGACCTTTGATAGTTCTGCCCAACAATTCCATATTTAAACCTGCTTTTAAACTTACACTGCACTGATAGAATAACATTTTCCGTGTCGTAAAGTTCAGAATACAGTCACAAGACAATTTAAATACAGAATACATGTAGCAAATAGTTTGTGAAGAGACAAAAACTTGTCATCTGAACCTATTCCAACCCGCCTGGCCTGAGTGATATTAAGCTAAATAAATTCTTCAATAATATTGAGACTCATTAGAGGCCTACGTCCAGCACTGAACTGCGAAAGGCTGTGCTGTTGGCGATGATGATAGTATGAAGTACCTACTTTGTTCAACAAATACAGGTACTGTACTTACATGTCAATTAAAGAGAAATTGGGGTGAGACACCGACGTCGACTGACCTATTTCTGTTCCCGATGAGGCTCAGGTCAATATGTACCTATGTAAATTGCCACGACAACTACACCTTTAAACGTTGAACCAGAGGGTTTATTTTGGAATGGCAAGTTTCGGATCCCAAAATAGAACTGCGAGACATTTAGCTATGTATTTATTGATTGTTTTCTGCATGGCATAGGTGTTACGCATAGGCGCAAATATTAATTTACCTTCGTATTTTGGGCTTAAAGAAAGATTTTAAATTTCAATATTTACAACAGTAACAACTATTGTTTTATGATTTCATTCATAAATATTAGTTGGAATATGTGTTAGTTCATTCCTGTAATGAAGGTATTTTTTTTTGCATTCATGGCTAAAAAGAGCTTTCTTTCGGCTCCATCTCTCTCAAGTCGAAGTCTGTTTTGGAACACGAGGCAATTTGCTATGACATAGCTATTTAGTGCGGTGGATTATAGACTTAACCTTTACTTGAAACGTAAAGGCCTATGCCCAGTAGTGTGACAAATTGTAAAACAATACTGATTATGATAATAATAATGGCAAAAGGACCCTAAATCACTGCCTAGCCACAAACTATTATTTTGTAAGAACTTATAATTATATTTATTTTAAATTGTCTTTCAGGAGATATACCACTTACCTTTGTTTGAAAAGTCGGACTCGGAATTGTACTCTATATATCGGAGTACCTACATCCGTGAACATGGCGCTTGCAACAGTACCGAAATATCGGTTACTCCAAACAAAGGTACGTGGTATATTTCCCGAGAGACAATTTAAACAAAGTTGCCCGCGGTTACACCCGCGTTATTTAAGGCTACTGCTCCGCTCCCGTCGCTCATAGCGCGATGTTATATAGCCTATAGCCTTCCTCGATAAATGGGCTATATAACACTGAAATAATTTTCAAATCGGACCAGTAGTTCCTGAAATTAGCGCATTTAACCAAACATGGAAGTTCTTCAACTTTATATATTAGTATAAGATTATAGGTACCATGCTGTTTCCGTCGTTCCGCCATTCAATAAGTTGGTTAGAGGAACGCCGGGTTAGTTTTGTGCGTGGCCACATGCGTTAATATTGAGTTTCATGTACCTAAATCTCGTTGCAAAGATATTTATTTGCTTCGTCGTTCCGTTCAACACCCGTGGAACTAAATGGGGTGGTGCCATTTCTTAATCCATCACCACACGGTTGTTTTTTTTTTTTTAATTAAATGATATGTTCTCCTAATCTTCTAACAATCTTAACAATTACACATACCCTACTAAGTCTTAAGTACTATAAGAGTAGGCCACATTGAGAAAAGCTTAATGGATATTAACAGACTTGTAAGATGTAAGAGCTAGCGCGCACTGGTGACTTTTGTCACGAAGACAAAAAGTTTTTGTCACCGTCACGTCACGTCACCCAAGTGAGGTGCGCTCACGAAGGATGACAGTGACAAAACTTTTTTAAAATCCTAGCGTCATTTGCCGATATGGATTTCGAAGAGACGGTCGTTCTCTGTGAACTCATGAGACTCCGGAGAAAAAGAAAGCGCAGAGAATACTGCGTACACACCCGTTGGAGTGATTCCATTATAAAATGGAAAGTGTGTATGTACCTATGTATGTTCCGTTTTCACGCTAAAACGGCTGAACCGATTTTGTTGAATATAGAGAAATATTAGACCATGGAGACGGACATAGGCTACCATAAGTTGCAAAAATTAAACTGGGAGGGATTGTAGGCAGGGTAGAAGTTTGTACGGCCCAAATTTACCTCTTGGAAGCAAGAACGCAGGCGCTAATAATAGAGTGCTGCGCATGTGCTATCGCATATCTGTCAGTACTGTCACGTCATTCATAATGTCATATTGTGCACGTTGATTCGTCGCATTTGTGTGTATGTACTTATAATTATATAAAAAGCTTAAACGGCTGAAACGATTTTCCCTACTAATATTAAAAATGCGAAAATGTTTATAGAAATATAATTATTGAACATGTATTAGAACATGGCTTTGACATTTGACTGTATGCAAGGTGATTTTATTTCGGTAGTTACCGGTAGATAATGTCATGGGTACTGACCGAATTCTGAAGTCTTTAGAATAATCAGGAGTGTCTTCACACAACTTGAGACTAAAAGTAGATTTGTGTTACCCCGAATTTAACGCGCGCGAAGCGGCGGGCAAAAGCTAGTCAAATATAAAATATGTCAGCTTAGAGCTAGCGCGCACTGGTGACTTTTGTCACGAAGACAAAAAAGTTTTTGTCACCGTCACGTCACGTCACCCAAGTCAGAGCCCAAGTGTGCTCACGAAGGATGACAGTGACAAAACTTTTTTGAAATCCTAGCGTCATTTGCCGATATGGATTTCGAAGAGACGGTCGTTCTCTGTGAACTCATGAGACTCCGGAGAAAAAGAAAGCGCAGAGAATACTGCGTACACCCCCTTTGGAGTGACAAGCTACTACGTGGAAAGTTCTATATTATGTAACTTCGAGAACATCCAAATATTTTTTTTAGTTATTTCCTAATGAATGTTACAAGCCGTGTTAGCCATGTGGTTGACGGCATAGAAAACAATTGTCACCACCTCCTATCTTCCCGTGGGTGTCAACACGATACAAATACCATCTTTGCGTAGAGACGGAAAACTCGACATCAAACCCTATACGACTGCCTCGTTGGTCTCGCGGCATAAATGTTCGCGTGGGATCGGGAGGTCCTGGGTTCGATTCCTGGGTCGGGCAGTGTTATTGGGTTTTTCTGTCACGAAATTCTCAGTAGCAGCACGGAGTCTGGAAATGTGCCCGGTACGGCAATAGGCTCGCCCCTTATTACGTGGGACTTAAGTATAGGTATCTGGCGAAAAGTGGGTGTAGAAATACACCTCTGCCTACCCCTTCGGGGATAAAAGGCGTGACGATATGTATGTATGTATGTATGAATGTTACAAGCTTTGATGAATTACTTCACACTTTAGGACCTGCATTAATATAAATAATGTTAATATAAATAATGGTAGAAATGTCATAGATACTGACCGAGTTCTGAAGTTTTTAGAATAATCAGAAGTGTCTTCACACTTGAGACTAAAAGTAGATTTGTGTTACCCCCCGAATTTAACGCGCGCGAAGCGGCGGGCAAAACCTAGTCAAATATAAAATATGTCAGCTTATTTATCAAATTGTCACCAGTGCGCGCACCGCTATAAAAACCTAACGGCGCGGTGACAGTTTCGTCACGGGCTTGTTCGCCGGTCGGCGTACACAAATGTCACCCAGTTGTCACGTTGTAACATGCGCGCATCTCCATATATATCCATGGACTTGATAAGAGTGACAAAACAGTCACGCTGACAAAAGTCACCAGTGCGCGCTAGGTCTTATTTATCGAATTGTCACCAGTGCGCGCACCACTATGAAAAACTAACGGCGTGGTGACAGTTTCGTCACGGGCTTGTTCGCCGGTCGGCGTACACAAATGTCACCCAGTTGTCACGTCGTAACATGCGCGCATCTCCATACATATCCACGGACTTGATAAGAATGACAAAACAGTCACGCTGACAAAAGTCACCAGTGCGCGCTAGCTCTAACGCTAGATTAATTGTCAGCATCATCAGCCTTTTGTAGTCTTGCGTAGTTTTGTAGCCTCCTTATCGCGTATCAATTGCATTTTGAGTCAATACGAGGATTTGGCTTAATATACCACGCTTTGTAAATACATTAGTATAAGGTTTGATCTCTAGTTTTAGGTGTCTTCCGTTAGATACAATTTGCCCTGTTATTGTTCCTTAGTCGCCTCGTGACACTCACAGAATTAAATAGTGTGGTGACGTTGTTTTCTTTTTCCGTCAATAAACCGACACTTAAAATGTTCATAACATAATCCATTAAATACTTAGCATTTAATATGTTAAAATATCCAACTGAAAAGAAACTAGTTTTATTTAAAATTAATTTCTGGCTCCATACTATACCATAGGCTTCAATAATTAATAGCTCGAATTGATAAAACATGTCACCCGTGATTCACGCAGTAGTAACATGTAATTAGGCTCCTGCGGATTAATTATTGCGATATTAATTTGGTAAAGTTTCTCATAATTACTTAATATGTTATGCATGAGATATGAATACGGCATATTACCTACTAAGAAAATGTTTTACTTATTCCAGGCGATTAATTATCAAAAGTTAGAAGAAAGGTATAAGTTGTATTACCGTTTAGATTTATAAGATTTAAATAATGCTAGATATATTGATAATTGGAGGCATATTTATGCATCCATGACCTTTGTTTTGAAGCCTGGTGTCCGCTTACTGGTCTAACCAGATTTGACAGAATTAGCTTTGTCACAGAATGACTGCCGGGTGCCACTGATAAGACCAGTCTCACTAAAACTGTACCAGTACTGTTGAAAATCTTTATGACAGCCGGGACCAGGGGCTTAACCTGCTCTCCAAGACATGAGGCAAGCGATAGTTGTGACAATTGAGTAGGCATATAACTTCGAAAAGTCTGTAGTGCCGTAGTGAGCGCCTTGGCTTTGCAGAGTCAGTCTGTAAGTATTTCCCCTAGAATACTTATTAGATTTCTTGTAATATCATATCAAAAATAATTATTTATGATCTTTTATAAAGATATAAAATTTTATACACATAATTTTGATCCCTTACTTCATACATGATAAACTCTCCTTTTATAAGTTACTGGCTGTGTTGGATCCTTGATTAGTTTGTTGGCAGGATTTACGAATTGTTCTATTTATATACTTATACAAAAATTATTATCAGTGATAAAATCACACCAGGGCAATTTTTTTAGACAAAAGATATTAGTAACACTGACATGCAATCCCCAAATATGTCCTACTTTGTACAGGAACGGTTCTTTACAAAGTACCTGTACAACGTATACGTACGAAGTATATTTTGGTGAAATTTTGAAACTAGTTCTAAACAACTTTGGCTATTGAGGTATCATAAAATTTAATACGCCTCTCAAAACTTTGGGAGCAAACAGTTTATTAACGATTTAATTGAATACAGCTACGCCGATCGCAACCAAAGAAAATTCATCTGAAGTAGCTTGCTACATGTCTAAGTTTCTATAATTATTACTAGAGATGTCCGCAGCTACACCCACGCATTTTTTATTTATCCGTTTCTTCCTGATCCTGTAGGAATTTCGGGCAATCCCTTCCTAGTGTACCCGGAGCTCATGAAATATGCGTGCCAAACTTACCCACACACCCAATACAAAATTACTCCTACATTTCCCAAAGAACATACACAAATTTTGGCTTATCGCGCTTATATTTTAAAATTATTTAATTATTGCAACCTTTTTTTGCTCTTTTTTGTTTTATTATCGAAAAATCATCATCTTCCTACCAATATCCCCGTTACATCCAATATTTCTTTTTTATAATGTAACGTGTTGTGTAGTAGTTGTAGACTGATTGCTGATTGAAGCAACAGGCCGGCGTGACTAGGGATGTAATACCGTCCCAAAAAATGCAGCTGTTTCAAAATTCCAGGCTCGGGACGCAAACAAAAGTGAACAAAGATTATGTCGACTAGGGCAATAAATCAGCAATATTCACAACTAATTAACCCAAACAGGGCAGTTTCGCAAAAAGGCATTAAACACATAGACTGCAATAAAAAATAATAAAGATACCTAAAACTCATTGGGTTACGCTACCCGAACGCTTCTTCTGTTTTTTATGCTACTTCATTATTGTTTACTTTCTGTAATTGCTGTGATTACTATAGGATAAGTAGTACTGTTTTAATCAGAAATGATGCATAAAACACCTACTGTACTTACACGCTTACTAAAAAGAATTGGGGTGAGACAGTGACTCCAGCTGACCTATTTCTGTTCTCGATGTTACTCAGGTCAAAATGTATGTAAGTTTGCGACAAGAATATTTTCATCCTTAATCGTTGGATGGTAAGGTTTGTTTTGGAATAGCAGGTTTGGTGTCCTGAAATAGATCAGAGAAACATTTAGCTATGTATTTATTGATTGTTCTATGCATGGCATAGGTGTTACGGAGGCGGCCCTCGTGTTATGACTAGCGGTTTTCGCTTTGGAAACTAGTGTAATCTATTTATAGAACCACTAATTGTCGGATATGTAGGATGTGGAAAAAGTACATTGACAAGCCAAAAATAAACAATCATTATAAGTATGTTTAAAACGCTAATTATAATCTGTTAGTTCAGATAATTACTGTGTATTGATTGCAAAAATTAAAAGTTGCTTTTGGACATTTGTGGAGATGATTGTTATAAAGAAATTATAATTGTTATAAAAAGGTTATAAACAAATAAACCATGATGATTTGTACCATGATGAAAGAGACTGGCCTCCACGATACAGGGAATCCTAGTGTGGGGACCAGTGATGACCTATTTAATATCTATGTATTTTTCTGAACAATAAAGATTATTATTATGTTGGCTTTACCGTAAGTGAAACATTATCTAAATAATCCATGTACGTAATATAATTTGGTATAATTTTAAATTGATTGGAGTGTGTGTGAATTGATGAGCATGCATATTATCTTGTAACAACAGAATTACGCAGTGTGGCAGTTGTATTTTTAGCCAAAACAAAACGAACTATCTCTTGGCTACGACTCTCTCGCATCGTAGTCTATTTTGAAAAAACGTAGCAGATTCGCTACGACGTAGTTTGTTCGTCTGCCCCATGTTTTTCTGATCAAATTATTGTTCTTATATGCTGCGGTAATTGTGAATAATTACATAATGTTTTAAAGTAGACAAGGTTCCTTACCTATTATAGATAAACAAGTCATACATTTTCTGAGGCATTAACATGTTTATGATTCGGAGTTTTCGTTGCTGGAAATGATTAAGCGCAAGGTATCACTCATTTAAATATACTAATATATAAAGCTGAAGAGTTTGTTTGTTTGTATGTTTGTTTGTTTAGTTGAACGCGCTAAGCTCAGGAACTACTGGTCCGATTTGAAAAATTCTTTCAGTGTTAGATAGCCCATTTATCGAGGAAGGCTATAGGCTATAAAACATCACGCTATGAGTGACGGGAGCAGAGCAGTAGCCTTAAATGCCGCGAGTGTAACCGCGGGCATCCTCTAGTTTAAATATAAAAAGCTATATCATAAGAAGACAAAAGAAAGAATGCGCCTACTTAGTATACAAAACTGCCTAGACGAGATGGGCTTTGATGTTGAGTTTTCCACCTCTTTGCAAAGAAACTATAGCTATATGTGAGGACCTGTAATTGGCTATCCGTTACCTATATAACATTTTTGTCAAATTGGTATGAACTGTTGGACCTCCATATATAAATAAATAAAAAAATAAAAAAAGAAATAAATCGAGAAAGGCATGTTAAGATAGTTTAGGCACATGGAGAGGATGGATGACGAAAGACTGACAAAGAAGATATGTAAGGCAAGTGTGAATGGGACAGTACAAAGGGGAAGACCTAGGCAGACGTTCTTTGACCAGATTGGAGATATCCTAAAAAAAGGACAGGTCAGAAGTACCCTAAACAGAAGAGCATGCGTGAGAAACTTGATAGGAGTGAATGAAGCAAAAGAGGTAGGTATGTCAGGATCGTTGCGAATGGCGTTCCGTAGTCTCTGCCTACCCCTCCGGGAAACAGGCGTGAGTCTATGTATGTAAATAGATAAATAAATAAAATCTTTGGTTGGTGTTCCTTAGTCGCCTCTTACGAAACCTGCAACGGAATAGTGCCAACTCGTATTCTTAATTCGTCACCACTGACCGATCTGTCGCTGGTTGTATATAATATTTACATATACGTAAATAAGAAGGCAGCGATAGCCTAGTGGAGATATCAACAGACTGCTATGCAGAAGGTATCGGGTTCGAATCCACGGCGGCCACCACTGAATTTTCGGAGTTATGTGCGTAATGAATTGTTGATTATCGCTTGCCCTAAACCTCGGCGAGTACGTTAAGCTGTCAGTCCCGGCTGTTATGAAGACCTTTGAGAGTCTTTATAGGTAGTCAGTACCTCTGAATAAGCGGACACTAGTCTAACAACCGTGGAATATCGCTATCACTTTGGGTTGCGGAGGTCACGTTGTCTGATGGCCGTCGATCTGTGTAAAATATAATATTCAGTAACTTGGTTAGACTAGCAAGCGGACAGGTTGAAGCTGGAATAACACTAGGAGTACGAGGGTTTTTTAACGTAAATGATTTATAAACTCTCATTGAAAGAAATGTTCCCCTAATCCTGTAACAATCTAAGCACTTACTTACACATACTCTACTTAGTCTAAAGTGCTCGAAGACTAGGCCCCATTGGGAAGAGCTTTATGGGTATTAATAAACTTGTAAGATCTTTATTACTCTCTCCGCAAGAAATATATGTAAATTAGTGGAAAAAGTGCGATTTAAGTCGTGGAAACCATATAAAAAGTGACTATATACATTGGATTAAACAACTCGTGTGCTATTATATACTAAGTGACATTTTATTGTGCATAAAATACAAAAAACAAACAAAAACATTCAAAACTTTGTGAGACATAGCTGTTTTTGAACACCTGCTCGGCAGAACGCGTAAGTGACGCTAAATACTTGGCGCTTACGACCTTTTTCTCGCGAAGATTTTTGCATCGATACGCTTGCACTGTTCGCTTGAATATTTGAATATCTAACTGTTAAATATATTATTGCACCTGCCGCGCTTTCATCGCTGAATATTATTGAATAAAAATGGCACCTACAATAATTAATGCTTGCGCTGGCTGTAACAATGCTACCAAAGCTAAATACGACCTAGAGTGCGCCAATATAACTCCCAAAAGGTTTACTCTGATGAAATTGAAGCAAAAAAATTCGTGGAATTGTGACGATGTAAGCAGCCAAAACGCGACAATACTGATACACCAATTCGAAATTCCTCGACCCCGGTTACGACACTCTCACCCGAATTAAGCAATGTAACACAACGTATGAAACCGAGTCGAAACCCTTCAGACAGTGTAGAGATGTCCTTCTTAAATAAATTATTTGAAGAATTCAACATTGCAATAGAGGAAAAATCTACCACTATAACTGAACTACAAAAAGAAAATTGCGAATTGAAGTCAACGGTGAAAGATCTTTCGGACAGACTGGGTTCTGTAGAACAAAATATGCGTGAGAGCAACATTGAAATTGTTGGCGTTCCTGAATTTAGGAATGAAAACTTGGCTAATACTGTATTACAACTCGTGAAAACTGTTGACGATTCCATTAATGACGACGACATTATGCACGCAACCCGAGTCGCAAAAATTAACAAACAAAGCGATAAGCCCCGTTCAATTGTTGTGAAACTCCGCAGTGCACGAAAACGCGACGCATTGCTCGCTGCTGTCTCCAATTATTACAGGAAGAACGCCAAAGACAAGCTGAGCTCGCAGTATTTGGGAATGGGTGGACCCAAAGTTCCAGTATACGTCGCAGAGCACTTGACACCAGCTAAAAAATTTCTTCACACGGCTGCACGTAAAAAGGCTAAAGAACAGTCGTATAAATTTACTTGGGTAAGAATGGTCGAATATTTGTACGTAAAGACGAAACAAGCCAAGCAGTCGTAATTCGTAATATTGATAGCTTAAATTTAATTGTTTGATTTTCATGTGTTTCTTTGGTTAATGTCCTAGGAACAAAATATGTAAAAATGCTTGATATATACTATCAGAATGTCCGGGGTCTTCGGACTAAAACCAATGATATTTTTAACAATGTAAGTGATTATTCTGTCATAATTTTAACAGAAACTTGGCTTAACGATAGTGTTTTTGATCGTGAAATTCAATAATTTCACGATCAAAAACACTATCGTTAAGCCAAGATTCGATCTCTGCGATATATTATATAGCGTGAATCAATATTCACGCTATATAATATATCGCAGAGATCGATGTTTGTCAAGGGGTTCCAAAAAAGACGGCGTTGGAGTACTTATCGCTGTATCACGTAATATTCAATCAGCTCGCGTTACATCATGGGAAAGTGACAGTGAAGACTTATGGGTCTCACTTCAATTCAAACAAAACAACGTCGTCAAAAAGTTAGCTATATGTGCTGTTTACTACCGCCTCCTGTCAGTTTGGAATCACTTGAAAGGTTTCTTGAGAATACATCTGATATACTGAACCATGTTGAGGATGTCGTAATACTGGGGGATTTTAATCTTGGCTTTATCAAGTGGTCAGCTGATCCCACTAGCCATTATATAACGCCATCAAATTATAACTGTTCACTGGATTATTCTCTTGTTGACTTCATTTCTATAAATAACTTGAAGCAAGTTAATAATATAAGTAATGTGGACAGCAAATTTCTAGATATTATCTTAACTAATGTTTCAAACGTCATTACAACTATGCCAACTAGTTTGACTAACAAAGTAGATGCAAAACATCCTCCCCTTTTACTTTCTATTGCTACCAATACAGATACAGACGTTCTCGAATCAAACCCTAGAACAGATTATAATTTTTTTAAGGCAGACTATGATAATATTTTATTGGAGTTATGTGATATCAATTGGTATGATGTATTTAAGCAATCTGCGACAGTTAATGATATGGTTATTGCTTTCTACAATTTACTAAGAAAGGTTATAGTAAAACATGTACCCAAAAGAAAACCAAGATCATTTGAGTACCCGCCTTGGTTTGACTTCGGATTAATTCGTCTTCTTAGAGAAAAAAATAAAACTAGACTGAAATATAGGTAATATAAAAATCCACGGGACAAACTTGAATACGATATTATTAGAGACCGTTGTCACAAACAGATAAAGATTTCTTACAACAATACTTATCCGAAGTAGAAGCGAATATAGCAAAGAATCCTAAAGCACTATGGAGATTCATCAAAGACAAACGAAAGGGCGACCTTTCCCTACGTAGCACAATGTATTCGAATAACCTGAGTGAAGAAACAGGATCCGGTATAGCTGGTCTGTTCGCGCTACACTTTGCATCAGTCTATAGCACCAACCCTTCTAACCAAAACATAATACGTTATGCTCCAGACATATCACAACATCATACCTTAAGTCGTGTACATTTCTCAGAAAACGACATTCTTACAAAAATAAATCAGATGGACATCTCAAAGGGTGCTGGTCCAGATTTTAAACATCCCATATTTATTAAACACTGTGGTTCTTCTCTTGTCCTTCCTCTGTCTTTGATTATCAATCGCTCTATTCAAGATGGTGTTTTTCCGGAGGAATGGAAAAAAGGTCGCATTATACCCATATTTAAGAAAGGCGAAAAAAACAATGTTAAAAATTACCGTCCAATTACTATTCTGTCCTGTCTTTCTAAATTGTTTGAGTCTCTCATATGCCCCATTATCACACATCACATGAATAATCACAAATGCACAACACGGTTTCAAGATTGGTCGTTCTGTTGACACCAATTTGATTTCATTCGTGTCTGATCTATCTGCTGACTTAGATAAGGGCAGTCAAATTGACGCAATATACACGGATTTTTCCAGTGCCTTTGATAAAGTTAACCACTGCCTGCTGTTGAGAAAACTTGAAGCTTACGCATATATGGTAACATTTTGAATTGGTTTCGGTCTTATCTTTTAAATAGACCATTGACTGTATCCGTAAAGGGATATGATTCACAAGTTTATTTTGCTGCATCTGGCGTCCCTCAGGGATCCCATCTTGGCCCTATATTATTTTCCATCTACATCAATGATATATCGCATGAAATAAACCAATCAAAGTTCTCTTTATTTGCTGATGACCTCAAAATTTATCAAACAGTAGCTTCACAATTAGACGTAAATCTGATACAATGCGATCTTCACCGAATTCAAGACTGGTATCACGCCAATGACATGACACTCAACGCGCCAAAATGTTACCATATAAAATATACAAAGAAGAAACATCCTTTCCCTTCTGAATATCATGTTGATGGGTCAGTATTACAAGAAGTATCTGAAATTAAAGATCTCGGTGTTACGCTTGACAGCAAATTGACTTTTACAGTACACATAGACGGAGTTGCTAGGAAAGCAGCAAAAATACTCGGATTTGTTAAGAGGAACACCAACAGTTTTCGTCTTACAAAAACAAAGACACTTCACTACAACGCCTTGGTACGTAGTCATCTCGAGTATGCATGTGTCGTCTGGAATCCATCGTACGCTAAACAGTCGCAAAAAATAGAAGGCATCCAAAGAGCATTTACGAGACACTTAGCATACATGTCGTCTGGTATATCGCATAGAGCTCCCTACACTGACAGGCAAAAATTTTTCAAAATGAACAGCCTTCGTCACCGACGTAAGATCCAGGAACTTTTATTCTTACATAAAATTGTTAACGGCGCTATAGACTGCAGTGAACTTCTAAGCAATGTTAAATTAACGGTACCAAGTAGAATACCGCGACACCCTCTTACTAAGACATTTCATATTCCGTTTTGCAGAACAAACGTTGGCAAACATACACCAATAGTGCGTATTTGTCTCGAATATAATTCATTGTGCGGACGTTCAGGCGATCTTGACATTTTTCACAACTCATTCAAGCACTTTAAGCGTAAGTTAGTTCAGGTAATGCTATCTCATCTTTTGTTATGTTTATTTTGATTTTTATTTTGATTTATATTGTCTTGTTAATTTTGCGGAAATTGTATTTTATTATAGTAGATATTTTTATATTTTAAGTAAGTTTTAATTTTGTGTTTATATACTTTACAAACAATGTTGTGTACGTCTATAATTGATATACATATAAGGTTGTATTTACAGTCCCATAATCTTAACACATTTTGGTATGTATATTGATGATGTATCTATAAATAAATAAATAATGATGTAAGTCAAGCTTACATCATTTATTAGCTCAAGGCGATCTAAAATTGTGGTTTAAGACTACACTCAGCGTTGTCTGTCAAACAAAAACAATCATACAATTAGGAAAGAACAGATTAATAAAAAATAATATACAAGTAGTATCTACCTAAGTAAGAAGTTGGCACAAGGTTTGATGTCGGGTTTTTTGTTTCTTATGCAGGATTCTAGTTTCTTCTTGTATTTTTCCTTAGTCACTTCTAACATCACCCAACGGAATGGAATGGGGTAGTGACGTTTTGTATTCTTAACCCATCATTACAGGTACGCATAAAAGGTTCGCAAACATCGATAGCCCAGTGGAGAGACCGACGGACTACTAAGCAGAGGGTCTGGGGTTCGAACCCCCGACACGCACCAATGACTTTTGAAGTTATGTGCGTATTACATTGTTAATTATCGGGTGCTAAGCGGTGAAGCAAAACATTGTGAGGAAATCTGCATGTCTGAGAGTTCCCGCACTTGGCCAGCGTGGTGGACTATGGCCTTACTCTTATCACAGTGAAAAGAGGCCCGTGCCCAGCAGTGGGACAGTATATATACAGGGCTGATGATGACGATAAAATGTTCATACCCCATTAATTACTTATTTATTTATTTACATATTATTTATATATTTAGTACTTAATATTTAATGTGTTAAATTATATTTGCAAAATCATATTATATTTAAAATTAATTTCAGGCTCCTGAATATACCAGAGGCTTAACACGCGGGTCGTACACGTAGTCGCGCATGAGTCGAAAATACCCAGTACTCTAGTTTTTGTACCATAACTATGTTCATATATTGTATGTTTATTCGTGTTGTCGCGCTAGATACCTTCAAGTAACTTTATAAGCTATCCACACACAACAGCCACAGCTTGTTTTCGCATAGTGTTTGGATAGTACGGACCTATCAAGTGGGAATGGGTCGTTTCGACTCCTGCGCGACGTGATGTGTAAGTGTATTTTTCGATTGCAAAAATATTCTCTTGATTTTATTTCTTTGTAAATATGCCACAAAAGCTTTTGAATGACCAAATATTATAAAACATTTTAGAAAAAGAATACATTGAAGGTGAGTTTTCGTCCAAAATTAAAGACTATTGGGAAATTGATAACCAGGATTCAGATTGTTTTCAGAGTGGCTAAGACGAACTTTCTAAAGACGATGAAGTTCCTAAGACTTGGAGATTGTCGTTTTGGACTTCCAGCAATGTGTCTGCCAGTTTGCCGCAAAGAAGACGCGACATGAATCATGATGTGCCTCTGAGCTACTTCCGTCAAAATTACTGCCAGGGCGCAATGGCGCTCGTGTGGAACTGTTTGCGCTCATAGTCATTATCATCAAGCCAAGTTCAGGTCTTCTATCACTACATTGCCCTGACATTTACGAAACAGAATGTTTCAAGTACATGGAAGAAAAGAAAAAAAAACAGACCGGCCTTGCCAGAGCCTAGTAATTTGCTCGGGCGATATTCGATCTGTCCTACCAAGGAGCACTAAAAACCAAAACGATGCCAATTTTGCTATAATTATATTTTTAGAGATCATATTTCATTCATATGTATCAATTGCAATAAAATAACTAAGATTCGATTATTGTAGCATTGTCGAAGAACGAAAGAATTTATAGAAAAAAAATTATAAAAAAATTGTTTCGTATAAGTCTTTATAAAACTCTCTTATTTATAACTTAATTGATTATATTTGAAAATGAAAAAGAATTTATATGTTTTTAGATTTAATAAAAAAAGTCAAAGTGATTTTCTCGTTAAATGAAAAGTAAACATTTTGTAGAGATATCGTAATTTATGTTCCATTTTTGTCTAAATAATAAACATTTAGTATTTTTAAATTTGTTTCAGTATCCTCATTCTAGTTTATTTACAAAAAAAATCTGAAATTACATTAAATTATTAAAAATACACACATGCACTCCATATCTGTGTCTTTTCGACCGTTGCGCGACGTCGTGTCTTAAAATGAGGCGCGACTACCGTTGGGTTAAATAATGAATAGTCTGAATTAATATAACATTGTCATCCATTATTGACGCAGTAGTACCTTACATGTTATTAGGCACCTGCTTATAGATTAATTTGCTAGAGTGTCTCAAAATAATGTAATATGTTATGTATGTATGGGGACACCTCATTATCTGGTATAAATTTCAATTTGCTAGGTCCACCCGTTCCTGAGAACATCGGTGGTGACACACGGACAGACAGCTAGACAGACAGACAGACAGACGGACAATAAAGTGATCTTATACGGGTTCCTTTTTTTTAACCTTGTGAGGTACGGAACCCTAAAAATTGTAATAACAAGATATATAACGGCCCGGCCACGGGGACCGGCGACGCGACCTGCGACAAGCGATTTCGATGTACATGGCGCGCTTAACTACGCCGCGGCGACCGATGTCGCCTCACAGTAAACGCGCCATGTACATCGAAATCGCTTGTCGCAGGTCGCGTCGCCGGTCCCCGTGGCCAAGCGGTAAAAGGTAGTAGACATATGAAAGTTGTCATTTTTCACATGTTTTACTTATAGAACCTGCAATGTAACAAACAATGTTCACGCATTATTTTATATACTATAGCTAAGCGTGGAGACCTGTAATTGGCTACCCGTGACATAATATAGAGATTTATATATATATATATCGTTAAGGTCACTTTTTTATTTGAAATGTTAAGAAAACAAAAATGTTTCAGTAATCCTGAAATGCAATCCCCAAATTTATCCTACTTTGTAAAGGCTTATTTACAAAGAAATAGATATTTTAGTTGAATGTTGAAATCAATTCAAAACTTATTTGGCTTTTGAACATAAAATTTAATATGCCTATCCAAACTTTGGGAGCAAACAGTTTATTAACGATTTATTCGAGTACAGCTACGTAGAACGCTACCAAAGAAAATTAACCAAATGTTAAATTTTAAAGTTTCTATATTATTTAACTGCCTCCGTGGTCCAATGGATAGCGTGTGCGTCTGCTGATCGGAGGTTCTGGGTTCGATTCCCAGATCGGGCAGAAGTGTTACTGGGTTTTTCCAAATTCTCAGTAGCAGCATGGAGTCTGGTGATGTGCCCGGTAGAGGCAATAGGCTCGCCCCCTCTTACGTGTGACCTAAAAAATTCATGGCGAAATGTGGGTGTAATATTACACCTCTGCCTACCCTTTCGGGAATACGTGAGTGTATAAAAATTATAATATATTATTAAAATATATAACATATATTTTATTTCAAAGGTCGCCACTTGCTGTGTCATTCGATCAGAGTGCTACCGCTTCATGTGCATGTAAATCCGTCGGTCCCAAATCTTGCCTTAGTACAAGAATTGTTAGGCCCTGTTTGATAATTACGCCTGGCTTAAGAACTCCGACTCAAGACTCTCAAGACTCTGTTTCTGTGTGTGGACACACACAGAAACAGATTTAAGAGCTCTATTTAGTAACTTCTTTTGACAATGAGAGTGTCTGTACTGCAGATAGAACTTTTAATGACTGCTTGCAGAATGCATAACCTTCATGTAACTATTATAATTTTGTCTCATAATATTATTATAATGTCTGTTTGTCCAATGAGCAATTTGAATAAAGAGTGTAAATTTTATTTTTATTTATTAAACTTTATACATACACTATAATGATATATGTATAGGCGGACTTAATGCCTAAGGCATTCTCTACCAGTCTACCTTTTGGATGGTGCAGAGATTGAACAAAGTAGGTGTAAATTGAAGTAGGTATATATATATATATATATATATACATTATATAAATATAGATATATTTATATAGTAAGACAGGCAGTCCCTCTGTTGAAAAGCTAATATTCAGTCAAATCCGGTTAGACTAGAAAGCGGACCCCAGGCTATAACTGGAATAACGCTAGGAGGATGATTCATTATAAATATTTTCCTTGCGTTATCTCAGTTGGATCCCAGACATTCATCCTTGAGCCCGGGGTCTACTTTCTAGGCTAGTATTTTACGAACTTCTACTTAACGCTTCGACCCGCTGGTATCAAAGGTTATCACGGATTAATTGCTTAAAATTTACCCAGTGATTACGATCTATATATTAGCCGCATGGGTACAAATCGCAGTCGTTATAATTAATTTATATCAATTTTGTGCTTCAATTATTTAATTATTCCAACATTTTATTGGTGTTGTTAAGAATATAATTGAAATTGTAATGTTAGTATTAAAAATAGTTTTTGTTTGACTAGGTTGTAATAAAAGTTAATTATTGTTTATTGTGCATGCAAGCAGCTTCATGCTGGCGAACGATTGTAAAACCAAGCATGTAACGAATTGCCTGGTGATGTAGTTCTTTACTCAGTTATTCTGTATACGTGGTGTAAAAGACCCTTAACAAAAATTGAAATCCCATATTGTACCAATCACTACGTACATATTTTACTCAGGCGTCATACCTGGGAAATTACTGGTTCAGAAGATATTGAGGCTAATAATCACCGTACAAATACATATACACATCATCAGCCTTAAACAGTCCACTGCTGGACTAGGCCTCTCCTTTGAAAGGAGGAATTGGCCTACTATACCACGCTGGCCAAACGGGTTGGTACAGGGTTTGTATCAAGTTTTCCTTCTCTTACAGTGCTGTTCTCTGCATAATATGCTCCCTCTGTCGGCTCTTACGACACCCATGGGATGATATGGGGTGGTGACATTCCGTATTCTTAATCCGTCACCACACGGCAAATACATATAATTAGGTACAAAATAGATGCATTTCTCCTATAGATGTCCTATGTTCCCATGGGTAGATAGGTATCTCAAGCATTGCACGCGCGTACTTTGTATTGCGGCTTATAAAATGTGTGTTTACTTAAAAAAAATCGTTTCCCAGGTATTATTTTTGCACAGTATGACTTTGCCTGATGTACAGAACGAGTAGACTTCTGCTTGGTGATGGGTCTTTTGAAACTCTGTATATAAAATGCTTCAATTATTGACCGTTAAAATGAAATAGCCGTAGGTACGTACTCATTTTGAGTATATCTAGCTCACAGGCTCAATGAACCATTTTACATCTTTTGAGCATTGAGTGTCCTGCGGGCCAGCATGTTTGCTTTCGCCGAAAACGACCATGCTCTGACCCTGTGGGTCAGAATATGCCCCAAATATTAAAAAAATACTTTTTGAATGAAATAGATAGAGTTCACTGTGCATACAACATTAATGTAATAAGAGACCCTGACGCTAGTGAGTTCGTTAATTAAATCGTTACTGTTACATTGTTAATATGTTAGACCTGTTCATATAAATACACGTTTAAATAATTAATTATGTGATGTGGAACCTCTTTTTGACTTATCTTGTTTTAGCACGAGAACTCAACGGCATTGCACAAGCGCCCATTGCATTCCTTTGACCTCTGTACCAATATTTTAGAATATTGATAGGTGCTATTGGTTCCTAGGGCTTTACTAGCTTTTGCCTAATTTCAATATTTATTTTTGTAAATGTCCAAATTTCATGTTTGCCGTCTACATAATGTGTATAAATTAAGGGTTAGCTCCATTTATCTAGCTAGTAATCAATATAAGACTGATTGTTTAATTACTATGTATAGCAAATGTGTACTTATATACTTGAAGACTATATAAGTACAGACATATTTGAACGTGCGTTGCACGCATTTGATTTTTGCAATGAATGTCATTATTTCTTGTTTCGTTCTTTGTTTGCCGGTAGCACTTACAACGGAAAGTGATGATTATAATAATAATGTAACACGATTTTACGAACCTGTAACTAGGCAACTCTTGGATTTTAAAATTCGACATCCTGTAAGTACATCGTTCACTTTTTCTTTATTCTTTTAAACAGATATTCGGTTATGCAATCGATAGAAGTACGTTAACAGTGGTTATTTTAGAAGGTATTCAATATATATATATATTTTTTTATTATTTATAGTCCCACGCCTGTATCCCCGAAGGGGTAGGTAGAGGTGTGATATAACACCCACATTTCGCCATGAATTTTTAGGTCCCACGTAATAGGGGGCGAGCCTATTGCCGTACCGGGCACATTACCAGACTCCGAACTGCTACTGAGAATTTCCTAACGGAAAAGCCCGGGTCGGGCAAAGTGTTTTGCCCGACCCGGAAATCGAACCCGAGACGCGCACATTTATGCCGCGAGACCAACGAGGCCGTCTATTTAATAATATATAGTTCTGATTAAGTTTAGTATCATTATCAATCAATATTGGCATATAAAATTCTTAAACAGCCGCATGAAGCTGAAATTTTGCTTTGGTGTTTCTTTTAGAGAGGATTTTGAGGATTTACAAATAAAAATTTTCTTTCAGTAATCGTAGTGAACAGTTTCAAATGAATAAACTGCATGGAGTTTATTATCAATATTTTGGAATGAAAATATCTAAAGTTTAAAATCCGATATATTGATGTAAAAGCCAAACGCTACAACATGCCTTGGCAGTAGTTTTTCTTTATACAAATACATCAATGCCCATTAAGAAGTAATATAAGACCAAATCTGTGTTTGGTCCCGGTTGAGACCGAGACATCACACAATCAAATAAAATTTGTTAAAATACCATAACAATATAATCAATTCAAAGTAAATCAAATAAATAATTCAGACCGAGGGCGAACATGCAAACGATAACGAGTACGAAAACTTGACTAAGAACGGGAACTAGACCAAGAACGAGCACATGACCAAAACAGGACGAAGAACGAGACCAAGACCTAAAATGAGACAGAGACTGAGAAAGAGAGAGATCCAGAACGGGTACGATACCAAGAAGGAGACTGAGAACAAGCAGGAGGCTGATAAAGAGAACATGGCTGAGAACGACACCAAACACGTGACCGACTACAAGACCAAGGAGGGGACCAGAAAACGTACCTGAGAAAAAGACTGAGAAAGAGACCGCAAATGCGGCTGATTTAGAACGAGACCGATTTAATGACTGAAAACAAGGTCGAGAACGAAAATGAGATCGAGAAGGAGAAAGAGATCGCGTTCAAAAAGTGACTGCGAAAAGACCAAGCATGATACCGAGGACGAGAGTAAAAACGATATCAAAATGTGATCGACTGCTAGACCGAGAGGGAAACCCGAAAACTTGATAGATTAAAAAAGACCGCGAATGTGGCTGAGATTTAGAACGAGACTAATTTCGTGACTGAGAACGAGGCAAAGAACGGAAACGGGATCAAGAACAAAAAAGAGACAGAGGCCAAACCAAGAATGAGCCCAGAAATGACCAAGAGCAAGATCGACAACGTGACTGAGAACAATGTCGCGAGCTTAGCCGAGACCGAGGACAAGAGGAATACCAATATCCTATACCGACTATCAGGCGAATACCGATCGTGCGAATGACGTCTGCACGTTTGCTTCCCACGAGACCCAGACCATGACACAATAATAATATGAGTCAAAATATATTTACAAAATAATTAAATTTTAAAAGGTTATTTCAATTTCAGTGCAATGTTTAGCATATTCTTTGCAGATAACAGCAAAATATATGTCTGTTCCGTAAAAGTATTGCATGTTAAATAGTTGCAAATTTAATATTATAATTTTGTATCAGTACTAAAACTTTGTTTCATTACTTCCAGGAGTCAACAGGATTATGGACCAAAAGCTCCGGGGAACCAACTGAAATAAGAGAAATTAATTCCATCAACTCTGACCAATTTAATAATCAATTATTTATCGACTCTATGACGCATTTCGACGGTGAGAGAATACCGGAACGCGTGGTTCACGCAAAGGGTACTGGTGCATTCGGCTACTTTGAAGTAACTCACGATGTGTCAAAATATACCTATGCTGATGTTTTCCATGGAATTGGCAGGAGAACTCCAGTAGTTGTAAGGTTCTCTACATCAGTCCATAATTTTGGAGGAACTGACCTCGATAGAGAGTTCAAGGGTCTTGCAGTAAAATTTTATACCAAACATGGTAATCTAGACTTCACGTGTTTATCTACACCAGTTTATTTGTACAGAGACCCAATTTTATTTCAATCTGTAGTACACGTATTCAAGAGGAATCCTAAAACCTTACTATTTGATTTTACTGCTCTTTGGGATGCAGTAGTACTGAGGCCTGTAATGACCCATGCATTATTTTGGCAACTGGCTGATTTTGGTATTCCAGATGGATACAGGAAAATGGATGCTTTTCCAATTCATGCATTCGAATTAGCAAATAGACATGGAGAAACGCATTATGTAAGATTCAATTTTAGAACTGAACAAGGCTTTTCTTTCCTGACTAATGATCAAGCAGCTGCAATTCAAGCTCGAGACTTAGATTATTTCACTAGGGATTTGTATAATAATATCGAAGAGAAAAAATTTCCTGCATGGAGTTTAGAAATGGATGTAATGACCAAAAATGATATACAAAAAGTAGATTTTGATCCATTTGATGTAACGCAGCTGTGGAAAAATGGTACCTTTACGACTGTGCAAATTGGTCGCTTAGTATTGAATAGAAATGTGAATAATCAATTTGCTGAAGTAGAGCAGAGTGCATTTAATCCTGCTCATTTAGTACCTGGTATTCCCGAAGGTAGACGAATGTTTTACAGGGACACGCAAAATTATCGTTTGGGTAGAAACCTTAACAAAATTTTGATTAATATGCCATTGTATGCAAACAATTATAACCGTGATGGAAGACCTCCTACAAAACTAAACGGCAGAGATGCACCTAATTATTATGCTAACTCTTTTAATGGCCCCATGCCACATGTGGATGAAAAGGGACCAAAAAATAAGTTAATCACATTGGAAAGCAATGCTGTAGATTTAGAACCGAGTTGGTACTTTTATAGCTTTATAATAGACAACGAAGCTCACAGGCAGCGATTTATTGAGACCATTGCAACAATTCTCACTCGTGTAACACAACCGGTTTTAGAAAAAGTATTAAAATTACTGTATCTCATAGACCCAGATTTGGGAACACGAGTAAACACTACCATGAACGCGGTGTTTGCTCAAGAGGCAGCTGAACGCGCGGCAGCTGCTGCGACGGCGGCAGCTACTCCCAAGCCTCCTATCGCCAACATTGTAACAGTACAGGCTACACCCAAACATAATGAGCTTTAAAGCAATCTATATTGTTTAATAGTGATTAATAACTTTTAAGAACTGTGTGAAAGTTCTAAAAACACACTCGAACTGGCCTTTTTGTCGTTCGTCTGTATAATACGTATAATTTTAATGTTATGTGTGTTTACACATTGGTGAGTGATGTTGCTTTTTTTAGTAAAACTTTAACTACGAAAATATACATCTTCACATAGCAAAAGCTTTCCGAACGCAACGCTTGTTCTTACTACGTACCGGTATTTAATTGGTACAATAAGTAAGTCACTACCTTATACGGTGCTGTGCTTTTTACTAAACTGAAATTATGTAAAACAGGTCAAAACGATAACCTTATTTTTTAAAGTCGGTTAAAAATACAATATGATGTTTGTAAGTTTTGTATGTGTCATAAAATATTTTGTTATATTAAAACCTTTTGAGATGTGTGTTGTTTTAGAGTCTGTCCTTCTTTTTCACATGTTTCATATAAATATGCATTTATCACGTGGGTGTCGTAGAGGCGACGAAGGAAAATAGACGAAGCAAATAATATTTATGCCAAAAGACGGTAATAGCGACATCACACCCTTTGCCAACCTCGCTGACTCATTCTTTTGACTCACAGTGATACTGTGAAGTACCTTAGGCCTCTCCTAAGTTATAATAATCCTCCTTATTAAATCCAGCATTTTACTATGAAAGGTTAAAGCAAATTGTTAGCAGCGATCAAATTTTATTTATATAAATGTTTATGGGTCACCTATCTTGTCTCTATACAGGTGTCATTGAAAGAAAATTTGGCATTATTAATTATATAACTTTACACAGACACGATAGAGAGTGTTCGTGGTCTAAAGATAAATAAGCCACGTATTTAAAACTGATTCGATTGATAGACCTCGCTCATAATCGGGGCTTGTATATTTGGCCAACCGATCGTCGTGCTCACATGATCATCACTTCACGAAGTTATCCGCGATCTCCTTTGTACATTATATGTACTGTATAAAGGCGAGATCGCGGATAACTTCTTGAAGTCAAATCACATTATCATAAGTATCGGTATCAGTATACATATCAACACTATCAGATGCGACAGCAACTAGGTATTCTGCGCGTAATGTAATCGAAAGAGGACAGTAATGCGCCACAATATTTGCCTGAACATTATGAAATGTATTATTTTTCTCGGCGCAGTGGTTGCATTAGAATAAAACCAAAGAGGCAACAACCAGTATGATCGATTTTAAACTTCTGCGATTTGTATACATCATACGAAATAATTTAGCGGGTCTTAATCGCGTTAACTTAACTTAACTTATTTAAGGTATAAATACCTATTTGTTTCCGACGTTTCGCTCGTCTTGCACCGAGCTTGGTCGCGGAGAGACGAGGTGCAAGACGAGCGAAACGTCGGAAACAAATAGGTATTTATACCTTAAATAAGTTAAGTTAACACTATTAAGACCCGCTAAATTATTTTGTATAATCCGTATGATGACTCAAATTTGGCTAAAAAATTTCAATTTAGAACGTCACGACATTCCCTCGAGCTGATTATTAAATTTAATGATAAACAATATTGCTTTACGTAAGGTAAACCAGCGGTTGCTCCGAAAGAATGCTGTTAGAATGTTGATATAGATATGTTAAGTATATTCAATTATATAGGCACCATTGCTAACACAAGGTGGCTAATTATATTTGGGTCGTCGTTTGGGCCGTGCTGGGGTTGCTATATCGGCAGTATTGTATGGCGGCAAAAGCTGTAAAGTCATCGTTTTGCGTTAGCACATTAGATCATCGAGACACGAAAATTTTAATAATGTTTTTGATAGAAGGATAACGGGATCGGGCTGTTAGTTGTGGGTACGCGTCTAAAGGAGTGAGCAGTACTCCAATAGCGGCTGAACTTGCACTTTGTAAAAAGATAAAGAGTAGAGTAGATATGTGAAGCGTGTGATTACATCTCATTAGTTGTGAAAAGCTAGGTGACAAACATTAAAACCTAATCAACGACTAGGGTGAACGAAATCTAATGTTTTTATTGCTTCTAAGCAAACATACCAGCTACTGTTTAAGGTAAATTTAAAAACAGCATTACGTGTTAAATTCAATAAGGTAACTATTCCAAACACATGATCTGTTTGTTACTTAGGGTGAGCCAACTCCGAGAGAAAAATCGCTTCTCTTTTATCTAAGCATGCGGTTACACCCGCGACCAAGAGCGCCTGAGAAAAAAATTGTTGGAGATGGAACGGTTGCTTAGTTTCTCAGAGATCACAGGAACTTTAGGATCTAGTTGTTATCGTTCAATTTTGATAGCTTTGCTAATGTAGGTACAACATTTGACAATAATTGGGAAGAATACAAATGGGAGTGTAAACTTTAATAAGCTAAACGTAATATTATGCCGAATGATTTGCAAAGCAATTCTGGTAAAGTACAATATAATTATGAACCTAGTCGCAAGTAGAATTAATTTCTGTGCGTTTAGGTTATTTTGCTAAACATATTACTGGATACAGGGATAGTTTACAATTTTGCCCTGCTTAATGTTTATGTCCATGGCGTTAATCTCTGCGGACCATTATATCTCTTGATTGTTTGTCTTCAGCATTGCATTTGCCATGCAGAGGTTCGGATAGGCTTTGACAGTCGTTGATAGAGATGTCTGACCTCTGCCAGCAGTCGTTCTGTGGAAAAGCTAATATTCAGCAAAATCTGGTTGGTGGAGCCCAGTTTCTAACTGGAATAACGCTAGGAGGATGATGATGGTTTGTCTTCAGCTTTGCTAAGGATGGAAATGTATTTTTTACAATACAAATTCTCAATTTTCAAAATTCTCAAATTTGCAGATTCCAGACAGTTTACTTTTCTCCGGGACTTACTGAGTGTTAAAACTTGGTGTCTTTTTCTATTAGAAAGTGGAACAAAATTTGTACGATGTATCTATTATATAATTAAGATGCATTTAACGGAATCTGTAGAGAAGGGCCCTTAGCCTTCCGATTTGTGACATCTCCACCATTGACCCCGCTTTCTCCGACAAGTACATAGACTTCATTTTTAATTCCGTTCTCCTTGCTGTTACCAATTCCGTATTTTATCGCGCACGATTTCTATAATTAGATGAAATCGATACATAAAGTAATAAGCATTCAGTCACAGTGTACCAAAATCAAAAGGCTAGAGCTTCATAATTTTTTTTTGGTTAGATAATTAAAAATGATACAACTATACTGTTTTACATTGAAACCCATTTCAAAGTATTTGTGAAGCTATATAGTCTAAGATCCGTAGAAGAGCGACCTTCACCGATCTGGTTAATGGGTGAAAAATATTTTTTATCAAGATTTGCATGTTAAGAAATATATTGCGAATGGTTTGGCAAAAAAATCCGGTCCAGACTAGTAAAAGTAGAAAAAAAATTTATTTGGTTTTTCAATTAACATTGCACATACGAGTTTAATGAATAAAGTTAGAACTAATCGAACGTTTGAACCCTAAAGGGTACGCTAACGTTTGGTTGTCTATTTTCCCTGGCGTATTTATAGGGTTGGCAGGTATAAACACTTCAGTACAATTATACAGTATAATATTATTTATTGCGTTATTATTTATATGTATAGATATAGTTTAAGATATAAATGACGACTTAAAATAATTTAATAGTAGTCAGACAGTATAATTTTGTTTATTGCGTTATTATTTATATGTATAGATATAGTTTAAGATATAAAAGACGACTTAAAATAATTTAATAAAACTAATTAATATGAACAAGAAGTGAAAATTAAAAAACTTAAAAATTAAGACAGTTAAGTTGATACTTGAATGACAAATCCTATATTAAAATGACCGCTACTTCACTTCGAACACGATGATATAGGGTTGTCTCTGAAAATACTGGCAGGAAAAGCGGTTGGCAAGTTTTTTAGCCTGGACTGGATTTTTTTCTAACCTATTCGTGATATATTTTTTACACGCAAAATTTTCCATAAAATACTTTTCATCCATTAACCAGATCGGCGATTCTCTTCTACGGATCTCTTACGATTTGTAATTGTAATATTGAGACGATTCTATAATTGCAAGCGCTGATCATACAGCATGCTATTTAAATTCTTGGTCACGCATCTTACTTTAGCCATAATTGGGTTCATAATGATTTTAATTAGTAACTTTGTATAGGGTTCAGTATTATTGCACAGTAGTAATAATAATTTAATTAATAGGAAAGGATTTACTTAGATTGGAATATTAAAATTAAAATCAAACTATTTTATTTCTGGAAAATAAACATTTCTATATACGCTTATTATAATCCATATACTTAAACACACTTTGAACCAATTATTGGGAAAACACAAAGAACATAATAAACCATTGTATTTGACCTTTGTTGACTACAATAAAGCTTTTGACAGTATCAAACATTCAAAAATATGTAATGCTTTAGAAAAACAAGATATTGAGAAACAGTACATTTAACTTATGAAATCCATATACCTACTCCAATTCCTCCGCCAATATCAAACTAGACAGCAATGTGCCATCATTTCAAATACAGAAGGGTATCAAACAGGGTGACCTGCTCTCCCCCAAGCTATTCACAAGTGCACTCGAGGAGATTTTTAAAACACTGGCAACCTCATGGAATACGAAAGGGATTTTCGTCGGAAACAAGAGACAAATCTCCAATTTGCCGACAACATAGTTCTTTTTGCTTCCACCGCTCTGGAACTTCAGACTATGCTCCAAGAACTGAGCATAGCAGGCCGCAGAGTGGGACTAGCGATAAACTGGTCAAAAAGTAAGGTTATGACGAACAGCACTAAACATAGAGTCGAGGTGGATAGGCAGGAGATACACTATATCGATGAGGACATCTACTTGGGCCAGATAGTTTCATTCGAAAACAGACTAGAAAGAGAATTCGATCGCCGTATCGAAAACGCTTGGAAAAGCTTCTGGTCCATGAAGCCGCTAATGAAAGGGGATCTGCCGATTTCCCTGAAGCGAAAACTCATTGAAATGTATCCTGCCCATTCTAACTTACGGTGCTCGAACCTGGTCGCCTACCGAGTTGCAAAAGTCACGCCAATCAGTCTGCTAAAGAGCTATGGCGCGCAGCATCCTTAGTATTTCACTCAAAGATAGGATACGAAACACTCAGCTGCGCTCCAAAACTAAAGTTATAGATGTGGGAAAAAAGGGCGCCAGCCTAAAATGGAACTGGGCGGGCCACGGGCCAAGTAGATCGTTGGACGAAAATTTCGACACTGTGGGTGCCAGAAGATGAACGACATCGTCGGGGCCGGCCCCGAAAGAGGTGGCGGGATGACCTGGACGCCTACTAGAAGAATGGGCTGGAGACTGCAGGTGACAAGAAAGTGTGGAAAGATTTGGGGGAGGCCTTTGCTCAGCAGTGGGACAGTACAAACTAATGAAAAAAAACTTAAATAAATAATAAATAAGTGCAAAACATACAATAAAAGGAAAATAAGGATTAAAAAGGCGTCATGAAAATCCTCCACATCGCTGACGATTTGAAGCGTTCCCAAAATACCAGCAGCATTGCCACGTTGTATGGCAATGCTGATCTTTTGGGCCAAATACAGGGCCTGCCAAGAAAACTGATCAAGTAATATAAAGACATGGAAAGTAATTTAAATTATTTTCCATGTCTACGCAGGTAAGTCTTATGATAAGCATTAAAATCAAGTAAATTGTGTAACAAAAAGTAGATTTATTTTTGCTTTCAGCGCATTTAAATAAAAACTTATTTATAAAAAGGTTTTTACTTTAAATATATTTTGAACTTCTCGTTCGCGGTATTATAAGCAAGCTCTTTCATAATTTGTGACCCATTTTGTAGGAAGCATTAAAATAACTAGACAGCTTTGATATACCACCATGTTGGATTTTGTTGTTTGACGGCTATGCATTGTCATCTAAACTAAATTTTAGCAAACGACAACCCAACCTACATCAGCGAATTCCGTTATTTTTTATTTTGTATTATAAGGTATACAAAACAACAATGTACTACATATTGAGATAATATAACGTAAAAGCTATATGTTCTGTCTTAAACTATTGTTCTAAATACTGTGCACACATCATGGCTTTAGGTAATAGTTTAACTGGCGTGATACAATGTCCATACTTATTAATTTTCTATAATAATCATTGTGATGGACTTTTATTTAGAAAAAAGTTGGTGAACAATTTATTGATGTAATAATGGATGAAGACATCTATCTGCTTTAAAATTGAGTTGCAAGATTGCCACTCTCAAAAGCATAGTTTAATACCTACATAATATCGCTTGGATCATGCAGGTGATATTCCTAGCGTTAGTAGGTACATAAGTGTCACGCACAGCGGCCTTATTGGTTGGTATGTCATTATTATTATGTTCATCAGTAGGTAAGTATAACCATATTTTCATACTAAAGCAGCTTTTTTGACATGATAATTTATGTATATTGCAAGTTTATTTTAATTTGTCTTTCGGGATATATAACCACGTACCTTTGTTTGGAGTAACCGATATTTCGGCACTGTTGCAAGCGCCTTGTTCACGAAAGTTTATATTTCTATATTATATTGCAAGTATATCTTAGATAGTAGAGCCTTGCTGATTTCAGCTTGATTGGGCCGGCTTGACTGGGAAAGTACTACCCTCTCTCAGAATATCGACGTAAAGTAGCAGTATCTATACTGTTACGTTTTTTTGGGTGAGTGAGACTGCCGGAGGCCCCATCCCCTATTTCTTTTTCCTCTTCCTACTCCCCCTTCTATACTCAAAGGGTGACAACGCACTTTTTACTCCTCTGGTAATGCTTGTATCCACAGGCTGTCGTCCGCGATAGGAACTGCATGGCTGCTTTCGTCGCTTTGGGCAAAAGCATTGACAAAATCTGCGTCGCAGGTCTTTGGAGGACCACGCGGCCTTATCCAGCTTCAAGTATTAGCTTTTAAGTAAACACAAAGTTTAAAATTATTTAACAATGAAAATACTTGCCGCGCCAGTCGATAAAGATCGGTACCGACCTATATCGACCCTTAGTATCAAAAAGATACGATTTTAACAAGTTTGGTTTTAAATAATTTAGTGGTTGCGGTTTTAATTAATTCACTATGAAACCACGATCAACTCTCTCAATAACATAATAATGGATTGGCAAGTAATTTATGAAAATAATATAATGCAAACAAAAAAATAGCTGTAACTGCTTTCTCTTTTACATGGCTTAACTCTTCCAACAAACTGATCTATATGTAGGTATCACATTTTAAGATTTCTTGTAAGCATCCAAAAAGTGACGGTTTATGTGAATCTGTATACCCATAAATCATCAACTGGCACACGTTACAACAAAAACATTGGGTATCTACCAAATTACATAATAGTACAACCGTTACCTCAACAATGTATTAGAGAAATCGCGAAACTCATATGCCTCTACAATTAAACATGTATAATTAAACAAGCATCAGATTTAAACGTTATGAACTTATATAAATCCAACGATGTGTGGAAACATCTGAACATGCACTTGTTTTTCAAGATGAAAAACATAATCGCGTGTACGATACTTTGCTTTGTGTTAGGTGCTAAATGTGTTGATATTTACGAAAATGTAACGCAGTTGTTTCAACCTGCAGCAAGGCAGCTTCTGGATTTTAGACGCGAGCACCCTGTAAGTGTATTATTTAAAATATTCGTTGTATAAGATATAGAAATAAGATAAATAAAATTGACATTTGAAATTACGGCTTGTAATGTTTTGGTCGATGGACAGCGAGTGGAACAAGTGAATGAGTTTGTGTACTTAGGTACGTTGTTTAGAAGAGATGGTAAGAATGAAGAAGATATTTAAAACAGAGTTAATGCAGGTAACAGAGTAAATGGAGCTCTGAAGGCGTTTATGAACAGTCAAAACGTGTCCAAAAAGGCACGTTTGGCTGTGCATACAGGAGTGTTAGTCACTTATGTATGGTAGTGAAAGTTGGGTATAGCAGAATAGACATGCAAGTAGAATAAATGCTGTAGAAATGAGAGCACTGAGAAGTATGTGTGGAGTGTTTGACCGACAGAGTAAAGAATTGTGTGATAAGAGAGTGGTGTGGGGTAAAAGAAGATATAGTGACAAGCATCGAGAAAGGCATGTTAAGATGGTTTGGGCACATGGAGAGGATGGATGATGAAAGATTGACAAAGGAGATATATAAGGCAAGTGTGAATGAGACAGGACGAAGGGGAAGACCTAGGCGGACATTCTCTGTCCAGATTGAAGACTTCCTAAAAAGGGACAGGTCAGAAGTACTCTAAACAAAAGAGCATGCATGAGAAACTTGATGGGAGTGAATGAAGCAAGAGAGTTATGTCAGGATCGTTGCAAATGGCGTTCCGTAGTCTTTACCTACCCCTCCGGGAAACAGGCGTGAGTCTATTTATGTATGTATGTCATTTGAAATGTATAGTGACAGGGATAAATCGCAAAAGATAAGTTGTTAGTAATATTTATTTTTATCATTGTCCTAGCGTTATCCAGCTAGCATCCCAGACTGATGCCGTGTAGTCCGGGAACCACTTACCAGTCTAATTGGAATATGATAGAATATCAGCTTTTTCACAGAGTGACTGCCATCTGACCTCCACAGTTCAAAGGGATAGCGGTATTCCATGGTTGACATACTAATGTTTGTTTAACGGGTCCATATCGTGTAATTTATTACAAAAAAAGATAAAATACCTGTTATTTGTCCCGACGTTTCGGCGTGGTTTACGCCAACCGTCGTCACGGGTTCACAAGTGTTGTTTTGAACGGTTTAGACCGTACTGATTACGTGGGACCTAAAAATTCATGGCGAAATGTGGGTGTAGTAACCTCTAACTACCCCTTCGGGGATATGGGCGTGAGTCTATATATGATTCCCCGTAACGACTGTATACATCTTCATCACAGCCGGGACCCACAGCTTAACGTGCTCTGCGAAGCATGTGGCATTCAATAATATAATAAAATATAAAATTATACATATATATGTGGAAAATTATATATGTTCTTCCTTTACAGAAACCGATAGGAGTATGGGCCATGAGTTCAGGTGAACCTGTTGAAATACGAAACATACGAACGGTCAACAGTGACCAATTTAACAACCAATTGCTTCTCGATGAGATGTTGCACTTCGACGGAGAGAGAGTACCGGAGCGCGTGGTCCACGCTAAAGCTACTGGTGCCTTCGGCTACTTTGAAGTAACACACGACGTATCAAAATATACTTACGCTGATGTGTTCAACAGTATAGGAAAGAGGACACCATTAGTAGTCCGATTCTCAACAGCAGTCCAAAGTCTAGGTGGTAGTGACCTTGCGAGAGAATTAAAGGGCATGGCCATTAAAATGTATACCAGACAAGGCAACTTAGATCTTACCTGCTTACAAACACCCATCTACTTGTATAGAGACCCTATTCTGTTTTCAAGATTCACCCACGCTTTCAAAAGAAATCCGAAAACTAATTTGTTTGATAATACAGCGCGTTGGGATATGGTTACTCTTCAACCCATCTTAGCTCATAATTTCTTTTGGTTGCTGGCTGACTACGGTATTCCTAATGGCTATAGAAGAATGGACGCGTTTCCTATACATACTTATGAGTTAGCAAACGATAAAGGAGAAACTCATTACGTTAGATTTAACTTTAGAACCGAACTAGGTTTTGCATTTTTGACTACGGAACAAGCAATGGCGATAGCATCTCAAGATCCAGATTACTACACTAGAGATCTATACAATAATATCGAACAAAAGAATTACCCATCGTGGCGTTTGGAAATGGACGTTATGGACAAACACGATTTATTAAAACTAGATTATGATCCATTTGACGTAACTAGACTGTGGAAAAATGGCACATTCCATACAGTGCAAATTGGACGTTTGGTATTGAATAGAAATGTAGATAATCAGTTTAGAGATGTAGAACAAGGAGCATTCAATCCTGCTCACTTAGTACCAGGTATTCCAGGCCCAGTTGACTGGTTGTTTAGAGGCAGACGTATGTTTTACAGAGACACGCAAAATTATCGTTTAGGAAGAAACCACAATAAGATTTTCATCAACATGCCATTATACGCGAAAAATTACAACCGTGATGGAACACCGCCTACAAGGCTAAATGGAAAAGACGCACCTAATTATTATGCTAATTCTTTCAATGGACCTATGCCATATGTTGATGAGAAGAAACCGTACGAAAGATTGATTACTTTAGAGAATACTGCTGTAGATTTAGACATTTTGTCGTACTTTTACAATCACATATTGGATGATGAGGCTCATCGACAAAGATTTATTGAAAATCTTGTGCTATCACTTCTGAATGTAACACCACCAGTACTTGAGAAAGCTATAAAACTCTTCTATTTGATTGACGAGGATTTGGGCCGGCGAGTAAAAATTGGATTACAAGTAGCACAAGCTCAAGCCGCGGCTCAACAGGCTGCCACAACGCCAGCTCCTATTAACCCACTTGTGTCAGTTCCAACTGTACAAAACCAAACCAAAACAGACACTAAGCATAGAAAAATTATTAAATCCAAAAAGATAATAGTAGTAACATGATCGTAAAACATTAATTAGCGGTGTGCAATTGTTATAAATATTAATGATTATGGATCGATTTTTTTAGCAGAAATAATTAGTAGTTTAATGAAGTTATTCGATAATATACGTATAATTGTTTGGTACCCCACACAAATCACCAATACTAATTACGTTTATGACACTAAAAGCTAATTGCCAATAACCAGACCACCACACTACCTGGGCTCATGTCAATGACAACACAGGTTAGGTTGTCGCTGGCTCATGTCGTCGATAATGTGAATAATGACTTTGAATTTGAATATAAACACATCGCTGAGTAATGTTTTAGGATTATTATATATTAAATCATAAAGAACATGATCATCATCTTATACATTGATAGTATCTACCTATGAAAGTCTATTTTGATTATATGTCGTTTAAGCTTATAGTTACTACAAGCATATTAAAATTTTCGTACATTTTATTAACTTCTGATTTTAATGACTGTCATCTTATTATTATAGTATTGCTAAAAGTTAATTGCACATACTTCTTCTTTTTTGTGCAATAAATCCCTGGGATTGTTCTTTTCTGAAACGGCAATTCAAATGTAAAATTGTTCTTAATGAAACACCTCATATATTTTTTACATAATAACTGTATGCAAAATGTCTTCTTTTTTTATTCAATATGCTCAGATTCATTACTTGTATATTTTTTTGTTCTTTTTGTACTGATATTTTGGAATTAAATACGTCAGAACTCGGGAGTGTCTACAAATTATTTTTATTTTTAGTTATAAAACTTTATTCACATTTTTACAGGCATCATTTGGATAATACGTATAGAAAATATAATTTAATACACACACACCCACTTGATATCGTAAAATAAATTCAAGACGAATCAGTCTTTTATTAAATATGAAATTTTCCTACTTACATGCCAGTACCTTGCACGGTACATTTCTTTTTGGTAAATTGTGTTTGCCTGGAATGAATCCTAGCTAGATTCATTTCTTGCCCCGGATACCCACTGCGTAGTCAATTTCATGAAATTCGTTGAAGCCGTTTCCGGGATTCAGATCATGTATCTTCATGATAATATACAAGAATTGCTCGTTAAAGATAGATAAATATTTATAGATGCGTACATAAGATCCGAAAGCTTTTGCATGGCGTCGGTAACCACTGGTAAGTACCTAATAACCGTCGTTGATATACTTATAGGTATGGGCGTGTTACCTTACAAAAACAATGCCATGGAAAATATGTTTTTTGGTGCAAGTCTTTATTTATTGGTAGGAAGAGAAAAGGATGTCTGATACTCAACAACCCGTTCTCATCACGGTCGTGTAACTTCAACATAGTGTTTTTATTTAGACACTAGATGAGCCCACGGTTACACCCGCGTTATTTAAGGTTACTGCTCCGCTGCCGTGGCTCATAGCGTGATGTTATATAGTCTATAGCCTTCCTCGATAAATGGGCTATTATTACTGAAATATTTTTTGAAATCGGTCCAGTAGTTGCTGAGATTAGCGTGTTCAAGCAAACAAACTCTTCAGCGTTATAGGTATATCTTTAGGTAATAGAGCCTTGCTGATTTCAGCATGAATGGGCCGGCTCGACCGGGGAAGTACTACCCTCTCACAGAAAATCGACGTAAAGTAACAGTACTAAAACTGTTGCGTTTCGTTCGGTGAGTGAGAGTGCCGGAGGCCCTATCCCCTATTCCTTCTCCCTCATCCCAGCCCTCATCCTATCCCTTTTCATTGTCATTGTTATCCATGGGCGGCGGTAATTGCTTACCATCAGGCAATCCGTCTGCTCGTTTGCCGCCTATTACCATAAAAAAATATATATATATATATATATATATATATATATATATATATATTAGATAAAACGTTCACAGTAATAAATAGTCATTTGGAAATACTGCTCAATTTTCTTGTTGATGAAACTATGGGGGAAAAAAGTAAGTCTTTGATCATCGTAGATCACGAAGTGGTTATGATCCTATCTTGTTTGCTATTAACGGATCAAATTCGTACAATAAAATATATATATATATATATTAGAACTAAAATGGCAAGTAGCTCATTTATTTCAAGGTAAGAAGTGAAATTGCATTACATAATATTTAAAAATTAGCTCATTATTGTATAGGTGTCAGAACCTCTTTGATTCATATTTTCCTATTTGTTAACCAGTAAGCGTAACTTTATAATTATTAAGTTCTATAAGATATATAATTTATTTCACGGCCGGTCCCAATATTTACTATATCCCTAGATTTGTACATATTTGATATAAGCTGCATACAAAATATGCTATGCGTAACTAGTCATTTTATTAGGCTGCAGATGATCAAATTAATATAGTTGAAACATGTAAGGCGTTTTGAAATGAAGGATTTACAGAGACTTGATGAATAAACTAGCAATCTAAAACTAAGGTATCGGCTCCAAGCAAAAACCTAGGCATTAAAATACATGAATGCATAGAACGCAAACACTCTTGCAGCTGCGATGAACTCACAAAGACTAGTAGTATTAAGTATCTTGGCGTGATAGTCGATCAAAACCTTAATTTCAAAGAACATATAAGCTCACTCTCGTCCAGGATTCGAAAAACTGCAAATATACTCAAGTTGCTTCGGTCATCTGCGAACATTGACATCTTTAACACTGTTTATTATGCATTAAGAGCGTTAACGTCAAATCCGCGGCGCCAAGTTTAGGTAAATGCAGCGCTTTCTCACTAACACTGACACACGCGCAGCTGTGTGCGTAGAGTCAGTGTGTTGCTTGGCAGTATAGTCAAGCTAACTCATTTTGATCCGTTCAACTCATAAGCGACGCACGACGTTAGGTAGGGTAGGCATCTATTGGATGTATTTAATCAAATTAAATTATTATTATACTTTTGCTTTTACATCAATATTATTTGCATGGGCACAGCCGAAAACTATTATCAACGAAAAGTATTTTTACCTGTATCACATTCGTTTTTAGGAGCTTTCCTTACCAATGTGCAGTAATAATAAATTTTGTGCGTGCTTATCAAGTGAAAATCAGAACAGACAACAATAAAACAAAATTTTGCGCTAATAAAAATAAAACCAGCTTTTCATCGTTACTTTAGTACGTTAAGAAAATAAAACATATAAATATAAATTATACTTTTTTTATTTCATTTCACATTGTAAGGTACAAAAAGCGTTAGCTTAGAAGGTAGTGCTTCTAAGTGGCATCGACCTACACTTAACGTGGGTCAACTATTTCAGGTAACAGGCACTTATGGTAATAAAATAGTAGGTTGAACTGTTGGCAAATAAAAATGGTGCCCCATTTCATTTGCCCATAATTCATCGTCTCGAGTAACTTTTGCAACTTTCATGGGCAATTATTTTCCTGTCCTGACCGCCAATGGAAACAGATGCTTGTATGCAATGTGTAGTTGACCTGGTAACTAATGAAACCAGTTGTGTTTTCGGCCGATGGTACCAACAATCAAAATTCCAATACGTATTTATTATCGTTAGCGGCATCTATACGAGGGCTGAAAGCCCTAATCTCGATACATTTTCGAGTCCGGGGACAAAATGTCGAGACAGCCCGGTGTCAAAATTTCAGGTTTCTAATACCATTGTTTCTCAAAGTGAATCTTTTAAAAGATAAACACCTCCAAAGTGATAACGAGTGTCTCCCTCCCTCTAACTTTTAAAGTAAAAGAGTGACGAATCTGAAAAAGATATATACGTTGTAATAAAACCTTCTAACAAAAATTCTTTTGAACGAGATGTAGTCAGCTTTTGAGATAAAACACATATTCAAAAACCGCATATATAACTTTGTCGTTTATACAAACACTAGAAAACAAAGTTATGTTTGCTGGCGAAATAGTGATAGTGATATTAGATTAGGTGAAGATAATGGGTATGTTAAGTAGATACCTCTATTACGGAACCCTTCAAGGACGAGTCCGACTCGCATTTGACTTTTTAAATTTCAATAGCCTCACTGATCAACATTGAAGTTCTTTTGCGAGTGTTGTGGTTCATCAAATCGCAAGTGGTGGTTGGTTCCTTGTTGTATATGTTCACACGGAGCAGACGCTCGACAAAGTCTGCTGTGTGTGACGCTAATGAAACCCAAGAAGGATAAAGACACTAGATGTGATTTCATTCTGCGTAAATAGTAACACCAAAAGTTGTACAATGTTTAGGTTCTTTGAAATAACTTATAAATTTAATACAGGAAATATCACCTCAGTCTTCCGTGACTAAAACTTTAGTAAAGAAATCGAAACATCGGATAGTAATAAATAATGTAGTTTCTAGGTCATTAGGTTTAAATGTACTCTCAATCATACCAAATATTGCGATAAAATCCGTAAACAGTAGTTTAACAAAAATTTTTGAATAATGGTTATTATTTAAGCCAAGTCTCAAAAGTCTCGATAGCTGGGACGCTGAACAAAGTCATCGAGATTCTTGAAATTTTCGCGACCGAGACTCCCGGGATGAAAGCCCTAGTCTATACCATAATTATGCTGTAATTGGATACTTGATTTCAATATAATACCTCCCTCAAACACGCCGTCGGGTGAGGGCCCTAGGAAAACGAAATCGTTGGCAATAAACAAACCGCATTCATTTATTTCATTCCATTGGAACAGAATCTGAAAAACAAGAAATGTTCTTTCGAAAATTATTATCATTAATAATATGATTAAAATATATAACATATATTTTACTTGCCAAAATCACACCAAGATGTCACGGTCGCACTATAACTGCACCCAACGCCTGTGTTCAATAGAGGTCATTGCGGAGCTCCGAGCGATACGTCCACACCTTGGAGGGCCTCGCGGCGTACTGATTTGCAACGTTTTACGCGCGCAGTTATATAGTAGGTAGTTTAATGCCGCATTTACACATTCGTGCAAATAACGAGGCAAATGACGAGGCGAATAACGAACACGCATGTGTAAACACTGCATTCGCTATTCGCCTCGTGATTCGCGTGTTTGCGTTGAGAGCGGTTTTTTGGACACGAATCAAAGGGCACGAATGGCGAACACGAACTTACTGTTTACACATTCGTCTGCATTCAGTTGACAGCTAGCGCCCGACCCAACCGGACGTTTGTCAAAATGGAGTGGAGTGAAGCGCGAATTATAGAATTCCTTGAACTATTTCAAAAAGAAGAGCTCATTTGGAACCCAAAACATCAGAAAGATAAACGATGCATGCTTGGAACCGTATGTCTGCTTGTATGGGGTTGCCATTAAGCACATTAAATATTAAAAAATCATACTTTGGCTAAAACAAAATTGATCAAAAAAGAAAATCGTCACAGACGATGAATCGTCTGTGACGATGGCTTTTTTTACTTTTTTACGCAGGATATCTAAATAATTATATAATTTCATTAAATGTAGCGCGCACGCTGCGATTATTTTTACGTCCTCCATGTTCGTGTGCGAATTTCAAATGATTCACTCCACGAATGTGTGAACAGTAGTTCGCGACAGCATCCGTATACGAATGTTTCGACGAATATTCGTGGAGTGACGAGGCGAATGACGAACATGCATGTGTAAATGCGGTATTTGAGTAATTTTAAAATGCATGTCTTGAATAAAATTTAACCACACAAAAATTTTTTTTTGAAGATTTTCGTTAAAGAATATATTCTTCTATATATAAATTCATTATTTTGAAAAAAAAACAAGCACGAATTATCGTAAAAATAACGATTTTAGCAGTAGCTTTTTGTCGTAAATTTCACTTTGATTATAGTATGATTATTTACGTTTGGGTCTAAAAAAAAAATAAATCCTCACTAACTTTTTTTGTTGAGGATATGACATGTACAATCATATAAACGAGTTTGTGTCTGAAATTTACAAGGGATTTCGAATATATAAAACTTTAAAATTAGCTCCATCAGGGAAAAATCGAAAACTCTGTTTGTTTATATGGCCGTATGTCACAAATACTTTCACAATATAAAAAATCCTATCTCAAACTTATAGAAGCAGATATTTCCTATAACAATATGTAATTTACAGTTTCGTAAGATATATTCTCATCGAGATGCCATGCTTTGAAAAGTACATATTTTGTGTCAAGAGGCCAAAATCGGCGTTAACGCTCTTAAGTCAATCTCTAATTACGTACTGCATAAGTTGCTGGGGCAGTGCATCAGAAACAACAATGATACAAATAGAGAGAGCACAACGCTTAGTACTAAAAACAATGTACAAAAGACCATTTCGATACCCTACAACAGAACTTTACAGGGAAAGCCAAGTTCTGAATGTTCGCCAGCTTTTTATTTTAAAAACTGTCCTGGTGCTGCACAGAAAAGTCATTGCATCGGAGGATTACACAAATCTGCAACAACTAAGAGGGTACAGATTGCCCTTACCTAAAATTAAAACTAGTTTCGCGAGATGTTTTAGCCCGTTCAAGGACGTATTCATATATAACAAGGTAGGGAGTACTTGTGAGCTGAAGCCGTGCACAGTGATAGAGGCAAAATTAAAAGTTATAAAATGGTTGCTTCTCAATCGTACGATTCAACGGAAAATCTCCTAGTACCCATATCATAAAATACACACTGTAACTTACGTACCTATTTAATATTATTTAATACTTATTACATAATATATGTATGTATATATATATACATATATATATATATATATATATATATATATATATATATATATATATATATATATATATATATACATATATTATGTAATAAGAGACGAATGTCCTCTTTATTAGTACTTAAATTTTCGTATGTTATAATAATATGTAAGACTATTTTTGTTTTTTTAATTTATAAGCCTTAGAAATACTGTAAGAAGCTGCCCGAATTAATCATTAATTCTACCTTTGTAATTAGAATTACTCTAGTCGTGTCAGGTACCCACAGGACAGGCTTTGCCTAGTGTGGGCCACAGGATATAACTTATAAAATTGTTAATACTTTTATGGCAATAAATGTTTTTTATTTTATTTTTATTTATTAATCACATGCCCTAAGCGTTCAAAATCTATTTTACCCCTATTGGGACATTGCCTACAAAGAACTTTTTCATAGGTCTCCGGTAAGCTGTGTTTTATCCAAGTTTTGTTGGATACTCTCATAATACAATCCAGGCTATCTTAACGACTCTTCAGTATATGTTATCAAATATTCAACCCTTCATAACCCGAGATGCATTGCCGCTCATGAAATCACAAATCACACTCAATGCATTGAAAGCGCCTACATATTAAAAACGCCTTCGACCGGACACTTTTGAGGTATAGAGGTCGCCGTACTCTGAACCTCCGCAAGAACCTCCAGCTTAGAAGCGATGACTTTCCCGTCTCATGTGGTCAACTTTGTCCAATGACTTCGACCTAAATAGTGGGTAAAAACTGTTCAACTAACGATCCCGGATTTCACTCGATCGCTTCTTGTATAGAGTGTGTATTGGAATTACGGAGGTCGCTTCTTACCAGCTTGGATATCCTTTATTTAGATCTGACGAAGTGCCTGTTGGGTTTTCTCGTCGTATCTGTGCAAGCTGCAGACATTCTCGCGAAAATTGAGACCTACTCCCCGTGTGATGCGTCTTAAAGAGTTTCGTACCCTCATCCTGTATCTCATCTCATCACTTCATTAAGCGAACGCGTTCAAGCTCATTATCTATATTTAGAGCGCCTCGTACAAATCGGTGATCACTTCCGGTGTTGAACCTAGTGATCACGGAGAAATCCCTAAATATTCGCCTTTTGTCCGCCATAATGAAGTCAATCTCATTTTTGTCATAGTGTCAGAGCTTCGCGACGTTCACATCCTTTGAGGCTACCACTTAAAGAACGAGTTCATTAAAATAGTCCTTCTCTAAGAAGTCGACCTGCTCTTATGATTTCTCCTGCCAAATCCGTGTGGTCCTATTACCGATTCACCGCAAGTATATACTCCTACTTTGGCCTAAAAGTCCCCCATGACAACATTGAAGTGGGCTTTTTGTTGTGTAAAGCCCTGGAAATGTCTTCGTACATTTCCTCAACTTCATCATCCGAGTATGCCGAAGTCGGTGCATACACTTGGATAGCCTTAAGAGTTAATCTTTGGATGAGTCTGATCACAAGGTATGCTACCCTTGTCGACGCACTGGAAATTCCAAAAATGTATAGTATAGTTATAGTAATAGGCGGCAAACAAGCAGACGGATTGCCGGATGGTAAGCAATTACCGCCGCCCATGGACACAAGCAACATCACAGGAGTCACAAATGCGTTGCCGCCTCTTGGGATTGGGTAAAGGGATAGGATGAGGAGTGGGTAAAGGGATAGGATGAGGAGTGGGATAAGGGAGAAGGAATAGGGGATAGGGCCTCCGGCACTGTCACTTACCGAACGAAACGCAACAGTTTAGGTACTGTTACTTTACGTCGATATTCTGTGAGAGGGTAGTACTTCCCCGGTCGAGCCGGCCCATTCATGCTGAAAGGTTGTTGGAATCAGCTGTAAAATACATGATATACATAATTACAGTTTATTATTTAGTAAATTAATACGGTGAGGCGCAGGTGGCCTGTGAAAATAAAGGCGTACATAAAAAATATCAATATTTTACAACATTTCCATTTATTGTGCCTATATAAATTATTATTGTGAATGAGAGTAGAAAAAATTATGTTGGTCGTAACCTCATGTCAGCCAGGTGTCGACAGGTATAACTTCGTTTGATTTCTACGTACAAAATGTACTTTCATAATTTATATATCTTATTTAAGTAATGTTCCTCAAAACAGTGGAATAGTAACATATGCAAAAGTAGCAAGTAAAATAAGTAAATATGAAAGACAGGTAAGAGCGCGACGTCTTTAATAATAAGAAAACAGTGTTTAATTATATCCTAGATAAAGGTAAGTTTTTATTTCATTTTCAATTATAGGTGCTGCTACTTTAGTAAAGTGGCAATAACTAGACAAGTAGCTCTTAGATGCCAATACGTAATTATAATGGGATGTTCTGTAGTCATCTGTGTGATTTTGCATACGTAGATGACGTACGTCCAGAAACAATAAATGCAGAGGCGTATTCTTCTGCTGATACCTGTCCGTAGCAATCCTGAAAGCGAAAGCTGGGTCCACGCTACCGTGACTGACTCTGAAATATTTTTCTATATCGTGACGTTAATAAAATATAAAAATATAGAAAATATAGAGCTAGGTACTTGTGTAATGGCCGGATATTGCCTCAATATATCAATATAATACATTCGTTAACACAAATTGGCTAAAATAAGTATCAATAGGTGAACATTGAATGGACTGTAATAAATTTAATTAAAATTCGTTGCGCCACAGCAACTACTCTTTACAAATATAAGCAAGGCTCTGTTTAAAAAAAATACTAAACGTCATTCAACATGAAAGAATACATCATATTGTATTTAATTATCTGTATGATATTTAGCACTGGAAGTGCTTATTATTGTTAAAAATTTCAGTCACATTGATTCCGCAACTAGAAATCTAGCCGATTTTGGATGTGAACATCCAGTAAGTTATTTATTTTTATTATAACTTCCGGTTCAAAAAATAATGTGTGTGTGTTATGTGGTAAATTGTCATGATTCGCGTTTAAGGTTTTGACCTTTATTCATATAAGAGAGTTATGTACGAGTCTAAAAATAAATAAGTCTATTGATAAGTTCATTACATTTGTCATTGGACGCATTTTTATTTATTTTAGATATAAAGAGGGATTTACTGATTGTCCCACGGCCATCATCTTGAAAAAGTGCAGATGCGGATGATATTTTGGTGTTTCTGGAAAACTGTTGATTAAATGGAGAAGTTGCAAATACACTTTTATTTGAATTAAATTCTCTGCGTTGGCTTGTAACTTTTTGTCGTTATACTTATAATTTGTTACCTTTGTTAGTGCTGCCTTTTGGTCTTAACAGCGTCATTTTCATTATTACTGTATCCTTAGTACTTTTGATGAGGCTGTAGCTTAAGCTTTGATTAAGCTTCGATATTAAATTGTCCATAAGGTACTTGAAAGCCAAGTAGCTCCATTTCGATAGGTCATTTTCAAACAATTTTCATCCTAATGTAAATTTTGATATTTCCATTATGTTGCGGCAGGTGTCCTCACTATTACTGAGTTACACTGCAGAATATTTGAGGTCTATTTTGTGACATCTACAGATCTCTAAACAAGTTTCTTTTGCATCGACTGAAAATCAATTTCAGAAGCTTATGGGGTGCTGGAGGACTTTTGTTCTGGGATGAAACCTCGGAACGAACATACAAAATAGATATTAGACCCTCTGGGGCAGATAGTGAGCCAAGTTTCAGATCCGTATGACGACACAAATCGGCTTACTCGTGAGCTTGATGAAGACCAACCTGTAGAACAAGCAGGCTTCCGGAGAGGATACTCAACCACCGACCATATACACACAATGAAGCAACTAATGGTGAAGTGCCACGAATTTAATCAACCCTTATGCATGGCCCTCGTCGACTATGAAAAGGCTTTCGATAGCGTTGAGCAGTGGGCCGTATTCCTTGCCCTCCATCATTGCCACATCGATTCATGTTACGTGTATCTGCGCCGAGAGCTTTACACTTCAGCCAAACTGCAAGTCTGTGTGCACGATTTGACCAAACTGGTTCCGCTAAAGCAAGGTGTGAGGCAGGGAGACACCATCTCTCCGAAGCTTTTCACTGCTAACCTAGAAGACACTATGAAAAGCTTAGAATGGAACCAATGCGGGAATAACACCAATGGTGCGTTTCTGTCTCACTTAAGGTTTGCAGATGATCTGGTACTATTTGCGGATAATTTTAGTAACTTTCAGATGCTCCAAGATCTTAATGATATTTCACCTTTTTAGACCTACTTCAAAGTAGGTCTAAAAAGGAATATGACTAAGACTAAGGTTATGGCAAAAAGTTTAAGCTATAAAACTCACCAGTTACTATTGATGGCGAAACATGAGGACTCGTTGACCGATATATTTACCTTGGCCATAATCTTTCTTTTGATGAAAAACAGCATAAAACTGAAATAGCAAGGAGGATTCAGCTCAGTTGGGCTGCATTTTTGAAACTGGACGACATCTTAAAATGGTCTTAAATCGCTCAATGTTTGAAGACCCATCTCTATAACCAATGTGTTTTGCCCACAATGACTTACGGTGTCGAGACTTAGAAGCTCACGCAAGAGGCGGTATACAGATTGAGAGTCGCACAAAGAGCCATGGAGCGCTCCGTGACCGAGTTAGTAGACCGAGTTCCCAACGTTGAAATTCAAAAACGTACAAAGGTACTCGACGTGGGAACTCGAATAATGACATTAAAAATTACATTAAATTGCATTATTGTAATCATAATAAACGCTGTATTGCAATTATCTCTCTTTTGGGCACGGACCTCTTCTTACTGTGAGAATGGTAGTGCTATAGTCCTTCACGCTAGCTACGCGCGGGTTGGCATACTTCACATTTCCTTCAAAAACATTCTAGAGAATTATCAGACACGCAGGTTTCCTCACGGTGCTTACCTTCACCGTTTTAACAAGCGACAATTAATAATTTGAATCTACATATAACCATGAAAAAACATTGGTGCGCACCATGGATTTGACCTAAAGACTCTCCGCGTAGCAAGCACACAGCCTAGTAAAAAGTTACTAGGCTATCGGTGCCTCTGTAATAAATATATACATTCTATACATCTCAAATTGCCGAGTCATTATGAGCACAAACCTTGTTAGTATAGTCATTCTCTACCCCATTAGTCCAAGTTAAAAAGATAAAAGCACAGCGGCGATAGCCTAGTAGAGAGACCAACGGACTGTTACGTAGAGGGTATCGGGTTTGAATCCACTGACTTTTGAAGTTATGTGCGTATTAAATTGTTAATTATCGCTTGCTAAACGGTGAAGGAAAACATCGTGAGGAAACCTGCATGTCTGAAAGTTCTACATAATGTTCTCGAAATCATGTCTGCCAACCCACGCTTGGCCAGCGTGGTGGACTATGGTCTTACCATTCTCATGGTTGAATGAGGCCCGTGCCCAGCAGTGGGACAGTATAAAGGGCTGATGATGAAAAAAGATAAAAACGGAAATGCTAATGTAGCTTTATACTTTACAGAAACCTATTGGACTTTGGACTACGAGTTCAGGAGAACCGGTAGATAACCGAAATTTAAAGACGATAAACTCAGATCAATTCGTCAATCCACTATTTCTGGACGAATTGTTAAGTGCCAATGAGGAGAAAATACCTGAGCGCATGATTTTTGCCAAAGGTGGCGGTGCCTTCAACTACTTCGAAGTCACTCACGATGTATCAAAATATACCTACGCCGACGTTTTAATGAGGTGGGAAAAATAACACCGTTAGTAGCCAGATTTTCAACTGGCCGCCAAGGTTTAAGTGGTACGGATCTTATGCGAGGATACAAAGACACGTCAGTAAAAATTTATACTAAACATGGCAACTTAGATTTTTTATGTATCCAAGTACCCGTGTATTGGGGTAAAGATGCTCATGATTTTCCAAGAATTATCCACGCATTCACAAGAAACCTGCAAACTGATTTGGTAGATGATACAGCGATTTGGGATTTTATGACTTTGAAACCTACGATGATGCATTCTATTTTATGGACTTACACGGACTACGGTATTCCTAATGGTTACAGACGAATGGACGCGTTTTCAATTCACACGTATGAATTAGCAAGCAACAAACGAGAAAATTATTATGATAGATTTAACTTTAGGACAGAACAGGGCTTTACGTATCTAACTTCTGAACAAGCGGAAGATATATCCGGTAGAGATCCAGATTATAATAAGAGAGATTTATATAATGGTATTGAGTTGAAGAAATACCCCGCGTGGCGTTTGGAAATGGATGTCTTAACAAAACATGACCTATTAAAAATAGATTATGATCCATTTGACGTACCTAAGCTCTGGAACAACGGTACTTTTTACAGTTCAAATGGGACGTATGGTATTGAACAAAACTGTAGAAAATCATTTTAGAGATGTAGAACAAACAGCATTTAAACCTAGAAATTTAGTACCTGGTATTCCAGGTCCAGTTGACTAGTTGTTTAGAGGTCTTAATTATAGGGTCGTGCACAATCATTGTTTGGATTCAAATCATAACAAATTTTGGATTAATACGCCCTTGTATGTAAAACATTATCAGCGTAACGGAAATCCTCCCACACAATTAAATGGAAGAAATGCACCTCACTATTACCCAAATTCATTCAGTGGTCCCATGCCATACGTTGATGAAAAGAGACCAAATGAAAGGATACGAGTAAGTGTATTACAGAGTAATGCTGTAGATTTCAGCGACGTGTCCTATTTGTACAGACATATATTGGACAACGGGGCTCACCGACAGAGATTTGTTGGCAATCTTGTACGATCTCTCGTGTCAGTAACATCACCAGTGATAGAGCGAGCTATGCAATTGTTGAATCTCATCGATGAGGATATGACTAGGCGAGTGAGCACCGGGTTAAAAACAGCACGCGCAGATAATGAAGCTGTGCAAGCTGCCACTCTAGCGGCTTCTGTTCCTACGTTTCAGTCAACTCCTTCCATTCGATTTTAGATTTACAATAAAAGGTCACCATCGATAAATATGGAAAATCTTTTAAGAATATAATAAATGTATGTATAATGTATTGTGTACTTGCTCAAAGATGTATATTTTTGGCCAAGGCACTAAATATTTTGAAAGAAAAAAAATATTACATAAGTAACTCCGTGATTGCATAAAGCACAATGTCTATTATTTTATTTGCATCGTTCATGAGCATTCGCCTCTAAGTAAATAAAATTTTGTCACGATTTAAGATCACATAAAGCCCGGGCTCGCTCATTTTTATTAATTTTGTTTATTTTTTATTTATAGACTCACGCCTGTATCCCCGAAGGGGTGTAATATTACACCCACATTTCGCTATGAATTTTTAGGTCCCACGTAATAGGGCGAGCCTATTGCCGTACCGGGCACATTACCAGACTTCGAGCTCCTACTGAGATTTTCCTAACGGAAAAACCCAATAACACTTTGCCCGACCCGGGAATCGAACCCGAGACCTCCCAATCCCACGCGCACATTTATGCCGCGAGACCAACAAGGCAGTATTAATTTTGTTGTGATCATGAAATAAGAATCTGGACACACCGTGCCTTATGACTATTTAATTAGTAGATAAACCATAGCACACTGCTTGACTATACAAAATAAGAAAAGAAAAAAAGTGGATCTATCTAAATTATTTACGAATATTGTCGCATAGGTATATGCCAGGAAAAATATATTATTACACTAGAACATTACACATCTGTTATCAAGTGAAACTTACGTTCAGATCTTGTTCACTGAATTTTAACATTTTTAGGGTTCCGTACCTCAAAAGGAAAAAACGGAATCCTTATAGGATCACTTTGTTGTCCGTCCGTCTGTCAAGACCCTTTTCTCAGGAATTCGTGGAGTTATCAAACTTAAATTTATACAAGATACTTAAATCTACGGTTCCACAGAGCTGTAAAAAAATCAAACTTCTAATCCAACGCAATCAAAAGATACAGCCGATTATGCTGCAAATTGCAGCATATTTTCAAACTCGCATTGGAATCACAACCTATAGGGTACTTCCCGTGAACTCAGAATCTTGAAATTTGGTACGAAGCAACGTCTTACATCACATATTAAGGTAAAATTGCGAAAACCATAAATTTTTAGTTACAGCATATAAAAAAATATTTTTAATAAATTTGAAGTTACTACCCCTTTCTTTTGAACGCGTGGAGGTATTTAATTGAAATTCATATCAAATACTCAAGTATATAACACAGTTAGGCTGCAACAAAATCAAACTTCTATGTCAACGCAATCAAAAGAAAAAGCAATAAGTATAAGCATATTGTCAAACTCGCGACTACTCGCAAGTGAATCAAAACCTATAGGGTACTTCCCGTGAACTCAGAATCTTGAAATTTGGTACGAAGCAACTTCTTATAGCACATATAATGGAAAAATTGCGAAAACCGTAATTTTTTTGTTACATCATGTAATAAACATATTTTTAATAAGTTTTAGGTTACTTCCCCTTTCTCTTGAACGCTTGGAGGTATTAAATTGAAATTCATATCAAATTCTCAAGTATATAACACCGTTAGGCTGTAACAAAATCAAACTTCTATGTCTACGCAATCAAAAGAAAGAGCAATATAATCTTATTTTCAAACTCGCGACTACTCGCAAGGGAATCAAAACCTACAGGGTACTTCCCGTGAACTCGTCCACAGACATATTTAAAAAAAATTACTGGATCATTATAAAAATTGGCCACATGATCAAACGTTTGATACAATAAGTTTAGCTTATTTTGCTGCGTATTATACTTTTTCAACTAAAAATCTCGTGTACACATGAAGATGAAAACACTGACCATGGATGTATAGGAAATTTGATTGCGCTGTTAAATAATGATGTATACGTGAGAAAAAGAAGAAAAGCCAGGGTCATACGTTTCCGGGGATATATTAGGGCTTAAGATCCTGACAATTTCTACAGGGAACAGCTAATGTTAAACACAAACTGGAGGGATGAAATTTATTGAACTTAGTGATGAAATCCTTTCAGAAACTCTTCAATTTAATCAGTTGTGGGGACCAGATGAGTTCGAGGCACTATTGGATGCAATTCGTAATGTAGATATAGATGAAGAGGATGAGGATAGTATAGTCAAAGCAAAAGCTCGTCCATTAGACGATTATGAATTAGAAACACAAGAAGGTGATCCAGATCATTGTCTATATTAACATGGAAATCAATCGGATTTAGTAGGAGGAGAGATTGCCCAACCAGCAGTATTGTGTGAAAATAATATATTGAGTTTAGTTAGAATATTTAATTTTGATCAGATATTTTGTATTACATGTAGGACATATTTTCACTCAAGAATCACCACCATCATTTTATTATTTTGTTAGTGGTGGCGCTGGTGTGGGGAAAAGTTTGTTAATTAAGGGTTTGTATCATTATTTAATGCTTATATTTAATAGAGTTCCGGGTATAAATCCTGCCGATGCTAGAATCTTACTTTGTGCATACACGGGAAAAGCTGCTTTTGGAATCGTTGGTCAAACTGTTCACAGTACGTTTGGACTTCCAGTATCCCAGTGTGGCCAAACAATGCCTGAATTATCCGCAAGTACCGCAAATACCTAAGCATGTAAACTTGCAAAAGTAAGATTAATTATTTTGGATGCAATATCTATGCTAAGAAGTAGAACTCTTAACCAAATTAATAGGAGATTGCAGCAAGTATTTCACACAGATGCCCCATTTGCTGGTATATCTATTATAAGCGTCGGGGACTTCAATCAGTTACCTCCGGTAGGTGACAATTGGGTTTTTCAGCCAAATAGAGGTTGAAATCCATTGGCACCACTTGCTGGCGCTCCGTTGTGGGATCCATTCTGTCTCTTTATGATGACTAAAATAATGCGGCAAAGAGATGATGTGGCATTCACAATAGCCTTAAACAATATGACTGTCGGTCGAATGACTCATATGGATATAGAGTTAATAAATTCTAGATGTTACAGTATTAATACCTGACCTATTGAGGCACATGGAGCGATACATTTATTTGCGACCAACAATGAATTCTATTTACTTATAATAATTATTACTCATGAATTATACCTCAATAGGTATAATTCATGTTCTCGTCTGATTGTCGTGGGAGACTTCAATATTGATTTTAAAATGAATCCCCAAAATGGAATTTCCACATATTTTTCATCTATAAACATGTTTTCGTTAATAAACACTAGCACAACACGAAGTAGTACAATTATAGACAACGTTTTTTAGAACTTCAATATTCAATGTGGTACTATTCATACCTTTTCAGTCACCATTTACAGGTCTGGTTCAAATTTGATACTGAATTCCATACTTTAAAATTTTCATTTCCATTTTTATGTTTTTTTTAATTTATATAATGTATCATAACTTCACGCCTTTTTATCCTCGAAGGGGTATGCAGTGTATTACACACCCACACTTCGCCAGTTATGTTACGGTCCCAATGTAATAGGGGGCGAGCCTATTGCCATCTACCGGACACATTACTAAGCGAGCGATAATTAACGTTTTAAACAAACACATATGTAACTCCGAAAGTCAGTGATGCATGCCCGGGGTACCTGGGGATCGATCCCGAGATGATTGTCTCGGTAGTTCGTTACGTACACCACTGGGCTATCGCCGCTTACTTATTTTTGTTATTTTTTTTATTTAGAATATTAATTATTGTTTTATTTTATGTGCAAATAGTCACCTAGTAATAGTTTTATTTATATCGCAAATAAATACTATAATTATTAAAAATACTTTATTAATATTTTTGTAACAGATTTCTAATAGTCACTAAAAACTTTGTAAATCAATAACTTTGATAAAAAATCTTACCATCATTCATCAGCAGACTTTTGCAAGGTTGCCGCAGGGCAAGATAAAGATAAAGATATTTTTATGTGTACACAAAAGCCGTTACAATAGTAAATATAGTCTCAACATGCCTTGTCTATTAATTACAGACATATACTAGCTAGTATAGGTATTTAAGTTATATTATAAAATTAATTTGTCTCAAACATGTGTACACAAAAGCTGTTACAATAGTGAATATAGTCTCAACATGCCTTGTCTATTAATTACAGACATTTACTAGGTAGTATAGGTATTTAAGTTATATTATAAAATTAATTTGTCTCAAACATGTGTACACAAAAGCTGTTACAATAGTGAATATAGTCTCAACATGCCTTGTCTATTAATTACAGACATATACTAGCTAGTATAGGTATTTAAGTTATATTATAAAATTAATTTGTCTCAAACATGTGTACACAAAAGCTGTTACAATAGTGAATATAGTCTCAACATGCCTTGTCTATTAATTACAGACATATACTAGCTAGTATAGGTATTTAAATTATATTATAAAATAAGCGCTATATGTTAATATAAAATAAAGGATGACTGATTACAAACGACAAAGATACCTTTTTCTTTAATTTAAATGCTCCTCCAGCTTTCCATACTGTAACGTCATGGTTTTCATTTTGCAATAAAAATACTATAACTATGACTGGTGAACTTTTACTTATATACCTACAGGTTTGTACGGAACCCTCGGTGCGCGAGTCCAACTCGCACTTGACCGGTTTTTTTAATTGTATTACTGTAAAATGTCTATTTTATTGTTTTCTTGTATAGCTTATCATAAAATATACTTTTATATGTTACCTTTAAAACATGTTTTATTTTGTGTTTTTGAATATTGTACATCGCCATATACATAGTATGTATGTATATGTATGTTTGTATTGTTTGACCATTACCCATAGCACAAGTGTAGTGTGTGTATGTGGTAGAATATTATATTACATTATTATTATAATTAAGTACACCAATAAACAGCAAATTAAACAAAACAGAAATACTCCTGAAGATAAACGGCACTATCCATACCATAAATTGTTTAAGAATCAGACTTTTCCTTTCCATTCTTCTTCACCTAACGTTCCGATGATGGCACTAACCATAGCGTCGAGTAATTATCAGTTAAATGCGTGTAATATTACGAAGTGTGCAGTTTTTTGGTAGGTAATTGTGAATATAATGCGTTGTCTGGGTAATTTAGTATGACGGCCGGTTTAAGTGTAGTGTAGTGTAACTTTGTCATCTCTTGCAATCCGTCGTTCTTTGTTTACCAAATCAGATTAGAACTATGACTCGCAAACGCTGTAATGGAGGTCATGTGAAGGCTTAGAGGTACAGCAAGGTTCTGGACTTGTAGCCAGAAAGGTAAAGATATCAGGACACTGTGAACTCATTCTGTGCAAAATAGTTACACCAATCGTTGAACAATGTTTAGGTACTTTGAATATAACTTCTGCATTCCATTGGTATGGCGCTTTTTCCTCAAAAGACGCTAAACCAATTGTGATCAAAATAGAAATTATCCAATTTTGTTTCTGGGATTCTGAAGAGAATAGAATAAAAAGGATAGAACAGATCAGAACAGAACAGAATGGAATATAATAATTATTTATTTGCTAGAAACATGATAGATATAGATGGTACAGTTATAATTCAGTAATTTAGTACAGCATGTTTCACCTCTCAATCGGCATGCAAAAACTACACATAAAATTATATTATGCGGGCAATTAAACTATTTCTGTTTAAATACACTTGTTAAATATATTAATTGAAATGCGAATTGATTTGAATTAAACTATATACCCTTAATCAATTTAATAATAAACTAGATATAGGTAATTATTTGATACTAAAGTATATAAGAAAATTTAGTAAATAACGTCAAAAAAGTCATTATAATATTATTGAAATAAAATTAGATTAAATTTTATATCATAATTTATTATTATTTATCTTTACATGTCATAAATTCGTTTATTGAGTAAAAACACTTATCAATTAACCACCTCTTAAGCACATTAATAAATTTTGTTACAGGCAGCTCTCGTATAGTTTTTGGTATTTTATTATACACTTGTACACTTGCACTTGTTTATTACACACACGTAAAATGGCTATTTTTTTTTTAAAGAAGTTGATTTTGCCCACACATGTAGTTTAGTAGGATCTCTTGACAAATACATATTAGCTGTTTTCACTCGCTCTTACAAACAACTCAAGGTGGTTTCTTACAAATGGGGCAATCTCTACGGATATACAAAGAGGTTAAAGTAAGCGCCGCAAATTGCTCTGACACATTTCTTTTGTGAAACAAATAACGATCAGTAGTATTAACCCCTTAGTAATATATTATTTTGAATATGAACAAAGCTTTTTATTTCGTTCATCAACTTTTACAAAAATATATTGATACCCTACAAGAAGGAAAGTCACTAATTGCCTTAAATGTATCTTTTGGATAGAACTCAACATGTCGAAATAAAAAAAAATCTCAACAATAAGAAGATGAGCTATAAACTCAATTTTCAATTAGAGATGATTTGGTGTCCCGCAAGGAAGTGTATTAGGACCATTTTTATTAGGGTTCCGTAGTCCACAAGGAACCCTTATAGTTTCGTCATGTCCGTCCGTCTGTCCGTCCGCAGCCTAGCTCAAAGACGCCTGGTGCTAGAAAGCTGATATTTGACATGAATATAGACATGAGATATAAAATTAAGGAAAATATTATGTAGAATAAAATTTAGGAAAATATTTTTTTAAGGGTATCTCCCCTACATATTGGGTTGACTTTTTTTTGGTTGAGTAGCCCATCATGTGGGGTATCATTGGATAGGTTTTAAAAAAATATTATTAGTTTGCTCAAATCATTTTTCGATCAAGTGATTGCTTTGTCAAATATCAAGCTTTGAAGTGAAAAAAAAATGTTAGACTCAAGTGTCCCCCCCTCCTCCCTCTGCCGGCTAAACTATGAATTTGGAAGAGATGAAAAAAATCACAAATGTAGCACATATAACGAATTTAAAAGGAAAACTATCACGGCTAAGTAGATATCACTAGTTTACGAGTAATCGTCGGTTAACGTATAAATATCTATTTCTGTGAGTTTACATTGGGCGCGCTGGCTTAATCTTAAAGTAATGTACTACGGTACTACGTATGTACAGTAGTAGTATATCTTGGAAACCACATTTTATGTTTACAATACATAGATGGATACATACCTAGTATTTTTCTAAACAAAACTTAGGTTCTTATACTAGTGTTATTAAAATTTTTTTTTCAGCAAAATGAACAGTCGGATTTGTTGTACATTAATTTGCAGCAAGTCCTTATGGGCAACTACGGAACCCTACATTGCGCGTGGCCCGACACGCACTTGGCCGATTTTTTTCTTAATGTATATCAACGATTTGGCTATCTTCACCATAAAACTGTGCTATTCGTCGATGATACAATTCTTATAAAAAATGTGAATATATAAATGCCTACATACAACAAACAATTAGGCACATTACTTATAATGTTGCGAACAACTACAATAAAAATGGTTGAAAGATCAACTCGGATTATTCTAAAATTTTACGTAGCCGAGGCAGCAGACACACTCTCTGACAGTCCGTAGGCGCAATTTTAAAGGGCTGACCGCCAGGAGGACGATTCAGCGGTGAAGAGGTTCAGTGCACTTCAGTTTCTTACTACCTGAAGATCCTAAATACCTCCTATCTCTCGACGAACCACGCCCTAAGATTTAAACCTTATTTAACGTGTTTTACAATAAAGAACTAATACCTACTACCTTGTCCATGTTGTCAAGTACAATAAATTGAGACAGTTTACATATTACCAGAGACTGGTATTACGGTGTTTCCTTTGACGCCCGTAATTTTTAACCCATATTTCTACTTTCTTACTCATGTTGGTGAGGAATTCATGGCCCGAACACTCAAGAAAACATGAATACTCAAGAAAACAGAAAAATTCATAATAGCCTATCTTCTTCTCCTACGCGTTTCGCTGGCAAACACTTATATTTTTGAGGCCCAGAAAGTAGCCACGCTGACTGCATGGTCAGAGGCAGTCATAAGTTCCTCCTGCGTGCAAGTTTCCGGGCACGCAGGGCACGATGTAAGATGGGACATCGTTTAATAATAATATCGTTTAATAATAATAGCCTATAGTAATAATGTAAGATTCTTACTGCCACCGCGAAAAAAATATGTGATGATGTATGGATGTAAGTGTGGATGTTTATTATTATTTCATGCAAAAGATATCAAAGGTAATCGATTTTAAACTTTCGCGATTTGTATACATCATACAAAATAAATTAGGAGTCATACAAAATAGATTAGAGACCATCAGTCTCTCCGCGACCACGCTCGGTGCAAGACGAGCGAAACGTCGGAAACAAATAGGTATTTATACCTTAAATAAATTAATTCTACGCGATTAAGACCCGCTAATTTATTTTGTATGATATCAAAGGTATATTAGATCTGACTTTGCGATAATATACCTTATACGTGAGAATAACATATGGTTCACCTTTTGTGGCGACAACCGAGACCTGCGCGGGCTGCGAGAGAAGTGTAGCCTACAACACACAGGCGTTATTTTGCTGTACGTATATTAATTGGGCATGTTGCAACAAAACGCATTTATGCAACAATAATTTATTTTTGAATATAATTGCAGTAAAATCCCGACTTCCTTCGCGAAGAATTTATATGCGATTAGAAATTAACTTAGTGTGGCGTAATTAGATTTGTTGATTGATAGGTCTGATTCATAATGCTCAAAAATCCTTTTAGTACAGAGACTTTGAGGTACATTTAGATTTGGTCAAAGTGAAAATTTGCATGCATCAGTAACTCTCTGTGGTGTGCACTAATCTAGGATTAACGTTATATTATTATACTAATAGGAAAAGATAAAGTTTACCATACATTTAAAAATTTACAAAGACTATTCTTGAAAATTAAAATGGATCGCGAAAATGTATGTTCAAGCATAACTTCAGACAAATTCAATATCATCATCACAATCTAGAACGCCCACTCCCTCAAAGCTCATAGACAATCTTGGACAGCCCACGTCCAACGGCTTCCCGCGATCCCAACGAGGTTATTGGTCCACCTTGCGAAGCCTTATAGGTACCTGCTGGATCATCCGCACGTTCGGTGCGTAGTCTGCTGCCTCATGGCCATCAGTCCTTCGAGCTATGTGCCCTGCCCACTTCACCCCGACTATTTGAAGAACGCTCTTATCCGATAAATCTTTTGGTGTGGTCTTTATTCTAATTCTAATATTCTACCACATACACACATCACCATCTAGTCCCAAGCTAAGCAGAGCTTGTGTTATGGGTACTAGATAGTGGATTAACATTATCTAGTATCACATAACATTTTTGTATTTTTTCTTTTTTTTTATAGTCTCACGCCTGTATCCCCGAAGGGGTAGGCAAAGGTGTAAATATTACACCCACATTTCGCCATGAATTTTAGGTCCCACGTAATAGGGGGCGAGCCTATTGCCGTTACCGGGCACATCATCAGACTCCGGGCTGCTACTGAGTATTCGGAAAAACCCAGTAACACTTTTTTGCCCGACCCAGGATTCGAACCCGGGACCTCCGATCAGCAGTCGCATACGCTATCCACTGGACCACGGAGGCAGTCTTTGTAAATATATTCATATTATACATAGAAACACCCAGACCAAGACAAACATCCATGTTCATGCACACAAAATGTTTGACTTGAGCGGGAATCGAACCCGCGACATTCGGCGTAGCAGTCGCTTACACTCCCGCTGCGCCAACCGGTCGTCAATTATGTGGTTATAACAAACCTTGTGGATTTGAAAAGATAGTTATCTAAGAAAAAGTAATCATTTAAGACGTCATCAAAAAGTGGTGCAACGAATTCTTTTTTTATGAAATGGTTTGACCGTTGAAATTTACAACATGCAAGGGCCTACTTTTGACGCCCATATCTGAAAAGTTTGGATTAGTTTGGCTTATGCGACTATTAAATAATTACGAATCTTTTTGCGTAATTGTAGGATAAAAAGAAAAGGCAGCAACATCTTCGACGTCTATCTTATGTAATCTATACTATAATAAAACTGTAGAGGTGAAAAAGTCTGTACATTAAATATATTTTGACGAAAATTAGCTAAATAATCTAGGAAAATGCTAAAAAGCAATACTTGATAATTTTTTGAATTTATGTCTGTCTGTCTGTCCGATGTCTTTCCCTATATTGCTAAAGATCTCTAAATGGGGAAATTTATTTCAATAAAACTTACACTCATGTACAAAGGATACTCAAACCTATAAAATAGTACATGTTACATCACAATCGGTTGAGTGGTTTTCGGTGTACAGCTTGACCTCTCCTTTGTACGTAGTCCCAAACAAAACACGGATCATCCTAAATTGGTTATAAATGTGGTGCCATCTATGATCATTATAAGTTTGTTAGTAAAAGTATAGTTAGTCCAAATAGGTACCTTAAAAGTGTTTTATGGCTATTTACCCGACTTTTTAAAAAAGGAGGCGATTCTTAATTTTTATGTATTTTCGATAAATAAATTACTGGAACCGAGCATATTTATAGTTATCCTTCCGACCGATGGATGTCACTATTTTCAAATAATTTTCTAGCAAAATAAATGTTTCTTGCAAAAAAGACAATAATTATGTGTCGAGTATCTTTCTGTTATTAAAAAATTAATAGAGTATAATATTAGGCACTTTCATAAACAAAAAGTCTCTGTGTCAAAATTTATTACAATGTCCACTTAATTTAAACGGTCAATATCATTTATTTCAAATTATTATGTTTATTTAATAGTTATATAATCATTTCATTTTATTTTACATGATTAAAACAATGACAATAGATCCTTTTTTCAATAAATTGTCGATTAGTCCATATTATTTTCTATCTCGGTCGGTTTGTATATGGAAACATACATGGCGTTGAGCAAATGACGTCATTTTCTGAATGGCGGTGTTAAGATTCGTTAAGATGGATTGATGAGGTTCTCGGTTAACTTTCTTTTGTTTTCGTCGGATTGGTGTCTTTGTCAAGTCCGAACCGCGGCCGGTATCACAGCCAGATTTGATGTGGCCATAGGCTTGCACCAGGGGTCGTCCTTTAGGTTAGCACCTATCTCTTCCTGTTAATTATGGATGCTTTATCATCGGATATACAGGAAGAGGCACCCTGGTGCATGCTGTTTGCCGATGACATCGTTCTGCTAGCTGAGAGTGGACAGAAGGTGCAGAGCAAGCTGGCGGAGTGGCGGCAGACATTGGAGAATGTAGGCCTGAGAATAAGCAGAACCAAGACATAGTATATGTTCTGTGACTTTGGTGGTCTCTCTAGTCCTATACCGGTTACACTCGGCGGTACACCTCTACCAGTATGCTCCGATTTTCGCTACCCAGGTTCACTCCTGCAAGATGACGGCGAAATTGATCGGGATGTTAGGCAACGAATAAACACAGGATAGATGAAATGGCGACAGGTCTCAGGCACAATATGCGATCACAAAATGTCTGTGAAGTCACCTCACGTACGTGGGAATCCGTGGGTGGGAAACTGAGGCCTGAATTCAGATACCTCTTGAGTAACTCAACGGGGCTATCTTACTTTCGGCAGGGCTGGATATTCGTAGCCCTGTGTGTATTTTCTAAATAAATCGCAGGGACAGACTTGAAACAGCTGGAATCGACCCCCGAACATGTTGTTTTTCACATGGTCGGTTATATGTGGCATGTTCACGACTAAGAGGTAAAAAAAAATTACATGTTCTATGTGAAGGTGGTAAAACAAGTAATGTTGTGTATAAAGAAATTCTCTAAGGATATGTATTATATAATATACATATGAAAGTTATAAATATTGTATACTTTTGGCATAAATGTCATGTTAATTAAATTCCAACATTTACGCGAACGAAGTCGCGGGCACATTTTTCACATATTTCATACAGCTCTGTAAATTTTAGGCAGCCGTAGCCTGAATGCGGCGCGGCGCTACACCAGGCCAGGTAGAATGTATTTATTTATTTACATTGGCACACCAATGCAGCCCGGGCAGCATACATTCCTACAGGGTTATGTTTACCATAAATAAATAAATAAATAAAAATGCATTTATTGACAATAAAAGTATACAGTGGATTGTTATCCGGCGGCCCCACACTAGGCAAGCCTGTCCTGTGGGTGCCTGTTACGATTTACATTTTGTTACTAACATAAGAGCTCGGTCGACATCTTAACAGCTATACATTTCATTTATGTTTGTACTTATCTAATCTTATACTAAAGAATCAGGCTAAAATATTTACTAACATTACATACTTAAATAGGTTTAACACAATATGTTTTCTAGACTATAACTAAAATATATAATAGATAATATATGTATGTATAGGAAACAAATATTATTAAATATAAATATATAAATAAGATAAGCTTTTGTTGCGTGTATATCCTAAGCAGTTCAATAATTAAGTGCCTACTGTTCAGATTGAATGAACCAGAAGATTTTCGGTAGCGTCATATGTTAACGTGAGTAGCCAATTTATGATTTTTAATTTTGCCTCTTTTACTGAACATTGCTTAATGTCACACAGTTTTACAACTTTATTATATATAAAATTTTCGATAAAAGGGCTGAAACGTCTAGCAAATGACGTGTTAACTTTTGGCGTATCAATTCTATAAACGCGACGCTTTAAAAGGTCTTGGTACCCCTCAGAATTTAAAACAATCCGATGTACTTTTAGACATGATTTAAGTAAACATAGCTGACGAACATTTAACAATTTACAATCATTGTATAGACTTTTAGTGGAGTACCTTAAAGGCTTTTTCAGCATAGTTTTGAGGACAGATCGATGTGCTCTTACAACCTCTAACATATAAGTTTTACAGGCAGTCCCCCAGCAAGTTATGCAGTATGTTATAAGGGATTGACACAATGCAAAATATACAGTTTTTAATGTTTCTAGTGATACGGATGCTCGGAGTAACTTCAGGATATTTGCGGATCTTCGAACTCGATTTGATAAGGTTGAGATGTGAGCTTTGAAATTAAGGTTTTGGTCTATAATAACGCCAAGATATTTAATTGATCCCACTTTCTCTAGGTACTCACAGTTACAGCAGTCTTGCGTTTTGCAGCTGTGTATCTGAAAACGAAACGAGGGATCTGGAGCTGAAGCAGCTGTCTTATGAAAACACATATACTTTGTTTTACCGGCATTCAATGTTAATAGGTTATAGTTTAACCAAGTTGATACCTGCTTCATCCCTGCCTCAGCATTACAAAAAGCCTCCCTCCAAGTTGATCCATTATAAATAATAGCCGTATCATCGGCGTAACATACGATATCATCATGAATTTTGTCATGTATGTCATTTATGTACATGATGAATAGAGTAGGCCCAAGAATGCTACCTTGCGGGACACCAAAATTTACAGTGCGAGGACTACTTTCGTGGCTACCTACTCTAACACACTGTTTTCTCTCACAGAGATAGCTTCTAAACCATTCGAGAGCTATTCCTCTTATTCCATAAAGTTTTTGTAACTTCATCAATAGTATTGGAAAAGATACAGTATCGAAAGCTTTCGCTAAGTCTAGGAAAACTCCGATACTGCATCTATTCCTATCCAGTTGTGATGAGACTGTCGAGGTTAACAGTGTTACAGCTTCTTCTGTTGATTTCCCTCTCCTAAAACCAAACTGCCTAGCTGAAAGAAGGTTATAATTATCGATATACTTTACTAGTCTTTTATTTACAATTTTTTCTAATAATTTTGAAAAGGCTGTCAGAAGAGAAATTGGGCGATAGCTGTCTGCCAAGTCTTTAGGGCCGTGTTTATATATTGGGGTTACAGAAGCAGTTTTCCACGCGTCGGGAAAAATACCTGATTTTAAACTTTGGTTAAATATTTTAGTAAGTGGTGGTATAATACTATTTTTAATTTCTTTAAGAAGGACGTTAGTTAGACCATCGATACCAGGAGTTTTATCATTTTGTAGTGACATTACAAGAGACTCTACCTCGCATTCATCAGTAGGTTGTAAAAATAAGGAGTGTGTTAGTAAATTATTAGATACTTCAGCAGCCAAAGCTTCCTCACTCAACTGCAAGTTGTTTAAGATGTTATTGGCTAACCTTTTTCCCACCGTTGAGAAATGTTCATTAACTATGTCCAATGAGTGTGTGGCGTCTGAGCTGCCATGTTGAGATATAAGTTCTATGGGCATTTTTTTGAGTTTGGAAAGGTGGCACACAGTTTTTATAGCTTTCCACATTCTTTTTGGGTTTTTAGTATTATTGGCAATTTCCCTATTTTCATGTTCGTTTTTTAATTTACGTAGTAGACCGTTACAAAAATTTCTATAGCGAGTATAAGTAGTCCGTAAGATTGCATCATTTGGTGACTTACGTGACTTGAGATGCAATCGGTCTCTATGTTGCATGCAACGTATGAGACCCGGTGTGATCCATGATTTAATGTTGTATTTGGAGTGGGTTATCTTAACTTTGTATGAGTGTTTATGGACAATATCTTCAAGCCGATTACAGAAATTTTGCACCATGATATTTACGTTTGAACTTACCAGGAGTCGAGACCAGTCTTCTTCCAGAATCTCATTGCTAATAGCCTGTACGTCTCGTTTCATAACAGTTCGATCCAGATTGTTTTTCGTCTGCTGATTTACAGATAGGCCAAGTATCACCATATCATGGTCAGTTATGTCCGAGCAACATACAAAACCGACGACGTTTTTGACGGTGTTTACAAAAATGTGATCAAGGCATGCGTCGCTTCTTGTCGGTTTTGTAATTGCTGGAAAAAGACCATGTTCAGCCGCTAGGCATAAGTATTCTGAGACCTGTGTATTAGTACTTGATAGTATGTTCATATTTATGTCACCTGTAAGAATCAGTGTGCTAGTATTACTCGTGAATTTATTTAACACGCAGTCAAGTGAACAAAGGAAGTTGTTGACATTTTTAAAAGATGGTGGGCGGTATATACCAAGAATTGTAGTTGCGTTCGGTAGATCAAGTTGCAGACAATTTGCGTAATGAATGCTTGGTTCAGATACAATAACACTCAAAGGGTCCCTAACGTAAGCTATTACACCACTGTTTTGATTAATTGTTTTATTTGTACTATAACTAGTATACGACTGCATCTGAGGTCATCACTACAGAGTTATCAAGCCAACATTCGGTTAAGATTATAACGTCAAACGGTACATCCATTCTCTTTAGTGTGATAAGGAAATTATCAAAATTTTTATGCACACTTCGTATGTTAAACGTCAGTATCCGAAAATTGTATGATGTGGAAATTGCTGATTTAATTTGTTCAGGCGCTTCAATTTTATTGCAATTAATACATACTGATTCTAGCTCATTGACTAAATTATCGTCAAACATTGTTAATGTATTTGAAACAGTAGTGTTTTAATGTTAGAATTATAAAACTACCAAACAACACGTAATGGTATTTTATATTATTGTATATATCGTACAACATTAATGTGGGTAGTATTGACGCAATGTGTTTATCAATGAATATTTCCAGCATTTTCAAAACACAAATAATATTTCGCTTATATAAGCATGCCTGGTTCTTGACAAAAGCTGTGAAATGAGCTAATAGGACAGTCGGTAGATTAATATGCAAGTTATAGTTTATAAAACACATTTCCCCAATATATACACTGAGCAGTCCGTGATCTATCAGTTTTGTAATATTATAATCTGCACAGAAATGAAGTATACGTATTATAAGAATTTTATGTGTGTGGTGTTTCGTGCAAGTCATAAATATTAAAACAAGTTTTGTGAATGACATATGTGGGAATAAGTCTATATGTGAATATATACATATGAGAAGTTTGTTTGTAATAACTTGTATTTGGTGTGTATTGTGAGTTATAGAATAATATATTATAGAGTTTGTAAATAAGAAAAATATAAATAGATCTAATGAGTATAACATAATAAATATATAATTTAAAATAATATTCATAGAACAAATAATGCTTATTGTTATTTCTAGAGGAGATCCATTGTTATCTCGAAGTACGGCTGTCGGTATATTTTCAGTTTGGGGGACTGAATATACGAGAAAGGTCATCTTGAGTGCGTACATGTATAGAGGGTTTACCTTCCCGTTGTTTAACCAGGATACGTCCGTGAGCACACCAACAAAAGGAAAAACCATTTTCTTTCGACTTTTCTCTTGCAGCTCGAAAAAGCATTCTGTTTGCTTTGGTTAAGCGTTCATTATAAAAAATCTTCGCTGATGGTCCAGGAACGTCCAGATCGGCATTGGTGATGTTTTTCCTTGATCTTGATGCTCTAACTATTTGATCTCTCTTACTGCGGCGTAAAAGGCGCACTACAACGGGCCTTGAGAACTTAGTGTTACGGTCGGCAGACAGCGCAGATATAACACGAGGTCCTGCTCGAGCTACCCAATCGATGTCGCTATCCTCCAAATCAACACCCACCTTCCGCGCTGCCAAGAGGGCAATGTGATGGAGATTTTCATTATTGTGTTCGGGTATCCCTGCTAGTTCCAGTTCATTACTTAGCTGGTATTGGGCTTGAGTGTTCAGTTCAAGTTGTAGCTCTGTCACTTTTGATTCAAGTAGCATCATCTCTTGATCACGGCTTTCAAGCTTTTTAAGTCGAGCATCATTAGCAGCCATAGACGATCCCAATTCTTCTAGCTTTGATTGACAGGATGTTATGATGTATGTAGCGAAGATATTTCTCGGGTGAGAAGACGAACTTCTTCCAACAGCTGCTTAACTTCTGAGTTTACACTAGTGTCTTGCTGAACTTCTGTCTTTTTTCTCTTGGTGACGTTGTCATCCGTGGACCGCACAGGCGTGGAACTGTTGTCGCCTCCTTTTCTCTGCGATGCACAACAGTCTGGGCATTTCCAGGCCTTTTTTCGGTCACTCGACATCGTGGATGAGTTTATGCACAAGGTACAAAAGTTTTTCTCACATGTGGAAGTCGAGCAGGATAAATAATTCGTAGTAATTCATAGTAAATACATTTTAGAGGCTGACAGTACCGTACGGCCAGCGTGCGCTCGGCGTTCACTCTGTAGTAGTGAACGCCGGGCGCACGCCGAACGGACGCCGAGCGCACACTCGAGGATCGCTCATGAGCTCATGACCAATGTGAGGGAGGCCTAATAGTTTCGGCTCAAGCTTATCTGTCAGTCAGTCAGTAACGCAAGCATTTTATACAGATTTTAATGTAATTTATCAGTTTCTCGAGCGGGTGTCTCAGTACAATTTAATTTTAGATGAATACCGAACGCTGTTTTAGAAAGTGGCATCTTGAGCTTCAGGGTCGAAGCAAGTCTGAAAGTAATATGTTTGCAAATCCATTGCCGTCGGTGCTTTATGCCTTCGTTAGTAAGCAGTTTTAAATTATTCAATTTAAGTGATATTTACATTTAGTTTACTGCACTGAATTTGAAAATCCTTTAGTTATACGTTACTTTCTTTAGGCCGATGTCTTTTTACGCCATGCAATACCAGATACCACGAGTGTCGTAGAATTGTGCTGTAACTGAATTTTGTCACATTTTGTTACTGCACATTTACAAGGTTAAAGATAGGTAGGAGTCTTCACAAGCTGACTATCTATAAAACATTTCATCAAAAGAAAGTAAAATAAAAAACGTTTGATAAAAAAAAATCTGTGTTAGTACAAAAGTCAAACAACAAGTTTAGCAGTCATTAGTTAAATTTACGATACGAAGAAAATTTAAACCAATAACTTTATTTACCAGACTTATTTAGGTGTACCTTTAAATTAGTAAAGCTTATGTAAATAATGCATACTTCGGTGCATTAGCTTTTGATTTGTTTCTGCGATGCACTGAGCAACTCTGCGTCGTCTATCTGGTACACTTATATGCCTTATTTTTTCTTATCTTTCTTTCACTCCTTTACCCAAGTCCTCGTCTATCAATGACAAAATTCGAAGTGACTTCATTTCTATATCCTTGGGAACTTGTCTTAGTGTGTACGCGAGATAATTCATTATTCTATGCCTATGCGCATCACTTTCCACGATATGATTGTAAAATTCGGACATCGTTGTAAATCAACGGCATTTCTATGATAAACCATCATATTATATGTTCGTCGAGCTTCGTCTACGAAACGCATTGGTCCATTGTATGCATTCGGTAAATAATTTGGTACATCTCTCATATTATCTCGGACAGGTGGCATTCCACCACGTCTGTATGTTTTATGATAGAGAGAACGATTTACCCTGATATTGTTGTGATTAACACCTAAACGGTAGTTTTGGGCGTCAGGATAGAACACCTTGCGAGCTCTAAACAAGATATCAAATGGTCCCATAATTCCAGGTACCAAATTGTCTGCAGAAAATGCACTTTGATCAATTTCTTTAAAGTGATTATCAACTCGTCGATTCAAGACAATGCGACCGATTGTTACTGTATGATAAGTACCATGTTCACACAATCTTGTCGTATCAAAAGGATCGTAATCGGTTTTCATTAAGTAATCTTTGTTTAGTATATCCATTTCTACTCTCCAGCTTGGATAGTTCTTTCTGGTAATGGCATTGTTTAAATCTCTGTGGTAGTAATCAAAATCTTGAGTTTCAATGGCTCGAGCTTGGGCATCTGTCAAATTGTGCAGTCCTTGTTTGGTTTTAAAGTTGAATTTTACATAAAACTGTTCACCATGTTTATTAAATATTTCATAAACGTGTTCTGCATAAGCATTCATTTTTCTGTATCCATCTGGTAGCCCAAAATAAGTAAGTATGCAAAGTATCTGTAAGCATATTCATGAAGTCCCATCTGGCTGTGTGATCAAAAGTGCTAGTTCGCGGATTTCTTTTGAGTGCATGTAAGTATCTTTGCAATAAAATTGGGTCTTTGAACATAAATATAGGCAAATTCAAACAAACAAAATCAAGATTTCCTTCTTTGGTGTACATCTTTATAGACATACCTCTAGCTGATCTAACTAAGTCTCTTCCACCGAGATTTTGTAAAGCTGTTGAAAACCGTATAACCAATGGTGTCCTTTTACCGATGCCATTGAATACATCAGACTTGATGTACTTAGATATATCATTAGTTACCTCAAAGTATCCAAAACCACCTACGCTTTTAGCATGCATCACACGCTCTGGTATCCTTTCTCTGACGAAATGAGCTGTATGTCGAAAATGATTTCTATTGATAAATAAGTCTTGATTGAGCGTGGTGACATCTCTTATATCTAAAGGTTCCCCGGTAAGGGTCGGAACATATCTGACGGAAGATGTGTCGAACGTATCTTCGGTCGCGTTTATTCCGTCAAATAAGTTGGTACACATCTGACGGAAAATGCGTCGAGCGTATCTGCACACATTCGCTGAAATCGTGGCTATTGTGCGCACACATATCAGTTTGTTCGTGCAGGGCAGCTCAATATTTTACTGTCATATTCTTTTACCTAATCATTTTTCGTGTTCCCTGATGTTATGTAGTCACTGAAGTCCTGTAGTTATTTATATTGCAATTCGAGTTTGACTATTAAAAATATGTCGGACTTCGGAGATTTTTTATAGTAGCCAACAGGCGTTATTTGAATATATTTCCTATGTAGGAATGGAGGTTTAAAACTAAAAGAAAATTATACGATTTGGTTACGGTTTTTAACAAAATGTATACAAATGATATAGAAGGGGTTACAGTTGCAGCGCATGACACAATTTTTTTTCTATGTAGGTATGTGTGGAAATTGTTCCCATGGACCTTTAGCACCTCATACCTAAAAATTGGCACACGACCCAAGCTGGCAAGTATGCGTAAAATCATACCACATACTAACACAACATTATTCTACACATTTCGTTTCTGAAAAAAATAAGTAAGGTCTGGCGGCCCTGGAATCTTAGTCTACAACGCGTCAGTCATCACCGATCTGGGAATGACATGGATATGGTATGTCCAATACCTACGAATTTAGCGTGCATACCTACGAAATTAGCGTGCATACCTACGAAACGTTGGGCAAATAAAATGGCTGCCATTTGGGTTGTACTCCAGAATGTAATCGATATCGATATGGAGCCGGTTAGAGGAAAATAATACATTTTTGTAGTAAGTTAGTTTAGTCAGTTTAAATCTTTTGCCAGATTCGTTTATTCCATAATGCAAATGTGGGCCAACATGGCAAAGCGAAAGACGACCCTTGTATCAAACATGTAACAAAATATTCTCTGGTAGCCAATATCGATACTGTGTCGCTGAGAAAGTACCGGACATGAATGGCACCATAGATACGGTAATGAACCACACAGCCTGAAGCACTGATTCATCTGGTTTTTAGACATATTTATGCACAAAAACAAAATTATTATTTTCGATATACAACGATTTCACAGCAGATGTACCACAAACCTTGGCAAAACATATAGCGACAGTGGCACGAATGACATTTCTAATAAAATATCGTCATGATTAATTTATTCAGTAAACTATGGCTGTCTCTTTTTACTGACAGAGGTATCCCTAAGACAAAACGAGACAACACTATGTTTGGTGGCTTTATGTTTATTTCGTGTATATGTGTATAATGTAATTTTTTTATATGTACTATTTGCCCTCTCCATGTATATTTCTTACTCAAAGATCAAAATTCACGTGGTGTGTGGTGCGCGCTACTTCGACGGATAATGCGTTGACGGCAACGGAACAGACGCTGTACGCTCGACGTACTAACGGATCATCGGTCAGGTGTGAAAGGTTAAACGTTTTTCTATATATTTGTATGTTTTGGCGTTACGCGACGGTTAAAACGCGACGGATCTTCCGTCAGATATGTTCCGACCCTAAGCCTAGTACAGACACCAATCGGCTTCTGAAAATTGAATAAATTATTACAATCACCATAAAGTCATGATTATTTTTTTCTGCCTCTACCTTCAATGAGTTAGTATATATACAAACGTCAGCTATGTGTTGTGCTTTTGTTGATATTTTTTCTGACTACAAAAATACAGAAATGTTTAAAATAACAAGAACAATCAACTTCTGATATTCGTTTGTCTTTATTTAATATATAATTTTATATAATGTCTTTTCCTTGCAATGCATAGCCGAGAAATTTTTGGCCAAAGGTCGAAAGGTCTACTGCGCATTCGTGGATTTGGAAAAGGCTTACGATAAAGTGGTGAGGAATGAAATGTGGTCGGTACTGTCGATATATGGGGTGAACAGCAGCCTAATTCGAGCTCTGAAATCCCTTTATGAGGATTCTCGAGCTTGTGTGAGGATAAACGGGGCATACACTGACTGGTTTACCATCAACACAGGGGTTAGACAGGGACAGCTTCGCCGTGGCTGTTCAACCTCTTCATGGACAGTTGTTTGCAAGACTTGAAACAAAGTGATTGTGGAATAAGGATGAATGAGTTACTTGTCAAATGCCTCCTTTATGCTGATGATCAGGTTATACTTGCGTCTTCAGCGGAGGAGTTGCAGGAGATGGTAACAATCATGCATGGTGCGTTAGAGAGGAAAGGAATGAAAGTGAATGTAAGTAAAACGAAAGTTATGGTTTTTGAAAAGGAGGAATGCGTTACTTCTTGTAATGTTATGATCGATGGACAGCGAGTGGAGCAAGTGAATGAGTTTGTATATTTAGGTACGCTGTTTACAAGAGATGGTAAGAATGTAGAAGATATTGAAAGAAGAGTTAATGCAGGTAATAGAGTGAATGGAGCTCTGAATAGCCAAAACGTGTCCAAAAAGGCACGTTTGGCTGTGCATCGAGGGGTGTTAGTACCTACTCTTATGTATGGTAGTGATAGTTGGGTATGGCAGAAAAGTCATGAAAGTAGAGTAAAATATGCTGTAGAAATATGAGCACTGAGAAGTATGTGTGGTGTCTCTCTGATTGACAGAGTAAAGAATTGTGTGATAAGAGAGTGTTGTGGGGTAAAAGAAGATGTAGTGACAAGCATCGAGAAAGGTATGCTAAGATGGTTTGGGCACGTGGAGAGGATGGATGACGAAAGACTGACCAAGCAGATATATAAGGCAAGTGTGGAAGGGACAGGGCGAAGGGGAAGACCTAGGCGGACGTTCTCTGACCAGCAGGCCGATTCAGAATGTCACGACAAGTAATCGTACGATATGTCAAATTATTGTCCTCGTCTTTTAGCCGCCTATCAGATATATTTTGAACAAATATTCATTGAATTCGGTTTATTTATTAATTTACTTCATACTGAATGCATAAAATTGATAGGAAATGCGACAGTTTTGACAAAAAATGAGGTAGCCCCTTTGACCATTAACGGAATCAAATGTCAAATGAGATATCGAACGATTCTGAATCGCACCCCTGATTGGAGACATCCTAAAAACAGGACAGGTGAGAAGTACCCTGAACAGAAGAGCATGCATCAGGAATCTGATGGGAGTGAATGAAGCAAGAGAGATATGTCAAGATCGTTGCAAATGGCGTTCCGTAGTCTCTGCCTACCCCTCCGGAAAACAGGCGTGAGTCTATGTATGTATGTATGTATTTTATATAATTTGTTAACTAGTTTTTTCTCATACGTAGGTTTCAAGTGTCTCACTAATCTAAATACACATAATTTTATGAATGTTAATCTATGCATGTAAATTGTTAGGAGCCTGGTTCACCACTGTCCAATAAGTTCTGGTTAAACTACTTGGCAAATATTTCGTGCTAATTTTGAATTTACTTGGAAGGTAACGCTTACTTAGAAGTGGTGAAACAAGGCCTAAAAATAATTTCGAGCATTATTTTCAGTAGATCATAAAACCGTTATTAATTGTATGTCATTATCAATACCTATAAATCAAGGTCACTAAATGATTTGTCGACTATGTGTTCTGTTACAGTATAAGAAGAAATATTTTGATGTATTGAACACTGAACGTAAAACATACCGGGTGTTGGTGTATAAACTCCACCAACTGTAGCGACGCAGGCTCTTGCGTCGTTTCATTGTCGTATCGGTAACTCGTCACATGTCCGAATGTAGCGCATACGCAAAAATATACAAGGTCCCTCATCCCGCTTTTACCAACAATGGAAACTATTTGTGGGATCTTCACTTTATATAAACAACTACTTAAGGAAACGCGTGTTGTTAATGGCTCTATTACTGCCAGACATTGTAATCTAAATGTGTGTGTGTATTTGATAGTATCTACACATATAACAGTCATTCGTGAACGATGAATTTTAATTTTCAGTAGAGATGGCGCTAACAGGTTTGTTTATTAATTATAGTACAAATATCATCGTGTGGGCTATGATTAAGCGATCTTCATTCTTTAAGTCAACCACTGCAAGTTGTAAAGTTTGTGTATGAAATGTTAAATAGCATGCATGCATACACATGTCATATCGTCAGTATAAGTAATCGGTAATCTTTATTAAACAGCGTTTTTAAAATATCATCACTAAAAAGTAAATTTTCTACATACTAGAGTAATTAAGTTGATGCCAAATAAAATCTCAAATTCTAGATACTGTAGTAATAACATCAAATGTAGGTAATTACTTAATCACTACATGAATAAATTAACTATTTCATACCGTATCTTGGATATCCTACAATTAGTAGAACTAAATCTGTCGATAAGATTTATATAAGGCCAGTAATTACTGGCTCTTACTTCATATCAATAAAGACCTCTGCAGATCTATTTCAATTTGTTTAAGCATACAATAACTTGTACAGCTTAAGACCCAAGTTCACCGACAATGATATACCCGATGATCGTAAAACCAACTGTCAAAAGTTAACCATCTTTTACCGGGATTGTATTTTTATTGTTTACCAGTGCCATTTGGGTGCCGGCGATTAAACCTATTTTTTTTTTTTTTATCGTGTGGAAAATGAGTTACCTAATGCCCATCCGACCGGGGAGCGGTCGAAGGGGGTATGTCGGACTCCCACCTGGGTTACCGACTAAAAACCACACGGTGGCTCCGTAGCTCGACGCCTTGCAGGTACAGCGGGAACTGTGTTGTATTGCTCCGCTGTACCTGTCGCGTCCGTCCCCTTGCTTGGGACGCGTGCCCGGGGAAAGGCGGGGTGTGCAATGCCTTTCACAGCAGACTGCGCCACACAGTCCGCTGCCTTCTTGGGTCCGCTTGTGGTGGGTCATTAGAGGCTCCCCCTCCAACGCCCGCAGACCTGAGGAAGAGTCGAGTTCAACGGCCGCTGCCGCCGCCTCGACGCCGCCTTCGCCTGCGAGCGGGGTTGCGTCGTTCACGCTCCCGCTCGGCGGCCTCCTTCTGGAGCATTACAGCTTCACAGAAGGAGACCATTGCACGCCAATTGTGGGTGTCCTCTACCATTGTCGCTACTACGGCTGGTAGGGACAAATCCCTCCCGATTGTAGCGACCAGAGTACTCCGCTCGTCCGCCCACGCGGGGCACACCTGTAGTGTGTGTTGAGCGGAGTCCAGATCGTCATCGCAGTGGTGGCACTGTGTCGTCTCCTCACGGCCGATCCGACTCAGATACTCACCGAAGTAACCATGCCCGGTAAGTATCTGAGTCAGCCGGAAAGTAGTGCACTCTTTCGTCTCGAGCCAGGCGTCAAATATTGGCAAAATCGCACCGACGATGCGTTGGCGCGTGCAACGCGGTAGATGCAGCCGCACGCGCTACTCCTCATACGCACTTCGGTGCGCATTTCGACGGCACTCTTCGAGCGTTTCACTCGACGCCTCTCCGCCTACCCGACGAAGGCGAACCTCGTCATAAAGACGGGCATTCACCCACGCCAGGAGGTCCCACGGTGGGAGGCGCGCAATGAGCGTCGCCGCCTCATGGGATATCGTCCTGTAGCCTCGTGCTACCCGAATGGCCACCAACCGCTGCAGACTGGCTAGGATAGCCCTGCAGCGGGAGGCGCGCGTAAGACGATGATGCCACACGGGCGCCCCATAGAGAACCATGGACCGCACGACGCCACAGTAGAGGCGGCGAACTTCCTCGCGTGGCCCACCAAGGTTCGGGAGCAGGCCGCCACGAACTCGGGGGGCCAAGCGCTCGAAGTGGTCTTCGAACGCCCAGCGAGAGTCCAAAATGAGGCCAAGGTACTTAATAGTACGCCCCACCCGGACTTGTGCACCACAAATTGACACCACAGAGCTGGGTGGTTCCCGACCCCGAGGAAGGGCATGGAACCATAGCGCCTCAGATTTGTGAGGCGCCACTCGAAGGCCCAGCTGGCTGATCGCCGAGACGACCAGTGCCACGACACGATTGGCGAGAGCCACGACACTGCGAAAGCCGGTTGTCCCCCGCGCCAGCACCAACGTGTCGTCCGCATAGCAGACGACGCTGACATCAGAGGGGAGACCGATACGCAGGACCGCATCGAACGCCTGGTTTCGGTAACCGCCGTGGCAGGAGCGGCGGTAACCGCAGGCATACTTCTACCACCCCTCTTCTCAGGAGGGGTGCAGGCTTTGGTGCCCACCCGGTGGTTGGCCGGACGCCCCGCATCCGTGCACACAGGGCATCGCGGAGCACTCTCCTCACAACCGCTTGCCTTGTGGCCAGCTTGGCCGCAGACAAAGCAGAGAGCGCTTCGGTCCCTGTCACATGTGCAGCGGGCGCGCACGTGCCCCTTCTCCAGGCACCTGAAGCACTGTAGAGGTTGAGCCGCCAGGGCCTCGACACGGGCGATGACCCAACCTACTCGGAGCTTTCCCGCGGCCACCAGCTCGCGTGCAGCTGTGAGCGGGCATCGAACCCACGCAGTCCCCAAGCCCGCCGCGGAGGAGCGAATTTGGCCAACCTTCACGTCGGCCTCATCGCAATTGCCCTCCGCGGAAACTGCTTCGGCAATATCTTTAGGGACTACTGCGTCGTCCAAGTCTCTCACCCGGATCTCAGCCATTTTTACGGGACGCGCCACGATCGCGCCCGTTTCGGACAATGCCGTCTGAAGGCGCCTTTTAAGGTCTTCCGCCTTTTCCGAGCCCTGTTCACCGGGAATTTTAAGTATAAGTCCTCCGGTGATGGCCCGTTTCAGACGGAGGCCCTCGGTGAGCCCCAGTTCGTTGAGGTCAACCCTCTCCCTGGCCATTCTCATCACCTCGGCTAAGGTGGTGTTGGACCCCGGTGGAAGAGTCACTGTCACCGCCGACGTGGACGGCACTTTGGGCAACACTGGCTTCTTGGTCTTATCCTTTCGGGCCCTGGCCTTTGCAGGGCGGCTTGTCACTGTGGCCCAGGGGGCACTGGGCTCAGCTGCAGGTGCCTGCCCAACAGTGTTGAGGGTTGACAATGGGGCAAGTGCGGGTGCAGGTGGCGCTGTCTTTCTCCTCCTTTTCTTCCTGCTTCCGCCACCAGGCGTGACTGCTGCTGCAGTAGTGGACGCGGTGGCAATCGCGACGTCTGGTGCAGCTATGGGTGCGACGTTATATGTCGCGGCTATTGGCTGCGCGAGTCGCGGCCGTGCCACACGGTCCGGGAAGATCTCAGCCCGAAGTTCTTCGAACTGGCGATCCATCTGGATCGCAAGTTGGGCCGAGATCTGCGACGCCAGGTCCGTATAAGTAGAGCCATCGTGGCTCACGCATGGATAAGGTGCCGCGACAACTTGTTGCTGGACCCGATCGCTAGTCTGGGCCCGGGCGGGGTGGAAGGGAAGAGGAGGGAACTCCTCTCGGCGAAGTGGGCCCCCACTCCTCGGAGGCTTCTTGGCTGGTGCGCTCATTGTCGGCTGCCTGGCAGGAAGAGGAGGTAACCCGGGCTGGGGAGGCGCGCAGGTCTTCGTCGTTGGCGTTCGCGGTGACTGAGCAGCTGGATATGTCAGCGGCGCACTCTTACGGAGCTGCTCGAGCTCCTTGGACATCGCGTCCATCGCAGCCTCAAGGGAGGCTAGGCGGGAGTGGAGCTCGACGTTAGATGCCTCCTCCCGCCCGATGAGCTCAGTTTGAGCCGCAATTGCAGCAGCAATGTCCTGAGCGGCGTCTATCAGGGCCTTACCAAAGGCCCCCTTCAGGCTGCGGCTCTCTTTGGCCACTCTCTCTACAACCGCAACAGAGAGGAGCGCTTTCTCCTGTATTGCGGCTGTTGGTTGCCCGCGCAGCTCCTTTAAACGCTGCTCGATCTCGTGAGCGCGTTTTGTTGAGTCGGACGAAGAAGCTAACGGGTCTGACAATAACCTTAGTTCTCCGTCCGAATCAAAGACCTCCGCCGTCCTTGCCCTAACCCGGGCCACTCCCTCATCCGGTCCCTCTGGGTGACGTTTCACGGCGCGTTTTCGTGCACCTCGGGTCGAGACCGATGCCACAGACATGGCGGAGCTATCGCGCACTGTCCGCGGCCCGCTCAACTGACGACTCCGGGGTATGCGCAGCTGGATCACCCAAAGCCTTCTTCTTCCCCGAGCGGGTTACGCGGCCTCCGCCATCAGAAACGTCTGGCGACGCCCGCCCGATCAACCCAGGGCCTTGGGCCCCCAGTAAAGTGGTGGTGGTGGTCTTGGAGACCGCCGCGAATATGGCAGTGGCTGGTACCCGTGACAGCCCCGGGCAAGGGGTGGCTGAACGAGAAGGACCAGAACGCCCCCGGGATCTGCCCAAGGACCGAGAGCGGCCCCGGTCACAGGCTGCAACACCAGGTAAAGCTACCCTTGGTAGTGATGGATCCTCCACCTCATCATCAGCGTCAATATTGGCGCGAAGAGTGGAGCCAGAGTTTAGTGAGCGTGGCTCTTCGCTCGAATTAGTGGCTTGCGAACTATACATTTGGTTCCCACGAGAGTGGGGGAATAGATGGTCCGCCCGGGTGGTGCCCCCTGTACCCGGGTAAGCCTACATTTAGTACCCAACCAGGGGGACGGCCTTTGCCCTGACTGGAGGAGCGCTCGCGACTGATCTTCCCATCAGCCATGCATCCATCGGCGCGCGCCAAGCCTTGGAGTTGGGGTAATTTTTTATAGAGGTTTTCTTCCTCGCGGCCCGGGCGGTTAAGCCAAGACCTTCGCTCCCAGCATTAGGTCACAAAACATGACTGCGACTCAATGCCGGGGTTACGATTTGCCACGGTTGGCAGATTTGCCTGTCCAACCACTCGTTAAACGCGAGTGCCTGGACCCGTCGCAGCCGTACCCCTCCGAACAAGGGGTACAGCGGGATATCCTTCACTCCTCTATGAGAGGAGCAAAGGTGACAAGTCACTGGGCGATGGGGTCGTCACTGCCCGACGCCGGGGCCGGCGATTAAACCTAACGTTTTTTAACGAAATGAGTCAGAAATATAACATTGCCAAATAAAAGTGTACGGTCACAATATCAAATGACGTGTACTTGTACAACATTTTGACGCGATCTGATATTACATTACGCACCAAAGAAACAAAGTTGTATTGTTCCTTACTTGTAGTTTAAGCCTGTTGCAACATATTTTGGTAGGGTTATTTTGTATTATTATTTCAATGCCATTTGTGTTATCAATGTCATTCTAAAAGATTTCTTTCTACTGTATATTTGTGGTAATATTTAACGCTAACAGCTAGAGATTTACTTACGTTAGATGTGCCCATACCTTGACTGAAAGATAACCGATTTTTAAACGTGGTAATCATGGTTGCAGGTTTCGGTTAAAATGATCACCCGATTTAGCACTTTAACTATCAGTTAGAGTATGGTGAACATAAAAATTGAACCAAACTGGCGTTCAAAATTATAGCAACTGATTAATACATACAGAAACAATTTTATTATTTCTCGAAATCTTTCTTCTACGTGCGTGTATGTTGCGTCCTTGAATTATTTTTAACTAGAATAAAATGCCAGATCAAGTCAAAACCTTCACTAGTTTGATAGTTTAACTAGTATTTTAAGTTGAGTGAAAGAAGTCAATAAAGCGAAATTTCTGAAAGCCCATTTTTGTACATCATGCGTTCTCAAAAACAAATAAAAATCGTACAATCTTGAGTATCGTACTTGCTGTCAAACGATGTTTTGCCTCGATATAGTAAGTAAGTAAGTAACTCTAAACAAGCGATTATCCTATCTGTTTCCAACTTCATGCAGTAAATACATACTGTTGATGTTGGTTTAAATAGTGAAATTGATCGGGTATCAAAACACATCCTGTCTACAGCTATAGCATCATATATCACAAGTTTAGATTATTTTTTACAAGAGTTGCGCAATATGCAGCAAGTTTTCAGAGAAGTTTAATTTATAAATGCAAATTAATGAAGTCCATTGACAAGAGTTATCAATACGGCTTCCTTATATAATCCACCTTTTTAATCGTAATAGGCGGCAGGCGGCAAACGAGCAGACGGATCGTCTGATGGTAAGCAATTACCGCCGCCCTTGGACACAAGCAACACCACAGGAGTCACATCACAAGTGCTTGGGGTTGGAAAAAGGAATAGGAGATTGGGTCTCCAGCAATTTCACTCACCGAACGAAACGCAGAAGTTTAGGTACCGTTACTTCACGTCAATTTTCTGTACGAGTCCGTATGTCCCAGTCGAGCCGGCCCATTCATGCTGAAATTAGCAAGGCCCTACTAACTATTAAGACCTCCACTTCTGTTGTAACTCCTGTTTTTTTTATGAGATTTTAGGCCAACTGACCGGGGACACCTGGAACACCAGTCACAAGTTCGTTGGCGGCCCAGGAAAAACAACAAAAGGAGAAGCGGGATGGGGGATAAGGAAAAGGTGATGGGATCTCCCGTGCTCTCTCTCACTGAACGAACCACAACAGTGTAGAAACGTTGAAATTGTCAGTAATTTCCCGGTCGAGATAACCCATTCGTGCTAAAATTAGCAAGGCTCTACTACCTGAAAATGTTTATGCTTATATGAGTTCTAGTATTCGTCATCATAGTCATCATCATGTTAGCCTATAGTCGTCCACTGCTGGACTGGACTGCTGGCTACCCAAAGGTTCTCACCACAGCCCCATCCAACCACTTCTTGCGATCTTAACCACATCGTCGGTCCACCTTGTGGGAGGCCTACCCCTGCTGCATCGTCCGGTACGTAGTCGCCACTCCAGAAGCGTCCTGCCCCTACGGCCATCGGTTCTTCGAGCTATGTGCCCTTCCGATTTCTACTTCAGCCGTGCTATTTGAAGAGTTATGTCGGTGACTTTGGTTCTCCTGTGGATCTCCTCATTTCTGATTTGATCTCGCAGAGAAACCCCGAGCAAAACTTTCTATATCGCCCTCTGAGTGACCTCGAGCTTTAGGATAATGCTCCTATTTAGCGATCACGTCTCAGCACTGATAATTCTTGAGACACTGCGGGATATCGGACGTGAAGATATGCCGTAACTTCCCGAGCACGGCCCAACCGAGTTAAATTCAAGGAATGACCTCTTTCTCGAAGTTGGACCTACCCAGTTGGATCATTTGTCCCAAGTATACGTACTTGTCGACAACTTCAAGTGTAATCTCCAACGTGAATAGGAGTAGGTACGACATGAACGTTAAACATGATTGTCGTCGTGTCCATGTTCATCATAAGACTTACGTGTCAGGAAACTCTACAGAAGCCATTGAGCATTGTGATGAGGTTTGTCATAGTCTCGGCCATGACCACGATATCATCAGCAAATTGAAGGTGAGTAAATTACTCGCCGTTGATGTTAAGTCCTTCCCTGTACAGAAGATTGAAAACGTCTTCCAGCGCAGCGGTAAAGAGATTTGTAGATATAACATCTCTCTACTTCCCCCTCCCACGCTGTAGTGGAATGGGTGTTGAACCCTGATCCTGGAGGCGGACTGACATGATAGCGTTTTCGTATGTACAAGCACTTCAGGACTTCGACGTTTCGATACTCAATTTGGCATCGTTGGAGAGACTGCAGCACTGCCCACGTTTCGATAGAATCAAAGATGTTCTCATTGTCCACAAACGCTAAGCATAGAGGCTTGTTATACTCCTTGGACTTTTGTATAACGACTATACGTCTGTGTGTATAACATACCGTAGCTTATGTATGTTGTCTATGGTATTATTATGGACTATAGCCTTTACGGAAACTGGCTTGCTCAGGAGGCTAGAAGTCGTCTAGCTTGCTCTTGAGACGATTGGTGATGGTCCTAGAAAACAACTTGTAGAATTGACTCAGAACTGAGTCAAGTCTACAAGTTGACAGTAATACAAGTTGAGAACTGCCCGACCGACTGATCTCTTTGGAGCACTTGGGAATCGCCTCTCGATCACACTATACAGCACAATCTCTTTGCTATACAGTATTGGCAGAGATCGCGAGTCAGAGACAACAAAATGAGGGATTTTCCACCTCGTAAAACAAAAAAACAAAAAAATGGGTGGGATGGGCAGTTTAGGCACATGGATTTGGACAGGTACCGATACAGCGGTTGCCAATCCACTTATCCAACGTGGACATTGAAAAGTAGCCAAAGGAAACGGTCCCAAATTCCTAGCAGCCCAGCTCACGGTACCGACTTTGGCCATGTAAGGGTACGGTGGCTGGCGAACCTCTAAATTCTTAAGGTAAAGTTAGAGATGATAGTAATAAACATATACATAGACACATACATAGACATACATAGATGAGTTAATCAGAAGTCTTGAAGAGGGGGAGGCCACGATATTTTTTTTAAATTGTGTCAGGCTGCCTTTTCTACTTCACTAAAGAAAGCCAACCATCCCAGAGTGGCGTATAGTTTCTCAACCAAATAGCCCTCCATGCCAACGTGTCTGAAATCTGCAGCGTGAGGACCCGTATGGCGCGTCTTGAACTGAAACCGACCGAAAGGTACAGGGGCGATTGAGCAAAATCGTTTAGTTTATTTTGGCACCTTGTGGCCCTTGCCTAGCAAAAGGTTGCCGACTGCTGGCGTAGAGGGTATCGGATACAAACCCATGGCGAATGCCACTGTGTTTATTAAATTGGTAACTATCGCTTGGCCATATAGTTTTTTTTTCAATTGGCAAGCTGCTGCGCAAACGACGGCTTCATGTTTTATTAGGTCAAATGAAGAGTGCAGCTAAAGAAATGGCCTCCCACAGGGTAGCGTTCTAGATAAATGCAAATAAAAATGTGTACTAATGACCTGCCGGCGCACAACCGTTTACTAATGAATTTCTCTATGCAGACGATCTCACGCCAACATCTCAAGCTTCGAACTTTGAAGAAGTAGAGCAGAACTTGACGAGCTCACTTGAATTACTTGACATATTATACTATTCTCAATACTCGAAAAATGATTTTAAGATCTAATAGTATTTCTATATCAATTATTTCGTCAAGGGGTACGGTAGACTCGATCGAAAACACGCGTTGAATTCGGGGTAACACAAATCTACTTTAAGTTTCAAGTTGTGTGAAGGCACTCCTGATTATTCTAAATTTAGTTCTATTTGTTGTTGATTATTCTAAGTTCAAAAACTCTATAGGGTACAAAGCAACTCGGTCAGTATCCATGACATTATCAACAATTATCTACTGAAAGCTACGTTAACAACAGCACCTTGCATACAGTCAAATGTCAAAGCCATCCAATATATCCCTATAAACACTTTCGCATTTATAATTGGCAAGATTTGCACATGGTCTTTTAAATTCAAAATAAAACTCATTTATCGTTTCACGGATCATGCAAAATAACATATCTACAAAACTTTATAATAATATAATGTATTATACAAAAGGCTGCACCTATGGTATTTTAGCGAAAAATAATAAACTGATTCACTGAACTCAAAAGTAGCATTTTAAAACGCATTTGTCCGTGCATATGAGTGTATTGTGTTATACTCAACGTAGTTGTTTTAAACTATGATTGATATCGTCGACGATTTGCTCAACCGTCGATCAAAATAACCAACCGCCAATATTTCCGAACGATTTATAAATGCCAACGCAGTAGCGTGCGAATCTATTATAGCAATGTTTCTTTTCCTCGAGTTCCTTTTAATGGTTGGTTAAACGAATGTAATGTTATTATTCAATTAAATTTCTACACCTACACTTTATACACGGGTTTCGTGGTAGGATATTATATAAGGCTGTCGAATCTAGTACCACATTGAGTCTGCCGTTAAAAATGAGGCATAGTTTGGCATTTATTTTTGTATGCGCAATTTTGGGACAAGTGACAAGTTATCAATGTAGTAATGAGACAACGCCGCCTGATGTCGCGTCACTGCAGTTGCCGGAATTCAGAATGAACCATCCTGTACGTACTTAAATTTCATTTCTTTTAAACTAAAGGTGTTTTGATTTATTATTACGTCACCAAAAAGTAGTCCATCTGATCATAATCAGTGGGCTCATCATCATGTGGATGCTTGTAATATTGTCGATATTGTAGTGATGGGGTAAAGATTTTGTTTATAATATTTTCATTAGCTTGAAGAGAATGTTACACCTAATTAAAACAGAAATGTTTTATGCTTAGAGCATCTGAATAGTATAAAATGAACAGTATTGTTTTTCACATAAGCAAAACAGAAAATTTGGTACTTTTCATATTTTCAAAACAAGTCTGTCGTTAACACTGTATGTCTTGGTCACGGGTTCAAGTATGGACTTCACCGATTTATACCTATGTAAAATACACCTTATAGTGAAAAAATAATGTAATAATCGGCTAACTGATCAAGATAAGATTCGATAAGTTTGGCCTGTGCTACCTTTTTATGGAAAAGAAAAGAACACTTAGTACGGGACTAAGAGCTACCTAGTTTTCACTTATACGACGTGACTACTGTATTATGCATTAGTAGGTTACAGCAAATGTCACATATTACAGCCATCTTTATCATGAGCAGATTCGTAACAGCTAGGATAATTTTCTCACTTATTGAAACGTTCTAGGACTGAGAATATAATAAATACATTATGTCCAATGTTTTTCAGATACCAATAGGAGTCTTAACGAAAATTTCTGGAGAACCCTTGGATGTCAGAGACACTTTCACCATAAATACAGAAATTTTCGATAATAGGAACCATTTTCGTCTCACTGCTCATATGAATAGAGAGAGAATTCCGGAGCGTGTTGTACACTCCAAAGGCGTTGGTGCTTTTGGTTACTTTGAAGTAACCCACGATGTGTCCAGATACATCAAATCCGATGTATTCAATGGTATAGGGATGAAAACGCCAGTCGTAGCGCGGTTCTCTACAGCAAGACAAAACATCGGAGGCTCCGACGTTACCAGGGATATCAGGGCTATCGCTTTGAAGATGTATACGAAAGAAGGTAACCTAGACTTTATAACATTTCATATACCTATATTCATATATAGGGATCCGATGGATTTCAGTCACAATAATCGAGCTTTTAGAAGAAATCCTCGCACTCGTATATTTGACATGACAAGTAGATGGGACTTCTTAAACATGAGACCGGAAGCGATGCACAGCAACTTATGGGTTATGTCAGATCATGGTATACAAGATGGATACAGAAAGGCCAATTACTTCCCACTTCATACTTATGAAATCTACAACAAGCACGGTGAAAGATTTTTTGTGAAGTTCAGTTTCAGGACCGAAATTGGTTTGTTCAATTTAACTAATGCGCAAGCAATGGCTATCAATGCCGAAGATCCCGATTATTTCACTAGAGACCTATACAACGCGATTGCTGCAAAAAATTACCCAGCATGGAGATTAGAAATGGATATCTTAACAAAAGATCAACTAACCAAAGTTGATTATGATCCCTTTGATATGACAAGATTGTGGAGAAGAGGTACCTATCGTACAGTCAACATTGGCAGATTGGTTCTCAATAAGCGGGTTGATAATCACTTCAAAGACACGGAACAAGGTGCGTTTAGTCCAGATAACTTAGTCCCAGGTATAACTGGACCACATGATGTTGTATTCAGAGGGCGAAAGATTTTTTATCCAGACGCTCAAAACTATCGTTTAGGTGTAAACTTTGATAACATAAACGTTAATATGCCTATGTATGACAAGACGTACAGTCGTGATGGAAAGCCACCGGTATTAGACAATATGAGAGATGCACCGAATTATCTCCCAAATTCTTACAATGGTCCTATGCCTTACGTGGATGAAGTTCGACCTAAAGATATGCCGGTTATACTTCATACAGCTGCAGTGGATTTGCAGCCAGCCGCTGAGTTTTATAATGAAATCGTGGAAAGTGATGCACATAGGCAGAGAATTGCTGAAAACATAGCAGACTCATTGGTCAGTGTACCACAAGATGTGGTAAACAACTCAATTCGAATACTAGTATTAATAGACGTTGACTTGGGTCGACGCGTCATGGCAGCATTGGAAGCTTTGAAAAAGGTATCACCAACGATACAAGAGGCTCGACTTGCACAATGTTTTGCAGGTAATGATAGAAATTATCATCAATATCACTGATTCAGATGAATTATTTTTAGAATGATGAATATGAAAATATTTTAATTAAAATTCTTAAGTTTTGTTTAATTTATTTATTCATCCATCTTCATAAACATCGTATAAGGCACACAAGATTAAAACATTAAAGGTAGGTAAGAAAGACTAAATGTACCTACTGTATATAATTATGTAAAAATATCTACATACACTTTAGGAACATTTTCTTCATATGAATATCATCACCATTATCATATCAGCCCCTAAGACTTCCACTGCTGGACATAGGCCTCCCCCAAATCTCTCCACAGGGACCGATCCCGATCCGATTAATGGTTTATTCTGAAAAAGGGGCTAGTCATACAGGAAAGCCCGGCACGAAGTACTCCCAGAAAACAATTCGAAACCACAAAATGCGAATCACACAAAATGTTGTTCTGGTCGAGAATTAAAGTCGCTATACTTCGAATCTCAGTCACATAAGAGTATACTACCATCTGTGAAGTAAAATATATGGATTGTATAAACACCACAGTATTAGTAATATACATAGGCTATAATCATCTCATAATTTATGTAAGGTTAAACAAAGTTGATCGACAGCTTAGAGACGCCACAGACTGTCACGCAAGTTAACATTCAATTGTGAAGTAAAATATGGTGAGGTGAAATATGCCAAACCTCATTTGGCCAGCGCTGTAGTGTGGTGGAATTAACTTTCTTTATGGTGAAAAATTTTCCACACCTAGCAGTAGGACAGTGTATAAACAGACTGAATACTATTAAATTATATGTAATTTTTACGCATTTTGCATGCATTTTTTTATAAAAGACGATAACAACTTTACTTTGAACAGCACTTCGTAAATGCTGAAATAAATTACGATGTGAAATCTGTATTAATGAGTAGATTACACAATAAGTACTCAACGAAACATGCATTTATCGAATCATAGTAAGAACTTGTTTCCTTTTAATGCTACACAATTGACGCAGTATATTTAATTGATCAAGTTTCTATATAATTATGATAAACTAGAGGACACCAGCAGCTACACCTGCATATTGTTTTTAATTTTCCCGTTTTAGCCGATCCCGTGGGAATTTCGGGAAATCCCTTCTTAGTGCACCCCTAAGCTCCCCAAGGAATATACATGGCAAATTTCAACTTCCTGCGCCCAATAGTTTCGGCTGTAGCGTGTCTGTCAGTCAGTCAGTAACGCAAGGATTTTATATATTAAGATTACCCGCCAAAACATTGTCTGACTAAATTAATGTTTTCCACTCAAAAACATCTTCCTATAGGTTTTTTTGTTACTGACTTATTACATTGTTTTGCGAAGTGTAAATCAATCACTTCAATAGTTGCATTAAAAATAAAATTATTAATATTATCTTCTGCCAATATAGCTGCTTGCAGACCAATTTCGAAAAATATTTACGAGAAGTTCATTAGCACTTTTTTATCATTCTCTGTGTACAATTTTACAAAGAATAATATTGAAGATTCTTACAAACTTTAAATGACAAATATATAAAAGATCGCAAGAGGCATTAATTACCAAAAAAATGTAGTTTTTAAGAATATATAAGAAACATTACTGATAAGCGTAAAATATATAACGTTAGAAAATGTCACTTTTTCTGATAACCACAAAGTCAAAGGTCACACAAAATTCGGTAGAACCTACATCTAATCCAAATAAGTACTGTCCGATTTCGGTATTCCCAATTTTTCGAAAGGATACTGTACGATCCATTAGAAGATATCTTACAAAACTATTTTAATGAAAAGCAATTCATTTTAGACCACAATCCTATACGCTCTCGGCAACTTTTAAATCTTTTATTAAAAGGTCACTAAGCGTCTTTATAGTTTTTTGTCGATACAATCAATCGTGACTTACTTCTACAAGAGCTTCAAAAAATCAGTATCACATGACTGGTACTGCATAAAATATTTTCAAACAGTGTCTCAAAAATAATATACAGGTGGTAAACATAACAAGTATATTTGAAAACATTTTGTTTCGATATACCGCAAGGTTCAATTTTAGGTCCTTTATTTTTCCTAATTTACATCTAAAATACCAAAGATATTTGGACAGATTTGGCATACTAAAATTTTGAATAAAATTCTAAAAGGAGCGAGAACGATCTTCCATACATTCTTGGCAGTAGCGGCATTTCGACTTCTTCGGCGTAAGCCTTTATAATTTAGTGACAATTAGACACAAAATAATGTTGCAAACCATTAATTATGTCGTAGGTTTACGATAGGTCGTACTTAATACCTGAATGTTATATATTTTGACTGCAAAAAATTAAAATTTCAAAGCGCTCGGTATATTTACATATAAATCGTGTTTATTGGCACTTTAGGCAGGTGTCCCACCGCCGGCGAGCAGCGAATAGCGAGAAAAGCGAGCAACTGTCTAGTTGCTCGCAGTGACAAAACAATCAGAACCACAAGCTCGTCTGAGCTTGTGGTTCTGATTGTTTTGTCACTGAGCTATCAGCCCGGGGGAACGGGTGATGGACGTGTTATGGTCGGCATGGTTAGCAAGCAAGAGTCGCTGGGTGAATATGGCTGAGCGAGTATATTTGTCCTTCAGCGACGAACAAGTAGGGCGAGTCCTCGCCCGCAGTGACGCTCAGCGATCAACCAATACTGTATGTGTATTTTTTATGTTTCTTGAGCGAGAAAATATCGTATAGTCGCTCTCTCGCTGGCGGTGAGGTAAGTGCCTTATGGAAACTTAATTTCCTGCGTCTGTTTTTTAGTGCATACGAATGTATAAAACAATAAATGTTGCCCGCAGCTTCGGCCTCTTGTTTTTCCTCTTTGATTAGGAATATCTAAAAATGGTTAATTAGATTCTGAATGCCTATGTCACAAAAAAGAAAAGCAACCTCCTATTCAAACTACATATTAGAGCTTTAATAGTTTAGGCTCTGCCATGGTATGTCATTCAGAACAAGTAATTTTATACATCATAATGATGATGGTGAGGGTCAAATTTTGACACTGCATTAGTTTCAATAAAGGGAAAGTTTTGTGCCACTGCAGGGCGTGAAGGAAACTTTCAATACTGGAATGACTAAGCGATGCCAGAAACAGCATGACTGCAGCATCAAAAATAACAGGCAACACTGGTATCATATTTACCTTTCTTTTGTTCTCACGGCAGTCACCCTGTTAGGGTTCCGTCCCCGGAAGTAGGGCTCGGTATAAGAAGACTGTGAGACCGACTCAATAATAACACCGCGGTATTCCTCTAACCATGGCGACCCATCGTGAATGGCTTAGTCACGGGGAAAACCTTAGTAAGATATGATCTTGACACCGCCTGTTTACATTGCAAATAAAATTCTAAGAGTCTAGATTTTTCGGCGACACCTTCTCGTATTTCGGTGTGTGTTAATTTCGTTCGTGATACTACTACGAATAAAAGTTTATTGTAATTGCCGTATGTCGAGCCTCCTTTTTATAATTGATGTCTATAAATTATTGTTATAATAAAGACGTCACGATATCTGGTGATAAATTTTACTATAGTATTTAAGTAAAGTAACTTTATATAAATAAACACAGCTGGAACCGCGCTAGTAGTGTGTTTCTACGCTTCTTGTTAAACAGGATTGATAAATAGAGAGCCTAGTGTTTGAGTGAATATTTTCATACAACGTAGCGTATTTAAGAAGCCAAGGAAGTATCATGTTACATATTTAGTAACCCCAGTTGGTTTCCCCACATTCTAATAAATTTGACTGCACGGTTGGCGTAGTAGTTTAAGCGGCTGCCTCGCCGCTTGACACTGCGCCGAGTGTTGTGGGTTCGATTCCCACACGAGACAACACTTTAAGTGATCCATAAACTTTATTGTTGTTTCGAGTCTGGGTGTTCATTGTGCCCGTTGGTTGTAAGTTTGTTACGTCCCACGCGATTTTTCCCACAGGATTTTTTCCTAATGCGGGAGTTGTCTATAAAATAAAAAGAAAAAGGAAGAAAAGAATCCTGTTAAAAAGGACTGGAAGCCTCATCCTATTTTCCTTCTTCCTCATCTCGCGTATCCTTCTCCTCCCATCTAGGTCAGCAGTGCACTTGTGAGGCGCTCCGGTGGGGTTGTGGATGCCCATTGGTCACAGTAATCGCTTAAAGAGACAATCCACCTGCCATTTTTTTATGTCATGGACGGCGATAGCGTTCATGACATAAAAAAAATTTGATATCTCATAAAAAAACTGGTTCTAATTTTGACTTTATCTGTACGATAAATTCGAAAGGTATGTACACCTATCTAAAAGATAAATGTCATAAGTAGGGGCCATAATACAATTTTGATCTGCATTTGAAAAATATTTTAGTAATACAAGATAGACTTTATACTTATTTATCTAAAATTATTTCAGTGTGCCATAGTATAAGACCCTGTTTACATTCAATTTTACTTCGATAGTAAATCAGAATAAGCTGTTGAAAGGTGCAGAATAAGACTGCACGGTAGGTACGTGTGCTTGTACAGGTTAGGTACCGGCAATGCGATTTCGCGGCGATCAGCTAAGCGAGGGCGGCGGTCAATACACCAAGCTGATTTTTAAAATGCATGATTACGAAAAAAGAAATCAAGTTAAAGTGAGTTATTTTTTCATGTATTTGTATTCAGTTATAGTAGTATATTCACCCATGAAAATATGTTGAAAATGCATATCTAGTCACTGTCTAGATCTCTGCGTAAAACACCATTATATTTTGTCGACCTCACGGCACCATTTGAGTATGTAATATGAATTTTGATATTCTAGGTTGAGTGATCAGATCTTGTCTTTTTTATGTGATAAGAATGTGGTTTCTCCGAAAAATGTTTATCTACAATTATATAGTGAGGCCTGATAATTCAAAAGCCTTGATTTTATATCTCAAGTAGTTATAATAAATAGGTGTCCAGTTTTGTAACAGGATTAGACGTTAGTCCCTACAAAACGGAGCTGATTGGGCACAACAGCTATCTATACAAACTGCTTAAACAAGATAGTGTAACGTCAGTAGAAGACACGCCACGAAACGGCTACAAAAGTAGGTGACAGCTTGTTGTTTACTAATAGACTAAAAACTGCAATTAAATGTACTACAGTCAAGGTGCAGCGTCAGCCTGTGATAATATATTAATTCCTTTAATGAAGTGTACTACAGCCAAGGTGCAGCGTTAGCCTAATAGGCTAATTTCTGCAATGAAGTGCTCAACAACTAAGGAGCAGCATCAGCCTGGTATACTTATTTCTACAATGAAGTGTACTACAGCCAAAGCGCAGCGTAAACCTGATAGACTAATTACCTGGGCATTTTCGTCAAAATGTTTACCTATCTTTGAAAATAGCTTACTAATATTGTTTTGAATATTTTAGCTAATTATTGGTTTTGTGTAGTGGTAAATTTAACGAACTTTCGTACATGTGTATTTGTTTTATTATATAGCCCTTAATTCAAATAATATATGAAAATAAATAGTAACTTAGATACGTTTTGGTCATGACCGTTACCAAATAATAAAGTGCTCCTGAAATGAAACTGAACTTAGGATTGAATTCTTTTAGTGTGCATAGGTTAATTCATTGTGCTATTATGCAATCTAACACAAAAACTCAGTTGTGAGCCAAATATTGCCATAGTAATTTATAAAAAATGGTCATGATCGTTACTTGTTACGAAAACTCCATTCTTAACTTTTATATATCTTTTTAACAACTGGTGATAGATCTAGAATTCCCATGCCAAATTAAACTTAAATAGCCTTGTGCCAAAAATATTAAAAAATATATTCAATTATTTAAAGAAATATTAGAAAAAACATAAAAGCCCTTAAAATATTTCGAGGGACAGTCACGTATACCTGACCCACTAGTAACGGTCCTGACATCGTAAAGTTGTGGATATACCGATATAATGGTAAATAAAACACATGTTTTACAATAATATATTATATTTCGCACATGTTATATTTCGCAAAATAAATGATAGCTACCTATAGGTCCTAGCTTCTCTACCATGGGCTGAGTACATACATTTCGAGAAAACACTGACTTTAATTTGTGTATATTAGTTATATTATGCAGTTTCACAGTAGTAAGATTCTCTCAGTGTGCGCACGTATTTAGGATGTCCTGTCCGTTACTTATTTAGTCCGGCTCATACGTTACCGACTATTGGGTAATGGTCAGGACGTAACGGTATCACAACTTTTCTTAGATTTTTAAACTTATTGCAAAAATGTTGTAAGATAACTAGATAGCTTTAATTTACTCAAAACCAGAATTAAATTCACCACGTGAAACGATCTTCGCTTTAACACTAACATAACAAGATTATTTTAGAAACGTAAAATACTTACTGGTCAATAAGAGGCAAAACGCCGAAAAAATACCGTTACCGGTCGAAACACTCTCAAGACTGAAGATATATAAAAACTGACGCTTCAAAATGGCTGCTGGTATTGACATGTTTGATTTGGTCTTGCTATTTAAATAAAAAAATTCCGAATAGTAGAAAAAAATCACTATTAAAAACAATTCAATTTACGGTCACGGTGCATGGACATGTCCAGTTAACACATTCCAAGAGGACAGGATATAAACTTAAAAATCTTAAAATATTTGTATTAAAATATATTTTACAGTTTAACGTGCTTGAAAACTACAACCTGATTACAAAAACGGAAATATGTGGAATATGTAATGAGACACTAATTGCAAAAAAAAAACATTATCATAGGTCATATATCTAAAAGAGGACAGTACTGCAAGACGTAAGAGGTCGCATTTCTGGATTTAATTTTATTACTTTGATTTAAATTTATCATAACAATTTAAGTAAAAAAGAAAGCTGTATTCATTTGGAACAACTCTCTATTAACTAGACACTTCTATGTCACACAATCATTCGTTATTTACAACTTTCTTGCATGGGACATCTCACGAGTGGGTTGTTAAGGCGCTGTTATACCTCAGAAGCCGTGAAACACCTAATTTTTCGTCGCGCATCTAGCCATAACGGTACATATTACAAACTAGCAAAAATTAGAGCTTAAAGTCAAAAGTCTGAACAAAAGACTTTTGAAAGAATTTTTCATGTACGTAAAATAGAATCACGGTAAAAAAATCACAAAATCGAGGCAGAAAATAATCTTTCGTCTCACTGTTTGCAATATTTTGATCGTAAGCTGTCATTTTTTTTTGATAATATTGTAGGAAATCTAATGAACTAAAGACTTACCCTATTTATTTTCATATTATACGTGTATATTTTGTAAAATTAAATAAAATCTGCCAAACGTCTATGATTTTGACGCTCGGTAGATCCCATCAATATCAAACGCTTCAGCAATTTAAACCTTATTAGCATAAGCGGTGTACTGAGTGTCAGTTGCTAGTTTACGCCCCGCCCAGACCTCATCATTCGGCTATGAGCCCTGTGAGAGATAGGTCATGTCGCTTGCGTTTCCGCTGCACGAAATTTTACGTAAACCTGTTTGTTATTATAATACGCCGATTTGAGTTCGTAATTTCATGTTTTATGTTATAGACTGAATACTTTGAATCAAATAGGCTTTTCATGTAACTATGGGCACATATAGTTAGGACCTAAGTTTATACTTTTGTTGCGTTTAATGTGTTATTGTTTCTGTGCTTATAAATATATAATTAGAAGAATAAAATATGGACAATTAGAGAAATGAAGTTCTACGAAGGATTTGTACAAGAAAGCGTCGTAATAAAATAGAAATTCATCCATGGCCAAGTGATTATGAAATATGTAACATTTTTACACAAATTATTTTCATAAGAGTCTTTTATGACTCACTATGTTACTTATATATTATCGATTATGCATAATATAATTATATAAATTATTCTCACAATACATAGCTGCCACAGTTTTCAATTTTTGAAAGAGAAATAACATAAAATCGAATCATTTTATGTACCTATATTTCAAATTCATTAGCTTGTCAGAGCCATATATTAGTCTATGGTCAGAGCGCCTGGAGCGCTAAGATGCCGCCACGGCGAACAATAATGATGACAGCGCTAATATGGCGCTCCGCAATCCGCACACATGTTGTATTATTGTGTTTTGAACATAAACCTTTTTAGGTACATCGGGTAAAACTTTGATTATTCATAAACTATTAGGTATGTCTCAGTACATCTAATATCTTTCTAAAATCAATCATTTATAAGTAAGAAGGTAACTTCTCTGTTTGCTATAACACAAGATATAGTATTTTTTTAATAATAAAGTACGTAACTAATTATCATTATTGTTGTTACAGTGAAGTTAAAGATAACAGTTCTGCAACGTCTTACACACATTTGACTTCAGTCATTCCTAACACGATCTGTTCAAGAGCTAGCCAAGAAATGCCAAAAAATTTTTTTAACAAATTTTACACAAATTCCGGAGTGATAAGCAAAAATTACAAGAGGGATAACACTGACTGGTTCGAATTGCGTAAGAATATGTTGACAGATTGAATTTTTTGTATAGTGGTAAAAAGAAGAGATAACAGCAGTAAAGCCAACTTAGTAAAAAATATTTTGTACAAATAAAATATTTGCAATGTAAAATCAGTTGCGCATGGAATCTAAAATGAACAACTGGCTTTGCAACAACTGGCGAAGCAAGAAAATGTAACAATCGAGCCTTGTGGATTATTCGATTATTGGTGCCACGCCAGATGGATTAATAGGTCCAAACACGATTGTGGAAATTTAATGTTCTAAAGTTGCATATAAGAATGGCCTGGAGAATAGTATAAGAGCAAATAAAATACAAATATGGAAACATGATAAAAAAGTGAACTGACTAGTCTAAACAAATATTGTAATTGTTATTACCAAATTCAGGGGCAACGCCACGTTACACGCAAACAAAAGTGTTTATTTGCTGTGTGGAGTGGCGAAAGTATACCACTAAAAATAGACATTATAGAAAGAGGTGATGTTTTCTGGGAGAAGCTAGTGGCGTTTTATATGTATTGGCAGTTGCCTGAAATTGTTGATTCTCGTCAAGCTCAAGGGATGGCATTGCGAGATCACGGAGAGGAAAATGTTTCATCAGTGCTTGAAAGTTCTACAATACCAAGCCGTTAAAGGAAAGTAAATGAAACTGTGCCTCGTGAACAACAGCAAATAATAAGTATTGAAGCCGTATCACCTCACACACTGCCTTTAACATTCTATGAGAATAAAGAAAACCTGCCGGGTTTTAGCAGACAGCTAACTTTTGATGAGCTGTAAACTCTGTATTTGGTTAATAAATTATAAATGAATATAAATAAATATCTTTTAATATTTATTTTCTTTGAAACAACACATATTTGAAGTGAAAGAAATTTTTTATATTTTCCATACAAACATGTATGACGAGAGCTAACGAAAAAGCAGTAACTCAAATTCTAATTCTATAATGTTCTAAGCGAAATACCAGTATCTCATGAATAAGGTATATGCACATATATTTTTGATGTTTCATCTATTTTGAAAAATAATAATGGGTTGGGTTTCGAAACGAGTCGCCTGAAGTTGAGGGTATTGGTAGTGTAGAGCTTAAGGTAGTTCGTTTTAATCCCCTAAAAGTAATTTTGGCTGCCGGAGTTGCGTCTAAATATTTTTAAACAATTTCCAAAATTTCATAAATTCTTTGGCAATTATGCAAAACGGAACATAGTTTTTATACTTTAGTACAGTTTTACAAATGTATTTTTTAGGTTTTATGTGAAAAACGTGAAACGAAACGCAAAACTGCCATCTTGGAATGATCATATTGACAGCTAATGTCAAATTTGTGGGTTAGGTGCGACTGTAATAAGTAAATAAATAGGTTATGTTAGGTTCTCTTTTGACCCTTAATCCGAAAATAGGAGCCCTTCGCAGGGCTCCGACAACCTTAGTTTATTAAACTAGTGTGATGAATGTGGATGTTGGCAGTGCCATACACACCGATGTTTGGAGATTTTTTTTTCAGAGGAAACCAAGTATTTCCGGCAAGTGAAAATGGTGAGGAGGGTTTCAAGACCTCCCCTGCTCCCTCTCCAATCACTCACAACCCCTAAAAACGGCGACGTATTTCGAAACCTTTGCCATAATAATTATACCTATAATAACAATAAACATCCATAAATAAATAAAAGAAATCAACTTTTACTAAACTTCAATTATCTCGTAACTCGCTTTAGCTGAGATACGGTTTTTGCGCTTAGTAGAGCAGTATTGTGTTTTTAAGGGTACCGTAGCCAAAAATTGTAAAAACGGAACCCTTGTAGATTCGCAATGTCTGTCTGTCTGTCCGCCCGTGTGTCACAGCCAATTTATTGCAAAACAGATTTGAAAACTGGCAGGAATGGAATTAGATGTAGGTATTCTATGAACTGCTTCACTATTTATACAAAAACAAAACAAAAATAATAATGGCCTCTCCATACATGGAACTGACTTAATTATTTTTATCATCTTACGGCACGTAGGTATTTACCTACTTTCGTCAACATTTAATACCTATAACGTCTAATGTAAACCAGTTTTGCTCATGGCTGCACTGAGAACAAAAATTGCGCTATGCCTATATTGTACAAACAGATTGATGTACCTATGTAATATAAATTTTAATATCAGTATCTCAATTCAATATGCTAAAACGTTTTGCTTGCGATTTTGAAATATTGGAATACGGATGTCGCCAGAATACGGCCGCACGCGACGAGAATGAAGGGGGGCGCCCCGCAGTAGACGGAGCTAAGCTCCCTTCACCTCCCCTGCTTCACCCCCTCATTTACCAAAACAGTCGCTTAGGACAGCGCCTTAAACATTTTGACGAAAATGCCCACCTACGGCATTGAAGTGGCAACCAAGGCGTACCAAGGCGCAGCATCAGTCTAAAAGATTAATTCCTGCAATGAAATGTACTACAGCCATGGCGCAGCGTCAGACTGATAGACTAATTTATCTTTATGCAGATGATTTGCAGATATATTCACAGGCACCACTAAAGTCAATTTCAATGGCGTTTTTATAATATTAACACAGATTTGGCACATATCTGAACGTGGAGCAAAAATTATGGTCTCAAGGTAAATCTGTCAAAAACACAGGTCATTCTAATTGGCAGTTCCAGGACGATTTCCAAGATCAATTGGTCACAACTGCCTCAGATTCGGTTCGATGGTAACATCTTACCAATCTTAGATAACGTCAAAAACCTTGGTATTTATCTGGATAAAACTTTTTCATGGGGAAGTCAAATACAGGAGACCAGCCGTAAACTATTTGCTTCAGCTGAGTCATTGCGTAGGCTGCGGAATTTTCTTCCCACAACCACCAAGATTGCGCTTGCACAATCCTTGCTTCTCCCAATACTCGATTATGCCGATGTCAGCTATCTTGATCTTAATGAGGTCCAACTTGATCAACTTGAGCGTCTCCAAAACTTCTGTATTAGATTCATTTTTGGTTTACGCAAATATGATCATATATCTGAATTTCGATCCAGGCTCAAGTGGCTCCCAATTCGATTTCACCGGAATACTCATATTATTACTTTACTGTACAATGTGTTTTTCAATCCTAATACCCCCACGTATCTCAAAGAACGTTTTAAGTTACTTAATGACACACATTTAAAGACCTTGAGGTCGTCAGTCGATCTGAGACTGCAGATGCCAGCACATACCACAAACTACTACGATAAATCCTTTGCTGTTCAAGCTGTCCGTCTGTGGAATGCGCTGCCGGCCGAAATTAGGCAAGCTCAATCATTGAAAATATTTAAAAATGCACTATTTGTCATTGTAAACAAATTGTATCACTGTATTTTGTGTCCATATTATTATATGTATGTATACGTATTATATTTATGTATATAAATATAATACGTGTATATAGATATACTAGCCGTTTCCCGCGGTTTCACCCGCGTCCTGACGTATAAATATAAAACGTGTAACGGAAATAACGCACATCCTCAGACACCCCAATTAGAATACCTTGTTACAATCATAATGCATGCATTGAAATATATTTTTTATTGTCGTAAAGATTGTTTTTTAAAGAAAGTATTAACTCAATTAAAAGTGAAAATCGTGGTTACTGTAAATCTGCGCACGCACACAAACGAAACGGTTGCTATGGTAAACAAACAATAGCGATCTGATAGGAACGAAATACGATACGATGTAACAAAATGTCAAAATGTTCGAAACTCAATCTGTAAACCACACTCTGATAGGGTGGCGTTCACAAAAATGATGTTTGACAAATTTGTCGCCCACTGTGGATTGACGGAGAAGGAAAACTCCGAAATTAAACAAAACGTTCGGGGAGATGGGCCTCGTTAGCCTTGGTTGGCAACCTGTCTAGGAGAAGGAAAACTCCGAAATTAAACCAACTTTTCAGAGAGCTTACTCGACACAAAACCCCGATCTAAGGTGTGAACCGACTCGTGCCGAGGAATTCGTGGCCAGAGGGCAAGCTGGTCTCAAACGGAGGGTGCCTGTGTTGGTAGTCACAGAGCACAGCTAGGATTCCACCTTACCCCCGTACACGGCTCTACGGGGATGGACATTTTAAATCCCTATTACTCGTGGGAACGCTATGAGAATAGACTTTAATAATGCTTTAAATGGCGGCGACGCGGTTCGCAATCCGTCACGTCTCGTTTCCCGCGAGGGCGAAAAGCGGCCTACGGAAAGCCGATTTGCAACATTGAATGTTGATGTTGTTGTGTGATGTTGATGAAGTATGCCAGATGATGGATGAGAGAAAGATTGATGTTCTGTGTGTGAAAGAAACGAAAAAAAAAGGATGTGACACTACCAAGCATGGCAGCTACACGGCGTATTGGACCAGAGCCTGCAAGGGAGTTGGTTTAATACTGTCTGCGCGAATGAATAAGTGCGTAAAAGAGCTTGAATGTGTAAATGCAAGGCTACTATGGATGAGAATGAAAGTAGAACTTACTCGTCTTATTATTGTAGTGGTTTACGCGCCGTTCAATATAGTAACGGCTCGAGACGAAAGCCAGGAGTTTTGGGAGAGTTTAAGAGAGATTTTGAGGACCTGTAAGGATAACGAAAGATTGATTTTGTTAGGTGATTTCAATGGATGTGTGGGAGTTAAGCGAGACGGATTTGAAAGAGTTTTAGGTGGATTCGGTGATAAGAGTGTGAACGAAAATGGAAAAAAACTGCGTGAGGTTTGTTTGGAGTGGAGCCTTTGTGTGACAAACACCATGTTTGATCACAAAAGGATACATTTGTATACACGTGAGGCGAAAAATGTTAGAAGAAGTATGATTGATTTTGTAATAGTAGATGAACGACTGAGAAAGAACGTGATGGATACGAGAGTGTTTCGAGGGATCGGCATCCATACAGACCACGTTTTGGTGTTAAGCCGGATAAGTGGGCTCTTTAAAGGATGGCAACATCGAGAAAATAATCAAGAGAGGGTCTTAGAAAGAATAAAAGTTGAAAATCTACAAGAGAAATATGTGAAAGATGAGTATAAACGAAGATTGATAGCATGATTTGAGAGGTTCAATAGCATAAATGATATGGAAGAATTTTGGCAGTCCCTTAAGGAAGACGTAGTATGTGTAGCGTCTGAAATATGCGGTGTGATCAAGAGAAGGAAAATGCGAAAGACTAAGAATACATGGTGGGACAAGGATGTTCAAACAGCAGTGTTAGAGAAGAAGAAAGCTTGGTTAGATTGGTTGGCTGTCAGAGCAAATGAAAGAATGGGAAAAGCAACGATAGAGGACATAGATGAAGCTAGAAAAGAGTTCGTATGTTCAGAAAGAAAAGTGAAAGAAATAATTAAAAGGAGAAAAGAGGAAAAGAAAGATGAGTTTGAAAGTAGATTATCTGACAACTTTCGGCGAAACATAAAGTTTTTCTGGAAATCCGTTCGTGCAGTTCGAGAAAAAACTCAATCCTCAGAATACACAGCAATCAGAGAGAAGAATGAAAAAGAAGAAAAAGTGCTGAAGAGACGGAAAGAGTATTTTGAAAGATTATTTGAAAGAACGACGACAGAGACATCAACAAGTGAAATGAATGGTTACGATAGCAATGATGAAAGCGATATTGGCGTGGATGAGATTTTGACGGCACGGGCCATTTGAAATTAGGTAAGGCTGCAGGGTATGATAGGATTACAGTCAAAATGCTGAAGGCTGGACAGGGCATCATAGTTTTTTTTTTCTACCACATACACACATCGCCATCTAGTCCCAAACTAAGCGGAGCTTGTACTATGGGTACTAGATAATGGATAAATATACTTATATAGTTTTTTTGTAAATACATACATATTATACATAGATACACCCAGACCAAGACAAACATCCATGTTCATGCACACAAATGTTTGACTTGAGCGGGAATCGAACCCGCGACCTTCGGCGTAGCAGTCGCTTACACTCCCCCTGCGCCAACCGGTTGTCAATAGTTAGTCAGCTGCAGCGTTTATTTAACTTGTGCTGGAGCACTCGCCGAGTACCTGATGACTGGGCCACAGCAGTAGTTGTGCATCTTTATAAAGGAAAAGGCTCGCAACAAGACTGCAAAAGCTATAGAGGCATTAGCCTTCTCAGCATTGTTGAGAAATTGTATGCGAAGGTACTGATTAAAAGAGTTATGAAAGTAACCGACAAGAAAATATGGGATGTACAAGCGGGATTCCGCAAGGGGGTATGGGGTGTACGGATCAAGTCTTTTCCTTGCGATGCATAGCCGAGAAATTTTTGGCTAAAGGTCATTAGGTCTACTGCGCATTCGTGGGTTTGGGAAATGCTTACGATAAAGTGGTGAGGAATGAAATGTGGTCGGTAATGTCGATGTGTGGGGTGAACAGCAGCCTCATTCGAGCTCTGAAATCCCTTTATGAGGTTCGAGAGCTTATATTGTGTGAGGATAAATGGGGCATACACTGACTGGTTTACCATCAACACAGGTGTTAGACAATGATGTGTAGCGTCGCCGTGGCTGTCCAACCTCTTCATGGACAGTTGTTTGCAAGATTAGAAAAATAGTTATTGTGCATTAAGGATGAATGAGTTACGTGTCTAATGCCTCCTTTATGCTGATGATCAGGTTATACTTGCGTCTTCAGCGGAAGAGTTGCAGAAGATGGTAACTATCATGCATGGTGCGTTAGAGAGGAAAGGAATGAAAGTGAAGGTAAGTAAAACGAAAGTTATGGTTTTTGAAAAGGAGGAATGCGTTACGGCTTGTAATTTTATGATCGATTTTAATAGTCCGGTCAATTTAGACATAGGTCAAATAACAATAATTGCCGGACAGCCAAATATTGGTGGAGAGCTAGGGTTTACCATTACAAATAAAGTCTTAAAAGTCCCCATCGATCCCATGTGTGCTACAAAAGTTATTCAGGGTCAAACGTCAAAATTTGAGGTTTTTTGGATTTTTCTCAAGAACGGTAAGTTTTATCAAAATAAAACCTTACGCAAAGTTGTAGACCTTAAAATGTTCTACAAAAATGGTTTCAATATTTTTTTCCTAAGAGTTACCATTCCAGAGATATTGCGATTCTAAGATTCACATCATACATGATATGCACACATTTCCACGCCACCTGTGAGGTAGTGTACTCGGCGCGTTTTTTTACCGTGGTTTCCCCTTTAGACCTACGCCACCAACTGTCATGACAATTTTTGGATAATTTAAGGGAACAATACTCTTCAAGTTCTAGATATTACCTTATTATTGATTATTGATATTCGTTTGACCCCGAATAACTTTTTTAGCACACATGGGATCGATGGGGACTTTTAAGACTTTATTTGTAATGGTAAACCCTAGCTCTCCACCAATATTTGGCTTTCTGGCAATTATTGTTATTTCAAATGTCTGACCGGACTATAAACAAATCTACTATAATATAAACTTATACTGTCAAAATAGAATTAAATTAAGCAAAATTATGCGGAACGGGCGTAACACTTGGTTATGTATACGTGTTGCGTCTCATCGGATTATGTAAATAGGAGTCTATAAGCGGAGGGTTGTTCCAAGCCCGTTGTTTCGGAAAAACCACCCCCTCAATGGACACCCTCGGCCTGTCCACTGTACTGGAAGTTAGACCGGCCGTCCATTCTGCGAGTATATATAGATATACTTGGCACGTCACAGCTTGTGTGGAAGGACACTTTGGCTGCAGATCTTTTTAACGCGAGCTAAGAATGCTGGCTACTTTAATACTATAGCCTGCTATAGTTAAGATTAACGTTATTTTTAGGATTATAAAACTAAAAATAATATATTTATTCTTGTGGCAGTGAACACCAATCAGAGAGCATTACGTCACACAGTGCATCCGCCATTGATGTTGTTGACGTTTTGGTAGTAAATACAACTAAAACGTCAAGCTTTGTACCTGCCAAATCGAATGTAACAAAATAAAAGTGGGTACACCAGACCAGACTTCATTAAAGGTTTGTTTTGCACTTGGTGACATCACTCAACCGCGGCGGTTGACGTAAACGCTGGTAAACGCTGGTTCGCGTCAAATTCAAAATGGTTTAGAAAGACGTAATTAGTAATGTTGCCGATCGAGGTTTGAAGAAATTCAGTTATTTCGATTTATTATCTAATAGATCATATCTTTAGTATCGAATCAATCACTATTTGCATTTAAGGACACAAGCCTATTTCATTGTACGCTACGCCGAAGGTCGCGGGTTCGATTCCCGCTCAAGTCAATCATTTGTGTGCATGAACATGGATGTTTGTCTTGGTCTGGGTGTTTCTATGTATAATATGTATGTATTTAAAAAAAAGTATATTATGTATGTTTATCCATTATCTAGTACCGAGGCCTATGTCTAGCAGTGGAGTAAGATACGGGCTTTTCTCAGGATGTTAGTTTCTCCCCCCCGTGGGATCTCCACCTTGTCGTGGTAGGGGGGCTCAGTAACCGTGGATTGGTTACCCGCGGCGAAGCAAAGAGGGATCCAGGAGGGGACGCTCCGCGTGGGCTTGACGGGGCCTGCGCAGGATGCGTCCAACGGAGCGGGTGCGGGGGACAGTTCTGTCTGTCCCTCGCAGTCGGGTGCGGTCGCGGGAGGAGAGGCGTGTCGGTGTTGCGTTGCCGCGCGCCCTATCTCCCGCAACCAAATTGGGGCGCACCATCGTTGCGTCGCGGTGGGGCCGCAGAGGAAGAGGAGATGCGGTGTTGCGTTGCCGTCCTCCCTATCCTCTGCGGCCGCTGAGAGTTTTGGCGGCGGAGCCCAACACCTTCATCCGCCGCCAAGGGGGTTTTGTTCGGGGCCCGCCTGACCATCTGGCGGGCCAATACCCGTCGGGGGGTAGCGACGAATGCTTATGTGAATCCCTACCCTCCGACACACGGGTACATGAGGAACACGGGTTGGTTTTTAGTCAATAAGAGTCTGACAGTCCCCTCCGTCCTTCCCCCGGGGCGGAGGGACTCCATGAGGATTTTCCAACCCGACACCAAAAAAAAAAAAAAAGGATGTTAGTTTCTCCTTTATATTAAGTCGAGATCATTCAGTGATTTGGTATTAAAATTCCAAAATACCAGTGACCTAAATTTGTCAAACTGCAAAGGACAAATAGCAAATGATTTTTTTGATCATAGCCAAATATGTAGGTAAACTTATCTGAGATTAAAATGGTGTTACTTACAGTCTTTGGTCCCTTTCCTTAATTTTTTTTCACATACATATTCCGTTTGTAAATACCGATCATCGCTATGATTCTCAATACGGCGTTCTATGTAATTTTGTATTAATGAAGTCTTTGCCCTAAAGATAATAAGTGGTATAATGATACACAGTTTAATGCTACTTATACATGTATCACTCTCCCCAATGCACTCAGACACCCAGAACAGTTAGTACATCAACGAGATATAGGAGGTAGAGGCCTGGTGACCTGGATAAAGACCCTTGCCCAGCTCACTTGACACCTCTCTTCCGCAATATTATGCTTAACAATCAAATCAAATAATATATTTTGCAGAAAACACTGTTACAATGGTGTTATTAAGAATACATGTTTCAAGTGATTCTACCATACGGCATGCAAAATGTAAACGTACGGTCATAGTTTGTCAAAATCAAGATTGACACTGAAATAAACATATGAAATTAGATAGTAATATTTTAAGATATTAAATTAATAGAAAATAAAATAAAATTAATATAAATTATTCTTACAATTACAACAATTAAATTATTTCAATGTCATTCCTATATTACAATTCATTATCAATTCATTAATTATTTATATTATTTATTACACATACATCAATTATAAATTATTATTCTATTAGTTGAGGTCATTAATATGAGGTCTTAAATTAGTTTGGAAATGTATCGTTTAAATATTCTTTTAAGTTCTAGTAACATTTATTATTTAAAAGGTTCTTAAGATTTTTCTTAAATGCAGCAGTAACGATGGGTTTCACGATTATGGCTTTAATTTTATTAAAAACCGTTAGGTACTACGTTCCTCATCATCAATATTTAAAAAAATCTTGCTTTGCCGACTGGCTGACAGACAAACTATTGCGCACTAGAATCTGACGCATGTTTAGTACTTGGGAAGTGTGTTACATAATAGTTTTCAGAAATCCTCATCCTGTAGTGGCTCTACAAGATCCTTAAAAAGTTAATTTGTATGTGGCTTTGAAGTTTGGTGCAAACCAGTTGATCATCACCGATCAGTTTCCTCTCGATTGAATCAAGAGCTGACCAGTTTTACTAGGTCCAGTATTGGTGTTGGTTTTTATTTTTGCAACCACGATAACCTTAATCAATACGTTATAAAAGCTAAAATATATAAAAATATTAAAACAGTAATACTAGGATATGAATTACTGGATATCCAGAACATTAATATCAACTATGAATTTCGCAAAAATATTTTATAAGCTCAATCAACTCTACTGATTCTGAATTCATAGTAACGTGGAATCCTTTAATACATAATCTGTATTTCAATTTTAAAACGAATTGACCCAGTCAAAATCAACCCACTTTCAATTTAAAAACGAATACTTGAATTAAGCCGTTGATACGTTAAATATTAAATGAAATACTCTTTGTTTCCGAATGCCGAACATATTTGTGTAAGTTATTTAAATGATGGGTACATCGAATTTTGAAGGGAAGGAGCGTAAAGGTTTATAATGTTTATTAATACCAATTGATCAACTCCCAACCCAAAACCACAGAATGATTGGTATCCATACGAGTAGCGAATAGTCCTACACCTACTAGGGTTAATCCATGGCTCCACATTAGATAGAGAAATATCTAATTATTATTTTGAAAATATTTTTTTATATGTTTCAATCAAGTTCAAAGTCAAAATCTTTTATTAATTTAGGTCACAATGTGACGCTTATGAACGTCAAAAAAATCAATTTATAAAATAACTAGCTGTTTCCCGCGGTTTCACCCGCGTCCTGAGGGAACTACTTCGCGTACCCGGTTAATTTATAACCTATGTTACTCTTTCGTACATTAGCTATCCGCCAGTGAAAGTCCCGTCAAAATCGGTCCAGCCGTTCCAGAGATTAGCGAGAACAGACAGACAGACCGACAAAAATTGTAATAAATGTCATTTCGCATTTGCACAGTCGACGATAATCTGTTCTGAATTTTTAACTGTTTAAGTATGGACACGTTAGTACGCCGCGCGGTCCAAGGTATCCGTAGAAGTCGTCTCCAACACCACATCTCTAGCGCATCAATTTTTCGGCGATCATTCAGCCTCATTGTCCACGTTTCTGCGCCATAGAGGAAGATTGGGAATACGAGACTTCTCATTAGACGCACCTTAGTAGCGCTGGTGATGTTGCGATTTTTCCAAACCTTTTCAAGCTTGCCCACAGCAGTTATTGTTATGGCACATCTCCTTCTTATCTCGTCTTCACATCCTCCAGTGTTTGTGATAGTGGAACCAAGGTAGACGTAGCTCTGGACGACTTGACAGTTGCCAATCGAGAGTATTTCTGGTTTGTTCAGTTCAGCTCGGTCCACTATCATCATTTTGGTCTTGTCCCTGTTTATCGCGAGTCCGAAGGAGAGGCTTGTGGTCTCTAGGCGTGTCAGCAGTTCCTCCATGTCATCTTTTGACTGGGCAAGAAGTTTTGTGTCATCAGCGTATCTAAGGTTGGATATTTTCCGGCCCCCAATAGAGACTCCTTTATCCCACTGGTCCAGTACAATGCGCATGATGGCTGATCGATGCTTCCCATGACCAGAAGGCTGGCCTATTTTTCGCAGAGACAATAAGCATTGCCATCCAGCGTGGCAATGCTGCCAGTCTTCTGGGCACGCTACCAGTAGACAGCGTTGCGGAAGAATTCTTGGACGCAGTATAGCATATATATTATTATATATTTTTTCGTTTTCGTTGTTTTCCTTTTGTTCCTTTTTTTTTTCTTAATTTTAGATTAGTTTTAGGTTTAGCTTTAAATTTAATTATAATAATGTATACCTATGTTCAGAACTAAAATAAAACTACATGCGCATGATGTACTCTGTAAAGATGTTAAATAAAAGGGGTGAGAGAATACATCCCTGTCTTACTCCGGCCTGTGTTTTGAAGACTTTAGAGTGCACACCGTCGATCCGAACAGTCGCCGTTCCATCCACGTAAAGCGCCCGTATGAGACGTATCAAATGATTGGGGACTCCCATAAGTATAAGCACGTCCCAAAGTTTCTGCCACTTCACATAATAATACTCAAGCATAATACTTCATTTTAATTTTGATGTTCATTTAGTTTGCCTCTTCAGAATAGACATGGTGAAACAGGAGCATCCATTTACATTATATATACCTAATGAGCGGAAATGATCAAAACTATGATGGAAGTGATACAGTTAAATATAAAAATTTAATACCAGCCCGCAAGACCGTTTACTTTTTATAATTAGGTATAGTACAATGAACGATTTGTTTTTGCTACTAAAAGGAATCACTAAAAAAAATAAGGCATTATATTTCGTCGTGTCTGAATTTCTTGCCTGTTCACGCTAACAAGAAAATAAATTAAGAAACTTATGTAATACATTCATACTGATAGCTCCGTGATACTATCTATTGGCCAGTAGAAGAAACTGCAATAGCAGCATAAGAGAAAATTGAAACGGGAGCAAAGACAAACGATCTACAAAGATCCAAGTTAATTCTACATAGAAAGAAGTGTGACCTAGGCGGACGTTGCCTGAACATGTTGGATACATCCTCTAAAAAGAAAGGTTAGAAGTACACTAAACCGAAGAGCATGCCTAACATATTTATGGGTGGGATGGGAGTAAAGAAAAAAAGATAGATATGGCGAGTATGAAACAATTTACCAACATTCGATTGGCCCACGAACCATTGATCAACATAATCTATAAATAATTAACTTTTCAACCATGAATGTTTTGCCAACAGAGTTTTTCTTCAGTGAATTTTTTACCAACATAATGTTTCGACAAATAATTAACTTTTCACCCACAAAACATTTGGCCCATGAACTGTTCGCCAACAAAACGGTACATCACTGAATTTGCCTATAACTTGAATATAAAAACTTTGATACGTAAAACCTACGTACAAAAATGTTCTGTTAACGTAGGTAACTGTCCTCATTTATATTCATAGCTAATTTACAAACCTTATTATAACGATATCGCTGCAATACAGCATACCCATGTCTAAGTAGTTTTCTTTGAAAACGAGTATTTTATTTGGTAGGTCAATAACGACCTTGGACCGAAAAACAATCTAAGATAAGTGATCTGTCTTGTATTTTTCTAACGTTAATATGAATGAGTTCTTAGATATAAAGCCATAGCACATTTGCCGAGTATTTTCATTTAGGGCTCATATCTTCACCTACGCGAGAGCTAAAAGCGAAAGCTTCTAGAGAGAGAGAGCGAAGTTTGATAAGTAATAAATAATCCGACACTATGTGTTTTTAAGAGCTGAGAGGCAACCGATCAGACGGATTGCCTGATGATAACTGATTGCCACCGCCTAAAGACATTCTATTTAACAAATTAGTTTTTTTAGTCTAGTACTCATAGTACACGCTCTGCTTAGTTTAGGACTAGATGGTGTTGTGTGAATGTGGTAGAATATTATATTATTATTATTTTCAAACAATTGACAAAAATACTGACAACCATGTTTGGTGTAATCCTTGAAAATTGAGGGCAAATAGAAGGTATTTTAACTTTTTAAGTTTCGTGATTAACTGCGGCTTTAAATTAACAGAAAATATGCATAGAGCAGACTATGTCTAGTCACACATTTTACAAACAAACGAAACATGTACATAATATTATGTCGTTAAAGCAAATTCATAATATTAGATATCATCATCAGAAATATACATCACACAAAGTACTTTTACATCGAATTCAATTTAAAAAGGATTTAAGGTATTTCTATTTTCTATATTGTATTCCGTCTTGCAGACGGTACCAATAATCTTCACATTGAAGTCTTACATTTAAGTATGGAATCAAAAGTATTTCAGATGAAATATTATGTCGTTATTCTTGAGAAACTTTTCTAACAAATGTATGCCGTTGTAGGGAATATTTTAATGCGATTTCGGCTAAAGCTGTTGGTAATAAATGTTTACAACCAACTGAACTTTAGTCCAGAGTTGAGTGCCTCTGTCGTTGGTGAAAATTATAACAAACTAGCTGAGCCCGCGGTTACACTCACGTTATTTAGGGCCACTGCTCCGCACCCGTCACTCATAGCGTTGGTATATAGCATATAGCCTTCCTCGGTAAATGGGCTGTCCACCACAAAACGAATTATTTAAATAGAACCAGTAGTGCCTAAGATCAGGTTTATAATATAAGTATAACCTTAATAAATATAATTAGGCTAGATGACTGAGAAGTGAGTAGGTATAGTTAATAACAAAACCCTTACCCGTGTTTGCATGTTTATATTACAATAATGGCACGTCAGAAAGTAAAAAATAAGCTGTGCCACTATTTGCAGACGATTTTTATTTTCTTTTTAAGACAACGATTTTTTGTATAAATGCTTATGTAATGCAGAATATTTTAACAAAAGAAGATAAAATTAGCTGACAAATATCAATCAATCGATCAATCAGCCTATCGCAGTCCACTGCTGGACATAGGCCTCTCCCAACACGCGCCACAGTACTCGGTCCTCCGCCTTCCGCATCCAATCTGTCCCAGCCACCCTTTCCAGATCGTCGGTCCACCTAGCTGACAAATAGCAAATAAGCAAGTGGATTAGGTCCAAGTGTAGAACGTACTTGTGTATTTAAATAGTTGTTATAAAAGTCCATAACCGTAATTACGTACAAGTTCCTTATAATTTATTGAACATCACATGATATTTTCTTACGTTTAATTGGAATATTGCTTCATAGAAACTAGAAGTAGAATAGTTCAATTTGAGTTTGATTGCACGGATAGCATAATCGTTTTAGCGGCTGCTTACCACTGCGCCGACAGTTGTAGGTTCCATAAACGTGACAACCGGCTAATCTTCAAATTGTTTTTCCAGTTTTATTAATATTATTAGTATACACAGCGGCAAGTCAATCTTTACAGTATCAATACGATTTTAATTCTTATCCTTATCCTACGCCATAATGACGAAAGATCAAAGTTTCTACCTTGACGAAGAGCTATGTGTACATGGCAATGGCATGGCATGACAGCTCTCCATGTGACGCAATCGGTCAAGTTATAATCGGGATAAAACTCCACTTAGCAAAGAAAATATCGCAACGATCTCATATTTATGTATGAATCTATTTTTCTTTAGTGTACGTGTGACATTGTGTAGCGAACAAATATAGGGGACGTGACATGGGTTAATTTGGTTTCCTCCGTGAGTGACGGCTATGTACTTTACATTTTCCTTCTTGATCACGCTACACGATAAGGTGATCTTTGTAAATGTATTCTATTTATATTAAATGCAATAAGTACAAGTATATTTATATAACAAATAAATAATGAAGGTGATAAAAATAAAGATTGTTTGTTCCATTTCTTTTTGGTCTCATGGCTCTTTAGAATTTCGTGCATCAAAATCCTTATACCCATTGTAGTTCGTCTGTCTGTCGATATGTTAAGATTATTATCGCTTGAGTGTGTCGTGTTGGACTTACTATGAAATACAATACATAAATATTTATTTACGGTTCTATGGTGCTCTAAAAATATCAAGAGCTTACAATATTATAACTATAAAACATAAAGTTTTGTCCTGCAGGTATTATATAGTTTACGTGAGCTTGATAAGGGCTAACTTCTCTCAGAATATGTGACCGTAAAATGCCGGTATACAATTTTTGAATCAACCTCGTAGTTTTGCGTTCGACGATAATACCTAATTAATATTAAATCGTTGCTAACACTCACGACTACACATCAAATTCGACTTCCAGTCTGCCATCGTTCAAAATCACTGCCATGCAGACCGGACATTAGCTAAGTGGCTAGAAAAAAAAACCTAGAAACGTAATATGTACTTAAAAAGCGATTTGTAACTGTTGCAGCATAATTCGTAAAATACCTTTTTTTATTTTAATGTTTTTCTCTTAAATTTGTAACTAAAAGTGCCTAATGACACCAAATATTAGAAAAGTAATAAATAGTTGTTAATACAAAAAATAATATAATTGTTTAACTATGTAATTTTTTATATTATTGACCTTTAAAGCTTAAGTACCCCATCTTGCCACCTTCTCCCCTATATGTAGTAAAGGTCATAACTAAAAGTAATTTATTTCATTTTCCTTTACAGTTGCAGACAGACCTCGCGCTATGTGAAGAACTAAGAATAAACTCACTAATATTGCCACTCTTTTGACTCACCTCGCCTATTACCTTACTTAACTGAAGAATGGAACTTTTCAATATTTTTTTTGCCGTCAAGTCAATGGTAACTTTGGAAAAGGGGCTTGGAAAAAAGAGAATTAAATAAAAACTCTTAAAAAGGCGATACGGAGTTCGCTGGGTCAGCTAGTTTACATTATATATACCTAATATATGCAGGCAATCCGCGGAAATGATCATAACCATGATGGAAGTGATGCAGTTAAATATAAAAATTGAATACCAGCCCGCAAGACCGTTTACTTTTTATAATTAGGTATAGTATAATGAACGATTTGTTTTTGCTATTAAAAGAAATTAATAAAAAAAATAAGGCATGATATTTCGTCGTGTCTGAATTCCTTGCCTGTCCACGCTTACAAGAAAATAAATTAAGAAACTTATGTAATACATTCATACTGATAGCTCCGTGATACTATCTATTGGCCAGTAGAAGAAACTGCAATAGCAGCATAAGAGAAAATTGAAACGGGAGCAAAGACAAACGATCTACAAAGATCCAAGTTAATTCTACATTGAAAGAAGTGTGACCTAGGCGGACGTTGCCTGAACATGTTGGATACATCCTCTAAAAAGAAAGGTTAGAAGTACACAAAACCGAAGAGCATGCCTAACATATTTATGGGTGGGATGGGAGTAAAGAAAAAAAGATAGATATGGCGAGTATGAAACAATTTACCAACATTCGATTGGCCCACGAACCATTGATCAACATAATCTATAAACAATGAACTTTTCAACCATGAATGTTTTGCCAACAGAGTTTTTCGTCAGTGAATTTTTTACCAACATAATGTTTTGACAAATAATTAACTTTTCACCCACAAAACATTTGGCCCATGAACTGTTCGCCAACAAAACGGTACATCACTGAATTTGCCTATAACTTGAATATAAAAACTTTGATACGTAAAACCTACGTACAAAAATGTTCTGTTAACGTAGGTAACTCTCCTCATTTATATTCATAGCTAATTTACAAACCTTATTATTACGATATCGCTGCAATACAGCATACCCATGTCTAAGTAGTTTTCTTTGAAAACGAGTATTTTATTTGGTAGGTCGATAACGACCTTGGACCGAAAAACAATCTAAGATAAGTGATCTGTCTTGTATTTTTCTAACGTTAATATGAATGAGTTCTTAGATATAAACCCATAGCACATTTGCCGAGTATTTTCATTTAGGGCTCATATCTTCACCTACGCGAGAGCTAAAAGCGAAAGCTTCTAGAGAGTAAGTTTGATAAGAAATAAATAATCCGACACTATGTGTTTTTAAGAGCTGAGAGGCAACCGATCAGACGGATTGCCTGATGATAACTGATTGCCACCGCCTAAAGACATTCTATTTAACAAATTAGTTTTTTTAGTCTAGTACTCATAGTACACGCTCTGCTTAGTTTAGGACTAGATGGTGTTGTGTGAATGTGGTAGAATATTATATTATTATTATTTTCAAACAATTGACAAAAATACTGACAACCATGTTTGGTGTAATCCTTGAAAATTGAGGGCAAATAGAAGGTATTTTAACTTTTTAAGTTTCGTGATTAACTGCGGCTTTAAATTAACATAAAATATGCATAGAGCAGACTATGTCTAGTCACACATTTTACAAACAAACGAAACATGTACATAATATTATGTCGTTAAAGCAAATTCATAATATTAGATATTATCATCAGAAATATACATCACACAAAGTACTTTTACATCGAATTCAATTTAAAAAGGATTTAAGATAATATCTTGCAGACGGTACCGATAATCTTCGCATTGAAGTCTTACATTTAAGTATGGAATCAAAAGTATTTCAGATGAAATATTATGTCGTTATTCTTGAGAAACTTTTCTAACAAATGTATGCCGTTGTAGGGAATATTTTAATGCGATTTCGGCTAAAGCTGTTGGTAATAAATGTTTACAACCAACTGAACTTTAGTCCAGAGTTGAGTGCCTCTGTCGTTGGTGAAAATTATAACAAACTAGCTGAGCCCGCGGTTACACTCACGTTATTTAGGGCCACTGCTCCGCACCCGTCACTCATAGCGTTGGTATATAGCATATAGCCTTCCTCGGTAAATGGGCTGTCCACCACAAAACGAATTATTTAAATAGAACCAGTAGTGCCTAAGATCAGGTTTATAATATAAGTATAACCTTAATAAATATAATTAGGCTAGATGACTGAGAAGTGAGTAGGTATAGTTAATAACAAAACCCTTACCCGTGTTTGCATGTTTATATTACAATAATGGCACGTCAGAAAGTAAAAAATAAGCTGTGCCACTATTTGCAGACGATTTTTATTTTCTTTTTAAGACAACGATTTTTTTGTATAAATGCTTATGTAATGCAGAATATTTTAACAAAAGAAGATAAAATTAGCTGACAAATATCAATCAATCGATCAATCAGCCTATCGCAGTCCACTGCTGGACATAGGCCTCTCCCAACACGCGCCACAGTACTCGGTCCTCCGCCTTCCGCATCCAATCTGTCCCAGCCACCCTTTCCAGATCGTCGGTCCACCTAGCTGACAAATAGCAAATAAGCAAGTGGATTAGGTCCAAGTGTAGAACGCACTGGTGTATTTAAATAGTTGTTATAAAAGTCCATAACCGTAATTACGTACAAGTTCCTTATAATTTATTGAACATCACAAGATATTTTCTTACGTTTAATTGGAATATTGCTTCATAGAAACTAGAAGTAGAATAGTTCAATTTGAGTTTGATTGCACGGATAGCATAATCGTTTTAGCGGCTGCTTACCACTGCGCCGACAGTTGTAGGTTCCATAAACGTGACAACCGGCAAATCTTCAAATAGTTTTTCCAGTTTTATTAATATTATTAGCATACACAGCGGCAAGTCAATCTTTACAGTATCAATACGATTTTAATTTTTATCCTTATCCTATGCCATAATTTCGGTACAAAGATCAAAGTTTCGACCTTGACGAAGAGCTATGTGTACATGGCAATGCCATGGCATAACAGCTCTCCATGTGACGCAATCGGTCAAGTTAGAATCAGGATAAAACTCCACTTAGCAAAGAAAATATCGCAACGATCTCATATTTATGTATGAATCTATTTTTCTTTAGTGTACGTGTGACATTGTGTAGCGAACAAATATGGGGGACGTGACATGGGTTAATTTGGTTTCCTCCGTGAGTGACGGCCATGTACCCTACATTCTCCTTCTTGATCACACTACATGATAAGATAAGGCAAGCTTGGAAAATGTATTCTATATATATTAAATATAATACATACTTACATACATACATAGACTCACGCCTGTTTCCCCGAAGGGGTAGGGAGACGCATATTAAACGCCCACTTTTCGCCAGTGTTTTGATAAATATAATACAAGTCTCTTTATATAACAAATAACTAATGAAGGTGATAAAAATAAAGGCTGTTTGTTCCATTTCTTTTTGGTCTCATGGCTTTTTAGAATTTACGGTCCTATGGTGCTCTAAAAATATCAAGAGCTTTCAATATTATAACTATAAAATATAAAGTTTTGTCCTGCAGGTAATATATAGTTTATGTGAGATTGATAAGGACTAACTTCTCTCAGAATATGTGACCGTAAAATGACGGTATAGAATTTTTGCATCAACCTCGTAGTTTTGCGTTCGACGATAATATCTATTTAACATTAAATCCTTGCTAACACTCACGTCAACACATCAAATTCGACTTCCAGTGTGTCGCCATCATTCAAAATCATTGCCATGCAGACCGGACATTAGCTAAGTGGCTTGAAAAAAGAACCTAGAAACGTAATATGTACTTAAAAAGCGATTTGTAACTGTTGTAGCATAATTCGCATGTTTACGGTGTGGAATTTTTTTTTTGCCATGCAGCTACATACCAGAAGCTATAAATTAGTTGATAGTAGTGAACATTTTCCAAAGTTTGTGAAAATGTTAGTGCCGCAGATATGGCATAGAAATTTCAAAGCAAGTTTAAAGATTCTAGACTATAGTGTATGTATATAATTCGTAGAGGGATGCATTGAAATTAGGCTCTAATATAAATGAAATAAAATTACAATTGGATTAAGTATAAAGGTCATAACTAAAAGTAATTTACTTCATTTTTCTTTATAGTTGCAGACAGACCTCGGGCTATGTGAAGAACTTAGAATAAACTCACTAATATTGCCACTCTTTTGACTCACCTCGCCTATTACCTTACTTTACTGAAGAATGGAACTTTTCAACAATTCACAGTCTCACTGTTTTATAATAGCTACAACGCTTGTCTATTATGGGTTTCAACTTCACATAATTCGGACAGTAGATAATAGCATAAGAAAATATTATAAGAATTGTCTGAAAACGACACTATGCAAATGTCGTTATTATTTTTTGCCGGTCAAAGTGAGGATTGATTTATTCGAACCATTATGTAAGCTACAATAAAATTGAATGGTCGTTTATTTTCATGAGCTCTTTGCTTCATTCAATGGGCAAATATCCAACTCGTTGGACGCAAATCCGGTGCAAAAACGTAAATCATAAATGAAGATCCAGTACCGATTGAAAATAACACGTTTACCTATATTTTAATACAGCCGCAATTGTACCTAAAGTTTACATAGAGAGATTGCTTGCTTAAACAGAATGTCACTTTCTGTTAGAATATTGAATTTAATTAAGTTAAAGATATTGACAATTTTAATTCATCATCATCATCATCAGCCAGCAAGAGTCCACTACTCGATATACCTAGGCCTGTCCAATGGCACGCCACTTAGCCCGATTTTCGGCATTTCGTATCCAGACGCTGCCAGCCACTTTGGGTAAATTGCGTACCTATATCGTCACTCCACCTAGCCGGAGGACGTCCTACACAACGTTTGCCACGGCGCGGTCTCCACTCTAGAACACGACTATTTCAACGGTTTGTAAACGTAATATTTATTGCGTTTTACATTTTTATTTTTTTCTGCTTCCTCTTCCTCTTGTCTACATCTAAATATAAAGCTTTACGTTGCTATAATTTACAATAATATGGCGAATATAGTAGTTTGTTTTCCTTATGTTCAAACTGGGTTAAATTATTCGGGATCGCGCGTTATCTCGTTAATATTTTATTTACGTGATTACTAGTCATTACATAAATATGAGTGACACACATATCTGGGTCAGAACAATAATGATATCATCGAAAATTTACTGCACCCACTACCGAAATGTAACTTTAACGGTCAAAACGAACCCGACAGATGTGTACAAATAAAGCCCGACTGGTGACACCATGCAGCCTCTAGAATGCATCGTAATACTTTAAATAGTACCAAAATTCACTATGCAGACTGAAGCTCTGCTATAATTATAAAATCGATCATCAATTTATTCGTTTCACCTAGAACTTGGTCTGTAGACTGAGTGAACTGCTGAATTCAAAATCTTACGAACTGAGATTAAATGCATATGTTTAGTAAACTATTCTTGAATCCTAGGTTATATTAATAATTCAATATAAGATGAAAATTGTGCATAATGGAATATAATATTAACAAACATAATATAAAATGTATTTAACATTATAATCACTCTAGAAATTACAATTTTACGATGAACTGACACACCTCTCTATCTTAAACAAAAGATTAAACATTTACAGAAAAATATTTCTTATTTACAGAAAAGCGTTGTAATCATACGAGTACATTACACGAGACAGATTCTTGCCGAAAAAGCTTTCCTTATATTTTTGTTTTTCGTGTCCATATTACTACCGCAGGCGAAGATAACATTCGCGGATTATTCCTAAATAAGGATGTATATTAGCCACTTTGCTTGTTGTCATATTATTGTATATTTCTAGTAGTCCCAAGGCTATTCCATATGAATATTGCGCTAACTCCTATATTACTCTGATGGTCGTAAAGATAACTGGGCATATCGCTGCCAATTGAAATGATACCAAATTGTTTCGGCAAGAAGTGTTTTTTGACAAACTATAATAGTCAGATGTTGATAACACTGGTCTGTACTGTGTATTTCTTCAAGTAATCCTTAAGGAAAATTATATCGTAGATATAAAAGTATTACATAGTATATTCGTCACACAATGATGCCGCAGGATAGACGGCGGAACACAGGCAGATATTGACCTTGATGACGTGATGATCTAGACTAGATAATTTCACTGAACTGGCTAAGCTTGGCCCAAGACGCTTGGGGAGTGTAAGGAAGCATATTTGACAGTAAGACAGCATATGTTAAAAAAATATATATACGATAACTATACAAAAATATATTTTAATTTTAAAATTCTATGTATCTCAAATATTTACCATTCTTTTATGAATTATATTTGTCAGGATATACTAAACTACTAATTATCCACAACGGCTATCAGGCAGCTTCATGGCAGTTAGAACCGACGCGACGGCTAAACGTGCCAACTGAAGCACGGCGCAAGCTGCGGTGATTTAAAATTTAATACCTACGCACTTCGAATTTCGCATCCAATTCATGACAATATGTCGGTTTCCCTACTGCTGCTTTGAGGCCGACTTGTAAAAGCAATTACTACAAAACAACAACAAAAAGAGCGGCGCAGTAGAAAAATAGCGGTATGTTTTGGATGGGCTCACCAACGCATTTTATCAATTTATCAACGTCACACTGTTAAGACAGTAGATACACGACAAATCGAAAACACATTACCTGTCTTCTAATTCAAGCCGAAATAAACCTTATTTTTAGGAAGTCATGGATCATTTTAAGTTTCATACTTATATTGTTTTTTATTAAAAGGTGTAGTGAGGATAGTGATAGATTAAAAAGCTTGAATAACATAAATCATATTTGACTATTAGTCCAGTTATTTTAAGGCCAAATTAGGTGCAAATCTCGGAACATCGACATACCCAGTATATTACCACGTAAAAACTTGTATTTTAGCATCCTAAAACTGTTAGTCTCGATCAAAAACTCGTAATATTAAGATTATAATTAATTGCTAAACATATAATTACCATTTTTATTAACTTTTACTTTAAATTCAATCTTTCATTATAATAATTTTAAAATTTATCAATTCAATAACATTCATAATCTCTTTCGGTACTTAATTGAAAATTGTTGATGGTATCGATCATCTCCGTTATGCACTATACATCAAGTTAATAAAATCGAATAACTAAAACTGCACAACCTGTGTAGTTATCAAATATTCCACCAACGAGTAGAGTAGCTCACCAACATACCAATCGCGTTTATTATCAGATTCAAACTTGGTTAGGGCATAATTTAGACCCTCAAGGATGAGGTCGGACTAAGCGTAACGGATTCCTCCTTCCTGCTCCAGATGAATTACTTAATACAATCTTCTGTAACTGCAAAATTGGTTGTGGCTCAAGATGTGGATGCAGCAAAGCGGGGTTACAGTGCTCTTTAGCTTGCGGCCAGTGTAATGGACAAGCTTGTCTCAATGCTGTACCATATCAGACCGATATTAAAGATGATACAACCTTTGACCCAGAAATCATGAATTACTTGGAGACAAATGTCGTTGAAGACGGTAATGAAGTGGAAATTCTGCAGCAGAGGGACGATGATGAAGAAGAGAATTTAGATTAAAACTTGATCTCGAAATTTTTATTAATTTTGACTACAATAAATGTATAAATGACAGGCTTGATAAAAACATCAATTAAAAATTTATTTCTTTATATAGAAAAAACCTTTTCTTTATTTATATCGAAAGTCATTAGTATAAATTAGATTAGAATTAAAATAGAATTTTGGTATTTTCCTCAACAATTTCTTAATTACATGGCCAGGTAAGTGTTATTAAAAAATATTGACCCTTAATTAAAAATAGATAATTAACACAAAACATTTTTTTATGTAAAAGTTAATAAAAATTGGTTGCCTGTAAAGTCGGTATACGGGCGAAAGTTTTACGTGACAACGACTTTGAGTGGTAAAATAATTTTAATGTGAATATTCATTCGTATAGTAGCAAGAAGGATGAAAGACGCGTGCCTTTCACTTTTTATGTCTGTCTCTCTCGCTCTTAGGCGGGACGCGTGCCTCTCACTCGCTCTCATTGTGAGCGCATAACGTGAGCGGAGCGTAACGCAGTTTCTTGAAGTGTCACCCGGCAAACCAATTTATAAGACGTTGTCACGTCAAAAATGATAATTATATGTTAAGCAATAAATTATAACATTAATATTACGAGTTTTTGATCGTGACTACTAGTTGACTTCAGACAATTCTCTAACCGCGCGCTTGTACGCCCTCTATCTCGAAAACAGTTCAAAGTATAAAAAAAATTTAAATAGAAAAGTTGTAGAAAATTTAATTTTCTACAATATTGATAATAAATACAAATAGCGTAAACCCCATATAAGACGAAATATTTGCCAAAAATTTAAAATAAAGCAATTTTTGTGAGCCCTGAATTTAAAACTTGCGGAAATCCAATTATATGTGACTTTTGAGAACAGTTTTAGGATGCCAAAATACAAGTCTTTACGTGGTAATATACTGTGTATGTCAATTTTCCGAGGTCAAACCCTAAAATGCCTGGACTATATTCAAAAATAGAAATTGTAAACATACCCTAATGTTTTTGAACATGCTATGTTCTAGTTTACACAAATACTCATAATTATCCATCATCCTAGATCTTTAAATAGCTAAAGAAAATATAATATTACAATAATATTTACAGAGATATTTTCAGCATTAGACAATATTGTATATTTGGAAACTCAAGAATATTTGCACCGTTCTTAGAGAAATAATACTAATTTTGAACAGATTATTGAGGAAAATACCTACGACTGCCTACGCTGACATAACGTTAATTCTACCTACCTTTGTAGATTTTATGATAAATACAGAACAAAAAGATGTAATCATACAAAGTGGTGTTAGTTTTCGGGATGGTAAATAAGTTCGAGAAACTTTCATTCAAATAGCTTCCAGATATTCATTCCTTTCAGGTCATATTATTATGCTAATTGTGTAACAGGCCAATTCTTTTAGATTGGAAATACCTTTTTGCCTATAGAACAGTGTTTGTCCAATCCTTAATACTTCTGAAATAAATGTTCCGGTTAGATAGAAGTTAAACAGATATTGCCATTTTTTTCGACGGGTTATCGATATTCAGTAGGCTGTATAGCTAAAAATATTTATAAATAACTTACGATCGTGTGGTGACGGATTAAGAATACGGAATGTCACCACCTCATAACATCCCATGTGTGTCGTAAGAGCCGACAGAGGGACCATACTATGCAGAGAACAGCACTGTAAGAGAAGAAACACTTGAAACAAACCCTATACCAACCCGTTTGGCTAGCGTGGTTTAGTAGGCCAATTCTTTCTTTCAAAGGAGAGGCCTAGTCCAGCAGTGGACTTTAAGGGGCTGAAGATGATGAACTTACGATCGACTTACTTAGTAAAGTGGTTTATAGCCTAAACTATTTCATTATGCGAGCCGGCAAGTGCCCTGCTGTTAGCTAAAAATGTTTAACTTTTCATGCTGTACTGCACTTATTGTAAAATCAACAAAAGTGGCTTTTTATACTTGTGGTATTAGTTTGTGTTAGAAAGAAGTCCTAATATGCAATCCACAAAATAACGTACTTATTGACCACGCCTTATTACTGCCACGTCAGGAATAACCTGGCTATGGATTATTTTCAAATATTTAAACATACTGGCGTTTAAATGTTTCTGCTTGAATTTTATTCATGTACTAGAGGACGCCAGCAGCTACGCCTGCATTTTTTTTTTACCCGTTTTGGCCGATTCCGTGGGAATTTCGGGAAATCCCTTTTTAGTGCACCCCTACGGTCCCCAAGGAACATACATGCCAAATTTCAGCTTCCTGCGCCCAATAGTTTCGGCTGTAGCGTGGCTGTCACTCAGTCAGTAACGCAAGGATTTTATATATTAAGATTTAAATTCGTGACCAGCCAATCTATAACCCAATTTATGCCTACTGATCAATTCAGGCTTAGAAATGTCTGAGATTTTATTTTGTAAGCCAGAACCATGTGTATAGTAGAACAATCTTCAATGTACGATTTGTCTTTAGAAAACGTTTATACTAATATACAAAATTCTAATAATGTTTGGTAAATAATAACCAAACAAAGTATGTTGCATAATTATGAACAGAACTTGGTGCAAACTAGGGCAACTGAATTTATCAGCACTTTGCGAGTCTCTATCCCCGAAATGAAAACAGCTTAAATTTAATTTATTGCTTCAACTACTTGTTCAACTAACGCCCGCTTTCAATATTCTAATAATCGATGTCTTTGGCAGATATAGATAACTGATATATTTTGAATGGAGATTACAAACATATCAGAGATCTTCTTGTTAAATTACTTTGTGTCCTTAAAACGTTTATATTGTTACTTATATTAATACAAAATCTAAACAATGCTGCATCTAAATGAATCAGAACTTTTTCGAATCTTTATTCCCCAAATTAAAATAGCAAAAAGATAATTTATTGTTTCCTACTAAGTTCTTACTTGAGTAAGTTTAGTAGCATCTAATTTAGTAGCTACTTAATGAACCTGCGGAGTGTACTATCGACCGAGGGCTTTCACCTTGCTCTTCACTACGACTAGTTAAAAGTAGTAACATGCAAAATTTTATCGCAATGCTGGAAATGTCAGAAGTTTAATGAAATATTATGAAATAAACAGCGGACTAAGAAAATTAAATTATTGTATGCAACATAAGTTGCTATCAATATCTTTTTACTAAGAATATAATTGTCTGACACTACTTAAGATTATAAAATATAAGATCATCTAGATAATAAAATTCGGACAACACCCTAAAACATGTATATGTTAAACCCCACACGTGATTACAGCACGCACGGTCGTGCTCTTATTTTGGTGGTACAAAGTGTTTGAGGCACGCACGGTCGTGCTCCATTAAAAATCGTTCTATTGGTGGCGGTTTTTTCACGTTTTGTTTTACTTAAACCAAGAAACGAAAGTAGTAACTATTAGAATAGTTCATATTCTATGCAATTAAATCGTTTCAGAAGGGTGAGGGAAACGAAACGCGCCAAAAAATATTGAAATATAATTATCTGTGTCTCAGTTACGAAAGCGTCCGCCATTGTTGTGTTTTGTTCCGTGATCTTTATAATAAAAGTTGTCTTGTGGAAGAAACCGGTGAATATTTTATAAAGATACTTATATAGATTTACTCAGAAATAAATAAATATTAATTGTGAAGTGACATTATTCGTGACAAAGACAAGAAATACAGTGATAAAAGCCAAAAAGTTTTTAGAAGGGCTATTTCTACTCTTGAAACTCGCTATATTCGAAAGTGTTTTATGATAAATATTCTTTTAATAGTTATGAAAGACATAAAAGTACCCAGATTATTTATCTGAAAACATATTTTAGCAACTAAATACTAGCATTGTTGTACATTTTCACTGTTAGTGTGTTTCAAATGGTAAATAATTCACAGCCACAGTGTTCGTGACAGTAACATGGCTGCCTGGCACGGCGAACTTTTTGTTACGCGTTCGGATTATATTTTTTTTAGTGGCGTTAGAAAGTGGCGTACAAATAAATTATGTATTGGGTGAAAACCTAAAGATATATGTGATAATGTTTTTGTATTTATGAACCAAACAAGTAATGAAATTCATTAATATGTGATGAAATGTTTGTGTGAACGAGTGAAAAAAAACAAACCTCTAAGTTTGTAACCTTGTTTTGCCAGAAAAGTGAGTATTTAGTAGTAATTCATGTTATTATTATGATAGTTGATTTTATAACCAACACAATGATATGCAATTTATGTGATATAATTATATTAAGGTGTCATATTTTTTTTTTCCGGTAACCTATGCCAATGAAAATTTGCAGCAACGTGACCTTTCGCACTTGTGGCACTTTGCCTTTCGTTTGATCGCACCTCAAGGGTTAAGGAAAGGTTATAAGCTATAAAGATATATTATATACTATTCAAATTCAAACTGAATGTATTCTAACTGATCATTAAAGGAGAATGACCAAAAGTGGGCTATTTTATGGCACGTTTGCTTCTAAACCATTCATGTCTGTAAAATCTTCTTTTATTTTACAATTTTATATATATATATATATATATTTTAATTTAAAGCGAAACGGGGATTTTTAGTTCAAAATTAAAAGTATCTGCGTTGTTCCGGTCGTGACATCGCCATTCAAAACTCTTTTTGCATATTTCGGCAAATGTTTACAGTTTCTTGCAAACTCCTTTTCTTCTTTCTCTTAGCGTTATCCCAGTTTCAATCTGGGGTCCGCTTTCTAGTCTAACCGGATTTGGCTGAATATTAGCTTTTCCACGAAGCGACTGCCTGTCTGACCTCCGCAACCCGAAGGGATAGCCATATTCCATGGTTTAGACTAGTGTCAGTTTATTTAGAAGGTACTGACGCCCTGTAACGACTGTCAAAGATCTTCATGACAACCGGGACCGACGGCTTAACGTGCTCTCCGAGGCACGGGGCAAGCGATAATTAACAAGTCAATACGCACATAACTCCGAAAAGTCATTGGTGCGTGCCGTGGATTCGAACCCGATACCCTCTGCATGGCAGTCTGTTGGTATATCCACTAAGCTATCGCTGCCTCACTCTTGCAAACTCCTTTTAATAGGGAAAAATGACATTCATAGTGAAAACAGAGTGACATAATAAAAGTTCTAATAAGCAAAATAACACCAAAATCTTATGATATTTTGATAAATGTATTGTGGTGAAATATTTTCTATAGATAATATGTTTATCCTTTTGCAACATATTACCTACGAAATAATGTTTTGTACTTATTGAAAATATGGGTACATATTTTTATTATACTGGTATCTATAATGTCTTACGTCAGTTATTTTGACATGAAAACAGTCAAATTCATAGACGAATATGTCAAATTGCTTTTTCACCTATGCTTAAATATTATCTTTATTGAAAAATAAGTAATTTACTGTCGTTTATATTGGCTTGAACAATCCTTTGTAGAGCAAACAAGTTTATTTCGTGTTATCAAGACTCGTGGGTTCACTAAAGTTTGAGACAGTCTTTATTGGTAACATTAGTATGTCGTCTGGACTTAGAAAACTAGTCGTGGTGAGGATTGCGGTTATGGGTTATGTTAAATCTTCCTTTGCGGTACCTCGGCAGCAACACGTTCGTTCTTTGGATAAGCTATCTGATTCGGCGCTCAATATTTTGACATCATGGATAGCGCCTGTGTAAGTGTTGTTTACTTCTCAATTCCTACAATTCTCTCGTGCTCTCCTCACCGAATATTCAAACAACTTTAATTGTTTGTTTCAGGAATTGAACGGAGTAGATTATGTTTATAATGCTACACATTTATTGAAGCTGTTTTTACTTCTGAGGTAATGCCTGTACTACATTATGGTATACGATATACAAGCTCCTGCTTTATTTTGAGGTGATTTATTTGAAGAAGATTTATAATAACATGAAGTAAACGATAAAAAAATGAAGAATAACATAAAAACTGTGTTTCATTTACCTATTAAGCATAAAAAAGTGTAGTTTTAATGCCAACTTTGTACTAAGGTCCAATAGAATGATCTTATCTTTTGCGAACTAGCCTCACTGAAAGTTTTACCCTCAAAAGAGAGTGAGACACTCTTCACACTCTCTTTCACCGTTTATTTTCCCACGTCCATTACATCAAACACATCAGCATAAAAATCTTTTGTTACCTAACCTACTCATTCTGCCGACTCTGTCATATAATTCAATAAAAAATACGTACTTACTGTAGATTTAAATAACATGATGTGTATTCGCCTTATGCCTGATTTTGAATGAGGCTGAAGCTTCTGTCACAGAGGCTCCAACAAGCGACTAATGGATTATTCCACAAGGATGGGTACTCTACACGTTTGAGTTGGTAACAGCCTTTTGTGACTTATTCATGTTAATAATTTCTAATGCTAATCCTGCGGTGTATTATGATGTCCGTTTTTTAAACATTATGGTCTCTAAGTTATTTGGCAGTCAAAGGATTTTTTTTAGATTTAGCTTTTTCTGAAATATGATTATACTGCTACGTCGAAGGTCGCGGCGCTCGATTCCCGCTCAAGTCAAACATTTGTGTGCATGAACATGGATGTCTGTCTTGGTCTGAGTGTTTCTATATATAATATGTATGTATTTACAAAAAAAAGTATATATGTATCTTTATCCATTATCTAGTACCCATAGTACAAGCTCTGCTTAGTTTGGGACTAGATGGTGATGTGTGTATGTGGTAGAATATAATTATTAAGAGGTGTTGCTCTAAGGATATTTCATTGTTTGATTTGGAAGAGTTCACAGTGGAGGCAATTACGTTCTGTTTTGAAGGATTGCTTAGAAAGGTGTCACGGTGTTGTCGTGTTCCAGCTAACCTAGGTATTAACCGGTCATGGAAGCTTCGACTGGTAGCATGACATTCGTTAGAAACATGTTTGGCTGTCATCACTACTCCTGCCGCAACGTAGTGAAAAACACACCGTTGCACACTTTGATGTTCAAGCAGCGCCACGACTTATTCGCAGTTTTGACAGCAATAGGTAGAACCAAGAATAGTCTTAGCTTAGGCTATATTGAGTCAATCAATCTAAAGAAAGTATTGAAAATATTAAATGAGTTGAAGTCTCTTTATTTCTTTTAATCTGCAAACTTAACACGCCTATATATTTTTATGGCAAAAACCCTACAGGTATCCTTTTTCAAATTAATCAGTCTACAGTTTATTAAAAAAGTATGTAAATAGTTCACGATTGTTAGCTGTTCAGTTATTGTCACCTCAGGCGTCAATTACAGGAAACAATTTATTATATTTATGTGCAAAATTCATTTTTAACTACTTACCAAATAATTGTGAATTTTCTTAGAGCCACAAGGTCGATTTTCAATTATAAATGCAGTAATTTGCGTAATAAACTTAGGTAATTTTTGTTCTGTTTGTTATGCAAATTGCCAACTGAAGCAATACAGATTTAACACCACGAATATCACAGATATTTGTTTAAGTAAGTGAAACTGAAGAGTTTAAGTTCAAAAAGGCTAATTAAACTACAATAATACAAACAAGAAAAGCTGGAAAACTCGAAACCAAACCCTATGCGACCAGGCTAAATCAGTAAAGTCTGGCCAGTATGTTAAGGTTACCCAAATCCTCCTATTGCCTATTAGGTATTGTATCCTCAAAGGGATAGGCAGAGGAGTAATATTACACGCACATTTTGCCATGATTTTTAAGGTCCAACGTACCTAATAGGGGGCTTATTGCCGTACCGGGCACATTACCAGACTCCGTGCTGCTACTGAGAATTTCCTAACGGAAAAACCCAATAACACTTTTCCCGACCCGGGAATCGAACCCGAGACCTCCCAATGCCACGCGCACATTTATGCCGCGAGACAAACGAGGCAGTCAACATTAGGCTTCGTGCGTCACTAATAGTGGCCTGTGATGATGATAATGAAGCCTATGTATAGCAGTGCACTAAAAAGGTTGGATGATGAATCATAATAATCCACCTACCCACGTTTTATTAAGTAGGTATATTTTATAGATCACACTTCATACTGTCTACTCCGTATTCCTTTACAATACCTTGAAAACGCGCACCCCATTAAAATAGACTGCGTCTATAAATACTAAAGGCGGCCATGTTGAAAAAACGTATGGGCATCCATCCGAATACACAGTCCACCCCAGTGGTGCGGTCCATTTTATGTTGACCTCCCCTACCGCTCAGGTAATTAACAGAATGAGGCGTAGTAAGTAGAAAGATGCTGGTGTAAGGGGTCTTGGTAAAATGGTTTTCGATGCTTTTATTTGCTTGTGCCACCTTTATTGACACTGCTCTCTTGCTGAGTACAGACGATTATGTGTATGAATCTATAATTTTTTGCTGGCTTATAACGAGAAGACCTGACTATCCAACTGCGTAAAATTTGAACGTTTTATTTAATCAAATATAACACATTTAATTATGTATTATACCATAGTTTGCAAAATTACTCTCACTCAATTATCTAAAAATATTTCCTTTGTATTGGTAAAAAAAGTAAAAAGGATCTTCCCGTACCGGGAATCGAACCCGAGCCTCCTGGGTGAAAGCCAGGTATCCTAGCCACTAGACCATACGGGATGTTATATGAGCATCGAAAAGAGTATTTATTTCCTTATTATTTAATGATATAAATTTATTAATTAATTTTATTGTGATAATATTATAAATACTTTTGAAAACAATTTATAACTTTCATTAAATACATAAGTTAATATAATGTAATCTTACTAATCTTCAGAAATCTGAATCTTACAATTTGCTTTTGTTTTGCTGTATTTTACGCTATGCAATGCCATCTATGAGCTGCTCGAATCATTTTGTTCTACATAGACTAAGCACTACATGTTCGAGAAAGAAATTCTCAAAACTGAAAACAGATGTCGCTAAAATACTAGCGAATAACACCAACAAACGACCGACAAACACTTGAGTTCCATAGAAAACTACTAGAGGGCGCTAAACATTACCAATTTGTTCGGAGCTAATTTAGAAATAAATGTTTTTTACTTTGCAATAAGTGGTTAGTGTACGTTTGCTTCCTTTTCGTTTGTATTGAAAACAGATGTCGCTAACATACTAGCGAATAACACCAACAAACGAACGACAAGCACTTGAGTTACATCGAAATCTACTAGAGGGCGCTTTACGTTACCAATTTGTTCGGAGCTAATTTAGAAATAAATGTTTTTTGGTTGGTGTACGTTTGCTTCCTTTTCGTATGTATTGAAAACATATGTTGCTAAAATACTAGCGAATAACACCAACAAAAGACCGACAAGCACTTGAGTTCCATCAAAATCTACAAGAGGGCGCTTAACATTGACATTTTTTTCGGAGCTAATTTATAAATGTTTTTTACTTTGCAATAAGTGATTAGTGTACGTTTGCTTCCTTTTCGTTTGTATTGTAGTGTGTTTGTGATACCATTAATTAATGCTCGAGAACAAAATATACTGTCATTTAATTAGGTATTGGCCATTGGGTGAATGTAATTTATGCATGCTTTTGGTATTTTTTTTGATCAATGAGTGCTTGGGATAATTCATTAAAAAGCCTTTGTATTGCAGTGATATTGTTAGACTTTTTATATTATAGACATAAATATAACATGAAGTAATTTAATACAAACACATTTATATAAATATGAATATCTCTTTATTTTTAACAATAAACTCTAGACTCGGAGGAGGTATTTATCACTTAATTTTATCTATTTACTAAATAAATTTGCCACGTACATACATATGAATGTAACATTGAATCTATTACAGGTATTACTATATAGTTGGGATTTCTTAAGAAGTATTGTTAGGTATTCTAATTTACAATAAATAGTAAGCGTTTCAAGTTAGCATTCGTGATTAAATCTTACAATTGGAAATATATTTTATACTTTTAATACTGAAGGAATACTGACACCGAAATGGAATGAAGATAAGGATGGAATGTAAATATAATGACTAGAACAGTTTCAAAAATAACTACACAACAATATTTGTAGAAATGTATCAAAATCAGTCAAATACAATTAAGTACGGTTCCTCCAAATGTTTAGTTTACAGCTACATAAATAGAATCAAGAAATTTTAACACATTGACTACAAACTTAAAATTAACAATCATAGTTGTTTTTCTATTATTTTGTAGAGATATAAGACAATTTTGAAGATAATCTACACATTCAGTAACATGGATCTTGAAAGCGGCTATACTAAAATCGGAACGTCACAAAACGGTTATCAATGGATGACTTTAAGCGTATTACAAGATCTTACAATCATTTTAGAACATGTTATTTCATTACAGATGTCACTAATTGTCGTATTAATATATCACTTTAAGCGTTAATTTGAATAAAGTTGATTATAAACTATTTGGATGACTTGATTATAGCCAGCCGGGCGACGGTGTTTCTTATGCTTATGACTACTGCATTGAGATGTGATAGTAAAGATTATAGCATGGATTTATCATGAATCCATCTCAGTGTAGTATTCGGGTAGTTATAGGCTAGATTTAGTGGGCATCTCGTCGCCTCCTTCCTGGTCCGCCGGCGTAGTTGGCAGCTGCGAGTCCCATAAGGTGCTTAGCTTGAAGAGCGCCAGAGTATCCACGGCTAAGGCCAAGGTCGAGGGCTCGCTTCTCGCTGCAACAGATAATAGCGTAAGTTTTCCGTTTTTAAATGTTTGTTTTGTAAAAGCCAACTATTTTGGCTACACGATGTGATCTACACACATTTTGGCATTGTACCTTGCATCGCATTGTAGTAATTATACTATTTTGTGTTCTAAGAGCTATGGATATTAAGGTTATTATTTTTAAACTAAAGAAGGATACAAACTTATGCTTATATTTTATAATAAAAATTAAGTACATTGTTTTTAGGAAATTTTCATTTTGATAGCCCCTTCGTCGCACAGGTCACTTTTTAAGTGTAAGCATATTATTATTATTAGGTCCAGTTAAAGACTAAGTTTAGTTATAATTAGCTTCAATATGCTTGTGAAGATATTATTAGCCAGTAAATTCCATATTACGTAAATTTTATGAGATGTAAATTTTTGTATACTCCAATGTAAACAAATATGCACGAACTGATACAAATGCCACCCAACGTGTTAGCAATACAGTCGTACTGTTCTCCTGAAACGTTATTCTATGGAAGCGTTCGTTTATGTTCAAATGAATGTTTCAACAAATCGCAGGCTATTTTTCTACAAACAGCTCGTTTGTAAGCATATTAATCATCCTGTTAGTTAATTTTAAAAGGAGATTTTTCTTTTAATCAATATTCCATCTAATCGTGATGCTTTAGAAGGATCCAATAGGTACGGATTGACATTTGCCACCAAATTACGCTATCGCTATTTATCTTTAATACTAATTGATTAATAATGATGCATCTATTCAATACGGATAAAGTTACAATCTATTCTAATCCCACGATATTAATAGTCTTCGTCCATAAATAATGTATTTATAAATGTATTTTAATAAATGTACCTCATAATGTATCGTAAACTCGTTTAACCACAATGTTTTGTTTTTGTTTTAGTTTTAATTTTACCTTTTTATTTTATTTTGTGATTATTAGAATTATATTACGATTCAAATAATATATCAGAAAACGAATTTCTTGTTAGGAAAGGTTACGCTTTTGTGGTTCACTTTCACGCCACAAGGGAATTGTGCCTTATTTCTATTGCTAAATTTCACAAACGCTAACAAACACTACGTTATTGCTATTGTTTTGCTACAATCTATTTTATTATGGTTCTCTAGTAAGTTGAAATTATAGATATCTAAACAATATTGCTATCTACAACAGAAATTTATGGCTCATGTTTATTTCAAATATAATTCTATGTTTTCAAAGGATAAGACAAAATTCTTCATATTTACTAAGTATCTAGTAATTATGTATTACTGAGATGCGAAGAAGCCGGAATATAACTTTTTAAATAAAGCTGCCAATGGGATAATCAAGCAATGTTGAAGCGAGCAGGTTATGGAGCTAATAATACAAAGCTAGAATATTTACTTTTACCATACTTGGAAGCATTTTTATATAGCATTCACTAAACTACTAATGGTAATCAAGTAAATATAATTATAGGCAAAATAATCGTTCATAGGCCAAACGAATGTTAGTAAATCGTTGCACACTCAAAATAATGTAAGTATAAAAACTAAAAATAAAATGCTAAATATTGGTTAAATTGTAAGCAAAATTTATATGCTACGTGTTGTATAGACGACTATCAGAGACATACCTAGTGATGTCGTCTTTATAGCTGTAAAAATAAAAAATAAACATTATACGATAGAAAGTGGTAAATAAATTAAATTTTATATTAATAATAATTGATAATCTAACTTATTGTAGTAATAAAAAGTAATATTGTAATTTATAAAAAGTATTTACACGAAGAATCATGGAATTTGTTTGCTTTTTTAAACAAACTCCATGTAAACTAAGGTCAAAATCGTTTCCTATTTATTTATTCATAAAAGTTGTGGTAAAAAAATGCACAGTTCAATTTTATGAGTAAAAGAATTTGGACATATGTATCAAACAATATACACTTTCACAATGAAACAGGGATGGTAAATTTGAAAACATAAACCCATCAAATCATGCAAAACAGAAGTAGTGACAGTGATATAAAAAACGTTTAGAATAATTTCACATTTTGGAAATATGTATAAAAGATATGATAAGTTTTGTGAACACTCAGAACACAGAATGAAATAATGAAAATAAATCTTTTGATGTGTTTTACAAATAAATTATCTATTGTCGTTATAATTTCTGAATGTTTGATAAATGATGTTTGTAGAGAAGATCTTAGAATAACAGTTTTAGCGAGGAGGTTTGTTTATACTCACTTTTCCATTTTGCGTTCAATCTGGATGAGGTTTCCGAGGCGGTTCAGCATGTCCATAATCTCTTCCGGTTCATATTGGACATCATCGCGATAGTAGTTGCTTGGACTGAAAAGATATACGAAGTATTAAAAAAAGACGAACTTTAATATTGAATAGAAATAGGACTATCTAGCTGAATCTAGCATACTTAGGTATATTTAAAGTATATTATGGTGTGAAATTAAGAAGACAGCGAAAGCTTAGTGGAGATACCAACGGACTGTTATGCAGAGGGTATTGGGATCGTATCCACGGCGCGCACCACTGATTTTACGAATTAATGCGCGTATTAAATTGTTAATTATCGCTTGCCCGTGCCTCGGAGAGCGCGTTAAACCGTCTGTCCCGGCTGTCATGAATATCTTTGACAGTAGTTACAGTAAACTGATACTGGTCTAAACCATGAAATATCGCTTTCCCTTTGGGTTGCGGCGGTCAGACGGCAGTCGCTCTGTGGAAAAGTTGATATTCTGTTATATCTAGTTAGACTAGTAAGCGGACCCTCGGCTCCAAGGCAAGAAATCTTGGATGCAACTAGGATAACGCTAGGATGATGATAATGTTGTGGTGTTAAATTCATTCAAGATGTTTGATAATTTATCTCCAAGTAGGTAGCACAAGACAATAATTTAACATATTAGACATTATACCACTACCTCGGGTAAGCAGAGGCGGGTACAACAAGGAGCAGCGCAATGAGCATGAAGCTCGCTAACAGGCAGCTTGCTCGGACCATCCTGAAACAAACAATAAAAGCATATAAATGCAAAGAATCTTAATTGTACCAAAATAAAAAAATATGGACACACGACACAACAATATAGTCAGAAAATATTAAGATAGGAATCAGAACATATTATTACCCGTGATCCCAAACAATAATATTATGCATATAGGGGATGGATATGCATAGTTGGCTTAATAGCAAGCCGATGTCAATTCAGGCCACCCTAGCCCAAGCTGTTCTGGCGTATAATGAACGAAAGCCGCGATGAAATTTCCTGAGTGTCATTAATGTTCATCTTCAATTTATTACGTAATCTTATTTACCGTAAAAGCTATTCTCGAGGAGAACACCAAAATTACGAATTTGCATTTCCAAAGCATGTCATGGTTTGAATTTGGTATTGATACTTTATCAAAAGTTAATGCATTGAAGTGATGACTGGTAGATTTTGCAGAAAATCCGGATAACCAACGATTGATGGCAGTAAACGAAGCAAAAGAGGTACGCAAAAATCGAGATAAATGACACCTCATTATTCACGCTTATGAAGCAAGGCTTACGTTTATTAACATATTTATATAATAGTTGACACAATCTAGTAGGTAAAAAATACCTGATACCTGTCTGTTTTGAGACTAGGTGTAAGATTTTTAAAGCCAGCCTCAAAATATATTCATATTTCTATTGCAAAGGATGTCAGGTTTTTGCGCTTAGATTGCGTCCAAATACCATTGATGGTGCTGACGGTTTATATAAAACGTCGGTTCCCAAGAAATATACGAGAAATCGAATACTGCATTGATGCAAATCTTCTTAAATTTTCGTAAAGTATTTAGAAAATTCGTGTCGTGTTTTAAAGGACGTTGGAGCAATGCAAATCATGATGGTTGCGATGATGTATTGGCTAAAGAGAAAAACCACATCAAACTACAGTTTTAATATTAGGTTCGGTTGAAAATTAAATCAAAATTTGCCACAAAGTGCATGAACGTGTGGATTTTCAATGGTATCTGATATTCATTCTCACATTACGATAAGTGCACTCTCACCTTTACTTATTCGCTTTTTAAACCATTGAGTACAACAGCGATACTTAATAGATTATCAAACACCTTACAAACCGCAGCATTGTGGTTTCCATTTAACATAATACTTGAATAGTTATCTGTACAAAAGAATGTTGCGGCACTTAATGGCTACGAGTTTCACCTAGATTTCCAAGTGGGTTTACAATCGGATTTGTGTAGCCAGCTTCTCTTGACAATCAGCCATTAAATTTTATAAACTGCATTTAAGTCTGACTACAAAGCATGCAAAAGGATAACTAATTTTCTGTTGGAATTTGAGGTAAGTTTGACTGGAATATTTATGAAGTAATCAATAAAAAGGAATTTGGCGTGCGTCTGAAAGTGAGTATCCTTAATATCAGGATATCAATAACAATCCATCACCCAGTTACGATTAGCTGGATGTTCTCACAATGACGCACACTTTTTGGATGGAATTTTACATGTAACTTATTACTTTTGTTAACAGAGCCATTAGGGACAGCTTGTCAAATTAATACACTTAAGATATGAACTCATCACAAGGAGCAATATATTTTATACTGTAATGAAACTCAAAGAGCAATATGTCGTTATAACATGAGTTGTTTTTTAGGGTCCCGTACCTCACAAGGTAAAAAAAGGAACCCTTATAAGATCACTTTATTGTCCGTCTGTCTGTCTGTCCGTGTGTCACCACCAATTTTCTCAGGAACGGGTGGACCTAGCAAATTGAAATTTATACCAGATACTGAGGTCTATGGTTCCGTGGTTTTTCCAGGTTAGGTGTATAAGAATCAGGGTCCTGGGTCAACCCGATAAAAGATATGGTCAAAATTAGATTTTTGCGAAAACTTGTAAGTACCAAAATTAACCTTAATTTTCAACTTTTTTTAATTTTCGGAATTTTTTCTTTACTTGTGCTGTAAGACCTTGGTTTTAACCAAAATTGACAATTCTAGGTCAACCGTAAGTACCCTATAGGTTTTGGGTCGAAAACCTATATGGTAGTTCCCGTTGAACTAGAATCACGTAATTTGGCCAAAAGCAAGGTCTTACAGCACAAATAAAAGAAAAATTACAAAAAATAAAAACAGTGGAAAATTTAAGGGTGTCCCCATACATACATAGTAGACTCCATTTAAGATAGTCCTCTAAGTTGTATGGGCGCTCATACAGATTTAGAGGACTAGCGTAATTAGCACCAACCTCAAATAAGGTAAAATGCGTACGGAACCCTCGGTGCGCGGGTCAGACTAACACTTGCCCGAATTTTTCTTATATAGTTTTAGTTTATTTCAAACATATATAGTGCAAAATATGTGAATAGGTATAATAAAAGCTGAATAATTTCGTCAATAAATGCATTGAAAATCGAGAGAAACTTTTCTCTCTCGATTCCCAAACTCTTGAACCATCATTTTATTTTCTAACAGTAAATAATCACGTATGAGTATGTGGGTTGTTACATACGTAACAAGAATTTGTCTTCTGAGTAATCTTCACTTAAACTTCCCATTGGAGAAGTGCAAAAAAACGTACTTATATGTAAATAATTTACATACAAAACGATCCATATCGTTGAAACTTTTAATTAATTCGAGTCTTGAGAAAAAGCTACGCAATACGTGGGGAAGCTGTCGACCCAGTTTTATATTACCGTCGATTTCTTTGCAACTTTTACACTAATTGGTCTTTGAAACAAAACACTTCCACTTTTTCATATTGTCTAAATGAGATCTATAGATAAGACGACAACATATGGCCATCTAAAAGTGCTGGTGGGAAAATCATTGTAAACAGGAGACAGAATGCTTTATATCACGATGTTGAGTATTATTTGGCGTTAATGTTACCTATAAGTAAAGACATAGTTGAGGTGCCTTTCTCGACGAGAACTATTTTGAACATTTACTGTACGAAAACTAGAGGTACATATTAATTGAACCTTCGTTAGATTTAAACTCATTACATTCTGCGACACAGTTTCCTAATTGACGCGCACACAGCCTTAATATGACGTCATGTACCTATGAATATAATAATGTATAGGTAAGGTTGTTTCAAGATAAGAAAGTTATGGATTCGTTTGAGTTGCGATGGTGGTGTTTTCTTCTCTTAGCGTATTATGTACTTTTAGGTAATAGTACATTGACCGATAGTAGATACAGCTAAATATTCAATCGATTAATATTTCTTTTACAATCCTATTCAGAGATCTAAAATAAAATGTTGTGCTTTAGAAATTTTATAATTGACTGGACATACAAAAAATATATGTCAAATAATCTGCTATTTTATCCGAGTTAATCTTTATTGTCTAGGCATCAGATACTTATACAGATACAGATACTTTGTCTTAGTTAGCTTCTAAAACTATAAACATGATCCAATTTACGTTTTAATTTAAAAAAAGCTTAACTCCATCGTCCACAGTCTTGTTGTGCTTTCGCCGCAAATTCATTGCCAAACATTAAGCTGGAACTTATACGTTACTAACGATAATCTCATAACCAAGCATTATCGTGTGTAGCCGCTCAACCGGTTTATTTACCAAGCCCTCTTGTCGTATTAATTAGTTGGTGATACGATTACATACATTGTAACATGTTTCGGATTCGTCCACTTCACATCGTTGTCTAACCTTTCAATTTCGCCCACACACTAAGCCGTTACAGTTTCTTTCATATTTTCTTTCAATCCGATTATGAAAGGTCAACCTTTCTACTACTTATTAGAAGAAGAACTTATTACACTTTACTGAGATTGGCCTTGGCCATGAATAATCGCTATCCCTTTAGTATCTGTATGAAAAGGTAAGATTCAGCCAAATCTTGTTAAACTAGAAATTGAACGAGATTGAACGAGTTCCGATGATGTAAATGTTGGATGCAACCGGGATAACGCTGGTTAGGACAACGATGCTGAGACCCAAAATTGAAAAATCTCAGATTGTTTGTATCAAATCTTATAATTGACCCTTATAAATATACATTCTGTATCTATTTCGGGCTTTACTTCTACACAAAGTATTACGTAACAATCTAATTTTGATAAACTTCGGTAATACTGCGGGAAGTTTTTCTAACTTGTATAACAAAAATATGAGCTTAGCACCTTGCGCATTAATGATACATGTATATTAGGTATATTTTGTGTCCTATTTCCGTAGCAGTAGCTAGTTTGTAAAGTCTTCAATATTATTTATTTAACACACAAGCTATTCTGATCTATTTTCGTATAGTCAGTTGGGTTGGCAATCTAAAGTTATGTTCCATGTGTTGAATTCAAGTTTGTAATCGTACTATTCTTAAAAGAAAATTGGACCAGAGCAAGAGGATTTTGATAATTTATGTTCACTATTGTTTCAGATGTTGTGTGTGTGTGTGTCATCGTTGAAATTCAGAAATTGCACAACCCCTTCCAGTGCATATAAATAAATTATTATAAATAAATATATAAATATTGAAAATGTTACTTTATCATGTCCGCAAAAAGGGGGAGGCCTTTGTCCACTACCGGACAAAGGCCTCCCCCAAGGCCCACGGTCTTCACCTAGATCAATCTTGAGCCATCCGCATGCATCGGCTTCCCGCGATCCCAATTAAATAAGATGACATTTTATTTACCCTTTATGATCTACTTAAAAACATTAATATACGTAACACCATAACACTATGATACTAAGGAGAAGGTAAACATCAATCGACACAAATTTAAAACTGAAATTAGGAACGATTTCGGAACAGATTATAATAGAACAAACGAACTGCAAGCTCGATTAAGATCCCAATAAAATAGTTGCAAACGTGTATTTTATTTGGAAGGCATAAATGGAACACGTTACACGTATGACCCAGCTTTTATACGTATGTCAGTGGTAGCCTGAAGCTAAAACGACTGAACTTGCTCGTTAGTTGCTGAGTCCTTCCTGCACATTGTCGTGGACGGTGGCTTCATTTGCACCTTTGTGAGCTCTATAGTACACTATAACTTTTTTATGTTACTATAGTTTTGTGCTGGTTTACGCTTAAGTTTAAAGGATTATGATAGTATCTAGGACTAGTACATTTATATGTTTCTTCACTTAAGTAGCGAATGAACATATCGATATTTTAGTATATTTATCTATATTTTAAAAATATAGCATTTTTTTATTTACAAATATTTAATGTTGAGATAACTATTACTTTGGCTGATTCACATTTTCGTATTCAACGAAAGCCAGCTTCTTTATAAATCCCCTTAATCTATTTGGATTAAATTTAAACTTTGCTAAGTATAAAAGCAATGTCATCAAGGATCTATTTTAGACTTAAAGGAAAGATAAATTAAAAAGAAATACCTTAAAAATAAATCGGAATACAAAGATGTACCACTTTATACAAAACTAATACAAAATAGAAATGTAATACAGAGTATGTCGACGGAAGGTTGCACGTCTTGCGTTTGAAAGTAACCTTTCAAAGAATCGTATAGTTTCACTTTTCAAAGGTCCTTTGTGTTAGTCAGTCACTTTGAGCCGCAAACATACTGCGATTCCAGGTTTTTCGTTATAATAATATCCTCGAAATAATTATAGTTTCAAATGTATGGATATCGTGGAGAATTTAGTATAAAAGATAAGATTTGACCTATTTGAAATTATTTAGTCATAAGTTAATAAGTAAGATTTTAGTAATATTTAGTTGCACACTTTCAAAAATAGTTTTGGTTGAATCAAATTATTCAGAAAAATTCACATCAATAAGTCTTGACTCAAAGATGAACAAGTAAAAAAATTAAAAGATCTGATAGACACTAAATACGTCAAATAATGAAGCATAACAAAAACATGTGGAAGTTAAATCTTCTATATATAGGTACTTTAGTTAAGTATCGTAAACAGGCCAATACTTAAAAAAAAACACACAGCACACTTATCAATTTAAAAAAACTTAGCAACGATGACTACAGCTTTTAATATTCTATGCATGTTTTTCCTCACAAACACATTGTATCATCTAGTACACTTCTATTTTTACATCAAGTATCTAGACAGTCACAATTGTTACAAAAGCTTAATATATTTTTACTAATTCCAGCGCTCGCTAGTCCGTCGCATAGTGTAGGCCTCGACTCTAAAGGCAAGTCAAGTATTATCCTATCAATGAAATTCACCATATATTGCAATTCGGCGTTTATTCGTACATGGTGGATGACTTTCGTGTTGTTACTGGGGATCTAGCTACTGGAATCGAGGTACTTTCAAATTTCTATTTTTGGCTCTATTCATACCATCATCTAGGAATTCACTATTACCATGTCTCAGGCATCCTGCTTGAGTTATTTTCATAATAAATTCAAGTATTGTTTGTCGCCACTTCTCAGTAGTTAGCGACATGAAATATTTGGATTATATTAATAGCAAGCAACTAAATCCCTTTAGAGCAAGCGGCTTTAACAGAGCCAAAACTATAATGTTAAGTAATTATGATTGTAGATTAATTTGGCGTTTAATGTTTTCATTAGTTTTGAGTTATTGTTAAGTTGACACAACGCTTATATTCGGTTGTATTTGTGTTGTAGATTTATAATTTCAAATATATTAAGTATAAATAAAAATACAAATGTATTTTTATAGATGCATACACCTACAACGCCTCAACACCTACAAAATCATTATTTTTTATGCCACCAAGTGCCTCCTAAGCGACTGAATCAATTTCAATTATGATTATTGAGTATACATGAAGACGTTTTTATGTTTCAATGTAACAGATGTGCTAGGAGGTGGTGCTGTTGTTGAGATATAGAAAATATTATATTTTCTTTATCTCATAACAGTAGTTAGAAATAAAATAGGTACTTAATATTTACTAGTGGCCACTAAATCGAATACCTACATCAATTATAACTTCAGTTAAATATACCACGTAGGCAGTAATAGATTGTATTTCAAAGAAATACTAGTATTTTCCATGTAAGAGTAGAACCCTAAAAACTATACCCTAATTAACATTAATGGAACCATACTGACTCATGCGTATTATAAATGAAACGGCAACTCATTGTTAAACGAATAATGACTTAAATCAATACTATCCGGTTGAAAGCTAGCAGAAAATATTTTTCCATTTGTCATAATCCGTATCTGTACAATTTTTCAATACAGCTAAATCGGAACTCCCATTCACATAAAAGTTGATTATAAACTTGTTAATTGTGATTTATAGCGAAAAGTTCTGTTAATAATTAACGACAGTGAAAATTATTTTTAATAGAAATATTCTTAAACAAAAATGCTTTTTACAGGGAAAATATCAATGGATTGGGAACAAGATATTCACGGTAGGAACTAGTTATGGAACTCTGTGGGTCACTGTTTATAAAAGAGATACTCTCCAATATATTTATGTCTAATATGTATTATGGCAAAGGTGATGAAACGAATGTGGCAAAACAAGAATGGAAATAATTTGTATTCATTCACACTTTTTGCTGTCATAATTGTGAACCAAAAGCCTACAAAATCTTTGTCCCATTAAAATGATGCAAATAGGCACAGAAGTTATTCATAAAATTTTCTGTACTCCAGACCACGATGCTATAAATCCCGGAATGTCTGTTTTATTTCATTCCGGGAACATTTGACTCAGTAATGAATCTCTTAATATTGTTGTTTATGATCCTCTGCAAAACGTGTTAGACCATTCACAAAATTTGTTGGTACAGTTTTAATTGTATTGTTGAGTGTAAATGTATTTGCTCAATTATATTTTTATATAGTTTTGTTGAATAGAGGTCTAAATTTAGTTCGATTTGGGCCCATTTAACGACTTATGTTGTTTTGCAGCAAATTGTATTTGGGTTCGCTTGTTCTCAATATTCATTGTTTTTGCCAAAATGATTCAAACAATTCAATATTCACTGATATCGAAGTAATCTAAATTAACTTATCTATAACACTATACGCCAACTATATAATTGAAAATTAATTAGATAATTCTTTACTATATGAAACTGATAGTAGAAACTACATGACAACGTAACATTGTTCGTAGTAACATTAAAGGTTACAAAAGATATAAATATCGATTTGTTCGAAAGCCGTAACGAGATAAAGCGGGATGATTTGTTGTTAGGATATCTTTTGCCCGAAATTCAACAAATTGGACACCAATCTGTAGAGATCCTTTTTACGTTCGTGATCCCTATCTTTGCATTTATTTTCAAAATTTGTTGCTTTCTATTTCTGAATAACGCAAGTAAGTATGAGAATCAAATTCGAGATGCCTTTTATCTAAAACATTATCTTCCGCTATTACTTTTTAATCCTTTTCCCACGTAACCACGTTGACTGCGTGTAGGTATTGTTCTTTATCTACATCAAGAGACATTGTTCTTGAACGTCATTGTGAGCTGCAACACCGCTTTTATCGATGTTTGCATCAACTCGATACACCGTACAACTTCTTATGGGAAGCCCTGTTATGCTATTTTTTATAAGTGAAAGGGAAGGATTTTTTATCTCAGTATTAATACTTCTTTAATCATTCCTTCATTTTAAAATTACCTGCTAAAATTTCACTCCTGTCCAGTTTTAAAACAATTTGGATCATTATAGAGTCTTCTTCATTATGCCAGAGTCTGTTTGGCATGGTTTTGCAAATTACCATTATTATTAGTTTGTTCCCAAAATATTTTGTGTTTGTATAATTTTTCTTTTCTTTAAAACTATTTTCTTGACACTGTCTCCATTTTAGCGTTTCTCAAGAATACTTTATTATTGACAATATTGGTCGTCAATCTAAAACATACGAATTATTTTGATGAAACCTGTCAACTAAGCAACTTTGATGTCATCAACAAATTTATCGCTGGGAGGCATCTTCGTGTTCTAGTTCTAGGATAGAAAGCCAGACTTTAGCTATCATAAGAAAACAGTTTTTTTATTTATTTCACGGGTAATTGCCCGAGTGTTTACTTGAAAAGTTCATTGGGTTTTAAATTACAGCACCTTAATAAAATGTACATTATTTTTCGATCGTTTAATATTTCTTTGATGAAAAATATTTCTTATAATACATTAAAAGCTAAACGTAAAATGTCAGCCACATTAATTCTCCAACAAGTAATCAAAGTAAAACATACAATATGTTCGAGCAGTTAAGTTTCTGAAAATTAAGGTACTGTAATTTAGAATCAGAAGTCAATGTAGATTGCACAGTAGTTAAGGGCCACTCTGTCAATGTTACAATTTATCCCCATATCAACGCAATCAATTAAAACCTGGATGTCCTTTTGGAATAGAAAACTGCAACTGTTAATTTTGAAGCGGATCATGTTCGGAACTCACTCAGAGCAAGTGATTTTAATGCTTTAGTTATGCACTACGATACACAAAAGCACTTTTCGAATGCATATATTGTTTGGTCCAGTTTTAATAAAACTACACGAAAGACACGTCGGAGCAATTTTCAGAATTTACGTTGGACCACAAAACGTGTAAGCTACTATACGCGGTAGGTAGTCTATTGACATAGAAAATTGAACGTCCCGCCGCCGCAGCAACAGCAGCCAATATGTATAGAATATTGAACTGTGAAAGGCCTATAGAATTGGGGTCATATAGAAAAAGTGTATCAAATTTGACTTTTTTTGAGAATACACCTTTGAACTAGAAATAAAATGCTAACTTCATTTTACACCGAGTGAATATATATTATATTTAAAAAAATGATTGGCACCGATAGTATTTGACACCGCTCCTTAAAATTCGATGGAACAAACGTCATTTTGAAATAAATAGTGACCGTATTTAAACCTTTCAATAAGAAGACTAGGCATTAGCATAGAGCACAGATATTTATATAGAGGCGCATTTCTTACGGGCGCTTTGAAGACAAACTTTCTGTGACCCAAATTGCCGCTTAGCGGCGTGGCAATCGCGCTGTGACAGCTGTCTCTATGAGTGCAAGAGAGACGAACTGACGACACCCGCCAAAGAAATTGTGACACCCACCAACACGCCATTTGGAATCGGCACACAAAATCCTTAAGAAATGCGCTCTATTATGTAAATCTGTATTCATTGGCATTAGGCTGGTGACATTTTTGTAAAGCCTTACTATATTAATAAGAGGGCTGACAATAAACTCACTGCTGAAAAAGGACCTGTTCTCACTACACAGGCCAAGCTCGGGTTTGCAGATTGTATGATTTCCGAGAAAGTTATATAGAACTCACAGATATGAAGATTTCCTCACTATATTCTTTTTCATCGTTTAGCAGGTATTAAGGAATTTAATAGATATTTTTTTTCTAAAAGCCAGTGATACTTGGTGGGTTTGAACCCGACATTCTATGTGTAGCAATCTGCAGGTCTAATAACAAGACTATCGTCCTTATAAGCTTTTGCTAAAAATATCAACAACGAAACGGTTTAGAATCGAACAAAACAAAAGGTGAAACATCAAATAGTGTTGGCATTTGGCAATGTTGGTTCAATAACAAGGTGTCGCGAGTGATGGATGAGTGCCGTACATATTTGTGTAATGTCTGACTGATTACCTACACGGCGAACTTTGTTACGTTCTGTTTGTGCTTGTTTTACTATTTTTTGGTACTATTTTATGTTGGATTGATATATTTAAATGGCTATAAATAAAATAGTATCGATACCTTAGAATGAGCAATCTTAAAAATGATCCACTGTTTATTCCAATACATAATCTGATATATTATTAACCCCAGCGTTCTGACTTTATTTAAGTTTATATTGCTAAAATAACTTTAAAAAAAGATCTGATATGACTATTTGTATTTAGGAATACAAGCGCGTAGTCTAGATATACCAGAAATGTTCCATAATGAACAGTCTTTACAAAATATTTGGAGCATGAAAACACTCTAATGCTGATTCCCATTACGATGGATGACTCGAAAAGTTCAGGGGCAGATCATCTTATATGAACGTCGGTTAACAACTTTGGACCTGGTGTTGGCTGAAACCGGCGTAATGTGAATATGTTTAAATAAAATGTACTGACATTGAGCCTGCCAATGGTTTCCCCAATCCCTCCAAACTACCTACTGATGCGACGTAATGGGAACACCGCCTTAGTGTTCCTATTATGATTGCCCGCAGCAGAGATACCTGCTTAACCAAGGCAATCAGCGAGAGAAATAACACCTTATCGCCATAAGAAGTAAAATCTCATATAATGTGATACAGAGCAACCTGAGGTTCCTACTTATCTAAGAATGTATCTAAAGCATGATACAATAAACACTGCGATGCATTGTGTCACCCAAGGACAGTATGCTGCGAAACCATTCCACAGGATATTAGGTATTAGAATAGATAATTTTTAAAAGAGGGCAACAATTAAGTAACTAATGCTGAGCACGTTTTCTTCTCTGTTGATAGACAGACTTAAAGGCCGCAGCTAATTGTCAACTGACATTAAGTAGAAAAGAAAAATTAAGAGGATTTTTTTTCGTGTTCCTCGGCTCAAAGAATATTAAATTCAGTAAAGTCGAGAGACCAAGGTGATCACATTAGTCTGGAAGGGGTGAGCGACAAAATTTGTACAGCTGAATAACAAGCTAGAATCATAATTGACGTTCGTAATTATCAACATTTGTTCATGCATAAAGTTAAATAAAAAGGGTGTTGACAATTTACGCACGAAAATATTCTTTATTCATCGTTATCTTTTACGCATCAGCAGAGTTTTCTTCCTTATGGCTTCTGTCATTGTCAATATAGATCACTATCTGTCCAAAAGACGCGTAATCATTCACAGTTGAAACCATAAAACGGTATTTCAAATAAAAAGTACCATTAACTTTCGTTCCGTGAGCTTCTTACAATTTGAAGTATTTAAAGTACCTATAAAATGGCGCGGTTCGCCGGTTTCCTTTTAATCACTATGATGTTAAAGAAAAGTATTTGGTCGCCTTTTCATCGGCAAACATTTCTTTTATTATGAATTTACGATACAAATTTCGAAATTCTGTTAAAATGACCGATTCTCAGAATATTTTGATAGGTATTTTGACTACGATATTTTACCTTACATTTGCAAAAAATCTGAGCTCATACTAAAAATATTTTCATAAGAAGTCTTAGGCTGTTTTAATTTAAGTAAGCCAAAGGGAAAAGTTTTCTATTCTGTTTTAAATGAAAATAGTTCACTGAACATTCAACATTTTACCAAAATATTTAAAAGCTTGCTTTTAAATGAACGAATTTTAATTTGCTAAAATGTCTTTTCAAAGCGCTTTTCTCTAGAATCAGGAACTGGTTATCATGATCCTGCATGTAAACTTCGAAGTCAAAAGTGTGCAGTAGCAGATTATAACATAAAGCGGTATATAATAATATACCTATAGTCCAGCATCATTGTCCAGTATGTGGTCAGCCATTCAAATTCGTTGAGCCATGCTAGTGAAATTGCGTCCATCTATCTAAACTTCCGCCTTCATAGTCGGTGCACTTTGATAGAATTTAGGCTAGATGCAATCTCATATTAACTATGTTAGGATAGGACCAAGGCATATTATATAAGGAAGGTAGTATCAAGGCATTATCTCGGACGTCAGGATCGTTGCAAATGGCGTTCCGTAGTCTCTGCTTACCCCTCCGAAAAACAGGCTTGAGTCTATGTATGCATGTATCTGTATGTAGTTAATATTCTACCTACTCTAGAAGTTTTTAGAGCTTTAAGTAGCATATTAAATAGGCTTATCTTCTTCTACGGTGCTTGTAGAATGTAGCTATAAAGCCTACCGCACTCTAGAAGAGAATTAATTATTACTGAATTTTATTTAGCTACAATCAAGTATGCATTTATTTGTTTATTTTATTTTCTTAAAACATCTTTTAAACTTTATTATATTGGTGAAGACGGCACTGCTATTATTTCTACAAAAGACAATATAAAATCTCTCTTTTCAGCAGTCGTCAACCTTCTATCTACAATTAAGGTAGATAACGCGATGTACTAAGCCACAAACTACATAGTACAGAAAATATGTGTAGTCAAAACCATTTTTTGTCGTTGGACTATAGGTACAATCATTCAGTACGGTTGTCATAGTTATACAAAGGTAAAAGATGAAACCTGTCTATTACAACACTGTGTTGACTCAAATTTCTAACTGTGAAATATTTTGGTAGTTGCAAAGATTACTTTAAATTAAATGTCAAACATTGAGAAATTTGCTGAACTAGATTCCTTTCACACCTGAATTCCACTTCGTAAAGGAATTGTCAAGTGGAATTCTATCAATTTCAGATAAAATCTAGTACTCATCAAATTACAAATAATGTTTTAAATACTTTGATTTTCATAAATATCAGACGCTTCAACGATTAAAACCTTAAACAGCAGCACCAAAAGGGTATCCACTCTAAAAGCGATTTGAACAAGGATTAAAGAATAATACGAAGTCATCTCAGCAAAAGATTTTTACAATTACTTAGAATAAACTGCAGTAATTTTGTGACATTACAAGCAGTTATAAGCAGAGTGCGGTATTATATTTCGAACGAAAGCAAAAGTTTTGCCGAAACTGGCGGTAAATTAAATTTTGGCAAGTTATCGAGATAATAATCCACAAGTTAGAACGATGACGTCACACACCCGAGGAATGATATAATAAACCGAGTTACGTGCACGATTGAACCTACTACGCACTTATGGCAGCAAATCAAATTGCGCACAACAAATTGTTAAACATTCTTCTTCGTCGTGTTAGTATGAGGCCAACTCTGGTGTTGTGGTTTTTAGACCGCCTGAAGGCCTAAAGACTCTTGAGGGTGAAACAAGAACCGAGAGTTGGGAGGGCTTTAAGGGCCCGCCGATGCACTATAGCTTTCTGTTGTAAATGTCTCAAGAGGTCCAACCCAAATGGTAAAAAATTGCTTAATATTACCGATATATTACGAACGTCAAGACACTCTATACACAATACATTATTATACATTTAATAAGCATTATCTAAGTACTTTCAATGTAGGTACGTACTCAAAATGAAGGTAAAATTATAGATAGTTCTGTGCTCTAATCAGTTGAATGATGGAACCTTTTTCACAGATGTAGTGGATAATGAGGTCAACCACAAACTAATTTTAATCGATTTGTTCGTCTATTCGATCCCTTAATACTGGCTGAGATGGATTGGTAGAAATCTACCTATCACTGAGTAATCAGAGTCCTAGACGCATTATGAGACATATATCAGAACACCCCTTGACACCTAAAATATCCTATAGTAATGATGATTAAGTTGGCGTACTCACTACGCCAACTATATGTCTGAGGTACCAATATAGTTTGAAATAGAATTAGCCAGCGTAATGGATATAATTTTCATGTGAGTGTTGAAACCGTAAGATACAAAAATACGAGCCAGACAGATAAGTGCATCTAGCAAGCACGAAACAAAAGAGCAATGCTATTTTTGTTGTGAAAAGTTGTACAAGACATCTCAGACTCTCGGTACTGTTCATCTATGTAGTTAACAATTCAAATATATTAATTGACTACTACGGCACTGTTTCTGAATAGAAAATACGGATTGAGTATCGTAAAATATTTTTTTGAAATTGCGAGAGAACTAGAGTCTGCATAATATCTACATATGATATGTAGATATCTTCACAGTAAGAGACAGATTACTACTAAAATAAATGTTTGAATAAACACGTGCAGATTTATTCATCATGTTCAGATCAGAATTTCTTAATATAATCCAAAAGCCTTGAGTTCCGTCGGTCAAAAGGAATAACTACCATTACTGCCATTCCTTAGCGGAGCAACACGACTAAAACTCGAAACTTGCGCGTTTACGTTAAACTCTCAACGCGTGGGACGTAATAACTTTCACAAAACATCGGGTGCCAAAATTATGGTATTGCATCTAAGCTGGTTTAAATTGACTTTATAATAAAAATAGTGCGTTCATTGCTTGAAAAGTAAGAGTGTGTTTAAATTTGGGAAAATAACTACATAGGTACTTAATTAAAAAAAATATCTTCGAATATGTTAAGGATATAAAATGCGGTTCCTATGTTTATCATTTTGTAGAATTCTTATGTGCAAAGTCGATCTAGTAATTCAATTAGATTCTTTCAGAATACTCAAGGCTGAAGAAAACCAAGCAAGACACATCTACAATCGTTAATGTCAATGAGATAAATACAATTATAAACAGCGCCTTCGTTTTTGTCATTAAAAGCAATATAATGCTAAGACAAGCGAGATTGATAGAGTAATTACATTTGGATTAAACTTCATGATTGTCACTGGTTGTAATTAGTCGGATGTCCACGACAGTAGACACGATTATCTGGGCCACTAAATTAGACCTATTAATATTGAATTAGTTTTAATTTTAATAATGGGTGTCCAAGAGAGTTCGGTAGGCGATTCGCTAAAATATTCAGATAACCAAGTTATTTCAGCCGGCTACCATTTGGTGCTTTCTAGAAGCCCAATATCAGTTTTTTCAACAGTAACTTAAAACAGTGTGTTTGGATATACCATTAAGATTCTTTCTTTGAAATCGACATTTACTCGGGATACATTATTGTTCAGAATATAGTCATAACTATTAATATCAAAACACAAGCTTTTTATGTTGTGTGCCATTTCTTTTATGTTGATATATACTAGACAATAGCAATTATTCACTAAGAAAGTCATACATTGAAAAAAATACACAGTTTCTGTTTCTAAATTCACTGATACATATCTGTATGAAACCCCAATTTAAATTGTTATTACTGTTCGTAGCAGGAGCAATCGAAGTTAAGCCAATAAGAGATTTCACACATGATCTCATTCAATTTATTGCCCTCAAATATTTTTTCAAAATCAATTTGAAATGTCTGAATTGAAAACGACATAATTTATTATTGTGAATGAGTCTATCTCAAGCTTGTGCACTGAATACGTAAAAAATATTCACATACATACATACATACATAGACTCACGCCTGTTTCCCCGAAGGGGTAGGCAGAGGCATATTAAACGCCCACTTTTCGCCAGTGCTTTGATCCTACGTAATAGGTGGCGAGCCTATTGCCGCTTATTGGGACATTTTGTTTGCCAGAGCCTCGTCCGTTGATCGGCAGGTGCACCACTTGCAGGTGAGGTTGGCTTGGGACCCTAAGTTCTTGGTGGGAACTCTATGCACTAACACTATAACAATATTCACAGACATTTTAAATACCTATTAATGTTAATTTTGACCAGCTAGGTAAAGTCTGGTAAATTGTTATTGTTCTTTCTCCCACCTGGAACAAGGAACGTTTGTTATCGAATTGTCCAAACCACATGGCCGATTTTTATTCATTTTCTTGTCTGGAGGAGAAGACATTTTAAAATATTACCAAATAATTAAGACCTTACTATTAATAAAAACTTATCAGAAGCACCGAGAGGTCTAGCTTTAGTGGTCTATGCAGCTTACGAGATAAACATCAGTATGCATGTATGAATTAATTATTCTGATTATAATAATACTATACAAATGTATTTAATCATATTAATAGTTCAGTAATAAAACCGCAGCACATGGTTTTGTCATGTGTTGTGGTTTTCATTAAATTTGACAATATATATGGAATAACTATAATTTAATTCATGCATATTTTTATTTGTGAATAATTTCGTTCCTTCTGAAAACGGAGACAAGGTGTCGTTTAAAACGCAATCCGACATTACGAGTTTAAATTTTTAAAGAATAGGTTTGGTATGCGTTTTATTCTCATGTTCCTATGTTGTTGGTAATGTTCAGTGCTTCTCTTTTCCGTACAATGGATAAGTACGTATTTTTGACCAGCTGTGCTAACCAAACATCAAAATTACTGCAATCATTAATCATAGTTTGCTTAAAATAGCATGACACACTGTCGCTTGACAATACAGCCTGTAATCTTAAAAGCAGTGGGAATCTCGGTCACACCAAGACCACGACTGCTGTAATCCACGCTGAAACATCGTCATCGCTGGACTTTAATTACAAATTGAGACTCGTTGCATAAATATTAGTATTTGTACAATCACGAAAGTTGCAAAGTATTTAGAAACTCAAGACGTACTCAATGATAATGAAAAACTTACACGAGGCACATCTAATGCAAACAAACCTACGCTTTATCGTAAATTGCCTCAGTAATATAAGCAAATTTGTTAATGTCTCATTTAAGACCACTGATTCAGAAATAGCTGTTAAACGAAACAAATAAAATTACCTGAACAAGGCGAGTATTCAAAATTAATTCCTACTCCAAAAGTTTCTAACAAGTTTAATAAATTTTTGCCCCAAAACAATTGTTTCGTTTGTATCTCATCAATCTTTCTGAAAAGAAATGTTCAGGTGCAAGAAAAATAAGCACAACCATAGTTAAAACAACTTTTAAAAACCGTTTTCCATATTCAATTGCAATTTAAAGTATCCTTAATAATTATGTGGACAACGCTACAAAAATAATACAATTATAGCAATAATGAATATAAAGTGCATCGGTTCTTGCATTAAACTATTGCTTTAGGATTACGCGAATCTAGTAAAATAAAGCAATGGTTTTTTTTTCAAGTTTTGTAACGTTAGGTACTATTTTATTTCATCTCTCAAAAAATAAATAGTAATACGTGGTTGTGCTTAATGACGTTATTTGCTATGTCCAAAAATGTTATTAATCGAAATGACTTCAAGCAAAGCACTGAGGAATCCATAGCATTTTTAAGGGTGCTGATCAAGAGCTTTCATTTTAACGACACAATCCAAAATGTATTTATTTTAATTTTAAAATTAATGCTCGCCATATTGAATTGAGTGTGACTAAGCCTAGCCTTAAATTAAGCTTACAATCAAGTCGCATCTAAAGTTACCTCATTTGTCATATTTTGACTTATATACTATAAGGTTCAGAAAATATGTGAGATCAGATGTAAATCATACGTAATAAACATCACTCGCAGCCGTATTCGTCGTAAAATTAACGTACAAGCTGTGATAAACGTTTCAAATTATACGCCACTTTTCTGTATTTATTATCTCAAATAATTCTCTAAGAATTTGATTAACAAACATTTTCATTAGACATTAACTGAAAATTACGAAGTTCTGCTACAAACAGCTTATAATATAAGAAAATATAGTAAGTTTTGCCGCCATGTCAAATGGGTTTTAAATAATATTTTGTAAAAACATAGAAATATTTTCTTTTACCATTATTATTATGTTATACACAATAAATTTATTGTTTTTATGAATTCTTATTATTCCTTAAACGGCGTTGGCAGCGCGCTGGTAAAAGTTCTAATTCAAATGAAAACTAGTTTTGTGATGAAGGCCCATTAATAAAGATCATATTTCAGCGGCTACAAATTCTAAGCACAGAACGGAAAAAATCACTGCGTCTTAGAATATCTGACCCGTGACTCTGATCAAGTCAGTCTTTCATTCGGTCGACATCAACTAGTACAAAAAGTTGTAGCGTTCGACATTGACCGATATCCGCTAATCCTTTTGGTTTTTCTCTAAGGTTTGATCGGATATGTGCGAATATATATTACTTTTAATTTTACTAGTACTTATTGGGATATTGGTTTTAGTATATCGGTACCTATTCATATACTTTTGTTCCTTCTAGTAGCAGACGAGTCTTCGGCTCTCCTAAAATTGGAACTGTTGCCAACAAGCTTCGGTGATTTAATTTATACACAGCAAAGTCCCTCCCTACTATGATAACAATGCTGTCTTTTAACCTCTTTTGTAGAAGCAATTTATAAAAGACGGATTTGATACACTACGACCTTGCACAAGCGTTAGACATTTAGCTAAGTTTAGCTCCACACTGTTTTACGAAAAGATTGTGGATTTGATCATACGGCCATTTCTTCCTAAATGTAGATTATCATTAAATTATTCGGACCCTGAATAACATAATATCGTAGGTAATTAACTAAATAACAAATTAATATAATCATTAACTAAATATAACAGCAAATCACTTGTTAACAACACGCCAAAGTCGGCAAGCCTGAACTTTGTCCAGTCTACAGATAGCGGACTGCAAAGAGCCGTCGCTCCACATCCCTGTCTAATTAGCCTAGAGGCCGGCTAGATTAGGTAATGAACATTTTTATTACCTAGTCTAAAATAACTCGTTCTATCTTGGATGGGAGTAATAGATGTTATGTGTAAAATTATGTACCTATTTCTGTAAAATGTAAATAGGTTTCGGTAAAAGCACTTGGCTATAGTAAAACTTAGAAATAAGATATTAAATTATAGAACAGTAGCTGAGAGGCACCATTTAATAGATTAGAATATTATATAAATTTATTATATAATGCTGTTTAGCACGGCAGCAAGTGTGATTGGTTCGATCCGCAGAAGGGACACAGCTTTTGGCGGTACATAGATATTTGTTCAGAAAGAGGCGCAGTATTTAAAATCCATGCAACACCGTTTCGTGCGCCCGTTAAAAAGGGGTATAATTTATGTTTTTAATCAATATAGATATGAATCTTGTCAAGAAATATATATAAATATTATCATTAAACCCAATTTTGAACATCAACAGTTTATAATATCGTTTTAATTATCCATAACAATTGGGACATTGTGAATCTAGTTAATGAAATGTCGAAACAAAATAAATTACCGATTAATCTGATAGATATCCAATAGCTGTTTCAATTACCAGTCGAGTCATGAAGCGCTTTCACACTTGAGTTGTATTATACAAAATTAATTTGTTTTAAACAAACAAACTGCTACTGACATATGAGGAATTCATATGCTTTCCGAATTCGATACCTATAGATCCTTTGCTGTTTTAATTAAAATTTAAAAAACCTAATTAATACCAATAATAACCTGATAAAATTAAAGTTATTCTTTGAGATAAACTAACATTTTAATGTTAAAAAATGGACGATGGCGCTCTATACCTACAACGTAGTTGAAATCGACGGGTGTACATGTTCTTCTTATGGGACATGAAAGAAGAAGGCAACTTTATTATAATGGTATTATATCGATCTTCGTGATGTCGAAATTGATGAAGCTCACGACATATGTAATTACTTATACCGATAATGATATGTACCAATGCTTAGCAGACCGTGCAAATCAAACTATAGATATTAAGTACATTTTTAATATAAAGATTCACAATAGTATGAAATTTAAAGATCACTTATTAATACAACAAAGCATAGCACGGCTGAATGCTCGAGAATATTTAAAAATTACAAATAGGTAAGCGGCGATCGTTCATTGAAATTTCAGTGCCTTTGCATAATTAGATAGGTAGAGAATCTTTAGCGAACGTATTCTCAGGTAAAACCACAGAATATAGTTTATTTTACTTTTTAATAAAAATAAATCGGTTCTAAATAAGATCGCTGTGGTGATAAAAGTGTAGAATGTTGCTGGACGATAACGTTTTTACGAGCTAGAACTAAGATAGATAAAGCTGGTGCAGAACGTTCACAGGTGTAACAGACTTATACCAGCTGTAATAATAGTTATACGGAATGCAACACGTAAAGTTTTAAGTTCTTTTAAAAGTGAACCCACACTATGGACCGTAGCCGTATAATGGATACGGCTAGTATAAGTTGCGCGGACTTAAGCGGGTATATAAAAAGTCTGACCTAGTTAATTTTTAATAGACGTAGAGCATAATGATAAAACTTTTCGGGGTTATAGTTAAGATGACGATATGCCTGGAGCTACAACGATTTTGTTATAAAAAGTTTAACTTAAAGAAAATCTCAAAAAAAATACCTCCGTTACAGAATATAGCGTTTCTTAGGTCTAATGCCAGTATAAGTTCTAATAGCCAATCTGTATGCATTAGAAATGGTGACTACCATTGCTAATACAGACTACCTCAATTAGAACAATTTATAAATCTTCTCTTCAAAGATAGATATCAAGATTGGAAGGTAAAATCTCAATCAATATGATAATATAAGGTGAGGACCGTTAGCAAAATGAACATAATCTAATTAATAATTCATAGCAATGTTTACACAAATTAATCCTTAGGCTATCATGGGACCTTTACAATTGTCGCAAGTAAATTAAAATCAGACCCCTTTAACTGTCATCTACAATAATAACCTCCAAATAAATACATATATGTCGTATTATAAGCAATTAACAGAATAAGATATAAACGTATTACAGTAATATTCAAATAATTTTTAATATGTGCAAACGTAGTGTAGGACGCCCTGCGGCTAGGTGGAGTGACGCGAAAAGCTGAAAATTGGGCTCAGTGCCGTGCCATTGGAGAGGCCTATATCCAGCAGTGGACTATAGCAGGCTGATGACGATGATAATAATGATGATAATTTACAGACTCATCAATAATTACAAAGAATTATAAGAATATGTTTTCCTCTCTTTTAATTTCAATTACCAGAAGAGGAGCCTTTCGATGCCCACCTGGCATACATATAAGTAGACTTTCCGTACCAACTGTTATTGAAAATTTCGTGTCAGGTTAGTTCCATATTTGTTTGGTCTACCTGATTTCGCACCTAAGGGCTAATATCAGCCTTTACTTACGCAACATCGCAAAAAAAGTATATATGATAGCGATACATTTGCACAATGTTTGTAAAATACACGAAACAGTTATGATTTGGTTACGTAACACCTGTCAATGAAACTCGCAGGGCTATTTTTACCCGTTGCATGCATGACATTAGTGTGCACAGGGCGTATTTCAATACCTTTCAAAATACCTTGCCAAAAATGTACATATTTCTCCTTTAAACGCAGTTAATTGTTTTGTTTAACTACATGTGGATTTGGGCTTTATTGCGGTTGACCCAAATCTTAATACGTTTGTAAATCCACGTATTTTAATATAAATGTTTTTGTTTGTACTATTCGTGGGATAATTTTGGCCTAAACCTGTTTGTGATTGTACAAATGATAAGAAAACTTCTACTGGTACAAGTAGAAATAAAACTGTTTTGTTGTATTAAGTTAGTTATAGTAATCTTAATATATAAAATCCTTGCGTTACTGACTGACTGACAGACACGCTACAGCCGAAACTATTGGGCGCAGGAAGCTGAAATTTGGCATGTATGTTCCTTGGGGACCGTAGGGGTGCACTAAGAAGGGATTTCTCGAACTTCCCACGGGATCGTTCAAAACGGGTAAATTTAAAACATATGCAGGCGTAGCTGCTGGCGTCCTCTAGTATATTATAATGAGCTCACAGCATTGATCAGATTTGTATCTAATATTTTATAGATCTAAATAACCTCCTAGAACTGGTAGCATAAAACAGCTATATTATTGTCAAAGTATCCTAGGGCTTCAGTACTACCGAAACGTTAAACGTAGTTCTTTAAAAAGTTCAAAAAGCGTGCCGGTTTACACTCTTCAATAATTCTTTCACAACAAATTTCTATTAGAAGCCACGTTTAAATAGAACTATTTCATAATTAATACTAGAGGTTGCCCGTGGATACGACCGCATATTTTTTTTATTTACCGTAGTTTTGCACTACGACTGTAAAATGTAATTTGCCCGAATGCTTCGGCATTTCGGAGACCGCTAGGGTGTAAGTTAAATTACTTAAATCCCCATTTTACGTCCTAAGGTGTGAGATATTAAAAAATCTTCCTCAATGTGTGCTTATGTTATAAATAGAACCCACTATCCAAATGTCAAAATTCTAGCAGTTGCAATTCCTACTAGTTTAGATACTTATTTATACCAGTCAGGACATGACTCTTTATTAACCTAAAAGTAGGTAAAGCAACACATTTTACCAATACTAATCTATAAGCATTGGCCAGACAGCACAAAAACTGTATATTTGTGTTATTATAACAGTTCAATAGTTTCACACTAGAAACATTACGTTTATATTTTCACTCGTCCCCTTTGTTCTATAAATGTCTCGTCGCCCCAGCGACTCAGTTTTCTCGAGCAATTGATTTCAAGGGTGGATCGTGTGTGACTACTAAGTTGATAGCTGATTGAAAACCAGACTTCAAAGCTACATTATTATTTTGTCTGTATTTGTCTCATATGTCTTAATATGTACTAAAGTAGGTATGTCATTTGCATGACGTGTGACCAGATTTGGCATTCATTAAAATACTATAACTATCATTTTCGGAGTGTACCTATCTAATGATAAAGTAAGATCATATCCTATCCATCGTTTCAATATATTGCGATAAAATGCGTGAGCTGATGAATAAAACCACGACAGAAATTATTTCAACAGATTATTTTTCACTGGACTCGCGTAGCGTGCATTGGATTTCGATTTTCGATAATTGAAAATAATTGGCAACCGATTTCACTTAAGTTGCGTCACTAATACCGTTTTCACAAAATATTTATGCCCCAGGTAATAGGAAAGATTGGATATTTTAATTGATTAATTAAGAAACTTTTCAACGTGTTTATGAATGCCTCCGACACGTGACAAAAAATGTCTTAGGAAAGATTTGGCTTTTTGTGTGTTATTGGTTTGTTTTCGAGATGTTTACAGATTTGAACAAAATATGAAACCTATTATATAAGGCTTTGATTAACAATTTTATTGGAACCACAATAACGGATTTTTATAAAAATACAAGTTTGTAAACACATGAATAATTGTAACGAAAACCGAAACAAAAATCTAAAAGAACCCACATACTAAGCCTGTAGGTACAGAACACCCTCTTTACCTCATTATTGGGTAACAATAGCAATCGCACATTGATTGTGACTAATTTCAGATTTCGCTGAATTTCCGCATCTCACGCTATATTTGACGATGTTATAGGTAAATTATACAGAGGCGACATTCTTAGACAAAATGACATACACACACTTTAGCTGAGTAACGTTTTGTCGTGCCATGAATAGACAAGCTTTAGTGAGAATGCTAGGTCAGCTCGATCTTATCAATGAGAATTGCTGATATAGAATTAATAAAGCGGCGTATCCGTGTGGATTCTATACATTTGCTCATTAGGTTGGTTACGAATCTGCTTACTAACTAGCAGGCATAACAATATCGTTACAGGTAACGGCCTGAGGAAGCTGGAAGCTTGTGTTCACCGCTCCAATAGGGAGAAATTAGTTTTCATTAGCTTGTACATAAGTTTGTAAGCTTATGTAAATATAAACTCTATTTTATATTTGCGAAATACGCACAGCCTTAAATTTGTCGTCCATCAGTTTTGTAAGGAAATTGACGACAGAATTTTAGTTAACTGATATAGATAGATTTACAACGCTATGGTTGGCGGTTAAGGCAAAACAATAATGAGTTTCAGTTTTAGAGATTTCATATTTCTACATATGTGCTGCTACTGCGTATTAAAAATATTTGTCAAAGCTTTAATGCAAAATATCTAAATATCAAGGAGCAATCAAAATATTTGTTGCTCAAAACGTCACAATATTATATTATGATATAAAAGAGGATGATATACATATGTATCATTATTCTGTAGAGCGAGCAGAGAGTGCCGCAAATTTGTAAAATTAACTATATTTATTTAAATACTATTTTACATCTTATGTTTATTACAAAAATCCAAATCGTTTATTTAAACTGTCTAATAGAAATATATTACTCTGCACCAATCTGCCCACAGCAACCGCAACAATAAACTGAGACCGGCTGTTAATGAAAACCATTCTTTCGTGATAAAAAATAATACACATCTTTTGTTTTACTGAACTGAAATGGCAATTTGTAGACAAAAGTTATTTTTAATATCGATTGTACGGTTTTGTTTTCAGCTGGATTATTTATTTGCTACATAATTAATAGAGCCTTTGACTCATTTCACTCTTTTGGTGGTTAGTCTCAGGTTCGATAGAGATAAAACAGTAGATAAAATAAACATAAATGATTCTTTAATTTCAGCCTAGTGCAAGTTTTGTGTATAAAAAAGCCTATACGGTCCTTCTACATGCCAAAGGCTTTCTTCATTTTCAACTCATTTTATTTCGACGTATCCTTATTAAATGAGTCAAACATGATTGTCCCGTCTTTTTCGCCTAGGTGTGTAACGACGTACCATTCAAAATGTTGTAGTTTGACATGTGATGCACCGTGTATGCGTAATCCGAATTAGTACTAGTTACATACATCTAAATAAAATCTGAGTATCTTTTGCTCAGTAGAACTGTCTACTGAAATAATATTATATTCGTTAAAACGAAATCCCTTCTATTTGTTTTGCAGGTCATAAGTGCCCCACATGTTATCATACATATATCCAAGGGACGGCAGCTAAATCCTTTGAGAACAAGGTTTCAATTTAGAGCGATTACCGCTCATCCATCTGGTAAACGCACATATTTTTATGTTAAGTTGTTTGTTTGATGATTATGACATGATTCGAAGCCCTTATTTATGCAAAAGAAGATAGCTGATTTCCAGAGTGTTATTAATTTTACTAGTTCTAGCAGTTAGTCTAATAATTCGCGAGACCTGTAATATAATTTTTCTGACTGCACGGTTAGCGTAGTGGTTTAGCCGCTTGACACTGCGCCGAGTGTTGTGGGTTCGATTCCCACAGGAGACAACATTTTGTGTGATTCATAAATAGTTGTTTCGAGTCTGGGTACATTGTGTCCGTTAGTTGTATGTTTGTAAAGTCCCCGACGACACGGGATTTAGTCCCAATGCGGGAGAAGTCTTTAAAAAAACTGCTGTCTACGAATTTATCTGGAGATTGTTTCGCACCCTCCTGTCTGGAACGAAATATGCTTGCGAAATTTGACTGCTATACTTATATCTGCCAGGTAGAAGCTGACCTCATTTAATCTTTAATGTCACAAAAATATGTCCCAAATAATACTTAAGAACTAACTAGATAAAGCAAAATACCGTCGCGTAATAATTATTCCTGTTTCAAGTGACTCGATAAATGCTATATATGTTTATCTCATAAATTAAGATACTGCAGAGAGTTATTCTCCATTTTAAAAGCAAGTTTACTTGTGTCAAGTCATAAACTATTTTATTTCTACTCTAACCTCGTAAAATGACTACACTCCGCAAGAGTGCAATTCTTGTTCGCACCTGTAACTGGAAATGATAACATTGTGTCGAGCGACGGCAATAATAGAAGGTATTTTTGTAATGGAATTATTGAAGTAGCGTTAGATAGGTGCAAGGTGTTGAACTTGAAAGCTTGCTGTATTTATTTTAGATGAAAATAAAATATATCTCACGTATTTTAGAAAACCCGTTTTAACGAAACCTAAAATAACGCAATCTACATGATTTCTTACCTTGATTTACCTGCGTAGAGTCACTGATAGATAGACCAGGATATTTTAAGCCTCTTATCATTGACGTGTTCTTTAATAATTAAGATTAAGAACGATTTCTGGTATAGTGACGGCTGCAGGTTTTAATGAGGATCCAAATACCGTCTCAATTTCAACACGTAGATGATAGGTGACCAATCAAGGCTTTAGTTATTGTAACATTATGTATCAAGTATTATCTATTCCATACTAAATTATTCGACAAACTTAAGTCTCTAAAACAAAAGATGTGTAAGGTAATCATTACGGGAATCAGTCTTTCTTTCACACGTTTGTACGCAAGACAAACAAAATCTGTATGAACATTTTCCTTTATTTTCTTAATAGCAATATAACGAGTAACAATATTAAGCAATGAGTTAACAACGACTCAATCCATCAATGTATGTGTTGATTGATCGAATTCACTTATTTGTTTCATCGCGAAACGAACGATTATAGCCCTGTGTTCGATAAACACTTTACTTGATTGTGCAATCAACAGTTTTATCATTACTTCTACAAAATATATCGCAGGCTTTTGAGGGCAATTGATGTTTGGGTAATGTTTCAGCAACTTTTTGGAAAATCCAATAAAATGTTTTTTTGCCAGCGTCCCATTTTTTTGCTAGACGCAAACCTTTCATAAGCCAATTCGTAATTTTATTTCTTTAAACAACTCCCAGACTGAAAATAGTATCAAAAACCGCAGCCATACGTAATTTCGCTAAACGATATTAAATCAAAGTAGGTAATAAATCCTACGAACTTCATTACAGGCATTTCGGCAAAATACTAGAATTGGTTTAATAAAACTATTTATTTACTTTACTCCGTTTGTTTACTTGCCCCTTAGTTTCACTAGTTGATCTATAAAGTAGAAAGTCGCACTTCCCTTCTCTAACTTGCTGCGTATTTATTTGAAACAACTCAGGCTGTTGCACAAACCTCCTTAATTCACTATTTAAGTGAAATAGTAATACCTACCAGAAAGTTTTGGATGCTAGACGGAGCATATAAATAGTGGTCGTTGTACAACTTGTAAAGAGAACGTGGTCACATAATGCGAGAGAAGTTTACGTGCTTGTAGTACAAATAGTAGAACATGTGATTTTGATACATCTGGGCGTGCTTACGCACGAAGAAAGAAAACCCATAAACGAAATAGGCCCGTCATTCTATCTAATTGAATGTGCACCCCAAATATTCGCCGAATATAGGTGCGATTTGCTGCATAGCTTGTATTGTCTCGTCAAAACATCGCAATATCGTGTACTGACCAAACAAGGACCGTTCAAGAATTTTGATGGGTCTTTTGCCTTGCAAAAAATACGGTTGCCGTGCTTAAATACTTTACTGTTGTGTTTAACACACGGAAATGTTTTCACTCTTACCACCCGACTTCTTACTTCATAAATGTCGAGGTGTACTAATAAATTTTGCAAGTCTGTAATTCATTCACACAGCCGTCGGATTGTTCTGATTAAAATTTAAATTGAATAATACATGTGGGCTGAAATGAGAAATATTACGAAATTAATTTTGCAACAAGGCACTTTATAATATCACTACTTTGCTGTGGTTGCTTGTGAAAAATGTCCTTATAAAATTTGTTAAGGGAGAAATAGGGCGGTTTAAGACTCCCTTGGGACCAGAGCGTCCCAAGGGATGATAATGATACAACACCTGTAGCTAAAGTAATTTAATTACAATTTAATTATTCTGAATAAAAATAATATGAGACGGCTCAATAATAATTTGAGATAGTTGTAATTCTGCAAAATAAATGTGTTTTTAACATCAATATGTCTTACGTCATAGAAACCTTGACATTCAACTGTAATTAATAACACTTCATGCATTATTGACGGACATAGTTCATGCATTATACCCATATGAAGGTCGGCATTTTCGCCGACCTTCATATGGGTATAACTCTCTTCACCGATCTACAAATGGGTATTCGCTTTCAAACGGTAACACTACAGTCTTTATAACTACGGTAGTATGGACGAAAGGCTTGACATATTTTCATACAAAACAGTGCATTTACACATGAGATTAGTCGAAACAATGAAGGGGAATCACGAGGGGAATGTGCGATCGGTTCGTTCGTCATTTATGCTGCGATTCAGCTCGCCGGTGGTAACAGTGTCTACGTATACTATAAAACGTGACAGTTTATATTTGTATGTGAAAATGCTAATTGCATATTCCTTTTCTGTTCGAAATTGCACCAAGTAACGATGCAATTTGGAAGCAATACTGAGAATCTTATTTGTGAATATTAAGGTAATAATTTGCTTATTTTATTTTGAGCGAATATTGAATTATTGTTAATAGTTTCATCAACGAGACAAAACTTGGGCAAGACTATGAAAATGGGAGCTGAGTAAGATGGGACTTTGAGACATTTTAAGTTGAAAATACATACGCATTTGGTAAGCGGTTTTGAAATATGTTTACATGGTTTGGCAACTTGAAGGTGCGTATTTTGTGTGAAATGCGTATCTAATATTTTGAACCCATTAAAGTTCGATGCAACTGGGATAGTGCTGGGGTGATGATGGTTTTTGATCCCATTAGAATATCGTTAATCCTACAGGAGCTGCACCATTAAACTATTGGCAACTGTACCTACGCTTGGAAGCCAAATGGCTTGGGAGACTCCTATGGGAAATTCCATGTGATTGCAATCTCATTCCTATGAACACAAGTACAACTTCGTATATACACTTTAAGCGCATAGTAGTCACACCTTAATTAGAATCCATTCACTCAAATCATTGCATTAAATGTAGCATATTATGTTGGCCACACATTGGTATAAGATGCAGTGGTAGTAACGCTATAAATAACTTGATTACTGACCTAACCGCTAATACAGTATCAATAGTACGATTAACTCGGTATCAGTTGAATATCTATAGATACATATTTCTTTCATCTACCAGTATTTGAATTTTTATGCCATTTTAGGAAGTAATATACGTTATAAGTAAGCCATTTTCAGAAGATATAAGTTCATTATTAGACAATTTTCGAACCAGTTTCTTTACTTTTGCTTCCGCTCATAAGTGTGATCATTTCATTTTAGCTTGATTTTGTGATGCTTCTTTTTTTAACAACTCGTATGTCGTGTCGTGACCACCCGCCCTCTAAGTCATGGATATTACATAAGGTCAATAACGATGTTACAGTAAAACTACAACATCCAGTCTACAGATAATGTTCTACGTAATTGGCAACAAGTAATAAAACCAGGACTGCCACATGAAATGGGCAACAAAACAAAAAAAACACACATTGCCTACTTTATTTTGAAGGTAAGTATCAAATGTTAAAATTCTTTAGAGATAAGTATTCATTTAGATAAAATTGTGGCGTTAACACCAAAATAAAAGAAATTTACAGAAATTTGATCTCTATCTTATAGTTTAGCGTTTGTATTTTTCTTTATAACTGCAAATTAGATTTTTCGTTGCTGAGCTGAATGGCTTATGTTTATTATATTTATTTTCAAGAGGCTGTTCCAAAATATTTGAAGTAAATATTTATTCTAGAAGCATCATGTTAGGGCAGCTAATTGCAAGCCTTTTTTCTTGTTTAAATAGTAACTCATATTTGATTGAGTATAACTAAAACTTTCTAATCAATATATTCTAGCATAGGTGGCATTTGAAAAACTGTTTAATGCGTAATTATTAAAAAAGAAAAGGAAATGGCCTTTCACCTTTATTTTTAAAAGAAAGACAGTAACAAATTCTTTTTAAAATTTGCTCCTTTCCCATTTCACTGAAAAAGACCAGTAGGTACTTCAAATAAATCCACTGCAACCGCAAAACTCTAGGGTTTATTCACAATTCATACACACGTACACAAAACATAAAAGTCAAAAACATCTACTTTACGTTATAAACTTTATGCTGGCGTACAACACTAAAAGCTAATATCGCTGGTCATAAAAAATATATATTTATATCTAGACACGTTCCATCAGTATGGGACCACAGGCACGTACGTGAATGTTGGCCTAATTTTTGCGAAACCTCTAGATTGGCCTATAAATCATTGCATGGTTGATGACGTCACTATACGCATTCTCAAATATTTAAGAAGATTGATATGAGTGACGTGATGTTACAACTCGTCTGTCTCCGTGAAATGTCATAAAGACATTTTAATTTCCTGGCTAAATGATCACCCGAGAAGAAAGATTGTTTTTCTTTCATTACTTATGTATATCAATCGCTACGTTTTATAATATATCATAAATAAGTTCATATGTTTGCTACTTTATGTGTAGCGCGAGATGGCTTGGCTAAGTAAAATTTCTATATTCCGAAACGAAGCGAAATGCAACGATCAACGGCAGAGTATCGAGTTAACGCGGTAATGTTGCGGCCAAGACAGATTGAACAAGCCAGGCTGAGAAAACTGATTGTAGATTGACATTGATTGTAGTAATAAATAAGGCTAACAGAAAACAGCAAAGATACTAACCAATCACAACAAACAGTAAAAATAAAATAAAAGGGAAGAAAGTAATATATCACAATCAAAACAAACGCCACGGTCTTATTGCAAAATGGACATTAAATACATCACCGTAAAGTAAGCAAGAAACATAAGAAATAAGACCACCAAATACATTTCATATTTTAAGTATCACAACTTCCAAAACATTCCATCTCTACGTTTCCTTTCAAAGTACAGTCCGCATAAAAGGTTGAATAAGAAACCTTTATTCACCTTTAATTCAAGAATTTGATAATAAACTTATTGCGAGTTGAAATAATGCCTTTTGTGAAGACAATGCTCCAATGGCTCAAGGAATTAAATTATATATATTTTGTCGAAACAGGTATCTACTTTTCTTTGTTACTAAAATCAGACAAATGTTATTTGCAAATTTTCTCTGCTTTATATTAAATTGGACCTTATTTTACATATTTCGTCCCTTTTTACTTCTTGCTACATACTGGTATGAAATAGTGAAAAAACAAATGAATAAAAATCTAAATTTGAATTTCGTCTCCGATGCGGTTAGGCTAAATCCAATTGATACCACTGAGATCCCCAAAGATTTTCTTTTGGGACATGTGGGATCTATATGCTCTGAAAAGCAGAATTTATTGAATGAAACGCTCTCACTCCCTTTGATATAGCTACAAAACAGGTAAGAAAATTACTTAATTCTATAAGTTTAACATTGTATAAAACATGATTTAAAACGATAAAACATTTTTAATTGAAGCCTCACTTTATTGAACTCTGTGTACTCTGTTTAATTTTAATATTTAAACAAATAGAAGGAGGCTGCCTCAAAGAATAAAATTTAAAAGAACAATCATAATTTGAATGGAAACAAAAATTTTTGTTTCGTGTGAATACTTAAAGGCCTTTAAATGTATTTAATTCATAAATATTTTGTTAAAATCAATTAATTTTCATAATTAATAATTAATTGGTGGCAAATCGATTTGGGCAATGCTGATTAAATTTTCTTTGGAATTGTTCAATTTGAATTTTGTTTGTGCTGTTGTTGTTTTATATTTGCCATTCGATTCTCCGAATTCCTTATCATTATTCTGGAGTTATTTGATTAGTAAAACCGCATTTTGAAGGTAAATATCAACAAAATTCGATGATGTCATTGCATCATATCTTGAAACAAGTGAATCACAATAACACGCAGCTTTAAAAAAGCTGTAGTTAGGGAAACAAAAGGGTTTCAGTGACTGTGTTTGTTCACCAAAGTGGCGTACTGTAGGATGTTCCATTACACAATTTACTGACGCCTACTTACATTACACATGCAAACTAGCCAACAATAAAGCTAATAGGAAGTAACTGAAATAACTTAAAAGAGTCCGATTTTTATTTGAACTGAAGGTTGACTGATAGAAGCAAAAAGAACATCACTCGCTTGAACGTTGCAAATATCCAAATAAAATGAAAAATCCCAAAGACAACCACATATTACAATCCAATAAACTAAAAGACCAAATGTCATTTAAAAAGAGAAGAAAAAGATTTTTTCGCTATGAATGTAAATGGCGTTGTTTGTATCACCGTATTTTTCAATTCTGACATCTTAATCATAACAAATCATACAAGCTTTTATACAAACACCCTCGTGGCACACTGCCCACTCAGAGCAAATTTGATTTTCTTCTTAATCATCATAAATCAACGCGTGCTAGGCTTACGATCAAGCCGGGTGGATGAAAGTACGATTAAAAAGGCGAATTTCTCCCTAAACGTGAAAAGTTAGGCTCGAATTGTTTTACCCTTTATTTGTACAATGTTATTTTGAGAATACATGAACATTAATATTGGTCGAAGTAGAAATAAAGTTTTTGAACCATAACATTTATTTTGAGGGTAGGCATAATCAAAGTGTCGCTATCTAAAATTAGAAAACAAATTATTAGCAAGAATAAAAACAAGAATACACCTATATGAAACTTCAAAGACAGGGATTTACGATGAATGAAGCAATAGAATACTTTGTTTTACAGAGCACGTCTGTAAATCACGGAATTCCTCAAAGCCATATTCAATTTCTAATTCCAAGTGAAGAAAAGTTTCGTCAAATTTAATCTAAGTCAAACAACGTGATACGGACGTATACGAAAATGTTGAGACCAAATAATACATCATCAAGGCGTACTAATAAACGGTACGCTTGAACTCCCATTTCAATTTAAAAGTCGCTAACAGATTACAGTTGAAGAGCAAGGCTGTTACTTTCATCAGTTTGCAAGCTACGTCACAAAATATATTCTGCGCGCATCGTCGCCAAAGTTAATTGCCATGATAAACAGTTACGGGATCATTTTGCGCTGTCCACAAAAAATTAGACCGTTTAACATCTGTACATAAAATTCTAAGTGGCCATCTTGCTAAATGACCAGGATAAAAAAGGGTTAGTGATATAAAATATTATACGTACTCTTTGTTAAATACATCATAAAAAGTCTTTCTCTCTGACATTTTCGTTTATACGTAACTTTGAATTCGCAAGTCATTAGTAGTCTCATATCCTTTCTAACTGTTGTAATTTAGTACAAACTTATTTAAAACGTGATGAATTGATTGTCCTGCATATCCCCAGCAGCGCATAGGTACTAAAGACTGAACGAATATTTTCTGTTTTATATTACTTCCAATGAACATAGGCACTAACTACTTTTGATTTAAAGTTCTCTAGCTTTGAACCAATCCATATTAAGACATTCACGTACTTGTAAAGTTATTTAACCTCTTAAGATTTGTGGCATTATTCGATTGTACCTATCTTGTTTTATTATTTTTGTACCATTGTAATGTGGTATTCGTATTTATAAGTAGATAATAAGAGCGTATCTCGCCAACAAGCGAATGAGCTTGGCGAGTAAAATTAATATTGTTAAATATGTACAATACCATTTATATATAAATAAAAAAAAATAAAAAAAAGAAATCACTTCTAAGGATTTGGGATCTTGGTTGAAAATCCAATGCATTGAATAAATGAATGAAAAATGCAGCTTACTTGTACCCTCACGTGTTGTTTTTCACTAGACTTTGTTTATGTATGCAATCGCCTTACCGCTGTATTGAGCGTAGGGCGCATTGTTATCTAAAATAATCTCTCTCTGTTTCTGTTCGCAATTCGATCTTATAAGAAGATTTGTCTAGAATAAAAATCTGTTTTTACTGAAACAGGTACTAGAAAATAAATAATTGAAATAGAATTTGTCTATTTTATACATTCCGTTCCACATATATCAAACGATGAAATTGAAAAAAAAAATATGAAAAACTCATAAGTTTTTCATAAAGTAAATTAATTTCACGGTAGTTATAAAAATATTTTATATTTAAAATAAAGGTATTATATCCACAATAGACTAAATAATAGAAAATTTTAGTCTGTAGACATCACTGACATATTAAACAATATCGTTGGTAGAGATCAAATAAGTAGTGCAGCAAATCTGTACAAGGAAGTAGATAAACATATAGAAGACGTAAAAGTTCACCACTTAAAAGCTTATTCGGTTGATAAACAGCAGGTACCGGGGTTGGCTCGTCCGAGAAACGTTGATCCAATAACGCGAATTGATGTTGCCTTGGATAACGAGGTCCCACCTCTCTTACATCGAATATAGTTAAAAATGACAAGCCATAATTGCTTTCAACTTATTAAAATTATGAATTTAAGCATCTATTATTTTTAAGATAAATTGAATTATCCCAAGGGACTCATTGAAAAGTTGCTTGATTAGAAGTTTAAAACATAAATGATAAAAAATTATAAAAATTATTTTTATCACATAACTTTCCTACCACATCAATAAACAAAGTTTGCCAGGCAACAGGCAAAAATCATAGCTACCTAAAACAATATTCAATTATGCATAAATGCCCAGTTTAAATTGAATCAATATTTATATCACAGCATATTTAAGGGCAGACATCCCTTTATTATTATCGATACTTTTGCTTAGAACATATTTTAGAAAATAATTTACTTTACGAAAAATCAAAGCAGAAATATTCGTTCACCAGTTTTCACTGCCTATTGGTTGAAACGATATGGTCTAACCGTAAGATATTTGAGATTATAACATAAACCAATATTTAGCCAAGAACTAAAATCACGTTAACTGGTGCAGCCAAATTTTTATAACTATTTCCGTCATCCCCTAAATCCATAATATTTTATGGTATTTCTTTGGCTATAGGTTTATCAGAAAATATGCACATTTTTGCCTTGACATCAACAGGCAGCTCGTTACAGAGAGGCTATATATCCTCATAAAACACTTGACATACTCACAACTCGGGTCAAATGAGGTTCTTTACCGAATTTCGGCGTGTTAGTAGTAAGTGCCATGAATTTTTCAACCGATCACAAAATTGTGTTTTCTTTAACCGTAATGATAAAAGCTTGTAAATTAGGTTAATGTAAAATGATTATGGAATCCCTTCGCGAGAGGGAAAATATGCCTAATCTGATTTTGTAACGTTTTTTAAAGGTCGTAACCACCTATACTATTTCTTTTAAGATATTCAATAAAACATATTTTTCTTCTTTGTGTAACACCAAATCACGGTCTCATCCTTGACCTCTTGGGCAGGCAGAGGGTTGTTTGAGGCTCATGAGTGGAATTTTGAGGCTAGCCACTTAAACCACCGCCTTGTCCGTCGTTGCTCACTTGGAAAATCGGTTAGCATTCTTTTTATTATAGCACGAAATAACGTTTAAGCTTAGAAATAATAATTATTCAGGTACCTATTAATTAATTAACATATAATACATAAATAATGAATAATAATAAATAATAAAATAAATATATAATACATAAATTAGACTATTGGAAATTAAATTTCAATCAATAAGTATGTCATGTGGCATCAATAAGTATGTAATAGGCAGCGATAGCCTAGTGGAGATACCAACAGACTGCCATGCAGAGCGTATCGGGTTCGAATCCTAGGCGCGCACCAATGACTTTTCGGAGTTATGCGCGTATTGAATTATTAATTATCGCTTGTCCCGTGCCTCGGATAGCACGTTAAGCCGTCGGTCCCGGTTGTCATGAAGATCTTTGACAGTCGTTATAAGGAGTCAGTACCTAACGCTGAATAAACTGACACTAGTCTAAACCATGGAATATCGCTATCCCTTTGGGTTGCGGAGGTCAGACAGGCAGTCGCTCCGTGGAAAAGCTAATATTCAGTCGAATCCGGTTAGACTAGTAAGCGGACCCCGGGTTGAAACTGGGATAACGCTAGGAGAAAGAGAAGTATGTAATGTGGCGCGTATGTATGTATAATATCAATGTAAGCCTTTTTATAAAGCAAAATTTCGTATGCCAATGCTATCAATAGTTTATACAAATAAGTATAAAGTTATCTACTTATTTACAAATTTCAAATATTTTGCTGCTCTGATAATTTTGTTTGGAAACTACAAAAACAATTTAGCCTCTTTCAGTCCGCCTCGTCTACTTAACCAAAATATTTACATATCTAAACTTTAATTTTAGCACGGCCGTTAATTTTTCTTCAGTTTCTTTAAGCACTCTTTAATTATATTTGTGCTTTTTATCTCAACTGTAAAACTTATTTCAAATTAGTATAGCTGCTTTTTGATTAATGGTTCAAAGAATTAATGAAAGTATTTGAGCAAACAGTCAAATTGACTTTGATGTTTAACTTTTTTGAAGGTTCGGGAGGGTAGCATGCAAATGTATTCTTTTGTGCGGCAAGTATTTAAAAGGTGTCATGTTGAAATGTAGCTTCAATATCCACCTCTTTCATATACCTACATATAAATTAATTTGGTGAGACGCGCTTATTTGAGTACTTAAATATTTAAAAAACCGTGACATTATTAGACATGTCATTAAATTGTTTCTAATTTTCTCTACCTTTTTAACATCAGAATTAAGTCTTAGTGCGAGACTAAGTATACATTTTGCGTTGCGTGAGTCTTATCGAACATCTGAAGAAAGGACTCAAATAACGATTAAACTTGGAACAGCTACTTGTGGATTAATAATACTAGATGCTGTGCTAAACGGCGAGGTGGCCGCTGAAACAACTGCACTACTCAAAATATAAAGCGAAATTCTAAACACTATTTTTTAACCTCAGAAACATGAGATAAAATAAAACTTAAGCATGTGGCAGGTATTCCACTTGTTAAGAAAGTTTACAACGAATCTTTGCCTTTATGTGCACATAAGCGACATAGCGGGGATACCACATATTTATCTAAAAGTACAACTCTAGTTAACCCTCCCTGGAATTCTAAGACTGAAAGGGACTAGCGATGGAATTTAGTGAGGCCCGACTTAAAGAATACTTAGGTACACATAAAGTTGCTTAAGAGTAATGTCAAACAGTGTATGTGTATATATAATATTTTCACGAGAAAACGATAAAGAAAATTAATAAATAATTACTTTGTTCGTTGCAAATTATTTTTTATTTCAATAATATGTTTTGATATTAAGTTATTTAATAATTAATATTCGCATTAAATGTTATTCATGATTGAATTTAAGAATTTGTCATCGTCTCAATTCCACTTTCTGTAGACGCATTAACGAAAAATCATTATCAGACAGTGTTTAGTTGATTCTTGCTTTCTTAAATAAATATTAAAATAAATTTTGAAATAGACGAAATAAACTTTAAAATATATATATATATATATATATATATATATATATATATATATATATATATATATATATATATATATATATATACATATATATATATATATATACATATATATATATATTTTATTTCAAGTGCAGCCTTAGTACAACTGTCACGTGAAACAAAAATATAAAATGCTTGAGTCTACCGTGCCAACTTTTTAAACAGTATACTAATGAAAATGTCTATTGCGCACTTGAAAGAGATTAGTTATGCCAGTTTTTTTTCTTCCTAACAAAAGAAAAAGCTGTACAGCCGGTGTGTACACATATCACAATACCGAAATTAAAGCACTTTATAAAATCTCTTTATTTTTTCCTGGGACTTAATTTTTAACAGTGGGTAAACTTTGCCGTTTACATAAATGTAAATCAGACTAGCAGAAATATACAGTACTGATATGGGCTTTATTCAAATAATATAGAAGAAATTAAAAAAAAAAACTCTGTATTTCGGCAATAAATCGGTCGACCGCCTTCCTACCTCAGCTATTTATGTAACAGAAAAGTCTGCAAACTTAGATTTTTCTGAACAAAAACCGTCAATCTTGTACCATCATTGCGGTTAGTAATATTGTTATTTGAATCGATGTTAGCCACAAAGGCGACGACGAATAGTCAAATCGACTAAACCGCAAATCGAAGGTGTCGTTCTCCCCAGGGCAGACATTTATCAAATGCAATAGTATTTTGTAAAGTCACCACAATAAAGGGTAGGTAAAGAAAATTGGATTGTAAATTCACTATCAAAAATATGAAATAGTAATTGAAATGACAACCTTTGCATGTTCTCAAATTTTAAGCTTTTAAAGAATTTGTTAGAGAAATGCTGGTACATGATTTCTTGGTGAGATTAACTGTATCTTCATTCGATCAATGACAGATTTCCATATTTTTTAATTGTTACACTGGAATAAAGATAGACATATTTTTTCTAGTAATGCAACCATCTTTCCACAATTTGTAGCAACCTGAGCAAAATAAAAACGAAAATGTGTTACATTTCTCTCCACATTATACGACCCAAACAAACTGAATGAAAATAAATCGCTGAATCCGCGCACGATAGACACATGTCAACAAATTATGCAGCCACCAGATTCTCGTATCATTCCTGCTCATCAATCATTCCCCATCTCGTTCATGGTTCGTTCACCTTTTGACGGATAGATACAAAACGTTCACCTTTCAAAAAGAGAACATTCTGAAACATTGAAATGTAAGGTAATTTTAACAACTCCATGTTTTAATTTAATTATAGAATGAATGCCTTTTTAACGGAATACTTGATGTAAAATTAAAACTTAATTATCTTATTGGCGCGATGACCGCGTGTATTAATAATTAATGTGAATCATTTACTTATTCCCTTGATCTGAATTCGATCGTGTAAATATATAAGTACCTAACTTCCGATGCAGTTAATTGAAGATTCATATAGCTGAAACCAATCTCAGGAACTTATATGATTATCGTTCTGCTGATCTTATAAGGTAGATTCACAGCACTTATTTTATGGTGTAGTTATCAAGATCATTTAAATAAGCTTTAGCGTTGCTTCATATGTAAGTTTCAATGTTGTTGTTATGTGTTCATATGTAATTTTCATATAATAAATATAAATAATATTATATACTTACTTAAATAATTACTTAAATAATCAAAAGCTCTCTATTCTCCTATATTTGTATTTTGATACAATGAACATTTTTCATTGTAAGTAAGTGGATCTATTGTTACGTACGATAGAGCAACGGCAAACTGCTAGAATTCACTGAACCAGAAAATAATAACACTAACTTTGATGATATAATAATTGGAAATGAATACTTGAATGAGGCTTTATTTTCAGGTGTGTTAAACAGTAATATTGTCCTTTGTCGTGTCTCTATGGACAAGTCCTGTTCCGCAAGCTTGGTTTAATCTGGGATTGTGTCCGCAGAGACCAAACTAATATTGCCACAGCCTCAGATGTTTCTCCAGGAAAATATTTTGCTCTAAAGTAAAACTATGACTTTGCTTTATTCTAGAAACATCCTCTGGAAAAAGATTTGGTTCTAAATAAAAGATAAGTTTAGTCTGACTACTCTTCAATGAAAATAAGTTTAGTATCGCTTATTTTTTCGCAACTAAATATTCTTTACTTCATAAATCAAAGGTGGTACTTCATCATTAATAATACTAGACATCACAGGCCTAGTATTAATATATGAGTGGTATATCTTTTAGATAGATACCGCATAAAGCGGGAGGGATTATTTTCTACGATTTTGCAACTCCCTTTAATATTCTGCTTCTATTACTGTGTAATATTATAGAAGTGTATATTTCATGACACGATGTACAAGTTTTTACTGAAGTTAGTGCGAACACCAGACCTGTTCTCAATTATACGCAAAAAGCAAGCTTGACGCCTTTGAAAGACCCACATAGATTATCAAGGTAAGATTAATTAGGGTTGTGCCAAACGATGTTGTGTCATCGGTATTTAATATTTATTCATACAAAGTACATAAAAGGAGTAATGTACCCTTTCGTATTATGATTATAAAAAAAATGTTCATTTCACTAATTGAACATAACCTTATCAATTGTTATAAAATCACTAGTGAAAGTTTAAATATCGTTTTCAATGGCTAAATGTTCAACTGCAGAAGATTTGCAAGTTTATATGCATTTTCTTAAGAATTTTGCATAAATAATATTCAAGTGTGATATTTTAATACTAACAACGACGACTAACGAGACTTGAGCTAATCAAGATATACTTTAAATTTAGCTAAGTTTAACTCAAATATAAACAAAAACCTTCACTCTAGTAAAGCGTGTATTCAAAATACCTGGTTTTGTAATTCTTATCTAAAAGACACGATATGCCAAAATCAGTTACTTTAAATATATTAGACTAGAGGCTCCCCGCAGCTACGCCCGCATATTTCATTATATTATTTTAACCGGTCTGACCGATTCCGCCGGCATTTCGGGAAATCCCTTCTTGGTGCAACCTACGATCCCCATGGAACATGTTGTATAAAATATAATTGTGAAGGCAGCGATAAGTTGGAGGGATGACAGAATTCAATATTGCTACGGCTAATGTCTCAGGTTTAAAACCATACTTTTGACATCAATGTGTGTTATACTTTGATAAACGATTAAAGCAACTATCATGAGGAAAGTTATTAAGGAGTGAATGGTATGTCGGAGACGTCTTTACATTGTTCTCCAAAGACATGTGAAGGCTGCTAACCTGCACTTGGCAAGCATGGTAGTGTTTGTACTAACTCTTCTCACCGTGAAAAGATGCAAGTACACAGCAGTGGGTCAGATTAAATATAGATAATGTTACACCGAATAAAAACATGTTTCTGGATATGATATGAAGGGCATAATCGAAGAAAAGTTAATAGAGATATTTATCCTTAATGCATGATACTAGAAAGCTCCTAGGCTTCCAGGAATATTGAAACCTGCCTTGCCGATATAATGTAAGAACTTATCCAAAGTAAGTAAAGAGGTTTCTCTGATAATAGCAATACACTTTGGCTAAAGCCTTTAATGTAACTGAACCAAACAGCTGATATTAACATAACGATAATTTCTTATATTTTCCTAAAGGTAAAACTAGGTGAAATACAATATTCTACGCAAATTCAATGTGTATAAGGGTTAAAACTACAAGGGTTTATCCTGTTTGTAAGTAAAATGAGAGTTACACAAGGTCTTCTTTGAGGATTAATTCCTTGGAATTGGAAAGTTTTCGGCAATCTACTTCAATGTATGTTTTATTTGGTTTATCATTGTACATGGGAACTTAAAGAGCTTTATAGGCAGGCAATTGATGCAAGGAGATAGTGCTTTCTTACTTCTCAATTTAAGAGCTTTCATCTTGTTGATGGAGTGTATGCCATATGTAGATAGTGCTATGAGCTGAATCTATAACAAAGTAGTCGGAATATGTCCACTAAGACTAGGTGGTAATTGATAGTAGCACCAAGGAGCCGATATTAGAGAGATGGGTGTAGTGCTAGTCTCAACCCGTTCAAAATGCGTAGTTATTGGTAAAATGTCCAAAACATTTTTAATAAAACGAAAAAGTATCTTGCTATGACGTTATACGAGTTCATGTTATACATTTGATTCTATCGAGCAGTAAAAATTTAAATTGGCTGGTAAATAACAAATTCGCTGACATATTCAATGATCGACAATATTCCGAGCGAAGGCGAGAAGATTTGGGAATTTTCTTGTAAAATATGATACAGCGATACTCATCGACGCTAAACGAAAATTGATGCTTCTACTAACCTTTTATTTGTGGGAAATATACAGATTTGATTTTTCGTACTCCGCCAGACTGACTGAAACGTTAAGGTAGACATGGCGTGAAAAATTGTGTGTCTATATCGATGTTTTAATGTTATAAATTGGGATACAGGTCAGTTTTTATAAGTGTAATAAAAAGTTTTCAAATCCTAAGTAATTTAGCCAATTAAATAGCCAATTTGTGCCACAAATTCATTCTACAAATATGAAAAATAAAACCTTCTAATCTTTATTACAAATTGATTTGTAGATGACATTTTGTTTTTCTTTGCAAATCTATTTTGGATTTCGTTTAATCTTTAAAGTCGACTGAATTAGATTTTTTTTTTCTAATTGAATTTTATTTTCTTATACAGTGTCATCCACCGCCCTTCGTAATTATTGCAAAGTAATATAAATCAAATATTATACAAATAACAAACAATATTTTATATCAAGAACATTTGACACCATTATTACAGTATCTCATAAGATATCATTTGAGATTGGAAAATTATCCCAAACAGGGAAGGGACAAACTATATTTACATGCTATTAAAATATCAGTATCAATTGTGCGACAATAATAATAATTGCTTTTGGAAGGGGATCGTATCTTATTAATCCGTTAAGCCTATACGCAAATTGGCAGGTCTGTGGAAAATATCACTAAGGGTGAAATGGATAATATAATAAGGCTGCTGTAGAAGTGTGGATGCGTGAAATTGACGTGCCGTCCATTCTCATCGTGTGCAACTGCCACTATGTTATTAATTAATTTATCAGTTTATTTAGCATTGCGACTGATTACAAAGTGAACAGAATTGATTTGGTGTTTACTGATTTTGATGGTTTTATGATTAAATTTGTCCTGTACGAATTAAAATTAAAATGTCACTTGTGTGACAAATTTGAATAGTAACAAAACATTTGTAATAACAATTTTGAGAGTCATAAGTGTGCGTCATAAGAAATTTTCTTTGTGCATTAGTGAAACTCAATAGTATACTAACTATTCCATTAAATAACGTTTATTGTATTAATTAACGTTTTGAAAATTATATATTCATAACTTATGGGTTAGAAAATTGAGTAACAAAACATAACTTCACGCCTTTATCCCCGAAAGGGTAGGCAAAAATAAATAACACACCCACACTTCGCCAGTTATGTTTCGATCCCAATGTAATAGGGGGCTAGCCTATTGCCATCTACCGGGCACAATGTTATTCGAAAAACTCCGAAATTGAGTAATATAATGTCATTTCGTGTCTTATAACAAAGTTATTATATATTCCATATACACACTACGTGATTATAATTCTGTAACAACAAAACAAGTCTAGACGACGATACACTCTATTTCACAAGAAAATATACACATTCGTTATATTGTAAAGATGAGATTCGGCGTAAAATGTGGTAAGTGCTTATAGGTGGTTGTGCGCGGGAGGTTTCGCTACCGGCCCGTGACGTAAGCTGACAAGTGACGACGTAGATATATGTACCGTGTTTCTCGTTTGGGAAATTTAATGTGTGTAAGCTAACGTAATATTCCAGCCTGGACGCAGCAACATTAAAAATATGACCAGTTTCTTTTTAGTATAATTTTTATGCTAGCTGGCTACAATATATGCTCTTCTATTTAAGAAAAAAATTAAAATGGACATTCATGTAATTAAATGGCAATTTAAAAAAAGTAAATTTAAAATTATTAGAATCTGTTCAAAAACAGTTCGTGGCTGTTGTTGGTTACAGTTGAGGCGCCTATTATTATTTGACTAGAGGACGCCAGCAGCTACGCCTGCATTTTTTTTAATTTACCCGTTTTGGCCGATCCCGTGGGAATTTGGGGAAATCCCTTCTTAGTGCACCCCTACGGTCCCCAAGGAACATAGGTACATGCCAAATTTCAGCTTCCTGCGCCCAATAGTTTCGGCTGTAGCGTGTCCGTCAGTCAGTCAGTAACGCAAGGGTTTTATATATTAAGATTATATTGTGGTGTCATGTCAAGCACGCCAAGATGGCGAGTGCTATTAATGTGAATCTATTAGTTATATAAAATATTGTTCATATTACTGATTTCTATGAGGCTATTGTCTATAAGGTATCGTACTCAATAAAAAAATTATATATTACTACTATACTATTTAAAATGTTTTTTGAAACTAAAAGCTACAATCTATCAGAATATGTTTGGTTACTTTTCTGGACAAAGTTGGGGCTACAAGTCACTAACAAATAGAACCAACAAAAGGAACTTAATTTTAGTGACTTTCTAGGGCAATATTATTATGTTTAGTAATAGGACTTAAAGTTGAAAGTTTTAAACTGATTTTAAAATCAGTTTCGTCACAATAACAATTCTAATTCAGTTCAAAACAAGAATTTCAAAGTATCCTCACTTTAATGCCGTTCCGAAAATTAGAACACGTTATATAACTATTAACTTGTGACTGGAATTATATTATTTTATGAGTACCTTTAATTCTTAAATTGAAAGAATTTACTTTATTTCCATTAGATGGTAGGCACTATCATCGTGTACCATACTTATAGTGACGATTGTTTATTGATTATTCCTGTAATCATGTTATTATAATCGTTTGGGTAACCAGAGTTGTTTTTTGTTCTACATATCCTGTAGGTTATTCTATCAGCAGTTTTTCTATTTACATTTATTGAAATAAAGTATAATTGAAATAAAGTTTATTTTAATTGCTTCTGGGGTAAAAGCTTATGTGAAAAATGAATGTTTCGTTTATCAATTGCAAACAAAAGTAATCTGTCCTCTTGATAATATTTCAAATTGATAATCTTGTTATTGTACTAATGCGGCAACTATGTATTCGAGTGGTTAATTCATTGTAACTGCCAGTGATAACGTCAGTGTCTCCACTTGAACTTATGAGATATCTATGTGATTCATAATTAGTAAGAGATACTTCCAGGGTTCACTTCAGTAGAACTCTATCTACTATCTATATAGTATCTACACTTGTTTTCAAGTATTAGACAGAAATCCTGTATCTCGGGTTAGTTTACAAATGATCAACTACCGGACGTAATAAACACCGTCGCAAAAGCTTTGTGAATGACACAAAGTGTGTTCGCGTAAGAATTGAGCCCGTAATATACTGTGTTAAACGGTAAGAAGACTGCCTAATCGCCATCAGTTCATCGGAAAGTCTGGGCCATAGAAGGCTCGACATTGCTTTGGTCTGGAATTAAAATTTGGCATAGTTTGTTGATCACAGAATTCTAGCCACAGATCTTTCAATTGCCCAAATAGGAAAATTTCACGCGGAATTCAATAGCAATAAAAACGACCTATGCAAATACATGAAATAGGAAATCCTTTTTATGCACTAAATTATTTATCACTTTTTGTCATCATAGAAGTAAAACCCTATATTCTGTTTACTAAACGGACTACTTAGGCATAAATAATATACCTCGCACCTACATCCTATACCAGTGATCTTCGGTTTGTCTACATACAGTACATACGCACAATGAGATGCTGACGTCAAGATTGATATGAAAGGCAATAAAGACAATACATGTATGACTGACTGAAATACTCTGAAGCCAATACGTGTGACCTTTTGATAAATGTACCTGTTATGTAAAAATATATTGATTCCTTGCGTTTACGTCACCGTTATATAATATCAAATAGAGACCTAATTGTACAAGGAGATTATGGAAACAAGTATATCAAAATATTTTTGTCTAATCGAATAATCTGAATAAAGATTTTTAAGTTATGTTTATGTTAGAAACTGCTATAGTAAAAATTACATAACCATCTTCTTTATAAAGACTTTCATAACGTGTCTACGTTGATTTCAATAACCGCTTAACATGAAAACCAAATCCAAGTATCGAAATCCAATTTTGTTAGAACCGGATACGTTCACAATGTTTTGTTAAATTAATAAAAAATATGACGTATCCAGCGTAGTATAGTATATTTTAATATTAATAGAATATCATCTTAAAAATAGAGTATGGGTCAAACCAAAATCATTCGATCGACATCCACAGATAAAATATGTATGTTACGTATGATATCCTCGCTATTGACGGTATCATTTCAGTACCCAATAACCAGACCAGTTGAGCTTTATTGTCAATGGATATGCTTATTACCAAAAGGTCAACCAAATTGGTACTTATACCTGATACCTTTTCTAGAAGGTTAGTAAGAAATTCGTAGCCAAAAGAAATGGTTACGCAAAATATCACGTTTTTTATTTTTATACAGAGTGTATTTATTTGTTCTGGTTAAGTAAATATGTAAAGGACACTTACGGGGTTCTCCTAGCATGATATGATTACAGCACACTTTAGCCCTGCATTACTAAAGCCGCATTATCTCAAAAATATCTGAAGCGTTATCTAACCGACATCTTATGAAGTGAAGCGAGACAACATCAACCGTAGTTTATAAACAACACGGTTTTGACAACAAGTTCGTCGTCTTTGACACTCAAGGACTATAAGATATCAAATATTTTCGTCAAAGAATAGGAAAAGGTGTTACGCAAACACAAAACACTGTAAGGAGAAGCTTTGTCACAACATTATTGAAGAAAATATCGTGTCACGTAGCTATATAGCCATCGTATGTTTTTATAATTATTGTTATGATCTCCCTAAAAGGGTAATTGGATACGATGTCCTAGTTTACTCAATATGTTTTTAACCAAAATGTATGAGCATCTAAATTCACTTTAGCGTACTTCTAGAGAGTATAAGGTTTTTGTAAAATGTCTTAAGGGAGTCCTTTGTATAATCAAGCTTTAACGAAGCGATATGAAATATATTCATACTCATGTGAATGAACGGAATGAGTTAAGAGATAATCTACAGAGAAAATACTCGTGCGTTTTTTCTTTTGGGTTAATTTCGGGGTCATGATATTGTTTACATTTGTGCGAAACAAATGCTGTTTTGTATGCTTTTTGAGCTTACTTTCTACAAATCAGTCAATTTGGCAACAGTACTGACATATTTATTTGTTTTATTTTCAGTAATCATGACCAAACTCTTACTTCGGACATTTGAGAGATGAAAGGTTACGTCAAAGATATAACTAGACCACTCATAAGTTTTGTTGATCGCTATAACATGAACAGTGTTTTTCCATTATAACCAGTATACATATTAATTGTATTATATCATGTACAAATCTTAAAACTTATATAACTTTCTAAGGCTCGTATATTTTTTGTTCTGTGCGTATATTTCCATCGTTTATATAACGGCGAGGACGATTGACATATAACTTAGGTCTTATTACGAGATAAGGATACATTTTTGGACCTAGACGGTCCAAAAATGTATCCTTATCTCGTCTATCAAAGAAGGTGTCAATCTATTATTTTATCGTAATTGGTGTCAACCAACTATACACGTTAATAATGCATAATACATACATACATACATATCGTCACACCTTTTATCCCCGAAGGGGTAGGCAGAGGTGTATTTCTACACCCACTTTTCGCCAGATATATTTTAGTCCCACGTAATAAGGGGCGAGCCTATTGCCGTACCGGGCACATTTCCAGACTCCGTGCGGCTACTGAGAATTTCGTGACAGAAAAACCCAATAACACTGCCCGACCCAGGGATCGAACCCGGGACCTCCCGATCCCACGCGCACATTTATGCCGCGAGACCAACGAGGCAGTCATATAGGGTTTGATGTCGAGTTTTCCGTCTCTACGCAAAGATGGTATTTGCATCGTGATATCCCTTAGTCGCCTCTTACGACACCCACGGGAAGATAGGGGGTGGTGACACTTGTATTCTATGCCGTCAACCACACGGCCGATGCAATGCATAATACTCTTGTTTAAATAGAAGGCCAATTCTCCTATTTTATATGACATTGAAACTAAATTTTGAACGAAATGAGATTAGGTTTTGAATTGACTCAGAATCGGTATTCTGCTAATTTAATGTCATTATCGTCTCATTTGGCTTCTAGAGTTCGACGTTGACATATTGTTCAATTTATGTTTAGTCACGATAACATTCCAATATCATTTAAGTTCATTTGTGACATGAGTATGACATTAGATCAAAATTGCCATTTGAACAAATTTATTTAGGAGAGTTGGGCCTTAGAGGTTTACCTTTAAAGTTAAATCCTGTTGTGGTCTGTGTAAATGTGTATTATACACAGACAGGTGGTTAATGTTTGGGAATCATTTACATCTAAAATTAGCTAGAACAAAATGTCGATTTAAAATATTTGATAGATAATCCAACAGAACATTAGAATCTAGGACTGAGCCGGGTATTCAATGTTGTGTTTGTTTTGTGATAACGCCAAAGCCTTGACTGAAATTCGTTTCTGATTATATTTCATGATAATAATTATTGGGGCTCCTAAATGTAATCTACAATCAATGCGGTATCTCCAGTTAGCACAAATCAAGTTAAACAATTCTTTCTTTATAGAAACACACACACTTCTAGAGGTTCCATATAAACTTAATAATTATGTTACCATGAACTTCCACCATGGCCAATTTAGCACAAAGAACAACAGACGTATCATAATTGGATTATCGCTTAGAATTAGCAGGCAGTTAGATATTTGCCTTAAGAGAGCGACAACAAACGTGGAATACGAATGCTGGCAATCGAATTTAACCTTTCAATTATATTTTATAACGTTGTTTGCAACATTTTATTCACCTTTTTTGCTGTAGTTTTTTTTTTGTAGTGAGGATGTGTAGTATCATTTACCAATATTTTCACTTTTAAATATTCGGTACTCAAACAAAAGTAAAATAACAACTTATTATTTTTGTACTAAATAAACTCCAACTGATTACTAACTAACCCATTCGTTTAAAATTTCGCTATTCAAATAAACAAAAAATAATTATAATTCTTATAACATATTAGTATTCGAGTATTGTTAAACGGCCTTTATTTTCAAATTGTTTCATTCAAAACATAAAAGTTCGTTTGTAATAAAAAGCTACTTTGATATAAAAATTAACTTTATGTATGCTTTAAATAGTAACCGCAAAGTATTGCTGTAAACTTTATTCTCTCCAAGTTCCAACAAATATCTTATTCTGACATTGTTTAGCTGTTTTTTGTTTGTAATAAATTTAATTGCTATTAAGCGCTTAGCATATTCATAGAAAATGTTACTTAGTAAACGTTGCACGTTTAAGACTCCTTAATTTATTTAAAATGTTAATCTAGTGTGTTTCTTAGTGAATGTAATAAAATGTTTAACATTTTCTTCACTTGACTTTAAGTGAAGATAAAATATAAAAATGTTATAAAATATACAAAGCATGCTTCAGACCCGATCTTAAAGTAATTAATTTATTTCAATTTTGAAGCGTAACGGATTCAAGTGTGAAGTTGATTACCTTGCCTTTAAATGCCTGCGCAGGCAATAGTGTGAATTGAGGCCAGGTTTATACGTCAGTTTTGAAAATTACGCCCTTAATTTATAATATTATAATTATTTGGTATACCTGGCATAGATTTTGTTTCAGATTGGTTTATAATTATAAACGCAGCAATAACTATTTTTATAATTTTAAAATTAGATTTAATATTGCCGATTTGAATAAAGAGATTTAGGTTTGCAATTTAATTTTTAATAAGAAAACAAGTAATAACTTTGAGCTCAAGCTCAAAGTTATGTCTTTAAGCCTTGGCTTCAAAAAAATGATAAGAGAAAATTCGGCTTCTCCTAATGTCACCATAATTGCTAACTACCTACAGTTTAGGTACAACGTTAACGAAGCTTTCACTATCAAACTAATTTCAGCCCACACGTGTAACAAAGACTAGCGAATTATGCAGAGCTTACCAACAAAGCTTAAGGTAAACATCTGGACTCGTAAAATGCATTTAAAATGTAAAATTAGTTGCATAGAGATATGAATATTCATGTTATAATGAGGCGCGCGTCTGCATTGTCTCCGTGTTTGTCTAATGTTCACACGGTTCGACTATTGCACTTGGTAATGATATGCGACACAACTACACTGGGATCTTGTTTAATACAAATTAAAGAATAAGATAAATTTTCAAATGCAACAATTTTCTTAATGAGGTGAGGTGTATTTTAGTTAAGGCTCATCGATGACTTTCTGACGATGATCGACAAAATCGAACTTATTTTTTTCAAAACTAAAGTTTTTACTCTTTTCAATAGTGGTACATTACTTATAATAGTCATAAGTCAGCACTTTGACTTCTATATATCTCATGACCATTGCCTTTCTCAATCGGCCCTATTTTCTCTTATCTTCTTTTTTAGATTACATGACATCATTTACAAACTATTTGTATAATTTCGTAGAAAGTAGCCCAACGTCGCATTACTAAGAAAATATCAACTATCGCTTATTAACCCCCCGAGCGTCGCTCGGACAACCGATTTGGGAGGATATAACAACATTATTTTATGATTATATTGAATTCTTTTCATTTCATATTACATATTTGTAAAAACAGAGCTCTACTATAACCTTAATAGAAATCTGTATCTCCAGGGCACAAGGAGAACCTATTCCATCCAATCAGGTGTTACCTTACTATGAACAAATGGCTTGACAACGAAAAGGTTCGTTTTGATTTTCATTAGATTTTACCATAGACTAGATTGGTCTCGCTCTAGCGATGCCAATCATTTGTCTAGGGATTTTACTATCTGATGTTTACGTGTTAAGTTTATACATAATTTCCTATTTCCTAATGTCTTAAGAGATTTACAAGTTTATGTTGTATAGTTCTTATACATATCAAGCACCGTTTAATTTTTACGATGTTTATATTCATATCCAAAAAGTATTGAAGAAATAACTAATGATGTTCTAAATGCAATTCCCTGTGTCTAAGATTTATTTTTCTCACCAAAGTATTAATTAAGGTTAATTACAACATATCAAGGTTAATTACAACGTGCATTTCTAGCTTCTTCCAATGATGTCAATGGCTAAATAAGTAAATTTAAGAGTTGTGGAAACCAATGACTTTAGATGTCGTAAACTGCGTTCCAGAAAAACGTATGTACCTATTCAACATCCAGATATTACCACTACTGGTATTAATCGCCCAAAAGATTTCCACAGCACACGAAAGTAAGTATAAAATTTCTTCCAATCTCTATATATAACAAACATTGGTCACGTAATGGGACTCGCTACAAAAGCCTTATAAGGTTGTACTAACAAACGATTTACTAGCGGACAATATTAGCTAACAAGGGAATATCTTGTTGACATAGAAGTCAATTTTGTTGTTGTACAAGAACATAATTATTTCTTACTTTTTCTTATCATCCTTATAAAAATGATCGAAATTGGATTGGTATGTTCCACTTTTAGCTTTAATCTTGCTTTGTGTAAAAATGTACCGTACCCGATAGGTTTCAATAAAGAAATCATGCTTCCTATTGATCGGAAAACTTCTACTTTCATACACAAGACAGTTGAAGGAACATTGGTTTTGTGCGATGAAAGAATTAGTTTCAATTGAGTTGATTTCATACTTTAGGTTTAAACAACGGCCTGGTCTGATAACAAATTTGGAACATTGTATACGCTTGTTGGTTGAGAAGGATGATGTAGAATGATTAATTGTAAGATGATATCAGAGCTATAACATGGTGCCTATAATACAGTCTAAACATCGAGTATAATAACAAACTAATAACACTTTGCCCGGCCCGGGAATCGAACCCGAGACCTACCAATTCCACGCGCACATTTATGCCGCAAGACCAACGAGGCAGTCTCGAGTATAATAGAAAAATAATATTCGCAAATAGTGTTACCATATTATTATTTGACCTAGATATCAAAATGTATTATGTTAAAAAACTTTCGCTTCAGGTAAGTACATTATGACGTCGCATTATGAAAAACTAGTTAACTAATATTACGAGTATAAACGCCAACCAAGAGTTTTATAATTCCTCCAAGCCCTATAAATATTGACTTGAACTTTTGATATTGGTTTTGATATTGGCTTTGATATGTTCAATACCAATTTACATCAACAAAGTTTTTGGCGTAGTTTCGTTATTGTATATGGAAATTGAAAGTATACAGTTATTTGTAGACACAGTAGTGGATGTAAGGGAAACCTGAGAAAAGTCGATTAAAGTCACTATACATAACTGGTTTTATACTAAAAACTACCATTAATTGTGCTCAGAAAGTCGTTAGAAGTTTTTAGTTACATGAATCAGCATGAGACCTCGTGGCTAAAAAGTGATTAAAGAGGAATTTTTGAATTACATCAGTTAGTTGTGCTGCTTCGCTTTTGTCTTGTTTTTTTCACTTTCTTGAAAATCAGTTCAGAACAAGTTACAGATTCAAGAGTTTATCGCGAAACTCGTATCGTCTGATTATATCTCGTATTCGCCGTGTGGTTGACGGCATAGAATACAAGTGTCACCACTACATCTTCCCGTGGGTGTCGTAAGAGGCGACTAAGGGATAACACGATGCAAATACCATCTTTGCGTAGAGACGGAAAACTCGACATCAAACCCTATACGACTGCCTCGTTGGTCTCGCGGCATAAATGTGCGCGTGGGATCGGGAGGTCCCGGGTTCGATTCCTGGGTCGGGCAGTGTTATTGAGTTTTTCTGTCACGAAATTCTCAGTAGCAGCACGCAGTCTGGAAATGTGCCCGGTACGGCAATAGGCTCGCCCCTTATTACGTGGGACTAAAGTATATCTGGCGAAAAGTGGGTGTAGAAATACACCTCTGCCTACCAATTCGGGGATAAAAGGCGTGACGATATATATGTATGTATGTCATATCGTCTGAAGGTTTTTAAAATCACTAAACTTCATAGTCGCAACTGCTGTACACAAATTGTACTAATTTAACCGTGATCATGAAAACGTGCCAAAATGATGGAACCTAAAAACTTCATCACACTCGACTTTAAAATAACAACTTTAAATTAAGCTGGTTTCACCTGATTTTAAGGTGTTGTCGGCGTATAAACATATTTTTCGACGCTATCTTTGGTTTATGTTATTATAATATCGTTTTCGACAGTCAGGACATTCCTGAATAAATTTTCCTATGTTTTGAAGCATAATACTTCATATCATATTCATCAGAGAAAGAGAACTATAAAACAAATAAGTTCAATCTTAGTAGAGGCTATGTTACCCTCTCCCTATTTTTCCACCTTGAACGAGCCTGTGTGGATATTGACGTATAATGTTCTTTGTGTTAAGCTAAATGAAAGCGCTTCTGAAGTCACCTGAACAACATGAATAGTGATCGGAAAGTTGATTGGCGTGTGTGATAAAGCTTATAGTTTCAATGAATTCTGCATGAACTTCGAAGATTTGCTGTTTTAGTTGAAATTAGACTCTGACCGCAGTTTCTGCTGCGCTCTGTCACTTTTTACGCGTAGAAGTCAGTTATCGCAAAAAGAGACACAAAAATTATACCATAATATCGCCCCGTTGCGACGCGAATGAAGGAAAAACAAACAAACATACTTTCGTAATAATAATATTGTTATGATGTGAGAATAAATGATATTAATAATAATATTAGTAAGTATGGATTCTGTGTATGCTACGTAATTATTTTAAATTGTATTAAGCACAAGTATGACCTACGTAAAGATGTCAATACGACTCGATAGTTTCACTTGTTTTTTTGTACACTGTGTCCATGTCTCAGGTAAGATTAATCTTTCATACAATTTTATTCGTCGGCAGGTACATATTAAGAGTGACACGTTGCTATATGTGTATGTTCCTTTAATTAGTACAGCTTAATTAGTGGTAATTATTTTCCTTATAACTTCATTACATATGCCACTTTCTAGAATAGTTTTCACACACCCAAACATTACGGCTGTGTGCGTATGTGTGGGTGGACAAATAAAGTACAAACATATTATAAAACAAAGTAGGTCCCTCACCGCGTCTGTCCGTTGGCGATGAACTCGACAACTGCTGAACGGATTTTCATGGAGTTTTCACCAAAAGATAGAGTTATTTATAAGAAAAGCTTGGGTGTATAAACTGTAAAAGTTTAAGAAAATATACTAACTAAAACTAATAAAATGCAACTAAAATGCTAGCAGTAAAAATATTTAATTACATTTTACGGTTTTAAACGGTATTTTGGAGATAGCTATACGGTATATTATACGGTCCTCTGCTTTAATTACCTGACTGCAGCACAAAGATTCAACGACTAGTCCGACTATCAAAATAGTTGAATATACCTCACCTTATCTAACAAATGTACATGACAGTCCGTTTAAATTTACACCTACATGAAATGAAATTAGTTTACCGAACTGTAAGGTACATTCATATGTATTTATGTGATTATGAAGCTAACCTTCTTGCTTGATTTAGTTTCTATTTGTAACTACTACATGATTGACCAAAAAGTAAACAGACGCATTTTCGTACGTCGGTACGCGCTATGGATCATATTTTCGTTCTAAAGCATTTTGACTCTAAAATATTCGGGGGTTACTTTGTAGAGGTAGCCGTCTCCTAGTTAATTTTACTCAAGGACAAGGCTGTCTAGTCTATTATCTAAACGTTTTGCATCTTTGCACAGAACATGGTTTAGGAGGAAGGAATTTAGTAAGACTGTGTATAATGGTATATAGTTTCAGTAGCACAAGTGAAAATCTCTACATATTACCAAACTAGATTTCCTCCCGCGTCTGTCTACCTTATTGCAATATACTCAGAAAGTCCTGAACGGATTTTCATGCGGTTTTCCTCAGTGAATGAAGTTGTTCATGAAGAAATTAGAAGTTTAGGTGTTTAATTTACATCATGTGGGCAGCAAAGTCGCCGGTGCAAACTAGTAGTTTATAACTATGGCTGATTATACACTGTTTATTTATAAAGCGTAGACCTTTTTTGGATTGAATTACGTTGTGAAAGAAAAACCGAAGTCAACGTAGCGTTAGTCCAATCTTTAGTCTAAGAATTCCAAAACTATTCGTAAAAATATGAAGACAGTGCCTATTCATAGAAATGCTCAGAATTTTAATTCTGCTAAGGCATTACTTTATATTATTATTAAAGTGGGTAAAACCTCAAACATTTAATCATAACTTCAAATACATGTCTATAACCTACATTTTCATTCACAAATAAAATGTCTTAATTTCTCTTTCTTCATTTTTTGTTTGTTCTTAATATTTCAGTGATTGCACTGAATTTCTGGATTAATTTTCATTCGACTTTGATGTGTTCCTTAACATTTCGTTAATAAATAAAAATGGAGTTCTTCGAAATGCCGAATGTTCTGTTAATTATTTTTCTTAGGCTTGCTAGGGTATTGTTTTCTTTCAAACAATGTCTTGGTTTGGCAATATTATGAATGTTCTTTGATCGAAGCAAGGAAGGAAAATTCTGGAATGTTTTTGTTATATCACAAAACTGCGGCTATAGATATTGAAAATATTTTCGCAAGGTGGATCCGTTAAAAGCCACATATATACACATAGTTGACATAAATACATAATAATAATAATATTATAATATTATTCTAACCATGTATTTTTTTCAAAGTTCAACGAACAAAACAAATTTGCCGCAGTGATCAATTTCAACAAAATGAAAACTATGAACAAGAGAACACATTGTACAAGACTATAATTAAAGAATATATATAATAAAAAATATGTAATTAGAGTTTAGGTGAGATCTTTTATTCCCAAATTAAAACACAATTACAATATACAGAGACAGCAAATATTTCATTTAGGTACGATTTTTCTACTAAAATTGTCTTATATTGTTAGATTGCATATCCAACTATGGTTCCGTACTTTCTGAACTAGTTGTGATTATAATTATGTCAGACCGTGTTCATATGTGCTCTTAATAACAAATGTTGTGATGAAATATAAAATGAACAATAACAAATATATCAAATTCTACATATTCATATTTAGGATAATAATTAAGCTAAAGTTATCGGAATAAGATTCAGACATAACAATATTGTAATTTATAATTATGAAATATAGAAAGATAGAAATAGCTTACCTGCAATGTATTTTGGAAACGTTAAGGCGATTTAGATAAACAATACCTATAGTATATCTTAAATAAGAATTTATACAGTTATATAAATTCTTATATAATAAAGTAATATGTTTTTATATCTCATATAATAAAACAAACAATTAATATCGTTCACACTATGCAATTAACGGAAAAACTTCAAAGAATGTTTCTTTATAATATTATTAGAAGTTAAAAAAGGAATTGATTGAAATAATATATAACTATTAATAACACTATTACTTTGGAATATTTTAATAAGACTTAATTTATGTTAATTTTCTTCAAAAGTTAACATTAGTCTGGAAAATTAAATCTGTATAATAAAGTCAATCGATGGAAGGGTTAGGGTAAAGTTTTAGAAGCCAACTTTTCTAATAATTTCTCTACAATCGCTTTTGTAACGTTTAGAAAACTTTTTTATAGTTTTCCAACTGCCTGTATTACGGTCTTTATTAGTTCCCAACTCAAGTGAGTAAGATATGACGTCATAAATTGAACAATTAAGGCAGTTTAATTTTAAATGTAAGTATCTTCTTGACGATAATATTTTTGATTCAAATTTACATAATTGAATAACATATATACAACAAAATAAAACTACTTATAGTACCAAACTATCTTAAACTACAGAAAAGCAAAAGAGGAAGTAAAAAGAAATTTATAACTACGACGCAATTAATATGGCAGTTTAATTTTAAATGTAAGTATTTACTTTAGTTCTAATTAACGAATAGTCTTGGAAGTACTTCGATAATTAAAGAAACATGTTATCTCTTGCTCCTCATGTTTATAAACAGTTATTGTTAATTAAAGTGCGAGTTGATTTTACTTTACATACACATTTAAAGTTTCAATTGTAGATATGAAATGCAGTTACATGTTTATTTTTGAAATTAGTTTCTTGGGTTTGTTTTCTCATATTTGTTAAAGATCAATATAATCATGCCACATGGTACTTACATTTAATTTTACTTGATTTTGTACACAGTCTTAATTATTTTTGTTGTATGAAGTAAATAATTAACTTTTATATACATATAAGAATAAGTGACAACATAATAGATATCATGCGAGAAACTTAAATTGCAATCGTCATTTTAATGTACACTTCTGAAACTTTTAGTAAGCGGTTTAAGTTGTGGCTCGTATTGTTGACTGTTTTAATAAAAGTTTGTGAAGCCTCATACTTTATAGACTATGGACTTTCTCTGAAAACTTTCCCAGTAGAGGATCTGCATTTATTGTAACTTCATGAAACTTTTAAAATATTTTTATTGATAAACATTGTAAAAAAATTATAAAATATCTACGTAACGAAATTAAATTCTTTACTTTTAAATATTGTAATATTGATTCCTACAAACATTTATTTATTTACGGATTATAATTAAATAATTTCGTATTAATATTTTTTAACAAAATGATGCCCTGAATTTTGTCATAATTTTCTGCCCTGCCATAAATAACATATAAATATTACATACCTGAAACGTGTGAAGTTGTTGCGGCGGCAACGGCAACAGGCAGGCACTACTGTCGGCAACAAGTGGTGTTGTGCAGTCGGCCGCCCTGCCGTCAGCTTATATACTCCGCGCTAGGGCGGGCGCCGCCCGCCCACCGCCCTAATCATCCTCGGAATGCTACTAACATAGTTTGCATTTCAATTTTGGGCAACAAAATTGTATGATGACATTAAATTTAAAATTTATTTTATATATTAACCGCGATTCCTGAGACGTGTTTTGATATTAAGTAACGCGATTGAGATGACATTTTTGTGACGGCTTGGCCTTTTTAGTGGACGTGGATTCATTTATTTGGGTACGGGATTCGGATGGTTTCCGAGTTTTAGTTCCTTGTTACACAATATTTTCACGGGTTTTATGTAATTTTACAGTAGTAATACGTCATTTTTTCATATTGTAGTAGACTGATATACAATCGAATAAATAATTTTGTCTTACAAAATTGTCAAAAATAAAATCAATGGTGACGATATTTTTCAATGCGTACATTAAACTTTTAGAAAGCTTATGGTTTTATGTCATTGAGTAAATTGAAGGGAAAGGTTATGGCAGCCAATGTCATCGATGCGCAATGCTGGCTAATCTGTAACAAAACAAAATGCAATAATGTCACTTCTGGATTTATCTTATGGATTTTTTGAGATTATGTATTGAATATGATTATACAGGTTGTAAAAAGACCCTTAACGAAAACTGAAACCCCATATTATACAAATCATTATGAACATTTTTTACTTCTGCGCCATACCTGGGAAATTAGTGGTTCAGGAGATATTGAGGCTCAAAGTTACTATGCAATTTTTGAATTAGGTACAAAAATGATGCATTTACATTGCCAACCTATTCATTAGATGTCCTTGGCACCCATGCATAAGTACGTATTTCGAAAATTGTACGAGCGCACTTTTAATTAAGGATTAAAAAATGCGACTCCTTAAAACAAAATGTTTTCCAGGTTTTATTTTTGCTTAGCATGACGTTGCATGATGTCCAAAGTGAGTAGACTTCGGCTTGATTATGGGTCTTGTGACACTCTGTATAGCATTAGTTATCTAAACAATTAGCTGTCTCTCTCATAGCTTTAAACACCATTTGTTAATTGAAGACTACGATATACTTTTGGCTCCATAGCCTAGTTTCTCATAAAACACCCCTGTCGTCTACTCAAATCTTATCAGCTACAATGATTTGCCTAATATGCTTTTATCATAAACATCCATTGTCTCCAGACCATCCAGTCGTTGTCACATATGGATGCTTCTTGGATCTGTTTTATTCTGTGAGAAGAATCGCCCTCGGCACTGTTGGTTATGCTAGTGCGGAAGATACCACTTATAAAAACTGTGACTGTCTTCAAGTAATTCTGGTCTCGCAAGATTTGGCTGTTAGATTTTAATAACCATAAAGTGCAGTTTTGTTGGTATAGTGTAACCATGGTAAAAGTAATCAATTTTAAAGTTTCGCGATTTGTATACATCATACAAAATAATTTAAATTATTTTGTATGATGAGAAAAGTATCTCAAACGATTACGCACTTTAGTTTCAGGCATATTTGCAGCGCTTGCAACAATAGTGCTACGCCAGAAGCGTAGCATATTCTTATTAGCGAATCTCAATTCGTAGATGCTACTTGCGTTACCGCGTTACACACTCTGCGTTTTTAAAGTCAATAATGAATATAACTTTTAGGCCGGTTTGAGGCATATTTCAAAATGACGAGGCTGTAGCAATTAAAAATTCGTAGATCCAACTTAAGTTTTCAAAAATAGTGATTAGTACAGAAAACAGTCATAAGTAAAATATTGATATCGCTTAAAACACGTTACATGTAAGGATATGTGAAAGTTATGCTATATTGTTCCTAAATAAAATTTATATAGACTCACGCCTGTATCCCCGAAGGGGTAGGCAGAGGTGTAATAATACACCCACATTTCGCCATGAATTTTTAGGTCCCACGTAATAGATAAATGAAATATGATATATTTTAGTTAACAAGGCTCAATCAAGTACAGGTACCTTTCAGACTGAAATACACACAAATATTTTATAATTTATAAGCAAAAACTTATTGAGTAAGTCCTAATTTCTATAGTGATGAACATATTTTACTATTTAACAATATTAATGCCGTGTGGTTGACGGCATAGAATACAAGTGTCACCACACCCTATCTTCCCGTGGGTGTCGTAAGAGGCGACTAAGGGATAACACGATGCAAATACCATCTTTGCGTAGAGACGGAAAACTCGACATCAAACCCTGCCTCATCAATCAACGACTGCCTCGTTGGTCTCGCGGCATAAATGTGCGCGTGGGATCGGGAGGTCCCGGGTTCGATTCCTGGGTCGGGCAGTGTTATTGGGTTTTTCTGTCACGAAATTCCCAGTAGCAGCACGGAGTCTGGAAATGTGCCCGGTACGGCAATAGGCTCGCCCCTTATTACGTGGGACTAAGGTATATCTGACGAAAAGTGGGTGTAGAGATACACCTCTGCCTACCCCTTAGGGATAATAGGCGTGACGTTGTGTATGTGTGCGTGTGTTTTAACAATATGATTTTGTTTCTATAGCGAAACACAATAATTACAGTTCAATGAAGGGTTCTAATCATCGATATTATAGACTACCTCGCAGAAGATTAAGTCATGTAACTTAGAAATTGAGGATTGTCGCTTTCCCCGTGCATCGATGGCACGTTAAACCGTCGGTCCCGGCCATTTGCAGATCTTTGGCAGAAGCTACGAAGAGTCGGTACCATGAACTTTCCGGATACGACTCGAGAGCCGGTATCACTATTGCGCGACAAACTATAATAAAATTGACCGATACTGACATACTAAATTCATTCTCATCACAAAATTATCTAGAAAATAATTCTAAACAGATGTGGAAAATCTGGGCCTAAATCTAATAAATTAAAATAAACCAATCAAAGCAATCTCATTACGATAAAGCTAAAATTCTTATTCTAATTCTGTTAAGACTTTAAAGTAAACACTGAACTGATAGGCAAAAATCTTTCACTACAAACGATAAAAATATGATGACAATGATTATAGATTGATCGTATCGATATCGGGCGAAAGGTTCTTCGTAAGGTAGCACTCATAGCAACTTGACTAAGCGTTCAGAATAGATCGGTAAAGTCACTTGGATGGATAATCGCATAAGGGGCATTTTCACCGGAGCGCTAACGTACTTCAGAAGACACGTTATGCCGTCAGACCTGGTTAGTATCGCCGGAGAAGAATCGCTCAGAATTTTGGCGACCTTCGGGCCAGCTAAGAACTACACTGGAGTTGGTAACACACTAACCCAAAAAGAAGAAAAATAAGGAATGTTTCTTAGACCTTCCTCGCATTAGGGATGCGCGTTCCTTGGGCGCACGCTGGACACAAGCCGGTCACCCGTTCAAGGGACCCGCATGCCTAATGCTAGTTCGGCCATAACCTTTAGATCGTGAGAACAGTACAAATTGTACTACTAATGTCAACATTATGAACAAAAATATTCTAATTTTCGCCTTAATTCGTGACTCTTTCTTAAAACAGCAGTTTAAAGAAATAGTCACAAATTCATTTCGATAAAGTGCTGGTACTCAAACTATCTTACAATCAGCATTTATTGCAACGCCAAAATATATTTCCATCTTATAAAACATTCTAAAAATAACTTTTCAATGATAAAGTTAGGGCTGACTATGGATGCTTAATATACATTGGCAGTTAAAGACTTAAAAGCTTGTCATCGGCGATTCAAATCACTGACAAATTCAAGAAACGCTCTCTTTTAAGTATGTTCTGCGGCGTAAAAACATTATAACCGGATTCAAAAAGGAGGAACTTTTCAATGCGATAGTATTTTTTATGTGTTCTCAGGTAGGTATATACTTTAGTAGGTGAACCAATCTTGATGATTCTCGTGGGGTCTCATTTGGATTTGATCAAAAACTGGCGAGTCGTTTTTGAGTTATCCTTATTAATGTTTATTAATAATTATTTGTCCGTATGGTGACGGATTTAGAATACGGAATGTCACCACCCATATCATCCCATGGGTGTCGTAAGAGCCGACAGAGGGAGCATATTATTAACAACACTGTAAGAGAAGGAAAACTTGATACAAACCCTATACCAAACCGTTTGGCCAGCGTGGTATAGTAGACCAATTTCTCCTTTCAATGTAGAGGCCTGGTCCAGCAGTGGACTGTTAAGGCTGATGATGAATAATTAACGTTTTAATTTATACTGGGTGTAAGGAACGGCGTACCAGTGATTCAGTACATTATACTTAGACCCTTGGTGGTCGAATTTTCCGGAAAACTTCTACGAATAGTTTATTTATTACTATATATTTTATATAGGTACTTATTTATTAATATGTTCTTGTACTATCAAATGTATGTATTTTTAAACTATGTATATAATATGTATTACGTTTATACTACAAAAGTTCTTCTTCACTCACTTCTACAATACACCTACTTTAATCTCTGCACCACTCTAAGGTAGACTGGGAGAGAATGCCCAAGGCATTAAGTCCGCCTTTATACGCTTCAGTGTATATAAAGTTATTAAATAAATAAATAAATAAATTACACTATTTTCCAAAAAATTGCGATGTAAATAGGAATACGCTGACTCGCACTATCAGCTGTTATGGCCCTGCAGCGGCGGGTGGCAGCGGTAGTGATTACGATGTACATGGTCCGCTTACTCAGCCGCGGCCGATGTCGCGTCAGAGTAAACGCGCCATGTCATGTACATGGCGCGTAATTCTTAGAATTTTACAAAAATATTATTGCAGGACAACAATCGTAACTATGTTATTACACTTTTAGCTGACCCAGCGAACTTCCTACCGCCTAACAGTCGATTCTTTTTTTTCTCTCCGTAAGAACCATGCTCGTACTTAACTTGTTACTATAAGGAATATTATAAAAAAAGAATTAGCGAAATCGGTTCAGCTGCTCTCGAGATTTGCGCTTAACAACACATTCAGCGATTCATTTTTATATTATAGAAGATATGAAAAAAAATGCAAAAAAATAACGGAAAATTCATGAAAATTGTCCGGAGATTTCGACAGCCAAGGGCCTCAGTATCATGTACTGAATCACTGGTATCAGTTTTCGGTACACAGTCCCTTACACCAGTATAATTATCTTGAGGAGCTGTAGAACTCAGTTATTTTAAAAGTAGTTTTTATAACAAAAAAAAAACTACTTTTTAAACAATGCATAAATAACTTTTAAAATTTTGTTATGGTTTTATTGGTTATTCGAAAGTGACTTCAATAGATTATAAAAGGCTAAGTGAAATTTATAAGTCGTATTATCGTTAAGTTAAAAAGCCCAGATAATTAGAATTACGAGTTTTTAATTTAATGGATTATTAATTAAATTCCTACTATCCTTGTTTCAGCCTATTGCAGAAGATTTACGGTTTATCTAATGCGTTCGTTTTTGGTTTTTGTCTTTAGGTGTGCTTTTGTTCTTGTATTTAACCGACAAATAGACCTATAATTTGATTCTATCATCAGATATTGCTTTCGGAAAGATAAAGGGACTGAAATATAGTCAGCATGTGTGCACTGTAAACGGCAATATTATTATGCCGGTCTCTTACAACGAATAAAATATACCTCATGAAGAAATAACAAATATGGTTTTTAATTAGTAAAGACATAATTAAAATACAATAAGTATTTTCTGGATTGCACGGACGTTAATTTTGTAAAGATAAATCAACTTAATATAATTTTAGTATTTTTCGGGATTACATTAAAGTGAGACTTTAAAAAATAATTTTATATTAACAAAGTGTTTTCAAGGCTCTTTTTGAATTACCGCGGGGAGAAGGACCGTCTTCCCGCGGTCCGTCGTTTTGCGGACGGACGGACACCGCACCTTTGAAGTTACACCGCGAGTTGGATTTTTTCAAAGGTGCTGTGCGCTTCCGTTCGCAAAACCGCGCAGAAAGTCGGTGTAATACTAACAATCGCTTACCATAATAATATATCGTGCCATCACTTGCTCGCAGGTATATATATTAATAAAAGGGAAGTCCTTACTGACTTTCATTTCCCGGTTTGGCTTTGTAACTGCAAATGTACAAATTTTAATATAATTCTATTAAATGGTCCGTCTTTAATTTTCAATACAGAGGCTGTAGCACGGTTCTATATAATAACTTCACACTTAATTTGACTGGCGTTCGAAACTCTATTTAAAACGGGCATTCAAGAAGGTTGGTATCAAGATGATCAGAATACCTCCTGAAACATCCTACTCCAAGCGAGCAAAGCCTGGTAGTAGAACTAGCCTTTTAGTATGTTTCAGCAGGTATTCTGATCATCTTGATAGAAGACTAAGTTAGTGTTTCTTTTTTATAATGGGTTCACAGTCAGCAACGAAACAATGTGTTATTGAGGTTAGTAGCACGACAAATACTTTTTGTTGAGTTGGCAACGCGCAATTTAGTTGTCCATAAGAATAAAGTGGCATACCACCTGTGGGTCGCATTCCAAATTATTTTAGTAATAACACACAATCACAAATCATCAATGTACTTAGCCATATGCAAATTATTTGTTGTAATCATCTGATAACGCACAAAGTTGTAATTAGGTTAAGTTGTTTGGAAATAAATTATTATTATTATTATTCACTTCATTTATTCTTTATCATAACACATAACTTCAAGCTTTTTATCCCCGAAGGGGTAGGCAGAGGTGTACTATAGACCCACTTTTCTTTACTACACGCACTTCTTTATCACTTCTTTCTTATTATTATTATCACATTCATCTTTAATATAATCTTACAATAAATCAGTACATTTTTAAATATACCGCGTATAAAAAACATTTAAAAATATAAAAATTATTATGGGACCCACTAGTATCGGGAACAGGGTCCAAGCTACTCCAGAGACAGGAACCGCCTCACTATGTCTGCGTGGCCAAAAATACCGCCTTCTATATCAGACCCTTGACCCAAGGATCCAACGCGTGCCTCTTAAGATGGTGGTCGAGGCTCTTGGCTATAAGACCATTCTCTGTGACGATTATCAGCACAATAATTGCTGAATCGACATCCCACAGGTCGACAATCTCGTGAGCCAAGTCCAGATATTTAATCTGCTTATCTTTCTCAGCCTTCACGAGATTCTCGTCATGAGGGATGGCAACAACAACAATTATTGCGCGGCGCTCTGATCGATCTACTACATCAGGTTTGTAGGCTACAACAGCCCGATCTGTGATGATAGATCGATCCCAGTACAATGTGATATGACCATTATCCGCCACATTCCTGTAGTACGGCACCTCAACATCTACAAGCCTGTATTTCAGAGCAAGTTGCTGGTGAATGATTCTGGCTACTTGGTTATGCCTGTGCAAGTATTCACCGTTAGCAAGACGCGAACAACCGGAAACTATATGCCTGAGTGACACGCACGACAAATGTCCGTGGTGCCCTCCCTCAGGATACATTTCCGGTAGTTATTCGTCTTGATAACTTCATCAGCAGTTACACAAACAAACCCTTCGGTTTCCCCAAAAAGGTCACCGAAGCGTAGCCAGTTCACCGGGGCCAAAAGGTCTACATCTGGCCCATGCAGGGCCCGATAGAACCTGCCATGAAGCTCCTTGCTCTGCCATACAAGCCTGCGATTATCAGTGCTAAGTACTACAGGTCTGCGGCAGTTGTCCTTAGAAAGACTGAGCGGGTTTAACCCGACGTCCACTGCTACAACATCGCGATGCACATCCACGTTCGCGTTGGGAAAATATTCTCTGAGGTTGCATACCTCGCGGTTGTGCATGGATTTGACATTTAAAAAGCCAAGACCCCCACACTTCCGCGGAATATACAACCTCATTACGGATGAGCGTGGATGATGTATCCGGTGTGCCGTCAGCAGTGTACGGAACTTTCGGTCTAAGGTGTCAAAATCAGTCTGAGTCCACTTAAGTATGCCATAGGAGTACATGAAAACCGGCATGACCCAACCGTTGCAAGCTCCAACGTTATTGCCACCAGATAAAAGACTATTCAGTACCTTTTTCAGGCGGCCAAAGAACCGCTCTTGCAACGATTGTTTCATGTCAGCCTCATTAATACTTAAAGCCTGTGACATAACCAAGGATTTGTAGGTGTCGGTTCGAAGAAGTGATCTTAGGTTAATGGAATCTGAGAATTGAATCCCTTCAGATTCCACCATCCTTCCTTGTTTTACATATTTCACTGCACATTTCCATTTTGATAGAATTACTAAAACTTTCAGTAATTTTTAGTAAATCTATCAACTGTGGATTGGTGTGAGCAAACAGCTTTAAGTCATCCATGAACAACAAGTAGGATATGACACTACCACCTCTGCGTAACCTATAACTTAACCTTGAACCCTCCAGTAAGGTACTGAGAGGATTCAGCGCTAAGCAAAACCATAATAGACTCAGACTATCACCCTGGAAGATACCCCGCTCAATCTTCACAAGTTCGCCATTCCCCTGGATCCGTCGGCACTCCGGATAGCAAGAACCGTTTTCTATTGCCCCATACATGACTTTAAGAAAGTGCGTACAGTTGTATTTATTTTATACAACTCCTTCAAAAGCCACGTATGAGGAAACAGAATCGTACGCTTTTTTGTAATCTATCCAACATGCCGCCAGATCCTTTCGGTTACGACGAACTTGCTGGGTAATGGTCATATCAATAAGGAGGAGCTCCTTAGTACCACGAGCCCCCTTCCTACATCCATTCTGAGTGTCTGACATAATTTAATTCAATTCAACATGTTTTGATATTTTAGCATTCAGAATAGATGTAAGAAGTTTATAGACCGATGGCAAACATGTAATCGGTCTATAATTACCGGGCTCTGTGGTACTACCTGTCTTGTGGAGCAAGTGGATTACTCCAGTTGTCATAAAATCTGGGATCGAACCAGATTCTATGGCTGATTGAAACTGGGATGCCAAGCAGCCATGTTAACTACGTAGCCATTTCAGCCGGAAATTGTGCAGTCCATCCGGTCCTGGAGCTTTCCAATTTGATAACAAACGGACTGCACTTGTAACATCTTCGCTGGAAATTACTACGTTTTCCATTTCTAGAATGTGTTCACATGACCGCTCAACATCCCGCATCCAACCACCCTCAGTATGGCCACTAAGTGCCGACCATATGCTAAGCCAAAATTTGTTTGTAGCGTCTGCATCCGGCTGCTGCCCATTAGCGACATCTTGGGCTGGTCGGTCCCAGTTTCTATAAACCCACTTTTGGTCCCTTTGAAATGTACGATTCAAGATGTATCGGTCCACGCGTTTTTTATATCTGCGTATCCGGTTTGCCCATGCATAGACTTTCTGCTTTAGGAAGTCAATGCGCTCCGTGAGCCGAGATGTATAGTCATGAGGACTGATACCAGTACCCAAGAAACTCGGCGCACAAAGCGCATGACCCTGGGACGTGTATTTCCAGACCTAAAGCATAGTAGCTTACCGATAAGTGCCCTTGCCTCAGCAATACGCCGTTCAATTCGGTACTGCCACGCCGGGATAGCAAGTCTTTGTCGCATGACAGTATCACGTTCTTGAAACTTGACACCTGCCATACGACAAGTCGCTACGGCGGCGCAGTACAAAATTAAGTGCGTATCACCAAGTTTCTCACTATTTTCTAGAAAAGTAGGTAATAGCGAGTCAAGGGCACCTACCAGCGCTATATTACGCCTATGCATAGGCAAACGGGGCAGGCGCGGCCTAATTGTTGGTGACATGTACCAATATTCCTCAATCGCACATTTCAAAGCATGCATAACCTCCTCATTGCACTGAATACTTACGTTACAAACCATATCATCCACCTCCACGACGGTATTATTACCCATCCGCGATGCATCTGTGTTACCGGTAGCACTAATGGGTTGGACGTGAACGGCCTGGCTCGTAGGTAAGTATTCCGAGCGTAGCCTATCAAGTTCGACGTTATCCAGCTTGTTACTGAGCTGGATAATTCGCACCTGATCAGATAATCGTTGAGCCGTAACGTTGATACTTGGTTCCAAGGCCTGAAACAGAACGAGCATGCGACTGCGGTACTGAGTGAGGTTAGTTATCCCCTCTGTAGCCCCAAAATATGCGCGCATGACGTTTTCATTGATGGATTCCGTCCATCGCATGCCCTGCACATTACCACCAGCAGCGAGGACCCTGTTTGAGACCGGTGGGTCTCGTGGTCTCAGGCAGGCTGGAGGCCTCTGCCTCTTCGACGCACAGGTGATGGCGACGACGGCGGCGAGAAGAACTCGTCGCTTGAGCTCGACGCAACTGCCGCTGCTGGCGATGTTTGCGCAGGCCTCGGCGGCTGCGAGGCGGAGCTCAGCGACGAGTCCGGGGCTGTTATTTGTGCTCGTGGTTTGTTTGTGGCATTTCTTGTCAACATTTTGTGTAATTATTCGAAATTCTTCTTGCGTGTTGTGACATTTTAACTGTCACCGTATTTATTTTTCTAAATGCTTGATTTATGGTATTTATAGACATATTTGATTTAATTCGGTATTTCTTTGATCTTCTCTGGTATTTGAATTGATATATATTCTAGTAACATTGATTAATTATATAATTCATTTCAAATATTTACTAGAAAGTCTTGACCGGTGTTGACAGTTGGGTTGCCACTTATTATTATGTTTCTCTTAACTCGCGTATTTTCCTAATATTTACGGCCCTTTGGCAGGCGTACACGGAGACATAGGTCCAACGCCTAGAGTCCCTTTGAGAGTTTTAATCTAGACGGTAATAAGACACCTACTGCGGAGCCTCCATATCTGCGCTATTAAGTACAATCACGGGTTAGCCACAGCAGATGCTGGACTATTGCTACTTGTGTTGAAACTTATTATTTTGCGTTATTGTAATGAGAGTTTAATGGATTGGTCTTGGTGAACGGCACCTGCTCTAAATACTCTTATAGTATGCCGAAAAGGGGCAGGAGGTGACTCGCCAACTCACTGGATGGGTCTCTCTAGCATAAAGGCAACAAGAGGGCAAAAACGGTGTGAGCGGCTAGGGGTGTAGAGCGGTGCGGCACCGGTTTTGCCATCGTGGATCTCGTGACAACGGAGGCCCGGAGCGGGTTTCCCCATAATTACGCCCTTGTCAATTATACTTCCACTCCCGAGCAAATAGCTCATGGGTATGTGGGTAGTCATACTACCCTCTGGCCGGCCGACCAAGGCAAGCCAGAGTCGAGGGTCCTACGGGCGCTCTGGTAATCCACTCCAACCAGCCAATAAAGGCAAGCCAAAGACGAGGCCCTGGCCGACTCTCTGAAGCATTCGGGACCGCAGTGTCGCCACACACATTCAGCTCGCCACAAAGCTACCCTGCGGTTTATAAGCTTTCTTTCTATTCTGTAATAATATATTATATATCACAAGATAAAGATGATATTTGAAAGCTAACACTCTGCCCTCTGAGATTGCTTTAGTCTCATGATGAGGTAAAGACTGCCCCAGAGGGGCTTATATATATTATTATTATTAACATATTATAAAAAACTTTTAATTTAATTTTATAATGATTATCTGACAAAAAATCTTTTGGCACTTTTTTAGCTTATCACGTTCATGCAGACAGACAGACAAGACGGCCAGGAAACTTCATCTAATATCTAATCTAATACTAATATATAAAGCTGAAGAGTTTGTTTGCTTGAACGCGCTAACTCAGGAAGTACTGGTCCGATTTGTTAAATTCTTTCAGTGTTAGACAGCCTGTTTATCGAGGATGGCTATAAGCTATATAGCATCAAGCTTTAAGTCACGGAAGTGGATCAGTAGCCTTAAATAACGCGGGTGTAACAGTGGGCTCATCTAGTACTAATATATAAAGCTGAAGAGTTGTTTGCTTGAAAGCGCTAATCTCAGGAACTACTGGCCCAATTTTAAAAATTCTTTAAGTGTTAGATAGCCCATTTATCGAGGAAGGCTATAGGTTATATAACATCACGCAATGAGCTACGGGAATGGAGCAGTAGCCGTAAATAACGCGGGTGTAACCGCGAGCTCATCTATGTAGTTTTATAATATGTACAGATGAAATTTTTTGACCCAATACATCGTTATTATCAAAGGCCGAAAAATAGTTGCTTTAGTGCAATAATTGCTTATATGTATAAAGCAAATTACTTAGAAGACATGCAAGGCTTGCTTCTCATGTTAACAATGAGACCACATGTTATGTGGTATCGATTGTTAACATGAGAAGTAACTACCGTCTTGTAAGTAAATACTAGCTTACTATACTAGCTTTGATCATGTCTTCGTACGCGTGAAGCTCATCTAGATAAAAAAATCGTGGGACTGACTGATTTTAATCCACTTAGGGAGGGAATTTTCTAAAATCCTCTTCTAATGTTCTATTACTCACCTCAATGAGCATACATAGCAATTAATATCAGCTTCTTGCGTTCTCCAAAACTATTTCAGTCTCGGCTGCGCACTAGACGAAGCACTGTGCCATATGGCCTATAACAATAACATTGTTTAAAGCTCTCTTTTTAAAGAAGTTTTTTTTTACTGGTTGGCTAGCGTTCTACCATGATCTCACCCGATGTTAAGCGATGATATGGTCTAACTGGAGCACGCTTACCTAGAAGGTACCTATTCACTCGCGACTTGAAAACACCCAGGTTGTAATCATCAGGAAACATAGACTCGGGTAAAGAATTCACACCTTGGCGGTACGCATAAGAAAGGAAGAAGCAAAACGCTTCGTGCGTATAAGCAGGATATACATCATGTAACGGTGACGTTGACTCGTTATTCTGGTTGTCCGATGGAAGAAAGGGGAAGGAGGAATCAGATTGTGTAGTTCCTCCGCGCACTCTCCAAAATGTATCCCATAGAATACCGATAGACTGGCGACCCTACGGCGATGCTCCAGGCTTTGGAGTCCTGCGTCAACCAATTGGTCATCGCCGATGATTCTTCTAGCTTTTCTCTCAATTGACTCCAATGTATCTAATTGATACTTGGCAGAACCACCCTAGAGGTGCGAACAGTACTCCATGCAGGACCGGACTTGTGCTTTAAGCAATTGTTCTGCCGTAAAGTACTGCCTCACCCTGTTGAGGATTCCCAGTTTTTTGCCAGCTAGTTGAGCTTTGGCCTCTATATAGGGGCCAAAATTTAGGGTTGAGGTTGAAGTTGGGCTGGCAGTTGCGTTTCTCAAAAGTATGATCTACAAATACTAGCAGAACTGTTATTTTCTATTAAACGACTAGCTGTGCCTGCGGTTACACACGCGTTCTAATTATTTATGTCTAATCCTCCACAACCGCGCAGGTAGGAGTAGTTCCTGAGATTAACAGCCTTCAGACAAACATACAAACTTTTCAGCTGTTTAATACACCTAAGTGTAGATATGTCTTATTAATAATATTAATAGCTGCTTGACAAATATTTGCATAATAATTTGGTATACTTTACTTGTACTACACCATGTGCTTACACACTTAAGCGATGTTCTAATATGCGACATTTTCACCATTGATGTGATCTCGAATGAGCTTCGCTAATTGTTAGTTTACAAATATGTATAGTTATACGTTTTATTAGTTGACCCCTACTATAGCTTTCATGAGATTTTAAGAAAGTGCGTTCGGGTGTCTTTTAGCCCTGAAGTTTTATTAAGTGAATATTAAGCTCCTCTTTCGAGGCGGTGATAGCCTAGTGGAGATACCAACGGACCCCATGCAGGGGGTATCAGTTTCGAATCCACGGCGCGCATCACTGAGTTTTTGAAGTGCGTAATGAATTGTTAATTATCGCTTGCCCCATGCCTCGGAGAGCACGTTAAACCGTCGGTCCAAACCATGGTATATGGCTATCTCTCTGGGTTGCGGAGGTCAGACGGCAGTCGCTCTCTGGAAAAGTTGATCTCTCTCTACAATCAATTTATAAACCCTGGTAGTTCTTCCCTGAGTTAGCTATATACGTTATAGACAGACAGACAGGCTGACTGACAGACAATGCACATCTTAAACTACTAGGCGCAAGAATCTGAAATTTGCCATGAATATTCGACGTGGGACCTAAAAATTCATGGTGAAATGTGGGTGTAATATTACACCTCTGCCTACCCCTTCGGGGATACAGGCGAGAGTCTATATAAGAATATTCCTTGAGTTACATATATTCCTTTCCTAGTAGGGGAGCACTAAGGGATTATTTTTGGAAATGCCCTACGGTAACGGACCAAAGAGTACGGTATCGGCACGCCACGGGGGAAGTCTTGTATTAAAAAGTACACGCCCATTTACTTTTTATAAACTGTAAACATACATAAATAGACTCACGCCTGTTTCCCCGAAGGGGTAGGCAGAGGCATATTAAACGCCCACTTTTCGCCAGTGTTTTGATCCCACGTAATAGGTGGCGAGCCTATTGCCGCTTATTGGGACATTTTGTTTGCCAGAGCCTCGTCCGTTGATCGGCAGGTGCACCACTTGCAGGTGAGGTTGCCTTGGGACCCTAAGTTCTTGTTGGGAACCCTATGCACCCTAAACTGTAAAATAGTCATATTTTACATAGTTATGGTGTAATATGACTTGTTTTGCGATATTACAGGGGATTATAATGTATATATTCGCATGTTTTGTTTTATTTTCTTTTTCTTTCATTTATCAGTGACGCAAAGTGTTTTGGCTGTGTGAGCAATCATGGTACCACAAATTGTTAAATTAAGATTATGTTTTCAAAAGAGTGGCATGAGTTTCTTCCAGGCTCTTCTCATAGGCCTACCATCCCGAACTTGGTGGTAAAAAAAAAAATTGACGTTCATAAGCGTTGCTTTTGTAACCTATATGAATAAATGAGTTTGAATTTGAAATATATGAACCTAACACTCATTTTAAAACCGTTTAATTTTTTCTTTGTAATACAATCATACTTCTAAATGAAAATGCAATCTACTTGTATGAAATACTTACCAAGTTTTATAACATTAAGAGGTAATAAGCCCATAATAAGAAAATTAAATACAATAAAAACTTATTACTTCAATCTGCTCGAAATTCTGCGCAATGGATTCAGATAAATATTAATAGTCCTATCTTAATTACAAATATAAGACGAATAATTAAGAAAATCTGGATACCCGTTTTGATGAAATAGGTAATTCTATGTAATATTTTAATTGTGTTTGATTCTTATTCAAGTAACCAAAGCCATTGAGTTTTAAGTAGTAAAATACTTATTTACATATCTTGTACATAAGAATCTTTCTTTTTAAAACTCAATGCTAAACTGTGCTACTGAATTTTTTTGCTGCAAGGAGAATCAACAGAACAAAAAGTTTCTCTACTTAAAAGTAAATTCTTAAGAAGTTAGTTCGTAATATTTTAGAATTGTATAATAGGTACTGGCAAGAAAATATCTTGTTGCGGATTTCACAAAGAAGCAAAACGATTTAATTCTGTTTCCCGTTAAGAATTCTCTCGACAAGATAAGGGTCCTTTTGGTATTAAACGAGCCACATTAAAACTAAGCTAGCACTAACGACCAGCAATCTGATATTTGTACAATTACGTTTGAATTCAACGACAGACAGGTACGAGTAGAATTGAACTAAAAGATTGTTCTGAGAAATGTTGTTAGTTGAAAAGAACAGTTAAATTGGATGCTTTTTTTAATTGAATGATATTGAAATCTTATCGTCTTCGCCCAAGCGTGATGCCGGTAGCTTCTGAAGTTTGTAGCCGTATCACCTACGTATAAACCTTATGGTGATGAAAACTTTCAAATAGATTGATTTGTGCAATTACCACTTAGCCATAAGCTCAAAAATACTACGTATTTTTAACAAAAGGATTGGAATAAATGTGCACTTTAAAAAAATTCAATATGCTATATGTGCAACTGTTCACATAATATTTGCTGAGTTCCACCTTATTCGTTTACAAAGTAAAGTCATTGCTTATAAATATATTCAGTTTATTATTTAGAAACTGCAATTTATATGTGTTTTCGCACCGCGAGTGTAAACATTTCATAAGATTAAATTCTCCTAATATATTTTCATACCTTACAGCAAAGAAGATAAATCGGCGTACGTGTATGAGAAACTCGAATACATTTCACACATGTGGTTACAATAGTAGTGGTGTTTAATTTTTTCTAGCCGGACAATGGCGTCGCCGACTATGGGGAGACTGTGAGCAAACAAAAGAAAATATGATTGGTGCGGGATGATGATAGGCGCCCACGTTCCGTGGTAGAGGTATATCGGGTATCGGTTCAGGGCCGGCGGATTAAAGGTGCGTATTATAAGCACTGCGAGTTTATTATAAACTGAATGAAAGGCTTTGAAAGAACAGAGTGCAGTGATGCCATCTATTGACCTATTTAGCACGCTTTTATTAGGTCGACATGTATGTAACTATGTAATGGAATCTAAGCTAACTAATTTAACCATCTTCCAAGGGTCGTAGCGTAATGAAAATTGGCAGCTGTATGTAGTTCTGATGACAATACAATAATATGGTACTGTCGAACTGATCTGATGATGGAGTCGGAAGATATGAACTGGAAGTCGACAAGTATGTAACTAACTATGTAATGGAATCTAAGGTAACTAATTTAACCATCTTGCAAGGGTCGTAGCGTAAAGAAAATTGGGAGCTGTATGTAGTTCTGATTACAATACCAATGATATGCTACTGTCGAACTGATCTGATGATGAAGCCGGCAGATATGAACTTGAACTTCATGATGGAAAATCGTATCATAGCTGTTTTGGATTTTTTAGAAAAGTCTTGTAATGAACTTTGACCACGCTTGGGTTTCAAGGTCTGATGATGAAGCCGGACCATAGGCACTGGCACTCCATGATGGAATATCGTATCATAGTCATGTCTGTACTTATAAGAAAGGCCACGTAATAGAATCTGAACACGATCAGGTTTCAAGGTTATAACAAACCAATTATACATTGTAGACCTCGCAGTGGTGTTCTCAGGGTCCCGTACTTTTGCTGCTGGACAGGCATATGTGGCCCTAAGTAGAGTAAAATCACTTAGTGGTCTCCAGATTGAAGAGCTAGATTGTTCTAATCTGAAAGATAAAACACCATGCAATACAGACGCACTGGCGGAGATGGAGAGGCTGCGGGCTCATTCGCCTTCTTAAAATAAATGTATAAATGTTAAAAATATTTCGTTATCAAAGAAAGTATAAAATAAAATAATAGTTAAAAATGACTGCCTCGTTGGTCTCGCGGCATAAATGTGCGCGTGGGATTAGGAGGTCTCGGGTCCGATTACCGGGTCGGGCAAAGTGTTATTGGGTTTTTCCGTTAGGAAATTCGCAGTAGCAGCACGGAGTCTGGTAATGTGCCTGGTACGGCAATAGGCTCGCCCCCTATTACGTGGGACCTCAAAATCCATGGCGAAATGTGGGTGTAATATTACACCTCTGCCTACCCCTTCGGGGATACAGGCTCTAAAATTTATAAGCTTAAACTTTATCTCGACGAAAGTCAGACGACGCATCTCTCAAACGATACATTAGAATAGGTGAGGCAGCCCACGCAGTAAGTGGACATTAAAATAAAATAATATCTAGTTAAAAACACTAGAAAACCACGCTTTTATAAATGCACGTAAAACCAAAAAATTAATTATGGATCGTTCAAGTTGTCTCGATTTCTGGGCTGAAGTGTAAACTATGAGCTTTTAATTATAATATTTGATTGTAAAAGCGCATTTATAGTTTACATCGCTATTACTGATAACGCTTAGCACATCGTATCAGCTTCGGTAAGAATCATATAGCTCTTATAATTTTTAGCAAGACGCTTCTTAGACAAGGCTAGGCTACTGCATAATATTCTTTCAACATTTTTCTTTTGAAAAGACTTATGCTGTAATAAGCTAAAATTTCATGTTGCGGGAAATTTTACAAATATTCAAAGCAATTATCCAAAAAAATCTCGGACTCGGAACAACAATTTATGGATCACACTGATTTGGCCAGTGTACTGTATAGAGATGTGTATAGAGTTGAACCTACAGTACGTGATGACACTGGCTACTACATGAATTTTAATAAAAGTTGTGACGCTATTTTGTCTCGTGCTCAGCTTCATACCACACAAGATGAAATATAGTGCTTGCGATGTAAGCAGGTCTTTTACATACGTAAGTCATGCATATAACGCGAATTATTTATTACGCCACTACTAGTTCGTTTCGTAAGCCTTGTGAATAAAAAAACAAAGCTGCGGTCTCGATGAAAAGTTTATTCAGAGACGACTGCTCATTAATTTGGTTGGTCGTTGTTCACGACCTAGACAATACAAGACAGCTGTGATAAATATTGCTGTATCGTTATTTTCGCTGCAAGATTTTTATTTAAATTTTCTGGAAATCTTTATATTTGGATATTAGTCCAGATATCAGTCCCCTGTGTTCGTTGATTGTATGTTTGTAAAGTACCCTGCGACACAGAAATCCTGGTGCGGGAGTTGTATGTTTAAAAAGATAGAGATTAATATTAATAACTAAACAATTATTAAAATATACTTGTGTTTCTTCAACTTATCGGTAAGATAAACATATTGCTTCACAATTGTATTCTCTTCATATGACTTGTACACTTATATTTTGTTACATCATGAATCGATGGTTTTCTTCATTCGGTGCGTCAGCTCCTAGCTGTAGGCTCTTACCGTCCTCTCTTCCTTTTCGGTGTTTTATAGATGTGAAGAGATACTAAAAAATTAAGAGGATTTGGGAGAACAGAGGAAGACAGCTTAACCCCTACTTTCCATTTCTTTAGTGTTGGCCATAGGCAACTGACGCCCGGTTAATGTCACTGGATATTTTATTCGTTATTGTAACAGCAATAGCGGAACCAAAAAAAGCAGAAATATTGTTTCGGTGTCCGAACTCCAAACAACGGTGCCCTATTTTTAATCTTCCGCTGTCCATCCGTTGGTCAACAGACTATATTACGTGAACCGTAATCGGATGCGCATTTGAATTCTCACCGGGTATTTTTAGTAGAGACTGTATCATATCACTATACAAACAAGTGTGTGTCGATGTTAATTTCTAGATCGATAGACTTACAATTTGATTTCCTTATGTCATGACACAATTAAACTATTTCTCCTATTTAGGGTACTGTAGTAGGCTCAGGGAACCCTAATAGTTGCGTCATATCCATCTCATCTATCCATAGACATTAAGAGGGAATTTCTATCACGCCTACGAGGCTCTTTTTATAGGTTTATGTAGTTCTTCATAAATGTGAACCAGTTTATTTTCATTACACTGTGAAAAAATAATGACTTTGTGTTAACACTTTTCCAGGCAGGTATCCATTTGCAAAATACCTGTTTAGCAATAATCAAATCCTTATAACCACTAGGGAATCATTAATAAATTACGTCACATGATTTTAATTTTTTCCGCCACTCCCGTCTTTGTCACCGAAAGTCACTTCCCTCTCTCTCGACACACAATCACATACTTCGTCGACAACCTACGCTGCTCATAACTTGTGACAGACAACATTTGTTGCAAGCTCAAAGGTTCCGCATAGCAATACAGTCCAGTCTTTATTGAAAACGGTTAACATTTTTTCACGTCAAACTTTATTAGAACACAACCCATAATGTTTTGAGTGCGAGTTTTTTAAGTAATACCGTGATGTAATGCCGACGGCTGGTGATTCACTAGGCCATCAAATGAGATACGGTCAATAAGCCCAAGAGTGGATCGCAAAACGTTTAACGACGCTCGTATACTGTAATGCGCTTACGTCTTTACTGATAAAGCGGTAAGTACTAAGTGATATTCATTTAATTTGTATTAAGTACGACGGCTTGACGGCGCCTATATAGCGTACTAAGGGACGTTGTGTTCAGCCTTATAAACTATTTAAGGACACGTCCATATCACCTAGGGCTATAAAAATAGCCTAACTATTCTCAGAACTACTTACCAAATATACAAAGAAATGTCGGTCAATCCGTTCCGGAAATGTTCGATTGTTGTCTGAAAGCATTTTTTAAAACAGGCGGTTCGTAATTTCTTTTATTTTTGTTTCACCACGAAAATCCTTTTAGGCTAAACCATCTGCGAGTGTATAGTTCGAGTTTGGGGCAAGCGAAAAAGGTGTTTAAGGTATGAAGTTCTCCCCTGAAGGCGTCCGAAGCCTATTCGGTAGAACCAATGCGATAAATCTCGACGGTCAGGATCAGGTTTACTGGAGTCTAAGTTAGTACATATTCTTTGACAGGATCCTACCGGGAGCGGCAAATAATGGCAAATAAGCGGCAAATAAAAACAGTGTTTTTTTCGCGACCACGACCGTCGTAAGTCGGTTGAAACGTCGGTAAAACATAGGTAGCTATTTATATTTAAACTACTATATTTCAAACTAGTCGATTTACGCGATTAACACCCCTTATATAAAATTGTATGATGATAACGAATAGCAAAAGAAATAAAGTTTAAAATACATATCATCTCAAAAAAAAACGATCACCCATATTGAAAATAGACCTGCACCTGCAAATAGAACTGCAAAAATGTAATATTAATAGATCTCGCGACCGAATGCTAAGACAAAACAAACAACTGTTGCTTGTGACCTTGTCTGACGGCCAGCAACTATTCCTTATGCTGACATAATTTTATTATGGCACAGATAGTTTATGAGCCACATGATAAAGACTATTCGAACACGTTAGGTCTAGAATCTAAGTTAACCAAACAGAGCATCGATTTAACAAAAAATAAAGGCGTGCATATTGTTCATTTTCATTATATTCTGACCTGCAAAAGTTTGAAAAGGTTCAAAAGACCTGCCGAACCATTTTAGAGTCACCACAGAGTCTTAGTACCTATAATAGAAAGTTACCAGCAGGGCTGATACGATTTTAAGATGCCGTGTCATATTCTAAAGCTATGTCAATTAAGGCGTATTAATTAGCGTCTTTAAGGTTAATTTTGTTTAACATGAGGCGCTACTTCCGTACAGTAGTACATCTGGCTCGCACTTTTAGTTATAATGGTGTAATTACTTTACATTGCTATTTTAGTAAGCTGGTGTGGTGCCTACCTGTCCTTATAGAAACAAAGAAGTTTAATTTCCGTAGAGGAGAAAAAGTTTGATGCCAGTTTCTGTTGATGATGTGCTTTTCAAAATATCTGGTCAAGTTTTACAAATTACTCTAGAGGGTACGCCACTAAAAGAGTTGGTTTACATAGGCTTGTGTACGACGGGGTTTTCAAGTACTTGACTCGTTGTATGGCGGATTATTTATTGTCAGATAAGTTCGACTTATATGGAAAAGAAATGCTGTGCCGAAATGTTACGGGTACACAGAACTGGTACAGCGTTTTACAGCGCCCTGCGTCTGCAATGTAATTACAAATCCAGATTTTTATGTTGGCTATTATGCTTTTTCGTCTTGAATATTTGCTTAAGCAGGCGTTCTTGATATGCAGAGGATAGCATCCCCATTGTGGCAAGTGTAAGCGCGGCAGCCCTGACAGCCTGTCTCAGTGTGTCGAAAAGACTCGACATCTATCATGTAACATAGAATGACGAATAATTAAAAGTTGTTTTTGCTAAATATAGACATAACTAGCCGTTTCCCAGCGGTTTCACCCGCGTCCTGAGCGAACTACTTCGCGTACCCGAAAAAGCCAAATATCTTACAGACCCCTATTATTTCTAAAATAAAATATAGCCTATGTTACTCGCAGTTAATGTAACTTTCTAATGGTGAAAGAATTTTTTAAATCGGTCCAGTAGTTTTTGAGTTTATTCATTACAAACAAACAAACAAACAAAAATACAAAGTTTTCCTCTTTATAATATTAGTGTAGATGTAGATAATGTAGGTGTGGAATTGATTTCCGAAAATTGACATTTTACATGCAACTATTGAATGACCCTTACATGGTCCTAATATTATACAGCCAGTGGATAGAAATAAGCCCGAAAGACGTGTGCCATGGTAGTTAAATTTAAAAACAATTTCCATTTTCCGTCATGCTACTGCGGCCATAGGGCCGCTATAACCGAATTTCAATACGCCAATTATTCAGAATGGATAGCCCTCTACTCTGCTAACCAATTTCCTATCTAACTCGCTGGGCATTTACAGGTTTATATTTTGAAAATTCACCCCATAGTGGAATGTTGAAACTGTATACCTACCCTGCATCCCCTTTATTATGTGCCTATGTGGGTACTACATAAAATAAGCCATAATATTGAAAGGGTTTCGGTGGAACTGAAAATAAAAGTCGTGAGTTAGAATTAGTTAGAAGCCATCCATTCGATCTTTGCATATTATTATTTTCTAAAATATTTGTGTAGTACAGACTTTCGATTCATCTTCTTAGCGATGTTTCGGTGCAATCCAGGACCTTCATCTCGGAGCACGGGATCCGCTTTGTACCTACCTGTATGTTATATAGTACTTACCTATTGATAAAATGCAGGCCTCCCGCAAGGTGGACTGACGGTTTGTTTGGGGTTGCGGGAAATGGATGGAAGCGGCCGGCTCAAGATCGGATCACAAGTGGCCGTCTATAGGCTAAAATGAGATGATGAGTATGTATTTTGGATATTATCTGTTGTCGCATATTATCTTAATAATATATATTGTAACTATTATTATTCTATATTCCAAACTAGGAAATGCGCATTGTGTATATTGTTAAGTTCAATATAACCTCGAGCGGTTGGTTATTTCATCCGAACTTAGATGAAAGTTAGAGTGAACAGCGTGATATGTACAAACTACATTTACATATATTAGACACAATCACACTTCACACATCAGATATAATGGTAACTTGATTAGAGTGATGATTTGGCTAAGGCGATTCTCTAATTTGTAATTGATTGTAAAAATTGCTACGTGTTTATTTTAGCGATTATTATAAATATTTTTATTTTAGCGATAGCCTAGTGGAGATACCAACAGACTGACATGCAGAGGGTATGGGATTCGAATCCACAGTGCGCACCAATGACTTTTCATATTTGCCCTGTGCCTCGGAGAACACGTTAAGCCGTCGGTCCCAGCTGTCATGAAGATCTTTGACAGTCGTTATAGGAAAGTCAGTACCTATAAATAAACTTCCTCTAGTCTAAACCATGGAATATAGCTAGCCCTTTGGCACAGATTACTAAATAGTTACTTCGTAACAGATACATCACTCCCATACAAAAGTGAAAATACGTACGCTATAATCACCTAGTAAATCTTAATAATAATAGCCGTTGTTCGCAGTGAAGAGAAATGTGCCCTAAGTCCGCACGTAAAGAGTTGCAGATTGTGTGACTGTACGTACAAGCGCGTCATTGAACGAAGGCGCTAGGGTTGTTCTTATGATGATTTCGGTAATAAAACGCATGTTGAGAAATAACCATATTTTTATTTGCTAAATGCTCATAGCGAGACTTAGCTTGTCGTTCGTAACAGATCGACAAAGTTAAGCAACGCTTGCACAGGTCGCCACTTGGATGGGTGACCGTGTGTGGCATTTACATCTGAGCGCTACCGTGCTTCGGAGGGCACGTAAAGCTGTCGGTCCCGGTTCTTGTCTAAGGATAAGGATCGTTAGGCCATGTCGGAGGCCTACGGGTGGTCTGAAAACTCCTGACACCAGAGTAGGCCACACACTCACACGAAAAGAAGAAAGAAGATTTGCTAAATACCTATATATGTATACACGAGTCAGTTAGTAAAAACATATTGTTAATATATTTAATAAAATTAACAATAAGTAATAAGTTATAAAAGAAATAAAATTTATAATAATCGTACGTAGTAGGAGGCCTATTGCCTATTTCCGTTTATCGGGCACAATACCAGACAATACAGTAAGTACGTACATAAGTTTCTGAAATTAAGTAGATTTTATTTCATGAAAGCAACATTTATTTATTTCTAATAACCTAAAGTTATCAATTTACGAACATTTACATACCTAGTATTTCCTTTTTTACCTTTGTCACAGAATAGATAGTACTAACGCCTTTATTCTAAATAAAATAAATGGTGTCAATTTGTAGATATATGTAATTACCGTACGTATATAAAATCTTATACCATTACTGGTAAAGGTTTCGAAATACGTCGCCACTTTTAGGGGTTGTGAGTGATTGAGGGGGGAGGGGGGCGGGTCTCGAAAACCCTCTCACCATTTTCACTTGCCGGAAATACTTGGTTTCCTCTGAAAAAAAATTTATCTCCAAACATCGGTGTGTATGGCACAGCCAACTTCCACATTCTTCACACTGGTTTAATAAACTAAGGTTGACGGTAGGAGTGTGATAAACGGCTTAATTTCAACAACGCTTACAACGTTGTACTTATATTGAAAAGCGCGCTTTTGAAAAAGTTTTTCACTTAAAACGCTTTTTGCAATTCGCTGTGAAAGCGGACATGCTGCCGCTTCCCGCTTGTGAACTAAATTAATTCAATATATACAAAATTTAAACTATTGACAGTCACAGGTTTAATTTTCGCACCTAAAAGTTCCAATTTATATTATTTACGTACGTATGCACTTACGTAATGGCCGCGGAAAGTATATTAACAATACATTGAAGAAAAAACAAATCGTTTAAACGAAAGTTTATGCAACTAAAAACAAAATACTTTTTACTTTAAATATTATTACGTAAACAAACAACTCGTAATTTAGTAGCTTAATCCTAATGTTGACGTGTTTGTTTGTATATTAGTCCCTATGTTCAAATGCATTGAGTTCATTTTCAATATTACTTTAAAAAGCAGTGAGCAGTGCGGCCAACCTAACGTTCGCGAATCGTTGTCGTTCAACGCGCCAGCCGCCAGCAGCGTCCAGCGGCAGCGTTACAGTTCGTGATGTTGCTTTCCGTTTAAACGAAATCGGCCTGTACTTATAAACGAACGCTTATGCTTATGTTGATAAGCAGATTGTGTTTACAGCTTTTCGTTTAAACGCCCACTACTAGTTGACGGAGCCCTGATTCGCAGGGCTCCTATTTTCGGATTAAAGGTCAAAAGAGAACATAACATATTCTATTTAGTTACTTATTATAGTCGCACCTAAGCCTAGGTATTCGAAAGCAATGACGCACAAATTTGACATTAGCTGTCAGTATCATTTATACAAGATGGAAACGAAACGCAACGTTTCGTTTCACGTTTTTCACATAAAACCTAAATACCGCTTTTATTGATTCCACTAGTTTAATAAACTGAGGTTGACGGAGCCTTGCTTCGCAGGGCTCCTATTTTCGGGTTAAGGGTCATAAGATAAATAACACAACCTATTTAGTGACTTTCACATAAAACCTAAAATTACGTTTCGTTTTGCATATTTGAATGAAGAATTTTTGGAAATTGTTTAAAAATATTTAGACGCAAATTCGGCAGCCAAAACTACTTTTAGGGGATTAAAACTAACTTCCTTAAGCCCCCTACACCACCAATACCCTCAAATTCGGGAGACTCGTTTCGAAACCCAACTCCCATTACTTACTACAAATCATTGTTTGTCCTTCGGCAATGAAAAATAAACAAGTTTTCATTTGTTTTGTCTTTAACACCCATCCACTGCACAATAACTTCGTGGTTTCGGCATTTCTATAAGAAAGCGCGGGGAACGTACCGTGCATACACGCTGCCGGGCGTGAGGCGGCCCTCTGTCGTTTGTACCGATTGCGGTACACGAAGTGGTAGGTATTTATCGCGCTAATTTGAGACAGTGACCAGGGCCTGCCTTTGGGTTGCGGAGGTCAGACAGGCAGTCGCGCTGTGGAAAAGCTAATATTCAATCAAATCCGACTAGAAAACGGACCCCGGGTCCACCATCCTCCTAGCGTTTATCCCAGTTAGAACTGGGATAAGCGCTAGGAGGATGAAATATTTTTATTTTAGAAAAATAGAGTAGATACCTTATTTTGTGTAAGCAAGAGTAATAGAACCTTATGATAATAATTATAGTACCGGTGATTCACATCACGTAACTTGGAGGAAATGACTGTGGAATAACTTATATTATACTAGTTTTAGTTCTTTGAAATAAAACATCGTAATTTATATTTTTTTAAATTATGTTCAATATTATTTTTTATTTACAAAATATATTGATGATGCATATAGTGGACAACATACATACAGAATTTGTGATATTTTGGGGTCGAAACGCTGGGGCCATGGGGGCCGAGTGCACGCGCTCTGTACAAAGAAATCGCTAAAAGGCTGATCGACGCTTCCCGTGACCAGAGGCACGGTAATAATATCTAACAGTATTGTAACTCCATACAAACGCACAAAACTCGAGTTATACCTACGCGCCTCGAGCAGAGTACCCATTAGACTGGGCGGACTGTGCCTACAGTACCCGCAGCCGCTATCGTGCCGCAGCTCGCATGCGGCGCGTCTGGTAGGTATATAACTCACGAAGACGGCCGAGTTGCAATACTGTTAGATTATATTACCGTGCCAGAGGGCTGGTTTATATTTTGCAGAGACAATAAGCATTGCCATACAACGTGGCAATGCTGCCAGCCTTCTGGGCACGTTACCAGCCGACAGCGTTGCGGAGGAATTTTTTGACGCCGTGTAGTTTGTTTTTTTTTTTGTTTTTCCTCGTCTATTTTTATTTATTTAGTTTTATTGGTTTAGTTTAGGATAGTTTAGTTGCATAAGTAGTTTTATTCTGTTGTATATATGTTATTTGTTACTTTAATAAATATTTCAGTTAATTTCTATAGACAGAAAATGTGTCACGAAATCGGTACAAGAGATAATGAGTAGAAAATCACAGTTTTTTTTAATATCGTTATCTTTATCCGGCCGTTATCTAGATTGACTGTCGCCAAAATGCGTCGAAACGGTGTTTTTAATAATAATCACTCAAACATGCTACCTGTTTCGATATGCTCTTCAACAGAATGACAAACAATGTGACGTGGAATGCTTCGGTAGTTTACATGTCGTTATCAATGAAGCCGATGTGTTACCAATACTCTATAAATTGGCACAGATTTCAGTAGTAATATGTATTTAACACTACCGTACAAAACTTTACTTACGGTATATTACTTCTCTTTTATGCAAGAAACTCGTCTTGAAAAGGTGTAAAGATTTTGAAGTTATGACTTATAGAGTTAGAAGTATAGTTCTACATTAATAACTTTTTGTGAGTCCGAGCCATCGCCCTATTACACATAAACATAGCACTATATAAATCCTGTTTATCACGTGGTTTACCCCACTAGTTCGAAGTCACATAAACGAAATATAGGATCGTTTGAAAAATATTTATCATCAGCTTTAGTAATATTCTGTCTCATTGCAGTTCACAAGTCTCAAACATGGAAACTGGTAGATCATTCCACAGTCCATTACGCTGGCCAAGTGCGGCTTTGGTGATTCCACATGTCTTTTGAGAAAATTATGGAGAATCTCGGACATGCAGATTACCTCACAATGTAACAGTATTATTTTTGCATTACGTACGTAACAACTCTGCTATTTTTACATATTTGGCTTCAGAGTCTAATGTGCACTTTATCATGTAACCTAAACAAACTAGGCTTGCAACAAAATAAACCAAAGCAATTACAATATAACAAATGTATTGCAATCGAAGATGCAGATAAGTTATTGCTCGTAAATCGTATGATCGTGGTAAATGGCAATAAAAAGTGTTGATGGGCGCGCGAGGGTTGTCGCCAGTGACAATGTGCGATACTCCAGACAGGCGTTTATCGCCTATAAACGTTGCGTCGTAAGGGTTAGCACTCGGCCTACGAACTTAATGCGCTTGAATGATATATAGGTACTTGAATGCCTGCCTTAGTAAAAATATTTTTATCTAGGTTTCACCTGCGTATAGGTAGCTTAAAAGGATATATATATAGGTAGCCATATATACAGGTAGCCAACATAACCAGATTCTGATAGGAGAAGACCTTAGCTTCAAACGAGTACTTAAACGATGGTCTATAAACTGACAGGCAAAAGTTTAAGAACAAATTAATGAAATCACTGACAGCAATTTTAAAGCTTTTAAAAATTATACGAAAAGCAATGCGACATCACAACAAAACACATTGGTTTCTTTTTCATATAATGTTTCGTTTAATTTACTCTGTTTATTTTTTATACTAATTTCCTATTTCAACATAGAGGAACTCGAAATCGTACATCATAGTTGGCATTTTAACTCAACGCCTGCCCTCTGACAACCTACAACAAAACCACGTCAGTGTGCCATGACAAATTGTAAGGCTCAGATTATTTCCTGCGCTCTAGCCCATCTGGTGTATTAAAATAAATTATCATATATTTCAACTACTTGTAGCCAGTAGTTTTGTGGTACTAGCTATATAAAAAAAAAACATTCTGGCTCCCTTACGGGGCCGGGTTATTAAAGAAATCCTTCCTTAAAGAGCGCCTACGTTACAAATGGAAACAAACAGATACTTACTAAAAACATGAAGTTTGCTTTCCATTTTTTGAGACTCATAAAATATATTGAGAATTCTCTTTTATACAAAACATATAGAAGAATATCTAAATTATTCCCTCCTCAAAATTAATTAGAATAATATTTTATGAATTTGATATTTCGTTCTATACGACATGCAGCTGTAATGTATACGAGCGAACTATATTTGTTAAAGTTTTATCTAAATCCGTTCCGTGTTTTTTGTTTAGGTTCAGAGTTACACTCATCCCCATCCATCCTGTTTCTAAACGAACGTTTTTTTCTTGATTAAATGTTTGCGTATGAAAGAGAGACTTTAGATACATACATACATAGTCTCACGCCTATATCCCCGAAGAGGCAGGCAGAGGTGTATTACTACACCCACTTTTCGCCAGATATATTTTAGTCCCACGTAATAGGGGGCGAGCCTATTGCCCTACCGGGCACATTACCAGACTCCGTGCTGCTACTGAGAATTTCCTAATGGAAAAACCCAATATCACTTTGCCCGACTCGGGGATGGAACCCGAGACCTCCCAATCCCAGGCGCACATTTATGCCGTGAGACCAACGAGGCAGTCAGACTTTAGATGGTTTTCTCAATTGGATTGGTTCTAGCTGGAACTGAAATTTAATAAAGAATGTGGATGAAGCCGCCAAGAACTGCTAGTACTACAACATAAATTTTAAGTACACGATATTTTAATAATTAGAGAAATTAAATCTTATAATTAAATAACTGAACTTGGGCAATTCGAAAAAGCTTTCTAGGTAATCATCAGCCATCATAGTAAAATCTGTCTCACTGCTTGGCATATGAAAAGGGTTAAGCTCCCCCTGGCTAAGTACAGGTTCGCAGACTTCACAATAAGTCTTTCAAGAATAATATGACGAACTCTCAGACATACGGGAAAAGTCAGGTTGTTTTATGTCACGTAAGTGAAAAATAATTAAATAAAAATATTAAAATACACGCATCACCATCTAGTCCCAAGTTAAGCAGAGCTTGTGTTATGGGAACTAGATAATGGATAAACATACATATATACATTTTTGTTGTAAATACATACATATTATACATAGAAACACCCAGACCAAGACAAACATCCATATTCATGCACACAAATGTTTGACTTGAGCGGGAATCAAACTCGCGACCTTCGGCGTAGCAGTCGCTTACACTCCCGCTGCGCCAACCGGTCGTCGATTAATAATAGATACGCACTTAACTTCGAAAAGTTTTGAATTCCGCCGTGGGTTTGAAATCAAGACCCTCTGCGCAGCAGTCTGTAAGTCTCTCCATTAGGACATCGCTTACTAGACCTATCCAGGTAGGTACTACAAATAGACTCACATCAAGTATTTTTACTTTTAACGTAGGTTCCTCTTTCCAAGTCCCAAGAGCTTCACGGGTTACGCTATATAAATTATAAATAGCTATTTTACATTAAAACCACAAAGTTTTATATAAAGGGCACTTTCTCAAGGCTTTCGAATTTAATAATAAATTATAAGAAAACTTCTAAAAGTTCTTCATTTAATATTTTCATCTGAATACCGTTTTCAATTAAATACTTTTTCATTTATTTTTTAATTTGAAAAAATTACATTGTTTTAAACTGTGATTGCACGTAAGACTTTCGTATGCCACAATAACAGATATATAAAAAAATATATATTTTAAGATTGCTATAGAGATACAAGATAACGGTTTTGAGACATTGTAATTAGTTTTAAATGTTCATTTTACACCATGTTAAAACGTTCTTTTTGTGGAATTGAAGAACTTTTGTCTCACTGGTGGCGATAGGCAAAGAGTAATTTCAATGACAAACACGCGTGATTAACGCATTCAAGAACTTTCAAAAGAGTTACATCCGTCAATTTAGTTCACTCTTTTGCTTTCTAGACTATGTAACGTAATACTACACGTATTGCGTTATAATATCTCGCAGGCGCTTAACGCCAGCTTAGCCGTTCGCAATATTACCAAATATGGTCATGTTCACTAGCCAAAGGAAGTTGTGAGTCATAGGCCTATATCTATATAAGATGAGTGCGCGATCTAAGTCGATCACTTGCCCTACACACCATCTCGCTGATGGTTGTAGTGACTATTACTACCTACTATTATTACTATCCTACTTCTACTGTCCCGCTGGGGGTAAGCATATTCTAGTTGTCTGTGTGCCTATACGTTCTGTCTGTAGTATCTGTGTCTCCTAAGCATAACAGCCGATCTAGGGACCGCCTGTTCCTGACCGGTTGTTGTGTATTCTCTATGCTGTTTCCAGTTCTTCCTACGGGCTACGTTCTTCCTACGGGCTACGTTCTTCCTACGGGCTCACTGCACCTGTCTTCTCTCTACGGGCTACAAGCCACGAGCTGCTGGCGCCGTGCCGCTACTAGCCAGCTGCCACCCAAGCCTCCGTGCCTGCCTACGAGCTCCTACAGCCAGGCCACGGACGCCTGAGCCTGACCGCTCGGCCCACATCGGCTGCACCGCCTAAAACCCCGCTCAGCCTGAACCTCGACCACAGAGCTGCCTACGTAGCGCACCTTGGCCAGCTCATCGGCGACCCTACGAGCAGCTACCCTGCGAGCGTCTGAGAGCAGTAGGAGTCTACACTCCAGCCCTCAGGCCAGTGCTTACCTAGTTCGGTCATACTGTATGTAGGCGGTAGTGAGACATAATAAAGAACCTGTTCAGCCTAGCAGTGTTTCTCTTGAACCCCGACATCCTACCTGAGATCCTCCGTCTCAACTAAAATCAAAAAGAGACAGCATCATGTCTGTATTTTTCACAGAATTTTTAATTATGCGAAGGTACCGCACAGTACAAAACTCGACTATATAGTAATTCTGCTGACACGATAGCTTTTTATACATACATGCGTTACATAAAATACGACAGCTGCTGTCTGCACATAACCATACAGGTTACATCATTATTTGTGGAGCCCAATAACACACAGTATTAATCGTATTTTTATTAATCGTATTTTATTATTAACAATATTAAATAATGAAAATTAACAAATTATTCATTAATTTATTAATATTTATTAATATTCTACCACATTCACACAACACCATCTAGTCCAAAACTAAGCAGAGCTTGTACTATGGGTACTAGACAATGGATAATCAATAATAATCAATATATACTTTTTTTTTGTAAATACATACATATTATACATAGAACCACCCAGACCAAGACAAACATCGAATTTCATGCACACAAATGTTTGACTTGAGCGGGAATCGAACCCGCGACCTTCGGCGTAGCAGTCGCTTACAGTCCCGCTGCGCCAAACGGTCGTAAAACAGTAGATATAATGTTGGGCTCCCATAACCTATATGATAGCTATTTTACTTACTTTTTAACACGCTTTTATTAGGCCAACATGTAATAATTAACTATGTAATGGAATCTAAGCTAACTAATTTAACCATCTTCCTAGGGTCGTAGCGTAATGAAAATTGGCAGCTGTCTCTAGTTCTGATTACAATACAATAATATGGTACTGTCGAACTGATCTGATGATGGAGCCAGAAGATATGAACTGGAACTCGACACGTATGTAACTAACTATGTAATGGAATCTAAGCTAACTAATTTAACCATCTTCCTAGGGTCGTAGCGTACTGAAAATTGGCAGCTGTATGTAGTTCTGATGACAATACAATAAAATGGTACTGTCGAACTGATCTGATGATGGAACCGGAAGATATGAACTGGAACTCGACGTGTATGTAACTATGTAATGGAATCTAAGATAACTAATTTAACCATCTTCCAAGAGTCGTACCGTAATGAAAATTGGCAGCTATATGTAGTTCTGATGACAATACAATAATATGGTATTGTCAAACTGATCTGATGATGGAGCCGGCAGAGATGAACTGGAACTTCATGATGGAAAATCGTATCATAGCTGTTTTGTATTTCTTAGAAAATTCTTGTAATGAACTTTGAACACGATTAGGTTTCATGGTCTGATGATGAAGCCGGAAGAAACGCACTGGCATTCCATGATGGAATATCATATCATAGTCGTGTTTGCACTTGTGAGAAAGGCTACATAATGGTCTCTGAACACGATTAGGTTTCAAGGTCTGATGATGAAGCCGGAAGATAGGCACTGGCATTCCATAATGGAATATCGCGTCTTAGTTGTGTTTGCACTTATTAGAAGGGCCACATAATGGACTTTGAACACGATCAGATTTCAAGGTTATAACAAACCAATTATACACCACTATTTTTTAATTAGTACAAAAACTTTAAGGACATATTAGTGAAGACATTATTATCATATATGTGACATAAGAATTTCGTAATATCTATAAATAGCCAAGTTATAATCATTTGTTTTTTGTAGAAAATCTCACCAAAATCATAGACATATTTTACAATCCATTCACTACTTCATTGATAGTATTTACTTTCCGTCCTACTCTTACGCATTCTTTCCGTCGCACTTATAATGTAGGTAGCCTTAGAAAATAAAATTAAGCAAAATAATCAGTGTAGGTAGATACTTTTTAATATTCTTAATTCTACCCTCTCGTTCATAGTTTATCCGGGCTTAGGACCGGCAAAATTTACCGTTTTACAAGTAATTAAATACGAAGGTATGTAATTAGAAAGCAAACACATATCAAAATAAAAGAAGGTATTCTGTAATAAAAGAAAACAGTAATTTTGGCGTATTTATGAAGTTAGAATCATCTGCTATTTACAAATTATTTTATCATCATCATGTCAGCCTAGAGACGACCACTGCTGGACATAGGCCTCCCTCAAGGTTCTCCACACAGACCGATTTTGAGCCACCCGCCTCAAATTACTATTTACTTAAGTAGGTATTATTTACTAAACTTACGAGTATTTCCATTGTCCTTCAAAATGTCCAGCACCATTGTCAATACACAGATCACAGTCTTTTCACTTCGTCAAAAGCGTCAATTATGCGCTGTTTTAATTATTTGACACTAGGCGGCTTACTTTTGTACACTCACAAAATGATGTCCATGGGTACACAGCTGCACTCGCGATTCCTCCACTCAAAAAGTACGCACGAAGCATAGCTACATACTCCCGTAATATTATGTACTGATAAGCCATGGCGTCGGGAAAACGTAGACAAACAAAATTGCAGTGCAAAAATCGACAGGTACGCTCTCGTCCGCTAGCAATTTAGCACTGTTTGTAGCATCCGAGCGCGGCGCGCGCGCAGTGGGACAGGGGGGAATTTATCACTGGAATATTTTACTACGAATAGTACGCGAGTCGGTTATAGTCTTAGTTATGCATTAACCAATTATTACGTATTTTTGTGGACAGTTTTGAGACAGTTTTGGGACTTAGTGTTTTTATTTTTTAACTACATAAATATGATCAGTTAAAGATACTTAGTGCCCCGTTAATTTTTTTGTACTAATTAAAAAATAGTAGTGTATATTTTAGACCACGCAGTGGTGTGCTTAAGGTCTCGTACTTTTGCAGATGGACAGGCGTATGTGGCCCTAAGTAGAGTTAAAACACTTAGTGGTCTCCTGATTCAAAAGCTAGATTGTTCTAAGCTGACAGATAAAACATCATGCAATACAGACGCACTGGCGGAGATGGAGAGGATGCGGGCTCATTCGCCTACTTCAAATAAATGTATAAATGTTAAAAATATTTCGACCAAAATGTACAAAAAAATTATAGTTTAAAAAAGACTAGGATAACACGCTTTTATAAATGCACGTAAAAACAAAAATTAATTATCGATCGTTCAAGTTGTCTCTATTTCTGGGCTGAAGTGTAAACTATGTGACCAAAGGTAGTAGAGCCTTGCTGATTTCAGCATGAATGGGCCGGCTCGACCGGGGAAGTACTACCCTCTCACAGAAAATCGACGTAAAGTAACAGTACCTAAACTGTTGCGTTTCGTTCGGTGAGTGAGAGTGCCGGAGGCCCTATCCCCTATCCCTTCTCCCTGATCCCACTCCTCATCCTCTCCCTTTTCCCAACCCCAAGGGGCGGCAACGCACTTGTGACGCCTGTGGTGTTGCTCGTGTCCATGGGCGGTGGTAATTGCTTACCATCAGGCAATCCGTCTGCTCGTTTGCCGCCTATTACCATAAAAAAAAATGTGCTTTTAATTACAATATTTGATTGCAAAAGCGTGGGGCGCTGGAACAGGAAAGACGTTCTTGTTTAACTTGTTCAAAAATCAAGTGAACAGATGTTACGGGAAGCAGGTTACACAGATTGGCGCTCTAACTGAAGTTGCAGCACGACTAATAGGTGGCTCTACATAGTTTACACTTCAGCACAGAAATAGAGACAACTTGAACGATCCATAACTTATTTTTTGTTTTTACGTGCATTTATAAAATCATGTTTTTTAGTGCTTTTTAAACTATTAATTTATTAAAAACACATGTTCATATGGTAGAGGACCAAACGAATAAAACAAATTTAAATACTTACAAAAACTCAACATTAATTAATACTAACGCACCCTGGACACCTAGCACTCGCTAACGCAGAGTCCAGGTGACAGAGCCTCTTACCACGATGGATCAACACAATTTAATTAACTAATGACAAATATTTTCATAAAACTACAAAACATAAAGTCACACAAGTCTGCGGAGGAGTTCTCCGTAGCAAGTTTCTATTAGTTTGTCGTTTCTATATTTATAACATCATTTTCAAGAGCACGAGATGTCTCGCATACCACCAAAAAAAGCTAGAAAAGTCTAACCAGACATATCATTTTATATACTATATTTTGTAAATAAGGGTTATATAACGAGTACACACACATTGTATACTAAGTTAACGCACCGCTAGCTTCATAAAGAAGTCGAATTCCGGATTCACACGCCAATGATTCGTACGATTGAAAACATGCAATACAAAGGCACCCTTAGCTCACAAGTACGTATTGTTAAGACAATTTTTAGATTGCATCACACAATGCTTCCCTTCAGTATTCGATTTTCAGACAATACCTTAGGTGTGAACATAGGGCAGCGATAGCCCAGTGGAGATACCAACAGACTGCCATGCAGTAGGGTATCGGGTCCGAATCCACGGCGCGCACCAATGACTTTTCGAAGTTATGTGCGTATTGAATAGTTAATTATCGCTTGTCCCGTGCCTCGGAGAGCCTGGCGTCAGTACCTTCTAAACAAACTGATACTAGTCTAAACCATGGATTATCGCTATCCCTTGGGGTTGCGGAGGTCAGACAGCCAGTCGCTCTGTGGAAAAGCTAATATTCAGCCAAATCCGGTTAGACTAGTAAGCGGACCCCAGATTGAAACTGGGATAACGCTACAGAGGATGATGACCTTAGGTGCGAACAGTAAGTTTCTTACGCTAGATAGCACGTTATATTATGGAGATCTAGAGGATGCCTATAGAAGCTACGCCCGAATATTATTTATTTTATTTAACTGTTTCTTCCAGATCCTGCTAGAAATTTCAGGAAATCCCTTCTTAGTAGCACATCCTCACGGTCCCCCAGCAACCTACATGCCAAATTTCACCTTCTTGCGCCCAATAATTTGGCAGTGCGTTGTCTGTCAGCCAGTTAGTAACGCAAGAATTTTCTATACAGATATTGGTAATGTCCTTTAGTTTATTGGTAAGCGTAGCCTGCAACACATCTGCTGAAAGTGCCGCGCCGTACCTTTAGGGAATTATTGCTCGTAGTATTCTTTAGACATGGCACACCTAACGCGCCGACCAATTCAGCATTATGTGACGGCGACGACGGCTAGTATATTGTGTACTTTTTAAATCAGGCTCCCAGATACTGGTTATTGTTGCTTTATCTCTGAGATTTTTTATTTAACAGAGATCTTTTTGTAGCAACGTATAATATTGTGTATTACCGATTTGCGGCAGCCGGTGGCCCCATCATCTCATCGTATTTGTACTCACTACAACGGTAGTCAAGTCCCGTAGACTAGGCTTATTATTTAGGTACTATTGGCTCATTTATAAATCGTAGAATATAACGTATGCCAAAAGCTTTAAATAGATTCATGACTGCTAAGTTTCAGGAGGTTTTTCAAAAATATCTGCCTATTTCAGTAAAGTAAGCATACAAGTAATATTATGAAACTTTACTCAATTCACTTTGGTAACTAGTTCCAGAACAACTTTTTCATTTTAATATACAGAAGTGGGTCTTGTAGGTAGTCATTTTTCCAAAAGCTTTGTTATAGTAAATTTAATAAAATTAGGGTCGTATTATTTATATTCAAAATTAAATTAATTAATTAATATGGAATCAATCTTATGCTCTAAAATTTACAGGTAGTAGAGCCTTGCTGATTTCAGCTTGAATGGGCCGGTTTGACCGGAAAGTACTACCCTCTCACAGAAAATCGACGTAAAGTAACAATACCGAAACTGTTGCTTTTCGTTCGGTGAGTGAGAGTTCTGGAAGCCCTATCCCTATTCCTTTTTTCCCAACCACAAGGGGCGGCAACGCACTTGTGACTCCTGTGGTGTTGCTTGTGTCCATGGACGGCGGTAATTGCTTACCATCAGGCGAACCCTCTGCTCGTTTGCCGCCTATTACTATAAAAAAAAATAACTGCTTGAAGTGTACATCATTTTTGTATACCTACTAAATCATTTCGATAAGATTAGCTTTTGCTTCCTTAAATTTATATATTTTTTTAAAAGGCGTGTCCCGTTCTTGCGTAAAGCTTGTGTAGACTAACACAAAGAACACTTGAATTCGAAACAAAAATGTGCCGACCACACAAAGTGCTGCCTCGTGTCAGATTCGAACCCGCCACGACGCGTAATACGTCTAGTTTCTTATAATTTTTACATATTCTTTATAGTAAGTAGTACGCGTATTCAATACAGAAATGCGTGGTCGTAAGCCCAGTACGTATACGCCATGATGTAGTAACTATAGAGTTCAATATTGGTTTACCATAAATGGTATTACAAAAAAGGTAAATCCATACGAGTGAAAGTTCATACAAAATGCATGATGGTGTTTAAGGATCTTTCCCATACGAAACATTAGTTTCTCCCTGAGTAATCTCTCGAAGCTTATGGTAGCTATATGTATATTTAAATATATAAGAACTATATGTTTAAACTTGTTTTGTTATGGTGATTTGTGCCTAAATTCGAGTAACGCATTCTATGACGTGGACAAAATAGATGGTATGGGATAAAAGGTTCTAAATAGATATTTCATTTATTTAATTATATAAATTAGGGGCAGCAGGATTCCTACAAGATAGAACGGCGTTGTTATTGCAATTGCGGGAAACGGTTGGATGCGGGCGGCTCAAGATCGGTCTGTGTAGAGAGCTTTTACTAGGTAGTAGAGCCTTGCTGATTTCAGCATGAATGGGCCGGCGCGACCGGGGAAGTACTACTCTCTCACAGAAAATCGACGTAAAATAACAGTACCTGAACTGTTGCGTTTCGTTCGGTAAGTGAGAGTGCCGGAGGCCCTATCCCCTATTCCTTCTCCCTCATCCCACTCCTTATCCTATCCCTTTTCCCAACCCCAAGGGGTGGCAACGCACTTGTGACTCCTGTGGTGTTGCTTGTGTCCATGGGTGGCGGTAATTGCTTACCATCAGGCGATCCGTCTGCTCGTTTGCCGCCTTATACAATACAAAAAAAAAAAGAGCCTTGGAGAGGTTTATGTCCAGCAGTTTCGTCTACAGGCTGATCACTTAAATAAGTACACATACCGGTAAGTTAGTAGTTAGTTGGTGCAGGATCCCTTCAGGTTATTAAATCGATTTAATAAAACACCACTTGCCTATAACGTTGTTCGATAGAAATCCATACATGAAATACCAAAATCAAACGAAATATTTTGAACAAATCCTTTAAGGGTGCCTCCTTTAATCTGTCGTTGGCAAAGAAAATATTTGAAAACTATTTGCAGAATACCAAGCAGAAGCCCACGTAAAAATATATTTTTGATACAACAATAATACCTAATAAGTTGATATGATAATAATTATTTTAAGCTATTTGTTTCGCATGCAAGATAATGTGAAATAATTTTAAAGAATCAGTGTGTATCTAACTGTGTTAGCATAAACACTAATAAAACATAACAGACCCATCCTCCCTAGCCAGCGGTATCGCTACCGAACAATCGTTACCTTTATATGAAAAGTCGAAGCTATCATATACTTTACGAGTATATAGATCCGACGTAGTGACGGAAATTCACCCGAGCTTTAGATAAATGAGCGGGTTGTTCGAAACCCTTTGAGCAAGTAAGTGTAAAAAGTAACTAATCACCGATAACAGTAACCATTATTTTCCACCTACGAGGAAAAATACACTCAGATGATAACGTAAGAAAAAAAACCGGTCAAGTGCGAGTCGGACTCGCGCACCGAGGGTTCCGTACAAACCTGTAGGTATATAAGTAAAAGTTCACCAGTCATAGTTATGGTATTTTTATTGCAAAATGAAAACAATGACATTACAGTATGGAAAGCTGGAGGAGCATAAATTATAAATTAAAGAAAAAGGCCTCTTTGTCGTTTGTAATCAGTCATCCTTTATTTTATATTAACATATACCTATCGCTTATTTTATAATATAACTTAAATACCTATACTAGCCTTGCAGCAGCCTTGCAAAAGTCTGCTGATGAATGATGGTGAGATTTTTTATCAAAGTTATTGTTTTACAAAGTTTTTAGTGACTATTAGAAATCTGTAACAAAAATATTAATAAAGTTTTTAATAATTATAGTATTTATTTGCGATGAAAATAAAACTATTACCAGGTGACTATTTGCACACAAAATAAAACAATAATTAATATTCTTAATAAAAAAAAATAACAAAAATAAGTAAGCGGCCATAGCCCAGTGGTGTACGTAACGGACTGCCGAGACGATCATCTCGGGTTCGATCTCCAGGTACCCCAGGCACACATCACTGACTTTTCGGAGTTACATATGTGGGTGTTTAAAACGTTAATTATCGCTCGCTAAATAATGTGCCCGGTATATGGCAATAGGCTCGCCCCCTATTAAATTGGGTCCGAAACATAACTGGCGAAGTGTGGGTGTGTAATACACCGCTGCATACCCCTTCGGGGATAAAAAGGCTTGATGTATGTAAAGATGTGATACGTTATGTAAATTAAAAAAACATAAAAATGGAAATGAAAATTTTAAAATATGGAATTAAGTATCAAATTTGAACCAGACCTGTAAATGGTGACTGAAAAGGTAGGACATTGAATATTGAAGTTCGAAAAAAGTTATCTTTAGTTGTACTACTTCGTGTTGTGCTAGTGTTTATTAACGGAAACATGTTTATAGATGAAAAATATGTAGAAATTCTATTTTGGGGATTCATTCTAAAATCAATATTGAAGTCTCCCACGACAATCAGACGAGAACATGAATTATACCTATTGAGGTTACTGCCGTATATTGTTGTATTTATGCAACGCCACAGCTGGCCGTTCTTGTTCTGAGCAGTACATTTCAGATTTTTTAGGACGACCACTTTTATTGCGTTTAGGACGGCCAACCTTTGAATCTAGAGTTTTTTTACCAAGCTTACCTTAATATGATTGTATGTATTATTAAGAAATCCTTCGCGCATAATTGGCAAACAAAAATCATAATGACCCGATGATAAATTGCCCGAAAGAAGTTAACGCTTTTTTGCATATCCTTCTCTGCCAAAATACACCCCTCATAATACCCGTATTACGTTCATACACTTCGAACCTCGCTGGATACAAACATGCTGCTGCCTTCACCTTAGCAGTACCGCCATAGCTAGAGGATTGGAGCATCGTAGCTTTGTACTCATGTCGTGAAGAGAAAGGATCTCTCCGGGCATCGCATGTATATAAATGAAACTCGTCCCAGTTATAATAAATATAAACAAGTATTGTGGTCCTTAGTATTTGTGTTTGTTCAAAATTAGTGGTATTATAAATAGAGAACGCTATTGCATGAAATAAACAACTTCCATCGGGAGGCATAGGTATTATACTATGTTAAATTGTATTTTCGTTGACAAATAATGCAACTATAGCCACACCAAGTCTAGTACTACGGTTATAAAAGAGCGCGTATGTCATAGTGACGTCTACATGACAAGCTGGCTGGTCGTCAAACAGAATAATTAGCAAAAAGCTTTGAAGACAATGTAATTATTCTCAATCTCAATCAGCCTATCGCAGTCCACTGCTGGACATAGGCCTCTCCCAACACGCACTACAGAACACGGTCCTCAGCCTTCCGCATCCTTTATCTGTGCGATAAGACGTTGCATCGTACCAAATTTCAAGGTTTTTAGTTCACGGGTAGTACCCTGTAGGTTTTGATTCCCTTGCAAGTAGTCGCGAGTTTGAAAACATGATTATATTGCTCTTTCTTTTGATTTCGTAGACATAGAAGTTTGATTTTGTTACAGCCTAACGGTGTTATATACCTGAGTATGTGATATGAATTTCATTTTAATACCTCTACGCGTTCAAGAGAAAGGGGTAGTAACTTTAAATTTATTAAAAATATTTTTTTATATGCTGTAACAAAAAAATTACGGTTTTCGCAGTTTTTCCTTCGTTGCTTCGTACCAAATTTCAAGATTTTTAGTTCACGGGAAGTACCCTGTAGGTTTTGATTCACTTGCGAGTAGTCGCGAGTTTGAAAATATGCTTATATTGCTCTTTCTTTTGATTGCGTTGACAAAGAAGCTTGATTTTGTTGCAGCCTAACGGTGTTATATAGTTGAGTATTTGATATGAATTTCAATTTAATACTTCCACGCGTTTAAGAGAAAGGGGTAGTAACTTTAAATTTATTAAAAATATTTTTTTATATGCTGTAACTAAAAATTTACGGTTTTCGCAATTTTTCCTTTATATGTGATATAAGACGTTGCTTCGTACCAAATTTCAAGATTCTGAGTTCACGGGAAGTACCCTATAGGTTTTGATTCCAATGCGAGTTTGAAAATATGCTGCAATTTGCAGCATAATCGGCTGTATCTTTTGATTGCGTTGGATTAGAAGTTAGAATTTTTTACACCTCTATGGAACCGTAGATTTGAGTATTTAGTATAAATTTCAGTTTGATACCTTCACGCATTGCTGAGAATGGACGAGGACGATAAACACGAGGACAACAAAGTGATCCTATAAGGGTTCCGTTTTTTCTTTTCGAGGTACGGAACCCTAAAAAGAGCAATAAATCTTAAATTCACATTCTTTTTATTTCAGCTCTGAGATCTGGATCGATACAGGAAGGTCCTCTTACAAAAATATAAGATGAAAAAGTCATTCTGCCGCACATCATTATTTATAATTGCTGAAGTAGAGTATACCTACTTGTAAGTGAATAGGTGATATATATTATACAAAGAAATTAAAATTTATTGCTACAAAGTGAGCAAATGTTAATTTCAACAAAACGGCCTCTTCGCTGGATAGAAGAAGATCCTTTGATCAATAAATGTCTTGCTTTTGCGTATCGGTTGTTACGTTCGGTGAGCCAGAATGTTTAACCTCGATGTGACAATTCCGTTCCTTCAATTTTCTCCTTTTGTTACTCAGTGATTTAAAATATCACCTTGTCATTTTTCAGGTCTTATAACTCTTTCTTATCAACATCAGCTTATGAGGTACATTTTACAAAACGTTAGTTTATTCTCGCCGCACGCAGACAACCAAGTGAGGGTAACAATTCTATTTTTTGACGTGACAAAGAGAGAGGTTAATTATTATATTTGTACTTCCTTGTGCCGGTGGCTTCGCTGGCATGGTGGTCATTTATCGGTATGATACGTCCTTCATGTGTTATATGTGATATGATTAAAAAGCTTCATAAAATCCGTCCAGTAGTTTTTGCGAGAAAGAGCAACAAGACATCAATACATCCATCAAACTTTACAAACAATCACGATTATAATAGTTGTAATTTAAAGAACTAGATACCAAATTTAATGTTTGAAAATACATTTTCATCTGTAGTTCCAAAATAGAAAACCAAAATTTAATATTTTCTAACATCATTTTCAAATGAGCAAGCCATTCAGACGCAGGACTAAAACGACGTCATATCTGTTTAAAACATTTCCTCATTTTGCAGCAAATTGAAACTGCACAGCAAATACATGTGAGTAATTAACAAAGCTAACAAACCCACACAAACGGCGTATTTCGTCTCGCTGGGTACGTTCACTTCTAACTAAATAGATACGGTTCTGAGATTAGCATTATTTAATAATGAAACTATGATATGCAGATATGAAGGTTAGACGTGTCTTTACGTACTAATTTTCGTTATTAAATTGGAAAGAATAATTAATAAGTCTAGGTAAGAAATCATTTCACACAAAAATATTACGTCTTTATTTTATTAACGAATGCACCAATTGTCACGAACCTTCTCTCTCTCTCACCCAGGAGGAAAGCCCTTTAAGCGCTTTGTACAGAATATTGTCTAATTGCTTTTGTGGCTGCAGAACACAGGCACGTCCATTGTCGCCATACCTGCCAACAAAACTAACTAAATTACGTGCGCAAGTTTAAGTAATTTATACCTACATATAATTTAGTGAATAATCTGTATATTTAAAATTCATGCGTTACTAGGAGTCAGTTAGCTAGTCAGTTGACTAGCAGATAAGCTACAGCCAAAACTATTGGGCGCAAGAAGCTGAATTTTACATGTGTGTTTTGTGGGGACCGTAGGGAGGGATTTCCCTGAATTGCCACGGAATCGGCGCAAATGGTAAAATTAAAAAAGAAAGTGCGGGTGTAGCTGCGGTCTTCATCTACTTAATAATATATTAATATTTTTTAACCAATTTTGGAAATACTACATTTTCGTGAACTAGTTGATAATAATACAGCATAAAGATTCAATAATAGTCCAGGTCAATAGGTAATAAATCCTCTTTATTAGTCTCCGTATAATCCAACCGGCCAGCTTAATGCATCCTCTGAATAACGCTAATTTATTAAGTGCTCGTGCGACTGATCCGTTCTTGGGGCAATTATAATTGTGTTCTGGGATCAAGAATCGAATTATGTTTCTTAATATACAGACAAATATTTTAAGGTATTTTTTGTCACCAGCTGGTTGATGTAACCGTTTAATTAAACAATGCTTATATTACGTAGCTTCTTTTAATCGCAGTGCTGAAAGTCGACCAGCCAAACGGCTGACTACAGGATTAAAGTGGGTTACACCGATCATTCGACTGGGGTAACCTATGCCGAAACATCAGTTCAAGTTGAAGGCATTTTATACTTAAAATATAGGATACTAGCTTTCGCCCGCGGCTTCGCCAGCATAAAATTTTGATAAAAGAGAAAATGTACTTCCCCGGGTTGCAGACTTCTTCTTTCTCTTAGCGTTATCCCAGTTTCAATCTGGGGTCCGCTTTCTAGTCTAACCGGATTTGACTGAATATTAGCTTTTCCACGGAGCGACTGCCTGTCTGACCTCCGCAACCCGAAGGGATAGCGATATTCCATGGTTTAGACTAGTGTCAGTTTTATTTAGAAGGTACTGACGCCCTGTAACGATTGTCAAAGATCTTCATGACAACCGGGACCGACGGCTTAACGTGCTCTCCGAGGCACGGGACAAGCGATAATTAACAATTCAATACGCACATAACTCCGAAAAGTCATTGGTGCGCGCCGTGGATTCGAACCCGATACCCTCTGCATGGCAGTCTGTTGGTATACCCACTCGGCTATCGCCGGGTTGCAGACTATTCATGTCAAATTTCATCACAAACAGCTCTGCAGATTAGCCGTATAGTATATAATATATAAACAGATTATACTTAAAAATTACTTTTGTTTTCATAATCGTCGAACTTCTGGTAAAGATTAGGATGTAGTTTAGGTATATTATTAATGTTATGAAGAGCTTATACTTATACCTACTGAATATAACAGCAGCAATAATTAAAACCGAAAGCATTACCACAAACTACATATCAAACCGTCCCTCCACCCCACTGTGCTTTAGCGCGCCAACTCATAGTTTTATTATGTTGTTAGGTCATTTAGTAAAAGCTAAAAAGTAATTCGGTAAGTTCTAGCTACCAGATCGCACCAATCTTCTCATCAATCAAAAGGGGTATTGATCAGACAAATATAAAATCGTTGGGCAAGTGAAATTTCTATCATAATGTTTACTCTAGCTACGCCCAAAACATTTTATTTTAGTTATTTTTATTTTCAAGTTTTTAGTTTTGTTGTAAGTTGATACTTCTCATTATATTTTCATAGTGAGCCCTTTTTTACCAATCAAGTCCTGTCATTCGATACCCATATTGAGGTATTTGTGGAAAATATGTAACCCGCTATTTTGCGGCGACAGCCATCTTGGATTTTTCATAGTGAGCTCTATTCATTCATTTCATACCCATATTGAGGTATTTGTGGAAAATAAGTAATCCGCCATTTTGTAGCGGCGGCCATCTTGGATTTTTAATAGTGAGCTCCATTCTGCCAACCAAGCCCTTTCATTCGATGCCCATATTGAGTTATTTGTGGAAAATAAGTTATCCGCCATTTTGTGGCGGCGGCCATCTCGGATTTTTCATAGTAAGCTCTATTTTACTAATCAAGCCCTTTCATTTGATACCCATATTGAGATATTGGTGGAAAATATGAAATGCGGCATTTTGCGGCCACAGCCAGCTTGGATTTTTCATAGTGAACTTTATTCTGCGAATCAAGCCCTTTCATTTGATACCCATATTGAAGTATTTGTGCAGAATAGGTAAACCGCCATTTTGTGGCGGCGGCCATCTTGGATTTTTCATAGTGAGCCCTATTTTACCAATCAAGCCCTTTTATTCGATGCCCATATTGAGTTATTTGTGGAAAATAAGTAATCCGCCATTAAGTGGCGGCGGCCATCTTGAATTTTTCATACTGAGCCCTATTCTATCAATCAAGCCCTTTCATTCGATACCCATATTGAGATATTTGTGGAAAATATGTAACCTGCCATTTTGCGGCGACAGCTATCTTGGATTTTTCATAGTGAGCTCTATTCTACGAATCAAAACCTTTCATTTGATGCCCATATTGAGGTATTTGTGGAAAATAAGTAATCCACCATTTTGTGGCGGCGGCCATCTTGGATTTTTAATAGTGAGCTCCATTCTACCAATCAAGCCCTGTCATTCGATGCCCATATTGAGTTATTTGTGGAAAATAAGTAATCCACCATTTTGTGTCACCTCTCTATTTTACTAATCAAGCCCTTTCATTTGATACCCATATTGAGATATTTGTGGAAAATATGAAATGCGCCATTTTGCGGCCACAACCATCTTGGATTTTTCATAGTGAACTCTATTCTACGAATCAAGCCCTTTCATTTGATACCAATATTGAGGTATTTGTGAAAAATAGGTAAACCGCCATTTTGTGGCGGCGGCCATCTTGGATTTTTCATAGTGAGCTCCATTCTACCAATCAAACCCTTTCATTTGATACCCATATTGAGGTTGTTGTGAAGATATGTGATCCGCCATTTTATATCGGCGGCCATCTTGAATTTACAATAATTTAAATATTATCTTATATCAAGATTGAGAGTGTATACCAAATATCAGATCAATCTGTCATCAGGAAAGGGGTAAAAGTCCAATTACTAAATTTGACCCAAGCAAACAAAGATAATACAGGATTTTTGCCGACTTAGTTGATACTTTTCCTTATATTATGGCATCATTATACAAAATCTTTATAAATTGTAGCCTATGTGTTATTCTGATGTATAAACTATTACTGTAAAGTTTCATCCAAATCCGTTCAGTAGTTTTTGCGTGAAAGTGTAACAAACATTCATCCATCCATCCATCCATCTATCCATCTATACATACATCTTCACAAACTTTCACATTTATAATATTAGTAGCATTAGCAATATTACACGCTGGCTCGAGCCAGTCCATCCCACCGCCTGCGCACCGGACATTGATGGCAGGGATCGCAGGTTTAGACGGATGCGGTCCAACAGTGGACATCTATCACCTAAGACGATGATAATGTTTATGTGGTTCGGGTTATAAAATTATCAGTTGTCGTATGTAATCTAAATATATTCTTACTAGTATTATTCTATGTGCCAAACGAGGATATGCGCATTGTGCATATTGTTAAGTTCAATATAACCCCGAGCGGTTAGTTAGTATTTCATCTGAACAGAGATGAAAGTTAGAATGAACAGCGTGATGTGTACAAACTACATTTACATATATTAGACACAATCACACTTTAGACATCAGATATAATGGTAACTTGATTGGATTGATGATTTGCCTAAGGCGATTCACTAATTTGTAATTGATTGTAAAAATTGCTATGTGTTTTTTAAACGACTGTGAGCACATGAGGTTGTTGAGCTTTATAAGAATAAGTTTTGATTTTATTTTCATAAATATTTTTATTTTAGAAAAATAGTGTAGATACCTCCTTTTGTGTAAGCAGGAGTAATAGAACCTTCCATCACCAGCCTGCTACAGTCCACTGCTGGACTAGGCCTCTCCTTTGAAAGGAGGAATTGGCCTACTATACCACGCTGGCCAAACGGGTTGATATAGGGTTTGTATCAAGTTTTCCTTCTCTTACAGTGGTGTTCTTTGCATAATATGCTCCCTCTGTCGTCTCTTACGACACTCATGGGATGATATGGGGTGGTGACATTCCGTATTCTTAATCCGTCACCACACGGACACTATAGAACCTTATGATAATAATTATGGTAACGATTCACGTCACGTAACTTGGAGGAAATGACTGTGGAATAACCTATATTATACTAGTTTTAGTTCTATTTAATGAAATATCGTAATTTATATTTAAAAAATCTATGTTCAATATTATTTTTTATTTACAAAATATGATGCATATAGTGGACAAACATACAGAAATTGTGATATTTTTATAGACGGAAAATGTGTCACAAAATCAGTACTAGAGATAATGAATAGAAAATCACTGTTTTTTTTTTAATATCGTTATCTTTATCCGGCCGTTATCTCGATCGACTGTCGCCCAAATGCGTGGAAACGGTGTTTTTAATAATAAACACTCAAACATGCTACCTGTTTCGATATGCTCTACAACAGAATGTCATATAATGTGACGTGAAATGCTTCGGTAGTTTACATGTTGTTATCTATCAAGCCGATGTGTTATCAATATTCTATATATTGGCACAGATTTCAGTAGTAAATATGTATTTTAGTCACTACCGTACAAAACTGTACTTGCAGTATCATCATCATCATCAACAGCCTTTAACAGTCCACTGCTGGACTAGGCCTCTCCTTTGAAAGGAGGAATTGGCCTACTATACCACGCTGGCCAAACGGGTCGGTATAGGGTTTCTATCAAGTTTTCCTTCTCTTACAGTGTTGTTCTCTGCATAGTATGGTCCCTCTGTCGGCTCTTACGACACCCATGGGATGATATGGGGTAGTGACAATCCGTATTCTTAATCCGTCACCACACGGACAACTTGCGGTATATTTCTTCTCTTTTATGCAAGAAACTCGCCTTGAAAAAGTGTAGAGTTTTTGAAGTTATGACTTATAGAGTTAGAAGTATGACTCTACATTAATAACTTTTTGTCAGTCCGAGCCATCGCCCTATTGCAAATAAACATAGCACTATATAAATCCTGTATATCACGTGGTTAGGGTTTACTCCACTGGTTCGAAGTCACATAAACTAAATATAGGATCGTTTGAAAAATATTTATCATTAGCTTTATTTGTATTCTGTCTCATTGCAGTTCAAAGGTCTCATAAACATGGAAACCAGTAGTTCACTGCACAGTCCACTAAGCTGGCCGAGTGCGGCTTGGGTGATTCAACATGTATTTTGAGAAAATTATGGAGAATCTCGGACATGCAGATTACGTCACAATGTAACGGTATTATTTTTGCATTACGTACATAACATAGGGTGCATAGGGTTCCCACCAAGAACTTAGGGTCCCATGCCAACCTCACCTGCAAGTGGTGCACCTGCCGATCAACGGACGAGGCTGTGGCAAACAAAATGTCCCAATAAGCGGCAATAGGCTCGCCATCGTGGGACGTGGAATCAAAACACTGGCGAAAAGTGGGCGTTTAATATGCCTCTGCCTACCCTTTCGGGGAAACAGGCGTGAGTTTATGTATGTATGTATGTACATAACATCTCTACTATTTTTACATATTTGGCTTCAGAGTCTAATGTACGCTATCATGTAACCTAAACAAACTAGGCTTGCAACAAAATAAACCAAAGCAATTACAATATAACAAATGTATTGCAATCGAAGATGCAGATAAGTTATTGGTCGTAAATCGTATGATCGTGATAAATGGCAATAAAAAGTGTTGATGGGCGCGCGAGGGTTGTCGCCAGTGACAATGTGCGATACTCCAGACAGGCGTTTATCGCCTATAAACGTTGCGTCGTAAGGGTTAGCACTCGGCCTACGAACTTAATGCGCTTATATGATATGTAGGTACTTGGATGCCTGGGTAAGCTTAGTGAAAATATTTTTACAACATTTTCACCTTGGTTTCACCTGCGTATAGGTCGGTGAAAGGAATAAAAGTAGCCATCATATCCAGGTTCTGATAGGAGAAGACCTGAGCTTCAAAAGGGTAGTTAAACGATGGTCTTGAAACTGACAGGCAAAAGTTTAAGAATAAATTAAAGAAATCACTGACGGCAATTTTAAAGCTTTTATAAATTATACGAAAAGCAATGTGACATCACAACAAAACACATTGTTTTTTTTCATATAATGTTTCGTTTAATTTACTCTGTTTATTTTTAATACTAATTTACTATTTCAACACAGAGGAACTCGAAATCGTACATCATAGTTGGCATTTTAACTCAACGCCTGTCCTCTGACAACCTACAACAAACCCACGTCAGTGTGCCATGACAAATTATAATGCCCAGACTATTTCCTGCGCTCTGGCCCATCTGGTGTATTAAAATAAATTATCATATATTTCAACTAATTGTAGCCAGTATTTTTGTGGTACTAGCTATATAAAAAAAAATAACCATTCTGGCTCCCTTACAGGGCCCGGGTTATTAAAGAAATCCTTTGTTAAAGAGCGCCTACGTTACAAATGGAAACTAACAGATACCTACTAAAAACATGAAGTATGCTTTCCATTTTTTGCGACTCATAAAATATATTGAGAATTCTCTTATTTATATAAAACATATAGAAGAATATCTAAATTATTCCCTCTTCAAAATTAATTAGAATTGTATTTTATGAATTTGATATTTCATTCTATACGACATGCAACTGTAATGTATATGAGCGAACTATATTTTTTTAAGTTTTATCAAAATCCGTTCCGTGTGTTTTTGTTTAGGTTCAGAGTTACACTCATCCCCATCCATCCTGTTTCTAAACGACTGTTTTTTCTTGATTAAATGTTTGCGTATGAAAGAGAGACTTTAGATACATACATACATAGTCTAACGCCTATATCCCCGAAGAGGTAGGCAAAGGTGTATTACTACACCCACTTTTCGCCAGATATATTTTAGTCCCACGTAATAGGGGCCGAGCCTATTGCCGTACCGGGCACATTACCAGACTCCGTGCTGCTACTGAGAATTTCCTAATGGAAAAACCCAATATCACTTTGCCCGACTTGGAGATCGAACCCGAGACCTCCCAATCCCACGCGCACATTTATACCGTGAGACCAACGAGGCTGTCAGACTTTAGATGGTTTTCTCAATTGGATTGGTTCTGGCTGCAACTGAAATTTAAAAAAGAATGTGGATGAAGCCGCCAAGAAATCCTTCCTTAAACTGCTAATACTACAACATAAATTTTAAGTAAACGATATTTTAATCATTAGAGTAATTAAATCTTATAATTAAATAACTGAACTTGGACAATTCAAAAAAGCTTTCTAGGTAATCGTCAGCCATGATAGTAAAATCTATCTCACTGCTTGGCATATGAAAAGGGTTAGGCTCCACCTGGCTAAGAACAGGTTCGCAGACTTCACAATAAGTCTTTCAAGAATAATATGACGAACTCTCAGACATACGGGAAAAGTCAGGTTGTTTTACGTCATGTAAGTGATAAATAATTAAATAAATAAATAAAATATTAAAATACACGCATCACCATCTAGTCCCAAGCTAAGCAGAGCTTGTGTTATGGGTACTAGATAATTGATGAACCTACATATACATTTTTCGTTGTAAATACATACATATTATACATAGAAACACCCAGACCAAGACAAACATCCATGTTCATGCACACAAATGTTGGACTTGAGCGTGAATCGAACCCGCAACCTTCGGCGTAGCAGTCGCTTACACACCCGCTGCGCCAACCGGTCGTCGATTAATAATTAGATACGCACTTAACTTCGAAAATTTTTGAAGTCCGCCGTGGGTTTGAAATCAAGACTCTCTGCGCAGCAGTCTGTAAGTCTCTCCATTAGAACATCGCTTACTAGACCTGTCCAGGTAGGTACTACAAATAGACTCACATCAAGTATTTTTACTTTTAACGTAGGTTCCTCTTTCCAAGTCCCAAGAGCTTCACGGGTTACGCTATATAAATTATAAATAGCTATTTTACATTAAAACCACAAATTTTTATATTAAGGGCACTTTCTCAAGGCTTTCTCATTTAATAATAAATTATAAGAAAACTTCTAAAAGTTCTTCAATTAATATTTTCATCTGAATACCGTTTTCAATTAAATACTTTTTTCATTTATTTTTAAATTCGAAAGAAATACATTGTTTTAATTAAACTGTGATTGCAAGTAAAACTTTCATATGCCATAATAATAGATTTATAAAAATATATATATTTTACTGCTATAGAGATGCAAGATAACGGTTTTGAGACATTGTAATTAGTTTTAATTGTTCGACTTTAAAACATGTTACAGATGTTATTTTTGTGGTATTAGAGAACTTTTGTCACAATGGTGGCGATAGGCAAAGAGCAATTAAGTATTCGAGACGCATTCAAGAACTTGCAAAAGAGTAACATCCGACAATTTGATTCACTCTTTCTAGACTAAAATCAAGAAGAGACAGCATCGTATCTCTCTTTTTACAGAATTTTCAATTATGCGAAGGCACCGCACAGTACAAAACCCGATAATAGGTATATTAACTCTGCTGACGCGATAGCTTTTTAGACATGCGTTACATAAAATACGATAGCTGTTGTCTGCACATAACCACACAGGTTACAGCATAGTTTATGTAGCCCAGCAACGGACAGTAGATATAATATTGGGCTCCCATTCCCACGCGCACATCTTTCATCTATCTTTTAAAAAAAACACATGTTCATATGATAGAGGACCATACGAATAAATACTTACAAAAACTCAACATTAATTAATACTTACGGACCCTGGACACCTAGCACTCGCTAACGCAGAGTCCACGTGACGGAGCCTCTCACCACGATGGATCAACACAATTTAATGAACTAATGACAAATATTTTCATAAAACTACAAAACATAAAGTCACACAAGTATGTGGAGGAGTTGCCCGTAGCAAGTTTCTATTAGTTTGTCGTTTCTATATTTATAACATCATCTTCAAGAGCACGTGATGTATCTCATACCACCAAAAAAAGCTAGAAAAGTCTAACCAGACATATCATTTTTATATACTATATTTTGTAAATAAGGTTTATATAACGAGTATACACACATTGTATACTAAGTTAACGCAACGCTAGCTTCATAAAGAAGGCGAATTCCGAATTCACACGCCAATGATTCGTACGATTGAAAACATGCAATACAAAGGCACCCTTAGCTCACAAGTACGTATTGTTAAGACAATTTTTAGATTGCATCACACAATGCTTCCCTTCAGTATTCGATTTTCACACAATACCTTAGGTGTGAACATAGGGCAGCGATAGCCCAGTGGAGATACCAACAGACTGCCATGCAGTAGGGTATCGGGTCCGAATCCACGGCGCGCACCAATGACTTTTCGAAGTTATGTGCGTATTGAATAGTTAATTATCGCTTGTCCCGTGCCTCGGAGAGCAGGGCGTCAGTACCTTCTAAACAAACTGATACTAGTCTAAACCATGGATTATCGCTATCCCTTGGGGTTGCGGAGGTCAGACAGCCAGTCGCTCTGTGGAAAAGCTAATATTCAGCCAAATCCGGTTAGACTAGTAAGCGGACCCCAGATTGAAACTGGGATAACGCTACAGAGGATGATGACCTTAGGTGCGAACAGTAAGTTTCTTACGCTAGATAGCACGTTATATTATGGAGATCTAGAGGATGCCTATAGAAGCTACGCCCGAATATTATTTATTTTATTTAACTGTTTCTTCCAGATCCTGCTAGAAATTTCAGGAAATCCCTTCTTAGTAGCACATCCTCACGGTCCCCCAGCAACCTACATGCCAAATTTCACCTTCTTGCGCCCAATAATTTGGCAGTGCGTTGTCTGTCAGCCAGTTAGTAACGCAAGAATTTTCTATACAGATATTGGTAATGTCCTTTAGTTTATTGGTAAGCGTAGCCTGCAACACATCTGCTGAAAGTGCCGCGCCGTACCTTTAGGGAATTATTGCTCGTAGTATTCGTTTGACATGGCACACCTAACGCGCCGACCAGTCAGCATTATATGACGGCGATGGCTAGTATATTGTGTACTTTTTAAATTAGGCTCCCGCCATCACTGGTTATTATTGCTTTATCTCTGAGATTCTTTATTTAACAGAGATCTTTTTGTAGCAATATATAATATTATGTATTACCGATTTGCGGCAGCCGGTGGCCCCATCATCTCATCGTATTTGTACTCACTACAACGGTAGTTAAGTCCTGTAAACTAGGTTTATTATTTAGGTATTATTGGCTCATTTGTAAATCGTAAATCATAACGTATGCCAAAAGCTTTACAGATTCATGAGTGCTAAGTTTCAGGAGGCTTTAAAAAAATATCTGCCTATTTCAGTAAAGTAAGCATACAAGTAATATTATTAAACTTAATTCAATTCACTTTGGTAACTAGTTCCAGGACAATTTTTTCATTTTAATATACAGAAGTGGATCTTGTAGGTAGTAATTTTTCCAAAAGCTTTGCTCGCTATTTTACTATGCAAGTAATACAGTAAAAATTAAATTAGGGACGTGTCATTTCTATTCTAGGAAATTAAATTAATTGATGGATATGGAATCAATCTTATTCTCAAAATAACTGGTTGAAGATACATACTATATAATTTTTGTATACCAACTAATTGATTTAGATTATATTAGCTTTTCCTTCCTTATATTGTGTCTCCCGCACATGTAGTAAAGCCTGTGTAAACTAGCAAAAAATGCTCATGTCAGAATCGAACCCACGATATTTGGCGCATTGCTTCAGCAGGCAGTCACTTCTACGCCACCGCCTTCGCCCGCCACGACGCGTAATACATAAAGTCTAGTTTCTTAATATTTTTATAAATTCTATAAAGTAGTACGCGTATTCAATACAGAAGTGCGTGGTCGTAAGGCCAATACATATACGCCATAGTTTAGTTACTATAGAGTTCAAAATTGATTGACCATAAATGGTATTACAAAAAAGATAAATCCTTACGAGTGAAAGTTCATACAAAATGCATGATGGTGTTGTGGTAGCTATATGTATATTTAAATATATACTATATGTTTAAACTTGTTTTGCTATGGTGATTCGTGCCTTTAAGCGAGTAACGCATTCTATGACATTATTATAAGTTGTTGTTTTAGTGTTATAAATAGATATTTCATTTATTTAATTATATAAATTAGGGGCAGCAGGACTCCTGCAAGATAGAACGGCGTTGTTATTGCAATTGCGGGAAACGGTTGGATGCGGGCGGCTCAAGATCGGTCTATGTATAGAGCCTTGGAGAGGTTTATGTCCAGCAATGGACGTCTACAGGCTGATTACATAAATAAGTTCACATACCGATACGTTAATAGTTAGTTAGTGTAGTATCCCTTCAGGTTATTAAAACAATTTAATAAAACACCACTTGCCTATAACGCTGTTCGATAGAAATCCATATATGAAATACCAAAATCAAACGAAATATTTTGGACAAATCTTTTAAGGGTGCCTCCTCCTCCTTTAATCTGTCGTTGGCAACAAAAATATTTGTAAACTATATGCGGAACACCAAGCTGAAGCCCACGTAAATATATCTTTTTGATACAACAGTAATACCTAAAAGGTTGTTATGATAATAATTATTTTAAGCTATTTGTTTCGCATGCAAGATAATGTGAAATAATTTTAAAAGAATCAGTATAACTGTGTTAGTATAAACACTAATAAAACAAAACAGACCCATCCTCCCTAGCCAGCGGTATCGCTACCGAACAATCATTACCTTTATATGAAAAATCGAAGCTATCATATACTTTATGAGTAGGTATATAGATCCGACGTAGTGACGAAATTCACCCGGGCTTTAGATAAGTGAACGGGTTGTTCGAAACCCTTTGAGCAAGTAAGTGTAAAAAGTAACTAATCACCGCTAACAGTAACCATTATTTTCCACCTACGAGGAAAAATACACTCACTACAAATACGATGATAACGTAAGAAAAAAAACCGGACAAGTGCGAGTCGGACTCGCGCACCGAGGGTTCCGTACAAACCTGTAGGTATATAAGTAAAAGTTCACCAGTCATAGTTATGGTATTTTTATTGCAAAATGAAAACAATGACATTACAGTATGGAAAGCTGGGGGAGCATAAATTATAAATTAAAGAAAAAGGCCTCTTTGTCGTTTGTAATCAGTCATCCTTTATTTTATATTAACATATACCTATCGCTTATTTTATAATATAACTTAAATACCTATACTAGCCTTGCAGCAGCCTTGCAAAAGTCTGCTGATGAATGATGGTGAGATTTTTTATCAAAGTTATTGTTTTACAAAGTTTTTAGTGACTATTAGAAATCTGTAACAAAAATATTAATAAAGTTTTTAATAATTATAGTATTTATTTGCGATGAAAATAAAACTATTACCAGGTGACTATTTGCACACAAAATAAAACAATATTTAATATTCTTAATAAAAAAAAAATAACAAAAATAAGTAAGCGGCCATAGCCCAGTGGCGTACGTAACGGACTGCCGAGACGATCATCTCGGGTTCGATCTTCAGGTACCCCAGGCACACATCACTGACTTTTCGGAGTTACATATGTGGGTGTTTAAAACGTTAATTATCGCTCGCTAAGTAATGTGCCCGGTATATGGCAATAGGCTCGCCCCCTATTACATTGGGTCCGAAACATAACTGGCGAAGTGTGGGTGTGTAATACACCTCTGCATACCCCTTCGGGGATAAAAAGGCTTGATGTATGTAAAGATGTGATACGTTATGTAAATTAAAAAAACATAAAAATGGAAATGAAAATTTTAAAATATGGAATTAAGTATCAAATTTGAACCAGACCTGTAAATGGTGACTGAATAAGGTAGGAATAGTACCACATTGAATATTGAAGTTCGAAAAAAGTTATCTTTAGTTGTACTACTTCGTGTTGGGCTAGTGTTTATTAACGGAAACATGTTTATAGATGAAAAATATGTAGAAATTCTATTTTGGGGATTCATTCTAAAATCAATATTGAAGTCTCCCACGACAATCAGACGAGAACATGAATTATACCTATTGAGTTTACTGCCGTATATTGTTGTATTTATGCAACGCCACAGCTGGCCGTTCTTGTTCTGAGCAGTACATTTCAGATTTTTTAGGACGACCACTTTTATTGCGTTTAGGACGGCCAACCTTTGAATCTAGAGTTTTTTTACCAAGCTTACCTTAATATGATTGTATGTATTATTAAGAAATCCTTCGCGCATAATTGGCAAACAAAAATCATAATGACCCGATGATAAATTGCCCGAAAGAAGTTAACGCTTTTTTGCATATCCTTCTCTGCCAAAATACACCCCTCATAATACCCGTATTACGTTCATACACTTCGAACCTCGCTGGATACAAACATGCTGCTGCCTTCACCTTAGCAGTACCGCCATAGCTAGAGGATTGGAGCATCGTAGCTTTGTACTCATGTCGTGAAGAGAAAGGATCTCTCCGGGCATCGCATGTATATAAATGAAACTCGTCCCAGTTATAATAAATATAAACAAGTATTGTGGTCCTTAGTATTTGTGTTTGTTCAAAATTAGTGGTATTATAAATAGAGAACGCTATTGCATGAAATAAACAACTTCCATCGGGAGGCGTAGGTATTATACTATGTTAAATTGTATTTTCGTTGACAAATAATGCAACTATAGCCACACCAAGTCTAGTACTACGGTTATAAAAGAGCGCGTATGTCATAGTGACGTCTACATGACAAGCTGGCTGGTCGTCAAACAGAATAATTAGCAAAAAGCTTTGAAGACTATGTAATTATTCTCAATCTCAATCAGCCTATCGCAGTCCACTGCTGGACATAGGCCTCTCCCAACACGCACTACAGAACACGGTCCTCAGCCTTCCGCATCCTTTATCTGTGCGATAAGACGTTGCATCGTACCAAATTTCAAGGTTTTTAGTTCACGGGTAGTACCCTGTAGGTTTTGATTCCCTTGCAAGTAGTCGCGAGTTTGAAAACATGATTATATTGCTCTTTCTTTTGATTTCGTAGACATAGAAGTTTGATTTTGTTACAGCCTAACGGTGTTATATACCTGAGTATTTGATATGAATTTCATTTTAATACCTCTACGCGTTCAAGAGAAAGGGGTAGTAACTTTAAATTTATTAAAAATATTTTTATTATATGATGTAACTAAAAATTGACGGTTTTCGCAATTTTTCCTTTGTATGTGATATAAGACGTTGCTTCGTACCAAATTTCAAGATTTTGAGTTCACGGGAAGTAGGTACCCTGTAGGTTTCGATTCCCTTGCGAGTAATCGCGAGTTTGAAAATATGATTATATTGCTCTTTCTTTTGATTGCGTAGACATAGAAGTTTGATTTTGTTACAGCCTAACGATGTTATATACCTGAGTATTTGATATGAATTTCAATTTAATACCTCTACGCGTTCAAGAGAAAGGGGTAGTAACTTTAAATTTATTAAAAATATTTTTTTATATGCTGTAACAAAAAAATTACGGTTTTCGCAATTTTTCCTTCGTTGCTTCGTACCAAATTTCAAGATTTTGAGTTCACGGGAAGTACCCTGTAGGTTTTGATTCACTTGCGAGTAGTCGCGAGTTTGAAAATATGCTTATATTGCTCTTTCTTTTGATTGCGTTGACAAAGAAGCTTGATTTTGTTGCAGCCTAACGGTGTTATATAGTTGAGTATTTGATATGAATTTCAATTTAATACTTCCACGCGTTTAAGAGAAAGGGGTAGTAACTTTAAATTTATTAAAAATATTTTTTTATATGCTGTAACTAAAAATTTACGGTTTTCGCAATTTTTCCTTTATATGTGATATAAGACGTTGCTTCGTACCAAATTTCAAGATTCTGAGTTCACGGGAAGTACCCTATAGGTTTTGATTCCAATGCGAGTTTGAAAATATGCTGCAATTTGCAGCATAATCGGCTGTATCTTTTGATTGCGTTGGATTAGAAGTTTGAATTTTTTACACCTCTATGGAACCGTAGATTTGAGTATTTAGTATAAATTTCAGTTTGATACCTTCACGCATTGCTGAGAATGGACGAGGACGATAAACACGAGGACAACAAAGTGATCCTATAAGGGTTCCGTTTTTTCTTTTCGAGGTACGGAACCCTAAAAAGAGCAATAAATCTTAAATTCACATTCTTTTTATTTCAGCTCTGAGATCTGGATCGATACAGGAAGGTCCTCTTACAAAAATATAAGATGAAAAATTCATTCTGCCGCACATCATTATTTATAATTGCTGAAGTAGAGTATACCTACTTGTAAGTGAATAGGTGATATATATTATACAAAGAAATTAAAATTTATTGCTACAAAGTGAGCAAATGTTAATTTCAACAAAACGGCCTCTTCGCTGGACAGAAGAAGATCCTTTGATCAATAAATGTCTTGCTTTTGCGTATCGGTTGTTACGTTCGGTGAGCCAGAATGTTTAACCTCGATGTGACAATTCCGTTCCTTCAATTTTCTCCTTTTGTTACTCAGTGATTTAAAATATCACCTTGTCATTTTTCAGGTCTTATAACTCTTTCTTATCAACATCAGCTTATGAGGTATTTTACAAAACGTTAGTTTATTCTCGCCGCACGCAGACAACCAAGTGAGGGTAACAATTCTATTTTTTGACGTGACAAAGAGAGAGGTTAATTATTATATTTGTACTTCCTTGTGCCGGTGGCTTCGCTGGCATGGTGGTCATTTATCGGTATGATACGTCGTTCATGTGTTATATGTGATATGATTAAAAAGCTTCATAAAATCCGTCCAGTAGTTTTTGCGAGAAAGAGCAACAAGACATCCATACATCCATCAAACTTTACAAACAATCACGATTATAATAGTTGTAATTTAAAGAACTAGATACCAAATTTAATGTTTGAAAATACATTTTCATCTGTAGTTCCAAAATAGAAAACCAAAATTTAATATTTTCTAACATCATTTTCAAATGAGCAAGCCATTCAGACGCAGGACTAAAACGACGTCATATCTGTTTAAAACATTTCCTCATTTTGCAGCAAATTGAAACTGCACAGCAAATACATGTGAGTAATTAACAAAGCTAACAAACCCACACAAACGGCGTATTTCGTCTCGCTGGGTACGTTCACTTCTAACTAAATAGATACGGTTCTGAGATTAGCATTATTTAATAATGAAACTATGATATGCAGATATGACGGTTAGACGTGTCTTTACGTTCTAATTTACGTTATTAAATTGGAAAGAATAATTAATAAGTCTAGGTAAGAAATCATTTCACACAAAAATATTACGTCTTTATTTTATTAACGAATGCACCAATTGTCACGAACCTTCTCTCTCTCTCACCCAGGAGGAAAGCCCTTTAAGCGCTTTGTACAGAATATTGTCTAATTGCTTTTGTGGCTGCAGAACACAGGCACGTCCATTGTCGCCATACCTGCCAACAAAACTAACTAAATTACGTGCGCAAGTTTAAGTAATTTATACCTACATATAATTTAGTGAATAATCTGTATATTTAAAATTCATGCGTTACTAGGAGTCAGTTAGCTAGTCAGTTGACTAGCAGATAAGCTACAGCCAAAACTATTGGGCGCAAGAAGCTGAATTTTTCATGTGTGTTTTGTGGGGACCGTAGGGAGGGATTTCCCTGAATTGCCATGGAATCGGCGCAAATGGTAAAATTAAAAAAGAAAGTGCGGGTGTAGCTGCGGTCTTCATCTACTTAACAATATATTAATATTTTTTTAACCAATTTTGGAAATACTACATTTTCGTGAACTAGTTGATAATAATACAGCATAAAGATTCAATAATAGTCCAGGTCAATAGGTAATAAATCCTCTTTATTAGTCTCCGTATAATCCAACCGGCCAGCTTAATGCATCCTCTGAATAACGCTAATTTATTAAGTGCTCGTGCGACTGATCCGTTCTTGGGGCAATTATAATTGTGTTCTGGGATCAAGAATCGAATTATGTTTCTTAATATACAGACAAATATTTTAAGGTATTTTTTGTCACCAGCTGGTTGATGTAACCGTTTAATTAAACAATGCTTATATTACGTAGCTTCTTTTAATCGCAGTGCTGAAAGTCGACCAGCCAAACGGCTGACTACAGGATTAAAGTGGGTTACACCGATCATTCGACTGGGGTAACCTATGCCGAAACATCAGTTCAAGTTGAAGGCATTTTATACTTAAAATATAGGATACTAGCTTTCGCCCGCGGCTTCGCCAGGATAAAATTTTGATAAAAGAGAAAATGTACTTCCCCGGGTTGCAGACTTCTTCTTTCTCTTAGCGTTATCCCAGTTTCAATCTGGGGTCCGCTTTCTAGTCTAACCGGATTTGACTGAATATTAGCTTTTCCACGGAGCGACTGCCTGTCTGACCTCCGCAACCCGAAGGGATAGCGATATTCCATGGTTTAGACTAGTGTCAGTTTTATTTAGAAGGTACTGACGCCCTGTAACGATTGTCAAAGATCTTCATGACAACCGGGACCGACGGCTTAACGTGCTCTCCGAGGCACGGGACAAGCGATAATTAACAATTCAATACGCACATAACTCCGAAAAGTCATTGGTGCGCGCCGTGGATTCGAACCCGATACCCTCTGCATGGCAGTCTGTTGGTATACCCACTCGGCTATCGCCGGGTTGCAGACTATTCATGTCAAATTTCATCACAAACAGCTCTGCAGATTAGCCGTATAGTATATAATATATAAACAGATTATACTTAAAAATTACTTTTGTTTTCATAATCGTCGAACTTCTGGTAAAGATTAGGATGTAGTTTAGGTATATTATTAATGTTATGAAGAGCTTATACTTATACCTACTGAATATAACAGCAGCAATAATTAAAACCGAAAGCATTACCACAAACTACATATCAAACCGTCCCTCCACCCCACTGTGCTTTAGCGCGCCAACTCATAGTTTTATTATGTTGTTAGGTCATTTAGTAAAAGCTAAAAAGTAATTCGGTAAGTTCTAGCTACCAGATCGCACCAATCTTCTCATCAATCAAAAGGGGTATTGATCAGACAAATATAAAATCGTTGGGCAAGTGAAATTTCTATCATAATGTTTACTCTGGCTACGCCCAAAACATTTTATTTTAGTTATTTTTATTTTCAAGTTTTTAGTTTTGTTGTAAGTTGATACTTCTCATTATATTTTCATAGTGAGCCCTTTTTTACCAATCAAGTCCTGTCATTCGATACCCATATTGAGGTATTTGTGGAAAATATGTAACCCGCTATTTTGCGGCGACAGCCATCTTGGATTTTTCATAGTGAGCTCTATTCATTCATTTCATACCCATATTGAGGTATTTGTGGAAAATAAGTAATCCGCCATTTTGTAGCGGCGGCCATCTTGGATTTTTAATAGTGAGCTCCATTCTGCCAACCAAGCCCTTTCATTCGATGCCCATATTGAGTTATTTGTGGAAAATAAGTTATCCGCCATTTTGTGGCGGCGGCCATCTCGGATTTTTCATAGTAAGCTCTATTTTACTAATCAAGCCCTTTCATTTGATACCCATATTGAGATATTGGTGGAAAATATGAAATGCGGCATTTTGCGGCCACAGCCAGCTTGGATTTTCCATAGTGAACTTTATTCTGCGAATCAAGCCCTTTCATTTGATACCCATATTGAAGTATTTGTGCAGAATAGGTAAACCGCCATTTTGTGGCGGCGGCCATCTTGGATTTTTCATAGTGAGCCCTATTTTACCAATCAAGCCCTTTTATTCGATGCCCATATTGAGTTATTTGTGGAAAATAAGTAATCCGCCATTAAGTGGCGGCGGCCATCTTGAATTTTTCATACTGAGCCCTATTCTATCAATCAAGCCCTTTCATTCGATACCCATATTGAGATATTTGTGGAAAATATGTAACCTGCCATTTTGCGGCGACAGCTATCTTGGATTTTTCATAGTGAGCTCTATTCTACGAATCAAAACCTTTCATTTGATGCCCATATTGAGGTATTTGTGGAAAATAAGTAATCCACCATTTTGTGGCGGCGGCCATCTTGGATTTTTAATAGTGAGCTCCATTCTACCAATCAAGCCCTGTCATTCGATGCCCATATTGAGTTATTTGTGGAAAATAAGTAATCCACCATTTTGTGTCACCTCTCTATTTTACTAATCAAGCCCTTTCATTTGATACCCATATTGAGATATTTGTGGAAAATATGAAATGCGCCATTTTGCGGCCACAACCATCTTGGATTTTTCATAGTGAACTCTATTCTACGAATCAAGCCCTTTCATTTGATACCAATATTGAGGTATTTGTGAAAAATAGGTAAACCGCCATTTTGTGGCGGCGGCCATCTTGGATTTTTCATAGTGAGCTCCATTCTACCAATCAAACCCTTTCATTTGATACCCATATTGAGGTTGTTGTGAAGATATGTGATCCGCCATTTTATATCGGCGGCCATCTTGAATTTACAATAATTTAAATATTATCTTATATTGTCATCAAGATTGAGAGTGTATACCAAATATCAGATCAATCTGTCATCAGGAAAGGGGTAAAAGTCCAATTACTAAATTTGACCCAAGCAAACAAAGATAATACAGGATTTTTGCCGACTTAGTTGATACTTTTCCTTATATTATGGCATCATTATACAAAATCTTTATAAATTGTAGCCTATGTGTTATTCTGATGTATAAACTATTACTGTAAAGTTTCATCCAAATCCGTTCAGTAGTTTTTGCGTGAAAGTGTAACAAACATTCATCCATCCATCCATCCATCTATCCATCTATACATACATCTTCACAAACTTTCACATTTATAATATTAGTAGCATTAGCAATATTACACGCTGGCTCGAGCCAGTCCATCCCACCGCCTGCGCACCGGACATTGATGGCAGGGATCGCAGGTTTAGACGGATGCGGTCCAACAGTGGACATCTATCACCTAAGACGATGATAATGTTTATGTGGTTCGGGTTATAAAATTATCAGTTGTCGTATGTAATCTAAATATATTCTTACTAGTATTATTCTATGTGCCAAACGAGGATATGCGCATTGTGCATATTGTTAAGTTCAATATAACCCCGAGCGGTTAGTTAGTATTTCATCTGAACAGAGATGAAAGTTAGAATGAACAGCGTGATGTGTACAAACTACATTTACATATATTAGACACAATCACACTTTAGACATCAGATATAATGGTAACTTGATTGGATTGATGATTTGCCTAAGGCGATTCACTAATTTGTAATTGATTGTAAAAATTGCTATGTGTTTTTTAAACGACTGTGAGCACATGAGGTTGTTGAGCTTTATAAGAATAAGTTTTGATTTTATTTTCATAAATATTTTTATTTTAGAAAAATAGTGTAGATACCTCCTTTTGTGTAAGCAGGAGTAATAGAACCTTCCATCACCAGCCTGCTACAGTCCACTGCTGGACTAGGTCTCTCCTTTGAAAGGAGGAATTGGCCTACTATACCACGCTGGCCAAACGGGTTGATATAGGGTTTGTATCAAGTTTTCCTTCTCTTACAGTGGTGTTCTTTGCATAATATGCTCCCTCTGTCGTCTCTTACGACACTCATGGGATGATATGGGGTGGTGACATTCCGTATTCTTAATCCGTCACCACACGGACACTATAGAACCTTATGATAATAATTATGGTAACGATTCACGTCACGTAACTTGGAGGAAATGACTGTGGAATAACCTATATTATACTAGTTTTAGTTCTATTTAATGAAATATCGTAATTTATATTTAAAAAATCTATGTTCAATATTATTTTTTATTTACAAAATATGATGCATATAGTGGACAAACATACAGAAATTGTGATATTTTTATAGACGGAAAATGTGTCACAAAATCAGTACTAGAGATAATGAATAGAAAATCACTGTTTTTTTTTTAATATCGTTATCTTTATCCGGCCGTTATCTCGATCGACTGTCGCCCAAATGCGTGGAAACGGTGTTTTTAATAATAAACACTCAAACATGCTACCTGTTTCGATATGCTCTACAACAGAATGTCATATAATGTGACGTGAAATGCTTCGGTAGTTTACATGTTGTTATCTATCAAGCCGATGTGTTATCAATATTCTATATATTGGCACAGATTTCAGTAGTAAATATGTATTTTAGTCACTACCGTACAAAACTGTACTTGCAGTATCATCATCATCATCAACAGCCTTTAACAGTCCACTGCTGGACTAGGCCTCTCCTTTGAAAGGAGGAATTGGCCTACTATACCACGCTGGCCAAACGGGTCGGTATAGGGTTTCTATCAAGTTTTCCTTCTCTTACAGTGTTGTTCTCTGCATAGTATGGTCCCTCTGTCGGCTCTTACGACACCCATGGGATGATATGGGGTAGTGACAATCCGTATTCTTAATCCGTCACCACACGGACAACTTGCGGTATATTTCTTCTCTTTTATGCAAGAAACTCGCCTTGAAAAAGTGTAGAGTTTTTGAAGTTATGACTTATAGAGTTAGAAGTATGACTCTACATTAATAACTTTTTGTCAGTCCGAGCCATCGCCCTATTGCAAATAAACATAGCACTATATAAATCCTGTATATCACGTGGTTAGGGTTTACTCCACTGGTTCGAAGTCACATAAACTAAATATAGGATCGTTTGAAAAATATTTATCATTAGCTTTATTTGTATTCTGTCTCATTGCAGTTCAAAGGTCTCATAAACATGGAAACCAGTAGTTCACTGCACAGTCCACTAAGCTGGCCGAGTGCGGCTTGGGTGATTCAACATGTATTTTGAGAAAATTATGGAGAATCTCGGACATGCAGATTACGTCACAATGTAACGGTATTATTTTTGCATTACGTACATAACATAGGGTGCATAGGGTTCCCACCAAGAACTTAGGGTCCCATGCCAACCTCACCTGCAAGTGGTGCACCTGCCGATCAACGGACGAGGCTGTGGCAAACAAAATGTCCCAATAAGCGGCAATAGGCTCGCCATCGTGGGACGTGGAATCAAAACACTGGCGAAAAGTGGGCGTTTAATATGCCTCTGCCTACCCTTTCGGGGAAACAGGCGTGAGTTTATGTATGTATGTATGTACATAACATCTCTACTATTTTTACATATTTGGCTTCAGAGTCTAATGTACGCTATCATGTAACCTAAACAAACTAGGCTTGCAACAAAATAAACCAAAGCAATTACAATATAACAAATGTATTGCAATCGAAGATGCAGATAAGTTATTGGTCGTAAATCGTATGATCGTGATAAATGGCAATAAAAAGTGTTGATGGGCGCGCGAGGGTTGTCGCCAGTGACAATGTGCGATACTCCAGACAGGCGTTTATCGCCTATAAACGTTGCGTCGTAAGGGTTAGCACTCGGCCTACGAACTTAATGCGCTTATATGATATGTAGGTACTTGGATGCCTGGGTAAGCTTAGTGAAAATATTTTTACAACATTTTCACCTTGGTTTCACCTGCGTATAGGTCGGTGAAAGGAATAAAAGTAGCCATCATATCCAGGTTCTGATAGGAGAAGACCTGAGCTTCAAAAGGGTAGTTAAACGATGGTCTTGAAACTGACAGGCAAAAGTTTAAGAATAAATTAAAGAAATCACTGACGGCAATTTTAAAGCTTTTATAAATTATACGAAAAGCAATGTGACATCACAACAAAACACATTGTTTTTTTTCATATAATGTTTCGTTTAATTTACTCTGTTTATTTTTAATACTAATTTACTATTTCAACACAGAGGAACTCGAAATCGTACATCATAGTTGGCATTTTAACTCAACGCCTGTCCTCTGACAACCTACAACAAACCCACGTCAGTGTGCCATGACAAATTATAATGCCCAGACTATTTCCTGCGCTCTGGCCCATCTGGTGTATTAAAATAAATTATCATATATTTCAACTAATTGTAGCCAGTATTTTTGTGGTACTAGCTATATAAAAAAAAATAACCATTCTGGCTCCCTTACAGGGCCCGGGTTATTAAAGAAATCCTTTGTTAAAGAGCGCCTACGTTACAAATGGAAACTAACAGATACCTACTAAAAACATGAAGTATGCTTTCCATTTTTTGCGACTCATAAAATATATTGAGAATTCTCTTATTTATATAAAACATATAGAAGAATATCTAAATTATTCCCTCTTCAAAATTAATTAGAATTGTATTTTATGAATTTGATATTTCATTCTATACGACATGCAACTGTAATGTATATGAGCGAACTATATTTTTTTAAGTTTTATCAAAATCCGTTCCGTGTGTTTTTGTTTAGGTTCAGAGTTACACTCATCCCCATCCATCCTGTTTCTAAACGACTGTTTTTTCTTGATTAAATGTTTGCGTATGAAAGAGAGACTTTAGATACATACATACATAGTCTAACGCCTATATCCCCGAAGAGGTAGGCAAAGGTGTATTACTACACCCACTTTTCGCCAGATATATTTTAGTCCCACGTAATAGGGGGCGAGCCTATTGCCGTACCGGGCACATTACCAGACTCCGTGCTGCTACTGAGAATTTCCTAATGGAAAAACCCAATATCACTTTGCCCGACTTGGAGATCGAACCCGAGACCTCCCAATCCCACGCGCACATTTATGCCGTGAGACCAACGAGGCTGTCAGACTTTAGATGGTTTTCTCAATTGGATTGGTTCTGGCTGGAACTGAAATTTAAAAAAGAATGTGGATGAAGCCACCAAGAAATCCTTCCTTAAACTGCTAATACTACAACATAAATTTTAAGTAAACGATATTTTAATCATTAGAGTAATTAAATCTTATAATTAAATAACTGAACTTGGACAATTCAAAAAAGCTTTCTAGGTAATCGTCAGCCATGATAGTAAAATCTATCTCACTGCTTGGCATATGAAAAGGGTTAGGCTCCACCTGGCTAAGTACAGGTTCGCAGACTTCACAATAAGTCTTTCAAGAATAATATGACGAACTCTCAGACATACGGGAAAAGTCAGGTTGTTTTATGTCATGTAAGTGATAAATAATTAAATAAATAAATAAAATATTAAAATACACGCATCACCATCTAGTCCCAAGCTAAGCAGAGCTTGTGTTATGGGTACTAGATAATTGATAAACCTATATATACATTTTTCGTTGTAAATACATACATATTATACATAGAAACACCCAGACCAAGACAAACATCCATGTTCATGCACACAAATGTTGGACTTGAGCGTGAATCGAACCCGCAACCTTCGGCGTAGCAGTCGCTTACACACCCGCTGCGCCAACCGGTCGTCGATTAATAATTAGATACGCACTTAACTTCGAAAATTTTTGAAGTCCGCCGTGGGTTTGAAATCAAGACTCTCTGCGCAGCAGTCTGTAAGTCTCTCCATTAGAACATCGCTTACTAGACCTGTCCAGGTAGGTACTACAAATAGACTCACATCAAGTATTTTTACTTTTAACGTAGGTTCCTCTTTCCAAGTCCCAAGAGCTTCACGGGTTACGCTATATAAATTATAAATAGCTATTTTACATTAAAACCACAAATTTTTATATTAAGGGCACTTTCTCAAGGCTTTCTCATTTAATAATAAATTATAAGAAGACTTCTAAAAGTTCTTCAATTAATATTTTCATCTGAATACCGTTTTCAATTAAATACTTTTTTCATTTATTTTTAAATTCGAAAGAAATACATTGTTTTAATTAAACTGTGATTGCAAGTAAAACTTTCATATGCCATAATAATAGATATATAAAAATATATATATTTTACTGCTATAGAGATGCAAGATAACGGTTTTGAGACATTGTAATTAGTTTTAATTGTTCGACTTTAAAACATGTTACAGATGTTATTTTTGTGGTATTAGAGAACTTTTGTCACACTGGTGGCGATAGGCAAAGAGCAATTAAGTATTCGAGACGCATTCAAGAACTTGCAAAAGAGTAACATCCGACAATTTGATTCACTCTTTCTAGACTAAAATCAAGAAGAGACAGCATCGTATCTCTCTTTTTACAGAATTTTCAATTATGCGAAGGCACCGCACAGTACAAAACTCGATAATAGGTATATTAACTCTGCTGACGCGATAGCTTTTTAGACATGCGTTACATAAAATACGATAGCTGTTGTCTGCACATAACCACACAGGTTACAGCATAGTTTATGTAGCTCAGCAACGGACAGTAGATATAATATTGGGCTCCCATTCCCACGCGCACATCTTTCATCTATCTTTTAAAAAAAACACATGTTCATATGATAGAGGACCATACGAATAAATACTTACAAAAACTCAACATTAATTAATACTTACGGACCCTGGACACCTAGCACTCGCTAACGCAGAGTCCACGTGACGGAGCCTCTCACCACGATGGATCAACACAATTTAATGAACTAATGACAAATATTTTCATACAACTACAAAACATAAAGTCACACAAGTATGTGGAGGAGTTCACCGTAGCAAGTTTCTATTAGTTTGTCGTTTCTATATTTATAACATCATCTTCAAGAGCACGAGATGTCTCGCATACCACCAAAAAAAGCTAGAAAATTCTAACCAGACATATCATTTTTATATACTATATTTTGTAAATAAGGTTTATATAACGAGTATACACACATTGTATACCGTTGTTATATGTTGTTAACGCACCGCTAGCTTCATAAAGAAGGCGAATTCCGAATTCACACGCCAATGATTCGTACGATTGAAAACATGCAATACAAAGGCACCCTTAGCTCACAAGTACGTATTGTTAAGACAATTTTTAGATTGCATCATACGACGCTTCCCTTCAGTATTCGATTTTCACACAATACCTTAGGTGTGAACATAGGGCAGCGATAGCCCAGTGGAGATACCAACAGACTGCCATGCAGTAAGGTATCGGGTCCGAATCCACGGCGCGCACCAATGACTTTTCGGAGTTATGTGCGTATTGAATTTTTAATTATCGCTTGTCCCGTGCCTCGAAGAGCAGGGCATCAGAACCTTCTAAACAAACTGATACTAGTCTAAACCATGGAATATCGCTATCCCTTCGGGTTGCGGAGGTCAGACAGGCAGTCGCGCTGTGGAAAAGCTAATATTCAGCCAAATTCGGTTAGACTAGTAAGCGGACCCCAGATTAAAACTGGGATAACGCTACAGAGGATGATGACCTTAGGTGCGAACAGTAAGTTTCTTACTCTAGATAGCACGTTATATTATAGAGATCTAGAGGATGCCCACAGAAGCTTCGCCCGGATATTATTTTTTTCATTTAACTGTTTCTTCCAGATCCTGCTGGAAATTTCAGGAAATCCCTTCTTAGTAGCACATCCTCACGGTTCCCCAGAAACCTACATGCCGAATTTCACCTTCTTGCGCTCAATAATTTGGCAGTGCGTTGTCTGTCAGCCAGTTAGTAACGCAAGAATTTTCTATACAGATATTGGTAATGTCCTTTAGTTTATTGGTAAGCGTAGCCTGCAACACATCTGCTGAAAGTGCCGCGCCGTACCTTTAGGGAATTATTGCTCGTAGTATTCTTTTGACATGGCACACCTAACGCGCCGACCAATTCAGCATTATGTGACGGCGACGACGGCTAGTATATTGTGTACTTTTTAAATCAGGCTCCCAGATACTGGTTATTGTTGCTTTATCTCTGAGATTTTTTATTTAACAGAGATCTTTTTGTAGCAACGTATAATATTGTGTATTACCGATTTGCGGCAGCCGGTGGCCCCATCATCTCATCGTATTTGTACTCACTACAACGGTAGTCAAGTCCCGTAAACTAGGCTTATTATTTAGGTACTATTGGCTCATTTATAAATCGTAGAATATAACGTATGCCAAAAGCTTTAAATAGATTCATGAATGCTAAGTTTCAGGAGGTTTTCCAAAAATATCTGCCTATTTCAGTAAAGTAAGCATACAAGTAATATTATGAAACTTAATTCAATTCACTTTGGTAACTAGTTCCAGAACAACTTTTTCATTTTAATATACAGAAGTGGATCTTGTAGATAGTTATTTTTCCAAAAGCTTTGTTCGCTATTTTACTATGCAAGTAATACAGTAAAAATTAAATTAGGGACGTGTCATTTCTATTCTAGGAAATAAAATTAATTAATTAATTTGGAATCAATCTTATTCTCAAAATAACTGGTTGAAGATACATACTATTTAATTTTTGTATACCAACTTATTGATTTAGATTATATTAGCTTTTGCTTCCTTCTATTGATATATTGAATTTTTTAAGGTGTCTCCCGCCTGTGTTAACTAGCACAAAATGTTCGTGTCAGAATCGAACCCACGATATTTAGCGCATTGCTTTAGCAGGCGGTCGCTTCTATGCCACCGCCTTTCGCCCGCCACGACGATACATAAAGTCTAGTTTCTTATTATTTTTATAAATTCTATAAAGTAGTACGCGTATTCAATACAGAAGTGCGTGGTCGGTAGGCCAATACGTATACGCCATGGTGTAGTTAGTATAGAGTTCAATATTGGTTTACCATGAATGGTATTACAAAAAAGATAAATCCTTACGAGTGAAAGTTCATACAAAATGCATGATTGTGTTTTAGGATCTTTACCATACGAAATATTAGTTTCTCCCTGAGTAATCTCTCGAAGCTTATGGTAGCTATATGTATATTTAAATATATAAGTACTATATGTTTAAACTTGTTTTGTTATTGTGATTTGTGCCTAAATTCGAGTAACGCATTCTATGACGTGGTCAAAAAACATGAGTCTGGTGTATTCATATATCTATAAGTTATTGTTTTAGTGTTTTATAACACTAAAACAATAACGAATAATGAAGTATCTATTTATATAGATACTTCATTACTTTAATTATATAAATTAGGAGCAGCAGGACTCCTGCAAGATAGGACGGCGTTGTTGTTACAATTGCAGGAAACGGTTGGATGCGGGCGGCTGAAGATCGGTCTGTGTAGAGAGCCTTGGAGAGGTTTATGTCCAGCAGTGGACGTCTACAGGCTGATCACATAAATAAGTACACATACCGATACGTTAATAGTTAGTTAGTGTAATATCCCTTCTGGTTATTAAATCAATTTAATAAAACACCACTTGCCTACAATGTTGTTCGATAGAAATCCATACATGAAATACCAAAATCAAACGAAATATTTTGACCAAAACCTTTAACCCCTTACCACATACGAAGCCATTGGTGGTTTCTAAAGTTTGTAATTTTTTTCCAACATAACTAACATTTGAATTACTTATAGCAAAATTAATTGTAAACTTATGAAGAATTTCTTCGTTAAAACTATGTAATTTTTTGTGCGTGGTAAGTCATCTGTGTCAAAATTATTTGATGTTAATTCAAGACAGGGCCAGCAAGTTAACAGCAATTCTTTAGTTAAATTTTTATCAGTGAAAAATAATAGTAATAATGTGACTGAGATCATCAATATTTTTCTGTTTACTTTTAGAATCATCGACTCGCGTAATAGTAAGTTGTTTTTGTATAAATTTTTATTTTATTTGATTTTTGACCTGTTTTTTTCAGCTACTTGCTATGCGTTTCCGTCAAAATAATGCCCGTCAAATATGGCTTCGTATGCACTCGAGTTCCTATTTCTTGCTATACAGAAATGGCTATTGCCATGTTTTATGGTTCTTTAAAGGTAAAACTGCAAAAAGACGCAATTATACAAAATATAAATAATAAAATGTCTTCTAATGCTATATTGACAAGCGGAACTGGTTCAAAGATTTTGAAAAATTGTAACAACTGTGCATGTGAGGCCAGATATGGCTTACATAATTTCAACTTAAATGCATACGAGTCCAGATAATAATATGGCTCTTTGATGTAAATCCATAAAAAATATCGGATATTTTTTTATTTGTCTAATTAATTGAAATTAAACTACAGTTTACGGATTTTATCGCGTTATATTGGTTTCACTGGTTATTAGTTATTACATTTAAACCGAATTATCTAGAAACTACATTTTTTATGACCAGCCGACGTTTCGAATTCTTTACAGGATTTATGTTCACGGCAGACTGAGGTGATATTTATCTTTGTCTTGAATTTAAAAGTTATCTGGAAGTACCCGAACATTTTTCAACTATTGGTGTAACTATCTAATTTCATTGCCAACGATACGAACGCCAATATTTGTAAACTATTTGCAGAATACCAAGCTGAAGCCCACGTAAATATATCTTTTTTATACAACAATAATACCTAATAAGTTGTTATGATAATAATTATTTTAAGCTATTTGTAAGGCCTATGTCCAGCAGTGGACGTCGTTTGGCTGATATGATGATGATGATTTGTTTCGCATTCAAGATAATGTGAAAGAATTTATAAGAATCAGTATACACTGTGTTAGTATAAACACTAAGAAAACAAAACAGACCCATCCTCCCTAGCCAGCGGTGTCGCTACCGAACAATCGTTACCTTTATATGAAAAGTCGAAGCTATCATATACTTTACGATACATAGATCCGACGTAGTGACGGAAATTCACCCGAGCTTTAGATAAGTGAACGGGTTGTTCGAAACCCTTTGAGCAAGTAAGTGTAAAAAGTAACTAATCACCGATAACAGTAACCATTATTTTCCACCTACGAGGAAAAATACACTCAGATGATAACGTAAGAAGAAAAAGAGCAATAAATCTTAAATTCACATTCTTTTTATTTCAGCTCTGAGATCTGGATCGATACAGGAAGGTCTTCTTACAAAAATATAAGATGAAAAAGTCATTCTGCCGCACATCATTATTTATAATTGCTGAAGTAGAGTATACTTGGAAGTGAATAGGTGATATGTATTAAACAAAGAAATTAATAACTTATTGCTACAAAGTGAGCAAATGTTAATTTCAACAAAACGGCCTCGTCGCTGGACCGAAGAAGATCCTTTGATTAATAAATATCTTGCTTTTGCGTATCGGTTGTTACGTTCGGTGAGCCAGAATGTCTAACTTCGATGGGACCATTCCGTTCCTTAAATTTTCTCCTTTTGTTACTCAATGATTTAAAATATCACCTTGTCATTTTTCAGGTCTTATAACTCTTTCTTATCATCATCAGCTTATGAGGTATTTTACAAAACGTTAGTTTATTCTCGCCGCACGCAGACAACCAAGTGAGGGTAACAATTCTATTTTTCGAGGTGACAAAGAGAGAGGTTAATTATTATATTTGTACTACCTTGTGCCGGTGGTTTCGCTGGCGTGGTGGTTATTTATCGCTATGTTACGTCGTTCATGTGTTTTTCTGATGCATATGTGATATGACTAAAAAGCTTCTTAAAATCCGTTCAGTAGTTTTTGCGAGAAAGAACAACAAGACATCCATACATCCATCAATCTTTACAAACAATCACGATTATAATAGTTGTAATTTATAAGAACCAAGGGCCCAATTCCGCTAAATCTGGGGGCACAGCAGTGCCCCGACCAAGTCGAGCAAAAAAGCGGCACGGCCGTACCATCCTTTTCTCGAAGCAATTCAGGCCATTTTCGACCCCCTATAACTTCGTTGTGGATAAAACTAGAAACCTGATTGTTTATTAACCATGCAGGCACTGTATAAAGATGGTGTATTTCAAATTTCATTCAATTTAAATCAGTACTTTAAGAATTATAACGAGTCAAAATTCTTAATTTTGTCACTCACTGACCGATCACCAAAAGTCTAAGGCACTTCTAGCAAACATAGAAGCTTCAAATTTAGGAAACAATTAGTGTTTAGTGTATGAACCAAGGAAAAACTAAAATATATTTGAATTTCTGTCCAGTTTTCGAGATACATTAACTGCATAAATAACTTTGTAATCTCATATGAATATAAAGGATTACAAAATTACATTTGCAGTTAGAGCTTTAATTAAGAAAATTCGTTGTTGGTGTACAAGAAGTAGAAGGTACCGGAAAGGACAAAAGTAAGACTATCTACAAAAAGAAATGAAATCCCATATAAACAATGCTTGTCAAAAATACCAAGTCTCGCGACCGTAAAAAGTTGTGAGGTCCATGTAATACCAAATCGGTTAATTAAAAATCTTTAATGTTGTAAATAAATATACTGACTTGGCAATCGCATTAAACAATCTAATTTATATATGTATTACTTATGAGATATATTGTGTTTCCATGAAATAAATATATTGACTCGGCCATCGCATGGAAACACAATATATCTCATAAGTAATACATATATAAATTAGATTGTTTAATGCGATTGCCAAGTCAGTATATTTATTTACAACATTAAAGATTTTTAATTAACCGATTTGGTATTACATGGATCTCACAACTTTTTACGGTCGCGAGACTTGGTATTTTTGACAAGCATTGTTTTTATGGGATAAATATAGTCGCGATATAATGTCAGTGTCATACTTACGTCACAAAAAGCGTATTCTTCTAAATTATATGATATTTGAATGAAATTGTAACGATATCGTATGTGTCAAGGACGAACTGTTTATTTTCAATTATACGATAATGACATAAGGTTATCAGAATACCGCTAAATAGCAGAATTGGCCCCCAGATACCAAATTGAATGCTTGAAAATACATTTTCATCTGTAGTTCGAAAATAGAAATCCAAAATTTGATATTTTCAAACATCATTTTCAAATGAGCAAGCCATTCAGACGCTGGACTTTAATACGACGTCATATCTGTTTAAAATATTTCCTCATTTTGCAACAAATTGAAACTACACAGCAAAAACATGTGAGTAATTAACAAAGCTAACAAACCCACACAAGCGGCGTATATCGTCTCGCTGGGTACGTTCACTTCTAACTAAATAGATACGGTTCTGAGATTGGCATTATTTATTAATGAAACTATGATATGCAGATATGAAGGATAGACGTGTCTTTACGTACTAATTTACGTTATCAAATTAGAAAGAAGAATAATAATTAATAAGTCTAGGTAAGAAAGTATTTCACACAAAAATATTACGTCTTTATTTTATTAACGAATGCACCAATTGTCACGAACCTTCTCTCTCACCCAGGTAGAAGGCCCTTAAAGCGCTTTGTACAGAATATTGTCTTATTGCTTTTGTAGCTGCAGAACACAGGCACGTCCATTGCCGGCATACCTGCCAACAAAACTAACTAAATTACGTGCGTAAGTTTAAGTAATTTATAGGTACAAATAATTTAGTGAATAATCTGTATATTATTTAAAATTCTTGCGTTACTGGCTGACTAGCAGATAAGTTACAGCCAAAACTATTGAGCGCTAGGAGCTGAAATTTTCATGTGTGTTTTTTAAGGACGTAGAGAGGGATTTCCCTAAATTGCCCTGGTATCGGGCACAAATGGTAAAATTAAGAAATAAAGTGCGGGTGTCGCTACGGTCTTCATCTAATTAATAATATATTCATGTTTTTTTAACCAACTTTGGGAATACTACATTCTCGTGAACTAGTTGATAATAATGTAGCATAAAGATTGAATAATAGCCCAGGTCAATAGGTAATAAACCCTCATTATTAGTCTCCGTATAATCCAACCGGTCAGCTTAATGCATCCTCTGACTAACGCTAATTTATTAAGTGCTACTGCGACTGATCCGTTCTTGGGGAAATTATAATTGTGTTCTGAGATTAAGAATCGAATTATTTTTCTTAATATACAGACGAATATTTTAAGGTATTTTTTGTCACCAGCTGGTTGATATAACCGTTTAATTAAACAGTGCTTATATTACGTAGCTTCTTTTAATTCCATGGCTGAAAATCGACCAGCCAAACGGCTGACTACAGGATTAAAGTGGGTTACACCGATCATTCGACTGGGGTAACCTATGGCGAAACAAACAACTAGAAGGCATTTTATTCTTAAATTATAGGATACTAGCTATATATATACCTATTACGAGGGATCAAAACACTGGCGAAAAGTGGGCGTTTAATTTGACTCTGCCTACCCCTTCCGGGAAACAGACGTGAGTCTATGTATGTATGTATGTATGAATGTACTAGCAATATTACACGCTGGCTCGAGCCAGTCCATCCCACCGCCTGCGCACCGGACATTGATGGCAGGGATCGCAAGTTTAGACGGATGCGGTCGGCTGAAGATCGGTCCAGCAGTGGACATCTATCACCTAAGACGATGATAATGTTTATGTGGTTCGGGTAATAAAATTATCAGTTGTCGTATGTAATCTAAATATATTGTCACTAGTATTATTCTATGTGCCAAAGGAGGAAATGCGCATTGCGCATATTGTTAAGTTCAATATAACCTCGAGCGGTTAGTTAGTATTTCATCTGAACTTAGATGAAAGTTAGAATGAACAGCGTGATGTGTACAAACTACATTTACATATATTAGACACAATCACACTTCACACATCAGATATAATGGTAACTTGATTGGAGTGATGATTTGGCTGAGGCGATTAGAGATGTAAGTGCGGTATTATACCATTTGTATTGAAATGTATTAAACGAAAAATACCGTATAATACGGTATTATACCATTTAATACGGTATTTTATGTATTAATCAATTGTTCTATATTTTTGAAGTTAATGATCATAGTAATCATTAAAAAACTTAATACGGTGGAATTGCACAGGAATAAAACCTGAAATTATATTTTATGGTTGTATTATTATTATTTGCTATTAGCTACAACAACATTACCATAAAAAAAATAGGGTTGGGTTTCGAAACGAGTCGCCCGAATTTGAGGGTATTGGTGGTGTAGGGGGCTTAAGGGAGTTAGTTTTAATCCCCTAAAAGTAATTTTGGCTGCCGGAGTTGCGTCTAAATATATTTAATCAATTTGCTAAAATTCTTAAATACTTCGGCAATTATGCAAAACGGAACGTAGTTTTTATACTTTAGTTCAGTTTTACAAATATCATTTTAGGTTTTATGTGAAAAACGTGTAACGAAACGCAAACCCGCCATCTTGGAATGATGATATTGACAGCTAAGGTCAAATTTGTGCGTCATTGCTTTCGAGTGCCTAGGGTTAGGTGCGCCTGTAATAAGTAACTAAATAGGTTCTGTTAGGTTCTCTTTTGACCCTTAACCCAAAAATAGGAGCCCTGCGAAGCAGGGCTCCGTCAACCTTAGTTTATTAAACTAGTGTGAAGAATGTGGAAGTTGGCAGTTCCATACACACCGATGTTTGGAGATTTTTTTTTCAGAGGAAACGAAGTATTTCCGGCAAGTGAAAATGGTGAGGGGGGCTTCCGAGACCTCCCCTCCTCCCCCTCCAATCACTCACAACCCCTAAAAACGGCGACGTATTTCGAAACTTTTATCTATAAATACGCTAAATACAGTCAAAATATTATTTAAAGAAAACACGTAACATTTTTAGTTACGTCAGAGCAAAGGGGTCCTCAAAATTATTTGAATCATCTCTCTATTTATTCAAAATTAAATTATGATCCTCTCTGCGTGCAGACACGTACAGCCCGAACTTTAATACAAGATCCATAAGAAAAGCACAGACGTTGGCCCACGCCTTTTGTCTTCCTAGTTCAAAAACCCGAGATTTAAAGGATCTTCATCCTCAAATAAAAATCCTCTTGCGTTGCTACGTTCTCGGTAGATGACGACGCAGTACTTAATGTATTCTAGCAACGTACTTTCAGCTGAATCATCTTCATCACCACTTCCTTTAACTTCGAATGTGCTGTCACGAAGACGAAGATTCGCGTAAATCGAGACCAATTTAGAAACACGTGATGTGTCTAAGCGATTTCGGACTTTGCAATGAATTCTTCCAAAAGTTAAAATTCCAAAATTTAAAAATTAGTGATTCTAAAACAAAGAATACGATCGTAACTTAAAATATATTTAATGGTTTAAACTAGAACTTGTCGCAATATCGCAGGGTCTTAAAAACTGAATCAGAAAATAAAATACATAAAATACCAATAATACCGTAAGTTATAATAAAATACCCGTTTAATACATAGCCTTTTGGTATTATACGGTATTTTTACAACACTAGAGGCGATTCTCTAATTTGTAATTTATTGTAAGAATTGCTACGTTTTTATTTTAGCGATTATTATAAATATTTTTATTTTAGCGATAGCCTAGTGGAGATACCAAGAGACTGCCATGCAGAGGGTATGGGGTTCGAATCCACGGCGCACACCAATGACTTTTCGGAGTTATGTGCGTTTTGAATTGTAAATAATTATCGCTTGCCCTGTGCCTCGGAGAACACGTTAAGCCGTTGGTCCCGGCTGTCATGAAGATCTTTGACAGTCGTTATAGGAAAGTCAGTACCTATAAATAAACTGCCACAAGTCTAAACCATGGAATATAGCTAGCCCTTTGGCACAGATTACTAAATTGTTACTTCGTAACAGATACATCAATCATCATCAGCCTTTAATAGTCCACTGCTGGACGAGGCCTCTCCTTTGAAAGGAGGAATTGGCCTACTATACCACGCTGGCCAAGCGGGTTGGTATAGGGTTTGTATCAAGTTTTCCTTCTCTTACAGTGCTGTTCCCTGCATAATATGCTCCCTCTGTCGGCTCTTACGACACCCATGGGATGATATAGGGTGGTGACAATAGAGTATTTGACTAAAAAAATCGAATAAGTCCGTCAGATAGATTTCCAAAAAATATTGGACACGTATATTTTCTTTAGTCACGTAAACAAAAAACGAAGATGACAAACTTCGCTGAAAACTCGTGTGACGTCACTTGCCAGTACACTTTTTACTGGCGAGTGACGTTACAAGCCCCCACTCTTAGGCGTTTCTCCATCTTTGATGCGTTTTATCTTCGTAATTATTTACTGATTTGATAAAACAAAAAATACGTATCCAATATTTTTCGATAATCTAACTGACGGACTAATTCGATTTTTTTAGTCAAATACCCTATTCGTATTCTTAATCCGTCACCACACGGATCACAGATACATCACTCCCATACAAAAGTGAAAATACCTACGCTATAATCACCTACTAAATCTTAATAATAATAGCCGTTGTTCGCAGTGACGAGAAATGTACCCTAAGTACGCACGCAAAGAGTTGCAGATTGTGTGACTGTACGTATAAGCGCGTCATTGAACGAAGGCGCTAGGGTTGTTCTTATGATGATTTTGGTAATAAAACGCATGTTGCGAAATAACCATATTTTTATTTGCTAAATACCTATATATGTACGAGTCAGTTAGTAAATACATATTGTTAATATATTTAATAAAGTTAACAATAAGTAATATGTTATAAAAGAAATAAAACTTATAAAAAAGTACGTTGTAGGGGGCCTATGGCCTATTTCCGTTTATCAGGCACAATACCAGACAATACAGTAAGTACGTACATAAGATTCTGACATAAGTCGATTTTATTTCATCAAAACAACATTTATTTATTTCTAATAACCTAAAGTTATCAATTTACGAACATTTACATACCTAGTATTTACTTTCTTACCTTTGTCACAGAATAATATGCCTTTGTTCTAAATAAAATAAATGGTGTCAATTTGTAGATTTGATATAAGTACCTACGTATAAAAAATCTTATACCATTACTGGTAAAGGTTTCTAAATACGTCGCCGTTTTTAGGGGTTGTAAATGATTGAGGGGGGAAGGGGGCAGGTCTCGAAACCCCCCTCACCATTTTCACTTGCCGGAAATACTTGGTTTCCTCTGAAAAAAAAAAATCTCCAAACATCGGTGTGTATGGCACTGCCAACTTCCACATTCTTCACACTGGTTTAATAAACTAAGGTTATCGGATTAAGGGTCAAAAGAGAACCTTACATAACCTATTTAGTTACTTACTAGAGGACGTCAGCAGCTACGCCTGCATTTTTTTTACTTTACCCGTTTTGTCCGATCCCGCGGGAATTTCGGGAAATCCCTTCTTAGTGCACCCTTACGGTCCTCAAGGAACATACATGCCAAATTTCAGCTTCCTGCGCCCAATAGTTTCGGCTGTAGCGTGTCTGTCAGTCAGTCAGTAACGCAAGGATTTTATATATTAAGATTACAGTCGCACCTAAACCTAGGTATTCGAAAGCAATGACGCACAAATTTGACATTAGCTGTCAATATGATTTATACAAGATGGTGGTTGCGTTTCGTTTCACGTTTTTCACATAAAACCTAAATATCGCTTTTATTGATTCCACTAGTTTTATAAACTGAGGTTGACGGAGCCCTGCTTGGCAGGGCTCCTATTTTCGGGTTAACGGTCAAAAGAGAACCTAACACAACCTATTTAGTTACTTTCACATAAAACCTAAAATTACGTTCCGTTTTGCATATTTGAATGATTTTTTTTTTAAATTGTTTAAAAATATTTAGACGCAACTCTGGCAGCCAAAACTACTTTTAAAACCAATTTCCTTAAGCCCCCTACACCACCAATACCCTCAAATTCGGGCGACTCGTTTCGAAACCCAACCTCCATTACTTACTACAAATCATTGTTTGTCCTTCGGCAATAAAAAATAACCAAGTTTTCATTTGTTTTTTCTTTAACACCCATCCACTGCACAATAACTTCGTGGTTTTGGCATTTCTATAAGAAAGTGCGTGGAACGTACCATGCGTACACGCTGCCGGGCGTGAGGCGGCCCTCTGTCGTTTGTACCGATAGCGGTACACGAAGTGGTAGGTATTTATCGCGCTAATTTGAGACAGTGACGGAGGCCTGCCTTTGGGTTGCGGAGGTCAGACAGGCAGTCGCGCTGTGGAAAAGCTAATATTCAGTCAAATCCGGTTAGACTAGAAAACGGACCCCGGGTTCTAACTGGGATAAACGCTAGGAGGATGAAATATTTTTATTTTAGAAAAATAGTGTAGATACCTTCTTTTGTGTAAGCAAGAGAAATAGAACCTTATGATTATAATCGGTTATTCATTTCACGTAACTTGGAGGAAATGACTGTGGAATAACTTATATTATACTAGTTTTAGTTCTTTCTTATATTTTAAAAAAATACGTTCAATATTATGTTTTATTTACAAAATATATTGATGATGCATATATTATAGTGGAAAACATACATACAGAATTTGTGATATTTTCTATAGAATGAAAATGTGTCACAAAATCAGTACTAGAGATAATGAGTAGAAAATCACTGTCTTTTTTTTAATATCGTTATCTTTATCCGGCCGTTATCTAGATTGACTGTCGCCCAAATGCGTCGATACGGTGTTTTTAATAATAATCACTCAAAAATGCTACCTGTTTCGATATGCTCTCCAACAGAATGTCATATAATGTGACGTGAAATGCTTCGGTAGTTTACATGTTTACATGTTATCTATCAAGCCGATGTGTTATCAATATTCTATAAATTGGCACAGATTTCAGTAGTAATATATATTTAACACTACCGTACAAAACTTTACTTACGGTATATAACTTCTCTTTTATGCAAGAAACTCGTCTTGAAAAGGTGTAGAGTTTTTGAAGTTATGACTTATAGAGTTAGAAGTATGGTTCTACATTAATAACTTTTTGTCAGTCCGAGCCATTGCCCTATTGCTAATAAACATAGCACCATATAAATTCTGTGTATCACGTGGTTAGGGTTTACCCCACTAGTTCGAAGTCACATAAACGAAATATAGAATCGTTTGAAAAATATTTATCATCAGCTTTAATAATATTCTGTCTCATTGCAGTTCACAGGTCTCAAACATGGAAACCGGTAGGTCATTCCACAGTCCATTACGCTGGCCAAGTGCGGCTTTGGTGATTCCACATGTCTTTTGAGAAAATTATGGAGAATCTCAGACATGCAGATTACCTCAATATGTAACAGTATTATTTTTGCATTACGTACGTAACAACTCTGTTACTTTTAATTATTGGCCTCAGAGTCTAATGTACGCTAACGTAACCTAAACAAACTAGGCTTGCAACAAAATAAACCAAAGCAATTACAATATAACAAATGTATTGCAATCGAAGATGCAGATAAGTTATTGGTCGTAAATCGTATGATCGTGATAAATGGCAATAAAAAGTGTTGATGGGCGTGCGAGGGTTGTCGCCAGTGACAATGTGCGATACTCCAGACAGGCGTTTATCGCCTATGAACGTTGCGTCGTAAGGATTATCACTCGGCCTACGACCTAATGCGCTTAAATGATATGAAGGTACTTGAATGCATGGGTAAGCTTAGTAAAAATATTTTTACAACCTTTTCACCCATGGTTTCACCTGCGTATTGGTCGGTTAAAGGGATAAAAGGTAGCCACCACAACCAGATTCTGATAGGAGAGTACCATAGCTTAAAATGGGTATTAAACGATGGTCTGAAAACTGACAGGCAAATGTTTAAGAATAAATTAAAGAAATCACTGACGGCAATTTTAAAGCTTTTTAAAATTATACGAAAAGCAATGCGACATCACAACAAAACACATGGGTTTTTCCATATAATGTTTCGTTTAATTTACTATGTTTATTTTTTATACTAATTTCCTATCTCAACATAGAGGAACTCGAAATCGTACATCATAGTTGGCATTTTAACTCAACGCCTGCCCTCTGACAACCTACAACAAACCCACGTCAGTGTGCCATGACAAATTGTAAGACTCAGACTATTTTCTGCGCTCTGGCCCATCTGGTGTATTAAAATAAATTATCATATATTTCAACTAATTGTAGCCAGCATTATTGTGGTACTCGCTATATAAATTTTATTTTAGCCAATCAGGCTCCCTTATGGGGCCGGGTTATTAAAGAAATCCTTCTTTAAAGAGCGCCTACGTTATAAATCGAAACAAACAGATACTCGTACCTACTGAAAACATGAAGTTTGCTTTCCATTTTTTGCGACTCATAAAACATATTGAGAATTCTCTTTTATATAAAACATAGAAGAATATCTAAATTATTCCCTCTTCAAAATTAATTAGAATTATATTTTATGAATTTGATATTTCGTTCTATACGACATGCAACTGTAATGTATATGAGCGAGCTACATTTTTAAAGTTTTATCAAAATCCGTTCCGTGTGTTTTTGTTTAGGTTCAGAGTTACACTCATCCCCATCCGTCCTGTTTCTAAACGACTGTTTTTTCTTGATTAAATGTTTGCGTATGAAAGAGAGACTTTAGATACATACATATATAGTCTCACGCCTATATCCCAGAAGAGGTAGACAGAGGTGTATTACTACACCCACTTTTCGCCAAATATATTTTAGTCCCACGTAATAGGGGGCGAGCCTATGGCCGTACCGGGCACATTACCAGACTCCGTGCTGCTAGTGAGAATTTCCTGATGGAAAAACCCAATATCACTTTGCCCGACTCGGGGATCGAACCCGAGACCTCCCAACCCCACGCGCACATTTAAGCTGTGAGACCAACGAGGCAGTCAGACTTTATATGATTTTCTCAATTGGATTGGTTCTGGCTGGAACTGAAATTTAATAAAGAATGTGGATGAAGCCGCCAAGAACTGCTAGTACTAAGTGCAACATACATTTTAAGTAGACGATATTTTAATCATTAGAGTAATTAAATCTTATAATTAAATAACTGTACTTGGGCAATTCGAAAAAGCTTTCTAGGTAATCATCAGCCATGATAGTAAAATCTGTCTCACTGCTCGGCATATGAAAAGGGTTAAGCTCCACCTGGCTAAGTAAAGGTTCGCAGTCTTCACAATAAGTCTTTCACGAATAATATGACGAACTCTCAGACATACGGGAAAAATCAGGTTGTTTTATGGCACGGAAGTGATAAATAATTAAATAAATAAATAAAAATATTAAAATACACGCATCACCATCTAGTCCCAAGCTAAGCAGAGCTTGTGTTATGGGTACTAGATAATGGATAAACATACATATATACATTTTTGTTGTAAATACATACATATTATACATAGAAACACCCAGACCAAGACAAACATCCATGATCACATGCACACAAATGTTTGACTTGAGCGGGAATCGAACCCGCGACCTTCGGCGTAGCAGTCGCTTACACTCCCGCTGCGCCAACCGGTCGTCGATTAATAATTAGATACGCACTTAACTTCGAAAATTTTTGAAGTCCGCCGTGGGTTTGAAATCAAGACCCTCTGCGCAGCAGTCTGTAAGTCTCTCCATTAGGACATCGCTTGCTAGACCTGTCCAGGTAGGTACTACAAATAGACTCACTTCAAGTATTTTTACTTTCAACGTTGGTTCCTCTTTCCAAGTCCCAAGAGCTTCACGGGTTACGCTATATAAATTATAAATAGCTATTTTACATTAAAACCACAAAGTTTTATATTAAGGGCACTTTCTCAAGGCTTTCTCATTTAATAATAAATTATTAGAAAACTTCTAAAAGTTCTTTATTTAATATTTTCATCTGAATACCGTTTTCAATTCAATACTTTTTTCATTTATTTTTTAATTCGAAAGAAATACATTGTTTTAATTAAACTGTGATTGCACGTAAAACTTTCATATGCCATCTATACATATTATAAAACAAAGTCCCCCGCCGCGGTGTCTGTCTGTCTGTTCGCTTAAAACTCGAAAAGTACTGGACAAATTTTTATACGATTTTCAACAACATCGAGAATGATCCCTGAGGAAGGTTTTAATGTATAATAAGTTTAGGTTTTGTGCAAACTGACGATATTAGTTCGACGCGTCGGTAAAAAATGAGCCGATCGGGAGCTTTCCTAGAAAACGCTGCCAAAACGTTTTGAGTTATAACAAAACAATGTATGATGGGATTGTACCTCTTTAATAGATCTACAAAAGAGTCCGCGATGGTAGATTTAATTATGTCTAACTTTCAAGGATAGCCCACAATAACCATATTTTGCTTTTACATCTATCTATACTATCTATACTAATATAATAAAGCGGAATAGTTTGTTTGTTTGTTTGAACGCGCTAATCTCAAGAACTACCAGTCGGATCTGGAAAAATATTTTTGTATACGATAGCCCAGTTATTCCGGAAGGCTATAGGCTATATAACATAATAGGCAAAAGGCTAAAAAGGCTAAAAGATAATGTTGGCTAATCTCAGGCACTAGCAGTCGGATTTTAAAAATTGTTATTGTCTATGATAGCCCAATTATTCCGAAAGGCTATAGGCTATATAAAAATACGCCACAACTTTTAGGGGCCAGACAAAAATAATAAAATGGTCAAACGAGAAGGATAAAATCTATATGGGTATCGTTTTCGAGATTTTCGGGACGCTGATTAATAATATGAAATTTATTTAGTGATTAAGATGGCCGACGGGAAATCAAAGATGGCGGACGAGAAAATGTTAAAAATCAATATGGGTATCGCTTTCGATATTTTAAGGGGTGGGGAATCGAAATACAACATCTATTTCGTGATCAAAGATGGCGGATGGGAAATCAAAGATGGTGGATGGGAAAATTTAAAAAAATCAATATTGGTATATATAATATTGGTATCGTCTACGATGTTAAAAGGAATGGGGAATCCAAATATAACAGTTGTTTCGTGATTCAAGATGGTGGATGGGAAATCAAAGATGGCGGATGGGAAAAATTTAAAACATCAATATGGGTATCGTCTCTGATGATTTAAGGGATGGGGAATCCAAATAATCGTCTCTGATGATTTAAGGGATGGACAATCCAAATACAACATTGATGGCGGATAGGAAATCAAAGATGGCGGACGGGATTTCTTTTAGAGTCGATATGGGTATCATCTCCGATATTTTAAGGAATGGGGAATTCAAAAACACCATCTATTTCGTGATCAAAGATGGCGGATGGGATTTTTTTTAAATCAATATGGGTATCGTCTCCGATGTTTAAAGGGATGGGGACACCAAATCCAACATCTATTTCGTGATCAAAGATGGCGGATGGGAAATCAAAGATTGCCGATGGGAAAGTTTAAAAAAAACAATATGGTTATCGTCTCCGATGTTTTAAGGGATGGCGAATCCAAATACACCATCTATTTCGTGATCAAAGATGTCGGATGAAAAAATATTTAAAGTCAATATGGGTATCCTCTCCGATGTTTTAAGCTATGAGGAATGCAAAAGATGGCAAATGGGCAATCGAAGATGGCGGATGGAAAATCAAAGGTGGTGGATGGGAAAATTCTATTAAATCAATATGGGTATCGGCTCCGCCGTTATAACGGATGTGGCATTCGTATATAACATCTGTTTCGTGATCAAATATGGCAGATGGAAAATCAATATATTATTTTATTGAAATTTCCCATACGCCATCTTTGATTACCCATCCGCCGTCTTAAGAAAGGTACTTTAAAAAGGCGATACGGAGTTCGCCGGGTCAGCTAGTAATAGATATATCAAAAATATATATATTTTACTGCTATAGAGTTGCAAGATTTTGAGATATTGTAATTAGTTTTAAATGTTCGACTTTAAAACATGTTAAAGATGTTATTCTTGTGGCATTAAAGAAGTTTTATCACACTGGTGGCGATAGGCAAAGAGCAATTAAGTATTCGAGACGCATTCAAGAACTTGCAAAAGAGTAACATCCGACAATTTGATTCACTCTTTCTAGACTAAAATCAAGAAGACACAGCATCGTATCTCTCTTTTTACAGAATTTTCAATTATGCGAAGGCACCGCACAGTACAAAACTCGATAATAGGTATATCAACTCTGCTGACGCGATAGCTTTTTAGACATGCGTTACATAAAATACGATAGCTGCTGTCTGCACATAGCCACACAAGTTACAGCATAGTTTATGTAGCCCAGCAACGGACAGTAGATATAATATTGGGCTCCCATTCCCACGCGCACATCTTTCATCTATCTTTTAAAAAAAACACATGTTCATATATGATAGAGGACCATACGAATAAATCAAATTTAAATACTTACAAAAACTCAAGATTAATTAATACTTACGGACCCTGGACACGTAGCACTCGCTAACGCAGAGTCCACGTGACAGAGCCTCTCACCATGATGGATCAATACAGTTTAATTAACTAATGACAAATATTTTCATAAAACTACAAAACATAAAGTCACACAAGTCTGCCGAGGAGTTGCCCGTAGCAAGTTTCTATTAGTTTGTGGTTTCTATATTTATAACATCATCTTCAAGAGCACGAGATGTCTCTCATACCAACAAAAAAAGCTAGAAAAGTCTAACCAGACATATAATTTTTTTATTATTATATTTTGTAAATAAGGTTTATATAACGAGTATACACACATTGTATACTAAGTTAACGCACCGATAGCTTCATAAGGAAGTCGAATTCCGGATTCACACGCCAATGATTCGTACGATTGAAAACATGCAATACAAAGGCACCCTTCGCTCACAAGTACGTATTGTTAAGACAATTTTTAGATTGCATCATACGACGCTTCCCTTCAGTATTCGATTTTCACACAATACCTTAGGTGCGAACATAGGGCAGCGATAGCCCAGTGGAGATACCAACAGACTGCCATGGGTATCGAGTCCGAATCCACGGCGCGCACCAAAGACTTTTCGGAGTTATGTGCGTATTGAATTGTAAATTATCGCTTGTCCCGTGCCTCTGAGAGCAGGGCGTCAGTACCTTCTAAACAAATTGATACTAGTCTAAACCATGGAATATCGCTATCCCTTCGGGTTGCGGAGGTCAGACAAGCAGTCGCTCTGTGGAAAAGCTAATATTCAGCCAAATCCGGTTAGACTAGAAAGCGGACTCCAGATTGAAACTGGGATAACGCTACAGAGGATGATGACCTTAGGTGCGAACAGTAAGTTTCTTAAGCTAGATAGCACGTTATATTATAGAGAACTAAAGGATGCCCACAGCTACGCCCGAATATTATTTTTTTATTTAACTGTTTCTTCCAGATTCTGCTAGAAATTTCAGGAAATCCCTTCTTAGTAGCACATCCTTACGGTCCCCCAGAAACCTACATGCCAAATTTCACCTTCTTGCGCCCAAGTGCGTTGTCTGTCAGCCAGTTACGCAAAAAATTTCTATACAGATATTGGTAATGTTCTTTAGTTTATTGGTAAGCGTAGCAACACATCTGCTGAAAGTGCCGCGCCTTACCTTTAGGTAATTATTGCTCGTAGTATTCGTTTGACATAGCACACCTAACGCGCCGACCAGTCAGCATTATGTGACGGCGACGGCTAGCATATTGTGTACTTTTTAAATCAGGCTCCCGCCATCACTGGTTATTTTTTTATTTAACAGAGATCTTTTTGTAGCAGTATATAATATTGTGTATTACCGATTTGGGGCAGCCGGTGGCCCCATCATCTCATCGTATTTGTAATCACTACAACGGTAGTTAAGACCTATAAACTAGGCTGATTATTTAGGTACTATTGGCTCATTTGTAAATCGTAGATCATAACGTATGCCAAAAGCTTTAATAGATTCATAAATGCTAAGATTCAGGAGGCTTTACAAAAATATCTGCCTATTTCAGTAAAGTAAGCATACAAGTACCTAATATAATGAAACTTAATTTTATTCACTTTGGTAACTAGTTCCAGAACAACTTTTTCATTTTAATATACAGAAGTGGATCTTGTAGGTAGTCATTTTATCAAAAGCTTTGTTCGCTATTTTACTATGCAAGTAATACAGTAAAAATTAAATTAGGGACGTGTCATTTCTATTCTAGGAAATTAAATTAATTAATTAATATGGAATCAATCTTATTCTCAAAATAACTGGTTTAAGATACATACTATATGATTTTTGTATACCAACTAAGTGATTTAGATTATATTAGCTTTTGCTTCCATATATTGATATATTGAATTTTTTAAGGTGTCTCCCGCACATGTAGTAAAGCCTGTGTAAACTAGCACAAAATGCTCGTGTCAGAATCGAACCCAAAATATTTGGCGCATTGCTTTAGCAGGCGGTCGCTTCTACGCCACCGCCTTTGCCCGCCACGACGCGTAATACGTAAAGTCTAGTTTCTTATTATTTTTATAAATTCTATAAAGTAGGACGCATATTCAATACAGAATTGCGTGGTCGTAAGGCCAATACGTATACGCCATGGTGTAGTTACTATAGAGTTCAATATTGGTTTACCATGAATGGTATTACAAAAAAGATAAATCCTTACGAGTGAAAGTTCATACAAAATGCATGATGGTGTTTTAGGATCTTTACCATACTAAACATTAGTTTCTCCCTGAGTAATCTCTCGAAGCTTATGGTAGCTATATGTTTATTTAAATATATACTATATGTTTAAACTTGTTTTGTTATGGTGATTTGTGCCTAAGTTCGAGTAACGCATTCTATGACGTGGTCAAAAAACATGAGTCTGGTATATTCATCTATCTATAAGTTGTTGTTTTAGTGTTATAACTAGATATTTAATTTATTTAATTATATAAATTAGCGGCAGCAGGACTCCTGCAAGATAGAACGGCGTTGTTGTTGCAATTGCGGGAAACGGTTGGATGCGGGTGGCTCAAGATCGGTCTGTGTAGAGTATAAGTATTATATTTATCTATGGTATTAGAGAGCCTTGGAGAGGTTTATGTCCAGCAGTGGACGTCTACAGGCTGATCACATAAATAAGTACACTTACCGATACGTTAGTAGTTAGTTAGTGTAGTATCCCTTCAGGTTATTAAAACAATTTAATAAAACACCACTTGCCTATAACGTTGCTCGATAGAAATCCATACATGAAATACCAAAATCAAACGAAATATTTTGAACAAATCCTTTAAGGGTGCCTCCTTTAATCTGTCGTTGGCAACGAAAATATTTGTAAACTATTTGCAGAATACCAAGCTGAAGCCCACGTAATTCTATATATTTTTGATTCAACAGTAATAACTAATAGGTTGTTATGATAATAATTATTTTAAGCTTTTTGTTTCGCATGCAACATAATGTGAAAGAATTTAGAAGAATCAGGGTGTATCTAACTGTGTTAGTATAAACACTAATAAAACAAAACAGACCCATCCTCCCTAGCTAGCGGTATCGCTACCGAACAATCGTTACCTTTATATGAAAAGTCGAAGCTATCATATATTTTACGAGTACATAGATCCGACGTAGTGACGGAAATTCACCCGAGCTTTAGATAAATGAGCGGGTTGTTTGAAACCCTTTGAGCAAGTAAGTGTAAAAAGTAACTAATCACCGATAACAGTAACCATTATTTTCCACCTACGAGGAAAAATACACTCAGATGATAACGTAAGAAAGAATAGAGCAATAAATCTTAAATTCACATTCTTTTTTTTCAGCTCTGAGATCTGGATCGATACAGGAAGGTCCTCTTACAAAAATATAAGATGAAAATGTCATTCTGCCGCACATCATTATTTATAATTGCTGAAGTAGAGTATACTTGTAAGTGAATAGGTGATATGTAATAAACAAAGAAATTAATAATTTATTGCTACAAAGTGAGCAAATGTTAATTTCAACAAAACGGCCTCGTCGCTGGACCGAAGAAGATCCTTTGATTAATAAATATCTTGCTTTTGCGTATCGGTTGTTAAGTTCGGTGAGCCAGAATTTCTATCTTCGATGTGACCATTATGTTCTTTCAATTTTCTCCTTTTGCTACTCAGTGATTTAAATTATCACCTTGTCAATTTTCAGGTCTTATAGCTCTTTCTTATCAACATCAGCTTATGAGGTATTTTACAAAACGTTAGTTTATTCTCGCCGCACGCAGACAACCAAGTGAGGGTAAGAATTATATTTTTTGACGTGACAAAGAGAGAGGTTAATTATTATATTTGTACTACCTTGTGCCGGTGGTTTCGCTGACGTGGTGGTCGTTCATATGTTTTTCTGATGCATATGTGATATGACTAAAACGCTTCTTAAAATCCGTTCAGTAGTTTTTGCGAGAAAGAGCAACAAGACATCCATACACCCATCAATCTTTACAAACAATCACGATTATAATAGTTGTAATTTATAAGAAAAAAGCGGCGGTAGCCCAGTGGTGTACGTAACGGACTGCCGAGACGATGGTCTCGGGTTCGATCCCCAGGTACCTCGGGCACACACCTCTGACTTTTCGAAGTTATGTGTGTATTAAAAATGTTAATTATCGCTCGCTAATTATGTGCCCGGTAGATGGCAATAGGCTCGCCCCCTATTACATTGGGACCGAAACATATCTGGCGAAGTGTGGGTGTGTAATACACCTCTGCCTACCCCTTCGGGGATAAAAGGCGTGAAGATATGTTATGTGTTATGTGTGTTAATTTATAAGAATGCCGTGAGGTTGAAGGCATAGAATACAAGTGTCACCACCCCCTATCTTCCCGTTGGTGTCGTAAGAGGCGACTAAGGGATAACACGATGCAAATACCATCTTTGCGTAGAGACGGAAAACTCGACATCAAACCCTATAAGACTGCCTCGTTGGTCTCGCGGCATAAATGTGCGCGTGGGATCGGGAGGTCCCGGGTTCAATACCTGGGTCGGGCAGTGTCATTGGTTTTTTCTGTCACGAAATTCTCAGTAGCAGCACGGAGTCTGGAAATGTGCCCGGTACGGCAATAGGCTCGCCCCTTATTACGTGGGACTAAAGTATATCTGGCGAAAAGTGGGTGTAGAAATACACATCTGCCTACCTCTTCGGGGTTATAGGCGTGAGACTATGTAATTTATAAGAACTAGATACCAAATTAAATGTTTGAAAATACATTTTCATCTGTAGTTCGAAAATAGATATCCAAAATTTTATATTTTCAAACATCATTTTCAAATGACCAAGCCATTCAGACGCAGGACTTTAAAACGACGTCCATATCTGTTTAAAACATTTCCTCATTTTGCAGCAAATTGAAACTGCACAGCAAAGACATGTGAGTAATTAACAAAGCTAACAAACCCACACAAACGGCGTATTTCGTCTCGCTGGGTACGTTCACTTCTAACTACTTAAATAGATACGGTTCTGAGATTAGCATTATTTAATAATGAAACTATGATATGCAGATTTGAAGGTTAGACGTGCCTTTACGTACTAATTTACGTTATCAAATTGGAAAGAAGAATAATTAATAAGTCTAGGTAAGAAATAATTTCACACAAAAACATTACGTGTTTATTTTATTAACGAATGCACCAATTGTCATGAACCTTCTCTCTCTCACCCAGGAGGAAACCCCTAAAGCGCTTTGTACAGAATATTGTCTATATTGCTTTTGTAGCTGCAGACTACAGGTACGTCCATTGCCGGCATACCTGCCAACAAAACTAACTAAATTACGTGCGCAAGTTTAAGTAATTTATACCTACATATAATTTAGTGAATAATCTGTATAATTATTTAAAATTCTTGCGTTACTGGCTGACTAACAGATAAGCTACAGCCAAAACTATTGGGCGCAAGAAGCTGAAATTTTCATGTGTGTTTTTGGGGACCGTAGGGAGGGATTACCCTGAATTGGGGACGGACGCAAATGGTAAAATTAAAAATGAAAGTGCGGGTGTAGCTGCGGTCTTCATCTAGTTAATAATATATTAATATTTTTCTTAACCAATTTTGGAAATACTACATTTTCGTGAACTAGTTGATAATAATGTAGCATAAAGATTCAATAATAGCCCAGGTCAATAGGTAATAAATCCTCATTATTAGTCTCCGTATAATCCAACCGGCCAGCTTAATGCATCCTCTGACTAACGCTAATTTATTAAGTGCTACTGCGACTGATCCGTTCTTGGGCAAATTAATTGTGTTCTGGGATTAAGAATCGAATTACTTGGACTTGACTGCACGATTGGCGTAGTGGTTTAAGCAGTCGCCTCGACGCTTGACACTGTGCCAAGTGTTGTGGGTTCGATCCCCACACGAGACAACACTTTGTGTGATTCATAAATTGTTGTTTCGAGTCTGGGTGTTCATTGTGTCCGTTAGTTGTATGTTTGTAAAGTCCCCCGCGACACAGGATTTAATCCTAGTGCGGGAGTTGTCTTTTATAAAAAAAAAAAATATGTTTCTTAATATACAGACGAACATTTTAAGGTATTTTTGTAACCAGCTGGTTGTTTTTTTTATTGACTCACGCCTGTATCCCCGAAGGGGTAGGCAGAGCAGATACTTATTACCCCCACATTTCGCCATGAATTTTTAAGTCCCACGTAATAGCGGGCGAGCCTATTGCCGTTACCGGGCACATCACCAAACTCCGTGCTGCTACTGAGAATTCGGAAAACCTAGTAACACTTTTGCCCGACCCGAGGATACACTGGACCACGGAGGCAGTCCGCTGGTTGATATAACCGTTAATCAAACAGTGCTTATATTACGTAGCTTCTTTTAATCCCATGGCTGAAAGTCGACCAGCCAAACGGCTGACTACAGGATTAAAGTGGGTTACACCGATAATTCGACTGGTGTAACCTATGGCGAAACATCAGTTCAAGTAGAAGGCATTTTATACCTAAATTATAGGATACTTGCAGCTACGCCCATATATTTGTTTTCTATTTAGCCGTTTCTCCGTAGGCCCGTGAGAATTTCAGGCAATTCAAACCAAATTTTAGCTTCTTGCGCCTAACATTTGGCTGAGCGCTATCAGTCATTCAGTCACTACGCAAGATATTATGAATACCAAAGCCCTCACTCCTTATTGAGTTCGACTAGCATAGTTACCTACAGGCTAGCGCGTCATGTACTAGTATGCGTCATCGCATATTCTTGAGGCGTCTTCATTACGATTCACAAGTCGGGTTTACGACGCATAAACCGCGCCAATAAGTGATCACACTTACGCCTCTACAACGTAAAAAGCTATGTAAACTTGTGTTAGGGTGAGGACTTAGTGGGAAAGTACTGTAGACTGTGGTATGATGAAGTATGTGGTGTTGGGCCATTTATATTCATAGAATAGAATGAAGTATGAAATTCATGAGGACGTAAGATGTTCGTTCAAATTATTTTTTTATTCGCGTGACTTCTCGTTGAGTAGTCTTAATTGTGTAGATACTTATTTTATTTTTTTCATATTTAAAAAAGACAACTCCCGCATTAGGACTAAATCCTGTGTCGCGGGGGACTTTACAAACATACAACTAACGGCCACAATGAACACCCAGACTCGAAACAACAATTTATGAATCACACAAAGTGTGGTCTCGTGTGGGGATCGAACCCACGACACACGGCGCAATGTCAAGCGGCGAGGCGGCCGCTTAAACCACTACGCCAACCGTGCAGTCAGTCGTATATTATGAAGCTATTTATATCCAAAAAAGTCATTTTCGATAAACATAGCTTCATAATATACGACATGTACAGAAAATTCGCCTTAGACACCAGAGTCCGCTTTCTAGTCCTAAGCAAAAATGACAGAATACTAATGGAAGTAAAAAGGAACCCACCACGCACCCTCGGATTGACCACCCCAACAAATGCAATAGAAAAAGTTTGACAATACCGAACTCCTCTAATGTGAAAGGATAAGGGATATATAACTCCTTTGTATACAATGAAGTTCCGCCAAGTAACGCCTGGTTCAATCAAGTAAACAGGACAGAATATTAGGTTTTCATAAAATCTGGCCTTCGCAACCCAACGCATTCCATAGCTGAAACCAGTATCATTAGTCTTCTTGTGATCACAGCCATGGTGAAAAGTTAGGGCAGGTAACAGTGTTAATCCCTTAACTCGATGGAAGGCATAATAGGCTACCTATTATAGGCATAGTTGCTGTACAGGCCTTTAGCAATAGCAATCAACCCAAAAAATAAACTTAGCTTGATCTTATCTGTGTAATTTTGATAATGAGACGATGGTCTCGGGTTCGATCCCCAGGTACCCCTGGCACACACCTATGACTTTTCGAATTTATGTGTGTATTAAAAATATTAATTCATCATTATCATTATCTTAGCGTCATCCCAGTTTCAATCTGGGGTCCGCTTCCTAGTCTAACCGGATTTGGCTGAATATTAGCTTTTCCACAGAGCGACTGCCTGTCTGACCTCCGCAACCCGAAGGGATAGCGATATTCCATGGTTGAGACCAGTGTCAGTTTATTTAGAAGGTACTGACGCCCTGTAACGACTGTCAAAGATCTTCATGACAACCGGGACCGACGGCTTAACGTGCTCTCCGAGGCACGAGACAAGCGATAATTAACAATTCAATACGCACATAACTCCGAAAAGTCATTGGTGCGCGCCGTGGATTCGAACCCGATACCCTCTGCATGGCAGTCTGTTGGTATCTCCACTAGGCTATCGCTCGCTTAATAATGTGCCCGGTAGGTGGCAGTAGTCTCGCCTTCTATTACATTGGGACTGAAACATAATTGGCGAAGTGTGGGCGTGTAATATACCTCTACCTACCCCTCCCGGGGACTTTATCCCCGTGAAGTTATGTTATGTTACTATGAAGACCCATTACGCTTTTATAAAAACACTTACTTAAAATTGTAAATAGTCCATTATTTTTCTTCTAAAAGGACCGAAATCATCTCACTTCTGTTACACAACTCTGTTACACAAATTTTAATCCTATAATGACAAATTACTCAAAAGCGATGCAACGAAGAAGTGTTTAAAATTATATTTTTGCTAATCGTTACAAATTGGAAGAATATTTCAACTGGTACTGTGGGTTGAATGGACACCAAATGAGGGCTATTATTTAGTATGCTCGCAGTTTAGAAGGGACCCAGAAAGACTATGAATCTCAATAAATCAAAATGAGGAAAATCTAATTTGTTGTTGTTTTTCATCTGCCATGCCAGTTATATCAGTATTTTTGGGTTTGGCCTCAGATGTGCTTAGAAACTTTTAGATTTTAAACTTTCTGTCTCAAACAAGTAGTTATTTAACTGGTCTCTAGTTTCAAAGTGTGTACAGGAATGCCTTAATCAAGTATTGAGAGTTTGATCTTCATCGATGGTGGTTAGTGTAATTTGCCGTAATTCACCAATGGGGAAATGTATTGTACCTGAACAGCGGGGTAGCACCCTAGGGCTACTAACCCTGCTGTAGTTACTAGGTACTGATAGTACCTTAACACTTACGATCTGCCAAAATTGAATTTCCAAACATTGCACTTACCGCGGCATTAATAACAGCAAACAGAATGACTATTACGTTCTTTGAATGTAGCAAGAATTGATTGTCAACATTCGCTTTTTCAGTCACTCAGTCCTCACCTTTAGCACTAATTAAACCTATCTGAGGGTATCTATCTCAGGATCATTGTGACTCAGTATAGTAGCACTTAAGTCCAACAAGTATTTGTCTTACCGACACTTACCCATACTCAGATAAAATTAATCAATTTATAATGAAAGGGATCGGTTTGGGTTTGGGTATCAGATTCAGTAATAGACGAATTCAGAAGGTATATACTATGTATGTATTGAATATGGTATAAGTTTCGCTTCCAGGACTAGTGGTTAGAGAATCCAAATGCGAAGCCAGTTGTAAATTCGATTTCTAGAATAAATGTTTTTTGTTGATGAGCACATTTTTTTTTGTTAATTTCTCTATTATATAATTAACATACTTAATAGTTTTACATCGCATACGCAAGTACAGCCACGACTTACGAAATCTGGCATATTACATGGGTTACAAATTTAATGTCTTGCCACATCCATTGGGCCCCGGTAAACAGGACAGGCCTAGGAAATGCTGACCTGACTTCGTAAAGTATGATGTGCATGCCAATCGAATACTTTACTAATGATTAGAAATATCTGATCATTAGTAAAGTAAAAATATATTAGTAAAGTAAATATTGTAATCAATGTGCTCGGTAGATGGCAATAGGCTCGCCTCCTATTACATTGGGACCGAAATATAACTGGCAAAGTGTGGGTGTGTAATGCACCTCTGCCTATCCCTTCGGTGATAAAGGCGTGAAGTTATGTTATGTTACTATTAAGACCCATTACGCTGTTATAAAAACACTTACTTTAAATTGTAAATAGTCCATTATTTTTTCTTCTAAAAGGACCGAAATCAACTCACTTCTGTTACACAACTCTGTTACCAAATTGTAATCCTATAATGACCAATTACTCAAAAGCGATGTTACGAATTTCTCACAGAGTTTTATATCAATTGTGATCAGACGACCCACCCCCTGTTTGTCACAGTTTGATTTATATGAAACAGTTTTGATATCTTTGGTGTTAAATTCACAATAACTAGAGAAATAAGCACGAGAGGCCCTTTAGGCTTTGTGGAAAGTATATGTCCAGCAGTGACGTCTCTAGGCTGAAATCATGATGATGATTAAAATAAATAGGACCAATGAACTGAAGACTTACGGCATAAAAAGGCAACTATAAAATTTTCCATAAAGATAAATCTATTCAAATATAGTCACTATTTGAATTCAGTGGCAGTTTTTGACACGCACTTTGTCATCTGTCGGGACGGATATGTTGTCTTAACGTAACGAGGGTAGATGACACTTGGACAATTGGATTCTTTGCTACACGCGTATTGGAAATGTGTAAAACGTTTTAGTATGTATTTACATATTTTATATATAAATTTAGTATAGCAAAAAACGTGAAATATGCCCTGGCTAAATATAAATGTACCTGTTTATTCAGCATTTTTAATTTCTTCTACCTTTTAAGTGTTCTACCCCTTGATGTTGAGAGCTCCGTGTAATGACGGATTAAGAGTACAAATTTTCATTGCGTGGGTGTTGTCAAGAGGCGATTAAAGAAAAATATATTTGTATAGAGATAGAAAACTCGATAAGAAAACAGCCTGTTTCGCCAGTCTAGATCATACTGACCTACAATGATATTGTGACGCAAATTTTGAGAGGCCTATGCCTTCTTGGCCTTTACTACCCCAGTAGAGGCATCAATGAATATATTTCGCCTTGGAGCCTGGAGTCTGCTTACGACTAGTAAGATTTTACAGAATATGAGCTTTTGTTGGGACTTTACTACCTTGATGGGACAGTATTACCGCGAAACTTGATACTAAACCGCTCAGACTAATAAAATATATTAATATACCTACTTGTAACTCGCTCAATATCTGTCTGGTGAAGGATTAAAAATACAAAATATCACCACATCATTGTAACGTTGTTAGCTACTATGACGTGGTTAAATGAAAATCGTAATTACTGTTACAAATAAAATTCAGTTTAATTCGTTAAGGAAATCTAAACATCATTTAGCAACGCATTAAATTGAAAATTATTAAGCAAATTATAGTACTAGTTACAGAGATAGAACCAGGGTCGCATGATTCGGCGTAGTCCTCGGGAATCCTGTGAACACGTTTTCGGCGTCGCTCGGGAAGACAGCTTATGTACTTAGCTTTGATGTCGTGAGCCGGGGAAAAGGGCCCGTCATCGCCGCGCGGCCGTATTTAAATGAGCCCGAGGTGGAGTGCCTGAGGTGAGGGGCGAAGGTGGAGGCGGCCGATCGCGAAGCACGACGTCACATCATATATTTTTTTATCTTTATTTGATTTGGAGTTTTTATCCATGTCGATACGCCAACCTCATTAAGCTTAATACACAACCAACATTAGGACTTACAACTAAAATATTATTAATACTTAAAAGTAAATATAGTTAATCAGCTGACACTTTCTTTTTGCTACGGTTGATTTGGTTGTGCTAAAATTTTCTGCACTTACCCTACCTCTAATAAATTCAACTGGTAATCTTTTAACATACCACATCAATTTATTCCTCGAGCATTGTAAGCGGCAACTAAGGAGAATACATGAAGCAAATTGTATCTTTGCAAAGAGACGGCAAGCTAGACATTAAACTCAACGCGTCTGACCAGCAGCGTGTTATAGTAGGCCAAATCCTCATTCACGCACATTGCTACTGTGAAGGTTTTTTTTATATAGACTCACGCCTGTATCCCCGATGGGGTAGACAGAGGCGTTATAGGTATTACACCCACATTTCGCCATGAAATTTTAGATCCCACGTAATAGGGGACGAGCCTATTGCCGTTACCGGGCACATCACAAGACTCCGTGCTGCTACTGAGAATTCGGAAAAACCCAGTAACACTTTTGCCCGACCCGGGAATCGAACCCGGGACCTCCGATCAGCAGCCGCATACGCTATCCACTGGACCACGGAGATAGTCAGTGAAGGAAATTAATAAAGGCTATTTTATTAACCGACTTCAAAAAAAAAAGGAGGTTCTCAGTTTGACCTGTATGTATGTATGTATGTATGTATGTATGTATGTTTGTTTGTCCGCGATTATCTCGCGTTTGGCTGAACCGATTTTGATGCGGTTTTCAGAAAAGTATTTGTTACACTTAGGAGAAGGTTTTAGGCCCTTAACCGACTTCAAAAAAAGAAGGTTCTGAGTTTGACCCGTATATATGTAAGTTTGCCCACGATTAACTTGAGTTTGGCTGAACTGATTTTTATGCGGTTTTCAGAAAAAATGTATTTGTTACACTTAGGAGAAAGTTTTAGTATTTTAACCGACTTAAAAAAAAAGGTTCTCATTTTGAACCGTATATGTGTAAGTTTGCCAGCGATTAACTCGAGTTTGACTGAACCGATTTTTATGCGGTTTTCAGAAAAAATGTATTTTTGTTACACTTAGGAGAAAGTTTTAGTATTTTAACCAACTTCAAAAAAAGAAGGTTCTCATTTTGAACCGTATATGTGTAAGTTTGCCAGCGATGAACTCAAGTTTGGCTCAACCGATTTTGCGGTTGATGCGGTTTTCAAAAAAACGTATTTGTTAGCAGTAACACTTAGAAAAAAAATAGTATTTTAACCGACTTAAAAAAAAAGATTTTCTAAACAAATGAAGTCGGTGAAAGAATCTAATGCGAGAGCATATTTCTCATTCTTATCATTTCAGATAAGGCTCTGTTGTCGTGGGGATGGTTCAGTAATTTGTTCGAGTCAATATCATTTAAAGCCATGCCTTCTAGGGATTTGACCCGACTCAAGGCAACATAGCATTGGCCTTTGGCAAAGATTTTAGGCCCTAGGTCGATTACCGCGAAACTAAGTGTACATCCTTGCAACTTGTGTACCGTCACAGCCCAACTCAATATGACTGGCAACATCCGTCTCTCGATATCACCATAACCGCGATTACCTTGATAGGTCGCCGTCACTGGTGCTATGGAAATATATCCATCATCATTTTTGAGACGCATTCCTATTGATGGATCATCAAATGATATCAAAATGGCAACAGGCAGTTCACCTGGCTCAAGTTGATCTCTTCTTAGTGCCGGTCATTTGAATCCTTTAATAACACCTATTGCCCCGTTCACTAAGCCATCAGTTATTGAAATATTTCTCCGGAGCATAATGCGGGAGCCCACAGCCAATTCAATTGTCTGTACAAGTCCGCCGCATTTGTTTGGATCAGCCGGAACTGCGTTTGCGGGGGGCGTCCTGCCGTATGTGGCTAATTCCCTGGACTCATCTACGGCACTGATTGTGTACAAGTGACTGCGAGTAGCTATAATTTTAGTCATCATGTTGTTATATGTGTCAACTTGTTTTATCGTAGGATAAATCCTAAGAGCGACACCGTCTGTGAATTGACCAGTTTTAGGTACTTGTTTTCGTTCAATTAGCAACTCTAACTGGTTCGTTGTGAGCTGACCGACTCGCAAATTATTAAGGATGTCGATAAATATCGCTATCATCCCGTTGCCGCATGTTGACGGTCAACTTACATAGCCGGAATTGGTGCCACAGATGTACTTCGGCCTCACACCATGCTGGTCGTTTGAAGCACCAGTGGCCGTTTACAGGTGGAAGTTGCATCAGGTCACCGAATACCAACACATTGATGCCACCAAACAATTGCCTGTTGTTTTTAAATTCTTGCAGTCGCAGGTGTATTTGACGTAAATTTTCGTATGACACCATACTTATCTCGTCAATTATGAGCCACCGAATAGTGCGCCACTTTCGTCGCTCTTGCTCAAGCCTCTGACCTGTGACAGCCTTGTAAGTAGAGGCCCTACCTTTTTCTATCGGTAGTGAGAATACCGAATGCAAAGTTTTTCCACCCACAAGGCGAGCCGCAACACCTGTTAAAGATGTGACTTCCATGAACATGGGTTTTAGTAAACTATCAACCGTCGGTGAATAGCATCTGATGATTAATTCCACAATCAATTTTAATAGAAAGGACTTACCTGACCCGGCACCTCCTGTTATAAATAGTAAGAGTTGGTCAGTGCTGTTTTGATTCTGTAAGTCTTTTTTGATAGATTCACCAACAGTTTTAAATAGATCCCGTTGATCTACGTTCAAACTGTTAATATTTTGATGAAATATTTCATCTGACATCAACGTGGTTTGTACTTCAGCTCTGTTCTCACAATCTATTTCACCCATAATCACATCGTCTGCATGAAGAAGTTCAACTAAGTCCTGTTCGGGATTATCAGCGTTTCGAACCAGTTGTAGAGGTGCAGCTTGGGCCAATGCTTGTTGGATGACTTGTTCTGCGTGCATAAATTGTTCTGCAGACACATTCGGCATGAGAGGTCGGAGCTCATGTTGGCGCCTGAGGAAACCATTTTCAGCAGTTTCATACATATATACATACATATACATATATAGGCATACAAGAAGGCTGTAGAAAAATCCTTCTCTATCGGAGTTAATTGTATAATATCTCGTCCTAAAAATCGCCGGTTGGTTTCGGACTTTCATTCGCGTGCCATTTCTGAGTTTAATAAATCTCTGATTTGTAACTTCTTCTTGCCGTAGTTCATGGTCTCCATCCTCTTCAGTCCAATGATCTCCACCTATTGACTCATACCTGACAGCAAATTCAGCCAGAGAAATATCTTCTAGACTTTCTGGTCTTTGTTGATATTTGTCAAATATGTTGTTATATATTGAATTGTCATCACCTTCCAAGCGTAGAAGGCGAAACCTTTGGTCGGGTCTACAGCTATTTATAAAAACAGCTTTTCTTGAACACACCTTCAGAGGCAAGTGGCATAATCTAAACGCACATTCTGGTGCACTGACTAATCTTTGGGATAATATTGTCATGGAAATTGAAAACAGCTGTTTCCATATTTCACCTCCTTGACGCTTTGCTTTATTAACAGCCTCACGAACAACATCTCCAGCATCCGTTGGTTCACACTTGCTTACATATTTGGCGACATAGTAAGCAACAGCTGTCACACTTCCGCAAGGCTGCAAGTCCATATTACCCTGCCAAAGTTCGAGTAAACAGGGATTATAATTATTAATCATGCGTTCACTTTCTGTCCGCTTCAAATTGCAAAATCGACCTTTGTTTGTCAACGTTTCATCCGGCCCTAATAATTCAGTTTCTGTCCTTAAAGGCCGCGGAAACCCGAATCGACAAATAGGTATTTTCCGGTTCTTGTAGCAAGTGTTACTGTGCTTATGTTGTTGCACTTTTAGAACAATTTCATTTAGATCTTGATTTTCATTACTGATTGAGCATGATATTACTTGTTCAATGCATTTTTTCCCAGCTACAGTAAAAAAATCAGGTACTGATTCACACCACAACAACATATGGAGATGGGGGCTGCCGCGATTTTGGTATTCTATTCTGTACCACCAATCAACGGTTTTTCCACCCAGCAGTTCACTATCACTTTTTATGTATTTAATTATAGCGTTGACTTTCAACATAAACTGACGAGCAACAGTAATGGGATATTTTTCAACAAGATGTACTCTCTCCTCAAATGATAATTCAGCAGGATTTTCAGACGCACGATTATCAGCAATCAGCAATGCCTTTTGCATATCATTCCAGTTTATATCGTTACACGACAAAGTTAAGAACCAAGTCGGTGGACCGATACTACGTACCATAGCAATGAGCTCTGAGCAAGCTCTACGCCAATATGCCCCTGATCCTCTTATGTTTCTCATTGCAATATGAATGTTGTCTACTAAATTCTGTGGGATACTTTCTCCTTGGCGCAGGCGGCATGCAACGCTTACACTCGATTTGGCTCTGTAGTATTCAACTACCGATAAGGCAAATAATAAATAATCATTATTGTGAAAGCGCCTGACACTACCCATAACCCTGGCCTGGAAATAGTCCAGTGGAGTTATTGGTATTGGTCTACTTTCTCCGAAACCATTGATGCCATGCGGATATAAGAACCACCATGCCAATTCTTCACTTCTTTTTTCTCTTTCGACGCTCAGCGGATGAGCAGTCTTTCTGCGAATATCCAAAATAGGCACGCAATTCAACTGATTGCGATTTTCATTGTTAAATTGCAATACAGCCTCGACCTCAGGAACTGTTTCCTCAATAGGCATCAGCAGACTCGTAGATGCTGTAGCTAAAATATCGATCTGTGGTGGTTGAGTCAAATTATTATGAAAGTCCTAAACGTCTGTGCAGTTGTTTGCAATTAGATTGTTCATACTTTGTTGGATAGTTTCAAATTGATTGCTTGGATTTTCCCGGTTAGTTTCAATTACATTGTTTTGAATTTGTTGGTCTAATAAAATTATAATAGGTGTCAACGTATATTGATTGTCTTGCAAGGAAACAGTCCTTTTAATTTGTGTATTTCTCAGAAATTCACGTCTAAGCTCATTCACATTTGAAAATTTTATCAAACAAGCCGTGCCTCTTAAAGGTGCTTGAAAACCTTTAGGCCCCCGTGAATGCGAGTCAAATAAGTAATAATTATTGTCCTGTTTCCATATGCCTACACTTACAGAATTGGCAGTTAAGATTCCATGGCTTCTAGTATCAAAAAAAGTTGACAGTGCATTGTAAAGGTTGGGAAAACCATCAATAGTGTTATCTACTACCAAGTGGCCATTAAATGAATCTTCTTCTTGAATAAGAATATTAACTGCTACTCCACCATATGTCACTCTCGGTAAAAGTTCTCTAATAGCTAAGAAATCAGTATTTGCCTCCTGTTCAGAGGGCTCAATTCTAGCAGTAATGCATTCTCGGTAGTAGCGATCTCCAGCCAAAAGAATCAAGTCTATGTCACTGCTTGTCCAGTTATCGACCTTACTAACGGCTGCAGCAACATTTGCCATGGTAGCCATAGCAGTGCACTGTCTCCCTTTTGTTTGTTCAGTGAATTTTGTAGCGTCTGCTTGATGGAATGAGCCTCGTAAGATTGAACTGTACTCAGAAATGACAGAAAGTTTTCTTTTGTCTACGATTTGGCAAGGCGCCGGCTGCATAACTTCTTGTAAATTTTGGTTAGTTCCTGCATTTGAGGTTTGAACAATATCAGCCAAGTCCATGCCTACAACAGAGAAAGTTGGCCGAACGTTTCTATATAAAGGGTTATTTTGTAAGAGCCAGGATAAAGCAAGTTTCAGCTTTTCCATATTTACCGAAAACTCCCTTCGTGCCCGAACATTTTCCAGAGACTCGGCGACAATAACTAGACCTGCCCTATCAAACGGTAAAGGCAGTTGCTCCGCCAGTTCTTCCATGTCTTGAGCGAATAATATAGCCTGACCTTTGCACCACTGTTGACTAAACTTATCAGTGAGTCTAACTATTTTTATAAAAGGCACAATACGTGAAAGCAATTTCTTTTCGAAACTAGAAAGACATTCGATAACAGGTGGGATACCCGGTACAACCAAGCAGTTCCAATAAACTTGCGAAGGCACCTTACCTTTACTGAAATTCGAGAAGCACCTGGAGCAAGTTATAACTTTGTCCATGTCCTGTTGCCCTAACTAGACGAGCATGTTCCCGCATTGACAACAAACGCTGACTAGTCTGCTCTTCAGTTTCGTTTTCCCTAACTAGACGAGCATGTTCCCGCATTGACAACAAACGCTGACTAGTCTGCTCTTCAGTTTTGTATGCCCTAACTAGACGAGCATGTTCCCGCATTGACAACAAACGCTGACTTGTCTGCTCTTCAGTTTCGTTTGCCCTAACTAGACGAGCATGTTCCCGCATTAACAACAAACGCTGACTAGTCTGCTCTTCGGATTCCGAGATTCTAATAGAATGAGTCTTCGCACGAATTTTTGATAAGCAAACCTCTCTTAGCTCATTAGTTTCTGCAGCACGTGCAACATGCTGACGATCTCTTGCAGCATCAAGTCGTCGTTTTTTTTCCTCGGGAGTTTCATTCTCCCTTGCGCGACTCTTTCTTACAGCATCCTTCGTTTTTCTACCTAAGCCCATAGGCACACAGAATAAAAGTAGGTATGTCAAAGTCATGATTAAGTACAGACTTAAACTAGAATAAAACTTATCACTAAAATAATTTAAATCTAACTATAAACAAACTACTAATTAGCCCAAAACTTAAAGTGAATAGAGTATCTATCACTAAAAAGTATGAAATACAAATAAAAAAAAACAAAAACGGAAACGAAAACCTAAAAATCTGCACAGAAATGACAACTAATAACAACTTAATAAAAAAGTTAAATTCCAGACCTAAAAATGACTCTAAAAAGCAACAAATAATATCCTTGAATAGTGACCGTAAAACATAAGTTATAACAAGCTGCGTATTGAATACTTAAAAACCTCTAAAAATTAAGAAAAAATATTATTGAATATGTACCCTTTATATTAAATGTACTCATATAAAGATTATAAATTAAAATACAATCAAATACTTTTTGAAATGACAACAATTTACACCGTAAAATCAGGAATAAGAAAACTTATCACTAAAATAATTTAAATCTAACTATAAACAAACTATCAATTAGCCCAAAACTTAAAGTGAATAGAGTACCTATCACTAAAAAGTAACAAATAAAAATAAAAAGAAAAAAAACAAAACGAAAATGAAAATTTAAAATCGGAACAAAAATGATAACTAGGAATTTAGCTTCTTTTTTTAAAAAAGAGAACCGCCTTCAAATAATAGATCCACTCAAAAGTACGAAATAATTTTTACATTCGCTACCCTTATCCTTTCAAACTTCCTTTCGAAATACTTAGTTTTTGAAGTCGGTGCCAAACCAACAAAAACAAAAAGAATACTGCCAAACAGAGAAAATATTACGATGAATCTATCAAATCAATAAAAAAGACCTCAAAAAGACTCTAATTAATTAAATTACAACCAAAATACTATTTAAAATTACAAAAATTTACACCGTTAAATTCACAATATAGACACAAGTTGACACAACCTTCAACAACGGCTGCCCACTGCCAAACAGAGAAAATAATACGCCGAATCTATCAAATCAATAAAAAAGACCTCAAAAAGACTCTAGTTACTTAAAATACAACCAAAATACTATTTAAAATTACAAAAATTTACACCGTTAAATTCACAATATTGACACAAGTTAACACAACCTTCAACAACGTGTGCCCTCAAGCGCAAAAGCAATAAAAATGCAATACAAAAATTACTATAGGAACTAGAAACCGCTGTCGCCAAACTCTCACTAATAAACCGATATTCGTATATTGCACTACAAAGAAACAATGCGTTTAATTTGTAGTTTAGGTTTATTCAAAACTAGCCTACTTTACAGATTTGGAAATAAACCCTGCCATTCTACAAATAAGATTTATTTTGCTTTAGCGACAGAACGTATTTACGATCTATAGTCACACTGGATTCGATTGACGAGTCAATTCCGCTACTTGACCATAGATGGCGGCGGTATTCTCAGTGGTAGCAATTATAATGTTAATTGCGTTAGAGATATGGTTGACATTTGCGTACTCGGTCAAAGACATAATATATTCGACTTGACCACACCATTACTTGAGTAGCGAAGAAGTTTTGAGAATGTTCTATTGAATAGAATCAATCCAAAATAAACATTATCTTCATTGAATAAGGTTGATTTTGACTAACCGTTCTATTAAATATTAGTAATTTGAAACAAAATAAGACTTATATTAGAAAACAATGAAAATCGTACTTAGCAATGGTACGAAACACCTCCATTTTTAAGATGTTTTCTGTTACTATATTTTTTACACTCCAAAGCGAAAGAATACGGCATAGCTAGGGAAATGTTACAAGACGAGCAACTTGACGCGATGTTAGTAGGTACGCGTCTGGGATCAGTTAAGCGTAACAACGCTTAATTGTGGCACGTGGTTTTAGCTATAAATCAATCACTATAAGATACATAAACACTTGTTACGATAGATTAATGCATGAAACTAAAAGTATGATTAAAGCTTAGTAAAATTGTAATGCTTATAAAGTCTGTTAATATTTGTTTGATGTTTATTAATGCTTAATTATTTAATTAATTATACTTCTTAGCTATTTTGGACTGTATGTAGATTGAATGCGCTGGTTTCGAAAGGATGACGTCAAACAAAAGGCTTTAAGAGGGATTCGGTTTGGCACCGACTTCAAAAACTAAGTATTTCGAAAGGAAGTTTGAGAGGATAAGGGTAGCGAATGTAAAAATTATTTCGTACTTTTGAGTGGATCTATTTTTTGAAGGCGGTTCTCTTTTTTAAAAAAAGAAGCTAAATTCCTAGTTATCATTTTTGTTCCGATTTTAAATTTTCATTTTCGTTTTGTTTTTTTTTGTTTTTTTTATTAGTAAGTCCAGTAAAGGAATATAGATAATAACCCTATTACCGTATGCCACTAAGTAGCTAGTGGCTTGCCTGTCTCTAAAAATATTCTTACAGTTACAAGAAAATATTAAAATTACAGTGGCAGCTAGCCTTCCTTTGTTTTAATACTTCTTCTCTTATTATTTTATGCATAATTATTTCATTCTTACGATGCGAAACTGCAAACTTGAAGAAATTATTGTTGAGATAGAAGGTGCAGCTTATGTTCCGTAACTAAATTTGAAATGGCTCATTAATATAACTGGTATTAATTGTGTAGAAATTCAATCTGCAGCTTTCCATTCACTCTTTTAGTAGTACCTACTGAAATACAAATATGTCTCAAGGTGTGCCATCGATGTTTTATTAAACGATGAGAAACTGAAATTCTTCGGAATCAAAAAGTTCACCAAACATTTTAAGATAGTATTATTGTACTTTCTTAAAGTGATTTCAATACAACAGCAGTAACCGTTATTTTTTATTACAATACATTCAAGATCTGTCTGGCTCAGATATTCAGTAAGTGAATACTTATAAGTGGATACACGATAATTGTGTCTGGTATAGAACATTACATACATTTTAAATTTAAATGTCGGTGTACTTCTCGCAGACTTTAACTAAAATACCATATTTACTTTCAGACTGAATTATATAAGTATATACTGTATAATGCACTGATGTTAGGTGCCAATTTACACTTTGCCCTTAATATCTGGCTATTGCCGTGATGTTTATTATTGATGCCATTCAATTATTCGTCATTAAGTTGTCAAGTTACCAGTGCATCAACTCAATGACGAATAAGAAAATTTCCTGGGATTCTAAACCACAATAAAAATGAATTAAACTAAATAGATTGCGATGACTCATTGTTAGCCATATTACATACACAATCATTTTGAAGCCCGATTTTATAAAGTTTACTTACAATTATTAAAGTAATACTATTAAATGTTTCAATTTTTGAAGCGAAGGATTTCAAAGAAAGTAAATGAAAGGTATTTTATTGCAAATGAGTTCATATTAATACATTTTACAAATAATAAAAATAATAATAGGATTTTATTTCAGGCAAGTCACCCATAGAAATTTACATAACAGAATAAAAATTCACATAGCAAAAATAAAAGAAAACACATATTATACATATAATAAGTTAAAATCAAATTAAGAATTAATTACGTACTTAAAGAATTATGAAATAAATTTCAAGCTTCGATCATCAATACTAGACAAGATAACGGGTCACGTACAAAATCTTACCTAAAATCTGTCCGAAACATTTGATTCCTACCAAACAGAGACAAATGTTTTAAAACAGTTTTAAGTTCAACCAAATTACAACCATGACAGCGAGTAATGAAGTCACAAATCATAAAAATGTTATATAATACTCACGACAATTGAACATGTTACACAGATAAATTAAATATGTTTCAGCAATTCGTATAAACTATCGGAATTGATAGTAGGTAGCAAGTTTGTTACCAGCCAAAGGAGATATAAAATTTCAAAGGTAACGTAGGTTAAGGTAAATAAACAACTCATTTTGATAGCAATAAATAGATAAAAATCTGTCTTACTAAATTGACGTGTTTCGGATGAAATACCTATAAAAGCTAAAGATCCTGGAAGCAGTCTCGCCTTTTCCTCTTCAGATAGGTATGTTTAATCGTAATTAACAGTCAGGATAAATTCTTGGAAAACCACCACTTTGATTAAATGTGTGACTTTCAACTTTACTTACATTGTATCCCTCACGTGATAATAATGTTTATGTTGTTATATTTATTTATATTATGTTCCTAGAAAGTACAAAACAACAACAGAATATTGTCAGAATCAAAAATGAAATAAACAATATTTTTATCAGTATGTGTTACAAACAATGAATTACTCGTAAAATAAGTACTAGGATAAGATATTTCTTATATCATAAAAAATATAGTATATACTGTACACGGTAATGTGGCTTCTCAATCTTTTTTGTCTACTTATCCCGTGTTCTCCTTTTCTCTTTTGTGAGATCATTGAGGTAACATAAATATTTTTAGAATAAACTACAAATAACACAAAAAATATATATTTAATGCCTAATCTAAATTCCGTCTTCTAATTTAAGGAACTACATATTTACTAATGAATGTGTAACTGACTTTATTCAAATTCCAGTGAAAATAAAAATATATGAATGTTCTAAGAAGACCGTACCAACTGTTACTACTATGAGTAATTGCACTTTGACATTTTGATAACTTTGCTCCGTATTTATAAACAAGGCACTATAAATATTATTGTGACATTTTTTGCATCAGTCATAATAGAGTAAGTGTATCGGACGCCCGTGACTTCAAGATGCATAAGTTCATTGTTTTTATGGTTTTCGTTTCTGTAAGTACATGTTGTATTACTTTTAAAACATTTTCTGTAGTATATCTTGGTATCATTAATACATAGGATTAACTGGAAGATAATACTTTTGGTATTAAGATAGTCTCTAAACATTTGGTAGTGGTATATAAAGTTTATTATATAAATTGAAACAAAACTGTAACCGGGCATAAATAGTTTTGGTTATTACACGACATTCAATATTCAGAAGGAATATACAATTTTCTTATCTTTGTTGTCCGGTGGTTTTGAATATTTACGAATATGTGCATTATAGTTAAGGTACCTTTTAAAACAACTGCTATATTTTACGTCCAAAGTCATATAACGAATACTCAAATCGTAATCTAACTTCCATAATTATTTTTAAAATATGTGGTGTTAATGATGAATACGAAATAGATATGAACAAAAATAATATTATATTATTTTCTTTTCATTTTAGGCTACCTGTCCCGGTGTCCTAGGTAAAGCAAGCAAGCATCCTACATTGGTAAGTCGTGTAAAGTACATTTTACCTATGCATTGAGCAAATTACCCATCCTTTTGGTTTTGCCATAGTCGGGTGAAAAGAGGTCTGTGTTCGGCTGACGAGCATTTCTCGGATAACCGACCACTGACCTTAATTTTAAGAAAACAGCATACCACCTGCCCATGGACATCGGTACGAAAAACGATATGGATTGCCATATCGTTTTTCGAAAGAATTGTCTTTCGCCACCACAACCCGATAGACCGAGAACTTTTTGTTCTGTGGGTGTCTTAAGATTATGCACTTTTGCAATAATTATGGATTGCCACATTCACCACCATCATATCCACCTTCGGTATAGCCACCCCCTTTACACTCTACCAATCATCTCTGTCTTGTTCCAAGTTAGGCCAGTTCCTGTCGAAGTTATCTAGATCATCACGCCATCGTTTTCGGGGTCTACCTTTGTTCCGCCGTCCGTCTTGCGGTACCCATTGCGCGACGATCTTTTCCCATCGCCTAGGATGCATCCGGATTACTTGCCCCGCCCAATCTCACTTTAGGTTGACAGTTCCGAACCACTGGCGCGCAAGAAGAAACCGGTAACGAATAAATAAACAAATTGTGACTTATTAAAGTTACTTCCATATTTTATTGTCTGGGGAGTAGAAGTTTGTCAGTTTGGGAGAAAATATTTGGAATAGATTGTTTGTGTGCGGCAGTTGTCATTTTTACATATTATAAATAATTTATTTAAACAATCTTCATAGTTCGTGTTCCTAGCGTGATGTATACAGGTCATACATATTTTGAAATGCCGCATTAACATGACAACTTAAATGCAATTTTGGCTATGAACCAGTTCGGGAAAATTGATCTTCTTTATATTACTAGTAAATCCATACATCATATTTTGTATCCTTTTAAATTAATTAATCAGTATCCTAATTGTAGGCTTTTTATTTCAGAAACCGTTATCCGTATGTTGTGATATACCAGAGATAGGCGATGCAAATCATTTGGCTAACTGTACTGACATTCAATTGGAGGCACCGGTAAGTGTCGGCACATTAAATCGATAGAGCAAATAGACAAATAGACCTTTTACACGTCTGAGTTCAGCAAATGCTTCATGCGAGAGTGGTGAAATGTGGGTTGTTTACGTAGTTCCCTAGGCATTGAATATTCAAAGGGTTTGAGATGGATGTAAAATTTTTATGAAACTTATGAAATAACACTAAAATGATTGGTACATATTTTCGTACTTTTATTTATTTTGAGATCGATACAGATATAGCTCTTTACACAGAAGCTAGCAAGTATGCTTTAAATTACTTTGCTTAATAAATTATTAGAGTCTGGGGCCCACTTACTGGTCTAATCAGATATGACAGAATATCAGCTTTTCCACAGAGCGACTACCGCTGACTTCCGCAACCCAAAGGAATAGCGATATTCCATGGTTAAGGCCAGTATCAGTTTATTTGAGGGTACTTACTCCCCGTAATGACTGTCAAAGATCTTCATGACAGCCGGGACCGACGGTTAAACGTGCTCCCCGAAGCACGGCGCAAGTGATAATTAAAAATTAAATACGCACTTAACTTCAAAAAGTAATTGGTGCGCGCCGTGGATTCGAACCCGATATCCTCTGCATGGCAGTCCGTTGGTATCTCCACTAGGCTATCGCTGCTTCACATACATTTACTTATCTTATTTATCTCTAATCTAAACGGGTCCCACTTGCTCTTGTCGTATAAGATAAAAACTATAATAAAGATTTTATCACAATTTTTTTGCTCCCCTGACACACTTTTGTAGATCACATTCTTCCACAAGTTGGTCAATAAGTCATGTATTATTTTCAGTGCAAAGACACTCAATGCATATTTGAATCATCTGGTTTCCTCATTGGCACAGACAAGCTAAATACAGAAGTATACAAGAATCACTTACTAAAATGGGCAGAGAAGAATGGCAACGCATGGTCAACTGCTGTAGACAAAGCTATCAAAGACTGCGTTGATACAGATCCAAGACAGCACTTGGATTACCCTTGCAAAGCTTATGATGTTTTTGCCTGCACTGGAATGGCTCTATTGAAGGTAATGTTGGATACATCGTGAACTTAGCAATAATACAGGGTTTTTACGAGTGTTATATAATATGAAAATTATTGCTGTTACTGGAAAACGTGTTGAAATATCTTTTAAACTTTCACGATTCGTTGACTATTATTTTTGAAACGAGTTATAATTGCGTAATTAAAAATAAAGATAAAATATCTTTTTGTCTAACTTTTGGCGTCGGCTAAATCAATCTGGGTCACAGGAAAATTTTGTCATCACAAACAACGTGAAAGTATTTTACCTTTGCTTTTAAAAACTCGCATGGGATGAGTTTGATAAATATTATTATGACCTAACATCTCGTCCAACAGTAGTTACGTGGTATTACACCTTCATTTGATCTTGTGATAAACTAAATGACGTGTTATCTCAAACAAGATGCACGATTGTTGCAAAATAACTATACGGTTTACATGTTTGTGAAATACCGACCTGACTGTTTTGGTTTGAACTGTTTCACAAAGAACTGAAATATAAGCATTAGCTGCTTGTTATCATTTTTTTACAAATGTTATTAGATAGGTAGCACCTATTAACTGATGCTGAATCTAAAGGAAAGATTATATTATGTCTTTTTTCAGAAATGTCCGAACGAAGCCTGGAAATGCTAGCGACGCGGTAGGAAAAGAGAATGAGGTGTACAAAAGGCTGGCACTGAGCGAAAAATCGATGTAATATTGAATTAAATAAATACCGGTAAACAAAATCGTTCTACGATCTCCACAATATTTTTGTTTTATTTTCCATTACTTGGTTAGTGTATGTATGTATATTCGAAATAACTCTTGCCCTTGTTACAAAATTAATGTAGTGTATATTTTATGACAAGTCTTTGGCAATACAAGTCTAATGAATAATAAAAAGTACGTATAAATGTCATTTATATATTCGTGTGAAGTAATGAAGTTTTGTAACGAGTATGCAAAAACGGTATGCAATGAACATATTACTTGATAATTATAAGTGTAGTTTTAGAATCCACTGTAAATACTGTAAATAATTTAATAAATTGCTACGATGCGATAAACATGGCAATATTAAGCTTATTAATAATTATTAAATTTACAATGCATTATTTACAATATTTAATTTTTGGACAGACCCCAAAAATGACGACGTGATGATGTACATAACGTGAAATATTTTTTATTATTGCTATTGGTTCTTGTACTCAAGAAAGATGCGTTTATGATAAGAAATCATCAATTTTATGTTACAACAAAAATAACTTTTAAAATAATACAAAATTATATCACACTAAGTTTATAATGTAGCTCTTTGACTAGTGTGACCTACAATAGATCCTTGAGCGCACCATCAGTCTTATCTTTACTGCCTCAACAACACAAACATATAAGCACATAACTTAGCATTATCCGTCAGTTCATTGTACGTACGATAATTGTCCAGCGTCGACAGTACTCAAGGTCTTTAGATCACTTGTCCCTGATTCACTCAGCGTGATGATAGGCCTCCTAGAGGACATCCGACACACTTCCACGCCTATTGTTGTTATTATGTTTGAATTAATGGTAATTAATTGACGATTTGGTATAAACAATTGATTGTACCGTTATTGGGACATTTCGAAACAATTGTTTGTTTATGGGGTTATGCAAATGATTAGACTGTGGCTCAACTTTATGATTATTTTGTTTCTTCACTGTAGAAAGTAAATATTGAAGGGCTTCTACATTTTTCAAGTTATTCTTAAATTGTTAATATAGTATAATATATTAAACAATTTACTATGATCAGAAAATTACTGAAATAATAATTTTAATAAAAATAACGAGGCGTCTAGTTACAACTTAATTGACACATGTAGGTACGAATGTCATTGCTATTTTAATTATTTAAGAAATTGAGTGAGTGCAATCTTGAGACAATGTGATTGCGAGCGACGTAGTTATAAAAGTTCAAAAATTATTAAATGGAGAATTACGCAATTTATTACCCTACTCATGTATTATGTAAATACATAGTAACAGAAAGTATTTTTTATGTCAAGTACCATTCTCATTTCTACTAACCACGGCTTGGCAAAGCAGCGGCCATCGAAGACACTGAGTTTTGACTTTGTTGGCGTCCAGAGGAAAGTTAAACTATCATGTAACTGCTAGGGTTGCGAATTTTACCAAAAGTACTTTGCAAGAGTTGGCAAATAATCAAAGAATATTAAATAATTCACAAATAGCCTTAGTTCCAAAAATAGAACCAAGCAAGCGTAATTTAATTATACACTTCAAACCTATTCAACTCAAACTTTATAATTATTGCAAACAATTAAGTACGTTAAGTCTTAATAAACAGCAACTCCGATGACATTTTCCTCATACGAGTATGTACTTAAACATATGTACATGATGTTATTCAATTATGAGACCTTCTACAAACAAAATCTCATACAGATTTCTAAAATACAATTTCGCCTTATACATAAGAACTTAAAGCTTGGGAACTTACTCAGTAATATAAGAAAAAATATTTTTACCCGACTACGGCGAAGCCAAAAGGAAGGGGAAGGGAAAATGTTCTTTTACGGAATTAATAGCTCAAATTCCAACCTCAATAAAAATTAGACTGTAATAAATAATCATTACGTGTTTGCGTGTATGGTATCAAAAAAAAAGGTATTGGCGAGCATATTGCAAATATGAACATATATTATACTGTTTTAGTCAGAATGAAATGAAATGAAAAAAATCTTTATTTCGTGTAAACTTTGCAAGTACTTACGAAACGTCATTTATAAAGAAATCATTTTATACAATTATTTTTGTGTGTCGAATTAGAACAGCTCAGTCCCAAGCGTTTTGGTCGTCTTTAGGTATATTAAGATATTTTATAATATGCTTTTGAACACAATTTCCCTTTTACAATTACTTATTTATAGATAGGTTTCTTATAATATAAGGGAGCTTATTATAAAAGTGTATACATGTCATTGTTCCATAAAACAGCTACTTATTTTGTGGAGACGAGTCCTATGAACTACGAGATTATTCCTGTGCCTTGTATTTACAGAATGTATATCACATTTTCTACAAAATTTGTCAATATTTTTATGTACATATAACAGATTTTCATAATATATATTATATATTATAATATATATAATACCTACTGTGATACAACAGTTAGAATGTTTATTTCTTTGAACTTTTCTCTTAGAGAAACTCTTGGACCGAGGTTATAAATTCCCCTCACAGCTCTTTTCTGCAGAACGAATATAGAATTTTGGTCTGCAGCATTCCCCCAGAGAAGAATCCCATACGAAATTAAACTGTGAAAGTAACTGAAATAAACCATTCTAGCTGTTTCTAAATCTGTGAGGCGTCTAATTGTCTTAACTGCATATACAGCAGAACTGAGTTTGCCCGATAGCCTTTCTATATGTGGACCCCATTGTAGTTTGGTGTCGAGCATAATACCTAAAAGCATGGTTGTCTCGACGAGCTAAATCCTAGATTCATTAAGTTGTACATTGGTTTCCATATGCTTAACATTCGGCATTGAAAATTTAAAAAGTTTAGTTTTCTTATTGTTAAGTAATATAAGTTTAAAACGCGGTTGTACTTACAATTCACGTGGTTCAGACGCTTTGCGTTACCTATTTTTTTCTTTCTGCCTATATAAATATGACAATTGCACTACAGTACACAGTACACTACAGTAGTACAGAAATGCTCAAGCTTAAGCAAGTGGTCGCACCTATTGTATACGTAATGTGTGTGCCAGGAACACCTGCATTATACAAACATGACAGGTAACTTCATGTGCATTTCTGTACTTATTCTTTTCTGGATTTATATCTGAATGAGCTAGCTATATTCTTGTTTCATTCTTTTTAGACCCCCATTTTGACGTAGTTGGGTTATAGTTTTTAAACTTATTTTTTACAACGGTGAAATTAAATTGTTCAGACGTTTAATTGCGGTTTATTTTCGTTTATATCAAATGAACTGGAATTAATTCACCATTAACTACAGTACGATAGTTTTGAAAAAGTAGCACTTTTACAGTACGTACTCTCACGGTCAAATAGATATCTTTAGTACAATTATATCAGCATGTACAAACTGTCAAGCCGGTGGACACAAGTCTCTTCTTATTGTTTGAAGGCTCTCTGACCAAGTACGTGCTGGCAGACTTCTCATGTGTTCTGAGAATTATGAGGAACTCTCAAACATGCATTTTTTCTCACGATGTTTTCCTTTAAATTTCAGCGAGATAAATTTAACAATTTATTATACTCATTACTTCGAAAAGTCAGAGGTGTGTTTGGAACCCCAGACTCTCTGCGTCTGTCAGTTTGTTGTTCTTTCCTTTAGAAAATCACTTCCTGTCTGTCTTTACTACAAACAGTTTAATATTTATTTATTTATTTATTTATTTATTTATTTATTTATTTATTTATATTAAGCACATCAACAGCGTAATTACATTATTTCTTATGAATAATAACATTTTGAGTATACGAATATTATGTAACTACACAGATAACAGATATGCATGACGTTTAACAAAATAATATCTATAATGTTAGGACTACATAAGTGCAGATAACAATATTTAAACTAGAGATCAAAATTTAAAATTAAAAACAAAATCAAATAAGGAATTGGACAAAGTAATGAAAATCAAATTAAATAAGAACAAAAAAAAAAATTGAAACATTGAGGGTGTTTAAGTATTTGAGTTGGTTGAATTGTTTCGTATGCAATGTCTGTAAGTTGCAAATTTCATTGAGAAGACATCAATACCATCCACTGCCATAGACAGTTCATTATACAGCCTTGCCACGCGTGGCCACGCCATATATAATAATGTAAACTGTGTAAGTTTACATTATTTGTTAGTTTGCTCAAAACAACAGTCCTGTAAACAGATTTAGAGCAAGTTGAAAAAGGTTAACATTTTTGACGTTTTTATGTGTATGCTTAGGAAAAATCTATTACAAACAGGCGGCCATTATAATACTGTAAGGAAGCTTGATACAAAATTACAAGGTTATACTAGAAAAGAATATACCAATTAAAATCTACAGTAGTATAGTAGTGTAATATTACTATGTGTGACGTTCCATTTGGTGACTAAGTACGCCGGACTTCTGAGGTAAATCAAGTGTCTTATCGTTGGGGTGCTTCTTTTTGGACAATATTGGGTTCTGTGTGGTATCACATTGCCTATAATTCTTTATCAGATTATTATTATTAGTCAAATAATGATTGGTAGCTCAGTATATAAATATTGTTACCGTTTTTTAAACTATACCTACTTAAAGAGGAAAACAGGAAGATATCTCAAACAAAGATCCTGCAAAATAAATGTGGATCACGTTCATCTAGGAGCAATTATGGGAACTAATGCGAATGCTATGGTACTAATGGTCCATTCCTCCGACTAAGTTACGGGAAAAAACTAAGGGATAACATTTCAAAGTGCTATAAAATGGACACTAAGCGTTCAGTTAATTGATGTGATCATTGAGTTGAAGAGTTTCAGTTTGAACGTAGTATTTTTTCGTTGTTTTAACATACTTTTACCAATTAATACAGATTTACATAGAAGCGCTGTTCTTAAGAATTTCGTGTGCCGATTCCAAGTGGAGACTGTCTCCAGTTTAGTTCGTAGTTGGCGCCGTTGGCAGCGCTGGCGTCGGTCTCCGTCTCTCTTACTCTTGTAATTAAGATACACAGGAGGAACGTTCGTCTCTCTTGCTCTCGTAGAGACAGCTGTAACAGCGCGACTGCCACGCCGCTAAGCGGCAATTAGGGTCACAGAAAGTTTGTCTTCAGAGCCACCATAGGAAATGCGCCCCTATGTAAATATCTGAGCTCTTTGCTTTTACTGCGAGAAAAAACATTATAATAATATCTCTTTGATATAGAGTTGGTTATGAATATTCCTTCTCTATCTAGTAAGGGAAAGCAGCATGCCTGATCTAGTTCCATAGACAGGGTAGAATATTATTGTGTTTTATTGCTATATATTTAAACACTCCAACAACAAGGTACTGAAGTAATGGCAGTTTTCATGAACAAAAAAATACGCTGAACCATTTTTGATCACCTTTGCGCAATCTATCAAGAATATGTATCGTTTATGAAGATTTCGTCATTGTTACAATTCGCTAAACATAATCACAAAACTATCGTATATAAATGAAACGATAAAAACTCTTTTAAACCAAACTTTATAAAGCGCTAAACTTACAGGATCAAGCATGGAGATATATAACGTCAACACGAATCAAACGAGCCCAATCTCGAAGTGGTTGTGCCTTTTTATTGCGGAGTACCTTCCAGCACCATGACATCATAATATTGCACTGTCACGCTATATACAAATATATGCAACATATTATCAGTTCAGTCGAAAACCGGGAAATGGGTCAAAATTAGCAAGATTTCATTATGGACAGCGGGACAGGTGTAAGTAACTAAAAGCTTATCAAATACAGAGGTAACTGTACCGGATTATTGTAAGCGAATATTAACTGGAGACAGAATTGGGTGACGTAATATATTAAAACTTTAAGAGTCCTAATGAAAGAAAGACGATTTCATTGTGTAGTAAGCCTACCTCTCAACGTTTAATTAAAATTCAGTATAAATATAAGTACCTGTATATCACCATAATTGTTTGCTACAAGTTTATTTGTCAAGAAATAAGCTAACATATTAATCAAATAGTATTAGAGGTTATATATTAAATTACTAGGGAAATACTTCGGCAAGACAAATCTATGGCAATCATACTTACATTAGCAATGAGAAAAAAGCATGTGATCTACCTTTATTGACTCATGTCAGTACAAAAAATTGTATTAAGTATACATGTAGTATAACATAGTTGGTGGTGGCCACAACTACTATTCGTTGTTTCAGACACGTACCCGCTTACATTATTGATGTGATTACGTATGGATTAGAAACACATTCTACATTAGGTTTTCATTTTATTTTACACTAGAGGACGCCAGCAGCTACGCCTGCATTTTTTTTAAATTTTCCTGTTTTGGCTGATCCCGTGGGAATTTCGGGAAATCCCTTCTTAGTGCACCCCTACGGACCCCAAGGAACATACATGCCAAATTTCAGCTTCCTGCGCCCAATAGTTTCAGCTGTAGCGTGTCTGTCAGTCAGTCAGTAACGCAAGGATTTTATATATTAAGATAATATTAAGATTTGTAAAAGAAAATTAAAACTGAATTTCAGAATATTTAAGGTCAAACATTTATAAACTTATGACAAGGTGGACAACAGATTTCGCTTATTTCGAACTATATTTTAATGGCCACATACTTTGGCATTTCGATCTAAAATCTAAAACTGTCCCTTTCAATATGGAGAAAAACATCAAAACTTGAAGTCATGTGCAATTTTCGTGTTTTACGGTTCACTGCTAAACTTTTGCCTCTCCTAATTTGTTTCACAGTTCCACTGTGAATCTAAAGTAGGATTTAGTTTTCTAAAGCACGCTACCAGACGGTGCTCGTGGTACAGGTGATGCCAACTATGTCGAGTTCTCTGTCTTTTCGCAAATATACATTTCGCTTCGTTTATTTTACTTAGTCGCGTCTTACGATAGCCACGGAATAAATCGGGGTATTGAGATTTGCTATTCTTAATCCGTTAACACACACAGTGCAATATAGCAATAACATAATAATATAATAATAAGTAGTAGTCGTTTTTCACCCATACTTTCCATAATAAATAATCCATTGAACACCCATCACAATAGCATAGCGTAATAAGTTTCTATACAAGTATCAATAGTCCTACACCTGCTGCGGCTAATCCGTGGCTGTACTTTATAGTGCTGTTATGGAGGCTCCTTAGTAAGTATCCCATCTCATTCTAGATTAAAACTCTAAAAGGGCCTCTGCGTGTTGGAACTATGTCTCCGTGTACGCCTGCCAGAGGGCCGGGTATTTTTCTAACAAATTAGAATAACATCCTTGAAAGAGAAACAAATAATAATAATAATATTCTACAACATACATCACTATCTAGTCCCAAACTAAGCAGAGCTTGTATTATGGGTACTAGATCATGGATAAACATATACTTTTTTTGTAAATACGTACATATTATAAATACAAACAATATGGTCAAATGGGAAAAAGAAATGAAAAATTATCTGGTTTTTCTTACTTCTAAATTCACTCAGTAATATTTTTATACACTCTTTCTGTACCTGTGGTTTGGTATATTTCTTGTTCTTCATATGGAGAAAATAAGAGGAATAATATTTCCTTAGCTTACGTCAAGATAAATGACAGGCACGCACGCTTACACCCTCCAAGGTTTCCATCGCTGGTTTCCGTAGATAATTGATGTAAGAAACCCTTTGACTTTCATAAACACACCTTTCTACGTCTTAATATGATCTTTCACTATTATTTTCCACTCTTTTAGCGGGTATACATAAGTAGGATTTTAGTATCAATGACGTTATATCTATAAATAAACACATCATGCACTCACATTAGTTCCCTAAGAAACAGGTCAAATTATAGTCATACATAAATAACAAACCTATATTTAATTTACAATTGTATCGAAGTAAATAATACAGCTACCTTCAGTAAATAATATACAATTAAAAATTTGTTTTTTATACATATAATTACGATACGTAGTATATTCAATTAGTCATTATCACAAGCAATTATTAGTTGCTCTGATACCTAATGCCAACACCAACATAAGGCGGGTGCTACGCATGAAAGACTTTAAATATATTAGACGTTAATAGCAAATTTTTATTACTATCCAATCTTTGGTAATAGTAATCATTTAATAAGTGTAACCTTATTTTGATAGATACTACTTAAAACATAGAAGACAATAGATAGGTAGAATATTTTTTTCGCGACAAAATTTTCATTACCTGCACATGATTAGTTATTTCACATAGATCATGAAGCTTAACAGAAGTGACACTGACTTGTGATATTTACCTATTAAAGCCCTTTTGAGTCAAGGTGTTTGTTATTATAACTTACAAATATTTTAGAAACCATTTGAAACAAACTTTTTCGAAATTCTGCTACCGCTCTTCTTTCAGTCACCAGTCTCACAACGTTTTGAGATTGAAGTTCAGGCAAGAAGAGGGTTATATACGTCGCCGCGAATAGTTTTGTACGCATTTGAATTACAACTCATCATCTCAGTCTTAAGACTTCCTAAACAAAGCAAAGGATCTCCATACATACCAAAGTACAGGTGAAATACCTCCCATTCCCCCATTTTTCACATAGGTTATACGTACTATAACATTTCGACGTAGGTTATACCAGCCTTAGTCGCTGTTGACTTTTTTTTTATGGTAATAGGCGGCAAACGAGCAGACGGATTGCCTGATGGTAAGCAATTACCGCCGCCCATGGACACAAGCAACTCCACAGGAGTCACAAGTGCGTTGCCGCCCCTTGGGGTTGGGAAAAGGGATAGGATGAGGAGTGGGATCAGGGAGAAGGGATAGGGGATAGGGCCGGCACTCTCACTCACCGAACGAAACGCAACAGTTTAGGTACTGTTACTTTACGTCGATTTAAACTGACTGGACTAGAATTTAATTTTCTCTATTTGTATTACCCGGCTAAACAATAATTTGTCATTAGTAGACAAAAATATGTTCAGATTGCGTTAGCTCTGAAAAAGAAAACACAAATTCGCAAAAAGAATCATGCATTTTGCAAGATTTTATTCTGCAGTTTAAAAGCATAAACTGCCTTCAATGCACTGAGCTGTCTGCTCTGCATATTTCGACTCTTTGTCCAACACCTTGATTGTTTCCCGTGCGCACAATAGTCACGGCCGGTGTCCGTTCGGTATATAGCATCGACGCGGCTACGTCACGACACCACTTTACCCCAACGCCGTACAATGAGCACATCTGTTAGTGTATCTGTTTTGTTTGCTGTGATTCAGGTAAGGTGATTTTTACATCATCCCACTATACTATAAATAAAAGTGAAAGTTTGAGGCATAGATGAATGCACGGATGAACGTTTGCTGCCAAAACTACTGGGCAGATTTCAAGAAACGTAGCAGTGATAAAGGCATCAGAGAGGCACTTAATTATCTTACCTTGCATTGTGATAAGTGACACCTACGCGTGCGGAGTCGCGAGCACTGATGGTGAAGCGATTAAGCGGCTGCCTTTTAGTTTTGTCCTGCGCCGAGTGTGTAGGTTCGATACCCACTTGACACAATATTTTGTTTACCCCATCTGCATTTCTATGAATTCATATTATATGAAATTAATTTATTCGTCGTTTTCCAGGTGATATCATCGAACAACCATGGTCCAAATATAAGTCCTGATATACCGAAGAACTGTTATGGCCCACCAGCTGGTGTAAGTTACAAGACAAACTCAGTATTTTATGTTTTCTATGGAAAAAGGAACATCTTTATAAATATGTCAATTAGACAGTGATAGAATGTTTTATTAAAACGGTTGCAAATTACTGGTCTAAGCCATGGTATATCGCTATCTCATTGGTTTGCGAAGGTCAGACAGAGTGTAGTCGCTCTGTAGAAAAAGATAATATTTTGTCAAATCTGGTTAGACCCCGTACTAAACCTTCACTTTGGGCCCCAAAGTGTAGGTTTTGTACGCAACTGGGATAGTGCAGCTAGGATGGTATTAATGAGTGCTTTCTGACTATGTTCACTCGCATCAGTTCACCATAAGCTCAGCTAGATTGTTAGGAAAGGTGGGTGGTTGCTTGTACTCATTTATTAATAGTACACACATTATAGACTGAATGGATTTCACCTAAGCTTTGTAGGTGCAAAGCTTAGGTGAAATCTATCCATGAAATTCCTAGAAAAGTTAAGTAAAGTTTTAGTCCTGATAATCGACTTCTAAGTCAACAGCAACTAGTCATATAAATATCAGTAGCATCCATAAACTCACATTACATTTCAAGATCAACAAAATTTTTGATTTTATGTCTATCACAGGTCAACGTCCTACAATGCTGTCCTCTACCTCGTATGCATTCTCTGGAAGAACTAAAAGAATGCGGCATTGAAAGAAATCCACGGGAGCCTCCTTTACAAGCAAGAAGTGACGATCAGGTAATTAATGACTAATAAAACCTATGATTGTTTAACATTGACTGCACGTATGATGTAGTAAGCTGTCACTTCGGCCTTAAGGCTCATGACACATGTACCGCAACGCTGCAGATACAGCTCAGCTGCAGCACGGTGCTATTTTCAATTATACGGTGGCGATAAGCGCGCTGACATTCCGCCATTGACTTTTGATACTGGCATTTAAAAAATCGCTGAAGACAAAAGTCTTTGACCAGTGTGTGTTGAGGTATGATCTACGGCGCTGAGACGTGGTCGCTCTCTATAGACCTTATCTGAAAGCTCGGGGTCACTCAGAGGGCAATAGAGATAGCTATGTTCGGAGTTACCCTGCGAGATGGAATCAGAAATGAAGAGATCCGCAGGAGAACCAAATTCACTGACATAGCTCTCCAAACAGCCCTGCTGAAGTGGCGATGGGCAGGGCACATAGCTCGAAAAACCGATGGCTGAGTGGCCGAGCGGCGACCACGTACCGGATGACGCAGCAGGGGTAGACCTCCCGTAAGGTGGGCCGACGATCTGCTTGAGATGGCGGGAAGCAGTTGGACGGGGGCGACTCAAAATCGGTCTGTGTGGAAAACCTTGGGGGGGGGCTATGTCCAGCAGTGGACGTCTCTAAGCTGACATGATGAAATCGTTGAATGGGCACACGGCGTTACCGTGCTTACGCAATGTGAACCCTTGAAAATGCTCCGAGAGTTGATTGTTCGATATCCAGGTGGTAGAACGTTTTGATCGTGAAAGGTTGGCTGTCAGCTCTCTAAATATTTTGTTGTGCAAAGCGAATCTGAACAGCTGTTCTACACTCTAGATACCCGTCCACTTGTTGATGTTAAAGGCGATTCGTTGCATACATCGTTTGTGGATTTATTCCTCGTGTGGCTTATTAAATATAAACAAAGCAATTTATTATGCGTGGATCTTGCATCATGGTTTTACTTTTATGTGTGCTATAAAAAGGACTAGATTGCCTGCCACTCTTTTATCGTGAGAAGTACGAAGTTGAGAGAAATCTACGCGCAAACAATGTTTGTTCTATTCTTGAACGCTTAAAGCCTGCATTCTATTCTTGAGTGCCAAATTTTTTTCTTGTCCATTCATGCATTCTTGCGGTGACTTACAAACAACACCAAACATACTTTGTTTGGAAAGAGCAATTCTTAAGATGCAAATTATTTCTTTCGTAAACATACATATGATCTGCAGACTTTGCGGTCTGCAAAGTGGCATTCAGTATTCGATGTTTGTTTATTCATATACTTTCTGCTTAAGTATTAATTTTACTGAATTAGTTGCCATATTAGCATCAAAAAAATAAGTTAAGGATGAATTAATAAAAATTCGGGCAAGTGCGAGTCTGACCCGCGCACCGAGGGTTCCGTACGCATTTTACCTTATTTGAGGTTGGTGCTAATTACGCTAGTCCTCTAAATCTGTATGAGCGCCCATACAACTTAGAGGACTATCTTAAATGGAGTCTACTATGTATCTGTGGGGACACCCTTAAATTTTCCACTTTTTTATGTTTTGTAATTTTTCCTTTATTTGCGCTGTAAGACCCTGCTTTTGGCCAAATTTCGTGATTCTAGTTCAACGAGAAATCCCATTTAGGTTTTCGACCCAAAACCTATAGGGAACTTACGGTTGACCTAGAATTGACAATTTTGGATAAAACCAAGGTCTTACAGCACAAGGAAAGGAAAAATTCCGAAAATTAAAGAACGTTGAAAATTAAGGTTAATTTTGGTACAAGTTTTCGCAAAAATCTAATTTTGACGATAATAATATCTTCTTATCGGGTTGACCCAGGACCCTGATTTTTATACACCTAATAGGAACCATAGACCTCAGTATCTGGTATCAATAGCAAATTTCAATTTGCTAGGTCCACCCGTTCCTGAGAAAATCGGTGGGGACACACGGACAGACAGACAGACGGACAAGAAAGTGATCTTATACGGGTTCCTTATTTTACCTTGTGAGGTACGGAACCCCAAAAACCAACGAAAGTTGAAACAAGTACCTGAATTTGAATTACATAAGTTTTAGTACGATAGGTAATATTAAAGCTACAACACGCACGATATAGCTTCTGAATGTTTTGTATTCAATACGTGATATACCTACATGGATTTTTACACTGAAATGAGCTAGTTCCTTTCCTCCCTTTTACCATAATCCCGTATAATTATATATTATATACCCCACAAAGTTAAAGGTGCAAAGTTAATCGCGCTTCTCACCACAAAATCAGTTTCATAACTTTATCGTAGTATTTAATCATATTCCACGATCAATACGAGAACTGCCCACTACCTAATTTAAAAAGGAATAATATTGTAGTATGTAGTATAATAATGAGTAAATTGAAATTAATTATATGTAATCCTATCTCATAAAACTCTTCCAATATGTTTTACTTTAATATTACTTAAATTGTTTATGTACCAAGCATGTTTCTCATCTCTCTCAATAAAAAAAAACCGGTCAAGTGCGAGTCGGACTCGCGCACCGAGGGTTCCTTATAAGTAAAAGTTCACCAGTCATAGTTATGGTATTTTTATTGCCAAATGAAATCCATAACATTACAGTATGAAAAGCTGGAGGAGCATAAATTAAAGAAAAAGGGGTCTTTGTCGTTTGTATTCAGTCATCCTTTATTTTATATTAACATATATCGCTTATTTTATAATATAACTTAAATACCTATACCAGCCTTGCAGCAGCCTTGCAGCAGCCTTGCAAAAGTCTACTGATGAATGATGGTAATATTTTTTATCAAAGTTATTGATTTACAAAGTTTTTAGTGACTATTAGAAATCTGTTACAAAAATACTTATAAAGTAGAGAATAATTAGCAAAAAGGTTTGAAGACTATGTAATTATTTGAAATCTCAATCAATCAATCAGCCTATCGCAGTCCACTGCTGGATATAGGCCTGTCCCAACACGCACCACAGCACACGGTACTCAGCCTTCCGCATCCTTTATCTGGGCTATAAGTCGTTGCTTCGTACCAAATTTCAAGATTTTGAGTTCACGGGAAGTACCCTGTAGGTTTTGATTCCCTTGCGAGTAGTTACGAGTTTGAAAATATTATTAAATTGCTCTTTCTTTTGATTGCGTAGACATAGAAGTTTGATTTTGTAACAGCCTAACGGTGTTCTATACCTGAGTATTTGCTATGAATTCCAATAAAAAAAAAAAAAGAAGTAGCTTCGTACCAAATATCAAGATCTTGAGTTCACGGGAAGTACCCTGTAGGTTTTGATTCCCTTGCGAGTAGTCGCGAGTTTGAAAATATGCTTATATTGCTCTTTCTTTTGATTGTTTAGACATAGAAGTTTGATTTTGTTACAGCCTAACGGTGTTATATACCTGAGTATTTGATATGAATTTCAATTTAATACCTCTACGCGTTCAAGAGAAAGGGGTAGTAACTTTAAATTTATTAAAAATATTTTTTATATGCTGTAACTAAAAAAATACGGTTTTCGCATTTTGTCCTTTATAAGTGATATAAGACGTTGCTTCGTGCCAAATTTCATGATTTTGAGTTCACGGAAAGAACCCTGTAGATTTTGATTCCCTTGCGAGTAGTCACGAGTTTGAAAATATGATTATATTGAAATTAAACTACAGTTTACGGATTTTATCGCGTTATATTACTTTCACTGGTTATTTGTTATTACATTTAAACCGAAAGATCTAGAAACTACATTTTTATTATTACTAGCCAACGTTTCGAATTCTTTACAGGATTCATGTTCACGGCAGACTGAGGTGATATTTGTCTTTGTCTTGAATTTAAAAGTTATCTCAAAGTACCCGAACATTTTTCAACTATTGGTGTTACTATCTACGCAGAATGTGCTCACTGTGTCTTGATGTCTACTGGTGACTTTGTCCTTTTTGGGTTTCATTAGCCTGATAACAGGGTCCCAAGCTGGAGGTACATTCCAACCATCTTCCCTATTGAAATTAGGATGTTTTTTAATTTCAATAGCTTCACGTATCATTCTTGGAATAAAGCGGTGTTCTTTTGCGAGTATCTGTGGTTTATCAAATCGCAGGTAATGGTTGGTTCCTTGTTCTACATGTTCACACACAGCAGACTTCGTCGAGCGTTTGTGTTTAATGTCAGCTATATGTTCCTTTAGTCGAATGCCTATGCTTCTCTTGGTTTGTCCAATGTATGAGAGCCCACACTCACAGTCTATCTTGTAAGCCCCGGCCTCTTGTAAGGGTAACTGACTCTTGACAGATGGTAAAAATTGGCTTATCTTCGTTGGCGGCTTGTAGAAAGTTTTGATTGAAGCTCGCTTCAAGATGTAGCCAATCTTGTCGGTCACGCCCTTGATGTATGGGAGGACAGCAGGTTGTCTCTCTACTGTGGCTGGCTTGTTCTTCGGGGATCTGTGACGTTGGCGCGGTGGTCGGAGCTTGTTGTCTTGCAGAACTTGCTTGACATGTTGAAGCTCGGCGTCCAGGTGTTTCTTGTCACAGATCCCCCGGGCTCTCTGAAACAAAGACATTCCTACGGTAGCTAACTGTTTAGGATGGTGGTGAGATTCACCGTTTAAGTACTTATTTGTATGTGTCTTTTTCCTATACACAGTGTGGCTCAAAGAGTTGTTTTTGTTCCTGATAACAAGTACATCTAGGAAAGCTAAAGAATTGTTTGCCTCTAATTCCATTGTAAATTTGATGTTGTTATGAATAGAATTAAGATGGTCTAGGAATACATTAACACTATCTGTTGGTAAAATTGTAAAAGTGTCATCTACATACCGCTTGTAGAACCTCGGTGTGATGGTGGCCGTCTGTAGGGCTCGCGCCTCGAAGTCCTCCATGAAGATGTCAGCAACAACAGGCGATACTGGAGAACCCATTGCCACACCGTCTACTTGTATGTAGTATTTCTCATCCCATAGCAGATAGCCGGTTGTTAAGCAGTGTTTCAATATTTCTGCATATTCCTCGGGCATGTTGTTCTCTATTAGCTTCCTTCTAGTTATTTCAATACAGTCATGTGCTGGTAAGCATGTAAATAATGACTGTACATCAAAACTAACCATAGTTTCCTTGTCAGAGAGATGTAGGTGTTTTATTTCACTGACAAAATGGTAGGAATCCTTTACATGCGCTCTCGTCTTGCCTCTGATGATTATATTGCTCTTTCTTTTGATTGCGTAGACATAGAAGTTTGATTTTGTTACAGCGTAACGGTGTTATATACCTGAGTATTTGATATGAATTTCAATTTAATACCTCTACGCGTTCAAGAGAAAGGGGTAGTAACTTTAAATTTATTACATATTTTTTTATATACTGTAACTAAAAAATTTCGGTCTTCGCAATTATTCCTTTATAAGTGATATAAGACGTTGCTTTGTACTAAATTTCAAGATTTTGAGTTCACGGGAAGTACCCTGTAGGTTTTGATTCCCTTGCGAGTAGTCGCGAGTTTGAAAATATGATTATATTACTCTTTCTTTTGATTGCGTAGACATGGAAGTTTAATTTTGTTACAGCGTAACGGTGTTATATACCTGAGTATTTAATATGAATTTCAATTTAATACCTCTACGCGTTCAAGAGTAAGGTGTTGTAACCTTAAATTTATTAAAAATATTTTTCTTAAATGATGTAACTAAAAATTTACGGTTTTCGCAATTTTTCCTTTATAAGTGATATAAAAAGTAGCTTCGTACCAAATTTCAAGATCTTGAGTTCACGGGAAGTACCCTGTAGGTTTTGATTCCCTTGCGAGTAGTCGCGAGTTTGAAAATATGCTTATATTGCTCTTTCTTTTGATTGCGTTGATATAGATGTTTGATTTTGTTACAGCCTAACGGTGTTATATACTTGAGTATTTGATATGAATTTCAATTTAATACCTCCACGCGTTCAAGAGAAAGGGGTAGTAACTTTAAATTTATTAAATATATTTTTCGTATATGATGTAACAAAAAATTTATGGTTTTCGCAATTTTTCCTTTATATGTGCTATAAGGCGTTGCTTCGTACCAAATTTCAAGATTTTGAGCTCACGGAAAGTATCCTGTAGGTTTTGATTCACTTGCGAGTAGGCGCGAGTTTGAAAATATGCTTATATTACTCTTTCTTTTGATTGCATTGACATAGAAGCTTGATTTTGTTGCAGCCTAACGGTGTTATATACTTTAGTTTTTGATATGAATTTCAATTTGATACCTCCACGCGTTCAAGAGAAAGGGGTAGTAACTTTAAATTTATTAATAATATATTTTTATATGCTGTAACTAAAAATTTACGGTTTTCGCAATTTTTCATTCATATGTGATATAAGACGTTACTTCGTACAAAATTTCAAGATTCTGAGTTCACGGGAAGTACCCTGTAGGTTTTGATTCCCTTGCGAGTAGTCGCGAGTTTGAAAATATGCTTATATTGCTCTTTCTATTGATTGTTTAGACATCGAAGTTTGATTTTATTACAGCCTAACGGTGTTATATACCTGAGTATTTCATATAAATTTCAATTTAATACCTTTACGCGTTCAAGAGAAAGGGGTAGTAACTTTAAATTTATTAAAAATATTTTTTTATATGCTGTAACTAAAAAATTACGGTTTTCGCATTTTGTCCTTTATAAGTGATATAAGACGTTGCTTCGTGCCAAATTTCATGATTTTGAGTCACGGAAAGAACCCTGTAGATTTTGATTCCCTTGCGAGTAGTCGCGAGTTTGAAAATATGATTATATTGCTCTTTCTTTTGATTGCGTAGACATAGAAGTTTGATTTTGTTACAGCGTAACGGTGTTATATACCTGAGTATTTGATATGAATTTCAATTTAATACCAGCAAGCGTTCAAGAGAAAGGGGTAGTAACTTTAAATTTATTAAAAATATTTTTTTATATGCTGTAACAAAAAAATTACGGTTTTCGCAATTTTTCCTTTATGAGTGATATAAGACGTTGCTTCGTACCAAATTTCAAGATTCTGAGTTCACGGGAAGTACCCTGTAGGTTTTGATTCCAATGCGAGTTTGAAAATATGCTGCAATTTGCAGCATATACGACTGTATCTTTTGATTGCGTTGGATTAGAAGTTTGATGTTTTTACAGCTCTATGGAACCGTAGATTCGAGTATTTAGTATAAATTTCAGTTTGATACCTCCACGCATTCCTGAGAAAAAGGGTCTTGACAGACGGACGGACAACAAAGTGATCCTATAAGGGTTCCATTTTTTCCTTTCGAGGTACGGAACCCTAAAAATGTGTTTATTTACATTTAAGTTAAATTATATTTTTAATAAGTATAATTTTATTAATAGAGTCAATAAATGACTCATCATAACTTTCGCATGCCTGCTAACTGGGCTACTCAAGGCGTGATAAGCTAAGGACTATCAAGTATGAAATACTAGTGTAACATATTTGTAACCAGATCTCTGCGAATAATAAAGATTTCATTTCAATTCATTATACCGCCTAAATCAAATAAGTGGAATGAAAATAAAATATGATTTTCTTTTTTTTTCTTTTTTCTTTTTTAAAAAGACAACTCCCGCATTAGGACTAAATCCTGTGTCGCGGGGGACTTTACAAACATACAACTAACGGACACAATGAACACCCAGACTCGAAACGACAACTTATGAATCACACAAAGTGTTGTCTCGTGTGGGGATCGAACCCACAACACTTCGGCGCAGTGTCAAGCGGTGAGGCGGCCGCTTAAACCACTGCGCCAACCGTGCAGTCTCTTATTGAGTAATGAGAAACATAATCATATCTAAGGAATTAATATTTATTTATTTTTTGGTTTTCAGTGCAGAAAAAAACACTGCTTGATGAAGAACAAAGGTCTTTTAGACAATGAAGGCAAAGTTGACTTTGATAAACTTGAAACTTTCTTGGACACTTGGTCTGAGAACGAAACACATATTGCAGAAGGTGTGAAAGTAGCTAAAAAAGTATGTTTGGAGGGGAAAGAAGGACCCCAAGAACCATTCATGATGAAGAGACCCGACTTCTGTGAACCTGATGTTTTGTATGAATGCGTCCCTATCAATATCATATGGGTAAGTGCATCACTGGTTTTATAGAAATAGGTAACTATTTGTATGATTGAATTTGGTCCATGACATGAAATCTTGAAGATTTAAGTATTAGAACTGTGTCGGAAAGCCGACAATACAACCTACTTACATGTTGTGGACTACGGCCTAACTCTTGACATACAAAAAAAATTATAAAGATAACCGATAATAAACATTTGAAATGCCTGATGGAAAAGTATCACCTAGCTTGGTCGCGCATGACATACTACTCTATGGTAGATTCTTAGTGTTCCTGCTACTAAGGGAAGTCGATAGCACCACCGGCATTAAAAGCACCGTAATAGCGTATACCTGTCCGTGTGGTGACGGATTAAGAATACGGAATGTCACCACCCCATATCATCCCATGGGTGTCGTAAGAGCCGACACAGGGACCATACTATGCAGAGAACAGCACTGTAAGAGAAGGAAAACTTGATACATACCCTATACCAACCCGTTTAGCCAGCTTGGTATAGTAGGCCAATTTCTCCTTTCAAAGGAGAGGCCTAGTCCAGCAGTGGACTTTTAAAGGCTGATGATGATGATGATAGCGTATACTGAACTTCTTTCGGCAGTCGGACATACAAGCACTACCAAGGTCACACTGAACTCTGAGTGGAAGATGGAGACGCACAACAGGGGTTTTCTATCTCGATTAAATAGAGACGAAAGCAGAATAGAAAAGTATCTATTAAGACATAGAAGAAGTCAACGTGTGGCATACTGAGACAGGTACCTTAAATATTCAATATCATTATTTTTTGTTTCAGAATTGCCAGATTACTGACGCTTATGCTCCCTGCCGGACTCTGATTACTCACATGGAAGAATGCAAGCCTTTCGTATACAAGACACCGCCGATATAAGAATAACTTTCTTCTTATTCAACAATGATGACAATTAAAATTATTATAAAAAAGCTTGTAAAAACAGTATTAGTCTCATAGTTTTTTAGTAATGTGATACAGAGGTCGAGATTATAGATATACATAGATATACGAGCAGTGTGATTTATGTACCAGCGACGAATGCGACGATAGACTAATAGCTAAATAGACTTAGCAACTAGCTCCGGCTCGACACCCACTAAGAAGACTACAGATTTGCTGCTGTTACGTTTCAAAAGTAACAGCTCAAACTAATTAGAAACTTCCAAAGGCCAAAATATATGGAATAAATCGTACGGGGCCTGCACCCAAACGCTAAAATAAGCCGATTGTTGTGATAATTTTGCTAAGTTTTGATCAAATTTATACCTGCAATCAATTTAGTCCCTGTGACGAGAATGTCCATGTAAAAATCAACGTTTCATTGCAAATACATAAATCACATGACTAAATTGAGAGCTCTCGTAATTTTATAAGACTTATGTCGCATAATAATTATATTGTACAATATAACTAAAATGAGGTTGTTTCATTCTTAGCAGTTATAGCTTATTGTCAAACCTATTTAAAATATTACTGACGGAATTTTCATATTCCTCAATTCAAATCAATACTCATGTTTTTTCTTCCTATAGAGAAAATTAGATCAAATGATGGTTACAATCAAAACCGAGCAAAATGGAGAAGGCGGACAAGGGGACCCGGGTCGGGTCTCCTTGTCCGCCCAGATAATGGGATAAGGCGAAGAAAAGAAGATGGTTACAATCAAACACAAATCGAGATTTAGAGTTATTTATTCCATTAGGCTAATTTAATACTTATAACTTGTCTGCCTCCGTGGTCCAGTGGATAGCGTATGCGACTGCTGATCGGAGGTCCCGGGTTCGATTCCTGGGTCGGGCAAAAGTGTTACTGGGTTTTTCCGAATACTCAGTAGCAGCCCGGAATCTGGTGATGTGATAGGCTCGCCCCCTATTACGTGGGACCTAAAAATTCATGGCGAAATGTGGGTGTAATATTTACACCTCTGCCTACCCCTTCGGGATACAGGCGTGAGACTATAAATAAACATAAAAATAATACTTACTTATAAACGTCAAATCCTAATCTCATAAATTCCTTTACCTTTATTTCCATTTTAAATTAATGGAAAATGCTTTGAATGTTGTGGCAATCTACGATTCCATTGACGACCGTGAGACCACCACGTCTGCTTATTTCTAAATCGCAGCTCCTAAAAAATTATTTCAGCATAACCATGACAACAACAGAAAATAAACAATACATTTACGTGCGGATAATTAAAGACATTTTATTATTAGATTGTTGCAATTTATATAAAGCACTCCATAGCCAAAAAATTATCGCAATAGTGTTAAATACTCTACCGTTGCCTGCAGATATTCTACAAGATGATTGATGTGAGTGCGCCAGATGTAAAAAGTTGTTTCTCTTTTGACTACATATTATAAGATCTAAGAATATCTTATAGAATAACGTAGGTGTCTTTATATAAATAAGCTGCGGGAAATATAGTGTTTTAAGGTTTACTAGATTCCATAGAAAGTCCTTGACAACTAGTAGCTATTATGTTCAGTAGGGAGGCAGATTATGATAAGCTAAATGGATCACCATATAATGATTAAAAAGTTAATATCATCATCATAGACGATAGACGTCCACTACTGAACATAGGCCTCCCCGAGGCTAATAAAATTTTATATAAACCAAACTAAATAAGTCTGATTGCCTTGACCCGAAGAGAAAATACAAAAATATACTTATCCAAAATTCTGAAATTAAGAAAAAGGATCTAAGTACACTGTTACCTTTTAGTTAAGTATGTTCTTTATCAGTATAAATCATGTCCACCTATAGATGCTTATGTAATAAAGTGATCGGTGTGTGACAAGAATTAAGGATAGCTATGATTTATTTATAACAATACGCTCCCGAGACCGTACTGATTTACTTGTAAAGGTCAGATGTCAACACGTTAACGTGAATTGGAAAGTGATGAAGAGTTGATAAACTGATTCAAATGAAGTGTTATGAATGGATTTCTCATAGGCATCGTAAAACGCCACTAAAAGACGACATGAACACGGGAAGCGTACACCTGTGTTCTTACAACACATGATTGTATATTACAGCTTATATACTGATAAAATATATAACAAGATTGAGATTAACACTGGCGATTAAAAAGAGTGGGCACTAGTTTTATTGCCCGTTCTTTCTCGTGGTTCTTCCTATTGCTTTGCGAACGAGGCAGTAAATGTAAATGTAGAAGCATTAAGTAATTTACTTTAAAAATTTGACGTTCATAAGCGTCACCTTGTGACCTAGATGAATAAATGATTTTTGACTTTGACTTTGTTATCAACAAGTACAGGTCTCTCATGAGACAATTAGAGGATTTGGCCTACTACCACGCTGTGTACCACGAGTTTTGTCTGCGTAGAGCAGACAGACAGATGCACCGACATGGAGAAACAATAACGGTTCCTTGTAGTATAATACGGTATCCTAAATAGTGAGACCAGCTTCAGCCTTATACTAAGAAAATTTCCAAACTTTGCACTCACTGCCATCTGTATATCGTTACCGTAAACGCTAACATCAGCATTCTACTTCAGGTTTACGTAGTTCTCGGTGTATATTCACTATATAGATGGCGTTCTTGCTGCTTCTAGTTCGAAACAATTTCCCAAAGTTAAAATTTGTGGTATTTTACTATACTTGAGTGTCATTTTACGTGCAATGGGTTGCCGTCTGTGTTTCTAAAAAAAACTTTTCCTAGTAGAAAGTTACGCGAAATCTAAACACACATGGGAATCAAAACATAGTTGAGTCAAGATGATTATTGCCATAACGAGGTTTCAAACATTAGTATTATGAGACGTAACTAGAAACACTACCTACTTTATTTCCCAAATAAAACTGCATTACATTACCTACTTAGATATCCAGTAGTTGTTCAGTGATTTTACAGTGTAGCGGCTAAGAACTGTTTCTTAATACACTAGAACGTGACTGCGTAACGTGATTTTAAGCAAGCTACAAGCGAGTATATTGAGATACAGTATGAAATACGAATATAAAATATTTATGAATACAATAATAACAGTGCTTTTGATAACTGCTGCGTTGTTTGTAAGTAATTGTTATTTTGACTAAGAGATTAAGACTTGCAATGTATGAGCACATTAGTTAGGTATACTTTTTTCAGTTTTCGCCAAAATTCTAGTGCTCTCTGAAGTTGAACCATGCAGGTGTTTGCGCAGGTACAGGCAAACAGAAAATCTTTACAAAACAAAATATATTTCAATATAAGTACATATTTTTGTTACCATGACAAATAAATTAACTTCTAGTTTATTGTGACTACAAAGTAATGAACCAAATGTGAACCAAGGTCAATTATTTAGGCAAAAAGATGTTGAAAACTGTAAACATATAATTATTATCTACGTACATTCATCCCATTTTCCTTATCAATTCACGGTAGAGGTGAGCAATATTCTTGGTGGATGACAAACAATTAAACAAAATAGTAAGTAAATATCACAGACGTACAAGAGTATATAGGTAAGTATAAGGTAACAATCAACAAAATGTAAATAAAACAACAACAAGTGAATAAAAACACAACATAATATGTCAAACAGATAATTTAAAGTTGTGTGGCGCGTTTCTTAGTGACTGTACTTTACGGAAGATTCGAACACAAATTCAAATTTCAAATGCAATACAACATAATTATTATCTGAATGCAACCAATCATAGCCGAATGCATCACGCTACGAATCGTGAAGTCCCCTCCTGCTACCCTCCCCGTCTCGCTGACACCTAATTTTCGATTACTGCGCAGCTATACCATAGTAATTTTACTATGGCGATACAAAGCAACTGCAGAGGCAACTAGAAATTTGGCGATACCTATACCTATAAATAACGTGGTAAGCTAAGATTTGGTCCGATATACCTATAAAGAGTCGAGGCCATTCAATAGCATCTGCCGAGAAATGTTTCAGACTCTACCAATATAATACTCCGCGTCCCGGAAATCTTCAAGCTTTAACCACATTAATCAGTAGTTTAAAATTATTCATAGTTTCGACGTATCTGTCTAGTGTTGAACATTTTTCTACGTGAACATTTATTTGAATTCCACGTACCCTTACTCTTTATTGCTAGTTATGTACATTACAATAATCCACTGCCCTTACAAGGATATCAAAGGTACCTACCAATTGACATAAAATTGATCCACTAGAGTTAAAAATAGAATTCAATTTGGAATAAATCAATCATTATGACAAATTATAGGTTCATGGTAGTAAACGGTGGGATAAGTGACAAATGCCAAGTTGTAGAAACTTGAGAAAAAGTTTGAATACAATTAACGAACATTAAACACATTACTCAGGTGGTCAACACGACGGGCCAAGCGAAGATAAGAAGGCTACAAGGCAGGCCAGCACAATGTATCGGCCATCCAGATTTACTGGTAAGAGTACAATCAGAGGCTTAGTACAACCTTATCCCACATTATAAAGACATATTGACTGTGCTTATACACTGCAAGTTTCACCTCAATGCTCCGTTCTGCGAATCTGCCTGGCTCACTTTGAGTGCCTATATATTTTTTTATAGACTCACGCCTGTATCCCCGAATGGGTAGGCAGAGGTGTAATATTACACCCACATTTCGCCATGAATTTTCAGGCGAGCCTGTTGCCGTACCAGGCACATTACCAGACTCCGTGCTGCTACTGAGAATTTCCTAACGGAAAAACCCTATAGCACTTTGCCCGACCCGGGAATCGAACCCGAGACCTCCCAATCCCACGCGCACATTAATGGCGCGAGACCAACGAGGCAGTCGTGCCAATATGATTGTACTAAGACCATACAATCCTAACTCATACTAATCCATCTGGTTCCTTCTTTTATAGATGACTGACGGCTTCGACTGACCCTGCCCTATTCGAATATTTCGGAACGATTGTCACCATCACATAATCATTTAAACCAGTCATTTGTACTTTGAGATAAACACTTCATCAAGCAATGTCATGAACTGTGGTGTCTAGTTGTCGCATCATTTTACTCATATGGCTGAAGTGATCGCCGTCACTGTTAGTACGCGTACCATGTCATACAAACTACAGTAGTAATATTTGTCATATACAGTGTAATCCACAAATTGTTATTCCGAATCTGGATCTACTCTTTATTTCAAGTACCCTCGGAATCTAGGGCCTTTCTACTATTATCTGTTGCCGCCAGATTAATAATGCTGTTTTAACTATCTCTTTCAATCACTGTAGAATTTAATTGTGATATTTTATTTTCCAGTTAAGATTCTGTTGCGCTTTACCTCCGTTTTTTACAAGGGATGTGGCTAGAAAATGCGGAGGTATATTTGAAATGTTGGATCTAAAGTTTAACGTCACTAAAATAAGGCGATACAACTATAACGTAAGTAACTTCATTTTCTTTTTGTACCTAACCTTTGAGGATATTCTAAAGGCCGGAAAACATATAGCAAAGCTTACGCAGCACAGCGCAAGCTACAAGTAATTAAGCACAATGTGAAACTATTGCAGCTCCTTACAATAATAAAATTTATATACATTATATTGGTGGTTTCAAGAGTGGCGTCGAGTTTTATTGCCTGTTCTTTCTTGTGGTTCTCTATTGCTTTGCGAACGTGGCAGTAAAAGATTCATTAAGTAATTAACTTTAAAAAAATTACTTTCTTATTCGGCACCTTGTGACCTAGATGAATAATAATAATAATAATTTATAATAATTTATAAATGAATTAGATGGATAAATGATTTTGACTATGGGTATCGAACATAGGGTCTAGTACGAGTTTTGCACTCGATCGTCACGGTGACGATAGACTAGTTAACGGGAACAATTTCCATACATTTTTTAAAAGCGGAGTGCAGCGATCGATAGAGACCGCTAGGGGGCGCATTTGGAAATGGACGAAAATTGTTCCCGTCGGCTAGTCTATCGTCACCGTGTAAAACTCGTACTAGGCCCTAGGATGACACACATTTTTAGTGCGATCTATGAAGATTTATTCCAAGTCTGAGTGCTTATTATCTTCGTCATTTAAATATATATTAAGTCACAGAGAAGAGTTACGATTTTTATATACAAATTTACGAACATTGATAGGTCACCTACGGTTTATATTTCCTGTGAATATCCCTTTTCGTTTTCACCAGTAACCATTTCGGTTACCCAGCACACTCACTTACAAACTCCACATACCAAGCGTCATTCATGTTATCATCAACCCTGTATATAAACTGTCCCACTGCTGGGCACGGGACTCTTCTCACTATGAGAGGTAAGGCCTTAGTCCATCACGCTGGCCAAGTGCGGGTTGGCAGACTTCACACGTCTTTCAAGAACATTACAGGTTTCCTCAAGATGTTTTCCTTCACCGTTTAGCAAGCGATAATTAACAATTTAATTCACATATTGGTGCGCGCCATGGATTTGAACCTGAAGGTTCGTTTCCATGCTTGCCGAGGCTCGACAAGCATCCACAAGCACCAAGCGTCCAAAAATCTCGCTTGGCATTTGGAAGTCGTTTACACGCTTGTGAATGCGTCAGTGTGCCACGTGCATCCAAGCATGGCGGACATCGAACTTGTATCGGTTATTACGTTTGGTTTAACCTACTTTTATTTGAAACTAGATGTGCCCGCGGTTACACACGCGTTATTTAAGGCTACTGCTCCGATTCCGTAGCTCATAGCGTTATGTTATATAGCTAATAGCCTTCCTCAATGAATGGGCTATATATCATCGAAAGAATTTTCAAATCGGTCCAGTATTTTCTGAGAATAGCGCGTTCAACCAAACAAACAAACTTTTCAGCATAATATACTAGAGGATGCCCGCGGTTACTTACACCCGCGTCATTTAAGGCTACTGGTCCGCTCTCGTCGCTCATAGCGCGCGCTTTATATAGCCTATAGCCTTCCTCGATAAATGGGCTATCTAAAACTGAAAGAATTTTTCAAATGAGACCAGAAGTTCCTGAGATTAGCGCGTTGAACCAAAAAAACAAACAAACAAACTCTTCAGTTTTATATATGTATTAGTACTAGATGATGCCCGCGGTTACACCCGCGTTATTGAAGGCTACTGCTCCACTCCCGTGGCTCATAGCGTGATGTTATATAGCCTATAGCCTTCCTCGATAAATTACCTATCTAACACTGACATAATTTTTCAAATCGGACCAGTAGTTCCTGAGATTAGCGCGTTCAGCCAAACAAACAAACAAACAAACTCTTCAGCTTTATATATTAGATTAGATTAGATACAAGTAAAGCAAAAGCAAGGAACAAACAAGCAAAAGAAGTTCGACCACTCATTGTGAGACAGAACTAGACGGGCGTTCGTTGAGAGATCACAGCGGCTTTTAAACGCGCGCCAACGTGTGAACGCGTCGCAAGCGCTTGCCGCAAGCGCCCTTTGATCTGTGTCACGGCTCACGTAAGCAAAGCCAAACGCCTTCTTTACGCGCTCGTGCTTGTGGACACTTGTCCAGCCTTGGCAAGCACGGAAACGCACCATGAGACTTTTTGCGTAGAAGTCGGTCGGACTCTCCACTAGGCTATATTATTATAATATATATACCAAGTGCTAAAGCTTATGGTGCGTTTCCATGCTTGCCGAGCCTCGACAAGCATTTGCTCTATGGTTCTGCGGTAGTGTAAGCGACTGCGGATCATGAGGTCCTGGCTTCGATTCCTTGGTCGAACAAAAAGTGACATTGGGTTTTTCTGTTAGGAATTATCCAATAGAAGTTCGGAGTCATCATCATCATCATTATTTCAAATAAAAGTGGGTTAAACCAAACGTTATAGTCGATACAAGTTTGGTGTCCGCCACGCTTGGATGTACGTAGCACACTGACGCATTCACAAGTGTATAAACGACTTCCAAATGCCAAGCGAGATTTGTGGACGCTTGGGGCTTGTGGATGCTTGTCGAGCCTTGGGAAGCGTGGAAACGCACCTTTAAATGTTGTTACCCACACAATTCACATTGCTCGCAGATTCCCACTTAGTTTCTGCTACAACTTCGATCAGCTTGTAGGACTGTACTTACCTAAACCACATTAATAAGTTATTCGTACCTCCGGGAAATGCTTCTCGCTTGAAACGGATATCATACATCCCGAACGAGGACTGTACAATTTGTCATGTATTAACTTCGAAATGGGTTGAGTAAAACTTACACTATTTTGAAACCTGGTAGTACAGATAAATATGAATCTATGCGACTTTTTTTTCGCTAGTACTATTTACCAATAAATTGTCGTTATTGATCTGAAGCTGCAAGTAAAAAAAAAAATTAAGATATAATGTATAAACAACATAATTAAAGATAGATAACCAATAATGGGAATCCTGCCGTTTTGCCGAAAAGATTTTGACAACATTTCATTACCCAAACAAATTTTAGCAACATTTTTTTATACTATAGCAATATTTCGAATGATTTTAGTACTTACGCATATTTTATTTGATCAAATTTTTACTTGGCAAAATATTACCAAGTATAATGTCATTATGGCATTTGGACTTTATCAAATGATTTATTTCAGCAAACAATCTTCAGACAATAAACGTTTGCTGATATTAGTTTATTTATGGAAGTAGTTAGAGTAGGTTAATTATAAAAAAAATGGTTAGGTTAGGTAGGTTAGGTTAGAACTGTGACATCCAGAAACGACTTGAATTAATAGAAAAAAGAGATTGTTTTTAGTAGGTTACCCGGAACTGAACTATTTAGATTAGGATAATTATTGATTTTGCGTAAAAACTGTTATTCCAACTGAAATATTTGACTAAATAAAAAATGTAAAAAGTACTAGTTGGTAAACAAGTTATAGTTTAAACGTTCATTTCCCAAACATCAGGTTTGCGTTACAATTTTTTGTGAATAGATTTTTTGCTAAGTAATAATAATAATTTGGTAAATAAAATTATACGAAAAATTTTTTGGGAAGTGAAAATTTGTCAAATTTCTTTCGGTCGAACAAGGAGAGCCCCAATAATGTCATCGCTAAAAAAATGAGTAATGTGTGTAGCCCTTAAAATGAAATATCCAATGCTCGACGTTGGTCTTTTTAAGTGTGCTAGTTTTAGCAAAAAGAACATTATGACTATTTTCTGCTATTTGGTACAGATATCGTGAAACACTAAAGTAAAACTTTAGCATACGTTTATTTACAGATTCATTATTGGAAAATGGAACATAACATTTACATTTGAAACTCATATCATTTGCAAATCAATTTAAAACTATGTTGAATAATTCGTCGATGTTCTTTCCGCAGTAACCATTAGCCATAGAAGAAACCTAGGTATAATCGTATACCGTGATAAGACATTTTACTCTAAGACAATTAATACTTCATTAGCATTAGAGTTAAGAATTCGGTCAAAGCTCTCCAAAAGGCAGGGAAAAGCAGACCGCAAAATATTATTCAGAGTCCCTGCTCTTAATTGTTAGCAACTTGTGTGCTTATTCTTGTTTTGCTAGGTTTGAATTCCCAAATAATAACATTTATTGTTTCACAGTGTAGGTACTGGTATTGTGTCCTCGATCAATATGGACTCATAACAGAAAGAGCTGAAGTGGACCACGAAAAGTTTTTTACTCATTTGGATCTTTGGGTGACCCTGAACCCAAGTTTTACCGATGTCATGATAGAAGCCAAAATTCGATGCAAACAGCTTTTCCGATACTACTTGCCAATAAGAGTCTGTCAGTTCTCCACTCTTAGCATGTGCTTCAGAAATTATTTGAATACGGTAAGTATTAAAATTACCCTCAACTTATTTGTTTTTATAATCCTTGTAATGTTTAATAATTAATGTGGGTATTGCATCCTTAGTGATATAAAATCTTACATAAATGTATTATTTTACGGGTTTTATATACTTTTATGACGACTCCACATTATCAGTCCTGTTTTGAAACTGTCTCATCGCGGCAACATGACTCTTCCAACCATGACAAAGGTTAGGCAGTTACATGCTAGCCAAGTGAATAGTGCAATTTTAATTTGAGTTCCTCTTAATATATATTACTGCAACATAGCCGCTGACTAATATTCTTACCACATTCATTTTTTTTTTCAGTACTGTCCAGTTATAGTACCAACGCCAGAATGTCAAGAACAGCAACAGTTCTTCAAAAAATGCGGCAAATATTTTGCATGATACCAAAATTTATACATTTGAAATATTAAATATCTTTTTACTGTAACATGTACAATGTACTTCGACTAAGTTAATATTTTCACCATTTGCTTAATCGGGAAAATGAAGTGCTTTTATTTGTAGTCCATCCAATATAATGGTGTAATGGTTAATTCCATACTTAAAACGAATGTATCTTTAAGGTGCTGATACACTTGAGCATTCACCTGTAATGAGCATTCTCACGAATGTTACAAAACAAATGAGTGTGTTTTAGCGAGCATTCTCACGAACATTCGGGCGAGCCTCAGAATATAGACAATACATAGAATTCGCGCTACAATGGCGGTTGAACCCAATATATTTACTTAACTTTGACTTATGATTTTAATCCAGGGAAGAATCTTCGTAGTTTGTCACTAATTTTTATATGACTACTGACGGGCTTACTCATAGAAATATCGATAAAATATCGATAATGTTTACAATAGATCCTTAGATTTGGTTTACTCAGAATTAATTTCAATAGAATGTTGATAAACTCTCGATATCGATAAATAAATTTGAACGTAGGAACAGACACTTGTGTGATTTATTAAACCTGTCCAAATTAAAATCTGCATTTTATTATTTAGAAATTTCAGTTGTTTATATAGCTTATTCTTCATCATGTCAGCCTAGAAACGTCCACTACTGGACATAGGCTTCCCCCAAGGTTCTCCACACAGGCCGATTTCGAGCCACTTTTCACTAGAAATAAATCATAAGTGAAACTGAAGTATATATATTGGGTAAAACTTTTGTTGTAGTGCGATTTCTTTATATTTTCTATATTCTACGGACTATTTGAATTTAGAATGTTCGCTAGAATGATTGTGAAAATATTTGGTTCGACAAAACTGAAAACGGCGAATGCTCGGTGTTCTGTTACAAGTGAATGCTTAGGTGTATCAGCGCCATAAGAACTTCGTAAGAACTTTAAGAAGTATTGATAAGAAAATAAAATAACTAAATATTTAATCGAAACATCGCATTTATTCTAATATCGAACTTATTGAGACGATGAAATGACAATATTTCTAGTCAATCATGCTTAATATTAAATTACACTACATATTAATTAGCTATTATAATAAGATTTATGCATACATTCAACAGTGATTCATCAGCATTCTTTATACACACATGATATGGAAACAGAGTACACTCTACGCACACTCAGCCATAAGGCGAATATTGTAACGTTTGATGAACTTACTCTGATTACACTTATTAATACTGTCACGTAAATGCTCATAGAACAACTTTCATTATCACACGCACCAGTATTCCCTTATCACTTTCCTTTTAGGAATGTTAATTAAACTAAGCTAACAGTCTTTTTAACGGCTTCAAGGGAGAAGTCGAGGGTTGTACCGGCCAAAGTACAGGATCATACCAGATGGGTTGTGTCGCACAAAGTAGAGGAAGGGCCTGTCGAACTTTAGCCGCGGTGCCGGAGCGCTCCTGGTTGGTAGTCGAGCTTGTCTGGGCCTTAGGTGTAAAGGCAAATGCATCGCGTCACTAATGTCATGAGGATCATGGAAAGCCCTTTGGTAATCCCTTGGCTCATCCCAGTCATTCAGCCATCTAGCACGACGCCTCTGTGCTACAGTCAAAGTCTCTGGGTATTCTTCAATGTGGTGCTGCTCTCCAATAGCGCCTTCTCCGCAAGTTACAAATGTGTTTAGTTGCACCATATCCGATAAATAAAGATCCTTTGATGGTCCATTCAAGCCACCTAAGTCTGCATGCTCTTCGTCGAACAAATCCTTTAATCCCATTTTCTTTAATGTTGAAGAAACGTTAAATGCTGATTTGTGAGAAAATCTGGGTATTTGAAGTTCCACTCCAGTGCGTGGCAGTAAAGTTCGTAGGACGCGGTTCCATGTTGGCGTTGTAGGCATGGCCTCTAGTAATCTCTGCTCAAGCTTCTCCAAATCATCAGCGTGCACCACGTTGCCTTGTTGTCCGGGCATTAAAAACATGGTGCTAACAATAGTATTAGTGTTTCCTAAAGCAGCCACAGTAACGTCTAGAACTGGGTCGTAGCCAGCTAAAAATCCTTTCTTGTAGACGACTGCAGGTACAGGAACAAGACGCCTCTGTCGGACATTTGGTGACACTACGAAGTACATTTCGCCGTCTCTGCCATCAACTGAAGTGCCGGTACAGTCAGTCTGAAACGTAAAAATAAACATTAAATTACACCCGTGTCTCACGTGGTGTCTAAACGTAAATGAAATGAAATGAAAAAAAATATATATTTGAACCAACACCTTAATACATTAAATACACCAAACTGCGTGACAGTTAATCGGCGGGACAAGCGCTCATTATATTCACAACTGGCTTGGATTAAACTATGTGAAAGTACAACACCTACCCATCACTATGCTACAGCGATATAAAGTATTATAATAATCCATATCACTGCAACACGATAACAGGCCGGTATTGCATATACAAATCGTACAATGTAGTGGACATACAAATCATGTTAATTGATAATTATCAATTAACATGATTTGCATGTCGAGAGAAATAAAGTGACATACTATTACCTACTTAGTTACAATCAGTTTATAATCAGGTACAAAAACTTTAACCCTATACAAGCGATTTTACCATGAAAGAAATGCATAAAAATTTAATTGTAATTGTCATAATGTGCTTATTTGTCGGTAGTGGCAGCGCAAAGAAAAATAAAACTTACCATGAAAATGTTAGTAGTAAACGCAGCTAAAGGTGACTGCATAATAATATTGTTTGTTTTCATGTATTCAGGGATTCTCCCCCAAGAATATCTCTTAACAAGTAGGTTTGTTCTTCTTCTGATAATATCACTGATCAATTTAAAGTTAATTTCCTCAACGTGGCCATTGTAGAAATGCTGTGCTCTTTCCTTATAGAAAGTAAGGATTTTACCTTTGTTTCTGTCACTGTACAACTCTCTAATAAATGCAGAAACGGCAACTCCAGATTGTGGCGTTGTTTCAATTGAGTCAGATATATTTTTCAATGTAAAATGAGGATTAAAGGTAACCATGTCGTCTAGTTTAAGAATTTCGTTCATTTCCCCTGATGTTGCTCCCTTTGCTCCCATAAATATCATGGCCAACATTGAGAATATTGAATACGGCGAAAATACAAAGCTTCTGTTTTTATCAATATCATCAACTATAGCATTCCAATGTCTAAAAGCAAGTTCATTGGATAGTTCTGAGAAACGTGCAATATCTTCGCCCAAATTTTTTGTGGTTACCTCTAGCCCCTGATTTTCATTTGAAAATTCCAACACAATATCTTTGTTTTCGTTATTGTCGGAGCTATATTGGTTTTCTGACTTCACTTTGTCTTTAGGAATTTCGTTGGCTTTCGGTGGTGAAAGAGTTGGTATAAGTTTCCAAGAATTATTTCTTTGATTTATTAGTTCCTCCTCATCAATATTAACTTTTTGAATTTTCTTTTTAAAATCATCTACTTTTGGCAATGGCTCAGGATATTTATCTTTTTTATTAGCCATATTTGGTTTATCTTTAAGATTGATTTTATTGATCTTAGTGTGAGTAATTTTATTTGGTATCGCAGTGGTTTCAGTAATATCTAACTCTGGTAATGATGTAGTGATATCTGCAATGAGTTTATCATCAGAAATTGATGAAGACGTTTTACTTCCATCTTGAATAATCGCGGGTATTTTATCAAAAGAAATTTCGTCCTTTAATTGGGTGCTACTATGATTGGATTCATCTTTAGTATTGTTTTTCGTTTCAGTTCTGTCATCAGCGGCAATTTCTTGTATTTTAGAATCATCTTTTGAAGAGGACCCGGATATTTGAACAAATTCCTTCTCGTTAGATTCGGTTGTGGCAATTTTATCTTCAGGTTTCTTTTCCTCCTTTACTGATTCTTCTTTGTTTATCGCAGACGATTCTGTTTGTACGTTAAAGTCTTTTTCAGTTTCAATGCCTAAGTTGATTGTGGTTTTAGTAGTTTCTTCTTTTATGACAGCTGTTTCAGTGGTTGTTGATGTTGTTGTAGTTGTGGTTGTCAGCGTTGTACTAGTAGTAGTAGAAGTATCTTTCTTTACTTTGTTTGATATTCCGGGTGTAGTTTCTGAAACCTGTGGATTTTCTGTAGTTGAAGTGGTTATATTTTTCTCTGCAGTTGTAATATGAGCACTGTCGTCGGTTTTTTGTGGTGAGTCTATAGTAGATGGACCCTGATTTACTATTTGAGACAAAAGATCACCCATAGATTCGGATAAGATTGGATCAATCGTTGTTGGCTCGGCGACAGCTGCTGTACTTGTAAATTCTACCTTTTGAACAGTGTCGATTATTATGTTGGTCTTATTATCTAGAGTTGTTTCTTTTTCTGCAGTGTTTTTGTCTAATGCAATGTTTTCCAATTTGTTCTTCTCTTCTGTTTTTTCTTTTTCATTTTTATCATGAGGATCTATTGTAGATATTTTAATGAAATTATCGTTATTATTCTCTGAATCATCAGTTGTTTTAATAGTTGTTTCATTGCTATTACCTGTGGGTATATCCATGTCTAAGTCTTCTTTACTTTCTACATCTAAAGAGCTTATTTTAGTTGTTTCTAATAAGTTATTGGTTGTTGGTACTGGCTGATAATTCCCCCCCAGGTCTGATGCTATTTGACTTATACTTTGAGCCACATCGAACAAAAGTAAAGGATCACTGTCTTTTTCATTGCCATCGTTATCGTGCACACTTGGCTTACTTTCAGTATGAGGCAAATTCATTTTATCAACTGATAAATACTCAGTTGAAGAAACAGTTGTAGATGGGGATATAGATTGAGTAGTTATTGTAGTGGCATTAAATTTATCGTCATCTGAGTCTTTTACTAAGGATGAAGTAATAGTACTCATAACTCTTGGGGTTGTAGTGACAACAGGCAACGCAGATTTAGTTGTTTGAGAAGTCAATGGTTTATTGCTAGTAGTGACAGATCTCTTTGTTGTGCTTGCATAAATAGCAGGAGTACTAGTAGAAAGTGTTGGTCTCCGTGTTGTGCCCTCTGTTACATATTTAACTGTTGATATAGGAATGAAAGTACTAATCTTTTCAAATTCGGCTGCATTTTTCTCAGTGCTAGAAGCAATTTGAGTTGGAGCCTTTGCATTATCTTCTACATGCTTTTCAGTTGTCACTTCTGATTTAGTTGTTGTTTTAGTTGTTGATCTAATAACGGGTTTTGGCGTGGTTGGCTTAGCTGTTGTAGTTGTTGATCTAATAACGGTTTTTGGCGTAGTTGTTTTAGCTGTTGTAGTTGTAATGCGGGGTTTGTAGCTTTGAGTTACTTTTGTTGAAGGAATGGTGCTAGGTGATACTTTAGTTGTAGATGTTGCTGGTGACGGTTTCTTAGTTGTTGAAGGAACAGGCCTTCTGGTGGTTGTAGTAGGCTTAGTTGTAGTTGTAGGCTTAGGTGTTGTAGTAGTGGTCGTCGTTGTTGTTGAAGTCGTTGTGGTTGAAGTAAGCTTGGTCGTAGGAACTTCCTTGGTATTATCTTGCAAATATATTTTTTCGGTAACGATAGCATTGTCTTCTATTTTTGTAGTAGAACTACTAAGCGCGTCATTATTACCTTCCTTGCTTAGAACATTGTCTTCATCCTCAATCTGCTCTTCTAAAGTTTCTGTCTCAGGCGTGGTAACTGCGCCAGAAGATTTATCCAGAACGATATCAACTCCCGTATTGCCAAAAATAGACGGTAAAATCAAACTCCACGAATCCGATACATCCGGAGTGTCAAGAGTCGGTTGAATATGTGGTCTGTTTTTATGTGCTTCCATTTGAGCTTTGAGGACATTCTGAACATTTGTGACAACGCTGTGGACCTTGGTATAAGGTGGTTGGTTAATATCAAAGGCTACGGTAGGCTGATTATTGTTGGGGAACGTAACCAAGCCTTCGGCTTCTTCACCAGCAGCGACAATTGCCTGAATTTCTTCCAATGTCATGAGCCTCTTAACGAGTTCCCCTGATTCGTCGAATGTGTAGAATTCGTATCGATCAGGAGTGAGGAGATTCACCGGGCTGCCGACTGTAGCAGGTACGTTTGAAGGTGGTGGTAATGAGTTACCCACAGCATCAGCGACAAACGGCAGTTTGGTGCGACTGAAATGTATAAAATAATATCATTAGAGTCGATTCCACGAGCAACCATTCGTATATAAAGTATATATATATGTTACTGTAAAAGCCAGAAGTACGGTAAATCTTAAGATTTACGAGTAAATCCTAAGATTTACCAGCATGAGTTGGTAAATGTCGGTTTTTAGGGTTCCGTACCTAAAAGGTAAAAAACGGAACCCTATTACTAAGCCTCCGCTGTCTGTCTGTCTGTCTGTCTGTCACCAGGCTGTATCTCATAAACCATGATAGCTAGAAAGTTGAAATTTTCACAAATTATGTATTTCGGTTGCCGCTATAACAACAAATACTAAAAATAAAAAAATTAAGGGGGGTCCCATACAAAAAACGTAATTTGTAAGCAATTTGTTACTCGATCTTAATAAACAGGTAGAAACTTAGAAAGTATTTAAGTATACATACAACGAACGTGATTTTCTTTTATAGATGATGGTACGGAACCCTTTGCGCGCGAGTCCGACTCGCACTTGCCCAATTTTTTTTAATAAAAACAATACTAATTTGACGGAGCCCTGCTTCGCTGGGCTCCTATTTTTGGGTTCAGGGTCACAAGAGAACCTAACAACCTAATTACTTGAGTTACAGTCTCACCTAACCTTACGGGCCAACCTAACCTAACATAGCATATTTGGCAATTTGTCTTTTTTTTATGCACAATGTGTCAAATATTAGAATTATCGTATATATGTTACTGTAAAAGCCCTTTTAATTAGGTCATGTTAGGTTAATAGAGTAATTAGGTTATGTTAGGTTCTCTTGTGACCCTTAAGCCAATAATAGGAGCCCTGCGAAGTAAGGCTCCGTCAACGTAGTGTTTTTTTTTTAATTTAAAAACCGGATATTAACCAACTCATGCTGGTAAGTCTTAGGATTTACTGTTAAATCTTAAGATTTACCGTACTTCTGGCTTTTACAGTAACATATATATTATGTATGTTAGGTTTGATTGTAAGAGAAATAATATTTTAATTCATTGGTATCATTCCTGATATTTGTGTTCTGTCGCATTAGGGTTAGTGTCGTCTTACAGAATCCCGTTAATAACTACCTCAATCAATTTTACCTACTATTTCATTTTGGATAATAATTGATAAAATTGGCTTAGAATAAAAAAATACTTTATTACCGATTATCATTTTTATCAGCCAAAACGCAGGAAGCGGCGAGCAGCAAACACAGTAGCACCCGCATCTTGACCTCCCATACACTTAGCATGCACCTGAAACTGAAATAAAGACGCAACATTAATTATGTTGCCTGCTAATTCACCATTATTATTTTAAACTAGCTACTACGTTTGCAAGAGGTAGGTCAAAAATATTATCAAACAGCGTGTTATGAGAACTTTGCTTTGCTTGTACATTCAGTAGGTTTATCAGATGGCCTGAGGATTTTCTATGCTTACATATGGAGGTAGTACATCATTATAATTTCATAGTAACTTGTGCAAAGGTAGGTTTCGAATGTGTTTTCGTTGTACTGCACGCATATAAACTTCAGTAATCGCAAATCATTTTGTGAAACCAATTGTTATTTCATGCCAGATATTCTGTGTAAAAATATGGCTCACGATATAACCATTCAATGAAAAAATCTGGAAGCTACTTAAATATATATATAATTATTTTGATGTGACAGTCTAGTCACTATCGCAAAAGAGCAAAGTTACGCTATCCTCAACAGGACTCATGGACATATTCAACCTCCACATTCTCATTCGTGTTAGTCATTGAGGGTAAGAGGTTAGACGATTAACCCACCGCCTAGTTGGGCCAATTAGTTTCTTTTCAGGCCAGACAAGAAGCGGAACTCGCACGTTGATCGGAAAACACTTGGAGGAGCTTTTGGTCCAGGAAAGATATTTTGAAGGACAACCTGCCTATGTCTCTGAAACGCCGACTCATGGACCTGCAGATCTGCATCCTCCCCATCCTCACATATGGTGCTCAAACCTGGTTTGTGACCGCAGATCAGAAGTCCAGCCTCGGGTTTTGTCAGGGAGCTATGGAGCGCAGAATTCTTGACGTAAAACTTGTATTACGAGGCAAAAATACTATACAGCGCTCTAAAACACAAATCGCAGATGTGTCCCAAAAAGCAGCCAAGTTAAAATATGACTGGGCCGGTCATGTTTGTCGTATGTCTGACGATATTTGGGCTTAAACTACCACCATATGGGTCCCAGATCGGAAGAGGCCTCGCGGCAGACCCAAGATTAGGTGGCAAAATTATTTGAAACTTTAATGCAGAGTCAAGAATAACGAGATGGAAAGAGGGTAGGGATTCCTTTGCCCTGCAATGAGACAGGTTAGGCTGCAAATAATTATAATAATAATAATCCTAAGTAGTATAAAGCTATATGGGTATCATAAGTCTCCTCTCGTCTATAATTAATTATTGATTTTTCTGGTTTATAAGTTATATTTTTTGTAAAGAGAGTAATATTATATTATTTTCAATCGTGACAATCAGTGCAAACATTACCATAACCATAAAAATTTTAATTAGGCAGCTGTCCTTGAACTAAAGTTGGACACAAGTTTATATGATGAACTAATATGGTCCGCCTTCATAACTGTCACCAAAATAATTATTACTGGTTCAAAAACTATGATTGTATTCACAAAATTCTTATTTACTAACGACACCGTATCTTCTTGACCTACAATTTATTACTTAAACTGTGTAACGGTATTGCGAACATCTCATTGTTGGAAAACATCGTGAAATCATTATATTTCAAGGTAACCGAAATTACTACTCTTTTCACATTTCGCTAATCTGTAACAATAGTTGAAGTTCACAAGCTATTCATTAAGGTTCTCATGATGTGAAACTTTATTTGCTTCGTCATTTGTTACATTTTTGCAAATGTTAGTCCACTACTGTAAAACATTTCAATTACAAGTTTATAAAATTTTAGGATAAGGAGGTATTTGACCTCTTCCTTTTTTAAGATTCTTCTTCTTTATTTGGTTAGGCATTAATAATAGTGCCATCATTTTCAAAAAGTAGATATAAGTAACTAAATAAAATTAAAACGAAAAGAATTTTCAAATAACTATAGTCATAGTTCTAGAAAATTTTGCAGAGCGACCAAAGTTAGGATATTGACTATCCGAGGATACTGCCAAAAATCTTCCAATCAGCTGTTTATATAATAACTAGAGGACGCCAGCAGCTACGCCTGCATTTTTTTTAATTTACCCGTTTTGGCCGATCCCGTGGGAATTTCGGGAAATCCCTTCTTAGTGCACCCCTACGGTCCCCAGGGAACATTCATGCCAAATTTTAGCTTCCTGCGCCCAATAGTTTCAGCTGTAGCGTGTCTATCAGTCAGTCAGTAACGCAAGGATTTTATATATTAAGATTTTGTATCATATTTATTTATATTCTACGCTGTGAATCTATGGCATCCACTTTTTTAGTAATTATCTAGTCACGGCAATGACTACGTCACTATAAAACTGTATCTTAAAAAGAGCTTTAGTAAAAGCAGCATAAACGAGAATCCACAGCTTAATGATCACTTCATATACTCCTTATGATATAATTAATCGGAGTCAGTCGACGTATTAGGCTCAATACGGTTACAGTCCTTCTGACTAAAAGCAGTCCATTTTCTATAAAAAAATATTAAATTGAATCTACTGCATTGTTCTACTGCTTCTCCATAGTTTTCTTTATGTATTCAGAGAAGCGAGGCGCAAAAAAAAACAGAAGCAAGCTACGGGCATATGTACCTAGCTTCTAACATTGATAATAATTATATTTATCACATTTATTGTTAGGCCATGACAAACTATTTTCTGAATTCTTATAGGGGCTGTTATAGAATTACATCTGCTGCGATCGCATATAAATAACCTTCTGTTGTTCTCAGTGTACCTAGTTACTGCTTACAGTAGTAGTCGCGAGTTCTCGTTACAGTATCAATCACTATTATTAGCAGTCTACATCAATCAAAATCACCATTAATTTTATTTAATTATTTAAAAACTTTATATACACGGAGCGTATAAAGGCGGACTTAATGCATTCTCTCCCAGTCTACCTTAGAGTCGTGCAGAGATTAAAAGTAGGCGTATTCCAGAATTAGGTGAAGAAGGACCTTTTTAGCATAGATCTAGTACACATATACATAGTTTAAAATATATACATTTGATACTACAAAATTATAAAATAATTAAGTATATAAAATAAAAAATAATTAAATCTAAACTATACATATCTAAGAACAACAATATTAAATATATAATTATATACATAAATAGCTATATATATATACATATACAAATTATTCAGATTCTTCTGCCAACTTATCCAATAACAGCTGTTTTACTCTTAATTTAAAGCTATCCTTTGTAGTAGACATCCTGATTTCTAGAGGAAGGGCATTCCAAATAAGGATTGCCTGAATGGGAAAGGAAGAGTGAATTAAAGCGGAAGTATGGGCAGGACAAAGTAAGAGGAGATTATGGGAAGAACGAAGGTCTCGATCATGGTTGGAACACATGTATTGAAAATAAGAACTAAGGTATTTTGGGGAATTGGGAGACTTATGGATAGAGTAAAGAGTAGTGAGGTTAATAAGTCATGTCAAAAATTATACATAGTATAAAAAGGGCTCACTCTCCAATACAACCATAGACAGTTTCTATAAAACATTATGAAACAAGTATGTTCATATTGATAAACAGATAAAGTAGATGATATTTTAAAAGCAAAGTAATGTTTCTTCTTTATAAAAGTTATAAAATTTTAAGGCGAGTTAGTGTACGGCGCACTGCGAGCACTTATGAGTAGCCGGTCACGAGATCCAAGACTTTAATTTTCCGGGTCAAATGAAAACTAGTAGCGCATACTGTGTATGAGCAAATTGAACTAAATATACGTGTAGTGGTGACCTGGCAGTCCATTACACCCTCTAAAATACTACTGATGAATGGGATGTGTCTCAGTGTCTCAAAATCTGAGGAATACCGCCATACCTAATATAGGACTACCCTTCAACATCTAAATCATTTCAACTTAATTTGTCAAACTATCGTGCACTCAAACTATTCATTTATCTATTAATATCTGTCAATGTAATATCCACGATAAAGTCAATAAACGATTAGTGCAAATATTCGGACTATGTTATAAGCAACAAAACGAACTGTAAAGTTGTAAATAAACCTGTTAAACAGGTAAAGCCACGGTCATTGTCGCGAGAACTAGACCTACTATAAACTATTAATACTCGATCGATCTATTATGTTCGATTTCCATCGCTTGCTGTATTAACAAGTCTTACAAAACAGTCGTCCAATGCCAGTAATGTATTTTGTTTCGTAGAAGAAAGTCGAGATGAAAGCTCAATTTCTTTGACGGTTGTTCCGTTGTGTTTGACAAGTCATTTGCCGACGTTATTTAGGCCAACTGGCTCACGAGATGAGAGGTCACTCAACCTTAATGGTGACATATGATACGTTATGTAAGTAATGTACAGTTTTGGTTTCTGTGAGAGAATTAGTTAATTAATAATTGTGTGGAGCTAATTATTTATTACATGGTACAAGGTCGGTAACATTAGAATGTTACTGCACTTTCATGATATGATTTGTGACATGTGACAAGCTATGAAGCAACCAGCGAGAGAATGAGTTGTTAATTACTTATTCTATTGTGAATGTTTTTAAATTAATGTGATTTTATAGAGCTATCATTTATAGATAGCGGGCATTATGTGAAAGCTTATTGTTCAATAATAATGAAACAAGTTCAGTAATAATTTAATGGCTGTAACCATGCTGCAACCATAAACGCAAGCGAAGAAGTTTAGTCGATTCGATTGATTTTTACGACGATATTGTAAATTTTCCTGACAGGAATTATTACTTGGACTGTGTGTAAAATTAAGATAGAAAACATAAGTAAACATGACTTTCTACAAACAAATCATATCAATAGGCAGGCATGAATATTGTTTCACGGACAGTTAAACGTAAGTATAAGTGTCTTGAAAATATAGAAACCTATGATAAACTTTATAAGTGACTAGAGGGTGCCAGCGGCTACGCACGCACTTTTTTTTAATTTAACCGTTTTGCCCGTTTCCGTGGGAATTTAGAGAAATCGCTTCTTAGTGCACCCTTACGGTCCCCAAAGAACATACATGCCAAATTTCAGCTTCCTGCGCCCAATAGTTTCGGCTGTAGCGTGTCTGTCAGTCAGTCAGTAACGCAAGGATTTTATATATTAAGATAATAGGTCTATTCGAATTATTGTACAAACTATTCAAGATTTATTGGGCTCTCAGTAGGCTACATATATAATCATAATAACTATATTTGCTCATACAAAATAATGTGTAACAATACGCCTAGTACGCAACTGTCTACTAGCACCCTGTAATCAAACATCACAACATCTCGCTCTCAAAAACGCATAATTAGCAATCCACATCTTTCAAAACAGAGCATTTAAAGAAGCGCAATTGGCTCACATGCCAACATCTTCATCTATATTACTTAATAGCGATGCAAGAATGAGATGAGTGGTGAGATGAACGGTGAAGATGAACTGTTGAAGCACTTGTTACGGCAATGGCCCAATGTTCCACGGTTGGGTGGTTAGCAACAATCGCAGCAACCCGTTACCAACTGCCGATGCGACCCGTGAGACAGTTATGCTTTGTGGTCTTTGAACATAGATGACAGCGGATTGAGAGCGGAAATTATTAGTACAAATAATGATAATGATTGAAGTAAAGATGTCGTTGGTTTCGTTGTTGATACCAAAATGATATTCTTATTGTGGTACAACAATTGAAATAAAACGTGTTTGTGTTAGAAATATTTAGCTGGTAGAATGTGTTCTTCCTGTGTTTTCGTCATGTTTTTTTAGTCGTGAGTATCGCAGTGTATTTTGCAAACATTCATACAAAGAACAGAAAACACACCCAGACCCGAAATATTTATTTATGAATCGAACATAGTTAAACGCTCCAATATGTATATTTTTTTTTATTTTAAAGAAAACTGATGCATTGCCTTTTGTTATGTTGGCGAGGCACTTAATAACTTTTAGCTATCGGACCAGCAGTTTGGCTCCTATACCTGATACTGTGTAAGTGCTTTCTCTTATAGGGCTCGATACTATAGTATCGAGCCCTACTACGAGTCAGTACTGAGCTAAACCAGAAGATTGCTTCACCAACAACCTACCTACGCCATATGTGACGTCAATGATATATATATACAGGATGTAAAAAGACCCTAAACGAAAACTGAAATCCCATGTTGTACCAATCACTACGAACATTTTTTCACTTCGGGACCATAGCTGGGAAATTACTGGTTCAGGAGATATTGAGGCTCAAAGTTAGTATGGATTTTTTCTAAGTAGGTACCAAATCGATGCATTTACTCCGCTAATATGTTCTTTAGATGCTCTATGACCGCATGGATAAGTAGGTATTTCGAGCATTGCACGCGCGCGCTTTTAATTGCGGTTTAAAAAGTTCCCACCAAGATCTTAGGGTCCCAAGCCAACCTCACCTGCAAGTGGTGCACCTGCCGATCAACGGACGTGGCTCTGGCAAACAAAATATCCCGATAAGCGGCAATAGGCTCGCCACCTATTACGTGGGATCAAAACACTGGCGAAAAGTGGGCGTTTAATATGCCTCTGCCTACCCCTTCGGGGAAACAGGCGTGAGTCTATGTATGTACGTATGTTAAAAAATGTGAAAACTTAAAAAAAAATCGTTTCCCAGGTATTATTTTTGGTTAGTATGACTTGGCATGATGTCCACAACGAGTACACTTCGGGTTGGTGATGGGTCTTGTGACACCCTGTATAGTAAACACAGAAGTTAGTTATATCTTAAATATTGACTTTTAAAATATTAAGGCAGCCCTACTTACACATGGTATATAGACCCGTTACATCAATAGTACTATGTGCACAAGACGCGTTGGAAGTATCAATGAAACCTATACTGATATTCTTTGAAGTATATAATTAGACACAGGGACGTTGAATAAGATAAGTATTAATACTCCATTTTCGGGATATATAAATAGATAGGTATCCAACAAGTATAATCAACAATCAACAAACGCGGATAAATTCTTCTAAATTGTAAATGCCATTTGGCCTGTTGGGATCAGATATACTTGTGTAAATTTTGCTAAGTGATAATTATCACTTTAATTAGCACTTAACCTTGAAAAGTCATTGAGGTACGCCGTGGTTGAACTAAAGATCCTCTACGCTACTCCATTAGTGTTCTATAAATTAAATAATTATAGTATATAAATAATTATAATATAAAAGTATAATATTTACAAACAAAAATTGTATATTGTAGGTATGTATGTTAGCATGTAAGGTATCTTAATAAAAATATGTATGTCAACCCATTGTTTAGTACCCATAGTACAAGCTCTGCTTAGTTTGGGACTAGATGGTGATGCGTGTATATAATTATGTATTGTGTATGTACTTATTTAAATAAATAAATTGAAAATAAATGAATAAAATGAATTGAAACTATCGCTTACTAAGTTATCCTAAATATTTTCTGCGTATCAGTCGATAAGTCTCCATTAAGCTATTACTGCCTCAAAAATATCCTCCTGTTTAACGCTTACACTCATCACTCACACCACAATCCTCATACGAGCTGACATTGACACGACGATCATGATGTAACAGGGAAGTGGGTCGTTCGCGCCTCGTCACAGAACAATGCGCGGATTAATTATCTCATAGAACACTTTTATCGAGCAATCGATCGGATTATTGACACGTAATGACTTCGTAATAGCTGTGATGTAACGAGCACTCAACGGTATTTCTAACCGTGGTTTATTACCATTCATACGGCTAGATTAATCGTTTCGTCATATGTGTGAGCGTGAAATGGCTATTGAAATATTTTTGTTATTGGCTTACGAAGGTCATGTTCTGTTTCAATACGAAAAAGAGCTATGGCGCTTTCAGTACTTGTTTATGACAGTTTTTTTTAAATCAATGCTATAAGAAATATCGATAAAAATTTATAAGCAACATTTCATATAGGTAATACGAAAATAGTTCGCAAAAACGTGGTGATTCCGGAGAAGAAAAATTGGTTGTAAACAGCAATCATGTCAAGCATTTCGCATGAATACGGTATGGATTAATTACGATTTAAAAAGCTAGGTTCCTAAGCGTGATGATCCTTTCTTAGAAATGCTATAAATAATAGGATAGGCGTCTCATGAGCTAAATACAAACATTCCAAACAGTAAGCCTATTTATTGTACCTGACAGGCTCGACAAAGTATTTAAGTTAATACGCCATAAACAACAAATCAGTAACACAAATACCTAATAATATTTATAAAAATAAGCCTAAAGCGGCTTAAAAGCTAAAAGCATTTACGCTAGAGCTATATATTGTCATAACAAATTCTAAATAAAGGCTGTATTAAATACCAGCAACTTTTTCCAACAAACACAGCATACAGTCGCATAAATATCATTTTCATTTAGAGGTATCAGTGGCAAACCATCTAACACTTAACCGACACTGAAGCTCAAGCCCGATGGTATGAATATTTAAGGCTTTGCCTGCTGTAAAATTGATAACGTTACCGCATCAGTAGATCGTTTCTGAGCTAAACGCCGGCCGACGTCTATCACGGTTTGGAGTTCATCAAATATGCAAAAGCCTACGCTTTTAAAGCCGGTAAGATTTCCGATGTGGAGGTATCATGTCATCGGGGTAAACATTCCGTGTTTTATAAATGACGCCGTGAAGCTAGGCCTAAATAGACACGCGCTTAGTGAGAGCGATCAACATGCGTTTAAGCTTGATGAGCTTCCGTTTTGATGATCCATTTTTAAATACGTAGATTTAGGTTGCTCGTACCCTTTAAAATAAAATATTAAGTGGGGGCTCCCATAGGTACTCGTTATAACGAAAGTGGTTTTTGATGGGCTATTACAAAGTGTAGTAGATAGATCTTTCAAACAATAATAAGGGTTTGCTTTTACACTTTTGTTATTCAAACATGGAATATTGATACATTTAGCATTATTTACCAATCGTCACAAGCTTACACCTTCTACTTACTAAACTGAAGTATCTGGGAAGAAATAAATATATCACTAAATATTGTAAGTACAACTAAGTATTAAGTTCTGTAGTATTAAGTTCTACAATACTAAAAGTTGGCGTTAGCTGGAATAGTTTGAAAAGGCGCCTATATGTCAAACAAGAATAATTCAGAGCCAAAAGTTCTAAACTTGTCTGAGTTTCCGTCACGCTCACAGATTTCTTCTATAAATAAGGCTATAAAAGTTTAGTAATGTCCAATTATGTTTCTATATTGTAGGCGTAATAGAAACCGTTTAGAAAGAAGGATTTATTGCGCGAAAGTATTTTCATCCGAATGAACATCGAATGAGCCTGTGAGGCCATCAAAAACCTGAGAGGATTATACGAAGCTATCAGTGATACCGAATAATTTAAAGCATTTTAGTAATACTGGCTCCGTATATTCGTGGCAAGCAATCGATATTCGAGATAGATCGATCTACATATTAAATAGCAGATATGAAATGGCAGACTAGCTTCGCAAACTATCAAGTTATTTTTGGATTCGCTCACAGAGCACACGAGAGATATTTGATACGTAAAGCCGGCCGTTGCTGAAAATCATATTAGAAAATTTATTCATATTAATGTTTAAATATATTTCATGTTAAATTAAGTGAAAATCTTGTAACCCAGCTACGACTAATAATATAAGAATAAGAATAGAATAAGAATTCATTTATTTGCACACAATAACAATAACATTAATACGCTGTGTTATATCAATAATTACATCGAAGTGCCAACTATCCACATCTCCTCCCAATATGAGTACGAGTTTCTATTACTTAAAAATACAGTATTGAAACATGTTGTTGCCATAACCTATAAAGTGCACACAGGTATATGTAGTTCAATTCGGCCAATTAGGTCAGTTAATCGATTTGTCAAACGAATTCGATGAGATTTAGTTTGGAATTAGATTTTACAAGCCGCGTGCAATAGCTAACCGTAAATTGTAGTTTTGAGAGTAATGCTTGCCAGTCTAGGCTGATATTGTCAATTTAAACTAACTAAAAACAATTGTCTTAACTAAGTAAACAAGCACTAAAATTACTAACTACATATATTTTGACCAATAGGATAAATCATGTACGTAAAGTAAATTTTGCCTTTATTTTGGATCCTAATAATTCATTATTCATTCATAGGTTATTTTTAAATATTGAAAATATATTGTTGCCATACTTTATAACCTCAAAAACTACTCATGTGGTACCAACTAAGTGGTTTAAATAATATTCAGCAGTTTGAACTTGCAAATCTTAATATATAAAATCCTTGCGTTACTGACTGACTGACAGACACGTTACAGCCGAAACTATTGGGCGCAGAAAGCTGAAATTTGGCATGTATGTTCCTTGGGGACCGTAGGGGTGCACTAAGAAGGGATTTCCCGAAATTCCCACGGGATCGGCCAAAACGGGTAAATTAAAAAAAAATGCAGGCGTAGCTGCTGGCGTCCTCTAGTAAATAATATTAATTATACCTAATATTCGTAATATTATCAAAAACTGTGTACAAGTGTCAAACTATGAATAAATACTCATATTAAAACTATTAATTATATATACATAACAGTTCAATGAACATTAGTGTAATAGTTACCTATAGGTAATTATTAAAAAAAATGTCTTTCATGTGACACGCAGTTATGTGTTCCTACATTCTCTAAATGACAATTACCGTAAGCCGTTACACAGAACAATTACTTCACATATGCTATCACGCCTTATATCTAAAAACATTAGTATAAGCATGAGAAAATATTTGTATAATTAGTAAAGACATTCATAACTTTTTACTGTTAAAATAAATTTAAATTCCTATAAAGACATTAATTTAAACAATTTAACAAGCAATATGTCTATCGACAACTCAGCACGCTATCTAATTCTAAGATGTAACCCTTGCCTTGTTTTCTTGGGCTGGCGGATAGAACAAATGCTATGGTCACTCCTTAGCATATCTTCTATTAGTGATATAGTAAGGAAATACTTCCAATGCACTGCCTATGGTGAGAGAGAGTGAACCAAAAAAGATAAGAGTGGTGACTAAAATATGATTAATAATCAAACATTCGCACAAATGAAAGTATTAAGGCAACAAATTCATTATTTCTGAATCTCAATATATCTCTGTTTCGACGATATGCTATGCAGACGTTAGGCCTATCATGCATCGGTTATAACAATATTATTTACTTAAATCCTGTAGTACAAGAGCAATCAGTTAAAGTCAACACCCAAAACCGGCTTTATAGAAACTGGGAGCTTTAATTTAATTTTATGAGAAGTGCCAGTACACAAACTGCCTTAGGAACACAACAAGTTTACTTAGCAAGACCGATAAGGTTAGAAACATTAAAGTTTCTTGACTAGATATTAGACTATCTGATAATATGCCTGTAAGTGTTCGCTAGCAGTCAAACTTGTATAACATGAACTTGTGTTTGCACTCTTCAAGTAATACAAACATTAATTGCTTTAGTATAATATTCAAAGTAGATTTAGATGAGAAATAACACTATTAAAATGCATCATTCGTGCCTTTGAGGGCACATTAATCCGTCAGTCTTAACTGTCATGAAGATCTATCATGTGACAGTCAGTATAAGGCAATACTGGCCTAAAATAAACTAACACTGGTTCAAACTACAGTTGTGATAAAATTTCCCAAAACTTTTCTATTTAATCTTTCTACCTATTTTTTGTGGTCAGACAGCAGTCTCACTGCGGGAGAGCTAATATTCGCTTAAATCTGGTAGGTATAACCAAGTAATTTAAAGCAATTTATGAACACAATTTAGTACTCCATAAATCACAAAATAACAATCAGCTGTATCCGATACTACTTTATTGTTATCTTAAGATTCATTGGAAAACCAATAAAGTAACTTTAATATCGGACGAACAATAAAGTTTAATCTAGCAGAGCAAAAGTTGAAACAAACTTCACGGAAAGTTTGCAATGAACATGATCAACTGACCTGGAGAAAATATGGGATTGTAGTGGAGTTCATTTTATATTATAGCTATAATAACTACATACATACATACATACATAGACTCACGCCTGTTTCCCGGAGGGGTAGGCAGAGACTACGGGACGCCATTTGCAACGATCCTGACATATCTCTTTTGCTTCACTTTTAATAACTAATGCCTAAATAATGGTGGTAAATTAAATTTTATTTATATTAAATTATAGCATTGACCATGTAATGTTTTTAATATTAATATTTTAATATAAATGCTGATCAACATACATCTTCCTATTGATAGTTAATTTGCCAAGTTATAGCAGTTTGCAATATGATAAAATAATTATGATTCTGTTGTCTTTTATGCTAAAATAGGTCCCAAATCTACAGTTTATCAAATCATCACGTCACCGAAAGTACAGCACCAAAAATAATTTAACGACTCGTTATTAAACACGGCACACGTTTATCTGGCTGCGATAATGTAAAGATCGTCAAACACAAAACAAATCCATAACTTTACTTTTATTGCCTACTAAAGTATTCTATCAGCCACTGAAATTCCATAATTTAAAACCAACTTACACTGAAGTTGTATAACGTTACCGCGAAAACATTTGCAGAACAAAACAAACCAAAATGACGTAAGCTGCTCAAACACAGCCACAGGAGCAAAGTTCAAAAGTGAATGAGACTGGATTGTCGTAAAACTTGAACCAACTTCTCCGTAATACTTCAGCTAAGTTCTCGAACACCACGGAGTTACAACACTGAGTAATGATACTATCCAAGTTATAAATGCAAGCTGTATAGGCTGAATTATACCTTTGCTTCACTTTTTCTTTTTATTTGCAAATTTTGACGTTGTGAGAACCAAGTTATTGACCCGCAGAGCAAGTTCATGCATATATATCATTTTTCTCGCGCGGAATAAATTATAGCGAAGTAGCCGATTAGATATGGAGACTTCGAAATCTCGAGATATATTTTAGTGTCATGTTATTCATTCTCTTTTTATTTGAATTAGTATGTGTTTTATTTAGATATGGATTATTAATGCTATATTTTATATTGGACATGATATTAATGACACAATTCTAACATTAATTAGTATTGTAGTCATGCAAAATTTATTAATTTTGTTTTAAGTCTTTTACTTCAAGTAAGTACACATACATTCCCGAGAACTCTTGCCCTTAATAGTCATCGCAATTCAAATACCGTCAACTTTACTATTTACCAGCAATGAATAAACATAGAACTGACCTTCATAAAGTACAGTTACAAAACTGTCATTCCAAACTTGGTGTTTTCTTATTGTAAATTACATAAACAAATGACAAACAGATTCACGTATTTACAACATTTGAAGTACCGTTAGTACGGGACGAGGCCTCGTTTTGTGATCATAAAAGCTAAACGTGTGACCAGATATTACACTGTCTAATTTGTGAGCACGATTTATAAATAATAACTGCAGATTGTGTACTGCGAAACGTCTTAGAAATGAGGCCAAAGACAACACTTACGGTAGCAAAAATAGGTATAATGAAATAGGTAGAGTTACCTATTGTATAAACTTCAATGAGTAGGTTTATGGTAAGCATAAAATGTTAGAAAACAGTTCATATTAATTTATGAAATAACTAATTTACGGTCATGAAAAGATTTTATGGACCGAAACGTAATATTTCATTATTATGAGATAGCCATAACAGCTATGCTTTATTAACAAAATCAAACTCATCAAACCGCTTGCAATTTAATGTTATTTTATAGACTGTAAAATATTTATTCTTTAACAGGTAGTTATTGTTGTTATATTTATTTCCATCTAAAGAATAACATTAGGAACGGATGGATGAAACAACATATACGAAAGAAGTATATCGTGTGAGAATGAATGGAGGATTTATGTGACCGAATAGGTGACGACCCAATAGGTGACGTACTAAAAAAGGGTCAAATTAAAAGAGCCCATAACCAACGAGCATGTATGAGGAGGTTAATGAATGTCTAGGAAGCGAAAGAGGTGTGTTTGAACATAATCCTTGCCTTCCCCAATATGACAGACGTTACCATAGTTTGAATAACATTAGTTATCATTAAGTATTGGCCGTAAATCACTAAAAGACGAATAAGGGCATTTTCGTCAAAATGTTTACCTATTTTTGAAAATAGCTTACTAATATTGTTGTGAATATTTTAATTAGCTAATTATTGGTTTTGTCTAGTGGTAAATTTAACAAACTTTCGTACATATGTATTTGTTTTATTATATAGCCCTTAATTCAAGTAATATATGAAAATAAATAGTAACTTAGATACGTTTTGGTCATGAACGTTACCAAATAATAAAGTGCTCCTGAAATGAAACTGAACTTAGGATTTAATTTTTTTTGTGAGTTTATGTTAATTCATTGTGCTATTATGCAATCTAACACAAAAACTCAGTTGTGAGCGAAATATTGCCAAAGTAATTTATAAAAAATGGTCATGATCGTTACTTGTTACGAAAACTCTATTCTTAACTTTTATATATCTATTTAACAACTGGTGATAGATCTAGAATTCCCATACCAAATTTAACTTAACCCCTCCAACGCAGGGCGTGAAAAATTAAAAATGTCCGGTAGTGCAGGCTGCTTTACGTCTTGGCCGAGCAACAGCTGACCGGCGTCATTGTGTTATCTATATCTCAGTTAGTTTTAAACGTATCACAAAAATAATGACGGTTTTGGCATCCTTGAAATGTGTTTTACTAACTTGTAATAGATATATAATGTATAAATACCTTTTCTCTGCAGTTCGTTGAAATAAAACTCGAAAATACGAAAAAATCCTCTTCAATAATATTTTCAACACAAAAAATCTCACAAATATTTAGCATTTCAGCAATTATTCCCAGCACTTTATATACCTTACCTAATTAATTATTGAAATTAATCAACAATTATTATCAACTTCACTAATATTTACATAAATCTGCTAAAGTTTCAACACATAATCGGTGTACAAAACGGCCGCCATAGTCGCGCGCGAAACTGTGCCGATTTAGATACACTTTCGTAATTATCAAAATCATAAGTTTAGTATTTTATTATTGTTTACTCAATAATTTGTGATAAATAAGAAAGGTTATGAGTAATAGTACCGACTTTTAACTACCTAATCTTACAAAACTGAAACGTGAACGGTTGTATTTCCAACTTGCCGCCATTTTCGGTAATGATATTTTGAAAATCGTTTTTCGTTATAATTTAAACAATGATCATATCTTAACTATATTTTATAGAAAACAAGTCAAAGTCAAACTTGTAGTAAACAATTTTCAGTCGTTATTTTTGCAAAAACTGTCTGAAAATGACAACCAATTACAATGCAGAATTGGAAAGAATATTCATGATTTGCAATAGTGGGACATAATCTTATTGGTGGAATTATTTTAACGTCATTTAAAAGTTGTGAAATATGGCGCTGTCGTTGCGGGACATACGTGTTTCCCGCAAGCACTGGATGGAACAAATTTCCCTGGGACATACGTATGTCCCGCCAGCGTCCCAGAGGTTAAATACCCTTGTGCTAAAAATATAAAAAATATATTCAATTATTTAAAGAAATATTAGAAAAAACATAAAAGCCCTTAAAATATTTCGAGGGACAGTCACGTATACCTAACCCACTAGTAACGGTCCTGACATCGTAAAGTTGTAGATATACCGATATAATGGTAAATAAAACATAATATGTTTTACAATAATAAATTATATTTCGCACATATTATGTTTCGCAAAATAAATGGTAGCCACAAGGTCCTAGCTTCTCTATCATGGGCTGAGTAGATACATTTCGGGAAAACACTGACTTTAATTTGTGTATATTAGTCATATTATGCAGTTTCACAGTAGTAAGGATTATCTCAGTGTGCCCACATATTTAGGATGTCCTGTCCGTTACTTATTTAGTCCGGCTCATACGTTACCGACTATTAGGTAATGGTAAGGACGTAACGGTATCACAACTTTTCTTAGATTTTTGAACTTATTGCAAAAATGTTGTAAGATAACTAGATAGCTTTAATTTAATCAAAACCAGAATTAAATTCACCATGTGAAACGATCTTCGCTTTAACACTATCATAACATGATTATTTTAGAAACGTAAAATACTTACTGGTCAATGAAAGGCAAAACTCCGAAAAAAGACCGTTACCGGTCGAAACACTCTCAAGACTGAAGAAATATAAAAACTGACGCTTCAAAATGGCTGCTGGTATTGACATGTTTGATTTGGTCTTGCTATTTAAATAAAAAATTGCCGAATAGTAGAAAAAAATCACCATTAAAAACAATTCAATTTACGGTCACGGTGCATGGACATGTCCAGTTAACACATACCAAGGGGACAGGATATAAACTTAAAAATCTTAAAATATTTGTATTAAAATATATTTTACGGTTTAACGTGCTTGAAAACTGCAACCTGATTACAAAAACGGAATTACGTGGAATATGTAATGAGAAACAAATTGCAAAAAAAAAATAACATAGGTCATATATCTAAAAGAGGACAGTACTGAAAGACGTAAGAGGTCGCATTTCTGGATTTAATTTTATTACTTTGATTTAAACTTATCATAACAATTTAAGTAAAAAAGAAACCTGTATTCATTTGGAACGACTCTTTATTAACTAGACACTGCTATGTCATACAAACGTTAGTTATTTGCAACTTTCTTGCATGGGACATCTCATGAGCGGGTTGTTAAACATTTTGACGAAAATGCCCTTAAAGATAAAATTAAAATATCTTACAATTATAGATAAGTAGTTCTTTTTGTAAATGAAACACAATATCTCGGCAATTTATATAAAAGAGACAGTTTGATATCGGCAAATCTTTTTCCAATAAAATACTTAATACATTGAATACTGTGAAAGTGACAGGTAAAATGTTATTCAGATGTGTTAAGCAGAATTGCGAACGTTCTCGTAACAATTTACAGAGTATCGTTCAAATCAGTAAATGCGTTCGTGCATAACAAAATAGCGTGCAACGAATCATTTCAATATCAGACAACGACAGGTTACTAACACCCACAGCTCTGTTCTTAACTAATTGAAATTATTATGTGGAACAAAATGATTTGAAGAAGACGAGGTTGTATAAAAAGCATTTTCCCGCGGCTTCGCCCGTGTGCCGTGTGCGGAGTAAGGCTGATAGATAAAGTGAAAAACAGTGTAATATGAGAGAAGTGTGGTCTAAAAGAAGATGTAGTGACAAAGATTGAAAAAGGAATGTTGCGATGGTTTAGACATTTGAAACGGATGGATGAAAGAAGAAATACGAAAGAAGTGTATCGTGTAAGAATGAATGTCGGTAGGAGACGCCCAATACGGACGTACAACAACCAAATAGGTGACGTACTAAAACATAACCAAATTAAAAGTACCCATAACCGGCGAGCATGTATGATGAGGTTGATGAATGTCGAGGAAGTGAAAGAGGTGTGTTTGAACCGGAGCATATGGCGTTCCATAGTCTCTGCCTCCTCCAATGGGAGACAGGCGTGACGATATATAGATAGATAGATTCGCCCGTATGGTAAGTCGATAAAAGTATACTTTTTGGACCAGATAGTAAACGAGTCTGTGCAAAATTGCATTTTTATGCCCTATTTTAGCCCCCTAGGAACAGTTAAGTTATTTTACATACCACTTCTTTTAAACTATCTTTATTTCATAAAAAAATCTGTTAAGCCGTAAAAGTGTAACAGACAAACTATGGCATTTGTAATATACATAAGTATACATAGACGTAGATTGAACTGTGTAGATGATTAAAGACACTGATATTGCCTAGCCTCACAGCGCAGAACCCAATTATACTCTATCAACACAATAGACCTCATAGATCGAGAAATTAACTAGAGACAACTATGAAACCTGATTACCGATCTAGCAACAAACATTTTGATTCTAGAATAAAGACCGAATTGATGGACATCGCAGTCCATTAACTTAATAGAAAGCCTCTCAAAGATCCCTTTACGAAACTTTCTACCCTATCAGATCAAAACTAAGAACGTTGACACAATTAACACAACTGAGTAGCAAGTCTAGCTGAAAGTAAATTCAAAAGTAACGGTTACTTCAAGGGTCAACGACCTCACTCAAGAATCTCGCATTTGTTTGCGGAAAAAGTCATAATTACGTATCGCTCTGTTATTTGATGGTTGTAAGCATGACGTTAGTCACGAGTTACGAATTAATCCAGCAATTCCGTTACAGAAGATTGTACAGATAATACGGACAGAAATGGACTATCTGCAAATTAAATCATACATTTTTTGTAAATGTTTTTTTTCTATGTCACTGTCGTATTCTGAAAAAAATAGGTTAGCATGTTTATTAAAAAGGTTAATGTCATAATCGTGAAAGATAATAGACAATTACTACAAACAAACTATCAAATTTAATGAAATAGGACGAATGGCAGAAAACGTGACCGTACCACCTATCGGATAATGAATGGCAATCCTAGTACTTATTACTGTTTCTGGAAAGTGTGGTTGGATGTAAACTTCACTCATGCGAGAAATAATGAGGATTACATTTCCTTTATACATTCTGTAAACTAAATCTGTTAACCTACTGAACACCTCAGAAATAATGGAATATTTTAACCTAAAACGTCATATAAATTAGTATAATTTATATATATTTTGACTGCCTCCGTGGTCCAGTGGATAGCGTATGCGACTGCTGATCGGAGGTCCCGGGTTCGATTCCCGGGTCGGGCAAAAGTGTTACTGGGTTTTTCCGAATTCTCAGTAGCAGCACGGAGTCTGGTGATGTGTCCGGTAACGGCAATAGGCTCGCCCCGTATTACGTGGGACTTAATAATTCAAGGCGCAATGTGGGTGTAACATTACACCTCTGCTTAACCCTTCGGAGATACAGGCGTGAGTCTTTAAAAAAAAAATTATATATTCACTTAAATAGCTTTTTTTTCGGCTCTTCAAGTAAGTTTACTGCCACTTCGCAAATCGTCACTCTACCTAGGTCAAATACGACCTATGCCACATTAGCCATTTAAAATAGTTTATCTTATTTTGAATGATACTGATTAATGCAGTATATTAACAAACTCGACTGCAAATAAGACTTTCTGGATTATGTAGTAGACTCACCCTGACCAGTAGACCACGTATCGTGGTCTCGTTACACACAGAACATTGATGCGATCCACAAACTGCTATTTTTAAGTTTTGGGCAAATGCTTGCAAACTTCCAAAACACAAATTTGCAGTTTACAAAATAAGCATATGACAAAATAATAGATTACAAGTACTCTCAAGCTACATAACAGAATTAGGTATTAAAATCTACATAAAAACACTGAACGAATAATTCAAGACTCTTAGATCTCAATGAATTAATATTTTAAGAATTATCTTTTCATGGAGTTAAAGTTTGAAATAAATTTAAGAGATAATTATTATGAAAATAAACCAAATTTATTTTTCAGGAGTACTTTTGTATACATACATAATTATGCTCACGCCTTTTTCCCGTCGGGGTAGGCAGAGACAACTGAACGCCACTTGCTTGTATCCACTACAAACCTCACGCGCTTCCTCTACATTCATTACTCTTAGAAATATTATTTATTATTTAGTACTTATTACTTGGCAACATTAATCGCAAGTGGTTAAGCGTCAAACTTATAATTACTCTTACTTTTATTCTCTCTGCTAGCTGATTACGAACTATTCTTGTCTAAATAAAGTACCATTATCTCCAAATAAATGTGTTTCTAACTTCTTAGCAAAACAATTACGTAAATAGTTTATTTTTACGCCCCGCAGTCGATAAGTAAATTACATTAGCGCTAAGTTTAATTAACTTTATTTAAGTTACTTACGGTCCAGACGTACCTAACTATAAAGGTCCTCTCAGACCTAAACGGTAAAAAGCGATTTACGCTTATAATAAGTATTTTAGTATAATATCAGTATAAAGCAAAGTTTTGCGTATTATTTTTTAAGAAGAAATCGTAGCTCTTGATATATAATGCAGCCTAAGACAAAATAGGTACCTACCTACAGTACATTTTGCCTCAGATTGCGTATCTTTTCTATTTTTTGACTTTTCATTAACGTTTTTGTGCGTTTAATAACAAATTATAAAATTGTGTATTCTTAACTAAACTTTCTCCATTTTCTTTATAATACATAATTTTTAAATATGTCATATCTACACACGGCAGTGACGATTAAAAAGTAGAAGGATAAAATCCAAAAAGTCCCTACTATTTCATTTCATTATCAATCTGCAACGAAACATGATGTAGAGCTAAGCCAATTAAAATCCAATAATATCTATACTGTCCTACGCAAATCTAGTGTGAGATAACCCTTAGTTCGCACTCAGACTCTCTTATTGTATTATTCATCTTGAAATTCAGGGCCCTATTAGCTTGCGATGGTAATTATTTTAATTCTATGTAATTTTATGCTTTACTCTTGTTAATTTAATAATAATAATAATATTCTACCACATACACACATCACCATCTAGTCCCAAACTAAGCAGAGCTTGTACTATGGGTACTAGATAATTTCACTACTAATGTAAGGCTGGATTTTCAATCTCAGTTGCAATAACTATGAATATGTAAAAAATTATTACTTATATATTCATCGTTATTTCGGCTCATTGATTTGGCATCCTGTCAATGTGGTTAGCCTAGTAAACGGATACCGCGCGGGCTTTAAAAAGAAAAGTCTTGGATGTAACCGTGATAACACTAAGATGATGATGATGATGATGTCATTAAGAATACACTTAGTTCAATATTACTTGTTTATTTTATTTTATATGGTGCGTCATCATCTTAAATCCCTGAACAAATTATAAAGACTCTACTAAACAGTTCCTTGAAGAATCTTCAGTATTCTTGATAACAAACCTACATAATATGTTTACATACAACAACACCCTCTAAGGTTGAGACGGCTTTAAGTTACACTATGCAGTAACGAAATAGGACCCTGGTATAGCGTATGACGTCAGTATCACTGTTTTATCTCACAATATTTGCGCCTTTAAGTCGTTCAAAATACGACAATCCTCGCTTACGATTTCTCTGATGCGTCAGTGTGTGTCACTGGTGAAAAAAACGTTCTGTGACAATGGGTTTATTGACCACTAATGTGATCGCCTTTTACTTTCATGTACATTGCTAAGGTTGGTCGAAATAAAAAGAAAGTTGTATACTTTTTAGAAATCCTTGACTTCAAAAGTATGAACGGAAGCTTTCGTACGTATGGAATGTATGTCTTTCCCGGAAGGTATACACATGATTTTGTCATCATTTCTTTTATCAAATTCTTTATATTTATACCTGTATTATTCCAGTAGGTACCTATTCTTGGTATCTCTTATTTGGAACTTTCTACTCCATCTCTAAAGTAGTCAAAAGACAATTAGGCAGTGGACCTAAATACTAACACGTACAAGACAAACAACACAATACATCTTAAACTTTAATAGCTTTTAATAAAACCGATCTTTAAATTAACCGTATTTTCTCACCATTTAAAACTTATCTGAGAAACACGAACACAATTTTCGTATCAAAGGCTCTAGTTAGTCTAGTATCTTATCAAAAGCGACATCAAATAGAGAAAAACAAATCATATTTCTAACAAACTTGCAAAAGATACAAGTTTAATTTGTCCTCGTTCCAATTTACTAGATCCTCAACTGTGACTCAAAGAAACTGTTCAAAGGATCTCATATAACCTACTAAGAGTTACAGGGAAAAGGCGGTTTGTAGTAAACCGCTGACTCATCATAGTGAACACAGAATTAGTTTCCCAAATTGTAGAGCATTTATTTCTCTTAAGATGGAATGAATCTTAGAACTTTCCTCTGTTACTTGACACAGATATACAAGTTTGGGTGTGTTTACCGAGAATTACAAGTGTACAAGAAATTGGTACTTACATACCAATATTATTGTTTACTTCTATTTATATTTACGTGTTTTTTATTCTACTTCCTTTCTATTAACAGGAAGTACAGAACAAGTATTTGCGGATAAAACTCTCTTTTTTATTTTATAACGAGCTTAGTGTTTACGCTTCATTACATTTATATTTTGGGGGCAGGCACTCCAAATTTTATGCTATTTTGAATAAATATTCTGAAACAGTCACAGATACTAGTAAAGTAAAACTTCAGCATACGATTATTTTGGTCTTTGTCTTTCAATTGAGAAGAACAGATACATGAATGGACGATATTCGCTCGATAACATTGTCATTTGAAAATCACACCCCTTGCAGAGACGACAAAATGTAGGCGTACGTTTATAGTAAATAAACATCGCGGAGAATATCATTGATTATAGTAAGCTTACTAGTTTACTTACGAATGGCGACGCACTGTTTAAGACTGCACAGCGTATAACTGTGTTCTATCTCACACGGAGCAACATTTTAGACATACATACATACATATCGTCACGCCTTTTATCCCCGAAGGGGTAGGCAGAGGTGTATTTCTACACCCACTTTTCGCCAGATATACTTTAGTCCCACGTAATAAGGGGCGAGCCTATTGCCGTACCGGGCACATTTCCAGACTCCGTGCTGCTACTGAGAATTTCGTGACAGAAAAACCCAATAACACTGCCCGACCCAGGAATCAAACCCGGGACCTCTCGATCCCACGCGCACATTTATGCCGCGAGACCAACGAGGCAGTCGTATAGGGTTTGATGTCGAGTTTTCCGTCTCTACGCAAAGATGGTATTTGCATCGTGTTATCCCTTAGTCGCCTCTTACGATACCCACGGGAAGATAGGGGGTGGTGACACTTGTATTCTATGCCGTCAACCACACGGCAAACATTTTAGAATTATGATTAAATAATAATTGTAATGGAATATTGATTCTAAAAGTGTAAGCACGTTAAGAATGTTTTATTTATTGTTTACTGTGTAATAACCAACTTATAACCATTGCAATATAACTCCAATATAAAACTAATTCACTAATGGAAACTGTTCCATGAACGAACTATTCGAAGAATCCCTATTTTGAACTGAATGCAAACCAAATTCATATTTCAAAACTACGTTCGTGGTACGTTCTAGGTTCGTGTTCATTTCACCCTCTAACCACGTGGCGTGACGGTACATCACTAACGACGCTTTTAGACGCGTACTAAAAGCGCCATTTTAGTAACACTGCGATAGCTCGTTACTAAAACACGTCACTAATGCTACAAGCGCCGCCATTACTGACGTCACATTTTGGCGGGAATCCAACGTATTCTTACGGGTATATTGAAATATTAGCTCGACGGTAGCGAGGGGCTCTAGGGACAACGTTTCGATATGTTAATTTGACACATTTACAGTTTTGCTGACTTCAGCACAAATAAAAGAGGAAATAAAATATGTATTACTTTTGAAACAGTTCTTGAATTTTCTGTTGAGTTTTCGTAAAAATTGTATTCATTTTCGATGCGCTGGATGTAATTTGGTACTATACGGTACAAACAATTGTATTAAGTTCTGACCAAACATATAAGACAATATGTATCCGTTGTTGTAATGTAGTTAAAATTTGCCTAGAACTTTAAAACTATGAAAGATACACGCGGATTGTCTATTGAATAAAAAGGAATCTATACTTTTATTGCTGTAATTATATTTTCAATGTTACACGAAGAAATTTCTAATTAAAAAGTAAATTGAAATAAAATATTAATTCTAATAATATCGATAGACCTGCATTAAAAGTACGGCACTGGAAATTTAAAAATACAACACAAGCCTACATTCTTCCGACCTAAAAACACGCTGCCATTATGGCCTTGCCACAGAATTATAAAAATGCATTAATTATCGAATAAATATGAAACCGCCATATTCCTTCTTTCAGCACTCAAGGCATAACATCAAAAGTACGTCGTCCAACGTATTAGCCCATTTTCTCTCCTCTGTTTAAAAGCCACTCTCTATTCAAAAAAGTTTGATAACTTCTGAACACTATTTGAATTTAGTTATGATACAATGAATAAGAAAATGGTTTTTATTACTTTTTATAGTCGCTTAAGGCTTTTAACGTTAAAGCTTATGTTATTTAGCTACAACTAATGGTAAAAAAGGGCTTATTTTTTGTAAGACTGTAAGTTTTATTTGTTGCATGCATAAATTAAGACACATTTAGCATCATATGTATGGTTTGCCCAATACTGTTATATGAGATATTAAATCTGACATAAAGATTACGACAGTCGCTAATTGCATGACATATGTTTTAATTAAAATATAATTATTTATAAACTAATCAAAATCTTGATTCATTTCTAGGATGGTATCAGATTAAAAGCATGGTGCTTAAATCACAATAACACAACATATAGTAACTAATTCTTGACACCGTAAACCTTTTTACAACTTTGCCTTGTTCATCACGTTCCTTGTTACATATAACAAGCATTACACCACACTATTCTACTGTTCATAAAGCAAATCAGATTGGCTAACTCATGTGCCTTCCATCTGACAGAACTTGCAATATATTAACCCTCGTGCAACTTGGACTATTCCCAGTGAACCTGACCGTAATGAATGCCGAACATACCTCACACAGCTTATCCCAGAGGCTTAATCAACACGCCAATCGTCTAATATGAAAATAAACATACGTTACATACCTACTTCGTTCCAGTGTTTGGAATACCGTAATTCGTCTTTATTACATAGATGCTGCAAACCTCTGCTGATACAACGCTGCCGACTTTGTGTGGTAATTTGCTTTATGAACTTGATGTAATTTTGAGTAGTTGTGAATGGAATTATTTCGTATATTTTTGGTATGTAGCTAAGTATCGATATAATGCACTATTCTATGATTTGCGATGGCAAAAATATAATGTGCTTCTAAGAAGTTTGAATTTTTATATTGGTTTGCAAATATTTTTGCAATGGCATGGCCTGGCAATGTTAAAGCCCGGAGTAAATTATCTGGTTGTTTTTTTTTTTCCTTTTTGTTCTATAAATATTAAACTACAACTTTTACAAAAAAAATAATGATTATTTTCTATAGCACTACTCGCCAGCCAGGTCTGCAGTTCCGTGTTGGGATTTAATAAGAGAGGAATGAGGCTAGTTTTCAGCTTGCCTCAAATACTTACCCAAAATTGATGCCAGCCCTCCTACTAATATGAGAATATTACTTACTGAGTAAGACATAAGCACAAACAATGCATGTGAGGCTGGCGTAAATTGGTTACGCTGGACTTGGTCAGTGAGGTGGTTTATAGGTGTCGTACCCAGCAGTTTATAAACAGGGCACTTTCGTATACAATTAATATGATAAAAAATGAAGCAATCCGTAAAATAAATAAAAATATTTTCAATATGTAGGTCAATTATGACGTGGAGTTGAGGAAACTACTTCATTCCGCAGCAATTGAGAAATAACGTTACCGTAAACTTAACCACCCTGCAGCTAGGCCTTTGCATATTAAATGAGCAGCAAATTAAGCGATCAGCTAGCTATGTGGTTATACATAAATGTAGTTGTACAAGGTTATTTGAAGTATAGTGTAAACCTCCCGAGAAGTGATTCCATTTGAGGTTATGACCAAGAGTTGATCTGAAACAATGCTAAAAGCTAAATAAAACTTGTTTTGATCATAGTCAAAGATTAACTCCGCTAGATTGTACTGTTGTAATGATATTTTATATGCACATAATGATATTCATATGCCTATACTCCTTCAATCGTATTACATCAGCTTTAAATAGAGCATACGCAGTAAATGCTCTATCTGGAAAACCAAGCACTTGCCAAATTACAATAAAATGCACACTTTGCGGAGCCTCTAAGTTGGTCTATCACCCTCAGACCTCACACAGCCGATTACATCAAACGCAAACAACTAGGAAGTCGCAGATGGAAATCTTTGATCTATCGGAATCATAAGCGTGCAGCGGTCGCTAACTATCCGTCATCCGCCGTTCAGTTACAAAACCAGTTCATACTTCCTGATTGGATACTTAGTACCGACGTCCAAAGCATTTATCCCGTGAGGGGTAATCTGCGTGACCGAAAACACCGTAAGTTTAATTGATTGAGACGTGGGTTGACTAGAAGAACCTCTGGGGAAGGCATACATTTGAACATCTTTACTCGTGTTGTTCACAGACAAGGATCTGTCGTTTCAATGTCGTGAACATAAGAACATGTTTATTAACACTTTGAAGGACAGTATACATCTATAGACGTCATAACAATAAGACTTCTATTGTGTCTCGTTTGCTGTTCTTCAAAGTTTTACAATAAATATTCAGGCAAATAATATTATTTTATATGGCCTAAAGTTTGAATACTTGAATACCGAAGGCTTGGTCGTATTAAAAATGATTGGCAAACACTTTAGTAGTTTATGGCTGCATACCCAAATACAATTATATTATTATTGAAATAATAATACATTCTATGATGCTTGTTATATGTTTGACATTGAAATATACGATCATTTTTAACCGACTTCAAAAAAAAAGGAGGTTCTCAGTTTGACCTGTATGTATGTATGTATGTATGTATGTATGTTTGTCCGCGATTATCTCGCGTTTGGCTGAACCGATTTTGATGCGGTTTTCAGAAAAGTATTTGTTACACTTAGGAGAAGGTTTTAGGCCCTTAACCGACTTCAAAAAAAGAAGGTTCTGAGTTTGACCCGTATATATGTAAGTTTGCCCACGATTAACTCGAGTTTGGATGAACCGATTTTTATTCAGTTTTCAGAAAAAAGTATTTGTTACACTTAGGAGAAGGTTTTAGGCCCTTAACCGACTTCAAAAAAAGAAAGTTCTGAGTTTGACCCGTATATATGTAAGTTTGCTCACGATTAACTCGAGTTTGGCTGAACCGATTTTTATGCAGTTTTCAAAAAAAGTATTTGTTACAGTTAGGAGAAAGTTTTAGTATTTTAACCGACTTCAAAAAAAGAAGGTTTTCCGTTTGATCCGTATACATATATTGGTTCTTAGTATGTTTGTATGTATTACGTGTGTGTGCGCGCACGCGCGTATGTGTATTTGTATGTGTACATACGTGTGTGTGTGTGTACGTGTGTAGGTGTCTATGTCTCTGAGATTAACAAAAAACAAAGAAAGTCGGTGAAAGAATCTAATGCGAGAGCATATTTCTCATTCTTGTCATTTCGGATAAGGCTCTGTTGTCGTGGGGATGGTTGAGTAATTTGTTCGAGTCAATATCACTTAAAGCCATGCCTTTTAGGGATTTGACCCGACTCAAGGCAACAAAGCATTGGCCTTTAGCAAAGATTTTAGGCCCTAGGTCGATTACTGCGGAACTAAGTGTACATCCTTGCAACTTAATTGTGTACCGTCACAGCCCAACTCAATTTGACTGACACCATCCGCCTCTCGATATCACCATAACCGCGATTGCCTTGATAGGTCGCTGTCACTGGAGCTATGGAAATGTATCCATCATCATCTTTAAGACGCAATGCTATTGATGGATCATCAAATAATATCAAAATGGCATCAGGCAGTTCAGCTGGCTCAAGTTGATCTCTTCATAGTGCCGGCCATTTAAATCCTTTAGGGACACCGATGCCCCGTTCGCAAAGCATCCGTTATTGGCATATTTCTCCGGAGCATAATACGAGAGCTCACAGCCAATTCAATAGTATGTACAAGTCCGCCGCATTTGTTTGGATCAGCCGGAGCAGCATTTGCGGAGGGCGTCCTTCCGTATGTAGCTGATTCCCTAGACTCATCTCTCTCTTGCAGCATCAAGCCTAAGCCCATAGGCACACAGAATAAAAGAAGGTACCTATGTTAAAGTCATGATTATAGACTGATACTAGCAGAAAACTTATCACTAATATAATTGAAGAATCTAACAATAAACAAACTATTAATTAGCCCAAAACTTAAAGTAAATGGAATACCTATCACTAAAAAGTGTGAAATAAAAAAATTAAAAAGCAAAACGAAAATGAAAACTTTAAAATCGCAACAAAAATGTTAACTAGGTAATTAGTTTCTTTTAAAAAAAAAGAGAACCGCCTTCAAAAAATCGACCCACTGAAAAGTACGAAATAAATTTAACATACGCTAACCCTAATCCTCTCAAATTTCCTTTCGAATTTCTCCCAAAAACTATTTACTAAATTTAACTAAATACTTAGTTTTTGAAGTCGGTGCCAAACCAACATAAACAAAAAAGGATACTGGCAAACAGAGAAAATAATACGACGAATGTATCAAATCAATAAAGCCTCAAAAAATATCTGAACAAATAAAATTTAAAATAATCCACCTATATACTCTAAAAAGCAACAAATATATAAAATATATAAAAAGTATGAAATAAATGCTTAATTATAAAATAATTATACTTCTTAGCTATTTTGGGCTGTAAGGTACCTACCTATGTAGATCAAATGCGCTGGTTTGGAAAGGCTGACGCCAAACAATAGGTGGGATTTGGTTTGGCACCGACTTCAAAAACTAAGTATTTAGTTAAATTTAGTAAATAGTTTTTGGGAGAAATTCGAAAGGAAATTTGAGAGGATTAGGGTTAGCGTATGTAAAATTTATTTCGTACTTTTCAGTGGGTCGATTTTTTGAAGGCGGTTCTCTTTTTTTTTAAAAGAAACTAATTACCTAGTTAACATTTTTGTTGCGATTTTTAAGTTTTCATTTTCGTTTTGCTTTTTAATTTTTTTATAATCTTCTTAATATCTTCTTAATATATAAAATCCTTGCGTTACTGACTGACTGACAGACAAGCTACGGCCGAAACTATTGGGCGCAGAAAGCTGAAATTTGGCATGTATGTTCCTTGGGGACCGTAGGGGTGCACTAAGAAGGCATTTCCCGAAATTCCCACGGGCTCGGCCAAAACAGGTAAATTAAAAAAAAATGCAGGCGTAGCTGCTGGCGTTCTCTAGTATAATAATAAAAAATAATCTTAATTGACTTATTGTGACGGATTAGGAATACAAACTAGCATTACCTCACTTCGTTCAGTGGCTATATTTATATATAGGTGTATATATATATAGGTGACAAAGTAGAAGGCAGCGATAGCCTAGTGGAGATACCAACGGACTGCCATGCAGAGGGTGTTGGGTTCGAATCCACGGCGCACACCAATGACTTTTCGAAGTTAAGTGTGTATTAAATTATTAATTATAGCTTGCCCCGTGCCTCGGAGAGCACGTTAAACCGTCGGTCCCGGCTGTCATGAAGATCTTTGACAGCCGTTACGGGGAGTCAGTACCCTCAAATAAACTGATACTGGTCTAAACCATGGAATATCGCTATCCCTTTAGGTTGCGGAGGACAGACGGCAGCCGCTCTGTAGAAAAGTTGTTATTCTGTCATATCTGGTTAGACCAGTAAGCGGACCTCGGGCTCCAAGGCATGTCAGTCTTGGATGCAACCGGGATAACGCTAGGGCGATGATGACTTAGAGGTGACAAAGTAAAGCCCAACGTGGTATAGTAGGCCAAGGCCTCCTGTTTACTCATGGAGCTACTGTGAACCAAATTAGGAGACGTTTAAGTCCAACAGTGGACTGCGCAAAGCTGTAAAATAAGAATATGTTTTTGAAGTAGATTAAGTACTCTACGCGTAAATCAACCGTTTTGGACAGGACAGACCTCCGACGTATTTCTAGCTTCGCATATTAGCAATTTATCATGATTATAAGTTACGAGCATTAGAAGCTCCAGGCTATTGCGCGGATACATAAATTGAGTTATAAACTAGTAAGTAAATACCTCTTCGCTTGATTTTAAATAAGTATTATTCTTTATCCAATAATTACATCGTGTACAGAAAAAAAACTACAATACCGATTGAAAACAACGATGTTTATTTCTCATCGATGTTTTCGAAGAAAATTGCCAATTACAATCAGAAAAATTGCCACAATCTGATTTCTTTTCTCGCAGCACTAGTCTTCAATCTGTGAGGATAAAATCATTCTTCAATGTCTGCTAAGCTGTATCTACATTGTAGAACTAACGAAGCAGACTGCAATCTCCGGTGCTTTGCGACCTGTCACTAACTTATATTGGTATAAGTATACCGCTTCGTTATAGGACATGTAAATATTTCTTACTACATTGTTACGAAATAAATATAAAACTAGTAGACTGAAATCGTAAATAATAAAAATTAAATGCTAACCACTCATTATACTGACAACCGAAATTGGACTGTTACAATTGGGTCTTGGACAATTACGATTAAAATTGGGTTTTGGGTTAGTTTGACAGTGATTGTGCTTATCAAAAATGCTCAAAATGTCTTTGTCTATTCAATGACTTCAAAGAACAGCCCTACTTGATCATGACAAACGGAATCACAAACAACAAAAGGCACAGATAACAGAAAAAGTAATTTCTGAGAAAACAGACGTTTGTAGAAAAGGTTCACCAAAAACTTGAGGATAACAAAAAGATAAATAAATATAAGCCTTCTCTGCAAACTTCAAAAGAATTTTGTTTTTGTTGATTAGCGACAGTCATAAATAATACGTCAATCATATTTATTTAATTTTCTTGAACGTTAAAGTAAATCAGAAATGAAAGCTTCATTTACTAACGAAATAGCTGAATCGAAGTAAGAGGCTTTGTACAGTCACGAGCATAAATATATTACTATGGGCAGATTAGCAAAAATATCTGTCCCAAGAATGAGTTCAATAATATCTGTCTGCACGTACGCAGCAGAAATATCTGATATTATCAGGCAGCATAATGAAGTGGCATCAAAATTATGTGATGACAATGTCGAAGCATAAATATCTGATGTGACAGGTGGCAAAATGTTATGATTCCTTGTGGAGAGCAAATAAATGTAACGTTTTATATTTCTGTAATTTGCACTGATTCCGCCCTAAAAGCATAAATATGTGACACCAACTAGGTGGCAATAATATCTGATATACAATTTATAAACAATAAAATATTTGATATTATGTATAGCGCCGGTAAAATGGGCCAAATGTTTTATTGTTTTGTATTTTGCCGGGTAAAGAATTTATTTTTGCCTAATCAACTTAATTTATCTTACTTATTTATCAAATAAATTCCGTATGGTGACGGATTAAGAATACGGAATGTCACCACCCCATATCATCCCATGGGTGTCGTAAGGGCCGACAGAGGGAGCATATTATGCAAAGTACAGCACTGTAAGAGAAGGAAAACTTGATACAAAGCCTATACCAACCCGTTTGGCCAGTGTGGTATAGTAGGCCAATTCCTCCTTTCAAAGGCCTAGTCCAGCAGTGGACTGTTAAAGGCTGATGATGATGATGAATCATCTCAATAAAATAATGATTTTAAGCGAGTATTTATGTCACCGGAGAATGACAAGAACCGCAAATTTATAAATTTCTTAAGAAATGTATAAGATTCTTAACGAGAGATACCTAAATTGTATTATTTTACGCCTACCTTTTCGCAAATGGCTTAACTTAGGAATTCATGCGTAAAATTATAAGTAAACAATTGCCAAACGCCATATGCGCTCTGATTGGTTGAATAAGTCACGTGTTTTTTTTCCTTCCTCTCACTTTCTTCACAAAAAAACCTAACATAACCTATTAAGTTGCATTGATGCCGACCTTCATTATCACCGACCGACCAATCAGAGAGCAGTATGTTATTTGCCGTATTTTAAAGAAGCTTAATATTAATGTGAAACTTCTGTGATTGTTTGAACTGTTTAGAATCTTACGAAATCCGGTAGTTTATAAATTTACGAGGAGACGTCGCAATTTCATAAATTTGCGAAAATATGGGCTTAAAATAATACAATTTATCTCCCGTTTAGAATTTCCTAGTAAATTTATAAAATTGCAGATCTTGTTATCTTCCGGTGACATCTAATTAAACATAATGAATTAAAATCGAGTAAATCCACCATTTGCATCATTACGTCCTGTAACCTCTCTTGCATTGTAGAACTATATTAGCACACACTTGCGAGCCTCGAAGTGACTCCCAAATATCAAAGATGTGACAATACAGAAAATCATGGGTTCCAGCCAGAGATCCTATTGTTGAAACTTTGAACTCCACAGATTCTCAATGGGGGTCTCAATCAAGGCTCTCTGAAGGGAAATTGATTAACTTTAAGGCCTCTCTTTGAATATTAACTTTTAAACCACTCACGAGTTTTTCGAGAGCAATGAATGGAATATCTGCATCGAATAGTATCCACAAGGATACTGTTCGATAACTCATCGTCAATCAAATGAAATCCAAAAAAATAAGTAAGGTCTGGGAGCCTGATATATTACTATAAAATCAATAGGGGATCGGACAGCATTAAAAATAAATTGCAAATTATCATTTATCAAAAAGATTGTCTCAAATCACCATTATATGTAAATATTCTTATGGGATGATGGCTGGCACATGCGTCATACTCATGAACGGATGCTACTTGCGATGACTGGTCGATGACGGTCTTGCGGGCTGGTATTAGATTTTAATATTTAACTGCATCATTTCCATCATGGTTCTGATCACTTTCGCGGATTGCCTGCATTATTAGGTATATATAATGTAAGTGGATGCTCCTGTTTCACCATATCTATTCTGAGGAGGCTAACCAAAAGTATTATGCTTGAGTATTATTATGTACAGTAAATATATACAAGTAATATGGAAGGTGTAACACACAGAAATAAATAGTAATAGAATGGTGAATGTCACGTCATCGCGTACATTTCGCGCGTGCCACATTTCATCAAGCCCCGCCCACAGTGACGTATAGATAATGAGGGGACACTAAGGAATTATTATCGATGTGTGTGTGTGATGTAGCTGTGGAAAATGAAATTATGTTATTGTTTATATAAAAACTGACCATTGCTGATTGTCAGGCAGAATAATGTTGTACAACATGTGTAAACACATGCGCTATAGTGCAATAGTTTGACACGCGCACCACGCCCATGTCACCGTTCTATTACTATTTATTTCTGTGGTGTAATAGTTGCAGCACCTTACAAAATGTAAATTGTGTATTATGCAAAACCTGGCGATGAAAAAGAGTGACCGTGAGTTTTATTGTCCGTTCTTTCTCATGGTTCTACCTATTGCTTTGCGAACGTGGCAGTAAATGTAAATGTAGAAGCATACAGTTATAATGTTTTAAATTTGAGTATAAGTAATTATTTTATAAATTTATTATTTTGACGTTCATAAGCGTCACATTGTGACCCAAATGAATAAAGGATTTTGAATTTGAATTTGAACTTACATTTTAATTTTGCTCTTACAGCAAATTTCATATAAATAAAACCATAAAATAGTACAGCAGTTGATAAAATACAAAACTAGCGTTTCGACGGGTGACAAAAAGTTACTGATTTGACTAGGCATTCCGATACCCTATTCCTAAATTATTACTCGGCTGCCGTAGATAAAATAGATCTACCCACTACAATAATAAATAATTTAATTTGGTCGTAGTATTGGATATGTCTAGACATAAATACAGGGTGCCACAAGACCCATCACCAAGCCGAAGTCTACTCGTTATGGACATCATGCCAAGTCATACAAAGCAAAAATAAAACCTGGGAAACGATATTTTCTTTAAGGAGACACATTTTTAATCTGCAATTAAAAGTGCGCGCGTGCAATTTTCGAAAACCCTACTTATCCATGGGTGCATGGGACATCTATAGAACAGGGGCCCAATTCTGCTAAATAATTGTAGTCTCGATATCATGTCAGTGTCATACTTACGTCACAAAAAGCGTATTCTTCTAAATTATCTGATATTTGAATGAAATTGTAACGAGATCGTGTGTGTCAAAGACGAACTGTTTATGTTAAATTATACGATAATGACATTAGGTTATCAGAATACCGCTTTTAAATCCATTCAAAATATAATATCAATGTCATATAAAAATAGCAGAATTGGCCCCCAGGTTGGCGTAGTAAATGCATCGATTCTTTACCTAATTGCAAAAATTACAGAGTAACTTTGAGCCTCAATATCTCCTGAACCAGTAATTTCCCAGGTATGGTGCCGAAGAAAAAAAATTTCGTAGTGATTGGTACAACATGGGATTTCAGTTTTCGTTAAGGGTCTTTTTACACCCTGTATAGTTTAAAACGAAAGCCTATATTAAACCAATGTAAAGTAACATTTGCTTTTTTAACTATTTAGTATAATTTTTAAATTAAATTGAAGATAAAATAATGTCAGATATTATTGCCACCTAGTTGGAGTCACATATTTATTCTTTTAGGGCGGAATCAGTGCAAATTACAGAAATATAAAACGTTACATTTATTTGCTCTCCACAAGGGATCATAACATTTTGCCACCTGTCACATCAGATATTTATGCTTCGACATTGTCATCACATAATTTTGATGCCACTTCATTATGCTGCCTGATAAAATCAGATATTTTTGCTGCGTACGTGCAGACAGATATTATTGAACTCATTATTGGGACAGATATTTTTGCTAATCTGCCCATAGTAATATATTTATGCTCGTGACTGTACCTATGGCTTTTGATACTCTACTTTAAAAGCACGTCGTTCAAGGGTAAAATAAATTTAAAAAGAAAAAGAGTTAAGTGCGTATTGCGACTATTAGATCACGTACAAAATCGGGTTCTGTAGTTACTAGTAGACATTGATAATTAGACAGACTTCATACTCGTTTCATACGTGAAACTATAACTTTTTACTTCTTTGTATATTTTTTAATTCACCTAAATACTAAGGTTTTATTAAAAGAAGGCGTGAACAGGTTGATAAATTTTATGTATTTTCTGCACTTTAGTAATGCATGCTCCACCATTTAATATGTGATATTGAGTTGCTAAAACTGTATAATCTGTTTAACACTGCATGATGAACTAATAACCGACTATCTTATATTGCCCTCATACATCGACATCCGCTCCTGCCGCAGGTAGGTAATTCAATGCCAGCTAAATTTAACTAGGCAATATTTGGTTGCGTTCGGGAGTCGCTCTATATATTGTAGATAGGTAATAGCTGCAGGTGTTAATATCAAATCTCCTCCGGTCGATCGTTCTGTTTGGATGATTACATTTCACTAATAGGTAGATAGTTACATACCTGTCTAATGTAAAACTATTGTAAAATAAGCTTTTAATTGCCTATCGCTTCTGGTAATTAATTCAACTACACTATCACTGTCACAATATTCCAGATAATAAGAAGAATGAAAAACTGTTTATTTCTCACAGACACAGAAGTAAGAATAAGTTAGTTTCGGAGCTAATTAGCGTATTGCAAAAAAGTATAAAAAAAGCTGTCAAGAGCTTTTTGTTATTCTTGGAACTCTTACCTAATTTTATTTTTGTAGAAGCAGTTCGACAAATACCAAATAAAATAAATAAATTAATTTTAAGAATGTCCCCATTTTCTCAAACACTAAGCTATAGCTTAAGTAACTATATTTTTCATAATATTTCTAACATGTTGTTGAAAGATGTACCTACATCATCTATCTACACTTAACACATTTATCATACCATCCGTTTAATAAATAATTGATGGCAATCCGAAAGATATATAACGAATAACACTTATCTTGACTATTATATTAGATTGTTACGAGAATTTCGTTTGACGTCTAATCCATCGCCAGCGCAAAATTGTCTCTCATTAATCTTCATACAAGAAAATCGTTGATGCTCGCTACAATAAAATGATAAATAATAGTTGTTTTTATCTATTTGATGTATTTGTCTATTACAAATTTTATAGTTAATACTTTACATTGTCCGTGTGGTGACGGATTAAGAATACGGAATTGCACCACCCCATATCATCGGTGCCCATGGGATGTCGGCTCTTACGACATCCCATGGGTGTCGTAAGAGCCGACAGAGGAAGCATATTATGCAGAGAACAATACTGTAAGAGAAGGAAAACTTGATACAAACCCAATACCAACCCGTTTGGCCAGCGTGGTATAGTAGGCCAATTCCTCCGTCCAACGGAGAGGCATAGTCCAGCAGTGGACTGTTAAAGGCTGATGATGATGATGATTTAATATTAGTTTTAGTTTCCAGATCGATATGTCTCGTATGAATCTTCCACTTTTTATAAGCGAACTTTCAACCGTTTCTGCCCGATCCCTTGCGAATTGTGGAAAATTCCTTCTTGGTACACCCGTAGGCTCCTCAAGGAAAATACACGCCAAACAGCTTCTTGTGCTTAGTAATTTCAGACGTGCGGTGTCTGTCAATCAGTCAGATACGCAAGAAATTTCTATATATATTAATTTTTATCGGCTCCTACACACCACAGTCTCTTAAAATTGCTTAGCAATTTAATCAGTTAAGCTTCAACACAATATACTGTCTAGAGGACTCTCATACACCAAGCAGTTACGCAATAAAGTCTACTTTATTTTTTTTTATTCGCAATTTTTCTTCTATATAACCGTATGTTTCGCGACCCTCTAGACGACACTTGTGACCATTGTTCGGCCTGAAGATAATAAGGTGAGCTGTCGCTACAATTGCTAGGGCAACGAGATACACCAAAAAACATCTGTAGTATAAATATAACTATTTTTCTTTACGCTGTTGTAACATAAATATATAAACGCCGCATTCAGAGGTACATACATTGGATAACACTTTTCATTTTTTGATACCTGTACCATTCTATAGCTCAACGAAAATTAACAAGTGTATGACAAGCCATTCAGTACAAGAATAAACTCGTAATCAAAGTACCGTTGTTTTTAGATTCAGATGTTTCGGGTATTGTCCATGTGATGACGGATTAAGAATACGAATTGTCACCACCCCGTGTCATCCCATGGGTGTCGTAAGAGCCGACAGAGGGAACATACAGTGCAGAGAAAAGCACTGAAAGAGAAGGAAAACTTGATAAAAACCCTATACCAACCCGTTTGGCCAGCGTGGTATAGTAGGCCAATTCCTCCTTGCAAAGGAGAGGCCTAGTCCAGCAGTGGACTGTTAAAGGCTGATGATGTTATGTTTCGGGTAATTTGCCTCAATTACGGTTTGCAGTTAATATACCTGTTAATATGTATGTATAGCTTGATAAAGGTTTAATTATATGATGATAATAATTGGTATGTATAGGTATATTTTGTGAATGAAGCAAGAGAGATATGTCAGGATGGTTGCAAATGGCGTTCCTTAGTCTCTGCCTACCCCTCCGGGAAACAGGCGTGAGTCTATGTATTTGTAATTGGTATTATTTGTGACATGTCCTGTGTTCAAGCTGCTCGCGCTGTAACAGCGATTATGAAGTATAAAATAAATAAGCCGTGCCTTCGTATGCTATTTGTGATAATACAGTACACATCAAAATGTTACTATACAATACACAACCAGCTGCCTACAGCAGATATAAAAATACTTAATCTAATGATAAAGATATTTTGCAAATGTCAAGGTCTAATCCTTGTTTATCTATCTATCTGCCTACGCTTGATCTAATCTTATAAGGGTAGTTACCAAAACACGCAGAATAAGTACTATTAGTATTTACTTTTATCTGAGAGATGTTGAAATATATTTCTAATAACAATAAGAACGTATAAAGATAAGAAACATTGATGAAAATTTGCATACACTGTATAATGTGGCTAGATTATCAGGATGAAAATACGAAAGTCGTGATAATTCACAACATTTTGCCATTAACAATGTACACGAAATAATAAGCCTAAAACATCCAAAAGAAAGCTGTGACATATTTCTTAAACAACATTTGGTGCAAGTCATGTGTATCACTCGCGCTCGCTAGTATCTAGTATGATTTTCGAAAATCATAGGTAGAAGGACTAATCAAGCCTCGGCCGCATTTTACCGTTTCTACTACTATACTATAGATTAGCATTAGCTTGCTGATGAAACCCCATAAGAGAGTAAGCAAAATAAATATAGCAAAAGAAACCTAAATACTACTGCTAATTGCGAGTGCGGTGCAAAGATTTCACACCTCGTAAAATAGTTGCAGTCTCGCATTGAGTCCACAAGCTGTAAACGTACGTTCACTTAAAATGCTTAAAGTTTGCCACGATTCAAAGCTGCAGTATTTATTCTTGACGGTAAAGATACTAACCGAGGATGGCAAACATTCTGACTTTCACACGGCAATTACGATAAGAAAAGAGCTTTACATCGATTAGAAATATATTAATTTGCTGCGGAAATTAATTACCTGCTTTGCTTAAAGTGGAAGACATCGAGATCCGCTAAGACTTAGTTTATGAATCGGATTATAGAAATCGCTCTTGAGTGAGATAGCAATAAACTATTAAACGACGATATGCCGAGAGGTATTAAGAGGCTGGTTTATAACTGATTAATAATTGACCTTGTGATGGGAACTCGGCCTCAGTTGGAACAACTTAGGTTAACAAGATGTAACTTCAAGTAATTTCTGTCCTGCTTCTGAACCTGGTTTACTTTGGTAAAAGAGCACGCATATCAAGTTATAGTGTACTGCTCTAGAAAAAAGATCACTTTATACTCCTTGCACATTATTATGCCTAAACAGGTGTGCATAAACTTGGTTCTTACTACTATCAAACTGCTTTTATTATAAACGCGAATGTTTTTGAGGATATATGTATGCTTGCTACTCTTTCTCAAAATTACTCACAGTGATATAGCTCATAATCAGAATAAATTAATAGGTATTAATATTATAAAATAACTAGCGACCCGCCCCGGCTTCGCAAGGGTGCAATGCAATATTATGCATGTATTTCCTCTTGAATCATTCTATCTATTAAAAAAAAACAATCAAATTCGTCGCGTAGTTTTAAAGATTTAAGCATACATAGGGACAGACAGACAGAATACAGACTTTCTTTTATACTATGCATTGATACAGACTAAATTTTGTCCCGATTAGTGACACCCTTTTGCGACTTTGCGCTCGTGGTCGCGTACCACGAGCGCAAAGTCGCAACTAGACACTAGTATGTATAAAATAGGAATCGTGCTTATTTGAAACATCGTACCTACAGAATTCTCTGAATACACAGAAAGTCCTGATTGAACTAGACTCCAATTTATACTAGGTACGTAGGTATACCTACGTGTGTGCTGGCACGCCTGTTAATTGGTTTTACCGTCTGGAAACTTTTAACAGCAATATAAACGAAAAAAAATATCACCTACTGCTGCAAACTCACCAATTGCTTTAGTATTAAAAAAACGCCGCTCGGAAACTTTAGCAATTAACGAAAAAACAAAGACCTCAAGTTAGTAGTCATTAATTTGGACTTTGCCAATTTCGATACTTAATACCTAAGTATCCCTCTTAGAAAACTATCTACGAAAATAAATGATGTGGCATTAAACAAAACATTAATCATTCGTTTCTTTAACATTTGCTTAGTATCTATTACAGCCATTTAACCAACACCGTTTTCTTCTATCGCAAATGTATAACAAATAAACAACTAAATTATTTGTCTTTCTAATATCTCGAACAGTCAATATCTACGATGAAACTCTTAATTTGTATATTAATCCGCATGGCCATCTGTCGATAACTTATTGTTTAAGTAAAGGACCTCCGCCGAACCCTTCGGATTAGGGACGCTACTTTGTTCAACTTTACGTATTATTCATAACTTGTTAACTTAAACGGACGTTTATTTCGTCAGTATTATAATTTAGCGAAAATTTCACTACTTTAAAACAGCCTGCACGGTATTAGGTATTACCTTGTAGCAGCAACCTATTTAAAAACTGTTAATATTTATTAGAATTAAACTTTCGTGGTCATTTAAACTTATTGGATGTACATCCGTGAACATGGCGCTTGCAACAGTGCCAACATATCGGTTACTCCAAACAAAGGTATGTGGAATATATCCCGAAAGACAATTTAAAACTGTTAATATTCTTTTTTCAAAGACTATTTCTTAATAAGAATTTTCATCATCGTCAACATAAATCCTTTAGCAGTCCACTGTGATATGGGCCTTTCCTAATTTGTATCACAATATCACTGCTAGTCAATAGGAGAATTTGGCCTACTATGCAACGCAGGCCTATGGCCTAATTCTCGTATTTTTTATGACATTGAAATTATAATTTAAAATAAACAGTTCGTTGTTGACACATATTTTGACACTTGTTCCAATTTACGATCTCGTTACAATTTCATTTAAATATCAGATAATTAAGAAAGAATACGCTTTTTGTGACGTAAGGTTGACACTGACATACATACATACATACATAGACTCACGCCTGTATCCCCGAAGGGGTAGGCAGAGGCATATTAAACGCCCACTTTTCGCCAGTGTTTTCATCCCACGTAATAGGTGGCGAGCCTATTGCCGCTTATAGGGATATTTTGTTTGCCAGAGCCTCGTCCGTTGATCGGCAGGTGCACCACTTGCAGGTGAGGTTGGCTTGGAACCCTAAGTTCTTGATGGGAACCCTATGCACCCTTGACACTGACATTATATCGAAACTATATTTATTTAGGAGAATTGGACCCCTGGGTATGCATTCTATTCTGACTTAATTGTTTTACTTATTAAACTATTTTACTCATATTAGAAACATGTCTAAGGGTGGCTGAAAAGCTTAAAAATGTCATACTACGTAATAGTCGAGTACATGCTTGGATCAATCATTGTTTCACTATTATAAACTCTAGACACGACTCAATTTAACAATGCTCTGCTTGAATAGTAATTTAATCTAAGCACATCTAAGTAATGCAATCAATTAGGTAAGTTCTCATCAATTTAATCCCTAATTATTATTAATACGTTCAAACGTACGTTGGTACATCTTAATCTGTTACACTATATTCCTAATTATTAATATATTTAAGTTATAAATCAATTGATTAAGTCTATATGAATCAAAGAGAATCTGAAAACTGATTACATTGTCAATATTGTATTATAATTTCAAATTAATTAATAATTATATAATCAAGCCTTTAGAGATCTTAATATTTGAAGATAATTCTTGAAGATGTTATAAAATTACTCATATTAATTTAATTAAGATAAATTATTTACTTATTTGAAAGTATATTATATACCATTTTGATCAAAAAAAGGAATCAAACATAATAATATTTGTTAAACATAGAAGAAAATATAAAAAAATAGTCTTTCTCTTTAAAAGTGTAATGTTGTGTAGGTACTGTACGACGTCGCCCACTATCAATTCTCACCCATTTATCAGACATACTTGAGAAGGTACGGTACGGTAGGATATAAGTTATAACACATCGTAATCAATGACCAGTCAGTGTACATCCATTTCTCCCCACAGTCAAACCAAACAAAGCAACTAGAAACAGCCTTATATTTAACATAAAACTATTCAGTATCGACTCTCTCAAGGCACATTGTGGGGCGCAGCACGTCTAACCCGATTTCACTTCCTTTTCATCTGATTCAAAGGGAGCACTAGCTTCTACAGAGAATCGTCCCACATTTCATTAATAATGAATACATTATGTTTATTGTGAATAGTAAAATGGTGCGTTTGTTGATTCTGTACGCAGCATGACAGTGTATGCTGTTTATTTCCTTTGAGAGCGAAGAATGGAAGCGATTTCAATACCAAATCCATGTGTAAATGTATTTAATTAGTTGGTCTAAAATTGTTAATTAATATAGTTCCTTCTAGTCAGTTACTTAACAGGATAATTATAACATGGCAAAGTCGGCGTAACATTATGATAACTGCCCTCAAAATAAACTAAAATAAAGATGTACATTTATAAGTGAGTTAGATAGTATCAATTTAAGAAGAGTAGCTTCATCCTTGGCTAAAAGCAAACATTCCGAAACATTTAATTTTTCAACATACGTATTTTTTACAAATAGGGTAAAATCATTAACCAGACTACTAAGCTTCCACTAATTAATACTCGTGAACCAATACCCGATACTTTATAATCAAGAGAGATGATATTTAGAACGGAACTGAAGTAAGTATATCATTCGTACTGACAGTTTATTAGCGTAGCTGGGTAGCTGGCAACCAGCCTATCGACATTTGTTTATGGAACAGTTTTAGTTCCAACTGTAGAGGGGTATATTAACAATCTGAATACTGTATTGACAATTATTGTAGTTGAGACATATATATTATACTGTAAATGTGAAATGATTGCTTTGTCACGTTACATTTGAATCATATCTTTCTGTATTTTTTTTCATTATGAAAGAAACAGGATTTTTCTGGTTTTGATCGTCACGCAAGGCGATTAGTCTGTATTCGTCAACATGTATTTTTTTTAAAACAGCTCAGGTACAGGGAACAAATAAGGTATCGCTGGTGAATTTACAAACCTTCAAGCAACGCACACCCAAAGAAGAAACAACAATTTATAGATCATACAAAATAAGTATTTTAGGATACTTAGGCCCACTTGCACAACGATTCTTAAATTGAATTAAGATGTATTTAACGAGAAAAAAAATATTAAACACCACTAGCGTCTTGCACAACGAAAAATATGTCGAGTAATATGATTTCAGAACTGTCAAAATTAATTACCGAAAATCGGCTGTTTAGTGGCTAATTTCATTTAAGAACTGTCACACTGATGTTGGCATCTTGTCATTAGCGACAAAAATTATCAATAATTATATAACTGGACCGGACGACGTAGCAGGGGGAGGCCTATGTCCAGCAGTGGACGTCCCTAGGCTGACATGATGATGATGATGATATAACTGATAACAATGTACCTACTTGTGTTATTGTTAACCCTAGAATCCTACACTATTTGGCGCACATGTTATTCCTACACTGGGGTACTGGAACACCCCATACTAAAATGACTGTAATAAAAAAACTAAAAATAAAAAAAAAACAATTCATGAAAATACGTTTTATTAAACAATCGGTAACTTGAGATCACAAATAAGCCTTATTACACAAAGTTAAATGTAGTTTGAGTAACAGCGCTTGTAGGATTTGGTCCTTTTTTGAGGATCACTGCAAAGGACTAAGTTGGCATCCGGTGACGGTCCTCCAAATGTTCATGTATCAGTTCCAAACCTAATTTCAAAACTGTCTGCTGAAACTTTATATTTGACTTATTATTTGATCTTGAACACTTATAAAGAACCCAGGTATTACAACTGGTCCCAACTTCTATTTCTTCCTTGCAAGATTTGTGGTCTAGAATAGAGCTTATTTCTTCGTAATTCAAACCTCTGACAGCCATCCGAAACAAAATAAATAAACTTCATTGAATTTTACCTTCATAATGTCTTAAAATATCTGTATTTAATTTATATAAGACTATTGTTTTAATAAATAATCAAATTTAATAACTTATTACATATAAATGCATCAATCGTAATAAATAAATAATCTTACGATTTTACTACACTGGGGTACTGGCGTACCCCACAGCACTTATACAGGCGACCACACAACGCGGTCCCTCGTCACGGTATTGACGTAACGCGAGCGGTTGACACCAAACTAAAATACTCCGACGCGCGAATTCGTGGATATTAAAGAAATTGAGATATTAAGAAAACAAATCGGTGTGGGGTGCACCTGTACCCCATGTAGGGTTCTAGGGTTAATGCTCAAAAGTTTCTAGTTATTATTTGTCAATTGTCATTTCGTTGCTAGGCGACGACAATGCGTTTTGTTTTACGCTCAAAGTATATATAGTCTAAGGTTTTATGCGAAACCATACGCATAACATCGTTAAAATCGTAACAAAAAGGCTTCATGCCATGAAACAAAACGTAGAAACTACTTTACCGACCTCATAAAATGTTTAACTAAATCTAAGCGTTGTTGTCGTTGTGCAAGAGGACGATAAATACTTTTAACTTAAATTATTTTATGCCGTTAATTCTGTTCAAAAAATTTAAATTAAGGAGTGACTTAAATCAAACGTTACGCAAGTGGGCCTTAGAATCTATAATAAATACTTATTCATTGTCAGTGGGCGAGTTAGTCTCAAGAGCAAATGTCGTAGATAGCTAGAAGTTAAAATTCTAAAATTGATCTAAAGAGGGAAAGAAAATCAACTTAATATAGAATATCAAATTGTAAATCCATTGGTTTATTAACAAAATCAAATAAGTAAAGAAGGTCAATGCGTGGGTGAAATTCTCAAGTTTGTCTGTCTAAGTATATCGCAAAAGGTGTATAACGGAGATCTTTCGACTTATTTATGAAGTTGACATAAGAACCTGCCTAAGGTTAACGAACTTGTGCAAAACAATTTTAGATATTAGCTAGTGTATTTTATATTAAGTTTGACATCGTTTTTCAATAGAAATACTTACATATATACCAACATATGTATATTAATAGTTTTTAATATTATTAACAATTTATTAAAGCAAACGGCGATGTTGAAAATGGAAGCTTGACAGCAGTGCATTGGGGAACCTACGAGTCACAAATGGTACGTCAAATAGAATTATCGACAGCACGTATGGTCTAGTGATTTAGGCGGCAGTCTCTTCAATAAACACTACTACGAGTATTGTGCGTTCGTTCTCCAATGGGAGTTGTCTGTCCGAGAGGTTTTGAACCTTAGACAATATAGACCACCATTTAAAGTTCAATGCACAGACGACACTTACAGTGTCTAACTAGCTATAATCACCTTTCTAAGGCTGATGTAATTGAATTTATCTGTATAGAATACTAAGTCAAAATGTTGTCAAAACATAACACAATACTAACGCAGTCATAAAGCAGTTCTACCTATAAGTTGGTATAAACTTGATGAAATTATAGGGCTAAAATTATCAATGTAATAAATGAAATACGTACCTACATTCTGCATTATAAGTAATACGGGTCTTTATACGGGCGATTAAATGCAAATTCATGGTATCAGTATAATAATATATTGGCAATACACGATGCAATGTACTGAGTGAAAGTGAGATTAACTTTTTATTCCGTCTTCCTTTTGCAAAGTCTCTCAACAGGTTTTTACTTTTAAATTAACTTTGATCATTTTCTTGACAGTAAGAATAATTAAACGTGCGTAATAAATAAATAATATCGCGGCATAAATGTGCGCGTGGGATTGGGAGGTCTCGGGTTCGATTCCCGGGTCGAGCAAAGTGTTATTGGGTTTTTCCGTTAGGAAATACTCAGCACGGAGTCTGGTAATGTGGCCGGTACGGCAATAGGCTCGCCCCCTATTACGTGAGACCTAAAAATTCCTGGCGAAATGTGAGTGTAATATTACACCTCTGCCTACCCTTTCGGGGATACAGGCGTGAGACTATAAAAAAAACATTTTCTTCGATAACTCACAACTTATTATTGGTAAGAACCAATAATAAGTTATGCGTATTTTATGACATATTAAATCTCCCAATAAGCGTCTCTACTATAATAATATGGGATAAAACCAGACAAAGCCTGATAAAGGACTCATCATCATCAGCCTTTAATAGTCCACTGCTGGACTAGGCCTCTCCTTTGAAAGGAGGAATTGGTCTACTATACCACGCTGGCCAAGCGGGTTGGTATAGGGTTTGTATCAAGTTTTAGATAAAGGACTAAGGTTCTAATATATTGGTTAAGTTCAGTGTATTATCACAGATTAAGGAAGAGTTATGATGGTATTAGAAAAGTATTCTGACTTTACTGACTGCCTCAACTTCCCCAATAATACGATGAGTATTCTTTTAGACATATCGAAAAATAAGTATCTCTTAATGAGTTCAAACAGATATTCTACTATTTTTGTTTGAGAAATTAGGTTAAGATAAATATGCCTGTAAACATATTTAGCTTTACCTTATTTTCTCCGTACTAATGGTGTATCCAAGCCTGATAGAGTAAAAAAAGTAACCAAGAACACGCTGTTTTAATTTTACTATAAAAAGGTGAAAACGTGTCAATATTTTATATCAACTATAAGAAAATTATCAGTTATATCAGCCCATTTCTGGATAATGTATGAAGGTAATGGTGTATTATTTTATTTCGATAAAATAAAATAAAATAAAGCAACAAATTCATACATCAATATGTAAAATCAATTGAATTTCCAATAAAAGAAAGCTATTATCATCAGTGATAACAAACATTCGTGTTCGCGAAGGCTGTTTCAATAAAGTTACGACTCTTATACAGGGTGTTCACTTGGCGTCGTATGATTCAATTTAACGTTCCATTAATGCGACACTTCGACGACTGCGAGTGCTGAACGGTTTCTAAATAATTGCGCCTGGGGAAGATATAATAAAGATGTGATGTTTTTGATTATCAATGTGATGGAACGTAAAAGTCAGATTCTCTCTTATCAGTACTAAAATTATGTTGACATTATTATTGTCAAGTTTTGAATCAAATGATTTAAAGGCTTTTCGAACGCTTCGATTTTACTAATAACCAATATCTCGCATCGACCTATTTTGCTATTGAACACTACAAACATGGTACAGCCTGGTTTAGAGTCCAGCTCTGGTCTATCTTCAATAGTCAGCCAAGCACCTCAAATACCTTTATTTCTACAGTTGTACTACAACTGGCTATTATAGTGTATCACTACTTTAATTCACATATCACTTCAAACTATAACTGAAACGAATGTGATTGACAAATAGTTATTCCAAAATTTCAGGCCACTTTTCTGCCTGCCACTTCAACGGAACCAGGTAATCGATAAAATAGATAATCTTTACGAAGCGTAAACGATAATTGAGCTTGAACATCTTATACTTAGGAGTAATAAATAATGTCCTGGCTATTGATTTATAGCAGCTTTTACCGGATGTTCACGTGGGAAAATGACCTGTGTCACTTTCCAGCCTTCCTATCTATATGCAAAAATCATGACGAGTCGTTGATGCATGGCTTAGTGGAATGGGGCCACATCAACTAACGAGTCTATTTGTATTGTATTTCATCATATATACCCACGGGTTCAACCTGGCTAATTAAAAAAAGATTTGCCTTAAGTAGGCCAGACCAACGATAGCTTCATCAACCAGGTCCGTATTTTCTGAAGATGAATCCCATGACTATAAAACCTTAGTTGCATTAAAATCGTCTAGCCGTGTAGGAGAATAATTTATATAATAGTATAAAGATTTTATAAATAAATTGAAAAGTCAAAAAAGTCCTTCTCTGGATATTGCCTACTAGAATTTAAATCATTAAAAGCTATAGATACAAAGACATTTTCAACAAAGTTCATCTCAGTCAACGAATAAAACGGAATGCGTAAACATTTAGTTTCCATTGTCCCATTTTCACATGTAAGCTTTAAAGCTTTTTTATTTTTCTTTTCATACAGAAAGTGCTGTGTTTGAAAAAGAGCGAATTCTGCGAAATTCTTGAAACATAGTTAAGGGAGCGAGCAGGCTTTTATTATGTACAAGCATAGCAGGCTTGTGGTTGAGACCGCGAGATTAAAGGTTATGTTAGAGTACAATACAACTACATATTTAGACTTATTTAAAGCAAGTTAATACACATATTAGGCATTGTTTTCGATACTTCTTATATTGTAGATACTCTTATTTTCAATATGGGTATGAATGCACCATGAATGTAGTTTGCGAAAATAATTCATACTTATTATATAAAATGTTTTATGATGTGATAAGAGCACGTATATCGGGTGATAAGCCTGCCAAAATCGTACACTTTAGAGATACAATTTTAGTAGGTCGATTCTAAAATCTTAATATCGAATGCAGCCTTATTTTAACCTAGTCTCCATTAGGTCGGAGCTTCCTTACCCCCGTATTAGGGTAAAGTAATCAAGGCACTCATATCTGGGTCCCCAACGCTCTGATGTGTCATTTCACGCGCGGTCACAGCCATAACTCGGTGTAAAATAACGGAAAATTGCTTCTCACACTCTCGCAGCGGGTCGACGGGTCGATGTTCCGTCTTTCATGGTAAGTGTGAGAGCACGCTCGCGTTTATGCTGACCTAATACTTTTAAATTGTTGGCTTTATAATTTTAACCAATTTTAGACACACAAACAACACAAATTAATAAAGGCGATCGGTCTGTGTGGAGGGCCTTGGAGAAGGCCTATGTCCAGCAGTGGACATCTGTAGGCTGTCAAAACATGAAATGTAAATCGATTAACATATTATTAATTTCCTAGTTTATTGCTCTGGTTTCAAAATTATAACGATAGAAATTGATGAAATACAGAATAAACGAAATTGATTTTTTAAACCAATGTGTATTGTTCCGTCAGACTGCGAAGTAGGTACTTATGAACAGTACACACGTTTAAATCATGTTTGCTCCCACGTAATTATTTACGTGAACTGAGATTGAACTTCAATAACAAACAACCTTATTGAAAAGGTTTATGTAGTAAAAATGTATTCATGTTAGAATATCTTTAAAATTATTATTTTAACATATTGTTCATAGCTTGATTTGTTGTAGAAATAAAACCTATTATTTATGACACAGTCCGAAGCAAGCATCCACAAATTTTGGGTCATGTTTGTTGCCGTGTAACAATTTACCTGGAATGAGACGTAAGTGCACAAATTATTTAATTCGGCATATGTATAAGCAATCGTAATGAAAAATTGTCTTCCAAAAAGTTTTTACAATATTGCCAACACTACAGGAATAAAGGGAATACAGCCTCAGGTATCATCTCAAAGCTACTACTTGTTATAGGTATAGTACCTTGACAAACATAATGACTTATTCTTCCAGTCTCAAACAAAAATACAGACAAATAACGGTAATCAAAACCGCAACATCATAGTTTTGAACGCTAACCCTAAATCACGACAAGACTGGCCAGTAATAGCGACAATTTGTGGTCTCACCTCGGTGGTTCCCGCCGTACAGCGCACGCCGAACTTAATAGCACAACAGAAACATACAACATTTCGAAGATGATAAACATGAGTAACGAAGTACTTATTGCCAATCTTACACTGAATTCGAATCACAAATGATATTGGATTGCCTTTCTTGAGTTGTTTATTGGAAGTTATGAATTGGCGGCGATAGCCAAGTGGTTCACGTAACCGACTGCCGAGACGATGGTCTCGGGTTCCTCTGGTACCCCGGGCACACACCTTTGACTTTTCGAAGTTATGTGTGTATTAAAACTGTTAACTATCGCTCGCTTAATAACGTGCCCGGTAGATGGCAATAGGGCACATTGAGACCGAAACATAATTGGCGAAGTGTCGGTGTGTAATACACCTCTGCCAACCTCTTCGTGGAACGAAGCATGAAGTTTTGTTATGTTATGTATATGTGTTATGAATAAGTCATACGTCACTATAATGCGAATTGAAAAGTTTATTTACCGACATTCAAATGTGTTACGAATTCGTATTCCTATTGTATTATTCGGAAAGCTACTGAATATTCAGTTACCAATTTATTGTTTGACGTATTAAGATTTGAATCCATAAGCAGATCAATACCAGGATCTATTTTGATATTTACGCAACTACTGGTTATAAATAACATAAAAGATTTTCGAAATAAATACGACTAGCATAATAAAATTTATTATACAACTACTTTCGAATGAATTAAAAAATCACGTCGCTTACGTATTGGTTATAGATATTATATTTAGATTTATATTATTGATTGGTAGATACAATCAAATATATTTTCAGATGTTTTTATTCTATAAATAAAATCATATCAGCAAACTACCCGACCAATTCAATTGTGTACTTATTACAGTAAGATTTATTGCATAGAGCTCATTCAATTAACATACTATATTTTAAGCAAATATGTGCATGATCGATATGTCGTTTAAGTTGTAGTAGAGCCTTTTGTAAAGCAAACGATATGACCAATATAAAGCATATTACAGAAGCAAGTTAACATTACACAAGCTTGTGTGAGAATATTTTCTTGGCCTTAATAGGGTAAATTTGTCAAGAGAAAAGTGCTATAAAATTCAGGAAACTAGGACGCCGCAGACCGCGACATTACCATACTTCCATCCCTACACGACCGGCCACTAACGACGACATTTTGCGGTCGCACATCCGCAGTTTACATCGATGACCGTCGCATCTAGTAGTTAATAGTTTGAACACGACTTTAGGTTTAGCGATGCGATATGTGATAGACTATCGTAGACTGCCTCCGTGGTCTAGTGCATAGCGTATGCGACTTCTGATCGGAACTTCTGATAGGAGTCTAGTGAAGTGCCCGGTAACGGCAATAGGCTCGCCCCCTATTACGTGGGAGCTAACAATTCATGGCGAAATGTGGGTGTAATATTACACCTCTGCCTACCCCTTCGGGGATACAGGTATGAGTCTATAAAATAAATAAGAAATAAAAACCTAAAGTCGACACGCGGTAAGCAATGCAAATTCCTCGCAACATTTTTTAATCATCCCCGGACTCCGGCTGCGGTAATTTTACACATTTCTTATGGTTGTATTCAGAAACAGCTCCCACCCCTCCGACCCAGTTGTAAGCCTACCTACATCCTGAATACCGGGGCACTTTCTAAGCATACAAGCAATGGACACACAGAACACTAAGACTCGAAACAATAGTTTAAGTTATGAGACGACCGCATAAAGCTTCTGTGCAGACAAAGTATTTGGATAAGAAATCACATTGCCCTACGCATGCCCGATCGCCGGTCTCAGTCGTATCGCCCATCATCCGATGCGTGAGACGTCGCTAAGCCTAAAGTCGGTCCGGACGCTAATAAATACAGCAGTTTTGCGACTTTGCATCGATAATTCGCGCTGGATGTAATGGGGTAATGGAAGCGATGGAAAATTGCTCTGACGTTCTTATCGGATATGGCGTTTTTATTGACGCATCCGTTCTAGGGTCGAGTGATTTTGAACTGGAGATTAACTGATAATAATATTAAATCGTATTTATTTAGTCTTCCTTATAAAAAAATATTGTAATTGAAAATAATTTCGTATGATGACTTATAATTCAGTCTATAGTGTGTAAGTAAGATAAAACGACTGCGATGTGTTTTCTTGTGAATTCTAATGGTATTATAATCGCAACCATGACTAAAGATAATGAAGTCAAATTGCATGTCAGTCAATAAATTGTAAGTAAATCAATTGTTTGCCTTGACCTATGAACATAAGTAGCCTTAAGATCAAAATCCAAATAAATAAAATCAAACTCGAAATTAGCTTTTTCAAGAACTAAAAATATGTTAGGTGAATGTAAAACATTAAATCATCAATAATGATTCCTGCATCGGGTTTCGTTTTATAGAGCATAGTGCATTTTGACTGGCTGTCATTAGTTTAAATGTCGCTTATTTGGAGTACCTATCAGATTCGCTATATTAATTCTCACGGGCGAAAGGTTCAACGTCCGATTATCCTGGACTCAACACGTAGGTAAGCTCAATCCGTGATGAAGTGAAACTATCAAATTAGAAGCGAGCGAAGTGAATAACTGAGTAGTTTAAATAGACTCTGTGACGCTCACGACACCCGATTACTGGCTTAACTAGAATTAAAATAAAATAAAAAAAATCCACCACATACACACATCACCATCTAGTCCCAAACTAAGCAGAGCTTGTACAGTCAACAGCAAAAGTAGATGATCAAAATCAGAAATTCAATACTAGTGAACGGAGTTTGCGTCAAAACTATGTGGCGTCGAAGTGATTCAAAAGTATGTGATTGTAAATTATACCAATCATTTACTACTAGTACAGCTGCCATATATTCGTGATCAGTTTTGATTCCTAAAGTTATAAAATCAATTTACATCGGAACTAAGAAGTGAAAAAAATGTTCAAAACTAGTCAACAGTTAAAATCAAATATAAATGATGAAACTGAGGCCACGTAATCATGAGGCAAATAATTTATCCATACTTATTTTTTAATTACCCCAGTAATTTAATTTGTTATGTTTTACGGAAAAGCAGCTGAATTGGATAAAAAATTGCATATTTAATGTATTTTTTTTAGACTCACGCCTTTATGGGGATAAAGGCGTGAGTCTAAAAAAAATTAGAAGGGGTAGGCAGAGGTGTAATATTACACTCATATTTCGACATGACCTTTTAGATCCCACGTAATAGGGGGCGAGCCTATTACCGCTACCGGGCACATTATCGGACTCCGTGCTGCTACTGAGAATTTGGAAAACCCAGTAACACTTTTACCCGACCCGGGAATCGAACCCGAGACTTCCGATCAGCAGACCCATACGCTAACCACTGGACCACAGAGGCAGTCTTTGTATATTTAACACTTTCACGGACAGTAAACGAGACACAATTGAAGTTTTATTGTTATCACGTCTATAGGCGTTTACTGTCCTTCAAAGTGTTAATATAATTATGCCAAATTTCATCTCTCATGTATTTTGTTTTTTGTAACTTCTGTCAAAAGTTTAAAAGTAACTGATGTGATACAAAACGATAATTCAATAAATATTATTATCTTTGCATGTTTGTGCATTTATGTCAATGTTCAAAAGTAGCTGATGCAATACAAAATTATAACTCAATAATTGCTTTTGCCTAGTCGGCTACAATATATTATCTGTCACAGTACACAGTGTACCTATCTGTCACAGACTAATGCTATGCCTTGCGTTTTGTTTCTTTTTTTATGTTGTACTTTTTCTGTGGCTGTGACAAATACTTTTTCTATAGGTATGTATAAAAACCGGAAGGTAGATTGATAATTTTATCTTAAGGGCATTATTTATATTAACTTCGCGCTTTTGTCACACTGTTAGCAAGAGTTCCAAAGAAATATAACCTTACTAGAGGACGTCAGCAGCTACGCCTGCATTTTTTTTTAATTTACCCGTTTTGGCCGATCCCGTGGGAATTTCGGTAAATCCCTTCTTAGTGCACCCCTACGGTCCCCAAGGAACATACATGCCAAATTTCAGCTTCCTGCGCCCAATAGTTTCGGCTGTAGCGTGTCTGTCAGTCAGTCAGTAACGCAAGGATTTTATATATTAAGATAAGTCCAACCTCTCTGAAGAGTTCTGTTGGAATAGTGCAAAAATCCAAGTATCGAAACTCTTTAATGTCAATCTGTAATTCGGATGTCATGTACAATAATATAAATTTGCATTTAGAATACAATATTGATGAATTTTACTGATCACGAATAAATGGCAGCTGTATTAGTAACAAATGATTGGTATAATTTACAATCACATACTTTTGATTTACTTTGTCGCCACATAGTTCTGACGTGAACTCCGTTCATTAATATTTGATTTCTGATTTTGATCATCTACTTTTGCTGTTGACTGTACTATGGATACTAGATAATGGATAAACATACATATATACTTTATTTTTTGTAAATACATGCATGCATTTGTGTGCATGAACATGACAAACATCCATGGTCATGCACACAAATGTTTGACTTGAGCGGGAATCGAACCCGCGACCTTCGGCGTAGCAGTCGCTTACACTCCCGCTGCGCCAACCAGTCGTCGAAAAAGTTTTAACTGTTGATCCTTCTAAAAATCTACTACCAGTATAATATAGAAGGGACCTTTTATACCGTTGTGTATTGTCACAACTTATTTGAGAATACGTTTTCCAGGTGAACGATAAGCTTTGTACGATAATGCAAAGTTATCCGATAACAAAGGTTTCAATCACATCGAGTAAGCCTTCTCTTTGTGAATTCTTACAAAAGAAATTTCTAACATCAACAAACAGGATTTGGTTATTTATAAAGAAAATCGTCTTAAATGTAACACAAGTTTTTTTTTATATAAACTGAAGATTTTCAAATATAGAAAATATTTTTTTCATAAAATAATCAGATTTTAAAATGTTTAGACTATTGTGAAGATTATTGAAAATAAATGGATTTTTGGAACATAGCATCGATCGCTGTATATATCTGTATCCAGCAGTAAAATATGTATAAGAACCGCTAAAATACCAAATGACTAATATTTTCATAATAATTATGATGTCGCATATGTGTGCATTTGCGCGTCCCTTTTGCACCATGAAGTAAAAAGGGGCTGGCAAATGCACACATTTATAATATCAGTTAGGTAAAAACTTTAGCGCAAACTAAAAACATGAAAACTTTGCAAGGCTTTTCGGCTCGTTTTATCTTCACAACACTATTAACTGAGGGATATTTTCCACGTGAGTCTTAATTAAGCCTGAGGGAGTAATTGTAAGACCAAGGATATGCCCCTTACTTTCTGCGGAAGATAGTTTTGAAACAGACGCAAACACACACATATACCAGAAGTACACTGACGCAAAGCTACAGAGTACAGTCACACACACATACACAGTTACACATATCATATTAGCTCACTCACACATTCTAACAAAACTAAAACACGCTCAACTAAACACTAATTAATGACAGAGCTTTCTTCAATGGGTCCTTTCTGTGAACAGATCGTGATAAGTCAGTCATCAATCTCTATTAGAGCATGAAAGCCTATTCAAAAGTCGAATGTGAATGAAACGAAATTCCGCGTAAAAATACGTTGGGTTAATGTGAGCTCCAGGGGTAGTACATGTATGGTATATACACATAGGTATATAAAGCAATAATTTATTCAATCTTTTATTAATCCTTAGCATTGCAAAAGCCACATCTTTTACTAAAGAAATGTTTTGCCTTCATACTCAATTCGATCAGGCCGAAGTTAAAATTAGTTTCTAATTATTTCAAGCTGAAACTATGTTTACCAAGACATCATCAATCTTAGAAACTTTTATTATCATCAATCTTATCTTGGCATCAAGCCAAACATATTAAAATAATTATGGTCAGCAAAACTCATACATACATACATACACTCACGCATGTTTCCCCGAAGGGGTAGGCAGAGGCATATTAAACGCCCACTTTTCGCCAGTGTTTTGATCCCACGTAATAAGTGGCGAGCCTATTGCCGCTTATCGGGATATTTTGTTTGCCAGAGCCTCGTCCGTTGATTGGCAGGTGCACCACTTGCAGGTGAGGTTGGCTTGGGAACCCTATGCTCCCAAAAAAAAAACAAGATCAATATGCCAAAATATAATAATGTTAGTACTCATTTTCATTAATTATATACTCAAACTGCAAATATGAAGGATGATAATGACACCAACGTGTCGTGAACTATAGACCATGGCAATAAAGCTTATAATAGATCTAATATTTCCCGTCGATAGCGTAGTTCATAAATGTGGTTGGTATTCAAAATTGTAATGTGCCAAATCAAATTAAAACGGGAATGTATGTCGGATGAGGCACAACATTATTGAATACGCTGTCAATGACATTGCAAAGATTCAAATTGTGCCAATAGGTTCGGGGTTTTGTAATTATATGTATTTGAATACAAATACCATTCGTTTTGCTTCGTATTTGATATTATTACAAATCTATGTCATTTCCTGGAAATTTTACTACACTGTTTGTACAAAATTAATGTATTTATTTAACTAAACACACATCAAAATGTCAAAAAACATAGATCGTAATATATACAGTGTATTTTTTTGAATTATAACCATATTTTGAATTCATTTTAAATTATTTCAGAATACAAGTGTAAGGCGATCTGGAACCTGAAAATAACAAGTTTAAACGCAGGTCAGGCGCGGGTTATAGAGTCACTTAATATAAACAAATCCAAATAATCATATGGATTTTGAAAAGGTTCGCCATCCCTGGTTCACACAGTCATCAATGTTCATTATCTCTGAAACGGTTTTCATGTTCCCTCATAACACCACGTTCTACCTTTCAAGCCAAATATAAATTTAATAATGATAACCCTTTTAAATATTACGTAATGCGTGTACGAGATTCTAAAGGGATACATTTATTATTTAAATTGTCTGTATCATTTGTTAAATGTCTTAATTTACATTTTATGTTTATTTGGCAGTAAAAAAGGTGTCGTATCCCAGCCGGGTCGTGAAAAATTGGCAAGTTAGCAGGACTTAAATGAGATGAGAATACAACAATTTTTATTGCCTTTATTTAAGGACGACTGAAACGTTCATTTATAACATTCTATGTATAACATTAAATATTTTTTTAAATATTTAACGTTATATGTTTGAATGTAATAATTTTAATATATGCTTTTTTATTCCGCCAAATTATTTTTTAAATCTGCTCCCTCCCGCATTAGGACTAAATCCTGTGTTGCGAGGGACTTTACAAACATACAACTAACGGACACAACGAACACCCAGACTCGATACAACAATTTATGAATCAAGATTTTCACGATATTTTTTTATAAAATATGCATAGACACACAGACATAAACAACTCCCAACTGCTGCATTAAAAATAAATCACTTGTCGCGAACCCTAACAAACATTCAACTAACAGACACAAAGAACGCCAGACTCAAAACAGTAATTTATGGTCTACTCCAGTCCACTCTAAATGTGTTGATTCAAAATGGTTCGATTCCACTATACTCGGGGCAATTTTTATAGACAAGGTGGCCGGTTGAACGACTACGCTCTACATGCAGTCGAACGTACAAAAAATATTTAGATACTTCTACTTCTTTACATTTCTTAAGCATGTTTCTGTATGAAATTAATATTTCAACACAAATCCCAAGTAAACGTAAATAATACGCGTTATTCTAAAATTACGTTTATACAATACTTGTTAAGACAGATACAAATACAGAGAGTTTCTTCAGGCATATTGTACAGTGAGCATAACAAGCGGGGGAGTAATTCGTTAACAGAATTCATTTGTGTCTCAAACATTGTTAGTATTGAGTACACAAGTAAACGTTATTACACCATTATTGTTGTTACATAGTGTATTTAATATTTACACGCTAATAGAGCCGTATGAAATTAATAAGGTACAGAACGCGGTTATAAGATGGTTGTGAATATAAAGAGAAGTGTAGACGAATTTGATTTTGGGTTGGAGAGCATGTTTTGCTGTCTCTTTAGCCTTGTATGGAGAGAATTAAAACGTGGCAATAAGCACTTTATGATGAAATTTAAGTTCATTATTAGAGTAAGGTTTCGAAAATATGTTGTTCGACATTTTAAAATTTCTAGTGAAAGCTGCAACAAAAAGTGGGGTTTATTTACTAAATATAGTTGGAAGGTTGTTTCTCTCCTGGCATTTGTTTTTTAATGAACACCGTTGTCATACAAATTGCTAGTCAGCAACTTGCCGCATATCTCATGATTCAACTTTTTACCAACAAGGACATAATTATGTATTTCATGGTAAATGTAGCCTAATTTATGTGTGTATAAAGATTTTTTTTTTTATTACAAAAAAAAGCTGATTTTATCCCGTTTGGGAATTTCTGTTCTTTGACATCAAACAAATTGAATGTCAACACTGCAAAGAAATATTTTTAACGAAAATAGTCGCAATACTCGTAATTTCACTGATATTTTCAGCTGTGATATTATTTAATAAAATCTTCATCGGAAAATTTTATTCAACAAAATGAGCGTTCCGATTCCTAGCAAAACTTCACGTTACGTATTACGCAATGAGTTCCGTGAAAATTGGATAGAATCGGTAGCAAAGAATATTTATTTATTTTTTCCTTATATCCACCGATACTGGCAACTATATACTGAAACACTTTTGCTCGTCTTCGTCGAGGGATGACGCGATGCTGTAAAATCTATTGTAATTTTACTGTATTTTAAAGAGTGACTCTTACGACACCCATGGGATGATATGGGGTGGTGACAATCCGTATTCTTAATCCGTCACCACACGGAAGCCATGTAAATTGCAGCTTAATTTGCGTGATACCATAAATACATATTCTTTTAATATGACGAAAATCAGTATTGGGACTTATATGTGATCTTTGCATTGATTTGGACATTTGGAACGGATGGATGAAAGAAGAAATACGAAAGGAGTGTATCGTGCGAGAATGAATGGAAATGTCGGTAGTGGACGTCCTAGGCGGACGTACGCCGACCAAATAGGTGACTTACTGAAAAAGGGCCAAATTAAAAGTACCCATAACCGACGCGCATGCATGATGAGGTTAATGAATGTCGAGGAAGCGAAAGAGGTATGTTTGAACCGAAGCATGTGGCGTTCAATAGTCTCTGCCTATCCCAATGGGAGACAGGCGTGACGATATAGACAGATAGATAGATATGTGATCTTCTTTTCATGAAAGCGTTTGGTCAATTCCGGTATCAAAATATCCTGTATTATAGATCGCCGGAGCTACCGATATGCATTGGCCTAACAATCCGAGACAAGAAACCGTGGCCGTCGGCTTAACGTGCTATTCGAAGTACGGTTACCCTCTAGTGCAAATGGCGTAACAGGCGGTCAGGTGTGGCGACCTGTTTAATTGTTGCTTAACTTCACCAATGAATTACGAACGGTAAAGTGCACGTGACTAAAGGACCATCAATGTGTTACCTTAATTTTGTAGATAAATATACAATACACCAACACGGGAAATATCACATCGTTTTTTTTTATAAAGCTTGACTTATTAATTTGATTCAACCCTTACCTTTGAGCTAGTCTTAATATGAGACATCAAAAAATAATTTAGGTTATTAATTAACTGATTCTTGTTAAACATAATTAAAACCTCTCCTGTTTTAACTTCCTATGATTTTTGTACATAATTTGATCGCGGTTTTGTCCGTAAACTTAGCCGTATAATTGTAATAGAAATACCAACTTTAACTTTTAAAATAAAATTTGGACAAACGTAAAAACTTTACAGAAAGTTACACAATTACTTACTAGCAAAAATACAACAAGCTTAATTTCCCACTAACTTTCTATTAAATTAACTACTATGTACGTCTTTTAATGCGGTTTATTATTTATCCTCGTGTCATAATAATTAATTTGAAGTACATATCGTTGTTTTGACCAGGACTCAGTATTTCAGTAATTCGACCTTATTGTATCAAAAAATAATGTTGCAGCATTATTATATTTTACTAGAGGACGCCAGCAGCTCTACGCCTGCATTTTTTTTAAATTTGGGTAAATTTAAAACGGGTGTTTTGGCCGATCCCGTAGGAATTTCGGGAAATCCCTTCTTAGTGCACCCCTACGGTCCCCAAGGAACATACATGCCAAATTTCAGCTTCCTGCGCCTAACAGTTTCCGCTGTAGCGTGTCTGCCAGTCAGTCAGTAACGCAAGGATTTTATATATTAAGATTAACTTCTACCTTTTTATCCTTCAGTAAACAAGTAGGGTAGGCTTCATATTTTGTTATTAAAATCAGAATAAACCAATCTCAACAAAAAATATCAAAAACAATTTCTACGCAACTGTCACTAGTCCGTATAACTGTTGACTAGAGTCAACTTTTATTCAAACACCAACAGACTGTTTTTAAGGTGACGCATACAAATAACAATATTTGCACTTTATAGAGAATGTTTGGTGGGGTAGTAAATGACATTAAGGATACAACAAAGATGTGCTGAGCTAAAAGGTCATTATCGTCCTATCATTTATCCCGTCGGCATCCGAAACAAATAGAGGCATATAAGCTGAAAGGTATGGAATATACATATCCACAAATAAATACTTTGCATCTTTCGCGATTTGTATCACTATCATAAAGCTTGTTGTAATACGTACTACAGCGGGGCACAGATATCTTCTTATTTTAAGAAAGGCGAAGCTAAGGCCTAGGCTTTCTTTAAATGAGTACCGGTACAGTAGTTTAGGCCAAGTGCCGGTTGGCAGACATCTCATGCCTTTTGGGAACATTATGGACAACTTTCAGACATGCAGGTTTCTTCTCGATGTTTTCCTTCGCCGTTTAGCAAGCCTTTTACTACTTACATACTTATTAATAGTTTAATCCCCACATAACTTTAAATATACAAATTTCTTAAATTTTTTCCGACGATACAGGGTTACTGGTGAAACACCAGTGTTCATGGATATCTCATCTCAGCACGTGATCGCTACAAGCCTCGCTAAGCTCAATACTGGTAGATATTTCCCTCACCGCTTAGCTTGCTCGCTTATTTCTGCTAGATACATAGTTATATAGTATCGTACGAAAATAGTGTTGAAATGACACCGGTTAGCGCGATGCACTATCGCGATGAACGACCAATGTTGCACGAGAAGAGATCGTGTCGTTTTAAAAGCCTGTTCACTGCAATATGTATAAAGACTGTAAGATCGTGCGATAAAATGAAAGCACGATTTACACAGTAGAATGAATAGTATAGGACTTCTAGTGTAATGATAGATCTTATCGCTTGATCTGATGGTCTTGAGGTTAGGTTAGGTGGAGAATCAACCTTGAATAGATTTTAGTGTGATGACAACGATTATTTCTCGCGTATCTGATGCGATTTCTATAACATGTATGATTAAAAAATGTATGAAGATATCTGTTTAAAAATATCTAAACTATGTTCATCAGTTACATAGTTATCATAATACATGCTCTATCAAGTTTTAGATCAGATTATTACAATATATTACCTAATCTTAATATATAAAATTCTTGCGTTACTGACTGACTGACAGACACGCTACAGCCGAAACTACTGGGCGCAGGAAGCTGAAATTTGGCATGTATGTTCCTTGGGGACCGTAGGGGTGCACTTAGAAGGGATTTCCAGAAATTCCGACGGAATCGGGCAAAACGGGTAAAATAAAATAATATGCGGGCGTAGCTGCGGGCGTCCTCTAGTATATTTATTAATTTTACAATTAAAAACAAAGTTAATATCAGATTTAAACGTAACTAAGTCTTAAAATACATACATAGTCTCACGCCTATAACCCCGAAGAGGTAGCCCGAGGTGCACTTCTACACCCACTCTTCGCCAGACATACTTTAGTCCACATTTGACATACTTTAGTACCGGGCACATTTCCAGACTCCGTGCTGCTACTGAGAATTTCGTGACAGAAAAACCCAATAACACTGCCCGACCCAGGAATCGAACCCGGGACCTCCCGATCCCACGCGCACATTTATGCCGCGAGACCAACGAGGCAGTATACGACTGCCTTTTTGGGTTTGATGTCGAGTTTTCCGTCTCTACGCAAAGATGGTATTTGCATCGTGTTATCCCTTAGTCGCCTCTTACGACACCACGGGAAGATAGGGGGTGGTGACACTTGTTTTCTATGCCGTCAACCACACGGCCAAAACGGTCTTAAAATAGTATACAAAGAAGTATATACAGAACGAAAAGAAAATAATCTAGAGGGCGTCATGAAATTCGTCTACATCGCCGTCAACTGGAAGCGTGCCCAGAACGCTAGCAGCATTGCCACGTTGTATGGCGATACTTCACTTTTAGGCCAAATACAACCCAGCCTTCTGGTCACGCGAGGCGTCGACCTCTTTGCGAGGTCTCTAAAAAGAGATCTCGCGCTTGGACCCCATAGCCCCAACGTTTCGACACCAAACGGCTCAAATACGTAATCCCCTACTAGGTTTACGTATTTGCGCCGTTTGAGGGTCTCCGCTGTAGCAGCAGCAGCGCCCGCACAACCCACTGTGCTAGGAATATGTGATGGCGTGAGGGTATCGACACACGTTGCGTCCCATACTAAAGGCCTACCCAACTTCCATGGCAGTAAAGACATACCGTCTGGTATTTTGCCGTCGTCGCGTACCAGGCCCTGAGGTTCAAGGTGGGATGAAACGCCATCGGTGACAAGAGCCCGACGGAGAATGTCATTAAGGTTGCCGTGTCGTGAAATACGACCTGCGCTTCTGCTGCATGTCAGGCCAAGGTGACCAACAGTGACAGAATTGTGGAGTAACACATGGCGCGCCTAAACGGAGGCAAGAGGCGATGCGGAAGGTCGTATCGTCCAGCATGGTACCTATGTTGGACGATGGCAGTGCTTGAAGCTAGAGGCCCAACTCAGACTCTCCCACAGCCAGTAGACAAGCACGCTCTGCAGCATTAGACGATGTGCTAAGAAGGTTTTCTCGTATTCTGCTGCAAAGCGGTCCATCCCACTGCCTCTGAGAGGATAGGTTTCGGGGTAAATCAGTGCTTGGACAAGCTCTTCTCCAAGCATTCATGGCATCGGTCTTACACGGCACCTCAGAATCGGCCAGTGTTGGTGCTAAGATTTGCCTGATATACCTATCTAAAGTACCTAAAGTATAACAGTATCTCTAAAGATGGGTATAAAATACATTTTTATCTTAATCAAACCATCACTTTGAGTTTTATTTAATAAGTATATTGTAATAATATAACACAATTTTTCTACTTCACAAAACATGTTTATGAAAGCCTTCACGTACAAAAACATAACGTCTAAGTAAGCCTAAGGCCGAGTAGGGCGCATTCACAAAGCCTAGGATGACGATGACGAGACCAATTTAGCTCTCTCAGACTGCCGGGCTTAGTTTAGTTTAGTTAGTTCTCAAATAGCTGAAACGTGTATGGCCTGTACTATATGCAAGTATGTTGTACTATGTAATCTTTATTTAACAACATTTTTTTATAAAATTAAAAGTACTTTAATAAATTAAAAAGTAATTATAGTGACCACGAAAGGTTAAATTCCTAAATTAAAAGTAGGAATATGCGACCGTTCGAAAATTATCGATTTTCGAAATAAGTGATTTAAAAATCATGCGAGCACGTTATGGACTTCTTAGTCTAGCTTTAATTCAATGTTTTTAATCATAATACAAATTTTGTTTTACTATTGATTTGTAGATAACACAAATTATAGAGTTTTGATATACTAAACTTTTACTGAAACATTATTGCTGTAATAAGGTTTACTTAAATTTACTCTTAATTAACGATTAACTGCTGATCATAAAGGCAACAATTTTCATAGTGTCTTTTACTGTGCAAGTAATAATCGAGCATAATATATCTATAAATGTTTATATTCTAACTGCGGTAGTTTGGTCACGACCCTAGGTGTATTAATTTAACCTTTTCATTCGGTACTAATGGATCGCCAGTTTTTCTTACATTACGCTTCTAAAGTTTACTTATCGAATGAAAGGAAAATACAGCTTTCGTGGCAAATGTTAAGTTAAGATCAGTATTGTTCATAGAAATAACTTTTCTATTTGTATACTCCTCCAACACAGCTTACATTTTGATTTGATTTACTAGAAGGCTTACAAGTAGTGTGATGGAAGTTAAAGGTGCTTATTAAGAGAAAATATTACGAGCGAGAGAGTCCAAAATACGTATTTATAAAATATATTGCAGATTTTACAAATACATTTTATATTTTGGTAGAATATTCCTACTCCGAAACTAATCAATTTACCTACTTTTTTCATAAAATGTAAATGAAGGCTTTGGTTGTGTTCTTCTGTACTCTTTTTGTATAACCTCGTCAAATTGAATTTCTGAATATATGAACACAGCCTGGCCAACTTTTGAGGTTTTGATGATTGAAAAATAAATCCATTCCACCATTATTTTTTGAAAATAATATTTGCTTTATTGGCATTATTCCAGGGCGAAAATAGGGGCTACGTTTGTATGCAAAAACAGCCCTGGTGTTTACTCTTTACTTTTTCACAAAAATATATTATACCCTGCCTCGTTGGGCTCGCGGCATAAATGTGCTCGTGGGATTGGGAGGTCTCGGGTTCGATTCCCGGGTCGGGCAAAGTGTTATTGGGTTTTTTCCGGTAGGAAATTCTCAGAAACGGCACTGAGTCTGGTAATGTGCCCGGTACGGCAATAATCGCCCCTATTACGTGGGACCTAAAAATTCCTGGCGAAATGTGGGTGTAATATTACACCTCTGCCTACCCCTTCGGGGATACAGGCGTGAGTCTATAAATAAATAAAAAAAAATATTACACCCAAGTATCTCCTTTTCCATTAATAATCAAATAATCTTGGCAATATTTAATTAAATTCTACTTTAACAGAACAACAAAAGTTGTAGAGCAAGAAAACATCTTAACCTAGCCTCCAAATATTCCTAGAAATGTTCTCAACAATATTCTACGAACTACAAGTCAAGGATAAAATCTGTATAATGCTGGCCGTCGACTATAAAAGTAAACTACCCTCCAAGGGACGCCTGATTATAATAAAACGAATTGTACAGTCTCATTACGGCTACAATCACCCTAACAATACAGTTATACACAACGTATACTGCACCGACAACACGCGTTCAGTGTTGTGTCGTTTTAGAAAATACCTTTTATGAAATACATTTTAGAAAATCAAATCAATCAATCAATCAATCAGCCTATCGCAGTCCACTGCTGGACATAGGCCTCTCCCAACACGCGCCACAGTACACGGTCCTCAGCCTTCCGCATCCAGTCTGTCCCAGCCACCTTTTTCAGGTCGTCGGTCCACCTAGCCGGGGGCCGCCCTACCTTACGCTTGCCGAGACGTGGTCGCCACTCTAGGATACGCTTGCTCCATCGGCCATCAGTCCTTCTACAGATATGGCCAGCCCACTGCCACTTGAGCCTACTGATTCTGTGAGCTATGTCGGTAACTTTGGTTCTTTGTCGGATAACTTCGTTTCGAATTTTATCCTTCAAAGAGACGCCAAGCATAGCCCGTTCCATAGCTCGCTGCGTGACTTTTAGTTTGTGGACTAGTCCCACTGTGAGTGTCCACGTCTCGGCACCGTACGTCATAACAGGTAAGACGCATTGGTTAAAGACTTTGGTCTTCAGGCATTGCGGTAGGGGCGAAGAGAAAACTCGACGTAGCTTGCCAAACGCTGCCCAACCCAACTGGATCCTGCGGTCGATTTCTTTCTCGAAGTTGTTTCTACCAAGCTGGACTACTTGCCCAAGGTAGACATACTCTTGAACAACTTCGAGCATCGATCCGTCGACATAAACCGGTCTCGGCACAATGTGTTCGTTGAACATAATCTTGGTTTTATCCAAGTTCATGCCGAGACCGACCCGTCGAGAGGCTCCATTTAGGCTGTGCAGCATCTCGCTCAGCTCTGCCAGGCTCTCTGCCACGATGACGATATCGTCGGCAAACCGAAGGTGGGATATGTACTCGCCATTAATGTTGATGCCCCGTCCAGTCCAGTCCAGCGTCTTAAAGACGTCTTCGAGTGCGTTGGTGAAGAGCTTAGGGGATATTACATCCCCCTGCCTCACCCCTCTACGCAACTCAATGGGGCTGGTTTTATTGTCCTGGAGCTGAACGGTCATAGTGGCCGTGTCGTACAAACATCTCAACACCTCGATGTAGCGCCAATCGATGCGACACCGCTGCAGAGCATCCAGAACCGCCCAGGTTTCGATGGAGTCGAAGGCTTTCTCGTAGTCCACGAAAGCCATACACAGCGGCTGATTGTATTCGTTGGTCTTCTGTACAATCTGCCGAACAGTATGGATGTGGTCTACGGTGTTGTAGCCTTTTCGAAACCCGGCTTGTTCCGGTGGCTGGAAATCGTCGAGTTTTCTGGCGAGGCGATTTGTTAGGACTCTCGAGAACAACTTGTAGACGTGACTCAGGAGTGAGATGGGTCTGTAGTTTTTCAGCAGGGTTTTGTCACCTTTTTTGAAAAAACAGAACCACCGCACTCCCACTCCACGCCTGAGGTGTTAGGCCTTGGTGGATAACGGAATTAAACAGGCTCGCCAGCTCTTTCAGAACTGCTGTCCCACCTTGTTTTTAAGAGCTCTGTGGTGATTCCGTCATCCCCTGGTGACTTGTTGTTCTTGATCTGCTCGAGAGCCACTCTTACCTTGCCCTGGTTGACATCAGGGATGTCCTCCGTGTAATGGCGAGTGAGTTGGGCTCTGTGGTCATCATCGCTGGGTCTCGTGGGTTTAGGCATCCGTGATGCGTACAAGTCCTTGTAGAAACTCTCAATTTCAGCGAGAATCTCGAACTTAGAGGTTACCGTTTTGCCATCCGCAGTATTGAGTTTCGACAGATGCATTCTACCAAGCTGGCGAGCGAAGACTTTGGTGCCTCGATTCTGTTCAATCGCAGCCGAAATGGCGCGGGTATTGGAACATCGGAGGTCACGTCGCACCGGCTTCCGGATCTTCCGGTTTAGGTTTCTTCCATCTGTCGAAGACGTCTGCGCATATGACATTCCCCTTCTTTGCCTCATAAGTTCAAGAGTCTCGTGCGAGAGTTTACTTGGTTTGTTAACGCTTTTTCCAGGAAACACCCTTCGAGATTTAGAAAATACAATCCTAAAAATACATTTTTGAGTTGAGTTATCTGTACTACGAAATCCTATGTTGATTGCACCTCAGACCATGTCGATCTAGTGTACATATTTCACAATTAACTTCACACTAAAAAAACATATCTGTAACGGTCTTAACAAAATACATAAATAAAAAATTATAAAAAATGAAATCGTGTGTTGATCTTATATAAGAAGTATTGATTGTCATAGTCTTTTTCAAAAAAACATTTGGTACGTTTTGTAGGAAACTAAACTATGTACTAAATTGATAGGATAAAGCACACATTATTATGCGAATCCCTACTTACGCTAATGTGATTCCGTCCCGTCGCGTAATTTAGGTCACTACTCCAGAATTTAGTACCAAAACAATTAAACGAAAGCTAGTTAAAATACTTTATTGTACTAAAGTTAATGTTTGTTACGTCTTATGTTTACTCGAGTGTTACATATTGAAATTAAATTATTAATAACAGATTTTATCGCTGTATATGCTTACTCTTCTGAGGTGTGACAGCTATAACACCAATATTTTTATAGGCTTTCCATAACGCACAGTCTGATTTTGACAAGTCTTAAATCAAGTAAAGAAAATAGATATCCAGTATTAGCGATTAGACCGAGTATACAGTTTAACACTGTCTACATTTGCTTACATGGCGCAATGTGGGTGTTAAAAAAAATACATAATTTAATAAAAATACTTACAAATCTTGCTGATGTTTCTGTTTGCAATTCAATCTGAAAAGAAAAGAACACGATTAGATTTCATAGAAACAAGACAAAACAAAAAGGGCAATTATCCATAAACTATGCTTAGACTTTTTATACGACGAACTATTTATTAAAATAAAAAATACGGCCAGTAACACTGCCTACCAACGAAAAAAACAAAACTGCTAGTTACGTCATTAAAACTGGAACCATTAATCCGAAACAATTGCGATAAAAACTTAAAATAAATGATCCGCGGTACGGTTGCATGCAACCTATAAATAACAGTTATTAAAAAGGTGCTTCGCATCGAGCTTAATTGAGATAAACATGGCTTTACTTCCTAGAACATTGAAAATTGTAAACCTTTGAGCTTGACGAATAATTCATGTCATTGCAACTTTGCTGAGAAGGTATTTGTTATTCCTTTTTACTACGATGGTCAATATTTATATTTTGATTTTATTCATTAAATTTATAAACACGATGGAAAAATTGCTTTGGCAGAAAAATCCTGCCGTGAAGATCATTCAATATGGTTTCGGTCGGAAAATTAAGATTATGGCCTAATGATAAAGCTTAATGAGAATTAAGAAAAACACATCGGCCAATTTGTTTTTAATTTTTTCGACAAATTAAAATGTTGTGCAGTTTATAATTAATATTTAATTAATAATTGACTATATAATTACTAATAGCATAGTTTTAATAGCCCAATATAATTAGCATTTTAGAAGGCTTCGTTTGGGACTAGATGGTGATGAGTATATGTGGTAGAATATTATGCTAGAGGATACCCGTCGCTTCGCCCGCACGTTTTATTTTAATTTAACCGTTCTGCCCGATCCCGTGGCCCAGTCCGGGGTGCACCTCTACGTTTTCCAAGGAACATAAATGCCAAATTTCAGGTTTTTACACTCTATAGTTTTGTGCATTGTCTGTAAGTCAGTCAGTAACGCAAGAATTTTATATATAGAGATTATTTGTTTTGTTTTGTTGAAATATTTGAAATATTTCAACAACAGGAGTCAGAGATCAGAGAAATAAGAGACTCAATATGAAAAGTAACTTGTCACTATCATATCAACTAGTAAATTATAATGTTTTTCATATATTGTAATGGATGTCGCTGAGTGGACAGCGACAAAAGATATTGAACACTGCTTGATCGGGCCGAATTTTCTCGAATTCGAATGAAACATTTTTGAATAATATCGTGCCACAAGCTTTACTAAAGCCTACTATATCTTATACTATAGGTATTACTCTTCCAAATAACTAAGAGTGAATCTCAAATATACCGAGGAGCTTTTCTAAGTACTTAGTTGGTTGCGCAGTGGTCCAGTAAGTGCTCGTATAAAAACGAAACACGTGTACACATTATTTGTTTCCGATGAGTTTTATTGCAAATTGGATAACACCTGGCGCTTCGTGACACTCATGACTATTAAACGAAGTCGATATTGGTAATTCTATTACAAACTTGGCACACTGAGAGTAGTCAATTCAAATCAGATGAGTATCTGTAGGTATACTATAAGAAATAGTATTTGTTGATTATATTTACAATTAATGTCTATTTAAAGATTCCCTCTAAATATTCATTTTTAAATAATAATTATGTATTTTGTCTATCCCTGTTACTATAATATAAACATGTTTCTGCACCTGTATATTTCTTATTTGCTTTGTTGTTACGAATTTGAAACAGGACTCGGAATTGACTTTTTAGCTCGTACGTTGTTAAGAAAGTACATCCTTAAAAAAGAGCATTTCTTAATTGAGGCATAGAGCATGTCGCAATTTAGAGCGCAATCTCGGCGGTCTTAATTGCTTAGATTTCCATTAAAAAAAAAAAATGTCGTACTGGCATGATCGCATCTTCGCTTCCAACACCAACGATCAAAAGAAGTAAATCAAAAAAGTACCGAAGCGGAATTTCAAAATCTAACAAGCTCGATAATCATTATCGTTCAATCGGCGTGTTAGCACGCTGTTATATACAAGTATAGACAAACATCTGTGGAAGCTTGTAGGAATTCTGCACACGTTAATCTATCGTGGATCGACTGAAATATGCCATAACGATGTATAAGCGAAGCTTGTTTAATCGCAGCTCTTGTTGCAAGCCTCATTGTTCGATGTTATGTAATTCAAGATCATTGTGCCGATATTACAGGCATTATAAGTTCGTGTAACGCTTATATGTTGGTGTAATGTTGCTGTATTAAGTGAATTTATGCTGTAATCTGTTATCTTTAAACACTTATTTACGAGATTGTATAATATTTGTAAGACTAGCTGCTGCCGTTGACTTCACTCGCGTAAGGGACAGTTATGGAGACAAAATGTAATCCATGTTATACACATGTAGGTACATATAAGCTATACTACCTACTGTAAAGTTTGATCAATACCTATCCGTTCACTTGTTTTTGCGGGCAAGTGTTATTAACATCCATACATCAATCCTCACTAACTTTTACGTTTACAATAATAGTTGTTATTTGTACACAATATTTACTGACAGGTATTGAAAGCGCAGGTATTTATCTTAAGAGTATAAATACCACTCTATATCCTGATGGTTCAAGCGGCTTATGGCGGTCCTGATCGCGGGAAGACTACATTAATGTAAAATATAGGTAGGTTAGTGACGATGATGTCGCAGATAGAGCGAAGTGGAAGAGTAAAATAAAGTCCCCACCACCATGTTGGATGCATAGCTAGGAAGAGAGAGAGAGATAGGTAAGTAAGTGATACCTTATCACTTTATATATTAGCCGATATTGTTGAATAGCACCGAATACCTTGCAAAATATTGTTATTTTTTATGGCATATTCCAAGCCATAGACTAAGACCCGCAATTGATACACTATAATTATTTTTATTACAGGTCTAGGTATAGGAAACCTCTTTACAGCCAACCCAGCACTATATTTTTTAATAAAAAATAAAGACTACGCAGCAGTTTCTGAAACACAATTAAAAAGTAATCTTCTGTAAACAACTTAAGTGATCCCTTGTAATTCCAATTTTTACACTTTGTAATGTACTATTATGTTTCTGTAATATTGTAAGAAAAGGCGAAGTTTGTAGCTAATTACCTCCATATATAGCTCTTTTAATCTTTATAAACTTTAGGAATTTATTCTTCTGAAATGCACGAGTTACTAGCTAGTATTTGTTGTTGCGAGTTCCATGATTCAACGTAGTAAGTATATTGAAATAAAGTAAGGTAGAGGTTTTTAGTAGGAGAATAATTATTTTAAAAAATTGTCTTAAATCAATTTAGGTTTTAGCAAAATACTTAGTGTTTTCACATTAACCCCCAATACCCGGTTAATGTTATTTTAACTATTTTATGAATTCAGTTTAGCATTACTATGGTTAAAAGGTTTTTATTTTATTTTAGTAGTTAAGGCTCTACCTAGCTTGGCCTCTGTCTGACTTGTACCTGGCTATTATTATCTATTATTTAAACGTTATTGTTTCAGTATTCTACATATTTATTATACGTTTTAATTGAAATATAATAAAGCATAACGCAGGACGCGGACATACCTCAAATAAAACAGTTGGGCAAACATCAACAAACTTTTGAATAAAAATAATCACATGTAAAGTCCACAAACTACACCGATCACAACAATGTTCTGCGCAAGTGTAGTAGTCATTTAAATGGTAACCTAACCCCACCAATGTGCAGAATTCGATCCTCGCAAGAGACAAAATTCTATGACCCAGTAGTAGCTCGTTCCAGATACGCATAATCTTTGTATCAGGTGGACTTAAATGTAAGGCTTTGCACAACTCAATGATTATCCTTTTCAGATTGTTTCTTCACGGTAGAAATCGTAGGACGTGCATGGCAGTTGGTACTTACATAATAATATATGTGTCGTCGATATCGCAAGCTACAAACGAAGTTTTCAACAGAATTATTATAGAAAACATTATTTTTAAACAACAATTTTCTAACCTTTTGAGTATAACTTCAGGTGTTTTATTTTAGTGTGCAGTTTATGCAAAGATTGGGAAACGCGCAATCTTGAAAACTCGCGTATCCTGGAATGGACATATAAATAAATAGAGTTTTTTTTAATGAGAGAATTGCCGACTAATCTCTCTCATACACACATTATTTTCAAATAATTTCATTTCGTGACATTATTATTTTTCGCATTTTATACACATAGAAAAATACACTAATAAAATAGTTTCAGCACGAGTAACACCCGTGGTCACGAGAAAGCATAATGTACAATAAACAAATACATAGCTGGTAGTATTCACAATAAAAATCATGTCATTCAACCCATGACGCTTCCTCCAATTCAACAATTAGTTTCCAATAAGTGCAGTTATATTATCATTACGTTGATACACACTCAGACAGTTCTATTACTTGTCATGCGGAACGACCAGCACTCCGGAGACCAACAAATTGGATCACGGAAACCGCAAACCAATTTTGGTCAGTCCACTCACGTAATACCCTCATTGATTCATACGATAAACACTAGTGCTTATCTGGAATTGTTTAGTAAGCTTTTGTAGGCGTAATATTATCGTTATTTTAGATATTACCTACTCGACATGCTATTGCATATCGTAGGTATGGTTATTTCCAAATTTAAAACAACGGGGATTTTTTCATGGAAGAGAAATAGAGTATGTTCCTATTTCTACTTTCAAATCATGAAATTTAATAAGCTTTGTAGAGAAGTTTATTGTAAAAATAAATAATTACTCCAGTTGCAAATGAGAATATGAGTCTGCTTTTCATAACCTTATTTTCATTGATAATAATATAATACAATTCAACAATACAAAATAAAAAGGTTATACGTATTTAATAAATGAAGAGCATATATTACCAGAAAATAATTGAAAGCGTCCAATTATAATTTTAAGATTAACGTTTGCTGCAGTATTTATTTTAGTACTCTGTATTATAAGTAAATGCGTATTTCCTGAAATACAAATTATTAATGCATAATACATGAAATTTAATGTTTTATTTCATAATTACTGAGTTAAGTTACTGGTAAAAAATTGGCTTGAAGAAACGTATCTTAAAATTAGGTAATTGGCAAAATACAAAAACATTTTCATCAGAAATTCTCATCCCCACTTTAATATTCTGACAATTACGCAACCTCGAGCAAATCCTTTTGGATTATGTCTACAGATATCAAGAGGTAATTAGGCTTTAAATATCACACGCGTCCTAATACAATGTACATACTTAATTACGTTTTACTGAAATTAGAACTCATTTATGAAAATCCTTCTTGCCATTACCTCTTTGGATTATGACTGTTTTTAAGGCTCCGTACCTAAAGGGTAAAAAACGGGACCCTATTACTAAGCCTCCGCTGTCTGTCTGTCTGTCACCTGTATCTCATAAACCGTGACAGCTAGAAAGCTGAAATTTTCACAAATTATGTATTTCGGTTGTCGCTATAACAACAAATACAAAAAATAAAAAAAATAAAAATATTAAATATATTACGTATTTTATGCTCATAATTATTATTATTAACGGTAACAGGTAGACGCTTAAAATTTTCTAAGAAAATGTAGTCATACATTACCTTTCAAAATAAATAATTAAATTTAAAAAAGTAAATAATAAAGGGGGGCTCCCATACAACAAACGTACGTATCTCAATAAACAGGTAGAAACTTAAAAAATATTTAAGTATACATCCAACAAACGGGATTTTCTTTTATAGATGATAGTACGGAACCCTGCGTGCGCGAATCCGACTCGCACTTGCCCAATTTTTTTATATTTATTTGAAGGCACGATTCCAAACTTTTTGCCTTAATTTGCCAACAACAAACAAAAAGGCAACTCTTTAACTTAAATTACCGCGTATCCGTTACTGTTTATCTTGAAATACAATTTACGAACTGTAAACAAAGTGGGAGGAAAACAACATTTTTGAAAGAACTTCCTGAATCTTTTGGCGCTGTACAAAGTCCGTAGTCCTTTGGGTGTTGTTTGGACATAGAACTGTGAATAATAAACGATATTGCAGGATTTGCAGAGTTGCGTCTGTGTGAGCATATGCCACTGGGATGTCGGGCGCACACTGGTAATGCTTGACTTGTGGTCTAACAGAATATTACTTTACATATGCTGTAGAGCAAACCAGCTGTTGGCATACATTGTATCAATTTCAGAATTAAAACATTCTGAATAACGCCACGAAATGTTTTAAAAGTTAATAGCCAAAATAACATCTCGCAGTCTATTAACATTAGTTTTACTGATCAACTCCATGATATTTTTAAATTGTATACTACATAGAGTATCAAATAAAAGCATAACAAGGTAGGTGGGACATTAATTATAAATACGAAACAAAAAAATACAATTGTGGTGAAAAAATACAGAGCCTTTTGTTGGTGCTTGTCAACACTTCAGACCTTTCATTATAAAGCAGAAAAGTAATGCGTAATGAAGACATTTTACTCCAATCTTCTTTTAACATTTTCATGGCTAATGAATTTCATATTGTTTAACTTTAGATACTTTGTTAAAATAATAAAAATCAAAATTAACTTGGCTGATTGAGCATTGAAGACATCATTTGTTTCGTCAAAGCAAAATAATATAAACCTTACTTGATGAGTAACATTATTATTCACAGAAATGTTTAAGCGAATAAGCAAAGTTGATTAATTGTTTGAATCGAACTAAAGAATACATTTGATTGGTCAATTTTTAATTATTATTACTTACAAAACTGACTCTGTTCATTAATTTTATTATAGGTGCTTGTTGTCGCATGACAATTGACTCATTTGAAATCTGAAATGTATCATTTGCGATTTCACGGCAAAACGATAGCGTATTATCACTTCACAGTTCAAATGAAATGATATTGTTCGCGGAAGTACCGAAGGGCATCCATAAAGATCCAGATTACGCCGCAATTTACTGCCAAAGGAGCAGATTACATTTATACGGGTATCTAGTACATCATGATAGACATTTACCGGTATTTCCACTATCATTCACACAATGTTTCCCTGTAAACCATTCAAACGTTACATTGTGGAACATTGTATCCCAGTTTCGATTTTAGAAGTCCCGATAACACTGTTTTATGCTCGAGAAAATCTCAAGTGATCTTTACTTTACGAGAAAATGTTGACATTTCTTTCGAATCTCAAACTGAAGTCTTCCTGACAGAAATAGTATACCGATAAAAAGTATATAAGAAAGGCAGTTTATGACGTAATAATACCGTAGGTTGGTATTGTGATCTGAATCAGATAAAGTGAGTTCGGCACGACTTGTCAATCAATTCATCCTCTGCAATCTTATTGTAACGTAACAGATACCTCAATTATCCTAGACGTTACAAGGAGAAATATCTGGTATTGTGAAACTATTGTATCTTGGGCACTTTTAATACGGTCCGGTGGTGCAATGGATGAAGACATTCACACACATGGTTGGCTCATAATTGAATGAATAAGTCTCGTAATTGTCTTTTTATCACGCAATACAACAATTGAACTCCTATTCATACAAAATTCCAATCAGATGTCACAATAAGAGATAAATTGTTAATTAAATAATTATTCTAAATCTTTTCATTACTATTAAATGTCATCATCATAATAAATCAATTGTGTATATAACCATTAGAATGATTGATACATTTATACTGACGATAATATAAATTATGAAATCTTGCTACATCAAAGAGAAGTGTGAAATTAAAATCAGGCTGAGTTCAAACTTTTCAAGCTCTCTTATAAGGAAAAGGAAGCAGCACTCGAAAAATATACAGTATAGAAAAATACTTTTCACTGTATAAAAATAATATTGAGGTTGGATTTCGGTTTGAGCAAGAAGCCTTTTAACAACTTGAATTTCATAATCAAATTCATCGACTTTAGCTTCAAAGACGTTACAGCTGCTATGGCGTTTTCTTTATAGACACTTGATAATTTTTTTAGGCATCAAAATTATTTTTTTAAAAGAGTTGAAGTAATTAACAACAAAATACTTATACAAAAAGCAGCATTCCATCGCAACTTAGGTGTCTTTAAAAAAATATATTTGTCACATAGCAGGCATGATTTGCCCATTATTATAAAGAAAGTAGCAACATGATGTTTAAATTCATGTAAACATGTTTTATTTTATTTATTTCGTCGTATGTGCTAATTTTTGCAAGAGCTTCGGATCATGTTCTATCGCGATGACGCGATCTTGTCAGATGAACGCGCGGCGGTAAAGAGCGCATGTCCACGATATACCTAGGCGACTTTAAGTATCACAGATAATAGATTAGATCAAGTTTGTACTGCAGTTGTATCAATATATAGAGCAATTCTTCATCTGTAGCAGACTTTTTCTAGCGATCTGATAGTATCTGACATTCAACATAATTAGAGTATGTCTATAAATATTACTTTTACTTATATATATACGTATACTTAGTAATAATTTACCAAACGCAATACCCAAAGGGATATTTCAACATGTAAACACTCACATTTCTCTATAATCAGTATCAGATAGGAATGAGGTATCCCGAAGATACCACGATTTATTTGGCCCACATCCAATTTCCTTCTAACGGAGAGGTATAACAAAAAACTCAATTATAGTTTTTCCCTGACCTGGGAATGGATGAGAAATCTAAGACAACAGCCATTAGCAGACTGAAGTCCCGGCTCGATATATCAGGGATCTAGTTTTTGCTATACCATTTGCAGCTGACATTATATTAGTCACAATGTCTTTTTCCTTCTAAATAAATAAAAAAATATAGATTTATTTTAATGAATGGCCACCGTCAACCTCAGAAACCCATAAAAAGATATCAAAAACATTATTAAAAATTGATGACTAATAAAATTATAACACCAAATATTGTCTTAAATGTATAATTTTGTATTACTGAAATACACTTCAATATGGGTTATGGAGACAAGTGTTCCACAATCAAAATTCTTGCATTATCATTATAGTATAACTTTTACACAGCTATGAGTAGAACTAAACTAGGTCTAAATCCTTATCTTCATCATCATCAGCCCTTTATACTGTCCCACTGCTGAGCATGGGCCTCTTCTCACTATGAGAAGGGTAAGGCCATAGTCCACCATGCTGGCCAAGTGCAGGTTGGCAGACTTCACATGACTTTCGAGAACATTATGGAGAACTCGCAGACATGCAGATTTCCTCACGATGTTTGCCTTCGTCGTTTAGCAAGCGATAATTAACAATTAAATACGCACATAACTCCGAAAAGTCATCGGTGCGCGCCGTGAATTCGAATCCGGACCCTCTGCGTAGCAGTCTGTCGGTCTCTCCACTAGGCTATCGCTGCTTCTCTAGTTTTTGTTTTTATTTTTATTTTTATAGGCCTTTTTTAAGTTTTATCATCAAGTCGGTGGTGAACCTTTGTACGCGAAGAATCTTACAGCTTGTGAGGTCTTGTCAAATAATTATGTCAAGCTGATATTATGCGGGCACGGTATGTGGACAACGAGCTAACACGTTACTGCGACACTAGTGTTTGGACTGTACCGTGTACCAGCAAACACGGAAATTAGGACTGCAGTGTTAGGGTGCGTTTCCATAAATAGCTTAAGGTATCCGTAGGCGGCATGGCAAATGTCGTGACGTCGGACGGTATGGATGGTCCCAATGTAATAGGGGGCGAACCTATTGCCATCTACCGGGCACATTATTAAGCGACCGATAATTGCCATTTTTAATACACACATAACTTCGAAAAGTCAGACGTATTTGCCCCGGGTAGCTGGGGATCGAACCCGAGACTATCGTCTCGGCAGCTCGTTACTACTTTTTGTGTTGTTTTTTCTTTTGTATAGAAATGCTGAAGAATGATTGTACGGACTTTTCTATCAGTTTAACTTGATCTCGTGTACTGCAATACTATACTATTTGCAACTTTTGCACCTAATCCCTAATCCCAAAATTATACGGTAACGACAAACTAATTGTACATAATGCACACAATGCGAAATACAAATAAGAAGTAGTTCATTCGAATAAGACTTATAAAACTGCTGGTACTAAATAATCAGAAACAAAATCGCAGAGTCCGCAAAATCATAATTGCGTACTTTGCTCGCTAGCTTTGGCCAAAAGTTTTTTAATGATCATAATTAAATTGTGATAGCATTATGTTTAATTACAGCAATGTGACAAACAAAATTATTAAAAAAAAAAGTATAGCATGCAGATAAAATGAAAAGCTGCTGCATTATTGCATAATGTTACTTAAAGCTAAACAAAGTAGAATTTCATGTCCCTAGACTACAGGAGAGGTAACATGCACTCATATAAATACGATTATAATATACATAAGAGCAGACGTTACCTTCGCGTACATTCCTTTACCTTCCTTGAAACGATGTTTTAGTCTTAAAGCACCAATATTTATGCAGTAACCGACTTCCAACATTATTTAAGTGCATTTGCCTAGATATGCAGTTTGCACACACTGACTCTAAAAGTCTAAAGTACATTTCCCCTACTATGGGTATGCAGTAAGCTACGGTAGTAAACGTAAGTCGAAATTATTCTAAAAGCATCAGTTTTATCTAAACTATAAATTTTATTAAATTTGGAAATAAATGACCTATCTAACTCTCCATGCACACGAAGACACTTTCAGAGGAATGAAAGATTTTCCAATAAAATAAATACTCCTGTATACGCAATAGGTATCTGCTTGTCATGGGTTTTTGTCGTGAAACTGTAATTGCGGCAACAACTTACACAAATTGTATAAAAAGCAAGACTTGTTTGTTTCGAGAAAAGCTTACACATACTGTTTTCAATCACCGGCACTACTTACCGGGCTACATACCAAAAGCAACAAAATGGACTTCACTATTTACTACAGTCGTAAAAGGCTTACGGCTAATGGCTACTAATGGTAACGTAAAACTTCTTTAGAACCATCGAGAATAAGAAACTCTTTTACAAGTTTGTACAAGCCAAGCGCCGCTTTGCTCTTAGTTATGGCTAACAGGTATAATTCGTTCGGCCTTTACATCGTTTAATAAGTTAATACGACAATCAAGTTCTCTGTTCATTTTCTGGTATACAGCCTCGGTCTTATTGTGAGCTTTTGATAGAATTACAGCAAAAAAATATTCAAACAAGTTTGTTTTGAGGTATCTTTAAATATAACTTTTTATGACTAATAAAGTTAAAATAAGAAGAAAGTTTTTACATCATTTGATCCAAGGTACTTCGGTATATCATATTGACTACACTAGTGTCTCGAAGTTTTTTGATTGGTGCTAATTCCCTTATCATGTTAGCCTAGAGACGTCCGCTGCTGGACTGCTCTGCCCATTGCACCCATAGTTCAAGCTTCTGCTTAGTTTGGGACTAGATGTGGGACTGTAAGTGTGAATGTGGTATAGAATATATTATATAAAAATAAATTGGTGGCACTTTTTGTGATGACCTTTTGTGGTTTTTATAGAAATGCTGAAGCTTGACTGTACAGACTTCTCTATCAGTTTATCTTGTTCTAATTTACTTGAATATGATACTCTTTGTAACCTGCACCTGCAAATGCAGTCTTGATATTAGAACCTTTTTTTAGAACTCGTAAAAATTATACCGATATGACAAACTAAATTTATTAAACGTGAAGAACGTGTAATAATAATAATATATATAAAAATATTCTACGACATACACACATCACCATCTAGTCCCAAGCTAAGCAGAGCTTGTGTTATGGGTACTAGGTAATGGATAATACGAATAAGATGTAGTTGATTCGAATAATATGTATAGAGTAATGATGGTATTTTAATAGTCACAAATAAAATCCACTTTATTCGCTAGCTTTCGCCAAAAGTTTGTTAATAATCATGTTTAAAGTGGGATGCATTATGTTTAATTACAGCATTGTGATGAATGAAATTATTTTGAAAACAAGCATATTTGCCGACATATCCGTAACATGAAAAGCTGCTGCAATATAGCGTAATGTTACTTAAAGCTAAACAAAGTAGAACTTCATATCCCTAGACTACCGGGGAGGTAACCTCCACTCATATAAACACGATTATCATATACATAAGAGCAGACGTTACCCTCGCGTACATTCCGTTACTTTCCTTGAAACGATGTTTTAGTCTTAAAGCACCAATATTTATGCAGTAACCGACTTTCTGACATTACTTAAGTGCATTTGCCTAGGTATGCGGTTTGCACACGCTGACTTTAAAAGTCTAAACTGTCTAAAGTATATTTCCCTTACTCTGGGTAAGTATGCTGTAAGCTACAGTAGTAAACGTTAGTTGAAATCAGGGTTGTTGCGGATGCGAAAATTTAGACATCCGCGGATGCAGATGCGGATGCGGATTATTAGAAGTACACATCCGCGGATTCGGATGCGGATTTTGGGCCTTTAAAAGGATAATTATTTAAATTTTAAGTACATAAATAACTGAAAATCAATTTAATTTTAACTTTTTATTTATTTAATCATATTTTTAGAAAAAAAAATGCAAGTTTTTAGTTTTACTTATGACACAACAGAATTTTGAGCTTCGAGTTTCGTTATAAAAAATCTTTGTTTAATAATTAAACTTAAAAATTGGTGAATTATATTTAATAAATAGCAATATTGCAGCCTTCTCAGCTTCCAACCTGTTTCTAAGTGGATTATACCTATTAACCCAGCTGCTCTAAACAAGTAATTGTTCGCTGGGAACACTGGCTGGTGAAGGTGATAAATATCTGCATGCTAATTTTCATCTAAATCCAGTCTTTTCTCGTTACAATAAATAGGTAACAAATTCTTTGCGGATAAGAGCATCGGGGCTACTGTTGTCTGGTTCTCCTTCACGTTGATCTTTGCTTGATGAATCTAAGACCATGGCAAGATCGCTTTTTAAACAACTCTTCTTACCCGTACAGGACGTTGCTGGTTCAGGATCGAGAGAATCTGCCATTCTCATTAGAATTCGTGACGACAGAGTCATTTACCATCTTCATTATTTAATCTTTTATTTTTCTTCGGTGACTGGTTTGAAGAAAATTACGCTTATAGCGAGAATATTTGAGAATATTTGATAGAATCTCAATATTTTGAAATTGCATATAAGTTGTTATCTTCCAAAGAAGAAAATTTCCAAAACAAACGCGAAACACGTGCCACTCTGGCTCCGCCCACTTTCTTTACATGTAGTTACTTGTTGATGTGAATCTGCATCCGTAAAAACTCCGGATAGATTGTTGTCAATGCGGATGCAGATGTCTAAATTAATGCGAATGTTGCGGATGCGACTATTCGTAACATCCCTGGTTGAAATGAACATTATACTAAAAGGAACAGTTTTTATGTAACCTATAAATTAACTTAAATTTGAAAATATATACATACATACATGAATACTGAAAACATTACACTCCTTTTTTGGGCAGTCGTGTAATAAACATGTCCGAATATAACGTCAGTACACATGAAGACACTTTCAAAGATATTTAAACGAACTAAATGCTTCTGTAAATGCAACTGGTATGTCCATGTCATGGGTGCACACCATGAAATTGTAATTGCGGGAACAACTTACACAAATTGTATAAAAAAGCAAGCCTTGCTTCTTTCGAGAAAAGATAACACACGTTTTCAATCACCGACACTACTTACAGCTACATACCAAAAGTAACAAAATGGACTTCACTATTTACTACAGTCGTAAAAGGCATACGGCTAATGGCTACTAATGGTAGCGTAAAACTTCTTTAGAACCATCGACAGTAAGAAACCCTTTTACAAGTTTGTACAAGCCAAGCGCCGCTTTGCTCTTAATTATGGCTAACAGGTATAATTCGTTCGGCCTTTACATCGTTTAATAAGTTTATACGACATTCAAGTTCTCTCTTCATTTTCTGGTATACAGTCTTGGTCTTGTTGTGAGATTTTGATAGAATTACAGCTTTCAAATGAAAAATCTTATTTAATATTTCCTTAAGAATAACTTTTTGTAACAAACGAAGTGAAATAATAATAAAGTTATAACATCAAATTTGATCAAACGGACTTCGGTATATCAAATTTTCTACACTAGTGACTCAAAATTTTATGTAGGAGCTTGTTTCATATCATTACTCCACACACATTCAACCGTGCAGAATCATAATGTACACTCAACTCTTCTTGAAGTCTTATAGACTTATCATGTGAGAATCAAAGAGACGTTAATGTTTCAGACCTTACGTAAAGATTTCAGATCGGCAAACACGGCAACACGTTGTGCAACAACACTGTTACTGTAATTCGTTCACTTGTTACTATCATTTATTTGATGACGTAACCCATTATCAGACGAACTGCGATCCCGCCGTGTAGCACACTACTAACTGTAATCGAATTACAGAGTAAGAGAATAAACTAATATGCACTGGGATTTCATAATTCTGTTACCATTAGTAAGATTGTTGCATTATAGTTCCACAAATATCACAGGCAGAGATTTCAACCACTATAATTAAGTAGAGTGCTCCGTAAATTGAAAAGTAATTTTTATTTTTTAAGACAACGCTAGCTCTTTAATAAATTCCTGTATCACGGGAGCATTTACAACATTCGGATGATGTACATAAACAAAGATGTGGGACGACAATTTAAGAATCATTCAAATACTAAGAACACAGCATGCGGTATACCAAAATCCCTGAACTTGATAAAACTGTTAAATATTGCAAAATGATAGTATGACGTCAAACAAACAATTTTGAACCAAATGATATTTGGAATATTCAGTTCCATGCGAAACATTGAAATCATTTCTTAAGATAATTGATTGCTACATTCCATGAAATATCTCTTTGCCAGTCGAAGCCAATTTGCATTCTAGCTACCCGCAGTGGCTTAAACTAAACTATAATACTGCGACTACGTCTTAGAACAGGCTACACAATAGCGAGCAGCCTGTCTGTACTAAGCTTAAAGACCTCGTCAGACACAAAATATGACAAGGTGTGTTATATAATATATGTAGTACATATCGGCTTCCCAAAGTCTCCATTGCTAGTCCAAATAAGCTGGCAAATGAAATCCTAATTGCTGCATTTGTGGAACACGAACTAGTGTATTTTTTTATTTTACTTCATTTCGACATGCTTATGTATTTAATCTTGATATTTTGCACCTGCTTCCTTATTGTCATTTTTATTCTAAACTAGCTGAAGCCCAGCGAACTTCGTACCGCCGACTACCGCCTAACAGTCGATACTTTTTTTTGAATTTTTCTCTCCGTAAGAACCATCCTCGTACTTCAAGGAATATAATAGAAAAAGATTTAGCGAAATCGGTTCAGCTGCTCTCGAGATTTGCGCTTAGCGACACATTCAGCGATTCATTTTTATAATATAGATTATTTGTTATTTATTTTTATCACTTATCGTTCAATTTTCGCTATTTATCATTTCTTCTATACGCGGGTCGTGTGCCGCCAAGCTTAGTGGGGCAATTTCTGCATGGCATGCGCTATAGTTGTCGTAGTAATTCGCACTCCAAGAGTACGCTATTAAGAAAGGTCACGATGTATATCTCACCCAACCAGGCTGTCTGTTGAGCCTTTTAGCTGTTATACCGCACTCATAACGGTAACGCAATTAGTTTAGCATGAACAGTTACCAATTAAGTTCATAGTATGAGATACATATAGCTACGTCTTTATGTTCGCTTACGTTACGTGAATGCTGAGGAATCTATAACATATCGCATATAATTTTAGCTAGTGATCGGTAGTCATTGGTTTTACGGCCACTTTGGTTATAGGTAAAGCCTACTGACTGATTAAGCTCAGCTTGAGAGGTTAACAAAGAAAAAGTGAGACACTGTTTAACACGCCTGAGTGTGGTTTTCTATATAAATGACAGTCATGTTATAGGGAAAACTGTAACCGTTTACGATCCAAAATATTTATCGGCCCTAATGTTGTACCGCAACTGAGAAGTGCTTTAAATTATTAGAGAAATAACACAATAACAAAATCCTAGTATGAAATCTAGATCGTTACAATGATTGGCAATCATAAATTAGACCAGCAAGACAATTATAAAAAGTCCATGTGTTCATGTTTTCGCTGGTCAAGAACATCATCAATAGGTACATCTTAATAAGCATTGCAATAAAATTTCTCATAATCACCAATACCTATGCCATTTAAAATGCTGCATTTGGACCCTGGGTTTTATGTATTATTTGATGAGTTAAAGTTCGTGGTAAATATTATTTCAAACAACCAAACAGGATTTTTAACAACGATTGAATTTATGAATACCTAATTAACATATTAGTTTTCAAAAAATGAAAATAATTGACAACTAGATACAGAAACGTAAACTTAGATATGCAAGCTTTTTTAGCTGTACTCAGCTAAAACTGAAACTAGCCAAAGTGCTTGTCTCTGAGAAACTTTAGTCCCTAGGCATTTGAAACATAATATAGAAAGTGTATGAAACATAATATGCGATGTAATGATATTCCAGGTCGATTTAACTGCGCCACTTTCTGCTTATCGTCCAAGGGACGCTTATTATGCAAATAATATTATCATTATGAATTTTCCAAGCGAAATATAGAAGAAATTCTTAAATGTAGCTCATGTTTTAAAGTTTTCTGAAGACTATCTTATATAATACTTCAAATTTAAATTACAATTTACATTAAAGTTATAAGTCTGAAGAGATTATTTGTGAGAACGAATAATTTCAGACACCAATCCTATCTAAAATCTTCTCGCGTATATTTTTTTTTTTTTTTTTTTTTTAAAAAGACAACTCCCGCACTAGGACCGAATCCTGTGTCGCGGGGGACTTTACAAACATACATCTAACGGACACAATAACACCCAGACTCGAAACAACAATTTATGAATCACACAAAGTGTTGTCTCGTGTGGGGATCGAACCCACAACACTGCGCGCAGCGTCAAGTAGCGAGGCGACCGCTTAAACCACTACGCTAACCGTGCAGTCATATTAGAAGAAGGTTACATATTGCGAGATAAAATTGGGCATAGGCATGTGCATAGGGTGAATATAGGTATCTGCACCGGTCGACGCAGCAGGGGTAGGCGCCCCGCATGGTAAATCGACGATCTGATTAGGATCGTGGGAAGCGCTTGGATGCGGGCTCAAAATATGTTCCTGTGGAAAACCTTCAGGAAGACATATTATTATATATATAGTTTGGCTTGAAACCGCTGGAAAAGCAACGTATCTCATGTGTTTCATAACAAAGAGCGCTGAGGCTCTGTTGCTATTACTAGACTTACTAACTCCTCTAACCATCATTCTGATTAAGTTCGTTGCGGCAGCCAGGACGGTATAACTTTAACGAGGACTTTTCAGGCGTCAAAGCTCAGTGTCCTTCTAGAGTCACTTCTGACTAACCTGGGTAAACATACGATAGGTACAGTAGTATTTATAAGAGTAGTTCTAGTTACGTAATAACACGTTTATAAACCCCTAGTCACGTGATAACTCGTTTATAAACCCACTAAACGGACACGGCACAGATGTAGCCAACAGTTTATTGGTTTATTGCCCTAATTGGGATGTAACATTGTATTGACATTAGACGTTAAGCGGTAACTCTGATAGTGGATTTTCGACACATCAAAGGCGCTCGGTGTTAAATACTCGTCGATTTTGGGTGGGACGTTAATGTTAAATATATTCGGAAAGGGTGGACGAATCAAATAGGTTCATGTGGTGAGCAGTTCAGTCTACAAAGTATTCATATCACCTTGATATATTATTCTCATTACTTAATAATTGTTTCGTTACCAATTTAAAATCATGCTCATCATATTAGTACAAATTTTAATTCGGTATTAATATTTATTGTTATTCAATAAATTACAAAGATTTATAAGTTCTTTTTATTGATTTGATTTCTGACGGCGATATGCTTAACCCGAGAAATATATTTTGTAGAAAAACCCCATAAATATAATCATTTGTTTAAGGCATTATTTTTAAATTTGTTAAACAAGGTGCAATTCAATTCAAGCTATAACACAACATGTCTGTCTGTGTCTAACCGTAGCCCATAGACGCCAGAGAATGGTAACATTGCATCACTTTACGAAGCTAACTATGTTATTAATTTTATTCTATTCAATAAAAAGTTGCCCTTTTTATATGCCATTTTCAAGCCGTAATCCTCTGTAAAAAGGACAACAATTACTATTCAAATTATTCTGAAAGAACGCTAAGTTTTTATAATTATTATAATTGCTAAGTGTTATTGTTTGTTCTTGGTTTGTTTTTCTTTTCTTTAACAAGGATCTTTTATTAAGTATAAGATTGTTCTTGTTCTAATGCTTGATAGGCCGGTATTTACTTTTGCTACATAAAAATGTCTTTGGCACATACAATGATAATTATTTTTGGTTCAGAATAAGTTGTCCTTCACCACGAGCGCTGTATCATAATAAGCATGTATATTAAACAATATATTATTAAAATTGTAAATGATGTATTTTGTTATATTAAATAGGCTAGTTGACAAAAAAAATGTTATAAAAGTCCGTCCTTTAGATTATTCAAAAATAAGCGATACGTATTTTTTTATTTGTAAATTAAACCAAAAATGACCAAGATATAGCTCATTAAAGTTACGTATAACGTCACGCGCCGTGCTGCATTTTTTCGCACTAGATGACGTCACACGTAACTTTAATGGGCTATATCTTTGTTATTTTTTATTTAATTGAAAAAAGAAAAAATACGTGTCCAATATTTTTTTATAATCTAAAATACGGACTAAATAAAATGTAATTATTTTGACCCTGGAAACTACCCTATTACATATGATGACAAAGAGGTTGTTTTTGCGCTCTTTTGACTTACGAATTTATGATCGTTAATGATCGGCCAGTAAACTAGAGCGTATAGTTTGTTTAAAAACAGGTGTATACGTTATAAATCGGTGAATGCAGCGATAGTCTCACAGACTGCTACGCAAAGGACCTCGAGTTCAAACCTAGGCCGCGCATGGCTGACATTTTGATTTGTGCCTATTAAGCTGATAATAATTATACTATCACTTGTTAAACGGTATAACGAAAATATCGTAAGAAAACCTGCATGTCTGAGAGTCCTCCATGATGCACTCAAATGACATATTGGGAAGTCTACCAACCAACACTTGGCCCTTCTCATAGGGAAAAAAGGCTCTTGACCAACCAAACACAGGACTGATGTGATGATATGATATAATATATAGTTGCAGAAATACAAACTAAATACAAACCAGTTTATTTAAATATTATATTTAGTAAGCATTCTATTTAAAAGCTTGAAAAGCTCTCATTACAAACAGTACTTTACACGTGTGTTCTGCAATTTCATAGTTAAATTCTCACTGTTGTCATACAATTTCGTACGCGGAACCAACAAGAGCGGTATTTCTTTGATACCCGAGTGAGACGTGTGCCATCCCTGCATTTTGACCGCAACTATACTAATGAGAGCTCGTCGTAAACGCGGTACGTATGATGACATATGACTGGTTTTAATTGATATTCGCTTTACCAAATGCTTGTCCGTGTGGTGACGGATTAAGAATACGGATTGTCACCACCCCATATCATCCCATGGGTGTCGTAAGAGCCGACAGAGGGAGCATATTATGCAGAGAACAGCACTGTAAGAGAAGGAAAACTTGATACGAACCCTATACCAACCCGTTTGGCCAGCGAGGTATAGTAGGCCAATTCCTCCATTCAAAAGAGAGGCCTAGTCCAGCAGTGGACTGTTAAAGGCTGAACTTGCTAAAGAAAATTTTACTTTTGACACCAATTAGTGAAGTATCAATCTTAATTGGATAATTATGAGCTTATATGTATTTATGCGGTATTTGTTATAAAATGTATGCAATTGAAAATCGTAGGTAATTATACAAGCTACTAAAGAAAATATTACAAAAAAGACATAGAAACAATATCGAAATACAGTATTATCTTAATATATAAAATCCTTGCGTTACTGACTGACTGACAGACACGCTACAACCGAAACTATAGGGCGCAGGAAGCTGAAATTTGGCATGTATGTTCTTTGGGGACCGTAGGGGTGCACTAAGAAGGGATTTCCCGAAATTCCTACGGGATCGGCCAAAACGGGTAAATTTAAAAAAAATGCAGGCGTAGCTGCAGGCGTCCTCTAGTACTAATATATAAAGCTGAAGAGTTTGTTTGGTTGAACGCGCTACTCTCAGGAACTACTGGTCCGATTTGAAAAAATGTGTCAGTGTTAGATAGCCCATTTATCGAGGAAGGCTATAGGCTATATAACATCACGCTATGAGCGACGGGAGCGGAGTAGAAGCCTCAAATAACGCGGGTGTAACCGCGGGCATGGTCTAGTATTATATAAAAAGAAAAATATTTCAAGGCGATACGAATAAATTGAGTGTGGGTTCTATAATCTATTCAATTTTGTGTTACAACAACAAGTGTGTATCCTTATTCCTCAATGATGAGAACATTCACTTAAATGAGTCTGCGGTACCCTAAAGCTCAGTACTCAAACACGGTTTTAATCGATAGTTTTACTCGATAACGAGTAAAAATCAACGTCTGGACTGCAAACCTCACACTTCGATGACATCGAATACATAGTAATTTTACTTTCTCGAGTTTAGTTCGATCGAGTAAAACTGTATGTGAGTACGGAGCTTTAGACTACTGCTCACACAGCTAGCACGCTTGAAGAAGAATGAATAAAAAACCACTTATCCCTATAAATTGGCATAGCTCGTAGAGACAAATGGAAAAGCGCATAATCGTTTTGTTAACTACTTACATGTGCTTTAGCTTTTAGTTACCATTTGATTAATGTACCAACTTATTTATCTTTACTTTTCTCTTTTTTATTTATTTTATGGTCCTGTATTTTCTGTTAAGTACCTATATGGTTTTCCTTTCTACTCGAGAAATAATTATAAAATATTACCTTACCTATTTCTTTTACTAGTTTTCTTATTGCGCGAATGATAAATACCCAATGGCACTTTTCATATTTAAATGATAAATAAAACACGTTTTTGTACTACTTCATGTAAATAATCAAGAAGATAAAACATTACTGCAGACAGGTGTAGCTGTTGTCTATCCTTACAATCGGTGGTAAGTCACGACACTCTAGTATATTGCCGAAAGCTTTCGCTGGACTAACATTAGGAAACTTTTAAACTACCACGATTTGTACACATATTAAAAATTATGTAACGGGTCTGAATCGTGTTAATAAACGAAAAGAAAGATGAAATACCTTCCTATTTGTCCCGACGTTTCGGCATGGGTTACACCCGACGACATGCCGAAACGTCGGGACAAATAGAAAGGTATCTATCTTTCTTTTCGTCTATTAACACGATTCAGACCCGTTACATAATTTTTAATTAGGAAACTTTACGTGCTTCTCAAAACACTGAACATGCGATTTGATTTGCCTTTCACTGTGGTACAATAGATTTCATCACGTTTTCAATTACCTAATCAAATAATCTGGCAAGATCATCTCCCACATTAGGCAGCTGGAAATATTACGGGTTCAAAGAATTTGTGAACACAACCATCCAAAATGTTTGGTGAGATGTACTATATGTGTCATAATCTCAGGATTAGACACACCAAATACAAGCAATTAAACGACATTACCATTATAACAGTAAAAACCGAATGCTAAAACCATCACAAAGGAAGGAGAAAACAAATAATTTCTGGCTCGGTATCCACTGACTTTGCTGGTCCCACTGCATTAATTATTACACCGCAGCAAAAACTTAACCGGCTGTGCACGTCAAAAATTAATGCTTTTGCTACGAACTCCTAAATGATTTATTATGATTATAAAATAAAAACGGATGTCAGTTGTATCACTTTGTGAATATATCTGGGTATATTTAGCATATACCAGCCAGTATTACGTACACTTGATGGTCCAGTCCAGTGTGTTATCTTGGACTCAGTGGCATGCCAGTGTGCCACTCTGAAATAATTCAAAGTATCCAATTCTTAGTCAATCCAATATCTTCCTTAAAACACTGCAAATAGCTCAGTAACTGGACTATATCGTATACGCAGATGGTTTAGTAATTTTAGCCGCTGCCATTTAGTACTGCAGCGAGTATTCTATGTTCGATTTCCACAGGGAAAACTCATTGCAAATGCCTAAACGATATGACGGATCAAAACTAGACCGGTAGGTTTGTTGGCTTTGAAAATATTACCGATATATGTCAAAACTTATAATTTAAAGTCTACTGCTGAAATGGTTTCTGTTGCCGGTACTACTGTATTTTCTCGCATTTTGTTACATATTTTAACTACAAAGTGTCAAACAGCTACACAAACACGTGTAATTTGAAGAGAGTAAAGTATTTCCAAAAATGAATACTGTTTCTGGCAACAGCTAAAATGTGAGTAATTTGAACACGGAATTCCTCGAAGCATGTAAACAGAGCAGGTGCAACGTCTGTATGAAAATTTAATTAAATTATACCCGTGACATCACCTGTGTGAAGTAGTCGTAAACCTTATGTAATACAGAGCACTCTGATCCCCGTGAGTGGTTACAGCCTCGATAATTCATATCACACACACACACACCCTCAAAACATACAACACACACAACTCTAATCATATTTCCGAATAAACTCAATATTCACCTCTATAACGCTTTTATCCTGCAGGAAATGAAAGAGTAAAAATAAAAACAAGGCAGGTGCAAGACGACGCAATAACTGAATCAACGGGTGACGCCGACCGTCTACGGGTACAGGTAATGACATCTCACAAGTCAATTGAAAATAGAAAAAGTTGTTGAAGATTAAATATTTGTCCAGGGAATTGTGCAACCACGATCAGAGGACGTGATATTATTATAAACGGCTGGCATGCCAGTGGTGAGTTTGCTTTAGAATATTAGAACACGATTCGAACTAGCTCAGTATCCTTGTAGCTTATATTGGATTAGGGAAGAACGTATGCATTGATCTCTATACTTAACTTAAAAGACGTGCCTAGTGCATGTCATTAATTTAAAGGACGGGTATATTTTGTTCTTTGTGAAGGCACTTCAGTATTCTACCAAAATAAGGCTATGTTTTTACCCATCACATAGATGGAAGAATCCTGTTTACTATAAACTGGGTGTTATAATATTATCATCGGTAGAAATCACAGAACAATGTAGAAATAATTGGATCTAAAGATTGAACGAAGGTATTCTAATAAAAGAGTTCGGCACTCAATACAGATTTCAATTGGATTTCGAGAAATTTCGGCGGACTTCGTAGGTACACTTAAAATTGTCCAAGTCTCAAGCGTTTTTATTCTCTCTAGCTATATAAAGTCGTGCTACAAAATAGTTTTCTTTTAGGGATGTCATTATCGAATTCTATAAAGGCGAACAAACGGATAATTTAAGGGCTTTGTGTCTGACCAATAGTGTTAAACCAAAATACAATCACATTGCCTTTATTAAATACATTCGGTAATAATATCAACTTGTAACTATTGTTGCGAACTTTCCTTCAGTAATTACGCAGAATATTAAGCTTAAATCAACATCCATTCGCTAAAGTTGTAAATGTTACTTGATATTTGCAGAAGGGTCTTGAGCGCGTTGATACTTAATAAGGTTATCGATATAAGAAATATATGTATTCAAAATCTATTTTACCACCTTAGGCGTGCAATTTGAAAATCCTCCCTTCGTGGGTATCTAAGTTTTATAAGATACTCAATGTCCAAACATGTTTCTAGCTTTAATAGTTTAGGCTCTTTGCTGACAAGTAATGTTGTATTATACCTACTCGTATGATGATTCTCTTTCTTTGTCTGGATAAGGATGTTATTAAACAACATAAATTGCAATAATACCTAACCCAGACCAAGTTTATTATATTTATAAATAGCAAATCGCTACACTATTATATTATAGGTAACATGTAGTTCAAAATGTGGTTGCAATATCCTCTCCAGTATGATAGGTACAAAAGTTATGTTTCATGTATCACAAAAAGTCAAATAAAAACATAATGCGACGACTCGGCAACTGAATCATTGGGAACGGAGGCTCGCCACGGAGTGCGGCACACTAATGATATCTCCCAACAAAATTGACAACAACTTTTTCAAGCATTACATGTTCATTATTTTTACCAAAGTGTACCTACATACAACATATATTATACACACAGTGCAAAAGCTTTATCCTAGTGTATTATGGCATGGTTCTAATGTTTTATAGAGTGTTGGAGTCGGTACGTTTTGCTATTACAGTACAGCAGCCATATTAGTGACGAATTACGAATACCAAGTGTCACTACTCTCAGTCGATCTGTGGGTGTAGTAAAGGGCGATTTAAGAAAATACACGAAAAAAAGTTTTCTTTTCTTCTTGTATTTTCTCTTCTCACGGATACTTATCCGTGAGAAGAGTCGGAAAGCTCGACATTAAACCTTATATTATCCAGTGTGGCCAGCGTCTAAAGAAGCAGCGATAGCCGTGTGGAGACACCGACAGACTGCTACGCAGAGGGTCTCAAGATCGAATCCTCGGCTCGCACCAATGACTTTTCGAAGTTAAGTGCGTATTAAATTGTTAATTATCGCTTGCTAAACGTTGAAGGAAAACATCGTGAGGAATCCTGCATGTCTGAGAGTTCTCCATAATGTTCTCGAAAGACATGTGAAGTCTGCCAACCCGCACTGGGCCAGCGTGGTGGACTATGGCCTTATCCTTGTCATAGTGAGAAGAGGCCCGTGCCCAGCAGTGTGATATGCCAAATTCTCCTATTATATTATTGTAACGCAAATTAGGAGAGGCCTATGTCCAGCGATGGAATGTAAAAGTCTGTATGATGATGAGTTCATTGACAGCCTACTAACATAAATAAGTAAGTATTGCTTTTGAGCAAAATAATACATTGAAAGTAAAATTAATTTGGTTAATACGAAGAAAGAACTGCCTGGATGATCAAAGCTCTTACATGTCTACACAGCTTTAGGAGGCTCTAAATATAATACAGCATAATTAAGCACCGTACATACATAATAAGCGATGCTATAATGAAGGATATCTGGTATGAATGTTCTAATTAATAATCTCAAAGTTTGTTCATTTTGATCTACACAAGAAGCTGTGATTAAAAGGCTTTTAAGGAAAGCTAATATAATATATTATAATTGAGCAATACCAAAGAGTATTTCTATTGATTATACGCCACTTATATAAAGTGTTTTCTTAACCTAGTCTATAGTGTATTTTCTTGGAAGGCGAGTCTTCAGCAGAAAACTAGTTGTCTAGCTTTGCGACTTCTTTGTAACATTTGTAGTTATAACACAAGTTCTAGCGTTGGACGCACCAGTCACTCTCATCATTTCTGGCCACAACAGTGCAACATGTGTTGGTGAACAAATGAATAGACTGCACGGTTGGGTTAGTGGTTTAAACTGCCACCTCGCCGCTTGACACTGCGCCGAGCGTTATAGGTTCGATCCCTACATGAGACATCACTTTGTGTCATGCAGAAATTGTTGTGTCCAGTCTGCGTGAACTTTGTGTCCGTTGGTTGTATGTTTGCAAAGTATTTATTCGCGACACAGTATTTATTCCTAGAACGAGTGAATTCTTTAAAAAAAACTAGAAGAAAAAAATAATCAACCAATAGCAACACACGGATCACTCACCCTTGAATGAATTCATACATACAAGTTACTGTTGCTTTACCCCATATCGTATTGATTAGATTTCGTTTTCTTTTTCTTCTGCACACACAATAAACAAGTCGGCACAAATAAGTCAATTTTCCCAAAGCATTATTCGTGATTGGCCAAAGTTGAATCAACATACTTATGATTGGTTTCAACTCTGGACGTTTGCTTTGTGTGCCGTGTACTTGCAATCAATATAATAACTAACGAAATGTGTTAAAACATAATACTTTTCCTTTTTCAGAAGAAAACTATAGATAAAAATGTTATGGAATATAGATGACGATACTTTGGATTTGCTATCTTTTGATAGTACTTTGCTCTATATTGATCGACATCGACCCTAATGACCTCTGTAACACAGGATTCTCCTAGTATAGGGGTCATTGATATTTTTTCTGTGTACTAATATGTTTATATAAAAAAGTAGATAAATGTGTAAGTTGCACATTATGTACATCGTACATATTTGTTGGGAAATAAATTGTTATTATTATTATTAAAATACTAAGCACTGAAGGATTGCGAAGACATTTGACAAGACAGTAGATACAACCCTAATCTTATGTTTAATGGGTTCCCCTTTTCACCCATCGCTTTTCTGATATCATCCTTTAATATCCCTTGTTAAATTATGCTCATTTTCTTAACATCCTAAGAAGTAAAGGATAAATACATAGCTTATAATAACTATCAGTTATATCCAATAATCTACTTTCTTGACGAAACTCTGTAGACAAGTATGGCTCTATATTTGGTATCAAACTAAGTCCCAAAGCCATTTGCTATAATAACGAAAGTGAGGCAACAATGACACTCGACACACAAAGCATGAACCCTACTTGACGATCCGATAACAACATTCTAACATCGATACAGATAATTACGAATAACAATATCGATACGAATAATCGATTCCGTATCTCGGAGCACGAAGACGAAACGTAATGGAAGTAACGGTCACGATTGTTTACCAACATGGGATACTACAGGAGAACTCGTAAGAAAGGCAAGAAAAAGCTATTGAATGCGTATGTGAGTATGCATTAATTCATCAGGTAACTGTTATTGTTTCACAACAGATAACTGTGTGTGGTGCGGTAATGACTGGGCCTCAGTCATTCCCACGCTACTCCGCAATTTAGTTAGCGTGCATCCAAAAATGTCCGACATCACCCGATATGCTCCGATGACTACGCATAAATTCATTGTCTTATTCTCTCACTTGGATGTATATTATTCATCTGGGAAATAAACCGTTTTTGTTCAACTGCTTACTTGACACTGATGGAGTGCTTTAACAACTGAGGTCGTTTCAAGTGGTGACGTTTTTGGTCTCCGAAAATGTCATGAGCACCTGTTGAGTTGTCGGTAAAAAGTATTATAAAATGGCGAAGCTGAAAACAGTTATTTCCATTGCAACTGTTTCTCTTGACACCTGTAACGGTAAAGGAATTTAGGAGGTTTCCGTCTTTAATCACAATTATTTCGTGATTACAGTCAAGTATGTTAAAATGTTAGGAACAAAATTTAAGGAAAGTGATGGTGAAAAATATCAACTCAGCCGAATTATATAATTTGGGTATATGAAGGATATAGTTAGTACTTTATAGTACCCCCTTCTTACCGGCACCTAGATGATGTGGTCAGTCACCCCGCCTATTTAATTGCTGTTCATTGCGTCAAGCGGCAGGACAAATTATTAATGTGACTGTCAATTCTAACTATGGATTCGTTTAAAATATTCTTATTTAACATAATTCAATTATGTATGTGTGAATGCATGCACATTTCCTTGTCATTATATCAAAAGATTAACAAGGCATATGCTTAATGAAATGATAGATACTATATATACCAGTTCTAAGACCACCGGCATCTGATGAGAAAATTTTTACCTAATAAAGGAATTCTCTAACGCAGTGTTTCCCAAACATTTTTCTGCTATGGCCCGGTAATTTTCACATTGCCCCTTCGTGACCCATTGAATACTTTTAAACCCAAGCTGGTTCCATTAAGGTTAAATAATTCACATTTATTAATAGTAGAAATGTTTATTATTAATACAAGGTAGGTAGGTACTTAATAATAATAACTAAACTAAACGTCGATCGATAGTAGGTATTATTTTTAAAACAAGGCGGGAATATTGCGACCCGGTATTTTATTTTGACGGCCCGGTACCGGGTCGCGACCCGGCAAATGGGAAACGCTGCTCTAACGGATTATGTACATAGTTGCCATATAAAATGCAATGATAAGACTTGTTTATGGTCGTGCTTTTTCTTTTCAGGAATACCACCTGATTGCCATTTAATGATAACACCCTGACACCTACTCGTGTGACGAAAACGTGACTTTCTCAGAAAATGTTCATTGAAAGTACTTATCATATTTTTTGCACTTTTCAGATTTAGATGTTACGACATAAAAAATACATAAATGTCAATATTGATATGCTTTATGACTTCGCATAACTTTACATTCCTTAGGTACATCATAATGTATGAATCCATTTACAAATTATTTTAATTTGATCTATTATATTTCGTTGGACATTTTGAGAAATTCATTTTAGTACGAGAAAGCTCTTTTATTTAAATCACCACTTATTTGAAGCGATGACGCGCTTAATAAAATTATAAAGAAAGGCCGCATTTCACAATATCTTCTTTCACAAAGGAAATAATAAATATTGAGACTCTGTCAGCCTCGCCTCCGGCGTCGTGATTTCGTCGATTCACAAAAATATAATACGGTATATTACAGAGTTGTAGACAACAACGTGAGGAAACGGTCTGACGGCGATGATGGTTGTCGGTAATTTCCGAACGAGTCGTATCTCGTTATAGGCTGTATACATTTATTGTTTGCGATATCATTTGTCGTCTGGAATCTGTTTCATGAATTTAATCTTGTTTCGTATTTTATCAAGAGAAAAGCAACGTATAATGTCAGTATCAGTTATTATTATGATATTGCAATTATAGAATAGAATATCTTAAACATTATGTGTATATTTAGAAGCGGCAATAAAACACGTACAAAACAAGTATTTTATTTGTTTACAATGACGATAGCGCTTAACACTACACATTTTATTCAAATAAAATTAAATGAAAGCAACACCACCATTGTAAAACAGCATTGCTCTTACATTACTTAATTTCTAGATCACTCAATCAGAAAATATGCAAGCGAGTTGAACATATTATGAGTTATGTTAATTAATTACCTTTTATACAGCCTACAGAAGCATGAAACTACTTCAAAACGGAGTTCCAAAGAGAACGAGTAAAGCGTATACGTAGTAGGTATTAATTCTACACTAAAGAGATTCCTGGGAAAGTTACCTACGTAGAAAACGTAAATTATTTAGAAAGAGCATAGTAAATGCGAGTTGTTAGTTTTTAAACTTGGAATAAGTAGTGGGAAAGAAGCGATCGTCCGGAATTAATGCCGGCGATATTGAACAAGTATATAATGTCCTTAAAATCCTTAAATCCAGTAAAATCGGTTCTATTTTATAATCTACGAGAAATATATTTAAAGTTTTAAGCGTATATAATAGTTTCCTTGTATATTATTTCAAATATTAAAATATTGATATGGGCAATATCCATTTCAAAGAAAGGATCATAATTGATCCTTTGTTGTACATTTAAAAAAAAGGATCAAATGTTGTACTTACGTTTAGCCAGACCTGCCAGGCTAAAAGGCAATAAAAATTTAAATTTATAAGACGAGCCGAATATTTTAGGACACATTTTGCTTCGCAGTATTTTATTTTTTATTTAGGAGCTTTTGATCACATTAAAGACATGTCAGTTTCATCATACCCTAAACTATCTAATAACAGGAGTATATTTATATTTTCTCGCTTAACTTTTGTTATCTCTCACTCAATTACCAATAAGTGACATGCTATGATTGCTCAGTAGATACATAACTCAGTGTCGAGATTCATCGATATTATAAAGACCTACAGGGATTTCAGTCCAACCGTTTGATTGGTTGATGCATATCTAGCAGTAATTTTCGTCTCAAACAGAATGATCGAACGTTCACACGAATCGCTGGTTTGCAAAACTGTGATGGATTTTAAGCCTTGTTTCAGTAAAGTATGTCTAGTGAAATATTTTATGGATCCAAGGTTTAAAGCCGTGGTCCAGTGGATAGCGATGCGTCTGCTGATCGGAGGTCCCGGGTTTGATTCCTGGGCGGGCAAAAGTGTTACTGGGTTTTTCGGAATTCTCAATAGCAGTACGGAGTCTGGTGATGTGCCCGGTAGCGGCAATAGGCTCGCCTCCTATTACGTGGGACCTAAAAATTCATAGCAAAATGTAGGTGTAATATTACACCTCTGTCTACCCCTTCGGGGATACAGGCGTGAGTCTATAATAAGAATGGGTAGTGTCACTGTGCGTTTTTCCAATCGTCGTATAAAAGAGTAGCATTATGAACAGTCATTGAACTTATGATAATGAACTTATATATAGAAAATGGTTGGACTTGCATACGTTATTCTTATTTCTCCAACTACATTGACCACCTTAGTCGATCGCAATTGAAATAAGTAATAAACATGCATCGAGTTCTAAGCTTTAAGCTCTAGATTAACAATATAAAAAGTTATCTATCTTGAAAATCAGCAATAAAATACCCATTGGTTCCCGCAAAGGGTTAATGAGTTTTTCCCAAATTCTCAGTAGCAGCACGGAATCTGCCCGGTAGAGGCAATAGGCTTGCCCATATTACGTGAGACCTAAAAATCATAACATGGTGAAATGTGGTTGTAGTATTACATCTCTGCCTATCCATTCGGGTATGCAGGCGTGAGAGAGTTTGTTTGCGGAGCAAACAGTTTTTGAAAAGGAATGTATGCCGGTATTTTTATGATGTCAGGCACAAGAACTATCATTACAAGACCTATCCTTTTGGAATTTAATTAGGTCAAATGCCTAGTATCTGATTTCTAAGGCGAAAAATGTGATAATATTATGAGAAGAATAATATTATGCATAATAAGTTCAAGTTCAAGTCAATCAGTCGGATCGTAGACTAAAATCCCATGGGCAAAAGATCGGCAGAGATAAAAATGTGTCTTCGACCGAAACGAATATTTTAAACAAAATAACGTTTTTATTATCAAAATGAATAAACCGAGATAGACATACCGGAAAAGCAAATGGTGATCCATTATCTTTATCAAGCTTTTTAGGTATAAAATAAGAATTGACGTATATCTGCGGCAAACGTACTCTCGCTGAGACTTAAAATTTAATGTCACAATAATAACTAGATCATCTACATTCAGCCATACCTGACTGCGATCATGTTTTGCCATATTTAGAGCAAATAAGAACCGTTCATAACGAACTACTGAATTATCATTATATCAATATTTTGCTAAACATTTTTAAAACATTCTATATCATCATCCTCTTTAGCGTTATCCCAGTTTCAATCTGGAGTCCGCTTACTAGTCTAACCGGATTTGGCTGAATATTAGCTTTTCCACAGAGCGACTGCCTGTCTGACCTCCGCAACCCGAAGGGATAGCGATATCCCATGGTTTAGACTAGTGTCATTTTGTTTAGATGGTACTGACGCCCTGTAACGACTGTCAAAGATCTTCATGACAACCGGGACCGACGGCTTAAAACATCCAATATCAACCTACCAATTGAAATTTACTACTAAAATAACAATTTATCCAATTTCACGGGAATATATGTACATTTAGTTTCGTATAGCTTCTATGGATAGTGCGCTAGAAATGTATTGTGATACCTTCTGCCGTGGCGCAACTGAAGCAAGCTCAATCTCATGAAATTGGTAGAGATGGAGAAAAGAGTAATCAGCGACATCACGATACATCAGGCAGATATAAATTACCTATATTGTATTGTGCTGTGACATGAGTGAGAAAATGGAAATAAAAAATTGTGTTACTTAAAATTTATTTGTAAGAAGTCATCCCATGGGTGTCGTAAGAGTCGACAGATGGAGCATATTATGCAGAGAACAGCACTGTAAGAGAAGGAAAACTTGATACAGATCCTATACCAACCCGTTTGGCCAGCGTGGTATAGTAGGCCAATTCCTCCTTTCAAAGGAGAGGCCTAGTCCAGCAGTGGACTGTCAAAGGCTGATGATGATGATGTATTTCTTAACTCTATCCATCACTACTACATGGCACTACACCTCAAGTCGACTCTACCTACTTGACGTGCGGTCATAAAAAAAGAAAATAAAAGACACTTTCATTCACTATGAACAGAAAGAAGATAGTATACGGTAATAGAAATATTTTTCTCTTTTTAGCCAACAAATCTCTCGTCTCATTCACTGTCATCACTGTTCGCAAATTTGAAACAATTTAAATTTGCGTTCTTCTGCACCAACGGCCATCCGATCCAAAACACGCATTTATACAAACTTTATCGTTATATTTTCGTTTTAAAACAGGGTACTTTCTAAAAGGACTGTAGTGGTGTGACTGTAGGTGTATTTAGGTGGTATGATCACGCCCTTACATCGACCGCAAAGCAGTGCCCGAGGGTACGCGCCATAAACACGCCTCGGCAGGACTTTTTGCTCCGTCCAGAAAGTCATTACAGGCCGGGACGTGTTTTCATTATAAGTGTTATAACTCCCGATGTGCTAGTAAATAATAGGTTCTGGTGTCACTGATATTTTTTATTTCGATTTTAACTGGTTTTAAGGTCGGAGGTCGCATTAACTAATTAAAAGCTTGTTTAGAATTAGATACTGGTGCATTGCGTAAAGCGATATCGTCGCACACAATTGACAGATTGACAAAGTCACGGTGACTTCATAGGATTTGAGACATAATCAATCGATAGCCATATCAAATCCTAAAGGATGAATGAGGGATGTCCACAATATAGAAACGATCTTTTATCGTATTTCGTTGTTTAGATTACCGAGGACATAATTATATTGTAACATTTTATTAAAATTAATTCTTAAAATTATATTCAGTATTCAATTTAATATCTAAAACCCTAACGTGTTATCCAAAGGCCTAAATTAAGCAAAAGCCAAATATCACAATCATTAGGTATACCAAATTATATTTTTATTTTTAATTAGACCCAAAAAGATATTACCGTACTACTGTGTGTGTATCTGTTCCGTTCTTCAATATAATTGATTTAATCTGGCCAGCATAAACCTTTACAACTCGCCTCAAAAGGACACAAGTTACCTACATTTGATTTCTTTGATCATTCAAATGTGGAACACGAAATATTCAGTTACTACCCTCATTTGGGCCAAAGAGGCCGGTAACGAGATTTTGTTATTTTTTCCGGGCAGTAACATTATGGATGGTTTATTTCAGATTGTTTTACGGCGTCTTATTACAACAAACATTTTTACTTTTGGTGTTATTTAAGTGGAAAGATTTTATTCGGTATTTAAACATACCTTACCTATATTTTTTCTTAAATTAAATGCCTTTTTATAAAAATTGGTTCCTTTCCTTGTATATTCATTCATCTTATACTAAAATATAAAGCTGAAGAGCTTGTTTGTTTGTTTGTTTGTTTGGTTGAACGTGCTAATCTCAGGACTACTGGTCCGATTTGAAGAATTATTTCAGTGTTAGATAGCCCATTTATCGAAGGAGGCTATAGGCTATATAACATCACTCTATGAGCGACGGGATCAGAGCAGTAGCCTTAAACGCGGATGTAACCGCAGGCATCCTCTAGTATTATAATAACTATGGAGCTCTGGGTTTGGTATTGTTGAGACTCAGATTTCTTTACCACATACTCAATACCACAGTGCAAACTTATGGTGCGATTAAAGCAATTTTTTTAAAAGCCTACAACTTGACGAGATAAAATAAATAAAAATTAATGGGTGCGTGTACTTATGTACGCGCGTGAGAAGTTATACTTCTTTGGCATCATTAAATAAGTAATAATAAATTTAAAATTAAATTCAGAGAATAATAAATATGTGAAATATGTAATTTGTACTCAATTTTATAAGATTCTTAATTTTAGATATTTATTATTGATTATTTAATATTTTAAACGCAAATAAATAAATGTAATATTAAATTCAAAAAATTAATTTAAGTTTACTAATTTTTTAAATATTATTATTTTTCAATTTAATGTCTATTCATTTTCGATTTTTATCAAAATAAAATATCCTTGAAAGCAGGTCTTGAAATGAATCTCAACAAGACTAAAATCATGACCACCGAATCCGAGGATGCAACGACTATGTCTATGGGAGGTACCATAATTGAACGCGTGAACAAATATGTGTACCTGGGTCAGGAGATCCGTATGGACAAGGATAACCAGTGTAACGAGATTGACAGCGGCGGGCGGACAGCCTTTTCCAAATTGGATTTTGTATTCAAAATGAATCTGTCATCCCGCCAAAAAGCCCGACTATTTAACCAGTGTGTTCTGCCAGTTTTAACATATGGAGCCGAAACCTGGGTCACAACGAAGGATGTAATCCACAGACTTCAAGTGGTGCAGAGGGCTAAGGAAAGGAAATTGGTGGGGGTAACGCTGAGGGACCGAAAAACCAACACTTGGCTCCGACACAAGAGCAAAGTTGTGGACGTGGGAAAAAGGGTGGCAGAACTGACGTGGAAATGGGCTGGTCACGTAGCCCGAAAGAAAGACTCATGGTGTAGGACACTTCTGGAATGGAAGCCGTGGGGGCAGAAAAGAACAAGGGGAAGGCCTAAAATGAGGTGGAAAGACGATATTAAAACCGTAGCAGGAAAGAATTGGTTACAAACTGCACAGGATAGAGAAGAATGGAAGAAGTTGAAGGAGGCCTACACTGCAAAAGTAGTCGACAATGGCTGAAAGAAGAAGAAAAAGACTTAAAAATGTATTTAAGCAAAATTTTTCCACTAGTATTTACGAATAGTAAATAATATTAATCAAAATATTCAGTTTAAATCACTACTGAATATAATTTATTAGCACATATTATATAATTCGCACTTGTACGAAACTAAAACACGTGTTGGGAATGTAGAAACTAAAAACTTCTCATCGTAAAATTTCACTTTAATAATTGTTTCACAACGCGCCTAAAGAAGTATAAGTTCAATAAAGATCTACCCATAGCTTAAAATCTCTGACACTTGTTTAAATAGCTACTTGCTTATAACCATCCAAAGCTGCGAAGACTGCCTCAATACAAACTGCGGTCGCTTCCAGTATCCAATTTGATAGTGTTTGATTAGCATAACAACGAACTTTGGGCGAATGACAACACTATTATTATACTGTAGTACATTAACAATATATACGAAATTGGTTACACCTTGTATGACCGACCTGGGGCCCAATTCTCCTTAATAAATATAGTTTCGATATCATGTCAGTGTCATACTTACGTCACAAAATATCATATCAATGTCATATAAAAATAGGAGAATTGGCCCCCAGGTCTGTTATTAATTAAACAACGAGAGATTGAACGCTACATGCTTAGAGCCTTGTAGCAAGAGGAAAGCACAACACGAATGTAGCTAAGCGTGTGAAAATACTTAAGACCACCTGCTGATTTTTAACGAAACTAAAACTACAGTAGTAGTTTTTTACTATCTCTACCACCTTAGAAAGATGATAATAATGATAAAATTGGCTTGATATGAATTAATAAACTTACCTAGAACTTAACATAAAACACTCATATAACACTTTATTGTGTTAGTAGGCAACAATATTGATAGGCAATATATAAAAATATAACATTCAACACTACAGTATTTAAACATCATCGAAAATCACAAAAAACTTGTAAAACGCGAACGAAAAACCAATCAAACACATCGGCACGACGATTATTAATATAGAACATGATCCGCCAACTTATCATTCTTCCAACGTGATTCACATAACACTTGAGTCTACAGGCACACAGATTTATTAGTAGGAATACGTGCACGATTACGTCATCGTACCAGATTGCAATTCCAATATGGCTGAAGCTGTCACCTTATCAGGTATTCCCGCCATAAATTATTGGAATACGTCTCGTGATAGCAAATTTGTCTTACACGGACCTCTGGGATCTTGCGGCATTGCCTATCTACCACCTTATAATGTATTCCATCGATTGAAATATTACATAATTTTATATGTTGGTGATATTCATAATCTGAAATATTTATTTGATAATAAATATAAATGTTATTAAAACTAACTATAACTAAGTGGCTATTTACACATAAATTAAAACAATAATTTCTATACTTAAATAACTAACAAATAAAAGGAAATATATAAAAAAAAGGTTTATTCATAATAGTATTAATTAATTTTTTAATGAAGTAGTGGATGATACTATTTTTGTGTAGATCTAAGAGGGCTTTCATCATCATCATATTAGCCGAAAGACGGGCTCTTTAGATAACTAAAATCTGAACACGATCTAAGCCCGCTCTATTAATTTCATCAAATAGATTTGGTAAGGTAGATTTGGTAGTAACGCAAATTTATGCTCTCAGCTTTGTGATTTTTATCCGACATCCTCTGTCAGCTGACACGGCCTTGTCAACTCAATCTACAAAATAGGACTTTTATTTCAGATACAGGACGGAAAAATACTATCCATGATGCCTTTACCAGCGTACAGCTCGAGAGAAACATAACCTACAATGAAATATAGCACCAACGGGATCGGTGATTGACAAAAAGCCCGTACCGCGTCGAAAGCCCCGACATTGTCTGTCCGGCAAAAACAAAAAAAAAACAAAACATAACTTGTCGGTTATTTAACTTTGGTGTGAAAGAACTCACGACTATTTTTATCTCGCTCCAATGATAAGTATAAAACTTAAAAGAACTTCATTCGTGATTCGATTACCACGATTATTGAGTCGACTTTTATGTGCTGCTCAGCTTTTTTCCTTACAAATGCATACTTCGACGACTATATAATTTACTGTGTCTAGGGCTGGAGAAAATTAAATTTCGAATCAAACCATTCGAACGTTCTATATTCAAATATTTACTCAGCATTACAATAACCTTCGACATTTGAAATTATTTCGAAGCGCTTGAATGTACTCGTAATGTTAGCAACAGTAACTCTTGTTTCATGAAATAATTCTAGTATAAATAAATACCATACGGCCAACCCTAAAGGCCACACAGAACTAAGTCTGTAATGTGTATCCAAGTGTAGATAGACACAAAAAGGATCTATTTTTCTCTTTCTATCCTGAGGTCGGAACCAGCCGGGCCACTTTTATCGCTGTTTTACTGTTTGCAATTTAACTTGAAACGTTAAACTCTACGCGAGCGAACAAACAACAATAATAATAATCACATTTTCGCGTCAATGTATGTCAGTATTAGAATGTAATGGTATTAAGGACTTTTTAGTGTGATGAAGTTGTATGTAACATATTGTAGGTGCTGAATGAGATATCGCAATGCAAATTACGGTTGACGCTTTTGTATGGAAATGTGAAAATAATATGACTGCTTGAATGTCGCAGTAGTTCAGTAAACGGACATAATAATATAATAAGGATAATCCACAAAAGTCGTTTCAAGTCAAATATTTTCGTAATTCCTAACCACGGATTATTGTCTGCATATTATTCGAAGATAGATGTCAGTCAAACTGTCGCTATCTGTGCATACAGACTGAAAGCCACAGTTACTTTTTGACACGATTTGATACAACGGAACCCTCTTAATCTTAAGTGAAATGTAAACATTTGTAGTCAATACTCATACATTAATCACACACATACATCCAGCTAATAAGAAGATAAAAACGGCTTAGAGATGAATCGGTAACATAAAAATGATATATAAATCCCATAAAAAATAAGGTGAGGATACGCATACTGAGATCTTGTTTGAATACATTTCGATATATTATGATGTTTTATATCCACCTATATGTAAAAAGTAGGCTGTCCGTAAAATTTATGTTATTGGAAAGCTGTCAAATCTACGAAACTCTGCGCCCGTTAGTACTGTGACCTAATTTTTCTATAACCTGCATTGCACCAATAACTTACATCACTATTTGTACGGCAGAAATAACGTCTCTCTAGTCTAAGGTATTTGGAAGAATTACTTGTCATGCTAAGATTGATTTATCTACATTTTTACATCAGATCCTATACAGATCTGATGTAAAAATATAAGTTTGATGAGTTGTAGGTATATATATTATCAAAATACGGGGATCCCATTGCGATTTTCCCAGTATCTCGTACGATCCACACATCTTAAGAATATAAGCGTCGTTTGCATCCGTTATTGCTTGTTACGACGGAAATTATGATTTCCAACACATACGTGATGTTTTAAAGAATGCGAACAACAAATACATTGTAATCAAAAATGAATCGTAATATAAAATGCTTAAGGTCGTAAAATGTAAACGCTTCGATCGTTTGTAAATACATAACCTACCTCAATGTTCCCTAAGGTTCAACAACATACTTGTTCTGGCACACAAACTTGTTATAAAGCATGTTTAAGTAAGTAGCGCGTTCGTGACCGTGTTGTCGTGTTGCCCCTGCTAGCGGTCAGCGAGTAATGGGCATGTTTTATTTTGCCCAACTTTTAGGAGAACCGTGAATTCATACAATACGTTTTTACTTTTTACTTCTAGTTGAAATTATGTAAAATGTGTACTTATAAAAGCTTTTTATCTAAAATGAAATAAATAATTATTTTTGTAAATAAGCTGTAATAACTCATTGCTCCAACAACATTTTTTTCATAAATTATTAAATTGATTGACGTCACTCGTTGCTATTAAAATTTTTAACTGCTAGAAATAACAATCGAAATCTATTCCAAATTTAAATAAAAAAGCTCTTGCAATAACTACTCTAAATTTCAAATCCATCACTGTAACTGCTTGAATAATGAAATCCAAACATTCTAAATGTGTTCTAAAGTTAAAAGCTAAACCTAAAAAGCGCTTCCATCGTTCAGTATAGGAACTATGTTGGACGATACTACATTCCGCATCGCTTCGTGCCTTCGCTTGGATGCTGTTTGTGTTTCTCCGCATCGTTGCAACTGTGGGGAAGCCGTCGACAGCCTTGGCCACCATGGCCTATCATGCAGCAGAAGTGCAAAGCGTATTTCCAGACACGCACATATTAATGACATAGTCCGTCGTGCTCTTTCCACCGCCGGTGTACCAGCTCATCTTGAACCTAATGGTCTGGTACGTGACGATGGGAAGAGACCAGATGGTATGTCATTATTACCTTGGAAGATGGGTAGGCCTCTGGTGTGGGACGCCACCTGCGTCGATACCCTTGCGCCATCATATCTTTTAAGCACAGCTGGTCCAGCTGGCGCTGCTGCTGTATCGGCGGAGACCCTCAAACGGCGTAAATATCAAAATCCGTTGGGAATTACGTTTTTGAGCCGTTTGGGGTCGAAACGCTGGGGCCATGGGGCCCGAGTGCTCGTGCTCTATACAGAGAAATAGCAAAAAGGCTGATCGATGCTTTCCGTGACCAGAAGGCTGGCCTATTTTTCGCAGAGAGAATAAGCATTGCCATCCAGCGTGACAATGCTGCCAGTCTTCTGGGCACGCTACCAGTAGACAGCGTTGCGGAAGAATTCTTGGACGCAGTATAGCATATACAGGATGTCACAAGACCCATCACCAAGCCGAAGTCCACTCGTTGTGGACATCATGCCAAGTCATACTAACTAAAAATAAAACCTGGGAAACGATATTTTTTTAAAGTTTTCACTTTTTTTAAACCGCAATTAAAAGCGCGCGCGTGCAATGCTCGAAATACCTACTTATGCATGGGGTTATAGGGCATCTAAAGAACATATTGGCGGGGTAAATGGATTTTGTACCTAATTAGAAAAATTCCATACTAACTTTGAGCCTCAATATCTCCTGAACCAGTAATTTCCCAGGTATGGTGCTGAAGTAAAAAATGTTTGTAGTGATTGGTACAACATGGGATTTCAGTTTTCGTTAAGGGTCTTTTTACACCCTGTATATTATTGTATTTTTCTTTTCTTTTTTCTTCTTTTTCTTTTGTTCTTTTTTTTTCTAAATTGTAGATTACTTTTAGGTTTAGCCTTTATCTTTAATATTTAATTATTACAATGTATATATATGTTTTGTACCTAAATAGATAAGTGAGCTTAGTAGAAAATAGCACTCACCCGTACTGCAGTCTTAAGAAAAAAACAAAACTATGATGTGAACGGTAGCACGGCAATAAAATGCCAAATTAGATACATAAAACAAAAAAAACTCGAAAACATGGTATTGTGACTCAATCGAAGTTACAATGTCATGTTTTTAATGAGCATCTTCTACTATCTCCATGCACGATTTTATTAAAATCGATTCAATGATTCGTCCGTAAAGACATAACAGAAACAGTTATAACATGAATTAATCGAAAAGCATAAAATAAACTGCCACTTTAATAACATATATTTTCCAATCGTTCCTCACAAACTCGTTTACTGACCTATAAAATGTATCCTTTCAGTTTTAAGCACTGCACTCTCGTAGTAAAAGCCGGTGCATCTTTCACTCTCGTTCTTTCAACTGACAGGACGCGTTGGCAGTACTTTTACGACGCTAGTTTACGACCGAACATTGCTATTGTTCATACAGGATTGAAGGTTGTCTCGTAAAATCGAAGCGAACTCCATGTGACAGAAATATGAGTGGTGAGTTTTATAGCGGCAGGTATTTTTTGTACCTCATGTAAAGGTTTGATTTTTATGAAGTATATTCATAGTGTCGTATATTTGAAATTATTTATAATTAAATCAATGATGCAGCGTGGATATTGGATATGCCACCACCTATTAAAAAAGGAACTAGGATTAGAATTTCGAAAAACTATTCATGAAAAGTAATTAGACTACAGGGCTTGTAATTAAACTGGTAACCGACAATTTATTATCTTATTCATATATAATATGAATAAGATAATAAATCGTCGATAAAAATGTTTCCCAAACTCATATCTCCACGACCTTAAATTTATGAATGAAAAGCAATTTTATAACAGATTCTTATCTATTAATATCATAACAACAGAAAAATATTAACCGAAAGCAAATGTTTTATCTTCTTAAATTGAATGAAAGCCTTTGTTGGACATTACCGAGAGACTTAAAATAAAACTTCTAGACAACATTACCATTTTATTTTTCCACTTCTGTGTAGAAACACCAAACTTCTTAGAACAAGTAGAAACATTCCTCTGTACTGCACAGATACTGTGTAACTCAATCCGAATACTTTCTTTATAAAGTGGGAAACAAACACGTTTTAAGAACAGAGTTTCTTAAACATGAGCTTTGGAAGATACGTTACTTAAACTGTGCGGGATTTTGCGATCTCCAACATCCATACAGGAAAGGAGCTTTGCACTTACTTGGCATGACGTAAGCGTAACATAATATAATAATATTAAGCATATGTATACATCCAGTTGTATACTGTTTAAGCTGTTAATTCCTTTTGTTCTTTTGGCGAATTTTAAATGACGACATCATAGATATATTCTGTTCTGTGGACGACATCGTCAGATGACTCCGTGAAATACATATATGACTATGAGTTATGGATAGATATCCAAAGCGGAAGACCTAGGTTTAGAAATGGACACTATAACAATATGATTGAATTGAATTTCTCCCTCCACCCTGCTAAAATATAGTAGGTACACTAATGTAGACAATATATTATTTATTAAGTTTGAATCAGAACTGCTAAAACACAGATTAACAAAAGATTTTAATTTTAAAACACCTATAATCTGAGTTATGTAATGTATTTTATATTAAGTCCATCGCCGCCACAAGGTACCGCCGGTCACGTGAAGACAATAGTTTATCAGCTAGGCAGGTGTAAATGGTTCTGCCTATCTACAATAAATCTTTTAGAAAATTACGTTCAATTTTATCTTCAAGCAAATGCTGCACAATAAATATTATTATGATACTATATAATCGTGATCGTATCGTCAATCAGGGTTGCTATTTATTTATTGAGAAGTTTAACTTATCAGATGTCGTATAAACGGAGACTTGAGGTCCTATTCGATCTAATAAGTAATAAATATCTTGATATTTATCATCGCTACATTTCCAATGTTTGCCGTGTATTATAAACGGCAAACCGAGCATGACGTATAAATTAAAACTATATTGAGCCTTTTTCGACATATTAATTTTAATATAGTGATAAATATCGCTATATTTGTATTTACAAGAACTGATTGAGACCCTACTCGATATAAAGAGTAATAAATATTATGATTAATATCGCTATACTTTTAATAAATTATACACGGTAAACCGAGCAAGACATATAAACGAAGACTTGATTGATCCTCTATTCAATCTAATTATTAATAACTAAATGTCATCAAAAAAATTGCTATATTGCCAATATATTATAAAGTACAGCTAGTATAAAGCTCACTTATATCTCACGGTAGTAGAGCCTTGCCGAATTCAGCATGAATGGGCTGGCTCGACCGGGGAAGTACTACCCTCTCACAGGAAATCGACGTAAAGTAACACTACCTAAACTGTTGCATTTCGTTCGGTGAGTGAGAGTGCCGAAGGCCCTATCCCCTATTCCTTCTCCTTCATTCCACTCCTCATCCTATCCCTTTTCCCAACCCCAAGGGGCGGCAACGCACTTGTGACTCCTGTGGTGTTGCTTGTGTCCATGGGCGGCGGTAATAGCTTACCATCAGGCGATCCGTCTGCTCGTTTGCCGCCTGTTATTATAAAAAAAAACTCAAAAAATAAACTCACAAACAAATATCGAACAAACTCTTAATCCGAAGCTTATAGCAGATACTTTGAACTTTGTCGGAGCAACGCGCAACGGTACAAAGTTAGTATTTAACGTTCTGAATCCGATACTGCATATAAATCCCTATATAACAGTAGTGGACGTTATTAAAACGATATTAATATTATAAGTTATGCACTCCCTCGCGGCGACGGTCGATTATTTCCACGTATTTGATAGTATAGGTTATTTATTTTGTGTAGAGTATCTCACAGCAGTATCTTCCCGGAGGATTAAATAGATTTATAAATCATTCATACTACACCCTCAGAAGTCAGAACAAGAAATAGGTAATATATAGCACACGTTAAGGCTGCTACACACAGTGCCGGCGGCACGGGCCGCCGGCTTTTGCCGCGGGGCACGTACCGTCGGATGCCGCCGGTATCTGCCGCAGAAAGCCGCCTGTCATCATTCCAGTTGCATAAAACGACCACTTACAAGTTGCGACCCGCGCGGCACGCCGGCATACCCGGGCGGCCATGCCGGCGGCTCCTTCGTGCGGCAAAGCCGGCGGCTTTGTATGCCGCCGGCACTTTGTGTAGGAGCCTTTACGTTACGATTGTAACCAAAAAATAGGAAACCGCAAGTAAATTAACACGCTTCAAAACGAAGTGAAATTAGCTAGACTCACTGTAAATAAAAAGTGATGTCACATTATTAATTTAAGTATGTGTCAGTAAATGTAGCAGCTGTGCCGTGCTATTTTGACGTATGCATTCACTAGGCGTTTGCTTTTTAATTCTTCATCCGCTATATGGTGAACAAAGGTAGCCTGTATCTACCCTTCTTACTTGATCTAAGACTACACTAGCTCAAAACATCAGTTTCTACCAAGCAAATGTTACCCGGTTTCGTGCTGGCAGGCACTGAGAAAGTTTTATCTCTAATGTCTGTATCGGATCATCTTTGCAGCAGATGTATTCAGGTTTCGGATTATAAGGGACCGGGTTATGGTTGTAAAATATATCCGGTTGCAACCAATATAACCAGTAGTTGAGATCCCTAACTGGTGATAGCGACATGGATTTTATCGGTATACCTACGTTGAACAAGCGTTGAGAAACACAGGAACACACATACTCCTATCTTAGCTTGTTTAGAAGAATCAACAAGAAATGTAGTAGAATACAGTCTCAATCCTACTAATAAGTATTATAAACGCGAAAGTTTGTGAGGATAAATTGATGTTTGGTACTTCATTCCAAAATCAACGGCTTTTATTAATGAAGCAGATACAGATACCTATCATGTATATTTGATACAGAAACTTATAAATCAGAAAAAAACAGACTACCTTTTGCCGTATATGCGGGCGAAGCCGCGAGTTCTAGTCATTAATATGTTAGAAAATGTTCCGACTACAATATATCCGTACATGTTTTCGTACTAACGTGATGCAGTATTGCCACACTGCCTAGATGCTCCACTATGCATAGCTTCGTTTCAAAGCAGATTGAAGCTGGCATTCGTGACGAATCCTGTTAACATCCTAGTTCCAACCTGCAGCATAATAAACCCAAATAAAACGAACTGAATGCCGATTTCGGGAACCTATAAATCTTCCAACATTTCATGTAATTTTCAAAAATTGATTTTGCTTTATGTAGCTCGGTTTAAAATTCAATTCAGTCTCCTTGACTAGAAAACTAACTAACTAAGGTTGGAAATGTGCTTTGTTTTATTTTTCTATACAAAGAGATCAGTAGAGCAATTTCAAATGAAGTCACAGGAGCACGATACTCCCGGTCGTAGAATAAATAATATGCGTGCAAAGTTGAACATAAGCTGCAAAACAAATAAAGGGTATATTATACAAACAGAACATCTAAAAGCCGGGCTTACTCGGCACTCGACTCGGAGTTAACTTTAAGAACTCGCCATTTTGACCCTTATTACACGTAAATTTAACATATTTTAATAATTTTTGTATAATGCTTCTTGAGTGGAAGTTATGACTTATTATCGTAACAAAGTCTTTAACAACTATTAAATTGTTTATGTATTTATAACGTCTTAAAGTACTTTCATTTATACTAGATAATGGTTTATTTCTTAACGCAACTGATGTTTTGTTGATAATAATAAATAATCTTAGCTAGTTTTCAGACATTTTTAATTAGCATTACTTGCTAGCAAAATATCATATAAGAATTTTGTTTGCATTTTGTTGACTCTGGGAAACAATTTTCTGAGTGTGTTGCAATTTATTTATTTCGGGAAAAATAAACAGTTACACACATATATTTATAAGAAAAAAAAAAAAACTAATATTTAACATATGTGAAACCCACAGCGTTTTCCACATATTTTCTATACTTATTTTCTTTTTTTAAGCCGAGTACTGAGGCCGAGGAAGATATGACATTAAACTGTTGTATTTTTTTAAATTAGAGTATTAAAATATTGACAAAGATAAAACAATTGAAATAAACAAGTTAACTGTATTGCTGCATAAATAATATTCATGCACACTGCATATGACCAATTTTTTCAATTAACGCCCTTTTAAACTGACCAGCTGACATCATGAACAAATCCAAATCTGTAAAATGGTCGTTGTAATTTTTTGAGATTCTATGCAATGGTGCGCGAACTCCTGCATTTGTACGACAGGATGATACAGCAAAAAGAGTACGTCCACGCACTTCGCGTCTCATTATTGTTCTCGGAATAATATAACATAACTTATTCGTCAAATCTGAGAAATCGTAACGGTTATTACACAAATCATATAGGAACATGGTTTCTAGAAAAAGGCGTGTGGACTTTAAGTCAGGTAATTTGATGCTAGCTTTTTCATCGGTTATAAAACTGTGGTGGCAACGGTACTGCATTGCTTTGATGAACTTATGCTGTACCTTTTCCAGGTTATCTATGTATTTCTTGTACAGAGGATTCCATATTATAACGGCATATTCTAGTTGGGACCTAATGAGCGCTTTGTACAAATGTGTATAGGTACTAGATTTTTTAAAATCTTTGCTGGATCGCATTACAAAGCCATACATGCGGTAAGCATTGCTGACAATTTTATTGATATGTTGATCAAGAGCGAACTTTTCATCAAGTAATACGCCGAGATCTCTCACAAAGGAAACTTTAGATAGGACTGTATGTGATAACATGTAAGTGTTAACTAACAAATTCTTGTTTTTGGTAAATGTAATCGACACGCATTTAGATATGTTTAGATAATTTTTACTTCTTGAGCAATATTCTGTGAAACGGTCTAAATCAGCTTGTAGCAAACTACAATCTGATTGTCTGTGAATTGTTCGAAAAATTTTCAGGTCGTCTGCGTAGAGCAAAAACTTTAAATGAATGAAGCAGTTAGCTATATCATTTATAAAAATTATAAATAGAAGAGGGCATAAAATTGACCCCTGAGGCACGCCAGACGTAACAATCACAGAATCAGATTGGTATCCTCTTATAACAACCCTTTGGGATCTGTTTGTCACATATGACGCAAACCAGCGTAAGAGATCTCCTCGAATGCCATTATATGCAAGTTTGTGAAGAAGAAGCTCGTGGTCCACTTGTCAAAAGCTTTTCGAAAGTCTGTGAACACCGCATCTACCTGTATCTGTTGATCCTTGTTATTAAACAAATACTCCGTAAAATTTAACAAGTTGGTAACAGTAGACCTTTTTTGCACAAATCCATGTTGTTGGTTTAATATAATGTGGTGAAGAATGTGATAAATTGCATTGTGTACCAGCCTCTCAAAAAGCTTCGACAAGGTGGACAGTATTGAAATTGGTCGATAGTTCTTAATATCGTGTTTGGAACCAGCTTTGTGTATCGGTGTTATATTTGCTCGCTTCCAAACACTAGGAAAGCTACCCTCTGTAATACATATATTACAAATTATGTTTAATGGAACGCAGATATAATCGGCTATTCTATGCAAAAAGTAAGGTGGCAGCCCATAAGGACCGGGTCCCTTAGTTATATCTAATGCCTTCAATGCTTTCAGAACTTGATCACATGAAAATGTGATGTGGTTTATTATATCACAGTTATCTGCATACGTTTTAGAAGGCTGCCATCCGCTATAATCGAATGTTGAAGTTTCATATACAGATTGAAAAAAAATTGAATATAGATTACAAATTACTTCAGGATTATTTGTGTTATGAGTTTTATAGAACATAGTACCTGGTATTCCAGCATCTTTTTTCTTATTAGAAACATAACGCCATAAACTTTTTACATTCGTTTTCATATTTTCCTCAACACTATTTATATAATTAGCATAATGATTTTTACATTCTACTTGAAATTTCCTCCTCAGGTATGAAAATTGCTCATATTCAGACAAGTTGCCGTATGTTTTCCATTTTATCCAGGCCTTATGTTTATTATTAAAGATGCGTATTAGTGATTTAGAAAACCACACAGGAAATTTCGCAGATTTTAAGCGAGACAGTGGTGTATGTTTCTTGATTGATCCATATAAGAGGTCATAAAAAATGCTTACTCTTTCTTCAGCTGACAAGTGACTCAAGATCTCCACCCAATTCATTTGAGAGAGATCTAAGTTAATTTGTTCGTAGTCTGCTTTATAGTAATTGAACTTATTTATTTTCGCCTGTGAAACCATTTTAATTTGATATTTATGAATGATAGTGACACAGAAAGGGGGATGATGAAGATCGATGCGTAATCTTAATATATAAAATCCTTGCGTTACTGACTGACTGACAGACACGCTACCGCCGAAACTATTGGGCACAGGAAGCTGAAATTTGGCATGTATGTTCCTTGGGGACCGTAGGGGTGCACTAAGAAGGAATTTCCCGAAATTTCCACGGGATCGGCCAAAACGGGTAAATTAAAAAAAAATGCAGGCGTAGCTGCTGGCGTCATCTAGTAGTTTAAATGACGGAGTATTTACAACGCAATCGGTGTTGCTTATTACTAAGTCTAAGATGCGGCCATTATGATTGGTAAAATAATTATATTGAAAGGAATTTGATAAAGCCATAAAGTTACTAATATGTTCAATTAATAAAGAATTACCAAAACAACTTAGTGCCGCTGGGTTATCATCACTATGCGGCAACCAGTTAGCATCTGGTAAGTTGTAGTCACCAAGTATATAGATTTTTTCTGGATTATGTTTATCTATTGTATAATGTAAGTGTTGAAAATGACGTAAAATATTTCTTGATTTGTTTTAGGAGGGATATATGCTGCACTAATAAATATCTCCTTAATATTTATACTAGCAAGCTGGACAAGTATATGCTCAATATGAGGTGTGGCTAGTATATTTAGGGATACAAGAGTGAGGCTTAGAGTGTTTAAGATAGCCACAAGCACACCGCCGCCTTCTTTTTTGTTCGTAGCAACACGATTACGATCACATCTATAAACTACGTAACGATTGTCTATAAACTCATGGTCAAAAATTTCTTGGGTTAGCCACGTTTCTGTCAAGATTATAACGTCATAATGATTGGATAAAATGTTTATGTATAGTAAATTAAGCTTAAGTACGAATACCCCTACAGTTCTGATAGTAAATTATTAATTTATCCATTAAAAAAAAAGTATTATCATCAGCATGTTCACCAAAGTCTTGCAATCGCCTTACACAATTACTACCTTGAGTAAAAGTTTTGACAGTTAATAGCGTAACCGAATGATAATACAATGCTGGATGGGTCAGTCCACGCATCAATGCAAATAAACTGGTCATATACATCGATTATAAAATTATGGGAATGCAAAAAGTAACCCCCAAAAATTATATGCTCAAGAAAGATACACACAAACATATCAATAAGGTAGACCAAAAACTAATAACACAATTGCATATCGTACACAATGAACGATGGTTTGTGTAATACATTTTATAAAAAAATATACTATAATAATTAAATTTCGATATTACGTTGTGTGGGTCGGGTACTTGGTTGAATTTTGCTAATGTCCTGTGTTGACCGGATAGCCATTGCCGGAGCGCTGTCACACTCTCCCACGCGGATGGTGGCATGCTCAACCCATACGTACTTGAAGTTATTTTTCCTGGCTGATTCACGGGTTGCTCGAAACAACTGCTTCCTTTTTAGGTTCAAATCAAATCAAATGTTCGTTGATAAATATTGGTTGTGCCGTACCTGATAGTCCCACTTGGTCGGTTTTCAGACCCTTCGACAATCGAAATGCACTTAATATAGTATCCCACAGTACACGTGACACCAACTTCACAACTATATTTTTAGGCTTCTTGTCCGAGTTTTGCGCGTGCGGGACACGATGTATGGCAACGATGTCTCTCTGGTTCAATGAACAATTAATTTTAGAGCCTATAGTCTCCATGAGCGTTGTTAAGTTTTCTGAACGCTTTTCCGGGACATTGCAAATCTCTATGTTGCATTGGCGTGCCTGTTGTTCAAGTGTATAAATTTGTGCCTCCAATCCCAATATAATGTCATTGCATGCTGTTGCACTTTTAGTATTATTAGAAATAGTATCAACTCGCTTATGTAGATCATCCTGGCGATCCGATGTATACTGTAGAGATTTTTACAAGGAGGCAATATCTTCTATCAAGGTGATTTGTTTCGCATCCAGAGTTGAAACGTGCTATTATACCAGTACCAACTTTAAACCGCAATAGCACAAAAAATACACAGTATGTGAATTTAGATATTAATACACAGATCTGTTTTTTTGTCTATAGGTGACATTTTATTACTACACTGAATTTGAAATAATCACAAATCGTACCGTACTACGAAGTCGTTCTTAATAGAACAATACTTAAAAGTATTTTTCACAAAAGCTTCTATTATATATATTTGAAATATCGCCGACGATCTCTACCCACTTTCTGTAATTCGATGTCGAAGTTACCAACCTAATTATCCAGAAACAAATCGCCCACAGAAGTGTGTTAGTAATGAACTAAAAAGGTTGGTTGAGTTTTAAAGCTCCACGGTCACGACTTTACGCTTCGTGACTTCGTGATGGACGCTGAGGCGTAAGATTGACAACTAGGTCCCTTACACAAGTATACATACATAACTAGTTTATGCCCTCGGCTTCTGTATGACGGTTTAACTTTGTTTAAACTTGCGCACTAGCCCCGTTTTGCCCGAATAGCATCTAGAAACTTCGGCGATCAGAAATGTCCGATGCTCCAATTAAGTTTCATGTAAAATTTTTCATGAGTAAGTCTTCGATAATGCTTATTTACATCTTCATCAATATATGAGAAAAAGAGTACAATCTTACAAAAATTTAAGCATTTTCATTTGGAATTAGGCTTACTTTTATAAATATGAAGTTTCCTTTGAAGGTGTACTCCTATATACAAAGGTACTCTGTGGGTGTAAACATGGAAATATTTTCCAAACATCTCTTTCGCAACAAGATAAATAAAAAGAAAGACGCTGTTCGTAAATAAAAAAGAAAATAAAAGCGAAAGAGGTGGAAATCTTGACACAAAAAGGCTAGACTTAAAAATAGGTTACTTATTACTCCGTGAAAAAAGAAAATTCATAATCGTAAAAGCTAAGACGTAAAAAATAAATGTATCTTGCAAACAAACACTGATTACGAATTCAGACTTGTCACTGGCATACAAAAGTGAAATAAAATATAACCTTCTAAGCTGAGGTATGCTTATACTAAGATTATAACAGATTACGTCTGCAAAAAAGATTACTCGTATATGGATGAGGTATTTTACGCGTTTTGTCTTATGTGCATTAAGGCATAAGACAGCAACATACACCGTTTTTCGTTTCGTCATGTAAATAAAATGTCCCACTGCTAGGCACGGGCCTCTTTTTAATATGACATGGGGAAGACCATAGCCCACCACGCCGGTCGAGTGCGGGTTATCAAACTTCACATGTCTTTCGAGAACATTATGGAATCCTCTCAGACATGAAGGTTTACTTACGATGTTTTTTTTACCGTTTGGCGAACGGTCATGAATCATTTAAATTCGCACTTAAATATACACATCTCTGCAACGTTAAAGCTTCTAAATAAACTTATCGCTGTCCTAGAATATATGTTATAACCCTTTGCTTTAAATAATAGGGTTGTTTCCAACTAGTCGAATCAAGCACTTTTAATGAAATGTCAAAAACGACCTTTCCTACGGCGTTTGTATGAAATAAGACCTAGGGACGTCATAGATGTTTACTGTCAAATAGAATACTTATAATCAATAAATAAGCGGAACACCAGAGAGTGGACTGGCATCAAGTCTGTGGAAGAACTGTTCCGACTTGCAATGAACAGAGAAAAGTTCAAAAAACTGACCGCCGACCTTCAGTAATGGAGAGGCACGTCAAGAAGAAGAAGAATCAATAAATTGTCGATAAAAAAAGTTAAATAAAGTTTTAACATTAATTTAGAATTAAACTACCATTATTTTGACATATTTGTCTAGATAAAAATACTTGTATAATTTATTTCACTTGCAGGAAACTTCCCTATTATAACTGAAAGTTCATCGAATATATTAAATTTATAACGTCATTCATAGCTCTTAGTTTGAAGATTTTTTTTTGAGCACGAAGGAATACACAGAAAACAATCATATGATTTAAACTATTAGCTCCACAGGACTAGCAATCTAGTGATTGCATTTACACCTAAAGAAAAAAACAGGATTCAAAACATCATATCCTTTCATTAGATTGCAAGCGACATAGAATATGAATTCTACATATATCACTGAGAGGATGTAGATTTTATAAATGTTATCTTCTGAAGCACAAATAAGAAGTAAACATGTTGCATAATAGCACGTCTGACCGCTTCGATAATATCAACCACAAAGAACCTACATAAGTTTCCAGTTAATATTTCTTTGGCCCGCAAGGGATTATACTTTTACTAAGAAAACTTATGTCCCTACAGGTCTTGGAAAAACTATATCTCAAAGTTCCGTTCCAGATATAAAGCTTAGAACTCACGACCTAGCACTGTTCGTGACATTGTAATGGAACGGTGAGACGGCCTCGCTGCAACTCAGTCGCGCTTTGAAAAATAATACACGAGCATTTATCAGGTTTCATAAGATAAGATAAGATCTTCTAATAACGGGGTGAACGAATCAAAGATTATATTTTGAGACGCTGAGATAATTGTCACATAGAAAAATGTAAAATTTTCTTCATTTTCTTTACGGGTCATAATCGCGATAGCTAATTAATTGTACGTAGATTTAAATTTCTACATTCTTAGCAGTAGAAATAAGCAAGAGATCTGCGTTAGGTCACGCATGCCATGCAACACTGCGATAGATACCACATTAGATTCGCAATTCGCATTCGGGAAGGCGAGGACACCGTGGTGGTATTTAATGCGTAGTGATGATTATACATACAGGATATACGTGCGACTCCCGAAGCAAACTCGGCCAGCTAGGCTCCAAACTTAAAGTTAAGTTTTGAAGGGTTGGGGCATGGGTAAGGGAGACGCGCTTCTAGAGTTTTCTACCGCAAAAAAGCATAAAAACCTCATCTAGCATACTATAAAAACACTACACACATACTATTCTAACGCGATTGAGACCCGTTAAATAAACAAATTAAAAAAAGCATAATTGTGTTAGGTATGTACCTATGTGTCGTGCGGATTGAAACTGATGAATTGGTTTCAAATACTATTGAAATTAGTGTGAATAAATTATTTGCATTAATATGCATATTTCATTAAACTTCGGATAGCTGTCGACAAGTGAGAATTAAATTCCGAAATATATTATGTATCTATCATTAAGTATCATTCATATAATATTCAGAAGCCGTTACTCTAGGTTACTATGTACATGAAATTGGAATGTATCAATTTAATTATATGGGATTATTTCTTATTACGAACTGACATAAAATATGATATTAACTGTCATAAATAATAAGGTTCCTCGAACCGTAAAATGCCTTTATTAACACTCAAACTTGGTCGTATATTTAAGAAGATTTTAATAATAAGTTACGTTAAAGCGATCAAGTGACTTGAACTTAGTTCAGAAAAAATCCATTATTTTATGGGGCTTAATAATAATAATATTAGGTACTAAGCATAATAAATTACATGTGATACACAGTATTGGTCGAATAGAATATAATAAGCAAAAATACTGCAGCTTACATCATAGAAATTAAATTTTTAGAGGCAAAATTTATTAAATTTTAGTGTGTCTAGAAAATCATAAAGATTGTATTTATAGACAAAATTTATTTAAATAAGTATTTTCTACTAAATCAAGAAAATGTATATTATAAAAACACATATTTTAAAACTCCGTAAATATTTAAAAGTAAATCTACTAGAAGCTTTATAGTAATGATTTAAAATAATTTATATCTTAAAATTAAAGTTGTAATAGCTTTAATACAAACGATAGAATTTTGCTTAACTTCCAATTATATTTTAATGGTTTCATCTCGCCCGGAATTACTACAGCGGTTGTTACATTTTAAAAGGAACACTACCATCCAAGTTAAGCCTCCTAATTAGAACCTTAATTACAACTGAGTCTTTCCTCTATTACCAGTTATGACACCAATGCTCCACAGCTAACAATGCCGACCTAATAACACAACTTTCACAATAAAATTTCATTACTATTTACTTACTTGATTTTTTTCTAATTTGTATAGCCAACTTATAATAGATAGTCGAGTAATGTATTTCAATAACGTCGCGTCGGTCGCATCTTTAAAATTCTTTATTCAAATTATGATTTTATTTTTAAATTTTTAATGACATTTGTAGTTAAACAAAAAGTATCAAGTACCAGTGATTTACATTAAATTCTCATTGACCAACCTTTTTTATAAAAGTAATCTTAACAAAGTTTTTATAAAAGCTTGCCTTAATAAAAACTTTTCGCAGCTGAAATATGTTTATAATCCTTCTTAGGTGAAGTTTCTAGGTGTACTATGTAATAATTTTACGGCAAGAAAATAGCAAATTATAATAAATATGCGTAAAATAATGAGAATATTACCTAATAATAACGTAGACGAATAATTAAAATACTTATTTCAGTTATCGATATACTTCATAAAAAATATATTAAAACACATACTTTAGTATGTATATAACAATTTTAAATATGTATATGAAATATTATTTTAAAACTTACCAAGAAAATCTCGATGTATGAAGAAAAACTTGAATGCTACTATTTCATTAGAGCATTTTCAACTTTCGAACATAAAACACGAAAAAGTGATTCCCGCCTAATTTATAAAAAATCCGTTATTTATTTTTTAATTTAAAGCAAAGGCGTCGAATGTCATGCGTTCGTGAGTACGGGCGAGCGTGGGTCGCGCACACGGGCATCGGCTAGTAAAGGCGGCAACACACTGCGAGAGCGTCAGGCTGCGCCAGTGCCCCCTCCGGCTATCACTCTACTTTCGGTTATTCTCTCGCCTCCCCCGAGACAGAGACCGATTTATCACGGTGGCGTATCTGTGTTAGCTCCCAGACAATCCAGACTCAACTCGAGGTTCGCTGCGCAATCTTTCTTATACAAACCGTCTTCGTACCGGCAAGTGTACACGTTAATTCAAAGAAACGTCACTGACCGCATAATGTCGCAGATAATGAGTTTGGAGGTATACAAAAATTTATCGTTAGCCAAATAAGGCGATTCACTTGCAATCGGCACGGACAATTAGTGAAATCGTAAATTTTATCAGATTTTTAACTGTTCATTGCGTGACAGGTCGTTGAACTTTCACATTGGTCCTGTTACAACGGTTCACACATGTAACATAATCATAAATCAGAAACAATATAAGTCTTCACCTACTTATTATTATACACCTCTATGTTAATTGGCTGCAAAAAGAAACAAAGCTATATACCAATCTGTTTGAAGATTTGGTGACGGAGGTCAAATGCAATTTTTGTAATTCGAACATAAACAAAAATGTATATAATAAAAGCTACACATAAAACAAAGTAATTTATTTAGAAACTCTATGGTATGATGAGTAACGTACAGAATCACGGCAATGACCTAATTTCTTCGGTGCAGGCTATTGTCATGTTAGGAGGCGACGGACGAAAGTAAATTTCTCCTAATGGGGCAGCCTGAATACATCATAAGTGACCACATTTGTATGGAAAGGAGCGTCTGCCATGCACTTGTAAAAGTCTAAGGTAAGTGGTCATATCATTCCGTTTAGTCATTATTACTAATGAAATATGTTTGTTGTCTTACTAAGTGTAACAAAAAGTATGGTTATGTAAGGTTTATAATGGTTCTTGAAAACCCTCAAAACGGAAGATGATGATGGTAGCAAAAGGTTGGACTTAAATTTACGTATTACATATTATCTCGTGGAGGCCTGGAATTAATATCTGGGTCAAAAATAATAAAATAGTAAGTATTGGCATTAAGTCTTATCCCTTTTAAGTTTATTGACTTGAGGCAACTATCTTTAGGTTAAAAGGTAGGTGAATAATTTTTAAAAGATGCTGGAAGGCAGATATTTATAATTTTTTTTTGTATGTAACGTTTATATTTACAATATACGAGTATATCGCGTTTGGTTTTATGTAGACGTAGATACTCTGAGAGAAATGCCAATGATTGTGTGCTGTTCTAGTTTTGACATACAAATACGTAATAAAAATCTAAGTATTCATCATCTTTTAAAAATTAGTTGACCTAACTTTTCATCGATAAATGCAGCAATAGTATTAATGACTCATATTTTACTTGTCATTTTTCTTCAGACATATTCATCAGCATCACATCAGCCGATAGACGTCCACTGCTGGACATAGGCCTCCTCCAAGGTTCTCCACATGTACCGATTTTGAGCCACCCGCACGCATCCGTGGCTGCCCGCGATCCTCACAAGGTCGTCAATCCACATTACGGGAGGCCTACCTCTGCTACGACGTCCGGTGCGCCACTCCAGATATATTATATTAATGAAATTGATGACGACATAATTCGCCATGCTCAAGCACAGATTCTGACTTGCTATTGAGAATTGTCTAAAAGAAAATCCTAATTAGCTCAACTGCGCTTTAAACGACTTAATCGTCATACTTGCATGACACCTATGTCTACAAACAGCGTATGTGAAGTACTTGTGACTGCGAAAAATACCTTGATAAAATTGAGAAAAGATTCCATTTTAGAAATATAGAACCACAGCAACTTATAAGTATTCTCTACCGCACGATTTTGGTCATAATTATGTGACAGCTTTCTATGGAATTCTCTGTCCATGCTCATGTTTTTTACCTTTTGTGTTCTCTACCATAGAGACTCATCACTGTCATGCTTAATTATCCCGGTTGCGTAGCCCGAAGTCACAACGCAAGTCTTAACAGACTTAACAGAATATTAGCTTTTACACAGCCATCTGACTTCGCAACTCAAAGGGATAGCGATATTCGATGGTTTATATTCTGTTAAATGCACCTACCACTTTTATCGCTGCTCCACCTTAAATTTTAAACTTTTGGTGAAAAGCACATAATTATGTGACTAAATCATATGTGGATATGTAGCAGATCATAATATCGTTATATTATATCTTTGTGTGATTAAATCATCATCATCGTCCTAGCGTTATCCCGGTTGCATCCAAGCCTTGCCTTGGAGCCCGAGGTTCGCTTACTGGTCTAATCAGATATGACAGAATATCAACTTTTCCACAGAGCGACTGCCGTCTGACCTCCGTAACCCAAACAGATAGCGATATTCTATGGTCCTATTACTTGAGATTCTTGAGAACGAATTGACCGATTTAGTTAATTTTGCTATATTTCTGTTAAATTTAAAATGCGTACTCGAAATTGATAAGGCATTTGAAATAATTGCATTGGAAATAGTAAACTTCATTTGTTTGGAAATAATGCATTTCACAATGGAACATCGTTTGACAACTCATAATTTTAACTTGAATGTTTGTATTTTCACTTATTATTTAATCCGGTACCTAAAACATTTTAATTGTAGTAGAAATCCTAGACTAACATAAAATTTAAAATTTAGGAATAGGTATATACGAAACTGAAAGTTATTACTTTCAATAGCTAAACAGAAATATTATTTGATACTTATAATTAAATATGTCAATCTTTAACTCAATTTCCGTTCTTAGATAGATTTGTCTGGGATTTATAATTCAAACCTAAACTTGACTTCACCCTTTCTAATTAAAAAGCAAAATAAAAACATAAGTTGATACTACAAACTAATATTTCTATTACAAAACAATTTTTTCTATACAATACCAGAACACGCTTTTGTCAAACTATGAAACATTGGTCATTATTATTTACACAGCCTATTACAACTACACTATTATAGTGTATGACGTATTATATAGCTCTGTATTATATGTATTGTTTGTATGTATAATTATATATGTATTATATAGTTTGTATGTATAGGTAATACATACTACACATAGAATATTCTATTAAAACAACTATTAGTGTCCATATAATAATATATCTGATCACTACACCATCAGACTTGGCTTTTTCAGTCCGTACATCCTAAGGTTGTCTGGAAGAGATCGCACTTTGTGATAAGGCCGCCTATGTGCATTTACTATTTGTATACCTACATTTAAGATATTATACCTAATTTATACCAACTGTATTTGCACAATAAAGATCTATCTATCTACAACAATGTTATGGCATGAACCATACTACTATTTGTTTGGCAATTATGAATGAGCAAATTACCATCTATATATTCTCTACCGGTACTTCTTCTTTGGAACTTCTTCTAGGTTCAAGTATAAGTGAGTCGCGTAATGTGAAACATTTATCTTACTAAAATAAATTTGTAATCAGTAATTTTGAATGTACGTCTCAGACTTCATCGTCGCTGTTATTCAAACACCTAATATTAGAAGAAAATTAACGTATGGCATATGCAGACAACTTAAAATCAGTGTAGGTAAATGACCATGAAAATTTAAACTCCTATATTGCCATTGCTCGTTGGTCGTGGTATACCAAGTGGTCACACCAAGAGTGCTCGCAGAATTCTCAAGTTGCATTTAAAGCAGACTTTGTATGTTTTTGGTGGTTGTTTGGAGAGGGTCCATCTAGTTAGTTGACTAGTAACCACTTGCCATGCGGACGGATGTTATGTGAATATCACCGGTGCCTTTTGTAACCCATAGGTTCATTTTACCGGTTCAATAACCGCTAAATGCAATATGCAATCTATACATTTTGTTCAATCTGCAACGGTCTCTGGGTTCTCTTTTAACGACACATGTAAGAGGAATAGTCTTGATTACGAAACCACAAAACATTAACTCTAAACTAATATTATATTTATGGATGAACGTTTTTTTTATTATTACTCTGTCAGGTCTTAAGTATTTACTAAAACATAGAATTATATGAACAAATTGTCTAAAGCATAGAGATGGATATACGTCTCATCCGCAAACGAAACTGCGGTCAAAAGTCACTAACAAATAAATTCCATTACAAAGGATTTAACTTACGACCTGCGTCATTTTCAGAGGCCAAAACAAACAGGATCAGACAGCCTCGTCCTTAGTAACCATGAAGGAGAAGTTTTCCCACGCGCATTTTAAAAAGTATCTCCAAGCAAAAACCACAGAACTGTGTCCTTCATTTAAAATTTAAAACAGTCACCTCGCCGCCGTTAATTGCTGACGAACCGACTTCGCTAGAATAGAGCACGTAACATTTTTGCTGATACTGCCCTTTAAATTGTTTACGAAGTGGCCTTATAAAGTTTCCAAGTTTAAAAAGGGTTTTATTATTAGATCACTCAGACAGTTGGATCTGAGAGAACTAAGTTTTAGCGCACACTGTACTGCTGGTTAAATTATTCAGCTAAATGCTATTCAGTTTCTCTTTTTTTCTTCTCAGTAGCAAAAGCCGCGATTCAGTTTCTTAAATCCTTTTGAATTGTTGACGCTTTCTTTAAGCGTGCTCTTATAATTGACAGTTTCAATGGACATAATCGATTATATCGTTCGAAGGTGATTGTAATGAATAAAAAATGCTTTCAAACTCTCATTCATTGCCAATATCGAGCTTACATTTTAAAAACTTACCGCGTATAGAATTACCTAAGTATTAATTAGAAGCTCTCTTTTAAAGCGACTAATGTTTTATAAATCTGTATCAAAGGTTTTGAGTTTGATTTAAATTGCTGATGCTCCCTAGTATTCGTTATAAGATTTAAAAAAAACAACGTCCACAGTCTCTCCCTAAAAGTAATATAATAATATAATATAATATTCTATCACTTTCACAAATACTATCTAGTCCCAAACTAAGCAGAAGCTTGTTGTACTATGGGTACTACACAATGGATAAACATACATATATACATTTTTTGTAAATACATACATATTATACATAGAAACACCCAGACCAAGACAAACACTCATGTTCATGCACACAAATGTTTGACTTGAGCGGGAATCGAACTCGCGACCTTCGGCGTAGCAGTCGATTACAGTATGAATACAATTTTTGATAGCAACTTTCCTTTGATTTATTTATTGACTATCTACACATTCGTGTGTCTAAATCTCCAAATGTATAGTTCGCTCTCGGAACTATATCTTGGGCGTGAGACCAATATGAAGGTCTGGGAGCTACTAGCAGGTTGTTTAATTAAAACCAAACTGTAACTTGATCTTATTTCAAATGATCTCAATCACACACAAAAAATATTCTCTCGGCTATTTATACGTGGCGCGGTAACGAAACAATAGCGCGATTCAGGAAGAAGGAACAACGCCATCTATCGAGCACTCGAGTAGTTTTTTGCAACAATAAATTTATGTTCCTGAATCGCACTATGGTTCTGAGCTTATACATCTTGAACAAACACTTTGAAGTTTGAACATACCGCCCACCAAGGACATTTAGTGACGAATGTCCTTCATGATCTACAATAACTTAAAGTCTATGAAAGGTATTGACATTTCGTTTCCAAAAATCATTGCTCTAAACAATCTGTTTACAATTTGAACTTAATTAATCGGAATGACAATGCAATAACAATAATGTCCTTAACAATCGATAGCTCACAAATACATAAAAAAAACAAAACAATGATGACCTTACAACGTAAATAACATTAGTCTAAAGTACAGCTTTAAACTCGACCAAGGTAAACATCTGATCCATAAATAATGAAACAAGATTCATTCATCAGCTATAGGTAAAATACATAATTTGGAGGTTGGTCTTTTCAAAGTTGAGGACTTGGTGCGCAACGTGACCACACGAGTGATATTATCCTTACCGGGATGTTTTAGTTCTACGCGCCCCAACAACCAGCGACTTGGGGGCATGTCATCCTCTTTAATTAAGACAATGTCTCCAACTTTAGGCTCAGGAACTCGTTTAGACCATTTATAACGGTTCATGAGATGGGATCAATATTCTGTTGACCATCGTTTCCAAAAGGATTGAAGCATCCTTTGGACGAAGTGCCATCGCGATAAACAATTAACGTTAGAACCTTCATACGTGTAGTCTGGCACAGTCACGATTGGTTCTCCAATTAAAAAGTGCCCCGGTGTTAACGGCATCGTTTCACCAGGATCCCCTGTATTAAGTAAGCTCATTGGCCGCGAATTCAAACAAGCCTCTACTTGATTTAAAAATGTACTCAGCTCTTCATATGTAAGCGTAGATTCGCCTACAACGCGTTTGAGGTGGAACTTCGTGGACTTTACACCTGCTTCCCACAAACCACCGAAATTTGGTCCGTGTGTGGGTATAAAGTGCCATTCAGCACCTTGACCTTCTAAATGTTCTGCTATTTTGGACTGAACAGACTTTAATTGTTGCAACTCCTTAGATGCTCCTATAAACGTAGTCCCGTTGTCACTCCACAACTTGACACAGTGACCACGCCGTGACACAAAACGTCTGAAAGCAGCTAGAAATGCTTGCGAACTCATATCGCTAACCACCTCCAGATGTATGGCACGAGTACACATGCATACAAACAGACAAATGTACCCTTTATATGAATGATGTCCTCTCCCTTTAGTGTTTCTCACGTTTATTTCGCCAGCGTAATCAACACCACTGTGCAGAAACGGTCTTGCAGGTGTACATCGGACTGAAGGTAAAGAACCCATAAACTGGTTTTTGCTGTCTGCTCTCTGCCAAACGCATGTTACACACTTGCGGACATGAGATTTAACTAGATTTCTGGCTCCAACAATCCAGTAAGCTGTACGCAAATAATTGAGCATTAATTGAGGACCTCCATGCAGGGTCCTGTGGTGAGCGTCGGCTACAATTAACTTAGTCAGATGAGCAGCGGCAGGTAAAATAATTGGATGTTTAAACTTCTCATCCAACTGTGACCTATCCAGTCTGCCCTTAACTCTCACAACCCCTTTATCATCGAGATACGGGCACAATGATTTAATTGGACTAGTTTTCGACATCAACTCACCCTTGTCTTGCATTTGCATGTACTCTAAAGGAAACAGCTTCTTTTGTGTTTCTCTTATGCATACTACTAAACTCTCGTCTAATTCCCTTTTTGATAAGTAGCTTGCCCTATTGCCTCTATTCAAAACACGCCGACAATATGCTATAACTCGCAACAGTCGAGGTAAAGAAGAAAATCTTTCAATGATACAAGCATCGGGACCTACAGATAAATGTGTTTTAACAGCTTCTTCCAAGTTAAGTGGTAAGTCCTTTGGCCTTTTATAATTTATTTCCTTACTTTTCAGAAAGGATGGTCCCGCAAACCATAATTTATCCTCTATAAATGAACTTGGTAACAACCCTCGTGAAGCACAATCAGCAGGATTGTTGCTAGTAGAGACGTGAAACCATTGCGCTGATGTCATTGTTGTTAGTGTCTCCGCTGTTCTATTAGCCACGAACGTCTTCCACCTACTCGGGTGATTATTTAGCCAAGCCAATACAACTGTAGAATCAGTCCATGCGGTAATTTTGTCCTGAGATATGTTTAAAACATCGGCAGTTTCCTTTAATAACTTCGCCAGTAATACAGCACCACATAACTCTAAACGAGGTATGCTAACTTGCTTGATTGGCGCCACCTTTGTTCTAGCAACCAGTAATGAGACATGTATCTGACCCGTGACATCTATACTCCGTAGATACACTACCGCGGCATATGCTGCTTTGGAGGCATCGTTAAACCCATGAAGTTCTAGATTATCCCCGGATTTGGTGCGCAGCCAGCGAGGTGTTTGCTTCTTGCTGATTAGTGACAGTTCTTTCCGGTAAGTACTCCATTCCGTTAATAAGTCGACAGGAAGTGCTTCATCCCATTGAATCCCTGCGAGCCATAATTTCTGAATGAAGATTTTTACCACAATTATACAAGGAGATATCCATCCTAACGGGTCAAATAATCTTGCTATTTCAGATATTACGGCTCTTTTTGTTACAGGAACTATAGACATGGACGGCAGATTCACCGCATACTAAAACACATCGTCGCGACGGTTCCATCCAAGTCCCAGGATTTTAATTGTGCTGTCTGATTTCATTGCTATTTCCTTTTCTTCCTTGATCTCATAGTTATTGTCCTTCACTAAGATATTATCTTTGTCCTGGTTTTGTACTCTATTCTCATCATTTTGATCTTGAATCTTCTTTGTTTCCATAGAATTAATTACGTTTAACATGTCTTGATTGTTAGTATTCCATTTCTGCAATATAAATCCACCTTTTTCTAATAATTTTGTAATTTGTCTATATATTTCTGTACCTTCTTCAACGCTGTCGCAGCCAGTCATTAAATCATCCATATAAAAGGAATTTAAGACTATATCTGATGCTAAAGGATAGTTTTCTCCTTCGTCGTATACAGTCTGATGCAAGGTCCTGACAGCTTGGTATGGTGCGGACGCTGTGCCGAATGTAACAGTCAGCAACTCGTAATCTTGAATTGGCATTTCTGGGCTATCTCGCCAGAGTATACGCTGATACATGGTGTCCTCATCCGCTATTTTTACCTGGCGGTACATTTTGATAATGTCCGCTACGAGACCAACTGCATGAAGACGCCAATGTAAGATCGTGTGCCGAAGATCAGCTTGAAGTGTAGGTCCGACCATCAGAGTGTCGTTGAGCGAAACACCCTTACTGTTCTTCTCTGATGCGTTGAATACTACTCTAACTTTAGTAGTGGTCTTATCTTCTCTTATCACCGCGTGATGTGGAAGATAGACTGCTTCCTGTCTTTTAAAATCATTTTGCTTTACAAGTCGCATGTGTCCTAAGTCCAGATATTCCTTTATTACCTGGGTATATTGTTCTTTTAGACTTGGATTCCTATTTAATCTTTTTTCTAATGATCTGAATCGTGTTTCAGCTATGCCTCGTGAATTCCCAGACTTACAAGCAGGATCATCTTCACGAAAAGGTAACCTGACTACATATCTGCCATGTTCATCTCTTTTAGTCGTCTGCCTGTACAGCTCTTCACATTTCATTTCATCTGTGGTAAGTATTTTCTTTGTATTTATTTGCTCTTCTAACTCCAAAAATTTCTTGAGAATTTGATCTTCATTAATTTGTGCATGCATTACGCTTATGTTTCTTACTTCTAAACTTTCTTTGCTTACAGGACAAATAGCACCAGAAAGGATCCACCCAAGGGCAGTGTTCTGCGCGATGAGAGAACCTGAAGGACTCTTCATCATACCTTCCTTCATGATGCTACCGTAAACGTCTGCGCCCAATAAAATATCGATCTTATTGGGCGTTTTGAACTCTGGATCAGCGAGATATAAACTCTTAGTGTCAAGCCAATCGAAGTTGTTCGAACGTATTTGTTGATCGGGCAAATAAGACGTTATTTTACTCAACACATATGCATTACATTGAAGAATAAAGGTTGGATCCGTACGCGATTGAATCGACAAATTTACCATATATCGTGCTATGGTTGCTCTATTGTTGCCTAGGCCTGTTATCGTACCCTGTATGGCAATTCTTTTAAGACTAAGCAATTGTACCGTGGCCTCTGTTATAAAACATGCCTGTGAGCCTTGGTCCAATAAGGCTCGGACTATTTGATGATCTCCGGTTTTAGACTCAGCCTTGATTAACGCTGTGGCCAGCAATACTTGTCGCGGCTTAGCGACTGTGCCTGTAGACAGACACGAAACTATAGAAGGATCACTAGCTGAAGTGCTAGGTTGTTCGCTGAGAGACTTTGCTGGAATTTCGTTACCTGTGTGGTTTGAATCTCCATTAAGATGCAACAGGGAGTGGTGACGCTTTTTACAGACCTTACAGGAAGTTGGTTTATTGCAATCAGATACAGTGTGGTTACTTCCTAAACAATTAAAACATATTTTATTCTTAGCCACAAATTCCCGCCTGCTGCTTATTGCCTCCCTTGCAAACTTCTTACAAAAACAAAGTTTATGCGATTCTTGGCAATATTCACAGCTTATAGAGGATGGATTCGTGACCAACATAGCTTTTGAATTATGAGCTTGAGATGTTTTGTTCTGACGAGCAGATGACTTATGTGGCTCTATAAATTCTAGTGCGCGATAACGATTTTCGATAAATAACCGAAATTGTTCAAACGTTGGCAATTCGTTCGTACCGGTAGGGTTAATGCTTAGTTCGCACTGTTTACGCGTCTCGAAGTCTAATTTATATGCTACTATCTCAATAATAATAATGTCCCATGTGCTCACGTCAATGTCCAAGTTCTTTAGCGCATTCAAACAATCATTCGTAGTGTCGAATAGCTCTTTAAGACCTGCACCTGACTCCACATGTAAGCGTTTTTGACTAAATAACCGTTTCAAAATACAATGTGCAAGATATTTTTTGTTATTGTAACGCCTCTCTAATATAGCCCAACACTGAGCATAATTGGCATCGCTTATCGGCGTGTGCCTAATTAATTGTTCAGCTTCCCCTGTGAGATTATTTTTCAAATAATGTAATTTTTGACAGTCGTCAAGTGACTCGTTTTTGTGTATTAAGGATTTGAATCAATCATTGAACGTAGTCCACTCACTATAGTTGCCAGAGAATGTTGGAAATTTCGGTAATTTGACAAATGTAGACCTTTTTGGGGACGAGTTAGGATTAACCGATGTAGTCTCTCGCGATGACTTTGTCGACATTTGGTTGATTTTTGATTTCATAAGCGTTTTATAATCGACATATACATCTTCAGTGGAATCATACATATCCAACACCTTTTGATCTATATCCAATGCCAGTTCCTGGAGCTTAGAAAAAATATCTTCCAATTTTAACCAATTGGATTCAAGAAGCTCAAGTCTGGTTTCTACATATTCTAAGGTAATTATTTCCTTTGGAGTCTTTTTAAAATTAGTGTAACCTTTCAATATATTCCGATGTAAATTTGTTATTGCTTGAACTAATCCCTCCATGTTGATTTATAAATATAATAACACTGTAAATGTAACTGATGTAGGCAAATATAAGCAATAATATATAATGCTTTGAAAATAAATTAAAAGTAAGCAAAAGATCTATAACTTGGCATCAATGTTCTACAAATACATCTACGCACAAATGTAAATCAGCATAAATTATAAAAACAAAGCAGTAAAATACAACCAAAACAATAAAAAAATACAAGTCTAAAAAGCACACTAAAATAATAACAAGTTTACCAAGAAGCAAATTGTTCTAAGTGCTAAACGATTCCTACAAAATTACAAGTGTTTGCAACAAAGCTTACTATCGGCGGCAAACGGGCATAGGTTCCCCGTACCCCCGTTTTCTATAAAACTATTCTAAGTCCATAACTACCATGCACAAATAAAGAGAAATATTTACAAGTTACAACTAAACACAAATTTTCTAAGTCCAAATATCCTTTAAATTCTTCTATGTATAGTATTTTCGCTATATGATGATATGCATGACAGTTCTCATTTTACATATCACGCATACTACTTTCAACTTTTGAAAATAAATTGGCAAAACAAAACAATTATTAAAAAATGTCTATTAAAAATTACAAAGTAAATTGACACTAGTATGTCTCTCTCTATTTTTATAATTATTATTAACTGTAAATATATTATTTAAATATAATAAAATATAATCCTCAAAATGTCAGATGCATGAAACGGAACCCCTGTCAGTAGAGATTGACACCATTGAATCGACATGAACTCGATGAATTGGTGCGGCCATCTTGTAATCGAATACGTTAGTACGAGTTCATCTTGAAATTAAATTGAAATTAAACTACAGTTTACGGATTTTATCGCGTTATATTGGTTTCACTTGTTTTTACATTTAAACCGAATGATCTAGAAACTACATTTTTATTACTAGCCAACGTTTCGAATTCTTTACAGGATTCATGTTCACGGCAGACTGAGGTGGTATTTGTCTTTGTCTTGAATTTAAAAGTTATCTCAAAGTACCCGAACATTTTTCAACTATTGGTGTTACTATCTACGCAGAATGTGCTCACTGTGTCTTGATGTCTTCTGGTGACTTTGTCCTTCTTGGGTTTCATTAGCCTGATAACAGGTTCCCAAGCTGGAGGAACATTCCAACCATCTTCTCTATTGAAATTAGGATGTTTTTTAATTTCAATAGCCTCTCGTATCATTCTTGGAATAAAGCGGTGTTCTTTTGCGAGTATCTGTGGTTTATCAAATCGCAGATAATGGTTGGTTCCTTGTTCTACATGTTCACACACAGCAGACTTCGTCGAGCGTTTGTGTTTAATGTCAGCTATATGTTCCTTTAGTCGAATGCCTATGCTTCTCTTGGTTTGTCCAATGTATGAGAGCCCACACTCACAGTCTATCTTGTAAACCCCGGCCTCTTGTAAGGGTAACTGACTCTTGACAGATGGTAATAATTGGCTTATCTTCGTTGGCGGCTTGTAGAAAGTTTTGATTGAAGCTCGCTTCAAGATGTAGCCAATCTTGTTGGTCACGCCCTTGATGTATGGGAGGACAGCAGATTGTCTCTCTACTGTGGCTGGCTTGTTCTTCTGGGATCTGTGACGTTGGCGCGGCGGTCGGAGCTTGTTGTCTTGCAGAACTTGCTTGACATGTTGAAGCTCGGCGTCCAGGTGTTTCTTGTCACAGATCCCCCGGGCTCTCTGAAACAAAGACATTCCTACGGTAGCTAACTGTTTAGGATGGTGGTGAGATTCACCGTTTAAGTACTTATTTGTATGTGTCTTTTTCCTATACACAGTGTGGCTCAAAGAGTTGTTTTTGTTCCTGATAACAAGTACATCTAAGAAAGCTAAAGAATGAAAAGTGTTAATGTATTCCTAGACCATCTTAATTCTATTCACAACCAGATAAAATTTACAATGGAATTAGAGGCAAACTCACAACAATTCTTTAGCTTTCTTAGATGTACTTGTTATCAGGAACAAAAACAACTCTTTGAGCCACACTGTGTATAGGAAAAAGACACATACAAATAGGTACTTAAACGGTAAATCTCACCACCATCCTAAACAGTTAGCTACCGTAGGAATGTCTTTGTTTCAGAGAGCCCGGGGGATCTGTGACAAGAAACACCTGGACGCCGAGCTTCAACATGTCAAGCAAGTTCTGCAAGACAACAAGCTCCGACCGCCGCGCCAACGTCACAGATCCCCGAAGAACAAGCCAGCCACAGTAGAGAGACAACCTGCTGTCCTCCCATACATCAAGGGCGTGACCGACAAGATTGGCTACATCTTGAAGCGAGCTTCAATCAAAACTTTCTACAAGCCGCCAACGAAGATAAGCCAATTATTACCATCTGTCAAGAGTCAGTTACCCTTACAAGAGGCCGGGGTTTACAAGATAGACTGTGAGTGTGAGCTCTCATACATTGGACAAACCAAGAGAAGCATAGGCATTCGACTAAAGGAACATATAGCTGACATTAAACACAAACGCTCGACGAAGTCTGCTGTGTGTGAACATGTAGAACAAGGAACCAACCATTACCTGCGATTTGATAAACCACAGATACTCGCAAAAGAACACCGCTTTATTCCAAGAATGATACGAGAAGTTATTGAAATTAAAAAACATCCTAATTTCAATAGAGAAGATGGTTGGAATGTTCCTCCAGCTTGGGACCCTGTTATCAGGCTAATGAAACCCAAGAAGGACAAAGTCACCAGAAGACATCAAGACACAGTGAGCACATTCTGCGTAGATAGTAACACCAATAGTTGAAAAATGTTCGGGTACTTTGAGATAACTTTTAAATTCAAGACAAAGACAAATACCACCTCAGTCTGCCGTGAACATGAATCCTGTAAGGAGTTTGAAACGTTGGCTAGTAATAAAAATGTAGTTTCTAGATCATTCGGTTTAAATGTAAAAACAAGTGAAACCAATATAACGCGATAAAATCCGTAAACTGTAGTTTAATTTCAATGTGTAACATTCGCGTAAACCCAAGAAAATATTATGTTAACGAGTTCATCTGCCTTGTATGCGGTTTTTGTTTCTGTCTGTTTGGCCTATTGGAGGTTATTTTTTTTGTTGTGTTTTATTTGGCACGCCGCACGTACAATGCCGAAAATAACAAAAAAGATAGTTTTAAGCTCTCAAAACCGTGAGTTAGTGCTTCGTTTGAGGACCTTCTTTGAACGAGTGCGTGCAAACGGAGCAATACCGATCGACAGTGTTGTGTACAGAGTTGCGGCAGCTCTGGACATCGGCAAGGCTACAGTTTCTCGAAAAACCAAATAAAAATTTGTAGAAACTGGTTGTGAAGACAAGAAGCTGTCCACTCCGAAGAAACGTGAGCTTAAAGCTTCAATAACTGACATAGATAGTTTAGATTTGGTGGCAATCCGAAACCATATTTATGGGTATTATGAGAAAAATGAGTTCCTTACATTGATAACATTAATCAGTCGTAGAAAAAACACAATCGACAATATTTAGCGACTGGGATAAATATGTCCACCTCGACCGAATTCGAGATGAGCAATTAATTATCTCTGATAAATTAAGATTCTGATTAAGATATGAAATTTTATTTCGAGTGACAGTGACGAATAATAAAAGAAATATTTAAAAATTACTGCGTTTTATTTATGAAAGTATTTTCAAAAAAAAAAATAATATGAATTTATTTAGAAGATCTAAAATCGATAACTTCGTACGATTCCATGTTCTTTGCCAATGCATTCGATATTCATAAATAATCGATTAAATTTCCCTAGGTTACATATCTATAATTGTCAGTCATGAACTGTCATGCATATCACTATACAGCGAAAATACTATAATTATCTTCAAAGAAATAAATTTCAAATTCAAATAGCTTGAAAATTAAAATTTAAAAGGTCCTTTTGCCTCGTATACACAAACAAATAAAACGTACTCACAGTTTTGCACTTCACAAATACTTCACTAGTAACGGTGCTGGTGGCACCCTCTGTAGGCCTTTGATGTCCTTCGATCATCCGCGTCCAACTTGTTCGTCAACCAGTCGTCCAGCTTCTGGGTACTGCTTGCCGCTCGCCTGCGCCGCTAACTCGCACTTCAGTATGGACAGCACGGCAGCGCCCTCTATGGAGAGCGTCTTGCAACTCGACGCAGTTGTTACTGCGGAGATTTCGGTACTCGGTTTGCGCTGCAATCCACAGCGAGTACCAAGGGGACGGTCTAACAAGACCGTTAATCGAAAAAGGCCTTAAGAGCACATCCGGCTCGAAGGACCAATGTATAGTTCGTTCTCGGAACTAGGATTGAGGCGTATTTATCGTAACAGATAAAAATAACAGGTATCATAAAATAGCAGTCTGTAACTGTGACTAACTAACTGAAAAAACAGTTCCTGTTCCAAACGATTGCAAAATGCCTAATAATCACAGTCACAAGCTTTTCTCTATTCATGCTTATGACAGTAACCGTTGTTAGAATGAGATAAAAACTGTTATTTGTTATATTGTGACACCCTGTTATATTTGTCACAAGCTCTTTCCTTTTCTCGCAAACGTTCAATACATAAGCTAGAAAGAAAAGGATTGTTTTCAGTACTATCAACCTAATTCATATTTTCTATGGTATTTATGTTATTACACATATTTTTATTTTACCATCTAAGCTATGATTCAGTGAGTTACAGTGACTATCTTTCGAGAAAACGAAAACGATCCTTTCATATTTAAGAAACGACAACGCCCGCTCTAGGTATAAATCTTGTCGTTGAGATTTTACAAACATTCAATCAACTAACACAAAGAACACCCAGTCCTGAAACAACAGTTTGTAGATCACACTTGTCACGTGTTGGGCCTCAAATTGTTGCTTCGAGCCAGGATGCTCTGTTCGCGACCTTTGAGTGAACGCTTAGGTTGCCCATGATACAAAAAAAAAATACACCTCTTGAATTGTAGGAAAATAGGCACATGGAAGACGAAATAAGTATAGTGAATGTTCAGTATAAAACACAAAGCTTCATCTTTTTAATAATATAGACTAACTTTTTCAATAAAAAATACTTATTTTACCTCATTGTTATCAAAGTTCAGCAAACTTTCCTCAGCTTACATGTTGTATTATTTATCAGGAAATTCTCAATTTGTTCTCGTTCACTAAATTAAACTTGCTTCGTTCTCACTTCGACTGAAAATGTCAGCATAAAACATGTATTTACAACATTTCAGTAAATGTTGACTATACCTTTTGATTTTGAAAATGTTGAGATACCTTCTAGGCAAACATGGTCCAGCTTATACAGCTGTCGAAGGAACACGTTATTGTTAAAGATGATGAACGTTAGTATATCACCAATAACAAAAAAGTATTGAAAACAACGAAAGGTTTAGATTTCGATGTTTGGAAAAGTTTTCTTTACGCCCAAACCGCGACATTCGAAGCTCCTTCAAAACCTTATCAAGCTCTGGCATGCGAATCACGTGCCTGTTGAAATATATGGAAATTAGAGAACTCAGCGCCCACGCCCCAGTTTGTGCCTTCAGTACCTCACTGATCTATTAGCAGCCACCGTGACTTCATTAGACTCCGATTTGTAAAAGAACAATGTCTCTAAACTAAAGACATTACACTCTATAGTAACAATTACCACAAATTGGCATGAAGTAATTCAGTATTTGAACTTTGCCATATTCCATAATAATGAGTCTGAACACCTCGGAATAATAATACGATTTTAGTTTATACAACATTGGATTTGACATATAATTTTGTAGCCACTGATTACTGACAATTTGTTTTAGAAACGAAACTAATTTCAGCATTGCCCAACTAATGAACACAATCTAGAAACTGAATGCTACACAAATACTGCACTCCCTTTTAAAGTTCCATTGTTGAAAACACGAAATAAACATGTTTTTATTCGAGCGTTTATTTTATTTTGGTCTGACCTAAACTGCAAACAGTCCGTTAAAAATCTGCGTATTGTACGGCAGTTTAATATTTTTTCATAACAATTTTAATATTTACTTTATTTTTTCATAAAGTTTGACGCTAAAGTTTTACTCCAATTCGAAAATCTGATAGGTTAACTGGAACGATATTATCATACGCAAATCATAATTACCATTTCTGACCAAGTACAAAAAATTGGTTGCCTGTAAAGTCGGTATACGGGCGAAAGTTTTACGTGACAACGACTTTGAGTGGTAAAATAATTTTAATGTGAATATTCATTCGTATAGTAGGAAGAAGGATGAAAGACGCGTGCCTTTCACTTTTTATGTCTGTCTCTCTCGCTCTTAGGCGGGACGCGTGCCTCTCACTCGCTCTCATTGTGAGCGCATAACGTGAGCGGAGCGTAACGCAGTTTCTTGAAGTGTCACCCGGCAAACCAATTTATAAGACGTTGTCACGTCAAAAGAGAATTATCTATTTAGGTAATCAGATAATTCGACCTTTTTTTACAAGTAAGTAACAGAGGACTTGTAACCTGGTAAAGTCATAAATTAGAAGATTATTAGCTCTGTTTTAGACTTGGATATATACGATGGATTATGTATGGATTACGTACAATTGTCTTTTACATGTACTGGAAGCGACTCCATAATTATTCACTTATCACATAACCAATTTGACTATCAACCCTTATACTATTTGTTTTAAGTTATATGTTATCTTTACACATATTGCTGTCTGTCTGGAAAAATTACCATGTTATCAAAAGCGCTTTGAGTCTTTTAAGGCACAATAATATAAAAATAATGTTCGTCTGTCTCTGTCTTTGTCCGGAGGAATCTTAGGAATAGCTTTACCTATTCTTATGATAACAGGTCGAAAATCTCTTAGGGGTATATATTATTTTGGGGGTATATATGGAATTGGCTAATTTGCACTACTAAGTATGTTTATAACAAGCAATTCTTTCCCCATATGTTGTGACGATACAAAAACATAATGTGTTACCAAGGGAGACATCTTATACAATTAACTTCCCTTCTCACCATCAGCCCGTATAAACGCTATAAACTCAAAACGATTCATCGGTTTTTTTGTACGGTTTTTACCAATATATAGTGTGATTGCGGCAGTTATAGCTACGACTAGTACAGATATAAATACAAAGCATTTATTTTAACAAAATGTTCAGAAATGAGCTTTCATAAAAGCTTAAACATACGTAGATAAAAAATAAATGGCAAAAGTGAATCGAGTCAAGCACCAAAACTAGGATAACCTGCGCTTTAAAAATTCATAAAAAAATTAAAAAACGCAATCTAGTCTTTACGGCAGTTGTACGACCTTTCAAAACTTATCGAAGTGTAAAAGTATAGAAGGAGTCACATTGGCGGCCTCCAGGGAAATCTACCACGGTCGACAGCCACAACGCGGTTATTCACAAGAAATAAAACCTCCATAGGGCTTTATTTTGTACACGTAATTATATGTCATCGTATTAGCTTTGAATAATGTGGAGATTGTGAAGCAAACAAATCCCTTAAGATGAAACTGTACAATTGTTTACGCGAAATGATTTTAATTTGTTTGAATAACGTGAATAACGGCGCCATTTTTCTGACTTTACGCTGAAGATTTAAATTTGTTTTTGTTGTAATTCCTTTTTATACATATTTATGATATTTTTTTATGTATGATGTATTATAGCTATGAGAAGCATGCTAGCTAGCTGCATGAAGGATATGAGAGAAATTGAATGCGGGATGATCAAGTCATTCTTGCGTCATCGGCGAATGAGTTGCAACAAATGATGGACTGCATGAACGAGAGCTCTAAAGCGAAGGGTATGCAAGTAAATGCAAGAAAGACGAAAGTGATGGTGTTTGCTGGGTGTAGTATTGCGATTGAAGATGAACATGTTGAACAAGTTGAAGAATTTGTATATTTGGGTAGCATGTTTACAAGAGATGGAAGATGTGAAGGAGATATTGAAAGAAGAGTGACTGCGGGAAACTGTGTAAATGGAGCGCTGCATGCCTTTATGAACGGCCAGACTGTGTCGAAAGAGGCGCGACTGGCGGTTCATAATGGTGTACTTGTGCCCACGCTGATGTATGGTAGTGAGTGTTGGGTATGGCAGAAAAAGCATGAAAGCAGAATTAACGCAGTTGAGATGCGATCACTGCGTAGTATGTGTGGTGTGAGACTGATTGATAGGGTTCCGAATGCAGTAATACGAGAGCGATGTGGCCTGAAAGATGATGTTGTGACGAAAATTGAGAAAGGAATGCTTAGATGGTTTGGACACGTGGAGCGAATGAGTGAAGAAAAAATGACGCACCAAATATATGAGGCAAACGTGTATGGGCAAGCCGGTCGCGGCCGACCTCGTAGGACATTCGTCGACCAAATTGGTGACGTTCTGAAAAACGGAAAGGTCCGAAGCACCCGGAACCGGCGAGCATGTATGAAAAGAGTAATGAATGTAGAGGAAGCGCGAGAGGTTTGTAAGGATAGAAGTAAGTGGCGTTCCGTTGTCTCTGCCTACCCCGACGGAAAGAAGGCGTGAGTATGTGTTTGTATGTATTATACAAATGTGATAGTTATTTGTTCAGATTATTAACTTAACCTGAGAAGACAAAAGCTTAAATAATGTTAATCCATCTGTAAATTATTTTATTATATAAAATTGTTGCGTTACATACCAATTTTTATAGTAATAGGCGGAAAACGAGCAGACGGATCGCCTGATGGTAAGCAATTACCGCCGCCAATGGACACAAGCAACACCACAGGAGTCACGAAAAAGTGATACCCTATCACCTTTTCAAGGAGTGGGATGAGGGAGGAGGAATAGGGGGATAGGGCCTCCGGCACTCTCACTCACCGAACGAAACGCAACAGTTTAGGTACTGTTACTTTACGTCGATTTTCTGTGAGAGGGTAGTACTTCCCCAATCAAGCCGGCCCATTCATGCTGAAATCAGCAAGGCCGTGATAAAAATACTACCGTGATAAAAATTATTTATTTTGAAAAATGAAAAATGATTTATTGCTTCCACAACCAGACAAATTACATAATAAAAGAAAGGTACTTACACACAAAAAAAAACCAAGAACGTCGTTATCAGCTACATAATACGCACACGAAGACCAGGTCGTGGCAGTAATGGGACCCCGTTCAGCATAACACAAGACCCGCTGGCACTGATATTCTACGGATGATATGGACTGTTACCGACCGACAGACAACGCACATCAAATGCTATTGGCCACGGGAAGCTGAAATTGCACGTATGTGCCTTGGGGAGAGTGAGGCTGCACTAAGAAGTGATTTCTTGAAATTCCATCGGGGAAAAACGGTTAAAGTTAAAATAAAATGTGAGACCGTAGCAAGAATTGAAAAATCTTATGAGTACTAAACTGATATGAATAATATTTCATCAAAAGAAATCTACATTATTTACAAATCAATCGTATAACAATAGTTTCGTACAGGGATCAAATATTTTCTTTTTTTTAATGAGTAATCATTAATTAAAGGTTTCAATCCCATTGTCTATCTCAAATTCTACTAGTCTGACACTTTTTAATTGTCTTTGTAAGAAAATAATATCTTGGAAACTTTTGCTCGGAGAAAATTTTTATTTTGTTTTGTTAAGAAACTAGCTTTTGCCTGCGGCTTCGCGCGCGTTGAATTCGTGGTAACACAAATCTAGCTTCAGTCTCATATTGTGTGGCACTCTTGATTATTTTAAAGATTTCTGAAACTCTATACGGTACAAAGTAACTCGGTCAGTATCCATGACATTATCTACCATTATCTATTTATTTATTTTACACTTTATTGTACACATTATTAAACATTATTAGAGATCTTATAACTAACTATAGTACAAAGGGCGGCCTTATCGCTGAAAGCGATTTCTACCAGGCAACCTTTGGATGGAAATATTATTGGTAGGAGAAAATCGGTAGTTGCATGTGTAAACAAAGACATAAAGACATAAAAACATATTTATTTCTGCATTTTGGTGGTTTACAACACTTATACATGTCAAAACCCTATTCTAGATGAAGCCGGCTTTTCCTAGCTAAATGACTTCTTGAGAAGAAAGGCCGAAACAAACTCGAGTCATTGTTTTTTTTTGTCACTTCAATTTCTTTAGTCTTTTCTTCATCTTTTAAAGTCCAGACAAAAAAGGGTTTAGTATGCAAGTACAATGCAGGAAATTATCTGACGCTTTTGACTGACTCGGCCCACTGATGGCCCGCATTCAACAGCAATCGTACGGCTCAACCTTAATTGAGGGAGCCAGCACGATCTGTATCACTATGCCTCCACGCCATCAGAAGGTGTATGCATAAGCATGTCAGCCTAAGCCATCAGACAGGTTGCCACAACTATTTGTTTATATGTTTAATAATGCCCACATCGTACTCACAACTTTACATGCTAATACACAGTAAAATACATGTTGCAAACAATAAGTAAAAATAATAAAAATTTAAACAATAAAATGTCATATATTTAAAATATCAGAAAATATTATTAAATGTCAGAAAAAATTATTGAATGTCAATTTATGAATATATTACTTAAGTAATTTTAAATGTCAAAAGAAAATAAATAAAATAACAATGTCAAATCAAACAATGTCAAAACAAAATAAATAAAATTACAAATGTCAAATTAAAAATGTCAAAATGTAAAAATATAAGTATTACAAATGTAAATAAAAATATCATGTCACTAATTTCAAAATGTCAAAATTCATAATTTTTAAACTCAATTCCAGGCATTTTTGTCTGCTAAATAATCTTTAACTGTGTAATAAGCTTTTGAACACAAGCTCTGTTTAATAAATACTTTGAATTTATGAATACTTAGTTCCTGAATATTGCCTGGAATTTTGTTGTAAAAACGTATGCTTTGACACTTGTATGAGTTACTTATTTTTTGTAGTCTAGTTGAAGGTAGAACAAGTTTGTTTTTATTTCGTGTGTTTAAATTATGAATGTCGCTGAATTTAGAAAACATATTTATATTTTTCCTGACATATAACAAGTTCTCATAAATGTATTGAGATGCGACAGTCATTATCTTAATTTCTTTAAATTTTTCCCTCAGTGAATGCCTTGAACCAAGACTGTAGATTGCACGAATAGCCCGCTTCTGCAGTACAAACACAGTTTGAATGTCAGCTGCGTTGCCCCATAATAAAATACCATGTGACATTATGCTGTGGAAATAACTAAAATATACTAATCTGGCCGTATCTATATCAGTTAACTGACGAATTTTGTAAACCGCGTATGCTGCAGAGCTAAGTCTATTCGACAACTGACCTATATGTGGGCCCCACTGTAGCTTAGAATCTAAGGTTATGCCTAAGAATACGGTGTTATCTATAAGATCCAACTCTTCTCCATTCAAACATATGTTAGGTTTAACATGTTTTACATTCGGTCTTGAAAATCGTATACATTTTGTTTTTCTTTCATTTAACAGTAAATTGTTAGCTGTAAACCATTTAACAACTTTAGAGAGAGCATTATTTACATCGTCATTATTTGATTGTTGTCGTCTTTGTTTAAAAATAAGTGATGTATCATCAGCAAATAACACTATCTCTTCATTATTTTGCATAATATATGGCAAATCATTAATATATACAAGGAAAAGGAATGGACCAAGAATTGAACCTTGCGGCACTCCCATTGTGACCACTGAACCCATAGAAACTTTTCCATTTACCTCAACTCTCTGTATCCTATTACTCAAATATGATGTTAGGAGATCCAAAGCAGTGTTCTTAACTCCATAGTAATGTAATTTCCTGATCAATGTTTCATGAAACACGCAATCAAAAGCCTTAGATAAGTCACAAAAGACTCCCAGAGCATCATGCGACTCCTCCCAGGCATCAAAAATACTATCTAAAAGCTCAACTCCAGCATCGGTAGTTGAGCGACCCCTAGTAAAACCAAATTGTTTTTCATGTAACAGCTTATTGTTATTAAAATGAATTTGAAGCTGACCTAGAATTAATTTTTCAAAAATTTTATTAAACGTGGGTAGCACAGGTATTGGCCTATAATTTGTGGGGTCAGATATGCTACCTGATTTAAATAACGGAATTACTTTACTACTTTTCATTTGATCAGGAAACACACCACAGTCAATGCATCTATTGAAAATCATTGCCAGTTCCGGTGCTACTGTGTTGATTATAGATTTCGTAATCACAGTATAATAACATAATTCAGAATTGCCCCAAAGATCACTAGTCTTCTTCAAATTAAGGGTATTAAAAGTTTTTACAATATCTCTGTCAGTGACATAACTAAAACTAAATTCAATGTTACACCTATTGACATTTTGTTTCAATAGAGATTCGGCGTCATTAGGGGACGAGTTGAGGGATTTAGTGGTTGAGACTGGAATGTCTGTGAAGAAATTTTCAAATGCTGTGGCAACCTCAAAATCTGACTTTAATATCTTTTTATTTAATTGAAGAGTGTAATCGTTACTTTTAATCTTGACCCTTCCAGTCTCATTGTTTATAATATCCCATGTTGCTTTTATTTTATTGTCACTGTTTTTAATTTTTGATTTTAAATAAAGTGTCTTAGCTTCACGACAAATCTTTTTAAATAACTTGGAATAATTTCTTACATATTGACAAAATTGTTCATCATTTTTATTAATTACTTTCTGTTCATATAATTCGTAAAGCTTATTTCTACTTTTATAAATTCCAGTGGTTGCCCATTCACTGAAGGATGTAGTACCAGCAACTGAGATCCTCTTAGGGACAAAGATAGAATTGAATATAGTACAGTACATGTCAAAGAAAGAATTGTACAACTTATTAGGATCGTTATTATAGCATAAGTATGGTAATGTACTTGTGAGTTTATCCTTAAGTCCCTCCAGACGACGCAAAGTTTTTGGCACCACACTCAATTCCTTTCTACCTACTTTTTTAGACTGCATAGCAAATGTTATAGATTGTCCACAATGATCTGATGTTAATTTGTTAATTATTTGCTTTCTAACTGGTACAATATCTGTAAATATATTGTCTATACAAGTAGATGTCGTGGAAGTTATCCTGATGGGTGCCAAAAATAAGCATGCAAGATTATATGACTTGAACAAATTCTTAATTTTGTGGCAATTCAGGGAATCTTCTAGTAAATTAATATTAAAATCGCCACCTACTATAATAGATTTATTTTGTTGGCATAGCTTCCGTAACACATCATCCATGACACTTTCAAAATTGTCATAGCAGGATGATGGTGGCCTATACACACTCAAAACAAGAAGTTGGTCCAACTCCACACAGGCTATTTCAACTGTCCGTTCAACAGAGAAACTAACAATTTCACTACGATTCTTAAATTTAAGCAGCTTGTTAACTAAAATCAACGATCCACCATGTATTGCATTTTGTCTGCTGAACGAACTACCAACTAGATGGTTATTAAAATTGCACATGAACTGGTGATCTTTAAGCCAATGTTCTGTTATACACAAAATATCGACGCATTCACCGTTCATGAACAACTCCACTTCTAAATCTTTATTTGACATACCTTGTATATTTTGATGTACCAGTTTTAATACTTGTGAATTTCTAAATGAATTGTTAGTTGGATTGGGCTTATTCGTACATACCAGCCCATTATGAATGAAAGTGTCATTGCAAGAGGTATTCTCTATTGTCGAATTATTTAATTTAAATTAATAGTAAAATAAAGAGAAGAGAAAACAAAGTAAACAAAGCTATATAATATATACCTAATATACCTATATTCATTCCTGTAATATGATAATAATTGAAAGACATATATACATATACATAAACATACTTACATACATATACATACACATTTTGTAGAACTAGAAGAAGTTATAGTGATAGATAGTGAGCCTTTACTGAAGCTTTAAATTTAGTTATTACCGCTTATTACCGCTTGACACTGCGCCGAAATGTTGTGGGTTCGATCCCCACACGAGACAACACTTTGTGTGACTCATAAATTGTTGTTTCGAGTCTGGGTGTTCATTGTGCCCGTTACATGTATGTTTGTAAAGTCCCCCGCGACACAGGATTTAGTCCTAATGCGGGAGTTGTCTTTTAAAAAAAAATAAAAAGAAATAAAAAAGAAAGTTATCGTTTGAGCCTGTCTTATATGTAATGTTAAAGCATTCCAAAGGCGAACAGCGGTAACACAAAAAGATTTGTCATACAGTGCTGTGGAATGTACCGGCATTTTTAGTTTCAAATTTTCTGATGACCTTAAATAACGGTTATGCGTATCATGAAGGAACTCGAATCGTCCTTTAAGATAGGAAGGAGTTGAAGGGTTAAACAATATGTTGTACAGCAAAGAGAGAATATGAGCATTCCGGCGATGTCGTATAGGTAACCACTTGAGCTGTGCTCGAAATTGTGAAACATGATCATATTTGCGTAGTCCAAATATGAATCGTATATAGAGATTTTGAAGGCGCTCAAGTTTATCAAGCTGGTTTTCGGCGAGATCTGAATAGCTGACATCTGCATAATCGATAATGGGCAAAAGGAGGGAGTTTGCTAGTGCAATTTTGGTGGCATCTACCGAAAGGTACATAATAACATCACCATGCATACAGCCAAATGTCAAAGCCACGTTCGAATACATGTATAAGGGATATTGGACATGTATTCGAACGTGGCTTTGACAGCAATCCTACAATCCCTCCCAGTTGTTTTTTGCAACTTATGGTAGCCTATGTCCATCTCCATGGTCCAATATATCTCTATATTAAATTTCAACAAAATTGGTTCAGCCGTTTTACCGTGAAAACGGAACATACATACATCCATACATATATACATATACACTTTCGAATTTATTATATTAGTAGGGATTAATTAGGATTTCGGGCACTTTGCCCGTTATTGAGTTTTTCCGTTAGGAAATTCTCAGTAGCAGCACGGAGTCTGGTAATGTGCCCGATACGGCAATAGGCTCGCCCCCTATTACGTGGGACTAAAATAAATTTGGCGAAAAGTGCGTATAGCAATATACCTCTGCCTACCTCTTCGGGGATCCCCTATAGGCGTGAGACTATGTATGTATGTAAGTATGTATAGCAGGGATAAGTAGGTATCAGCTATAGCTGATACCAGTCTTTTAAAAAAAGTGTTATATCATTTCATAACGAGTTTCTATAAACAGATTTTCTACATAACTCATGAATGATGATGTAAATGCTCATCATTAATAAATTAAGTAACCCCAGATTCGGTCCACGATTATAGTACAACAAAAGCTATTAATTGCGTGGCCCAATTAGCAGAGTCTCAAAGACTTGATTAGAATTGGCTTTACTGTCTTTATCAAAATGGATATGAAGACAAAGGAGATCATAGCTACATTTGGAGTACTGGTACTTGTATGTACTGTTTTGTTTGTTCACGGTTGAGTAACGCAGGCGGGCTGCACGCTAGTCCGTGTTCACAAAGGATTGTTGCTTCTAAGCTGTGTCGAGAGGCTTTAGGCCCGCCGCAGGCTATCTCGGAAGTGGCTCTTGACGTGGTGATTTTAGTCTGAATGTACTCGTATGTAAGGCTTTGCGCAAACGGGCCACCGGCACAGCAAAAGTGCCTGTCGCGCGCCACGATCTTTAGTACTGTACAAACCTAGATGGTCGGTGGGCGCCACTAGATATCCAAAACCGATTTTACGTCATCAGGATTGTCAACGATAGGGTTTCCAACCTGAAGGCTCAACTCGCAGAACTCCATATCGAGTATATGGACACACTGGCCTAGCGAGACAGGTTTAAGGACGAAATCCATTTAGGTATTGACCGCTAGCAATGATGCCCATTCATGGTCTATGAGTCGCATTAGGGAACTTGAATGCTCTTTAGGACAAACAATAATAAATATTAAATCCCTAGAACAGACTGTTGAGGCATTAAAACAGTAGTAAAACTCAGAACCTTTATACAGAGGTTTAGGTACTAGCTTAGATCACAAATCTACTAAACCATTTAAATTAAACACAAGTGGCCTGAAACGACATAGAAAATATAATAAATTAAACAAACACATTAGGAAACTAATCTTTAGCCTAAACAATACAAGAATAATAAAGTAGCATCCCAGCAATATAAAGTTTTAGTTTCTGAGCGTTCAGAATTGTTATTAGACTTAGAAAAGTACAATACAGAGTTGATAAATAGTAAAATGCTGTATGATCAACATACTAAGGATCTTAAAGTTCAAATTACCTCGTTACAGTCACAAATAGATAGGATGAACACGCAATATGAAAATGAGGTTCAGGATTATATCAGAAAATATGATGAGATAGCTCAGGTAGGTAGGCAAAATCTTGAATATGTGAAAGCTTTAACAAACACCAATACTTGCCTAAATAGCATAAAATCAACCTTACCCACTTTTGAGCCTCAGAATATTTGTGATATTGACAAAAGTTATTATTTAGCAAAAAATAAAACAGATAGGTCTTCCTTAGGTAAGAATGACACAAATAAAGTTTATAATAAATGTTCTCTGATAGGCTTGGTTTAGGCTTATGTAGTTTAATGAATTGTGTATTGAAACAACACAATATTTATTAACTATTGTTATCCAGAGTCTTCTTTGTCACATCTAATTGATAAATTTAATACAACATTATTTGATAGGGAGTTCACAATAATTATCACATATGGAGATAGTCAAATGGTGCCTAAAAAGATATAATTAATTTAACAGAAGTTATGTTATCGCTTCACAGAAAATATGATTGCTTTATTACTGTCTTTGCCTTATTCTTATAGTTTAAATGCTACGATGAATATACATATTCATGAATGCAACTTGATGTTATACAATTTGACATGGCCATATAAGGATTTCATTTTATTTTTTGACATCAATAATTTTATTACAAATTATTATACATTGACTAAAGATTTTATGTATCTACAACTATTTTATAAATGACAAGTTGCTAAATTATTAGCATATAATATACAAAATGAATCGACACAAACGTGTAGTGAGTGGCGTCTACTCGCCACTCACTACACATCTGTGTCGATTCCTAAAACGTATGTAAACAGCTTTTTGTTAGCCGCGCCGGTGTCGGTGTTCGGTGGTACGTTTGCGCGGCTCCTAGCTGTTAACTGTGTGTCATCTTAAAGGTCGGCACTGTCGGAAATTGGTACACATGACTTCAGAGAATACACGCAACCTCAGGGATTGCAGTTTAATATTCTTGAGTAAGGTATACAAGGTTGGATTAGACATCCGGAATACTGCGATTCGGTAGCAATATTAAGATAAACTTAAAAACTATTAATATAAGGCTTTTGTTGTACGAGCAAGGGTGAAACTTGTACTGACAAATGAATCTACAGTCAAACCAAATACCAACTATCGTCTAACTTGGCAGTATAAAAGGTTATCTTCTACACCTTTCTTATTCTGTTTCAGTTTCTCTTAATTGATAATTCAAGGCAATTCTTCTGAAAGCGTACTGAAAATTTCACCACCTGTTTTAGCTGTTAGATTTTCATTGCCCAAAATTACAGTCATAAGCCATAAATTGACGACCGGTTGGCGCAGCGGGAGTGTAAGCGACTGCTACGCCGAAGGTCGCGGGTTCGATTCCCGCTCAAGTCAAACATTTGTGTGCGTGAACATGGATGTTCGTCTTGGTCTGGGTGTTTCTATGTATAATATGTATGTATTTACAAAAAAAATGTATATACGTATGTTTATCCATTATCTAGTACCCATAACACAAGCTCTGCTTAGCTTGGGACTAGATGGTGATGTGTGAATGTGGTAGAATATTATTATTATTATTATTATTATAAATAGTATGGGGTATCACCTCAGGAGATGTCGGATTCCTGGAAATATAAATAACGCAAGACTAACAAACAAAATAATCATTTTATTTCTATTATGTCCCACAAACAGCAGAAAATATACAAGAAATTATCCTTATTACGGCAAAAAGAAATGTCTTCCGGTCATTTGAGGTGTAATGTCCGACAGCCCAGAGAAGTAAATTGTGTGGAAACAAAAGCAAATAGTCGTAATAAATCTCTCTCATATGTTTTGCTGGTGGAGTACAAAACTTAGACACTCAGAGCTACATATAACAACAGTTCAAATTACGTGACATAACTTAGGTGATACATTTTGTCCTTGTGGTCTCCCTTCTCGTGTTTTGGGAGCGTCTTTACTGTGATTCTGTTGAATGTATAAAGTATTCGAATATTGGGCTTAAACTAGTCACAGATTAATCTCTGATCAGTCTAGTGAAAAGTGCTATCTGCCTTACAAGGATATAGCCATTCTAGGAGCAGCAAGAGGCGACTCTAGTTTTTAGGAAAACATTTATTTCAATCATAATTCTTAATTCAAACCATATGTATTCACTTAAGTTACGGATACGCATTTGAGTAGGTACATTTAGCTCCTGAATAAGTTCTATCCCTACGAATCGTTTAGTGGGCCAAAGCTATAATATTGTTAGTGAAAGCACGGAATACAGAGCTCTTTGGTGAAAGACAGTCCGACGTGTCAAATATTTAGACAAAGACAGAACAGTTGTCAATTTAGAAACATAGTTATATAAATGCGTATTATTTTATCAATTTCGAGGCATCTACGAAAGATATTCATTTCCCTTATCTCACAATAATCGAAACAATGCCGCGACACATAGAAATATGCATTTATAAATTAAACTGAAGTTTATGGTGTGCAATTCCCAGGTCTTAGATCTGACCCGCCAGTCACGGATGGAATAATCTGTGGAGTTCAGAGATCACCATCGACGTAACAAACGCCCACAAATACGATTTGGTAACACAATTTTCCCAACTGTATCATGTTGGGAAAAAACCGTTGTTTAACACTTTAACTGTCAAGCAAAAATGATTGACACCCAATCCTCCGCTACCGTAGGTCACCGGTGACCTACGCGGCGGTTAAAGTGTGAATTTATGAGGGATGTGTAAGAATGTTCCATCTGTTCAGGTAGGTATTAGGGTGCAGTACTTGTGTGTAAGTTATTCCAATAAAATTATTCAAGAAATATTTACATTAGTCATACCTTATTATCAAAATACTAAAGGACAAGAAGGTATGATGATCTTGGAGTTAAAATAATGAGTTTTATGATATTCGAAGTGAACATAACTTATGGCATAGACCGCTTTACGTTAAGTACGTTCAGTTTGAATATCATAATAATAATAATAATAAGCCCCTCTGGGGCAGCCGTTATCTCATCATGAGACTAACGCAATCTCAGAGGGTAGAGTAACAGCTTTCAAACATCACCTTCATCGTGTAATATAAACAAAAAATGTATTACAAGATGAAAAGAAAGCTTACAACCGCAGGGCAGCTTTGTGGCGAGCTGAATGTGTGTGGCGACACTGCGGTCCCGAATGCTTCAAAGGGTCGGTCAGGGCCTCGTCTCCGGCTTGCCTTTATTGGCTGCCCGGAGTGGATTTCCAAGAGTGCCCGCAGGACTCTCAACTCTGGCTTGCCTTGGTCGGCCGGCCAGAGGGAAGCCGCAAGAGCTATTAGCTCGGGGGTGGAAGTGTCATTCTCAAGGGCGTAACTACGGGGAAACCCGCTCCAGGCCTCCGTTGTCACGAGGCCCGCGATGGCGAAACCGGTGCCGCACCGCTCGACACCCCTAGCCACTCGCACCGGTGTTGCCCTCTGGCTGCCTTTATGGCAGAGTTTGTTTGCTTTGAGCGGCTATTTAGAGAGGGCCCATCTAGTGAGTTGGCGAGTCACTGGCAGGTTGGAGTATCAATGGCAGGTGCCGTTTTTTATCCATAGTATCATTATTACCAGTCCATTTAACACCCATCCCCATAAACCAGTAAATTAGACTCCACATCATTGCAATAGTCCTACATTTGCTGCGGCTAGTCCATAGCTGTACTCAGTAGTGTAGTTGTGGAGGCTCCACGGCATGTGTCCCATCCCATTTTAGATTAAAGTTCTCTACGGGCCTCTGCACGTTGGATCCATATCCCCGTGTAAGCCTCCCAAAGGACCGGTTATTCTTCTAACACCATGTTAGAAGAATAGCCGTGAAAAAGAGACACATAATAATAAAATATATCTAGTTCTTCACGTAAATATATATCACAAACGAGACCGTAACCGTATCCAGTATAATATTCCATAATAAGTTTATCAAAGAAATACCATAAATCCTCACTACGAAACGAAAATAAAATCTATACAAAATGACATCCGTCAAGACAAAATTGTCAAAACAATCACAAATAAATACAGTAAAAATGAAAAATAAAGCACAATAAGCATGTTGACTCGAGCCAGGAGCAAGACAGCACATCTAACACCTCCGGGCTCGTCGCTGAGCTCCGCCTCGCAGCCGTCGGAACCTGTGCCGACAACGCCGGCAGCTGCAGTTGCGTCGAGCTCCAGCGACGAGTATTTTTCTCCGCCGTCGACACCGTCACCTGCGCGGCGGCGTGGAAGAGGCCGGCCACCAGCGTGCTTAGGACCTCGGGGCCCACCGGCCCCGAACAGGGTCCCCGCTGCCGGTGGTAATGTGCAGCGCATGAAGTGGACGACATCAATGAACGAACATGTCATGCGCGCATATTTTGGGGCGACAGAGGGGGGCACTAACCTCACTGCGTACCGTAGTCGCATGCTGTCTATGTTTCAGGCCTTGGAACCAAGCATCAACGTCACAGCTCAACGATTATCGGATCAGGTACGAGTAATCCAGCGCAGTGGCAAGTTGGATAATACCGTACTTGATAGGATTCGCTCAGACTACTTACCTTCGAGTCATGTCAATGCCGTCCGGCCTATGCTAACGCCGACACCAAACGCACCACCAATAGGTGGCAGCGCCGTCGTGGAGGAGGATGACATGGCTGATAATGTAAGTACCCAGTGCAATGAGGAGGTAAAGGACGCTTTGGAATGTGCGATTAGGGACTACCGGCACACGCCACCCACGATTAGACCTCGTCTACCTCGGTTGCCTATGCATAGGCGAAATATAGCGCTGGTAAGTGCTCTTGACTCGTTGGAAAGGTTCGTGAATAATTAGATAATATCTAATTATTTAGATAATAGTGAGGATCTCGTTGATACTCACTCAATCTTGTACTGTGCTGCCGTGGCGGCATGTCGTATAGCAGGTGTTAAGTTCCCTGAAACTGACCCTGTTATACGACAAAGTTCTGCTGTACCGGCGTGGCAGTGCAGGATTGAGAGGCGTATTGCCGAGGCAAGGGCACTTATTGGCAAGCTGATCTGTTTTAGGGCGGGGAATACACGCCCCAGGGTAATGCGCTTTGTGAAACGGGCCTTTGTGGGGACTAATATTAGTCCTCAAGATTATACATCCCGTGTCACAGAGCGCATTGACTTTCTAAAACAGAAAGTCTATGCATGGGCAAACCGTATTCGTAGATTCAAAAAACGTGTGGACCGGTATCTCATTAATCGTACATTCCAGAGGGACCAGAGGTGGGTATACAGAAGCTGGGAAAGACCAGACCAATGTGTGACTAATGTACAGCGACCGGATGCGGACGCCACAGCCATGTTTTGGCGTAGCATCTGGTCGATGCCTATTAGTCATACTGAAGGCGATTGGATGCGAGACGTCGAGCGTGCATGCGAACATATTCCCGAAATGGAATGCGTGGCCATTTCTAGCCAGGACGTTTCACAAGCAGTCCGTCCATTAGCGAATTGGAAATCTCCAGGGTTGGACGGGCTGCACAATTTCTGGTTGAAATGGCTACGTAGCTCGCATGAACGCTTGGCATCTCAATTCCAATCAGCTGTGGAATCTGGGTCGTTACCAACATTCATGACGACTGGAATTACCCACCTGCTCCATAAGACAGGCAGTACTAGCGAGCCCGGCAATTATAGACCGATAACATGTTTACCATCGGTCTATAAACTTCTTACATCTATTCTGAGAGCTAAAATAGCTAAACATGTTGAAGACCATGCAATTATGTCAGCCTCTCAGAATGGATGTAGGAAGGGGGCTCGTGGTACTAAGGAGCTCCTCCTCATTGACATGGCCATTAGCCAACAAGTTCGCCGTAACCGAAAGGATCTGGCGGCATGTTGGATAGATTATAAGAAAGCGTATGACTCCGTGCCGCATACATGGCTTTTGAGGGTGTTAGAGTTGTATAAAGTAAATACAACTCTACGCACCTTCTTAAAGTCATGTATGGGGCAGTGGAATACGACTCTTTGCTATCCAGGATGCCGACGGATCCAGGAGGACGACGAACGTATTAAAATTGAGCGGGGAATTTTTCAGGGCGACAGTCTGAGTCCCCTTTGGTTTTGCTTAGCCATGAACCCTCTCAGTACTTTACTGGAGGGTTCAAGGTTAGGCTGCAAGTTACAGAGAAGTGGTCAGGTCATATCTCACCTGCTGTTCATGGATGACTTGAAGTTATTTGCCCACTCTGAGGCCCAATTGATAGACTTACTAAACGTAACCCAAAACTTTAGTAAATCTATCAATATGGAGTTCGGTGTGTGTAAATGTGCTGTCATTCATGTGAAGCAGGGAAAGATGGTGGAATCTGAGGGGATCCAACTCTCAGATTCCATTAACCTAAGAACGCTTCTCTTAACTGATACCTATAAGTAAGTACTTGGGAATGTCACAGGCTTTATGTATCAATGAAGCCGTCATGAAGCAATCGTTGCAAGAGCGTTTCTTTGGCCGCCTGAAAAAAGTACTAAAAAGTCTTTTATCAGGTGGCAACAAGGTTCGTGCTTGCAACGGTTGGGTCATGCCACTTCTTGTATACTCCTTTGGCATACTCAAGTGGACTCAGTCTGAATTGGACGCCCTGGACAGAAGAGTTCGCACTTTGTTGACAGCATATCGTATGCATCATCCACGTTCATCCGTGATGAGGTTGTACATCCCGCGAAAGTGCGGGGGTCGCGGCTTTCTGAATGTCAAGACCCTACACAATCGCGAGGTGTGCAATCTCAGAGAATATTTTCTCCGGGCGAACGTGGATATGCATCGAGATGTTGTCGCGGTAGACAATGGGCTCACCCCGCTCAGGTTGGCTAAGGAGAACTGGCGCATGCCTGTAGTACTTAGTACTGATGATCGCAAGCGTGTATGGCAGAGCAAGGAGCTTCATGGCAGGTTCCATCGGGCCCTGTATGGACCCGATGTAGACCTATTAGCCTCGGTGAACTGGCTACGCTTCGGTGACCTCTTTGGGGAAACCGAAGGGTTTGTTTGTGCAATTGCTGACGAAGTTATCAAGACGAATAACTACCGGAAATATATCCTGAGGGATGGCACTACTGATATTTGCCGTGCCTGTCACCAACCTGGTGAATCCCTCAGGCATATTGTTTCCGGTTGTTCACGTCTTGCTAACGGCGAGTACTTGCACAGACATAACCAAGTAGCCAGAATTATTCACCAGCAACTTGCTCTGAAGTACAAACTTGTAGACATCGAGGTACCGTACTACAGGTATGTAGCAGAGCCAGTTCTCGAAAATGGCCATGTCACATTGTACTGGGATCGATCTATCATCACGGACAGGACTGTTGTAGCCAACAAGCCTGATATCGTGTTGATAGATCGATCAGAGCGCCTCGCAATAATTGTTGATGTCACTATTCCTCATGACGAGAATCTCGTGAAAGCCGAAAAGGAAAAACAGATTAAATATCTGGACTTGGCTCACGAGATTGTCGACATGTGGGATGTGAACTCAGCAATTATTGTGCCGATAGTCGTGACCGTTAATGGTCTAATAGCCAAGAGCCTCGACCGTCACCTTAAGAGGCTCGCGTTGGGTGCTTGGGTCAAGGGCCTGATGCAGAAGGCAGTACTTCTGGACACGGCACGTATTGTGAGGAAGTTCCTGTCTCTGGAGCCCTAACCACCGGCAGCTTGGACCCTGTGCCCGATGCTGGTGGGACCCCACGGTTATTTTTATATTTTTAAATGTGTTTATTTTGTTAAAAAATATATTTAAAAATGTAATTTTAATTAGAAAAATCATAAATAAAGGAGATAATAATAACTCTCAAAGGGCCTCTGCGCGTTGGACCTATGTCTCCGTGTACGCCTGCCAAAGGGCCGGTTATTCTTCTAAGATCAAAGGTTAAAAGAATAGCCGTGATAGAGAAACAAATAATAATAAGCCCCCTAAAATCCAACCACGCGTCCTGATCGACCATCTGATCACGTGGGGGCACACACGACACAAACTTTACTGGCGTGGCTAACGTGGCACTAGTAGGGAGGAGAAGGACCCAAGCTAAGGTGACACGGTATACGCCGAGAGCTGCATGGCTAAGGGGGAGCTTAGTCCCTAGTATGTGAACTTTGGAGACCAGGGAACCTCCAGTTTTATTTGTCCCTTGCCGCGGTGAATGCAGAGCTCTGCCGCGGTCGACCGTATGTCTCTTGCTTCTCGTGGGAACACAATGGAAAACTATAATACTACACGGAGATATAATCTTGGATCACTCACCGGGGGTCGTCGGGAATCACACATAATTTCAAAGCGACAAAATGCAGCGTCATAACTCCTACAACTACTGATAATACAAGCCCATTACCGAATTCATCGCCCACAAGCTCTCTTTTTTCTTCACCAACCTCTTCGTCTAAATCATACCAAATCCAATCTAAAAACAGCAGCTTTTCATCAAAATAATCATCTTCATCACCACTTGCAGTAGGTGTTGCCCATGAAGCAATGATTGCTAATGTGACTGGGCCCACTATTGTCAAATCACGCGCAAGACTTAAATAGACCATTGATATGAATATGTTCATATGGCGCACATACCTCATTATCACTAAATTAGAAACACAGACACGTGGATACTTAGATTCATTACATCAAGCTTTTACAGAATTCCATTTTACGTGGCATATTCCAGGGAGATGCGCTTAGTCCGTTATGGTTTTGTTTAGCACTTAATCCACTCTCATATCTTCTTAATAATAATAGTCTTGGATATCAGTTAATTACTCCTGAAAGCCGATTCTCACTACCGCATTTATTTTACATGGATGACATCAAGCTCTATGCTAGCAATAAAGACGATCTATTCCATCTTGCAGACATCACTCAGCAGTTCACCGACGATATTTGCATGCAATTTGGTGTAGATAAATGCAAAATCTTACGTACGTTACGTACGTTTTAGAGACCGGTGAAACTATTGAAGCGATGGATGTTTGCACTGCCTGCAAATATCTAGGCTTCAAACAGTCTCGGAAAATTCTACAAAAGGAAACAAGAGCAGACCTAACAAAGAAATTTAAGATCCGATTAAACCTATTACTAAAATCACAACTCAACTCAAAAAAATTGATTAAAGCCATTAATACATTTGCTATTCCTATACTCACGTATTCATTTCGAATAAATAGCTGGTCACAAACAGATCTTAAAAACCTACAAAGAACAATAAACACACTCATGACAAAACACCGTAAACACCATTCAAAGAACGGCTTATTTTGCCACGCAAGGAAGGTGGCAGAGGATTAATACACAAACAAAACCTACATAATAAGCAGATGTCTACATTAAGGCACTACTTTCATTCCAAATCACAGCACTCAGATTTACATAAACACATCACAGGTATAGATAAAAAGCTTACTCCTTTAAACTTACAAAACCCACATTTGCAGCCTAATGAAAAATTTATCAGTCTTCAACAAAATATTACCAAATGGGCAGCGAAAAGTCTCCACGGAAGACATCGCAACGATTTGGGTCAAAGCTAATGGCTCATGAGAGTAGAACTTTTTCCAGAAACTGAAGGTTTTGTGCTTAGTATACAGAATCAAATTATAACCACCCGAAACTTTAGGAAATTCATTATTAAAGATCCAAACCAAACTTCAGATTTATGCAGACACTGTCACTCAGCTTCAGAAACCATACAGCACATAACTGGCGCATGTAAATTCCTTGTTCAGTCAGACTATAAACACCGCCATGATCAAGTAGCTGCAATAGTACACCAACATCTAGCACACCAGAACAATTTTATAAATAAGAAATCACCGTACTATACATATAAACCAGATACTGTACTCGACAATGGAACTTGTAAGTTATACTGGGATAGAACAATAATTACCGACAAAACAATTCACTACAATAGATCTGACATAACCCTACACGATAAAACTAACCAGACTGTTTATATTATTGACATAGCCATCCCTAACACTCACAAAATTCAGTCAACAATAGCCGGAAAACTTGCAAAATACCAAGATTTAGCCATAGAACTAAAAACACAGTGGAGAGCCCGTACAGTCCATATCGTACCAATAGTGTTGTCATCAACTGGGGTAATTCCAAAAACCCTGAGTCAAAGCTTAAATATCATTCACATGCCCAAACACTCACTACACTTATTACAAAAAGCCACTATACTCAATACATGCCGCATCACACGCAAATTTCTAACGTCATCTTCAATATCATCACCTTACTCTATCTGACGTGCCACGCTTTGTTCAGGCCCGCATGACACGGATTTTACCCCTCGAAAAAGGGAGTTGAATTATACATACATACATGCATACATAGACTCACGCCTGTTTCCCCGAAGGGGTAGGCAGAGGCATAGAGGAGTTGAATTAAATAAATAATAATAATCTATTTATTTGCAACATAGAACTCATTATCTAATATTAATATATAAAGCTAAAGAGTATGGACCAGTAGTTCCTGAGATTAGCACGTTCAACCAAACAAACAAACATACAAACTCCTGAACTTTATATTTTAGTCCTAGATTAGTATTAGATGTATTTCATACAAACGTATGTATACAAAATCGTCCTTTTTTAATAAGCACGTGCATTTTCTTAGAATATTAAATTTTACAAATAACTAACTTATAAAAGCTCCAGGGCTTAAATTAATTATTCAACTCTTTACCGTGGTCGCAGCCTGTATTTTTAAGTGAACGTTCTTATTAAAATGGAGAGGAAAAGGCCTCACTTAATGTTAAAAAGGTGCACTAGACCTCGACTTTTTTACAGAAATTGCAAGCAAGATTAAAGTAAGGGCTTATTGCAGCTTTGCAGGTTCTCACCCGTTCAAAAAAGGATGCTTTGTATTGACGAGACAAGGCGGCAAACGTTACAAATGAATTAAACATTATTTTAAAATTACCAGCTTATGTTTGCTACATGGGATCCAATATTGTGAAAGGTAATATTCAGCCAAATTTGGCTGGACTAGAAAGCGTATCCCAGGCATCAAGATTTGGATTGGATGGCTAACGCTAGGACGATGATGATAATGGCGTCTGAAATGGCCTTCCTGTGACGAGGAGGTCCATGCAGACAAGTCGGTCAAAGCTATTTCATATTTCTCTTAAAGTATTTACTCAATTGAGAACCGTAAAGTTGTCTTATATATATTTACTATAGGTTTATTATAGGTATTTATCCTGAGTTGACAAGCAAGTCTATAATAGACACAAAGATTATTATATTATATTATTACTCGTTAATAAATTAGCTTAGTTATTACGAATCGTTTGACATAAGTCTGCATTATAAAGTTAAATAGATTTTTCACTCAAAGAAGTAATTCGATTTGCTATGGGGTGCCTTCCAAATGGAGTTTAAAAAATTGAATATTATAAACTAATTATCCTTCTGACACATAAACTCAATATTGTAATGTAACTCAATATTATAATCCCTTAGGCAACCGAACTGAGCGAGAGTGGAGAAAAGACTTATTGGCGATGTGCGGTGTGTGCACTAAGCTAACTAGAATAAAATGCTGACATAGCAAAAATGGTAAAATGTATCTGGATGCATGACGTATGATCATGTCATCATATTAAGTTTCAGCAGAGGGTTATAGAAGAGAAAAGAAGCATAATTCGTGTGTTTATGTGGTAGACACTGTTTACAAACTTATGTGTATTTGGATTCTCCATCCCTTTAAACATCGGAGACGATACCCATATTGATTTTATTTAAATTCCCATCCGCCATCTTTGATCACAAAATAGATGGTGTTTTTGAATTCCCCATTCCTTAAAATATCGGAGACGATACCCATATTTATTTTTTTAAATTTTCCCATCCGCCATCTTTGATTTCCTATCCGCCATCTTTGATCACGAAATAGATGTTGTATTTGGATTCACCATCCCTTAAATCATCAGAGACGATGCCCATATTGATTTTTTAATTTTTCCCATCCGCCATGTTTGATTTCCCATCCGCCATCTTGAATCACAAAACAGATGTTGTATTTGGATTCCCCATCCCTTTAAACATCGGAGACGATACCCATATTGATTTTATTTAAATTCCCATCCGCCATCTTTGATCACAAAATAGATGGTGTTTTTGAATTCCCCATTCCTTAAAATATCGGAGACGATACCCATATTTATTTTTTTAAATTTTCCCATCCGCCATCTTTGATTTCCTATCCGCCATCTTTGATCACGAAATAGATGTTGTATTTGGATTCACCATCCCTTAAATCATCAGAGACGATGCCCATATTGATTTTTTAATTTTTCCCATCCGCCATGTTTGATTTCCCATCCGCCATCTTGAATCACAAAACAGATGTTGTATTTGGATTCCCCATCCCTTTAAACATCGGAGACGATACCCATATTGATTTTTTTTAAATTACCATCCGCCATCTTTGATCACGAAATAGATGGTGTTTTTGAATTCCCCATTCCTTGAAATATCGGAGACGATACCCATATTGATTTTTTAAAATTTTCCCATCCGCCATCTTTGATTTCCTATCCGCCATCTTTGATCACGAAATAGATGTTGTATTTGGATTCACCATCCCTTAAATCATCAGAGACGACACCCATATTGTTTTTTTTTAATTTTCCCATCCGCCATGTTTTATTTCCCATCCGCCATCTTGAATCACAAAATAGATGTTGTATTTGGATACCCCATCCCTTTAAACATCGGAGACGATACCCATATTGATTTTTTAAAATTTTCCCATCCGCCATCTTTGATTTCCTATCCGCCATCTTTGATCACGAAATAGATGTTGTATTTGGATTCACCATCCCTTAAATCATCAGAGACGATACCCATATTGATTTTTTTAATTTTTCCCATCCGCCATGTTTGATTTCCCATCCACCATCTTGAATCACAAAATAGATGTTGAATTTGGATTCCCCATCCCTTTAAACATCGGAGACGATACTCATATTGATTTTTTAAAATTTTCCCATCCGCCATCTTTGATTTCCCATCCGCCATCTTTGATCACGAAATAGATGTTGTATTGCGATTCCCCACCCCTTAAAATATCGAAGGCGATACCCATATCGATTTTTTAAATTTTCTCATCCGCCATCTTTGATTTCCCGTCCGCCATCTTGGATCACTAAATAAATTTCATTTTATTAATCAGCGTCCCGAAAATCTCGAAAACGATACTCATATAGATTGTATCCTATTCGTTTAGCCTTTTTTTGCCCTTGACCAAACCCTCCCCCTTCTCGTTTGATCATTTTATTATTTTTGTCTGGCCTCTAAAAGTTGTGGGGTAATTTTATATAGCCTATAGCCTTTTGGCATAATTGGGCTATCATAGGCAATAACAATTTTTTAAATCCGACTGCTAGTTCATGAGATAAGCCGACATTATCTTTTAGCCTTTTTAGCCTTTTGCCCGGCCCCAAAGGGTCGAAGCGTTATGTTATATAGCCTATAGCCTGCCGGAATAACTGGGCTATCGTATACAAAAAGAATTTTTCAGATCTGACCGGTAGTTCCTGAGATTAGCGCGTTCAAACAAACAAACAAACAAACAAACAAACAAACAAACAAACAAACAAACAAACAAACTCTTCCGCTTTATTATATTAGTATAGATATATAATTCGATTTATTTTCTTTCATCCGAACCTTCCTTATTCTTCACACTGGAGACACACTAGCCAACTTAGTTTTCTTCTACGTTTGCTTAATGCCGTAAATATGACGTAATACATTACAGGTACTCAGAGTCGTAATATTCGGGGTAATCTAATTATTGTTTTATTTATGTGCCACTCTCTTTCAGGTTTATGTGTGTAATACGTTGTGAATGTGTTCTTTATTCATACCAAAGCCACAAGATTAGCAGCGCAGTTAATTATACTTACTAACGTTACTATACAAACAGTCCTCTACTATTAGATATCGTATATAAAAAAGGACCACGTTCGTACGTGGTCCTTATTTTTGTATACGTTTTTTTATTTAAAAGGAAGTTAAACTTATAGATTATTTCAAAGATAAGGTACTGCAGAAAAACGGGTAAGTGCCATTCGTGCACCGAGGAAATCTGTACAAATGATCATGTTGAATATCCTTTATTTTCGAAATAAATTGCAAGTTTTAAGGTTCTGTTGTAAACTTCAAGGAGCCCATAACAGTATGGTCTTGCCATTGCCATGAGCCATAATTTTATTCGAATACTGTATGGATTGCTAAGCTAACGGGCTGTAATAAGGTATAGTAACGGGATAAAAAAGAAAGATAAATATAATAAAATTACAAAACAGCTGACATATTTTTTAAGTACGCAACGTTTTCAGAGTGGTATTTATATATACCACTCTGAAAACTTAAAAAATACTTGCGTTAGTTAATGCCAGTATAAGAATATGTTTATTGACTTGATATAGAAGTTTGACTTATAATCAAATTGATACCTGCACGTTTTCTAAAATAAAGGGTCCTGACTGGCAGACAGATAGACGGACGGATGGATAACAAAGTGAATCACCCTAAGAGGATCTATAGAGGTTATATTTTACCTTTTTAGTTACGGTAACGAACATTTCATCATGTTTGCCTGCAACGAACATTTTCGTTGTTGAATCTGATTCACAGTTCATATAAGTAAATGTGTTTCAAAATAAAATCACTATTCAGTCAGGACAGAAAATAATAACAGAAGACTATACTACCAGAAAAAGTCCCGTCGATATATGTATGTCTGGCGTGTGGGCTGTGTAGTGGCGCATCCACATTGAATATATGTATATTTTATTGAGTTACATTCAGAAAGACGGTAACATTCAATAACTTTTAGCAACAATCTATTGAGATAACTCGACTGCTTTGTTATAAAATATAGTGCTCTAACATTCTGAAACGCATGCTCAACAAAAGCTACTGCGATGAAGAAACATCCCAGTAACTGTAGCAACGTTAAAATGGAAATAATAGAGCGAGCCTATAGTATCTTTCAGCTTCCAGTATGTATACATCCCGTCATCCCGGGCGTCACCATGCACGAGATTAGTGTAGCCCTAAAACAACTTCAAAACAACAAGTATTACGACAAACCTTTTGAACGCTGGCAGCGCACCTGCCGTGGAAATCCCTTGGAAGCTATTTTATTCCGTCATATGGCATGGCACCGATCTATCGTGGTGCTTTTCTTGAAGAAAGGTGACGAAGAAGAAATGGCCGTTTGGGCAGGAGGGTTCTAAAGTGGTGGCATGTACCGGACGACGCAGCATCTGATCTCTTTGAGATCGCGGGAAGCGATTGGATGCGGGCAGCTCAAGATCGCCCTCTGTGGAGGGAGAACCTTTTGATAGGTATATGTCCAGGAGTAGACGTTTCTAGGCTGATATGAGAAGTCTATTTATAATGTCTTAAGCAGAGTTGTGGTATGTAGGTAGGTATATTAAATTTTTCAGCTTGGGATTTTTATCCAAATAATAGGCCTCATTTTTTCTGAGCTATTATAGAACGAATCTTAGAACTTTACTATACTCTTTCTCTGTCTTATGCTTACTTCACATTAGCGAAAATTATATCACACCCAAGCGGAAGGCGGTACGCGCCGATCTCTGTCCTTCGTGAATTCGTATCAAAACATTTTCTGCACAACAACCACCAAAACAATATGCCTCCTTATTGTCAAAGCAAAAGGTCCAGAGACCAATATGTATGTTGCAATAAATCATATTCAAGGCAAGACCATACGTACGTGTGAACTATAAACACTTAGATTGAGTGCGACGGCCACCTCGTAACGGCGACAAATTTCCCCTGGGCTACCCCTGGGAACAGCGTGTTATCGTGCCGAGATACGCGATAAATTCCATCCGAACAAGTTTATCTTGTGAATTATTTGTTATATTTTGTTGCAGTATTTGACTAATGTGTCGAAAATTTTGTATTTTATTTCAGTAATTTAATATCCTTCTTGTGCTCTTTGGTGTTTTGAGTTTCGATTGTATAATAATATATGAGCCAAAGTGGTATTGAAGTTAAAATTGTTTGAGAACAGAGTTTTGGGTATCATGTGATAAGATTACAATTTATGTAGGTTGCACAATATTAGTATTCTTGTCACCTCTCCAACAGACGTTCTGACATAAATTAAATGATCAATTTACTCAAAAAATGCTAAATACTGTTAATATATTTAAAAAAATAACCATTTTGTAAACGGTTATTAATAATTTAAGTAAATAAAACATCTACTTCGAAGGCGTATTTACTAAGATCGCAGAAAACAATTGGATGCGGACTGTGATCCGTATAGCAAACCTTGCGGAAGCTATGCTTATTGCCATCTCTTGGTTGAAATAATGATATCCAACATATTTTTATAATATGTAATTCAACACAGAAATATTATACATATTTGTGTATAATGTTCTGTATATAACGTGTGTGCTTGTACAAAACAAACGGTAAAAGACAGCATGCAATCATTTGATGGTATCGTTTGATTGTCATCAATATGTATAAGCGTACTATGAGATTACTATATGGTCTGTGTATGAGATGAACTTCAATCCCCTGGATATTTTACTTTAAAATTAACGTATCAAATATTCAGAATGTGCTTAAACGGCGTATAAAAAGAAATATGCATGTAGGTAAGCTTAACATTATACAGTGTCATTAAAATTAACTGTGTTTAAAGTAGGACGGCTTTTTTGACCCTGAATGATTTTTGTTACGTGCTTTTCAGTTACGTTCAACACTCATAGAGATGCAATACCTTTTAATAGAGGGTGACTGACTAAACAGAGGGTGTTATAAGGGAACGTGTATGGAGATCTGTATGTCTGTCGATAGTAGGTATTGTAGCTCCTCCTCCATTCAAATGGCTCGACTCAACTCGACTGTCGCAATGTTCTTAATGAATGTAATCAGTTTGCCAACCTGTAGATAAAGCTGAAAACGGAAAGTTAAATTCGTCGCTGACCCATGCCACTGAATCTCGCAAGATCTACCTCAAAGCGTGCTTGGAGGTTGATCACATGAAATAACTATCTAAGTATTTCAATCCCGAACTTGTAAGATCTCTATTTTGCGAGATCTCTATCTCGCTAAATCGAGATTCTATGAGATCAGGTTTACATTCCCTAGTTACAAATTACCAGTATGGAATCCTCGTGCGAAGACATTGAAATAAGCAGTATTTAATACATCTGATGCGCTAAAAATATTTTTTGTATTATTCCCGACAAAACCTATAATTTTCTTTGTAAACAATGATGTTATAAGTAAAAATATTTTTGTAAACATTTGAAGTTTGTTATGTAATAATTTTAAATTGAGTTAGTATCTTATGTTCTGAAGCATGCAGTGTTTACCTGTAATTGGTTATACAATAGGACTAGAAACCAAATTAATTTTGTATACCGAGCTTGATTTATTGTTATAACTGTTGGTAAACCAAATAAATAAAATAAAAGATAAACTATTACCTACTGTAATGGATATTTGTATGCAGAAGTTCTGACGTTATTTACCTTTACCAAAGCTCGCAATAATTAACTTTAGTATGAACTCAACTTCCAAAAGTCAGTGATGCGAACCTTCGAGCACATACGAAGCCTTTGGCTTAGCGAAACTCATTTTAGTTAGAATAAACTTTAGTAATAATAAATGTTGATCAAATAACCATTCGCCGTTTTATTCGTCGCAGCGAAAAAATATTCACTTCAAATAACCTGAATATTTAATATCTGTTTGTTTGCCACCAGTACGGGGACGAACATGTTAAAATAAAATGTCACTGAAAAAACATGAGAGACAATTAAATATGCGCACGTTTTTTTATCGAGTGACAGGTTTGCGGCTTCCGAATAGCTAATTGCCAATAAAATCCGCTGATAGCGTAAATAATTAAATTTATTTTAGCGTTGAAACTCAACCTACTATTGGGCTTTTGTCGATCATGAAACTTTCGTACGAGATAAATATCTGAGGGTGAAATGATGGTATAGAAAAGTAGCAATGAATTGGTATATTAGGGTAAACATGGCCTGCATATTTGATACTGAAATGGGGTTTTTGAAGAGTTATACAGTATAATCACGTCTTCCTGTGAAAGTGCCAAAACTTCAATAGTATTTATAAAATTGTGACTGCGGCGTGTAGCGGGTATCATAGTGGTGTACACCACATTTCTCATAAGTGACTTTCAAGTGGTAATGCCCTATAATTTTACGTATTTTTTCGCAAATCCAATAACGAAAGAATAGGCTTTCGTCCTAAAATGTAATTAGCGATTGATTCGTTCCTTTATTAGATGTTAAACCGAAATAACTGATTTTTTCTTCAAAAATCGATCAACAACATTACTAATTACGGTTTTTTAAAAACCTTTTTGAATTTGACACGAAAACGCTGTAAACCATCATGGCGGTTGAGTGATATCACAAAGTGCAAAACAAAACAAACCGTGAATGAAGTCTGTTCTGGTGTACCCACTTTTATTTTGTTATATTCGATTTGACAGGTATAAAGTTTGACGTTTTCAATTCAATTCAATTCAAATAATTTATTGCAGACTTTTCAGTCCATAAAATGTTAGTAGTACATCGAGACAACTTAAAACTATGTTAGTAACTTATACATACACATACCTACAGCACACAAACAAAAACAAAAAAGAAAAAGAAACAAAACAAAACAGTACCTACGATATGTGCATCCTTATCCAATGCCTCCAGATTGGACTATGGATATATTCTGCAATGACTCTCAGGTAGCTGTTGGGACTGTCCCTGACCCTTCGCATCAGCGATGCTACTCTTTTACGTAAAATGTCATGAAAACCATCCACTCGTGGTTCAGCAAACATCGCTGATGCACTACAGTGGCGAGGCAACCCCATCAGCAACCTGAAAGCATTGTTATATTGAACCCGTAGGGCACTGACGACCCGCTGCGTATAGCTAGTCCACAAACTACATGTATAAAAGGATTGACAGTATGCCCTATACAGTGTCGTCTTTACAGCTTTAGAGCATCTGGCAAATCTCCGTGCTAACATATTACATCGGATCGTCAGCCCCCTACGCTCCATCTCTATGTCTTGTTCATCTGTCAGATCCTCATTTACGACATGACCTAGGTACACAAATTGTTTTACTGTGTTTAGTGCAACTCCTGATAGTGTCACAGGTGGTACGCAAGAGGGACTCTTACACCGCGCCCTAAACACCAGGAGCTCACTCTTTTTCACATTGTACATCAAGCCATGTGCATCTGCATATATCTCACACACGCGTATTAATTTCCTTAAGGCGCTGATCGATGGGCTCAACAGCACCATGTCATCAGCGTAACTAATGTTGTTGCATATTTCACCATCTATTGAGCATCCTACATTGGCGCTGTTAAGCTCACGGATTAGCCCATTTACATAAATATTAAAGAGTGTGGGAGAGCTCAATCCGCCCTGCCTGACTCCACACTTCAATGGGAAAGGGTCCGAAAAGGAGCCCGACCACTTGACATAGTTAGTTTGATGATTGTACCAGTACGTAAAGATGTTAATTATTTGGTCAGGTACTCCCATATTCCGCAGCTTATCCCATAGTATCCTATATTGGACCCGATCGAACGCCTTAGAGAGATCCAGAAAGGCGGCATATACCGGCGTTTTGCGATCCGTGTAGTAATTGACGGTGTGCTTTAGAACTAATATTGCACTCTCCGTCGAAAGGCCAGGCCTAAACCCAAAGGCGTCTTCAAGATTAGCGAATTACGCGAGATAGTTATTCAACACACCGTCCAAGACCTTAGCGGTTACAGTAGCTAATGTAATAGGTCTATAGTTATTTATTTCGCTGATGTCACCTGTTTTGTTTTTTACGATAGGTACTACAACCGCCCGGGTAAGATTATCCGGCAAGTACGCATGCCTTATACAACAGGTAAAAAACCTCGCTAAAACTTGACACAGGAGCGGACCCCCATACCTCAGATGCTCCACGCTAAGCCCATCATGTCCAGGAGATTTGCCCTTACTCATGTTCTTTAGAACCTGTGATACCTCATCTGTCGTTACTGTAATTGGTTCTCCTGTCAGAGGACCGCCAGCCCGTAGGATCTCCCTGTCAACTATCACCCGAGGCTCCACCGTAAAGTGTTGCCTGAACATATTGGCGATGTCCACAGCTTCCGTTTTACCCCCCACACTAACCGGTAGACTCGGCCTCAGATTTAATTTGCCAGTTTGTTTCCAGAATTGGCTAAAAGACTTATTCTCGTGGTGCGTAGCAAGAATGTCCATACGAACCTGTTCGCGATTGTCCTGAAGGGACTTAAGGTTTTTCTTAAAAGCTTTTCTGCTCTCTGACATTGCCTTCCAGATAGGACCTGAGACCGGTTTACCACTAGCACGCCACCTTTGAAAGTGAAGCCGAGCCTCCCTATGGTAGTCTTTGACGTATTTATTCCATCCCGTGATATATCCACCTCGCCGGACCTCTCTGCAACGACTACTTTCGATAGCTCTGTCGAAAGTCTGCTCTGTAGAATTTATGATATCATTATACAATCTATTTATGGCTTTATTATGATTTTCATTATTACAATCACAATTCGTGCACTGATTTAATTCTGTTGGAAAATCTATATCACTTAATTTACAATTACCGATTTGCTCATAAAGAGATATTTGTATTTTGTTTCTTTCCCCCCATATTATCTTATTAACATTATTATTATATATAGTTTTCTTAGGTATAATGACATTCAAGTTGCATTCGACCTGTAGCGGTAGGTGATCAGACCAATACACACCCTGACAAACCCGCACGCTGAAAACTGATCTCCATGCTGCCTCCGTGACCAGACAGTGGTCTAGCCACCTTCTACAACCGTGCGCATCACTTACAAAGGTATACGTGTCTGACCCCTCACGCAATGACATTATATCAGCACATATCCATCTCTGGCTTGAACAAAAGTTCATCATTTCTACACCAAAAAGTTGGTGGGGGTGTGCATTATAATCCCCTAACATAAATACTGATTCAAGGCCCAGGTTGTCAATAATAGATACAACTTCCCCTAAACAGTTAGTGACTTCCGCCAGGTTTTCTGTCGAGTCTGTAGGCATGTAGATTGAAAATATTAAAATTTCATTATGCGCTATTTCTATTTTTATCGCCGTCAATCTATCACTTTGACATTGTATCACACTAACAATATTAAATAAGCTTTTACGCCACAATATTCCTACACCGCCGTATGGCCTTCCTCTTAATAAGCTACTTGACATATCCACGGCAGACTTACCGGTGTAGCTGAAATCTTCATGTATGCCGCCAAGCAAAGGAATTTCATGAGGTAACAACCACAGTTAGTTATATTTACTACCAAAACGTCAACAACATGAATGGCGGACGCACTGATAGACGTAATGCTCTCTGATTGGTGTTCACTGTCACAAGAATAAATACATTATTTTTAGTTTTCGAATCCTAAAAATAACATTAATCTTACCTTTTTATAATAAATAATAAACTTTATTGACATCTTAAAATCATAATGAATCTATAGATACTACAATCAAACCGATTTATTCTTAGTGGACACAAGCCTATTGTTTATATGAAATGGCCATACCATTTCGGTAACCGAAACAAGCTGCCTTAAAAATAAAATATACAACTGTCCCGACAAGCCTCAAATCTCGTTACCACAGCATCAAAACGACTTGGATAAAATTTCCACCAGCCAACCAACCTAAAACTCCCATACTTCACCAAGTAAATCAGCTTTATCCAGCGACAGAATAATTTAACTTCCGCTAAACCGCGGGTTTGCATACCGGCGTAGTTTTGTTTCTTTTATCGGACCGTAACTGCGGAAACTAAAACCACTGTGTGAACGTTGACTTACGGGACTTGACTGACTGAGTAGAGGGCTTGAAAACAGCGGGAACGCACGCTGAGCGGGCAAGTATTTCATTACGTCATAATAATATGATGTTAAAAGGACCTCGTGCTCTTAAGATGTCAAAGTCTTCTTACTAGTCTAAACGTATCTGACAGAATTTAGCTTTTCCACAGGGCGACTGCTTGTCTGACCCGCAACTCAAAGGGATAGCGATATTATGGAATATCGCTATAAAATATATACTACAAACCATGTATACTAGGTAGTCTCAGTTTATTCATAGGTACTAACTCCCGATATTGACTTAAAGTGATAACTCTATATACATTGGTCTACATAGATCTCCTCAATTCGGTGTGTTTGAACATTTAAAGAGAAAAACGTTAAATTGTAAAACCGAGGGGATGTTCAAACACTGGTAATAGAACACAAATTAATATAAAATTATTTTCTCTCAGTCAATTTTTTGTTTTCTCTTTGTTAACTAGCACAATTATTAATTATCACTTGCCCCGTGCCTCGGCAAGCACGTTAAGCCGTCGGTCCCGGCTGTCATGAAGATCTTTGACAGTCGTTATAGAGAGTCAGTACCTTCTTAATAAACTGACACTAGTCTAAACAATAGAATGTAGCTATCCCTTCGGGTTGCGGAGGTTCAGCCAAATCCGGACCGAATTGTAAGCGGACCCCAGGTTGAAACTGGGATAACGCTAGGGGGATGATGAGTTAGTACACATAGAGATGTGTACTAACTCATCATCCTACTACTATGAGGCATTAACTTTATTCCCCGATAATTGTTGCATTCTTGGACATCTCCCTTATTTTTAAAAATGGGCACTAGGTAACTCCTGCACCATTCCTTGGGTACTGTCTCCTCATGCAACATCTTATTGAAGAATAAAGTCAGCCACGCCCATCCATCCTCCTCTAACACCTTCCATGCTTCTACTGGTATTCCATCTGGTCCTAATGCTTTTCCATTCTTCATTCCACTCACAGCCCGTCTTACCTCATCCTTACTTATTACATTCACTAGTCCAATATTCTTCGCCTTGTTCTCAAGCATTTTGCACCAATCATTCTCTTCATTCATTAATTTTTCAAAATATGTTCTCCATCTTTCTTTAATCCTATCATCATCCGTAAGAACCACTCCTGTTTCATCTTTCATACACTTGATATGAGATACATCCCTCGCCTTTCTCTCTCTAGCCTTAGCCAGTCGGTATAAATACTTTTGGCCCTCCGGCTTCTCAATTAATCCGTATATATTGTCAAGGGCTTTTGTTCTAGCTAAGGCAACGGCTTTTTTGGCTCTTTTCTTACATTCATCATACTTCTTTTTCTTACTCTCTTTCAACGAGTCATTACCTTCTTTCATCAGCTGCCATTCCTTAAACCTTGCTTTCTTTTCCTTGAGCACACTCTGTACTTCCTCTGTCCACCACCAGGTATCCTTATCTTTCATACGTTTTCCTTTCGATTCTCCTAAAACATCTTTTGCTACTCATCTCCTCCCAACTCTCATTCACGCTGCAATCCTTCATATCGCCCATCTCAATCATTTTATCTACCACTCTATTTCTGAATTCTACTGCACATTCATTCTTCTCTAACATATACCATTTTACTTTTGGGGGTAGCTGCTCCTTGGTTCTTTTCGAGCTCAGCCGAATTTTTAATTCGACCACCAGGAGTCTGTGCTGTGAGACTAAGTCTTCTCCCGGTACCACCTTACAGTCTTTGACCCAGTTGATACGTTTACGCCTTAGCAGAAAATAATCAATCTGGGTCATATGGTGGCCACTATTGTAGGTTACCAGGTGTTGCTCTTTTTTTTGGAACCAAGTGTTAGCCACTATAAGATCAAAAGCGGCAGCAGCTTGGAGAATTGCTTCTCCATCGCTATTTCGGCTGCCGAAACCCCAGCCTCCATGTACTCTTCCATACTCTCCACTTGTTGTCGCTACTTATCATAGGTAGTTAAAGTATAATTTTCGCCTTAGCTGTAAAATTATTACATTTATTTTCATGTTTGCGTATACTTTTTATGCTTAAGGACCAAACATAACATCAGTTTTAGTCCTACCTTTACTCTTTATAAGACATTCTATCAAAGTATCGAATGGAGTAAGGAATCTCTCAATTTAATTACCTATAGAATACTAGAGGATGCCCTTAGCTACACGCGCATATTTATTCTAATGTAGGTAACTGTTTCTGTCGATCGCGTAGGAATTTCGAGAAATCCCTTCTAAGTGCACCCCTACGGTCCCTTAGGAACCTATGTACATGCCAAATTTCAGCTCCTTGCGCCTAATAGTTTCTGCTGTAGCGTGTCGGTCAGTCAGTCAGTAGGTAACGCAATAATGTTATATATACACATCTTTTTCACAAAAGTGTTAAGGACTTTTAAATCTTCTCTCGACACTAAGTATAGACCTAACTTTAAGAAATAATGAACCAACCGTAGTAGGATTACAACAGTATGGTTCACTCACATTAGTAAAAGGTGCTCTAAATAAAATAACACCAACATAAATAAACCCGTGTCAGTAAATACATCTGTTTTATAACCCCCAGGAAACGCGGGATCCATTCTCTAACCATTTGCCGTGTGGTCTTCATCCAACAATACACAATTACAAGCTAACGAGTCTCCCAACGAGTGTCATGAACACCCGCGACATTCAAAGCCACCGTGCATTACATTCGACCGATAACTTTTTATCACAGAATGGAACATCAAACTAGCGGTCTCGCGAACTATAGCTCCGTAACGGCACGAACTGAAGCGAATTCACGCTTCACTTGCTTAAGGGACTGTTTAAAAAACTGAAGAATCCAAAGAAACAATACGATTAGTCTCTCGCTGCGACTTGCTTGACCGTGTTATAATGTCATTGAACTGATGATTTTGAATAGTCTGTAAAAGTAAAATGCAATCAAAACGAAACGAATAATAAAATTCATAGTTTTTTAAAAGCAATAAACAAACTTTATAAGTATAGAAACGCATTAAATTACAAAACATGATGACCTAAACTCATTCTGTGGCAGGAATGATCGCCGCGTCAATATTATATGATTCCTTGTGTTTGAACTTAATTTTGCCTCACCTATGAATTGAGTTCACTGAATAGATACTATAGACAAAATTGACTGCGAAATACAAATCTGAGGCGGCGACAAACTAAATTAACATTGCTTTGAAGTAACGAACAAAGTAACTACCAATCGTCAATATTAGTATACAGCCAAAAACATTACTTTACCGTCAATTTCAAGCCAAAATAGCCATTAACATATAATTCATTGCAATAATCTAATTGTACACTCGGTCATAACTCATAGATCAAATGTTCATAGGATTGCGCTATTCGTGATTACACCCATCACATTAACATTCATAATGATGTTTGCTACATTATTTACTTCTCCTGCGCTGTCCTAAATTGAACCAATGAATTATTAATGTCCTTTAGTGTTGCCAACTGCTAAATTTCACAAGATATTACGGTTTTCAAAAGCTTCTCCATGGTAATACTTGAAGTTTTCAGTGTAAATTACGCTACAACGCAATATGATAATACCGTTTTATATATAAATATAAACTTTGATGGTAATAAATGCTAAGTTCCTTATTTCGCTTCATTTATGATTTACTTATAACGCCTAAAGCTTCAAATAAAAGCTACACTAATATTCCTTCGATACAAGACAATAATGTAGTCGGTGGAAGGAGTTTAGAATTACATGCAAAATGCATCTACGAGTACAGAGAATAAACCTGAACGCACAGCTCTGTGCCTGAATGCAAAATATTTTACCAGAAAAGTCTTGCATACGTACATAGTTACATACGTATGCAGTACATTAAACGCTATTCAGTATACATAATTATACTGAATAGTGTTTAATGTACTGCAGACTTTATGTATAAGTTTAACCTGGATTTTTTTTAAAGACAGCCTTAAACTTTAGGTTACTAAAAGAGTCCGAATTGGTACTCGAAGATGTATAGTAGCTGGATCTTTTATAATTACTAAGTTTTCAGTACAATATAAATAATATACAATATAATATCTTAAAAGATCACATACCTTATTTTGGGAATATTTTTTGTAATAATTATGTGCATTGTGCATATTCATTCCATAACATAAACTTTTGGTAATTGTCCCCTACTAGCAACACAAAGGTCACAACAAGTATCAACTCGTGATTATTAATTAACAACGCCACAAACACTAATATAAATTGACTGCACGGTTGGCGTAGAGGTTTAGGTAAGCGGCCGCCTCGCCGCTTGACATTGCGCCGAGTGTTGTGGGTTCGATCCCCACACGAGACAACACTTTGTGTGATTCATAAATTGTTGTTTCGAGTCTGGGTGATCATTGTGTCCGTTAGTTGTATGTTTGTCAAGTTCCCCGCGACACAGAATTTAGTCCTAGTGCGGGAGTTATCTCTAAAAAAAGAAAGAAAAGAACTGATCCGCTAAGTGAGGACGACAATATGCTATGCGATAGCAATTTAAACTTTCGTGGTCACTAATATTAGTTACAGAAGTGATAGCCGAGTGAAGAGACCGACAGACTGCTACGCAGAGGGTCTCGGTTTCAAATCCACGGCACGCACCAATGACTTTTCGAAGTTAAGTGCGTATTAAATTGTTAATTATCGCTTGCTTATCGGTGAAGGAAAACATCGTGAGGAAACTTGCATGTCTGAGAGTTCTTCATAATGTTCTCGAAAGACATGTGAAGTCTGCCAACCCGCACTTGGCCATCGTGGTGGACTATGAGAAGAGACCCGTGCCCAGCAGTGAGACAGTATAAGGGGCTGATGATGAATATTAGTTCGGATATGCTATGCATTTGTGTGGCAAACATGGCCTTCAACATCTGTTACGGAAATAAGGTTTTCGAATTGCGGTACGTACAGCATAATCACGTCCTCCTATGAAAGTGCTTAAACTGCCATGGTATTAATTTAATTGTGACTACAGCTTATTGCGGTGTACAGCAGATTTCTCTTAAGCCACTTGCGGTCGTCATGAGCTTTATTTTTGCGTCATTTTATCACAAATACCGATAACGAGCGAAAGTTTCTGTGTAATGGTATGGCACGTTCACCCAAATAAACTGCCTTAAAAAATATACGACTGTTCTGTCAAGCTTCAATTCTCGTTACCACAACGTCAAAACGACCTGGGTAAAATTTCCACCAGCCAACCAACCTAAAGCTCCCATACTTCACCAAGTAAATCAGCTTCATCCAGCGACAGAATAATTTAACTCCCGCTAAACCGCGGGTTTGCATACCGGCGTAGTTTTGATTCTCTAGTCGGACCGTAACTGCGGAAACTAAAACTACTGTGTGAACGTTGACTTACGGGACTTGACTGACTGAATCATTGTATTCGAAATCTTATTTCTGGTCTTATTTGCCAGATTCCAAAAACTTTTGGTTTAGTCTATCATCAATATGGTCATGTACTTCAAATTATTTATCTAAGATCTTACTGCTAACATTCATTATTTTACTTAGATATTACTTATTGTACTTACTCACAACGAACCAAAGCACATATTAGGAGATGTCATAGTTATTAATAGGTTCAACACCGAAAGTGATCACTGACAAGTACTAATCTCTGTATAATTATATTACAGCTAAAATGCCCTGAGCAGAGGGCTTGAAAACAGCGGGAACACACGCTGAACGGGAAAAAAATCATTTCGTAAGGTATCAAGTCTTAGATAGGATAGCGCTAAAATGATGATAAATATTTAATATGTAAACATACAAAATAGCAGAAGCCGATGAATTTGAACATTGAAAGAAACGTGATGGAATAGACCCACAGTATCAATACCAAGTGTTCACAACGACAACGAGTTTCGTCACTCGTGTAGTCCCACGGCAAGTAAAACTGTAAGAACCCGCAATGAACCTAGTCATAAAATAAGTAATACTCGTACGATAAAAAGAAAGGTAAAGCAAAGTAAATAAGTGCTTAATCTTGCTGTGAATTATTTTTGATGGCTATCAAAAAACCCAGACTATCAAAAGGCAGCTGGAATGTGAATCAGATAGTTATATTAATCTCGTATAAATGGATTTGTACCAACTATTGCATACAACGGTGAAAAGCTGTCCACTGTTTGAAAATTGCATTATCACTATGTATATAATACGATTTCAAGTTGCAGTTAAACTAATAGTGAATAGTGGGACATAGTTAGAACCTCTTTCAACAACAGGCTATGCGACATACAAATAAAGAACATAACTGTGGAGTTATTATAAAGTCTGTGTCTATTTAGACATATTATTGTATTACTTGAGCGATTAGTATTGTAATAGCTCAAGTAATACAATAATAGGTATGTCTAAATAGACACAGACTTTATGATAACTCCACAGTTATGTTATGACTGAACCTTATTACAAAACAACTACATAACATAAGTAGTTCAAAGTATAATTCTTTCCTTAGCTGTAAAATTATTACATTTATTATATACGTTTACAAATATTATTTATGCTTATATTATGACATTACAACCTTATTTTAAAATAAAGACTAAAAATAACATCAAGTTTAGTCCTACCTTTACACTATTTCAGACAATAAATCAAAGAATCGAATCTAATGAAGTATCTTCGTGTTTGATTTATAAATATTAGCTTCACAGAAGTTTTGTATTGTTCTATAACTTTTACAGAGAAAAAACAGTACTAAAATAAGGGCTCCAAAATCATCTCTCGGTGTTTAGTAGAGACCGAACTCTAATAACGATCGAACCAACAGTACAGTTGAATTATAACAGTATTATTTACTGACTAGCTGACCCAGCGAACTCCGTATCACCTTTTTAAGAGTTTTTAATTAATTCCCTTTTTCCAAGTCCCTTTTCCAAAGTTACCATTGACTTAGCGCTTAATCTCTTATCATTTCAGAGTCTATAAATGATGAACAAACAAACATAGATATTTATACAATATTGAATTCCCCATTCCTTAAAATATCGGAGACGATACCCATATAGCCTTTAAAAAGAAATCCCGTCCGTCATCTTTGATTTCCTATCCGCCATCTTTGATCACGAAATAGATGTCGTATTTGGATTCACCATCCCTTAAATCATCAGAGACGATACCCATATTGATTTTTATAATTTTTCCGTCCGCTTTCTTTGATTTCCCATCCGCCATCTTGAATAACGAAATAGATGTTGTATTGGGATTCCCCATCCCTTTTAATGTCGGAGGCGATACCCATATTGATTTAAAAAAAAATCCCATCCGCCATCTTTGATCACGAAATAGATAGTATTTTTGAATTCCCCATTCCTTAAAATATCGGGGACGATACCGATATCGACTTTAAAAAAAATCACGTCCGCCATCTTTGATTTCCCATCCGCCATCTTTGATCACGAGATAGATGTTGTATTTGGATTCTCCATCCCTTAAACTACCAGAGACGATACCCATATTGATTTTTAAAATTTTCTCATCCGCCATCTTTGATTTCCCGCCCGCCATCTTGGATCACTAAATAAATTTCATATTATTAATCAGTGTCCCGAAAATCTCGAAAACGACACCCATATAGATTGTATCCTATTCGTTTAGCCTTTTTTTGCCTTTGACCTAACCCTCCCCCTTCTCGTTTGACCATTTTATTATTTTTGTCTGGCCCCTAAAAGTTGTGGCGTAATTTTATATAGCCTATAGCCTTTCAGAATAATTGGGCTATCAGAGGCAATAACAATTTTTAAAATTCGACTGCTAGTTCCTGAGATTAGCCGACATTATATTTTAGCCTTTTTAGCCTTTTGCCCGGCCCCAAAGGGTCGAAGCGTTATGTTTTATAGCCTATAGCCTTCCGGAATAATTGGGCTATCGTATGCAAAAAGAATTTTTCAGATCCGAGCGGTAGTTAACAAACAAACAAACTCTTCCGCTTTATTATATTAGTATAGATTAGTAAAAGTCGCTCTAAATAAAATAAAAAAACAACATAAGTCGTCTCAGTAAATACATCTGTTTTATAGCCCTCAGGAAGCGCGGGCTCCATTCTCCGAGCGTTTGCCGTGTGGTCTTCATCCAACAATACACAATAACAAGCTAACGAGTCTCCCAACGAGTGTCATGAACACCCGCGACATTCAAAGCCACCGTGCAACAATCGACCGATAACTTTTTATCACAGAATGAAACATCAAACTAGCGGTCTCGCGAACTATAGCTCCGTAACGGCACGAACTGAAGCGAATTCACGCTTCACTTGCTTAAGGGACTGTTTAAAAAACTGAAGAATCCAAAGAAACAATACGATTAGTCTCTCGCTGCGACTTGCTTGACCGTGTTATAATGTCATTGAACTGATGATTTTGTTAAATAGTCTGTAAAAGTAAAATGCAATCAAAACAACGAAACGAATAATAAAACGCATAGTTTTTTAAAAGCAAGAAACAAACTTTATAAGTATAGAAACGCATTAAATTACAAAACATGATTACCTAAACTCATTCTGTGGCAGTAATGATCGCTGCGTCAATATTTTATGATTCCTTGAGTTCGAACTTAATAGCCTCACCTATGAATTGAGTTCACTAAATATGTAGATACTGCAGACAAAATTGACTGCGAAATACAAATCTAAGGTGGCGACAAACCAATCTTAATATATAAAATCCTTGCGTTACTGACTGACTGACAGACACGCTACAGCCGAAACTTTTGGGCGCAGGAAGCTGAAATTTGGCATGTATGTTCCTTGGGGACCGTAGGGGTGCACTAAGAAGAGATTTCCCGAAATTCGCACGGGATCGGCCAAAACGGGTAAATTAAAAAAAAAATGCAGGCGTAGCTGCTGGCGTCCTCTAGTAAGGTTATAAAACACCAAATCAACATCGCTTTGAAGTAACGACCAAAGTAACTTCCAATCGTAAATTTTAGCATACAGCCAAAATCATTACTGTACCGTCAATTTCAAGCCAAAATAGCCATTAACATATAATTCATTGCAATAATCTAATTGTACACTCGTTCATAACTCATAGATCAAATGTTCAGAGGATTGTGCTATCGTGATTACACCCATCACATTAACATTCATAATGATGTTTGCTACATTATTTACTTCTCCTGTGCTGTCCTAAATTGAACCAATGAATTATTAATGTCCTTTAGTGTTGCCAAGTGCTAAATTTCACAAGATATTACGGTTTTCAAAAGCTTCTCCATGGTAATACTTGAAGTTTTCAGTGTAAATTACGCTACAAGCAATATGATAATACCGTTTTATATATAAATATAAACTTTGATGGTAATAAATGCTAAGTTCCTTATTTCGCTTGATTTATGATTTACTTATAACGCCTAAAGCTTCAAATAAAAGCTACACTAATATTCCTTCGATACAAGACAATAATGTATTCGGTGGAAGGAGTTTAGAATAACATGCAAAATGCGTCTACGAGTACAGAGAATAAACCTGAACGCACAGCTCTGTGCCTGAATGCAAAATATTTTACCAGAAAAGACTTTGCATACGTACATAGTTACATACGTATGCAGTACATTAAACGTTATTCAGTATACATATACTGAATAGTGTTTAATGTACTGCAGATTTTATGTATAAGTTTAACCTGGTTTTATTTTAAAGACAGCCTTAAACCTTAGGTTACTAAAAGAGTCCGAATTGGTACTCGAAGATGTAGTAGCTGGATTTTTCATAATTACTAAGTTTTCAGTACAATATAAATAATATACAATATAATATCTTAAAAGATCACATACCTTATTTTGGGAATATTTTTTGTAATATGTGCACTGTGCATATTCATTCCATAACACAAACTTTTGGTAATTGTCCCTTACTAGCAACACAGAGTTATTAGACCATCAACTCGTGATTATTAATGAACACCGCCACAAACACTAATCCGCTAAGTGAGGACGACAATATGCTATGCAATAGGATTTTAAACTTTCGTGGTCACTAATATTAGTTACAGCAGTGATAGCCGAGTGGAGAGACCGACAAAATGCTACGCAGAGGGACCCGAGAGGTTCGAATCCACGGCACGCACCAATGACTTTTCGAAGTTATGTGCTTATTAAATTGTTAATTATCGCTTGCTTATCGGTGAAGGAAAACATCGTGAGTAAAACCTGCACGTCTGAGAGTTCTTCATAATGTTCTTGAAAGACATGTGAAGTCTGCCAACCCGCACTTGGCCAGCGTTGTGAACTATGGCCTTACCCTTCTCATAGTGAGAAGAGGCCCGTGCCCAGCAATGGGACAGTATAAAGGGCTGATGATGAATATTAGTTCCGATATGCGATGCAATTTGGGCGGACTAGTATTATTAAATAATTAAAACAAGTGCGGCCGGACTCGCTCATGAAGGGTGCCGTAGTAGAGGTATTATACACACGCATTTAACATACCCATTATCTTCACCAAACCAAATATCACTATCACTTTTTCGCTACCAAACATAACTTTTTGTTTTCCATAGTGTTTGTACCTACAAACGACAAAATTATATTTGCGGTTTTCGAATATGTGCTGTAGGTACCTCAAAAACTACTGACTACTTGTTCAAACCAATTTTCGTTAGAAGTTTCATTATGATCTACAGTAGGTATATATTTTTTTCAGATTTTACACTCTGTTATTACATCGACAACCGCGTAATAAAATGGAGTAGGTATTAACACTTGGTATTCTTAAAATAATCATGTATAGCCTGTAATATTCACGACATATGTAATAATTACATATTATTATGTCTAGTTGCATCATTTAAATATGTCTGATAACTTAAATGCCAGATATATAGATATAGATTTTAAGCCTAAATATATAAATCTCAGGACCATGCTCCCAAATGGAGCATGTAATAGATAAATGTTATGTCCTCATCTCAATATATAAAATCCTTGCGTTACTGACTGACTGACAGACACGCTACAGCCGAAACTATTGGGCGCAGGAAGTTGAAATTTGGCGTGTATGTTCCTTGGGGACCGTAGGGGTGCACTAAGAAGGGATTTCCCGAAATTCCCACGGGATCGGCCAAAACGGGTAAATTAAAAAAACATGCAGGCGTAGCTCCTGGCGTCCACTAGTTCATCATATTCTGATTGGCCGATTTACTTTATCTTGACGAAAATACGTCATCTCGATAATACAAAAAAATATTGATTTGTTGGTCTAGTGGTTAGTGAACCGGACTACAAACCGGAGGTTTTGGGTTTTATTCTCACTCTCTTGTATCTTGGTGTTGTATATTAATAAAATGTTATGCAATATATCCCATATTATGTAAATATACTTGATTTATCAATACAGTATCTGTATAAATTGGGATCAGATTTGTGAGAACCTTTGTCGTACGTATATCTCACACCGTTTTCGAAATGAGTTCCAAGCCGTCACCGTCACAGTGACCAAGTGACCGCAAAGAATAGTTTCTTCTATTGTGTCCGTCGCACGGTTTCTACATTTTAATTACTAATAATAGCCTTAATATTTATTTCAGTCTCTAATGAGAAGACTAATTAGCATAAGTAACATATCGCAATTGGCAGTCGTAAAAGCTAACTATATATTTTATATTGTAGATATAACGAGTGCTAGAAAATGGAAATAAAATTAATCTTTGACTCTAGTCAAAATAAAATTAATCTTTGAACTAGTCCCGCGCATCAAAGCAATATCGCAGAGGACAAAAATATCTACATATGTAATAGTAACGTAGTAGTCCGTGTGGTGACGGGTTAAGAATACGGATTGTCACCACCCCATATCATCCCATGGGTGTCGTAAGAGCCGACAGAGGGACCATACTATGCAGAGAACAGCACTGTAAGAGAAGGAAAACTTGATACAAACCCTATACCAACCCGTTTGGCCAGCGTGGTATAGTAGGCCAATTCCTCCTTTCAAAGGAGAGGCCTGGTCCAGCAGTGGACTGTTAAAGGCTGATGATGATGATGAATAGTAACAGGAGGACCGAAATAACTACATATGTAATAGTAACAGGTATATTAGGTCATTGACAGGATGGCGTACATATTTATTCTATGAATATTCTGTGAGCTGTGCAATTAAAACCAAATAAAATAATGACTATGATACATTCTTGCGTCCTCCAATTAAAACCCCATGATACATTACCCGAGACGCAGAAGCTACAATGAGCCATAGCAAATACTAGCTGGAAAATAACTTAAAATTCTGACCTCAGTTTTCTTATGGGACGGAAATATGCTATGAATATTTTTATAGTTCATTATCTCTAGTCTTCTCTTGTTTTGCATCATAATCTCATCAGCAATTGTCTTTTTTGTGGTGAATACAATTACAAACATTAGTTAAACAATTTATTTGCTATTGGGTTTACTTTTCATACGCTGTACTCATGTCTTCCCCCTTTATTTCATATCTCTTGACACACCATTTATTGTTTACTATTTATTGTTCATTGTTTACTAAATGTGGTAGAACTCTAAGATGCGTATAACTATTAATTAAGGCTTCTGCCTCAAATGCCTGGGCCTTTTCTTTGCTACGATTATGTCAGAAATCTCCTTCTGTATCTCTCTCAGCAAATTCATCGTGATTTTCAGTGAATGTAAGCAAGACTAAGGTAAGTGAATGTAAGCAAGACTAAGGTCATGGTCATAGAGAGGGAAGACAGTATAACTGAATGTAACATAATGATAGGAGACGAAAAAGTGGAACAAGTGAATGAGTTTGTGTATTTAGGCTCTTTGTTTACGAGAGATGGAAAATGTGAGGGAGATGTTGAAAGGAGAGTGAAAGCAGGAAATAGTGTGAATGGCGCCTTATGGTCCATCATCAGTAGCAAAATTATCCCAAGTAAGGCTCGCCTTGCTGTACTGCAGGGAGTTTTGGCGCCAACACTGATGTATGGTAGCGAATCACGGGTCTGGCAGAAGAAGCATGAAAGTAGAATCAATGCTGTGGTGATGAGAGCTTTAAGGAGTATGTGCGGAGTAAGTATGATAGATAAAGTGCGTAATAGTGTGATACGGGAAAAGTGTGGTCTAAAAGAAGATGTAGTAGCAAAGATTGAAAAAGGAATGTTGCGTTGGTTTGGACATTTGGAACGGATGAATGAAAGAAGAAATACTAAAAAAGTGTATCGTGCGAGAATGAATTGAAATGTCGGTAGGGGACGCCCTAGGCGGACGTATGCCGACCAAATAGGTGACGTACTAAAAAAGGGCCAAATTAAAAGTACCCATAACCGACGCGCATGCATGATGAGGTTAATGAATGTCGAGGAAGCGAAAGAGGTATGTTTGAACCGAAGCATGTGGCGTTCCATAGTCTCTGCCTACCCCAATGGGAGACAGGCGTGACGATATAGATAGATAGATAGATTTTAGGTGTAGCGTACATTTATTTTTCTTTGAAACTCAGCAGAATGCAGGTCATAGTATATTTACTTCACGTTTCCAACTCGCATCGTGAACACACAACTCTCGTCTGAGCATACAGTATTCACTTGTACGCATGCCACTAAAGTAGATTAACAATTTAATACAGTGCACTTCGTCCCAAATAACGTTAGAAATAAGCGGCAATCCAACTAAATTGCCTCACAAATTCATCCTTTCAGTCCGTGAATTGAACATAAAACTGTTCTATCAGTTTTATGTGAAACTATGCGCATTTCGAGAGCCACTTACGGTACGAAAAGGTTGAGATAAATTGAAAGAGATTAAAGTGGATGACGGTGACGATGCACACAAGTTTAAGTGATCGCTTTTCGTCCAATAATGAGAGTATTCTTGGTTTACTGTATAGCTTTCCAACTCAAAGTATATATTTTGATATAAAAGAGTAACTTACTTTAAGTTTGTGCAATGACTTACGACTTCAGACCAGTGATTTTGATGAAAAACTGTTACAAGAACGAGAATACATGTCGGTGACTGCCTGGTTCTAATATCGTATTATCCATACTAATATTATAAATACGACAGTTGGTTTGTCCTTCCTTGCTTTAGGCGAAAGCTACTGAACGAATCTTGATGAAACTTTGCAGTGAATTAGCTTGTACATTAGAATAACACATATGTATGTAGGTAAGCCTCGTTTCAGGCTCAGCATCAGGTAGCTGCGGCTTGAAACCGGGAGAGACCAACAATTTACACGAAACCAAGTGCTTTTTCTTCAGCCTAGTTAAGAACCTAAGTAAGAATCGTGACAAAACCATCTGACATAATTATGTAATATTAAAATTCTTGAAAACCACTAAAACATAAAGGGGACCACAATTTTAAATTGGGTAAAACATAGTAAAATCAGCATATATCTCATCCAAAATAAAAAATGTGTTTCCGCAGAAATATGTGTAGTAATTAAATGTAACAGCGTGTAATAGTGTGTAATCCGCAGTTATTGCAGATTTTATTGTTTGGAACATGTTGGCTGTCGCAACTCTGGCCACAGATGTGTGTCATTGATCTAGGTGTATTTGTTAGCAGCAGCAGATTGAACATTTTTTGAGTTATTATTTAATAATAATAAACACATTTCTACTTGTCTCAACATGCCGTCATTGCTGAACAACCCCGTGACCACGACTGATGCAACCCATGCTGAAACGAGTCGATTAAGATAGTAGCAATTTCAACTTCGTTTGTAAGTGGTTACCCGATTAATATCCATAAGTATCATTAATATAACGATAAGTGCAAATCGCAAAAAACAAATTGTTATCCACTTAATTTGTGTAATCCACGAAAATAAAACTTTGTTAAAATACTCACTACATGACGCTTTTATTTGAGGGATAAGAAGTACTCGATTGACTAGTCGTCTTTCGGTTGCTTGATATGAATCGTGGTCACTAAAAGACATATTTCAATGGCTTAATTTCAATTTAAATCACATGGACCATTGGACAAATACAATTAAGAGATACACAACTTTCTTTATCATTAGCCCTGTTTATAAACTGTCCCAGTGCTAGGTGCGGGCTAATCTCACTGAAAGAAGGGTAAGTTGACACTAGCCAATAATTGCGGGTTGGCATGTTTTCGAGAACATGATCTCCTAGTCATGCAGGTTTTCTGACGATGTTTTCCGTCACCATTAGCAAGCAATAATTATAATCATCCTAATACGCACTTAACTACGAAAAGTCAGTAATGCGCGTCATGGATATCTGTATACATTTTAATAATTAAAAGAGTAATAGTAACCTCCTCTTCAAGTAAAAGATCATAACCTTGACAAAACCACTCAAAATGCCTTGTTCTCATCAGTAACATTATAACAATCTTTCTTAGACATTATCTGAATAAATCATCTAAGCCACGAGGATGACACGGTGATGAAAATTTTAATTAGCTACGTCAATGATGTTGTATTGCGACTATGAATCTTGATGCTCCATTGTTAAGTATAAGTGACGTAAATTAGTTCTAATTTACGAAATAAATATTTGTCTGTAAGATGTTACAAAAGTGAGTATTAAATAACTAAGGTAATGCTTTATGTGAAATAATACTTTGTATCACTTGAGGTTTAAAGGCGTCATGTTTCGTGCGGTTTTACTGCGCGGCTGCGTGCGAAATACTTTGTCTGCTGATTATAAATGTTTTTTTTAAATATTATTTAGTAGCAGTATAATTCGTATGATCCTCGGAATATATTTAATACATGAAGTGAATACATTTTTAATTCTTTAATTTTATACTAAAGACAAGAAAATAATGTATAGATTTCGTCACTAAATCTATGTCTAAAATGTATTGTGAGCTTTGCGGTTTTATTCGCCAAAGGTATGACTCGGACGTGACCCCAATCACGTTTCTACAGAGCTAGAGGTGTTATTAAAGACTACACGCAACTTTCATATAAATTAAGCTTTCGATTACAAAGCATCCGATCGTCCCTTTGCTACCACCAACAATTGTTAATCTTTCACGAACGTGCTCGCCATCTAGAGATATAGATACCGGTCAAGTGCGCATCGAGCGCGTATGATATAGGATTTAGTAGTTGCCCATGCCTAGAGTCCTGAGGCCAGAAGTAAGAAGCGCAATTTTCTTTGTGTCCCTCGGAAAACAAATTGGCTTTGGCTCATCCATCAGACAAATATTAATGTTGGGTGGGAAACGAACCGTCCGTTTGACAGCCAGGGTTACCAGCCACTAGACCAACAGGCCGTCAATTATTTTTACGTATTGGCGGTAAACAAGCAAACGAATCACCGGATGACAAGCGATTACGGCTACCTAGGGACACCCGCAGCACCAGAGGAGTCACAAGTGCGCGCCACCCTTTGGGATGGAAAAAGGAACAGAGGCAAAAGGGAGGTCGAAGAAAAAGGGAAAGGCTACAAATATGACTGCAAGTCGCGGCGTAGAAGATCATTCGATTTAACAAAACCAGCGCGACAAACACGCGAATCACAAGCCTTCACGGAACCCTTTCAGGACACACACCTACCTACATTTCACCAACCAAGTTATAAATGTCATACTGCATAGTAATCCATCACTACGAATATCCAGCAGACATATGATAACCAGGATGTTAGAGAAATTGGACCATTCGCTTGCATTATGCTCTAGGATGTAACGAGCAAGTAGTCGGTGAAGTACATTAGAGAATTAGGTGAATAAATGTTTGGCACTACGCCAGAATGTAATGCCGATGTCAGCTACTTCGCGCGGTGCGGCTACGGCAGAAGGTATTAGTAAGGCAGTGGAACTCTATCCAATATCGTAAAACAAAGTCGGAAGAATATGCGATTGTTTAAAATATGTTTTGTCTGACCTTCTTTCATGACCATGCCACTTGCAACAGCGGCAAAAATATTGGCTACTCAAAACAAAGATGTGAGGTTCATATCCCGAAAGAGAGTAAAACATAATTTTTTACAATATTCCTCCGGCTACAATCGATTTAAGCCCCTAGCCTGCCCACAGATTCACATTGATACATGCGTATTAAATAATCAATTTTCGCCATTAATATACTGGTTTATGCCATTGAATATCGCTATTATTTTAGATTGCGGTGGTGTCACATCTGGTTAGAATAGAAAGCGAGACCCTGTCTTCAAGGCGAATTAGATACAACCGGGAACTAAAAGCAAAAGTTCTGCGTTAATATTGTGTAGTAATTTAAGTATTATTCGCAAAAAGAAATCTTTAACATTTTACGTTTATTAAGCAGAACGCTGGACTGTCACGCAAAGGTCACAAGTTATTGTGCGTCCAAAATCATTAATTATAATCCCTCGCTACAACTTTGAAGAAAAGCAATGTGAGCAAATCTACACGACTAAGATCTCTCTCAAAGGTTACTGAAAGCTGCAATGAACTTTATTTTAATGGAGTAGGTGAGAAAATTTGGAACTTGGAACTGGCCCTACAGTCAGTGTATCACCATATTCAATTTGCAGGACAGGCAGGCTGATGACTGCTGAGTTCGAGTAAAAATAAGTCCATTCGGCAGTACTTGTGTTTACTGCGTTCATATAGATAGACAGGAAGGAAGCTGGATTTCATTTTAAAATATGTACCTATAGACTTCATCTCATCTTCATCATGAAAAACCGGCCAAGTGCGTGTCGGGCCACGCGCAATGTAGGGTTCCGTAGTTGCCCATAATGACTTGCTGCAAAGGGTATAAATATATCTACAACAAATCCGACTGTTTATTTTGCTGAAAAAATAATTTTAATAACACTATTATAAGAACCTAAGTTTTGTTTAGAAAAAATACTAGGTATGTATCCAGTTATGTATTGTAAACATAAAATGTGGTTTCCAAGATATACATACGTAGTACCGTGGTACATTACATACCAAAGTACGTATATCTTTAAGATTAAGCCAGCGCGCCCAATGTAAACTCACAGAAATAGGTATTTATAAGTTAACCGACGATTACTCGTAAACTAGTGATATGTACTTAGCCCTGATAGTTTTCCTTTTAAATTCGTTATATGTACTACATTTGTGATTTTTTTCACCTCTTCCAAATTAATAGTTTAGCCAGCAGAAGGGGGGGACACTTGAGTCTAACAATTTCTTTCACTTCAAAGCTTGATATTTGACAAACCAATCACTTGATCAAAAAATGATTTGAGCAAACTAATAATATTTTTTTTTAACCTATCCAATGATACCCCACATGATGGGGTACTCAACCAAAAAACAATTCAGCCCCACTATATATGTAGGGGAGATACCCTTAAAAAAAATATTTTCCTAAATTTTATTCTACAGTTTTGTTGCAATATCTTATGCCTATATTCATGTCAAATATCAGCTTTCTAGCACCAGGCGTCTTTGAGCTAGGCTGCGGACGGACAGACGGACGGACATGACGAAACTATAAGGATTCCTTGTGGACTACGGAACCCTAAAAATTAAGCTAAGAACAATACAAACGACGAATTTTCGAAAGAACCAAACATTTTAATATCCAATTTGAAATCATTTGTTACACGCGCAACTGAATCGTTGGATACCTAGGTCACAAACAGGAATTGCATTAGCGAGCACGTACTGGCTACTTATTAGTAAGATGATCCATAAAATATCTGATATGAATCGTTTCGCAATTTATCCCCAATCGTAACGTGAAACCAACCAGTTTGACGTCAAATTATGATTTCGCGATCAAAAGTTTAAATAACGATTAAGCCACACGCAAGCAAATATGGATACAAATTTTTAACATTTAATCAAAAATCAACCACTGATTTATAAATCTTTTTAAGACTTAGATTTAAACATTACATAGAATCACGCCTGTTTCCCGGAGGGATAGGCAGAGACTACGGAACGCCATTTGCAACGATCCTGACATATCTCTCTTGCTTCATTCACTCCCATCAGATTCCTCATGCATGCTCTTCTGTTCAGGGTACTTCTAACCTGTCCTGTTTTTAGGATGTCTCTAATCTGCTTAGAGAACGTCCGCCTAGGCCTTCCCCTTCGTCCTGTCCCTTCCACACTTGCCTTATATATCTGCTTGGTCAGTCTTTCGTTATCTATCCTCTCCACGTGCCCAAACCATCTAAGCATACCTTACTCGATGCTTGTCACTACATCTTCTTTTACCCCACAACACTCAGACTCACTGACAGAGTAAAGAATTGTGTGATAAGACACAATTCTTTACTCTGTCAGTCAAAGAAACACCACACGTACTTCTCAGTACTCTCATTTCTACAGTATTTGTTCTACTTTCATGAGTCTTATGCCATACCCAACTATCACTACCATACAAAAGAGTAGGTACTAACACCCCTCTATGCACAGCCAAACGTGCCTTTTTGGACACGTTTTGGCTATTTATAAACGCCTTCAGAGCTCCATTCACTCTTTACCTGCATTAGCTCTTCTTTCAATATCTTAGATTTATAGGTCAACAATTATTTTTCTCATCAAAACCGGCGCTATTGAAAGAGTGTTAAAGAACAGAACATGTATTCAGGAAGCTTCGCCATCCGGCAATCTATTAAAGTGTTTTTTTTTTGTACTAACAGGATGCCAAATATACAATCCTTCTGCGACTGCAGGCCGTTTGGTAAACACCAGTGACCGAAACCATTTAACAAAGAGGTCGTTGTACAGTTAGAGTAAAGAAATCTATCGTACATACCTAATTACACAGAAAACATACAAACTAGGGTAAATATTTTTTGCACCATTCGTCGACCAGACGGTCGACCGTCTTAACCCTATGCCTGTGTATGTTAGCCAACGTCCTACTCTTCTTAAATATATCGAAAAGGTTCTTACACATATAGAAAAGATGCATATTCATCCCTAACATGTCTTTTTTTAAATGCAACATACTACATGTATGCAACGTCATACTAAAGAATAATTTATCATCCACAAAAATTAAAACGGCACTCATTCATAAACACAAAAATGTATAAAACAAACATTATACAATTAATTAGTGTATGATTTGGCAGATCGCGTGCTTGCCGGTGCCGCAATCCGTCATATCGTGAGAAATGATGCGCTCGGCCAAGTTTTTTGTTCGTTTGCAACATGGCCACTGTAAAGACTGGTTTACATCATCTCTGTTAATTGAAAGCAAGTCAGATTAATCAGTTTAATTAATAAAAATATACATTCTAATAAGTTACCTGATTGGTTTTACTAAACCCGGTGTGCACCGACTGTTAGCCTTACTTGTCGATTTATAAAATACTAGAAGACGCCAGCAGCTACGCCTGCATTTTTTTAAATTTACTCGTTTTGATCGATCCCGTGGGGATTTCGGGAAATGCCTTCTTAGTGCACCCCTACGGTCCCCAAGGAACATACATGCCAAATTTCAGCTTCCTGCGCCTAATAGTTTGGGCTGTAGCGTGTCTGTCAGTCAGTCAGTAACGCAAGGATTTTATATATTAAGATTTATAGAGTCAGAGACAAATATTCAATCGACGGACAGAAAGGACACCCACTTCTGAAACATCTGTTTGTGGGTCACATAAAGTATTGTCCTATCGGGCGATCGAACCCAAAACACCCGGGCTGGGATAAACAACGAGGCCGCCGCTTGCACAACTATACCATCCAGGCATACCTACCTTATCTATACATAATATATTTGATACGTTTTATGAACGCTTTGGTGAATATGGTTCTAACTATCGCGTTCACTTTGTCTTTTAAGTTTCTTTCGTCTGCCGGTTTTACCTACCAGAAGATTAAATTATTTATACAGCGTTATGATATATTTAAACGATTCTCGGTATACTACTTTTATTTTTACTTTTTATTACAAGCTGTGTGGTAAGTTGTCACGCCAGGAGTCTACCGTAGCGTTAATCCCGCTTTCTATTTTCTTAAATGATATGAAACCCTCATAATATCAGCCTTGTAATTAAACATAATTGCAAGCAGAAGGGCTAGGTAACAGTCCGCCACGCTGGCGGGTAGGCAGACTTTACCTGACGTCCCTAACAATTTAATACGCATATAGCTTCGGAAAGTCAGTGGTGTGTCTTTGCATAGCAGGCACTCGAATAGGCTATCGCTGCTGTTCGTTACGGCTTTCTTAACTCCCAATCATGACTAAAATGTTTTTTTTTAATAATAACATTTCTTTAAAGTAAGTACACTTTATTTTTCTACAAATACAAAGAACAGTTGACTTTTATCCGCCAGCATGAACACAGCTTAAATGATACGTGAATAGATCCAAAGTGATTAGATCGTGATTCGCACACGAAAATTGTTAATGACTTAAGTATTATGATATAACAATGGACTTAGAAGTTAGGTTGTAAGTCTTGTTCAGTTACCTGATAGAGCAGATGTGAAGATACGGTGCCAGTATAATTGCAGTAATCGTGTAGCTAAGATAAGGATGAAATTATAAAGTAAAGTAATAATGAGAGATATACATAGAGTCTCGCCTGCATATTTTAAGTATTACACCGAGATTTTATTACATTGCTATCTCTACAAAGTTACCGACACTCCTAAATTGGAGGAAACTAATCTAAATATTTACTCAAGCCAAATCAAAACTAATATCTCACCCGTGACATTTCCGTGCTGCTGCCTGTATTTTTTTTAAATAAAGGAACTTCGTAATAATTTATAATTTACCTGAATGTGTATATTATTTAAAAAACCGGTCAAGTGCGTGTCGGGCCACGCGCACTGCAGGGTTCCGTAGTTGCCCATAATGACTTGCTGCAAAGGGTATTAATGTACAACAAATCCGACTGTTTATTTTGCTGAAAAAATAATTTTAATAACACTATTATGAGAACTTAAGTTTTGTTTAGAAAAATACTTGGTATGTATCCAGTTATGTATTGTAAACATAAAATGTGGTTTCCAAGATATACTACTACTATACATACGTAGTACCGTAGTACATTACATACCAAAGTACGTATATCTTTAAGATTAAGCCAGCGCGCCCAATGTAAACTCACAGAAATAGGTATTTATAAGTTAACCGACGATTACTCGTAAACTAGTGATATCTACTTAGCTGTGATAGTTTTCCTTTTAAATTCGTTATATGTACTAAATTTGTGATTTTTTTCACCTCTTCCAAATTAATAGTTTAGCCGGCAGAGGAGGGGGGGGGGACACTTGAGTCTATTTGACAAACCAATCCCTTGATCGAAAAATGATTTGAGCAAACTTATTATATTTTTTTTAAACCTATCCAATGATACCCTACATGATGGGGTACTCAACCAAAAAAAAATTCAACCCCACTGTATATGTAGGGGAGATACCCTTAAAAAAAATATTTTCCTAAATTTTATTCTACAGTTTTGTTGCAATATCTTATGTCTATATTCATGTCAAATATCAGCTATGTAGCACCAGGCGTCTTTGAGCTAGGCTGCGGACGGACATGACGAAACTATAAGGGTTCCTTGTGGACTACGGAACCCTAAAAATATGTGAAGCAATATTGCGATCGACCTGTGACTGCGACTTTTGAAAAGTTCTAAAGTAAAGATAACTGTTAAAGGTAAATACTGTTCAAATTAGCTAGTTTTGATTCAGTTCATTAGGCCACTCGCACAAAACTTGTCATAATAACAATTTATCAACATTTTCATACAGAAGTATGTAGACAAATACGAATACATTTTATATGTGTGATTCTGAGAAGCAAACGAAGATTGATGGCAAGGAACATATTATTTTTGTACAGACTGATAAAAATAATAAAATAGGCAAGTCTCCTGTATAAAATAAATGCCACAGCATTCAAAGAAAAATAATAAGTAATATTCCAGTCGAACAAAAAGTACCACACAGTAACATATATTCATTCATAACATGATACACTTGACAAAGAGGCTATGAAAACAGACGGTACACGCGAGACAGAGAGAGCTCATAAAACTATAACGAGCCAACGCTAAAACCCCGAGATGCATCAGTCTAGTCCATTCAAATAAAACTTGCGAGCATTGTCCCACTGAATTCATTTTGACTAGGATACAGGCGACAAAAGAAACAGTTCAATAGGAACATGACCCTTGTGAATTAAAATTTCTACACACAAACACATCACACAAAACTCGACTTTAACACCACGCAATAGCTACTAAACTTCCAATATTCAACCGCAAAACTAATACTCTATGCAGACCCAACGAACAAATTTACATTTGCAGTTGCCAAAGAAAAGCGTTACGCAAATCAAAATCGACTGTCATGAAAATTTTAATGAATTAAATTCTACGACAGCAAAGATAAATTTGTTGACCTGCATAGTATTAGGGACTTTCTCTGGAACGAATCGCATACAGTCAACGTAACTAATTATTAATGTGTTGTGTGGACAATACGTACGGAGACAATGCAATGTCTGTTGCCATGTGCCGTTTTCTTGGCCACAGCTAATAAAACACTCCTTCACGCGGATGAAGTGCAATATTTCGTAATAAATTCCAAGCACGTTTGTGCGAGGAGAGTTTCAGAGAGATAATAGGGTTAGTTCGCGCTATTCGATATTAATTAATAAACAAGACGGGTTTCAAAGTATACAGAATATAATAACACGATGCGATACTTTTAATTAATGAACAGAGTTCTGGGTACATCATTGATCGAAACGAAACAGACACTATAGGTACTTATTATAAAACGAAGTCCACATTTTTTCCTGTCCGAAAGGATTTTTGTACGGTTTTGGCCAATAGGTAGTATAATTCTTCTTCTTCGGCATCAACATCAACGGCGAGCACATCACTCACCTTCGATTTGCAGATCATATCGCAGTCATGGCTGGGACCATGGAAGACCTCAGCACATGCTCGAGGGCCTCTGTAGAGTCTCCCAACAAATAGGTCTTAAGATAAACATGGACAAGACGAAAATCATGTCTAACATCCATGTCGTACCTGCTCTTATTCAGGTTGGGAACTCTATACTTGAAGTTGTCGACAAGTACGTCTACCTGGGACAAATGATCCAATTGGGTAGGTCCAACTACGAGAAAGAGGTCATTCGTCGAATCCAACTCGGTTGGGCGGTGTTCGGGAAGTTACGGCACATCTTCGTCCGATATCCCGCAGTGTCTCAAGACGAAAGTCTTTGACCAGTGTGTGTTGCCAGGGATGATCTACGGCGCAGAGATGTGGTCGCTAACTACGGACCTTATCCGAAAGCTGAGGGGCACTCAGAGGGCGATGGAGAGAGCTATGCTCGGAGTTTCCCTGCGAGATTGAATCAGAAATGAGAATCAGAGATCCGCAGGAAAACCAAAGTCACCGACATATTTCTCCGAATAGCCAGGCTGAAGTGGCAATGGGCAGGGCACATAGCGCGAAGAACCGATGGCCGTTTGGGCAGACCGGTTCTGGAGTGGCGACCATGAACCAGAGAACGCAGCAGGGGTATACCTCCCGCAAGATGGACCGACGATCTGGTTAAGATCGCGGGAAGCGGTTGGATGCGGGCGGCTCAAAATTGGTCTGTGTTGAGAACCTTGGGGGAGGTCTATGACCAGCCGTGGACGTCTCTAGGCTGACACGATGATAATATAATTCTTGAGAAAGGTTTAGGTGTAAATTCACATCCGAAGTCTAGTAATTTTATACTTTTGAAACCGTTTCCGAAAAAAAGACACGAAAGAGTTCCAAAATGTTGAAACATGACGTATATTACTGAAACTTTTTGGTGTCGTATTTGTAGCTCGTCTTACGTAGTATTTGTATAATCTTTGCTAGCTCGTTCAGTAACATATTCAAAATTCGAACATATTCTAAGCATTTTCAGCTGTCAAAATGGCTCCAATCATGTTGATATTACGTCGTCTTTGAAGGGAGATTTGATTTTTGCTATTTTACATTTTAAACAAATATGTGTTGTTATCAAGATTTATAACTTTTCTATAAAAATACATACGGAGCAAACGTGATCTATAAGTAATTTTGTATAATACAAAGCTTTTGGGTAAGCGTTTTTCCTCTCTGTAAAGGCCATGGCTCTAGAGTTAAAGATTTAAAAAAATACCTAGAACAAATCCTGAAGCAAATTTTGAGTTAAATAAATAATTAATTATGGCCCTATTCCTGTTATATTTATTACTTTAGAGTTCGTGTTAATTATTTTGTTGACTTCGGTGGTTGACATCAGCTTTGTATTTGACCTTCTCACTGTATTATGATTCGAGTTGATGGCAAGTAATTACAGCAGACACATTGGTTTTTTTAGTAAGTATTTAAAATTAAATTGTGAAATCATTTCCTACGTAGTACGTTGCTACCAGTAGCTCGCGTGTGGGCTTGGCAACTGTGTGGAAAGTAACACTTCCAATATTGTAGGTGTTTTTGTTAATTGCGCAAATTTGAAATCTCAAGGCTATATTCGATACATAAGTCACTGAAAAAGTTTAAGGATTGCCATCTATCGATTGGAGAATTTAAAGAGATTTTATTATCAATAACTACGTATGCTAAAATTATATGTAACACATACATGGCGTTTGTGCTACTCTACCTCTTCGATCATAACACAGAGAATGGCAATATTAAGTACAAAACATAATTCAACATTCTGTAAACAACACACCTACCTCCAATTATTTTAAGGAAAGCAAACACAATTAAAAGCGATGAGCATTTCACGAAAGCTAGATTTGGCTCACAAAAGCTTGTTTACTGGCCTGAAAATATACAAAATTGTAATAACATGAGTTTATTCAAATAAATCTCACATGACTGGGTTTGCCTTGGAAAACGTATTCGTGGGAAACGTTTGAGCCTTTCTGATACCGCTCGCTTGCCTTCGAACAGCTTGGGAGCTCGCTGCGCGAAATGCTCCGTTTTGAATTTCCCATTCAATTTTAGATAAAGTTCAGTATGTATACTATGTATGCTATCGTAATGAACGTTGCTTTTTCTTGTTATTTAAATGTAATGTTAAGAAGAATTTGAATATAATTTTGTGCATAGTGCCTGATCGATATATTATTTAATTAATGGTATCTTATTGAACTTGAAAATAAGATTTTGGACCGCCGATTTAAGAAGTCTTTAAATTCAAACTCCTGCACAACTACGAATAAAATTATTAATTATCAATTTCTCAGTGCCTCGTAGAATGCTTTAAGTTTTTATTCCTATACATACATAGACGCACGCCTGTTTCCCGGAGGGGTAGGCAGAGACTACGGAACGCCATTTGCAACGATCTTGACATATCTCTCTTGCTTCATTCACTCCCATCAAATTCCTTATGCATGCTCTTCTGTTCAGGGTACTTCTTACTTTTCCCGTTTTAAGGATGTCTCCGATCTGGTCAGAGAACGTCCGTCTTGGTCTTCCCTTTCGTGCTGTCCCATTCACTCTTGCCTTATATATCTGCTTGGTCAGTCTTTCGTCATCCATCCTCTCCATGTGCCCAAACCACCTTAGCATTCCTTTCTCGATGCTTGTCACCACATCTTCTTTTACACCACAACACTCTCTTATCACACAATTCTTTACTCTGTCATTCAAAGATACACCACACATACTTCTCAGTGCTCTCATTTCTACGGCATTTATTCTACTCTCTTGTCTATTTTGCCATACCCAACTTTCATTCCTCTGTTGACATAAAACTCTTTGGCTAGAAGGTATACAATATCGTGACCATGACAATGAGGAATGGCTGTCTAATACTACCGGGCACATGTTTATGCAGTACGAAATTGGTCAAATCCCGCCTATATTTTAGTCAGATTGCCATCAGCATGGCGATTCAGATAGATTATCTATCGGTATCATCATTCTCTGGCAAATATAGATTATTTGCCACAATAATAATAATTGTGGCAAATAATCTTTATTTGCCAAAGTAAACAATCTTTATTTGAACGAGTAAAAAAATAAAAGTAGCCATACATAGTAAATGTCTAGCATAAAAATATTCAACAATCGAATTAATGCTTCACGTTTTTTTGGCTGCACGCAAAAGTCAATAATACCTAATTGTCTTATGAATTATATTATTATTTTTTGTCATGTACCCATTTCTTCTTTTTTTCTGGTATTTGATTATGATCATCATTTGATTTATGTGATATTCTTTTTTATCCTTTTATCTTATTTGTCAATGTTGTTTCCCATTTTTTATTTATTTATTTAGCCATTTTTTTGTGTATATACATACACAAAAAAATGGCTAAAAATATTTTTTTCTTAATCTTTATCACGCTTGTACTTTTTGTTAAGAAAATACTAAAACATTTCTATAGGAGAAGCGGCATACTTTGAATAACCAGCTATTTCAACGATTCTCAGAGCACGCCGTTGATGAGAATTCCTCACAAAAAACAAGAATCCAGTCTAGAAAGTCATTATCCATATTTACACACATGTTCTGCGTGTTCATAAATGGACTAATAAAAGGCAGTCTTCTACTATGTAATTTCTAATATTATACGACTGCACAGATGACATTGGTTTTAGCGGTTCCCATACATTATTGCCTTAATGCGTGGTTTGAAGGCTTCATACCAAGTCTTAATATTAATACACCTTATATCCCTCATCCCAAAAGCTAAAACCACATGCAACACAACGATTCCCGCTATTCCGAAAATTGTTTGTCTATGAATAATAATATGATCGTTTACGATGCGTTTCATCTTAAATAATATGAGATCTTTGAGTAAATATTTGTCATTTTATTGCCGTTCACCTGTTATTGCGATTTCTGGGTCAAGTCCCAACTTCAACGAGTACATGCTGAGTAGTGTATCATCATCAAGAGAATTAAATATTTTATTATGTACGTATTTCATGTGCTCTATAGTTACAATTCTACCTACTTTTTTTAAGCCGTACGCATCTTAGATTCCTTTTAAGTCCAATAAACTTATTGTTCAAACAAAGTTTCACTCTTTCATTATAAATAATGCATGTGGTAGTATGACCATGACCGAGCGCGCTTGTAGAATACTAAAGTTGAACAATAGGGTTCATTTCTCCAACGGATTTCCCGTCTTCGATCTTTGTTTTGGATCCTGCTTTGATAAGTTGATGTCGTTTAGTAGTGATTGAGTCAGGTAAGGTTGTAGTGACAGCTTGTCTGATGCTGACAAGCAACCTGACAGTTGCTTTTAAGTGTACGTTGAAATGCTTCCCGTTTAACATTTATAATTATAATGTTGTTTACTGGACCGACTAATTGATCTATAGTTATAGTCTCCACTTAAGATATTGGGTCATATGGTATATTATTAGTATTGTGTAATAACTTAGCTCTGAAATTGAGACCGAACACTATTGAATTTGTCATGTGGCTGATTGATTACATTTCTGCCTTCAGGATACACATATACGCATGGGCGCAATGAAGTATATAACACAGCTTTTTTTTATAAAAAATATTGATAGTTCGTTGTAACTAGAGGCACTTGCTATTAGGCATTCCAAACGCTGCACACTTTTTGCTGAATGTTTGGTGATTAAAGGGCTATCAAATCTCACTGAGCCACTAGTGATTCAAACACTCGGTGTCCCTGTGTTGAATGACTAACTAAGTAGAAACGATCACTATTTTGCACCGTGAATCGTTCTACGTATTTGCTTAAATTACTCGCAATCCCAATTTCTGAGCACCTTTTGTTATTATTGAACGCAATAAAGGCCTGCAGTATAATTTGGCTCGCCATTTTTGTGTGATGAAATAGGTTTACGGTTTTTGAATGTTGGCTATTTGCGGTTTGTGATTTGGTTGTTTTGTTTGCAGCTTAGTGTAAAATGGCTTCAAGGAGTAAAATGCGATCGTCCTAGTAAGTTCACAAGTTTTTACATAGTTTATCATAAATCATTTTCACAGTTTTGTAAATACCTGTTGGCATAGTACCAAACATAAGATCTGTGACTTATGTCTGGTAGTAACTCAAACTAATAATTACCTCAAACATTTTTGATAAGATAACACTTTTACTAGCAGTATCCCGTAAGTAAGTGTTATCTTGTATTCGAATCGAGTATTTACAAATATAACGAATTGACGAAGTATTTTTCTCGTATCACGATTAAACAGACAACACTGTGCTATATTATCCAAGCATTACATCTACTTGTACAATGAGCACAAGTAAGCTATTTACAGTACTTCATTTTATTAGTCGTATAAATATCATAAAACACATCAAACTTCACTAACTAAAACTGACAAGGCCGCCAGACGGCTCATCCCAAGCGATTCTGAAAAAGTAAACGTATATGAAAAATAAATTCGGGAAAATGTTACCCAAACTTTAACTTTAACCCAAACTGTCACCGAAACTTTTTAAGAAATAGGGCACACTTGTATTAATAGTGTCGCAGTGCAGGCCAAGTAACAGTTACTGTGTAAACTTGGGACATATTTGGCTCATCAAAACTCGCTTTGCAGTTGTGCTTCCGAGAAACGCATGTCGCAATGGGAGGAACTAATGAGGAAATTCTCTCAGGCTCACCAAGAAAAATGCAGGTAAGTGGGTTTTAGGGACATTTATTTTTAGAAAATGAAGCTCACTTAGTGTTTTAAAACTTGCAACCAATATATTAGCCAAGTTAACAGCTATGATTTCACGTTTAGAATTGTCATGTACATTTCAAGTGTCGACCGTATTGCCTTATATCTCAAGTATCTCTTCAAATACGACTTATTCGGCAAAATAAGAAAGTACGTAAGTGGTTTTACGGTTCCGATATGCCGGTACTGTTACTAGAACTATACTCACTAGTGTAAATTAGAGGTATTGTACATCAGGATTAATATTTTACTTGTAGCTTAATCACCTTTAAAGTTTAGACACTTATATGGCACTTGCGACCTATTTCAAGTAATGAATGTCTGACTAAGTAATGACAATAAAAGTGGTAAGTAGGTAAGATGTATTAAGTACGTTAGTGCGAGCAATAGATATCCGTGAACACACAAACATTTACCCGCTAATAGCTTGATTACTTTCTAATGATAAAATTTTATGATCCCGTGCTTAGTATGGACAGGAGGTAAGTATGGCAAAGTTGTTAAATTTAATAAACATGACAGATTTACGATAACCTACTAAAGGATTAAATGTGATGGTAATGGATACGTACAAAGTGCAGCTTGTTTGTACTATTAACGGTAAAATTCTAGTTTATCTTCAGCGTAATGAAAGTCCGGATTAATGGTTATGTTCAAGGTAAGTTTACACCAGTATGTAATGAGTGAGACCCAGCGGGGTCGCGGCAAAGCATGCTCGCGATTCGCGTGGTCTCGCCACTACGGGACATCGATTCACCACCGTACTTTACTCCGAATGCCTGTGAGACAGACAACCCTTGTAATAGAGATGTGATGAAAGTTACTAATGTGAATAAAAAGAAAAGGCCGATGAAGTGAGTCAAAACAACGATCTCTCGGTTGTAAGACTAGCTGTTGAACTTAATAAAAGATCTTCGATTCCATAGAGTTTGTTCGGCACTCACCTCGAAGTAATTAAATATTTTGTACCTATACAGAAAAAATATCTTAGATATGTATTAAGATATTCAACCTATGTATAATATATAATTATTCAAACATTTCAATGATGTTATGTCTACTTGATACTTGATGGCACGGGCTGTTTTCTGCAACTCCACGTCTTGGCGTCTCGTCTGCTGCCATACAGGCTCTGCACAGCGGGCTGTCGGTGATTCCTATAGTAAATAGGTGCTTATTAAAGGATCCGTGTCCTGTATAGGCGGCCGTGACTGTCCGAAGTTGTTGCTTGGATAGCCGGAGGACTTGTTTGGCTATCTTACCGTCTACTGCAGGAAGAGCCTCCTTGGCCTGCCTGCATGTTTCGATACCAATCCAGGACTGAACTGGAACATTTCAAAGCAAGGAGCAGCACACAAAGAGACCTTACAAAATTTGCAAATGTATTTGCTGTGTTGTTCCTTTGCATGTGTACTGAACATCCTACACCTCCGAAATTTGGACAATTCTGGCATGTGCGATCCAACATCCGCTTTTCTTACTTCCCCGGGTACTGCAGTGGCACCTCCTTTTTTGGTTTTGAATACTGGAGCAATTTTTTTTCGTGACCTCATCTTCTGTTGAACATAACAACGCGGACAGTTGGGTTTCAATATCTGAATCGCGAAGATGTTTCTGAAAGAAAAAAAAACACTACCTTCAGTCTGATTGTATAAAATAAACATTCCTCGCAGGAAAATATTTCCCACAAAATTATAAATATTTAAACCTAAACGGGCAACAAGCTAATATTTCCCACATAGTTTTGAGACCTAAAATTCAGTGACTCATTGTTTTTCATACTAATGAATTACATAAACAAGTAACATGACCCTTTATCTAATAAAAGAAATCAATAGTAAACACTTAACGGATTTTTTTTTCCGCATTATCACATTTTTATCCAAAATCACACAAAAAACGACAAAACATTGAAAGTAAAACTTTGACAGCTCATTTTTTACTTCGTTCGTTTTGGATTCGTGTCTTTTGGCTATGTTGTAGGTTACCTCATAAAGAAAAAACTGACAGTGACATTTTGTGGGAATAGTTACACATTTGACCGTTTACAACAAAAAAGTTATATGGGAATAATGTTCATCTTGCCCAATTAAGGGTTAAGTTGCTAGTGTGCGGTGTGTTGGTGTCTTTCCAGAGTTTCAGAGCTCTTAGCCGAACCGCCGACATCGTAGCTTCCTGTTGTATGAAAAGGTGCAATTGAGGCAGGTCCAACAACACCTCGAGTGCCACTGTAGGTGTAGTTTTCATGCAGCCCGTGGCCGCTAGGCATGCAAGTCTTTGGGTTGGTCCGAGGCCACCACACTACTGCGCCGTAGCTTATCATCGGACGTATTATTGTCTTATAGAGCCATAAGACAATTTTGGGAGATAGGCCCCAGCGTTTGCCTATCATCTTCTTGCACTGCCAGAAGACAATGCTGGCTTTATTGAGCTTATTTTTCATATGGCTGTTCCATGTTAATTTGCTGTCGAGAGTGACATCCAGGTACTTGACCTCGGTAGACAGCTTAAGCTCTGTATTAAATAACCTGGGCAGTCGGTAAATACCCAGCGCGAGTTTGTGTGTGTATTATGTCTAAAAGTTACCATTAACTTAATTGTCGCTTGTCCCGTGCCTCGGAGAGCACGTTAAGCCGTCGGTCCCGGTTGTCATGAATATCTCTGACAGTCGTTATACGGCTCAATACCTTCTAAATAAACCGACACTAGTCTAAACCATGGAATATCACTATCCCTTCGGGTTGCGGAGGTCAGACAGGCTCTGTGGAAAAGCTAATATTCAGCCAAATCTAGTAAGACTAGTAAGCGGACACCAGATTGAAACTGGGATAACGCTAAGAGAATAATGATGAAAGTTACCATTAACTTAATAGCATTCTTTCTACAGACTAAGACCAGAGTTAGTAAACATTCCCCGCGCGTATCGCTCAACGAAGGACTTCCCCACTGGGTCTACGTACGCCGGCACCTGGGACATCCTCGGCATGAGCGGCCGAGGAGTCTACACGTTCCCTAACGGTATAATTTGAACTTTCATAAAGTGCTCTTATGTAAGCTCTCACTATTACCACATCTGATAAGGGAAATAGGAGCTGTTCAAATCAATAGGTACCTACTTTTTGCGGCTTTAAATGTGTCAAAGCAATTCTTAAGATGGTTCTGTTCCTGCAGAAAACTTCAAATATAGTTATTATTAACTTGTTCTTGAAGTAGGGAGCCCTCTTGACGTAGTAACATAGTGACCGCACGACCTGATCAACACCCGCAGTTAACAATCTTGCTTATAAAATCATATTGACGTATAGTGCGTTGCCGTTTGAGCTCCGCAACCCAATAGGTTGCGGAGCTCAAACAGCGTCGCATTGAAAAACTAGCATAAAAGCGAACTGCGTGCTGCAAGCCAAAACTGGTTAAACGGAAACAAGAACTAAGATGATAATGAATTCACATAGAATACATTAATACGCTTCAGTTGTATTATAAATCAAGTTTAATCAGTAGAGATAAACAAAAACGAATTATCTCGAAATGGATCGATCAAAAATACAAAACTGTGTCTTGTCGACTATAAAATATAATAATTATTTGTGACATAATACAAAGTGTATGATATACGGTTGCTATTTTTGTAGGAGTTGTCTATGAAGGCGATTTTGAAGACGGAATGTTCCACGGCAAAGGTCTGCTTCGGTACGAAGATGGTGCTACTTTAAGAGGACAGTTCTATAAGGGTGTAATGATTGAAAGGAAGCTGACTTTCGCTGAAGGACTAGAGTATGAAGAAGAAGATTGGCAATATTGTAAAATGCCTGATAGAAGGTAAAATATTTCTAGAGAGAGATTAATACGTTAAGTATATTTAGAGTCACATTAGTAGTATCCAGTTAAGTAGCAGTTTTCACTTTGATGGTACATTATTTGTTTTTCCTTTAATGTGGTGCTATAGTTGTCCCTGAACTGTTAGCAGGAGAATCTTAAATACATTACTGATAGCGCAGTTGATATAGCAACATACCGAGCTAACTATAATCCAAAGGAACAACGTCTCCTATGTTATGTCATTATTAGCTCATCGCTTGTAGCAACATTCGTACTCCCCAATTCACTTTGAATTATTTACAACTTAAAAAAGTACACAAAACGATGGAGTACTCTTGAAGGTCATGTAACAAAGTTTTCCTAAATATCATCAATGAAGATTACATTTTCTTTCATGGATACTATTGGAACTTATTTTTAACAAGAAAACGAATTCAAATTTTCAAAATTCCTCAAACTTATGAGAATAAACGAGAAGTATATTTGTCCAAACAAATAAAATATTTTTTGGAATTGGCTTATGTCGGAGATTTTAGTTCTCCTTTTCTCGAAGTTCTCAGTGTCGCGCTCCCGGTCATAGCAGTCTGCTTCTAAATATTGATATTTAGTCCCACACTGGTATCTAAACTTAAATCATTAATTTGTATTTAAGAATGAAAAGTTCTATTTGTATATTTTTATTGCCAGCTGTTTACAGATTCGTCATATATTTGCGGTAGATACATGTCTATCCGTTCGTTGTGCAATGTCTCGCATCCCATTCATAACAATGGTCATTACATTCTGCAGTTGTTATTTAACACATTTGTGAAGTGTTTGTTTAATTATAATATGTGAAATATATTAATGTGAAGTTTATATTTATATGTATTATTTAAATACATCGAACTCATTAATTTAATTTATGTAACAATTTACATAATTAATAGTAACGATTTCACTACATTTTGTTATGAGCACACAGATAATTATTTGTCTCTGGATTTCTTTTTTTATAAAATTAGTAAACGTTCAATAGTATTTCCCGTTTTCCTCTGTATTATTTAGTTTATTTCTTATATCCGCTTGCTTGCTCCGCGCCGCAACCCACGCCGGCCCCTCTGCCCGGCCACTTGAAAGCGATAACGATCAAATGCCCGCGCGTTTTTATCACCTCGGCGCGCGGGTCGGGTTCCACACAATCGGTCCTTGTGACTCAATTTGTTTTGAAAAGTTGTCAAGTGTTATATTATTTATGTTTGTTATGAAACTAACTATACAATGTTATCTTTGTTTATTTAGATTACGACTCTGGTGTCGAGTGATGCTCGTTTGAAATTGAGATAGCGCGTTTTAGAGCTCGCTTTGTATTTATAAGTTCATACTTCAAAACTTAAAGCGGTGACATATCGTTTTTAATATTTAATTACGTTACTTATATATTAGATAATAAGTTAAAAATAAAAAAGTACACTTGTTTATACATATTTATGAATTACAGGCCTCTGATTCCAAACCATTACCTGGCGCCGCGCGGCGTAATTTATGTTAAATTTGATAAGGCCATATAATGCACAAATAACAGTTTTAAACATAAAAATAAATAAACACTAAATAAGTAGTCTCATATTCTTTTAAAACAAAAAGAAATCATATGGATAGCATTCACCACTTCTGAGTAATATGAACATTTCTGAAACAGTTCCCATGCTCTCAGTAAAATCACTGTTGCGCGCCAAAATCTACTTAAGGTCTCGAAAAAAGTCAAACCTTATATTTCATGCTGGAATTATTATATATACGTGTTAGTTATTTACATACCTTGATAAACACAATAGGTCTTAAAGAATAAAACTAAATTTAACAGAAAAAACAGCACAAATACACTCACACATTCCGCACATTCCGCACCGACTCAACACTCAATGACAACATTGACAACGAACGTTTTTTTTTTTAATTTCTCTATGGAGTCGAAACTCGACTGGGATTAGTATGACGGGAAATTTAACGTAGAAACGAGATACATAATACAAACTAAGCCCTAGAGCGATAGAGACGAGTATATTTCACTCTTTCGACCGCGGGAGCCATGTCATATACAGTATGACACGGGCAAAGTAGACTGAGATGCGATATTATATGCCATATAACACGGGCAATTTAGTGTTTGAATTTTGTTATATGCCATATAACACGGGCAAGCAAGCGGATATGTGGTTTTCCATCAAAATATAATAGTTACATGAAGCGAAGATGACAAAGTGACATTAAAATAACTGATGGCCGTGTACCGATGCCTGAACATAAATAGGAAAGTCCTAACATATTGAAATGATTTTTCTTATTTCGGGTGGAACTACGCTCAGTAAAAAGTTACCCTTCATCCCAATATATTGCTGCAGGAATATATTTGTGTTGAAACTCGTTTATTTTTACTAAATACACGTCAAAAAATTATGTATATTCGGGTGCTTGAAAATAAACAAAATTAAAAATGTTGAACCATTCCGATCACGTGAGCATCCAAACAGAAAGACGCATCATAATCGGTTCCACCCTTTTAGGAGCGATGGTGCCACAGATAGACATACAGGCACGTCAAACTGATAACACCTCTTTTTGCGTCAGTACTTAAAAAAGCTTAGCAATATAAATATAACACATGCGTGAATAAATGAATACGCACGTCCTGATTGAGAACTCTTAGGGCGGTTTCAAATTAGCGTATTTTTCTGCGCGTATACGGTCGTTTCTGCATACGCGCTTACACGCGCGCTCTATTACGCGCTTCAAAAAACCAGACTCACGTAAACGGGCGTATTCGCTCGAAACGGTAGTGACGTCTTGTCAGTGTCAACATGGATTCTGACGGTTGGTAGTTATACGAGCTTAGAGGCGCGTCAACGCTCGTACGAGTTGCGCGTGTGCCAAAAGGCGCGCCTATACGCGCCTACACGCGCTTCTAAAAACGAGCTTATACGCGCGTATAAAACGCTAATCTGAAACCGCTCTTACTTCGTTCCCAAATTTTAATACAAAACTTAGAGCGTCCCATATCAAAAAGTTGGAAGTATACCATATAATAAATACCACAAGTAATACTAAATTTTTTCGATCTCGACATTGTACCTTCCTCAATACGCGAGACCGAAGTAACACGGTTAGAGACCCAAAAGTTACACAAAACCACGGCTCTACACTTTCCAAATTGAATGTGAAATTTGATTATAATCTAGGACTCGTTACATTGTCCGTAGATTTGTCCAACATTGTGTATGTTTATCAGGATTATTTCCCTACTGAAAGGCTGAAAATATAGAATGGCTTTTCGGGAATATAATTTTAGAAATGAATAGTAAGAGCATAGATAATAATTATTTAACCTTTTTTCAAGAGACTATTGTCCGCCAATTATGAAATTCTAATTACCAATTGAACCTAAGTTGAGAATATCGAAAATGTAGCCTTGCTCTCACCAAACTCAGGCCTATTTTAGGAAAGCACTTAAACTCATCCTTTAATTAATGGCATTCTAGACAATAGTAGGCAGACTTTTTACACTGACAGAATAGTTAACTCCGCAGTGTGCAGAGCGTTGCCAAAAGCCTTAAAAGGTTTTCGCCGGATAATCCAAGGATGACGCATTATACATACATACATACATAGACTCACGCCTGTTTTGTTGAGACTACGGAACGCCATTAGCTACGATTCTGGCATATCTCTCTTGCTTCATTCACTCCCATCAGATTCCTCATGCATGCTCTTCTGTTCAGGGTACTTCTAACCTGTCCTGTTTTTAGGATGTCTCCAATCTGGTCAGAGAACGTCCGCCTGGGTCTTCCCCTTCGTCCTGTCCCTTCCACAGTTGCCTTATATTCTGCTTGGTCAGCCTTTCGTCATCCATCGTCTCCACGTGCCCAAACCATCTTAGCCATTGACATATACTCTAACGATAGACGGAGCATTCCCTTTAAATATATTGTTCAAATTGTCTAACGTATGACGTCTAGTCGTACTAGCGCAACACGCAGGCGCAAGCAGCACCAATGACTTACAGTGTCTAGATATTATTATAGCTAATCAACAACAACCAGTCCTGGCATCTTACCAATAAGTAGGCTATAGTTCTCAAATGCTACTGGCTGCTTATTGGCATTTGCAAAGACTATTAACATCACAGAAGATATGTTTTCTGCCTACAAAATTTCATCAACATAATAAGAATAGTTTATATTTGAAAATAAAATGAATTAATAGCTGTGAGTTTATTTAAGTAAAATAATAGAATCTATGATCATATTCAGTTATTTTTATTACAAAATAGAAAAATGTATTCGTGGGCGTAAGTTCAAGACTTGCCTTAGTTGCCTCACGAATAATTCTATTTTTTTTTTAAACATTTAATTTATCTTACTGTGAGAATTGCTTAAACATATCTTATACTAATATATAAAGCTGAAGAAATTGTTTGTTTGTTTGGTTGAACGCGCTAATCTCAGGAACTACTGGTCCGATTTGAAAAAATCTTTAAGTGTTAGATAGCCCATTTATCGAGAAAGGCTATAGGCTATATAACATCACGCTATGAACGACGAGAGCAGAGCAGTAGCCTTAAATAACGCGGGTGTAACCGCGGTTTCTTTTAGTCCTAATATATAAGGCTGGATTGTTTGTCAATCTGTAAAGATGACCTTGCTGACCTACATAGTTGACATAGTTCTAAACCTACACATGTGGCAGATGGCACTATACGCTATCATAAGGAAAATAACTATTAGAAAAAATCCTTCTATGACGAAGTGGCCTGAGTAGCTCAGTTGGTACACTATCGACACGGTTCATCGTGGTCGCGGGTTGATGTCCTGCCTCAAAAAGTATTTTTATAGCTCTATATAAATTGCTATTAAATTTACTCTAGCAAGAAATACTCCAAAATCTATTTTAATAACTTTTCAATAGCCACCAAACACAATTAATTTTGGGGTTTTTTGTATATTGGTCGGATAATGGAAATCAGGATCTGTTTTGGCCTCAAGGCCTCATATTATTTTTGCGTATTTTTCTATAACTGCAAAGAAATGCGTACTATAATGAAGTGTTGAAATTTTCGTTAATATAGTTATTACGACCAATACCAAAAAATTAAAATAACACAGAATTAGTGTTTTACAATATCAAATTGGTTTTATAACATTAATCAAACTAAAAAAAACTCTTAGAACCTATACCTTCACGAAATCTGGTCTTAGTCATATATTTTTACCTACAATCACTTGCACCTTTTATATGTATGTATCTGCATAGTAGTTACTCTATGATCGTTAATGACGTCACATAAAATTAAAGAAATACATTTTAATGTGGTATTATGATACATTTAACTCTTTTATTAACATAAATAATAAAAAAATATTGGCTAATGCTACAACAGATACAAGTTCTCATTCAAATTAATCGATATATCGTCGCCACACAGTCAATAAACGAAGCGGACCTACACCGCAGGAAAGTCAAAGTGACACTAGATTGCTTTGCCGGTATATTCATGCAAAGCATTTGAACAAAGTAAATGTTCTAAATGCTACATCTAGTACTTTAGTACATATATATCTATGATCTTAGCAAACCTTTCTCGATGCTTGTCACTACATCCTCTTATCGGCAGCGTCGATTAAAGTAGAAAAAAGGGACTCATACACTCTGGACACAAATGTAAAATATAGGTCGATGGCACCTGCAAAAGTATGACACTAAAGTGTTCAAAATAAGTATATAATTTAGCTATACATGTTACATAAATAACCTTGAAACTATGCTATGATTCCTTAGTGTTTTTAATATCTTCAACAAAACATTTTCGTCAATTTACGATGTAGCGAAGTAACAGTTAATAACTATAAGGTTTGTGTATTCGCCATATGAAGCTCCTTTTTCTTTTACCTACATTCATTTATGGGTTGAACGAGATATTTACGTGGAATTACATCTCATCACGTTACAAAATGGCGGGAATGAATCGTGCGGCTGAAATATTTCCCGCGCAATTTTTCCCTCTCACCGAGACTAATCGGCTATCACGATTTGTTTTACTTATGAATATTCGCAAAGAGCTTTATATTGTAATGAATATAAATGACGTTGAATACTTTTTGTTACATTTATCTTGTCTGGCAGTGTGTAGGAATAATGTGAACATAATATTAGCACATTATACGCAGTTATCAAAGTATCAAGGGCTGTACCCGGAAAATATACAAGCAAATTGTAAATTACATTACCATCCGAATACAGTGATAGTCTTTATTTTATATACTTACTAGTATGAGGTTTATACACTGCTTAGATATAATTTAAGGTTCCTTGCCGTAGTTTTACAGACAGGACTGTAATTTCATTAAAACATAGTTGCCTACCTGTTGCCTAACATTTCTTAATAGGTGATATATCTGAACCTTTTTTTTTTTTTTTTTTTTTTTTTTTTTTTTTTTTTTTTTTACGAGGTGGAAAATCCCTTCGGATCTCCGACTCTTGGGGGAAATAAGAGCCGGAGTATGTGGTGTTTCCACTAAAAACCACCTCGACTTCCGCCATGTACCCGTGTGTCGGAGGGTAGGGCATCACCAAAGCACTCGTCGCCACCCTCCGACGGGTATTGGCCTGCCAGATGGTCAGGCGGGCCCCGAACAAAACCCCCTTGGCGACGGATTAAGGTGTTGGACTCCGCCGCCAAAACGCCCAGCGGCCGCAGAGGATAGGGAGGACGGCAACGCAACACCGCATCTCCTCTTCCTCTGCGGCCCCACCGCGACGCATCGAATGGTGCGCCCCCATTTGGTCGCGGGAGATAGGGCGCGCGGCAACGCAACACCGACACGCCTCTCCTCCCGCGACCGCACCCGACTGCGAGGGACAGACAGAACTGTCCCCCGCACCCGCACCGTTGGACGCATCCTGCGCAGGCCCCTCCAAGCCCACGCGGAGCGTCCCCTCCTGGATCCCTCTTAGCTTCACCGCGGGTGACAAATCCACGGTTACTGAGCCCCCCCACCACGACAAGGTGGAGATCCCACGGGGGGGGATATATCTGAACCTAACGTGCCATATAACCTCCGGACTGTAATTCACGAAAGAAGCACAAAACTCGCATTGATAGACAAGTTGATAGTTCATACAACCTGCAGTGAACCGCGAATTGCTGGTCTAGCTAACTATTGGTCATTTATAAATAACTACTATTCTATTCTATTTTAATGGAATAATAAACTGCTTTACGGACTAACGATCGAATCTCGTCGCCTCACAATTTTATTCTTGATCACTATGGAGAAAATTTTCACCTGCTTGCATACGCCCATTCGCTGAAAAGTGCCTGGAAAATCCGTATTGCTAAATAGGCATATCATCAAATAGTTGGATGTTCGGCTACATAATTATACAAGTCAATTAAGAAACCATTTAGTAAAAATAGTCCAATTGGTGACCCGACGAATCGAAAACAATCAACTACAGTTAAATTTCAAGAATGTACCAATTTTATTCATAGATTCGAAGAAATTTTGTATAAATTTTGTAATATTTCATTTGAATACTTCTCATAGGCACTAGGATATATTCATAATGTATAATGACGCCTTTGTCTTTCAAAAAAAGTAAAACAGAGACAACACGAAAGTTGGCAATAATTACCTCAGTAATCCAAGAAAGGACTTAGAGTTGTATAAATTTGTTTATTACACAGGTACGCTGTTGAATACGAACATGGGCTCCAACCAGCTGGCAGGTCGAACATCACGAACACGATGCCAGCTCGAGAAATACCGCCAGGGTTTTACGACGCTGGTGACGGCTTTTATAATCCAGACACAAAGAGTGTGTATGATGCTGATGATCTTACATCCATTTTAAGGTGAGATTATGCTAACTTGTTTTTGTAGTGCATTATGTATAAAGTTATATTTATGTAACGGCTATTCAAAAATGAAATGCATCCTATTTTCTCGACGATGCGACGGCGTTACGAGATGCCTGAAGCATATTCTTCTGTTTCATGTAATTATTAAGTCGCAGGATATAATTATATCGCATCAAAGTTATATCTACCTTAAATATTACAATGTTAATATTGCACGGTTTGTTAACATGTCCCATCGGGATACGGAAAGTATTAAATAAAAAAAATAGTTTAAAAACTATAACCCGACTACGTAAAAAATGGGGTCTAAAAAGGAAGAAACAAGAAAATAGCTCACTATAAGTAAATACAGAAATGCTCAAACTAGAGCCGTAGTCGCACGTATTGTATTCCTAATTTGGGTGTCAGGAACACTTACCTGCATTAAACAATCATGACACGTAACTACATAATACACTACTATAGCATTCCACCTGATAACTATAAAAATTGAAATTTAATTAGCCATAGTACAGGCTCTATGCGTTTATCATGTGTTCTTCATGTATCTATGTGTTTATCAGATAACCAGCTTCAACAAGGTAACTGAATACCTGATACACATACATTCCTACATCTAAATACATATAGGTATTGTAGACAGTATACACTCAGACATAAAATAAATCATATTGCTCACCAGAAACATATTTGACGTAGCATTCAATCATTAACTACTAGACTGCAAGGGGCCAGTCAAATAAGAGTGCAATGATGAGGAAATCTAAACAAATTGGAATAGCTTTTGAATTTAACCTAAAGAAGCACAAAAGTTATATCTACCTTAACCTTAATTACATAGATTACATTCAAATCATTCATGGCGTATAATTTGTTTGGATTCTTAGCAAATGCGAATACAACAAAAAACGCATTATTACGAGAAGTTAATCCCAGAGCCTAGGACTTCGATGTACATGACACAATTTCGCCTCTCAGCGCGCACTCAGCGCCTTAACTATTCAGCCGATTTTGATGAAAGAGATGTCAATGAAGTTATAATTGAGGTCTGAAGAACAAAGCGTACATTCCGTAGTCAGGTAACACTTTTTAATATGGAAAAATATGTTGCAAGACATTTATTCAGAAAGAAACTGAAGTGATAATGTGACAAAGATAAGGGCAGAACTAAACTTCAAACTAGGTATAGTCCAAGTTTCATTATAAGCTTTCTCATGTTTAAAATGAAATCGGGGCTCACCATCTTGAAAACTGGTATAACAAACTTTTCAGTTTAAGATTCAGAACTTCGAGAGAATACTCGAAACAAGTGATTGTTGTTTCAAATTTTGCTTCTAATTTAGCACAATCAATTTAAGATACAACGATTTAATTTATTGATACAACTTAAACAATCTTACAACAGAGTGATCTATGGAAATATAGTATTTTTAACTATAATAAATAAGTACTTGTAAGTTTCGCCAATGCAATATTTTGAAATTGCAGTGCGAAATATTGCACCAAAGATACCATTAAATAGGTGGTATATGCACAGACATTGTTGCAATATTGCAGTTATTCCACAGATTAAACAAGAGATATACCACCTTAACGTATTTGTTTGACTTTTTGTGGGGCATTTTTACTATTGTACCATCCGTGTAGCCGGGCTCGGAACAGTAACCATTAAAAATAACCGGCTTTGGCACTCGTCTACTTACTGAAAATGTATAACTGTCTTGCAACTCGTAACAAAATCAATCAAAAGTTTATTAGAGGAGCTGAAAAACATTTATTATATAATTGCCTAACTATTAAAGATAGGCAACGAGTTGCATCTCAGCGACTTATTACAATCGCGATAAAGAAACCATTAATCCTGAAGTGATATTAGTGTTGTCGTACTTAATGTATTACGGATTGTAAGTGCGGCGCAGCAGAGCTGAGATTGAGACCCCTACACGGATAAATAACTTAATACACATTACCCAGTTTACTTTTATCATATATGAATTTTGTTAGACAACTTTCTCATTTAACTATAATTTATAAATATCATAAACTCGTAAGTTCTTCTTCCCAGCGACTCTCACGTTCAGCTCATTTGAATTGTAAAACAAATTCTATCGAAAAGGTCGGCGAAAGCGAAATCCTTTCGGAAACTACTCCACATAAAATACAAAGGGATAACATAAGCCTCGCAGTGACGTATGTCTTCAACTTTGAGAACATTGGATAAAGAGATTCAATACATACGAAGTAGACAGGGGAATCGGTCACTTATTTAAATTTGCCGATAGTAGGCGACTACTCTTATTTTCCTATAAATAAATGTTCCATTTTCTGGTAGGATAAATAGCAAGCTATTCTGTCATATCTAGTTAGACTAGCAAGCGGACCCTGAGCTCCAACCAAGCAACCGGGATAACGCATGGATGATAAAGTTTTTTTTGTAGGATAAGAATTGCCAATACATGAAAGATTGATCTACTGACTACGTTGATTAACAGCTCGTTTACCGTAACACAAACTATCCCTTAACCTATACTTCAAAATTTGATATCCGGCAATGATCTGAGGATTTACAATTTTGCAGACTGGCAAATTCTGTCTCAATTTTAGTTAAACACTAAAATTGAGACAGAATTTCTCTTCTTTCCAATGATTTTGTGCCATTATCACATAGTAATTTCGTATTTCACAATAATATATTGAATTATTAATCATTTACAATGGGTAAAATTTGCAAGAAATATTTCATAATAATATATTGAATGTTGTTATTGGTTCCTATGTTGCTTCGGTAGTGTATTCACCATTCTGTTTTGGTTCGGGAGGACATAAAGCTGGGAGGGTTAAGTACCAATTGAAGTACTGAAAAGTTATTCATCATCGAACGAAATCTGCGATGCTTTCAGGTAGGCTTGAGATACCTTAGCCAGCTGGATACAAAGTGGATTGATCTCGGCTGCCATTTCTATGATTCCAGTCATTACATTCTGTTTCCAATAAAATTTAAAAACTCAACCCATAACCTGTAATTTTTTTTATTTTTAGTCTCACGCCTGTATCCCCGAAGGGGTAGCCAGAGGTGTAAATATTACACCCACATTTCACCATGAATTTTTAGGTCCCACATAATAGGGAGCGAGCATATTGCCGTTACCGGGCACATCAACAGACTCGGGTCTGCTACTGAGTATTCGGAAAAACCCAGTAACACTTTTGCCCGACCCGGGCATCGAACCCGGGATCTCCGATCAGCAGTCGCATACGCTATCCACTGGACCACGGAGGCACTTATAATGTTATTTTATATAGGTGTATGTTCTATGTAACTCAACTCTTAAGTAGCCAAATCCATGGATAGCTGAAATGTTGGGATCAGCCGTAAAAGCATAATACACAACTTTACATTTCGTAACCATTCCTGCTAAATAATTTATATTAATTAATGTGAGAGTTGATTGATTTTTACGCCACCGCACATACTAGTGTTCGCATTTCATGCGGTTACTTTATTATATAATTTATGTAAATCATATCGGATTTATTCCACAAAGGTTTGTTTTTATGCTGAATTTGATAACTTTGTATCGGCGTAATAAAGCATTCATTACCGAAGCACAAAGCATTTTAGACTACTCTACTATACTACTGTAATAGTCGAAGCCTAATAGAGTTGAAGAAGTTTCATTTTTTATAGAAACTTCGGTGGACATTTTATACCAAAGTAGTAGATATATTATCGCCAGCAATAACTTTCTCTTACTTATTTTTAAGACATGAGTATTTATATAAACTAAACGTAACGTTGGTGAAAAATAAATATTGTGAAGAGCTATGCTTGGTAGTTCTTATCAGCTGCAATCTCAAAGTTGCAAGATGATAGGTTTAAGTCACGTCCACTTTAAAGACATAGATAAATTCAAATGGGGCTACGGAGCGTAAGCTATCCCCAAAAGCGCCTGTTTTGATCCATGCACTTTTTAGTATTTCCTTGGATAAAACTTTCGTCCACCAGGTTCAACCAAGATAAGCCCCTCCCCAAAGAAAACCCTGAATACATCACTGATCTGTGACCATATGTCAGAAAGATGATCTATGCTGTTATATACATCTTTCCTAACGCACATTGTCCTAGCATTATCCCAGCTTTCACCCGAGGTCCGCTTACTAGTCTAACCGGATTTGACTAATTTTCAGCTTTTCCATAGCGCGACTGCCTGTCAGACCTCTGCATGGCAGTCTAGTAATAATAACCATTATGAGCATTTTAAACATCAACCCTATCAGCACAGCTTTCAAAACGTCAGCAACTGTCGAACATTGTAACGACCTTAAGTTCATTACACGTTTCGATTCCAACTAAATTAGAGCTCAGTGTCGCACGAATAAATAATACAGATTGAATATTTCATAAAGTCAAATACGGCGTAGCTTCAGTGCGAGGGTTTCATTTGTGATCGCTCGAAACGTACGATAATTGGTGTGTTAATTGACTCTCCGATTGGTCGATGTCGGCTGTCCCTTCGCTGTGTAAGCCATCACGGTTATTGTTATTATTGACAGATTAAAGAAATGAATGGTTTATTCTGAAATTGCTAGTATTTTATAATTTTGTGTGCTGTAATACTTGTACTACCAGTTTTGCTTTGTGGCGCCTTTCCTATCACTCATGAAAGAATCGTTGTCAGTTCTCGTTAGTCTACATAGTACACTGAATTTTTAAACATAAAATCACCATAGCCAATTCATTGATTGTCGAAAGATTAAAGACTTCCTAGTCATTCTTGCATGTAACGAATGATCGTTTTATGGCTTATGTCGAGTAGGTATGACTTAAAGTTGACTTGACTAAATATGCCCTTAGTTTTGGCAGTACATAAAATAATAATCATACTTGCCTCAAATCTCCTTTATCGCTCCCTTTGAATACAAGTCAAAATAAAATTAAAACCTTTTGCAAAACATTTTATTACGTAAGCTAACACTAAGAGATTGTTTTAGACGTGAGATAAAAATACATAATTCATCCTTGTTACTCAGTAATAAAAAATACTACAAGAAAATATCAAGAGAATTCATAAGCGTACCGTAGCGTTTGTTTAGACGTAGAAATATTTATGCAGCTTATGCCGTTATTGCTCCTCCTTTGTTTAGCCTTTCTACTGATATAATTCTTCGAATAAATAACGCTGGGAAATGGAAATATTGTTTTTATCTGCGGTTACCCCTTTCCATCTCAGGATGCGTACAAATCAAAAAGCGTAAACAAAACGAAGGTAAGCTTTCAAATAATCTCACGAAATACTTATTGCTATGAGGTAATGACAAAAAGGGTTGACTAATAATTGCAGCCTCATTATGATGACAGAATACACTCACTTCTCACTTTAACGTTTTTGTTTAGTCCTAAGGGAAGCAGTTTTCTAAAATGAACATTATTTCTTTAAAATTATTGGTCTACAAATTGATAAGATACTAAAAATAATATAGTTTTGTAACGGCATATTTATCGCCATATTCTCTTAATCTTCTACATACATACATACATAGACTCACGCCTGTTTCCCCGAAGGGGCAGGCAGAGGCATATTAAACGCCCACTTTTCGCCAGGGTTTTGATCTCACGTAATAGGTGGCGAGCCTATTGCCGCTTATCGGGATATTTTGTTTGCCAGAGCCTCGTCCGTTGATCGGCAGGTGCACCACAGGTGAGGTTGGCTTAGGACTCTAAGATCTTGGTGGGAACCCTATGCAATTCCCTTAATCTTCTATTTGACAGAAAAGCTACCTCCTGTTTAATAAGATTTATTTACTAGGAACTAACCTCGTGTAGTTCGTGTAAAGCATTTAACCTAGTTCGACTGACCGTTCAACTGATGACTTCAAAATTGTAAACATTCAACGCGTTTAACAATTGTCATAAATCAGAACACTCTCGTAGAGTTTTGATTTATATAAGGAGTGATATATAGTCTTATTAACATGTACATAATTGCGTCTTACTTCCAACTTGTAGTTTATCTCAGTGCAATACATAAAACTACAATAAATTAAACTACTTTAGTCTTATATTTTCTTTTGTATATATACGTTCCAAAGGTAGATATTTCTTTAGGCCAAACATGTCCTAACTCCGAACGACTGTAATCTAGTCGCGTTATCACAGACATTTGTGACGTCACTAGAGACATTTTTCGTTACCTCTAATAAGCTGCGGTCATAGAGTAGATAGTAATTACCGCGAGAATGAGTCTGGAAGAATGTTACCCCTCCCTAGCGTCTCACCCCTTAGCGAAAGAGTGAGAGATCCAATAATGTCTAAGATGATAAACAGAGAGGGAATGATGAGGCAGAATTGCTCTTCGTCCGTTGAGTAGCAGTAATTACGAGGCCTGTTGCCTTTTATGTCGCACTAATAGCTCGCTATTCTCAACGCAACTGAGGTGTTGATTCACGTTTAGGTTCTTCAGACTAACGAGTTGGGTGTACCTACACATTTTCTGGACCTTCGGTGAGAAAATTAGCTCCAGTGTGTTGTTTCTGCTTCGTCTTAATAAGTTTTAAGGGGCTTGCATTATTTGGTATAGAAAATATTATTTAAAAAAAAAAATACTGTGCCAGTGTCTTTAAGAAGTAAAAAACCACTTGTCGCTACGAATCGAACGAGCAAAAATTCATTTTAATAAACCGTTTTACTTAATTGTATGGATGTGCAGATTAAACTGGAGAAGCACTTGTTTTATTTCATACATGAAATCATAAAAATACTATCCTTACCAATTATAATTACGTCAGACACTTTTGTTTTAATATCCAACGAGTATTATACAATTTCATATGTAGGTCGACGTTGTCAGATATACCGAAAAGCTTTAAAAACAAAACATAATTTTATTATATTAGATTGTCGCATGGACGCATATCGTCCATGCGACAATCTAATATGCTTTGTTTTAAAATGTATATACATAATTCTATGTTTTCTACCTTTTTTGCACAGATCACCAGGTGGTCTTGGGCACAATTGGATATTGGAGAACTGTCGCGTGGCCCCCGATCCGATCATGGGTCCCAGACAGCACTTGTATGAGACGTGGTCTGAGCCCCAAGACAAGCTACCACCGGTCCCTAAGCCCGCAGCCGACATCCATTCTTGCTTGCCACCTCGGGCGCCTTCTGTCTTCGACGATGACTACGATATGGTTGTAAGTATACTCGCTAACGTATAGAGGTTACTCTACGAAGTAGTTGTTTCCTCAAGGAACCACAAAAACAGCAAAATCTTGGCTTGAGCTTTCCTATGAAACTGCATACCGCAACACAGTGCCTAACCTGCGATCGGCGATGACTGTCGTCAAAATTGCTTTCTTTTTGTGAGAAGTGACACCTGGTAAGTGATATCTGGTACAAAATATTCAACTAAATTACACAAGAATATTCGAAACAAGGATTTGCTGTTTACACTGTGATGTACCATGTAACTATCGTAGATCAAACACAACACTCAATGTCCTGTTAAGCAGAGAGCAAACCACTAATACCATTACACACTATGCAATTAATATACCATAGGGAATCCTTCGGCATCTCTATATGAGATGGCACAGTGAAGACTCCATGCCGTTGTATCCTTAAAAAAAACGGTGACTTTTCAAGGCGGCCCTGAGTACCTATACCACATGAGTAGATAAACGGAACAGAGACACAGCTTCATACAACAGCGCGAATCGATTGCACTACTACGAGCACGCGGCTTATGTGTGCGTGACCACTGGCCGCTTGTCGTGTACGCGGCGAGAGTGGAAAGAACCGGTTTACGTAGGCACAGGCAGTTGACAATCTTAGGGTTATTACGACGCACGTTGTTTGTTTTGTACGTTGCAAGTTTTAATATTTTAATTTAAAAAAGTGGTGTTTTATTGTTAATAATGGTTGTTTATTGTACTGTGTGTATGGATAATACTAGATGAAATAATTAAATCATTATAAAGATTTTAACAATGGTAACGTACAATTGGGTTTTTTAATTAGGTATAACTCCTGATAATTTTGTCGCATTTGTTGAATTGCTCGAACAAAAGTTTCGCGAATATTTCGATCTTGAAATAAATATTGTCAATGTTGGCAACGAAATACTTAACAACTCATTAGTCGTGAAATTGTGTAAAAGCAATTATGTTTACAAAATCAATGACTATCAGAAAGTGATCAGCCATCGATAAGGATTACAAAAAACAGGTGCATGCGATTTTCGATCTTATTGACGTAACTCAGAATTTATAATTTTAATAACGTACGAGTATCAATGTCAGAAAGCAAGAAAATATCAAAAAAAGTCTGTCATGAATTATCAATAAGGTCGAAAATCGCATGCACCTGTTTTTTGTAAACCCTATCGATGGTTGATCATTTTATAGTCATTTGTTTTGTAGACGTTCATTTGTCTTACACAATTTCTTTTTAAACTTATTTTAGATACCTATCCCCGTGGTAAAACTAGTGGCCATAATAGCTAAAGGAGATTCCTATGTTTATTAGCAAAATAGATCATATTACCAGAAAATATTCAACACTATTAGTGGTATCGTTGGGAATGTCAAATAAATCACGTCGTCACGTCGTGTCCTTGGTAACAAATGTATATTTTTATTCCGTGCTTTTAAAAGTTTCAGGTGCATGCCTTTTTTGGTTCCACTCGCTATTTTATTTACAACTGTACTTCTGCCGTATAGCGAATCCGTCGAGTCCAAGAATCTGCCCAATCCACGAATCTGTCGAGTTGTGAATCTGCCAAATCACGAATCTGTCCAATCCAGAATCTGTCGTATACCGAACAAGCGATTTGTCTTAACCTATTGTGACAACCCTACCAAAATAGGTAACAAATTTACAAGCTCTTAAGAAGCTGTCTCTCTGTTCGGTTTATTTACTCATGTGCCTATACTACGCTTCTGCTACACTTTTCTTAGGTACCTTCATGAGCAGCTCACTCACCAACCTAGCCTCGGCATCCTGAAGAATGATGAGGCGTTCTATGGAATGAAAAGCATTCCTCAACCATGAATTAAAGTACCACATCTGTGGTTCCTTTAGCTACAATCACGATTTGATTAAATAACTGAATCCGCTACAAAAATTTGGAAATAAAGCACAAATGGTCATGATCACGAGAAAATACAAATGTTGACATAGGTACTGATGGATAAATCTCACAAAAAACTTATTCTCTGTAATCTGTAAAAGGCAAGTTTTTGTAAATTGTTACTGAATTTGTTATTGATTTTAAAATATGGTCAAGGAAATCAGAAATTATAAAATATCAGAAATTATAATTAAAATAGGTACGTTTGCACACCAAAAGAATACGCTCACAGTAGAATATTCTCGTCGTTCTCATTTCTAATTTGAAATATCTTTTCTTCAGGACTGTTGTACATTTAAACATGCTACGCACGATCCTAACATATCGTCGGAATCTTCAAGTTCTACAAATGATTAGTACCTACAATATCGAGATAACAAGAATTTATTTTAAATGTGACTTAGGATAAACAGATATTTCAACTAATACGATAGATATACGTTTAGAAAATGGCATTGTATTATGAACAGTTTAATTTTGTTAGAAGAAGCCGTGATATTTTATATAATTAAGATGTATTTTAGTTTAATAAAAATTATATTGAGGGAATAATTTGTCTTTCCCTCGACGTCACATATTTAAATAAATGTAAGAAAAATGGAAGCGAAATTATACAGGTCAGACGCCCATTATTTGCTTTACTTTCTGTTTTGGTGGAAGATAGCTTAAGCACGCACGCGTATAGAGTTTTCTTTGAAATTTTATTTATAAATCTTTCTTTTATTTTATTTCACAGGACCGTCCGCTGTTTTACTCTCCATCATATTACAAATGTCCGCCGGGGCCATCGGAGGCTCCAGTCAGACGACGGTGCAGTAGACGCTCGTCATCCAGGTCCAGCCGTCGGCTTTCTGGCGCACCGAAATATGAGCGAAGTGAGTCAACTCAACCATGTACGCACGAAAAGCTTGAAAATATTAACGAAAATGCTGACGTAGCAGATGACGATCGAAAACCATCCGGAAGGATGATGTTCGTCGCTGACGATGAGAAACAAAACTATGATACGATGAGTGCACGCGTCGATCTTAGAGTGTAACAGAACGTTCATTATTGGTTCAACTAAATAATAGACTGTATATTTTTAAACTCTCAATAAATAACTCATTCCCTCCGTAAATCGAATACTCATTTTATTTTGACATTTTATAAAGAAAGTAATATATGATATATTTGCAGGATAAGTTCCACTTTGCATATACTTTTAGCTTTAAACATTTGCTACATTTATGTAGCTAGTATAAAACAGCTAAGTACACAAGTATAAAAAATACGTGACTTCAACACACAAACAACACAATTTTTCTCCATATGAGGAATAAATCTGCAATGTTGCGTAGGTATTGGATGTAATGAGGAAGATAGCAGGAAAAAACTGCAACATACATTCTTGATTTCTGTTACGTAAATATCCATTTCATATCTCTGGAAATGCCTACGTAGTAATATTACGTAGTTCATGAAGACAGTTTTGAATATAAATCTTTATATCAAATAAAAAATAAATTATACCTACCGCTACTAAAGATTTTTGCAGAAATATTTGCTTTGCCAAAAGAATACATAAAACATTTTACGGGGAGGTCAGAAATAACCAGTAATTTTATGTACCTACCAGGATGACCCGGCTACGGTTCACCGAGCAGAGTGTCGGCAAACGGCTTCTGGCTGACCGAATATCCTTTGAAGAAACTTTTTTTTTAAATTTGTTTAGTTTTCTTAATTTAGTTAAACATTATTTAATTTTATTATAAGTAGTTTATTTATGTCGAAATTGTGATTCTAATAGGTAATAGTTATTCATAAATATGTTAAAAATATACTTAATTGTTCTTTTTTTCATTAAGCGCCTGTTGGCATGTAGGTATGTTCCTTCCCACGGGCTCGTGCTGAAACGATTAAATTAACATAAGTGCGGCGTAGCCGTCCTGAAGGTAGAGTTTAAAAAAAGCTTTTAATTCATGTTTTTAATAATGTGCAATGCGTTGCCTATTTGAGAACTAAACATGATATTAGAAACCGTTACAATAATAGCAAAAGATCTGTTTGACAAAGCAACACATCTGTCAATTCAAAATATCGTTAAGCTGCTCTAGGCGACTCTATCGCGTTAATTAATTCGTAGGTCAGTTATGCGACTTAAGTCGCATCTCACCGCATCACTATCCTTTGGTCACCGAAGGACACTCGTATACTATCGTGGAGAACTAATCAACGATGCGGTATTCCAATCTATGATCTTAGGTTGTGCAACTAGACTTCAAGCATGAGTCCACATGTAGCTTCAGGCATCGTCACGATTTCGTGATTGTCCATCGTGACAGTTCACGAGTTCGCAAATTTTTGCGAAACATAATTATACAAAGTAACTCAGGGCTACGAATCCCTTATTCCTTTTGGGGAACATTCTAAACACTAATTTGCATTCTCGAGCGTAATTTGGCTCTAATTGAAGTAGGAATTTAATTGCAGAAACATTGAATTCGCTACACAATGATCGGCCTTGTTTCTTTAGGCTTGTTTTATTATCTATTAAAGATGTAATATTGTCTTTATGAGTTAGGAGATCGATAATAACCAAAATTTATACTTTAACTACCTAGGTATAACCCGCGTAACGCAGTCTCTGTCTACCCCTTCGGGAAACACGCATGAGTCTATCTACGCATGATAATGGATATGTAAAATATTTATTTGCCGGATAGTGCATTTACCGAGAAAGGCTATATAACATCACCCTATGAGCCACAGATGCCAAGTAGTCATAAATAAGGTGGGTGTAACCGCTAGCACTGCTGGTAATATACATAAGATTTGTGTAGATCTTTTCTCTTTGTCTTTGTGGTGACTGATTAAAAATCCAAATCCAGTGGAAGCCAATTTACACCCACTTGACCAGGGCAAACAAAAGTCTGACATATTATATTGACTGAATTACTCAGCGCTTAAAATCAAATACAATATGTACAGTTACCTGTATCTTCACTGGTGTCGTTCCTGGAGCCAAGCTAGATAAACACACAAAACTAAAGTGGCCAAGATAGATTGAATGATATATCTACTTATCTGCCATACTCCAAACGTGATGTCTTCAAGACACGAGGCACGATGTCACACAATTCACAATATTACAAAATGTCAAGAGTTCCAATATAATATCACAAAGTTATCAACAAGGCCTGACTGAAAGGTGCCGGACAAATCAAATAGCGGCAATTTTACAAGGGTTCCACAAAATTCACAGGTTTTAGGTTCAATGTGCTTTCAATAAGCGAGTTCCAAACAGAAGAATGACTTGGCAGTAGGCATGGGCGTTTTCGGATTTTTCCGCAAACCGATAAAAAATCGATTTCAGGTACTGAAATCGATTTCAAAAACCGATTTTAGAAATCGATTTCTGTAGCGGATGTCGGAGCAACGAGCGTAGTTACTAGTTGCGTAGACAAACGCAAACAATCGAATACTTATTGTATTGTCATGTCATGCGTCCATATTTCGCTTGGTTTGCGTGACATATTGAAAAAGAAAACCTACTAACTACCTAAAACATACATACACATACATACATACATATCGTCACGCCTTTTATCCCCGAAGGGGTAGGCAGAGGTGTATTTCTACACCCACTTTTCGCCAGATATACTTTAGTCCCACGTAATAAGGGGCGAGCCTATTGCCGTACCGGGCACATTTCCAGACTCCGTGCTGCTACTGAAAATTTCGTGACAGAAAAACCCAATAACACTGCCCGGCCCAGGAATCGAACCCGGGACCTCCCGATCCCACGCGCACATTCATGCCGCGAGACCAACGAGGCAGTCGGATAGGGTTTGATGTAGAGTTTTCCGTCTCTACGCAAAGATGGTATTTGCATCGTGTTATCCCTTAGTCGCCTCTTACGACACCCAGGGGAAGATAGGGGGTGGTGACACTCGTATTCTATGCCGTCAACCACACGGTACCTAAAACTAAATGTTAAAAAACTCAGTCGCCAAACAAACTAAAATTACACAACACGAATTGTTTCTATTTATTTACACTTTACAATCCTAACCTACTAACTACTTAAAACTAATTGTTAAAAAAACTCAGTCGCCAAACAAACTAAAATTACACAACACGAATTGTTTCTATTTATTTACACTTTACAATCCTAACAACGTAACAATGAAACTTTTTAAATCCTAATATTATAACTTTCACGAAAACCAAATATAGGTACCTACTTAATTTTATTATTATTACGCGCGTACCGCACTGCACGTGTCACCTAGGTCAAGTGAACAAATAAACATTGATCAAGTCAAAACTCTCCAAACATAAATCCCTAATAACTATTAAAACTATTTGCAATTTTCAAAACAAACATTAAATAGTTGCAATCTGAATTACCTAGATCTTATCGCCTCGACGTTTAGTTTTATTTTTTCTATTCAATCTGCAATTCACAAAACCGCCAAAATCCAAAACGATTCGCTCGTCGTAAAGCGCAATTCGCTTCATCTCTTTCGCTCTTTCAACGGATCACTAAGTAAGAAAGAAAAGGAAATGAAATTCGCTCTCTCTCATTCTAACTAACTAGTCGTTTGGTAGTGTGAAAGAGAACGAATGAATATGAAAACTATCGGAAACGTAAGCTTTAGATTTACTTTGTAGTTTGGTTGCGTTTGCACCGTTTCCGTTTGGTTTGGAATCGATTGTTTGCGTTATCGTGATATTGTTTTGCGTTTTCTAAAATCGGTTTTCTCATATTGGAATATCGATACGATACGATTTCTGACTGCAATCGGATTTCAGTTTCGTTTTGATATATCGGTCTCATGCCTACTTGGCAGTTCTTACAAATGTGACCGGTGGACACATAGATGTAGGTGACGAAGGAAAATGCAGGTACGAAGCATACAGGAAGAGGCGTAAAATAATGCAGATTATTTAGTATCTCTTTGATTTATTATTGTAGTATTTAAAGCTAAAAGGTAGGCACATAGGTACCAGTTTGTCTCATAGCTGAACTAACAAAACTAAATATATTTTATATGCCCCATTAAAATCAATGCATGATAGCATTATAAAATTCTTTCAGGCGGGCGAGTATGCCCAGGGGGCCAATTCTGCTATTTTTATATGACATTGATATTATATTTTGAATGGATTTAAGAGCGGTATTCTGATAACCTAATGTCATTATCGTATTATTTTAAAGTAAAAAATTCGTCGTTGACACATACGATCTCGTTACAATTTCATTCAAATATCAGATAATTTAGAAGAATACGCTTTTTGTGACCTAAGTATGACACTGACATGATATCGAGACTATATTTATTTAGCAGAATTGGGCCCCAGTTTTATGCCAAAATCTGACGTTGGCAGACGTGTTCAAAATGGTTCATTGGGATTTCACACAACACTTGTAGTACATCTTGATTTGCTCAAAAATCAAGTAGATTACTATAAAATTGTGGAACAGAAATATACGGAATTTAATCAACGCAACTACTTCGCTCAACACAATTCAGCAATTGATTTTGACGTTTTTACTATATCGCGGATTTCTTGTCATTTGTCAAAGTTGTTAATGACATGAAACTAAAATATGGTGGAGTTCTATTTGCTATTTTGCTTTAAAATCTGTATAGGTAATCTATGTTCAAAATTTTGGCGTCTAGTTTTTTTTATTGGCAGATTACGATGGTGGCAATAATCAATTTCAATTGCACTGCGGCGGCGCTGGCGGCGGCTCGAGCACGCTCGCGCATGTAGAACCCGTACTCGAACGTTTACTTGCAAGCTCGAGCATGGTCGAGCATCAAGTTTGGAAATTTTGAAATGTATGGAGTTATCATAAGATTATTTTTCAACGATTTTACAAAATGCTCTGCTCTGCTCTGCTCTTGGTGTGCGCTGACGTTATCACGTATATAGACTGCCTCCGTGATCCAGTGGATAGCGTATGCGTCTGCTGATCGGAGGTCCCGGGTTCGATTCCCGGGTCGTGCAAAAGTGTACTAGGTTTTTCCAAATTCTCAGTAGCAGCAGCAGCCTGTTGATGTGTCTGGTAACGGAAATAGGCTCGCCTCCTATTACGTGGGACCTAAAAATTCATGGCAAAATGTGGGTGTACTATGACACCTCTGCCTACCCCTTCGGGGGCGTGAGTTTATAAAAAAAACCACGTATTATATAAAATAGCTATATTAAAAATATTATTAGGCAGGACTTTATTACACTGCTTCGTTGCACTCAATACAGAGTGGCCTCTTGTGATCTCACTCACGCCTGTTTATTATATTCTCTCTATCGATGGATTTGACTAAGTAGGTAAGTACTTGAGATATTTGACGTATATTTTGCGCGGGGCTTTTGTCAAATAAGTATATTTAATGATAAAAACCATCGATGCACAGAATATAATATTGGAAACGGGCGTCAATGAACAAGAAAAATCATCGATACTATCTGACACCATGTTGATCACACGCAGCAACGTTCGGGTCAGTGGCGTGAGTTGCAGCAGATTGATGCGCAACCGCTTCACCACCTATCTGCTGTCGATATTGACGTCCCGCTTACCCTATCACGGATACATAGACAAGAACCGGGACCCACAGCTTTACGTGCCCCCCGACGCACGGTAGCTCTCAGATGTAAATGCCACACTTGGTCACCCGTGGAGACCTGTGCAAGCGTTGCTTAACTTTGCCAATCTGTTACGAAAGGCAAGCCATGTCTCGCTATGAGCGCTACGGGTCTTGTGACACCCTGTATATACATACGTGGCCATAGCCAGCTTCCTTGTTATGTCTATCACATAAAATCGCATCCATCTATACCCAAAACAAATAAGCGTATTGCGGTGTAGTGTAGCCCAGCCACAGTAGATGAAAATTTGGTATTTTGTTACATAAAACTCCTAAGTCTTTGGCTTCGGGAGCACGCTGCAGAGAAATCCCCTTGTTTTCTGTACTTATATCTGTATAAATATAATTCTTGTGTCCTGACTGACTGACAGACAAGCTACAGCCAAAACGATGGGGCACAGGAAGCTGAAATTTGGCATGTATATTTCTTATGTGCGAGTGAACTGAGGGACCACACTGGCATTTTGTAAAATAAAGACAAGATTTAGTAGTAGGTTTAAAACGATTGTAGAACAAATCTAGGAATTTGTAAACAGATATTTTAGAAACTACGGCCCTTAAAGTGTGGTCCCTCAGTCCTCACACACCATTAGCCAGTTCTCGGTAAGTATGTAAAGAAAGAAGATATTGTGACTACAGACATTTAGTAGAGAATTTGTTAAAATATTTACTGAATAACAGACCACAATGCATTAAAGGCATAAAAGTTATAACGACTAAACTGTGGTCCCTCAATCCTCACAAGAGAAATAAATTTTTTATTGAATATAACCAAAAAAAATTAATAAAATTGTCTCATTTGTACATAAAGTTTTAGTAGAAGTCTTAAGAGATTTTGTAGAAAAGAAATGAAAAGAAATTATCGACGCATTTTTAAAATAGCGATGGTTAATACTGGTCCCTCAATCCTCACATCCACTAACATGAGTGCATGTACTAGCTGCTAGACGAAAGGGATATTGGAAAGTCTGATGTACTCAACTTTTAGTAGAAAATGTCTACTAAATCATAGACTTTTAAAATGGTGTATTGGTATTTGTATTGATATTATCTCACCATCTCACCTAATATGTTAGAAACATATGATGGTGTAAATAAAATATACATTACTACGGTAAACGTTCTCAGAAAATGCAAAAAACGAAACGACCTCGAGACCGATTTTTTTATCCTTATGTACAAATTAACATTTTAAACATAACATAACTTCATGCCTTTTATCCCCGAAAGGGTAGGCAGAGGTGTATTACACACCCACTATTGCCATCTACCGGGCACATTATTATGCGAGCGATAATTAACATTATTAATTTAATACACACATAACTTCGAAAAGTCAGAGGTGTGTGCCCGGGGTACTTGGGGATCGAACCCGAGACCATCTTCTCGGCAGTCCGTTACGTACACCACTGGGCTATCGCCGCCTTTATTACATTTTAATTGCTCGAAAATCGTAAGATTTCATGCTAAATTGATTAAAAAGAACTTGCAAACCGAACAAAATTATATTATGTAGTTTTGCCGGTAATCGAGATCAACCCTTTTTTACCCTTAAAATCGCAACCACATCCACTTCCCGACCTCAAATCGCCCATAATTTAAATTCCTTAATTTTTTTATATATTCTCTTCCTTCTCCAATGCTGACTGACTTGACTGCCATCTGACCCCAGAACCGAAAGGGATATTCGTTGTTGGCGTCGTCTACTGTCCACCAACTCTTGATTATTTCTCCAGTATCGAGCCGATACTGGAATCTTTAGGGTCAGAGTATGAACATCTCATTATCATGGGCGACTTCAACACCAACCTCCCCAATCCAGTCGTTCCCGTAAACTCCATGATGTCGTTGAGTCAGCCAGCCTCCACATCTTGCCTTTACAACCCACTCACCACAAAAATGATGGAGAGGATACCTGGCTAGACTTAATCATCACGTCTTCCACAACCCTAGCCTCCTTCCACGGCCAACACCCTGCTCCTGGTATTTCCCGTCATGACCTTATATTCCTATCATACCGCCTCAAACCTCCCAAACCCCCACCTAAAGTTCTGCACAGACGTTGTTTTGGTCGCATGGATGTGAGCAAACTCCGCGAAGATGCGGCTATTATCAACTGGGAACCCATGGAATGTGCTACCAGAATTGACGACAAGATACTTATCTTTAATAACGCCATCGGTAAATTGTACGACGTCCATGCCCCCACAAGGAAAGTGAAATTAAAGCGTTTACCGGCACCCTGGATTACGAGAGGTGTGCTTATGGCGATGAGGCGAAGGGACCGGGCTTTTCGGAATTATAAAAAAGACCGCTGCGACGAGAACTGGAGTCTTTTCAAATCTGCAAGAAATCGGTGTAATCAGATGGTACGCGACGCAAAACGCCAACACATACTTCATAACATTTCATCCTCATCCCCTGCCGATATCTGGAGGTTCCTTGGAACTCTAGGTATCGGCAAACAGCGACGTGTTGACTGCCTTGGGGCGCTTAGTTTAGATGATATCAATTTACATTTCACAACTACTTCGTCACTGGATCTCGAGACTAGGCGCCTCACGGTGAACTACTTAGCTGGTTTAGCCCAACCCGATGTCGAATCTTTCCACTTTTCTCCACTTGCATCGAATGAGATCAAAAAGACAATCCTTTCCATCAAATCCAATGCTGGATGTTGGAAGTGACAACATCAGTCGACGAATGATCACTACTATCCTGGATCAAGTTCTTCCAGCTGTCACTCATATTATAAATTTTTCCTTAGTTTCTGGCACCTTCCCATCCTTGTGGCGTAAAGCCTACGTTATTCCTTTGCCAAAAATCCAAAATCCTTCTCTCCCAACGCATTTTCGTTCAATATCCATTCTTCCTTTCCTATCCAAAGTTCTCGAGTCCTATCCAAAGTTGAACAGTTGCTGTTGCACACACAACAGCAACTGTCCAGGTTTGTTTACATACACAAATTACTAAGTCCTCTCCAGTCTGGTTTCAGGACATAGCACTTCTACTGCACTCCTTAAAGTGACTGGCGATATTAGGGAGGGCGTGGAAAACACCAAGGTCACAGTGTTGACTTTGGTTGACTTTTCAAATGCCTTTAATACCGTCAGTCACGATATCCTATTATCCCTCCTCTCCCATCTTAAGATCTCATCCGATGCTCTGGATTGGTTCTCAAGTTATCTTCGGGGTCGTCAGCAGTCTGTCCGCCTCGATGAGTCATCATCGAACTGGTGAGACAATAACTCTGGCGTACCTCAAGGCGGTATTATTTCTCCTTTGTTATTTTCTATGTTTATTAATCTCTTAACTCAAAATCTTCAATGCGCTTATCACTTATATGCCGATGACTTGCAGATTTACTCTCAGGCAACTGTTGAAGATGTTGCATTAGCAGTGCATAGGGTTAACAAGGATTTACTTGCCATAAAAAGTTGGTCAGACCAGTTTGGCTTGTCTGTAAATCCCAGTAAATGCCAAGCCATAATCATTGGCAGCCAATGGTCAATAAAAAGAATAGATTTAGCAACTCTGCCAACGCTAGTCTATGATGGTACAACTATAGATTTCTATCCAGTGGTCAAAAACCTTGGCCTGCATATGGACTGTACCTTGAGTTGACGTAACCAAGTAACTCAAGTCAGCCAGAAAATTACCGGTACCCTACGTGCTCTAAATCGCTTAAGAAACTTCCTCCCACCCAAGACCAAGACTATGCTTGTGCAAACTTTGGTTTTCCCGATGATCGACTATGGTGATGTATGCTACTATGACCTGAATGCAGAACTTCTCAACAAACTTGATCGTCTTCTTAATAACTGCATTCGATTTATCTTTAACCTTCGCAAGTATGATCATGTATCTACTTATCGTTCTCAATTGAAGTAGCTTCCTGTTCGTCAAAGACGCAGTATGCGTGCCCTCACTACTCTCTACTCTATCCTTATGTCTCCCAATACCCCAGAATACCTTAACTATTATTTCCAATATATGAGTTCCAAACCATGATCGAAATCTTCGTTCTTCCAATAATCTTCTCCTACTTTGTCCTTCACATAGTTCTGCTTTAATTCACTCGTCCTTTCCCATTCAAGCAATCCTTCTTTGGAATGCCCTCCCTCTAGAAATCAGGATGGCTACTACAAAGGATCGCTTTAAATCCAGAGTAAAACAGCTGTTGTTGGATAAGCTGGCAGAAGTATCCTAATTATATGTTTATGTATATTGGTATTTAGTGTATGTATAATATACATATTTAATATTATTAGAATTAGTTATGTATCCTTAGTTTATAATTGCTATGTATTTAAATGTTGTATACTTAACTATTTATATGTTCTTGTATTATCAAATGTATGTATTTTAAACTATGTATATATGTATTACGTTTATGCTACAAAAGTTCTTCTTCACTCACTTCTACAATACACCTACTTTTAATCTCTGCACCACTCTAAGGTAGACTGGTAGAGAATGCCTTAGGCATTAAGTCCGCCTTTATACGCTTCAGTGTATATAAAGTTAAATAAAATAAAATAAAAATATTCCATGTTTTAGACCAGTATAAGTTTGAGGATACTGACTTCACGTAACGGCGGTCAAAAATGTTCATGACAGCTGGGACCGACGGTTTAAAAATACATGCTCTCCAAGGCACGGTACAAGATAATTAAAAATTCAATACGCACACAACTCCGAAAAGTGAGTGGTGCGCGCCGCGGATTCGAACCCGATACCCTCTGTATGGCAGTCTGTTGGTATATCCACTACGTATGTACCTAAGATAGGTTTTAGTTTTTTCTACAATACTAAATCAAGTTTGTATCGTAGTGTGGTCACACTAGTCTGAATTTTTGCATGAGATTACAACATTGATATTATCTCACCTAATATGTTAGAAATGCATAATTCTAAAAGTCTATGATGTAGTAGACATTTACTACTAAAAGTTGAGTACATCAGACTTTCCAATATCCCTTTCGTCTAGCAGCTAGTACATGCACTTATGTTAGTGGATGTGAGGATTGAGGGACCAGTATTAACCATCGCTATTTTCAAAATGCGTCGATAATTTCTTTTCATTACGTTTCTACAAAATCTCTTAAGACTTCTACTAAAACTTTATGTACAAATGGAAGAATTTTATTAAGCTTTTTTGGTTATATTCAATAACATATTTATTTCTCTTGTGAGGATTGAGGGACCACAGTCTAGTCGTTATAACTTTTATGCCTTTAATGCATTGTGGTCTGTTATTCAGTAAATATCTTAACAAATTCTCTACTAAATGTCTGTACTCACAATATCTTATTTCTTCACATACTTACCGAGATCTGGCTAATGGTGTGTGAGGACTGAGGGACCACACTTTAAGGGCCGTAGTTTCTAAAATATCTGTTTACAAATTCCTAGACTTGTTCTACAATTGTTTTAAACCTACTACTAAATCTTATGTCTTTATTTCACAAAATGCCACTGTGGTCCCTCAGTTCACACGCACATTATTTCTTGAGGATCGTAGGGGTGCACTAATGGACTTTTCGAAATTTCCACGGGCTTGGGCAGAAACAGTTCAGTAAAAGAAATGTGCAGGCGTAGCCCCCAGCTAGTATATACTTAGTCTGGCCATAAATACTATTACAATTAAAAATAAAATAAATATTACATCTGAATTTGGAATCTATCATTTTTATACGATTGTTCATTGTTTTTTATCGTTTTGGCGACAATAGATTGTACAATATTTTGCGATATTAAAATTAACAACACCATGTTCAATAACCAAGTATAGTCCTTCCCGCAAGATTCGAGACCAGTCATAAACGGTCCACGCAGTCTTGGGTGGAAGCGAACATTTCGGACTTCATCAGAGCTGGCCGTTGTCTAGTCCCGATCTTAATCCGCTGGGTTATGATTTATGGTCAGTTTAAGAGGGTACGGCTTGCTCTAAACGCCACGATAATTTGGAGTCCCTATAACAATCCATACGATTGGCAGTGAAGAATTTTGCCATGGAAAGAGTGCGTGCTTCTGTTGATAACTGGCCTCAACGTGTAAAGGACTGTATTGCAGCCAATGGAGATTGGAGACCACTTCGAATAAGCTTTTTATATTTTGAATTGTTTTATATGTATGTATTAAACTATAACACACTGTAAAAGTAATAAATGTTATTTGCAATAAAAAAAATATTTTTTTCTTATTACAATATTTATGGCAAGACTAGGTATTATTAATATTATTATAAAACTAGTCTTTGCTCTCGATGTCACACAAGTGTATTAACCCGGCCCCAGGAAGGACAAAGCCATAGATCTTTGTTCATGACTGGGTTAATTTCTGTTCGGCGCGTCCACGTCGCGGGGGTGGGCAGTCCACATTCCAGTAGGCCGAAATGTGTGAGTGTCAAAGTTCGAGCAGAGACCCAGAGCTGCGGGGTATATCGCGGCTCCCTTGCCCGGGGTTACGAGTGAAGACCTTAACGGCAGATGCGGCGGAGAAGGCGGACTTCAGTACGGCGTATTTTGGCGGATGGGGCAACGGACCCGGAGTATCATAGGCGACAGTAAGGTTCAACCTGAAATAGTCGGCAACTCCTGCAACCAATTCGACTCTGTATGTAGTGCTTCATCACTCCTGTAGATCAAGTTGATGAGGTCGAGAGGAAGCTTTAAATGCTGGGCAAGTTCATAGTTTCTCAAATGCGTGCCAGGCGATGCAGTGCTTGCGGAGAGGACACTCTGCCCGTGCGTGACCGTGTCGCAGTTACCAGTTATAGGTGTCTCGCTAATGGACGTGTACGCAGGCGCTATGGGGTGCCTCTCGAGTACTCTCGACCACATGAGTAAATAAACCGAACAGAGAGACAGCTTCTTAAGAGCTTGTAAATTTGTTACCTATTTTGGTAGGGTTGTCACAATCGCTTGTTCGGTATACGACAGATTCTGGATTGGACAGATTCGTGATTTGGCAGATTCCCAACTCGACAGATTCGTGGATTGGGCAGATTCTTGGACTCGACGGATTCGCTATACGGCAGAAGTACAGTTGTAAATAAAATAGCGAGTGGAACCAAAAAAGGCATGCACCTGAAACTTTTAAAAGCACGGAATAAAAATATACATTTGTTACCAAGGACACGACGTGACGACGTGATTTATTTGACATTCCCAACGATACCACTAATAGTGTTGAATATTTTCTGGTAATATGATCTATTTTGCTAATAAACATAGGAATCTCCTTTAGCTATTATGGCCACTAGTTTTACCACGGGGATAGGTATCTAAAATAAGTTTAGAAAGAAATTGTGTAAGACAAATGTCTACAAAACAAATGACTATAAAATGATCAACCATCGATTTTATTTGTGTTACTGAACATAGGTATACATTATTATAATTAAATTTAAAGCTAAACCTAAAACTAATCTAAAATTAAGAAAAAAAAAATAACAAAAGGAAAACAAACGAAAACGAAAAAAATATATAACAATATATATGCTATACTGCGTCCAAGAATTCTATCGCAACGCTGTCTACTGGTAGCGTGCCCAGAAGACTGGCAGCATTGCCACGCTGGATGGCAATGCTTATTCTCTCTGCGAAAAATAGGCCAGCCTTCTGGTCATGGGAAGCATCGATCAGCCTTTTTGCTATTGCTCTATAAAGAGCACGAGCACTCGGGCCCCATGGCCCAAGCGTTTCGACCCCAAACGGCTCAAAAACGTAATTCCCAATTAGATTTTGATATTTGCGCCGTTTGAGGGTCTCCGCCGATGCAGCAGCAGCGCCAGCTGACCCAGCTGTACTTAGAAGATGTGATGGCGCAAGGGTATCGACGCAGGTTGCGTCCCACACCAGAGGCCTACCCATATTCCAAGGTAATAATGACATACCGTCTGGTCTCTTCCCATCGTCACGTACCAGACCATTAGGTTCAAGATGAGCTGGTACACCAGCGGTGGAAAGAGCACGACGGATTATGTCATTAATATGGGCATGTCTTGAAATACGTCCTGCACTTCTGCTGCATGATAGGCCATGGTGGCCAAGGCCGTCGACGGCTTCCCCACAGTTACAACGATGCAGAGAAACACAAACAGCACCCAAGCGAAGGCAAGAGGCGATGCGGAATGTAGTATCGTCCAACATAGTTCCTATATTGGACGATGGAAGCGCTTGAAGCCATAGCCCCGATTCCCACTCTCCCACAGCCAACAAACGGGCGCGCTCTGCAACACCAGAAGCAGTAGTTAATAGATTATCTCTAATCTTGCTGCAGAGCGGCCCGTCCCATTGTCTCTGAGAGAAAAGATTTCGGGGCAAGTCAGAGCTCGCTACAGTCTTACACGGCACCTCGGAATTAACCAGTGTGGGTTCTAAAATTTTCCTGGTCAATTCCTCAGTGCCATGGTCCGAGGACAAAAACGCTGGCAAACTGACATCGGTAATTTTGCGAACGCCGAGGCCGCCCAAACGAACTGGTAAAGTTGCTTGAAACCACACTCGGTCGTTCATGTTAAGATTTAGAATTTTGCTCAAAGTGTTTCGAATCACATTATCTATGGTTTCCAAAAGAGATGAATGTTTCCAAAAGGGAGATGACCGCAGAAAATGTGTGAATTTTGGAGTGAAGAGGCAATGCCGAATAATTGTGTAAGACGAATGTAAATTGATTTTGCATAGCCGTTCTGAAGATTCACAGAAATTTTGAATTTTCTCATTTACAAAAGTTTCAAAAGCTTCTTCAAAAATGGGGGACCCGAGTAGGCGAAAGGAAGATTTAGTGATTACTTTTATATTTGGCGTCAAAGAATTAAATTTTGAAAGTACCGATGAGTGTTCTAATGAGTCATTTATAAAAAAATCACATTTATTGGAATTTAGTTCTAAGCCGATAGGGCTAAACTGATTTTTAAAAAATTCTAAATCTTGTAGAACCATGGCTACATCGCCTCCAAGAGTCCCGTCATCCAAGTATCAGATGTTTAATTTCGAATTTATTTGTGTTATAATGGGATGAATGGCTAAACTAAATATGACTGGCCCGAGAGGGTCACCTTGCTGACAACCAACTGCAGATTCTATTAAATTGTCCTTATAAATTAATTTGGATGGATGCCTATAGCATTGCCAAAGATATTTAAAAATGTTGGGTGTTTCTAGTTTGGCTTGTGACAGCAAGGTGTCCCTATTCACTGAGTTGAAGGCATTCTTCAAATCAATCTTTAAAATGACCTCAGTTTCGCCGCAGCCAAGGAACGTAGACAGCGCATGTATGGCAGCCTCACAGCCTCCTTTTGAGCCAAAGCCCAGTTGAATTGGCTGAAATTTATGGGCCAAAGTGGCGCTGTAATATTTGCAACATAATTTGGCTGCCATACGTCTGTAAGTACACCCTACGGCAATGGGTCGGATGCCACCAACTTTCTTGCGCAGGGCGCACAAGTTGGCCGCATACAATACGTCGATGACATCTGTGACCACATTGCCGGAGAGAATAAGATTCATTAAAGCAGTTAGTTCCCTCAAAAGTGCATCACCGGCGTCCCCAGCACTTGTACATACGAGGTCTTTCAGGTGTTGAGGTGTCAAGCCATCAGTGCCGCCAGCAGATCCACTTTGGAAGAAACATACGGCTTCAAGTACGTCCTTGGCTGAAACATTAAGACAATCAGAACCTTCGTCGGGCATGTCGGGGAAAGAGAGGTCATTAGATGGCGCTGGGTGCTTGCTCTGCAAACCTGCAAGTGTGTCTGCAGAGCAAGGCGCCACCACATCGCTACTAAATAATAACCTAGACGCTTCCCGAATGTCACCATCCCTTAGTTTTGATTCTACACGTTGATAAATATTGTTTTATTAAATCTATTGGTGGTAATTTTTGGGTCAAAATTCGTGTCAGAATTACAACATTTCTCCTTAATTTGGTTTGTCAAAGATTTTTGTGTTATTCTATTGCTATCAACGTGTAAAATCCTGTAAGGAAATGTAAGCAACTGTTCCCAGGCCGTTTTGGAGTTCTCACGGATGACGAGACCAATACAATCAGCTAAACTCTGAGCGACAGCTGGTCTCGCGCCACGTGGAACTCGCTTTAATACCGGAATGGAATTTTTTAATGTACATACCTAGATGTTGCCAAAATGGAATTTGGGAAGAGCTAGATTGTAGAGTAGTATCAGGGCCAGGAAGTACATTTTGATTTTTGTGCACTTTACCAAAATGTACTCTCAAGCCCCGCTTACCTTTAAAAAACCGAGCCTGGGAACAAGCTGGGCAGCGCACCAGGTTAGTCAGCGATGTGGCAGATTGATTTGAGGCTCCTCCTTCCGCATCACTACTGCCATCACTTGTTGATAGCATATATATTTATATATAGTGTTTCGAAGATATTATGAAACCTTAAAATTAAAACGACACAATAAATTTGATATTATTATATGTAGTTTGTTTTTGACATGTACAAAACCAATGACTACCTATCAGAAATTGATCAGCCATCGATAGGGCTTACAAAAAACAGATGCATGCGATTTTCGACCTTATTGACAATTCATGACAGACTTTTTTTTGGTATTTTCTTGCTTTCTGACATTGATACGTTATTAAAATTATAAATTCTGAGTTACGTCAATAAGGTCGAAAATCGCATGCACCTGTTTTTTGTAATCCCTATCGATGGCTGATCAATTTCTGATAGGTAGTCATTGGTTTTGTAAACATTAATTGCTTTTACACAATTTCACAACTAATGAGTTGTTAAGTATTTCGTTGCCAACATTGACAATATTTATTTCAAGATCGAAATATTCGCGAAACTTTTGCTCGAGCAATTCAACAAATGCGACAAAATTATCAGGAGTTATACCTAATTAAAAAACCCAATTGTACGTTACCATTGTTAAAATCTTTATAATGATTTAATTATTTCATCTAGTATTATTCATACACACAGTACAATAAACAACCATTATTAATAATAAAACACCACTTTTTTACATTAAAATATTAAAACTTGCAACGTACAAAACAAACAACGTGCGTCGTAATAACCCTAAGATTGTCAACTGCCTGTGCCTACGTAAACCGGTTCTTTCCACTCTCGCCGCGTACACGACAAGCGGCCAGTGGTCACGCACACATAAGCCGCGTGCTCGTAGTAGTGCAACCGATTCGCGCTGTTGTATGAAGCTGTGTCTCTGTTCCGTTTTTCTACTCATGTGTCTCGACGGTGGGATAGCCCATGGCGCCTAACTGACTAGTTAACGCCCGCCTCAAACTGAGCAGCCCCCGGCCAATAAGGTACTAGTCCGTGCTTCGTCCTGTGCTCCTATAGGTGTATGGAGCAACTGGCAAAATGCTTGAAACACGATGAGTTCTCTTAGCACCTAACAAAAACAAAAAAGTAATACAAGCAATCAAAACCAAACCAATAATGCGCTTTGCAACCTGGAATGTCCGAACCATGTCACCTAGCACGGTAACGCTAGACGACTATAATTCCTTCAGTATAATAACTGTTATTTTTTTTTTATTAATTTGGAACAACAAACAGCTATAATATATCAATTACAAAAGAGATAACATATGAAATATGTGCAATATTGTAGCCCACAGCGCTGTTCACAGATAAGCAGTAAGGTAATTAGAATTTGAATAAGCACTAGGATTAAGAGTATACAATATAAATAACTTAACAACTATGTTTTAAGGCGTTACACATCACTAATTTCTTTAAGCACCATTTCTTTAAATCTATTTGGTGAACATGCAAAAATATCAATGTGTTCTAGATTGTTGTTATAATTATTGACCATCCTGCGAACTGGTGAGCGCAAACCGGAGTTGGTTTGGTAAGTGCCAACTGAGAATAGTTTGCCGGCGCGCACCTTCCGCTTGTGTATGGTCCTAGGAACTACATAGCACAACATATTGGAGAGCTCAATACAGTCAAATTTGTTTTGCACAATATTATATAAATTGATGGCATCCAAATATGCACGTCTACTAGTCAATGTTGCAAGCTTATACCTTTTAAGTAAATCTTGATAAGGTAGATAGTATCCGAAGCATCTGTAATGCATTGCACGTAAAAACCTGTACTGAACACACTCGACCATCTCAATATATTTATTGTAGTATGGGTTCCAGACGGCAACTGCGTACTCCAATTGAGAGCGTATTAAGGACTTATACAAACAAATATAAGAAGTTGTCTTTTTAAAATCTGGCGTGGAGCGCATTACAAAACCATACATTTGATATGCCTTATTGACGATTTTTTCTATATGCTGATCTAAACAAAGCTTGCAGTCAAGCAGAATGCCGAGATCGCGAATATAGTTGACTTTAGTGAGAGGAGCATCACACAAGGTGTATGTGTAGTTAATTGTATGTTTGTTTTTAGTGAAGCTTAAAAAGTTACATTTTGGTATACTGACCTGTAGTTTGTTTACCTGGCAATAGTTTGATAGCCGATTTAAATCTTGTTGAAGCTAGTGACAGTGATTATAGTCTCGTATTGCTCTGTATACCTTAAAGTCGTCTGCATATAGAAGAAACTTTGTGTTGGGAAAGCATTGATTGGTGTCATTGATATATAGAGTGAACAGAAGGGGGCCAAGGATTGAGCCCTGAGCCACGCCAGATGTGACATGCGCGGTTTGGGATTGATATCCGTTAACTACGACTCTTTGAGATCGGTTGGTTATATACGAGGCAAACCATCTCAATAAGCTACCACGAATTCCGTTGAATGCTAATTTGTTGAAAACTTAAGAATAGCAGTAGATTAGTGTTTTTGGACCGCCGTTTGACGAAGCCGTGCTGTTGTTGGATTATAACGCTATGCAGTGATGGGTAGATGTTGTTATGCACTAGCCGTTCTAGAACTTTCGATAAGGTAGACAAGATGGAGATTGGGCGATAGTTTTCGACGCTACGTTTGAACCCGTTTTTGTGGACAGGCACAATGTAAGCCTGCTTCCATTGTTTGAGAACAACGCCTTCAGATAAACATTTGTTAAAAATTATCGCAAGCGGCCTATATAATGAAGATGCCGTGTTCTTAAAAAATAAGGCAAGAGTACGTCAGGTCCAGGGCCTTTAGATATGTTTAGGGATTGAAGTTCCTTCATGACGCTTGGTTCTGTGAAAGCGACATCGGATATTGCGACTTCATGTAGTGCATTATCAATGGGTGGCTTCCATTGAGACAGCGTAGAGGATGCTGGTTCATATACTGAGAGGAAAACAATCGGAAAACATGTTACAGATTAATAATAATAATAATAATAATAATGCTTTATTTACCAAAAATCTTACAGTCTAAATATACAGGATAGCTCTGATGTCCTTGCTAGGCTACTGAATAGCCTGTGTTAAGGACAGTCAGCCCTTAATTCCCACATAAGAAGGGTAGATGACTGTTAACATTTAAAAAGAGAAAAAAATACAATGATATCTTATATCTAAAAAAACAACAAATAGTAGTATTTTGTTTGTACATGCATGTGTGTGTGTGGGTGGGTGTGTGTGTGTGTGCATGTGTGTGTGTGCGCGTGTGTGTATGTGTGCGTGCGCTTTCAGGAGTTAATTGTAAATAAATAATGTAAAGTTACGGATGCGACCATGTGATGAAGTTCTCGGTATCATCATAGTCTTTTTGGGCGAGGAATTGGGTGATCTGCTTTTTTGCAAGTAGGGAAGAGGATTTATGAATCGGGATGGCTCTGACTATTTTGTTATATAGAGAGGGACCTAAGTAAAAAAAGAAGCGTTTCGTAAAGGTGAAGTAGGGGTGAGGAACGGAGTATAATTTGTTTCTTCGTTTAGGTTGGTGATGTGTGAGTGGAGGTATGGTGTGTTGGTGAAGTATTGTATAGAGTATAAATAGTTGTCGAACCGTGAGTACTTTGTTATTTTTATAAAGCTCAACTGTAGAATAGTGAATAGGCCGAAAACTAGCTACTTTAAGTATGGCTCTCTGAGCCACCTCAAGAGGCTTGAGAAGAGTTTTGGCTGCACCACCCCAACTGGTAATACAATATGTAATGATCGACTGACACATTGCATAATATACTGTACGAATAATATGATGATTTGCGACGTGTCTTAGTGTTTTAAAAATGTAAATAAGCTTACGTATTCTACCTGCTAGGTGGGTAATATGTGTCTTGAAGGTAAGATGCTTATCAATTATAATGCCTAGGTATTTTATCGTGTCTGTGGATGAAATAAGTGGGCAGTTACATGTGAGTGTGTTAGTTTGACATGAGTGAGCTTGTAAAGTGATAGGTGTGGTAGGCTGGCCTGTGGCATTCAGGGAAAAAGTAATTAATTTCGTTTTAGAAGTGTTTAGTGTCAACGAGTGAGTGATAAGCCAGTTGGTTATTGAGCTTAGTCCGATTTGTGCGGCAGCCTGTACCTCCGACCAAGAGGTACCAGAAAAAGTGATGGCAGTGTCGTCAGCAAATGAAATTATACTACCGGATGGTACAGGTGTATTGCAGAGGTCATCAATGAATATCAGAAAAAGCGTTGGGCCTAAAACGCTACCTTGGGGAACTCCGTAACGAATAGGAAGCTCGTCGCTTAAGAAATCGCCTATTTTTACTCTTTGTGTGTGTCCTGTAAGGTATGACTTAAATATTTCAAGCTGCATGTCTCTGACACCCAATTGCTCGAGCTTAGAGATAAGGCAGGTGAGAGGTACCGTATCGAACGCCTTAGCGAGATCGAGGAACACCGTAAGCACTTTTGTAAGTTTATTAAGCTTATCAACTATTCCATTTATTAGTTGTAAAGCTGCACCAGAGGTTGAGCACTTTTTTCTAAAACCGAACTGGTTAACTGATAAAAGGTTAGATTGTGTTTGGATCATTCGAATCAACATTTTTATATTGTAATTTAGCTGGTGGTTTATCTTTGCGGTTCGAAATATATGTCCAGAAGCGCTTTATGCCTCTGCTGAGGTTATCCTCCACAGTTGTGATATATGCACTGAAACACTTTTTGCATTGTTCTTTAAACTGTTTTCTGCAGTTAGCAAATATTTCGAAATCGGAAATGTTATTATATTTTTTCCATTTGATCCATGCCTTCTTTTTCTTGTTAGAAAGCGTAATGAGAGCGCGAGAAAACCATACGTGATAACTAAGTGAGCGGGGCCGGGCCAAAGGTATATATCTCATTATAAAATATGTTTAAGGCCGCTTCAGAATTAACAGATGTTAGTAGTTCAGACCAGTCTATTAGGTTTATATTATTATTTATGTTTTCGAAGTTAGATTTGTAGAAATTGTATTTATGTAGGGGAATTTTATTCATCGGTGAGATTTTAATATTAAGGCTAGTCATACATGTAAGTGAAGGATGATAAGCATCGATAGGTAATAACGGCGTTGTATTTTGTGAAACTTTACAAGGTACGTTGGATATAAATAAAGGGTAGGTATAGGTTGTAGTCACCCACAATGTAAAAGGCCTCCACACTGGGATGACTCAGCATTTCTTGTAGCGCCACGAAGTGCTTATCGTATACTAACGTAGACGTTTTAGGTGGTGTGTAGGCTGCACTTATGATGTTTCTTTTCCCATTACGACCGCTGGGTATTTCTACAATAACGTGTTCAGTATATTTTTGTAGGAAAAGGCTATAATTAATCGATGTAAGATCAAATTCAGACGGTTTTAAGGTGCGTAATATGGCTATCAGCATACCTCCGCCCTCCCGTTTACCAGTGGCCACACGATCGCGATCACAGCGGTGTACACTGTAGCGTTGGTCTATGAATTCACTATCGTAAATTTCAGGTGTCAGCCAACTCTCTGTCAGTATTCATCATCATCAGCCTTTAACAGTCCACTGCTGGACTTGGCCTCTCCTTTGAAAGGAGGAATTGGCCTACTATACCACGCTGGCCAAACGGGTTGGTATAGGGTTTGTATCAAGTTTTCCTTCTCTTACAGTGCTGTTCTCAGCATAATATGCACCCTCTGTCGGCTCTTACGACACCCATGGGATGATATGGGGTGGTGACAATTCGTATTCTTAATCCGTCACCACACGGACTGTCAGTATTATTACATCATATAATCTCGCTAATATATTCATGCGTAACTGATATAGTTTCGTGCGGATGCCCCTACAGTTCTGATAATAGATGTTAATAGGTTTATTTGACATCGTTATCATAAATACACAAATGCACATTTATGGTATGAGTATGTCCAGGGCCCTGTTTAATAAAGCTGACAATGCGACAAGTCCGACATATGTCAAAAAGTGACAATTCGAAATTTTTTCTGTTTAATAAAACTTACTATCGACATAATTGTCATGGTGGAAAATTCACAAATATGTCGGATTGTCGCGACAATCCGACATTTTTCTGTTTAATAAAACTTTTTAAGCAACAGATGACAGGTGACAATTTGTCATGAAAAACTTGTCAAATCTGCTTTATTAAACAGAAAATTGTCATGACATATTGACATATTTGTAGAATTGTCCGACAATTCTGACAGGAGCTTTACCCTCTGTCGCGAAATCATATTTTTAATTTAAACGAGTAGGAAAGTGTTTTTAAAAGCTTTACTACAAAAATGGTACTTACATCGAGCAGTGAGAGTAGTGTTGATGAATACTTTGAAGAAATTCAAACGAGGAGGCAACGACGATCATTTAAAAGCAGAATCAATTTCTCCTTCTCAATTACAGATTTCTACTTTAAAGAAAAATTTCGGGTATGTAAAACTACCGTAGAATATTTAATTGATAAAATTGGTCATCGACTTGAACATGTTACAAGCAGAAACCTAGCACTTACACCGGATAAACAAATTTTATGCGCTTTGCATTGGATGGGTTGTGGTTCACAGTACCACGTTATTGGTGATGCACATGGGCTTAGTAAAGCAACCGTACATCATTGCATAAGAAGGGTAGGTATGTGGAGCCGTGATTACTGAATTACTCGGAGAAGAGGTTCGTTGGCCTGATAATTGTAACCGAATACCAACAATTTTCATGAGGTATAGTGTATCTGGTATTGTGGACGGTTCGTTAATTTCTCTAGATGCGCCTTATCAAAATGAATCTGCCTTTGTAGACAGAAACGGAAACCATTCAATTAATATTATGGTGGTATGCGGGCCAAACTTAGAAATTTTCTACGCATCTGCAAGATGGCCTGTTCACGATGCCAGAGTGATGAGATGCTCTTCTTTAGCACGGACATGGGAAAGTGGATGGAGACCATTCCCAAATGCAATAATCTTGGGAGACAGTGAATATGGTTTCAAAAAGTGGCTTATTACGTCTAATATACCAATACAAATACCAAGGCACACAGCATCACTAGAAAGATTCTTGCGTGCTTTTAAGTCAACGAGAAGATTGGTGGAAAATTCTTTGGGAATATAAAAGAAAAATTTCCATGTCTTAATTACCTAAGAATTCAGCCGATAATTGCAAGCAATGTTATATTTTCTTGCATTGTTATGCATAATATTGAAAAACGGTTAGGCTCAGATTGCTATGCACCCTATTTAGAACAAGATATTAGCGGAAATAACAATGATACAGTTGTACAGATTTTAACAATGTGGACGAAGTATTTGATGAGGAAGCGATTGTAGTTCTACAGTCATTAATACAACAACTGTTTGAATGAATAATTTATTTGATTATTATAATAAATACATGATTGATCATACTTCAAGATTTTCATTCACAGCTCTTTCTAAAATATTGCTACCTTGTTCATTATCACCCGACTGTGTTGTTTGACCAATTTGTTCATTTTGTATATTACAAACGTCAACAACCCGAACGTTTTGTAAATACAAAGGTAGTGTATATTCTGATGGCTGTATATTCAATTCTTTTTCAAGTTTGAGTAGCTCCAAATCTAACTTGTATTTTTCTCTTTTTGCAATTTGAAATTTTCTTTAGCAATTTCTACTTCTATTTCCATTTTTTGTTTCTTAAAATCCAATAAGTCATTTGATAAATCAACTTCAGTTATAGATTGACAATGTGATTTTCTGCGTATTGGATTTTGAGGTTGAGGAGGGGGGTTTCTGCGATAAAAACAGGCACGAATACCTGAGTTTCATTTGACCCCGAAGATTCTGGTATTTGAAGGCCATCTATTGCTGGCGAATTCTTTCCTATGATTTTTAGTATCATTTCATCAGAATCGTCATATTTGCATTTTTTCCTCCCCCAGAACCAGTCTGCACACGATTATCTCTCTTTTCCTGAAAGATTCATAATAATCAAACAAGGTTAAAAATATTAAATTGCTAACTCCTTTGTTCATAGTTGGTTAACGTTCTAAATAAATAAATAAAAATTACGAATTTATATTTATTTATATTTTTATTAATAGTCTCACGCCTGTATCCCCGAAGGCAGATGTGTAAATATTACACCCACATTTCGCCATGAATTTTTAGGTCCCACATAATAGAGGGCGAGCCTATTGCCGTTACCGGACACATCACTAGACTCCGGGCTACTACTGAGAATTCGGAAAACCCAGTAACACTTTTGCCCGACCCGGGAATCAAACCTGGGACCTCCGATTACCACATTTCCATTTTAAACGCGATTAGAACAAACAATCACAGACTACTTAGTATCAAACAATCGAAGTTGCACTAGTGATTGATTCGTTCTTTTACTTTGATAATATTTTGTCTATTTTACACTCATTTAGCTTCACAAAAAAAAAATTGCAAATATGTCAAAAGTCGACATAAGTGTCACGACAATCCGACAATTATCAGAAATATTTTGACCGTGGTTTTCTGACATAATCTGTCGAGTTTTATTTAACGCATTTTTGCATGACAAATATGTCAAGATTTCACCTGTCGATTTTTGACATATTTGTCACTTTATTAAATAGCTTAAGCTGTTTAATAAAAATGAGAAGTATGTCAAAAATCGACAGGTGAAATCTTGTCATATTTGTCATGGACAAATGCGTTTAATAAAACTCGACATATTATGTCAGAAAATCACGGTCAAAATATTTCTCACAATTGTCAGATTCGGAGTCGTGACACTTTTGACATATTTGCAAATATTAGATTTCGCGACAGAGGGTACAGCTCCTGTCAGAATTGTCAGACAATTCTACAAATATGTCAATATGTCATGACAATTATCTTTTTAATAAAGCAGATTTGACAAGTTTTTCACGACATACTGTCACCTGTCACCTGTCGCTTAAAAAAATTATTAAACAGAAAAATGTCGGATTGTCGCGGTCGCGACAATCCGACATATTTGTGAATTTTCCACCATGACAATTTTGTCGCTTGCAAGCAAAGAGGTTGGACGTTTACCTCTTTGCTTGCAAGCTTGCAAGTTTTATTAAACAGAAAAAATGTCAAATTGTCACTTTTTGACATATGTCGGACTTGTCGCATTGTCAACTTTATTAAACAGGGCCCTGACAGCATATTTCAAGCGAATTTTGAGCTCGCAGTAATTAAAAAGGTGTATATAAAAAACCGGCCAAGTGCGTGTCGGGCCACGCGCAATGTAGGGTTCCGTAGTTGCTCATAATGGCCATTAGGTATTGATAATAACTTCTGTTTCACATGGGACTAAAAACGGGCATCTTTAAGATTAAGCCAGCGATTCCAATGTAAACTCATAGAAATAGGTATTTATAAGTTAACCGACGATTACTCGTAAACTAGTAATGTCTACTTAGCCGTGATAGTTTTCTTTTTAAATTCGTTATATGTACTACATTTGTGATTTTTTTCACCTCTTCCAAATTAATAGTTTAGCCGGCAGAGGATGACAGGACACTTGAGTCTAACAATATTTTTCACTTCAAAGCTTGATATTTGACAAACCAATCACTTGATCGAAAAATGATTTGAGCAAACTAATAATATTTTTTTAAAACCTATCCAATGATACCCCACACAATGGAGTACTCAACCAAAAAAAATTCAACCCCACTATATATGTAGGGGAGATACCGTTAAAAAAAAATTTTCCTAAATTTAATTCTACAGTTTTGTTGCAATATTGTATGTTTATTTACATGTCAAATACCAGCTCTCTAGCACCAGTCGTCTTTGAGCTAGGCTGCGGACGGACAGATGGACGGACATGACGAAACTATAAGGGTTCCTTGTGGACTACGGAACCCTAAAAACGGTCTAAGTGTGCAACACAAACCACAAGAATTCAAAAATAATTGGGCTCGCGTAAGAGCGTTGCTCGTGTTTATGTGGTAAAACATTAGTTTCCGACTACAACTACAATAAGGTAAAGTAATATTATATTAAGTGAATTATTTTCTTAACACGTATGCCTAGTAAATTGTATAGTATATGATACGCAATGAAAAACAAACGGGTAATAATGAAAGATAAGATATAGGGTGCATGAGTTGACGTATTATTGATTTGTGCTTTTGTTACCGATTTCGCTAGGATGGCTTTTAATTTTCGTGATAATGTCGGCGTCTCGTCTGAGCGAATAGCAAAAGCTGGTTCGCCGTCCTTTTTACGGACAAGTACGGTGCTATTTTTAATCCACACATAATCATAGTGGTGAGTTGAGCAGCCTCCTTACACCTACGAAATAATATTTTGTTTTTTAATGTTAAGTGCTCATTTATGTAAATGACAGATGATGAGCCGGGCAAACCTATCTGATCGGTTTTTAAGGACTTACTCTTCCTGTATGCACTGAGGACGTTGTCTCGAAGTATGCGCGTGGAGAGTTTTACAATAATGTTCTTCGGTCTGTTAGTTTCTTGATGGGCGTGCGGCACTCATTGCACCGATATAACATACTTCTGAGGTTTGGGCAGGCCGATATTTTCCCCGATTGAGCTAATAATCTGCAGCAGGTTTTCTCCTCGTTTGTCCGGTACGTTGCAAATCTCGAGATTGCAAACCCTTGCTTGCTGTTCTAACATATCTAATTTGTATTCCAGGTGCCTTGTACAATTATCAAATTTTTCAGCTTGCTGGCGTGCTGTTTTCTCTGTTTACCTTTTGAGGTCATCCTGTTCCGCCGTGTGAAATTGGAGTGAGTTTTTCACAGTAGATAGCTCTTCGGATAATATTTTTATATCTTGTTTAAAGTCAGCTTGAGCGGTGCGGAGTGTACTTAATTCTCGCTTCATATCGGAAAGGTTACGTTTAACCGTGTCGTGGAAGCTGAGAATGCTCGCTTCCAAATCACTTCGCCATGTCTGTAAAGTATTTCTAATTTCTTCCTGGAAGAGTGCTATCGTCTGATCAATCTCAGATCGCCATCCTTGCAAAGATCGATCTATTTCTTTAGTGAACAATTGAAATTGGTCGCTAACAGCCGAAGTGGAGATAGTATCAACCCTTGTGGTAGGTATGTTCATCGGCGGAGTGCGCGGTGAAGCTAGTTGTTGCTCAACATTATCGCACGACATATTCATGCTGTTGTCAGCGTAGGATGGCACCTGCGTGGATCGAACAAGTGTCTCCAAGTTGGTGCGCGTACGACGTGTAATGTTGCTGCATGGAGGACATTTCCAGCCAGACTTGTACTCCGGGGTGAGAGCCGAGAATTTTTGCAAGCTTATGTTTATGTACTATTATTATGTTTGGGTTATTGTATGTGCTTTGTCTTGTTTATGTTTTGTTTTAATTTTTGTGACATTATTTTATTTTATTTGAATGTGTCAAAATTACATTTATAGGTTAAATTATTTATTTATAAATTAATTGATTGTCATAATTATGTTTTTAATCTTTAAAATAATTTGCATGCCATGTCATGGTAAAATGTAGTGGACCATATTGTACTGCTAATAACATCTTTATTTTCTTAGTTACCTTTCCTACCTTCTTAGCAAATAAATGAATTCTATTCTATAAGAAAAACTAGTAGATTGACAGAGAGCTTCTGCGACTTCGTGTTGACGTTACTGCTCTACAGGAGACCCGGCTCGCAGATGAAGGTAGTTTGCGAGAAGAAAACTACACCTTTTTCTGGAAGGGAAAGAATTCAAGTGAACGGCGAGAACATGGATTTGCAATTCACAAAAAGAATATTAATTGCAGCTAACCAGCGATCGGCATTTCTGAAAGAATTATGTCCATAAGATTAATGACAGTAACGGGTCATTTAACATTAATTTCATGCTACGCACGTATTCTACGAAGATCCTCGTAAAAACGAAAAAGTTCGTAGATCAGACAAACTAATACTAATGGGTGACTTCAATGCAAGGATTGGGAATAAAAGGGATGATTGGCCAGATTGCATGGGATTACATGGCTTAGGTAAATGAATGAAAATGGACAGTGTCTTTTGGAGCTTTGCGCGTCTCTATCTTTGTGTGTGACTAACACCTATTTTCGCAACAAACTGATGTCATATAAGGTAGTAGAGCCTTGCTGATTTCAGCATGAATGGGCCGGCTCGACCGGGGAAGTACTACCCTCTCACAGAAAATCGACGTAAAGTAACAGTACCTAAACTGTTGCGTTTCGTTCGGTGAGTGAGAGTGCCGGAGGCCCTATCCCCTATCCTTTCTCCCTGATCCCACTCCTCATCCTATCCTTTTTCCCAACCCCAAGGGGCGGCAACGCACTTGTGACTCCTCTGGTGTTGCTTGTGTCCATGGGCGGCGGTAATTGCTTACCATCAGGCAATCCGTCTACTCGTTTCCTGCCTATTACCATAAAATATATATATATATATATAAGGTGTCATGGAAACACTCACGCTTAGGCCACTGGCATCAACTAGATTTTGTTATAACAAGGAGACGAGATTGCGTGATATTCACAAAACACGCTCATACCATAGTTGCCATAGTGCAGACTGTGACACAGATCATACTTTAGTTATGACAAAGACACGCCTTATGCACAAGAAGATTCACTCTGCTAGGAATGCGCCATATGTTGTTAAAATAAACACCAAAGCCATATTAAATAATGATCTGCCCCAACAGTTTGAAGCAGCTATCACAGAAAAATGAACTATGGAACAACTTACTAACTTACACAATGCTGAAGACATGTGGCAGGTAACTAAGGAGACCCTTCAGAAAACAGCGCTTCAAGTATTTGGAAAATCAAGCAGACCTCAACAGGACTAGTTTTTGGAACATTAAGATGAGTTACGTCCGTATATTGACAGAAAATGTGCCGCCTATATATCAGCCCAAAACAGTTTCAACAATGAAAGAGCAAATCGTGAGTACAAAACTGCTAAGGCGGCTTTGCAATGCACCGTCTATCGACAATGTATAAACCGTTATTGGATCAGCTTATGTGAGTCAATTCAGCACTGCCATAATGCAGGTGACTTTCGTGGCATGTACCAAGGCATCAACTCAGCTATTGCACCAGTGACGAGAAAGCGAGCAATGATCAAAGACATGAACGGTGAACTTATTACTGATAGGTTGCAACAGCTCGAAAGCAGCTCCATGAATGTGAATGCCAGAAAAACTGTCATCATGGTCCAGGGCACCGATACGTTGCCTAAGATCATTTTGGATGGTAGGTATGCCGCTCCAATGTGTGGATCAATTTTGTTACCTCGGATCTACGACAACATTAAAACTTAAACAACAAAGAACTGGATACCCGTATTGGCAGAGCTGCGACAATATTTGGCAAATTACCTGCTCGTGTTTGGAGAAACCATAATCTAACAATAAGCACAAAGATGCTAGTTTAACAGACCTGTGTCCTCAGCATACTGTTATATGCATCTGAGACATGAACCACTTAATCCAAACAAGAACGTCGCCTCAATGCGTTCCACATGCGATGTTCTGCGAAAAGTATTGGGTGTTACTTAGAAGGATCGAATCTCCAACGAAGCAGTGCTGTCTAAGACCAATTGTTCTAGCGTTCTACTAACACAACGTAGACTCCGGTGGCTGGGACATGTTCATCGGATGGAGCCCAATTGATTGCCTCGTGAGGTGATGCTCGCACAAATAGCTGATGTGAAGAGACCCATTGGTCGTCCTATACTCAGATTTAAGGACATCTGCAAGCGAGATATGGAAAGCTTCGGCATTGACACCAAGAAATGGGAAGCACGTGCCAGTATGAGACCAACATGGCGCCAAGATCTGCTACACGGAGCGCAAGTCCACGACAAGAATTGGCTTTATAATTTACAGCAGAAAAGGGTCCGTTCTGGCAACACCATTATACCTCAGGATACTCGGTCTACTTACGACATATGCGGTAGAATATGCCATGCTGCCATTGGTTTACAGAGCCACAAGAGAAAATGTGAGAGGCGACAAACTTCCTCGTAGCATTTCTACAATCATCTGACAAGATGCTGTGACCAATGATAATCTATACACATAAATAAAATTGGATTGTCTGTTTGTAATATGTTGTCTGGATGTATACACGGTACATATACCGAAATGACATTTTTGTCTGTCTGTCTGTCTGTTTGTTCTCGCTAATCTTTGGAACGGCTGGACCGATTTTGACGGGGCTTTCACTGGCGGATAGCTGATGTACCAAGGAGTATCTTAGGCTATAAATTAACCGGGTACGAGAAGTAGTTCCCTCAAAATGTGGGTGAAACAGCGGGAAACAGCTAGTGATAATTATAAAACTGAAGAGCTTGTTTGTTTGTTTGGTTGAACGCGCTAATCTCAGGAAGTACTGGTTCGATTTGAATAATAATTTTTACGTTGGGTAGCCAATTTATCTGAGAAGGCTTATAGCCTATGCAACAGCATGCTATGAGCGACTGGTGCCGAGCAGTAGCCCTTAATGCGGATGTAATCGCGGGCTCAGCTAGTACGAAATAATAATGTGTATTAATAGCGTCACCAATACCCTACGGATATCTTTGTATGTAAACTATAAACTTCCTTCAGGCCCCGTTGAGTACTTTGGAACCAAGCGAGCTAGGACTAGGCCGGAACACACTGAGTTCGACAAGGCCCCGGTGCTGCTGCCACGTTCACCTTCGCTACACTCAATGCGATCCATCCTGTTCCGAATTATATAATATTTACTGTATGTCAAAAAAGAGGCAAAGTCATGAACACACTTTTCAGTACTGACAAAGTAAAAATCGTCCGTAAATTATTGGCTTTATTTTGCTCGAATTGGCTTTACTCGATCACATGTAATTAATAAATGTTCACCTTTGCCAGGTGATTTTGCACTCAATCATAATACTTACTCCCCAAGCGCTCGAACTCTCGCCTTGCATTGATTGAGCGAAAGCCACATCATCATACCGTGACTTTTTCTATTTAAATATTTTAATTATAATCAGAAACATCCATTTGTTTTAATAGGTGGTCTGCGTTATTAGTTCAAGCTTATTTAGTAATATGAGCGACATGCATACCAGCTAAAGTTATTAACTACTGGGCCAAAGTAAAACAGCAACATAAGAATCACTAAAGAGAATGTGTGCTTATTGACAACCCTATGCCAGAGCAGAAAAAACAAACTCGAAAGAAGCATGGACGTCGTGTCTTTTTCGCTGAAATCTTCAAAATAGATCGATATTAATTTTCTGTAAAAACCGTATTTACGTACTCCAGATGTTCCTTTTTTAGTTCGCTAGTGAAGTAGAAAAAAACGTAGTATGTAAGATATATGCAAATATGTGACTGCCTTTTTCATTTCATTGGAAAAAAAGGTTTTATTAGATCAGGTTATTTCAACAGGCTGTGAAATATTGAGAAAGTGAGCGTAGAATGATATTACAATAAAATGAAGTGCCACTACGAGGTATTGTGTTTGACTAAGGAAGCGACTAGCTCTGAAATAAAGAAGGCGTACCGGCGTCTCGCGTTGCAATGGCACCCAGACAAAAACTTGGATAATTTGCAAGAGGCAAAAGAACAGTTTCAACTTGTGCAGAATGCATATGAAGTACTTTCTGACCCTCAAGAACGAGCATGGTAAAGTTCTACACCGTCCAGCACCCTATTAATCTTTTCTATATATTTTGACTTCATATTTTGTAAATATTTCTTGTATTTCATTCATACTTTCCCATTTGATTTTAGGTATGACAACCACCGGGAGCAGTTATTACGAGGAGCTGGTAGTTCGTACAATGACGACAGTCTTGATGTTTATCCCTATTTTAGTCCGTCCTGTTATAAAGGTTTTGGTGATGATCCCCAAGGATTTTATGCAGTCTATGCTGAGGTATGGCATTAACACATTTGGAATTTTTGCTTTGACTCTCAGATTTACCTGGCTAGTGATAAATGAAACAATTATTGAAAATCTATTGTGTACTTACAAGATTATATAGAATTTTAGTAACATTCAAATTTTTACATTACCAGTTGGTAATAATTGCTTTCTATGTAAAATAACTAAGATTTAATTTATAACCTTACTGAGCACCAAATCAGATCTAGTTACTAGGTAGGTATTAGATATATGTATTGTGTTTTAGATAAAAGAGTGAAAGTACCATTACTAACAGCCCAAAACATTTATACTTACTCTTTTGCCACTGCATCTTAGAGTAGCATATACACAAAATATAAAATAATTATTTACCCAACTAGGTAGTTACTACACAAAAAACTAAATTGCTGATGAATGTAAATTACCTATTTTTTTTGTACAGGTATTTTCCAAGCTTGCTTCAGAGGAAACAGATTTTCTTGATGACCCTGAAGAAGTTTCTAAAATTCCCAAGTTTGGTAATTCCTCCACTCCTTATGAAGAAGTGCATGAATTCTATGCTTATTGGATGTCATTCTCTACCAATAAGAGTAAGTATTTGTGTATACCCAATATTAAATATTGGCATTCTATTTTTATTTCGATTGAATTTGATTGTTGCATAAGAACTAGTATGAAATATTCTTATCACATTTGCTAGTGCTGGAAAATGTTACAGATTTCATGCTATAAACAAAAATTAAATAAAAAGGCCCAAACCCACGGGAGGAAATGCAGATATATCTATATTTCTTACTAGCTGTTTCCTGCGGTTTCACCCGCATCCTGAGGGAACTACTTCGCATACCCGGTTACTTTATAGCCTAACTTGCTCCTTAATACATCAGCTATCCGCCAGAGAAAGTCCCGTCAAAATCGGTCTAGCCGTTCCAGAGATTAGCGAGAACAAACAGACAGACAAACATTTTAAAAATTGTCATTTCGGTGTATGTACCGTGTATACATCCATATGCATTTAGTAAATAGCAGTTATTTTAATATTAAAAACAGACACTTCAATTTTATTTGTGTATAGATAAAAAAAATTGCCTTCATGCATAAATATGACATGTTAATGTACACACAATTGAAACTATAAACGGAGACAAAGGGGAAGCCTAATCGAGACTTACAAAATACTTACTGGCCACTATGATGTTCCTGGAATTAAAAACCTGTACAGCATAAACGAAAATAAACATCTGCAAGGACACTCAATGAAATTATCACAAACATCCTGTAAACGAAACCCATTGACACACTTTTTGCCAAACCGCATAGTCACGGCGTGGAATAACCAGACAGTGTTATAAAGGCAAAGTCACTGAACTCCTTTAAAAACAAACTCGACCAAATCTTCAAATCCGAAGACACACACACATCAGCTTAAATCTCCTAGTGTGCTATTAATATAATAATAATAATCATGTTTTAGTATAATAAACGGTTTATGGAATTTACTAGTACAGATGGTTATAAGTTTGTCTATGTTCTTAAAACCATAAATAAAGCCTATTTAACCTTGCGCATTTCAGGCTATGTGTGGCTAGACCAGTATGAAATATCACAGGGTGACAATAGAAGAGTTATCAAGTTGATGGAAAAAGAAAACAATAAAATAAGACAGAAGGCTCGTAAGGAAAGAAATGAGGAAATTAGGAGGCTGGTCAGCTTCGTGCGTAGGAGGGACAAGAGAGTTATAGAACATACTAGGCAGCTACAAGAAAAGGCTGAGGAAAATAAAAGAAAGGTAAATCCTATGGCACAGATTTATTTAGAGAAACTTGTAGCCAAGATAATAATAAAGATTGTCCAACAAGGACAGGATCAGGACAATCTTTTTTCAAAATATTTTTTTTATTTGAGTATTCTGGTTGCTACAATCTTGTTATGGTGGTTGGCTAGCATACCATGCTACCTATGTTGCATGGTGAGATCTCTCAAATCAACGGTTCCGCTGTTTAAAATAATGATATTGTGAAATAGTTTCAATCTTCTTATAACCATTTTGTCAATATTGTGCAAAGGGAAAGAAAATCTTTAATCAATTTAAGAATTCAAAAGTAAATAGCAGGCTTACAAGTTTCTCTAAATAAATCTGTAGAAATGTTACTTAGATTATTACTTCAAATTAATTGCAGTTTGGCAGATTGTCAACTTGTGAGCTATAATTATTATGAAGGGCTGGCTCTCTAAAGGTTAACACCCTTTGAACTTTAGGGCCATCCTTTGCACAAAATTAGCTTCAATGTAAAGGTCATTATTTGGTTGACTATGTATTATAATGATCTTAATATTATGTATCTTTATGTCCTAAAAGTAAATAATTTTATTTAAAATATTAATAATTCTTAATATGTGATCCCAGTGAAGGTGAAAGATTCGGATTTTCATGTTTAGCAAATTTTGATATCAGCTGCACTTCTCTTAGAAAATATGCAATATTCAATAAGCTTATAACATGCAATATATAAAATCCAGCACAGCAGAATGTCCTACACATGGCTGACGACAGAACTAAAGGAATCATACCTCACATGTGAGATCTGTTTTAGGAATTAATTTTTTAATTTTTATTTCAGTCTGAACAAGTGCGGAGAGAACGAATTATTCAAAGGCAGAAGGAAATAGAAGAAGCAAAGAAGAAAGAAGGAGAGAGTTCATTCTTACAGAGTGCTGATTATCAAAAGAAGTTGAGTGAAATTGAATCACTTTTAGCTGAAGAGTTTGGTCTATCATCTGATGATGATACTATCAGTGAGGGTGGGATGGAGAGCAGCAATGAGGAAAGTTCCAAGACTGAAGAAGTAAGAGATATTAATTTATTTTTAAAAGACATCTCCAATACAATGTATAAATCCTGGAATGTTATATATTTTCAATCACATCCAGTGTACCCAAGTATTTTCAAAGAAATATTAATCTAGTGCCTAAAATGATCAGTAGTAAAATAGTGTAAATAATCCGATAAATGTCTCATAGATTTCTAAATAAATATAAACACTTTGTTTTATGATAGTTTAGTTCAGATTTCTAACAGTATAATTGTGTACAAATTACAGGCAAGTGAAGCTTCAAAGGCGACTGCGAAATCATCAACAAAATCTAAACCAGCTATGAGGAATCTCTACTGTTCAGCTTGTAACAAATTGTTTAAGAATGTCAAGTCATTTGAGAATCACGAGAACAGTAAGAAACATAAGGAAAATGTTGCAAAAATGACATTAGAGGATGATATTGAAATATCAGACGAGGATGCTGAAGATGACGCTAATGAAGAAATTGTAGAAGTCGTACCAGCTGCGGAAGAAAAGGATACGAAAGTGAACGGTCAGACTGAAGAAGAAGGTGGTTTGGGTAACTCCACATCAGATATTGAAGACAATGATGTAAGAGAGACACAGAGTGATGATGACACTGAACATTCCGACATTCAGGTATTACAAGCACAGTTACTAATACTATACTCTTTGTACAACTACAAAATTAAATGAACTTTTGTAACATATTCTTATAAGTTCAAACAATGGGTTTGTATACTGTTAATTTATTCTTTACATACAAAAGTATATCTCAGAATACTAAGTACATCTCAGAAACTGTCTGTAATGTTTCAAAGGAAGTTTTGAATGTGGATTCCAATAGGCTACAATAGCCTAAGGGAGAGACAAACAGATGTAAATAATTACGTAATTGAAAGCCAAAATCATAAATCATCCCTATGTTGTTATTTAAAATACAACATTTCGCAGATGTCTGTAACAAGTAACAGCTTCACAAAACAACACCTTTGTTATGTCTACCTCCCAGAAACATGATACCATTGTTTATACAAAAGTATTTATACCAACACACTTTTTGCCATGAGACTCAACCTGTTTAATTACCTTGAGTGGTGTTTTTGTTACTAACTCCATCAAAACAGAGCATTCCAGTTTCTAAAATGACATTCTACCACTAACAGTTTTGAACAATTACATGCATGAGCTAATTGTTGCAGAATATGATTTATCATTTTAGAAAGTCTCAATTTTCCAATTTTTTATACAGAAGCATTATCACTTACTATCTTAAACCTTACTATTATATTAATCCAACTATCTGAATAAATAAGAGGAAAACATTTATCTTATACTAATATATAAAGCTGAATAGTTTGTTTGTTTGTTTGGTTGAACGCGCTAATCTCAGGAACTACTGGTCCGATTTGAAAAATTATTTCAGTGTTAGATAGCCCATTTATCGAGGAAGGCTATAGGCTATATAACATCACGCTATGAGCGACGGGAGCAGAGCAGTAGCCTTAAATAACTCGGGTGTAACCGCGGGCATCGTCTAGTGTAATATAAATGTTTTCCTTTTGAACACTTGAATTTTGTACATAGTGCCATTATTTCAAGGAAAAATTAAGTACCTACTAGTTGACTCTAGTACCTGCATATTATTTCGTATTACACCATTTTTATTATACAACCATTGTTACAATTATTGACTATTTTGTACAAAGTACACTGAACCATTCCAAGTTATATTCAGTCTAGTTAAGTACTTATTAAGTTTGCTCAAAACCTTTTCAAGAATAAGATAATATGTAAACTGTATACCACATCATAAAAAAATGGATAAGATTGCATATATCCTGGTTACATTTAAATTTATTGTTTCTGTGTTTCAGGCTCTTCCTAAGAGTCAAAAGAAAAAGAAGAATAAGAAGAAGTCATTCATCCCAATGCCAGAGAGTGAAGGAAATGATAGTCATGATGAGATGAGCTTCAATGAAATAGAAGGACCATCTCGCAGCAGAAAAGCTAAGAAGTTTAACATGCTGAAAAGTCAGATACAGGCTAAGAAAGAAGCAAACTTAAAGAAGGGTTCACAGTCTCAAACATCTACTGAGAATTTATATGAAGTATCAAGCACCACTCCTACTGATGATGCATTAGGGGAGGCAGCTTTACCAAGAGATAAGCCTGCTTTGCCTAAAACTCAAAGGAATATGAAACCAAAGAAAACAGTTGAAAGGAAACCAGTGAGGATCAAGACAAGTGAGACAGAAGACTCGAGCACTGCATTGAATTTACGATGTGCAGTCTGTCAAACAGACTTTGCATCTAAGAATAGGTTGTTTGAACACTTAAAAAAGACAGGGCATTCTGTACCTTTACCACAGACTAATTTCACTCAATCTAGGAAAGGGAAGAGAGCCAATAGGTAAACATGTGCAATTTAGATAGGATGGAAGTATTAACTAATCATTGAGAATCAATTGGATTTTCTTTAAAATCTCTACAAGTTGTAAAAGTGACTTTATCAATCTATTTATTAAAATTATGATCACTGTCATTAAAACTATGCCTACATGATGTTTGTGTTTTTATTGTAGCTTGGCCCTTCATAGACACAAGCACCTATAATCCCAGACTTATAAAATACTCTATAGAAATGAAATTGTTATACCTAATATTCAGTCAAAATTGGTTAGACTAGAAAGCAGACTCTGGGTTCTAACTAACTAGGATAATGCTAGGGGGATGGATAAGAAACAAAATTCTATTATAATCTTCGTTATTATTTTGAAACTAAATAGGACAGCAATCTTTATAGATTGCTATCCTATTAAGCTGTTAAAAGTTCTTGTAAAGAAATATTTATAACATTATCAGTTCTTGTTTTCTATGAAACCCATGCAGAACTTGAAAGCTCTAACAACCTAACTTGTGCAAATACATAGGCCTACTTCTGGATTGGCTTGTATCAGATTTCTGATGCATTATGCAGCAAGTCATGAAAATTATAAAAATACTTAGTGATGTAAGTATCTGATGTTTCTTTGTGTTACCTTATTGAATACTTGTAATGGTATGTATTCCTATATGCCCCTTTTGGGTTTTCTGAGTATTTGGATACCTGCAATGCCACTAATTAGTGCAAGCCATCATCCAGCACCCCACTGAAGTCAGATGTGATAATACCTTAGTCTTTGATGATAACACATCTCTTATACATTTCCTTGAGAGCAACTGACTAGGTGCTGGCCATTAAATATTTGACATTGTTCTAAAGCAATTTGATTAGGCAGTAAAATAAAAAAAAACTTTCTTGTTTATATTTTAATATAATTAGATGAACACTTTGTTATGCGGAAAGGTGAGATACTCACCAAAGTACTTAGTACATCAAAACATTTATTGGAAAAAGAACAGTCAAACATGAACATATTACACTATTATTGCATACAATATTTAAATAGTTACTACATATTGTTTTGAAAATATCTACAGCACTATTTCAATACATTTTATACACATAACATTAAATACACTGGAAATTAAGCAACCATATAAAAGCTATAAGCATGTCATACAATAACAAGATTAGTATAATAATAGACATAATATACAAATAAACTAAATGGTAACAGACAGATCAATTTTATTGAACATAATCTTATATTAACACAAATAAATAATTATTCAAATTCTGGAATGTCAGCAAAACTATATCCTGGGTATTCCTTATAAGCATAATATGCTATTCTAATGTGGTATGCTCCCGGCAAAAACATTATACATCCTAAAACTATCATCGGCCACAAACGATCAGAATACTTAGTATCTATGTGTCCAGTCACAATCAAACTGCCAACAATCAGCAGCGCTGTGCCCACAATAAACAAAAACGCCGCTAATGAGATCGCTTTCCACGGTATCTTGGGCGGTGGTGCTTCGAATTGTGCGTCAGAAAATCCACTATCATCATTAGATACTAGGCGATATCCATCGTGCTGTCTTCCAAACCGAAATCTCGACATTTTCAGTGTCTTTAGTCGTTCTGTAAGTAAATAAATAATCAGATTAAAGATCAATATTATGGACAGTTTGCGAAGTGAAACAGATCTTTCAAAACATGTATCTAATGTACCTACCAAGTGGTGTTTTGACTACGTACTGATAGGTAGTGAAACACCGCTTGTTATTCTGCTTTAAAGTAGCTTCTCGATGCAGAAGCAACTGTAGTTACTCAATTATTAATTTGAGTACACAATTCACAACAAATTAATAAATACGAAAAATAACAATAAACGTTGATAACTGTCACTGTCAGGTGTTGAACCGATAAATGTCAATCAATTGTCATTGTTGTCACTTCTATTGTCGTTGGTTACTTCCAGGGTTGTTACACTTGTTACTATCAGTATTTCTGTATTGTCTATGGTAGTTAGAATAACTTTAATATGTTAATAAAAGTGTCTAATAAACTAACACATAAATAATAATTTCCAGTTTGATTAGTGCGAGTGCAACTAAATAGTTGTAAGTGAACATTATGAGTGATTGGTTCAATTTTTTTTTTCGGATGCTTGTCATAAATATTTAGTGCCTATCACTACGCACCTGCATCAATCACCTGCACTTGCACTAATCAAAATGGAAATGAGCCTTAGCCTGAAGTGGAAGGAAGCTTTTTATTGCGAAACACAATCTGTGCGAAGGAAAATTAAAGGCTTTTAGTACAAAAAGATTGACTGCACGGTTGGCGTAGTGGTTTAAGCGGTCTTGCCGCTTGACATTGCCCCAAGTGTTGTGGGTTCAAATCCCGCACGAGATAACACTTTGTGTGATGCATAAATTCTTGTTTCGAGTCTGGGTGTTCATTGTGTCCGTTGGTTGTATGTTTGTAAAGTCCCCCGCGACACAGGATTTAATTGTGTCTAGTGCGAGAGTTGTCAGTTGAAATTTAAAAAAATGTAGGTATATATATACAGGGTGTAATAAGACCCTTAACGAAAACTGAAATCCCATATGGTACCAATCATTACGATCATTTTTTACTTCGGTATCATACTTGGGAAATTACTGGTTTAGGTGTTATTGAGGCTCAAAGTAACTATATTTTTATTCTAATAATTAGGTACAAAATCGATGCATTTACCTCGCCAATTTGTTCTATAGATGTCTTGTGCGCCCATAGATAAGTAGGTTTTTCGAGCATTACTCGTGCGCACTTTTAATTGCGACTTAAAATTGTATATAATTAAAAATACTCGTTTCCCACGTATTATTTTTGCTTAGAATTCCTACTTGATATTATTATGATGTCCAAAACGAGTAGACTTCGGCTTGATGATGGGTCTTGTGACACCCCCTGTTTATAAAGTTTCTTACGTGATGATTGATGAACCATTCGATTCTTTTAACATTGAAATAATAAACTCATATTTTCTAAGTAAAGGTAGTTGTCACATATTTTCATAAAGGAAGGTTTAAAGAAAAATAAATTAATCACAATTCTATGTGGGAGGGATTATAATTTGGGATTTCAAGCATGTTTGGTGGTTTTGATTCACAGTTAGCCTTGTAGTCAACACTTCAACAGACTCGCCATGCAGAATGTTATCATCTTCATCAGCCTGTCGGAGTCCACCGCTGGATATAGGCCTCTCGGCTCTTCGTGTCTAGCTGTTGTCTCCGATTTTGCGTTTATCGTGACCATCTAGCCTGAGGGCGTCCTACGCTACGTTTACCAAGACGCGGTATCCACTTTAGATTACGACTACGCCAACAGGCACGGTTCTACGAAAGATGTAACCATCCCACTGCCACTTCAATATGCTAATTCCTTGGCCTATATAAATCACTTTGATTTTTTGATTGGTCTAAACTCTAAACTATGGAATATCGCTATCCCTTTGGGTTAGGGAAGTCGGCAGTCGCTCGGAGGAGAAACCGATATTCTGTCATATCTGTTTGGACTAGTAAACGGACCCCCGGTTCCCAGGTGTATAGGTCTTAGATGCCACCGGGACAGGTTAAGACAATGTAAATGGTGATGATGATTCGAGAATGAATGTACTGTAGGTGCCTACTTTATTATATGGATTTTACTCACCCCTAACATGCTGTAGAAAAAGAGTCATTTATAAGTTTTTATACTCGTAGCACTGTTGAGCGTAGTTTTTGTAAAATCTTGAATCAATTCATACGATAGAAGTAAGGCCACGAATTATCACGTTATCTTTGCATTTCAGCTCCATCTGAAACAAAATATAGGTAAATTAGATAATCATGTAGGTACATAGGTACCTAGATGCAGTAGGCATAATGGAAGAAAAGTATTTTCACCACAGCAGCTCAAACATGCCGCTTTTGCTGCGAGACAACAGTGAACAAAACGCGATTTTGATTCGAGCGTGAGGCAAAGTAGCTTTTTAATTTTTCAATCTTCAGTGTCACGAATTGGCATTGTTCAGCCATAAATTTGAAACATTCGAATTTTACTGTGCTCTGTCTCTTTCTAATGCATATAAAAAGTGAGTGAAAATACAAACCCCTTCGAATTCGAAATTCGATTTTGGAATTCAACCTCAAAGAAAACACCTTACGGCAACGCAAAAAAAAAGATATTTGTAATAAAGAAATTACTTTTTTTATATGTTATTGTTTACATGTTTAATTTATTATTGGATTTTAATAAAAATAAGTCTAATTAATAGTATAAAATTAGTATTTAACCAATACATTTTTATTTAGAATTACAAAAATGATACATTTGAAAAATAAACATCAGAGACGCGGTATTAAAACGCGATTTAAAAAAGTAGCGGGAATAAAAATTTCGCTGATGCTGATACAGTAGGTATAGCGTAACGTGTTGAATTATATTAATTATATAAAATAATCTAAAAAGATGAGTGAAACTAGCGATGATGACTGTACTTTAACACCAGAAGAGTTAAATCAACAAGTGATTATGCAGAATTCAATCTATTCCTGTTCATTTCTATGTCTCCTAAGTAATATGTGTTCTCACTGCTGTGGTGAAAAGTTATGTGTGCTACACGAGAGCAAAGTTTTTTGTATCTCGTGCTGTTGAGTCCCTCACCACGCTCAGGATTCTAACTTTCTAAATTCTAAAATCATAGAATCCTTCGCTTGCTCGGGACTCAAAATCAGCACTCGAAACAAAAAACGACTTTGCTCTCTTGTTGCACAAATAACTATTTATATCATATTTTGCATATTAAAAAACAAATAGGTTCGCAGCCATATTTTCATCTAGGTATTTCAGTTTCTGGTGTGTAAATCGATAGGTACATACAAGTAGAGGTTAGTTGCTGCGAAGATTAAATTCAAATTCATGACTTCAGGGTAGGTACCTAGTCTTGGAGATTAAGGATAGGTACACCGGCCTAATCTAGCTTTAAAAATGACTTTGTTTAAGTGTTTTTTGTAAAACCTATGATCTGGTAAATATTTTGACTTTTCTTTAATTATATTTGATCAGCCATGACGTAAAACTTTTTGTAGGTCCTACTATGTACTCAATGATTATGTAAGTATATAAATTCGTTAAACCTAGTTTAAGTAACGTTGCCATATACCTAAGCTTCTGGCTGTGCCCGTGATTACACCTGCTTTATTTTTAGGGCTACGGCTCAGCACCCGCGGCTTATAGCTTCTATAATAGTCTTTCTGGATAAATGGACTTACAAATACAAACATATTTTTCGAATCGCAATAGAAGTAGTGCCTGATGTTAGCCCGGCCAACCAAACTGCAGCTTTATAATAAGATCAGTTTGGGGAAATAGGTAAGTGAGCAAGAGAGGTCCGTCTAATACAAAGACTAGGTACAATATAGGTATAATACCATACGAGTACATTTGGGAAAGTCCGTCGTTGTCCTATTGCCCCATTCCATCTGTCAAAAACCTTTTCTGTTTTATAAAATTTGCTTTATAAAAATCATACCTATACCTACCATCAGTAGGTATCAAAACCAATGTTTGGTTTACGTCGCATTTAATTCGCATCACTTTATTATCTTCTGCTTTTAACTTTCGATAAAAAAAATTTCATTTTAACTAGCTTTTATATTATTCTAGGTGCTGATGAATCATAAAGGCAAGTACCTAATTAATGCAATAAAGTCGGGCAAGGCATTCTATTCACGGCAATCACGACAAAAATAACAAAATGGCGTAGGTATGATTCGTGCGGAATGGTGAGATGAGGAGCTATAGGTACTTACAGCTGCACAGACTTACACATTTCTGAGGATGTCTTTAATTGTTGAAAAAATTATATTACCGGTGTTGATTTTTAGAGATCTTTTTATTACTTACGCAGAAAATGCTTTACTAAAGTTCAAAAACGAATGTGAGTGGTGGTCAATCTAATTAAGCCAAAATGTAAGTAGGTATTCCGAACTGCCCCGAACGGACTTTATTAGCTGGTATAGATGACATAGTGAGCGACGTGGCCACAAGTAGATTGCTAATTGGTTGAGCAATTATCCTCTTATTTAGTCTGGCTGTGCTGCCACAACTTATGCTTTCAAGATTAAGTACCTATCTACCTAGCCAAGTAAAGATATAATGCTATTAGGTAATGCAATTGAAAACGTATCTATATATTTCTACTCCCGCACTAGGAATAAATCCTGTGGCGCGGGGGACTTCACAAACATACAACCAATTGTAAGTAGGTATTTTCAGAATGTCTACGTTTTTATGTTGGTAACACTTCATACCCATAGTAATATTAATACCAAGGTCAGGAAGGTACGAAAAGATTTTATGAGTCGTTAAACAGTAAATAAATATTGCAATGCCTTATTTTATTACTCAGCCCTTCGTCGATAATGTCCTCCTTACCTCCTGTGAGTTGTAAATAGAAGTGTGATTGAATGGCCCACTCGTTTTCAACTAGGTAGGTACTACTCGAAACGCTTTATTCAAACAAAGCTAAATAAATGTAACGCGTCAGGTTTAAATTAAATAAATTGGCACAATCCCTTAAGCCCTTCGATATCTCTGACAGTTAATTAGCATGCTCGACATCTGTTAAAACTTAAACCCTTTGTATCTGTAGGTAATAGGTATTCAGTTTTCAGATTTAATTACAACTTATACGCATAGGCTTTACGAAAATCGAAATCTAGGTACGGACAGCAACTCAAATGACATGAAACACGCAAATAAGTATGACACTTTAAAATAAAATAGAAACTTTTTTGTATCAATTTCGGTTTAAAAAGTTTAACAATATATTCGTATTACCATAGCTAACATGAAAACTTTTAGGTAAGTACCTATTCAAGACTTCGTCTACTGTCTTCTGGAGACTACATAATTGAGGTCTTCGGTAGCAGAAGAGCCAATGACAGCCTGTTGGTAACTGATAATCCTGTTGAAACACCCGTATTCTCTTGAACATCGTTATATCGGTAACCATAAAGGCTTTCGCTTTATAAACTAAGAGATCCTTCTAGTCAGAACACATTGGCAGAATGTTAGCGTTTCCATAGAGCAACTACCGCTCACCTACCCATAACTTAGCGTAGGACGCCCTCCGGCTAGGCGAAGACACGCAAACTGGCTGGCAGCAGCTATCAGCTCAATGGCGTGCCATTGAAGAGGCCTTATAACCAGCAGAAGCCAGCGACAGGCTGATCATGATGATAATGATGAGAACGACTGAACGACCACCACGGCCAAGAGTTTTATTACCCGTTTTTTCACGTGGTTCCACCTATTGCTTTGCGAACGAGGCAGTAAATGTAGATTCATTAAGTAATTAACTTTTAAAAAATTACGTTCATAAGCGTCACCTTGTGACTGAATAAATGATTTTAACTTTGAATTTGACTTTGAACATGTGACCTCCACAATCCGGTGGGAAGATTGATTGTTGACAATGTCCAGAGATCTCATTTATCAAACTAAATGCAGCGGTACTAAGGCATACAGTCCTAAGATACAGTCGAAGAACGCAAGTTTCAAGTACCTTCATATCATAGAAAAATAAGCGTGTATTGCGTATTTATAGTGAGAGAATATTTCCAAAGAAGGCGCTGTTCTGTCAACTGGCAAATCATTGGTCCACGTGCCGAACCGGATTTCGCCCGTCATCAGCACGCTTATGCATTGCCATTACGTAAACGTGCATATTATGCTATGATTATCGCTCACCATCGCGTAGGATTGGATTCACTCAACAGTAAACAGTAGGTTAATGTGACCAAGAATCCACTTGACTTCAAGCGTGGGTCGAATTCTCGTTAATACCTTATTATAGTATTCTTTTACACTTAGTCACAAAGGTTCTTACACTATGTAAGTACCTACTGTTTACAAAGAGTAGATTTTTATACTGAAAAAGTTGATGAATAAATTAATATTATAATTTAGCTTACTTAGGAGTATTCATTTTTTCGTAGGTAAGGATGTGTAATGATAATGAGTGTGTTGAAGTTATATTCTTCTACATATTACTAGGTACTACCTACTATTGTATGTTCTATCAAATCCGGTAGACCAAAACGCATTCATCATCGTTGAATGCTCCCAGGTTAACTTACAACGGTGATTAATGCAAACCTCAGAATAAGGAAAGTACATAATCTAGGATGCTCTCTTGCAATGGGTAGGTAGGTGCATTCTTTACCGATTGTTATTGGATATACAATGACGACCGGTTGGCGCAGCGGGAGTGTAAGCGACTGCTACGCCGAAGGTTGCGGGTTTGATTCCCGCTCAATTCAAACATTTGTGTGTATGAACATGGATGTTTGTCTTGGTCTGGGTGTTTCAATGTATAATATGTATGTATTTACAAAAAAAATGTATATATGTATGTTTATCCATTATCTAGTACCCATAGTACAAGCTCTGCTTAGTTTGGGACTAGATGGTTGATGTGTGTATGTGGTAGAATATTATATTATATATGGATTTGTGTGTATAGCGAAATATACTTAGACTAGCTTTTGCCCTCGGCTTCGCTCGCGTTGAGAAGTATTATTATTCATTAGGTATATTTTTTGCGGCTTTGCTTTTGTTTAGCGTGTGTAAAAAATTAGGTCCTACAAAACTTCTTTGTACACAATATTCTTAACTAATCTGTCATAAAGCGCTAAAACTATCAAGCTATTGGGTGAATAGTCGTTAGATCCAGATTCCGTATATAGCATTTTAAATCATATCAGCAAAATATTCGTCAGGTGTTAAGTAGTTATTACCTTTCCTGTCGTGGTCATAATTGAAAACTTGCTCCAGTCATTAACCACATATCTGACAATGTCTGAACGCACCTCCATCGCTCTATCTTGAGTTCCGTACATTAAATAAGAGAGAGCACAAACATGCACCGTCACCAACAATAGGGACGACCAGTACATTCTTCAACTTCTCCATTAACGTTCAGATTTTCTTTAGCCATTTTAAAAAAGTCGAACCGACAAAACCTATGCTTAAACGTAACGAAAACAAAACAAATGCCAAATACAAAGCCTAGTCTATCTGCAACCAAAACTACTAAACCGAAATAAAGCAATTTATGCAATCCAAAATATGCCAAGAAAAGAACAGCCCAAATCGTCAAATATAATCCGCTAGAAATATTTAGGTATAGTATGTATATCCTTATACAGCAACCAAATCAATTTAACGACCAACAACATCCAACCAACTGCGTACAACTAACCTACCTGACGACGAAAGTTTAACAATAACTGAAAAGGGTCATTAATCCGCAGAAAATCATAACACCGCGATTCTGAAAAATGACGTAATCTATTGTCAAAATTTAGAACTAAAATTATTCCGTTCGTCTTAATTTATTCGTTCCATTAGATACTGATAGTTCAAACTAATACATTTACATCCTCCATCATCCCTTATTTTATCCCCATGGGGGTAGAATTTAGCAAAATCCTATTTAAGCGGACGTCTTCATCATAGTAGCTCCAATCTTTAATTTCAATTCAATCAGTCGAAAATCTAAGAAGATTTATACAAACTTTCGTCCCCTATTTTGTCCCCTTAGGGGTGGAATTTATCAAAGTCCTTTCTTAGGGGATGCCTACGTCATAGTAGCTGTATGCATGCAAAGTCTCAGCCCGATCGGTTTAAAATTGACAAAGTTTCATACAAACTTTCATCCCCTATTTTATCCCCTTAGGCGTGGAATTTATCAAAATCCTTTCTTAGGGGATGCCTACGTCATAGTAGCTATATGCATGCAAAGTCAGCCCGATCGGTTTAAAATTGACAAAGTTTCATACAAACTTTCATCCCCTATTTTATCCCCTTAGGCGTGGAATTTATCAAAATCCTTTCTTAGGGGATGCCTACGTCATAGTAGCTATATGCATGCAAAGTCAGCCCGATCGGTTTAAAATTGACAAAGTTTCATACAAACTGTCATAGTGTCATCCACTATTTTATCCGCTTGGGGGTAGAATTTATCAAAATCCTTTCTTAGCGGATGCCTACGTCATAACATCTACCTGCATGCCAAATTTTAGCCTGATCCCTCCAGTGGTTTGGGCTGTGCGTTGATAGATCACTATGTCAGTTTTATATTTTATATACCTTTGAGTTTTATATATTTAGATACACACCATGAGTAGTAGTAAAAGATCCTACCTCAAAAGCTATATTTCTCACAAATGACTTTTATAGCCTAAATTTTATTTTTAACGATCGAAAGTGTTGTTTGGAGATGTTAGACTTATCTGATAGAGTCTGATTTTGCCACAGTCTAAACTTCAAATAAACAAGCAAATAAGCCATTATATCACTTTGTAATATTAACTTCAAGATATAAGTAAATCTTTAAATTTCTTCTCATGCAGTCCCGATGAGTCCCATATCTAACCCGATTGTCTCATTATTTTGATTGCGAGGTTGAGAGTGTTGAGGTAATAATACGTATCGTTAGGTAACTAACAGTGCCAAAGCCAGATGCCAATGTACGACGGCAGTTGGCAGGCTGACATTATTGGTGAAAAGCCTTTACCTATATAATATTACTGTTTACTTAATTATATTAATACCTACAAATTATTATTTTATTAGGTGAGTATTGGATGATCTGTCTAGGCGTTTTCACTGATTTGTACTTACTTATATTTGTACCCAGTATCTACTAAATGGTATCTATAACTGGTCGTTTAAATAGTTAATGGAGTTATCTGAATTATGCATATCTTGATCAATTTCTTTTTTTTTTTCATTACAAGCTTGCTTTCTTAATTCTCTTCCACTTTAATGCATTAATTTTAATTTGAAACTAATCTCGATCTGCTTCGGCTTTAATAATCTCAACTTAAAATAAACATCCTTTTATATACTGTAGCTTAAATATGTAGGTGTTTCTTTCTTAAATTAATGAAATGCACAAATGCATAATGTTACAATGGAAATAAATCTCCATTTTATTTCTATTGTAACGTTAAGTAAACAAAATACATGTAGCACAAAGCATATAAGTTTCCAACTACCAAGCTCTGCTGAAATATACGTTGGTACTTACGTAGCTAGCGTACATCCAAACAACGCCATTTTACAATGTTGGCTAACTGCGTACTATCTATCGATCTCAGTGCAGTTGAAGTACTTCAAAAATAAACAAACGTACTTGGAGAACTATCTCAGCTTTGTACTTTAGGTTGTATAGTGTAGAAATAATGCGTATACTATCTGTGTCAAATACCTACACTGTAAATTATAATAAGACTGCTAAAACTTTAGCCAGTTTTCAATAAAAAGATCACTATTTGATTAGGTACCTATTTACTTTACCTATATCTTACGTTTGCGCAACATCTTTCTCTAGCGAATGGCTGATATAGTAAGTTTGATTAAAACTTCAAACGGAATACTGACAAAAGGGAGACAAAGAGAGTAGACTTCAAAACCGACCCTAGCAAGGAAAACATATTCTAGTTTACTTTAAGTATATAAGTCCAGACGACGGAAGAGTGGTACATGTATCTATGGTCCCTACACCACTCACCGTATCCAGCCGTTCAGTCAAGACTCAACATTTAGGTTTGGTCTTATGCGGGCAGTCGGGGGTAAATTTAATTATTTTTGTGGTATTTTTTTACACGCCTTACAGAAAATCAACGTGAAGTACCAGTATTCGCATTGCTATATTTCGTACAGTATGGGAAAGCGTCGATATCCTCAAGCTCAAGAATCCCATCCTCTCTCCCTTTCTTATAGGGTAGAGAGAGTGGTGGAGGAAGAGAAAAAAGCTTGTTAGAAGAGAACGCGGATAACTTAGTTGACAATGCTATCCAGTTGATGTCACTGGCTATGGTCTACTATTAAAACTCTTTTGTCTACAACTAAATCTATGTCTACACTGTAGAACAATAGTTATTTGTCCAACAAGAGAGCAAAGTTGTTTTTTGTTTCGAGTGCTGATTTTGAGTCCCGAGCAAGCGAAGGATTCTATGATTGATTCACGAGCGTAGCGAGTGAATCAAAGTTAGAATCCTGAGCGTGGTGAGGGACTCAACAGCACGAGATACAAAAAACTTTGCTCTCGTGTAGCACACATAACTTTTCACCACAGCAGTGAGAACACATATTACTAAGGAGACATAGAAATGAACAGGAATAGATTTAACTCTGCACAATCACTTGTTGATTTAACTTTTCGGTTGTTAAAGTACAGTCATCATCGCTAGTTTCACTCATCTTTTTAGATTATTTTATATATTAATATAAATTTAACACGTTACGCTATACGTACTGTATCAGCATCAGCGAAATTTTTATTCCCGCTACTTTTTTAAATCGCGTTTTAATACCGCGTCCCTGACGTTTATTTTTCAAATGTATCATTGTTGTAATTCTAAATAAAAATGTATTGGTTAAATACTAATTTTATACTATTAATTAGACTTATTTTTATTAAAATCCAATAATAAATTAAACATGTAAACAATAACATATAAAAAAAGTAATTTCTTTTTTATTTTTTTTGCGTTGCCGTAGGTGTTTTCTTTGAGGTCGAATTCCAAAATCGAATTTCGAATTCGAAGGGGTTTGTTTTTTCTCTCACTTTTTATATGCATGTGAAAGAGACAGAGCACAGTAAAATTCGAATGTTTCAAATTTGTGGCTGAACAATGTCAATTCGTGGCACTGAAGATTGAAAAATTAAAAAGCTACTTTGCCTCACGCTCGAATCAAAATCGCGTTTTGTTCACTGTTGTCTCGCAGCAAAAGCGGCATGTTTGAGCTGCTGTGGTGAAAAATATTTTTATCTGATAGTGGCAAAATGCATGCCCATATCACCACTATTAGCAGGAATTGTAACACTGCTGACAATGACTGTAGGTAGTTTAATAGAAGGGGATAATTAGACGTAATTTTTTTATGTCATAAGAGTTAAACGAGCAGATGAATCGCCTGGTGGTAAGCCCATGGACACAAGCAACACCAAAGGCGTCACACGTGCTTTGCCGACCTGGATGGTAAAAGGAATAGGAGGAGGAGCGCTTTGAGTGAGAAGGAGAACGGGATGAGGCACTCACTCACCGAACGAAAAATATAGGTTACTTTACGTCAATACTCTGTGAGATAGTAGTATAGGTAAATTCACGAAATTTGACCACAAATGGCGGCCGTCGCGCATATGTACATTCGTGCACCAATGGCGTTGCTCCATTCTTGACGCATTTAGGGAATGCGTCAAGAACGGAGCCACGCCATTGACACTCCACCCGCACCTCACCCCGCACCTCCACGGGGACCTAAAAAATTATTTCTGCGCAGTGGTCATCTTTCGTGAACCGACCTATACCTACCCTATAGAGATCGCATTCATTTTGAAATCAGCAAGGCTCTACTACCTACAAAAATATTATATGCTTATGGTCACATAATTTTAGTTACAGCGCTAATATGCCTTCGTGTTTGTATTATACTAAGCTAGAAAAAAAGCGGATATATAACCTTCCAGATCATTTCTAAAAGTGATGGTAAATGTAAGCTAAACAGATAGATTGCTTAGAAAAGTAAATAACGATCCTACAATAAATTGTAAAAGTCATTAGAAAGGATTTGCAGTACCAATAAATTTTACAATTTGTTCATTTGTTTTTTATTGCTTTTTCCAATTAATTTTTCACAATACACGTAGGTGTAGGTACTACAGGTTTGCGAAAAAGCAATGAACGCTTTTATCTGGATTTCGACCAACGTAATGTACCGAAACACCGCAGCAGTACAAACTCAGTTGCGTAGCTGTCATGTATGGCATGCGTTGCGGAATTAAGTGGTGTTACTGTCACCCCATCAGTGATGTAGCAGTGAACTAAAAGGCTTAAACCCTAAGTGGCTCAGAACTATTTCTAACAGATACATGCGAAGCAATATACTTGGCCACTGTGGGACTATCTTAATAAACTTTGACACCTTTGTAATTGTACGTACTGTAGGTACATTTACGACGAAAAATCTGTTCGCACATGACCAAAGCCAATGGTTTACCCTTCAAGGAAACCGTTTACCCTTCGGACTTACAATTGCATTCTAAATAACAAGAGTATGTACACGTTTTTCCTGCCTAGCTAGATGTTTTATTTTTATTTAGTTTACTCCCCTATCTCAATTACTCCCATGGGTCAAAACATAATTATACGTACCAAAAACAGATTACAATTCTTTTTTCTAGTGGTATAAATGTCAGTCATTCGTTTTGTGCTTGACCCTTTAGTGGCCATCCATGAATCACTATCGCAGCTTTCTGCGTAGCACTTCTAATAGGTTTTATCAGAAAGTTCTAAATAGCATCAATCTCAATAAAAAGTGGATTATTGATAAGCAAAACTTAACACCAAATAGGCGATAAGCTATCATGACAGATCAGACCACAGTTGGTATGACTTGGATTTGCTTTATCCATAAAAAATCTTGACGGAAAATTAGACATTTGGACTTATTTTATAAGACAAGACTAGTCGACGCCAGCAGCTTTGCCCGCGTCAATTAAACATATTATTATAAACCTTCCTCTTGAATCATTCTATCTATTAAAAACCGTATCAAAATCCGTTGCGTAATTTTTTAGATTAAAGCATAAATAGGGACAGACATACAGAAGACAGACTTTGTTTTGTACTATGTAGTGATGATAACGAAGTCCAGTCGTAAGCCAGGGATATATGAAGGGAGATTAGATACTCTGCTTAACTCAAGGATACTTTTCCCAAGGGAAATTTGAAGTGTGTAAAAGTGACGGCATTGTATAGGTACTCCTTTCAGAACAGGACACAAATTTTCTTTATGCGACTATCAACCATTGAAGTGCCCTACAAGTTGCAGGCATTAATTACTACGTTGCATTGTCGCCACCGCATAAGCTCGTGTGGTTTCATAGTAGCATAGCTACGAACCGGAATTTCCGACGTTTGGCCAATTGATGATTGCAGTCGAGAGACCACAATATATTGTTACAGCACAAAGTCAGTTAATACGATTATATTATTGAAAGATAGTGTAAAACAGGGCTTAGGTATATGTTTAAATAGAAGGATGCCTGCAGCGACGCCCGCACATAACTTTTTTATTCAAGCGTCATTATCAAATTTCTTCGATGACCTGGCAATTTTGGGCAATCGCAATCCCTTCTACCTAAATGCACCCTACCTTCCCTAAGGAACATACATGTCTTTCAGCTTTCTGCGCCCAGTAGTTTTGGCTGTGCCTAGTCGGTTAGTCAATTAGTAACGCAAGAATTTTAGCTGGCTAGCTAATTTTGAGTTCTACGTAAGCTGTAGGGTGTAAGTATAGCGGCCAAGTTTCCCTGTAGCCAATAGTAAGTAGTATAAGTATCTACCAGTAGCATTATCAGCCATATGTCAAGAGGCTCTTCATCTAGCCGTTAGGTTGTCAAGTATCCAATAAAAGACATGTATAAGAAATTTTATTAGCAACTGCGCATGATTCAGGCTTATATTCAGACAAAGCGTAGTTGCCTAAATCTGATGGTCCAACCATGGTACATAACAAGCAGTAACTGTTACAGTAAGAACACAATACACGCATATTGGGCCTTGGGATGAAGAAAACGATACTTACTTCACATTTAGATTAGTAATTAAAAACTCTGATATACCTAAAGAGGAAACTAATTAGATTTTACTCATTTAATACTGTTTTTATTTCATTTAAATTAGGTATCTTAATTCCGATTTAGGCAAATGCTGGACCATTCCATTATCCGTTTAATGAAATTTCCGAAACTACATAATAGATTGGAACTATTTAAAGTGCACCACTAAGTTGACTCAGACTACGAAAACTGCCCCGAATTGCATCGTAAGCTAACAAGACGCGGTTCCGCTGTAGTAACTTTGTACAAACGAACGAGCTTCTATCATAGTCTTCCCTAAGCTATTACGCGTTGATGCATACCTTGTGTTCGCCTAAATATTTGAAACGTGCCGTATCATCACCCTCAAGATGGTCCCAAGTACAGAGCACGTGTATTAATAATTATCCCTACTACGTAGAACTGCGGCGTGTTTTAGTATAAAATCCGAACAGGAAAACTCATCAGCACTCGTACTACGCTTCTGTGACACAAAAGCGGGAAAGCCGTAAAAGTACCGCGTCGTTAAAAACACCGCAAGGAAATCAAATTGAAAATAGGCAAGTAAGTATTATTACAACTCACATTTCGACAACCGCTTGTAATTTTCGCTTATTTTGTGTGTTTTGTATTCTTCTTCGTCGTCACGCTCTTGGCAGAATGGTCGTGGTCGTCACGTCAGCCTCACAATCCGTCGCCATTCCTCCGGTAGATACTGCAGCCCTTCTCGAACATTCATGTAGTGGACCTTTGAGTGAAGTTTTAACTTGGTCGGTCCAACGCATGTGTGACCTGCCGCGCGCTCTTGTGCCTTCAACCTTCCCCTGAACCACAAGTCGTTCCACAGATGTGTCTCCACGACGTGTGATATGACCAAAGAAAGTCAGAATACGACATTGGACGATAGAAGAAAGACACTGCTTAATGCCGAGTTCTTCGAGGATTGAGACGTTGGTTCGGAATTGAGTCCAGATTATGCCAAGCATTCTTCTCCAGCACCACATTTCTAAGGCGTCAATCTTCTTCTTCTCGCTCTCTCTTAGAGTCCACGTCTCAGCACCGTAGAGGGATATGTATTGTATAGATACTTGGTATATATTTACTAAAGGTAGGTATATATTTTATCTCCGTGTGTTGAAGAATTCACGAGATACAAAATGTCACTACCCCATTTCATTCCATAGACGAATCAAATAACATTTTCAAAGAGATGGTAATCACGACATCAAACCCTATATGAACCCGTTTGGCCAGCGTGGTATAGTTGGCCAAATCCTCCAATTGGCTCGCAGTGATACTGGAAGAACCTTAAAAGCATCGATATATATGTATGTATGTACATAATATGTACAAATGCTTAGAAGAGGTCTAAAAGTAGAGCAGTGCCAGCCGCAACAGAGGACTGTGGAAGGTATACCTAATTTGATAATTATTTAGTTATTCACTATCCGTTAACGTTAAAAATGTATTCCATATAAGATTCAAGGTTGCGATATGAAAATAATAAGACATTGTGTATTTCCGTATCACTAAAACATGGCTACAACAAAGATGCTTTTATCTGTCTACAACTAAAATATGTTTATTAAAATTCAAGTGATAAGCATGAAATATCCATTGTTCCTAATCTTAAATGAATTTACAAGAACACCTATTTATATCCATACGTTATAAAATTACGCAAAGGGTTGCAAACATGTTACGCCAATTGAATTAACACTGCCAGTTGAAGCGCTTAGCCCCCGATACGTTCAATAAAATCTTCTCGTTAATAGATAATAGTATAGGGGAGCAAGCATAACAGGCGTCCGTTATGTATTATGCGTCATGAAGGAGAATGCGGAATTGTGCAATGTCCTTGACCTAATGCGACTATCCGCAGTGAGCTCACACGTTTCCCATACCATTAACACCCAGATTTTAAAAGCTAAAATGTTCAAGTACAAAAGCTAAAGTTTTGTGGTTTATTTCAATACCGCCCAGTTTCGTGTTTATTAATACTATAATATTTAGTGTCACTTTAAGGCAGAAAGTTCATTATGCATGGCCTAGTTTATAAAAAAAAGAAATGTAGGCGCCAAAATTGCGTCAGTTTTCAAATCTGCTCGAATATATTCGTTTTGAAATGCCCAATAAAGCTACTTTTAAAATTGCTACGAAAAGTTTTCATTTCATATCATAAATAAATAAGCTAATGTATCGCTTGCAAAATAAATCAAATCAATCCTTCCCGGGGTAATGGGCTAATAACATAGATACAAAAATACCTATTGGAAGTACGCAAATTGCCGATCGCGTCGCGCCACTGTCGTACGAAATATCGTTTCATCGGTTTTCTTTTATAAAAATGATAACTTTTATTTTTTCTGTGTGTTAGGTTAGTTGTGAGTAAACAGCAGTATCTACGTGAGACAAATATTTATACTTATTAATAGGAAATAAAATAATTACAGGTTACAACATTTACTAAGCTAGTATAGAAAATGTAGAGACTATTTAGAAAATGTAGAGATAAATACCTATCATGTTTTATCTACTAAAGCATTTATAATTATCGCTTGCTCTGAACCTCGAAGAGCACGTTGACAGTTGATAAGGAGAGTCAGTACACTTTAATATAAGACTAACCCTGGTCTAAGCCATAGAAAATCGCTGTACCCTTGGGTTGCGTAGTCGCTCTGTAGAAAAGCTAAAATACTGCCAACTCTGCTTAGACAAAGGACGCGAAACACGTTCTCCAACTCAAAAGTCTAAGATGCAACTGATAGCACCGATCCTATAACAAAAATCGAGATATTAGGGTATTTATCATTTTCCTACATGTTTAAGTAGAAGTTTTCAATTTAGCTACAGTATAGGCAACAAAGTCTATTTTAGGTACGTAGATATTGTATCAACGTTTGAGTGCAACTTGTTATGTTATTTATTATCAAATTTCCCAACTAACGCTTATTATAAGGAACAAATAAGTAAGATGATACACTAAAAGCATAATAAACAACAATGTCCTAAGGCTCAGTGCCTATCAAATATCACCGTATACCCCAAATAGAAGAAAACAGAACAGGCACGTCGCCGTCTTTCATTTGTAGGACTTATAAACGCCTGGAAATGTGCCCAAAGTAAACAAATGTGGTGATAAGTAGGCTAAATCTGTTTTCATAATAATACTTTAAGCCATATTTAATGCTGTTCACTGGATGCAAGTCCTATTTTGGACAATAAGTGCCGTTTGTAGCATTGCGGATAACTGTAAATATACGATTCTTATATTTAATTTTTTGCGTAGCGTCGCCTGAGAAAATCATAGTAACAATAGTAAAAATTAAATTTAATAAAATAAATGTAATGCGCCATAAAAGATAAATGTATTGTTAAAAATATAGGAGAAAGTAAATTAGAAATATTAAAAAAAATTGGCACTGGCAAGGGTGCGTCCACATTTCTGCGCTTCGTCACTAATTCGCAAATCGCAGTCGCAGGCCGCACGCGTGCCGATCGGCAATGTACTAGGTACGTGCTTCAACGTAGCACTCGCGAACTTCACGCGTGCACCGAGTTCTCAGTGACTAACTGAATGCACAGAGCGAAGACTGCAGTCTGGCTTCCGCAACCTAAAGGGATAGCGAAATTCCATGGTTTAGACTAGTTTCAGTTTTATTCAGTCAAAGATCCTTATGACAGCCGGGACCAACGGCTCAACGTGCTATCCGAGGCACTGGACTAGCGATAATTAACTATCAAATACGCACATAATATCGAAAAGTCAATCGTGCGCATGGAATTTAACCCGATATTATTTGCTAAGCAGTCTGACTGTGTCTCCAGCTCCACTCGGCTATCCGTGCTTTGCCAAATTATTAAGTTGTAAACGCACCCGAAAGAAAAAACAACTCAACTTACATGGTAATATAATAATCGTAATGCACCTATGTACATGATAAGTAAGTCAACTTTTATTTGCACACAAATGCCAAAGGTAACAAACAGTCACAAATATGAAGTATATTTATTTATTTATAGACTCACGCCTGTATCCCCGAACGGGTAGGCAGAGGTGTAATATTACACCCACATTTCGCCTTGAATTTTTAGGTCCCACGTAATAGGGGGCGAGCCTATTGCCGTACCGGGCACTAGGTATGACTTATTACGTATATGACTTATGACGTATATTTAGGCTAATAATCTACTGTCTAAAAATAGAGATACCTAACAAAAGAAACATTCAGCTAATGGAAACATATTACACCAATAAAGCCTTCGATACATATTGTTTACTTCAATTTCTTATACGATGGAGCGATTAACCTAAACAAAGATAAATGTTGCGGCGTAAGTTAAGTAACACTAGTTACAGCTAGAGTGTAGAGGATAATAATATAATGATATTATTCAGTTGCATTTTATTGGGCAAAACTAACAAGAGCCAAAGAAACGAAGCACTACGGATTGAATGCATACAATTCTCTTTAGGTCTCAAAATTGAACTATATTTTATATTTTGTCCGTAAACGATATCAAGTCGCACAAAAATTCATACCAGTATCTACATTAGGTTGGTTAATCTAAACAAAGATTAATGTCGTGGGCTGAATAAAATATTTTTTTATAGGCTCACGACTGTATCACCGAAGGGGTAGGCAGAGGTGTAATATTACACCTCTGCCTAGAATTAAATTTTAGCCAGTTAAATAATTATCTATTAGGCTTTACGTGAAATCGAAGCGCAGACGTCCACGAAATTAAATACAGACTAACGTAATCGCCTCATGTTATGATTATTATTAAATATGATTATTATTGTGCTTATTATTAAATATGATTATTATTGTGCTTGCTGTGGGTGATAACCACCCGCTCCATAAAGTTGTCTAGTAGCTGGTTAGTAAAATTGAATTTTAAGGCAATCTAGATTAAATAAACTTTTCTATATTTTAATTAAATTTAAAATTCCCATACCTTCTTATCTAAATAAATAGAAGCTTTCTTAAAAACTAAAATTCTTGTCTTTGAAACAGAAAAGCAGGAAACGTTCACGACCGTGACGTGACTTCTTTACAAATTCTAATCTTATAAAATAACAAGATAATTTTCAGGATCGGTAACCTCGTCCAATATTCCATTCACTAATTATTTTACATGTAATAACCATAAGCATTGTTTTGCCGCTCATTGCACACGACCAAAGGAATATAAAAAAATATATGAAGCATATCAAAACTTCTTGTTTGGAACTCATAAAACTTGGTTTGTTCAGTCTCTACAATGCGACATAGAAACTACAAAGTTTTCAACGTTTTGTATGAAATATAAGCTAGATTTTTTTGTAAGTAAGTAGTAATTGTTATGTGAAAATGGCGTGTGCTTAGTAACAAGCAGGGTGTCCGCCATTGCTGGATCGGCGCCAAAACATGGTATTAGAGTTCGCGCCCAGCGGAGAAAGTGCCGCCAATCGATACCACCCCCTCGATAACATGATACGAACAGCTGATCCTAATAACCCATACACTCCTTACATTAATCAAATTTTGCACCCCTCATTTGCATATTCACAAATTTAATAATCGATACCGCAACCCTCAATGGAAATTATATCGCCTCATAAAAATATATTTCCAAAATATTCAAACAAGATTTTCATAGACGTCCTACCGTTTGTTGATTCGCCTGCGTATTATAAACACAGCTCTCATAAATCTTTAACGTGAGGTTGCGGTATCGTTCAAGTAAAGGAGACAAACAATAGTATTGAAGTATAGAAATAGATGTAGGTCAGAATAGAAGAAGATTATAGAATAAAGGTATAATGCTCACCTCGGGTGTCGGGGTGTATGTAGGTAACGCAAAAGCACGCCAGTATAGCACATGGAGTGGCGCTGCGTGTTGGTGTATTTAGTTTAATCGCTTGCGGTGCGGGTGACGGTTACGCATGCGCGCTGGTGCAGGCGCGCGCACCCTCGCCGGCTGTCACAGCGCGGCCCACTCCGCCGGCAAACCGACCTCGAGGCACACGCGCGCCCATCGCTCGCTACGCGAAGCAACGCCGGCCCCTTGCGGCCAGGAGCCCTCCTTGGCGCTTCCAACACACCACTTCTCGACACTCCACCACCGAGGACTAAGCGCCACGGACGCCGGCGTTCGCACACAGGGCTCGCCGGATAAAAGGTATACCTTTCATTATGTGTTTCAAATGACATGTCCGCCCTGAATCCGTTATTCATTTGCGGTACAATGCCACATTTAATTGTTCGAATCGTTGCAAAAAAGATCCGCTCCCTGTTGAACACCTTGGGGTTGCTGCATAATGACAAAGAGTGCGTAACCGATATGAATTGCCGATATTCTTTTGTCAGCTGCCGTATGTTGGCTATGCCGTTAATCCTCTAATTGACGAGTCAGGCATTGTGTTTGACCTTTCCTCATTACGGCTTCCACATATGATATGCACTGTGTCCTATGAACGTAGTAGTGATTTTATATGTATACTAGCCACGTTTTCCAGACTATCGTCTACGCCAGTCGTCACTCGTAGACCCCGTGATCTTAATTCCGTAGTTGAGTTTGAATTTATGAACAACTTACTGTAAAGATTAACTAGGCAATTAACTTCGCGTTTTCTGTCGGAAACAAAGCCTTCATTAGGTATTAAATAGAGTGTAGGTCGATTATTATACGCTACGAAAATATCCAGTTAGTCAATGGTCAATGGACGTCTACGATTTACGTAGACGTCGTTTGTGAGAAACGACCGCATACTTAAAAAAGTAGAGCGTTTTATAACCCGAGTCTCGACCAATTTCTTACGGCGATAAAAAATTTAACAAATCTTATGGCTGTCGTGCTAAACGCGTTGACGTCACAATTTCGGTAACAGTAAGAAATCGTAAAGTTTTTGCTGTCTTTGTTTCGAGTGTACTTTTATTCGGGTACATTTTTATTGGAATATTGCAGATCGTCATATTAACATGTTGCTTTGAATAATAACCACGAACGACATTCACCCGTTGTTGAACGGATTTTGTAGTATAAAAGGTATTTTGAGGAAGTTTTGCATAATGCGTATAAAAATGCTGCGCTCGTTGACAGCGGTACGGTACGAATGACATTCACCTACCTCAATAGACCCTCTATTGAAAGAAGCGCATCTGAATGTAGTCCACGTTTCGCGCTAAAGCTTTTATATAGGTATACCGACACGTATACCGAATGCTATGAAGGGAAACAAACAATGGTCTTCTTTTTATAAAACATTACGACCGCCTTTTAGATATCTGTTACTTCAGTTAAACGGAGAAACGCATCATTAATAAATTAAACATTTTGTAGGTTTTTAGGGACCTAACATTTTTTTAATGTTGTTTTCTGGAAAGAACTCTTTAAATAGTTTGCGATTTATATTTTTTATTATTATCAATGCATGTATCTATTTCTGTCTGCTCTTGAGTGGATAAATATAATTTGTTGCCAAAGAAATACCTCGGTACTACAAACTACTATATTCTTATAATTAGAATGTAAATGTTATAAGCCCTATTAAACATACGGTGGACGTTTCAACTGATCTTATCTATGAGATGTAAGCGCCGATATATGGCACGTCACTGTACAAAAATATACCTACACACACAAATATTAACTATATGTATATTACGGAGCGTAAAGATTACAGACATACACATATAAACACAAAGGCATTGCATAACAAGAATACTAAAGCTGACCTGTATTTGTGCATCGGGTTCGATACCCAGGTACCCCGGGCACACACCTCTGACTTTTCGAAGTTATGTGCGTATTAAAAATGTTAGTTATCGCTCGCTTAATAATGTGCCCGGTAGATGGTAATAGGCTCGCCCCCTATAACATTGGGACCGAAACATAACTGGCGAAAAGTGGGTGTGTAATACACCTCTGTCTACTCCTTCGGGGATAAAAGGCGGGAAGAAGAATTTTTTATGTAACCTAACTCAAATCGTTTTGGACAATGCCGGTAGCTTAAAATTGTACGCGGTGCCACAAGAATTAAATATTATTTATTTATTCTTCATATACACAAAGTATATAGGCGGACTTAATGCCATGGGCATTATCTACCAGTCTACCTTAGAGTGGTGCATAGAGATAAGAAGTAGGTGTATTATGGGATGTAGGTTAAGAAAAAAACTAAATACTTAGTTAAAATTCTTGGTAATAATAATTATACATACTTACATAAATATATATTATAATAAAATACATAAACTTAATATTATATGTAGGTAACAAATCTGAAAAACAAAACCAAAACTTTTGAACGGCAAGTGTTCTTGACACTTGCCGTTCTATACAAGTTAATAAAAAAATAATTTAAATGAAATGTTAAACGCCTTAACAAAACACAAAATCCGTATGCCATACTAATATCACGCACGATTAGCCGTAGAAGGGCTAGAAAATGAATGAAACGCCCCGTTTATACGGCAAACAAATGAATGGAGAACTATTCACGAAATTGAATAAGCCGTGATATGTTCATACACCTACAAAACTATTAGGCAAAAACAGAAAACCGAATAGAGAATAATCTTTTACTTTTTATTCTCACTGTTATTGGACACATTCGTTATCTAATATATAAAATTCTCGTGTCACAGTTTTCGTTCCCATACTCCTCCGAAACGGCTTGACCGATTCTGATGAAATTTTTTGTGCTTATCCGGTATCTCTGAGAATAGGCCAACATCTATTTTTCAAAAAAAAAAAAATTTTGCAAAACAACGTTTGCCGGGTCAGCTAGTAATTATTCTATTATTCAATAAATTCTATTATTAAGCTGACGATAAAATTCTATTTGCAAAGCTATGCTAAATTTTAAATTCATAGATAATTTCCTTAACAAAAGCTGAAACCCTTATGTATAGGTATATATGTAAGTAGGTATGCATGTGGGTATACAATTAATTATCTATGAAGGAAAAGAAAGCATGTAGGTACATTGAAAAGCCGCATTAACCCGCGTGTCAACTTTACAATGAAGAGTGCGTCAAATGGAGTGTACCAACAGATATAGGTAGAGTGTACCTCATATTTCATTTGTTGAAAAGAAAGGCTGCATACTGGGTTCTCGCAGTATTATAAGCAAAAGGCGGCATAAATATCGTCATATCGTATCAAAATGTTACTGTTTAGAATTGGTAGGTTTTGTGGTATTTATCAATAGGGTAGTTGACAAAAAAAAAATATAAGTCCGTCCTTTAGATTATTCAAAAATAAGCGATACGTATTTTTTTATTTGTAAATTAAACCAAAACTGACCAAGATATAGCTCATTAAAGTTACGTATAACGTCACGCCGTGCTGCATTTTTTAGCACTAGATGACGTCACACGTAACTTTAATGGGCTATATCTTTATTATTTTTTATTTAATCGAAAAAAGAAAAAATACGTGGCCAATATTTTTTTATAATCTATAATACGGACTTAATAAAATGTAATTATTTTGACCCTGGAAACTACCCTATTGGATCATTATCGAATAAGTCAAGTCATTGGTATAAAAAGCATTTAACCAATTAGCTCCATCATCAGCAAATTATTATTATCTTAAAGCGAAATAATATACCTAATAACTGAAATGTATGATAGAAAACCATGTCAATAAGCTAACTTAAAACCATGAAGCAGACGTAAACATGTCAAATGACATCACACGAGACGATCCACAGACATGGCTCTACTGTAATCCAATGCCGCCCCGCCGTCCTTGCGCACAGCAAATTCAGCTAAACCGCGACAAAAACTAGGCTATCGAGACGGCTTCCATTCAGACCGACCGATCGATCCCACTCCCCCCGACAAATCCTTACTTATTTTACTTCCACTTTGCTGTAAAATCACTCCAATAAAACCTTAGAAGCACTTAATTGTACGCCTGTCCTCGTTAAACGTTTCGACTTTATAGCCAATGTTACGAATGGAGTGAAGAGCCCAAGAATTCGGTACAACCACACTGTTACTCCTTTAAGTTGAGAAGACCGTAAGTTCTCCAGTTGCTACATTTCAGAAACTTTGTAAATCGAAGTTTGGTTGCTCGTTCCGACGAAATTACATTGACGCCATCTTTAACGTTTTGATCGATATTCTGAATTCAATTTATGCGGAATATCCACATATATGAGGATTGAGCTCTTCGATATGTGAATAAAATGATGCTATCACGTTTTTACGAGACTGGCAACTGAATCGGGCCAAAGGAAACAGTTCGCTATCGAAATATTATGTATTTCGCGATGTTGCTATTCTATTTCAAAGCTAACAAGTGACTTTATTATGCTCTACGCAGGCGGATTGTAATTTATATGCACAAAGAATTGATAAAAAAGGAAAATAATTAGACAAAGGCAAAAAACAAATTTCAATAAAATACGTCCTTTTTAATTTGGCAGTAGGTACCTCCAAGACTGTTGCTAAGTAAAAAGAATCCTTATCACGCTCGGATAAACTTGAAGAACTTGACGTAGACTACATAAAAAGAAATAAACAGCGCTAGTTTTAAATTCTAAGACGTAAAGCGTGTCATTATCAGCCCTGTATATTAACTGTCCCACTTCTGGGTACGGGCCTCTCCTCACTATGAGAAGGGTAAGGCCATAGTCCACCACGCTCTAGAGAACTCTCAGACATGCAGGTTTCTCCACGATGTTTTCCTTCACCGTTTAGCAAGCGATAAATAATTAACAACCTAATACGAACATAACTCCAAAAAGTCATAGATGCGCGCCGTGGATTCGAACCCGGACCCTCTGCGTAGCAGTCTGTCGGTCTCTCCACTAGGCTATCGCTGCTATATACATATAAGCGTGTACATACATTATACTATTAACTTATTCAATTTATATGTATACTAAATATATACTGACGGTTAAAATGTCTCTTACAGGTAACATGGGACGCGTCACATATTCAGCTATGATATTTTTATTCCATACTCATTATTATATATGGTGACGTGTAGTTTAACTCAGCCTATTAAAGATCAGAGATCAGACTTTGCAGTTGAACATTTCAAATTGCTGTCTTCTCCAAAACGAAAGAAGTATTATTAAAAAAAAGTAAACGCTAACAGGTCACGGTGTATTTGTACTTTTGTACGTTGCATATACCAAAGTCATCGTTATAACATACACTTTACACACATTGCTGCAAAAACAATAATAGACCGTAAATAAAATAAGAATAGCTGTATATTATTATTCTGACATTTTATACAGACAATATTCTACAAGAAAATATTTTTATTTGATTCTTAGAATTTTACTTTTATGTACCTTAGAAGTTTGGAATTATAACTCCATTATTTAATTTAACGTCACAGTAAATTTTTCATATTACATTAACGTCATTGTACGAATAAGTGCTCTATATATTATTCCCAACCCTGTTTAGGCTTGAAAAAAAAACTCGCCTTTATAAGACGTAATATCGCATACGCCGCACTTCTACAAGAATATATTTCTGTGTAATACTAAAACATATACCTAATAACGTAAACAGAGATATATGCTGTTTTGTCGTGACATCTTTACATAACTGTAACGTTGAATTTTCTCTGGGATAACATGGCGTATTTTTGTGACAAACATAAGGCATCTGTTTATTTATTCTGTTCATTTTCGCAGGAATATGGAAAAGGCTTAGCTAGTGTTTGAAAACATGAAGGTTTTCGATGTCGTGTAAACAATGACATTACATTTGCGGCTAGAGCCAATGGTGCATGATATTGTACCTACTAGCGCTAAGCGGGCTTCACGCCGACCCTGATGTTGTTTTGTGCCGTAATATTGTTCAATTGAAAATAAATAGACAGCTTACAGTTTCAAAGTAGATAAAGGTCAAAATGTTATTAAGGCTTTTGATAATAATATTATAGGCTAAGCGGTTTGTGATCGTAAACTATCGTAAATTTGGATATTGAAGGTTTTTTTTTTAATTTCAAAAGGAGCCAGCATCGCCCTATTTAATGTTTGTTTGTTTGTTTTTCGTGTGAGTGTGTGGCCATCTCTAGTGTCAGAGTTTTCAGACCGCCCGAAGGCCTCCGACATGGCCTAACGATTCTTATCTTATTCTTTATTATTCTTTTCCCTATTTAATTATTGGCAGCTCATAGAAATGTCACTTCTCGGGCGTAGACCGAGTTATAACCTAGTCTGTATTTTCAAGTTTACAAAACTTAGTAGTAGAAGGTTTTGCAGTGTTTATTAGTATTTTTCTGGAAGTCTTTTGAATTTGATTTTAAAGCTAAATTTTGTACAAGCAGAATATGCTTCGACGTCATATTGTGTTGCTTTACTGCACGAGACATCACCTACACCTTAAAAGTATCAACGTATCAAGCGGCGATAAAGGTGTGAAACTATCAAGGGATCCCAAAATCTATGGTTTTAAGCGAGACGATTCAAGTGCAAGCTTCCTTTCCGAAACTAAATGTTAAAGACATCCTTTAGACTTTTATCCTATTAGCTTTATTTTAAATTCGCTATTTAAACCTAATAATCATTTAGCTCAAAAACATATTGGTGTACCTACGTCCTACAGATGTAACGTATTCAGCATGTAGAAATGGGCTTACAATTTATTAATATGTCATGCTGTCTCTAACAGTTGCTTTATGGCTTCTGAGTATTGAAAATTAGCTTAAATTTTACCAATCATTGTAGTACGTCGGTAACTGGTGACACATATTTGGCACGATCGGCAACGCGTGGAGATGATTTGTATCTCTGTTTTATAACAAGCGCACGTAGGTTACGCACGCTAAAAGCTATAAGCAGCGTATAGTGTTGTAACGATGGACTTGTATTAAATATAAGTCCAAAACAAAAGTAAAAACGATAGCCTCCTTCTGACGCAGTCGGGTAAAAACCATTTTATTCAAATTACCAATACCAGTTATGTACTTATTACCAAAGTATAACTAGACCGAACATCATCATCATAGTCCTAGCGTTATCCCGGTTACCTACATCCAAGTATAGAAAAAACCCGAAGTCCGCATTCTAGCCTTACTAGAATTGATGAACTAAGGCAAAGATAAATGTAGAGCATAAATGGAGCCGTTTATAAAATTAAAAGTACCTACATATTTCATTTAGAACTTAATTTTCGTTCTTATAAAAGGTCTGAAAATTGCTAACCTATTTCGAAGAACGAACTATATTTCAAATTGTATCTTAATGATAACGTAATTTATAACCGTAAAATAAATAATTATAGCACAAAATACCTGTAGGTACCGTACTTACTTATATTAAAAGGCTCGCCCGCATTCAATATTCCAAACTTCTGAAGTGATGTTAATGAGCAATTTGGCTCTGAAATACACTTCAGCAATTGTTTGATGTTCTCAGAATGACGATAAAATATGTTTTTATTCGTACAACTTCAATATCTTCTGACGATTTAATTAGCCTTATTCATATTTCTATGTCATGTTTAATAACCATCTACTGCCGAAACCGATGATATATTCACGTTATTTACATTGTAAATGTCCGTACACAAAACGCCGACACAAGGGAATTGAGTTTCTTTGTTTCAGAAAACAATATTATTTTGGTCCATAGTAAACCAACATGCATATTTATTTAACCTCGATTTGCGTCAATCATCATAACTTCCTACGCGGACGAATCAATACAGTGAAGCTTTTGTAATATCGGTGACATTTCATTGAAGTTATACGCTGTTTCTATGTTTCACGTATTACAACTGGCAAGGTCACAGAAAACACTGAATTTCATCACCCACTAATCATTATATACTATCCATTTATTGTTATAAAACTGTGGCATCTAAGAAGCGCTATAAATCATGCGGTGAACTTACTTCACACGCTAAACGTCCGATCACGCGAACATTCTTGTAAAGAACTATTAAGAACAGAATATTACATTTAGCTAATTAAAGTTCTAAGTGGGCGTCAGATAAATATATCTTCGTCACACGCGATGAAAATTCTCTTCGTATCTCGTCCACCTGTCCGATATGTTACTGACTAAATCATAACACATTGACTGTTTTTATTAATCTCAAACTGAATGATCTACAATGATATTCATGCAAGGAGCGTTAATAACATTGTAAATCACTTAGTTGTCACCGATTTAGACTTGGCAAATACGTTCCATGAATCAATTCACGGGATGAGACTGGACTATTAAATAGAAATAAAATATTTTATTAAGACTGCAAAGGGCTCAGCTTAGATGAGCTTAAGCTTATCTAAAGAAAAACTAAAGCAGTTTTCCAGTTGAATATTTAAATGGAGTTGCCCGAGAAACATTTTCACGCTGATAATTCCAAGATGTTGTAGTAATGAGGCGGAGGCAAGCCAAAGCCCACTTAGAAAACAGAAATTTAATTACGAAAACGCTTTTAAATTTGCCAGCTCTATATTTGTATGGTATTATGTCGCGTTACTTTGTATGAAGCGTGAATCTGTACAAACTAAGTGGGCTGTTCATGAAATTTGTATTACTTAAAGTTCAGACGTAGTTCGAGCTCTAAGATGAATTTCATAATGCTTACTAAGTTCGTCGTGAAAATTAATACTTAATTGATATTCGCGTGGCAGTTAATTTGCAAAAATGTTTTTCCCGTCAAGACAAGCACCATTATACAAATGTTTTTCTTCGAAAAGGTTACGTGTTTTAAGGCTTTATGCTGTTGTCCGTCCTAAGCTGTTAGTGTCTTGTTACCAAACAACAGGGTACGTGCCAGGTAAAACGTTTTGACGTCTTACAATAGCTGCTTGCTTGTTCTACCATGTTAGCTTAAACTGACCTAGTTTTATCTATTGTTTTGAGCTTCAGGCGGCTAGCCAGTAGGCAAGGCAGAGGCAGGCATCATTATGTCAAAGAAAAGATTCTTTGACATAATGATGAAACACATACAAGAAAAAAAAAGCTTTTCTATATACTACACGAGTTCTGCTATCATAAAGGCTAGTGCGTGATACAATGAGAGCTACATTATAAAATCACGTTCTGAATTTTGTCATCCTTATTAATTTATGTTCTTAATAGTTTCCTTCTTAACGGAGCTTCTACTTGATGGCACAATAGAATGTCTTACAAAGGACTCGATTCTCGAGCCGGATGCTGCTGTCTACCTTGTCAGCCTATGTAATATAGCCTACGTACTGTAATTATCGTTTACATACATATCATAAAATTGCGTCGCGTCTATTCGCGATAAACTCAAAAACTTTTAAACGGACTGTCATGCGGTTTTCTTCAGGAGATGTAGAGATTCAAGGCGAAGGCATAGGACTTATGTATAATTTATCATGAAGACTAGTTTTGCATGAAACACCATAACGTGAGGTAACCGGTATCTCCAGTTCTTTAATAATGATAATATTGAAGGAATGTCTATCAGCCGATATTCGGAGCCGATATCCTCAAATATCCTGATATCTGATCTCACTTTTATTTATATTATTTTTATGTGAAAATAACTACTTATTTTGGTACTCATTATTTAAAATGAGTAAATGCGTAATTAGTCATGTTTAATTTCAATTAATGAAATTACAAAACACAAACCACTGTGGGAAAATTATTTGCATTGGCGTTCGTTAAAATTCTATTAATTGCACCCATTAATTATTCGCTGGAAATATTAATCAGTAAAATGAGTTTAATTACAAATTTTTCAATCATATGAATATTTTATTTCGCCAAATGATGATGCCAGTGACATTATGTCCAATGATAGAATGTTTTGAACACAGACGGCACTACAATCAATAAGGTCCTCATTTTTCTTCTATCGAGTCAGGTTAAAAGATCTTCCTTCTGATGTTTCTTTGCTTGTTCTTGCGTATTTTCCCAGTGTGCTTCAATTTTAACTTTTCTTTGTAGTACATAGCTACTTGCAGATATTAAATGTTACATATCCGTGACATGAACACATTTTTGCTTTGTGTGTTCTACAATTTACTTTATTTAAAGCATCCACGTGTATGCTTTAAATAACTATAATCATACAATTTACTAGCCTAATATTATAAATTGTATACGTGGCTTAATAATATCTAGAGTCGCAATTGTCTAGTTATTATTTCGCAATGTTTGCCAACTAAATATTCATGTGCGTGATAATTAATCTATTTTACTTTATAATATATGTCACCATATATTTTACTATGTGTCTTTTTTAAAATAGAATTTAGACCTACTAGTTTGTGACTGCAGCTTTGTTCGCGTGAGTGCCAATTGTCGTGACAAAAGGTAGCATATGTGTAGGTACTATTATAGAATACTAGCTCGTAGATATATAGATATCTATGAGCTAGTTTGCTGCAAAGCTTAATCAAAATCCCTTCAGTAGTTTATGCATGAAAGATTAACAAAACATGAATCTTCATAAGTTTCCGTTGTGTTTATAATAGTGTAGTAAGATTTGAAATGTTAGTACCTAATAATCACATAAATAATATGTATAGGTAATACTTGTCCTGATTGAAATATCATCGCAAAGCCTGAACTGCTAAAGCGAGACATGAAAATTGGGCAGTGGTTTTATTACCTATAGGAGTTCAAAGTAAGTATTTCAAAAAATCTGCTGACTTAAAAGCAAGCAATGTATTGCTATTGCTCACATTCCCACAGTGCCTGCAAAATATTTTTGTGAAACACAGCTCCTATACTGCAGTTTCAAAAACTACGTGTACCTAAAGTTCTATTCGTATTCTCAAAGGCAGCTCGATAGTCGACTCGTAAATAACAGCGCTTTTAAAACTCGGACAAATGTCTACTGCAATACGTATATCACGCAGACAGGTACGACCGTACGACGCAATAGAACGCTCCCTCTGGGTATGACCGTGATCGAGCCGTAACAAGAGACTGATGATTCTAGTTTTTTAATATACGCATAGCTCCTACTACATTCTGTTTGCCTGGTAACCCGTAACTTAGAATACTATAAAACAAACATGAAATGAGCCAACCAACCAACCACTACTACTACTGATCCAATCTAAGTGTGCTGATTCGACTTACGTGACTAGTTACTTTCTGGCTTCATTGATGGCTTATGTCCTCAGAAATATGGAAAATTGGTGATAATTAATTAGCATTTGACATAAGATCATTATTGCTACCAACTGTCGAAGCGTCCACGACTGACCAAAAGATGAATTTAAATAAAAGCTGGGTTTGACTGATCTGATTTGGTATGTCACCTCTGGGGAGCGGTGGATAATGTGCCATTGTGTTCAGAAAACCATTTACCTAATAGTTTTAATTCACAATTTAAACCACGATTCGTGAACAAAGCTCGCGACCGATAGTGACGCAGTGTTTTCCTAAAAGTAAAATAATTATGAACCTTTAAATAGAACGATAAGTCATCCTTACACCGTAAATAATTTCCAAGATAAGGTATCTATTTTTGCAAAAATTGTAAAAGATAGCCAACTTTTTATATGAAATTGCTTTTACAAAATATTTCACTGTAAACGACAAAACTTTGAACACAGTAAAAGCATCGATAACTTTATTTCTACTGAAATTGTAAGCCAATGAGGGAAACTAAACACATATTCAGGTCCAATGCCACCATGGAATTAATAGAAGTACTAGGAGAGCATGTAGTGTTAGAGATTTGGAAGAAGTAATGAATCGATCGTAGTGGCCGGGCGGCACTGCAGTATTGCCGCAGATTCAAGGGCGGCCGGCGCCGACAGAGGCTCGCTCACGCAATGCCGTTGCTAACTTAGTAGCGCTACTATTTACTGATATGGCTGCCACCTCGCGCCTAGTTATGTACCCTTCGAAATTCAGAATGAAATAGTGTTGCTAATATAAAAGTTATGTGAAAAGGTTTTATAATTTTAGTGACCTAGCTTTGATAGCCTTGTTTACAACTTTTCCTTTAGGTATTAATTTTTATTGATCTTTATTTCGATTATTTGCACTATATTGGACAACATATAGAATCTTATTTTAATAATCTTAATTCCCTTTTTTATCTTACTTCACACACTTTTCTTTATTCTTAAATTATTGTCAGTGTTGTTCTTGACGAGTAGAATTGAGTAGAGCTATGTGTACGGCCTGCATAAAAATATTTTCCTTTGATACACACTACACACTAATTAAGTAATTATTTAGTGCTATAAAGTTATTAACTTTTTCTGTGTTAATAGTTTTTATAGTATATACTCTGAGTGCTGAAAATTATGAAGTAAGTATTTATTAATGTAGCTCATCTCCCACACAAACATGCTTTCGAGTGTTCTAATAACTTAAAAAGCTACTGTAGTTAATTTCACAAGCTTTTTAAATTAGGTACCTACCATAGTACAGGAGCGCTAAAGAAATACTACTCAAATAGTTCGCAAGACATCAATTTCAAACGGCTCACTTATCGTTGGGACGTTCTACACATTAAGTTCGCAATCTTCTTCGTTTGACAGTTGTATATTTGAATTTCAAGTATCCAAACAATCTCAGCTCTCTCGCAATTATTATGTAAAAAGGGTTTATTTTGTTTGAACTTTTTTATTATTCATGAGATATATATTTGCTGTGCCTTGCTTTGTATACGGCAGATTTATTACTTCTATAGTGATCACGTTTCTCCTTTCTTAACACACATTAAATAAGGCAGTAGACTCTTTGTAATTTCAAATCCGATGGATTAATGTTAAACTGCCAGTGCTTTTCATTATTTAAAAACCATTTTTATGATATTATATTCATAATCGATCACGTATTCCATTTTTGAATTTACTTTTTCTTTTGTATTTAAGCGAAGGAGCAACCCTACCATTTTCCCAAACCACTGAGCGTGGTAATAATTCAGCAGACGTAGGTACTTAAGACACGTCGTCGTCCAGAGCAATAGAGGTAGACATTAATCTGGGAGATATAAATTTTTTACTTTTTTTGGTCTCTTTCTAGACCTTCTATTATATAATTGAAGCACTTCTCGGGATGAAAGTAGTAAGGCTGAAAGGTACCTACAGATAAGAAAAACAAGTTATAGTCGACCTCATTCCTAACGATAGAGCTTGTCGGTATATATTAATCTGTGCACTTTATTTGACTGTAGCTGATGAGTTTACTCGCTCTTTTCGAGAACTGTTTAATCAAGTATTCCAGCGTAGTCCGAGAATAAAATATTTGAATATTTGCTTCGGTGATTTCATTGATTTCAATTCGCATGTGTCTAGATTTAGGTCAAACTTTTATTTAATATTTTGTTGGTTTTGTTACAGAAACTTACATTGTATAGCTAGCAGTTGCATAAGAAAATGTATCTCTACGTTGTAACGGTATATTCCTTTTAAAATGTAATAGAGTATAAGTGCGGCCAATTTTATGGTCTTCATAGCTATGTGTAGCAGTGAGTGAGTGAGTGATAGTAACAGCGTACTTAAATAACCATACTTGTCAGGAGCGAACAACATAGTCATAGGTAGACTGAACACTCTAACGGCCCGGCCACGGCGCACAGCGGCGGCGGCAGCGGCGAGCGTTTTCGATGTACATGGCGCGTCTACTCTAACGCGACATCGGCCGCGGCGGCGGCGGAGTAAGGCGCGCGATGTACATCGAAAACGCTCGCCGCTGCCGCCGCCGCTGTGCGCCCTGGCCGGGCCGTTAGGCTGCGGTTCCACTGAGGCGGAGCGGAGGAGAGCGGAGACGAGCTGTGCCGCGATTCACCAATCACATGGCTTGAAATCCACATCTCTTCTATTTCAAGCCATGTAATTGGTGACGCACCCTAAATCGTTAACCGTCAACGAGGCTTAGAAAATAAGAAATTTATTTTAATCGCTTTACTCAGATCATATCCGCTTCATAAAAAATCTGATTAGGTCATGCTGGTTCGTACAGAAGGCTGACTCGACACTTAGGCTAAGACTTTAGTCATGTAAGTGTCCTTTTGTTGGTTATTGTATTAGCTAACTTTACCCATTACGTACTAAACTTAGCGTACTAATTATTATGGGTGCGATACAACCATGCCTAAGAAACCAAGCGTGATTCTATGTTATATAAAAAAAATTGTATAGTTTATTTATTGCGGTTGACCCTGTCTAAAATGACGTGTTAAATGAAAATGTAACTTTTCACTGTTTCACATCGTCTATTCGTGAGCAAAAATTTGACGCTTAGTAGAAATTTTAATAATTTCCTACAATTTAAACAGAACTGTTACATTAATGCTTACACGAACACCAACCTATATTTTATTTTTGTCTCCTTTATTCTCTCTTATGGGGGGGCTAGTGCTGTGCGTTATGTGTCATAGTCATAGACACTATCTACCTACCTTCTCATATTGGTCTATGTCTGCCGTCATGTGCGATACAACTTATATCATGAAAAATACACGAACATTACATAACTCTATTTTATGAAATGTAACAAATAGGATAGATAAAAGGCAAAAGAAAAGAAAATATAACTTAGGTAGGTACAGACGATGTTGGTACTACGTATCTCAACCATCGTGGAGAATAAAAGCGAGCATTTCATCTTATCATTTTCAGACGTTGTTCAGACAAGCATTGGCGAATCCAGTAGTGTTTGAATTTTGGGGAGGCAAGCTTGAATCAACTGAAGCTGAAGTAGTGTATGAGGATAAACAGCTACAATTATTGGAATGGTAGTCGACCACGGTCATACTATGCCAATATAGGCACAACTCATATTAGTTAGATTTAAAGACAGGTTAAATATTTATCTTTATATCCATAATATTATAGAAATAAAATTATTTAACGTTTAGAATAGACCTTTGGTCGCGTGATTGGTCTACGTTGTAGTGGCTATGTCGGCGAAGCTCGTTTTTTACTTTCTATATTCTGGTACATGAGATTTCATGAATAGATAGACTATTTGGAGTAACACTCTCATGCTCCCATTCTCATAGTGAGCAGCGGAGGGACCTGATTAGATCCACAGTCAAGTTAAGGATACAGGCCAGACAATGGTGTTGAAAATATAAAGCCATTACTTTTAGCTCTCTAGTATAGGAACTAGTCTACAAATAAAATCGTAGTTAAGACTGCGCTTGGGTGTGGTAAGACTATAAAGAGGTTTCCTTGTAGTGGGATTATTGCTGAGCTCTAAAACTGACGTAGGTTCAAATTCTCACAAATATATTTTGTTAACCAATAACGGGTTGTTTTAGAGTACAGGCAATCTGCAAGGGTACAGCAACGTTAAACCCTTAGATCGGCAGAAGCCATTGGCTGAATGCACTGGGGGGTTTCAAGGGCAGATGACGTCATATCCTCGTGCTATCCTTCTCTTTACACGTGGAAATCAGACGCATGTTAGATTGCAATTATTTACTTGTAACATCGTTGGCAACTATAATTTATTTACGTAAATTGCTATTTAATCAGTTCATGGTGGTAGTATTGTTACAATAAAATAATTAGCATTTTGCTTGTTATTATAGAAATTTGGTTGTGTGGTTGGTCTGCGCATGTTTTCTCAAATAAAAGGCATATATGCGATATGTGATACCTAAATAGTATTGAGTTATTTTTTAACGTCAATTACGAACCATTACGGAATAGCAACAGAATCTGTTGTATGCCTTTCCCACCACAACAAAAACAGTCATGTTACGAGCCCAGTCTGGGAATGACTTCCTGATCTGCAAACGGAAATAAAAAGCCATGCCACAGAATTAACGGAGTAAACATTGTCGCTGTCTCGTAGACAAATTTATGTTAAACTAGTTCGACTGGTGTACAAAATTCGAGCACCATTTCTAAAACTTTTGTAATGATATAATTTATGCTGAAGACCGGTTGATAAACAGAGAAGAGAGTTTGAAACGTTTCGTCTTCTATTTATATGTAGATTCTTCGAGTCATACCATACCTACTCGAAACGTTAGAAGGCTCAACTTTAGAACTTACAGCTGATATTTGAATCCTGTACCCGTATATTTGGACTTCGTTCTATGGATATTTAAAAGATATCTCGAAAGCTTCGGGTTGAGACAAAAGGGATGATAAATATTAAATTTGTTTTAGAATTAAGTGTGCGATGTTGTTCAATTATTAAAGACAGATAAAATAGAACTTAGTGAAGGACAAGACAATTAGTTTAGGTACAATATAATAAAACGGTATGAGCAACCTTCGTAGAGTTTCTCCTTAACCTACAGCCCAGCCACAACCTACAGCGGCGGCGGGAGCGGCCAGCGATTTCAATGTACTTACATGGCGCGTTTAAGGCCTTGCCACACGGCACAATTTTACGTCCAACTTGACTAAATCACTTGATGAAATCGTGACGTGTAGACGCCAGTCTTCCAACTCAAGTTCATCGGGTGGGCGGTACCACCAGATTTTAACCAATCGGGTGGACGGAATGAAAATCATTGATTTGATTGTGTCGTGTAGACGAGCAAAGATAATTCGATTGAAAATTTGATCAGTGGTAAAATTGTGCCGTGTGGCAAGGCCTTTACTCTGAGGCGACATCGGTCGCCGCGGGCGTAGTAAAGTGCGCCATGCACATTGAAAACGCTCGTCGCTGCCGCCGCCGCCGCCGCTGTAGGCTGTGGCTGTAACAGTCCAAGATTTCGCATTAGGGCCGGCTATCCACTTTCTGAAATAATCTAACCAGATTTAATTCCACTTCATAGAATGTTGGTTTATAGTCAGAGTCACTCCAGTCTAACCTCCATAACTCTGTTAAGTGGATAGCATGGCTAGACTGGGGTTGAGTAGAATTATGAAAATTAACTCCTTATTATACATGTCTCATTTACATAAATATATTTTAATTACAAGCCAACATGCACCAAACTTACACGTGTAAAAAGAGTAGGATAGAAGGAGGAAATGACGTCATACGTCCTTGAACACCCCGGTGCATTCGACCAACCCCTTCCTGTCGATGCAAGGGTGGAACGTATAGTACCCACTTTCAATTGCAAATTGCGTGCTTTGCTAAAACACCCCCTAATTGGGAGGAGTGAAAATATTTATGAAAGCTTAAAGCTGCGTGTCGGTTTTTTAATGATGTGACTAAACCTAACCTAACGAAATATACCTGCGAGTTAAAATATATAAAATCTAGAGAGTTTTGAGATGCTTCAGCTTTAAATATTGATATTTACACGCACTATACAGTAGACCTTCTACACATACACAGTTTAATATACAAAGCAAGGTGACTGAAGTGCGTTCAGTCAAATTAAAATTGTGTTTTAAATATGAGTGTAACCTGTAACTCCTACAATTGGGCGGATAGATAGATAGATATATCCATAATATTGAAGAAATAAAATTATTTAACGTCTAGAATAGACCTTTGGTCGCGTGATTGGTTTAGCTTATTATTTTCCGAGTGACTAATAACTTAAAAGATGACTAAATGTTTGCAACTAATAAAATAAGTTGCTAGCGATTAAATACTTTCGCGACTATTATATTAAATAAGATTCAAAACTAAGGGTGTTATAAAAACTTAAAACTAGCAGCTGCGTTTAGGTAGCAAATAAACTATACAAGTCAATTGAAATAATAGACTAATAATGTTTTCTTAGGACCCTGTACCCAAAAATAGGAGCCCTGCGAAGCAGGGCTCCGTCAACTTGGCTTAAAAGACTGAAGCGTCTTATTTACTTATACGAAACACTTCATTTAAGACAAAATCATTTGGCAAATATTGAAATTTGTATTATTTATGAATGACCATTTTAAATTTTTAGTCATCATCAAGTTTCCGCTTAGATACTAAATCAGTTCCCAAAAAAAAGCTGCTAGTTTAAATTAAAACGAAGCTTATTACTGACTTATTATTAATATGCTACATTTTACTTATTACGATACTCCTTATTAGCTGCCAGCCTATATGGTACCCACTCTAATTATTTTTGAAACTTGTATTTGCTTTACTTAGTCGCCGCATTAAATACATGCCGATTGGTTTACGTTGTAGTGGCTATGTCGGCGAAGCTCGTTTTTTACTTTCTATATTCTGGTACATGAGATTTCTGGAATCGATAGACTATTTGGAGTAACACTCTCATGCTCCCATTCTCATAGTGAGAAGCAGCTGGACCAGATTAGATCCACTCTCAAGTTAAGGATACAGGCCAGATGATGGTGTTAAAATATAAAGCCATTACTTTTAGCTCTCTGGTATAGCCTACAAACAAAATGGCAGGTAAGACCGCGCTTGGGTATGGTAAGAATATAAACAGGTTTCCTTGTAGTAAGACCTCATGTGGTAAGACTATTACGGAGCTCTAAGGCTGGGCGCATACGCTCGGTTTCCTGATTAGGTTTCCTGATCAGGAATTCAGATTCGTAAACCTGAATGCTTCATTTACATACAAAATGTTAAACAAGGCGCATACGTCCTTACTATTTCCGAACGGAAAAAATCCCGTCGTTCGTTTCGGAATTCATTCCGTGCGTTCGGGTCATAAGAACGGAAAAAACCTAATAACGTCACCCCGAACACAGTGCTTGTCATACATTTTGTATCGTTCGCCGCACACGAACGGAAATTTCCATTCGGAAGCGCGCCAAAACCGTAGCACGGATGTACCCAGTAACGACGTTTTCTCTTCTTCTTCATGTCTAGCGTCAGTAAAAGTGCAATAGCAATCAATTCATCGTCGTCGGCCATTTGCGCTTTCACAGAAGCGTCTCTATTCGAACTGACAGTATACATTCCTAATTCAAAAAAACGGATATTTGCGCTAGGCACACGGAATTCCGAATCTGAATTCCTGATCAGGAAACCTAATCAGGAAACCGAGCGTATGCGCCCAGCCTTAAACCGACGTTCATGATCAGCCTTTAACAGTCTACTGCTGGACTAGGCCTCTCCTTTGAAAGGAGGAATTGGCCTACTATACCACACTGGCCAAACGGGTTGGTATAGGGTTTGCATCAAGTTTTCCTTCTCTTACAGTGCTGTTCTCTGCATAATATGATCCCTCTGTCGGCTCTTACGACACCCTTGGGATGATATGGGGTGGTGACATTCCGTATTCTTAATCCGTCACCACACGGACTAAAACCGACGTATGTAGGTGCAAATTCTTATTAATAATTTTTGCTAACCAATTACGGGTTATTTTAGAGAACAGGCAATCTGCAATATTAAAAGGGTACTGAAATGTTCAACCCTTAGATTGGTGGAAGCCATTGGCTGAATGCACCGGGGGGTTTGAAGGGCAGATGACGTCATATCCTCGTGCTATCCTTCTCTTTACACGAGGAAACCAATTGCATGTAAAATTGTAATTATTATTTATTTACATAAATTGCTATTTAATCAGTTTATGGTGGTAATATTGTAACAATAAAAATATTATTTTGTTTATACATAATAACATTTTGATGGTTTTAATAAACATTTGGTTGTAGGGTTGGTCTGCGCATGTATCCTTAAATAAAAAGCATATTATTATGTTCGATATTTGATACCTAAAATAGTAGTTAGTTATTTTTTAACGTAAGTGACGAAGCCCCATGTAATACGAGCTGAATGTCTTATGCCTTGCCCAACACAATAAAAACAGTCTTAAGAGCTTAATACCAACATTGTACAATGCCAAGCTGGGAATGGCTTCCTGGTTTGCTAAAGGAAATAAAAAGCTATGCCACAGCATTTTAATGGAGTAAACATTGTCGATGACTCGCTGACATAATTTAAATGTTAAACTAGTTCGCCCGGTGTACAAAATTCGAGCACCATTTCTAAACCTTTGTAATGATATATACTGAAGACCGGTTGATAAACAGAGAAGAGAGTTTGAAACGTTTCGTCTTCTATTTATATGTAGATTCTTCAAGTCATACTTGAAACGTTAGAATGCTCAACTTTAGAACTTACAGCTGCTATTTGAATCCTGTACCCGTATATTTGGACTTCGTTCTATGGATCTTTAAAAGATATCTCGAAAGCTTCGGCTTGAGACTAAAGGGATGATAAATATTAAATTTGTTTCAGAATGACTTGTGCTATGTTGTTCAATTATTAAAGACAGATAAAACAGAACTTAGTGAAGGACAAGACAATAAGTATAGGTACAATATAATAAAACGGTATGACCACCATCGTAGAGTTTCTCCTTAACGGCCCAGCCACGGCCTAGAGCGGCGGCGGGAGCGGCCAGCGATTTCGATGTACATGGTGCGTTTACTCTGAGGCGACATAGGTCGCCGCGGGCGTAGCAAAGTGCGCCATGCACATTGAAAACGCTCGTCGCTGCCGCCGCCGCCGCTCTAGGCTGTGGCTGGGCTGTAACAGTACAAGATTTCCACTTTCTGAAATAATCTAACCAGATTTAATTCTCATAGTTTATAGTCAGAGTCACTCCAGTCTAACATCCACAACTCTTGCATGCTCTTTTCTCTTTTTTTCTATTTTGTCATTCTGATCACGAGATGTATAATAAAATTGTATAACGTACGATGAATATTATAGGTAAGTATTTTAAATCGTAATATGTGGAAAATGTTATTGGTCACACATTTACACAATTTCTTTATAGTTTTAATTTTATATAACATATAATGTATGTATACTGTTGTTTTTCCCTAATAAATAAAATACTATAAAAATGAAAACTCTGCTAAGTGCATGGCTAGACTGGGTTTGAGTAGAATTATGAAAATTAACTCCTTAAACAATATACATGTCTCATTTACATAAATATATTTTAATTACAAGCCAACATGCACCAAACTTACACGTGTAAAAAGAGTAGGATAGAAGAAGGAAATGACGTCATACGTCCTTGAACACCCCGGTGCATTCGACCAACCCCTTCCTTGTCGATGCAAGGGTGAAACGTGTAGTACCCACTTTAAATTGCAAATTGCGTGCTTTGCTAAAACACCCCTTAATTGGGAGGAGTGAAAATATTTATGAAAGCTTAAAGCTGCGTGTCGGTTTTTTTTAATGATGTGACTAAACCTAACCTAACGAAATATACCTGCGAGTTAAAATATATAAAATCTAGAGAGTTTTGAGATGTTTCAGCTTTAAATATTGATATTTACATGCACTATAGAGTAAACCTTCTACACATACACAGTTTACTCTACAAAGCAAGGTGACTGAAGTGCATTCAGTCAAATAAAAATTGAGTTTTAAGTATGAGTGTTCCCTGTAACTCCTACAATTGGGTGGATAGGCACTATAACAATCTTCATCATAGTAGTAATTATGGTGAACGTAGCTAAAAGAAGTAATGCAATGGGAAATACATTGAAGCTATAGAAAATAAGTCAGCAAACATATCCATCAGGAGATGTTTACTGACAATATGATAGGCTTATGCCTAGAAGATAATCAGAGTACTTCCTTAAAGAGACAACAGACATTTTATTTTAAATAATGAGCCTAGAAATGGTCCTCATCTAACTTACTTTCCGAATAGCGAAGGTTGGCTTAACTCTTCATATTTCTTCTTATCTCCAGAGATTTAAGTTGCACTCCAAAAGCCAGTAATTTTCAAAGTTTTTTAGTTACGACTTTTTTGGGCGAACAATATTTACTTTTTTGTAATTAGGTAGTTAGATATAAAATGCCAAGAAAAAGAATCAACATTATTTTAGAATTCCCTAATCATACATTTGAGATTTTTATACAGTTAATTTGGCATACATATGTGGCATGATCAGACAGGTAGCTAGTAAGTAGTCTTTACACCCATGAGTGTTGAACTATTTCAATCTACTTGAGGTTTATTTTATTTTAGTTAGGTAGGTTTATACCGCACAATACTAAGCAACTGTTGTCCTTGTAAAATTTAATAAGGCCTAAGAACTTTTGTTGGCAACTCGTCGTAAAATTGAATAAAGGGACAAAATGACAACAAAATTTTGTTCCTATGTGTGGCTAAACGAGCAAAATATGAATTTGCATATTTAAGAGTCATTTAGCGTGAAAATATGCAAATTCATCAGCGAACCATCTATAAATCCCGTAACCGCTTACGGAATTTTGGGGAAATTATCATTAACAGCTTTATGTGCGTTCCATGTAATTTAAGGGCGAAAACCAAACACCGAACAGTTTGGAGTTCATACTAAACAATAGCGATTTCATAAAGTAATCTGACTCAGCAAGCCGCTTACTTTTCTATCCTATGCATTAACTCTTCTTATTAACAATACTCTTGAGAAGGGAAAAGTTTTTTTAGAATAATCCACAAATGCTAATTGCACATAAGTATATATGTGTGAACGGCGTTACAACTACTAAGTAGGTAAATTAAAAATATAAAAACTGCACCTATAAAAAATATTATCCACAGAAAATGCCTACGTCAGTATAATCACAGTAATGTTATTAATATGACACGGTATAAGCGTCGTTCGTTAATAATTGTAGGAAACAGATGAAGATATAAAAAAAAATAAGGTTGTTCCTATGAGCATAACCTGACCGTTACTGAAACTGCAACCTAATTAATGAATTTCAATGCCGGCGCGCTAACTAGTTAGAAATTGTTGATCTAACAAAAACTGCCAGTACGAAATGAAACCGCTGGCTAGCGTTGATTAATGTTCACGTAGTTAAGCAGTTTCATTTATTTTAAAAGGTAGAAATGAACTAATGTTTTAGTAATTTCTGACGGCTAAGTAACCTAATGTTTGTAAAATTGCTTATAAGGCGCAGGTCTAATTATGTACTTATTTTTATATTTACCAGGTAATCTCATACACTCTACTACTACGTAGTACCCGCCCTTTGTACCCTATAGGTACCTACTTATAATATAGGATTCCTTCAACTGTTCTTATAAGTGTACAATAAAGAACAAATAAACACATACTTTGCCTCTTATCTATTTCACCGCGCCTGTCACGATCCATTTTAGATTTATTTATGTGGCATCATGTAAAAAGGGCAAGATATAAAACATTCAACTTTATAAAATTATTTTGTCTTGCCATGATTTACCTACTAGAAGTGGGCTTACCAATCAACAATAGCAATCAGTAAATAATTATCATCTATTAGCCCCATACATACACAGACTCACGCCTGTTTCCCGAAGAGGCAGGCAGAGAATACAAAACGCCATTTGCAACGATCTTTATTAGCCCCAGTGAATACATATTATTTAAACCACCATTTTCCTGGTGAATACAGAAAGGAGGATAAATAAGTAAGTATTAGCTGACAATATTTTATAATGATAATCCAAGGAATAATAACGGTCTCACTTGGCACATTTTAGTTTATTTTCAAAATATACTTAGTAATAGATATAATATTATGTTTTGGAGTACAATGAACACATAAAAATACTAAGTGAGACGAGTTATTTCAGAATATGAGATTGCTAATATGAGATTCCTATACATTGCACCTAAATTATATATGGAATATATTGCAATTTTATTTTCAAGAAAGAGACATTTCTTGAAAATAAAATTGCTATAACACTCAGGATGTTGAAAAAAGACCCCTGATTATGATTTTAAATAGAAGGCAAACATTCAACAACTTATTCTAGCTATCTTTAGCGTTATTGAGAATTTATTTTTGTATACTTATTGATAAATTGTTTGCTTATTTTGGTCTTGATGTATATATTACGAAAAATAATTTTGTTTTAGAGGTAATTAAGGAACGATTATTATTTAAAACATTCAATTCTAAAGATCCAACGGATTACGGCATAAGACTTTCTTTACTGGCCCTGCCAGTAAAGAAAGTCGGGTACAAGCCGGTGGTTTTTAGTAACGTTGGTAAATTATTTACCAGTAGGTAGTCTTACATATTCCCTCCACCAGGGTCCAGTCAACTCTGAGTGGCGGGGGGGAACCTGCAACTAGACTTTTCCATTGCGATACATAAACAAGAGTTTCTATGTTTTAGTAAATGGAATCAATTTCACAATCTCCGATTCGATTTGAACTACGCTAGTACAACCCGATTTAATAGTTTTGACATTTGATTTCTCAGAAGGGAAACTAAACCGAAACTAAAATACGTTGGTATACCTCCTATATACTGACCGCAATCTAGGAGCTACTAATATTATTTCAATACCTACCCGTTGTATCAGTCCTATCAAACTCCCTCCTTCCCTCCGGTCTTTTAATTGCGGATAAAAACCAGTCGGCGAGTAAACTAGAATAAATACATGAGCAGTAAGCATAGCATTGACTTAGAGTGCTGGGGATTTGCATTGAACTTTCAAATAGAAGATACTAAATAACATTTGAGTTAAATACCAATATTAATTTTATCGTAAGTGACGAAACCTGCATTTCTGAGGAATCTTTATAGTGCGAAGTCTGCCAACCTGCAATTGGCCAGCCTAATGGAATATGGTCTAATATTTCTTTGAGTGAGATGAGTCCCGTGATCAGCAGATAATAGTTTATATATTTTGACTTTACAACTAATTATAATCCAAGCTTTTGGCTGATGTATAACATCCGTCCAAATTATAAAAGTCTTGAAGCAGCTACTCTGCTACCAAAAGGACAGAAAACTAAGGACACTTAATAATATGTACGTAAATCAAACCACAGAAATCAGAATACTTCTCCTTTAAAACGTTTGAAATATAAATTGCCAATTGCTTCTATAATCCGAAACAGCATAGATATGATTTGCCTATAATGGCGGCTCCATGCATAATGCATCAACTTGAGTTGCCCCGACGTTTACCTATAAAACGTCACAGTACCTACAACACGTCCTCAATATCCTAACGGTCGATAACTCCACAGAATCATATCAAAAATGAAGGGTTAATAACGCGCTCATTATTTTGCAATCAATGAGTTTGATGAACTTTTATTTTCCTATGATTTTTTACCCTGCTGTCATTGACATATATATTACTTAGTATTTAAATCAATGCCTGCTGTACCGATCATGAGTCTTTTACTTAAGTTTACTTCATCCACGTATTATTAATGGGATCATTGGGCTGGAAAGTCAAAGCATACTGCAGCTCGCTAAGCGAAATATCTAGACAGAGCCACACAACAACATGCAAACTTTGCACAAAGCTAAAGGAGTGTATGCAACAGACAATGTCATCCATCGTTAAACAAGATGCATTCGCACAAAAGTTGGATACTGATAAAATCATTTTGACATCAATAAGCAGTTTTTCAGAACCAAAGTTGCTTGCTAAGTTCTTTTCAGTGCATATTTAAAAACCAAGAGGATACACTGATGGATATAAATGTGCATTGTAAAGTATAAATGAACAATGGATAAATCATCTCAAAGCACATCATTTTCAGCGAAAAGACCGTAGCGCATATTCGTATATCAAACATCTTAATTTTCACACTTAACAAAAATGCCGTGTGATTTACTCTAGATATGAGCAATAGCACTTCTGAAGAACCTATTACTTTATAAGCTTTCATCTCACAATTTCTGTTAGGAGATTTCCGAGCGTTTTCCCGACTAATTGGCTTGTCATCGCTTCACGCCAGTTCAGCACCCGAGTGCCACGTTGAAGATATCACAGTTATGAAATAGCTACATGTTTGCCTCTCGTAAGCTCTATCGAGTAAACTAGTCGGAGTCATATAGAGAATAAGTGTAAAGATAAGAAAATGTTTGAATTATATTGTTGACTATTTGATTGGTTGCGTAGTGTGGATGTAGGTCATATTTTTTGGTCTGAAAAGACAAGAAATGATCATCGCCTTAGTTCAACGAACTCATTAATAAGTAACGCTTTATTCAGTGAATTGTTGTTATGGTGACAGGGATGGAATTGAATATGAATGTAAATAATCTCAATAATAATGATTCTTAGCTGAAAAGCTTTTATTTAAATCAATATACCTACACCCAACAAGAACATATTTTATTCTGAAACAGCTTCTAAAGAACAACTTTACTAGTTTAAAAATCTTTAATATAAATTCCGATAAGAACTTTTAACAAAAACCAAACTATCAGACGAACAATAGCTGCATGCATGTTAATGGCTTTCAAACTGTAATGCGTTACATCCTCCCGGGAAAAGGCTTTTACGGAAGCCTTGTGCATACTGCAGGCGGCTTACAAACTTCAACCGTACGACTGAAGCTGCCGTGTACAGCATCATAAGTTAATATATACTTGTGAGATTATGCAACGCTTATTCGTACAACATTAATGCTCTTTTGAACTTTTGGTTTAGAGACAGTAATATTTACATAGCCGGTATTACTGCCTGCACTGTACCAGATGCCTCATCTTGCGACCGCAAGGCGCCACCCATCATGAAACAAAAACCTACAACAGCCTTGTTACTGTAAGTTATTCTCATACATTAACAGACCGGATGATTGAGACCTGTTACATAATAAATGTTAGTAGATATCATTTTACTCCTCGTTTCTCGAATAAAAAATAACGTAACCATCATTTTAGTTCTAAAGCTTGATTTATAAAAAGCCACGCAAACCATTTTACCGGTAGGTACCTATTGCTATAAAAGGCTGCCAGCGCATCCGAAACGATTTTGTATTTTACACGAAAATATTTGAGGTTACACAAATATTTACTTTAAATACGGGAACTAGAGTGGAAAATGCTTCGTCAAACAGTGAAAATTGCATTTCACCTTTCGACATTTTAAAGGTAAAAAGTCTTTTATCGACCTGACGCAAACCAAAACTACACAATTTATTTATTTGAATTGGGGAAATCACGCTTTTCACTGAAAAATGGGAAGCAATTTAAATAGAAATGCTATTCATGAGTTTTTATCTGATATTCAAATACTCAATACAAGTAATTGAGAGACATCAATGTACTTATTTAATAGTAGATAAATACATGCATTTAAATAAAATTGAGGTGTCCTTTTGTAATATCAAAACATATGTATTCTTCTAAATGTATATGAAAATATCTTCCTACAATACTACTTATTTTTGTGTTTGGCACCGCTAATCTATAAATCGGCTGGGTTCACTTTACGGGATTTTCACTGGCAGATATTAAAATGCCAAATAAACTACTTATAATTATTAGTTTCCTAGCTACGATTAATTAGTTTTCTTGGCTATAGCGGCATTTGCTTCAGAAACAAAACCCTTCCGGAAGCGGCAACCACCGTTTGGTGTTTTTATTGCCATTGGGGTACCAAACCAAAGGCAATAAAAACTGTGTAAAAACCATAAACGTGAGGCTTGACACACGCTAATTCCGAAGCTCGTTTTTAAGTCGGATATAGCTTATTGGAATAAAATTATTTTCAAAATAAAGGCCGATTCACACATATCAGTGAAGTCTCAGTTCCGGCAACGAGTCCGCACAAGTCAGTATCAGTGCTACAGTGATGCGGCAGTGCTTCAATTCACACATGTATCAGTACGCGGATCGGATGCACTGAAGACGGTGCGACGATAGTTCTGTTGGTGATGATTTTTGCTATGGCTCTATTCAACGATACGAAGCAAGCAATGATAGCCATTGCTTTAGACGAAGAAGAAGAAGAGCAGCATCAAGGAAAAAAAAAGAAAATCGGTGCATGAAGCATGGCAATTAAGAGAAACAGAAGGAGAGTTCATGACATTAGACTAAGAATTGATTAAAGACGAAAGGAAATATTTTGAATATTTTAGAATGTCGGATTCTATCAGTCACTCGTCCTCCATTTTGTTTTACGGACACCGGTGTCCGTGATCCGACAAAAAATATCGTCGCCACCGATTACAGGCTGATTCACACATATCAGTGAAGTCACAGTTCCGGCAACGCGTCCGCACAAGACAGTATCAGTGCTACAGTGATGCGGCAGTGCTTCAATTCACACATGTATCAGTGCGCGGATCGGACGCACTGAAAACGGTGATGGCGACGATAGTTGGTGATGATTTTTGCTATGGCTCTATTGAACAATATGGAACTATCAATGATAGCCATTGCTTTAGATGAAGAAGAAGAAGAGTAGCATCAAGGAAAAAAAAAGAAAATGGGTGCATGAAGCATGGCAATTAAGAGACACCGAAGGAGAGTTCATGACATTATACAAAGAATTGATTAAAGACGAAAGGAAATATTCAATATTTTAGAATGTCGGATTCTATCAGTCGCTCGTCCTCCATTTGGTTTTACGGACACCGGCGTCCGTGATCCGACAAAAAATATCGTCGCCACCGATTAAAGGCCGATTCACACATATCAGTGAAGTGTCAGTTCCGGCAACGTGTCCGCACAGGTCAGTGTCAGTGCTACAGTGAGGCGGCAGTGCTTCAATTCAAACATGTATCAGTGCGCGGATCGGAAGCACTGAGAACGGTGCGATGATAGTCGGTGATGATATTTGCTAGGGCTCTATTCAACAATACGGAACTAGCAATGATAGCCATTGCTTTAGACGAAGAAGAAGAGCAGCAAGGGAAAAAAAGAAATGTGTGCATGAAGCATGGCGATTAAGAGAAACAGAAGGAGAGTTCATGACATTATACAAAGAATTTATTAAAGACGAAAAGAAATATTTTCAATATTTTAGGATGTCGGAAAGCTCTAGCTGTTTCAATTATCTCAAAATGAGACAAATCATACAAAACATTATTTTCACGAACCAATTCTATCAGTCGCTCGTCCTCCATCTTGTTTTACGGACACCAGCGTCCGTGATCCGACAAAAAATATCGTCGCCACCGATTACGTCCGTGATCGCCGGCGCCGGCACTGACACTGAGGGTACTGTGTCGTCACTGACACTGACAGGTGTGGATATATTCATAGAAAATGTATGAAAGAATAATGATCACGGTGCCGGTACTGTGCCAGAACTGTGACTTCACTGATATGTGTGAATAGGCCTTACGTCCGTGATCGCCGGCGCCGGCACTGTCACTGAAAGTACTGTGTCGTCACTGACACTTACAGGTGTGGATGCGTTCATAGAAAAGGTATAAAAGAATAATTATCACGGTGGCGGTACTGTGCCGGAACTGTGACTGCATGGATATGTGTGAATCGGCCTTTAGTCTGTGATCGCCGGCGCCGGCACTGTCACTGAGAGTACTGTGTCGTCACTGACACTGACAGGTGTGGATGCGTTCATAGAAAATGTATGAAAGAATAATTATCACGGTGGCGGTACTGGTCCGGAACTGTGACTGCACGGATATGTGTGAATCGGCCTTAAAACTTTGTAGGTGCCGTTATAAGATCGGATGCGATCAATCTGGCCAGTAATCCACTTTCAACGACTCTCATGTCACCTCTTTGGCAAGAATTCGAGCTTATTCTATTCTTTCCTTTCCAAGTTTTATTGCGACATACCTTGCGCGATTATGTTTTAGTGCGAACAGAAGTGCCTCTATACGATTGTTTATAAAAATAGATTTAAAACGTATGGCACCGAGTTACTGTTTCTTTTTAACCTCTGACAAACGGAAGGCGTTACAAGTTAGATGTATTACTAAAAGTCCTAAACGAATGGAATGATTATGATGGTAGTCGATATGAAAAATACTTCTGTCGTTAAATAAAACACGGACAAAACCGCAGGGAAAGCCGAGTCCTAATAGTAGAGTTTGCCGACCTCTAGCCTTATCTTTAAACATCAAACAACGTAAACTACTACTAATAGGTACTTAAAAACCTTTGAAACACTGTGCCATAGGGCAGTAATTTATGCCGCGTTCAGGACTCGCTTGAACAAGGTATCGAGAAAACATAAATTAATGAGTTTAGTTTGAAAGTGTTTGTAATCATTTTATGGGATATTATTATGCATAACATTGTTAAGCACATGCCCTCTCCATCAACTTGTTATTTTTATCTTTTTTGGAAATAACTTCTGTATTTTTAAACGATGATATATAATACTATTACTGATTAATGTATTTATCACCGCTTGCTAAACTAAATGATGAAAATCTGCATGTCTGAGAGTTCTTTTTCATATACCTATATATTTACAGTATGTATATACAAATAAATATATGTATGCTTATATAGTATTATCATGTACGTATATTTATTAAATAGTATGATATTAAATAACTAAAACCAAAATAGCATAAATTTATTACGTCTCTGCTTAACCATTAAAAAAAAATTCTATTAGAAACTCAAAAAGGGCTTCAGCTGAAAATCAGCGATGTTATCACTAGCGGGTAGCGGCATATGCTGAGCTGTGGCCTTTTGGGTGCATTTTGGGTACCGCAAATGATAAAAGTGTATTATCATATCAACACATTTTATGCTTGTAGTTACCAACCTATTTGTGATACTCATTATGAATCCAATAAATGTATTTTCTTTCTTTCTTTCTTCTGAACGTTCTAGTTAGCCATAGGAACTCTTCCAACACGCAGTGGGCCAGCGTGGCGGACTGTGGCTTAACTATTCTCATTGTGAGATTAATCTGTATTCAGCAGTACGGCAGATAATATTTAATTCTGATAATTTTATTATTTTCATCAAAATCGGTCCAACCTTTCAGAATATCAACGACATATGTCATTGTATAATATTTAAAATTATTTAATATAATAGATGCACATCGATAAATAAATTACCTTACTTTATACACATTACAAGAATATAATTCACGAAACAAACAAACCGCATTACCTTTACTTTGATTACGTCAGTGATATATTCATTTGCGATGATACTATAGAAATTGAAATTTGTTTAAATTAATTGTAGAGTCAAACTGCATCATCATTCACTTGTGACATTTGATGATGATGGTTATCTTAGCACTATCTTGTCCGCATATATGACTTTTGACCTGAGACCAAAAAGGATTAGTAATCAGATAATCAGATTGCACACAATATTACATTTCCACAAAACGAATGTAAGCAAATGAGGAGCCGTATTTTGTGGTTTAGAGTCGTTTTAGAACATTTGTTAATAATGATTCCCTATTTAATATCCCATAATCATTGAACTGGTGATCTCAGCTTTTGCTTTACATACATAGACTCACGCCTGTTTCTCCGAAGGGGTAAGCAGAGGCATATTAAACGCCCACTTTTCGCCAGTGTTTTGATCCCACGTAATAGGTGGCGAGCCTATTGCTGCTTATCGGGATATTTTGTTAGCCAGAGCCTCGTCCGTTGATCGGCAGGTGCACCACTTGCAGGTGAGGTTGGCTTGGAACCCTAAGTTCTTGGTCGGAAGCCTATGCTTTTGCTTTAAAAATGATATATTCCATCCTTACATGTGTAAAGATTGCGTGGTAGAAATCGCTCTTAGCGATAAGCCCGCCCTTTGTAATTTACTCATATTGTAAGACCTCCTACGATATGTTTCTGGTGTACAATAAAGTATAAATATATAAATAAAGCTTGTGAGATTTACACGATTTTCATCCCAAAAAAATATGACTCAAGAAATGGATTAATGTAACCATCGTGGATAGTAGACCCAAATCTGAAAAAGAACCCTTAATCCAACGATGATTAAATAAAATGCGAATGCCTCATAAAGGTTTAATTCATATCAAAGAATATGTAGGGTAAAGAATATTCGCGATATAATATTCAAAGCTACTAGCATTTTGAATGTGTTAAGGAATATTGTAGAGAACTTTGGAAACTTGGACTGTAAGATTAAGAGATTAAGGTTAAGCATATTGGTTTGGTTTCTGATGATCATATTTAAGGAATACCCTGGCATAAAGCGTTTAACATAATTAATGATCATGCTCTATAGAAATATTAATCTGTAACAAAATTACTCACTACGCGATTTCCTAGAAATTAAATCAAAATAGAAGATTTCCACATTTTTTATGTAGGTAATTATGTGCATAGGGCTCCCACCAAGAACTTAGGGTCCCAAGCCAACCTCACCTGCAAGTAGTGCACCTGCCGATCAACGGATGAGGCTCTGGCAAACAAAATGTCCCAATAAGCGGCAATAGGCTCGCCACCTATTACGTGGGATCAAAACACTGGCGAAAAGTGGGCGTTTAATATGCCTCTGCCTACCCGTTCGGGGAAACAGGCGTGAGTCTATGTATGTATGTATGTAATTATGCAAATATCAATTGTGAAATCCAAATGGACATCGATCAGTTTATTAGAGTTTCTCAGTAACAATAAAAACGAACATTATTGCTTCTACCTACTTTCCTCACTAAAAGCTTTAGAGGCGTTGAAAGCTAGATATCGGCAGACGTAACTCCCAAAGGGCCAATACAAAGGCGATTGCCAGACAGAAGTTATTTCCAAAAGCAGAACTACAATTACATCAAATGAATCTAGCGCACATTATTTGTCTATACACCAGGATAACCTAATAAAACGAAAAGAGAAATAGCCGAAAAGTTCTAGCGTGTATGAGGGAGGAGCTTTTCACAAACAAAACCTTTGTAACCTTATTATTTTCCAAACACAAAACGCTTATTCCAGATTTTATCGCGATAACACGAAAGAAGTTAACAACCTCTTTCGAGGACAAATCATATATATACAGAAACGTAATTTAAAAATAAATATGTATTTATATAAATACCTACTATAACACGGTGTTCGAAGTTCGAACACCGTGTTATAGTGGTGTCCTATTTTGAGTCTTCGATAAAAAATTGCCACAGCAACAAAACTTAAGTTCTTATGTTACAGTAAATTTGAATAAAGTTTGTAGTACAGTGGATTCAAATAAAACTCTTGTTACAGCCTTCATCAAGTTGCATGTGCTACAAGTGCTACAAAATTATTGACTTGTGAATCGACGCCGTAGGCACCGTAGCGCTTGTAAACTATTCACGATTCTTAAGAACTTGATGGTTTCAATTAGTACCAGTTGTTAAACTGTTAAGAATTTCAATTGAAAACGTTGTATATTTATAATTGTATAGTACCTATATTGTATAATTATGTATATATATAGGTAAATAAATACAACACTTTTTGGTTCTGCCTCGTTGGTCTCACGGCATAAATGTGCGCTTGGGATTGGGAGGTCTCGGGTTCGATTCCCGGGTCGGGCAAAGTGTTATTGGGTTTTTCCACTAGTAAATTCTCAGTAGCAACACGGAGTCTGGTAATGTGCCCGGTACGGCAATAGGCAAGCCCCCTATTACGTGGGACTAAAATAAATATGGCGAAATGTGGGTGTAATATTTACACCTCTGCCTACCCCTTAGGGGAAACAGGCGTGAGACTATAAAAAAAAAACAATAAATCAAAAACTTTTTGGTTAGATTAGGCCAATATTTAAGTAGTTATTTGATTCTTATCCGTTGTTATGGTTACGTCGCACACCACTGCCTTTTCGGAGTTATAAGCGTAATTAATTACTTGCCGTTTGGTCCTTTGTGCTGTCCTGCGGGAATGCTTTCGTTACCAGGTGTCCGTTCTCTAAAAATCTTGACCCTGTTCAGACCGTGAAATTTCGCTTTACTTTTGAATTAGTGAGGTCAGATGCATAGTGAGATAGACCAATCCCATGATAGACAAGCCAGTATTTTCAGATCTGGCTAGACTAGAAGATGACTGCGGCTTTCAATAAAGTCTTGAATATTAATCTACACAGCGCAGGTTAATGATGATATTTCATTAATAATCGGCTCGTACGCAGTAGCTTCTACAACGTTATTAAACATTATTCAAATAAAAATGCTGACCTTTTCCAAACAGGTTGCATAAACATAATATGTTCTGTGGCTGCCTAGCAAATATTTTTCAACGTTGAAATAGGTACACTGAACAACAAAGGCAAATTTTAATATCGCAGCAGTCATGTCGAGCTTGGCCTGAGACAGGATTTGTTACAATATCGATACGGTTGGAAGAAAATTTCGGTACATGCATTGGTATAAGTTATTTCTCGTAGATAATTACGTTTTTAATGGATAAACTTATAGCGTTAAAAATTGTGAATTTAGTTGGTAAAGTCAAATCACATAACTTGTAACCCTAAAATATTGGCTTTAATAGTATAGGTACCTAATTGTTTAGTTAGACGTTTGCTTGCCGCACTCATTTTCCGAAATGAAGCATTGTGCGAATTCGATTGATCAAAACAGTTCCCTTACAAGTCCGTGATCTGGACAATGCTGCACGGAACCTCAAATTTCGATTCAGAGATTGTTCAGAAACCTCTTGCTTTGAGTTCTTTCTGTCCGTTGGTTGAACGTATTTGGAAAATATTTCGAGATACAAGATGCTAGAGCAGGCCTAACGTTTCTAAAATAAACGAATATACCATAAGCTGGTGTCTCTTCGGCCTCCATGCAGCCCCTGCTATCCTTAATGGAAATATTGTTTGTTTAACAAGCATCTACATACTTAAGCAAAGCAAATTAATACAGCTAATAATACCAGTGACAAGTCACTTACCGTAATGCATATTAACTTAGTATTTAATATATTATAGTGCTCGGCGTTACGCGAGTAATCTCATTAAAACTGAATCTAAGTGACGTAGTTGACACGTCTTCAATCTAAAGCCAACTCAACTTACTCTTACAGAGATTAAAAATTCACACCGAATGCTACGGTAACTTGTATTATATCACTGTTGAATCTGACACTTTTGAATACATAGATTTATAAAGACATATCACGCCGACAGATGTGTAGGTACATATCCAACGTTTTTAGTTTTTCGTAGAAGCTCTACTCTGCGTAGCGTATTTTTTAAATTCGGTTATTTCCAATTTTATTAAAATATTGTACATTATACATTAAATATCTTTACGGAAGTAAAGATTTAAAAGTCATCAAGGGTGTCAAAGTCGTCATTTAAGTATGTAAATAAGAGGGGCTAGGCCATTAAATAACGCACAGCAGTTTCGTAAGTGAAAAATTTATTTAGTATCTAACGGTATTCTTCATCTTAAAATTCGTTAAACCAATTTGTCCATTCATCAAAAGTGTAAACTTTCGTTTTTAATTGTAACGTTCATTTTTTATTGTAACGTTCATTTTTTATTGTAACGTTCATTTTTAATTGTAACGTTCAATTTTAAATTCAAATTGCGTTTAAAATTTGATGTCACAATTAAAATGTTCTGACTGATACTTGTGTAGCCTTAAAGTCTTCAAATGTCTTTTGGTCTAAATATTCTCAACACTTCTAAGCTACAAGCCTATTTCTACATATATGTTGTGGTAATGGCAGATGCTTCCCGCTGGCAAATTATTTCGGCCCATTAAGCTAAATTACGAATCACGATATTGATTAGTATGCCTCGCCTTACCTGCGTAGGCAATCAAGCATAAATTACGTACAAAATTATAAGCTATTTAGTGATCAATATATTAGGAGATCTTCACTTAGTACTCTATCAATGTGCCGATGCAGCAATCTGTGACAGAATGAATTATATTTTATTTTAATATCTATTATTCTTACACGAAGAGCACTAAATTTCAGATTCTATCTAACGTGTATAGTTATTACTGACAAAAATTAAGCTACCTACAGAAATATATATTAGAACACAGGTTGCAATTTCGATCAAGATTAAAATAATAATTCAAATTAAATCCCTTCTGCATGCTAGTCCTATTAAATTCATTGTCATTCTAGAACTGTAATATTAAATAGTACGTATACCCAAGCATTACCTGAATTAACAGTGCCAGAAAACTATATATTGAATTTTGAACAGTATCAGCCTTATGAATATTAGTTTCACTGGCTGTCTGTGACTAATCCCATTTTGGAGATAAAAATATTCGTAGATAGGCACGTACAGTCGTATAGAATAATCTGAATCTCTCAACCTGACCCAAACATAAAAGGACGGTTAGTTAGAACAATAGGACGAGTCTATTGTTCAACTAATATCACCAAAAATTAACACCAATGTCATTAACGTTATTTTAAATAACCTTTTGTTTGCATATGAATATTACCTTCTTACTACAAATTATACAAATTATAATTTATAACACAGTCTGTTAATACAAAAGAATAAAGACCAGGTAAAAGTATACATATATCTCTGCCAGTATTAATTAAAAAATGTTTCGAAAGAGAAAGTTGGAGTTTGCTTTTAATTCTAACAGTTTTTATGTTACGATATCGACCTTGTATATACGACCCAAAGAACAATGCCCATTTCTGGCCCAGTTTGGAACTCATGAACAGCACAATAAAGTTTGAATTAGTTGTTGAATAATTCTTTTTATTTATAACTTAATTTATAGGCCTTACTAAAGGTGTGGCGAGAAACTTATTCAATAAATAGGTTTAAAAAGATGTGTTGTCTAAATAGCCAAAACGTAATAGATCAGAAATTGCCAGTAAAGAAATCATAATATTAAATCGATTATCACTTCTTCTTTCTTCGGCCGTTGGTTGACGGCATAGAATACAAGTGTCATCACCCCCTATCTTCCCGTGGGTGTCGTAAGAGGCGACTAAGGGATAACACGATGCAAATACCATCTTTGCGTAGAGACGGAAAACTCGACATCAAACCCTATACGACTGCCTCGTTGGTCTCGCGGCATAAATGTGCGCGTGGGATTGGGAGGTCCCGGGTTCGTTTCCTGGGTCGGGCAGTGTTATTGGGTTTTTCTGTCACGAAATTCTCAGTAGCACAGTAGCAGCACGGAGTCTGGAAATGTGCCCGGTACGGCAATAGGCTCGCCCCTTATTACGTGGGACTAAAGTATATCTGGCGAAAAGTGGGTGTAGAAATACACCTCTGCCTACCCCTTCGGGGATAAAAGGCGTGACGATATGTATGTATGTATGTTCTTCTTTATCGATTTTACGTTTTCTCAACTCAAAATGATTCGAGTTAATAGCAAATCTCTACTTGGTCCTTAAACATTTAAAATGTGTGTACTTTTAAGGTATGTATGCGATTAACTACAAATAAGTTCGATTTTGAACCAAATATATACATAACCTATGTCCGAAATCCATATCGATTAATCAATATCATTTAAAACTGTAAAATTTCAACACTTTTTTGACTCTTAAGTAAATGTCAATAACGTCATATTCTGTTTATTTTGTTTGTTACCTATTTGTTTTGCTCGTGCACATTGTGAATGCTTTTTATGTTTTTGGATCTTTTACGACTTCTGTCTTTTTCTTTCGGATTTCTACCCTTACCAAATGATTAATTCATTCCTTTCTAAGCAAAACTACGAAATACTTTAACTATCCTAATAAAAGTGGGTACACACCTAATGTTTTGTGAGCATATAAAAGTACTTCTTGTAATAAAACTATGAATGTGATGGACCTCTTATCACTCTCAAAATTCTAGTTTAACACTCTTTTATCGAATGCAATAACAACTACTACGATTTTTGACTGTCCACATCTGGGCCGGCGTCTCTAAGAAAAATGGGCATTGTTCTTTCGTTAGTAAAATGTTTATGGTCTTAAAAGTTTGTATGAAAAGCCGAGCGGCGTATATCCACCTTGCTATCAAAAATAGGGACCAAGCCCATACTCTTTAGAAAGCCTTGTCCCCGTTGAATAAAGGTATTAAGTAGTTAGTAGAAATAAAGCTTTTATGGTATAATATTTCAGCTCTGTTGGCACTTCACCAAACGTTGTCTTAACATTTTATTTACATTTGTCATGAGCGATAATGGTATTTGTGTTTACCTGTCTTTCATCCATTTACGTGGACCCTTGTTATTGCACGCCATAATATATATTTACTAGGAATAGTTTCTCGCCGATGTGGATGACAGTTTCGGTGCACTACTATAAATGCCCACGTCGGTTCATACAATGGTTTGAATATCTATCTGCCACCTATAATATCATCGTAAGTAATATTGTATGCATGCGAAGATTCTAAATAGTGTGTGTCTAGATGAATTTACAAGGATTTTTAAACTCTACATGGGTAGACAACAACTACAAGCCTTTCTAAAAAACTCAGATTAACTCAAAGGTCACAAAATGATTATAAGATTAAAAATTATGTAAACAAGTGTAAAACTAGTTGGAAAATAATAAAAAGAGCACAACTTGACACAATAAAACCTGTTATTTCAAATATAAATTATGAAAATAAAGTTATTAGGGATCCATAACATATCGCTACTACTTTCAATAATTACTTCTTAAATAAAACTCAATGCACAAAAAGGCTTCAGACAAAATAAAAATTTCAACACCGTGATTTACATTTTTCTACAGACTGTAATGGTGAATGTTGACAACAGAATATCAGTAGCAGCCATCTATTGCGATATGACAAAGGCTTTTGATTGTGTCCAACATAAGACTCTTATCACAAAATTAGAAGCATACGGTATTCGCGGTAATGTTCTTAATCTAATCAAATCTTATCTACATAATCGTAAGCAAATTACTGAGGTAAGAAATGTAAATATGGACACCAAACGAGAAGAAATATTCAGATCAATCGAGGGTGAGATAGTGTATGGTATCCCCCAAGGTAGTGTATTAGGCCCGTTACTATTTAATTTATATATTAATGATCTACCCAATGTAACAAATAACCCCATAACGCTCTTTGCCGATGATAGCACTCTAACTAACAATTGCTTGCAAAAATTTAGATACATATGAAAGTGACATTAATGAAACTTTAGCATCAGTGGCAAAGTGGTTGCATAAAAATAATTTAAATATTAATTTAAAAAAGACAAATATAATGCATTTTAGATAACGTATATTGCTAGCTAAAGATCTCAATATTAACTGCCATGATATAAATATTGACTCAAGTGATACCACAAAATTTTTAGGTTTAATAATTGATGCAAAGTTAAGTTGGAAACCACACGTAGAATCACTTTTTCAGAGAATAAGTAAATCAGCGTATGCTCTTCACAAACCTTCAGATATCGTAAGTGTAGACACATTAATAACTGCCTACTACGGATTAGTTGGTGACAGTCAATCCTAAGATATGGAGTAATTTTTTGGGGAAATAGTACACACAAAGAAGTAGCTTTTAAAGCGCAAAATACGAGCAATGTTCAACCTTAAAGTAACTGACAGTTGCAACTTCTACTTTAAAAAACAACTTAAAATATTAACTTTACCGTCGCTATATATCTTGGAAATAGCTATGTTTGTCAAGACAAATAGGGATCTATTTCCACAAGTATCGGATTTATTTCCCCGAAACAGGTAGACTCTGCCTACATGACTCAAACACTACACTTATGCGGAAAAGTGTGTTCTGTATGGCTTGTGTTATTTATAATAAATTACCTGAGTCATGGAAATATCTAAACACAACACAACTTAAAATAAAACTTAGAAATTATTTATTATTGAAAGCTTATTACAATACGAGTATATCAGACTTCCTTGTAGATACAGTAGCAGAATGATTAATTAATATGTTTACGTTAACTGATTTATATTTATTTTTCTTTTTATTGTGGCATCCTATTCTTTATGATGTTTCTCATGGAGTCCCTCCGCCCTGGGGGAAGGGCGAAGGGGACTGTCTGACTCTTACTGACTAAAAACCAACCCGTGTTCCTCATGTACCCGTGTGTCGGAGGATCGGGTATCACTGAAGCATTCCTCGTTACCCCCCGACGGCCATTGGCCCGCCAGATGGTCAGGTAGGCCCCGAACAAAACCCCGTTGGCGGCGGATGAAGGTGTTGGGCTCCGCCGCCAAAACACCCAGCGGCCGCAGAGGATAGGGAGAACGGCAACGCAACACCGCATCTCCTCTTCCTCTGCGGCCCCACCGCGACGACGCAACAAATGGTGCACCCCCATTCACGGTCGCGGGAGATAAGCGACCGCGACCGCGCCCGACTTCGAGGGACAGACAGAACTGTCCCCCGCACCCGCACCCTTGGACGCGTCCTACGCAGGCCCCTCCAGGCCCACGCTGAGCGTCCACTCCCGGGATCTCTCTAAGCTTCACCGCGGGTGTCCAAGCCACGGTTACTGAGCCCCCCACCCAGACAAGGTGGAGATCCCACGGGGGGGTGCGGGAGTGCGGGGAACGTATTTCGCGGGTGACAGTCAATATTTTACAACCCACACGAATAATTACAAATTCTGAAACCCACTTTCAAAAAAAATATATAATTTCCGTTTTAAAACACATAAATACTAACTACAAAAGGTTAGTTGGTTTAAAAGTGTGGTTAATTTACTGTTCACAATGCTGTAATGAAATTATAAATACTTTTTTTTATTGAATCAGTGACTAGTTTCCTCCACGTCCACGGTTCATTATTGAATTTAATTTAAGTACAAAGTAAAGATTTTATTCTAACTATAGATGGCTAGGTTTTGTTTTGTTACTTCGTTTAGGTTTAGGTATACACCGAAATATCTTATCCAAGTTTCATAGCCAATCACTCGAAACTGGACTGTTGGATATAGTAATATTTTTCGACGCTATGCTACCTTCGCTATTGATAAAAATTTCGTCTTTAAGAGCTTCAAGATTTGATTGGATGAAGTTCTTTAGGACTTCTGAGTGTTGGTATCATTATAACCTGTAGGCTTATGGTATTGGTTGTTTTATCCAAGCCACGTTTAGCTAGCACGTCTAGCATATTCAGTTATCTCACTACAGACCTACTTAGTCTAGAATCATCGTACAGTCCAAATTACCCTTTCAAAATTAAAATTAAGTAAATGACAGCTTTCTATAACACTGCCAAAATCCATCTTCAAGGACCGTGCATCTTTGCTTGTTAATTAAACGCTGAAAATGTCACATCCAAACATCTTACTTGTTTTTAAACCCTTACTTACTTAAAGATTTGGTATAAAATTATACGATAATCGTGAATCAAAAATAATGACGCCGACATAAAAAAATTACTGTGACCAAAACCAAATACCTATCAGACAAAAAGAGTTTAACAACAATTTTCTTTAGTATACAAAATAGTACTTGTTGAATTGCTCATTATAATTATTTTCTTAGTATAAGTGTTTTCACTTAACACCTAAACAACTGGATAAGTTTTGATTAAATTTAAAGTGTGTTTGAATATTTCCCTCTTTGATTTAAATACATATTAAGTCCCGATACTACTAATCCTATTTTACGATTTTTTTTATGTTTGCGAAAGAAAGCGTCTGTCGAGACTCGAGACCGTTAGTATGATATAAGTTTAAAGCTCCAATCACCGAGAATGACGCAGCCGTTTTCCTATATTAAAATCAATGCCTAAGTAAAACGAGAATTTCGTTTGTTTCAGAGATGGAAATCGTGCCCGAAGGGAAAAACTTTCGATTGGTTTCAGAAGACGAGCTCCCAGCTGTGGCCGATATCTTAGTGCAGTATATGCCTGAATCATTAAAGGTAACTTTTAATATTATATTTCAAACCAAAAAAGTTTTTACTGAAAATATTTATGAGATCAGTGCCTATATCGAAATTAGTTTCTATTTATAGACTTTATTTCGTCAAGCTATCTACTTTTACCTCGATATTAAGAAAAAAGTAGAGACAAAAACAAATTAATTTTAAATTAATGACTTGAGGTTCTGATAAAATATATGGACCGCGGAATAATGAATATTGGCTTCTTCTCAAAACTTGAATGACTTGCACTGCCTGCAAACGGAGAATAAATAAAAGTAATACGAACAAATACGAATAACTTCTGAACAATGTTACGTAGCAGTGACGTCACAAACTCGTAGCAATGCTATATAGCAATGGGTGTCTACAATGCGACGTAGCTACACTTGTTTCAGATACAATGTAATGTTTGTTTGTTAAAGTATTTATGCTCTAGTTTGTCTTTCGAACTGTATAAATATTTTCCGTATTGTCTTTATGCTAATACCACGGCTTTTAATATCATTTTGAATAATGTCAATCATGCATAAAACATTCCTGTATTATACAAAGGCCAAAGTCAACAAGATTAAACATAACTAGGGGTTGAATATAGGTTTATAGCTAGAATCTTGTCAATGTTTGTCTTTTTGTTTTAGTTTCATCAAACGATTCAAACATATCTAAACAACAAGGTGTGGGACTTCCATTTTTATGTAGCGAAGAATTGGCCCGAGGATCCGATCTGTCTGCATTTCCCCGGCTGTACTAGTACGGTAAGCAATGACTGTACCTACTTTAAGCAGAAATAAAGCATAACCACACTACAACAGTGTCAACATTATGCATGTAACAGCCACATTGCAACCAATTGCGGCGATGTAACTACATCTACATTTTGTAGCCTTCCGCTTCTACTACACTTGTGAGTGTTGTCAAGTACTGCACCTTAAATATTACTGCCAATTTTTCACTCTTGGAACGTGATGGACATGTTCGAATACCAACCGGTATTAGATAACTTAAAAACTTGACAGTACACAAAACAATTTCCTTCATTTTTTCTTTCTCTTACAAGAAAAATGTGTAGATATTATATTTCTATTACAGAAAAACAGTTTAGTCTACTCCCTGAAAAATTGTTATAACGAATTTACTCGAGAATGTTTAAGAATATGTTTTTTTTATTATTCACCCAAAATTTTCCAACATGCATGGCATAATATGCCTTTGCCTACAAAAACAAAAAGGCTATAACATGTTTACGAGTTCCCTATGCCACTATCTATGTGTGTCAAGGGCTCAATGCTCTAATGGATCATAAATTTGAAATGAATCTGATCTGAATATTTGTATAGCTATGTCTATGGTTTTATCCCCGAGAGAAGACCTACTTACTGCGTGGCGAACAGTTTAGACTGCCTGTGGGCTGAAACGGAAACAGCATATCTATGCCCGTATAACTAATAAAAGGAGGAAAATTGAGAATTTATGCAATTGTGATGTATATGTTATAAGCACAGCTCCGACACTCTTCGCCCAATTAGGCAGCCGTTGTCATTATCTTAACTATGCAGTTAGTACAAGTATCTACCTATAGTACGAGATCCCGCGACAAATTAGTGCACTCATCGAGTTTTCGGTAAAAACCAAATGTTTATGTATATTTAATATATATTTACTAGGTTGCCTATTAAAATGTGGCCGCAAGTAATTTTTTTTAATTTTTTGGTTATTGATTTTTGGGAAAACGTTTCGTTCGATTGTTTTTTAAATTAAATATCATCTACATCACGGCAATGTATATAAAGATTCTGAAAAATCACGGTTGCCTATCATAAATCGAAATCATACCATTTTTATACCTGGCTGCGAAGAGGTGCGGCCAAGTGACAAACAGCAACCGTGATTTTTTCAGAATATTTATATATATTGCCGTGATGTAGACGATATTTTATTAAAAAAACAAGTGAACGAAATTTTTTCCCTAAACTCAGTTACCAAAAAATTTGTTTAAAAATACTTGCGGCCACATTTTAATAGGCAACCTAGTAAATATATATTCTCCTTATCATAAATTTATATAAAATTTGTTTTTTTAGCGAAAACTCGATGAGTGCACTAATTTGTCGCGGGATCTTAGACTACTGCAATGTGGATTCGATCCCCATACTTGTGATATACAAATCATTCCCAATTTAGTGTTCCTTTGCTTCGCTATTCCATTGTATAAATGATGCGCAGCATGAATAATTTCCAAAAGAATTCGTTTTTCTACAAACACAAAAGAAAAATCTTTTGGGAAAGGAATTATTTATTCGATTTTATAGATGAAAGGTTTATTGGTCTACAGAACGCGAGTCGAGTCCAGCGCGTATCGAGCCATAGCTGCGAGGCAGGATTAGGCCATAACGGCTTCCATGAAGTATGTGAAAAGTACATGTTAAAATGACAAATAATCTCACTAACATAGCAATAATCTTTGCTAATATTACAAACTTTAGTAATATTAATACAATACATTGATAAGGTAATAATTTATGAGCCGTATAAAAATATTGAATATCCGACCATTTATAAAATTATTATTTATGAAGGACATGCAGCAAATAAGTATAATGAAAAACTATAATTTATATATTTAGTTTACTGCATTTTAAAAGGGCAACTCAAAGTTCTTACCTACCCCCGTCCCGTGGGATCTCCACCTTGTCGTGGTGGGGGACGGGCTCAGTAACCGTAGCTTGGACACCCACGGTGAAGCTAAGCGGTGTATCTCTGGAGTGGACGCTCCACGTGGGCTTGGGTGAGGCCTACGTAGGATGCGTCCAAAGGTGCGGGTGCGGGGGAAAATTCTGTCTGTCCCTTGCAGTCGGGCGCGGTCGCGGGAGGAGAGGCGTGTTGGTGTTGCGTTGCCGTGCGCCCTATCCCCCGCGACCAAATGGGGGCGCACCATTTGTAGCGTTGTGGTGGGGCCGCAGAGGAAGAGGAGATGCGGTGTTGTCAAGTTGCCGTCCTCCCTATCCTCTGCAGCCGTTTTAGTGCCTGCGGACGGCGAGCGCTGGGGCTGCTCCCCGTCCGCCAAAAGGCAAGGAGGCGCCGTAGTGTCCACGCCGCCTCCCAAGTCATAACGAGACGGGGCCCGCCAACACCAACGGCGGGCCAATCCCGGGCGGGGTCACGGAAAAGTATGCTATCCGCGAATCGCGTGACCGCGCCACTACACGGGACCAGTAGGGACACCGCGGTGGGTTTAGTGGGTATGCTCCGCCTTTAGGGTAGAGCCTCCACACACCTCCTCCGCCAGCCCCAAGCCCGGTCGATCACACTCTGGCCGGGTTGGCGTCGAGTTGAGATGGCTCTGAGCCATCTGGAGAGTTTCCACCGTAGCCGACAAAAAAAATGGGCAACTCAAAGTTCTTACCTAAGGTAAGTCTAACAAAGTCGATATCTTAAGAATATATGGCGTTGGCTTCACATTTCTCCGCAACCTACGCATTTATAGGCAGTGAACTTATAACGGGTCGTTTTATAAACGCTAGAGACCACAATTCTCAAAATATAGAATTACTGCAAGAGATACATACTTCAAAACAGCTTATAATTTAGTTACTTAGTTACCCATTCTTCTGACTATCTTAATTCGCCGACTAAGTACAGTTCATCACAACTCATAAAGGAAATTCTGTGAAAAATGGCCGCAATACTGGTTACAAGCGCCGACGTAATAGCACAAATGTTCCGTTTTACGGACTTTTGTAAGAAATACCGAATAAAAGAACAAAAACTACTCGCGTCCATTTCCCCCTCAAAGGCCTACTTACTTCAAATTATTCAATACGCCTTTTGTACTTCAACGACTCGCTCTGAAATTAAAATTGAAAACGGCGCTGAAAAGATTTTACTTTATATTTTCTTAGTAATACATAACAGACGTTTTCTTCCTAAAGTGGTTCAGAAATAAGATATTCTTATCGTCAATTATGATTTTGAATACATATCAAAATAAAAGATACGCAAGGTGGCATTTATAAATAGGATACGCCTATAAAGCGAGCGCTTTCGATATCAAACGTTTAAATGAAAAAAATATTCTTATAGTTCCAAATTTTTTCTGTTAATTTCAAAATAAAAAAATATGATAAAAAATGGAACAAATATTTGTTATTGTATTGTATTAATCTAGTCTATAATAATCAAAGAATCTTAGAATAAAGTAGACAGTGAAAGAACAATGGCAGAATTAGGTAGGTCTGGGTTTGTTGTGGCGAGCTTAAACTTCATATGAACAAAACAAATTGTTTACTTTTTCTAATATTTTTTATATTTTCACTTTGTCTCGATAAAGCCGGATTATTTTATGATGATAAAAAGCATTCCAATTGATTACGAACTAGGTGCTTACTTTATTATTTGATTGTTGCCATAGACAAGGGTGTGTCAGGAATAGACGTTTGACATTGATGCGTATCGATTATTAAATAAGTAATCGATATGATCGACCTTTATAGGGTTGGTTTGGTTTAAAATATAATAATTAAAATGCAGTTAATTAATTGTTAATCAACATTTTATCAATAAGCTAATTCTTTTGTAGCAAAACAACTTTTAAATCAAATAAAAACGTCACAGCATCGTTTTAACGTTATATCGATTTCACATAAAATCGATTTAAAATGTGCAGCTCTGCTTTTGTCTTTGGCTGTGACAGGTAGATGCTACAGAATAGTTCTGCGTTTAGATGTCAATCTGACATAATGCCTTTGATAATTCAAACGTACCCACATTGTTCATTATTAACTAAACATTAAACACCGATATCTTCTTTTTCCGGCTTTCCCGAGTGAAAATAGAATAATTTATAGACTCTGTTACTTACGCCGAATTTTTTGATATATTTTTTATTACTGTTCGCTTCAATTTAATTTCAGACATTTTGATGTATGGAGATCTGCCATTGTCCTTTGACAATTCGTAACGCTGCGCTATAATGTAGGTACTATCGTCATCTAGACAGCGAAAAATATTGAAATAAATCTTTAAATAATATTAAAAAGTCTATTGCTAATAAGTTCCGAACGCATTTTGATGTCTCACAGATTAGCAATATGCAGGCGCATATGGGTGTTTCATTAAGAAAGACTAGGTCTGAGGAGATATTTAATGTCACATCTGATGATGTAATAGATGTACTTAGAGGAATGAGGCATGGTAAGTCCCCGGGTCATGATGGACTAAGCGTAGAGCATTTGTTGTATGCAGGACACCATATATCTGACGTATTGGCTCAACTTTTCAATATTTGTTCGCGACATCAGTACTTGCCGGCTGATCTGATTCGTACGTTAGTTGTACCTATAATTAAAAATAAGACAGGTAATACATCGAGCATGTCCAATTATAGGCCCATTTCTCTGGCAACCACTGTGGCCAAGGTACTTGAACGTCTAATACATATAAAGTTGAGCCCATCCTTGAACATTAATGATGGGCAATTTGGGTTTCGCCCTGAAGTATCAACTGATATGGCTATTTTCTCTCTGAAACAAGTCGTGACGCAGTATGTAAGCCAGGAAACAAGCGTGTACGCCTGTTTCCTGGATCTAAGTCGCGCTTTCGATACCATCAATCACGACTTGCTATGGGAGAAACTAGACAACAGTAACGTACAGACTGGCATTGTTGGTCTGATTAGGTATTGGTATACTAATCAGTCTAACAATGTCAGGTGGGGGTCTGCTATGTCGGACAGTTATAAACTATCAAGCGGAGTTAGGCAGGGTGGATTGACCTCTCCTGACCTATTCAACCTTTATATAAACGATTTGATCGGGGAGCTGAGCAGGACGCCGGTGGGGCTCAGGCTTGGTGACAGATATGTCAATAACCTGAGTTACGCTGATGACATGGTCCTCCTCAGCCCCTCGATCAAGGGTCTAAGAAAACTGTTAGCGATCTGTGAGCAATATGCTAAAAACCATGATTTACTATATAACGCAAATAAAACTGAAATGATGATATTTAGATCGGGTAGAGGTCCTCAGAACGTCCCGCCGGTGTGGATAGGAGGACAGAATGTTAAGGTGGTTGGGAGGTTCAAGTACCTTGGCCACATCTTAACATCGGACATGAAAGATGATGCTGATATCGATCGACAACGTAGGGCGCTCTCAGTTGTAGGTAATATGTTAGCGAGACGATTTTTTAAGGCCGATGTACAGACTAAAAACCATTTATTTACAACATATTGTCAAAATTTCTACACGTGCCAACTCTGGACTAGGTATACGGGAAGATCTTTGGATGGCATTCGTGTTCAGTACAATAACATCTACAGGCACCTAATGGGTTTTGCTCCATACTGTAGCGCCTCCGGAATGTTTGCCGAAGCAAGACTGAACACGTTTAATGCCATACAAAGAAATCGAATCGCTATGTTTATGAAGCGGGTTGGTACGTGTAGCAATAGCATCGTAAAGGAACTGGCTGACCGACTGTGTACCAGCTCCATGTATAATAAATGGTTACAAATAGCTGCGTAACTTATTTTTTAAGTAATAATTCTTAGTATTTAAGTTAGAAATAACTTTCTTTGGATTTTATTGTAATATGGAACTAAGTATTCTGAAATAAAGATTTATTATTATTATTATTATTATTCTCTTTATTTCAACCTTTTCTCATAATAATATTTTACATTTCTATGTTATTTAGAAAAAACAAATATAAAAATATAAAATAAAATTACGGGGCTCACCGGTATCGGGTGCAGGGACCAAGCTACCGGTGGTTAGGGCTCCAGAGAGAGGAACCTCCTGACGATACGAGCCGTGGCCAGCATTACTGCCTTCTGTATAGAGGACTTAATCCAGCCGTCTAACGCGAGCCTCTTGAGGTGGTGATCGAGGCTCTTGGCAATGAGACCATTAACTGACACGACTATCGGTACAATGATCGCCGAGTCCACATCCCACATGTCGACAATCTCGTGAGCCAAATCCAAATATTTTATTTGTTTATCTTTCTCGGCTTTCACGAGATTCTCGTCATGTGGAATGGTGACATCGATGATCATTGCAAGGCGCTTAGATCGATCTATCACTACTATGTCTGGCTTGTTAGCCACAATAGTTCTATCAGTAATGATAGATCGATCCCAATACATGGTGGCACGACCATTTTCAAGAACTGGGTCGGGCACATACCTGTAGTACGGTATTTCAGAGTCGACAAGTTGGTACTTTAAGGCAAGTTGCTGGTGGACAATCCTGGCCACTTGGTTGTGTCTATGCAAATACTCGCCGTTGGCAAGACGAGAACAACCAGATACTATATGTCTGAGAGATTCACCAGGCTGGTGACATGCCCGACATATGTCAACCGTCCCATCCCTCAGGATATACTTCCGGTAGTTATTCGTCATGACAACCTCGTCCATAATCGCAAAGACAAAACCTTCTGTTTCGGCGAAAAGATCGCCAAAACGTAGCCAGGACACAGAAGCTGGTAAGTCTACATCGGGTCCATGCAGGGCCCGATAAAAACGTCCATGCAGCTCTTTACCTTTCCATACCTCCTTGCGCTCCTCAACACCAAGTACGGCAGGTTTGCGCCAGTTCTCCTTAGCCAGACTCAGCGGGGTAAGCCCGTTGTCCACAGTGACCACATCACGGTGGACACCCGCGTCAGTGCTGAGAAAATATTCCCTGAGATTGCACACCTCGCGGTTATGGAGGGTCTTGGCACTTAAGAAGCCGCGACCCCCGCACTTCCGCGGGATGTACAATCTCATTACTGATGACCGCGGGTGATGCATCCGGTATGTAGTCAGCAGACAACGGACTTTTCTATCCAAGGCATCAAGTTCTGTTTGAGTCCACCTAAGTATGCCGAAGGAGTACATTAAGACTGGCATGGCCCAACCGTTACAGGCGCGCACCCTGTTGCCGCCTGATAAAAAACTATTTAAGATTTTTCTCAAACGGCCAAAGAAGCGCTCCTGCAACGCCTGTTTCATGCCAGTCTCAGCAATACCTAGTGCCTGCGACATACCTAGATATTTGTAGGTTTCGGTTGCAGAGAGAGATCTAAGTTGTGTGAAATCTGAAAGTTCTATACCATCAGATTCCACAACCCTGCCCTTCTTTACATGCAAGACCGCACATTTATCTACACCGAACTCCATCTTGATAGACTTACTAAAGTTTTCAGTTACCTTTATTAACTCTGTCAACTGGAGGTCAGTGGAGGCAAATAGTTTTAAGTCATCCATGAAAAGAAGGTGAGATATTACTTGACCTCTGCTGTGCAACCGATAGCCTAGCCCTGAATTCTCGAGCAAAGTGCTAAGAGGATTCAGTGCTAGACAAAACCACAAGGGACTCAAACTGTCACCTTGGAAGATCCCTCGTTGAATCTTAATAGGATCGCCGCATCCGAGAGTCCGTCGACACCCTGGATAGCGAAGAACCGTACTCCACTGCCCCATACACGTCTTCAGGAAAGTGCATAGAGTTGAATCAACTTTGTACAACTCTAGCACTCTCAAGAGCCATGTATGTGGCACAGAGTCGTAGGCCTTCTTATAATCTATCCAGCATGTCGCTAGATCCTTTCGGCTACGGCGAACCTGTTGGCTAATGGTCATGTCTATAAGGAGTAGCTCTTTAGTACCACGCGACCCACTTTTACATCCATTTTGAGAACTGGACATGATTTTATTAGTATATATATGTTTGGCCAGTTTAGTTCTCAAAATGGATGTAAAAAGTTTATAGACCGTCGGTAGGCAGGTTATAGGTCTATAATTTTTTGGGTCCGTGGTACTTCCTGTTTTAAAAAGCAGGTGGGTAATGCCAGTTGTTAAGAAAATTGGAAGCGTTCCTGATTCTAGAGATGATTGGAATTGGGACGCCAAACGAGCATGTGCACTACGCAGCCACTTCAACCAAAAGTTGTGCAATCCGTCCGGACCTGCCGCTTTCCAGTTTGGTAACGGACGGACTGCACAACTAACATCTGTAGCTGTAATAGCTACGGCATCCATATTAGGGATTGTCGCACATGATCGCTCAACATCCCTAAACCAACCATCTTCCGTGTGGCTAACGGGGGTCGACCAGATGCTACTCCAGAACGTATTTGTAGTTTCATTATCTGGTAGACTCCCATCATCCACACCTAGACCGGGACGCTCCCAATTTCTATACACCCACCTTTCATCCTTTTGGAATGTGCGATTCTGGGAATATCTGCCTATACGTTTTTTATAGCGTTTGATACGATTTGCCCACGCATAAATCTTCTGCTTCAGGAAGTCGATGCGTTCTGTGACCCGCGACGCGTATTCTCGTGGCCTAATACCCGTTCCTGCAAAGGCGCGGGTCACAAAACGCATCACTCTCGGGCGAGTATTGCCCGACCTGAAGCAGATCAGCTTGCCAATGAGTGCCCTAGACTCAGCGATACGACGCTCAATCCTGCACTGCCAAGCCGGCACAGCATTATTTCGGGTAGCCATATCAATGTTGCTTTGTATGTTGACATTGGCTATCCGACATGCCGCTACAGCCGCACAGTACAGAATTGAGTGTGTATCACTGAGATTTTCACTATTGTCTAGGTATGTAGACAATAGTGAATCCAGGGCACACACCAGCGCCAAATTTTTCTTATGCGTGGGCAAACGCGGCAGACGAGGCCTATTTACTAAGGCCTCGTAACGATATTCCCTGATGGCACATTCCAAAGTACTCCTTACATTATCCATGTACTGGGCACTTACTTGTATATCCCCACCATTCACTTCTTCAACACTTTGTTGCCTTAGTGTGTCAATTGTCACTGCCGTTACACATTCACGTGTGGAAGGAGGAATGGGAGGGTTACCTTGCAAGCCTGAGCGTAGCCTCTCAAGTGCATCGTCATCCAGCAAACGACAGCGCTGGATTGCGCGCACTTGATCCGACAGTCGCTGCGCCGAAACGTTGACGGCCGGTTCCAAGTCCTGAAACAGAGGCAGCATGCGATCACGGTACGCCGTAAGGTTGGTACCCCCCTCTGTAGCCACATAATATGCCCGCATGACATTCTCATTCATGGATCTAGTCCACCTCATGCGGTGCACATCACCACCGGTAGCGGGGGCCCTGTTCGAGACCGATGAGCCTCGGGGTCCTAAGCCATTCGGTGGCCGGCCTCTCCCTCGCCGGCGGACAGGTGGTGGCGACGACGGCGGGGAGAAAAACTCGTCGCTAGATGCGCTCGACGCCTCAACACTCACCGGCGATGCTGCTGCTGGTGCCGGCGGCTGTGAGGCGGAACTGAGCGACGAGTCCGGAGGTGTTAAGCGTGCTGCAGCTGCTTTTCTAGCTCTGGTCAACATTTATACCAACTTTTCTTGCTTTTATATTTGTTTTTGTTTGTAATGTTTGTTTTGACATATAGTGTCATCTTCACTGTATTTATCTAATATTATTTCTTAAATTTTAATGGCTTTTATATGTAAATCCGTATATTTATTCTTATTATTATTATTATTATTATGTTGTTTTTTCTTGGGTGTACTCGGAAATATCCGGTGATACGCTGATGGCACGGGCCTAAGCCAAGTGAACATCAGACATGTTGTGTGTGTGCTTGTGATGTGTGGGCGATGTCATTATTTGTTAGGGGTTGGGTACTGTCCGGTTCGCACTGAAGAAATTTTCTTACTATTCTACATGTGTTGAGTATCACTGCTTTTTGCAATAGGTGATAGGTGTGTGGTGGTAAATCTAAAATCTTAAGGCATTGGTGTAATTGTTTTGGAATTACTCCTGTTGTTGAAATAACAATCGGTATAATCGTTACTTTTTGTAGGTTCCATAATCGTATAATTTCATCTTTAAGTTCAATAGTTATTATTATTATTATTATTATTATTATGCCGTTTATTTAATATATTTCTCATGATCACATTTTACAGACTTAAATATTACATTAAAAATATAAATTAAATATATAAAATGGGACCACGGAGACCCACCGGTATCGGGCACAGGGACCAAGCTACCGGTGGTTAGGGCTCCAGAGAGAGGAACCTCCGTACGATGCGTGTCGTGTCCAGCAATACTGCCTTCTGTATAGAGGACTTGATCCAGCCGTCTAACGAGAGCCTCTTGAGGTGGTGGTCGAGGCTCTTGGCAATAAGACCATTTACGGTCACGACTATCGGTACAATGATCGCCGAGTCAACATCCCACATGTCGACAATCTCGTGAGCCAGGTCCAAATACTTAATTTGTTTATCTTTTTCGGCTTTCACGAGATTCTCGTCATGGGGTATGGTGACGTCGATGATCATTGCAAGGCGCTCTAATCGGTCTATCACCACAATGTCCGGCTTGTTAGCCACTATAGTTCTGTCAGTAATGATAGACCGATCCCAATACAGAGTAGCACGACCATTTTCAAGAACTGGGTCGGGCACATACCTGTAGTACGGTATTTCAGAGTCGACAAGTTGGTACTTTAAGGCAAGTTGCTGGTGGACAATCCTGGCTACTTGGTTGTGTCTATGCAAATATTCGCCGTTGGCAAGACGAGAACAACCGGATACTATATGTCTAAGCGATTCACCAGGCTGGTGACATGCCCGACATATGTCAGCCGTCCCATCCCTTAGAATATACTTCCGGTAGTTGTTCGTCATGACAACTTCGTCCATAATCGCAAAGACAAAACCTTCTGTTTCGGCGAAAAGATCGCCAAAACGCAGCCAGGACACCGACGCTGAGAAATCTACGTCGGGCCCATGCAAGGCCCGGTAAAAACGTCCATGCAGCTCTTTACCTTTCCATACTTCCCTGCGCTCCTCTACACCAAGTACGGCAGGTTTGCGCCAGTTCTCTTTAGCCAGACCCAGCGGGGTAAGCCCTCTGTCCACTGCTACCACATCTCGGTGCACACCCGCGTCGGTGTGGAGAAAGTATTCTCTGAGATTGCACACCTCGCGATTGTGGAGGGTCTTGGCACTCAAGAAGCCACGACCCCCACACTTGCGCGGGATGTACAATCTCATCACCGACGAACGCGGGTGATGCATCCGGTATGTCGTGAGTAGACATCGAACTTTCCTATCCAAGGCGTCCAATTCTGTTTGAGTCCATCTGAGTATGCCGAAGGAGTACATTAAGACGGGCATGGCCCAACCGTTACAGGCACGCACCTTATTTCCGCCCGATAAAAAGCTTTTTAAGACTTTCTTCAGGCGGCCAAAGAAACGTGCCTGCAACGCCTGTTTCATGCCAGCGTCATCAATGTTTAATGCCTGCGACATACCCAGATATTTGTAGGTTTCCGTTGCAGAGAGAGATCTAAGTTGTGTGAAATCGGAGAGCTCTATACTATCAGATTCCACACTCCTGCCTCGCTTTACATGCATGACCGCACATTTATCCACACCGAACTCCATCTTAATTGAATTACTAAAGCTTTCAGTTATCTTTAGTAACTCGGTTAATTGGAGGTCAATGGGGGCAAATAGTTTGAGGTCATCCATGAAAAGGAGGTGAGAAATAACTTGACCTCTAGTCTGCAACCGATAGCCTAGCCCTGAACTCTCGAGCAAAGTGCTCAGCGGGTTCAGTGCTAGGCAAAACCATAGTGGACTCAAACTGTCGCCTTGGAAAATACCCCGCTTGATCTTTACAGGTTCGCCATACCCGCAAGGCTGTCGACACCCTGGATAGCGAAGCACCGTACTCCATTGCCCCATACATGCCCTCAAGAGGGCGCATAGAGTTGCATCTACTTTGTACAACTCCAGCACCCTCAAGAGCCACGTATGTGGCACAGAGTCATAGGCCTTCTTATAGTCTATCCAGCATGTCGCCAGATTCTTTCGACTACGACGAACCTGTTGGCTAATGGCCATGTCGATAAGGAGTAGCTCCTTAGTACCACGTGCCCGGCTTCTACATCCATTTTGAGACTCAGATAAAATTTTATTATTGAATATATGTAATTCCAATTTTGTTCTCAAAATGGATGTAAAAACTTTATACACCGTCGGTAGGCAAGTAATCGGCCTATAGTTTGTAGGCTCCGTGGTACTACCAGATTTGTGGAGCAGGTGAGTAACGCCAGTTGTCATAAAACTTGGCAGCGATCCTGAATCTAGAGCCGACTGGAATTGGGATGCCAAGCGAGCATGTGCACTGCGTAGCCATTTTAACCAGAAATTGTGCAATCCGTCCGGTCCCGCTGATTTCCAATTGGCTAACGGACGGACTGCACAATATACATCCATGGCATCAATGGCTACGGGCTCCATGGGAGATATTACCTCACATGATCGCTTAACATCGCCAATCCAGCCACCTTCTGTATGGCTGACGGGAGTCGACCAAATGCTGCGCCAGAACGCAATCGTGTTCGCATCATCTGGTCGACACCCATCATCCACACCTGGTTCAGGTCGCTCCCAATTCCTATAGAACAACTTCTCATCTCTTTGGAATGCGTGATTTTGGGAATATCGGTCAATCCTTTTTTTGTACCGCCTGATGCGATTCGCCCACGCATAGATTTTCTGCTTCAGGAAGTCGATGCGTTCTGTGACCCGAGACGTATATTCTTGAGGACAAAGTCCTGTCCCCTTAAACGCCCGAGTCACAAAACGCATCACTCTCGGGCGGGTATTGCCCGACCTGAAGCAGCTAAGCTTGCCTATGAGTGCCCTGCTCTCAGCAATACGGCGCTCAATTCTACGCTGCCAAGCCGGAACGGCATCGCGAGGGCTAATAGCAATACTGTTTCGTATTTTAATATTAGCCACTCGACACGCCGCTACAGCCGCGCAGTATAGAATTGAGTGTGTATCACTAAGATTTTCACTAGTGTCTATGTAAGTAGGCAATAGTGAATCCAGGGCACCCACAAGCGCCATATTTTTTCTATGCGTGGGTAAACGCGGCAGCCGGGGTCTGTTTTCTAATGTAGCATACCGATATTCCCCAACAGCGCACTCCAAAGTACTCCTTATCTTATCTATGCATTGGGTACTTACTTGTGTATCCCTGTTTAACCCTTCCTCGCCTTCTTCTTGTGTCCTGAGTGAGGCGTGCGATATTGGCGCCTCATTGTGTGCAAGAGGTGGGTTTTCAGGAATACCTCGCAAGTCTGAGCGTAGCCTCTCAAGTGCGTCGTCATCCAACAGGCGGCAGCGTTGAATGGCTCGCACTTGATCCGACAGTCGTTGTGCCGAAACGTTAACAGCTGGTTCCAAGGCCTGAAACAGAGGCAGTAAGCGGTCACGGTACGCCGTAAGGTTGGTTCCTCCCTCTGTAGCCACAAAATATGCCCGCATGACGTTCTCATTCATTGATTGAGTCCATCTCATGCGGCGCACATCACCACCGGCAGCGGGGGCCCTGTTCGAAACCGGTGGGTCTCGGGGTCCCAAGCGTGACGGCGGCCGGCCTCTTCCCCGGCGGCGCGCTGGTGTTGGTGTCGTCGGCGGGGAAAAATACTCATCACTCGATGAGCTCGACGCCTCAGTAATGGCCGGCGCTGCTGGCGCCGGCGGCTGCGAGGCGGAGCTGAGTGACGAGTCCGGGGGTCTTAATTGTGCCGCTGCTTTGGCTCTGGTCAACATTTTTTCTTGGATTTTATTGTATTGTTTACATTTACAATGTTTATGTTTTTGACATCTGATGTCATCTTGCTTTCTTGATATTTTATAATTATATTCTGTTTTCCTTTTTGGTTTTATAAAAAGTTTGCTCTGCTATTATTTATAGGTATACACAATATGGTTATTACTTAAGTATACAGCCTCCGAAATAATAAAATAAAAATACAAAATTTATCCAAGAAAATGATGTTTGTTGACGTTTAGTGTTACCAGTTATTATTGTATGTTATTATATGTTATTATTATTATTATTAAAGCTTGATAAGAGTAAAAACTTTAGTAAACATTCAATATGCCGTTATTCTAAAAACAAATTAATGTTTCCGTTGAGTGAAACCTTGTAAGTAATTTTAAGATTAAAGTAACCTTCTTTATCTATTGGTAGCATGTTAATAATAGAACACATTTTTATTCTAAAAAGAAATTACCATGTAACTACATAAACAATATCCGAATTTTGTTAACTTTTTAGAACACTCCAGACTTTTCTAATTTGAGTTATAAATAACTGATATCCTCGTCATTTTTGGCAGGTTGGATAATCTGTCAAGTAAAACTTCTGAGCAGATGTTTTATAAATGTTTTTTTATATATCAAAAATAGATTTGCCATTATCTTAAAATATTAACGAAACTTTATTATGACGTAATCGCATTGCGATACCTTCCCCAAGGATTTAAAGTTCTAAAATATATTTTATCTTCGTGCAGACTCATAAATATATTCAGGTTAACTGGTGCCTGAAAAAGCCAAATTTCAAAGAATAAGTGTCACATAAAACATTTAGGTCCCAAAATATCATTACTTAGCGTAAAGGTTAAAGGTTGGCGCCTTTTCTCGTAAACCACGCCTGCGGAAATGAGTACGGAGAACTTGTCGTTTTGGGTTTCTGGTTTGCGTTTGATCACCTTTGGGATTGGCCCAGCTGCTTAACGAACTGCGACATTGTTTGCAATCTACCGTTGCATTATTAACTTATGTCCAACTGTCCGACGGCTGAAGATTAGGATACAAGGAAAATGGACGACTATAAAATGAGCATTTAAGACCTAGGCTTACATGTACTTATAGTATCAATTATATATAAAATGATACGTAGATGCGCTTGGGTATGTAGTTAATTTAGTTAAAACAAAAATACTTTTCTGGTGCTAATAGATACTGCTACTTATTTTAGTGAAGCGATTATGAATTCATTTCTAGCGAAATACAGGAATATAGGTTTTGTGTATTAGCCATATGTATAGCACACAACAGAACGTGAACATTGTTGCAAAATACACCATATCGATAGGAAATCGGCATTGCACATTGCACGCGTACGAAGCCAGGGCGGATACGAAATGACTTCTGAGAAAGTATTCCTTTCATTCTAGAACATTTCGAATCATGTTTTATCTATATGTCCACTATAAAGGTAGCGACGCCAAGACGAGTGTTCATTTCTTCAAGAACGAGTAGTTCTTTGCCTTGCCCCTCATCTTTATAAATTTACAAACCGACTGCTTTACCCTTTAGTTTTCTTTAATGCTTTTGGCTCCTAGAATTAATACGTTGATGCCAATTTTCATGTTCCTACATTCCTATCTATACTATAATAAAACTGTAGAGATGAAAATGTCTGTACATTAAAGATATTTTGACGACAATTAGCTAAAAAATCTAGGAAAATGTAAAAAAGCAATACTTGATAATTTTTAGAATTTATGTCTGTCTGTCTGTCTGTCCGACGTCTTTCCCTATATTGCTAAAGATCTCTAAAATGGCGAAATTGATTTCAATAAAACTTACACTCATGTACAAAGGATACTCAAACCTATAAAATAGTATATGTTACATCACAATCGGTTGAGTGGTTTTCGGTGTACAGCTTGACCTCTTCTTTGTACGTAGTCCCAAACAAAACAGGGATCATCCAAAACTGGTTATATAATTATGTGGTGCCATCTATGATCATTATAAGTTTGTTAGTAAAAGTATAGTTAGTCCAAATAGGAACCTTCAAAGTGTTTTATGGCTATTTACCGACCGATAGATAGATGACACTATTTTCAAATTATTTTCTAGCAAAATTAATGTTTCTTGCAAAACAGACAATAATTATGTGTCGGGTATCTTTCTGTTATAAAAAAATAATAGAGCATAATATTCGGCACTTTCATAAACAAAAAGTCTCTGTGTCAAAATTTATAACAACTATCTATACTATAATAAAACTGTAGAGGTGAAAAAGTCTGTAGGTACATTAAAGATATTTTGACGAAAATTAGCTCAAAAATCTAGGAAAATGCTAAAAAGCAATACTTGATAATTTTTTGAATTTATGTCTGTCTGTCTGTTTGTTTCGTTCGATCGTGTTCTGTACTTATACAGGTGACATTATACCCAAATTCCCACACCTCACGTACGTGGGAATCCGTGGGTGGAAGACTGAGGCCTGAATTCAGATACCTCTTGAGTAACTCAACGGAACTATCTTACTTTCGGCAGGGCTGGATATTCATAGCCCTGTGTGTAGATATTTTCTAAATAAATCGCAGGGACAGACTTGAATCAGCTGGAATCGACTCCCGAACATGTTGTTTTTCACATGGTCAGTTATACGTGGCATGTTCACAAGTAAGCGGTAAAAATAATTTACATGTTCTATGTGAAGGTGGTAAAACAGATAATGTTGTGTATAAAGAAATAAGGCAATAGGCTCGCCCCCTATTACGTGGGACCCAAAAATTGAAGGCGAAATGTGGGTGTAATATTACACCTCTGTCTAACCCTTCGGGGATACAGGCGTGAGCCTGTAAAAAAAAAAAAAATTATCTAATGATATGTATTATATAATCTATACATATATATAAAAGAAAATCGTGTTAGTTACACTATTTATAACTCAAGAACGGCATAACCGATTTGGCTGAAAATTGGTGGGGAGGTAGCTCAGAACCAGGAAAAACACATATGATACAATTAGCTGCAAAAAATAATCTAGGAGGGATTTTAGAGAGGGTCGAAGTTTGTAGTGACAAACCTACTACCTTTGACAGTAAGAACGCTTGCGCTATATGGGCTATCGTATATCTGTCAGTACTGTCACATTATACATTGTCCTATGGTGCACTGTCATTACTTCGTTCGCTTACATATATAAACTAATAATTATTGTAACAGCTTTGGCTTATCCCTACTAATATCAGGTATACATGCGAAAATGTGTACCTATGTATGTATCTACCGATTTCACGCTAAACCGGCTGAACTTATATTCTCTACTCATAAATGCGAAAGTGTGTCTAGAGAAGACCATGGCTTTGACATTTGACTGTATGCAAAATGATGTTGTTGAGCACCTTCTGGTAGATAATGTCATGAATACTGACCAAGTTACTTCAAGGTACCCTATAGAGTTTCTGAACTCTCAGGAGTACCTTCATGCAACTTGAGACCGAACGTTGGTGTTCCAGTCCTATCAATGCGGAATCTTAATGCACTAAAGCTTTGTAATGGCAAACGGCTACAAGTAACACCAAGGATGAAACATTATAAAAGCTATTCGCTATTGCGAGTCAGACTTGCTCATGAAGGGTTCCGTAGTGCAGGTATCCACATACCATAGCCATTATCTTCGACTAACTATTATGGTAGTATAGTATTTGTCTAAACGACAAAGCTATATTTGCAGTTTTTAAGATGTGCTTTATTTCAGAAACTGCTGACTACATATCGTTCAAATCAATTTTCGTTGGAAGTTTTTATAACGATCTACAGGATATATTTTTTATAGATTTGTCACTCTCTTACTTTAAAAGTTAGAGGGATCCTCACACCCATTTTACCACTTTGGAACCGTATATCTTTCAAACGACTGACTTTGAGAAACAATGGTTTTAGGAACCTCAAAGTAATTTTTAACGACCTATTTTCCACATCAGTTCCATGTATGAAGAAATTATCTTATAAATTATCCTTAATATTCAATATTTTTTGGTTTTGGTAGTTCACAGAATACGTCTAACTACCAATTTTCAAATGTGTAAACTGAATAGTTTCGGCATAAAGTGGCTGTGACATACGGACTGACGGACATAGCGCGTCTATAAATATTCCGTGTTTAGCCATTTTTGACTACGGAACTCTAAAAATACTGTTTACAGAAATGTTTTAAATACTTATTGCGGTTATATTTCTTATCAGTCCCTATGACTAGAATTAAAACGAAAATTACTATCGGACGATGAAGGAGTTATGTGTTACCCCGAATTTAACGTGAGCGAAGCCGCGGGCGAAAGCTAGTATGATATATAATCAACTTTAGCCTAAATACCTGTAAATATGTTGGTAAGAAACATAGCGATAATAGAAAACGCAATAACGTATTAAACCTTAAAGGCTTTAATAAAATTGCTCAGGTGTTTTATAAATAGTGTCACGTGAATTTTCAATAGAAATCACTAGAGCTGCCGAATTTTTACACAGCTTTGTAGAGCCCGTGACTTGTGACGCAACGGTAGTCGCGCAGCTGAGCGGTGCGCAAAGTTTGGGCACGTTGTCGGGAGAAAGAGCTTTGATGGGATAAAAAACGTATATCTACATCGTGAAGCCCTTGATAAGGCAGTAAATAGTCAATTACCTTTTTTACTTAAATTGCTAATCGTTTTTTTGTCGGATGTCTCAATAGCTTTTTCGAAAAGGATTTTTTTTTCTAATTAATCAGTTTTATTAAATCTATGACATAAATATTCAAATGAAATGAACCTTTAATTTTGATTGATATAATGCTAACTTTCACCAATAAAAAAATGCAGTAACTCAAAATAATGAAAGTTAGGAACCTGTAATTATCTTATTAAATACCTTTCCAATATGTACTAGAAATATTAAGAATAATGGTTCGTTTGTATTGAACACACATTAAACCATTAAAAAATACATAGACCTACCAATGATGTTGATAGTTAGGTGCGTGATAATTATATTCCTAGCATACCTAATAGAGAACCTACTGAGTCTAGTTCCATCCGTGTCACCTGTAATATACATAAAACGTATTTTACTACCCATTACTTTCAGGCATCTGATGGACATTTACAATGAAATTTTATTAAACTTTTAATGAAAAGCCTACTCCATAAATACATCGTCGGGAGCCAAGCCCCGGCTTAACGTGCTCTTAATTATATAGAGTAGGTAGTCCAGCGCAGGTAATCCTCGAAATCTATCTAGACCGATCCGTCAGACGACTGGAAATGAATGACTTGTTCTTGTATTATTTAACTTGTAATGAAGACAACTGGATCTTCTTACGTCTTTCGCTATGATTTATGCATACCTAATCTAGGATTTATGCTTAGATTACTAACATTATCTCTACTTGGCCATAGATTAATAATTGGTCTCGGAGGGAGGAATATTTTAGGCTCTGTAAATACTATGTAACATTAGGTACACTATTAAACTAAGGTGCCAAGAAAAAAGAAAGATAGGTAACTTAGTTTTTTGTAGACCTTAATATTGTTTGAAAAGGAGTGACAATCTTAATCAAGATTTGAAATAGATAGAGACATCTTTTGACTAGAAGCTCTTTTGATGTATTACTATAAATTATAGATCTATTGTTTAAGCTGCCCCGATTTTATTTAACTAAACCTATTTCCTTTCTGGAATTAAACGTAGAAACAAAATTGAGATCTGTTTCAGTAATGAAAGTGGTGCCAATTTTGTTGAGTTATCTTAGTACTTCAATGAATTGTCTCTGATTTGCAAGATATTTTCATTAACAAAATAATGATAGCGCCCCGTTGTGAAATAGTCGGCAACAGTAACCATATCTATCTACATAATTATGTCGGAAACGGATAAACCGACTACAGCTTAACACGATATACCACGCCTGCAAATGCCATACACATTCCTAGCTATACCTAACCTTGCTTTAACTATCCCTCGTTAGGCTATTGAAATATGCCGCAGGTCGTTAGCGAACTCATACGTTTTTCATATCCAGGAAAATGCAGTTTTAATATGAAGCCCGTCATGCTGGCTCTGGCTAATTACGACTCATGGGACTTACACCGGTCATAACATGATCCATTACATAACGGTCATTTCATTACGTAGGTATTTTATTATACATGTTCATACGTTTCAGATTCCAACTACGTTACGTATCGGTTACATCATTTTCATTTGCTAGAAATTACCGCTTCAAGAAAAGTGAAACTGAAATGGGCAGTTTATCGACATATTGGTTATGTAACGCCATTAATATTAGCTCTTACATAATCTATGTATATAAATCATAATACCAAAAGGAGACTTCTACATTCGGAAGCCTTCTGAGGAATTCACTGCCTGTATTTTGGCTGTGAATTTTTCAAATATAGTCCTTTTTTTAAACATTTGTTACAGGCTTTCAAGAACCTATGTTATTCACTTGAACTTTAAAGAGCTGAGCTATATGTATTTATGCCTGGTTCGGCTTCTAAGAATACATTAAAATTGACAGCTTTCTTTGCTTCTTGCATATCTGACTTATTTGCTGCAATGTTAGGAACTGCTGTCATTTTAAATCTTCATCACCATCTAAAGAGCTTAACTGCTGTTTACGTATTTGTCGAGAGAGATAGTTGATTAAACACGCAGAGCTACCTGTAAAATTCGTATAAAATAGCCGGATTACATCTGTGGAGATAATCTTGTCGCTTGGCTATCGCATATCACGCCATGAGGACGCGTAAAGACTGACAATTATAAAAGTATGCGTTAAAGCTCAAAACATCCGCATTCTTTAGAAATGCAAAGCATCTGTACAACCCAACTTCATTTAAGCCTAAACATTCTTGTATGTGGGATAGAACGCGAGCCCATGAATGCGGTCTCGGCAGGCTCCTAATAGCGACCAGGGCACATGCCCTAAGGTATGCCATGCATATAAGGTATCTACATAGATACCCGCTGTTCATATGCTAGAGGGTTAAAGGTAGATCCGCCTTGAATGCGTTGATTAAGTGCTTTGTTCAACACTACTGCAATTACTTTAGCCTTGTGAAGATACATGTGTATTACTATGCTAACATACTTATCACCTGCTTTGTAACGAAACAGAGTTCAAACTAAAAAAGAAGCTAAATATTTTATAACAGTCTGATTGCCGGTTATTTTCACAATTTTTGAGTCCCCACCTAGTCTACTACTTTTAATATTCGCTACTGAGCAAGTATAATATTACTGCGCTTTATGCCAGTCTTGCGTACATTACTCAGAATTATTACAGAGCGCTCGCGAAGAAAGAAACTCCGTGGCAAATGATGGAGCTATATTTTTCTGCATTAAAGCTAGCTTTTAGGCACACTAGTGCTATGCAAACTACTTTATTTTATTTTATGGAAATAGTATTTTATGCAAGACCAGAACATAAATTTAATACTGGTTGTTTTCCGGCATAAGTCTATTACTGTGTACCATTCTGCACAAAAGGACTATGCAATTTTGGCAGTTTTAACTGTTGTAACGTTGTTAATTTAAGTGTTGATATGGTTGTTACTCATAAATTCATCATATCTGAAGACCTAAATGAGCAAATTATTTGAATCTTGCTAACATGAATTCAGAAAGTTTGTATGTAACTTGGTTTCTTGTTTCTTATCAGAATCATCCAAGGTTTTGCTTATAAAACTTTGTACGTATATCTCCATATAGTGCTGGAGTTTCTGTTAAATTTCAAAATGAATGTGGCCGAGTTGGTTATATGGGCAACTTCAGAATAGGTAGAAGGTCAAAACGCGATCGTATAAGCTGATGCAACTCGTTGTCACGCCAAATTGGGATCGATGCACACCTGTCTGCTGTAGTGTACCTAATAGTGTTGGCTTTAGACCTTGAGTTTTATCTACATATGTGTGCGTTGCACGGTAGTACCTACTGTAAATCGCGCTTCAACTTATGTAGCACATATTTGATCTAATCAAGTTGTTATATTAAAATGGAACATTATATATTTCAATGCGTGATCGAGGGCGGGGGCCTAACATGCATTGGTAAACGATAATTACCTTCTATGTAGGACTTTTTAGAATAACAAATTATGCAAATTAGATTAATTTCCTTTTCGCGTTAATATTGAGATATTAAATATTAACGCGAGCAGGAAATTAATTCATCAATTCACCACGAATAGCCACGCGAATTGCATTCGTTCCACGGGATCCAAATGTCGTCATTTAATGGCTCCTCTGTTTCTTGTGGCTATTTCTATTTGCTTTAAATTTAGGTTAAGTTTACTCATTTTAAGATAGACATTGATGCCTTATGAGGTAATTTAGGTACGATGTGTTACTAATAATGTCTTTGGCTCACTTTATTCTATTGTAATTTTCAGCCGAACAGTATTCCTTACGAAAGCGTGACAGTGTTTTGTCCGTCGGAGCGCGCAGAACTAGTCGACCTACTGACGTCAGAAGACATATTGTTGGACCTCACCCAGCCATTGTACCTGAACTTTACTCACGAGGCGATCGTGAATCGCCTCGAAAAGCACTATGAGGGGCACGACAAGATTACCGGCGATGTATATACCTGTGATAACCCACCTACGGACGCCAGTACTGATGGGTATGATAAATTTAGTCTTAGTTTGTAGACGTCTTTAAGATTTATTTTGATTTGTCATCAATAGATCGATAGCACCCACACATTGACACATTCCGGTGAACAGCATTAAGTTTAGATTGAAGGTATTTACGCTGACGACATAAACAGAACTTCGGCAATCACTTTATTCGTGTGACTTTGCCACGACTCTCCTCAAACAGTTGCTAAACTCTACTTTACTGAAATGCTCTCTAGATTCGATTAGACTGTTTAACTCAGCAAAATTAAATATAGCTTTTGAATTAATCTCATCTGCTTTATCTTAATTCGTAGGCTATGATTGCTCCAGATTACTGTACTTAAATGTAAAAACCTGAAACCAACTTGGCAAATTTATAGGTAATCATTTCACAGTCTAGTAGGTACCTACTTGTAAGCAGTAAAGCTCAAATAAGTAAATAATGCAAAGTAAGATTATACTAATTTAATGCAGGCACACACGAAAATTTAAGAATCTGTATGCGGTGATTAGGTACATTCATTTGACGATATTTTCGATAAAATTATCCAATGGCTATGATTTAAATTCCGACATGCTGCACATTATACTCATCAAATATACACAGAAGTTTCTGTGCGTGTTATATTGAACATGTTGTTCTTCGTCTACGCAAGTATGGTATTAAAAATGTTATTTCTCCTACAGACTGCCACCGGACGTGGAGTTAGTTCGCTTACTGCCGGAACACATGAAGGCGGTCTACGACTTGTACCCAGCGAGTGACATCGAGTGCCGCGAAGTGTTCGAGAAGCTGGTAGCCGAGCTACCGGCCTACGGCATCTTCGTGGAGGGACAGCTGGCCGCGTGGATGGTACAGTCGTACTACGGCGCCATGTTCTCCATGCAGACCAGGCCAGAGTTCCGCAGGAAAGGCTACGGTATCTACCTCGCGCGACGCCTCACCAAAGAAGTGGCCGCTCGCGGTTACAAACCCTTCGTCGTCATTCGTCCGGAGAACGACGCGTCCCGTTCTCTCTATACGAAGCTCGGCTTCGTGAAACGTTTCCGAACGGTGCGCGCCGTCCTGCGTCCCCGCTAAAGCGTTAAACGTTGATCACTAGCAGATTTTATTTTTTTAAGACTTTTGAATAAAATCAATTTAGCTTGCGATCTTTGATCGCCTAGAGAATTTTAGTAGTAGCTTTAAGATTGGAGCGGCTAGTGCTCTCGGTCTGCAGGAGCCGAGTCGTAATGACGGGCGTTAGCTCCGATACTTATCTTATAGGGCCTCTGCGATATTTTTCAGCCGTTAGCGTTTTTAATCTCCTAGTATCTACTTCTTAACGATGACAACGAATGGCTTTCTTGTCAGGCGTTTCTCGCGTACAAGTCTGCCTACATTTTGATACGTATTACATAGCTAATGCCTCATTCACTGCGCTTCATCAAGTCAGATTCGAGAGCTGTAGCCGTTTGCCGAGTTCTTTGGCGCTAGCCTAGTTACTGATTTCAACGATCCTAGCATGTCGAAAATTATTTGGAACCCTAACATTTGCTGATTCGCTACGGGCCGCCGTACCAACAGGCAGAAATGACCCCTGAATGACGGGGTTCCAATAATGTTCACATGATTAGCCTCTACTCATTTAGGCGAACGCTTCATTACCACTCGTTGATCGAGCGGAAACTGTTCTGTCTCATGGTTTATAAAATTTTTGGGACCCGTTTTGATCTGTGTGATAAAAAATGTTAGCGTTAACATTGAAGTACTTGAAATGTGTAAAAGTACATGAGAAAGAAAGGTTGCCGTCGTTGCACCCAGTTTGCACAATTCGAAAAATTAAATTTTCCAGCACCCTTAAATGACAAATGCAAGGAATATGAATGATTAAAATAATTACCGTCGTTTAAATTTTTGAACAATTTATTTGATAAAGAGTAATGAACGATGTACAAGCGGATCTGTAAAAGCAATGGGAAGGAGTGATAATTATTTTAATTTACATACAATTTAAGTTAAAATGTGATTTCCAATGATCATAAACCATAAGTAAGTATACCTACTTAGATATTTTCATAAACATAGATGAAACAAAAAAATACGGTGACTAGTTTTGGTTACTTAGTTATTATTAGTTTTTATAGCAAACAAGTTTTTATAAACAAGTACTTGGAGAAAATCATTGAAAATTTGATACGAAAACGTAGATAGGTAGGTATTTTAATACGGGAATGTATTTTACGATTGTATCGACTTATCTGTAAAGGTTTGCTATCATTATGTATACCTGAATATGATTAGAATTATTAATTTAATCATCGATTTATTATAATGGATATTATTGTGTGATATGATAATATTTATTGCTTTTTGAGTAACTTATTAATTATTATTAATTTGGCCATTTGGTATCTAGTATTTATTCTGTCTTCCTAAGACCTAAGCATGTATGATGAAAAAGTCTTATGACAAAATCGGATAGACTTAAATGGACTCGTTAAAAATGAAAAGTAAATAAATGTTGTGATCGTTTAATTTCATGAATATTACCAGAGAATTGCACTTGCCTTTGTTTTCGTTTTCACGGAGCACAGAGATATTGTCTGTTTTTTTTAATAAGGTATTGGCAACGGCCTGAAATTGTAGTTAAATTTTTGCTCAGAAATTTAAGCTTCCAGTTATTAATTCATTAAAGACATATATGCCAAATTACTTATTGTGTACCTATTGTTCATGAATTTTATTGTAATGATTATTTATAAAAAAATTGTGCTTGTCTTTATTTGTGTCAAAGTTTATTCAAACTGGATGATAGGATAAAGCCATTAAATGATAACCTATACGCGTTATTTTATCATCTTCGATAAAATAAATATTGTTTCTTATAAACAGGTGGTATATTATTACTTACAATTGACAAGTCAACTGTGTGTAAATATTCAACTGTTTATTTGAAAGGACACTCATACCATGCGATCATGCTACAAGCTTTCCCTACATACAAGTAGGTACATGTCGAATAAGTAGATCAAGATTTCTTGAAATTATTAATTGTAAGTACATTTTCTCTGAACACTCCCTTACTTATGTACCTAAATAAATATAACTAAAGGACACGTTCCGTCCTAAGCTGCAGTTGACATGAAAATCGCAGTGTATTTCACTCATATACAGAAGAAATATAAAGAATGTAGTATCCATTCTGTATTGTTTATCAGTTTATCACTTACCAACCTTGCAAAGGTATTGAGAAAACAATAAAAACCAAACATACATGTGTCAGTTTTATTTGCACCTTATTCCTATAGTACTAATACATACTGAGTGATTTAAATTTTCTATATGGCGTTCCCCTATGTCGTGACAAATAATTAATCGTACGGCGACAGTCTAATCTAGCTGTTGGGATCTATCGTCACTGCATAAGGTGTGGACGACAATGAATCGTATCGTCCTATATGTAATGTAACCTCCATGTACAAGTCACGACGCGGCGACATTTTAATCGGTAGGTACGATAAGCTGTGGCTACAAGCTACGACATAGTGGGACCGCGGTCTTAGACATAGACGTAGACCGTAGGTAGAACGAAACAAACGAGTAAGTAACTACTTACATAATTGAACCTTTTCTCTGTTTTCTTTAAACTATTCTAGAATGCAAATACAACAGCACCACCTTATAACGACCCGGTGGCGTAGCGGGAGTGTGAGCGACTGCTACGCCGAAGGTCGCGGGTTCGATTCCCACTCAAGTCAAACATGACACACACATGTGCATGAACGTACTTCTGGGTGTTTATATGTATATATAATATGTATGGATTTACAATAAAAAATATATCTATATGTATGTTTATGAATTGTCTAGTATCCAAGGTAAGAACTTTGAATAGTTTTGGACTAGATGATCATCATCATCATCATCAGCCTTTAACAGTCCACTGCTGGACTAGGCCTCTCCTTTGAAAGGAGGAATTGCCCTACTATACCACGCTGGCCAAACGGGTTGATATAGGGTTTGTATCAAGTTTTCCTTCTCTTACAGTGCTGTTCTCTTTATACATATTATACTCCCTCTGTCGGCTCTTACGACACCCATGGGATGTTTAGGTTTACGTGGCGATCAGTTGTATATAAATTTGCTGTATTTAAATTGTTGGAATTTAGGTATTATTGTAAGGGTAGGTGGTAGATAGATAATTAGTTATCTCTTTACGTTTCAAGGGAATGTTCAGTCCACGTCACTATAACTACGTGTAAAAAGAAAACAGTACCTAACACTAAAATATCTGGCATTCCAGGTATCCGCAATGTTAATTGTTTAGTATACAGTCAGCAATAAAACCTACTGGGGCTTTCCACAAGATATGGGCTATCCCACGGCTTGCTATATACGTAACATATGAATTCATTATATGGATGTGTGCCATAAATGCATGCTATGGAGCCTATTATATTATGGACTTTTCACGTTGGGCACCTCTCGATAAATCACATAACTAGAACTGCGAATCGTCAGCTTCAATGTAAACGGTGACTTAGTTTAGTACCACAGCTTGCACATCTAGTGGAAAAAGCACTCTCATCTTGTTGCGGTTGAAACCCTTTGCGAGCCGACCCGACTCGGACCGACCCGGTCGTATGTTACATTGGCGACTGAGTTGGAAGCTGGCGGAAGGCTGGCGATGAAGATGTGAGACGGTAGAGACTGAGGGCGTACCCACCACCGCGTCCTACTGCTACTTATGAAGGCGCACGTAGACACTTCGCCGCCTCCGCAGTGTTTGTGGCGCATGGGGAACGGCCTCTAGATCTCACCATACTCAAAAGTTACTTTGGTTAGAGGAGATAGTCGCGTGTATGACGTCCCAGACGCATAGACCTGCTGTTAGGTAGACACTGACGCGACATAAGCTTCATACAAAACATGTCAAACACGAATCTCGAATCTCAAAATCCATGTATGGTTCGAATATTGAAAATGGCCTTAGATCACGCCAATCACCCGTCAATACGTCACTTACCGCCACGAGTGTGAAACGATTTACCAACATTCGATTGGCCCATGAACCATTGATCAACTACAAGAGATCCCGTTGGTATAATATTCAGTGATGTACCGTTTTGTTGGGGAACTGTTCATGGGCCAAATGTTCTGTAGGTGAAAAGTTATTGGTCGAAACATTTTGTTGGTTAAACATTCACTGACGAGTGACGTTAAGTTCTGTTGGCAAAACATTCGTAGTTGGAAAGTTCTTTGGATGAAAAGTTCATGGTTTAAAGATTAGGTTGATCAATGGTTCACGGGCCAATCGAATGTTGGTAAATCGTTTCACACTCTACCCAAAGAATACCCAGACTCGAAACAACAATTTTTTGTACGAATTAAACCTCACTCGGCGCAGTGACAAGCGGCAAGGCTCACCTACTAAGCACACCCTTCATGCAATCTACCTCGATAGATTAATGGATAAAGATTTTAAATTTGTGAACTGTGCTAAAATGATCGCGGTAGTTTAGGTCTAAGTATATCCACAGTGTATCGGTGGATCGTCTCCCTACTAAACAAAATTGTTCAGTCAAAATTATCTAACAGCAAAGAGTACGATGTAATAGAATATTTTGATAATTCACCAAACTGACATATACATAGTTATTTAAAAAATAGGAATATATGTAAATGCAGCAGCCTGAAGTGACTAAAATACATTGTTTGCTAGAGTACTTAGTTAAGTACACATAACGACAAGTCAAGTTTAACAGTTCCAGTACGATTTTATTATTTATTTATTTACACTTTTTTGTACACAATGAAAAACATTCTTAGAAATTCTATATCTAGGTAGAGCAAAGGGCGGCCTTATCGCTGAAAGCGATTTCTACCAGGCAACCTTTGGATGGCGATATTATTGGTAGGAGAAAAACGGTAGTTGCATGTGTACCAGTAAACAAACTATATATTATCTAATTACTTATTTCTTACGCCATAAAACCCGTACAAAGGTCAAAGTCGCCAAGTGTACCTACCCATAATGTAGATATCTAAAACTAGATGGCTGGCATAGGTACGATCTTACTACTAAGACAGCTTCCCACGGTGCGTGGATTTGCGGACGAAACGGGCGGTAAATTTGATATATAACTTCATAGGTGCCGCGCTCGTCCGTCCGCGAAACCACGCACAGTAGCCAAGGCAGTGGGCTTTAGTTATACGGTGTATAATTTTTTTAAACCGGTATCTACATGACAAAGTTTGTGAGGTTAGGATTGATAGGATATGTACAGTAGTAATTAGGTGCCTAATTCCGTAGTATTACTTTACTCTATGGCCTAATTGATCTTGAACCTATCAGATTTGCACACAGAGGTCTGTGGAATTTCACACGGCCTACACTTTTATCACGATAACCGAACCTCACGTGAGCGAGCTTATGCTCGCTTATTGAACTGGTGATCTCAGCTTTTGCTTTAAAAATGATATATTCCATCCTTACATAAAGGTTGCGTGGTAGAGATCGCTCTTAGCGATAAGCCCGCCCTTTGTACGTTACTCATATTGTAAGACCTCCTACGATATGTTTCTGGTGTACAATAAAGTATAAATATATAAATAAAGCTTGTGAGATTTTACATGATTTTCATCCCAAAAAAATATGACTCAAGACATGGATTAATGTAACCATTGTGGATAGTAGACCCAAATCTGAAAAAGAACCCTTAATCCAACGATGATTAAATAGAATGCGAATCCCTCATAAAGGTCCAATTCATATCAAAGAATATGTAGGGTAAAGAATATTCGCGATATAATATTCAAAGCTACTAGCATTTTGAATATGTAATAATAATAATAATATTCTACCACATTCACACAACACCATCTAGTCCCAAACTAAATGCATAAGCAGACCTTATACTATGGGTACTAGACAATGGATAAACATACATAATACATACTTTTTTTTTTTGTAAATACATACATATTATACATATAAGCACCCAGACCAAGACAAACATCCATGTTCATGCACACAAATGTTTGACTTGAGCGGGGATCGAACCCGCGACCTTCGGCGTAGCAGTCGATTACACTCCCGCGGCGCCAACCGGTCGTCAAAATGTGGTGGTCGTCGTGTGAAGGAATATTGTAGAGAACTTTGGAAACTTGGACTGTAAGATTAACAGATTAAGGTTAAGCATATTGGTTTGGTTTCTGATGATCATATTTAAGGAATACCCTAGCATAAAGCGTTTAACATAATTTATGATCATGCTCTATAGAAATATTAATCTGTAACAAAATTACTCACTACGCGATTTCCTAGAAATTAAATCAAAATAGAAGATTTCCACATTTTTTTATGTAGGTAATTATGCAAATATCAATTGTGAAATCCAAATGGACATCGATCAGTTTATTAGAGTTTCTCAGTAACAATAAAAACGAACGTTATTGCTTTTACCTACTTTCCTCACTATAAGCTTTAGAGGCATTGAAAGCTAGATATCGGCAGACGTAACTCCCAAAGGGCCAATACAAAGGCGATTGCCTATAAATATATATAAAGCAGAACTACAATTACATCAAACGAATCTAGCGCACATTATTTGTCTATACACCAAGATAAGCTTATAAAACGAAAAGAAAAATAGACGAAAAGTTCTAGCGTGTATGAGGAAGGAGCTTTTCACAAACAAAACCTTCGTAACCTTATTATTTTCCAAACATAAAACGCTCATTCCAGATTTTATCGCGATAACACGAAAGAAGTTAACAACCTCTTTCGAGCACAAATCATATATATACAGAAACGTAATTTAAAAATAAATATGTATTTAAATCTTCCTTACTGTATGATTTAAATCTTTATGATTTAAATAAATACCTATAACACGATGTTCGAAGTTCGAACACCGTGTTATAGTGGTGTCCTATTTTGAGTCTTCGATAAAAAATTGCCACAGCAACAAAACTTAAGTTCTTATGTTACAGTAAACTTGAATAAAGTTTTTAATACAGTGGATTCAAATAAAACTCTTGATACAGCCTTCATCAAGTTGCATGTGCTACAACATTATTGACTTGTGAATCGACGCCTTAGGCACCGTAGCGCTTGTAAACTATTCACGATTCTTAAGAACTTGATGGTTTCAATTAGTACCAGTTGTTAAACTGTTAAGAATTTCAATTGAAAACGTTGTATATTTATAATTGTATAGTACATATATTGTATAATTATGTCTATATATAGGTAAATTCAACACTTGTTGGTTAGATTGGGCCAATATTTAAGTATTTGATTCTTATCCGTTGTTATGGTTACGTCGCGTACCACTGCCTTTTAGGAGTTATAAGGGTAATCAATTACTTGTCGTTTGGTCCTTTGTGCCGTCCTGTGGGAATGCGTTCGTTACCAGGTGTCCATTCTCTAAAAATCTTGAACCTGTACAGACCGTGAAATTTCGCTATACTTTTGACTTAGTGAAGTCAGATGCATAGTGAGATAGACCAATCCCATGATTGACAAGCCTGCAAGTATTTTCAGTTCTGGCTAGACTAGAAGATGACTGCGGCCTTTAATAAAGTCCTGAATATTAATCTAAACAACGCAAGACAATGATGATATTTCATTAATAATTAATCTGTTCGTAGGTACGCAGTAGCTCCTACAACGTTATTAAACATTATTCAAATAAAAATGCAGACCTTTTCCAAACAGATTGCATAAACATTATATATTCTGTGGCTGCCTAGCAAATATTTTTCAACGTTGAAATAGGTACACTGAACAACAAAGGCAAATTTTAATATCGCAGCAGTCATGTCGAGCTTGGCCTGAGACAGGATTTGTTACAGTATCGATACGGTTGGAAGAAAATTTCGATACATGCATTGGTATAAGTTATTTCTCGTAGATAATTACGTTTTCAATGGATATATAGCGTTAAAATTGTGGATTTAGTTGGTAAAGTCAAATCACATAACTTGTAACCCTAAAATATTGGCTTTAATAGTATACCTAATTGTTTAGTTAGACGTTTGCTTGCCGCACTCATTTTTCGAAATAGAGCATTGTGTGAAGGAGGTGGCGTATGTTGAATTCGATTGATCGAAACAGTTCCCTTACAAGTCCGTAATTTGGACAATGCTGCACGGAACCTCAAATTTCCATTCAGAGATTGTTCAGAAACCTCTTGCTTTGAGTTCTTCCTGTCCGTTGGTTGAACGTATTCGGAAAGTATTTCGAGATACAAGATGCTAGAGCAGGCTTAATGTTTCTAAAATAAACGAATATACCGTAAGCTGGTGTCTCTTCGGCCTCTGTGCAGCCCCTGCTATCCTTAATGGAAATATTGTTTATTTAACAAGCATCTACATACTTAAGTAAAGCAAATTAATAAAGCTAATAATACCAGTGACAAGTCACTTACCGTAATGCATATTAACTTAGTATTTAATATATTACAGTGCTCGGCGTTACGCGAGTAAACTCATTAAAACTGATTCTAAGTGACGCAGTTGACACGTCTTCAATCTACAGCCAACTCAACTTACTCTTACGTAGATTAAAAATTCATACCAGTGCTACGGTAACTTGTATCGTTGTTGAATCTGACAATTTTGAATACATAGATTCATAAAGAGATATCACGCCGACAGATGTGTAGGTACATATCCAAAATTTTTAGTTTTTCGTAGAAGCTCTACTCTGCGTAGCGTATTTTTTTAAGTTCGGTTATTTCCAATTTTATTAAAATATTGTACATAATATATTAAATATCTTTACGGATTTAAAGATCATCAAGTCATTCAGAAAAGTCATCAAGGTGTCAAAGTCGTCATATAGGTATGTACATGGGAGGGGCGAAGCCATAAACTAATGCACAGCAGTTTCGTAAGTGAAAAATTAATTTAGGATCTAACGGTATTCTTCATCTTAAAATTCGTTAAACCAATTTGTCCATTCATCAAAAGTGTAAACTTTCGTTTTTAATTGTAACGTTCATTTTTAATTGTAACGTTCAATTTTAAATTCAAATTGCGTTTAAAATTTAATGTCACAGTTAAAATGTTCTGACTCATACTGGTGTAGCCTTAAAGTCTTCAAATGTCTTTTGATCTAAATATTCTCAACACATCTAAGCTACAAGACTATTTCTACATATATGTTGTGGTAATGGCAGATGCTTCCCGCTGGCAAATTATTTCGGCCCATTAAGCTAAATTACGAATCACAGATATTGATTAGTATGCCTCGCCTTGCCTGCGTAGGCAATCAAGCATAAATTACGTACAAAATAATAAGCTATTTAGTTATCAATATATAACGAGATCTTCACTTAGTACTCTATCAATGTGCCGATACAGCAATCTGTGTCAGAATGAATTATATTTTATTTTAATATCTATTATTCTTACACGAAGAACACTATATTTCAGATTCTATCTTACGTGTATAGTTGTTACTGACAAAAATTAAGCTACCTACAGAAATATAGAACACAGGTTTCAATTTCGATCAAGATTAAAATAATAATTCAAATTAAATTCCTTCTGCATGCTAGCATGCAAATTCAAATTCAAATTAAATTTATTTGTTAAACACAGGTATATATTGAGATGTTACAGAATAAAGGAAGTGCAGTTCTGTGTCCTGCCAATGTTGGCGTACAAATATTCACATATTATTAACAAAAAAAGATATTAAAAATGTAATGAAAACATACAAATAACACAAATATCTAAAATAACAAACCTAAAAACTAACACATTTAACGGATAATACCTTAAAAACAGCAATTTTATAGTATATTAAATCTCGTCATTGAGGAAATCTGTAACTGAATAATAACACTTTTCAGTCAATAACATTCGTAACTGTTTTTTAAAAAGGCTTATGTTTAGTGTTTTTATTGACTCCGGCAGTTTATTGTATATTTTCGGCGCTAAACAAAACACACTTTTCCATAGCAGCGCCGTATTAACCTTACGAATACATAATACATTGTTTTTACGTCTACTGCGTGTGACGACATCGGACAATCTAGTAAATAAATGAGGATTTTTTTTCACAAATAATGCTACTTCAAATATAAACAGAGATGGAAGTGTCAAAATTTTATATTCAATGAAATAGGGTCTGCAGCTGTCCATAACTTGGAGGCCAAACATAGCTCTGATACATCTTTTTTGAAATTTAAAAGCTTTTTCTTTATGGGTAGAGTTGCCCCAGAAAATAATGCCGTATCGAAGAATAGATGCAACTATATCATGATAGGCAGTAATAAGCGCTTCTTTATTTACTACTCGTGACAGTTTTTGTAAAGCATAGGACGAGCTACTTATTTTTTTACAAATAACCTCTATATGGCCTTTCCAGTTTAACTGACTGTCAATTGTCAAACCAAGAAATTTGGCGTTATTTGTAGAACATATGTTTACACTTTGGTAATTAATCTTCAGCGTGCGATCATGAGACTGTCTTTGGCTAAACTCCATTATTTTAGTCTTGCTCAAATTTATCTTTAAATTATTATTTTCAAGCCACAATACCATTGAACTTAGTGCCTCATTAATGTCCGACTCATAGAGATTAGGTTTGTTGCAAGCTATGGTAACCGTACTGTCGTCAGCGAATACTGTTACGGGATGTTTTACTGCTTTAGGTAAGTCATTTATATAAACAATGAACAACAGCGGGCCCAAAACACTGCCTTGGGGAACACCGAATTCTATTTTACGCTGATTAGACATATATGTTTCTTCTTTTTAGTTTTAAAATTAAGTTTTTTTATTGCGACTAATTGTTTTCTGTCTTTTAAATATGATTTTATTAAATTAAGGACATTACCCCGTATTCCGTAGGCATCAAGCTTATTTAATAGAATATTGTGGTCAACATAATCAAACGCTTGTGACATATCACAATACACATCGGCATCGGCATCAGCAGAAATCGGAATTCTATTGTCAATACTTGACATTACTATATTTAAAAAGTCATAAATAGCCATATTTATAGTTCTTTCTTTACGAAAGCCTTTTTGTTCAGAACATAAAATGTTGTTTGATTCGAGATAGATACATATTTTATTATAAATATACTTCTCAAATATTTTTGAAAAAATTGGTAGAAGTGAGATTGGTCTATAATTTTGCATAAGGTCTTTATCGTCTTTTTATGTAATGGTTTGACAATAGATGCCGTAGCCGTTCAGGAAATGTGCCATGAATAATACAAAGATTTAAAATATAGCTCAGATGGTCACATATTAAATCTGCTACACATTTTATGACTTTTGTAGATATTTTGTCATTACCCACACTGCATTTATTTTTCAGATCTGTTATAATTTTAAGTATGTTATTTTGTGTACTTGCAACCATAAACATTGAATTTAGAGACGTATTTATATATTTAGTAATATTTTTACCGCGTTCGGTAATTGGTTTGATTTTATCTATAGTGAAGAATATAAAGTATGTGAAATAAAGTATAGAAGTATTCATTGAACTTATTTCCTATGACTTGTGGTTCGTGAAGAATTTTGTCATTAATGACAATTTTATTTATAGATTGTTTGGGGACATTTATTTTTGAAGAATTTATAATTTGCCATGTGTTGTTTTGTTTGTTTTAATACTGTATATATTTTGAGAACGTTTAGTAAGATTTATAATTTTTTTAAATAATTTTGTGTATCTATTGTATTTTAATTAATTACTAAGTGTAGGTTAAAGTCTGGCTTGCCACAACAATTCTCTTTTTTTTAAACTACATAATTTGATACCTCGAGATATCCATTTGCACTTTTTATTCACTTTAATAGTAACAACTTTAAGAGGGAAACATAAGTCATAAAATAATTTAAAAGTTTCAAAAAAGGAGTTATATGCTTTGTTAGGGTTATCACATTCATTTAGTTAATTTACTGATGCAATATCTAATTTTTTTTATGTTTTCATCAGAATAATCTCTCTGTAGGGAGAACCATTGAGGAGTTATAATTCTTTGAACCACGGGACATTTAATTATCTGTGCAGTATGATCCGACAGGTCATTGCATTTGACTTACAATGCCCTCTTGGAAAATTGTGTGCAATGTTGTCCAAACAAGTTTGGCTTTTTAATCTTGTTGGCTGCTCTATGGATAGTGTCAAATTAAAGGCTTGCAAAATACATTTTAGTTCAAGAGTACTATTATTGTTTTTTAATACATCAATATTTAAGTCGCCTGCTAAAATTATATGTTCATATTTTATCTTACTTATTTTAATTAATAATTGCTCCAATCTACTAAAAAATATATTCAAATTTCCCCCTGGTACTCTGTATACACAAATAATAATCATTTTGTATTTAGTTAACTCGATTGCACAACATTCAAAATCATTAACTACCGAGATCAATGAAGCATCAGGCAGCTGTTTCCAGTGGTGACCATTTCGTTCTTATATGCAAGAACCTCCTCTTTTACAATTTTTCCTACTAAAGTACGCTGCTAAAGTGTAGTTTGGTACATATAAATGCGTTTCATGACCTGACATTATAAAATGTTCAGTGATACATAAAACATCAACTGTTTGGATTTTTTCTGACAACTCATCCAAATAAATAGAAAGCATATCAGCTTTGTTCAAAAGTCCGGCAATGTTCTGATGCAGTAAATAAAAATATTTATTAGTGACGAAAAAAGTCTACATTCTCATCACAAGACTGTACAGGTGTTTTTATAGAACTATCAATACATACACTTAGGTTTAATGTCAATGTGTAACATTCGCGTAAACCCAAGAAGATATTTGTTTACAATTAACAATATAATTAAATTAAGTCTTAAAATAATAAAAAAAACGAATTAATATATACAAGGGAAAATTCAAAAAATTAAAATTTAGAAGGCGTCATGAAACTCATCCGCATCGCAGTCAATTGGAAGCGTGCCCAGAAGACTGGCAGCATTGCCTCGTTGGATGGCTATACTTATTTTTTGAGCCAAATACGTGCCAGCCCTCTGGTCACGCGAGGCGTCTATAAGTCTCTTTGCGAGATCTCTAAAAAGTGATCGCGCACTTGGACCCCATGGCCCCAATGTTTCGACCCCAAACGGCTCAAATACATAATCTCCTGTTAGATTTACATATTTGCGCCGTTTGAGTGTCTCCGCTGTAGCAGCAGCAGCGCCCGCACAACCTGCTGTGCTGGGAAGATGAGATGGCGCAAGGGTATCGACACAAGTTCCGTCCCATACCAAAGGCCTACCCAGCTTCCACGGTAGTAACGGCATCCCGTCTGGTCTTTTGCCATCGTCGCGTGCCAAGCCTTGAGGTTCAAGTTGGGCTGGAACGTCAGCGGTGGCAAGAGCACGGCGCAGTATGTCATTGAGGTTGGCGTGTCGAGAAATACGACCCGCGCTCCTGCTGCATGACAGGCCATGGTGACCAAGGCTATCGACAGCCTCTCCACAGTGACAACGATGCGGAGAGACACATGACGCACCTAAACGGAGGCAAGTAGCGAAGCGGAAGGTCGTATCGTCCAACATGGTACCTATATTAGACGATGGCAGTACCTGAAGCCAGAGGCCCGATTCCCATTCTCCCACAGCCAGCATGCGAGCACGCTCCGCAGCGTTGGACGATGTATTGAAAAGGTTTTCTCGTACCACGCTGCAAAGCGGCCCATCCCATTGCCTCTGGGAGGATAAGTTTCGCGGTAACTCAGTTCCTGGACAAGCATTTCTCCAAGCGTTCAAGGCATCGGTCTTACACGGCACTTCAGAATCAACCAGTGTGAGAGCTAAAATTTTCCTAGTCAATTCTGCAGTGCTGTGGACCGATGACAAGAACGCTGGCAGGCTTACGTCGGTAATTTTGCGAACGCCGAGGCCGCCCAAGCGCACAGGTAAGGACGCCTGTAGCCACACCCGGTCGTTCAGGGCCACATTCAAAATTTTACTCAGGGTATTCTGTATAATTTTGTCAATTTGAATGAGTGGAGTTGGATTTTTCCAAAAAGGTGAGCACCGTAATGCGTGCGTAAATTTAGGGACAAAAAGACAATATCGAATAATAGTGAAAGCCGAATGTATATTAATTTTGAGTAGCCTGTCAGAAATTTCACTAAAATTTTGAATTTTTTCCTGTATAAAAGAATCAAAACCGTCGTCTAAAATTGGGGACCCCAGGAGGCGAAGAGAACTTTTTTCAACTTGAGTGATATTGGGAGCCAAATATTGAAATTTTGAAAGAATAGAGGATTTATCTAGATTGTCATTAATAAAAATTTCGCATTTGTTATTATACATACACTTGCATTTTTTGTTTGTCTAGATACATTATTTGTTAACTTTTTAAAGTAATAAGGTATAGTGCCAGGTTTACACTTACCAGTGTTATTGTTGTTGTTACATTTTTTAAAGCTATTATTATGAAACGTATGATCAAAATAACTTTTCAAAATAGCTATGTATTTTTGCAAGTAGTGAAATATATTTGCCATGGCTATATTGTTTATTTTGCCAGTATATTGTGAGAACATGTCATATGTATAGCTTAGATGTTTATTAGTTTGCGCGATAATCAAGTTTAAAATTGGGTGAACACAGAATGACATTAGTATGTGTGATATCATCAAGCTTACCTTTAATGTGGTTCACTAGCATTTCATAATTTTTTGACACCAAGAAATCATTTTCACTCAAAAATACAATACAATAATCATGTTTAGTGAAGTTCAATATTTTTTTATCTAATGTATCAATCATTTTTAATATTATTTTAGGCATACAATAATGACATATTTTTGTGTAAGGAAAGAAGCGTTCAGCATGGCTAAGAATATTATTAGTATTATTATCGCTAAGTATGCACAGTTTATTTTGTAATATTCTGTTGTTTAATTTAGGATAAGAACAATTATTATTTTGATTTGAAATATAATTTGATGTGGCACCATCTGTTGTTGAGTTGAGATACTTGTTTGAAATCTCTGTTTTCATATCTTGCTTGAGTACTACATCACCTATACATTTTTCTAACGTAGATTTTTGTACAACAGCTGAGCAATCGATAGCTTGTTTCTGAGTAGAGGTTTGAGCTGGATTAATTGATGAGAAGAAGTATTTTTTGTTGATAGCTCCCTTTGGTGTTTTCATATTCGACTTGATGTATTTAGGTGTAGACATTTTTAAACCTTTATCAGGTGTATCTAATGATAAGGTTTTTGTAGCCCTTTTTTAGTACATCATATTAAGATGTTAGTGACTGTACAGTTTCTCTTAATTCTTGGTTTTCCATAGATAAATTATAGATTTCTTCATGTGCCGAATTGAGTTGAATTCTTAGTTGTTCCATTTCTTTTTGTAGGTCTTGAATCGTAGTGTTTTCGTCAGTTGAGATATTAGGGAGACTACTAGTAGTGCCATCTAGTATAGAGCTGTTGGAGCTACTATCGTCGCATATAATCTCAATTGCATTCTATTAAATTCTTTGTCATTCTAGAACTGTAATGTTAAATAGTACCTACCCAAGCATTACCTGAATTAACAGTGCTAGAAAACTATTTACTGAATTTTGAACAGTATCAGCGTTATGAATATTATTAGTTCCACTGGCTGTCTGTGACTAATCCCATTTTGGAGATAAAAATATTCGTAGATAGGCACGTAGTCGTATAGAATAATCTGAATCTCTCAACCTGACCCAGACATAAAAGGACGGTTAGTTAGAACAATAGGACGAGTCTATTGATCCACTAATATCACCAAAAATTAACACCAAAGTCATTAACGTAATTTTAAATAACCTTTTGTTTGCATATGAATATTACCTTCTTACTACAAATTATACAAATTATAATTTATAACACAGTCTGTTAATACAAAAGAATAAAGAGCAGGTAAAAGTATACATATATCTCTGCCAGTATTAATTAAAAAATATGTCGAAAGAGAAAGTTGGAGTTTGCTTTTAATTCTAACAGTTTTTATGTTACGATATCGACCTTGTATATACGTCCCAAATTTCATTAAATCGGCAATTAATTAGTAAAATGTTTATGGTCTTAAAAGTTTGTATGAAAAGCAGAGCGGCTTATACCCACCTTGCTATCAAAAATAGGGACCAAGCCCATACACTTTAGAAAGCCTTGTCCCCGTTGAATAAAGGTATTAAGTAGTCAGTAGAAATACAGCTTTTATGGTATAATATTTCAGCTCTGTTGGCACTTCACCAAACGCTGTCTTAACATTTAGGTATTTACATTTGGCATGAGCGATAATGGTTTTTGAGTTTATACCTGCCTTTCATCCATTTCCGTGGACCGTTGTTATTGTACACCATAATACATATTTACTAGGAATAGTTTCTCGCCTTTGTAGATGACAGTTTCGGTGCACTACTATAGATGTTCACGTCGGTTCAGACAATGGTTTGAATCTCTATCTGACACCTATAATAACGCCGTAAACAATATTTTATGCATGCAAAGATCCTGAATAGTGTGTGACTACATGAACTCACAAGGATTTTTAAGCTCTGTAAGGGTAGACGACAACTACAAGCCTTTCTAAATATTCACCTTAATTATTATTTAACAATAAAATGACATCTTATCTTAGTAGTTGTCGTGCATACTAAGCAACTCTTGTTCGTCACAGCGTTTGTAGCTTATAAAGTTTGCACCCTGGATGGCTTAGACAAAACAGTACCACACCCAAATATAATGTTGTAGGCAACCGTATTTCGTGAGTGACAGGCAATATTTCAGAACCTACGCAAATAATTACAAATTCTGATAGCAACTCTCAAAAAGAAAATTATAATTTCCATTTTAAAACACATAAATACATACTAACAAAAATTGGTATTTATAATAATTTATAGTAACTATTAAATAAAGATTAGTTGGTTTAAAAGAGAGGAATTTGATAAAGTGGCGTAGATCAAATAAACATAGAATTATTAAAATAATATGCTGTTTGTGACCCCTTAATAGACGAAATTTTTAAATTGATAAGACATATGTATAACACAGGCAATATTCCCAGTGATTTCAAAATAACAAAAACAGTGATGCTACCTAAGTGTCTAGAATTACCGTAGGCTTACTGGGAATTGGTTGTAAGCACAGTGGAAGCTAATTTATATTCATCCAGTTGTCCTAAAGTAATCAAATGTCTGACATATATTGCTGAGATTCTCAGCGATGACAAATTATAAAGTAGTTATAAGAAGATTTTACCTTATAGCTCCTGGTGATGTTCTTGAAGTGGACCTATAGATTAACTTATAATTTTGGCCAAAATAACAAGAGAATCAATGGATACCAGTTTACAATTCGGCGAAGTCCTTCTCCAGACCACGATGCACGTTAGCGGTTCACAAAACTTTTCACAAAAGTTCACTATGTCATCAATTTACAACAAACCTTGCCGGAAGTCAAAAGCGGCAATTACGTATTAAGTTAATTACGAGTTGATTCAATTCGCGTTAGTTCAAAGGGCGATCAATTTAATTTAGGTACAAGGCACGCGAGCTTGCAAACGGCGTGTTAAATTCAACGCGGGAAGACGGAAGTGACAGTTCAGTGTGACCATTGTCAGAAATTTTCAATAGACTAAACAAAATGTTACTCAATCGATCTAATCGATTTGACTTATAATAAAAACCAATTCTATTTCAAACATCCACCCGCCCCGGACCGGCCTACCGGTCCGCTAATCGGTTGGTAGACGCGACAATGTTGCAACCGCTCTCCTCAGAATCGAACCGTCCACCAAGACCTCAGCAAATCGGGGAACTCCATCAGCCCCAGTTACCAAATGAAGGATGCGCCCCCTGCGCCATCTGAGTGGCGGAAGGTTAGCCTCCTTGATCAAAACGAGGTCACCAATCTTGGGTGGATCGGTCTTGTCGGTCCACTTAACGCGTTGCTGGAGTATGTGCAAATATTCCAAGTTCCAGCGTTTCCAAAAGCTCTGAGTAATCTGGCGTACCAATTCAAAACGCGAGAGACGACCAGGTCTCGTATCAATATAGGGGTACTCAGGCAAGGCGACAAGTGGGCGACCAATCAAAAAATGGCCCGGCGTAAGGGCCTCCAAATCATTCGGATCTGAGGAGATCGGGCACAATGGCCGAGAGTTCAAAACGGCCTCAATCTTACAAAACACAGTTGCGAGTTCCTCAAATGTAAGGACAGATTCACCGATTGTCCTGCGCAAGTGTGTTTTGGCCGATTTTACGGCGGCCTCAAATATACCACCCCAGTGTGGACAATTTGGTGGGAAAAACAACCAATTTATCCCACGTCGGGCAAGCCTATCACCTATATCAGCTTTGTTGGTTTCAAGAAAATTAACAACATCATTCAGATAATTATAAGTGCCCTTGAAGTAAGTGCCGCAGTCAGAACGGATCAAGGAAGGCAGCCCTCTGAGGGATACAAATCTGTCAAATGTGGCTACAAACGCCTCGGTCGTAAGCGAGGAGACCAGTTCTAAGTGTACGGCCTTTGTGGAAAGACTAACAAAAACACACAAGTAGGCCTTGACAGTCTTGCTGTTTCGAAGTGTCGACGTTTTCACCAAAAAAGGACCAGCGAAGTCCGTGCCAACACCGTCAAACGTCCTGCTTTCAGTTACGCGATCTGCCGGTAAGTACCCCATCAAGGGCTGCATGGTAGAAGCCTTGAGCTTATAGCAAGGGATGCAGCGAAAGACTACACTCCGAATAATTCTTCGGGCAGACAAAATCCAACACTCGCGTTGCAAAATGGCCAACAAGGCATTACAACCAGCATGCGAATTTTTAAGGTGACGGTCAGTTACCAACAAGCGTACCAAATGACCGTCCTTAGGTAACAAAAGGGGGTGACGAGCCCCGTAAGGGAGGTTGGCGTTCTTGAGACGCCCTCCAACGCGCAAGCGACCCGTTTCGTCCAAAAAGGGGTTCAATTTAGATACAGCTCCCGACATTTTCGATTTCCCCGACTTGAGGATAGCAATCTCCCTTTCAAAATGCGCCAATCGCACAGAACGAACCCAAAAGGTGAGGGACTCCTGTCGTTCCTGTGGTGAGAGAAACGGTGTCAGTCGTTTCTGTTGTGGGTGCCTAAAATTAAAAACAAAACGCTTTATCCAAGCAGTGACACCTAACAACTTGTCGAGGGAGCTGTAACGATTCAACAAAAAATCGGGGTCGAAGGCGCATTCTACCTTCTCAAGAGCGAGTGTTCGTAGACCCGGCAAATTAGAAGTATTCAAAACTGGCGTTCGAGGCCAATCAATTTCTGGTCGACTCAACCATTCCGGACCCCACCACAGCGAATGACCTATCAAACTAGGCGTCAAGCATCCGCGCGAGGCACAATCAGCGGGGTTGAGCTCACCTGGCACGTGTCTCCAAACAAGCTTGACTTCGGATTTCTGGATTTGGGAAACGCGATTAGCGACAAATACCTCCAAGGATAGAAGCCTTCAACCAACAAAGAACAATTTGGCTGTCTGTCCAGGCGTAAGTCCCATTAATACAAATGCTTTTACCCAAAGTGTTAGACACGTGGTTCAACAAGCGTACAAGTAGGGCTGCTCCCGAGAGCTCCAATTACGGAATGGTCAAAGATGTACGAAGGGGTGCAACCTTGCTCTTCGCCATGATCAGGGAAACCCTCACCTGACCTGAGGCACTAACTGTGCGCAAGTACACCACGGCCGCGTGCCCACGTTCCGAGGCATCACAAAACCCGTGAAGGGTGGCCTTGTACTTCCCGGGAGGAAGGATGGGACGAGGCAAGGAGATCTCATTGACGGCAGGAAGTGAGGATACAAAAGAGGTCCATTCCTCAACAAGAGTGCCGTGCAGAGGTTCGTCCCAGGTCAATCCTGCTGTCCAAAGCTTCTGCAAGAAGCATTTTGCCCAAAATATAATTGTACAGATCCAACCGTTCGGATCAAAGGTTCTGGCGACAGTAGACAATACGAGACGTTTAGTCCAAGAACACGGCAATTTCAAGTCTACGTTATATGTAAAGATGTCTTGGACTGGTCTGTACTGAACGCCGAGAACAGCCATCATGGCGGGGTTGTCAACAATCTCAAATAGATGTGGATCTTGCTGATGATCCTCTGGCAAGCCTTCCAAAAGCGCTGGTGAGTTGGAAATCCATTTGCGCAACTCATAACCAGCGGAGGCCAAAATACCTATCAATTCGTCCCGCAGGAGGATCGCCTCGTCCACTGTGGAGGCGCCCGAGCAAATGTCATCGACGTAAATATCGTCTTTCAAGATGGCGGAGGCTCTTGGGAAACGTAAGCCTTCGCTGTCTGCGAGCTCCCAAAGAGAACGTATTGCCAAGTAGGGGCTTGACCTTAACCCGTACGTATTAGTATTGAGCTCGTAGACGACCATGGGATCGCGAGGAGACTCTCTCCAAAGGATCAGCTGGAAGCGACGGTCATCAGGGTGGATAATAGTCTGCCTGAACAACATTTTTATGTCGGCCACAAAGACAACCTGATGTCGTCGGAAGCTGGTGATGACGTCACAAAGGTCCTTGACCAACTTGGGACCAGAATGCAAGCACTGGTTCAAGGATACGCCTGTTGAAGTCTGCGCAGAACCATCAAACACTGTGCGCAGCTTGCCAGTCGATGGCTTCAATACCGCATGATGCGGGAGAAAGTAATGCTCCACCGAACGCCAATCCAAATTTGACACTGACATGTGTCCCAATTGTTCATATTCTCTCATGAACTCAATATACTTCTGTCTGAGCTCCGGATCACGACCCATGCGACGCTCCATAGCCAACAATCTCTTTTCGGCTAAAGGTCGTGACTCACCAAGCGGAGGCCGAACAGACAGGAAGGGTAGCCTCGTAATAATCCGACCAGAACGGAGTCGACCAGTGTTGTTCTGGAAGAACAGCTCGCACTCCTCATGTTCTGGATTCAAACGGGCAACTTGAGGGGGCTCCTCTACCTCCCAAAACCTCTGAACCGCATCAGAGAGAGCGGAGCCTACAGCCAACAAATTGTCAAGTTCAGGTGGAGGGGGGTCCCTAGGTACAGGTCCCATCAAAGCAAATCCAAATATGGTCGGGATGGCAGTCAAACCATTTGGCACCAAGACCCGTTTCCCACCAATCAAAATTATACCGAGGACATCAGAGCCAATCAACAAGTCGATTTGTCCCGGTGTGTCAAATTTGGGGTCTGCCAGTTCCAATCCCGATATCAAATTCACCACAGCAGCAGGTAGCTGCTTCTGTGGATGCATACCCAAAATATTCTTCAGCACAATAGCCGAGGTTTTAATCCTCGGGTGTGAAGATTCAACAGGGCCAAACAAAACCTTAACTTGCCCTTCAACATTACAGGCTACGTCCCCTATGCCCCGTATACAATTTGGAAAAGAACCCATATTTAAATTAACCTGCCCTACCAAATAAGTGGAAACAATGCAACCTTGTGAACCTGTGTCCAATATAGCACGGACAACAACAGAGGTCCCCGTGGGTCCCCAGACCCTAACAGCAACCGTTGGTAGGATAACGGTCTCAATGGGGGAGGTTGGCGTTATAGGGCAGGAGTTAATTACCTATTGTTGCCTGGGCGGCGACCGTTGGCCAGGACCAGGCAAGTCAAAGCGAGGGTGCGGCTTGAAGTCCTCAAAGGCGCGATGACTCGATCCGCGTGCCATCTGTGGGGGGTCATAGTGACGCACCCGCCCAAAACGAGGTGGGCGCGAGTCAAGGCGGGGACGCTCCGCCAAAGGAGGGGAATACCTGGGGCAGCAGTCATGGTGCTGGTGACGCTGAACAGCACATTCAGGTGCGCGAGAGAGAGGAGGCGTGCGCACGCTACGGTTCTCCAAGCGGGGTGAGTGGCGATCAATTGAGCGAGGCGACTCTCGGCTACGCGCCGGTGAGCCTCGGCTGCCACCTTCAAAACACCCGCCCGTGCGCGGCGTCCGCTGGTTGGACAAGCGGCCAACCTCTCTGGAATTCATGCAGAGAATGTCCAAATGCTGTCCTCCACAGTGAGGACAGGGGCGAGAGTTTGGGCAGTCTCGCTGGTAGTGGGACCCCAAACAAGAGAAGCAAAGGCGGCGGGCATTCGCGATGCGCCTTCGAGAGGCGACATGTAGGTCCAAGAATGCCCTACAACTGGCCGTTCTGTGCCCCGTGACCTTGCAGTAGGAGCACTCCGCTGGGCTCTGCGTTACCGCAAAGCGAGGAGGGCGCCGGTCAACATTGGCTCGGGTGTGAACGCGAGCCTGCTCCTTGACCTTGGGCGGCTGCGTCTTAGCCGGCGTGTCACCACCGGAGTTGTCCAAGACCCGGCACTCATCCTCCAGGAACCTCTCCAGGTCAGCAAAGGGGGGCAGATGGGTCGCGCTATCCCCACCAAAGCGCTGCTCAAAACGCGACCTCAGGTCGGCAGGCAGCTTTTTCAGCACAATGTGCACCAATAGATAGGACCACTGGTCCACGGGCAGGTCAAGGCACTTAAGTGCGTTGATGGCAACCAAGAGCGGGTTCAACAGTTGGGTGCGCAACCCAGAGACCCGGGTGAGCGTCGGCAAACCCAAAATCTGCTCGATGTGCGTGTCGGCGAGGCCACGCTTATTATGGTACCTACGGGTAATTAGGTCCCGAGCCGTCTGGTACGCCTCGTCAGACACGGGCAGATGCTGGATGAGGCCCTTAGCCTCCCCATCCAGAACCGACATTAGATAGGCCAATTTTTGTGCTGGCCGAAGGTCAGCCCTGTCATTGACCAGGCTGTCAAACAAGTTAATGAAGCCCAGGTAGCTTCCTAGGCAGCCATCAAAATGGGGGAGGTCCAAAGTAGGGAGCCTACTCACCAGCCCCGGTGCTGACCTAGGAAGCTCCTGCTTCAGGCCGGGTTGTCCTTCCCTATCGGCAACTAGTTGTCTCGCAGTATTGGAGACAGCATCATACAGGTCCAAGACCTGGGCATAGTCTTCGCTGACCTTATTTCGCTGGTCAGCGGTGAAATCATTGATTGACACTTCAAGACAGCAAGTGCTGAAAGTGCGGAATTGCTGTTCCACACTTGCCAGGCGATCGTCAATCCGCTCGTACCTCTGAAGTAAGGCCTGCTGGCGATCAGGCCGGTTCACTAAAGCATTGGCCGAGGCAAACCAGCGCAAATCTGATGCAATAGCACCAGCAGCCGCACGCAAGTCCTTGATAGCTGACATAATCAAAATTCAAAAGAGCCCGGACAAGCGCTAAATAAAATTAACAATCAAAACTTAATTTTTCTTAATTCTTTGAAACCAACAAAGTATTAGCCTGTTTACTGCAAGTGAAGGCAAGTTAGAGGTATTTACTGCCCAACAAAATTTAAGGTTTCAGTATATTGAAACAAACACAAAAGTTATCAAGGTTATAACTTATAACAAATTAATAAAGTTGAAACTTCAACTTAATTAATTAATTATTTGCAACAGACAGACTAACTGTGTTATTTATGATATACAATAGGAAGTAAGCACAGAATATGTGTTACCTAACAATATTATCTTTATATTATAACAAAACAAAGTTTATTAATGTGACCCGCCCAAGTGGCAAGGTCAAGTTGGTTGTTATGTTTATGAATATATGCAATAAACTAAATTTACTAAATTTATTGATACATACAGCTGTTATGTATCCAAACAAACTGACTTATTAATGCAACAACAAATTTAAGTTAGATTATTCAACAATACAAATCAACAATTACTGATTGAGGTTATGTGACAATGTGTTTCAAATTATCTATGTCAACTTATACAATTAAATATTATGTATTTTAGACAATAACTGACCTGACAAACACTACAATACTGTCTACAAGGTGATAAGATACAAGCTCATACCAATCTGAGTTCAGATACAATCAACGGCTAAGATACAAATTTACAATATAGGCAGTTAACCACGCTCTTGCTATCAAAATTATGTCTAGAATTACCGTAGGCTTACTGGGAATTGGTTGTAAGCACAGTGGAAGCTAATTTATATTCATCCAGTTGTCCTAAAGTAATCAAATGTCTGACATATATTGCTGAGATTCTCAGCGATGACAAATTATAAAGTAGTTATAAGAAGATTTTACCTTATAGCTCCTGGTGATGTTCTTGAAGTGGACCTATAGATTAACTTATAATTTTGGCCAAAATAACAAGAGAATCAATGGATACCAGTTTACAATTCGGCGAAGTCCTTCTCCAGACCACGATGCACGTTAGCGGTTCACAAAACTTTTCACAAAAGTTCACTATGTCATCAATTTACAACAAACCTTGCCGGAAGACAAAAGCGGCAATTACGTATTAAGTTAATTACGAGTTGATTCAATTCGCGTTAATTCAAAGGGCGATCAATTTAATTTAGGTACAAGGCACGCGAGCTTGCAAACGGCGTGTTAATTTTTTTCAACGCGGGAAGACGGAAGTGACAGTTCAGTGTGACCATTGTCAGAAATTTTCAATAGACTAAACAAAATGTTACTCAATCGATCTAATCGATTTGACTTATAATAAAAACCAATTCTATTTCAAACACTAAGAAATTAAATACACGAGTGTGAAGAACACAGAACACTTAGTCTTATTTCCCAGGTTTCAAAAATTTTAATACACATAATACATAACAGAATAAGACCCCTAGTAGAACGCAACATCAGTTCTGACCAGTACGGATTTAGAAGAGGAAAGGGTACACGTGAGGCTATCTTGGCACTTAGACTTATCTGTGGCAGAAGAATAGATTTAGGTATAGATACACACATAGCATTTATAGATTTAGAGAAGGCTTTTGTTAAATTAAACTGGAGAATCATGATGGAGACATTGAAAAACATTGGACTAGATTACAGGGACAGACGAATAATATATACGCTTTATAAAAACCAACAAACCAAAATAGAAATAGGCAATGAGTCAATAAATGCAAGAATAAAACAAGGAGTTAGGCAAGGATGCCCTCTTTCTCCTACAATTTTCAAAATTTTTATAGAAAGTGCAATTAGAAAAATTATAGACTTACAACAGGGAGGAATTAAAATGAACGGTGAACGCATCTTTTTTATACGATATGCGGACGACATCGCTGCACTAGCTGAAAATCAGACTGACCTAGAAAAACTTCTAAACAATATGGACAAATGCTTCAAAGAAATTGGACTTAAAATCAATACAAATAAAACCAAAATTTTAACAGTTACTAGAAATTCAATTAATAACAATCAAAATATCATACTAAACAACGCCCCAATAGAACAAGTAAAATCCTTTAGATATTTGGGAAGTCTCATTACTCATGATTCGAAGTGCACTCAAGATATTAAAACTCGTATATCAATAGCCAAAACAGCATTTAACAACAAAAAAAAAGCATCTTTTGAAATCAAAAATAGCAAGACGGATTAGAAAACAATTTATCAAATCATATATATGGAGTATTTCTCTGTACGGAAGCGAAACGTGGACAATGACTCAGCAAGACCGGGAAAGACTGGAGGCTTACGAGATGTGGTGCTGGAGGCGGATGGAAAGGATCAGCTGGATTGAAAAAAAGACCAACGCGGAAGTATTGAGCCTTGTCCAAGAAAAACGGAGAATTTTAGCGACCGTAGAAAGAAGAAGAGGAAAGATGTTTGGCCACCTTATAGCGACATGATGATTTTATTAAAACCATATTGGAAGGCAAAATAGAAGGAAAGAGAGGAAGAGGTCGACCCAGACGGGCATACCCAGATCAAATGAAAGAAAAAGCAAAGGTCATGTCGTATAAAGAGGTCAAGGCATTGGCCGAAGACCGAAATATATGGCGTAGACTCCACCGACAAGAGCACAGCTCTTAAATCGAAAAGAAATGCTAATTTAAACCAGTAATCAAATTATAAATACATTTATTTTTAATTTTTATTTAATCAGTGACTAGTTTCCTCCAGGCGTCCACGGTTTATTGTAGCGTTTAATTTAAATACAAAGTAAACATTTTTTTCTGACTATCTTGTTTTATTATTTCGTTTATACAACGATATACCTATCATATCCAAGTTTCATAGCCAACCGCATGATGACACCGATTTTTTTAAATCACTGTGACCAAAGCCTTATCTATCGCAGCTTAACAAACATTTTCTTTTTCTTTACCAGTGCATTTACCATTCAAAATAAGACCTGTTTGTTGAATTGCTCATAATATTTATCGTACTAAACATATATTTGTCACTAAACGCTTCCTAATGGCTTGGATAAGTTCAACGTGTGTTTGAACGTTTAAATACATATGTAGACCCGATACTAGCAATCCAATTGAACGATATTTTTTAACGTCTGCGAAAGAAAACGTCTATCGAAACCTTTAGTATGATATAAGTTTTAAAGCTCCAATCACTGAGAATGACGCAGCCGTTTTCCTACATTAAAATCAATGCCTAAGTGAAACGAGAATTTCGTTTGTTTCAGAGATGGAAATCGTGCCCGAAGGGAAAAACTTTCGATTGGTTTCAGAAGACGAGCTCCCAGCTGTGGCCGATATCTTAGTGCAGTATATGCCTGAATCTTTAAAGGTAACTTTTAATTTATTTCAAGCATAAAAAAGTTTTATTGGAAATATTTATGAGATCAGTTCCGATATCGAAATTAGCTTCTATTTATATACTTTATTTCGTCAAGCTACTTTTACCTCGATATTAAGAAAAAAGTAGATACACATACAAAATAATTGTAAATTAATGACTTGAGATTCTGATAATATATGGACCGGGGAATAATGAATATTGGTTTCTTCTCAAAACTTGAATGACTTGCACTGCCTGCATACGGAGAATAAATAAAAGTAATACGAACAAATACGAATAACTTATGAACAATGTTACGTAGCAGCGATGTCACAAACTCGTAGCAATGCTACATAGCAATGGGTGTCTACAATGCGACGTAGCTACACTTGTTTCAGATACAATCTAATGTTTGTTTGTTAAAGTATTGTTACAAATTGAAAATAACGCCATCTATCGGTGAATGGGAGAACTAGATGAGATTAGATGTATCGGTGGTTTAAAGCTGTTTCATCTATCCTCTAATAGATGGCGTTGCTGTAAATAGAACAAACTAGAATGACCGCAAGCTACCAGAACTTTCGTGATTAGTCTCGAAAATACTAGTTATGTGTTCTGGCCGGTATAAATACCACGCAGACGGGCGAGAAGAGACAGTAACAATTGAATATCGGAGCGATAATCATCAAGCGAAGGGAAGTTAGTCGGAGTGTTTAGTGGTGTTTCTAGTGGTGTGAAATAAGTGTGTTTTTATTAGTGTTGAGAAATAAGTGTGTATAGTGTTTGTGTTAGTAAATAAAGTGCAGTTTTTCTGGCATAGTGTATATAATTTATCACCGAACCCCAGCTCGTAACAAATTGGTGTCAGAAGTGGGATAAATTATGCTGGTTATGCCGAAGGAAGAAACTGAAGGTGTGCGTACCAGGAACCAGCGCCAGCAAGACCTGGACCAGAGACGCTTCGGAGACGTTCCTTCTCCATCGCCTGGTGGACCAGGCGACTCCGCGGCTGCAGTGGAGCCTGCAAGCGCAACACACTCCGTGACGGTGCCCGACATCGCGGCTCTGATGGCGTTCATGCAGGAGCGGGCCCGCCGTCAGGAGGAGCGGGCTCGCCGTCAGGAGGAGCAAGCTCGCCGTCAAGAGGAGCACGCGCGCCGCCTGGAAAACAGCTACAGCGCGACAAGGAGGAGCAGGCTCGCCGTCAAGAGGAGCAGGACCGCCGTCAACAGGAGCAGGCTCGCCGTCAAGCGGAGCACGCGCGCCGCCTGGAGGAACAGCTACAGCGCGACAAGGAGGAGCAGGCTCGCCGTCAAGAGGAGCAGGACCGCCGTCAACAGGAGCAGGCTCGCCGTCAAGAGGAGCACGCGCGCCGCCTAGAGGAACAGCTGCAGCGCGACAAGGAAGAGCACGCCCGCCGTCTGGAGGAACAGCTGGTGCTCATGAAGGACCTTAGCGCCGCAGTGGGGAAGGACTTGAAGGAGGTCAAGGAGGAACTCCAGCAGCACGAGGCCCGTATCAGCGACATTGAGAAGCGTGTACATGACCACCACGAGACCTGTGTTGCTGAAGTGGAGAAGAAATTGCGTGGGCTCGAAGTGACATCAGCGGCTGTAGCGTTTAAGGTTCCACCATTTGATGGCTCGTTATCATGGTCTGCATTCAAGATCCGGTTTGAAGCTGTGATGCGATCGAATGGGTGGACCAAAGAACAGGCCTTAACCGCCCTAACCTTGGGCCTTCGTGATATGGCCTTGACAGTGTTGGAGGCACTCGGGCAAGACGTCACCTACGAAAAGCTCCTGGAGGCGCTAGAGGTGAGGTACGGAGACGCGCACCTTGAACATGTGTATCGTGCTCAGCTGAAGGACAAGACACAGCGCACCGGAGAAACTCTGCAGCAGTGGGCTCTGGAGGTGGAAAAGCTGTTCAGGAAGGCATACCAGTCGTCGCCTGCGCTTATTGACGGGAACCTCGTACAGGCGTTTACGGATGGGATCCGGGACCTGGAGGTAAGAGCAGCAGTGAGGCTTGGGCACTTCAAGGACCTCAAGGACGCCTTAGCCCACGCTCTGGAGGTGGAAGCAGTGCGACGCGACGACCGAGGTCACCGCATCAGGGAAGTTGTGTCGTCACCTCGGTGCTACAACTGCGGAGAAAGAGGCCATATCCGCTTGAGCTGCCCAAATAATAATAATAATAATAATAATAATAATAAATCATTTTATTTCGCGTGGCATAGACGCATAGATAAATACCTTAGAGTCTAACATACATACAGTGGTAGTTAGTATAAATATACTTACAAACTATGTTAGTATTGCTTCACTTGCACGTTGTTGTTGTGCGCTCGTGTGGCACTTGTCCGCGGAAGCGACGGAACACCACACCCTTCGGCCAAAAGTCCTCCTTCATAATAGCATGCAGAAAGCACGTCGGGACCCGCACCACAAACGCCTTAAAGTTGACGTTGCGTCGTGACTCCAACAGCTGCACTCTCGGCATGTACTTCGACTTCTGGTGCACGTACTCCGCGATGTCCTCCGCCTTAGTGGTGTAGTGCAGGCGAGAGACATAGACGGGTGACGGAAGGCAAACAATAAAGGCTTCGATGAGGGATCATTGGTGTGGCTTCATAACCCAGTACGAAGCAAAGGTAAATCGCCTAAGTTACAAGCCAGATGGGACGGGCCATATCGCATTATTACCAGGATGAACGACGTCACCTATCGAATCCAGAAGGGGTCGTGAGGTGCACCGAAGATAGTTCATGTGGACCGGTTGGCTCGTTACTATGGGTCCAACGATGTTCGAGACGAACACGTTTAAGAGGGAGGCCATGTTACGAATTGAAAATAACGCCATCTTTGGGACTAATCCCACCCTCATTCCCACTACTGTGTCACCTGTGTAGCCAGGTTCAGCAGCAGTGACCATTGATGACAACGAGTTTTGACACTCGTGAAGTCCCGGGGAAAGTTAAACTGTCTTGGAACCCGCAACGAACTTAATCAGAAGTATATTGGAGGAGTTGGAAAATGAATAATCCACTTCCCTCCTTAACAAAGCGGGAGACAAGCAACGAAGAGATATAGTGATGAGAAAAGATAAGCACCACGGACGTGAGCATTAGGGGGCCTAAATTGTGAACTATGCCTGTTTCCAGTAATATGTATGGCAGAAACGCCTAAACGCACGGAAATTCGTCCTACTTGCCACAAGATCCGTATAGTACACTACTCCAGAAGTTACCTCTAATTCGTTAAGCATGATATTACGTTCAATTTGCCAAAGACTACACTCCCATAGAATGTGATGAGCAGATTGTTCATAATTGTTGCCAGATGTTGAACATTGACATAACGGTGAATCAACTAGCTTAAATGAATACAACTTGCTCTTAAAGTTGCCATGACCTGTAAGAAATTGGGCTACACAGTGATCCACCTCCAACCAGTTCCTCGCCAGTCGCTCTCGGACGCATGGGAAGAACTGGTAGAGGTGACGGCCCTTAGTTGATGTGTTCCAGCGACATTGCCATTCATCAAGAAGATCGTCATAGACTGTGGATTGATGGTTCAAATAACGCCATCTATCGGTCAATTGGAGAACTACATGAGATTAGATGTATCGGTGGTTTAAAGCTGTTTCATCTATCCTCTAATAGATGGCGTTGCTGTAAATAGGACAAACTAGAATGACCGCAAGCTACCAGAACTTTCGTTATGAGTCTCGAAAATACTAGTTATGTGTTCCGGCCGGTATAAATACCACGCAGACGGGCGAGAAGAGACAGTAACAATTGAATATCGGAGCGATAATCATCAAGCGAAGGGAAGTAAGTCGGAGTGTTTAGTGGTGTTTCTAGTGGTGTGAAATAAGTGTGTTTTTATTAGTGTTGAGAAATAAGTGTGTATAGTGTTTGTGTTAGTAAATAAAGTGCAGTTTTTCTGGCATAGTGTATATAATTTATCACCGAACCCCAGCTCGTAACAGTATTTATGCTCTAGTTTGTCTTTCGAACTGTATAAATATTTTCCGTATTGTCTTTATGCTAATACCACGTCTTTTAATATCATTTTGAATAATGTCAATCATGCATAAAACATTCCTGTATTATACAAAAGCCAAAATAAACAAGATTAAAAATAATTAGGGGTTGAATATGGCCTTATAGCTAGATTTTTGTTAATGTTTGTATTTTTGTTTTAGTTTCATCAAATGATTCAAACATATCTAAACAACAAGGTGTGGGACTTCCATTTTTATGTAGCGAAGAATTGGCCCGAGGATCCGATCTGTCTGCATTTCCCCGGCTGTACTAGTACGGTAAGCAATGACTGTACCTACTTTAAGTAGAAATAAAGTATAACCACACTACAACAGTGTCAACAGTATGCATGTAACAGCCACGCAACCACTTGCGGCGATGCAACTGCATCTACATTTTGTAGCCTTCCGCTTCGTAACCACAGGTGGTTGGTATTCGATAACTTAATCTAAACTTGACACAAAACAATTTTCTTAATTTTTTTTTTCTCTTACAAGAAAGTAGGTATATTACTATTACAGAAGAGCAGATTAGTCTAATTCCTAAAAAAATGTTATTACGAATGGACTGGAGAATGTTTAAGAATATGTTTTTTTTTATAATTCCCCCGAAATATTCCAATATGCATGGCACAATATGCCTTTGACTACAAAAACAAAAAGCCTATAACATTTTTACGAGTTCCCTATGCCACTATCTATGCGTGTCAAGGGCTCAATGCTCTAATGGATCATAAATTTGAAATGAATCTGATCTGAATATTTGTATAGCTATACCTCGCTATCTATGGTTTTATTCCCGAGAGAAGACCTACTTACTGCGTGGCGAACAGTTTAGACTGCCTGTGGGCTGAAACGGAAACAGCATATCTATGCCCGTATAACTAATAAAAGGAGGAAAATTGAGAATTTGTGCAATTGTGATTGATATGTTATAAACACATCTCCGACACAGGCAGCCGTTGTCATTATCTTAACTATGCAGTTAGTACGAGATCCCGCGACAAATTAGTGCATTCACGAACTTTTCGGTAAAAACCAAATTTTTATGTATATTTATGATTAGGAGAATATATATTTACTAGGTTGCCTATTAAAATGTGGCCGCAAGTTTTTTTTTTTAATTTTTTGGTTATTGATTTTTGAGAAAACGTTTAGTTCACTTGTTTTTTAAATTAAATATCGTCTTCATCACGGCAATGTATATAAAGATTCTGAAAAATCACGGTTGCCTATCATATATATATATCGAAATCTTACCATGTTTATACCTGGCTGCGAAGAGGTGCGGCCAAGTGACAAACGGCAACCGTGATTTTTCAGAATATTTATATTATATTGCCGTGATGTAGACGATATTTTATCTTATCTGTACGATACATATCTACGATATATATCATCAGCTATAGTCGCAGAAAACCTATTAGAGTCTAGTGTAGGAAAATGTGAAGTAATATTTAAATTTCATAGTATTAGTTCTACCGATATTATAAATACTTTTAAGTCTTTAGAGTCTAAAAATACAGGTGATCTCTGGTTCATTTCTGTTAAGGTTTTGACAAGTATAATTGGTGTAGTGGCTCCATATTTAAGCAACTTATTCAATAAGTGTATTAAATCTGGCAGTTTCCCAGATCTTATGAAACATAGTAGAATAATACCTCTGTTCAAATCCGGCAATAAGACTGATCCTAGTAATTATAGGCCAATATCGATACTACCTGCTTTTAGTAAGATTTTTGAAAAAGATCATACTCAAGCAACTACTAAGACATTTTAATCAAAACAGCCTCCTTCATGGTGAGCAATATGGTTTTACCAAGGGTCTCTCGACAACAGATGCAGGAGTAGCGTTACTCAAACATATCTACAGTGCTTGGGAGAATTCCCAAAATGCTGTTGGTGTGTTCTGCGACCTTTCGAAAGCATTCGATTGTGTCTGCCATGAGACGCTCTTGTGCAAGCTTAGCGACATTACGGCGTCCAGACTAAAGCATTGGATGTCATTAAGTCGTACTTAAGTGACAGGATCCAATGTGTTGAAATAAATGGCTCAAAATCCAGTGGCTTACCTGTTGATTTAGGAGTGCCACAGGGCAGCATCCTAGGGCCTTTCTTGTTTCTTGTTTACATAAACGATTTACCTTTTTACTTGAGAAACATTTGTGACGTTGTACTGTTTGCTGACGATACTTCTTTGATATTTAAAGAAGATAGAAATAAGGAAAACTTTAACGAAATAAACATTGCACTCATTCAAGTGACTAAATGGTTTAATGTAAACAATCTAGTACTGAACGCCAAAAAAACAAAATGTGTTAAGTTTGCTCTGCCTAATGTCAGAAACCTTGGTCCTAACATAGTTTTAAATGACGATGTACTCGAAACAACTGAATCCACATTATTTCTAGGATTAACACTTGATTCGAAGTTACAATGGGGTGCGCATGTTACATATCTCTCAGGGAAACTTAGCTCAGCTGCTTATGCCGTTAAGAAGGTTCGTAGGTTGACCGATGTCGATACGGCTAGATTGGTTTATTTTAGTTATTTTCATAGTGTTATGTCATATGGCATATTGTTATGGGGTAGAGCTGCTGATATCCAAAATATTTTATATTGCAGAAACGGGCAGTTAGGGCCATTTACCAGTTAAAAACAAGAGTCTCACTCAAAGAAAAATTTAAAACTATTGATATTCTTACTGTAGTGTAGTTAATTACAATATCCTCATTTCATACTATATTTTGCATTCATGTTCCACACTTTCATTATAACTTTGCGGATTTGTAAAATGTGGGTAACTCGTGGACATGGGCTAACTAATAGGTTGTCGATTGCTTTGGTTTCATAATACCGTTACTTTCTGCTTCATTCACTTCTACCATAGTTCTGACCATGTTCGCGAGTTGCCTACATTAAAAAGACGTAAGTGGATGCTCCTGTTTCACCATATTTACTTTGGGAGGCTTACCATATGAACATCATTTACTGCTTGAGTATGATATCAATAGCTACTAAAAATTTTACTAGTAGATGTCTACAATGTGAAACAGTTTCAGCTCCTTACAAAAATAAAATGGACCACCATTATGTTTGTTTGAAAAGAGTGGCCATGAGTTTTATTGCCCGTTCTTTCTCGTGGTTCTACCTATTGCATTGCGAACGTGGCAGTAAATGTAAATGTAGAATCATTAAGTAATTAACTTAAATTTTGACGTTCATAAGCGTCACTTTGTGGCCTAGATGAAAAAATGATTTTGATTAAAAAAAACAAGTGAACGAAATTTTTCCCAAAAATCAATAACCAAAAACTTTGTTTAAAAATACTTGCGGCCACATTTTAATAGGCAACCTAGTAAATATATATTCTTCTTATCATAAATTTATATGAAAAAAAAGTTTTTTTAGCGGAAACTCGATGATTGCACTAATTTGTCGCGGAATCTTAGACTACTACAATGTCTTTGGATTCGATCCCCATACTTGTGATATACAAATCATTCCCAATTTGGTGTTCTTTTGCTTTATAATTTCCAAAAGAATTCGTTTTTCTAAAAACACAAAAGAAAAATCTTTTGGGAAAGGAATTATTTATTCGATTTTATAGATGAAAGGTTTATTGGTCTACAGAACGCGAGTCGAGTCCAGCGCGTATCGAGCCATAGCTGCGAGGCAGGATTAGGCCATAACGGCTTCCATGAAGTATGTGAAAAATACATGTTAAAAAAACAAATAATCTCACTAACATAGCAATAAGCCAATCTTTACTAATCTGTACTAATATTACAATCTTAAGTAATATTAATACAATGAATTGATAAGGTAATAATTTATGAGCCGTATAAAAATATCGAATATCTGACCATTTATAAAATTATTATTTATGAAGGACATGCAGCGAATAAGTATAATGAAAAACTATAATTTATATATTTAGTTTACTGCATTTTAAAGGGCAACTCAAAGTTCTCTCGTTCTCTTCATAGTTCCCCGTCCCGTGGGATCTCCACCTTTTCGTGGTGGGGGACGGGCTCAGTAACCGTAGCTTGGACACCCACGGTGAAGCTAAGCGATGTATCTCGGGAGTGGATGCTCCACGTGGGCTTGGGTGAGGCCTGCGTAGGATGCGTCCAAAGGTGCGGGTGCGGGGGAAAATTCTGTCTGTCCCTCGCAGTCGGGCGAGGTCGCGGGAGGAGAGGCGTGTTGGTGTTGCGTTGCCGCGCGCCCTATCCCCCGCGACCAAATGGGGGCGCACCATTTGCTGCGTTGCGGTGGAGCCGCAGAGGAAGAGGAGATGCGGTGTTGTCAAGTTACCGTCCTCCCTATCCTCTACGGCCGTTTTAGTGCCTGCGGACGGCGAGCGCTGGGGCTGCTCCCCGTCCGCCAAAAGGCAAGGAGGCGGCGTAGTGTACGCGCTGCCTCCCAAGTCATAACGAGACGGGGCCCGCCAACACCAACGGCGGGCCAATCCCGGGCGGGGTCACGGCAAAGTATGCTATCCGCGAATCGCGTGACCGCGCCACTATACGGGACCCGTAGGGACACCGCGGTGGTTTTAGTGGGCCTTTAGGGGAGAGCCTCCACACACCTCCTCCGCAAGCCCCAAGCCCGGTCGATCACACTCTGGCCGGGTTGGCGTCGAGTTGAGATGGCTCTGAGCCATCTGGAGAGTTTCCACCGTAGTCGACAAAAAAAATGGGCAACTCAAAGTTCTTACCTAAGGTAAGTCTAACAAAGTCGATATCTTAAGAATACATGGCGTTGGCTTCACATTTCTCCGCAACCTACGCATTTATAAGCAGTGAACTTATAACGGGTCGTTTTATAAACGCTAGAGACCATAATTCTCAAAATAAAGAATTACTGCAAGAGATACATACTTCAAAACAGCTTATAATTTAGTTACTTAGTTACCCATTCTTCTGACTATCTTAATTCGCTGCCTAAGTACAGTTCATCACAATTCATAAAGGAAATTCTGTGAAAACTGGCCGCAATACTGGTTACAAGCGCCGACGTAATAGCACAAATGTTCCGTTTTACGGACTTTTGTAAGAAATACCGAATAAAAGAACAAAAACTACTCGCGTCCATTTCCCCTCAAAGGCCTACTTACTTCAAATTATTCAATACGCCTTTTGTACTTCAACGACTCGCTCTGAAATTAAAATGTGAAATTGAAAACGGCGCTGAAAAGGTTTTACTTTATATTTTCTCAGTAATACATAACAGACGTTTTATTGTCTTCCTAAAGTGGTTCAGAAATAAGATATTCTTATCGTCAATTACGATTTTGAATACATATTAAAATAAAACACACGCAAGGTGGCATTTATAAATAGGATACGCCTATACAGCGAGCGATTCCGATATCAAACGTTTAAATGAAAGAAATATTCTTATAGTTCCAAAATTTTTTCTGTTAATTTCAAAATAAAAAATTAAGATAAAAAATGGAACAAATATTTGTTATTGTATTGCATTAATTTAGTCTATAATAATCAAAGAATCTTAGAATAAAGTAGACAGTGAAATTCGACAATTCGTAACGCTGCGCTATAATGTAGGTACTATCGTCATCTAGACAGAGGAAAATATTGAAATAAATCTTTAAATAATATTAAAGCTCGATAAGAGACGTTAGTAAACATTCAATATGCCGTTATTCTAAAAACAAATTAATGTTTCCGTTGAGTGAAACCTTGTAAGTAATTTTAAGATTAGGGTAACCTTCTTTATATATTGGTATCATGTTAATAATAGAACACATTTTTATTCTAAAAAGAAATTACCATGTAACTACATCAACAATATCCGAATTGTGTTAACTTTTTAGAACACTCCAGACTTTTCTAGTTTGAGTTATAAATAACTGATATCCTCGTCTTTTTTGGCAGGTTGGATAATCTGTCAATTAAAACTTCTGAGCAGATGTTTTAAAAATGTTTTTTTTATATATCAAAAATAGATTTGCCATTATCTTAAAACATTAACGAAACTTTATTATGACGTAATCGCATTGCGATACCTTCCCCAAGGATTTAAAGTTCTAAAATATATTTTATCTTCGTGCAGACGCATAAATATATTCAGGTTAACTGGTGCCCGAAAAAGCCAAATTTCAAATAATAAGTGTCTCATAAAACATTTAGGTCCCAAAATATCATTACTTAGCGTAAAGGTTAAAGGTTGGCGCCTTTTCTCGTAAACCACGCCTGCGGAAATGAGTACGGAGAACTTGTCGTTTTGGGTTTCTGGTTTGCGTTTGCTCACCTTTGGGATTGGCCCAGCTGCTTAACGAACTGCGACATTGTTTGCAATCTACCGTTGCATTATTAACTTATGTCCAACCGTCCGACGGCTGAAGTTTAGGATACAAGGAAAATGGACGACTATAAAATGAGCATTTAAGACCTAGGCTTACATGTACTTATAGTATCAATTATATAAAAATGATACGTAGATGCGCTTGGGTATGTAGTTAATTTAGTTAAAACAAAAATACTTTTCTGGTGCTAATAGATACTGCTACTTATTTTAGTGAAGCGATTATGAATTCATTTCTAGCGAAATACAGGAATATAGGTTTTGTGTATTAGCCATATGTATACCACACAACAGAACGTGAACATTGTTGCAAAATACACAATATCGATAGGAAATCGGCATTGCACATTGCACGCGTGCGAAGCCAGGGCGGATACGAAATTACTTCTGAGAAAGTATACCTTTCATTCTAGAACATTTCGAATCATGTTTTATCTATATGTCCACTATAAAGGTAGCGACGACAAGACGAGTGTTCATCGCTCTAAGAACGAGTAGTTCTTTGCCTTGCCCCTCATCTATATAAATTTACAAACCGACTGCTTTACCCTTTAGTTTTCTTTAATGCTATTGGCTCCTAGAATTAATACGTTGATGCCAATTTTCATGTTTCTACATTCCTATATGATATATAATCAACTTTAGCCTAAATACCTGTAAATATGTTGGTAAGAAACATAGCGATAATAGAAAACGCAATAACGTATTAAACCTTAAAGGCTTTAATAAAATTGCTCAGGTGTTTTATAAATCGTGTCACGTGCATTTTCAATGAAAATCACTAGAGCTGCCGAATTTTTACACAGCTTTGTAGAGCCCGTGACTTGTGACGCAACGGTAGTCGCGCAGCTGAGCGGTGCGCAAAGTTTCGGCACGTTGTCGGGAGAAAGAGCTTTGATGGGATAAAAAACGTATATCTACATCGTGAAGCCCTTGATAAGGCAGTAAATAGTCAATTACCTTTTTTACTTAAATTGCTAATCGTTTTTTTGTCGGAAGTGCTAGTAGCATTCTCGAAAAGAAAAAGTTATCTAATTAATCAGTTTTATTAAATCTATGACATAAATATTCAAATGAAAACGAACCTTTAATTTTGATTGATATAATGCTAACTTTCCCCGATATAAACGCAGTAACTCAAAATAATGAAAGTTAGGAACCTGTAATTATCTTATTAAATACCTTTCCAATATGTACTAGAAATATTAAGAATTCGTTTGTATTGAACACACATTAAACCATTAAGAAAATACATAGACCTACCAATGATGTTGATAGTTAGGTGCGTGATAATTATATTCCTAGCATACCTAATAGAGAACCTACTAAGTCTAGTTCCATCCGTGTCACGTGTAATATACGTAAAACGTATTTTACTACCCATTACTTTCAGGCATCTAATGGACATTTACAATGAAATGTTATTAAACTTTTAATGAAAAGCCTACTCCATAAAGACATCGTCGGGAGCCAAGCCCCGACTTAACGTGCTCTTAATTATATAGAGTAGGTAGTCTAGCGAAGGTTATCCTCGAAATCTATCTAGACCGATCCGTCAGACGACTAGAATTTAATGGTTTGTTCTTGTATTAATTAACTTGTAATTAAGACAACTAGATCTTCTTACGTCTTTGGTAATGATTTATACATAATCTAGAATTTATACTTAGACTAGCTTTTGCCCGCGGCTTCGCTCACGTTAAATTCGGGGTAACACATAACTCCTTCATCGTCCGATAGTAATTTTCGTTTTAATTCTAGTCATAGGGACTGATAAGAAATATAACCGCAAGAAGTATTTAAAACATTTCTGTAAACAGTATTTTTAGAGTTCCGTAGTCAAAAATGGCTAAACACGGAATATTTATAGACGCGCTATGTCCGTCAGTCCGTATGTCACAGCCACTTTATGCCGAAACTATTCAGTTTACTCATTTGAAAATTGGTAGTTAGACGTATTCTGTGAACTACCAAAACCAAAAAATATTGAATATTAAGGATAATTTATAAGATAATTTCTTCATACATGGAACTGATGTGGAAAATAGGTCGTTAAAAATTACTTTGAGGTTCCTAAAACCATTGTTTCTCAAAGTCAGTCGTTTGAAAGATATACGGTTCCAAAGTGGTAAAATGGGTGTGAGGATCCCTCTAACTTTTAAAGTAAGAGAGTGACAAATCTATAAAAAATATATCCTGTAGATCGTTATAAAAACTTCCAACGAAAATTGATTTGAACGATATGTAGTCAGCAGTTTTTGAAATAAAGCACATCTTAAAAACTGCAAATATAGCTTTGTCGTTTAGACAAATACTATACTACTATAATAGTTAGTCGAAGATAATGGCTATGGTAAGTGGATACCTGCACTACGGAACCCTTCATGAGCAAGTCTGACTCGCAATAGCGAATAGCTTTTATAATGTTTCATCCTTGGTGTTACTTGTAGCCGTTTGCCATTACAAAGCTTTAGTGCATTAAGATTCCGCATTGATAGGACTGGAACACCAACGTTCGGTCTCAAGTTGCATGAAGGTACTCCTGAGAGTTCAGAAACTCTATAGGGTACCTTGAAGTAACTTGGTCAGTATTCATGACATTATCTACCAGAAGGTGCTCAACAACATCATTTTGCATACAGTCAAATGTCAAAGCCATGGTCTTCTCTAGACACACTTTCGCATTTATGAGTAGAGAATATAAGTTCAGCCGGTTTAGCGTGAAATCGGTAGATACATACATAGGTACACATTTTCGCATGTATACCTGATATTAGTAGGGATAAGCCAAAGCTGTTACAATAATTATTAGTTAATATATATAAGCGAACGAAGTAATGACAGTGCACCATAGGACAATGTATAATGTGACAGTACTGACAGATATACGATAGCCCATATAGCGCAAGCGTTCTTACTGTCAAAGGTAGTAGGTTTGTCACTACAATCTTCGACCCTCTCTAAAATCCCTCCTAGATTATTTTTTGCAGCTAATTGTATCATATGTGTTTTTCCTGGTTCTGAGCTACCTCCCCACCAATTTTCAGCCAAATCGGTTATGCCGTTCTTGAGTTATAAATAGTGTAACTAACACGATTTTCTTTTATATATATGTATAGATTATATAATACATATCATTAGAGAATTTCTTTTTTTTTTACAGGCTCACGCCTGTATCCCCGAAGGATTAGACAGAGGTGTAATATTACACCCACATTTCGCCTTCAATTTTTGGGTCCCACGTAATAGGAGGCGAGCCTATTGCCTTATTTCTTTATACACAACATTATCTGTTTTACCACCTTCACATAGAACATGTAAATTATTTTTACCGCTTACTTGTGAACATGCCACGTATAACTGACCATGTGAAAAACAACATGTTCGGGAGTCGATTTCAGCTGATTCAAGTCTGTCCCTGCGATTTATTTAGAAAATATCTACACACAGGGCTATGAATATCCAGCCCTGCCGAAAGTAAGATAGTCCCGTTGAGTTACTCAAGAGGTATCTGAATTCAGGCCTCAGTCTTCCACCCACGGATTCCCACGTACGTGAGGTGTGGGAATTTGGGTATAATGTCACCTGTAAGTATAAGTACAGAACACGATCGAACGAAACAAACAGACAGACAGACATAAATTCTAAAAATTATCAAGTATTGCTTTTTAGCATTTTCCTAGATTTTTGAGCTAATTTTCGTCAAAATATCTTTAATGTACCTACAGACTTTTTCACCTCTACAGTTTTATTATAGTATAGATAGTTGTTATAAATTTTGACACAGAGACTTTTTGTTTATGAAAGTGCCGAATAATATACTCTATTATTTTTTTATAACAGAAAGATACCCGACACATAATTATTGTCTTTTTTGCAAGAAACATTAATTTTGCTAGAAAATAATTTGAAAATAGTGACATCTATCTATCGGTCGGTAAATAGCCATAAAACACTTTGAAGGTTCCTATTTGGACTAACTATACTTTTACTAACAAACTTATAATGATCATAGATGGCACCACGTAATTATATAACCAGTTTTGGATGATCCCTGTTTTGTTTGGGACTACGTACAAAGAAGAGGTCAAGCTGTACACCGAAAACCACTCAACCGATTGTGATGTAACATATACTATTTTATAGGTTTGAGTATCCTTTGTACATGAGTGTAAGTTTTATTGAAATCAATTTCGCCATTTTAGAGATCTTTAGCAATATAGGGAAAGACGTCGGACAGACAGACAGACAGACATAAATTCTAAAAATTATCAAGTATTGCTTTTTTACATTTTCCTAGATTTTTTAGCTAATTTTCGTCAAAATATCTTTAATGTACAGACATTTTCATCTCTACAGTTTTATTATAGTATAGATTACTAGCATGGTTGGTTGACATAATATTATCTATACTATTTATCTTGATAAATAATTGGGCTCGCTGAGAGACCAATCATTTATCTAAGTAGGTATTTGACATATTTGAGTTGAAGGTTTATAAAGGAATATTTTAGACTCTGTAAATATCTACTATGTAACATTAGGTACACTACCAAACTAAGGTGCCGAGAAAAAAGAAAGAGAACTTAGTTTTTTGTAGACCTTTATATTGTTTGAAAAGGAGCGACAATTATCTTAATCAAGATTTGAAATAGATAGGCACATCTTTTGATTAGAAGCTGTTACCTCTTGCTATTTTGATGTATCGTTATAAATTATGGATGTATTGTTTAAACTGCCCCGATTTTATTTAACTAAACCATTTTCCTGGAAACCGGCGAGCATACATGAAAAGAGTAATTAATGTAGAGGAAGCGCGTGAGGTTTGCAAGGATAGAAGCAAGTGGCGTTCTGTTGTCTCTGCCTACCCCGACGGCAAAAATGCGTGAGCATATGTATGTATGTATGTTTTACAAAATTTAGATCTGATTCAGTAATGAAATTGGTGCCAATTTTGTTGAGTTATCTTAGTACGTCAATGATTTGTCTCTGATTTGCTGAGCTGATTTGCAAGATATTTCATTAACAAAATAATGATAGCGCCCTGTGGTGAAATTGTCGGAAACAGTAACCACATCTATCTACATAATTATGTCGGCAACGGATAAACCGACTACAACTTAACACGATATACCACGCCTGCAAATGACATACACATTCCTAGCTATAACCTTGCTTTAACTATCCCCTCGTTAGTCTATTGAAATATGCCGCAGGTCGTTAGCGGACTCATACGTTTTTCATATCCAGGAAAATGCAGTTTTAATATGAAGCCCGTCAAGCTGGCTCTGCCTAATTACGACTCATGGGACTTACAACCGTCATAACATGATCCATTACATAAATGGTCATTACGTAGGTATTTCATTATACATTATACGTTTCAGATTCCAACCACGTTACGTTTTGGGAACCTACATCATTTTTATTTGCTAGCAATGACCGTTTGAAGAAGAGCGAAACTGAAATGGGATGTTTATCAACATATTGGTTATGTATCTCCTATTTATATTATCAGTTGCATAATCTGCCCAAACGAGACTTCTAAATTTGGAAGCAGGCAGTATTTCGGCAGTAATTTGTTCAAATATATTCGGTTAAGCATGTGTTACGTTCATGTCCTGAACAGGTTTTCAAGAATTTATATTCACTTGATCTTTATATTACGAACACATAGTCGAAAAACCGAGCACCATCAAGCTAGCAATATGTATACTTAATTGGTTGTGATCAATTTAATATTCTTCTTACAATTATTCTACTGAGGTCTTTATGTTTTATCTACTACCTGAAGAGCTGATATTATAGATATTATATAAGAATACATAAAAGCCGAAGATGGCTTGACAGCTTTCCTTTGCTTCTTGTATATCTGACTTATTTGCTGCAAAGTTAGAAACTATTGCTATTTTAGATCTTCATCGCTTTCTGTAGAGCTTAGTCGCTGTCTACGTATTTATCGAGACGAATAGTTTGTAAACACGAAAAGCCGCCTGTAAAATTCAAATTAAATAGCCGGAGTACATCTGTAGAGATGATCTTGTCGCTTGTTCTTGCCGATGTTGAATCATTCGGTTTTATATGTAAGTTTTCCTTAGAACTTAAATATAAAGGAGGATGAGGTGCTATTTCAGGCCCTAGAGGAGTTTGATAGACATTGTGCGTAGGCTGTAGAACATCGTAAATTTTGAACGACTTTTACGTTATTATTACCTTGACTGGCAGATAAAAACACGAAGCCATTTAAATAGGAAATGAATTTAATGGGCATTTCACTCATAATAAATTATATTATCTTAATTTAATAAAAACATATGTTTAACAAATCGCCATCTCCTGTGAATATTATTTTGCCTAGATTCATGTTAGGTATACATACAGGGTGTCACAAGACCCATCAACAAGCCGAAGTCTTCTCGTTGTGAACATCATGCCAAGTCATACTAACCAAAAATAATACGTGGGAAACGATTTTTTTTAACTTTTCTCATTTTTTAAACCGCAATTAAAAGCGCGCGCGTGCAATGCTCGAAATACCTACTTATCCACGGGGTCATAGGGCATCTATAGAACATATTGGCGGGGTAAATGCACCAATTTTGTACCTAATTAGAAAAATTATATACTAACTTTGAGCCTTAATATCTCCTGAAGCAGTAATTTCCCAGGTATGGTGCCGAAGTAAAAAATGTTTGTAGTGATTGGTACAACATGGGATTTCAGTTTTCATTAAGGATCTTTTTACACCCTGTATATTCATGTTATTCATGGTATACGCATATGATTGCTTTGTTCCCGAAAGCAGATTGAATAAATTGTTATGATACCTGAATCTGAATAACACTAAGTATCTTTTTTTTAATTTTTTATTTTGATGCACAAAACACATTAAAATCATTTTACAAAAATTCATATTAAACTAGATATTTCTGTTCTGGATTGCAACGTAACAACAGTGCATACATCAAAATCAAAGTTACAAATAATACAGGGCCTCAATAATAGAAAATGGAACAAAGAATCGAAGCTTAATTGGACGCTACATACATTTTTAATATTGTGCATACAGATATCAGACTAGCATTAGACGCTTCTGACATCTCCGATGTCTGAAGCATCCAAGCTCAATCTACTTACTATGGAGGATGTCTTTAACGTTATTAATAAATATGTTGAAATTGGGATTAAAAATGTCTAACTCTTTCATCTTATTTTTTATCATATCGTTATACTGCCAGCATCATACTGGCAGCGATAGCCGAGTGGATACACAACAGACTGCCATGCAGAGGGTATCAGGTTCGAATCCACGGCGCGCACCAATGACTTTTCGGAGTTATGTGCGTATTGAATTGTTAATTATCGCTTGTCCCGTGCCTCGGAGAGCACGTTAAGCCGTCGGTCCCGGTTGTCATGAAGATCTTTGACAGTCGTTACAGGGCGTCAGTACCTACCTTCTAAATAAACTGACACTAGTCTAAACCCTGGAATATCGCTATCCCTTCGGGTTGCGGAGGTCAGACAGGCAATCGCTCCGTGGAAAAGCTAATATTCAGCCAAATCCGGTTAGACTAGAAAGCGGACCCCAGACTGAATCTGGGATAACGCTGAGAGAAAGAAGAAAGATCGTTATACTGCCGGGCCATTCTTGTTAATGGGTTGTAGTACGATATATTATTTTTATAAATTTGAAGGGCAAATAGATTAGTCTTGTTAGACCTATGAGCACCAAATTTAATATTGAAGTTGATTTGAGAGATTAATTCTGGTGAGTCTATAATAGCATGTATGATTTTAAAGAGATAAACTAAATCGAAGTATACGCGTTGAGTTTCTAATGACTGACAAGGGCATGATAGAGATACAAGGTACTTCGTGACGTTTTGAAGTCTTTCGTTGACCTTAAAACAAAACCAAGGATTTGGTTGGCTTTGGATATGATATGAGTGAAATGAGATCGAAACGAAAGACTTTCATCAAATATTATTATATTTAGGTCTTTTGCGATCTGTGAACGATGAATTACTTGGCCATCAATATCATAGTCCCAAGTGATTTTTTTACGCTTATTAGTAAATGAAATAACAAAGCATTTATTAATATTCATATACATGTAATTATTTTTACACCACTTAGATAGGGTATTCAAATCTTTTTGAAGATGCAGGCAATAGTTTGGCTCAGCAATAACTTTAAATATCTTTAAGTCGTCAGCATATAAAAGACTTTTACAAGAAAGGTGCTGAATCAAGTCGTTAACGAAGACGGCGAATAATAAGGGACTTAAATGGGAGCCTTGGGGCACCCCCGATGTTACGACTGTAGGTGAGGTAACATAGCCTTTTAGTGCTACTAATTGCGTTCGGCTTTCGAGATAAGAACATATCCATCGGTATAGGTTCCCATGGATACCATATGACTCAAGTTTGCGACAAAGCAAGTTATGATTGACCTTATCAATTGCTTTAGAAAAGTCTGTATAAACAGTGTCAACTTGGCCACCAATCGCAAACGCCTGACAAAGGTAGTTTTTGTAAGCCAGCAGATTAGTAACTGTCGATCTACCTTTTACAAAACCATGTTGTTTATCAGAGAAAAGTGGTTTGAAATGGTTGTAGAGCTGATCATACACCAAAGATTCCAATATTTTATCAAAACAGGTTAAAATGCTAATCGGTCGATAATTAGCACAATTTGATCTATCGCCACTTTTATATATAGCGATGATGTGTGCGGTCTTCCAGCGATTGGGGAAGGTGCCACTACGCAACGATTTATTATAAATAACACATAAGGGAACGGATAATTCTTTGCTACAACGTTTAATAAACTATCGCTTGCATTACATGCCATGAGGACGCGTAAAGACTGATAATTATAAAAGTATGCGTTACAGCTCAAAACATCCGCATTCTTTAGAAATGCAAAGCATCTGTACAACCCAACTTCATTTAAGCCTAAACATTCTTGTATGTGGGATAGAACGCGAGCCCATGAATGCGGTCTCGGAAGGCTCCTAATAGCGACCAGGGCATGTAGATACCCGCTGTTCATATGCTAGAGGGTTGAAGGTAGATCCGCCTTGAATGCGTTGATTAAGTGCTTTGTTCAACACTTCTGCTATTACTCTAGCCTTATGAAGATACATGTGTATTACCTACTATGCTAAGATACTTATCACCTGATTTACAACGAAACAGATTACAAACTAAAAAAGAAGCTAAATATTTTATAACAGTCTGATTGCCGGTTATTTTCTCAATTTTTTGAGTCCCCACCTAGTCTACTACTTTTAATATTCGCTACTGAGCAAGTATAATATTACTGCACTTAATGCCAGTCTTGCGTACATTACTCAGAGTTATTACAGAGCGCTAGCAAAGAAAGAAACTCCGTGGCAAACGATGGAGCTATCATTTTCTGCATAAAAGCTAGCTTTTAGGCACACTAGTGCTATGCCAACTACTTTATTTTATTTTATGGAAATAGTATGATATGCAAGACCAGAACATAAATTCCCGGAATAAGTCTATTACTGTGTACAATTCTGCACAAAAGGACATTGCAATTTTGGCAGTTTTAACTGTTGTGACGTTGTTAATTTAAGTGTGGATATGGTTGTTACTCGTAAATTCATCATATCTGAAGATCTAAATAAGCAAATTATTTGAATCTTGCTAACATGAATTCAGAAAGTTTTTATGTAACTTGGTTTCTTGTTTCTTATCAGAATCATCCAAGGTTTTGCTTATAAAACCTTATACGTCTATCTCCATATAGTGCTGGAGTTTCTGTTAAATTTCAAAATGCATGTGGCTATTTCGAGTTTGTTATATGGGCAAAGTCAGAATAGGTAGAAGGTCAAAACGCGATCGTATAAGCTGATGCAACTCGTTGTCACGCCAAATTGGGATCGATGAACACTTGTCTGCTGTAGTGTACCTAATAGTGTTGGCTTTAGACCTTGAGTTTTATCTACATATGTATGTGTGCCTTGCACGGTAGTACCTACTGTAAATCGCGCTTCAACTTATGTAGCGCATAATTGATATAATCTAGTTGTTATATTAAAATGGAACATTATATATTTCAATGCGTGATCGGGGGCGGGGGCCTAACATGCATTGGTAAACGATAATTACCTTCTATGTAGGACTTTTTAGAATAACAAATTATGCAAATTAGATTAATTTCCTGCTCGCGTTAATATCTCACATCAATTCACCACGAATAGCCACGCGAATTGCAATCCTTCCACGGGATCCAAATGTCGTCATGTAATGGCTCCTTTGTTTCTTGTGGCTATTTCTATTTGCTTGAAATTTAGGTTAAGTTTACTCATTTTAAGATAGACATTGATGCCTTATAAGGTAATTTAGGTACGATTTGTTACAAATAACGTCTTTGGCTCACTTTATTCTATTGTAATTTTCAGCAGAACAGTATTCCTTACGAAAGCGTGACAGTGTTTTGTCCGTCGGAGCGCGCAGAACTAGTCGACCTACTGACGTCAGAAGACATATTGTTGGACCTCACCCAGCCATTGTACCTGAACTTTACTCACGAGGCGATCGTGAATCGCCTCGAAAAGCACTATGAGGGGCACAACAAGATTACCGGCGATGAATATACCTGTGATAACCCACCTACGGACGCCAGTACTGATGGGTATGATAAATTGAGTAATTTGTAGACGTCTTTAAGATTTATTTTGATTTGTCATCAATAGATCGATAGCACCGACACATTGACACATTCCGGTGAAGAGCATTTAGTTTAGATGAAGAACTCTGACGACGTAAACAGAACTTTGGCAATCAATTTATTTGTGTGACTTTGCCACGACTCCTCAAACAGTTGCTAAACTCTACTTTACTTTACTTTACTGAAATGCTCTCTAGATTCGATTAGACTGCAGCGACTCAGCAAAATTAAATATAGCTTTTGAATTAATCTCATCTGCTTTATCTTAATTCGTAGGCTATCATTGCTCCAGATTACTGTTCTTAAATGTAAAAATCTGAAACCAACTTGGCAAAGAACAATGGGCATTTTTCTTAGAGCGGCGTCTCTATGGCGCCCAGATGTGGACAGTCAAAAATCGTAGTAGTTGTTATTGCATTCGATAAAAGAGTGTTAAAATAGAATTTTGAGATTGATTAGAAGTCCATCACATTCATAGTTTTATTACAAGAAGTACTTTTATATGCTCACAAAACATTAGGTGTTTACCCACTTTTATTAGGATAGTTAAAGTATTTCGTAGTTTTGAGTAGAAAGGAATGAGTTGATCATTTGGTAAGGGTAGAAATCCGAAAGAAAAAGCCAGAAGTCGTAAAAGATCCAAAAACATAAAAAGCATTCACAATGTGCACGAGCAAAACAAATAGGTAAAAAACAAAATAAACTGCATATGACATAATTGACATTTACTTAAGAGTCAAAAAAGTGTTGCCATTTTACAGTTTTTAAATGATATTGATTACTCGATATGGATTTCGGACATAGGTTAGCTATCTATATATTTTGTTCAAAATCGAGCTTATTTGTAGTTCATCGCATACATACCTTAAAAATACACACATTTAAAATGTTTAAGGACCAAGTAGAGATTTGCTTGTCACTCAAATCATTATGAGTAGAGAAAATGTAAAATCGATTAAGAAGAAGTGATAATCGATTTAATATTACGATTTCTTTACTGGCAACTTCTAATCTGTTACGTGTTGGCTATTTAGACGTTAACACATCTTTTTAAACCTATTTATTGAATAAGTTTCTCAGCACACCTTTAGTAATGCCTATAAATTAAGTTATAAATAAAAAGGATTATTCAACAACTAATTGAAACTCTATTGTGCTGTTCATGAGTTCCAAACTGGGCTAGAAATGGGCATTGTTATTTATAGGTAATCATTTCACAGTCTAGTAGGTACTTGTAAGCAGTAAAGCTCAAATAAGTAAATAATGCAAAGTAAGATTACACAAATTTTATGCAGGCACACACGAATATTTAAGAATCTGTATGCGGTGATTAGGTACATTCATTTGACGATATTTTCGATAACATTATCCAATGGCTACGATTTAAATTCCGACATGCTGCACATTATACTCATCAAATAAACACAGAAATTTCTGTGCGTGTTATATTGAACATGTTGTTCTTCGTCTACGCAAGTATGGTATTAAAACTGTTATTTCTCCTACAGACTGCCACCGGACGTGGAGTTAGTTCGCTTACTGCCGGAACACATGAAGGCGGTCTACGACTTGTACCCAGCGAGTGACATCGAGTGCCGCGAGGTGTTCGAGAAGCTGGTAGCCGAGCTGCCGGCCTACGGCATCTTCGTGCAGGGACAGCTGGCCGCGTGGATGGTACAGTCGTACTACGGCGCCATGTTCTCCATGCAGACCAGGCCAGAGTTCCGCAGGAAAGGCTACGGTATCTACCTCGCGCGACGCCTCACCAAAGAAGTGGCCGCTCGCGGTTACAAACCCTTCGTCGTCATTCGTCCGGAGAACGACGCGTCCCGTTCTCTCTATACGAAGCTCGGCTTCGTGAAACGTTTCCGAACGGTGCGCGCCGTCCTGCGTCCCCGCTAAAGCGTTAAACGTTGATCACTAGCAGATTTTATTTTTTTAAGACTTTTGAATAAAATCAATTTAGCTTGCGATCTTTGATCGCCTAGAGAATTTTAGTAGTAGCTTTAAGATTGGAGCGGCTAGTGCTCTCGGTCTGCAGGAGCCGAGTCGTAATGACGGGCGTTAGCTCCGATACTTATCTTATAGGGCCTCTGCGATATTTTTCAGCCGTTAGCGTTTTTAATCTCCTAGTATCTACTTCTTAACGATGACAACGAATGGCTTTCTTGTCAGGCGTTTCTCGCGTACAAGTCTGCCTACATTTTGATACGTATTACATAGCTAATGCCTCATTCACTGCGCTTCATCAAGTCAGATTCGAGAGCTGTAGCCGTTTGCTGAGTTCTTTGGCGCTAGCCTAGTTACTGATTTCAACGATCCTAGCATGTCGAAAATTATTTGGAACCCTAACATTTGCTGATTCGCTACGGGCCGCCGTACCAACAGGCAGAAATGACCCCTGAATGACGGGGTTCCAATAATTGTTCACTTGATTAGCCTCTACTCATTTAGGCGAACGCTTCATTACCACTCGTTGATCGAGCGGGAACTGTTCTGTCTCATGGTTTATAAAATTTTTGGGACCCGTTTTGATCTGTGTGATAAAAAATGTTAGCGTTAACATTGAAGTACTTGAAATGTGTAAAAGTACATGAGAAAGAAAGGTTGCCGTCGTTGCACCCAGTTTACACAATTCGAAAAATTAAATTTTCCAGCACCCTTAAATGACAAATGCAAGGAATATGAATGATTAAAATAATTACCGTCGTTTAAATTTTTGAACAATTTATTTGATAAAGAGTAATGAACGATGTACAAGCGGATCTGTAAAAGCAATGGGAAGGAGTGATTATTATTTTAATTTATATATAATTTAAGTTCAAATGTGATGTCCAATGATCATAAACCATAAGTAAGTATACCTACTTAGATATTTTCATAAACATAGATGAAACTAAAAATACTGTGACTAGTTTGGGTTACTTAGTTATTATTAGTTTTTATAGCAAACAAGTTTTTATAAACAAGTACTTGGAGAAAATCATTGAAAATTTGATACGAAAACGTAGATAGGTAGGTATTTTAATACGGGAATGTATTTTACGATTGTATCGACTTATCTGTAAAGGTTTGCTATCATTATGTATACCTGAATATGATTAGAATTATTAATTTAATCATCGATTTATTATAATGGATATTATTGTGTGATATGATAATATTTATTGCTTTTTGAGTAACTTATAAATTATTATTAATTTGGCCATTTGGTATCTAGTATTTATTCTGTCTTCCTAAGACCTAAGCATGTATGATGAAAAAGTCTTATGACAAAATCGGATAGACTTAAATGGACTCGTTATAAATGAAAAGTAAATAAATGTTGTGATCGTTTAATTTCATGAATATTACCAGAAAATTGCACTTGCCTTTGTTTTCGTTTTCACGGAGCACAGAGATATTGTCTGTTTTTTTTTAATAAGGTATTGGCAACGGCCTGAAATTGTAGTTAAATTTTTGCTCAGAAATTGAAGCTTCCACATATTAATTCATGAAAGAAATAAATGCCAAATTACTTATTGTGTACCTATTGTTCATGAATTTTATTGTAATGATTATTTATTAAAAAATTGTGCTTGTCTTTATTTGTGTCAAAGTTTATTCAAACTGGATGATAGGATAAAGCCATTAAATGATAACCTATACGCGTTATTTTATCATCTTCGATAAATATTGTTTCTTATAAACAGGTGGTATATTATTACTAACAATTGACAAGTCAACTGTGTGTAAATGTTCAACTGTTTATTTGAAAGGACACTCATACCATGCGATCATGCTACAAGCTTTCCCTACATACAAGTAGGTACATATCAAATAAGTAGATCGAGATTTCTTGAAATTATTAATTGTAAGTACATTTTCTCTGAACACTCCCTTACTTATGTACCTAAATAAATATAACTAAAGGACACGTTCCGTCCTAAGCTGCAGTTGACATGAAAATCGCAGTGTATTTCACTCATACAGAAGAAATATAAAGAATGTAGTATCCATTCTGTGTTGTTTATCAGTTTATCACTTACCAACCTTGCAAAGGTATTGAGAAAACAATAAAAACCAAACATACATGTGTCAGTTTTATTTGCACCTTATTCCTATAGTACTAATACATACTGAGTGATTTAAATTTTCTATATGGCGTTCCCCTATGTCGTGACAAATAATTAATCGTACGGCGACAGTCTAATCTGGCTGTTGGGCTCTATCGTCACTGCATACGGTGTGGACGACAATTAATCGTATCGTCCTATATGTAATGTAACCTCCATGTACAAGTCACGACGCGGCGACATTTTAATCGGTAGGTACGATAAGCTGTGGCTACAAGCTACGACATAGTGGGACCGCGGTCTTAGACATAGACGTAGACCGTAGGTAGAACGAAACAAAACGAGTAAGTAACTACTTACATAATTGAACCTTTTCTCTGTTTTCTTTAAACTATTCTAGAATGCAAATACAACAGCACCACCTTATAACGACCCGGTGGCGTAGCGGGAGTGTGAGCGACTGCTACGGCGAAGGTCGCGGGTTCGATTCCCACTCAAGTCAAACATGACACACACATGTGCATGAACGTACTTCTGGGTGTTTATATGTATATATAATATGTATGGATTTACAATAAAAAAATATATCTATATGTATGTTTATGAATTGTCTAGTATCCAAGGTAAGAACTTTGAATAGTTTTGGACTAGATGATCATCATCATCATCATCAGCCTTTAACAGTCCACTGCTGGACTAGGCCTCTCCTTTGAAAGGAGGAATTGGCCTACTATACCACGCTGGCTAAACGGGTTGATATAGGGTTTGTATCAAGTTTTCCTTCTCTTACAGTGCTGTTCTCTTTATACATATTATACTCCCTCTGTCGGCTCTTACGACACCCATGGGATGTTTAGGTTTACGTGGCGATCAGTTGTATATAAATTTGCTGTATGTAAATTGTTGGAATTTAGGTATTATTGTAAGGGTAGGTGGTATATAGATAATTAGTTATCTCTTTACGTTTCAAGGGAATGTTCAGTCCACGTCACTATAATTAACTACGTGTAAAAAGAAAAAAGTACCCAACACTAAAATATCTGGCACTCCAGGTATCCGAAATGTTATTTGTTTAGTATACAGTCAGCAATAAAACCTACTGGGGCTTTCCACCAGATATGGGCTATCCCACAGCTTGCTATATAAGTAACATATGAATTCATTATATGGATGTGTGCCACTCTAAATATGAGGCTCAACGTGCACATCAATACGTACGAGTAGATTGATAGGATCACAATTATTGGGTGTGTCTCTGCGCGATCATACTCATGCTATGGAGACTATTGTTACAAGCTGGGGTTCGTGATAAATTATATACACTATGCCAGAAAAACTGGACTTTATTCACTAACACAATAACACTAGATACACACACTTATTTTCACAACACTAATAAAACACACTATTCACACCACTAGAACAACACTAAACACTTCCGACTTATTTCCTTCGCTTCTTGTTGATCGCTTCGATTTTCAATTGTAACTGTCCCCGGTCCGTTCGCTCCCGCTCTATTTATACTGGCCGGATAACATCATTAGCGCATTCTAGATACTTCCACAAAACTGTCGAATAATCGCGAACAGTCCGATGCTCGATACAGCAACGCCATCTAGTACAGAGTAGCTGAATTACCTTTAAACCACCGATACATTCAATATCTTCTAGTACTAAACTAAACGTGTTCGTCTCGAACATCGTTGGACCCATGGTAACGAGCCAACCGGTCCACATGAACTATCTTCGGTGCACCTCGCGACCCCTTCTGGATTCGATAGGTGACGTCGTTCATCCTGGTAATTATGCGATTTGGCCCGTCCCATCTGGCTTGTAACTTAGGCGATTTGCCTTTGCTTCGTACTGGGTTATGAAGCCACACCAATGATCCCTCATCGAAGCCTTTGTTGTTTGCCTTCCGGTCGTAGCGAGTCTTTATCTTTTCAGACATCTGTTGTCCTGACTCCCTGATGTGCTCGTATACGTCGTTCATCTTGTTGCGTAGCTCGGTCGCGTAATCCGTTTCATTGCGTGGAGATTCTGGCGGAATACCGGTGATTAAGTCTGCTGGTAAACGTAATTCTCTGCCGAAATTGGCAAAAGCTGGTGTTACTTCAGTGGTTTCGTGGACCGCACTGCGATATGACAGAAGGAATGGTTGGATGTGCTTGTCCCAATCTCTTTGTTTGCTCTCCACGACCTTCGCCAGGTACCTTTCCAGTGATTGGTTAAATCGTTCAACCATGCCATCTGATTGCGGGTGATAAGCCGTGGTCCTGGTTCTATGTGCACCCATCACGCGACAAGTCTCCTTGAACACCTCGGATTCGAAGTTCCGGCCTTGATCGCTGTGGATTTCCAAGGGTACCCCGAATCGACAAAAGACTTCATGCACCAGCTTGTCGGCCACTGTGGTAGCTTCTTGATTTGGGATTGCAAACACTTCAGGTCACTTCGTGAAGTAATCCATCACAACCAAGAAGTATTTGTTTCCATCCTGGCTCTCAGAAACCAGCGACATCCAAGGCTATGCGCTCCCATGGGGCTCCCACATTGTACACCTTTAATGCACCTCTGCTTCGAGTATGTGGCCCCTTGACAGCCGCACAACTTGTGCATTTGCGGCACCAATCCTCGACGTCATCCCGACAGTGGAGCCAATAAAGCCGCTCCCGGATCTTAGTAAGGGTCTTCTTAACTCCCATGTGACCTCCCGAAGCACCATTGTGATAGAGCTGAAAGACTTCCGGCACCTTAGTTTTGGGCACTACCATTTGCAAAAGGCACTGGTCACCTCGAGCGTTTACCCATTTGCGGCACAGAACTCCGTCCTGGACAACCAAGCTTTCCCACTGTGCCCAATAACCTTTGGTGACAGGGCTCCTTGCTGCGATATCTCTCCATTTGGGCCTAGGAGCGCCTGATTTCTTCCATTCGAGAATCGGCTGTACGTCCTTGTCTTCTTGCTGAGCACTCTGCAAAGCTTCTTTCCATCCGTCGCTCAGATCCGTCTTCAACATTCTCACTAGCGCTGCCGGCTTCGCTTCCTGTCTTGCACAGTGTTTGCGTTGGTCGGAGTAAGCCCTACCTGTCAGAGCATCTGCGCTACGTTGCTCTTGCCGCCAGACAGGTACGTCAGGTGACCCCTTTGGTGGAGACAGGGTACCAACGTGCCGCTTACGCTTTGGGCAGCTCAAGCGGATATGGCCTCTTTTCCCGCAGTTGTAGCACCGTGGTGAAGAAACAACTTCCCTGATACGGTAAGTTCGATCCTCGTGACGCGCTGCTTCCACCTCCAGAGCGTAGGCTAAGGCTGCCTTGAGGTCCTTGAAGTGCCCAAGCCTCACTGCTGCTCTTACCTCCAGGTCCCGGATCCCATCCGTAAACGCCTGTACGAGGTTCCCATCAATAAGCGCAGGAGACGACTGGTATGCCTTCCTGACCAGCTTTTCCACCTCTAGAGCCCACTGCTGCAGAGTTTCTCCGGTGCGTTGCGTCCTGTCCTTCAGCTGAGCACGATACACATGTTCGAGGTGCGCGTCTCCGTACCTCGCCTCCAGCGCCTCAAGAAGCTTCTCGTAGGTGACGTCTTGTCCGAGTGCCTCCAACACTGTCAAGGCCCGGTCGCGAAGGCCCAAGGTTAGGGCGGTTAAGGCCTGTTCTTTGGTCCACCCATTCGATCGCATCACAGCCTCAAACTGGATCTTGTATGCAGACCATGATGACGAGCCATCAAATGGTGGAACCTTAAACCCACGAGGTGAGGGCACTACAGTCGCAGATGTCACTTCGTTGGATCCGAGCCCACGCAATCTCCTCTCCACTTCAGCGACACAGATCTCGTGATGGTCGTGTACACGCTTCTCTATAGAGGCGACGCGAGTCTCAAGCTGGTCGTGTACGAGCTTCTCCACGTCGCTGATACGAGCCTCGTGCTGCTGGAGCTCCTCCTTTACCACCTTCAGGTCCTTCCCTACAGCGGCGCTGAGGTCTTTCATCACCACCAGCTGTACCTCCAAACGGCAGGCCTGCTCCTCCTTGTCGCGCTGTAGTTGTTCCTCCAGGCGGCGCGCGTGCTCATCTTGACGGCGAGCCTGCTCCTCCTTGTCGCGCTGTAGCTGTTCCTCCAGGCGGCGGGCCTGCTCCTCCTTGTCGCGGTGTAGCTTTATTTTCACAACACTAATAAAACACACTATTCACACCACTAGAACAACACTAAACACTTCCGACTTATTTCCTTCGCTTCTTGTTGATCGCTTCGATTTTCAATTGTAACTGTCCCCGGTCCGTTCGCTCCCGCTCTATTTATACTGGCCGGATAACATCATTAGCGCATTCTAGATACTTCCACAAAACTGTCGAATAATCGCGAACAGTCCGATGCTCGATACAGCAACGCCATCTAGTACAGAGTAGCTGAATTACCTTTAAACCACCGATACATTCAATCTCTTCTAGTATCCCCATTCACCGATAGATGGCGTAACACTATTATATGGACGTTTTACGTTGTGCACCTCTCGATAAATCACATAACTGAAACTGCGAATCGTCAGCTTCAATGTAAACGGTGACTTAGTTTAGTACCACAGCTTGCACATCCTCGCAGCATAGCTGCATCTCTAGCGGAAAAAGCACTCTTAACTTGTTGCGGTTGAAACCCTTTGCGAGCCGACCCGACTCTGCCACGCGGTCGTATGTTACATTGGCGACTGAGTTGGAGCTGGCGATGAAGGTGTTAGAGACTGAGGACCTACTCTCTAAACTAAAACCAGCACCGCGTCCTACCGCTAGTTATGAAGGCGCACGTAGACACTTCGCCGCCTCCTCAGTGTTTGTGGCGCATGGGGAACGGCCTCTAGATCTCACTATACTCAGGCTCAAAAGTTACTTTGGTTAGAGGAGATAGTCGCGTGTATGAAGTCCCTGACGCATAGACCTGCTGTTAGGTAGAGACTGACGCGAAATAAGCTCCATACAAAATATGTCAAACACGAATCTCGAATCTCAAAATCCATGTATGGTTCGAATATTGAAAATGGCCGTAGATCACGCCAATCACCCGTCAATACGTCACTTACCGTCATGAGTGTGAAACGATTTACCAACATTTGATTGGCCCATGAACCATTGATCAACTACAAGAGATCCCCTTGGTATAATATTCAGTGATGTACCGTTTTGTTACCATTCTGTTGGTTAAACATTCACTGACGTAAAGTTCTGTTGCCAAAACATTCGTAGTTGAAAAGTTCTTTGGATGAAAAGTTCATGGTTTAAAGATTAGGTTGATCAATGGTTCACGGGCCAATCGAATGTTGGTAAATCGTTTCACACTCTACCCAAAGAATACCCAGACTCGTAACAACAATTTTTTGTACGGATTGAACCTCACTCGGCGCAGTGACAAGCGGCAAGGCTCACCTACTAAGTACACCATTCATGCAATCTACCTCGATAGATTAGTTAATGGATAAAGATTTTAATTTTGTGAACTGTGCTAAAATGATCGCGGTAGTTTAGGTCTAAGTATATCCACAGGGTTGATCGTCTCCCTAATAAACAAAATTGTTCAGTCAAAATTATCTAACAGCAAAGAATACGATGCAATAGAATATTTTGATAATTCACCAAACTGACATCTACATAGTTATATAAAAAAATAGGAATATATGTAAATGCAGCAGCCTGAAGTGACTAAAATACATTGTTTGTTAGCGTACTTAGTTAAGTACACATAACGATAAGTCAAGTTTAACAGTTCCAGGACGATTTTATTATTTATTTATTTACACTTTTTTGTACACAATGAAAAACATTCTTAGAAACCCTATGTCTAGGTAGAGTACAAAGGGCGGCCTTATCGCTGAAAGCGATTTCTACCAGGCAACCTTTGAATGGCGATATTATTGGTAGGAGAAAAACGGTAGTTGCAAGTGTACCAGTAAACAAACTATATAATTACTTATTTCTTTCGCCATAAAACCCGTACAAAGGTCAAAGTCGCCGAGTGTACCTACCTATAATGTAGATATCTAACACTGGATGGCTGGCATAGGTACGATCTTACTACTAAGACGGCTTCCCACGGTGCGTGGATTTGCGGACAAAACGGGCGGTAAATTTGATATATAACTTCATAGGTGCCGTTCGTCCGTCCGCGAAACCACGCACAGTAGCCAAGGCAGCGGGCTTTAGTTATAGGGTGTATAATTTTTTTATACCTGTATCTAAATGACAAAGTTTGTGAGGTTAGGATTGATAGGATATGTACAGTAGGTAATTAGGTGCCTAATTCCGTAGTATTACTTTACTCTATGGCCTAATTGATCTTGAACCTATCAGATTTGCACACAGAGGTCTGTGGAATTTCACACGGCCTACACTTTTATCAAGATAACCGAACCTCACGTGAGCGAGCTTATGCTCGCTTATTGAACTGGTGATCTCAGCTTTTGCTTTACATACATACATACATAGACTCACGCCTGTTTCCCCGAAGGGGTAGGCAGAGGCATATTAAACGCCCACTTTTCGCCAGTGTTTTGATCCCACGTAATAGGTGGCGAGCCTATTGCCGCTTATCGGGATATTTTGTTTGCCAGAGCCTCGTCCGTTGATCGGCAGGTGCACCACTTGCAGGTGAGGTTGGCTTGGGACCCTAAGTTCTTGGTCGGAACCCTATGCTTTTGCTTTAAAAATTATATATTCCATCCTTAAATAAAGGTTGCGTGGTAGAGATCGCTCTTAGCGATAAGCCCGCCCTTTGTACGTTACTCATATTGTAAGACCTCCTACGATACGTTTCTGGTGTACAATAAAGTATAAATATATAAATAAAGCTTGTGAGATTTTACATGATTTTCATCCCAAAAAAATTTGATTCAAGACATGGATTAATGTAACCATCGTGGATAGTAGATCCAAATCTGATAAAGAACCCTTAATCCAACGATGATTAAATAAAATGTGAATACCTCATAAAGGTCCAATTCATATCAAAGAATATTTAGGGTAAAGAATATTCTCGATATTATATTCAAAGCTACTAGCATTTTGAATGTGTTAAGGAATATTGTAGAGAACTTTGGAAACTTGGACTGTAAGATTAACAAATTAAGGTTAAGCATATTGGTTTGGTTTCTGATGATCATATTTAAGGAATACCCTGGCATAAAGCGTTTAACATAATTTATGATCATGCTCTATAGAAATATTCATCTGTAACAAAATTACTCACTACGCGATTTCCTAGAAATTAAATCAAAATAGAAGATTTCCACATTTTTTATGTAGGTAATTATGTGCATAGGGCTCCCACCAAGAACTTAGGGTCCCAAGCCAACCTCACCTGCAAGTAGTGCACCTGCCGATCAACGGACGAGGCTCTGGCAAACAAAATGTCCCAATAAGCGGCAATAGGCTCGCCACCTATTACGTGGGATCAAAACACTGGAGAAAAGTGGGCGTTTAATATGCCTCTACCTACCCGTTCGGGGAAACAGGCGTGAGTCTATGTATGTATGTATGTAATTATGCAAATATCAATTGTGAAATCCAAATGGACATCGATCAGTTTATTAGAGTTTCTCAGTAACAATAAAAACGAACATTATTGCTTCTACCTACTTTCCTCACTAAAAGCTTTAGAGGCGTTGAAAGCTAGATATCGGCAGACGTAACTCCCAAAGGGCCAATACAAAGGCGATTGCCAGACAGCAGTTATTTCCAAAAGCAGAACTACAATTACATCAAATGAATCCAGCGCACATTATTTGTCTATACACCAGGATAACCTAATAAAACGAAAAGAAAAATAGCCGAAAAGTTCTAGCGTGTATGAGGGAGGAGCTTTTCACAAACAAAACCTTCGTAACCTTATTATTTTCCAAACACAAAACGCTTATTCCAGATTGTATCGCGATAACACGAAAGAAGTTAACAACCTCTTTCGAGCACAATCATATTATACAGAAACATATTTTAAAAATAAATATTATTATGTATTTAAATAAATACTATAACACGGTGTTCGAAGTTCGAACACCGTGTTATAGTGGTGTCCTATTTTGAGTCATCGATGAAAAAATGCCACAGGAACAAAACTTAAAGTTCTTATGTTACAGTAAACTTGAATAAAGTTTTTACTACAGTGGATTCAAATAAAACTCTTGATACAGCCTTCATCAAGTTGCATGTGCTACAACATTATTGACTTGTGAATCGACGCCGTAGGCACCGTAGCGCTTGTAAACTATTCACGATTCTTAAGAACTTGATGGTTTCATTTAGTAGGTACCAGTTGTTAAACTGTTAAGAATTTCAATTGAAAACGTTGTAAGTATATTTATAATTGTATAGTACCTAAGTATATTGTTTAATTATGTCTATATATAGGTAATAAATACAACACTTGTTGGTTAGATTGGGCCAATATTTAAGTATTTGATTCTTATCCGTTGCTATAGTTACGTCGCGCACCACTGCCTTTTCGGAGTTATAAGCGTAATTACTTGTCGTTTGGTCCTTTGTGCCGTCCTGTGGGAATGCGTTCGTAACCGGTGTCCGTTCTCTAAAAATCTTGAACCTGTTCAGACCGTGAAATTTTGCTATACGTTTGACTTAGTGAAGTCAGATGCATAGTGAGATAGACCAATCCCATGATTGACAAGCCTGCAAGTATTTTCAGTTCTGGCTACACTAGAAGATGACTGCGGCCTTTAATAAAGTCTTGAATATTAATCTAAACTACGCAAGACAATGATGATATTTCATTAATAATTAATCTGTTCGTAGGTACGCAGTAGCTCCTACAACGTTATTAAGCATTATTCAAATAAAAATGCAGACCTTTTCCAAACAGATTGCATAAACATTATATATTCTGTGGCTGCTTAGCAAATATTTTTCAACGTTGAAATAGGTACACTGAACAACAAAGGCAAATTTTAATATCGCAGCAGTCATGTCGAGCTTGGCCTGAGACAGGATTTGTTACAGTATCGATACGGTTGGAAGAAAATTTCGATACATGCATTGGTATAAGTTATTTCTCGTAGATAATTTCGTTTTCAATGGATATATAGCGTTAAAATTGTGAATTTAGTTGGTAAAGTCAAATCACATAACTTGTAACCCTAAAATATTGGCTTTAATAGTATACCTAATTGTTTAGTTAGACGTTTGCTTGCCGCACTCATTTTTCGAAATAGAGCATTGTGCGAAGGAGGTGGCGTATGTTGAATTCGATTGATCGAAACAGTTCCCTTACAAGTCCGTAGTTTGGACAATGCTGCACGGAACCTCAAATTTCGATTCAGAGATTGTTCAGAAACCTCTTGCTTTGAGTTCTTCCTGTCCGTTGGTTGAACGTATTCGGAAAATATTTCGAGATACAAGATGCTAGAGCAGGCTTAATGTTTCTTAAATAAACGAATATACCATAAGCTGGTGTCTCTTCGGCCTCTGTGCAGCCCCTGCTATCCTTAATGGAAATATTGTTTGTTTAACAAGCATCTACATACTTAAGTAAAGCAAATTAATAAAGCTAATAATACCAGTGACAAGTCAGTTACCGTAATGCATATTAACTTAGTATTTAATATATTACAGTGCTCGGCGTTACGCGAGTAAACTCATTAAAACTGATTCTAAGTGACGTAGTTGACACGTCTTCAATCTACAGCCAACTCAACTTACTCTTACGTAGATTAAAAATTCATACCAGTGCTACGGTAACTTGTATCGTTGTTGAATCTGACAATTTTGAATACATAGATTCAGAAAGAGATATCACGCCGACAGATGTGTAGGTACATATCCAAAATTTTTAGTTTTTCGTAGAAGCTCTACTCTGCGTAGCGTATTTTTTTAAGTTCGGTTATTTCCAATTTTATTAAAATATTGTACATAATATATTAAATATCTTTACGGATTTAAAGATTTAAAAGTCATCAAGGTGTCAAAGTCGTCATATAGGTATGTACATGGGAGAGGCGAAGCCATAAACTAATGCACAGCAGTTTCGTAAGTGAAAAATTAATTTAGGATCTAACGGTATTCTTCATCTTAAAATTCGTTAAACCAATTTGTCCATTCATCAAAAGTGTAAACTTTCGTTTTTAATTGTAACGTTCATTTTCAATTGTAACGTTCAATTTTAAATTCAAATTGCGTTTAAAATTTAATGTCACAGTTAAAATGTTCTGACTCATACTGGTGTAGCCTTAAAGTCTTCAAATGTCTTTTGATCTAAATATTCTCAACACATCTAAGCTACAAGACTATTTCTACATATATGTTGTGGTAATGGCAGATGCTTCCCGCTGGCAAATTATTTCGGCCCATTAAGCTAAATTACGAATCACAGATATTGATTAGTTTGCCTCGCCTTGCCTGCGTAGGCAATCAAGCATAAATAACGTACAAAATAATAAGCTATTTAGTTATCAATATATAACGAGATCTTCACTTAGTACTCTATCAATGTGCCGATACAGCAATATGTGTCAGAATGAATTATATTTTATTTTAATATCTATTATTCTTACACGAAGAACACTATATTTCAGATTCTATCTTACGTGTATAGTTGTTACTGACAAAAATTAAGCTACCTACAGAAATATAGAACACAGGTTTCAATTTCGATCAAGATTAAAAAAATAATTCAAATTAAATCCCTTCTGCATGCTAGCATGCATTCTATTAAATTCTTTGTCATTCTAGAACTGTAATATTAAATAGTACCTACCCAAGCATTACCTGAATTAACAGTGCTAGAAAACTATGTACTGAATTTTGAACAGTATCAGCGTTATGAATATTATTAGTTTCACTGGCTGTATGTGACTAATCCCATTTTGGAGATAAAAAAATTCGTAGATAGGCACGTACAGTCGTATAGAATAATCTGAATCTCTCAACCTGACCCAGACATAAAAGGAGGGTTAGTTAGAACAATAGGACGAGTCTATTGATCAACTAATATCACCAAAAATTAACACCAATGTCATTAACTTAATTTTAAATAACCTTTTGTTTGCATATGAATATTACCTTTTTACTACAAATTATACAAATTATAATTTATAGCACAGTCTGTTAATACAAAAGAATAAAGAGCATGTAAAAGTAGGTATACATATATCTCTGCCAGTATTAATTAAAAATATGTCGAAAGAGAAAGTTGGAGTTTGCTTTTAATTCTAACAGTTTTTATGTTACGATATCGACCTTGTATATACGTCCCAAATTTCATTAAATCGGCAATTAATTAGTAAAATGTTTATGGTCTTAAAAGTTTGTATGAAAAGCAGAGCGGCTTATACCCACCTTGCTATCAAAAATAGGGGCCAAGCCCATACACTTTAGAAAGCCTTGTCCCCGTTGAATAAAGGTATTAAGTAGTCAGTAGAAATACAGCTTTTATGGTATAATATTTCAGCTCTGTTGGCACTTCACCAAACGCTGTCTTAACATTTAGGTATTTACATTTGGCATGAGCGATAATGGTTTTTGTGTTTATACCTGCCTTTCATCCATTTCCGTGGACCGTTGTTATTGTACACCATAATACATATTTACTAGGAATAGTTTCTCGCCTTTGTAGATGACAGTTTCGGTGCACTACTATAGATGTTCACGTCGGTTCAGACAATGGTTTGAATCTCTATCTGACACCTATAATAACGCCGTAAACAATATTTTATGCATGCAAAGATCCTGAATAGTGTGTGACTACATGAACTCACAAGGATTTTTAAGCTCTGTAAGGGTAGACGACAACTTCAAGCCTTTCTAATTATTCACCTTAATTATTATTTAACAATAAAATTACATCTTATCTAAGTAGTTGTCGTGCATACTAAGCAACTCTTGTTCGTCACAGCGTTTGTAGCTTATAAAGTTTGCACCCTGGATGGCTTAGACAAAACAGTACCACACCCAAATATAATTTTGTAGGCAAACGTATTTCGTGAGTGACAGCCAATATTTCAGAACTTACGCAAATAATTACAAATTCTGATAGCAACTCTCAAAAAGAAAATTATAATTTCCATTTTAAAACACATAAATACAAACTAACAAAAATAGGCATTTATAATAATTTATAGAAATTATTAAATAAAGATTAGTTGGTTTAAAAGAGAGGCATTTGATAAAGTGTTGCAGAATATAAAGAAAAGCAGTGGGCGTAGATAAAATAAACATAGAATTATTAAAATAATATGCTGTTTGTGACCCCTTAATAGACGAAATTTTTAAATTGATAAGACATATGTATAACACAGGCAATATTCCCAGTGATTTCAAAATAAATACACACGAGTGTGAAGAACACAGAACACTTAGTCTTATTTCCCAGGTTTCAAAAATTTTAATACACATAATACATAACAGAATAAGACCCCTAGTAGAACGCAACATCAGTTCTGACCAGTACGGATTTAGAAGAGGAAAGGGTACACGTGAGGCTATCTTGGCACTTAGACTTATCTGTGGCAGAAGAATAGATTTAGGTATAGATACACACATAGCATTTATAGATTTAGAGAAGGCTTTTGATAAATTAAACCGGAGAATCATGATGGAGACATTGAAAAACATTGGACTAGATTACAGGGACAGACGAATAATATATACGCTTTATAAAAACCAACAAACCAAAATAGAAATAGGCAATGAGTCAATAAATGCAAGAATAAAACAAGGAGTTAGGCAAGGATGCCCTCTTTCTCCTACAATTTTCAAAATTTTTATAGAAAGTGCAATTAGAAATATTATAGACTTACAACAGGGAGGAATTAAAATGAACGGTGAACGCATCTTTCTTATACGATATGCGGACGACATCGCTGCATTAGCTGAAAATCAGACTGACCTAGAAAAACTTCTAAACAATATGGACAAATGCTTCAAAGAAATTGGACTTAAAATCAATACAAATAAAACCAAAATTTTAACAGTTACTAGAAATTCAATTAATAACAATCAAAATATCATACTAAACAACGCCCCAATAGAACAAGTAAAATCCTTAAGATTTTTGGGAAGTCTCATTACTCATGATTCGAAGTGCACTCAAGATATTAAAACTCGTATATCAATAGCCAAAACAGCATTTAACAACAAAATAAACCATCTTTTGAAATCAAAAATAGCAAGACGGATTAGAAAACAATTTATCAAATCATATATATGGAGTATTTCTCTGTACGGAAGCGAAACGTGGACAATGACTCAGCAAGACCGGGAAAGACTGGAGGCTTACGAGATGTGGTGCTGGAAGCGGATGGAAACGATCAGCTGGATTGAAAAAAAGACCAACGCAGAAGTATTGAGCCTTGTCCAAGAAAAACGGAGCATTTTAGCGACCGTAGAAAGAAGAAGAGGAAAGATGTTTGGCCACCTTATAGCGACATGATGATTTTATTAAAACCATATTGGAAGGCAAAATAGAAGGAAAGAGAGGAAGAGGTCGACCCAGACGGGCATACACGGATCAAATGAAAGAAAAAGCAAAGGTCATGTCGTATAAAGAGGTCAAGGCATTGGCCGAAGACCGAAATATATGGCGTAGACTCCACCGACAAGAGCACAGGTCTTAAATTGAAAAGAAATGCTAATTTAAACCAGTAATCAAATTATAAATACATTTATTTTTAATTTTTATTTAATCAGTGACTAGTTTCCTCCAGGCGTCCACGGTTTATTGTAGCGTTTAATTTAGGCACAAAGTAAACATTTTATTCTGACTATCTTGTTTTATTATTTCGTTTATACAACGATATGCCTATCATATCCAAGTTTCATAGCCAACCGCATGATGACACCGATTTTTTTAAATCACTGTGACCAAAGCCTATCTATCGCAGCTTAACAAACATTTTCTTTTTGTTTACCAGTGCATTTACCATTCAAAATAAGACCTGTTTGTTGAATTGCTCATAATATTTATCGTACTAAACATATATTTGTCACTAAACGCTTCCTAATGGCTTGGATAAGTTCAACGTGTGTTTGAACGTTTAAATACATATGTGGACCCGATACTAGCAATCCAATTGAACGATATTTTTTAACGTCTGCGAAAGAAAACGTCTATCAAAACCTTTAGTATGATATAAGTTTTAAAGCTCCAATCACTGAGAATGACGCAGCCGTTTTCCTACATTAAAATCAATGCCTTACGAGAATTTCGTTTGTTTCAGAGATGGAAATCGTGCCCGAAGGGAAAAACTTTCGATTGGTTTCAGAAGACGAGCTCCCAGCTGTGGCCGATATCTTAGTGCAGTATATGCCTGAATCTTTAAAGGTAACTTTTAATTTATTTCAAGCATAAAAAAGTTTTATTGGAAATATTTATGAGATCAGTTCCGATATCGAAATTAGCTTCTATTTATAGACTTTATTTCGTCAAGCTACTTTTACCTCAATATTAAGAAAAAAGTAGATACACATACAAAATAATTGTAAATTAATGACTTGAGATTCTGATAATATATGGACCGGGGAATAATGAATATTGGTTTCTTCTCAAAACTTGAATGACTTGCACTGCCTGCATACGGAGAATAAATAAAAGTAATACGAACAAATACAAATAACTAAAGAACAATGTTACGTAGCAGTGACGTCACAAACTCGTAGCAATGCTACATAGCAATGGGTGTCTACAATGCGACGTAGCTACACTTGTTTCAGATACAATCTAATGTTTGTTTGTTAAAGTATTGTTACGAATTGAAAATAACGCCATCTGTCGGTGAATGGGAGAACTAGATGAGATTAGATATATCGGTGGTTTAAAGCTGTTTGATCTATCCTCTAATAGATGGCGTTGCTGTAAATAGAACAAACTAGAATGACCGCAAGCTACCAGAACTTTCGTGATGAGTCTCGAAAATACTAGTTATGTGTTCCGGCCGGTATAAATACCACGCAGACGGGCGAGAAGAGACAGTAACAATTGAATATCGGAGCGATAATCATCAAGCGAAGGGAAGTAAGTCGGAGTGTTTAGTGGTGTTTCTAGTGGTGTGAAATAAGTGTGTTTTTATTAGTGTTGAGAAATAAGTGTGTATAGTGTTTGTGTTAGTTAATAAAGTGCAGTTTTTCTGGCATAGTGTATATAATTTATCACCGAACCCCAGCTCGTAACAAATTGGTGTCAGAAGTGGGATAAATTATGCCGGTTATGCCGAAGGAAGAAACTGAAGGTGTGCGTACCAGGAACCAGCGCCAGCAAGACCTGGACCAGAGACGCTTCGGAGACGTTCCTTCTCCATCGCCTGGTGGACCAGGCGACTCCGCGGCTGCAGTGGAGCCTGCAAGCGCAACACACTCCGTGACGGTGCCCGACATCGCGGCTCTGATGGCGTTCATGCAGGAGCAGGCCCGCCGTCAGGAGGAGCAGGCTCGCCGTCAGGAGGAGCAAGCTCACCGTCAAGAGGAGCACGCGCGCCGCCTGGAGAAACAGCTACAGCGCGACAAGGAGGAGCAGGCTCGCCGTCAAGAGGAGCAGGACCGCCGTCAACAGCAGCAGGCTCGCCGTCAAGAGGAGCACGCGCTCCGCCTGGAGGAACAGCTACAGCGCGACAAGGAGGAGCAGGCTCGCCGTCAAGAGGAGCAGGACCGCCGTCAACAGGAGCAGGCTCGCCGTCAAGAGGAGCACGCGCGCCGCCTAGAGGAACAGCTGCAGCGCGACAAGGAAGAGCACGCCCGCCGTCTGGAGGAACAGCTGGTGCTCATGAAGGACCTTAGCGCCGCAGTGGGGAAGGACTTGAAGGCGGTCAAGGAGGAACTCCAGCAGCACGAGGCCCGTATCAGCGACATTGAGAAGCGTGTACATGACCACCACGAGATCTGTGTTGCTGAAGTGGAGAAGAAATTGCGTGGGCTCGAAGTGACATCAGCGGCTGTAGCGTTTAAGGTTCCACCACTTGATGGCTCGTTATCATGGTCTGCATTCAAGATCCGGTTTGAGGCTGTGATGCGATCGAATGGGTGGACCAAAGAACAGGCCTTAACCGCCCTAACCTTGGGCCTTCGTGATAGGGCCTTGACAGTGTTGGAGGCACTCGGGCAAGACGTCACCTACGATAAGCTCCTGGAGGCGCTGGAGGCGAGGTACGGAGACGCGCACCTTGAACATGTGTATCGTGCTCAGCTGAAGGACAGGACACAGCGCACCGGAGAAACTCTGCAGCAGTGGGCTCTGGAGGTGGAAAAGCTGTTCAGGAAGGCATACCAGTCGTCGCCTGCGCTTATTGACGGGAACCTCGTACAGGCAAGGACCTCAAGGACGCCTTAGCCCACGCTCTGGAGGTGGAAGCAGTGCCACGCGACGACCGAGGTCACCGCATCAGGGAAGTTGTGTCGTCACCTCGGTGCTACAACTGCGGAGAAAGAGGCCATATCCGCTTGAGCTGCCCAAAGCGTAGGCAGCCTGGTGACACCCTGTCTCCACCAAAGGGGTCGCCTGATGTGCCTGCCAGGCAGCGAGAGCAGGGAAACGAGTAGAAGCCAGGACTGCAGGGCGGGTGCTGGCTGGTAATGGAAGAGCCGCAAGTATCTCGATCTCGCAATCATGTGACGGGAACAGCCTGATCATCGAAGGCGAAATTAACAGAACACTATGCAAGCTGACATTGGACACGGGTGCTTCTCGGACAGTCATCGGTTTCCATCTGGCAAGACGGGTTGATCGGGAACAATGAAAGTGTGAATCTGAGAACACCTACCGGTCAGCACATAACCGTCCGAGGTGAAATGGAGGTGGATCTGAAGCTACGCAACAAAGTTTACCGTCACAAAGTCATCGTAGCCGATATAGTGGACGACTGCATCTTGGGCCTAGACTTCATGCGGAAGTATCGCTGCGAGATCGATGTTAACCAGGGAGTGTTGAAGTGTGGCTCGGAAGAAGTCTTCATGGAAGGTACAACTTCAGGAAAAGTGTACTGCCTGAAGAATGTCATTCTTCACCCGCGGTCGGAAACAGTTGTAGCAGTTTGTTTACCAGGGAATTCTGGTCGAGGGAACCGCTGCGTACTAATCGAAGGCCTAGAGAAAGAGGCCTCGTGGAAGATTGCACGAACCTTGGTAAGGGGTACCAAAGTTTCATCAGTACGCGCACTGAATGCAAGTGACAAGGAAGTGTCGCTCAAAAAAGGGACTGAATTGGGCACCTATGAAGTAGCGGCTTGGATGCGTAGATGTCAAGAGCAACCTAGCAGTGCCAAAGTTCAAGATGCACGATTCGACGTGTCTACTCTTTTAGAGGAATGCGAAAGTACCCTGTTGGAGGAAGAGAAGACGGAGGCTCAGAAGATGTTGAACCGGTTCGCCGATATTTTCTCGACCAGTGATGCCGACATAGGGAAGACAGCACTAGTCCAGCACAAAATAAACACGGGAAGTGAAGCACCGATTCGCCAGCGACCAAGACGTGTGCCAGTGGCACTGGAACGTGAAGTGGAAGCTATGATCGACGGTATGGTTAAGGAAGGCGTAATCGAGCCTTCGTCCAGCCCGTGGTGCTCTCCGGTTGTCCTAGTTAAGAAGAAGGATGGCAGCATGCGCTTCTGTGTAGACTACCGCCGATTAAATGACATCACGAAGAAGGACAGCTACCCGCTGCCAAGGATCGATGACACACTGGATACGCTGACGGGTATGAAGTGGTTTTCTACCTTAGACCTAAAAAGTGGCTACTAGCAGGTGGAAATAGATCCTCGAGTCAAGGAGAAGACGGCATTCTCCACAGGCAAAGAATTATGGCAATTTAACGTCATGCCCTTTGGATTGTGCAACGCTCCGGCTACTTTTGAGAGACTGATGGAGCGAGTGCTCATGGGACTAATTGGAGACGCCTGCCTGGTCTACTTGGATGACATCATCATCGTGGGGCGCACTTTCCAGGATCACCTTCGAAACTTGGAGCAAGTGCTGTCAAAGATACGAGGAGCTAATTTGAAGCTGAGTCCGAAGAAATGCACGTTATTCAGACGGCAAGTGAACTTTCTAGGACATGTGGTCTCGGAGAACGGTATTCAAACCGACCCGGATAAGATCATTGCCGTGAAGGAATGGCCAGTTCCAGAGAACAAAACGCAGGTCAGAGCATTCCTCGGATTATGCTCCTACTATAGACGGTTTGTGAAGAACTTTGCTGACATTGCTCGACCTCTTCATAAGCTCACCGAAGACAGAGTACAGTTCTGTTGGAATGAGAGCTGTGACGTTGCATTCCAGAAGCTCAAGGAACATCTGTGTACTGCACCTATTCTAGGCTACCCTGACAATGAGCATGAATTCATAGTTGACACAGATGCCAGTAACACCGGAATTGGCGGCGTGCTATCACAAAAGAAAGGTGATCAAGAAGTTGTTATAGCATACTTCAGCAAGGCCTTATCCAAACCCGAAAGAAACTACTGCGTCACCCGGCGGGAACTCTTGGCTGTAGTAAAGACCTTGCAGTATTTCAACAAATATTTGTTGGGACGTAAATTCCACCTGCGAACCGACCACGCTGCGCTGAAATGGCTACTTCAATTTAAGGACCCAGAAGGACAAGTAGCCAGATGGATTGTACTACTGCAAGAGTTTGATTTTGTAATACAACATCGCAGCGGCAAGTTCCATGGTAACGCAGATGCCCTATCGCGTAGGCCGTGTCCAGTGTAAGCACTGTACCCGACAGGAAGCAAAGCAGGCAGCATTAGTGAGGATGTTGAAGACGGATCTGAGCGACGAATGGTAAGAAGCTTTGCGAAGTGCTCAGCAAGACGACAAGGATATACAGCCGATTCTTGAATGGAAGAAATCAGACGCTCCTAGGCCCAAATGGAGTGATATAGCAGCAATGAGCCCCATCACCAAGAGTTATTGGGCCCAGTGGGAAAGCTTGGTTGTCCAGGGTGGACTTCTGTGCCGCAAATGGGAAAACGCTCGCGGTGACCAGTGCCTTTTGCAAATGGTAGTGCCTAAAACTAAGGTGCCGGAAGTCTTGCAGCTCTATCACAATGGTGCTTCGGGAGGTCACATGGGAGTTAAGAAGACGCTTACTAAGATCCGGGAGCGGTTTTATTGGCTCCACTGTCGGGATGACGTCGAGGATTGGTGCCGCAAATGCACAAGTTGTGCGGCTGTGAAGGGGCCACACACTCGTAGCAGAGGTGCATTAAAGGTGTACAATGTGGGAGCCCCATGGGAGCGCATAGCATTGGATGTCGCTGGACCATTTCCGGAGAGCCAGCACGAAAACAAATACTTCTTGGTTGTGATGGATTACTTCACGAAGTGGCCTGAAGTGTTTGCAATCCCAAATCAAGAAGCTACCACAGTGGCCGATAACCTGGTGCATGAAGTCTTCTGTCGGTTCGGGGTGCCCTTGGAAATCCACAGCGATCAAGGCCGGAACTTCGAATCTGAGGTGTTCAAGGAGACTTGTCGCGTAATGGGTGCACATAAAACCAGGACCACGGCTTATCATCCGCAATCAGATGGCATGGTTGAACGGTTTAACCAATCACTGGAAAGGTACCTGGCGAAGGTCGTGGAGAGCAAACAAAGAGATTGAGACAAGTACATCCAACCATTTCTCCTGTCATATCGCAGTGCGGTCCACGAAACCACAGGAGTAGCACCAGCTTTTGCCAATTTCGGTAGAGAACTACGTTTACCTGCAGACTTTATCACCGGTATGCCACCAGAATCTCCACGCCATATAACGGATTACGTGACCGAGCTACGCAACAAGATTAACGACGTATACGAGCACATCAGGGAGTCAGGACAACAGATGTCTGAGAAGATGAAGACTCGCTACGACCGGAAGGCAAACAACAAAGGCTTCGATGAGGGATCATTGGTGTGGCTTCATAACCCAGTACGAAGCAAAGGTAAATCGCCTAAGTTACAAGCCAGATGGGACGGGCCATATCGCATAATTACCAGGATGAACGACGTCACTTATCGAATCCAGAAAGGGTCGCGAGGTGCACCGAAGATAGTTCATGTGGACCGGTTGGCTCGTTATTATGGGTCCAACGATGTTCGAGACGAACACGTTTAAGAGGGAGGCCGTGTTACGAATTGAAAATAACGCCATCTATCGGTGAATGGGAAAACTACATGAGATTAGATGTATCGGTGGTTTAAAGCTGTTTAATCTATCCTCTAATAGATGGCGTTGCTGTAAATAGGACAAACTAGAATGACCGCAAGCTACCAGAACTTTCGTGATGAGTCTCGAAAATACTATTTATGTGTTCCGGCCGGTATAAATACCACGCAGACGGGCGAGAAGAGACAGTAACAATTGAATATCGGAGCGATAATCATCAAGCGAAGGGAAGTCGGAGTGTTTAGTGGTGTTTCTAGTGGTGTGAAATAAGTGTGTTTTTATTAGTGTTGAGAGATAAGTGTGTATAGTGTTTGTGTTAGTAAATAAAGTGCAGTTTTTCTGGCATAGTGTATATAATTTATCACCGAACCCCAGCTCGTAACAGTATTTATGCTCTAGTTTGTCTTTCGAACTGTATAAATATTTTCCGTATTGTCTTTATGCTAATACCACGTCTTTTAATATCACTTTGAATAATGTCAATCATGCATAAAACATTCCTGTATTATACAAAGACAAGATTAAAATTAATTAGGGGTTGAATATGGCCTTATAGCTAGAATTTTGTTAATGTTTGTATTTTTGTTTTAGTTTCATCAAACGATTCAAACATATCTAAACAACAAGGTGTGGGACTTCCATTTTTATGTAGCGAAGAATTGGCCCGAGGATCCGATCTGTCTGCATTTCCCCGGCTGTACTAGTACGGTAAGCAATGACTGTACCTACTTTAAGTAGAAATAAAGTATAACCACACTACAACAGTGTCAACAGTATGCATGTAACAGCCACGCAACCACTTGCGGCGATGCAACTACATCTACATTTTGTAGCCTTCCGCTTCGTAACCACAGGTGGTTGGTATTCGATAACTTAATCTAAACTTGACACAAAACAATTTTCTTAATTTTTTTCTTTCTCTTACAAGAAAGTAGGTGTATTTCTATTACAGAAGAGCAGATTAGTCTAATTCCTAAAAAAATGTTATCACGAATGGACTGGAGAATGTTTAAGAATATGTTTTTTTTATAATTCCCCCGAAATTTTCCAATATGCATGGCACAATATGCCTTTGACTACAAAAACAAAAAGCCTATAACATTTTTACGAGTTCCCTATGCCACTATCTATGCGTGTCAAGGGCTCAATGCTCTAATGGATCATAAATTTGAAATGAATCTGATCTGAATATTTGTATAGCTATACCTCGCTATCTATGGTTTTATTCCCGAGAGAAGACCTACTTACTGCGTGGCGAACAGTTTAGACTGCCTGTGGCCTGAAACGGAAACAGCATATCTATGCCCGTATAACTAATAAAAGGAGGAAAATTGAGAATTTGTGCAATTGTGATTGATATGTTATAAACACATCTCCGACACAGGCAGCCGTTGTCATTATCTTAACTATGCAGTTAGTACGAGATCCCGCGACAAATTAGTGCATTCACGAACTTTTCGGTAAAAACCAAATTTTTATGTATATTTATGATTAGGAGAATATATATTTACTAGGTTGCCTATTAAAATGTGGCCGCAAGTTTTTATTTTAAATTTTTTGGTTATTGATTTTTGGGAAAACGTTTCGTTCACTTGTTTTTTAAATTAAATATCGTCTTCATCACGGCAATGTATATAAAGATTCTGAAAAAGCACGGTTGCCTATCATATATATATCGAAATCTTACCATGTTTATACCTGGCTGCGAAGAGGTGCGGCCAAGTGACAAACGGCAACCGTGATTTTTCAGAATATTTATATTATATTGCCGTGATGTAGACGATATTTTATCATATCTATACGATACATATCTACGATATATATCATCAGCTATAGTCGCAGAAAACCTATTAGAGTCTAGTGTAGGAAAATGTGAAGTAATATTTAAATTTCATAGTATTAGTTCTACCGATATTATAAATACTTTTAAGTCTTTAGAGTCTAAAAATACAGGTGATCTCTGGGGCATTTCTGTTAAGGTTTTGACAAGTATAATTGATGTAGTGGCTTCATATTTAAGCAACTTATTCAATAAGTGTATTAAATCTGGCAGTTTTCCAGATCTTATGAAACATAGTAGAATAATACCTCTGTTCAAATCCGGCAATAAGACTGATCCTAGTAATTATAGGCCAATATCGATACTACCTGCTTTTAGTAAGATTTTTGAAAAAGATCATACTCAAGCAACTACTAAGACATTTTAATCAAAACAGCCTCCTTCATGGTGAGCAATATGGTTTTACCAAGGGTCTCTCGACAACAGATGCAGGGGTAGCGTTACTCAAACATATCTACAGTGCTTGAGAGAATTCCCAAAATGCTGTTGGTGTGTTCTGCGACCTTTCGAAAGCATTCGATTGTGTCTGCCATGAGACGCTCTTGTGCAAGCTTAGCGACATTACGGCGTCCAGACTAAAGCATTGGATGTCATTAAGTCGTACTTAAGTGACAGGATCCAATGTGTTGAAATAAATGGCTCAAAATCCAGTGGCTTACCTGTTGATTTAGGAGTGCCACAGGGCAGCATCCTAGGGCCTTTCTTGTTTCTTGTTTACATAAACGATTTACCTTTTTACTTGAGAAACATTTGTGACGTTGTACTGTTTGCTGACGATACTTCTTTGATATTTAAAGAAGATAGAAATAAGGAACACTTTAACGAAATAAACAGTGCACTCATTCAAGTGACTAAATGGTTTAATGTAAACAATCTAGTACTGAACGCCAAAAAAACAAAATGTGTTAAGTTTGCTCTGCCTAATGTCAGAAACCTTGGTCCTAACATAGTTTTAAATGACGATGTACTCGAAACAACTGAATCCACATTATTTCTAGGATTAACACTTGATTCGAAGTTACAATGGGGTGCGCATGTTACATATCTCTCAGGGAAACTTAGCTCAGCTGCTTATGCCGTTAAGAAGGTTCGTAGGTTGACCGATGTCGATACGGCTAGATTGGTTTATTTTAGTTATTTTCATAGTGTTATGTCATATGGCATATTGTTATGGGGTAGATAGAGCTGCTGATATCCAAAATACTTTATATTGCAGAAACGGGCAGTTAGGGCCATTTACCAGTTAAAGACAAGAGTCTCACTCAAAGAAAAATTTAAAACTATTGGTATTCTTACTGTAGCGTCACAATATATTTATGCCAGTGTTATGCATGTAAGACTAAACATAAATTCTTATAAAATGAATAGTGACATACACAATATCAATACTAGAAATAGACATAAATTATGTGTTGCGTATTTTCGTTTGCACAAAACGCATAGCTCTTTTATTGGGCTCAGTATTCGCATATACAATAAATTACCAACTTATATTTTAGACTTGCCATTAAGTTCGTTTCAGGCAGAAGTTAAAAAGAATCTTATAAATAAGGCATGTTACAGTTTGAAGGATTATTTTGATGACAGGAGCGCATGGAAATAGTTGTTCGCTTTTGACTAGGTCAATAATTAGTAGTTTTATTTTATAGTGTAGTTAATTACGATATCCTCATTTCATACTATATTTTGCATTCATGTTCCACACTTTCATTATAACTTTGCGGATTTGTAAAATGTGGGTAACTCGTGGTCATGGGCTAACTAATAGGTTGTCGATTGCTTTGGTTTCATAATACCGTTACTTGCTGCTTCATTCACTTCTACCATAGTTCTGACCATGTTCGCGAGTTGCCTACATTAAAAAGACGTAAGTGGATGCTCCTGTTTCACCATATTTACTTTGGGAGGCTTACCATATGAACATCATTTACTGCTTGAGTATGATATCAATAGCTACTAAAAATTTTACTAGTAGATGTCTACAATGTGAAACAGTTGCAGCGCCTTACAAAAATAAAATGTACCACCATCATATTTGTTTGAAAAGAGTGGCCATGAGTTTTGTTGCCCGTTCTTTCTCGTTGTTCTACCTATTGCATTGCGAACGTGGCAGTAAATGTAAATGTAGAATCATTAAGTAATTAACTTAAATTTTGACGTTCATAAGCGTCACTTTGTGGCCTAGATGAATAAATGATTTTGATTAAAAAAAAACAAGTGAACGAAATTTTTCCCAAAAATCAATAACCAAAAACTTTGTTTAAAAATACTTGCGGCCACATTTTAATAGACAACCTAGTAAATATATATTCTCCTTATCATAAATTTATATTAAAAAATGTTTTTTTAGCGAAAACTCGATGATTGCACTAATTTGTCGCGGGATCTTAGACTACTACAATGTCTTTGGATTCGATCCCCATACTTGTGATATACAAATCATTCCCAATTTGATGTTCTTTTGCTTCGCTATTCCATTGTAAAAATGATGCGCAGCATGAATAATTTCCAAAAGAATTAGTTTTTCTAAAAACACAAAAGAAAAATCTTTTGGGAAAGGAATTATTTATTCGATTTTATAGATGAAAGGTTTATTGGTCTACAGAACGCGAGTCGAGTCCAGCGCGTATCGAGCCATAGCTGCGAGGCAGGATTAGGCCATAACGGCTTCCATGAAGTATGTGAAAAATACATGTTAAAAAAACAAATAATCTCACTAACATAGCAATAAGCCAATCTTTACTAATCTGTACTAATATTACAATCTTAAGTAATATTAATACAATGAATTGATAAGGTAATAATTTATAAGCCGTATAAAAATATCGAATGTCCGACCATTTATAAAATTATTATTTATGAAGGACATGCAGCGAATAAGTATAATGAAAAACTATAATTTATATATTTAGTTTACTGCATTTTAAAATGGCAACTCAAAGTTCTTACCTACCCCCCGTCCCGTGGGATCTCCACCTTGTCGTGGTGGGGGACGGGCTCAGTAACCGTAGCTTGGACACCCACGGTGAAGCTAAGCGATGTATCTCGGGAGTGGACGCTCCACGTGGGCTTGGGTGAGGCCTGCGTAGAATGCGTCCAAAGGTGCGGGTGCGGGGGAATATTCTGTCTGTCCCTCGCAGTCGGGCGAGGTCGCGGGAGGAGAGGCGTGTTGGTGTTGCGTTGCCGCGCGCCCTATCCCTCGCGACCAAATGGGGGCGCACCATTTGCTGCGTTGCGGTGGGGCCGCAGAGGAAGAGGAGATGCGGTGTTGTCAAGTTACCGTCCTCCCTATCCTCTTCGGCCGTTTTAGTGCCTGCGGACGGCGAGCGCTGGGGCTGCTCCCCGTCCGCCAAAAGGCAAGGAGGCGGCGTAGTGTACGCGCCGCCTCCCAAGTCATAACGAGACGGGGCCCGCCAACACCAACGACGGGCCAATCCCGGGCGGGGTCACGGCAAATTATGCTATCCGCGAATCGCGTGACCGCGCCACTATACGGGACCCGTAGGGACACCGCGGTGGTTTTAGTGGGCCTTTAGGGGAGAGCCTCCACACACCTCCTCCGCAAGCCCCAAGCCCGGTCGATCACACTCTGGCCGGGTTGGCGTCGAGTTGAGATGGCTCTGAGCCATCTGGAGAGTTTCCACCGTAGTCGACAAAAAAAATGGGCAACTCAAAGTTCTTACCTAAGGTAAGTCTAACAAAGTCGATATCTTAAGAATACATGGCGTTGGCTTCACATTTCTCCGCAACCTACGCATTTATAAGCAGTGAACTTATAACGGGTCGTTTTATAAACGCTAGAGACCACAATTCTCAAAATAAAGAATTACTGCAAGAGATACATACTTCAAAACAGCTTATAATTTAGTTACTTAGTTACCCATTCTTCTGACTATCTTAATTCGCCGACTAAGTACAGTTCATCACAATTCATAAAGGAAATTCTGTGAAAACTGGCCGCAATACTGGTTACAAGCGCCGACGTAATAGCACAAATGTTCCGTTTTACGGACTTTTGTAAGAAATACCGAATAAAAGAACAAAAACTACTCGCGTCCATTTCCCCCTCAAAGGCCTACTTACTTCAAATTATTCAATACGCCTTTTGTACTTCAACGACTCGCTCTGAAATTAAAATGTGAAATTGAAAACGGCGCTGAAAAGGTTTTACTTTATATTTTCTTAGTAATACATAACAGACGTTTTATGGTCTTCCTAAAGTGGTTCAGAAATAAGATATTCTTATCGTCAATTATGATTTTGAATACATATTAAAATAAAAGACACGCAAGGTGACATTTATAAATAGGATACGCCTATACATGGAGCGCTTACGATATCAAACGTTTAAATGAAAAAAATATTCTTATAGTTCCAAAATTTTTTCTGTTAATTTCAAAATAAAAAATTAAGATAAAAAATGGAACAAATATTTGTTATTGTATTGCATTAATTTAGTCTATAATAATCAAAGAATCTTAGAATAAAGTAGACAGTGAAATTTGACAATTCGTAACGCTGCGCTATAATGTAGGTACTATCGTCATCTAGACAGAGAAAAATATTGAAATAAATCTTTAAATAATATTAAAGCTCGATAAGAGACTTTAGTAAACATTCAATATGCCGTTATTCCAAAAACAAATTAATGTTTCCGTTGAGTGAAACCTTGTAAGTAATTTTAAGATTAGGGTAACCTTCTTTATATATTGGTATCATGTTAATAATAGAACACATTTTTATTCTAAAAAGAAATTACCATGTAACTACATCAACAATATCCGAATTGTGTTAACTTTTTAGAACACTCCAGACTTTTCTAGTTTGAGTTATAAATAACTGATATCCTCGTCTTTTTTGGCAGGTTGGATAATCTGTCAATTAAAACTTCTGAGCAGATGTTTTATAAATGTTTTTTTATATATCAAAAATAGATTTGCCATTATCTTAAAACATTAACGAAACTTTATTATGATGTAATCGCATTGCGATACCTTCCCCAAGGATTTAAAGTTCTAAAATATATTTTATCTTCGTGCAGACGCATAAATATATTCAGGTTAACTGGTGCCTGAAAAAGCCAAATTTCAAATAATAAGTGTCACATAAAACATTTAGGTCCCAAAATATCATTACTTAGCGTAAAGGTTAAAGGTTGGCGCCTTTTCTCGTAAACCACGCCTGCGGAAATGAGTACGGAGAACTTGTCGTTTTGGGTTTCTGGTTTGCGTTTGCTCACCTTTGGGATTGGCCCAGCTGCTTAACGAACTGCGACATTGTTTGCAATCTACCGTTGCATTATTAACGTCCAACCGTCCGACGGCTGAAGTTTAGGATACAAGGAAAATGGACGACTATAAAATGAGCATTTAAGACCTAGGCTTACATGTACTTATAGTATCAATTATATATAAAATGATACGAAGATGCGCTTGGGTATGTAGTTAATTTAGTTAAAACAAAAATAATTTTCTGGTGCTAATAGATACTGCTACTTATTTTAGTGAAGCGATTATGAATTCATTTCTAGCGAAATACAGGAATATAGGTTTTGTGTATTAGCCATATGTATAGCACACAACAGAACGTGAACATTGTTGCAAAATACACCATATCGATAGGAAATCGGCATTGCACATTGCACGCGTACGAAGCCAGGGCGGATACGAAATGACTTCTGAGAAAGTATTCCTTTCATTCTAGAACATTTCGAATCATGTTTTATCTATATGTCCACTATAAAGGTAGCGACGCCAAGACGAGTGTTCATTTCTCCAAGAACGAGTAGTTCTTTGCCTTGCCCCTCATCTTTATAAATTTACAAACCGACTGCTTTACCCTTTAGTTTTCTTTAATGCTTTTGGCTCCTAGAATTAATACGTTGATGCCAATTTTCATATTCCTACATTCCTATATGATATATAATCAACTTTAGCCTAAATACCTGTAAATATGTTGGTAAGAAACATAGCGATAATAGAAAACGCAATAACGTATTAAACCTTAAAGGCTTTAATAAAATTGCTCAGGTGTTTTATAAATAGTGTCACGTGAATTTTCAATAGAAATCACTAGAGCTGCCGAATTTTTACACAGCTTTGTAGAGCCCGTGACTTGTGACGCAACGGTAGTCGCGCAGCTGAGCGGTGCGCAAAGTTTGGGCACGTTGTCGGGAGAAAGAGCTTTGATGGGATAAAAAACGTATATCTACATCGTGAAGCCCTTGATAAGGCAGTAAATAGTCAATTACCTTTTTTACTTAAATTGCTAATCGTTTTTTTGTCGGATGTCTCAATAGCTTTTTCGAAAGGGATTTTTTTTCTAATTAATCAGTTTTATTAAATCTATGACATAAATATTCAAATGAAATGAACCTTTAATTTTGATTGATATAATGCTAACTTTCACCAATTAAAAAATGCAGTAACTCAAAATAATGAAAGTTAGGAACCTGTAATTATCTTATTAAATACCTTTCCAATATGTACTAGAAATATTAAGAATAATGGTTCGTTTGTATTGAACACACATTAAACCATAAAAAAATACATAGACCTACCAATAATGTTGATAGTTGCGTGATAATTATATTCCTAGCATACCTAATAGAGAACCTACTAAGTGTAGTTCCATCCGTGTCACCTGTAATATACATAAAACGTATTTTACTACCCATTACTTTCAGGCATCTGATGGACATTTACAATGAAATTTTATTAAACTTTTAATGAAAAGCCTACTCCTTAAATACATCGTCGGGAGCCAAGCCCCGGCTTAACGTGCTCTTAATTATATAGAGTAGGTAGTCCAGCGCAGGTAATCCTCGAAATCTATCTAGACCGATCCGTCAGACGACTGGAAATGAATGACTTGTTCTTGTATTAATTAACTTGTAATGAAGACAACTGGATCTTCTTACGTCTTTCGCTATGATTTATGCATACCTAATCTAGGATTTATGCTTAGATTACTAACATTATCTCTACTTGGCCATAGATAAATAATTGGTCTCGGAGGGAGGAATATTTTAGGCTCTGTAAATACTATGTAACATTAGGTACACTATTAAACTAAGGTGCCAAGAAAAAAGAAAGATAGGTAACTTAGTTTTTTGTAGACCTTAATATTGTTTGAAAAGGAGTGACAATCTTAATCAAGATTTGAAATAGATAGAGACATCTTTTGACTAGAAGCTCTTTTGATGTATTAGTATAAATTATAGATCTATTGTTTAAGCTGCCCCGATTTTATTTAACTAAACCTATTTCCTTTCTGGAATTAAACGTAGAAACAAAATTGAGATCTGTTTCAGTAATGAAAGTGGTGCCAATTTTGTTGAGTTATCTTAGTACTTCAATGAATTGTCTCTGATTTGCAAGATATTTTCATTAACAAAATAATGATAGCGCCCCGTTGTGAAATTGTCGGCAACAGTAACCATATCTATCTACATAATTATGTCGGAAACGGATAAACCGACTACAGCTTAACACGATATACCACGCCTGCAAATGTCATACACATTCCTAGCTATACCTAACCTTGCTTTAACTATCCCTCGTTAGGCTATTGAAATATGCCGCAGGTCGTTAGCGAACTCATACGTTTTTCATATCCAGGAAAATGCAGTTTTAATATGAAGCCCGTCATGCTGGCTCTGGCTAATTACGACTCATGGGACTTACACCGGTCATAACATGATCCATTACATAACGGTCATTTCATTACGTAGGTATTTTATTATACATGTTCATACGTTTCAGATTCCAACTACGTTACGTATCGGTTACATCATTTTCATTTGCTAGAAATTACCGCTTCAAGAAAAGTGAAACTGAAATGGGCAGTTTATCGACATATTGGTTATGTAACGCCATTAATATTAGCTCTTACATAATCTATGTATATAAATCATAATACCAAAAGGAGACTTCTACATTCGGAAGCCTTCTGAGGAATTCACTGCCTGTATTTTGGCTGTGAATTTTTCAAATATAGTCCTTTTTTTAAACATTTGTTACAGGCTTTCAAGAACCTATGTTATTCACTTGAACTTTAAAGAGCTGAGCTATATGTATTTATGCCTGGTTCGGCTTCTAAGAATACATTAAAATTGACAGCTTTCTTTGCTTCTTGCATATCTGACTTATTTGCTGCAATGTTAGGAACTGCTGTCATTTTAAATCTTCATCACCATCTAAAGAGCTTAACTGCTGTTTACGTATTTGTCGAGAGAGATAGTTGATTAAACACGCAGAGCTACCTGTAAAATTCGTATAAAATAGCCGGATTACATCTGTGGAGGACGCGTAAAGACTGACAATTATAAAAGTATGCGTTAAAGCTCAAAACATCCGCATTCTTTAGAAATGCAAAGCATCTGTACAACCCAACTTCATTTAAGCCTAAACATTCTTGTATGTGGGATAGAACGCGAGCCCATGAATGCGGTCTCGGCAGGCTCCTAATAGCGACCAGGGCACATGCCCTAAGGTATGCCATGCATATAAGGTATCTACATAGATACCCGCTGTTCATATGCTAGAGGGTTAAAGGTAGATCCGCCTTGAATGCGTTGATTAAGTGCTTTGTTCAACACTACTGCAATTACTTTAGCCTTGTGAAGAGATACATGTGTATTACTATGCTAACATACTTATCACCTGCTTTGCAACGAAACAGAGTTCAAACTAAAAAAGAAGCTAAATATTTTATAACAGTCTGATTGCCGGTTATTTTCACAATTTTTGAGTCCCCACCTAGTCTACTACTTTTAATATTCGCTACTGAGCAAGTATAATATTACTGCGCTTTATGCCAGTCTTGCGTACATTACTCAGAATTATTACAGAGCGCTCGCGAAGAAAGAAACTCCGTGGCAAATGATGGAGCTATATTTTTCTGCATTAAAGCTAGCTTTTAGGCACACTAGTGCTATGCAAACTACTTTATTTTATTTTATGGAAATAGTATTTTATGCAAGACCAGAACATAAATTTAATACTGGTTGTTTTCCGGCATAAGTCTATTACTGTGTACCATTCTGCACAAAAGGACTATGCAATTTTGGCAGTTTTAACTGTTGTAACGTTGTTACTTTAAGTGTTGATATGGTTGTTACTCATAAATTCATCATATCTGAAGACCTAAATGAGCAAATTATTTGAATCTTGCTAACATGAATTCAGAAAGTTTGTATGTAACTTGGTTTCTTGTTTCTTATCAGAATCATCCAAGGTTTTGCTTATAAAACTTTGTACGTATATCTCCATATAGTGCTGGAGTTTCTGTTAAATTTCAAAATGAATGTGGCCGAGTTGGTTATATGGGCAACTTCAGAATAGGTAGAAGGTCAAAACGCGATCGTATAAGCTGATGCAACTCGTTGTCACGCCAAATTGGGATCGATGCACACCTGTCTGCTGTAGTGTACCTAATAGTGTTGGCTTTAGACCTTGAGTTTTATCTACATATGTGTGCGTTGCACGGTAGTACCTACTGTAAATCGCGCTTCAACTTATGTAGCACATTTTTGATCTAATCAAGTTGTTATATTAAAATGGAACATTATATATTTCAATGCGTGATCGGGGGCGGGGGCCTAACATGCATTGGTAAACGATAATTACCTTCTATGTAGGACTTTTTAGAATAACAAATTATGCAAATTAGATTAATTTCCTTTTCGCGTTAATATTGAGATATTAAATATTAACGCGAGCAGGAAATTAATTCATCAATTCACCACGAATAGCCACGCGAATTGCATTCGTTCCACGGGATCCAAATGTCGTCATTTAATGGCTCCTCTGTTTCTTGTGGCTATTTCTATTTGCTTTAAATTTAGGTTAAGTTTACTCATTTTAAGATAGACATTGATGCCTTATGAGGTAATTTAGGTACGATGTGTTACTAATAATGTCTTTGGCTCACTTTATTCTATTGTAATTTTCAGCCGAACAGTATTCCTTACGAAAGCGTGACAGTGTTTTGTCCGTCGGAGCGCGCAGAACTAGTCGACCTACTGACGTCAGAAGACATATTGTTGGACCTCACCCAGCCATTGTACCTGAACTTTACTCACGAGGCGATCGTGAATCGCCTCGAAAAGCACTATGAGGGGCACGACAAGATTACCGGCGATGTATATACCTGTGATAACCCACCTACGGACGCCAGTACTGATGGGTATGATAAATTTAGTCTTAGTTTGTAGACGTCTTTAAGATTTATTTTGATTTGTCATCAATAGATCGATAGCACCCACACATTGACACATTCCGGTGAACAGCATTAAGTTTAGATTGAAGGTATTTACGCTGACGACATAAACAGAACTTCGGCAATCACTTTATTCGTGTGACTTTGCCACGACTCTCCTCAAACAGTTGCTAAACTCTACTTTACTGAAATGCTCTCTAGATTCGATTAGACTGTTTAACTCAGCAAAATTAAATATAGCTTTTGAATTAATCTCATCTGCTTTATCTTAATTCGTAGGCTATGATTGCTCCAGATTACTGTACTTAAATGTAAAAACCTGAAACCAACTTGGCAAATTTATAGGTAATCATTTCACAGTCTAGTAGGTACCTACTTGTAAGCAGTAAAGCTCAAATAAGTAAATAATGCAAAGTAAGATTATACTAATTTAATGCAGGCACACACGAAAATTTAAGAATCTGTATGCGGTGATTAGGTACATTCATTTGACGATATTTTCGATAAAATTATCCAATGGCTATGATTTAAATTCCGACATGCTGCACATTATACTCATCAAATATACACAGAAGTTTCTGTGCGTGTTATATTGAACATGTTGTTCTTCGTCTACGCAAGTATGGTATTAAAACTGTTATTTCTCCTACAGACTGCCACCGGACGTGGAGTTAGTTCGCTTACTGCCGGAACACATGAAGGCGGTCTACGACTTGTACCCAGCGAGTGACATCGAGTGCCGCGAAGTGTTCGAGAAGCTGGTAGCCGAGCTACCGGCCTACGGCATCTTCGTGGAGGGACAGCTGGCCGCGTGGATGGTACAGTCGTACTACGGCGCCATGTTCTCCATGCAGACCAGGCCAGAGTTCCGCAGGAAAGGCTACGGTATCTACCTCGCGCGACGCCTCACCAAAGAAGTGGCCGCTCGCGGTTACAAACCCTTCGTCGTCATTCGTCCGGAGAACGACGCGTCCCGTTCTCTCTATACGAAGCTCGGCTTCGTGAAACGTTTCCGAACGGTGCGCGCCGTCCTGCGTCCCCGCCAAAGCGTTAAACGTTGATCACTAGCAGATTTTATTTTTTTAAGACTTTTGAATAAAATCAATTTAGCTTGCGATCTTTGATCGCCTAGAGAATTTTAGTAGTAGCTTTAAGATTGGAGCGGCTAGTGCTCTCGGTCTGCAGGAGCCGAGTCGTAATGACGGGCGTTAGCTCCGATACTTATCTTATAGGGCCTCTGCGATATTTTTCAGCCGTTAGCGTTTTTAATCTCCTAGTATCTACTTCTTAACGATGACAACGAATGGCTTTCTTGTCAGGCGTTTCTCGCGTACAAGTCTGCCTACATTTTGATACGTATTACATAGCTAATGCCTCATTCACTGCGCTTCATCAAGTCAGATTCGAGAGCTGTAGCCGTTTGCCGAGTTCTTTGGCGCTAGCCTAGTTACTGATTTCAACGATCCTAGCATGTCGAAAATTATTTGGAACCCTAACATTTGCTGATTCGCTACGGGCCGCCGTACCAACAGGCAGAAATGACCCCTGAATGACGGGGTTCCAATAATGTTCACATGATTAGCCTCTACTCATTTAGGCGAACGCTTCATAACCACTCGTTGATCGAGCGGAAACTGTTCTGTCTCATGGTTTATAAAATTTTTGGGACCCGTTTTGATCTGTGTGATAAAAAATGTTAGCGTTAACATTGAAGTACTTGAAATGTGTAAAAGTACATGAGAAAGAAAGGTTGCCGTCGTTGCACCCAGTTTGCACAATTCGAAAAATTAAATTTTCCAGCACCCTTAAATGACAAATGCAAGGAATATGAATGATTAAAATAATTACCGTCGTTTAAATTTTTGAACAATTTATTTGATAAAGAGTAATGAACGATGTACAAGCGGATCTGTAAAAGCAATGGGAAGGAGTGATAATTATTTTAATTTACATACAATTTAAGTTAAAATGTGATTTCCAATGATCATAAACCATAAGTAAGTATACCTACTTAGATATTTTCATAAACATAGATGAAACAAAAAAATACGGTGACTAGTTTTGGTTACTTAGTTATTATTAGTTTTTATAGCAAACAAGTTTTTATAAACAAGTACTTGGAGAAAATCATTGAAAATTTGATACGAAAACGTAGATAGGTAGGTATTTTAATACGGGAATGTATTTTACGATTGTATCGACTTATCTTTTTTTTTTTTTTTTTTTTTTTTTTTTTTTTTTTTTACGAGGTGGAAAATCCCTTCGGATCTCCGACTCTTGGGGGAAATAAGAGCCGGAGTATGTGGTGTTTCCACTAAAAACCACCTCGACTTCCGCCATGTACCCGTGTGTCGGAGGGTGGGGCATCACCAAAGCACTCGTCGCCACCCTCCGACGGGTATTGGCCCGCCAGATGGTCAGGCGGGCCCCGAACAAAACCCCCTTGGCGACGGATTAAGGTGTTGGACTCCGCCGCCAAAACGCCCAGCGGCCGCAGAGGATAGGGAGGACGGCAACGCAACACCGCATCTCCTCTTCCTCTGCGGCCCCACCGCGACGCATCGAATGGTGCGCCCCCATTTGGTCGCGGGAGATAGGGCGCGCGGCAACGCAACACCGACACGCCTCTCCTCCCGCGACCGCACCCGACTGCGAGGGACAGACAGAACTGTCCCCCGCACCCGCACCGTTGGACGCATCCTTCGCAGGCCCCTCCAAGCCCACGCGGAGCGTCCCCTCCTGGATCCCTCTTAGCTTCACCGCGGGTGACCAATCCACGGTTACTGAGCCGTACCACGACAAGGTGGAGATCCCACGGGGGGGGTATCGACTTATCTGTAAAGGTTTGCTATCATTATGTATACCTGAATATGATTAGAATTATTAATTTAATCATCGATTTATTATAATGGATATTATTGTGTGATATGATAATATTTATTGCTTTTTGAGTAACTTATTAATTATTATTAATTTGGCCATTTGGTATCTAGTATTTATTCTGTCTTCCTAAGACCTAAGCATGTATGATGAAAAAGTCTTATGACAAAATCGGATAGACTTAAATGGACTCGTTATAAATGAAAAGTAAATAAATGTTGTGATCGTTTAATTTCATGAATATTACCAGAGAATTGCACTTGCCTTTGTTTTCGTTTTCACGGAGCACAGAGATATTGTCTGTTTTTTTTAATAAGGTATTGGCAACGGCCTGAAATTGTAGTTAAATTTTTGCTCAGAAATTTAAGCTTCCAGTTATTAATTCATTAAAGACATATATGCCAAATTACTTATTGTGTACCTATTGTTCATGAATTTTATTGTAATGATTATTTATAAAAAAATTGTGCTTGTCTTTATTTGTGTCAAAGTTTATTCAAACTGGATGATAGGATAAAGCCATTAAATGATAACCTATACGCGTTATTTTATCATCTTCGATAAAATAAATATTGTTTCTTATAAACAGGTGGTATATTATTACTTACAATTGACAAGTCAACTGTGTGTAAATATTCAACTGTTTATTTGAAAGGACACTCATACCATGCGATCATGCTACAAGCTTTCCCTACATACAAGTAGGTACATGTCGAATAAGTAGATCAAGATTTCTTGAAATTATTAATTGTAAGTACATTTTCTCTGAACACTCCCTTACTTATGTACCTAAATAAATATAACTAAAGGACACGTTCCGTCCTAAGCTGCAGTTGACATGAAAACCGCAGTGTATTTCACTCATACAGAAGAAATATAAAGAATGTAGTATCCATTCTGTATTGTTTATCAGTTTATCACTTACCAACCTTGCAAAGGTATTGAGAAAACAATAAAAACCAAACATACATGTGTCAGTTTTATTTGCACCTTATTCCTATAGTACTAATACATACTGAGTGATTTAAATTTTCTATATGGCGTTCCCCTATGTCGTGACAAATAATTAATCGTACGGCGGCAGTCTAATCTAGCAGTTGGGATCTATCGTCACTGCATAAGGTGTGGACGACAATGAATCGTATCGTCCTATATGTAATGTAACCTCCATGTACAAGTCACGACGCGGCGACATTTTAATCGGTAGGTACGATAAGCTGTGGCTACAAGCTACGACATAGTGGGACCGCGGTCTTAGACATAGACGTAGACCGTAGGTAGAACGAAACAAAACGAGTAAGTAACTACTTACATAATTGAACCTTTTCTCTGTTTTCTTTAAACTATTCTAGAATGCAAATACAACAGCACCACCTTATAACGACCCGGTGGCGTAGCGGGAGTGTGAGCGACTGCTACGCCGAAGGTCGCGGGTTCGATTCCCACTCAAGTCAAACATGACACACACATGTGCATGAACGTACTTCTGGGTGTTTATATGTATATATAATATGTATGGATTTACAATAAAAAATATATCTATATGTATGTTTATGAATTGTCTAGTATCCAAGGTAAGAACTTTGAATAGTTTTGGACTAGATGATCATCATCATCATCATCAGCCTTTAACAGTCCACTGCTGGACTAGGCCTCTCCTTTGAAAGGAGGAATTGGCCTACTATACCACGCTGGCCAAACGGGTTGATATAGGGTTTGTATCAAGTTTTCCTTGTCTTACAGTGCTGTTCTCTTTATACATATTATACTCCCTCTGTCGGCTCTTACGACACCCATGGGATGTTTAGGTTTACGTGGCGATCAGTTGTATATAAATTTGCTGTATTTAAATTGTTGGAATTTAGGTATTATTGTAAGGGTAGGTGGTAGATAGATAATTAGTTATCTCTTTACGTTTCAAGGGAATGTTCAGTCTACGTCACTACAACTATGTGTAAAAAGAAAACAGTACCTAACACTAAAATATCTGGCATTCCAGGTATCCGCAATGTTAATTGTTTAGTATACAGTCAGCAATAAAACCTACTGGGGCTTTCCACAAAATATGGGCTATCCCACGGCTTGCTATATACGTAACATATGAATTCATTATATGGATGTGTGCCATAAATGCATGCTATGGAGCCTATAATATGGACGTTTCACGTTGCGCACCTCTCGATAAATCACATAACTAGAACTGCGAATCGTCAGCTTCAATGTAAGCGGTGACTTAGTTTAGTACCACAGCTTGCACATCCTCGCAGCATAGCTGCATCTCTAGCGGAAAAAGCACTCTTATCTTGTTGCGGTTGAAACCCTTTGCGAGCCGACCCGACTCTGCCACGCGGTCGTATGTTACATTGGCGACTGAGTTGGAGCTGGCGAAGAAGGTGTGAGACGGTAGAGACTGAGGGCTTACTCTCTAAACTAAAACCACCACCGCGTCCTGCCGCTACTTATGAAGGCGCACGTAGACACTTCGCCGCCTCCTCAGTGTTTGTGGCGCATGGGGAACAACCTCTAGATCTCACTATACTGAGGCTCAAAAGTTACTTTGGTTAGAGGAGATAGTCGCGTGTATGAAGTCCCAGACGCATAGACCTGCTGTTAGGTAGAGACTGACGCGACATAAGCTCCATACAAAATATGTCAAACACGACTCTCGAATCTCAAAATCCATGTATGGTTCGAATATTGAAAATGGCCGTAGATCACGCCAATCACCCGTCAGTACGTCACTTACCGTCACGAGTGTGAAACGATTTACCAACATTTGATTGGCCCATGAACCATTGATCAACTACAAGAGATCCCCTTGGTATAATATTCAGTGATGTACCGTTTTGTTACCATTCTGTTGGTTAAACATTCACTGACGTAAAGTTCTGTTGCCAAAACATTCGTAGTTGAAAAGTTCATGGTTTAAAGATTAGGTTGATCAATGGTTCACGGGCCAATCGAATGTTGGTAAATCGTTTCACACTCTACCCAAAGAATACCCAGACTCGTAACAACAATTTTTTGTACGGATTGAACCTCACTCGGCGCAGTGACAGCGGCAAGGCTCACCTACTAAGTACACCATTCATGCAATCTACCTCGATAGATTAGTTAATGGATAAAGATTTTAATTTTGTGAACTGTGCTAAAATGATCGCGGTAGTTTAGGTCTAAGTATATCCACAGGGTTGATCGTCTCCCTAATAAACAAAATTGTTCAGTCAAAATTATCTAACAGCAAAGAGTACGATGCAATAGAATATTTTGATAATTCACCAAACTGACATCTACATAGTTATATAAAAAAATAGGAATATATGTAAATGCAGCAGCCTGAAGTGACTAAAATACATTGTTTGTTAGCGTACTTAGTTAAGTACACATAACGACAAGTCAAGTTTAACAGTTCCAGTACGATTTTATTATTTATTTATTTACACTTTTTTGTACACAATGAAAAACATTCTTAGAAACCCTATGTCTAGGTAGAGTACAAAGGGCGGCCTTATCGCTGAAAGCGATTTCTACCAGGCAACCTTTGAATGGCGATATTATTGGTAGGAGAAAAACGGTAGTTGCAAGTGTACACAAACTATATAATTACTTATTTCTTTCGCCATAAAACCCGTACAAAGGTCAAAGTCGCCGAGTGTATCTACCTATAATGTAGATATCTAACACTAGATGGCTGGCATAGGTACGATCTTACTACTAAGACGGCTTCCCACGGTGCGTGGATTTGTGGACAAAACGGGCGGTAAATTTGATATATAACTTCATAGGTGCCGTTCGTCCGTCCGCGAAACCACGCACAGTAGCCAAGGCAGCGGGCTTTAGTTATACGGTGTATAATTTTTTTATACCTGTATCTAAATGACAAAGTTTGTGAGGTTAGGATTGATAGGATATGTACAGTAGGTAATTAGGTGCCTAATTCCGTAGTATTACTTTATGGCCTAATTGATCTTGTACCTATCAGATTTGCACACAGAGGTCTGTGGAATTTCACACGGCCTACACTTTTATCAAGATAACCGAACCTCACATGAGCGAGCTTATGCTCGCTTATTGAACTGGTGATCTCAGCTTTTGCTTTACATGCATACATACATAGACTCACGCCTGTTTCCCCGAAGGGGTAGGCAGAGGCATATTAAACGCCCACTTTTCGCCAGTGTTTTGATCCCACGTAATAGGTGGCGAGCCTATTGCCGCTTATCGGGATATTTTGTTTGCCAGAGCCTCGTCCGTTGATCGGCAGGTGCACCACTTGCAGGTGAGGTTGGCTTGGGACCCTAAGTTCTTGGTCGGAACCCTATGCTTTTGCTTTAAAAATTATATATTCCATCCTTAAATAAAGGTTGCGTGGTAGAGATCGCTCTTAGCGATAAGCCCGCCCTTTGTACTTTACTCATATTGTAAGACCTCCTACGATACGTTTCTGGTGTACAATAAAGTATAAATATATAAATAAAGCTTGTGAGATTTTACATGATTTTCATCCCAAAAAAATTTGATTCAAGACATGGATTAATGTAACCATCGTGGATAGTAGATCCAAACCTGATAAAGAACCCTTAATCCAACGATGATTAAATAAAATGCGAATGCCTCATAAAGGTCCAATTCATATCAAAGGATATTTAGGGTAAAGAATATTCTCGATGTAATATTCAAAGCTACTAACATTTTGAATATGTTAAGGAAAATTGTAGAGAACTTTGGAAACTTGGACTGTAAGATTAACAAATTAAGGTTAAGCTTATTGGTTTGGTTTCTGATGATCATATTTAAGGAATAACCTGGCATAAAGCGTTTAACATAATTTATGATCATGTTCTATAGAAATATTAATCTGTAACAAAATTACTCACTACGCGATTTCCTAGAAATTAAATCAAAATAGAAGATTTCCACATTTTTTTTAGGTAGGTAGGAACGCAATTGAGGCGTTATATAATTATGCAAATATCAATTGTGAAATCCAAATGGACATCGATCAGTTTAGTAGAGTTTCTCAGTACAATAAAAACGAACGTTATTGCTTTTACCTACTATCCTCACTATAAGCTTTAGAGGCGTTGAAAGCTAGATATCGGCACACGTAACTCCCAAACGGCCAATACAAAGGCGATTGCCAGACAGCAGTTACTTCCAAAAGCAGAACTACAATTACATCAAACGAATCTAGCGCACATTATTTGTCTATACACCAGGATAATCTAATAAAAAGAAAAGAGAAATAGCTAAAAAGCACTAGCGTGTATGAAGGAGGAGCTTTTCACAAGCAAAACCTTCGTAACCTTATTATTTTCGAAACACAAAACGCTTATTCCAGATTTTATCGCGATAACATGAAAGAAGTTAACAACCTCTTTCGAGCACATTCTGATACAGAAAAGTAAATAAAAAATAAAATAAAGGTGTTCGAAGTTCGGATACCGTGAGTGGTGTCCTATTTTAAGCGTTAGATAAAAAAATACCACAATAATGAAACTTTGATAAAGTCCTTAGTACTAACCTTGAATAAAGTTTGTAATACAGTGGCTTTAAATAAAAATCTTGATACAGCCTTCATCGAGTTGCATGTGCTACAACATTATTGACGTGTGAATCGACGCCGCGCCGTAGGCACCGTAGCGCTTGTAAACTATATACGATTCTCAAGAATTTGATGGTTTCATTTAGTACCAGTTGTCAAACTGTTAAGAATTTCAATTTGAAAACGTTGTATATTTATAATTGTATAGTATCTATACTGTATAATTTTATTTCTGTGTCTGTATCGGTATACAACACTTGTTGGTTAGATTGGGCCAATATTTAAGTATTTGATTCTTATCCGTTGTTATGGTTACGTCGCGCACCACTGCCTTTTCGGAGTTATAAGCGTAATTAATTACTTGTCGGTTGATCCTTTGTGCCGTCCTGTGGGAATGCGTTAGTAACCGGTGTCCGTTCTCTAAAAATCTTGAACCTGTTCAGACCGTGAAATTTTGCTATACGTTTGACTTAGTGAGGTCAGATGCATAGTGAGATAGACCAATACCATGATAGTCAAGCCAGTATTTTCAGATCTGGCTAGACTAGAAGATGACTGCGGCCTTTAATAAAGTTTTGAATATTAATCTAAACAGCGCAGGATAATGATGATATTTCATTAATAAATAATCTGTTCGTACGCAGTAGCTTCTACAACGTTATTAAACATTATTCAAATAAAAATGCAGACCTTTTCCAAACAGATTGCATAAACATTATATATTCTGTGGCTGCCTAGCAAATATTTTTCAACGTTGAAATAGGTACACTGAACAACAAAGGCAAATTTTAATATCGCAGCAGTCATGTCGAGCTTGGCCTGAGACAGGATATGTTACAGTATCGATACGGTTGGAAGAAAATTTCAATACATGCATTGGTATAAGTTATTTCTCGTAGATAATTACGTTTTCAATGGATATATAGCGTTAAAAATTGTGAATTTAGTTGGTAAAGTCAAATCACATAACTTGTAACCCTAAAATATTGGCTTTAATAATATAGGTACCTAATTGTTGAGTTTGACGTTTGCTTGCCGCACTCCTTTTTCGAAATGGAGCATTGTGCGAAGGAGGTGGCTATGTTGAATTCGATTGATCGAAACAGTTTCCTTACAAGTCCGTAATCTGGACAATGCTGCACGGAACCTCAAATTTCGATTCAGAAATTGTTCAGAAACCTCTTGCTTTGAGTTCTTTCTTTCTGTTGGTTGAACGTATTTGGAAAATATTTCGAGATACAAAATGCTAGAGCAGGCTTAACGTTTCTAAAATAAACGAATATACCATAAGCTGGTGTCTCTTCGGCCTCCATGCTATCCTTAATGGCAATATTGTTTGTTTAACAAGCATCTACATACTTAAGCAAAGCAAATTAATAAAGCTAATAATACCAGTGACAAGTCACTTACCGTAATGCATATTAACTTAGTATTTAATATATTATAGTGCTCGGCGTTACGCGAGTCAACTCATTAAAACTGAATCTAAGTGACGTAGTAGACGTCTTCAATCTACAGCCAACTCAACTTACTCTTACGGAGATTAAAAATTCATACCAATGCTACGGTACCTAACTTGTATTGTATCGCTGTTGAATCTGACACTTTTGAATACATAGATTCATAAAGAGATATCACGCTGACAGATGTGTAGGTACATATCCAAAATTTTTAGTTTTTCGTAGAAGCTCTACTCTGTGTAGCGTATTTTTTTAAGTTCGGTTATTTCCAATTTTATTAAAATATTGTACATAATATATTAAATATCTTTACGGAAGTAAAGGTTTAAAAGTCATCAAGGGTGTCAAAGTCGTCATATAGGTATGTACATAAGAGGGGCGAGGTCATAAACTAATGCACAGCAGTTTCGTAAGTGAAAAATGAATTTTGGATCTAACGGTCTTCTTAAAATTCGTTAAACCAATTTGTCCATTCATCAAAAGTGTAAACTTTCGTTTTAAATTGTAATGTTCATTTTTAATTGTAAAGTTCAATTTTAAATTTAAATTGCGTTTAAAATTTGATGTCACAATTAAAATGTTCTGACTCAAACTGATGTAGCCTTAACGTCTCCAAATGTATTTTGGTCTAAATATTCTGAACACATCTACCTAAGCTACAAGACTATTTCTACATATATTTCGCGGTAATGGCAGATGCTTCCCGCTGGCAAATTATTTCGGCCCATTAAGCTAAATTACGAATCACAGATATTGATTAATATGCCTCGCCTTGCCTGCGTAGGCAATCAAGCATAAATTACGTACAAAATAATAAGCTATTTAGTAATCAATACCTATATAAGGAGATCTTCACTTAGTACTCTATCCATGTGCCGATGCAGCAATCTGTGACAAAATGTGTCTAGAATTACCGCAGGCAGGCAGGGATTTTCAAAGTGCGCAGTGGAAGCTGTAATACATCTACCTGACCACGATAGACAAAGATCCAGACACAATGCACTGCGTTGCACAGCGAATCACAACTAATATTAATAAGATGTTTCAACTCACCTGATATCTTCACTGATGCTCTTGAGTGGACCTATAACATTAACTCATAATTTTGGCCAAAATAACAAGAGAATCGAATAAATACCAGTGTCAAATTCGGCGAAGTCCTACTCCAGGCACCAAACAGGAATTCACACACGTGTTTTACAAAGTTCAATATTTCACAAATGTTCATTAAGATACAACTTATCTTTTATCACAAATAACCGATGCCAGTTGATTAAAGAAGGCACTCAATCGGGTTCCAATTTTATTACAATATTCCACGCGAGAGAGACCAAAACGGCGTGTTAATTTTTCAAGGCAAGAACGGAAGTTGACAGTTCAGTGTGACCATTGTCAGAAATTTTCAATAGACTAAACAAAATGTTACTTAGTCGATATAATCGATTTGACTTATAATAAAAACTAATTCTATTTCAAACATCCACCCGCCCCGGGCCGGCCTACCGGTCCGCTAATCGGTTGGTAGACGTGACAATGTTGCAACCGCTCTCCTCAGAATCGAACCGTCCACCAAGACCTCAGCAAATCGGGGAACTGCATCAGCCCCAGTTACCAAACGAAGAATGCGCCCCCTGCGCCATCTGAGTGGCGGAAGGTTAGCCTCCTTGATCAAAACGAGGTCACCAATCTTGGGTGGATCGGTCTTGTCGATCCACTTAACGCGTTGCTGGAGTATGTGCAAATATTCCAAATTCCAGCGTTTCCAAAAGCTCTGAGTAATCTGGCGTACCAATTCAAAACGCGAGAGACGACCAGGTCTCGTATCAATATAGGGGTACTCAGGCAAGGCGACAAGTGGGCGACCAATCAAAAAATGGCCCGGCGTAAGGGCCTCCAAATTATTCGGATCTGAGGAGATCGGGCACAATGGCCGAGAGTTCAAAACGGCCTCAATCTTACAAAACACAGTTGCGAGTTCCTCAAATGTAAGGACAGATTCACCGATTGTCGTGCGCAAGTGTGTTTTGGCCGATTTTACAGCGGCCTCAAAATAGCACCCCAGTGTGGACAATTTGGTGGGGAAAACAACCAATTTATCCCACGTCGAGCAAGCCTATCACCTATATCAGCCTTGTTGATTTCAAGAAAATTAACAACATCATTCAAATAATTATACGTGCCCTTGAAGTTAGTGCCGCAGTCAGAACGGATCAAGGAAGGCAGCCCTCTGCGGGATACAAATCTGTCAAATGGGGCTACAAACGCCTCGGTCGTAAGCGAGGAGACCAGTTCTAAATGTACGGCCTTTGTGGAAAGACAAACAAAAACACACAAGTAGGCCTTAACAGTCTTGCTGTTTCGAAGTGTCGACATTTTCACCAAAAAGGGACCAGCGAAGTCCGTGCCAACACCGTCAAACGTCCTGCTCTCAGTTACGCGATCTGCCTGTAAGTCTCCCATCAAGGGCTGCATGGTAGAAGCTTTGAGCTTATAGCAAGGGATGCAGCGAAAGACTACACTCCGAATAATTCTTCGGGCAGACAAAATCCAAAATTCGCGTTGCAAAATGGCCAACAGAGCATTACAACCAGAATGCGAACCAGAATGCGAATTTTTAAGGTGACGGTCAGTTACCAACAAGCGTACCAAATGACCGTCCTTAGGTAACAACAGGGGGTGACGTGCCCCGTAAGGGAGGTTGGCGTTCTTGAGACGCCCTCCAACGCGCAAGAGACCCGTATCGTCCAAAAAGGGGTTCAATTTAGATACAGCTCCCGATAATTTCGATCTCCCTGACTTAAGGATAGCAATCTCCTTCTCAAAATGCGCCAATTGCACAGAACGAACCCAAAAGGTGAGGGACTCCTGTCGTTCCTGTGGTGAGAGAAACGGTGTCAGTCGTTTCTGTTGTGGATGCCTAAAATTAAAAACAAAACGCTTTATCCAAGCAGTAACACCTAACAACTTGTCAAGGGAGCTGTAACGATTCAACAAAAAATCGGGGTCGAAGGCGCATTCCACCTTCTCAACAGCGAGTGTTCGTAGACCCAGCAAATTGGTAGTATTTAAAACTGGCGTTCGAGGCCAATCAATTTCTGGTCGACTCAACCATTCCGGACCCCACCACAGCGAATGACCTATCAAACTAGGCGTCAAGCATCCGCGCGAGGCACAATCAGCGGGGTTGAGCTCACCTGGCACGTGTCTCCAAACAAGCTTGACTTCGGATTTTTGTATTTGGGAAACGCAATTAGCAACAAATACCTCCAAAGTGTGGACGGACGCCTTCAACCAACAAAGTACAATTTGGCTGTCTGTCCAGGCGTAGGTTCCATTAATACAAATTGTCTTACCCAAAGTGTTAGACATGTGATTCAATAAGCGTACAAGTAGGGCTGCTCCCGAGAGCTCCAATTTCGGAATGGTCAGAGATGTCCGAAGGGGTGCAACCTTGCTCTTCACCATGATCAGGGAAACCATCACCTGACCTGAGGCACTAACTGTGCGCAAGTACACCACGGCCGCGTGACCACGCTTCGAGGCATCACAAAACCCGTGAAGGGTGGCCTTGTACTTCCCGGGAGGAAGGATGGGACGAGGCAAGGTGATCTCGTTGACGGCAGGAAGTGAGGATACAAAAGAGGTCCATTCCTCAACAAGATTACCGCGTAGAGGTTCGTCCCAGGTCAATCCTGCTGTCCAAAGCTTCTGCAAGAAGCATTTTGCCCAAAATATGATAGGACAAATCCAACCGTGCGGATCAAAGGTTCTGGCGACAGTAGACAACACGAGACGTTTAGTCCAAGAACAAGGCAATTTCAAGTCTACGTTATACGAAAAGATGTCTTGGACTGGTCTGTACTGAACGCCGAGAACAGCCATCATGGCGGGGTTGTCAACAATCTCAAACAAATGTGGATCCTGCTGATGATCCTCGGGTAAGCCTTCCAAAAGCGCTGGTGAGTTGGAAATCCATTTGCGCAACTCATAACCAGCGGAGGCCAAAATACCTATCAATTCGTCCCGCAGGAGGATCGCCTCGTCCGCTGTGGAGGCGCCCGAACAAATGTCATCGACGTAAATATCGTCTTTCAAGATGGCGGAGGCTTGTGTTGGAAACGTAAGCCTTCGCAGTCTGCGAGCTCCCAAAGAGAACGTATTGCCAAGTAGGGGCTTGACCTTAACCCGTACGTATTAGTATTGACCTCGTAGACGACCATGGGATCGCGAGGAGATTCTCTCCAAAGGATCAGCTGGAAGCGACGGTCATCAGGGTGGATAATCGTTTGCCTGAACATCATTTTTATGTCGGCCACAAAGACAACCTGATGTCGTCGGAAGCTGGTGATGACGTCACAAAGGTCCTTGACCAACTTGGGACCAGAATGCAGGCACTGGTTCAAGGATACGCCTGTTGAAGTCTGCGCAGAACCATCAAATTCTGTGCGCAGCTTGTCAGTCGATGGCTTCAATACCGCATGATGCGGGAGAAAATAGTGCTCCACCGAACGCCAATCCAAATTTGACACAGACATGTGTCCCAATTGTTCATACTCTCTCATGAACTCAATATACTTCTGCCTGAGCTCCGGATCACGACCCATGCGACGCTCCATAGCCAACAACCTCTTTTCGGCTAAAGGTCGTGACTCACCAAGCGGAGGCCGAACAAACAGAAAGGGTAGCCTCGTAATAATCCGACCAGAACGGAGTCAACCAGTGTTGTTCTGGAAGCACAGCTCGCACTCCTCATGTTCTGGATTCAAACGGGCAGCTTGAGGGGGCTCCTCTACCTCCCAAAACCTCTGAACTGCATCAGAGAGAGCAGAGCCCACAGCCAACAAATTATCAAGTTCGGGTGGAGGGGGGTCCCTAGGTACAGGTCCCATCAAAGCAAATCCAAATATGGTCGGGATGGCAGTCAAACCATTTGGCACCAAGACCCGTTTCCCACCAATCAAAATTCCACCAAGGACATCAGAGCCAATCAACAAGTCGATTTGTCCCGGTGTGTCAAATTTGGGGTCTGCCAGTTCCAATCCCGATGTCAAATTCACCACAGCAGCAGATAGCTGTTTCTGTGGGTGCATACCCAAAATATTCTTCAGCACAATAGCCGAGGTTTTAATCCTCGGGTGTGAAGTACTTAACTTGCCCTTCAACATTAGAGGCTACGTCACCTATGCCCCGTATACAATTCGGAAAAGAGCCCATATTTAATTTAACCTGCCCTACCAAATAAGTGGAAACAATGCAACCTTGTGAACCTGTGTCCAATATAGCACGGACAACAACAGAGGTCCCCGTGGGTCCCCAGACCCTAACAGCAACCGTTGGTAGGATAACGGTCTCAATGGGGGAGGTTGGCGTTATAGGGCAGGGGTCAATGACCTATTGTTGCCTGGGCGGCGACCGTTGGCCAGGACCTGGCAAGTCAAAATGAGGGTGCGGCTTGAAGTCCTCAAAAGCGCGATGACTCGAACCGCGCGCCATCTGTGGGGGGTCATAGTGACGCACCCGCCCAAAACGAGGTGGGCGCTAGTCAAGGCGGGGACGCTCCGCCAAAGGAGGGGAATACCTGGGGCAGCAGTCATGGTGCTGGTGACGTTGAGCGGTCGCACATTCTGGTGCGCAAGAGAGAGTAGGCGTGCGCACGCTACGGTTCTCCAAGCGGGGTGAGCGGCGATCAATTAAGCGAGGCGACTGTCGGCTGCGTGCCGGTGAGCCTCGGCTGCCACCTTCAAAACACCCGCCCGTGCGCGGCGTCGGCTGGTTGGACAAGCGGCCGACCTCTCTGGCATTCATGCAGAGAATGTCCAAATGCTGTCCTCCACAGTGAGGACAGGGGCGAGAGTTTGGGCAGTCTCGCTGGTAGTGGGACCCCAAACAAGAGAAGCAAAGGCGGCGGGCATTCGCGATGCGCCTACGAGAGGCGACATGTAGGTCCAAGAATGCCCTACAACAGGCCGTTCTGTGCCCCGTGACCTTGCAGTAGGAGCACTCCGCTGGGCTCTGCGTGACCGCAAAGCGAGGAGGGCGCAGGTCAACATTGGCTCGGGTGTGAACGCGAGCCTGCTCCTTGACCTTGGGCGGCTGCGTCTTAGCCGGCGTGTCACCACCGGAGTTGTCCAAGACCCGGCACTCATCCTCCAGGAACCTCTCCAGGTCAGCAAAGAGGGGCAGAGGGGTCGCGCTATCCCCACCAAAGCGCTGTTCAAAACGCGACCTCAGGTCGGCAGGCAGCTTTTTCAGCACAATGTTAACCAATAGATAGGACCATTGGTCCACGGGTAGGTCAAGGCACTTAAGTGCGTTGATGGCCACCAAAAGCGGGTTCAACAGTTGGGTGCGCAACCCAGAGACCCGGGTGAGCGTGGGCAAACCCAAAATCTTCTCGAGGTGCGTGTCGGCGAGGCCACGCCTATTATGGTACCTACGGGTAATTAAGTCCCGAGCCGTCTGGTACGCCTCGTCAGACACGGGCAGATGCTGGATGAGGCCCTTGGCCTCCCCATCCAAAAACGACATCAAATAGGCGAATTTTTGTGCCGGCCGAAGATCAGCCCTGTCATTGACCAGGCTGTCAAACAAATTAACGAAGCCCAGGTAGCTTCCTAGGCAGCCATCAAAATGGGGGAGGTCTAAAGTAGGGAGCCTACTCACCAGCCCCGGTGCTGACCTAGGAAGCTCCTGCTTCAGGCCGCGTTGCCCTTCCCTATCGGCAACTAGTTGTCTCGCACTATTGGAGACAGCATCATACAGGTCTAAGACCTGGGCATAGTCTATGCTGGCCTTATTTCGCTGGTCAGCGGTGAAATCATTGACTGACACTTCGAGACAGCAAGCGCTGAAAGTGCGGAATTGCTGTTCCACACTTGCCAGGTGATCATCGATCCGCTCGTACCTTTGTAGTAAGGCCTGCTGGCGATCAGGCCGGTTCACTAAGGCACTGGCCGAGGCAAACCAGCGCAAATCTAATGCAATAGCACCAGCAGCCGCACGCAAGTCCTTGATAGCTGACATAATCAAATTTCAAAAGAGCCCGGACAAGTGTTAAATAATATTAACAATTAAAACTTAATATTTGTTAATTCTTTGAAACCAACAAACTATTAGCCTGTTTACTGCTGGTACAAGCAAGTGGCAGGTATTTACTGCCCAACAAAATTAATAGTTTCAATATATTGACTCAAAGACAAAGGTTATTAAAGTTATAACATACAACAATTAAAGTTGAAACTTGAATTAGGTAATTAATTAATTACTGCAACAAACAGACCAAATGTGTTATATATTACAACTGTAGGCACCAGTTTCTGTTACCTAACAATATTATCTGTATATTATAACAAAACAAAGGTTTATCAAAGTTTGGTTGTTATAATGTTTCAACTTAATATAATTATGCAATTAACTAAATGTACTAAATTTATTGATACATACAGCTGTTATGTATCCAAACAAACTGACTTATTAATGCTAACAACAACAGGTTATTGCTAGATTTCAACAATACAAGTCAAACAATTACTTATTGAGGTTATGTATGACATGTGTTTCAAATTATCTAGGTCAACTTATACAATTAAATATTATGTATTTTAGACAATACTGACCTGAGAACACTATAACACTGTTTACAAATGAGATATATAGCTCATACAACACCAATCTGACTTCAGATACAATCAACGGCTAAGTTTCTACTACGCTCTGCTACCAATAATTATGTCTAGAATTACCGCAGGCAGGCAGGGATTTTCAAAGTGCGCAGTGGAAGCTGTAATACATCTACCTGACCACGATAGACAAGGATCCAGACGCAATGCACTGCGTTGCACAGCGAATCACAACTAATATTAATAAGATGTTTCAACTCACCTGATATCTTCACTGATGCTCTTGAGTGGACCTATAAGATTAACTCATAATTTTGGCCAAAATAACAAGAGAATCGAATAAATACCAGTGTCCAATTCGGCGAAGTCCTACTCCAGGCACCAAACAGGAATTCACACACGTGTTTTACAAAGTTCAATATTTCACAAATGTTCATTAAGATACAACTTATCTTTTATCACAAATAACCGATGCCAGTTGATTAAAGAAGGCACTCAATCGCGTTCCAATTTTATTACAATATTCCACGCGAGAGAGACCAAACGGCGTGTTAATTTTTCAAGGCAAGAACGGAAGTTGACAGTTCAGTGTGACCATTGTCAGAAATTTTCAATAGACTAAACAAAATGTTACTTAATTGACTTATAATAAAAACTAATTCTATTTCAAACAGAATGACTTATATTTTATTTTAATATCTATTATTCTTACACGAAGAACACTAAATCTGGCAAGCATACATAATTTCAGATTCTATCTTACGTGTTACCGACAAAAATTAAGCTACCTACAGAAATGTAGAAGACAGGTTGCAATTTCGATCAAGATTAAAATAATAATTCAAATTAAATCCCTTCTGCATGCTAGTTTTATTACATTCATTGTCATTCTAGAACTGTAATATTAAATAGTACAACCTATACCCAAGCATTACCTGAATTAACAGTGCTAGAAAACTATGTATTGAATTTTGAACAGTATCAGCCTTATGAATATTAGTTTCACTGGCTGTCTGTGACTAATCCCATTTTGGAGATAAAAATATTCGTTGATAGGCACGTACACTCGTATACAATAATCTGAATCTCTCAACCTGACCCAGACATAAAAGGACGGTTATTTAGAACAATATGACGAGTCTATTGTTCACCTAATATTACCAAAAATTAACACCAATGTCATTAACGTTATTTTAAATAACCTTTTGTTTGCATATGAATATTACCATGTTACTAAAGTAACATTTATGTGCAGTAATTATTTTACATAAAACAAATTATAATATATAACACAGTCTGTTAATACAAAAGAATAAAGAACAGGTAAAAGTATACATATATATCTGCCAGTATTAATTAAACAATATGTCGAAAGAGAAAGTTGGAGTTTGCTTTTAATTCTAACAGTTTTTATGTTACGATATCGACCTTGTATATACGTCCCAAATTTCATTAAATCGGCAATGAATTAGTAAAATGTTTATGGTCTTAAAAGTTTGTATGAAAAGCAGAGCGGCGTATTACCCTGCTATCAAAAATAGGGACCAAGCCCATACTCTTTAGACAGCCTTGTCTCCGTTGAATAAAGGTATTAAGTAGTTAGTAGAAATAAAGCTTTTATGGTATAATATTTCAGCTCTTTTGGCACTTCACCAAACGCTGTCTTAACATTTAGGTATTTACATTTGGCATGAGCGATAATGGTTTTTGTGTTTATACCTGCCTTTCATCCATTTCCGTGGACCGTTGTTATTGTACACCATAATACATATTTTCTAGGAATAGATGACAGTTTGTAGATGACAGTTTCGGTGCACTACTATAGATGTTCACGTCCGTTCAGACAGTGGTTTGGATCTCTATCTCTAGAAATATCTCTAAAAAATAAAAATAAAACACCTATAATAACGCCGTAAGCAATATTTTAAGCATGCGCAGATCCTGTATAGTGTGTGACTACATGAACTCACAAGGATTTTTAAGCTCTGCAAGGGTAGACGACAACTACAAGCCTTTCTAAATATTCACCTTAATTATTATTTAACAATAAAATGACATCTTATCTAAGTAGTTGTCGTGCATACTAAGCAACTCTTGTTCGTCACAGCGTTTGTGGCTTATAAAGTTTGCACCCTGGATGGCTTAGACAAAACAGTACCACACCCAAATATAATGTTGTAGGCAAACGTATTTCGTGAGTGACAGCCAATATTTTAAAACCTACGCAAATAATTACAAATTCTGAAAGCAACTCTCAAAAAGAAAATTATAATTTCCCTTTTAAAACACATAAATACAAACTAACAATATAATAATTTATATTAATTACTAGATGATGCCAGCAGCTACGCCTGCATTTTTTTTAAATTTACCCGTTTTGGCCGATCTCGTGGGAATTTCGGGAAATCCCTTCTTAGTGCACCCCTACGGTCCCCAAGGAACATACATGCCAAAATTCAATCTCCTGCGCCCAATAGTTTCGGCTGTAGCGTGTCTATCAGTCAGTCAGTAACGCAAGGATTTTATTTATTAAGATTAAATAAAGATTAGTTGGTTTAAAAGTGTATTTAATTTACTGTTCACAATGTTAATTTAAACCAGTAATCAAATTATAAATACATTTATTTTTAATTTTTATTTAATCAGTGACTAGTTTCCTCCAGGCGTCCACGCTTTATATAGCGTTTAATTTAAGTACAAAGTAAACATTTTATTCTGACTATCTTGTTTTATTATTTCGTTTATACACCGATATACCTATCATATCCAAGTTTCATAGCCAACCGTATGATGACACCGATTTTTTAAATCACTGTGACCAAAGCCGAAATTTCTTTTTCTTTACCAGTGCATTTACCATTCAAAATAAGACCTGTTTGTTGAATTGCTCATAATATTTATCGTACTAAACATATATTTGTCACTAAACGCTTCCTAATGGCTTGGATAAGTTCAAAGTGTGTTTAAACGTGTCCCTATTTAGTTTAAATACATATGGAGACCCGATACTAGCAATCCAATTGAACGATATTTTCATCGTCTGCGAAAGAAAACGTCTATCGAAACCGTTAGTATAATAAAAGTTTAAAGCTCCAATCACTGAGAATGACGCAGCCGATTTCCTACATTAAAATCAATGCCTAAGTAAAACGAAAATTTCGTTTGTTTCAGAGATGGAAATCGTGCCCGAAGGGAAAAACTTTCGATTGGTTTCAGAAGACGAGCTCCCAGCTGTGGCCGATATCTTAGTGCAGTATATGCCTGAATCTTTAAAGGTAACTTTTAATTGGACGCAGTTTCTGAAAAACGTTTCAACCCACAATCGGGTTAAAATAGATTTATTGATACCAAAAAAGTCACGTGATTGCTATTTACTAACTGTCAAAATTTGGTGGCCCTACTGTCATTTTAATAATGAAATTATGACATGGCAACCCAACCCACATGTATGGAGAATAGTAATAAATATTAAACTAAAAGAGCTCAAGCTGTTTGGAACAACCCGAATATATTAAAAACTCATAAACAATTTTCTTAAATGTGATCCAAGCTATCTGAAACGTTTTTGTTTTTTTTTAATCTAAGTGACCTTAGTAAAATATATTTTTCACTAAAACGTTCCAACTCAACTGAAACGTTTTTGATTTATTAAATCTGAACGACCTTTGTAATAATAAATGTTTCACTAAAACGTTCCAAACCACTTGAAACATTATTTTTTAAAATAATATGTGCACTCTCCGTAGATTTGATATTTTATTAAAATGGTCCAAACCATTTGAGACGTTTCTGATTTAAATAAATGTTATCCATCTCGAAAATATATAATTATCACTAAAAAGTTCCAAGTCATCAGAAATGTTTTACCATTTTGAGACAATTGCGATTAAAGTTCAATCTTGTATTACTCTATGAAATTTAATTTTTTAAGTACCGATACTTTTGTATGTTAAAGTGGACATGAATTAGTTTTAATTTTACCCTATTTTAGACTTCCAATGTTACTACTTTTTTTTAATATTCATAAAAATATGGCGGTGGAACGTTTTTGATTTATTGCAATATTCAAGTTATATGCAAAATTTAAAATTATTCAAAACGTTCCAAATTACATATATGACAAAGAAAATAAGAATAAAACAAGATTAAATAGAAAATAATTAATATATTTGTTCTGAAAAATATCTATGATTAATGTTCTTCTTCATCATCTTCATAATCAAAGTCTTGTTCACCAGCAAATCCTTCAATATAATCGAGTCCTTCCTACAGCTCTTGATATTCCTCAATATCAACAGATCTCATGAAAACAGAGTGTATATTATTTTTTCTTATTTGGATATGTTTGGTCTTTAACTAATTAACTTTAACTTTATTATTGAACATCTTTCGGTTTTTTATATTTTTTTCTAATTTATCAGTGCTCACAAATTCTTCTTTTTCCATCTTTATAGGCACTAGAGGATTCTTATTTGTGCAAGTCTTTATCACATTCACGTAATCTTCTACAGTGTACAATCTTTGAAAATGTTTTAAATGACTTTCAATTTTACCAAAGTCAGTGTCATTTGGCAAAAACGTATGACGACTTTCTAGGAAATTTAAATCAATCACTTTTAAGGAAGGATGGCTGGCTAAAATCACTAAGCAAGGGCAACATTTTGATGTTACGATTTTGACCCCCGCAACTGTCGATCCACATTGATAGATATTCAACATTAGGATGCATTATTTCGTTTATAAATTTGTTCAAACAGGAACCAACTTCTTGGGCACACCTGCCAGCTTGACCTTCAACCCAAACAAAACAATATCCTGTATTTGTAGAAGAATACGTGGTAAGGCAGCGTCTTCTCCATGTCAAATCCATGTCTAAAGGTCCCCAACGATTGTCAGTAGAAAACAGAAACCGATTGATTTCTGAAAAAGATAATCATTTAAAGTTAGCTGAGTCCTCACGAACTCAAATGAATAGTCAGATTGAAAGGGCGAAAGTAGAAGAAACATTTGAGTGTTTAACATTTGACATGAAAAAGACGCTGCCTTTACCACGTATTCCAACGAATGTGGTATTTTATAAAAGGCAACTCTAGTTTTATAATTGCGACATTCATGTGTCTTCTACAAAACAGGATATTGTTTTGTTTGGGTTGAGGGTCAAGCTGGTAGGGGTGCCCAAGAAGTTGGTTCCTGTTTGAAAAAAATAAAAACGAAATAATGCGTCCTTTTTTTATTTTTTTTGTAGTGTCACGCCTGTATCCCAGAAGGGGTAGGCAGTGGTTTAAATATTACACCCACATTTTGCCATACAGTTTTAGTTCCCACGTAATAGAGGGCGCGCCTATTGCCGTTACTGGGCACATCAACAGACTCCGGGCTGCTACTGAGTGTTCGGAAAAACCCAGTAACACTTTTGCCTGACCTGGGAATCGAACCCGGGACCTCCGATCAGGAGTCGCATACGCTATCTACTGCACCACGGAGGCAGTCTATCGAATGCGTCCTCATGTTGAATATCTATCATTGTGGAGCGACAGTTGCAGGGGTCAAAATCGAAACATCAAAATGGTGCCCTTGCTGAACGTGATTTTAGCCAGCCATCCTTCCCTAAAAGGGATTGATTTAAATTTCCTGGAAAGTCGTCATACGTTTTTTGCCAAATGACACTGACTTTGGTAAAATTAAAAGTCATTTAAAACATTTTCAAAGATTGTACTCTGCAGAAGATTACGTGAATGTGATTAAGACTTGCACAAAAAAGAATCCTCTAGTCCCTATAAAGATGGAAAAAGAAGACTGTGAGCACTGAGAAATTAGAAAAAAATATAACAAACCGAAAGATATTCAATAATAAAGTTAAAGTTAATTGGCTAAAGACCAAACATATCCAAATAAGAAAAAATAATATACACTCTGTTTTCATGAGATCTGTTGATATTGGGGAATATCAAGAGCTGTACCTACATGGGGCGAAAATTTAAACGAAGTTTGCTACCATTAAGCTCAGAACTTCTTGTACCACTCTAGCCAAGCGGAAAACCTATTACCCAGGCTAAATTAAACGACTTAAAGTCAATGTTTAGTCTAATTCCTCCTTAGGATTGTCTATCTTTTTATAAAAACCTGCAGGGCATGGAAGGACTCGATTATATTGAAGGATTTGCTGGTGAACAAGACTTTGATTTTGAAGATGATGAAGAAGAACATTAATCATAGATAGTTTTCACAGCAAATATATTAATTTATTTCTATTTAATTTTGTTTTATTCTTATTTTCCTTGTCATACATGCAATTTGGAACGTTTTGAATAATTTTAAATTTTGAACGTAACTTGAATATTGCAGTAAATCAAAAACGTTCCACAGCCATATTTTTATGAATATTGAAAAAAGTAGTAACATTGGAAGTCTAAAATAGGGTCAAATTAAAATTAATTCATGTCCACTTTAACATACTTAAGTATCGGTAGTTAAAAAATAAAATTTCATAGAGTAATACATGATTGAACTTTAATCGCAATTATCTCAAAATGGTGAACTTGTGGGCTGGAACGTTTTTCAGAAACTACGTCCAATTTATTTCAAGCATAAAAAAGTTTTATTGGAAATATTTATGAGATCAGTTCCGATATCGAAATTAGCTTCTATTTATATATTTTATTTCGCAAAGCTATCTTCCTTTGCCTTAACATTAAGGAACAAAATAGGCCGCAATCAAAAGAAATTGTAAATCAATGACTTGAGATAAATATGAACAAGGAACATTGATTTCTTCACAATACTTAAATGGCATGCACTGCTTAATACGGAGAATAAATAAAAGTAATTCGTATGCTACGTTGCAGTGACGTCACAAACTCGTAGCACGTACTACGTCGCATTGTAGACCCCTACGGACAATGTAGCATTGTCCGTAGGGGTCTACTATGCGACGCAGTTACACTTGTATCAAATACAATCTGATGTTTGTTTGTTAATGTATTTATGCTCCAATTTGTCTTTTGAACTGTATAAATATTTTTCATATTATCTTTATGCTATAGGTACCACGGCGACTATAATATCATTTTGAATAATGTCAATCATGCATAAAACATTCCTGTATTATACAAATACCAAAGTAAACAAGATTAAAAATTACATATAAGGGTTCGCCAATAGCTTTATGACTAGAATTTTGTTAATGTTTGTCTTTTTGTTTTAGTTTCATCAAACGATTCAAACATATCTAAACAACAAGGTGTGGGACTTCCATTTTTATGTAGCGAAGAATTGGCCCGAGGATCCGATCTGTCTGCATTTCCCCGGCTGTACTAGTACGGTAAGCAATAACTGTACCTACTTTAAGTAGAAATAAAGCATAACCACACTACAACAGTGTCAACAGTATGCATGTAACAGCCACATCGCAACCACTTGCGGCGATGCAACTACATCTACATTTTGTAGCCTTCCGCTTCGTAACCACAGGTGGTTGGTGTTCGATAACTTAATCTAAACTTGGCAGTACCCAAAACAATTTTCTTAAATTTTTTCTTGCACTTACAAGAAAACTATGTAGGTATATTCCTATTAGAGAAGAGCAGATTAGTCTACTCCCTGATTTTTTTTTACGAATTGACTCGAGAATGTTTAAGAATATGTTTTTTTTATAATTCACCTGAAATATTCCAATATGCATGGCACAATATGCCTTTGACTACAAAAACAAAAAGGCTATAACATGTTTACGAGTTCCCTATGCCACTATCTATGCGTGTCAAGGGCTCAATGCTCTAATGGATCATAAATTTGAAATGAATCTGATCTGAATATTTGTATAGCTATATCTATGGTTTTATTCCCGAGAGAAGACCTACTTACTGCGTGGCGAACAGTTTAGACTGCCTGTGGGCTGAAACGGAAACAGCATATCTATGCCCGTACAAATAATAAAAGGAAGAAAATTGAAAATTTGTGCAATTGTGATGGATATGTTATAAGCACATCTCCGACACTCTTCACCCAATTAGGCAGCCGTTGTCATTATCTTAACTATGCAGTTAGTACAAGTACCTATAGTACGAGATCACGCGACAAATTAGTGCACTCATAGATTTTTCGGTAAAAACCAAATTTGTATGTATATTTATGATTAGGAGAATATATATTTACTAGGTTGCCTATTAAAATGTGGCCGCAAGTATTTATTTTTTATTTTTTTGGTTATTGATTTTTGGGAAAACGTTTCGTTCGGTTGTTTTTTAAATTAAATATCGTCTACATCACGGCAATGTATATAAAGATTCTGAAAAATGATGGTTGCCTATCATATATATACCTATATATCGAAATCACACCATGTTTATGCCTGGCTGCGAAGAGGTGCGGCCAAGTGACAAACGGCAACCGTGATTTTTCAGAATATTTATATATATTGCCGTGATGTAGACGATATTTTATTAAAAAAACAAGTGAACGAAATTTTTCCCAAAAATCAATTACCAAAAAATTTGTTTAAATATACTTGCGGCCACATTTTAATAGGCAACCTAGTAAATATATATTCTCCTTATCATAAATTTATAGAAAAATTTGGTTTTTTAGCGAAAACTCGATGAGTGCACTAATTTGTCGCGGGATCCTAGACTACTACAATGTCTTTATGGATTCCATCTCCATACTTGTGACATAGAAATCATTCCCAATTTGATGTTCTTTTGCTTCGCTATTCCATTGTAAAAATGATGCGCAGCATGAATAATTTCCAAAAGAATTCGTTTTTCTAAAAACACAAAAGAAAAATCTTTTGGGAAAGGAATTATTTATTCGATTTTATAGATGAAAGGTTTATTGGTCTACAGAACGCGAGTCGAGTCCAGCGCGTATCGAGCCATAGCTGCGAGGCAGGATTAGGCCATAACGGCTTCCATGAAGTATGTGAAAAATACATGTTAAAAAAACAAATAATCTCACTAACATAGCAATAAGCCAATCTTTACTAATCTGTACTAATATTACAATCTGAAGTAATATTAATACAATGAATTGATAAGGTAATAATTTATGAGCCGTATAAAAATATCGAATACCCGACCATTTATAAAATTATTATTTATGAAGGACATGCAGCAAATAAGTATAATGAAAAACTATAATTTATATATTTAGTTTACTGCATTTTAAAAGGGCAACTCAAAGTTCTTACCTACCCCCCGTCCCGTGGGATCTCCACCTTGTCGTGGTGGGGGACGGGCTCAGTAACCGTAGCTTGGACAGCCACGGTGAAGCTAAGCGGTGTATCTCGGGAGTGGACGCTCCACATGGGCTTGGGTGAGGCCTGCGTAGGATGCGACCAAAGGTGCGGGTGCGGGGGTCTGTCCCTCGCAGTCGGGCGCGGTCGCGGGAGGAGAGGCGTGTTGGTGCTGCGTTGCCGCGCATATCCCCCGCGACCAAATGGGGGCGCACCATTTGTAGCGTTGCGGTGGGGCCGCAGAGGAAGAGGCGATGCGGTGTTGTCAAGTTACCGTCCTCCCTATCCTCTGCGGCCGTTTTAGTGCCTGCGGACGGCGAGCGCTGGGGCTGCTCCCCGTCCGCCAAAAGGCAAGGAGGCGGCGTAGTGTACGCGCCGCCTCCCAAGTCATAACGAGACGGGGCCCGCCAACACCAACGGCGGGCCAATCCTGGGCGGGGTCACGGAAAAGTATGCTATCCGCGAATCGCGTGACAGCGCCACTACACGGGACCCGTAGGGACACCGCGGTGGTTTTAGTGGGCCTTTAGGGGAGAGCCTCCACACACCTCCTCCGCCAGCCCCAAGCCCGGTCGATCACACTGGCCGGGTTAGCGTCGAGTTGAGATGGCTCTGAGCCATCTGGCGAGTTTCCACCGTAGTCGACAAAAAAAAAATGGGCAACTCAAAGTTCTTACCTAAGGAAAGTCTAACAAAGTCGATATCTTAAGAATACATGGCGTTGGCTTCACATTTCTCCGCAACCTACGCATTTATAAGCAGTGAACTTATAACGGGTCGTTTTATAAACGCTAGAGACCACAATTCTCAAAATAAAGAATTACTGCAAGAGATACATACTTCAAAACAGCTTATAATTTAGTTACTTAGTTACCCCATTCTTCTGACTATCTTAATTCGCCGACTAAGTACAGTTCATCACAATTCATAAAGGAAATTCTGTGAAAAATTGCCGCAATAATGGTTACAAGCGCCGACGTAATAGCACAAATGTTCCATTTTACGGACTTTGTAAGAAATACCGAATAAAAGAATAAAAACTACTCGCGTCCATTTCCCCCTCAAAGGCCTACTTACTTGAAATTATTCAATACGCCTTTTGTACTTCAACGACTCGCTCTGAAATTAAAATTGAAAACGGCTCTGAAAATGTTTTACTTTATATTTTCTTAGTAATACATAACAGACGTTTTATGGTCTTCCTAAAGTGCTTCAGAAATAAGATATTCTTATCGTCAATTATGATTTTGAATACATATTAAAATAAAAGACACGCAAGGTGGCATTTATAAATAGGATACGCCTATACAGCGAGCGCTTTCGATATCAAACGTTTAAATGAAAAAAAATATTCTTATAGTTCTAAAATGTTTTCTGTTTATTTCAAAATAAAAAATTAAGATATAAAATGGAACAAATATTTGTTATTGTATTGCATTAATCTAGTCTATAATAATCAAAGAATCTTAGAATAAAGTAGACAGTGAAATTTGCCAATACGTAACGCTGCGCTATAATGTAGGTACTATCGTCATCTAGACAGAGAAAATATTGAAAAAAACTTTAAATAATATTAAAGCTCGATTAGAGTAAAAACTTTAGTAAACATTCAATATTCCGTTATTCTAAAAACAAATTAATGTTTCCGTTGAGTGAAACCTTGTGAGTAATTTTAAGATTAAAGTAACCTTCTTTATCTATTGGTAGCATGTTAATAATAGAACACATTTTTATTCTAAAAAGAAATTACCATGTAACTACATAAACAATATCCGAATTTTGTTAACTTTTTAGAACACTCCAGACTTTTCTAATTTGAGTTATAAATAACTGATATCCTCGTCATTTTTGGCAGGTTGGATAATCTGTCAATTAAAACTTCTGAGCAGATGTTTTATAAATGTTTTTTTATATATCAAAAAAAGAGTTGCCATTATCTTAAAACATTAACGAAACTTTATTATGACGTAATCGCATTGCGATACCTTCCCCAAAGATTTAAAGTTCTAAAATATATTTTATCTTCGTGCAGACTGATAAATATATTCAGGTTAACTGGTGCCTGAAAAAGCCAAATTTCAAAGAATAAGTGTCACATTAAACATTTAGGTCCCAAAATATCATTACTTAGCGTAAAGGTTAAAGGTTGACGCCTTTTCTCGTAAACCACGCCTGCGGAAATGAGTACGCAGAACTTGTCGTTTTGGGTTTCTGGTTTGCGTTTGCACACCTTTGGTATTGGCCCAGCTGCTTAACGAACTGCGACATTGTTTGCAATCTACCGTTGCATTATTAACTTATGTCCGACCGTCCGACGGCTGAAGTTTAGGACACAAGGAATATGGACGATTTATAAAATGAGCATTTAGGACCTCAGCTTGGATAGGTATGTAGTTCAAACAAAAATACTTTTCTGGTGCTAATACCGCTTATTTTAGTGAAGCGATTTCTATATGAATTAATTTCTAGCGAAATATAGGAATATATGTTTTGTTTATTGGCCATATAGCACACATCAAAACATGAACATCTTTGCGAAATACACAATATAAATAGAAAATCGGCATTGCACATTGCAGCCGTACGAGTCGGGGCGGATACAAAATAACTTATGAGAAAGTATTCGTTTCATTCTAGAACATTTCGAATCATGTTTTATCTATATGTACACAATAAAGGTAGCGGACGCCAAGACGAGTGTTCATCGCTCCAAGAACGAGTAGTTCTTTGCCTTGCCCCTCATCTTTATAAATTTACAAACCGACTGTTTTACCTTTTAATTTTCTTTAATGCTTTTGGCTTCCAGAATTAATTCGTTGATGCCAATTTTCATGTTCCTACATTCCTTACTACATAATCAACTTAAGCCTAAACACCTGTAAATATATTATGTTGATGAGAAACATAGCGCAAAAACGTATTAAATCTTAAAGGCTTTCATAAAAATGCTCAGATGTTTTATAAATCGTGTCACGTGCATTTTCAATAGAAATCACTAGAGCTGCCGAATTTTTACACAGCTTTGTAGAGCCCGTGACTTGTGACGCAACGGTAGTCGCGCAGCTGAGCGGTGCGGAAAGTTTCGGCACGTTGTCGGGAGAAAGAGCTTTGATGGGATAAAAAACGTGGGTATACCTACATCGTGAAGCCCTTGATAAGGCAGTAAATAGTCAATTACCTTTTTTACTTAAATTGCTAATCGTTTTTTTGTTGGATATCTTAATAGCTTTTTCGAAAAGGATCAATTTTTCTAATTAATCAGTTTTATTAAATCTATGACATAAATATTCAAATGAAAACTAACCTTTAATTTTGATTAATATAATGCTAACTTTCACCAATAAAAATGCAGTAACTCAAAATAACGAAAGATAGGAACCTGTAATTATCTTATTAAGTACCTTTCCAATATGTACTAGAAATATTAAGAATAATGGTTCGTTTGTATTGAACACACATTAAACCATAAAAAAAATACATAGACCTACCAATGATGTTGATAATTAGGTGCGTGATAATTATATTCCTAGCACACCTAATAGAGAACCTACTAAGTCTAGTTCCATCCGTGTCACCTGTAATATACATAAAACGTATTTTACTACCCATTACTTTCAGGCATCTGATGGACATGTACAATGAAATTTTATTAAACTTTTAACGAAAAGCCTACTCCATAAAGACATCGTCGGGAGCAAAACCCCGGCTTAACGTGCTCTTAATTATATAGAGTAGGTAGTCCAGCGAAGGTAATCCTCGAAATCTATCTAGACCGATCCGTCAGACGACTAGAATTTAATGGTTAATGGACCCTGTTAAGCAGAAAGGATCCAACCAACATTTTTTATGAAATTGAGTTAAATACAGAACCATAATCTCCTGGTCAAGTTTTATATATGCACAAAAGATCCAGGCAGTTTGATGACATTTACCTTAGAATTCTTTTACCATGCCAAAGGAACCAACACATAATTGTAACTTGTGAAAAATCAAAAAAGAACCACGCTGTTTGGATACATGTACCTACACTAGGATTCAAGCTTTTTATAAGATTCATGATGCGTGGATCTATTTTGCTTTTTTATGTTACCCAAAGTCATTACCAAAAATGCGATGAAAATGGCCAAATGGCAAACCTATACCAGCTTCGAAATAATGTGATATCAATAGCCTATTGCACTTAATTCCAAATGATGCTCAACCATTTTGTAAAAGTCTGACAGGGGACCGTAATGACAAGGATGATGGATTTTCCGGTCAACCTGAGTTTGACATATAAGATGCAGATATTGATCAGAATATTCCTTAAATAAAACATTATTTATTTATTATTTACATTAAAGCAATCATCATATCAGCCAAACGACGTCCACTGCTGGACATAGGCCTCACCCAAGGTTCTCCACACAGACCGGTCTTGAGCCGCCCGCATCCAACCGCCTCCCGCGATCTTGACGAGATCGTCGGTCCACCTTGCGGGGGGCCTACCTCTGCTACGTCGTCCGGTACGTGGCCGCCACTCCAGAACCTTTCTGCCCCAACGGCCATCGGTTCTTCGAGCTATGTGCCCTGCCCACTGCCATTTCAGCTTGGCTATCCGGAGAGCTATGTCGGCGACTTTGGTTCTACTGCGGATCTCCTCATTTCTGATTCGATCTCGCAGGGAAACTCCAAGCATAGCTCTCTCCATCGCTCTCTGAGTAACCTTGAGCCTTCTGATAAGGCCCATAGTGAGCGACCACGTCTCTGATCCGTACGTCATCACTGGCAACACACACTGGTCAAAGACTTTCGTCTTGAGACACTGCGGGATATCGGACGAGAAGATATGTCGTAGCTTCCCGAACGCTGCCCAACCGAGTTGGATTCGACGATTGACCAGGAGGTCAATCGTTACCATACCGGGTAACGATTGATTGGCATAATTAGGTAGGTCCAACTTCGAGAAGGATCTCGAAGTTGGACCTACCTAATTGGACTAGTTGTCCCAGGTAGATATACTTGTCGACAACTCTGAGCGTAGAGTTCCCAACCTGAATAGGAGCAGATACAACATGGACGTTCGACATGATTTTCGTCTTGTCCATGTTCATCTTAAGACCTACTTAGTGGGAGACTCTACAGAGGCCATCGAGCATTGTGCCTAGGTCTTTCATGGTCTCAGCCATGACTACGATATCGTCTGCGAATCAAAGGTGAGTGATGTACTCCCCATTGATGTTGATGCCAAGTCCATTCCAGTCCAGAAGCTTAAAAACATCCTCCAGCGCAGTGGTAAACAGTTTCGGGGATATGACACCCCCTGTCTCACCCCTCGCTGGAGTTGAATAGGTTTCGAACTCTGGTCCTGGAGGCGGACTGACATAGTGGCGTTTTCATACAAACACTTCAGCTCTTCGATATATCGGTAGTCAATCCGGCACCGTTGGAGAGACTGTAGCACCGCCCAGGTTTCGATCGAATCGAAGGCTTTCTCATAGTCCACAAACGCCAAGCATAGGGGCGGGTTATACTCCTCGGACTTCTGAATAACCTGCCGCAGCGTATGTATGTGGTCTATAGCCTTTACGGAAACCGGCTTGTTCGAGAGGCTGGAAGTCGTCTAGCTTGCTCTCGAGACGATTCGTGATGACCCTCGAAAACAGCTTGTAGACGTGGCTCAGAAGTGTGATGGGTCTGTAGTTCTTTAAGAGGGTTTTATCCCCTTTCTTAAAGAAAAGCACCACCATACCTCTGTGCCACGCCTGTGGCGTTTTACCCTCGAGAATGACGGAATTAAATAGCTTCCGAAGGGCTTCTCTAGCGGGTACACCGTCAGCCATCAGAAGGTCGCTCGTAATTCCGTCATCACCCGGCGCCTTGTTGTTTTTGAGCTGTTTGAGAGCCACACTAATCTCGTGCATGCTGACGTCCGGGATATCTTCGGTATAGTGTCGGGTCAATCCAGCTCTAGGGTCTGACGCTGGAGTACTTGCGGGTTGTTGCGTTGTCGTGTATAGCTGTCCATAGAACCTTTCGATCTCCTCCAAGAGCTCAGGTTTGGACGATACGATTCTGCCATCCTCCGTCTTCAGCTTTGTCAGCTGACTCTGCCCAACAGACAGATCGCTCTGGAACACTTTGGATCCCTTATTCTGCTCGATCGCCTCACGAACACATTTTGTGTTGTATTGGCGGAGATCGCGAGTCAGAGACTTAGAGATCTGTCTGTTGAGGTGCCGATATTTCGGCATGTCGTCGGAGGATAGCAGAACCATCTTGCGCCTTTCCTCTAACAGCTCGAGGGTCGGAGTTTCCTCTAACGGCCGAGATCTTGCTGGTTCTCTTGCTTTTCTGCGGCTTAAAGAATTTAGCCCCTGTTGTATGGACAGCATCCACGAACCCGTTACTGTACTCGTCCACATCAACGCATTCGCCCAGGCATTCGAAACGGTTCTTGAGTTCGAGCTGAAAGCTCTCGGGGTTTTGAATATGAACCGGTGCCGGTCGGAGCGTGGACTTTATCAACCTCGACCGTTCGAGGCTTGTACAGATATTCAATGTACCTCTTACCATTCGGTGATCGCTCCCCACTTTAAGCGAATTGATCACGGAGACATCATTGAATATCTGCCTCTTCGTCGACATGATAAAGTCGATCTCATTTTTGGTGGCACCGTCTGGACTTACCCAGGTCCACTTGCGGCGTTCTCGCTTCTTGAAGAAGGAATTCATCATAAAGAGGCCTTTCTTCTCCATAAAGCTAGCCAGCAAGTGACCCCGGGAATTCCGATGCCCATAACCAAATTGCCTCACTCTCAGCTCATCACCGTCGCTCTTGCCCAGTTTCGCGTTAAAATCGCCCATGACCACGGTGTAATGGGTTTTGAAGCCATGTATAGCCCGAGATATGTCCTCGTACATGGCTTCCACCTCCTCATCGGGGTGCGTCGAGGTCGGAGCGTATACCTGTATGACCTTCAGCGAATACCGCTTGGATATTCTGAGTATAAGGTACGCTAACCTGCTCGACACACTCCCAATATTTACCACGTTGGTCACGAGAGATTTGTGGACTATGAACCCGACATCACCTTGGGACTGTTGGTCGCCCTCCCGGTAGAAGAGCAAGTTGCCGGAATTGAGAACTATCGAGTCCTCCCCCTGTCTTCGGACTTCAGATAGGCCTATGATATCCCATCGCAACTTGCTCAATTCTTCTTCCAGCTCGACAATCTTCTCGTCGGTCCGCAGTGTGCGCGTGTTCAGTGTTGCCAGGGCCAATTGTCGTTGGTGGTGGTAGCCCGATCTCTTCCGGAGATTCTTCGCACCCCTTGCCCCGCCGTTACCATGGCCGCTACCATAACCAGGACTAGCGGGGCCGCCGGGGACTAGGGGCCGGTTTTTATTGGTGTGGTTCATTTATGGGGGATTTGCCATAATCGCCACGCTTGGCAGGCGTATTGGCGATCGCAGTGGCGGAAGTTTTTAGTGCTGGACGCTGCTGCCCATCTAGCATCTTGGGATTTACTTCCGCCAGGTTCGGATGGTTTGACCGCCATCTTTCGGTTGACTGCTTGCGCTGGGGGAGATACTATGACGAGTATCCACTCGTCAGAGTAACTCCCCCAGTGGGCGGTGGGGTCGTCACGTCCCGACGCCTAAATTTTGCAATTGCAATTATTAAATATTTTCAGTTATTTCAACCTCTTAAAAAGATACCACTAATAAGCTAAATATTTTCGTATTTTGCATAAAAGATCCACAGGTATATTTTCACTGATTACTTAAAGTATTCATATGAAAATGTATATTAATCTACATTCAAAGTAATGTGTATGTAATGTTTTATTATCCAATTAAATTTCATGTAGTTACGGCATAGCCCTATTTTTTAATTAGCTGTCAAACTTTGAACTGCATTTACTCAAAAGTGTGACAACGTCAGTTGGATCTTTTCTACTTAACAGGGTCCGCTTGTTCTTGTTTCTTGTATTAATTAACTTGTAATGAAGACAACTAGATCTTCTTACGCCTTTCGTAATGATTTATACATAATCTAGAATTTATACTTAGATTACTAGCATGGTTGGTTGACATAATATTATCTATACTATTTATCTCGATAAATAATTGGGCTCGGTGAGAGACCAATCATTTATCTAAGTAGGTACCTAATTGACATATTTGAGTTGAAGGTTTATAAAGGAATATTTTAGACTCTGTAAATATATACTATGGAACATTAGGTACACTACTAAACTAAGATGCCGAGAAAAAAGAAAGAGAACTTAGTTTTTTGTAGACCTTAATATTGTTTGAAAAGGAGCGACAATTATCTTAATCAAGATTTGAAATAGATAGGCACATCTTTTGATTAGAAGCTGTTACCTCTTGCTATTTTGATGTATCGGTATAAATTATGGATGTATTGTTTAAACTGCCCCGATTTTATTTAACTAAACCATTTTCCTTTAAACCGGCAAGCATGTATGAAAAGAGTAATGAATGTAGAGGAAGCGCGTGAGGTTTGCAAGGGTAGAAGCAAGTGGCGTTCTGTTGTCTCTGCCTACCCCGACGGGAAAAAGGCGTGAGCATATGTATGTATGTATGTTTTTCCTGGAATTAAACGTAGAAACAAAATTGAGATCTGTTTCAGTAATGAAAGTGGTGCCAATTTTGTTGAGTTATCTTAGTACGTCAATGATTTGTCTCTGATTTGCTGAGCTGATTTGCAAGATATTTTCATTAACAAAATAATGATAGCGCCCTGTTGTGAAATTGTCGACAACAGTAACCACATCTATCTACATAATTATGTCGGAAACGGGTAAACCGACTACAGCTTACACGATATACCACGCCTGCAAATGTCATACACATTCCTAGCTATGCCTAACCTTGCTTTAACTATCCCTCGTTAGGCTATTGAAATATGCCGCAGGTCGTTAGCGGACTCATACGTTTTTCATATCCAGGAAAATGCTGTTTTAATATGAAGCCCGTCATGCTGGCTCTAGCTAATTACGACTCATGGGACTTACACCGGTCATAACATGATCCATTACGTAAACGGTCATTTCATTACGTAGGTATTTCATTATACATGTTCATACGTTTCAGATTCCAACCACGTTACGTATTGGGTACATCATTTTCATTTGCTAGCAATGACCATTTGAAGAAGAGTGAAACTGAAATAGGTTGTTTATCAACATATTGGTTTTGTAACTCCTATTAATATAGCTGTTCCATAATCTGCCAAAATAGGACTTCTACATTCGAATGCAGGCAGTATTTCGGCAGAGATATGTTCAAAAATAGTCGGTTAAGCATGTGTTACGTTCATGTCGTGAACAGGTATTCAAGAATTTATATTCACTTGATCTTTATATTACGAACACATACCTAGTCGAAAAACCAAGCACAATCAGGCTAGCAATATGTATGTTGTGATCAATTTAATATTCTTCTTACAATTCTACTGAGGTCTTTATGGTTTTATCTACTACCTGAAGAGCTGATATTTTAGTAGCTACAGACGCCTTGTGCTTCTAAGAATATATAAAAGCCAAAGTTGGCTTGACAGCTTTCCTTTGCTTCTTGTATATCTGACTTATTTGCTGCAAAGTTAGAAACTACTGCCATTTTAGAACTTCATCGCTTTCTGAACAGCTGAGTCTCTGTCTACGTATTTGTCGAGACGAATAGTTTGTAAACACGAAAAGCCGCCTGTAAAATTCAAATGAAGTTGCCGGAGTTCATCTGTAGAGATACATAGTCTTGACACATGTTCTTGCCGATGTTGAATCATTCGGTTTTATATGTAACTTCTATGGATGAGGTCCTATTTCAGGCCCTACAGGAGTTTGATAGACATTGTGCGTAGGCTGTAGAACATCGTAAACGTCGATTTCCGATTCGTTTTCCGTTAATCTTACCCAAACTGGCAGATAAAAACACGAATCCATTTAAATAGTAAATTAATTTAATGGGCATTTCACTCATATAATAAATTATATTAGATCTTAATTGAATAAAAACAGGAGGGATGGGCCTCGTCAGCTTTGGATGGCAACCAGTCTAAGAGAAGGAACCCTCCGAAATTAAACCAACATTCAGGGAGCATACCCGAAAACAAACCCCAATCCAAGGTGTCAACCGACCCGTGCCGAGGGATTCGTGGCTAGAGGGCAAGCTGGTCGCAAACGGAGGATGCCTGTGTTGGTGGTCACAGGGCACAACTGGGATTCCATCTTATCCCCGTAAAGGACTCTGCAGGGACGGACATTTTAAATCCCTAATACTAGTGGGAACGCTATGGGAACAGAAAATTATATTTCTCCAGACGGCGGCGACGCGGTTCGCAAACCATCACGTCTCGTTGCCCGCGAGGGCGAAAAGCGGCCTGCGGAAAGCCGGTTTGCAACATTAAATGTTGAAGGAGGAATGGATGGCAAATTGAATGAAGTGTGCCAGATGATGGATGATATAAAGATTGATGTTCTTTGTGTGAATGAGACAAAAATGAAAGGTTGTGGCCCCACCAAGCATGATAGCTACACGGCTTATTAGTCTGGGGTAGACAGTACCACCAGAGCAAGGGAGTTGGTTTAATACTGTCTGCGCGAATGAATGAGTGCGTTAAGGGTTTACGCCCCGGTCAATATAGTAGCGAGTATGTCACAGCGAGAACAAGACGAAAGGCAGGAATTTTGGGCGAATTTAACGAAAGATAAATCTTGTTAGGTGATTTCAATGGATGGATGGGAGTAAAACGAGATGGATTTGAAAGGGTTTGAGTTGGATTTGGTGATGAGAGTGTGAATGAAAATGGAAAAGTATTGCTTGAGGTTTGTTTAGAGTGGAGCCTTTGTGTGACAAACACCATGTTTGATCACAAAAGGATACACATGTATATGCGTGAGGCTAAAAATGTTAGAAGTAGTATGATTGATTTTGTAATTGTAGATGAACGTTGAGAAAGAATGTGTTAGATACAAAGGTGTATCGAGGGATCGGCATCCACATAGACCACTTCTTGGTGTTGAGCCGGATAAGTGGGCTCTTTAAAGGATGGCGACACCGAGAACATAATGAAAGTAGGGACTTGGAAAGAATAAAAGTAGAAAATCTGCAAGAGAAAAATGTGAAAGATGAGTATAAGCGAAGATTGATAGCAAGATTTGAGAGGTTCGATGGCATAAATGATATGGCAGAGTTATGGCAATCTTTTAAAGAAGAGATAGTATGTGTAGCGTCTGAAGTATGTGGTGTGATCAAGAGAAGGAAAATACGAAAGGTTAAGAATACATGGTGGGACAAGGATGTACAATCAGCAGTGTCAGAAAAGAAGAAAGCTTGGTTAGATTGGCTGGCTGCCAGAGCAAATGAAAGAATGGGCAAGGCAATGGCCAAGTGATGACATAGATGAAGCAAGAAAGGAGTTTGTTAGGTCAAAAAGAATTGTGAAAGAAATTGTTAAAAAGAAAAAAGAAGAAAAGAAAGATGAGTTTGATAGCAGACTATCTGAAGATTTCCGGAGAAACATAATTTTTTTCTGGAAAACCGTTCGTGCAGTTCGAGGAAGAACTCAATCCTCAGAATACATGTCAATCAGAGACAAGAATGGAAAGACACTGAATGATAAATCATGCGTGATGAAGAGGTGGTAGGAGTATTTTGAAGGTTTATTTGAAAGAACGGCGATAGAGATATCGATCGACGAAATGAATGGTAATAATAGCAATGATGAAAACGATATTGGTGTAGATGAGATTATGAATGAAATTAAGTAAAGCTGCAGGATATGATAGGATTACAGTTGAAATGCTGAAGGCTGGTCAGCTGCAGCGCTTATTTAATTTGTGCTGGAGCACCGGCCGAGTACCTGATGACTGGGCCACAGCGGCGGTTGTGCCTCTTTATAAGGGAAAAGACTCGCAACAAGACTGTCAGAACTATAGAGGCATTAGCCTTCTCAGCATTGTTGGCAAATTGTATGCGAAGGTACTGATTGAAAGAGTTATGGAAGTAACCGACAAGAAAATATGGGATGTACAAACAGGATTCCGAAAGGGTATGGGGTGCACGGATCAAGTCTTTTCCTTGCGCTGCATAGCCGAAAAATTCATGGCCAAAGGTCAAAAGGTCTATTGCGCATTCGTGGATTTAGAAAAGGCTTACGATGAAGTGGTGAGGAATGAAATGTGGACGGTACTGTCGATGTATGGGGTGAACAGCAGCCTCATACAAGCTCTAAAATTCCTTTATGAAGATTCTAGAGCTTGTGTGAGGATAAATGGGTCGTACACAGATTGGTTTACCATCGAGACAGGTGTTAGACAGGGATGTGTAGCGTCGCCGTGGCTGTTCAATGGACAGTTGTTTGCAAGATTTGAAAAAATAGCGAGTGTGGATTAAGGATGAATGAGTTACTTGTCAAATGCCTCCTTTATGCTGATGATCAGGTAATACTTGCGTCTTCAGCGGAGGAGTTGCAGGAGATGGTGGCAATTATGCATGGTGCTTTAGGGTGGAAAGGAATGAAAGTGAATGTGAGCAAGACGAAAGTTATGGTTTTTAAAAAGGAGGAATGTGTTTACAGCTTGTAATGTTATGATCGATGGACAACGTGTGGAGCAAGTGAATGATTTTGTATATTTAGGTACGCTTTTTACTAGGAATGGTAAGACTGAAGAAGATATTGAAAGAAGAGTAAATGCAGGTAATAGCGTGAATGGAGCTTTGAAGGCTTTTATGAACAGTCAAAACGTGTCCAAAAAGGCACGTTTGGCTGTGCATAGAGGGGTGTTAGTACCTACACTTATGTATGGTAGTGAGAGTTGGGTATGGCAGAATAGACATGAAAGTAGAATAAATGCTGTAGAAATGAGAGCACTGAGAAGTATGTGTGGTGTGTCTTTGAATGACAGAGTAAAGAATTGTGTGATAAGAGAGTGTTGTGGTGTAAAAGAAGATGTAGTGATAAGCATCGAGAAAGGAATGCTAAGGTGGTTTGGGCACATAGAGAGGATGGACGACGAAAGACTGACCAAGCAGATATATAAGGCAAGTGTGAATGGAACAGCACGAAGGGGAAGACCAAGACAGACGTTCTCTGACCAGATCGGAGACATCCTTAAAACAGGATAGGTTAGAAGTACCCTGAACAGAAGAGCATGCATGAGGAATCTGATGGGAGTGAATGAAGCAAGAGAGATATGTCAGGATCGTTTCAAATGGCGTTCCGTAGTCTCTGCATACCCCTCCGGGAAACAGGCGTGAGTCTATGTATGTATGTATGTATGTTTGAATAAAAACATATATTTAACAAATCTCCTTCTCCTGTGAATATTATTTTTGCCTAGATTCATGTTATTCATGGTATACGCATATGATTGCTTTGTTCCCGAAAGCCGATTGAATAAATTGATAACATACCTGAATCTGAATAACGCTGACTATCGCTAGCATTTCACGCCATGAGGACGCGTAAAGACTGATAATTATAAAAGTATGCGTTAAAGCTCAAAACATCCGCGTTCTTTAGAAATGCAAAGCATCTGTATAACCCAACTTCATTTAAGCCTAAACATTCTTGTATGTGGGATAGAACGCGGGCCCATGAATGCGGTCTCGAAAGGCTCCTAATAACGAACAGGGCATGTACATAGATACCCGCTGTTCATATGCTAGAGGGTTAAAGGTAGATCCGCCTTGAATGCGTTGATTAAGTGCTTTGTTCAACACTACTGCAATTACTCTAGCCTTGTGAAGATACATGTGTTACATGCTAAGATACTTATCACATGATATACAACGAAACAGAGTACAAACTAAAAAAGAAGCGAAATATTTTATAACAGTCTGATTTCCGGTTATTTTCACAATTTTTGGAGTCCCCGCCTAGTCTACTACTTTTAATATTCGCTACTGAGCAAGTATAATATTAGTTATTACAGAGCGCTCGCGAAGAAAGAAACTCCGTGGCAAATGATGGAGCTATAATTTTCTGCATAAAAGCTAGCTTTTAAGCACACCAGTGCTATGCCAACTACTTTATTTTATTTTATGGAAATAGTATGCTATGCAAGACCAGAACATAAATTTAATACTGCTTGTTTTCTATAATATAAGTCTATTACTGTGTACAACTCTGCACAAAAGGACTTTGCAATTTTGGCAGTTTTAACTGTTGTAACGTTGTTAATTTAAGTGTTGATAATTATGGTTGTTACTCATAAATTCATCATATCTGAAGACCTAAATGAGCAAATTATTTGAATCTTGCTAACATGAATTCAGAAAGTTTGTATGTAACTTGGTTTCCTGTTTCTTATCAGAATCATCCAAGGTTTTGCTTATAAAACTTTGTACGTCTATCTCCATATAGTGCTGGAGTTTCTGTTAAATTTCAAATGAATGTGGCCGAGTTGGTTATATGGGCAACTTCAGAATAGGTAGAAGGTCAAAACGCGATCGTATAAGCTGACTGCAACTCGTTGTCACGCCAAATTGGGATCGATGCACACTTGTCTGCTGTAGTGTACCTAATAGTGTTGGCTTTAGACCTTGAGTTTTATCTACATGTGTGTGCCTTGCACGGTAGTACCTACTGTAAATCGCGCTTCAACTTATGTAGCACATGATTGATCTAATCTAGTTGTTATATTAAAAAGGAACATTATATATTTCAATGCGTGATCGGGGGCGGGGGCCTAACAAGCATTGGTAAACGATAATTACCTTCTATGAAGGACTTTTCAGAATAACAAATTATGCAAATTAGATTAATTTCCTGCTCGCGTAAATATCTCACATCAATTCACCACGAATAGATACACGAATTCTGAAAAAATCGGTTGAACGGTATCCAAATGTCGTCATTAAATGGCTACTCGGTTTGTCGTGGCTATTTCTTTTTGCTTGAAATGTAGGTTAAGTTTACTGATTTTAAGATAGACATTGATACCTTATAAGGTAATTAGGTACGATGTGTTACTAATAATGTCTTTGGCTCACTTTATTCTATTGTAATTTTCAGCCGAACAGTATTCCTTACGAAAGCGTGACAGTGTTTTGTCCGTCGGAGCGCGCAGAACTAGTGGACCTACTGACGTCAGAAGACATATTGTTGGACCTCACCCAGCCATTGTACCTGAACTTTACTCACGAGGCGATCGTGAATCGCCTCGAAAAGCACTATGAGGGGCACGACAAGATTACCGGCGATGTATATACCTGTGATAACCCACCTACGGACGCCAGTACTGATGGGTATGATAAATTGAGTAATTTGTAGACGTCTTTAAGATTTATATTGATTTGTCATCAATAGATCGGTAACAACCACACATTGACACATTCCGGTGAAGAGCATTAAGTTTAGATGAAGGTATTTACGCTGACGACATAAACAGAACTTCGGCAATCAATATATTCGTGTGACTTTGCCTGTTTGCCACGACTCCTCAAACAGTTGCTAAACTCTACTTTACTGAAATGCTCTCTAGATTCGATTAGACTGTTTAACTCAGCAAAATTAAATATAGCTTTTGAATTAATCTCATCTGCTTTATCTTAATTCGTAGGCTATGATTGCTCCAGATTACTGTACTTAAATGTAAAAACCTGAAACCAACTCGGCAAATATATAGGTAATCATTTCACAGTCTAGTAGGTACTTGTAAGCGGTAAAGCTCAAATAATTAAATAATGCAAAGTAAGATTACACAAATTTTATGCAGGCACACACGAATATTTAAGAATCTGTATGCGGTGATTAGGTACATTCATTTGACGATATTTCGATAAAATTATCCAATGGCTACTATTTAAATTCCGACATGCTGCACATTATACTCATCAAATATACACAGAAGTTTCTGTGCGTGTTATATTGAACATGTTGTTCTTCGTCTACGCACGTATGGTATTAAAACTGTTATTTCTCCTACAGACTGCCACCGGACGTGGAGTTAGTTCGCTTACTGCCGGAACACATGAAGGCGGTCTACGACTTGTACCCAGCGAGTGACATCGAGTGCCGCGAGGTGTTCGAGAAGCTGGTAGCCGAGCTGCCGGCCTACGGCATCTTCGTGGAGGGACAGCTGGCCGCGTGGATGGTACAGTCGTACTACGGCGCCATGTTCTCCATGCAGACCAGGCCAGAGTTCCGCAGGAAAGGCTACGGTATCTACCTCGCGCGACGCCTCACCAAAGAAGTGGCCGCTCGCGGTTACAAACCCTTCGTCGTCATTCGTCCGGAGAACGACGCGTCCCGTTCTCTCTATACGAAGCTCGGCTTCGTGAAACGTTTCCGAACGGTGCGCGCCGTCCTGCGTCCCCGCTAAAGCGTTAAACGTTGATCACTAGCAGATTTTATTTTTTTAAGACTTTTGAATTAAATCAATTTAGCTTGCGATCTTTGATCGCCTAGAGAATTTTAGTAGTAGCTTTAAGATTGGAGCGCCTAGTGCTCTCGGTCTGCAGGAGCCGAGTTGTAATGACGGGCGTTAGCTCCGATACTTATCTTATAGGGCCTCTGCGATATTTTTCAGCCGTTAGCGTTTTTAATCTCCTAGTATCTACTTCTTAACAATGACAACGAATGGCTTTCTTGTCAGGCGTTTCTCGCGTACAAGTCTGCCTACATTTTGATACGTATTACATAGCTAATGCCTCATTCACTGCGCTTCATCAAGTCAGATTCGAGAGCTGTAGCCGTTTGCTGAATTCTTTGGCGCTAGCCTAGTTACTGATTTCAACGATCCTAGCATGTCGAAAATTATTTGGAACCCCAACATTTGCTGATTCGCTATGGGCCGCCGTACCAACAGGCAGAAATGACCCCTGAATGACGGGGTTCCAATAATTGTTCACATGATTAGCCTCTACTCATTTAGGCGAACGCTTCATTACCACTCGTTGATCGAGCGGAAACTGTTCTGTCTCATGGTTTATAAAATTTTTGGGACCCGTTTTGATCGGTGTGATAAAAAATGTTAGCGTTAACATTGAAGTACTTGAAATGTGTAAAAGTACATGAGAAAGAAAGGTTGCCGTCGTTGCACCCAGTTTGCACAATTCGAAAAATTAAATTTTCCAGCACCCTTAAATGACAAATGCAAGGAATATGAATGATTAAAATAATTACCGTCGTTTATATTTTTGAACAATTTATTTGATAAAGAGTAATGAACGATGTACAAGCGGCTCTGTAAAAGCAATGGGAAGGAGTGATTATTATTTTAATTTATATACAATTTAAGTTCAAATGTGATTTCCAATGATCATAAACCATAAGTAAGTATACCTACTTAGACATTTTCATAAACATAGATGAAACTAAAAATACTGTGACTAGTTTGGGTTACTTAGTTATTATTAGTTTTTATAGCAAACAAGTTTTTATAAACAAGTACTTGGAGAAAATCATTGAAAATTTGATACGAAAACGTAGATAGGTAGGTATTTTAATACGGGAATGTATTTTACGATTGTATCGACTTATCTGTAAAGGTTTGCTATCATTATGTATACCTGAATATGATTAGAATTATTAATTTAATCATCGATTTATTATAATGAATATTATTGTGTGATATGATAATATTTATTGCTTTTTGAGTAACTTAGTAATTATTATTAATTTGGCCATTTGGTATCTTGTATTTATTCTGTCTTCCTAAGACCTTAGCATGTATGATGAAAAAGTCTTATGACAAAATCGGATAGACGTAAATGGACTCGTTATAAATGAAAAGTAAATAAATGTTGTGAATATTACCAGAGAATTGCACTTGCCTTTGTTTTCGTTTTCACGGAGCACAGAGATATTGTCTGTTTTCGTTTTAATAAGGTATTGGCAACGGCCTGAAATTGTAGTTAAATTTTTGCTCAGCAATTGAAGCTTCCAGTTATTAATTCATTAAAGAAATAAATGCCAAATTACTTATTGTTCATGAATTTTATTGTAATGATTATTTATTAAAAAATTGTGCTTGTCTTTATTTGTGTCAAAGTTTATTCAAACTGGATGATAGGATAAAGCCATTAAATGATAACCTATACGCGTTATTTTATCATCTTCGATAAAATAAATATTGTTTCTTATAAACAGGTGTTATATTAATACTTACAATTGACAAGTCAACTGTGTGTAAATATTCAACTGTTTATTTGAAAGGACACTCATACCATGCGATCATGCTACAAGCTTTCCCTACATACAAGTAGGTACATGTCGAATAAGTAGATCGAGATTTCTTGAAATTATTAATTGTAAGTACATTTTCTCTGAACACTCCCTTACTTATGTACCTAAATAAATATAACTAAAGGACACGTTCCGTCCTAAGCTGCAGTTGACATGAAAATCGCAGTGTATTTCACTCATACAGAAGAAATATAAAGAATGTAATATCCATTCTGTATTGTTTATCAGTTTATCACTTACCAACCTTGCAAAGGTATTGAGAAAACAATAAAAACCAAACATACATGTGTCAGTTTTATTTGCACCTTATTCCTATAGTACTAATACATACTGAGTGATTTAAATTTTGTATATGGCGTTCCCCTATGTCGTGACAAATAATCGTTCGGCGACAGTCCACTCTGGCTGTTGGTATATATCGTCACTGCATAAGGTGTGGACGACACTAGTCCTATATGTAATGTTACCTCCATGTACAAGTCACGACGCGGCGACATTTTAATCGGTAGGTACGATAAGCTGTGGCTACAAGCTACGACATAGTGGGAACGAGGTCTTAGACATAGACGTAGACCGTAGAACGAAACAAAACGAGTACCTACATAATTGGACCTTTTCTCTGTTTTCTTTAAACTATTCTAGAAAAGAAATACAATAGCATCACCTTATAACGACCCGGTGGCGTAGCGGGAGTGTGAGCGACTGCTACGCCGAAGGTCGCGGGTTCGATTCCCACTCAAGTCAAACATGACACACACGTGTTCGTGAACGTACCTACTTCTGGGTGCTTATATGTATAATATGTATATATAATATGTATGGATTAACAATAAAAAATATATCTATATGTATGTTTATGAATTGTCTAGTATCCAAGGTAAGAACTTTGAATAGTTTTGGACTAGATGATCATCATCATCTTCATCAGCCTTTAACAGTCCACTGCTGGACTAGGCCTCTCCTTTGAAAGGAGGAATTGGCCTACTATACCACGCTGGCCAAACGGGTTGATATAGGGTTTGTATCAAGTTTTCCTTCTCTTACAGTGTTGTTCTCTTTATATTATACTCCCCGTCCCTGTCGGCTCTTACGACACCCATGGGATGTTTAGGTTTACGTGGCGATCAGTTGTATATAAATTAGCTGTATGTAAATTGTTGGAATTTAGGTATTATTGTAGGTGGTAGATAGATAATTAGTTATCTCTTTACGTTTCAAGGGAATGTTCAGTCCACGTCACTATAATTAACTACGTGTAAAAAGAAAAAAGTAACTAACACTAAAATATCTGACACTCCAGGTATCCGAAATGTTATTTGTTTAGTATACAGTCAGCAATAAAACCTACTGGGACTTTCCACCAGATATGGGCTATCCCACGGCTTGCTATATACGTAACATATGAATTATTATATGGATGTGCGCCATAAATGCATGCTATGGAGCCTATTATATAGACGTTTCACGTTGCGCACCTCTCGATAAATCACATAACTGATAGAAGTCCTGTAGTTATTTATAATCATTGACATATACTCTAACGATTAGTACATAATACATCGATTTTTATAATGCAATTCGAGGTCGACTATTAAAAATATGTCGGACTTCGGAGATTTTTTATAGTAGCCAACAAGCGTTATTTGAAGATATTTCCTGTACAGGTATGGAGGAGGTTGGTATAAAAGACGATGATACGATTTGGTTACGGTTTTTAACAAAATTTATACAAATTATATAGAAGGGGTTACAGTTGCAGCGCATGACACAAACTGTTTTCTATGTAGGTATGTATGCAAATTGTTCCCGTGGACCTTTAGCACCTCATACCTAAAAATTGGCCCACGATCCAAGCTAGCAAGTATGCGTACACTCATAGCACATACAAACACATTATTCTACACATTTCGTTTCTGAAAAAATAAGTACCTACGGTCTGGCGGCCCTGGAATCTTACTCTACAACGCGTCAGTCAAAATCACCGATCTGGGAACGACATGGATATGGTATGTCCAATACCTACGAATTTAGCGTGCATACCTACGAAATTTTTTCCAGATTAGTTTATTCCATAATGCAAATGTGGGCGAACATGGCAAAGCGAAAGACGACCCTTGTATCAAACATGTAACAAAATATTCTCTGGTAGCCAATATCGATACTGTGTCGCTGAGAAAGTACCGGACATTAATGGCACCATACATACGGTAATGAAACACACAGCCTGTAGCATGATTCATCTAGTTTTTAGACATATTTATGCACAAAAACAAAATCATTATGTTCGATACACAACGATTTCACAGCAGATGTACCACAAACCTTGGCGAAAATATGGCGACAGTGGCACGAATGACATTTCTAATAAAATATCGTCATGATTAATTTATTCAGCAAACTATGGCTGTCTCTTTTTTCTGACAGAGATATCCCTAAGACAAAACGAGACAACACTATGTTTGGTGGCTTTATGTCGATTTCGTATATATGTGTATAATGTAATTTTTCTATATGTACCTACTATTTGCCCTCTCCATGTATATTCCTTACTCAAAGGTCAAAATTCACGTGGTGCGTGGTGCGCGCGACGTCGACGGATAATGCGTTGACGGAAACGGAACAGACGCTGTACGCTCGACGTTCTAACGGATCATCGGTCAGGTGTGAAAGGTTGAATGACAAAAATGATTTTCTATATATTTGTATGTTTTGGGGTTACGCGACCGATAAAACGCGACGGATCTTCCGTCAGATATGTTCCGACCCTTAGACCACAGTAATAAAACTTTGATAAAGTCCTTAGTACTAAATTTGAATAAAGTTTTTAATACACACAAAATATGGCTTTAAATAAAACTCTTGATACAGCCTTCATCGAGTTGCATGTGCTACAACATAATTGACTTGTGAATCGACGCCGTAGGGACGTAGCGCTTGTAAACTATTCACGATTCTTAAGAACTTGATGGTTTCATTTAGTACTTACCAGTTGTCAAACTGTTAAGAACTTCAATTGAAAACGTATATTTATAATTGTATAGTACCCATACTGTATAATTTTTATGTCTATATATGGGTAAATACAACACTTGTTGGTTAGATTGGGCCAATATTTAAGTATTTGATTCTTATTCGTTGTTATGGTTACGTCACGCACCACTGCCTTTTCGGAGTTATAAGCGTAATTACTTGTCGTTTGGTCTTTTGTGCCGTCCTGTGGGAATGCGTTCGTTACCAGGTGTCCGTTTTCTAAAAATCTTGACCCTGTTCAGACCGTGAAATTTCGCTTTACGTTTGAATTAGTGAAGTCAGATGCATAGTGAGATAGACCAATCCCATGATAGACAAGCCAGTATTTTCAGATCTGGCTAGACTAGAAGATGAATGCAGGCTTTAATAAAGTCTTGAATATTAATCTAAACAGCGCAGGATAATGATGATATTTCATTAATAATCGGTTCGTACGCAGTAGCTTCTACAACGTTATTAAACATTATTCAAATAAAAATGCAGCCCTTTTCCAAACAGATTGCATAAACATTATATATTCTGTGGCTGCCTAGGAAATATTTTTCAACGTTGAAATAGGTACTCTAAACAACAAAGGCAAATTTTAATATCGCAGCAGTCATGTCGAGCTTGGCCTGAGACAGGATTTGTTACAGTATCGATACGGTTGGAAAAAAAGTTTGATACATGCATTGGTATAAGTTATTTCTCGTAGATAATTACGTTTTCAATGGATATATAGCGTTAAAAAAATGTGAATTCAGTTGGTAAAGTCAAATTACATAACTTGTAACCCTAAAATATTGGCTTTAATAGTATACCTAATTGTTTAGTTATACGTTTGCTTGCCGCACTCATTTTTCGAAATGGAGCATTGTGCGAAGGAGGTGGCTTTGTTGAATTCGATTGATCGAAACAGTTCCCTTACAAGTCCGTAATTTGGACAATGCTGCACGGAACCTCAAATTTCAATTCAGAGTTTGTTCAGGAATCTCTTGCTTTGAGTTCTTTCTGTCCGTTGGTTGAACGTATTTGGAAAATATTTCGAGATACAAGATGCTAGAGCAAGCTAACGTTTCTAAAATAAACGAATACACCATAAGCCTCTTCGGCCTCCGTGCAGCCCCTGCTATCCTTAATGGCAATATTGGTTGTTTAACAAGCATCTACATACGAAGAATCTACATAAGCAAAGCAAATTAATAAAGCTAATAATACCAGTGACAAGTCACTTACCGTAATGCATATTAACTTAGTATTTAATATATTATAGTGCTCGGCTTTACGCGAGTAATCTCATTAAAACTGAACCTAAGTGACGTAGTTGACACGTCTTCAATCTACAGCCAACTCAACTTATTCTTACGGATAATTAAAAATTCATACCAATGCCAATGCTACGGTTACTTGTATTATAATATCGCTGTTGAATCTGACACTTTTGAAAACATTTGAGATTCATAAATAGGTATCACGCCGACAGATGTGTAGGTACATATCCAACGTTTTTAGTTTTTCGTAGAAGCTCTACTCTGCGTAGCGTATTTTTTTAAGTTCGGTTATTTCCAGTTTTATTAAATTATTGTACATTATACATTAAATATCTTTACGGAAGTAAAGGTTTAAAAGTCATCAAGGGTGTCAAAGTCGTCATTTAAGTATGTAAATAAGAGGGGCGAGGTCATAAACTAATGCACAGCAGTTTCGTAAGTGAAAAATGAATTTTGGATCTTAGGGCCTATGCAAACCACGTTTTTTAAACGCGCCGTCGACGTGCGTTTGTAGCGATACAGACGCGATACGCACGCAAGTCAGACGCAGCCTATAGACCTTTGCACACCTGTATAAATTCAAACGCGCGTGTGTAGCAATACAAACGCGATGCACACGCGCGTGTGTAGCGATACAGACGCTCTCAGATTATAGAACAAGAATCAGATGGAGCGCGCGGAACAGTTGCGTGAGGCCACTAAAACAAATACAAATTGAAAAGCGAATACAAATCCGTCTCAGTGCGAAACGAAGCATCGTACAGTTCACGCGCCCCGATCAACTCAACTTTTAAATTCATAAAATGCCGTCATGCGTTTTTAAACATTGTAAAAGTTGTTTCCAAAAGCAAAAACAGAAAGATAGAATATCTTTTCACAGTTATCTATGGATTATTTGAATGTTTCATAATTTAATTTCGATAAAATTCGTATTTCTGCAAAAAATGTGTAAGTGTAAGTAAACTGCCAAGTTTACATCGACGCCGTTTTCCCTGTATTATGGAAAATGCACTTGTCAATTGATTTATGTAATATGTAATAAGAATTGTGACATGTTAATGAAAAATATATTAACACTAGTCGACGCCCGCAGCTACGCCTGCAATTTTTTTAATTTACCCATTTTGGCCGATCCCGTGGGAATTTCGGGAAATCCCTTCTTAGTGCACCCCTACGGTCACCAAGGAATACACATGCCAAATTTCAGCTTCCTGCGCCCAATAGTTTCGGCTGTAGGGTGTCTGTCAGTCAGTCAGTAACGCAAGGATTTTATATATATTAACATATTATAAAAGTATATTTTAGATATATCTTTATTAGCAAATATTGTTATAGGCTTTCCAATATGTATCCATTGTTTTGGGTTTGATCCCTATACGATCTAAATATTCATGTACTTAATGTGTAGACACAGAAATAATTGATTGCAGGCATTCTTCTTCTTCTTTCATGTCAATGACGAGTCTCAAGTTGTAATGCATTAAATTTTGTTTGCCCAGTACGCAGCCACCCTTACTGCATTTTCGGAGGCGTTCATTACGTCTTGAAGCGAAGATGTGTCTGGGCAGTTAGGGCACGATAGTAGATGGAGCATTGACTGTATGCTAGTGCCACACTCACACATGGTTTCGGATTCGTCCAAGAAACCCCATCTGGCTCGGTTTTCCTTGCACCATCCAACGTGGTTTGCATAGGCCCTAACGGTCTTCTTAAAATTCGTTAAACCAACTGATTAAAAGTCAATTCATCAAAAGTGTAAACTTTCGTTTTTAATTGTAACGTTCATTTTTAATTGTAACGTTCAATTTTAAATTCAAATATGCGTTTAAAATTTGATGTCACAATTAAAATGTTCTGACTTATGCTGATGTAGCCTTAAAGTCTTCAAATGTCTTTTGGTCTAAATATTCTCAACACATCTAAGCTACAAGACTATTCCTACATATCGTCGCCTTGGTGGTGAGAGGTAAGCCACACTTTTTACTGAATTGAGTTAAGAACACCACCATACTTGGCGTTAATTAGAGATTCTATTGGTGAAGAGATCTAAGTAATAGCTCAACTAGAAGTTGGTTTTTCATTAAGACGTGAAAGGAGCTATATGAAACTAGGAACAAAAAATCAAGTGGTGAATGTAGCGCCAGCTGCATAGATTCATTCACCACTTTTATTCGTATCAGAAAAATAGTTCAATCAAATAAGCAGTGAAAAGAGGTATGCCACATAAACATTTTAACTTCCAAACAATCCGCCATTTCTGGCAACACTTTTGAATGAAATATCGCCTTTTAATGTCATTTGTTTGACAGCTGACATTTTTGAGTTTTGCATTTTCGTTCGCGCGTTTACGCTAAGTTGTACTTCTACTATAATTACTTAAATATACTTATTATTGCTGTTTATAAATACTTAAATAAAGTAATTATTGCTGTTTATAATTACTTAAATAAAGTTATTATTTTAATAAGGTACACGAAAACGCGCTGTGAAACGTTATCCAGAGGAACCGGATGAGGGGGTGGCCCGGGTTAGGGCAAGGACGGCGGTGGTCTCTGATTTGGACGGAGAACTAAGTTTATTTTTAGACTCGTTAGCTTCTTCGTCTGACTTAACAAAACGCGCTCGTGAGATCGAATAGCATTTAAAGGAACTGCGCGGGCAATCGACAGCCACAATACAGGACAAAGCGCTCCTCTCTGTTGCCGTTGTGGAGAGAGTGGCCAAGGAGAGCCGCAGCCTGACGGGCGCCTTTGTTAAGGCCCTGATGGACGTGGCTCGGGACATCACGGCCGCAATTGCGGCGGAGAAGGCGTCTAACGCCGAGCTCCACTTCCGCCTATCCTCCCTTAAGGCTGCGATGGACGCGATGTCCAGTGAGCTCGTGCAGCTCCGTAAGAGTGCGCCGCTGACATATGCAGCTGCTCAGTCTCCGCGAACGCCAATGACGGAGAGCTCCCCGATCTCCGAGTCATCTTCTCTTCCGGTAGCGAGGCACTTAACAATGAGCCCACCAGCCATGAAGCCTCCAAGTAGTGGGGGCCTACTTCGCCGAGAGGAGTTCCCTCCTCTTCCCTTCCACCCCACTCGGGCTTAGAATAGCGATCGGGTTCAGCAACAAGTTGTCGCGGTGCCTTATCCATGCGTGAGCCACGATGGCTCTATTTATACGGACCTGGCGTTGCAGATCTCGGATGCGATCCAGATGGATCGCAAGTTCGAAGAACTTCGGGCCGAGATCTTCCCGGACCGTCTGGCACGGCCGCGACTCGCGCGGTCAGTAGCCGTGGCACATAACGCCGCGCCCATAGCTGCACCAGACGTGATTGCCGCCGCGTCCACTACTGCAGAAGCAGTCACGCCCGTTGGCGGGAGCAGAAAGAGAAGATAGAGCGAAAGGCAGCGCCGCCTGCATCCGCCGCCTGAACCCTGTTGAGCAGACACCTGTAGCTGAGTCTAGTGCCTCGTTGGCCACAGTGACAAGTCGCCCTACTGGCCACAGTGAAAAGGCCAGGGCCCGAAAGAATAAGACCAAGAAGCCAGCGTTGCCCAAAGTGCTGTCCACGTCGGCGGTGACAGTGACCCTTCCACCGGGGTCCAACATCACCTTAGCCGAGATGATGAGCCAGGGAGAGGGTTGACCTCAACGAGGTGCGGCTCACTGAGGGCATCCGTCCGAAGCGGGCGATCACCGGAGGTCTTATACTCTAAATTCCCGGTGAACAGGCGTCGGAAAAGGTTGAAGACCTTAAAAGGCGCCTTTAGACGGCCTTGTCCGTAAAGGGCGCGATCGTGGCGGCGCCCGTAAAAATGGCTGAGATCCGGGTGAGAGACTTGGACGACGCAGTAGTCCCTAAGGATATTGCCGAAGCAGTTGCCGTTGAGGGCAATTGCGATGAGGCCGACGTGAAGGTTGGTCAAATTCGTCCTCCGCGGCGGGCTTGGGGACTGCGTGGGTCCGCTGCCTGCTCACAGCTGCCCGCGAGTTGGTGGCCGCAGGAAAGCTCCGAGTGGGTTGGGTCATCGCCCGTGTCGAGGCCCTGGCGGCTCGACCTCTACAGTGCTTCAGGTGCCTGGAGCCCTTGCACGTGCGTGCCCGCTGCACATGTGACAGGGGCCGAAGCGCGGCCAGACGGGCTACAAGGCAAGCGGTTGTGAGGAGAGTGCTCCGCGGTGCCCTGTGTACACGGATGCAGCGCGCCCGGCCAACTACCGGGTGGGCACCAAAGCCTGCACCCCACCTGAGAAGAAGGGTAGTAGAGTGCGGGCTGCATTTACCGCCGCTCCTGCCACGGCGGTTACCGAAACCAGCAATGGTTTTGGGTTGTTAGAGTCGGTTACCGGCTCTGGGGAGGCTATGGAGGCTTAAAATCCTTTTCCCCGTTAGTCGTTCTTCAGGGCAACCTAAACCAATGCCGTGCTGCGCAAAGCTTGACCATTGCAGAGTGTTTGGCAATAATAGCGGCGGCGTACTTCATGGCGGACAACCCTCGTTGGTTCGGGGCATCAGATGGCTCCGTCGCTGTGTACTTGGGGGGAAAGAGAGTCGTTCTTCAGGGCAACCTAAACCAGTACCGTGCTGCGCAAGCTTTGCTTGCGCAGACCATTGCAGAGTGTTTGGTTGCCCTAGCAATAATAGCGGCGCCGTATTTCATGGCGGACCATCCTCGTTGGTTCGGGGCATCAGATGGTTCCTTATGCATAGCGATAATAGAAAACACAATAACGTATTAAATCTTAAAGGCTTTAATAAAATTGCTCAGGTGTTTTATAAATCGTGCCACGTGTATTTTCAATAGAAATCACTAGAGCTGCCGAATTTTTACACAGCTTTGTAGAGCCCGTGACTTGTGACGCAACGGTAGTCGCGCAGCTCAGCAGTAAGCAAACTTTCGGCACGTTGTCGGGAGAAAGAGCTTTGATGGGATAAAGAAACGTATACCTACACCGTGATGCCCTTGATAAGGCAATAAATAATCAATTCCCTTTTTACTTAAATTGCTAATCGTTTTTTTGTTGGAAGTCCCAGTAGCTTTTTCGAAAAAGAACAAGTTTTCTAATTAATCAGTTTTATTAAATCTATGCTACTAAATATATGCTATTAGCCGTGTAGTTGACGGCATAGAATACAAGTGTCACCACTCCCTATCTTCTCGTGGGTGTCGTAAGAGGCGACTAAGGGTTAACACGATGCAAATACCATCTTTGCGTAGAGACGGAAAACTCGACATCAAACCCTATACGACTGCCTCGTTGGTCTCGCGGCATAAATGTGCGCGTGGGATCGAGAAGTCCCGGGTTCGATTCCTAGGTCGGGCAGTGTTATTGGGTTTTTCTGTCACGAAATTCTCAGTAGCAGCACGGAGTCCGGAAATGTGCCCGGTACGGCAATAGGCTCGCCCCTTATTACGTGGGACTAAAGTATATCTGGCGAAAAGTGGATGTAGAAATACACCTCTGCCTACCTCTTCGGGGCTATAAGCGTGAGACTATGTATGTATGTATGTATGTAAATCTATGACACAAATATTCAAATCAAAACTAACCTTTGATTTTGATTGATATAATGCTAACTTTCACCAATAAAAATGCAGTAACTCAAAATAATGAAAGTTAGGAACCTGTAATTATCTTATTAAATACCTTTCCAATATGTACTAGAAATATTAAAAATAATGGTTCGTTTGTATTGAACACACATTAAACCATTAAAAAATACATAGACCTACCAACGATGTTGATAGTTAGGTGCGTGATAATTATATTCCTAGCATAACTAATAGAGAACCTACTAAGTGTAGTTTCATCCGTGTCACCTGTAATATACATAAAATGTATTTTACTACCCATTACTTTCTGGCATCTAATGGACATTTACAATTAAATGTTATTAAACCTTTAATGAAAAGCCTACTCCATAAAGACATCGTCGGGAGCCAAGCCCCGGCTTAACGTGCTCTTAATTATATAGAGTAGGTAGTCCAGCGAAGGTAATCCTCGAAATCTATCTAGACCGATCCGTCAGACGAGTAGAATTTAATGGTTTGTTCTTGTATTAATTAACTTGTAATGAAGACAACTAGATCTTCTTACGCCTTTCGTAATGATTTATACATAATCTAGAATTTATACTTATATTGGTTGACATAATATATCTTGATAAATAATTGGGCTCGCTGAGAGACCAATCATTTATCTAAGTAGGTACTTGACATATTTGAGTTGAAGGTTTATAAAGGAATATTTTGGCTCTATAAATATCTACTATGTAACACTACTAAACTAAGATGCCCAGAAAAAAGAAAGAGAACTTAGTTTTTTGTAGACCTTAATATTGTTTGAAAAGGAGCGACAATTATCTTGTTCAAGATTTGAAATAGATAGGGACATCTTTTGATTAGAAGCTCTTTTGATTTATTAGTATAAATTATAGATCTATTGTTTAAGCTGCCCCGATTTTATTTAACTAAACCTATTTTCTTTCTGGAATTAAACGTAGAAACAAAATTGAAATCCGTTTCAATAATGAAAGTGGTGCCAATTTTGTTGAGTTATCTTAGTACATCAATGAATTATCTCTAATTTGCAAGATATTTTCATTAACAAAATATTTATAGCGCCCTGTTGTGAAATTGTCGGCAACAGTAACCATATCTATCTACATAATTATGTCGGCAACGGATAAACCGACTACAGCTTAACACGATATACCACGCCTGCAAATTTCATACACATTCCTAGCTATACCTAACTTCGTTTTAACTATCCCTCATTAGGCTATTGAAATATACCGCAGGTCGTTAGCGAACTCAAACGTTTGTCATATCCAGGAAAATGCAGTTTTAATATGAAGCCCGTCATGCTGGCTCTGCCTAATTACGACTCATGGGACTTACACCGGTCATAACATGATCCATTACATAAACGGTCATTACGTAGGTATTTCATTATACATGTTCATACGTTTCAGATTCCAACTACGTTAGTATTGGTTACATCATTTTCATTTGCTAGCAATGACCGCTTGAAGAAAAGTGGAACTGAAATGGGCAGTTTATCAACATATTGGTTATGTAACTCCCATTAATATTAGCTCTTGCATAATCTTAATATATAAAATCCTTGCGTTACTGACTGACTGACAGACACGCTACAGCCGAAACTATTGGACGCAGGAAGCTGAAATTTGGCAAGTATGTTCCTTGGGGACCGTAGGGGTGCACTAAGAAGGGATTTCCCGAAATTCCCGCGGGATCGGCCAAATCGGGTAAATTTAAAAAAATTGCAGGCGTAGCTGCTGGCGTCCTCTAGTCTATGTATATAAATCATAATACCAAAATGAGACTTCTACATTCGGAAGCCTTTTGAGGAATTCACTGCCTGTATTTTGGCTGTGAATTTTTCAAATATAGTCCTTTTTTTAAACATTTGTTACAGGCTTTCAAGAACTTATATTATTCACTTGAACTTTAAAGAGCTGAGCTATAGGTACTTATGCCTGGTGCTTCTAAGAATACATTAAAATTGACAGCTTTCTTTGCTTCTTGTATATCTGACTTATTTGTTGCAATGTTAGGAACTGCTGTCATTTTAAATTTTCATCACTGTCTAAAGAGCTTAACTGCTGTTTACGTATTTGTCGAGAGAGACAGTTGATTAAACACGCAGAGCTACCTGTAAAATTCGTATAAAATAGCCGGATTACATCTGTAGAGATAATCTTGTCGCTTGGCTATCGCATATCACGCCATGAGGACGCGTAAAGACTGATAATTATAAAAGTATGCGTTAAAGCTCAAAACATCCGCATTCTTTAGAAATGCAAAGCATCTGTACAACCCTACTTCATTTAAGCCTAAACATTCTTGTATGTGGGATAGAACGCGGGTCCATGAATGCGGTCTCGGAAGGCTCCTAATAGCGACCAGGGCATGTAGGTACCCGCTGTTCATATGCTAGAGGGTTATAGGTAAATCCGCCTTGAATGCGTTGATTAAGTGCGTTGTTCAACACTACTGCAATTACTCTAGCCGTGTGAGGATACATGTGTATTACTTTGCTAAGAAGTTTTGCTAAACAGAGTACAAACTAAAAAAAGAAGCTAAATATTTTATAACAGTCTGATTGCCGGTTATGTTCACAATTTTTGGAGTCCCCACCTAGTCTACTACTTTTAATATTCGGCACTGAGCAAATAATTACTGCGCTTTATGCTAGTCTTGCGTACATTACTCAGAGTTATTACAGAGCGCTCGCGAAGAAAGAAACTCCGTGGCAAATGATGGAGCTATAATTTTCTGCATAAAAGCTAGCTTTGAGCACACCAGTGCTATGCCAAATACTTTATTTTATTTTATGGAAATAGTATGTTATGCAAAACCAGACCATAAATTTAATACTGGTTGTTTTCCGGCATAAGTCTATTACTGTGTACTATGCACAAAAGGACTTTGCAATTTTGGCAGTTTTAACTGTTGTAACGTTGTTAATATGGTTGTTACTCATAAATTCATCATATCTGAAGACCTAAATGAGCAAATTATTTGATTATTGCTAACATGAATTCAGAAAGTTTGTATGTAACTTGGTTTCTTGTTTCTTATCAGAATCATCCAAGGTTTTGCTTATAAAACTTTGTTTTGCTTATAACACTTGTTGATCGAGCGGAAACTGTTCTGTCTCATGGTTTATAAAATTTTGAGACCCGTTTTGATCTGTGTGATAAAAAATGTTAGCGTTAACATTGAAGTACTTGAAATGTGTAAAAGTACATGAGAAAGAAAGGTTGCCGTCGTTGCACCCAGTCTGCACAATTCGAAAAATTAAATTTTCAAGCACCCTTAAATGACAAATGCAAGGAATATGAATGATTAAAATAATTACCGTCGTTTAAATTTTTGAACAATTTATTTGATAAAGAGTAATGATCGTATATCATTGGAAACCACATTTGAACTTAAATTATATATAAATTAAAATAATAATCACTCCTTCCCATTGCTTGTACAGATCCGCTTGTACATGCGGATCTGTAAAAGCAATGGGAAGTAGTGATTATTATTTTAATTTATATATAATTTAAGTTCAAATGTGATTTCCAATGATCATACATAAACCATAAGTAAGTATACCTACTTAGACATTTTCATAAACATAGATGAAACTAAAAATACTGTGACTAGTTTGGGTTACTTAGTTATTATTAGTTTTTATAGCAAACAAGTTTTTATAAACAAGTACTTGGAGAAAATCATTGAAAATTTGATACGAAAACGTAGATAGGTAGGTATTTTAATACGGGAATGTATTTTACGATTGTATCGACTTATCTGTAAAGGTTTGCTATCATTATGTATACCTGAATATGATTAGAATTATTAATTTAATCATCGATTTATTATAATGGGTATTATTGTGTGATATGATAATATTTATTGCTTTTTGAGTAACTTATTAATTATTATTAATTTCGCCATTTGGTATCTAGTATTTATTCTGTCTTCCTAAGACCTAAGCATGTATGATGAAAAAGTCTTATGACAAAATCGGATAGACTTAAATGGACTCGTTATAAATGAAAAGTAAGTAAATAAATGTTGTGATCGTTTAATTTCATGAATATTACCAGAGAATTGCACTTGCCTTTGTTTTCGTTTTCACGGAGCACAGAGATATTGTCTGTTTTTTTTAATAAGGTATTGGCAACGGCCTGAAATTGTAGTTAAATGTTTGCTCAGAAATTGAAGCTTCCAGTTATTAATTCATTAAAGGTATAAATGCCAAATTACTTATTGTGTACCTATTGTTCATGAATTTTATTGTAATGATTATTGATTAAAAATTGTGCTTGTCTTTATTTGTGTCAAAGTTTATTCAAACTCGATGATAGGATAAAGCCATTAAATGATAACCTATACGCGTTATTTTATCATCTTCGATAAATATTGTTTCTTATAAACAGGTGGTATATTACTACTTACAATTGACAAGTCAACTGTGTGTAAATGTTCAACTGTTTATTTGAAAGGACACTCATACCATGCGATCATGCTACAAGCTTTCCCTACATACAAGTAGGTACATGTCGAATAAGTAGATCGAGATTTCTTGAAATTATTAATTGTAAGTACATTTTCTCTGAACACTCCCTTACTTATGTACCTAAATAAATATAACTAAAGGACACGTTCCGTCCTAAGCTGCAGTTGACATGACAATCGCAGTGTATTTCACTCATACAGAAGAAATATAAAGAATATAGTATCCATTCTGTATTGTTTATCAGTTTATCACTTACCAACCTTGCAAAGGTATTGAGAAAACAATAAAAACCAAACATACATGTGTCAGTTTTATTTGCACCTTATTCCTATAGTAGGTACTAATACATACTGAGTGATTTAAATTTTGTATATGGCGTTCCTCTATGTCGTGACAAATAATTAATCGTTCGGCGACAGTCTGGCTGTGATCTATCGTCACTGCATAAGGTGTGGACGACAGTTAATCGTATCGTCCTATATGTAATGTAACCTCCATGTACCTACAAGTCACGACGCGGCGATATTTTAATCGGTACGATAAGCTGTGGCTTCAAGCTACGACATAGTGGGAACGCGGTCTTAGACATAGATGTAGGCTGTGTCTCTATGTCGTGACAAATAATTAATCGTTCGGCGACAGTCCACTCTGGCTGTTGGGATCTATCGTCACTGCATAAGGTGTGGACGACAGTCGTATCGTCCTATATGTAACGTAACCTCCATTTACAAGCATAGCTTGGCATCGTTAATCAAATAATTAACTTCGTTAATTGCTACTCCGTTACTAGAAAAGTTAACTTCGTTAAACGTTAAAGTGCTACCTTTGGGACGATTTAACGCAAGTTAACGTTAATCGTTAGTCCGTTAACACATGGTAAAAATACTATTTTCATGAGAATTTTATAAGAACTGTTGGTTTGGGTTTTGGGAATTAACAGATTAGGAATTAACAATACCCATCACCAAGCCGAAGTCTACGCGTTGTGGACATCATGCTAAGTTATACTAACCAAAAATAATACCTGGGTAACGAATTTTTTTTATAGTCACATTTTTTTTAAGCCGAAATTAAAAGCGCGCGCGTGCAATGCTCGAAATACCTACTTATCCATGGGGTCATAGGGCATCTAAAGAACATATTGGCGGGGTAAATGCATCGATTTTGTACCTAATTAGAAAAATTCCATACTAACTTTGAGCCTCAATATCTCCTGAACCACGGAGCTTACCCTATCGAATGAAGTCAAGTACTTGGGCGTAATACTTGACCATAAGCTAAACTGGGGTAAGCACATCAGCACAAAAACAACAAAAGCATGCACAATCTTCTGGCAATGTCGGAGAATCATAGGCAAAAAATGGGGTCTCAAACCATCTATCACCCTATGGATCTACACTGCCATTATACGCCCCATGCTTACATATGGTGCAGTAGTGTGGAGGCCACGCACGCAACTAAGCACAATCACAAAAAAGCTACAGAGCCTTCAACGCCTAGCATGCTTGGCCACAACAGGCTGCCTGAAGACCACCCAACAGCCGCCTTGGAGATACTACTGGACCTAAGACCGCTGCACCTAATGAGCTAGCAGGAAGCTAGCGCTGCAGCAATCCGTCTAGACAAGCTCGGGCTGTAGAGAAAGGATGGTCGAATTACCCACGCACGCCTAAAAGGGACCTTAACCAAAGAGATCCCGATGCTAGAGGCCACTTGCGATCTCATCCGTAAAATTTTTGTCTTTGACAAAAAATATCGCATACAATTACAGGAGGAACACAAAGACAGTTCTGGTATACACGAAGTCAGAGTATACACAGACGGCTCAAAAACGAAGCATGGGACAGGTGCAGGCGTATTCTCCCATGACTTAAATATCAACATCTCAACAACCCTTGGCACTCTTAACACCATATTCCAAGCCGAGTGTATTGGGATAACAAGAGCCGCAACAGCAATCGCGTCTAGGAACGTAAGTGACCTGTCTATACGCATTATCACGGACAGTTTCTCTGTACTACAAGCTCTCGGCAGCAACTGTTTTAACAGCGGCCTCATCATGGAATGCCACCTAGAACTGCAAAAGATTGCAGAGAAGATTCGGGTTACGCTGCAATGGATTAAAGGCCACAGCAACTCCGCAGGCAATGACACCGCAGAACAACTGGCACGGCAGGGATCGGACACAATGATAATGGGACCCGAGCCGATTGTACCGATACCGGCAAGCCAACTCAAAACGTGGCTACGCGAGAGAACCGCACATGAACACGAAAAACAGTGGCAGACATAAAAGAATGCAGACAAACAAAAGATGCTATCCCCTGCTTGAACAAGCGACTCTCGCACGAGTTGCTGCATTCTAATAGAAAAACTCTTAAGCATCTGACCACCTGTCCACTCAACAAGCACCTATTCAACATAGGCGTATACAAATTGCGAAAGTTTGAAATCGATTATAGGCGTTACGGACAGCCCACTGTGCAGGGGCTGCATGGAAACCGAAGAAACACCCGCTCACGTCATTCTGCACTGCACAAGTGTGAGCGATCAACGGGCAAAGCTGCTGAACAACCCCAGAACCATGTGTGAGGCTTTGGACGACAACTAATGGCTTTCTGGAAGGAGCTATGAGTAGTCGGCGTCAATCAAATCGCCACTTACGCACAATGGCCCAAATAAGTGGCTAAGTGCGGAAAACCTACGACCAACTATAACTATATAACTATCTCCTAAACCAGTAATTTCCCAGGTATGGTGCCGAAGTAAAATATGTTTGTAGTGATAGGTACAACATGGGATTTCAGTTTTCGTTAAGGGTCTTTTTACACCCTGTATATAGAGTGTGTAATTTAGTCATCCGGTATAGTGTGGGTATTACCTTCATGAACATTAATATGTTGAAGTTCTCGTCTGAAAGCGAAGCTTGTTTTGGCCTTAAAAATTCTTTGCCCGTGGAAAAAAGACGTTCAACTGCAGAGCTTGAGGGTATAGCAGTATTATATTTAATAACCATATTTATGAATATCTGTTCCCGGAGAAATGCCGCATCGTCGAACGAGTCTTTTGATTTAATGTCTGTCGATCTGGATACAAAATTAACATAATCACTCAAGAGTGGCCACGGATTTTTGTCTGTAGTGGATCTGGAATCCAACTGCATGTTGTGGTTTCTATTTGCACAATACACTGTTTAATATACACACTGCACAGACGTAAACTATAACGGACTATAAAATCTAAAAACTACGCAGTATTTGTATACTTAACAAACAAAACACTCGTTACCTACTCTAAACGCCGAACGCTAAACGAACGAATTTCACACATGTCATGAAACTCATGAATCAAATTTATTAGCAGTATTCTTTTCTCAGTTACAAGTGCCGCCGGCAAGCAATATCATTTCATTTCACTCGCGGCACGCGCCGTGCCCCACTTGTCGACCGACCCGAACAAACTTGTCACAACACGTTTTGCACGGCGGCGCGCCATGGTGCGGTAAATAGCAGGTAACTTGGAAAAATTTAACGGAAGTTAACAAGTCCGTTAACACTTTTTTAAGTTAACTTAAAAGTTAATCCGTTAGTGGAAATGTTAACTTCGTTAATTAACGATTAACGGATTAACGAGTTAATGCCCAGCTATGTTTACAAGTCACAACGCTGCGACATTTTAATCGGTACGAGAAGCTGTGGCTACAAGCTACGACATAGTGGGAACGCGGTCTTAGACATAGACGTAGACTGTAGAACGAAACAAAACGAGTACCTACTTACATAATTGGACCTTTTCTCTGTTTTCTTTAAACTATTCTAGAAAGGAAATAGAACAGCACCACCTTATAACGACCCGATGGCGTAGCGGGAGTGTGAGCGACTGCTAAGCCGAAGGTCGCGGGTTCGATTCCCACTCAAGTCAAACATTTGTGTGCGTGAACGTACTTCTGGGTGTTTATATGTATATATAATATACATACATAGTTTCACGCCTATAACCCCGAAGAGGTAGGCAGAGGTGTATTTCTACACCCACTTTTCGCCAGATATACTTTAGTCCCACGTAATAAGGGGCGAGCCTATTGCTGTACCGAGCACATTTCCAGACTCCGTGCTGCTACTGAGAATTTCGTGACAGAAAATCCAATAACACTGCCCGACCCAGGAATCGAACCCCGGACCTCCCGGTCCCACGCGCACATTTATGCCGCGAGACCAAAGAGGCAGTCGTATAGGGTTTGATGTCGAGTTTTCCGTCTCTATGCAAAGATGGTATTTGCATCGTGTTATCCCTTAGCCGCCTCTCACGACACCCACGGGAAGATAGGGGGTGACACTAATTGTATTCTATGCCGTTAACCACACGGTAATAGTATAATATGTATGTATTTACAATAAAAAATATATCTATATGTATGTTTATCAATTGTCTAGTATCCAAGGTAAGAACTTTGAATAGTTTTGGACTACATGATCATCATCATCAGCCTTTAACAGTTTTGAAAGGAGGAATTGGCCTACTATACCACGCTGGCCAAACGGGTTGATATAGGGTTTGTATCAAGTTTTCCTTCTCTTACAGTGTTGTTCTCTTTATATTATACTCCCTCTGTCGGCTCTTACGACACCCATGGGATGTTTAGGTTTACGTGGCGATCAGTTGTATATAAATTAGCTGTATGTAAATTGTTGGAATTTAGGTATTATTGTAGGTGGTAGATAGATAATTAGTTATCTCTTCACGTTTCAAGGGAATGTTCAGTTGTACTATAATTAACTACGTGTAAAAAGAAAAAAGTACCTAACACTAAAATATCTGGCACTCCAGGTATCCGAAATGTTATTTGATTAGTATACAGTCAGCAATAAAACCTACTAGGGCTTCCCACCAGATATGGGCTATCCCACAGCTTGCTTTATACGTAACATATGAATTCATTATATGGATGTGCGCCATAAATGCATGCTATGGAGCCTATTATCACAGTCAAATAATCCATACAGTCGTTCGACGAACGCGTCTAGACGGGTAAATCTTGCGGGGGCCAAGAGGTGAGACGGCTGCGATGGACGCGATGTCCAGTGAGCTCGTGCAGCTCCGTAAGAGTGCGCCGCTGACATATGCAGCTGCTCAGTCTCCGCGAACGCCAACGACGGAGAGCTCCCCGATCTCCGAGTCATCTTCTCTTCCGGTCGCGAGGCACCCAACAATGAGCCCACCAGCCATGAAGCCTCCAAGGAGTGGGGGCCTACTTCGCCGAGAGGAGTTCCCTCCTCTTCTCTTCCACCCCACTCGGGCTCAGAATAGCGATCGGGTTCAGCAACAAGTTGTCGCGGTGCCTTATCCATGCGTGAGCCACGATGGCTCTATTTATACGGACCTGGCGTTGCAGATCTCGGATGCGATCCAGATGGATCGCAAGTTCGAAGAACTTCGGGCCGAGATCTTCCCGGACCGTCTGGCACGGCCGCGACTCACGCGGTCAGTAGCCGTGGCACATAACGCCGCGCCCATAGCTGCACCAGACGTGATTGCCGCCGCGTCCACTACTGCAGAAGCAGTCACACCCGTTGGCGGGAGCAGAAAGAGAAGATAGAGTGAAAGGCAGCGCCGCCTGCATCCGCACTTGCCCCATTGTAAACCCTCAACCCTGTTGAGCAGACACCTGTAGCTGAATCTAGTGCCTCGTGGGCCACAGTGACAAATCGCCCTACTGGCCACAGTGAAAAGGCCAGGGCCCGGAAGAATAAGACCAAGAAGCCAGCGTTGCCCAAAGTGCCGTCCACGTCAGCGGTGACAGTGACCCTTCCACCGGAGTCTAACATCACCTTAGCCGAGATGATGAGCCAGGGAGAGGGTTGACCTCAACGAGGTGCGGCTCACTGAGGGCATCCGTCCGAAACGGGCGATCACCGGAGGTCTTATACTCTAAATTCCCGGTGAACAGGCGTCGGAAAAGGTTGAAGACCTTAAAAGGCGCCTTTAGACGGCGTTGTCCGTAAAGGGCGCGATCGTGGCGGCGCCCGTAAAAATGGCTGAGATCCGGGTGAGAGACTTGGACGACGCAGTAGTCCCTAAGGATATTGCCGTTGAGGGCAATTGCGATGAGGCCGACGTAAAGGTTGGTCAAATTCGCCCTCCGCGGCGGGCTTGGGGACTGCGTGGGTCCGCTGCCTGCTCACAGCTGCCCGCGAGTTGGTGGCCGCAGGAAAGCTCCGAGTGGGTTGGGTCATCGCCCATGTCGAGGCCCTGGCGGCTCGACCTCTACAGTGCTTCAGGTGCCTGGAGCCCTTGCACGTGCGTGCCCGCTGCACATGTGACAGGGGCCGAAGTGCGGCCAGACGGGCTACAAGGCAAGCGGTTGTGAGGAGAGTGCTCCGCGGTGCCCTGTGTACACGGATGCAGCGCGCCCGGCCAACTACCGGGTGGGCACCAAAGCCTGCACCCCTCCTGAGAAGAAGGGTAGTAGAGTACGGGCTGCGGTTACCGCCGCTCCTGCCACGGCGGTTACCGAAACCAGCAATGGTTTTGGGTTATTAGAGTCGGTTACCGGCTCTGGGGAGGCTATGGAGGCTTAAAATCCTTTTCCCCTTTAGTCGTTCTTCAGGGCAACCTAAACCAATGCCGTGCTGCGCAAAGCTTGACCATTGCAGAGTGTTTGGCAATAATAGCGGCGGCGTACTTCATGGCGGACCACCCTCGTTGGTTCGGGGCATCAGATGGCTCCGTCGCTGTGTACTTGGGGGGAAAGAGAGTCGTTCTTCAGGGAAACCTAAACCACTGCCGTGCTGCGCAAGCTTTGCTTGCGCAGACCATTGCAGAGTGTATGGTTGCCCTAGCAATAATAGCGGCGCCGTATTTCATGGCGGACCATCCTCGTTGGTTCGGGGCATCAGATGGTTCCTTCTGTGTACTTGGGGGGAAAGAGAGCTCCATTGCCACCTGTTCCATCAGGGGCTGGGTTTCGTCGTTGTCGAATGGGATCCTGCGATCGTCGTCAGCTGCTATTTCTCCCCAAACAGTGGCCTTGCCGCTTTTGAGGCCTACCTCGAGGGGCTGGCCAACCACATTAGGGTTTACCAGTCCCGTCCGTTGTTTGTCCTGGGTGACTTCAACGCGCGCTCTAGAGTGTGGGGTGACACCCGTGACAACGTGCATGGAGAGAGGGCGCTCGAATGGGCGACTGAACTCGACCTCTTACACTTAGATTCATTCACATTCCTGAATTGTGCATTGCTTTTGTTTTTGTTTTTTAATGTGGTGAAAAGAGCTAAGCCAAATATTCTCAATAACTTCTAAAATATTATAAGAGCGTACTTAATTGAACTTTCTTAATTTCAAAACCTTTACTTATTACCTTCTTACAAAAAATTATGGAAATCTGGATTCAAATAAAGGAGATACAACGAAAATCATTTTTTTGTAGGCACGCTCTTATTTCAATTGTCTTTATCTTGGAATCTATCAAGTGTGGCATAGCTCCCTTCACTACTAAGGCGACGATATATGTTGTGGTAATGGCAGATGCTTCCCGCTGGCAAATTATTTCGGCCCATTAAGCTAAATTACGAATCACAGATATTGATTAGTATGCCTCACCTTGCCTGCGTAGGCAATCAAGCATAAATAACGTACAAAATAATAAGCTATTTAGTAATCAATATATTAGGAGATCTTCACTTAGTACTCTATCAATGTGCCGATACAGCAATCTGTGACAGAATGAATTATATTTTATTTTAATATCTATTATTCTTACACGAAGAACACTAAATTTCAGATTTTATCTTACGTGTATAGTTGTTACTGACAAAACTTAAGCTACCTACAGAAATATAGAACACAGATTTCAATTTCGATCAAGATTAAAATAATAATTCAAATTAAATCCCTTCTGCATGCTAGCATGCATTCTATTAATAATAATAATATTCTACCACATTCACACAACACCATCTAGTCCCAAACTAAGCAGAGCTTGTACTATGGGTACTAGATAATGGATAAACATACTTATATACTTTTTTTTTGTAAATACATACATATTATACATAGAAACACCCAGACCAAGACAAGCATCCATGTTCATGCACACAAATGTTTGACTTGTGCGGGAACTGAACCCGCGACCTTCGGCTTAGCAGTCGCTTACACTCCCGCTGCGCCAACCGGACGTCGTTAAATTCTTTGTCATTCTAGAAATGTAATATTAAATACTATCTACCCAAGCATTACCTGAATTAACAGTGCTAGAAAACTATGTATTGAATTTTGAACAGTATCAGCCTTATGAATATTAGTTTCACTGGCTGTATGTGACTAATCCCATTTTGGAGATAAAAATATTCGTTGATAGGCACGTACACTCGTATAGAATAATCTGAATCTCTCAACCTGACCCAGATATAAAAGAACTGTTAGTTAGAACAATAGGACGAGACTATTGTTCAACCAATATCACCAAAAATTATCACGAATGTCATTAACGTCATTTTAAATAACCTTTTGTTTGCATATGAATATTACCTTGTTACTAAAGTAACATTTATGTGCAGTAATTACTTTACATAATACAAATTATGATTTATAACACAGTCTGTTAATACAAAAGAATAAAGAGCAGGTAAAAGTATACATATATCTCTGCCAGTATTAATTAAAAAAAATTTCGAAAGAGAAAGTTGGAGTTTGCTTTTAATTCTAACAGTTTTTATGTTACGATATCGACCTTGTATATACGTTCCAAATTTCATTAAATCGGCAATTAATTAGTAAAATGTTTATGGTCTTAAAAGTTTGTATGAAAAGCAGAGCGGCGTATACCCACCCTGCTATCAAAAATAGGGACCAAGCCCATACTCTTTAGAAAGCCTTGTCCCCGTTGAATAAAGGTTTTAAGTAGTGAGTAGAAATAAAGCTTTTATGGTATAATATTTCAGCTCTGTTGGCACTTCACCAAACGCTGTCTTAACATTTATTTACATTATTTTGTCATGAGCGATAATGCTTTTTGTGGTTTTTGTGTTTACCTGTCTTTCATCCATTTCCGTGGACCGTTGTTATTGTACACCATAATACATATTTTCTAGGAATAGTTTCTCGCCTTTGTAGATGACAGTTTCGGTGCACTACTATAGATGTTCACGTCGGTTCAGACAATGGTTTTAATCTCTATCTGACACCTATAATAACGCCGTAAACAATATTTTATGCATGCACAGATCCTGAATAGTGTGTGACTACATGAACTCACACGGATTTTTAAGCTCTGCAAGGGTAGACGACAACTACAAGCCTTTCTAAATATTCGCCTTAATTATTATTTAACAATAAAATGACATCTTATCTAAGTAGTTGTCGTGCATACTAAGCAACTCTTGTTCGTCACAGCGTTTGTGGCTTATAAAGTTTGCACCCTGGATGGCTTAGACAAAACAGTATCACACCCAAATATAATTTTGTACGCAAACGTATTTCGTGAGTGACAGCCAATATTCTAGAACCTACGCGAATAATTACAAATTCTGAAAGCAACTCTCAAAAAGAAAATTATAATTTCCCTTTTAAAACACATATGTAAATACAAACTAACAATATAATAATTTATATTAATTATTAAATAAAGATTAGTTGGTTTAAAAGTATATTTAATTTACTGTTCACAATGCTAATTTAAACCAGTAATCAAATTATAAATACATTTATTTTTAATTTTATTTAATCAGTGACTAGTTTCCTCCAGGCGTCCACGGTTTATTATAGCGTTTAATTTAAGTACAAAGTAAACATTTTATTCTGACTATCTTGTTTTATTATTTCGTTTATACACCGATATACGTATCATATCCAAGTTTCATAGCCAACCGCATGATGACACCGACTTTTTAAAATCACTGTGACCAAAAGGCTTTGGTATCGCAGCTTAACAAACATTTTCTTTTTCTTTACCAGTGCATTTACCATTCAAAATAAGACCTGTTTGTTGAATTGCTCATAATATTTATCGTACTAAACATATATTTGTCACTAAACGCTTCCTAATGGCTTGGATAAGTTTAACGTGTGTTTGAACGTGTCCCTATTTGGTTTAAATACATATGTAGACCCGATACTAGCAATCCAATTGAACGATATTTTTCAACGTCTGCGAAAGAAAACGTATATCAAAAGCGTTAGTATGATATAAGTTTTAAAGCTCCAATCACTGAGAATGACGCAGCCGTTTTCCTACATTCAAATCGATGCCTAAGTGAAATGAGAATTTCGTTTGTTTCAGAGATGGAAATCGTGCCCGAAGGGAAAAACTTTCGATTAGTTTCAGAAGACGAGCTCCCAGCTGTGGCCGATATCTTAGTGCAGTATATGCCTGAATCTTTAAAGGTAACTTGTAATTTATTTCAAGCTTAAAAAAGTTTTATTGGAAATATTTATGAGATCAGTTCCGATATAGAAATTAGCTTCTATTTATAGACTTTATTTCGTCAAGCTATCTACATTTACCTCGATATTAAGAAAAAAGTAGAGACAAAATAAAATTAATTTTAAATTAATGACTTGAGGTTCTGATAAAATATATGGACCGGGGAATAATTAATATTGTTTCCTTCTCAAAACGTGAATGGCTTGCACTGCCTGCATACGGAGAATAAATAAAAGTAATACGAACAAATACGAATTACTTAAGAAGAAAGTTACGTAGCAGTGACGTCACAAACTCGTAGCAATGCTACATGGTCTGGGTGTCTACAATGCAACGTAGCTACACTTGTATCAAATACAATCTGATGTTTGTTTGTTAATGTACTTATTTATGCTCCAATTTGTCTTTTGAACTGTATAAATATTTTCCATATTATCTTTAAGCTAATAGGTACCACGGCGACTATAATATCATTTTGAAAAATGTCAATCATGCATAAACATTCCTGTATTATACAAATACCAAAGTAAACAAGATTAAAAATTACATATAAGGGTTTGCAAATAGCTTTATGACTAGAATTTTGTTAATATTTGTCTTTTTGTTTTAGTTTCATCAAACGATTCAAACATATCTAAACAACAAGGTGTGGGACTTCCATTTTTATGTAGCGAAGAATTGGCCCGAGGATCCGATCTGTCTGCATTTCCCCGGCTGTACTAGTACGGTAAGCAATAACTGTACCTACTTTAAGTAGAAATAAACTATAACCACACTACAACAGTGTCAACAGTATGCATGTAACAGCCACGCAACCACTTGCGGCGATGCAACTACGTCTACATTTTGTAGCCTTCCGCTTCTACTAGGTACACTTGTCTTGTGAGTGTTGTCAAGTACTGCACCTTAAATATTACTGCCAACTTTTCACTCTTGGAACGTGATGGACATGTTCGAATACCAACCGGTATTCGATAACTTAATCTAAACTTGACAGTACACAAAACAATTTCCTTATTTTTTTCTTTCTCTTACAAGAAAAATGTGTAGATATTATATTTCTATTACAGAAAAACAGTTTAGTCTACTCCCTGAAAAATTGTTATAACGAATTTACTCGAGAATGTTAAAGAATATGTTGTTTTTATTATTCACCCGAAATTTTCCAACATGCATGGCATAATATGCCTTTGACTACAAAAACAAAAAGGCTATAACATGTTTACGAGTTCCCTATGCCACTATCTATGCATGTCAAGGGCTCAATGCTCTAATGGATCATAAATTTGAAATGAATCTGATCTGAATATTTGTATAGCTATATCTATGGTTTTATTTCCGAGAGAAGACCTACTTACTGCGTGGCGAACAGTTTAGACTGCCTGTGGGCTGAAGCGGAAACATTATATCTATGCCCGTATAACTAATAAAAGGAGGAAAATGGAAAATTTGTGCAATTGTGATGGATATGTTACAAGCACATGTCCGACACTCTTCGCCCAATTAGGCAGCCGTTGTCATTATCTTAACTATGCAGTTAGCACAAGTACCTATAGTACGAGATCCTGCGACAAATTAGTGCACTCATCGAGTTTTCGGTAAAAACCAAATTTGTATGTATATTTATGATTAGGAGAATATATATTTACTAGGTTGCCTATTAAAATGTGGGCGCAAATATGTTTTTAAATTTTTTTTCGAGTTTTCTCATTTTTAAACCGCAATTAAAAGCGCGCGCGTGCAATGCTCGAAATACCTACTTATCCATGGGGTTATAGGGCATCTAAAGAACATATTGGCGGGGTTAATGCATCGATTTTGTATCTAATTAGAAAAATTCCATACTAAATTTGAGCCTCAATATCTCCTGAACCAGTAATTTCCCAGGTATGGTGCCGAAGTAAAAAATGTTCATAGTGATTGGTACAACATGGGATTTCAGTTTTCGTTAAGGGTTTTTTTACACCGTGTATATATATCGAAATCTTACTATGTTTATACCTGGCTGCGAAGAAGTGCGGCCAAGTGACAAACGGCAACCGTGATTTTTCAGAATGTTTATATATATTGCCGTGATGTAGACGATATTTTATTAAAAAAACAAGTGAACGAAATTTTTTCCCAAAAATCAATAACCAAAAAATTTGTTTAAAAATACCTGCGGCACATTTTAATAAGCAACCTAGTAAATATATATTCTCCTTATCATAAATTTATATAAAAAATAGTTTTTTTAGCGAAAACTCGATGAGTGCACTAATTTGTCGCGGGATCTTAGACTACTACATGTCTGTCTTTATGGATTCGATCCCCATACTTGTGATATACAAATCATTCCCAATTTGATGTTCTTTTGCTTCGCTATTCCATTGTAAAAATGATGCGCAGCATGATTAATTTCCAAAATAATTCGTTTTTCTAAAAACACAAAAGAAAAATCTTTTAGGAAAGGAATTATTTATTCGATTTTATAGATGAAAGGTTTATTGGTCTACAGAACGCGAGTCGAGTCCAGCGCGTATCGAGCCATAGCTGCGAGGCAGGATTAGGCCATAACGGCTTCCATGAAGTATGTGAAAAATACATGTTAAAAACAAATAAACTCACTAACATAGCAATAAGCCAATCTTTACTAATCTGTACTAATATTACAATCTTAAGTTATATTAATACAATGAAATGATAAGGTTATAATTTATGAGCCGTATAAATATATCGAATATCCGACCATTTATAAAATTATTATTTATGAAGGACATGCAGCCAATAAGTATAATGAAAAACTATAATTTATATATTTAGTTTACTGCATTTTAAAAGGGCAACTCAAAGTTCTTACCTACCACCCGTCCCGTGGGATCTCCACCTTGTCGTGGTGGGGGACGGGCTCAGTAACCGTAGCTTGGACACCCACCGTAGTCGACAAAAAAAATGGGCAACTCAAAGTTCTTACCTAAGGTAAGTCTAACAAAGTCGATATCTTAAGAATACATGGCGTTGTATGTTTGTAATACATCTTCAACGGAGGAGTTGCAGGAGATGGTAACAATCGTGCATCGTGCGTTAGAAAGGAAAGGAATGAAAGTGAATGTAAGTAAAACGAAAGTTATGGTTTTTGAAAAGGAGGAATGCGTTACGGCTTGTAATGTTTTGATCGATGGACAGCGAGTGGAACAAGTGAATGAGTTTGTTTACTTAGGTACGTTGTTTACAAGAGATGGTAAGAATGAAGCAGATATTGAAAGGAGAGTTAATGCAGGTAATTGTGTGAATGGAGCTCTGAAGGCGTTTATGAACAGTCAAAACGTGTCCAAAAAGGCACGTTTGGCTGTACATAGAGGTGTATTAGTGCCTACCCTTATGTATGGTAGTGAAAGTTGGGTATGGCAGAAGAGATTTGAAAGTAGAATAAATGCTGTAGAAATGAGAGCACTGAGAAGTATGTGTGGTGTGTCTTTGACCGACAGAGTAAAGAATTGTGTGATACGAGAGTGGTGTGGGGTAAAAGAAGATGTAGTGACAAGCATTGAGAAAGGCATGTTAAGATGGTTTGGACACATGGAGAGGATGGATGACGATAGACTGACAAAGAAGATATATCTGAAGGCCAATTCTGGTAATTATATTTGTTCAAATTCCAATATTGATCTAGTCTCGGCGTCATAAATGGTATTCTCGTTACTTAACTGACACTTGAATGAGATCGGGACTACATCGAAAGTTGAACCAAGTGTGAACTATTGTGAACGGTATTCTGCTAATTATTAGTAGAGCAGGTAAGGTATTTCTAGTTTTTTCACAATGATACCATCGTACATAATATAACCACATGAGTAAATAAACCGAACAGAGAAACAGCTTCTTAAGAGCTTGTAAATTTGTTACCTATTTTGGTAGGGTTGTCACAATAGGTTAAGACAAATCGCTTGTTCGGTATACGACATATTCTGGAATGGACAGATTCGTGATTCGGCAAATTCCCAACTCGACAGATTCGTGAATTGGGCAGATTCTTGGACTCGACCGATTCGCTATACGGCAGAAGTACAATTGTAAATAAAATAGCGAGTGGAACCAAAAAAGCATGCACCTGATACTTTTAAAAGCACGGAATAAAAATATACATTTGTTACCAAGGACACGACGTGATGACGTGATTTATTTGACATTCCCAACAATACCACTAATAGTGTTGAATATTTTTCTGGTAATATTTATGATCTATTTTGCTAATAAACATAGGAATCGCCTTTAGCTATTATGTGCCACTAGTTTTACCACGGGGATAGGTATCTAAAATAAGTTTAAAAAGAAATTGTGTAAGACAAATTCATGTCTACAAAACAAATGACTATAAAATGATCAACCATGGGTAGGGCTTACAAAAAACAGGTGCATGCGATTTTCGACCTTATTGACAATTCATGATAAACTTCTTTTTGGTATTTTCTTGCTTTCTGACATTGATACGCGTTATTAAAATTATAAATTCTGAGTTACGTCAATAAGGTCGAAAATCGCATGCACCTGATTTTTGTAATCCCTATCGATGGCTGATAACTTTCTGATAGTCACTGGTTTTGTAAACGTTAATTGCTTTTATACAATTTCACAACTAATGAGTTCACGAGGATCCTCTGGGGGATCTGGCTAGGAGATCCTGGTGGACAACATGCAAACATGTTAAGTATTTCGTTGCCAGCATTGACAATATTTATTTCAAGATCGAAATATTCGCGAAACTTTTGCTCGAGAAATTCAACAAATGAGATAAAATTATCAGGAGGAAAAAACGAATTAAAAAACCCAATTGTACGTTACCATCGTTAAAATCTTTATAATGTCTGAATTATTTCTATTATTGAACATTAATTTTTTTAATTATTGAATACCTATTGAAAATAATTCACACGATCCAAGGAACCAATATATTTACTTACCGAAATTTTATTACTTAGTAGTATATTAATTTTAATTTGGAATGTAAACGTATTGGCATCCAATAACCATTCCTATTAATGTATTTTCCCATACAATGGCAAAATTCATGTTTTTGTTTTTGAGTTTTTGACATTACCTCTAAGATCAACAAGAGATTATAAATTGATTATATCGAAATTATACTATAAGGAGATTAAGTGGAGCAGAATACCAATTGTGAGTCAATTCAAAATTAAATCGCATTTCAGTCAAAATTCAGTGTCAGTTTCTGTTAAATACGAGAATTGGCCTTCAGGCTAGTGTGAATGGGACAGGACAAAGGGGAAGACCTAGGAGAACGTTCTCTGACCAGATTGGAGACATCCTGAAAAAAGGACAAGTCAGAAGTACCCTTAACAGAAGAGCATGCATGAGAAACTTGATGGGAGTGAGTGAAGCAAGTGAGGTATGTCAGGATCGTTGCAAATGGCGTTCCGTAGTCTCTGCCTACCCCTCCGGGAAACAGGCGTGAGTCTATGTATGTATGTATGTATGTATGTACATGGCGTTGGCTTCACATTTCTCCGCAACCTACGCATTTATAAGCAGTGAACTGATAACGGGTCGTTTTATAAACGCTAGAGACCACAATTCTCAAAATAAAGAATTACTGCAAGAGATACATACTTCAAAATAGCTTATAATTTAGTTACTTAGTTACCCATTCTTCTGACTATCTTAATTCGCCGACTAAGTACAGTTCATCACAATTCATAAAGGAAATTCTGTGAAAAATGGCCGCAATACTGGTTACAAGCGCCGACGTAATAGCACAAATGTTCCGTTTTACGGACTTTTATAAGAAATACCGAATAAAAGAACAAAAACTACTCGCGTCCATTTCCCCGTCAAAAGCCTACTTACTTCAAATTATTCAATACGCCTTTTGGACTTCAACGACTCGCTCTGAAATTAAAATTGAAAACGGCGCTGAAAAGGTTTTACTTTACATTTTCTTAGTAATACATAAGACATAACAGACGTTTTATGGTCTTCCTAAAGTGCTTCAGAAATAAGATATTCTTATCGTATAATTATGATTTTGAATACATATTAAAATAAAAGACACGCAAGGTGGCATTTATAAATAGGATACGCGTATAAAGCGTATCAAACGTTTAAATGAAAAAAAATATTCTTATGGTTCCAAATTTTTTTCTGTTAATTTCAAAATAAAAAATTAAGATAAAAAAGGAACAAATATTTGTTATTGTATTGCATTAATCTAGTCTATAATAATCAAAGAATCTTAGAATAAAGTAGACAGTGAAATTTGACACACACAACGCTGCGCTATAATGTAGGTACTATCGTCATCTAGACATAGAAAAATATTGAATAAATCTTTAAATAATATTAAAGCTCGATAAGAGTAAAAACTTTAGTAAACATTCAATATTCCGTTATTCTAAAAACAAATTAATGTTTCCGTTGAGTGAAACCTTGTAAGTAATTTTAAGATTAAAGTAACCTTCTTTATCTATTGGTAGCATGTTAATAATAGAACACATTTTTATTCTAAAAAGAAATTACCATGTAACTACATAAACAATAACCGAATTTTGTTAACTTTTTAGAACACTCCAGACTTTTCAAATTTGAGTTATAAATAACTGATATCCTCGTCATTTTTAGCAGGTTGGATAATCTGTCAATTAAAACTTCTGAGCAGATGTTTTATAAATGTTTTTTTATATATCAAAAATAGATTTGCCATTATCTTAAAACATTAACGAAACTTTATTATAACGTAATCGCATTGCGATACCTTCCCCAAGGATTTAAAGTTCTAAAAATTAAATATATTTCATCTTCGTGCAGACTCATAAATATATTCAGGTTAACTGGTGCCTGAAAAAGCCAAATTTCAAAGAATAAGTGTCACATAAAACATTTAGGTCCCAAAATATCATTACTTAGCGTAAAGGTTAAAGGTTGACGCCTTTTCTCGTAACTACGCCTGCGGAAATGAGTACGGAGAACTTGTCATTTTGGGTTTCTGGTTTGCGTTTGCTCACCTTTGGGGGCTTTGTTTGCTATCTACCGTTGCATTATTAACTTATGACTGACCGTCCGACGACTGAAGTTTAGGACACAAGGAAAATAGACGATTATAAAATGAGCATTTAAGACCTAGGCTTACATATGTACCTATAGTATCAATTATATATATATAAAATGATACGTAGATGCGCTTGGGTATGTAGTTAATTTAATTAAAACAAAAATACTTTTCTGGTGCTAATAGATACTGCTACTTATTTTAGTGAAGCGATTATGAATTAATTTCTAGCGAAATACAGGAATATAGGTTTTGTGTATTAGCCATATGTATAGCACACAACAGAACGTGAACATTGTTGCAAAATACACCATATCGATAGGAAATCGGCATTGCACATTGCACGCGTACGAAGCCAAGGCGGATACGAAATGACTTCTGAGAAAGTATTCCTTTCGTTCTAGAACAATTCGAATCATATTTTGTCTATATCTACGTTGTAAAAGTAGCGACGACCAGACGAGTGTTCATCGCTCCAAGAACGAGTAGTTCTTTGCCTTGCTCCTCATCTTTATAAATTTACAAACCGACTGTTTTACCTTTTAATTTTCTTTAATGCTTTTGGCTTCCAGGATTAATTCGTTGATGCCAATTTTCATGTTCCTACATTCCTTACTACAAACACCTGTAAATATATTATGTTGATGAGAAACATAATATTCTTCGGAGGGCACGTAAAGCTGTTGGTCCCGGCTCTTGTCTATGGATAAGGGTCGTTAGGCCATGTCGGAGGCCTTTGGGCGGTCTGAAAAACTCCGACACCAGAGTTGGCCAAACACTCACACGAAAAATAAACAATGAGAAACATAGCGATAATAGAAAACGCAAAAACGTATTAAATCTTAAAGGGTTTAATAAAATTGCTCAGGTGTTTTATAAATCGTGTCACGTGCATTTTCAATAGAAATCACTAGAGCTGCCGAATTTTACACAGCTTTGTAGAGCCCGTGACTTGTGACGCAACGGTAGTCGCGCAGCTGAGCGGTGCGCAAAGTTTCGGCACGTTGTCGGGAGAAAGAGCTTTGATGGAATAAAAAACGTAGGTATACCTACATCGTGAAGCCCTTGATAAGGCAGTAAACAGTCAATTACCTTTTTTACTTAAATTGCTAATCTTTTTTTGTCGGAAGTCCCAGTAGCATTCTCGAAAAGAAAAAGTTTTCTAATTAATCAGTTTTATTAAATCTATGACACAAATATTCAAATGAAAACTAACCTTTGATTTTGATTGATATAATGCTAACTTTCACCAATAAAAATGCAGTAACTCAAAACAATGGAAGTTAGGAACCTGTAATTATCTTATTAAATACCTTGCCAATATGTACTAGAAATATTAAGAATAATGGTTCGTTTGTATTGAACACACATTAAACCATTAAAAAAATACATAGACCTACCAATGATGTTGATAGTTAGGTGCGTGATAATTATATTCCTAGCATACCTAATAGAGAACCTACTAAGTCTATTTCCATCCGTGTCACCTGTAATATACATATTAAAACGTATTTTACTACCCATTACTTTCAGGCATCTAATGGACATTTACAATGAAATTTTATTAAACTTTTAATGAAAAGCCTACTCCATACCCCGACGATGTCTTATCGTCGGGAGCCAAGCCCCGGCTTAAGAGCGTATACGCCTCGAGCGGCGGCTCGAGTTTAGGTTTTTATAGTACCGCGGTCGCCCGCGCACCGCGAATGCGAGACCCGGCGCACTATGACGGTGTCGCGTGGAATAATAATCTTGATCCTTCTTGCCATACATGAACAGTATTCGTTTATGTAATACGTCGATTATGATATGAAAGTATTCAAATTAATTATTTTCAATGCACATGCATTTAAATGTATCAAATAAAGATAGATATCACATATTTGTTTAGTAGGATGATGTTCCTCAGGATAACAACGACTATTTACAATAATTTGGCGCAGTTTTATTATAATTATGATAGAAATAATTTATAATTGTCATCTACATAATTGTCACATTTCAAATATACATCTATTTCGTTAGTAATGCATGAAAACCCACGAATGATATTAAATACAAAACCTGTTAACGCTGGAAGCGTTAGACCATTTGATCTGTGTTGTCCTAGAAGGACAGCTAGATGGGATAACTATAAATTAAACCACATCTACTGTTGTACTGGTTTATTGTCTCTGTTGGAGACTTTGTACTATGAGCCTCAGTTGAAGGCTTGCTGAAGACTGTGTCCTGGTTGAGCCCCTTTCGAAGACTAACAATATTTCGATTTTCTTGGCCTTATATACCTTCATATTATAATCTTTTTTAAAATGTATTCCTTTTACAATATTTCGTACATACTTAAAAGTAAAACATATACATACTTTTTGGATTGACATTTCAAAAGTATTTGTTCTTTTTTCAATGTGTGTGAACTGATGTATAAAAGTATGTATAATTATGTTCTAGTAAAAAGAGTATTTACTCTTTTTGATTTAATCGCGTTGTATTGGTTTCACTAAGTTATTACATTTGAAACTAAAGATCTAGAAACTATATTTTTAATGTATTACTAGCCGACGTTTTGAATTCTTTACAGAATTCATGTTCACGGCAGACTGAGGTGATGTTTATCTTTTTCTTGAATGTGAAAGACAAATATCACCTCAGTCTGCCTGTAAATATTACACACACATTTCGCCATGAATTGTTTAGGTCCCATGTAATAGGGGGCGAGCCTATTGCCGTTACCGGACACATCACCAGACTCCGGGCTGCTACTGAGTATTCGTAAAAACCCAGTACCACTTTTGCCTGACCCGGGAATCGAACCCGGGACCTCCGATCAGCAGTCGCATACGCTATCCACTGTACCATGGAGGCGGTCAACTACGGCTCTACTTTTCATTAATTTACAGATTATTACGTGTAAAACAACAAAAAAATCGGCAAATTTATGAACATTCGACCATTAAAACACAAAATCAAATATTTTTATGTCAGTAAAATTTAATAATATAAATTTAAAAACATAGTGGCATAATTAGGCATTGAAAAAAAAGACTGTTCAAAAGCATTAAATCTAAAACGCAACTGTTTGAAAAAAGGTTGTGAAGCCCTGAATGTTTGTTTACAAAAAGTCTATCTTCTCGTGGCACCAACTATAATTTGACTTCTATTGTTCGACTTTGACACATTGTTTAATTAACAACAGGCAGCGATAACCTACTGGAGATACCAACGGACTGCTATGCAGAGGGTATCGGGTTCGAATCCATGGTATGCTAGAACGATGATGATGACATTGTTCAATTAACGACCTAGTCACGATAACATTCCAATATCAGTTTATTTAGGAGAATACCATTTGTGACATGAGTATGACACTGACATTAGATCGAAACTGCATTTTGAACAAATATAATTAGAAGAATTGAGTCTCAAAATAAACTGTTAACTGATGCAGAATAAGACTGCACGGTAGGTACGTGTGCTTGTGTGTGTTAGGTACCTGCAATGCGAGCTCGTGGGGATCAGCTGAGCTGCGGCGGTTTGTAAGATAATATTCGATTCAAGTGTGCTTTTAATTGCATTGCATAGTACGTATTAGGTAAATACCTATTACATTGGTATCATGCTAACGGCGGCGCGCCCTAGCTTAAAAATAAGCATAATTTTGCCCCCCTTAAGAACCTCATACATGGGCTCTGTAAATTCATCGGTCGGTCACCCATCCATACTATGACCGTGATGTCAGTTACTTTACCTTAACTTATGTAGTTTGTACGAAAATAAACCTGCGATATAGGCTCTGCAAGCCAATTCCATGGTCACCCATCAAAGATCAAATGTGTCTAACTACTGTACCTGTTTATACTGTATATTGCCACTTGATTTTTGCAGCAAGGTATTATATCTAACGGTCCGTTTCTGTCAGTCTCGGCCAGCCCCTAGATGACCGCGCTACTATACTAACCAGTAACCACTAGACTCCAGATGTCTTGACTAACACACTAGTTTAATACGTAATACATAAATAAAGTTAAGTACATCAACTTTACATATTTATAAAAAAAAAATACATTGAGAAAAAAAATAAGGATCAAGAGGCTTTAGCCGCGCTATAAACGTTTTGGAATGCAATATTTACGTAAAATGGCGGACGCGGACGCGAGTGTCAGGTCCGTCCTCTGAGAGCGCTCAGCGCTGAATGGCGAACATAGCATCGCGCTTCGAGCTTTATAGGTCTTTTAAAAAAAAACATATTAATTACAAACGAAAAGTTTAGATTCCAATTTTTTTATATGACTTAAAATGAATCTCAAGGTTTCTAAATATGTATATATCTTTTTAATAATAATTGTAGATTTTTAGATATAAACGCAAATTTGCGGGCTAAAATTAAGCAAAATGCACTGTTTTGATCTCCGATTTTCTTGAAAATTATGAATGAAAGTACAATTTCTTTTTTAAGGACTCGCTTGTATAACTTTTGCTCGTACAGTTTACACTAACAGAATTATAGAACGATAAGTTTTCATAGCACTAGCGACCATTAATGCTGGCCTAAACTACAGAAATGACGAAAATGACTTTTTTTAATTCATCCGTTTTAAAATATTTACTATAGTAACCCATATATTTTTCTTCAGCACTCTCTTGATAAAGAACTAAACTTTCATATTTTTTATATCTTTTCCATTAATTGTTATTTATCCGTAACGTAATAGAACAATAAAAACCCGCAAAATCGCCTCCGACGGATTAAACGCTCTTAACGTGCTCTTAATTATATAGAGTAGGTAGTCCAGCGAAGGTAATCCTCGAAATCTATCTAGACCGATCCGTCAGACGACTAGAATTTAATGGTTTGTTCTTGTATTAATTAACTTGTAATTAAGACAACTAGATCTTCTTACGTCTTTCGTAATGATTTATACACTATCTAAGATAGTATTAGTACATAATATTATCTATACTACTTGGCCATAGATAAATAATTGGTCTCGCTTAAAGACCAATCATTTATCTAAGTAGGTACTTGACATATTTGAGTTGAAGGTTTCTAAAGGAATATTTTAGGCTCTGTAAATATCTACTATGTAACAGTAGGTACACTACTAAACTAAGATGCCGAAAAAAAAGAAAGAGAACGTATTTTTTTGTAGACCTTAATATTCTTTGAAAAGGAGCGACAATTATCTTAATCAAGATTTGAAAAAGATAGGCACATCTTTTGATTAGAAGCTGTTACCTCTTGCTATTTTGATGTATCTTTATAAATTATGGATATGTATTGTTTTAACTGCCCCAATTTTATTTAGAACTAAACCTTTTTCCTGGAAACCGGCGAGCATGTATGAAAAGAGTAATGAATGTAGAGGAAGCGCGTGAGGTTTGCAAGGATAGAAGCAAGTGGCGTTCTGTTGTCTCTGCGTACCCCGACGGGAAAAAGGCGTAAGCATATGTATGTATGTATGTTTTTCCTGGAATTAAACGTAGAAACAAAATTGAGATCTGTTTCAGTAATGAAAGTGGTGCCAATTTTGTTGAGTTATCTTAGTACGTCAACGATTTGTCTCTGATTTGCAAGATATTTTCATTAACAAAATAATGATAACGCCCTGTTGTGAAATTGTCGGCAACAGTAACCACATCTATCTACATAATTATGTCGGAAACGGATAAAACGACTACAACTTAACATGATATACCACGCCTGCAAATGATATACACATTCCTAGCCTTGCTAACCTTGCTTTAACTATCCCTCGTTAGGCTATTGAAATATGCCGCAGGTCGTTAGCGAACTCATACGTTTTTCATATCCAGGAAAATGCAGTTTTAATATGAAGCCCGTCATGCTGGCTCTGCCTAATTACGACTCATGGGACTTACACCTGTCATAACATGATCCATTACCTAAACGGTCATTTCATTACGTAGGTATTTCTTTATACATGTTCATACCTTTCAGATTCCAACCACGTTACGTATTGGGTACATCATTTTCATTTGCTAGTAATTACCGTTTGAAGAAGAGTGAAACTGAAATGGGCTGTTTATAAACATATTGCTTATGTAACTCCTATATATATAAGCAGTTGCGTAATCTGCAGAACGAGACTTCTACATTCGGAAGCGGACAGTATTTCGGCAGTGATATGTTCAAAAATAGTCGGTTAAGCATGTGTTACGTTCATGTCGTGAACAGGTTTTCAAGAATTTATATTCACTTGATCTTTATATTACGAACACATACCTAGTCGAAAAACCGAGCACAATCAGGCTAGCAATATGTATAATTGGTTGTGATCAATTTAATATTCTTCTTACAATTCTACTGAGGTCTTTATGGTTTTATCTGCTACCTGAAGAGCTGATATTTTAGTAGCTATAGAAGCCTGGTGCTTCTAAGAATACATAAAAGTCGAAGTTGGCTTGACAGCTTTCCCTACGCTTCTTGTATATCTGACTTATTTGCTACACAGTTAGAAACTATTGTCATTTTAGATCTTCATCGCTTTCTGAAGAGCTTAGCCGCTGTTTACGTATTTGTCGAGACAAATAGTTTGTAAACACGAAAAGCCGCCTATAAAATTCAAATGAAATAGCCTGAGTACATCTGTAGAGATAATCGACTGCACGGTCGGCGTAGTGGTTTAAGCGGTCGCCTCGCCGCTTGACACTGCGTCTAGAGTTGTGGGTTCGATCCCCACACGAGACAACACTTTGTGTGATCCATAGATTGTTGTTTCGAGTCTGGGTGTTCATTGTGTCCGTTGGTTGTATGTTTGTAAAGTCCCCCGCGACACAGGATTTAGTCTTAGTGCGGGAGTTGTCTTTAAAAAAAAAAAAATCTTGACGCTTGTTCTTGCCGATGTTGAATTATTCGGTTTTATCCTTAGAACTTACATATAAAGGAGGATGAGGTGCTATTTCAGGCCCTAGAGGAGTTTGATAGACATTGTGCGTAGGCTGTAGAACATCGTAAAGTTTGAACGACTTTTACGTTATTATTACCTAGACTGGCAGATAAAAACACGAAGCCATTTAAATAGGAAATGAATTTAACGGGCATTTCACTCATAAGAAATTATATTATCTTAATTTAATAAAAACATATGTTTAACAAATCTCCATCTCCTGTGAATATTATTTTCGTCCCAAGACCCATCACCAAGCCGAAGTCTTCTCGTTGTGAACATCATGTCAAGTCCACCAACCACTAACCAAAAATAATACCTGGCTGGGAAACGATTTTTTTTTAAGTTTTCACATTTTTAAACCGCAATTAAAAGCGCGCGCGTGCAATGCTCGAAATACCTACTTATCCACGGGGTCATAGGGTATCTATAGAACATATTGGCGGGGTAAATGCATCAAGTTTGTACCTAATTAGAAAAATTCTATACTAACTTTGAGCCTCAATATCTCCTGAACCAGTTATTTCCCAGGTATGGTGCCGAAGTAAAAAATGTTTGTAGTGATTGGTATAACATGGGATTTCAGTTTTAATTAAGGGTCTTTTTACACCCTGTATATTCATGTTATTCATGATATACGCATATGATTGCTTTGTTCCCGAAAGCCGATTGAATAAATTGTTATGATACTTGAATCTGAATAACACTAAGTATATTTTTTTAATATATTTATTTAGATGCACAAAACACATTACAATCATTTTACAGAAATACATATTAAACTAGATATTTCTGTTCTGTATTGCAACGTAACAACAGTGCATACATCAAAATCAAAGTTACAAATAATACAGGGGCTCAATTATAGAAAATGAAACAAAGAATCGAAGCTTAATTGGACGCTACATACATTTTTAATATTGTGCATACAGATATCAGACTAGCATCCTTGTTAATGGATTGTAGTACGATCTATTATTTTTATAAATTTGAAGGGCAAATAGATTAGTCTCGTTAGACCTACGAGCACTAAAAATATTGAAGTTGATTTGAGAGATTAATTCTGGTGAGTCTATAATAGCATGTATGATTTTATAGAGATAAACTAAATCGAAGTATACGCGTCGACTGTTTCTAATGACTGAATTTTAAATTTGGAAAGTCTATCTTGATAATTAAGCTAGACCGTCCAGGGGTTTGACGATAATTATGTATTGTGAGTTTTTTTTTGGAATTCTCTCAATTTCGTTGATATGAATCTTGTTATTTGGCGACCATATAGGACTACCGTACTCTAGTATGCGCCTCACAAGGGCAAGATAGAGATACAAGGTACTTCGCGACGTTTTAAAGTCTTTCGTTGACCTTAAAGCAAAACCAAGGATTTGGTTGGCTTTGGATATGATATGAGTGAAATGAGATCGAAACGAAAGACTTTCATCAAATATAATACCTAGGTCTTTTGCGATCTGTGAACGATTAATTACTTGGCCATCAATATCATAGTCCCAAGTGATTCATTTACGCTTATTAGTAAATGAAATAACAAAGCATTTATTAATATTATATAATAATTATTTTTACACCACTTAGATAGGGTATTCAAATCTTTTTTAAGATCCAGGCAATCGTTTGGCTCAGAAATAACTTTAAATATCTTTAAGTCATCAGCATATAAAAGACTTTTACAAGATAGGTGCTGAATCAAGTCGTTAACGAAGACGACAAATAGTGAGGGACCTAAATGGGAGCCTTGGGGCACCCCCGATGTTACGACTGTAGGTGAGGAAACATAGCCTTTTAGTGCTACTAATTGCGTTCGGCTTTCGAGATAAGAACATATCCATTGGTATAGGTTCCCATGGATACCATATGACTCAAGTTTGCGACAAAGCAAGTTATGATTGACCTTATCAATGGCTTTAGAAAAGTCTGTATAAACAGAGTCAACTTGGCCACCAATCGCAAACGCCTGACAAAGGTAGTTTTTGTAAGCCAGCAGATTAGTAACTGTCGATCTACCTTTTACAAAACCATGTTGTTTTCAGAGAGAAGTGGTTTGAAATGGTTGTAGAGCTGATCATACACCAAAGATTCCAATATTTTAGCAAAACAGGATAAAATGCTAATCGGTTGCTAATTAGCACAATTTGATCTATCGCCACTTTTATATATAGAGCTGATATGTGCGGTCTTCCAGCGATTGGGGAAGGTGCCACTACGCAACGATTTATTATAAATAATACATAAGGGAACGGATAATTCTTTGCTACAACGTTTAACAAACTATCGCTAGCATTACACGCCATGAGGACGCGTAAAGACTGATAATTATAAAAGTATGCGTTACAGCTCAAAACATCCGCATTCTTTAGAAATGCAAAGCATCTGTACAACCCAACTTCATTTAAGCCTAAACATTCTTGTATGCGGGATAAACGCGGGCCCATGAATGCGGTCTCGGAAGGCTCCTAATAGCGAACAGGGCATGTAGATACCCGCTGTTCATATGCTATAGGGTGAAAGGTAGATCCGCCTTGAATGCGTTGATTAAGTGCTTTGTTCAACACTACTGCAATTACTCTAGCCTTGTGAAGCATGTGTATTACTATGCTAACATACTTATCTCCTGCTTTACAACAAAACAGAGTACAAACTAAAAAAAATTCGGGCAAGTGCGAGTCTGACTCGCGCACCGAGGGTTCCGTACGCATTTTACCTTATTTGAGGTTGAATTACGCTAGTCCTCTAAATCTGTATGAGCGCCCATACAACTTAGAGGACTATTTTAAATGGAGTCTACTATGTATGTATGGGGACACCCTTAAATTTTCCACTTTTATATTTTTTTAATTTTTCCTTTATTTGTGCTGTAAGACCCTGCTTTTGGCTAAATTTCGTGATTCTAGTTCAACGGGAACTACCATATAGGTTTTCGACCCAAAACCTATAGGGTACTTACGGTTGACCTAGAATTGTAAATTTTGGTCAAAACCAAGGTCCTACAGCACAAGTAAAGGAAAAATTCCGAAAATTAAAAAAAGTTGAAAATTAAAGTTAATTTTGGTAGTTACAAGTTTTCGCAAAAATCTAATTTTGACCATGTCTTTTTATTGGGTCGACCCAGGACCCTGATTTTCATACACCTAATAGCAACCATAGACCTCAGTATCTGGTATAAATTTCAATTTGCTAGGTCCACCCGTTCCTGAGAAAATCGGTGGTGACACACGGACAGACAGACAGACAGACAGACGGACAAGAAAGTGATCTTATAAGGGTTCCTTTTTTTACCTTGAGGTACGGAACCCTAAAAAGAAGCTAAATGTTTTATAACAGTCTGATTGCCGATTATTTTCACAATTTTTGGAGTCCCCACCTAGTCTACTACTTTTAATATTCGCTACTGAGCAAGTATAATATTACTGCGCTTTATGCCAGTCTTGCGTACTTTACTCAGAGTTATTACAGAGCGCTCGCGAAGAAAGAAACTCCGTGGCAAATGATGGAGCTATCTTTTTCTGCATAAAAGCTAGCTTTTAGGCACACTAGTGCTATGCCAACTACTTTATTTTATTTTATGGAAATAGTATGTTATGCAAGACCAGACCATAAATTTTATACTGGTTGTTTTCCGGCATAAGTCTATTACTGTGTACTATGCACAAAAGGACTTTGAATTACGAGCAAATTATTTGAATCTTGCCAACATGAATTCAGAAAGTTTGTATGTAACTTGGTTTCTTGTTTCTTATCAGAATCATCCAAGGTTTTGCTTATAAACCCTTATATTTCTATCTCTATATAGTGCAGGAGTTTCAGTTATTATACCGTGTATTCTATTTTATTTTACTCTCTTTGTGTAAGTATACACCTGCCATGACCATCTCTCCATCACCTAAAGGTTGGCTGGTAGAAAATACCTATAGGCATTAAGTCCGCCTTGTGCAATGTATTTTGCAGGAAGTTTTAAATAAATAAATTTCAAAATAATTGTGGCTATTTCGAGTTGGTTATATGGGCAAATTCAGAATAGGTAGAAGGTCAAAACGCGATCGTATAAGCTGATGCAACTCGTTGTCACGCCAAATTGGGATCGATGCACACTTGTCTGCTGTAGTGTACCTAATAGTGTTGGCTTTAGACCTTGAGTTTAGTCTACCTAGTATGTGTGCCTTGCACGGTAGTACCCACTGTAAATCGCGCTTCAACTTATGTAGCACATAATTGATCTAATCTAGTTGTTATATTAAAATGGAACATTATATATTTCAATGCGTGATCGGGGGCGGGGACCTAACATGCATTGGTAAACGATAATTACCTTCTATGTCGGACTTGTTAGAATAACAAATTATGCAAATTAGATTAATTTTCTGCTCGCGTTAATATCTCACATCAATTCACCATGAATAGCCACACGAATTCTGAAAAAGTTGGTTGACCGGGATCCAAATGTCGTCATTTAATGGCTACTCTGTTTCTCGTGGCTATTTCTATTTGCTTGAAATTAAGTTTAAGTTTACTCTTTTTAGATAGACATTGATGCCTTATAATGTAATTTAGGTACGATGTGTTACTAATAATGTCTTTGGCTCACTTTATTCTATTGCAATTTTCAGCCGAACAGTATTCCTTACGAAAGCGTGACAGTGTTTTGTCCGTCGGAGCGCGCAGAACTAGTGGACCTACTGACGTCAGAAGACATATTGTTGGACCTCACCCAGCCATTGTACTTGAACTTTACTCACGAGGCGATCGTGAATCACCTCGAAAAGCACTATGAGGGGCACGACAAGATTACCGGTGATGTATATACCTGTGATAACCCACCTACGGACGCCAGTACTGATGGGTATGATAAATTTAGTCTTAATTTGTAGACGTCTTTAAGATTTATTTTGATTTGTCATCAATAGATCGATAGCACCCACACATTGACACATTCCGGTGAACAGCATTTAGTTTAGATGAAGGTATTTACTCTGACGACATAAACAGAACTTCGGCAATCTATTTATTCGTGTGACTTTGCCACGTCTCCTCAAACAGTTGCTAAACTCTACTTTACCGAAATGTTCTCTAGATTCGATTAGACTGCAGCGACTCAGCAAAATTAAATATAGCTTTTGAATTAATCTCATCTGCTTTATCTTAATTCTTAGGCTATCATAGCTGCATATAACTATACTTAAATGTAAAAAACCTGAAACCAACTTGGCAAACTAACACTATACTTTTTTTATGTATTGCCTTTATTTGTTATTTATTTAAGTAGACATAGAAATTATTGTTTTAATTTATGTGTAAATAGCCACTTACTTATAGTTTGTTTTAATGCAATTGTATTTAAACCTTACAATAAATTCTTCTAAAGCAAATATATAGGTAATCATTTCACAGTAGGTACTTGTAAGCGGTAAAGCTCAAATAAGTAAATAATGCAAAGTAAGATTACACAAATTTTATGCAGGCACACACGAATATTTAAGAATCTGTATGCGGTGATTACATTCATTTGATGATATTTTCGATAAAATTATCCAATGGCTACGATTTAAATTCCGACATGCTGCACATTATTCTCATCAAATATACACAGAAGTTTCTGTGCGTGTTATATTGAACATGTTGTTCTTCGTCTACGCAAGTATGGTATTAATACTGTTATTTCTCCTACAGACTGCCACCGGACGTGGAGTTAGTTCGCTTACTGCCGGAACACATGAAGGCGGTCTACGACTTGTACCCAGCGAGTGACATCGAGTGCCGCGAGGTGTTCGAGAAGCTGGTAGCCGAGCTGCATCTTCGTGGAGGGACAGCTGGCCGCGTGGATGGTACAGTCGTACTACGGCGCCATGTTCTCCATGCAGACCAGGCCAGAGTTCCGCAGGAAAGGCTACGGTATCTACCTCGCGCGACGCCTCACCAAAGAAGTGGCCGCTCGCGGTTACAAACCCTTCGTCGTCATTCGTCCGGAGAACGACGCGTCCCGTTCTCTTTATACGAAGCTCGGCTTCGTGAAACGTTTCCGAACGGTGCGCGCCGTCCTGCGTCCCCGCTAAAGCGTTAAACGTTGATCACTAGCAGATTTTATTTTTTTAAGACTTTTGAATAAAATCAATTTAGCTTGCGATCTTTGATCGCCTAGAGAATTTTAGTAGTAGCTTTAAGATTGGAGCGGCTAGTGCTCTCGGTCTCCAGGAGCCGAGTCGTAATGACGGGCGTTAGCTCCGATACTTATCTTATGGGGCCTCTGCGATATTTTTCAGCCGTTAGCGTTTTTAATCTCCTAGTATCTACTTCTTAACGATGACAACGAATGGCTTTCTTGTCAGGCGTTTCTCGCGTACAAGTCTGCCTACATTTTGATACGTATTACATAGCTAATGCCTCATTCACTGCGCTTCATCAAGTCAGATTCGAGAGCTGTAGCCGTTTCTGAGTTCTTTGGCGCTAGCCTAGTTACTGATTTCAACGATCCTAGCATGTCGAAAATTATTTGGAACCCTAACATTTGCTGATTCGCTATGGACCGCCGTACCAACAGGCAGAAAGGCCCCCTGAATGACGGGGTTCCAATAATTGTTCACATGATTAGCCTCTACTCATTTAGGCGAACGCTTCATTACCACTCGTTGATCGAGCGGAAACTGTTCTGTCTCATGGTTTATAAAATTTTTGGGACCCGTTTTGATCTGTGTGATAAAAAATGTTAGCGTTAACATTGAAGTACTTGAAATGTGTAAAAGTACATGAGAAAGAAAGGTTGCCGTCGTTGCACCCAGTTTGCACAATTCGAAAAATTAAATTTTCCAGCACCCTTAAATGACAAATGCAAGGAATATGAATGATTAAAATAATTACCGTCGTTTAAATTTTTGAACAATTTATTTGATAAAGAGTAATGAACGATGTACAAGCGGATCTGTAAAAGCAATGGGAAGGAGTGATAATTATTTTATTTTACATACAATTTAAGTTCAAATGTGATTTCCAATGATCATAAACCATAAGTAAGTATACCTACTTAGATATTTTCATAAACATAGATGAAACAAAAAAATACTGTGACTAGTTTGGGTTACTTAGTTATTATTAGTTTTTATAGCAAGCAAGTTTTTATAAACAAGTACTTGGAGAAAATCATTGAAAATTTGATACGAAAACGTAGATAGGTAGGTATTTTAATACGGGAATGTATTTTACGATTGTATCGACTTATCTGTAAAGGTTTGCTATCATTATGTATACCTGAATATGATTAGAATTATTAATTTAATCATCGATTTATTATAATGGATATTATTGTGTGATATGATAATATTTATTGCGTTTTGAGTAACTTATTAATTATTATTAATTTGGCCATTTGGTATCTTGTATTTATTCTGTCTTCCTAAGACCTAAAGCATGTATGATGAAAAAGTCTTATGACAAAATCGGATAGACTTAAATGGACTCGTTATAAATGAAAAGTAAATAAATGTTGTGATCGTTTAATTTCATGAATATTACCAGAGAATTGCACTTGCCTTTGTTTTCGTTTTCACGGAGCACAGAGATATTGTCTGTTTTTTTTAATAAGGTATTGGCAACGGCCTGAAATTGTAGTTAAATTTTTGCTCAGATATTGAAGCTTCCAGTTATTAATTCATTAAAGAAAGAAATGCCAAATTACTTATTGTGTACCTATTGTTCATGAATTTTATTGTAATGATTATTTATTAAAAAATTGTGCTTGTCTTTATTTGTGTCAAAGTTTATTCAAACTGGATGATAGGATAAAGCCATTAAATGATAACCTATACGCGTTATCTTATCATCTTCGATAAATATTGTTTCTTATAAACAGGTGGTATATTATTACTTACAATTGACAAGTCAACTGTGTGTAAATGTTCAACTGTTTATTTGAAAGGACACTCATACCACAGTATATAAAGACATACAGTAGTTTGACGCCTTTGATCTCGAAGAAAAAGCCGACAACGTCTAGACAAGGGTAAGGAGGCTAGGGCTGCCACATTTAAACAATACCTACTTATTCAAACACCGTCTATTTATTTTAGAAAAATATAACAATTGCTACGCTACATGAATATTATAGTGTAAATCACTTATTTATTATATGAAAATAATTAACGATGAATAATTATTATAATACAGTTTGCATTTAGTTTGCACTTGCGGTGATAGCTTTGCATACAAAGTGTCAGTCAGCACCTATTTCATACCGCAAGTGTCGTAGGAGGCGGTTAAGGATATGAAGCATTTTTTCAGATATACTAGGTGGTTATCGTACAAGCCTAGTTAAAATAAAGCGATTGATATAGCGGTCGTTTAATGTATGGGCAACCATGGGATCAGCTTGCAGAGCCTATGTTATCGATATGAAGTATTTTGAAGATCTATTTTCGAGCAAACTACGTTAAGGTAAAACAATAGACATAAAGGTCATTTTATAGATGGGTGACCGGGCTATAAGATTACTGAGAACATGTGTGGGGTTTGTAAAAGGGGGCCAAAAATATGCTTCTTTTTTAGCTAGGACGCGCCGTTACCAAGATACATATTAATATTTGATAGGTACACTTACCTAACACGAAGGTACTAGGTTAGGTACTTATTGCATGAAATTAAAATCACGCTTGAATCGAATATTACCTTACAACGCTTATTTTCTTACGTCTGCCATGTTGTTTACGTACAGTAATTACTACTTTATTCTGTGACAAGAGGATGCCCGCGGTTACACCCGCTTTATTTAAGGCTGCGCCCGTCGCTCACAGCGTGATGTTATGTAACATATACCTAGCCTTCCCCGATAAATGTGCTATCTAACACTAAAAGAATTTTTCAAATCGGACCAGTAGTTACTGAGATTAGCGCTTTCTAACAAACAAACAAACTATTCAGTTTTATAAATTAGTATTAGATTTGGCCAGACATGAGATATTGTAAAAAGTTAGTAGATTAGTGGGTACGTGCACATTATTTTAAGTGGATACAGGTATATACATACGTTTCAAAATAATATAAATAATTAAAATTAATGAAATTTTAATTTTTTGTGTAAGTAAATTGATGAAATCGCAGATTTTTTAAATGCTTATTTTTTAAATATTTAAATGAAGCATGAAGAATTGCAATGTCTCACAGCACAAGTCATATGTACCATCTTAATTAATATTCATAAGCAAATAAATAAGTAACGAACAAAAAACAAGCACGCGCCAGCCCCCAAAAACATGTACCTAGTTAGGAACTAAAGTGATATACGTAAGTAGGTACCGCTCTTCCCGCGTCTCACCTCTTGTCCCCCGCACGATTGACCCGTCTAGACGCGTTCGTCGAACGACTGTATGGATTATTTGACTGTGCTCATACCATGCGATCATGCTACAAGCTTCCCCTACATACAAGTAGGTACATGTCGAATAAGTAGATCGAGATTTCTTGAAATTATTTATTGTAAGTACATTTTCTCTGAACACTCCCTTACTTATGTACCTAAATAAATATAACTAAAGGACACGTTCCGTCCTAAGCTGCAGTTGACATGAAAATCGCAGTGTATTTCACTCATACAGAAGAAATATAAAGAATGTAGTATCCATTCTGGATTGTTTATCAGTTTATCACTTACCAACCTTGCAAAGGTATTGAGAAAACAATAAAAATCAAACATACATGTGTCAGTTTTATTTGCACCTTATTCCTATAGTACTAATACATACTGAGTGATTTAAATTTTGTATATGGCGTTCCCCTATGTCGTGACAAATAATTAATCGTTCGGCGACAGTCTGGCTGTGATCTATCGTCACTGCATAAGGTGTGGACGACAGTTAATCGTATCGTCCTATATGTAATGTAACCTCCATGTACCTACAAGTCACGACGCGGCGATATTTTAATCGGTACGATAAGCTGTGGCTTCAAGCTACGACATAGTGGGAACGCGGTCTTAGACATAGACGTAGACTGTCATCATATCAGCCAAACGACGTCCACTGCTGGACATAGGCCTCCCCCAAAGTTCTCCACACAGACCGGTCTTGAGCCGCCCGCATCCAACCGCCTCCCGCGATCTTGACGAGATCGTCGGTCCACCTTGCGGGGGGCTTACCTCTGCTGCGTCGTCCGGTACGTGGCCGCCACTCCAGAACCTTTCTGCCCCAACGGCCATCGGTTCTTCGAGCTATGTGCCCTGCCCACTGCCACTTCAGCTTGGCTATCCGGAGAGCTATGATGACTTTGGTTCTACTGCGGATCTCCTCATTTCTGATTCGATCTCGCAGGGAAACTCCAAGCATAGCTCTCGCCATCGCCCTCTGAGTGACCTTGAGCCTTCTGATAAGGCCCATAGTGAGCGACCACGTCTCTGATCCGTAAGTCATCACTGGCAACACACACTGGTCAAAGACTTTCGTCTTGAGACACTGCAGGATATCGGACGAGAAGATAATATGTCGTAGCTTTCCTAACGCTGCCCAACCGAGTTGGATTCGACGATTGACCTCCTTCTCGAAGTTGGACCTACCTAATTGGACTACTTGTCCCAGACTGTAGACTGTAGAACGAAACAAAACGAGTACCTACATAATTGGACCTTTTCTCTGTTTTTTTTAAACTATTCTAGAAAGGAAATACAACAACACCACCTTATAACGACCCGGTGGCGTAGCAGGAGTGTGAGCGACTGCTACGCTGAAGGTCGCGGGTTCGATTCCCACTCAAGTCAAACATTTGTGTGCGTGAACGTACTTCTGGGTGTTTATATGTATATATAATATGTATGGATTTACAATAAAAAAATATATCTATATGTATGTTTATCAATTTTCTAGTATCCAAGGTAAGAACTTTGAATAGTTTTGGATTAGATGATCATCATCATCAGCCTTTAACAGTCCACTGCTGGACTAGGCCTCTCCTTTGAAAGGAGGAATTGGCCTACTATACCACGCTGGCCAAACGGGTTGATATAGGGTTTGTATCAAGTTTTCCTTCTCTTACAGTGTTGTTCTCTTTATATTATACTCCCTGTCCCTGTCGGCTCTTACGACACCCATGGGATGTTTAGGTTTACGTGGCGATCAGTTGTATATAAATTTGCTGTATGTAAATTGTTGGAATTTAGGTATTATTGTAAGGGTAGGTGGTAGATAGATAATTAGTTATCTCTTTACGTTTCAAGGGAATGTTCAGTCTACGTCACTATAACTATGTGTAAAAAGAAAACAGTACCTAACACTAAAATATCTGGCACTCCAGGTATCCGAAATGTTAATTGTTTAGTATACAGTCAGCAATAAAACCTACTGGGACTTTCCACCAGATATGGGCTATGCTACGGCCACGGCTTGCTATATACGTAACATATGAACATTATATGGATGTGTGCCATAAATGCATGCTATGGAGCCTATTATATGGACGTTTCACGTTGCGTACCTCTCGATAAATCACATAACTGAAACTGCAAATCGTCAGCTTCAATGTAAACGGTGACTTGGTTTAGTACCACGGCTTGCACATCCTCGCAGCATAGCTGCATCTCTAGCGGAAAAAGTACTCTTATCTTGTTGCGGTTGAAACCCTTTGCGAGCCGACCCGACACTGCCACGCGGTCGTATGTTACATTGGCGACTCAGTTGGCTGGCGATGAAAGTGTGAGACGGTAGAGACTGAGGGCCTACTCTCTAAACTAAAACCACCACCGCGTCCTACCGCTAGTTATGAAGGCGCACGTAGACACTTCGCCGCCTCCTCAGTGTTTGTGGCGCATGGGGAACAACCTCTAGATCTCACTATACTCAGGCTCAAAAGTTACTTTGGTTAGAGGAGATAGTCGCGTGTATGAAGTCCCAGACGCATAGACCTGCTGTTAGGTAGAGACTGATGCGAATTATGCTCCATACAAAATATGTCAAACACGAATCTCGAATCTCAAAATCCATGTATGGTTCGAATATTGAAAATGGCCGTAGATCACGCCAATCACCCGTCAATACGTCACTTACCGCCACGAGTGTGAAACGATTTACCAACATTCGATTGGCCCATGAACCATTGATCAACTACAAGAGATCCCGTTGGTATAATATTCAGTGATGTACCGTTTTGTTGGGGAACTGTTCATGGGCCAAATGTTCTGTGGGTGAAAAGTTATTGGTCGAAACATTTTGTTGGTTAAACATTCACTGACGAGTGACGTTAAGTTCTGTTGGCAAAACATTCGTAGTTGGAAAGTTCTTTGGATGAAAAGTTCATGGTTTAAAGATTAGGTTGATCAATGGTTCACGGGCCAATCGAATGTTGGTAAATCGTTTCACACTCTACCCAAAGAATACCCAGACTCGAAACAACAATTTTTTGTACGAATTAAACCTCACTCGGCGCAGTGACAAACGGCAAGGCTCACCTACTAAGCACACCCTTCATGCAATCTACCTCGATAGATTAATGGATAAAGATTTGAAATTTGTGAACTGTGCTAAAATGATCGCGGTAGTTTAGGTCTAAGTATATCCACAGTGTATCGGTGGATCGTCTCCCTACTAAACAAAATTGTTCAGTCAAAATTATCTAACAGCAAAGAGTACGATGTAATAGAATATTTTGATAATTCACCAAACTGACATATACATAGTTATATAAAAAATAGGAATATATGTAAATGCAGCAGCCTGAAGTGACTAAAATACATTGTTTGCTAGAGTACTTAGTTAAGTACACATAACGACAAGTCAAGTTTAACAGTTCCAGTACGATTTTATTATTTATTTATTTACACTTTTTTGTACACAATGAAAAACATTCTTAGAAATTCTATATCTAGGTAGAGCAAAGGGCGGCCTTATCGCTGAAAGCGATTTCTACCAGGCAACCTTTGGATGGCGATATTATTGGTAGGAGAAAAACGGTAGTTGCATATGTACAGTCAGCGTCAAAAGTTGATGACCACATTTAGATTTTCAATATCGCTGTACACCATAATATACCTAAATTGCTCAACAAGACAAGCGCCAGAAATGAATGATTATCTTAAAACGGCATAAATAGGTGACCATGACTTTTCAAAACACCACGTCACCAGTCATTCGGCCAGTACGGCCAGTGACGTCCGAGAACTAAATAAAGGAGGTTGTTACATTTGATAAACTAATGTGATTAATTATATTATTATAAAAGTCAATGATGAAGTAAATAATTTTATATAATACTATAGTCTTTTAAGCTAATACAATATTTTATAGATGATAAATAATTGCAACTGCAATGGTTTACATTCGATACAAAGTGATAATTAAGTAGAAATATTATTTTACATTCAAGTAGGGTAAACAGTTTTACAAAGAATTAAATTAAAACCGAATTTGTGTGAATTTTAAAAATGAGTCTTATATGTATATAGGGGTCTACCAAGAGTTTGTTTTTCAAACAAACCACGACTTTTGCACGCGATCGTCACGGAAGTTTCCTGCATGTGAAATAAATTATACAAGTATTTTTATCTAGTGAAACATGTCAAAATAATAGTAGTTTCATTCATCAATTAATGTTTAAACTTCATTTAACATTTTTTTATCGTCAAATTATTGATAATAAGTATTCTACTTGACAGCAAAACACTATGACGTCACTATATCATATTTCATACAAAACCCTTGACAAAGGTCGTTTTTGACATTTAATTAAAAGTGCTTGATTTGACTAGTTGGAAACAACCCTATTTCCCTATTTCCATAAATTTTCTAAAAGCGCCTTTATCGGCCCTTAATATTATATTAGTAGCGATCGATAGAGGGTGCATTAAGGAAATGTATAAAAAATGTTCCCGTCGACTAGCCTATCATCACCGTGTAAATTTCGTACTAGACCCTCGGATTGGGTTCTAAATCAATCGTAAATATAAAAATCATAAACTAAGTCGAATGGTATGAATTTGAACGGAATCTACGTGATTTTTGAAAATAAGTCTTATTACTTTACAAATAAGGTTACAATTCAATCGAACTAAAAAATCTATAATAACGTTGATGGTATACATTCAAACTGATGATTCTAAATGTTTTCGGATATTATAACGATCAGCAATTTTTGACAAAAGTGACCTTTGACAAGTAGTGTTCAGTTAGTTTTGAACTTTAATGATGTTCATTCAATACTGGCGCCCTTCTTGTTGAGCGATTTATGGGTGATAAAATGTTCATTGATTTTGAAAATCTGAATGTGGTCATCGACTTTTGATGCTGACTGTACCAGTAAACAAACTATATATTATCTAATTACTTATTTCTTACGCCATAAAACCCGTACAAAGGTCAAAGTCGCCAAGTGTACCTACCTATAATGTAGATATCTAAAACTAGATGGCTGGCATAGGTACGATCTTACTACTAAGACAGCTTCCCACGGTGCGTGGATTTGCGGACGAAACGGGCGGTAAATTTGATACATAACTTCATAGGTGCCGCGCTCGTCCGTCCGCGAAACCACGCACAGTAGCCAAGGCAGCAGGCTTTAGTTATACGGTGTATAATTTTTTTAAACCGGTATCTACATGACAAAGTTTGTGAGGTTAGGATTGATAGGATATGTACAGTAGGTAATTAGGTGCCTAATGCCGTACTATTACTTTACTCTATGGCCTAATTGATCTTGAACCTATCAGATTTGCACACAGAGGTCTGTGGAATTTCACACGGCCTACACTTTTATCACGATAACCGAACCTCACGTGAGCAAGCTTATGCTCGCTTATTGAACTGGTGATCTCAGCTTTTGCTTTAAAAATGATATATTCCATCCTTACATGTGTAAAGGTTGCGTGGTAGAGATCGCTCTTAGCGATAAGCCCGCCCTTTGTACTTTACTCATATTGTAAGACCTCCTACGATATGATTCTGGTGTACAATAAAGTATAAATATATAAATAAAGCTTGTGAGATTTACACGATTTTCATCCCAGAAAAATTTGATTCAAGACATGGATTAATGTAACCATCGTGGATAGTAGACCCAAATCTGAAAAAGACCCCTTAATCCAACGATGATTAAATAAAATGTGAATACCTCATAAAGGTCCAATTCATATCAAAGAATATTTAGGGTAAAGAATATTCTCGATATTATATTCAAAGCTACTAGCATTTTGAATATGTTAAGGAATATTGTAGAGAACTTTGGAAACTTGGACTGTAAGATTAACAGATTAAGGTTAAGCATATTGGTTTGGTTTCTGATGATCATATTTAAGGAATACCCTGGCATAAAGCGTTTAACATAATTTATGATCATGCTCTATAGAAATATTCATCTGTAACAAAATTACTCACTACGCGATTTCCTACAAATTAAATCAAAAGAGAAGATGTCCACATTTTTTTTAGGTAGGTAGGAACGCGATTGAGGCGTTATATAATTACGCAAATATCAATTGTGAAATCCAAATGGACATCGATCAGTTTAGTAGAGTTGCTCAGTAACAATAAAAACGAACATTATTGCTTCTACCTACTTTCCTCACTAAAAGCTTTAGGGGCGTTGAAAGCTAGATATCGGCACACGTAACTCCCAAAGGGCCAATACAAAGCCGATTGCCAGACAGAAGTTATTTCCAAAACCAATTACATCAAACGAATCTAGTGCACATTATTTGTCTATACACCAGGATAACCTAATAAAACGAAAAGAGAAATAGCCAAAAAATTCTAGCGTGTATGAGGGAGGAGCTTTTCACAAACAAAACCTTCGTAACCTTATTATTTTCCAAACACAAAACGCTTATTCCAGATTTTATCGCGATAACACGAAAGAAGTTAACAACCTCTTTCGAGCATAATCATATATATACAGAAACGTAATTTAAAAATAAATATTATTATGTATTTAAATAAATACTATAACACGGTGTTCGAAGTTCGAACACCGTGTTATAGTGGTGTCCTATTTTGAGTCATCGATAAAAAATTGCCACAGCAACAAAACTTAAAGTTCTTATGTTACAGTAAGTAAACTTGAATAAAGTTTTTAATACAGTGGATTCAAATAAAACTCTTGATACAGCCTTCATCAAATTGCATGTGCTACAACATTATTGACTTGTGAATCGACGCCGTAGGCACCGTAGCGCTTGTAAACTATTCACGATTCTTAAGAACTTGATGGTTTCAATTAGTACCAGTTGTTAAACTGTTAAGAATTTCAATTGAAAACGTTGTATATTTATAATTGTATAGTACCTATATTGTTTAACTATATAGGTAAATAAATACAACACTTTTTGGTTCTGCCTCGTTGGTCTCACGGCATAAATGTGCGCGTGGGATTGGGAGATCTCGGGTTCGATTCCCGGGTCGGGCAAAGTTTTATTGGGTTTTTACACTAGTAAATTCTCAGTAGCAGCACGGAGTCTGGTAATGTGCCCGGTACGGCAATAGGCTCACCCCCTATTACGTGGGACTAAAATAAATCTGGCGAAATGTGGGTGTAACATTTACACTTCTGCCTACTCCTTAGGGGAAACAGGCGTGAGACTATAAAAAAAACAATAAATAAAAAACTTGTTGGTTAGATTGGGCCAATATTTAAGTACTTATTTGATTCTTATCCGTTGTTATGGTTACGTCGCGCACCACTGCCTTTTCGGAATTATAAGCTTAATTACTTGTCGTTTGGTCCTTTGTGCCGTCCTGTGGGAATGCGTTCGTTACCAGGTGTCCGTTCTCTAAAAATCGTTAGTGAAATTTCGCTTTACGTTTGAATTAGTGAGGTCAGATGCATAGTGAGATAGACCAATCCCATGATAGACAAGCCAGTATTTTCAGATCTGGCTAGACTAGAAGATGACTGCGGCCTTTAATACATTCATACATACATACATAGACTCACGCCTGTTTCCCCAAAGGGGTAGGCAGAGGCATATTAAACGCCCACTTTTCGCCAGTGTTTTGATCCCACGTAATAGGTGGCGAGCCTATTGCCGCTTATTGGGACATTTTGTTGCCAGAGCCTCGTCCGTTGATCGGCAGGTGCACCACCTGCAGGTGAGGTTGGCTTGGGACCCTAAGTTCTTGGTGGGAACCCTATGCACCCGGCCTTTAATAAAGTCTTGAATATTAATCTAAACAGCGCAGGATAATGATGATATCTCATTAATAAATAATCTGATCGTACGTAGTAGCTTCTACAATGTTATTAAACATTATTCAAATAAAAATGCAGCCCTTTTCCAAACAGATTGCATAAACATTATATATTCTGTGGCTGCCTAGCAAATATTTTTCAACGTTGAAATAGGTACACTGAACAACAAAGGCAAATTTTAATAATATCGCAGCAGTCATGTTGAGCTTGGCCTGAGACATGCTTTGTTACAATATCGATACGGTTGGAAGAAAATTTCGATACATGCATTGGTATAAGTTATTTCTCGTAGGTAATTACGTTTTTAATGGATATATAGCGTTAAATTTAGTTGGTAAAGTCAAATCACATAACTTGTAACCCTAAAATATTGGCTTTAATAGTATAGGTACCTAATTGTTTAGTTAGACGTTTGCTTGTCGCACTCATTTTTCGAAATGGAGCATTGTGCGAAGGAGGTGGCTATGTTGAAATCGATTGATCGAAACAGTTCCCTTACAAGTCCTTAATTTGGACAATGCTGCACGGAACCTCAAATTTCGATTCAGAGATTGTTTAGAAACCTCTTGCTTTAAGTTCTTTCTGTCCGTTGGTTGAACGTATTTGGAAAATATTTCGAGATACAAGATGCTAGAGCAGGCTTAACGTTTCTAAAATAAACTAATATACCATAAGCTGGTGTCTCTTCGGCCTCCGTGCAGCCCCTGCTATCCTTAATGGCAATATTGTTTGTTTAACAAGCATCTACATACTTAAGCAAAGCAAATTAATAAAGCTAATAATACCAGTGACAAGTCACTTACCGTAATGCACATTAACTTAGTATTTAATATATTATAGTGCTCGGCGTTACGCGAGTAATCTCATTAAAACTGAATCTAAGTGACGTAGTTGACACGTCTTCAATCTATAGCCAACTCAACTTACTCTTACGGATAATAAAAAATTCATACCAATGCATGCTACGGTAACTTGTATTATAATATCGCTGTTGAATCTGACACTTTTGAAAACATAGATTCATAAAAAGATATCACGCCGACAGATGTGTAGGTACATATCCAACGTTTTTAGTTTTTCGTAGAAGCTCACCTTTTTAAGTTCGGTTATTTCCAATTTTATTAAAATACTGTACATAATATATTAAATATCTTTACGGAAGTAAAGGTTTAAAAGTCATCAAGGGTGTCAAAGTCGTCATATAGATAGATAGATAGATAGATAATTCTTTATTGTGCAAATGTTGGTACAAATTCGGTGTAAATGACAAGTGTACTACATACATATCAAATGCACAAGGGCGGCCTTATCGCAAAGTGCGATCTCTTCCAGGCAACCTTAGGATGGACAGACTGAAAAGACAAAAAGCTTTGATGTGTAGTGACTAAATATCTGATTACTATAAATTGGTTTTATTTATTATACATACATACAATAGATATGATAGGTGCTAAACATATTATAAATAAATACATACATAATATGATACATACATATATAAACATATTTAATATTATACATAAATATAATACATATACATAAATATAATGCATATACATAGGTACATATAATAATAAGAACACAAAATACAGTGACAAAATTAGTTTACAATGACAAATAATGTTTCTTTAGTGCATTTTTAAAAATGTTCAATGATTTAGCTTGCCTAATTTCGACCGGCAGCGCATTCCACAAACGGACAGCTTGAACAGCGAAGGATTTATCGTAGAAGTTTGTGGAATGTGTTGGCATCTGCAGTCTCAGATCCACCGACGACCTCAAGGTCTTTAAATGTGTGTCATGAAGGAACTTAAAACGTTCTTTGAGATATGTGGGGGTATTAGGATTAAACAACACGTTGTACAGTAACATAAGAATATGGGTATTCCGGCGAAGTCGAATTGGGAGCCACTTGAGCCTGGATCGAAATTCAGATACATGATCATATTTGCGTAAACCAAAAATGAATCTAATACAGAAGTTTTGGAGACGCTCAAGTTTATCAAGTTGGTCCTCATTAAGATCAAGATAGCTGACATCAGCATAATCGAGTATTGGGAGAAGCAAGGATTGTGTAAGCGCAATCTTGGTGTTGGTGGGAAGAAAGTTCCTCAGCCTACGTAATGACCCAGCTGAAACAAACAATTTACGGCTGGTCTCTTGTAATTGTTTTCCCCATGAAAAAGTTTTGTCCAGATAAATACCAAGGTTTTTCACGTTATCTGAAATTGCTAAGATGTTACCATCGAACTCAATCTGCGGCAGCTGTGGCCAATTTATCTTGGAAATCATCCTAGAACTGCCAATTAGAATGACCTGTGTTTTTGTCGGATTCACCTCGAGGCCATAATTTTTACTCCACGCACAGATACGCGCCAAATCTAAGTTTATATTAGAAAACGCCGTTGAAATTGACTCGAGTGGTGCTTGTGAATATATCTGCAAATCTTCTGCATAAAGGTGGTAAGATGAAAGTAACTGTTTGGAGATAGAATTTATGAAAATTGCGAAAAGTAACGGAGATAGCACGCCACCCTGCGGTACCCCGACAGATGTATTACACCACGAGGAGTACGACTCATCGACACGTATACGCTGTCGGCGTCCAAACAGATAACTATGAAACCAGTCAATTACCGTTGGAGATATGTTAATAGAGCGGAGTATGGCAAGCAGGATGTGGAAGTCCACGGTGTTAAATGCGTTGCTAAAATCAAGCAAGGACAATAGCGTCAGTTTTCCACCATCCATGCCCAGCCTTATCTCATCAGTGATATGAACTAATGCTGTGGTAGTACTATGACCAGGACGAAAACCGGATTGGAAAGGATTCAGCATTCTTGGAGAGGAAAGTACAGAGTTGCGTATGTACAAGACGCTCAAGGACTTTAGAAAGGAATGGAAGTATGGATATAGGACGGAAGTCATTAATGGAACAGGGTTTGGATTTTTTAGGTATTGGAACTATTTGTGCATCTTTCCACGCTGATGGAAAGACGCCGCTGGTAACTGAGTAATTTAGGATATGACAAAGGACAGGGAGGATTTCATCTAGGATGGGCAGGATCATGTTTCGACTGATGCAGTCATTACCAACAGCATTGGATGAGATTGAAATGATGCTCTTCTTAACACCACAACAGGAAAATTGCTCGAATACAAAAGGTGAATATCTGGGAGTTGGGACACGTGAAAGATCATGTAACGTGTTTGATTTTGTTTTCCCATCAAAGTTGGGTGAAGGAGTGAAATGTGCGTTAAGCGAATCTATATTTATATCTTTGGCGATTGTGTCATTGCGAGACTTACCAACTCCCAGTGTTCTAAGAAATTTCCAGATTTTAACTGGATCTCCGTTTTCAACAGAGTTGTGAATGTGATGGCGCTGTGCTTTCCTCCACACCTTATTGCAGAGATTTCTGGCACTTGTGTATTTTTCTAAATTTCCAGGGGTTGGACGACATTTATTTCATAAGAATTTTAATTTCGTCAGTAAGCCAAGGTGCGGGTAGGTGCTTCAATTTAATGGCACGGATTGGTGCGTGCTCGTCGTACAGGTGAGTTAACTTATCTGTGAAAATTTTAACTTTGTCATCTACACAGTCTGATGAGTACAGAGGAGACCAATCAATGCTACGGGCATTTTCGCAAAGCTTCAAACGATCCATCCCACCGAAGTTGCGTTGCATGATAATTTTAGGTTTTACCTTTGGTGGGCGTATTTTATACGAAAGATAGATTAAATCATGGTAGGAAAAAGCATCTGCAGAGCACTGACCATGTTTGGATACAAAAGTAGGGGAAGAAACGAAAATGAGGTCAAGGAGAGAAGGTACAGAGTTTGGAAAATGGTGTGTAGCATTGAGAGGAAGAATAGATAGATTGTTCGAATGTAAAATACGCTCGAAGGTCGTGGCACGATTATCCTGTTTTATAATGCAGGTGTTAAAATCACCCATTATAATTGCGTGACTGTAAGAGGGTACTAAAGTTTCTAGGAGATGTTCGAAAGAAGGGAAAAATTTTTACGTAACGAAGGAGAATAATAGACCCCTAGAAGAACTTTAGAATGATTCAGTTCCACTTCTAAGAAGAGATGCTCGCCGGCATTCGAGGGTGGTGGTTGCGATGAGATGCTTACTATACGGAAAGGGATTTGAGCTCGTAGGTATATAGCGACACCGCCACCAGCACCGGCCGCGCGATCATTTCTAATTAGGCGGAACCCCGGAAGAGAATATGAAGTTGATGGCAGACATGGTTTGAGCCATGACTGAAACGAGAATAGCATGTATGTTCTTACAGTCAAAGGTTGTCAGCATATCAGGGAAATGAGCTGGAATACTTTGGGCATTTATATGGACTACATTTAAGTTCCCCGCGACGTCAGAGAACTGAGACTGAAGAATCTCTGCAAGTGAAGGCAGACTAGTGAAACTGTCATTGAGACTACTACTAGCAGTTAAAAAGCTGTCATCGTCACTACTTGTATCTTGCATAATATGTCTAATATAAATATATATTATCTATATATAAATAAAAATATTAATATAATATACTAATAATATGTAAGTTATACTTAAATAAAAATATATATTAAAGCTATGTAAAAACAATATGTCCACCCGCCAGTTGCGTGTTACAAAAAGACTAATGTATATATAACACCACATAGCTTTACAGAACCGAAAAACAAGAGAAAATATGAGATATGATTTAGACCAGGTGATTTCTAATAAATATTTGATAGAGGCAGAAAGATAAAAAACCTGAGATTCAGATAGGGAGTTGAAACAATAAGACAGCTGACAGACAAGAAGTACAAGTGATGGTGACATTAGTGACATTACTGACATGAGATATCGTCGTTGATACTGCAATACCGCGTAACTAACAGTGGATAATACCGCGGAAGTACAAAAGTATCAAATTTTAGATTTCGCTGCAGTGAGCTAACGATGCTGATTGGCTACGAACCACATTCACAGTTCGGCTTATCGCTCATTCAATATGCGAGCAATCACAACTGGTTAAAACTGCGTGAACGAACCTGTCAGAATAATTTGACCAATACCGCGTATACTCGCGATCATAACACGAAGACGTATTGTTTTTGTGTGGTTTCCGGCAAATAAAAGATTTTTTATAGTATTTTATAGTAAAACGAAGCAAAGTAGGCAACGCCAACGTCTTAGAAGAAGACTATCAGCGTCATATTGAACTCAAGAACATGGATCGAGAGGAAAAGAACATGGATAAACAAGCTGCAAAAATGGAATCATTCACACTGTGACTGGTGATTTATTTACAAGTAGTGCTCTCTATTTCAAAACCAAGTAAGCAGTGCACAATTTGACTGTCTACAATCTTGGAACAGCCGATGTCACATGCTATTGGTTTGATGAGACCAATTGTGAAAAGCTACCACCTACGCTTCTTTTTTTGTGGATTACGTAACAAATCTGTTAGATGAAGATGCAAAAGATGTAGTAATATGGACAGACGGTTGCCCATCGCAAAATAGAAACAGTATCGTTTCTAATGCGCTTCTTATACTAGCCATGGATAAAAATATTACAATAACACAAAAATACCTCGAAAGGGGACACACACTGATGGAGGTCTCTCTGTCCATTCTCTCGTTGAGAGAAAGTTAAAAAGCATAGAAATATTTTTGTCATTGCAGTACGCAACACTAACTAAACAAGCAAGAAAGAAACCCTCGCCATACTCTGAGTCATTCAACCGGATCATACTTTTTTCAAGGATCCCATTGGGATTAAGGAATATCAAGTTTATATTATTACATACGACCTGGCCGTAATGCTGGCGATGATTGTGTGGTGGACCTGCGAGTATTGAAATATAATCCTAATGGGACTATTCAGTATAAAAAACATTTTAAAGATGACGTAACCCTATTGCCACGAAGACCACGAAATATCACACTTGCAAATAGTGTTCCATTGGTATTTTCATCTAGAGTGCTAATATTAGAAAAATCAAATATCTGCACTTACAGCAACTAAAAAACGTCATCCCCGTTGTTTGTCATCAGTTTTATAATAACTTACCTTTTAAGAAAAATAAGTAATTTTTACTGACTGAAGACTGTGGTCCCTTTCTTGGATGAACCACTTTTTGATGTTCCTATTATTTAATTATTTTGTTTTGATACTCGTCTCTTTCATTTTGTTTGACTATTTTCAGTCTTTAATTATTTGATTTGTTATTTTTGTAGTAAGATCATATAATTATACTAATAAGTAACTACCAAGTTGTTATGACGACATTTTAATGACGAGACTGTATAAGCTAGTAACTACGAGTACCAAAGTTAAAATGATGAGACTGTGATTACTTAAGGTAATACAACTTCTTTATAATAATATTAATTCTGTTTCATTCTCCCTCCAATTCCGCGTAAATGCCAAAAAGCTCAAATAACAAATGCAACATAAAATTAAAAACAGCGTAAGTGTATTTTCTAGCTAAATATTGACTGGATTAAGTTAAATATTAATAAATAAGGTAACTAATACATATTTCTAAATAGCTGAAAGTTCAGACACTTATTTGTTAAGTACAGCAGAAGTTATTTAGTTTTTTCGCTCTCCTGTAAAATTTGCCATATCGAAGTTACGCGGTATTGCAGTATCAGCGACGATATGTCAAAGTGAAAAATAATATTAAATTATAAAAATAATAGATTACAAAGAAGGTAGAAACTATGAAATGTAAATGCACCCGGTCATGTAAACAAAATCAAGAAGGAAACCTATTTTTTCGATGCTGCGGTCCGCTTGGTCTTCGCAGCAGTAACCTTCAATGCAGGCTTCTCCGGATCCGCGCCTTTGATCTTGTTGACGTCGTCCAAGCACAACACCCGATGCCGCTGACCATCCGCGCCGAGGACGAATACAGAGCCCTCCCTCGTCCAGCGCTTTGTCACGCCAAACTTCTCCCGCGCTGCCATGAACGTCATGTGTCGCGTTCGGGTCAAGAACTCAGACAGCGTTACACCGGAACCCTTCAACTTTGTTTTCGCGAACCAAATGCTGTCTCGTACTGAAGTGCCCTGAAACTTTACGAGGATGGGTCTGGGCTTATTTGATTGAAGACGGCCCATTCTATGGCATCGCTTAATTTCTGCTGTGGTGAATGTATCAAGCTTTAGCCGCTCCTTCACCACTCGGCCAACCACCTTAGCCGTGTCCTCATTTTTCTCCTCCTCGACACCGTGCAGAAGAATCATTTTTCGACGGCTGCATGTCTCCATACCATCCACTTGGCGGGCGACGGACGGCAATTGTTGAGCAAAAGACTTCATTGTTTGCATAATGAAGTCCTTGAAAATGCCAAACTCTTCTGCCAGGCCGCCCGTACCAGTTGAACTCTTCTTGAGAAGATCCGCCTCAAACTTAGCCATCCGTTCTTCAAAATACTGCTGCATATTGTAGATAGAGGATTCCATGATGATGCTGCAGAACTAGTGTATGTGTTTGTGTTATTGTTGTGATTTTTGTGGAGATAACGCTAGACTGGCAGGTATTTAACCTCAGCTGTATTTATTATACATTAAATTTATTAATACTTTATTATAACTATTTTATTTAAAATAATTATACCAGCTGTTCAAAAATAGGTCTTTACTCAACTACCCACCAAAGTGTCATATAGGTATGTACATAAGAGGGGCGAGGTCATAAACTAATGCACAGCAGTTTCGTAAGTGAAAAATGAATTTTGGATCTAACGGTCTTCTTAAAATTCGTTGAACCAATTAGTCCATTCATCAAAAGTGTAAACTTTCGTTTTTAATTGTAACGTACATTTTTAATTGTAACGTTATATTTTAAATTCAAATTGCGTTTAAAATTTGATGTCACAATTAAAATGTTCTGACTGATACTGATGTAGCCTTAAAGTCTTCAAATGTTTTGGTCTAAATATTCTGAACACATCGACCTAAGCTACAATACTATTTCTACATATATTTTGCGGTAATGGCAGATGCTTCCCGCTGGCAAATTATTTCGGCCCATTAAGGCGCTGTTATACCTCAGAAGCCGTGAAACACCTAATTTTTCGTCGCGCATCTAGCCATAACGGTACATATTACAAACTAGCAAAAAATAGAGCTTAAAGTCAAAAGTCTGAACAAAAGACTTTTGAAAGAATTTTTCATGTACGTAAAATAGAATCACGGTAAAAAAATCACAAAATCGAGGCAGAAAATAATCTTTCGTCTCACTGTTTGCAATATTTTGATCGTAAGCTGTCATATTTTTTTTGATAATATTGTAGGAAATCTAATGAACTAAAGAATTACCCTATTTATTTTCATATTATACGTGTATATTTTGTAAAATTAAATAAAATCTGCCAAACGTCTATGATTTTGATGCTCGGTAGATCCCATCAATATCAAACGCTTCAGCAATTTAAACCTTATTAGCATAAGCGGTGTACTGAGTGTCAGTTGCTAGTTTACGCCCCGCCCAGACCTCATCATTCGGCTATGAGCCCTGTGAGAGATAGGTCATGTCGCTTGCGTCTCCGCTGCACGAAATTTTACGTAAACCTGTTTGTTATTATAATACGCCGATTTGAGTTCGTAATTTTATGTTTTATGTTATAGACTGAATACTTTGAATCAAATAGGCTTTTCATGTAACTATGGGCACATATAATTAGGACCTAAGTTTATACTCTTGTTGCGTTTCATGTGTTATTGTTTCTGTGCTTATAAATATATAATTAGAATAATAAAATATGGACAATTAGAGAAATGAAGTTCTACGAGGGATTTGTACAAGAAAGCGTCGTAATAAAATAGAAATTCATCCATGGCCAAGTGATTATGAAATATGTAACATTTTTACACAAATTATTTTCATAAGAGTCTTTTATGACTAGCTATGTTACTTATATATTATCGATTATGCATTATATAAATTATTCTCACAATACATAGCTGCCACAGTTTTCAATTTTTGAAAGAGTAATAACATAAAATCGAATCATTTTATGTACCTATATTTCAAATTCATTAGCTTGTCAGAGCGCCTGGAGCGCTAAGATGCCGCCACGGCGAACAATAATGATGACAGCGCTAATATGGCGCTCCGCAATCCGCACACAAGCGGTAACGAATGTTGTATAATTGTGTTTTGAACATAAACCTTTTTAGGTACATCGGGTAAAACTTTGATTACTCATAAACTATTAGGTATGTCTCAGTACATCTAATATCTTTTTAATTTCTAAAATCAATAATTTATAAGTAAGAAGGTAACTTCTCTGTTTGCTATAACACAAGATATAGTATTTTTTTAATAATAAAGTACGTAACTAATTATCATTATTGTAATTACAGTGAAGTTAAAGATAACAGTTCTGCAACGTCTTACACACATTTGACTTCAGCCATTCCTAACACGATCTGTTCAAGAGCTAGCCAAGAAATGCCAAACAATTTTTTTAACAAATTTACTCAAATTCCGTACTGATAAGCAAAAATTACAAGAGGGATAGCAGTGACTGGTTCGAATTGCGTAAGAATATGTTGACAGATTGAAATTTTTGTATAGTGGTAAAAGGAAGAGATAACAGCAGTAAAGCCAACTTAGTAAAAAATATTTTGTACAAATAAAATATTTGCAATGTAAAATCAGTTGCTCATGGAATCTAAAATGAACAACTGGCTTTGCAACAACTGGCGAAGCAAGAAAATGTGACAATCGAGCCTTGTGGATTATTCGATTATTGGTGCCACGCCAGATGGATTAATAGGTCCAAACACGATTGTGGAAATTTAATGTTCTAAAGTTGCCTATAAGAATGGCCTGGAGAATAGTATAAGAGTAAATAAAATACAAATATGGAAACATGATAAAAAAGTGAACTGACTAGTCTAAACAAAAATTGTAATTGTTATTACCAAATTCAGGGGCAACGCCACGTTACACGCAAACAAAAGTGTTTATTTGCTGTGTAGAGTCGCGAAAGTATACCACTAAAAATAGAAACTATAGAAAGAGATGATGTTTTCTGGGAGAAGCTTGTGGCGTTTTATATGAATTGGCAGTTGCCTGAAATTGTTGATTCTCGTCAAGCTCAAGAGATGGCATTGCGAGATCACGGAGAGGAAAATGTTTCATCAGTGCTTGAAATTTCTACAAAACCAAGCCGTAAAAGGAAAGTAAATGAAACTGTGCCTCGTGCAACAACAGCAAATAATAAGTATTGAAGCCTTATCACCTCACACACTGCCTTTAACATTCGATGAGAATAAAGAAAACCTGCCGGGTTGTAGCAGACAGCTAACTTTTGATGAGCTGTAAACTCTGTATTTCGTTAATAAATTATAAATGAATATAAATAAATATCTTTTAATATTTATTTTCTTTGAAACAACACATATTTGAAGCGAAAGAATTTTTCTATATTTTTCCATACAAACATGTATGACGAGAGCTAACGAAAAAGCAGTAACTCAAATTCTAATTCTATAATTTTCTAAGCGACATAGCAGTATCTCATGAATAAGGTATATCCACATATATTTTTGATGTTTCATCTATTTTGAAAAATAATAATGGGTTGGGTTTCGAAACGAGTCGCCTGAATTTGAGGGTATTGGTAGTGTAGGGGGCTTAAAGTAGTTCATTTAATCCCCTAAAAGTAATTTTGGCTGCCGGAGTTGCGTCTAAATATTTTTAAACAATTTCCAAAGAACAATGGTCACTTTGGCCTTTAGCACGTCTGATAATGAGTCCTATACCAAAAAAAAGTACATTTTTTTATTATTTTGATCAAAGCAAATACATATTTTTAGGACTTGGGAGAAAGAAATAATGTATTTACAGTTTATTTTTTAAACTGTACCCCTAAACAAAAATAAAATGCTATGAACGCAGTCATAACCTTATTGTCAAAATATACGTTTCATTATACGATATGATAAATAAGAATTATTTATGATAAATAATAATAATTATATTTTTTTTAATGAAAAATCTAAGATTTGACGTGAATGACAATGACGTGAAATGGAACGAATACGCCATTTCTGTATCTGTCACTGTTATACCCGGTACATCAACGTCATTCGTTCCTCGCTTGCTGTGAATTGAGTGTTTAAGTTTGTTCGTTAGAAGAACATGTTTTTCTACACACATATATTAGGTACCAGAATTGTTTAATTTACATATTTTTACGAATAAACTAAATAAAAACACAATTTAGTTCATAACCTTAAACATACTTTATAAAGAATAAAAAGGTATTCCCAAGTTTTTAAAATTCATATCTATACTAAAGTTAAATAAAGTAACATAAAAATATTGATAAATAACTCCACAGCAATAGACGTGAAAAAAAATTCTGGTCCACCTTTGTATGGGAACCGACCATTGTTCTTTCATAAATACTTTGGCAATTATGCAAAACGGAACATAGTTTTTATACTTTAGTACAGTTTTACAAATGTAATTTTTAGGTTTTATGTGAAAAACGTGAAACGAAACGCAAAACTGCCATCTTGGAATGATCATATTGACAGCTAATGTCAAATTTGTGCGTCATTGCTTTCGAGTGCCTTGGGTTAGGTGCGACTGTATAAGTAAATAAATAGGTTATGTTAGGTTATCTTTTGACCCTTAATCCGAAAATAGGAGCCCTTCGCAGGGCTCCGACAACCTTAGTTTATTAAACTAGTGTGATGAATGTGCAAGTTGGCAGTGCCATACACACCGATGTTTGGAGATTTTTTTTTTCAGAGGAAACCAAGTATTTTCGGCAAGTGAAAATGGTGAGGGGGGTTTCAAGACCTCCCCTGCACCCTCTCCAATCACTCACAACCCCTAAAAACGGCGACGTATTTCGAAACCTTTGCCATAATAATTATACCTATAATAACAATAAACATCCATAAATAAATAAAAGAAATCAACTTTTTCTTTATCTCGTAACTCGCTTTAGTTGAGATACGGCTTTTGCGCTTAGTAGAGCAGTATTGTGTTTTTTAGGGTACCGTAGCCAAAAATTGTAAAAACGGAACCCTTATAGATTCGCAATGTCTGTCTGTCTGTCCGCCCGTATGTCACAGCCAATTTATTGCAAAACAGATTTGAAAGCTGGCAGGAATGGAATTAGATGTAGCTATTCTATGAACTGCTTCACTATTTTTATACATAAACAAAACAAACATAATAATGGCCTCTCCATACATGGAACTGACTTAATTATTTTTATCATCTTTTCGTCAACATTTAATACCTATAACGTCTAATGTAAACCAGTTTTGCTCATGGCTGCACTGAGAACAAAAATTGCGCTATGCCTATATTGCACAAACAGATTGATGTATGTAATATAAATTTTAATATCAGTATCTCAATTCAATATGCTAAAACGTTTTGCTTGCGATTTTGAAATATTGGAATACGGATGTCGCCAGAATACGGCCGCACGCGACGAGAATGAAGGGGGGCGCCCCGCAGTAGACGGAGCTAAGCTCCCTTCACCTCCCCTGCTTCACCCCCTCATATACCAAAACAGTCGCTTAGGACAGCGCCTTAAGGACGCGTTTACGCTTGCATCAAAAAAACACATATTTCCGGTACATTTTACGACAATTTTAGGTAATAACTAATGATTACGATAAATTGATTACTTTTTTATCTATAAATCAATTTGAAAATAAATAAAAAATATTTAATTAATATTAATGTAAAATCGATTCGAAACGGCCTCTTAAATCAAAAATAGGCATATACTGCTATTTTTGGGTACAATTTTCTCTCTATTTTTACATTTATTTAGATTTTCAAAGATAGAATAGGGTAGTAAATATAGTCAACTCAAAAACAATTTGATTATTTTTTTTCAAAATATTGTAAATTGACTCAAAAAAAGCAAAAAATCATCTTACATTTTTCTTCTATTTTGCTCGCATACGTGTGTCTTAATATGTGGCAATAAGGTTCGTTTTATTTAGCCACTTTCTTGATTTATATATCCAAATTCTGCAATGAGATCTCAGTCTGCGCTTGAGCGCCGTCGGGAGTGGACTCTATGTTGCTTGTCGCTGCAGCCCGAAGACGAAAAAAGCAATATACGAAAACAAAATATTCGCTAAAATCAATTTGATGCTTCTCGTATTCTGTGCGAATAACGTACAAGCAGAGACGAGCTAGAATATTATTACTTTATTTTCTCCGTTATGTTGAGTCAGGATATATTTCGGTATTTAGATATTATTTTGTTTCTTGCGTTGAAATCTGGTAAGATTATCTGGACTGATGGTATACCATCCCGTTCAAGTGTTGCGACTGGAACTCATAAAAGAGTAGACCTAGTTATGCCAGGTTGGGGCTCATTTTATTTGTTTTGGTGAGACCCTATCACTGGTACTAGTGAAGTAACCTTCCAAGGTTATTCTATGAGTCGTGCTGGTACTCATATGTGAGTAGAGCTAGGCATGCCGAGTTTGGGCTTATTTTGTTTGTACATAAGAGACCCTACCACTGGAACTTATGAAGTAACCTTCCAGGGTTATTCAATGACTCTTGCTGGTACTCATGTGTGAGTAGAGCTAGGCATGCCGAGTTTGGGCTCATTTTGTTTGTACATAAGAGACCCTACCACTGCATTTTATGAAGTAACCTTCCAGGGTTATTCAATGACTCTTACTGGTACTCATATGTCAGTACAGCTAGGCATGCCGAGTTTCGGTTCATTTTGTTAGTACATAAGTGACCCTACCACTGGAACTTATGAAGTAACCTTCCACTGTTATTCGATGACTCTTGCTGGTACTCATATGTGAGTAGAGTTAGGCATGCCGAGTTTGGGCTCATTTTGTTTGTACATAAGAGACCCTACCACTGGAACTTATGAAGTAACCTTCCAGGGTTATTCAATGACTCTTGCTGGTACTCATGTGTGAGTAGAGCTAGGCATGCCGAGTTTGGGCTCATTTTGTTTGTACATAAGAGACCCTACCACTGGAACTTATGAGGTAACCTTCCAGGGTTATTCAATGACTCTTGCTGGTACTCATGTGTGAGTAGAGCTAGGCATGCCGAGTTTGGGCTCATTTTGTTTGTACATAAGAGACCCTACCACTGGAACTTATGAAGTAACCTTCCATGGTCATTCAATGACTCTTGCTGGTACTCATGTGTCAGTAGAGCTAGGCATGCCGAGTTTGGGCTCATTTTGTTTGTACATAAGAGACCCTACCACTGGAACTTATGAAGTAACCTTCCATGGTCATTCAATGACTCTTGCTGGTACTCATGTGTGAGTAGAGCTAGGCATACCGAGTTTGGGCTCATTTTGTTTGTACATAAGAGACCCTACCACTGCATTTTATGATGTAACCTTCCAGGGTTATTCAATGACTCTTACTGGTACTCATATGTCAGTAGAGCTAGGCATGCCGAGTTTGGGTTCATTTTGTTTGTACATAAGTGACCCTACCACCGGAACTTATGAAGTAACGTTCCAGGGTTATTCAATGACTCTTGCTGGTACTCATGTGTGAGTAGAGCTAGGCATGCCGAGTTTGGGCTCATTTTGTTTGTACATAAGAGACCCTACCACTGCATTTTATGAAGTAACCTTCCAGGGTTATTCAATGACTCTTACTGGTACTCATATGTCAGTACAGCTAGGCATGCCGAGTTTGGGTTCATTTTGTTTGTACATAAGAGACCCTACCACTGGAACTTATGAGGTAACCTTCCAGGGTTATTCAATGACTCTTGCTGGTACTCATGTGTGAGTAGAGCTAGGCATGCCGAGTTTGGGCTCATTTTGTTTGTACATAAGAGACCCTACCACTGGAACTTATGAAGTAACCTTCCATGGTCATTCAATGACTCTTGCTGGTACTCATGTGTGAGTAGAGCTAGGCATAGCGAATTGGGCTCATTTTGTTTGTACATAAGAGACCCTACCACTGCATTTTATGATGTAACCTTCCAGGGTTATTCAATGACTCTTACTGGTACTCATATGTCAGTAGAGCTAGGCATGCCGAGTTTGGGTTCATTTTGTTTGTACATAAGTGACCCTACCACTGGAACTTATGAAGTAACCTTCCAGGGTTATTCGATGACTCTTGCTGGTACTCATATGTGAGTAGAGCTAGGCATGCCGAGTTTGGGCTCATTTTGTTTGTACATAAGAGACCTTACCCCTGGAACTTATGAAGTAACCTTTCAGGTTTGTCAGGTTTATTCGAAGACTCTTAGTGGTACTCATATGTGAGTAGAGCTAGGTATGTTCCAGTGGTAGGGTCTCTGATGTTCATACAAAATGAGCCCAAACTCGGTATGCCTAGCTCTACTCACATATGAGTACTAGCAAGAGTGATCGAATAACCCTGGAAAGTTACTTGATAAGTTCCAGATGTAGGGTCTCTTATGTACAAACAAAATGAGCCCAAACTCGGCATGCCTAGCTTTACTTCCATATGAGTACCAGCAAGAGTCATTGAATAACCCTGGAAGGTTACTTCATAAGTTCCAGTGGTAGGGTCACTTATGTACAAACAAAATGAGCCCAAACTCGGCATGCCTAGCTCTACTTACATATGAGAACCAGCAAGAGTCATCGAATAACCCTGGAAGGTTACTTCATAAGTTTCAGTGGTTGGGTCTCTTATGTACAAACAAAATGAGCCCAAACTCGGCATGCCGAGCTCTACTCACATATAAGAACCAGCAATAGTCATCGAATAACCCTGGAAGGTTACTTCATAAGTTTCAGTGGTTGGGTCTCTTATGTACAAACAAAATGAGCCCAAACTCGGCATGCCTAGCTTTACTCACATATAAGAACCAGCAAAAGTCATCGAATAACCCTGGAAGGTTACTTCATAAGTTTCAGTGGTAGGGTATCTCATGTACAAACAAAATGAGCCCAAACTCGGCATGCCGAGCTCTACTCACATATGAGTACCAGCAAGTGTCATCTAATAACCCTGGAAGTTTACTTCATAAGTTTCAGTGGTAGGGTCTCTTATGTATAAACAAAATTAGCCCAAACTCGGCATGCCTAGCTCTACTCACATATGAGTACCAGCAAGAGTCATTGAATAACCCTGGAAGTTTACTTCATAAGTTGCAGTGGTTGAGTCTCTTATGTACAAACAAAATGAGCCCAAACTCGGCATGCCTAGCTCTACTCACATATAAGAACCAGCAAGAGTCATCGAATAACCCTGGAAGGTTACTTCATAAGTTCCAGTGGTAGGGTCTTTTATGTACAAACAAAATGAGCCCAAACTCGGCATGCCTAGCTCTACTCACATAAGAGTACCAGTAAGACTCATCGAATAACCTTGGAAGGTTACTTCACTAGTACCAGTGGTAGGGTCTCACTAAAACAAATAAAATGAGCCCCAACTTGGCATAACTAGGTCTACTCTTTTATGAGTTCCAGTCGCAACACTTGAATGGGATGGTATACCATCAGTCCACATAATCTTACCAGATTTCAACGCAAGAAACAAAATAATATCTAAATACCGAATTATATCCTGAATCAACATAATGGAAAAAATAAAGTAATAATGTCCATTTAGGTATATAAAAATAAGAAACTTATTTGTACGTAATTTGCACAGCCAGGCCTATAACACATAGATACATATCACAAAAATTCTAAGTCTCAAAGTTATTTAGTTGAACTACATTTCCGCAAATTACCGTACGTAGTACGTACTGTTGCCGCCGTGTCGCTGTAGTGACGCGATTTTGTACCTACTAATTTTGTAAACGCGTCCTTAAGCTAAATTACGAATCACAGATATTGATTAGTAATTAGTAGCACATCTCTTACTAAAGATGGAAAAAATGGCCATCCGCGGATATGCGCTACGAATTTTCAAAGATTATCTCTCTAACAGGACACAGTGTGTAAAAATAGATGACACTGTTAGTGGCAACGTACCCCTTCTATTTGGCGTCCCACAGGGATCGATTCTTGGTCCAACACTTTTCTTACTCTACATAAATTCTTTGTGTACACTATCCCTTCCCTGTTCTTCTATCATTACCTATGCAGACGATACTGCAATACTTGTTCGTGGCAAAGACTTGCCAGAAGTGTTTGCTCGTGCTGAATGCGCACTTAGTCATGTAATGCAATGGTTATCAATCAACCTACTTACACTTAACCTCAGCAAAACCACTTACATAACCTTTTCAAAGACTGCTAAAACCCAACCATCTTTGGACAAATTCAAAATAAGAGCACATAATTGTTCGACATACACGTCCACTAACACCTGTGACTGTCCAACTATACAGAGATCTGACCACACAAAGTATCTGGGAGTATTCATTGATAATGTTATTTCATGGAAATACCAACTGACTAGTCTTACTGCCCGCGTCCGTAAGATGATATGCATCTTTAAAAAACTTCGTTACTCAGCTGACTTTGACTCTGTAAAATTAGTTTATTATGCACTATGTCAGTCAATTCTCACATATTGTATATCCGTCTGGGGTGGAGCTGTAAAATCGTATCTTCTGCCACTAGAAAGAGCGCAAAGAGCAGTCCTTAAGGTTATGACATTTAAACATTATAGATATTCGACTGCCGATTTATATAAATAATGTAAACTGCTTACTGTCAGACAGCTCTTTGTGCTACAAACAATCTGTAGAAAACATGTTGGTCTGGAATATGACATTCAAGTCACAAGAAAGCGACGAGGACGTATGGTCTGCCAAGCCCAAAGCTTTAGAAGTGCGTTAGCAGCGCGCCACCACAGGATTGTAAGCTGTCATCTATATAATATCCATTAACTAGTTCACAATGCAAGAAGCAAGTTACCATATGGCTCTTGTCCAAAACATATGAAGATACACACACACACACACACATAAATATATATTTAAGTGTATATATAATAACTATATATATATATATATATATATATATATATATATAAATGTGATATGATTCTATATATTTATATTATTAATATGTATGTACATTTTTACTTCACTTTAAGTGCAAACTGTACGAGAGCCCTGGTACCCATACCACAAGTGAAATCTTACTTTGGGTACCAGTGGTCAACAAAATGATTGTACCTATATTTTAAGATTTTTTATAATTTATGTGTATTTTTATTGTGTATCTTTTGGGTAAAAATAAATTAAATTAAAAAAAGTATGCCTTGCCCTGCCTGCGTAGGCAATCAAGCATAAATTATGTACAAAATAATAAAATATTTAGTAATCAATATATTAGGACATCTTCACTTAGTACACTATCAATGTGCCGATGCAGTGATATCTGTGGCAGAACGACATATATTTTTTTTGATATCTATTATTCTTACAGGAAGAACACTAAATCTGGCAAGCATACATAATTGCAGATTCTATCTTACGTGTATAGTTGTTACTGGCAAAAATTAAGCTACCTACAGAAATGTAAAACACAGGTTGCAATTTCGATCAAGATTAAAATAATTATAATAAGACTGCCTCGTTGGTCTCACGGCATAAATGTGCGCGTGGGATTGGGAGGTCTCGGGTTCGATTCCCGGGTCGGGCAAAGTGATATTGGGTTTTTCCATTAGGAAATTCTCAGGAGCAGCTCGGCGTCTGGTAATGTGCCCGGTACGGCAATAGGCTCGCCCCCTATTACGTGGGACCTAAAACTTCCTGGCGAAATGTGGGTGTAATATTACACCTCTGCCTATTCCTTCGGGGATACAGGCGTGAGTCTATAAAAAATAAATTAAAAAAAATGAAAATAATAATTTAAATTAAATCCCTTCTGCATGCTAGTTCTATTAAATTCATTGTCCTTCTAGAAATGTAATATTAAATAGTACCTATACCCAAGCATTACCTGAATTAACAGTGCTAGAAAACTATTTGATTCAAAGTATTCAGTCTATAACATAAAACATAAAATTACGAACTCAAATCGGCGTATTATAATAACAAACAGGTTTACGTAAAATTTCGTGCAGCGGAGACGCAAGCGACATGACCAATCTCTCACAGGGCTCATAGCCGAATGATGAGGTCTGGGCGGGGCGTAAACTAGCAACTGACACTCAGTACACCGCTTATGTTAATAAGGTTTAAATTGCTGAAGCATTTGATATTGATGGGATCTACCGAGCGTCAAAATCATAGACGTTTGGCAGATTTTATTTAATTTTACAAAATATACACGTATAATATGAAAATAAATAGGGTAATTCTTTAGTTCATTAGATTTTCTACAATATTATCAAAAAAAATATGACAGCTTACGATCAAACTATTGCAAACAGTGAGACGAAAGATTATTTTCTGCCTCGATTTTGTGATTTTTTTACCGTGATTCTATTTAACGTACATGAAAAATTCTTTCAAAAGTCTTTTGTTCAGACTTTTGACTTTAAGCTCTAATTTTTGCTAGTTTGTAATATGTACCGTTATGGCTAGATGCGCGACGAAAAATTAGGTGTTTCACGGCTTCTGAGGTATAACAGCGCCTTAAATGCTCATTTTATAGTCGTCTATTTTCCTTGTGTACTAAACTTTAGCCGTCGGACGGTCGGACATAAGTTAATAATGCAACGGTAGATTGTAAACAATGTCGCAGTTCGTTAAGCAGCTGGGCCAATCCCAAAGGTGAGCAAACGCAAACCAGAAACCCAAAACGACAAGTTCTCCGTACTCATGTCCGCAGGCGTGGTTTACGAGAAAAGGTGTTAACCTTAAACCTTTACGCTAAGTAATGATATTTTGGGACCTAAATGTTTTATGTGACACCTATTCTTTGAAATTTGGCTTTTTCAGGCACCAGCTAACCTGAATATATTTGAGTCTGCACGAAGATAAAATATATTTTAGAACTTTAAATCCTTGGGGAAGGTATCGCAATGCGATTACGTCATAATAAAGTTTCGTTAATGTTTTAAGATAATAGCAAATTTATTTTTGATATATAAAAAAACATTTATAAAACATCTGCTCAGAAGTTTTAATTGACAGATTATCCAACCTGCCAAAAATGACGAGGATATCAGTTATTTATAACTCAAATTAGAGACTGGAGTGTTCTAAAAAGTTAACAAAATTTGGATGTTGTTTATGTAGTTACATGGTAATTTCTTTTTAGAATAAAAATGTGTTCTATTATTAACATGCTACAAATAGATAAAAATAAAATAAAATAAGTAGCAGTATCTATTAGCACCAGAAAAGTATTTTTGTTTCAACTAAATTAACTACATACCCAAGCGCATCTACGTATCATTTTTATATAATTGATACTATAAGTACATGTAAGCCTAGGTCTTAAATGCTCATTTTATAGTCGTCCATTTTCCTTGTATCCTAAACTTCAGCCGTCGGACGGTTGGACATAAGTTAATAATGCAACGGTAGATTGCAAACAATGTCGCAGTTCGTTAAGCAGCTGGGCCAATCCCAAAGGTGAGCAAACGCAAACCAGAAACCCAAAACGACAAGTTCTCCGTCCTCATTTCCGCAGGCGTGGTTTACGAGAAAAGGCGCCAACCTTTAACCTTTACGCTAAGTAATGACATTTTGGGACCTAAATGTTTTATGAGACACTTATTATTTGAAATTTGGCTTTTTCAGGCACCAGTTAACCTGAATATATTTATGCGTCTGCACGAAGATAAAATATATTTTAGAACTTTAAATCCTTGGGGAAGGTATCGCAATGCGATTACGTCATAATAAAGTTTCGTTAATGTTTTAAGATAATGGCAAATCTATTTTTGATATATAAAAAAACATTTATAAAACATCTGCTCAGAAGTGTTAATTGACAGATTATCCAACCTGCCAAAAAAGACGAGGATATCAGTTATTTATAACTCAAACTAGAAAAGTCTGGAGTTTTCTAAAAAGTTAACACAATTCGGATATTGTTGATGTAGTTACATGGTAATTTCTTTTTAGAATAAAAATGTGTTCTATTATTAACATGATACCAATATATAAAGAAGGTTACCCTAATTTTAAAATTACTTACAAGGTTTCACTCAACGGAAACATTAATTTGTTTTTAGAATAACGGCATATTGAATGTTTACTAACGTCTCTTATCGAGCTTTAATATTATTTTAAGATTTATTTCAATATTTTTCTCTGTCTAGATGACGATAGTACCTACATTATAGCGCAGCGTTATGAATTGTCGAATTTCACTGTCTACTTTATTCTAAGATTCTTTGATTATTATAGACTAAATTAATGCAATACAATAACAAATATTTGTTCCATTTTTTATCTTAATTTTTTATTTTGAAATTAACAGAAAAAATTTTGGAACTATAAGAATATTATTTCATTTAAACGTTTGATATCGGAATCGCTCGCTGTATAGGCGTATCCTATTTATAAATGCCACCTTGCGTGTCTTTTATTTTAATATGTATTCAAAATCATAATTGACGATAAGAATATCTTATTTCTGAAACACTTTAGGAAGACCATAAAACGTCTGTTATGTATTACTAAGAAAATATAAAGTAAAACCTTTTCAGAGCCGTTTTCAATTTTAATTTCAGAGCGAGTCGTTGAAGTACAAAAGGCGTATTGAATAATTTGAAGTAAGTAGGCCTTTGAGGGGGAAATGGACGCGAGTAGTTTTTGTTCTTTTATTCGGTATTTCTTACAAAAGTCCGTAAAACGGAACATTTGTGCTATTACGTCGGCGCTTGTAACCAGTATTGCGGCCATTTTTCACAGAATTTCCTTTATGAATTGTGATGAACTGTACTTAATCGGCGAATTAAGATAGTCAGAAGAATGGGTAACTAAGTAACTAAATTATAAGCTGTTTTGAAGTATGTATCTCTTGCAGTAATTCTATATTTTGAGAATTGTGGTCTCTAGCGTTTATAAAACGTCCCGTTATAAGTTCACTGCTTATAAATGCGTAGGTTGCGGAGAAATGTGAAGCCAACGCCATGTATTCTTAAGATATCGACTTTGTTAGACTTACCTTAGGTAAGAACTTTGAGTTGCCCATTTTTTTTGTCGACTACGGTGGAAACTCTCCAGATGGCTCAGAGCCATCTCAACTCGACGCCAACCCGGCCAGAGTGTGATCGACCGGGCTTGGGGCTGGCGGAGGAGGTGTGTGGAGGCTCTCCCCTACAGGCGGGGCATACCCACTAAAACCACCGCGGTGTCCCTACGGGTCCCGTGTAGTGGTGCGGTCACGCGATTCGCGGATAGCATACTTTTCCGTGACCCCGCCCGGGATTGGCCCGCCGTTGGTGTTGGCGGGCCCCGTCTCGTTATGACTTGGGAGGCGGCGCGTACACTACGGCGCCTCCTTGCCTTTTGGCGGACGGGGTCCAGCCCCAGCGCTCGCCGTCCGCAGGCACTAAAACGGCCGCAGAGGATAGGGAGGTAGGCAACTTGACAACACCGCATCTCCTCTTCCTCTGCGGCCCCACCGCAACGCTACAAATGGTGCGCTCCCATTTGGTCGCGGGGGATAAGGCGCGCGGCAACGCAACACCGACACGCCTCTCCTCCCGCGACCGCACCCGACTGCGAGGGACAGACAGAATTTTCCCCCGCACCCGCACCTTTGGACGCATCCTACGCAGGCCTCACCCAAGCCCACGTGGAGCGTCCACTCCCGAGATACACCGCTTAGCTTCACCGTGGGTGTCCAAGCTACGGTTACTGAGCCCGTCCCCCACCACGACAAGGTGGAGATCCCACGGGACGGGGGGTAGGTAAGAACTTTGAGTTGCCATTTTAAAATGCAGTAAACTAAATATATAAATTATAGTTTTTCATTATACTTATTCGCTGCATGTCCTTCATAAATAATAATTTTATAAATGGTCGGATATTCGATATTTTTATACGGCTCATAAATTATTACCTTATCAATTCATTGTATTAATATTACTTAAGATTGTAATATTAGTACAGATTAGTAAAGATTGGCTTATTGCTATGTTAGTGAGATTATTTGTTTTTTTAACATGTATTTTTCACATACTTCATGGAAGCCGTTATGGCCTAATCCTGCCTCGCAGCCATGGCTCGATACGCGCTGGACTCGACTCGCGTTCTGTAGACCAATAAACCTTTCATCTATAAAATCGAATAAATAATTCCTTTCCCAAAAGATTTTTCTTTTGTGTTTTTAGAAAAACGAATTCTTTTGGAAATTATTCATGCTGCGCATCATTTATACAATGGAATAGCGAAGCAAAGGAACATCAAATTGGGAATGATTTGTATATCACAAGTATGGGGATCGAATCCATAAAGACATTGTAGTAGTCTAAGATCCTGCGACAAATTAGTGCACAAACCGAGTTTTCGCTAAAAAAACAAATTTTTATATAAATTTATGATAAGGAGAATACATATTTACCTACTAGGTTGCCTATTAAAATGTGGCCGCAAGTATTTAAAAAAAAATTTTTGGTTAAGTATTGATTTTTAGGAAAAAATGTCGTCACTTGTTTTTTTAATAAAATATCGTCTACATTACGGCAAGATATATAAATATTCTGAAAAATCACGGTATGTGTTCAAGGGGACTTGAGAATGGTTTAGATTCACAATTTAGTCCACTGGAAAATGTTTATTGTACTTAATTTTTAATTTGTAAGTAGTTTTGTATGTTGGAATGTTTCACATTAGAACCGACGGACTGCGCTGCTATCGCACTGTCAAATCTTATAATAATTATTTCGTCAAGGAGTACATCGAAACCTTACCTGAATAATAAAACATTAAAAAATAAAGATTTCGAGTCGACAACATATATCCGCAAAATTCGGATTGTCGAGTATTTTGTTAAATTCTAATGGTTCTGACAGACAAATCACATTCGCCATATTGGCCACTCTAGCAAAACGCGGAAAACGCCACAGATACCGGATACCATTTTGAGTATTACTAAGTCTTAATACTAAGTAGTTTGTATGTGTAAATACTTTTTGCAGTTATATTTCTTAAACAGTTAAAACTTGGTTAAAACGACAACTATATGTATCCGCCCAATAAAGGAGATTTGTATCAAATATAAAAAAAAATTAAAATGTCTTAACTAATATAATAAAGCGAAAGAGTTTGTTTGTGTTTTTTGTTTGTTTGTTTGAACGCGCTAATCTCAAAACTACCGGTCGGATCTAAATAAATATTTTTGTATACGATAGCCCAGTTATTCCGGAAGGCTATAGGCTATATAACATAACGCTTCGACCCTTTGGGGCCGGGCAAAAGGCTAAAAAAGCTAAAAGATAATGTCGGCTAATCTCAGGAACGAGCAGTCGGATTTTAAAAATTATTATTGCCTATGATAGCCCAATTATTCCGAAAGGCTATAGGCTATATAAAATTACGCCACAACTTTTAGGGGCCAGACAAAAATAATAAAATGGTCAAACGAGAAGGGGGAGGGTTGGGTCAAAGGCAAAAAAAGGCTAAACGAATAGGATACAATCTATATGGGTATCGTTTTCGAGATTTTCGGGACGCTCATTTATAATATGAAATTTATTTAGTGATCCAAGATGGCGGACGGGAAATCAAAGATGGCGGATGAGAAAATTTAAAAAATCAATATGGGTATCACCTTCGATATTTTAAGGGGTGGGGAATCGAAATACAACATCTATTTCGTGATCAAAGATGGCGGATGGGATATCAAAGATGGCGGATGGGAAAATTAAAAAAAAATCAATATTGGTATCGTCTGCGATGTTAAAAGGGATGGGGAATCCAAATACAACATCTGTTTCGTGATTCAAGATAGTGGATGGGAAATCAAAGATGGCGGATGGGAAAACTTAAAAAATCAATATGGGTATCGTCTCTGATGATTTAAGGGATGGGGAATCCAAATACAACATCTATTTCGTGATCAAAGATGGCGGATAGGAAATCAAAGATGGCGGACGGGGTTTTTTTTTAAAGTCGATATAGATATCGTCTCCGATATTTTAAGGAATGGGGAATTCAATATTATATATAAAAATCTATGTTTCTTTGTTCAGCATTTATAGACTCTGAAATGATAAAAGATTAAGCGCCAATGGTAACTTTGGAAAAGGGGTTTGGAAAAAAGGGAATTAAATAAAAACTCTTAAAAAGGCGAAACGGAGTTCGCTGGGTCAGCTAGTCTTTATAGAATTTGCCGTGATGTAGACGATATTTTATTAAAAAAACAAGTCAACGAAACGTTTTCCCCAAAAATCAATAACCAAAAAATTCAAAAAAATACTTACGGCCACATTTTAATAGGCAACCTAGTAATTATATACTCTCCTAATCATAAATATACATACGAATTTGGTTTTTACCGAAAACTCGATGAGTGCACTAATTTGTCGCGGGATCTCGTACTATAGGTACTTGTACCTACTAACTGCATAGTTAAGATAATGACAACGGCTGCCTACTTGGACGAAGAGTGTCGGAGCTGTGCTTATAACATATCCATCACAATTGCACAAATTCTCGATTTTCCTCCTTTTATTAGTTATACGGGCATAGATATGCTGTTTCCGTTTCAGCCCACAGACAGTCTAAACTGTTCGCCACGCAGTAAGTAGTTCTTCTCTCGGGAATAAAACCATAGATAGCAAGGTATAGCTATACAAATATTCAGATCAGATTCATTTCAAATTTATGATCCATTAGAGCATTGAGCCCTTGACACGCATAGATAGTGACATAGGGAACTCGTAAACATGTTATAGCCTTTTTGTTTTTGTAGTCAAAGGCATAGTGTGCCATGCATGTTGGAAAATTTCGGGTGAATTATAAAAAAAAACATATTCCTAAACATTCTCCAGTCAATTCGTAATAAAAAAAAAAATCAGGGAGTAGACTAATCTGCTCTTCTCTAATAGGAATATACCTAATATTTTTCTTGTAAGAGAAAGGAAAAAAATAAGAAAATTGTTTTGGGTACTGTCAAGTTTAGATTAAGTTATCGAACACCAACCACCTGTGGTTACGAAGCGGAAGGCTACAAAATGTAGATGTAGTTGCATTGCTGCAAGTGGTTGCTTGGCTGTTACATGCATACTGTTGACACTGTTGTAGTGTGGTTATGTTTTATTTCTACTTAAAGTAGGTACAGTTCTTGCTTACCGTACTAGTACAGCCGGGGAAATGCAGACAGATCGGATCCTCGGGCCAGTTCTTCGCTACATAAAAATGGAAGTCCCACACCTTGTTGTTTAGATATGTTTGAATCGTTTGATGAAACCAAAACAAAAAGACAAACACTAACAAAATTCTAGCTATAAAGCTATATTCAACCCCTAGTTATGTCTAATCTTGTTTACTTTGGTCTTTGTATAATACAGGAATGTTTTATGCATGATTGACATTATTCAAAATGATATTAAAAGCCGTGGTATTAGCATGAAGACAATACGGAAAATATTTATACAGTTCGAAAGACAAACTAGAGCATAAAAACTTTAACAAACAAACATTAGATTGTATCTGAAACAAGTGTAGCTACGTCGCATTGTAGACACCCATTGCTATGTAGCATTGCTACGAGTTTGTGACGTCACTGCTACGTAACATTGTTCATAAGTAATTCGTATTTGTTCGTATTACTTTATTTATTCTCCGTATGCAGGCAGTGCAAGTCATTCAAGTTTTCAGAAGGAACCAATATTCATTATTCCCCGGTCCATATATTATCAGAATCTCAAGTCATTAATTTTACAATTATTTTGTATGTGTATCTACTTTTTTCTTAATATCGAGGTAAAAGTATATAGCTTGACAAAATAAAGTCTATAAATAGAAGCTAATTTCGATATCGGAACTGATCTCATAAATATTTCCAATAAAACTTTTTTATGCTTGAAATAAATTAAAAGTTACCTTTAATGATTCAGGCATATACTGCACTAAGATATCGGCCACAGCTGGGAGCTCGTCTTCTGAAACCAATCGAAAGTTTTTCCCTTCGGGCACGATTTCCATCTCTGAAACAAACGAAATTCTCCTTTCACTTAGGCATTGATTTTAATCTAGGAAAACGGCTGCGTCATTCTCAGTGATTGGAGCTTTAAAACTTATATCATACTTAAGGTTTCGATAGACGTTTTCTTTCGCAGACGTTAAAAATATCGTTCAATTGGATTGCTAGTATCGGGTCTACATATGTATTTAAACCAAATAGGTACACGTTCAAACACACGTTGAACTTATCCAAGCCATTAGGAAGCGTTTAGTGACAAATATATGTTTAGTACGATAAATATTATGAGCAATTCAACAAACAGGTCTTATTTTGAATGGTAAATGCACTGGTAAAGAAAAAGAAAATGTTTGTTAAGCTGCGATAGGTAGGCTTTGGTCACAGTGATTTAAAAAAATCATGCGGTTGACTATGAAACTTGGATATGATAGGTATATCGGTGTATAAACGAAATATAAAACAAGATAGTCAGAATAAAATGTTTACTTTGTACTTAAATTAAACGCTATTATAAAACGTGGACGCCTGGAGGAAACTAGTCACTGATTAAATAAAAATTAAAAATAAATGTATTTATAATTTGATACTACAACTACTTAGATAAGATGTCATTTTATTGTTAAATAATAATTAAGGTGAATATTTAGAAAGGATTGTAGTTGTCGTCTACCCCCTGCAGAGCTTAAAAATCCTTGTGAGTTCATGTCTGTGATCTGGATCTGTACATGCATAAAATATTGTTTACGGCGTTATTATAGGAGATATTTCTAGAGATAGAGATTTAAACCATTGTCTGAACCGACGTGAACATCTATAGTAGTGCACCCGAAACTGTCATCTACAAAGGCGAGAAACTATTCCTAGTAAATATGTATTATGGTGTACAATAACAACGGTCCACGGAAATGGATGAAATACAGGTAAACACAAAAACCACAAAAAGCATTATGGCTCATGACAAATGTAAATAAATGTTAAGACAACGTTTGGTGAAGTGCCAACAGAGCTGAAATATTATACCATAAAAGCTTTATTTCTACTAACTACCTAATACCTTTATTCAACGGGGACAAGGCTTTCTAAAGAGTATGGGCTTGGTCCCTATTTTTGATAGCAGGGTGGGTATACGCCGCTCTGCTTTTCATACAAACTTTTAAGACCATAAACATTTTACTAATTCATTGCCGATGTAATGAAATTTGGGACGTATATACAACGGTCGACGGTCGATATCGTAACACAAAAACTGTTAGAATTAAAAGCAAACTCCAACTTTCTCTATCGAAATATTTTTTAATTAATACTGGCAGATATATATGAATACTTTTACCTGTTTATTATCCTTTTACCTTTTTTTTAATTAAAATAATCTGGTACCCGGTAGGGGACCAGATTATTTTAATTATTTTTGCAGGTTTACGGGTACCAAAGGGCACCTAAATAGGGGACCAATCTACATCTTTTATTCCGGGGGACGAATATTAGGGGACCAGTCGGTACCGACCCGTTAATACAAAAGCATAAAGAGCAGGTAAAAGTATACATATATATCTGCCAGTATTAATTAAAACATATTTCGATAGAGAAAGTTGGAGTTTGCTTTTAATTCTAACAGTTTTTGTGTTACGATATCGACCGTCGACCGTTGTATATACGTCCCAAATTTCATTACATCGGCAATGAATTAGTAAAATGTTTATGGTCTTAAAAGTTTGTATGAAAAGCAGAGCGGCGTATACCCACCCTGCTATCAAAAATAGGGACCAAGCCCATACTCTTTAGAAAGCCTTGTCCCCGTTGAATAAAGGTATTAGGTAGTTAGTAGAAATAAAGCTTTTATGGTATAATATTTCAGCTCTGTTGGCACTTCACCAAACGTTGTCTTAACATTTATTTACATTTGTCATGAGCCATAATGCTTTTTGTGGTTTTTGTGTTTACCTGTATTTCATCCATTTCCGTGGACCATTGTTATTGTACACCATAATACATATTTACTAGGAATAGTTTCTCGCCTTTGTAGATGACAGTTTCGGTGCACTACTATAGATGTTCACGTCGGTTCAGACAATGGTTTCAATCTCTATCTCTAGAAATATCTCCTATAATAACGCCGTAAACAATATTTTATGCATGTACAGATCCAGATCACAGACATGAACTCACAAGGATTTTTAAGCTCTGCAGGGGTAGACGACAACTACAATCCTTTCTAAATATTCACCTTAATTATTATTTAACAATAAAATGACATCTTATCTAAGTAGTTGTAGTATCAAATTATAAATACATTTATTTTTAATTTTTATTTAATCAGTGACTAGTTTCCTCCAGGCGTCCACGTTTTATAATAGCGTTTAATTTAAGTACAAAGTAAACATTTTATTCTGACTATCTTGTTTTATTATTTCGTTTATACACCGATATACCTATCATATCCAAGTTTCATAGCCAACCGCATGATTTTTTTAAATCACTGTGACCAAAGCCTACCTATCGCAGCTTAACAAACATTTTCTTTTTCTTTACCAGTGCATTTACAATTCAAAATAAGACCTGTTTGTTGAATTGCTCATAATATTTATCGTACTAAACATATATTTGTCACTAAACGCTTCCTAATGGCTTGGATAAGTTCAACGTGTGTTTGAACGTGTACCTATTTGGTTTAAATACATATGTAGACCCGATACTAGCAATCCAATTGAACGATATTTTTAACGTCTGCGAAAGAAAACGTCTATCGAAACCTTAAGTATGATATAAGTTTTAAAGCTCCAATCACTGAGAATGACGCAGCCGTTTTCCTAGATTAAAATCAATGCCTAAGTGAAAGGAGAATTTCGTTTGTTTCAGAGATGGAAATCGTGCCCGAAGGGAAAAACTTTCGATTGGTTTCAGAAGACGAGCTCCCAGCTGCGGCCGATATCTTAGTGCAGTATATGCCTGAATCATTAAAGGTAACTTTTAATTTATTTCAAGCATAAAAAAGTTTTATTGGAAATATTTATGAGATCAGTTCCGATATCGAAATTAGCTTCTATTTATAGACTTTATTTTGTCAAGCTATATACTTTTACCTCGATATTAAGAAAAAAGTAGATACACATACAAAATAATTGTAAATTAATGACTTGAGATTCTGATAATATATGGACCGGGGAATAATGAATATTGGTTCCTTCTGAAAACTTGAATGACTTGCACTGCCTGCATACGGAGAATAAATAAAAGTAATACGAACAAATACGAATTACTTATGAACAATGTTACGTAGCAGTGACGTCACAAACTCGTAGCAATGCTACATAGCAATGGGTGTCTACAATGCGACGTAGCTACACTTGTTTCAGATACAATCTAATGTTTGTTTGTTAAAGTTTTTATGCTCTAGTTTGTCTTTCGAACTGTATAAATATTTTCCGTATTGTCTTCATGCTAATACCACGGCTTTTAATATCATTTTGAATAATGTCAATCATGCATAAAACATTCCTGTATTATACAAAGACCAAAGTAAACAAGATTAGACATAACTAGGGGTTGAATATAGCTTTATAGCTAGAATTTTGTTAGTGTTTGTCTTTTTGTTTTGGTTTCATCAAACGATTCAAACATATCTAAACAACAAGGTGTGGGACTTCCATTTTTATGTAGCGAAGAACTGGCCCGAGGATCCGATCTGTCTGCATTTCCCCGGCTGTACTAGTACGGTAAGCAAGAACTGTACCTACTTTAAGTAGAAATAAAACATAACCACACTACAACAGTGTCAACAGTATGCATGTAACAGCCAAGCAACCACTTGCAGCAATGCAACTACATCTACATTTTGTAGCCTTCCGCTTCGTAACCACAGGTGGTTGGTGTTCGATAACTTAATCTAAACTTGACAGTACCCAAAACAATTTTCTTATTTTTTTCCTTTCTCTTACAAGAAAAATATTAGGTATATTCCTATTAGAGAAGAGCAGATTAGTCTACTCCCTGATTTTTTTTTTATTACGAATTGACTGGAGAATGTTTAGGAATATGTTTTTTTTTATAATTCACCCGAAATTTTCCAACATGCATGGCACACTATGCCTTTGACTACAAAAACAAAAAGGCTATAACATGTTTACGAGTTCCCTATGTCACTATCTATGCGTGTCAAGGGCTCAATGCTCTAATGGATCATAAATTTGAAATGAATCTGATCTGAATATTTGTATAGCTATACCTTGCTATCTATGGTTTTATTCCCGAGAGAAGACCTACTTACTGCGTGGCGAACAGTTTAGACTGTCTGTGGGCTGAAACGGAAACAGCATATCTATGCCCGTATAACTAATAAAAGGAGGAAAATCGAGAATTTGTGCAATTGTGATGGATATGTTATAAGCACAGCTCCGACACTCTTCGTCCAAGTAGGCAGCCGTTGTCATTATCTTAACTATGCAGTTAGTAGGTACAAGTACCTATAGTACGAGATCCCGCGACAAATTAGTGCACTCATCGAGTTTTCGGTAAAAACCAAATTCGTATGTATATTTATGATTAGGAGAGTATATAATTACTAGGTTGCCTATTAAAATGTGGCCGTAAGTATTTTTTTGAATTTTTTGGTTATTGATTTTTGGGGAAAACGTTTCGTTGACTTGTTTTTAGGGTTCCGTACCTCACAAGGTAAAAAAAGGAACCCTTATAAGATCACTTTCTTGTCCGTCTGTCTGTCTGTCTGTCCGTCTGTCTGTCTGTCTGTCTGTCTGTCTGTCCGTGTGTCACCACCGATTTTCTCAGGAACGGGTGGACCTAGCAAATTGAAATTTATACCAGATACTGAAGTCTATGGTTCCTATTAGGTGTATAAAAATCAGGGTCCTGGGACAACCCGATAAAAAGATATGGTCAAAATTAGATTTTTGCGAAAACTTGTAAGTACCAAAATTAAACTTTATTTTCAACTTTTTTTAACTTTCGGAATTTTTCCTTTACTTGTGCTGTAAGACCTTAGTTTTCACCAAAATTGACAATTCTAGGTCAACCGTAAGTACCCTACAGGTTTTGGGTTGAAAACCTATATGGTAGTTCCTGTTGAACTAGAATCACGAAATTTGGCCAAAAGCAGCGTCTCACAGCACAAATAAAGGAAAAATTACAAAAAAATAAAAAAGTGGAAAATTTAATGGTGTCCCCATACATACATAGTAGACTCCATTTAAGATAGTCCTCTAAGTTGTATGGGCGCTCATACAGATTTAGAGGACTAGCGTAATTAGCACCAACCTCAAATAAGGTAAAATGCGTACGGAACCCTCGGTGCGCGGGTCAAACTCGCACTTGCCCGATTTTTTTAATAAAATATCGTCTACATCACGGCAAATTCTATAAAGACTAGCTGACCCAGCGAACTCCGTTTCGCCTTTTTAAGAGTTTTTATTTAATTCCCTTTTTTCCAAACCCCTTTTCCAAAGTTACCATTGGCGCTTAATCTTTTATCATTTCAGAGTCTATAAATGCTGAACAAAGAAACATAGATTTTTATATATAATATTGAATTCCCCATTCCTTAAAATATCGGAGACGATATCTATATCGACTTTAAAAAAAAACCCCGTCCGCCATCTTTGATTTCCTATCCGCCATCTTTGATCACGAAATAGATGTTGTATTTGGATTCCCCATCCCTTAAATCATCAGAGACGATACCCATATTGATTTTTTAAGTTTTCCCATCCGCCATCTTTGATTTCCCATCCACTATCTTGAATCACGAAACAGATGTTGTATTTGGATTCCCCATCCCTTTTAACATCGCAGACGATACCAATATTGATTTTTTTTTAATTTTCCCATCCGCCATCTTTGATATCCCATCCGCCATCTTTGATCACGAAATAGATGTTGTATTTCGATTCCCCACCCCTTAAAATATCGAAGGTGATACCCATATTGATTTTTTAAATTTTCTCATCCGCCATCTTTGATTTCCCGTCCGCCATCTTGGATCACTAAATAAATTTCATATTATAAATGAGCGTCCCGAAAATCTCGAAAACGATACCCATATAGATTGTATCCTATTCGTTTAGCCTTTTTTTGCCTTTGACCCAACCCTCCCCCTTCTCGTTTGACCATTTTATTATTTTTGTCTGGCCCATAAAAGTTGTGGCGTAATTTTATATAGCCTATAGCCTTTCGGAATAATTGGGCTATCATAGGCAATAATAATTTTTAAAATCCGACTGCTCGTTCCTGAGATTAGCCGACATTATCTTTTAGCTTTTTTAGCCTTTTGCCCGGCCCCAAAGGGTCGAAGCGTTATGTTATATAGCCTATAGCCTTCCGGAATAACTGGGCTATCGTATACAAAAATATTTATTTAGATCCGACCGGTAGTTTTGAGATTAGCGCGTTCAAACAAACAAACAAAAAACACAAACAAACTCTTTCGCTTTATTATATTAGTTAAGACATTTTAATTTTTTTTTATATTTGATACAAATCTCCTTTATTGGGCGGATACATATAGTTGTCGTTTTAACCAAGTTTTAACTGTTTAAGAAATATAACTGCAAAAAGTATTTACACATACAAACTACTTAGTATTAAGACTTAGTAATACTCAAAATGGTATCCGGTATCTGTGGCGTTTTCCGCGTTTTGCTAGAGTGGCCAATATGGCGAATGTGATTTGTCTGTCAGAACCATTAGAATTTAACAAAATACTCGACAATCCGAATTTTGCGGATATATGTTGTCGACTCGAAATCTTTATTTTTTAATGTTTTATTATTCAGGTAAGGTTTCGATGTACTCCTTGACGAAATAATTATTATAAGATTTGACAGTGCGATAGCAGCGCAGTCCGTCGGTTCTAATGTGAAACATTCCAACATACAAAACTACTTACAAATTAAAAATTAAGTACAATAAACATTTTCCAGTGGACTAAATTGTGAATCTAAACCATTCTCAAGTCCCCTTGAACACATACCGTGATTTTTCAGAATATTTATATATCTTGCCGTAATGTAGACGATATTTTATTAAAAAAACAAGTGACGACATTTTTTCCTAAAAATCAATACTTAACCAAAAATTTTTTTTTAAATACTTGCGGCCACATTTTAATAGGCAACCTAGTAGGTAAATATGTATTCTCCTTATCATAAATTTATATAAAAATTTGTTTTTTTAGCGAAAACTCGGTTTGTGCACTAATTTGTCGCAGGATCTTAGACTACTACAATGTCTTTATGGATTCGATCCCCATACTTGTGATATACAAATCATTCCCAATTTGATGTTCCTTTGCTTCGCTATTCCATTGTATAAATGATGCGCAGCATGAATAATTTCCAAAAGAATTCGTTTTTCTAAAAACACAAAAGAAAAATCTTTTGGGAAAGGAATTATTTATTCGATTTTATAGATGAAAGGTTTATTGGTCTACAGAACGCGAGTCGAGTCCAGCGCGTATCGAGCCATGGCTGCGAGGCAGGATTAGGCCATAACGGCTTCCATGAAGTATGTGAAAAATACATGTTAAAAAAACAAATAATCTCACTAACATAGCAATAAGCCAATCTTTACTAATCTGTACTAATATTACAATCTTAAGTAATATTAATACAATGAATTGATAAGGTAATAATTTATGAGCCGTATAAAAATATCGAATATCCGACCATTTATAAAATTATTATTTATGAAGGACATGCAGCGAATAAGTATAATGAAAAACTATAATTTATATATTTAGTTTACTGCATTTTAAAATGGCAACTCAAAGTTCTTACCTACCCCCCGTCCCGTGGGATCTCCACCTTGTCGTGGTGGGGGACGGGCTCAGTAACCGTAGCTTGGACACCCACGGTGAAGCTAAGCGGTGTATCTCGGGAGTGGACGCTCCACGTGGGCTTGGGTGAGGCCTGCGTAGGATGCGTCCAAAGGTGCGGGTGCGGGGGAAAATTCTGTCTGTCCCTCGCAGTCGGGTGCGGTCGCGGGAGGAGAGGCGTGTCGGTGTTGCGTTGCCGCGCGCCTTATCCCCCGCGACCAAATGGGAGCGCACCATTTGTAGCGTTGCGGTGGGGCCGCAGAGGAAGAGGAGATGCGGTGTTGTCAAGTTGCCTACCTCCCTATCCTCTGCGGCCGTTTTAGTGCCTGCGGACGGCGAGCGCTGGGGCTGGACCCCGTCCGCCAAAAGGCAAGGAGGCGCCGTAGTGTACGCGCCGCCTCCCAAGTCATAACGAGACGGGGCCCGCCAACACCAACGGCGGGCCAATCCCGGGCGGGGTCACGGAAAAGTATGCTATCCGCGAATCGCGTGACCGCACCACTACACGGGACCCGTAGGGACACCGCGGTGGTTTTAGTGGGTATGCCCCGCCTGTAGGGGAGAGCCTCCACACACCTCCTCCGCCAGCCCCAAGCCCGGTCGATCACACTCTGGCCGGGTTGGCGTCGAGTTGAGATGGCTCTGAGCCATCTGGAGAGTTTCCACCGTAGTCGACAAAAAAAATGGGCAACTCAAAGTTCTTACCTAAGGTAAGTCTAACAAAGTCGATATCTTAAGAATACATGGCGTTGGCTTCACATTTCTCCGCAACCTACGCATTTATAAGCAGTGAACTTATAACGGGACGTTTTATAAACGCTAGAGACCACAATTCTCAAAATATAGAATTACTGCAAGAGATACATACTTCAAAACAGCTTATAATTTAGTTACTTAGTTACCCATTCTTCTGACTATCTTAATTCGCCGATTAAGTACAGTTCATCACAATTCATAAAGGAAATTCTGTGAAAAATGGCCGCAATACTGGTTACAAGCGCCGACGTAATAGCACAAATGTTCCGTTTTACGGACTTTTGTAAGAAATACCGAATAAAAGAACAAAAACTACTCGCGTCCATTTCCCCCTCAAAGGCCTACTTACTTCAAATTATTCAATACGCCTTTTGTACTTCAACGACTCGCTCTGAAATTAAAATTGAAAACGGCTCTGAAAAGGTTTTACTTTATATTTTCTTAGTAATACATAACAGACGTTTTATGGTCTTCCTAAAGTGTTTCAGAAATAAGATATTCTTATCGTCAATTATGATTTTGAATACATATTAAAATAAAAGACACGCAAGGTGGCATTTATAAATAGGATACGCCTATACAGCGAGCGATTCCGATATCAAACGTTTAAATGAAATAATATTCTTATAGTTCCAAAATTTTTTCTGTTAATTTCAAAATAAAAAATTAAGATAAAAAATGGAACAAATATTTGTTATTGTATTGCATTAATTTAGTCTATAATAATCAAAGAATCTTAGAATAAAGTAGACAGTGAAATTCGACAATTCATAACGCTGCGCTATAATGTAGGTACTATCGTCATCTAGACAGAGAAAAATATTGAAATAAATCTTAAAATAATATTAAAGCTCGATAAGAGACGTTAGTAAACATTCAATATGCCGTTATTCTAAAAACAAATTAATGTTTCCGTTGAGTGAAACCTTGTAAGTAATTTTAAAATTAGGGTAACCTTCTTTATATATTGGTATCATGTTAATAATAGAACACATTTTTATTCTAAAAAGAAATTACCATGTAACTACATCAACAATATCCGAATTGTGTTAACTTTTTAGAAAACTCCAGACTTTTCTAGTTTGAGTTATAAATAACTGATATCCTCGTCTTTTTTGGCAGGTTGGATAATCTGTCAATTAACACTTCTGAGCAGATGTTTTATAAATGTTTTTTTATATATCAAAAATAGATTTGCCATTATCTTAAAACATTAACGAAACTTTATTATGACGTAATCGCATTGCGATACCTTCCCCAAGGATTTAAAGTTCTAAAATATATTTTATCTTCGTGCAGACGCATAAATATATTCAGGTTAACTGGTGCCTGAAAAAGCCAAATTTCAAATAATAAGTGTCTCATAAAACATTTAGGTCCCAAAATGTCATTACTTAGCGTAAAGGTTAAAGGTTGGCGCCTTTTCTCGTAAACCACGCCTGCGGAAATGAGGACGGAGAACTTGTCGTTTTGGGTTTCTGGTTTGCGTTTGCTCACCTTTGGGATTGGCCCAGCTGCTTAACGAACTGCGACATTGTTTGCAATCTACCGTTGCATTATTAACTTATGTCCAACCGTCCGACGGCTGAAGTTTAGGATACAAGGAAAATGGACGACTATAAAATGAGCATTTAAGACCTAGGCTTACATGTACTTATAGTATCAATTATATAAAAATGATACGTAGATGCGCTTGGGTATGTAGTTAATTTAGTTGAAACAAAAATACTTTTCTGGTGCTAATAGATACTGCTACTTATTTTAGTGAAGCGATTATGAATTCATTTCTAGCGAAATACAGGAATATAGGTTTTGTGTATTAGCCATATGTATAGCACACAACAGAACGTGAATATTGTTGCAAAATACACAATATCGATAGGAAATCGGCATTGCATATTGCACGCGTGCGAAGCCAGGGTGGATACGAAATGACTTCTGAGAAAGTATTCCTTTCATTCTAGAACATTTCGAATCATGTTTTATCTATATGTCCACTAAAAAGGTAGCGACGACAAGACGAGTGTTCATCGCTCTAAGAACGAGTAGTTCATTGCCTTGCCCCTCATCTATATAAATTTACAAACCGACTGCTTTACCCTTTAGTTTTCTTTAATGCTTTTGCCTCCTAGAATTAATACGTTGATGCCAATTTTCATGTTTCTACATTCCTATATGATATATAATCAACTTTAGCCTAAATACCTGTAAATATGTTGGTAAGAAACATAGCGATAATAGAAAACACAATAACGTATTAAACCTTAAAGGCTTTAATAAAATTGCTCAGGTGTTTTATAAATCGTGCCACGTGCATTTTCAATTGAAATCACTAGAGCTGCCGAATTTTTACACAGCTTTGTAGAGCCCGTGACTTGTGACGCAACGGTAGTCGCGCAGCTGAGCGTTGCGCAAAGTTTCGGCACGTTGTCGGGAGAAAGAGCTTTGATGGGATAAAAAACGTAGGTATACCTACATCGTGAAGCCCTTGATAAGGCAGTAAATAGTCAATTACCTTTTTTACTTAAATTGCTAATCGTTTTTTGTCGGATGTCTCAATAGCTTTTTCGAAAAGGATTTTTTTTTCTAATTAATCAGTTTTATTAAATCTATGACATAAACATTCAAATGAAAACGAACCTTTAATTTTGATTGATATAATGCTAACTTTCCCCGATAAAAACGCAGTAACTCAAAATAATGAAAGTTAGGAACCTGTAATTATCTTATTAAATACCTTTCCAATATGTACTAGAAATATTAAGAATTCGTTTGTATTGAACACACATTAAACCATTAAGAAAATACATAGACCTACCAATGATGTTGATAGTTAGGTGCGCGATAATTATATTCCTAGCATACCTAATAGAGAACCTACTACCTCTAGTTCCATCCGTGTCACGTGTAATATACATAAAACGTATTTTATTACCCATTACTTTCAGGCATCTAATGGACATTTACAGTGAAATTTTATTAAATTTTTAATGAAAAGCCTACTCCATAAAGACATCGTCGGGAGCCAAGCCCCGACTTAACGTGCTCTTAATTATATAGAGTAGGTAGTCTAGCGAAGGTAATCCTCGAAATCTATCTAGACCGATCCGTCAGACGACTAGAATTTAATGGTTTGTTCTTGTATTAATTAACTTGTAATTAAGACAACTAGATCTTTTTACGTCTTTGGTAATGATTTATACATAATCTAGAATTTATACTTAGATTACTAGCATGGTTGGTTGACATAATATTATCTATACTATTTATCTTGATAAATAATTGGGCTCGCTGAGAGACCAATCATTTATCTAAGTAGGTACTTGACATATTTGAGTTGAAGGTTTATAAAGGAATATTTTAGACTCTGTAAATATCTACTATGTAACATTAGGTACACTACTAAACTAAGGTGCCGAGAAAAAAGAAAGAGAACTTAGTTTTTTGTAGACCTTAATATTGTTTGAAAAGGAGCGACAATTATCTTAATCAAGATTTGAAATAGATAGGCACATCTTTTGATTAGAAGCTGTTACCTCTTGCTATTTTGATGTATCGTTATAAATTATGGATGCATTGTTTAAACTGCCCCGATTTTATTTAACTAAACCTTTTTTCTGGAAACCGGCGAGCATACATGAAAAGAGTAATTAATGTAGAGGAAGCGCGTGAGGTTTGCAAGGATAGAAGCAAGTGGCGTTCTGTTGTCTCTGCCTACCCGACGGGAAAAAGGCGTGAGCATATGTATGTATGTATGTTTTACAAAATTTAGATCTGTTTCAGTAATGAAATTGGTGCCAATTTTGTTGAGTTATCTTAGTACGTCAATGATTTGTCTCTGATTTGCTGAGCTGATTTGCAAGATATTTCATTAACAAAATAATGATAGCGCCCTGTGGTGAAATTGTCGGAAACAGTAACCACATCTATCTTCATAATTATGTCGGCAACGGATAAACCGACTACAACTTAACACGATATACCACGCCTGCAAATGACATACACATTCTTAGCTATAACCTTGCTTTAACTATCCCCTCGTTAGTCTATTGAAATATACCGCAGGTCGTTAGCGGACTCATACGTTTTTCATATCCAGGAAAATGCAGTTTTAATATGAAGCCCGTCATGCTGGCTCTGCCTAATTACGACTCATGGGACTTACAACCGTCATTACATGATCCATTACATAAATGGTCATTACGTAGGTATTTCATTATACATTATACGTTTCAGATTCCAACCACGTTACGTTTTGGGTACCTACATCATTTTTATTTGCTAGCAATGACCGTTTGAAGAAGAGCGAAACTGAAATGGGATGTTTATCAACATATTGGTTATGTATCTCCTATTTATATTATCAGTTGCATAATCTGCCCAAACGAGATTTCTACATTTGGAAGCAGGCAGTATTTCGGCAGTAATTTGTTCAAATATATTCGGTTAAGCATGTGTTACGTTCATGTCCTGAACAGGTTTTCAAGAATTTATATTCACTTGATCTTTATATTACGAACACATAGTCGAAAAACCGAGCACCATCAAGCTAGCAATATGTATACTTAATTGGTTGTGATCAATTTAATATTCTTCTTACAATTATTCTACTGAGGTCTTTATGTTTTATCTACTACCTGAAGAGCTGATATTATAGTAGCTTTAGGTGCCTGGCGCTTCTAAGAATACATAAAAGCCGAAGTTGGCTTGACAGCTTTCCTTTGCTTCTTGTATATCTGACTTATTTGCTGCAAAGTTAGAAACTATTGCTATTTTAGATCTTCATCGCTTTCTGTAGAGCTTAGTCGCTGTCTACGTATTTATCGAGACGAATTGTTTGTAAACGCGAAAAGCCGCCTGTAAAATTCAAATTAAATAGCCGGAGTACATCTGTAGAGATGATCTTGTCGCTTGTTCTTGCCGATGTTGAATCATTCGGTTTTATATGTAAGTTTTCCTTAGAACTTAAATATAAAGGAGGATGAGGTGCTATTTCAGGCCCTAGAGGAGTTTGATAGACATTGTGCGTAGGCTGTAGAACATCGTAAATATTGAACGACTTTTACGTTATTATTACCTAGACTGGCAGATAAAAACACGAAGCCATTTAAATAGGAAATTAATTTAATGGGCATTTCACTCATAATAAATTATATTATCTTAATTTAATAAAAACATATGTTTAACAAATCGCCATCTCCTGTGAATATTATTTTTGCCTAGATTCATGTTAGGTATACATACAGGGTGTCACAAGACCCATCAACAAGCCGAAGTCTTCTCGTTGTGAACATCATGCCAAGTCATACTAACCAAAAATAATACGTGGGAAACGATTTTTTTTAACTTTTCTCATTTTTTAAACCGCAATTAAAAGCGCGCGCGTGCAATGCTCGAAATACCTACTTATCCACGGGGTCATAGGGCATCTATAGAACATATTGGCGGGGTAAATGCACCAATTTTGTACCTAATTAGAAAAATTATATACTAACTTTGAGCCTTAATATCTCCTGAAGCAGTAATTTCCCAGGTATGGTGCCGAAGTAAAAAATGTTTGTAGTGATTGGTACAACATGGGATTTCAGTTTTCATTAAGGATCTTTTTACACCCTGTATATTCATGTTATTCATGGTATACGCATATGATTGCTTTGTTCCCGAAAGCAGATTGAATAAATTGTTATGATACCTGAATCTGAATAACACTAAGTATCTTTTTTTTATTTTTAGGGTTCCGTACCTCAAGGTAAAAAAAGGAACCCTTATAAGATCACTTTCTTGTCCGTCTGTCTGTCTGTCTGTCTGTCTGTCTGTCTGTCTGTCTGTCTGTCTGTCCGTGTGTCACCACCGATTTTCTCAGGAACGGGTGGACCTAGCAAATTGAAATTTATACCAGATACTGAGGTCTATGGTTGCTATTAGGTGTATGAAAATCAGGGTCCTGGGTCAACCCAATAAAAAGATATGGTCAAAATAAGATTTTTGCGAAAACTTGTAAGTACCAAAATTAACCTTAATTTTCAACTTTTTTTAATTTTCGGAATTTTTCCTTTACTTGTGCTGTAAGACCTTGGTTTTGACCAAAATTTACAATTCTAGGTCAACCGTAAGTACCCTATAGGTTTTGGGTCGAAAACCTATATGGTAGTTCCCGTTGAACTAGAATCACGAAATTTGGCCAAAAGCAGGGTCTTACAGTACCAATAAAAGAAAAATTACAAAAAATAAAAAAAGTGGAAAATTTAAGGGTGTCCCCATACATACATAGTAGACTCCATTTAAGATAGTCCTCTAAGTTGTATGGGCGCTCATACAGATTTAAAGGACGTAATTCAACCTCAAATAAGGTAAAATGCATACGGAACCCTCGGTGCGCGGGTCAGACTCGCACTTGCCCGAATTTTTTTTTTATTTTGATGCACAAAACACATTACAATCATTTTACAGAAATACATATTAAACTAGATATTTCTGTTCTGGATTGCAACGTAACAACAGTGCATACATCAAAATCAAAGTTACAAATAATACAGGGCCTCAATAATAGAAAATGGAACAAAGAATCGAAGCTTAATTGGACGCTACATACATTTTTAATATTGTGCATACAGATATCAGACTAGCATTAGATGCTTCTGACATCTCCTATGTCTGAAGCATCCAAGCTCAATCTACTTACTATGGAGGATGTCTTTAACGTTATTAATAAATATGTTGAAATTGGGATTAAAAATGTCTAACTCTTTCATCTTATTTTTTATCATATCGTTATACTGCCAGCATCATACTGGCAGCGATAGCCGAGTGGATACACCAACAGACTGCCATGAAGAGGGTATCAGGTTCGAATCCACGGCGCGCACCAATGACTTTTCGGAGTTATGTGCGTATTGAATTGTTAATTATCGCTTGTCCCGTGCCTCGGAGAGCACGTTAAGCCGTCGGTCCCGGTTGTCATGAAGATCTTTGACAGTCGTTACAGGGCGTCAGTACCTACCTTCTAAATAAACTGACACTAGTCTAAACCCTGGAATATCGCTATCCCTTCGGGTTGCGGAGGTCAGACAGGCAGTCGCTCCGTGGAAAAGCTAATATTCAGCCAAATCCGGTTAGAGTAGAAAGCGGACCCCAGACTCAAACTGGGATAACGCTGAGAGAAAGAAGAAAGATCGTTATACTGCCGGGCCATTCTTGTTAATGGGTTGTAGTACGATATATTATTTTTATAAATTTGAAGGGCAAATAGATTAGTCTCGTTAGACCTATGAGCACTAAATTTAATATTGAAGTTGATTTGAGAGATTAATTCTGGTGAGTCTATAATAGCATGTATGATTTTAAAGAGATAAACTAAATCGAAGTATACGCGTTGAGTTTCTAATGACTGACAAGGGCATGATAGAGATACAAGGTACTTCGTGACGTTTTGAAGTCTTTCGTTGACCTTAAAACAAAACCAAGGATTTGGTTGGCTTTGGATATGATATGAGTGAAATGAGATCGAAACGAAAGACTTTCATCAAATATTATTATATTTAGGTCTTTTGCGATCTGTGAACGATGAATTACTTGGCCATCAATATCATAGTCCCAAGTGATTTTTTTACGCTTATTAGTAAATGAAATAACAAAGCATTTATTAATATTCATATACACGTAATTATTTTTACACCACTTAGATAGGGTATTCAAATCTTTTTGAAGATGCAGGCAATAGTTTGGCTCAGCAATAACTTTAAATATCTTTAAGTCGTCAGCATATAAAAGACTTTTACAAGAAAGGTGCTGAATCAAGTCGTTAACGAAGACGGCGAATAATAAGGGACCTAAATGGGAGCCTTGGGGCACCCCCGATGTTACGACTGTAGGTGAGGAAACATAGCCTTTTAGTGCTACTAATTGCGTTCGGCTTTCGAGATAAGTACATATCCATCGGTATAGGTTCCCGTGGATACCATATGACTCAAGTTTGCGACAAAGCAAGTTATGATTGACCTTATCAATTGCTTTAGAAAAGTCTGTATAAACAGAGTCAACTTGGCCACCAATCGCAAACGCCTGACAAAGGTAGTTTTTGTAAGCCAGCAGATTAGTAACTGTCGATCTACCTTTCACAAAACCATGTTGTTTATCAGAGAAAAGTGGTTTGAAATGGTTGCAGAGCTGATCATACACCAAAGATTCCAATATTTTATCAAAACAGGTTAAAATGCTAATCGGTTGATAATTAGCACAATTTGATCTATCGCCACTTTTATATATAGCGATGATGTGTGCGGTCTTCCAGCGATTGGGGAAGGTGCCACTACGCAACGATTTATTATAAATAACACATAAGGGAACGGATAATTCTTTGCTACAACGTTTAATAAACTATCGCTTGCATTACATGCCATGAGGACGCGTAAAGACTGATAATTATAAAAGTATGCGTTACAGCTCAAAACATCCGCATTCTTTAGAAATGCAAAGCATCTGTACAACCCAACTTCATTTAAGCCTAAACATTCTTGTATGTGGGATAGAACGCGGGCCCATGAATATGCGGAAGGCTCCTAATAGCGACCAGGACATGTAGATACCCGCTGTTCATATGCTAGCTAGAGGGTTAAAGGTAGATCCGCCTTAAATGCGTTGATTAAGTGCTTTGTTCAACACTAGTGCAATTAATTACTCTAGCCTTATGAAGATACATGTGTATTACCTACTATGCTAAGATACTTATCACCTACTTTACAACGAAACAGAGTACAAACTAAAAAGGAAGCTAAATATTTTATAACAGTCTGATTGCCGGTTATTTTCACAATTTTTGGAGTCCCCACCTAGTCTACTACTTTTAATATTCGCTACTGAGCAAGTATAATATTACTGCGCTTTATGCCAGTCTTGCGTATATTACTCAGAGTTATTACTTATATTACAGAGCGCTCGCGAATAAAGAAACTCCGTGGCAAATGATGGAGCTATAATTTTCTGCATAAAAGCTAGCTTTTAGGCACACTAGTGCTATGCAAACTACTTTATTTTATTTTATGGAAATAGTATGTTATGCAAGACCAGAACATAAATTTAATACTGGTTGTTTTCCGGAATAAGTCTATTACTGTGTACAATTCTGCACAAAAGGACTTTTGCAATTTTGGCAGTTTTAACTGTTGTAACGTTGCTAATTTAAGTGTTGATATGGTTGTTACTCATAAATTCATCATATCTGAAGACGTAAATGAGCAAATTATTTGAATCTTGCTAACATGAATTCAGAAAGTTTGTATGTAACTTGGTTTCTTGTTTCTTATCCGAATCATCCAAGGTTTTGCTTATAAAACCTTATACGTCTATCTCCATATAGTGCTGGAGTTTCTGTTAAATTTCAAAATGAGTGTGGCTATTTCGAGTTGGTTATATGGGCATATTCAGAATCGGTAGAAGGTCAAAATGCGATCGTATAAGCTGATGCAAGTCGTTGTCACGCCAAATTGGGATCGATGCACACTTGTGTGCTGTAGTGTACCTAATAGTGTTGGCTTTAGACCTTGAGTTTTATCTACATATGTGTGCCTTGCACGGTAGTACCTACTGTAAATCGCGCTTCTACTTATGTAGCACATAATTGATCTAATCTAGTTATTATATTAAAATGGAACATTATATATTTCAATGCGTGATCGGAGCCGGGGGCCTAACATGCATTGGTAAACGAAAATTACCTTCTATGTAGGACTTTTTAGAATAACAAATTATGCAAATTAGATTAATTTCCTGCTCGCGTTAATATCTCACATCAATTCACCACGAATAGCCACGCGAATTGCAATCCTTCCACGGGATCGAGATGTCGTCATGTAATGGCTCCTTTGTTTCTTGTGGCTATTTCTATTTGCTTGAAATTTAGGTTAAGTTTACTCATTTTAAGATAGACATTGATGCCTTATAAGGTAATTTAGGTACGATTTGTTACTAATAACGTCTTTGGCTCACTTTATTCTATTGTAATTTTCAGCCGAACAGTATTCCTTACGAAAGCGTGACAGTGTTTTGTCCGTCGGAGCGCGCAGAACTAGTCGACCTACTGACGTCAGAAGACATATTGTTGGACCTCACCCAGCCATTGTACCTGAACTTTACTCACGAGGCGATCGTGAATCGCCTCGAAAAGCACTATGAGGGGCACGACAAGATTACCGGCGATGTATATACCTGTGATAACCCACCTACGGACGCCAGTACTGATGGGTATGATAAATTGAGTAATTTGTAGACGTCTTTAAGATTTATTTTGATTTGTCATCAATAGATCGATAGCACCCACACATTGACACATTCCGGTGAAGAGCATTTAGTTTAGATGAAGGTATTTACTCTGACGACATAAACAGAACTATCAATGTGGCAAAAAAAATCAAATGGCAATCAATTTATTTGAGTGACTTTGCCACGACTCCTCAAACAGTTGCTAAACTCTACTTTACTGAAATGCTCTCTAGATTCGATTAGACTGCAGCGACTCAGCAAAATTAAATATAGCTTTTGAATTAATCTCATCTGCTTTATCTTAATTCGTAGGCTATCATTGCTCCAGATTACTGTTCTTAAATGTAAAAATCTGAAACCAACTTGGCAACGAACAATGGGCATTTTTCTTAGAGCGGCGTCTCTATGGCGCCCAGATGTGGACAGTCAAAAATCGTAGTAGTTGTTATTGCATTCGATAAAAGAGTGTTAAAATAGAATTTTGAGATTGATTAGAAGTCCATCACATTCATAGTTTTATTACAAGAAGTACTTTTATATGCTCACAAAACATTAAGTGTGTACCCACTTTTATTAGGATAGTTAAAGTATTTCGTAGTTTTGAGTAGAAAGGAATGAGTTGATCATTTGGTAAGGGTAGAAATCCGAAAGAAAAAGCCAGAAGTCGTAAAAGATCCAAAAACATAAAAAGCATTCACAATGTGCACGAGCAAAACAAATAGGTAAAAAACAAAATAAACTGCATATGACATAATTGACATTTACTTAAGAGTCAAAAAAGTGTTGCCATTTTACAGTTTTTAAATGATATTGATTACTCGAAATGGATTTCGGACATAGGTTAGCTATCTATATATTTTGTTCAAAATCGAACTTATTTGTAGTTCATCGCATACATACCTTAAAAATACACACATTTCAAATGTTTAAGGACCAAGTAGAGATTTGCTAGTCACTCAAATCATTATGAGTAGAGAAAATGTAAAATCGATTAAGAAGAAGTGATAATCGATTTAATATTACGATTTCTTTACTGGCAACTTCTAATCTGTTACGTGTTGGCTATTTAGACGTTAACACATCTTGTTAAACCTATTTATTGAATAATTTTCTCAGCACACCTTTAGTAATGCCTATAAATTAAGTTATAAATAAAAAGGATTATTCAACAACTAATTGAAACTCTATTGTGCTGTTCATGAGTTCCAAACTGGGCTAGAAATGGGCATTGTTATTTATAGGTAATCATTTCACAGTCTAGTAGGTACTTGTAAGCAGTAAAGCTCAAATAAGTAAATAATGCAAAGTAAGATTACACAAATTTTATGCAGGCACACACGAATATTTAAGAATCTGTATGCGGTGATTAGGTACATTCATTTGACGATATTTTCGATAACATTATCCAATGGCTACGATTTAAATTCCGACATGCTGCACATTATACTCATCAAATAAACACAGAAATTTCTGTGCGTGTTATATTGAACATGTTGTTCTTCGTCTACGCAAGTATGGTATTAAAACTGTTATTTCTCCTACAGACTGCCACCGGACGTGGAGTTAGTTCGCTTACTGCCGGAACACATGAAGGCGGTCTACGACTTGTACCCAGCGAGTGACATCGAGTGCCGCGAGGTGTTCGAGAAGCTGGTAGCCGAGCTGCCGGCCTACGGCATCTTCGTGGAGGGACAGCTGGCCGCGTGGATGGTACATTCGTACTACGGTGCCATGTTCTCCATGCAGACCAGGCCAGAGTTCCGCAGGAAAGGCTACGGTATCTACCTCGCGCGACGCCTCACCAAAGAAGTGGCCGCTCGCGGTTACAAACCCTTCGTCGTCATTCGTCCGGAGAACGACGCGTCCCGTTCTCTCTATACGAAGCTCGGCTTCGTGAAACGTTTCCGAACGGTGCGCGCCGTCCTGCGTCCCCGCTAAAGCGTTAAACGTTGATCACTAGCAGATTTTATTTTTTTAAGACTTTTGAATAAAATCAATTTAGCTTGCGATCTTTGATCGCCTAGAGAATTTTAGTAGTAGCTTTAAGATTGGAGCGGCTAGTGCTCTCGGTCTGCAGGAGCCGAGTCGTAATGACGGGCGTTAGCTCCGATACTTATCTTATAGGGCCTCTGCGATATTTTTCAGCCGTTAGCGTTTTTAATCTCCTAGTATCTACTTCTTAACGATGACAACGAATGGCTTTCTTGTCAGGCGTTTCTCGCGTACAAGTCTGCCTACATTTTGATACGTATTACATAGCTAATGCCTCATTCACTGCGCTTCATCAAGTCAGATTCGAGAGCTGTAGCCGTTTGCTGAGTTCTTTGGCGCTAGCCTAGTTACTGATTTCAACGATCCTAGCATGTCGAAAATTATTTGGAACCCTAACATTTGCTGATTCGCTACGGGCCGCCGTACCAACAGGCAGAAATGACCCCTGAATGACAGGGTTCCAATAATTGTTCACATGATTAGCCTCTACTCATTTAGGCGAACGCTTCATTACCACTCGTTGATCGAGCGGAAACTGTTCTGTCTCATGGTTTATAAAATTTTTGGGACCCGTTTTGATCTGTGTGATAAAAAGTGTTAGCGTTAACATTGAAGTACTTGAAATGTGTAAAAGTACATGAGAAAGAAAGGTTGCCGTCGTTGCACCCAGTTTGCACCATTCGAAAAATTAAATTTTCCAGCACCCTTAAATGACAAATGCAAGGAATATGAATGATTAAAATAATTACCGTCGTTTAAATTTTTGAACAATTTATTTGATAAAGAGTAATGAACGATGTACAAGCGGATCTTTAAAAGCAATGGGAAGGAGTGATTATTATTTTAATTTACATACAATTTAAGTTCAAATGTGATTTCCAATGATCATAAACCATAAGTAAGTATACCTACTTAGATATTTTCATAAACATAGATGAAACAAAAAAATACTGTGACTAGTTTGGGTTACTTAGTTATTATTAGTTTTTATAGCAAACAAGTTTTTATAAACAAGTACTTGGAGAAAATCATTGAAAATTTGATACGAAAACGTAGATAGGTAGGTATTTTAATACGGGAATGTATTTTACGATTGTATCGACTTATCTGTAAAGGTTTGCTATCATTATGTATACCTGAATATGATTAGAATTATTAATTTAATCATCGATTTATTATAATGGATATTATTGTGTGATATGATAATATTTATTGCTTTTTGAGTAACTTATAAATTATTATTAATTTGACCATTCGGTATCTAGTATTTATTCTGTCTTCCTAAGACCTAAGCATGTATGATGAAAAAGTCTTATGACAAAATCGGATAGACTTAAATGGACTCGTTATAAATGAAAAGTAAGTAAATAAATGTTGTGATCGTTTAATTTCATGAATATTACCAGAGAATTGCACTTGCCTTTGTTTTCGTTTTCACGGAGCACAGAGATATTGTCTGTTTTTTTTAATAAGGTATTGGCAACGGCCTGAAATTGTAGTTAAATTTTTGCTCAGAAATTTAAGCTTCCAGTTATTAATTCATTAAAGAAATAAATGCCAAATTACTTATTGTGTACCTATTGTTCATGAATTTTATTGTAATGATTATTTATTAAAAAATTGTGCTTGTCTTTATTTGTGTCAAAGTTTATTCAAACTGGATGATAGGATAAAGCCATTAAATGATAACCTATACGCGTTATTTTATCATCTTCGATAAAATAAATATTGTTTCTTATAAACAGGTGGCATATTATTACTTACAATTGACAAGTCAACTGTGTGTAAATAGTCAACTGTTTATTTGAAAGGACACTCATACCATGCGATCATGCTATATGCACATGTCGAATAAGTAGATCGAGATTTCTTGAAATTATTAATTGTAAGTACATTTTCTCTGAACACTCCCTTACTTATGTACCTAAATAAATATAACTAAAGGACACGTTCCGTCCTAAGCTGCAGTTGACATGAAAATCGCAGTGTATTTCACTCATACAGAAGAAATATAAAGAATGTAGTATCCATTCTGTATTGTTTATCAGTTTATCACTTACCAACCTTGCAAAAGTATTGAGAAAACAATAAAAACCAAACATACATGTGTCAGTTTTATTTGCACCTTATTCCTATAGTACTAATACATACTGAGTGATTTAAATTTTGTATATGGCGTTCCTCTATGTCGTGACAAATAATTAATCGTTCGGCGACAGTCGACTCTGGCTGTTGGGATCTATCGTCACTGCATAAGGTGTGGACGACAATTAATCGTATCGTCCTATATGTAATGTAACCTTCATGTACAAGTCACGACGCGGCGACATTTTAATCGGTAGGTACGATAAGATGTGGCTACAAGCTACGACATAGTGGGAACGAGGGCTTAGACGTACCTAGACGTAGACCGTAGAACGAAACAAAACGAGTACATACCTAATTGGACCTTTTCTTTGTTTTCTTTAAACTATTCCAGAAAGGAAATACAACAGCACCACGTAATAACGACCCGGTGGCGTAGCGGGAGTGTGAGCGACTGCTACGCCGAAGGTACTTCTGGGTGTTTATATGTATATATAATATGTATGGATTTACAATAAAAAAATATATCTATATGTATGTTTATCAATTTTCTAGTATCCAAGGTAAGAACTTTGAATAGTTTTGGACTAGATGAACATCATCATCTTCATCAGCCTTTAACAGTCCACTGCTGGACTAGGCCTCTCCTTTGAAAGGAGGAATTGGCCTACTATACCACGCTGGCCAAACGGGTTGATATAGGGTTTGTATCAAGTTTTCCTTCTCTTACAGTGTTGTTCTCTTTATATTATACTCCCCGTCCCTGTCGGCTCTTACGACACCCATGGGATGTTTAGGTTTACGTGGCGATCAGTTCTATATAAATTTGCTGTATGTAAATTGTTGGAATTTAGGTATTATTGTAGGTGGTAGATAGATAATTAGTTATCTCTTTACGTTTCAAGGGAATGTTCAGTCCACGTCACTATAATTAACTACGTGTAAAAAGAAAAAAGTAACTAACACTAAAATATCTGACACTCCAGGTATCCGAAATGTTATTTGTTTAGTATACAGTCAGCAATAAAACCTACTGGGACTTTCCACCAGATATGGGCTATCCCACGGCTTGCTATATACGTAACATATGAATTCATTATATGGATGTGCGTCATAAATGCATGCTATGGAGCCTATTATATAGACGTTTCACGTTGCGCACCTCTCGATAAATCACATAACTGAGAGAAGTCCTGTAGTTATTTATAATCATTGACATACTCTCTAACGATTAGTACATAATATATCGATGTTTATAATGCAATTCGAGTTTGACTATTAAAAATATGTCGGACTTCGGAGATTTTTTATAGTAGCCAACAACCGTTATTTGAAGATATTTCCTATATAGGTATGGAGGAGGTTGGTATAAAAGACGATGATACGATTTGGTAACGGTTTTTAACAAAATTTATACAAATTATATAGAAGGGGTTACAGTTGCAGCGCATGACACAAAATGTTTTCTATGTAGGTATGTATGCAAATTGTTCCCGTGGACCTTTAGCACCTCATAATAGTTTTTGAATCTTAGTCTTCTATCTTCTTACTCTACAACGCGTCAGTCAAAATCACCGATCTGGGAACGACATGGATATGGTATGTCCAATACCTACGAATTTAGCGTGCATACCTACGAAAATTTTGCCAGATTAGTTTATTCCATAATGCAAATATGGGCGAACATGGCAAAGCGAAAGACGACCCTTGTATCAAACATGTAACAAAATATTCTCTAGTAGCCAATATCGATACTGTGTCGCTGAGAAAGTACCGGACATGAATGGCACCATACATACGGTAATGAAACACACAGCCTGAAGCACTGATTCATCTAGTTTTTAGACATATTTATGCACAAAAACAAAATCATTATGTTCGATACACAACGATTTCACAGCAGATGTACCACAAACCTTGGCGAAAAATATGGCGACAGTGGCACGAATGACATTTCTAATAAAATATGGTCATGATTAATTTATTCAGTAAACTATGGCTGTCTCTTTTTTCTGACAGAGATATCCCTAAGACAAAACGAGACAACACTATGTTTGGTGGCTTTATGTCGATTTCGTATATATGTGTATAATGTAATTTTTCTATATGTACTATTTGCCCTCTCCATGTATATTCCTTACTCAAAGGTCAAAATTCACGTGGTGCGTGCCTGCGTGGTGCGCGCGACGTCGACGGATAATGCGTTGACGGAAACGGAACAGACGCTGTACGCTCGACGTACTAACGGATCATCGGTCAGGTGTGAAAGGTTGAATGACAAGAATGATTTTCTATATATTTGTATGTTTTGGGGTTACGCGACCGATAAAATGCGACGGGTCTTCCGTCAGATATGTTCCGACCCTTAGACCACAGTAATAAAACTTTGATAAAGTCCTTAGTACTAAACTTGAATAAAGTTTTGAATACAGTGGCTTTAAAAAAAACTCTTGAAACAGCCTTCATCGAGTTGCATGTGCTACAACATAATTGACTTGTGAAGCGTAATTCGATTTGGTGAATTCGAGATTTAGTTATTCGAGATCGCGTGACTACGGCGTTATGATATTCGTTGTAACGTGCATTCGATTTCAAGTACTTCGTGGTAGTGAGAATACGGTCACATGGTATGCGTTGTTACGTTTTCGGTTTCACGTATCGCACCCGACATAAAAGGACGGTTAGTTGAACAATAGGACGAGTCTATTGTTCAACTAATATCACCGAAAATTAATACCTACCAATGTCATTAACGTTATTTTAAATAGCCTTTTGTTTGCATATGAATATTACCTTGTTACTAAAAGTAACATTCATGTGCAGTAATTACTTTACATAAAACAAATTATAATTTATAACACAGTCTGTTAATACAAAAGGATAATAAACAGGTAAAAGTATTCATATATATCTGCCAGTATTAATTAAAAAATATTTCGAAAGAGAAAGTTGGAGTTTGCTTTTAATTCTAACAGTTTTTGTGATACGATATCGACCGTCGACCGTTGTATATACGTCCCAAATTTCATTAAATCGGCTATGAATTAGTAAAATGTTTATGGTCTTAAAAGTTTGTATGAAAAGCAGAGCGGCGTATACCCACCCTGCTATCAAAAATAGGGACCAAGCCCATACTCTTTAGAAAGCCTTGTCCCCGTTGAATAAAGGTATTAGGTAGTTAGTAGAAATAAAGCTTTTATGGTATAATATTTCAGCTCTGTTGGCACTTCACCAAACGTTGTCTTAACATTTATTTACATTTGTCATGAGCGATAATGCTTTTTGTGGTTTTGTGTTTACCTGTCTTTCATCCATTTCCGTGGACCGTTGTTATTGTACACCATAATATATATTTACTAGGAATAGTTTCTCGCCTTTGTAGATGACAGTTTCGGTGCACTACTATAGTTCACGTCAGTTCAGACAATGGTTTGAATCTCTATCTGACACCTATAATAACGCCGTAAACAATATTTTATGCATGCACAGATCCTGAATAGTATGTGACTACATGAACTCACAAGGATTTTTAAGCTCTGCAAGGGTAGACGACAACTACAAGCCTTTCTAAATATTCACCTAAATTATTATCTAAATATATAAAACTCAAATGTGACTGACTGACATAGTGATCTATCAACGCACAGCCCAAACCACTGGAGGGATCGGGCTGAAGTTTGGCATGCAGGTAGATGTTATGACGTAGGCATCCGCTAAGAAAGGATTTTGATAAATTCTACGCCCAAGGGGATAAAATAGGGGACGAAAGTTTGTATGAAACTTTGTCAATTTTAAACCGATCGGGCTGAGACTTTGCATGCATATAGCTACTATGACGTAGGCATCCCCTATGAAAGGATTTTGATAAATTCCACCCCTAAGGGGATAAAATAGGGGATGAAAGTTTGTATAAATATTCTTAGATTTTCGACTGATTGAACTGAAAATAAAGATTGGAGTTACTATGATGAAGACGTCCGCTTAAATAGGATTTTGCTAAAGTCAACCCCTATGGGGATAAAATAAGGGATGATGGAGGATGTAAATGTATTAGTTTGAACTATCAGCTAATGGAACGAATAAATATATAACAGTATAATTTTTCTGAATCGCGGAGTTAAGATTTTCCGCGGATTAATGACCCTCTTCAGTCATTATTTAACGTTCGTCGTCAGGTAGGTTAGTTGTACGCAGTTGGTTGGATGTTGTTGGTCGTTAAATTGTTTTGCTTGCTGTATCTAGAAATATTTAGGTATAGTACATACTATACCTAAATATTTCTAGCGGATTATATTTGATGATTTGGGCTGTTCTTTTCTTTTGGATTGCATTTGCTTTGTTTCGGTTTAGTAGTTTTGGTTATAGATAGACTAGGCTTTGTATTTGGTATTTGTTTTGTTTTCGTTTGGTTTAAGCATAGGTTTTGTCGGTTCGACGTTTTTTAAATGGTTAATGGAGAAGTTGAAGATAGTACTGTCGTCCCTATTGTTGGTGACGGTGCATTTTTGTACTCTCTCTTATTTAATGTACGGAACACAAGATAGAGCGATGGAGGTGCGTTCAGACCTTGTCAGATATGTGGTTAATGACTGGAGCAAGTTTGTAATTATGACCCACGACAGGAAAGGTAATAACTACCTACTTAACACCTGACGAATACTTTGCTGATATGATTGAAAATGCTACTTATGGCGGACTTTGTGAGTTAATAGCAGCAGGATTAATATTCCCATTTAAGTTTGAAGTTTATAGAAACGGTCTCATATAAGGAATCTGGATCTAACGACTATTCACCCAATAGCTTGATAGTTTTAGCGCCTTATGACAGATTAGTTAATAATATTGTGTACAAAGAAGTTTTGTAGGCGCAATTTTTTTACACGCTAAACAAAAGTAAAGCCGCAAAAAATATACCTAATTAATAATAATACTTCTCAACGCGAGTGAAGCTGCGGGCAAAAGCTAGTTTAACAATAAAATGACATCTTATCTAAGTAGTTGTCGTGCATACTAAGCAACTCTTGTTCGTCACAGCGTTTGTGGCTTATAAAGTTTGCACCCTGGATGGCTTAGACAAAACAGTATCACACCCAAATATAATGTTGTAGGCAAACGTATTTCGTGAGTGACAGCCAACATTTTAGAACCTACGCGAATAATTACAAATTCTGAAAGCAACTCTCAAAAAGAAAATTATAATTTCCATTTTAAAACACATAAATACAAACTAACAAAGAACAATGCCCATTTTTCTTAGAGACGCCGGTCCAGATTTGGACAGTCAAAAACCGTAGTAGTTGTTATTGCATTCGATAAAAGAGTGTTAAACTAGAATTTTGAGATTGATTAGAGGTCCATCATATTCATAGATTTATGACAAGAAGTTCTTTTATATGCTCACAAAACATTAGGTGTGTACCTACTTTTATTAGGATAGTTAAAGTATTTCGTAGTTTTGCGTAGAAAGGAATGACTTAATCATTTGGTAAGTAAGAAACCCGAAAGAAAAAGCCAGAAGTCGTAAAAGATCCAAAAACATAAAAAGTATTCACAATGTGCACGAGCAAAACAAATCGGTGACAAATAACATAAACTGAATATGACATTATTGACATTTACTTAAGAGTCAAAAAAGTGTTGCCCTTTTACAGTTTTAAATGATATTGATTAATCGATATGGATTTCGGACATAGGTTATATTCTATATATTTGGTTCAAAATCGAACTTATTTGTTGTTAATCGCATACATACCTTAAAAATACACACATTTTAAATGTTTAACGACCAAGTAGAGATTTGCTATTAACTCAAATCATTTTGAGTAGAGAAAACGTAAAATCGCTAAAGAAGAAGTGATAATCGATTTAATATTATGATTTCTTTACTGGCAATTTCTGATCTGTTACGTGTTGGCTATTTAGACGTTAACACATCTTTTTAAACCTATTTATTGAATAAGTTACTCGGCACACCTTTAGTAATGCCTATAAATTAAGTTATAAATAAAAAGGATTATTCAACAACTAATTGAAACTTTATTGAGCTGTTCATGAGTTCCAAACTGGGCCAGAAATGGGCATTGTTCTTTAGGTATTTATAATAATTTATATTAATTATTAAATAAAGATTAGTTGGTTTAAAAGTGCAGTTAATTTACTGTTCACAATGCTAATTTAAACCAGTAATCAAATTATTAATACATTTATTTTTAATTCTATTTAATCAGTGACTAGTTTCCTCCAGGCGTCCACGGTTTATTATAGCGTTTAATTTAAGTACAAAGTAAACATTTTATTCTGGCTATCTTGTTTCATTATTTCGTTTATACACCGATATACCTGTCATATCCATTTCATAGCTAAGCCAAGTTTCATAGCCAACCGCATGATGACACCGATTTTTTAAAATCACTGTGACCAATGGACCAAAGCCTATCTATCGCAGCTTAACAAACATTTTCTTTTTCTTTACCATCGCATTTACCATTCAAAATAAGACCTGTTTGTTAAATTGCTCATAATATTTATCGTACTAAACATATATTTGTCACTAAACGCTTCCTAATGGCTTGGATAATTCCAACGTGTGTTTGAACGTGTCCCTATTTGATTTAAATACATATGTAGACCCGATAATAGCAATCCAATTGAACGATATTTTCAACGTCTGCGAAAGAAAACGTCTATCGAAACCGTTAGTATGATAAAAGTTTTAAAGCTCCAATCACTGAGAATGACGCAGCCGTTTTCCTACATTAAAATCAATGCCTAAGTGAAACGAGAATTTCGTTTGTTTCAGAGATGGAAATCGTGCCCAAACGGAAAAACTTTCGATTGGTTCAGAAGACGAGCTCCCAGCTGTGGCCGATATCTTAGTGCAGTATATGCCTGAATCTTTAAAGGTAACTTTTAATTTATTTGAAGAATAAAAAAGTTTTATTGGAAATATTTATGAGATCAGTGCTGATATCGAAATTAACTTCTATAGACTTTATTTCGTCAAGCTATCTACTTTTACCTCGATATTAAGAAAAAAGTAGATACACATACAAAATAATTGTAAATTAATGACTTGAGATTCTGATAATATATGGACCGGGGAATATTGAATATTGGTTCCTTCTCAAAACTTGAATGACTTGCACTGCCTGCATACGGAGAATAAATAAAAGTAATACGAACAAATACGAATTACTTAAGAAGAATGTTACGTAGCAGTGACGTCACAAACTCGTAGCAATCACAGGTAGCAATGCTACATGGTCTAAGTGTCTACAATGCGACGTAGCTACACTTGTTTCAGATACAATCTAATGTTTGTTTGTTAAAATATTTATGCTCTAGTTTGTCTTTCGAACTGTATAAATATTTTCCGTAGTGTCTTTATGCTAATACCACAGCTTTTAATATCATTTTGAATAATGTCAATCATGCATAAAACATTTCTGTATTATACAAAGACCAAAGTAAACAAGATTAAACATAACTAGGGGTTGAATATAGCTTTATAGCTAGAATTTTGTCAATGTTTGTCTTTTTGTTTTAGTTTCATCAAACGATTCAAACATATCTAAACAACAAGGTGTGGGACTTCCATTTTTATGTAGCGAAGAATTGGCCCGAGGATCCGATCTGTCTGCATTTCCCCGGCTGTACTAGTACGGTAAGCAATGACTGTACCTACCTTAAGTAGAAATAAAGTATAACCACACTACAACAGTGTCAACAGTATGCATGTAACAGCCAAGCAACCACTTGCGGCGATGCAACTACATCTACATTTTGTAGCCTTCCGCTTCGTAACCACAGGTGGTTGGTGTTCGATAACTTAATCTACACTCGACAGTATCCAAAACAATTTTCTTAATTTTTTTCTTTCTCTTACAAGAAAAATATGTAGGTATATTTCTATTACAGAAGAGCAGATTAGTCTAATTCCTAAAAAAATGTTATTACGAATGGACTGGAGAATGTTTAAGAATATGTTTTTCTTATTATTCACCCGAAATTTTCCAACATGCTTGGCACAATATGCCTTTGACTACAAAAACAAAAAGGCTGTAACATGTTTACGAGTTCCCTATGCCACTATCTATGCGTGTCAAGGGCTCAACGCTCTAATGGATCATAAATTTGTAATGTATCTGATCTGAATATTTGTATACCTATATCTATGGTTTTATTCCCGAGAGAAGACCTACTTACTGCATGGCGAACAGTTTAGACTGCCTGTGGGCTGAAACGGAAACAGCATATCTATGCCCGTATAACTAATAAGAGGAGGAAAATGGAGAATTTGTGCAATTGTGATGGATATGTTATAAGCACATCTCCGATACTCTTCGCCCAATTAGGCAGCCGTTGTCATTATCTTAACTATGCAGTTAGTACTAGTACCTATAGTACGAGATCCTGCGACAAATTAGTGCACTCATCGAGTTTTCGGTAAAAACCAAATTTGTATGTATATTTATGATTAGGAGAATATATATTTACTAGGTTGCCTATAAAATGTGGTAAGTATTTTAATTTTTATTTTTTTGGTTATTGATTTTTGGGAAAACATTTCGTTCGGTTGTTTTTTAAATTAAATATCGTCTACATCATGGCAATGTATATAAAGATTCTGAAAAATCACGGTTGCCTATCATATATATATATATCGAAATCATACCATGTTTATACCTGGCTGCGAAGAGGTGCGGCCAAGTGACAAACGGCAACCGTGATTTTTGTAGAATATTTATATATATTGCCGTGATGTAGACGATATTTTATTTAAAAAACAAGTGAACGAAATTTTTCCCAAAAATCAATAACCAAAAAATTTGTTTAAAAATACTTGCGGCCACATTTTAATAGGCAACCTAGTATATATATATTCCCCTTATCATAAATTTATATAAAAAAATGTTATTTTAGCGAAAACTCGATGAGTGCATTAATTTGTCGCGGGATCTTAGACTACTACAATGTCTTTATGGATTCGATCCCCATACTTGTGATATACAAATCATTCCCAATTTGATGTTCTTTTGCTTCGCTATTCCATTGTATAAGTGATGCGCAGCATGAATAATTTCCAAAAGAATTCGTTTTTCTAAAAACACAAAAGAAAAATCTTTTGGGAAAGGAATTATTTATTCGATTTTATAGATGAAAGTTTTATTGGTCTACAGAACGCGAGTCGAGTCCAGCGCGTATCGAGCCATAGCTGCGAGGCAGGATTAGGCCATAACGGCTTCCATGAAGTATGTGAAAAATACATGTTAAAAAAACAAATAATCTCACTAACATAGCAATAAGCCGATCTTTACTAATCTGTACTATATTAATACAATGAACTGATAAGGTAATAATTTATGAGCCGTATAAAAATATCGAATATCCGACCAGCCTTTATAAAATTATTATTTATGAAGGACATGCAGCAAATAAGTATAATGAAAAACTATAATTTATATATTAAGTTTACTGCATTTTAAAAGGGCAACTCAAAGTTCTTACCTACCCCCCGTCCCACGATCTCCACCTTGTCGTGGTGGGGGACGAGCTCAGTAACCGTAGCTTGGACACCCACGGTGAAGCTAAGCGGTGTATCTCGGGAGTGGACGCTCCACGTGGGCTTGGGTGAGGCCTGCGTAGGATGCGTCCAAAGGTGCGGGTGCGGGGGAAAATTCTGTCTGTCCCTCGCAGTCGGGCGCGGTCGCGGGAGGAGAGGCGTGTTGGTGTTGCGTTGCCGCGCGCCCTATCCCCCGCGACCAAATCGAGGCGCACCATTTGTTGCATTGCGGTGGGGCCGCAGAGGAAGAGGAGATGCGGTGTTGTCAAGTTGCCTACCTCCCTATCCTCTGCTGCCGTTTTAGTGCCTGCGGACGGCGAGCGCTGGGGCTGCTCCCCGTCCGCCAAAAGGCAAGGAGGCGGCGTAGTGTACGCGCCGCCTCCCAAGTCATAACGAGACGGGGCCCGCCAACACCAACGGCGGGCCAAGCCCGAGCGGGGTCACGGAAAAGTATGCTATCCGCGAATCGCGTGACCGCGCCACTACACGGGACCCGTAGGGACCCAGCGGTGGTTTTAGTGGGCCTTTAGGGGAGAGCCTCCGCACACCTCCTCCGCCAGCCCCAAGCCCGGTCGATCACACTCTGGCCGTTTTGGCGTCGAGTTGAGATGACTCTGAGCCATCTGGAGAGTTTCCACCGTAGCGTAGTCGACAAAAAAAAATGGGCAACTCAAAGTTCTTACCTAAGGTAAGTCTAACAAAGTCCATATCTTAAGACATGGCGTTGGCTTCACATTTCTCCGCAACCTACGCATTTATAAGCAGTGAACTTATAACGGGTCGTTTTATAAACGCTAGAGACCACAATTCTCGAAATAAATAATTACTGCAAGAGATACATACTTCAAAACAGCTTATAATTTAGTTACTTAGTTACCCATTCTTCAGAAGAATGGGTAACTAAACTATCTTAATTCGCCGACTAAGTACAGTTCATCACAATTCATAAAGGAAATTCTGTGAAAAATGGCCGCAATACTGGTTACAAGCGCTGACGTAATAGCACAAATGTTCCGTTTTACGGACTTTTGTAAGAAATACCGAATAAAAGAACAAAAACTACTCGCGTCCATTTCCCCCTCAAAGGCCTACTTACTTCAAATTATTCAATACGCCTTTTGTACTTCAAGGACTCGCTTTGAAATTAAGATTGAAAACGGCTCTGAAAAGGTTTTACTTAATATTTTCTAAATTTTTAGAAATAAGGTATTCTTATCGTCAACTATGATTTTGAATACATATTAAAATAAAAGACACGCAAGGTGGCATTTATAAATAGGATACGCCTATACAGCGAGCGCTTTTGATATCAAATTTTAAATGAAAAAAATAATTCTTATAGTTCCAACATTTTTTCTGTTAATTTCAAAATAAAAAAATAAGATAAAAATGGAACAAATATTTGTTATTGTATTGCACTAATCTAGTGTCAAAAGTAAAGTAAAGTCAGTAAAGTCTATAATAATCAAAGAATCTTAGAATAAAGTAGACAGTGAAATTTGACAATTCGTAACGCTGCGCTATAATGTAGGTACCTACTATCGTCATCTAGACAGAGAAAATATTGAAATAAATCTTTAAATAATATTTAAGCTCGATTAGAGTAAAAACTTTTGTAAACATTCAATATTCCGTTATTCTAAAAACAAATTAATGTTTCCGTTGAGTGAAACCTTGTAAGTTATTTTAAGATTAAAGTAACCTTTATCTATTGGTAGCATGTTAATAATAGAGCACATTTTTATTCTAAAAAGAAATTACCATGTAACTACATAAACAATATCCGAATTTTGTTAACTTTTTAGAACACTCCAGACTTTTCTAATTTGAGTTATAAATAACTGATATCCTCGTCATTTTTGGCAGGTTGGATAATCTGTCAATTAAAACTTCTGAGCAGATGTTTTATAAATGTTTTTTTATATATCAAAAATAGATTTGCCATTATCTTAAAACATTAACGAAACTTTATTATGACGTAATCGCATTGCGATACCTACCCCAAGGATTTAAAGTTCTAAAATATATTTTATCTTCGTGCAGACTCATAAATATATTCAGGTTAACTGGTGCCTGAAAAGCCAAATTTCAAAGAATAAGTGTCACATAAAACATTTAGGTCCCAAAATATTATTACTTAGCGTAAAGGTTAAAGGTTGACGCCTTTTCTCGTAAACCACGCCTGCGGAAATGAGCGGGGAGAACTTGTCGTTTTGGGTTTCTGGTTTGCGTTTGCTCACCTTTGGGATTGGCCCAGCTGCTTAACGAACTGCGACATTGTTTGCTATCTACCTTTGCGTTATTAACTTAAGTCCGACCGTCCGACGGCTGAAGTTTAGGACACAAGGAATATGGACGATTTATAAAATGAGCATTTAGGACCTCAGCTTGGATAGGTAGGTATGTAGTTCAAACAAAAATACTTTTCTGGTGCTAATGTGACGTCGCTGTGACGTCGAGTTGACACCACCTCTCGGCCGCTTGCACCTCCGCCCCCACCGCACCGTGAGCTTCTATAAAAGCGGACGCGTTGGCTTCGCCCTCCCCTTTTCGGCGGCTACAGCTCCGAGTTAAGTCACCAACTCTCCTGGACCATCGGCAGCAGGACTCTCAACAGAAACCTCACCCATCGCCGAATCACGCGACCCTGTGTATATCTTTTTAATTACGCATTACTAGTAATTTTTTTCAATTGCTAAATGATGTGTAGATTTTCTTGGCAATTAAATCAATTTTTATTGTAACATTCAACTCATGTTCTCATTTAAACACACCCTAGTAGGGATAACGTAACAGAGGACACCTGAAAGGTCTTTTTACGTTACAGTGGCGCCCACGGGAATATTATAGGTAGGGTTTTGTTGAGAATCCGCTGCCGGTGAGTCTTTTTTTTTATTTTTTGTGTATGTGTGAAATCGTTCCAAAGCAGTGTGTAATTATTTTAGTGGCATTTATTGTTTCTTTTTGCTTGTTTTATTGTGGACGGAAAGTCGGTGGTGTTATGCCGGCCACAATAGACATTTTCTCTTTTTGTTCTGTTGTGCTCGGAAGGTCGGTTTTGTGTTGAGCCGGTCACAACAGACAAATTTTGTCTTACTACGCATGGTAAGCATTTTATATTATAACTATTTCTGTTGCCGCGTGTGATAATTAATTTTGTATCAACCGCATAAGTAACAAGTTATAATCGTTTTGCTTGCGACCACGTGTCAACTAAATGACGCGCTGTGGTCACATTCCTTGATTGCATTCTTTGTATTGCGATTTATGACCTCACGTCCACTAACGACGTGCTAAGGTCACCTTCGTTGATCGTATGCCTCCCGATTAGCTTTTTTAAATGCCACTAAGGTAATTAAGTGCTACTGGTAATTATTGCTAATAATCTGCTTTGGCTGACTTATGGAACGAATTCACACCCTTCTCTTTTTCATTTCTTTCTATTTTCTACTACAACCTTCTGCTAGTGATTTTGTACGGCGATATATTTCTATATAGTCGGTATTTTTAATACTTTTACCGCCTACTACGGCGATTATCTTTTAAATTAACTATTTTTCTTACTAAGAAAGTTGCATCTTTGTTATGCCACGTTTACTTATTATAGTTGGACTGGCTGAGAATGAACGTACCTAAAGATGCTATCGTATTATATACTAGGTATTTAGCTAGAATTCCGCGTTCATTTATTAATAAAATATACAAGTGTCACATGCAGGTTGCTCACAACAATAATGAAAAAGTTTAATCTTTGTCTGTTTGGTATAGAAATACGAATATCATCGTAGAATTATTAGTTGTTCGTTTTGTCAAATGTTTATTATGCTACAATCGTTAGTTTTGGTCTTCGATTTTATCTTCTTGTTGAAGCCTATGGCTATGTTATTTGAAAATGCATCTATTTATGCATTTACTGTTCATTGTGAACTCAAACATTAAATTCCTGCGTCGCAATTATACAATTATATTTTGTTTTGGATTTTTTTTGTGTCGCTAGGATTGTTTCTTTCAATGTCTGGTTTCTATTGAAATATATAAAACATATAATGATAAATAAATGGTAAAATTAAACCGCTGACAGCCAGTAAAATAATTAATTACTTGTTTCCTTTATACAAAATGCTTACATCTGGTTTTACTAAACCATCTTAAATAGTGCTGGTTATAATGTGTTCTTGTGTTTACGCAAATGTTATTATATCAAACTAAATTTATCAAACTTAATTGAATTTAAACTAACTTAACTAAAGTGGGTATTTGCACATAAATTGAATCAATAACTTCTATTCTTGAATAAATAAGTGGCTATTTACATATGAATCAAATAAATAATGTGTATACCTCATTAAATAACTAAAGTGGTTGTTTACACCCCAAATTAAATTAATAATTTCAATGCTTGAATAACTAATGTGGGTATTTCTACATAAATCAATAATTTATATACTTTAATGACTAAAGCGAATTAATTGATGTACAAGTTTAAGAATACCCTTTCGTATTTTACAATCAACTATTTTAAACCTAAAAGCTGAATAAAATAACTGAATCTTATTCTATTATAGCATAAATGTGTTTATAAACGATTGGGTACAGTGTCATTAACAACAATGTAAGACGCATATGTATACGAAGTTATAATTACCTACATAATTATTTGTTAAGGCCAACAATAGTGCTATTGTTTTCGAGTTGGAGCTCACAAGATAACGCATTGTTGTGTTAACGAATTATATAAACATGCTAACATAAAACATGAATAAATATGCTAACATAAAACATGAATAGTTATTACTGTTATAAATTGTCGAAGAGGTTTTCCAAACTTAATATTTTTGCAAAAATCTGTTATTTATCTAACTAATTATCGAAATATCAGATAACTATCTAACTGTATAAATGTCAGATGTGTTTCTCTTGGTGATTGCCATATAAAAGATCTTAAATTAACTCACTACAAAGTTTAAAAATGTAATGATTAATGCTCATCACTAATGAACTAATCACTAAAATAACTTAACACTTCGTTACAAATAATATAAAAATCTTTAACTCCTAATTTCAGCTAAATCATGTACCCAAATATCTTGTTATATATAGCTTTAGTAATGACTGATCGAAATATAATAAAAAAAAAATTTTCCCTTATGGCTCAGTGGCTGAAAGGTTGTGTCGGATCGGTCTGTGGTTCGATTCTCGATTGTGTTTTTTTTTGTGTTTTTAACTATGGTAGTGTATACTATGTCGTCGACAGTCTCCTTCGACGATGTACTATACATTGCAACCTATTCCGAATCGTGTATTTGCCGTTGTTGATTTTGTATCATAATCAGAAACCAGTTAATTGTCCGCGACAATGGAATGCGGCCGGCGCCAAGCGCGCAGTGATGACTCACTTGTTTACGTCAGCCGATCACTCGGCTCAAAACATTGTATTATACTTTATACTTAATTATAATGAACACTTTTTTATGCTTTTACAATTCGCATCGAGCGCGTTAATGAGCAATTTGTTTGTGATACTGCCAACTAATCGTATGATTGTTGGTATCGTAATATAGTAAGATCGTAATATTGGTTTACGACTTATACTCTTTGAATTAATTTCACTTATCGAATATGGGTGGTCAGGTGGTGCCTACCAACATAGACTGGGTGACTATTTGCTATAAAACTCACGTATAATACCTCTTCGCGCGTCGTGTATTATAATGAATGCGACTCGCATCGTGAATGAATGTTGGCTTGTTCATGCGTATGATTGTGTGTAGGCCTTTTTGAATGTGATGAATGTCAGGTTATAGGAACGTTCAATGCTTGGTGACGTATGAATGGCCGAGGGTTATACTTGATTTTTTTTCCTCTTTCAGGGTTAATAGTTGCCTTGTATTTAACCTACTGACACCACTACCACTCATCTGTTTCAGGGTCTCCGAATGCAGTTGCCGCCTACCAGCCACAGAATTTTCCCTCTGGGAAAATTCTGGCCTAATGGGGGGAGTGTGTGACGTCGCTGTGACGTCGAGTTGACACCACCTCTCGGCCGCTTGCACCTCCGCCCCCACCGCACCGCGAGCTTCTATAAAAGCGGACGCGTTGGCTTCGCGCTTCCCTTTTTGGCGGCTACAGCTCCGAGTTAAGTCACCAACTCTCCTGGACCATCGGCAGCAGGACTCTCAACAGAAACCTCACCCATCGCCGAATCACGCGACCCTGTGTATATCTTTTTAATTACGCATTACTAGTATTTTTTTTCAATTGCTAAATGATGTGTAGATTTTCTTGGCAATTAAATAAATTTTTATTGTAACATTCAACTCATGTTCTCATTTAAACACACCCTAGTAGGGATAACGTAACAGTGGACACCTGAAAGGTCTTTTTACGTTACACTAATACCGCTTATTTTAGTGAAGCGATTTCTAGGTCTATATGAATTAATTTCTAGCGAAATATAGGAATATATGTTTTGTTTATTGGCCATATAGCACACATCAAAACATGAACATCTTTGCAAAATACACCATATAAATAGAAAATCGGCATTGCACATTGCACCCGTACGAAGCCGGGGCAGATACAAAATAACTTATGAGAAAGTATTCGTTTCATTCTAGAACATTTCGAATCATGTTTCATCTAAATGTACACTATAAAGGTAGCGACGCCAAGACGAGTGTTCATCGCTCCAAGAACGAGTAGTTCTTTGCCTTGCCCCTCATCTTTATAAATTTACAAACCGACTGCTTTACCCTTTAGTTTTCTTTAATGCTTTTGGCTCCTAGAATTAATACGTTGATGCCAATTTTCATGTTCCTACATTCCTATATTATATATAATCAACTTTAGCCTAAATACCTGTAAATATGTTGGTAAGAAACATAGCGATAATAGAAAACGCAATAACGTATTAAATCTTAAAGGCTTTAATAAAATTGCTCAGGTGCTTTATAAATCGTGTCACGTGCATTTTGAATAGAAATCACTAGAGCTGCCGAATTTTTACACAGCTTTGTAGAGCCCGTGACTTGTGACACAACGGTAGTCGCGCAGCTGAGTGGTGCGCAAAGTTTCGGCACGTTGTCGGGAGAAAGAGCTTTGATGGGATAAAAAACCGTATACCTACATCGTGATGCCCTTGATAAGGCAATAAATAATCCCTTTTTTACTTAAATTGCTAATCTTTTTTTTCGGAAGTCCCAGTAGCATTCTCGAAAAGAAAAAGTTTTTTTAATTAATCAGTTTTATTAAATCTATGACACAAATATTCAAATGAAAACTGACCTTTGATTTTGATTGATATAATGCTAACTTTCATCAATAAAAATGCAGTAACTCAAAATAATGAAAGTTAGGAACCTGTAATTATCTTATTAAATATATGTACTAGAAATATTAAGACTAATTGTTTGTTTATATAGAACACACATTAAACCATTAAAAAATACATAGACCTACCAATTATGTTGGCAGTTACGTACGTGATAATTATATTCCTAGCATACCTAATAGAGAACCTACTAAGTTTAGTTCCATCCGTGTCACCTGTAATATACATAAAACGTATTTTACTACCCATTACTTTCAGGCATCTGATGGACATTTACAATGAAATTTTATTAAACTTTTAATGAAAAGCCTACTCCATAAAGACATCGTCGGGAGCCAAGCCCCGGCTTAACGTGCTCTTCATTATATAGAGTAGGTAGTCTAGCGCAGGTAATCCTCGAAATCTATCTAGGTTGTGCGGGCGCTGCTGCTGCTTCAGCAGAGACCCTCAAACGGCGCAAATACGTAAATCTTGTAGGAGATTATGTATTTGAGCCGTTTGGGGTCGAAACCTTGGGGCCATGGGGTCCAAGTGCGAGATCCCTTTTTAGGGATCTCGCAAAGAGACTGATCGACGCCTCGGGTGACCAGAGGGCTGGCACGTATTTAGCACAAAAGATAAGCATTGCTATACAACGAGGCAATGCCGCCAGTCTTCTGGGCACGCTTCCGATTGACTGCGATGCGGATGACTTCCATGACGTCTTCTAAATTTAATTTTAATTTATTTTATTTTTCGTATTGTGTATATTAAATAGGCTTATTTTAGTTTTAGGACATAATTAAGCTGCTTTTCATCTAGACCGATATTGAATGACTTGTTCGTGTATTTATTAACTTTCGTAATGATTTATACATAATCTAGGATAGTATTAGTACCTACATAATATTAATTATCTATACTACTTGGCCATAGATAAATAATTGGTCGCGCTGAGACACCAATCATTTATCTATGTAGGTACTTGACATATTTGAATTGAAGGTTTATAAAGGAATATTTTGAGCTCTGTAAATACTATGTACCTATAGGTCGGTTCATGAAAGATGACCACAGCGCAGAAATCATTTTTAGGTCCCCTTGGAGGTGCGGGGTGAGGCGCGGGTGGAATGCCAATGGCGAGGCTCCGTTCTTGACTCATTCCCTAAATGCGTCAAGAATGGAGCCACGCCATTGGTGCACGAATATACAGATGCGCGACGGCCGCCATTTGTGGTCAACTTTCGTGAACCGATCTATAACATTAGGTACACTTCTAAACTAAGATGCCGAAAAAAAAAGAAAGAGAACTTAGTTTTTTGTAAACCTTAATATTGTAGGTTGCATAGAGTTCCCACCAAGAACTTAGAGTCCCCAACCAACCTCACCTGCAAGTGGTGCACCTGCCGATCAACGGAGGAGGCTCTGGCAAACAAAATATCCCGATAAGCGGCAATAGACTCGCCACCTATTACGTGGGATCAAAACACTGACGAAAAGTGGGCGTTTAATATGCCTCTGCCTACCCCTTCGGGGAAACAGGCGTGAGTCTGTGTATGTGTATGCTTAATATTGTTTGAAAAGGAGCGACAATTATCTTAATCAAGATTTGAAATAGATAGGCACATCTTTTGATTAGAAGCTGTTACATCTTGCTCTTTTGATGTATCGTTATAAATTATGGATGTATTGTTTAAACTGCCCCGATTTTATTTAACTAAACCTATTTCCTTTCTGGAATTAAACGTAGAAACAAAATTGACATCTGTTTCAATAATGAAAGTGGTGCCAATTTTGTTGAGTTATCTTAGTACGACAATGAATTGTCTCTGATTTGCAAAATATTTTATTAACAAAATAATGATAGCGCCCTGTAGTGAAATTGTCGGCAACAGTAACCACATCTATCTACATAATTATGTCGGAAACGGATAAACTGACTACAGCTTAACACGATATACCACGCCTGCAAATGTCATACACATTTCTAGCTATACGTAACCTTGCTTTAACTATCCCTCGTTAGGCTATTGAAATATGCCGCAGGTCGTTAGCGGACTCATACCTTTTTCATATCCAGGAAAATGCAGTTTTAATTTGAAGCCCGTCATGCTGGCTCTGCCTAATTACGACTCATGGGACTTACACCGGTCATAACATGATCCATTACATAAACGTTCATATCATTATTTCATTTTACATGTTCATACGTTTCAGATTCCAACTACGTTACGTATTGGTAACATCATTTTCATTTGCTAGCAATTACCGTTTGAAGAAAAGTGAAACTAAAATGGGCAGTTTATCAACATATTGGTTATGTAACGCCATTAATATTAGCTCTTGCATGCCTAATCTATGTGTATAAATCATAATACCAAAAGGAGACTTCTACATTCGGAAGCCTTTTGAGGAATTCACTGCCTGTATTTTGGCTGTGAATTTTTCAAATAGGGAAAGTCCTTTTTTTTAAACATTTGTTACAGGCTTTCAAGAACTTATATTATTCACTTGAACTTTAAAGAGCTGAGCTATAGGTACTTATGCCTGGTGCTTCTATGAATACATTAACATTGACAGCTTTCTTTGCTTCTTGTATATCTGACTTATTTGCTGCAATGTTAGGAACTGCTGTCATTTTAAATTTTCATCACTGTCTAAAGAGCTTAACCGCTGTTTACGTATTTTTCGAGAGAGATAGTCGATTAAACACGAAGAGCCACCTGTAAAATTCGTATAAAATAGCTGGATTACATCTGTAGAGATAATCTTGTCGCTTGGCTATCGCATATCACGCCATGAGGACGCGTAAAGACTGATAATTGTAAAAGTATGCGTTAAAGCTCAAAACATCCGCGTTCTTTAGAAATGCAAAGCATCTGTATAACCCAACTTCATTTAAGCCTAAACATTCTTGTATGTGGGATAGAACGCGGGCACATGAATGCGGTCTCGGAAGGCTCCTAATAGCGAACAGGGCATGTAGATACCCGCTGTTCATATGCTAGAGGGTTAAAGGTAGATCCGCCTTGATAGCGTTGATTAAGTGCTTTGTTCAACACTACTGCAATTACTCTAGCCTTTTGGAGATACATGTGTATTACTATGCTAACATACTTATCACCTGCTTTACAACGAAACAGAGTTCAAACTAAAAAAATAAGCTAAATATTTTATAACAGTCTGATTGCCGGTTATTTTCACAATTTTTGAGTCCCCACCTAGTCTACTACTTTTAATATGCGCTAGTGAGCAAGTATAATATTACTGCGCTTTATGCCATTCTTGCGTACATTACTCAGAGTTATTACAGAGCGCTCGCGAAGAAAGAAACTCCGTGGCAAATGATGGAGCTATAATTTTCTGCATAAAAGCTAGTTTTTAGGCACACTAGTGCTATGCCAACTACTTTATTTTATTTTATGGAAATAGTATGTTATGCAAGACCAGAACATAAATTTAATACTGGTTGTTTTCCGGCATAAGTCTATTACTGTGTACAATTCTGCACAAAAGTACTTTGCAATTTTGGCAGTTTTAACTGTTGTAACGTTGTTAATTTAAGTGTTGATATGAACAACCATATCAACACTCATAAATTCATCATATCTGAAGACGTAAATGAGCAAATTATAATTGAATCTTGCTAACATGAATTCAGAAAGTTTGTATGTAACTTGGTTTCTTATCAGAATCATCCAAGGTTTTGCTTATAAAACTTTGTACGTATTTCTCCATAGAATGTGGCCGAGTTGGTTATATGGGCAGATTCAGAATAGGTAGAAGGTCAAAACGCGATCGTATAAGCTGATGCAACTCGTTGTCACGCCAAATTGGGATCGATGCACACTTGTCTGCTGTAGTGTACCTAATAGTGTTGGCTTTAGACCTTGAGTTTTATCTACATATGTGTGCCTTGCACGGTAGTACCTACTGTAAATCGCGCTCCACCTTATGTAGCACATAATTGATCTAATCTAGTTGTTATATTAAAATGGAACATTATTTATTTCGATGCGTGATCGAGGGCGAGGCCATAATATCATGCATTGGTAAACGATAATTACTTTCTAAGTAGGACTTTTTAGAATAACAAATTATGCAAATAAGATTAATTTCCTGATCGCGTTAATATCTCACATCAATTCACTATGAATAGCCACACGAATTCTGAAAAAGTTGGTTGACCGGGATCCAAATGTCGTCATTTAATGGCTACTCTTTTTCTCGTGGCTATTTCTATTTGCTTGAAATTTAGGTTAAGTTTACTCATTTTAAGTTAGACATTGATACCCTATAAGGTAATTTAGGTACGATGTGTTACTAATAATGGGTTTGGCTCACTTTATTCTATTGTAATTTTCAGCCGAACAGTATTCCTTACGAAAGCGTGACAGTGTTTTGTCCGTCGGAGCGCGCAGAACTAGTGGACCTACTGACGTCAGAAGACATATTGTTGGACCTCACCCAGCCATTGTACCTGAACTTTACTCACGAGGCGATCGTGAATCGCCTCGAAAAACACTATGAGGGGCACGACAAGATTACCGGCGATGTATATACCTGTGATAACCCACCTACGGACGCCAGTACTGATGGGTATGATAAATTTAGTCTTAATTTGTAGACGTCTTTAAGATTTATTTTGATTTGTCATCAACAAATCGATAGCACCAACACATTGACACATTCCGGTGAACAGCATTTAGTTTAGATGAAGGTATTTACGCTGACGACATAAACAGAACTTCGGCAATCAATTTATTCGTGTGACTTTGCCACGACTCTCCTCAAACAGTTGCTAAACTCTACTTTACTGAAATGCTCTCTAGATTCGATTAGACTGCAGCGACTCAGCAAAATTAAATATAGCTTTTGAATTAATCTCATCTGCTTTATCTTAATTCGTAGGCTATGATTGCTCCAGATTACTGTACTTAAATGTAAAAACCTGAAACCAACTTGTCAAATTTATAGGTAATCATTTCACAGTCTAGTAGGTACTTGTAAGCGGTAAAGCTCAAATAAGTAAATTATGCAAAGTAAGATTACACAAATTTTATGCAGGCACACACGAATATTTAAGAATCTGTTTGAGGTGATTAGGTACATTCATTTGACGATATTTTCGATAAAATTATCCAATGGCTACGATTTAAATTCCGACATGCTGCACATTATACTCATCAAATATACACAGAAGTTTCTGTGCGTGTTATATTGAACATGTTGTACTTCGTCTACGTAAGTATGGTATTAAAACTGTTATTTCTCCTACAGACTGCCACCGGACGTGGAGTTAGTTCGCTTACTGCCGGAACACATGAAGGCGGTCTACGACTTGTACCCAGAGAGTGACATCGAGTGCCGTGAGGTGTTGGAGAAGCTGGTAGCCGAGCTGCCGGCCTACGGCATCTTCGTGGAGGGACAGCTGGCCGCGTGGATGGTACAGTCGTACTACGGCGCCATGTTCTCCATGCAGACCAGGCCAGAGTTCCGCAGGAAAGGCTACGGTATCTACCTCGCGCGACGCCTCACCAAAGAAGTGGCCGCTCGCGGTTACAAACCCTTCGTCGTCATTCGTCCGGAGAACGACGCGTCCCGTTCTCTCTATACGAAGCTCGGCTTCGTGAAACGTTTCCGAACGGTGCGCGCCGTCCTGCGTCCCCGCTAAAGCGTTAAACGTTGATCACTAGCAGATTTTATTTTTTTAAGACTTTTGAATAAAATCAATTTAGCTTGCGATCTTTGATCGCCTAGAGAATTTTAGTAGTAGCTTTAAGATTGGAGCGGCTAGTGTTCTCGGTCTGCAGGAGCCGAGTCGTAATGACGGGCGTTAGCTCCGATACTTATCTTATAGGGCCTCTGCGATATTTTTCAGGCGTTAGCGTTTTTAATCTCCTAGTATCTACTTCTTAACGATGACAACGAATGGCTTTCTTGTCAGGCGTTTCTCGCGTACAAGTCTGCCTACATTTTGATACGTATTACATAGCTAATGCCTCATTCACTGCGCTTCATCAAGTCAGATTCGAGAGCTGTAGCCGTTTGCTGAGTTCTTTGGCGCTAGCCTAGTTACTGATTTCAACGATCCTAGCATGTCGAAAATTATTTGGAACCCTAACATTTGCTGATTCGCTATGGGCCGCCGTACCAACAGGCAGAAATGACCCCTGAATGACGGGGTTCCAATAATTGTTCACATGATTAGCCTCTATTCATTTAGGCGAACGCTTCATTACCACTCGTTGATCGAGCGGAAACTGTTCTGTCTCATGGTTTATAAAATTTTTGGGACCCGTTTTGATCTGTGTGATAAAAAATGTTAGCGTTAACATTGAAGTACTTGAAATGTGTAAAAGTACATGAGAAAAAAAGGTTGCCGTCGTTGCACCCAGTTTGCACAATTCGAAAAATTAAATTTTCCAGCACCCTTAAATGACAAATGCAAGGAATATGAATGATTAAAATAATTACCGTCGTTTAAATTTTTGAACAATTTATTTGATAAAGAGTAATGAACGATGTACAAGCGGATCTTTAAAAGCAATGGGAAGGAGTGATAATTATTTTAATTTACATACAATTTAAGTTCAAATGTGATTTCCAATGATCATAAACCATAAGTAAGTATACCTACTTAGATATTTTCATAAACATAGATGAAACAAAAAAATACTGTGACTAGTTTGGGTTACTTAGTTATTATTAGTTTTTATAGCAAACAAGTTTTTATAAACAAGTACTTGGAGAAAATCATTGAAAATTTGATACGAAAACGTAGATAGGTAGGTATTTTAATACGGGAATGTATTTTACGATTGTATCGACTTATCTGTAAAGCACAGCTGTAAAGGTTTGCTATCATTATGTATACCTGAATATGATTAGAATTATTAATTTAATCATTGATTTATTATAATGGATATTATTGTGTGATATGATAATATTTATTGCTTTTTGAGTAACTTATTAATTACTATTAATTTGGCCATTTGGTATCTTGTATTTATTCTGTCTTCCTAAGACCTAAGCATGTATGATGAAAAATTCTTATGACAAAATCGGATAGACTTAAATGGACTCGTTATAAATGAAAAGTAAATAAATGTTGTGATCGTTTAATTTCATGAATATTACCAGAGAATTGCACTTGCCTTTGTTTTCGTTTTCACGGAGCACAGAGATATTGTCTGTTTTTTTTTTAATAAGGTATTGGCAACGGCCTGAAATTGTAGTTAAATTTTTCCTCAGAAATTGAAGCTTCCAGTTATTAATTCATTAAAGAAATAAATGCCAAATTACTTATTGTGTACCTATTGTTCATGAATTTTATTGTAATGATTATTTATTAAAAAATTGTGCTTGTCTTTATTTGTGTCAAAGTTTATTCAAACTGGATGATAGGATAAAGCCATTAAATGATAACCTATACGCGTTATTTTATCATCTTCGATAAAATAAATATTGTTTCTTATAAACAGGTGGTATATTATTACTTACAATTGACAAGTCAACTGTGTGTAAATATTCAACTGTTTATTTGAAAGGACACTCATACCATGCGATCATGCTACAAGCTTTCCCTACATACAAGTAGGTACATGTCGAATAAGTAGATCGAGATTTCTTGAAATTATTAATTGTAAGTACATTTTCTCTGAACACTCCCTTACTTATGTACCTAAATAAATATAACTAAAGGACACGTTCCGTCCTAAGCTGCAGTTGACAATCGCAGTGTATTTCACTCATACAGAAGAAATATAAAGAATGTAGTATCCATTCTGTATTGTTTATCAGTTTATCACTTACCAACCTTGCAAAGGTATTGAGAAAACAATAAAAACCAAACATACATGTGTCAGTTTTATTTGCTCCTTATTCCTATAGTAGGTACTAATACATACTGAGTGATTTAAATTTTGTATATGGCGTTCCCCTATGTCGTGACTAATAATTAATCGTTCGGCGACAGTCGACTCTGGCTGTTGGGATCTATCGTCACTGCATAAGGTGTGGACGACAATTAATCGTATCGTCCTATATGTAATGTAACCTCTATGTACAAGTCACGACGCGGCGACATTTTAATAGGTACGATAAGCTGTGGCTATAAGCTACGACATAGTGGGAACGCGGTCTTAGACATAGACGTAGACCGTAGAACGAAACAAAACGAGTACCTACTCACATAATTGGACCTTTTCTCTGTTTTCTTTAAACTATTCTAGAAAGGAAATACAACAGCACCACCTTATAACGACCCGGTGGCGTAGCGGGAGTATGAGCGACTGCTACGCTGAAGGTCGCGGGTTCGATTCCCACTCAAGTCAAACATTTGTGTGCGTGAACGTACTTCTGGGTGTTTATATGTATATATTATAATATGTATGGATTTACAATAAAAATATATCTATATGTATGTGTATGAATTGTCTAGTATCCAAGGTAAGAACTTTGAATAGTTTTGGACTAGATGATCATCATCATCATCATCAGCCTTTAACAGTCCACTGCTGGACTAGGCCTCTCCTTTGAAAGGAGGAATTGGCCTACTACACCACGCTGGCCATACGGGTTGATACAGAGTTTGTATCGAGTTTTCCGTCTCTTACAGTGTTGTTCTCTTTATATTATACTCCCTGTTCCTGTCGGCTCTTACGACACCCATGGGATGTTTAGGTTTACGTGGCGATCAGTTGTATATAAATTTGCTGTATGTAAATTGTTGGAATTTAGATATTATAGTAAGGGTAGGTGGTAGATAGATAATTAGTTATCTCTTTACGGTTCAAGGGAATGTTCAGTCCACGTCACTATAACTACCTATGCGTAAAAAGAAAATAGTACCTAACACTAAAATATCTGGCACTCCAGGTATCCGAAATGTTATTTGTTTAGTGTACAGTCAGCAATAAAACCTACTGGGACTTTCCACCAGATATGGGCTATCCCACGGCTTGCTAATACGTAACATATGAATTTATTATATGGATGTGTGCCATAAATGCATGCTATGGAGCCTATTATATTATGGACGTTTCACGTTGGGCACCTCTCGATAAATCACATAACTGGAACTGCGAATCGTCAGCTTCAATGTAAACGGTGACTTAGTTTAGTACCACAGCTTGCACATCCTCGCAGCATAGCTGCATCTCTAGCGGAAAAAGCACTCTTATCTTGTTGCGGTTGACACCCTTTGCGAGCCGACCCGACTCTGCCACGCGGTCGTATGTTACATTGGCGACTGGGTTGGAAGCTGGCGGAAGGCTGGCGATGAAGATGTGAGACGGTAGATACTGAGGGTCTACCCACCACCGCGTCCTACCGCTACTTATGAAGGCGCACGTAGACACTTCGCCGCCTCCGCAGTGTTTGTGGCGCATGGGGAACAGCCTCTAGATCTCACCATACTCAGGCTCAAAAGTTACTTTGGTTAGAGGAGATAGTCGCGTGTATGAAGTCCCAGACGCATAGACCTGCTGTGAGGTAGAGACTGACGCGACATAAGCTCCATACAAAACATGTCAAACACGAATCTCGAATCTCAAAATCCATGTATGGTTCGAATATTGAAAATGGCCGCAGATCACGCCAATCACCCGTCAATACGTCACTTACCGTCACGAGTGTGAAACGATTTACCAACATTCGATTGGCCCATGAACCATTGATCAACTACAAGAGATCCCGTTGGTATAATATTTAGTGATGTACCGTTTTGTTGGGGAACTGTTCATGGGCCAAATGTTCTGTGGGTGAAAAGTTGTTGGTCGAAACATTCTGTTGGTTAAACATTAACTGACGAGTGACGTTAAGTTCTGTTGGCAAAACATTCGTAGTTGAAAAGTTCTTTGGATGAAAAGTTCATGGTTTAAAGATTAGGTTGATCAATGGTTCACGGGCCAATCGAATGTTGGTAAATCGTTTCACACTCTACCCAAAGAATACCCAGACTCGAAACAACAATTTTTTGTACGGATTAAACCTCACTCGGCGCAGTGACAAGCGGCAAGGTTCACCTACTAAGTACACCATTCATGCAATCTACCTCGATAGATTAATGGATAAAGATTTTAATTTTGTGAACTGTGCTAAAATGATCGCGGTAGTTTAGGTCTAAGTATTTCCACAGTGTATCGGTGGATCGTCTCCCTACTAAACAAAATTGTTCAGTCAAAATTATCTAACAGCAAAGAGTACGATGTAATAGAATATTTTGATAATTCACCAAACTGACATCTACATAATTATATAAAAAAATAGGAATATATGTAAATGCAGCACCCTGAAGTGACTAAAATACATTGTTTGTTAGCGTACCTACTCAGTTAAGTACACATAACGACAAATCAAGTTTAACAGTTCCAGTACGATTTTATTATTTATTTATTTACACTTTTTTGTACACAATGAAAAACATTCTTAGAAACCCTATATCTAGCTAGAGTACAAAGGGCGGCCTTATCGCTGAAAGCGATTTCTACCAGGCAACCTTTGGATGGCGATATTATTGGTAGGAGAAAAACGGTAGTTGCAAGTGTACCAGTAAACAGACTATATAATTACTTATTTCTTACGCCATAAAACCCGTACAAAGGTCAAAGTCGCAAAGTGAACCTACCTATAATGTAGATATCTAACACTAGATGGCTGGCATAGGTACGATCTTACTACTAAGACGGCTTCCCACGGTGCGTGGATTTGCGGACGAAACGGGCGGTAAATTTGATATATAACTTCATAGGTGCCGCGCTCGTCCGTCCGCGAAACCACGCACAGTAGCCAAGGCAGCGGGCTTTAGTTATACGGTGTATAATTTTTTTATACCTGTATCTAAATGACAAAGTTTGTGAGGTTAGGATTGATAGAATATTGTGACGGCCGGTGTCATACCAAGCTGTCATCACTACCGTTGCCAAGGACTACTGACATCTACACGACAAACTAGCCGGTCATCAAACACAATAATTTATTAGCAAAGAGGTTTGAAGACTATTTTATTATTTGGAAATGAGTTTTTAGTTCGATGACGTATACACTCTGTCAAGTGTTCGCCAAATTCACCAGTCAATGACAACAAGGCGATAGCCGTGCGGATAACACATTCCGTTCACGTTCTGAAGGCGTGGGTTCAAATCCCAGTCATAACAGTTATGTGGATTATGGTTTTTATGAAATTTGGAAAATGTTTATGAATATTTGGCAAATATTTAAAAGATTATTTAAATATTTCGAGTAAAGATTAGAAAATTCTAGAAACTTCAAGAAGGAATGGAAAGGTTAAAAAGAGACAAGAGATTGAAAAAACAATTGAATAACGAAAAGACAATCGAAATTAGTAGATCTAGAACATTCCTAGGGGTATATAAGGCGGTGTCATGGAAGAATAACTAAAGCATGGAATGAACGATATTTTTATGAACAAATTGAATATAGCTACACTCTTCACTCATATGACAAATTAGAGTTGCCAGCAGAAGATGGCACTATGTTTGTCAGCTAGGGCTAAAGACCATTTGAACACAAATTTCGTAACTTTTTAATTTTTTAGTGATTGAGCAAATCCGCTATCGATATCGATCAAAGTTTCAATATAGGTTCAAAATCAAACAGACTTGTAAAAGTAAGTATGTACATGTTATACATTCCGTAAGTTTGTGTCCACAGCAGTCAGAACGCTAGTTAATGGATAGTATTTATATAATTATTACACAAACATGCATTTTTAAACTGAACTTATATATTTTTGTTTCAAATGGGTACTCAGTAGAACATAATCTTTCGAGGCGTTATTTTCTAATTTTCATGGTATTTTTCTTTACGCATCAACAGCCTTTTCCAGTCCACTGCTGGTCTTAAACTTTCCGTTGTGGAGGTTTGGCCTACTATTATACCACACTAGCCAGACGTATTCGTATAGGGTTTTATTTCGAGATTTCCTTCTCTTGTGTTTCTCTTAGTCGCCTCATACGACATCCCCGGCATTAATGTTTATTTATACTTATTTATAGTTAGTTTTTCAGCTGTAATGATAGCTGTAAGTGGGATTAATAAATATTAAATAAATAAATCATCACCCCCAAATAACATATTTTTATTAGAGAAAGCAAATAATTAAGAAAAAAGCAAAACTCATAGCTTAAGCATTATGATAACTGAGAATGGCATATCCAAATTAATTATTTTACAAGGATAGGACATAATCGACATGGATTTTATCAAGCAAAAAACATAAAAATTAACTTAAAATAGATAAATCAGACAAAACCGTGAATAGTGCCCAAAGGTTTGTTATTAACAATAATCACTTTATTGAAATTTTCTCATTTACATATACACTATGTAATACAAATCTATGTGTAAAAAATGTATGTGCTGGATCGCACACTTTTTGATCATACATGTGACACACAGAATATTTAGAAAATGTGTAATTTGGCCAAATTACACATTTTTGCTAGAGAAAGTAAACAATTAAGAATAAGGCAAAACGCATGCTCAGGCATAACTGTAAATGTCATATATTATCCAACTTGACACATTATAAGAAAAGGCATGGTCGACATGGATTATTGTATCAAAACACAAAAAATTAAAGTTAAAATAAATAATTTAGTGAAAATCTTCAATAGTCCCCAAAAGTTTGTTATTAACAATAATCACTTTTTATTGACATTTTCTCATTACATAGTGTAGGTAATACAAATCTATGTGTAAAAAATGTATGTGCGGGATCGGACACTTTTCGATCCTACATGTGACACACAGAATATTTAGAGAGAAAAAAATGTGGCTAGACTAGCCCTTCGATTTTATCTTGGGATCGGCACATTATTAGTCCACTAGTCGAACAAGAACAACCAAGTTTTGGTCTCTGGGTAGATGACATTTAACAAAATTTCTTTCAAACGAAGATTTCCTTATTTTGATGCATAACCACTCAGTAGTCGTGACTATTAAAGCAGACAGTTCTTATCAAACCTTCAAATTACTGTCCTTTAAATATTACTGTCTTTGTAAAGAATGATCAGATTTTTTCTATAGGTGCATTAATTTTTTTGTAATATGATGGATTCTAACAAGCTTAGGAATTCACTACTGTTGCTGATAGTTTAATTATTAGCAAGTAATTATTTAAACACACACTGATATGTTTAGAAGGGAGGAGCCATCTGTCATTACTATAAAAACATTCCGCAGTAAAATGCTTGGAACAAATTCAATGGTGCTTTCTAGGCACCCAATTTTCTCCACGACATACTGCAGCAATCCACTTATTTTATAAATCTTTATCACTTACATATAGAATCTAAAAAATAACGAGGTAAAAATATACGGTGGATAGACATATCGATAAGATTTTTTACAACACTTGAAAAGTCGATATAAATATGACACGGCTAAATTCAAAATCATGATAGAACTGTTATAAAAGAAAAATCACTAGGGTTATATAATTTGATGGCATAAATTGTCTAAATTGTATCTTACACGTCAGTTGACTGTGTTCAATTTGGGAGTACTAGGACGGTCTCTATGTATATTATCCAATCTCTTTGGGCGGTGTAGACGCGCTAAGTGGCAATTTAAGTTGAAAAGTGGTAAAGTGAAGAAGAAAAGGAAGAAAGAAGAAGTAGTAAATTAAAGTGAAAGTATAGTGCAGTAAAGTGCAGTGAAGAAGTGCAGTGAGGTGCATTGAAAAGTGCAGTGCAAAAGACGCTTGTGTTGGTGCTGTCCGCGTCGAAATTAAACGGTGCGTCGTGTGTGAAGTCGAATAAAGTGTCATCAGTGCTACTCTGTGTTTCCTTCCAATCCCGTTACCCCGTCCGTAACAATTGGTGTCAGAAGTGGGATCGGAAGGATTAAAGATGCCAGTCATGCCGAGGGAAGGGCCTACGACACGTGCGAGGGCTGCTGCTCAAGAACAAGGCGACTCTAACCCAGAAGTCGTGGAGAGGGAAGCTCCTTCGCAAGGAGGTGGCTCCGAAGGAGGGGTATTTACGTCCGCAAGCGCAGCTAACCCGCTATCTCTCGCAGACCTCGCTGCACTATTCCAACAGTCACTTAAGGAAAACTCGCAGCAGCTTAAATCCGAACTCCAGCAAAACTCGCAGCAGCTTGAATCTCGACTCGAGCGAAACTCGCAGCAGCTTGAATCTCGACTCGAGCGAAACTCGCAGCAGCTTGAATCTCGACTCGAACGAAACTCGCAGCAACTTGGCGAGATAATGGAGAGCCAGGTTGAGATTCGCCGTTATATATCGGAGAACGCCCGTAAAATCGCCGAGATGGAGATGTGTATCGGTGAAGTGCAATCTCGCGTGGCTACTATAGAGGAAGAGGTGCAGTCCCGCATGGCGTCAGTATCAGAAGAGATTCACACCCGCATAGCTACCGTAGAGGAGGAGTGCAGGAGGATTAAGACCAACATCCCTTCAGTCGCAGTCGCCTCATCGAGTGCTGGTAATTTTAAAGTGCCTTCTTTTGATGGCACCTCATGCTGGGAGGCGTACAGGATGCAGTTTGAAGCTGCTTTCTCTAGCAACGGTTGGGACAGAGAGCAGGCCAAGAATGCACTCACTCTGGCGTTACGCGATGGTGCACTATCAGTGCTTCAGTCCGCGGGGAAAGACGCCACATATAAACAGCTCATCGAGGCTCTAGAGTCCAGGTATGGAGACGCGCATTTAGAATTTGTATTCCGGGCTCAGTTGCGTAACCGCTGTCAGCGCCCTAACGAGTCATTGCAGCAGTGGTCTATAGAAGTAGAGAAGATGGTAGAAAAGGCTTACCAGTCGGCACCCCCGGCACAAGTCCAAAGCATGCGTCTCCAGGCGTTCATTGATGGCATTTATGACGATGAGGTCAGGTCTGCCGTTCGTTTGAAGCACCACGACAACGTTAAGGACGCGTTAACGCATGCTCTAGAAGTGGAGGCTGTCCGTCGAGACATTAAGGGTGGACGAGTCCGAGTTGTGGCCGCAGAAATGCAGCGAACAGACCGAAAATTTGTCTCAAGATGTTATAGCTGCAGGGAACCAGGCCATTTCAGCAGTAGCTGTCCGAAACGTAAACGTAAAACTGACGCTACTGTTCAAACGACAGAACACGACCAGGAAAACTAATTCCAGCCAGGGCTGCGGGGCAAGCGCTGGCCGGTAGACGAAAAGCCCCTAAAATTTGTATCCGACAAAGCACGGATGGGAACAGCTTAACCATTGATGGAGCGGTCAATGGCGTTACCTGTTTGCTGACCTTGGACACCGGTGCGTCACGAACTGTTATAGGGACTCATCTGATAAGGAAGAATGGGAAAATTCTAAAGCAGTCAATTCGACCTCGACTGACAACGGCTACCGGCCAGCACATCCCAGTCAGGGGAGAACAAATGGTGGCTTTCAAAGTAGGTGACAAAGTATATTGGCAAAAAGCACTGATTGCAGACAACGTTGACGACTGCATTGTGGGGCTAGACTTCTTCAGAGATCACCAATGTAGATTGGATATTAAGTGTGGTATATTAAAGTGTGGAGACTTGGAGATTCCAATAAATGGTGGAGGCACGGGAAAGGTTTTGTGCCTCAAAGAGAGCAAGCTCGCACCTAGGTCACAGACCTTTGTTCCTGTCACATTACCTGCCATTTCGAGTCAGAGACGTTGCATAATGATAGAAGACAATGGAGATCACGATCCATGGTTGCCGGCGTGTGTAGTTATTGCTTCTTCACAAATGGCAGTTATACCAGTCCTAAATTTAAGTGATGAAGAAAAAGTTTTGAAGAAGGGTTCTGAGATAGGAGAGACTGTGGAAGTCGCTTGGTTACGAAACTGCCAGGAAACCAAGAGTCTGGCTGAGACTAATTTTAACGTGGAAAGTGTTTTGAAAGGTTGCAAAGACGATCTAACAGAAATCGAATCAGAGAAAGCAAAGAAATTGCTAATACAATACGTCAACATTTTCTCAAAGGACGACGGTGACATCGGAAAAACAGGAGTAGTAAAACACACCATCAATACAGGCAACAACCGATCCGTCAACGCCCGCGACGTGTGCCTTTTGCCAGGGAAAAGGAAGTAGAGGATATGATTGAAGATATGAGGAAAAACGGGGTTATTGAGCCATCGACTAGCCCGTGGTGCTCGCTGGTGGTATTGGTAAAGAAAAAGGATGGATCGACTAGATTCTGTATTGACTATCGAAGATTGAATGATGTAACCAAGAAAGACAGTTATCCTTTGCCTAGAATAGACGATACGTTAGACACTTTATGCGGAATGAAATGGTTCACAACAATAGACCTAAAAAGTGGTTACTGGCAAGTGGAAATGGACCCAAAAGACAAGGAGAAGACAGCTTTTTCAATGGGCAGAGGGCTTTGGCATTTCAATGTTATGCCTTTCGAATTGTGTAACGCACCAGCTACTTTTGAAAGGTTAATGGAACACGTCCTTGCCGGGCTTTTAGGGGAAGCTTGTCTGGTGTATCTCGATGACATAATTGTAATAGGCCGAGACTTCGATGATCATCTCACGAAGCTAGAAAGTGTACTCAATAGATTGAGAAATGCAAATCTGAAGCTCAGTCTTAAAAAATGTTCATTTTTCAAGCGACAAGTTAACTACTTGGGTCATGTCGTCTCTGAAAAAGGCATTGAGAAGGATCCTGCCAAGATTTCGGCGGTTAAAGATTGGCCCGTGCCTAAGGACAAAACGCAGGTGCGCTCATTTATGGGACTTTGCTCTTATTACAGACGTTTTGTGAAGAATTTCTCGAGCATCGCAAAACCCTTACATGAGCTGACGGAGCAAAAACGACCATTTAATTGGGATGACAAATGTCAAACTGCTTTCGAGGAGTTGAAGACACGTTTATGTGAAGCGCCAATTCTTGCATATCCCGACGTCAATGGAGAATTCATTGTTGACACAGACGCAAGCAACGTGGGTATTGGTGGAACTCTTTCCCAGAGACAAGGAGATCAGGAGGCTGTTATTGCCTACTTTAGCAAATCGCTGTCTAAACCTGAAAGGAACTACTGTACCACACGAAAAGAGCTTCTAGCGGTAGTGAAAACTCTCCAGCATTTTAAAAAGTACTTGATCGGAAGAAAATTCCGGATTCGGACGGACCACGCAGCGCTTAAGTGGCTTTTGCAGTTTAAAAATTGTGAGGGTCAGGTAGCTCGATGGATAGAACAACTTCAAGAGTACGATTTCGAAGTTGAGCATCGTGGCGGGAAATCTCACGGTAATGCTGATGCCTTATCAAGACGTCCCTGTGATAAGAGCTGCAAGCATTGCGTGCGACAGGAAGGAAAAGAAGAAGCTGCCGTCAAGGTAATTAGAACGGATACCATCGACGGGCGATGGAACAAGGAGTTCGTTATTAAATCGCAGGAAGAAGATAAAGATTTGAAACCGATACTGGAGCGGCTAAAGAATAACTGTCTTCGGCCAGAATGGAGTGAGGTGGCTGATATTAGTACCGTGACGAAAAGTTATTGGGCGCAATGGAACAGCCTAATAATACAAGATGGACTACTTTGTCGAAAATGGGAAAGTGCTTCTGGAAGAGACAGTTATCTTCAAACAATAGTGGCAAAATCAATGATTCCTGAAGTTTTGCGAGTTTGTCATGATGGCCCATCTGGCGGACATCTTGGAGTACGAAGAACCTTACTGAAGATTCATCAACGTTTTTATTGGCTGCACTGTAGGGAAGACGTTGAAGACTGGTGCAGGAGATGCGTTAAATGTTCTTCAGTTAAAGGGCCGCAAACTCGAAGCTGCGGAGCATTAAAACTATACACTGTAGGAGCTCCTTGGGAACGGATTGCTGTGGATGTAGCTGGACCATTTCCTTTGACAGAAAGTGGTAATCGCTATATTCTGGTTGGTTCGGCTTTACACCGAAACCGTAGGGTTCTAGGCGACTTGGAGCAGGAAAATGGACTGTATTAGGGCGAGTTCTGGGTCGCCTAGAAAGGAATAAGGGAAGAGGAGATGGATACGGGAGGAGGTGATTGAGTGGGTATAGGATATTTCAAGGATGGAAGGCACTTACCTTATACAACCTTCTTCGTTTCTTTTCCTCCTGGTGTTTCGTGATGCAGCTGATTGTTTACACTTCAATTCACCGTCACTCCCACTTGCGAGCGGTTTATATAATCACATACAACGGTGCGGCGCGGTACGGTATCGAGACGGCGGTCTCAGCGGGAGGAATGTTCTCGACTGTCACTCGCGTCCACGATCGCGTCGACGAATCAGGCGCAAGGCAGTGCCTCTTCCAGGGAGTGGGATAGAGTGGGACGGAAATATGATATCGCTCGCACTAGAACGTGGAACGATTGATGTTGATGCGATTCGTTATAGATAGGAAGGTAGATGGCGCTACCATATCCCCCCGGCCCTAAAGGGTTGCCTTTAAAAAAAATAGAATTGAACTTAGCTATGTTGGGTGTACTACCGCATAACCCCTCAATAGGCTAAGACAGCGATATGACAATAAAATTAATCTAAACTAACTTTAGCGAAAACTACAAACGCAATAATAGCGAAAACTACTAACTAAATACTTAAACTAAGAGGTAAGTCCAACTTCAGGCTAGATCTCACTGAGTTGGAAGCGGACGCGAGTTGATCAGTGCCTCGACTTGTGCAAGGACAGTTAAAGGCTCTTCGTAAGAGAGGATCTGTTGACCTATAACTTTGAAGAGATGCGTTTTAATTACTTTGACCATGCTTGCCCAACATCCACCGAAATGTGGTGATGCTGGTGGAATAAACTTCCAGTCAATATGATCTATGGAGAGTTCTTCCTGAAGACGAGTACGATAACCCGCGACGTGATTGAAACAAGTAGCGGGAACAAGTTCAATCAATTTACTAACGCGGTTGGCGACAAAAGTCTGCTAGCGGTGAAGAGAAGAACGAATCCAAGCGAGCACTACTTTGGAGTCGGAAAATGCGTATATTTATTAATAGAGTAGTGGGGCAAAACTGTGTCTTGAGCTTTGTGGAGCAACTAAGACAGCAGAAAGGCCGCGCACAACTCCAGTCTCGCAACCGAAATGGTTTAACAGGCGAGACCTTAGACTTGGCACAAACTAACTGCACCGAGTAGTTAGAACCAATGCGGACTTGCAGATATACGACTCCGCCGTAAGCACGCTCGCTGGCGTCAGCGAAACCTGTTAAGTTGATGGTACATCCATCTACCAACCCAAGATGACGCGGAATAGTAACTTGATTGAGCGCGGTAAGCTCAATACAAAACTGGCCCCAAGCGGCGACAATATGGTCAGGGGGTGTTTCATCCCACTCACACTTTGATAGCCAAAGCTCTTTGATCAAGAGCTTGGCGTACAAAATTGTGGGAGCCACAAAACCCATTATGTCCTATAGTCGAGCCACTGTGGACAGCATAGTGCGTTTGGTGCACTTATCATCTGGTGGTGAGACGTCAAACTGAAAACTATCACAGGATTTGTCCCAGCGTAAACCGAGAACCTTATGCGGTACAGACTTCTCTAACTCAATGTCTGGAGAAGCTTTATGAGAATCTGGTATGCGTGCGAGAACCTCCTTAGAGTTGCTTGTCCATTTGACAAGATCAAACTGGCCTCGCTTGAAAAGCTGAATAAGCTCTTCACAAAGCGAAATTGCTAGCGGAGCGGGTATGACATTACAGGCAATGTCATCTATATACAAAGCGGATGTGTAGTATAGTATAGTGTAGCGTAGCGTAGCTTAGCAGAGCATAGCGTAGCATAGCATAGCATAGCATAGGGTAGCATAGCGTAGCATAGCGTAGCATAGCGTAGCATAGCGTAGCATAGCGTAGCATAGCGTAGCATAGCGTAGCATAGCGTAGCATAGCGTAGCATAGCGTAGCATAGCGTAGCATAGCGTAGCATAGCGTAGCATAGCGTAGCATAGCGTAGCATAGCGTAGCATAGCGTAGCATAGCGTAGCATAGCGTAGCATAGCGTAGCATAGCGTAGCATAGCGTAGCATAGCGTAGCATAGCGTAGCATAGCGTAGCATAGCGTAGCATAGCGTAGCATAGCGTAGCATAGCGTAGCATAGCGTAGCATAGCGTAGCATAGCGTAGCATAGCGTAGCATAGCGTAGCATAGCTTAGCATAGCGTAGCATAGCGTAGCATAGCGTAGCATAGCGTAGCATAGCGTAGCATAGCGTAGCATAGCGTAGCATAGCGTAGCATAGCGTAGCATAGCGTAGCATAGCGTAGCATAGCGTAGCATAGCGTAGCATAGCGTAGCATAGCGTAGCATAGCGTAGCATAGCGTAGCATAGCGTAGCATAGCGTAGCATAGCGTAGCATAGCGTAGCATAGCGTAGCATAGCGTAGCATAGCGTAGCATAGCGTAGCATAGCGTAGCATAGCGTAGCATAGCGTAGCATAGCATAGCGTAGCTAATTAGTGCTTTATCTTACACACAGTTTTAGCACCCACCTTGATCTCTTGAAGAGCAGAACAACAACAAGACGTTATACAATGAGAAGTATGTAACGTAGGTACGGTACCCATAATTACATACCCAAGTACAGTCTCAATAGCGGGCGGTAAATCATATCGCTCACTACGTACTATTTTAGTTAGTAGCAAGTGCGGAAATATTGAAGCTCCGATCAAAAGATCAATGCCTGCCGGATTCGCAAACTCCGCGTCGGCTAGCGGCAATGACTCGAGATGAGTGAGTGATGCTACGTCTACATTAGCGTTCGGCAATGCGTCCGTGATACGCTCCACGATAAGCGAAGAAATGTCAAAATTAATATTCCTATCAAAACGCGAATGTATTTTAATATCTACGGAACCCCTGCAATGCTTTTCTGATCCGCCTATCCCTTTGACGGTTGAGTTAGTATTTTTAAAGTTATTCCATAATCCGAGGCGTTTGAAGCATTCCGATGTTATTAGATTGGTCTGAGATGCGCTATCTAGCAGACAACGTACCATGTGCGGCGACCCATTAACATCATATACGATAACTTGCGCTGTCGCCAACAGTACCGTCTTAGACGCCGTACACTGCGTTTTGGCCCTGCGCGGATCATTACAGATGCGCGAGTGCCGTCCTCGCGTGCGCGTCGCCCGCGCAATGGATGTCATACACAACGATACTTCGCCCTCAGACGCGGAAGGGGCAGCTACCGTGTTCTGCACTTGCGTGAGTGTGTCAAGGTTAGCGGCTTGACTTGACAACCGGTTATTTTTATCGAAATGTAACAGTGTATGATGTTTTTGTTTACACGTGCGACATCTCGTTCTACTGGAACAATTACTCGTTTTATGTTTTATGCTTAAGCAATTAATGCAAGCTTTGTTATCTTTTGCGCATTTAAAACGAGCAATTGGATTTAAATCATTAAAGGTAGGACACTTATAGTAATGGTCGTGCACTATATTACTGCACAGACACTTCTGTGAATTATTACTATTAGATTCCGAACATGTTACGTAAGATTGTGGATTAGGGACCGAGTTATTATTACTATTTCGCGATTTATTCAACCTTTGTTTGTTGCTGTTAGTGTTAGACGGGCCAGGTGAACCAGACTGCGTATTATGAAATATTCGACACTGATCTTTTATGAACGAAATAAAACTATCTAGTGTAGGTATTTTATTATTGCGTTCCGTCATCTCGAATGCGCGAATTGTATCAGTGTCAAACTTTTTTAAAGCGAGTTGAAGCAACATAAAGTCGGAAAGATCTTCTAATTTTAAATTCCTAAGAGAATTAACTGCGGTTACGAAGTTATCAATAAACAGCTGGAAATTCGAGACAGACGCGTTGCCGGACAGTTTGAGATTTAAAGCTTGGTCAAAGTACGTAGACGCTAGGACGCGCGTGTCCTGATATCTGTCAAGTAGTGACTGAAATATGACCTGATAATTTTCAGCACTGGGTGTGACACCTGCAAATACGGACTGGGCTTTCGGTGACAGTTTACCTATTAAATAGTACAACCTGTCAGCATCTGTCAGAGAACCATTATCGTGCACTGTAGACTTAAAACTCGCATAGAATAACGGCCAATTTCGTATATCTCCGTCAAACGACATAATCTCGATTGGCGGTAATCTCGGTTTGCGGGCAACGGGCTCTGCTGAACATTTACCCTCCAATTGCGATTGTATACGCTTAATAATACAATAAAGATCTTCGAATGAGGTATACGCCTGATAGTTCGGTTTTTCATCAGGATTGATAGAAAGTAATCTTGCGTTATAATCGTCTAACAACTTATGAAAATCTGTTCGAATACTATCTACTGTTATACAATAACTGAGAAATGCTTCGCTATTACTGTCAGACATAGATGCGGTTTTTGAGCATTCATAGATATTTTGAATGCGCTCAAATAAAATATTGCGTTTTGCTTCTAAGATTGTCATCTCTTTGTCTTCCGACACGCGTGATTTCTTTTGTTGTGACATCCTTACGTAAGTATAAGCTAATGCGAACGAAACAAAATAAGAATATCTAATGTATCTATTATTTTTACCTAAGTAGGCTAAGTAGGCAACACCTTAGAGCCGAGGAATTAAAGTTGATTGAAATATGAGATTTATAAGACAACTATGATAGTTGCAGAAATAATAATTTAATAAGTAGGTAGCTACATAAAAGTTTACCTACTAATGCGGGCGGAAATAACCATGTGACGGTTATTTGAATATATTAGGAGTATAGCTAGGTGCTATAACTGCCTAGGTATAGCGGTATAATGTATAAAACGTAAATGAATCCGACTCGTATGGATCAAAAAAATGGTTCGGCTTTACACCGAAACCGTAGGGTTCTAGGCGACTTGGAGCAGTAAAATGGACTGTATTAGGGCGAGTTCTGGGTCGCCTAGAAAGGAATAAGGGAAGAGGAGATGGATACGGGAGGAGGTGATTGAGTGGGTATAGGATATTTCAAGGATGGAAGGCACTTACCTTATACAACCTTCTTCGTTTCTTTTCTCCTGGTGTTTCGTGATGCAGCTGATTGTTTACACTTCAATTCACCGTCACTCCCACTTGCGAGCGGTTTATATAATCACATACAACGGTGCGGCGCGGTACGGTATCGAGACGGCGTTCTCAGCGGGAGGAATGTTCTCGACTGTCACTCGCGTCCACGATCGCGTCGATGAATCAGGCGCAAGGCAGTGCCTCTTCCAGGGAGTGGGATAGAGCGGGACGGAAATATGATATCGCTCGCACTAGAACGTGGAACGATTGATGTTGATGCGATTCGTTATAGATAGGAAGGTAGATGGCGCTACCACTGGTGGTGATGGATTATTTCACGAGATGTCCAGAAGCTTTTGCAGTCCCCAATCAGGAAGCAATTACAGTTGCGACAAAATTAGTAAATGAAGTATTTTGCCGATTTGGTTTACCGTTAGAAATCCATAGCGACCAAGGGAGAAACTTTGAATCGCAACTCTTTCAAAAAAATCTGCAAGATGATGGGGATCCACAAAACTAGGACAACTCCGTATCACCCTCAATCGGATGGAATGGTGGAGAGATTTAACCAGACATTGGAACGCCATCTTGCTAAAGTGGTCGATAGCCATCAGAGAAACTGAGACGAATATATCCCACTATTTCTTCTGGCTTATAGAGCCGCAGTACATGAAAGTACGGCAACAACCCCGGCACGAACAAATTTAGGAAGGGAGCTACGACTTCCAGTAGACCTTCTTGCTGGATGTCCTCCGGGAACGCCTAGCTGTGTTACCGATTATGCATGTGAATTAAGAAGAAAGCTCGAAGAAATTCATGAACACGTTAGACAAGAGAATTTACAAGCGGGAGTAAGAATGAAGACCCGATATGACAGACGCGCAAATGCAAGAGCATTCGAAGAGGGAACTTTGGTGTGGCTTCATAATCCGGTCCGATGTAAGGGAAAATCTCCCAAATTACAGCCAAGCTGGGAAGGACCATATACTGTAATAAAGAAAATTAACGACGTAACTTACAGAATTCGGAAGACACCTAGAAGTCCACTGAAGATTGTTCATGTGGATAGGATAGCGGTATATCATGGATCCAACAATGCTCGGGACGAGCATGTCTTAGAGAGGGGGTAGTGTGACGGCCGGTGTCATACCAAGCTGTCATCACTACCGTTGCCAAGGACTACTGACATCTACACGACAAACTAGCCGGTCATCAAACACAATAATTTATTAGCAAAGAGGTTTGAAGACTATTTTATTATTTGGAAATGAGTTTTTAGTTCGATGACGTATACACTCTGTCAAGTGTTCGCCAAATTCACCAGTCAATGACAACAAGGCGATAGCCGTGCGGATAACACATTCCGTTCACGTTCTGAAGGCGTGGGTTCAAATCCCAGTCATAACAGTTATGTGGATTATGGTTTTTATGAAATTTGGAAAATGTTTATGAATATTTGGCAAATATTTAAAAGATTATTTAAATATTTCGAGTAAAGATTAGAAAATTCTAGAAACTTCAAGAAGGAATGGAAAGGTTAAAAAGAGACAAGAGATTGAAAAAACAATTGAATAACGAAAAGACAATCGAAATTAGTAGATCTAGAACATTCCTAGGGGTATATAAGGCGGTGTAGACGCGCTAAGCGGCAGTTTAAGTTGAAAAGTGGTAAAGTGAAGAAGAAAAGGAAGAAAGAAGAAGTAGTAAAATAAAGTGAAAGTGAAAGTATAGTGCAGTAAAGTGCAGTGAAGAAGTGCAGTGAAGTGCATTGAAAAGTGCAGTGCAAAAGACGCTTGTGTTGGTGCTGTCCGCGTCGAAATTAAACGGCGCGTCGTGTGTGAAGTCGAATAAAGTGTCATCAGTGCTACTCGGTGTTTCCTTCCAATCCCGTTACCCCGTCCGTAACAATATGTACAGTAGGTAATTAGGTGCCTAATTCCGTACTATTACTATATACTCTATGGCCTAATTGATCTTGAACCTATCAGATTTGCACACAGAGGTCTGTGGAATTTCACACGGCCTACACTTTTATCACGATAACCGAACCTCACATGAGCGAGCTTATGCTCGCTTATTGAACTGGTGATCTCAGTTTTTGCTTTAAAAATGATATATTCCATCCTTACATAAAGGTTGCGTGGTAGAGATCGCTCTTAGCGATAGCCCGCCCTTTGTACTTAACTCATATTGTAAGACCTCCTACGATATGTTTCTAGTGTACAATAAAATATAAATATATAAATAAAGGTTGTGAGATTTACACGATTTTCATCCCAAAAAAAATTGATTCAAGACATGGATTAATGTAACCATCGTGGATAGTAGACCCAAATCTGAAAAAGACCCCTTAATCCAACGATGATTAAATAAAATGCGAATACCTCATAAAGGTCCAATTCATATCAAAGAATATTTAGGGTAAAGAATATTCTCGATATTATATTCAAAACTACTAGCATTTTGAATATGTTAAGGAATATTGTAGAGAACTTTGGAAACTTAGACTGTAAGTTTAACAGATTAAGGTTAAGCATATTGGTTTGTTTTGTGATGATAGTATATTTAAGGAATACCCTGGCATAAAGCGTATAACATAATTTATGATCATGTTCTATAGAAATATTAATCGGTAACAAAAATAATTACTACGCGATTTCCTAGAAATTAAATCAAAATAGAAGATTGCCACAATTTTTTTAGATAGGTAGGATCGCGATTGAGACGTTATATAATTATGTGAATACCAATTATGAGATCCAAATGGACATCGATCAGTTTAGTAGAGTTTCTCAGTAACAATAAAAACGAACATTATTACTTCTACCTACTTTCCTCACTAAAGCTGTGCGTCCACCGGATCGGAATCGGAGCGTACGGAGCGGAAGGATTTGTTGCTTTGTATTAATTTCTATGAAACTGCGTGCACTGGATCGGCATTTCTGCGCCAGAGACCGGTATTTGTGCTGATGACGTCTTCCGCAGTGAACGCATCATTCGGATTCCGAGCGTTTCAAGTTCTGACGTGTTTGCGGCATTAAACTGTAGGCAAAAATACTTATTCACGATGAACGACGATGTTTTAATTACTTTAGTAGAGTCATATGAATGTACCCAAAAATCTATGATATTCATTATTTATGATATTCATCAAATGTAAATATTCTCCGAAAATTAATCTACAACAATATCCTCGTCACTATCCTCCTGCTTTAAAAATACCTAAATTGCCGATGCTGAATCCGAATGCAGTGGACGCACCCCATCGGCATTTTGTAAATGACGACGCTCCGTCCGCTCCGTACGCTCCGATTCCGATCCGGTGGACGCGCAGCTTAAAAGCTTCAGGGGCGTTGAAAACTAGATATCGGCACACGTAACTCCCAAAGGGCCAATACAAAGGCGATTGCCAGACAGCAGTTATTGCCAAAAGCAGAACTACAATTACATCAAACGAATCTAGCCCACATTATTATATTATTTAAGATACTGTAACTGTTTGTTTTCCTAATAAAATAAAATAAAAAATAAAATAAAATTATTTGTCTATTCACCAAGATAATTTAATAAAAAGAAAAGAGAAATAGCCAAAAAGCACTAGCGTGTATGTAGGAGGCGCTTTTCACAAGCAAACCCTTCGTAACCTTATTATTTTCGAAACACAAAACGTTATTCCAGATTTTATCGCGGTAACATAAAAGAGGTTAACAACCTCTTTCGAGCACAATCTCATACAGAAAAGTAAATTAAAAATAAAATAAAGGTGTTCGAAGTTCGAATACCGTGTTATAGTGGTGTCCTATTTTAAGCGTTTGATAAAAAATTACCACAATAATGAAACTTTGATAAAGTCCTTAGTACACACCTTGAATAAAGTTTGTAATACAATAGCTTTAAATAAAAATCTTGATACAGCCTTCATCGAGTTGCATGTGCTACAACATTATTGACTTGGGAATCGACCCCGCGCCGTAGTCACCGCAGCGCTTGTAAACTATTCACGATTCTTAAGAACTTGATGGTTTCATTCAGTACCAGTTGTTAAACTGTTAAGAATTTCAATTGAAAACGTTGTATATTTATAATTGTATAGTACCTATACTGTATAATTTTATGTCTATATATAGGTAAATACAACACTTGTTGGTTAGATTGGGCCAATATTTAAGTATTTGATTCTTATCCGTTGTTATGGTTACGTCGCACACCATTGCCTTTTCGGAGTTATAAGCGTAATAAATTACTTGTCGTTTGGTCCTTTGTGCCGTCCTGTGGGAATGCGTTCGTTACCAGGTGTCCGTTCTCTAAAAATCGTTAGTGAAATGTCGCTTTACGTTTGAATTAGTGAGGTCAGATGCATAGTGAGATAGACCAATACCATGATAGTCAAGCCAGTATTTTCAGATGTGGCTAGACTAGAAGATGACTGCGGCCTCTAATAAGGTCTTGAATATTAATCTAAACAGCGCAGGATAATAATGATATTTCATTAATAAATAATCTGATCGTACGCAGTAGCCTACCAGTGGTACAACGTTATTAAACATTATTCAAATAAAAATGCCGATCTTTTCCAAACAGATTGCATAAACATAATATGTTCTGTGGCTGCCTAGCAAATATTTTTCAACGTTGAAATATGTACACTGAACAACAAAGGCAAATTTTAATAATATCGCAGCAGTCATGTTGAGCTTGGCCTGAGACAGGATTTGTTACAGTATCGATACGGTTGGAAGAAAATTTCGATACATGCATTGGTATAAGTTATTTCTCGTAGATGATTACGTTTTTAATGGATATATAGCGTTAAAAATTGTGAATTTAGTTGGTAAAGTCAAATCACATAACTTGTAACCCTAAAATATTGGCTTTAATAGTATACATAATTGTTTAGTTAGACGTTTGCTTGCCGCACTCATTTTTCGAAATGGAGCATTGTGCGAAGGAGGTAGCTATGTTGAAATCGATTGATCAAAACAGTTCCCTTACAAGTCTTTAATTTGGACAATGCTACACGGAACCTGAAATTTCGATTCTGAGATTGTTCAGAAACCTCTTGCTTTGAGCTCTTTCTGTCCGTTGGTTGAACGTATTTGGAAAATATTTCGAGATACAAGATGCTAGAGCAGGCTTTACGTTTCTAAAATAAACGAATATACCATAAGCTGGTGTTTCTTCGGCCTCCATGCAGCCCCTGCTATCCTTAATGGCAATATTGTTTGTTTAAAAAGCATCTACATACTTAAGCAAAGCAAATTAATAAAGCTAATAAGTGACAAGTCACTTACCGTAATGCATATTAACTTAGTATTCAATATATTATAGTGCTCGGCGTTACGCGAGTAATCTCATTAAAACTGAATCTAAGTAAAGTAGTTGACACGTCTTCAATCTACAGCCAACTCAACTTACTCTTACGGAGATTAAAAATTCATACCAATGCTACGATACCTAACTTGTATTGTATCACTGTTGAATCTGACCCTTTTGAATACATAGATTCATAAAGAGATATCACGCCGACAGATGTGTAGGTATATATCCAACGTTTTTAGTTTTTCGTAGAAGCTCTACTCTGCGTAGCGTATTTTTTTAAGTTCGGTTATTTCCAATTTTATTAAAATACTAGAGGACGCCCGCAGCAACGCCTGCATTTTTTTTTAATTTACCCGTTTTGGCCGATCCCGTGGGAATTTCGGGAAATCCCTTCTTAGTGCACCCCTACGGTCCCCAAGGAACATACATGCCAAATTTCAGCTACCTGCGCCTAATAATTTCAGCTGTAGCGTGTCTGTCAGTTAGTCAGTAACGCAAGAATTGTATATATTAAGATTGTACATAATATATTAAATATCTTTACGGATTTAAAGATTTAAAAGTCATCAAGGTGTCAAAGTCGTCATATAGGTATGTACATGGGAGGGGCGAAGCCATAAACTAATGCACAGCAGTTTCGTAAGTGAAAAATTAATTTAGGATCTAACGGTATTCTTCATCTTAAAATTCGTTAAACCAATTTGTCCATTCATCAAAAGTGTAAACTTTCGTTTTAAATTGTAACGTTCATTTTTAATTGTAACGTTCAATTTTAAATTCAAATTGCGTTTAAAATTTAATGTCACAATTAAAATGTCCTGACTTATACTGATGTAGCCTTAAAGTCTTCAAATGTCTTTTGGTCTAAATATTCTCAACACATCTAAGCTACAAAACTATTCCTACATATATGTTGTGGTAATGGCAGATGCTTGCCGCTGGCAAATTATTTCGGCCCTTTAAGCTAAATTACGAATCACGATATTGATTAGTATGCCTCGCCTTGCGTAGGCAATCAAGCATAAATTACGTACAAAATAGTAAGCTATTTAGTTATCAATATATAAGGAGATCTTCACTTAGTACTCTATCAATGTGCCGATGCAGCAATCTGTGACAGAATGCCTTATATTTTTTTTAATATCTATTATTCTTACATGAAGAACACTAAATCTGGCAAGCATACATAATTTCAGATTCTATCTTACGTGTATAGTTGTTACTGACAAAAAATATGCTACCTACAGAAATGTAGAACACAGGTTGCAATTTCGATCAAGATTAAAACAATAATTCAAATTAAATCCCTTCCGCATGCTAGTTCTACTAAATTCATTGTCTTTCTAGAACTGTAATATTAAATAGTACCTATACCCAAGCGTTACCGGAATTAACAGTGCTAGAAAACTATGTATTGAATTTTGAACAGTATCAGCCTTATGAATATTAGTTTCACTGGCTGTCTGTGACTAATCCCATTTTGGAGATAAAAATATTCGTAGATAGGCACGTACAGTCGTATAGAATAATCTGAATCCCTCAACCTGACCCAGACATAAAAGGACGGTTAGTTAGAACAATAGGACGAGTCTATTGTTCAACTAATATTACCAAAAATTAACACCAATGTCATTAACGTTAGGGTATTTTAAATAACCTGTCGTTTGAATATGAATATTACCTTGTTACTAAAGTAACATTCATGTGCAGTAATTACTTTACATAAAACAAATTATAATTTATAACACAGTCTGTTAATACAAAAGAATAAAGAGCAGGTAAAAGTATACATATAACTCTGCCAGTATTAAATATTTAAAAAAAATTCTAAAGAGAAAGTTGGAGTTTGCTTTTATTATAACACTTTTTATGTCACGATATCGACCTTGTATATACGTCCCAAATTTAATTAAATCGGCTATGAATTAGTAAAATGTTAATGTTGTTGTTTATGGTCTTAAAAGTTTGTATGAAAAGCAGAGCGGCGTATACCCACCCTGCTATCAAAAATAGGGACCAAGCCCATACTCTTTAGAAAGCCTTGTACCCGTTGAATAAAGGCATAAAGTAGTAAGTAGAAATAAAGCTTTTATGGTATAATATTTCAGCTCTGTTGGCACTTCACCAAACGCTGTCTTAACATTTAGGTATTTACATTTGGCATGAGCGATAATGGTTTTTGTGTTTATACCTGCCTTTCATCCATGTCCGTGGACCGTTGTTATTGTACACCATAATACATATTTACTAGGAATAGTTTCTCGCCTGTGTAGATGACATGGATTTTTAAGCTCTGCAAGGGTAGACGACAATTACAAGCCTTTCTAAATATTCACCTTAATTATTATTTAACAATAATATGACATCTTATCCAAGTAGTTGTCGTGCATACTAAGCAACTCTTGTTCGTCACAGCGTTTGTGGCTTATAAAGTTTGCACCCTGGATGGCTTAGACAAAACAGTACCACACCCAAATATAATTTTGTAGGCAAACGTATTTCGTGAGTGACAGCCAACATTTTAGAACCTACGCGAATAATTACAAATTCTGAAAGCAACTCTCAAAAAGAAAATTATAATTTCCATTTTAAAACACATAAATACAAACTAATAAATTTAGGTATTTATAATAATTTATATTAATTATTAAATAAAGCTTAGTTGGTTTAAAAGTGTAGTTAATTTACTGTTAACAATGCTAATTTATACCAGTAATCAAATTATAAATTTTTTATTTTTATTTAATCAGTGACTAGTTTCCTCCAGGCGTCCACGGTTTATTATAGCGTTTAATTTAAGTACAAAGTAAACATTTTATTCTGACGATTATTATTTTATTTCGTTTATACACCGATATACCTATCATATCCAAGTTTCATATCCAACCGCATGATGACACCGATTTTTTTAAATCACTGTGACCAAAGCCTATCTATCGTAGCTTAACAAACATTTTCTTTTTCTTTACCAGTGCATTTACCATTCAAAATAATACCTGTTTGTTGAATTGCTCATAATATTTATCGTACTAAACATATTTGTCACTAAACGCTTCCTAATGGCTTGGATAAGTTCAATGTGTGTTTGAATGTGTCCCTATTTGGTTTCAATACATATGTAGACCCGATACTAGCAATCCAATTGAAGGATATTTTTCAACATCTGCGAAAGAAAACGTCTATCGAAACCGTTAGTATGATATAAGTTTTAAAGCTCCAATCACCGAGAATGACGCAGCCGTTTTCCTACATTAAAATCAATGCCTAAGTGAAATGAGAATTTCGTTTGTTTCAGAGATGGAAATCGTGCCCGAAAGGAAAAACTTTCGATTGGTTTCAGAAGACGAGCTCCCAGCTGTGGCCGATATCTTAGTGCAGTATATATGCCTGAATCTTTAAAGGTAACTTTTAATTTATTTCAAGCATCAAAAAGTTTTATTGGAAATATTTATGAGATCAGTGCCTGTATCGAAATTAGCTTCTATTTATAGACTTTATTTCGTCAAGCTATCTACTTTTACCTTGATATTAAGAAAAAAGTAGATACACATACAAAATAATTGTAAATTAATGACTTGAGATTCTGATAATATATGGACCGGACTGAATGACTTGAATGACTTGCACTGCCAGCATACGAAGAATAAATAAAAGTAATACGAACAAATACGAATTACTTATGAACAATGTTACGTAGCAGTGACGTCACAAACTCGTAGCAATGCTACATGGCAATGGGTGTCTACAATGCGACGTAGCTACATTTGTTTCAAATACAATCTAATGTTTGTTTGTTTAAGTATTTATGCTCTAGTTTGTCTTTCAAACTGTATAAATATTTTCCGTATCGTCTTTATGTTAATACCACGGCTTTTAATATAATTTTGAATAATGTCAATCATGCATAAAACATTCCTGTGTAATACAAAGACTAAATTAAACAAGATTAAAAATAACTAGGGTTTGAATATAGCCTTATAGCTAGAATTTTGTTAATGTTTGTCTTTTTGTTTTAGTTTCATCAAACGATTGAAACATATCTAAACAACAAGGTGTGGGACTTCCATTTTTAAGTAGCGAAGAATTGGCCCGAGGATCCGATCTGTCTGCATTTCCCCGGCTGTACTAGTACGGTAAGCAATGACTGTAACTACTTTAAGTAGAAATAAAGTATAACCACACTACAACAGTGTCAACAGTATGCATGTAACAGCCACGCAACCACTTGCGGCGATGCAACTACATCTACATTTTGTAGCCTTCCGCTTCGTAACCACAGGTGGTTAGTGTTCGATAACTTAATCTAAACTCGACAGTACCCAAAACAATTTTCTTAATTTTTTTCTTTCTCTTACAAGAATAATATTTCTATTACAGAAGAGCAGATTAGTCTAATTCCTAAAAAAAAATTATTACGAATGGTCTGGAGAATGTTTAAGAATATGTTTTCCTTATTATTCACCCGAAATTTTCCAACATGCATGGCACAATATGCCTTTGACTACAAAAACAAAAAGCCTATAACATTTTTACGAGTTCCCTATGTCACTATCTATGCGTGTCAAGGGCTCAATGCTCTAATGGATCATAAATTTGAAATGAATCTGATCTGAATATTTGTATAGCTATATCTATGGTTTTATTCCCGAGAGAAGACCTACTTACTGCGTGGCGAACAGTTTAGACTGCCTGTGGGCTGAAACGGAAACAGCATATCTATGCCCGTATAACTAATAAAAGGAGGAAAATGGAGAATTTGTGCAGTTGTGATGGATATGTTATAAGCACATCTCCGACACTCTTCGCCCAATTAGGCAGCCGTTGTCATTATCTTAACTATGCAGTTAGTACAAGTACCTATAGTACGAGATCTCGCGACAAATTAGTGCACTCATCGAGTCTTCGGTAAAAACCAAATTTGTATGTATATTTATGATTATGAGAATATATATTTACTAGGTTGCCTATTAAAATGTGGCCGCAAGTATTTTTATTTTTATTTTTTTGGTTATTGATTTTTGGGAAAACGTTTCGTTCGGTTGTTTTTTTAATTAAATATCATCTGCATCATGGCAATGTATATAAAGATTCTGAAAAATCACGGTTGCCTATCATATATCGAAATCATACCATGTTTATACCTGGCTGCGAAGAGGTGTGGCCAAGTGACAAACGCCAACCGTGATTTTTCAAAATATATAAATATTTTGAATATATTGCCGTGATGCAGACGATATTTTATTAAAAAAACAAGTGATTATTAAAGAAATAATTTTTCCCAAAAATCAATTACCAAAAAATTTGTATAAAAATACTTGCGGCCACATTTTAATAGGCAACCTAGTAAATATATATTCTCCTTATCATAAATTTATATAAAATATTGTTTTTAGTGAGAATTTGACGAGTGCACTTATTTGTCGCGGGATGACTTCAATAATAAATCAATTAATAATTTGACTACTACAATGTCTTTATGGATTCGATCCCCATACTTGTGATATACAAATCATTCCCAATTTGATGTTCTTTTGCTTCGCTATTCCATTGTAAAAATGATGCGCAGCATGAATAATTTCCAAAAGAATTCGTTTTTCTAAAAACACAAAAGAAAAATCTTTTGAGAAAGGATTTATTTATTTGATTTTATAGATGAACGGTTTATTGGTCTACAGAACGCGAGTCGAGTCCAGCGCGTATCGAGCCATAGCTGCGAGGCAGGATTAGGCCATAACGGCTTCCATGAAGTATGTGAAAAATACATGTTAAAAAGACAAATAATCTCACTAACATAGCAATAAGCCAATCTTTACTAATCTGTACTAATATTACAAACTTAAGTAATATTAATACAATGAATTGATAAGGTAATAATTTATGAGCCGTATAAAAATATCGAATATCCGACCATTTATAAAATTATTATTTATGAAGGACATGCAGCAAATAAGTATAATGAAAAACGTAAAAAATTATATATTTAGTTTAATGCATTTTAAAAGGGCAACTCAAAGTTCTTACCTATCCCCCATCCCGTGGGATCTCCACCTTGTCGTGGAGGGGGACGGGCTCAGTAACCGTAGCTTGGACACCCACGGTGAAGCTAAGCGGTGTATCTCGGGAGTGGACGCTCCACGTGGGCTTGGGTGAGGCCTGCGTAGGATGCGTTCAAAGGTGCGGGTGCGGGGGAAAATTCTGTCTGTCCCTCGCAGTCGGGCGCGGTCGCGGGAGGAGAGGCGTGTTGGTGTTGCGTTGCCGCGCGCCCTATCCCCGGCGACCAAATGGGGCGCACCATTTGTTGCGTTGCGGTGGGGCCGCAGAGGAAGCGGAGATGCGGTGTTGTCAAGTTGCCGTCCTCCCTATCCTCTGCGGCCGTTTTAGTGCCTGCGGACGGCGAGCGCTGGGGCTGCTCCCCGTCCGCCAAAAGGCAAGGAGGCGACGTAGTGTCCGCGCCACCTCCCAAGTCATAACAAGACGGGGTCCGCCAATACCAACGGCGGGGCAATCCCGGGCGGGGTCACGGAAAAGTATGCTATCCGCGAATCGCGTGACCGCGCCACTACACGGGACCCGTAGGGACACCGCGGTGGTTTTAGTGGGTATGCCCCGCCTTTAGGGGTGAGCCTCCACACTCCTCCTCCGCCAGCCCCAAGCCCGGTCGATCACACTCTGGCCGGGTTGGCGTCGAGTTGAGATGGCTCTGAGCCATCTGGAGAGTTTCCACCGTAGTCGACAAAAAAAATGGGCAACTCAAAGTTCTTACCTAAGGTAAGTCTAACAAAGACGATATCTTAAGAATACATGGCGTTTCTCACCTTTGGGATTGGCTCAGCTGCTTAACGAACTGCGACATTATTTGCTATCTAGCGTTGCATTATTAACTTATGTCCGACCGTACGACGGCTGAAGTTTAGGATTCAAGGAAAATGGACGACTATAAAATGAGCATTTAAGACCTAGGCTTACATATGTACCTATAGGATACTATAGGTAATTGATAAATTATATATAAAATGATACCTAGATGCGCTTGGGTATGTAGTTAATTTAGTTAAAACAAAAATACTTTTCTGGTGCTAATAGATACTGCTACTTATTTTAGTGAAGCGATTATGAATTCATTTCTAGTGAAATACAGGAATATAGGTTTTGTGTATTAGCCATATAGCACACAACAGAACGTGAACATTGTTGCAAAATACACCATATCGATAGGAAATCGGCATTGCACATTGCACGCGTACGAAGCCAGGGCGGATACGAAATGACTTCTGAGAAAGTAGGTATTCCTTTAATTCTAGAACATTTCGAACCATATTTTGTCTATACTCGTATCTACGTTGTAAAAGTAGCAACGACAAGACGAGTGTTCATCGCTCCAAGAACGAGTAGTTCTTTGCCTTGTCCCTCATCTTTATAAATTTACAAACCGAGTGCTTTACCTTTTAATTTTTTTAGTGCTTTTGGCTTCCAAAGTTAATTCGTTGTTGCCAATTTTCATGTTCCTACATTCCTTACTACATAATCAACGCCTAAACACCTGTAAATATATTATGTTGATGAGAAACATAGCGATAATAGAAAACGCAAAAACGTGTAAATTAAAGGATTTAATAAAATTGCTCAGGTTTTTTATAAATCGTGTCAGGTGCATTTTCAATAGAAATCACTAGAGTTGCCGAATTTTTACACAGCTTTGTAGAGCCCGTGACTTGTGACGCAACGGTAGTCGCGCAGCTGAGCGGTGCGCAAAGTTTCGGCACGTTGTCGGGAGAAAGAGCTTTGATGAGATAAAAAACGTATACCTACATCGTGATGCCCTTGATAAGGCAATAAATAATCAATTCCCTTTTTTACTTAAATTGCTAATCGTTTTTTTGTCGGAAGTCCCAGTAGCATTCTCGAAAAGAAAAAGTTATCTAATTAATCAGTTTTATTAAATCTATGACACAAATATTCAAATGAAAACTAACCTTTGATTTTGATTGATATAATGCTAACTTTCACCAATAAAAATGCAGTAACTCAAAATAATGAAAGTTAAGAACCTGTAATTATCTTATTAAATACCTTGCCAATATGTACTAGAAATATTAAGAATAATGGTTCGTTTATATTGAACACACATTAAACCATTAAAAAAATACAAAGACCTACCAATGATGTTGATAGTTAGGTGCGTGATAATTATATTCCTAGCGTACCTAATAGAGAACCTACTAAGTGTAGTTCCATCCGTGTCACCTGTAATATACATAAAACCTATTTTACTACCCATTACTTTCAGGTATCTAATGGACATTTACAATGAAATTTTATTAAACTTTTAATGAAAAGCCTACTCCATAAAGACATCGTCGGGAGCCAAGCCCCGGCTAAACGTGCTCTTAATTATATAGAGTAGGTACTCTAGCGCAGGTAATCCTCGCAATCTATCTAGAGCGATCCGTCAGACGACTAGAATTTAATGGTTTGTTCTTGTATTAATGTACTTGTAATGAAGACAACTAGATCTTCTTACGTCTTTCGTAATGATTTATATCTACATAATCTAGAATTTATACTTAGATTACTAGCATGGTTGGTTGACATAATAATTATTATTATCTATACTATTTATCTTGATAAATAATTAGGCTCGCTGAGAGACCAATCATTTATCTAAGTAAAGTAATATCTTAGGCTCTGTAAATATCTACTATGTAACATTAGGTGCACTACTAAACTAAGATGCCGAGAAAAAAGAAAGAGAACCTAGTTTTTTGTAGACTTTAATATTGTTTGAAAAGGAGCGACAATTATCTTAATCAAGATTTGAAATAGATAGGCACATCTTTTGATTAGAAGCTGTTACCTCTTGCTCTTTTGATGTATTAGTATAAATTTTGGATCTATTGTTTAAGCTGCCTCGATTTTATTTAACTAAACCTATTTCCTTTCTGGAATTAAAGGTAGAAACAAAATTGAGATCTGTTTCAGTAATGAAAGTGGTGCCAATTTTGTTGAGTTACCTTAGTACGTCAATAGGCGGGTCCACACAGACCGAGCAGCCTCGCGAAGCATTTTCCGCGCGAGGCTGCTCGGTCTGTGTGGACGTGGCTCGGTCGAGGAAAACGCATGTGCAGCCGCGGCCGAGCCTACCGTGCGCCCGAGCTACCGAATTAGACACGTCCACACAGAGCGCGGAGCCTCGCGAGGAATTGGCGCGCGAGGCTGCGCGCTCTATGTGGACCCGCCTAATGAATTGTCTCTCATTTGCAAGATATTTTCATTAACAAAATAATGATAGTGCCATGTTGTGAAATTGTCGGCAACAGTAACCACATCTATCTACATGATTATGTGGGAAACGGATAAACCGACTACAGCTTAACACGATATACCACGCCTGCAAATGTCATACACATTCCTAGCTATACCTAACCTTGCTTTAACTAGCCCTCGTTAGGCTATTGAAATATGCCGCAGGTCGTTAGCGGACTCGTACGTTTTTCATATCCAGGAAAATGCAGTTTTAATATGAAGCCCGTCATGCTGGCTCTGGCTAATTACGACTCATGGGACTTACACCGGTCATAACATGATCCATTACATAAACGGTCATTACGTAGGTATTTCATTATACATGTTCATACGTTTCAGATTCCAACTACGTTACGTATTGGTTACATCATTTTCATTTGCTAGCAATGACCGCTTGAAGAAAAGTGAAAACTGAAATGGGCAGTTTAACAACATATTGGTTATGTACCTAACTCCCATTAATATTAGCTCTTGCATAATCTATGTATATAAATCATAATACCAAAAGGAGACTTCTACATTCGGAAACCTTTTAAGGAATTCACTGCCTGTATTTTGGCTGTGAATTTTTCAAATATAGTCCTTTTTTTAAACATTTGTTACAGTCTTTCAAGAACTTATATTATTCACTTGAACTTTAAAGAGCTGAGCTATATGTACTTATGCCTGGTGCTTATAAGAATACATTAAAATTGACAGCTTTCTTTGCTTCTTGTATATCAGACTTATTTGCTGCAATGTTAGGAACTGCTATCATTTTAAATCTTCATAACTGTCTAAAGAGCTTAACCGCTGTTTACGTATTTGTCGAGAGAGATAGATGATTAAACACGAAGAGCCACCTGTAAAATTCGTACAAACCCTTCGTCGTCATTCGTCCGGAGAACGACGCGTCCCGTTCTCTCTATACGAAGCTCGGCTTCGTGAAACGTTTCCGAACGGTGCGCGCCGTCCTGCGTCCCCGCTAAAGCGTTAAACGTTGATCACTAGCAGATTTAATTTTTTTAAGACTTTTGTATAAAATCAATTTAGCTTGCGATCTTTGATCGCCTAGAGAATTTTAGTAGTAGCTTTAAGATTGGAGCAGCTAGTGCTCTCGGTCTGCAGGAGCCGAATCGTAATGACGGGCGTTAGCTCCGATACTTATCTTATAGGGCCTCTGCGATATTTTTCAGCCGTTAGCGTTTTTAATCTCCTAGTATCTACTTCTTAACGATGACAACAAATGGCTTTCTTGTCAGGCGTTTCTCGCGTACAAGTCTGCCTACATTTTGATGCGTATTACATAGCTAATGCCTCATTCACTGCGCTTCATCAAGTCAGATTCGAGAGCTGTAGCCGTTTGCTGAGTTCTTTGGCGCTAGCCTAGTTACTGATTTGAAATCAGTAACTAGGCTAGCGCCAAAGATCGATCGATCGATCCTAGCATGTCGAAAATTATTTGGAACCCTAACATTTGCTGATTCGCTACGGGCCGCGTACCAATAGGCAGAAATGACCCCTGAATGACGGGGTTCCAATAATTGTTCACATGATTAGCCTCTACTCATTTAGGCGAACGCTTCATTACCACTCGTTGATCGAGCGGAAACTGTTCTGTCTCATGGTTTATAAAATTTTTGGGACCCGTTTTGATCTGTGTGATAAAAAATGTTAGCGTTAACATTGAAGTACTTGAAATGTGTAAAAGTACATGAGAAAGAAAGGTTGCCGTCGTCGCACCCAGTTTGCACAATTCGAAAAATTAAATGTTCCAGCACCCTTAAATGACAAATGCAAGGAATATGAATGATTAAAATAATTACCGTCGTTTAAATTTTTGAACAATTTATTTGATAAAGAGTAATGAACGATGTACAAGCGGATCTGTAAATGCAAATGCAAAGCAATGGGAAGGAGTGATTATTATTTTAATTTACATACAATTTAAGTTCAAATGTGATTTCCAATGAGCATAAACCATAAGTAAGTATACCTACTTAGATATTTTCATAAACATAGATGAAACAAAAAAATACTGTGACTAGTTTGGGTTACTTAGTTATTATTAGTTTTTATAGCAAACAAGTTTTTATAAACAAGTACTTGGAGAAAATCATTGAAAATTTGGTACGAAAACGTAGATAGGTAGGTATTTTAATACGGGAATGTATTTTACGATTGTATCGACTTATCTGTAAAGGTTTGCTATCATTATGTACCTATACCTGAATATGATTAGAATTATTAATTTAATCATCGATTTATTATAATGGATATTATTGTGTGATATGATAATATTTATTGCTTTTTGAGTAACTTATTAATTATTATTAATTTGGCCATTTGGTATCTAGTATTTATTCTGTCTTCCTAAGACCTAAGCATGTATGATGAAAAAGTCTTAGGACAAAATCGGATAGACTTAAATGGACTCGTTATAAATGAAAAGTAAATAAATGTTGTGATCGTTTACTTTCATGAATATTACCAGAGAATTGCACTTGCCTTTGTTTTCGTTTTCACGGAGCACAGAGATATTGTCTGTTTTTTTTAATTGACACGTTCCGTCCTAAGCTGCAGTTGACATGAAAATCGCAGTGTATTTCACTCATACAGAAGAAATATAAAGAATGTAGTATCCATTCTGTATTGTTTATCAGTTTATCACTTACCAACCTTGCAAAGGTATTGAGAAAACAATAAAAACCAAACATACATATGTCAGTTTTATTTGCACCTTATTCCTATAGTACTAATACATACTGAGTGATTTAAATTTTGTATATGGCGTTCCCCTATGTCGATGTCGTGACAAATAATTAATCGTTCGGCGACAGTCGACTCTGGCTATTGGGATCTATCGTCACTGCATAAGGTGTGGACGACAATTAATCGTATCGTCCTATATGTAATGTAACCTCCATGTACAACTCACGACGCGGCGACATTTTAATTCGGTAGGTACGATAAGCTGTGGCTACAAGCTACGACATAGTGGGAACGCGGTCTTAGATATAGACGTAGACCGTAGAACGAAACAAAACGAGTACCTACTTACATAATTGGACCTTTTCTCTGTTTTCTTTAAACTATTCTAGAAAGGAAATACAACAGCACCACCTTATAATAACGACCCGGTGGCGTAGCGGGAGTATGAGCGACTGCTACGCCGAAGGTCGCGGGTTCGATTCCCACTCAAGTCAAACATGACACACACGTGTGCGTGAACGTACTTCTGGGTGTTTATATGTATATATAATATGTATGGATTTACAATAAAAAAATATGTCTATATGTATGTTTATGAATTGTCTAGTATCCAAGGTAAGAACTTTGAATAGTTTTGGACTAGATGATCATCATCATCATCAGCCTTTAACAGTCCACCGCTGGACTAGGCCTCTCCTTTGAAAGGAGGAATTGGCCTACTACACCACGCTGGCCATACGGGTTGATACAGAGTTTGTATCGAGTTTTCCTTCTCTTACAGTGTTGTTCTCTTTATATTATACTCCCTGTTCCTGTCGGCTCTTACGACACCCATGGGATGTTTAGGTTTACGTGGCGATCAGTTGTATATAAATTTGCTGTATGTAAATTGTTGGAATTTAGATATTATTGTAGGTGGTAGATAGATAATTAGTTATCTCTTTACGTTTCAAGGGAATGTTCAGTCTACGTCACTATAATTAACTACGTGTAAAAAGAAAAAAGTACCTAACACTAAAATATCTGGTATTCCAGGTATCCGAAATGTTATTTGTTTAGTATACAGTCAGCAATAAAACCTACTGGGGCTTTCCACCAGATAGGGGCTATCCCACGGCTTGCTATATACGTAACATATGAACATTATATGGATGTGGGCCATAAATGCATGCTATGGAGCCTATTATATAGATGTTTCACGTTGCGCACCTCTCGATAAATCACATAACTGAGAGAAGTCCTGTAGTTATTTATAATCATTGACATATACTCTAACGATTAGTACATAATATATCGATGTTTATAATGCAATTCGAGTTTGACTATTAAAAATATGTCGGACCTCGGAGATTTTTTATAGTAGCCAACAAGCGTTATTTGAAGATATTTCCTATATAGGGTATGGAGGAGGTTGGTATAAAAGACGATGATACGATTTGGTTACGGTTTTTAACAAAACTTTTACAAATTATATAGAAGGGGTTACAGTTGCAGCGCATGACACAAAATGTTTTCTATGTAGGTATGTATGCAAATTGTTCCCGTGGACCTATAGCACCTCATACCTAAAAATTGGCCCACGATCCAAGCTAGCAAGTATGCGTACACTCATAGCACATACTAACACTACATTATTCTACACATTTCGTTTCTGAAAAAATAAGTACCTACGGTCTGGCGGCCCTGGAATCTTACTCTACAACGCGTCAGTCAAAATCACCGATCTGGGAACGACATGGATATGGTATGTCCAATACCTACGAATTTAGCGTGCATACCTACGAAATTTTTTCCAGATTAGTTTATTCCATAATGCAAATGTGGGCGAACATGGCAAAGCGAAAGACGACCCTTGTATCAAACATGTAACAAAATATTCTCTGGTAGCCAATATCGATACTGTATCGCTGAGAAAGTACCGGACATGAATGGCACCATACATACGGTAATGAAACACACAGCCTGTAGCTTCTTAGCATTCATCTAGTTTTTAGACATATTTATGCACAAAAACAAAATCATTATGTTCGATACACAACGATTTCACAGCAGATGTACCACAAACCTTGGCGAAAAATATGGCGACAGTGGCACGAATGACATTTCTAATAAAATATCGTCATGATTAATTTATTCAGTAACCTATGGCTGTCTCTTTTTTCTGACAGAGATATCCCTAAGACAAAACGAGACAACACTATGTTTGGTGGCTTTATGTCGATTTCGTATATATGTGTTTAATGTAATTTTTCTATATGTACTATTTGCCCTCTCCATGTATATTCCTTACTCAAAGGTCAAAATTCACGTGCTGCGTGGTGCGCGCGACGTCGACGGATAATGCGTTGACGGAAACGGAACAGACGCTGTACGCTCGACGTACTAACGGATCATCGGTCAGGTGTGAAAGGTTGAATGACAGAAATGATTTTTATATATTTGTATGTTTTGGGGTTACGCGACCGATAAAACGCGACGGATCTTCCGTCAGATATGTTCCGACCCTTAGACCACAGTAATAAAACTTTGATAAAGTCCTTAGTACTAAACTTGAATAAAGTTTTTAATACAGTGGCTTTAAATAAAACTCTTGATACAGCCTTCATCGAGTTGCATGTACTACAACATTATTGACTTGTGAATCGACGCCGTAGGGACGTAGCGCTTGTAAACTATTCACGATTCTTAAGAACTTGATGGTTTCATTTAGTACTTACCAGTTGTCAAACTGTTAAGAATTTCAATTGAAAACGTTGTATATTTATAATTGTATAGTACCTATATAGTATAATTATGTCTTTATATGGGTAAATACAACACTTGTTGGTTAGATTGGGCCAATATTTAAGTATTTGATTCTTATCCATTGTTATGGTTACGTCGCACACCACTGCCTTTTCGGAGTTATAAGCGTAATTAATTACTTGTCGTTTGGTCCTTTGTGCCATCCTGGGGGAATGCGTTCGTAACCGGTGTCCGTTCTCTAAAAATCTTGAACCTATTCAGACCGTGAAATTTCGCTATACGTTTGACTTACGGCCATTTTCAATATTCGAATCATAGATAGATCTGTAGATTTTAGATTCGTGTTTGACATATTTTACATGGAGCTTATGTCAAAAACTGTCAAAACTAATCTAAAATCTACAGATCTATCTATATTTCGAATATTGAATTCCGTAGTTAGAGAGGTCAGATGCATAGTGAGATAGACCAATTCCATGATAGACAAGCCAGTATTTTCAGATCTGGCTACACTAGAAGATGACTGCGGCCTTTAATAAAGTCTTGAATATTAATCTAAACAGCGCAGCTTAATGATGATATTTCATTAATAAATAATGTTCTCCTCATTATATTATTTATATACCACACTACTTCTTTTCTCTTTGCACCACTCAAAGGTAGACTGGGAGATAATGCCCACGACATTAAGTCCGCCTGTATACGCTCTGTATATAAAGGTTTAAATAAATAAATAATCTGATCGTACGCAGTAGTTCTACAACGTTTTTAAACATTATTCAAATAAAAATGCTGACCTTTTCCAAACAGATTGCATAAACATTATATATTCTGTGGCTGCCTAGCAAATATTTTTCAACGTTGAAATAGGTACACTGAACAACAAAGGCAATTTTTTATATCGCAGCAGTCATTTAGAGCTTGGCCTGAGACAGGATTTGTTACAGTATCAATACGATTGGAAGAAAATTTCGATACATGCATTGGTATAAGTTATTTCTCGTAGATAATTACGTTTTCAATGGATATATAGCGTTAAAATTGTGAATTTAGTTGGTAAAGTCAAATCACATAACTTGTAACCCTAAAATATTGGCTTTAATAGTTATACCTAATTGTTTAGTTAGACGTTTGCTTGCCGCACTCATTTTTCGAAATGGAGCATTGTGCGAAGGAGGTGGCTATGTTGAATTCGATTGATCGAAACAGTTTCCTTACAAGTCCGTAATTTGGACAATGCTGCACGGAACCTCAAATTTCGATTCAGAGATTGTTCAGAAACCTCTTGCTTTGAGTTCTGCCTGTCCGTTGGTTGAACGTATTCGGAAAATATTTCGAGATACAAGATGCTAGAGCAGGCTTAATGTTTCTAAAATAAACGAATATACCATAAGATGGTGTCTCTTCGGCCTCTGTGCAGCCCCTGCTATCCTTAATGGAAATATTGTTTGTTTAACAAGCATCTACATACTTAAGTAAAGCAAATTAATAAAGCTAATAATACCAGTGACAAGTCACTTACCGTAATGCATATTAACTTAGTATTTAATATATTACAGTGCTCGGCGTTACGCGAGTAAACTCATTAAAACTGATTCTAAGTGACGTAGTTGACACGTCTTCAATCTACAGCCAACTCAACTTACTCTTACGGAGATTAAAAATTCATACCAATGCTACGATACCTAACTTGTATTGTATCACTGTTGAATCTGACACTTTTGAATACATAGATTCATAAAGAGATATCACGCCGACAGATGTGTAGGTACATATCCAACGTTTTTAGTTTTTCGTAGAAGCTCTACTCTGCGTAGCGTATTTTTTTAAGTTCGGTTATTTCCAATTTTATTAAAATACTAGAGGACGCCCGCAGCAACGCCTGCATTTTTTTTAATTTACCCGTTTTGTCCGATCCCGTGGAAATTTCGGGAAATCCCTTCTTAGTGCACCCCTACGGTCCCCAAGGAACATACATGCCAAATTTCAGCTACCTGCGCCTAATAATTTCAGCTGTAGCGTGTCTGTCAGTCAGTCAGTAACGCAAGAATTGTATATATTAAGATTGTACATAATATATTAAATATCTTTACGGATTTAAAGATTTAAAAGTCATCAAGGTGTCAAAGTCGTCATATAGGTATGTACATGGGAGGGGCGAAGCCATAAACTAATGCACAGCAGTTTCGTAAGTGAAAAATTAATTTAGGATCTAACGGTATTCTTCATCTTAAAATTCGTTAAACCAATTTGTCCATTCATCAAAAGTGTAAACTTTCGTTTTAAATTGTAACGTTCATTTTTAATTGTAACGTTCAATTTTAAATTCAAATTGCGTTTAAAATTTAATGTCACAATTTAAATGTACTGACTTATACTGATGTAGCCTTAAAGTCTTCAAATGTCTTTTGGTCTAAATATTCTCAACACATCTAAGCTACAAAACTATTCCTACATATATGTTGTGGTAATGGCAGATGCTTGCCGCTGGCAAATTATTTCGGCCCTTTAAGCTAAATTACGAATCACGATATTGATTAGTATGCCTCGCCTTGCCTGCGTAGGCAATCAAGCATAAATTACGTACAAAATAATAAGCTATTTAGTTATCAATATATAAGGAGATCTTCACTTAGTACTCTATCAATGTGCCGATGCAGCAATCTGTGACAGAATGCCTTATATTTTTTTAAATATCTATTATTCTTACATGAAGAACACTAAATCTGGCAAGCATACATAATTTCAGATTCTATCTTACGTGTATAGTTGTTACTGACAAAAAATATGCTACCTACAGAAATGTAGAACACAGGTTGCAATTTCGATCAAGATTAAAACAATAATTCAAATTAAATCCCTTCCGCATGCTAGTTCTATTAAATTCATTGTCTTTCTAGAACTGTAATATTAAATATACCCAAGCATTACCTGAATTAACAGTGCTAAAAAACGATGTATTGAATTTTGAACAGTATCAGCCTTATGAATATTAGTTTCACTGGCTGTCTGTGAGTACAGTCGTATAGAATAATCTGAATCCCTCAACCTGACCCAGACATAAAAGGACGGTTAGTTAGAACAATAGGACGAGTCTATTGTTCAACTAATAACACCAAAAATTATCACGAATGTCATTAACGTTATTTTAAATATCCTTTTGTTTGCATATGAATATTACCTTGTTACTAAAGTCACATTCATGTGCAGTAATTACACTAATTACTTTACATAAAACAAATTATAATTTATAACACAGTCTGTTAATACAAAAGAATAAAGAGCAGGTAATAGTATACATATATCTCTGCCAGTATTAATTAAAAAAATATTTCGAAAGAGAAAGTTAGTGTTTGCTTTTATTATAACAGTTTTTATGTTACGATATTCGATTACGATGGTCGATGACCTTGTATATAATATGTACGTCCCAAATTTCATTAAATCGGCAATGAATTAGTAAAATGTTTATGGTTTTAAAAGTTTGTATGAAAAGCAGAGCGGCGTATACCCACCCTGCTATCAAAAATAGGGACCAAGCCCATACTCTTTAGAAAGCCTTGTCCCCGTTGAATAAAGGTATTAAGAAGTTAGTAGAAATAAAGCTTTTATGGTATAATATTTCAGCTCTGTTGGCACTTCACCAAACGTTGTCTTAACATTTATTTACATTTGTCATGAGCGATAATGCTTTTTGTGGTTTTTGTGTTTACCAGTCTTTCATCCATTTCCGTGGACCGTCGATATTGTACACCATAATATATATTTACTAGAAATAGTTTCTCGCCTTTGTAGATGATAGTTTCGGTGCACTACTATAGATGTTCACGTCGGTTCAGACAATTGTTTGAATCTCTATCTGACACCTATAAACAATATCTTATTCATTCACAGATCCTGATTAGTGTGTGACTACATGAACTCACAAGGATTTTTAAGCTCTGCAAGGGTAGACGACAACTACAAGCCTTTCTAAATATTCACTTTAATTATTATTTAACAATAAAATTACATCTTATCTAAGTAGTTGTCGTGCATACTAAGCAACGCTTGTTCGTCACAGCGTTTGTGGCTTATAAAGTTTGCACCTGGATGGCTTAGACAAAATAGTACCACACCCAAATATAATTTTGTAGGCAAACGTATTTCGTTGTTTCGAGGGTGCATAGGGGGTTCCAACGAAGAACATAGGGTCCCAAGCTAACCTCACCTGCAAGTGGTGCACCTGCCGATCAACGGACGAGGCTCTGGCAAACAAAATATCCCGACAAGCGGCAATAGGCTCGCCACCTATTACGTGGGATCAAAACACTGGCAAAAAGTGGGCGTTTAATATGCCTCTGCCTACCCCTTCGGGGAAACAGGCGTGAGTCTATGTATGTATGTATGTATTTCGTGAGTGATAGCCAATATTTTAGAACCTACGCGAATAATTACAAATCGCAACTATCAAAAAGAAAATTATAATTTCCATTTTAAAACACTTTATGTGTTTTTACAAACTAACTAATTTACTTATTTATAATAATTTATATTAATTATTAAATAAAGATTAGTTGGTTTAAAAGTGTTAATTTACTGTTCACAATGCTAATTTAAACAAGTAATCAAATTATAAATACATTTATTTTTAATTTTTATTTAATCAGTGACTAGTTTTCTCCAGGCGTCCACGGTTTATTATAGCGTTTAATTTAAGTACAAAGTAAACATTTTATTCTGACTATCTTGTTTTATTATTTCGTTTATACACCGATATACCTATCATATCCAAGTTTCATAGCCAACCGCATGATGAAACCGATTTTTTTAAATCACTGTGACCAAAGCCTATCTACAGCAGCTTAACAAACATTTTCTTTTTCTTTACCAGTGCATTTACCATTCAAAATAAGACCTGTTTGTTAAATTGCTCATAATATTTATCGTACTAAACATATATTTATCACTCAACCCTTCCTAATGGCTTGGATAAGTTCAACGTGTGTTTGAATGTGTCCCTATTTGGTTTAAATACATATGTAGACCCGATACTAGCAATCCAATTGAATGATATTTTTCAACGTCTGCGAAAGAAAACGTCTATCGAAACCGTTAGTATGATTTTTAAGCTCCAATCACTGAGAATGACGTAGCCCTTTTCCTACATTAAAATCAATGCCTAAGTAAAACGAGAATTTCGTTTGTTTCAGAGATGGAAATCGTGCCCGAAGGGAAAAACTTTCGATTGGTTTCAGAAGACGAGCTCCCTGCTGTGGCCGATATCTTAGTGCAGTATATGCCTGAATCTTTAAAGGTAACTTTTAATTTATTTCAAGCTTAAAAAGTTTTATTGGAAATATTTATGAGATCAGTTCCGATATCAAAATTAGCTTCTATTTTATATACTTTATTTCGTAAAGCTATCTTCCTTTGCCTTAACATTAAGGACAAAATAGGCCGCAATCAAAAGAAATTGTAAATCAATGACTTGAGATAAATATGAACAAGGAACATTGATTTCTTCACAAAACTTAAATGGCATGCACTGCTTAATGCGGAGAATAAATTTAATAAAAGTAATTCGTATGCTACGTTGCAGTGACGTCACAAACTCGTAGCACGTACTACGTCGCATTGTAGACCCCTTCGGCCAATGTAGCATTGTCCGTAGGGGTCTACAATGCGACGCAGGTACACTTGTATCAAATACAATCTGATGCTTGTTTGTTAATGTATTTATGCTAAAATTTGTCTTTTGAACTGTATAAATATTTTCCATATTATCTTCATGCTAATAGGTACCACGGCGGCTTTAATATCATTTTGAATAAGGTCAATCATGCATAAAACATTCCTGTATAATACAAAGACTAAAGTAAACAAGATTAAAAATAACAAGGGGTTGAATATGGCCTTATAGCTAGAATTTTGTCAATGTTTGTATTTTTGTTTTAGTTTCATCAAACGATTCAAACATATCTAAACAACAAGGTGTGGGACTTCCATTTTTATGTAGCGAAGAATTGGCCCGAGGATCCGATCTGTCTGCATTTCCCCGGCTGTACTAGTACGGTAAGCAATCACTGTAGCTACTTTAAGTAGAAATAAAGTATAACCACACTACAACAGTGTCAACAGTATGCATGTAACAGCCACATCGCAACCACTTGCGTCGATGCAACTACATAGTCATTTTGTAGCCTTCCGCTTCGTAACCAGGTGGTTGGTATTCGATAACTTAATCTAAACTTGACAGTAAAACAATTTTCTTAATTTTTTCTTTCTCTTACAAGAAAAATATGTAGGTATATTCCTATTAGAGAAGAGCAGATTAGTCTACTTCCTGAATTTTTTTTATTACGAATTGACTGGAGAATGTTTAAGAATATGTTTTTTTTTATAATTCATCCGAAATATTCTAATATGCACAGGCACAATATGCCTTTGCCTACAAAAACAAAAAGGCTATAACATGTTTACGAGTTCCCTATGCCACTATCTATGCGTGTCAAGGGCTCAATGCTCTAATGGATCATAAATTTGTAATGAATCTGATCTGAATATTTGTATAGCTATATCAATGGTTTTATTCCCGAGAGAAGACCTACTTACTGCTTGGCGAACAGTTTAGACTGCCTGTGGGCTGAAACAGAAACAGCATATCTATGGCCGTATAACTAATAAAAGGAGGAAAATTGAGAATTTGTACAATTGTGATGGATATGTTATAAGCACATCTCCGACACTCTTCGCCCAATCAGGCAGCCGTTGTCATTATCTTAACTATGCAGTTGGCACTAGTACCTATAGTACGAGATCCCGCAACAAATTAGTGCACTCATCGAGTTTTCGCTACAAAAAATTTTTTTTGTATATTTATAATTAGGAGAATATATTGTTACGCCATTAAGTGGCATAGTGAGTTATAATTTATCGTCGAACCCCAGCTCGTAACAATATATTTACTAGGTTGCCTACTAAAATGTGGCCGCAAGTATTTTTTTTTATTTTTTTGTTTATTGATTTTTGGGAAAACGTTTCGTTCACTTGTTTTTTTAATAAAATATCGTCTACATCACGGCAATGTATATAAAGATTCTGAAAAATCACGGTTGCCGTTACCAAAAAAATTGTTTAAAAATAGTTGCGGCCACATTTTAATAGGCAACCTAGTAAATATATATTCTCCTTATCATAAATTTATATAAAAAATTGGTTTTAGCGAAAACTCGACGAGGGCACTAATTTGTCGCGGGATCATAGACTACTACAATGTCTTTATGGATTCGATCCCCATACTTGTGATATACAAATCATTCCCAATTTGATGTTCTTTTGCTTCGCTATTTCATTGTAAAAATGATGCGCAGCATGAATAATTTCCAAAAGAATTCGTTTTTCTAAAAACACAAAAGAAAAATCTTTTGGGAAAGGAATTATTTATTCGATTTTATAGATGAAAGGTTTATTGGTCTACAGAACGCGAGTCGAGTCCAGCGCGTATCGAGCCATAGCTGCGAGGCAGGATTAGGCCATAACGGCTTCCATGAAGTATGTGAAAAATACATGTTAAAAAAACAATTAATCTCACTAACATAGCAATAAGCCAATCTTTACTAATCTGTACTAATATTAAAATCTTAAGTAATATTAATACAATGAATCTATAAGGTAATAATTTATGAGCCGTATAAAAATATCGAATATCCGACCATTTATAAAATTATTATTTATGAAGGACATGCAGCAAATAAGTATAATGAAAAACTATAATTTATATATTTAGTTTACTGCATTTTAAAAGGGCAACTCAAAGTTCTTACCTACCCCCGTCCCGTGGGATCTCCATTTTGTCGTGGTGGGGGACGGGCTCAGTAACCGTAGCTTGGACAGCCACGGTGAAGCTAAGCGGTGTATCTCGGGAGTGGACGCTCCACGTGGGCTTGGGTAAGGCCTGCGTAGGATGCGTCCAAAGGTGCGGGTGCGGGTGAAAATTCTGTCTGTCCCTCGCAGTCGGGCGCGGTCGCGTGAGGAGAGGCGTGTTGGTGTTGCGTTGCCGCGCGCCCTATCCCCCGCGACCAAATGGGGGCGAACCATTTGTTGCGTTGCAGTAGGGCCGCAGAGGAAGAAGAGATGCGGTGTTGTCAAGTTGCCGTCCTCCCTATCCTCTGCGGCCGTTTTAGTGCCTGCGGACGGCGAGCGTTGGGGCTGCTCCCCGTCCGCCAAAAGGCAAGGTGGTGGCGTAGTGTCTGCGCCGCCTCCCAGGTCATAACGAAACGGCGCCCGCCAACACCAACGGCGGGCCAATCCCTCATGGAAAAGTATGCTTTTCGCGAATCGCGTGACCCCGCCACTACACGGGACCCGTAGATACACCGCGGTGGTTTTAGTGGGTATGCTCCGCCTGTAGGGGAGAGCCTCCACACACCTCCTCCGCCAGCCCTAAGCCCGGTTGATCACACTCTGGCCGGGTTGGCGTCGAGTTGAGATGGCTCTGAGCCATCTGGAGAGTTTCCACCGTAGTCGACAAAAAAAAATGGGCCACTCAAAGTTCTTACCTAAGGTAAGTCTAACAAAGTCGATATCTTAAGAATACATGGCGTTGGCTTCACATTTCTCCGCAACCTACGCATTTATAAGCAGTGAACTTATAACGGGTCGTTTTATAAACGCTAGAGACCACAATTCTCAAAATAAAGAATTACTGCAAGAGATACATACGTCAAAACAGCTTATAATTTAGTTACTTAGTTACCTATTCTTCTGACTGACTTAATTACTGACTATCTTAATTCGCCGACTAAGTACAGTTCATCACAATTCATAAAGGAAATTCTCTGAAAAATGGCCGCAATACTGGTTACAAGCGCCGACGTAATAGCACAAATGTTCCGTTTTACGGACTTTTGTAAGAAATACCGAATAAAAGAACAAAAACTACTCGCGTCCATTTCCCCCTCAAAGGCCTACTTACTTCAAATTATTCAATACGCCTTTTGTACTTCAACGACTCCTTCTGAAATTAAAATTGAAAACGGCGCTGAAAAGGTTTTACTTTATATTTTCTTAGTAATACATAACCGACATTTTATGGTCTTTCTAAAGTGTTTCAGAAATAAGATATTCTTATCGTCAATTATGATTTTGAATACATATTCAAATAAAAGACATGCAAGGTGGCATTTATAAATAGGATACGCCTATAAAGCACTCGCTTTCGGTATCAAACGTTTAAATGAAAAAAATATTCTTATAGTTCCAATTTTTTTTCTGTTAATTTCAAAATAAAAAATTAAGATAAAAAATGGAACAAATATTTGTTATTGTATTGCAATAATCTAGTCTATAATAATCAAAGAATCTTAGAATAAAGTAGACAGTGAAATTTGACAATTCGTAACGCTGCGCTATAATGTAGGCACTATAGTCATCTAGACGGAAAAATATTGAAATAAATCTTTAAATAATATTAAAGCTCGATAAGAGTAATAACTTTAGTAAACATTCAATATGCCGTTATTCTAAAAACAAATTAATGTTTCCGTTGAGTGAAACCTTGTAAGTAATTTTAAGATTAAAGTAACCTTCTTTATCTATTGGTAGCATGTTAATAATGGAACACATTTTTATTCTAAAATTTTTTGTTAACTTTTTAGAACACTCCAGACTCTAATTTGAGTTATAAATAACTGATATCCTCGTCATTTTTGGCAGGTTGGATAATCTGTCAATTAAAACTTCTGAGCAGATGTTTTATAAATGTTTTTTTATATATCAAAAATAGATTTGCCATTATCTTAAAACATTAACGTAACTTTATTATGACGTAATCGCATTGCGATACCTTCCCCAAGGATTTAAAGTTCTAAAATATATTTTATCTTCGTGCAGACTCATAAATATATACAGGTTAACTGGTGCCTGAAAAAGCCAAATTTCAAAGAATAAGTGTCACATAAAACATTTAGGTCACAAAATATCATTACTTAGCGTAAAGGTTAAAGGTTGACGCCTTTTCTCGTAAACCACGCCTGCGGAAATGAGTACAGAGAACTTGTCGTTTTGGGTTTCTGGTTTGCGTTTGCTCACCTTTGGGATTGGCCCAGCTGCTTAACGAACTGCGACATTGTTTGCAATCTACCGTTGCATTATTAACTTATGTCCGACCGTCCGACGGCTGAAGTTTAGGATACAAGGAAAATGGACGACTATAAAATGAGCATTTAAGACCTAGGCTTACATGTGTACCTATAGGATACTATAGGTAATTGATAAATTATTTATAAAATGATACGTAGATGCGCTTGGATATGTAGTTAATTTAGTTAAAACAAAATACTTTTCTGGTGCTAATAGATACTGCTACTTATTTTAGTGAAGCGATTATGAATTCATTTATAGCGAAATATAGGTTTTGTGTATTAGCCATATAGCACACAACAGAACGTGAACATTGTTGCAAAATACACCATATCGATAGGAAATCGGCATTGCACATTGCACGCGTACGAAGCTAGTGCGGATACGAAATGAATTCTGAGAAAGTATTCCAGTCATTCTAGAACATTTCGAATCATATTTTGTCTATATCTACGTTGTAAAAGTAGCTACGACAAGACGAGTGTTCATCGCTCCAAGAACGAGTAGTTCTTTGCCTTGCCCCTCATCTTTATAAATTTACAAACCGACTGCTTTACCTCTTACTTTTCTTTAATGTTTTTGGCTTCCAGAATTAATTTGTTGATGCCAATTTTCATGTTCCTACATTCCTTACTACATAATCAACTTAAGCCTAAATACCTGTAAATATGTTGGTAAGAAACATAGCGATAATAGAAAACGCAATAACGTATTAAACCTTAAAGGCTTTAGTAAAATTGCTCAGTTGTTTTATAAATCGTGTCACGTGCATTTTCAATAGAAATCACTAGAGCTGCCGAATTTTTACACAGCTTTGTAGAGCCCGTGACTTGTGACGCAACGGTAATCGCGCAGCTGTGCGGTGCGCAAAGTTTCGGCACGTTGTTGGGAGAAAGAGCTTTGATGGGATAAAAAAAGTATACCTACATCGTGATGCCCTTGATAAGGCAATAAATAATCAATTCCCTTTTTTACTTAAATTGCTAATCGTTTTTTCGTCGGAAGTCCCAGTAGCATTCTCGAAATGAAAAAGTTTTCTAATTAATCAGTTTTATTAAATCTATGACACAAAATATTCAAATGAAAACTGACCTTTGATTTTGATTGATATAATGCTAACTTTCACCAATATAAAAGTTTAATAAAATTTCATTGTAAATGTCCATTAGATGCCTGAAAGTAATGGGTAGTACGCAAAGGAGGGTAATGTGTTTATCAGTCTATGTATGTATGTATGTATGTTTGTTTCTATGTGGCGTTCTAGAGACCAAATGCGTAGGCCGATTTTGATGATTCTTACGTCAATCGATTCGTCTTAACCTTGCGAGTGTCACTAAAGACATGACAGTAATAAAAATTCACCACAGCGACAGCCAGACGCCATATTGTCAAAATGAAAAAAAATAAAGTCGATGAACTATGTCAAGAGGGGTGTCGTTGAATAGGTATTTTAAAATCATCTATAGGTTCCTTTCATCATTTTTCATTTTAAATAATAGTTTAGGATGTATAACGATTTAAAGATGTTTAACAAAAAAAAATTCTCGCTAATTTTCATACTTATTGATTTAAGTTTTTATTTCAAGTATAAACGATATACAAACACTCGATTGCGAAATTTACCATCTTATAACGAAGTCAATGAATCGTAACTGAAAAGTATAAAATAAAAAAAATAATTTAAAGAAAAACAAAAAACCCGACTGCATAAAAACTAATTTAAAAAAATACGTGAACATATTAACTTAAATAAAAACTAAAAAGAAAGAAACAAGCCCATAAGTTTAGAAGTAATATGCAGAACAGAAAGACTCACAGTCGGGGCCCCTTGGGAAGATTTGATTGGTAAAATTTGAATGGGCCCCGACTGTGAGTCGTTCTGTTCTGCATATTACTTCTAAACTTATCGGCTTGTTTCTTTCTTTTTAGTTTTTATTTAAGTTAATATGTTCACGTATTTTTTTAAATTAGTTTTTATGCAGTCGGGTTTTTTATTTTTCTTTAAATTATTTTTTTTTATTTTATACTTTTCAGTTACGATTCATTGACTTCGTTATAAGATGGTAAATTACGCAATCGAGTGTTTGTATATCGTTTATACTTGAAATAAAAACTTAAATCAATAAGTATGAAAATTAGCGAGAATTTTTTTTTGTTAAACATCTTTAAATCGTTATACATCCTAAACTATTATTTAAATTGAAAAATGATGAAAGAAACCTATAGATGATTTTAAAATACCTATTCAACGACACCCCTCTTGACATAGTTCATCGACTTTATTTTTTTTCATTTTGACAATATGGCGTCTGGCTGTCGCTGTGGTGAATTTTTATTACTGTCATGTCTTTAGTGACACTCGCAAGGTTAAGACGAATCGATTGACGTAAGAATCATCAAAATCGGCCTACGCATTTGGTCTCTAGAACGCCACATAGAAACAAACATACATACATACATACATACATACATACATACATACATACATACATACATACATACATACATACATACATACATAGACTGATAAACACATTACCCTCCTTTGCGTCGCGCAGTCGGGTAAAAAATGCAGTAACTCAAAATAATGAAAGTTAGGAACCTGTAATTATCTTATTAAATACCTTTCCAATATGTACTAGAAATATTAAAAATAATGGTTCGTTTGTATTAAACACACATTAAACCATTAAAAAAATACATAAACCCACCGACGATGTTGATAGTTAGGTGCGTGATAATTGTATTCCTAGCATACCTAATAGAGAACCTACTAAGTCTAGTTCCATCCGTGTCACCTGTAATATACATAAAACGTATTTTACTACCCATTACTTTCAGGCATCTAATGGACATTTACAATGAAATTTTATTAAACTTTTAATGAAAAGCCTACTCCATAAAGACATCGTCGGGAGCCAAGCCCCGGCTTAACGTGCTCTTAATTATATAGAATAGGTAGTCTAGCGCAGGTAATCCTCGAAATCTATCTAGACCGATCCGTCAGACGACTGGAAATGAATGACTTGTTCTTGTATTAATTAACTTGTAATGAAGACAACTAGATCTTCTTACGTCTTTCGCTATGATTTATGCATACCTAATCTAGGATTTATGCTTAGATTACTAACATTATCTCTACTTGGCCATAGATAAATAATTGGTCTCGGAGGGAGGAATATTTTAGGCTCTGTAAATACTATGTAACATTAGGTACACTATTAAACTAAGGTGCCAAGAAAAAAGAAAGATAGGTAACTTAGTTTTTTGTAGACCTTAATATTGTTTGAAAAGGAGTGACAATCTTAATCAAGATTTGAAATAGATAGAGACATCTTTTGACTAGAAGCTCTTTTGATGTATTACTATAAATTATAGATCTATTGTTTAAGCTGCCCCGATTTTATTTAACTAAACCTATTTCCTTTCTGGAATTAAACGTAGAAACAAAATTGAGATCTGTTTCAGTAATGAAAGTGGTGCCAATTTTGTTGAGTTATCTTAGTACTTCAATGAATTGTCTCTGATTTGCAAGATATTTTCATTAACAAAATAATGATAACGCCCCGTTGTGAAATTGTCGGCAACAGTAACCATATCTATCTACATAATTATGTCGGAAACGGATAAACCGACTACAGCTTAACACGATATACCACGCCTGCAAATGTCATACACATTCCTAGCTATACCTAACCTTGCTTTAACTATCCCTCGTTAGGCTATTGAAATATGCCGCAGGTCGTTAGCGAACTCATACGTTTTTCATATCCAGGAAAATGCAGTTTTAATATGAAGCCCGTCATGCTGGCTCTGGCTAATTACGACTCATGGGACTTACACCGGTCATAACATGATCCATTACATAACGGTCATTTCATTACGTAGGTATTTTATTATACATGTTCATACGTTTCAGATTCCAACTACGTTACGTATCGGTTACATCATTTTCATTTGCTAGAAATTACCGCTTCAAGAAAAGTGAAACTGAAATGGGCAGTTTATCAACATATTGGTTATGTAACTGCCATTAATATTAGCTCTTGCGTAATCTATGTATATAAATCATAATACCAAAAGGAGACTTCTACATTCGGAAGCCTTTTGAGGAATTCACTGCCTGTATTTTGGATGTGAATTTTTCAAATATAGTCCTTTTTTTAAACATTTGTTACAGGCTTTCAAGAACTTATATTATTCACTTGAACTTTAAAGAGCTGAGCTATAGGTACTTATGCCTGGTGCTTCTAAGAATACATTAAAATTGACAGCTTTCTTTGCTTCTTGTATATCTGACTTATTTGCTGCAATGTTAGGAACTGCTGTCATTTTAAATCTTCATCACTGTCTAAAGAGCTTAACCGCTGTTTACGTATTTGTCGAGAGAGATAGTTGATTGATTAAACACGAAGAGCCACCTGTAAAATTCGTATAAAATAGCCGGATTACATCTGTAGAGATAATCTTGTCGCTTGGCTATCGCATATCACGCCATGAGGACGCGTAAAGACTGACAATTGTAAAAGTATGCGTTAAAGCTCAAAACATCCGCATTCTTTAGAAATGCAAAGCATCTGTATAACCCAACTTCATTTAAGCCTAAACATTCTTGTATGTGGGATAGTACGCGGGCACATGAATGCGGTCTCGGAAGGCTCCTAATAGCGACCAGGGCATGTAGATACCCGCTGTTCATATGCTAGAGGGTTAAAGGTAGATTCGCCTTGAATGCGTTGATTAAGTGCTTTGTTCAACACTACTGCAATTACTCTAGCCTTGTGAAGATACATGTGTATTACTATGCTAACATACTTATCACCTGCTTTACAATGAAACAGAGTTCAAACTAAAAAAGAAGCTAAATATTTTATAACAGTCTGATTGCCGGTTATTTTCACAATTTTTGAGTCCCCACCTAGTCTACTACTTTTAATATTCGTTACTGAGCAAATATAATATTACTGCGCTTTATGCCATTCTTGCGTACATTACTCAGAGTTATTACAGAGCGCTCGCGAAGAACGAAACTCCGTGGCAAATGATGGAGCTTTAATTTTCTGCATAAAAGCTAGCTTTTAGGCACACTAGTGCTATGCCATGTACTTTATTTTATTTTATGGAGATAGTATGTTATGCAAGACCAGAACATAAATTTAATACTGGTTGTTTTCTGGAATAAGTCTATTACTGTGTACATACACATACATACATATCGTCACGCCTTTTATCCCCGAAGGGGTAGGCAGAGGTGTATTTCTACACCCACTTTTCGCCAGAAATACTTTAGTCCCACGTAATAAGGGGCGAGCCTATTGCCGTACCGGGCACATTTCCAGACTCCGTGCTGCTACTGAGAATTTCGTGACAGAAAAACCCAATAACACTGCACGACCCAGGAATCGAACCCGGGACCTTCCGATCCCACGCGCACATTTATGCCGCGAGACCAACGAGGCAGTCGTATAGGGTTTGATGTCGAGTTTTCCGTCTCTACGCAAAGATGGTATTTGCATCGTGTTATCCCTTAGTCGCCTCTTACGACACCCACGGGAAGATAGGGGGTGGTGACACTTGTATTCTATGCCGTCAACCACACGGCAAACTACTGTGTACTATTCTGCACAAAAGGACTTTGCAATTTTGGCAGTTTTAACTGTTGTTACGTTGTTAATTTAAGTGTTAATAAGGTTGTTACTCGTAAATTCCTCATATCTGAAGACCTAAATGAGCAAATTATTTGAATCCTGCTAACATGAATTCCGAAAGTTTGTATGTAACTTGGTTTCTTGTTTCTTATCAGAATCATCCAAGGTTTAAAACCTTATACGTCTATCTCCATATAGTGCTGAAGTTTCAGTTAAATTTCAAAATAAATGTGGCTATTTCGAGTTGGTTATATGGGCAAATTCAGAATAGGTAGAAGGTCAAAACGCGATCGTATAAGCTGATGCAACTCTTTGTCACGCCAAATTGGGATCGATGCACACTTGTCTGCTGTAGTGTACCTAATAGTGTTGGCTTTAGACCTTGAGTTTTATCTTCATATGTGTGCCTTGCACGGTAGTACCTACTGTAAATCACGCTTCTACTTATGTAGAACATAATTGATCTAATCTAGTTGTTATATTAAAATGGAACATTTTATATTTCAATGCGTGATCGGGGGCGGGGGCCTAACATGCATTGGTAAACGATAATTACCTTCTATGAAAGACTTTTCAGAATAACAAATTATGCAAATTAGATTAATTTCCTGATCGCGTTAATATCTCACATCAATTCACGACGAATATAGATACACGAATTCTGAAAAAAATGGTTGAACGGTATCCAAATGGCTACTCTGTTTCTCGTGGCTATTTCTATTTGCTTGAAATTTAGGTTAAGTTTACTCATTTTAAGTTAGACTTTGATGCCTTATAAGGTAATTTAGGTACGATGTGTTACTAATAATGGCTTTGGCTCACTTTATTCTATTGCAATTTTCAGCCGAACAGTATTCCTTACGAAAGCGTGACAGTGTTTTGTCCGTCGGAGCGCGCAGAACTAGTGGACCTACTGACGTCAGAAGACATATTGTTGGACCTCACCCAGCCATTGTACCTGAACTTTACTCACGAGGCGATCGTGAATCGCCTCGAAAAGCACTATGAGGGGCACGACAAGATTGCCGGCGATGCATATACCTGTGATAACCCACCTACGGACGCCGGTGCTGATGGGTATGATAAATTGAGTAATTTGTAGACGTCTATAAGATTTATTTTGATTTGTCATCAATAGCACCCACACATTGACACATTCCGGTGAACAGCATTTAGTTTAGATTGAAGGTATTTACTCTGATGACATAAACAGAACTTCGGCAATCAATTTATTCGTGTGACTTTGCCACGACTCCTCAAACAGTTGCTAAACTCTACTTTACTGAAATGCTCTCTAGATTCGATTAGACTGCAGCGACTCAGCAAAATTAAATATAGCTTTTGAATTAATCTCATCTGCTTTATCTTAATTCGTAGGCTATCATTGCTCCAGATTATTGTACTTAAATGTACCTAAAAACCTGAAACCAACTTGGCAAATATATAGGTAATCATTTCACAGTAAGTTATTATTATTATTTTAAACGTAACTAAGTCTTAAAATACTATACAAAGAAATATATACAGAACATACAAAAAAAATATATACAGAAAAAGAAAAAAAAAATTTAGAGCGCGTCATGAAATTCATCCACATCGCCGTCAACTGGCAGCGTGCCCAGAACGCTGGCAGCATTGCCACGTTGTATGGCGATACTTACCTTCTGGGCCAAATACAACCCAGCCTTCTGGTCATGCAAGGCGTCGACAAGTCTCTTTGCGATGTCTCTAAAAAGAGATCTTGCACTTGGACCCCATGGCCCCAACGTTTCGACCCCAAACGGCTCAAATACGTAATCCCCTACTAGGTTTACGTATTTGCGCCGTTTGAGGGTCTCCGCTGTAGCAGCAGCAGCGCCCGCACAACTAGCTGTGCTAGAAAGATGTGATGGCGCGAGGGTATCGACACACGTTGCGTCCCATACCAAAGGCCTACCCAACTTCCATGGCAGTAAAGACATACCGTCTGGTCTTTTGCCGGCGTTGCGTACCAGGCCCTGAGGTTCAAGGTGGGCTGGAACGCCAGCGGAGACAAGAGCCCGACGGAGAACGTCATTAAGGTTGCCGTGTCGTGAAATACGACCCGCGCTCCTGCTGCATGATAGGCCATGGTGACCAAGGCTGTCGACAGCCTCTCCACAGTGACAGCGATGTGGAGTAACACATGGCGCGCCTAAACGGAGGCAAGACGCGATGCGGAAGGTCGTATCGTCCAGCATGGTACCGATGTTGGACGATGGCAGTACTTGTAAGCGGTAAAGCTCAAATAAGTAAATAATGCAAAGTAAGATTACACAAATTTTATGCAGGCACACACGAATATTTAAGAATCTGTATGCGGTGATTAGGTACATTCATTTGACGATATTTTCGATAAAATTATCCAATGGCTACGATTTAAATTCCGACATGCTGCACATTATACTCATCAAATATACACAGAAGTTTCTGTGCGTGTTATAATGAACATGTTGTACTTCGTCTGCGCAAGTATGGTATTAAAACTGTTATTTCTCCTACAGACTGCCACCGGACGTGGAGTTAGTTCGCTTACTGCCGGAACACATGCAGGCGGTCTACGACTTGTACCCAGCGAGTGACATCGAGTGCCGCGAGGTGTTCGAGAAGCTGGTAGCTGAGCTGCCGGCCTACGGCATCTTCGTGGAGGGACAGCTGGTCACGTGGATGGTACAGTCGTACTACGGCGCCATGTTCTCCATGCAGACCAGGCCAGAGTTCCGCAGGAAAGGCTACGGTATCTACCTCGCGCGACGCCTCACCAAAGAAGTGTCCGCTCGCGGTTACAAACCCTTCGTCGTCATTCGTCCGGAGAACGACGCGTCCCGTTCTCTCTATACGAAGCTCGGCTTCGTGAAACGTTTCCGAACGGTGCGCGCCGTCCTGCGTCCCCGCTAAAGCGTTAAACGTTGATCACTAGCAGATTTTATTTTTTTAAGACTTTTGAATAAAATCAATTTAGCTTGCGATCTTTGATCGCCTAGAGAATTTTAGTAGTAGCTTTAAGATTGGAGCGGCTAGTGCTCTCGGTCTGCAGGAGCCGAGTCGTAATGACGGGCGTTAGCTCCGATACTTATCTTATAGGGCCTCTGCGATATTTTGCAGCCGTTAGCGTTTTTAATCTCCTAGTATCTACTTCTTAACGATGACAACGAATGGCTTTCTTGTCAGGCGTTTCTCGCGTACAAGTCTGCCTACATTTTGATACGTATTATATAGCTAATGCCTCATTCACTGCGCTTCATCAAGTCAGATTCGAGAGCTGTAGCCGTTTGCTGAGTTCTTTGGCGCTAGCCTAGTTACTGACTTCAACGATCCTAGCATGTCGAAAATTATTTGGAACCTTAACATTTGCTGATTCGCTACGGGCCGCCGTACCAACAGGCAGAAATGACCCCTGAATGACGGGGTTCCAATAATTGTTCACATGATTAGCCTCTACTCATTTAGGCGAACGCTTCATTACCACTCGTTGATCGAGCGGAAACTGTTCTGTCTCATGGTTTATAAAATTTTTGGGACCCGTTTTGATCTGTGTGATAAAAAATGTTAGCGTTAACGTTGAAGTACTTGAAATGTGTAAAAGTACATGAGAAAGAAAGGTTGCCGTCGTTGCACCCAGTTTGCACAATTCGAAAAATTAAATTTTCCAGCACCCTTAAATGACAAATGCAAGGAATATGAATGATTAAAATAATTACCGTCGTTTAAATTTTTGAACAATTTATTTGATAAAGAGTAATGAACGATGTACAAGCGGATCTGTAAAAGCAATGGGAAGGAGTGATTATTATTTTAATTTATATACAATTTAAGTTCAAATGTGATTTCCAATGATCATAAACCATAAGTAATACCTACTTAGATATTTTCATAAACATAGATGAAACTAAAAATACTGTGACTAGTTTGGGTTACTTAGTTATTATTAGTTTTTATAGCAAACAAGTTTTTATAAACAAGTACTTGGAGAAAATCATTGAAAATTTGATACGAAAACGTAGATAGGTAGGTATTTTAATACGGGAATGTATTTTACGATTGTATCGACTTATCTGTAAAGGTTTGCTATCATTATGTATACCTGAATATGATTAGAATTATTAATTTAATCATCGATTTATTATAATGGATATTATTGTGTGATATGATAATAGGTATTGCTTTTTGAGTAACTTATTAATAATTATTAATTTGGCCATTTGGTATCTAGTATTTATTCTGTCTTCCTAAGACCTAAGCATGTATGATGAAAAAGTCTTATGACAAAATCGGATAGACTTAAATGGACTCGTTATAAATGAAAAGTAAATAAATGTTGTGATCGTTTAATTTCATGAATATTACCAGAGAATTGCACTTGCCTTTGTTTTCGTTTTCACGGAGCACAGAGATATTGTCTGTTTTTTTTAATAAGGTATTGGCAACGGCCTGAAATTGTAGTTAAATTTTTGCTCAGAAATTGAAGCTTCCAGTTATTAATTCATTAAAGAAATAAATGCCAAATTACTTATTGTGTACCTATTGTTCATGAATTTTATTGTAATGATTATTTATTACAAAATTGTGCTTGTCTTTATTTGTGTCAAAGTTTATTCAAACTGGATGATAGGATAAAGCCATTAAATGATAACCTATACGCGTTATTTTATCATCTTCGATAAAATAAATATTGTTTCTTATAAACAGGTGGCATATTATTACTTACAATTGACAAGTCAACTGTGTGTAAATGTTCAACTGTTTATTTGAAAGGACACTCATACCATGCGATCATGCTACAAGCTTTCCCTACATACATGTAGGTACATGTCGAATAAGTAGATCGAGATTTCTTGAAATTATTAATTGTAAGTACATTTTCTCTGAACACTCCCTTACTTATGTACCTAAATAAATATAACTAAAGGACACGTTCCGTCCTAAGCTGCAGTTGATATGAAAATCGCAGTGTATTTCACTCATACAGAAGAAATATAAAGAATGTAGTATCCATTCTGTATTGTTTATCAGTTTATCACTTACCAACCTTGCAAAGGTATTGAGAAAACAATAAAAACCAAACATACATGTGTCAGTTTTATTTGCACCTTATTCCTATAGTACTAATACATACTGAGTGATTTAAGTTTTGTATATGGCGTTCCCCTATGTCGTGACAAATAATTAATCGTTCGGCGACAGTCGCCTCTGGCTGTTGAGATCTATCGTCACTGCATAAGGTATGGACGACAATGAATCGTATCGTCCTATATGTAATGTAACCTCCATGTACAAGTCACGACGTGGCGACATTTTTATCGGTAGATGCGATAAGCTGTGGCTACAAGCTACGACATAGTGGGAACGCGGTCTTAGACATAGACGTAGACCGTAGAACGAAACAAAACGAGTACCTACTTACATAATTGGACCTTTTCTCTGTTTTCTTTAAACTATTCTAGAAAGGAAATACAACAGCACCACCTTATAACGACCCGGTGGCGTAGCGGGAGTGTGAGCGACTGCTACGCCGAAAGTCGCGGGTTCGATTCCCAATTTCCCACTCAAGTCAAACACTACACACACGTGTGCGTGAACGTACTTCTGGGTGTTTATATGTATATATAATATGTATGGATTTACAATAAAAAAATATATCTATATGCATGTTTATGAATTGTCTAGTATCCAAGGTAAGAACTTTGAATAATTTAGGACTAGATGATCATCATCATCATCATCAGCCTTTAACAGTCCACTGCTGGACTAGGCCTCTCCTTTGAAAGGAGGAATTGGCCTACTATACCACGCTGGCCAAACGGGTTGATATAGGGTTTGTATCAAGTTTTCCTTCTCTTACGTGCTGTTCTCTTTATATTATACTCCCTGTTCCTGTCGGCTCTTACGACACCCATGGGATGTTTAGGTTTACGTGGCGATCAGTTGTATATAAATTTGCTGTATGTAAATTGTTGGAATTTAGGTATTATTGCAGGTGGTAGATAGATAATTAGTTATCTCTTTACGTTTCAAGGGAATGTTCAGTCCACGTCACTATAATTAACTACGTGTAAAAAGAAAAAAGTACCTAACACTAAAATATCTGGCACTCCAGGTATCCGAAATGTTAATTGTTTAGTATACAGTCAGCAATAAAACCTACTGGGACTTTCCACCAGATATGGGCTATCCCACGGCTTGCTATATACGTAACATATGAATTATTATATGGATGTGCGCCATAAATGCATGCTATGGAGCCTATTATATAGACGTTTCACGTTGCGCACCTCTCGATAAATCACATAACTGAGAGAAGTCCTGTAGTTATTTATAATCATTGACATATACTCTAACGATTAGTACATAATATATCGATTTTTATAATGCAATTCGAGGTTGACTATTAAAAATATGTCGGACTTCGGAGATTTTTTATAGTAGCCAACAAGCGTTATTTGAAGATATTTCCTGTATAGGTATGGAGGAGGTTGGTATAAAAGACGATGATACGATTTGGTTACGGTTTTTAACAAAATTTATACAAATTATATAGAAGGGGTTACAGTTGCAGCGCATGACACAAACTGTTTTCTATGTAGGTATGTATGCAAATTGTTCCCGTGGACCTTTAGCACCTCATACCTAAAAATTGGCCCACGATCCAAGCTAGCAAGTATGCGTACACTCATAGCACATACAAACACATTATTCTACACATTTCGTTTCTGAAAAAATAAGTACCTACGGTCTGGCGGCCCTGGAATCTTACTCTACAACGCGTCAGTCAAAATCACCGATCTGGGAACGACATGGATATGGTATGTCCAATACCTACGAATTTAGCGTGCATACCTACGAAATTTTTCCAGATTAGTTTATTCCATAATGCAAATGTGGGCGAACATGGCAAAGCGAAAGACGACCCTTGTATCAAACATGTAACAAAATATTCTCTGGTAGCCAATATCGATACTATGTCGCTGAGAAAGTACCGGACATGAATAGCACCATACAAACGGTAATGAAACACACAGCCTGTAGCATGATTCATCTAGTTTTTAGACATATTTATGCACAAAAACAAAATCATTATGTTCGATACACAACGATTTCACAGCAGATGTACAGTCAGCGTCAAAAGTTGATGACCACATTTAGATTTTCAATATCGCTGTACACCATAATATACCTAAATTGCCCAACATGACAAGCACCAGAAATGAATGATTATCTTAAAAGGGCATAAGTAGGTGACCATGAATTTTCAAAAGTCGCTAAACAAAGTTATGGTAAAAAAGCATAACACCACGTCACCAGTCATTCGGCCAGTACGGCCAGTGACGTCCGAGAACTAAATAAAGGAGGTCGTTACATTTGATAAACTAATGTGATTAATTATATTATTATAAAAGTATTTTGAAATAAATAATCTTAATATATAAAATCCTTGCGTTACTGACTGACTGACAGACACGCTACAGCCGAAACTATTGGGCGCAGGAAGCTGAAATTTGACATGTATGTTCCTTGGGGACCGTAGGGGTGCACTAAGAAGGGATTTCCCGAAATTCCCACGGGATCGGCCAAAACGGGTAAATTAAAAAAAAATGCAGGCGTAGCTGCTGGCGTCTTCTAGTTTTTTATAATACTATAGTCTTTTAAGCTAATACAACATTTTATAGATGATAAATAATTGCAACCGCAATGGTTTACATTCGATACAAAGTGATAATTAAGTAGAAATATTATTTTACATTCAAGGGTAAACAGTTTTACAAAGAATTGAATTAAAACAGAATTTGTGTGAATTTAAAAAATGAGTCTTATATGTATATAGGGGGTCTACCAAGAGTTTGTTTTTCAAACAAACCGCGACTTTTGCACGCGATCGTCACGGAAGTTTCCTGCATGTGAAATAAATTATACAAGTATTTTTATCTAGTGAAACATGTCAAAATAATAGTAGTTTCATTCATCAATTAATCATCATCATCATCCTAGCGCTGTCCCGGTTGCGCTCCAAAACCCACGCCTTGGAGCCCGGGGTCCGCTTTCCGGCTATGTCTACTCCACTTCGCACGGTCTTCAGCATCCCTGGTGGTTAGTTGGTTGGCACGCATATCATCCCTTACGACGTCAAGCCAGCATTTTTTTGGCCTTCCCCGTTTACTGGGGCCCGGTGGAGGTAGCATGGCAAGACATTTGTTACCCACGTAAGATGCCGGTTGACGTAAGACGTGTCCATACCAGCGTAGACGACACTCTTGCAGTTTGTCAGCAATGTCACGGACATGAAGGCTACCCCGGATGCGGGAGTTCCTAATGCGGTCCTTCCGCGTGACACCACACATCCAGCGCAGCATGTTCATCTCCGTGACACGCAGACTCTGCTTGTGTCGCTCAAGCACAGGCCACGTCTCACTGCCATATAACAGGACAGGTCTAATGATGGATTTATAGACCCGTCCTTTGAGCTTAACCGGCATTTTGGGGTCACAAATGACACCGCTCACCTCACGCCATTTGGCCCAGGCTGCCGAAATGCGTGCCTTGACGTCGCAATCGATGTCACCAGACGCGTGCAGTACTGTTCCCAGGTACTTGACCAGGTCCTTTCGCTGGGCAATGTCTCCGCCTATACGAATTGACGCGGGATCAGTACTGTTGCAGGCCAAGTACTCGGTCTTCGCCACGTTTATTTTCAGACCGCCGTTCTCAAGCGACTCCTTCCACGCATTCACACGCCGCACCAAGCGTCCCCTGTCCGCATCCGCCAGCGCGATATCATCAGCATACATGAGCAGCCACGGGGGCTGCTCATGTGAGTCTCTGATGCTGTCCGACAGTACGTCTAATATGACACTGAATAGGTACAGACTAAGGACGGAACCCTGGTGGACCCCGACGGTGATGGGAAAGGTTCTTGTGTCGCCAACAGCAGTCCGAACTACGGAATCGGAATTGGAGTACATGTCTCGGATGATGTCAATATATGCTTCTGGTACACCTTTGGATCTTAGCGCCCACCAGATCATCTGTCTCGGCACACAGTCGAAGGCCTTCTGCATGTCTAGAAACAGAAGATGCAGAGGCGTGTTCTTCGACCTGTACCGCTCTATGACGATCCTGAGGGCGAAACTTGGGTCCATGGTGCCGTGACCAGGGCGAAACCCATATTGACACTCCGAGACTGTGGTCTCCTGTCGGATCCGGGAGTCGATGATTCGCTCAAAGAGCTTAAGGGTATGGGACATCACCTTAATACCGCGATAGCTACTGCACTCCTGTACCGATCCCTTGCCTTTGAAGACTGGAGTGATGATACTCAGTCTCCATTGGTTCGGGATTTTTCCGGTTAGGAGTATGCGGTTAAATAGATTAGTAAGGGTGCCCACACCCCGCAGGCCCATTGCCCTCCAGGCCTCAATGGGGACTCCATCAGTTCCGACAGCTTTCCGATTCTTCATGTGGCGAAGGGCCCTCTGGACTTCTTCAGGCGTTACCAGCGGCACTAGTCCTTGGTTCGGAGGGAGTTCCGGTGGCTGCACCTCTTTATGCTGCTTGTTAAGCAGCTCGTGGAAGTACGAGCGCCATCTCTCCTTCACCGCGCTTGACGCGCATAATAGGTTGCCCTCAGGGTCTTTAACACAGCGATCAGCGAGCATTCATCAATTAATGTTAAAACTTAATTTAACATTGTTTTATCGTCAAATTATTGATAATAAGTATTCTACTTGACAGCAAAACACTAAGTCAAAGTCAAAAATCATTTATTCATCTAGGTCACAACGTGACGCTAATGAACGTCAAATTTTTAAAGTAAATTAATAATGCTTCTACATTTACATTTACTGCCCATTCGCAAAGCAATAGGTAGAACAACGAGAAAGAACGGGCAATAAAACTCGTGGCCACTCTTTTTAATCGCCAGTGTTATGGTACATATTTTGTTTTTGTAAGGAGCTGCAACTGTTTCACATTGTAATTAATTACTTGTAAATAGAAAATAAGAACATACATATATACAAAATATGTAGTTACTAAATTAAGTGCTGTAGTAGTCTTCAAATGCGAATCTTGTGTAACAGGAGCATCCACTTACGCTTTATAATGTAGGCAACTCGCGATCATGTTCAGAACTATGGTGGAAAAGTATGTTACAGAAAGTGACGGTATATGAATACACGAAAATTACAAAACGTTAGTATCCAGCCCATGATAACGAGTTACCTTCATCTAACACTGTAGCAAATTTAAATAAAATTTGTGGAACAACAATGAAAATGTAAATGTAGTAAGTTGAATGACCTAATAATGCATAAATATTAAATTAATAGAACTAGATATTATATAAAAAAAACTGAAAAGTAAGGTATCTATATAAATTAAAAAAATCAAGAGTTGGCTAGTGTAAGTGACCATCTATCCTTATCACTGAAATAATCATTAATGGCATAATAACCTTTCCTAATAAGGCAGTCTTTTATTTTACTTTTGAACGTACTAAATGGCAATTCTAAAAGACTAATTGGTATTTTATTGTATATACGAATACCTAGCCCTACAAAAGAATTATTAACTTTATGTAAACGATGATAAGGGGCATATAACTTATGCCTGTTTCGAGTATTTATGTTATGTACATCACTTTTTGTAGTAAATAAACCTATATTTTGCCTAATATACAATATATTAGCAAATAAAAATTGCGAGGCTACTGTAAGAATTCCTATAGACTTACTACAGAATTCAATATTCGGTCTATAGATAGACCTGTAGATTTTAGATTAGTTTTTGACATAAGCTCCATACAAAATATATCAAACACGAATCTCGAATGTCAAAATCCATGTATGGATCGAATATTGAAAATGGCCGTTAAAGCATTCCCTAAGAGTATCTTTTGCACCTAACATGTATATTGCTCGTACCGCTCGTTTCTGTAGAACGAAGATATTCTGAATATCCGCAGCTTTGCCCCATAACAAAATACCGTAGGACATGACACTATGAAAATAGCTAAAATAAACTAGACGAGCTGTGTCAACATCAGTAAGTTGTCTAACTTTTTTGACAGCATACGCAGCTGAGCTCAGCTTACCAGCAAGACATGCTATATGTGCACCCCATTGTAACTTATTATCTAGTGTAATGCCTAGAAACACTGTCGAGTCAACTGTGTCAAGTTCCTCCCTATCTAGCCTTATATTAGGTCCCAGTTGTCTAACGTTAGGTAAAGCAAATTTAACGCATTTAGTCTTTTTAGAATTAAGCACTAGGTTGTTTGCTGTAAACCATTGTGTAACCTGTATAAGTGCATTATTTACATCATCAAATTGATTCCTATTCCTATCTACTTTAAAAATAAGTGACGTATCATCTGCAAAAAGTACGACATCACAGATATTTTTTAAATAAAAAGGTAAGTCATTAATATATACAAGGAATAGAAAAGGACCTAAAATAGAGCCTTGTGGAACGCCTAACTGTATAGGTAATTTAGAGGATGTAGTCCCATTTACATCGACGCACTGAAATCTTTGCCGCAGGTACGACTCGACAACACAAAGTGCGGTTTCCTCTACGCCGTAGTGGCGGAGCTTACGCAATAGTGTGTCGTGATGAACGCAATCAAATGCTTTTGAGAGGTCACAGAATACTCCGATAGCATTTTTAGATGACTCCCAAGCATTATAAACGTGTTTTATGAGAGCAACACCCGCATCAGTAGTGGATCTACCTTTAGTAAATCCGTATTGATCTTTTTGAAGCAGACTATTTAAATTAAAGTGTCTTAGTAGCTGCTTTAATAAAATCTTTTCAAATATTTTACTAAATGCCGGCAAGATAGAGATGGCCTGAAGTTATTTACGTCATTTTTACAACCAGATTTGAATAAAGGTATGATTTTACTTAATTTCATCAAATCCGGAAATACGCCTAAGTCAAAACATTGGTTAAAAATTATAGAGAGGTAAGGCGCAACAGTCTCAACTATAGTACCTAAAATTTTAATTGAAATGCCCCAAAAGTCGCCGGTATTTTTAATATTAATTGAATTATATGCGATCAATATATCTCGCGGGGTAACGTGCTCGAATCTAAACACGCTCTTGCATTCATGTACACTGCTAAGCAAAAAATTTCCAGCGTCTAAAGATGATGCTTGTAAAGAGCTAGTAGTTGTTAAAGGTATACTCGCAAAGAAACTATTGAACATATGCGCTACTTGAGTTTGATTGGTGACTAATAAATTGTTTTCTTTTAGTTCAAATTGGTTTTCTCGTGGTCGTGCTCTTCCTATTTCATTATTTATAATTCTCCAAGTTTCTTTAATTACATTTGTTGAATGCTTAATTTTGCTACTAATAAATTTAGATTTTGCCATAACACAAACTTGTTTAAAAATTTTTGAGTAGTTTTTTACATAATTTAGAAAAGGTGTGTCAAATCTATGTTGTTTCATACCATATAATTCAAACAATTTGGCTCTACTTCTGTATATACCTATAGTGGCCCACACTGGTTAAAAGATCCGGTAGTACCCTTTAATGTGACAGTTTTGCTCTTGAAAGTATCTTGACTCTACTATGACGTCATTATATCATATTTCATACAAAACCCTTGACAAAGGTCGTTTTTGACATTTAATTAAAAGTGCTTGATTTGACTAGTTGGAAACAACCCTATTTGCATAGATTTTCTAAAAGCGCCCTTATCGGATAGTAGCGATCGATAGAGGGTGCATTAATATTAAATGTATGAAAATTGTTCCCGTCGACTAGCCTATCATCACCGAGTAAATTTCGTACTAGATCCTCGGATTGGGTTCTAAATCAATCGTAACTATAAAAATCATAAACTAAGTCGACGGTACATCGATATATAATACTAATGCGACGCGCGACGGTATGAATTTGAACGGAATCTACGTGATTTTTGAAAATACATACTGGCGCCCTTCTTGTTGAGCGATTTATGGGTGATAAAATGTTCATTGATTTTGAAAATCTGAATGTGGTCATCGACTTTTGATGCTGACTGTACCACAAACCTTGGCGAAAATATGGCGACAGTAGCACGAATGACATTTCTAATAAAATATCGTCATGATTAATTTATTCAGTAAACTATGGCTGTCTCTTTTTTCTGACAGAGATATCCCTAAGACAAAACGAGACAACACTATGTTTGGTGGCTTTATGTCGATTTCGTATATATGTGTATAATGTAATTTTTCTATATGTACTATTTGCCCTCTCCATGTATATTCCTTACTCAAAGGTCAAAATTCACGTGGTGCGTGGTGCGCGCGACGTCGACGGATAATGCGTTGACGGAAACGGAACAGACGCTGTACGCTCGACGTTCTAACGGATCATCGGTCAGGTGTGAAAGGTTGAATGACAAAAATGATTTTCTATATATTTGTATGTTTTGGGGTTACGCGACCGATAAAACGCGACGGATCTTCCGTCAGATATGTTCCGACCCTTAGACCACAGTAATAAAACTTTGATAAAGTCCTTAGTACTAAATTTGAATAAAGTTTTTAATACAGTGGCTTTAAATAAAACTCTTGATACAGCCTTCATCGAGTTGCATGTGCTACAACATAATTGACTTGTGAATCGACGCCGTAGGGACGTAGCGCTTGTAAACTATTCACGATTCTTAAGAACTTGATGGTTTCATTTAGTACTTACCAGTTGTCAAACTGTTAAGAATTTCAATTGAAAACGTATATTTATAATTGTATAGTACCTATACTGTATAATTTTGTCTATATATAGGTAAATACAACACTTGTTGGTTAGATTGGGCCAATATTTAAGTATTTGATTCTTATCCGTTGTTATGGTTACGTCGCGCACCACTGCCTTTTCGGAGTTATAAGCGTAATTACTTGTCGTTTGGTCGTTTGTGCCGTCCTGTGGGAATGCGTTCGTTACCAGGTGTCCGTTTTCTAAAAATCTTGACCCTGTTCAGACCGTGAAATTTCGCTTTACGTTTGAATTAGTGAGGTCAGATGCATAGTGCGATAGACCAATCCCATGATAGACAAGCCAGTATTTTCAGATCTGGCTAGACTAGAAGATGAATGCAGGCTTTAATAAAGTCTTGAGTATTAATCTAAACAGCGCAGGATAATGATGATATTTCATTAATAATAGGTTCGTACGCAGTAGCTTCTACAACGTTATTAAACATTATTCAAATAAAAATGCAGCCCTTTTCCAAACAGATTGCATAAACATTAAATATTCTGTGGCTGCCTAGGAAATATTTATCAACGTTGAAATAGGTACTCTAAACAACAAAGGCAAATTTTAATATCGCAGCAGTCATGTCGAGCTTGGCCTGAGACAGGATTTGTTACAGTATCGATACGGTTGGAAAAAAATTTTGATACATGCATTGGTATAAGTTATTTCTCGTAGATAATTACGTTTTCAATGGATATATAGCGTTAAAAAAATGTGAATTCAGTTGGTAAAGTCAAATTACATAACTTGTAACCCTAAAATATTGGCTTTAATAGTATACCTAATTGTTTAGTTATACGTTTGCTTGCCGCACTCATTTTTCGAAATGGAGCATTGTGCGAAGGAGGTGGCTTTGTTGAATTCGATTGATCGAAACAGTTCCCTTACAAGTCCGTAATTTGGACAATGCTGCACGGAACCTCAAATTTCAATTCAGAGATTGTTCAGAAATCTCTTGCTTTGAGTTCTTTCTGTCCGTTAGTTGAACGTATTTGGAAAATATTTCGAGATACAAGATGCTAGAGCAAGCTAACGTTTCTAAAATAAACGAATATACCATAAGCTGGTGTCTCTTCGGCCTCCGTGCAGCCCCTGCTATCCTTAATGGCAATATTGGTTGTTTAACAAGCATCTACATACGAAGAATCTACATAAGCAAAGCAAATTAATAAAGCTAATAATACCAGTGACTAGTCACTTACCGTAATGCATATTAACTTAGTATTTAATATATTATAGTGCTCGGCTTTACGCGAGTAATCTCATTAAAACTGAATCTAAGTGACGTATTTGACACGTCTTCAATCTACAGCCAACTCAACTTACCCTTACGGATAATTAAAAATTCATACCAATGCCAATGCTACGGTAACTTGTATTATAATATCGCTGTTGAATCTGACACTTCTGAAAACATATGAGATTCATAAATAGATATCACGCCGACAGATGTGTAGGTACATATCCAACGTTTTTAGTTTTTCGTAGAAGCTCTACTCTGCGTAGCGTATTTTTTAAGTTCGGTTATTTCCAGTTTTATTAAATTATTGTACATTATATTTAAATATCTTTACGGAAGTAAAGGTTTAAAAGTCATCAAGGGTGTCAAAGTCGTCATTTAAGTATGTAAATAAGAGGGGCGAGGTCATAAACTAATGCACAGCAGTTTCGTAAGTGAAAAATGAATTTTGGATCTAAGGGCCTATGCAAACCACGTTTTTTAAACGCGCCGTCGACGTGCGTTTGTAGCGATACAGACGCTCGTCGAGACTATAGACCTTTGCACACCTGTATAAATTCAAACGCGCGTGTGTAGCGATACAAACGCGATGCACACGCGCGTGTGTAGCGATACAGACGCTCTCAGATTATAGAACAAGAATCAGATGGAGCGCGCGGAACAGTTGCGTGAGGCCACTAAAACAAATACAAATTGAAAAGCGAATACAAATCCGTCTCAGTGCGAAACGAAGCATCGTACAGTTCACGCGCCCCGATCAACTCAACTTTTAAATTCATAAAATGCCGTCATGCGTTTTTAAACATTGTAAAAGTTGTTTCCAAAAGCAAAAACAGAAAGATAGAATATCTTTTCACAGTTATCTATGGATTATTTGAATGTTTCATAATTTAATTTCGATAAAATTCGTATTTCTGCAAAAAATGTGTAAGTGTAAGTAAACTGCCAAGTTTACATCGACGCCGTTTTCCCTGTATTATGGAAAATGCACTTGTCAATTGATTTATGTAATATGTAATAAGAATTGTCATGTTAATGAAAAATATATTAACATATTATAAAAGTATATTTTAGATATATCTTTATTAGCAAATATAGTTATAGGCTTTCCAATATGTATCCATTGTTTTGGGTTTGATCCCTATACGATCTAAATATTCATGTACTTAATGTGTAGACACAGAAATAATTGATTGCAGGCATTCTTCTTCTTCTTTCATGTCAATGACGAGTCTCAAGTTGTAATGCATTAAATTTTGTTTGCCCAGTACGCAGCCACCCTTACTGCATTTTCGGAGGCGTTCATTACGTCTTGAAGCGAACATGTGTCTGGGCAGTTAGGGCACGATAGTAGATGGAGCATTGACTGTATGCTAGTGCCACACTCACACATGGTTTCGGATTCGTCCAAGAAACCCCATCTGGCTCGGTTTTCCTTGCACCATCCAACGTGGTTTGCATAGGCCCTAACGGTCTTCTTAAAATTCGTTAAACCAACTGATTAAAAGTCAATTCATCAAAAGTGTAAACTTTCGTTTTTAATTGTAACGTTCAATTTTAAATTCAAATATGCGTTTAAAATTTGATGTCACAATTAAAATGTTCTGACTTATACTGATGTAGCCTTAAAGTCTTCAAATGTCTTTTGGTCTAAATATTCTCAACACATCTAAGCTACAAGACTATTCCTACATATCGTCGCGTTGGTGGTGAGAGTTAAGCCACACTTTTTACTGAATTGAGTTAAGAACACCACCATACTTGGCGTTAATTAGAGATTCTATTGGTGAAGAGATCTAAGTAATAGCTCAACTAGAAGTTGGTTTTTCATTAAGACGTGAAAGGAGCTATATGAAACTAGGAACAAAAAATCAAGTGGTGAATGTTTTTTTTTTTTTTTTTTTTTTTTTTATTGCTGCTAGTGGCAGACGAGCGAACGGCCCATCTGATGGTAAACGGTAACCGCTGCTCATGGACTTCGCTAATGTCAGGGTATACACAGCAAAGCCGCTGCCTACCGTGAAAGTAATGCTCTCTTTAAACCTGTAGCGCCAGCTGCATAGATTCATTCACCACTTTTATTCGTATCAGAAAAATAGTTCAATCAAATAAGCAGTGAAAAGAGGTATGCCACATAAACATTTTAACTTCCAAACAATCCGCCATTTCTGGCAACACTTTTGAATGAAATATCGCCTTTTAATGTCATTTGTTTGACAGCTGACATTTTTAGTTTTGCATTTTCGTTCGCGCGTTTACGCTAAGTTGTACTTCTACTATAATTACTTAAATATAGTTATTATTGCTGTTTATAAATACTTAAATAAAGTAATTATTGCTGTTTATAATAACTTAAATAAAGTTATTATTTTAATAAGGTACACGAAAACGCGCTGTGAAACGTTATCCAGAGGAACCGGATGAGGGGGTGGCCCGGGTTAGGGCAAGGACGGCGGTGGTCTCTGATTTGGACGGAGAACTAAGTTTATTTTTAGACTCGTTAGCTTCTTCGTCTGACTTAAAAAAACGCGCTCGCGAGATCGAGTAGCATTTAAAGGAACTGCGCGGGCAATCGACAGCCACAATACAGGACAAAGCGCTCCTCTCTGTTGCCGTTGTGGAGAGAGTGGCCAAGGAGAGCCGCAGCCTGACGGGGGCCTTTGTTAAGGCCCTGATGGACGTGGCTCTGGACATCACGGCCGCAATTGCGGCGGAGAAGGCGTCTAACACCGAGCTCCACTTCCGCCTATCCTCCCTTAAGGCTGCGATGGACGCGATGTTCAGTGAGCTCGTGCAGCTCCGTAAGAGTGCGCCGCTGACATATGCAACTGCTCAGTCTCCGCGAACGCCAACGACGGAGAGCTCCCCGATCTCCGAGTCATCTTCTCTTCCGGTCGCCATGAAGCCCACCAGCCATGAAGCCTCCAAGGAGTGGGCCGAGAGGAGTTCCCTCCTCTTCCCTTCCACCCCACTCGGGCTTAGAATAGCGATCGGGTTCAGCAACAAGTAGTCGCGGTGCCTTATCCATGCGTGAGCCACGATGGCTCTATTTATACGGACCTGGCGTTGCAGATCTCGGATGCGATCCAGATGGATCGCAAGTTCGAAGAACTTCGGGCCGAGATCTTCCCGGACCGTCTGGCACGGCCGCGACTCGCGCGGTCAGTAGCCGTGGCACATAACGCCGCGCCCATAGCTGCACCAGATGTGATTGCCGCCGCGTCCACTACTGCAGAAGCAGTCACGCCCGTTGGCGGGAGCAGAAAGAGAAGATAGAGCGAAAGGCAGCGCCGCCTGCATCCGCACTTGCCCCATTGTAAACCCTCAACCCTGTTGAGCAGACACCTGTAGCTGAGTCTAGTGCCTCGTTGGCCACAGTGACAAGTCGCCCTACTGGCCACAGTGAAAAGGCCAGGGCCCGGAAGAATAAGACCAAGAAGCCAGCGTTGCCCAAAGTGCCGTCCACGTCGGCGGTGACAGTGACCCTTCCACCGGGGTCCAACATCACCTTAGCCGAGATGATGAGCCAGGGAGAGGGTTGACCTCAACGAGGTGCGGCTCACTGAGGGCATCCGTCCGAAACGGGCGATCACCGGAGTTCTTATACTCTAAATTCCCGGTGAACAGGCGTCGGAAAAGGTTGAAGACCTTAAAAGGCGCCTTTAGACGGCGTTGTCCGTAAAGGGCGCGATCGTGGCGGCGCCCGTAAAAATGGCTGAGATCCGGGTGAAGCAGTTGCCGTTGAGGGCAATTGCGATGAGGCCGACGTGAAGGTTGGTCAAATTCGCCCTCCGCGGTGGGCTTGGGGACTGCGTGGGTCCGCTGCCTGCTCACAGCTGCCCGCGAGTTGGTGGCCGCAGGAAAGCTCCGAGTGGGTTGGGTCATCGCCCGTGTCGAGGCCCTGGCGGCTCGACCTCTAAAGTGCTTCAGGTGCCTGGAGCCCTTGCACGTGCATGCCCGCTGCACATGTGACAGGGGCCGAAGCGCGGCCAGACGGGCTCCAAGGCAAGCGGTTGTGAGGAGAGTGCTCCGCGGTGCCCTGTGTGCACGGATGCAGGGCGCCCGGCCAACTACCGGGTGGGCACCAAAGCCTGCACCCCTCCTGAGAAGAAGGGTAGTAGAGTACGGGCTGCGGTTACTGCCGCTCCTGCCACGGCGGTTACCGAAACCGGCAATGGTTTTGGGTTGTTAGAGTCGGTTACCGGCTCTGGGGAGGCTATGGAGGCTTAAAATCCTTTTCCCCGTTAGTCGTTCTTCAGGGCAACCTAAACCAATGCCGTGCTGCGCAAAGCTTGACCATTGCAGAGTGTTTGGCAATAATAGCGGCGGCGTACTTCATGGCGGACCACCCTCGTTGGTTCGGGGCATCAGATGGCTCCGTCGCTGTGTACTTGGGGGGAAAGAGAGTCGTTCTTCAGGGCAACCTAAACCACTGCCGTGCTGCGCAAGCTTTGCTTGCGCAGACCATTGCAGGGTGTTTGGTTGCCCTAGCAATAATAGCGGCGCCGTATTTCATGGCGGACCATCCTCGTTGGTTCGGGGCATCATATGGTTCCTTATGTATAGTGATAATAGAAAACACAATAACGTATTAAATCTTAAAGGCTTTAATAAAATTGCTCAGGTGTTTTATAAATCGTGTCACGTGTATTTTCAATAGAAATCACTAGAGCTGCCGAATTTTTACACAGCTTTGTAGAGCCCGTGACTTGTGACGCAACGGTAGTCGCGCAGCTCAGCGGTGCGCAAACTTTCGGCACGTTGTCGGGAGAAAGAGCTTTGATGGGATAAAGAAACGTATACCTACACCGTGATGCCCTTGATAAGGCAATAAATAATCAATTCCCTTTTTACTTAAATTGCTAATCGTTTTTTTGTTGGAAGTCCCAGTAGCTTTTTCGAAAAAGAACAAGTTTTCTAATTAATCAGTTTTATTAAATCTATGCTATTAAATATATGCTATTAGCCGTGTAGTTGACGGCATAGAATACAAGTGTCACCACTCCCTATCTTCTCGTGGGTGTCGTAAGAGGCGACGAAGGGATAACACGATGCAAATACCATCTTTGCGTAGAGACGGAAAACTCGACATCAAACCCTATACGACTGCCTCGTTGGTCTCGCGGCATAAATGTGCGCGTGGGATCGAGAGGTCCCGGGTTCGATTCCTAGGTCGGGCAGTGTTATTGGGTTTTTCTGTCACGAAATTCTCAGTAGCAGCACGGAGTCCGGAAATGTGCCCGGTACGGCAATAGGCTCGCCCCTTATTACGTGGGACTAAAGTATATCTGGCGAAAAGTGGATGTAGAAATATACCTCTGCCTACCTCTTCGGGATTATAGGCGTGAGACTATGTATGTATGTAAATCTATGACACAAATATTCAAATCAAAACTAACCTTTGATTTTGATTAATATAATGCTAACTTTCACCAATAAAAATGCAGTAACTCAAAATAATGAAAGTTAGGAACCTGTAATTATCTTATTAAATACCTTTCCAATATGTACTAGAAATATTAAAAATAATGGTTCGTTTGTATTGAACACACATTAAACCATTAAAAAAATACATAGACCTACCAATGATGTTGATAGTTAGGTGCGTGATAATTATATTCCTAGCATAACTAATAGAGAACCTACTAAGTGTAGTTCCATCCATGTCACCTGTAATATACATAAAACGTATTTTACTACCCATTACTTTTACGCATCTAATGGACATTTACTCTGAAATTTTATTAAACTTTTAATGAACAGCCTACTCCATAAAGACATCGTCGGGAGCCAAGCCCCGACTTAACGTGCTCTTAATTATATAGAGTAGGTAGTCTAGCGCAGGTAATCCTCGAAATCTATCTAGACCGATCCGTCAAACGACTAGAATTTAATGGTTTGTTCTTGTATTAATTAACTTGTAATTAAGACAACTAGATCTTCTTACGTCTTTCGTAATGATTTATACACATTCTAAGATAGTATTAGAACATAATATTATCTATACTACTTGGCCATAGATAAATAATTGGTCTCGCTGAGAGACCAATCATTTAACTAAGTAGGTACTGGACATATTTGTGTTGAAGGTTTATAAAGGAATGTTTTAGTGTCTGTAAATACTATGTAACATTAGGTAAACTACTAAACTTAGGGGCCGAGACAAAAGAAAGAGAACTTAGTTTTTTGTAAACCATAACATTGTTTGAAAAGGAGTGACAATTATCTTAATCAAGATTTGAAATAGATAGAGACATATTTTGATTAGAAGCTCTTTTGATATATTAGTAAAAATTATAGATCTATTGTTTAAGCTGCCCCGATTTTATTTAACTAAACCTATTTCCTTTTTGGAATTAAACGTAGAAACAAAATTGAGATCTGTTTCAGTAATGAAAGTGGTGCCAATTTTGTTGAGTTACCTTAGTACGTCAATGAAATGTGTCTGATTTGTAAGATATTTTCATTAACAAAATAATGATAACGGCCTGTTGTGAAATTGTCGGTAACGGTAACCACATCTATCAACATAATTATGTCGGAAACGGATAGACCGACTACAACTTAACACGATATACCACGCCTGCAAATGTCATACACATTCCTAGCTATACCTAACCTTGCTTTAACTATCCCTCGTTAGGCTATTGAAATATGCCGCAGGTCGTTAGCGGACTCATACGTTTTTCATATCCAGAAAAATGCAGTTTTAATATGAAGCCCGTCATGCTGGCTCTGCCTAATTACGACTCATGGGACTTACAACCGTCATAACATGATCCATTACATAAACGGTCATTACATTACGTAGGTATTTCATTATACATGTTCATACGTTTCAGATTCCAACTACGTTACGTATTGGTTACATAATTTTCATTTGCTAGCAATGATCATTTGAAGAAGAGTGAAACTGAAATAGGCTGTTTATCAACATATTGGTTTTGTAAACTCCTATTAATATAGCTGTTCCATAATCTGCCAAAATGGGACTTCTACATTCGAGTGCAGGCAGTATTTCGGCAGTGATATGTCAAAAATAGTCGGTTAAGCATGTGTTACGTTCATGTCGTGAACAGGTTTTCAAGAATTTATATTCACTTGATCTTTATATTACGAACACATACCTAGTCGAAAAACCAAGCACAATCAGGCTAGCAATATGTATAATTGGTTGTGATCAATTTAATATTCTTCTTACAATTTTACTGAGGTCTTTATGGTTTTATCTGCTACCTGAAGAGCTGATATTTTAGTAGCTATAGAAAACTTTCCTTTGCTCCTTGTATATCTGACTTACTTGCTGCAAAGTTAGAAACTACTGCCATTTTAGATCTTCATCGCTTTCTGAACAGCTGAGTCTCTGTCTACGTATTTGTCGAGACGAATAGTTTGTAAACACGAAAAGCCGCCTGTAAAATTCAAATGAAGTTGCCGGAGTACATCTGTAGAGATACATAGTCTTGACACTTGTTCTTGCCGATGTTGAATCATTCAATCATTCGGTTTTATATGTAAGTTCTATGGATGAGGTCCTATTTAAGGCCCTACAGGAGTTTGATAGACATTGTGCGTAGGCTGCTTAACATCGTAAAGTACGATTTCCGATTCATTTTCCGTTAATCTTACCCAAACTGGCAGATAAAAACATATTAAATTAATTTAATGGGCATTTCACTCATAATAAATTATATTACCTAGATCTTAATTGAAAAAAAACAGGGGGGATGGGCCTCGTCAGCTTTGGATGGCAACCCGTATAGGAGAAGGAATACTCCGAAATTAAACCAACATTCAGGGAGCATACCCGAAAACAAACCCCAATCCAAGGTGTCAACCGACCCGTGCCGAGGGATTCGTGGCTAGAGGGCAAGCTGGTCGCAAACGGAGGGTGCCTGTGTTGGTGGTCAGAGGGCACAGCTGGGATTCTACCTTATCCCCGTAAATGGCTCTGCAGGGACGGACATTTTAAATCCCTAATACTCGTGGGAACGCTATGGGAACTGAAAATTATATTTCTCCAGACGGCGGCGACGCGGTTCGCAACCCATCACGTCTCGTTGCCCGCGAGGGCGAAAAGCGGCTTGCGGAAAGCCGGTTTGCAACATTAAATGTTGGAGGAGGAATGGATGGCAAATTGAATGAAGTGTGCCAGATGATGGATGATAGAAAGATTGATGTTCTTTGTGTGAATGAGACAAAAATGAAAGGTTGTGGCCCCACCAAGCATTATAGCTACACGGCTTATTGGTCTGGGGTAGACAGTACCACCAGAGCCTGCAAGGGAGTTGGTTTAATACTGTCTGCGCGAATGAATGAGTGCGTTAAGGAATTTGAATGTGTAAATGCTAGACTATTGTGGATGAGAATGAAAGTAGAACTTACTCGTCTCTTTATTGTAGGGGTTTACGCCCCGGTCAATATAGTAGCGGGTATATCACAGTGAGAACAAGACGAAAGGCAGGAATTTTGGGCGAATATAAGAGAGATTTTGAGGAAATGTAAGGATAACGAAAGATTGATTTTGTTAGGTGATTTCAATGGATGGATAGGAGTAAAACGAGATGGATTTGAAAGGGTTTGAGTTGGATTTGGTGATGAGAGTGAAAATGAAAAAGTATTGCTTGAGGTTTGTTTAGGGTGGAGCCTTTGTGTGACAAACACCATGTTTGATCACAAAAGGATACACATGTATATGCGTCAGGCTAAAAATGTTAGAATAAGTATGATTGATTTTGTAATTGTAGATGAACGTTTGAGAAAGAATGTGTTAGATACAAAGGTGTATCGAGGGATCGGCATCCACACAGACCACTTCTTGGTGTTGAGCCGGATAAGTGGGCTCTTTAGAGGATGGCGACACCGAGAACATAATGAAAGTAGGGACTTGGAAAGAATAAAAGTAGAAAATCTGCAAGAGAAAAATGTGAAAGATGAGTATAAGCGAAGATTGATAGCAAGATTTGAGAGGTTCGATGGCATAAATGATATGGCAGAATTATGGCAATCTTTTAAAGAAGAGATAGTATGTGTAGTGTCTGAAGTATGTGGTGTGATCAAGAGAAGGAAAATACGAAAGGTTAAGAATACATGTTGGGACAAGGATGTACAATCAGCAGTGTCAGAAAAGAAGAAAGCTTGGTTAGATTGGTTGGCTGCCAGAGCAAATGAAAGAATGGGCAAGTGATGACATAGATGAAGCAAGAAAGTAGTTTTTTAGGTCAAAAAGAATTGTGAAAGAAATTGTTAAAAAGAAAAAACCGGCCAAGTGCGTGTCGGGCCACGCGCAATGTAGGGTTCCGTAGTTGCCCATAATGACTTGCCGCAAAGGGTATTAATGTACAACAAATCCGACTGTTTATTTTGTGGAAAAAAATATTTTAATACCACTATTATAAGAACCTAAGTTTTGTTTAGAAAAATACTAGGTATGTATCCAGTTATGTATTGTAAACATAAAATGTGTTTTCCAAGATATACTACTACTATACAAACGTAGTACCGTAGTACATTACATACCAAAGTACGTGTATCTTTAAGATTAAGCCAACGCGCCTAATGTAAACTCACAGAAATAGGTATTTATAAGTTAACCGACGATTACTCGTAAACTAGTGACATCTACTTAGCCGTGATAGTTTTCCTTTTAAATTCGTTATATGTACTAAATTTGTGATTTTTTTCACCTCTTCCAAATTAATAGTTTAACCGGCAGAGGAGGGGGACACTTGAGTCTAACAATTTTTTTCACTTCAAAGCTTGACATTTGACAAACCAATCACTTGATCGAAAAATGATTTGAGCAAACTAATAATATTTTTTTAAAACCTATCCAATGATACCCCACATGATGGGGTACTCAACCAAAAAAAAATTCAACCCCACTATATATGTAGGGGAGATACCCTTAAAAAAAATATTTTTCTAAATTTTATTCTACAGTTTTGTTGCAATATCTTATGTCTATATTCATGTCAAATATCAGCTTTCTAGCACCAGGCGTCTTTGAGCTAGGCTGCGGACGGACAGACGGACGGACATGACGAAACTATAAGGGTTCCTTGTGGACTACGGAACCCTAAAAAGCGGAAAAGAAAGATGAGTATCAAACTCAGCAGACTATCTGAAGATTTCCGGAGAAACATATTTTTTTCTGGAAAACAGAATGGAAAGACACTGAATGATGAATCATGCGTGCTGAAGAGATAGCAGGAGAATTTTGAAGGTTTATTTGAAAGAACGGCAATAGAGATATCGATCGCCGAAATGAATGGTAATAATAGCAATGATGAAAGCGATATTGGTGTAGATGAGATTATGAATGAAATTAGGTAAGGCTGCAGGATATGATAGGATTACAGTTGAAATGCTGAAGGCTGGACAGGGCATCATAGTTGGTCAGCTGCAGCGCTTATTTAACTTGTGCTGGAGCACCGGCCGAGTACCTGATGACTGGGCCACAGCGGCGGTTGTGCCTCTTTATAAGGGAAAAGGCTCGCAACAAGACTGCAAGAACTATAGAGGCATTAGCCTTCTCATCATTGTTGGCAAATTGTATGCGAAGGTACTGATTGAGTAGAGTTAAGAGTAAGAGTTATGGAAGTAACCGACAAGAAAATATGGGATGTACAAACAGGATTCCGAAAGGGTATGGGGTGCACGGATCAAGTCTTTTCCTTGCGGTGCATATCCGAAAAATTCATGGCCAAAGGTCAAAAGGTCTATTGCGCATTCGTGGATTTGGAAAAGGCTTACGATGAAGTGGTGAGGAATGAAATGTGGTCGGTACTGTCGATGTATGGGGTGAACAGCAGCCTCATACAAGCTCTAAAATCCCTTTATGAAGATTCTAGAGCTTGTGTGAGGATAAATGGGTCGTACACAGATTGGTTTACCATCGAGACAGTTGTTAGACAGGGATGTGTAGCGTCGCCGTGGCTGTTCAACCTCTTCATGGACAGTTGTTTGCAAGATTTGAAAAATAGCGAGTGTGAATTAAGGATGAATGAGTTACTTGTCAAATGCCTCTTTTATGCTGATGATCAGGTAATACTTGCGTCTTCAGCGGAGGAGTTGCAGGAGATAGTGGCAATCATGCATGGTGCTTTAGGGAGGAAAGGAATGAAAGTGAATGTGAGCAAGACGAAAGTTATGGTTTTTGAAAAGGAGGAATGTGTTTACAGCTTGTAATGTTATGATCGATGGACAACGTGTGGAGCAAGTGAATGATTTTGTATATTTAGGTACGCTTTTTACTAGGAATGGTAAGAATGAAGAAGATATTGAAAGAAGAGTTAATGCAGGTAATAGGGTGAATGGAGCTTTGAAGGCTTTTATGAACAGTCAAAAGGTGTCCAAAAAGGCACGTTTGGCTGTGCATAGAGGGGTGTTAGTACCTACACTTATGTATGGTAGTGAGAGTTGGGTTTGGCAGAATAGACATGAAAGTAGAATAAATGCTGTAGAAATGAGAGCACTGAGAAGTATGTGTGGTGTGTCTTTGAATGTCAGAGTAAAGAATTGTGTGATAAGAGAGGGTTGTGGTGTAAAAGAAGATGTAGTGACAAGCATCGAGAAAGGAATGCTAAGGTGGTTTGGGCACATAGAGAGGATGGATGACGAAAGACTGACCAAGCAGATATATAAGGCAAGTGTGAATGGGACAGCACGAAGGGGAAGACCAAGACAGACGTTCTCTGACCAGATCGGAGACCTCCTTAAAACAGGGAAGGTTAGAAGTACCCTGAACAGAAGAGCATGCTTGAGGAATTTGATGGGAGTGAATGAAGCAAGAGAGATATGTCAAGATCGTTGCAAATGGCGTTCCGTAGTCTCTGCCTACACTTCCTGGAAACAGGCGTGAGTCTATGTATGTATGCATGTAATAGAGTAAATGGGATGACGAAAGACTGACCAAGCAGACATATAAGGCAAGTGTGGAAGGGACAGGACGAAGGGGAAGACCTAGGCGGACGTTCTCTGACCAGATTGGAGACATCCTAAAAACAGAATAGGTTAGAAGTACCCTGAACAGAAGAGCATGCATGAGGAATCTGATGGGAGTGAATGAAGCAAGACAGATACGTCAGGATTAACATACATATCGTCACGCTTTTTATCCCCGAAGGGGTAGGCAGAGGCGTATTTCTACACCCACTTTTCGCCAGATATACTTTAGTCCCACGTAATAATGGGCGAGCCTATTGCCGTACCGGGCACATTTCCAGACTTCGTGCTGCTACTGAGAATTTCGTGACAGAAAAACCCAATAACACTGCCCGACCCAGGAATCGAACCCGGGACCTCCCGATCCCACGCGCACATTTATGCCGCGAGACCAACGAGGCAGTCGTATAGGGTTTGATGTCGAGTTTTCCGTCTCTACGCAAAGATGGTATTTGCATCGTGTGTTCCCTTAGTCGCCTCTTACGACACCCACGGGAAGATAGGGGGTGGTGACACTTGTATTCTATGCCGTCAACCACACGGTGGTTTGGGCACATAGAGAGGATGGATGACGAAAGACTGACCAAGCAGATATATAAGGCAAGTGTGAATGGGACAGCACGAAGGGGAAGACCAAGACAGACGTTCTCTGACCAGATCGGAGACATCCTTAAAACAGGAAAGGTTAGAAGTACCCTGAACAGAAGAGCATGCTTGAGGAATTTGATGGGAGTGAATGAACCAAGAGAGATATGTCAAGATCGTTGCAAATGGCGTTCAGTAGTCTCTGCCTACACTTCCTGGAAACAGGCGTGAGTCTATGTATGTATGCATGTAATAGAGTAAATGGGATGACGAAAGACTGACCAAGCAGACATATAAGGCAAGTGTGGAAGGGACAGGACGAAGGGGAAGACCTAGGCGGACGTTCTCTGACCAGATTGGAGACATCCTAAAAACAGGATAGGTTAGAAGTACCCTGAACAGAAGAGCATGCATGAGGAATCTGATGGGAGTGAATGAAGCAAGACATGACATATGTCAGGATCGTTGCAAATGGCGTTCCGTAGTCTCTGCCTACCCCTCCGGGAAACAGGCGTGAGTCTATGTATGTATGTATGTATGTGTGAATAAAAACATATATTTAACAAATCTCCTTCTCCTGTGAATATTATTTTTGCCTAGATTCATGTTATTCATGGTATACGCATATGATTGCTTTGTGCCCGAAAGCCGATTGAATAAATTGATAACATACCTGAATCTGAATAACGCTGACTATCGCTAGCATTTCACGTCATGAGGACGCGTAAAGACTGATAATTATAAAAGGATGCGTTAAAGCTCAAAACATCCGCGTTCTTTAGAAATGCAAAGCATCTGTATAACCCAACTTCATTTAAGCCTAAACATTCTTGTATGTGGGATAGAACGCGGGCCCATGAATGCGGTCTCGGAAGGCTCCTAATAGCGAACAGGGCATGTAGATACCCGCTGTTCATATGCTAGAGGGTTAAAGGTAGATCCGCCTTGAATGCGTTGATTAAGTGCTTTGTTCAACTCTACTGCAATTACTCTAGCTTTGTGAATAGGGCTTGTAATTCGAATATTCGAATGTTCGAATAATGCGAATATTCGTTCATTTTTACTATTCGAATATTGAGTGGTGTTAAATTCGAATATTCGAATGATTTATATTGCGTTTTGTTAGATCGCATTACCAAAGTTTACGTCAATCCCACGAGCGATTATTGTGATTGTGGCGTTGTGTGATTTATTATCTCTCATTTATCTTTATTTATTTAAAACTTATCATTGCTTTTTTATTTCAGCATTGTTGGCAAATTGTATGCAAAGGTGTAAGGATCAGGATTTTTTTTTTGCGAAGCATAGGCGAAATGTTTTTGGCCAAAAGTCAAAAGGTCTATTGCACATTCGTGGATTTGGAAAAGGCTTACGATAAAGTGGTGATGAATGAAATGTGGTCGGTACTGTCGGTGTATGGGATGAACAGCAGCCTCAAAAATCTCCTCCTCTGAAATCCCTTTATGAGGATTCTAGAGCTTGTGTGAGGATAAACGGGTCGTACACAGGCTGGTTCAGGGATGTGTAGCGTCGCCGTGGCTGTTCAACCTCTTCATGGACAGTTGTTTGCAAGATTTGAAAAATAGCGAGTGTGAATTAAGGATGAATGAGTTACTTGTCAAATGCCTCTTTTATGCTGATGATCAGGTAATACTTGCGTCTTCAGCGGAGGAGTTGCAGGAGATAGTGGCAATCATGCATGGTGCTTTAGGGAGGAAAGGAATGAAAGTGAATGTGAGCAAGACGAAACTTATGGTTTTTGAAAAGGAAGAATGCGTTACGGATTGTTATGTTATGATCGATGGACAATGAGTGGAACAAGTTAATGAGTTTGTATACTTAGGTATGATGTTTACAAGGGATGGTAAGAATAAAGAAGATATTGAAAGAAAAGTTAATTCAGGTAAAAGGAGTTCTGAAGGTGTTTATGAACAGTCAAAAAGTTTCCAAAAAGGCATATTTGGCACTCGATTGATCTCAATGATTCTCAAGTTCCCATGTTAACCCACGCAGCAAGTGTAATTTTAATTAAAATATTTTTGTTTTGTTTTGTTTTGAATAAAGTTAATTGCTTTTTGTTTAATTAGAATGTCAAAGTAGGTATGTATTTTACTGGGATCTCTGCGTTTTCGCCGGAAATTGTTCAGCCAATTATCACTTGCCAACTAACGTTTCGCAGAATTTTATTTCGCAGAATAATAATTTGCCAACTTGTGATATAATTTTGTTTTTATTTCCCAACCTCACAGTTGCGAACTTTACGTTTGGTCTTTTATTTTCGCAGTTCTAACCTAACCGATGTAGCATATTTAAATGCCCTGTGTAGTGAAATAAAAGCGATTTGGTTCTGGCACTTCGCCGGCCGCTGCCGCGGCACGCTCGCTTCGCTCGCTCGGCTCGTGCGTTGTGGTCGCAGATCTAATCTAACCTAACCAGCCATTGTTTCAGTTGACGTGCATTGTTTATCAGCATACTAACTTAACCTAACCTAACCGAGTCCTTTCGATTTTGCCTGAACTTCCCGAAACATCACCTGAACAGACGAAACGTTATTCGTCTAAAAGTTGTCTGGCCTAATAATTTGACAAAAGATAAATGCCCCAAACGTTTTTTGTCATTAGGTACAATAATCAGCTTAACAATAATTCTACCAAATGAAACGTTGTCATACAAAAATTTGACAATCGTTAAACGTCAAAGTGAAAAATAGGCGAAACGTTGGTTGGCAAGTGATAATCGGCCAAACAATATTCGGCGAAAAGGCAGGATCCCATTTTACTGAAAGGTGATTCAATTTTATATACCTAATAAATAAAAATACGCAACTGTAACTTGTTTATTCAGTGTTTATGTATGGTTTTATTGAGGTTTAAAAGAAAAAGGTGATATTCGAATAATATTCGAATAATTCGAATACTTCCTGGAAAAAAATTCTAAGAACTTCGAATAATTACAAGCCCTACTTGTGAAGCATGTGTATTCAACATTAAACAGAGTTCAAACTAAAAAAAAGAAGCTAAATATTTTATAACAGTCTGATTGCCGGTTATTTTCACAATTTTTGAGTCCCCACCTAGTCTACTACTTTTAATATTCGCTACTGAGCAAATATAATATTACTGCGCTTTATGCCATTCTTGCGTACATTACTCAGAGTTATTACAGAGCGCTTGCGAAGAAAGAAACTCCGTGGCAAATGATGGAGCTATAATTTTCTGCATAAAAGCTAGCTTTTAGGCACACTAGTGCTATGCCAACTACTTTATTTTATTTTATGGAAATAGTATGTTATGGAAGACCAGAACATAAATTTTATACTGGTTGTTTTCCGGCATAAGTCTATTACTGTGTACAATTCTGCACAAAAGGACTTTGCAATTTTGGCAGTTTTAATTGTTGTAACGTTGTTAATTTAAGTGTTGATATGGTTGTTACTCATAAATTCATAATATCTGAAGACGTAAATGAGCAAATTATTTGAATCTTGCTAACATGAATTCAGAAAGTTTGTATGTAACTTGGTTTCTTATCAGAATCATCCAAGGTTTTACTTATAAAACTTTGTACGTATATCTCCATAGAATGTGGCCAAGTTGGTTATATGGGCAAATTCAGAATAGGTAGAAGGTCAAAACGCGATCGTATAAGCTGATGCAACTCGATGTCACGCCAAAATTGGGATCGATGCACACTTGTCTGCTGTAGTGTACCTAATAGTGTTGGCTTTAGACCTTGAGTTTTATCTACATATGTGTGCCTTGCACGGTAGTACCTACTGTAAATCGCGCTTCAACTTATGTATTATGTGCATAATTGATCTAATCTAGTTGTTATATTAAAATGGAACATTATATATTTCAATGCGTGATCGGGGACGGGGGCCTAACATGCATTGGTAAACGATAATTACCTTCTATGAAGGACTTTTTAGAATAACAAATAATGAAAATTAGATTAATTTCCTGCTCGCGTTAATATCTCACATCAATTCAACATGAATAGATACACGAATTCTGAAAAAGTTGGTTGACCGGGATCCAAAGGAGATGAACAAAAATCATATGGGCCTGTGCCCCAGCAAGTACAGAGATGAAACATATATCATTTTAAAGAACAAGTCTTCTAGTTATGCAATAAGAAAGGCGCATTAAGCTAAGCAGCAGTAGTCAAAAGTTATTAAGGTTGGAAATAAATGATTAATGGCATATTTTTTGACAATATTTCACAATGTATTGTTATAATGTAATTAGATATATAATCTATTTTAGTTTTCATGCATTTTATCGTCCTAAGTTTCCATTATTTATTGTTGGTCTTCGCTTGGGGGACTCTCATCATATAAAATATAAGTATAATACTCTCGTCAAGAAGTAAACTATAACCGAAAAGGCGCGTACGTCGAAAGATAAGACCTCCGTAGACTTTACTCTATGGATAAGACGATATGTCAACATGTCAACTATTTTGACATTAGCTTGGTGATACCAGAGCTGGATTAAAATAACCCTGTTAGTCAGTGGATTTTGAACTATATTTTAAACTCATTTTTAATTAATTATTAAGAGGTTTGTTTTTATAAAAAATATATAATTATAATGATTTAATTATTCTTAAGGTTACGCGTTTTTTAACGCTTACAATAGGCTTGTGTCCTAAAGTGTAATTGGCGATTGATTCGTGCCTTTATTAGATGTTAAACAGAAATACCTGATTTTTTCTTCAAAAATCGATCAGCAAAATTATGTGCTACTTACGGCTTTTTAAAAACCTTTTTGAATTTGACACGAAAACGCTGTAGACCATCATGGCGGTTCAGTGATATCACAAAGTACAAAACAAAACAAACCGTGAATGAAGTCTGGTCTGATGTACCCACTTTTATTATGTTATTTTCAATTTGACAGGTAGGAAATTTGAAGTTTTAGTTGTATTTACTATTAAACGTCAAGAACATGAATGGCGGACGTACTGTTTGACGTAATGCTCTCTGATTGGTGTTCACTGTCACAAGAAGAAATACATTAGTTTTAGTTTTAGAATCCTAAAAATAACATTAATCTTACCTTTTTATAATAAATAATAAACTTAATTGACATCTTAAAATCATAATGAATCTATAAATACTACAATCAAACCGATTTATTCTTAGTGGACACAAGCCTATTCTGTTGCCATATTTTTTCCCTACATGATCTTTTATCATTGTTACGTGGCAACATTATCGGTAGATTTAAACAAAGTAAAATATAAGGAAATCGCCTCAACTTCTTTTAAATTATTTTCTTTTCAGCGACTGCAATGGAATGTAAAAAGTACTTTAAAAATCCTTGTATGTTTTATATAACTTATTTACAACCGCTTGTTTCTGGACAACGTGGGGCACATTTTGTCCAAGTCCTTTCGTCATTTAATGGCTACTCTGTTTCTCGTGGCTATTTCTATTTGCTTGAAATTTAGGTTAAGTTTACTCATTTTAAGTTTGACATTGATACCTTATAAGATAATTTAGGTACGATGTGTTAGTAATAATGGCTTTGGCTCACTTTATTCTATTGTAATTTTCAGCCGAACAGTATTCCTTACGAAAGCGTGACAGTGTTTTGTCCGTCGGAGCGCGCAGAACTAGTGGACCTACTGACGTCAGAAGACATATTGTTGGACCTCACCCAGCCATTGTACCTGAACTTTACTCACGAGGCGATCGTGAATCGCCTCGAAAAGCACTATGAGGGGCACGACAAGATTACCGGCGATGTATATACCTGTGATAACCCACCTACGGACGCCAGTACTGATGGGTATGATAAATTGAGTAATTTGTAGACGTCTTTAAGATTTATTTTGATTGGTCATCAATAGATCGATAACACCCACACATTGACACATTCCGGTGAAGAGCATTTAGTTTAGATGAAGGTATTTACTCTGACGACATAAACAGAACTTTGGCAATCAATTTATTCGTGTGACTTTGCCACGACTCCTCAAACAGTTGCTAAACTCTACTTTACTGAAATGCTCTCTAGATTCGATTAGAATGCAGCGACTCAGCAAAATTAAATATAGCTTTTGAATTGATCTCATCTGCTTTATCTTAATTCGTAGGCTATCATTGCTCCAGATTACTGTATTTAAATGTAAAAATCTGAAACCAACTTGGCAAATATATAGGTTATCATTTCACAGTAGTAAAGCTCAAATAAGTAAATAATGCAAAGTAAAATTACACAAATTTTATGCAGGCACACACGAATATTTAAGAATCTGTAGGTATGCGGTGGTTACATTCATTTGACGATATTTTTGATAAAATTATCCAATGGCTATGATTTAAATTCCAACATGCTGCACATTATACTCATCAAATATACACAGAAGTTTCTGTGCGTGTTATATTGAACATGTTGTTCTTCGTCTACGCAAGTATGGTATTAAAACTGTTATGTCTCCTACAGACTGCCACCGGACGTGGAGTTAGTTCGCTTACTGCCAGAACACATGAAGGCGGTCTACGACTTGTACCCAGCGAGTAACATCGAGTGCCGCGAGGTGTTCGAGAAGCTGGTAGCCGAGCTGCCGGCCTACGGCATCTTCGTGGAGGGACAGCTGGCCGGGTGGATGGTACAGTCGTACTACGGCGCCATGTTCTCCATGCAGACCAGGCCAGAGTTCCGCAGGAAAGGCTACGGTATCTACCTCGCGCGACGCCTCACCAAAGAAGTGGCCGCTCGCGGTTACAAACCCTTCGTCGTCATTCGTCCGGAGAACGACGTGTCCCGTTCTCTCTATACGAAGCTCGGCTTCGTGAAACGTTTCCGAACGGTGCGCGCCGTCCTGCGTCCCCGCTAAAGCGTTAAACGTTGATTACTAGCAGATTTTATTTTTTTAAGACTTTTGAATAAAATCAATTTAGCTTGCGATCTTTGATCGCCTAGAAAATTTTAGTAGTAGCTTTAAGATTGGAGCGGCTAGTGCTCTCGGTCTGCAGGAGCCGAGTCGTAATGACGGGCGTTAGCTCCGATACTTATCTTATAGGGCCTCTGCGATATTTTTCAGCCGTTAGCGTTTTTAATCTCCTAGTATCTACTTCTTAACGGTGACAACGAATGGCTTTCTTGTCAGGCGTTTCTCGTGTACAAGTCTGCCTACATTTTGATACGTATTACATAGCTAATGCCTCATTCACTGCGCTTCATCAAGTCAGATTCGAGAGCTGTAGCCGTTTGCTGAGTTCTTTGGCGCTAGCCTAGTTACTGATATCAACGATCCCTAACATTTGCTGATTCGCTACGGGGCGCCGTACCAACAGGCAAAAATGACCCCTGAATGACGGTGCTCCAATAATTGTTCACATGATTAGCCTCTACTCATTTAGGCGAACGCTTCATTACCACTCGTTGATCGAGCGGAAACTGTTCTGTCTCATGGTTTATAAAATTTTGGGACCCGTTTTGATCTGTGTGATAAAAATGTTAGCGTTTACATTGAAATACTTGAAATGTGTAAGAGTACATGAGAAAGAAAGGTTGCCGTCGTTGCACCCAGTTTGCACATTTCGAAAAATTAAATTTTCCAGCACCCTTAAATGACAAATGCAAGGAATATGAATGATTAAAATAATTACCAATATAAAGGAGGATGGGCAGATTGGGACCACCCTCCAATAGCAATAAGATGTATGTCATTGGATAGGTCTTTTTAATAGAAACAACTTTTATTAAAACGGTTTTGTTGTCACAGTTGTCCGTTTCAAGATATATAACATACAAGTTTCGATAAAAATATGTTGAAAAAAGCGTTTTTTTTTATAATGCTTAGTCCTTTTATTTTATTATTATGCTTTATTTTGCAAACTGACTAATCCTTGCATCTGGCCAAGCGGTTGGTACGGTGCGGGGTGCAACTTTTAGGAAACTAAAGGGTTATCAATACTAATATTATTAATGCGAGAGTTTGTTTGTTTGTCCGCCCTTCACGTCGCAACAAAGCAATATATGTAATTATTTTTTGTAAGTAGTTAGTTGAAAGATAAAGATAAGATAAAGATAAAAATATTAAAGATATAAATCTAAGCTCTTTTCGAACGTCATAATACTAAAATATATATTTATGTTCCAATTCTATGCTTTGTACGTGTATAGTCCTGTAGAAGATGCGGCCAAATAATTCTTAGATCGATGTCGTAGAAAGAAGCGAATGATACGGAAACACAATAATTCACGCACAATAGCAACGAACGACTGAGATGTGACGTTGACTTTTTTACCTCCTTTGCCCCAAGCGCATGGCAGTGTCGGCGCAGCACCAAGTAGCCGGTTTGGAGGGGAGGAGGGCACTCCACACTGTTCCTAAGCGCTTGGGCAGGCACGAGGACGAGTCAGTTTGTAAAATAAAGCATTATATAGTGCTAAGCACTATAATAAACGCTTATATCAACATATTTTTATCGAAACTTGTATGTCATATATCTTGGAACGGACAACTGTGACAGCAAAAGTGTCATAAAAAAAGTTGTTTCTATAAAAAAGACCTATCCAATGACATACACCTTATTGCTATTGGAGGATGGTCCCAGGTCCCATACATTTTTGCCCATTGTCCTTTATTTCATTCATATTTCATTCATACCGTCGTTTAAATTTTGAACTATTTATTTGATAAAGAGTAATGAACGATGTACAAGCGGATCTGTAAAAGCAATGGGAAGGAGTGATTATTATTTTAATTTATATACAATTTAAGTTCAAATGTGATTTACCATGAACCATAAGTATACCTACTTAGATATTTTCATAAACATAGATGAAACTAAAAATACTGTGACTAGTTTGGGTTACTTAGTTATTATTAGTTTTTATAGCAAACAAGTTTTTATAAACAAGTACTTAGAGAAAATCATTGAAAATTTGATACGAAAACGTAGATAGGTAGGTATTTTAATACGGGAATGTATTTTACGATTGTATCGACTTATCTGTAAAGGTTTGCTATCATTATGTATACCTGAATATGATTAGAATTATTAATGTAATCATCGATTTATTATAATGGATATTATTGTGTGATATGATAATATTTATTGCTTTTTGAGTAACTTATTAATTATTATTAATTTGGCCATTTGGTATCTAGTATTTATTCTGTCTTCCTAACACCTAAGCATGTATGATGAAAAAGTCTTATGACAAAATCGGATAGACTTAAATGGACTCGTTATAAATGAAAAGTAAATAAATGTTGTGATCGTTTAATTTCATGAATATTACCAGAGAATTGCACTTGCCTTTGTTTTCGTTTTCACGGAGCACAGAAATATTGTCTGTTTTTTTAATATAGTATTGGCAACGGCCTGAAATTGTAGTTAATTTTTTGCTCAGAAATTGAAGCTTCCAGTTATTAATTCATTAAAGAAATAAATGCCAAATTACTTATTGTGTACCTATTGTTCATGAATTTTATTGTAGGTAATGATTATTTATTAAACAATTGTGCTTGTCTTTATTTGTGTCAAAGTTTATTCAAACTGGATGATAGGATAAAGCCATTAAATGATAACCTATACGCGTTATTTTATCATCTTCGATAAAATAAATATTGTTTCTTATAAACAGGTGGTATATTATTACTTACAATTGACAAGTCAACTGTGTGTAAATATTCAACTATTTATTTGAAAGGACACTCATACCATGCGATCATGCTACAAGCTTTCCCTACATACAAGTAGGTACATGTCGAATAAGTAGAACGAGATTTCTTGAAATTATTAATTGTAAGTACATTTTCTCTGAACACTCCCTTACTTATGTACCTAAATAAATATAACTAAAGGACACGTTCCGTCCTAAGCTGCAGTTGACATGAAAATCGCAGTGTATTTCACTCATACAGAAGAAATATAAAGAATGTAGTATCCATTCTGTATCGTTTATCAGTTTATCACTTACCAACCTCGCAAAGGTATTGAGAAAACAATAAAAACCAAACATACATTGTGTTAGTTTGATTTGCACCTTATTCCTATAGTACTAATACATACTGAGTGATTAAAATTTTGTATATGGCGTTCCCCTATGTCGTGACAAATAATTAATCGTTCGGCGACAGTCGACTCTGGCTGTTTGGATCTATCGTCACTGCATAAGGTGTGGACGACAATTAATCGTATCGTCCTATATGTAATGTAACCTCCATATACAAGTCACGACCGCGACATTTTAAGCGGTACGATAAGCTGTGGCTACAAGCTACGACATAGTGGGAACGCGGTCTTAGACATAGACGTAGACCGTAGAACGAAACAAAACGAGTACTTACATAATTGGACCTTTTCTCTGTTTTCTTTAAACTATTCTAGAAAGGAAATACAACAGCACCACCTTATAACGACCCGGTGGCATAGCAGGAGTGTGAGCGACTGCTACGCTGAAGGTCGTGGGTTCGATTCCCACTCAAGTCAAACATTTGAGTGCGTGAACGTACTTCTGGGTGTTTATATGTATACATAATATGTATGGATTTACAATAAAAAATATATCATCATCATCAGCCTTTAACAGTCCACTGCTGGACTAGGCCTCTCCTTTGAAAGGAGGAATTGGCCTACTATACCACACTGGCCAAACGGGTTGATATAGGGTTTGTATCAAGTTTACCTTCTCTTACAGTGCTGTTCTCTTTATATTATACTCCCTCTGTCGGCTCTTACGACTCTTACGATGGGTTGTTTAGGTTTACGTGGCGATCAGTTGTATATACATTTGCTGTATGTAAATTGTTGGAATTTATTATAATTAGTTATCTCTTTACCTTTCAAGGGAATGTTCAGTCCACGTCACTATAGTCACTATAGTCACGTTTTGAAGGCTCAGAAACGATGCGTAAGGGCTATGTTTGGGCTACAGACAACGGAATCATGTGAACCATATTTTAAAAAATACAAAATTTTAACAGTGCCCAGTTTATACATTTATGAGGTTATAGTGTTTGTGAGACATAACCTAAACCTATTTGATTTAGCCTCTGAAACTTACAGTAGACATTCAACGAGATATGTATCGCTTGTGTATGCGTAAAACAAATACTGCACTGCTGCATAAACGTGTATATCACATGGCTCCAGTAATATATAATAGATTACCGAAAGATATTAAGACACTAAATCTAAATTTATATGTTTAAAAAAAAGCTGAAAGCTATTCTAATAGACAGATGTTTTTATGACATAAGTGATTAAATAAATAATAACTTCAACATAAATAAATAATGAATGTCATTTTAATATATCGACTTTTTATTTTCTGACATTTTAATTTATTGACATTTAACTTTCATGACATTTTAATTTATTGACATTTTACTTTTATGACTTTTTAATTTTTTGCCATTTTTAATTTATCGACTCTAATTGACATATGAATTTACTGATATTTTAATATGACATTTTAATCAATATTGCAAAAAATTTTAAGATTTTATTTATTTTTTCTTCCATATTTTATTATGTATTCATGGTGACACTGTAATTACTATTTTCAATATTTGTATTAATTATGATATTTCGATGTTAGCGATCCACTGCCATCAAAATTTTGCATGCCTTGAACTGATTGAAACACTTGGAACTTTTTATCAATCAAAATCAAAATCAAAATCTTTTATTCAAAATTGGCTGGTAAACAGCTCTTTCTGAACGTTAAATTTTACAATAGACAGTCCCCCAAAAAGCCCAACCCTTCACTGCTTCCTATGTGTTTTCGCTAGGAAGAAGAAGCAGCGCAACAAACTCCCTAGCAACACAGTACTGTCTGCGTATTTAAATAAGAAGTTATACATTATAATCAAAAAATAATAATATCACATTTCAGTTAACATGATAGCTATCACACAACCTATTGCCTACTTAAGACTTGAAAATTGAGAATAATGACTAACACTTAGCCTCCAAAACAAAATGACAAGTAGGGTGTAACCGCACACATGTTAAATATCATGTTGTTATGTAATCCTAATCACTGCTCAGTCAAATCACGTTACAATGCATTAATTAGGTAGGTACCAAAACAATTGGAACAAATTACAAATAAACTCATAAATCAGCAAGTCAAAAGCTGTATCCTGTCCAGCAGATCGACCAGTCACCACAGGCAGCACCCGTTCACGAGTATAACGCAATGATCAGCCATCACCCTCCTCAACCATATTAGAGGGAAGTGGGTGACCCGACCACCGACGCTACCGCCTGCAGTGACAGTACAGTGAGCATGACGAACCTACTTTCCAAGACAAGCCATTCGAACTTACATTAGACTAAAATAAATCTATCCGACATTATTAACGCACTATAACATATCTAAAAGAGCAGAACGTCAACAAATAAACGCATAATTGAATTAAAAAAATGTCAAAGTGTATATAAAAATTAAATGTCAAATAAAATAATGATGCAAACAAATATACATGTCAAACAGAGAATCATATGTCAAAAATAAAGTTAATCAAAATTCAAACATATGTCAAACAGTATGTATATAAAAACAATTAAATATAAAGCTGTACACAACAACTGGAACAGTAAGTATTGAACTTGTCTACCAAGCATTCTTGTCCTTGAAATAATCATCTATTGAGTAATATGCTTTTTTTAACAAACAAGTTTTAACTTCAGTTTTAAAGGAATTTAAAGGTAACTGACAAAAATGAGTTGGTAATTTATTATACATACGTACACCTAGACCCATGAATGTATTATGAACTTTATGTAATCGAAGATGAGGCACGCACAATTTATGTTTATTTCTAGTGTTTATATTATGGACGTCACTATTTTTACTATACGACTCAATATTTTGTTTAATGTACATTAAATTGGCAAATATATATTGGGAAGGTACAGGTATCTAATTGACAACACCATTGTAACAGTGCTTTCTGGTGCTTTCTGCAAAAATAAATGATTTGATTTGATTTTATAACTAGGTATGTGTAAAAAGAAAAAAGTAGATACCTAACACTAAAATATCTGGCACTCCAGGTATCCGAAATGTTATTTGTTTAGTATACAGTCAGCAATAAAACCTACTGGGGCTTTCCACCAGATATGGGCTATCCCACGGCTTGCTAAATACGTAACATATGAATTCATTATATGGATGTGTGCTTTAAATGTCTCGACAGTGGCGTAGCAAGGGGGGGGCGGTGGGGGCGGTCCGCCCCGGGTGACACCATTTTTGGGGTGACACCCGGGCACATTACACAGATGTGTAATGTTACAGATGGATATAGAAAAAATGCGTTACTGGCTGACTGACAGACAACGCACAGCCAAAACTATTTGGGACAAGAAGCTGAAATTTTGCTCGTCCTTTGAGGACCGTGGGGGTGCACTACGAACGGATTTCAAGAAATTCTCACGGGATCGGGGAGAAACGGTTCAGTTAAAATAAAGGCTGGGCGTAGCTGCGCTAACTGCGTAACCTCTAGCATCTAGTAAATATTAGCCTTCGTCCCGTCCGGGCGTCCGCGCGAATTATATTAAATTTACACCTTAACGTTCCTCAAGAATCACACTCATTATTTATTGGTGAAAAGCGTACAAAAATCTGTTTTGTTGTTTTTGAGTTACAGAACGAAAAGGGGACTTCATTTTATTATAATAAGTGTAGGTATCAGAGCCGCGCTGATTCACGACGGCGCCTGTGTGCGAAAACTAAGAAGGGCTTTTTGTCCTTCTATTTTGACATTCTATTTTATTATATTTTTCTGAAATAATTTTTTTACTTAGTATCTAGGCTATTTACCTAATTAGATATCCAGTTGGGAATTACTGCAAAAATTAAGCACAATTAAAATTTGTACATAGGTACCTAATATAGGTATTTAAGATAGCTGACTTTCTTATTCTATACCACTTTGTACAAAAATCATCAATTGTTAAAGAATATAAATATAATTGATCATCATTTTCAGCCTTTCGTAATCCACTACTTATATATAATCAGATAATTTCTTCGTTTTATTCTGTTTAATTTTGATTTTAGGGTCGATTACTTTGATTTTCTGGCAGATGACTTCATTTCGAATTCGATTCTTCAGAGAAACTACGAGCGTAGCCCTCTCCATAGCTTGTTAAGCGAGGTCAAATTGGTGGACCAGTCGTACCGGCAATTTCTACGTTTTATAAGTCACGGGTAGAACACACACAAGTCTTTGCGGTAAGCGTGACGAAAAGTGACGTGATTTCTTATACGCTGCCCAGTTAAGCTGTATTCTTTTGGGACCCTTCTCGAAATAGGAGACTATTTCGAACCCAACCCAACTGCAAGTTTTGCCCGACGTAGAAATTCGACATACCTACCTCTGAGCAAACGTTACTGTTACACGGACTCCAGAATAGACTAGGTTGCAATAAAGTCAAAGGCTTTTTCATAGTCCGTAAATGCTATAAGCGCAAGGGATGATTATACTCTTCTGTCTCATGTATAATCTGCAGTAATGTTAATGTCATCTTTGGTGCCACCTCAACCTCGAGAACCGGACTATTTGGAGGTCTAAAACTCGTCAAGCGAGACGCGAAACTGTTGGTGATGACTGATGACACTGGAAACCAGCTTAAATACGTTGCTCAAGAGAGTGACGTGTCGATAGCACTTAAATAGGGTTTTGTCCGCCACTCCACGAGAAGAGGCTAGATTTAAATATACATTAGAGCTGCACATTGTTTCGATTTCTACAGGGGATTATCCTCGTTTAAGCTTCTTGTCTGATTTCTGGTAACTCGTCCGTGAAGTTACGTTAAGGTAGTTCGGGGATCCTCCTAGTAGAGATGAGGAAAGCACGCTGCCGACATGTAGAAATCACTGTAAATGCTCTGAACTTCATGAAATTCGGACTTAGAAGTGACGAATTTCCATCAGATGTGGTCAACTTCTCCTACCAAATCCGTGCGATCCTACTACAATTGGTAGATAAGCACTCCCACTTTGGCATTGTAGTTCTCTATGACAACATTGAAGTGGGCCTTTTGGGTGTTATGTAAGACTCTAGAAATGTCAAAATACATTTCCTTCACTTCATCATTCGAGTATATCAAAGTAAGTGCTATACTCTTGCTGACACACTGGAAACTGCTATATCGTTGCCAGAGAAGACTTTATATACCAAGAATCCGGCTCCGCCTTGGGATAGCTGGTGTCCTTCTCTAAATACATAGGATGGCTAGAATCTGGGTAATGGTACTCTACGCCCCGCTGCGAACTTCACATAATCCCAAAATATGTCAGGCGTAGCTTTCGCACCAGTGACGTTGCTGCCCGTCACCGATATTTGGCATTTTAGGGTGAACCGTACACCCAAATTTTTTTTTTTTTTGTTTTGTTCCCCGGAGGAAGCCAAAACAACAAGTATTAACTTTCTCACTCGCAAAAATAAAAAAAATTGACTGAACCCGTGACTGAACACAAGGTGTGTCACATGTCACATCACATCGGGTTGGATCAAAATTGACTAAAAAAGGATTTCGGATGATGATGAATTAACTATGTTTCTTTTCTTTAACTTTGGGCATCTTTTTTTATTAGTCGTGATTGCTAATCGCAAGCAAATTTTTTCTACTTAAGTAGGAAATAAGGTACTATATAAAGCTGAGGAATATTTTCAGCCAAAAATTTAATATACCTAAAAAAATATTGTCAAAAAAGGCGCTTCATAGATTCCGCTCACAGGCGTTGTCTAGGGTCGACTCGACCCTAGACAACTGGAACGCTAGCTTGATCCTGGTTATCGTAGGATTTATGAAGATAATCATTCAAAAGCCATGGCAGGACTCAGATGCTTGGAGAGGGCAATGAACCGCAATACACCTGCGATGGGGTGACACCAGTAAAATCCGCCCCGGGTGCCACCCAAGCTAGCTACGCCACTGCCTCTCGATAAATCACATAACTGGAACTGCGAATCGTCAGCTTCAATGTAAACGGTGACTTAGTTTAGTACCACAGCTTGCACATCTTCGCAGCATAGCTGCATCTCTAGCGGAAAAAGCACTCTTATCTTGTTGCGGTTGAAACCCTTTGCGAGCCGACCCGACTCTGCCACGCGGTCGTATGTTACTTTGGCGACTGAGTTGGAGCTGGCGATGAAGGTGTTAGAGACTGAGGGCCTACTCTGTAAGCTAAAACCACCATCGCGTCCTACCGCTACTTATAAAGGCTCACGTAGACACTTCGCCACCTCCTCAGTGTTTGTGGCGCATGGGCAACGACCTCTAGATCTCACCATACTCAAGCTCAAAAGTTACTTTGGTTAGAGGAGATAGTCGCGTGTATGAAGTCCCAGACGCATTAGACCTGCTCTCAAAATCCATGTATGGTTCGAATATTGAAAATGGCCGTAGATCACGCCAATCACCCGTCAATACGTCACTTACCGCCACGAGTGTGAAACTATTTACCAACATTCGATTGGCCCATGAACCGTTGATCAACTACAAGAGATCCCGTTGGTATAATATTCAGTGATGTACCGTTTTGTTACCATTCTGTTGGTTAAACATTCACTGACGTAAAGTTCTGTTGCCAAAACATTCGTAGTTGAAAAGTTCTTTGGATGAAAAGTTCATGGTTTAAAGATTAGGTTGATCAATGGCTCACGGGCCAATCGAATGTTGGTAAATCGTTTCACACTCTACCCAAAGAATACCCAGACTCGTAACAACAATTTTTTGTACGGATTGAACCTCACTCGGCGCAGTGACAAGCGGCAAGCAAGGTACACCATTCATGCAATCTACCTCGATAGATTAGTTAATGGATAAAGATTTGAATTTTGTGAACTGTGCTAAAATGATCGCGGTAGTTCAGGTCTAAGTATATCCACAGTGTATCGGTTGATCGTCGCCCTACTAAACAAAATTGTTCAGTCAAAATTATCTAACAGCAAAGAGTACGATCTAATAGAATATTTTGATAATTCACCAAACTGACATCTACATAGTTATATAAAAAAATAGGAATATATGTAAATGCAGCAGCCTGAAGTGACTAAAATACATTGTTTCTTAGCGTAGGTACCTACTTAGTTAAGTACACATAACGACAAGTCAAGTTTAACAGTTCCAGTACGATTTTATTATTTATTTACACTTTTTTTGTACACAATGAAAAACATTCTTAGAAATTCTATATCTAGGTAGAGTACAAAGGGCGGCCTTATCGCTGAAAGCAATTTCTACCAGGCAACCTTTGGATGGCGATATTATTGGTAGGAGAAAAACGGTAGTTGCATGTGTAGGTACCAGTAAACAAACTATATATCTAATTACTTATTTCTTACGCCATAAAACCCGTACAAAGGTCAAAGTTGCCGAGTGTACCTACCTATAATGTAGATATCTAACACTAGATGGCTGGCATAGGTACGATCTTACTACTAAGACAGCTTCCCACGGTGCGTGGATTTGCGGACGAAACGGGCGGTAAATTTGATATATAACTTCATAGGTGCCGCGCTCGTCCGTCCGCGAAACCACGCACAGTAGCCAAGCGGGCTTTTGTTATACGGTGTACCTATAATTTTTTTATACCTCTATGTAAATGATAAAGTTTGTGAGGTTAGGATTGATAGGATATGTACAGTAGGTAATTAGGTGCCTAATTCCGTAGTATTACTTTACTCTATGGCCTAATTGATCTTGAACCTATCAGATTTGCACACAGAGGTCTGTGGAATTTCACACGGCCTACACTTTTATCAAGATAACCGAACCTCACGTGAGCGAGCTTATGCTCGCTTACTAAGTACTAGCTTATGCTAGTACTTACTAAATAAACCCCTTGGATCAAGTGGGAAACAAACGCCGGCGACGTCATGTAGACGAAACTTTGAGGTTACCTACTTATTCGACTTTTAGATTTTTCTACAGACTGAATGAGAAAATTGAAAAAGATTTTCTCGTTAACGACGTTGTAACACTAACCTTTTGAACTTTATGTAGATTGTCGTAAAACTTCTACCTTTAAAAAAAATGGAAAAGATCAAACGAATCATACACTTGAATAAAACCATTTCGTTTTTTTTAAGACATTCCCGTACTAGGAATAATTTCTATGTCGCGGGGAACTTTACAAACATACAACCTACAAAATACCTACACTCAGGGTTTCAACACTTTCAACTCAGATGTGTCGACAGGCGCTGACTGCCGCGATAACCGGCATAAACAAACTTAAACAGCAGAAAATGGTTTTCACAGTAACGCTGATGGAGCAGTGCTTGGTAAATACGAGTAGGTTAGGTAGATAGCCTAGAGGATTAACGGATTTCAAGTGTAACAGAAGTTTACCAGTCTGTTATCATTTTATTAAGTTTATTTTAAAGTACGGACGTATTACGTACTTACGTAAAGTATTTACTGTACGCTTATAGAAAGGACTGGCCTGTGCTGGCACAAAGAAGAGATCTGTGGATAGAGGAGAGGGCGGCTTGTGCCCTGAAATTAATATAAATAAAGAATATTTAAAAATAAATGTGTTAGTTGAAACGTTAACTTCGTTAATAAACTATTATCGGTTAACTAGTTTATGCCTTAAGCTTATGTTCACCATCGTTTAGGTTTAAGTGGCGATCAGGTAGTAGGTAAGTATTAAAGTAACGTTGTGCTTACAATGTTCGCTGACCTTCGCAAAAGCGTGTGGCTATTGCAATTAAATTATTATGTGATCACACCAGCGAAATCTATCCACACGGAGTTACCGTGACCGAAATCAGTCCAGAGAGATCAAAAATCAATCTTCTATATTTGTATGTATAATCGAAATAGAAGATAGACGTGATCCTGAGCGTTCATGGCACCATGAAAAGAGTAAAATCCATATTGACACTCCGAGACAGTGGTCTCCTGCCGGATCGGGGAGTTAATTACACGGTCAAGGAGCTTTAAGGTGTGAGACGTCGTCACCTTTAAGGTGAACGCACACTTATCCGAGCCGAACGCGTCGAACGAGTCGAACGAAACGAATTTTAGAGTTCTGTATATGAAATCTCATAAAACCTCGCACACTTGCCCGCGTCGAATCGTCCGAATCGATAGTGTACCGAATTCTAAAATTCATTTCGTTCGACTTGTTCGGCTCGGATAAGTGTGCACACTTCTGCACCGATCCCTTGCTTTTAAGGACTAAGTGACGATACTCAACCCCCACGTTTGAAATTGTGCAGATGAGGATTACGCGGTTAACAAGGTCAGGACTGCCACAGCCTTCACAGCCTGGCACATCGTCTTTTAGGCCCAAACCCCAGCCTTCTGGCACTGGCAATAGCTCTCTCAGTGGCACTGTCCTGTACATGTCGCGCTTTTTAGACGCTTGCCACGTTATGAAAAAAATCTTTTGTCACCCTCATCTCCCTCTGGACTTTGTCGTTCCACCACCAAGTCTACTTGTCACACTTGTTTTCACCATTGAACATAGCCTGAACATAGCCAGCTCAGCCTTTGTCACTCCTACACACAGCTTACAATTTTAAATAGTCGATTTTTACTTTTTGTGGTAATTATGTTATGTTAAGCTCTATTCCCGAATTAAATGGCAACCTTGGCCGAATCAAACTGTCAAGTGTCAACAGTCAATCAGCTGTCAAGTATGTCAAAGAAAACACAACATGGCGACAAACGTTTGATTATGTTTGCGATTGTAATGTTTGATTTTATTGACTAAATAGTGAAATATCGTCAATTTAAATAGCAATCATCATGACGAGCTTAATAGATAAGATTGAACTACTAATCAAAAGGGAAAAGACTACTCCCGACCGTAAAAAAGATGACTCTAAAAAGTCTTCAAGTGAAATTCTATCAGAACTGTTTAGTGCTTTTAACGCTGATCCGCCGAAGATCGATGAAGTTCCTATAAAAAAGTCTAAGAAAAGTAAGAAAAAGCATAAGAAAGAGAAGAAGAAACGTAGTAGAAGTGTTAGCAGTTCCAGTGGATCGGAGGATGAAGGTGAATACTCACACAAACGGAAGAAACGGAAAAAAAGTAAATCAAAAAAGCGTTCTAGAGAAAGCCGGTCTCCTTCGTATCCCTATCCGCTGACGCCAGTTAGAGTTAAACCTGATCCCGAACAAATTAAAATAAAACAAGAGCCCATAATTAAGTCTGAAGATGTTAGAACTGTAGAAGTCAAAGTGGAGAAGGATAAAGATGTCAAGAAATTAGTAACTTTCAAAGCTGAAGATTCTCCCATTACAGTAGATTCACAATCACCGCCTATACCCCTGCCTTCAGACCAATCGCCTAACCAATCTGAGACAATTGATTTGAGGCAAAGGTTAGATAGTAAAAGGGCTGAAGCACAAGATTCTGATAAGTCTAAAGGTAAAATTCAGATAAAGAATTTGAAGTTCAGTGCAGTTTTTGAAGAAACTGTTAAAAAAGCAGAAGAAGAGGCAAGAAGGAGGGCTGAGAAGTATGAAGAAGGTGAATACACAGACTCATCAAGCAGTACTGACAAGGACACAGTATGTAACTCACATTTCCCTAAAACCTCAGACCCAGGAGGTCTCAAGAAACAAGCAGAAGAAGAAAGAATGTTAGTATATCTTGCATATTACGTGTTGTTCAACATTATTAATAATTTTTGTTGGTGATGTAAAGTTTAGTAATATTTCTGTAGATTTGTTATGTGTTTTTTAGAGTGAGTTGTATTTATACAGCACCATGTAAATCTCAAATTAGTATAGCTGAATTCTGTGTATAAAGTTATTAGAATTAGAATACAATTTTAATAAGATTATACAATGCTACTCAAAACAAAAATCAATGGAACAATCAACATGTAGCAGCAGATAAAAATAAAAGTCAGAATATTTTGTTCCTACCACAAACTTCACCATAACTATACAATTATTATTAAAAAAAAATCAAATTGCTTCCAGTGATTTATGCAGAGAAGAAGAAAAGGCCCTTGCAAAGAAACTCAAACGAGCAGAACTTGCCACTAAATCATCACACAGAGAAAGAAGCAGATCAAGAAAAAGGTATTACCAAATAGTTTTACTAGACAAACTATAATAAACTGTTACTTCATCTATGCAGCATGACATAGTCTCTGCCTACCCCTTTGGGAAACAGGTGTGAGTCTGTGTATGTATGTATTTTAATCTATACAAAATAGTCATCATTATAGTACTACATACCTACAATAATGAACATCTGAGGAATAGTGTTTGGATTGATAGTTTATTGCAATTTATTTCTTTGGGTAATGTCTCAATATGCACTAGGAACATGCACCAGTACACTTATTAGTTTTTGCTATACATTTAGTATACTACTAATATTATTAATTTGAAAGTGTATTTACTTGTCCTTTGAAGTTATAATAGACCAGTATTACGGTGGGATTTTTGTGTACATAGATAGGAGGATCAAGAATGACATATTCTAAGTTTAAACATGATAACCAACTCCTGTGGGGGCAGAGCTAGTGAAGTCTAGTACATTATAGGTCAGGTTACAATAATTATGAAACCTAATCATATTATAATGTAACATGTAATTATGCAACATTTACAAATGATTTGCATATCTTCTTTGAGTAATTGTGTAATTTAACATGGCTGTGTTAATAGTTCTTCTCAGTATGAGTCACAATTAGGCATGGGCGTTTTCGGATCTTTCCGCAAACCGATACAAATTCGATTTCAGATACTGAAATCGATTTCAAAAACCGATTTTAGAAATCGATTTCTGTAGCGGATGTCGGAGCGACGAGCGTAGTTACTAGTTGCGTAGACAAACGCAAACAATCGAATTCTTATTGTATTGTCATGTCATGCGTCCATATTTCGCTTGGTTTGCGCGACATGTTGAAAAAGAAAACCTACTAACTACCTAAAACTAATTGTTAAATAACTCAGTCGCCAAACAAACTAAAATTACACAACACGAATTGTTTCTATTTACCTATTTACACTTTACAATCCTAACCTACTAACTACCTAAAACTAATTGTTAAAAAACTCAGTCGCCAAACAAACTAAAATTACACAACACGAATTGTTTCTATTTATTTACACTTTACAATCCTAACCTACTAACTACCTAAAACTAATTGTTAAAAAACTCAGTCGCCAAACAAACTAAAATTACGCAACACCAATTGTTTCTATTTATTTACACTTTACAATCCTAACAACGTAACAATAAAACTTTTTAAATCCTAATAGTAGGTATAACTTTCACGTAAACCAAATATAGGTACTTAATTTTATTATTATTACGCGCGCACCGCACTGCACGTGTCACCTAGGTCAAGTGAACAAATAAACATTGATCAAGTCAAAACTCTCCAAACATAAATCCCTAATAACTATTAAAACAATTTGCAATTTTCAAAACAAACATTAAATAGTTGCAATCTGAATTAGATCTTATCGCCTCGATGTTTAGTTTTATTTTTTCTATTCAATCTGCAATTCATAAAACCGCCAAAATCCATAACGCATTAGGTACTACGACTGGCTTGCTTGGCAACGATCGATATTCGCTTCATCTCTTTTGCTCTTTAAACGGATCACTAAGTAAGAAAGAAAAGGATATGAAATTCGCTCTCTCTCATTCTAACTAAGTAGTCGTTGGGTAGAGTGAAAGAGAATGAATGAATATGCAAACTATCGAAAACGTAAGCTTTAGATTTACTTTGTAGTTTGGTTGCGCTTGCACAGTTTCCGTTTGGTTTGGATTAGATTGTTTGCGTTATCGTGGTATTGTTTTACGTTTTCTAAAATCGGTTTTCTCATATTGGAATATCGATACGATACGATTTCTGACTGCAATCGGATTTCAGTTTCGTTTTGATATATCGGTCTCATGCCTAGTCACAATGATGCAATTTACTGGCACACTTTTATGGATTTTTTATCTCTGTCATAACCAACAGTCATCAAAATATAAACAAATACTCTTGTATTTGTTTATATTTTATCTTAACAAAAATTGGTTTAAACTCTAGCTGAGCGTGCAGTGATACCCACATTATTTAGTGGCTCTGCACCCTTTGCTCCTAGTGGTGTTGTGTAGCATTATAGCTTGTATAGTCTTCATCAATAAATGGGCTATCCCATACAAAATTAATTCTTCAGCCGTATAATATTAGTATAGATAATGTCTTTTTTTCATTGTTAAAAAGACGACTCCTGCACTAGGAATAACATACTATCAAAGGACACAATGAAAAGACACAGAGGTAAAACACTATCTTCAATATCCTATAAGAACTCAAATCTGATGTCAAACTAAGCAGAGTGAGTGTATCAGCATACTATGGCAACCAGATAATTGATAAACAAAACAAATAATCATGTTAATAAATTTCTTTATCTCTTGCCAGATCAAGAAGCAAATCAAGGCGATCCAGATCACATTCAGCTTCAAGAAAACGCCGTCATCGCTCAACTTCCAAGACCCGACGCGGCAGCCGTCACAGATCGACTTCAAGGTCGCGGCGAAGGTCATCGCGCTCAAGGTCACGACGAAGGTCGAGCAGGTCAAGGTCGAGACATAGGACAGGCAGGCGAACTCCGCCTGGAGGCAGACATAGAGGCAGGCGGTCGAGGTATGATAATTATAAGTAAAAATAAGTATCAATGTTATTTTTGAAGAATATGCTGATGGGTGGTGAAAGGTTCCTCCCTCTAGTTGAGGGAGGAACCTTTCACCAGGCTATGTGATCATGCCTGTACGAAAACATTAATCACTCTATTCAGGATAGTTCCAGTGGCGTCCGTTGAATATCGCCAGAGTTGTTTTTTTTTTTGTCATTGTATGATAGATGGCCTCAGTTGTATGTAGCCACCCCTACCTTTAGTACTAGATGTAGAATCCAATTAAATTCTAAACATGAGGCTAACTGTTCAAACCCAATACCCTCTGCATGGCAGTTCGTTGGTGTCTTTACTAGGCTATTGCTGCCAATATTGCGTCATAAACCCATTTTCTTCTATTCCACAGATCGCCAACCGGAGTGAAACTAGCAGACAGTGAGAAGAAACGCTTGCTGGAAGTGGCTCGACGGAATGCCATCAACATGCTGAAGAATGGCGCGGTACCGGCTGGTGCCGCCGCGTTGCCGCCGCATACTAGGAACCAAGTCATGGCTGCTATACAGTCTGGAGGTATACTAAAACTTCTTTTTTGTATCCCCGAAAGGGTAGGCAGAGGTGTAACGCGCGGGCTGTTTCCGCAACTCCACGTCCTGGCGTGTATTTTGCGTAAAGAGGTAATATTACACCCAAATTTCACCATATTATGACTATTAGGTTATTAGGTCCCACATAATAGGGGCGAGCCTATTGCCGTTACTGGGCACATTGCCAGTCTCCCGTGCTGCTATCAGTAGCAGCACGGGAGACTGGCAATGTTTTTCTGAATTATCAGTAATTCAGAAAAACTCAGTAACACTTTTGCCCGAGCCGGGAATTGCATCCCGGACCTTCACTCAGCAAACGCATACGCTAAAACTTAACAGTTTGTTCATCACTAATCTGTCGGTACAAATTTCGATATTATTTTTGTGTTTGATAGCCCATTTATCGAAGAATGCTATAAGTTTAAACCAGCTGCATACTTACTGGCACGGAAGCGCACGATACCTTTAAAGTTACCGGACTCGCAGTGATATTTCAAAGGTGCCACGCGCCCGTCCGGAAGACCACGCGGGAACCCGGCTTAACATGACACCAGATGAGCCCGCGGTTGCACCCGCGTTATTTAAGGATACTTACTGCTACGCTACCTTGGCTCATAGCTCTTCCTCGATAAATGGGCTATCCAACACTGAAATAATTTTTCTAATCGGAGCAGTATTTCTTGAGATTAGCGCGTTAAAGCAATCAAACAAACCAGCTCTTCAGCTTTATATATTAGTATTAGATTAGTATTAGACTAGTGTAACTGTAACAGCTTTAACTAATAATTAAAATTGTACAACTACAGCAAAAACGTTTCCACAGGTAAATCAGTAGATGAGCTCACAGACTTCTGCAAGCATTTATCGAAAAAGGAAGCTCTCGGCGAACTGTCTTCTGTCTCATCTAATGACGATGACATGAGTGAGAACGAAGATACGCTTGCATTCCATCATCCGTTCCTCGTAAAAGAAAAAGCACCTATTGTTATGAATATAAGGGTGAGTTTTTATTTTGTATGGTCCAAGGTTTTCCTTTCTCCTGCTTGTATTAATTGTACTACTTCAATCCGAGAAAATGTTTCAAGTAAAATCATTTCATCCCTACAAGAAAGTTTTAGAAAAAGATTATATCCTCATTGTGTTTTTAGCAGTAAAAAATTTAAGCAATCCAAATACATTAAACGCCTTTCGCAATACTGTCCTTACTACTGCTGTAGCACTAAGAGAATAGGGAAGTTTCCTGCAAGTGAAATAAATTATACAAGTATTTTTATCTAGTAAAATATGTCAAAATAATGGTAGCTTCATTCATCAATTAATGTTAAAACTATTTACCATTTTTTATCGACAATTTATTGATAATAAGTATTCTATTTGACAGCAAAAAACTATGACGTCACTAGGTCTTATTTGATACAAACTCCGTAGGTAAGGTAGTTTTTGACATTTCATTAAAAGTGCTTGATTTGACTAGTTGGAAACAACCCTATTCGGCCTATTATACAGGCTTTGATTTCGAGTTTTCCGTCTCTTCGCAAAGTTACGTGTTTTTTTAAATCGCCTATTACGCCAGCGCCTGAATGAAACGCGGTAGTGACATTTTGTATTCCAAATCCGTCAACACATGGATCTTGAAAAACAGTGCAGGCTAATAACGAAATTATTTCTTATTCCTAGGGCGGAGCTCCTCTACCTATAAAGGCAAACCCATTACCTATAGCAAACAAGGAAGAGTTGCGACTTCAGTTCCCGGTGTCCTCGGGATCACAACACAGAGAAAAGGCTTCAGAATGGAAGCCCGTCTCACCACCTAAGAAAGATATGGTAAGTAATCTGCAAACATTCAACTTTATTGACATTTTGTGTATGTTTTCTGCTAAGGCTGAAGAAGGGAAAGGCTTTGGTAAATGCTAAGAGGCCTTTAGATAAGTGGATAGAACCGGTTTCAGACTAGCGTTAAAAGCGCGTTAAATATACGTGCGTGTAACTTTTTCGAAGACGAATGTAGTCGCGTATAGGCGGGCGTTTCGCCACACGCATTTTTTTTGCCGCCCACTCACTACTAACGGCCCTGTCACGACCTTGCCGCTCTGAGCGGCGGCTTAGCGCGGGGCGGTGAGCGGTAAGATCAAATGTATGAAAACGTTCGAAGCACGCCACGAGCCGCCGCGCACAGCGACAACGCGCGCGTTTTTTTTGGCGCGATTGTCTGTGCGGCGAGCGGCACGGCGGGCGGTGCGGCGAGCGGCGGGAACAAATGTACTGCGACCGAGTCCGACGCCACGACTCCGAGCGGCACGGACAGCGTTTCGCGAGGGACGAACTAGGCGGTTAAACTATTTGTTAAATATTTTGTGGCGGTAATGAATACGGAGACATTTAAAGTCGAATTTTTAAAACGGTCGCGTGTATGGATAGCAACACATCCGCTGTATAAATACAAAAATGTTAATAAAACGTTGCGAGATGTAATGTAACAATGTTTTACAGAATGTAATGGTAGGTTTTAATATAAATCGCAAACATTAAAACATTGTGTAATGTATATATGTACCTATTTAGGTACAGACAAAGCTACTATGAAAGTTGAAAGGTGATTTACCTACCTACTTAACGTAATCTACGTTGTGTAGGTGCCTATTCAACGCCTCATTAATTGCGAATATGCATTATTCCTTTGATATAAAATACTTGTAAGAAATGAAGATCCAATGTCGACAATTTTGTAGGTAAGTATACCGTATAGTTACACAAAGATATTTTGGTTATCGCCATATTTATGGGTAACTCCGTCGGCCCAAATACGTCCACATTTGCCGCTGCGTTTACCGCTGCTGTAGGGTCGTGGCGTGCACGACGCTCTGCCGCGCCGCCCGCCGCGACGCGCGCCGCTTAGACCGATCTCGTGAACAGGCCCTAACGGTTCGAGCGAACACGCGAGAACTGTCTCTTAAAACTACGTTTAAGGCGCTGTCCTAAGCGAATGTTTTGGTAACTGAGGGGGTGAAGGGCACTTACCCCCGCCTACCGCGGGGCGCCTCCCTTCATTCTTTTCGCGTGCGGCCGTATTCTGGTGACATCCGTATTCCAATATTTCAAAAACGCAAGCAAAACGTTTTAGCATATTGAATTATTGAGATACTGATATTTAAATTTATATTACATATTGACCATTCCTAAGCTATTATAATGAAAATCAATCTGTTTGTACAATATAAGCATAGCGCAAGTATTGTTCTCAGTGGAGCCATGACCAAAACTGGTTTACATTAGACGTTATAGGTATTGATAGTTGACGAAAGTAGGTAAATACCTACGTGCCGTAAGATGATAAAAATAATTAAGTCGGTTCCATGTATGGAGAGGCCCTTATTATTTTTGTTATGTTTTTGTATAAAAATGGTCATCTACATCTAACTCCATTTCTGCCAGTTTTCAAATCTGTATTGCAATAAATTGGCTGTGACATACGGGCGGAGAGACAGACATGGTGAATCTATAAGGGTTCCGTTTTTTACCATTTTGGGCTACGGTAACCGTAAAAACCACAATACTGCCCAACTAAGCGCAAAAGCCGTATCTCAACTAAAGTGAGTTTCGAGATAATTGAAGTTTAATAAAGGTTGATTTATTTTATTTATTTATGGATGTTTTACTGTCATTATAGGTGTATTATTTTTCACAATACATAAAATATAAAAAATATAATTATGTGGATTTACCTTATTCATGAGATACTGCTATGTCGCTTAGAAAATTATAGAAATAAAATTTGAGTTACCGCTTTTTCGTTAGCTCTCCTCATACATGTTGTATGAAATGGAGGATGAAAAATATAAATTTCTTTCGCTTAGAATATGTGTTGTTTCAAAGAAAAATAAATATTAAAAGATATTTATAAATTCTTTTATTATTCAAATTAATGACGATTTAATAAAAAAAATCGGGCAAGTGCGAGTCTGACTCGCGCACCGAGGGTTCCGTACGCATTTTACCTTATTTGAGGTTGGTGCTAATTACGCTAGTCTTCTAAATCTGAGGGTCTAGTACCAGTTTACACTCAATCGTCACGGTGGACGATAGCCTAGACGACGGGAACAATTTCCATACATTTTCTAAATGCGCCCCCTAGCGGTCTCTATCGATCGCTTCTCTCCATTAGGGGCGCTTTAACAAGTACGAAAATTAACCTTAATTTTGCAACTTTTTTAAATTTTCAGAATTTTTCCTTTATTTGTGCTGTAGGACCCTGCTTTTGGCCAAATTTCGTGATTCTAGTTCAACGGGAACTACCATATAGGTTTTCGACCCAAAACCTATAGGGTACTTACGGTTGACCTAGAATTGTCAATTTTTGTCAAAACCAAGGTCTTACAGCACAAGTAAAGGAAAAATTCCGAAAATTCAAAAAAGTTGAAAATTAAGGTTAATTTTGGTGCTTACAAGTTTTCGCAAAAATCTAATTTTGACCATATCTTTTTATCGGGTCGACCCAGGACCCTGATTTTTACACACCTAATAGGAACCATAGACCTCAGTATCTGGTATAAATTTCAATTTGCTAGGTCTACCCGTTCCTGAGAAAATCGGTGGTGACACACGGACAGACAGACAGACAGACAGACAGACAGATAGACAGACAGACAGACAGACGGACAAGAAAGTGATCTTATAAGGGTTTTTTTTTTACCTTGTGAGGTACGGAACCCTAAAAATTAAAAAAGCCCGGGTTTTTTTAAAATTAATCTAGTCAAAAGTACTCCAAAAAGACATTTTAGTCTGAGTTATAAATTGAAAATATTTAATTTTTTTGGGCATGCCTTCTGGTGCAGTGTGCATTGACGGAAGCAAAATTTGAGTTTTTATAATTTATTGCCGGTCCTTGCAATAGTCATTAGAAGCGTCTTTTTAATACGCTTCCGCATATCCAGGCCGCAAACAAAAAAATCTAACAAAGTGATTTCAAATTACTTTTTGTAAATTTTATGATTGTTACACTAAAATTTGCACATTCTTGCTCAGTCCACCTATGTACTTGGTGTAGGTATATGAAGCTTAAATAAATAAATACATATTTGTCTTTAAGTTTTATTTAACAGTCGTAACATTTTGGCATTTAACGCCTGCGCCGTGTGACTAACAACACAGTACTATTTGAAAATACATGCATGTATTTGTGTGTGTATCTGTGGTTATTGTAAATCAATGACTATATGAGGTACCTACTAGATAGTAAAAACTTTAATTTTTAATGTTCTCAACAGTCTGAAGAATCACTGGAATAATTTGAAAAATAAATCAATCAATAATTAATGCCAATTTGATTTGCGCTACAGCCGTGTCTCATATGACAAAATGATTGGCAAACCAAGTATCCATTGAAATACGTCACAGCGGGAAGTATGCATTAACTTTGATGGATTAAAATATACGGCTGGTTGCCTACGAAATATTGATATATCCCTTAGTGAATTATGGTAAAACTGAGATAGGGAAATATTTCTTAAAGGTTTTTTTTATATTTTCTGTACAATTTAGCGCTAGGCTTCGTTCATAAAATGCGTAATTTTCTATCTGATGGCATAAAAATGGAAATTTCGATTTTTTTTGAAACACCGATTTTGCACTTAGTAGACCAGAATAACCTCGCTTCCCTATGTAGGGTCTAGAAACATACCTACTGCTAAATGAGGGTATAATTTTAAACCTGTGCTCACCCCATCCGGGATAAAACTGGGGAACTAAGTATGTAGGTATGTTATATTAAGTAAAACACAATATAAAGGACAAAAAATATATTATTTTTATCATTTACTAACGAAATACAGAGTTTACAGCTCATCAAAAGTTAGCTGTCTGCTACAACCTGGCAGGTTTTCTTTATTCTCATCGAAAGTTAAAGGCAGTGTGTGAGGTGATGAGGCTTCAATACTTATTATTTGCTGTTGTTCACGAGGCTCATTTTCATTTAATTTCCTTTTACGGCTTGATGTCGAAGAAACTTCAAGCACTGATGAAACATTTTCCTCTCCATGATCTCGCAATGCCATCCCTCGAGCTTGACGAGAATCAACAATTTCAGGCAGCAGCCAATTCCTATAAAACGCCACAAGCTTTTCTTTCATTTTCGTCTCCCAGAAAACATCATCTCTTTCTATAATTTCTATTTTTAGTGGTAATACAACATTAGTGGTAATGTAACATAATAATACAACAACATTCGTTACCGCTTGTGTGCGGACTGCGGAGCGCCATATTAGCGCTGTTTATTGTTCGCCGTGGCGGCATCTTAGCGCTCCAGGCCGTCTGACAAGCCAATGAATTTGCAATTATAGGTACATAAAATGATTCGATTTTATGATATTACTCTTTCAAAAATTTAAAACTGTGGCAGCTGTGCATTGTGAGAATAATTTATATAATTATATTATGCATAATCGATAATCTATAACATAGTCATAAAAAACTCTTATGAAAATAATTTGTGTAAAAATGTTAGATATTTCATACTCACTTGGCCATGGACGAATTTCTATTTTATTACGACGTTTTCTTGTACAAATCCTTCATTGTACTTTATTTCTCTAATTGTCTTTTTTTATTCTTCTAATATATATTCAATATTATAAGCACAGAAACAATAACACATTAAACACAACAAGAATATAAAATTAGGTCCTAATTATATGCGTCCATAGTTACATGAAAAGTCGTTTTGATTCAAAGTATTCAGTCTATAACATAAAACATCAAATTACGACTCAAATCGGCGTATTACAAAAACAAACAGGTTTACGTATAATTTCGTGCAGCGGAGACGCAAGCGACATGACCTATCTCTCACAAGGCTTATAGCCGAATGATGAGGTCTGGGTGGGGCGTAAACTAGCAACTGACACTCAGTGCACTGCTTATGCTTATAAGGTTTAAATTGCCGAAGCGTTTGATATTGATGTGATCTACCGAGCGTCAAAATCATAAACGTTTGGCAGATTTTATTTAATTTTAAAAAATATACACGTATTTTAAGAAAATAAACTGGGTAATTCTTTAGTTCATTAGGTTTCCTACAATATTATGAAATAAAATATGACAGTTTACGATCAAAATATTGCAAACAGTGAGACGAAAGATTATATTCTGCCTCGTTTTTGTGATTTTTTTACCGTGAATCTATTTAACATACATGAAATATACTTTCAAACGTCTTTTGTTCCGACTTTTAACTTTAAGCTATATTTTTTGCTAGTTTGCAATATGTGCCGTTATGGCTAGTTGCGCGACGAAAAATTAGGTGTTTCACGGTTTCTGAGGTATAACAGCGCCTTAAGTGAGAAATCGCTCTAACCTGACAAAATGCGTATATACAAGGATTACACCATATCATTATGCAGTCATGAAGTTTTCTAAACATTTTATTACATCCTAGAGAAAATAGCTGGATTAATCTTTAAAATCAAGATTAATCCAGCAAAGTATGGAAAAATGAATGTTAGACTTTGCCAATTATTTGCTGACAACTAGTTTTGCTTGTAAATTATATTGTGATTTTATTCTTGCAGCAAATTGCGAAACTACCGTCTGCTGGCAGCCATAAACCCAAGGCAGCTGTTACTCCCGCCATCACTGAAATAGCCAAGTAAGTAAAACCTACCTATGTGTAATTCAAATCATTATGACGAAGGAATAAACCTACTTATTGCAATTTATTATAATAAACATCATCAGGGGGATAATAAAATTCAATATTTATATTATACTTACTTACCTCTGTTATCTCCGACATAAAAGTACTAAAATTAAATGATTTTTGTACTTAATATTAAAATTAAAAAAAATTCTATTGAAATTTTCTTTTTACAGAATATCCGAAAAGTCGTCAAGCCCGCCTCCATATATGAAGAGTTTTACTTCTGGAACCCGTAAGTGTTTTACAATCATACATACATAGACTCACGCCTGTTTCCCGGAGGGTTAGGCAGAGACTACGGAACGCCATTTGCAATGATCCTGACATATCTCTCTTGCCTCATTCACTCCCATCAGATTCCTCATGCATGCACTTCTGTTCAGGGTACTTCTAACCTGCCCTGTTTTTAGGATGTCTCCAATCTGGTCAGAGAACGTCCGTCTAGATCTTCCCCTTCGTCCTGTCCCATCCACACTTGCCTTATATATCTGCTTGGTCAGTCTTTTGTCATCCATCCTCTCCACGTGCCCAAACCATCTTAACATGCCTTTCTCGATGCTTGTCACTACATCTTCTTTTACCCCACACCACTCTCTTATCACACTATTCTTTACTCTGACGGTCAAAGATATACCACACATACTTCTTAGTGCTCTCATTTCTACAGCATTTATTCTACTTTCAAGTCTCTTCTGCCATACCCAACTTTCACTACCATACATAAGGGTAGGCACTAACACCCCTCTATGCACAGCCAAACATGCCTTTTTGGACACTTTTTGACTGTTCATAAACGCCTTCAGCGCTCCATTCACTCTTATTACCTGCATAAACTCTTCTTTCTATATCTTCTTCATTCTTACCATTCCTAGTAAACAGCTTACCTAAATACACAAAATCATCCACTTGTTCCACTCGTTGTCCATCGATCATAACATTACAAGTCGCAACACATTTCTCCTTTTCAAAAACCATAAATTTCGTCTTGCCACATTTACTTTCATTCCTTTCCTCCCTAAAGCACCATGCATGATTGTTACCATCTCCTGCAACTCCTCCGCTGAAGACGCAAGTATTACCTGATCATCAGCATAAAGGAGGCATTTGACGAGTAACCCATTCATCCTTAATCCACAGTCACTATGTTTCAAATCTTGCAAACAACTGTCCATGAAGAGGTTGAACAGCCACGCTACGCTACACATCCCGGTCTAACACCTGTCTCGATGGTAAACCAGTCAGTGTACGACCCGTTTATCCTCACACAAGCTCTCGAATCTTCATAAAGGGACTTCAGAGCTCGTATGAGGCTGCTGTTCACCCCATACATTGACAGCACCGACCACATTTCATTCCTCACCACTTTATCGTAAGCCTTTTCCAAATCCACGAATGCGCAATAGACCTTTTGACCTTTGGCCAAGAATTTATCGGCTATGCAACGCATGGAAAATACTTGATCCGTGCACCCCATACCCTTTCGGAATCCCGCTTGTACATCCCATATTTTCTTGTCGGTTACTTCCATAACTCTTTCAATCAATACCTTAGCATACAATTTTCCAACAATGCTGAGAAGGCCAATGCCTCTATAGTTCTTGCAGTCTTGTTGCGAGTCTTTTCCCTTATAAAGAGGCACAACTACAGCTGTAGCCCAGTCGTCAGGAACTCGGCCGGTGCTCCAGCACAAGTTAAACAAGCGCTGCATCTGACGAACTATGATGCCCTTCCTGCCTTCAGCATTTCAACTGTAATCCTATCATATCCTGCAGCCTTACCTAATTTCATACTTCCCAGCGCCTTCATAATCTCATCCACGCCAATATCGCTTTCATCATTGCTATTATTACCATTCATTTCGGCGATCGATGTCGCTATCGCCGGTCTTTCAAATAAACCTTCAAAATACTCCTTCCATCTCTTCAGCACGCATGATTCACCATTCAGTATCTTTCCATTCTTGTCTCTGATTGACGTGTATTCTGAGGATTGAGTTCTTCCTCGAACTGCACGAACGGATTTCCAGAAAATCTTTGTTTCTCCGGAAATCTTCAGATAATCTGCTATCAAACTCATCTTTCGTTTCCTCTTTCTTCCTTTTTACAATTTCTTTCACTATTCTTTTAGACCTAACAAACTCCTTTTTTGCTTCATCTATGTCATCACTCGTTGCCTTTCCCATTCTTTCATTTGCTCTGGCAGCCAACCAATCTAACCACGCTTTCTTCTTCTTTGATACTGCTGATTGTACATCCTTGTCCCACCATGTATTCTTAACCTTTCGTGGTTTCCTTCTCTTGATCACACCACATACTTCAGACGCTACACATACTACCTCTTCTTTAAAGGAATCTCAATATCACTTATGCCATCGAACATCTCAAATCTTGCTATCAATCTTCGTTTATTCTCATCTTTCACATCTTTCTCTTGCAGATTTTCTACTTGTATTCTTTTCAAGACCCTATTTTCATTATGTTCTCGGTGTCGCCATCCTTTGAAGAGCCCAATTATCCGGCTCAACACCAAAAAGTGGTCAGTGTGGATGCCGATCCCTCGGTACACCCTAGTATCCAATACATTATTTCTCAATCGTTCATCTACAATTACAAAATCAATCATACTTCTTCTAACATTTTTAGCCTCAAGCGTATACATGTGTATCCTTTTGAGATCAAACATGGTGTTTGTCACACAAAGGCTCCACTCTAAACAAACCTCAAGCAATACTTTTCCATTTTCATTCACACTCTCATCACCAAATCCACCTAAAACCCTTTCAAATCCATCACGTTTTACTCCCACCCATCCATTGAAATCGCCTAACAAGATCAATCTTTCGTTATCCTTACATTTTCTCAAAATCTCTCTTAAATTTGACGACCGGTTGGCGCAGCGGGAGTGTAAGCGACTGCCACGCCGAAGGTCGCGGGTTCGATTCCCGCTCAAGTCAAACATTTGTGTGCGTGAACATGGATGTTTGTCTTGGTCTGGGTGTTTCTATGTATAATATGTATGTATTTACAAAAAAAAAAAAAAAAAGTATATATGTATGTTTATCCATTGTCTAGTACCCATAGTACAAGCTCTGCTTAGTTTGGGACTAGATGGTGTTGTGTGAATGTGGTAGAATATTATTATTATTAAATTCTCCCAAAATTCCTGCCTTTCGTCTTTTTCTCGCTGTGATACCCGCTACTATATTGCCTGGGGCGTAAACCCCTACAATAAAGAGACGAGTAAGTCTTACTTTCATTCTCATCCATAGTAGCCTAGCATTTACACATTCAAATCCCTTAACGCACTCATTCATTCGCGCTGACAGTATTACACCAACTCCCTTGCAGGCTCTGGTGGTACTGTCTACTCCAGACCAATACGCCGTGTAGCTGTCATGCTTGGTGGTGCTACAACCTTTCCTTTTTGTCTCATTCACACAAAGAACATCAATCTTTCTGTCAATCATCATCTGACATACTTCATTCAATTTGCCGTCCATTCCTCCTCCAACATTTAATGTTGCAAACCGGCTTTCCGTAGGCCGCTTTTCGCCCTCGCGGGAATCGAGACGTGATGGGTTGCGAACCGCGTCGCCGCCGTATGGAGAAATATAATTTTTAGTTCCCATTGCGTTCCCACGAGCATTAGGGATTTCAAATGACCATCCCCGCAGAGCCCTTTAAGGGGATAAGGTAGAATCACAGCTGTGCCCTGTGACCACCAACACAGGCACCCTCCATTTGCGACCAGCTTGCCCTCTGGCCACGAATCCCTCGGCACGGGTCGGTTGACATCGGTTGACGTCGTTGGTTGGATTGGGGTTTGTTATCGGGTATGCTCCCTGAATTTTGGTTTAATTTCGGAGTTTTCCTTCTCCTAGACGGGTTGCCGACCAAAGCTAACGAGGCCCATCTCCCCGATGTTTTACAATCAACCTGTATAAGTGTATATTCACCTTTTTTCATTCAGCGCCTAAAAAATTAAAAGTGTTAGTTAAAATACTCCTCCGAAACGGCTGGACCGATTTGTATGACATTTTAGATGTGTATTTGGTAGGTCTCAGAATAGGTTATAATCTATTTTTCAAACCCCTAAGTCACACTGGTGGCCAACCCAAAAAAGTATTTTTTTATCTTTTACAGTTACAATATTCCTCCGAAATGGCTGAACCAACTTGTATGAAATTTTATATGTAATTTATTTTCTAAACCCCTAAGTCATAACTAGTGATCGGATAATCGGATGCATATTTACCTAAAGTTGAGGTGTTGGCTATTATGGAATGCACTTTTGAATCGAAAAATCCCGGGATTACGGAATCGACAAATTTCGTTTTTTTATTATAAAATCAGATCGGAAGTAGGTAAATTTACTTATTTTAAGTTTTGTACCAAAAAACAGCTCTAGAAATAATAAAATCCTCTTAATTTTCTTCAATTTTCAAAACATTTATCTCATACGAATAATAAATAAGAATTACAAAGAAAAACCATTCAATGTCTTATAATTATTAACTTAGATACAACAGCACCCACTGCCTACCATTCCTCTTACACTCAACATACTCATAAATTGATGGGGAGCTCAAAATGAATTTCAAGTTACATTAATAATTTTGTAATCCCGGAGACCAGTTTCTTTTTAAATAAAAACCACATGTTAAAGACGTCGTTTCCTCACCATGTTACAGAGTAGTTTCACATTCCCGAATTTTCTGGAATCCCGAAAAAGAGTAGTTTCACATTCCCGAATTTTCTGGAATCCCGAAAAAGAGTAGTTTCACATTCCCGAATTTTCTGGAATCCCGGAATTTATATTTAAAAAAATATGTTTTAAGAAGCCGCTTCCATAATATCCTAGCCAAAAATGAACTTTAGGTGAATATGCATCCGATTATCCGATCACTGGTCATAACTCATAAGGAAGGTCTAACCCAAACATTATTTTCTTTATCTTTGAACTTTTGTTCCTTTTTATTACGTGGCATTCAAAGTCACAACAACCCTTAATTTTCACCCTTTTATTACCAACACCTTTTTTAATATTAGTAATTTTATATATACCTATCACTCATATAAGACATCCTCACACACAATAAGTTAGTAACTTTTTTCTACCTTGAATTAATTTATATGGCAAAACCACTTTGACTGACAATTATAAGATTAAGCACTGATGTCCTTACTCCTTGGTAAGTTTGTGCAGAATTAGGGTCTTCTGAAATGTTGCTCACTATGCGGCAGCACTAAGGCATCAGGTCCAGAAACCTGTCAAAACCCCTTTATTTTCAAATGTCTGTGTTTTTTTTTATCATGTGTGTACGCGTTTGTAGTTTGTACATATCTGACAGCTGTTTGGATCTGACGCATACGAAGCGCCGTCTGGTGGTAGAAGAAATATCAAATATCCTCATCGTCTGGAATAGGGTTTGGAAAAAAAGGAAAGTTGAAAGAACTATAAAAGGCGGTACGGAGTTCGCCGGGTCAGCTAGTAATTCAATTTTTTTTTTATTCTTAGTACCTACTGCCTCAAAATCTATGATTTCATATATGCGTGAAACTAATATATTGCTTTTGACAGAGCTGGCGTCCGTGCCTGCATTGCCAACGCCTGGACCACAAGCCTACCCACCAGGAGTCGACGCTAAGAAAATGGTAAGTTGATAATAATATTAGGATACACTTTTTTACATTGCCGTACTGGTAAACCAAATTTTAAATAGCATACGGCCTGAATATAGACTAAAGACCAGTGGTCTATTGTCATTGAGTCAACTGCAAAGTAATATATATATATCGTGTTACAACTTAATAATTATTTTCACAGGCGGACGTGGCTTCAATCGTGTCGCAGAAGCTGTCGTTGATACGCAAGGAGCAGGAGGAAACTGAAATGTGTACTACACATGGGGTAACTATATTATTTCATATTATACAACGTGTAATGGAAATAACGCACATCCTCAGACACCCCAATTAGAAAACCTTGTTACAATCATAATGCATGCATTGAAATATTTTTTTTATTTGCGTAAATAATGTTTTTTAAAGAAAGTATTAACTCAATTAAAAGTGAAAATCGTGGTCACTGTAAATCTGCGCACGCACACAAACGAAACGGTTGCTATGGTAAACAAAATGCTATGGTAGGGCAAACTGTTGTGTCCAAAACCTTTATAACTAAGACCTATGTATTGTACACAGTTACGCAATAAATACATCTTTAACTTTATCAAACAACAGCGATCTGATAAGAACGAAACACGATACGATATAACAAAATGTATGAAATTCAGTCTGTAAACCACTCTCTGATAGAGTGGGGTTTACAAAAATGATGTTTGAACACTTTGTCGGCCACTGTTGATATCACCAAAGATATTATGAGTATTTCTTTCCATCACACTTTTAGGCTATGGAGTGGACAGTCGAATTATTTATTGTTTGTTATTAATATGCACGATCTATTGTTTCTTAATATCGTAAGTGACTATTGTGACTATCTTAACTTAATCATACCTAAAGTCCGTGCCACGAGAACATAGACTTTTTGTAAACAAAGAATTTCTACTAAGTGACTTAGCGATAGTTCTGTCAAAAACAAATAATGACAAATCCAATGAGCGCAACGGTACATAGATACGTGTTATTGGAAACTAATATGTCAATGGATCGGGTTTATATCGATACTATGCGCTGTCAATAGGACCTTTTAATGTTTTGAGGTACTGGCGCCTAGAATGTCAACATTTGGAGTTAGTTCATTGAAATGTTACATTCTTGGGCTTAACATGGACTTATCAGAGGACAAAATATTTTTTTTATTTGACAAGAAGGGGTAAATGTAAATTTAAATACAAGTTTATAGGATCGCAACGCTCCTCCGCTGCCGGCATCTCGAAAAAGCGGGTGCAGAATAGCAGATAGCAAACTATTAGTCGCGCAGATAATTATTTATACCTAAAAAAGAAATTAAGTTTTCACCCTACCGTACCTTTTAATGGATTTTGTTTAAGTTCATTCTGACGATTTCATTCACAGACAACGTAAAATCACCATGCCTAGAATGTTTTATGCAATGTACTTACTAGCTAGTTATCTGTAATATTATTCATTGTTGGTCAATATAATTAAATATTTTAGGATAGGTAGGCTACTTTGAGCAAAAGATTTATTGTATATGATTTCAAAAAAATCATATGAATAATAGAGTAACATGTATGTACTCTATCATTAACATACATAGTACTCTATTTTTCCTTAATTTACAGAATAAATTATGTGTAAAACGACAAAAATTTTTCAAAATGAAATTAGACCATTCAAACACAAAATCAAATATTTTTATTTCAGTAAAATTTAACAATATAAATTTAAAAACATAAAGGCATAATCATTAAATAATATAAATTTAAAAACATAAAGGCATTGAAAAAAAGACTGTTCAAAAAGTATAAAATCTAAAACACAACTGTTTGAAAAAAGGTTGTGAAGCCCTGAATGTTTGTTTACAAAAAGTCTATCTTCTCGTGGCACCAACTATAGTTAGCATTATTGATCGATAAAGTAAAAGAATATCAATGAGAGAAATAAACAAGAACGGCGTGTTTAAATTTATATTGTGAATCTAAATACCTAGTTACAATAATATAATAATAAAATAACTTACAGGCTTAAATCACATTACTTTAGTCCACGTAGCACTTCACTATTTCCTCACAAATCACATCTTTTCACTGTTTCAAAAGCAACTAGTATCTTAATTAATTAACTACTCGGCACTTTTTCTCTCGTCACAATAAACTAGTGATTTAATATTTCTCCACAATGAAAAAGTCTAGGGGTATCAAGTCAACATCAAGATGATGTTGAACATTCCACACCGGCACCGTCTTGTTGATAATTATTAAATTATACACCATTACACATTTTGTAAACAAGTGAACTTTTAAAAAGGTTTTCAACTTTTCACAGCACTCACTGATAGATAGATATTCCCGGTTGTACTTGTCATAACATGTCTAAGCGCATCGCGAGCTGCGCTTGTCATGCGCCAGCGCGACCGAGACATTACGTCTCGCTCTTTTCCGTTGTTTATTACCTACGTTAGTGAAAGATAGATGATAGACATTTTGGTGGTCAATGGGGTGCTATTGTCTTTTGCCGTCTATTGTGTTGTATTAATGTGTGCGTTTGTGTAAGTCAACGTGGAACCATTTAACAAATGCATTTAAAAATAAGCCGTTCTGCTTTGATTTAAGGTTTATTTCCGAATAGCATTTTTTTTTTAAATGAGTGACTACAATTTACGTTATTTTAATTATTTTAAGACTAAAAATAAACAATATTAAAAATGACGGAAATGGATTCAGTTGCCGATTCTGAACAAAGTACTTTCAGGATGTGCATTTCAACTTGTTACATGTTGTATACAAGCAGCGGCGATAGCCCAGTGGTGTACGTAACGGACTGCCAAGACGATGGTCTCGGGTTCGATCCCCAGTTACCTCGGGCACACACCTCTGACTTTTCGAAGTTATGTGTGTATTAAAATGTTAATTATCGCTCGCTTAATAATGTGCCCGATAGATGGCAATAGGCCCGCCCCCTATTACACTGGGACCGAAACATAGCTGGCGAAGTGTGGGTGTATAATACACCTCTGCCTACCCCTTCGGGGATAAAGGGCGTGAAATTATGTCATAATATACTAGACTTCGCCAAAGGCGCCACCCGCATGGAAGTTGGTTATTGCGGTAAAAACCAGCCAATGTCACTCCTCTCCACTCCACAATAATCTTAACTATACATCGTTCTGTAGCGACGTGAAAGAAGGACAAGCAAATAAACAAAACTCGCGTTTATAATATTAGTATGGCTTAATGGTGGTGTGGCCTTTTGCTACTGCTTTACGTATCGCGAACATATTCCTAGCTCTTCTACTCTTTAGAACCGATAATAGTCGACAATTAAAAACGATTCTAAAGACAGTAGGTACCTATATTATTTCTAAGGCTTAGATATCCCTTATTATTAATAGGGATCAAGTTTTTTTATAGACTCACGCCTGTATTCCCGAAAGGGTAGCCAGAGGTGTGATATTACAACCACATTTCGCCATGAATTTTTAGGTCCCACATAATAGGGGGCGAGCCTATTGCCGTTACCGGGCACATCACATGACTCCGTGCCGCTACTGAGAATTTGGAAAAACCCAGTAACACTTTTGCCCGACCCGGGAATCGAACCCGAGACCTCCAATCAGTAGTCGCATACGCTATCCACTGGACCACGGAGGCAGTCATAGGGATCTATAAATCTTATTAACCCCGATTTTTGCTGAATGTACCTATTATTATTAATACCCTATACATGTTTTAATCAAAACTCTTTTTTGTTACAGTTTGGTTGGTCAATAAAGGAATCAACATTAGGACAATTCACCGGTTCAACTGGCGCTCAGATACTGACACCGAGGGAATTAGCTAGCGGTACACAAGCTTGGGCCAAAAAGGTACTCATTCATATCACCCAATATCCATATACTACCATTGACTATATCACATATGGTTCTTTCATTACCACTGTCTAAAATCACCAAAACGAGGAAAATATGGGTGACCATAGCCATTTTTTTGCCTTTGTCCCGAGGGGTCATGAAAGAACTTATTGAAATAGCAAAAAATTTAAGTGTTAAAGTATCAAACGAAACCTGTTGTAGGCGACCCACTGGTGTATTGTGTAATACGTATTGTGATTAATTTACATCATTGTCATACACACATACCGCTTAAATGTTCACTGTTAATTTATTTAGTGTATTTACTTAATGCTTATGTCACACTATATTTCGTACCAACCTTGGAGACTAGGAGATTTCATTGATAATTTTTAAGGACACTTAGTATGTCTAAATAGGATACCAAACAAATAATAATTCAAAACTATTTATCAAAGATGTTAATATAACAACAAAATTAAGGGAGAGCAGACATCGAAACCTACCTTTAACCCTAAGGTAAGTAAGTTAGGTATGTTAGATGCGCTTGGCCTTAGTTTAATAGTCATCTTTTTCGTGGTTCAATGTTTTCTAAGCAGCACCATATAGAAGGAAGTTCTAGAAGAATAGTATCTGATGGGAGTGGGAATTTAACAGTGTGGAACTCTGTTCTAAAGTTAAAAAAGTACCAACTATTAGAATTCTACTAGCATGCCAAATGAGAGATACCAAAGGTCGAAAAGTAAATCCTAATTTTTTCACAGGAACACAGAATATGAAAACAATAATAAAAGGGATAAACACACTGATCTGACCGTAGTGTGTTTGAGCACACGACTGTAAATTCTTTATGTGATTCACGAATTATTATTACAAGACTGAGTGCCTTCTGTGACCTTTATATTAGTTCAGATGAATATTTGTGAAATACACCGCGGTACATATTAATTCCCAGTGCAGTCGTCGGTACCGCTCTTTAGCATTTACTTCAGAGCGCTACCATGCTTCGGAGGGCACGTAAAGCTGTCCGTCCCGGTTCTTTTTTTAGGACAACAATAGTTAGGCCATGTCGGAGAGTCTGAAAACTGCGACACCAGAGTTAAGTTGGCACTCAAATAAAACATAAAACTAGAAGAAAATAAGTTTTTAAAACTACCTAATATGTTGATTAAAATTTATTTTAGACGAGTATATTATAAACGCAATTAAACTCCATACTATGTTACAATACGCACAGTCGATGGGCCGAAGGTTTCGTTCAATACTTTAATCCTGTGCGCATAACTTTTCTTTCAGCCGTCGCGACGCAGCGTCGGGCCCCGCGCTCTGCGCCTCTGCCGGTCAGAACTTATAATACACTATGTATTATACTTTCTGACCTTTTGTCTTTTACTGTGATGGTTGCAATAACATGTCAATTATTTATATTTTAGTATGCTATTTTTGTTGTTATTGATGTATTTTTAGTGTGGATGTTATCTATATCTCATTTGCATTTCCTTTGTTTTATTTTTTGTTTATTTTTATCTATCAGTATCAATACAAAAAAAAACTATTTATGAAAAGCACTTCATATTTATTAAAACTAGATTCCGCTTGGGTGTCAATTTTAGCGACAAAAGGTAGATTCTTTTATTCTGCTATATTTCTAAATATAAGTATGGATACTGTTGTTACTTTCAAGTTATAATTATTTTATTTAAGTGCATATTACTTGACATTAACTATTATTAGTAGTAGTTATTGTAGTTAGTATAATTATATATTATGATTTATGTTATGCAAGTATAGTCCGTCTAGGAAAATAAAAATAAGCCTTCCAAATGCCATGTAGTAATGATACACTGATATGTAATTTAAAAAATAACTGGTTGAAGCATTTTATTTTTCTAGCATTTTTATACAATTTTGAATATGGAAATGTTGCTGCAACCATCACCCGAACCGTAAATACCTTGTGTAAAGAGGGAACTTGTAAGTTCGCTAGTTACACCGCACTATCTTCTGGCAACGTGATGGTAATTGTGATGCCGTGTCTATGCGTGGCATTACAATCACCATTACCACAGATTGCATACAAATATTCAGTTTTCCCCTTGGTTGTGACTGACTTATTTAGTTTGTTGTTATTATTATTACATCTATTATTCTTCGTTGAAGAGTTTATTTTATTAACTTTATTCATTTAAAGTCGATAATTTTATGTATTATTTTTATCATGACAATACTTTCATTTATAACGTTTTATTATATATATTATTTTTTATATATCGTGCCATTATAATTTTTTGTATATGTTTGTATTTGATAAAAAGTAAAAAAACGAATGTGTTAGTCAGTCTCGAAAAGTGTTTGTGCCAAACGATTCTTTGAGCTATCTTCGAACAACATAAAATTTTCGCGTCATTTGATGGCTCAGAGAAACGCACGGCTAAAATGGGGAATTCATGAATATTTGTTGCAGCTTTTAAGTGATAAGGAGATGCGTGCACTACGGTACCATCAAGGTCTACGATGATAGGTGCTAAGCTAACCAATGTACGAGAGGTAAGTATAATATATGGGGGAAGGTCTACAGTGAAATTATCGAAGGATAAATTTTACATGTTACTTTTATTTATAATTTACCAATGTACTATGAAAAATTGTTCATGTATATTTGATGTTTGGAGTGCTGCAAGACTGTTATTTCCCTCACTTACAGTTTAAATGCATTCTTCATTTATAGTTATTTGTTTTTTTTTAATAGTGATGGGACATTTGAATTACTGATTACCTACTGATCATTCCATGTTTATAGAAAACTGACCGAAGTAATAATAATTATTGTATGTACTTTTATTTACAAACATGTGTAGTCTATGCCTTCTCTAATATTTATGAATTATGTGTAGGATCAACTAGTTCGTGCCGCGCCGGTAGAAGGCGGTATGGGCATGCATTTACTTCAGAAAATGGGTTGGTGCCCTGGTCAAGGGTTGGGTAAAGAAGGTACCGGGACCCTCCAGCCTTTGCTATTGGAAGTCAAACTGGACACTAGGGGTCTACAGGCCAAAGAAGAGGTCAGTAGCAGTAGACGAAATAGAGGTGTAAGTAATTCCACTGTATTTTTTTATGTTGTGTGTAAGGTCGTTTCTTTGTAATATTTTAAACAATCGTTTTGATAGTTTGGTAGTCCATGAAATATAAGTAAAGGCGCCTAATCGATTGATTTGCTGATATAAAGTTCGTATTGCATAGCATCATCGAAATCATTCTCAAATGAATAATACTTTTTATGGCAAAGAAGTTTGAACTAATTTAATTCTGAATTTTTGTAGACATTATAATGTGTGTATGAACAAGTTATCAACAGCCTTGTTTTAACAGGTGTTTTTATACAAAGATTCTACATTAAATGACCGATTGAACGACTATTGAATTTTCACAAGTAAAAATAACAATATGATTAAAAAGACGCCAGAAGTTCAAATCAACATCATGGTTTCATCTAAGCTTGATATTTACTAGTAGCTTTCTTCAAATTATGTAGTACCATAATTCGTAGTGATAATATAATTAGAGTCGAGTCGTATAATACCACCATACTCAGATCAAGTAAAAAGCGGTAGATTACTCACTGCAAATAAAAAGTGAAGCCACGTTTTTTTTTTAATGAAGTGCCGTTTCCACTCTAGTTGAGTTAGTAGACACATGTATTTATGGGAGGTCTTCCATTTTGGAGCTTCACTCGGCATAGGGCATGTTATGTCTACCTTTTTTTACTTCATCTGATCTACCATCATCAAAGAAACTCTACCATATAGTTATAGAGGCAAAATATTGAAGTGCTTTATAATTGTAAACAATTTATTCTACTAGATGAAGCCTCAACGATCCAGTAGAGCGCGTGGCCCGGCGCCTTTGGTTGCTGGAGGCAAACATCCTGTATCTTTACTCGGCGAATACTGCTCTAAGCAAAAGTTGGGGCCACCGGAATACAATCTATGTTTCGAATGTGGACCCGATCATAAGAAGAACTTTTTATTCAAGGTCTGTTGCAAGGTGATATAAAACTTTAATATTTATTATAGGTTTTATTGTTGAGTGTCTCTGGCTATTGTGCAGGTATTGCATTGTTTATACACTTATCTCTGCTATTTTTAAATTGTTGTAGTTATAATCAATATATGGTAATTAATACGTAAGTCATCGTACATACAGTAGCATTTATGTCCACAAAATCTTCTGAAATTGCGATTTATTTTTAGGTACAAATAAAAAGAACATAATAATATACATATACTGTTTATCAAGCACATTAGTCTAGGAATCTGCATCCCTATGCTACATTGTACTTAGAACGCAAATTTTACGCAAAGTAAATTCGCTAACAAATCATCATCATGTTGAAAAATTCTTTATTAAAGCACATTTTCATTCAAATTGAGATAAAGTGCGTTGGGTGCTTTAGTTATTAATTCTGTGACTAAAATCACATAAGTCTACACTCAAACATCATTTTATTAAAACTAAAAATAGACAAATCATTTTATTGTTCCCTATAAACTACTGTGTTACTATTTTAGTAGATGCTTCGGTTTGGAAGTCGACCTCAATTCGATAGATAACAAATTCATTATTTTTAATTGAATTTGAGCTCTATAGACATACCTGATATTGATTTAATGTGACTCAGGCAGAATGCAATTAGCATTTATTTTTAAATTTGTCTATTTAACGGCTTGATATCACGCATACCCTCATATTATGACTAACTATTGTGCAACAAGGTATACCTATATATCTCCTTTTTATATATTATTAGGTATACCCAGTGGCGTAGGTAGCTATAGTCGTATTTTTTATTAGACGAAGTCAACTGACGTTTACTGTGTTGTCAGTTTATGATGAAATAAAAATAATGTTGTGACAAAGTGAATGATTGAAAAATCTCTTGAATGAATGAAATTGCATCGATTGTCTAGTGAATAGATAGTGTGCCGAACGGCCGATATCGGGTAAGGTGTTCGAGTTTTCGAAGACTATGTTCCTAAAGTATTTACCTATACTGAATACCGAGTGATTTAAACATTAAGGAAAACATTGCGAGGAAACCTGTAAGACTGTTCTATTTTCAATACATCATGTAGTTGAAACTATACAGGGTGTCACATGATTCATCACCAAGCCGAAGTTTACTCGTTGTGGACATCATGCCAAGTCATACTAACCAAAAATAATACCTGAGAAACTAATTCTTTTTTAAGTTTTCACATTTTTTAAACCGCAATTTAAAGCGCGCGCGTTCAGTGCTCGAAATATCTACCTATCCATGGGGTCATAGGGCATCTAAAGAACATCTTGGCGGGGTAAATGCATCGATTTTGTAGAAAAATTCCATACTAACTTTGCTGTGTGGTTGACGGCATAGAATACAAGTGTCACCACCCCCTATCTTCCCGTGGGTGTCGTAAGAGGCGACTAAGGGATAACACGATGCAAATACCATCTTTGCGTAGAGACGGAAAACTCGACATCAAACCCTATACGACTGCCTCGTTGGTCTCGCGGCATAAATGTGCGCGTGGGATCGGGAGGTCCCAGGTTCGATTCCTGGGTCGGGCAGTGTTATTGGGTTTTTCTGTCACGAAATTCTCAGTAGCAGCACGGAGTCTGGAAATGTGCCCGGTACGGCAATGGCGAGCCCATTACGTGGTACTCCTTATTACGTGGGACTAAAGTATATCTGGCGAAAAGTGGGTGTAGAAATACACCTCTGCCTACCCCTTCGGGGATAAAAGGCGTGACGATATATGTAACTTTGAGCCTCAATATCTCCTGAACCAGTAATTTCCCAGGTATGGTGCCCAAGTAAGAAATGTTCGTAGTGATTGGTACATGGGATTAAAGTTTTCGTTAAGGGTCTTTTTACATCCTGTAGATGTATAAAATATAACAATTTATACTACTTACATAACTACTAGTAACTTATATCAGAGCACTTTTATTGTAATTTAGAAATAATATCTTCTTAATATATAAAATCCTTGCGTTACTGACTGACTGACAGACACGCTACAGCCGAAACTATTGGGCGCAGGAAGCTGAAATTTGGCATGTATGTTCCTTGAGGACCGTTAGGGTGCACTAAGAAGGGATTTCTCGAAATTCCCACGGGATCGGCCAAAACGGGTCAATTTAGAAAAAATGCAGGCGTAGCTGCTGGCGTCCTTTAGTTCTTTTATAGTTTGAAATGATTAACTATTCACACTCACTGTTCGTTCATCTGATTGAACGAGAACTAAACGCATCACTATTACCTTAAATGTGACAACATTATTTTACAAAGTGACATTAGCTACTGTCAGTTGGCTTCGTCTAATTAAAAATACGACTATAGCTTGGATGGCTTTTTTAGTTGATAACTAACATACGGGCTAGCTCCCTCCGACTCATTTGAATGAGACGTCAATCGTAGTGCTGAGCTAGAGCCTACATTGTTCTTAAAGAGTCGAATTTGGGGTGGATGGCACCCCAAAAAGGGTGACATCGCCGCCCCTCCCTTCCTACGCCACTGGGTACACCTGCGTTATTTAGGGCTACTACTCCGCACCCGTGGCTCATAGCATGATGTTATACCTAGTATATAACCTTCCGATCGTGACTGATTAAGAATACGGAATGTCACCACCCCATATCATCCCATGGGTGTCGTAAGAGCCGACAGAGGGACCATATTATGCAGAGAACAACACTGTAAGAGAAGGCAATCTTGGTACAAACCCTATACCAACCTGTTTGGCCAGCGTCGTATAGTAGGCCAATTCCTCCTTTCAAAGGAGAGGCCTAGTCCAGCAGTGGACTGTTAAAGGCTGATGATGATGAACCTTCCGATATAAATGGGCGATCCAATACAAAAAAAAAATTAAATCGGGCCTGTAGTTGCTGAAAGTTTCAACTTGAAATCAGCGAGTTCACCCAAACAAACTCTGGAATGGCAGAATCAAAACATAGGTAGATAGTTTTAAGAACCATGCTCTTATTGGTATTGTGTAGGTATTGTATTTTTCTGACAACAAGAGATAATTATATCGTATTTCAGGAAGGATATGTAGCTTTAATTTATAAAATTGCCAGTTGCAAAAATTCATCATCGTCCTAGCGTTATCCCAGTTAGCTTTCTAGCTTCAGTCCACATTACGTCTGCCGTCTAACCCCCATAACCCAAGGGTATACCTACCGATATTCCTTGGCTTGGATCTACCTATTTCGGCTAACTTCAGCTTTTCATTTTGTAGTTAATTTTCGTTCACTACTTAATCACTAAAATATGACATGAATAATATTTATTTTGTGATACTGATACCATTTAGGTACATATTGTGCGGCTGACGATAAATAGGTAGTTATGTCTGATAACGTCAAGTAACTATTAACTTTGTTCCATACTTTCTTTCCAATACTAATTTATTTTTTCAATTTCCTAGGTAAAAGTAGCAGGCACAGAATATCAGCCTGCTGTAGCAAGTGCGAACAAGAAACAAGCGAAAGCCGACGCCGCTCAGCTAGCCTTGCAGAAACTTGGCATCGTGACGTAACAACATATATCCGCCACTTGTATACGAATTATAATATATTGTACTTTGTACCATTAGCACGTCTGTTGTAATATGTTTGCTAGAATAAATATTAATAATGATTCGGCACTTTTATTTTTTAGTGGATAAATAATACAGATATTTATTTTGTTCAGAGAGCTAATTGCCCTGAATGGGGTCCTCCCTCTCGCCTCTTGCGTATCTTGTAGATGAGTAAAAACCAACTTCGAGAAGAAAGCTCGCAGAAGAGTACAGGACCCAGACAACCTGTACTACAGGTTGTCTGGGCAGCATGAAGGAGCTCTGTCGAAGTTTTCCGTCAGCCATACCGCAAAGCCTGAAGACAAAATTTCTCAAAGTGTGCATCTGTCCCGTCATGATCTATGAAGCCGAGACGTGGATACACTAATGGTGCAACTAGTCCACCAACTTAAATTCGCTGAGCCGACTAGAGCTATGCTCGGAGACTCTGAAGGATCGAATGTGAAACAAAGCGATCCGACAGAGAACCAAAGTGATCGACATAATTATGGCTATCAAATTAGCATGCTGAAGTGGCAGTAGGCTGGTCACATTTGTGGCAGAACCAACAACCGTTGTTCTGGGGTGGAGACCGCGTTTTCGGCTAAAGTAGTGTACGGCGCCCTCCGGCTACGTGGAGCGACGAATTACGCTAAGCGACTGGCAGCGACTGGTCACGAGGAGCCAAAGCTAGACCTCCGTGGCGGGCTATGATGGACTTATATACATCATAAATGATACCATAGTAGGTAAGGTCCGGCTGTCATAATAATGACTCTCCAATAGTAACAGTGAATCAGTACCTTCAAAAAAACTGATACAGGCCTATACCACTAAATATATCTATCCCTTTGGGTGGCAAAGGTCAGACGACAGTCGCTGTGGCAAAGCTTATATTCTGTCATATTTGTTTTGACTAGTCAGCGGACCCCTGGCTCTAAGGCGTCTATGTATTGATTGTTACCGAGATAACCCTGCTGGAATGATGATGACCATTGTCGGTAAGTTTGGACCCATCCCATCATGTAGTTCTGAGAGTCCCGCAACCCACATAGTTGCAATTGGCACCAGCATTTTCCTTTTCCTGACTCATTTCGTAAAAGTTGTACAATCTATACCTATATTGTGTAGGAAATGTGCCAAAAGCAGTGTTCAGTGCAATGTGTGTAGGTATGTTATATTGCACAATATTGCTTTCATGTTATTTTTGGATGATAAAAATAACAAGAAAGGTATGACGCTACCTGCATCCAAATGGGCTAGAAGTTTTAAATAAGAAAATAAATATTCATAATTTCAATTTATTTGATTATATCAACTTGTTTTATAACATTTCTACATCTATTTCCAAATATATCAGCTAACAATTTAAACGATACTATAGTTTTGACAAAGTCGAAAGTTTAATAAATAACACAAATTTTAATAGGAATTATATGTATAGACACTAAGTTCTAAACAAGGTGCATTGAAGCTATTAATACATTGATTCGAAAATTTCCGTCGACTGCCTCATTAGTATCTACAATTACATCTTATAATGTATAGATACTGTCATGTTTCTTACATTTCTCTTACTAAAATCACAGATCTGTTCCTAAAGCCTCCCATTCCATTGATTTACTGTTTCTCTCCAGTTTGTTGTTTGATCCTGTAGTCAGATAATGCTGCTTTGATAGCATCCTCAGCAAGCACTGCAAAAAAATATAAATTTCTAAATATCTGGCAGGCTGACCCTTCATAAATTCCTACAATTTTGTGAGGATCACAGGAAACAGGTGTCCGTGTGGTGACGGATAAAGAATGCACATTGTCACCACCCCATTTCATCCCATGGATGTCGGAAAAGCCGACAGAGGGACCATACTATGCAGAAAAGAGCACTGTAAGGGAAGGAAAACTTGAAACAAACCTTGTACCAACCCATTTGGCCAGTGTGGTATAGTAGGCCAAGTGCTCCTTTTAAAGAAGAGGCCTAGTCCAGCAGTAGACTGTAAGGGGGCTGATGATGACAGGAAACAGTTTGATGTGGACAATTTAGAATCAGCATGTGAGAGCTGTGCATGTGCCCAGCTGCGGACTTCTTAAAGCTGAGATGATGATGATGATTAAATATGTTTCAATTTGAGTGTCAAAGTAATTTGTTGAGTTTACATAGGAAGTTGTTGCATTTAGATAAATTTAAGCTTTTGAGTCTACAGTCAGCTCAATGAGCTGATGTGCACAAATTAACAGTTCCCAATCCCATGGTAGACCCAGATGAGATCAGAGTTTCAAGTGTGTAAATGTAATTTGTACTAATAGCACTGAGGCTCCTCAATTTATAATATCACCCACTAGAGAGCTCTGTGAACATGATATTTAGATTAACTGTTGTGAAGTGATTTAAAATTATTTGAATTAAACCACAAATTACATGTTTTGAAACTAAAGGGGTGGTTTTAAATTATCAGAACCTATCATTTACCTATACTTTATGAAATAACTAGATGACGCCCGCACATTCTTCAAATTTAACCGTTTCTGCCCGTTCCCGTGGGAATTTCGGGAAATCCCGTCTTAGTGCGCCCCTACGGTCCCCAAGGAACATAAATGCTAAATTTCAGCCTCCTACGCCTAATGGTTTTGGCTGTAACTTGTCTGTTGCCTGTCAGTCAGTCAGTAACGCAAGGATTTTATATATACAGATTATCAAAAGAGCAGTTATCTAATAATGCAATAAGTAATATCTATATTTTGCATGCAATCATTGGTTATCAGCTAGGTGATAGGAGTCAGTATAATATATTTAATTTTTCAAGTATAACAACAGTTTTCAAGGTAATGGATAGAATATCATTTAGGGGGCAAAGATAAGGGTTGGGTGCAAAATTCATATCTGTTCTCTAACTACCCTGTGCTTTACCCACAATCATTAGGAATGTGCAATGGCTTCACTTCAATTACTTACTCTGCACTATTTATATCACATATACTTATAGGCCTGCCCTGATATGCTGTAACATTATGTATCACAGCCTAAAGCTCATCTACCATTAGGGTAAAAAATACAATAAAAATTGGCAGCACTTGAGTTTGTAGATGGCAGTCAAGTAAAAATTAATCCTTTAGTGTCATACAGTAAATATTGAAAAATGTAAATAAGATCAACTTACTAGAGCAATGCAGCTTGACTGGTGGCAAAGACAGCTCCTTAGCAATATCTGTGTTCTTCAATTTCAAAGCCTCATCTACTGTCTTGCCTTTCACCCATTCCGTTGCCAATGAACTTGAGGCAATTGCCGAACCACAGCCGAAAGTCTTGAACTTGGCATCAATGATCTTTCCATTATCGTCAACTTTAATCTGAAGCTTCATGACATCTCCGCAAGCAGGCGCACCAACAAGCCCAGTGCCAACATTCTTATCCTTTTTGTCCAAAGAACCTACATTACGAGGATTCTCATAGTGGTCAATGACCTAAAATTATAAAACCAATTTTATTATTAACTTGCATTTTTTCACTAGAAGTCAAATCATATAATTTTATATTTGCAAATTTGCAGGTCTACTAGTTAACAAAAATATCAACAAAATTCAGGATGTTATGAAAATATTGGCCCTAATGATGTAACTACATTAATATGACAAATTTCAATATATTTAAGCAATTATCATACTCCATAATAAAATCGTATTTAAGGATAAATTATTGTAATTATCAAACAAATGTAAACATGTTTTATACTGATAACCTATTTGTTAAATTTTTAACGATCTTAGCCAAAAAGTTAAACCAAAGTGGCTTCAGAAGATATCATAATATTTATTAGAATGGTCTCTAAAATAAACATTACACCGGCCAAGGCTTTTCACGAAATTACGTAGTAGATGCAAAATCGATAATCCTTGACATTGCATGAAAATACTTACGTTAGCATGATAAGATGCAGTCTGTACAAGGTTTGGGCTGCTGAAACTTTTGAGGCAAACGCACCTGCGTATACTCGTTACCAAAAATGCCATTGTTAAGAAGATTATTACTTTCCAAATGAAATTTTATACGCGTAAATATCTCCACACCGCACTTATTTTGAGCGAAAAAATGGAAATGGAAGAATCTGTGAAATCTGTCACTAATATAATGTCAAACTCATATGACAACTGTGGGCACTGTGGTGATTTTCCAAGCGGAAGCGTTCAAAGTACCTATGTAGTAAACTGAATTGAATATATGAATTCTAATAATTAGAAGGTATTATAAACGAAGCTTGAATAAGAAAATAAAATTTAATGATATTTTCCATAATTTTTTTGCTGTGGTTCTATAAAATGTCAATAACAAAGGATAGGAAAAGGAATGATATTATAACAAATAGAAATCTTAAATATGTCTATCGGATCGGAGTATTCGGAACGAACCAAATGGATAGGACACGTTCCAAAACTTAAGCTGTGAAATTATTTGATAAACAAATGCTTTATTTTATTTTATTATATAAGCATTTCAGCAAAGATTCGATATTTTAATGGAAGTGGGTACTTTTAAGTTACAGGTGGTCACAAATCCTACAAGAAATTACATGAGAATAAAATTGTACGAAGATAATTTGGAAACTCTTCTTAGTGGTTTATTTACGTTTGTAGCTTAAGAACGTTCATTCATTTATAAAGAACCTTCTTGTACTTTACCATGACAATCAGCTTTCGAGTGATATCTAAACTTACGGCACCCATACTTGGGAACGTAATTTGTTTATCTCGAGCTCAGTTTAGTGCAGTGTAAGTTGTATAATAGTTTAATTAAACATAATTAAAATAAAGCAAGTGTTATGCAACACATTTATCACCTTGTGACCGGCATTTGTGTACATTACCGGCAGAACAGCACTAATCTGTCAAATAATCAAATCCCCTTTGTACATAAAAACTTAAAAACATTTGAAATCGATTTCCCTAGTGATTTGATACATCGTTACTTATATTTTCTTATTTGCAAATTACAGAAAGATGAGTGTCAATCCTGATTATAAAACTGCGACATCAATTCACGAATTTACTGTGAAAAATATCAAAGGCGAAGATGTAAAGTTGGATGTGTATAAAGGTCATGTCTGTATCATCGTGAATGTCGCTTCACAGTGCGGTTTAACTGCAAATAATTACAAACAGCTCAATGAACTATACGAGAAATATGGCGAAGAAAAGGGTAAGTAAGTTTTGAAACCACAATTAATTTATTAAGGGTCATGGAAACTACAATAAATGTCAATTTTAGGACTTCGTATTCTCGCCTTCCCATGCAACCAGTTCGCCGGCCAAGAACCGGGTAATCCAGAAGAGATTGTCTGCTTTGCTTCAGAACGAAAAGTAAAATTTGATTTGTTTGAGAAAATCGATGTTAATGGAGACAATGCTAGTCCACTGTGGAAGTTCTTGAAGGTATGTAAGGTAAAACCTCTAATTATATATATCTAGCACCACTAACAAGAATGATGCAATATTTGGTTTGTTGTTTACAGTCTATTTAACATGCCTTGCCTTATAGACATCTAATATATTATTAACTATCTGCTTCCTATAGCTTTACATACAAAGGTTTGTTATACTCAAATAGTGATTATTTCATTACACTCTGGTCACTCTGTATCAAAGTAAGAATAATAAAAGCTATGTCATCTCAAAAGACAAGTCAGTTAAAAATTGACATTGTAATCAGTACAAGGTTGTTTAGAGAGTATACCATATCTTATACTAATATATAAAGCTGAAGAATTTGTTTGTTTGATTGAATGCGCTAATCTCAGGAACTACTGGTCCAATTTGAAAAATTCTTTCAGTGTTAGATAGCCCATTTATCGAGGAAGGCTATAGGCTATATAACATCACGCTATGAGCGACGGGAGCGGAGCAGTAGCCTTAAATAACGCGGATGTACCCGCAGGCATCATCTAGTATAATTATATAGTAAAATCTATTTGGTGGTTAATTTTGCAATAATTCATGACAGAACATATCAAACAACAATTGAGTTGACCTTGAGATAAAAATCAATATATTTATCAATGATGTTTACTTAGTAATATTAGGCTTATCTGTATTTAGAATATATCTAATAAGCTAGTTTATCTGACTAGATAGTGGTGCTCAGTAATGATAATAATATACTTTTACTGTAACACTATACATTTTCAGTAATTTAATTTTTCTAGCCTATGCTAGAAACCTTAGTTTGGTAACAATACAACAAACATGTAGTTATCTTTAAAAGGTCTAAAAAGGTGACACTTTTGAAGATAAAACTTGACAAGATTATGTGAAATTGGTATATACAGGTATGTTTTATGTCTGAAATATTATTGTTAACCAAATTCTTTAGGTTATTTATGATACTTTGAAATAGGATGACGATTTGGGCATAATAACCATTAGTATCTATTTTATTGCATGCAGAATAAAGTCCATTAACATAATATTGTCTGACATGCTGGTTTACAAGTTAGTGCTAATATGTGGATGTATTAAAAATAAAATAGAGAAATTAGGCTTATGTTTAGCAAGCAAACTGAATCAATGCAATAGGCTTTATCAACCCAAGTACAATTTTTACTTACTACATATTGGTGTTTTGAACCTGTAATTTCAATATTTTATTAATTATTACTTATAGAAAGTATTACTACACTATTTAATTCCATGGTGTGGGTGACAAAAGAGGCGACTAAGGAAATCCTCCTGTTTTGACCCAAATTCGTAGAGGTTATAACAGTGCCCATGAAAAAAAGATTTACAAGCTTGCAAGCATATTACATCAAAACCATTACAATACAAAAACAAATGAAGTTTTACTCAAAAGTGGCCCAATGAATAATTTACCAAGTCTTCTACTAAATATTTATTAGAAAATGGCATACTCATGACTTGCATAATTTTGTTGTTCTCTTCGAAATTGTACTGAATTCACACATAAGATTGCATCATGCAGTTACAGTTACCGTTGTGAATAATAATGTGCACAATATCAGTATTGTTTATAGGTACTTATAATTTTGTTTACAGTCATGATTGCATCAGCCCCAAATAGCTTTGTTTTTCTGGCGTGTTTGTTTTTTATTTATGCACAGACTGTAAAATTCATAAGAAAGAGCAAGAAAAAGAAATATTTGAATAGCGGTTGTAATAAAACCATTAAGGGCAAGACCAGATCTGACAAATCACTTGCTTGCTGATCGCGTTCTGCTCGCGTGCTACTTCTGCAACTGATTGTGCCTTAGTACATACAACGTAAATATACAGTGTGCACACAAGTTGCAAGCGAACCGCGCGCTTGCAGTTCATTGCTACTTTACAATAATTTTATTATTTTAATGACTTGCATTCGTCGCATCTGGAAACGCCCTAACATAGTATTGAAATTCTCGAGAACAAGTTTATTCTTCTAGGTAGGCTTTCTGACAAACATATTCAAAGGCCGTGTTATAGCTAGAGGACGACCTGGAAATCATTCGTATATAGGGTGTCACCATGTTCAACAGCTCGCAAATTAGATGTTCTCCATAGTATGACGAATGATGATGACCATTGAGAATCTCAAAATGTATTACTTGTGGCTGCCTTACAGGCATTGTACTTCATAGACTTATAAAAATGTGGTGTCCAGAAATAACATACCTACCCACAATAATTGATTGTTCGTGTTGCATGAAACGCGCGCAGATTACATTGCAGGCTACACTGTGGTAGAAATTAAAATAATATGTAACAAAAGACCTCGTCAAATGCCTTTTTTGGTACTAATGACCCCAGTAATTGTGAAGTTTGACTTAAATTAAGGTTTTGCTATGTCTAGTAGGTAGATATTACTATTAATGCTTAAAATATGTTTAACTTCTTTTTACGTCTCGTCGATTTATTTCTACTAATCGATTTTAAACTTTCGCGATTTGTATAAGTACATCATCTACATATACACATAAATAAAATTGGAGTGTCTCTTTGTAGTATTAAAATAAAACCGTTTAATAACCGCTTTTACGAAATGTCATTTATACATTTTTTGTCTGTCTGTCTGTTTCTCCTCGCTAATCTCTGGAACGGCTGGACCGATTTTGACGGGCCCTTCACTTGCGGATAGGTGATGGACCAAGGAGTAACTTAGGCTATAAATTAACCGGGTACTCGAAGGAGTTCCCTCAGGGCGCGGGTCAAACCGCGGGAAACAGCTAAGCAGTACAAAATAATTTAGCGAGTCTTAATCGCATAAACTTAACTTATTTGAGGTATAAATACCTATTTGTTTCCGACCTTTCTCCTAGTTAGGGATCCGTACCTCGAAATAATAAAAACGGAACCCTTATAGGATCACTTTGTTGACTGACTGTCTGTCTCTCTGTCTGTGTCTGATCTGAGGCTGATAGATTTTATCAGCCTCGGACACAGACAGACCGCGACCAATCTTACAATTACCCAAGCGGTCAGGACGTCCTTTCCTGACCGCTTGAGTGATTATCGGGTTGGTCTTTTTATAGCCACATCAATAGATATATTCATCCGAGAACAGAAGTTTAGTATTCAGAATTGAGTATGATTTATGAATGAAATAAATCACTCAAAGCAATCACAAAACTAGTATCAGTAATAACGAGTAATTAGCTATTTATGTGGAAAGCTCACATATGTTCTGAAGTACATGACCTTGAGTCTATACTTAGTTGACATGTTCAAGTATAAATCAATAAAATCCTTTTATTATTCATGGCTTCAGGTACCATGATACAGCATGTGCCTTTTGCCCCATGACAGCGATTTTCGATAATTTGAATGACTCATTAGAAGGCACTAATAGGCGCTTCGTAATCAACAATGATTATACGTCGTTAGGGACGTTTCTAGAACGTATATGAATAATAAAAATATATTTAGTCATCATAAACCATTCTATTCAAATTACTGTATCACACGCCTAAGTCAAGTTTATGTGTATCTCCGTGAGACGCCGTATAAGCATATAAGTGACGAACGTAACCTCCGCCACAGAATGTGTAAATAAGTACTAAAATACCTCCGCCTCAAAAACTTCTGAGTTGTCTTCGATCAAATATATTTGATCGAAGTGAGTTCCTCTTATGCCTTATCAGTCCTACCGCCAGTTTACCTGTACCACCTCAAGTTTGAACGAACTCACCACAGATATGAGAATTAGTATCAGATAGAGCGCATTCGTCCAACTAAGCGTGGCACGTTGACAGCTATGTGTGCGTGACCTTTGGCGACTGGCACTGTACGGACACGCGCGTCTATGTGTGTGAAAAGTTGCCAGATTATGAATAATCTCCCAGTATTTTGCATATAGTTATGTAATATTCTTATATTCATTTGCGGTTTTGAAGAATTTACCATGGATTTAATTAATGCTTTTATAAATACATTTCTTAAATGTAGGTACCGAGTTAAGTTTTAACTACTTCGTAAATCTGTATATATAAAATCCTTGCGTTACTGACTGACTGACAGACAAGCTACAGCCGAAACTACTCGGCGCATGAAGCTGAAATTTAGCATGTATGTTTCTTGGGAACCGTAGGGGTGCACCAAGACGGGATTTCTCGAAATTCCCACGGGATCGGGCAAAACGAGAAATAAGAAAATATGTGCGTGCGAAGCCGCTGGCGTCGATTAGTTGAGAAATAAATAGTATGTATGTACACACGGCACCAAGTCAAGCTAAACAGTTGCTGTACGATTTTGATACTTATTCCCTACGCCATAAGTATGTATGTACACACGGCGCCAAGTCAAGCTAAACAGTTGCTGTACGATTTTGATACTTATTCCCTACGCCATAAGTATGTATGTACACACGGCACCAAGTCAAGCTAAACAGTTGCTGTACGATTTTGATACTTATTCCCTACGCACTATGGTTCGTCTAGAACAAGCTAGCTAGACAAAAACAACTCTTAAATTCCTGGAAGTTAATTACTATTACGAACTCATTACCCCTATACATTGAGGATTACACCTATTAATTATCAATACTACCCTCATTAAGAGCGTCATTAAGGTATGTTTATAAGATGTTGACTATTTAAAGGGCATTCATTTGCATTTTTACATCATATTTGATAGCATTGTTTATGTCACTAAAAGAAATTTGTGAAAGTGTTTTTGTGATGGATTGTATACGTAAGGGTAAGTAGTTATATTTTATTTCATTTTCAACATGGGAACTTCATTCTTTAGTCTTATAAAATGAAATGTTTGAATTTTCACCCACTTTTTTACTCATTTTTTCAAATTCATCGGTCAAATAATAACATGTCCCCACTTGTCCCCACCGTAGAACCTATCATATACGATTCTCATAAGTGTCTAGTAGTTATACGTAAAAAAATTCATTGCGATATATTTGCACAACTAATTTTTATTTATTTTTTTCTTTCAACAGTTTTTACCGTCTCAAGAATGGATTTTTTCGAAGAATGGCTGAAACACCCGAAGGAAACGCGGAATGAGGAGCTCTTTCGGTTTATATCTTTGAGATATAATTTTGATGGTGTTACGGAGCAGTCTCTGCGAGATATTAAAGTACTAATCTCAAGATATTCAACGAAATTTGCTGAAAAGTGGAGCAGCTGTGGAAGAAATCGAGAGCGATTCCTACAAAAGTATTCGACGTGGCTGGAGGGTCTTGACATATCTTTCGATGTGTCCGTTTATTTATCTCTGCCAACTACATCTGGAGAACCGGGACCCGGAAGACCTACTAAAGATTTTGAACATTCTAGTCTCAAAACGAAGAGACGACGTGTAGACGATCTATTACAGTCCAGAAGTGCTAGTGAATTAATTTACGCCGCTGAAGTGTCAGCTCGAATCTCGGGTCAGAGAAGTGTAGCACGTCAAATTAAAGATGTGACTAGTGATCCTTCAATAACCAAGACCACGAGTGAAGAAAGTGCCCCCAGGAGTTTAACAAGTGAGGAAGCTTTAGCGTACTACGTTGATAGTAAATCAAGTAGCCATAGCTATAAGCAGACTCGGAAGTGGAGTATTAAAGCTGGACATAAGGTGTTTCCGTCAATGTACAGTGTTAGAAAGGCTAAAATAGCCTGCTACCCGTCAGGTGAACAAATTACAGTCAATGAAACGCATGCTGAAATCAAAGTTCAGGCAATTCTTGATAAGACTGCCGAACGTTTAGTTTCAGCACAACAAGAAGTTGTTCATAGTCTGTTACCTTGCACGTCATTCACATTAATCAGTAAATGGGGTTGTGATGGAAGTTCCGGTCATAGTATGTACAAACAAAAATTCACTAATTGTGACGATAGTGACGAGTTTTTATTTGTATTTTCTTTCGTTCCTCTTCAATTGAAAGATGAAAGTGGTAATATTGTGTGGCAGAATCCTCGGCCCTGTTCTACAATGTATTGTCGGCCAATAAAGTTTATCTTTTCTAAGGAAACGAAAGATTTTACGATTTCGGAAACCAATAAGGTTTTAGAAGAGATAAACGCTTTATTGCCGACAACCTGCAAGGTGATGGAGACCGAAGTATCTGTCACACATGTTATGCTTTTAACAATGATTGACGGAAAAGTTTGCAATGCTCTGACCGAAACTTCTTCCTCACAAAAATGTTTTATTTGTGGGGCAACTCCAACAATGATGAATGATCTGTCAAAAGAGTTTGCTGCGGACAAAGATAATCTTGGTTTTGGTTTGTCTACGTTGCACGCTTGGATAAGGTGCTTTGAATGCTTGCTTCACATTAGCTATCGACTAAATATAAAAAAATGGCAGTTAAGAACAGCCGAAGACAAAGCTAGTGTGAAACAACGTTCAGATGACATTAAAAAACGATTTAAAAGCGAAATGGGCTTGATTGTAGACAAACCAAAACCAGGGTTCGGTAACACTAATGACGGGAACACCGCGCGAAGATTTTTTGGAAATCCCAAGGCTAGTGCCGATATTACAGGGTTAGATGTTTCACTAATACAAAAATTTGGCATACTACTTCGCACTTTATCATCGGGATATGATATAAATATTGAAAAATTCGTTAACTTAGCTCAAGAAACTAGACAACTTTATGTAAATCTCTATTCATGGTATTACATGCCCGCTACTGTCCACAAAATACTTTTGCACAGTGGCGAAGTAATTAGATCGTCCCTTCTACCTATAGGCCAGCTTTCCGAGGAAGCACAGGAAGCTCGGAATAAGGACTGCAGAAGATTTCGTGAGCACAACACACGAAAGCGATCACGGGAGGCTACGAATAGAGATTTACTTAATATGTTATTGATAACATCTGACCCTGTAATAAACGGTTTACGAGAAGTTCCTCGGAAGAAAATAGGTACGCTTCCAACTGAAGTATTAGATTTAATTGTCCCACCTAGCTGTAAGGAACAAAATGTTAATATGATTTCTACTTTTCATAGTTCTGCCCCTCACGATCATGACTATTCAATGGATGATTCATCTGATGATAGTGATGATAATGAGTAATAGATTTAGTTCTTAGATATTTTATGCATCTGTTATTAGATTTTATAGCGACGTCGAGGGATAAATCACTTTATAAAATGTTCAAAAAATATATTATACACATATGCCCGATAAATGTTTTTTTTTTCATGATACCAGCTCAAATGACAAACTGCCTTGAAAAAAGTACCAAAAACCTTATATCTTTGCTTATTAACCGCATCTAGACATAAAAATCAAATAAAATAATTTTGTCTAGCTAGCTTGTTCTAGACGAACCATAGTGCTACGCCATAAGTATGTATGTACACACGGCGCCAAGTCAAGCTAAACAGTTGCTGTACGATTTTGATACTTATTCCCTACGCCATAAGTATGTATGTACACACGGCACCAAGTCAAGCTAAACAGTTGCTGTACGATTTTGATACTTATTCCTTACGCCATAAGTATGTATGTACACACGGCGCCAAGTTAAGCTAAACAGTTGCTGTACGATTTTGATACTTATTCCCTACGCCATAAGTATGTATGTACACACGGCGCCAAGTCAAGCTAAACAGTTGCTGTACGATTTTGATACTTATTCTTTACGCCATAAGAACGGTGCAAAGGACAAAGTGTATAAGCTAGCAGGGTGTACACGAATATTAGGATATCGTTTGGGGATCGAACTCAAAACAATATTATGTAAGGTATATACTAATGGAAATTGAAATTCTATTACTATATTTATGAGAAAAAGATATATCTACAATATACTTTTATAATACGGTAATGTATTTTTCATTAACATGACAATCATTATCACATAATCAATTGACAAGTGCAGTTTCCCTAATTCAGGCAGAACGGCGTCGACAAAAACTGGCAACACTTACATATTTCTAGCACAAATACGAATTTTATCGAAATTAAATTAGGAAACAGTCAAATTATCAATAGTTACCTGTGAAAAGATATTCCATTTTCCTGTTTTTGTTTTTAGGAACAACTTTTACAGTGTTTAAGAACACAAGACGGCATTTTGAGAATTTAAAAGTTGAAGTGATCGTGACGCGTGAACTGTACGATGCTTCGTAGCGCACTGAGACGAGTTTGTATTCGCTTTTCAATTTTGTATTTGCTTTAGTGGCCGCACGCAACTGTGCCGCGCGTTCCATCTGACTAATTCTCATATCTGTGGAACTCACATGCATATTATGCACTGTGATATGCACGGCAATTTAAAAACAGCCTTTATTTCGTCCGTTAATTACTTCGTTTAAAACAACAATTTATCTTTAATCTTAATGTATTGCCTGTAATCATTTCAGTTCCGAATATTGGTTGACATCCTTATTTGTAGGTAAATTACTATTATCTTTCTTCTGTAACAACGCTCCCGGTGATAGCTAGTATTCGTATACAAATAAAATTATCAATGAGTACCTATACGATAGTGCGATTATAAATACATAACCTTTATGTTTCACTATTATCGTAATGACATCTTCGTCAATATTAATTAATAATTATGAAGTTGTTCATAAGGTAACCTTGCATTTTCTATTAACGCCAAGTACCTACCTATATTAGCTCAGACTGTTTTCGATCGAGATTGGTGTCTGCCTAGAGACTGAATAAATCATTTACTGTCCCTTAGTTTTGTGCAATCAATAGTAAGAAATGACCTTATAATACACCGTTGCGTATTAGACTGATAGTATATGTACCTATACATAGACGGTTAGAAATAGTTACGCAGGTCTAGTCAGATAGTCTAACAAGTAATGACAAAATTCCAGATTTTTCACAGAGCGCCGTCTGACCTCCGTAACCCAAAGGGATAGTGACCTTCCATGGTTTAGACCAGCATCAGTTTATTTGAGGGTACTACTCCCCACAACGACTGTCAAATATCTTTAAAATAGCCGGGAGTCCGGGACTGACGGTGCTCTCGGAGGCGCGGGGCAAACGACATTAACTTTTTAATACGCACTTATGTACAAATTGTCAGTGGAGCGCGCCGTGGATTCGAACCCGATAACTCCTGCATGGCAGACTGTTGGTATCTCCACTAGGCTATCGCTGCCTTACGCAGGTCTACGCATATAGACAGCAAAATATCTAGTTATATGACTATTTGCTGATTCACTATGCTATTATGTTTACTGCGGCCGTAGGTGTGCTCGGCTATTATTATAAGCTTAATTACTCGCATCCTTTGATTGTTCTTGTTGCCCCAATCTACCTCGCTACGTACCTACGTGTGAACGACATAATAATTGTCTTTGTTTAACGCTATATTTAGCTAGCCATTTTCATGGTACTAGGCTTTAGTTGCATATGTATTTATAGCGCAGTCACTGTGGCTACCACGCGATCCGTAGAGTTGATTATTTTTTAACATCGTTTCGTTCTTGTATGCTTACAGTACAAGCAAGGTGGCACTTTGGGCAGCTTCATCAAGTGGAACTTCACCAAATTCATCGTGGACAAGGATGGCGTGCCAGTGGAACGTCATGGACCCAACGTAGATCCGCTCGACCTAGTCAAGTCACTTGAAAAATACTGGTAAAAAGCAGCTCAGAAGGATGACAAAGCCACGCAATTTATTTTTATATTCTTTGTTACAACTATTACAATTCTATTAGCATCTGCAAGCATTTGTTTTTATATAGGCAATAGGTTATAGTCACAATTATAGATGTATTTTCTATTCTCTATGAGCTTACTACAACATTCAACACATATAATATATATCTCGTCATAATAAATACTTATATTTCTTTATATTAGGCAGTGGCGAAAAATTACTGTTAAGACACCTATAATATAATTTCCATTTAAACACTGTTGTAAACGCACTGGTGTGATATATTACGTAGTTACTAAGATTTATTGTTTTACTGATTGTGATAAAAATATAAATTATATTACTTTTGAAAGCTTTGTTTTATTTGTCATAACGAAGCATATACTGCAGCAGACTACGATCTTTCTGGCATATTGAGATGCTCACTCGTTCAGATTTGAGAGCAGACAACTGACCTTGTCATTTAGACCGTTCGGACAGCAGTCCGAACGGTCTAAATTCAACCTTATTTTAACACTTGACACTTACTTATCTTAACAACAAACAGTAATACTATTTATTTGCGCCATAGCAAATGTTCCTTTACTTCCAGCCCCGAGCAAATAGCTCTTGCGGCTGCCCTCTGACTGGCCAACCAAGGCGAGTCAGAGTTGAGAGTCCTTTTCTTTCAATATTTTTTGTGACGCGATCAAAGATCTCTTCTAGACGTTTCGACTGCGCCACTCGGTCGTAAGAGTGTGTTTGACACAGGGCTGGCGTAGAGATTATACGTGACTCTTCTCTAAGGCCTTTGGAGCCTACTAACTAATACTACCGCGGTGCCCTTAACGTTCCGTTAGTGGCGGTATCGCGATTAACTTTAACCGCGGTTTCTCCAGGAATTCTGTGTGTCACCATTTGGTGCTGGCGAGCCGCGTCATAGTGTTGAGTTCTGCGGGAGTGCGGTCCTTGGCATTCTACTCAAACCAGTCAATATAGTCAAGAAGAAGACGACGCTCTCAGCGATTTTTAACCCTTAATTTGGCAGGATATTTTCTTTATCTCAAATATTTTTCTTAAATTATATTATTATAATACTTGTAAAAGGACTGTAAAAAATATTTAAAAAAATATTCACCCCCCTTTTACTTAGAAACCCTTAGTATAATATACTATACATAACTTGATGTTCAGAATTGTACCTACTCACCTGTTTGTTTGTATAATATACTATACATAAGCGACAGGGGATGATTTGTGGGAAAATTAAACAGACAATTAAAGCTCAAAATTTAATGAAAATCAATCATTGTGCTAACTGTAAAAGCAATTTCTCGTATTTGGTATAAAACACAATCGTAATAATTGTCATTTTGTACAAAAAACGTTTGTCTGTCCCTTCTTACAGTAGAGTCAACCACCGTATGTTGTGCCAGCTTGTTTATGGCCAATTTTATCACGTCGGATGTTATCAGAAGAGCGGCTTCTTTTTGGCGCGGAAATCTTTTGATTTTCTTTCAGTGGGACATCTTTGATACGCTGTGTTGATCAGTAGGTTAGTGTAGGAAACGGTTCAGAGAGAAGAGAAGATATATTTGATGGAACAGATGGTAAATCTCCATTCCAGGATGAACACGACGGCATTACTGCAATAATTGGTGAATAAGTTGGCTCTCTTGTAGGTGTTTCAGTAGGTACTATCTAGAATAATCGATGGAGAATTCCTCAAGTCATCATCACTGTCAGGTATAGTACATTCCTGGTGAATGTTAGGTGACAAATATTCTTGTTCTGTATTGGTACGAGGTAATTATCATCCGATAGCAAATTCATTCTTTCGAGTGACGAGTCAATAGAGGGAGTGTCAGTCTCCGAAGACGAGTCACACAGCATGTCTTTACGAAAAAACATTTTCATCGCCTGACGATGTACCACTATCATCAGACCTACCATCTTCTGGAGGAAAAAGAGCCAGAATGCGATGAGACCTGGTTGTTAGTCTGCGCTGTTAAATAAAATAAGAAATACATGCAAAAACCGCAAACCAAGATAATAGAAAAATGCCCAAACATAAAACAGCCCGGTATTACATGCACATTAGCAGGATTCGAATCAGAAATGTATAGCCCATTATACTAAAGTTAATAAGCCCACTTTGTTGAAAATAGCGAAATGTATAACCAGTTATACATAAGACTTTGGTGTCATTTTTCACACAAATTATTGAATACAAATTAGTAGTTTGATAGTTATCTCAATTATCAATCATTTTGTAATAGAACTGGAAGCGAAATAAACATATTTTTGAATAAAAAATAGGAATGTATAATAACTTACAGAGAGTGGTCGTCAACGGTCCATTTTCGAAAACTTTTCCGTACTTTATATGTCACTGTCATTTCTAAATACAGACGTCCAAAATATTGACAGGTAAAATGTTGCCTTAGTGAACAGTGTAAATCAAATTTAGAAATATTTGAAATCAAGTGCAGCAGTTTTTTTTTAAGTATACCTATAATGGGTTATACGTTGTCGAATTAAGGGTTAAAGCTTTCGGGACCGCACTGGCACTGTCCCTTATCTTCCTACATCTGTGGTCCCTTCACACATTTAGGTCGCCAGAAAGGTCCTACGGTTTATTTACTTATGTTTTTAGTTTAGTTTTACCACAAGATGACGATAGTGTACGTAGTTATATGTATATGCTGAGTACCTACCTACTATCCCCTCCGATTACGATAGACTCATGATGAGATAACGATTGCTTCCTAGGGTATTTTATCGATCGATGTCATATATTTTAATTTAGGTAGGCACTTACCTAATGGTCCTTATTCGAGTTAATTAAGTACTTTAGGAAGGTACCTTATAAAGTTGGTAAGTATATGTTAGGTAGGTATTTGGACATGTATTTTATTTGGACCACGCCGATGTAAGCCGGTCGAAACGTCGGATATGTTTAGGCACCGACACAAACAGATAAAGATCAAAATAAATATCGACGAACTTTTTTACTTTCAATATCATTGTGTCCACAAGCTAAACTTAATTGCTCAAGTGTGTACTGTACTCAAGTTCTATAATGATGGCTCTATGTCAAGTCCTATTATTGCCTATTATGCTACGCGGCCACACTACCGTGATCTGCCAATAATTATTGCCATAACTTCAACAACGCCCGGGGGCCCAATTCTGCGTGTGCGTTTCGATGGCGCGGCCATGACGTTATTTAAAAAAAAAATGGTGACAAGATTTTGTAAAAATTTGTCAAAGCTATGGTTAAAAAGTAATAGGGATTTGAACGTGGCCGCGCCATTGAAACGCTCCGAACCGCGCGGCCACGGAGATTTTTAAAACTAAGCATTGCAGAGCCCTAAAATTTTGGTAAGTAAGGGATTGAATTTGTAAAAAAAATTTAAAAATATAGGAAAAAATCCGGTGCGCCAAAGTTCACCTAAATTTTCAACTCCGATTATTGGAAATTCGAAAATGTTCTTCCTAACATTTTTCATCCTAACAATCACAATTCCTAACTACTCTGTCTCTAATGTTCATAACTCCGAAGCATTCAACTTCATAATGTCAGTAGCAATAAACATCTATTATACTTTTATTTGTTTTCCTATACCTATTCTCTCAACATAGGTAACCATCTTTTACACTATTATTCAAAGTCATATCTTTTTTGTTTAGATTTCTTTTTTTTTCATATTAATCAGTATTATATACATTAATTTTTCGTAACTTCATTTTCACATAACATGTATAACATATAAGAATAAAGGCCTTGCTACACGGCACAATTTTACGTCCAACTTGACTAAATCACTTGATGAAATCGTGACGTGTAGACGCAAGTCGTCCAACTCAAGTTCATCGGGTGGGCGGTACCACCAGATTTTAACCAATCGGGTGGGCGAAATGAAAGTCAGTGATTAGATTGTGTCGTGTGGACGGGCAAAACCAATTCGATTGAAAATTTGATCAGTGGTAAAATTGTGCCGTGTGGCAAGGCCTTAATAGTACCACGGTAAGGCCTTGCCACACGGCACAATTTTACCACTGTTAAAATTTTCAATCGAATTGGCTTTGCCCGTCTACACGACACAATCAAATCACAAATTTTCATTCCGTCCACCCGATTGGTTAAAATCTGGTGGTACCGCCCACCCGATGAACTTGAGTTGGACGACTGGCGTCTACATGTCACGATTTCATCAAGTGATTTAGTCAAGTTAGACGTTGGACGTAAAATTGTGCCGTGTGGCAAGGCCTTTACAAATACACAATAGTACCTACATACAATGGTCAAGTTCCAGAAACGAATCGGTCGTATTAATAATTATTGGTTTAGGTTAGGTTAGAACTGTGACCACAACGCACGAGCCGAGCGAGCGAAGCGAGCGTGCCGCGGCAGCGGCCGGCGAAGTGCCAGAACCGAATTGGTCCTATAGTTATTGGTTAAGGAACGGTTAAAATTGATAGATGGAATTCGCCACAGGGTCGTCGCATTGGAGGAGCTGAAGTCGTTGACGCTGAAGTACCCCAAGATTGCTTCAGGATCGCCTGCGGTCAAAGGCGGCGGCGGCTTTGGTGCGGCTGGTACGTCAAACGCGAAAGCACGTAAATAGCGCTATTTGTTATTCGTTTTACTTGGTTTTTATTATTATTTCTTTTATTTTGTAGTATTATGTAATTTGTTCTTTGATTGTTTTTGTTTGCGGCTTGCTTGAACCATTTATTATAAACAATACAATTTGATACTTCAAACATAATATTTCACCGTAATAACTGTCAAATCAAAGTGACGTTTATGACGTTTGACGTTTGTTAAAGGTTAAGACAGACATTAAGATAGCTGTGACGTTCAGAAACTTTTTTGTACTTTCTTTAAAATATTGTTTCCATATATTATATATCGTAATATTACTCGTTTGTGTGAGCTGGCGGGTGGTGTAGAGATGCCTGTATTGTACATAATTATAATTTTACTGAACTTCACTAAGTATATTATATATATTTTTATCGGTTAGATTATATTATATTTATTTTATATATATATATACATATTTATTTTTAAGTTTTTTTATATATTATAACATTACTACTATTATGAATGATGAAGATACATTTTTGTCTGCCAATGAGTCAGCTAGTTCAGCTACCTCTTCTGATACTGACAGTTTCTGCTCCGTAGACGATACGTTGGGCAAATGCCTGCAACACTCGTTTACTACTCAGGCTAGATTGACTTTCAATGCTATTCATATAAATGCCCAAAGCATTCCATCTCACCATACTGACCTCTTAGATCTTGTCTCAGATATCAATGTACATGCCGTCCTGATCTCGGAGAGTTGGCTAAAACCATTACTTCCTTCTACTTCGTTCTCTCTCCCTGGCTTTATTTTAATTCGTAATTATCGAATCGGTAGGAGAGGGGGTGGAGTTGCCATATATCTCCGCAGTAATATTCCTTACAAAATTCTCACGTCTTCTTTACCAACTTCTTCACCTGCGGAGTACTTGTTTTTGGAAATTGATGTCAAGGGAGCTAAAGCTGTCCTTGGCGTCGTTTATTGTCCTCCTGCTGTCGATTATTTCTCCAGTCTCGAGCCGATTCTGGAATCTTTAGGGTCACAGTATTCTCATCACATCATCATGGGCGATTTTAACACTAATCTCCTTTCCCTACAGTCCAGTCGTTCCCGTAAACTCCTCGAAATTCTTGAGTCAGCCAGCCTCCACGTTATTCCCTTGCAAGCTACTCACCATAACAGCGACGGGGAGGACACGTGGCTTGACTTAATCCTCACCTCTGCCCCTTCCCTGGTCTCATCCCATGGTCAATATCCTGCTCCCGGATTTTCCCGTCATGACCTTGTCTTCCTGTCCTATCGCCTAAAGCCTCCCAAATCCCCACCTAAAGTTGTGCACATGCGTTGCTTTGGTCGCTTGGATGAGATAAAACTGGGTCAGGATGCATCTGCGCTTAACTGGGATAGCATGTTATCAGCTTCTTCTATCGACGAGAAGATTCATATCTTCAATCACAATGTTGGTCAATTGTATGATGTCCATGCCCCAGTGAGGCGGGTGAAGCTGAAACGACCTCCTGCACCCTGGATCACGACTGGTATTAGGATGGCCATGAGGCGTAGAGATCGAGCGTTCAGGAAATATATTAGGGACCGATGTGACGAAAACTGGGCGCTTTTCAAATCTGCAAGGAATTGGTGTAACCAGATGGTACGCAACGCCAAACGCCGACATATTCTCAATAACATTACTTCTTCTTCACCTGCCAATATCTGGAAGTTCCTTGGAACGCTAGGTATTGGCAGACAGCAGCGTGTTGACATTCATGGTTCACTTGGTCTGGATGATATCAATAAACATTTCTCCACTTCCACCCCATTGGATCATCAGACCAAGTGTCACACTATCAACTACCTAGCTGGTTTAACACAACCTAATATTGAAGCTTTTCATTTTTCTCCAGAGTCTCCGGATGACATCAAAAAGATAATCCTTTCCATTAAATCAAATGCTGTGGGATATGACAATATCAGTCGTCGTATGGTCACCACCATCCTAGATCATCTTCTTCCGCCTATCTCCCACATCATTAATTTCTCCCTTGAGTCTGGCTCCTTCCCGTCCTCGTGGCGTAAAGCCTACGTCATCCCTCTGCCCAAAATCTCAAACCCTTCCCTACCTAACCACTTCCGTCCAATATCCATTCTCCCTTTCCTGTCCAAAGTGCTTGAAGCCTGTGTGCACAAACAAATGGCTCGGTTTGTATACCGAAATAACTTATTAAGTCCTTTGCAATCAGGCTTCAGGCCTGGGCACAGCACTACGTCCGCTCTCCTTAAAGTGACTGGCGATATTCGTGAAGGCATGGAGAACACCAAAGCCACAGTCTTGGTGTTGATTGACTTTTCCAATGCCTTCAATACCGTCAGTCACGACATCCTTTTATCCATCCTCTCCTATCTCAAGGTCTCATCTGGAGCTCTGGATTGGTTCTCAAGTTATCTTCGAGGTCGTCAGCAATCTGTCCGCATCGACGATTCATCTTCAAGTTGGTGTGATCTCAGCGCTGGCGTTCCTCAAGGCGGTATTCTTTCTCCTCTTTTATTTTCTCTCTTTATAAATCTCATAACTCAAAATCTTCAGTGTGCGTATCACTTGTATGCCGATGACTTGCAGATATATGCTCAAGAAAATCTGGAGTGCGTTTCTGTGGCAATAGACAAAATAAATAAGGACCTAACAGCCATACAAAATTGGTGTGACAAATTCGGGCTAACTGTTAACCCTACTAAGAGCCAAGCCATTATCCTGGGTAGCCAATGGATGCTAAAGAGACTGGATGTTTCATCTTTGCCTAACATAATTTTTAACTGCACTAACGTGGACTGGTATCCAGTTGTCAAAAATCTTGGGCTTCATATGGATGCTTCGCTTAATTGGCGAACTCAAGTAACTCAGGTAAGTCGAAAAATCACTGGTACTTTACGCGCACTCTACCGCCTTAAGAACTTTCTCCCATCCAAGACTAAAGTGATGCTTGTGCAAACTTTAATCTTTGGTTGGAGTGAAGCCTTGGGGGCGGTACTGTGCGAGGACTTAAAAAAATTTAGCCAAAAAGTGTTATTTTTGCAAATTGTTTATTTTCTCGATTCTACTGTATAAAACACCTAAATATAAGGCTAAAAGTGTCTTGGTAAAAGTGTCATATATTTTTTATTACACTTGGTAAACGTGTCTTTCTGAATATGAGTGAAAATATTATGTTAATTATGTTTAGGGATAAAAGCGTTATGATAAAAAACAGTAGGAGTTTAAATATATTCACATTAATGATATTATTAATTACAATTTTCGGAAACATGAGTGTTATGAACATCGCTGGTTGCGCTACAAATAGTATGAATGAAAAGTTTAGGATGAAAAATTTTAGGAAGAGTGATCATTCGGATTACAAATCGTTAGGAAGAACAATTTCGGGTAAAGAACTTTAGGTGAGCTAATATGGACCCGAAAAAATCCTGAGCTTATATTTTAGGAGCTGTAAGACTAAATAAGCCATGGCCGCGTCATTGAAACGGTGAAAAACACATTTTCGCCGATATCTCGCTGAAAAAGCAACGCAGACGTCTGAAGTTTTTTGTAAAACCTGTATTTGAATTTGTCAAAACTAGTAAAAATAAAACAAAAAATCCTAGGTTTATATTTCTGGAGCTTTAAGACTAATACTCCATGGTCGCGCCCAGCCTGGCGAAAGTTCCTAAGAAAAAACCGAATGTATGAAACGTGCTATCTTTTTAATGGCTACTATTATATGTATAAAACGTGAAAACAGCATCTTTCACTATGTACCCTTGGAACAGTATTCTTTCAAAATTAGACGGGTTATACGTACATCACCGCCTTGGCTGTCAATAGTGTCAAATGTCACAACTGTCACATTATTATCCAGATTGAACTTTGCCGCGTTATGTAGTTTGTTTATAAAACGTAAAAAACATACTGTAAAAGTGCTTTGTGTATACCAAATAAATGTGATTTTACACTTCTTGTGTAAGTGTTACTATATTTATTTGATTAGCATTGAAAGGAGCGCAATGAAAACAAGCAAAATAACGTGCGAAATATGGCATACAACATGCCGGTCAAGCAATGAAAAAATGGTAGGTATTTAATATATGAATATTTATAATGTTATATAATGTGATATATTTCAATGAAACATAAAAAATAAGGAAATATTCTAAAGTTTCATATCCTAGTACTTTGTAGGTAGACAATAGTGCTGCCTGTCAGTTATCGATAATCCGTTATTAGAAATTGGCACAAGGACTAAAAATTCTATTCTTTTTTTCTTTTTAGATGTAAAAATGGGTAGCTGCAACTGGAAACCAAGACTTGATTTATGTGCCCATTGTAAAACTACATCAGTTAAACTATGTGTGTGGCAAGCATTTTAAGCCAAAAGACTTGAAGAAAAAAGGGAACTCAAGTCAGAAAAACAGCTGTGCCTTGTATCTATAGACATTTCTTTAAATCCTATTACAGAATAAATGTTGAAAACCTTTCCATTACATGTACATACATATATCTTTTAGTTCTGCGTATTTTCTTCGCTAATCTAGAATAGATTTATAGAATAGGCTAATTTGTTTGAATAAATACATAAATATTAAATACATCTTTTATTTGTGTTGGAAAAGTATAATTCTAGTCGAAACATAATTATAATTATTTCTTACCGAATATTATCGATATCGATATTTCGTTAATCACTAGAGGGTACATCCCTATATTGACAAATATGACAATGCTGACAACATAAAAACGATGTCAATTAGTATCTTTATGTTGGTACGAGTTCTCCCTGCACGTTTCATACAAAGCTGAAAGTCTCGCATGATCTATGGCACATCCGCCTCTTCTTACGTAGTATTTGTATACTCTTTGGTCGCGCCATTGAAATGGTGAAAAACACATTTTCGCCGATATCTCACTGAAAAAGCAACGCAGACGTCTGAAGTTTTTTGTAAGTAAGGGTATCTGGACAAGGAAAATCCATTCAAGTGTGCACGCTATCGGACGTCTGTCGCGGACGTGACCTTGAGCGTCCAGACGTCCGATTAGTTAGTAGCACGTTAGTAGTGATCTGTGCGTCCGATAGCAATCTGGGAAAATGACAGTAAACGTCCGCGGACGTTTACTGTCATCCGTATATTGTCCATGGTATGGCCATAATATTGATTTTATACCGAATATAGTCAAAAAATGTTAAATTCACTTTCAATTCAACAGTTCTGCTTTACTTCAAGATCTACCAATAATATAATTTAATAGTGCTAACTGCTAGTGCCCTGAATTAAGAAAAATATGCTCCTACCTAGCCTTAATGTATTGCATAGACAGCATGGCGTGTCTATGGTTGTACCGGACGCGGACGCGACAGAAAGCCGCGTCCGAAAGGGTGTGCACACTATGTGTCGCGACTTACTGTCGCGACAGTAAGTCGCGTCCGAACAGTTTGCGTGCGCCTATACATACCTACTCTTTGGGTGTAACCACGACTTGTGGCCATAATTTTACCATAGTAAAAACAGAATAGTAAGCTAGCTAAGGCCGCTTGGCGAGTTAATTGCCTACTCTTGCGATGACGCACGGGTTGTCACGTGTTTACACCGCGGCGCCGCCGGCTTTGTCGGCGCGCGCTATTTCGCCGTTTTTTAAGTGATTGCGCTGAATACTACAGAATTTAAGCTTGCATATATTTTTTTTCAAATACCTGCTGACTAGCTAAGCGTTATATAACTATCTAAATGCCCTTTATAGCGCGAGAAATGTAACAAGTTTAATTTACTGTCGTTTAACACATTGTATAATATTAATAAAGTTTATTACAAAACTGAATGTACATAAACAATGGTCGCGGGCGAGCAGTGTAGTACCTACATGCATGCGCGCGATCAGACGCGCGGCGCATCCCGTACTGACTACTGAATCCGCGCCAAGCGTTCCGCGCTCGTGAGATTGTGTGCGTGAAAAGTGCGTGCGTACACGCCGCCGGCGATTCACGCATACATTCACACTAGCGCGGCGGCGGCGGCCGATTTGTATGAAGCTATCCTACTATTCTGTTTGTACTATGATTTTACTATGCCAATCAATATGGCAAATGGCGGTAGACAATAGCTCCGGTGGCGGTCTTTTTTCGCACATCAAAGAGGATTACCGCAGTAATTAGTGCGTTTGTGGCCACGCTACTGTTTGTCCAGTATGCAACATGAGTTCGACAACGACGCATTATCTACCGATATGGAGTGGTCAAATGAAAAAGCGCTCGAATTTTTGGAATTATTCCAATCCTAACCGTCTCTTTGGGATATCCGACAGAAAGCCAAAAATTTAAAAGAATCATGTAAAAATAATTGGCACTCATAAAATACCACACAGCTGCAGCTTCAACCTCCATCTTGAAAAATGATATTTTTACCATTGATCTATTAGATTAGCAAACAGCGCTGAGATGTGTTGCCGTTTATTATGGGTCTGGACCTTATACTGTTACAAGTTACAACAATATGTTATTGTGTCAAATTATCCGCACACGAAAATAATACGAACGTGAAATGGGCAAATGCCACAAACATTTTCCTTCGCCTTGTAAATATTTTTAAACTGGAGAACGTCATCACTTTCGAATTGACATTATGGAACTTGCTTTTAACGAGTGCAAAAGAGATGAATATAGGTTTTTTCTAAAATGCTTATTGGTTTCAAAGCTACGTCTTCTATCTCGGCTGGTCACCACGCTATTTTGAACGTCAATTTTATTGTAAGAGAGGAGATTGTTACTCTAGTGTTAATTTACCTCTATGTATTTTTACCGTTGATCTATTACTTAATTTTTACCGCCTAATTTATTGACATATCTATAGTCTGTTCAAGATACGAAAAAATAAAAGATAAACAAAGAAAGCAATGATTTTCAAACTTAGCACGACAACCGATCGGGATAACCCGACCTAATTAAAAATGGCCCCCTGTCATGCGAAATGGTTACTTTGGGTGTAATGTAATGTTGACAGGCACAGATTTATTAACAAGAAAATTAACAGATTTATTAAGAAAAACCCTTTATTCTATAGTCTTAGTTGAAAGGATAAAAATTTTAGTGCAACCTCACGACTTCACACAGTAATTTCAACGGTAATTAAATGCTTTAATTATTGCGGTAACAGCGCGGTAGACGGTAAGGTAGTGTGGCCGTAGCATTAGAGCCGAAATTGTACCTCCATGCGAAATCAAGCGAAATACTAACCAAAGACCACAATATACGGGATCCTGACATTGACATTTCAAACTAATATATTATTTATTACAATAATTAAAGTCTATGTTTCAAACCACAGAGTACCTTTGTATATAGGAGGATAGAGACGTCACTCAAGCTATTAGCGCTACCTGGCGGCCGTTTCAAGCATTTTTAACTATAGTACTTTATTAGATATTATTAGATAAATTTATTTTATTATGGTTCTATAACATATACATCCCTAAGTGAAAACCATGGTTTTCGCTTATGGATGTACATGCTACTGAACCATTTAATTTTCACCAGGTGTGTAACTGCGTACTGTACAATTATATAAAATAAAACATTGATTTATTAGCACCCTTTATTTTATTACTTTAAAATTATTTTTATTATTTTCTCAAATTGACCAAATATATTGTCATTCAAGCCGGGTTTAAGGGAGGCTGTTCGAATCATTCGGCTAAGTGTTCTTAGTGATGGTAATACAAAAACCTTTCTGAGCCATCAATATGCTCTTGGACCCTATTTCTAATAGATCATCACTTTCTAGCCTTTTTTAAACCATCTGCCCATTTTTCATTTACCAATGTTCCTGATACTGTAGCATAGTGAAAATCATTGCAGGGGATGTATACATTCAGTGTCTTTAAAAAAATGGGTTTCCCATAGCTTTAATCATCGTCATCATCCTCCTAGTTTTCAACCTGGGGTCCGCTTACTACTCTACCCGGATTTGGCTGAATATGAGTTTTGCCACAGAGCGACTGCTTGTCTGACCTCCGCAACCCAAAGGGATAGCACTATTCCATGGTTTAGACTAGTGTCAGTTTATTTTGAAGATATTGATGCCTTAAATTTACCACCCATTACTTTAAGGTAACTTTACATACAAAACGATATCCTTACGATCAGTAGATGACTTGTGGCTTTAGTTACTTACAAATTTTATTACAGTTTCAAACACAACATTTTCTTGTGGACATTGCTGTGAATGTGGCTGAATTCAAGTGTAATGCAAAATTATGTGAGTAAGAAGTCCAATACGTTGCCACAGTAGTTGATGAAAGCAGGATCGTCAGAATCACAAGCTGGGTCGTCATAAAGAAATAAGAAACCCATTCACACAAAAGAAAATAACGGAGATTTTAAAATTTTCAAAAAGCTTTTATGTCAAAATTGTTTGACAATGTAGTATTACTTTACTCTATGGTTTGACAGCTGCTCATAGTTTAAAAATCAGGTAATTGAGAAACATTAACATTTAAATGTTGTTTTCAAAATAAAAATTGTTGTTTAAGATATTTTTATGGAAAAAATTAAGTTATTTTTTGGATTTAGAAATAAATATTATAAGAATAATAAATAAACGTGAGTATAAGTGATTATGTAAAAAAAGTGAGTTCTACTGTCATCTAGCGTTCATTTTATGTAAATAAATGAGGTTCTATTCAACTTTGTTCTAAGTTTTGAAACCATGTTTCAAACTACCACGTCCATGTGTCATTCTGTTTTGGATCATAGACTAATATATTATACCTGGAAATTTTGGATTACCTAGTTGGTTAGCTGGTAAATACTTAAATTCTAAATGTAGGTACCAAAGTTATTATACCAAAATTTTACTTGGTAGACGACTTGAATAAAATTCTTGTCAGATTTTGATTTAATCCAGATAAACATAGCCACCGTGCCTATAATATATTTTGCTGGCATAAAATGCATAGACATAAAACGTTACCGCCATTACCGCCACTAAATAATCCAGCCTATTATCTGGCAAAAACTATCTTCGACTTCAGAGTAGCAGATTTGCATGGCAAGCACATCAAACTTGATGTTTACGAAGGCTGTGTGTGCATTATTGTTAACACCGCATCGAAATGCAAAATGGCTGATCTTCATTTTACGCAATTCAGTAAATTGTTGGCAAAATATGGTGAAAGCCAAGGTAGGTACATCCGGTCTATCGCGCCATTTCTCTCTTATTTATTAGCTAGGTAGCTACCAAACCAATGTAGCACCTATATCTCTATATTATGTATCTATACCTATTCAGGCATTTCAAAATCAAATTAGCTATCTTCTAAAAGACATCATCATCATCGCCCTAGCGTTATCCTAGTTCGATCCAATACCGCATTGGAGTCCAGGGAAGCGGACCTACTAGTCTAACCAGATTTCACAGAACGCCGCCTGACCACCGCAACCCAAAGGGATAGCGATATTCAAATGGTTGTAGGCGAGTGTCACCAGTTTCAGTTCATTCAGGTGTGTTCTTTGAGGCACGGGGCAAACTAACATAAACAATTTAATAGGTAGGTACTTACGGTTAGTCAACAACATTGTTGGCTAGCCAAATTTTTATTAGTCTTTACCCTGTACCGTCAGTTCCGTCATTAAGATCTTAGATAGTCGTTATAGTATTTTCGCTGTATAATGATATGCATGATAGTTCATGACTGACAATTATAGTGATGTAACCTAAGGAAATTTAATCGATTATTTATAAATATCGAATTAATTGGCAAACGACATGGAATCGTACGTAGTTACCGATTTTACATCTTCGAAATAAAATTCGTTTTAAATGTGTTTTGGCAAATATATTCACAAATAAGACGCAGTAATTTTAAAATATTTTTTTTTATTATTAGTCACTGTCACTCGAACTAAAACCTCATATCTGAATCTTCTCCAACAGAGATAATTATCTGCTGATCTCAAATTCGGTCGAGGTGGACATATTTATCCCAATCTGTAAATATTGTCGGATTGGGTTTCGAAACGAGTCGCCCGAACTTGAGGGTATTGGTGTAGGGTGCTTAAGGGAGTTAGTCTTAATCCCCTTAAAGTAAATTTGGCTGCCGGAGTTGCGTCTAAATATTTTTAAACAATTTCCAACAATTATTCTTCATTCAAATATGCAAAACGGAACATAATTTTAGGTTTTATGTGAAAGTAACTAAATAGGTGTGTTCGGTTCTCTTTTGACCTTTAACCACAGTCAACCTCACTGTATTAAACTAGTGGAATCAATAAAAGCGATATTTAGGTTTTATGTGAAAAAATGTGATACGAAACGCAACCGCCATCTTGTGTGAATGATAGTGACAGGTAACGTAAAATTTGTGCGTCATTGCCCTCATTGCTTTCGAGTACTCAGGGTTCTGTAATAAGTAACTAAATAGGTTATAGCAGGTTCTCTTTTGACCCTTAATCCGATGATAGGAGCCCTGCGAAGCAGGGCTCCGTCAACATTAGTTTATTAAACTAGTGTGAATAATGTGGAAGTTGGCAGTGCCATACACACCGATGTATGGAGATTTTTTTTCAGACGAAACCAAGTATTTCCGGCAAGTGAAAATGGTGAGGGGGGTTGCGAGACCTACCCCTCTCCCCTCCCAATCACTCACAACACCTAAAAACGGCGACGTATTTCGAAACCTTTACCATATTGTCGATTGTGTTATTTCTACGACTGATTAATTTTATCAATGTAGGGATTTCGTATTGCCACCACATCGGAACTATCTATGTCATTTATTGAAGCTTTGCGCTCACGTTTCTTCGGAGTGGACAGCTTCTTGACTTCAAAACTAGTTTGTCCAAATTATTCATTGGATATTCGAGAAACTGAAGCCTTGCCGATGTCCAGAGCAGAGCTGCCGCAACTCTGTAATCAACACTGTCGATCGGTATTACCGGGCCCCCGTTTGCACGCTCTCGTTCAAAGAAGGTCCTCAAACGAAGCACTAACTCACGGCTTTGAGAGATTAAAACTATCTTTTTTGTTATTTTTGGCATTATACCTACCAAATAAAACACAACAAAAAAATAACACGCCAAACAGGCAGAATCACAAACCGCATACAAGGCGCTCGTACTGACGTATTCGATCACAATATGGCCGCTCCTATTCATCGATTTCATACCGATTCAATGGTGTCAATCTCTACTGACAGAGGGTTCGTTTCATGCATCTGACATTTTGAGGATTATATTTCATTCTATTTATATAATTTATTTACAGTTAATAATAATTATAAAAATAAAGAGAGACATACTAGACGTTGATACTAGATCAATTTACTTTGTAATTTTAATAGATATATTTTTTAATACTTGTTTTCTTTTGCCAATTTATTTTCATAAGTTGAAGGTAGTATGCGTGATACGTAAAATGAGAACCTTCATGCATATCATCATACAGCGAAAATACTATAGTTGGTCAGTACATACCTATGAATAAACTGACACTAGTCTAAAATGTAGCTCCCTAATCCTTTTGGGTTGCGAAGGTCAAACAGGCAGCCGCTCTGTGGAAAAGCTAATTAATAATCAGTCAAATCTGGTTAGACTAAAAAAGCGGACCCCGGGTTCTAGCTGGGATAACGCTAGGACCACAGATTTAGCAAACAATGATCCTAACGTCAAATGTTGTTATTATTATTATTGAAGGACTAAGAATACTGGCATTTCCTTGCAACCAGTTTGACCAGGGGGAACCAGGCTCATCTATGGAAATTGCTAAACATGCATATTCTTATAAAATCAAATTCGCTATTTTCGATAAAGTTAACGTAAACTGCAACAACGCAATTCCGCTATACAAGTTTTTAAAGGTAATTATTTATTGATTTAATATTAGGTATTTACTTAAGTATATAAGTGTACTTATTACAAACAAATACTTGTAGGTACAGCCAACTACAAAAGTCGCTTCACATCTCAAAATGTTTGCCGAGTCTTTTAAAAATTAAATATTCTAATTAATAGATAAATTAAAAAGATTTTGGTCAATAAATAAATGTATGATATAGGACTAACTTTTTGTCTAAAAATGCCACACGATATTGGGAGTAAAAATTAATTGCGATGATTTACCTACCTAACCATCCAAAATCACACAAATGTGTATGGACTTTTGTAGCTTATACTGTACATAAAGTAGACGTGTAGGTAGGTAGGTACTGAAAGATCCCTAAATAACTTTTAGAGACATTGCTAATTTTTACCCACCTAGCCCATCAGAACTTATAACCTACCAAGAGCCGATCTAGAGAGTATCGAGAGTAGATAGGCTCCCCAACCTACGGGCGGCCCTAATATTGGATCTATCAATGGATTTGGCTAATAGAGATACCTAAGTATTTGACGTACTTCGTATGGACTTATGGATCCTATGTCCATTAAGTATCTTAGCCACATTCAGTGGCGTATCTATGGGGGGACCGGAGGGACACGGCCCCGGGCGGCACATTTAAGGGGGCGGCAAAAAGCGCGGTGAAAATGAAAACTTAAAATTATTAATTTTAAAATAATTGGCACGCGCACAGACATGTGCCAAGCTGGACCGCGCGTCGGCGTGGATGCACAGGAATGGGCAATACAGTAGGTACACCGAAAGCTCAGTAGAACGTTTTCATGGGGGACTTCCACGCCTTTTTTTAGGAGGTGGAAAATCCCCACGGATCTTCGGCTCTTGGGAAAATAAGATCCAGAGTATGAGATGTTGCCACTAAAAACTACCTCGATTGCCGAAATCCATGAAGAGCCTCTGGAAGTTGGCGGATGACCTTTTTTTTTTTTAGTCGATTAACAATTTTTTTTTTGATTGGATGAGCACTCGGGGCGAACCGCCAACGCAGCCGCCCCTTCCTACGCCACTGCGCCTGTGTGCGAAATCTGTGAAGCGCCTTTTTTGACATCCTTTTTCGAAAATAACTGTTAAAATTGACGCATATCTCGGCTCGCGGCGCCCCTGTCACCCTGGCGCCTGTGTGCGCCGCGTACGCATTGCACATAGGGATGGTTCGGCCCTGCCCTACGGGAAGAAGACAGGATACAGGAGCCAGTCCTGTCCAGTCTAGCTTCCATGGCCAAGTCTAACATACCCAATCCCAGGGAAGGCTATAATCAATTATTAATCAAAGAAATAGATCGGTCCGGTGCTTTATTGTTCCTAAGTCGCAGAAGAACCCCCAGTTCCTCGCTCTAATCGGCATCCGGGATATTTTCGGTATAATAGCACTATGCTGTGGCCTGTCGGTGATTTCCAGCAGATCGACGTAATTCTGCAGTTCTAGCTGGGACTGCTCTGAGTCCATGGCTAATTGGGGCAACGTTGGGCGAAAAGAAAACTTAATTGACCGGTCCATTTCAGCTCTAAGATTGATATATAAGAAGCCTCATACTAGTCGGTGATCGCTCCTAGTTTTGTACTTATTGATCACTAAGACGACTTTAAATATGTGGTTTCGGTCCGTCGTGATGAAGTCTATCACTTCCAGTGAAGTTTCTTCTTGAAAAAGTTTCATCGAGAAGAACCCCTATGCTTTTGAGGAAGTTAACTATCATATATTTGACTTCTGTGCCCCATTCCGTAGACTCCGATCGTCGTTTCGCCACGTTCTTGTACTCTCACTAGCTCAATAGCGGGCGGCGGTGGCGGCTATTCGGATCGTACGAGGATATGGCACAATTTCATCAGAAGCGGCGACAGTGCTGGTACGTGTCCCGCCCTTTGATATCCTGGCGAACATGGACGCGAAGGTCTATGACCAAATTGGCTGCGTTCATCGGGAAGCAAATGGGGACGATCAGGACGCGCTCGAAATGCAGCGCAATGCTCACCGACAGGCTCTGTAACACTGGCGCGCGCGGCCGCAGAATGCGCGCCAGTGGGCTGTTGGTGCCATTCTCCCAAGCCTTGAAGCATGGGTTGGGAGCAAACGAGGACGCGTCACTTATTGAAGCACCCGTGCGCGGTGAGTATCTGAGTCGGATGGAGGGATGCACGGCATGGGTGTCTGAGCGTGAAGTCATTCTCGACTAAATTGGACGAGATTTCTTCCCTCCGTAAAGGCAGGTAAAGGCTCTTTTTTTATAGCAAGAGGCGTCAAGCGAGCAGACGGTTCGCCTGACGGTAAGCAAAAAAAAAAAAAAAAACCGCCGCCCATGGACTCAAGCAACACCACAGGAGTCACAAGTGCGTTACCGCCCCATGGGGTTGGGAAAAGGGATAGGATGAGGAGTGGGATGAGGGAGAAAGAATAGGGGATAGAGCCTCCGGCACTCTCCCTCACCAAACGAAACGCAACAGTTTAAGTACCTACTGTTACTTTACGTCGAATTTCTGTGAGAGGGTAAGTACTTCCCCGGTCGAGCCCGGCCCATTCATGCTGAAATCAGCAAGACTCTACTGCTATGTGAAAGAAAAAAAGTATAGATCAAATACTAGGACCGCCAGTTACTAACTTTGCCGTTTTATATACGATTTTTTGTCGTTTCTATGCAAATCTTAATAGTATAATCCTTGCGTTACTGACTGACTGACAGACACGCTACAGCCGAAACTATTGGGCGCAGGAAGCTGAAATTTGGCATGTATGTTCCTTGGGGACCGTAGGGGTGCACTAAGAAGGGATTTACCGAAATTCCCACGGGATCCGCCAAAACGGGTAAATTTAAAAAAATTGCAGGCGTGGCTGCTTGCGTCCTCTAGTCAATAATAAAAGGTTAAATACATAATATTATGTACGTTCATTTATTAATATTATACGTCAGTCACCAGATTACCTAGTTTCTCAATTTAGTACTTATGCCCGATCCAGACTCTCCACGAGGGAACGCGAGTACGGGAGTGTGGACCATGTGTGGACGGTGCGCTCGTGTCCTCTTGTCTTCCCTCGCCTCGCCTCGCTGTCGCTCCAATTTCGGTTTTTCGGACGCGAGAGGTGAGGCGAGGAAATCATCCACACTCTCGCGCTCGCTCACTTTGTAGTAACTGCTGCAGAGTAAGGACGCGCGCATTTTTTTATAATGACGGAGTGGAGTAACGATTTGTGTTACACTTTTATGGAACTTTATCAATTAGAATCAATCATTATATTCATATATCTGTAGCTAACGCAGTCACTTCAATCACATCCATCTTGTTGTAGACTCAGCGGGCAAGTGAATAAATCGAGATTGTGGATTGCTAACACTCGTGCATCCTCCACGCGCCAAGACTCGTGCCGAGAGCCTCTAGGAGGCGCCTCGCGAGAGTCTGGATCGGGCATAACATATTTTTTAACTACGACCCACTCTTAACCCTCACACCGCTGCACCGTCCGATACTTCGAACTTACCCTAATGCACCGTATCGCATTTTCTTCCAGAGTCGTTTGAGAGGTAATAAATTAGGCGATATGATAAAAGGCAACTTCACAAAATTCATAGTCAATAGGGCCGGTGTTCCCGTCGAGCGCTATGAGATGGATGTATTTCCAATGGATATGGAAGAAAAGATCAAATATTATTTAAAACAACGCTACAAGCGTCGTACTACGGTGACTATGTCACATATAGGGATACATGAAGGACATAAAGATACCACGGATTCTAAAGATATACCGAAAGAAAACGAAGAAGCTGAACAAGTAGCAGATGACAAAAGAGAGGCGTCTGTGACGGAGCTAAAGGGGAAAAAGCGAAAGTCTCGGGTGTCAATAGTGGTATGACATGACACCGACACTTCTACTACCGTACGAAAACATCAAATTTGTAAATAAGACCGAAAGGATGAAATAGTAGGTACGTGGGTTAATGTGAGCTAGACAAATTAAAGTTCAACTAATAAATGCTTGGCTTATATTTTTTACTTCATCTGAGCGCTTATGCATCAAAACTGTACCTACTGACACTTATTATAGATCGACTGCACGTGGCTCTCAGAAATAACTAGAGGTCCACAGCTATTTATGTAAATAAAGCAACTTAGGAGCAACAGTTGGTTAAAAAACACTCGTTTCATTTGCAGTCTGCTCTAACTGGATAGGTAACCAGGCTAACCTAGGCATTCTAATGTCAGAATGTCCGGCAGAGTTTATTTAAAACTGCACACGAACGAAAATGACATGCATTTGGGCGAAATAGTGTGTTATGTCAATGGTTTATTATTATAATTTATTAGGTATGAGACTCCGACCAACTATAACTAAAGGAAGTATCAGAGCTTACGCACCTAGTGTGAGTTTGCATCGGATGCTCGGAACAATTGCCATACAAATGCGCTTCGTAGCGATCCATTCTATTGACCGTTCCTATCCGCTAGGGGCGCCTTAGCAATCGACTCGAATTCGATGCAGACTTAGTTAAGTCTTATAAACTAATAACTAAAGACCCTGTAGTGAGTTCACTACAGGGTCTTTAGTTATTAGTTTATAATCTATTGGATTAAGGCCCGCACAAACTATCTGTCGCGACAGAAGGGTATCTGGACAAGGAAAATCCATTCAAGTGTGCACACTATCGGACGTCTGTCGCGGACGTGACCTTGAGCGTTCAGACGTCCGATAGCAATCTGGGAAAATGACAGCAAACGTCCGCGGACGTTTACTGTCATCCGTATATTGTCCATGGTACGGCTTTAATATTAATTTTATACCGAATATAGTAAAAAAAAATTAAATTCACTTTCAATTCAACAGGGCCTCAAGTCTGTTATTACAATAGTGCCAAAATGGTCAATCACTGACTTCATAATTGTTGATTTTGACAAGTTTGGTAGTCTACTGTTACAATGGTGCCATTATGATTTTCCGATGGTCAACCACTGACACTCCATTGAAAGACATGGCATAGATTGGTAGTCTCGTACATAATGACAAATCGATGACTGACGTATGCGGTAGTCTGGTAATATTTTGACAGTTCTTTTGATCAGTGACCTACCATCGTAACGCCATCGTGCAATCATTGCTTTTGTCTAGTGTTTGCTTGTGAAACATAGTGATAGACAATCAAAAAGTTTAATGTACTACAAAAAAGAGATAATGTATTAACTGCGAACTAATATTCTCGAGGTAACTAACAAGCCAGTCGCTTATCGAGGATGACTACAAACCCTTTTACGGATATTCCCGAGGCGAAATTTGTAAAAACGTTTCATCTTAGAGAGGAAAGGATTCAGTAAGGGAGTTATTTCAAAAACTCATTCCCCTTAAGGCCAGACCGCGTCAAAACGATGGCGTATCGGCAGAAATAAAGGTGAGAAAACTGAAGTTAATATTGATTTATTATTCTATTCCTATAAAGAAGAAATTTATTAATTAATGTTATATTTTTATTGCTGATTCTGGTAGCACTCATTTTATGCATCAGGATCTTACCAGACCTTGATTGGACAGGGTGCCCTCCATGACATTTCGCCAATTACTGTGTCGCAGCCCACTAAAGAAGTTACAGAGGCATTATATAAAATATACCATCAATGTATTAAATGGAAAGGAATATCATAGTTCGCCTAGTTCAGTTTGTGGTTTTCCAAATTTGATGTTCAAGTGTCTACTTGAACATCAAATTATACATGTACATTCTGCCTTCCGAAATATACAAGGACATCAAAGCTAAATACTCATATTCCAAACATAAGAAACAGGAAATTAAATAATATTTTCAAACGTTTTAGCTGTGCTTTTAACCCAACTATGGCAGAGCTCAGATGAACTTAGTTCGTCTGAGTGACGGAGCTAAAAAGAAAGAGTAATGTTTTTACACATTGGGAATGGAAGTGTTAGTAGTACATAATGATATGACTATAGATAGTGACCAGCAGTGGTTTGGTACTTAAATAAATGATAATGTCATACATATGTGATACTTTGAAGTATTAGTACAATAAGATCTTCCTGATCTCTTTTTTAATATTGCCATATCTAAATGACAGGAACAGTTATGTTAATGATGCTTTATATAATGTTCCTAATTTATCAATATATTCTACCTACATTTTATGGAGTCCTGTAAAGAATTTAGGTACCTACATAATTCAATTAAATAATGTCTGAATTATGATGAAAAGCGTTTTTAAATTAATTGCATAGTATAGAAGATCTTAGTATAAAAGAATATGATGTAATGAGTGGTGTGTTTATAAATATTTACTTATCTCTCTTACAGATACAAAATTCAAGCAAACGGGCAACTTCTTTATGAGTTTTGTGACCGCTCATATCCATCTGTTTGAGACATACATATATGTGAGGATTCTGCAAAGCCAGTATGAAGAAAATTGCTTTGCTAGTAGATGCAAAAGTGAAGATTTGTGATAGTTAGTATATGAGAATAGTGTTAAATTTTTGTGTCTATAATTGGAACCAATAATTCTTAATAAATTCATGTACAGAAATTACTTATCTTTAATAAAACAACATTGTTAATAATAACACATAATTATGAGTTTTATTTTCCTTCTTGATACAGTTACAACACATGAAACACAAATAATATTTTAATTGTAATAGGAATGTATCTATGATCTAACTCAATCTTCAATATTTTATATTTTGGTTATGCCAATTCTTCTTCGAATATAAACACCTTTAGTAGTTAACTCGCTATCTTTAATTATAGTATTTACTCCTGTCGATATAATCACTTTTCTTTGAGGTGTGAACTGCATAACCTTGCTGTATCATTTCCTTTGGAATTTGTTATCCATAGAGCATTTTCCATTTATATCTTCGTTTTGGCTCTAAGAGAAACATACGAGCTACTCGGTACTAAACAATTCAACGCAGTGCATTGAGATTATTGCGAAATATAACAAACTAGGACTTTGTTTACAAAAAGGTATGAGTTTTGAACTTTTGACAGTTCTTACTTCAAAACATGATTTGACTTTGACAGCTAAACAGAATAAATATTATTGAGTTGAATGGTTAAATTAATTGTTTTTTTGCTATTTACGAACTTTAATACAACTTTAGAGTGCTTATAACACTAGTAATGAATATTTAAATAATATATAAATGAAATCTGGCATGAAAACTAATCAAATTTCATGGTAGTTTTTCAAAAATCATTTCTTCTAACGGTTTTTTTTATCTATGGCAATACAACAATGCCATTCTGCCACCATTCAATTACGATTCCACTGATCGATCACTGAACTATCATAATGAATTACCAGACTACGAACTTTTGTCAAAATGACAATGGGATCGTGTTGGAATGACGAATGTGTTTAAAATAGCAGACTTGAGGCCCAGTTCTGCTTTACTTCAAGATCTACCAATAATATAATCTAATAGTGCTAACTGCTAGTGCCCTGAATTAAGAAAAATATGCTCCTACCTAGCCTTAGTCAAAGAGTTTGGACGTTTAGACTAGAGAGAACATGCCCTATAAATTTCCTTATACCGAACGTGCAACATGTAATGTCAGTTGGTCTTAGTTGGTTAATCATAACGTCAAATTACGCGTCTCATTTAAAGAGGCATATACTCTTTACATACTCATATATTTGACTACATTCTCTAAATAGCCGTGCTGTGATCTGTCAACAGTGTAAAATTTGTTGGATGTTTGTGTTTACATTTTTAATAACTTTTTTGCATTTAAATAGTAAGTAAGCTTATAATAATTAAATAGTGTACTCATTAATTAATACACATCGTGTATGTGATATCGGCATGTGGATTCCGCTATTCTCGGAACGAAAATAACTGGAGAAACTTTATCTTCTAGCAGTGAGTCGGAATTTTTCTACAAATGTATTTACTTTTCTCGTATTAATGCTATAATGAGTGTTAAGTTTACACAATATCATTGTATTGCAAATCAAAGGAACAGCTTGCATACGTATGTGTTATGAATTTTACTCACAAATTGTTATTTTGTACATTTATTGATTTAATAGCCTTAGTGATGGGATTTGACAGTGAAAGGAGATATCGATGTTTTTTGAATGAGGGATAAATACGGAAACTAACTATCGGACATGAATGTAAAACTGTAGCTGGAAACGACAGCAGGTAGCCGCGGTTTTTAAGTTGACAATAAACAAAGACATCCAGCGGTCTAATTTTCTATCGCGCGTTTCATAGTAAGCGCAGTTTAATGTACATAATTTACTTAGATACCTACCTTAAAAGTAGCGTCTATTAACCTAAAGCCAAGTGTTCCAGTGTAAGCGCGTGTGTGTAGGCTTACATTTCTGCATGTATAAAATAGTAGATGGATTAGGGATGCGAGTAGCATTTTTTCATTACTAAGAAGGTGTTTTTTATTACAGGTTGCCTATTAATGACGTCACAAGAAAACTTTGGATAAATGCCGTTGGACGGCCTAGTGTGATTTAGCAGAAGTACCATCATATTTGTTCACCTCATTTTGAGAAAGACTGTTTTTTAAAGACAGAAAGCACCTGGCATCGTTTAAAACCGAAAGCCGTAGTTTTAACATATTAATAAAATATAATAATTACAACGATTTTAATTAATCTACCTACTTCTATATTATTTACCATATTAGTGCTATCCTGACTGATCAAAGACGTCTTGCCTTGTAGTCCGCTACATAATATTCTACCATAAAATATAATATTCTTTCACATTCACACAACATTATCTGGTCCCAAACTAAGCATATCTTGTACTACGGGTACTAGACAATCGATAAACATGCATATATACTTTTCTGTAAATATATTACATATTACACATAGTACCATCCAGACCAAGAAAAACATCCATATTCATGCACACAAATGTTTGACTTGAGCGGGAATCAAACCCGCAAGCTTCGGCGGGGCAGTCGGATTACCTACAACTCTAAAAAAATCAACGTGATATGATGCGACGCAAACAAATTGCCAAAGCCTGCCGTGCCGCATTAGCCAATCTGGTATAATTCGTACAATACATAATCTAAGTGACAGTTTCTTAGCATTGCATCGCAACGCATCGCTCATTAGTTTATTAATACTTTTTGTCAATAGATTTTATGGCTAAAACGAACAATGAAGGCGCACGCAAACTGTTCGGACGCGACTTACTTTCGCGACAGTAAGTCGCGACACATAGTGTGCACACCCTTTCGGACGCGGCTTTCTGTCGCGTCCGCGTCCGATACAACCATAGACACGCCAGGCTGTCTATGCAATACACTAAGGCTAGGTAGGAGCATATTTTTCTTAATTCAGGGCACTAGCAGTTAGCACTATTAAATTATATTATTGGTATACCTTGAAGTAAAGCAGAACTGTTGAATTGAAAGTGAATTTATCATTTTTGACTATATTCGGTATAAAATCAATATTAAGGCCGTACCATGGACAATATACGGATGACAGTAAACGTCCGCAGACGCTTACTGTCATTTTTCCAGATTGCTATCGGACGTCTGAACGCTCAAGGTCACGTCCGCGACAGACGTCCGATATTGTGCACACTTGAATGGATTTTCCTTGTCCAGATACAGGCCTTGCCACACGGCACAATTTTACGTCCAACTTGACTCAATCACTTGATGAAATCGTGACGTGTAGACGCCAGTCGTCCAACTCAAGTTCATCGGGTGGGCGGTACCACCAGATTTTAACCAATCGGGTGGGCGGAATGCAAATCAGTGATTTGATTGTGTCGTGTAGACGGGCAAAGCCAATTCGATTGAAAATTTGATCAGTGGTAAAATTGTATCGTGTGGCAAGGCCTTACCCTTCTGTCGCGACTTACTGTCGCGACAGTAAGTCACGACAGATAGTTTGTGCGGGCCTTTAAACACGTGATTTTTTTAGTACTGTCTGTCTGGCAAGTCTTTGCAAAGCACTGTCCGGCGTCAACAGCAAAAACTACAATTTCAATATTTTAGTTGTTTATTTATACGGCTTAAATATATCGACACATACTAAAGTTAGACATTTGACCAAAAATATTTATCGATAAATCATCACTGTTACGAACAACACTCGGTTTCCTAACTCTATGTTTTGTCTACTGTTTGCCTACCACGATTCTGCTATAAGAGCGTGCTGCTAAACCTATCGACAGCTCTTTCTATCATACTGCATGTGCCATTAGAAAGAAGATATCAATCATAGCAACCGCTGTTGTTATTTAGTGTTACTTCTATGCCTTAGGTTATATTTCTTTGGCCTTAGTGTAATGCATAGACAGCGTGGCGTGTCTATGGTTGTATCGGACGCGGACGCGACAAAAAGTCGCGTCCGAAAGGGTGTGCACACTATGTGTCGCGACTTACTGTCGCGACAGTAAGTCGCGTCCGAAAAGTTTGTGTGCGCCTTTAGGGGCTAAGACATAATAATTATGTATGTAGAAAGTGTAGTATGGACTAGCGCTTGCCGCTCGTCAATTTGATCTTTGGCATAGATTATACAGATATACTGGTATAGATGCGTAACTCCCTCTAAGGAAAAGTTCAATAGGCATCCTCTACGCTAGATGGCGTACAAACAATTTTATTTTTATTCCGATCGTATAGATGGCGTTAGTAGTGGATTCATTTTTCAAAATAAAATAAATGTTGAATTTCGGTGTTAATAAATAAGTAACTGACAACTATTATGTAAAATATGCAATTTAAAAGTTAAAAAAAAATAAAAATCACCAACATGTAATTTATGGTTAACGTGGATTCGATCCACGGCCATCTAATTTATGTGCAGAGCCCGCTCCCACTGCGCTACGCAGATCTTTACACAATTGGCGAAATGACCGTTCAGTTGTCGCTTTTTCTTTAGTTCTTGCCCTCATCGGTAGATGGCGCTGGAACTTTCACGGCCCTGATCTTTGGCCAACCAATGCATTTGTATGCGTACTAGTCGACCAAGCCAACTAGACGAATGTCAACGTGACAAAATTCAACATAATTCAATAATTATAATCCAGAAATTCCTAATACCGATTGCAGGCGCATTGTACGTTCACACGCCGCGTTCGCACGTTACGATAAATAATTTCTGGATTATAATTGTTGAATTATGTTGAATTTTGCCACGTTGACATTCGTCTAGTTGGCTTGGTCGACTAGTACAGCGTCTGTTCAGTTTCCGTTATCCGTCGACTTCGCGCGCACCACGCACCACGTGAATTTTGACCACAGAACACTATAGGTACTCTCACGATCATAGAGATACTATGCTCACGATATTTTGACCTTTGAGTAAGGAATATACATGGAGAGGGCAAATAGTACCTACATTTAAAAAAATTACATTATACACATATACGAAATCGACATAAAATCACCAAACATACTGTTGTCTCGTTTTGCCTTAGGGATATCTCTGTCAGAAAAAAGAGACAGCCATAGTTTCCTGAATAAATTAATCATGACGATATTTTATTAGAAATGTCATTCGTGCCACTGTCGCAATATTTTTCGCCAAGGTTTGTGGTACATCTGCTGTGAAATCGTTGTATATCGAATATAATAATTTAGTTTTTGTGCAAAAATATGTCTAAAAACCAGATGAATCAGTGCTTCAAGCTGTGTGTCTCATTACCGTCGTATGTATGGTGCCATTCATGTCCGGTAGATACTATCTCAGCAACACAGTATCGATATTGGCTACCGCGAGAATGTTTTCTTACATGTTTGAAACAAGGGTCGTCTTTCGCTTTGCCATGTTCGCCCACATTTGCATTATGGCATAAACTAATCTGGCAAAAGATTTAAACTAACTAAAGTAACTTACTACAAAAATGTATTATTTTCCTCTAACCGCCTCCATATCGATATCGATGATATTCTGGAGTACAACCCATAGAGATATAAAGGATAGAGTGGCAGAATCATAGAGATATTAAGAATAGAGTGGCAGAGTGGGGCCTATTCGTGTCCGCCGGTAGGAGAGAGAACGCAACATTAAAGGCCCCCTGCATCTCTCTCTAACAATACATGCACAACATCAACATTGCGCAATGTTCAATGTTGATATCTCTGTCAGAAAAAAGAGACAGCCATAGTTTCCTGAATAAATTAATCATGACGATATTTTATTAGAAATGTCATTCGTGCCACTGTCGCAATATTTTTCGCCAAGGTTTGTGGTACATCTGCTGTGAAATCGTTGTATATCGAATATAATAATTTAGTTTTTGTGCAAAAATATGTCTAAAAACCAGATGAATCAGTGCTTCAAGCTGTGTGTCTCATTACCGTCGTATGTATGGTGCCATTCATGTCCGGTAGATACTATCTCAGCAACACAGTATCGATATTGGCTACCGCGAGAATGTTTTCTTACATGTTTGAAACAAGGGTCGTCTTTCGCTTTGCCATGTTCGCCCACATTTGCATTATGGCATAAACTAATCTGGCAAAAGATTTAAACTAACTAAAGTAACTTACTACAAAAATGTATTATTTTCCTCTAACCGCCTCCATATCGATATCGATGATATTCTGGAGTACAACCCATAGAGATATAAAGGATAGAGTGGCAGAATCATAGAGATATTAAGAATAGAGTGGTAGAGTGGGGCCGACACAGTATTGAGTTAGGTACTGTTCTGCCACTCTATTCTAATATCTCTATGGGCAGAATAGTACCTAACTCCAGAGAGGTTGGACGTTTAGACTAAAGAGAACATGCTCGCCATATTTCCTTATACCGAACGTGCAACATGTAATGTCAGTTGGTCTTAGTTGGTTAATCATAACGTCAAATTACGCGTCTCATTTAAAGAGGCATGGACTCATTACAGACTCATATCTTTGACTGCATTCTCTAAATAGCGGTGCTGTCAAATCTCATCATTATGGAGTGATGGGTTCGTCGATCCACGAGCGCGTGTCGGTGAGCTTTGCGCGTAATGCATTTTTGAGTGAGCGATGCCAACGTTCGATGATTCCATTGCTTTGCGGGTGGTAAGGAGTAGTTCGATTTTTCTTGATACCCATTAGTTTCATGAGGTTTTGAAATAGTTGGCTCTCGAACTGTCGACCTTGATCTGATGTTAGTGTAGCCGGGCATCCGAAGCGAGATATCCAATGTTGATAGACGATATTCGCTATTCGATCAGCTGTTATTTCCTCTGTAGGTACGGCCTCAGGCCATCTCGTAAAACGGTCAATCATAGTTATGAGATATCGATGACCTTGAACAGTTGTAGGTAGCGGTCCAACGATGTCTATGTGTACGTGTTGAAAACGATCGGTTGGCGGGAAAGATGCGATGCTTGAATGGGTGTGACGATGTATCTTGCTTTTCTGACATTCAATACAGGTTCGCGTCCAGCGGCTGATATCTGCATTCATTGAAGGCCAGAAGTATTTCTGTGTTGTGAGCTTGCGAGTTGTGCGGGTACCAGAATGACTTATGTTGTGAACATTGTTGAAAACTTCTTTTCTGTATGGCTCGGGGATGTATGGGCGAATATGTGACGTAGATGTTTCGCAATATAGTTCGATGTCAGTATTAGGTATTGTTATTTTCTTGAGCGCGAGGTGATCGTCGCGTAGTAATTGTTGTATAGTGCTGTCTCTTTCTTGCGCTGTTGCTATGTCGTTGTAGTTGATAGCGGACGGGCAAGTTATGGTTGCTATGCGACTAAGGGCGTCTGCGACGATATTTTGTTTACCGCTTACGTGCCTTATATCGGTGGAGAAAGCGGAAATGAATAATAATTGTCTCGTTCGCTTCGGTGTCTCGGTGGTGGAGTTGATCTTGCTCATTGCGAATGTTAGCGGCTTGTGATCGGTGAATATAATGAGATGACGTCCTTCGAAAATTTTTCGGAAATGTTTGACGGCCATGTAAATAGCTAGTAATTCTCGATCATAGGTAGAATACTTCAGTTGCGCGTCGTTGAATTTCTTAGAGAAATATCCGAGCGGCTGCCATGTTTCGTTTAAGTATTGTTGAATTACGGCACCAGCTGATGTGTCCGATGCGTCACAGAATAGAGCGAGTGTTGCGTGGTGAGATGGATGAGCAAGTAAAGCTGCGGTGATGATGCTTGCTTTACATTGTTCAAAGGCTTGTGTTGCTTCGTCGGACAATGTGATTGCAGTTTTATCTCGTTTCTTCACGTTATGTAGGTATGAATTCAATGGTGCTTGTAGTGAGGCGGCGTTGGGAATGTGATCGCGGTAGAAATTTAACATTCCTAGGAATCTCCGTAGTTCTTCTATTGTCTTGGGTTTGGGGTAATCAGTGATAGCTTTGATCTTCTGTTCGGGAGGCTTGATACCATCTTTTGATACATGATAACCGAGGAACTGAACTTCGGACTTGCCTAGGTTGCATTTAGCGGGGTTGATGGTGATACCATGTTCTTCTAATCTCTTGAGGACGGTGTGGAGGTGTTCTCGATGCTGGGTCTCGTGTTCCGAAGCGATTAGTATATCATCTAGGAATGGATATACAAAATCTAGACCTCGCAGTACTTCGTGAATGTAACGTTGAAACGTTTGTCCTGCGTTCTTCAAACCGGGACACATTCGCGGGAATTCAAATAAACCCATTGGTGTGATAATAGCGGTTTTCTCGATGTCCTCTTCTCTTATGCTCAGTTGTTGGTAGGCTCGGTTGAGGTCTATTGTTGAGAAGATAGTCTTGCCTGAGAGATGATGTGTGAAATCTTTGACGCGTGGAACGGGATAGCGATCGGGTTTTGTGATAGCGTTGAGTCGCCGATAGTCTCCGCAGACTCGAATGTCACCATTCTTCTTCGGGACGATGTGAAGCGGTGATGACCATGGACTCTTGCTTGGTCTGCATAACCCTTGTTCAATCATATTTTCAAACTCTTTCTTCACAATTTCATATCAGTGCGGTGGTATGGGGCGAGCGCGGCTATGTATTGGTGGGCCTTCTGTTTCAATGTAGTGTTGCACGTTGATAGAAGAGCTTAACTGCATTGAAGTGAGACGTGTGATGCCGGGATATTGCGCTAAAATGTCGTGATACGACTGTGACTTGTCGATGGTGTACACTGTAGGCATGTTTGAAATGCGAACTGGGGCGTTGACCTTGAGATTCGTGACGCCGTCGATCAATCTTCTGTTTTTTAAATCGACGATAAGTTGGTGATGTTTGAGAAAGTCAGCGCCGAGTATAGGTCTTGAAACGTCGGCGACAATGAACTTCCATTTGTATGGGCGTCGTAGGTTGAAGTCGAGCGTTAATGTTTTCTCACCGTACGTAGCTATAGTTGTGTTGTTAGCCGCATATAGTTGGAACGATAGTGGCGTTGCGACTTGTCCTTTCTTTCTAGGTAGTACGGATATGTTCGCACCCGTGTCGACCAGGAAAGATATGTTGGAGTTACGATCTGTTATGTATAGGCGGTGTGAGTTTTCGTGAACGCCAGAGTCCGCCCTGAGCGAGCTGGGCTTGGCTTCTCTTCAGGTCGTTGGTGGCGGCTTCGAAACTGATAAACCACAGACGTGGTCGATCACGCCAGAATGGTGGGATACGCATGGTTAGCGATATGCCACAAATTTCAGTGACGGTGTTGATGGATGTAGAGTTGAATGGGCTGGCCGGGATAGAGTTTTCTTGTTGAGACATGATTGAAACTGTAGAGACTTGTGGAGCAGGGATTCGTCGACTATGTTTGTACTGTTTGAATGTAGGATGTTGCGGTTTTTCGGTGGCTTGATGGGCAGAGCTTCGTTGTTCTTGATTTGTACTTTTTCTTGTGTATCACGTCGGGGTCACCACTTTGGAGAGTTTTGGAGAATGAAGGTATGGTATGTAGAAATGATATTCTTGACTCCAGGATTCAGAATAATTTATTTCATCGTAGGTGTTCTTCTCACCACCCCCTTCGGGGTAGTGGGGGTACCTTTGGGAGGTTGACTCCTTAAGGAGGTAATCTGCGCGGCCCATTACTATGGGCCGGTCATTGGGTTGGCCGCCCTCGAGGCTGACCAACCGGGTGAGTCTCCGTTGGGAGAGGCCCAGTTAGTCGCCTGCGAGAGGGCGGCGGCTGGTCGTCTAGCTGGTGTGGTGGTGGTGGTGGTGGTGATGATGACGCCCCGCTCGAGGGAACTGGTACCAGTTCCCGAGCGGGGAAGCCTGGAAGACCTCGGATGGCCACCTTCAGCGGTCTCGCCGAGGGCGGTGCGATGGCGTAGTATGGCGCCTGGTCTTGGCCCAGGTTATCCAGGTACGCCTGTATGACCCGGAGCTCCTGGTCGTCGCGGGGCGCGAACCTGATACCCTTGCCAAAGGGGCGTCCGTTGGGGGAGTGGCCAAGTTGGGCGGCCAGCTCCTTGAAATGGACCGTCCAGTTATCCAGGCGGTCCACAGCAAATACGGCCTGCTTCTTGGTGGTTGTGGTGGTGGTGGTAGTAGGGGCAGCGGTGGTTCCGACTGTTGGCTTCGGTGAAGGCGGCTGCCGTCCTTGGGCCAGGTGTCAGGGCCGGCGCGGGGGCCGGTGCGGGGGGAGGGGTGGGTGCTGTTGGTGGTACTTGCACCGACACCGATGTTGAAATCGACGCCACTGCTGCCGACGAGGTCGATTCACCCGTATGTAGGGTTCGGCTGCACTTCCCTGCGGGGGGAGCACGTTGGGGCAGGGGGGGGAGGGACTTGTAGGAGGAGGAGAAGTCCTCCTGCACTTCCATCCCTCCCTCGCTGGGTCCCGGAGAGGTCGCGAGGGCTGGGGTTGACTGGCCAAGGGGGGGGGAGTCCCCCCCTTCAGACGGGAGGGAATCCTCCAGATCGGGCCTCTTCACTATCTGGCGGTCGTCCTCCTCTTCGCGAGGCCTCTTGATAGGTGCTGCCGCGGAGGGTATGATCTCGGGGGTGGTGGTAGTGGTGATGGTGGGGGTCGGATCAGTGGTGGTGGCAGATGGTATGCTACCGTGACCCTCTCCTACACTCTGCAATGTGTGCGCCCTCTCCGGCGTACGCGCTGGTTCGGGCGAGGTGGTGGTGGTGGTGGTGGTGGTGACGGTGGTCAGGTCGGTGGTTGCCGTGGTGGTAGTGGCAACAGTGTCCGGTCCGGTAAATATGTCCGGAAACACCGCCTGGACCACTTGTATGGTCTTGTAATCGGTGGGGGTGAGCTCCTCCTTCCTCCTCTCCCCCAGCAGGACATCCATCGCCCGGAAGTAGGCCTCAACCCAGCGCTGCAGGCCCCGCGTGATGCCACCCTTCGCACGAAGGGCGTCGAAAGCACGAAGGTCACCCTCGTGTTCCGCACGCCTGGTCTGCAACTCCGGGGTGGTGTTGCACGTGCGATCGCCTCGTCGTCCGCGGCGGGTTATAATTTATTTGTAATTTAGTGCTGTTTATATACAAAATGTACAACTAGGCTGAGCCAATCCAAATGCAGATAAATAGAAATGTAAAATGTTCAAAACAATCAACCAATTAATTTAGAGTACAATCGGCCAATAATATTTGAGTTGAGTTTACGTAAGTAATCCGCCAGGTGGTTCATACGTCGCGCGAGCGTTTTCCCGCGCAAACGGGAACATATCAACATACTTATACTGGTGGCATCAAAGAGTATACAAATACTACGGGTGGCATAAGCGCGGCGGCTCCATTAACTCCATTTGCCGGTCACTCGTCGAGCGAAGATGTCGTGCGTTCGCGCGTCAGCGGGCACGGTGTGCGTCGACGTAATAATATTTGCAGAGCGAAGATTTCTTGAAGTCGTCGGCGTGTGTATCTTCGAGTTCGCAAGAGAACTCTTCTTGTTTCTATTTAACGTTGCAAAAGTCTAAAAAACTGTTCTTTTCAGAACAACAACAAAAGTCCTCGAACAGTCCTTGTCAGGACTATTATCACTGTTTCGATTTAAGCACTTAAGTCCTTTTCAGGGCTGTGTGTATCCATGTTTCTATTTACATATCACAAAAGTCACTGTAGGGACTGCTAGGTATAGGATAGCTACAGACACATATACGAGATTTCAGTATGATAAAGATCGAATAGGAACTATCATAGCCGAAGAATATATTGATAGATTGATTAAACATTCATTCTCATAAAGAAAATAACACATTCTGTTTCACTTTCATCAACCAAAGCCTATGATTTGAAAGTGCATATGAATAAAAAAAAATAGACGATTTAGAACAAGTTCAAGATAGCATTCTGGAAGAGCATATGCCATTTTATAACAACATTTTTAGCTGGCCAACTCCAAATGTTGAAGATAATCCAGATGAGAATGATGGAGAATATGACCATATACCATAAAGATATTAAAACATGACAAATTAATACATGTAAAATGTTAATAAGATTATTTCTAAGTGTAATTCTTAATATTATAAGCAATAAAAAATAGGATTACTACGATTGTTTTGGTTAAATTATATACCACTAACCCTATTTCTCGCTAAAACAACATAAGTCAAGAACTGTTTTTCAGGTTTTTTTCATTATTTCTATTAATAAACTGTAAAGGTTATACGCTATTTTAATTTTTTACCACTCAAATACTAAATTAAACATAAAAACATCCTTTAAAACTCATTTCTTTGTGGGTGAAACAGTTTTTATTGATTTCTGAAAAAATATAATTTTGTGACTTATGAGGTTTTTGAAATGACCGATTCAATTCAATGTGCTACGTGGTGCAGCCTTAAGCAAATGGCGGCGGAAATCGACCGATAACGCAAATGTAAGCCATATGCCGAACGTAATTAACATTATAATTGCTACAACTGAGAATACCGCCATCTATGCTTAAGTAGCGGGATTAACTCGTCAATCGAATCTAATGTAATAATAATCTACTATAGATCGTAAATACGTTCTGCCACTAAAGCAAAATAAATCTTATTTGTTGAAGAGCAGGGTTTCATAAACTTAAACTGCAAATTATATGACTTGTTTCTTTGTAGTGCAATATATGATTATCGGTTTATTTGTGTGAGTTTGGCGACAGCGGTTCCTATACTTAGTAATTTAGGTGCATTGCCCTTCCACTGTTTTTTCTGTTCCGTATTATATTAATATTCGAGATGTATTTATAGATTGAAAAAGAAATATTCAGATCTAAAGGTACATCTGAAGTATTGCACTTTTATTTCTTAGCCCAACTGTCAAACCCAATGTTTACCATGATAGCATGATCCCTAGAAAAATGATTGGTATCGCTTCGAGCGAGACCAATCATTTGTCTAGAGGGCATGAACATTACATGAAATCAAGCTGAACAGTTGTAGTTCGATTTTAACATTTATTTCTTACGCTATACGAACAGTAAATAGGTGAAATTATCTAGCCGTGTCTTCATATTTTAGTAATATTATCCTCAATACCATCATATAAATTGACATTGTCTTTGTCGGCCTATTTTATTACATAAACGTTTCCTTCTGCTTTTCTTAACTAAAACATTTTATTAATGTTTTTATTCATTGTACCTATATATACTTTTCTTTCTGTTTTTATTATCTAAAAACATTTTCCCCATTGCATTGTATATGCTACCGATAATATATTTTTGTTTGTTAATATTGTAAAGAAAATTACGAAAATCATTAAGTTACTCGCCTAAGCTAAAGTGAGCTGCATTGATAATACAGTCATGCTCATGACGTGTAGGACTACAGACGAAGGTAACACATCACTATGCATCGAAAATGTACGGTTTTTTTTTACAATGAAAATAGATGCTATCTCATTTTTCTCATTAGAGAAAAGGAAGTAGAGAATAAAGTTGTATGGTAACGACTATTTTTAGCCAATCAGAAACGGGATTTTTAAATTCATTCTAGCGTCGTCGTTCGTTGGCGCTTGGCTTCTTGCGTTGCGTTCATTCATCGTGTTTATGTTGCGTACTTTTCGATTCGCTTGTATGATTTTTCATTTTTGTTTGAATAGTTGAATTTATAGTCGTGTGAGTGTAAACAAAAAGAAAAGTAATAGACAACTTATACCAAAACAAGAATTAAATAGATGCGGACTCTATTATTGTGACAAGTAAATATCTTCTCATCGCGTGTGGTTTTAGAGATAATTTTAGACACCAAAAAGCGTCTAGAACTATAACACGCTGTGATATTTGTTACAGAATGTCGACAAGAAGTGGTAGAATAAGAACAAGCCTTATAGATGCGAGTCCATCGAGAACACGTAAGGGTATTTCACCGACGCGTTCTCCCGCCAGAACGCGGCAAAGTTCGCCACCGTCGCGGAAAACTCCACCTCCCGCCTCGCGCTCGCCTGGCCGTAAATCACCCGCTAGAAAGTCGCCTAGCCGAAAGCCTGCATCCAAGTTTCCAGCGCGTAAGTCGCCATCAAGAACTGCCAAGGAAAAAGAAAAAGATATTATTGAACCAGAAGTAAAGCCTCCAAAATCTCCATCGAAACGACCGCCAATTGAAAGCGATGTGGCCGTTAAATTATCTGATCTGTCTACTAAGTTAACAGCGTTTCGTAGCACGCGCTCTAAACGCTTTGAATACTCTATCAAAGACCTGGCTTCTGACCTGAAGGAAAATGAATTTTCTTTAGATAAAGTAAATGGTTTGGATTCTAATGACGTGTATAGCCTTAGAAACAGGCGATCTGTGGAGGAATTCACCACGCGTCGCTCGAGTAGATTGCGTGAGTCTATTGACAATGTGCCAGACATCAGAAGAAGTGTCAGTAAATCATTAAGCCAGAGTAAATCAATAAGCAAATCTGATAGTAAATCCTTAGGCACATATTCAGATGAGGAAAATTCGGAAGAAGAGTTCCAAAGACAGAAATCTAAGTTGATAACGAGGAAATTAGCAACTCCGCTTCGAAGGAGCATAAGTAGTTTAACTGAGATTGCAAACAAGTGGGAGTTTGGGGGAAGGATCGGATCAGCTTGTTTAATGATCCTTATACCTTTAACAGTGATTTCTGTTTTAATCTCATGTAGGAAATCTTGTTCATTTCATTCCCTATTAGATCTGTCTGCTTATAAATCTCTTCAAGCTTTCTTTAGTTTGGAAGCACTAGGTTTTATCTTTGTGCAATATTTAATTCAAGCAGTATTTGCAGTAGTACCTATATTAGGTACCAAATCTGACCGCATGGATGACACAGGCGCAAAACACTGTTTCAATGCATTTTTCTCAAGTATTTTTACAGTTACTTTATTATTCACTATGGATTTTTACCATGTTATCGATAAAGATGCTTTATTGAATGAATATTTGAGACTGGCCATCACATCATACATTTTTGCTGTTGTTATAAGCATAGTGTTGTATGTAAACAGTTATAAGAAAGGTTCTGATGAGTTGAATCAATATGGCAATACTGGATATAAAGTATATGATTTCTTTATGGGAAGGGAGATACACCCATTTATCAAGAAATTGGATATCAAACTATGGCTCTCAAGAGTTGCAAATATCAATGCTGTAAGTATAATCTAATTTATTATCTATCTTATTACAAATTTTCCTTCCAGCAAAACCGCTATAATGACTTTAGACTTAGTGTGCATGGCTGCCTTTTAGTGGTCATGAGTAGCTTATGAGCAAAAGCTCACTAAAATACTATAAAAAAGTTATACAAATGTATTCCACCTAGAGTTCCTCTAGATTTTGTCTTTATGTGTGATACAAAAAATTTTTTTTTTTTAAAGACAACTGCTTTAGTACTAAATCCTGTGTCGCAGGGAACTTTACAAACATACAACTAACGGACACAATGAACACCCAGACTTGAAACAACAATTTATGAATCACACAAAGTGTTGTCTCGTGTGGGGATCTAACCCACAACACTGCGGCACAGTGTCAAGCGGTGAGGCGGCTGCTTAAACCACTACGCCAACCATGCAGTCAACAAAATATGCCTTAATTTTCAGATGTTGCTATGTAACAGCTAGTTTAAATTTTAAAATTTATAATATTATTAATAATTGGTAGACTCAGAAATGTTACTAATATTTGAATAGGTAGATTATCCAATCCAACTAGGAAAATATTCTCATAATAGGTCTGAGTTATCAACATTACAATGAATGCTAATGAAGTACTGATGTTGGAATGTTCATTAAATATGTATGTAGGTACCTATGTCTATTAAATATGTATTTATTTTAATAGCTACCAATTACAATCAAGGTTTAGTTGATTGACTCAAGTTTAATCTATGGCAACCTTGTAATAAAAATTGTAAATGTTTCAAATTGAATCCAAATTATTAATCAATCCTAACACAACCATGAACCATTGCTGTTATGTCATTAACTTTTGTTAAGTTGAAAATGTTTTTCATAATGTTGTAGGTAGAAGCTTATTACTGTTTACTATGTAGGGTTCCAAGAGGCTAACAATTTTAGCTGGAAAACTGACAAAGCTAGGATGTTCAAAAGAACAAACTTAAGTTGACAGTTTAAAATATTACTTGCTGCTTATGGGCAGTAGGTAATCATTATGGCACAAATACCATGATTATATATCACATGATCCCAAAACAAAATGTTATACATATATACTTATATAGTAGTATTGAACTTATAAGGAAAATTATGTATGAACAAAAATATAATGGCTTATATTTTTGTACTACTGCAGATCTAGTTTTGATTGAATTGTGAGTTTTTTTTATGGGTACATTTGTCACCATTTTCTATATGCGCCTCTGACTGTCTCGACTATCCGCAATGGGTGGTTTTAAATGAAGTATGGAAACTTTCCCTTTGTGAGACAACTTTTTTTTTTTTTTTTTTTGACTCATGGTGGAAACCAAACAATTTACGGGCTTACCCCCCTAGGCTGGGCCCCTAAAGGGGCTCAGTCCAGGGAGAGTGTGGTGACTCCCCGACGAGAAGCGCCGGGACTACCCACTAAAACCACCATGGTGTTCCTCTATCCGATCCCATTGAATGGCAGGGTCACGGGAACTACGTTTGTATAACTGCCGCGACCCCACCTGAGCTGGCCCGCCGAAGCAGGCCCCGTCCCTCGCATGCATCCATCTGCATACATCATAATTTGTCCTCATACATCCTCTTTCATACTACGAGCGGAAAAGAACGACGTAGTCTACTAACGCTACGAGAGGCGCACGCGGAACACGTGCGCCGCCTCTCGGGCCTAGCGGACGGCGGGCAGTCAAAAACAGGCCCGACGCCCGTTGGCGTGTACTCACGGTGGCCGGAGATCGTTGAGCGCCCTCCGGCGACGACGCCCGGTTCTGCGGGTAGAGACAGGTCGCGTGGGCTCCCTATCCCGCTCCGCCGCCTCCTTGATCGACATCACCGTCTCACAAAAGGAGGCGGCGGCGTCCCAACACATCTCGCTCCGGACCATGGAACGAATCAAGGTCCGAAGCGAGAGTTCGACCACTCCTATCGCCGCGACTAGGTCCCGGCGCTGCGATACCCAAGCAGGGCGTTCCGCCAAGGTGTGCAGCGCCGTGTCCTCTACTGGGTCACGGCGATCTCCGCAGTGGTGACATCCGGGCGTCTCCTCCCGGCCAATGCGGTGCAGGAACCGGCCGAAACAACCATGGCCGGTTATCACCTGTGTCAACCGGAAGGTGAGGGCGCCATGTCGTCTCTCCAGCCACTCGTCGAGTACGGGCCTCACTGCTTCGATGCAGCGAAGCCCCGCGCTGGGGTGCGTGAGTCGCTGTCGCCATTCCGCCACTAGGACCTGTCGGAGTTCTGCCTTCCGCGCCTCTATCTCGCGAGGCGCGGGTTCTCCGCCTAGTAACCGGGCTTCGCGGCGCCACTTATAAAGCGACGCCAACAGCCCAGCCTGTAGGTCCCAGGGCGGATTGTGAGACAACTGGGAACGCAATAAAACTAGCACTGGCCCCCCCAGGGGATATGTCATAAATAGTTCAGGGCGATTTCTTTACCCCATATGATTTTTTTATCATGGTGTGGCAGGACCATGCCATGTTACCTACCAGTAGTGAGCCCACTGCCATAACTACCATAAATATAATGTTTTTATAAACAAAAACATTACATAAATTATTGAGAGTATAAAATAAAGTGAGTTGCTCAATTATTTTCAGTATCAGTCCAAAAAGTAATGATATTTCAGCTTAAGCCATAACGACTGTGTACTATGTGGACTATGAGTACTCTCTTTTCACTTTCCTATATTTACATTTTATCTTTTGTTTTGTTTCAGCTGATTTTGTTGTCACTGATCTTCACGCAAGGTATCCATATAAAGCTGAGTGAAAAGAAGGATATAACATTGGAAACAAGCAATCTGACGTTAGACAACTTGACACTTTTGCTGGACAATGTACAGTTGAAGCCTACAATTATATTATTCTCTATAATGCAAATAGTTTATGTACTAAACTTTATTATGAAGGAGCATAAGATCACTTCGACATTTTACTGGCAGTGTGAGGGTGTAGGGTATCTCCAGACTGTGTCGAGCGCCCTCTACCCGTTTTATTTCACAACTGTATCTAAACATGTGGCCGATACTGCATTAGTCCTGTCGACTAACACCTTAATCTTTGCTTCTGTACTCTTTATGCTGGGATTTCTAATAATGCTTGTTAGTAACAATATTAAATATGAGTTCAGAAAAAATCCACTACATCACAGCTTCGCAAGTAAGTAACAATTTGTATAGCAATTAATTAGTTTTTATGCTTTTTATATTGTGGGTTTTTGGGTATATGTATTATTTTTAAATGTAACATCTATTATAGGACTTAATTCTATTTTGTGTAACAATTTAAGATTTAGTATGTAGATCACAGTGTGTGCACCTTGCAATGCTACTGATAAGATCTGTTAGGCTATTGGAATAATTGTTACAATTTGGTAATTTTTGCACATATTGTGATCACAGAAAACAACAGAAGTTTTTCTTCAGAAAACTACACAAACTTAGTATTTTACACACCTATACTTTTGTAATCAGCAACTGGCGAGTGCTGCACTGGCAAAACATGAACAACATGTTTTTGTATAATCAGTCAGTGGTAATGCAATGTACAATAGAGATTGTTCACCTGAATTTTTATCGACATATGTTGCTGATGTACATTATTATCTAACTAAACCATCGAGTCCAGTTTAGAAACGTAGACTGCTAGTTACAATCAGTGGCGGCTCGTTCAACGGAGCGCTGGAGCAGTGAACTCCCAAAATTATAAAATATATGTAGGTACAACGCATATAAACTTTTTCTATAAACATACTCAATATTTTAATACACACCTATTCTCTTTTCTATAATGCATATCCTCAAATAATTATTTGACTACTAAGCTGCTTATCATAATTTTGTCAACAGTCTTGAAACATATCTACATAGGTATTTTTGTTGAGTGGAGCGCTCAAAACAGCGCTCTTCGTTGACGAAAGCTTAGTACAACGCTTAGTACTGAAATGTAATGAGTGCGAAAGAGAGAGCGTTCCATGCGCTGGGCGCGTGAGACAAAAGATTTGTATGAGAAATAAGCCAAATACGGAGCGGCGCTCCTCGCTAGCTTGACGAGGTGCGCATGCGCGAATATGTTACCCGACTAAATGATATTACGATTTGTCACGAAGAAAAATTAAAACGTGTGCGCCGTTTATTTTTAATAGTGTTTTGCCGGTATCATTTAGAATGTAAACAAAAGCAAAACATCTCTCTGCAAGTGCGTTGGTAATTAGAAAAGGATTGGTGTTTAAAATTTAGTTAATTGTATGTGTGATTGTGTGTATATGTTTAAGAAAGACAGTTAAATTGTGTTACTAATATGGAATATAACAGCGTAAACTTTATAAAAAACTGTGCAAGACTTATAAAAACGACCAATATGATAAAACGCTTTGGTTATGTGGTTGCGAAATTGCGAAGGAAGTAAGAAGCTATTTTGTTTTCCGTGGAAGTATTTTGTTTAGTGGCGCCGGAGTTGATACTGCGTGGACGGTTCAGGTAGGTATTGATGATTTAGCACGTCATCTTACTAGGTATTAATTATAAAAGCATTCACAAAATAAATGGTAAGCAGTTTCATCTTTTTTTTTAGTGAACACCCAATATAATCTTTCACGAGCCGCCACTGGTTACAATATTATGTAATTTATAGTTATTTATCACCCGCGGCGCTTTAGTGAGCTCAAGGCGTGCCAATGTGGCTATCATCTCAACGTAAAATAAATTAATCCTCAGCATTTATGATACACATAAGATTATTCAAATCGAAACTACTTTGGACAACTAACCAACAAAATCTTGTGCGGACAAAATGATTTTGTCGAACTGGTCTTACATATTTTTGTAATAAATATTAGTCACTCACAGAACACAAGTATTGTTTTAGTTGATTTTTTACTTCATTGCGTAACACATTTACATTTTGTTTTTCAGACCTAGAATCCATGCCGACATTCCACGGAAACAAGTTACTGGTCTCCAGCCTGTGGGGAATCCTTCGTCACCCGAATTACACAGGCGATATATTGGTGCACATCGCTTTAGCATTGCCCGGAGTCTTATCAGGCCAGTATATGGCAGCATTGCCCGCGGTTATAACAATTTTTGTATTGATGCATCGTGCTTGGCGTGACCATGCCAGATGCCAGCGCCGTTATGGCGCTGCCTGGCAACGATACTGTAAGAAAGTCCCATCAGTTATAGTCCCAAAACTGCTTTAAATGACTAATATTCCCATACTAGTTAGTAAGCAGTGCTCTAGTAAGCAGAATTACCGGTATCCCCTACAACAATATTTTTCTTAGATGCTATGACATGAACTAAGACGATTTCCTTTGATCGCTAAGCAGTAGACTTGTGCTTCCCGCCTGATCAATCAATTACTTCATACTAAACTTGCTATAATTTATTTAGCTTGCCGTTTGGTTGACGGCATAGAATACAAGTGTCACCACCCCCTATCTTCACGTGGGTGTCGTAAGAGGCGACTAAGGGATAAAACGATGCAAATACCATCTTTGCGTAGAGACGGAAAACTCGACATCAAACCCTATACGACTGCCTCGTTGGTCTCGCGGCGTAAATATGCGCGTGGGATCGGGAGGTCCCGGGTTCGATTCCTGGGTCGGGCGGTGTTATTGGGTTTTTCTGTCACGAAATTCTCAGTAGCAGCACGGAGTCTGGAAATGTGCCCGGTACGGCAATAGGCTCGCCCCTTATTACGTGGGACTAAAGTATATCTGGCGAAAAGTGGGTGTAGAAATACACCTCTGCCTACCCCTTCAGGGATAAAAGGCGTGACGATATGTATGTGTAATTTATTTAGAGGATACGACTGGTTTTAATTTGCATTGAAGGTGTTTCTAGAAAACATACACAAACAAGCACAATTTTACGTGTTTCTGTTGGGACATTTTGAGTATTTCATTACTTTATAGTAATATCAATTCTATATTATAAAAATAATTATTATATATTTAAGATTTTTATGTAGGACAGATTTTATGTATACACTCTTTTGTGTAAATAATTTAAATTAAGTATTTGCCGCAATACATCACAATATTGTTATAATTGATAGTTAATTTACAGATCTCTGCATGCCAACTTTTTATTTTTAATGGATTTTTATTATAATTGTATTTGTTATAGTAAATAGTATTTTAGATTTATTGCTATCGCTTGAAACCACCGTACAAAATTGGAATACTTAATTTGCTCTCTTTATTAGATTTTTTTAATTATTGGTATTTTTTCTAAAGCTATTGACTTAAAAGACAATTTTGTTAGGTAATGTAGTTTATAGTAGAATTTTTTTCGGGCGAAGACTTGAAAGCGCTCTCAAACATAGATAGTAGAATATTAATAGTGTAATTGATTGAGATTTGAGATATAATGTGTCGGTAAGCAAGATTCTTGGCGTGTATCAAAATTTACTCAAAATCTATTTTTGTGACATTTTATTTTTAAAAATTAGGCTTTAAGAATATGGTATAAAACCGTCTAAATTCTGAAATTGTAAGACTATTTTTTTTAGGCTATTGTTATTAAGAATTATGGAAATTAAGAATTTTAGTATGTAAGTTACAAAATAATGAAGTCCTTATAAGACAGAAATGAAATTTAAATTTAATCTCAACACTTAAAATTACATATTGGTGAACTTAATATTAAGAATCTCGATTTGTAAAGATCTAACAGGCCATCTTATTTGTAACCATTATGTTGTTTTACTTTTTTCTATTTTAAACTATTGCAAGTACATTAATTATGCTATATTTTACTTTACAATTCATTTTCATGATGATATTATTTGCTTTTGACAAAGCGACTTTATGTTAGTTCTGACAGGGTTGACATTTCTACAATGGCACATTTTCAAAATCGATGGCCGGTATATATACCCGGTTATCCATTCCTATCTCGCCACATGATTAACAGTAGGTTTGTTGACGTAGTTTTAATCATTGTGCCTCAAAACTTGCAGTAACTGCGGGAGTGTTATGGATTATAATATTAATGTTTTAGAATCATGTTCAGTTACATTATTATTTAGTAAGGCGTTTTGCTCAATGTTTTGCGCATAAATATAACGTATGAAATACTTATAGGAAAAATTATTCCGCCTTTTCGGATCAATTTTGAATCTAGTTGTAACTTGCCATATTAGGACAAAATTGTATTTTGGATTTTTAATGTATTTGGGATTAATTTTAGTTTTTTTGTTGTGTTGAGAGTGTTTTCATATTGACTTCACTTATTAGTTTTATGAATGTCACAAACATTTTAAATAAATATTGTGTACAAAGTGTAAATATTGTTTCATTGCATTAAATCCTCGTCGATATTTCTAAAAGAGTTGCCCAGCAAATCTTCGTAAAGTTAATTGAAATTGCCTAAAATAAAACAAAGATTATTTTCATTTATTTATTTTCTATAAAATACACATACAATTTGTAAATAAACAATTCAATATTCAAATATCTAATTTACAGATTCGTTCCTAAACGTATTCATTACGTCCACGCTATGATTTACTGTTACATGGATGCAAATTCATTATGCAACAATCATTACAACATCAAATAAATATTTTTGATTACCTATACATTAAAAAAAGTGTTATGTATTATGGACATTCCCAAATCTACAAATGGCTGATATGTACTTCATTTCCGCGAATATATTTTGGAACAACGAATTCGAAGAGGACTTACAAAATGTTGGTGAAATATGTAAATCATAGAAGCTTCAGAAGATATGACATCGCATGCAATGTAACATTTACGTCCTATGGGACAACAGCATCTATGTATACTAAAGTAACTAACATCAAGTACCTGTAGTTTTATACTAGTACATGGACCTTAAGACAAAATCGATATTCAGTAAGTTATCATTCTAATAGGCCTATTATAAACGCTCTGAATAATTAGTGCAACCTATTATTATTGAAAACTGTTCATAAATCAGTAAAACGAAGTTAGATTTCGTTTACAAAAAGGTTGCACTCTCGTAAGGGTCATTTTGGCACTAAGATAATTACAATTCTGTTACATACTTTAGATTTATAAATAGCATTTAAAACTCAACGTTAAACGAAGATAAACCTAGGATCGTACATAGTTTATTTTTATCTAATAACTTTACCTAATTTTGATCATAAGATTGAGTTTTTATCCTAAATGTATATTTTAGATTTCTTAGAACTCAACATACATATTATTTAGGATAGTTTACATCGAAAAATAATATAGGTATCTATCAACTGCTTGTCATACAATAGTTTGAACGTAACGGTTTTAGTTGGGAAGACACATAAATATATTATCTATGTAAGCTCGACCAATTAAACGAGGTTTTAAGCGTAATGGGCAAGATAAGTGTGGGATGTCGGTAATCAGAGTGTAACAATAGAATTATTATGACCCAACGGCTGACCTAATTTAGGGCCAGCACAGACAAATACCGTTGTATTTGTCTGTGCTGGCCCTGGCTGCCTGGCGGTTTAGAAGTATTGATGCGGTGGAATGACCGCTGATATTCTCTCCTTGTTACTCATCTGAGCGCGTATCTACAGTTTAAATCTGACCCATTGTTTATGTAGTACATGAAAATACTTGCATAGCATGTATGTTGGCTAAAACATTCTAAGCATCATATCATCATATATAGGTAATAGTGTATTTATCTATTCAAATATCAAACACAAAATACCTTAATATCATTTAGATAATTATTTCATCACGTTTTAATCACATTATACATTAATTAATAAATACATAATAGTGTTATTTGCGTGTTATTATTTTCAGTATTTTATGCCAACTAGTTATTTGGTTCCATTTAACATTCACTATGAAAATATACACATTTAAATCTATATTATCAGTATTTACAAGGTATACCTATTTACACAAACGATTATTTTAGAAAATATTTAATTTACTCCGTAAGTATACGACATTTTTGGGAGATGTTATGGTGTGTAAATAATCTGATTATTATTGTATTCCATAAAAATACATAATAAACAGCTATATTGATTTGTTATAGATTAGTAGGTGAAGATTTAAAATTCTTGTGTTTAAATTAGGTTTAAACCGCAGACACGGAAAAAATATTATATGGCAGTGTTTTCTTATGACCCTTTTTGTCTGAGCTATTAAATTCAAAATTAGTTACAGCTAGCTACTGCTTAGGCCTTCTCTTTGCAGAAAAGAAGTAATGAGTAGGTACTCTAAGGTTCTACGCTAGGTAAACGCTGCTTCACATCAAGCGATACATGACACAGACAGATCGGTTATTGTTGGTTTACAATAACAAAGATTGATTGGCTTGCGCCTTTCAGAGCCCCTAGTGTGAGATTGCATCGATTTTTGTCGAGGGGAACTATTTCCAATTGTTAAAAAAACGCCACCTAGCGGACTTAACTGATCGGTACTATCCACTATGATCGCTATTGAGATAGAGTCGATTCTAATGTGAACTCTCACTGCACTTAGAAGCACTGTTAGGGGAAAAATATCATAACATTGTTTTACGCATCGTACGATGTCATAAATATACAATAGACCACTTTGGTAGGCATACTATAAAATATCTTTAAAAATAACTTTTATACTCTAAATACTATGAAAAATGGCCGGAACGATTTGAAATGAAGAAAAGCAGATTTTGAAGATCTAAAGAAAACTATGTTTAGATATTGGGCATAGGTAGGCATGTGTATCTAGGTGTATTTTTTATTTCTGCCCAATCAAACTGACTTCACATTACTTGATGATACAGTGTAATCTTTGAAGTCTTCCATCTAAGCTTTCGCCATGCCCCGATTAACCAAGAATAAGAAAGGAGCAAGTTAGCTGGCAAGGATTCCCACATTTTTATAACAATTATAGGATACCTATCTGTTCTACAGTGTAAGTATGATATCTACCTACATATTGAAAACTAGCAGTGCCCGCGTCTTCGTACACGTGAAAACCTGACTACATGCATTATTTTTGGGTCAGAATAGATTTTTATAAATTTTCTTTAAAACTGCGATGACGTAGACCATACACCTGCAGTCAGTCATATTTGAACCGCACTGCATGATTTACAGCTTTAGGCATAAGATTATTTCCAGATTTCAGCTGTAAGGAAAACGTTGAGTAGCAAAGTGAAAGGTGCGTTTAGATATTATTTAGCCCGTCTAGGGCCGCCACAATTATCTGCGAATTTTAGAACAAGTATTTTCAATAGTAAATTGTTCAGATATCAGATAAGCTTTATAAGAAGATATTCTATAACTAGAAAACAGTTTAAAATATGTATTTTTAGTACTATTATCAGTGATATTCAGATAAATCTACGTTTTGGAAATAGGTACATAAATTTTATTAGATAGATATAAGACTATATTTTTGATAGTTATACTAGAATTTTGCCTAGAAGAATTCATCAAACTAGATCTTTAAAATGTTTTATAGATACATTTATGTACTTATAGGTACATCTATTTATAAAATAAAAAAATACCGTTATGTATGTGTCGATAGATATTACTTTTGACGACAAAAAGGACATTATAAGTTTCCACATTGCATAAGTACTTTTGCAAATGTTTAGCGTATGTTGACAAACTTAACCAGATTGCGAAAGTGGTACCAAAAGCCAGTTGAAAGCTACATCTAGTATGGGACCTATCAAGACTTTAAGGAGGAACCCTTTTGAATAAGTACTATCTATAAAACTATATGTGGAATCATATCAAGTTCTTAAATGGACACTTAATTATAATATTCTTTATTAGTAAAATTTCTATATATTTTATTATTATAAAATAAGCTTAAGGTCACATCCATTGTCGACATCTTACATACATAGTTCCGGACTTTCCCTCCATATTATGAAGCAAATTGTGTGATTTATAAAAACTTTCATGAACATTTTCTTTGCTAAAGCTTCTCTTATAAATAAGGCATTTCTTAAAGTACCATAATCAAAATTTCGAAAGACTTCACGCATCTTGTTCTCACACACATCTTCCACCTCAATTCCTAAGATTGGTCTGGTTACAACTAAGGGCGAATAACCAGTTATTATTTAAAAATTGTAACTCTAACAAATATCTATTAATTAAAATTACGAATTGGCGCACCATACGTCTGTACTGGCAAAGATTTGCGTTTGTTTCGCAGGCTATTCTCGCATTTGTGTTGTATGCGTAGTAAGTGAGTGCAGTAGATGGAAACACTGGAAATAGCTCAAGAATCTTTTAAGTACAATATGACGTGGTCGCCAAGTCGTAATGTCAGGGATTCAGGCGTGGCTGAGGACGCACGCCGCCGGATGGACGTCAGAAATTGCTATCAAACACTCCCATCGACCTCGTGATGTCTTCGTCACGTAAACAGCAATCGAGGAATTCGTCTAGCGTCAGCACCCCGTCACGATTCAAGTCCATTTTCTGAAATTGAGAGAAAATATCTTTGTGTTAGAAAAAATCTCAAAAGAAAGTGGCATAGGTAAGCTAAGGCCTAAATCTGTGTTGAGCAGATCCGGATGGAGCAGGTTTAAATACTACTACAGCGAGCAGAGTGGCGCGCCACCACTAATTATATCTCGCTTTGTTACTTGCAAAACAAGGGTCATTTAATTTGTTTTGCGTTGTTTTGTTATGTACCAAAAAAGTCGACCACATTCACTTAAATGTAACATAATTACTTACAACGACAGATACGTAGGTACCGCTTCATTGAGAATTAAGGGTCTATCAGTAAACCTACGCAGGTGAAACTAATCGGGACAACGGGGTAGCAGTTCAGGGTTTGGGAAGAAATTCAGAGAATTGAAACCCTATAGCGACTGACATATGGCTTTCGGTGTGCTAATTGCTGCATGCTCTATTTGATAAATGATTTTCAACTACAAGCAGATTGCAGAGACAATGAAAATTCTTCATTTTGTAGCAGTCTCAGCAGAGAAAAATATATTCGTAGGGCTTCTGAACAGTGTGGTCAGGTGGTGGTTTTGATCCAGACATTGAGCTGTTATACGAAACCCGCGCGTTTTTAAGACTAATATAAACGCTTGCTGACCACGAGTTGCTGAATATGTCTAGTGATCTAGTCATTGTGCCGTCCATCGAATAGCGTCAGCGGTAACATCCGGTTTTATTGCATACGCTTGACGAGTTAAATAATAACAAGTAAGTATCCCCACGTAAAAAAAAAAGGTACCTGAAACAGTCTATCCACTTTTTCCTGAACTGCGTCGTCGTCAACAAGGGGCTCCACTATCTTCCCCATGAGGTCGTATATCGCTGTGACGATCTCAGTCATTTCTTCTTTAGTAACACACCCGTCACCGTTTATATCGTATAAAGTAAACGTCCAACGTAATTTCTCTTCTAAGGTCCCTCTCGATAGGACTGACAGCCCCGTTACAAATTCCTGGTAAAAGAAAAGACCGTATTAGGATATTATACCTATATATGCTTGTGCGGGGATCTTTTTAACAAGTAGGTATGTGACGTTTGTACTTTACATAATGTATGTGAATAAGTTATTCACGAGACAGCAGTGTAACTTTAGGTATGGATGGGCGGACCCGAAATCATACCCTGAGAGACACCGAGCTTAACTTTAATTTTAACGTATAAAAGGCAAATGGACGTGTTGCTTTCACTCGGGACCAACTCTTTACCCTGTGAATGTTTCGACTTCTAATATTTGATTCTAATTGACGATCTTATTTTTCTACTGTTGTCTCTACATCTATGATGTGACAAGCTTACCTCAAAACTTAACAAGCCACTTCTGTCTTGGTCCAACGTATTGAATACGTAATGTGCATATTGCGCCGTGTTCGCTGAAACAAAACACACAAATAGGTATTTATAATAGTAAAGATGATTGCTTTAAACAAAGACTAAAGTTTCTATGTACAATTTCTACAAAGGACCTGAAATAATGCATTTTTTTTAACCCTGAGTTACGCATTTTCTTTTGAAAAGTCGTGAATCAGGATTTAAAAAATCACCTACAAAGTCCGTCCTAGATTCTTCTAGAAAGCAGTAATCATCAGCCCTGTAGGTACGTACGTATATACCTAAATTGGCCTACTGCTAGGCACGCAGTATGAGCTCTTCTCGATATGGGACTGGGAAGGGTTAGATAAGTCCGTCACGCTGGCAGACAGAGTGCGGGTTGGCAGACTTCTTGACTTTCGAGAACATTATGCAGGTTTCCTCATAATAATTACAGTCACCGTTTAGCAAGCAATAATTATTAACAATGTAATACGCACACAATAGGGAACAGGTGTGCGCCGTGAGATTCAACCCGAGGCCGCGAGGCCTAGGCTATCGCTGCTAAAGAGTAATACTTACCTACTTTTTATATTATTCATCAGTTAATAATATGTTAGGTCTAAAATTATGTAGGTACCTAGGTATATGTATCAAATGAGTAGCTTAGATACGAATATTTAATGCAACATTCCAAATCCATTGGTTATGAATACACCTACAGCAAAGAAAATTATTTTTACCGCTTTTATACCTACCTACAGGTTGTTCTACAAATTGCTAGACATCTCTTTATTCCTGGTTGCACCTAACCTACGGAGTTATTTTGATTTCGTCTACCACTGAGATTTATTTTATAGAATTATTTATAAGATTTGCAGGATCCAGAGTACTATAAGTACTCCACTTGCTATAAATAACTGACCATCAAACTGCAGTCATTTATTATTTAGACTAGCTGATCTTAAATTGAATTTGGCTTACTAAGGTCCGTGCACACCCAACGGCAAAATGCTCGCGCATGGTCGAGCAGATTTTTGATTGCTCAGCCATGCAGGCGGCATACTCGCCCTTCCGTGAGCAAGCTCCGTTGAAAATGCTCTAGGTTGCCAGGCGGGAGTGTATGGTCAACTTTTCTTCGTCCAAGATTTCCAACTGACGCTGGCCGCGCCATAAGTAGTAATCGCACGTCCACACTGTGACAGTCTTCTCGCTGTGGCATACTGTGCGCGGGCGACGGCTCGAGTACGCTCGCGCGCATGTAGAACGCATACTCGAACATCTTGCAAGCTCGAGCATCAAGTTTGGACGTGTATTCAATTTTAAAATGAATGGAATTCTCATAAGACTAATTTTTCAATGATTACACAAAATGCTCTGCTCTTGGTGTGCGCTGACGCTAAAATAGTAAGCCAGATTAATCACCTTTTCACTAAACAGTGACTTGGAAGTTCTCTTTAAAATACATATGCAATTTCAAAGTAAGGTAATGAAACTATTTTATCGAGATTTCCATTCATGTTATGAAATCTTGCTGATGAGTCATCTTTGAAGAATGAGTCATCAGGTAGGTATTACGCACGTTGATACAGTCAGATAAAATTATCAAGCACAGCTAGAATAATTTGCAGGATGGTCAGACCCAATAAACAAATGTTGCAGGAAAGCCCTTTATCCTGTTGATGGATTATATCTATATTTTATACTTAGTAAATTTTAAACAAAATAATTATATAATGGTGACAAATTTACTTTTTGTTTGAATTTGTCAGTTTCAATACCCTATGTATATGAAAAACTAAATCAATAGGTAAATTATCTCTGCAACAAAAATATTTTTTTGGACATAGATAAACAAAGAAAAAGACTAGGTGGTTTATTCTTTAAATTTAATTTATTTCAGATTTTTATTACATCAGTGGCTATAGTACTGACATTTGGTTTGGACACGAGTCTCATAAATTATTACCATACAGCTTGGAAGTGTATTTAAAGATTTTTACACACTTAAAAATTAGGAGCTGATCTGTACTAAAAAAATTATCACATTGGAATAATGATAGAACATTTGGTTTACCTCAAATTTTCTCCTTAATTAAATACAGTAAGTATACAGTACTACAGTTTCAAGACACACCTAACTTGCTAAGTTATACAAAGCTCAGTTAATCCATAGTGTATCCCAAAAATTACATTTGTTTGCATTCATTTTTATTTTAATATTAACTTAATGTTAAAGTAGAGATATAATTATAAGGTACACCACATCATCGTCGGGAATTGGACAGTTCCTTAAGTTAAGATTTACACTAGGGGCATTGCACCACCAGTCTGCTGTTGGTAAACCTCTATTGTGTCGCCTTCTTCCATCTCCAGTGATGTTGGTGTGTCATTCTCATTGATTGGTTGTCCATCAAATCTGAATCGCACCACTTGCATTGATAGACCCTGAAAATAGCAATCATAATATTTAAATGTTTTGTTGTTGTAGCATTATCTCTATAATCACTAAGTTGGTTAAGATTGCAGAAAGCAGTTGGATGCAGGTGGCTCAATATCGGTCTGTGTGGAAAAGCTTGGGGGAGGCCTATGTCCAGCAGCAGACATCACTAGGCTGACATGATGAATCCTTGGCTCACGGCATTTATTAAGTTTTTATGCTGACATGATGAATCCTCTGCTCACAGCATTTATTAAGTTTTTATGCTGTAGCAAGCATGCTAACAAACCACCATAGCCTTTTAAATATGTAATAAAATCACTGGGTTGAGTGGCACTGTCACCCATCTTCCAGATTGTGTTGTGACCTTTTTTGGTGTTTTAATTTTGTGAACTTTACTGAATTTGGTAAAAATTATTAAACTTGTTGCTGCCCACATAGTTTGCCGATAAAAATAAGGTAATTTTAGGTAGTTAACCATTTGTGTTATAAGGTTTATCTAAATCATAACAACCATTCTTGCACTAGCAAGTAAGAAACATGCAAATATTCATAATAATCATCAGCCAGATGCCTCCAATAGCAAACAACTGAGCCCAAATTTCAGCGTTTCGATCCAAATATTGTTGAATGCCAGACAATTAAAATCGGTTATTTGTCACACTGATCAGTGCATTGGAAGTCAACGACTTAATGTTACTATAACAATTCAGGAACCCTACGTGTGAATTGGCAAATGCAATATATACATACTGCTATTAGAATTTATAAACATAATTTTCCTGTAGCATTATGACAATGACAAAATGACAAACACAATAAACAAAGAATTGTACGAGTTTATCCCAAGTTCAGTGATTTGAACTATCTAGGTAACCGACCCAGAATGTTCATAAGCCACATAATAATTATGAATTACCATGTAACCTCAATAAAATAACTAGTTGAATGTGTTTCTTACATTCAAACCATATAACTTTTTTAATTGTGTAGTTATATCAAGTTATTATTACACATTCTTTTGGAATATAAGATATGAAAGAACTACTATTTTCAAGATTATCTAAGAATAAACTTAATAGATTCTGTTGATAGAGATTGAGCAAGAGGTAGCTGATTATTTTAGAAATGCACATGGCTTCCTTTTGTCTATGGATGTTATTAGGTATATACAAATGTATTCCTGAATTGAGAAGAAGGATGTTTGTTTATAATTCAGCGCTTCATGAAATCTTTATACAAATACTAAAATGTTCCAGATTGAATTTTCAAGAGTTCTGTAAATTATGTAGAAATGAATGGATTTCCAAGTTCTCTTGTCTTGAGAAATTGCCTACTGGTTTTTCATGGCTCAAACACAACAAATACAAATCAACAGGGTGGAATAAATGTCCCACTGTATTTTAACTTAGTAAAGGTCAAAGGCCGCATAGCAAACAAGATGCACTTACCGCTCTATCACAATAAGCATTCATCAATTTTCTCAGTGGTGTGTGTTTTTTAATTTTGAACTGCACAATGGCATTATCTTGACCTAAGACTTTCAAGTTGATGTGTTCGCTTTCTCCCTGAAATACAAATAAAAGAACCATGGAAATTCATCTCAAGCACAATATGGTAAAACACTACACTTTCAAGGCAGGTTACCACATTTTACTAATAACGCCATGTCGGTGAAGCACTGTTTTGTTAAATGCACTGATAATATAGTAATATACGCACCTTCTTTTCGTCAGACATTGTGAAATTAGTTTATTTAAAAGTTCTGTCAACACAGAGCAGCAAAGCCGTTGAAAATCCAAAGATTAACAAACGAAAAACGCACTAGTGACAGATCTTGAGTCCGATGGCGTGGTAATGGCGTCCGGTCGTGGCTTGGAGGAAACAGAGCAGGTTTACCAACACATGCGCAGACGGGAGAGCGAAATGGCGGGCTTCTGCGCAGTAGAACTCGTTGAAAATTTAATTTAAAAAGAGGATATTTTTGCCAATGTGAAAAATATTATACGTTAATAATCTATCATGAATATTTATAAATATACAAATTCAATATAACTGCTACTATAGAGATTTCAATTGAGTTATAGTTTGTTTGAGTGCCAATTCAACTATTTGAAATTTCATAAATACATTTATGAGAATTATTTAAAGCGAATCAGTGAAATATTTTTGAAAATCTACAAGGTTTTCTATAATTAGAAAATCAATAGACTTCGATCCTGCTACCAACCGTACAAAGTCATATCCGTCCCTAGTGATGTGACTGTCGTTGAATAGTGTTGTGCAAAGTCGATATTTACGTTCCATTTTATGTATATGAACTTGTTACACAATATTGTGAAATGTTGGATGTTTGATTGTTTTTGTGACTCAGTTTCATTTATTAATAACGTTTGATGAAAATGCTAAGGAATCTCATTTATGCAAATACTTAGTATTGCAGGTAATTTTTAAATAAAATATACTTCATGCATGACTTATAATTTACCGTTATTTATTTTATATTATTTTACAAAATGGAGCGATATGCAAGCGACTGCTACGTCGAAGGACACGGGTTCGATTCCCGCTCAAGTCAAACATTTGTGTGCATGAACATGGATGTTTGTCTTGGTCTGGGTGTTTCTATGTATATTGTGTATGTATTTACAAAATAAAGTATAATTATGTATATTTATCCAATATCTAGTAGTTCTAGTACCCATAGTACAAGCTCTCTGCTTAGTTTGGAACTAGATGGTGTTGTGTGAATGCGGTAGAATATTATTATTATATGTATTAGTGAATAATATATCCGTCCATTCGTTGTAACGTTTTTATGGCGTTAGAAATAAGGATTAAAGTCATACTGCAACTGCCAAGCTTGTAGTATGGCAGTTTTTAGAGGGTCCCTACACACTGTGTGTTTATTTGTGATTTTGACTCCTTGGATTTTGATGATTATTAGTGTGGTCCTATGTAAATTTGATCAAGATCTGACGAGTCGTGTTAAAATTTTTCATATATTATATTTTGAGGAGCTTTGAAGTCTGTATTATTAAAACGTAGTTTTGTTATGTGTATCGTGGTCATGAACATTTAGGGTAGGTACCAACTACGGACCCACCTTGGTCTCGAGTATCAGTTATATCTAATTATTTATGTATTTCTGCTTCTCATATAGCGTTCGTTTCTAAATGCAATTCAAACTGTAGAGGCGTGGAAAAAATTACTTTTTCACCACAGCAGCTCAAACATGCCGCTTTTGCTGCGAGCCAACAGTGAACAAAACGTGATTTTGATTCGAGCGTGAGGCAAAGTAGCTTTTTAATTTTTCAATCTTCAGTGCCACGAATTGACATTGTTCAGCCATAAATTTGAAACATTCGAATTTTACTGTGCTCTGTCTCTTTCACATGCATATAAAAAGTGAGTGAAAAAACAAACCCCTTCGAATTCGAAATTCGATTTTGGAATTCGACCTCAAAGAAAACGCAAAAAAAAAGATATTTGTAATAAAGAAATTACTTTTTTTATATGTTATTGTTTATATGTTTAATTTATTATTGGATATTAATAAAAATAAGTCTAATTAATAGTATAAAATAAGTATTTAACCAACAATGATACATTTGAAAAATAAACATCAGGGACGCGGTATTAAAACGCGATTTAAAAAAGTAGCGGGAATAAAAATTTCGCTGATGCTGATACAGTAGGTATAGCGTAACGGGTTAAATTATATTAATATATAAAATAATCTAAAAAGATGAGTGATACTAGCGATGATGACTGTACTTTAACACCAGAAGAGTTAAATCAACAAGTGATTATGCAGAATTCAATCTATTCCTGTTCATTTCTATGTCTCCTAAGTAATATGTGTTCTCATTGCTGTGGTGAAAAGTTATGTGTGCTACACGAGAGCAAAGTTTTTTGTATCTCGTGCTGTTGAGTCCCTCACCACGCTCAGGATTCTAACTTATAATTCTAACGTATAATCATAGAATCCTTCGCTTGCTCGGGACTCAAAATCAGCACTCGAAACAAAAAGCAACTTTGCTCTCTTGTTGCACAAATAACTAATCCGTTCCAGTAAATGTCATCGCAATGAATTTGAATTGTACGTTCATTATTTCAGTTATAGTATCGAATAGTTTAACAATTTTATTGCGATAATGCTACCTACTAGAAACCAAAGTCACTTAAATGACTTCAACACACTTTCTTCGTTGCCATGTTGTTATTTTGTGAATGTTAAGACATTTTAGCGAGCAAGAAATGCTCTGAGTACTTGGACAAATGTAGCTTACACTTAGGGTTGATAACCATACTTTATAATAACGTATCCTACTTTATTTTTGATAATTATACTTTATAATTTTGCATAGAAAATAAAGTATGTATATGAAAATACTTTGTGGAGGACAAAGGTGTGGTGTACCTCTAACCAAGCTGGGTGGTTGTGCTTGGTGGTCTGCAGGCCGACGGACATACTTTGGAAGTTGTATATAATATGCCGCGTCGCTCGTGAAAGTTGATATCGCAGTTCAGGATTTTTGAATTTTTCCCGCGTTGTTAGGTGGCGAGTGTTTCGTCATTGGCTAGATGGCGTTGTGCGGTTGTTATGTAGCTGGCCGCTACAACTTTATTTCCAAACATTACCGTGATGTGTAAAACAAAACACTATTTATGGTTACTTATATTTCACGTCACCGTGAAAAAAACTATTTAATGTAGGTACACATAAATTTGAATGGATGATGGAAACGATAGACGTCAAGAGATCCGAAAGAAATTCACCAATTATGAAAAACAATTTTCACCTCAGCAGCTCAAACATGCCGCTTTTGCTGCGAGACAACAGTGAACAAAACGCGATTTTGATTCGAGCGTGGGTCAAAGTAGCTTTTTAATTTTTCAATCTTCACTGCCACTGCCACGAATTGACATTGTTCAGCCATAAATTTGAAACATTCGAATTTTACTGTGCTCCGTCTCTTTCACATGCATATAAAAAAGCGAATGAAAAAACAAACCCCTTCGAAATTTGATTTTGGTATTCGACCTCAAAGAAAACCCGGGAAACGCGTAATACCCTAAAATTTAAAATATTTGTAAAAAATAAATTAGGTACGTTTTTTTTAAATGTTATTGTTTAAGTATATGTTTAATTTATTATTCGATTTTAATAAAAATAAGTCTAGTTAATAGTATAAAATTGGTATGTTAGCAATACTTACATTTTTATTTGGAATTTCAACAACGATACATTTGAAAAAGAAACACCAGGGCACAGAGTAGAGTAACTATACCAAAGGGACGCGGTATCAAAACGCGATTTAAAAAAATAGCGGGAATCAAAATTTCGCTGATGCTAATAGCGTATAGCGTAACTTGTTAAACGTTATTTCACTCTATTCCTGTTCATTTCTATGTCTCCTAAGTAAATATACATATTATGTGTTCTCACTGCTGAGGTGAAAAGTTACGTGTGCTACACGAGAGCAAAGTTTTTTGCATCTCGTGCTGTTGAGGCCCTTACTACGCTACGCTCGTGAATCAATCATGGAATCCTTCGCTTGCTCGGGACTCAAAATTAGCACTCGAAACAAAAAACAACTTTGCTCTCTTGTTGCACAAATAACTATTTCACCTCAGCAGCTCAAACATGCTGCTTTTGCTGCGAGACAACAGTGAACAAAACGCGATTTTAATTCTGAACTGAGACTATCGTCTCAACACTGTTAACAAAGTTGCAGGGCTGCCATATCTCTAGAGGGTTTGCCCTCTAAATTCATGTAAAATCCTAAAATCCCTCAATTTACTTTTGAAACATTATAAGTATTATAACGATCAAAAGAATAATCTGAAATGCTTTCATATAGAAAATTTAGAAATTATTGTGAATTTTATTAAATGCTACTCATTCTCTTGTAAATAATCCACCTTAGAAAACGCTTTTTTATAATTTTTAGGATATATTTCTTAGAACTAGTCAATAAATTATTATGTAAAGGTTTTCATTTGAATATCACTACATTTAGCCTTAAAATATTGAGTCCCAGTAGAAAAGAGAGAAATCCCAGTCAGCTTTTTTTACCCCTAAATATAGGGAGAAAAACCGAAGCTTGCAGCTCTGAATAGTCGTATGGCAATCGGTGATTTGATTGTGTACGTGTGGATGGACACAGCCAATTCAATCATAAATCTGATCAAATGTAAAATTATATCGTGTGGTAAATTCGATTTTGGAATTCGACCTCAAAGAAAACACGTTCGAAAACGCGTACCTAATACCCTAAAATTTTAAGTTTGTAATCAAGAAATTACGTTTTTTTAATGTTATTGTTTATATGTTTAATTTATTATTGGATTTTAATAAAAATAAGTCTAATTAATAGTATAATATTGGTATTTAACGAATACATTTTTATTTGGAATTTTAACAATGATACATTTGAAAAATAATCATCAGGGACGCGGTATCAAAACGTGGCCTTAAACAATTTATAGTTGGGCCCAGCAACACCATATCGTCCGCGTAACTGAAATTATTCATGCTGACATTATCAATAGAACATCTGATGTTGGTGCTGCTGAGTTCAACTACAAGCTCGTTCACGTACAGGTTAAATAGCTTGGGAGAACTCAAACCACCTTGTCTCACGCCGCACTCCAGCCTGAACGTGTCGGAGAAGGCATTGGCCCACCTTACGCTATTTGTCTGATTAGCATACCAGAAATGAAACAAATTTTGCACCTGTGCATGCACACCCGTTTTCTTGAGCTTTTGCCATAATACGTCATACGAAACCAGGTTTTACCCACCCCACTCAGCATTTTTTATTCACGCAATTTTTTTAAATCACGTAGTATCTGAGAGACTATTGGCCATTTGTGAAACGTATGGCCATAATCACGGCCTAATATATAACAATGTGAAAAGTGTTTATTTGGTTTTCAAGGCCGTAGGTAAATGTTCATCAAGGGTGCCCCCAATAAAATTAAATGGTGTTGTGCTGAACGGGGTCCACCAGTTCAAGTATCTTGGGCATTATGTTACCGACGGTCTTGATGACCATGATGATATTGAAAGGGAGCGGAGGGCATTGGCGATCAGGAGTAACATGTTGGCTCGCACATTCGCTCGCTGTAGTAAGGAAGTCAAAATTACGCTTTTCAAAGCACGCTGTCAAACGTTCTACACGAGTGCCCTGTGGGTCAACTATACTCAGAGGTCTCTCAATGCCTTCCGCGTCCAATATAATAATGGATTTAGGATGCTGTTAGGGCTGCCCCGCTTCTGTAGCGCCTCGCAAATGTTTGCAGAAGCGAGAGTCGATGGCTTCCACGCTATCGTTCGCAAACATTTAGCTTCCTTACTAACCAGAGTGAGGAGTAGCACTAATAGCATCCTAAAGGTAATTTCGGAGAAATATGACTCGGACATATTATTGAGGAGGTTCATTCGAGTCTTGGTCACTTGACCGGGACTCTGGTGAACCTCTGCAATCTTAATATATAAAATCCTTGCGTTACTGACTACGAAACTACTCGGCGCAAAAAGCTGTCCTTGGGGACCGTAGGGGTGCACTAAGACGGGATTTCCCGAAATGCCCACGGGATCGGGCAAAACGGGAAATTCGAAAACATGTGCGTGCGAAGCTGCTGGCGTCGACTAGTATATTATAAGCTACTTAGCTAAATATAATTACTAACATAGGTTAAGCTAAAAATTGTTACTAACATCATGGACTGTGTCTGCATAAATAAATATATTGTTATTAAAACTGTTACTTTCAATAATTGTACCTTTAATGATTGTAACTTTTAAAATGCTTAGCATGATTTTGATTCATATTAAATAATAAACGTTATTTCAATCTATTCCTGTTCATTTCTATGTCTCCTAAGTAAGTAATATGTGTTCTCACTGCTGCATGCTGAGGTGAAAAGTTATGTGTGCTACACGAGTGCTAAGCTTTTTGCATCTCGTGCTCTTGAGTCCCTCACTACCCTCAGGATTCTAACTTTGATTCACTCGCTACGCTCGTGAATCAATCATAGAATCCTTCGCTTGCTTGGGACTCAAAATCAGCACTCGAAACAAAAAACAACTTTGCTATCTTGCTGCACAAATAACTAAGTATTTCACAGAAAAATACAGTTGGCAAATGGCAATTTATACTTAAAAATGTATCTGACAGCTAAACAAATGCAAAGAAAAATAATTATTATTTTCTCTCCGTGCCCACTACTTCACCTTACACTTAAAGATAATTTTCAGTAAGGAATCTAAAGTGACGAGAAGAAAAAAATATAACGTCAATAAATTTTGTTAACAACGAATTGTTTATTTATTTAAATTTTGATTGTCAAAGAAGCTTTGAAATATTCAAAGATAGCAAAAAATTGTTAACATGTGCTAAAAACACACAACAATAAATATATTTTTAAGGCAATTCAAATATACAATTTGAAAAATACATTTTTTACCAAATACTTTATTTTTGTCCTATTGGCGAAGCAAAGATTATCCGCGCGCCTCTAGCGGCGAAATTTTCAAGTTGTCTAGGTGTACGACACTTTTGACAGCTTTCAATACAACTTTGCATATTTGAGGTTATGGTGGTAATTGTATTGAGAGCTGTCAAACTGTCAAAAGTAGTAGAGATCTGTGAAAGAGTCGTACATGCCGACTTCTAAATTTTGCCGCTAGAGTCGCTAACTTGCTAGTTAGAATCTTGGCATCGCCAATTAAAACCATTTTATACTTTATTTTTGGCAAAAAAAGTTGGCAATCCTACTTACACTACGTCAGAATTAGTTTATGTGTTGGGTTCCTTAAAAATATTAAGAATAACTTTGTTGTTTCCAAACTTAAAATTAAAACAGAATTCATTTTAAAAGCTTAAAAGCTGTGTATCTGTATGGCAACAATACGGTAGCTCTCGAAACTCGAAAGAGTTACCTAACAGTTATAAATCCTTTTTTGTTTTAGCAAGTGTATTTTATGGGCGATGATTGTTGTTTCCGCAACGGTCGGTAACGTATGTGTCGTGAAATCGAGGATTTGTGGGTGTTGCTCCACAGAGATAACAACCTCAGAGGCAGTTGCGAATAATTGCCGCCGGGCCGCTGTTTTCGCTCGAATTAAATTTTCCTACGTGTCTTCATTTGAATGAAAATGGTTTAAAGCGGGTATGTTTGGAGTTGGAGTAAAATAATATCATGTTATGCAAATGAAATGGATGAATGAGTACATATATTCTGTTCACGTTAATAAGGGACAAAATGTAAGCCAGCCACAAAAAGTACACAAAGCAAAATTCTTTTTGCTTCACCATGACATGTAGGTGTAGGTCTTGGTACATGTACACGAGACCCAGGGTCGGTCAACTCAGTTCTACGAGATTTTTATAGGTGAGCTGTTAGTCCCGACAGAGACATCGATAGTGGGGAAACGACATAGCGATATAATGGCTGATGTAGTGAATGACCACTGGAAAAATACACTTAAGATTAAAATGTTTTTATTTTATTTTATTACAAATACTATGTTAAACGCTATCATCATCATCAGCCCTTAAAAGTCCACTGCTGGACTAGGCCTCTCCTTTGAAAGGAGGAATTGGCCTACTATACCACGCTGGCCAAACGGGTTGGTATAGGGTTTGTACCTATCAAGTTTTCCTTCTCTTACAGTGCTGTTCTCTGCATAATATGCTCCCTCTGTCGGCTCTTATGACACCCATGGGATGATATAGGGTGGTGACATTCCGTATTCTTAATCCGTCATCACACGGACACCTATCTATATAAGTAGGTATATATAAATACGTACAGTAGGGCTAGGATCTAGGGATTGTAGGGACATATAGGATTAGGTTCTTAGGCGCGTACGAATCGTAGGTCTGTATCACAGCATTCACAGCATACCACAGTAGTAGGTACCACGATAGTACGTGTCCTAGGTTAAGCTAGGTAAGTAGTAGGTGCGTATAAGTGCTAGCATTATACGCTAGGTACAAGTTAGGATAAGTTTAGGATACATATAGGTATAAGGATTAGGATAACTAGGATAGGATATTATAGGTGATAGGCTACAACTCTAGGATAGTATAGGTTAACAAGTTAGATTAGTCCCTTAGCATTTAGGCATTCCTGTACAGCAGGGCAGGGCCGTGCCGACCCAATCTAGAGCCTGTGTGCGAAATCCATGAAGCCCCTGTTGGGTGGCACCCGGAAGTTGGCGGATGACCTTTTTATTTTTAGTCGATACCTTACAATTCCGGGCTAACTCTCGATGTCGTTTAATCGCCAACGCCGCCGCCCTTTCCTATGCCACTGCGCCTGTGTGCGAAATCTGTGAAGCGCCTTTTTTGGCATCCTTTTTCGAAAATATATGTTATAATTAACGCATATCTCGGCGCATAGGGACGGTTCGGCCCTGCAGCAGAGTTAATAGCGTAGGGCTGCTAACCCGCTGTTCAAATACTATATTACGTCGCCTAGCTTTAAAGAGAACGAAATCCATGTGCAATGTATGCATGTGTCCAACCCGAAGTTATACATACGGTATAACTTCGGGTGAACTCTGCAGGACCAACGAAGAAGGTGTCATATAATTTGTATTTTATTTCGCTTTACCGTATCTTGCATCAGCAATCTCGCCTTACGCCGTAATTTATCAGAGCCGCTGAAAAATCCGTTCCAGTTCACTCGTTCTTCGTTTCATAAAACGCCGGTAAAAAGGTAAAATAATGTAAATTGCTTCGCCATTCTCCGGTGCATGTACAAAAGGCGATTGTTGTTCCTCGTTTCACCGTTCGAGTGCAGTAAGCGTAGGTACTTGTTAACTGCCTGAAAGCACTTACGGAGTTTCTCGTTGCGTTCCGCGGCACTTTTGCTTTCAACATTACATCATAATGACATGCATTTGGTATAAATATGTGGGTTCGTCGGATGACAATGTGTTTTGGTACCGGAGTGCTTTTCACGACACACGATGAAGGTAATAAGAGCAATCTTATTTGAGATTGATATGGAAATTCCATGTTTAAACGAGGAAAAAGGTTTTGTTTTGAAAATGATGGCGAGCTGAGCACTTTTATCTTCTATTTTTATCATTATTAAATTCTGGTATGGTAACCAGATTGCGATTATTAATTGCGATTCCATTTGCAATTCGTGGTGTCACGTCTATATTCTGTCGCGTCTGCGATATTGCTGTCCTACTCTTATCTTTCTCTCCCTCACTTGATACAGAATTCTGTACTAATTGAGATTTCCTCGCACCCTGGAATAGTGATAGTCGTATTAGTTTATTTTTTTACCGTCGTAAAGCTTTATTTTCGCAATTTTGAGACCCAGGCCCACCCTAAAATATAACCCTAGACATGCCAATGCCTTTTTAAAAGATAGATTACTCATTAATGTTATTTCGTAGAATATCCTGTTGAACTAATATGTTTATTATTATAATGTAGCTGATCAGATTTTAAAAATTAGATACCTAGTGTGCGAAAATTTAGTAATTATCTTCAGTACATTTTACTATTTCTAATCTGCATACTTAATTGTTAAACAATTTTAGTTTAAAATGCAAAAGCAATCGGCTATTAGAATTTGCCGCCAATAAAAGCTTGCGTGGCGATTTTTTCGTGCCTTCGTTAACATCCCCTTTGCATCCAATTCCAATGGCCTCATAGACATTCAATTTTATTCGAAGCCAATTTGCAGTTGATTGTACGACTCTTAGATAAGATTTGTTCAGCGAACTTTGGAATTAATTGTTTCTTAACGGTCTGTTAGGTGACCCATTCCTTCTATCAACGATTCAGAGAATTATTCATGTGAAAAGGTTAGGTAAGTACACTTTTCGTCGTCTGAGTCTTGGATTTCACTGGCCAATTTCCAGGATTAAGTAAATCTCTTTAAGAGCATGAAACTGTTATTTTCAAGCTACCATATTATGTAAACTACAAAGAACTTGTTTATTAGAAAACTTATAGTTCGTCACGTGTTTTAAAATTTCGGCTGTGGTCAGAACACTTTGGTTGGAACTGGTTTGAACTCTATCTATTCAGGGATCCATGTGCGGGTTGCTGAGTTAATAATCATTCGTTGTACTGTGTCGTTGGATGTGTTAATGTACCTATTGTAAATGTGTAGAGCCATATTGATTGAAATAACAATAAATTTATTTATTTATAGTCTCACGCCTGTATCCCCAAAGAGGTAGGTATATTACATCCATATTTTGCCATGAGTTTTTTAGGTCCCACATAATAGGGGGCGAGCCTATTGCCATATCAGGCACATTACCAGACATCGTGCTGCTACTGAGAATTTCCTATCGGAAAAGCCCAATAGCACTTTTCCCGACCCAGGGATCTAACGAGACCTCCCCATCCCACGCGCACATTTATGCCGCGAGACCAACGAGGCAGTCAGATAGTTGATATTAAAATAATACGAATTTTAATTAATTAATCATTAGAGAGTGTTAGCGTCCAACAGACTGTGAAGCATAGGGCCACTAGTTGAAGCCCATAGCGCGCACCAAGACTGACTTGACGAAGTTATGACTTTTCGAAGTTATTTGCGTACCTATTCAATTGTTAATTATCGATAATGCTACTCGCTTTGCAGTCATATCTATACACATAAATAAAATTGGAGTGTCTGTTTGTAACTTTGTAATATTAAAATAACCGCTTTTTACTAAATGCATATGGATGTATGTATACACGGTTACACGGTACATACATATACCGAAATGATTTTTTTTCAATTTTTGGTTGTCTGTCTATTTGTTTTCGCTAATCTCTGGAACAACTTTGACGGGACGTTCACTGGCGGATAGCTGATGTACCAAGTTAACTTAGGCTATAAATTAACCGGGTACGCGAAGAAGTTCCCTCAGGACGCGGGTGAAACCGCAGGAAACAGCTAGTCTTCTAATATTATAAAGCTCAAGAGTTTGTTTGTTAGCTTGAACGCGCTGATCTCAGGAACTATGTACTGGTCCGATTTCAAAAAATATTTCAGTGTTAGATAGCCCATTTATCAACAAAGGCTATAAAATACCACGCTATGAGCTACGGGAGCGGAGCAGTACCCCTGAATAATGCGGGTGTAACCACGGTCGCAGCTAGTAAAGATATAATATTAATTCGAGTCGATAACTCAGTTACCTAGTCCACAGAGATAAACATAAATAAGTATTATTTGGCGCAATGATCTATTTCCCCAGACGAGGCTCTTGAATGTTATTGCCCATATATCTTATCCGTATAATAGTCGCCAGTTACGCACAATATTCAATATTCAATTGAATGGCTTTAGAGAACCGTTTGGGATACAGATATTGCGACGTTATTCAATACATAATGCAGCCAAGCGGAAAGGGCACTACCTAATGCGTCTTATGCATTACAGCTTAGCCATTATATCGACGATATGTGCAGAATATGATGTGAATTTATTGCGATTGCATCTTTGTACATGGTTTTACCCTTACTGTGGCCTAGATTGTGTTTGATATTTCTACCTACTTCGTCAGTTATTACTTTCGTTTGTTCATAAGTTACGTGACCTTAACCTAATGGAAGGAAAGAGGAACCCACCACGTACCCTCGGACTTCCCACCCCAACTATTACAATAGAAAAATGTTGAGAATACCGAACTCCTCTAAGGACAAAGGATAAGGGATATACATATGGAATAATGCGGAAATGGGTTCCAGGAAAATACTACGCTTCGACACTTGTTTCTCCTCTCCACGAGGCATCCTCAGGACCGATGGGCAACGACTCCTCAGTCGTGAGGATGGTATGTATATCCCTTATCCTTTGTCATTAGAGGAGTTCGGTATTGTCAATCTTTTTCAATTGCAATAGTTGGGGTGGTCAATCCGAGGGTGCGTGGTGGGTTCCTCTTTCCTTCCATTAGGTTACAATGGAGCTCCGCCAAGTAACGCCTGATTCAATCAACTATATGTGACCGTTATTATCCGAACGGCATCATGGTTGTCGCCAATATTTTCGTATTGGAGCTGGTTCGCTTTCTAGTCTAACCAGGGTTCCAATTCAGGACCGTTAGTTTTGTATTGGTAACGTATTATCAAATTGTAGTTCGTATTTTGTTTTCGCTCAAGAGAATTAGTATATTCCGCACCAATCATGTCTCAATCAATGGCTGGTTAAGAATAGGAAGTGCCACTATCCTATCTCATTTCGTGCATATCGTTAAAGCCAACTAAGGAAAATATATGAACCAAATATCTTTGGGAAGCTGTAGAAAACTCGAAATCAATCCCTGTACCAACTCGTCTCACCAGTGTTTTTTATATATTTTTTATAGGCTCACGCCTGTATCCCTGAAGGGGTAGGCAGAGGTGTAATATTACACCCACATTTCGCCATGAATTTTTAGGTCCCACGTAATAGGGGGCGAGCCTATTGCCGTTACCGGGCACATCACCAGTATCCGTGCTACTACTGAGAATTCGGAAAAACTCAGTAACACTTTTGCCCGACCCGGGAATCGAGCCCAGGACCTCCGATCAGCAGTCGCATACGCTATCCACTGGACCACGGAGGCAGTCTAAAGCTATATTATTAAGAAAATCATTATAATTTGTAGCTTTATTGGCTTTGATGTGATTATAAATTAAAGTATTTGTATGCTGTTGACGTTGTAAATGTTATTCGTAAACCGTGGATTAAAATGTAGTGTTATTGAAAACATTTTTCATCTGTGTATACGGATATCATTTGAAATTTTTAAACGGTATGCGTTCAAAGCCATAGTGACGCATTCATGCAGACGCGAGTGCAATTACAGAATATTGAATAAAATACTAGTTCAGATTGAGTTTTTATAAAAATATGTAGGTATACGCGTTTTCAGCAAAATATTCGACCATCATTGAAACTAAACTAAAAGCTTTTAGTTTTAGGAATATTTTATATAGTGCGCAATGAATTTGTATTGTTTTTATTTGATCGCGTATTTTTATTTAGTTTTTTGCATAAATACTATTAATTAGCCTTGACAAGGCATATACCAGTAAAATAATTTTGTTACGTTAATGTAAGGAGTGAATAAATTAATGAAGAAGGTAAATAGTATTAGTGGGCGTATCTGCCGTTATTGGCCTAATAATTATTGCATTCAAAGTGTACCTAATAGACAAGCAGTTAAATGGTTGCTGTTGCATTTTAAATATTTATGTAGATAACTTTTTTATAGCAAAATAACTGAAATGCTATCACCAAGCAATTTCTATGGTAGCGGCATTTTCATTAAAGTTTTAACGCAAAACAAAAACTGTTTTAGTATTTGCCTTACTTCTGAATAATTTGAACTAACTCATGCTGATGACAGTTTTGTCTCTAAACAATTAAGTTTAAATAACGTATAATACAAATAATCAAATAATGGGGCGTCGTCAGATTTTACTACACAAGCGTATCATGTCTTATATTTTTAGGTACAAGCTCATGAATGAAACTATCAATTTTCAATCATTTGAAATAGAACTTTAATCTAAAGAGTTAAAATCTATTTTGGCTGCTCCGATAATTTCAAATTCTCCAGCTTATGGCTCTTGGACAATTTGGTGAGTGTAAAGCAACGCCCGCAGTCGTAGCCCACCAGACCACTCAACTTGATGGGATTATATGATTATGTGATGCGTTTTTCATGTCCACATTTTATTCCTTTATTACTAAGGTTATATTTTATTAGCATTCCTTGCGTATATTTTCGACAGTTACTTTTTTGCGTAGTTAAAAGTCAAGTGTTCGTAACTGGGTATAGAGTGATTATTATGCAAAAATTTATATTGAAATAGAAACATCGAAATGTGCAATAAATTGTATCAAGACGCTATGGCATTTATATATTAGCAGCATATATTAAATATTGATTTATATTGATTATTAATACCTATAACGTAGTTAGATAAATATGGATTTTTTAAAAAGTGTAAGGGGCAAGTGTTTATGTCGTTTTCAAATTATACCGCGTATAAAGCAAGGATTGTGTGTCTGTGTGATTACAATACTATGGAATTATTGTATTTCATAACCAACAATATAATTATATCAGTCCTGCATCCTATGCGACTATTGTAAGCCGATCGAAACATCAAGGCAACGCAATTCCAAGCCGCGAGGAAAAATTCTTTCAATTTATATTCTAGTTACGTACTAGTTTTAGCCACAGTCACAGAATCTTTGTTGTATTTCTTTGCCTACTTTTTATTATGCTTATTTAAAAGCATAGCCGCAGCAAAAACACTTACCTGCCTCCAGATGGATTTCCGATGATTAATCCTTCTTCACGTAGGTATTGTTATCAAGCACTCCAACTGCTCGCCTAAAAGCCCCTACTCACGACTCGTAGAGAGCATGTACATTTTTAGCAAGTCTCATTTGTTAAGTATAATTTATGCGTATAGAAATCTTTAGACGGCTTTCAAATCCGTCGGTAATTGGTTGTAGGTATCATTAAATAATTATCTATTAAAGATCGATTAGGTATTTAAATTAGGTACCTACATTTTGCACTTTCTTCTTAACAAGTGCTACACTAATGTAAAGACTAGTCTTCACGTGTTAAGATGTTGGAGCTCTCTTGCAAACATTGCTTAGATATATGATAACATCCAAAATAGGCTAATGTTGATAGTGTTTATGAATTTTAGATTAAGCTTTATGGCTCCAGATACTGAAACAACAACTCAAAAATGCTTACCTCGATGGCAAGACCACACAAAAACGGTGAAAAATACGCTCGTAGAATTCAACTATGGATTTGCCACGTAGCGGGCACACGACTTAAATATGTCAGATTTAATCATATAGGTGATGGATGACATTTATAATAAAATGTCGTACCTGTGGTGACAGGTGACACCCGTCTCCACGGATTTATGTACAAACGTAAATGATGCTTTATATTTGGCGTTTTCGACTTGCCTTTTCACGTGGCAATTTGTCAGTAGTCTGTTGATCGGTTCGACAGATTGAGAGCTGAGAGTAGGGGCTTTATATGTTCATGTCAAGGGGATGAGGGAATGTAAGGGTAAATAAAACGAACTCACTTCGTATTGTTTATTGAACCTGGGTTGCCTTATTTCTTATATATTTAGGTATAAGTCTAGTGCTTACCTTTGTGATGAATTGTTTGGGCTGTACCAAAATGTAGGTAGAGTAAATCGTGTGAACGTAACAGTCGCTAGGTATTGTTTATATTCGCTTGGTATTTTGTTCGATAATCATACCGCAATGGCTAAAGAATTCATGCTGAGGAATTGTAAATTTTATTTGTAACTCGTCATGATAACTTCGATGATCTGATTAAAAATCTTGACTTTATCATATTCGTAATAGGCTTGTGTCCACTAAGAACAAATCGGTTTGATTGTATGTAGTATCTATAGAATCATTATGATTTTAAGATGTCAATAAAGTTTATTATTTATTATAAAAAGGTAAGATTAATGTTATTTTTAGTATTTTATTATGTATGTGTATTAATGTATTTAGAAATAAATACGAATAAATATATAGTAAATACAACTAAAACGTCAAACTTTCTACCTGTCAAATCGAATGTAACAAAATAAAAGTGGGTATAGGTCGGTTCACGAAAGTTGACCAGAAATGGCGGCCGTCGCGCATATGTACATTCGTGCACCAATGGCGTAGCTCCATTCTTGACGCATTAAGAGAATGCGTCAAGAACGGAGCCACTCCATTGCACATTGGCATTTCACCCGCGCCTCACCCCGCACCTCCACGGAGACCTAAAAAATGATTTCTGCGCAGTGGTCATCTTTCGTGAACCGACCTATACATCAGACCAGACTTCATTCACGGTTTGTTTTGTTTTGAACTTTGTGATATCACTCAAGCGCCATGATGGTATACAGCGTTTTCGTGTTGTAATTAGTAATGTTGCTGATCGATTTTTGAAGAAAAATCAGGTATTTCAGTTTAACATTTAATAAAGGAACGAATCAATCGCTAATTACATTTTAGGACACAAGCCTATTACCAATAGGTATAGATCGGTTCACGAAAGTTGACCACAAATGGCGGCCGTCGCGCATATGTACATTCGTGCACCAATGGCGTGGCTCCATTCTTCACGCATTTACTCATTTAGGGAATGCGTCAAGAACGGAGTCACACCATTGGCATTCCATCCGCGCCACACCCCGCACTTCCACGGGGACCTAAAAAATGATTTCTGCGCAGTGGTCATCTTTCATGAACCGACCTATAATCTTTGGTCTGTATGTGGTCCAAATTTTAGCAAAGCTTTGTGTGATCGTCATTGGCAATAAAGTTATAGTGACACAGAATATTATTTGTCATTACGATCATATATTTGTTCACTAGCCCTTTACTTCTTTAGTAGACTACATGTTGCATTGGTTACGTCCATGCTTGCCCATTGTTAATTATCGCTTGCTAAACGGTGAAGGAAAACATCGCGAGGAAACGTGCATGTCCTAGAGTTCTTCATAATGTTCTCGAAAGACATGTGAAGTCTGCCAAGTGCCAACCCGCACTTAGCCAATGCGGTGGACTAATAGACCAGCACGCTGGCTAAGTGCGAGGCCATAGTCTACGTCGTTACCCTTCTCATAGTAAGAAGAGGTCTGTGCCCAGCTGCAGTGAGTTAGTTTATTTATGTACCTACATGGCCGCCGATGCTGCAGTCCCGCTTCATTAGGACGTCTACGTCGTTACGCATTATTTACCTTAGCTACGTTGCTACGTTGAGTCGTCTATACAGTAGCAATCTCGAAGACATCAACGCCAAATGGCATTCGATTAGCGATATCGCTAATCGCTAAGTGCAAAAATGTATGGAACTGACATAGGCTTTCGATATATCACATCGAAGAAGGAATTTCTTATGTTGCCATGGCAACGCAGTGTTAGCGAAAGTAGAAATCAGAAGCGAATGCCATTTGTCTAGGCCCTCTTATCAGCTGACCAATCAGACCAGAGAGTGCGCTACTTACCTCCTTGTGGAAAGAATTGTGAGTATATAAGCTTAAAGGTGTCTTCTCTGACGACGCCGGTGGGGCACTCTGCCTTGAACCCTCGGTACAGCCTCTTGAGCTCGGGTTCCGTGAACCGAGTGGCGCGGCGCAGCGCAGCTATCGAGTCCGGCCGGTACCGCGGTAACTGCTCACCCAACTCCTCGAGTTCTGAATCTGGAATTGAGAAAATAATATTGTTATTACATGTGAAGGCATTTGTAAGGTAAGGATAATCTTTGAGCGTAGTGGTGAATCTCTGTCGATACGTATGTTGAGTAATATGTTTAAGCTTTTAGTTTACAGACTTTACAGATTAACGGCACACTACTGTAGTACCTACTGTTACTGGATTTTCATTTAGAGTAAATTTGGGGAGGTGATGAAATCTGATGAGCTGATAAACTCAAATATATTTATTTCCATAAAAATGTTAAAAAATTTTGGAAACGTCAGAAAGTCAAAGATAATAAAATAAAAAAGTAACTTAAAATACATATTTGCATAATTGAGCATTGATATTGATAGACCAGAGAAGACCGGTTAAATGTATCACGTAAGTTTATCTAACAGGTTTTAATCACGTGAACCTAGATATTTTATGTTAGTTATAAATATCTCTGTTTTCATCTAAGTTTCGAAGGGCTTCTAACGGTCATGGTCAAGAATGGACTTCATTTCATCAAGTTCATCCACGATCACGACAGTTGTAAGTTGATCGAGACGCAAAGTTAACTTGTTTGACGCAATTTGTAGTAGGTATATCTACTACTACAAATTGCGAAAGTTTAAAATTGGATAAGTAGGTATGGATAAAAGTTGGCAATTAATAATTAAATTATGAACTTTAAGTGTACGATAACTCATTTGCGACGATCTAATTGACCCTATCACATCGCTAAATACACATTTTACACTCTAACTGAGATGCCATTTACCACTGGCCTCACATGGAACGTGATACGCAAATATCCATCATCGGTCATACCCAAATTGACAGTGTGTACGCAGGAGAAAGTAGTTGCAAATATTGGATAACTAGGGTACTGAAAATCTTCCGTTGTTGTTTGAAGGCGCCAGCGGTTTTGTCAAAAAATATTTTCTTTTGATTATTATATTAGTGGATAGCATCAACTGGCTATGTATAGTATCTAAGTGAATATATGCATTTAATACAATCCGGTTGATATTGACTTTGAAACCGCAAAAATTATTGTTCAGTTTCAAAATCCCATATGAAGTAAAATATTGTGCCTACGGGTAAAAAATAATTGCCTTTCGTGACACGAGAGTTAACAAACTTTGTTAAAATACTAAAAAGTAGTTTTACATAAAAGTTAAAGCAGTTATATGTTTACTGGGGTCCCGTACTTCAAAAGGTAAACCGTAACTCTTGTTATTACCTCCATTATTACTTTGATGTTCGCCTGTCTCCCATAGCGACCCATTTTCTAGGAACAAGTAAAGGCATCGAGATGAAATTACTCCGAAATACTCGGGCATTCCCGGTATTGTAAAAGTATCGAATTTCCATGCAAAGTCAATAACAAGATACAGTTAAGAAATCTTGTAGAGTACTTTTATTTGGCAAGGTAAAGGGAAATTGTTCATTTAATATAAAATATAAAAAAGTATTTATACAATTATAGCGATAATAAACTCGGTATGTAGTTAGAGAGCTGTCTGTGGCCTGTTTAGATATTCAAAAGATAATATTCGGTAACACCACCACTAAAACAGGCAAACACCACTAAGGCAGCGATAGCCTAGTGGAGATACCAACGGACTGTCCTGCAGATGGTAGATATCGGGTTCGAATCCACGACGCGCACCACTGACTTTTCGGAGTTATGTGCGCATTGAATTGTTAATTATCGCTTGTTTCGTGCCTCGGAGAGCACGCAAGCCGTCGGTCCCGGCTGTCATGAAGATCTTTGACCGTCGTTATAGGGCGTCAGTACCTCTAAAATATACTGACACTAGTGTAAACCATGGAATATCGCTATCCCTTCGGGTTGCGGAGGTCAGACAGGCAGTCGCTCCGTATAAAGCTAATATGCCGCCAAATCCAGTTAGATTAGAAAGCGGGCCCCAGGTTTAGACTGGGATAACGCTAGAAGGATGATTGAATGACCACAACTAAAACAAATTTTATTTTAAACGAAAAAAATGTCAAATAATAAAAATATTATTCAAACTTTCCTCATTGTTGCTATAAGCTCGCTTATGCTTTATATAACATCGGGCGACCCAAGTGTTTCTTATGCCTATCCCTTACCACAAAGGCCACCTTTTACAATGAACTTCGAACAATGAGTGAGGCCTACGTCTGTTGATATTAAAGATCATCCATCATTTATCGAGATGTCATCGCAAGACGTCCGGGGAATTGAATTTCCGAAATATCGGTGTACATTGGATGGTGCCTGTTTGACTATGAAATGAGTATTGGAATTTTACTCCATTGTTTGTTAACGTTATTCCTATAACAGACGAATTCTTAAATGACATTGCGCAGTCAATTTTTCATCATAAATTCGATTCAGGTCAGTCAGTCAGTTGTATTAGACATCGCCCGTGGCTAGGCCCGCGTGGGATGTTTTTACCCCATTAGGTGCAAAATCCAGATCAGCATCCAGAAATACTCTCTTGATCATCAGCCCTTTATACTGTTCCACTGCTGGGCACGGGCCTCATCTCGTTATGAGAAGGGTAAGGCCATAGTCCACCACGCTGACCAAGTGCGGGTTGGCAGACTTCACATGTCTTACGAGAACATTATGGAGAACTCTCAGACATGCAGGTTCCCTCACGATGTTTTCCTTCACCGATAAGCAAGCGATAATTACCAATACTCTCTTACATATTATGTGGTTAAGTACTACTTTTTGCGCTCAGTAACGGAAGAGTTATATAGGTGTATGTATATTGACAAAATTATATAGTAGGGTGGGCAACGGTGAAATAACATGATTTCAAAATAAACGCGATTTCCTATACTCTCACATTGACGGTTTTTTCATTGTAAACGCCAGTTCAGTGAAAAGTGCAATCAAAAGAAAATGTACTACAACTTAATTGATTGGAAAAAGTACAAGTAACGTCCTTAGCAACAGAAACGGATGAATGAAAAACGAAAGACGTTTTAAAGGGATTTTATCAATACAAGGTGGTTTATTTTCATCCAAGGTTCGTGAACCTTATTTGTTTCGTGAAAAAATCCATCGACAACTTTTTTGTAAACAATCTCATTATATCTATTATTCACGCCCACGACTTTAAGAAGATGAATCTATTTTAGGCTGAAAAATATACGACCAATCAGATTTATAAATTTTTTTTTTTTTCAAATGCAAATCTTGATTCGCTAATATGGGTTGAAAACATAGATGACAAATACAATTAATAGTGCCAACATATTAACCTTATGGTATGCGAATTATTAAATAAAATGTTATTCATTCATTATTATATTTTAAAATAAATTATATAAAACAAGTCATAATAGTGGTCAATTTTTTACACGATTTATCTATAACAAAAATAATATACTTTTAGTCAATTACAGTAATAACAATGTCAAATTATTTATGTATAAAATACTAGGTAAATACGAATTGACTTACAGTTAACATAATATTAATAATTATTTTGTCAATTATGTAGCTACAATCTATAGGCAAGATACTCAGAAACACTGTAATAAGCCTTCTCAATTAGTATAACTTTTAATTTATGTTTAAATAAGTCCAAAGATGTGATGTCAAGAATCCGTTGTGGTAAATGATTATAAATGCGAGATGCCATGCAAAGGATACTATTATTGAATAAAAAGGTCTTATTTTCCTTGACATTTATACCAAAGTGGCCCAAGTTTAATTAATTTAATTGTATGGGAGACTAAGAAATGTCTACATTGCGTCACATAATACTGCTCAATAGTTTCAAACTTTATAATGTGTAATTATTCCAGAATCCTCGTGATTACGGCTGGTGTGACCCATGCTGAACAGTTGGTAAATATAACAAATACTTAAACGGATTCTACTTCTGCTACGAAATCTGTAAGACTGCAAATACACTATAACAAACTGATAGCAATCAATAATAATAAAAAATACAGAAAGAAGAAATCACATTGCATGTAGGTACAGATTATTCGTAAATTGTAGTCAAATCTTAAATGCTCTTAAACACTGAAACTATTTGAAACTCTAAAACGGAAATCGAGTTTAGCAGAACGTACGCAATGGTGAGTAAATTAATAATAGCGGCACGAACCAAACACGGAGAAATAAACTACTTCTAACTAATATGCAAGTCTAATGTGTTAATCTCTGGCAAACTTGCTACGATGCTATAACTCGGTCGCAGAATGCCTAGCAGACAGCATCACACTTAGCGAACAATATGCGGATGAGAAGTTGCGGTTGAAGATTTGTCCAAGAACGAAGCTTTGTTTACGCGTAGTAAAATTATAGGAACTTTATGCCAGCATTATTTCATTACAGTTCAGTTTCCAGAGAAAGAAACCGTAATAAAGTCTTCCAGATTAGTAAAACTAAGTTAAATAAACTCGTATCACTGATATAACGTAGGTATGTGACGTAGACATAATATATTATGTAGTCTATAAATGTCTGATAGAATATTTATAAATATTTTCGTACGAAATGATTAGGTGTATGATAAATGCCTCCTAACTGTTTGCTTAATCAGGTATATCCTTAGTATACTGTGCCCATAAAGAAAGTCTGAATAGCAACGGATTGTCGTATTTAAACAGTTCGCCCTATTCCCTTTGTGTTAGAATCTGTCTTAGGAAGTTAGTGAATTGTAAAGTGTCTCTTTGGCCGTTGTAAATCTTTGTGACTTTGGGATTAAGTACACAGACAAACTTATTTACGATGTAAGAAGAATTTGTTTAACATTAAACCTAACTTCAAATACTTTAAATAGTCTTACTCTGTGAATGTTCTTTAGTGAAAATGTTATATGTAATTATGATAATAATGGAGTTATATTCGCGCTCTTAGCGTGTCTTGACTTGCCTCCCGTAATATGTACAGAAGGTAAAGCAATGTTGGCAGAGGTCAGCACTTTGGTGGAGGACCGCTTCTTGTGACGTTTACATCTACGCAGCTACGCTACGTGCAAAGCCGTTGGTCCCGGGTTTTTTCTCAGGACAAGAATCATGTGGTGGTTTTTAGTCATTACCACAACATGTTGCCAGGACAAAATAATTGAACAAGTTTAAAAAATATCTTCTGCTTCAACATTAGCTGCATCTAAAGACAGAAACAAATGAGCTAGAAGTCGTTATTTTTTCCAAACGAATACCCATTCTAAGACCCATTCGTTTCCTCCGTCTCGAGCATTTGTCATGTAGCAGAGGACTGTGACGTTGAAATATCAGTACACTAAGTCCTATGTTAAGTCTTGAAGTACGCGCTGCGTACTAATTACTTCTTTATGTAAGAGTTCCTCACCTTTTTGTGCCTCGTTTACAATTTAGGTCTAAACTAGCGAAGACTCGTATTCCAGTTATTACCTCCAAGTGGCCTATTGAATACAAGTGCGATTTCCACCGTGATGAAACTTCCAATTTTAGCGACTGATGGCCATGTAATTACAGTTGATTGCGCACGTTATATTGTAATGTGTAAAACTTTCATTTATTAGTCGGCACGTATTTATACGGATCGAATTAATCAGAAAATATCACAAAAATATTGCCTGATTGAACACTATTTGTAATTTGCAATGCAACAAATTGGAAATTCGGTGATTTTGTTTGAATTGAAAATGAATGTTAAAACGATGAAACAGTAATAATAGTCTATTGCCCAGATTGCTTGCTACGCATTCAAATGTGTAATTTTGTTATTAGAATCCAATTTCGAGCGCGAAATTAGATTTAAATAACAAAATAATGTGTTGTATCCTGCATGTTTGCAATCATGTTGCACCATATGCATTATATGTTTTCCTTTATAATGGCAGAATAACTACGCTAGTTATCTGTATATATAAAATCCTTGCATTACTGACTGACTAACAGACAAGCAACAGCCAAAACTATTAGGCGTTGGAAGTTTAAATTTGGCATGTATGTTCTTTGGGGACCGTAGGGGTGCACTAAGACCGGATTTCTCGAAATTCTCACGGGAACGGGCAGAAGCCCGTTCCCGTGGGAATTTCCCGTGGGAATTTTATTTCGTGGGAATACATTTTTTTAATTAAAAAAATGTGCGGGCGTAGCTGCGGGCGTCATCTAGTGTCGAAATATAATTGTTTATATTGAAACATAAGATGTACATAAACACATTTAATTATAAACTTGTCTTTAATCAAATATAAAAAACATCCGACTGCGAGGATTAGAAGAAAATAATGAAAATTGAGTATGTATATATGATCCGAAAATAAGTTAATACCACGTTTAATATGATAATAACAAAGAAAGATATAATGGAAGCTTAACCTTTAATTAAATGACAATAATCAAATAAGTTACGTCATCCTAATTTAAACTTGGAACGTTATCCAAAATTTGGTAAAGTAGAATCAATCACATATTAAATTACAATTGGCAGTATCACTTAGCATCTGTGCCTTTCCATCGTGTAATGAAATCTCTCGTCAGCTGTAAATCGTCAGAAATTGGTGTGTCTTAAGACTAATTGCCGGGCCCCGAATTCGCCCGCCATTCGCATCCCATTTCCCTTAACAATTAGGACTGATAACGCTTAATTTATTACGAACCGCCTCTACCGAATGTGTGCTGCGGACGTTTTAAAGCTTTTTAATGATGTGTGGACTTCATTAATCGGGGTAAAGTGCAGTTAATGTCTCGTTCCGTCTGTTTTATTTTAAATATGGATATGTTGGGCTGTTTATCAAACTTGAGATAATTTTTTGCGGCAGCTATATACAACTGAGCTCGTCAATATAAGCATGTTGAATGTCAATCAATACACGGCGGCAACTAACAGACATCGACGGAATTAGATCCTAAATTCATATGAATACAAGTTCTCAGCAATATCCGCGGGTCGCGGACCACCAGGTATGATCAGATCACGTAACTTGGTCAAAGGACTTACTCTCGGGTCACAAAACACCACACCTTATATTCTCCATATACCAAAGAAGTAAATGAGCATAGTAGCAAAAAAGACTATCATCGCTGCATCGTTGACTAAACTAAACCTTTGCTAAACTTAAAGTGAGATTATGGTCCGAGGCTCACCGAAAGTTTCTTTCGGTATAATAATTAAGGTTTATATTACACACACGACCCATGAAGTAGCAGGTGTTATCAATTTTGTGCGATAACATTGACTTCGTAAATATTTCATTTATAAAAGCCACCGAGGTACATAAAAAACTTATTTGTAAAAAGATATTCATAAACTTTTTTTGTCATTATATCATGCGACTTTTAATTTCCTTTTTGTTCGAATTTGTTATTAGTATTTATTATTTAGACTCGATACGCGCAATACAACGATGAGAGATCGCTGTTTGCTTTCGAAAGAAGAAAGTCAATTTACATAACAACATTTCTTGCGAATATTTAAATTTGTGCCAAACTCTTTGAGAGTTATCGTTAAATATACCTGTTATATGTTGACAAGACTTGAAGATAGAATAAGTAAGATTTGTTTATTTTTCTTGGATACGTATTTAAACTTGGCAAAATGTATAAATAAGTATGTGTATTAGAAAGCGATAGCATAGTGGCGATACGAACAGACTGCCATGCAGATGGTAGCGGGTTCGAATTTCGAATTCACGGTTAAACATTGAAAAGTCACTGGGCCGCCCAGTGACTTTTCAATGTTATTTGCGTATTGAATTGTTAATTATCGCTTGCTCGTGCCTTAGAGTGCTCAGTACCTAGGCAATCGGTCCCGGCTGTCATGAAGATATTTGACAGTCAGTACTTTTGAATAGACTGTCACACTAGTCTAAACCATGCAATATCGGTATCCCTTTGGGTTGCGGAGGTTAGACAGGCAGTCGCTCGTAGAAAAGCTAATATTCAGTTGATTCTGATTAGACTAGTAAGCAGACCCCAAATTACAATACTAGAAGGATGTGTATTAATGTGATTTATGGATAATTTTAGGCAGCAGCTGACATGACTATTGAAGTATCGAAAACAAACTGAAAAGTTAAAAATATATTTAGATTTCATTAAATCATAATTCCTTTGAAGTGCTAAATAGAAATGCATTTACTGCTGACTTGAACTCGTTACAGTTTTATAATGTTCGAAAACAATGAAATTTACGTTTCTTTTCATTCACATTTTCCACCGCGGGAAATCGTTGGAAACCACAACGGACGATAAATAAGTGTAAAGAATAGGGAGCTTCCAGAGTAGTTCTCTTTTCAACGTGGTTTTAAGGAAATATATAGCGTGCTTCAAAGTAACTGTAGAGAAAGAACTCCTTCTGTGTACATCGGAGTTGGAAAATTTATAGGATATTGATGAACTTCAGTCATACCAATAAGAACCGAAAAGTAACAACCTTTTTTGTATCTTTCTGATCAATTCTTAGATTTGAATTGAATTCAGGCCTTTGTTCTGGGTCTTTAGTTATATATAACCTAGAACCTTATTATTCGCAAATAATATACCTAATTCATTGTTACTTTGTTATGTAGTTAACTGAGCGATATAACAGATTGGATTACTTTTTGAACATAGTGGCTGCAACATCGTATTTAAATATATTTTAAATATTTTCCTTATTGATGTACATACATACATACATACATAGACTCACGCCTGTTTCCCGGAGGGGTAGGCAGAGACTACGGAACGCCATTTGCAACGATCCTGACATACCTCATTTGCTTCACTCACTCCCATCAAGTTTCTCATGCATGCTCTTCTGTTAAGGGTACTTCTGACTTGTCCTTATTGATGTATATTGCATATACCTTACCTTAACTATTACCACACCCAGTTAGAGGCTGTAAACTTACAAAATAGCTCATTTAGAAGAGTGAATTACGCAAAAGAATATAAGCTCAACAAAACTTATATCTATAACCTTTACTGTAACACACAATAAATAACAACAACAAGATGAGTGAAAACCATCCAATTCGTTCAAATAAGACCGATCATTTAAGAAGAGCGAGGCGAATTCCTCACGAATACATGGACATGTATACAAAGTCAATGTGTACTCTGTAGGTGGCCTTTCGTACCCTTTCTGTGTAATCGCGCAATAAACACCAAATTATTCCGTAAGGAAAAATCCCAAGGAGCCACGGAGAATTCGTAGTAGAAGTCCCGGAGGCCTTTCATGCCGCGATGCTCATTAAAGTCAAACTAGAGATACAAGAGCCTACATCGTTATTCAATTACTGGGTAAAATGGTTGATAGGACGGAGGATAGGATTAGGCTTACGTTCTATTAATAGTAGAAGTATATGTGCTTTTATTGAATGACATAATGTATGTTACTAATTTGATTCATATATAGACTCCTCGAAGTGGTAGGCAAAAGTGTAACAGCTATAAATATATGTATAGGTATATGTATATGTTATATGTTAATATCGCCTGTTTTAATTTTAGGATAACAGAATTTTAGGTTGTTTGTGTGTGCCAGGTGATTGTTATACACATTTAAGTATAAGTATAACATGCATAATTGGACAACAACGTTGATGAGATGAGGTGAAATCCCTCGTTTTGGGTACGTAGCAGCTTGTGTGCTTCTATATATTACACGTTGACATCTATCTAGACAGCCTGAATATGAGCTCATACTACAAATTCGTTATATCTATACGTTTATATTACGTTAAAGGTAAGTTATTTTTATTCTTTTGATGAAGGTATGTATGCAATTGCAAACACAGGTAATCTCAGATATTAATAGGACGTTTATTCGTCAGGAGTATCGTATGCACGCTGTTATTGTTGCGTTTGCATTCCGTTTTAATTATCTCGACATTTTCACTCGAGCTTCCATGTCGTTTTCTACTGCTCAACATAATAAAGTGGACTAATAGTTATTTTCTCTCGAAGAAGTAGTTATTATTTCTTAAATTGCAGTGAAGCAATAAAAACAACTAATAGAAACGTTACATACCTATAACGTTAGCTATTTTCAAATAAAGTTTTGCTTAGCATATATGACGTGATACAATTTTCAACGATTATAGTACATTGATTGTAATGGAATCAATATTTATTAGGATGTCATGTAAACTAAAACTATTATATTTTGAAACTATGGTTTTATTTATTTTATTATATTCCGATGTTTCTTGAGATACTTGTTGTTTAGATGCGCTTGTCCGCAATACGTAAATATGTTATTTCAGTCAGAGATCAATTACAGCTTGCTTGTTTTTATCGGATAGATATTAACTACTCGCAATGATTTACTTATACACGAAGCCAAATATTCTACTCTAAGCTCGAATTGTAAAGTATATTAATGCGATGACGAGGACTTAACTTACAATTTTGTTCGGCTTCGAAAAGGTTGCTGTAACATCATTTTCCCAAATTAAATACTCATACGCTACAGAATCTGCAACCCAGAAGTATACCTTCACCATTTTATAGCTTAATCCCACAATGATTGCAGTCCAAACACCATGGCCCGCCATTACAATAATAATAACAATATCTGGCCGAAAACAAAGAACAATTGTCCATTCACGGTGCGATTAGAATACAAAATTATTTAAACAGGACAGGTGGAATCTAAAATTTTGCAATTTTGTAGAGAATCAACAATGGCTCATGCTCAACTGGCGCGTGCAGCACAAATGGCGGAATTTAATTTTATACCCATTTCATCTAAAGGTGCGACCAAATCCGGAAATGATGGAAAATGACCTTAAAATGATTGTCTGTATAAAAAAACTTATTCTTCCGTCACTGACTGACTGACAGACAGCGCGGAGGTAAAACCTGTTATTTGGCCTGAATGTATCATGGGCGGCATGGGCCCCATAGAGTGGCACTGAAAAGAGATTTAACGACATTTCCACTGAGTCATTAATCATCATCAGCCATGTATATATAGTGTCCCACTGTTGGGCACGGGCCTCTTCTCTCTATGAGATGGGTAAGGCTTCAGTCCACCACGCTGGCCAAGTGCGGATTGACAGACTTCACATGTCTTTCGAGAACATTATGGAAAACTCTCAGACATGCAGGTTTCCTCACGATGTTATCCTTCACCGATAAGCAAGCGATAATTAACAATTTAATTCGTACTTAACTTCGAAAAGTCATTGGTGTGTGCCGTGGATTCGAACCCGAAACCCTCTGCGTAGCGTAGCAGTCTGCCGGTCTCTTCACTCGGCTATCGCTACTGTCTAATCATGTGTAATCGATTAATCATTAAGAAACAGTAAAATTAAAAAATATGTGCGGGCGTAGTTTCCTCTAATTGACTGTATTTAGATCACTATTTCCATCTGAATTTGGTTTGATTAATTTAATATTCGGGGAACTTCATACCTACTTATATAAAATTACTTGTGTGTTGAAATGTTGTAGGTAAGGTTAGGTTAGTTACCCATCATATTTTATAAGCTCTAAAGTAAAAAGGTGCTCATACTGCGGTCTAACATAATATAATTTTAGCATATTGCTTCAACACATTCCATTTTGACATTGATTATTCATATTCTGCGTCAATAATAAAAGCTCTCTCTCTCTCTTCACCTGTAATAGAGAGTGATACGAGTATTATATAGCCTTTAACCCAACTCGATAATTCAAATTATGTAGTAGTTAAAAGTAGACGTCTCACACTTGATAGTGTCGTATGTCGTGTTTTAGATTCTCAAACGAATTCAAATTGTTGTCACAGGTTTAAGAGCTATTTCTGTTCGCTCTAAGAATCACTGATAAGTCATAAAATAATTAGAAATGGCTGTTTTTCTATCAAACAATTTTATTTATTCAAGTATAAGTTTGCATACAAAATATTAGAGTTTATAAGACTTATACGGTCGTAGTACCACGAAGATAATGTAATTACTATGTTTCTAAAACCACCCTTAACAATACAAAAAGATTTCATAGATGTTACACAAAATAATTTCGTTATCTGAACGATGTATCACGGTAATCGACACCATCCAGCTAAGAGGCAAAACTAATACTGAACGAAATCTGCAGCGAACATGTCATTTGCCACTTCCTATACTCTCATATTGACGGTTCTCCCACTGTAAACGCCAGTTCAATGAAACACGCAAACAAAAGAAAATGTATTACAACTTAATTGATTGCAAAAAGTACAAGTAAAGTCCTGAGCAACAGAAATGGACGAATCTCAAATCTAAAAAATAAAAGACATTTTAAAGCGATTTTATCAATACATGGTTGTTTATTTTTATATATGGTTCATGAATCTTATTTGTTTCGTGTAAATAAAATCACTGACAACTTTTCTGTAAACAATCTCATTATATCTATTACTCACGCCCAAGACTTTTAAGTCGGTGGATCTATTTTAGGCTGAAAAATATACGACCAACAAGATTTATACATATTTTGCTTGACATTTATACCAAAGTGGTCCATGTTTCAATTGATTTAATTATCTAGGAGACTAAGGAATGCCTACATTGTGTCAGATAATACTTCCAAATAGTTCGAAACTTTCGATTTGTACACACATGTTGTAATATTTATGTATTGGATTTCGAGCGCGTATTCGAGAATAACTTACTGATTGACTACGGCTGGTGTGACCAAAATACATAGGTATATTTAAACAGATAATACTTCTGCCACGAAATTTATAAGTTCTACCACAAACTGATAAACATTATATAATCAAGGCAGAAAGAAGAAAGCACATTACATGTACAGATTATTCGTAAATTGTAGACAAATGCTACACGTCTTTAAACACTGAAACTATGTGGAACCCTAAACGGAAATCGAGTTTAGAATGTACGCAATAGTGAGTAAATAGCAGCGCGAACCAAACACGGAGAAATAAACTACTTCTAACTAATATGCAAGTCTAATGTGTTAATCTCTGGCAAACTTGCTACGATGCTATAACTCGATCTCAGAATGCCTAGCAGACAGCATCACACTTGGCGAACAATATGCGGATGAGAAGTTGCGGTTGCAGGTTTATTTTAGAACTTATAATATTGACAGTATGGGATTACCGTTTAAAATTATAGGAACTCTATGCCATATATTATTTTATAAGAGTTCCTGCCATTTTCAGAGAAAGAAACCGTAATGAAGTAAAATTAAGAGAAACAAACTCACATACATGATATACCTAACGGAGATAGGTCACATAGGAACTTGCTGAATATATGTATATATAATTTATTTATTTAGTAGGTACAGAATGATAAATTAGGCTACAAACTGTTTGCTTAATCAAGTATATCCTTAGTATACTGTGCCCATAGACATTTTCTGAATAGCAACGGATTGTCGTATTTAAACAGTTCGCCCTATTCCCTTTGTGTTAGAATCTGTCTTAGGAAGTTAGTGAATTGTAAAGTGTCTCTTTGGCCGTTGTAAATCTTTGTGACTTTGGGATTAAGTACACAGACAAACTTATTTACGACGTAAGAAGAATTTGTTTAACATAAAACCTAACTTCAAATACTTTAAATAGTCTTACTCTGCGAACGTTCTTTTGTGTATATGTTATATATAATTACGTTAAGATATTGGAGTTATATACACGTTCTAAGCGTGTCTTGACTTGCCTCCCGTAGCACGTAGGTAAGATAAAGCAATGTTGGTAGAGGTCAGCACTTTGGTGGATGACCGCTTGTTGTACCGTTTACATCAGAGTCCTACCGTGCTACGAGCACGTTAAGCCGTCAGCCCCGGTTTTTATCTCAGGACAAGAATCATGAGGTGGCTTTCGGTTATTACCACAATATGTTACCACGACAAAATAATTGAATAAGTTAAAAAAATGTCTTCTGCTTCAACAATATCTGTATTTAGAGACAGAAATAAATGAGCTCGAAGTCATTTTTTTTCCAAACGAATACCCGTTTCTTTCTTCGGTCTCGAGCATTTGTCATGTAGCAGTTGACTGTGACGTTGAAAATTCAGTACACTAAGTCCCATGTTAAGTCTTGAAGTACGCGCTGCGTACTAATTACTTCTTTACGTTCCTCGACTTTTTGTGCGTCGTTTACAATTTAGGTCTAAACTAGCGAAGACTCGTATTCCAGTCATTACCTCCGAGTGGCCTATTAAATACAAGTGCGATTTTCACCGCGATGAAACTTCCAATTTTAGCGACTGATGGCCATGTAATTACAGTTGATTGCGCACGTTATGTTGTAATGTGTACCAAAAATGTTCATTAATTAGTCAGCACGTATTTATGCGGCTGGAATTAATAAAAAAATATCACAAAGATATTGGCTGATTGAACACTATTTGTCATTTGCAATGCAACAAATTGGAAATTCGGTGATTTTGTTTGAATTGAAAATGAATTTTAAAACGATGGAACAGTAATAATAGTATATTGCCGAGATCGCCTGCTACGCATTCAAATGTGTAATTTTGTTATTAGAATCCAATTTCGAGCGCGAAATTAGATTTAAAATACAAAATAATGTGTTGTATCATGAATGTTTGTTATCACGTTGCACCATATGCATTATATGTTTTCCTTTATAATAGCAGAATAACTACGCTAGTTATGTCGAAATATAATTGTTTATAATGAAACATCATATGTACATAAAGACATTTGATTATAAACTTGTCTATAATCAAATATATAAACATCCGACTGCGAGGATTAGAAGTAAAATAATGAAAATTGAGTAATTAATAAGTGGTATTAACTTTTATCGCAATCCATTTGATTATAACAAAGAAAAATAATTATAATGTAAGCTAAACCTTAAATTAAATGACAATAATCAAATAAGTTACGTCATCCTAATTTAAATCCGTTATCCAAAATTTGGTAAAGTAGAATCAATCACTGCCTCTGCCTCGTTGGTCTCGCGGCATAAATGTGCGCGTGGGATTGGGAGGTCTCGGGTTCGATTCCCGGGTCGTGCAAAGTGTTATTGGGTTTTTCCGTTAGGAAATTCTCAGTAGCAGCACGGAGTCTGGTAATGTGCCCGGTACGGCAATAGGCTCGCCCCCTATTACGTGGGACCTAAAAAATTCATGGTGAAATGTGGGTGTAATATTACACCTCTGCCTACCCCTTCAGGGATACAGGCGTGCGTCTATAAATAAATAAAATAAAGAATCAATCACATATTAAATTACAATTGGCAGTATACACTTAGCACCTGTGCCTTTCCATCGTGTAATGATATCTCTCGTCAGCTGCAAATCGTCAGAAATTGGTGTGTCTTAAGACTAATTGCCAGGCCCCGAATTCGCCCGCCATTCGCATTTCATTTCCCTAACAATTAGGACCGATAGCGCTTAATTTATTACGAACCGGCTCTCCCGAATATGTGCTGCGGATGTTTTAAAGCTTTTTAATGATGTGTGGACTTCATTAATCGCGGTAAAGTGCAGTTAATGTCTCGTTCCGCCTGTTTTATTTTAAATATGGAAATGTTGTTGAAGGCAGCGATAGCCTAGTGGAGAGACCGACAGACTGCTACGCAGAAGGTCCAGGTTCGAATCCATGGCGCAAACCAATGACTTTTCGGAGTTATGTGCGTATCAAATTGTTAATTATCGCTTGCTAATCGGTGAAGGAGAACATTGTGAGGAATCCTGCATGTCTGAGAGTTTTATTTATTTATTTATTTATCGCATCCTTACATACAACTATCATTACAGGATAAGCCATTGTAATAGTGTAGCAACACAAAAAAGCAAAACAATATACAGTTACTATAATATACCTATAACTAAAAACTTATATTAGAAAGGTGACAAAAAGCGGCCCGTCTGACATCACTCAGTGAGCACGACAACAAATCTACTACGTCAGACAGTGCACTGAGCGTCCGCATTGCCCTCGTGAGTGGTGCGGGCTGCAGCAGATTGGTGCGCGATCGCGTCACCGACAACATTTTTTCATAATGTTCTCGAAAGACATGTGAAGTCTGTCACCCCGCACTTGGCCAGCGTGGTGGACTATGGCCTTACCCTTCTCATAGTGAGAAGAGGCCCATACCCAGCAGTGGGACAGTATAAAGGGCTGATAATGATGATGATGGAAATGTTGGGCTGATTATCAAACTTGAGATAATGACTGACATCAATTTACTTATTTTGTTACAGCTGTGAAATAAGTGATAATATCTGGGTTTCAGCGACAACTGCGCTATTGTCTAAGTTATCTTTTAATAATGAAATTCTGCGATAACGCACGCACGAGTAGGTATCTGATCCTAAATAAAACAGAGCGGAGGGATACTACAATGGCTACTAGATACTTACATTTTCTTAAATACGTACTTAATTTTTATAAATAACACTCAAATACAGAAAAAGGAGCACGATGCTCAACAGACAAAGATTTGTTCTACACAGGTGGAAATCGAAACCATGACCTTCGGCATAGCAGTCAGTAACTAATAGACCGACACAGGCCTTATGATTCTTTAGATGTCCCTTGTTTGGATTTTCCTGATATATATTCAAATCCGTATATTGTGTTGTACTATCTTAATATATAAAATCCTTGCGTTACTGACTGACTGACAGACACGCTACAGCCGAAACTATAAGGCGCAGGAAGCTGAAATTTGGCATGTATGTTTCTTGGGGACCGTAGGGGTGCACTAAGAAGGGATTTCCCGAAATTCCCACGGGATCGGCCAAAACGGGAAAATTTAAAAATATGTGCAGGCGTAGCTGCTGACGTCCTCTAGTAACTTTATATGGCATGTTGTGTATAAATGGGATGGTAAATTAAATGCTTTTAACATAACATATGCATGCTATGAATATGCATGGCGTGCTTTTAATCATGTAAACACATTTAATCAGAGAGGGGTGAAGTTCAAAGTACTACGTAATCGACGTATTAGTCCTGTAGCGCACTTCGTAGCTATTCGTAGACGTGGGCTACGAACAGCGAAGTATGCGTAGCGTAGTTGAATGTGAAACTTGTGAGTGTGAAGTGTTTTGTAGTAATTGTTTACATTATACCCCAGTATATTATATAGCCTTTAACACAACTCGATAATTCAATATATGATGTAGTAGTTAAACAGTCTCACCTTTGATAGTGTTGTATGTCATATTTTAGATTCTCAAACAAATTCAAATTGTTGTTATAAGTCAGAGAGTGCTTTGTGTTCGTTCTTAAAATCGTTGATAAGTCATAAAATAATTCATGCATCACGGTATAATCGACACCATCCAGCTAAGCGGCAAAACTAATAACGAAATCTGCTGCGAACATGTCATTTGCCACTTCCTATACTCTCATATTGACGGTTCTCCCACTGTAAACGCCAGTTCAATGAAACACGCAAACAAAAGAAAATGTATTACAACTTAATTGATTGGAAAAAGTGCAAGTGACGTCCTTAGCAACAGGAACGGCCGAATCTCAAATATAAAAAAATAAAAGACATTTTAAAGCGATTTTATCAATACATGGTTGTTTATTTTTATCTTTGGTTCATGAATCTTATTAGTTTCGTGTAAATAAAATCACTGACAACTTTTTTGTAAACAATCTCATTATATCTATTACTCACGCTCACACATTTTAAGTTGGTGGATCTATTTTAGGCTGAAAATTATACGACCAACAAGATTTATACATTTTTGCTTGACATTTGTACCAAAATGGTCCATGTTCCAATTGATTTAATTATCTGGGAGACTAAGGAATGCCTACATTGTGTCAGATAATATTTCCAAATAGTTGAACTTTCGATTTGTACACACATGTTCTAATATTTATATATTGGATTTCGAGCGCGTATTAATTCGAGAATAAGTTACTCATTGACTACTACTGGTGTGACCAAAATACATATATTTAAACAGATAATACTTCTGCCACGAAATTTGTAAGTACTACCACAAACTGATAGCATTATATAATCAAGACAGAAAGAAGAAAGCACATTACATGTACAGATTATTCGTAAATTGTAGACAAATGCTAAACCCTAACCGGAAATCGAGTTTAGCAGAATGTACGCAATAGTGAGTAAATTAATAATAGTAACACGAAACAAACACGGAGAAATAAACTACTTCAAACTAATATGCAAGTCTAATGTGTTAATCTGTGGCAAACTTGCTACGATGCTATAACTTGATCTCAGAATGCCTAGCAGACAGTATCACACTTGGCGAACAATATGCGGATGAGAAGTTGCGGTTGTAGGTTTATTTTAGAACTTATAATATTGTCAGTATGGGATTACCGTTTAAAATTATAGGAACTCTATGCCAGCATTATTTTATAAGAGTTCCTGTCATTTTCAGAGAAAGAAACCGTAATGAAGTAAAATTAAGAGAAACAAACTCACATACATGATATACGTAACGGAGATAGGTCACATAGGAACTTGCTGAATATCTTAATATATAAAATCCTTGCGTTACTGACTGACTGACAGACACGCTACAGCCGAATCTATTGGGCGCAGGAAGCTGAAATTTGGCATGTATGTTCCTTGGGGATCGTAGGGGTGCACTAAGAAGGGATTTTCCGAAATTCTCACGGGATCGGCCAAAACGGGTAAATTAAAAAAAAATGCAGGCGTAGCTGCTGGCGTCCTCTAGTATTTATATAAAATTTAGTTATTTAGTAGGTCATCATCAGCCTTTTACAGTCCACTGCTGGACTAGGCCTCTCCTTTGAAAGGAAGAATTGGCCTACTATACCACGCTGGCCAAACGGGTTGGTATAGGGTTTGTATCAAGTTTTCCTTCTCTTACAGTGCTGTTCTCTGCATAATATGCTCCCTCTGTCGGCTCTTACGACACCCACGGGATGATATGGGGTGGTGACATTCCGTATTCTTAATCCGTCACCACACGGACAGTAAGTAGCTTTATTTAGTAGGTACAGAATGATAAATTAGGCTACAAACTGTTTACTTAATCAGGTATATCCTTAGTATACTGTGCCCATAGACATCGTCTGAATAGCAACGGATTGTCGTATTTAAACAGTTTGCCCTATTCCCTTTGTGTTAGAATCTGTCTTAGGAAGTTAGTGAATTGAAAAGTGTCTCTTTGGCCGTTGTAAATCTTTGTGACTTTGGGATTAAGTACACAGACAAACTTATTTACGACGTAAGAAGAATTTGTTTAACATAAAACCTAACTTCAAATAATTTAAATAGTCTTACTCCGCGAATGTTCTTTAGTGTAAATGTTATAGTCCTAGCGTGTCTTAACTTGCCTCCCGTAATACGTAGAGAAGGTAAAGCAACGTTAGTAGAGGTCAGCACTTTGGTGGATGACCGCTTGTTGTAACGTTTACATCAGAGTGCTACCGTGCTACGAGCACGTAAAGCCGTCAGCCTCGGTTTTTATCTCAGGACAAGAATCATGAGGTGGCTTTTGGTTAGTACCACAATATGTTGCCACGACAAAATAACTGAATAAGTTATTATGTTCTGCTTCAACATTATCTGTATTAAGAGACAGAAACAAATGAGCTCGAAGTCATTCTTTTTTTCAAACGAATACCCGTTCCTTTCTTCGGTCTCGAGCATTTGTCATGTAGCAGATGACTGTGACGTTGAAATATCAGTACACTAAGTCCCATGTTAAGTCTTGAAGTACGCGCTGCGTACTAATTAATTATTTACGTAAGAGCTAGTTCCTCGCCTTTTTGTGCGTCGTTTACAATTTAGGTCTAAACTAGCGAAGACTCGTATTCCAGTCATTACCTCTGAGTGGCCTATTAAATACAAGTGCGATTTTCACCACGATGAAATTTCCAATTTTAGCGACTGATGGCCTTGTAATTACAGTTGATTGCGCACGTTATATTGTAATGTGTACCAAAAATTTTCATTAATTAGTCGGCACGTATTTAAACTGTTCGAATTAGTCAGAAAATATCACAAAAATATTAGCTGATTGAACACTATTTGTCATTTGCAATGCAACAAATTGGAAATTCGGTGATTTTGTTTGAATTGAAAATGAATTTTAAAACGATGAAACAGTAATAATAGCCTGGTGCCCAGATCGCCTGCTACCCATTCAAATGTGTTATTTTGTTATTAGAATCCAATTTCAAGCGGGAAATTAGATTGAAATTACAAAATAATGTGTTGTATCCTGCATGTTTGTTATCATGTTCCACCATATGCATTATATGTTTTCCTTTATAATGGCAGAATAACGACGCTAGTTATCTGTATATATAAAATCCTTGCGTTACTGACTGACTGACAGACAAGCTACAGCCAAAACTATTAGGCGTAGGAAGCTTAAATTTGGCATGTATGTTCTTTGGGGACCGTAGGAGTGCACCAAGACGGGATTTCCCGAAATTCCCACGGGAACGGGCAGAAACGGTTAAATTTAAAAAATGTGCGGGCGTAGCTGCGGGCGTCATCTAGTGTCGAAATATAATTGTTTATATTGAAACATAAGATGTACATAAACACATTTGATTATAAACTTGTCTTTAATCAAATATAAAAACATCCGACTACGAGGATAAGAAGAAAAATAATGAAAATTGAGTATGCATATATGATCCGAAAATAAGTTAATACCACGTTTAATTTGATAACAACAAAGAAAGATATAATGAAAGCTAAACCTTAAATTAAATGACAATAATCAAATAAGTTACGTCATCCTAATTTAAACTTGGAACGTTATCCAAAATATGGTAAAGTAGAATCAATCACAGATTAAATTACAATTGGCGGTATCACTTAGCATCTGTGCCTTTCCATTGTGTAATGAAATCTCTCGTCAGCTGCAAATCGTCAGAAATTGGTGTGTCTTAAGACTAATTGCTGGTCCCCGAATTCGCCCGCCATTCGCATCCCATTTCCCTTACAATTAGGACTGATAACGCTTAATTTATTACGAACCGCCTCTACCGTAATGTGTGCTGCGGATGTTTTAAAGCTTTTTAATGATGTGTGGACTTCATTAATCGGGGTAAAGTGCAGTTAATGTCTCGTTCCGTCTGTTTTATTTTAAATATGGAAATGTTGGGCTGTTTATCAAACTTGAGATAATGAATGATATCAATTTACTTATTTTGTTACAGCTGTGACATAAGTGATAATATCTGGGCGGTTTCAGCGACGACTGCGCTATTGTCAAATTTGTCTAATAATAACGAAATTCTGCGACAAGTCACGCACGAGTAGGTATCTGATCCTTATTAAAACAGAGCTGAAGGATACTGCAATGGTTACTAGATACTTTTTCTTAAATACGTACTTAATATAGATAAATAATATTATATCACTCAAATACAGAAAAAAGGAGCACGATGCTCAACAGACAAAGATTTGTTTTAGGTGGGAATCGAAACCATGACCTTTGGCATAGCAGTCAGTAACTAATAGACCGATACAGGCCTTATGATTCTTTAGATGTCCCTTGTTTGGGTTTTTCTTGACATATATTCAAATCCGTATTATTGTGTTGTACTATAACTTTATATGCCATATTGTGTATAAATGGGATGGTAAATTAAATGCTTTTAACATAACATATGCATGCTATGAATATGCATGGCGTACTTTTGATCATGTAAATACATTTAATCAGAGAGGGGTGAAGTTCAAAGTACTACGTAATCGACGTATTAGTCTTGTAGCGCACATCGTAGCTATTCGTAGACGTGGGCTACGAACAGCGAAGTATGCGTAGCGTAGTTGAATGTGAAACTTGTGAGTGTGAAGTGTTTTGTAGTAATTGTTTACATTATACCCCAGTATACGAAACATTTTTGTAGTGGCAGATGTATTGTTGTACCTGAGGTCATCAATCATAGCATGCTCAATGTCAATCAGCACTGGGCACAGCCAACAGACACTGACGGAATTAGATCCTTAATTCATATGAATACAAGTTTTCACCAATATCCGTCAGGCCACCAGGCACGATCCCGTAGCTTGGTCAGAGAATCTACTCTCGGGTCGGCAAAACATGACACCTTATTTCCTCCATATACTAAAGTAGTAAACGAGTATAGCAGCAAAAATGAGCTTTCTGAGCAAGACTTCATAATTTTTGACTAAATCATTACTAAACTTTAAGTGAGATTATGGTCCAAGGCTCACCTAGATTTTCTTTTGGTACTAAAATGCTTAGGGTTTATTACACACACGAGTCGTGAATTAGTACGTACTTTGATCATTTTGAGCAATAACTGTAAATATTTCGTTTATAAAAGCGAACGAGGCAGGTACGCAAAAAGTCATTGATATAGAAATATCTACAAACGTTTTGTCATTGTATCGTGCGACTTTTAATATCCTTTTCGTTTGAATTTGTTATTAGTATTTATTATTTAGAATCGATTTGCGGAATACAACGATGAGAGATCGCTGTTTTTCTTTCGAAAGAAGAAGTCAATTTACATAACAACATTTCTTGCGAATACTTAAATTTATGCCAAACTCTTTGAGAGTTCTCGTTAAATATACCTGTTAAATGTTGACAAGAGTTCAAAGATATTAAAAGAAAAAGATAGAATGAGTGAGGTTTGTTTACTTTTTCTTAAAACTGATTTAAATTTAGAAACTTGCGATATTTGTATTAATGTTATTTATGAACTTTGATGATACACTTTTACAATACAATTAAAGCAGAGGGGCTGGCAGCGGTTGGCCTTATTTGAGAAGCTTATATCCAGGAGTGGACTATGGCTAATGATGATGATGGATACTTTTAAGTACCTAATAGCTAACATGGCTAGTAATAGCTATTAAAGTTAAACTACATTTCAGACATATTTAGATTTCAATTAAATCATAATTCATTTGATGTATAAAGAAAAGAAAAGTAGAAATGCATTTATTGCTGACTTAAACTCGTTATAGTTTTATAGTGTACGAAAACAATGAAATCTACGTTTCTTTTCATTCACATTTTCCACCGCGGGATCGTTGGAAGCCACAGTGAACTATAAATAAGTGTAAAGAATACGGTAGTTCTCACAGTAGTTCTCTTTTCAACGCAGTTTTAACTAAATATATAGCTTGCTTCAAAGTAATTGTAGAGAAAAGAGTCCTTATGTGTACAATGGAGTGGGAACATTTATAGAATATTGATGAACTTCAGTTAGACGATTAAAAAAAACAATTTATGTATGGTTTCTTTGATCAATTCTTAGATTGCATTTTCACATTCGTTATACAAATTGAATTCAATTTTGAATTCAATTTGTATAACGAAAGGTCTTCAGTTATATCTAGAGACCTTATTATTCGCAAATAATATACTTAAATCAATGTAACTTAATATGTAATGTAGTCAACTGACCGCAATAGCAGTTTGATTGCTATTCCAACGTAGTGGCTGCGACTTGAGTATTTAAAAGTATTTAAAGGTATACTTACAAAATAGCTCACTGAATGGGTCTAATAATAATATCAGCGTATAATAAATAATTTATCAAATAATAAGTAACAACAAGGTCAGTAAAAACCATTTTATTTGTTCAAATAAGGACGGTCATTTAAGGAGAGCGAGCCGAATTCCTTACGAATACTTGGACATGTATACTTACTTAGTCAATGTGTACTCTGTAGGAAGCCTTTCGTACCCTTTCTGTGTAATTGCGCAATAAACACCAAATTATTCCATGAGGAAAAATCCCAAGGAGCCAAGGAGAATTCGTAGTAGAAGTCCCGGAGGCCTTTCATGCCGCGATGCTCATTAAAGTCAACCTAGATATACAAGAGCCTACATCGTTATTCAATTACTGGTTTAAATGGTTGATAGGACGGATGATAGGATTAAGCTTACGTTCTATTAATATAATAGAAGTATTTGTGCTTTTATTGAATGATATAGTGTATGTTCCTTATTTGTTTTTAATCTTCTCGTAGAGATAGGCAAAAGTGGGATAGTTTTCTACATAATTATATAAAATGTTCGCCCTTTTGAATTTTAGGATCAAAGCATTTTAAGGTGCTTAAAATGCTTTAAGCACCGGATTTCAGGCAATTGTCACACATTTACAATTAGGTTTACCTACGTATACAAGCATATTTAGAAAACAACGTTGCTGAGATAAGGCGAAATCACTATATCAAATTCAAGAAGTTATAGCATCAGTGTATTTCTTTTGCTTTTTTTTCTATATATTACACGTTAACCTACCTAGGCAGCCTGAATATTAGCTCATACTAAACATACGTTATATACCGTATGAATGTTTATATTAAGTTAAGGGTACGTGTACAATGTAGAAGTTTTTATTCCATAACAATATACATAATATTATTTAGGTATTTAATTAAACTTAACTTAAATTTTAAAATACTGTCATCCAAAATATATACAAAATAAATAAACAAAACGGAAAAAAAAAGAAAATTTTGAGGGCGTCATAAAAGTCCTCCACATCACCGTCGACTGAGAGCGTGCCCAGAACGCTGGCAGCATTGCCACTTTGTGCAATGCTAAACTTTTGGGCCTAGTACACCCCAGCCTTCTGGTCACACGAGGCGTCGACCAGTCTCTTTTCGAGATCTCTAAAAAGAGATCTCATCTTCATAAACTGATTAGCGGTCCAAGAGGGTCACCTTGTTGACAGCCAACGGCGGATTCCAAAAGATTTTCTTTATATATTAATTTAGAAGGGTGTCTGTAACACTGCCAAACAAAGTTATAAGTTTTGGGTGTTTCTAATTTAACTTGTGTCAACAAGGTACGTTATTTTTATTATTCCGATGTAGGCATGTTTGCAAACACAGGTAATCGCAGTTGTTACTAGGACGTTTAATGATCGTCAGAACGGTGCACGCTGTAGTCGTTCCGTTTGCATTCCGTTTTAATTATCTCGACATTTTCACTCGAGATTTCCATGTCGTTTTCTACTACTCAACATTTTAAACTAGACTACTAGTAATTTGCTCTCGAGGAAGTAGTTATTATTTTTAAAATTGCAGTGAATCAACACAAACATTTTATAAAACGTAATTTTCAAACTAACGTTTTCACAACGTGTTAAAATGTTTAAAGTTTATAGAAACTTCAGACTAATGTAATATAATCCATGTTTAGTAAGATGTCATGCAATGTGGTGGTAATATATTATGAAACTAAGGTTTTATATATTCTATTATAACCTGATATTTCTTTCGGCACCTGTTTTAGATGCACTTGTCCGTAATAAATAAACATGTAATTTCAAATAGAGAAAATCAACTTTCTATCAGGTGGCTACTTATGTATTACCTACTCGAAATTATTTATACCCAAAGCCAAAAATTATACTCTTAGGACGAATTGTAAAGTATGTTAATGCGATGGGTACGACGAGAACTTAACTTAAAATTTTGTTCGGCATCAAAAAGGTTGCTATTATATTACTTTACCAAATGAAATACTCACATCACTACGAAGTATGTGACCCTGAAGCATAGCTTCAACGTTTTATAACTTAATCCCACAATGATCGCAGTACAAACACCATGACCCGCCATTGCAATAATAATAACAATATCTGGCCGAAAACAAAAAGCATTAAGCGGTTGTACCTTCACGGTGTGATTAGAATACAAAATTATTTAAACAGGACAGGTGGAATCTAAAATTAGGCAATTTTCTGCAAAGTCAACAATTGCTCGATTACTCCGAGCCGGTGACGAAATTTAATTTTATACCCATTTCCACTAAAGGTGTGACATAATCCGGTATCCACATACGATGCAAAATGTCTATGAAATCCTTATCTGTCTACATAAAATTCTTCTGTTACTGTGTGAGTGACAGACAACGCACAGCCAAACCTATTAACCTCGTGACTAGTGAGAAGCACTGTAATTTAGCACGTATGTTCCTTGGGGCTTGTAAAGGTAAGGTTAATTGGGTAGAAAAAGTTAAATTAAAATATAATGTGTGGGTGTAGATGCGGACATCCTCTCGTTGACTATATTCACATTATTACTTTCATCTGACTTTGATTTGAATAATTGAATCTTCGGAGAACTTGATACCTATATAAAATTATTTGTGTGTTGAAAATAAAATATGTTGATAGGTAAAATAAAATATGTTGTTAGGTTAGTTACCCATCATCTTAATATATAAAATCCTTGCGTTACTGACTGACTGACAGACACGCTACAGCCGAAACTATTGGGCGCAGGAAGCTGAAATTTGGCATGTATGTTCTTTGGGAACCGTAGGGGTGCACTAAGAAGGGATTTCCCGAAATTCCCACGGGATCGGCCAAAACGGGTAAATTTAACAAAAATGCAGGCGTAGTTGCTGGCGTCCTCTAGTATTTTATAAGCTCTAAAATAAATAGATGCTCATAGTGCGGACTAACATAATATAATTTTAGTATATTGGATCTGCAGATTCCATTTTGACATTGTTTATTCATCATATTCTGCGTCAAATATTATAAGCTTTTCTCCTGTAATAGAGTGATACGAGTATTATAATATAGCCTTTAACCCAACTCGATAATTCAATATACGATGTAGTAGTTAAACAGTCTCACCTTTGATAGGGTTGTATGTCATGTTTTAGATTCTCAAACGAATTCAAATTGTTGTTATAAGTCAGAGAGTGCTTTGCGTTCGTTCTTAGAATCGTTGATAAGTCATAAAATAATTCATGCATCACGGTATAATCGACACCATCCAGCTAAGCGGCAAAACTAATAACGAAATCTGCTGCGAACATGTCATTTGCCACTTCCTATCTTAATATATAAAATCCTTACGTTACTGACTGACTGACAGACACGCTACAGCCGAAGCTACTGGTCGCAAGAAGATGAAATTTAGCATGTATGTTCCTTGGGCACCGTAGAGGAGCACTAAGGCGGGATTTTCCGAAATTCCCACGGGATCGGGAAAAACGGGCAATTCGAAAATATGTGCGTGCGAAGCCGCTGACGTCGACTAGTACTCTCATATTGACGGTTCTCGCATTGTAAACGCCAGTTCAATAAAAAACGCAAACAAAAGAAAATGTATTACAACTTAATTGATTGGAAGAAGTATAAGTAAAGTCCTTAGCAACAGGAACGGACAAATCTCAAATCTAAAAAATAAAAGACATTTTAAAGCGATTTTATCAATACGTGGTTGTATATTTTTATCCATGGTTCATGAATCTTATTTGTTTCGTGTAAATAAAATCACTGACAACTTTTTTGTAAACAATCTCATTATATCTATTACTCACGCCCACGACTTTTAAGTAGGTGGATCTATTTTAAGCTGAAAAATATACGACGAACAAGATTTATACATTTTTTGCTTGACATTTATACCAAAGTGGTCCGTGTTTCAATTGATTTAATTATCTGGGAGACTAAGGAATGCCTACATTGTGTCAGATAATACTTCCAAATAGTTTGAAACTTTCGATTTGTACACACAACATGTTGTAATATTTATGTATTGGATTTCAAGCGCGTAGTAATTCGAGAATAAGTTACTCATTGACTACTGCTGGTGTGACCAAAATACATATATTTAAACAGATAATACTTCTTCCACGAAATTTGTAAGTACTTCCACAAACTGATAGCATTATATAATCAAGACAGAAAGAAGAAAGCACATTACATGTACAGATTATTCTTAAATTGTAGACAAATGCTAAACGTCTTTAAACACTGAAACTATGTAGAACCATAAACGGAAATCGAATTTAGCAGAATGTACGCAAAAGTGAGTAAATTAATAATAGCGGCACGAACCAAACACGGAGCAATAAACTACTTCCAACTAATATGCAAGTCTAATGTGTTAATCTCTGGCAAACTTGCTACGATGCTATAACTCGGTCGCAGAATGCCTAGCAGACAGCATGGCGAACACACTTGGCGAACAATATGCGGATGAGAAGTTGCGGTTGTAGGTTTATTTTAGAACTTATATTGTTGACAGTATGGGATTACCGTTTAAAATTATAGGAACTCTATGCCAGCATTATTTTATAAGAGTTCCTGTCATTTTCAGAGAAAGAAACCGTAATGAAGTAAAATTAAGAGAAACAAACTCACATACATGATATACCTAACGGAGATAGGTCACATAGGAACTTGCTGAATATATGTTTATAAAATGTATTTATTTAGTAGGTACAGAATGATAAATTAGGCTACAAACTGTTTGCTTAATCAGATATATCCTTAGTATACTGTGCCCATAAACAAGGTCTGAATGGCAACGGATTGTCGTATTTAAACAGTTTGCCCTATTCCCTTTGTGTTAGAATCTATCTTAGGAAGTTAGTGAATTGTAAAGTGTCTCTTTGGCCGTTGTAAATCTTTGTGACTTTGGGATTAAGTACACAATCCAACTTATTTACGACGTAAGAAGAATTTGTTTAACACAAAACCTAACTTCAAATAATGTAAATAGACTTACTCTGCGAATGTTTTATACTGTAAATATATAGTGCAAAATTATGTTAATACTAGAGGACGCCAGCAGCTACGCCTGCATTTTTTTTAATTTACCTGTTTTGGCCGATCCCGTGGGAATTTCGAGAAATCCCTTCTTAGTGCACCCCTACGGTCCCCAAGGAACATACATGCCAAATTTCAGCTTCCTGCGTCCAATAGTTTCGGCTGCAGCGTGTCTGTCAGTCAGTCAGTAACGCAAGGATTTTATATATTAAGATAATGGAGCTGTATACTCGCTCCTAGAGTGTCTTGACTTGACTGCTATAACACGTAGACAAGTTAAAGTAATGTTGGTAGAGGTCAGAACTTCGGTGGATGACCGTTTGTTGTATCGTTTACATCAGAAAGCTACCGTGCCGTTATTACCGTACCGTTATTACCACAACATGTTGCCACGACAAAATAATTGAATAAGTTAAAAAAATATTTTCTGCTTCAACAATATCTGTATTTAGAGACAGACACAAATGAGCTCGAAGTCATTCTTTTTTCCAAACGAATACCCGTTCCTTTCTTCGGTCTCGAGCATTTGTTATGTAGCAGATGACTGTGACGTTGAAATATCATTACACTCATTACACTAAGTCCCATGTTAAGTCTTGAAGCACGCGCTGCGTACTAATTACTTCTTTACGTAAGAGTTCCTCGACTTTTTGTGTGTAGTTTACAATTTAGGTCTGAACTAGCAAAGACTCGTATTCCAGTCATTACCTCCGAGTGGCCTATTAGATACAAGTGCGATTTTCACCGCAATGAAACTTAATTACAGTTGATTGCGCACGTTATATAGTAATGTGTGCCAATTTTTTTTATTTACTTAGTGGGCACGTATTTATGCAGTTTGAATTAATCAGAAAATATCACAAAAACATTGGATGATTGAACGCTATTTGTGATTTACAATGCAACAAATTGGAAATTCGGTGATTTTGGTCGAATTTCGAAATGAATTTTAAAACGGTGGAACAGTAATAATAGCCCGGTGCCCAGATCGTCTATTACGCATTTAAATGTGTAATTTTGTTATTAGAATCTAATTTCAACCGAAATGAGATTTAAATTACAAAACAATGTATCATGCATGTTTGTTATCATGTTGCACCATATGCATTATATGTTTTCCTTTATAATGTCAGAATAACTACGCTAGTTATATCGAAAAATATTTTTTTATATTGAAACGTAATATGGAGGTACATAAAAACATTTGATTATAAACTTTTCTATCATCAAAAATAAAAACATCCGACTGCGAGGATTAGAAGAAAAATAATGAAAATGTAGTATTTAATAAGTGGTATTAACTTATTTTCGGATCATATTTGATAATAACAAAGAAAAATAAAATGAAAGCTAAACCTTAAATTAAATGACAATAATCAAATAAGTTACGTCATCCTAATTTAAACTTGGAACGTTTTCCAAAATTTGGTAAAGTAGAATCAATCACAGATTAAATTACAATTGGCGGTATACACTAAGCATCTGTGCCTTTCCATCGTGTAATGAAATCTCTCGTCAGCTGTAAATCGTCAGAAATTGGTGTGTCTTAACTGACTAATTGCTGGGCCCCGATTTCGCCCGCCATTCGCATTCCATTTCCCTTAAAATTAGTACTGATAACGCTTAATTTATTACGAACCGCCTCTACCGAATATGTGCTGCGGATGTTTTAAAGCTTTTTAATGATGTGTGGACTTCATTAATCGGGGTAAAATGCAGTTAATGTCTCGTTCCGCTTGTTTTATTTTAAATATGGAAATGTTGGGCTGTTTATCAAACTTGAAATAATGAATGATATCAATTTACTTATTTTGTTACAGCTGTGAAATAAGTCTGGTAAGATAATATCTGGGTGGTTTCGACAACTGCGCTATTGTCAAATTTATCTAATAATAATGAATTTCTGCGACAAGTCACGCACGAGTAGGTATCTGATCCTATTTAAAACAGAGCTGAAGGATACTGCAATGGCTACAAGATACTTAAATTTTCTTAAATACGTACTTAATATAGATTAACAATATTATATCACTCAAATACAGAAAAAATGAGCACGATGCTCAACAGACAAAGTTGTTTTAGGTGGGAATCGAAACCATGACCTTTGGCATAGCAGTCAGTAACTAATAGACCGACACAGGCCTTATGATTCTTTAGATGTCCCTTGTTTGGGTTTTCCTGACATATATTCAAATCCGTATATTGTGTTGTACTATAACTTTATATGCCATGTTGTGTATAAATGGGATGGTAAATTAAATGCTTTTAACATAACATATGCATGCTATGAATATGCATGGCGTACTTTTGGTCATGTAAACACATTTAATCAGAGAGTGGTGAAGTTCAAAGTACTACGTAATCGACGTATTAGTCTTGTAGCGCACTTCGTAGCTATTCGTAGACGTGGGCTACGAACAGCGAAGTATGCGTAGCGTAGTTGAATGTGAAACTTACACATTATACCCCAGTATACGAAAAATAATGTAAACATAATTTACTTTGTAGCGGCAGATGTATTGTTGTACCTGAGGTCATCAATCATAGCATGCCCAATGTCAATCAGCACTGGGCACAACCAACAGACACTGACGGAATTAGATCCTAAATTCATATGAATACAAGTTTTCACCAATATCCGTCGCGCCACCAGGCACGATCCCGTAGCTTGGTCAGAGGATCTACTATCTGGTCGGCAAAACATCACACCTTATTTCCTCCATATACTAAAGTAGTAAACGAGTATAGCAGCAAAAATGATTTTTCTGAGCAAGACTTTATCATTTTTGACTAAATCATTACTAAACTTTAAGTGAGATTATGGTCCAAGGCTCACCTAGATTTTCTTTTGGTACTAAAATGCTTAGGGTTTATTACACACGAGTCGTGAATTAGTACGTAGGTACTTTGATAATTTTGAGCAATAACTGTACATATTTCGTTTATAAAAGCGAGCGAGGCAGGTACGCAAAAAGTCATTGATATAGAAATATCTATAAACGTTTTGTCATTGTATCGTGCGACTTTTAATATCCTTTTCGTTTGAATTTGTTATTAGTATTCATTATTTAGAATCGATTTGCGGAATACAACGATGAGAGATCGCTGTTTTTCTTTCGAAAGAAGAAAGTCAATTTACATAACAACATTTCTTGCGAATACTTAAATTTATGCCAAACTCTTTGAGAGTTCTCGTTAAATATACCTGTTAAATGTTGACAAGAGTTCAAAGATATTAAAAGAAAAAGATAGAATGAGTGAGGTTTGTTTACTCTTTCATAGAGCCGATTTAAATTTAGAAACATCTTGTGATATTTGTATTAATGTAATTTATGAACTTTGATGATACACTTTTACAATACAATTAAAGCAGAGGGGCTGGCAGCGGTTGGTCCTATTTGAGAGGCTTATATCCAGGAGTAAACTATGGCTTATGATGATGATGGATACTTTTAAGTACCTACTAGATAACATGGCTAGTACTAGCTATTAAAGTTAAACTACATTTCAGACATATTTAGATTTCAATTAAATCATAATTCATTCTAAGTGCTAAATAAAAATGCATTTGTTGACTTGAACTCGTTACATTTTTATAGTGTACGAAAACAATGAAATCTACGTTTCTTTTCATTCACATTTTCCACCGCGGGAAATCGTTGGAAGCCACAGCGAGCGATAAATAAGTGTAAAGAATACGGTAGTTCTCACAGTAGTTCTCTTTTCAACGCAGTTTTAACTAAATATATAGCTTGCTTCAAAGTAATTGTAGAGAAAAGAGTCCTTATGTGTACATTGGACTGGGAACATTTATAGAATATTGATGAACTTCAGTTAGACAGTTAAAAAAACAATTTATGTATGGTTTCTTTGATCAATTCTTAGATTGCATTTTCACATTCTTAGATACACATTGAATTCAATTTTGAATTCAATTTGTATAACGAAAGGTCTTCAGTTATATCTAGACACCTTATTCGCAAAAAATATACTTAAATCAATGTAACTTAATATGTAATGTAGTCAACTGACCGCAATAGCAATTTGATTGCTATTCCAAAGTAGTGGCTGCGACTTGAGTATTTAAAGGTATAAAATAGCTCACTGAATGGGTCTAATAATAATATCACAGTATAATAAAAAAATATCAAATAATAAGTAACAACAAGATCAATAAAGACCATTTAATTTGTTCAAATAAGGGCGGTCATTTAGGGAGAGCGAGCTGAATTCCTTACGAATACTTGAACATGTAAACGTACTTAGTCAATGTGTACTCTGTAGGAAGCGTTTCGTACCCTTTCTGTGTAATCGCGCAATAGACACCAAATTATTCCGTAAGGAAAAATCCCAAGGAGCCAAGGAGAATTCGTAGTAGAAGTCCCGGAGGCCTTTCATGCCGCGATGCTCATTAAAGTAAAGCTAGATATACACGAGCCTACAACGTTATTCAATTACTGGTTTAAATGGTTGATAGGACGGAGGATAGGATTAAGCTTACGTTCTATTAATAGAATAGAAGTATATGTTCTTTTATTGAATGATATAGTGTATGTTCCTTATTTGTTTAATCTATAGACTTCTCGTAGAGATAGGCAAAAGTGGGATAGTTTTCTACATGATTATATAAAATGTTCGCCCGTTTTAATTTTAAGATAAAAGCATTTTATGGTGCTTAATTTGCTTTAAGCACCGGATGTCATGCAATTGTTACACATTTACAATTAGGTTTACCTACTTATACAAGCATATTTAGAAAACAACGTTGCTGAGATAAGGCGAAATCACTATATCAAATTCAAGAAGTTATGGCATCAATGTATTTCTTTTGCTTTTTTTTCTATATATTACACGTTAACCTACACCTAGGCAGCCTGAATATGAGATCATACTAAACATACGTTATATACCGTATGAATGTTTATATTAAGTTAAGGGTACGTGTACAATGTAGAAGTTTTTATTCCATAACAATATACATAATATTATTTAGGTATTTAATTAAACTTAACTTAAATTTTAAAATACTGTCCTACGAAATATATACAAAATAAATAAACAAAACGAAAAAAAAGAAAATTTAGAGTGCGTCATAAAAGTACTCCACATTGCCGTCGACTGGGAGCGTGCCCAGAACGCTGGCAGTCGACGGCGTTGGCTAAACTTTTAGGCCAAGTACATCCCAGCCTTCTGGTCACACGAGGCGTCGACCAGTCTCTTTGCGAGATCTCTAGAAAGAGATCTCATCTTCATAAACTGTCTCAACATCCCCTCCTAGGGTGCCATCGTCCAGGTACCAAACATAAAATTTTGAATTTAACTGTTTGATGATTGGATGAATGGCTAAACTGAAAATTAGTGTTCGAAGAGGACCTTGTTGACAGCCAACGGCGGATTCCAAAAGATTTTCTTTATATATTAATTTAGAAGGGTGTCTGTAACACTGCCAAACAAAGTTATAAATTTTGGGTGTTTCTAATTTCACTTGTGTCAACAAGGTACGTTATTTTTATTATTCCGATGTAGGCATGTTTGCAAACACAGGTAATCGTACTTAGTTGTGAATAGGACGTTTAATGATCGTCAGGAGTGTGCACGCTGTAGTCGTTTCGTATTTCCACTCGAGATTTCCTTGTCGTTTTCTACTACTCAACATTTTAAACTAGACTACTAGTAATTTGCTCTCGAGGAAGTAGTAATTATTTTTAAAATTGTAGTGAATCAACATAAACATTTTATAAAACGTGATTTTCAAACTAAAGTTTTCACAACGTGTTAAAATGTTTAAAGTTTATAGAAACTTCAGACTAATGTAATATAATCCATGTTTAGTAAGAGGTCATGCAATGTGGTGGTAATATATTATGAAACTAAGGTTTTATATATTCTATTATATCCTGATGTTTCTTTCGGCACCTGTTTTAGATGCACTTGTCCGCAATAAATTAACATGTAATTTCAAATAGAGAAAAACAACTTTCTATCAGGTAGCTATATATTACCTACTCGAAATAACTTATACCCGAAGCCAAAAATTCTACTCTTAGGACGAATTGTATAGTATGTTAATGCGATGAGTACGACGAGGACTTGACTATAAAATTTTGTTCGGCATTAAAAAGGTTGCTATAATATTACTTTACCAAATTAAATACTCACATCGCTACGAAGTATGTGACCCAGAAGCATAGCTTCACCGTTTTACAGCTTAATTCCACAATTATTGCAGTCCAAACACCATGACCCGCCATTGCAATAATAATAACAATATCTGGCCGAAAACAAAAAGCATTAAGCGGTTGTACTTTCACGGTGTGATAAGAATACAAAATTATTTAAACAGGACAGGTGGAATCTAAAATTAGGCAATTTTCCACAGAGTCAACAATGGCTCGATTATTCCGAACCGGTAACGAAATTTAATTTTATACCCATTTCTGCTAAAGGTGCGACTTAATCCGGTATCCACCATGCGACGCAAAATGTCTTTAAAATCCGTATCTGTCTATATAAATTTCTTCTGTTACTGACTGACTGACAACTGTGCGTTGTCTGTCAGTACTGTAGCAAAACTATTATAGTGCAAGAACCTGTTATTTGGTTTGTATGTGGCTATGTGCCTTAGGCCCCATAGAGTGCCACTAATAAGGGACTTGCCGGAATTTCCACAAAATCATGATAAAATAGTTAAATTTAAAAAAATGTGTGGGCGTAGCTGTGGTCATCCTCTAGTTGACTATAATTCGATTATTATTTTCATCTGAATTTGGTTTGAATAATTTAATCTTCGAAGAACTTGATACCTATTAAATAAAACTACGTGTGTGCTGAAATTTTGATAGGTAAGGTAAACCCATAATATTTTATAAGCTCTAAAGTAAATAGGTGCTCATAGTGCGGTCTAACATAATATAATTTTAGCATATTGGTTCAACAGGTTCCATTTTGACATTGTTTATACATCGTATTCTGCGTCAAATAAAATAGCTCTTCTCCTTTAATAGAGAGTGATATTATATAGCCTTTAACCCAACTCGATTATTTAATATACAACGTAGTAGTTATAGTAGTCGTCTCACCTTTGATAGTGTCGTATGTCGTGTTTTCGAATCTTCAACGAATTCAAATTGTTGTCACAAGTTTGAGAGTTTTTTGCGTTCGTTCTTAGAATCATTGATAAGTCATAAAATAATTAGAAAAGGCTATTTTATTATCAAATACAATTTTTCTCCGCCTGGTTTTAAATAAACAAGTATAAGTTTGAATAAAATATATTAGAGATTATAAGGCTTATACGGTCGTAGTACCACGAGGATAATGTAATACTATGTTTTTAAAACGACCGTTCACAATACAAAAATATTTAATAGATATTGCACAAAATAATCTCGTTATCTAAACGATGCATCACGTATAATCGACACCATCCAGCTAAGCGGCAAAACTAATAACGAAATTGAGAACTACACAGATGCTCTATATATAATTGAAACTAATGATTAGACAGGGGAAGCGCTATTAACAAATTGCTGCACTATGCAGTAATTTGTTTGATGCGACGCCGTACGTTGTGCAGTATATGTTAGATAGATTGCTACAAAGTGCTATCAAGCGGCATATAAATTATATTATTTTTTCTTTTTTATTTCAAGTTATTTAATTTTTACGTTAAATTAGAAAAATAATTTACGACCGGTTTCAATATTCGATTTATGATCGATGCATTTTTAGATTGGATTTTACAAAGTCATCATCCTCTTAGCGTTATCCCAGTTTTAGCCTGGGGTCCGCTTACTAGTCTAACCGGATTTGGCAAAATATTAGCTTTTTCACAGAGCGACTGCCTGTCTGACCCACGCAACCTGAAGGGAGAGCGATATTCTATAGTTTAGACTAGTTTCAGTTTATTATAGAAGATACTGACGCCCTATAGCGATTGTCAAAGATCTTCATGACAACCGGGACCGACGGCTTAACTTGCTCTCCGAGGCACGGGACAAGCGATAATTAACAATTTAATACGCACATAACTCTGAAAAGTCATTGGTGCGCACTGTGGATTCGAACCCGATACCCACTGCATGGCAGTCTGTTGGTATCTCGACTAGGCTATCGCTGCCTAATTGACTTTTTTGTTTGGCATACATTGGATTTTACAAAGTATGCCAAACAAATCTCAAATCTCCAAATCTTTGGATAGATCGGATATTGAATTTAGGGATTAGTTGATACTGGGTTTAAGTAGCGTTTTAAAATATTGAATTTGTCACATAAGTTTGACTGCACGAATGGCGTATTGACCGTTTCACCACTTTGTTGAATCGTATGAGTTCGATTTATTTCACGTTGTTGGTCAATAAATTGTTGTTTGGTTTTGGGTATTCTACATACATACATACATATGCTCACGCCTTTTTCCCGTCGGGGTAGGCAGTGACAACAGAACGCCACTTGCTTCTATCCTTGCAAACCTCACGCGCTTCCTCTACATTAATTACTCTTTTCATACATGCTCGCCGGTTACGGGTGCTTCGGACTTTTCCGTTTTTCAAGACGTCCCCAATTTCGTCGACGAACGTCTTACGAGGTCTGCCGCAACCGGCTTGCCCATACACCTCTGTCATATATATTTGATTCGTCAATCTTTCTTCACTCGTTCGCGCCACGTGTCCAAACCATTTCAGCATTCCTTTCTCAATCCTCCTTATTACTGCATTCTGGGTGTCCTGTGTCAGTTGTTTCGCCGTTTGGAAGTCCCGCGTAAGTCCATCCTACAGGACTTATACCAAGTGTCCATGTAAAAAAATTAAAACAGTAACATGCGCTCAAGTTAATGAAGCTACACAAGCAAAGAAATTAGAAGCTTATGAGGTTAGTTGAAAATGTATGCTTTACTCCTTTTTGCAAAATTCTTATTTGTGTTAAGAAACCGCCGCATTAGTATGGACAGCTTAGCTACTTACGTCACTTATCTAATTGCTGGCAGACAAAAATAAACAGTGTCTGTCTAATTAGTAATATTACAATGCTGCAACAAGCTCAATGTGCTACTAAATGGCATTCTGATTTTCTCGATCCAATATAGTTTTCAGAACATTTATTTGATATATCAAATCTTCAGTATGAGCTCGTATATCTTCATATTCACATAAAAAATGCAGGATATGTTTTATATATATCCTCAGCTCGTAAGCTGTGTGTAAAGATACGTGTATCTGCATAGCGACATACGCACATCCCACTTTATCAAGTTACCGCATAAATCTCTACAAACTCACTCATATATCTCGATGATTCGACGGAATAGTTCCGCGAAACCGTAAAAAATATGTAAGGAACACGAGAAAATTGAACGCGGGCAATCTATGTGTTCGTATATACGTCAATATTATCGGCGCTCAGTCTGGGTGTCAGGATTTGTCGTGACGACGTGCGTTTGTGCCAACCGCTGCCATGAATATCAAGTGCGTGCCTTTGACACTTCTGTAGCTGTGAAAATGCTCGTAAATGACTTGCGTACGGGATCCACCCGCGACCGCAGTTCCGAGATGCGAAAATTCCTGCCGCACTTCCTTATCGTAAACTTCACGTACAGTGCATGAAATTATGCTAAAAGAAACTGAGTTTATAAAATAAAATGTATTGCTACCTCGTCAATAGTTTGAATAATATCTGAAATATCAAGTAACATTCACGGTAAACAAAAGCGCAAAATGAATTAGAATTCCTTTTGCGCTTTTTCATCTAAAAATGCTACCCTAACTAAGTTCTAAGGTAATAAATGTCACCCATTCCTAATAAATTCCACTTTGCCAGATTTTACTCATTTACCCGAGTGTCAACGAGTAAGCCAATCAAAAGTTATTAAAACAAGGAACTTTTGCTGCTAGTTGGATGAAATGTCGATTTTTTCTGTGAAACGTTTCGGTATACAGAGAGAATTTTGCATCGATTGCGAAGCTGTGTATCTACATACATGAGTTTTTTGTTTCATCTGAGCAGATTTTTCGAATAATGTCCGCCATTGCCCAGCCTGTATCCAGTCACTTCTACCGCATTGCGTATCATTATTGAGGGCGGGCATTTGAATATTCGGAAAGAACAGTTTGTTTCTCACAAACGACGGACTTGGCACAAGTCAGGTGCTCGCTATGGCCACTAAGTTTGTGATATCAATGTTTTGGTAGGCAGTGATGTATAATGGCTGTGAATGTAAAAAGTTTTCCAAAATAAAAATATAGGTTTGCCTTTCTGTTCACTTTGCTTTTAATATAAGTAAAGCCTTTTGACCTTATCTATTAATTTTTCTGCTAGATTTTGAACAATCTTTTATTTTAAATTAGTTGGTTATAATATTAAATCAAAATATGTAAGCATAACCACCATTGTTTATGTTTAAAATAACCTAAGTTTCAGTGTTTGAAGCCAAAGTTTAACAAGTTAATCAAACCTAATGAATACTATATAATACCTACTGTCCGACAATTTCCTTAAGTCAATTTAGAACGTAGACGAGCAAGTTTCTTAGATTAAATGATAACAGCCGCAGATATAGATCAATTGGAGATCCCATAAATATCTGTCGGGCCCAACCCTACGAATTTAGCCTATCGGAAAGGAATGGTTGAAATGAAATGGGTCAGTTTAGACAACGAATGTTTCTTCAGGGATTAACTGCATGGCATTACTGTCAAGAGGCCCGCAATGTTTGCGGTTTAATAACATAATGTATTTCTACTTCACAAGAATACAAAAGAGATAAAAAGGTATCTTTGACATTCTGCAGTATCGTCAATTGTATAATGGATGAATATTAGTAACGTGTGATTAGTCGATTAGCTGATTAAACATGCAAATATTCCGTAATCCGCACTACTACTACAGAGAATAATTAATGAATCGTCGTCACTGAGTAATTCATCTTGACGTCTTATATCGCGGTGAATTATGTTTCCGGTTTGATCTTAGCGACGGCTGCATTGTGCAAACTTTTCTTCGCCATTTCTCAAGGGTTTTCCAAGATTTTCTTCGCTTTTATCAAACGAATGAGTTAATACGTCATTGCCAAACAGATTTATAGCAGCTTTGTTCAAGCGGTTTTTTATTTTAATGATTTTGTGGTCGGAATTGGTTATAATATTATGTCCGCGATCTCAGGAGGGACAAGGGGGATAAGCTCTTAAAACTTTTTATATTTCACGATGAGTTTGGAGAGTTTAGCGGGTTGTTTATGAACGTTATGCTGTGCCAATTTGTATTTGTAATTTGATTCGTGAGTTCGACAATATTATTAGATATAATATAATAATGCAATATTTTTTACAAACTAAATAGGTATTATTAATATTAACCTGTTAAAAATAATGTTTTGTGTTCTAACGTTCTACAACATTTTATAAATTTTCCAATTTCAAAAGAATGCATATGGATTCACGTTCCAAATTTGAAACGTTTTACCAAATTGCCACTGAAATTGCAATTAGTAATGTTTTGTTTTTAAATTCTCCACTGATTTACGGCCTGTTGTTAGTTTATCCATTTATCATTTCACTCAACTTGGCCGGCTGCCTATTCTATTGTGATATTCGGTTAATAAAGCTTTGTGAAAATGTTGAGTGCGGTTGAAGGTAAATTATGTTGGTAGATAAATAGCATTTGAATATTACTAGCCTGTTTTCTTTGAATGATAAAAGGCGTAGGTTGAGGTGAGGTATTCTTAGTCAAAGTACGTAGGTGTAGTTAAGTAGAAATTGAATATTTATTCACCTTCAACGCTTGTTTTGATTTGAATGGAAGCGTTTCTGATATAGATTTATTAAGATAATTCGTTATTCTCTAAAGTTGTAATCCCGCGTTTGAAATATTACGTTAATAGTTAATAAAATTGTATATTTATTGTGTGTATCTTGTTCTCAGGCCTGAATGTTGTATATTTGGAAGGATAAAGCAAAGAGATCTTGCACTCGGACCAATGTCCCAGGCGTATCTCCAATTATATTATTATGTACCAATTATATCTTGTCGGAGACAGCAGAACAGAGAAATCAGGACAAAAGAAGACCGCGTGACATTATATCATTATTCTTGACTACAATATTGACTACAATATATTACAAGTAAAATCTTATACTAATATATAAAGCTGAAGAGTTTGTTTGTTTGGTTGAACGCGCTAATCCCAGGAACTACTGGTCCGATTTGAACAATTATTTCAGTGTTAGATAGCCCATGTATCGAGGAAGGCTATAGGCTATATAGCATCGCACTATGAGCGACGGGAGCAGAACAGTAGCCTTAAATAACGTGGGTGTAACCGCAGGCATTCTCTAGTAATATAATATGCGTACACATTATTTAGTTACGACGATACAGTATGTTGACAAGTACAGTTTCAAAGTATTTTTTTAATTCATAATACTTTTAACTTCAATAAATACTCTATTTACAAATAAGTTGTAACTGTCCCTAATATACATACCCGAGGATGGTTTACGAAGTAGCAAATCTAATCGGGTGACTTGAAGATTGCATTCGACACGTTTGCCTGAGCCGATTATCCGATATTGAGATTATGGGTGAAATTCAATTTCGGCGCAGTCTTTCGCGATCAATCTAGTTTGGGAACTTCTGTAGATAAGTCCCAATAGCTTCCCACTACCGTCTGTATAGAATTAGAAATAAAGTTTCTCTAAATCTGCAAGACTTTGGGTAGGTACAACTTCTATTGTAGGTACTTTGTAGTAGCTACTAACGACTAGTAGCACTAGTTTTAGACTTGCCTTTGACTAGTCTAAAACCAGTGCTTCGGGATTGTGGTTTAACTATTCGAAGTAAGGTTGTTGAGTATGAAATCAATAGTTAATGCTGAAGGTTTGAACAGCAGGATCTGTTGCGGTCATGTCCGATTGTATCTGTATTGACATTGTACTGTTTTGTTATTGGTGAACAGAGGGCCTGTACCGAGCATGTTATCTATGAATACATAGAACATATTGATTTGAGGTACTATTTCGATGAACTGTAGTCTGCGACTGCTGATAGCATATGTTATAGCGGCTGCATGCAGTTGGCGCTTGGAGTTTTATGTTAAGACTCTTAACATGAAACTCCGATCACCAGCACAACAACGTATCATATATGCCAAATTTCAGCTTTTTGGGCCCAATGATTTGTCTGTGCGGTGTCTGTCAGTCAGTCAGTAGCGCAAGAATTTTATAAAAGTATACACATTAGCGTGCCTAAATAGTAAAATAAGTTGGTAAGTACGTTTTACGTTTATTTAGGGACATTATGGAAATACCTAGTTAAATTGAACTAAAGTGTCATCATCCTTTTAGCGTTATCCCAGTTTCAAGCTGGGGTCCGCTAACTAGTCTAACCGGATTTGGCTGAATATTAGGTTTTCCACGGAGCGACTGCCTGTCTGACCTCCGCGACCCGAAGGGATAGCGATATTCCATGGTTTAGACTAGTGTCAGTTTATTTTAGAAGGTACTGACGCCCTGTAACGATTGTCAAAGACCTTCATGACAACCGTGACCGACGGCTTAACGTGCTCTCCGAGGCACGGGACAAGCAATAATTAATAATTCAATACGCACATAACTCCGAAAAGTCATTGGTGCGTGCCGTGGATTCGAACCCGATACCCTTTGCACGGCAGTCTGTCGGTTTCTCCAATATGCTAAACTTAAAAAAAAAATAAGTTTAAAAACTATAACCCGACTACGTAAAAAAGGGGTCTGAAAAGGACGAAACAAGAAAATAGCTCAGAGCCGTGGTCGCACCTATTGTATCTTAGGTACTTAATGTCGGTGTCATGTGATGTACGTACACTAGCATACCTATAATAGGTGCGACCACGGCTCTGAGCTATTTTCTTGTTTCGTCCTTTTCAGACCCCTTTTTTACGTAGTCGGGTTATAGTTTTTAAACTTATTTTTTTATTTAATCCTTTTCCGTATTCCGATGGGGCATATAAACTAACCGACCGACATTTACATTGTCACATTTAAAGAAAGAAAACTAAGTAGCTCAAAACGTCTGAACCGCGCGAATTGTGTGTTTTAAACTTATTTTTTGACTCAAACAGTATAATATATGTACATATTTGTAATGTGCTCACCAATACCTTTCTTTTGATACCAAGCACGTAATGATTATCTCAGTTTAATTTTTTTTGCGTTAGATATCTGGGGTATAAATTCCGTAATATAAAATTTTGATAAAATTTGTATAGCCTATGTCACCCGGGCCATTATTACGAATCTACTGACACCCCATTTATTAAAATCGGGTTAGTAGTTTAGGCGCTACGGTGGAACATACAAACATATATACATAGACTGCCAAAAACATTACCCTTCCTTTTGGCTTCGCCGTAGTCGGGTAATAAAATAAGTCGATTACAAAAATACTATCTTTGCCATTATCTGTTGAAAAATGTATTGTGAATTTATATTTAGCTCAACATTTAGGTGACTCTTACATAAGCCTAAAGCACCCTCATGATATCTACAAGTAAAATGTTTACATGTCTCGATGTACTTAGTTTGACCCAAATAAATACAGTACCTAAATGTTTGAACGTGATACAACGACACTCGCGCACGAAACCACACGTACTTGATATGTTTTAAAACACCATGTTGCATTGATGATATAGCTTTTAAACAACGTGACAAACATTTACTTCAAATTTAGATCGTCAAAATTTCACGAAAATTATCAATTTGAATTAACGAACAGTTTTACATTAATTCTACATAGTGACAACGATTTTAGAGTTGGATTTAGATAAGTTGAATTTTAAAAGTAATATAAATTAGTAGACGCTTTTCAAAAGAATTAGCAGAAACTTGCATGTGATCGCGGCAGGTAGAAGTTAGAAGGGCCTTTGCCCAGCAGTGAGGCGCAAGTTAGGCTCGTAATAAAAAAATTGATGTTACGCTACATTATTAGAGCAGAAGTAAAATTGAATTTACTATGTATTTTATGCATTCAACAGTGATAAATATTTTCATATTATGTATTAAAAACTATGTTCACTTACCTACTCACTAAATTGGGAAAACAGAATTCTATTTCAAATAGAGTACTGTGAGTAAAAAGAAAGCTCAATACTGCAGTGGCGAGCGTGTCCGTTCCACTGTCTCCATATTTAATCGCTAGGCGGAGAGAATGCTGCGACAAAAAGTCGCATGAAAAACTTACTAGCTTACTAATTAAACTTGGTTATTTATTCAGTGGCGAACGAGCTGAGAGCAATATCCGACCACATACGGTGCAAGTAAATCGACTCTTAAGAGCTTGCAAAATACTGCCCAGCGATTCTACACGTTTAATCCGACCGGTAGAATCATATTTTGGTGTTCTATTTCTCGTCTGTATGTTCTAGAAATAAGCTCTACAGGTAAGCTTCTTAGCTTTATTTAAATTTTAGATCAGCCATTAAAACATCTGTAGATAAAGTAGGCGGCGATCACAACGGAAAATTGCAAATGTGGCGATTAAAAATCGGACTTTGAGTTCTATTGACCATCCTTCCTCACGGTTTTGCGTTCTTACATTACAAATGTGACGCTAATAATACATTTAAAAACATTAAGTACATACATACATACATAGACTCACGCCTGTTTCCCGGAGGGGTAGGCAGAAACTACGGAACGCCATTTGCAATGATCCTGACATACCTCTCTTGCTTCATTCACTCCCATCAAGTTTCTCATGCATGCTCTTCTATTTAGGGTACTTCTGACCTGTCCTTTTTTTAGGATGTCTCCAATCTGGTCACAGAACGTCCACCTAGGTCTTCCCCTTCGCCATGTCCCACTCACACTTGGCTTATGCGCAAAATTGTGATATAAGTAATTAATCAATTTGGATTTTAAAAATGTTTGGTATCTGGCCAAAATTACAGCTTATGGTTACTTATTGCATGAAATACGTTTAACGGTTTGACTGAAATTATAAAGAAACTGTTTATATATTTGAGCTATTCATCACACATACACATTCAAGGTGGTTTTGGTTATGCTTATCACGAATTGGTTGCTATAGCAGTCCGCAGTTAAAGCCATTTCGCGTTGTGTTGGATCCCTATTGATAGATTACGTGTGTGGTTCCCAGACACCCAATCGTAATTCCTCATACAAAGCTATGCGCAACTTGTTAAGGGATCTAATGTCGATAAAATAATAACCTAACGTAATATGATAGTATATTCGGTATTAAAAAGGCTTTATGCTTGTTATTAGCGTACACAAGTAATATAAACCTACTTAGATACACAAACCTTATGTGATAAATTATTAATATACGATCTTTTGCAAAACCTAACATGCAAGACCACAGCGTCCTTTTAAAAGGAAAAGGAGTTGAGGGGAGAGGAGTGAAGTTCATAGTCTACGTTTTCGACGTATTAGTCTTGTAGCGCACATCGTAGCTCTTCGTAGACATAGGCTACGAATAACGAAGCATGCGTAGTGTTGTTGTTTGTGAAACTTGTGAAGTGATTTTGTGGTAATTGCCTCAATGGCCAGAGGTAATCAATCGTGGCATGCGTCAAATAACAGGCATAGACAGAACTAAATTCTGAATTAATACGAATACAAGTTCTCAGCAAAATCCGTCAGGTCGCAGGCCACCAGGCACGATCACGTAGCTTGGTCTAGGATCTACTCTCGGGTCAGCGAAACGCTACAGCTTCTTTCCTTCATGCTTATATCAAAATAGTAAGAGTATAGTTTTATGAGCAAGACTTTATCATCGTTGACTAAACCATTGCTAAACAGAAAGGCAGGCATTAAAAATAAAGCTCTCGATCTCCTGACTTCTTATTTGGGCAACAGAATCCAGAAGGTCGAGGTTAATGGTAAGACATCTCCAGGTTCTGCTTTGAAAATGGGTGTCCCGCAGGGTTCAATTCTCGGACCATTTCTATTCTCGATATATATTAACGATTTACCTTATTACGTTAAGAATAATCATGAGATTGTATTGTTCGCTGATGATACCTCTTTGATTTTTAATATTAAACGACGACAGAGTAACTTTGACGAAGTAAACAATGCACTCTCTAAAGTTGTCAATTGGTTTAATGTTAATAATCTATTACTTAATAATAAGAAAACTAAACTTTTAAAATTTTCAATGCCCAATGTTAAACATATGCCAACCAATGTACAACTTAATGAATCTAGGATTGAGCCCGTCGAGACAACCATGTTTTTAGGTATTATGCTGGACACCAAACTACAATGGGGTCCACATATAGAAAGGCTTTCGGGCAAACTCAGTTCTGCAGCTTACGCAGTTAAGACAATTAGACGCCTCACAGATTTAGAAACAGCTAGAATGGTTTATTTCAGTTACTTTCATAGCTTAATGTCGTATGGGATTCTTCTCTGGGGGAATGCTGCAGACCTAAATACAATATTTGTTCTGCAGAAAAGAGCTGTAAGGGGAATTTATAACCTCAGTCCAAGAGTTTCTCTAAGAGAAAAGTTCAAAGAAATAAACATTCTAACTGTTGTATCGCAAAATATTTATGAAAATCTGCTATATGTACATAAAAATATTGACAAATTTTGTAAAAAATGTGATATACATTCTGTAAATACAAGACACAGAAATAATCTCGTAGTTCATAGCACTCGTCTCCACAAAATAAGTAGCTGTTTTATGGGGCAATGTATACGCTTTTATAACAAGCTCCCTTATAATATAAGAGACCTATCTATAAATAAGTTCAAAATTATTGTAAAAGCGAAATTATGTTCAAAAGCCTATTATAAAATATCTGACTATAAAGACGACCAAAACGCTTGGGACTGAGCTGTTCTAATTCGACACACAAAAATAATTGTATTTAATGACGTTTCGTAAGTACTTTCAAAGTTTACACGAAATAAAGAAGTATTTAATTTAATTTCATTTCATTTCATTTCAAAGAAAGATTGTGGTCTTAGATTTTGTTTTGGTACTAAATTGCTTAGGGTTTATTACACACATGACCCATAAAGTGGTACGTATTTTTAATTTTGTGCAATAAAAATGGCTCCGTAAATATTTCGTTCATAAAAACGAACCAGGTGGGTACGCAAAAAGTCATTGATAGGTATAGACGTATATATTATAATCTATAAACTTTTTGTCATTGTATCGTGCGACTTTTTATTTCCTTTTCGTTCGAATTTATTATTAGTATTTATTATTTAGAATCGATTTGCGGAATACAACGATGAGAGAAAGAAGAAAGTCAATTTACATAACAACATTTCTTGCGAATATCTAAATTTATGCCGAACTCTTTGAGAGTTCTCGTTGAATATACCTACTATATGTTTAAAAGAGTTTAAAGATATTAAAGGAAAAAAAGAATGAGTTAGGTTTGTTTACTTTTTCTTAAAGCTGATTTAAATTTAGTAACATCTCGTGATATTTATATAAATGCTATTTATGAACTTTGATGATACTCTTTTACAATACAATTCAAGCAGAGGGGCTGGCAGCGGTTGGCCCTATTTGAGAGGCTTATATCCAGCAGTAAACTACGGCTAATGATGATGATGGATACTTTTAAGTACCTAATAGCTAAAATGGCTAGTACTAGCTATTAAAGTTAAACTACATTTCAAACATATTTAGATTTCAATTAAATAATAATTCATTCTAAGTGCTAAATAAAAATGCATTTGCTGACTTGAACTCGTTACAGTTTTATAGTGTTCGAAAACAATGAAATCTACGTTTCTTTTCATTCACATTTTCCACTGCGGGAAATCGTTGGAAGCCACAGCGAACGATAAATAAGTGTAAAGAATAGGGTAGTTCTCACAGTAGTTCTCTTTTCAACGTAGTTTTAACTAAATATATAGCTTGCTTCAAAGTAATTGTAGAGAAAAGAGTCCTCATGTGTACATTGGAGTGGGAACATTTATAGAATATTGCTGAACTTGAGTTAGACTAAAAACATACGTAAGGATAAAAATAAAAATGTATTTATGGTTTCTTTGATCAATTCTTAGATTGCATTTTCATATTCTTAGATAATACTTAATTAAATTAAATTTTGAATTCAATTTGTATAACAAAAGGTCTACAGTTATATCTAGAGACCTTATTATTCGCAAATAATATATTTAAATTAATGTAACTTAATATGTAATGTAATCAACCGATCGAAATAGCAGTTTGATTGCTATTCCATAGTAGTGGCTGCGACTTGAGTATTTAAAAGTATTTAAAGGTATACTTACAAAATAGCTCACTGAATGGGTCTAATAATAATATCAACGTATAATAAATAATTTATCAAATAATAAGTAACAACGAGATCAGTAAAGACCATTTAATTTGTTCAAATAAGGACGGTCATTTAAGGAGAGCGAGCCGAATTCCTTACGAATACTTGGACATGTATACATACTTAGTCAATGTGTATTCTGTAGGAAGCCTTTCGTACCCTTTCTGTGTAATTGCGCAATAAACACCAAATTATTCCATGAGGAAAAATCCCAAGGAGCCAAGGAGAATTCGTAGTAGAAGTCCCGGAGGCCTTTCATGCCGCGATGCTCATTAAAGTCAACCTAGATATACAAGAGCCTACATCGTTATTCAATTACTGGTTTAAATGGTTGATAGGACGGAGGATAGGATTAAGCTTACCTTCTATTAATAGAATAGAAGTATACGTGCTTTTATTGTATGATATAGTGTATGTTCCTTATTTGTTTAATCTATAGACTTCTCGTAAAGATAGGCAAAAGTGGGATAGTTTTCTACATGATTATATAAAATGTTCGCCTGTTATAATTTTAGGATAAAAGCATTTTAAGGTGCTTAGAATGCCGGATGTCAGGCATTTGTTACACATTTACAATTCGGTTCACCTACGTATACAAGCATATTTAGAAAATAACGTTGCTGAGATAAGGCGAAATCACTATATATTACACGTTAACCTACCTAGGCACACTGAATATGAGCTCATACTAAACATACGTTATATACCGTATGAACGTTTATATTAAGTCAAAGGTACGTTATTTTTATTATTCCGATGTAGGCATGTTTGCAAACACAGGTTATCGCAGTTGTTAAAAGGACGTTTAATGATCGTCAGAACGTTGCACGCTGTTATCGTTTCGTTTACATTCCGTTTTAATTATCCCGACATTTTCACTCGAGATTTCCATGTCGTTTTCTACTACTCAACATTTTAAACTAGACTACTAGTAATTTGCTCGAGGAAGTAGTAATTATTTTTAAAATTGCAGTGAATCAACATAAACATTTTATAAAACGTAAAATTCAAATAAAGTTTTCACAACATGTTAAAATGTTTAAAGTTTATAGAAACTTCAGACTAATGTAATATAATCCATGTTTAGTAAGATGTCATGCAATGTGGTGGTATTATATTATGAAACTAAGGTTTTGTATATTCTATTATATCCTGATGTTGCTTTCGGCACCTGTTTTAGATGCACTCCGCAGTAAATAAACTTGTAATTTCAGATAGAGAAAAACAACTTTCTATCAGGTAGCTATGTATTACCTACTCGAAATTATTTATACCCGAAGCCAAAAATTATACTCTTAGGACGAATTGTATAGCATGTTAATGCGATGAGTACGATGAGGACTTGACTATAAAATTTTGTTCGGCATTAAAAAGGTTGCTATAACATTACTTTACCAAATTAAATACTCACATCACTACGAAGTATGTGACCCAGAAGCATAGCTTCACCGTTTTACAGCTTAATTCCACAATTATTGCAGTCCAAACACCATGACCCGCCATTACAATAACAATAACAATATCTGGCCGAAAACAAAAAGCATTAAGCGGTTGTACTTTCACGGTGAGATTAGAATACAACATTATTTAAACAGGACAGGTGGAATTTAAAATGAGGCAATTTTCCACAAAGTCAACAGTGGCTCGATTATTCCAAACCGGTAACGAAATTTAATTTTATACCCATTTCTTCTAAATCTACCATGCGACGCAAAATGTCTTTAAAATCCTTATCTGTCTATATAAATTGCTTCTGTTAATGACTGACTGACAACTGTGCGTTGTCAGTACAGTAGCAAAACTATTATACCGCATTTACACATGCGTGTTCGTCATTCGCCTCGACACTCCACGAATATTCGTCGAAACATTCGTATACGAATGCTGTCGCGAACTACTGTTCACACATTCGTGGAGTGAATCATTTTGAAATTCGCACACGAACATGGAGGACGTGAAAATAGTCGCAGCGTGCGCGCTACATTTAATGAAATTATATAATTATTTAGATATCCTGCGTAAAAAAGTAACAAAAAACTATCGTCACAGACGATTTCTTTTTTGAGCATGTAAATTATTAAATTAAGTACTTTGAGAATTACTCATATAAATAATTATGTTTTTTATTTTAATTTATAGACTCACGCCTGTATCCCCGAAGGGGTAGGCAGAGGTGTAATATTACACCCACATTTCGCCATGAATTTTTAGGTTCCACGTAATAGGGGGCGGGCCTATTGCCGTACCGGGCACATTACCAGACTCCGTGTTGCTACTGAGAATTTCCTAACGGAAAAACCCAATAACACTTTGCCAGACCCGGGAATCGAACCCGAGACCTCCCAATCCCACGCGCACATTTATGCCGCGAGACCCGATGGTCTCTCTCTGTGTGCCTCGATAGGCAGTCATATCTTTTACTATGTTTGTTGATAATCAATTTTGTTTTAGCCAAAGTATGATTTTTTTAATATTTAATGTGCTTAATGGCAACCCCATACTAGCAGACATACGGTTCCAAGCACCGTTTATCTTTCTGATGTTTTGGGTTCCAAATGAGCTCTTCTTTTTGAAATAGTTCAAGGAATTCTATAATTCGCTCTTCACTCCACTCCATTTTGACAACACGTCCGGTGGGGTCGGGCACTAACCGTCAACTGAATGCAGACAAATGTGTAAACAGTAAGTTCGTGTTCGCCATTCGTGCCCTTTGATTCGCGTCCGAAAAACCGCTCTCAACGCGAACACACGAATCACGAATCGAATCACGAGGCGAATAGCGAATGCAGTGTTTACACATGCGTGTTCGTTATTCGCCTCGTCATTCGCCTCGTTATTCGCACGAATGTGTAAATGCGGCATTATAGTGCAAGAACCTGTTATTTGGTATGTATGTGGCTATGTGCCTTAGGCCCCATAGAGTGCCACTAATAAGGGACTTGCCGGAATTTCTACAAAATCATGAAAAAATAGTTTAATTTAAAAAAAAAGTGTGGGCGTAGCTGTGGTCATCCTCTAGTTGACTATATTTCGATTATTATTTTCATCTGAATTTGGTTTGAATAACTTAATCTTCGAAGAACTTGATACCTATTGAATAAAACTACGTGTGTGCTGAAATTTTGATAGGTAAGGTAAACCCATAATATTTTATAAGCTCTAAAGTAAATAGGTGCGCATAGTGCGGTCTAACATAATATAATTTTAGCATATTGGTTCAACAGGTTCCATTTTGACATTGTTTATTCATCGTATTCTGCGTCAAATAATATAGCTCTACTCCTTTAATAGAGAGTGATATTATACAGCCTTTAACCCAACTCGATGATTCAATATACAACGTAGTAGTTTTAGCTGTCGTCTCACCTTTGATCGTGTCGTATGTCGTGTTTACGAATCTTCAACGAATTCAAATTGTTGTCACAAGTTTGAGAGTTCTTTGCGTTCGTTCTTAGAATCATTGATAAGTCATAAAATAATTAGAAATAGTTATTTGTGCAACAAGAGAGCAAAGTTGTTTTTTGTTTCGAGTGCTGATTTTGAGTCCCGAGCAAGCGAAGTATACTATGAATCAAAGTTAGAATCCTGAGCGTAGTGAGGGATTCAACAGCACGAGATACAAAAAGCTTTGCTCTCGTGTAGCACACATAACTTTTCACCATAGCAGTGAGAACACATATTACTTAGGAGACATAGAAATGAACAGGAATAGATTGAATTCTGCATTAATCACTTGTTGATTTAACTCTTCTGGTGTTAAAGTACAGTCATCATCGCTAGTTTCACTCATCTTTTTAGATTATTTTATATATTTATATAATTTAACACGTTACGATATACTGTATCAGCATCAGCGAAATTGTTATTCCCGCTACTTTTTTAAATCGCGTTTTAATACCGCGTCCCTGATGTTTATTTTTCAAATGTATCATTGTTGTAATTCCAAATAAAAATGTATTGGTTAAATACCAATTTCATACTAACTATTAATTAGACTTATTTTTATTAAAATCCAATAATAAATTAAACATATAAACAATAACATATAAAAAAAGTAATATCTTTATTACAAATATCTTTTTTTATTTGCGTTTCCGAAGGTGTTTTCTTTGAGGTCGAATTCCAAAATCGAATTTCGAATTCGAAGGGGTTTGTTTTTCACTCACTTTTTATATGCATGTGAAAGAGACAGAGCACAGTAAAATTCGAATGTACTTATGACTGAACTAATGTATTTATGACTGAACAATGTCAATTCGTGATACTGAAGATTGAAAAATTAAAAAGCTACTTTTACTTACGCTCGAATCAAAGTCGAGTTTTGTTCACTGTTGTCTCGCAGCAAAAGCGGCATGTTTGAGCTGCTGAGGTGAAAAGGCTATTTTTTATCAAATACAATTTTTCTCCGCCTGGTTTTAAATAAACAAGTATAAGTTTGAATAAAATATATTAGAGTTTATAAGGCTTACAGGGTCGTGGTACCACGAGGATAATGTATTTAATTACTATTTTTGAAACGACCGTTCACAATACAAAAATATTTCATAGGTATTGCACAAAATAATTTCGTTATCTAAACGATGCATCACGTATAATCGACACCATTCAGCTAAGCGGCGAAACTAATAACGAAATTGAAATAGTACGTAGTAACGAAGTTGAGTAGACAGGGGAAGCGCTATTAACAAATTGCTGCACTATGCAGTAATTTGTTTGATGCGACGCCGTACGTTGCGAAGTTTATGCTAGATAGATTGCTACAAAGTGCCATCAAGCTGCATATAAATTATATTATTTCTTCTTTTTTATTTCATGTTACTTAATTTTTACGTTAAATTTGAAAAATCATTTACGACCGGTTTCAATATTCGAATTATGATCGATGGATTTTTAGATTGGATTTTACAAAGTATGTTAAACATGTGTCTCAAATCTCCAAATCTTTGGATAGATCGGATATTGAATTTAGGGGTTAGTTGATACTGGGATTAAATAGCGTTATAAAATATTCAATTTGTCACATAAGTTTGACTGCACGGATGGCGTATTGACCGTTTCACCACTTTGTTGAATCGTATGAGTTCGATTTATTTCACGTTGTTTGTCAATAAATTGTTGTTTGGTTTTGGGTGTTCTACATACAAAAATGCATATGTTCACGCCTTTTTCCCGTCGGGATAGGCAGAGACAACAGAACGCCACTTGCTTCTATCCTTGCAAACCTCACGCGCTTCCTCTACATTAATTACTCTTTTCATACATGCTCGCCGGTTACGGGTGCTTCGGACTTTTCCGTTTTTCAAGACGTCCCCAATTTTGTCGACGAACGTCTTACGAGGTCTGCCGCAACTGGCTTGCCCATACACCTCTGCCATATATATTTGATTCGTCAATCTTTCTTCACTCGTTCGCGCCACGTGTCCAAACCATTTCAGCATTCCTTTCTCAATCCTTGTTACGACATCTTTCAGGCCACATCGCTCTCGTATTACTGCATTCTGGGTGTTCTGTGTCAGTTGTTTCGCCGTTTGGAAGTCCCCCGTAAGTCCATCCTTCAGGACTTATACCAAGTGTCCATGTAAAAAAATTAAAACAGTAACATGCGCTCAAGTTAATGAAGCTAGACAAGCAAAGAAATTAGAAGCTTATGAGATTAGCTGAAAATGTATGCTTTACTCCTTTTTGCAAAATGCTTATTTGTGTTAAGCAACCGCCGCATTAGTATGGACAGCTTAGCTACTTACGTCACTTATCTAATTGCTGGCAGACAGAAATAGACAAAGTCTGTCTAGTTAGTAATATTAAAATGCTGCAACAAGCTCAATTTCAACTAAATGCCATTCTGATTTTCTCGATCAAATATAGTTTTCAGAACATTTATAATACTACTATTTGATATGTCAAATCTTCAGTATGAGCTCGTATATCTTTATATTTACATAAAAAATGCAGGATATATTTTATATATATCCTCAGCTCGTAAGCTGTGTGTAAAGATACGTGTATCTGCATAGCGGCATACGCACATCCCACTTTATCAAGTTACCGCATAAATCTCTACAAACTCACTCATATATCTCGATGATTCAACGGAATAGTTCCGCGAAATCGTAAAAAATATGTAAGGAACACGAGAAAATTGAACGCGGGCAATCTGTGGGTTCATATATACGTCGATATTATCGGCGCTCAGTCTGGGTGTCAGGATTATGTCGTGACGACGTGCGTTCGTGTCAACCGCTGCCATGAATATCAAGTGCGTGCGTTTGACACTTCTGTAGCTGTGAAAATGCTCGTAAATGACTTGCGTACGGGATCCACCCGCGGCCGCAGTTCCGAGACGCGAACATTCCTGCCGCACTTCCTAAATTATAAAGTTATCGTAAACTTCACGTACGGTGCATGAAATTATGCTAAAAGAAACTGAGTTTATAAAATAAAATGTATTGCTACCTAGTCAATAGTTTGAATAATATCTGAAATATCAAGTAACATTCACAGTAAACAAAAGCGCAAAATGAATTAGAATTCCTTTTGCGCTTTTTCATCTAAAAAGGCTACCCTAACTAAGTTCTAAGGTAATAAATGCCACTCATTCCTAATAAATTCCACTATGCCAGATTTTACTCATTTTCCCGAGTGTCAACGAGTAGGCCAATCAAAAGTTATAAAACAAGGAACTTTTGCTGCTAGTTGGATGAAATGTCGATTTTTTCTGTGAAACGTTTCGGTATACAGAGAGAAATTTGCATCGATTGCGAACCTGAGTTTTTTGTTTTATCTGAGCAGATTTTTCGAATACTGTCCGCCATTGCCCAGCCTGTATCCAGTCACTTCTACCGCATTGCGTCTCATTATTGAGGGCGGCCATTTGAATATTCGGAAAGAACAGTTTGTTTCTCACAAACGACGAACTTGGCACAAGTCAGGTGCTCGCTATGGCCACTAAGTTTGTGATATCAATGTTTTGGTAGGCAGTCATGTATAATGGCTGTGAATGTAAAAAGATTTCCAAAATTAAAATATAGGTTTGCCTTTCTGTTTACTTTCCTTTTAATATAAAGCGTTTTGCCCTTGACTATTAATTTTTCTGCTACATTTTGAATAATCTTTTATTTTAAATTAGTTGGTTATAATATTAAATCAAAATATGTAAGCATAACCACCATTGTTTATGTTTAAAATAACCTAAGTTTCAGTGTTTGAAGCCAAAGTTTAACAAGTTAATCAAACCTAGTGAATACTATATAATACATACTGCCCGACAATTTCCTTAAGTCAATTTAGAACGTAGAAGGGCAAGTTTCTTAGATTAAATGATAACAGCCGCAGATATAGATCAATTGGAGATCCCATAAATATCTGTCGGGCCCAACCCTACGAATTTAGCCTATCGGAAAGGAATGGTTGAAATGAAATGGGTCAGTTTAGACAACGAATGTTTCTTCAGGGATTAACTGCATGGCATTGCTGTCAAGAGGCCCGCAATGTTTGCGGTTTAATAACATAATGTATATCTACTTCACAAGAATACAAAAGAGATATAAAAAAGGTATCATTGACATTCTGCAGTATCGTTGATTGTATAATGGATGAATATTAGTAACGTGTAATTAGTCGATTAGCTGATTAAACATGCAAATATTCCTTAATCCGCACTACTACTAGAGAGAATAATTAATGAATCGACGTCACTGAGTAATTCATCTTGACGTCTTATATCGCGGTGAATTATGTTTCCGGTTTGATCTTAGCGACGGCTGCATTGTGCAAACTTTTCTTCGCCATTTCTCAAGGGTTTTCCAAGATTTTCTTCGCTTTTATCAAACGAATGAGTTAATACGTCATTGCCAAACAGATTTATAGCAGCTTTGTTCAAGCGGTTTTTTATTTTAATGATTTTGTGGTCGGAATTGGTTATAATATTATGTCCGCGATCTCAGGAGGGACAAGGGGGATAAGCTCTTAAAACTTTTTATATTTCACGATGAGTTTGGAGAGTTTAGCGGGTTGTTTATGAACGTTATGCTGTGCCAATTTATATTTGTAATTTCATTCGTGAGTTCGACAATATTATTAGATATATAATAATGCAATATTTTTTACAAACTAAATAGGTATTATTATTAACCTGTTAAAAATAATGTTTTGTGTTCTAACGTTCTCCAACATTTTATAAATTTTCCAATTTCAAAAGAATGCAAATGGATTCACGTTCCAAATTTGAAACGTTTTACCAAATTGCCACTGAAATTGCAATTAGTAATGTTTTGTTTTTAAATTCCCCACTGATTTACGGCCAGTTGTTAGGATAAATATTGAAAACAAAAGTGGTTACGTCACCACATTGTTGCAAGAAATGTGATAGATATGTGCAGAATAAACAGAAGCAAGGAAATTGCTTTTGCTGGGCGCACAGCGGAAATTTTGCCGAGTGTGTGAGCGTGGACGTTAGGTTGTTGGAACTATAGAAATATGTCGCGTGCGAGGTTTTCATATGTCGCCGTAGCTATGAGGAGATCCATTTATCATTTCACTCAACTTGGCCGGCTGCCTATTCTATTGTGATATTCGGTTAATAAAGCTTTGTGAAAATGGTGAGTTCGGTTGAAGGTAAATTATGTTGGTAGATAAATAGCATTTGAATATTACTAGGCTGTTTTCTTTGAATGATAAAAGGCGTAGGTTGAGGTGAGGTATTCTTAGTCAAACTACGTAGGTGTAGTTAAGTAGAAATTGAATATTTATTCACCTTCAACGCTTGTTTTGATTTGAATGGAAGCTTTTCTGATATAGATTTATTAAGATAATTCGTTATTCTCTAAAGTTGTAATCCCGCGTTTGAAATATTACGTTGATGGTTAATAAAATTGTATATTTTTGTGTGTGTCTTGTTCTCAGGCCCGAATGTTGTATATTTGGATGGATCTTTACAAAGAGATCTTGCACTCGGACCAATGTCCCAGGCGTATCGCCAATTATATTATTATGTACCGATTATATCTTGTCGGAGACAGCATAACAGAGAAATCGGTACAAATAAGACCGCGTGACATTATATCATTATTGTAGACACAAGTAAAATAATATATTATGTGTACACATTATTTAAGTTATGACGATACAGATGGTGACAAGTACAGTTTCAAAGTATTTTTTTTATTCATAATACTTTTAACTTCAATAAATACTATATTTACAAATAAGTTGTAACTGTCCCTAATATACATACCCGAGGATAGTTTACGAAGCAGCAAATCTAATCGGGTGACTTGAAGATTGCATTCGACACATTTGCCTGAGCTGCTTATCCGATATTGAGATTATGGGTGAAATTCAATTTCGGCGCAGTCTTTCGCGATCAATCTAGTTTGAGCACTTCTGTAGATAAGTCCGAATAGCTTCCCACTACCGTCTGTATAGAATTAGAAATAAAGTTTCTCTAAATCTGCAAGACTTTGGGTAGGTACTTACCTACAACTTCTATTGTAGGTACTTTGTAGTGACTACTAACTACTAGTAGCACTAGTTTTAGAATTGCCTTTGACAAGTCTAAAACCAGTGCTTCGGGATTGTGGTTTAACTATTCGAAATAATGCTTGTGAGCATGAAATCAATATTTAATGGCGAGGGTTTGAACAGTAGGATCTGTTGCGGTCGTGTCCGATTGTATCTGTATTGACATTGTACTGTTTTGTTATTGGTGAACAGAGAACCTGTATCGGACATGTTATGTATTCATAGAACATATCGATTTGAGGTACTATTTCGATGGACTGTAGACTGAGACTGCTGATAGCTTATGTTATAGCGGCTGCATGCAGTTGGTGCTTGGAGTTTTATGTTAAGACTCTTAACATGAAACTCCGATCACCAGCACAACAACGCATCATATATGTCAAATTTCAGCTTTTTGGGCCCAATGCTTTTGTCTGTGCGGTGTCTGTCAGTTAGTCAGTAACGCAAGAATTTTATAAAAGAATACACATTAGCGTGCCTAAATAGTGAAATAAGTAGGTAAGTACGATTTCCGTTTATTTAGGGACTTAATGGAAATAGTTAAATTTAAATAATACGTACGCCATGAAAATAGTCGATTACAAAAATACTATCTTTGCCATTATCTGTTGAAAAATGTATTGTGAATTTATATTTAGCTCAACATTTAGGTGACTCTTACATAAGCTTATAGCACCCTCATGGAATCTACAAGTAAAATATTTACATGTCTCGATGCACTTAGTTTGACCCAAATAAATACATTACCTAAATGTTTGAACGTGGTACAACGACACTCGCGCACGAAACCACACGTACTTGACATGTTTTAAAACACCATGTTGCATTGACGATATAGCTTTCAACAACGTGACAAACATTTACTTCAAATTTAGATCGTCAAAATTTCACGAAAATTATCAATTTCAATTTACGAACAGTTTTACATTAATTCTACATAGTGACAACGATTTTAGAGTTGGCATTAAATAAATGGAATTTTAAAAGTAATATAAATTAGTGGACGCTTTTCAAAAGAATTAGCAGAAACTTGCATGTGATCGCGGCAGGTAGAAGTTAGAAGGGGAGGCCTTTGCCCAGCAGTGAGGCGCAAGATAGGCTCGTAATAAAAATAGTGATGTTACACTACATTATTAGAGAAGAAGTTAAATTGAATTTACTATGTATTTTATGCATTCAACACTGATAAATATTTTCAAATTATGTATCGAAAACTGATGTTCATTTACCTACTCACTAAATTGGGAAAACAGAATTCTACTTTAAATAGAGTACTGTGAGTCAAAAGAAAGCACAATACTGCAGTGGCGAGCGTGTCCGTTCCACTGTCTCCATATTTAATCGCTAGGCGGAGAAAATGCTGCGACAAAAAGTAGCATGAAAAACTTACTGGGTTACTAATTAAACTTGATTATTTATTCAGTGGGCGAACGAGCTGAGAGCAATATCCGACCACATACAGTGCAAGTACCTAATGCAAGTAAATCGACTCTTAAGAGCTTGCAAAATACTGCCCAGCGTTTCTTCACGTTTAATCCGACCGGTTGAATCATATTATGGTGTTCTATTTCTTGTTTGTATGTTCTAGGAATAAGCTATACAGGTAAGCTTCTTAGCTTTATTTGAATTTTAGATCAGCCATTAAAATTTCAACATCTGTAGATAAAGTGGGCGGCGATCACCGCGGAAAATTGTAAATGTGGCGATTAAAAATTGTACTTTGAGTTCTATTGACCATCCTTCCTCACGGTTTTGCGTTTTTACATTGCAAATGTGATGCTAATAATACATGTTGAAACATTAAGTACTTAATTAATCTTTTTTGATATTCATAAGCGCCAGATTGTGATATAAGTAATTAATCCAATTTGGATTTTGAAATTGTTTGGTATCTGGCCAAAATTACAGCTTATGGTCACTTATAACATGAAATACGTTAAACGATTTGACTGAAATTATAAAAAAAAACTGTTTATATATTTGAGCTATTTATCACACATAGGTACACATTCAAGGTGGTTTTGGTCATGCTTATCACGAATTGGTTGCTGCAAAAATTTAACCGCAATCCGCAGTTAAAGCCATTTCCCGTTGTGTTGGATCCCTATTGGTAGATTACGAGTGTGGTTTCCAGACACCCCAATCGTCATTCCTTATACACACCTATGCACCACTTGTTAAGGGATCCAATGTCGATAAAGTAATAACCTAACGTAATATGATAGTATATTCGGTATTAAAAGGCTTTATGCTTGTTAATAGCGTACACAAGAAATATAAACGTACTTAGAAACACAAACCCTATGTGATAAAGTATTAATTTACAATCTTTTGCAGAACCTAATATGCAAGACCACAGCGTCGTTTTAAAAGGAAAAGGAGCTGAGGGGAGAGGAATGAAGTTCATAGTACTACGTTTTCGACGTATTAGTCTTGTAGCGCACATCGTAGCTCTTCGTAGACATAGGCTACGAATAACGAAGCATGTGTAGTGTTGTTGTTTGTGAAACTTGTGAAGTGATTTTGTTGTAATTGCCTCAATGGCCAGAGGTCATCGATCGTGGCATGCGTCAAATAACAGGCAAAGACAGAACTAAATTCTGAATAAATACGAATACAAGTTCTCAGCAACATCCTTCAGGTTGCAGGCCACCAGGCACGATCACGTAGCTTGGTCTAGGATCTACTCTCGGGTCAGCGAAACGCTACAGCTTCTTTCCTTCATGCTTATATCAAAATAGTAAGAGTATAGTTTTATGAGCAAGACTTTATCATCGTTGACTAAACCATTGCTAAACAGAAAGAAAGATTGTGGTCTTAGATTTTCTTTTGGTAATAAATTGCTTAGGGTTTATTACACACATGACCCATAAAGTGGTATGTTTTTTTAATTTTGTGCAATAAAAATGGCTCCGTAAATATTTCGTTCATAAAAACGAACCAGGTAGGTACGCAAAAAGTCATTGATAGGTATAGAAAAATCTATAAACTTGTTGTTATTGTATCGTGCAACTTTTTATTTCCTTTTCGTTCAAATTTGTTATTAGTATTTATTATTTAGAATCGATTTGCTCAACACAACGATGAGAGAAAGAAGAAAGTCAATTTACATAGCAACATTTCTTGCGAATATCTAAATTTATGCCGAACTCTTTGAGAGTTCTCGTTAAATATACCTATTATATGTTTAAAAGAGTTTAAAGATATTAAAGGAAAAAAATAATGAGTTAGGTTTGTTTACTTTTTCTTAAAGCTGATTTAAATTTAGAAACTTGTGATATTTATATTAATGCTATTTATGAATTTTGGTGATACACTTTTACAATACAATTAAAACAGGGGGGGTGGCAGCGGTTGGCCCTATTTGAGAGGCTTATATCCAGCAGTCGAGCTATGGTTTATGATGATGATGGATACTTTTAAGTACCTAATAGCTAACATGGCTATTACTAGCTATTAAAGCTTAACTACAAAATTTCAAACATAATTAGATTTCAATTAAATCATAATTCATTTGAAGTACTACGTAGAAATGCATTTTTTGCTGACTTAAACTCGTTATAGTTTTATAGTGTACGAAAACAATGAAATATACGTTTGTTTTCATTAACATTTTCCACCGCGGGAAATCGTTGGCAGCCACAGCGAACGATAAATAAGTGTTAAGAATACGGTAGTTCTCACAGTAGTTCTTTTTTCAACGCAGTTTTAACTAAATATATAGCTTGCTGCAAAGTAATTGTAGAAAGAGTCCTTATGTGTACTTTGGAGTGGGAACATTTATAGAATATTGATGAACTTCAGTTAGACAGTTAAAAATAACAAGTTATGTATGGTTTCTTTGATCAATTCTTAGATTTTATTTTCACATTATTAGATACAAATTGAATTCAAAGAATTAATTTTGAATTCAATTTGTATAACGAAAAGGCTTCAGTTATATCTAGAGACCTTATTATTCGCAAAAAATATACTTAAATCAATGTTATTAATATGTACCTAATGTAGTCAACTGACCGCAATAGCAGTTTGATTGCTATTCCAACGGCTGCGACTTGAGTATTTAAAAGTATTTAAAGGTATACTTACAAAATAGCTCACTGAATGGGTCTAATAATAATATTAACGTATAATAAATAATTTATCAAATAATAAGTAACAACAAGATCAGTAAAGACCATTTAATTTGATCAAATAAGGACGGTCATTTAAGAAGAACAAGCCGAATTCCTTACGAATACTTGGACATGTATACATACTTAGTCAATGTGTACTCTGTAGGAAGCCTTTCGTACCCTTTCTGTGTAATTGCGCAATAAACACCAAATTATTCCATGAGGAAAAATCCCAAGGAAACAAAGAGAATTCGTAGTAGAAGTCCCGGAGGCCTTTCATGCCGCGATGCTCATTAAAGTCAACCTAGATATACAAGAGCCTACATCGTTATTCAATTACTGGTTTAAATGGTTGATAGGACGGAGGATAGGATTAAGTTACGTTCTATTAATAGAATATAAGTATACGTGCTTTTATTGTATGATATAGTGTATGTTCCTTATTTGTTTAATCTATAGACTTCTCGTAGAGATAGACAAAAGTGGGATAGTTTTCTACATAATTATATAAAATGTTCGCCCGTTTTAATTTTAGGATAAAAGCATTTTAAGGTGCTAAAAATGCTTTAAGCACCGGATGTCAGGCATTTGTTACACATTTACAATTAGGTTCACCTACGTATACAAGCATATTTAGAAAATAACGTTGCTACCTAGGCACACTGAATATGAGCTCATACTAAACATACGTTATATACCGTATGAAAGTTTATATTAAGTTAAAGGTACGTTATTTTTATTATTTCGATGTAGGCATGTTTGTAAACACAGGTAATCGCAGTTGTTAATAGGACGTTTAATGATCGTCAGAACGGTGCACGCTGTAATCGTTTCGTTTGGCCGCTGTTTTAATTATCCCGACATTTTCACTCGACATTTCCATGTCGTTTTCCACTACTCATCATTCTAAATTGGACTAATAGTAATTTGCTCTCGAAGAAGAGGTTATTATTTCTTATATTGCAGTGAATCAACATAAACATTTTATAAAACGTAATTTCCAAATAAAGTTTTCACAACGTGTTAAAATGTTTAAAGTTTATAGAAACTTCAGACTAATGTAATATAATCCATGTTTAGTAAGATGTCATGCAATGTGGTATACCACCACATATAATGAAACTAAGGTTTTGTATATTCCATTATATCCTGATGTTGCTTTCGGCACCTGTTCTTTAGATGTGCCTGTGTGTGTGTGTTTCACTTGTCAGTTTCAGATAGAGAAAAATAACTTTCGAGTAGAAATATATATTTATATATTTCTACTCACAGGACAGGTGGAATTTAAAATGAGGCAATTTTCCACAAAGTCAACAGTGGCTCGATTATTCCAAACCGGTAACGAAATTTAATTTTATACCCATTTCTGTTAAATCCACCATGCGACGCAAAATGTCTTTTCTGTCTATATAAATTTCTTCTGTTACTGACTGACTGACAACTGTGCGTTGTCTGTCAGTACAGTAGCAAAACTATTATAGTGAAAGAACCTGTTATTTGGTTTGTATGTGGCTATGTGCCTTAGGCCCCATAGAGTGCCACTAATAAGGGATTTGCTAAAATTTCCACAAAATCATGAAGAAATAGTTAAATTTAAAAAAAATGTGTGGCCGTAGCTGTGGTCATCCTCTAGTTGACTATGTTTCGATTATTATTTTCATCTGAATTTGGTTTGAATAACTTAATCTTCGAAGAACTTGATACCTATTGAATAAAACTACGTGTGTGCTGAAATTTTGATAGGTAAGGTAAACCCATAATATTTTATAAGCTCTAAAGTAAATAGGTGCTCATAGTGCGGTCTAACATAATATAATTTTAGCATATTGGTTCAACAGGTTCCATTTTGACATTGCTTATTCATCGTATTCTGCGTCAAATAATATAGCTCTAGTCCTTTAATAGATAGTGATATTATATAGCCTTTAACCCAACTCGATAATACAATATACAACGTAGTAGTTTTAGTAGTCGTCTCACCTTCGGTAGTGTCGTGTTTTCGAATCTTCAACGAATTCAAAATTGTTGTCACAAGTTCGAGAGTTCTTTGCGTTCGTTCTTAGAATCATTGATAAGTCATAGAATAATTAGAAAAAGCTATTTTTTATCAAATACAATTTTTTCTCCGTCTTGTTTTAAAGAAACAAGTATAAGTTTGAATAAAATATATTAGAACTAGCTGACCCGGCAAACGTTGTTTTGCAAATATTTTTTTTTTTGAAAAATAGATGTTGGCCGATTCTCATAGATCAAAAAATTTCATCAAAATCGGTCAAGCCGTTTCGGAGGAGTATGGGAACGAAAACTGTGACACGAGAATTTTATATATTAGATTTATAAGGCTTATACGGAAGTAGTACCACGACCGTTCACAATACAAAAATATTTCATAGATATTGCACAAAATAATTTCGTTATCTAAACGATGCATCACGTATAATCGACACCATCCAGCTAAGCGGCAAAACTAATAACGAAATTGAAAACTACACAGATGCTCGTATATGGTTATTTAATTGAAACTAATGATTAGACAGGGGAAGTGCTATTAACAAATTGCTGCACTATGCAGTAATTTGTTTGATGCGACGCCGTACGTTGCGCAGTATATGCTAGATAGATTGCTACAAAGTGCCATCAAGCTGCATATAAATTGTATTATTTTTTATTTTTTTATTTCATGTTAATTAATTTTTACGTTAAATTTGAAAAATCATTTACGACCGGTTTCAATATTCGAATTATGATCGATGGATTTTTAGATTGGATTTTACAAAGTACCTATGCCAAACATGTATCTCAAATCTCCAAATCTTTGGATAGATTGGATATTGAATTTAGGGGTTAGTTGATACTGGGTTTAAGTAGCGTTTTAAAATATTCAATTTGTCACATAAGTTTGACTGCACGGATAGAAATAGACAAAGTCTGTCTAATTAGTAATATTACAATGCTGCAACAAGCGCAATGTCAAATAAATGCTATTCTGATTTTCTCGATCCAATATAGTTTTCAGAACATTTATAATACTACTATTTGATATGTCAAATCTTCAGTATGAGCTCGTATATCTTCATATTTACATAAAAAATGCAGGATATGTTTTATATATATCCTTAGCTCGTAAGCTGTGTGTAAAGATACGTGTATCTGCATAGCGACATACGCACATCCCACTTTATCAAGTTACCGCATAAATCTCTACAAACTCACTCATATATCTCGATGATTCGACGGAATAGTTCCGCGAAATCGTAAAAAATATGTAAGGAACACGAGAAAATTGAACGCGGCCAATCTGTGGGTTCATATATACGTCGATATTATCGGCGCTCAGTCTGAGTGTCAGGATTATGTCGTGACGACGTGCGTTCGTGTCAACCGCTGCCATGAATATCAAGTGCGTGCGTTTGACACTTCTGTAGCTGTGAAAATGCCCGTAAATGACTTGCGTACGGGATCCACCCGCGAACGCAGTTTCGAGACGCGAACATTCCTGCCGCACTTCCTAAATTATAAAGTTATCGTAAACTTCACGTACAGTGCATGAATTATGCTAAAAGAAACTGAGTTTATAAAATAAAATGTATTGCTATTTAGTCAATAGTTTGAATAATATCTGAAATATCAAGTAACATTCACGGTAAACAAAAGCGCAAAATGAATTAGAATTCCTTTTGCGCTTTTTCATCTAAAAAGGCTACCCTAACTAAGTTCTAAGGTAATAAATGCCACCCATTCCTAATAAATTCCACTTTGCCAGATTTAACTCATTTACCCGAGTGTCAACGAGTAAGCCCATCAAAAGTTATAAAACAAGGAACTTTTGCTGCTAGTTGGATGAAATGTCGATTTTTTCTGTGAAACGTTTCGGTATACAGAGAGAAATTTGCATCGATTGCGAACCTGAGTTTTTTGTTTCATTTGAGCAGATTTTTCGAATACTGTTCGCCATTGCCCAGTCTGTATCCAGTCACTTCTACCGCATTGCGTCTCATTATTAGGGCGGGCATTTGAATATTTGGAAAGAACAGTTTGTTTCTCACAAACGACGGACTTGGCACAAGTCAGGTGCTCGCTATGGCCTCTAAGTTTGTCATGATATCAATGTTTTGGTAGGCAGTCATGTATAATGGCTGAGAATGTTAAAAGATTTCCAAAATTAAAATATAGGTTTGCCTTTCTGTTCACTTTCCTTTTAATATAAAGCGTTTTGCCCTTATCTATTAATTTTTCTGCTACATTTTGAACAATCTTTTATTATAAATTAGTTGGTTATAATATTAAATCAAAGTATGTAAGCATAACCACCATTGTTTATGTTTAAAATAACCTAAGTTTCAGTGTTTGAAGCCAAAGTTTAACAAGTTATCAAACCTAGTGAATACTATATAATACTGTCCGACAATTTCCTTAAGTCAATTTAGAACGTAGAAGGGCAAGTTTCTTAGATTAAATGATAACAGCCGCAGATATAGATCAATTGGAGATCCCATAAATATCTGTCGGGCCCAACCCTACGAATTTAGCCTATCGGAAAGGAATGGTTGAAATGAAATGGGTCAGTTTAGACAACGAATGTTTCTTCAGGGATTAACTGCATGGCATTACTGTCAAGAGGCTCGCAATGTTTGCGGTTTAATAACATAATGTATTTCAAATAGATAAAAAAGGTATCTTTGACATTCTGCAGTATCGTTAGTTGTATAATGGATGAATATTAGTAACGTGTAATTAGTCGATTAGCTGATTAAACATGCAAATATGCCGTAATCCGCATTACTACTACAGAGAGTAATTAATGAATCGTCGTCACTGAGTAATTCATCTTGACGTCTTATATCGCGGTGAATTATGTTTCCGGTTTGATCTTAGCGACGGCTGCATTGTGCAAACTTTTCTTCGCCATTTCTCAAGGGTTTTCCAAGATTTTCTTCGCTTTTATCAAACGAATGAGTTAATACGTCATTGCCAACCAGATTTATAGCAGCTTTGTTCAAGCGGTTTTTTATTTTAATGATTTTGTAGTCGGAATTGGTTATATTATTATGTCCGCGATCTCAGGAGGGATAAGCTCTTAAAACTTTTTATATTTCACGATGAGTTTGGAGAGTTTAGCGGGTTGTTTATGAACGTTATGCTGTGCCAATTTTTATTTGTAATTTGATTCGTGAGTTCGACAATGTTATTAGGTATATAATAACACAATATTTTTTACAAACTAAATAGTTATTATTAATATTAACTTGTTAAAAATAATGTTTTGTGTTCTAACGTTCTACAACATTTTATAAATCTTCCAATTTAAAAAGAATGCAAATGGATTCTCGTTCCAAATTTGAAACGTTTTACCAAATTTCCACTGAAATCGCAATTAGTAATGTTTTGTTTTTAAATTCCCCACTGATTTACAGTCAGTTGTTAGGTTAAATATCGAAAACAAAAGAGGTTACGTCACCACATTGTTGCAAGAGATGTGATAGATGTGTGCAGAATAAACAGAAGTAAGGAAATTGCTTTTGCTGGGCGCACAGCGGAAATTTTGCCGAGTGTGTGAGCGTGGACGTTAGGTTGTTGGAACTATAGAAATATGTCGCGTGCGAGGTTTTCATATGTCGCCGTAGCTATGAAGAGATCCATTTATCATTTCACTCAACTTGGCCGGCTGCCTATTCTATTGTGATATTCGGTTAATAAAGCTTTGTGAAAATGTTGAGTTCGGTTGAAGGTAAATTATGTTGGTAGATAAATAGCATTTGAATATTACTAGGCTGTTTTCTTTGAATGATAAAAGGCGTAGGTTGAGGTGAGGTATTCTTAGTCAAACTACGTAGGTGTAGTTAAGTAGAAATTGAATATTTATTCACCTTCAACGCTTGTTTTGATTTGAATGGAAGCTTTTCTGATATAGATTTATTAAGATAATTCGTTATTCTCTAAAGTTGTAATCCTGCGTTTGAAATATTACGTTCATGGTTAGTAAAATTGTATATTTTTGTGTGTGTCTTGTTCTCAGGCCTGAATGTTGTATATTTGGATGGATCTTTACAAAGAGATCTTAAACTCAGACCAATGTCCCAGGCGTATCTCCAATTATATTATTATGTACCGATTATATCTTAGGCAGCGATAGCCGAGTGGATATACCAACAGACTGCCATGCAGAGGGTATCGGGTTCGAATCCACGGCGCGCACCAATGACTTTTCGGAGTTAAGTGCGTATTGAATTGTTAATTATCGCTTGTCCCGTGCCTCGAAGAGCACGTTAAGCCGTCGGTCCCGGTTGTCATGAATATCTTTGACAGTCGTTACAGGGCGTCAGTACCTTCTAAATAAACTGACACTAGTCTAAACCATGGAATATCGCTATCCCTTCGGGTTGCGGAGGTCAGACAGGCAGTCGCTCTGTGGAAAAGCTAATATTCAGCCAAATCCGGTTAGACTAGTAAGCGGACCCCAGATTGAAACTGGGATTACGCTAAGAAAAAGAAGAAGTACCGTTTATATCTTGTCGGAGACAGCAGAACAGAGAAATCAGGACAAAAGAAGACCGCGTGACATTATATTATTATTGTTGACACAAGTAAAATAATATAATATGCGTACACATTATTTAAGTTATGACGATACAGATGGTGACAAGTACAGTTTCAAAGTATTTTTTTTATTCATAATACTTTTAACTTCAATAAATACTCTATTTACAAATAAGTTGTAACTGTCCCTAATATACATACCCGAGAATAGTTTACGAAGTAGCAAATCTAATCGGGTGACTTGAAGATTGCATTCGCCTCGACACGTTTGCCTGAGGCGATTATCCGATATTGAGATTATGGGTGAAATTCAATTTCGGCGCAGTCTTTCGCGATCAATCTAGTTTGGGAACTTCTGTAGATAAGTCCCAATAGCTTCCCACTACCGTCTGTATAGAATTAGAAATAAAGTTTCTCTAAATCTGCAAGACTTTGGGTAGGTACAACTTCTATTGTAGGTACTTTGTAGTAGCTACTAACTACTAGTAGCACTAGTTTTAGACTTGCCTTTGACTAGTCTAAAACCAGTGCTTCGGGATTGTGGTTTAACTATTCAAAGTAAGGTTGTTGAGTATGAAATCAATAGTTAATGCTGAGGGTTTGAACAGTAGGATCTGTTGCGGTCGTGTTCGATTGTATCTGTATTGACATTGTACTGTTTTGTTATTGGTGAACAGAGGGCCTGTATCGGACATGTTATGTATTTATAGAACATATTGATTTGAGGTACTATTTCGATGAACTGTAGACTGAGACTGCTGATAGCTTATGTTATAGCGGCTGCATGCAGTTGGTGCTTGGAGTTTTATGTTAACACTCTTAACATGAAACTCCGATCACCAGCACATCAACGTATCATATATGCCAAATTTCAGATTTTTGAGCCCAATGGTTTTGTCAGTGCGGTGTCTGTCAGTCAGTCAGTAACGCAAGAGTTTTTATAAAAGTATACACATTAGCGTGCCTAAGTAGTGAAATAAGTGGGTAAGTACGTTTTACGTTTATTTAGGGACATTATGGAAATAGTTAAATTTCTATAAAATGTACGGCATGAAATTAGACGATTACAAAAATACTATCTTTGCCATTATCTGTTGAAAAATGTATTCTGAATTTATATTTGGCTCAACATTTAGGTGACTCTTACATAAGCCCAAAGCACCCTCATGATATCTACAAGTAAAATGTTTACATGTCTCGATGTACTTAGTTTGACCCAAATAAATACAGTACCTAAATGTTTGAACGTGATACAACGACGACACTCGCGCACGAAACCACACGTACTTGACATGTTTTAAAACACCATGTTGCATTGACGATATAGCGTTCAACAACGTGACAAATATTTACTTCAAATTTAGATTGTCATTTCACGAAAATTATAAATTTGAATTTACGAACAGTTTTACATTAATTCAATATAGTGACAACGATTTTAGAGTTGGAATTAAATAAGTTGAATTTTACAAGTTATATAAATTTTTTTTTTTTTTTTCTAACCTATACTGTCCCATTGTTGGGCAAAGGTCTCCCCTACACTTCTCCAAAGCTCCCTGTCGCCAGCTATTTCTGTCCATGTTTTTGAGAATGCATCTAGCTCATCTCGCCAACGCTTCCTGGGTCTACCCCGACCACGACGTCCCTGCGGTGTCCACCACGTGGCGATATGTGCCCATTTCTCTGGATGCATTCTGCAAACATGACCTGCCCAGTCCCATTTTAATTTTGCGGCCTTCTTGCCAACATCGCTGATGCCTGTTTTATTGCGTATGGCTGTGTTACGGATTCGGTCTGTTATTTTAATCCCCAATACGCTCCTTTCAATAGCTCTTTGGCAAACCTTGAGTTTGTACTTCTGAGAATCAGTCAGTGACCACGTCTGGGCTCCGTAAGTTAGGACGGGCAAGATACACATGTCGATGAGTCTGCGTTTGAGTACCATTGGAAGGTTGCCCTTCATAAACGTCTTTATGGACCAGTAGCTCTTCCAGGTGTTTTCGATCCGGCGGTCGATTTCTTTGTCCTGCCTATGTTTGAAAGAGACTAACTGGCCCAAGTAAATATACTCATCAACATAATGTATTTAATATAAATTAGTAGACGCTTTTCAAAAGAATTAGCAGAAATTTTTATTTATCATTTAGAATGAATTATGATTTAATTGAAATATAAATAAGTATGTTTGAAATGTAGTTTAACTTTCATCATCATTAGCCATAGACCACTGCTGGCTATAAGTCTCTCAAATAGGGCCAACCGCTGCCAGCCCCTCTGCTTTAATTGTATTGTAAAAGTGTATCATCAAAGTTCATAAATAACATTAATAAAAATATCGCAAGTTTCTAAATTTAAATCAGCTTTAAGAAAAAGTAAACAAACTAACCTAACTCATTCTTTTTTCCTTTAATATCTTAAATCTCTTTTAAACATATAATAGGTATATTTAACAAGAACTCTCAAAGAGTTCGGCATAAATTTAGATATTCGCAAGAAATGTTGCTATGTAAATTGACTTTCTTCTTTCTCTCATCGTTGTGTTGAGCAAATCGATTCTAAATAATAAATACTAATAACAAATTCGAACGAAAAGGAAATAAAAAGTCGCACGATACAATGACAAAACGTTTATAGATATTTCTATACCTATCAATGACTTTTTGCGTACCCACCTGGTTCGCTTTTAGGAACGAAATATTTACGGAGCCATTTTTATTGCACAAAATTAAAAATACGTGCCACTTTATGAGTCATGTGTGTAATAAACCCTAAGCAATTTAGTACCAAAAGAAAATCTAAGACCACAATCTCTCTTTCTGTTTAGCAATAGTTTAGTCAACGATGATAAAGTCTTGCTCAGAAAACTTATACTCTTACTAGTTTGATATAACTATCAAGGAAAGAAGCTGTCGCGTTTAACTGACCCAAGAGTAGATCCTAGACCAAGATACGTGATCGTGCCTGCTGGCCTGCGACCTGACGGATGTTGCTGAGAACTTGTATTCGTAGTAATTCAGAATCTAGTTCTTTCGATGCCTGTTATTTGACGCATGCCACGATTGATGACCTCTGGCCATTGAGGCAATTACAACAAAATCTCTTCACAAGTTTCACAAACAACAACACTACGCATGCTTCGTTATTCGTAGCCTATGTCTACGAAGAGCTACGATGTGCGCTACAAGACTAATACGTCGAAAACGTATTACTATGAACTTCATTCCTCTCCCCTCAGCTCCTTTTCCTTTTAAAACGACGCTGTGGTCTTGCATATTAGGTTCTGCAAAAGATCGTAAATTAATAATTTATCACAAAGGGTTTGAGTGTCTAAGTAGGTTTATATTTCTTGTGTACGCTAATAACAAGCATAAAGCCTTTTTAATACCGAATATACTATCATATTAGGTCTACATATTTTGATATAATAAACATAGCTTTATAATCTACATGAAGCTTAATCTAATCTTAATGTCTAAGTAGTATAGGTACAAAAAAAACGTAAAAAGAGATTAAAAATTAGGTCATATTAGGTTGGGTTATTATTTTATCGACATTGGATCCCTTAACAAGTGGTGCATAGCTGTGTATAAGGAATGACGATTGGGGTGTCTGGAAACCACACACGTAATCTATCAATAGGGATCCAACACAACGGGAAATGGCTTTAACTGCGGATTGCGGTTAAATTTTTGCAGCAACCAATTCGTGATAAGCATGACCAAAACCCCCTTGAATGTGCATGTGTGATAAATAGCTCAAATAATAAACAGTTTTTTTTATAATTTCAGTCAAATCGTTAAACGTATTCATGAAATACGTTTAACGATTTAGTTAATAAGTGACGATAAGCTGTAATTTTGGCCAGATACCAAACAATTTCAAAATCCAAATGGATTAATTACTTATGTATATCACTTATAATTATCAAAAAAGATTAATTACTTAATTTTCTAAATGTTCTCACATTTGCAATGTAAGAACGCAAAACCGTGAGGAAGGATGGTCAATAGAACTCAAAGTCGCCACATTTACAATTTTCCGTGGTGACGCTGCCTTCTTTATCTACAGATATTGAAATTTTAATGGCTGATCTAAAATTCAAATAAAGCTAAGAAGCTTACCTGGAGAGCTTATTTCTAGAATATACAAACAAGAAATAGAACACCAAAATATGATTCAACCGGTCGGATTAAACGTGTAGAAACGCTGGGCAGTATTTTGCAAGCTCTTAAGGGTCGATTTACTTGCACCGTATGTGGTCGGATATTGCTCTCAGCTCGTTAGCCCACTGAATAAATAATCAAAAAAATAATTAAAGTTTAATTAGTAACCCAGTAAGTTTTTCATGCGACTTTTTGTCGCAGCATTCTCTCCGCCTAGCTATTAAATATGGAGACAGTGGAACGGACACGCTCGCCACTGCAGTATTGTGCTTTCTTTTTACTCACAGTACTCTATTTAAAATAGAATTCTGTTTTCCCAATTTAGTGAGTAGGTAAGTGAACATCAGTTTTTGATACATAATTTGAAAATATTTATCATTGTTGAATGCATAAAATACATAGTAAATTCAATTTTACTTCTTCTCTTATAATGTAGTGTAACATCACTATTTTTATTAGGAGCCTAACTTGCGTCTCACTGCTGGGCAAAGGCCTCCCCTTCTAACTTCTACCATTTGCTGACTTCAACTCGTAACAATTTTACCTATAGTGTACGAAAACAATGAAATCTACGTTTCTTTTTATTCACATTTTCCACCGCGGGAAATCGTTGGAAACCACCGCGAACAATAAATAAGTGTAAAGAATAGGGTAATTTTCACAGTAGTTCTCTTTTCAACGCAGTTTTAACTAAATATATAGCTTGCTTCAAAGTAATTGTAGAGAAAAGAGTCCTTATGTGTACATTGGAGTGGGAACATTTATAGAATATTGATGAACTTCAGTTAGACTAAAAACATCTGTAAGGATAAAAATAACAATTTATGTATGGTTTCTTTGATCAATTCTTAGATTGCATTTTCACATTCTTAGATACAAATTGAATTCAATTTTGAATTCAATTTGTATAACGAAAGGTCTTCAGTTATATCTAGAGACCTTATTATTCGCAAAAAATATACTTAAATCAATGTAACTTAATATGTAATGTAGTCAACTGACCGCAATAGCAGTTTGATTGCTATTCCAACGTAGTGGCTGCGACTTGAGTATTTAAGAGTATTTAAAGGTATACTTACAAAATAGCTCACTGAATGGGTCTAATAATAATATCACCGTATAATAAATAATTTATCAAATAATAAGTAACGACAAGATCAGTAAAGACCATTTAATTTGTTCAAATAAGGACGTTCATTTAAGGAGAGCGAGCCGAATTCCTTACGAATACTTGGACATGTATGACATACTTAGTCAATGTGTACTCTGTAGGAAGCCTTTCGTACCCTTTCTGTGTAATTGCGCAATAAACACCAAATTATTCCATGAGGAAAAATCCCAAGGAGCCAAGGAGAATTCGTAGTAGAAGTCCCGGAGGCCTTTCATGCCGCGATGCTCATTAAAGTCAACCTAGAGATACAAGAGCCTACATCGTTATTCAATTACTGGTTTAAATTGTTGATAGGATTAAGCTTACGTTCTATTAATAAAATGGAAGTATACGTGCTTTTATTGAATGATATATTGTATGTTCCTTATTTGTTTAATCTATAGACTTCTTGTAGAGATAGGCAAAAGTGGGATAGTTTTCTACATAATTATATAAAATGTTCGCCCGTTTTAATTTTAGGATAAAAGTATGTTAAGGTGCTTAAAATGCTTTAAGCACCGGATGTCAGGCAATTGTTACACATTTACAATTAGGTTCACCTAAGTATACAAGCATATTTAGAAAATAACGTTGCTGAGATAAGGCGAAATCACTATATATTACACGTTAACCTACCTAGGCAGACTGAATATGAGCTCATACTAAACATACGTTATATACCGTATGAAAGTTTATATTAAGTTAAAGGTACGTTATTTTTGTTATTCCGATGTAGGCATGTTTGCAAACAGAGGTAATCGCAGTTGTTAATAGGACGTTTAATGATCGTCAGAACGGTGCACGCTGTAATCGTTTCGTTTGCATTCCGTTTTAATTATCCCGACATTTTTACTCGACATTTCCGTGTCGTTTTCTACTACTCAACATTCCAAACTGGACTAATAGTAATTTTCTCTCGAAGAAGAGGTAATTATCTCTTATATTGCAGTGAATCAACATAAACATTTTATAAAACGTAATTTTCAAATAAAGTTTTTACAACGTGTTAAAATGTTAAAAGTTTATAGAAACTTCAGACTAACGTAATATAATCCATGTTTATTAAGATGTCATGCAATATAGTATACCACCACATATAATGAAACGAAGGTTTTGTATATTCTATTATATCCTGATGTTGTTTTCGGCACCTGTTTTTTTGATGTGTCTGTGTGTGTGTGTTTCACTTGTCCGCAATAAATAAACATGTATTATTTCAGATAGAGAAAAACAACTTTCTATCAGGTAGCTATGTATTACCTACTCGAAATTATTTATACTCAAAGCCAAAAATTATACTCTTAGGACGAATTGTAAGTATGTTAATGCGATGAGTACGATGAGGACTTAAAATTTTGTTCGGCATCAAAAATGGTGCTATAATATTACTGTATCAAATTAAATACTCACATCGCTACGAAGTAATGTGACCCAGAAGCATAGCTTCACCGTTTTACAGCTTAATTCCACAATTATTGCAGTCCAAACACCATGACCCGCCATTGCAATAATAATAACAATATCTGGCCGAAAACAAAAAGCATTAAGCGGTTGTACTTTCACGGTGTGATTAGAATACAAAATTATTTAAACAGGACAGGTGGAATCTAAAATTAGGCAATTTTCCACAGAGTCAACAATGGCTCGATTATTCCGAACCGGTAACGAAATTTAATTTTATACCCATTTCTGCTAAATCCACCATGCGACGCAAAATGTCTTTAAAATCCTTATCTGTCTATATAAATTTCTTCTGTTACTGACCGACTGACTGACAACTGTGCGTTGTCTGTCAGTACGGTAGCAAAACTATTATAGTGCAAGAACCTGTTATTTGGTATGTATGTGGCTATGTGCCTTAGGCCCCATAGAGTGCCACTAATAAGGGACTTGCCGGAATTTCCACAAAATCATGAAAAAATAGTTAAATTTAAAAAAAAAGTGTGGGCGTAGCTGTGGTCATCCTCTAGTTGACTATATTTCGATTATTATTTTCATCTGAATTTGGTTTGAATAACTTAATCTTCGAAGAACTTGATACCTATTGAATAAAACTACGTGTGTGCTGAAATTTTGATAGGCAAGGTAAACCCATAATATTTTATAAGCTCTAAAGTAAATAGGTGCTCATAGTGCGGTCTAACATAATACAATTTTAGCATATTGGTTCAAAAGGTTCCATTTTGACATTGTTTATTCATCGTATTCTGCGTCAAATAATATAGCTCTAGTCCTTTAATAGAGAGTGATATTATATAGCCTTTAACCCAACTCGATTATTCAATATACAACGTAGTAGTTTTAGTAGTCGTCTCACATTTGATAGTGTTGTACGTCGTGTTTTCGAATCTTCAACGAATTCAAATTGTTGTCACAAGTTTGAGAGTTCTTTGCGCTCGTTCTTAGAATCATTGATAAATCATAAAATAATTAGAAAAGGTTATTTTTTGATCAAATACAATTTTTCTCCGCCTGGTTTTAAAGAAACAAGTATAAGTTTGAATAAAATATATTAGGGTTTATAAGGCTTATACGGTCGTAGTACCACGAGGATAATGTATTTAATTACTATGTTTTTAAAACGTTCGTTCACAATCCAAAAATATTTCATAGATATTGCACAAAATAATTTCGTTATCTAAACGATGCATCACGTATAATCGACACCATCCAGCTATGCGGCAAAGCTAATAACGAAATTGAAAACTACGCAGATGCTCGTATATGGTTATTTAATTGAAACTTATGATTAGACAGGGGAAGCGCTATTAAGAAATTGCTGCACTATGCAGTAATTTGTTAATAGCGTTAGCGTTGTGCAGTATATGTTAGATAGATTGCTACAAAGTGCTATCAAGCGGCATATAAATTATATTATTTTTTCTTTTTTATTTCATGTTATTTAATTTTTACGTTAAATTAGAAAAATAATTTACGACCGGTTTCAATATTCGATTTATGATCGATACATTTTTAGATTGGATTTTACAAAGTCATCATCCTCCTAGCGTTATCCCAGTTTTAGCCTGGGGTCCGCTTACTAGTCTAACCGGATTTAGCTAAATATTAGCTTTTTCACAGAACAACTGCCTGTCTGACCCCCGCAACCTGAAGGCAGAACGATATTCTATAGTTTAGACTAGTGTCAGTTTATTTTAGAGGTACTGACGCCCTATAACGATTGTCAAAGATCTTCATGACAACCGGGACTGATGGCTTAACTTGCTCTCCGAGGCACGGGACAAGCGATAATTAACAATTTAATACGCACATAACTCTGAAAAGTCATTGGTGCGCGCTGTGGATTCGAACCCGATACCCTCTGCATGGTCGTCTGTCTGTTGGTATCTCGACTAGGCTATCGCTGCCTATTGGACTTTTTTGTTTGGCATACATTGGATTTTACAAAGTATGACAAACAAATCTTAAATCTCCAAATCTTTGGATAGATTGGATATCGAATTTAGGGATTAGTTTATACTGACTTTAAGTAGCGTTTTAAAATATTCAATTTGTCACATAAGTTTGACTGCACGGATGGCGTATTGACCGTTTCACCACTTTGTTCAATCGTATGAGTTCGATTTATTTCGCGTAGTTGGTCAATAAATTGTTGTTTTGATTCTGGGTATTTTGTGTCAGTTGTTAGAAGTCTGCCGTAAGTCCATCCTACAGGACTTATTCCAATTGTCCATTGTAAAAAATATAAACAGTAACATGTGCTCAAGTTAATGAAGCTACACAAGCAAAGAAATTAGAAGCTTATGAGGTTAGCTGGAAATGTCTGCTTTACTCCTTTTTGCAAAATGCTTATTTGTGTTAAGCAACCGCCGCATTAGTATGGACAGCTTAGCTACTTACGTCACTTATTTAATTGCTGGCTGACCGAAATAGACAGTGTCTGTCTAATTAGTAATATTACAATGCTGCAACAAGCTAAATGTGCAACTAAATGGCATTCTGATTTTCTCGATCCAATATAGTTTTCAGAACATTTATAATACTACTATTTGATATGTCAAATCTTCAGTATGAGCTCGTATATCTTCATATTCACATAAAAATGCAGGATATGTTTTATATATATCCTCAGCTCGTAAGCTGTGTGTAAAGATACGTGTATCTGCATAGCGGCATACGCACATCCCACTTTATCAAGTTACCGCATAAATCTCTACAAACTCACTCATATATCTCGATGATTCGACGGAATAGTTCCGCGAAATCGTAAAAAATATGTAAGGAACACGAGAAAATTGAACGCGGGCAATCTGTGGGTTCATATATACGTCGATATTATCGGCGCTCAGTCTGGGTGTCAGGATTATGTCGTGACGACGTGCGTTCGTGCTAACCGCAGCCATGAATATCAAGTGCGTGCGTTTGACACTTCTGTAGCTGTGAAAATGCTCGTAAACGACTTGCGTACGGGATCCACCCGCAAACGCAGTTTCGAGACGCGAACATTCCTGCCGCACTTCCTAAATTATAAAGTTATCGTAAACTTCACGTACAGTGCATGAAATTATGCTAAAAGAAACTGAGTTTATAAAATAAAATGTATAGTCAATAGTTTGAATAATATCTAAAATATCAAGTAACATTCACGGTAAACAAAAGCGCAAAATGAATTAGAATTCCTTTTGCGCTTTTTCATCTGAAAAGGCTACCCTAACTAAGTTCTAAGGTAATAAATGCCACCCATTCCTAATAAATTCCACTTTGCCAGATTTTACTCATTTACCCGAGTGTCAACGAGTAAGCCCATCAAAAGTTATAAAACAAGGAACTTTTGCTGCTAGTTGGATGAAATGTCGATTTTTTCTGTGAAACGTTTCGGTATACAGAGAGAAATTTGCATCGATTGCGAACCTGAGTTTTTTGTTTCATTTGAGCAGATTTTTCGAATACTGTCCGCCATTGCCCAGCCTGTATCCAGTCACTTCTACCGCATTGCGTCTCATTATTGAGGGCGGGCATTTGAATATTCGGAAAGAACAGTTTGTTTCTTACAAACGACGAACTTGGCACAAGTCAGGTGCTCGCTATGGCCACTAAGTTTGTGATATCAATGTTTTGGTAGGCAGTCATGTATAATGGCTGTGAATGTAAAAAGATTTCCAAAATTAAAAATAGGTTTGCCTTTCTGTTCACTTTCCTTTTAATATAAAGCGTTTTGCCCTTATCTATTAATTTTTCTGCTACATTTTGAACAATCTTTTATTTTAAATTAGTTGCTTATATTATTAAATCAAAATATGTAAACATAACCACCATTGTTTATGTTTAAAATAACCTATGTTTTAGTGTTTGAAGCCAAAGTTTAACAAGTTAATCAAACCTAGTGAATACAATATAATACCTACTGTCCGACAATTTCCTTAAGTCAATTTAGAACGTAGAAGGGCAAGTTTCTTAGATTAAATGATAACAGCCGCAGATATAGATCAATTGGAAATCCCATAAATATCTGTCGGGCCCAACCCTACGAATTTAGCCTATCGGAAAGGAATGGTTGAAATGAAATGGGTCAGTTTAGACAACGAATGTTTCTTCAGGGATTAACTGAATGGCATTACTGTCAAGGGGCCCGCAATGCTTGCGGTTTAATAACATAATGTATTCCTACTTCACAAAAATACGAAGGAGATTAAATTGTATCTTTGAAATTCTGCAGTATCGTTAATTGTATAATGGATGAATATTAGTATCGTGTAATTAGTCGATTAGCTAATTAAACATGCAAATATTCCGTAATCCGCACTACTACTAGAGAGAATAATTAATGAATCGTCGTCACTGAGTAATTCATCTTGACGTCTTATATCGCGGTGAATTATGTTTCCGGTTTGATCTTAGCGACGGCTGCATTGTGCAAACTTTTCTTCGCCATTTCTCAAGGGTTTTCCAAGATTTTCTTCGCTTTTATCAAACGAATGAGTTAATACGTCATTGCCAACCAGATTTATAGCAGCTTTGTTCAAGCGGTTTTTTATTTTAATGATTTTGTGGTCGGAATTGGTTATAATATTATGTCCGCGATCTCAGGAGGTATAAGGGGGATAAGCTCTTAAAACTTTTTATATTTCACGATGAGTTTGGAGAGTTTAGCGGGTTGTTTATGAACGTTATGCTGTGCCAATTTATATTTGTAATTTGATTCGTGAGTTCGACAATGTTATTAGGTATATAATAATACAATATTTTTTACAAACTAAATAGGTATTATTAATATAAACCTGTTAAAATGATGTTTTGTGTTCTAACGTTCTACAACATTTTATAAATTTTCCAATTTCAAAAGAATGCAAATGGATTCACGTTCCAAATTTGAAACGTTTTACCAAATTGCCACTGAAATTGCAATTAGTAATGTTTTGTTTTTAAATTCCCCACTGATTTACGGCCAGTTGTTAGGATAAATATTGAAAACAAAAGAGGTTACGTCACCACATTGTTGCAAGAAATGTGATAGATGTGTACAGAATAAACAGAAGTAAGGAAATTGCTTTTGCTGGGCCCACAGCGGAAATTTTGCCGAGTGTGTGAGCGTGGACGTTAGGTTGTTGGAACTATAGAAATATGTCGTGTGCGAGGTTTTCATATGTCGTCGTAGCTATGAGGAGATCCATTTATCATTTCACTCAACTTGGCTGGCTATTCTATTGTGATATTCGGCTAATAAAGCTTTGTGAAAATGTTGAGTTCGGTTGAAGGTAAATTATGTTGGTAGATAAATAGCATTTGAATATTACTAGGCTGTTTTCTTTGAATGATAAAAGGCGTAGGTTGAGGTGAGGTATTCTTAGTAAAACTACGTAGGTGTAGTTAAGTAGAAATTGAATATTTATTCACCTTCAACGCTTGTTTTGATTTGAATGGAAGCTTTTCTGATATAGATTTATTAAGATAATTCGTTATTCTCTAAAGTTGTAATCCCCCGTTTGAAATATTACGTTCATGGTTTATAAAATTGTATATTTTTGTGTGTGTCTTGTTCTCAGGCCTGAATGTTGTATATTTGGATCTTGCACTCGGACCAATGTCCCAGGCGTATTGACAATTATATTATAATAGCAGAACAGTAAAAAACTAAGTATATCTGCATACGCTTTACACACACTTTCATGCACATTATATACGGATGGTCTACTTACAGCATACTACGGTTTGGTAGAAAGCCACCTACGCTATGGGCTAATATTTTGGGGTAACTCAACGGAAAAAGAAACAGCATTCAAATCTCAAAAAAGATGTTTACGGGCGATGTTTAGACTTATGAAGACAGATAGCTGCGTGCCCTATTTCAAAAAATACAAAATGTTAACTTTACCATGCTTATACATATTAGAAGTAGCTGTGTTTGTTAAGTCGAACCCACATTACTATAAGCGTCTAGCCGACGAATTTCCACGCAGTAGACGCGACAGTAGTTAACTTTGTCTCCAATTCGCTAAGACGAACCTGATGCGCAAAAGTGTGTACTGTATGGCACCAATTATTTTTAACAAATTACCAAAAAGTTGGAAGGAACTGCCTCAATCAATGTTTAAAAATAAACTTCGTACTTTCTTGACCGCCAGAGCATATTATAGCGTGACTGAGTTTCTTAATGAGAAAGAATTTGTATTTACATAATTAAATTTATATAGATCTATATAATAATCTTATAATTTGAATATGAAATAATTAAATTTAAATAATTTGGACAAAAAAATAATATATTATTAAATGTATCTTTTTTTGTATAATTTTATAAGTAACCAATTTATTTTTGCACGTCATGCTGTGACAAACATGTTTGCACTTAATTTATTTTGTCATCTTGTATGTATGCACTTTCTTTGTATGTACACACACATGTTTATGCAAATAAAGCTTATCTTATCTTATCTTAACAGAGAAATCAGGACAAAAGAAGACCGCGTGACATTATATAATTATTGTTGACACAAGTATATGCGTACACATTATTTAAGTTATGACGATACAGTATGTTGACAAGTACAGTTTCAAACTATTATTTAAATTCATAATACTTTTGACTTCAATAAATACTCTATTTACAAATAAGTTGTAACTGTCCCTAATATATATACCCGAGGATAGTTTACGAAGTAGCAAATCTAATCGGGTGACTTGAAGATTGCATTCAACACGTTTGCCTGAGCCGATTATCCGATATTGAGATTATGGGTGAAATTCAATTTCGGCGCAGTCTTTCGCGATCAATCTAGTTTGGGAACTTCTGTAGATAAGTTCCAATAGCTTCCCACTACCGTCTGTATAGAATTAGAAATAAAGTTTATCTTAATCTGCAAGACTTTGGGTAGGAACAACTTCTATTGTAGGTACTTTGTAGTAGCTACTAACAACTAGTAGCACTAGTTTTAGACTTGTCTTTGACTAGTCTAAAACCAGTGCTTCGGGATTGTGGTTTAACTATTCGAAGTAAGGCTTGTGAGCATGAAATCAATAGTAAATGCTGAGGGTTTGAACAGTTGGATCTGTTGCGGTCGTATCCGATTGTATCTGTATTGACATTGTACTGTTTTGTTATTGGTGAACAGAGGGCCTGTATCGGACATGTTATGTATTCATAGAACATATCGATTTGAGGTACTATTTCGATGAACTGTAGTCTGAGACTGCTGATAGCATATGTATAGCGGCTGCATGCAGGTGGTGCTTAGAGTTTTGTGTTAAGACTCTTAACATGAAACTCCGATCACCAGCACAACAACGTATCATTTATGCCAAATTTCAGCTTTTTGGGCTCAATGTTTTTGTCTGTGCGGTGTCTGCAATCAGTCAGTAGCGCAAGAATTTTATAAAAGTATACACATTAGCGTGCCTAAATAGTGAAATAAGTAGGTAAGTACGTTTTACGTTTATTTAGGGACTTTATGGAAACAGTTAAATTTAAATAAAATGTACAGCATGAAATTAGACGATTACAAAAATACTATCTTTGCTATTATCTGTTGAAAAATGTATTCTGAATTTATATTTGGCTCAACATTTAGGTGACTCTTACATAAGCCTATAGCACCCTCATGAAATCTACAAGTAAAATGTTTACATGTCTCGATGCACTTAGTTTGACCCAAATAAATACATTACCTAAATGTTTGAACGTGATACAACGACACTCGCGCACGAAACCACACGTACTTGACATGTTTTAAAACACCATGTTGCATTGACGATATAGCTTTCAACAACGTGACAAACATTTACTTCAAATTTAGATCGTCAAAATTTCACGAAAATTATCAATTTCAATTTACGAACAGTTTTACATTAATTCTACATAGTGACAACGATTTTAGAGTTGGAATTTAATAAGTTGAATTTTAAAAGTAATATAAATTTAGTGGACGCTTTTCAAAAGAATTAGCAGAAACTTGTATGTGATCGCGGCAGGTAGAAGTTAGAAGGGGAGGCCTTTGCCCAGCAGTGACGCGCAAGTTAGGCTCGTAATAAAAATAGTGATGTTACACTACATTATAAGAGAAGAAGTAAAATTGAATTTACTATGTATTTTATGCATTCAACAATGATAAATATTTTCAAATTATGTATCAAAAACTGATGTTCACTTAACTACTCACTAAATTGGGAAAACAGAATTCCATTTTAAATAGAGTACTGTAAGTAAAAAGAAAGCACAATACTGCAATAGCGAGCGTGTCCGTTCCACTGTCTCCATATTTAATAGCTAGGCGGAGAGAATGCTGCGACAAGAAGTCGCATGAAAAACTTACTGGGTTACTAATTAAACTTTAATTATTTTTTTGATTATTTATTCAGTGGGCGAACGAGCTGAGAGCAATATCCGACCACATACGGTGCAAGTATATCGACTCTTAAGAGCTTGCAAAATACTGTACAGCGTTTCTACACGTTTAATCCGACCGCTTGAATCATATTTTGGTGTTCTATTTCTTGTTTGTATGTTCTAGAAATAAGCTCTCCAGGTAAGCTTCTTAGCTTTATTTGAATTTTAGATCAGCCATTAAAATTTCAACATCTGTAGATAAAGTAGGCGGCGATCACCACGGAAAATTGTAAATGTGGCGATAAAAAATCGGACTTTGAGTTCTTTTGACCATCCTTCCTCACGGTTTTGCGTTCTTACATTGTGATGCTTATAATAGGTACATTTAGAAACATTGAGTAATTAATATTTTTTGATATTCATAAGCGCCATATTGTGAAATAAGAAGTTAATCCATTTGGATTTTGAAATTGTTTGGTATCTGGCCAAAATTACAGCTTATGGTGACTTATTGCATGAAATACGTTTAACGATTTGAGTGAAATTATAAAAAAAATCTGTTTATATATTTGAACTATTCATCACACATACACATTCTAGGTGGTTTTGGTTATGCTTATCACGTATTAGTTGCTATAAAAATATAACCGCAGTCCGCAGTTAAAGCCATTTCCTGTTGTGTTGGATCCCTATTGATAGATTAAGTGTGTGGTTTCCAGACACCCCAATCGTAATTCCTTATACACAGCTATGCGCCACTTGTTAAGGGATCCAATGTCGATAAAATAATAACGCAACGTATTATGATAGTATATTCGGTATTAAAAAGGCTTTATGTTTGTTATTAGCGTACACAAGTAATATAAACCTACGTAGATACTCAAACCGTATGTGATAAATCATTAATATACGTAACATAACAATATCTTTTGCAAAACGTAATATGCAAGACCAAAGCGTCGTTTTAAAAGGAATAAGATTTAGCCCCATGCATGAAGTACACATTCGTTACATGTCTATTTTTACAATATTAGGAAGTACTATGCTACGTAATGCCACATTAAAAGTAGTAGTCTTAGTTACTAAGTAGGTAAGTCAGTCGAAAATGTATGCCTTGAGACCATAGAACAAGTTCATAATTCAATTTACACTTGAAATGCACATTTTCAATTGTTTACCGGGATACGTTCCTTTATTCCGTACCTTTATACCTACTGTTTTAATAATCCTGACACTGTCCTGACAGTATAATTGTGTTAATGACACCAAATATTCTTAAATTAATGATCACCTACTTCAAAGACGGATACATATTACGAAAGACAATTTAAAGTCAATGATAATGACAATGAAACTTCAAATTTCTGTCGAATTCCGCTGTTGGATAGAGGCCTCTCCATCAGTACACCACTGAGCCCAATCTTCGGCTCTTCGCGTCCAGCCGCTGCCAGTCACGTTGCGTAAGCCGTCGCTCCACCTATATAAAATTCTGCCAAATCTTCAAAATCCATACTTATCTCAATAAAGGTAAACAGTTATAGCAACGATAATACGGCACAACGCTATCATAAAGATCTCCATCGTATATTGCTTAACCTAACCTCTGGGGCATTTGTTCAATCGCCAATACTTTTGGACCAAAGCCAGGATCAACTTAAGCGCACGTGGATTAAATCGGTTGGTTAGAATTATGCCCGCTATTTGCTGAATTCAGTTAGCTTTTGTGTTAAGAGATTTAGATTAAAGCTTATAAACATGTTAGAGGGATTTTCTGTCGGTTTTCGGTTTTGGAGTTATTTGAATCGGAAGTGGGTGCGATTCGTAAATTGGAGAGTTTCAAACTGAAATACGGTTGGATTTTGTTGTGGAAAATATTTGCTCGCTACTTAATTTGAATAGTATGTTTGCCTAGTAGTTATGTTTTACTAAACCATTGACGCTTTGACTAAGATACCTAGTTCTGATAATTTCGTATCTGAATTCAAATAAATCTACTGAATATTATTTTTTATGTATTAAGTTAGTTCTTCTTTATATAGTCGGCAAGTTTAACCACAGTGAGACCGCTACGTCACAATTAGTTAAATGTTTCTTGTAGCTTACTACGCAAGTTTAGAAAATATGTTAAAACCGTATAACACGTGAATGTTTGGACTGCACGGTGATCAAAACTGAGTATGGAGTGGCCGTAAACTATCGACATAGCCCAATGTGTACAGTCACGCTCATTGTTTCAGTTCTGACTTACTGCACCGTCTGCAGTGCAGTATTGGAATCGTCTTGCAACGCAAGCTTGTGGCTTAACCTACCTTTTCTGTACCTTACATTACTGGTGACCTATCTTACTGGTACCCTAAAATAATAATAAGCACATTACCTTTACGTATTAGCAGCTACTAAAGTCAGGACGTATGTATTATCGTCACCGCTATACCTCAAACACATGTTCTAAGAAAAACAAATTAACATGATTAACCTAAACCTTTTAGCCCCTATTTCTTCTTCAATTAGGAGCAAAACACGCCGTAGACATACATGTATAAGTTAAATATAGGTGAGAGTAGGTCGAAATCAATTTATCTTGATTTGCACCAAAGAGGTAATTCCCCCAACGCTATTTCTCTCATTATTTACTTCCCTCTACTCGTTTTTGTTTTTTCCTACTTATTATTTATGTATACTTATACGTTCTTGGCGATATTACTAAGGTAGTAGGTATAGCATAAAGTAGGTCACGACAGTTTTCTTCCAGAAGTAGCATTGGTGAAGAAATAAGACGTCTTAAATTTAAATAAATTAGAACGCACGGAGGGTAAATAAAAATATACGAGCCAGGGAATGAAATACTTGGCCACTACTACCAACCCACTGAAGTTAACTTACTTAGTGTAGTTTACCCGTGTCGGCAAAGTATATAACTCAATTTTTATAGCCCTCCTACACTTGTAGAATCACGTGTCGAACTGTAGGCGGAGGCATCCAACACCCACATTACTTAGCAGCATTTCATGCCCCACCTAATTTTGCTACCTATATTGGACAAAATAACGATGCCGGTCCTACTGTTGAGAATTGGCATAGCAAACAAATATATTTTCATCAGCGGTTTTATGTTGGCTGACAGAGCCAAAGAGAGAGAGAGAGTATGTTAGACAAATTAAAATAACCTGGGTTATAAGTGTTGAAAAGATCGTGCAGATACCCTAGCTCCATAATGGCATGCAAGGTGCGACGTCGTTATTCTTGACTCATATTATTTTTCTATTAACTGAATATTGAACTTTGTTGTTTATAGGTAAATAAATCGCTTTTTAGCCCGCCGTCCACTATCGTACCACCAAGATTAACCAAATTTAACGTCTGACCTCCGCAAAGGGATGGCTATATTTCTTGGCTTAGACTAGCGTCAGTATATTATTACATGGATTATTGATTATCTACTTCTGTAGGCGTCCTAGTCAGCAACCAGCTTTAAAGTCAACCACACATTGGAGTATTTATAAGTATGCAGGTGTAAACTTGAAGTTACCGGTGGCCACACGTAGCGGTAAACTGCACAACTTATCGCATCAATCGCATAATGCATTCACCGCGCATCGATGCTACGGAACGGAGTATCTATGCAAGATGTGTTGACTGTTACACTAGGCTCCAAAACGTAATTTATTAGAGCCAACATTAAAGTGCTGTTTATAAAGAAAACAGCTCTCAAAGGTAAACAGTGAACACATCCAAATTAATCAACTCAGGAAGCATTACACACGCCCTCCATAATGCTGAAATGCATGAGATATACCCAGAAACCTCTCATAATGCTTATAGCAAAGCCGTAATCCTAATACGATCCTATAATACCTTCTCAATATCCATAACTCTGTGCGGAATCATTATCGTAAACTGGACACATGGTAGGGGCAACGTAAGTGAACATCCATGATTTGTGTGAACGACTTGCTTCCCGCGCTTTCGCACCTCCTTCGAGTTTTCTTATCCACTTCCCTCATAAGGAAAATGTTTGTGTTACGAAAGATAATGGAAAAATCATCACAATAACTTTCGGCTGTGTCCCGAACAATTCGTGTTAGATTAACCGAGGGTGATTGCCAGAATTGGTGTGAGATTTTTTTAATATAATATTTTGTTATAGGTATACGAATTATTTTTGTATTTATTCGAACGTTACAACGAGCTTATTTTTTTACTCATTTGATATTACCATTCAAGCCATGAGTTGAAAACGATTAGTAGTGTGTAATGTTGTTAAAGCATCAAAAGTACCGTATTGTAGGTATTATAACATTTTTGACCGATTAATTCATGAAATATGTTTGAACTAGTGGCCATGATCATTTCTTGGACCTGTCTACCTGGATAGAAAGGCAAGTCATCTATAAATCTTAATTTTTTTTTAATTAATATGAAACAATCTTAATGGAGCGATATTTTATTAAAATTAAAAATGTTTTGTTAAATGTCGAACTTCTTATCCTTTTGAAGATCCGCAAAATTAACATAATTTTTTAAGATATAAAATTATAGTACCTTAATAAAGTAACTTTTGAGGAGGTCCAAGGGAAATCAAGAAAATCTTTATTTCTAAAAGCCTCTTCGGCGGAATACGTTACGTCGTTCCTCATACAGCCCGTGAAACCCAGATTGTCCAAACTGTCTTAAAACCCTATCGGAAAAGACTATCTTTGAAAGGTCTTATCACTCTACCTTAGAATACAACATGACTTCATTTTCTTTTTTATGGCGGTCTGAAAGCAGCTGCTAGGGAAACTGATATCGAGCCAAAGCAATATACTTGGGTATAATAATACCAGGATGGATGGCAGAAACGTCTAATATTTTCTCAAAGGGTCGTTTTCCCTCTAAAATATGTCTACAACTATGTAGTGGGCTGTTTTCCTATTATCTTTATTATTCCTAAAAGCCAGTGTGTTGGCCGAGGCTCAAGTACGTAAAGCGCTGAGAGCTGTTTGCCCACTAAGTAATCGCTTACGCTGTATACGTAAGCACTAAAAGATATTTATTTAGTAAATTTTGATAACTACATAGGTATGCTGAATTGAGATAATAGTTTATCTAATTTCGTATAGTTCTTACTGTTAAAATTAAGTTATTTGTTCGTAGTACAACCGATATCGATGTAAATTATATATAATAGATACATGATTTACATCGATATCGGTTGTACTGCCTCAAAATGTTTTCGATGCTTGGATCGAACACAGAGGAAAAAGTAAATTCATTTCAGGGTTGTAGCACCAAGTAATGTCAAGTCAAGTAAAGTGTGCCTCCTGGGTAACGGAGCACCGCGTATTCAATAGCGGATTGTGGAACAGGTTGCGCCACTAGAATGCGCCTTGAATGTAAAGCGGTGGTTGCCTGCCCGCATGTCAGCTAGCTTCAAACGTGTCGAGCATTTGTTTAATCCGCCGATCGTTCCACCAGGGCATTCACTGATATTATAGCAATTCCATATTGTTTCAATAATAAAAACCATATTCTATTGTTTGTTATTAGTCATTATCCATCCCCAGATCGTAAATATAACCGTACATAAAACCAGTCGTTGCGCTCTTGAAATTCAAATAAGTCGTTCGAATCTCGAACAGACAGCAACAACTGAGGCTGGCGCCGCGTGATATTGTTGGCACTATACACCATAAACACGCAATCGCGTGCTTCGCAACGGCCCTTGACATTGTGCTCCAGTCAAATAATACTGATCACAGTTGCCAAGTGTGGTGAGTTTGTAAGCTTCATGTCTAGGTCAATGGTTGCGAATCGGTCTGTCTGGATGTGTTGAAGTCGTTTTAAGTTTGTCACCATGTGCATGGAATGGCTTTGAGGCCGTTCATTCAAGAACAAATTCTTGCTAAATGACAAGTCTTTAGCCCGTTAAGACGACGGCGTGGTTAAACGTATAGTGCTATACTTTAGTGATAGTTCATATTTGTATTTAAAAATAATTTTATAAAAGCTAAAGGCTGCTACACACAGTGCCAGCTGCACGAGCCGCCGGCTTTTGCCACGCGACACGTGCCGCCGGCTTTTGTCGGGCGTCGGTGCCGCCAGCATCTGCCTCAGAAAGTCGCCGGGCATCCAGTTGTATAGAACGTAGAACTACACACAAGTAGCAAGTTGCAACCCGCGCCGCACGCCGGCCTACCCGGGCGGCCATGCCGGCGGCTCCTTCGTGCGGCAAAGCCGGCGGCTTTGTATGCCGCCGTGTGCACGCGTCGTGCCGGCGGCAATGCTGACCGCCGTGACGCCGGCACTGTGTGTAGGAGCCTTTAAGTATACACATATAACATAAAACATATATTTCTACATCTCACGACTACTGAAAACAGTAACTTTTTTAGTAAGTAGCTACAAAGTTAAAAGGAATTTTCTCTGTTGAAACGACTATCGGGATGAAAACTTTTATTTTAAGGACAGACTAAGGTTATCAAGACGTTTGTGAAGTGATTTCAGCTATGTTGTAGTTTGATTGATCTCATTTAGTGGACATTCACGGAGATGTATGTTACTTGGAGAGATCAAAGTAACTAATCAAAGTTGCCCCCTGAGGACTTGAAAGTCACGGATTAATTACATTGGGAATTGTTGTGGGATTTCTCACTTTACGAGTAGGTATGTTCTAGTTTATATTAGCTCTATAAACTAACAGACGTGTTTAGAAACAGAAAGCACTGGTAAGTATTATTCGCATTACGATGAATTAAACTGATTGAATTGAAAGATTGTATAGAGCTCTTTGGGAGTCAACAGGAACATTAAAAAATCGTGTCGCAAAAATATAGATTTTGCACAGGCCACCGTTTGTAAATCAGGAATTAATATCTTTTGATCTTTGATAATTAAAGTAAAGAACCTTTATTATGTTTCTTTAACGGTTCTTTAATTCCTTTTCAAAATATTTAATATAATTTTACTCAAATTCTCAGAAAATATATTTTTTAGGATCGCAAGTGTCATATTTTCGGAGTGCAGATAATAAATTTACAATATAATATCTGGCACAAGTGTTACTTATTTTAAATGGTGCTGCTTGTTAGTGAGGCCCCCACGCGCACGGTCTTAAAATATGCTACGTTTTAACTACGGTGCCAAAGTAAGGCTGAAGAAAATAATTGTCACTCCCGGTTTATGTTTCTCGCAAATATGAGATCTTGTTGTCCCAGAAAAATAATGGTCGAGCGAAATAGAAACGTTTTATTATTTGGCGAAATATCTTGTGAGTTATGATAAACTTACTGATAACTGTTCGCTTTACAATTTGTAAAGTGAAAAAATTCGGGCATTGATTGCTTTATTAATGAAATCTCAAAATACCAAATTTTAAGCTTATAAAGTCAATTTGTGGTCCAAATAATGTTTCTAAAATAGACTGCTTATTTTAAAACAAGCAGTTTAAGAAAAAAATCTTTTAAGGTATCGATGTGCTTTCGTGTAGGTATTTATTGATAAAAGAAACATAATTAGCATATTTTTTAGTAATATTCAAATGTAAACAAACTACTTTGAACATTGATTACCCAAAAACTTGCGAACTACCACTATATTTCAGTCTGGCAACTTTTTATATCTTTATTTCGCGCCGTTTCACGTCGAATATCGTAAACAAAAAACATAATATAGGCGGGTCGTGAGTTGAAAAGGCAAAGACATTTATTGCGTACAGCCACGGGTCGCTTTCATAGACGATAGAGAAAGTTTACTGTGTTGCCAAAATTACACGGGGCTTACAATATTACTTGTTTCGAGTACTTTACTTGTTTTATTCGGGTAAACGTTATGTGACGCTATTGATGTAATAATACACGTACGGTTTATTTGGTAATTTGTGGTAATGCGCTGGAAGCTTAGACCGTAGTGTGTTTTCATTGACTGGGCGTTTATTGTAATGCGGCTTATATCTAAATTTCGGTATTGATTATTTTGTTGACTCACAGTGTAAACACTAGCAGATTCGTTTGCCGTCATTGATATTTAAGGACCTACAATATACTGGTATGTTAACAAATATGCATCCATTTCTATAGAGAGAACTGTTCATCCTCTCAGCCTAGAGACGTCCAATGCTGAACATAGGTCTCCCCAAGACTCTCCGCACTGACCGATCTGCAGAAAACTGTTACTTTACAGAAATTAGCTTACATTGCTACACAAAGCCCATAAGATTCAGTGTGCCAGCAAAACTGTATCAAATTAAATAATTAACATAACTTTTTTAGCAAACGAAAGAATGCTCGAAAAAAATATTTTCATCTTAGTTTATTTTCACGACGTTGCATCAGCAATAGTTGTAATTTATCGACAATGTGAACTGTTTTAGGCATTTGCTTATCGTCACCTAGATGTCTTTGTCAGATTTATATGCGTAACATCAACATCGCTCATATATCTAATTCGCCATTCGCTTCGATCGTAAATGGTTGAATTTACGAGAACTTTTGAAACCGGGTCGTTTCACGACTACTATAAAATGTCTGGTGTGGTGCTACACATAGTTTTCACTGTATTTTGCCTGTACAGTGTTTGTTTAGTGTATTGTTCAGAAAAGGTTTTATGACTCACGTCATACATGAGAATACTAAAATTTATTAATTTACATAGTTACGGTGTCGAAAGTGAAATTTATGATAATAATATACACTTGCTATTTTCCTTATGGCTTAATCATACTTAATCTCTTACTCTCTTAATATGGTTTAATTTCATATACTTTTATCCTTTATGCAGAAAGAAGGTCGTTATAAGTTTCACGTGTTTGTTTGTGTTTCGTGTCTGTCTGTGGCATTACTATTATCATATTTTTGTTTAAAATAATAGTGATGGACATTGACTAAGAACCATCTTCATCACTTCGCCTTTGACATTAACAATTTATGAACATCTATGTCACAGATAACTTAAAATGTTAAGTTTTTTATATGTATTTAGTATCGCTCATTTCTTTGCTATCAAATATTTTTCAGTGCAAATATCTCCAAATTCTTATTAGGTGGCCGTAGCTTCCTTGTCACTAATTGTGAAATAAAAAAAGCGTGAAAACAGCATTGTGAGGTGGACACTGTAATGAATGACGCCAGAACCCTTCCCTTCTAAGCAAACGAGGAATTCAAGGCGCAAAACGTTTTTAATAACAAAGTCCGTAATTGCTTTCGTAGACAGTTTCCAGAAATTTCCTTGAGCATTGTCACTCTGCGTCAGTGAACGACACTGGACTGTCAATTATACCGTAATGGTTACACTTACAACACTAGCCCCATTTTTCTTTAAAGAAATTTCACTCAATCATCTGTAAAAGAAACGAATTTGTATTGAAAATTGGTCTGAAAGCCCAAATGGATGCTTTTTATGAGATCAGGTTATACCTATTGATAATAATTTGAGTAGTTCATTTTGTACAAAGTGTGTTCATTTTGTGCTGATATGAAATGCTTTTCATTTATTTGTAGGTAAAATTTTTGTTGATTTTGTTTTGAGTTTTAAGATTATTTGTTTTACTAAGAGCTTTTTAAAACTTTGTGTACTATTGGGGAGAAACTTTACATGATTAAATAGTATAGGCACGCTGTTCATCACTTATTTTGTAATGATATATTTTTGCTGACAATGCTGGTTAAAAATAAAGGCAAATACATAGAAATACATCAAAGTAGTTGTTTAAACACACACTTTACTAGGCCATGCTGAGCTCAATGTAGTCTCTCCGCCAGCACGATCGTTTTAGGCCGGTCGAAATGCCGGGAAAAACAATAGTTTTCATCTACTCCTACTTTAAATTAGTTAATAAACATGTATGACACTTGCTGGTGATACAAGGGCAAATAAAATATTTACCAAGAGAAAAACAAACCAATTCTTCTCGACGTTTGAATTGAGCCACGGAACACAGTAGCGCCGCTGTTATGAATGAAGACGCACAAATTCAATAAACTGTATAAAATTCATCTTCCATTGTTAGAAACAAGACATATCCATTATTACGCGTAACCAATAAAACCCCAGAAAGGTCGATAGGTGATCATGGTCACGATAAAATGTGGATAAAACTGGACATTGTATGTGTGGGGGACGATCTAACTTGGCGTTCAGATTTACGCGTCCGGAATAACTGTGCAATACCTACATTGTATAGGGTACATTAGCTTTGTAACCAATCTATTTGTGCTTTTAAATGTAATGGAAGCAGGGTATTCAAATGGATGCATAATTTTATAGCAAGGCCGAACAAATATCTATTTTTCTACTTGACACAGGTAGTGTAATGTTCACTCTATAATTATCAACTGATTTGTTTTGTCTTCTGGCTGCTGCGTTCCGTTCTAACTATCCTACTATATTTTCTAGATTATATAAGAAGCCTGAAAAGGCAAAGACAACATAGAAAAAATAATGCAGCAAAATAAAAAAGGATTTCAAAAGCTGTTGTTTGGTACCTTTCCTTAACAAAACCTAACAAGGCTTAACAAAATAAATTAGCGGGTCTTAATCGCGTACAATTAATTTATTCTCGTCTTGTACCGAGCGTGGTCGCGGAGAGTCTCTCCGCGACCACGCTCGGTGCAAGACGATCGAAACGTCGGAAATAAATAGGTATTTATACCTTAAATAAATTAATTGTACGCGATTAAGACCCGCTAATTTATTTTGTATGATGTATACAAATCGCGAAAGTTTAAAATCGATTTTCCATCCTTCTACCTATGTATATGCGGACCGCGACCGCAGGTTATGAACAATGGTGGGTAAAGAGGTGATTTTTTGCTTCGTATGTATTTTGTTTACGCTATTACAACAAATTAAAAATCATTTATAGGACACATTCACAAAGGAACCTGGGGAAGCACTGAGACAAAAGGATCTAGAATATAACAGGAGGGAAGCATTACTAAGACCGTTGGCAGTCTCATTCTCCGATCGGTATGGATATCGCTACTTTGCAACAAAACGTTGCTTTTATCTTTTTAAAGGGATACCAGACTTAGCAGTAAATTCCATCTGTTTGGCAATGATTCAATAACAAATACAAGCTATTCTCAGATTCGAAGTAACAATTTATGGACGAAAACGTATCAAACAAAGTGTTGTACGAAGAACCGAATCCACAACAGTTGCGGGAGCGTCATCTTAAGCTATCACAGAATACGTGTAGTCGATGATAGTGTGTTTTGTACTTTTCTGATCGACTTCCAAAACCTTGACCTCAGTTATAAGAGAAGGGCCAATAAAACTTAAGAAATAAAGGCACTACACTCTGTAATTAGTTACCTCTGATTTAATTATATATCCATTGCTCTTTGCTAAATTTATATTTCATCGCCTTTTTGTCTATGAAATTTCTATTTCGTATATTCAGTTACTAATTGTTATTAATGGTTGACCTGTGTTCTCAGTGTTAGGTTTGCCGTAGATACTAATTGGGTTGCGTCGAAAGCAAGAGATATTTTCGCTTGTTTTTCTGTCCACTATAATTTCCTCTCGTATTCGAGAATATTTCCGTATATGTGGAGCAGAATTTCGAGGATTTTAAGCACACATTTTGTACATAAATTTCGAATGAAGTACTCGGTGTTGCTATGAAATCGCAGCGAATGGCTATTCTCTCCAACTCCTCCTCCAACACAAAATATCAAATTCAGTGGCATATCAAATCCACTTAATATTTACCAATGCTTCAGTAAGTATTGCTTCTTACAACATATTCAGATTTTGATGATAGACGCAAATGTTTAGAAGTTTCTCTGAAATTTTTGAGTAAAATATTTGTATTTTACTCAAAAATCTGTATATAATTATGGCGCGAGTGTTATTGTACTTTTATGGTATCATAGGTTAGATAGGGCTTAATATAATAAAATAGAAGCGAAGCTAAAATTGTCTTAAGTTCCGTAATAAAGTTCAATCGAAGCGTAATTTTATTTAATAGTGAACATTACACCTTTTATTAGACTATTCGTTCTATCGAAAATTTATGCTACCATTATTTTCATGCTGATCTTGCCAGATTGAACATAGATATCTTTTTTTATTATCGACGATAAAAACAGTAGCGGGGTGACTAGGCTAATCAACGAAGGCAAGAAAACAAAATCTGCAAAGTTTAAGAATTTACATACCTATGTACATAGACTCACGCCTGTTTCTCGAAGGGGTAGGCAGAGACTACGGAACGCCATTTGCAACGATCCTGGCATGAAGATACATATGTATTGAATTAAAGTCCAGGCCGTGCATAAAGCACTTTGACTGTTGCTGTGCTGTGAATTTCATCCTAAATCCGTCTATAATAAACAATGAACATAATCATCACCCATTATTTCAGTTCCGCCTTAGTTTCTGCCCTAAGCCTTATTGAACAAAGATAAGGTACCAAACAACAGCTTTTGAAATCCTTTTTTATTTTGCTGCATTATTTTTTTCTATGTTGTCTTTGCCTTTTCAGGCTTCTTATATAATCTAGAAAATATAGTAGGATAGTTAGAACGGAACGCAGCAGCCAGAAGACAAAACAAATCAGTTGATAATTTTAGAGTGAACATTACACTACCTGTATCAAGTAGAAAAAAAGATATTTGTTCGACCTTGCTATAAAATTAAGCATCCATTTGAATACCCACAAATACACACAAATAGATTGGTTACAAAGCTAATGTACCCTATGTAATGTAGGTATTGCACAGTTATTCCGGACGCGTAAATCTGAACGCCAAGTTAGATCGTCCCCCACACATACAATGTCCAGTTTTATCCAGATTTTATCGTGACTATGATCACCTATCGACCTTTCTGGGGTTTTATTGGTTACGCGTAATTATCGACATGTTTCTAACAATGGAAGATGAATTTTATACAGTTTATTGAATTTGTGCTTCGTCATTAATAACAGCTGCGCTGCTGAGTTAAGTGGTTTAATTCCAACGTTGAGAAAGAATTGATTGGTTTTCTCTCGGTAAAAGAATTACTTGCACTTGTACAACCTTGTAATTTAACGTCTAAGTATATAAATACGTTTTGTGTAGCATTTCGACCGGCCTACAACTATCATGATGGCGGAGAGCGGAGAGACTAGCGGGAGCTCAGCATCGGCCTAGTAAAGTGTGTGTTTAAACAAATACTTTGACATATTTCTGTCTTTATTGTAGTACACAAAGTTTTAAATAAATCTTAGAAAAACAAAAGATCATAATTTTAAACAAAATCAACGAAAATTATACTTACCTACAAATAAATGAAAAGCATTTCATATCAGCACAAAATGGAAACACTTTGTATAAAATGAACTACTCAAATTATTATCAATAGGTATAACCTGATCTCATAATAAAAGCATCCATTTGGGCTTTCAGACCAATTTTCAATACAAATTCGTTTCTTTTACAGATGATTGAGTGAAATTTCTTTAAAGATAAATGGGGTTAGTGTTGTAACCATTACGGTATAATTGACAATCCAGTCTCGTTCACTGACGTAGAGTGACAATGCTCGACGAAATTTCTGGAAACTGTCTACGAAAGCAATTACGGACTTTGTTATTAAAAACGTTTTGCGCCTTGCAGTCTTCGTTTGCTTAGAAAGGAAGGGTTCTGACGTCATTCATTACAGTGTCCACCTCTCAATGCTGTTTTCACACTTTTTTTATTTCACAATTAGTGACAAGCAAGCTACGGCCACCTAATAAGAATTTGGAAATATTTGCACTGAAAAATATTTGATAGCAAAGAAATGGGCGAAACTAAATACATATAAAAAAGTTAACATTTTAAGTTATCTTCGACATAGATGTTCATAAGTTGTTAATGTCAAAGGCGAAGTGATGAAGATGGTTCTTAGTAAATGTCCATCACTATTATTTTAAACAAAAATATGATAATAGTAATGCCACAGACAAACACGAAACACAAACAAACACGTGAAACTTATAACGACCTTCTTTCTGCATAAAGGATAAAAGTATATGAAATTAAACCATATTAAGGGAGTAAGAGATTAAGTATGATTAAGCCATAAGGAAAATAGCAAGTGTATATCATAAATTTCACTTTCGATACCGTAACTATGTAAATTAATAAATTTTAGTATTCTCATGTATGACGCGAGTCATAAAACCTTTTCGGAACAATATACTAAACAAACATTGTACAGGCAACATACAGTAAAAACTATGTGTAGCACCACACCAGACATTTTATAGTAGTCATGAAACGACCCGGTTTCAAAAGTTCTCATAAATTCGTCCATTTACGATCGAAGGGAATGGCGAATTAGATATATGAGCGATGTTGATGTCACGCATATAAATCTGACAAAGACATCTAGGTGACGATAAGCAAATGCCTACAACAGTTCACATTGTCGATAAATTACAACTATTGCTGATGCAACGTTGTGAATATAAACAAAGATGAAAATAATTTTTTTCGAGCATTCTTTCATTTGCTAAAAAAGTTATGTTAATTATTTAATTTGATACAGTTTTGCTGGCACACTGAATCTTATGGGCTTTGTGTAGCAATGTAAGCTAATTTCCCCAGGTTCCTTTGTGAATGTGTCCTATAAATGATTTTTAATTTGTTGTAATAGCGTAAACAAAATACATACGAAGTAAAAATCACCTCTTTACCCACCATTGTTCATAACCTGCGGTCGCGGTCCGCATATACATAGGTAGAAGGATGGAAAATCGATTTTAAACTTTCGCAATTTGTATACATCATACAAAATAAATTAGCGGGTCTTAATCGCGTACAATTAATTTATTCTCGTCTTGTACCGAGCGTGGTCGCGGAGAGTCTCTCTGCGACCACGCTCGGTGCAAGACGAGCGAAACGTCGGCAACAAATAGGTATTTATACCTTAAATAAGTTAATTGTACGTGATTAAGACCCGCTAATTTATTTTGTATGAAGGATGGAAAAATAGACAGGATTAGTAAAAGAGTAACGTTGGCACATTTCGTGTTGGTACCCTAAAACGAATTTCAAAGAAAAAATCCAAGTTTACTGTGATGTTGCTACATTACAGTAAACTTGGACTTGTTGTCTTCTACGCCTCGCACAATCACGACGCCAATTGAAAAACATACGTGTAAAAAGTATTTACCAGCTGTATGCACAAATAATTTCACGTCACGTATAGTCTTTCTAGGCAGCTTTTTGTTACACAGGTACACATCTCATAAAGCTACTATTGGCTTCCACAATATTCATTCGAGCCCGTCCCACATCGCCGGTCGGCTTCAACGAGATGTCAACCCGTCGCCACCTGCCTGTCCGTCTCTTAACGTGACGACAACCGCTCGGGAAATTAAAAGCTTGGATTAAACCATCCTTATTTGGAATGGAAGCCAGATTTTAGACGTTTGAGTTTAAGTAATGTAAGTGTCAGTGTGGCTTTGGTGAAGGAAATTAGTCGGTTGCGAAATTTTCACTTGTTCGCGTTGCTTAAATGTAAATTGTATTCACCGAAATAAACTAACAGTGTCTGCCGTTTATGTTGTATATTTAACGGGGATGCTCGTGTTTGAATCTCGCCGCTAAATATGAGAATTATGTACAATGTTTATTGTGTGTATATACACATTTAGTATCTACCTATATAAGGATATTAAATGTGTGGTGTATTTCGTTCTAGTGCAGGCGAATAATATGTTGCTTCGCGTGATTTTACACGAGAAAACTTGACAGTCAATAGTGTCATGTCTTCATCATCATCAGCCCTTTCATACTGTCCTCACTAACACGTTCAGAACCAATCACACTCTTCTCTATTTATATACATATATGACAGAGACCGACAGACTGCTACGCAGAGGGTCTTGGGTTCGAATCCACGGCACGCACCAATGACTTTTCGAAGTTAAGTGCGCATTAAATTGATAATTTTCGCTTGCTAAACGGCAAAGGAAATGAAGGAAATAATCGTTAGGAAACCGGCATGTCTAAGAGTTCTCCATAATGTTCTCGTAAGACTTGTAAAATCTTGCCAACCCGCACTTGGCTAGCGTGGTGGACTATGGCCTTACCCTTCTCATAGTGAGAAGAGGCCAGTGCCAAGCAGTGGGACAGTATAAAGGGCTGATGATGATAGTACTTATTACATAGTTGTTCATTAATACGTTATTATGAGGGTACTTAATAGATAATTATATAGGAGTAAGCTTACACAGTACATACATAAGTATATGGGGCTGATGGTGATGAAGACAGAGCAGTTTCACATAACCCTTATTATAATAAGAAATGTATGACTGTACCTACTTGGCACATTAAAATGATGTTCATTTTTACCTTCAAGTTAATCTTGGTCCACAATGTAACGTTGTACACTAAATATAAGTAACTCAAACCTTATTATTAACGACTTTCAAAGCTAATATTTGAAGTTGAATATTTAGAATTCGAAGTTAAATAACGAACTGTCGATAATTCAGCACATCAAATGTTACATTCGAACCTGACCTATGAGGAATCATATAAAGAGTTTTACGATTCAATTCAGTTTGACCAAACGGCTGCGTGATTGGCGTAGATCGTCGCTATATTATTGGACGATCATGGTATATTGGGTGTTCAGGATGATAAATATTTCTCATAAAACTAAGTACATACATTACCTATTTTGCAAAAAATATTAATTGAAAATGCGGTTATCCTTCCGCTATTTTGATATAATATAAGGTTTATTTTAGTCTAAACTACATTACAGTTGATATAGAATGCATGAAAATGGCCGACACGTACCGGCTAACCACATGGCTGGGTAGTAATTATGTACAGCAAATGTTAGCAATAGTCACAGTCAATATTATAACATTGTTAAATATATGTAAAACTACATTGTTGGTGTACAGTATCTATTATTAATGAAGATGATTAGAACAAGCTGATTAAATAAAATCTTAAAAAGACTATCATGGTGACATAATACAAGTGTCTATATGAGAAACTGAAGTAAGTCTATATCCATAAAAAATATTGTACCAACGGGATATCGATTACATAAGTGTAACCTCGCCCTAAAATATATTTTAACGTGCGTAGTCATCTTTTGCTCAAATAAAAATATTTTGCAGTAATATAATACGGTTTTTATAATCCGGATGTCCTAGCTATGTAGAATTAAACATGTATGTGTACAATCGTATTTTTATATTTTTTAGACTTATGACAGAAAAGTAAACGCACAGTTTTATTTCAGCCAATACTTATATAAAAAACTAGAGGATTACCGCAGCTACTCTCGCACATTTATTTCATTGAACTATTTCTGCACGATCCCGTGGGTATTTCGAGCAGTTCTTAGTGCACCCTACGGTCCCCAAGGAACATACTTGCCGAAAATCAGCTTCCTGCGCCCTATAGTTTAAGCTGTAGCTTGTCTGTCAGTCAGTCAGTCAGTAACGCTAGGATATTTATATATACAGATATGTCGATAGAAGTGTAATATATGTTTTGTATCGAAGCTTTATTTTTAGTTCTATCTTAAAATTAATTTCATCATCATCACAGAAATTAACCATACGTTTATGGTACAATATCCTATATTTGAGTTGCATTAGAGTAACTGTTTATTATTTTCGGTGTTACTAAAACAATGATCTACTGCTAGATTGACCATAGCTATGGGTTCTGACTAATTATTTACTCTGTATTTACTCTGTAATATTCGAAAGGAAGACTAATAAGATAAATATATACCTAAGTATAAATAATGCTGTACTCGTTTTTGTAATGATTTGAATCTCACAGCATCAACACCATAATTTTGCCGCCGGGTGCACGCGGGTTGTTCGGCGGCAGTGTCGGCGGCAATGCCGGCGGCCGTGACGCCGGCACTGTGTGTAGGAGCCTTTAAGTATACACAAATAACATACAGCATATATTTCTACATCTCACGACTTCTGAAAACAGTAACTTCTTTAGTAAGTAGCTACAAAGTTAAAAGGAATTTTCTCTGTTGAAACGACTATCGGGATGAAAACTTTTATTTTACAGACTAAGGTTATCAAGACGTTTGTGAAGTGATTTCAGCTATGTTGTAGTTTGATTGATCTCATTTAGTGGACACTCACGGAGATGTATGTTACTTGGAGAGATCAAAGTAACTAATCAAAGTTGCCCCCTGAGGACTTGAAAGTCACGGATTAATTACATTGGGGATTGTTGTGGGATTTCTCACTTTACGTTTACGAGTGGTATGTTCTAGTTTATATTAGATCTATAAATTAACAGACGTGTCTAGAAACAGGCAGAACTGCTTATTATTATTCACATTACGATGAATTAAACTGATTGGTAGAGCTCTTTGGAAATAAACAGGAACATTAAGTATTTGTGTCGCAAAAATATAGATTTTGCACAGGCCACCGTTTGTAAATCAGGAATTAATATCTTTTCATCCTTGATAATTAAAGTAAAGAACCTTTATAATGTTTCTTTAACGGTTCTTGAATTCCTTGTCAAAAATATTTAATATAATTTAACTCAAATTCTAAGAAAATATATTTTGTAGGATCACAAGTATCATATTTTCGGAGTGCAGAGGATAAATTTACAATATAATATCTGGCACAAGTGTTACTTATTTTAAATGGTGCCACTTGTTAGTGAGGCCCCCACGGTCTTAAAATATGCTACGTTTTAACTACGGTGCCAAAGTAAGGCTGAAGAAAATAATTTGTCACTCCCGGTTTATGTTTCTCGCAAATATGAGATCTTGTTGTCCCAGAAAAATAATGGTCGAGCGAAATAGAAACATTTTATTCTTTGGCGAAATATCTTGCAAGTTATGATAAACTTACTGACATATCTATATTGTTGAAAGTAACTGTTCGCTTTGCAATTTGTAAAGTGAAACAATTCGGGCATTGATTGCTTTATTAATGAAGTCTCAAAAGACCAAATTTTAGGCTTATAAAGTCAATTTGTGGTCCAAATTATGTTTCTAAAATAATAATAATAATGTTTCTTTTTAAACAAGCAATTTAAGAAAAAATCTTTTAAGGTATCGATGTGCTTTCGTGTAGGTATTTATTGATAAAAGAAACAAAATGAGCATATTTTTGTATAATATTCAAATGTACACAAACTACTTTGAACATTGATTACCCAAAAACTTGCGAACTACCACTCAATTTCAGTTTGGCAACTTTTTTATATCTTTATTTCGCGCCGTTTCACGTCGAATATCGTAAACAAAAAACATAATGTAGGCGGGTCGTGAGTTGAAGAGGCAAAGACATTTATTGCGTACAGCCACGGGTCGGTTTCATAAACGATAGAGAAAGTTTACTGTGTTGCCAAAATTACACGGGGCTTACAATATTACTTGTTTCGAGTACTTTACTTGTTTTATTGGGGTAAACGTTATGTGACGCTATTGATGTAATAATACACGTACGGTTTATTTGGTAATTTGTGGTAATGCGCTGGAAGTTTAGACCGTAGTGTGTTTTCATTGACTGGGCGTTTATTGTAATGCGGCTTATATCTAAATTTGTTATGAGTAAGTAGGTATTTGATATTAGTATTTCGGTATTGATTATTCTGTTGATTCACAGTGTAAACACTGTAGGAGATTAGTTTGCCGTCATTGATATTTAAGGACCTACAATATACTGGTATGTTAACAAATATGCATCCACTAGCTTTTGCCCGCTGCTCCGCACGCGTAAATTACGATAAGATAAAATATTTTGTACAAACACCCCTACCCTCCTCAAGGAACATACATGCCAAATGTCACCTTTTGCGCCCAGTAATTTCGGCTGTCAGTCAGTCAGTAACGCAAGGATTTTATGTACACAGATTGAAGTGATGCCATTGAAAAAATTAAAGTTTTTACACAAACTCTAAATCCCTTTTCCAACCTCTTAGGAGAAAATTTCCAAAATAAATGTCTTTGTGTTCGCTAACGCCATTTGTGGATTCAATAAACAAAGTATGAAGTTAATCCCTTGAAGGCATAAAAGGTTCTAAGCAAATTATGACTCCCCTTTTTATCCACTTAGGGTAAGAATTTCCAAAAAGACTTTCTTAGTGCTCACTTACTTCATTTGAGGAAACAATAGGTATACCAAGTTTGAAGTTAATCCATTGAGGGAATAAAATGTTTCATACAAATTCTGCCAACCAGTTTAACCCCTTTAGAGGAGGAATTTCCAAAAATCCTCTCTTACTGTGCCCTGTAATAGGCGGCAATAGGCTCGCCCCCCCCTATAACGTGGGGCCTAATATGCAACATAGCGAAATATTACACCTCTGACTAACCCTTCGGGGAAACAGGCGTGAGACTATAAAAAAAACTGTCTGTAATCTCAAAATAACTGTACAGCATATTGTTGCTAACAAGTTTCCATTAACCCAATGATTTATTTAGATTGTTTTTCTGTCTGTCTATTTATTCAGGGTTATCTTAAAAATGACTGAATCCTATTATATGTGTATTTTACTAATGGCTCATGAAAACTCTCGAACAAACTATGAAAATTTCATTTAGGCGTAGCTGCTTGCAAAAGCTAGTTAAAATTAAATTAGTCAAGGATTCCGTAGCAGTATACATTTTTATATCTCACCGACATTGTAAAAAAAGTGTTAAATAAATTACCCAATTTAAAAAACCCTTTCTTAGTATTTTAGGTTAAAGAAATGAGAGAAACCTTGGTCAGCAGTTGGACAAAGCAGATAACTGATAAAAAGTGCTTACCTGCTTAAAAATAAATAAAAATAGATTTATAACGGTACTAAGTATTTTCGCTTCTATTGCTCATATAAAGAACTATCCCACATTTTAGTTATTGAAGATGAAGAGCGCTTAGATGAAAGCCAGCATAAATTTAAAATAATGAAAATTAAATGCACATCAGGGAAAATGAAAAAAAATCAAGTGAAGGAATTAAAAGTTTCATACAAACTGGGATCCCTTTTTGAACTCCCCGTTTTAGTGGTGAATTCACTAACGTCACTTAAGGAACCATATACAAAGTTTTAAGTGAATCCATTGAAGCTCTTTTTTATATTACAAAATGGGACACCCTGTCATACCTGTAATACTTATATTTTTAAATTTTGACATTTTTAATTTGACATTTGTAATTTTATTTATTTTGTTTTGACATTGTTTGATTTGACATTGTTATTTTATTTATTTTCTTTTGACATTTAAAATTACTTAAGTAATATATTATTATTCATAAATTGACATTCAATAATATTTTCTGACATTTAATAATATTTTCCGACATTTTAAATATATGACATTTTATTGTTTAAATTTTTATTATTTTTACTTATTGTTTGCAACATGTATTTTACTGTGTATTAGCATGTAAAGTTGTGAGTACGATGTGGGCATTATTAAACATATAAACAAATAGTTGTGGCAACCTGTCTGATGGCTTAGGCTGATCTCAGCCTAAGCCATCAGACGAAGCTTATGCATACACCTTCTGATGGCGTGGAGGCATAGTGATACAGATCGTGCTGGCTCCCTCAATTAAGGTTGAGCCGTACGATTGCTGTTGAATGCGGGCCATCAGTGGCCCGAGTCAGTCAAAAGCGTCAGATAATTTCCTGCATTGTACTTGCATACTAAACCCTTTTTTGTCTGGACTTTAAAAGATGAAGAAAAGACTATAGAAATTGAAATGACAAAAAAAAAACAATGACTCTGAGTTTGTTTCGGCCTTTCTTCTCAAGAAGTCATTTAGCTAGGAAAAGCCGGCTTCATCTAGAATAGGGTTTTGACATGTATAAGTGTTGTAAACAACCAAAATGCAGAAATAAATATGTCTTTATGTCTTAAGCCCCATAGGGGAGTGACTTCGAAAACTCCTTTCTTGGTGTTCACTTACGTCATTTGAGGAACCTATATACAAAATTTGAAGTTAATCCAATGAAGGAATAGAAAGATTTTATACAAATTCCGACTCCCCTTTTTAACACTTTAGGGTAAGAAATTGCAAAAAAAAAATCTTAATGTTTACTAAGGTCATTAGAGAAACCAATATACAAAGTTTGAAGTCAGTTCACTGAAGAAATAATAAGTTTCGTTTCATACACACTTTGAACCCCTATCTTAGGTAAAGGTAGGAATTTTCAAAAAACAAATTCTTAGTGTTCACTATCATCATTTGAGGAACCAATATACAAAGTTTGAAGTCAATTCATTAAAGGAATAAAAAGTTACATACAAACTTTGACCCTCAATCTTACCCTATTAGGGGTGGAATTTCCAAAAAAATAATTCTTAGTGTTCACTTTTATCATTTGAGGAACCAATATACAAAGTTTGAAGTCAATCCACTGAAGGAATAATAAGTTTCATACACACTTTGACCCTCTATCCTACCACCCGAAGGTTGGAATTTAAAAAGAACAAATTCTTAGTATTCACTATCGTCATTTGAGGAACCAATATACAAAGTTTGAAGTCAGTTCACTGAAGAAATAATAAGTTTCGTTTCATACACACTTTGAACCCCTATCTTAGGTAAAGGTAGGAATTTTCAAAAAACAAATTCTTAGTGTTCACTATCATCATTTGAGGAACCAATATACAAAGTTTGAAGTCAATCCATTAGAGAAATAAAAAGTTGCATACAAACTTTGACCCCCTACCTTACCCCCTTAGGGAAGGAATTTCCAGAAAATAATTCTTAGTGTTCACAATCGTCGTTTGAGGAACTAATGTGCAAAGTTTGGAGTCAATCCATTGAAGGAATAAAAAGTTTCATACAAACTTTGACCCCCAGTTTTACCCCCTTAGGGGTAGAATTTCCAAAAGTCCTCTCTTAGTGCTACCCTACACTCCTTAAGGAACATACATGCAAAATTTCATCTTCTTGTGACCAGTAGTTTCGGCTGTAGCGTGTCTGTCAGTCAGTCAGTAACGCAAGGATTTTATATATTAAGATTTCTATAGAGAACTGTTCATCCTCTCAGCCTAGAGACGTCCAATGCTGAACATAGGCCTCCCCAAGACTCTCCGCACTGACCGATCTGCAGAAAACTGTTACTTTACAGAAATTAGCTTACATTGCTACACAAAGCCCATAAGATTCAGTGCGCCAGCAAAACTGTATCAAATTAAATAATTAACATAACTTTTTTAGCAAATGAAAGAATGCTCTAAAAAATTGATTTTCATCTTAGTTTATTTTCACGACGTTGCATCAGCAATAGTTGTAATTTATCGACAATGTGAACTGTTTTAGGCATTTGCTTATCGTCACCTAGATGTCTTTGTCAGATTTATATGCGTGACATCAACATCGCTCATATATCTAATTCGCCATTCCCTTCGATCGTAAATGGTCGAATTTATAAGAACTTTTGAAACCGGGTCGTTTCATGACTACTATAAAATGTCTGGTGTGGTGCTACACATAGTTTTCACTGTACATATGTTGCCTGTACAATGTTTGTTTAGTATATTGTTCAGAAAAGGTTTTATGACTCACGTCATACATGAGAATACTAAAATTTATTAATTTACATAGTTACGGTATCGAAAGTGAAATTTATGATATACACTTGCTATTTTCCTTATGGCTTAATCATACTTAATCTCTTACTCTCTTAATATGGTTTAATTTCATATACTTTTATCCTTTATGCAGAAAGAAGGTCGTTATAAGTTTCACGTGTTTGTTTGTGTTTCGTGTTTGTCTGTGGCATTACTATTATCATATTTTTGTTTAAAATAATAGTGATGGACATTTACTAAGAACCATCTTCATCACTTCGCCTTTGACATTAACAACTTATGAACATCTATGTCGAAGATAACTTAAAATGTTAACTTTTTTATATGTATTTAGTTTCGCTCATTTCTTTGCTATCAAATATTTTTCAGTGCAAATATTTCCAAATTCTTATTAGGTGGCCGTAGCTTGCTTGTCACTAATTGTCAAAATAAAAAAAGTGTGAAAACAGCATTGAGAGGTGGACACTGTAATGAATTACGTCAGAACCCTTCCTTTCTAAGCAAACGAAGACTGCAAGGCGCAAAACGTTTTTAATAACAAAGTCCGTAATTGCTTTCGTAGACAGTTTCCAGAATTTCGTCGAGCATTGTCACTCTACGTCAGTGAACGAGACTGGACTGTCAATTATACCGTAATGGTTACAACACTAACCCCATTTATCTTTAAAGAAATTTCACTCAATCATCTGTAAAAGAAACGAATTTGTATTGAAAATTGGTCTGAAAGCCCAAATGGATGCTTTTATTATGAGATCAGGTTATACCTATTGATAATAATTTGAGTAGTTCATTTTATACAAAATGTTTCCATTTTGTGCTGATATGAAATGCTTTTCATTTATTTGTAGGTAAGTATAATTTTCGTTGATTTTGTTTAAAATCTTTTGTTTTTCTAAGATTTATTTAAAACTTTGTGTACTACAATAAAGACAGAAATATGTCAAAGTATTTGTTTAAACACACACTTTACTAGGCCGATGCTGAGCTCCCGCCAGTCTCTCCGCTCTCCGCCATCATGATAGTTGTAGGCCGGTCGAAATGCTACACAAAACGTATTTATATACTTATACGTTAAATTACAAGGTTGTACAAGTGCAAGTAATTCTTCTACCGAGAGAAAACCAATCAATTCTTTCTCAACGTTGGAATTAAACCACTTAACTCAGCAGCGCAGCTGTTATTAATGACGAAGCACAAATTCAATAAACTGTATAAAATTCATCTTCCATTGTTAGAAACATGTCGATAATTACGCGTAACCAATAAAACCCCAGAAAGGTCGATAGGTGATCATAGTCACGATAAAATCTGGATAAAACTGGACATTGTATGTGAGAGAAGACGATCTAACTTGGCATTCAGATTTACGCGTCCGGAATAACTGTGCAATACCTACATTACATAGGGTACATTAGCTTTGTAACCAATCTATTTGTGCTTTTAAATGTAATGGACGCGGGGTATGGATGCGTAATTTTATAGCAAGGTCGAACAAATACCTTTTTTTCTACTTGATACAGGTAGTGTAATGTTCACTCTAAAATTATCAACTGATTTGTTTTCTCTTCTGGTTGCTGCGTTCCGCTCTAACAATCCAATTACTAGATTAAATAAGTAGCCTGAAAACGCAAAGACAACATAGAAAAAAAATGCAGCAAAATAGAAAAGGATTACAAAAGCTGTTGTTTGGTACCTTATCTTTGTTCAAGAAGGCTCAGGGCAGAAAGTTAGGCGGAACTGAAATAACAGATGATGATTATGTTCATTGTTTATTATAGACGGATTTAGGATGGTATTCACAGCACAACAACAGTCAAAGTGCTTTATGCACGGCCTGGACTTGAATCCAATACATATGTATCTTCATGCCAGGATCGTTGCAAATGGCGTCCCGTAGTCTCTGCCTACCCCTTCGAGAAACAGGCGTGAGTCTATGTACATAGGTATGTTTGTTTTCTTGCCTTCGTTGATTAGCCTAGTCACCCCGCTACTGTTTTTATCGTCGATAATAAAAAAGGAGATCTATGATCAATCTAGCAAGATCAGCATGAAAATAATGGTGGCATAAATTTGCGATAGAACGAATAGTCTAATAAAAGGTGTAATGTTCACTATTAAATAAAATTACGGTTCGATTGAACTTTATTACAGAGCTTAAGACAATTTTTGCTTCGCTTCTATTTTATTATATTAAGCCCTATCTAACCTATGATACCAAAGTAGTACAATAATACTCGCGCCATAATTATATACATAATTTTGAGTAAAGTAAAAATATTTAACTCAAAATTTTTTGAGATAAACTTCTAAACATTTGCGTCTATCATCAAAATCTGAATATGTTGTAAGAAGCAATAATTACTGAAGCATTGGTAAATATTAAGTTTTTATATACAACATTTAATTATCAACTCAGTATTGAAAGTACAAGAGGCAAAATAATGATATGTGGATTTGATATGGCACTGAATTTGATATTTTGTGGTGAAAGTTGGAGAGAAAAGCCATTCGCTTCGATTTCATAGCAACACCGATAACTTCAGTCAAAATTTACGTACAAAATATGTGCTTGAAATCTTCGCAATTCAGCTCCAAATATACGGAAATATCCTCGAATACGAGAGGAAATTATAGTGGACAGAAAAACAAGCGAAAATATCTCTTGTTTTCGACGCAACCCAATTAGTATCTACGGCAAACCTAACACTGACAACACAGGTCAACCATTAATAACAATTAGTAACTGAATATACGAAATAGAAATTTCATAGACAAAAAGGCGATGAAATATAAATTTTACAAAGAGCAATGTATATAAAATGAAATCAGAGGTAACTAATTAGACAGAGTAGTGCCTTTATTTCTTAAGTTTTAGTGGCCCTTATCTTATAACTGAGGTCAAGGTTTGGAAGTCGATCAGAAAAGTACAAAACACTTAAACATCGACTACACGTATTCTGTGATAGCTTAAGATGACGCTCCCGCAACTGTTGTGGATTCGGTTCTTCAACACTTTGTTTGATACGTGTTCGTCCATAAATTGTTACTTCGAATCTGAGAATAGCTTGTATTTGTTATTGAATCATTGCGAAACAGGTGGAATTTACTGCTAAGTCTGGTAACCCTTTAAAAAGATAAAAGCAACGTTTTGTTGCAAAGTAGCGATATCCATACCGATCGCAGAATGAGACTGCCAACGGTCTTAGTAATGCTTCCCTCCTGTTATATTCTAGATCCTTCTGTTTCAGTGCTTCCCCAGGTTCCTTTGTGAATGTGTCCTATAAATGATTTTTAATTTGTTGTAATAGCGAAAACCTATACATACGAAGTAAAAAATCACCTCTTTACCCACCATTATTCATAACCTGCGGTCGCGGTCCGCATATACATAGAAGGATGGAAAAATAGACAGGATTAGTAAAAGAGTAACGTTGGCACATTTCCTGTAGGTACTCTAAAACGAATTTCAAAGACAAAAAATCCAAGTTTACTGTGATGTTGCTACATTACAGTAAACTTGGACTTGTTGTCTTCTTCGCCTCGCACAATCACGACGCCAATTGGAAAATACGTGTAAAAAGTATTTACCAGGTGTATGCACAAATAATTTCACGTCACGTATAGTCTTTCTAGGCAGCTTTTTGTAACACAGGTACACATCTCATAAAGCTACTATTGGCTTCCACAATATTCATTGGAGCCCGTCCCACATCGCCGGTCGGCTTCAACGAGATGTCAACCCGTCGCCACCTGCCTTTCCGTCTCTTAACGTGATGACAACCGCTCGGGAAATTAAAACCTTTGATTAAACCATTCTAATGTGGAATGGAAGCCAGATTTTAGACGTTTGAGTTTAAGTAATGTAGGTGTCAGTGTGGCTTTGGTGGAGGAAATTAGTCGGTTGCGAAATTTTCACTCGTTTGCGTTGCTTAAATGTAAATTGTATTCACCGAAATATACTAACAGTGTCTGCTGTTTAGGTTATATATTTGAACGGTGATGCTCGTCTTTGAATCTCGCCGCTAAATATGAGAATTATGTACAATGTATATTGTGTGTATATATGTCGCAGGCATTTAATCAAAAACGTGATATTATAATTTCACTAGTGAACATTATAATTACCCAGATTATAGTAAAAAACGACTGGTTCGTATAATTTCACGGGCTTTTTTCAGTGATATTGTAATTTCACTGGCCCTCAATAGGGATAGTATAATAAATCTAGGTTTATTATGAGTGGGCGCTCCGCGTATTCTGATTGGTTAATTGACTTAATCAGTAGCACCGACTTCTGAATGTACTACAATGACCATTCTGATAAAACGAAAAAAGCGGCGCTTTAGCGATGTTTATAAGTCTAAGTTGACGGAGCCCTGATTCGCAGGGCTCCTATATTTGTGTTCAGGGTCACAAGAATACCTAACATAACCTATTAAGTTGACAAAACCTGCACTTCGAAAATCACGTTCTATTAATTTATGGAAAAGTCTCTTTTACTGGAGAAACCTAATCTAATAGGTTATGTTAGGTTTCCTTGTGACCCTATATCCAAAAATAGGAGCCCTGCGGAGCAGGGCGCCGTCAACTTAGCTTACTTGACATTGCTATATCTAGTTAGATCCCAGTAACAAAATTCAAAACTTGGTTTTTAAAAACCTGTCTCTTGTTTCCTAACTCTATATTTAATACAGCTGGTAACGAAAACGGACCAATCAGCGATCGCTCTGATAATCTAATGGCTTTTTTAAATCAGTGTTATTGTTAAAATATCACTACCTTACAATTTCACTGTATCGGTCTAGTGAAATTATAATGGCACTGAAATTAGCCCGTTAAATTGTAAGTAATACAAACCATTAACTATAATCTGGGTAATTGTAATGTCACTAGTGAAATTATAATATCACGGCTTTTGTTAAATACCTGCGATGTATACACATTTAGTACTCAGCTACGTATATAAGTATATTAAATGTGGGGTGTATTTCGTTTTAGTACAGGCAAATAATATGTTGCTTGGTGTGATTTTACATGAGAAAACTAATTGACAGTAAACAGTCTCATGTACTTAGTTACTCAAAATACATGAATAAATTTAATATATGCAGGTCCACCAATTTAGGAGATGACATTTAGCGGGAGCCTCAGATTGTTCCAAAATTACGTTAAACTTGTTTGAAATACATCACAAAAAAACTTAATCACCATTTTGTTGTTTAACTAAATGAAACGAAGAACAATAAAAAAGTTATTAATGACGAAATTAACAAGTATTCAGAAGAAAGAGTCGTAACTTTTAAAAATTTGCTTAATACTTTGAAAATATATATCAAGAGCCTTTTTTCTCCGGTTTGACGGTTTTAGCCAAGTTTTGTGGAATTTGATTCTCTTTAAAAATTCTCGGCACAACTTTTGCCCAGCGTTTGTTGTCGAATTAAAACAGTCCCTCGCCTCGGAAAGTGGGGTCAAGGAAATATGAATACCATTCTTATAGCCTAGCAGTTGCTCGTACCTGCTGCTGCTATCACAAAAAAACTATTTTATCATCGTTATACTCTAAAAGTAACGGAATATAAGGTGACACCGATATGGTGTATTTTGTTAATACTAGCTTTATCCAGCATTTTTATAGAGTTTGCTCCAAAATCACCGATTCCAAATAATCTGTACCTAAGTTGCTTTGAAGAATGGATTTTTTTTATTTCCAGAAGTGGAAGTCTTTCCTTATTGGGTGCCTGCATCATCAAAACAGCTTAACGCCATTAGGTAGGTACAATATTAAATATTGATGATCATTTATCAAATAAATGTTTGTTTAGTTATAGTAAGTACTAAGATTGTCACTATTGAGAATTCCTAACATGTTTTGAACCAATTAGGTACAGTCTTCACTATTTATATGTATATGAGACAGAGCAATTTCACAAACACCTTATTACATAAAATAAATATATCACACATCACATACTTGGCACATTATAATGATATTTATATTTGAGATATTTACCTTCAAGTAAAGCTAGTTCCACAACGTAACATTGTTCACTATGTTGAAAAAAAAAAACCAAATCGTGACTCCAACCTGAACTTTAATCTAATTAACGACTTTCAAAGCTAATATTTGAAGTTTGAATTTAAAATTCGAAGTTAATCGAACTGTCGACAATTCAGGACGTCCAAAGTTAAATCCGAACCTGCGTCGGTCGTTGACATTTATTAGCTTTAGCAAAATGCCTTGGAGGGATGTGAGGAAATCATATAAAGAGTTTTACGATTCCATTCAGTTTGACCAAACAGCTGTGTGATTGGTATAGTTCATCGCTCTATTATGGACGATCATGGTACTAAAAATGAGTGTTCGGGATGATACATATTTCTTATAAAACTAAGTACATACATTACGTATATTTTGTGAAAATACCAATTAATCTGACTGTTCATGTCTGGATCGACAGGTATTATTGAGGTACAGGAGCTAAAGAATGGAGGAAGATAGTGATAGTGAAGATAGTAATTATTCACAACAAATGTTTTCAATCGTTTAGTTACATATACAATTTGACTGCATGGTTGGCGCAGTGGTTTAAGCGGCCGCCTCGCCGCTTGACACTGCGCCGAGTGTTGTGGGTTCGATTCCCACACGAGACAACCCTTTGTGTTATCCATAAATTGTTGTTTCGAGTCTGGGTGTTCTTTGTCCTCGTTAGTTGTATGTTTGTAAAGTCGTCCTAACGCGGGAGTTGTCTTTTAAAAGAAAAAGGACATATACAATTTAGCACTGGCAAGTCAATTTGAGCTACATTGTTATTAATAAAAGATGCTTTGAACAAGCTGATTAAAAAAAAACACTTGAAAAAGAAGGTCTTACAGTTGTAGTAACAGTATGAGTAGCTACATAATCTTTACAAGAAGAAGAAATACTAGCCCATATTAGGAAGCAAAGTAAGTAGATATCCGTATCAGATACTGCAGTGCGAATGTTGAAACGATCTCATAAGTGAAACCTCGCCCTAAAATAGATTTTCACGTACGTATTTATCTTTCACGCAACTAAAACACGTTTGCAGAAATATTTTCTGGATTTTATAATCCCTACGTCCCAAAGCTATGTAAAATTAAATATGGAATCGTATTTTTATATTGTTTAGACTTAGGTATGTCAGAAAAGCAAGCAGCCAGCTCGATTTAAATATTTGTTTTTCGAAATTATTATGTAAAAAGTTTATGGAATAATGTAGTACCGTAATTTAAATTGTGTCATTAATTTCTACTTTTGACTTGCATTAAGTACACGAGTTGTGTTGCATTAATTACCAACATATGAACGTACTTTCATGTTTCACTCTGTAGTATTCGAAAGTATCTTAGTATGAATTGTACTACCTACAGCAAACGATCACCTATACTATCCAGTACTGAGAACTCGCTCCATCTCTCGCCAGTCTAACCATACGAGGTAAATTTTATTATAAAAAACTTGCAAAAAAATAGTCATGGTATTCATTAACTCCCACCCATCTTACTTCGAAAATGTGCCGATGAACTCACTCTACCATTTTATAATTGATTAAATCAGTTTTTTGATGAAGGCACTTTCCCTGACATGCTAAAAACATCACTCATAAAACCAATCCATAAAAAGAATACAAAACTGACCCCAATAACTATCGCCCCATAGGTCTCCTATCAACAGCTTCAAAAATATTTGAACGTGTTTACGAGTTTTGCGAAAAATCTAATATTCTAAATGATTGTCAAAATGGATTCCGTAAAAATGATTCTACTATATTAGCTGTTTACAAATATATTCAAGAGGCTTTAAACATTATTAACACAACAAAATATGCAATTGGCTTGTTACTCGACATGACTAAAGCCTATGACAGAGTGCAATTTGAAATACTATTAGACAAACTATACAGCAAAGGGATTCGTGGTAAATGTTATGACTGGTTTGTGTCGTACCTAAAAAATAGGGAACATCTGGTAGAAATAGATTTTTTCACCAGAAAACAAATAATATAAAACTTATCCGATCCAACAGTAAGACAATTCCACAAGGAAGTGTGATAGGTCACCTTCTCTTCATCTATTATTTACATTATTGTTTGTAATGTTAAAATAACAGCTTTTTACTTAATGTATATGGATGTACCACGCTACATATACAGAAATGTTTTTTTTACAAATTTTGTCTGTCTGTCTGTACGTCGGTCTGTCTCATCTGGTATAGTCTGTTTGTTCTCGCTAATCTCTGGAACGGCTGAACCGATTTTGACGGGACTTTCACTGGCGGATAGCTGATTTACCAAGGAGTAACTTAGTCTATAAATTAACCGGGTACGCGTAGTAGTTCCCTCGGGACGCGGGTGAAACCGCGGGAAACAGCTAGTAATATATATATATAAATGACCTTCCAAAACACATAAAAGAATCAAGTGTCCTCTTTGCAGACGACATATCAATACTTACCTCTTGTAATACGAACCTAAATGAAAAATTAAATTCAATACTAGATAAGCACTACTACTGATTAGATGACTGCAAATAACTTACACCCAAGTTCACCGACAATAATATAACCGGCGATCGAAAAACCAACTGTTAACTTGCATATTTAGTTCTGCGCGCGCATTGTCACATGGGATGAGATGCGTACTTTATTTTACTTTTTATAATATAAACATAAATAACAATGTGTAAATAGCTATTTCATTATTATTAGAAATGTACATGAAAATATAAAATAACCGAAATATTGTCGCCAGCGGCTTCCTCCTTTCTTCTTTTATAAATTGCCGTGCCCGTCAGGTTCCAGTTCTGATCTATTTATGTATGTAACACCATGAAAACATATGGAGAGCAATAAAATATTTGAATTTGAAAATAGAAAGTAATGCGGTACTCGTTTTAGTAATTCTTTGTATCAGCATCAACACCATAATATTATGCAAGCACCACAGTGTAATGATTACACTGTAGCTGGGACTTTTCCTCTCTCCAGTTGACAAGATTTCTCTCATTATCACAACTCACCTCTGCCGCAGATTTCTGTGCTATCAGCGTTTCTAATAAAATTATACCTCAGGCTCTCTGGTTCAAAATGGAGCGGATATTCATAGCCACGCGCACAGAATTTACATTCTCGTTAATATGCCCCGTTGTCATCTAACTTATTGTGTTTGTTTATACTTGTTTTATTTTTTCAATTCTCACATGCGGCCTGTTTGTCGTTTGTTGATTTTTTGGGAATTGTGAATACCCGTTAGTGATTTTTTATCTGTGCTGTTTTGTCAGCAGTTTGGGCTGTAAACTTGGATTTATTGGGTTCCACATTTTAATGTTAGCTGTGGTTTGTTCTACTCTTCAAATAAATGAAAATCGGAATACAAATAGTACAGTACCGACGTTGGAAACTTTCGGTGGCCACATTGCACTGATTTGTTTGCTTTCGGACCAAAAATATTCCAAAAGAAAATCCAATTACTTCTGGTTTCTGAACCATGACTTTAAAACAGATTTCAGTTCCCACTAAAGATAATAATTTATACTGAGAGTGTTATAACGATCACATTGCATAACAGAGCAAACGGTCGCCGTGGTAGCAATTTAACGGAAATATGATTTCTTTTATTGAAACGATGTATTAAAATAACCGTGCGATTTCTCTTGAAGAAAACGGAACAATATTTTTAATCGACTCATTAATTTCATTTTAGATCCAATTTCCAGGTCAGGAAATCGTATCCTTTTTGTGATCTTTTATCTAGCATAGTAGTGTGATGATTTTATTTTATTTATTTTCCATTATTACTCCCAAAGAAAAGTCATTTCTGTAATAGTATAAGCAGAAATGGCTTTGTGCCCTGCCCACTGCCACTTCAGTTTGACTATTCCGTGAGCTAAGTTAGAGACTGCTTCACCTGCGGACCTCCGATCACTGATTCAATATCGTAGGGAAAAAACAACCTGCATTAAGTTAGACGTGACAAGATACAGTCTCTATCCTTCATTGTTTATCTTATTATTGATTTATGCATTCATATTTCTCAACAGTTATTACAATTAATAAGTATTTAATGATAAAATATATAAGTATATAAAAGTCTTAAATATGCCGTAGTTACGTAAGCTCTCAAATAAATAAAATATTGCTAAAGGTACCAATTAAAACTAATTTATCGTTTCTTTATAAACAGCTTAATGAAAAGAAACGTAACGTATTAATCCGCATAAACTTAAAAGCTTTTCTGGAGCGAATCTTTTGTGTTATAAGTTGGAATAAAAATGTGTTACAAGAGATTTTATTAAAACAGAGGTTATACATAACTGTTGAATGGCACTCAAGTTGGCTGCGAGTCCGGAAGTTGGCGACGTTTCCACAACTCGACTGTTTACTCTTTTGGGACCAATGCTAATAACGTAGCTAGGTATGCTGTGTATATGTACAAACCTACTTTGTTTTATTGCTATAAAGTGCAGAATTGCATAATGAACTTTTATTATTCTTTTCTGTTAAAGATATAGAATAGGAAGATATTTTTTTATAAAGCGGGTCTTACTTACGATATTAAATTAATTTAAGGTATACCTTTGTTTTACCGACGTTTCGGCCGTCTTATAACGGCCGTGGTCGCGGCGGGACTGAAGTCATCTCAGCGCCGCCGTCCTTATGAAGCACGGGTTTCGGCAGATATCCTGCCTTTTTTTTAATTTTTATCCTAACTGTACCATAAATTAATTAAATATCGAGAGTAAGACCCGTTTAATAAATATAATATGATGATAAATTCGATCAGGATAATTAAGTTTAGAATAGAACAATTTAAATCATAACGAGTTTCTAAAGAATAAGCGAAGAAGAGTGTGTACTAATGTAATCGAAGGTTTGACGTCAATCTGAAGATACTAAGTCCAATTGCCTATTGTATAAAATCTCATCGTGTTTTCTAATACACTATAGTAAAACTTTTAGAAATACATTCTTTAAAATAGAAAGCAAATGTGTTACATCCTTTCATGTTGGATAACTATGTGAGTACTAGTCGACCAAGGCAACTAGACGAATGTCAACGTGACAAAATTCAACATAATTCAACAATTATAATCCCGAAATTATTTATCGTAACGTGCGAACGCGGCGTGTGAACGTACAATGCGCCTGCAATCGGTACTAGGAATTTTTGGATTATAATTATTGAATTATGTTGAATTTTGTCACGTTGACATACGTCTAGTTGGCTTGGTCGACTAGTAGTGGGACATACATTTATTCACTTGACTCAATTTGACTGCACGGTTGGCGTAGTGGTTTAAGAGGTCGCCTCGCCGCTTGGTACTGCGCCGCGTGGCGTGGGTTCGATTCCCACACGAGACTCACTTTGTGTGATCCACACGAGACACACTTTGTGTGATCCACATGAGACACACTTTGTGTGATCAACAAATCGTTGTCTCGAGTCTGGGTGTTCTTTGTGTCCGTTGATTGAATGTTTGTAAAGTCCCCCGCGACACAGGAATTTCTTCATAGAGAGGGAGTAAAAAAAAAATCCGTATATGTATATTCAAAATCTAATAGAATTAACCTGATTGAGACAGAGGTACTAAACAGTTTATACTTATATATAGTTGTCGGGAGTACAATAAAGATCGTATTGTTCGCAATATAATCGGGATAAGTCAAATATATTCAATAATCCACAATCAGTCGTTAATATGGTAAAGCGGCTATTATGCAAACGATTCGGTTTAATAGCGAACGGCGCTATGTAAATGAGGAGTAATGTTGGAATCACAATTATTTGTTCGCAACAAGTGTGGCACAACCCTATTTCTTTTTTTAGTTTTACATTATTAGTATGGCGTTTTAAAGAATGGCGTTTTGGATAGTATATGGTTTTAATATTTAGGTGAATTAAACGTTTTGTTTAGTTGTTGACATATTTATCACCTCGGTTACAAGACGTCCACTGCTTCACATAGGCCTCCTCCGAGGCTCTCTATATAGATCAAACTTGTACCGCCCGGAACCATCCGCTTTCTGCGATCCCATCAAGATCTTTGCACCTCGCAGGTCGTCTTTTTCTGCTGTGACCTATTTGACTAACAATGGAAAGATTCGAAATTCAACTATGATGTAGTGTGTGCACAGATAATATAATAATCTAAGGACAACCGCATCAATTCATACCATATAATAGCGGGTCTACCACTCAAAAAACATTGTTTCATTTTATACACAACCCCAGTAATATCCTTTTACGTATTCTATTATATCATCAAAATTTAATTTCAATCTGGCGCGTCCTTTGTAAATTAATACGAAACTTGGTTTGTATGGAAACTGGAGCATACGGACGACTTAATCGATGCTTATGATACAATCAAGTTCGCTCGTTGTTGTCACCGTAAACTTCGATACATTATTTCTCGTTTATAACGGCGTTACAAAGGTTTTGTATTTGGTGTATTTTATTTTTATTGTGTTGGCTTTTATATTTATTTCTTCATACCAGAGTGGCTTTTATATAAAATTTATAATAGATTTTGCTTTAAAATAGAAATATAATGATTATACTATTTTAGAGCTCGTATGATGGTGAACAGCAGCTGTTCACCTCATACATCGCATCGACAGTACCGAACACATTTCATTCCTCACCACTTTATCGTAAGCCTTTTCCAAATCCACGAATGCGCAACAGACCTTTTGACCTTTGGCTAAGAATTTTTCGGCTATGCACTCCATGCACTGCACTTGATCCGCGCACCCCACACCCTTTCGGAATCCTGCTTGTACATCCCATATTTTCTTTTCGGTTACTTCCATAACCTCTTTCAATCAGTTCCTTCGCATACAATTTGCCAACAATGCTCGTACAAATGTGAATGTATTAGTTAGTATGGTATAACTTGGTGTATTGCAGTCGGTCTCTGGTGGAATCGATAAAAGGAAGGCACAAACTGTATACAACATGTCTAAAATGGGGACGTGGCTAGGACGTAAATAAAATAACTATATTTTAAAATTTAAACTGCTCTACCTATGACACAGGCAAAGTTCACGTGATGCCAAGGCAAAGTTCACACGGGCTTAAAAAGCCCGTGTGAACTTTGCCTTGGCATCACTAGTAATATCCATCTGGTGAATTCAAAAATAGATTGTTCTTTCTTCAGGTTCAAGCCCACTCAAATTTGAATCTCCACGGCAGATCTCTTGCTAAACTGTAAGAGACAGAAATACTCAAACACAGGCACTCACGTAAATAATTATTTATAACGTTGCTGTTGCCGATTTTATTAAAATCATAATATCTTGGGATTTTCTAAAAATAGCAACCCCTATTTTCCTCCATCAGGAATGGAATATTATAAAATTATTCTCAATCAGCCTTCGTCATAAAAGGAACCCACAGTACAAATTTCATGTTTCTAACTTCAGCAGTTAGGGCTTTGCGATGATATGTCGATAAATTGATCCTAATATAATAATTACTCTTATTCTACAAACATTTATAGAACCATCTATATTGTATACGTTCCGTAGGTATATCGTAGGCGGTGTTGCAGGTGCCACGTCTCTTTGTCTAACGTCGCAGAAAGAGCTCGAATGTTGAATGCAAATGAACATTGAAGCAAAGTCAGAATGCTCTGCGGAGATGTGCGGCGAATAACTACTCGTTCTCGATCGATATTTCACGAGAATGCTAATAGTGACTGTTGGTTACCGGAAATTAACGTCTGGTAAAGAAAATACTGGGATTTCAGATAATAGAACCAGCATTTTCAAAATCAAACATACAGCGACTTATTTACTAACTTCGAACGCCTTTGTTATCTCTTTATGGAAGGATTTACAAAAAATCTTCCTTAGTGGGTGTCTACTTCGTTAAAGGCACACACTACACACATGTTTCTTGATTCAGTAGTTTAAGTTCTGGGATGTGGTGTCAATCAGGACAAAGTGATTAAATAATATGAATAGAGGATGTAAGCAGCGATAGCCTAGTGGAGAGACCGACAGACTGCTACGCAGAGGGTCCGGGTTCGAATCCATGGCGCGCACCGAGGACTTTTCGGAGTTATTTGCGTATTAAACTGTTAATTATCGCTTGCTAAACGGTGAAGGAAAACATCGTGAGGAAACCTGCATGTCTGAGAGTTCTCCATAATGTTCTCGAAAGACATGTGAAGTCTGCCAACCCGCATTTGGCCAGCGTGGTGGACTATGGCCTTACCCTTCTCATAGTGAGAAGAGGCCCGTGCCCAGCAGTGGGACAGTATAAAGGGCTGATGATGATGAGGATGTCCGCAACTACGCCCGTAAAATTATATACGTAGAATACGCAGATATTATATCTTTTAATTTAACCGTGTCTGCCCGATTCGGGGGAATTTCGGTAAAATCCTTTTAGTGCCTTGATATAATACCTATTAACATTTAAAGATTATCTTAAATTTTACTAGCTTGTAGAATATCAATCTACTTATTCTCGAAACAGAAAACCGAACGAGTAGACAACGAGAATTCGCGGTAAACCCGTAACAGAAGCAGTGGCATGAAATGACGAGTGCAGATTCGTGTTGAATGAACAAATACGTGAAACTAGCCGTGAGACGTTTAGTCTCTCTTGACGCCCCAAACAATTCGGATATTTCTAAAGCCATACCAGAAATATAAGTCACGAGGTGTTTTTGTTACCTATTCGCCGTATTTTGTGGCGGAAATAATACTTTAAGACGGAGAAGATAAGCGTTTAAAAGTATTCTTTCAACACGTTTTGTAACGACACAGGGCTATGTCATGTGATGAAATAAATAGACAAGTCGTAGTAAAGTAACAAATTACAATGAGTCAAGAAAGGGCGTTACAAATGTCCGAATATTGTAAATGCGGGTAAATGCCAATCAAATCTTAACAGATTCAAAATGATTGAAGAACTAAGTGTACATGATAATGATATACAATGATATGTGCTTAAAGACTTATTATAAAGGTAATTTATTAATAGTGTATTGAGTGTTTTGCTGTGTTGTGGCAATCCTAATAATTGAAACTCATTTCAACATAACAAAACAAGATTTATAGTGGTTGGGTATGGATCTAACAAATATGTCGTCGGAATCTTCTCTTGCGTTAAAGGCATAATCACCAAAACAGCGAAAAAATACAGGATGTTATCAGTCGGCAATTAGGTTATGATATTCTTTTATTATTCTGAAATCCAATACTGTAGTAGTACAAAATAATGTTTATAGTTTCCGTAATGCCTATATATCCAACTGAAGCTTAAACAAGTCTAAAACAGAACGTTATTCAATTAGATTCACGTCAGTTATAGGTACTAGTAACCAGTAATGTTATTCTGAGCGAGTCTGGCAATTTTCATGAACGAACAGATGCATGCGACAGATTATAGCCACGCATGCAAGACACTCGTGCATGCATGCAGGATCGAATACGACCGGAGGAGGAATTACTGTAGATTGAAGGATACAACCTGATATGCCTTACATTAGAACATTCTCTATTTTGATTGGATATGCAATAGTGTTGCAGTTTAATTTGCTGACGTGTGCTGCATGTTTATTCAGAAATGTGCTGGGTTCATACCGTGTGAGACGTACAGCTTTATAATTATTCCGTGGGATAACGTAGTTTAAATATTATAATTGATGGTATTCTCTCATAAATTCGAAGATCCGTTTCTGGATTTATCTGAAATGTATCAAAACAGACCTCCGCTGACGTAATAGTGTTCTAGAGTGGAGACCGCATTTTAGTCCACGTCTCAAATGTGGCGTAGTTAGATGGAGTATTGATTTACGCAGTGACGACATGACGACAGTAGCTGGACACGAGTGGTCGGAAATCGAGCACAGTGGTGTATCATTGGAGTGGCCTAACTGGCCTATAGCCATTACTGGAATATAGCTAGCTGATGCTGATGAAATTTATTTGAATGGCCGTTTTTTGAAAACTTAAGTTTAAAATACGCAACCTATGCCGCTGCTAAACGTTAACGCTTTACAATTTACTTAAAGTGGTTGCTTGATTGACAAAGTGTGTTTTATCTAAAAGATGAGAAGAAAAGTAACGACGCCTCTGACCACATACTTATCATCATAGTCCTAGCGTTATACCGGTTGCTTACACGCCTTGGAGCCCGAGGTCCGCTTACTGGCCCAACCAGATATGACAGAATATCAACTTTTCCACAGAGCCACTGCTGTCTGACCGCCGCAACCCAAAGGGATAGCGGTATTCCATGGCTTAGACCAGTATCAGTTTATTTGAGGGTACTGACTCCCGATAACGACTGTCAAAGATCTTCATGATAGCCGGGTCCGACGATTTAACGTGCTCTCCGAGGCACGGGGCAAGCGATAATTAAGAATTGAATACGCCTTTAACTTCGAAAAGACAGTGGTGCGAGCCGTGGATTCGAACCCGATACCCTCTGCATGTCAGTCCGTTAGTATCTCCGCTAGGTTATCACTGCCTTACATGACCATATAATATGATACTATAATGTACCTCTGACTAAAGTTTCATTATCATTCAGTCAAATACAATTTATTTAATTATCAAGGTATTGCAAACACGAAATAAATCCACCAGGTCGCTGCTGCACAGCTTATTTAAAAAAATAATATGGCTTTTTTTTCAGAAAGAAATATGTATATCAAAATGAAAGTATTTGTTCTCTTAAAGTATTTCTCAGGGGAAATGCGCAAAGGAAGACATTATTTCTGTTTTAATTATTGCTTTTCAGGTTATTATTTTTGAATTCTGAGTACAGGAGCGAATAAAGTACAGAGTTTTGGATGACATATTTAGGTTGTTTATGTATAATTGCGTAGTAGCGCGGCAGCGATAGCTTAGTGGAGATATTAACATACTCCTATGCAGCGAGTATCAGGTTCGAATCCACTGAATTTTCGAAGTTATGTGTGTATTAAAGTGTTAATTATCGCTAAATATATACATATAGGTATAATAGGTCACAATAATTTATTCATTTTGGTCACAATATGACGCCTATGAATGTCAAAACAAGCTAAATAATGAATGATTCCACATTTACTTATAGTCCTTCGTTTCAGCAGCTGACGAGCCAGCGGTACCCACATGATGGCAAGCGGTAATCGGCTCAATAATGTAAAATGTAACAAGTAGACTGAAAATAAATATTCTTTAATGACTTTACCTTTTACTCGATATTATCTCGATGTTTTCCCGTTTTTAATTAGGTAAATGTTCCTCGGTTATTTTTAGGCTGATTTCGTTTACCTACCTTGACATTTACTAGAAATGCTTCGAGACCTTGAAAAAAGAACTAACGGAATAAATTATTTATCTTAAATTACAAGCAGTAACATGGCTAGGCTTCAAGTAGGTATTCTCTATCGTACCTATTTCACCAATAAAGCATTTTCAGAATCCATCTGTACGGTTGTTATATAAAAATCACTATTAGTGATCTGATCAGTGCAGCCTTGTATAGTAAGGACACCAAAGAGTACGCGCTACCAAAGAGTACGCAGTGCTTTCTGTAGATTTATTTTTTCCGAAATGGCAACCTTACTGCCACATGTCAGTAGCATCTGTCAAGTCAAGGTGAAGGACGACAAATTGCATCGCTAAGGTATTTATTATGAATTTTATAGCTAAAAATTGATTTTAGTGGTGTTTGATCTTAATATTCATCATTTTTTAAACATAATTTGTAAGGGTTGTAATTATTTTGCATTCATCGACTGTGATTTTACTAGACATTTGTGTATCGAACTTTGATTCTTTTAAGAGGTTATGTCGCCATTACACGTGCTTTGTAAAATAATAAGGTTTATGCTCAAAAACGCGTATTAGCTAAGAGTACGCACCCAAAGAGTACGCATGCGTACTCTTAGCTTTGACGAGCACACCGTATAAAAATCAAATAGAAGAAGAAAAACAGAAAGCAGAAAGATATAAAAATAAGAAGGCAGCAGATAAGAGTAATAAAAAAATCAAGACTTCTAGAAATAATCCAGAACTGTTGAATACAAGCTCAGGTCCTGAAATTATAAGATAAGAGAGCCGCCGCAAGAAGATTGGATCCAGTGTGGCCGATGTACTGCTTGGTGGCACGATGAGTGCACAGACTACATAGGATTTGGGGCCTTCACCTGTGATAATTGTCAGGGTTGATGACTTAACCTTACTCTCATGCGCACTCTTAGCTTGTATGAAGGGTTGTCACTGCGTACTCTTTACAATACAGCACCCTAAGAGTGCGCACGAGACGAGTATTAAGTTTAAGACTATTTTTAATTAATTTGAAACTGTCACTGTAAATTAATAATTAACATTATGTTCCTAAATGACCAAAGTTTAAATTTATTCAGAAGTACAAAGTGTTATTGGAAAGTTGATTTTTTAATAAATAAAAGTTTACAAAATGCGCACTCTTTGGTGTCCTTACCCTAATATATATATTTTTGTATAAGTGAACATATTTTTTATTTGCTTTATTACAATGGACGTACAGAAATTAAATTATAATTTAACAAAGGCCTTTCACATATTATTATATTATTAGATTTATTTGTCATCAGATGAATAATTTATAATATAAAGGTAAGCCTTTGCTATTTTTTTAAATTGAATACAAACAATTTGGTACCATTTCGAACATGGCTCTGGTTTTATCCAAAATTTGTTTACATTTAAATATGAAATAATTTTAAATGTTGAATGTAGAAGTACTCCTTTTTATAATTTGACGTTCATAAGCGTAACATTGTGACTTAAGTGAATAAAGACAAATTCATAACAATTTCTGCGAAGTGAGCAAACTAATATTCTGTGATATATGGTTGAGTAGTTAGTGGACCTCGGGCTCAAAGGCTAAAGTAAGTTTGCGACACAACCGGAATAAGGTTAGGACAAAGATAATGAGAACAAGAACTAATTTAAGCACATACGGAAAATAACACATTGGGAAGTGCTCTCTTATTATAATAAAATGCAGTAGGTACTGTTTGAATAATCTTTATTCTATACGCATTAAAATGTTCATGACTTCTCTACGCATTTATTATTCGCCTATTCGCATTTATAATGTCGCGCATTAAATATCAACTGGTAGGAAATATTCATAAAAGTGTATTAGGGAGGAGTTAAAGTCTTTTTGTTTTGTAACAGCGCCTTATTTAATTAATTAAACTCAGAAATAACGAATTAATTTAATAGTGACTTGAATGCTTTGAGGGTAATTGTTTTATCCATAAAAATAATATTTTCATTCAACATTTTTACGATAAATTTTCCTATAAACTACATTATCATAATAAAGCACGTATCAAATTACGTCTACTGAAATCTGAACTCATTTATGAGATAATAGCAAAACAAAGCATTCTAGGAACACACACAACTTGTAGTTAATATTCTGAACTACCAACAATATTATAAATTAATTTACCTTTACACGAGTTGTGTAACAACCCAGATTTAAATAGCTGATATGAAATCTAGTATTTGAATACAATGCTATCACGTATCTGCCCGCACGTAGTACTGTGATTACATGGGTACAGACTAGAGCATATTTGTTCGAATGTGATCGAAACGCCGATATCAATTACAATCAAACCAAAATTGCATATAGGTCTCGTTTGACGGTCACGTATAACCAAAATGTGTTCTACGTGACACGGATGTTCCCCTTTGGCTAATAGGATTAACGTCATGTGACACCCGGGAAAAGAAATGATGTTCGCGCGGGACGCTTATGAATAATTTGATACTGTCGAATTTTATATGATTGGTGTCGCTGCTTCTAAGGTGGATTGTGAATTATTTTTTTAAGGTATAATCTGTGTCGATATTCAGAAGATATATTCCTTGTCATAACGTGTCGTTATTTTGTCACTGCTTAAAAAAATGCGCCGATTTTAATGAAAACTATTCGGTATATTTCAACTGATGGTGATGAGCCATTTAAATATTAATGGCGCAAAAGTCTTCAACTATTTTGCTGGATTAACTATTTATGCGGCAATTTATAAAAGTCGTTATTTTAATCATGACAATTTAAATTTGGTTCTTATTCAAAATGTAATATATAAATTTCAAGTAGGTAGATATGTGTAAATATTCAGAACATAACAAAGATCGCGACACAGACGTGTCAAAGTAAAATCCAGATTTTACGATCAACGAATAAATAAAGCGAGAAAATATTTTCTGTTTTCGTAGTTTTACAGCGCACCTTATTGTAATATAAGGTTGTAACAAAGTTACCAAATATTTATTCCACGAGATTTTTTACGAGAATGTACCTATCTTCAATGATAAAAACCATAGTTAGTTTTATATGGAATACGGCTAGACTCGATACGAAGTGTGAACTGTTGTAATAACCGTATGTTTTATACAGACTATCATAAATCCAAAAAATAAATTGTGATTTTATCCGTGCTCTTATTCTTACTTGTTACATTGTTTGTGAAAATATAAAACCTTTTTACGAGATTCTGATTAGCAGGAAAATACCGAGACTACAAGGCAAGCTAGTAAAATACATCCCTATTAAAACTCACCGTAGACAAGCAGCTTTTTTACAGTAAATTGCAACGTTGCTTTATGATAAGGATAGAAAATACAAAAGAGAAATAGTATAATAAGTTCTTTTTGAGAAAGATAGCTGATATCTATATTACCTACAGTAACAACTTTCCTTGTAAACTTGCACTAAGCTATGTATATATTTGTAGTAACTTTTCCCTATCGCGATAGGAATAAAATGTTCCAAGAATATTTTCGAAATGTTGTAAGATTTGAGCAAACAAACGATTTTATCAAGGAGATACAATCCTTATTTCTGTGTCACATAAGTTTGTAATTGCTTTATTCCGTTTTTACAACTTGTTGGAGTTACGAATATAAATGAAGTTTTACTTAAGTATATTAAATGGAATTTAAATCCAACAATTTGTTATGAATTTGAATGAGTATCAAAAGTTATTTATCATAATAAGCGGATAAATAATAACTGCTGATAATACAAGAGAACGTTTAAAGTACGAAGAAGGTAAGTTGTTTAAGTTTCTATAAGTGAAGTTTAAAGATAAAACTGTATGCATAATATATTAGTTTAAGAGTAGTCCTTAATATACTGAAAAGGAAATTCCAGGCAACATTTTTTTTTGCATCATATTAGTACTATTCATCATAATCCTCCTAACGTTATCCCAGTTTCGGCCTGGGTTCCGCTTACTAGTCTAACCGGATTTGGCTGAATATTAGCTTTTCCACGGAGCGACTGCCTGTCTGACCTTCGCAACCCGGAGAGATAGCAATATTCCATGGTTTAGACTAGTGTCAGTTTATTTAGAAGGTATTGACGCCCTTTTTTTTTTTTTTTTTTTTTTTTTTTTTTTTTACGCGGGAAAAATGCTTGTGCATACCCCATCCGTCCGGGGGACAAACGAAGGTTATGTGGGACTGCACCCACTAAACAACCCGCGGTGAGCCTTGCAAGTCGCCTTGACGGGAGGTCCCGGAACTTGTTACGACTTCGGCAACCTCCCAGCGAGACACCCACAGTGAAGCGGGCTACCTCTATTGGGCGATGTCCTGGCTCATCTTAGGACATCACCCCGTCGCGGAACTCCGCGGGCGGTGGCTATCCCCCGGTCCAACGCCCGCGGCGCCACCTATGGCGGCATAAAGCGCATCTCAGCGCGTTGACGCCGCCCGGTTCGCCGGCGACGGATCGAATCAGGCAGGGCATTTTCCTCCCTGACTCGCTCCGCCGCTTCCTTCTGCGAGATTACATCCTCGCAGAAGCTTGCGACCGCCGCCCATTGTCTGTCACTGACGACCATAGCTTGAACTACAGCCGCCAGCGACAGGTCAGAACCAATGACTGCAACGAGATCACGGCGCCCCACATCCCAAGCCGGACAATGCTCCAGGGTATGCTGCGCAGTGTCCTCGCTGCAGTCGCAGTGGTGACAGATGGGACTCGGCTCTCTCCTAGCGACTGAGTGCAGGTATTTGCCAAAGCACCCGTGCCCCGACAAAACCTGCACCAGTCGGAAAGTGAGAGTCCCATGCTGCCGCCCCGCCCAACTGTCTAGGACAGGCCGAAGCGCATCCACGGTCCTTGCACCGGCTCGAGGCGTCTCCAGCCGGTCACGCCATTTGGCCATTGTAGCCTGGCGGGCATTTTCCCGCCAAATGCGTATTTCCTCCAGAGGTGGAATACGGCCCACCACCTTCGCCGCCACTGTCCGCCAGTATGTTTCGGCGAGTGCTTCCGCCTCCAAGTCCCATGGTGGGGTTCCAGCTAGGGCACATGCCGCCTCAGTTGACACGGTGCGGTAGCCTCGTATTACCCTCACTGACATAACCCTTTGGGGTTTCCATAAAATAGCCCTTGTTTGGGCAGTCAGGCACTGTGCCCACACTGGCGCTCCATACAGTGCCATCGAGCGGATAACACCAGTGAAGAGTTGCCGACACGTAATAGATGGACCACCTAGATTCGGCAAAAGTCGTCCGAGGGCAGATGCTGTGCCGACAAGCTTTGTGGAAAGTTGGCGAAAGTGTTCGCCGAACTGCCATCTTCCGTCCAGCTTGAGCCCAAGATACTTCATGCTGGATTTGATCGGCACGAGAACCGAGTTAATCGTTATCGAGGCACCAGTGGGCGGCTTACGACGAGGCCCGTGGAAGAAAAGGGCCTCCGTCTTGTTGAGAGCCACCGTGAGTCCCAGTGCCTGAATACGTCCGATCACTTCTGAAACTCCAGTGGTAGCCAAGTGAACCGCCTCATCGAAGCTAGTTCCCCGGGCTGTAACAAGGGTATCATCGGCGTAGCAAATGACACCCAGCCCGCGAGGGTACTCACCTCGAAGTACCCAGTCGTAGCCAATGTTCCACAGGAGCGGTCCCAGGACCGACCCCTGTGGAACACCGCACGACATAAGATTTCGTACTACGACTCCGTCTCGATCCTGGTGCACAATGCTTCTTCCTTCCAAGTAGTCTGCCACTAGCCGCACCAGGTAACCTGGAACTCTGTGGTAGAGAAGTGCCTCGCGGATGCAGCTAAATGGCAGACTATTAAAAGCGTTGGCGATGTCAAGAGACACCGCCAACAAAACACCACCTGTGGCGACCGCATCCTCGGCCATAACCTTCAGTTTCATTATAGCGTCCACTGTAGAACGTCCCAAACGAAAACCGAATTGAGCGTCCGACAGATTGGGGCCGACTTCATTGAGATGCCGGACGATGCGGGCAGCGAGAATTCTCTCAAACAACTTGCCCGACTCGTCCAGCAGGACAATAGGCCTGTAGGCCGCAGCCGAATCTGGAGGCCGTCCTGGCTTAGGCAGAAGAACCAACTTCCCCGTCTTCCAGCACTCAGGGAACTGACCGGATCGAAGACAAGCGTCAAGGAGACTCCGGAGGTGATCTTGAAGATGTTCAAGAGCCAGAGCGAGAACCCGCGCTGGAATCCCGTCTGGGCCGGGGGCAGTGTTTTTGGAGCGAATCCTTAGAACAGCCGCCCCAATTTCCGCTTCCGTGACGCCTGGGGCTTCCGGTTCAGTTACCTGAGCGTCAGCCGAGGGAGCCATTACCGGTGCCGTATGTCCAACCCGCAGAGGAAAAAGCCCTTCGATCACTTCGGCAAGGAAGCTAGGTTGGAGAGTCTCGGTGAGGGGAGGACCCGACCCGCGTAGCTTGTTGCGCACAGCACGATATGGACGACCCCAGGGGTCATTATCGAGACTCCTCAACATCTCTTCGCGAGCAATTTCTTTGGCGCGACAGATAGCAATTTTTAGATTTGTACAAGCGGATTGATACGCTTCGTACAACTGTGCCTCCCTTTCGTCACCGGCGTGCCTACGTCGGCCGCGGGTATAAGGCCTCCGAGCACGAGTACATGCTTCGCGGAGATCTGCCAATTCCCGGGACCACCAGTAAACTTCCTTTTTCGGGGGTCGACGACGAACGCGAGGCATGGCTGCATCGCATATATTCGTCATCGTATCACGAAAACGGCCAGCCTCAGCAGCAATATCAACCCCCTCGGAAGGAGGTGGTGTGATCAGCCAAGACTGAATAATGGCCGCCTCGGCTAGTAAGTTCCGGTTGAGCCTACGTACAGCCCATCGTGGAAAACTGGCAGTTCTGTTAAATGTGCTCCCTCGAGACGTCTGCGTTCGGGAGACGCGTATTCGGATATACAAGTGATCCGAGAGGGTCTCCACCTCCTGCAGTACGCGCCAGCTCCTCACACGCGCTGCAACTTCAGGAGTAGCGAACGAGAGGTCCACTATCGACCCCCCCTGTCGTCGCACGCATGTATTGGTAGAACCTCTGTTTAAAAGACAGAGATCAACCGATGACATCCATTGTAGGACAGCCGCACCACGTACGTCCGTTCTGGGAGATCCCCACGCAACAGCTTTTGCATTAAAATCACCCATAACCAAGACGTGGCTAGGTGATAAACGCCGTATCGAGGTCTCAAGATTGTCGAGAAAGATCTCAAAATCAGCCAAACTCCGGTTGGGGGAGAAGTAGACCCCGTAAATAACCAATCCCCCCCATTCAGCAGCGACATAGCCCGAACCCTTGTCTTTGAGCAGCAAAGGCGGGGAGCTAGATTCCGTGGAGCTGACGATTGCAACGGAGCCGTCCCAGTCACTCTCCCAATTAGAGCGAGTAGGAACGAAATAGGGCTCTGATGCAACGGCTACACCAATCGACCACTCCGCCAAGGATTGTAGGAAGAGATCTTGTGCGCGGGCCGAGTGGTTGAGATTCGCCTGAAGGAAGCAGCAGTCACGATCCATAATTAAATTGTGACCATTGCCTCCTCTTGCGATGGTGATCGCTGGACATCACTGGAACCAGGAATTGCAGCCCGGGTCGATGGACTATCCTTGTTTTTATTCTTGGAGGCTGCAGAAGATCGGCAACCCTTCCCACCCATTGTGTGGTCAGCAGGGAGCTTGGCCGTCTCACAAATTGGACAGTGTGGAGTGGCGGAGCACCCTGCTGCTTTATGCCCTGGGCAACCACAGCGATAACAGAGATCACTGCAGTCAAAAACACTGTTGCAAGTGGCACGAGTGTGTCCCTGCTCTAGACATTTGAAACACCTCGCAGGTCTCGACTCCAGGACCGTTACCTTGGCTGAGCTCCATCCCACGGCGAACCTACCAGTGGTAGCTAATATTTTAGCTGCAGTAACGGGGCAACTGACCCACACCGCGCCCATGCCTCCGGGGCCACTACGGATGGTACCGACTCTGATGGATTCCGGGGTACATGCAGCTTTGGTAACTATTGCACCCCGGATTTCCTCGGCAGTAATTGAATCATCCAGGCCAGTGATGCGCAGTTCCGCGCATTTCACGGGCCTGGTGATTTTTACACCATCTTCCCCAGCAAAGTAGTTTCGCAGCCTTTCCGCTAATGTATCGGCGGTTTTAATGCCTTCAACCCCAGGGAACTCAAGCATTCGAGCCCCTGTCCGGGTCAAGCGTGTCCGGGCGCCAGCGCTCCCTAAGTCAGAAACATCTACGCCCTGACGTGCCTTCCTCAAAACAGCCTCATAGGAGAGGCCCTTGTCCACGGCCTGAGGCAGCACTGTTATGATAACAGCTGCCGACTTAGGTGGCTGCAGTTTGTTCTTCGGCTTTTGGGCCTTTTTAGGATCTGCAGCTTCAGCTGCTTTGGCAGCAGCCTTTCTTCTCTTTCTTTTTTTCTTTCTGCCCGGTTCTACAGTCTGCCAGACCTCGCTGGGGTTGGTTGTGGCAGAGGAATTCTGGGCAGTTACATCCAGAGCATTGCATGGTGCACTTGCTGTTGCCTTCTTAGATTTACTCTGCGGTTGTGCCTGCTTTGCTGTAGCAGTCGCGCGGCTGTTAGACTCTGCCCGGTTAGACCTAGGTGTCACCGCCACCGTGGCATACGTCCCTTGAGGTGCCGCCGTACTTACAGAACTTGTAGGCCGTCTTTGTTTGTCTGCAGCCAGTGGGGGTCGAAGAACTGGTTCTGGAAGTAGCCTTGCTTCCAGGGCGGCCAGTCGCGCATCAACCAAGAAGCCGGTGCGATCCATAATCAGCCGCATTTGTTCCTCTGATAAGCTAGGGGCCGTGCTAGCGGTCTGAATCTGGGCCAATTCCTTCCGGAGATTTGCTAACTCCGCTTTAAGGGCAGTGTTAGCTGCTGCCAGACGCTTTATCTCGTCAGTTGTGGTGCGCTCAGATAACACCTCCACGGATTCAGAGATAGTAGTCGCTGCATCCTTCAGTGCTCTCACATATTGCCCATTCAGATGCCGGGACTTTGCAGCTACCTTTAAAACGATGGCGACGCCTTGCCCAGTCCTCTTCACCAAATCCGCCGCCAATTGGGGGTTATTATCCCGGTTAAGTGGGCGAATTTGTTGCAGTAACTGTGTAAGTTCTTCCGACACATTTTCCTCCTCCTCCTTCTGGGTTAGAGCTTCAGTCTCCGACCCAGATACTGTCGTGCTCCGGCCTCGTCCGCGACCACGACCTCGACCGCGCCTAGTTGTCGGTACCTTACCTGCCTTGGAAGAAGGTACGGATTCAATATCGGATTCTGACCCTGTCACTACCTTACCTACCTTGGGGGGCGGTACGAAGTCAAGATCTGACTCCGTCCCCTCCCTGGGGCGAGATCGAACTCGAGAACGTGATGCGCTGCGAGCATCACCATCATTCGAGTGACTACGACTTGAGTGATCTACCTGAGCCGTCAGTGTTTGCGACATATCAGTAATCATCGAATTAAAATGTTGAACAGTGTTATTTTCCATTTTGTTCCCACGAGTGTGGGGGAATAAAAAGTCCATCCGGGCAGTGCCCCCTGTACCCGGGTAAGCGTACATTTAGTACTCAACTGGGGGGTCCGCCGGTACCCCAGCTGGGGGCGCGCTCGCAACTGAACCTCCCGTCAGCCATGCATCCCTTCGCCGCGCGCCAGAGCTTGAGATTCGGGGTTATTTTTGAAGAGGTTGTCTTCCTCGCGGTCCGGGCGGCTAAGCCAGGACCATCGGTCCCAGATAAAGTTGCGAGACATGACCACAGCACTCTTTCCGGGATTACGATGTATGACGGAGGCAAAGGAAGAATGTTTCTCCGTTGCCTGCTCGGCGACAGTGTAAGTGTACGCCGGGCCCGCCGCTTCAAGCCCAGGTTGGGCCCCACTTTACCATTTTTATAGAGGTTTTTTCCTCTTGCCCCCCTGGTTTCATCCGCTGTACCTTCTGCTAGCTCAGAGGATATGCAGAGAAACTCCCCCAAAACGACCCATTCGGGTTAATACACCCTCCACAGAAAGCGGAGAGTTCCCTACGGCCAGATTATTGGCCATGAGCCAAAGACTCCCTCGAGTGGCAAGGGAGTCTTTGGCTTATGTTGCCCGGGTGCACCACGGGGAGGTTACCTGACACAGCACCCAGGTATTGACGCCCTATAACGACTGTCAAAGATCTTCATGACAACCGGGACCGACGGCTTAACGTGCTCTCCGAGGCACGGGGCAAGCGACAACAAACGATTCAATACGCACATAACTCCGAAAAGACAGTGGTGCGCGCCGTGGAATCGAACCCAATACCCTCTGCACTGCCTTGTATATAGTACCATTAATTAATCCAAAATAACTTTCCGCAGCTATTACATTCGAAAATTCCAATTAGTTCAACACACATTGACATTAACAAATTGATCATTACGTAAATTAAATAGTGCTAAACCGCAGGCACGTCAAGTTTGTCCGTCGAGACGACACGACGCCATTTTGACAAGGGTACACATCCATCTCGACATTCAATCGCTTTTGGTTATTAAACAGATTTTTTATTGACTTTCTCTATTTAGTAAGGCATAATGAAAGACTTTCAAGATTGATCACTTAATATCAGAGCGGGATTAAAAAAGACCTTTTCAGCAATTTATTTCAGACTTGGAAAGCTTTTTCGCACGGTATCTATTTATAAAGGCGCTTTTAAGACGTCACATTTGCTTTTGAATAATTAATTTCTGTTGAAGTCAATTGAAAAGAATGTTATGGGTGACAATGATATAAAAATAAATTAGGATATTCATAGTTGAGTAAAGTATAATTCATAATGTGAGAGTGGTTTTTGGTCATTTTCATATGAAAAAGGAATTTATATTGTATCTAGGTTAAGCAGCTGAATTCACACCTTCTGTTCTTAGTATACAAATAAATACATATGGCAGGTACAGGTTAATTCGGGTATCATATCGTCATAATAGGAAGAGTTTAGTTGAGATAACGATAGTCTAATGGAGATACCAACAGACTGTCATGCAGAGGTTTCAAAGCAAACCATAGCGTAGAACGATGAGTATGACAGGAAACAGAACAAGACGCTTTATATTTGTTTATATCTATCTCTTTTTCGCTGCGTTGAAATTTGTTTTGCTTTAAAATATTGGCTTTAATTATCCAGCGATAAAATATTCAGCTACGCAAACAAAATTCTAAAAACACTTTTACATAATTTGAAAACATTTATTAATCCCGTTGGGACCTATAAATAAAACTGTACACTGAGTTCCGTAAACAAAGAATACATTACGTTAAGATACGAGTACGTTTTATGGAAATTGTTAATATCGATTGGTCGGAAAGCCCCGGTGCACGGTGGCTCGCTATGATCGGATTAATAAAGATAATGAGTGGACCAGATTGGACTATACATTCGGTTTACGAGTAACATAATTAAATTTTCTGAACCATTTCTACTTTATGAGATATTTGAAAGTTCTATTGAGATATTGTTTAAGCACATATGACGGTTTGAACGAGTACAACAATAGGTTTTAAAATTTGTTAAGTATTTTTTTCATGACAGTTGTAATTGCTAGCTAAAGATTGAATGTGGTTTTAAATTTTGACAGTAGGTATTTTATTAGTGTTCTCTATTTGTGGTGCCCTTGATTGTAATCAGTCGAATGCGCGTAGTCTTCATATTCATTATTTACCATATTGGTTGAAAGTTCAAGGTAGGCGAAACTGCGAGCGACTGCTAATAAATAATAATACCTTGTAGTATTCTTAAACAAATTGAAGGCTATTGTCCTATAAGGTAGGCACTATCTCTATCCCTCCTATTACCACGGTTTTCGCATAGCTCTCTTGCTTTACCCGCTCTTACAACATTCTTTATTTTGTTAAATTTTAATCAAAAACTGCAAGCTTGCTGGCAATCCTTTTAATTTAAAACTTCCTAGAACTAAAACAGCGCACACAGGTCGGCAGTCCTTGTCTATGATAAAGTAATTCCCTTGTTTACAGTGCTCTCAGCCGTGAAATTATGACCATGTAGCATAAACGTGATTAAGGTGACGATGGGTTAAGTACACGTTTTATGCCTTTCGCCAGGTCTTAGTAATATACTTATCTTTTTCGTTGTGATGATGGTGTATCTACTTTTAAATCCAAAAGCTTTGAAGTATAAAGCTTTTGGAAGTATAACTTAGAGTGGTATTCTGTTTGCATGTGATTTGGCTTAGATTTTTGAAATTCTGGTCAGAAAAAGCTTAATTTGATATACAGTCGAACTTCCCGCTAGACCACCATAAGGGCGAGAATCGCTTAGCAAGACATCGTCACTCCCAGTGCTACTTTACATGCACATTGACACTCATATACAAAACCAGTTTCTAGTGTGCCTCGACTCTATGAGTGAGCCAAGGGTTTTTTTTCAAACTGGTCCAGCGTCGATTTGTTTGATTGTATCTTAAATCAATCCGTAAAGCAATTGCTTTACGTAGTGTGCTTGTAGAGGTGTTAGGTGGCTGTAGGCTCAGTTACAATTACATGAGCCCGAAAAATATAGTTGTCGGAATGTGTCGAATAGGTGAAGTGACTGAATAAGCTCTTACTTTTTGATATAAAATATGAAGTCATATTAAAATATAATTTGTTCAAAAGTTTCGTTGGGCACCGATACCAAAGATCAATTTTTGTTGAGGAAAAGGGAAAAGCTTATAGCAAAATTGCGATGTTCCATTATTTTCAAACAAGCAAAAATTGCCGTCCCTTTGCCTTCTTAATTTACATCTATTATCAGAAAATGGGTCATTAATTTGTCGTCAGGTTTAAAAATATACCTACTACAGAGCCAAATCTCTCTAAATCTTTTGAACTGTGCTTTTAAAAATATCGGATTCCATGCCTACATGTGCAAATGGTCTTTCTTGTGCATTTATTTCAGGTGATAAATTACAAGTTAAAGGCGTGGTTACCGAAGTGCCCAAAATAGTACCAGAGACAGCGATAAAGGTGAGCACACAAAGCGACTAAGTGATGCATATTTAAATGAAGGTTTCGGAGGTGTTACACTGTGGATAATAAATGAAGTGGCTAAACGCCGTTTTCAAGTGTAATGCCTCTATTAAGGTACTTGTATGAGCCCACAACGGTTGTGGTCAGACGGTTACGCAATATTTAGATGTTATTTTATATTCGCCAACCGCTTGTTACCTAAAACAACTGTATAGTTTACCTAAAATATCTCTGCTGAGCAATTCGTTTGCATTTGTTGCTTTATATTTTTATATTCAAAGAAACGGAATGGTCCGAAGTACCCGAAACCGGCGAGCATGTATGAAAAGAGTAATGAGTGTGGAGGAAGCGCGTGAGGTTTGTAAGGATAGGAGCAAGTGGCGTTCTGTTGTCTCTGCCTACCCCGACGGGAAGAAGGCGTGAGTATATGAATGTATGTATGTATTTTTCTATTCACCGTAGAATTAACATGCTAATCATCTGAAGGTAGCCCGTAACTCTGCCTTAGTTATGTGTTATTTTAGCAGTTTAATAGTACTGTAGGTATAGTTCTATGGTTTGAGCTGTAGTCGTTTAGCATTCTGCATAGTAAATTGAAGGCTTTAATGCCCACACTGGTGAACTCATTAAGCAATCCACAAATAGTTGTTTAGAATCTGGGTGTCCCTTGCCACAGGACTTAAGACTACGCGTTTGTCAATTATTTTAAAGATATCACTGGTAAGAGATCACATCCAAGCTCTTGCCTTAGGTAATGAAAGTCAGAAAAAAGACTAAGAATGTTACTAAAGGGCAAATTGAATAAATGCAATATCACTCACATAATGATTCAACTACATATTACTTTGCGTCATTTTTATGTCGTGAGACGAGATTGCAGGCGGCCGGGCTGCGTATATACAAAGCCTATACCATTAGAGTGAAAGTGCAAACTGAACTGGCTTAGCTTTTGTTTGACAAAAACTTGACGAAACCCTAGTCTATTCTAGTACAGAAATGAACCGAAATCGCGTAGACTTTGTAGGATAAATTCATTCTAACATTGCAACAACAAATGTTATTCCATTTGGGTCTAGGTTTAGGACCACTATGTGTCTAGTGTTGGTTGGTTAGGTGTGACTGTATGTAGGTAATTCAAGTAACTAAATAGGTTATGTTAGGTTCTCTCTTGACCCTTAACCCAAAAATAGGAGCCCTGCGAAGCAGGGCTCTGTCAACTTAGTTTATATTATATTATATTAGTAAGTAGACTTTATGTCCAATTAAATAATTTTTAATAAACTAAGTTGACGGAGACGTGCTTCGCAGGGCTCCTATTTTTGGGTTAAGGGTCAAAAGAGAACCTAACATAACCTATTTAGTTATTTGAATTACATACAGTCGCACCGAACAAACCAAAACCATGTTTGAAAATATCTCGACAAAGGCTTATCTATTTGAGTGAATATGAATCATACTGTACTAGGTTTTGTACGTGTATTTTCTTTGAAAATATCAAGGCACAAAAGCTAATCCATTTGAGTCTATTTTTTACTGAAATATATTAGGCATTGTCGAGTAATATGCACAAACAAAAGCTATTCTATTAGAGTCTGACTCGTGACTCAAATAGTATAGGCTTTGGAAATACGCGGCCGGGCCGTCTCGTTCGGACTCTATCATTCAAAGTAAGAGCTATTAGTTACTTTGCTTGCCTTTGAGAGCGAAGCGAAAATTGATATTTATTTTAGGTGCAGCAGTTTTGCTCAAAGGATTGATAGAGGCATGACACGAAGATCCCTTCTAACTAAAATATATATTTTGAATGTACCACAGAAAATTGTGTAAATATTTTATGGCATATGTGCTACAAAACATAAAATGAAACATTTGTTTAAAATGTCATTGGGAGTGAAAATATAGTACTCTATTGAATATTTAGCAACATTGAACACGTGATATTGTTTTCGTTACCTTTGAGCCCTTGAAGTGAAGCCTTGTAGAATTAATTTCGAAGTTTTTGCACGATGCAGCCATATAAACTCGAATGATTCAAAGTCACATTGAAGTTTCTTTCAAAACACAAGGTTAAAGACACCATATATGTTTCTGTTAGATTGGTCGCGTACTTCAACTTTGGTAAAAAAGGCTTGCTAGGCTTAAAATAACTTTGGGAACTACGCGGCCGTAATTACGCGTCATTGTTATTGTAACCTGCAATGTCAGTAAGAATATCGAAGCACTAAAGGTATTTTTGTTCAGAAACTAGAGCACCTGAAAGCTTTGTTAATGTGTTTGTTTAATATAGGATTATTTTGTAGATAAGTATAAGGTTGTTGAAACCCAAAATCTGCTTTACGTAGTTTACGTGCTTTTTAAATTCTAAAGTGTTGTTTATCAAAATGAATGCCGAATCTTAGGCGGTGTCTAAATAACCAATAAGTATCCTCAACATGTATCCTCTTGTCTCCTTACAGTTTTGCATTCATATTCCAGTACGATACTCTCGCAAATGCTGTGTCAAACAAATGCCAGTGCATTTAAAATGAATCGGTCCAAACTAGAATCTTGCATTTCGTTCACGTTCGTAACCGAGCTGTAGTTACGAAATAAGATTTGTTCGCTGCAAACAATTTGGCTGCTTGTAGTATTAATATTATGGTTCAGTTGAACGCCGAGTTTCAGTGAACAGCACAAACACTTCAACGTATTTAGCTTGGTTTACATTGCATTTAATCCTTGTTTAAATACGGTTGTAAGGGATAACATGATGCAAATACCATCTTTGCGTAGAGACGGAAAACTCGACATCAAACCCTAGACGACTGCCTCGTTGGTCTCGCGGCATAAATGTGCGCGTGGGATCGGGAGGTCCCGGGTTCGATTCCTGGGCCGGGCAGTGTTATTGGGTTTTTCTGTCACGAAATTCTCAGTGGCAGCACGGAGTCTGGAAATGTGCCCGGTACGGCAATAGGCTCGCCCCTTATTACGTGGGACTAAAGTATATCTGGCGAAAAGTGGGTGTAGAAATACACCTCTGCCTACCCCTTCGGGGATAAAAGGCGTGACGTTATGTATGTATGTAAATACGGTTGTAACGACAACGATGCGCTCGGAGCGAGTGCCTGAATTCTACTCAAGGTACCTATGGATAATTTTGGAAGCATTACTTTCCTCTCTAACCCGCCCAGTGCCGGCCAAACACACGGGTGTACGGGGAGGCCAAGCGTCACTCCACCATCCGTGTGTTCGAGCAACGCTTGGGTATAACGGCCTAAGTTTTCTAATAAAAAGATAACGGCACAGCAATCTCAGAAAAACCTCAGCTTTAAATAATAGCCGCTTAGGCGATAAGTCACGTGATAAAATCCAGCCACCAGTCGCTAATTTTGTCCGGAGATTTGATAATGTACCCGTGATAAAGGGATAATGTGACAGTAAGTTAATTGCGAGTTTAGTCAAAAAAGCGATGTAAAGCCGAGAGGAATTTTAAAGTAGCTTTTGATAAGAAGCCGCTTTTATGGTTCCGTAACTGTAAGCGTTCTAAGGAATGGAGTGTTATGTTTAAATATTATACACGAAAATACGAAATAATTTTCACATTTCATACAAAATAATTACCGAGTCTTAATCGCGTAAAATTATTGCACCGATAGTAGTCGCGATTAAGACCCGCTAAATTGTACCAATCGCGAAAGTTTAAAATCAATTTTTATATTCTCAATTAATGTATCGACCCAATTTTTATTTAGATATCCGTTGCGCAATAAAGTAACAAAGTCGTTATTATCGTTAAATGTCAATGATAAAATTAATCTTTATTTACATACAATATGCAAATAAAGATTCTGAATAATAAAATAAATAATAAATATGGTTTATTAATTTCTCTCTCACACAGAATAGTTAACAATCAGGTCTTAATCTAAGTGTTACATAATCAAGTCAATGAACCTGTGTGAGAGACTGGTATCTGAACTAGGAAAACCTGTATGACAGATTACCAGTCTCTCCTAACTAGATATGCAGATTAATTTTATTCATTATTTTTATCATTCACGTTTACCTAGGTCTTCAACCCAAACCAACCATACTTATCTAGGTATGCCAAAACTAGTATAGTAGTGCCACTGTTTAGAATAGTTAATTAGGGTAATTGGAAAATTAACATAACAAATTAGGCATTACTAATTAACTAGTAATATTCAATTAACACAAAATATTAGTATCTGACATTAAACTTAATTGCGCCGCTGTTTGGCCGTAATAATACCATACATAATCAATCCCTACTAATATTATAAATTCGAAAGTGAGTATGTATGTATGTATGTATGTTCCATATATATTTAAATAAAGATAGATTGGACCATGGAGACGGACATAGGCTACCATAAGTTGCAAAAAATTAATTGGGAGGGATTGTAGGGAGGGTAGAAATTAGTACGTCACAAATTTACCTCTTGGAAGTAAGAACGCATGCGCTTTAAGAATTGAGTGCGCATGTGCTATCGTATATCACTGTCAGTACTGTCACATCATATATAATGTCATATTGTGCACGGTGCTTACATTGTTCGCATATATTATTAGAAACTAATAATTATATACTACGCTTAAACGGCTGAAACGATTTTCTCAACTTATATTATAAATGCGAAAGTTTTCATAGATATTCATTATATTGGACATTTATTGGAACATGGCTTTGATATTTGTCTGTATGCAAGGTGATGTTATTATGTACCTTTCGGTAGATAATGTCATGGATACTGACCGAGTTACTTTGTACCCTATATTGTTTCTGAAGTCTTTAGAGTAATCAGGAGTGTCTTCACACAAATTGAGACTGAAAGTATGTAGATTTGTGTTACCCCGAATTTAACGCGTGCGAAGCTAAGGCGAAGGATAAGCTAGTATATTCATATAAAGCTATTGTGTTACTGACTGACTGACATACAAGGAACAGATCAAACTACAGTGAGTAAAAAGCTAACATTTGGCATGTCTGTTTCTTAGGGAGTGCTGGGGAGCACTAAGGCTTTTTGGAAATTCACATCTTAAGGGGAAAAAAGCCTACGTGGGTGGAACCGTGGGCGAAGCTTACTCCTATATAATGATCTATTAAGTAGCCTCATAATTACGTATTAATAAACAACTGTGTATTAAGTATCATCATCATTATCAGCCCTTTGTACTGTCACACTGCTGGGCACGGGCCTCTTCTAACTATGAGAAGGGTAAGGCCATAGTCCACCACGCTGGCCAAGTGCGGGTTGGCAGACTTCACATGTCTTTCGAGAACAGAGAGAGGAGAACTTTTAAGACATACAGGTTTCCTCACGATGTTTTCCTTCACCGTTAAGCAAGAGATAATTAAAAATTTAATACTCACTTAACTTTGAAAAGTCATTGGTGCGTGCCGTGGATTCTGAGACCCTCTGCGTAGCAGTCTATCGGTCTCTATTTTCGGCTATCACTGCTTGCTTTAGAATAAGTACTATACCTAATCCAAATTTACGTCAAAATTACACCAATTACTCTGAAAGCGAGTAGCATACTTTACGCTACGAAGTTATTCCAGCTCGATATATTTACGCATCCATCCAAAGGGTTGGATGCGGGCGGCTCAAGAGCGGTCTGTGTGGAGAACCTTGGGGGAGGCCTATGTCCAGCAGTGGACGTCGTTTGGCTGATATGAAGATATTTACGCATACAATACATGACCCCAGTGAACTGAATAATAAATTTGCACAAGTTACAGCATCGGTTTTATTAAAACCCTTGGGTAAATGATACATGCATCGTATGAACGTACATAAGCTTGGTATTTTTATGTTGGCAGGACCCTCATTATTTTTTATAGAAAATGCTGCCAGCCTTTGCAATATTTAGTGTTGTTTTTGTACAGTTTACTGACTTCAGTTTCAATTTAGAATTAATGTTGTGTAGCGTGACATTTGCTATGTATAAACTGTCCTAGTGCTGGGTATGGCTTCTTATAGGTTAGGACTACCACGCTGGTCAAGTGCGGGTCGGCAGACTTCACCTGATTTACGAGAACATTACAGAGAACTCAAAGATACGCAGATCGTCTTCACGATGTTGTCCTTCATCGTTTAGCAAGCAATAATTAACATTTTAATACGCATGTAAGTTCGTACTGTCATTGATTCGAAGCGTGGATTTGAACCCGCGACCCTCTGAATACCCTAGCAATTCAAATCAGTCATTTCTTTATTAGGTACAATTCTATTGAAAACTATAGCACCCTATAAATTTATAACTACAATTAATTAGTCTCTGATTAAAAGCAGCATCACTTAATTTTCTTGATGGAGCGCTATGCACACTATTTAACGCGATGTTAGTGTAAAATAGATAGCTATCTGTTGTCATAAGCATTTACAGATAAAAATTTGTTACGCTTTAAAGATCTTTGAGTTTTAGCCTGAGAAAACTAAGTTGGCCAACGATCTCACGAAAATTAAAGAAAATTGCGAATCTGTAGTTAATTTTACAAAAAATGCTTTTTTTTAGTACATACTCAGTTTACATAAATATTCACGATCTACAACTACAACAACCGTTGAGTTCATTTAAATACAACTAATTCTAAAATTACTCACTTAGAAGGAGAGAACACCTTCTAAGTGAGTAATTTTAGAATTAGTTGTCATCAATCTAGTAAATTCTACGAAGTCTCAACTTGTCAGCAGATAGATTGACTCAATGTCTAAACGTTCTTTGTGATTACGTAGACTAAGTTCATGCCATTGTTGAAGTCTTTAGTGATATAATGGCAGATATAACACTGTCGTTCTGAACGTGCTGATTTAAAGATACAACGTTGGCAAGTCATTTACCTCAGTACCTTTGTTCTGTAAGACATTTCGTTGGTGACTTAGCAATCATAGCTTATTGTTTTAGAGTGAAAGATCTTTCGGAGATCAAATACAGATTCTTTACTTAACTCTGATAGAGATGAAATCATGTTGCGTCTCTGAAAATAGGATAATTAGGAATGAAGAAGACAGAAACTTTTCTACTTAAACGAATGTAACGTTGTACTGACGTTTTTAAAGAGGTTACATACTAACTACTACTTATGCTCTGAGAGTATAAGAGTTTTGAAACACTCGTAGTAATAAATGTACCCAATAGTGATTCTACCAGAGAAAAATCCAGAGCAGCAGTAGAAGCAGTATAATCATGATCCCTATGACGTTAAGCTTGAAGTATCAGCCTTAGATTACCACATTATTGCGACGTTTTATTTAAAAAGATTTAAGGATCTTGCCTTTGCAACCAAATGTGTAGGGAATCACTTACATATTAGGGACCTACTTAAAGTACGTAGTTATAAATCAGGTATTGTAACTAAACATAAAGGATGTTAATATGATCTACTATGAAAATACTCCCTCAAATGTTGCGTTAAATCTTTCCAACAGGAAGTAGCTACTAACGAATATAAAGGAAATGTTATAACAATATTCCGGAGGTTATATTATAATAATGTCTGCCATAATAATGAAAGACAACAAGGCTTTGGTAACTATAATTACACATTATATTAAATATCAAAGAATGAAAACGAACGAGGCGAGAGGCGTAAACCTAATCTTTAATTAAACGGTTATGAAACGAAGGCTTTAATGTTAATACAATATTCGGCTGACATTTAGAATTAACGGTTCATAACAGTTTATTAACGTACGGTTAAAAAGGACTGTTAACTCACTTGCTTAGCCTAAGGACAATTTTGGACGATCGAAATGGTTTTAGCGCTGTGAGCGTTGAATTTCCAGTAATTAAGGCGTCACGTGTGCTCAAAACATCACTGCCACATTTCGCCAGAGTTGTGCCTCATTAGTCTAGTGGGTGAAGTATAATAACCGCTTTCTCTTTGCACATGTATGACTTTCGGAACGAGAACTGTGCCTGTTGTCTGAAAGGAGTCATATAATGTACCATGCTTGGAGCCGCGGCTTTCAAAATTGGCTATGATGCCTGAAACACAACACGTTAGTTTCATCATCTTGATGACTAGCGATGGTATGAAATCCGAAGGGGACGTAAGGAACTGAGCTTGAAGGCAAAGAATAATCTTTGCCGCCCATTTATGGTCAAAGAAAAAGGGAGCAAGATATTTATTTTTACCATTTGTCAAACATTTGTTTGTGTTATAAACAGTATACATCCATGGCAATGACTAATGAAGCCTGTCAAGGAGCACCATAATCCATTAAACAATCGCGGCATTGGCGCCTTAGCCACGACAACATATGTGACAGTCGTTATGGAACATATGGAGCTGACAACTTCTTCATCTCCTTGTATTATATGATCTAAGCAAAGATTTTTTCTTCAATTTTCTTCTTTAGTATAAGCCACTGAATAAGAAAGTTGAATTGACAAAAAACAATAATGACTCTGAGTTTGTTTCGGCCCTTCTTCTCAAGTAGTCATTTAGCTAGGAAAAACCGGCATCATCTAGAATAGGGTTTTCAATTGTATACAAGGCCGTCTTAAGCCGTGCTGGGGCCCTTGGGAACAGATTAGTAGTGGGCCCTCGGGCACACTAAACGGCCCAAGGCCCGGGGGCACTTTGAAAATGGAATCGAACTCGATACCCACTGCATGGCAGTTTGTTGGTATCTCCACTAGGCTATCGCTGCCTTGTATATAGTACCATTAATAGTCCAAAATAACTTTCCGCAGCAATTACATCTGAAAATTCCAATTAGTTCAACACACATTGACATTAACAAATCGATCATTACGTAAATTAAATAGTGCTAAACCGCAGGAACGTCAAGTTTGCCCGTCGAGACGACACGACGCCATTTTGACAAGGGTACACATCCATCTCACGACATTCAATCGCTTTTGGTTATTAAACAGATTTTTTATTGACTTTCTCTATTTAGTAAGGCATAATGAAAGGCTTTCGAGATTGATCACTTAATATCAGAGCGGGATTAAAATAGACCTTTACAGCAATTTATTTCAGACTTGGAAAGTGTTTTCGCACGGTATCTATTTATAAAGGCGCTTTTAAGACGTCACATTTGCTTTTGAATAATTAATTTCTGTTGAAGTCAATTGAAAGGAATGTTATGGGTGACAATTATATAAAAATAAATTAGGATGTTCATAGTCGTATAAAGTATAATTCATAATGTGAGAGTGGTTTTTGGTCATTTTCATATGAAAAAAGGACTTATATTGTATCTAGGTTAAGCAGCTGAATTCACACTTTCTGTTCTTAGTATATAAATACATATGGCAGGTACTGGTTAATTCGGGTATCATATCGTCATAATAGGAAGAGTTTAGTTGAGATAACGATAGTCTAATGGAGATACCAACAGACTGTCATGCAGAGGTTTCAAAGCAAACCATAGCGTAGAACGATGAGTATGACAGGAAACAGAACAAGACGCTTTATATTTGTTTATATCTATCTCTTTTTCGCTGCGTTGAAATTTGTTTTGCTTTAAAATATTGGCTTTAATTATCCAGCGACAAAATATTCAGCTACGCAAACAAAATTCTAAAAACACTTTTACATAATTTGAAAACATTTATTAATCCCGTTGGGACCTATAAATAAAACTGTACACTGAGTTCCGTAAACAAAGAATACATTACGTTAAGATACGAGTACGTTTTATGGAAATTGTTAATATCGATTGGTCGGAAAGCCCCGGTGCACGGTGGCTCGCTATGATCGGATTAATAAAGATAATGAGTGGACCTGATTGGACTATACATTCGGTTTACGAGTAACATAATTAAATTTTCTGAACCATTTCTACTTTATGAGATATTTGAAAGTTCTATTGAGATATTGTTTAAGCAGATATGACGGTTTGAACGAGTACAACAATAGGTTTTCAAATTTGTTAAGTTTTTTTTTTTCATGACAGTTGTAATTGCTAGCTAAAGATTGAATGTGGTTTTAACTTTTAACAGTAGGTATTTTATTTGTGTTTTCTATTTGTGGTGCCCTTGATTGTAATCAGTCAAATGCGCGTAGTCTTCATATTCATTATTTATCATATTGGTTGAAAATTCAAGGTAGGCGAAACTGCGAGCGACTGCTAATAAATAATAATACCTAGTAGTATTCTTAAACAAATTAAAGGCTATTGTCCTATAAGGTAGGCACTATCTCTATCCCTCCTATTACCAAGGTTTTCGCATAGCTCTCTTGCTTTAACCGCTCTTACAACATTCTTTATTTTGTTAAATTTTAATCAAAAACTGCAAGCTTGCTGGGAATCCTTTTAAATTAAAACTTCCTAGAACTAAAACAGCGCACACAGGTCGGCAGTCCTTGTCTATGATAAAGTAATTCCCTTGTTTACAGTGCTCTCAGCCGTGAAATTATGACCATGTAGCATAAACGTGATTAAGGTGACGATGGGTTAAGTACACGTTTTATGCCTTTCGCCAGGTCTTAGTAATATATCAACATTTTTCGTTGTGATGATGGTGTATCTACTTTTAAATGTAAGTATGAAGCTTTTTAAAGTATAAATTTGAGACCACATCGTGATATTCTGTTTACTTGTGATTTAGTTTCAAGTTTCAAAATTTGGTCAGAAGAAGCTTCATTTGCACCGCGTAATAAATCCGTAAAGCAATTACGTAGTGTGGTTGTATAAGTGTTAGGTGGCTGTTGGCTCAGTTACGATTTAAACGGCGGAAAATATAGTCGTCGGAATGTGTCCAATAGGTGAAGTGACTGAAAAAGCTGTTACTTTTTGGTATAAGATATGAGTCATATTAAAATATTATCTATTCAAAGATTGCTGTTGGGTACCAATACCAAAGATCAATCTTTGTTGAGAAAGACGGAAGAGCTTATGGCAAAATTGCGATGTTTCATTATTTGCAAACAAGGTAAAATTCCTCTGACTTTGCCTTCTTAATTCTTGATTTACATCTATTATTTAGAAATATAAGAAAATGGTTAATTTATTTTTCGGCATGTTTCAAAAACATATCTACTACTAGCTTTTGCCCGCGGCTTCGCTCGCATAAATTCGGGGTTCTCTAGTTATAGTACTTATAGGTAGGTACCATCTATGTTCGGGGTAACACAAATCTCCTTTATTGGGCGGATACTTCTATAATCGTAGTTTTTGACTGTTTAAAGAAATATAACTGCAAAAAGTATTTACACAAATATAAACTACTTAGTACTAAGACTTATTAGAACTCAAAATGTTATCCGGTATTAGTGACGTTTCGCTAGAGTGACCAATATGGCAACTGCGATTTGTCTGTCAACCATTAGAACCATTACCAGGGCATGTGCACACTACTAGCACTACTTGACTTTTCCCGCGCTTTTGATAGCATAAATATTTCATTGCTTCTATCAAAATTAAAATATTACGGTTTCGATAACAAAGCAGTGAATTGGTTCCACAGCTATCTGTCCTGCCGTAGTCAGAGAGTCGAACTGCGCTCAAATAGTGGAGAATCTGTCGTTTCTGAGGTTTCCCCTATCACCAGGGGAGTTCCCCAGAGATTAATTCTTGGACCTATTTTATTTGTATTATATTGTGCTGATATTGCAAAATGTTTAAATAATTCGCAGTATCACATTTACGCTGACGATATTCAAATATATGTGTCTTTCAAACCAAAAGATTTCTCGAAGGCAATCGCTGGTCTTAATAAGGATCTTATTAACATTATTGAGTGGGCAGAAATAAACTCTCTGGTGCTTAATCCTAAAAAGACTAAATATATTTTGTTTGGTACTAAAATAAGGCTAAATCAACTACCTACGTTTAGTCTAACAATCAAGGGAGATGTTATCGAGAGAGTAGATGAAGCTCGCAATCTGGGTCTGTACATTGATTCGAACCTGAGGTATGAAAAACATGTAGCAGAATTGGCACGCAACTGCTTTTATAGGTTGCGTATTCTCTATCGAATGCGATCATACTTGTCGGAGTTTTTGCGCGTAAAACTGGTTGAGGCCTTGGTTCATCATCGTCAACCTTTAACAGTCCACTGCTGGACTAGGCCTCTCCTTTGAAAGGAGGAATTGGCCTACTACACCACGCTGGCCAAAAGGGTTGGTATAGGGTTTGTATCAAGTTTTCCTTCTCTTACAGTGCTGTTCTCTGCATAATATGCTCCCTCTGTCGGCTCTTACGACACCCTTGGGTTGATATGGGGTGGTGACATTTCGTATTCTTATGATCCGTCACCACACGGACCTTGCCTTGGTTCTATCCAAATTAAATTATGCAGATACCGTATATGGACCGCGTTTGTTATCACGCACAGACAGGCTTATACAGAGGGTGCAGAATGCCTGCGCTCGTTTTTGTTTCGCAATACCGCCCAGACACCACGTGACACCGTTCCTTAATGACAAATTTATGTTAAAAATGAAATCGAGACGTAAATTGCACTTGGCATCACTTATGTTTGGCGTTATTAATTTTAAGAAACCATTGTATCTGTATCGCAAGCTAGCGTGGGTTACTGATCGGCGTGACTGTACCCGCAGATAGTGCTCACAGCAGCTGTCCATCCCATTGCACAGAACAGCTGGGTTTAAAGGAAGCTTCCGCTGTGCGGCGTCCAAGATATGGAATAACATTCCACCGCCTATAAGATCGCTCAAAACAATGTGCACGTTTAAAAATAAATTAAGGCGGTATCTTATCGACGCACAGCGGGAGCTGGACATGATAAATGTTAATAGTTATTTTATATAGGGAGGGACGGCTCACAGGGAAGAGCCGAGTGCAATGCGTGCATGTTCTATTTGTGTTTACTGTACGTGTCTGTATGTATGTACTCGTGTTGTCGCCTCTGTTGTACTTTAATTCACAAATATTATATTATTTATTATTATTTTATTGTTTGCTGGTTTTAGTTTAGACGTCACTAGGGCCTAGTTGAAAACCAGCGTCTGACACCCGTCAGGCATATGCTGAACTGGTCCCTATTTTTCTTGTTTAGCATGAGACACGTTATCTACCTATAGACGTTTGTGTTTATTTTCTGTATTGCGGTATTCTCTCGTTTTCCATAAATTCATTTGCACTAATATTGTTTGCCATAATCATCCCCGATCATAACATTTACTTGCACTATTATCATTTATACTAATAACGTTTGCCTTAACAACTCAACAGTTATAACTTTTATTTGCCATAAAATGACTTTCTATAACAACATATATCATAATAATTAGTTTCTATAAGTAACACATCTCATAATCGACTCTTGACATAATCAAAATTTGATATAATTATGAAAATAATACATAATATTGTTAGGTCGAAATTAATTATCGTTAACACCCCGACTCAGTGCAATCCGACTCGGATAGGTTAGGTTAGGGTTCTCTTTTGACCCTAAACCCAAAAATAGGAGTCCTGCGAAGCAGGGCTCCGTCAACCTAATTCACATTCTTCACACTAGTTTAATTAACACCCCGACTCAGTGCAATCCGACTCGGATAGATTAGGTTAGGGTTCTCTTTTGACCCTTAACGCAAAAATAGGAGCCCTGCGAAGCAGAGTTCCGTCAACTTAGTCCACATTATTCACAATAGTTTAATTAACACCACAACTCCGTGCAATCCGACCCGGATAAGTTAGGGTGGGTTAGGTTAGGGTTCTCTTTTGACCCTTAACCCAAAAATAGGAGCCCTGCGAAGCAGGGCTCCGTCGACCTAGTCCACATTCTTCACACTAGTTTAGTAAACTGTAGTTGACGGAGCCCTGCTTCGCAGGGCTCCTATTTTCGGATTACAGGTCAAAAGAGAACTTATGGTGAATAAAAGTTATGGAAAATGGCATTATTGAAAACGAAAATTATAGCAAATACATTTATGGATTTCAATTATTATGTCACTTGATCGATTATGACCAATGGAATTAGTGAAAGTCATTTTATGTCATTTCACGATTATGGCAACTGAAGCGTTATTTCTAATGAAGTTATGGCAAATACCAGTATGGCATATGAAATTATGGCATTTTAAATTATGGCAAACATTAGTAAACCCTGTATTGCTATTTTTTGTGTATTTTGATTTTATTGTGAACCGTATTTTGTGTACCGGTGTCTCATTTAAATGGGAAAATAAACACTTTTTTCTTTCTTTCTTTATTTTTCATTAGAATTTAACAAAATACTCAACAATCCGAATTTTGCGAGTATATGTTGTAGACTCAAAATCTTAATTTTTTAATGTTTTATTATTCAGGTAAGGTTTCGATGTACTCCTTGACGAAATTATTAATATAAGATTTGACACTGCGATAGCAGCGCAGTCCGTCGGTTCCAATGTGAAACATTCCAAAATCCACAAATACTTACAAATCAAAAATTAAGTAAGTAAAAAAAACATTTTCCAGTGGCCTAAATTGTGAATCTAAACCATTCTCAAGTCCCCTTGAACACACACAAAAAATTTCATCCAGATCAGTCCAGTCGTTTAGGAAGATTTCAGTGACATACACAACGCACACAAGAAATATATATATTAAGATTATAGTGCTTTTAAAGAAATCTAATAATAATTATATGCCTACATATTCAAATGGTCTTTCTAGTACATATATTTCAGGTGATAAATTACAAGTTAAAGACGTGGTTACTGAAGTGCCCAAAATAGTACCAGAGACAGCAATAAAGGTGAGCACACAAAGCGACTAACGGCCATTTTCAATATTCGAACTATAGATAGATCTGTAGATTTTAGGTTCATGTTTGACATATTTTGTATGGAGCTTGTGTCCAAAACTGTCAAAAACGAATCTAAAATCTACAGATCTATCTATATTTCAAATATTGAATTCCGTAGTAAGTGATGCATATTTAAATGAAGGTTTCGGAGGTCTTACACTGTGGATAATAAATGAAGTAGCTAAACGCCGTTTTTTTATGAGCCCACAACGGTTGTGGTCAGACGGTTACGAGATATTTAGATGTTATTTTATATTCGCCAACCGCTTGTTACCCAAAACGACTGTATAGTTTACCTAAAATATCCCTGCTAAGCAATTCGTTTGCATTTGTTGCTTTATATTTTTCTATTCACCGTAGAATTAACATGCTAATCATCTGAAGGTAGCCCGTAACTCTGCCTTAGTTATGTGTTATTTTAGCAGTTTAATAGTACTGTAGGTATAGTTCTATGGTTTGAGCTGTAGTCGTTTAGCATTCTGCATAGTAAATTGAAGGTTTATATGCCCACACTGGAGAACTCATTAAGCAATCCACAAATATTTGTTTAGAATCTGAGTTTCCCTTGCCACAGGACTTAAGACTACGCGTTTGTCAATTATTTTAAAGAAATCACTGGTAAGAGATCACATCCAAGCTCTTGCCTTAGATAATGAAAGTCAGAAAAAAGACTAAGAATGTTACTAAAGGGCAAATTGACAGGCAATATCACTCACATAATGATTCAACTACATATTACTTTGCGTCATTTTTATGTCGTGAGACGAGATTGCAGGCGGCCGGGCCGTCTCGTTCGGGCTCTATCATTCAAAGTAAGAGCTATTAGTTACTTTGCTTGCCTTTGAGAGCGAAGCGAAATTTGATATCTATTTTAGGTGCAGCAGTTTTGCTCAAAGGATTGATAAAGGCATACACGAAGATCCCTTCTAACTAAAATATATATTTTGAAGTACCACAGAAAATTGTGTAAATATTTTATGGCATATGTGCTACAAAACATAAAATGAAACCTTTATTTAAAATGTCATTGGGAGTGAAAACATAGTACTCTATTGAATATTTAGCAACATTGAACACGTGATATTGTTTTTGTTACCTTTGAGCCCTTGAAGTGAAACCTTGTAGAATTAATTTCGAAGTTTTTGCACGATGCAGCCATATAAACTCGAAAGATTCAAAGTCACATTGAAGTTTCTTTCAAAACACAAGGTTGAAGACACCGTATATGTTTCTGTTAGATTGGTCGCGTACTTCAACTTTGGTAAAAAAGGCTTGCTAGGCTTAAAATAACTTTGGGAACTACGCGGCCGTAATTACGCGTCATTGTTATTGTAACCTGCAACGTCAGTAAGATTATCGAAGCACTAAAGGTATTTTTGTTCAGAAACTAGAGCACCTGAAAGCTTTGTTAATGTGTTTGTTTAATAGAGGATTATTTTGTAGATAAATATAAGCTTGTTGAAACCAAAAAACTGCTTTACGTAGTTTACGTGCTTTTTAAATTCTAAAGTGTTGTTTATCAAAATGTCTTGTCTCTTGTCTCCTTACAGTTTTGCATTCATATTCCAGCACGATACTCTCGCAAATGCTGTGTCAAACAAATGCCAGGGAATTTCAAATGAATCGGTCCAAACTAGAATCTTGCATTTCGTTCACGTTCGTAACCGAGCTGTAGTTACGAAATAAGATTTGATCGCTGCAAACAATTTGGCTGCTTGTAGTATTAATATTATGGTTCAGTTGAACGCCGAGTTTCAGTGAACAGCACAAACACTTCAACGTATTTAGCTTGGTTTACATTGCATTTAATCCTTGTTTAAATACGGTTGTAACGACAACGATGCGCTCGGAGCGAGTGCCTGAACCTGAATTCTACTCAAGGTACCTATGGATAATTTTGGAAGCACACTTACTTTCCTCTCTAACCCGCCCAGTGCCGTCCAAACACACGGGTGTACGGGAAAGCCAGGCGTCACTCTAACATCCGTGTGTTCGAGCAACGCTCGGGTATAACGGCCTTAGTTTTCTAATAAAAAGATAACGGCACAGCAATCTCAGAAAAACCTCAGCTTTAAATAATAGCCGCTTAGACGATAAGTCACGTGATAAAATCCAGCCACCAGTCACTAATTTTGTCCGGAGATTTGATAATGTAACCGTGATAAAGGGATAATGTGACAGTAAGTTAATTGCGAGTTTAGTCAAAAAGCGATGTAAAGCCGAGAGGAATTTTAAAGTAGCTTTTGATAAGAGGAAGCTTTTATGGTTCCGTAACTGTAAGTGCTCTAAGGAATGGAGTGTCATGTTTAAATATTATACACGAAAATAGGAACTAATTTTAACATTTCATATAAAATAATTTAGCGGGTCTTCGCGTAAAATTATTGCACCGATAGTAGTCGCGATTAAGACCCGCTAAATTGTACAAATTGCGAAAGTTTAAAATCAATATTTATATTCTCAATTAATGTATCGACCCAATTTTTATTTAGATATTCGTTGCGCAATAAATTAACAAAGTCGTTATTATCGTTAAATGGAAATGATAAAATTAATCTTTATTTACATACAATATGCAAATAAAGATTCATTTTATTCATTATTTTTATCATTCACGTTTATCTAGCTCTTCAACCCAAACCAACCAAACTTATCTAGGTATGTCAAAACAATTATAAATAATGCTAATGTGCTACTGTTTAGAATAGTTAATTAGGATGATTGGAAAATTAACACAACAAATTAGGCATTAATAGTTAACTAGTAATATTCAATTAACATAAAATATTAGTTTCTGACATCGAACGTAATTGCGCCGCTGTTAGCCGTAGTAATACCACACATAATCAATATATTCATATAAAGCTGTTGTGTTACTGACTGACTGACATACAAGGAGCAGATGAAACTACAGTGAGTAAGAAGCTAAAATTGGGCATGTCTGTTTCTTAGGGAGTGCTGGGGAGCACTAAGAATTTTTGGAAATTCACATCTTAAGGGGAAAAAGCCTACGCGGGTGAAGCCGTGGGCGAAGCTTACTCCTATATAATTATCTATTAAGTAGCCTCATAATAACGTGTAACTGTAATAAGTACTATCATCATCATCAGCCCTTTATACTGTCCCACTGCTGGGTACGGGCCTCTTCTCACTATGAGAAGGGTAAGACCATAGTCCACCACGCTGGCCAAGTGCGGGTAGGCAGACTTCACATGTCTTTCGAGAACATTATGGAGAACTCACAGACATGCAGGTTTCCTCACGATGTTTTCCTTCACCGTTAAGCAAGCGATAATTAACAATTTAATACTCACTTAACTTCGAAAAGTCATTGGTGCGTGCCGTGGATTTGAACCTGAGACCCTCTGCGTAGCAGTCTATCCGTCTCTATATTCGGCTATCACTGCCTGTTTTAGAATAAGTACCATACCTAATCCAAAATTACGTCAAAATTACAGCAATTACTCTGAAAGCGAGTAGCATACTTTACGCTTCGGAGTAATTCCAGCTCGATATATTTACGCATACAATACATGATCCCAGTGAACTGAATAATAAATTTGCCCAAGTTACAGCATCGGTTTTATTAAAATCTTTCGATAAACGATACATGCGTCGTATGAACGTACATAAGCTTGGTATTTTTATGTTGGCAGGACCCTCATTATTTTTTATAGAAAATGCTGCCAGCCTTTGCAATATTTAGTGTTGTTTTTGTACAGTTTACTGACTTACGTTTCAATTTAAAATTAATATTGTGTAGCGTGACATTTGCTATGTATAAACTGTCCTAGTGCCGGGTATGGCTTCTTATAGGTTAGGACTACCACGCTGGTTAAGTGCGAGTCGGCAGACTTCACCTGATTTACGAGAACATTACAGAGAACTCACAGTTACGCAGATTGTCTTCACGATGTTGTCCTTCATCGTTTAGCAAGCAATAATTAACATTTTAATACGCATGTAAGTTCGTACTGTCATTGATTCGAAGCGTGGATTTGAACCCGCGACACTCTGAATATCCTAGCAATTTAAATCAGTCAGTTCTATATTAGGTACAATTCTATTGAAAACTATAGCACCCTATAATTTATAATATATAATTAATTAGTCTCTGATTAAAAGCAGCATCACTTAATTTTCTTGATGGAGCGTTATGCACACTTTGTAAGGCGATGTTAGTGTAAAATAGATAGCTATCTGTTGTCATAGGCATTTACAGATAATAAACTTGTTAAAAATGTGTTATACTTTAAATATTGAGCTTTGAGTTTTAGCCTGAGAAAACTAAGTTGGCCAACGATCTCACGAAAATTAAAGTAAATTGCAATTCACCCATCTGAAGTTAATTTTACAAAAAATGAAATTTCTTTAGTATATACTCAATTTACATAAATATTCATGATCTACAACTACAACGACCGTTGAGTTCATTTAAATACAACTTATTCTTAAGTTACTATAACACTTAAAAGGCTTTCTATCAGTCTAGTAAATTCTACGAAGTCTCAACTTGTCAGCAGATAGATTGACTCAATGTCTAAACGTTCTTTGTGATTACGTAGACTAAGTTCATGCCATTGTTGAAGTCTTTAGTGATATAATGGCAGATATAACACTGTCGTTCTGAACGTTCAGATTTAAAGATACAACGTTGGCAAGTCATTTACCTCGGTACCTTTGTTTTGTAAGACATTTCGTTGGTGACTTTGGAATCTTAGCTTATTGTTTTAGAGTGAAAGATCTTTCGGAGATCAAATACAAATTTTTTGCTTAAGTCTGTTAGAGATGAAATTATGTTGCGTCTCTGAAAATAGGATAATAAGGAATGAAGAAAACAGAAACTTTTCACGTTCAAACGAATGTAACGTTGTACTGATGTTTTTAAAGAGGTTACATAATGAACTACAGTATGACGTTCATTATATAACCTCTCTAAACCTACTATTTATGCTCTGAGAGTCTAACAGTTCTGAAAGACGCTTAGTAATAAATGTATCCAATAGTGATTCTACCAGAGAAAAATCCTGAGCAGCAGTAGCAGCAGTATAATAATGATCCCTATGACGTTAAGCTTGAAGTATCAGCCATAGATTAACACATTACGGCGACGTTTTATTTAAAAAGATTTAAGGGTTTTGCCTTTGCAACCAAATGTGTAGGTGTATAGAGGAATTACCTACATACTAGGGACCTACTTTAAGTACGTAGTTATAAATCAGGTATTGTACCTAAACATAAAGGATGTAAATATGATCTACTATGAATATACTCCCTCAAATGTTGCGTTAAATCTTTCCAACAGGAAGTATCTACTAACGAATATAAAGGAAATGTTATAACAATATTCCGGAGGTTATATTATAATAATGTCTGCCATAATAATGAAAGACAACAAGGCTTTGGTAACTATAATTACACATTATATTAAATATCAAATAATGAAAACGAACGAGGCGAGAGGCGTAAACCCAATCTTTAATTAAACGGTTATGAAACGAAGGCTTTAATGTTAATACAATATTCGGCTGACATTTAGAATTAACGGTTCATAACAGTTTATTAACGTACGGTTAAAAAGGACTGTTAACTCACTTGCTTCGCCTAAGGACAATTTTGGACGAACGAAATGGTTTTAGCGCTCTGAGCGTTGAATTTCCTTTCAGTAGATAATGTCATGGATACTGTCACGTGTGCTCAAAATATCACTGCCACATTTCGCCAGAGTTGTGCCTCATTAGTCTAGTGGGTGAAGTATAATAACCGCTTTCTCTTTGCACATGTATGACTTTCGGAACGAGAACTGTGCCTGTTGTCTGAAAGGAGTCATATAATGTACCATGCTTGGAGCCGCGGCTTTCAAAATTTGCTATGATGCCTGAAACACAACACGTTAGTTTCATCATCTTGATGACTAGCGATGGTGTGAAATCCGAAGGTGACGTAAGAAACTAAGCTTGAAGGCAAAGAATAATCTTTTCCGCCCATTTATGGTCAAAGAAAAAAGGAGCAAGTTATTTATTTTTATCATTTGTCAAACATTTGTTTGTGTTATAAACAGTATACATCCATGGCAGTGACTAATGAAGCCTGTCAAGGAGCACCATAATCCATTAAACAATCGCGGCATTGGCGCCTTAGCCACGACAACATATGTGACAGTCGTTATGGAACATATGGAGCTAACAACTTCTTCACCTCCTTGTATTATATGATCTATGCAAAGATTTTTTCTTCAATTTTCTTCTTTAGTACAAGCCACGGAATAAGAAAGCTGAATTGACAAAAAAAAATATTGACTCTGAATTTGTTTCGGCCTTTCTTCTCAAGAAGTCATTTAGCTAGGAAAAGCCGGCATCATCTAGAATAGGGTTTTGACTTGTATACAGGGTCTCCTTAAGCCGTGCCGGGTCACACTGGCACACTAAAATGCCCAATAAAAATAGCAAAATTGGGTATAGGAACAAATTTTTACTACGATTTTATTATTATGAATTCATTTGCATTTTCAGAAAATTATCCAAAATTGTAAAGTTTCGTCAATTAGCTCCTTTTTTTCTTAGATCTACAACTTTGGTTAAGGTTTTATTTTGATAAAACTTACCGTTTTCGAGAAAAATCCAAAAAACCTCAAATTTTGACGTTTGACCTCGGATAACTTTTGTAGCACACATAGGATCGATGGGGACTTTTAAGACTTTATTTGTAATGGTAAACCCTCTCCACCAATATTTGGCTCTCCGGCAATTTTTGTTATTTCAAATGTCTATATTGACCGGACTACTATACATAATTATTATAAAATGAAGTCTCGTTTTATGAACACGATAAACTCAAAACCTATCGAACTGATATGTTTTTAAATATAGTGACAAAAAATATTTTTATAAATTTGGAAGAAATTTGTCGGTCCTTCGGAGGCTCTCTGAGGACGGGGGCCCTGGGCACGGGCCCCGTGTACCCTTATGGTAAAGACGGTACTGCTTGTATAAGTGCTGTAAAAAATCAAAATGCAGGACTAAATATGTCTTTATGTCTTTAATATCGCCAGCTATTTGGGTTGCCGCGTTCAGACGGCGGTTGCTCTGTAGAATAGCTAATATTCTGTCAAATCTAGTTGGAATAGGAAGCGGGTCTTTGACTCCAAGGCGGCGTCTTGCATGCAACCGACATAACGCTAGAACGTAGCTCTTCATTATCAATTACGGACTCAATGTAATGTAATTTAAAATAGAAAACTAGCTTATTAGTTAAAATAATCACTATGTTCCTTTACCTTTAGGCCAAGTCTTACCACTTCTGCATTTCTGATGCTATGTTATTGCTTACCGACCAACTGTATCTACTTCTACCATGTTCTTACAAATAAAACACTCACTTACAAAAAAACACTTACTTACTTACTTACTTAATTGACTTTTGTATGCATTAATTTTAATAACACTGGAACAAAAACGTCGCAGAATAAGTAAAAGCATTGAGCTGTTACTCGAGATAAATAAACTTTATAATGCGTTCTTTTTATGCCTTCATTATGAATGTGCACATTTCTTTACCTAGTTAAGGCCCGACGCTGAGCGTCGCATTGTTCCAGTTACCTACCCAATTACACAGCAAATATAATAATAATTACTGGATGTGTTGCGTCTCACACCATACTGGCTTACTTTATTCGAGCTCGGATTTTAATTAACACGCCTGGTGGCATGCGTATACCTAGTTACGGAGCACACACAGGATTATTGTGTTTAATATTCGGTATTTAAATCGTAAATGTACGCAGAGTTGCTAGGAATGCCTTCTTGTATTTCTGCTTGCTTGGTACTTTTCTTACGAGATTGCGGTTTTTGAAATTATGACTATGAAATTGTTAGTTGTTGTTGCAAGTTGCGCAGTTGCTTTGTCTGTATGCTTAGTTATTTCATAATATTTGCGAGGTCACCCGTTTTGAGCCATTCATAAATGTTAAGTAAGTAAGTAATATAGATGTCATTGAGAAGGTCAAAATCTCGCATTAGTCAGCTCTTAAATTAAGGATTAGGAGTCAGCTAGTCAACGAGCATATTGACATAACGTGGAACAGAAATATCTGTGGGATACGTACCTATCGTTGTTATAATAAGTAATAGGTATATGAATATATACAATTTTTATTTAAATGATGTGCAGATGCTATTCGTAGTTCCCGTTTAATAGCTAAGTTTAAATAGGTACTATTTTAAATTTGTAAGGAAAGTTATAGAACATTGTATATTTTAATGTCAGGAGCAAGTCAACCCTGCTTCTGAGATTATTATTGCAACCATCTGCATAGATACTGACATAAACATGTGTACGTATTAATTAGTCCATAGAATATGGCTTGTGCATGCCTGGAATAGTGAACAAAGCTATATTACACAAACATATTCAGCTTGGTATTGAGGTCTGTGTTTGTAATCACTGACCTATGGCGCGTTTCCAAGAACATTTCTATTCAAAATTATATTCAGAACTAGAGGAGGCCTGCAGCTACGCTCGCATATTTTTTCATTTAACATTTTCATGTCGAACTCGTGCGATTTTCGGGAAATCCCTTTATAGTGCATCTGGGTAGGATGCACTATGAAGGGATTTCACAAGGAACATATATATATATATATATATATATATATATATAGTATTGGCCGTGCGTTGCCTGTCAGTCAGTCAAATATTATCGGCGAATGTGTCATTCACACTTTGGCCGAATTATTCTTTTAAGATCTTTACATCGTTCGTCTCATCAAAGGGATAAAGAAAATAACTAATTTTAAAACCAAGAATGGTTTTCTTGTAAAAACGTGAATAAAAGCTTATCGAAGCTATAGGTATACTCTTTATTATATTCCATATAGAACCTTCTACAAAAGTTAAAGTAAGTGCGTAGAATAGTTATTATCTCAACCAACTTACACAAAGCACTAAATTGTACAATGCGGGCTTTCTCCGATATAGTTTTATTATAACAACGAAGCAAGTATCTACAGCATAAGTCGACAATACAATATGTTTATTTTCGGTACAATAAAATAAGTTATAATAGAACTGTACGTGTTTATTGTAACAACTATAGGATATTGGAAATTTTGTTGTTTGTTCCTTAGCAATAGATGTGTAGAATGTCCTTTCAATATGTTGGAGACGTGATTACTGCAGTCTGCAGTGTTTGTTGACCGAGTTTGTAGCTATCGTCATCGTGCCGATGAAAGGAGGTATACAAACACTTGTGCAGTTGTAGCAGTAGTATCATGTTTTATTGTGGTGTGAAAACGAAGACAACCTCAAATGTTTCTTTAGAAAGCAAATAAAACTATTTAAATGTGTAGTTATGAAAAATTGCTTGATTTAGATAAATGTTTAGTGCCAGCTATTTCGAAAGCTGTCATAAAACGTTTAGCTGTCTAGATAGTACATGATGACATTATGTTACTTTATTGCGTACGTGGAATAAATGCCACATTGCTCAGGATAAAATAGTTGTAAAATGTTTATAATCCATGAGTAATCTTTGAAATTGCTTTTGACGCCTTGTAGTCGTCACAAGTCGTGTTGATTTATTTGAACTAATTTTTTTAGTTAACAAACCTTTGTATTTTAAACTTTGTACTTTTAACGTCGAATGTATTATATTTTATATCAATATAAATTGCAAGTACTTTCTTGCCTCAATGTATGTTATATGAAATAAATCCTTGGACTCTCATGATAAACCTTACAGAATGTCGACATATATCGTATTTGTATTGTTAATACTTATTAGACTTAAATGCTTAGGACCTTTATCACAGTGGACGTAAAAACGGTTAACTTGCAAGTTTTACAGGAAAAATGAGGATATTCAAAATAATCGTTAGGTACACTATTACGTCCGGCCTACATTGACAATTACAGATCAATAATAAAATATATAAGTTATTACTTTTTATAAGGTCCAGATCATTTTGAAACTTTAAAACGCTCTCCTGTAAACCACGTCGATATACTTTTATTGCAGTTTCATCGATAGATAAAAGCCTCGAACGCTTCAGTGCGCCGAAGTTATAACCGCCAGTTGTTAAGTAATTGCTTTTGCTATCAACTGGACACGAGGCTTTGTCATTAGAACTATCTTTGTGGTGTACTTAGTGACAATCTTTACTGGTCGTGTTTTACTACTACTAGCACCATCGTTAAAGGTTATGATAGATAGGTATAGAGACAAGAGCTTAATATCATTTTATGTCTTAGTAGTCGAAGTAATTTGGTTAACGGTACAGACAAATTATCATGAAGACGCTTTATGAAGCTGAAAATAAATTGAATAAAAGAATAATAGTGACAAACTCCTTTTGCTTTAATATCTGATAATCATTGACAAAAGTACAGTGCAGACAGTGGGTATCGCACTTCTGGCTTTAGTCCCCGCCACTTCAAAGGGGTTGCTTTGGTACGTAGCAGAGATGTCACAGGTAAAGCAGTAAGCAGGTAACCGAACCTAAAACCGAAGTAACAAACTATACAGCACAATTACGGTAACCAGAAAACCTTAAGCTTTGTATACAGATTCACAGAAGGCATACCCGATGCCAAAGGCCGAACTCCACTGCAGATTCTGAAAGCGGGTAAACCGACATTTTATAGAGCACATGTCTAATCTACCGAATAGCAGTCAAGCAGGCTTAGCCCGTACGTGCACGTTTGTGGTCTAAATATGTCCCTTGATTCCGACAGAAGACAGTTCTCTGTATTTGATAATTTGAATGTATCTGCACGTTTCACTACAACGTTCATTCAAAGCCTCCGCTTTCCGCACTACAATTTTGTCTCTCCTACATTCTGTGTTTATGTTGACGGTTCCGTTTCGAATTTTATTGTGATGACGCAGTGGACTGTGAATCGGAATTGAAAGTTGTAATTTAAAATTGTTTTTTTATTCGCATACGTGCGCCGCCGTACGTTATGGGTCCATGTATATCACTTTGAGCGTGGCAGTATTGCCGGTGATATTATATTCATTGGTTAAACCTTTTTCATTTACAGTAAAACTTAAACATATTAAAAAAATGTAAGCAAGTCTTTGCATTTATTTACATATTTCTTCTATTTTAAGCAAAGAAATATTACTATTATTTGATCAATGCTTAACAACAATTTTTAAACTATAATAGGTATAATAATTAATTTCTCGCCGATGTATAAGTTCGTGTATTTGTATACGGTTAGCAAATACAGATCCAAAATATACATGTAATATAAATTAACATATAAAAAACACAGCTGCTTTCATTATAATGAAATAATAATAATATGCTTTTGCTATCCAGTAGGTGTATTAATTAGGCAGTTTAATGCAAAACTACATTTTAAAATCATGACAAAACTCGTCTATCGTTCAAATAAGGTTTTATTGACTTCATGTAACTATTGAAATAAAACTACGATTAACGCATTATAGTTCGTTTAGTTCAGCGTTTAACTTTATTTGGTTCCAATGGTCCTTGTCTTAAACCGTAGAAAAATGCAGTTTGCTGAGACTTAAATATCTATATAATATGTTTTTACGTTTTAGGTGTAAACCCTTCACATAACTCCTAGTTATTTAGTTCGTATGTTGTTAGGTAGTATGTTTACAAAATTTCGATATTTACTATTTCTTCTCATTTGATTATAGAATGATTCTCGGTGTACTTATTTCCAGTACGTTATAACGAACATTACGGTAATGGTACACACATTGCGTACAAGCGCGCACAACGGTGTTGGCGTTCAACATCATGGCCGCTATTGTTTATCGCTTATGTGTGTGTTGTCTAATAAAATTAAACAACGGTGCTTTCTATAGCATCTGCGCTTACTTGGTACGATAAGCGAACCGATTATTGTGTCGGAAAACAAATTTACTTTATGCAAAGTTTGATGTTTCCTTTTATCAGTTTCTGAAAGCTTGAGTTCGAGTTTTCGCCGTTCTTTTTGTTTCAATAACTACAGAATATATACAGAACAATAATATTTGGTTTTTCTCAGTAATAATTATACTTTGTTATATTTTCGTCATAATATCTTGGTAGGCATATAGTTATTTGATTATCTGTTATATTATGCTGTTGTTTCTATTTTATATAAATAGGGGTTTCTCGGGATTTGTACCTAGTTTTGAGAATAGCAAGCTGCAAACGTTCTGATCAGCGATTATTGAAGGTACCGAAGCTTATCGGCGAGTTAAATCGGTGTACGTACTTTCTTACTACTTTATAACGTATAGCCTTTGCCTTCACACTACATATACTATTAAGAATGATTTTTCTAACCACATAATCTACTGTTGAAATAAAATAGCAATCTTTGTCTAATAGATACAGAAACATTTCTTTTTGCGATGGTTTTAGATTGTCATAATATGGTTAGCTATCAGATTCCAATTTTCAAGATGACATTACCAAAGCAATAAACAGCTGCTAAAATAGCCATTATCGACTTAGGTTCGTTCTGTTTCAGTAGAGGATCACATACGACAACATCAATACAACTTATCAATCATTTCGTAAATCATACACCAAACGCTATCCACTTCGAAACGCTAATTAGATTCTGGTCCTACAACAAAACCGTTCCCTGAAACAATTTCACTCGGTAACACGGTCACAAGGATAATGACGTCATACATTCGTATTACATTTGTATGCGGCTGTATCAATTTATTTCACGAGCGCGCTCGAACGGATGCATAGAATCGAACGGTCGGTGAATCGGATTGCATCAGCAGCACTCATGTGAAAGAACGAGCTTTTACACCACCTTTTTTATTTGATGCCCATTCACAGATTTTTATTCACGTCGTGTTATTTGATGTGGTCCGTAATGTGAAAGGTAATGCCGATGGATTAGTTTGCGGTTTATATTTAGAATCGCTTGAATTGGTTAAAGCAATGATTTGAAGTATTTTTAACTGTGTGCGCTACAAAAGGATTTCAATACGTAGACGTTGTTGAGACTGTTGTAAATAAATTAAATGCAGTTATAAGCTAAGCTGGTAAATACTTTTATTGAAAGAGGCAAAAAGTTTAAAGTTGTAGGTGGCATTGGTATTCTGGTCACATTAACTTTTTATTTCAGGGTAAGCATATAGCATGTGAACGTAATAATAAGGTTTGCAACGTAGTTATTTGTTAAATGGAACTCGCCATATTTGCTCCGGTGGAAATTATGAAAACTATAATTTATGTAACAAGCAATTACGAAATGAAATGCAACGCGTGTTCGCACCCGTTGTTATTCACTCGAATAATTTTAGCCGCTTCATTTCCTATATCATTTATTCAAGTATATGTTTTAAATTTTCATATATAATTTACCAACATTATATACATACATGCATATACTGATGCCTTTTTCCCGTCGGGTAGGCAGAGACAACAGAACACCACTTGCTTCTATCCTTATAAACCTCACGCGCTTCCTCTACACCCATTACGCATTATATACTCGTATTTTTATGACAGATAGATTACACTTAATAGTACACCAAAACAAAATTGTACAATAGGTACAATAGACACTTACGTAGAAGACATGGGTTAAACCAGTCCACTAATTCGAAAGTTCGGCAGTTCGTCAAGCAATGGACAGAGTTTAGGTTCCACGTTACTCATCAAAGTGGCGACTTTGGTCTCACCTCAATCAACCATCACGGCAACATATTTAAACCAATAATAACCTTTCATAAAATTTAAACAAATAATATTATAACAAATATTCGTTATATTTACTGTGTTTTCAATTCGATTACTTTTCAAAATCGAATAAGCTTAGTCAAATTTATATATCTGCATCGATATAATACGGATATATAAAAATGTTGAGATACATAAAATGGTGGGTAGACTGTCATGGCTAAATTCAATAATGCCTGAAAGGGTGCGGGAATCATACGCTCTTTTCTATATTTTTGATATTACAATCGGCATATATTTTTCGTAAATGTGAATAAGCTGCGAATTTTCGACTTTGCAGTAGCAACATCATCTTTGGACATAGTTGACTGTGTTGTCCACTTCTACGAAAAATATATCTTATATCTAAATGTTAATGCTAACTTTTCAGACAAGGATGTAGATGTCGAAGATTAGTTGATGCCTCCGATAAGTTCATCCTTAATAATATATGTGTTGTAAATAATATAAAACCATGGCTACTTCCACGGTTCCATAATATTCAGAGACTGAGAACTGAGGTATCTCTAGCTAGATCATTAAATGATTACACCTAGTTGAAAAAAAAAACATGACTCGGTAGTTGTCTACGGTTAGACAGACATTTTATAAATGTTGTCTGTGAATTTCCACCCGTAGCGCGTAGGTACACGATCCGTACCTACTCTCAATTTCTATTTGGTTTTTGTCACATTTCCTATTTCTTTTACGGCAACTGACATGAATTTTTATAACCGTTTTTCTATACATACAAGCAATAAATCTATACTAAGGGTCCACAGTACAGTGCAGTGATTTATTTTCAGAAATATTTCCAGGAGGCCATGTAGCGAATAAAGATTGCGAAATTATTTATGGATATTGGTTCGTTTCAGTAAAATGATTAAAACTTGCTAGTTGGCGACTGCTGAGTCTTACACTACAATTTTATTATTCCCTTCTTTCAATTATAGCCACTACCGTCGAGAGCTACATGACCATATATTTTCTGACCTCGCTCACTCTAGGGCATGTATACACTCTTAACGCGTCATGATGTGCTAATGAGTTTGCAATTGCAAAAACAGCACCCGTAGGTACTAGAAGTTGATATAGTTAGTATAAATATTACGTTACGTTTTAGTTTTAAATAATTTAAGAACAATAATTATGTATGTAGTATGTAAAAAAAATGTCTAAATAAAAATTAAGTTATTTGTAAAAAAATATTTTGAATGTGCTGTCTTACTTTATTATACCAACTTCGTATACTAGTATAAACAGCGTCCACACTCAATTTCCAAACTGTAATAATATCAGTTTTACTACACTTTAAACTCTCAAAAATAATCTCGCGAGACCAAAATTTGTAGTCCGGTAGATCCCAAGATGGCGATCTCGGCTCGAAATTGCTTTCCCTAGGCAAAATAAACTCTGATCTTAATATCGATGTCTTGTATGCATAACACAGAGCCCATCACATTCATAGTTCCTCTATCACCTTTCCTAAGTAAATATTTGTGAAACAACAGCTGTCTCTGTTTTGAGAACATCTAAATCTCCTTTATCGTTTTCAATCCGTCGAACATTTCTTACAGTTTGTCAGATAAAGTGAATTGATAAAGAGTAATATAAGATGATTTGAATTATTAATCGTTTTGAATTAGTGAAACTGATTATTTCTTTTGTTCTTAAAATATAAGCTTTTTATTGTTGGTAATATGATTTGTATATTCGCTATCTTAAAATATAAAATCCTTGCGTTACTGACTGACTGACAGAAACGCTACAGCCGAAACTATTGGACGCAGGAAGCTGAAATTTGGCATGTATGTTCCTTGGGGACCGTACGGGTGCACTAAGAATGGATTTCCCGAAATTTCCACGGGATCGGCCAAAACGGGTAAATTAAAAAAAAATGCAGGCGTAGCTGCTGGCGTCCTCTAGTTACATTATATTTTCGAAATTGTACGAGGGCTGGGCTCTACACGTACGATATATATATTTGTAGGAGAAACGTCATGTATTCGTAGACAATGCAGTGAGCCATATCACGTGCATATTCACTATTACAATATAATAAACAAAAAAAAGCGCTATGAAAATCAACTTCTCCTTATTACTTTTTTATACTTATTTCTTTTTTATTGCTTTTGCTTGCTACTTTTCATTCCTTCGTCAACAATTTTAAACTCACGGTATAAAACTATACAGAAAATCAGGACGGGGCACAGAAAGCAGACAAAAGGTCCCTCAGGAAATAAAGCCCTTACATCAAATTACGATCATCGTATCGGCTGTCATCCGGTGGGATAAATGTTTTATTCAGTGTGCTAAAAAGAGGCTGGCAGATTTAGCCACTGGTCAAAGTAGAAAAAAAACGGTTCGATTCATTTCACTGTTTCACTTTTAGTGATTTCTGATTTCATGGCTTTCGCCAGTATAATGAATAGTTAATCTTTTCATACACTATAGAACGAATTTCATGAATATTTTGTATCTTCGCAAATATATCTATGTATGAGTTGGAATTAAGCACTCTATCGCCAAATACCCAGAATACTAATCCACAACTATTTCAGGTCCAGTTCAGCATTAATTACTTATCCCCGGTTGCTTCTGTCGGTGAAAAACCAATCTTGTTTGAACAGTATTAAAAGCACATTTCTTTTTAAATCTCAAAAATACATGTTGGCTAAAGGTAAACATTTTCGAGGTAGTCTGGGTGTAATAGTCGGGAAAATATCAGCGGACATTTTATGAAGGGAAATTCTGCATCTTTTGCCAGTAAAAGTAAACTAGAGAACCAAATGACCGAGGTTGAGACACTGTAAAGAGTCTTTAGTAAACTTTGTTTTCTTTTTAATCTGTAGAGAAATGATCACTTTATTTTTGCTATCGATGAAAAATATTGAATTGTTCTTAAGTTCTAAATTCGAATAACTATGCAAGGAGTATTTTTTGTTTCTAATTAATAGGAATCTCATATCTTTTACAACATAAATCTACTTGAATATTGGAATAGATAACTCTGGTAATATTATAGGAATTTAAAGTCCAGTACATCCGTGAACATGGCGCTTGCAACAGTGCCGAAATATCGGGTACTCAAAACAAAGGTACGTGGTATAGGTATATCCCGCAGGAACAGTACAAAGTAATTATGGTAATATTATCAAAGTTAGATAATAAAAAATAAACCATCGATATTTTTGTTATGTCTATATTGATGCGGTAATATTATTTAGGAAATTACGGCAATAGATGATCTGAAGATGTATAATAATATTTGAAAATTTCAAATAATTGGACATTGAACCCGCCATATTTGAATTCACCTTAAAGCTGTGCGTCCACCGGATCGGAATCGGAGCGTACGGAGCGGAAGGATTTGTTGCTTTGTATTAATTTCTATGAAACTGCGTGCACTGGATCGGCATTTCTGCGCCAGAGACCGGTATTTGTGCTGATGACGTCATTCGCAGTGAACGCATCATTCGGATTCCGAGCGTTTCAAGTTCTGACGTGATTGCGGCATTAAACTGTAGGCAAAAATACGTATTTACGTTTAGTAGAGTCATATGAATATATACCCAAAAATCTATGATATTCATTATTTATGATATTCATCAAATGTATAATATTCTCCGAAAATTTATCTACAACAATATCCTCGTCACTATCCTCCTGCTTTAAAAATGCCTAAATTGCCGATGCTGAATCCGAATGCAGTGGACGCACCCCATCGGCATTTTGTAAATGACGACGCTCCGTCCGCTCCGTACGCTCCGATTCCGATCCGGTGGACGCGCAGCTTTAGTACACTTTGCTATATTTCAAAATGTTAGAAAGTGGTTATCTTAAAGTATTTTCGCCAATATAATTTCATTTGAAAACTTTACCAGCAGGTAAAATCAATTTTACCTGCTAAAGTTACGCCAAGAATTTAGTACATACTTATTTTCGTTTACTACGTAACTTTTTCACAGACTGTCGTTAGTCCTTATATTATCAACATGAAGTACCGTTTCAAGTAAGCCCAGAGACTAAATTCACTGACTTGCTTAAGTCTTATAAAAAAATAACGCTCACATCTATAGCCGCCTTTTATTTTTATGACGACCACCAAAAAGTTGTGACATTATTATTTTATATTTATGTATGTTTGGAACACAGAGAATTAGTGTGATGGTTTTGTTTTTGCTTTGTAAAACTAAATGAATTTCTCGATATAACGACCGTAACCTGTACCTAACAAAATTCCATATTTGTAATTTGGATCAGTCCAATAGAGAGGGCGATGCGATTTTCTCTGGTTTTAAAGATTTTCTGTATATGAATTAAACATTAAATAATACCTACCACAGCACAACTGTCAAAACAATGAATGTTAAATCCACTTTATTCTCTTTCTATCAATTCTTTGCAGCCAGTATTGATGGTGTGTTTTTCCACGCATCACGACAATATTTGGCATTTGAATTTGGAACACGTACGTCGGGTGTTCCCGACGTGTACCGATGGCAACGATAAGGCGAAGTCCTGTGTCCCCTACATTTGTCCGGGGAATAAACCACCGACTTGTCGACTTTGGCGGACCAGTCTTGGTCCTCAACTGCTGAATAAAACATACTACAAGCTTGAGTGTTTTCAACGTTGTACGACGGAAATGTTTAAAGTCGAGCCCTCGTTATGTTGGTAGGCTTTTACTCCCAAATCTGTTTTCAACTACAATTTGCCTTTTTAGAGCGTGCGCCTTGTACCGGCAATGTTGAATGATTTATAGAAGTCACGGTAAATTCGCAAGTAAGGCAAATTTTTTCAACTAATTTATAAGGCATTTTGTTTGCAAAATTTATTCGCTCGTGTTCACCAGTCGCGTAAAGACGTTTATCACATGTCTTCCTAATAAACGATAATCAAGAATGCATTATTTCGATCCAAAATTGATTAATCCTCTTCAAATATAATCATTTGAAAAAGTATGTAATTTAGAAATGTAACCCTAGATCGTGTAAAGCCATAACGACCAAAGTCATTGCCGTGAACGCGTGAAGTATGATAGAGATGGCTAAACACAAAAGTGGTATGTGTGAAAGGGACAGGTGTATAGAAGTGCGGACGAGTCGATTGGAAACGGAACGAAGTGAGGAAGTTGAAAAATGCAGAGAGTCTATTGTGAGGGCATAACCGCCGTGGTACAATTTAGATGTGGCTGGTTGCGCTGGTTCGTGTTTTGTTACGACATTTGAATTCATTCTGCTGTATGTACCAAATCAAAGTTTATGCAGTGCATAGATTGGGATAGTGAAAGCTTATGAACGATTGTGGTGTAGGGCTACGACATTTACATCGGCTTTTAGAAGACAACTCCCACACTAGGTTAAAATCTTGTATAGCGGGGGACTTTACAAACATACAAAAAATTAACACAAAGTACTTAGACTCGAAACAACAATATAAGGATTACATAAAGTGTTGTAGGGGTATTCCTGAAAGCGCAACTATTTCTGAGCGCAACTAAAAAAGCGCAACTACTTTATTCCACAAAGCGCAACTAAATATCAAGATGCAATAGTGCTGGTTAATAACAAACGGAAAATATCGATAGTTGATAAGACAGGACATTTTAGTATACTTTAGCTGTTGCTATGCGCCTGAGTTTTACCTATACCATCCAGTGCTTTATTTCTGATTCATGACCCTAAAACCAGGTTTTTATTAGGCTACTAACTTTTGTTCATTTATGTTTCCCTGGTACTTTTCAAAACATTTTACTGATTGATATTTGTTACCAGATTCTATAAACACTTCTAACCTCTGTTCATTTCTGTTATCCTGGTACTTTTAAAACGATCACCATAATATAATAAATAAAAAATGGGCAGACGATTTACAAATCCTATCGATGGTAAATAGTCCTTTTAGAATCTGTTATGCCCCTTCACTATTTTTTGACGCGGTTGCGCTTTGTGGAATAAAGTAGTTGCGCTTTTTTAGTTGCGCTCAAAAATAGTTGCGCTTTCAGGAATACCCCGTGTTGTCTCGCTTAAACTGTGCTTTTTAGACCCATTGTGTGTATAAGCTGTAACATAATGTAACTATTGGTATGCAGACTGTACTTTAAATAACTAATACCATACCTTACAATATTTTGAAGGATTGCGCTTATGTCAACTTTGAACAGTGTAATAAGTTTTACATAATCTTATCCGAAAATAGAACCCATTGATAAATAAGTAGCAAAATAAGTTTTACCTCTGACTAGGTTGGAATAATACATATTTTATCGTTTATGTTTTTTGCTTTTCGCCAAAAATAAAATAAATCGGAACGTTACGAACGCTGTATATTCGTCCAGGTCATTTGTTTCTTAGAAGCCCTGTTTTAAATGAAATTTATTCTTACCAAACGCTTATGGCGAACGCTTAAGATGGCAAAGCCACTTTAATGAGTTAAGGCAACGGTACGGGCCGAATACTTATTGCGTAGCGGTTTATAAATGACTATTGTAATGTGCACCTGTTGGAAAATTGTTTTAGAATGTTCGTGAGTTATATTCGGTGTTAGATGTCGTTTTCCGTCTCAACGCAAAGATGGTATTTGCATCAAGTCATCATGAAATAACTAATGGATAATTAAATCAGAAGTTCAGAAAAATAATATAACATTTTAACATATGTATTTATTAGCGGACACTTCGTGTTTAATATTAAATATTTAAAAGTACCGCAACAAACAATTGTCAGAAATGTTATCTTCGATAATGTAGATACAGATTACATGTTGATTAGGGATGCCCATCTGTTATAATTATTAATCGAGACGAGAATGTTTGTTCTGATTAGCAATACAGTAATACATCAACAAATAAATAAGCTTTAGCAGTTCACTCTGTTAAAAGTGATTGATGATTGTATTTTAGTCTCTATTTTCTTTGGTACTTCTGATATTTTTTTACCAATTTCATTTGAACGTGAGAGCGAATTTTATTACATTGATATTAGAATTACATTATCCCATATCTATTATATAGAAATAACGATTTTTCAATTACACCCGAATTATTTGAATATTCGAACCCTTCTTTGTTCACCCAAACTTCATCGTTAATACAAAGCTAAAAATAGTTGATAAACTACAGTCAAAGAAGCCTATATAAGCGGTACAGTCATTTACAGGAAGCAATTCATTACTGAATTAGTCATAAGGAAAATTTCCTTTGTGCGCCGCACTTCTGTTAACTCTAAGCTCTCAATTTATCCTCCACTAAATTATTTCACGGATCAAATATACCTACAAGAAAATAAAAGTCTGGCTGTCATAAAAACATCTTGTTTGCCGCTATCATAAATATAACGAAGATAATAAAAATAGATGAAAATGTCTCGTACCCGCGATCCTCGTCAAAGGACCTAAAGGTATGTCTTGGATATGAACTGGAATTTTACGAATTTCACAATATTTCATCCTATAGGTAGTAATGTGAGAAATAATGACCCGACATTTACTTTGACCTTTACGGTGGGTTTTTGAAACGTGTCATGATAGGCTATTGTGTTTTTATTTTGAAGGTTACGCACCTTTAAAATTAAATATACCTAATCATTACTCGTTGTGTATCTCATACTGCTAAAATAATTTTATTTAGAGAACGAATAAATAGTATGATCGTTTGAATATATTATAGATTGAAAATTATATACCTACTCAAATTCAAGCAAAACGAAACTTTTAGCATTATTTAAAAATAATAATGATGTCTGGTTCACATATTCAATGTTATTGAATATTAATATGCAATATTTCTATTTTAAAAAACACTTATCTAAACGTTATACTCGTATGTACACATGTTCAATAGCATGAGAACTAACATAACGAGTCAAACATTGGTGACATAAATTTGCGCGAACACAAATCCTGTTGCAAGTTTGGTATCAATAAATCTACGGCGCTTCCCGCTGTGATAAGGAACTATGGGGACGGAAAACAAGCCGTAAATCTGTACGGCCGACTGACACCTTGCGTTTAATAAACAAACAACTTCCAATAAATAATATAGTAGTACTTACGGCTGAAACCGTATTTAGTTTTGACAGTAGGTATTAGAGCTGTGTGCATATTTAGGTTGAAGTTGTGTTTGCATTTGCTGCTGACTATACTGTTATTATATTGCTGTTTTCTTGTTAGTAGATAGAAGAGTAGAGTTTTGTTATACATCATTCCCACAGTAGGGATAAATGCTGTATTAAGGTCTCTATACAGACAGACAATCAATCAACGAACTCAAACTCAAAGAGCACCCAGATACAGAGCAACAATTAGTAGATCACAAGAGGTGTTCTTGTGTGGGGATCGAACTCACAATATTTGACATAGTGATAAGCTATTGACTGAAACTTCCACCATCCAAGCACTCGGTTAAGTTATTTCTCATACATAGACTCACGCCTGTTTCCCCGAAGGGGTAGGCAGAGGCATATTAAACGCCCACTTTTCGCCAAAGTTATTTCTCAATACAAAGTTATCATCGATTACACAGATACTCATAAAAAATTATATCACTAAGTTTTATCAATCAAACAGTCTAACTGTCATCTCATGAAATAATTTATAACGTCGGCGTCGCATAGATTTACTACCAAACACTAGAAAATAGACGTTGAACTTTTACAGCAAATAAAAAATAAAATAACTTAGTCGTTGCAGACCATTAGTCGACAATTAAGGGAAGTTTATCCGGAGACGAATGGTGGAAAGTTCGAGAAGCGAAACTATTTATCAAGTGCGAATGCACTTTATAAATGGCTAATAACTCAAAGTTATGAAACTCATTCGGTTCTACGCCTGTCCAGTTTACGGGTAACGTTTCGACCAATTTGTCCCCATGTTCGACTTTATGGTTGAAAGGTATTGGACAACGAATTTTACGGTCATTTGAGCAGTACTAATGAGCCGAAAATTAGCCGGCTTACTCGAGAAAATTAGATTTTTTTTTTGTGATTTATCCGTACATTTCGGAGATAATTGTGTTAATATAATGCATTGATTTAGTGCCGTTTCTTTTTTTTGATGGAGTTCTTGTCGATAGTAATATTTCTAGTCGCTAGAGGTTAAGTATATGTAATTGATCTAGATTTAATTAGTAGTTTTTGAAGGGAATTTTGTGCCATAAGTGCCATAACATTAGAAAAATTTAAAATAATATGTATTTTAAATTAATTGAATAATATTTAACTGTTATAGCAACATTTAAAAATAAGAAGTCATAAGTAAATGGTATATAGAGTTAGTCACCCTTCCTGGATATGGCATGACAAATAACCTAAAGCTTTTTAAATGATTAATATCTAATTAGAAATTCTCAAAGAAGTAACATATTTTTCATTAAATAAAACATAACCATAAACTTGAAATGCAATAAACAGTATAACCATATATGAAAATAACTGTAAAGTTAAACTAAAAACGGACAAGAAATACGTTTGGAAAGTCACAAGGGAGTTTAGAGTAGATGCAACCGACGAAGAGCGGGAATCTTGGCGCGACTGTTGTGTACTTCGACAGTTTACGTAGTCGGTTCTCAACTTGGCAACCGTGACCCCAGACTTCGCGAGAATACGACAGCTGAATGTTGTCTGATGAACAAAAGCAATTTTTCTGTATGAACTTTCTGAGTGAAAATTAGCTTGTATATTGTATTAAAATAACTTAAACATTGGTACTTTTACAGAAGGAATTGAATTTACATAAGTAATGGTATTCCAATAAATGAGTTTATTGGAAATAGTATTATATATGTTATATAACATAGATCATTATTAAATGATCTATGTTATTTTGCGTGATTAATAATTGATCGTGGGAATTCATTTTCGGGTTGGATGCAGGCGGTTCAGGATTAGTCTTTGTGGAGAGCCTTGAGAGAGGCCTATCTCCAGCAGGCTGAGATGATGATGAAATAGCGTCATATTACGTCTAGTACTTTAGTAAAAGACGTGTCTTTGACATCCTTTAAATATTTTATACTAAAAGTTTGAGGCACGATGGTTAGAGCAAACGGTTTTACGACTCAGCTCCTAACAGTATAATGTTTATATCCTCAGTGTACCTCTTATATACATGGTCATTCTAAATCATCTCCGCATATTTTAAGGAAGTATACTTTGACTTTCGTTCGATCGACTGCCTCGTTGGTCTCGCGGCATAAATGTGCGCGTGGGATTGAGAGGTCTCGGGTTCGATTCCCGGGTCGGGCAAAGTGTTATTGGGTTTTTCCGTTAGGAAATTCTCAGTAGTAGCACGGAGTCTGGTAATGTACCCGGTACGGCAATAGGTTCGCCCCCTATTACGTGGGACCTAAAAATTCATGGCGAAATGTGGGTGTAATATTACACCTCTACCTACCCCTTCGGGGATACAGGCGTGAGTCTATGAATAAAAAATAAAATAATTTTATGAAAGAATATTATTGGTTTAAATATGTTGCCGTGATGGTTGATTGAGGTGAGACCAAAGTCCCCACACACTTGGATGAGTAACGCGGAACCTATTGTGCCCTAACCTAACTCACTCCCGCCATAGCTCGCTGAACTACCTTAAATTTGTGATCTGGTTTAACCCATGTCTTCTACGTATGTGTATGTTGTACCTGTTGCACAATTTTGTTTTGATGTACTATAAAGTGTAATCTATCTATGTCATAAAAATACGAGTAAGTATATAATGCGTAATGAGTGTAGAGGAAGCGCGTGAGGTTTATAAGGATAGAAGCAAGTGGTGTTCTGTTGTCTCTGCCTACCCCGACGGGAAAAGAGGCGTCAGTATATGTATGTATGTATGTATATAATGTTGGTGAATTATATATAAAAATTGAAAACATATACCCGAATAAATTATATAGGAAATGAAGCGGCTAAAATTATTCGAGTGAATAACAACGGGTGCGAACACGCGTTGCATTTCATTTCGTAATTGCTTGTTACATAAATTATAGTTTTCATAATTTCCACCGGAGCAAATATGGCGAGTTCCATTTAACAAATAACTACGTTGCAAACCTTATTATTACGTTCACATGCTATATGCTTTCCCTGAAATAAAAAGTTAATATGACCAGAATACCAATGCCACCTACAATTTTAAACTATTTGCCTCTTTCAATAAAAGTATTTACCAGCTTAGCTTATAACTGCATTTAATTTATTTACAACCATCTCAACAACGTCTACGTATTGAAATCCGTTTGTAGCGCACACAGTTAAAAAAAATACTTCAAATCATTGCTTTAGCCAATCCAAGCGATTCTAAATATAAACCGCAAACCAATCCATCGGCATTACCTTTCACATTACGGACCACATCAAATAACACGACGTGAATAAAAATCTGTGAATGGGCATCAAATAAAAAAGGTGGTGTAAAAGCTCGTTCTTTCACATGAGTGCTGCCGATGCAATCCGATGCACCGACCGTTCGATTCTATGCATCCGTTCGAGCACGCTCGTGAAATAAATTGATACAGCCGCATACAAATGTAATACGAATGTATGACGTCATTATCCGCGTGACCGTGTTACCGAGTGAAATTGTTTCGGGGAACTGTTTTGTTGTAGGACCAGACTCTAATTAGCGTTACTTGATACTTGATACTTGATGGCACGGGCTGTTTCCGCAACTCCACGTCTTGGCGTGTATTTTGCGTGCGGGTGGGAATGGTGTCGTCATTCCAGCCACCCCAGCTCTTCGAGGAAGGCCAGCAGACTCTAATTAGCGTTTCGAAGTGGATAGCGTTTGGTGTATGATTTACGAAATGATTGATAAGTCGTATTGATGTTGTCGTATGTGATCCTCTATTGAAACATTTCAATTCGATAATTGCTATTTTAGCAGCTGTTTATTGCTTTGTTAATGTCATGTTGAAAATTGGAAACTGATAGCTAAGCATATTATGACAATCTAAAACGATCGCAAAAAGAAATGTTATTGTATCTATTAGACAAAGATTGCTATTTTATTTCAAGAGTAGATTATGTGGTTAGAAAAATCATTCTTAATAGTATATGTAGTGTGAAGGCAAAGGCTATACGTTATAAAGTAGTAAGAAAGTAAGTACACCGATTTACTTGCCGATAAGCTTCGCTACCTTCAATAATCGCTGATCAGAACGTTTGCAGCTTGCTATTCCCAAAACTAGGTACACATCCCGAGAAACCCCAATTTACATAAAATAGAAACAACAGCATAATATAACAGATAATCAAATAACTATATGCCTACCAAGATATTATGAAGAAAATATAACAAAGTATAATTATTACTGTGAAAAACCAAATATTATTGTTCTGTATCTATTCTGTAGTTATTGAAACAAAAGGAACGGCGAAAACTGGAACTCAAGCTTTCAGAAACTGATAAAAGGAAACATCAAACTTTGCATTAAGTAAATTTGTTTTCCGATACAATAATCGGTTTTCTTATCGTACCAAGTAGGTGCAGATGCCATAGAAAGCACCGTTGTTTAATTTTATTAGACAACACACACATAAGCGATAAACAATAGCGGCCATAATGTTGAACGCTAACACCGTTTGCGCGCTTGTACGTAATGTGTGTTCCATTACCGTAATGTTCGTTATAACGTACTGGAAATAAGTACACCGAGAATCATTCTATAATGAAATGAGAAGAAATAGTAAATATCGAAATTTTGTAATCATACTACCATTGAACTAAATAACTAGGAGTTATGTGAAGAGTTTACACCTAAAACGTAAAAACAGATGACATTTAAGCCTCAGCAAACTGCATTTTCTTCGGTTTAAGGCAAGGACCATTGGAACCAAATAAAGTTAAACGCTGAACTAAACGAACTATAATGCGTTAATCGTAGTTTTATTTTAATAGTTACATGAAGTTAATAAAACCTTATTTGAACGATAGACGAGTTTTGTCATGATTTTAAAATGTAGTTGCATTAAACTGCCTATTAAATATACCTACTGGATAGCAAAAGCATATTATTATTATTTCATTATAATGAAAGCAGCTGTGTTTGTTATATGTTAATTCATATTGCATGTATTTTATGTATCTGTATTTGCTAACCGTATACAAATAAACGAGCTTATACATCGGCGAGAAATTAATTATTATACCTATTATAGTTTAATAATTGTTGTTAAGCATTGGTCAAATAATAGTAATATTTCTTTGCTTAAAATAGAAGAAATATGTAAATAAATGCAAAGCATTGGCTCACATATATTTTAATATGTTTAAGTTTTACTGTAAACGAAAAAGGTTTAACCAATGAATATAATATCACCGGAAATACTGCCACACTCAAAGTGATATACGTGGACACATAACGTCCGGCGGCAAACGTATGCGAATAAAAAACAATTTTAAATAACATAAACAAGACAGTAAAACGCAATGAAAACAAACTTACACTTTATTTCTTTCAAACTTATTTCTTCTTTATTACTATACTGTCCATTATTACATCAAGAATTTCAAATTTACGGTGTAAAACGATACAGAAAAATCAGGGCGGGGCACAGGGAACAGACAAAAGGTCCCCCAGGAAATAAAGTCCTTACATCAAATTACGGACATCGTATCGGCTGTCATCAAGTGAGATAAATGTTTTATTCAGTGTGCTAAATAGAGGCTGGCAGATTGAGCCACTGGTCTAAGAAGAAGAAAAAACGGATTGATTCATTTCACTGTTTCACTTTTAGTGATTTCTGATTTCATAGATCTCGCCAGTATAATGAATAGTTAATCTTTTCATACACTATAGAACGAATTTCAAGAATATTTTGTATCTTTGCAAATATATCTATGTATAGGTTGGAAATAAGCACTCTATCGCCAAATAGCCAGAATACCAATCCACAACTATTTCAGGTCCATTTCAGCTTTAATTACTTATCCTCGGTAGCTTCTGTTAGTGAAAAACCAATCTTGTTTGAACAGTATTTACAGCACATTTCTTTTTAAATCTCAAAAATACATGTTGGCTAAAGGTAAACATTTTCGAGGTAGTCTGGGTGTAATAGTCGGGAAAATATCAGCGGACATTTTGTGAAAGGAAATTCTGCGTCTTTTGCCAGTAAAAGTAAACTAGAGAACCAAATGACCGAGGTTGAGACACTGTAAAGAGTCTCTAGTAAACTTTGTTTTCTTTTTAATCTGTAGAAAAATTATCAATTTTGTTTTTGCTATCGATGAAAAATATTGAATTGTTCATAAGTTCTAAATTCGAATAACTATGCAAAGGAGTATTTTTTGTTTCTCATTAATAGGAATCTCATATTTTTTACAACATAAATCTACTTGAACATTGGAATAGATAACTGGTAATACTATCATAGTTGGATAATAATAAATGTCCGTGTGGTGACGGATTAAGAATACGGAATGTCACCACCCCATATCATCACATGGGTGTCGTAAGAGCCGACAGTAGGAGCATATTATGCAGAGAACAGCACTGTAAGAGAAGGAAAACTTGATACAAATCCTATACCAACCCGTTTAGCCAGCGTGGTATAGTAGGCCAATTCCTCCTTTCAAAGGAGAGGCCTAGTCCAGCAGTGGACTGTTAAAGGCTGATGATGAGATAATAAAAAATAAACCATCGATATTTTTTATGTCTATGTTGATGAGGCTATATTATTGAGGAAATTACGTCAATAGTATAATCTGAAGTAGTATAATAATTTTTTCACCACAGCAGCTCAAACATGCCGCTTTTGCTGCGAGACAACAGTGAACAAAACGCGATTTTGATTCGAGCGTGAGGCAAAGTAGCTTTTTAATTTTTCAATCTTCAGTGCCACGAATTGACATTGTTCAGCCACAAATTTGAAACATTCGAATTTTACTGTGCTCTGTCTCTTTCACATGCATATAAAAAGTGAGTGAAAAAACAAACCCCTTCGAATTCGAAATTCGATTTTGGAATTCGAACTCAAAGAAAACACCTACGGCAACGCAAAAAAAAAGATATTTGTTTTTTTTTTATATGTTATTGTTTACATGTTTAATTTATTATTGGATTTTAATAAAAATAAGTCTAATTAAAAGTATAAAATTATTATTTAACCAATACATTTTTATTTAGAATTACAACAATGATACATTTGAAAAATAAACATCAGGGACGCGGTATTAAAACGCGATTTAAAAAAGTAGCGGGAATAAAAATTTCGCTGATGCTGATACATATATATAGCGTAACGTGTTAAATTATAATAATATATAAAATAATTTAAAAAGATGAGTGAAACTAGCGATGATGACTGTACTTTAAAACCAGAAGAGTTAAATCAACAAGTGATTATGCAGAATTCAATCTATTCTTGTTCATTTCTATGTCTCCTAAGTAATATGTGTTCTCACTGCTGTGGTGAAAAGCTATGTGTGCTACACGAGAGCAAAGTTTTTTGTATCTCGTGCTGTTGAGTCCCTCACCACGCTCAGGATTCTAACTTTGATTCACTCGCTACGCTCGTGAATCAATCATAGAATCCTTCGCTTGCTCGGGACTCAAAATAAGCACTCGAAACAAAAAACAACTTTGCTCTCTTGTTGCACAAATAACTATTGAAAATTTCAAGTAATTGAACATTGAACCCGCCATATTTGAATTCACCTTAAGTACACTTTGCTATATTTCAAAACGTTAAAAAAACTGGTTATCTTAAATTATTTTCGCCAATATAATTTCATCTGAAAACTTTAACCTGCTAAAGTTACGCCAAGAATTTAGTACATACTTATTTTCGTTAACTACATAACTTTTTCACAAACTGTCGTTAGTCCTTATATTATCAACATGAAGTACCGTTTCAAGTAAGCCAAGAGACTAAATTCACTGACTTGCTTAACTCTTATAAAAAAGTAACGTTTACATCTATAGCCGCCTTTTATTTTTATGACGAACACCAAAAAGTTGTGGCATTATTATTTTATATTTATGTATGTTTGGAACACAGAGAATTAGTGTGATGGTTTTGTTTTTGCTTTGTAGCTAACTAAATGAATTTCTCGATATAACGACCGTAGCCTAGACCTAGCAAGATTACATATTTGTAATTTGGATCAGTCCAATAGAGAGGGCGATGCGATTTTATCTGGTTTTAAAGATTTTCTGTATATGAATAAAACATTAATACCTACCAGAGCACAACTGTCAAAACAATGAATGCTAAATCCACTTTATTCTCTTTCTATCAATTCTTTGCAGCCAGTATTGATGTTGTCTTTTGCCCATCACGACAGTATTTGGCATTTGAATTTGGAACACGTATGTTCGGGTGTTCCCGACGTGTACCGATAGCTACGATAAGGCGACGTCCCGTGTCCCCTACATTTGTCCGGGGAATAAACCACCGACTTGTCGACTTTGGCGGACCAGCTTTGGGTCCTCAACTGCTGAATAAAACATACTACAAGCTTAAGTGTTTTCAACGTTGTACGACGGAAATGTTTAAAGTCGAGCCCTCGTTATGTTGGTAGGCTTTTACTCTCAAATCTGTTTTCAACTACAGTTTGCCTTTTTAGAGCGTGTGCCTTGTACCGGCAATGTTGAAGGATTTATAGAAGTCACGGTAAATTCGCAAGTGAGGCAAATAGTTTATTTCAACTAGTTTATAGGCATTTTGTTTGCTAAATTTATTCGCTAGTGTTCTACCAGTCGCGTAAAGACGTTTATCACATGTCTTCCTAATAAACGATAGTCAAGAATATTGATTCTTTTTACGTTTTCTGAATATTTTGGGCATTTATAACCATAACCGCCGTGCCGTGTGGTTGACGGCATAGAATACAAGTGTCACCACCCCCTATCTTCCCGTGGGTGTCGTAAGAGGCGACTAAGGGATAACACGATGCAAATACCATCTTTGCGTAGAGACGGAAAACTCGACATCAAACCCTATACGACTGCCTCGTTGGTCTCGCGGCATAAATGTGCGCGTGGGATCGGGAGGTCCCGGGTTCGATTCCTGGGTCGGGCAGTGTTATTGGGTTTTTCTGTCACGAAATTCTCAGTAGCAGCACGGAGTCTGGAAATGTGCCCGGTACGGCAATAGGCTCGCCCCTTATTACGTGAGACTAAAGTATATCTGGCGAAAAGTGGGTGTAGAAATACACCTCTGCCTACCCCTTCGGGGATAAAAGGCGTGACGTTATGTATGTATGTTATAACCATAACACTATTTGAAAAGTTGCATTATTTCAATTCAAAATTGATTAATCCCCTTCAAATATAATAATTTGAAAAAGTATCATCCTCCTAGCGTTATCCCAGTCTCAACCTGGGGTCCGCTTTCTAGTCTAACCGGATTTGGCTGAATATTAGCTTTTCCACGGAGCGACTGCCTGTCTGACCTCCGCAACCCGAAGGGATAGCGATATTCCATGGTTTAGACTAGTGTCAGTTTACTTAAGAGGTACTGACGCCCTATAACGACTGCCAAAGATCTTCATGACAGCCGGGACCAACGGCTTAACGTGCTCTCCGAGGCACGGGACAAGCGATAATTAATAATTCAATACGCACTTAACTTTGAAAAGTCAGTGGTGCGCGCCGTGGATTCGAACCCGATACCCTCTGCATGGCAGTCCGTTGGTATCTCCACTAGGCTATCGCTGCCTTGAAAAAGTATGTAATTTAGAAATGTAACCCTAGATCGTGTAAAGCCATGACGATCAAAATCATTGACGTGAACGCGTGAAGTATGATAGAGATGCCTAAACGCAAAAGTGGTATATGTGAAAGGGACAGGTTTATAGAAGTGCGGACGAGTCGTTCGGAAACGGAACGAAGTGAGGAAGTTGAACAATGCGGAGACTCTTTTGTGAGGGGATAACCGCCGTGGTACAATTTAGATGTGGCTGGGTGCGCTGGTTGGTGTTTTGTTGCGACATTTGAATTCATTCTGCTGGATGTACAAAATCAAAGTTTAAGATTGGGATAGTGAAAGCTTATGAACGATTGTAGTGTAGGGCCATGACATTTACATCGGCTTTTGGAAGACAACTCCCACACTAGGTTAAAATCTTGTATCGTGGGGGACTCTACAAACATACAAAAAATGGACACCAAGTACACTTAGACTCGAAACAACAATTTAAGGATCACACAAAGTGTTGTCTTGCTTAAACCGTGCTTTTTAGACCCATCGTTAGTTTAATCTGTAACATAATATAACCATTGCTATGCAGACTGTACTTTGAATAGGTACCTAACAATATTTTGAAGGAGTTCGCTCGAGTCAAATTTGAGCAGAGAACTTAGTTTTCTGCTCAAATAGAGTATAATCTGATATGACCTTATCCGAAAAAAGAGCCCTGCTGATAAATGAATAGGCAAATAATTTTTACTTGAGACCTCTGCCTAGGTACGGCATATTCGGATATTATTTATTTTATGGTTTAAGTACAAGAAAAAAATATAAAAATAAAATTAAAAGCAGAACGTCAGTTTTCCGCGTAAATATTGCTCTATGACAGTTCTTAGAGGCACATCCGCAGTTTAAGCAGCGGAAATACTACCCACGAACTGTATACATTGTTTTAAATGAAAATTATTCTTACCAAACGCTTATGGCGAACGCTTAAGATGGCAAAGCTTCCTTAACGAGATAAGACTGCGCTACACGGGCCGAATACTTATTGCGTAGTGGTTTATAAATGACTATTGTAATGTTCACCTGTTGGAAAATGGTTTTGGAATGTTCATTAGTTATATTATCTTTTAGCTGTAAGTTGTAGCGGCTTTCGGCCTTATTATTATCTTGACAGAATGTATCATGTTTGTGGCAACTATGACTTTTTAATATAGTTAAATCTTTTACAAGAAGTTCTTACAAATGTTAATATACCGACGCAAACTGATTTTTTCTCGGTACAAGTTTATAAGCAAGCTTACGGCTAGTTAATGAAGTATATATTATTATATCGAGTAATTGCTTCTATTTACGTTGCGCTACGCTCAAAGCTACGACGTGCGCTACGTTTTAAGCTTTGCTTAGCGTACGTATAAAGGTAGGATTTGACACATGACATGATTGTGTTATGCTTTGCGCTTTACAAGCCTATATTACACATGTACTTTCACTATGAACATGAAAGTTATTCACTTTATATAATTCGCTACACTACAATAATTATATATTATAAAGTAGACGTAATAAGATAAAAATTATTTTCTGAGTTATCGTTCTCTACTTCCTATAAATATCATCATCTTCTGTACATATAAAATCCTTGCGTTACTGACTGACTGACAGACAAGCTACAGCCAAAACTATTAGGTACAGGAAGCTAAAATTTGGCATGTATTCTCTTTGGGAACCGTAGGGGTGCAATAAGGCGGGATTTACCGAAATTCCCACGGGATCGCTCAGAAAAGCTTAAATTAAAAAAATGTGCATTCGTAGCTGAGGACATCCTCTAGTTACAAAATAAAGGAACAAAAAAGGCTTTACTCGGTACTCTCTCCGGTCTACATACTACGCGTGACTACTATTTACAAGGAAAGTTATTAAGAGCGTATTTTAACTATCATAACATGCTTTTAGTGATGAACTCAGCAATGTTGTAAAATGTTGTTCAGTAATTCAATTAGGTTAATGTATGTTGAAATTAATTTAGTAAAAAGTTTGTGTTCACTGTGTCACTTTGGCCTACTTATTCTATTAAGATCTTTACATCGTTCGTCTCATCAAGGGGCAAAAGAAAATGACTAATTTTAAAATCAAGAATGGTTTTTTGCAGACACGTGATTAAAAGGCTTTTGAAGAAAAGTATTTAGTGCGTAGAATAGTTGTCATCTCAATCAACCGAATACAAAGCACCAACTTGTACAATACAGACTTTCTAGGGTAAACAGTATAATGATTGGCACCCTAAGCGGTTTCTACTACTAAGTAACAAATTCTCAGGAAAATACAAATTCAATAATATTTTCTATGGTTTTGTCGGAATTGTGTTTATATGGGCATTAATAAAAATAAAACATCGTATTTAATAAAGCCGTTTAATTAGTATAAAAATGAGCTCAAACTTATTTCTTAAGAAAAGTACAATCCTTTGCATCCTGGTATAGTTATTGGCAGTACCCAAAAGGTACATCCATTGGCACTGTTGGCCTAAGGAGGTGATACCCAGACAGTCTTAAGACTTATATAGATATCTGGATCTTTATACATGTATTCTACGTATATTTATGAATGTTTATGTAACCTTCTAATATTTCTAACATAAGTCTATATTGGAGAGAAGTTTAGTTCACTTATTACGTTTTATATCTTTCTTTCGGGATATTTTTCTAATGTAGCTCATTTTGTCTCTTAGATACATTGTAGCAAATGAGCCCTGTTTCAGTTTCTCACAAGCATTTTGTGCGTAATATTTTTGTATATATTAAGTTCTTTGTTTTAAGCGATATCTGTCCTGATTTCTGGGTACTTTGTAGAGAAAGGTTGCTATCTCTGTACGACCGTACCATAGTAAGTTGGGTGTAAATGCGAAGTAAGATAAAATGCGAATTTGACGGAAAACAAACAAAAATCTGAAAAAAATATGATTCTAAAATGTGCCAATGACTATGTTGTTGAAAAATTTTTAAGTATAGTCATTGGCACTATCGAAAAGATGATCCATCTTTTTAATAGCACAAAACTAACGTTTATTAAGCTTTATTGAAGAAACAGATACAAATAAATAGGTACTTTTGTGTAAAATTAATTAAAAATATATTTTTTCGCTTCGGAAAGTATCTACCTAACCTAAATATTTCATTAATTTTTTAGGCAATTTTCCTAAACTTTAAAAAAAATAGTTGTTAAAGAAAAATGTTCGTAGTTAAGATTTAAATATTTGTTATTTTTTTTATTTATTTATTTATAGTCTCACGCCTGTATCCCCGAAGGGGTAGGCAGAGGTGTAAATATTACACCCACATTTCGCCAGATTTATTTTAGTGCCACGTAATAGGGGGCGAGCCTATTGCCGTTACCGGGCACATCACCAGACTCCGGGCTGCTACTGAGTATTCGGAAAAACCCAGTAACACTTTTGCCCGACCCGGGAATCGAACCCGAGACCTCCCAATCCCACGCGCACATTTATGCCGCGAGACCAACGAGGCAGTTATATATAGTTATATATTTGTTTTGTGTATAAAAAGAGGTTAATCCTGCTTATGAATGTATTTCTGTGACATAATATTATAAGATTTTCCTAGTATTCAGGATAATTCAGCAGAGTGCCAATCATTGGGGGGGTGCCAACCACAGAACAGTTAAGAGAGGTTAGAACGGCCTTGTGGGCGTGGCAGGCTCGCCATACTTGTGAGCAAACGCTCATATGTCGAAAAATTTGATTGACGCTGTCAACAATCGTGCTCATATTGCGACAGCGTACGAAGCTCCGCGAAAATAATAGAATTATGCCGTCTTGCGCTATAATAACGTATCGCAAAAGAAGCCAGTTATGTCCTGTGGCTCGAGAAGGGATTTCTTTTCACCGGTAAGTCCAAAAACCTTAAAATAAAAATGATATTTGTAATTATTACGATAGTATTATGTAATTTGTAGACAAAAACGATACTATCGCAAGCAAATAAAAAAATATACATTGCTGGCAATACGTGGGTACCATCTAGTACTACGTAGGCGATTGCGCAATGTATTTCGTTCACTGCGAACGTCAAAGCTTGAATTCTGCTAAATCTATGGTGGTGGGTCCGATAGTGTTGTACCTACCAAGTTGTGAACAATGTCGATTGTGAGTTCTTTCGTGTGAATGTATTCAAATGATTGTTATCAGTAATATTAAGATTAACATAACTTTGTTTATTACTACCGATTAATGTTAATTGTGGGTTATTAACTTAGTATCGCGGGTTACATATCACATATTTTAATTAAGAAAATTGATTGTGACATATGCGTTGGAGCACTGCTGTCAAATGAAATAAATTCGGACCATAAATTTATCGTAGCAAAAGATAAAGGGGGTCTCCTGTATCCTTCAAAAGAACTGATACTAATCTGTAAAATGTCCGAAGCAGTTATAAAGATTTACACCGACAATCTTCGGGAAATTAATAAACATAATATATGTTGACAACAAAGATCTTGCGCAGCTTTGTCGGAACTGAATTATTTAACATTAGTTATCACCAGGTTAGATTTTATCCTAGTGCGAGCCATGTTACAGACCTATCTAAAGCGATCATAGAAAAATATATCAATGTAAGATTGCATTTTATTTTGAAATATTCGAATTTAAAAGATAGCAAGCGTATGCTTCTTAATAAATACGTCTTATTTCAGGGACAATAATAGAATCTGGGTTGAAATTTAATTTAAATTATTGTTCAACATTAAAATATTATTGTATTATATACTTGTGTCATTTATTTCTTTTTAAACTTTAGCTTATGTGGTTGTACACATGAATAGTTTATCACGGACACTGACATCCTAGGTGGACATGATTTTTAACTCTTGGTATTCGGATATGATAAAGGCCATATTTTATCTTCCCCTTTAATTTTATATTATTATTTATGTATATTAAGAAAGGCCACACTATTTGTACCCTATCCCACCATCCCGAAATAAAAACAAACAATTGCAAAACTTAAAGTAACAAAACAACAGTATTTTATCGATATAAATAATCGACCTTTTGGACACCGTAACATTAATCAAGATGTTCGAGGCATAATTACTGCAGTCTGCAGTGTTTGTTGACTGAGTTCGTAACTATCGGTATTGTGCGGACGAAAGGAGGTAAAGAAACACTTGTGCAGTTGTAGCAGTAGTATCATGGTGTATTGTGGTGTAGAAATCGAAGACATAATGTCAAATGTTTTCTTTAAAAAGTAAATAAAGCTATCTTAATGTGTGGTTATGAAAAATCGCCTGATTTACCTCCATAAATCTTTAGTGCCAGTTATTTTGAAAGTATGTAATAAAACGATTTGCTGTTTGGATAGTACATGATTATGATACTTTATTACGTACGTGGAATAAATGCTACATTATTTAGGATACAAGTGTTGTAATATGTTTATTTGCACTAATGATCTTTGAGTTATCTTTGAAATTGCTCTTGACACCTTATAGTCGTCACACGTCGTGTCGAATAACAAAATATCTGCTTTTTGTAGGTTATTTTTTTTTGTATTCTAAACTAATTTTAGTATGATATCTAGTATCAAACTAAAATGCATACTTACCTTCCTCAATTGACCTTACCTTTGACTATAATGACAAACCTTACAAAATATACTTTTATTGCAGTTCCATCATTATTAAGTTTGTTGTCGTTATCTAGAAGCCTCGAACACTTAAGTGCGCCGAAGTTATAACCGCCAGTTGTTAAGTAATTGCTTCGGCGATCGACTGGACACGAGCCTTTGTCATTAGAACTAGCTTTGAGGTGTACTTAGTGACAACCTTTACTAGTCGTGTTTTAGAACTACTAGTACCATCGTTATGGTTCAAAGGTTATGTTCTATGGGAAAAGAGCAAACAGCTTTATAGAATTGTGTGTATTAGTAAGTAGTTAAAGTAATTTATATAACGGGACTGACAAATCATCATAAGGACGACTTATGAAGCTGAAAATTAACTGCTGGCTACATGTTTTGTTGCATTATAAGAATAGCTATCCTATGTCCAAGAATAAGAGTGACACATTATTTTTACTTCAATATCTGGTAGTCGTTGTAAAAGTACAGTGCAGACAGTGGGTACCGCACTTCTTACTTTAATCCGCACCCCTTCTTCTTCCCCTTCAAAGGGGTTACAGAAGTACATAGAAGAGATGTCACAGGATAAGCAGAATGCAGTTATCCGAACCTAAAACCGAAGTAACAAACTATACAGCACAATTACGGTGACCAGAAAACCTTAAGCTTTGTATACAGATTCACAGAAGGCAAACCCGATGCCTAAGGCGGAACGCCGCTGCAGACTTTGAAAGCAGGCAAATCGACATTTGATAGAGCACATGTCTAATCTACCAAATAGCCTAGAACATTACAGGCAGTAGAGCCTTGCTAATTTCAGCATGAATGGGCTGGCTCGACCGGGGAAGTACTACCCTCTCACAGAAAATCGACGTAAAGTAACAGTACCTAAACTGTGTCGTTTCGTACGGTGAGTGAGAGTGCCGGAGGCCCTATCCCCTTTCCATCTCCCTCATCCCACTCCTCATCCTATCCCTTTTCCCAACTCCAAGGGGCGGCAACGCACTTGCGACTCCTGTGGTGTTGCTTGTGTCCATGGGCGGCGGTAATTGCTTACCATCAGGCGATCGGTCTGCTCGTTTGCCGCCTATTACCATAAAAAAAAATAGCAGTGATGCAGGCTTAGACCGTACGTGCACGTTTGTGGTCTAAATATGTCCCTTGATTCAACAGTTCCACGGACACAAGACACTTCTCTGTATTTGATAATTTGAATGCATCTGCACGTTTCGTTATATACAACCTTCGTTCAAAGCCTCCGCACTACAATTTGTCTTTCCTACATTCCGTGTTTACGTTGACGGTTCCGTTTCGAATTTGATTGTGATGACGCAGTGGACTATGAATCGGAATTGAAAGTTGTAATTTAAAATTGTTTTTTTATTCGCATACGTGCGCTGCCGTACGTTATGTGTCCACTTATATCACTTTGAGTGTGGCAGTATTTCCGGTGATATTATATTCATTGGTTAAAGCTTTTTCGTTTGCAGTAAAACTTATAGATGTGGCAGTAGTAATGTAAGCCGTTGCTTTACATTTATTAACATATTTCTTCCATTTTAAGCCACGAAATATTACTATTATTTAACCAAAGTTCAACATATTAAAATATGATATCTCCTGCTGATAGCCAAATAATAAAAGTAATAATAATATAATTAATTAGGTACTCGCCAATGTATAGGCTCATTTATTTGTATGCGGTCAGCAAATACAGGTATAAAGTTTAGTATACATGTAATTTAAATTAAAATATTGCAAATACAGCAACTCTCATTATAATAAAATAATAATAAGGGTTTGTTATCTTTACCTACTGGACTCTTTAATGCAACTACATTTTACAAGCACGAGTAACTCGTATATCGTTCAAATAAGGCTTTTTTCGTACACCTGTAGGCTCGAATTTCATGAAACTATTGAGATGAAACGCATTATACTGTGTTTTATTTCACTAACTTAAAAATTGATTAAAGTATTTTGAAGTCTGTACTGTACAGACTTCAAAATGTACAGACTGTACATAACGATTTATTTGGTTTTAGGACTGTATTTTCACTTTTCACCATACTTAACTCGATGTTTACTATTTCTTGCCATTTTATTATAGACTGATTCTTGGTATGCTTATTTCCAGTACGTTATAACGAAAATTTCGTACAAGCGCGCACAACGATGTTAGCGTTCAACATTATGGCCGCTATTGTTTATCGCTTATGTGTGTGTTTTCTAATAAAATTAAATAACGGTACTTTCTTCAGCATCTGCGCTTACTTGGTACGATAAGCGAACCGATTATTGTGTAGGAAAACCAATTTACTTTATGCAAAGTTTGATATTTCCCTTTATCAGTTTCTGAAAGCACGAGTTCGAGTTTTCGCCGTTCTTTTCGTTTCAATAACTACAGAATAGATACAGAACAATAATATTTGGTTTTTCACAGTAATAATTATACTTTGTTATATTTTCGTCATAAAATCTTGGTAGGCATATAGTTATTTGATTATCTGTTTTATTATGCTGTTGTTTCTATTTTATATAAATTGGGGTTTCTCGGGATTTGTACCTAATTTTGAGAATAGCAAGCTGCAAACGTTCTGATCAGCGATTATTGAAGGTACCGAAGCTTATCGGCAAGTAAATCGGTGTACGTACTATCTTACTACTTTATAACGTATAACCTTTGCCTTCACACTACATATACTATTAAGAATGATTTTTCTAACCACATAATCTATTGTTGAAATAAAATAGCAATCTTTGTCTAATAGATACAATAACATTTCTTTTTGCGATCGTTTTAGATTGTCATAATATGGTTAGCTATCAGTTTTCAATTTTCAAGATGACATTACCAAAGCAATAAACAGCTGCTAAAATAGCAATTATCAAATTAGGTACGTTCTGTTTCAGTAGTGGATCACATACGACAACCTCAATACGACTTATAAATCATTTCGTAAATCATACACCAAACGCTATCCACTTTGAAACGCTAATTAGAGTCTGGTCCTACAACAAAACAGTTCCCTGAAACAATTTCACTCAGTAACACGACCACGCGGATAATGACGTCATACATTCGTATTACATTTGTATGCGGCTGTATCAATTTATTTCACGAGCGTGCTCGAACGGATGCATAGAATCGAACGGTCGGTGCATCGGATTGCATCAGCAGCACTCATGTGAAAGAACGAGGTTTTACACCACCTTTTTTATTTGATGCCCATTCACAGATTTTTATTCACGTCGTGTTATTTGATGTGGTCCGTAATGTGAAAGGTAATGCCGATGGATTGGATTGCGGTTTATATTTAGAATCGCTTGGATTGGTTAAAGCAATGATTTGAAGTATTTTTGAACAGTGTGCGCTACAAACGGATTTCAATACGCAGACGTTGTTGAGATGGTTGTAAATAAATGAAATGCAGTTATAAGCTAAGCTGGTAAATACTTTTATTGAAAGAGGCAAAAAGTTTAAAGTTGTACTACTGGCATTGGTACTCTGGTCACATTAACTATTTATTTCAAGGAAAGTATATAGCATGTGAACGTAATAATAATGTTTGTAACGTTGTTATTTGTTAAATGGAACTCGCCATATTTGCTCCGGTGAAAATTATGAAACTATAATTTATGTAACAAGCAATTACGAAATGAAATGCTACGCGTGTTCGCACCCGTTGTTATTCACTCGAATAATTTTAGCTGTTTCATTTCCTATATCATTTATTTGGGTTTATGTTTTCGATTTTCATATATAATTTACCAACATTATATTCATACATACATCCATATACTGACGCCTCTTTTCCCGTCGGGGTAGACAGAGACAACAGAACACCACTTGCTTCTATCCTTATAAACCTCACGCGCTTCCTCTACACCCATTACGCATTATATACTCGTATTTTTATGACATAGATAGATTACACTTTATAGTACACCAAAACAAAATTATTCAATAGGTACAACAGACACATATGTAGAAGACATGGGATAAACGAGATCACTAATTTAAGGTAGTTCTGCGAGCTATGGAGGGAGTGAGTTAGGTTAGGGCAACATAGGTTCCGCGTTACTCATCCAAGTGGTGACTTTGGCCTCACCTCAATCAACCATCACGGCAACATATTTAAACCAATAATACCCTTCCATAAAATTTAAACAAATAATATAATAAATATTCGTTATATTTATTGTATATTCAATTCGATTACTTTTCAAAATCGAATAAGCTAAAGCAACTTTATATCTCTGCATTGATATAATATACGGATATATAAAAATGTTGAGATACATAAAATGGTGGGTAGACTGTGATGGCTAAATTCAATAATGCCTGAAAGGGTGCGGGAATCATACGCTCTTTTCTATATTTCTGATATTACAATCGGCATATATTTTTCGTAAATGTGAATAAGCTGCGAATTTTCGATTTTGCAGTAGCAACATCATCTTTGGACATAGTTGGCTGTGTTGTTCACTTCTACGATAAAATATCTTATATCTAAATGTTACTACAAACTTTTCAGACAAGGATGTAGATATCGAAGATTTGTTGATGTCTTCTATGAAAAATATTTTTAGTGTTTAAATAAAAAGTTCGATAAGTTTAGACCATAATTATATGTGTGTTGTAAATAATAGAAAACCATGGGTACTTCCACTGTTCCAAAATATTCAGACTGAGAACCGAGGTGTCTCTAGCTAGATCATCAAATGAATACACCTAGTTTAAAATAAAACATGACTGAGTGAGTTGTCTATGGTCAGACAGACATTTTTATAAATGTTGTTGTACCTACTCTCAATTTCTATTTCGTTTTTGTCACATTCCCTATTTCTGTTACGGCAACTGACATGAATTTTTATAACCGTTTTTCTATACAAACAAGCAATAAATCTATACTAAGGGTCCACAGAACAATGCAGTGATTTATTTTAAGAAATATTTCTAGGAGGCCATGTAGCGAATAAAGATTGCGAAATTATTTATGGGTATTTAGCTCTAGAATATTTTTTTCGTGGTTCGTTCCGTTGGCGACTGCTGAGTCTTACACTACAATTTTATTATTCCCTTCTTTCAATTATAGCCACTACCGTCGAGAGCTACATGACCATACATTTTCTGACCTTGCTCACTCTAGGGCATGTATACATTCTTAACGTGTCATGATGTGCTAATGAGTTTGCAATTGCAAAAACAGCACCAGTACTAGAAGTTGATATAGTTAGTATAAATATTTTAATTTCAGTAGTAGATAGGTATATACGTTACGTTTTAGTTTTAAATAATTTAAGAACAATAAGTATGTACGAGCATGTAGTATGTAAAAACATGTCTAAATAAAAATTTTGTTATTTGCAAAAAGACGATTTTGAATGTGCTGTCTTACTTTATTATACCAGCTTCGTATACTAGTATAAACAGCGTCCACACTCATTTCCCAAATTGAAATAATATCAGTTTTACTAAACCTTAAACTCTCAAAAATAAACTCGCGAGACCGATATTTGTACTCCGGTACATCCCAAGCTGGCGATCTCGACTCGAAATTCCTTACCCCGCTTTGGCAAAGTACACTCTGATCTTAATATCGATGTCTTGTTTGCATAACACAGAGCCCATCACATTCAAAGTTCCTCTATCACCTTTCCTCAGTAAATATTTGAAAAACAACAGCTGTCTCTGATTTGAGAACATCCAATCTCCTTTATCGTTTTTAATCCGTCTAACATTTCTTACAGTTTGTCAAACAAAATGAATTGATAAAGAGTAGGTAATATAAACTGATTTAAATTATTAATCGTTTTGAATTAGTGAAACTGATTATTTCTTTTGTTCTTAAAATATAAGCTTTTTATTGTTGGTAACATGATTTGTATATTCGCTATTACATTATTTATTCGAAATTGTACGAGGGCTGAGCTCTACACGTACCATATAATATATACATTTGTAGGAGAAACGTCATGTATTTGTAGACAATGCAGTGAGCCATATCAGGTGCCTATTCACTATTACAATATCATAAACAAAAAAAAAAACGCTATGAAAACCAACTTATCCTTATTACTTTTTTATACTTATTTCTTTTTTATTGCTTACTCCTTTTTATTCCTTCGTCAACAATTTAAAAACTCACGGTATAAAACGATACAGAAAATCAGCACGTGCACAGAGAGCAGACAAGAAATAAAGCCATTACATCAAATTAAGATCATCGTATCATCGTATCGGCTGTCATCAGGTGGGATAAATGTTTTATTCAGTGTGCTAAAAAGAGGCTGGCAGATTCAGCAACTGGCCTAAGTAGAAAATAAAACCGGTTTGATTCATTTTACTGTTTCACTCATAGTGATTTCTGATTTCATGGCTTTTGCCAGTATAATGAATAGTTAATCTTTTCATACACTATAGAACGAATTTCATGAATATTTTGTATCTTTGCAAATATATATATGTACCTATAGGTTGGAATTAAGCACTCTATCGCCAACTACCAATCGCCAACTACCAATCCACAACTATTTCAGGTCCAGTTCAGCATTAATTACTAATCCCCGGTTGTGAAAAACCAATCTTGCTTGAACAGTATTAAAAGCACATTTCTTTTTAAATCTCAAAAATATATGTTGGCTAAAGGTAAACATTTTTGAGGTACTCTGGGTGTAATAGTCGGGAAAATATCAGCGGACATTTTGTGGATGAAATTCTGCGTCTTTTGCCAGTAGTACCAAATGATCGAGGTCGAGACACTGTAAAGAGTCTCTAGTAAACTTTGTTTCTTTTTTAGTCTGTAGAAAGATGATAAATTTTACCTTTGCTATCGATGAAAATATTGAATGGCTCGTTAGTTCTAAATTCGAATAACGAAGCAAGGAGAAAGTTTTATTCCTAATTAATATGGATCTCTTATATTATCAACATTGACAACATTGGTGATAAAAAAAAAATCATTGTCATTTTTGTAATGTATATGTTGATGCGACTGTATTATTAAGGAAATTATGTAAATAGTATAAAAATACGATGTATATATACACATTAACTTAAAAAAAGTGGACATTTAACCCGCCATATTTGAATTCAGCATAAAGACACGTTGCTATTTTTCATAACGTTAAAAAATCTTAAATTATTTTTGCCTATATAATTTCATCTCAAAACTTTTACCTGCTAAAGTTACGCCAAGAATTTAGTACATACTTATTTTCGTTAACTACATAACTTTTTCACAAACCGTCGTTAGTCCTTATATTATCAACATGAAGTACCGTTTCAAGTAAGCCAAGAGACTAAATTTACTAACTTGCTTAAGTCTTTTAAAAAAGTAACGTTCACATCTATAGCCGCCTTTTATTTTTATGACGACCACCAAAAAGTTGTGGCATTATTATTTTATATTTATGTATGTTTGGACCAGAGAATTAGTGTGATGGTTTTGTTTTTGCTTTGTAGCTAACTAAATGAATTTCTCGATATAATTTCCGTAACCAAGACCTAACGAGATTCAATATTTGTACTTCGAACAGTCCAATTGAGAGAGTTTTTAGCTAAGGGGCCGTCTTTATCGCTTTAAAGATTTTCTGTATATGAATAAAACATTAAATAATACCTACCACAGCACAACTGTCAAAACAATGAATGTTAAATCCCTACTCTATATCCTGTCTTTCACATCCTTCAACCAGTATTGATGTTGTCTTTTTTCCATCACGACAGTATTTGAAATTTGAATTTGAAGCACGTACGTCAATTCGGGTGTTCCTGACGTGTACCGATGGCAACGATAAGGCGAAGTCCCGTGTCCTCTAGATTTGTCCGGGGAATAAAGCCTCGACTTGTCGACTTTTGCGGAACAGCTTTGGGTCCTCAACTGCTGAATAAAACATACTACAAGCTTGAGTGTTTTCAACGTTGTACGACGGAAATGTTAAAGTCAAGTCCTCGTTATGTTGGTAGGCTTTTACTCTCAAATCTGTTTTCAACTACAGTTTGCCTTTTTCGAGCGTGTGCCTTGTATTGGATTTATAAAAGTCACGGTAAATTCGCAAGTGAGGTAAATTGTTTATTTCAACTAGTTTATAAGGCATTTTGTTTGCAAAATTTATCCGCTCTTTTTCTACTAGTTGCGTAAAGACGTTTATCACATGTCTTTCTCGAAACGATAGTTAAGAATATTGATTCTTTTTACGTTTCCAGAATATTTTGGGCATTTATAACCATAACACTATATGAAAAGTTGCATTATTTCGATCCAAAATTGATTAATCCTCTTCAAATATAATCATTTAAAATAGTATGTAATTTAGAAATGTTACCCTAGATCGTGTACAGCCATAACGATCAAAGTCATTGGCGTGAACGCGTGAAGTATGATAGAGATGCCTAAACATAAAAGTGGTATGTGTGAAAGGGACAGGTTTATAGAAGTGTGGACGAGTCGATCGGAAACGGAACAAAGTGAGGAAGTTGAACAATGCGGAGAGTCTTTTGTGAGGGGATAACCGACGTGGTACAATTTAGATGTGGCTGGTTGCGCTGGTTGGTGTTTTGTTGCTGCGACATTTGAATTCATTCTGCTGGCATGCAGTGCATAGATTAGGACAGTGAAAGCTTATGAACGATTGTAGTGTAGGGCCACGACATTTACATCGGCTTTTAGAAGACAACTCCCACAATAGGTTAAAATCTTGTATCGCGGGATTCGCGGGGGACTTTACAAACATACAAAAAATGGACACAAAGTACTTAGACTCGAAACAACAATATAAGGATTACACAAAGTGTTGTCTCGCTTAACCTGTGCTTTTTAGACCCATTGTGAGTATAAGCTGTAACATAATGTAACTATTTCTATGCAGTACTTTAAATACCTTACAATATTTTGAAGGATTGCGCTTGTCTCAACTTTGAACAGTGTATAGCAATAAGTTTTACATAATCTTATCCGAAAATAGAGCCCATTGATAAATAAGTAGCAAAATAAGTTTTACCTCTGACTAGGTTGGAATAATACATATTTTATCGTTTATGTTTTTTGCTTTTCGCAAAAAAATAAAATAAATCGGAACGTTATTTCGCTGCGTAAATATTGCCCTGCGTCAGTTCTTACAGCATCGAAAGAGCAAACCCTCAATTTTAGCAGCGGAAATACTACCAACCTGTATATTCGTCCAGGTCATTTATTTCTTAGAAGCCTTGTTTTAAATGAAATTTATTCTTACCAAACGCTTATGGCGAACGCTTAAGATGGCAAAGCCACTTTAATGAGTTAAGGCAACGGTACGGGCCGAATACTTATTGCGTAGCGGTTTATAAATGACTATTGTAATGTGCACCTGTTGGAAGATGGTTTTAGAATGTTCGTAAATTATATTCAGTGTTGTTGTTTCCTCGAGCCTTTATTATCTTGATAGAACGTAGTATATATTTAGAAACTATGTCATATTTGATAAATGTTTTACAAGAAGTACAAATGTTAGTACACTCTCGAAATTTATTAATTTTGTCGCTATATATATGTTTCTAAGCAATTTTACAGCTAATTAATTAAGTCTGATAATGGAGTAATTGCTCCATTTTACGTTGTGCTACGCTCAGAGCTACGAAGTGCATTACGGTTTGCGCTACGCTTAGCACTACGTTTATTTGCCTAGCGCTACACTAGAGCTAAGATTTGACACATGACATGTGTTACGCTTTGCGCTTTACAAGCCTGTGTCACACTTGTATATACTGTGAACATAAAAGCTATTCAATTTACATAATATATTCCCTACGCATAATATAACATATTATAAAGTAGACGTAATAAGTTAATGGGAAAATAAAGCAGAATATATTCTGGGTTATCGTTCTCTCCATCGTATAAATATCATCATTACAAAATAAAGGCACAAAATATTTTATTCAGTACGCTCCCCGGTCTCCATTATTTACCAGGAAAGTTATTAAGAGCGTATTTTAAGTATGTCATAATACTAGCTGTGCCTGCGATTACACTCGCGTTATTTAGGGCTACTGCATCACACCCGTGGTGTTATTTAGCCTATAGCCTTTCTCGGTAAATGAGCTATCCGAGACAAATATATCTTTAATCGGACTAGACGTTCCTGAGATTAGCGCGTTCAACGAAACGAACTCATCAGCTATACTATATCACTATATGTAGATACGTCTAGTGATGAACTCAACAAATATGAGTATGAAATTATGTTCTGTAATTCAATTAAGTAAATGTAACTTGAAAACCTTTCGCTTGATTATAGCTATTAAATTAATTTATATTACGAAGCATAAAATGACCTGACCCCTTTTGTTCGCAAAGTAAGGCAAATATGTATGTCATATTTGCTGTTTTTCCCAAGGATTCAGGTGGTTACTTAGCCACTAAGCCGCGGTATTGTTTGTTGGGTTCGTTTCTACGTGGGACAAAAATATATGATATTAAAAAATAATGAGCCATACTTAGTAGAAGGTACATCATCGTCATCATTGCGCTGTCCCGTTTGCAATCCAAAACCCCTTGGAGCCCGAGTTCTGCTTTCCGGCTGTATTTCCTCCACTTCGCACGGTCTTCAGCATAGTAGAAGGTACAATGGCGTAGTAATTGCTACAGGTTTTCTCCCTTCAGCTAGTTATGGATTGACGTAGACATTGTTACGGTAGGTGTACAGAATATTTTTCTTTTAGCTAAATGAAGGCAAATAAAGGTGAAATTAGCATTATTATTTCGTGTATTTCTTAAAAACGTAATAATTACATGAAATAGTTTTGTATGTCTATTACGTAATTTTTGGTCAAAAAAGGATTTTGGTCTTAGCATCTGTAGCTTAGCAGTATGTGTCTTGGCCTTAAACTCGAAGAACAATGATTGATTTGGTGAAACAAGATATAAATAATTAAGACATTGTGACTTTTTTTCTACTGAGTGATAATTATATTTCTTAGGTATACTGTTTATCACTTAACGTGAAAGTCTACTTTCTAACGTTAGTATCATCAATTAACATTAAAGTATAGAAATGACGATTGTTCTATTACATTCGAATTATTCGAATATTCGCACCGTTCTTCGTTCACCCAAAACTTCATCGTGAATACAAAGCGATTTGATAAACTACAGTCAAAGAAGCCTTCATTTACAGGAAGCAATTCATTACTGAATTAGTCATAAGGAAAATTTCCTTTGTGCTCCGAACTTCTGTTAACTCTAAGCTCTCAATTTATCCTCCACTAAGTTATTTCACGGATCAGAAATACAAGAAAATAAAAGTCTGGCTGTCATAAAAACATCTTGTTTGCCGCTATCATAAATATAACGAAGATAATAAAAATAGATGAAAATGTCTCGTACCCTGCGATCCTCGTCAAAGGACCTAAAGGTATGTCTTGGATATCAACTGGAATCTTACGAATTTCACAATATCTCATCCTACAGGTAGTAATGTCAGAAATAATGACCCGACATTTACTTTGACCTTTACGGTAGATTTTTGAAACGTTTCATTATAGGCTATTGTATTTTTATATTTTGAAGGTTACGCACCTTTAAAATTAAATATACCTAACCATTACTCGTTGTGTATCTCATACTGTTAAATTACTTTTATTTAGAGAAAGAAAATTCAATAGTATGATCGTTTGAATATATTATAGATTGAAAATGATATACTCAAATTCGAGGAAAACGAAACTTCTAGCATTATTTAAAAATACTTATGATGTCTGGTTCACGTATTTAATGTTATTGAATATTAATACGCAATATTTCTACTTACACATATTTTTATTCTTACACAGTAGATGTTATTCAAACACTTATCTAAACATTATACTCCTATGAACACATGATCAATAGCATGAGAACTAACACAACGAGTCGAACATTGGTGACATAAATTTGCGCGAACACAAATCCTGTTGCAAGTTTGGTATCAATAAATCTACGGCGCTTCCCGCTGTGATAAGGAACTATGGGGACGGAAAACAAGCCGTAAATCTGTACGGCCGACTGACACCTTGCGTTTAATAAACAAACAACTTCCAATAAATAATATAGTAGTACTTACGGCTGAAACCGTATTTAGTTTTGACAGTAGGTATTAGAGCTGTGTGCATATTTAGGTTGAAGTTGTGTTTGCATTTGCTGCTGACTATACTGTTATTATATTGCTGTTTTCTTGTTAGTAGATAGAAGAGTAGAGGTTTTTTATACACCATTCCCACACTAGGGATAAATGCTGTATTGAGGTAGACTATACAGACAGACAATCAATCAACGAACTCAAACTCAAAGAACACCCAGATACAGAGCAACAATTAGTAGATCACAAGAGGAGTTCTCGTGTGGGGATCGAACTCACAATATTTGACACAGTGCTAAGCTATTGACTGAAACTTCCACCATTCAAGCAGTCGGTTAAGTTATTTCTCAATACAAAGTTGTCATCGATTACACAGATACTCATAAAAATTATATCACTAAGTTTTATCAATCAAACAGTCTAACTGTCATCTCATGAAATAATTTATAACGTCGCATAGATTTACTACCAAACAATAGAAAATAGACGTATAACTTTTACAGCAAATAAAAAATAAAATAACTAAGTCGTTGCAGACCATTAGTCGACAATTAAGGGAAGTTTATCCGGAAGACGAATGGTGGTAAGTTCGAGAAGCGAAACTATTTATCAAGTGCGAATGCACTTTATAAATAGCTAATAACTCAAAGTTATGAAACTCATTCGGTTCTACGCCTGTCCAATTTACGTGTAACGTTTCGACCAATTTGTCCCCGTGTTCGACTTTATGGTTGAAAGGTATTGGACAACGAATTTTACGGTCATTTGAGCAGTACTAATGAACCAAAAATGAGCCGACTTAGTCGAGAAAATTAGATTTTTTTTTGTGATTTATCCGTACATTTTGGAGATAATTGTGTTAATCTAATGAATTTATTTAGTGTTGTTTTATTTCGTTTTGATGGAGTTCTTGGTAGTAATATTTCTAGTCGCTAGAGGTTAAGTATAGGTAATTAACCTAGATTTAATTAGTATTTTTTAAGGGAATTTTGTGCCATAAGTGCCATAATTTTTTTAACACATTAGAAAAATGTAAAATAATATGTATTTAAATGAATTGAATAATATTTAACTGTTATGGCAACATTTAAAAATAGGATGTCATAAGTAAATCGTATATTTAGTTAAGAGTTAGTCACCCTTCCTGGAAAAGGCATGACAAATAACTTGAAGCTTTTTAAATGATTAATATTGGACAAGTTAGGGCCTAACCTTCGATAGCTCTTAAGTATAGCCCTAAGCTTGCACGTACCTAAACCTAGACTTATCCTAATTTAAGCCTACTGGTTCCTATATCTAGCCTAACCTACCTACGATAAACCTATCCCTATTTTAGATCTAATCTAACACCTATCCTACGTATTATGTCGTAAACCTAGGTGTCCTATGAACTATTCCTACAACCTATCTAATTCCTACAAAGGCGTCGTTGTTGTGGTCCCTAAACCCTAATGTCCCTATCCCCCTAGCCCTACTATATCGTATTTTATAAATACTTATATATAATAGTCCAGGATATCTGCCACCGGGAGACCTAAGGCGACAGATGGAATTGGGTAGGATTTAGGGGTGGTGGAAATGGTTTTCTCACTGCCGGTCGAGCAGACTCACAAGACCGATCAGGGTGACGGCTAAAGGTGTCTTGGCCGCAGTGAGAGGTTTGGGAAGGGTAATGAGTCAAAGTCAGGAGTGAACAATGACTGGTTTATTTCTTAAAACTATAATCTTATATACTAAACTTATTCTATGTATACATATACACGTATTTAGTTGTGTGCCGTCGGTGTATTTTGCCGATGCAGCATGTCTGAGCCGACCGCCGTACGTGATAAATTAGTTGATCTTAAAATATCACGCATCTTCCTCGGTGATAAGTTGGATGTGTGTTGGAATGCCAAGAATGTCATGTTCATGTTTGAACATTCTGGCGTCTCTCCGAGGCAGGCTTCAGGAAGGTCATGTTCCGGCGTGAACATTCTAGCGTCTCTCCGGGGCAGGCTCTAGAAAGTTCTTATGTTCAGGCGTGAACATTCTGGCGGGTGTCTGGCGTAGGCTTCAGCTCAACTTCATCTGCATCGGTAGTTGGTTGTTCACTGGTGAGTTGTTTTCTTGACGGCTTCGGTTGGCTGGCTGTAGGCCACGTGCGATGCAACCCTGGCGGCGACAGTTGACCTCGTTGCATGCTGTAGAGTCTTAAGGCGATCGATGCGGGGGAAATGTTAAGAACTTAATCGGTAGGTACATGTGTATTCAAAAAAATATATATATATATATTTAGTCAACACGCAATTGTAATCATTTTTTGTAATACAATTGCATGTTCTTCACCCCTCCAGAAATTATATTCCTTCCCTTATTTAACAGTAGTATTAGTTGTAGTAGTAGCAATTGTAAAAGTAGTTTCTCTCAACTTGGCTACCGTCGCAGTAACCAAGTCCTCCTATTCCCTTGTTGTAGCAATAGTTTCCCTCAACTTGGTACCGTCGCAGTATCCAAGTCCTCCTATTCCCTTGTTGTAGTAGTAGTTTCCCTCAACTTGGTACCGTCGCAGTATCCAAGTCCACCTATTCCCTTGTTGTAGTATTAGTTTCCCTCAACTTAGTACCGTCGCAGTATCCAAGTCCTCCTATTCCCTTGTTGTAGTAGTAGTTTTCCTCAACTTGGTACCATCGCAGTATCCAAGTCTACCTATTCCCTTGTAGTAGTAGTAGTTTCCCTCAACTTGGCTACCGTCGCAGTAACCAAGTCCTCCTATTCCCTTGTTGTAGTAGTATCCCTCAACTTGGCTACCGTCGCAGTAACCAAGTCCACCTATTCCCTATCTCCCTATTGCTACCCTACCCCTGTTAGGTATATTGTATAGCGAGGCCGTGTACACTGTGGTCACACAGACTGTCGCGTATACAACCCTAATCCCTAGTTCCCTAGCAGTCCCTGGGATCCCTGGGCCGGGATATCTGTCGCCGGGAGACCTGCGGCAGACGGAAAGTGGGTAGGATTAAGGTGTAGCGGAGTGGGTTATCTCACTGCCGGTCGAGCAGACTCACAAGACCGATCATGGTGACGGCTAAGGGTGTCTTGGCCGCAGTGAGAGGTGTGGGGTAGGGTATGAGTCCAAGCCGGGAGTGAGCTAATGACTCGTTTATTTCTTAAAACTATAATCTTATATACTAAACTTATTCTATGTACACATATACACGTATTTAGTTGTGTGCCGTCGGTGTATTTTGCCGATGCAGCATGTCTGAGCCGACCGCCGTACGTGATAAATTAGTTGATCTTAAAATATCACGCATCTTCCTCGGTGATAAGTTGGATGTGTGTTGGAATGCCAAGAATGTCATGTTCATGTTTGAACAAATATCTAATTAGAAATTCTCAAAGAAGTAACATATTTTTCATTAAATAAAACATAACCATAAAATTACACAACTTTATTGCATTTCAGCAATAAACAGCATAACCATATATGAAAAGAATGTGTTGGATACAAGAGTATATCGAGGGATCGGCATCCACACAGACCACTTCTTGGTGTTGAGCCGGATAAGTGGGCTCTTTAAAGGATGGCGACACCGAGAGTCTAATGAAAATATGGTCTTGGAAAGAATAAAAGTAGAAAATCTACAAGAGAAAGATGTGAAAGATGAGTATAAACGAAGATTGATAGCAAGATTTGAGAGATTCGATGGCATAAATGATATGGAAGAATTATGGCAGGCCTTTAAAGAAGAGGTAGTATGTGTAGCGTCTGAAGTATGTGGTATGATCAAGAGAAGGAAAATACGAAAGGTTAAGAATACATGGTGAGATAAGGATGTACAATCAGCAGTGTCAGAGAAGAAGAAAGCTTGGTCAGATTGGTTGGCTGCCAGAGCAAATGAAAGAATGGGAAAAGCAACGAGTGTAGACATAGATGAAGCAAAATAGGAGTTTGTTAGGTCAAAAGAATAGTGAAAGAAATGGTTAAAAGGAAAAAAGAGGAAAAGAAAGATGAGTTTGATAGCAGATTATCTGACGATTTCCAGAGGAACATAAAGTTTTTCTGGAAATCCGTTCGTGCAGTTCGAGGAAGAACTCAATCTTCAGAACACACATCCATCAGAGACGAGAATGGAAGTATAGTAAATGGTGAATTGTGCGTGCTGAAGAGATGGAAAGAGTATTTTGAAAGTTTATTCGAAAGAACGGCGATAGAGAAACCGATAGCTGAAGTGAATTGTAATGATAGCAATGATGAAAGCGTTATTGGCGTGGATGAGATCGTGAAGGCACTGGGAAGTATGAAAGTAGGTAAGGCTGCAGGATATGATAGGATTACAGTCAAAATGCTGAAGGCTGGACAGGGCATCATAGTTGGTCAGTTGCAGCGGTTATATAACTTGTGTTGGAACACCGGCCGAGTACCTAATGACTGGACCACAGCTGTAGTTGTGCCTCTTTATAAAGGAAAAGGCTCGCAACAAGACTGCAAAAACTATAGAGGCATTAGCCTTCTCAGCATTGTTGGCAAATTGTATGCAAAGGTACTTATTGAAAGAGTTATGGAAGTAACCGACAAGAAAATATGGAATGTACAAGCGGGATTCCGAAAGGGTATGGGATGCACGGATCAGGTTTTTTCCTTGCGAAGCATAGCCGGAAAATTTTTGGCCAAAGGTCAAAAGGTCTATTGCGCATTCGTGGATTTGGAAAAGGCTTACGATAAAGTGGTGAGGAATGAAATGTGGTCGGTGCTGTCAATGAATGGGGTGGACAGCAGCCTCATTCGAGCTCTGAAATCCCTTTATGAGGATTCTAGAGCTTGTGTGAGGATAAACGGGGCATACACTGACTGGTTTACCATCGATAAAGGTGTTAGACAGGGATGTGTAGCGTCGCCGTGGCTGTTTAACCTCTTCATGGACAGTTGTCTGCAAGATTTAAAACATAGTGACTGCGGATTAAGGATGAATGGGTTACTCGTCAAATGCCTCCTTTATGCTGATGATCAGGTTATACTTGCATCTTCAACGGAGGAGTTGCAGGAGATGGTGACAATCATGCATCGTGCGTTAGAAAGGAAAGGAATGAAAGTGAATGTAAGTAAAACGTAAGTTATGGTTTTTGAAAAGGAGGAATGCGTTACGGCTTGTAATGTTTTGATCGATGGACAGCGAGTGGAACATGTGAATGAGTTTGTTTACTTAGGTACGTTGTTTACAAGATGGTAAGAATGAAGCAGATATTGAAAGGAGAGTTAATGCAGGTAATTGTGTGAATGGAGCTCTGAAGGCGTTTATGAACAGTCAAAACGTGTCCAAAAAGGCACGTTTGGCTGTACATAGAGGTGTGTTAGTGCCTATCCTTATGTATGGTAGTGAAAGTTGGGTATGGCAGAAGAGATTTGAAAGTAGAATAAATGCTGTAGAAATGAGAGCACTGAGAAGTATGTGTGGTGTGTCTTTGACCGACAGAGTAAAGAATTGTGTGATACGAGAGTGGTGTGGGGTAAAAGAAGATGTAGTGACAAGCATTGAGAAAGGCATGTTAAGATGGTTTGGGCACATGGAGAGGATGGATGACGATAGACTGACAAAGAAGATATATCAGGCTAGTGTGAATGGGTCAGGACAAAGGAGAAGACCTAGGAGAACGTTCTCTGACCAGATTGGAGACATCCTGAAAAAAGGACAAGTCAGAAGTACCCTTAACAGAAGAGCATGCATGAGAAACTTGATGGGAGTGAGTGAAGCAAGTGAGGTATGTCAGGATCGTTGCAAATGGCGTTCCGTAGTCTCTGCCTACCCCTCCGGGAAACAGGCGTGAGTCTATGTATGTATGTATGTATATGAAAATAACTGTAAAGTTAAACTAAAAATGGACAAGAAATACGTTTGGAAAGTCACAAGGGAGCTTAGAGTAAATGTAACCGACGAAGAGCGGGAATCTTGGCGCCATCGGCAAATTAACCCCTGTTGTGTACTTCGACAGTTTACGTAGTCGGTTCTCAACTTGGCAACCGTGACCCCAGACTACGCGAGAATACGACAGCTGAATGTTGTCTGATGAACAAAAGCAATTTTTCTGTATGAACTTTCTGAGTGAAAATTAGCTTGTATAATGTATTAAAATAACTTAAACATTGGTACTTTTACAGAAGGAATTGAATTTACATAAGTAATGGTATTCCAATAAATGAGTTTATTGGAAATAGTATTATTTATGTTAATAATGATCTATGTTATTTTGCATGATTAATAATTGATCGTGGGAATTCATTTTCGGGTTGGATGCAGGCGGTTCAGGATTAGTCTTTGTGGAGAGCCTTGAGAGAGGCCTATATCCAGCAGGCTGAGATGATGATGAAATAGCACCATATTACGTCTAGTACTTTAGTAAAGGACGTGTCTTTGACACCCTTTAAATATTTTATACTAAAAGTTTGAGGCACGATGGTTAGAGCAAACGGTTTTACGACTCAGCTCATAACAGTATAATGTTTATATCCTCAGTGTACCTCTTATATACATGGTCATTCTAAATCATCTCCGCATATTTTAAGGAAGTATACTTTGACTATCGTTCGATCGACTGCCTCGTTGGTCTCGCGGCATAAATGTGCGCGTGGGATTGAGAGGTCTCGGGTTCGATTCCCGGGTCGGGCAAAGTGTTATTGGGTTTTTCCGTTAGGAAATTCTCAGTAGTAGCACGGAGTCTGGTAATGTACCCGGTACGGCAATAGGTTCGCCCCCTATTACGTGGGACCTAAAAATTCATGGCGAAATGTGGGTGTAATATTACACCTCTACCTACCCCTTCGGGGATACAGGCGTGAGTCTATGAATAAAAAATAAAATAATTTTATGAAAGAATATTATTGGTTTAAATATGTTGCCGTGATGGTTGATTGAGGTGAGACCAAAGTCCCCACACACTTGGATGAGTAACGCGGAACCTATTGTGCCCTAACCTAACTCACTCCCTCCATAGCTCGCTGAACTACCTTAAATTTGTGATCTGGTTTAACCCATGTCTTCTACGTATGTGTATGTTGTACCTGTTGCACAATTTTGTTTTGATGTACTATAAAGTGTAATCTATCTATGTCATAAAAATACGAGTAGGTAAGTATATAATGCGTAATGAGTGTAGAGGAAGCGCGTGAGGTTTATAAGGATAGAAGCAAGTGGTGTTCTGTTGTCTCTGCCTACCCCGACGGGAAAAGAGGCGTCAGTATATGTATGTATGTATGTATATAATGTTGGTGAATTATATATAAAAATTGAAAACATATACCCGAATAAATTATATAGGAAATGAAGCGGCTAAAATTATTCGAGTGAATAACAACGGGTGCGAACACGCGTTGCATTTCATTTCGTAATTGCTTGTTACATAAATTATAGTTTTCATAATTTCCACCGGAGCAAATATGGCGAGTTCCATTTAACAAATAACTACGTTGCAAACCTTATTATTACGTTCACATGCTATATGCTTTCCCTGAAATAAAAAGTTAATGTGACCAGAATACCAATGCCACCTACAATTTTAGACTATTTGCCTCTTTCAATAAAAGTATTTACCAGCTTAGCTTATAACTGCATTTAATTTATTTACAACCATCTCAACAACGTCTACGTATTGAAATCCGTTTGTAGCGCACACAGTTAAAAAAAATACTTCAAATCATTGCTTTAGCCAATCCAAGCGATTCTAAATATAAACCGCAAACCAATCCATCGGCATTACCTTTCACATTACGGACCACATCAAATAACACGACGTGAATAAAAATCTGTGAATGGGCATCAAATAAAAAAGGTGGTGTAAAAGCTCGTTCTTTCACATGAGTGCTGCCGATGCAATCCGATGCACCGACCGTTCGATTCTATGCATCCGTTCGAGCACGCTCGTGAAATAAATTGATACAGCCGCATACAAATGTAATACGAATGTATGACGTCATTATCCGCGTGACCGTGTTACCGAGTGAAATTGTTTCGGGGAACTGTTTTGTTGTAGGACCAGATTCTAATTAGCGTTACTTGATACTTGATACTTGATGGCACGGGCTGTTTCAGCAACTCCACGTCTTGGCGTGTATTTTGCGTGCGGGTGGGAATGGTGTCGTCATTCCAGCCACCCCAACTCTTCGAGGAAGGCCAGCAGACTCTAATTAGCGTTTCGAAGTGGATAGCGTTTGGTGTATGATTTACGAAATGATTGATAAGTCGTATTGATGTTGTCGTATGTGATCCTCTATTGAAACATTTCAATTCGATAATTGCTATTTTAGCAGCTGTTTATTGCTTTGTTAATGTCATGTTGAAAATTGGAAACTGATAGCTAAGCATATTATGACAATCTAAAACGATCGCAAAAAGAAATGTTATTGTATCTATTAGACAAAGATTGCTATTTTATTTCAAGAGTAGATTATGTGGTTAGAAAAATCATTCTTAATAGTATATGTAGTGTGAAGGCAAAGGCTATACGTTATAAAGTAGTAAGAAAGTAAGTACACCGATTTACTTGCCGATAAGCTTCGCTACCTTCAATAATCGCTGATCAGAACGTTTGCAGCTTGCTATTCCCAAAACTAGGTACACATCCCGAGAAACCCCAATTTACATAAAATAGAAACAACAGCATAATATAACAGATAATCAAATAACTATATGCCTACCAAGATATTATGAAGAAAATATAACAAAGTATATTTATTACTGTGAAAAACCAAATATTATTGTTCTGTATCTATTCTGTAGTTATTGAAACAAAAGGAACGGCGAAAACTGGAACTCAAGCTTTCAGAAACTGATAAAAGGAAACATCAAACTTTGCATTAAGTAAATTTGTTTTCCGATACAATAATCGGTTTTCTTATCGTACCAAGTAGGTGCAGATGCCATAGAAAGCACCGTTGTTTAATTTTATTAGACAACACACACATAAGCGATAAACAATAGCGGCCATAATGTTGAACGCTAACACCGTTTGCGCGCTTGTACGTAATGTGTGTTCCATTACCGTAATGTTCGTTATAACGTACTGGAAATAAGTACACCGAGAATCATTCTATAATGAAATGAGAAGAAATAGTAAATATCGAAATTTTGTAATCATACTACCATTGAACTAAATAACTAGGAGTTATGTGAAGAGTTTACACCTAAAACGTAAAAACAGATGACATTTAAGCCTCAGCAAACTGCATTTTCTTCGGTTTAAGGCAAGGACCATTGGAACCAAATAAAGTTAAACGCTGAACTAAACGAACTATAATGCGTTAATCGTAGTTTTATTTTAATTAATTGAGTTGCATGAAGTTAATAAAACCTTATTTGAACGATAGACGAGTTTTGTCATGATTTTAAAATGTAGTTGCATTAAACTGCCTATTAAATATACCTACTGGATAGCAAAAGCATATTATTATTATTTCATTATAATGAAAGCAGCTGTGTTTGTTATATGTTAATTCATATTGCATGTATTTTATGTATCTGTATTTGCTAACCGTATACAAATAAACGAGCTTATACATCGGCGAGAAATTAATTATTATACCTATTATAGTTTAATAATTGTTGTTAAGCATTGGTCAAATAATAGTAATATTTCTTTGCTTAAAATAGAAGAAATATGTAAATAAATGCAAAGCATTGGCTCACATATATTTTAATATGTTTAAGTTTTACTGTAAATGAAAAAGGTTTAACCAATGAATATAATATCACCGGAAATACTGCCACACTCAAAGTGATATACGTGGACACATAACGCCCGGCGGCAAACGTATGCGAATAAAAAACAATTTTAAATAACATAAACAAGACAGTAAAACGCAATGAAAACAAACTTACACTTTATTTCTTTCAAACTTATTTCTTCTTTATTACTATACTGTCCATTATTACATCAAGAATTTCAAATTTACGGTGTAAAACGATACAGAAAAATCAGGGCGGGGCACAGGGAACAGACAAAAGGTCCCCCAGGAAATAAAGTCCTTACATCAAATTACGGACATCGTATCGGCTGTCATCAAGTGAGATAAATGTTTTATTCAGTGTGCTAAATAGAGGCTGGCAGATTGAGCCACTGGTCTAAGAAGAAGAAAAAACGGATTGATTCATTTCACTGTTTCACTTTTAGTGATTTCTGATTTCATAGATCTCGCCAGTATAATGAATAGTTAATCTTTTCATACACTATAGAACGAATTTCAAGAATATTTTGTATCTTTGCAAATATATCTATGTATAGGTTGGAAATAAGCACTCTATCGCCAAATAGCCAGAATACCAATCCACAACTATTTCAGGTCCATTTCAGCTTTAATTACTTATCCTCGGTAGCTTCTGTCAGTGAAAAACCAATCTTGTTTGAACAGTATTTACAGCACATTTCTTTTTAAATCTCAAAAATACATGTTGGCTAAAGGTAAACATTTTCGAGGTAGTCTGGGTGTAATAGTCGGGAAAATATCAGCGGACATTTTGTGAAAGGAAATTCTGCGTCTTTTGCCAGTAAAAGTAAACTAGAGAACCAAATGACCGAGGTTGAGACACTGTAAAGAGTCTCTAGTAAACTTTGTTTTCTTTTTAATCTGTAGAAAAATTATCAATTTTGTTTTTGCTATCGATGAAAAATATTGAATTGTTCATAAGTTCTAAATTCGAATAACTATGCAAAGGAGTATTTTTTGTTTCTCATTAATAGGAATCTCATATTTTTTACAACATAAATCTACTTGAACATTGGAATAGATAACTGGTAATACTATCATAGTTGGATAATAATAAATGTCCGTGTGGTGACGGATTAAGAATACGGAATGTCACCACCCCATATCATCACATGGGTGTCGTAAGAGCCGACAGTAGGAGCATATTATGCAGAGAACAGCACTGTAAGAGAAGGAAAACTTGATACAAATCCTATACCAACCCGTTTAGCCAGCGTGGTATAGTAGGCCAATTCCTCCTTTCAAAGGAGAGGCCTAGTCCAGCAGTGGACTGTTAAAGGCTGATGATGAGATAATAAAAAATAAACCATCGATATTTTTTATGTCTATGTTGATGAGGCTATATTATTGAGGAAATTACGTCAATAGTATAATCTGAAGTAGTATAATAATTTTTTCACCACAGCAGCTCAAACATGCCGCTTTTGCTGCGAGACAACAGTGAACAAAACGCGATTTTGATTCGAGCGTGAGGCAAAGTAGCTTTTTAATTTTTCAATCTTCAGTGCCACGAATTGACATTGTTCAGCCACAAATTTGAAACATTCGAATTTTACTGTGCTCTGTCTCTTTCACATGCATATAAAAAGTGAGTGAAAAAACAAACCCCTTCGAATTCGAAATTCGATTTTGGAATTCGAACTCAAAGAAAACACCTACGGCAACGCAAAAAAAAAGATATTTGTTTTTTTTTTATATGTTATTGTTTACATGTTTAATTTATTATTGGATTTTAATAAAAATAAGTCTAATTAAAAGTATAAAATTATTATTTAACCAATACATTTTTATTTAGAATTACAACAATGATACATTTGAAAAATAAACATCAGGGACGCGGTATTAAAACGCGATTTAAAAAAGTAGCGGGAATAAAAATTTCGCTGATGCTGATACATATATATAGCGTAACGTGTTAAATTATAATAATATATAAAATAATTTAAAAAGATGAGTGAAACTAGCGATGATGACTGTACTTTAAAACCAGAAGAGTTAAATCAACAAGTGATTATGCAGAATTCAATCTATTCTTGTTCATTTCTATGTCTCCTAAGTAATATGTGTTCTCACTGCTGTGGTGAAAAGCTATGTGTGCTACACGAGAGCAAAGTTTTTTGTATCTCGTGCTGTTGAGTCCCTCACCACGCTCAGGATTCTAACTTTGATTCACTCGCTACGCTCGTGAATCAATCATAGAATCCTTCGCTTGCTCGGGACTCAAAATAAGCACTCGAAACAAAAAACAACTTTGCTCTCTTGTTGCACAAATAACTATTGAAAATTTCAAGTAATTGAACATTGAACCCGCCATATTTGAATTCACCTTAAGTACACTTTGCTATATTTCAAAACGTTAAAAAAACTGGTTATCTTAAATTATTTTCGCCAATATAATTTCATCTGAAAACTTTAACCTGCTAAAGTTACGCCAAGAATTTAGTACATACTTATTTTCGTTAACTACATAACTTTTTCACAAACTGTCGTTAGTCCTTATATTATCAACATGAAGTACCGTTTCAAGTAAGCCAAGAGACTAAATTCACTGACTTGCTTAACTCTTATAAAAAAGTAACGTTTACATCTATAGCCGCCTTTTATTTTTATGACGAACACCAAAAAGTTGTGGCATTATTATTTTATATTTATGTATGTTTGGAACACAGAGAATTAGTGTGATGGCTTTGTTTTTGCTTTGTAGCTAACTAAATGAATTTCTCGATATAACGACCGTAGCCTAGACCTAGCAAGATTACATATTTGTAATTTGGATCAGTCCAATAGAGAGGGCGATGCGATTTTATCTGGTTTTAAAGATTTTCTGTATATGAATAAAACATTAATACCTACCAGAGCACAACTGTCAAAACAATGAATGCTAAATCCACTTTATTCTCTTTCTATCAATTCTTTGCAGCCAGTATTGATGTTGTCTTTTGCCCATCACGACAGTATTTGGCATTTGAATTTGGAACACGTATGTTCGGGTGTTCCCGACGTGTACCGATAGCTACGATAAGGCGACGTCCCGTGTCCCCTACATTTGTCCGGGGAATAAACCACCGACTTGTCGACTTTGGCGGACCAGCTTTGGGTCCTCAACTGCTGAATAAAACATACTACAAGCTTAAGTGTTTTCAACGTTGTACGACGGAAATGTTTAAAGTCGAGCCCTCGTTATGTTGGTAGGCTTTTACTCTCAAATCTGTTTTCAACTACAGTTTGCCTTTTTAGAGCGTGTGCCTTGTACCGGCAATGTTGAAGGATTTATAGAAGTCACGGTAAATTCGCAAGTGAGGCAAATAGTTTATTTCAACTAGTTTATAGGCATTTTGTTTGCTAAATTTATTCGCTCGTGTTCTACCAGTCGCGTAAAGACGTTTATCACATGTCTTCCTAATAAACGATAGTCAAGAATATTGATTCTTTTTACGTTTTCTGAATATTTTGGGCATTTATAACCATAACCGCCGTGCCGTGTGGTTGACGGCATAGAATACAAGTGTCACCACCCCCTATCTTCCCGTGGGTGTCGTAAGAGGCGACTAAGGGATAACACGATGCAAATACCATCTTTGCGTAGAGACGGAAAACTCGACATCAAACCCTATACGACTGCCTCGTTGGTCTCGCGGCATAAATGTGCGCGTGGGATCGGGAGGTCCCGGGTTCGATTCCTGGGTCGGGCAGTGTTATTGGGTTTTTCTGTCACGAAATTCTCAGTAGCAGCACGGAGTCTGGAAATGTGCCCGGTACGGCAATAGGCTCGCCCCTTATTACGTGGGACTAAAGTATATCTGGCGAAAAGTGGGTGTAGAAATACACCTCTGCCTACCCCTTCGGGGATAAAAGGCGTGACGTTATGTATGTATGTTATAACCATAACACTATTTGAAAAGTTGCATTATTTCAATTCAAAATTGATTAATCCTCTTCAAATATAATAATTTGAAAAAGTATCATCCTCCTAGCGTTATCCCAGTCTCAACCTGGGGTCCGCTTTCTAGTCTAACCGGATTTGGCTGAATATTAGCTTTTCCACGGAGCGACTGCCTGTCTGACCTCCGCAACCCGAAGGGATAGCGATATTCCATGGTTTAGACTAGTGTCAGTTTACTTAAGAGGTACTGACGCCCTATAACGACTGCCAAAGATCTTCATGACAGCCGGGACCAACGGCTTAACGTGCTCTCCGAGGCACGGGACAAGCGATAATTAATAATTCAATACGCACTTAACTTTGAAAAGTCAGTGGTGCGCGCCGTGGATTCGAACCCGATACCCTCTGCATGGCAGTCCGTTGGTATCTCCACTAGGCTATCGCTGCCTTGAAAAAGTATGTAATTTAGAAATGTAACCCTAGATCGTGTAAAGCCATGACGATCAAAATCATTGACGTGAACGCGTGAAGTATGATAGAGATGCCTAAACGCAAAAGTGGTATATGTGAAAGGGACAGGTTTATAGAAGTGCGGACGAGTCGTTCGGAAACGGAACGAAGTGAGGAAGTTGAACAATGCGGAGACTCTTTTGTGAGGGGATAACCGCCGTGGTACAATTTAGATGTGGCTGGGTGCGCTGGTTGGTGTTTTGTTGCGACATTTGAATTCATTCTGCTGGATGTACAAAATCAAAGTTTAAGATTGGGATAGTGAAAGCTTATGAACGATTGTAGTGTAGGGCCATGACATTTACATCGGCTTTTGGAAGACAACTCCCACACTAGGTTAAAATCTTGTATCGTGGGGGACTCTACAAACATACAAAAAATGGACACCAAGTACACTTAGACTCGAAACAACAATTTAAGGATCACACAAAGTGTTGTCTTGCTTAAACCGTGCTTTTTAGACCCATCGTTAGTTTAATCTGTAACATAATAATATAACCATTGCTATGCAGACTGTACTTTGAATAGGTACCTAACAATATTTTGAAGGAGTTCGCTCGAGTCAAATTTGAGCAGAGAACTTAGTTTTCTGCTCAAATAGAGTATAATCTGATATGACCTTATCCGAAAAAAGAGCCCTGCTGATAAATGAATAGGCAAATAATTTTTACTTGAGACCTCTGCCTAGGTACGGCATATTCGGATATTATTTATTTTATGGTTTAAGTACAAGAAAAAAATATAAAAATAAAATTAAAAGCAGAACGTCAGTTTTCCGCGTAAATATTGCTCTATGACAGTTCTTAGAGGCACACCCGCAGTTTAAGCAGCGGAAATACTACCCACGAACTGTATACATTGTTTTAAATGAAAATTATTCTTACCAAACGCTTATGGCGAACGCTTAAGATAGCAAAGCTTCCTTAACGAGATAAGACTGCGCTACACGGGCCGAATACTTATTGCGTAGTGGTTTATAAATGACTATTGTAATGTTCACCTGTTGGAAAATGGTTTTGGAATGTTCATTAGTTATATTATCTTTTAGCTGTAAGTTGTAGCGGCTTTCGGCCTTATTATTATCTTGACAGAATGTATCATGTTTGTGGCAACTATGACTTTTTAATATAGTTAAATCTTTTACAAGAAGTTCTTACAAATGTTAATATACCGACGCAAACTGATTTTTTCTCGGTACAAGTTTATAAGCAAGCTTACGGCTAGTTAATGAAGTATATATTATTATATCGAGTAATTGCTTCTATTTACGTTGCGCTACGCTCAAAGCTACGACGTGCGCTACGTTTTAAGCTTTGCTTAGCGTACGTATAAAGGTAGGATTTGACACATGACATGATTGTGTTATGCTTTGCGCTTTACAAGCCTATATCACACATGTACTTTCACTATGAACATGAAAGTTATTCACTTTATATAATTCGCTACACTACAATAATTATATATTATAAAGTAGACGTAATAAGATAAAAATTATTTTCTGAGTTATCGTTCTCTACTTCCTATAAATATCATCATCTTCTGTACATATAAAATCCTTGCGTTACTGACTGACTGACAGACAAGCTACAGCCAAAACTATTAGGTACAGGAAGCTAAAATTTGGCATGTATTCTCTTTGGGAACCGTAGGGGTGCAATAAGGCGGGATTTACCGAAATTCCCACGGGATCGCTCAGAAAAGCTTAAATTAAAAAAATGTGCATTCGTAGCTGAGGACATCCTCTAGTTACAAAATAAAGGAACAAAAAAGGCTTTACTCGGTACTCTCTCCGGTCTACATACTACGCGTGACTACTATTTACAAGGAAAGTTATTAAGAGCGTATTTTAACTATCATAACATGCTTTTAGTGATGAACTCAGCAATGTTGTAAAATGTTGTTCAGTAATTCAATTAGGTTAATGTATGTTGAAATTAATTTAGTAAAAAGTTTGTGTTCACTGTGTCACTTTGGCCTACTTATTCTATTAAGATCTTTACATCGTTCGTCTCATCAAGGGGCAAAAGAAAATGACTAATTTTAAAATCAAGAATGGTTTTTTGCAGACACGTGATTAAAAGGCTTTTGAAGAAAAGTATTTAGTGCGTAGAATAGTTGTCATCTCAATCAACCGAATACAAAGCACCAACTTGTACAATACAGACTTTCTAGGGTAAACAGTATAATGATTGGCACCCTAAGCGGTTTCTACTACTAAGTAACAAATTCTCAGGAAAATACAAATTCAATAATATTTTCTATGGTTTTGTCGGAATTGTGTTTATATGGGCATTAATAAAAATAAAACATCGTATTTAATAAAGCCGTTTAATTAGTATAAAAATGAGCTCAAACTTATTTCTTAAGAAAAGTACAATCCTTTGCATCCTGGTATAGTTATTGGCAGTACCCAAAAGGTACATCCATTGGCACTGTTGGCCTAAGGAGGTGATACCCAGACAGTCTTAAGACTTATATAGATATCTGGATCTTTATACATGTATTCTACGTATATTTATGAATGTTTATGTAACCTTCTAATATTTCTAACATAAGTCTATATTGGAGAGAAGTTTAGTTCACTTATTACGTTTTATATCTTTCTTTCGGGATATTTTTCTAATGTAGCTCATTTTGTCTCTTAGATACATTGTAGCAAATGAGCCCTGTTTCAGTTTCTCACAAGCATTTTGTGCGTAATATTTTTGTATATATTAAGTTCTTTGTTTTAAGCGATATCTGTCCTGATTTCTGGGTACTTTGTAGAGAAAGGTTGCTATCTCTGTACGACCGTACCATAGTAAGTTGGGTGTAAATGCGAAGTAAGATAAAATGCGAATTTGACGGAAAACAAACAAAAATCTGAAAAAAATATGATTCTAAAATGTGCCAATGACTATGTTGTTGAAAAATTTTTAAGTATAGTCATTGGCACTATCGAAAAGATGATCCATCTTTTTAATAGCACAAAACTAACGTTTATTAAGCTTTATTGAAGAAACAGATACAAATAAATAGGTACTTTTGTGTAAAATTAATTAAAAATATATTTTTTCGCTTCGGAAAGTATCTACCTAACCTAAATATTTCATTAATTTTTTAGGCAATTTTCCTAAACTTTAAAAAAAATAGTTGTTAAAGAAAAATGTTCGTAGTTAAGATTTAAATATTTGTTATTTTTTTTATTTATTTATTTATAGTCTCACGCCTGTATCCCCGAAGGGGTAGGCAGAGGTGTAAATATTACACCCACATTTCGCCAGATTTATTTTAGTGCCACGTAATAGGGGGCGAGCCTATTGCCGTTACCGGGCACATCACCAGACTCCGGGCTGCTACTGAGTATTCGGAAAAACCCAGTAACACTTTTGCCCGACCCGGGAATCGAACCCGAGACCTCCCAATCCCACGCGCACATTTATGCCGCGAGACCAACGAGGCAGTTATATATAGTTATATATTTGTTTTGTGTATAAAAATAGGTTAATCCTGCTTATGAATGTATTTCTGTGACATAATATTATAAGATTTTCCTAGTATTCAGGATAATTCAGCAGAGTGCCAATCATTGGGGGGGTGCCAACCACAGAACAGTTAAGAGAGGTTAGAACGGCCTTGTGGGCGTGGCAGGCTCGCCATACTTGTGAGCAAACGCTCATATGTCGAAAAATTTGATTGACGCTGTCAACAATCGTGCTCATATTGCGACAGCGTACGAAGCTCCGCGAAAATAATAGAATTATGCCGTCTTGCGCTATAATAACGTATCGCAAAAGAAGCCAGTTATGTCCTGTGGCTCGAGAAGGGATTTCTTTTCACCGGTAAGTCCAAAAACCTTAAAATAAAAATGATATTTGTAATTATTACGATAGTATTATGTAATTTGTAGACAAAAACGATACTATCGCAAGCAAATAAAAAAATATACATTGCTGGCAATACGTGGGTACCATCTAGTACTACGTAGGCGATTGCGCAATGTATTTCGTTCACTGCGAACGTCAAAGCTTGAATTCTGCTAAATCTATGGTGGTGGGTCCGATAGTGTTGTACCTACCAAGTTGTGAACAATGTCGATTGTGAGTTCTTTCGTGTGAATGTATTCAAATGATTGTTATCAGTAATATTAAGATTAACATAACTTTGTTTATTACTACCGATTAATGTTAATTGTGGGTTATTAACTTAGTATCGCGGGTTACATATCACATATTTTAATTAAGAAAATTGATTGTGACATATGCGTTGGAGCACTGCTGTCAAATGAAATAAATTCGGACCATAAATTTATCGTAGCAAAAGATAAAGGGGGTCTCCTGTATCCTTCAAAAGAACTGATACTAATCTGTAAAATGTCCGAAGCAGTTATAAAGATTTACACCGACAATCTTCGGGAAATTAATAAACATAATATATGTTGACAACAAAGATCTTGCGCAGCTTTGTCGGAACTGAATTATTTAACATTAGTTATCACCAGGTTAGATTTTATCCTAGTGCGAGCCATGTTACAGACCTATCTAAAGCGATCATAGAAAAATATATCAATGTAAGATTGCATTTTATTTTGAAATATTCGAATTTAAAAGATAGCAAGCGTATGCTTCTTAATAAATACGTCTTATTTCAGGGACAATAATAGAATCTGGGTTGAAATTTAATTTAAATTATTGTTCAACATTAAAATATTATTGTATTATATACTTGTGTCATTTATTTCTTTTTAAACTTTAGCTTATGTGGTTGTACACATGAATAGTTTATCACGGACACTGACATCCTAGGTGGACATGATTTTTAACTCTTGGTATTCGGATATGATAAAGGCCATATTTTATCTTCCCCTTTAATTTTATATTATTATTTATGTATATTAAGAAAGGCCACACTATTTGTACCCTATCCCACCATCCCGAAATAAAAACAAACAATTGCAAAACTTAAAGTAACAAAACAACAGTATTTTATCGATATAAATAATCGACCTTTTGGACACCGTAACATTAATCAAGATGTTCGAGGCATAATTACTGCAGTCTGCAGTGTTTGTTGACTGAGTTCGTAACTATCGGTATTGTGCGGACGAAAGGAGGTAAAGAAACACTTGTGCAGTTGTAGCAGTAGTATCATGGTGTATTGTGGTGTAGAAATCGAAGACATAATGTCAAATGTTTTCTTTAAAAAGTAAATAAAGCTATCTTAATGTGTGGTTATGAAAAATCGCCTGATTTACCTCCATAAATCTTTAGTGCCAGTTATTTTGAAAGTATGTAATAAAACGATTTGCTGTTTGGATAGTACATGATTATGATACTTTATTACGTACGTGGAATAAATGCTACATTATTTAGGATACAAGTGTTGTAATATGTTTATTTGCACTAATGATCTTTGAGTTATCTTTGAAATTGCTCTTGACACCTTATAGTCGTCACACGTCGTGTCGAATAACAAAATATCTGCTTTTTGTAGGTTATTTTTTTTTGTATTCTAAACTAATTTTAGTATGATATCTAGTATCAAACTAAAATGCATACTTACCTTCCTCAATTGACCTTACCTTTGACTATAATGACAAACCTTACAAAATATACTTTTATTGCAGTTCCATCATTATTAAGTTTGTTGTCGTTATCTAGAAGCCTCGAACACTTAAGTGCGCCGAAGTTATAACCGCCAGTTGTTAAGTAATTGCTTCGGCGATCGACTGGACACGAGCCTTTGTCATTAGAACTAGCTTTGAGGTGTACTTAGTGACAACCTTTACTAGTCGTGTTTTAGAACTACTAGTACCATCGTTATGGTTCAAAGGTTATGTTCTATGGGAAAAGAGCAAACAGCTTTATAGAATTGTGTGTATTAGTAAGTAGTTAAAGTAATTTATATAACGGGACTGACAAATCATCATAAGGACGACTTATAAAGCTGAAAATTAACTGCTGGCTACATGTTTTGTTGCATTATAAGAATAGCTATCCTATGTCCAAGAATAAGAGTGACACATTATTTTTACTTCAATATCTGGTAGTCGTTGTAAAAGTACAGTGCAGACAGTGGGTACCGCACTTCTTACTTTAATCCGCGCCCCTTCTTCTTCCCCTTCAAAGGGGTTACAGAAGTACATAGAAGAGATGTCACAGGATAAGCAGAATGCAGTTATCCGAACCTAAAACCGAAGTAACAAACTATACAGCACAATTACGGTGACCAGAAAACCTTAAGCTTTGTATACAGATTCACAGAAGGCATACCCGATGCCTAAGGCGGAACGCCGCTGCAGACTTTGAAAGCAGGCAAATCGACATTTGATAGAGCACATGTCTAATCTACCAAATAGCCTAGAACATTACAGGCAGTAGAGCCTTGCTAATTTCAGCATGAATGGGCTGGCTCGACCGGGGAAGTACTACCCTCTCACAGAAAATCGACGTAAAGTAACAGTACCTAAACTGTGTCGTTTCGTACGGTGAGTGAGAGTGCCGGAGGCCCTATCCCCTTTCCATCTCCCTCATCCCACTCCTCATCCTATCCCTTTTCCCAACTCCAAGGGGCGGCAACGCACTTGCGACTCCTGTGGTGTTGCTTGTGTCCATGGGCGGCGGTAATTGCTTACCATCAGGCGATCGGTCTGCTCGTTTGCCGCCTATTACCATAAAAAAAAATAGCAGTGATGCAGGCTTAGACCGTACGTGCACGTTTGTGGTCTAAATATGTCCCTTGATTCAACAGTTCCACGGACACAAGACACTTCTCTGTATTTGATAATTTGAATGCATCTGCACGTTTCGTTATATACAACCTTCGTTCAAAGCCTCCGCACTACAATTTGTCTTTCCTACATTCCGTGTTTACGTTGACGGTTCCGTTTCGAATTTGATTGTGATGACGCAGTGGACTATGAATCGGAATTGAAAGTTGTAATTTAAAATTGTTTTTTTATTCGCATACGTGCGCTGCCGTACGTTATGTGTCCACTTATATCACTTTGAGTGTGGCAGTATTTCCGGTGATATTATATTCATTGGTTAAAGCTTTTTCGTTTGCAGTAAAACTTATAGATGTGGCAGTAGTAATGTAAGCCGTTGCTTTACATTTATTAACATATTTCTTCCATTTTAAGCCACGAAATATTACTATTATTTAACCAAAGTTCAACATATTAAAATATGATATCTCCTGCTGATAGCCAAATAATAAAAGTAATAATAATATAATTAATTAGGTACTCGCCAATGTATAGGCTCATTTATTTGTATGCGGTCAGCAAATACAGGTATAAAGTTTAGTATACATGTAAAATAAATTAAAATATTGCAAATACAGCAGCTCTCATTATCATAAAATAATAATAAGGGTTTGTTATCTATACCTACTGGACTCTTTAATGCAACTACATTTTACAAGCACGAGTAACTCGTATATCGTTCATATAAGGCTTTTTTCGTACACGTGTAGGCTCGAATTTCATGAAACTATTGAGATGAAACGCATTATACTGTGTTTTATTTCATTAACTTAAAAATTGATTAAAGTATTTTGAAGTCTGAACATAACTATTTATTTGGTTTTAGGGCTGTATTTTCCCCAATAAGTCGATGTTTACTACTTCTTCCCATTTTATTATAGAATGATTCTCGGTGTGCTTATTTCCAGTACGTTATAACGAACATTACGGTAATGGCATACACATTGCGTACAAGCGCGCACAACGATGTTAGCGTTCAACATCATGGCCGCTATTGTTTATCGCTTATGCGTGTGTTTTCTAATAAAATTAAACAACGGTGCTTTCTTCAGCATCTGCGCTTACTTGGAACGATAAGCGAACCGATTATTGTGTCGGAAAACAAATTTACTTTATGCAAAGTTTGATGTTTCCTTTTATCAGTTTCTGAAAGCTCGAGTTCGAGTTTTATATTTTAAGAATATTATATTTCTTCAGTAATAATTATACTTTGATATTTTCCTAGTAAAACCTTGGTAAGATAAAGTTATTTGATTATTTGTTATAATATCACGTTATCTCTATTTTTATCAATAATGGATCCAATGGGTTTCTCGGGATTTGTAACTAGTTCTGAGAATGTCGGGATTGCTGCAGGCGATATGATCAGCGATGACTGAAGGTACTGAAGCTTATTGGCAAGTAAACCGGTGTACCTGCTTTTTAACTACTTCATAACGTACAACCTTTGCCTTCACTGTCACTTCTAACTTGATCGCTACACACTATTAAGAATGATTTTTGAACCACATAATCTACTGTTGAAACGAAATAGCACTATTTGTCTGATCCAAATTTCATTATTTTTTGCGATCTTTCTAGATTATCATAACATGGTTAACCATCAATTTCATGCCTTCAAAATAACATAACCAACGCCAAAATAAAATAAACAGCTCCTAAAATAGCAATTATTGAATTAGGTACGTTTTTGTCTGCAGTGGATCACATACGACAAAATCAATACGATTTATTAATCATTTCACATAACCAAAAGCTATCCATTTCCAAACGCTAATTAGCGCCTAGTTCTAAAACAAAACAGTTCCCCGAAACAATTTCACTCGGTAACATGATCTCGCGGATAATGACGTCATATATTCATATTAAATTTGTATACGGCTGTAGCAATTTATTTCACGAGCGTGCTCGAACGGATGCATAGAATCGAACGGTTGGTGCATCGGATTGCATCAGAAGCACTCATGTGAAAGAACGAGCTTTTATACCACCACTTTTTTATTTGATGGGCATCACAGATTTTTATTCACGTCCATCCTTTATTGATGTGGTCCGTAATGTGAAAGGTAATGCCGATGGATTGGCTTCTGGTCATTGATTTTACATATTTTTTTAACTTTCTGCATTACAAGATCTAATGTGGTATTAAAAGTATTTCGTTACACGTACGCTTTTGAGAGGGTTGTTAATTACCCAAATGCAAAACTGTTGTAGCTTAAAATGTATTTATATTTTATATTACAAGTGGTATTGGGAATCTGATTCTGGTCACATTAACTATTTGTTTCATGGTAAGTATATAGCATGCGAACGTAATAATAAGGTTTGCAACGTAGTTATTTGTTAAACGGAACTCGCCATATTTGCTTCGGTGAAAATTATGAAAACTATAATTTATGTAACAAGCAATTACGAAATGAAATGCAACGCGTGTTCGCACCCGTTGTTATTCACTCGAATAATTTTAGCGGCTTCATTTCCTTTATCATTTATTCGAGTACATGTTTTCAATTTTCATATATAATTTACTAACATTATATCCTCGTATTTTTATTACATAGGGAGACAAAATACACTTTACAGAACTCCAAAAAAATATTTACTGTAGGTACAACAAATATAAGCAGACATGCGTAACTGAGACGGGTTAGACCAGTCTACTAATTTAAGGTAGCTCAGCGAGCTACGGAGGAAATGAGTTAGGTTAGGGCAACTTAATATGTAGGTTCTGCGTTACTCACACAAATGGTGACTTTGGTCTCACCTCAATCAACCATCACTACAACATGCTTGAAACCAATAATATCCTTTCATAAAATTGAAACAAATAATTGTAAAATAAAATAAATATAAATAATAGTACCTTATAAATACAATATCATATAATATACCAAATAAACAATAGCAAATATTTTACAATATATTTAACCAAGTTCACAACGAATTCCAATCAATGATATTTGTTCAGTTTACATACATACATACATATCGTCACGCCTTTTATCCCCGAAGGGGTAGGCAGAGGTGTATTGCTACACCCACTTTTCGCCAGATATACTTTAGTCCCACGTAATAAGGGGCGAGCCTATTGCCGTATCGGGCACATTTCCAGACTCCGTGCTGCTACTGAGAATTTCGTGACAGAAAAACCCAATAACACTGCCCGACCCAGGAATCGAACCCGGGACCTCCCGATCCGCGCACATTTACGCCGCGAGACCAACGAGGCAGTCGTATAGGGTTTGATGGCGAGTTTTCCGTCTCTACGCAAAGATGGTAGGTATTATTTGCATCGTGTTATCCCTTAGTCGCCTCTTACGACACCTACGGGAAGATAGGGGGTGGTGACACTTTTATTCTATGCCGTCAACCACACGGCACTCACTTGTTCAGTTTACGATTCCAAAAGCTAACTGTCATGTGTACACCACATTCCCATTGAAATTATTTTAAAGCCGTTTGCATCAAAGTCAGAAGTGCCACAATAGCACGAGAATAACTCGCTTTACGGTCGTATAAGAGAAGCAAATATGTCAAGATACCAGGAAACAGCAAACAGGACGGTGCCACTGCACCCAAAAAGTCTGGATGCCCGCATACAACAATCTGTGGATTCAATTTATAAACAACAAATCTTTGACAGTTTATGCGTATCTGTCTATATTGTAAATATGTTTTATTGTATATTTTATTTGTAATTCTTTTTTGAAATAAATTGCATGCAAGACCGTTATGGCGACACGGATGTGAGTGCCAGTCAACCTGCCACGTCACTGACTGGTCTGGTGCGTTGTCCGAATTGTTCCCAAGACCACTTTTTCAAAGGTAAGCGGGGCCTGAAAGTGCATTTTGGTAAAGTACATAAATCCCAGAATGTACTTCCAGGCCCTTCAATATTTTCACAATCTGGATCAGGAGACACCCACCAAATTCCTTTTTGGCAAATTTTATCTAAATTAAAACATTCGGTTCCGATTATTAAAATAATTCCCCGTGGGGCAAAACCATCAGTGTCAAAAAAATTGGCTGAATGCATAGGTCTTGTCGTAAGGGATAATTCCAAAACGGCCTGGGAGCAATTATTGACATTCCCTTATAGGATTTTACATATTGATAAAAATCAGGCAGCCCAAAATTCATTAACATCCCAAATTAAGTATAATTGTCAAATTTCGGCCAACACTTTAGACCCTAAATTCACGTCATACAAGCATAAATCACTCTATCAATATGTGGAATCCAAATTAAGGGATGGTGACATACGGGGCGCGTCTAGACTATTATTCAGTAGTGATGTGGTGGCGCCTTGCTCTCCAGAGACGCTTGCGGGTCTGAAGAGCAAGCATCCAGCGCCCATTAATGATCTCTCCTTTCCTGAAGCTCCCGACAGTGAATCCGAACATCTGATCACCACGGTCAAGGACGTGTTAACAGCAGTTTGCTCCTTCCGGAGTGGCTCGGCTGGTGGCCTTGATGCCTTGACACCACAGCATCTTAAAGATCTTGTGTGTGCAAGTGCTGGGGTGGCTGGCGATACACTCTTGAAGGAGTTGACTGCGCTAGTCAATATGATGCTCTCCGGTAATGTGGACGATGCCATCATTGACATCTTGTATGGGGCGAATCTATGTGCCCTTAACAAGAGGGATGGTGGTATTCATCCCATTGCCGTGGGTTGCACATTTCGGCGTATAGCAGCCAAGATATGCTGTAAATTTTACAGCAGGGAGCTATCAGAAAAATTCCAACCCCTACAGCTAGGTTTTGGTTTTAAAGAGGGTTGTGAGGCTGCTATACATGCCCTTTCCACGTACCTTGGAAGCGGTGATGGAGAGGTCATTTTGAAGGTTGACTTGAAAAATGCCTTCAATTCAGTGAATAGGGACATCTTGTTGACACAAGCAAAATTAGAAACCCCCAAATTTTTTTAATTTCTTTGGCAATGTTACAGGTATCCCACAAAATTACTATATCAGGACAATGTTTTGGAATCTGCAGTTGGATGCCAACAAGGTGACCCTCTTGGACCAGTAATTTTTAGTTTAGCTATACAACCCATTATTCGACAAATAAATTCTAAATTTAATGGATGGTTCTTGGACGACGGGATCCTGGGGGGCGAAGTAGACATAGTATTGCAAGATTTGACCTATCTTAAAAATAAATTCGCTTCTATTGGTTTGGAACTAAATTATAGTAAATGTGAGCTGTTTGTAAATACAATAGACTCCACAAAGAAACATTCGATAATATCAAAATTTAATAATTTGGCATCAAACTTAAAAATTGTTGATAAGACTTCTCTCCGCCTCCTGGGTTCTCCAGTATTTGAAGAATCTTTCGATTCTTTGTTAGAGGAAAAAATACAAATTTTTTGTGAAATTTCTGATTGCTTATTCAAAATTAATATTCATTCGGCTTATACCATTATTCGATATTGTCTTTTCGTCCCAAAATTCACACATGCCTTAAGATCTTCCCAACTTTGGAAAAACAAATCACATTTAGAACAAATCGACAAAATTATCCAAATTACTTTAAAGAGAATATTAAATGTGGATTTGAACGACCGAGCCTGGCTACAAGCGTCTTTGCCCATACGTCTAGGTGGGCTCGGTATACGCAAAATATCTAGTGTTAGTTTACCGGCGTTTCTATCTTCGGTCCACAGCACGGAAGAGTTAACTAGGAAAATTTTATTACCTACACTAGTTAACTCAGAAGTGTTGTGCAAAACCGAAGCTATAAACGCCTGGAAAATGGCGTGTCCAAGCACTGATTTGCCTACCAACCTATTCTCCCATAGACAGTGGGACGCGCCGCTTTGTAACATAGTAAGAAAAAGTCTTTTGGATACATCTCTTAATGTTACAGAGCGTGCTCGCTTGCTGGCTGTGGGAGAGTGGGAATCCGGTCTATGGCTTCAGGCACTACCATCGTCTAACACAGGAACCATGTTGGACGATGAGACATTCCGTATTGCCACCTGTCTGCGTTTAGGTGCTCCGTGTGTTTCTCCGCATCGATGTCATTGTGGAGAAGACGTCGATAGCCTCGGACACCATGGGCTATCTTGCAGCAGAAGCGCTGGTGGAATTCCTCGTCATGCCCATCTAAATGACATAATCCGTCGTGCTCTTGTCGCGTCTGGCGTACCAGCTGTACTTGAACCAAATGGTTTGGTACGTGACGACGGTAAGAGACCTGATAGTATGTCATTGTTGACTTGGAAAATGGGTAGGCCTTTGGTGTGGGACGCAACCTGCGTAGACACCCTCGCGCCATCACATGTTCCAAGCACGGGAGGCCATGCCGGCGCTGCTGCTACAACTGCGGAAACCCTCAAACGGCGCAAATACTGAAATTTAGTGAGTAATTACGTGTTTGAGCCGTTTGGGGTGGAAACGCTAGGCTCATGGGGTCCGAGCGCTCGTTCTCTATTCCGGGAAATTTCTAAACGATTAATCGACGTCTCACGTGACCAGAAGGCTGGTTTATTCTTTGCTCAAAGAATCAGCATTGCCAATCTGCGTGGCAATGCTGCCAGCCTTCTGGGCACGTTACCCGATGACATTGATGCGGAGGCATTTTACGACGCCTAAACCTTGTAAATATTTTCACTTTTAGATTTGTTTTATGTTTTTTTGTATTAGATTAGGTTAGATTAGATTAAGCTTCAGTTACAAAATTATGATTTATTATTATGTTCCAAATTGTTTACCAAGTTATTTACCTAATAAATAAAATTCCAGTGTTAGTATGAACGACAAAGTTAAAAACAAAAAAATATTATAAATATTCGTTATATTTACTGTGTATTCAATTTGATTACTTTTCAAAATCGAATAAGCTAAAGCAACTTTATATCTCTGCATTGATATAATATACGGATATATAAAAATGTTGAGATACATAAAATGGTGGGTAGACTGTGATGGCTAAATTCAATAATGCCTGAAAGGGTGCGGGAATCATACGCTCTTTTCTATATTTCTGATATTACAATCGGCATATATTTTTCGTAAATGTGAATAAGCTGCGAATTTTCGATTTTGCAGTAGCAACATCATCTTTGGACATAGTTGACTGTGTTGTTCACTTCTACGAAAAAATATCTCATATCTAAATGTTACTACAAACTTTTCAGACAAGGATGTAGATATCGAAGATTTGTTGATGTCTTCTATGAAAAATATTTTTAGTGTTTAAATAAAAAGTTCGATAAGTTTAGACCATAATTATATGTGTGTTGTAAATAATAGAAAACCATGGGTACTTCCACTGTTCCAAAATATTCAGACTGAGAACTGAGATGTCTCTAGCTAGATCATTAAATGAATACACCTAGTTTAAAATAAAACATGACTGAGTGAGTTGTCTATGGTCAGACAGACATTTTTATAAATGTTGTTGTACCTACTCTCAATTTCTATTTCGTTTTTGTCACATTCCCTATTTCTTTTACGGCAACTGACATGAATTTTTATAACCGTTTTTCTATACAAACAAGCAATAAATCTATACTAAGGGTCCACAGAACAGTGCAGTGATTTATTTTAAGAAATATTTCCAGGAGGCCATGTAGCGAATAAAGATTGCGAAATTATTTATGGGTATTTTGCTCTAGAATATTTTTTTCGTGGTTCGTTCCGTTGGCGACTGCTGAGTCTTACACTACAACTACCGTCGAGAGCTACATGACCATACATTTTCTGACCTTGCTCACTCTAGGGCATGTATACACTCTTAACGTGTCATGATGTGCTAATGAGTTTGCAATTGCAAAAACAGCACCAGTACTAGAAGTTGATATAGTTAGTATAAATATTTTAATTTTAGTAGTAGGTAAATACGTTACGTTTTAGTTTTAAATAATTTAAGAACAATAAGTATGTACGAGCATGTAGTATGTAAAAACATGTCTAAATAAAAATTTAGTTATTGGCAAAAAGACGATTTTGAATGTGCTGTCTTACTTTATTATACCAGCTTCGTATACTAGTATAAACAGCGTCCACCATCATTTCCCAAATTGAAATAATATCAGTTTTACTAAACTTTAAACTCTCAAAAATATACTCGCGAGACCGATATTTGTACTCCGGTACATCCCAAGCTGGCGATCTCGACTCGAAATTCCTTACCCCGCTTTGGCAAAGTACACTCTGATCTTAATATCGATGTCTTGTTTGCATAACACAGAGCCCATCACATTCAAACTTCCTCTATCACCTTTCCTCAGTAAATATTTGAAAAACAACAGCTGTCTCTGATTTGAGAACATCCAATCTCCTTTATTGTTTTTAATCCGTCTAACATTTCTTACAGTTTGTCAAACAAAATGAATTGATAAAGAGTAGGTAATATAAACTGATTTAGATTATTAATCGTTTTGAATTAGTGAAACTGATTATTTCTTTTGTTCTTAAAATATAAGCTTTTTATTGTTGGTAACATGATTTGTATATTCGCTATTACATTATTTATTCGAAATTGTACGAGGGCTGAGCTCTACACGTACCATATAATATATACATTTGTAGGAGAAACGTCATGTATTTGTAGACAATGCAGTGAGCCATATCAGGTGCCTATTCACTATTACAATATCATAAACAAAAAAAAACGCTATGAAAACCAACTTATCCTTATTTCTTTTTTTTATTCTTATTTCTTTTTTATTGCTTACTCCTTTTTTTCCTTCGTCAACAATTTAAAAACTCACGGTATAAAACGATACAGAAAATCAGCACGTGCACAGAGAGCAGACAAGAAATAAAGCCATTACATCAAATTAAGATCATCGTATCATCGTATCGGCTGTCATCAGGTGGGATAAATGTTTTATTCAGTGTGCTAAAAAGAGGCTGGCAGATTCAGCAACTGGCCTAAGTAGAAAATAAAACCGGTTTGATTCATTTTACTGTTTCACTTATAGTGATTTCTGATTTCATGGCTTTTGCCAGTATAATGAATAGTTAATCTTTTCATACACTATAGAACGAATTTCATGAATATTTTGTATCTTTTCAAATATATATATGTACCTATAGGTTGGAATTAAGCACTCTATCGCCAAATACCCAGAATACCAATCCACAACTATTTCAGGTCCAGTTCAGCATTAATTACTAATCCCCGGTTGTGAAAAACCAATCTTGTTTGAACAGTATTAAAAGCACATTTCTTTTTAAATCTCAAAAATATATGTTGGCTAAAGGTAAACATTTTCGAGGTAGTCTGGGTGTAATAGTCGGGAAAATATCAGCGGACATTTTGTGGATGAAATTCTGCGTCTTTTGCCAGTAGTACCAAATGATCGAGGTCGAGACACTGTAAAGAGTCTCTAGTAAACTTTGTTTCTTTTTTAGTCTGTAGAAAGATGATCAATTTTACCTTTGCTATCGATGAAAATATTGAATGGCTCGTTAGTTCTAAATTCGAATAACGAAGCAAGGAGAACGTTTTATTCCTAATTAATATGGATCTCTTATATTATCAACATTGACAACATTGGTGATAAAAAAAAATCATTGTCATTTTTGTAATGTATATGTTGATGCGACTGTATTATTAAGGAAATTATGTAAATAGTATAAAAATACGATGTATATATACACATTAACTTAAAAAAATTGGACATTCAACCCGCCATATTTGAATTCTGCATAAAGACACGTTGCTATTTTTCATAACGTTAAAAAATCTTAAATTATTTTTGCCTATATAATTTCATCTCAAAACTTTTACCTGCTAAAGTTACGCCAAGAATTTAGTACATACTTATTTTCGTTAACTACATAACTTTTTCACAAACCGTCGTTAGTCCTTATATTATCAACATGAAGTACCGTTTCAAGTAAGCCAAGAGACTAAATTTACTAACTTGCTTAAGTCTTTTAAAAAAGTAACGTTCACATCTATAGCCGCCTTTTATTTTTATGACGACCACCAAAAAGTTGTGGCATTATTATTTTATATTTATGTATGTTTGGAACACAGAGAATTAGTGTGATGGTTTTGTTTTTGCTTTGTAGCTAACTAAATGAATTTCTCGATATAATTTCCGTAACCAAGACCTAACGAGATTCAATATTTGTACTTCGAACAGTCCAATTGAGAGAGTTTTTAGCTAAGGGGCCGTCTTTATCGCTTTAAAGATTTTCTGTATATGAATAAAACATTAAATAATACCTACCACAGCACAACGGTCAAAACAATGAATGTTAAATCCATACTCTATATCCTGTCTTTCACATCCTTCAACCAGTATTGATGTTGTCTTTTTTCCATCACGACAGTATTTGAAATTTGAATTTGAAGCACGCACGTCAATTCGGGTGTTCCTGACGTGTACCGATGGCAACGATAAGGCGAAGTCCCGTGTCCTCTAGATTTGTCCGGGGAATAAAGCCTCGACTTGTCGACTTTTGCGGAACAGCTTTGGGTCCTCAACTGCTGAATAAAACATACTACAGGCTTGAGTGTTTTCAACGTTGTACGACGGAAATGTTAAAGTCGAGCCCTCGTTATGTTGGTAGGCTTTTACTCTCAAATCTGTTTTCAACTACAGTTCGCCTTTTTTGAGCGTGTGCCTTGTATTGGATTTATAGAAGTCACGGTAAATTCGCAAGTGAGGTAAATTGTTTATTTCAACTAGTTTATGAGGCATTTTGTTCGCAAAATTTATCCGCTCGTTTTCTACTAGTTGCGTAAAGACGTTTATCACATGTCTTCCTCGAAACGATAGTCAAGAATATTGATTCTTTTTACGTTTTCAGAATATTTTGGGCATTTATAACCATAACACTATATGAAAAGTTGCATTATTTCGATCCAAAATTGATTAATCCTCTTCAAATATAATCATATAAATAGGATGTAATTTAGAAATGTTACGAGTGTTTCTCCGAAATTGCGTTCTTTGTCTGATTCATATGGCCAATTTTTTTTTTCACATTTAAGCTTATAAAACATATTTTTACGAAAGATGATAACCTAACATACAATGTCTGAAAAAGGCACACTTTTTGATAAAATGGTTTCCGAGATAATTAACTTTAAAATTTTTGGGGCCATATGAATCAGAATCTGTGACATATGAATCAGAATTAGGGATAGAAATAAAATTCTAGTTAGAAAAATCAGTCAATTATTTATTAAAATCACAGTAAATGCACACGATGCTTATCATAACACCTAAATCTAGTCAATCACAGCATGATATGGCACTTGACAATATCAATTATCACAATATTAATTACTTTTTAATAAACGTTGTACGTCTCGTTTCATAGAAACTAAATCTAGTTAAAAACCGCATGATATGGCACTTGACAATATCAATTATCATAAGTATTTTTATTATGAACGTTTTTTTTATAAAAGCTTAAATCTAGTCAATCACAGCATGATAATTATAATAATTATGATACTCGACAATATTAATTATCATTAAATTTTTTGTGTAAGTATCTCGTTTCATAAAATCTCTAAAAAAACTAAAAATCTACATAAATATTATCGAGTACGTTTAAACTTTTAACAATAACCAAAATTATGGCAAAAAGAAAAATTGAATATAGATAAAAAATAAATAAATATTCTTCGTCAATGATATCAGGCCTTTAAACCTGTCTATCGAGGCTTTCTAAAAAAAAATATTTCATCATCGTCAGAATCAGTCTCATTGATAGCACTTTCTTGAGTATGAGGGGTTAATACCCTGGATGAGCAAGGAGAATTTATGGTTTCGTCAATTACATCTGGCTGTTTTTGTTTATTAACTGTCAGTCGAGGTTTTTTGAAGGTGAATAAGTCCTCATCGTCGGAATCTCTATCTATAACAGTATTTTTTTGATAAAGGGTTGCTAATACAGATCTAGCAAAATTGGGTGTTAAAATTTTTTCATCAATAGATGAAGTTTCTACCCAAAAACTGTCATCTTTAGAAAGATCGAGATCCTGTGACTCATTTTCTACTTGCCTTTTACCACCAGATGGTTTGCTTCGTTTGATTAAGGAACTACGAGTAGTTTTCTGTATCACCGGTTTCTTTTTGTTTGCTGGCTTTACGTAACCACTTGGCTGTTGATTATTATTTTCTCCGATATTATAAAAACCAATATGTTGGCCATGAGGACATGCAATAGCTTCTTGTAAACAAGTATCGAAGCTGCAACTAAGTTTCCTCATTGCTAAAGTATCTGATTGATTGGCACTCCATACTACTTGATGTATGTTCATGGTACCCCGGAATTCTTTCAAGTGAGATGGTATTAACATATCTTTCTCTAATATTCCTGATTCGTTAATCACTTCTAAAATAACACCTGGACAATGATCTTTAAGATGCCGGACTAGAGAATCGATGTTTGGAATGTCATTTCCTCTGGCAACTATCTGGTCAGCGGTTCTTTTCAAAACACCCCCTACGCCATCGGGAGCCCCTTTCCCGTGACCTGTCTCCGAGTAATTCCAAATCAATACGCGTAAACTCGGGAAATACCAGTGCATTTTTGCCATAATAAAAAACATTTTTCGATTACGGTACTGAGCTGATGGAGAGTCAGATATAAAGTGAAATGTAGTAACACTTGAAACTTCACTTTCCAGAAATCGAAGAATAGGCATTAAATGCTCCCAAATTGCGGCTGCATCATGACGCAAACACTCACTTAATGTACAAAATGACTGTTTACATAATTTTCCATTTTTAATATAATAAATGACAGAGGTATGTAAAGTGATTTGCTGTCTGGAACTGCCGAAATGGAAAGACTGGATCTCGGATGCATACTTCGTGTTGTAGTTTTCACTAAAGTCACTATGTACAATGCATTCTTCTGTAGTTAAATTTTCTTTTAACTGTTTTATGTGATTATATTGTCCTGTAATATTTCCACAGTGGCGCATGTAAGGTTCTAATAGTTTATGAAACTGTTCAATGATGTTTCTGGGATACGTTACGACTTTCTCTTTAATTGTTTGAAGAGTAGATTTTTCTTGGTTATCTTTGAAGTAAGTTTTTTTTACCTTTTTCCAAGTCCAGTAGTGAGTCTCTTTAGAGTTATCAAATTCCTTAAAAGTTATTTGTTTATTTTTGCACAGTACACAATTTTTGGACAAACAATCAACATTTCTGCTATCGCAACACAAAGATTGTAGGATCTGGGTAGTGGATTTCTCTTCTATAAGATTATTTTTTCGTAAAGCTGTTACCACCAGTTCCATGTTTTCATGAACCTTACATAAACAGGTGTCTCGAATATTCACGGTTGGTATGCGAATCCAAAATGGTCGGAGCTTACAAAAACTGCTATAGCTTATCTTGTATTGAGAAGTGGCAATGTACTTTTTGTGTAAATTTTTTAAAGAGTCTGTGAGATATCGTTTCTGTTTTTTTATTTTGCCTTTTGATACAAATTCGTTTTTTCCTGGACAAATCCTGCTATTTTCGTCTTCTTCTAAAAAAATTATAATGTCTTCTTTAGCTTTACTACTAATCGACTCAAGGTGTAATTTCTTATTTTCAGACACGTCTATCTCTTGTATTTTTTGTTCATGTTGGTTGTGTGCATTTTTAAACTTTCTAAATCTATGCCATCGCTGTAACGTCTTTTTATAGTTCTCATTCATTCTTTTAAGGTCTCGAATTTGTTGGTCTTTGATTCGTAGCTCTGTGTGGTATCGGTATTTCAATTTGCGTAAGAGATGCTTCCAGGGAGATTTCTTCTTCGCAGATATTTTTTGTTGAGCAGTTTGTACACGTTTTGGGTTTTCAACACGAGTAGGTACACCAGTAATTGAGGTATTGCTTTGTGGACTGAGTGATCTGGGTGAGTCAGATATGGAACTCGTTGGACTATATACCTGAAGAAATCTTGTTGAATCAGGTTTTGGAGATATTGGGGACCATATTTGTAAAGCAATCGCTGAATCTGGTTCAGGAGTTATTGAGGAACGCATCGTAGATGACCTTGATAAATTGAATACTGTAGCGTTTGTAGAAAGCACTCTGGACTTTCGCGAAACCGATTTATAATTCTTTGGGGAACGCACCCTGAGAGATCTTATCGGGACTGATGCTGATGTTGGCGGTGAAGGCGATTTTATCGGCCTAGATGGACTTGAGATTTCTTCTGCTCTCTTTGGAGTCAAACTCAAAGGGTCGTTCAAAATAATATTTTCATTGCTAACTACATCAACAATTTCTTTTTCTGTCTGTTCTTTTAATTTCTTTTTGTCGTACGATCTTTTTGAGCTTTCTCTACTCTTTTTTCTTTGAATTTTTTGTTCTCTAGGCGGTAAATTGCTAACTGAAAGAATCTTACCTTCTCTCTTTCTTTTTAAATAGGATTCTCGCATTTTCACTCGCCATAAAGCATACTTGTCTGGATCTTTCCGTATGTTTTCCATCCTAATACGTTCTGCAATTTTCTTCTTCTCTCTTTTTTCTTCCTTAGATAGTACTGGTGGCATTTTTGTGTACTGTAATATAAAAACGAAGATTACAAATTTATGAATAATTATACCTAAAAATGCTTTTAAATAAGACTGTCTTAATTTTGACAACATACAGGCATTTGCCACTACAGTAGGTATGTATACAAATAATACACTGTTTGACACATGACGGAAATTTCAATATTTTAAGGGATTTCAAGTTACAGATAATTCCTAGAAAAGTGGTATATATACCTTATTATTGACTTGACGTTTCAACCCAATTATGAATAATCAATATTTCACTACATTTACAAGGTGGGTAAAAAATTGTAAGAAGAAAATTCTTGAGCGGGAATCGAACCACGACTTATCACGTTACGTTATAACGGTGTTAAAAGTTAATATATTGTTACAGTATATTACCCTGTTCGTCTAAGCAGTAGTTTGAGCCTATAAACTACCGCTAAAACTAATAGTTAAGTAAGTAGATAGTTTCATTAACCACTCATTATTGTTTTATTTATTTTATTTAGTTATATTAATTTTTTTTTTAAACTGTCATTTAAATGAAGTTTTTTTTCAGTGTTTACCTTTATTTTATTACCTAGACGAACGGAGTTTAATACCAATATATTAGTTTTAATTTCAGGTATAGTCTAATTATCGAAAATTTAGTCGTCGATAGATATGAAACCCCTTTGACTGCTGCGAAATTTACAGCTACTGTTTTTACATTAGGTTCATACGAAATGACTTGTTACAGGCGTAACGTGCCGCCAATGTAACGTTTCATTAACAATATGTGTGACATTCTGATTAATATGGTATTTTTACCATATGAATCAGACACATATCAATCAGAATTTTGCCCATTAACATCGATAAATCATCACACGTATGCAATTAAGGATTGTTATTTATACATAGGTTTCTGTTCCCCAATGGCATTATATTTCCCGCAGATTCAAGTTTGAAAACCATTTACCTTAATTATAAAAACGAACATACTAATCAGAAACACAGGTGTACCAAGGCTATATGAATCAGATATTTACCTTTATATCTCCGCGACGACACGAACCAGCCACACGTCACGTCGCGACCACGTCAGCCGAGCCACTGGCTACCGCCAGCGCGGGGAGGGGTCGCCTGATGTTTCGTATTTAGCTGGGTACGTTCGAGTGAAGCGCGTGAATATGAATCAGACTTTTGTGCCGGACACTCACTATTTTTTTATTTATAAATAAACAATCGTAAATATTAGTACAATTTTTTTTTGTGTAAAGAAACAACTAATATTCTATCGTAATAATTATAATTCACATCAATTTATGAATAAGAAATAATGTTATTGTTACTAATGTTCAAGAAACTGGGTTACGGACACACCATATTAGTCAGAAGAACTACTTTTAAATATTTTTTTGAAATATTTAAATAAATATTATTTAAAAAAATTAACTTGTGCAAGATAGGCAATAGTCTGAAGTATGTTTTAAAATTAATTGCAGACTGACTTGTCAGTTAGTTACAAAAATAAACCTCAAGACATCGAAAATTTTGGGCTCGGAGAATCACTCTTACCCTAGATCGTGTACAGCCATAACGATCAAAGTCATTGGCGTGAACGCGTGAAGTATGATAGAGATGCCTAAACATAAAAGTGGTATGTGTGAAAGGGACAGGTTTATAGAAATGCTGACGAGTCGATCGGAAACGGAACGATGTGAGGAAGTTGAACAATGCGGAGAGTCTTTTGTGAGGGGATAACCGACGTGGTACAATTTAGATGTGGCTGGTTGCGCTGGTTGGTATTTTGTTGCTGCGACATTTGAATTCATTCTGCTGGCATGCAGTGCATAGATTAGGATAGTGAAAGCTTATGAACGATTGTAGTGTAGGGCCACGACATTTACATCGGCTTTTAGAAGACAACTCCCACAATAGGTTAAAATCTTGTATCGCGGGATTCGCGGGGTACTTTACAAACATACATAAAATGGACACAAAGTACTTAGACTCGAAACAACAATATAAGGATTACACAAAGTGTTGTCTCGCTTAAACTGTGCTTTTTAGACCCATTGTGAGTATAAGCTGTAACATAATGTAACTATTGCTATGCAGTACTTTAAATACCTAATACCTTACAATATTTTGAAGGATTGCGCTTGTGTCAACTTTGAACAGTGTAATAGGTTTTACATAATCTTATCCGAAAATAGAACCCATTGACAAATAAGTAGCAAAATAAGTTTTACCTCTGACTAGGTTGGAATAATACATATTTTATCGTTTATGATTTTTGCTTTTCACAAAAAATAAAATAAATCGGAACGTTATTTCGCTGTGTAAATATTGCCCTGTGTCAGTTCTTACAGCCTCGAAAGAGCAAACCCTCAATTTTAGCAGCGGAAATACTACCAACTTGTATATTCGTCCAGGTCATTTGTTTCTTAGAAGCCCTGTTTTAAATGAAAATTATTCTTACCAAACGCTAATGGCAAACGCTTAAGATGGCAAAGCCACTTTAATGAGATAAGGCAACGGTACGGGCCGAATACTTATTGCGTAGCGGTTTATAAATGACTATTGTAATGTGCACCTGTTGGAAAATGGTTTTAGAATGTTCGTGAGTTATATTCGGTGTTAGTTGTAAGTTGTAGTTGTTTCCTCGAGCCTTTATTATCTTGATAGAACGTAGTATATATTTAGAAACTATGTCACATTTGATAAATGTTTTACAAGAAGTACAAATGTTAGTACACTCTCGAAAATTTGTTAATTTTCTCGCTATATGTTTCTGAGCAATTTTACAGCTAGTTAATTAAGTCTTATAATGGAGTAATTGCTCCATTTTACGCTGTGCTACGCTCAGAGCTACGAAGTGCGCTACGGTTTGCGCTACGCTTAGCACTACGTTTATTTGACTAGCGCTACGCTAGAGCTAAGATTTGACACATGACATGTGTTACGCTTTGCGCTTTACAAGCCTGTGTCACACATGTATATACTGTGAACATAAAAGCTATTCAATTTACATAATATATTCCCTACGCATAATATAACATATTATAAAGTAGACGTAATAAGTTAATGGGAAAATAAAGCAGAATATATTCTGGGTTATCGTTCTCTCCATCGTATAAATATCATCATTACAAAATAAAGGAACAAAATATTTTATTCAGTACGCTCCCCGGTCTCCATTATTTACCAGGAAAGTTATTAAGAGCGTATTTTATAAGTATGTCATAATACTAGCTGTGCCCGCGATTACACTCGCGTTATTTAGGGCTACTGCATCACACCCGTGGTGTTTCTCGGTAAATGAGCTATCCGAGACAAATATATCTTTAATCGGACTAGAGGTTCCTGAGATTAGCGCGTTCAACGAAACGAACTCATCAGCTATACTATATCGTATATGTAGATACGTTTAGTGATGATCTCAACAAATATGAGTATGAAATTATGTTCTGTAATTCAATTAAGTAAATGTAACTATGTTAAAATTAATTTAGTATAAAAGTTTGTGTTCACTTGAAAACCTTTCGCTTGATTATAGCTATTAAATGAATTTATATTACGAAGCATAAAATGACCTAACGCCATTTGTTTGCAAAATAAGGCAAATATGTATGTCATATTTGCTGTTCTTCCCAAGGATTCAGGTGGTTACTTAGCCGCTAAGCCACGATATTGTTTGTTGGGTTCGTTTCTACGTGGGACAAAAATATATGATATTAAAAAATAATGAGCCATACATAGTAGAAGGTACATCATCGTCATCATTGCGCTGTCCCGTTTGCAATCCAAAACTCCTTGGAGCCCGAGGTCTGCTTTCCGGCTGTATTACCTCCACTTCGCACGGTCTTCAGCATAGTAGAAGGTACAATAGCGTAGTAATTGCTCGAAGTTTTCTCCCTTCAGCTAGTTATGGACTGACGTAGACATTGTTACGGTAGGTGTACAGAATATTTTTCTTTTAGCTAAATGAAGGCAAATAAAGATGAAATTAGCATTATTATTTCGTGAATTTCTTATGAACGTAATAATTACATGAAATAGTTTTGTATGCCTATTAAGTAATTTTTGGTCAATCAAAAGGATTTTGGTCTTAGCATCTGTAGTTTAGCAGTATGTGTCTTGGCCTTAAACTCTAAGAACAATGATTGATTTGGTTAATCAAAAGATAAATAATTAAGACATTGTGACTCTTTTACTACTGAGTGATAATTATATTTCTTATACTGTTTATCAATTAACGGGAAAGTCTACTTTCTAACGTTAGTATCATTATTATAATTGTCCATCAGCAATTAACATTATAGTATAGAAATAACGATTATTCCATTACATTCGAATTATTTGAATATTCGAACCCTTCTTTGTTCATCCAAAACTTCATTGTTAATACAAAGCGATTTGATAAACTACAGTCAAAGAAACCTTCATTTACAGGAAGCAATTCATTACTGAATTAGTCATAAGGAAAATTTCCTTTGTGCTCCGAACTTCTGTTAACTCTAAGCTCTCAATTTATCCTCCACTAAATTATTTCACGGATCAAATATACCTACAAGAAAATAAAAGTCTGGCTGTCATAAAAACATCTTGTTTGCCACTATCATAAATATAACGAAGATAATAAAAATAGATGAAAATGTCTCGTACCCTGCGATCCTCGTCAAAGGACCTAAAGGTATGTCTTGGATATCAACTGGAATCTTACGAATTTCACAATATCTCATCCTACAGGTAGTAATGTCAGAAATAATGACCCGACATTTACTTTGACCTTTACGGTAGATTTTTGAAACGTTTCATGATAGGCTATTGTGTTTTTTTTTATTTTGAAGGTTACGCACCTTTAAAATTAAATATACCTAACCATTACTCGTTGTGTATCTCATACTGTTAAATTACTTTTATTTAGAGAAAGAAAATTCAATAGTATGATCGTTTGAATATATTATAGATTGAAAATGATATACTCAAATTCGAGGAAAACGAAACTTCTAGCATTATTTAAAAATACTTATGATGTCTGGTTCACGTATTCAATGTTATTGAATATTAATACGCAATATTTCTACTTACACATATTTTTATTCTAACACAGTAGATGTTATTAAAACACTTATCTAAACATTATACTCGTATGAACACATGATCAATAGCATGAGAACTAACATAACGAGTCGAACATTGGTGACATAAATTTGCGCGAACACAAATGCTGTTGCAAGTTTGGTATCAATAAATCTACGGCGCTTCCCGCTGTGATAAGGAACTACGGGGACCGAAAACAAGCCGTAAATCTGTACGGCCGACTGACACCTTGCGTTTAATAAACAAACAACTTCCAATAAATAATATAGTAGTACTTACGGCTGAAACCGTATTTAGTTTTGACAGTAGGTATTAGAGCTGTGTGCATATTTAGGTTGAAGTTGAAGTTTGCATTTGCTGCTGACTATACTGTTATTGCTGTTTTCTTGTTAGTAATAGAAGAGTAGAGATTTTTATACACCATTATATTATTGCACTAGGGATAAATGCTGTATTAAGGTCAACGCTCATTAGAGCCACCCGGCACCCACTCCGCACCGCCTCGCCTCGTGCGGTTAGTATTCTTTATATAGATTTGTATGGGTATGCGCTCACTACATCAACTCCGTAGCGTCACCGGATCGCCTCTGTCGTAAGCCGTCCACGCGCGGGCGGCGGGTGGTCCACCCGCCGTCCGCGCGTGGACGGCTCGGTGGCAACTCGCTGCTCGCATGCTTGCCGCGCGTTGACGGCTCGTCGCCAACGCGCGGGTCCGAAGCGGACCGCGCGCTGCCCCCGAATGATTCACGTCCGAGTGTTACCAGATACACGGTAAATACCGTAGATGCACGGTTATTTTGAGCACGACACGGTCTACGGTAATAAGCTACTACCGTGTTCTTTTCTAAGGTATTTTAAATTATTAATTGCCGTGTAAATGATACTCTTATTTTTACTCAAAAATATATTATGTTCTTACGAGTAATCCTTTATTGGCAACACCGGCTGTCGCAGTTGCTGATGTCGGGGAAATCATTAACGATTTCATTACTTGGCAGGTAATATAATCCGGCAGAATTAAAAATATTTTAGGTAGTGTTTTTCATGAGCATACCTTATGTTAAAATTTGTAGTTAGTAGGTGTATTCATAGACGAAAGTTTAGTATCTAATTGTGTGTGGTCATTGCATTACTTGAAAAAGTTAATTGATATAAAAACTAGAAAAAGAAATAAATTAATTACGAAGACCTTATAGGGAAATATTTTGACTCACATTTTGACAACAATCCTTTCGGAGAAAATAATGGAAACTGTATTTATTTATTCCCACCAAAAGATAAATGAATAAAATGACTTCGTCGATTTATGAGCAAGAACTTTTGGAAGAATAATTTCTGAATAAAAGTATTAAATAATTATAAAAACCGTTTAATTTAATCGACGCTGTAATATACACTGTAATTTAAAAATAAGTTTTAGGTAATTTTACTCAAAACACGGTAATTTTAGTCAGCAAACAAGGTAATTTATAAATGTCGTCTGGTAACACCGGCCGTGAATCATTCGTGAATTTCGTTGACCGCGCGGCGTTCACTCGTTGACGGCGCGCGGTCCGCTGGTTGACCGCGCGGCGTTCACTCGTTGACGGCACGCGGTCCGCTGGTTGACCGCGCGGCGTTCACTCGTGGACGCCGTGCGGAGTGGGTGCCGGGTGGCTCTAATGAGCGTTGACCTTTAAGGTAGACTATACAGACAGACAATCAATCAACGAACTCAAACTCAAAGAACACCCAGATACAAACAACAATTAGTAGATCACAAGAGGTGTTCTCGAACTCACAATATTTGACACAGTGATAAGCTATTGACTGAAACTTCCACCATCCAAGCATTTGGTTAAGTTATTTCTCAATACAAAGTTGTCATCGATTACACAGATACTCATAAAAAATTATATCACTAAGTTTTATCAATCAAACAGTCTAACTGTCATCTCATGAAATAATTTATAACGTCGGCGTCGCATAGATTTACTACCAAACACTAGAAAATAGACGTTGAACTTTTACAGCAAATAAAAAATAAAATAACTAAGTCGTTGCAGACCATTAGTCGACAATTAAGGGAAGTTTATCCGGAAGACGAATGGTGGAAAGTTCGAGAAGCGAAACTATTTATCAAGTGCGAATGCACTTTATAAATAGCTAATAACTCAAAGTTATGAAACTCATTCGGTTCTACGCCTGTCCAATTTATGTGTAACGTTTCGACCAATTTGTCCCCGTGTTCGACTTTATGGTTGAAAGGTATTGGACAACGAAGTTTACGGTCATTTGAGCAGTACTAATGAGCCGAAAATGAGCCGGCTTAGTCGAGAAAGTTAGATTTTTTTTGTGATTTATCCGTACATTTTGGAGATAATTGTGTTAATGTAATGAATTGATTTAGTGTCGTTTTATTCCGTTTTAATGGAGTTCTTATCGATAGTAATATTTCTAGTCGCTAGAGGTTAAGTACCTATAGGTAATTGATCTACATTTAATTAGTATTTTTTAAGGGAATTTTGTGCCATAAGTGCCATAACATTAAAAAATTAAAAATAATATGTATTTTGAATTAATTTACTATATTTAACTGTTATAGCAACATTTAAAAATAAGAAGTCATAAATGATATACAGCGAAACCTGGTTAAGTGAGACAACAAGGAACCTGCAATGTTGTTCCACTTATAGAGGTATTCCACTTACCCAGTGTCTCAGATATCCAGGTATAAATAAATATCTGTCTCATTTATAGAGGGGGCGAACACTAAATAAAATAATGTGTTATGTAAACATTATAAATAGGTAGGTATTAATTAAAAAAAGGCAATCATACAAATGTAATAAACACGTATACACATATTTCAAATATGGAAACAGAATCTATCAATTATAAAATTCTGTCATTTTAGTATGTCTTTTGGAAGTATTAGCATTCAGATGTTTTTCGATGTTATAAATTCTATCAAATATGCTTTGGTCACCATTTGATGTCATTTCAAAATAACTTTGCAAAGTTTCTAGTGCTTTTACTGCTTCGCGTTTAAAAATGTTTACTAAATTTACTTCTGCGCCCATTTGCATTGTCATCTTCTTCATTTTTCAATGAAGAAGACGAGAAGGCATGGACAATGTCGCTTTCAGTAAGTTCTCTTCTCAGTTACAGAGGTTTATGCATATAATATTCACTCCCTGTCTCAGTTATAGAGGTTACTGTGATGATAAATCGAAAGAACGAATCCCAGATATAGAGGATTGCTTTGTCCCACTAACAGAGGTAATTCAGTGACAAAGTGTTGGGACCTCAGCATAAGTTCCAGTTATGGAGGTTTCTAACTTATCCAGGTCCCACTCAACCAAGTTTCACTGTATTTAGTTAAGAATTATTCACCCTACCTGGAAATGACATGACAAATTACTTGAAGCTTTTTAAATGATTAATATCTAATTAGAAACTCTCAAACAAGTAACTAATTTTTCATTTAAAAAACATAACCATAAACTTGAAATGCAATAAACAGCATAACCATATATGAAAATAAATGTAAAGTTAAACTAAAAATGGACAAGAAATACGTTTGGAAAGTCACAAGGGAGCTTAGAGTAAATGTAACCGACGAAGAGCGGGAATCTTGGCGCCATCGGCAAATTAACCCCTGTTGTGTACTTCGACAGTTTACGTAGTCGGTTCTCAACTTGGCAACCGTGACCCCAGACTACGCGAGGATGCGACAGCTGAATGTTGTCTGATGAACAAAAGCAATTTTTCTGAATGAACTTTCTGAGTAAAAATTTACTTGTAGAATGTATTAAAATAGCTTAAACATTGGTACTTTTACATAAGGATTTGATTTTACATAAGTGATGGTATTCCAAAAAATAAGTGAATTGGAAATACTAATGTTAATAATGATCTATGATTAATAATTGATCGTGGGAATTCATCTTCGGGTTGGATGCAGGCTTTTCAGGATTAGCCTGTGTGGAGAGCCTTGAGAGAGGCCTATATCCAGCAGGCTGAGATGATGATGAAATAGCTTCATATTACGTCTATTACTTTGTTTGACACCCTTTAAATATTTTATACTAAAAGTTTGAGGTACGATGGTTAGAGCAGTAAACGGTTTCACGACTCAGCTCATAATAGTATAATGTCTCTATATATACTCTCTAGTATAAACTAGTATATACTCTCTAGTATAACTCTACAGTATAAACTCTCAGTGCACCTCTTAAATACATGGTTATTCTAAATCATCTCCGCATATTTTGAGGAAGTATACTTTAATATAATTATAAGGTAGCGGTAAAAAAACCTAATAAATGGTTTCCTACTTATACATTTATTACCTACAGAAAGGATACCAAGATAATGAAAATTAATAAAAAGGAAGTAAAGGCAATAAAGCTTATAAAAATTGGGAAAGGAACATTACAAAGTTGGTATAATACCTACTTAACTGATATATACCAGCGATAGCCTAGTGGAGAAACCAACGGACTGCTACGCAGAGGGTCTCGGGTTCGAATCCACGGATGATGATGAACTGATATGCAGCGATCGACATCACATCGCATACCACATAACATTAAGAACATTTTTGGTCTTGAATAATAATTAGATACCCAAAATAAATATCAGTAGTAAAAAGCTTTACTCAAGCACGTTTTGGAACAAAAATAAACATTATATCTGGTTTTATTTGATAGGAGGCGAACGAGCAGATGGATGATGATGGTTTCATCAGCCAAATGGTAAGCGGTTGCCGCCGCCCATGGACACTTGCAGCACCAAAGGAGTCACAAGAGAGTTGCCAGCCTGGATGGGAAAAGAATTAGAAGGAAGAGCAGCATGAAGCAGAAGGAAAAGGGTTTGGGGCCTTCGGAACTCTTACTCACCGACCGAAAGGCAACACACGCTGAAATCGGCAAGGCAACTTCCTACAAATACTATGTGGGTCATTACAATATTAAAATTTAATGGTTCTTATTTGGTAATAGTCATTTGTGTCTTAATCTGTGTCGTCTTCGTTTGATGTTGGCGTCAAGAAAATTTGATTATAAGAAACTAAATAAATACTTAGAACTAACAGGCCTTTGAATATTTCAAAGAATTTCCCTGATAAAATAGCCTTTAAAGCAGAATGTTCTTATAACCGCTATTATTTTCATATGAAGTAAATATATAAGGCAAGTGTGAACGGGACAGGACTAAGGAGAAGACCTAAACGGACGTTCTCTGGCCAGATTGGAGACATCCTTAAAACTGGAAAGGAGGAATTTGATGGGAGTGAATGAAGCAAGTGATGTCAGGATCGTTGCAAATGGCGTTCCGTAGTCTCTACCTACCCCTTCGGGAAACAGGCGTGAGTCAATGTATGTATGTATGTATTTTTTTATACCCTAAATTTGTAGAATTTTGTTAGTTCTAGGTCTGAAAATACCTTGTGATTTATAAAGTCAAATGTATCGTCGTCCGTGCGGAATGAATATATTTTAAGACGCTTATAAATCTTATTTGCCTGTGCTTTAAGATTAAAAGTTCTTCTCTGAAAAGTTGACTATATGACTCTTGCATTTATGTTTTTTTTATATATATATTTTACCATCATATTCCTACTTGATACATAATGCAGACACTGTTGATCCTTAAACGACTAGGCAGATGTGTATTAAAAAGTCGACATCGACGTATACTGAATAAAATGCGTCAAGTTATTAGGGGACGCTCTTTATTTCGAATGCAAAAATGTGCATGACGGCCAATGAGTATTTACTGGCGTTCAGGAAAGTGACTTTTCTTATTGGATCAAAATATCGGTAATTTATAGATCGGTCGATCTAAGCGGCCACAACCTTACAGGTTTTATTGAATGTGATATCACTTAAAACTTTTGTATCTACCTACTTAACTACTTAATAAGATATCCACGTGGCCAACATTAACTTGTTTACCAAAATTTAAAAAAGGTCAAACAAAACTTGGACGTTAAACCCGAAGTCATTTAGCTTCGAGAGTATTACGAAACTTCAAAATATATTCCGCAATAACATTATATGTTAATCTTGACATTTCAAAGAAAGGAAAATTGTATTTGAAATTACCTTCATTCGAGTTCAATGTTTGGGAAATATAAAATCTGTTTTGTCATCATGCCAACGATTGTTCTATTATTCCGTATTATTGTAAACGGTTCGGAATGGCCGATATCAGGATTACGTAAGTTGTCACAAAAATGTTTTCGACTGTATTGGATCTGGGTAAGAGAAATTTTCTTTTGCTTACTGTTATGATTGATTTAATAAAATAAAGGTAAAATATTATAGCATTGTTTCTTTTCTTTGCATACCTTTGTATTTTATCAGCGAGCGGGTTGGTTAAAACCATACGCAATAGAACTCTATCCTCATTAATTAATTTTGTGGCATTTTTATGAGCCACAAACAGTTCCGTCGTTGATACGACGGAACTGTTTACAAATGATTACAAATGATTTGTGTAATTATTTCTAAGAATTAATTATAAATTTAGTCGTAAAGTAGTGTAATAAAAGCAAACTGAGTATATTTTTTAATTCGGCGCTTGTTTGTGTTGTAAATAATAAAGTAAAATATACGCGACATACATTTTAGGAAAGCTGAAAAATGTAAAACCGTTTTGACTACACGTTGCGCTCTAAATCACATGAATAGATTTCTATAGAAATACCATTTAATAGCTTCCAGTTACGCTTTTATATTCTGAATTATTTCTATATTTTTATTGAAAGTTTTCAAAGCACACCATAATATTAATATTGTTTGGTCAGACAAGTGTGAATTATACCAATGCATACTATTTCATGAAATCGGGGGTGAGGGTAGTTGAGTTCACATTTTTTTAGCTAATTAGTCTCGAAACATCTAGAACCCTTTTGAGCAGATCGACTTTAATCTGATTAGAAGGATGTTTTCTATATTATTTTCCAATTCAGTATATAATGTACGATTGGTTCCAAAGCGGAAGGCGATATGCTTTTTTATTAGCGTAGTCAAATGCTGTTTCTTCATCGGGCTTCTAACCGTACCCGATACGACGACAAAAACAAGAACAAACAAAACTCTCCGTTACAAAGCATATGGCAACTGAACAATATCTTCAGAGCTGGAGATGTTTGATTCAGACTTATACTTGATCGGTTTTAGTTCTTTATTCATATGTGACTCAGCGTATCTCAATCCTAATAAAATTTTAAAGAACGAAAAATGCGTAAGTATTGTTTTAGTTCATATTTGCATAGATACATACAGGTCGTGGTTTGTTAAAAAGTACATGAATGTTTCATAGGAATCATATTCAAGCCTTCATGTTTTCGAAAGTAAATCCACGTATGAATATTTGATTTTCAATCAATGCAACAACACTATTTTGTATATAAAAATATTTCAAAACATTTTCTGAATATATGTAAGCCCTTAAATAGTTTTTGGCCGAGTCAAAATTTGAAATTACTTTCATTCTAAATATAATCCAAGCACAATATATAAAAGCTCCCTTTCTTAGCATGTAAATAAATAAATAAATTAAATTAAATTAATTAATTAATTAATTAATTCATAAATGTACCTATAGTAAACTCAAACTCTATAACAATCGGCCTGGTCAGTATAGTAAGCCAAATCCTGTCTTACAATGTTACTGTGATGCAAATTAGGAGAGGATTACGTCCAGCAGTGGATTTGGAAAGGCTTTATGATGACACATAATACATTATAAAATTCGTTGTTTTTTATATTATTTCCTCTTATTGTCCACTTTGCCTTCTTAATTCGTTGGTTAAATATTTCAGTTTTATTTATAACGTAACTTTGCTTGCGTCGCGAAAAGGCTAGCTGTTTTAATATATGCATGGAGTTTGCTGAAGTTCGGCTTTTGACAATTAACACCCAAGGGAAGTAATGCAGAGGCAAGGAAAATATGCCAAGTTACTCAAATTGTATGCAAACTTCAAAAATCACATTTGCCTTTAAAAATGGAATGCTTGGATAAACATGTTTATGTTTTTCTGAGATTTTTCACGTAGGTATACTATTTTTCTTACGGTTTTATGTATTTTTGTGGGCCGAAATGGGGTTACAATTATTGTATATTGCATTTTTTTGTTAAACTTTTTATTAAATGAAATAATTAGGTGTTAACATTATTTCACTAGCCGAGCAAGGATTGAATTGTTTTGGTAGAAGCAGGATTACTTATCCATCGCCAAACATTTCTACGAGCGACGCAACCAATCGCAGTGCATGTAGCCAATTAATAGCTGACGACACCGATATACCACTACTTAGACAAGATCTGGTAGTAGTTGAAAGTAGACACAAGGCTCCTAAAAAGCCTTGGCTGCAACCGGGCTAGGATGATGACGATTCTAAATAAGACCACGATCCTCACCAATAAGCAACCGCTTGAAAAAAGATCATTCGCAATAATTTAGACGCAGCCTATCATCACGTTACTACGCTTGTGAATTACCAACACCAAATATTTATCTGACAAATGGCAGGCACTCCACAACGATTACACCGACAATAAACTCGATATTAAAACCATAAATCTATAATTGTCGAAATGAAATAAAGTTAAAACGTTCATATTTTATTCGGTGACCCAGCTCCGTGTAATTATGTTACGATATTCATGGAGCAAAGTAACAGAAAATCAATGGAACAGTAATTGAAATCGGACGATAGCGTTATGATCTCATGAATGTGATAATATTCAAGGCCACGAATTTTGTGATTTTATTACTTTCAATTTCAGGTGACATCTATACTATTACATAATATTGAGAAGTTTTTATTTATTTATAGACTCACGCCTGTATCTCCGAAGGGGAAGGCAGAGGTGTAATATTGCACCCACATTTTACTATGATTTTATTTAGGTCCCACGTTCACGGACGAACCTATTGCCGTTTTTTTTTTTTTTTTTTTTTTTTTCGTGTGAGCGTGTGGCCAACTCTGGTGTCGGAGTTTTCAGACCGCCCGAAGGCCTCCGACATGGCCTAACGATCCTTATCCTTGGACAAGAACCGGGACCGACAGCTTTACGTGCCCTCCGAAGCACGGTAGCGCTCAGATGTAAATGCCACACACGGTCACCCATCCAAGTGGTAACCTGTGCAAGCGTTGCTTAACTTTGCCGATCTGTTACGAACGGCAAGCCAAGTCTCGCTACGAGCGCTACTACCTATTGCCGTTACCGGGCACATCACTAGACTACGCTACTGAGATTTCGGAAAACCCAGTAATTGAGTAAATTACCTACGTAATTTTTGCGTTCAAAAGATGTTTATGATGATAATGGCAGGTAATTGCACAGCATTTATTGAGTCACCCTCCAACCACTTTAAGTCATTCTAGGTTCATATATTTAAATAATATGTCTAAAGTACTCGATTTAGTTTATCGTAAGCTGTATTTCATACCTAATTAATTTTGTAATTGACTGTCTTATTGTGACTAGAGTAAATTTTGCGCTGTTTATCAGATCATGACATAATTTGTAAAACGGCAACGCTTAGGAGGTATATGACTGTAGATGTTGTTTCAGTTAAAATTGAGTGACAATAGGCCACAAAATGTTCAAAATATGAGACTGGCGACTGACCAAGAGGTCATGGTTCAATGCTCGTTCACTGTGTGATCATCATGATCATCAGCTCTGTATATAAATTGTTCAAGAAGTAAACACAGTGAGAAGGGCCATATTCCACCACGCTGGCCAAGTGCGAGTAGGCAGACTTCGGATGTCTCTCGAGAAAATTGTGGAGAGCTCACAGACATGCAGTTTTCTTTGAGATATTTGGCTCATATTTTCCTTCATTACTTCATTGTATTGCTGATTTGAATTTTCCTGTAATATCAACCTACATCTACTTGGAGTTGCTGCTGCTGTTAACAGGATTAATATGTAATTATTTGGTCGTGAGTGCTTATGAAATCCACTTGTAGAGCATTAATATTGTATTTAATCTTAGGAAATTACGTGTAAAGATCTATGCCAACAACGTTTTCTTTAAATATCACTGGAAATTTATTGTAAATAAAGCTTTCGTGAGGAAACTAGACGATTGCATTTTACAAACTCCATGACTGCATAATACGAACACAAGTCATCATTCATTGAACATAACTTGGACAACAGAGCGTCGCTTGTACCGACATTTAATACAAAACACTCGAATATCTACTGTAATAGCGCAGCTTTATCCGCACAGTGGTATCGCCACATCGTGATAAATATGTCTCTAATCAGAGCTTGCCTCGCATCGTAAACATTGTCCAGTCTAAAACCATAATCCTCACTCATATCGTTGATATTTTCATTTCGTTCCCTAGAGTGGCCACCTTTTCACTCCCCAATGGTGTGCTGCCAGTCTAATAGAAAACGTGACACAGGCGTTATTATGACGTCATGGAGAATGGGGAATGGTCTTCTTAATTTTTAAAGCTTTCTAACCAACATTTACGCGTTAGTAAATATTTATTATATCTATCTGTCTAATTATTCTGTCTGACGGTTCACCTCTACTTGCGCAAAAGTACATTTAAGAAGTTGTTGCCTTGATAAAATAATTTATGAAAAGAAAAGAACTAATAAACTTTAATGAAATTCTAGAGTTCTGAGCAAAGTCTCTTACTGTTATAATTTTTCACAACGGAGAGCACAGTCCATATTTTATGCTCATTTTAGTAATTAAAATGTTTTCTACATCCAGATAACGTTCAGTATAATAAAGTAGTGAAGAGAAAAACTACATTATTTAGTGCCTAAAAGACAAAGCTCAGGCTTATCTTAAGATATTTTTTTATAGAAAGTTTTAACTTTGTATGAACAAATTGGCGTTGAAATAAATCCCTATATTTCGGGTCTTTTGTTTTCTAGTTATCTCATTTCATTTCTGCCTTATTAACAAATTTCCTCATGTTATAACAAGCTTTTTTATAAAAACATACCTATTTGTAGCTTGTACTGTTACGTAAGGATGGTACAGTTTCAAAAATATTTTAAACAAAGAGCGACCAAGGAAAGAGAACGCTTAAACAAACTCATGAAGAAAAACGTGAATATTTCATAAAGTTTTCGGGCTTATGTTACTTTTGTTACGCATCGTGAGAAGCGAAGAAATTTCGCTTAATAAACTGTTGTCGGTATGTACATTTTCTTCAACGCCCCGGTACCCAAAGAATCTAATGAAGATGTGGAGAGCACTCTGTTTGATATTTTTCTTCGACAACAAAGGACGACGAGCAATTCCCTTTTTCACAAATAGCAAAGTTCGTTGGGAGATCGCAAAATTGCCTCAGTAAAACCTGAGATTGTCGAGTTTAAAGTTCCTTATTTTTTGTTTCTAACATGAACATTACGAATTCAGTGTTCTTTATGAGACAAAGAATGTAAACTTTTTAATAAAAATAGAAACTGAAAGCATTGTTGGGACATTAAATTGAATCGCACCGCTCGAAACGTTGCTTACAGTTTATGATTTATGGTTTCACTTTATTTGTTTTGTTCGAGATGAGACAAATGGAGCTTGAAGGATGTTTGTACATAAAGGACTGTTAATTTAATTCAGTCATCAGTTCCAGTCATAAAATTTGAGCAAATCGTGCTATCATTTGAAGAAGCGGCCGACCGTTTCTACACAATGTAATTCAATGGAACTTACCCAAGTTTAATTTGTCCACGACAGAATTCGAGATCGTTACTCGTAACTGTACTTACAAACTTCTTGACCTTAAAGCGAAGTGAAACGAGGTTTCTGATATTACAATTTACTTAGGAAGGTAAATTTTCTCAGAATGTTTATTTTAAGGAAGGTAAAAATATTTCTGCAAGAATATCATGAGCAAATTTTAGGCAAAAATATATAAGATAAGCGTTATATAAATTTATTCTAAGGAGGCCATACAAAAAAGAAAGATGTTCATAACAGAAAGATTTTATTAAATCGATATTTTATACCAAAAGCTTGCAATGTTTAATAAAGTAAAACTATTTAAGGCATTCACTTTTAAAACCATTACCCTAATTACTGTATTCTGATTTTTATAAACATATACTTACCCAAGCACAACACTTGAATGTCTCGTTCAGTGGTCTGGAAAGCACTACCGCTAATACAAATCACAATATAAATATCACGAACTGGACTCTAGAGGTTCTGATTCTGATATTATGAACTAAACTTACTTGACCGTCACTACATCTCTTTCTATAGAAGACTTAAGGGTAAAGATAGCGTCTCTGTCTTCAAAATTTAGTTCACTCGCATGTCGAACCTATTTTATGTCAAAGTTCTGCGATTAAACTAAATTAAGTTTTTCCGTTCCCTTTTGTCTTTGTTGGAATGAGATGTAGACCGAATACCAGTTGTTTAGTACAAAATCGACAAATGAATAATAAGTAATACTAATATGGAGTATAAAATGAAATGTATCGTCTTGTTACTTACTACGTCATGCGAGTAAGTGGATTCAAAGGGTAAAAATGTTCCAAAATATTAAAGAAAATTCGTTTAAAATTACACTTAGTTACAAATCGATGTACAGCCCGCAATAAAATATTTTTATGGTCGTAATAGCAAGCCGTACACATGGTGCCACAATAATCGGATATATTTTGTGCGCAAAACACAAATATCGATTTGCAAGTAAGTGTATTAGAAATAGTAATTTGGGGTAATGTGTTCTACTGTCCGTTCGCTATTTAAACTACAATTAAGGTAGGTGTGACGGTGAAATATTACTAAAATAATGGAGTCAGAAATGTTCGGTGTGAAGTACTATGTGATTCATTTATCTTGGTGACGGGCTGGCAGCCATTAGCTTTCAGATGCAGAGCGTAAACAAAATAGAATACGCTAAGTATTTTAAATTTGAAATACGTGACTTGTAAGGCTCTAAGATTAGAATCTAAGAAGCCTCTTGCTCGAACCTTATTTTAGATAAGGTGACAAAGTGCCAAAGTTTCTGATATTACCTAATATTTTTTGCCATTATTGTAACGCACAGCGGCAACGTGTTTTGTATGGCGTTCGTACAGACATAAGACAGTATCAGTAGAGGTTTTTTGGTTTGCAAAAACTGTGTGCTCAATTTAATTTATTTCATGTTTCATATTTAGACTACGCTCTTTCTGTCTGATTGAACTAGTAGCGCCCCTACTCGCCACAATGATAAGTGAATCGTATAAGTAGTAATTTGTGTGAATGGTCCAAATCTACAAGTACATGCTTAGTTTGGAGTCTGGAGCTTACTTTCTGACTGCGCTGTGAGACCTGGGAAATATAGTAATACGTTAGTATCAAAGGGAGAGGCTACATGTTAGTCTTGAAGCCTATTCCACAATTTTCAACTGAAGGTATCTACATCATAAAACATCATGCTATCTTTCTTACTTTTATCGCAATGAAGTAAGACAGTGTGATGTATATGCTCTGGATAGCTTTTAGTTGAAATATGTGAAACAGCCCCTAAATGTAATGGTAAAATACTTAACAGTAAGGTACATGTTAATTTTGGGTGACGATATGATTGTACTGGTAACATGGTATGCAGAAAATGAACAGAAAATGTTTTATGTTATATTTAGCGAAGTTCTCTGGCCGCCGGTGGCGCGCTTTCGACAGACGAGAAGAAAACTTTCTCGACTACTAAAAGCACATGTAGGTTAATAAATACTGTAGGTGTAAATACCCCATTCATAGACTATTTTAATAAAAAATACCAAAATGTCATATTAAAAGGCCGATTCACACATATCAGTGAAGTTACAGTTCCGTCACAGTACCGGCACCGTAATAATTATTCTTTCATACATTTTCTATGAACATATCCACACCTGTCAGTGTCAGTGACGACACAGTACTCTCAGTACTCTCATAGAAAATGTATGAAAGAATAATTATCACGGTGCCGGTACTGTGACGGAACTGTGACTTCACTGATATGTGTGGATCGGCCTTAAGTGTTCCTGGACATGGTCATTGTCAGAAACGTTATGATTAATGTTTTTTCATTGTGCATGTGAGGTGTTTTTTTTACTCCAATATGTCGCTGCCGTACTATAGTTATTGATAATTACTGTTATTGATATTATAATACAGCGTAGTGTTTAATTGTACTAGGTGCCTCATTGTATCTTGCTTATATTCTCCTGCATAAATGTGTTTTGCTATATAATAATTAATGCTTCCAATTCATCTTACGTCTTATCTCATAAAGACCTATTTTATTATGTTGTTCATCATTTTCGAAATAAATTCAATAACTGTAGTATAACTGTTATCGTAAAATATAATATTTATTGGACGTAACGAAAGGTATTTCGAGAGCTGAAATAAGTGAAAAGCGGTAATTCCCGGGAGCATTAAAAATATTTAAATGGTATGTTACAGGCTATAATAATATATTTATGACAGTAGGGTTTTTTATTGATTGATAACGTACGAGGTTTAGCTGCACTCATCAAACACATGGTTAGGTACACTAGAAAATAATTCTATATGTGTAGTTGTGTACTCGGTCTATTTTACTTTGTGCCTATATCAAAAACGTACAATAGCAACACAATTTATTTATTTACACATGCACTACATCTATCGTAACAGTAACAATACTTATTCGATAGAGAAGTTATACCATATTCTACTTAACATCCTAACACAAAAGATTATATGAATAAATCATAACTAGCGATCCAATAAGTAGCCTTTGTAAATTCGTGAAAATAGGTAATGAATCTCAACAATGTGTTAAGACTGCAATAAGGGCTATGAACCAATTCTCATCCGGGCAATGATAGGTACCTATAGGTCTTATTGTACCATAAAGTGTACATCAACAAGTAAATAAAATGAGCCAGAGAAATAACAAGTAATGATAAAATAGTAAATCTTAAATTGTATGCAACACGAACGGTTTTTAATTACATATGGAAGAAGCATGCACGACACAATATGCGGGCTCCGTCGAAGCTATCAATATTTTTAACTGTGTTTTTACGTCACATTAAATACGTATCGTGATCTACTATTTATGTGGTACGTCGGCCATCGCGGTACTGTGAGAAAACAACGTGATGAAAATGGCATTACGTTAATTAAAAAAGAGTAATGGTGTCGAGATATTTCTCTGCAATATTTAAAAAATGATATGGAAGTAGCTGAGCTTGCAGTAACACATGCGTTATTTAGGGATACTGCTCCGCACTGGTGGATCGTAGCGTGATGTTATACAGCCTATCGCCTTCATTGAATAATTGATTATCCAATACAAAAATATTTTTTGAAGTCGGCATTATTCACATATTTTACAACTTTATATATATCAGATTGAAACGTAATTTAGTCTTAAAATACTATACAAAGAAATATATACAGAACATACAAATAAATATATACAGAACGCAAAGAAAAAAAATTGAGGGCGTAATGAAATTCATCCACATCGCCGTCAACTGGAAGCCTGCCCAGAACGCTGGCAGCATTGCCACGTTGTATGGCGATACTTACCTTCTGGGCCAAATACAACCCAGCCTTCTGGTCACGCGAGGCGTCGACCAGTCTCTTTGCGAGATCTCTAAAAAGAGATCTCGCAGTTGGGCCCCATGGACCCGACGTTTTGATCCCAAACGGCTCAAATACGTAATCCCCTACTAGGTTTACGTATTTGCGCCGTCTGAGGGTCTCCGCTGTAGCAGCAGCAGCGCCCGCACAACCGGCTGTGCTAGGAAGATGTGGTGGCGCGAGGGTATCGACACACGTTGCTTTCCATACCAAAGGCCTACCCAACTTCCATGGCATTAAAGACATACCGTCTGGTCTTTTGCCGTCGTCGCGTACCAGGCCCTGAGGTTCAAGGTGGGCTGGAACGCCAGCGGTGACAAGAGCCCGACGGAGAATGTCATTAAGATTGCCGTATCGTGAAATACGACCTGCGCTCCTGCTGCATGACAGGCCATGGTGACCAAGGCTGTCGACAGCCTCTCCACAGTGACAGCGATGTGGAGTAACACATGGCGCGCCTAAACGGAGGCAAGTGGCGATGCGGAAGGTCGTATCGTCCAGCATGGTACCTATATTGGGCGATGGCAGTGCTTGCTAGACGATGTGCTAAGAAGGTTTTCTCGTATTCTGCTGCAAAGCGGTCCATCCCACTGCCTCTGAGAGGATAAGTTTCAGGGTAACTCAGTGCTTGGACAAGCTCTTCTCCAAGTATTCATGGCATCGGTCTTACACGGCACCTCAGAATCGACCAGTGTTGGTGCTAAGATTTTCCTGGTCAATTCTGCAGTGCTGTGGACTGAGGACAGGAATGCTGGTAGGCTAACATCGGAAATATTTCGAATGCCGAGGCCGCCAAAACGTACAGGTAACGACGCCTGTAGCCACAATCGGTCATTCAGTGCTATATTCAAAATTTGACTAAGAGTATTTTGTATAATTTTGTCCATTTCAATGTGTAGGCTCGAATTTTTCCAAAAAGGCGACGCTCGAATAGCGTGGGTAAGTTTAGGCACGAAAAGACAATACCGAATTATAGTGAAAGCCGAAAGAATGTTAATTTTGAAGAGCCTGTCAGAAATTTCACTAAAATTTTGAATTTTTTCATGAGTAAATGTATCGAAACCTTCGTCTAAAATCGGGGACCCACGCAGGCGAAGAGAACTTTTTTCAATGTGTGTTATATTGGGAGTCAGAAATTGAAATTTAAAGTATAGAGGATTTATTTAAATTGTCGTTTATGAACATTTCACATTTAGTCGGATTTAGGTCTAAGCATATGGATGAACATTTAGATTTCAAGAAAGCCAGATCTTGATAAACAATCTCTACATCGCCTCCCAGGGTTCCATCATCTAGGTACCAGATATTGAATTTTGAATTTAACTGGCTCATGATTGGGTGAATAGCTAAGCTAAAAATGAGTGGTCCAAGAGGGTCACCTTGTTGACAGCCAACGGCGGATTCCAGAAGATTTTCCTATTTTTTTAGTCGGCATAATAGTTTGTGAGATAGGCTCGTTCAACCAAACAAACAAACTCTTCAGCTTTATTATTTTAGTTATTTTTTTTGTCTAAAGGCGATAATGCACATAATTTTGAGCCTTGACAACTGATCTATTTGTAAAGAATAATAAATTAATTTAATATGAATATTTATAAATAAATATAATTATGTAAGTGTGCTCAATCGTTTTTTTTTTCATAGAACCTACTATCAAAATATGGAATTCATATTTATATTTTGTTTAAGTGTAACATGTAACAATAGATAACAGACTCGACTTTGGTTTATAAGATAACTTAAAACTTAAACCTTTTAACGGGCATGTGATAGCAATAAAATATATTTAAGAAGATTAGTTTCATTGTTAATATCAACCCATGTTAAGTATTTGCATAATTATAGGTCAAATGCTTAATAAAAATGAAGACTTACGATAAGGTAAGTTTTATGAAACAAATTACATAAGTATAATGTTTATTTCGCTAGACGATATACCTTTAAGTACTTTTTATATTCTGACATAAATATAGGTAGTTACATATGTCTTTTACATTATCCTCACTATACAGGAATTTGGTTTACTATACCAAGCTCGCCAGATGTATTGGTTTAGGGTTCAATGTCGAGTTAAGTCTCTTCGTAAAGATATGTACTATTTGCTTTGTGTAAGTAAATACACGTTAGGTAGGCCAAATCGCCTCTGGCGACACCAACGATACGAATAGTGACCCTTTACATTCATAATTGTGAACTTTCAACATTTTTATTTTACCTAATACAGTTAAGATACTATGAAAAGGTATATACAGTACACACCTTCTGCACGGAAACCTTTTCATTCAGTTCATTGCAGACTCATTTCCAACAAGCCACTTCCTTCATTTTCAGTTTGCCGAGTAGTCTAGGTACAACAGAGTTTTTACTATCTTCAATGTGAGACGATATGTTATAAGCCAAGTCTCGCTCCGCTTGGCTGAAAATCTAGATGTTATCTAAGTACCAGTGTTGAGGTTTTGTACGAAGCTAGATTAATGGACAGAACGTAAAAACTTTGTACTGAACGCTAGCCATTAGGTTCTTAAGCTCTCTTTAACTACTGTTTTCTATATTTATAACGTGGATATTTTGCTGCACAGGTATTTCTTGTACATTCTATAAATCTAGGGTTAAGCTACGACGTACTATGGGTACCTATGTTGCTGCGCACTGCAAATGATAAACCAAATTTTAACAAAATATTTTACCAAAATATGCTTATGATAGATAATATTATAATACTATACTTGGTTTTTGGTCAAATTTACACGCTACATATGAATTATCGTTTCAATCTAAGACAGCGTAACGGGTACAAGTCTCCTGGTTAAAATATGACATAAACTATAAAAGCTCAGATTTAAGAAAATAACAACACAATTAGAAACCAACGTATCAAGAAAACACAATTGAAAACAATGTACATATTTCCTACTTATATAGCAGATTTATATAATTCACGTTAGGAGAAAGAACCTGTAGAGTTTCCTAGTTACTAAGCTAGAAAAAGTTAAGAATTCTAACAGCCCGTACATTTAATGACATATTTCCGAAGCAAGTGCGGTGGTTTTCTTATTGAATTTGTTCAGAAGTGATTGGCACGTCGAAGTATTGAGTTTTAAATTTTAGATACATTTTATTGATGCTCGTGAGAAAGGAGTTTTCATACAATATGATGGCTATATTGCGTTTCTGTCGTGATTTATTGTAGGCGACGTGGTTAAGGTAGTATTGAACTATTAACCGAGTTGCGTTTTCCTTCTCGTTCGCTTTTAGGTAAACTATTATAATCTTCACATTTGTGTGATTTAGCTATAGAATCTGTTTTAAATGTGAATGAGTATTGTTATTGTTAAAATGATGTGAAAATATTTAATCATAAGCACTTTTCTTTATACATATTGACCTAAGTTTTAATTAAGATTATTAATATTGAACCAACAAAAATATTTTACAAAATTGAATTCATAATCAAGTTTGTGACAATGCGTAGTAATAAAATAACATCACACTAGACTGGAGATTAATATTCTTAAAATATTTCCCATCGCCCCGGCATACTGTACAAACTAAACCTAGTATCTATTGAAACATATCGAGAGAATAATTATTTTGCAAATATTTATTTTTCCTGAAATCTATGGGAACATTTTTATAAAATTTCAAATGATTTAGAAGACCTTCTTTCTTTAAGCAAAAAAATTAAATATGAATATAAGAAGCAGATTATTTTATTGAAAGCAGAAGAGATTTCATCATTATTAATATGCCTAATCTGTCATAGTCCACTGCCAGATATAGGACTTTCCAATGGCATGCCACAGAAAGCAGATTTAATATTATTCAAACCGTATAGAAAGAGTAAAATATTTTATAAGGTTGTGATATCACCATCACAGCCTCCCGGACAAAATTCAGGTTATCATTGCAAGTATGTATGTATCTCTTTTTATTAATGACTACAATCTATTACAGAAATGGCCTCCCAACATATCAGATGGTATCATCGTTCATAAAGGTATATTCACATCTCGTCGTATAAATAACTTGACTGACCGCGTACAAAACATTACGGCAATATGTCAAAAGTTCCCATCTGTACGTGTGTGGCAGCCCTTTGTGGTACAACGTGACTTATCACATTTTGCCCTCCCTTTAAACGTGTTTCCTTTTTTTGTATACAATTTACGAGTGAACCTTTAATAGAATATTTATAGTTTTTCAATAAAGCAGCATATGATAAAAATATTCGACGGCAAATGCTGAAAGAGTTTCGTGTTAAGTTACTTTTTTACCTCATAGCGTACGCAGAATTTCAGCGAACACGTTTTGGTGTATCCATATGTTCGTAAATAAATAAAGTAACGTTATAGAATAATTGATAACTTTGTATGCTGGCTTCTACTGGTAAAGTTTTTCTGTAATATTTCGTACGCAACAGTGGTGTTTACGACTCTAATAGTAGTGCAAAGACATACTGATAGTTTCTGGTATACGTGTATAATACAGTTGAGCGTTTAAACAATACAAAGCTAATTAGGTCAAGAAACATTTAATTAAATTGCAGCACAAAAGCTGTACCGGAGAATGTCTTCTGTGCCCGCATCTTAGCAGTACTACAATCTTATCAATTACGCCTGAAGTCAACAAACATTTACTGCGATAGTCAACATGGGAGTCAATAAATCAACAAAAAGTCTTGTTATAAGTTTCTCACAGACCTGCAACATACTAGCGAGTGTTCCACAATTTGTAAAAGGAAGTAAAAGTTCTACGATTGGAAAAGTATCTAGGTTTAAAAAACGTTTTCGCCCACAACGTGATAAAGATGAGTTGCTCCACTAAAGTGCGATTCGCATTTTATGGCGGCGGCGTTGTCCTGCCGCTGACAAGAATAAATGTAGCAGCATACATTTTGCGGCGCGCAGGGCACAATTGACGTGTTCGTTTTGTACTAACGTGCAAATATTTCACCTGGACCTGTCAGTGTCACGCTAGCTACTGTGGGTGAACCGTAAGATCTAAATACCCGACGTTGATGATTAATTCTTTTGTGTCAGTGCGTGCTATTCTGTATGTATTGTGTCTTTCCAAACACTTGCGCGGGTGGTAAAATATGTGTATCATAATCATATTCACTAGTTATTAATTGATCTTATGTATTAGGTAAAGGTAAGTTTTTCAACTCCACTAAAAATAAGTATCTGAAATATCAATTTACCACATTTGAAAATCGTTTTAGAAAACCGTCACAGACAATACTTAAAAAAACCTTTATTTATCTTAAGACTACAACTGTCGAGTTATTTTATTATCTTCTTATCTGTTGTTAATAAAGGTCCAAGTGCCATTCCAAGTCTACTTGAAGCAATTACTTTCTACTTATGTAAAGTATGTACATTTAGAACGAAATTCTAAACTAGAGTACCTATTTTCCTCTAGAATAGTAATAATTTAGTCGTCCCGTACTTAACCCTAGTGCAATTAGAAACGAAAGCAATAAAGGCAGTGAAATATAGTTTTAGTCTAGATTCCTACACAGAACATATTTAGAGACCTTGCCAGGTTATTTAAGGACATCACCATACGGAAGGAGCAACCATTAAGTTGAAACTCGGTGTTGTGTACTCTTTTGGTTTATGCTGAAATAGAGATTCAAAACTTGGATGGTAGAGAAAGCTGGTCCAGGACCAAGTGATATTTGGATGTAAATCAAAACATAAGCCCAGTGACCAACAAGATTTGAGTTTCTTTGAGAGAATATACAAGTCTCAACAGAATTTAACATCCTGAGTGTTTCTGTGTGCCATCGATGGACCGAGTGCGTTGTTATGTCGTATTGTTTTTGGTTGATTGAAAATGATCTATAATTTGTATTTGAAGCAAGGTCAATGTACGAGTAGTTACCTAAAACATCGCGCCATTCCTGCGTCCAGAAATTGCGCATTGTCCTATACTCAGATCTCAAGCATTCAAACTCCAACTCTAAAGTACGATAAAATCTTATTTCTTTACTTGAATCAATATCCATAAACAAAATCGAATAATGCTTAAGCATTTTCAGGTAACAATGTCATTAGGAATTGAAAGAAATCAATGTGTTTCAATAAAACGCTTAGCGTTTCTTTTCGATTAAAGCGTCGACTTTTAATAAAATATGTACTGTCGCACTTTTGTAACGTAAAATTGTTTTCGAAGCTTTGAACTAAGGCCTATCTGTTTTTATCGAAGATATCGTTTTTGATAGTAGCATTTAATGCGTATCCATATAATTTAATTATTCTATGAAAGAACGGATGTTTTGCTTATAAATATTCTATTAGATCCATTCACTAAATGCTTAATCTATCTAAGTAGCATAATTACCTATAAGATAGTGCCAGTTACATTTCACTAATTGCTATCGATTAATTATGTAACGAAAATATAATTTTAGAATATTCAAACATGTATGACTAGGTATGTTAATTGTTTAAAACGGTACTACGACAAATTTATACGACAACTTCGAACGTTTCAGATATGGCACCTTCAAATACAGTTGAGCTAGTTATAAAGGCGGATTTGGTATCGCACTTAATGAACTCGGGTTATAAGATAAAGTTCACCAAGATGGGGTGATAACTGCCGACTGGGGAACGATGCCCTATCTATTTTTGCGAGGCCTTTACTCAATTTATAAGATAGCGACCTACTTTCTTAAGCTTTCTTGAAATATCTGAAATTGAAAGTAGGTATATAGACCTACCTGGTTTGCAATACGAAAAATAATTGTTTAATATGGCGACTTTCACATGCGCCATTTATGAAAATAAAACATGCTGGAAAAAGCAAATAAGTATCTTGAAGCAGTGGTAATTTGTAAAAACCAGATTTTTAATTAAGCAGACTGGTTAAAATACTTGATTGCAAGTGCTGCGATAAAACGTTTTGTTCATCCTAATTTAGCCACACCGAGAGATTTATTGCTCGCAATAGAGTTTTCCACTATGTTTGATATTATTAAGCATCATAGTTTATGATAGCTTAAGACTAATCTAGAAAAGGAAACTAGTGCGAAAAACACAATTTGTAGGAAATCTAGATAAAAATTAGTTGGCAATCAAATGATCCTGTGTTATTTTATACTAATATATAAAGCTGAAGAGTTTGTTTGGTTGGTTGAACGCGCTAATCTCAGGAACAACCGGTCCTATTTGAAAAATTATTTCAGTGTTAGACAAGTCATTTATCGAGGAACGCTATATAACATCACGCTATGATTCACGGGAGCGGAGCAGTAGCCTTAAATAACGCAGGTGTAACCGCAGGCATCATATAGTGTAAAATATAGAGAATCACTGATAACATAAACATGTAAAAACAAAACATTCAAAAACTATACTGATTAAAGTATTGCGATATTCATTCACCTCTGGCTCTTTTTATTTAACACAGCTTTTTAAGATGGAATCAAATAACACATTTTCTGTAACAACAATTTTATCAGCTGCTGTTATTGTATCTGATAAGTTAGAATAGTCAATTAGGCAAATTGAGTGTACGTGATCCAGAAATGGGCGAAATGTCACGAGTTAATATCATTACTGTAAAGTCGAGACTGTATACAAAAGTTTATATCCTCACAATTACTGTAGGGTCTATATTTATGAACAGATTAGTATCTTTTTGGCACTTTGTTGTCTCTAGTAAAAAATGTTTAAGATAGGGAACGGACATTCCAGCAATTCAACTATATTCGTTAGACTGTTAATATTGTTTTGTCCGTCAAGTGACTAGTCTGACGATTATGTACATGATGGTATTGTAAACTAACTGTTTTTAGAGCTTGACTAGGTTTTTGTCTCGTTTATATATTTAGTCGCTAATGGCTTATCTTTTTACATTCTGCTCTACATTTTTTATTAAAATAACGTATCCAGTTTGTTAGGATAAATAACATATTCTACGAGTGTTGCATTCAGGTTGTAATTTTCCTGCTTTGTCTTTTATAACCAATTTATATGTTGAACTCTTGTCACTTGTCACGTTTATCAGTTCTGTTATAGTAATCATCATCATATCAGCATATAGATGCCGACTGCTGGACATAGGCCAGCACTGGGCATGTATGTGCCTCTACCTATATTCCTCCTGAGATCAGGATGGCCAAAACCAAATTCATATTCAAGTTCAAAGTAAAGGAACTTTTGTTGGTTGCGTCGGCGAATGCATCATAAGTCGCTATCTTAACTAGGTATATGTATGTTTATGTATACATGTATTAGTGTAAATAAGTCTATAATTTATTTATCTCTCATTTTATGTGTAATTATGTATTTATTGCCGAGACGTAGGTCCCGGGTTCGATCCTCTGTTACCCCAGGCACACACCTCTGACTTTTCGAAGTTATTTGTGTATTACATTATATATTAATTATCGCTCGCTTAACAATGCTCCCGGTAGATGGCAATAGGCTCGCCCCTTATTACATTGGGACCGAAACATATCTGGCGAAGTGTGGGTGTGTAATACACCTCTGCCTACCCCTTCGGGGATAAAAGGCGTGAAGTTATGTTATTTATTGTGTATGGTTTTTTTTATATAATCATCATCAGCCCTTAACAGTCCACTGCTGGACTAGGCTCTCCTTTGAAAGGAGGAATTGGTCTACTATACCATGCTGGCCAATCGGGTTGGTATAGGGTTTGTATCAAGTTTACTTCTCTTACAGTGCTGTTCTCTGCATAATATACTCCCTCTGTCGGCTCTTACGACACCCAGGGGATGATATGGGGTGGTTACATTCCGTATTCTTAATCCGTCACCACACGGACAATATATTTATGCGGATATGATTATTATGACCAATAATTCTAATTTAATAATTAGTACTTTTTCTGCACCACTCCAAGGTAGACTGGTCGATAATGTCCATGGCATTAAGTCCACCTATATACTTTGTGTATATGAAGAAAATCTTGTATCCTTAGAGACGCTAAATAACATTTTAACGACAATTTCATTATTATTTGTGGAGAGAAAACTCCCTATAAGTCTACGTATAATCCAAAAGCTTTATTAAAGCGGGTTCCTGAATATAACGCTGAAATACATAATCCCGAATTACTCGTTAACTAACAACCGATGTAGCTGAAAAACCCCTTTTTCTGAATATTAATTATTAAAGAAATTATCAAAGGAAAGGCCGTTTGAAGGGTAAGGAAAATTGGGGTGTCCGAAACCGTAATAATTATATCGCAATTTCTTCAATTATATTCAAATAATTGTTACGGTACCGATACCACAGTGAGGGAAATGAATGGCTGTAATAGGGTTCGTTATCTTTGTATTTAGGTACACGAAGCTATAATTGTACTTTCCTGAAATGTTTTTGCATTGCTTTCGTTTTAATTATCGCCCATGTTGCGTTAATGAGAAATACACAGCTTCTATATGCGGGTATGTGAAGGTATAATTAAACAAATATTTCATGTTGAGCAATAACAACTTTTGTGAAATTAAACAGTAAATTTATTTACTTTCTGTTATTATTGAACGGAAATTAATTATTAAAATAATTATTTTGCTGTTGTAGCAATAAAGGAAATATTTATAAGATGCTAAGACATATGCTTTGGCGCCAGAGTTTTCTTTAAACAGATAAGACAAAATATTAGATTATCACTATTCTCTTAATTGCGTAACTGCACATGTAAGTATCTTCAGTGGAAGTGATGGCTGACTTTGTTCTCCGAGGTACGATGCAAGCGACAATTCACTATTTAAAAGACAGTGCGCAACGTGATCTCTATCAAACCTGAGACTCCCTACGTGGCCATTTTTTTACTGGTCGGTTATGGCCCCCATTGAGCTATTGCAGAATGTAGTTGCATAAAATTACTAAACACATGTTGCATAAACTACATTTATTTGTTTTAGGTCATTTAAAAAAAAAGCAATTCACCCATTCATTCTAGAACTACCAAGGTCTCGTACTTAGTTTTAAGTGAACGTTCCATAAACCAGTACAAAGTTGGACCAACAATAGAACATCCAAACTCCAATAAAACTGTAATAACTGCATAGCTTCCATAAAGGTATTATAAAGCAGATCGTTAAGGTTATATGTCAGTATCTATGACTGTGACATAGTAGAGGATTGCATGATTGCATGCAACTATGTATTTTGATGTAAGTTTTCGTATCAACTATCCCACAGTACCCAATATTCTGACTAATGTTGCTAGACATTTGCATCATTATAATGCTTCAATATGTTTTTCTGTCTATGGACTAATAGTAAGTAGTTGCTTATATTTCATTGTGGATTTAACCACGAATATGAAGAGCTGTTCGCATATTACCTACGTGCGGTGTTAATAAGGCGATATTGGCTAGAATATTTTAGCTTGCCTAGCAACTAGTTTTATTTCGCCACACAAATTATAAACCAAAATGTATGGTGTACTACGCGTCGTTTCGCATATCTGCGTCCATTTTGCATGTAGTGTAAAAATATACTCAGTCGAATGACCCCTTATTATAACCCTTATTATTATCACGTACTCTGTCGGTCGTTTGCGATGTTATATTACATAACTATATACGTTATTCGTTTTATAAAGTTAATGATTGCCCAAAAACATATAAAAGTGTTATTGGGTTTTTCCGTTAGGAAATTCTCAGTAGCAGCTCGGAGTCTGGTAATGTGCCCGGTACGGCAATAGGCTCGCCCCCTATTACGTGGGACCTAAAAATTCATGGCGAAATGTGGGTATTATATCACACCTCTGCCTACCCCTTCGGGGATACAGGCGTGAGACTATAAATAAAATAAAAAACATATAGGTCGGTAAAGTCCACCATGAATACGAACCTTCAATTCCTGATTCAAGACTGGATTACATCGCTGTTATACAGTACTTGTACTGTATAGTACATAAGTTTAAAGTACTATAAAACCTTAAATACGACATGAACGTCATTATTAACACGCTACAAAGTCTTCAAACTTAGCACTGATAAAGTTTTTAAACTCATTGCACCGGGATTGATGTTTTGGTTACGTGAATTTTATATTGCACTGGAGGATGCCCGCACAATTTCTTTAATTTAAGGGTAGTTCTTACTTATAAAATCCTTACGTTACTGACTGACTGACAAGCTAAAGCCGAAACTACTCGGCGTAAGAAGCTGAAATTTTGCATGTATGTTCCTTGGGGACCTTAGGGGTGCACTAAGACGGGATTTCTTGAAATTCCCACGGGATCGGGCAAAACGGGAAATTCGAAAATATTTGCGTGCGAAGCCGCTGGCGTCGACTACTAATCAATGAAATAGTAATCAATATAAATTAATATATTATTGAGAGGAAACATTGCTATCTTACATAATCATAATATCTAAACATATATCATCATCATCATCATCATCAGCCTTTATCAGTCCACTGCTAGACTAGGCCTCTCCTTTGAAAGGAGGAATTGGCCTACTATACCACGCTGGCCAAACGGGTTGGTATAGGGTTTGTATCAAGTTTTCCTTCTCTTACAGTGCTGTTTTCCGCATAATATGCTCCCTCTGTCGGCTCTTACGACACCCATGGGATGATATAGGGTGGTGACAATCCGTATTCTTAATCCGTCACCACACGGATAAAACATATATATAAGTACATAAATTCGAGAGGAAATAAATAGCCCTCTTACAAAAAAAAATATATTAGTTATAAATATAACCTTATAGTGTTAATAAATAAGAAAATAAGAAGTGTCCGACGTATAATACTGATTAATATAGCGTAAGCTGTTCTTGACTGTACTTGGTCGGTATTGCAAACTTTGCATAGCAGTCTGTTGGTATCTCATCTAGCCTATCGCTGCGTTGCAATTCTTGGTTTGACAATTGAAGTATCATCTGATAAAATATAGCATTAGTTATCACTCCGGGGTTCACCGAATGTAAAAACAATGATCTATTTTATTTATTCTTATTAATATGTTATGTATAAAACCTTATTCTTGTATAAAATAACTACTCAACGGCTTTCTTATTCCACATTAAGATATGTTACATCAAAACATGGTTTATTTAGCCGCGCCATTAGTGAGAGCATCAACACTCAATACATTTCCACGGCGAATAGAACACGTCCATATGTTAGCACCAACCACGAATCGTGTAGATCCAAATAAAATAACACTTCACTGCATTCGAAAAACATTGTGAAAAGAAAGTAAATTGTATTGTATTAAGGTTTACAGTACGGCACGCTGAATTTTTGTGACTGATTCTTCGCTGGGTGCTTCGTTCTATAAATAATCTGTTGACACTTCTCACTATGTGTAGTCCACCACGCTTCCTAGCTCTAGTTTGGTAGACATGTTTATCGAGAGCATTATGAAGGACTTTTAAACATTTACATTTCCTCACAAGCTATTCCTTTCTTCTTCCTTCCATAACTAAAATTTAATCCTCACATAACTTTACAATTTAATGGTTAATGATCGCTTACTAAACGGCGAAGGAAAACATCGTGAGGAAACCTGCATGTCTGAAGTTCTCCAGCATGTTCTTGAAAGACGTGTGAAGTCTGCCAACCCGCACTTGAGCAGCGTGGTGGTCTGTGGCCTTATGCTTCTCACAAGGAGAAGAGGCCCGTACTCAGCATTGGGACAGTTTATATACAGGACTAATGACAATAATTTTGCCAATTCACTGGTGCGCGCATTATGGTAACATACCAAGATAGTCTTCAAATACCTGACACTGAATATTCTTGCAAAAAGATGTTGCATATCCTTTCTGTAATACTAACCCGCCTTTAAAATAAAGGGATCGAGGAAATGAAAATGAAGATTTTGTCACGAGCTTCGTCCCATAACTAGAAATTTAATCCCCACATAACTTTGCCATTTCACTTGTGCCTGCCGTAGGTTACGATAGATACCAAGATTCTCGGCGTAGTTATCTATCAGATTTTACACTAGGCTGTCGCTGGTTTATAGGTGATATAAATAAACATTTTAATATAATTATATGTGGTACGCCATAGAAAGCAGACGATACTTGGTGAGTAGATAAAATCCGAATACGTAATCTTGAAATGCCTAACACTGAATATTCTCGCAAAAATGATGCTGCATATCCATTCTGAAATACGAACCCGCCTTTAAAGTAAAAATAAAGGGATCGAGGAACAAATGTACAGCTACCTTATCTCGCTTTGTTCAATTAGGAGGTATGAACAACGCGAACTGAAGCAACGGTCTGTTTCGAGCTATTACTAGTATTACCTTTCAGTAAATGTTGCGGCACCAACGCAGTTAGTCTACCTATAGAAAATATTTTGGAGAATTTCTGTAAACTCTTTTAACGAAGAAATACGATAAGAATGTTGCTCTTAGGGAGGTAATGGTGGCCATTCGTTAGCTCAAATCTTTTTACATACAGTACGTTGAAAACTTGACAAACAAACATACAGAGTGATGGCAAGCTGTTATTTTTGTTAATGTGTAAAAATACCGGTGAAGTTATTATACCAATGCCGATTTTGTGATAAATAAGACGAGCAGAAGGACCTAGCGGCAATATCCGAAAAAAGTATCCTTAACCATGAGATCTTCCTCAGATCCTGAGATGGTCCTCATAATCTACACATATAAATAAAATTGGAGTGTCTGTTTGTAATATTAAAATAACCGATTTTAATGAATGCATATCAATGTACACACGGTACATACATATATACCAAAATGACATTTCTTACGATTTTTGTATGTCTGTCTGTTTGTTCTCGCTAATCTCTGGAACGGCTGGACCTATTTTGACGGGGCGTTCACTGACGAATAGCTGATGTACCAAGGAGTACCTTAGGCTATAAATTAACCGGGTACGCGAAGTAGTTCCCTCAGGACGCGGGTGTGACCGCGGGGAAACAGCTAGTATTACATAAACCTGTTACTCAGATATTTTCTAAATGTCACTATTATCAACTTTACAAACATTATATAATACATACTAAAATATCAAGCCTACCCACAATTAATTGTTCTAACCTTTTCTATCTAGGTTTAACCTAGGCAAATTACAAAACAATCGCGTTTTAAGTCACTGGAGCGCTCACATACATACCTACCTACCATTTTGTGACAGCAGAATTAGATACAAATTTTACGGCGCATGAAATACGTATCGTGATCCACTATGTATGTGGTACGTCGGCCACCACGGTGCTGTGAGAAAACAACGTGATCGAAATGGCATTACGTTAATTTAAAAAGTTACGTGTGTTCAATAGTTAACTTTCCCATAGAACCTACAAGCTCAGCTGGGACCATCATTAAAATATGTAACTAATATTACTATTTTGTGTAAATATAACATGTAAGTAACAATAACAGAATCGACTTTAAATAAAACCATAACTTAAACCTGTTAACGGACATGGGATAGTAATAAAATATATTTAAGAAGATTAGTTTCATCGCTAATATGAACCCATGTTAACTATTTGCATAGTTATAGGTCAAATGCTTACTAAGCGCTGATTAATAAAAATTAAGATTTATATAAGGTACCTAAGTTTTATGAAACACATTATAATGTTGATTTCGCTACATGATATACCATTTAGTGCTTTTTAGATTCTGACATAAATATAGGTAGTTAAATAATTATGTCTATTACATTATCCTCACTATACAGGGATTTGGTTTCCTATACCAAGCTCGCCAGATGTGTTGGTTTAGGGTTTAATGTCGAGTTTAGTCTCTTCGTAAAGATACTATTTGCTTTGTGGAAGTAAATAGATACACGCCAGGTAGGCCAAGTCACCTCTTACGACACCAACGATATGGAATAGTGACCCGTTACATTCATAATTGTGAACATTCAACATTTTTATTTTACCTAATACAGTTAAAGTACTATGAAAAGGTATATACAGTACACACAGTGCAGACTCATTTCCAACAAGCCTCTTCCTTCATTTTCAGTTTGCCGAGTAGTCTACGTACAGCACAGTTTTTATTATCTTCAATGTGATATGTTATAAGCCAGGTCTTGCTCCGCTTGGTTGAAAGTCTAGATATTATCTAAGTACTAGTGTTGAGGTTTTGTACGAAGCTAGATTAATGGACAGAACGTAAAAACTTTGTACTGAACGCTAGCCATTAGGTTCTTAAGCTCTCTTTAACTACTGTTTTCTATAATTATGACGTGGATATTCTGCTGCATTCAGGTATTTTCTATTTTACAACAATTTCTAGGTTTTAGCCACTAATTACTATCAGTACAATATTGGCCAGGATATTCGAATATTCTTATTGACAATATTTTGATCACTGCAAATGTTAAACCAAATTATATCAGTAGGTTAATAAAGTCAAAATATGAGTATGATAGATGCCAATAGCTATAAGTACAGATATTATAATACTATACTTGGTTTTAGGTAAAATTTACACGCTACATATGAATTATCATTTCAATCTAAGACAGCGTCACGGGTACAAGTCTCCTGGTTAAGATATGACATAAACTATAAAAGCTCAGATTTAAGAAAATAACAACACAATTAGAAACCAACGTATCAAGAAAACACAATTGAAAACAATGTACATGTTTCCTACTTATATAGCAGATTCATATAATTCACGTTAGAAGAAAGAACCTGTAGAGTTTCCTAGTTACTAAGCTAGAAAAAGTTAAGAATTCTAACAGCCCGTAAATTTAATGACATATTTCCGAAGCAAGTGCGGCGGTTTTCTTATTGAATTTGCTCATAAGTGATTGGCACGTCGAAGTATTGAATTTTAAATTTCAAACACATTTTATTTATGGCAGTCAGAAAGGAGTTTTTATACAATATGCTGGTTACATTGCGTTTCTGTCGTGATTTATTGAAGGAGAGCATGTATTCATACGTCGCCGACGTGGGTTAGGTAGTATTGAACTATTATTGACCGAGTTGCGTTTTCCTTGTCGTTCGCTTTTATAGGTAAACTATTATAATCTTCACATTTGTATGATTTAGCTATAGAATCTGATTTAAATGTTAATGAGTATTGTTGTTGCTAAAATGATGTGAAAATATTTAATGACAAGCACTTTTATTTATACATATTGACTTCTTTATACATATTGACTTAAATTATAATAAGAATATTAATATTGAACCAACAAAAATATTTTACAAAATTGAATTCATAATCAAGTTTGTGGCAATGCGTATCTAGTAATAAAATAACATCACACTATTATTGACCGAGTTGCGTTTTCCTTGTCGTTCGCTTTTATAGGTAAACTATTATAATCTTCACATTTGTATGATTTAGCTATAGAATCTGATTTAAATGTTAATGAGTATTGTTGTTGCTAAAATGATGTGAAAATATTTAATGACAAGAACTTTTATTTATACATATTGACTTCTTTGTACATATTGACTTAAATTATAATAAGAATATTAATATTGAACCAACAAAAATATTTTACAAAATTGAATTCATAATCAAGTTTGTGGCAATGCGTATCTAGTAATAAAATAACATCACACTATTATTGACCGAGTTGCGTTTTCCTTGTCGTTCGCTTTTATAGGTAAACTATTATAATCTTCACATTTGTATGATTTAGCTATAGAATCTGATTTAAATGTTAATGAGTATTGTTGTTGCTAAAATGATGTGAAAATATTTAATGACAAGCACTTTTATTTATACATATTGACTTCTTTATACATATTGACTTAAATTATAATAAGAATATTAATATTGAACCAACAAAAATATTTTACAAAATTGAATTCATAATCAAGTTTGTGGCAATGCGTATCTAGTAATAAAATAACATCACACTAGACTGGCGATTAATATTCTTAAAATATTCCCATCGCCCCGGCGCGCGGCGCTGCATACTGTATAAACTAAACCTAGTATCTATTGAAACATATCGAGAGAATAATTATTTTGCAAATATATTTTTTTCCTGAAATCTATAGGAACATTTCTAAGGTCTTTCTTTAAGCAAAAATTTTAAATATGAAAATTAAAAGCAAATAATTTTATTGAAAGCAGATTTCATCATCATTTATATGCCTAACCTGCCATAGTCCACTGCCGGATATAGGACTCTCCAATGGCATGCCACAGAAAGCAGATATAATATTGTTCAAACCGTATAGATAGAGTAAAATATTTTATAGGGTTGTGATACACCATCACCGCCTCCCGGACAAAATTCAGGTTATCATTGCAAGTACGTACGTATCTCTTTTTATAAATGACAATAATCTATTACAGAAATGGCCCCCAACATATCAGATGGCATCATCGTTCATAAAGGTATATTCACATCTCGTCGTATAAATAACTTGACTGACCGCGTACAATACATTACGGCAATATGTCAAAAGTTCCCATCTGTACGTGTGTGGCAGCCCTTTGTGGTACAACGTGACTTATCACATTTTACCCTGCCATAAAACGTGTTTCCCTTTTTTGTATACAATTTACCAGTGAACCTTTAATAGAATATTTATAGTTTTTAAATAAAGCAGCATATAATTAAAATATTCGACAGCAAATGCTGAAAGAGTTTCGTGTTAAGTTACTTTTTTACCTCATAGCGTACGCAGAATTTCAGCGAACACGTTTTGGTGTATCCATATGTTCGTAAATAAATAAAGTAACGTTATAGAATAATTGATAACTTTGTATGCTGGCTTCTACTGGTAAAGTTTTTCTGTAATATTTCGTACGCAACAGTGGTGTTTACGACTCTAATAGTAGTAATCGATTTTAGTAGTGCAAAGACATGCTGATAGATTCTGGTATACGTGTATAATACAGTTGAGCGTTTAAACAATACAAAGTTAATTAGGTCAAGAAACATTGAGTTGAATTGCAGCACAAAAGCTGTCCCGCAGAATGTCTTCTGTGCCCGCATCTTAGCAGTACTACAATCTTATCAATTACGCCTGAAGTCAACAAACATTTACTGCAATAGTCAACATGTTAGTCAATAAATCACCAAAAAGTCGTGTTATAAGTTTCTCACAGACCTGCAACATACTAGCGAGTGGTCCACAATTTAAAAAAGGAAGTAAAAGATCTACGATTGGAAAAGTATCTAGCTTTAAAAAACGTTTTCGCCCACAACGTGATAAAGATGAGCTGCTCCGCTAAAGTGCGATTCGCATTTTATCGCGGCGGTGTTGTCCTTCCGCTGACAAGAATAAATGTAGCAGCATACATTTTGCGGCGCGCTGGGCACAATTGACGTGTTCGTTTTGTACTAACGTGCAAATATTTCACCTGGCCCTATCAGTGTCACGCTAGCTACATGTGGGTGGACCGTAAGATCTAAATACCCGACGTTGATGATTAATTCTTTTGTGTCAGTGCGTGCTATTCTGTATGAATTGTGTCTTTCCAAACACTTGCACGGGTGGTAAAATATGTGTATCATAATCATATTCACTAGTTATTTGATCTTATGTACTAGGTAATAGTTAGTTTTTCAACTCCACTAAAAATAAGTATCTGACATATCAATTTACCACATTTGAAAATCGTTTTAGAAAACCGTCTACGAACAATACTTAAATAAAACACAATTTTATTTCTCTTAAGACTACTTCTGTCGTGTTATTTTATTATCTTCTTATCTATTGTTCAAGTGCCATTCCAAATCTACTTGAAGCAATTACTTTCTACTTATGTAATGTATGTTCATTTAGAACGAAATTCTAAACTAGAGTACCTATTTTCCTCTAGAATAGTAATAATTTAGTCGTCCCGTACTTAACCCTAGTGCAATTAGAAACGAAAACAATAAAGGCGGTGAAATATAGTTTTAGTCTAGATTCCTACACAGAACATATTTAGAGACCTTGCCAGGTTATTTAAGGACATCACCATACGGAAGGAGCGACCATTAAGTTGAAACTCGGTGTTGTGTACACTTTTGGTTTATGCTGAAAATAGAGCTTACACTTGGATGGTAGAGAAAGCTGGTCCAGGACCAAGTGATATTTGGATGTAAATCAAAACATGAGCCCAGTGACCAACAAGATTTCAGTTTCTTTTCCTGCGTCAGTTGCCACTTAAAAATAGTTTTTTTAAAACCTATTTTTTTATTAAGCAGACTCGTTAAGATGTTTTATTGAAAGTTCTGCGAAAACGTACTTTACTTTCAGCAAATATTTATACTAATTAGGTTGTCACATCCTGAGTTTTATTACCCGCAAAGAGTTTTACCCTACCTTTGATATTACTAAGCATCATAGTTTATGCTAGCATAAGACTAATCTAGAAAAGAAAACATACGGGACATATCGTATTTGTTGAAAATCTAAAGGAAATGAAGTTGGCAATCAATCCTATATTATGTAAAATATAACGCATAACTGATAACATAAACATGTAAAAACAAAACTTTCAAAAACTATACTGATTAAAGTAATGCGATATTCATTCACCTTTGGCTCTTTTTATTTAACAAAGCTTTTTAAGATGGAATCAAATAACACATTTTCTGTAGCAACAATTTTATCAGTTGCTGTTATTGTATCTGATAAGTTAGAATAGTCAATTTGGCAAATTGAGTGTACGTGATCCAGAAATGGGCGAAATGACACGAGTTAATATCATTACTGTAAAATCGAGGCTGTATACAAAAGTTTATATCCTCATAATTTCTGTAGGATCTATATTTATGAGCAGAACTAATCTTTTCTTCACTTTGTCGTCTCTAGTAAAAAAAATTAAAGATGGAACGGGAGGCATTCCAGCAATTCCACTATATTCTTTACTGTTAACAATGTTTTGTCTGACGATTACGTTCATGATAATATTGTAAACTGTTTTCAGAGCTTGACTATGTTTTCGTCTCGTTTATATATTTAGTCGCTAATGGCATAATTTTTTATAATCTTACTAGAGGATGCCCGCAGTTACACTCGCGTTATTTAAGGCTACTGCTCCGCTCCTGTCGCTCATAGCGCGATGTTATATAGCCTATAGCCTACCTCGATAAATGGGCTATCTAACACTGAAAGAATTTTTCAAATCGGACCAGTAGTTCCTGAGATTAGCGCGTTTAACCAAACAAATAAACAATCAAATTCTCAGCTTTATATATAAGTATAAGATTAAGTACTTAATGCTGCTCTAAATTATTTAATAAAATAACGTATGCAGTTTGTTCGGATAAATAACATATTCTACGAGTGTTGCATTCAAGTTGTAATTTTCCTGATTTGTCTTTTATAACCAATTTATATGTTGAACTCTTGTCACTTGTCGCGTTTATCAGTTCTGTTATAGTAATTATCATCATATTATCAGCATATAGATGCCAACTGCTGGACATAGGCCAGCAGTGTGCATCCAGTTATATTCCTCCTGAGAACTCGCTTAACAATGTGGCATGTGTTAGGCTCGCCGCTATTACATTGAGACCGAAACATAACTGGCGAAATATGGGTGTGTAATACACCTCTGCCTATCCTTTAGGTGATAAAAGGCGTAAAGTTATGTTATGTGTTATGTTATTTATTGTGTATGTTTTTTTAAATAATATATTCATCATCAGCCTTTAACAGTCCACTGCTGGACTAGGCCTCTCCATTGAAAGAAGGAATTGCCTTAGGTACTATACCACGCTGGCCAAACGGGTTGGTATAGGGTTTGTATCAAATTTTCCTTCTCTTACAGTTCCGTTCTCTGCATAATATACTCCCTCTGTCGGCTCTTACGACACCCAGGGGATGATATGGGGTGGTGACATTCCGTATTCTTAAGCCGTCACCACACGGACAATATATTTATGCGAATATGATTATTATGACCAATAATTCTAATTTAATAATTAGTACTTTTTCTGCACCACTCCAAGGTAGACTCGTAGATAATGACAATGGCATTAAATCCACCTATATACTTTGTGTATATGAAGAAAATCTTGTATCCTTAGAGACGCTAAATAACATTTTAACGACAATTTCATTATTGTTTGTGGAGACAAAACCCCCTATAAGTCTACGTATAATCCAAAAGCTTTATTAAAACGGGTTCCTGAATATAATGCTGAAATACATAATCCCGAATTACTCGATAACTTACAACCGATGTAGCTGAAAACCCCCTTTTTCTGAATATTAATTATTAAAGAAATTATCAAAGGAAAGGCTGTTTGAAGGGTATGGAAAATTGGGGAGTCCGGAAACGTAATAATTATATCGCAATTTCTTCAATTATATTCAAATAATTGTTACGGTACCGATACCGCAGTGAGTGAAACGAATGGCTGTAATAGGGTTCGTTATCTTTGTATTTAGGTACCCGAAGCTATAATTGGACTTTCCTGAAATGTTTTTGTATTGTTTTCGTTTTAATTATCGCCCATGTTTCGTTAATGAGAAAAACAAAGCTTCTATATACGACTATGTAAAGGTATAATTACACAATAATATTTCATGTTGAGCAATAACAGCTGTTATGAAATTAAATAGTAAATTTATTTAGTTTCTGTTTTTATTGAACGCGTATTCATTGTTAAAATAATTACTTTGCTTTGTAGCAACATAGAAGAAAATTATAACATGCCAAGATACCTATAATTGCTTAAGACTCCAAAGTTTTCTAGTTTATCGAGATAAGACAGATTATTAGATTTGCCTCGGAGATACATTTTTAAGGAGAAACTACTGTCTGAATTCCGTTACCGGACATGTAAAGATCTTCAATATCTTCAAAACAGTGGGAGCGAAGGCTGACCTTACTCTCTGAGGCACGAAGCAAGCGACAATTACCAATTTACGGGACAGTGATGTTCAGATGCGTGTTCTCTTAAACCGGAGATCCTCTAAGCTGCCAACTTATTGTCCCCCACTGAGCTATTGCACACTGTTGCATACAATTACAGGGTGAGAGCCGATACGCCCCTCAAGATTCGCCCCTTCATAGGAATTTATTTTCTAAGAAGGGGCGAAGCTTGGTATGGGCGAGAGGCGGGGCGTATTGCAATTGGGTGAGAACCCAATTACAAAACAATTGTTACATATACCTACTACATTATTTCTTTAAGCCATTTAGCAAAAAAGCTATTCACCCTTTCATTCTAAAAGTACCAAGGTCTCAAAGTTTATTTTAAGCAAACGTTCCATAAACCAGTACAAAGTTGGAATAACAATAGAACATCCAAACTCCAATAAAACTGTAATAACTGCATAGCTTCCATAAAGGTATTATAAAGCAGACCGTTAAGACGCTGACAACAGCCAAATGCCAAAAATAGGCTTGTCTCAAACATTTTTTTTGCTAAATCTGTAAAGTTTGTGACGGCGGAAAAATATATGTTAATCTTGAACATAGTTCTGAGCACACTGTTGTATTCAAAACACATTTTTGAAAAGTTTTTTCGATACAAAAAAATTGTAAACTAACCTCTTAAAATGATGTTACAACAAAAATATCTGTATTACTTATCAACGTACGTTGGTAAAATTTATAACAATAACGTATCATAATTAAATACAGAACTTGGTTGTTTTTGATTTTTCACTACTCAACTTATTTTTAAGTAATTAATTTATTTTATGGTTTGTAAAAAGTTCTGAACGTCCCGTCGTGGTTGCGCTTCTCTTTCTTATGTATACAATCCGACAGTGACAGCAGCAGCTCAACTCAATAGCGGTTGTCAGCGCCTTAAGGTTACATGTCAGTATATGACTTGACAATGTCTATGACACAGTAGAGTATTGCATGCATTGATATATATGTACTAAAGTGCATGCAACTATGTATTTTGATGTAAGTTTTCGTATTGACTGTCCAACAGTACCCAATATTCTGACTAATGTTGCTAGACATTTCCATCAATATTAAGCTTCAATATGTATTTGTGTCTATGTACTAATCGTAATTAGCTGCTTAAAATTAATTGTGGATTTAATCACTGCCGAATATGTAGTATATGAAGAGGTCTCTGTTCGCATATTACCTACGTGCGGTATTTCAGTAATAATTGATTAGGTATGATTATGATTATAATAAGCCGATATTGGCTAGAATATTTTAGCTTGCCTAGCAACTAGTTTTATTTCGCCACAAAATTATAAACCAAAAAGTATAGTGCACTACGCGTCGTTTCGTATATGTGCGTACATTTTGCACGTAGAAGATAGTGTAAAAATATACGCAGTCGAATAAACCCTTATTATAACCCTTATTATTATCACGTAGTTTGCTGGTCTTTTGTGATGTTATATTACAGAACTATATACGTTATTCGTTTTATAAAGTTAATGATTGCCCAAAAACATATAGGTCGGTAAAATCCACTATGAATTCGAACCTTCAATTCCTGATTCAAGACTGGATTACATCGCTGTTACAATAACATTCATTGGAAAATTTTCCTCGGTTCGCGACATGCAACTTTGTTGCTAGGTCGATACACCAGGAGAACAGAAGCCTAAAGTACTATAAAACCTTAAATACGACATGAACTTCATTATTAACACGCTACAAAGTCTACAAACTTAGCACTGATAAAGTTTTTAAACTCATTGCATCAGGATTGATGTTTTCATTACGTAAAATTCACGTATATTATATTGCACTAGAGGATGCCTTTAGATACGCCCGCACATTTTCTTACATTTAAACCTTTCTTGCCATTCTTAGAATTTCGGACAATTCCTTATATGCCAATATCAGCCTCCTGCGCCCAATCTTCAGTCAGTCATAAACACAATAATTTTATTAATAAGAATAAAATAGTTTATTATTATTTTTACATTCAGTGAAAACCAGAGAGATTTCCCGAAATTTCTATGGGATCAGGAAGACACGTTTAAATTAAAATAAAATGTGCGAGCATAGGCGGGCATTCTCTAGTGTTATGTATAAAATACTATTACAGTACAAAATAACTACTCAACAGCATTCTTATTCGACATTAAGATATATTAGAACAAAACATGGTTTATTTAGCCACGCCATTACTGAGCACATCAGCACTCAATCCATTTCCTCGGCGGATAAAACACGTCTATATGTTAGCAACAACCACGCATCGTGTAGATCCAAATAAAATAACACTTCACTGCGTTCGAAAAACATTGTGAAAAGAAAGTAAAACGTATTGTATTAAGGTTTTCAGTACACCACGCTAACTTTATGATACATATTTTTTGCAAGCTGATCGTGATACTTGGCTAAATGGGCCATTGTGCGAATATATTTGACACTGTATAAGAGCTACCTTCCTGATTATCTATAGCCATGTAATAATTCAACTACTGCAATAATAAATGGTAATCTAAACAAAGATTTCTATTTTTGTAACGAATAAACTAAAAATGTACTGGACCAATTTGAAAAAATTTACTGCACCATTATATAATGCGGCATAATAAATAACTTCAGCCGTTACTATATAAATATACTATCTCACAGGTGGGTAAGGGCCTCATGCCAATGTGAGAATGTTAAGTCATAATCCACCACGTTAACTAAACCTTCGAGAACAATATGAAAAACTGACAGAAATTCAGATTTCCTCACGAGATTTTCCTTCACCGTGAAGCAATCTGTTGGCTTTCACACTTGCAGCCTAGTGTCTATAAGTAACTTGACGTAACTAGATAAAACTCGAATCTGTAATCTTGAAATACCGAACACTGAATATTCTGCCAAAGAAGATGCCGCATATCCATTCTGAAATACGAACCCGCCTTTAAAGTAAAAATAAAGGTATCGAGGAACAAATGTACCGCTGCCTTATCTCGCTTTGTTCAATTAGGAGGTATGAACAACGCCAACTGGAGCAACGGTCTGTTTGGAGCTATTACTAGTATTACCTTTCAGTAAATGTTGCGGCACAAACACAGTTAGTCTACCTAAAGAAACAGTTTTTGGAAGTATCTGTAGACTCTTTTAACGAAGAAATACGATAACAATGTTGGTATTAAGGCGGTAACGGAATTCGGAAGCTGAAATCTTTTTTCATATGGTGCGTTGACAAACAAGAAAGTGATAGCAATTTGCTACAATACCCTATCCAGACAAAATTAATGTGTAAAAATACCACTGAAGTTTACACCAATGCCGACTTTGCGATAAATAAGAAGAGTAGGTAGCGGAAGCTGTAAACTCGGAAGGAAGTACTATAAACTAGTAAAAATATCAATTTTGGTCATTACTACGATTTTAAAGTAAGTTGAGGCAATGCGGATGAGTGGCTTTTTGTGTACCTAGCTTGAAATCAACACAGTTTGCTGAACTCGATGCAGGATAACTAACTGCTCATCCAAACAGTGTCAAAACTATCAGCAGATCAGCATTACGGACACAGGTGTCATAAAACTGTTACTAAGGTATTTTCTAAAAGTTACTTGTATCAACTTTAAAAACGTTTCATATAGTGAAATATCAAGCCTATACCACTTACAATTAATTGTTCTAAGCTTTTCTATCTAGGTTTAACCTAGGCAAATTACAAAACAGTCGCGTTTTAAATCACTGGAGCGCTCACATACATACTATTTTGTGACTGAAGAATTAGAAAATAATTAAATCCACATGTACGGGCGTGAATGAGTTTCAACTAGGCTCCGATATTGCAAGAGAGGCATGCAAAAAACAAACATTTACTTTCTACAACATATTTGTTTTAACACCTAACCAAACGTCAGCTTGTTTACAAGATAGTCGACGCTTCTCGTTTAGTTTTATTTTTACTCAAGTGTTGGTCGTCTAATTGTAAGATAGATGCTGATATAAATAAAAGAACGGATAGATTTATCATCAAGGTAACGCAACTTTCGCTAAATTTTCGCTACATTGGGTTGGAGGTGACTGTAGTTGGATAATTCTTTTAAAATATTACCTCACTACGTACTACTACAATTTTTTTTAATGTATCGTAATATCATCAGTTATCACCTTTTCTATACATACAATGGAATCAAAGAGTAAGTTTAAGTTACTTAGTTGTCTTTCAGCGACTTGCATTGATTTACAATATAATATATTTGTATATACTACACGAATAAATCCTTTGAAGATATTGTTAGTTTATATATATTATTCGTTTTTCTTGATTAGTCAGGCAATTAACTTCGTCAATCCTAAAATAAAATGATTAGCATTTTCCTTTAGGATTGACGAAGTTAGTAGACTTGCCTTAGTAGGCAAGATTCGTCGACTACATACTTAACATCAAACGACAAACAACGTATAGTTCAACATCGAAACATAAGTCGGCATTCAACTAAGAGCACTTATGTCAGTCCACTGAGTCAGTTTCACATACGCCACTCGGCCTAAAACAGGTCAAACAGCACTAAGCTAGTTAGACGAGAAACGTACATTAGTTAATAAAACTAGTAGCCGTATCATAATCGTCGACAAAGAGCATTTTACTTAATTATTATTTAATTAAACGGTATTGTCTTAAAACAACCTGCTGAGCTTTACGTCGGATGTTTGATTTCCTGAAGCGTCTGTTTAAAACCAGGAGGTGTTAAAGTTGTCGAGTTTGCGAAGTGTCACCGGTTTGATAAATATACTCTGTAATTTTCGTTGTTTATTGTTTAGAGCTAAGATGAGACAGAATATATTATGACTAGTTTTATACTATAACGATTAATTTTATACATATTATGTTGGTATCGTATCGTCATAAGGTTTGGTTTATGATGTAAAGTATTTCCTAGTAGGCAGTAAATAATAAAGTGCAAGGAATCTAACCAGCAATGCATGAGAATTGCCGATTTTATTAAAATTAGAGGAATATGATGAGTAGAGAAATTGTTTGCCATTTCTTCTATTAATCGAATTAGACATCTACTGCAGCGGGTCCGGTGGTGATATGAAAAGTCTGATATATCGAAGAATGACGAACATCGGCTATATTTAATGGATACCGAAGGAACGACGGACACCCGATTGAATATCCTGAATCGCCCTCATATTGAAAGTAAAATCATAAATCTGTTAGGTCAGACGTTTCATAATATGACTTTTTAGGCGGTTTATTTAACAAACATATTTTGTATTCACAACGTTTGCTTGCATAAAACAGAATGGTAGGGATAACGTATTATTATAATACTCGTATATTAATATAATCGTATCAATATGAATTAATTGTTATGAATGACATAATATAACGTAATCTATTATGTTTACAGCCTGCTTCTTACTGTTAAGCTGGTTAACATCTATTATATTCAGTAATGATAGTCTTTGTAGGGATCTATCGTTACCGTCGAAACTAATTAATTTTGTTTCATATACCTATTATTTCAATTTTATTATAGCTAATATTATTACATTTCTAATTATTATTTGTTTGTTATAATTTTATTTAGATATTATACTTTTCTTCAAACGTGGCGGGATCACGTTCGAAAAACGTATTGTTGTCATGCTATATTATATTTTTATTTGGCAGTATGTCCCATGATTACGTCAGTGGGTACTCATGATATTTGAATGATCCTTATTTCTTTATACATATTTGACCTTACTTCTTTTTAGATGTTTATGTTCTTATAATATTAAATTGCACTTAACCCACTTTCTTTCTCCCTTTTCTTAATTAGTGACGCCTTAGGGTTCCAAGAACACTTGAGGTTCGACGTGAATGAAGATGGATTTCTATTTCCTGATGAAATAATGATTCTGAATTTCATAAACTACTGGTAGCTAAGTAAGTACCTACCTCAAATAACAATCCTTCTTTTCTCTGCTGAATGAAAGAGACTAATTAAATAATTTGATATTTACTTACTGTATAACTACGTTGTGATTACGCTTACTCCAAACCCCTGAAATTCATTAGTTTATTAACGAACCGTCAGGCCCATTTTAAATCGCAGCACAATTTTAGTGAAACGAAACGCTTTGTCGACAGATATAGACTGAGGGGCGGAGCCAATGTGCGCTTTGGAAAAATCTCCATTCAAGTGAAAATTAAGGGTGCTTCACTCTAAAACTGATGACGTGTAAAAAGCTGATAGAGCCATCGGGGGTTCATTTAAATGTCGCGAATGGGATGAGAATCTCTCAAGCTTTTGTGTAATGTTCGTGGATAACCACAGTTCGTTCTCGATTGTATCGCTAGCGAAGATTTTTGCAAGTTCAAAAGGAAGTTCGACTTGAGAAATAGTGGGGCTCCGTTGTTATCGATGTTGACTTGTCTCGGTAAGCTCTGACATTTATTTGATTAGTTCGCCATTGTTACGATTCGTTTCGTTGGTGTTCGTTATCTGTAGCTAATAAATCAGCGAAAGCTTTCCACAGATTTATTGAAAGCTGTAATTGCACACAAATATTTAGATGACAAAAGTAAAGGAGACCTTGAGGAAAATTCAAGTATGTATACGCATGTTCGTTTTTAATTCGAAAATGTAACAAAAATATCATTATTTAAAGTCTTTTAATTAATGATGTTTTTGTTACATTTTATTTATATTTGTTCAATTTCTGGCAAACAAAATATCCCGATAAGCGGCAATAGGCTCGCCACCTATTACGTGGGATCAAAACACTGGCGAAAAGTGGGCGTTTAATATGCCTCTGCCTACCACTTCGGGGAAACAGGCGTGAGTCTATGTATGTATGTATGTAAATAATGATATTTTTGCCACCTTCCAATAAATTGAAAATAAAAATATTGACTGAGGCAAACTCCAGCAGCTACAATATATCTAGTGCCAATAAGTCAGTGTCTGGATTAAAAAATAAATCGATGCAGCTATACGAGTTACTGCCGCTAGATTAAAAACTATATTTTCATCCATAAACCCGTCAGCTCTTTTTTCGATTAATAAAATCAACTCTGTAAATAGGTATACGTATTATGTTCACACTTTGCAAGTTATTTAAACTATGTATGAAAATATATATCTATTTGTGATTTTGAACGTAAAACCTCAAAAAAGAAAGATTTAAAATTCACTTTAGAAGATAAAAATTATAATCTACAATTTTGAAAATATTTGCGTTACATTCAATTGGTGTAACAGCTTTTCGATTAAACACGACTTTTGCTAAAAGAATAATGTGTAGTATCTAATATATTTTTTTAATTGTATATAAGCTTTCTCTACAGTAGTAAAGAAAGTCTAGTACAGGGCGAAGGCGGAACTGAGAATTGGAATTGCTTCGTCGTTTACTTTACCGTAGTTTAGATGCCAATCTCCATACTTATATTACAAATCCTAAAGAGTGTCAGTTTTTTCACGCTAAAACTGCTGAACGTAGTTAGACGAAACTTTGCAGAAATATAGCTTATCGATCAGAATAACACACGGGCTACCTTCTGTTGTGATAGCCCACACTCACATTAGCGGATCCATGGGCGATTTCTAGTTTTAAATTACCTATTTAAAATAAACATATAGGTAGGTACCGAAGTCAGTATATGTCATCCTTTGAATACTGCTAGTGAAGACCATGCAGAAACGTTCGGGTTACTTTTATAATCAAGTACCTATCACCTTTTTTTCTTTTTCAATGATCTCGAGAAAAGTCCATATTAACTTCAATATCATACGTCCTAACCTTTAAAAGCAGAACTTGTGAAAGTTAATTTAATCGGTAGATGGTACTAAAGTATATAGACAAAAAACATTCTCAGGGGATATTTTTAAAGGTCTCCCTCGTAAAGTTTGAAAGGCTAAGTATATATTTTCTTAGTTTTTAGCAATTTAATTTATATTAGGTATCCCCTTTTTCTCTGAGGAATATACATCTCTACTGCAATCAGCAGTAATGGAACTTATGGTTAACTTGTTTGACAGTTTTATACTGGTAGCATAAAGAAGATACTTTTTAGGCTTTTATATTTTAAGCTAGACTGGATGCTTTTGTGTTTTTTTTTCATATTGCAGCATAGTAAGATACCGGTTTCAATCATCCGTTTGTGCAAAGTTATCATTTTATTAAATTTATATAATATATTCTAACAGAAAATTGTTGCCAATGACAACACTCGTAATTAAAATTCAAGAAACGTCGCAGCATATTCAAAAATAATAAAACCTTGTCAACAATTCAGTATATAGCACTTTTCCCTTAACTCCGAATGTATATCGATGTAAAGGTATAGATGTTTTTCATGAATGGGCAAAGTAAACATACTTGCCCTTTTACCAATCCATCAGGCCAGCATGGTTTAGTAAGACAAATCCAGAAGAGGCACAGTTCAGCAGTGGCTGTGAAAAGCTTTATGATGATAATAATTTCTGCCAGTTAATCGTAATACTAAAATAATATTACAAAAATTTTAAAAATTGGCTAATTGCAAAGTCCTCGTCTTATCATGTAGCTAAACATAGCTGCAAAACTATCTAAAATTCTGTAGGTATATCAAAACACAAGTTCTTTTCACAGTTCATAGAATATGTAAACGGGTTTTTCTGTTAGCAAATTGCGAGTGGCAGCCTGCAGTTTAGAGCCGCGTCGACTAGATAGCAATAGACTGCCCTTACATACGACCTGACTGTCGAAATGTGAATGCAATGCGTTTCTATCCGGATATTTGGTATTTTAACTGTGACCTATACTACCTATAATAGTCAGAATTGAGAGGCATAAATGAATTAAATTTATATCTGTTATGATTTCTATGAAAGTTAAAGTGCTTAGCTACCAGATAGCTTTCGAAGGCTATTCTTACTACGCCGTGGGTGATATTCGGCACGAAATTACTCGCAAAAAAAAACCTTTTTCTTTCATACGATCGTGATAGTGGGCAGGTCTGCTATGTTTATTCGCAAAAGATAAGCTATATTTGTCAACTAATGAATAACTCGTAACTATAAAATTTAATATGATAATATTGTGTTTGATTCATGGAGTAGGTATGTAAGTCCTTTTGAATTTTTTGTAGGCCATTACATTAAACTTATTTTAAATTGTCTTTCGGGATATATACCACGTACCTTTGTTTGGAGTGGTGTTGAACGCAAAAAACGAGTAAGAAAGCGGGTAGAGGTACTTGCTCATAACATTCATCCACCCGCAAGACCCTCAGTACATCCGTGAACATGGCGCTTGCAACAGTGCCCAAATATCGGTTACTCCAAACAAAGGTACGTGATATATATCCCGAAAGACAATTTATAATAAGTTTAAATGACCACGAAAGTTTAAATTCATTACATTAAAGCTTTCTTAATTGTTCTCACGCTTACTAACAAAACTATTTAATTACTTTTGGCAGGTACGCTATCGTTTCGGCTAAGTCGCGGAAAAGTGTGGCGGCTGCAATTCCCATGACCCTGACCCAATAGGGATAAAAGAATACTGTATTATATATCGAGTAGTTCACAAAAATTTTAGGCGAAGTACCACATAAAAAAATTCTGTCTAACAATAATTAAATTTTAGAATACAAGTCTTACCCACCAATATCAGTAACAAAGCCTCTCATGCGTTCAATAAATAAACATTTTGATAACATTGCGAAAACATATCCGTAGCTTTATTAAAAGCGAAACATAGAACCAAAAGCCGCTGTAAATAGTGGCACAATGTAGTTCAATTATTTCCCACTGAAACAACATTTATGTGTACAGAACTATTTATTCTCATTGATCCTTTAGGGAATTAACAATCGCACACCAAGCCCTAAAGTACCCAATATACAACATGTGCCGACATTTTAAATGGTATAAAGCTTAATTGAAAACAAGGCGGTGAACAAGTAATATATTTAAGAGAATCTCTTCCTCTCTTTCTGGATGTTGTAAAGATCCTTTAAAGTACAAAAGATGAGCAAGCTAGCTAAACGGCGTGTAAATACATTCACCAATAATTACACTTTATTTTCCTTGTTCATTTAGCCGCTGTGGGAAGAACAACATACTGCTAAGCAGAGGGTCACCACTTCAATCCTACGGCCTACATAACTGACTTTTCGAAGTAAAATGGGCAGTGTGGTAACGGAAGTCTAAGAAGAGGATTCCGTGATTCTGATGGTTCCTGTAAAGTAGCCGAAACGTTAGATAATAAAATAGGATAATAATAAATAATGTAGTTTCTAGATAACTTGGTTTTAATGTAACGTAAAACGGTAAAACCCAACAATCCGTAAACAGTAGTATAATTTCAATGTAACATTCACGTAAGCCCAATAAAATACTTTGTAAAGACTAACCTTTTTAAAATGAAAAGAGGCTGAATGGGACAGTTTATTGCCGAAGCAAAGATTATCCGCGCGCCTCTAGCGGCGATACTTGAGGTACGACACTTTTGACAGCTTACAATACAACTACGCTTCGAGGTAATGGTAGTAATTGTATTGAGAGCTGTCAAAAGTGTCAACAGTAGTAGTGACCTGTGAGAGAGTCGTACATGGACGACTTCTAAATATCGCCGCTAGATTCGCTAGTTAGAATCTTAGCATCGCCAATAAAGAGCGGTGACATTATTATTGTTACTGGCCACTATTCTGCCACACAATTAATAAACGCAGTAAGTTCTACTAATTTTAGAAGAGCTTACTGCATTGATAAATTCTGCGGCAGCATTGCCGTAGATGTTTTTCTCAAACACCGTTCATCTAACTCGCACATTTCTGTTCGATGTGCAGCCTTAAGCTTAGCTTTGTGCACGGTTGCATTTACTTGTATCCTGAACTGATTGAACTACCAATAACAATGGATTTTAGTTGTACACGTATTATCTGAGCGGAACAACATATGTATTAGATTGTATTTGTGTTGTTGTTGTGAGTCTCTGAGGTTACGAGAGAAAATAACAGGATATAAATATAAAGTACGAGATTGTAGTAGAATGGCCGACATTATGTAATCTTATGGTAAATTACATGAATACATTTGTTTAGAATGGCTTCATTCAGGATCGATAAAAATTCGTGATTTTTTCTGTGGACTTTTATGATTTTTGCGACTCATCATATCAACGATAGTTGAAAAAATATGTATTATTCTACATTCAACTGAGTATAAATAATTATAAACTAGATATCTGCTATCGAATGAATAAAGTATTATCTCCTCTACATACTTTATACGAATGGTGCTGGAAGCTGCTTTTTGTTTAAAATCAAGATGCTTGTGGGATGCACACAATAGCAACTTTTCCAATGAGACGTCGTCGCATAAAGTGAAAATCTCAAATCACAATCTAGGTACATATTGGATGTTCTTCCTGTTTTGCTTTCGTATCTTTGTGTAAGAGCGGTTTCAGATTAGCGTATTTTTCTGCGCGTACACGGTCGTGTCAGCATACGCGCTTACACGCGCGCTACATTACGAGCTTCAAAAAATCGAACGGGCATATTTCGGCGTGTTTGCTCGAAACGGTAGTGAAATCTTGTCAGTGTCAACATGGATTCTGACGGCTTGCGGCTATACAAGCTTAGAAGCGCGTCAACGCTCGTACGAGTTGCGCGTGTGCCAAAAGGCGAGCCTTTACGCGCCTACATGCGCTTCCAAAAACGAGCTTATACGCGCGTATAAAACGCTAATCTGAAATCGCCCTAAGAAAGTTTTATTGGCGCGAATGAGTTTCAACTAGAACCCAGCTATTGCAACAGAGGCATGCAAATACCAAACATTTCTTTTCTACAACATATTTGTTTTAACACCTAACCAAAAGTCAGCTTGTTTACAAGATAGTCTACGCTTCTCTTTTAGTTTTATTTTTACTCGTGTATTTAATCTTCTGTTGTAATTGTAAGATAGATGCTGATATAAATAAAACAACGAATAGATTTATTATCAAGGTAAGGAACTACAGTTGCAAGTGACTGTGTATTTGGATAATTGTTTTAATTACTAGAGTATGTCCGCTTCTACGCTTGCACATTTTTAAATCACCTACGGTGGTTTACCATTTAGAGTTGAAGTCATGCTAAAACTAATAGACCACATTCTTGGCTGACCGTATAGAGTATTTGTATAGCAACAGCGGTCATGAATAATTCGTTTGAGGATCTCAAAATGTCGTCAATGTAAATATATTTAGTTTACCTTGATGAGAAGACCATTTAGTTTGTCAATCGTAAAGGAAAGGGCTAATCTTAGTGGGCAAGTATCTACTACTGCATACTTAACACACAATCTCGTACAACGTATTGTTCAATAATGAAACATAAGTCAGCATTCGAATAAGAGCCCTTGAGTCAGTCCACTGAGTCAGTTTTTCCTACTTGGCCTAAAACAGGTCAAGCAGTACTAAGCTAGTTAGAGGAGAAATGTACATTAGGTAATGAAACTAGTAGCCGTATCATAATCGTCAACAAAGAGCATTCTACTTAATTATTAATTAAACGGTGTTGTCTTAAAATAACTTAACAACGAACATCGGCTATATTTAATGGATACCGAAGGAACGACGGACACACGATTGAATATCTTGAATCGCCCTCATATTGAAAGTAAAATCATACATCTGTTAGGTCAGATGTTTCATAATATGACTTTTTAGGCGGTTTATTTAACAAGCATATTTTGTATTCACATCGTTTGCTTGCATAAAATAGAATGGTAGGGATAACGTATTATTATCATACTCGTATATTAATATAATCGTATCATTATGAATTAATTGTTATGAATGCTATAAAATAACGTAATCTATTAAGTTCATAGCCTGCTTCTTACTGTTAAGCTGGTTAACATCTATTATATTCAGTAATGATAGTCTTTGTAGAGATCTATCGTTACCGTCGAAACTAATTAATTTTGTTTCATTTACCTACATATTATTTCAATTTTATTATAGCTAATATTATTACATTTCTAATTATTATTTGTTTGTTATAATTTTATTTAGATATTTTACTTTTCTTCAAACGTGGTGGGATCACGTTCGAAGAACGTATTGTTGTCATGCTATATTATATTTTTTATTTGGCAGTATGTCCCATGATTACGTCAGTGGGTGCTCATGATGTTTGAATGATTCTTATTTCTTTATACATATTTGACCTTATTTCTTTTTAGATGTTTATTATAATATTAAATTGCACTTAACCCACTTTCTTCCCCCTTTTTCTTAATTAGTGACGCCTTGGGTTTCCAAGAACACTTGAGGTTCGAGGTGAATGAAGATGTATTTCTATTTTTTTATAAAATAATGATTCTGACTTTCGTAAGCTACTGGTAGCTCATTACCTACCTAAAAACTATCCTTCTTTTCTTTGCTGAATGAAAGAGACTAATCATATAATTTGATATTAACTTACTGTATAACTACGTTGTGATTACGCTTACTCCAAACCCCTGAAATTAATTAGTTTATTAACGAACCGTCAGGCCCATTTTAAATCGCAGCACAATTTTAGTGAAACGAAACGCTTTGTCGACAGATATAGACTGAGAGGCGGAGCCAATGTGCGCTTTGGAAAAATCTCCATTCAAGGGAAAATGAAGGGTGCTTCACTCTAAAACTGATGACGTGTAAAAAGCTGATAGAGCCATCGGGGGTTCATTTAAATGTCGCGAATGGGATGAGAATCTCTCAAGCTTTTGTATAATGTCCGTGGATAGCCACAGTTCGTTCTCGATTGTATCGCTAGCGAAGATTTTTGCAAGTTCAAAGGAAGTTCGACTTGAGAAATAGTGGGGCTCCGTCGTTATCGATGTTGACTTGTCTCGGTAAGCTCTGACATTTATTTGATTAGTTCGCCATTGTTACGATTCGTTTCGTTTGTGTTCGTTATCTGTAGCTAATAAATCAGCGAAAGCTTTCCACAGATTTATTGAAAGCTGTAATTGCACACAAATATTTAGACGACAAAAGTAAAGGAGACCTTGAGGAAAATTCAAGTAGGTATGTATATGCATGTTCGTTTTTAATTCGAAAATGTAACAAAAATGTAATTTTTGCCACGCTTCCAATAAATTGAAAATAAAAATATTGACTGAGGCAAACTCCAACAGCTACAATATATCTAGTGCCAATAAGTCAGTGTTTGGAGTAGTTTCTAGATCGATCGGTTTTAATGTAACGTAAAACGGTAAAACCCAACAATCCGTAAACAGTAGTTTAATTTTAATGTAACATTCACGTAAGCCCAAAAAAATACTTTGTAAAGACTAACCTTTTTATGATGAACAGAGGCTGAATGGGACAGTTTATTGGCGGAGCAAAGATTATCCGCGCGCCTCTAGCGGCGATACTTGGAAGTTGTCGAGGTACGACATTTTTGACAGCTTACAATACAACTACGCTTCGAGGTAATGGTAGTAATTGTATTGAGAGCTGTTAAAAGTGTCAACAGTAGTAGCGACTGTGAGAGAGTCGTACATGGACGACTTCTAAATTTCGCCGCTAGAGTCGCTAGTTAGAATCTTAGCATCGTCAATAAAGCGCGGTGACATTATTATTGTTACTGGCCACTATTCTGCCACACAATTAATTAACGCAGTAAGTTCTACTAATTTCAGTAGAGCTTACTGCATTGATAAATTGTGCGGCAGCATTGCCGTAGATGTTTTTCTCAAACACCGTTCATCTAACTCACACATTTCTGTTCGATGTTGCCTTAAGCTTAGCTTTGTGCACAGTTGCATTTACTTGTATCCTGAACTGATTGAACTACCAATAACAATGGATTTTAGTTGTACACGTATTATCTGAGCGGAACAACATATGTATTAGATTGTATTTGTGTTGTTGTTATGAGTCTCTGGGGTTACGAGAGAAAATAACAGGATATAAATATAAAGTACGAGATTGTAGTAGAATGGCCGACATTATGTCGCCGGAGTGACAAATGTGCAATCTTATGGTAAATTACACGAATACATTTGTTTAGAATGGCTTTATTCAGGATCGATAAAAAATTCGTGATTTTTTTCTGTGGACTTTTATGATTTTTGCGACTCATCATGTCAACGATAGTTGAAAAAATATGTATTATTCTACATTCAACTGGGTATAAATAATTATAAACTAGATATCTGCTATCGAATGAATAAGGTATTATCTCCTCTACATACTTTATACGAATGGTGCTGGAAGCTGCTTTTTGGTTAAAATCAAGAAATTCTTTCTACCTAGTGCTGCTTGTGGGATGCAGACAATAGCAACTTTTTCAATGAGACGTCGTCGCATAAAGTGAAAATCTCAAATCACAATCTAGGTACATAATATATGTTGTGACGATGTGACGACCGGTTAGCGCAGCGGGAGTGTAAGCGACTGCTACGCCGAAGGTCGTGGGTCTGATTCCCGCTCAAGTCAAACATTTGTGTGCATAAACATGGATGTTTGTCTTGGCCTGGGTGTTTCTATGTATTATATGTATGTATTTACAAAAAAAAAGTATATATGTATGTTTATCCATTGTCTAGTACCCATAGTACAAGCTCTGCTTAGTTTGGGACTAGGTGGTGTTGTGTGAATGTGGTAGAATATTATTATTATTATAATATTATTATTATGTTCTTCTTGTTTTGCTTTCGTATCTTTGTGTAAGAAAGTTTTATTGGCGCGAATGAGTTTCAACTTGACCCAGCTATTGCAACAGGGGCATGCAAATACCAAATATTTCTTTTCTACAACATATTTGTTTTAACTCGTAACCAAACGTCAGCTTGTTTACAAGATAGTCTACGCTTCTCTTTTAGTTTTATTTTTACTCGTGCATTTAATCTTTTGTTGTAATTTTAAGATAGATACTGATTTAAATAAAACAACGAATATATTTATTATCAAGGTAAGGAACTACAGTCGCAAGTGACTGTGTATTTGGATAATTGTTTTAATTACTAGAGTATGTCCGTTTCTTCGCTTGCACATTTTTTAAATTACCTAATACGGTGGTTTACCACTTACACTTGAAGTCATACTAAAACTAATAGACCACATTCTTGGCTGACCGTATAGAGTATTTGTATAGCAACGGCGGTCATGAATAATTCGTTTGAAGATCTCGAAATGTCGTCAATGTAAATATATTTAGTTTACCTTGATGAGAAGACCATTTAGTTTGTCAATTGTAAAGGAAATGGCTAATCATAGTGGGCAAGTATCTACTACTGCATACTTAACACACAATCTCGTACAACGTATTGTTCAATAATGAAACATAAGTCAGCATTCGAATAAGAGCCCTTGAGTCAGTCCACTGAGTCAGTTTTTACTACTTGGCCTAAAACAGGTCAAGCAGTACTAAGCTAGTTAGAGGAGAAATGTACATTAGGTAATGAAACTAGTAGCCGTATCATAATCGTCAACAAAGAGCATTCTACTTAATTATTAATTAAACGGTGTTGTCTTAAAACAACTTAACAACGAACATCGGCTATATTTAATGGATACCGAAGGAACGACGGACACACGATTGAATATCTTGAATCGCCCTCATATTGAAAGTAAAATCATACATCTGTTAGGTCAGATGTTTCATAATATGACTGTTTAGGCGGTTTATTTAACAAGCATATTTTGTATTCACATCGTTTGCTTGCATAAAATAGAATGGTAGGGATAACGTATTATTATAATACTCGTATATTAATATAATCGTATCATTATGAATTAATTGTTATGAATGCTATAAAATAACGTAATCTATTAAGTTCATAGCCTGCTTCTTACTGTTAAGCTGGTTAACATCTATTATATTCAGTAATGATAGTCTTTGTAGAGATCTATCGTTACCGTCGAAACTAATTAATTTTGTTTCATTTACCTACATATTATTTCAATTTTATTATAGCTAATATTATTACATTTCTAATTATTATTTGTTTGTTATAATTTTATTTAGATATTTTACTTTTCTTCAAACGTGGTGGGATCACGTTCGAAGAACGTATTGTTGTCATGCTATATTATATTTTTTATTTGGCAGTATGTCCCATGATTACGTCAGTGGGTGCTCATGATGTTTGAATGATTCTTATTTCTTTATACATATTTGACCTTATTTCTTTTTAGATGTTTATTATAATATTAAATTGCACTTAACCCACTTTCTTCCCCCTTTTTCTTAATTAGTGACGCCTTGGGTTTCCAAGAACACTTGAGGTTCGAGGTGAATGAAGATGTATTTCTATTTTTTGATAAAATAATGATTCTGACTTTCGTAAGCTACTGGTAGCTCATTACCTACCTAAAAAACAATCCTTCTTTTCTTTGCTGAATGAAAGAGACTAATCAAATAATTTGATATTAACTTACTGTATAACTACGTTGTGATTACGCTTACTCCAAACCCCTGAAATTAATTAGTTTATTAACGAACCGTCAGGCCCATTTTAAATCGCAGCACAATTTTAGTGAAACGAAACGCTTTGTCGACAGATATAGACTGAGAGGCGGAGCCAATGTGCGCTTTGGAAAAATCTCCATTCAAGGGAAAATGAAGGGTGCTTCACTCTAAAACTGATGACGTGTAAAAAGCTGATAGAGCCATCGGGGGTTCATTTAAATGTCGCGAATGGGATGAGAATCTCTCAAGCTTTTGTATAATGTCCGTGGATAGCCACAATTCGTTCTCGATTGTATCGCTAGCGAAGATTTTTGCAAGTTCAAAGGAAGTTCGACTTGAGAAATAGTGGGGCTCCGTCGTTATCGATGTTGACTTGTCTCGGTAAGCTCTGACATTTATTTGATTAGTTCGCCATTGTTACGATTCGTTTCGTTTGTGTTCGTTATCTGTAGCTAATAAATCAGCGAAAGCTTTCCACAGATTTATTGAAAGCTGTAATTGCACACAAATATTTAGACGACAAAAGTAAAGGAGACCTTGAGGAAAATTCAAGTAGGTATGTATATGCATGTTCGTTTTTAATTCGAAAATGTAACAAAATGTAATTTTTGCCACGCTTCCAATAAATTGAAAATAAAAATATTGACTGAGGCAAACTCCAACAGCTACAATATATCTAGTGCCAATAAGTCAGTGTCTGGAGTAGTTTCTAGATCGTTCGGTTTTAATGTAACGTAAAACGGTAAAACCCAACAATCCGTAAATAGTAGTTTAATTTTAATGTAACATTCACGTAAGCCCAAAAAAATACTTTGTAAAGACTAACCTTTTTATGATGAACAGAGGCTGAATGGGACAGTTTATTGGCGGAGCAAAGATTATCCGCGCGCCTCTAGCGGCGATACTTGGAAGTTGTCGAGGTACGACATTTTTGACAGCTTACAATACAACTACGCTTCGAGGTAATGGTAGTAATTGTATTGAGAGCTGTTAAAAGTGTCAACAGTAGTAGCGACTGTGAGAGAGTCGTACATGGACGACTTCTAAATATCTAGTGCCAATAAGTCAGTGTCTGGATTAAAAAATAAATCGATTCAGCTATACGAGTTACTGCCGCTAGATTCAAAACTATATTTTCGTCCATAAACCCGTCAGCTCTTTTTTCGATTAATAAAATCAACTCTGTAAATAGGTATACGTATTATGTTCACACTTTGCAAGTTATTTAAACTATGTATGAAAATATAGATCTATTTGTGATTTTGAACGTAAAACCTCAAAAAAGAAAGATTTAAAATTCACTTTAGAAGATAAAAATTATAATCTACAATTTTGAAAATATTTGCGCTAACTTCAATTTGTGTAACAGCTTTTCGATTAAACACGACTTTTGAGAAAGAATAATGTGTAGTACCTACCTATTTTTTTTTTAAATTATATATAAGCTCTCTCTACAGTAGTAAAGAAAGTCTAGTACAGGGCGAAGGCGGAACTGAGAGTTGGAATCGCTTCGCCGTTTACTTTACCGTTTTATAGGTAGTAGAGCCTTGCTGATTTCTGCATGAATGGGCCGGCTCGACCGGGGAAGTACTATCCTCTCACAGAAAATCGACGTAAAGTAACAGTACCCAAACTGTTGCGTTTCGTTCGGTGAGTGAGAGTGCCGGAGGCCCTGTCCGCTATTCCTTCTCCCTCATCCCACTCCTCATCCTATCTCTTTTCCCAACCCCAAGGGGCGGCAACGCACTTGTGACTTCTGTGGTGTTGCTTGTGTCCATGGGCGGCGGTAATTGCTTACCATCAGGTGATCCGCCTGCTCGTTTGCCGCCTATAACCATAAAAAAAAAGTTTAGATGCCACTCTCCTTACTAATATATATACCTATACTTATATTACAAATCCTAAAGAGTGTCAGTCTTTTTCAAGCTAAAACTGCTGAACGTAGTAAGACGAAACTTTGCAGAAATAAAGCTTATCAGCGATCAGAATAACACACGGGCTACCTTTTGTTGTGATAGCCCACACTCACATTAGCGGATCGACGGGCGATTTCTAGTTTTAAATTATTAAAAAAAAACATATAGGTACCGAAGTCAGTATATGTCATCCTTTGAACACTGCTAGTGAAAACCATGCAGAAACATTGGGGTTGCTTTTATAATCAAGTATCACCTTTTTTTCCTTTTTAATGATCTCGAGAAAAGTCCAAGTTAACTTCAATATCATACGTCCTAACCTTTTAAAGCAGAATTTGTGAAAGTTAATTTAATCGGTAGATGGTACTAAAATATATACATAAAACATTCTCAGGGGATATTTTTAAAGGTCTCCCTCGTAAAGTTTGAAAGGCTATATATTTTTTAAGTTTTTAGCAATTTAATTTATATTACCCCTTTTTCTCTGAGGAATATACGTATCTACTGCAAACAGCAGTAATGGAACTTATGGTTAACTTGTTTGACAGTTTTATACTGGTAGCATAAAGAAAATACTTTTTAAGCTTTTATATTTTCAGCTAGACTGGATGCTTTGTGATTTTTTTTCATATTGCCGCCGATACCGGTTTCAATCATCCGTTTGTGCAAAGCTATCATTTTATCTAATTTATATAATATATTCTAACAGAAAATTGTTGCCAATGACAAGACTCGTAATTAAAATTCAAGAAACGACCTAGCATATTCAAAAATAATAAAACCTTGTCAATAATTCAGTATATAGCACTTTTTCCTCAACTCCGCATGTAGTGTAGTGATCGATGTAAAGATATAGATGTTTTTCATGTATGGGTAAAGAAAACATACTTGCCCTTTTACCAATCCATCAGCCCAGCATAGTTTAGTAGGACAAATCCAGAAGAGGCACAGCTCAGCAGTGGCTGTATGATGATAATAATTTCTGTCAGTTAACCGCTTTGTAATACTAAAATAATATTACAAAAATTTTACAAATTGGCTAATTGCAAAGTCCTCGTATTATCATGTAGCTAAATATAGCTGCAAAACTATCCAAAATTCTATAGGTATATCAAAAGACAAGTTCTTTTCACAGTTCATAGGATATGTAAACGGGTTTTTCTGTTAGCAAATTGCGAGTGGCAGCCTGCAGTTTAGAGCCGCGCCGACTAGATAGCAATAGACTGCCCTTACATACGACCTGACTGTCGAAATGTGAATGCAATTCGTTTCTATCCGGATATTTGGTATTTTAACTGTGACCTATACTACCTATAATAGTCAGAATTGACAGGCATAAATGAATTAAATTTATATCTGTTATGATTTGTATGAAAGTTAAAGTGCTTAGCTACCAGATAGCTTTCGAAGGCTATACCTATATTCTTACTACGCCGTGGGTGATATTCGGCACGAAATTACTCGCAAAAAAAACCTTTTTCTTTCATACGATCGTGTGGTGGGTAGGTCTGCTATGTTTATTCGCAAAAGATAAGCTATATTTGTCAACTAATGAATACCTCGTAACTAAAAAACTTAATACGATAATATTATGTTGGATTCATGGAGTATGTGAGAGGATTTGAATTTTTTGTAGGGCATTACAGTATAGCTTTCGTGTGTAATTGTTCTCACGCTTACCTACAAACAAAAACTACCTTAGGCAGGTACGCTATCGTTTGGCTAAGTCGCGGCAAAGTATAGCAGCTGCAATTCCCATGATCCTGGCCAAATAGGGGTGAAAGAATACTGTATTATTTCGATCGAGTAGTACGCTAACAATTTTAGACGAAGTCTCACATAAAAAATTTCACTCTATCAATATTTCTGCGTATGTAACTCTTACCTACCAATATCAGTAACACAGCCTCTCAAACGTTCAACAAATAAACATTTTGATAGCATTGCGAAAACATATCCGTAGCTTTATTAAAAGCGAAACATAGAACGAAAACCCCGCTATAAATAGTGGCACAATGTAGTTCAACTATTTCCCATTGAAACAACATTTATGTGTACACAACTATTTATTCTCATTGATCCTTTAGGGAATTACCAATCGCACACCAAGCGCTAAAGTACCCAATATACAACATGCGCCGACATTTTAAATGGTATGGAGCTTAATTGAAAACACGGTGGTGAACAAGTAATATATTTAAGAGGATCTCTTCCTCTCTTTCTAGATGTTGTAAAGCTCCTTTAAAGTACAAAAGATGAGCAAGCTAGCTAAACGGCGTGTAAATACATTCACCAATAATTACACTTTATTTTCCTTGTTCATTTAGCCGCTGTGGGAAGACCAACATACTGCTAAGCAGAGGGTCACCACTTTAATCCTACGGCCTACATCACTGACTTTTCTAAGTAAAATGGGCAGTGCGGTAATGGAAGTCTAAGAAGAGGATTGTGATGGTTCCTATAAAGTAGCCAAAACGTTGGATAATAAAATAGGATAATAATAAATAATGTAGTTTCTAGATAATTTAGTTTTAATGTAACGTAAAACGGTAAAACCCAACAATCCGTAAACAGTAGTATAATTTCAGTGTAACATTCACGTAAGCCCAATAAAATACTTTGTAAAGACTAACCTTTTTAAAATGAAAAGAGGCTGAATGGGACAGTTTATTGCCGAAGCAAAGATTATCCGCGCGCCTCTAGCGGCGATACTTGAAAGTTGTCGAGCTACGACACTTTTGACAGCTTACAATACAACTACGCTTCGAGGTAATGGTAGTAATTGTATTGAGAGGTGTCAAAAGTGTCAACAGTAGTACTGTACTAGACCTGTGAGCATAGAGCATAGATATTTACATAGAGGCGCATTTCTTAAGGGCGCTCTGTAGACAAACTTTCTGTGACCCAAATTGCCGCTTGGCGGCGTGTCAGTCGCGCTGTGACAGCTGTCTCTATGAGTGCAAGAGAGACGAACGTTACTCCTGTGTATCTTAACTACGAGAGCAAGAGAGACGGAGAACGACGCCAGCGCCGCCAACGGCGCCAACTACGTACTACATTGACGACAGTCGCCAACTCGCCACTTGGAATCGGCACACGAAATCCTTAAGAAATGCGCTTCTATTTAAATCTGTATTCATTGCTGCCAGAGAGTCGTACATGGACGACTTCTAAATTTCGCCGCTAGAGTCGCTAGTTAGAATCTTAGCATCGCCAATAAAGAGCGGTGACATTATTATTGTTACTGGCCACTATTCTGCCACACAATTAATAAACGCAGTAAGTTCTACTAATTTCAGTAAAGCTCACTGCATTGATAAATTGTGCGGCAGCATTGCCGTAGATGTTTTTCTCAAACACCGTTCATCTAACTCGCACATTTCTGTTCGATGTGCAGCCTTAAGCTTAGCTTTGTGCACGGTTGCATTTACTTGTATCCTGAACTGTCTGAACTACCGATAACAATGGATTTTAGTTGTACACGTATTAACTGAGCGGACCAACATATGTATTGGATTGTATTTGTGTTGTTGTCGTGAGTCTCTGGGGTTACGAGAGAAAATAACAGGATATAAATATAAAGTACGAGATTGTAGTAGAATGGCCGACATTATGTCACCGGAGTGACAAATGTGTAATCTTATGGTAAATTACATGAATACATTTGTTTAGAATGGCTTTATTCAGGATCGATAAAAAATTCGTGATTTTTTCCTGTGGACTTTTATGATTTTTGCGACTCATCATGTCAACGATAGTTGAAAATATATGTATATTCTACATTCAACTGAGTATAAATAATTATAAACTAGATATCTGCTATCGAATGAATAAAGTATTATCTCCTCTACATACTTTATACGAACGGTGCTGTGAGCTGCTTTTTGTTTAAAATCAAGAAATTCTTTCTACCTAGTGCTGCTTGTGGGATGCAGACAATAGCAACTTTTCCAATGAGACGTCGTCGCATAAAGTGAAAATCTCAAATAACAATCTAGGTACATAATATATGTTCTTCTTGTTTTCTTTCGTATCTTTGTGTAAGAAAGTTTTATTGGCGCGAATGAGTTTCAACTAGACCCAACTATTGCAACAGAGGCATGCAAATACCAAACATTTCTTTTCTACAACATATTTGTTTTAACACCTAACCAAACGTCAGCTTGTTTACAAGATAGTCTACGCTTCTCTTTTAGTTTTATTTTTACTCGTGTATTTAATCTTCCGTTGTAATTGTAAGATAGATGCTGATATAAATAAAACAACGAATATATTTATTATCAAGGTAAGGAACTACAGTCGCAAGTGACTGTGTATTTGGATAATATTGTTTTAATTACTAGAGTATGTCCGCTTCTAGGCTTGCACATTTTTTAAATTACCTAATACGGTGGTTTACCATTTACACTTGAAGTCATGCTAAAACTAATAGACCACATTCTTGGCTGACCATACAGAGTATTTGTATAGCAACGGCGGTCATGAATAATTCGTTTGAAGATCTCAAAATGTCGTCAATGTAAATATATTTAGTTTACCTTGATGAGAAGACCATTTAGTTTGTCAATCGTAAAAGAAAGGGCTAATCTTAGTGGGCAAGTATCTACTACTGCTACTTAACACACAATCTCGTACAACGTATTGTTCAACATTGAAACATAAGTCAGCATTCGAGTAAGAGCCCTTGAGTCAGTCCACTGAGTCAGTTTCACATACGCCACTCGTCCTAAACAGGTCAAACACTACTAAGCTAGTTAGACGAGAAACGTACATTAGTTAATAAAACTAGTAGCGGTATCATAATCGTCGACAAAGAGCATTCTACTTAATTATTAATTAAACGGTGTTGTCTAAAAACAACCTGCTCAGCTTTACGTCGGATGTTTGATTTCCTGAAGCGTCTGTTTATAACCAGGAGGTGTTAAACGAGTTTGCGAAGTGTCACCCGTTTGATAATCTCTATAATTTTGGTTGTTAACTGTTCAGAGCTAAGATGAGACAGAATATATGACTAGTTTTATACTATAACGATTAATTTTATGCATATTATGTTGGTATCGTATCGTCATAAGGTTTGGTTTATGATGTAAAGTATTTCTTAGTAGGCAGTAAATGATAAATTGCAAGGAATCTAACCGGCAATGCATGAACATTGCCGATTTTATGAAAATTAGAGGAATATGATGAGTAGAGAAATTGTTTGCCATTTCTTCTATTAATCGAATTAGAAATCTACTACAGCGGGTGGTGATATGAAAAGTCTGATATATCGTGGAATGGCGAACATCGGCTATATTTAATGGATACCGATGGAACGACGGACACACGATTGAATATCCTGAATCGCCCTCATATTGAAAGTAAAATCATAAATCTGTTAGGTCAGACGTTTCATAATATGACTTTTTAGGCGGTTTATTTAACAAACATATTTTGTATTCACAAGGTTTGCTTGCATAAAATAGAATGGTGGGGATAACTTATTATTATAATACTCGTATATTAATATAATCGTATCATTATGAATAAATTGTTATTAATCTTAATATATAAAATCCTTGCGTTACTGACTGACTGACAGACACGCTACAGCCAAAACTATTGGGCGCAGGAAGCTGAAATTTGGCATGTATGTTCCTTGGGGACCGTAGAGGTGCACTAAGAAGGGATTTCCCGAAATTCCTACGGGATCGGCCAAAACGGGTAAATTTAAAAAAATGCAGGCGTAGCTGCTGGCGTCCTCTAGTGATATAATATAACGTAATCTATTATGTTCACAGCTTGCTTCTTACTGTTAAGCTGGTTAACATCTATTATATTCAGTAATGATAGTGTTTGTAGGGATCTATCGTTACCGTCGAAACTAATTAATTTTGTTTCATATACCTATTATTTCAGCAGGCAGCGATAGCCTAGTGGAGATACCAACAGACTGCCTAGCAGAGGGTATCGGGTTTGAATCCACGGCGCGCACCAATGACTTTTCGGAGTTATGTGCGTATTGAATTGTTAATTATCGCTTGTCCCGTGCCTCGGAGAGCACGTTAAGCCGTCGGTCCCGGTTGTCATGAAGATCTTTGACAATCGTTACAGGGCGTCAGTACCTTCTAAAATAAACTGACACTAGTCTAAACCATGGAATATCGCTATCCCTTCGGGTTGCGGAGGTCAGACAGGCAGTCGCTCCGTGGAAAAGCTAATATTCAGCCAAATCCGGTTAGACTAGTAAGCGGACCCCAGATTAGAAACTGGGATAACGCTAAGAGGATTATGATACCTATTATTTCAATTTTATTGTAGCTAATATTATAACATTTCTTATTATTATTTGTTTGTTAAATTTTATTTAGATATTATACTTTTCTTCAAACGTGGCGGGATCACGTTCGAAAAACGTATTGTTGTCATGCTATATTATATTTTTATTTGGCAGTATGTCCCATGATTACGTCAGTGGGTGCTCATGATATTTGAATGATCCTTATTTCTTTATACATATTTGACCTTATTTCTTTTTAGATGTTTATGTTCTTATAATATTAAATTGCACTTAACCCACTTTCTTTCTCTCTTTTCTTAATTAGTGACGCCTTGGGTTTCCAAGAACACTTGAGGTTCGAGGTGAATGAAGATGTATTTCTATTTCTTGATAAAATAATGATTCTGAATTTCATAAGCTACTGGTAGCTAAGTACCTACCTCAAATAACAATCCTTCTTTTCTTTGCTAAATGAAAGAGACTAATCAAATAATTTGATATTTACTAACTGTATAACTACGTTGTGATTACGCTTACTCCAAACCCCTGAAATTAATTAGTTTATTAACGAACCGTCAGGCCCATTTTAAATCGCAGCACAATTTTAGTGAAACAAAACGCTTTGTCGACAGATATAGACTGAGGGGCCGAGCCAATGTGCGCTTTGGAAAAATCTCCATTCAAGGGAAAATGAAGGGTGCTTCACTCTAAAACTGATGACGTGTAAAAAGCTGATAGAGCCATCGGGGGTTCATTTAAATGTCGCGAATGGGATGAGAATCTCTCAAGCTTTTGTATAATGTTCGTAGGTAACCAGAGTTCGTTCTCGATTGTATCGCTAGCGAAGATTTTTGCAAGTTCAAAAGGAAGTTCGACTTGAGAAATAGTGGGGCTCCGTTGTTATCGATGTCGACTTGTCTCGGTAAGCTCTGACATTTATTTGATTAGTTCGTCATTGTTACGATTCGTTTCGTTTGTGTTCGTTATCTGTAGCTAATAAATCAGCGAAAGCTTTCCACGGATTTATTGAAAGCTGTAATTGCACACAAATATTTAGACGACAAAAGTAAAGGACACCTTGAGGAAAATTCAAGTATGTATACGCATGTTCGTTTTTAATTCGAAAATGTAACAAAATATCATTTTTGCCACGCTTCCAATAAATTGAAAATAAAAATATTGACTGAGGCAAACTCCAGCAGCTACAATATATCTAGTGCCAATAAGTCAGTGTCTGGATTAAAAAAATAAATCGATTCAGCTATACGAGTTACTGCCACTAGATTAAAAAAATTTTTTTTCGTCCATAAACCCGTCAGCTCTTTTTTCGATTAATAAAATCAACTCTGTAAATAGGTATAGGTACGTATTATGTTCACACTTTGCAAGTTATTTAAACTATGTATGAAAATATAGATAGATAGATCTATTTGTGATTTTGAACGTAAAACCTCAAATAAGAAAGATTTAAAATTCACTTTAGAAGAAAAAAATTATAATCTACAATTTTGAAAATATTTGCGTTACATTAAATTTGTGTAACAGCTTTTCGATTAAACACGACTTTTGAGAAAAGAATAATGTGGAGTACCTAATATTTTTTTAAATTGTATATAAGATCTCTTTACACTAGTAAAGAAAGTCTAGCACAGGGCGAAGGCGGAACTGGGAATTGGAATCGCTTCGCCGTTTACTTTACCGTAGTTTAGATGCCACTCTCACATACTTACATTACAAATTCTAAAGAGTGTCAGTTTTTCACGCTAAAATTGCTGAACGTAGTTAGACGAAACTTTGCAGAAATATAGCTTATCGATCAGAATAACACACGGGCTACCTTCTGTTGTGATAGCCCACACTCACATTAGCGGATCCATGGGCGGATTCTAGTTTTAAATTATTTAAAAACAACATATACATAGGTACTGAAGTCAGTAGATGTCATCCTTTGAACACTGCTAGTGAAGACCATGCAGAAACGTTGGGGTTGATTTTATAATCAAGTATCACCTTTTTTTTTCTTTTTCAATGATCTCAAGAAAAGTCCAAATTAACTTCAATATCATACGTCCTAACCTTTAAAAGCAGAACTCGTGAAAGTTAATTTAATCGGTAGATGGTACTAAAAGATATAGACAAAAAACATTCTCAGGGGACATTTTTAAAGGCTATATATTTTTTTAGTTTTTAGCAATTTAATTTATATTAGCCCTTTTTCTCTGAGGAATATACGTATCTACTGCAAACAGCAGTAATGGAACTTATGGTTAACATGTTTGACAGTTTTATATTGGTAGCATATGGAAGATACATTTTAGGCTTTTATATTTTAAGCCAGACTGGATGTTTTTGTGATTTGTTTTCATATTTCAGCATAGTAAGATACCGGTTTCAATAATCCATTTGTGCAAAACTATCATTTTATTTTATTTATATATTTTAACAGAAAATTGTTGCCAATGACAAGACCCGTAATTAAAATTCAAAAAACGTCATAGCATATTCAAAAATAATAAAACTTTGTCAACAATTCAGTATATAGCACTTTCCCTTAACTCCGAATGTAGATCGATGTAAAGATATAGATGTTTTTCATGTACGGGCAAAGTAAACATACTTGCCCTTTTACCGATACATCAGGCCAGCATGATTTAGTAGGACAAATCCAGAAGAGGCACAATTCAGCAATGGCTGTGAAAAGCTGTATGACGATAATAATTTCTGCCAGTTAACCGCTTTGTAATACTAAAATAGTATTACATTTGGCTAATTGCAAAATCCTCGTATTATCATGTAACATAGCTGCAAAACTATCTAAAATTCTGTAGGTATATCAAAACACAAGGTCTTTTCACAGTTCATAGAATATGTGAACGGGTTTTTCTGTTAGCAAATTGCAAGTGGCAGCCTGCAGTTTAGAGCCGCGCCGACTAGATAGCAATAGACTGCCCTTACATACGACCTGACTGTCGAAATGTGAATGCAATGCGTTTCTTTCCGGATATTTGGTATTTTAACTGTGACCTATACTACCTATAATAGTCAGAATTGAGAGGCATAAATGAACTAAATTTATATCTGTTATGGTTTGTATGAAAGTTAAAGTGCTTAGCTACCGGATATAGCTTTCGAAGGCTATACCTATATTCTTACTACGCCGTGGGTGATATTCGGCACGAAATTACTCGCAAAAAAAAACCTTTTTCTTTCATACGATCGTGATAGTGGGCAGGTCTGCTATGTTTATTCGCAAAAGATAAGCTATATTTGTCAACTAATGAATACCTCGTAACTAAAAGACTTAATACGATAATATTATGTTGGATTCATGGAGTATGTGAGTCGTTTTGAATTTTTTGTAGGGCATTACAGTATAGCTTTCGTGTGTAATTGTTCTCACGCTTACCTACAAACAAAAACTACCTTAGGCAGGTACGCCATCGTTTCGGCTAAGTCGCGGCAAAGTATAGCAGCTGCAATTCCCATGATCCTGGCCAAATAGGGGTGAAAGAATACTGTATTATTTCGATCGAGTAGTACGCTAACAATTTTAGGCGAAGTCCCACATAAAAAATTTCACTCTATCAATATTTCTGCGTATGTAACTCTTACCTACCAATATCAGTAACACAGCCTCTCAAACGTTCAACAAATAAACATTTTGATAGCATTGCGAAAACATATCCGTAGCTTTATTAAAAGCGAAACATAGAACGAAAAGCCGCTGTAAATAGTGGCACAATGTAGTTCAACTATTTCCCACTGAAACAACATTTATGTGTACACAACTATTTATTCTCATTGATCCTTTTAGGGAATTAACAATCGCACACTAAGCGCTAAAGTACCCAATATACAACATGCGCCGACATTTTAAATGGTATGAAGGTTAATTGAAAACACGGCGGTGAACAAGTAATATATTTAAGAGGATCTCTCTCTCTCTTTCTGGACGTTGTAAAGCTCCTATAAGCTATTCATTAAAGATGAGCAAGCTAACTAAACGGTGTATACGTAATATATTCACACATAATGAAACTTTATTGTCATTGTTCCCTGGTTCATTATAGTCGCAATAGGCTATTTGGAAGACTAACAGACTGCTATGTAGAAGGTCTCGACTTCATTCGTACCTACAGCCTGCATCACTGACTTTTCTAAGAAAAAATGCGCATTGCGGTAACGGATGACTAAGAAGAGGATGGGCGTCCTTGAAACATGGTCACGTACTCCGTTTCAGCTACTTAACAGGTAAAGTAGCCAAAACGTTGGATAATAATAAATAATGTAGTTTCTAGATCATTCGGTTTTAATGTAACGTAAAACGGTAAAACCCAACAATCCGTAAACAGTAGTTTAATTTCAATGTAACATTCACGTAAGCCCAGGAAATACTTTGTAAAGACTAATCTTTTTATAATGAAAAGAGGCTGAGTTCACCAATGCGACAGTTTATAAAGAGCGTTGACATTATTATTATTACTGACCATCATTGGTGTGGATGTTCTTCTCAAAGACTGTTCAGCTACCTCGCACATTTCTGTTCCATGTGCAGCCTTAAGCTTAGCTTTGTGCACGGTTGCATTTACTTGTATCCGACTGAACTATCGATAACAATGGATTTTAGTTATACACGTATTATCTGAGCGGTACAACATTTGTATTGTTGTTGTGAGTCTCTGGGGTTACGAGAGAAAATAACAGGATATAAATATAAAGTACGAGATTGTGGTAGAATGGCCGACATTATGTCACCGGAGTGACAAATGTGCAATCTTATGGTAAATTATATGAATACGTTTGTTGAGAATATTCCTACCTACCACAATTTGTCACACCGGTGACATGGTGTATTAGTCTAATAATCGGCGGTCGCTTCGCCGGTTAGAACCACGCCGAGTGAGTGGGTTCGATTTCCATACGATATAGCACGTTCTGTGCCCACAAATTATTGTTTTCAGTCTGGTTCAAAATTTAATACTAACATTTTTATTGCAGGACATTTTCAAGGATATTACATTATATTAATTTAAATAACATAATTACATTGTATAAAGCTAGTCACGATACTGCTTATTTCAAAATGTTTTTTTAATAAGCGCTACAAAATCAAAACGGGAAATATTAGTTCTATCCGTTATTACTACGGTATATTCTGTAGATATTTGATTAGTGCCAGTAACGTGTTTGCATGTATAATTAAGTATAACCTTAAATACACAGACCATAAGCTTGTATGTTTATGTTAGAATATAGAGTAAAATCAACCGTTAGTCGACGATAGTATGTTTGCATTACCTTAGTTTTATTAGTCAATCTCATGTCCTGGCAAGCAATTTAAGTATGGATAAGTTAAGTTTAAAAGGATATGAAGAAACTAGCCTATGAATATCAATCAATTGGACTAAAGTTAAATAGAGCAACTGAAGAATTTGTCCTTACTTCCTTCCTACAGAAGCGAGAAAGCATCATCAAATTGTACCTCAGTATTAGATAAGAAATAAACAGAAGATAATATTATTCCTGGACTAACATGTGTAAAAAATAATAAAGTAAAGGTAAAATAATGACTTTTACTGCGAGGTATCATGTGAGAGAAATCCCTTAAATTCGCCGTCACAAGTATCAAATTGAAAGTAATACTAACAAAACAACACCAAACTACTTCAATACTTTGGTCATAAATATATAAATTGAGAAAGACTAAATCTGATATTATTTTTATTTTTTATTTTTAATGAGGTTTAAACCGTAATGAAGAAAACATTTCTAAAACATGATACCATTTTTATTATATTTACCTAACATGTAGGCATCATGTGACGCCTGCTAACCTAGTAGGAGCTACCTAGAAAGCAATATTACAAAGTGCCGTTTGGTGTACTGCAAAATATTACTCTGTGCTTCTGTTCTTATGTGACATCTGAATTGCGAAGTCAGGTATTCAAGTTTATTAATACAGTGCTATGTTACGTACAATAGTTACATGAATATTGACTGTGTTTCTATAACAATCTGTATTTTAATTATCACGGGATCTAGTTTGTGAATTTTGTGGCAATTGCTGGCAAACTAATTAATTAAAATTAGCCGCTGACGTTGTCATAAATATGTTATTATTTAATTCATTAAAATGTTGACGGCTTTTTAACATTCGCGCTCAATTTTGTAGAGCACAACAATTATATTGATGTGATTGTCAAGTTTACGTCAAAAAAGAAGACTTAAATGTGGTGAAGGATTAAAAATATAAAGTGCCGCTTCCCCATTTAATTCTATGGGCGTGGTAAAGAGCGACTAAGAAATACCCGAAGAATATACCTAGTATTCTGTGGCAGAGACGAAAACTTGATATTAAACTCTGTGCCAACACGTCTGGCCAGCGTGCTACAGTAGGCCGAATCCTTCTATTGCAAAACAATGATATTGTGAGGAAAATTAGGAGAGGCCTGCTGGAGGTACGCTATGTCCAGTTGTGGACTAAATAAAGTGACTGTGAAATAGGGGTAGACGTCTGTCAACCATTATTACTATGTGTCTACACAGACATGGTGAATCCATAAAGATTCAGCTTTTTGCTTTTTCTGGCACTTGAGCCCACTTTGGACTCTAAAAAGCTAATATCGAACGAATATCATACGATATCTAGGACACAGTAATGGCACTAATATAAGATAATTGCTGTAATTTTCTCGAAATTGCTTATCTAAAACAGTAGTTAGGAGTAGTAGCCTCTCGAGGGACTCTAGGATAATATAATAATATAGGATAATAAAATGAATTTTATGGGCAGCAAAAATAAAATTAAGTTAGTCTACTGTTGTTGTAATGTCAACTTGCATAAGCCTGCCGAACGTGATAATGTTTCTTAATGTCTCTTCATTTATTCTATGATTGAATTGGTTGGGAATAAAATATACACTAAGAAAGACGTATAAAGGAATAACAAAGAACGGTTGCTATATGTACGGCGGCAATCCAAAACATTCATTTTCAAAAATCTTTTTTGTAGGCTCGGTTAAGACTTCCAGCCACGTCAAATTTTAGGTCCATAGTTTCTATAGCCTTGAATTGAACTGCTGACAAACGGATGAACAGACGTGGCGTAAGTAAAAGGATTCCTTGATGTTTAAGAAATGTTAATATTTGATTTTGAGCTAAATTACGCGTTGCTACTAAATTTGATACTTACGTATATTTGGCAAAGAGTAACTGAGTTTCCAAAATAAGCTTTAAGTTCTTGGTATATTGTAATATGTAAACGTCTTAAAGAATAATAAAGCCTTATTAAGATGTAAAGGTAATATATCTTCGTAATGAAACTCTGCAAAACATTGCATTATTTTCGGCTCTTATGAAGTGTGACTCAATTATCCACTTATCTCAAGCTGGGGTTACCACTGACCGGACATATGAACACATAATTCCTTGGGGCAAGAGTTGCACGCGGCGATTACCGAGCTGCCATGACGTCTCGCTTCATTAACATTGTCTCAATAGAGTTTCATATGACCCCTTATCATAGAAATTAATTTAGCGGGTCTTAATCGCGTTAACTTAAATTATTTAAGGTATAAATACCTATTTGTTACCGACGTTTCGCTCGTCTTGCACCGAGCGTGGTCGCGGAGAGACTGATGAGAGCTCAGCGACGTCTTGTGGAAGTGCGGGTTTCAGCACCTACCCTCACTTGGTCTTTATTTAAGTTCGCAATGTCGGTACTCCGACACACTACACTAATGACGTCTACACACTGTTGAGATTTATCACTGCGGCGGTGTTTACACTTGCTGATGACTGGATTCCAAGTGGCCGATAATCTATATCCATCCTCCCGGTTGAAATTGTTATATTTCTTGATTTCTACCGCTTCACGTACTATCCTGGAGTAATAGTGACGATCGGTGGATAAGACTTGTGGTTGATGCAGTTCTATCCAGTGGTTTGGTCCAGACTCCAACAAATGCTCAGCTATCGCCGACTTGTTAATATGTCGGTTTTTTACAGCTGCGATATGTTCCTTTACCCTTTCAGCGATTGTACGCTTAGTTTGCCCGATATATGAACTACCACAGCTGCAATCGACTTTGTAGACGCCAGGTGTTTGGAGAGGAATTACATCCTTTGGTGTACGCAGATTGTGTGCTATCTTAGAGAGCGGACTGTATACAGTCTTGATGGAGTATTTCTTGAGTACTGTTCCAACTTTGTCCGTCACTCCCTTTAGATACGGCATGTAAGCGGGCACTCTGCTTACCTCAGGTTTACGCTCGTTCCTCTTCCGACAGAGTAAGTTTTTCTTGTATCCGTTGCACCTAAGTACCTCCCGAACATGTGACAGCTCACTATTTAATTGTTCGGGGTCACATAAGTCATACGCTCTGTTTACTAACGAGGACACAACGGAATCCAAGTGCCGCGGATGGTGGTGCGAGTTCGCGTTGAGATACCTGTCGGTGTGTGTCGGTTTCCTATACACAGTGTGTCCAAGGGTACCATTATCTCTCACTGTCACTTTAACGTCGAGAAAGGGTAACGATCCGTCTACCTCCATTTCGAATGTGAATCGGATGTTCGGATGTATGTATGTATAAGTTAACGCGATTAAGACCCGCTAAATTAATTTCTATGATTTATACAAATCGCGAAAGTTTAAAATCGATTATGACCCCTTATGTTGGCCATATTGTCTGCGGAATATCTATACTATAATAAAACTGTAGAGATGAAAATGTCTGTACATTAAAGATATATTGACGAAAATTAGCTAAAAAATCTAGGAAAATGTAAAAAAGCAATACTTGATAATTTTTAGAATTTATGTCTGTCTGTCTGTCTGTCCGACGTCTTTCCCTATATTGCTAAAGATCTCTAAAATGGCGAAATTGATTTCAATAAAACTTACACTCATGTACAAAGGATACTCAAACCTATAAAATAGTATATGTTACATCACAATCGGTTGAGTGGTTTTCGGTGTACAGCTTGACCTCTTCTTTGTACGTAGTCCCAAACAAAACAGGGATCATCCAAAACTGGTTATATAATTATGTGGTGCCATCTATGATCATTATAAGTTTGTTAGTAAAAGTATAGTCAGTCCAAATAGGAACCTTCAAAGTGTTTTATGGCTATTTACCGACCGATAGATAGATGTCACTATTTTCAAATTATTTTCTAGCAAAATTAATGTTTCTTGCAAAAAAGACAATAATTATGTGTCGGGTATCTTTCTGTTATAAAAAAAATAATAGAGTATAATATTCGGCACTTTCATAAACAAAAAGTCTCTGTGTCAAAATTTATAACAACTATCTATACTATAATAAAACTGTAGAGGTGAAAAAGTCTGTAGGTACATTAAAGATATTTTGACGAAAATTAGCTCAAAAATCTAGGAAAATGCTAAAAAGCAATACTTGATAATTTTTTGAATTTATGTCTGTCTGTCTGTTTGTTTCGTTCGATCGTGTTCTGTACTTATACAGGTGACATTATACCCAAATTCCCACACTTCACGTACGTGGGAATCCGTGGGTGGAAGACTGAGGCCTGAATTCAGATACCTCTTGAGTAACTCAACGGGACTATCTTACTTTCGGCAGGGCTGGATATTCATAGCCCTGTGTGTAGATATTTTCTAAATAAATCGCAGGGACAGACTTGAATCAGCTGGAATCGACTCCCGAACATGTTGTTTTTCACATGGTCAGTTATACGTGGCATGTTCACAAGTAAGCGGTAAAAATAATTTACATGTTCTATGTGAAGGTGGTAAAACAGATAATGTTGTGTATAAAGAAATAAGGCAATAGGCTCGCCCCCTATTACGTGGGACCCAAAAATTGAAGGCGAAATGTGGGTGTAATATTACACCTCTGTCTAACCCTTCGGGGATACAGGCGTGAGCCTGTAAAAAAAAAAAGAAATTCTCTAATGATATGTATTATATAATCTATACATATTTATAAAAGAAAATCGTGTTAGTTACACTATTTATAACTCAAGAACGGCATAACCGATTTGGCTGAAAATTGGTGGGGAGGTAGCCCAGAACCAGGAAAAACACATATGATACAATTAGCTGCAAAAAATAATCTAGGAGGGATTTTAGAGAGGGTCGAAGTTTGTAGTGACAAACCTTTGACAGTAAGAACGCTTGCGCTATATGGGCTATCGTATATCTGTCAGTTCTGTCACATTATACATTGTCCTATGGTGCACTGTCATTACTTCGTTCGTTTACATATATAAACTAATAATTATTGTAACAGCTTTGGCTTATCCCTACTAATATCAGGTATACATGCGAAATTGTGTACCTGTGTATGTATCTACCGATTTCACGCTAAACCGGCTGAACTTATATTCTCTACTCATAAATGCGAAAGTGTGTCTAGAGAAGACCATGGCTTTGACATTTGACTGTATGCAAAATGATGTTGTTGAGCACCTTCTGGTAGATAATGTCATGAATACTGACCAAGTTACTTCAAGGTACCCTATAGAGTTTCTGAACTCTCAGGAGTACCTTCATGCAACTTGAGACCGAACGTTGGTGTTCCAGTCCTATCAATGCGGAATCTTAATGCACTAAAGCTTTGTAATGGCAAACGGCTACAAGTAACACCAAGGATGAAACATTATAAAAGCTATTCGCTATTGCGAGTCAGACTTGCTCATGAAGGGTTCCGTAGTGCAGGTATCCACTTACCATAGCCATTATCTTCGACTAACTATTATAGTAGTATAGTATTTGTCTAAACGACAAAGCTATATTTGCAGTTTTTAAGATGTGCTTTATTTCAAAAACTGCTGACTACATATCGTTCAAATCAATTTTCGTTGGAAGTTTTTATAACGATCTACAGGATATATTTTTTATAGATTTGTCACTCTCTTACTTTAAAAGTTAGAGGGATCCTCACACCCATTTTACCACTTTGGAACCGTATATCTTTCAAACGACTGACTTTGAGAAACAATGGTTTTAGGAACCTCAAAGTAATTTTTAACGACCTATTTTCCACATCAGTTCCATGTATGAAGAAATTATCTTATAAATTATCCTTAATATTCAATATTTTTTGGTTTTGGTAGTTCACAGAATACGTCTAACTACTAATTTTCAAATGTGTAAACTGAAAAGTTTCGGCATAAAGTGGCTGTGACATACGGACTGACGGACATAGCGCGTCTATAAATATTCCGTGTTTAGCCATTTTTGACTACGGAACTCTAAAAATACTGTTTACAGAAATGTTTTAAATACTTCTTGCGGTTATATTTCTTATCAGTCCCTATGACTAGAATTAAAACGAAAATTACTATCGGACGATGAAGGAGTTATGTGTTACCCCGAATTTAACGTGAGCGAAGCCGCGGGCGAAAGCTAGTACTAGAATATTTTGCTTTCTGAATGTACCAGACTATGTACAATTGTACAGTCTTTCCGTGACCACCTGAAGACTGCACAATTGTACATGTACGACGACATGGTATAACCCATGTACGCACCCCCTTACACTTTTCGTGGCAATAAATACTTCAGTGCCAAAAAAAGAAAACAATTGCAATGCTAAAGATTGCTTTTTCTTCAAATGAACATTTTAGACATTTTTAAAAGCATGCATTTTTCGTAACAAGCTTATTGGCACATTACGGATGAATTGAATTGAATATTTAATCAGATAGATAGTATTGTATACCTATATAAAATAAACTTTACATTAAAAAGGCACTCCTTCTAACATACATTCCAAAGATTATGATGGTGGCTGTCTGGTACACACATTAAGTTCCTAAAGGAGGATTTTTCAATGTTTTTGACACTATAATAAATTAATGTATTGTTACCATCAAAGATGGCGATGATAAAGAACCCTAAAGCCTTCATTGAAAACTTAATGATTACATTAATTTATCTCGTCTTATACAATACTCGCTTCTAAAATTACCCAATAGGAAAATATAATATCGTAATCATAGGCACTTTCTTTCATTTTATTTTCCACCCGTTTTTCATGGGTAATTACCCCCAAGAGGCCGATGACGTCACGAGTGATTGATAGCACCCTCCTGATTAATATTTCATGTAATCTAATAAAATGTAATCTTATTCTATACATAGTGACTTCTTACTTCAGCTCTCTAGGATATCAAGGCTTTGCACCTTTCAGTAAATTGGTTTTAGCTTAAATAAGATAAAACCAATTTACTAAAAGGTGCAGACAGAAAGACTTTTTGCTGATTCATTTTTATTTATACTTTGGAAATTTTGTTTGAGAACACCTAAACATATCTGTATGAATTAATGAATAAATCTGTAGAAATGTTTCCCTTCCAATTTAAAAAGTAACATATACAGTCTACTTTTATCGGCAGTACAATACCGCTTGGTATTCTTTTATAGGTGTCATTATTTGTGAGGGTGTGACCAACTAAAATATTTTAGACATTGAATATTATATCCTACAGTTTTTTAGTCAGCATATTCCTTCAACATTATATTTCAAGGCGACATCAAGTATCCGCGACACTCAGGATGGTCAAGTATTGATGAATAAATCACTTCATTGACCCAATCCCGATCATTTAAAATAAAGCTTACTGTACATGCATAGTAATGCAGTTTTAAATGAAAGTCAGCGTACCGGGTTGTATCCATAAATTGATATTGCTGTATCAGGAGTAATTACTATTTGTTTCATTTAATTACTAGGAACCGGCAGAGTTTTATATAAAAATGTACTTTTTTATTAATATTGTTATATTCAAGCGTTACCGGCAGACGGGTTATTTTTTTAACCAATAAAGTAACTGCATAACATAATATAATTGAAACTCTAAATAGTTAAGCATTCAAATACTATACAAAAAAATTATTTATGTCTTTTTCTACATCAACTGCACGGATTTTGATAAACATTGCAGTAATTCAATGACAGTGTTCCTTTTTATAGAAATTAGAAAATCTATAAAAGGAACATAATTATATTCATAAATAACAATGGATATGGCATAATACCTGCGCGAGTTGTATTAATTTAATGTTGTTTTAACAAGATTTCCTATGAGAATAACAAAGTAAAATCTCAAATATTTTTTATTCAAATGACACAGGTACTCGTATACATTAATTACTTATCCAAACATTTCATTAAGGTCGTCGAAAAATAAAATTCTCATTCGTGCAAAATTAAGAATTAAGTGAAAAAGCAAGTCGTATAAGTTAATTAAGTTATAAAATAACATCGTACTTGGTCCGTCGTAAAAGGACACTCGCCATAATGTCTCTCAAATGAAAACTGACGTACTTACGTCAACAAGGGTGAGTTCACATTACCTACGAGATCACCATGTTAACTATTCCTTTATATTATAAATACGAGAGTGTATTTTTGTCCTTGTCTCCTACTCGACTATATTATTTACTGGAGATAACGGTGGTAGGTCAATGTAACTTTTTCTTTGTGGCACTTTTTTGTTTACTGTATGTAATAGTATGACTAGTGGTGCTGTTCGTTAAAGTGACATAATTAAGCAAGGTTTCCAAGGCTTGGATGGCAGACAGCTTTTTATTACATTTACATTAGAGCGCTGCGAAGCATTGGACCGTTCTTCCGTCAATCCCGTCAATAATCTTTAGGTGGGCTTTAAGTGATCTGTAAAACCAGACACCATAGTTAGTCATGCTCTCATACTCTCTTCTCTCAAGAGGAAAAAGTAGAATTCTACATTCAATAAATAGGAACTTTCAAAGAACAGTACGAATACTGCTGGCTTATGAAGGTCCTCTGTACGAGCGTAGTACTATCCTGGTCGAGCCGGATCACGCTGTTACCAACGAGTCTCCGCTACACCTGTTGCGACTCCCGGTCTACTACTCAAAGACAAGCATTCAGAAATGTATATTTAGCTCTGGACAAGAGTACGTGGACTATCACATCTTATATAATAATTCAGCAGGTCTTAATCGCCTAAACTTAACTCAGTCTGCGACCACGATCGGTGCAAGACGATCGAAACGTCGGAAACAAATAGGTATTTATACCATATAAGTTAAGTTTACGCGATTAAGACCCGCAAAATTATTTTGTATATCAGGCGAGATAATAGAAAATACCTTAAAATTACATTACTCAAAAATATTTCATATTTTACAAGCACATAATTATGTGTTACAATCAGTAAATCGCTACAATGTCTGTAAAACCACCAATGACACAGGTAATTGTTTCTAGGAAAAAAAACTTCTTTTAATCCGGGATCATATCTATAGCGTGGGCAGAGGCCCACGCTATAAAAGATATAACAACGAAACGTAATACGTAAGCAAATTGAAAGCTAAAATCTCCAAGTTTTAAATCAGAACGTTGGAAATTAAAAAATAATTGTTCGAATATTTCTGGCACATCGAAGACTTGATGACACACGATATCAAAATATTTAGATTTCCTGACAACAATGGCTGAACGCGTGATCCACGCGTTCAGCCATTGTTTCCTTTTCATCACTACCATCTAATAACGCATGCGGAACGATGATGACGTAACTCACTATAAAAACACGTAGGATAGCACTTATGAAGTTGTTATTAGAAATATCATGGTATACAATCGTTTTTAAGTATAGTCTTCACATGACCACGGAAAAACTGTACAATTGTACATGTACGACGACGTGTTATACCACCAATTTTTATAATTATACTAGCTGCATAGGTTTTCTCAAACAAAATTTCAGAAGTATAAATAAAATTGAATCAGCAAAAATGTGTTTATAATGCAAAAACCAATTTACTGAGAGGTGCGATGCCTTGGTATCCTAGAGAGCTGAAGTAAAACGACAAAGTGTCGTTTTATATATAGCGTATAGAATAAGATTACGTTTTATTAGATTACATGAAATATTAATCAGGAGGGTGCTATCAATCACTCGTAACGTCATTGGCCTCTTGTGGGTAATTACCCATGAAAAACGGGTGGAAAAGAAAATGAAAGAAAGTGCCTTTGATTACGATATTATGTTTTTCTATTGGGTAATTTTATTTCATAAGCGATTTTTGTATAGGACGAGATAAATTAATGTAATCATTAAGTCTTCAATAAAGGTTTTAGGGTTCTTTATCTACACCATCTTTGATGTACCTAACCTTGATGCTTACAAAAGATTATTTTGTTATAGTGTCGAAATATTGAAAAATCGTCCTTTAAGAGCTTACTGCGTGTACTAGACAGCTTCCATCATAATCTTTAAAATGTATGTAAGGAGGAGTACCTTTTAATGTCAAGTTTACTTTTTATATACAATACTTTCTATCTGATTCAATCTTCTATTCGATGCGACCGTAATCTCTCAATATATATGCTACAAAATGAGCGTAATTTAAAAATCTAAAGTATACATTAGAAGAATGAGAAAATCTTTAGGAAAATTGTTTTTTGTTTTTATTGAACTGAAATATTTATTTTCAAGAGAAGTGTTACACCAATTCAAAATATCATAAAATATTTTTGATATATTTTGTTGGTACAAACGCACAAGGGACTTCACGGTGTTGCAACACGCCTTGGCAATCAGACAAAAAGTTGCCAGCTGTATTGTCAATCAGAGGCCCAATTCTAGTAATTTTAATTGTTCAAAATGCAGTTTGGATCTAATGTCAGTAACTCATGTCATAAATGGTATTCTCCTAAATTAACTAATATTTGAATGCTATCGTGACTAGATCGTAAATTGAACAATGTGTCAACTTCGAGCTATATAGAAATTCAAATTAGACGATAATGACATTAAATTAGCAGAATACTGAAATATTTATTTTCAAGAGAAGTGTTACACCAATTCAAAATATCATAAAATATTTTTGATATATTTTGTTGGTACAAACGCACAAGGGACTTCACGGTGTTGCAACACGCCTTGGCAATCAGACAAAAAGTTGCCAGCTGTATTGTCAATCAGAGGCCCAATTCTAGTAATTTTAATTGTTCAAAATGCAGTTTGGATCTAATGTCAGTAACTCATGTCATAAATGGTATTCTCCTAAATTAACTAATATTTGAATGCTATCGTGACTAGATCGTAAATTGAACAATGTGTCAACTTCGAGCTATATAGAAATTCAAATTAGACGATAATGACATTAAATTAGCAGAATACTGATTCTGAGTCAATTCAAACTATAATCTCATTTCGTTAAAAATATAATTTCATTGTTATGTAAAATACGAGAATAGGCCAGGCCTTCTGGACATACGTACGACCAGTTTTTTCTGTTTGCAGAACAACTCCGAGGTGCTGATTTAATTTAAAGTACCTCGGGGCAAAAAAATCTTTAAAAAATATTTTAGAAAATCAGTATCGTCATCATCCAATACTTTGTAAACCTTCATAATATGTTCCAATTGTGAATCAGCCTGATACTTATGAGATTTTTACGTAACATTGTATTCAGGTCAGGCCAATAAAATAGCGCTAAAAAGCCCCCCAGCACATAATTCGACGGTCCCCGTAGTCATTTGAGGTTGGCACGTGAACCTACGGCTTTTGTCCGTAGTCACCATTTTGTGGTCTCATCTACTCCCACGCTACCGTTAAAACCGTTAATTAAGTAGTTAAGGCTATAAAATGCTTTTCTGTTTACATACTACACGTATTCATACGTAGTTTTAAACGGATCGCTACCGAAATGTACACACTTATAGTTATGTTAGGAGCGCCCTTTGATGAGATGGCCTGCAAGACCCTGCTTCGTGTTAGAATAATCTAGAAAATAGCTTCTATAAACATTTATGAAGATTATTCATAGTTTGAGTACACAGGACTCAGGCTCGCAACAGATTTTGTTTATTATACTTATAGAATATATTGGGCACTATAATCCTAAAATATGGCGACATTCATTGAATTTTAAAGAAACGAAACATCTATACGGTAATCCTAAATATTTGCTAATCTATTATATGGGTATATGTACGGCCAAAGACCATTGTGACCTTTTTATGTAATGGGATATTCCTTGCCAGTACGAGTATTTTTTTTAGGCCCAAATATCTGCAAAGAAGAAATAATTATAAAAAAGTAGCACAAAGAACAACTTATTCTGTTCACGTTTTACCATTTTGGTGGCATTGCGTTTTACGTCAGTTATCATCCACACGAATTAGTACAAAAGAGATTTGGAGAATTAACCTAATACAGACAACCGACATGATGAATCTGTGGCAAATAAATTAGAAACGTTTTCCTTAAAACAATGACGAATGATAAAAGCAGAATTTTGGCGTAGATTTTGAAGAAAATGAAACTCTCGGTTCGCTGGGCACTTTGGTGTTCCATTTATTATATTTATTTCATGCAAAAGCTTAGGTTAGAATTTAGTTTGTAAGCCATGCATGACAAAAACAATCTATCATTTCGTTAGCCTATTTAGTAAGTAGAGTACACATAGGTAATATGTTGGTCAACTAGGTCAAATACCAATTTGGCTAGCAATATTGTGCGTTTAATGAAATCCATCTAAGGTCGAGCAAATTCTCTAAATAAGGAACATGGGTCGAATTTTCTCACAAGGGAATGGTGCGTCGTGAGCAATACACTCCTAAATAATCTCTAATTCAAGGCGATTGAAGTAAAGCGGATGAAAATTAATGGAGGCGCTTCTTCCTCCTGTTATCCGTGAGATAGTCGGTACAAAGGTGCGCCTGATTTGTTATGTCTGAACACGCGATAAAGACTAATCCTTCAGTGTGAAGAAAGGCCGAACAATTCATTCTTCATTGTTTACGCAATACATGCCATACTCTGGCAATACAAACAACTTGATTCGCAAGCTTGCAAAAAATATTAAAAGCAATTTCTTTGATCTTTTACTTATGATAACTTTATTATGGTTCTAGTAGTAAACGCTTTGAATCAAAATCGATCTGTCTACGGCGTACCGCAGATAATTATACCGCGTCAGTGGCTTGTTAAAGGTTTTTTAAAGCGGTCAAGCCGAAAATAGCATAAAATTCCTGACGTCAAGTTTCACTCATCCGTAATTGAAATGGCTGCCCATGTAGGCGTGTAGAGCGAAAAATAAGTGCGACGCGTCCGAAAATTGGCCGGGAGTGTCTTCCGAAGGGAATGTCTGGTTTTTAATTGGTTTGCTACAAGTTCACTGATAAAACCCCGTGACGAGTTTCCGGGTTTTCAACCCGTGTTGCAGTCTCGATGTTAGATTAAAAAACTAGGCAAAAAGGAACACACGGTCGAGAATGTAAGCGGGTTTTTGTGAATTTTAATTTTGCTCGTGCGCGGCCAAAGTTACAGCCTTACAAATATATTTTCAGCAGAAAGAGGTTTAGACGATGCAACTCAGTGAAGGTTACGATTTTAGTCCCTCGTTAGTGCGATAAAAGCAAGGCAGGCTTTATTCTTTTGCGTTTTTTGTTCGCAGACATGTTTGTGAAGCGAATTATGAACTGACGGGAATTAAGGTTAAGCTCACCTTGTAGGACAAGTCTGTTAGATTAGTGTCTATGGTAAGGTAGTACATAATTTTGTTTATAGTGTTGCCTAAGTGGTCCTGTGCTACGCGTTACTTTGACTTTGTTTGCTTTTTAAAATGTTTCTTATCTAATCTTAATATATAAAATACTTACGTTACTGACTGACTGACAGACACGCTTCAGCCGAAACTATTGGGTGCAGGAAGCTGAAATTTGGCATGTATGTTCCTTGGAGATCGTAGGGGTGCACTAAGAAGGGATTTCCCGAAATTCCCACGGGATGGGTCAAAACGGGTAAATTAGCAAAATATGCAGGCGTAGCTGCGGGCGTCCCCTAGTAATGTAATATTTTGGAATAATTCACTCAAGCCCATTTGATCTCAACCTTGGCAGAGTATCATGGCCAATCAGTACACTTGACTGATTAGGGGCGAGGTCCACGCGGCATCTAATGCCGAAACCAATTTACGGTCTTACTCATATATTTTTAACTTCATACCTATAATAGATATATTACACCCAGACACAGACCATCGTGTTTATGAGTCACACGAAACCTGGAACACAATACATTATGATTAGTCTTGTGTGGAAATCGAACTAACACCCTTCTGCTTAGACTAGAAGGTCAGGCTAGACGGTCTTCAGAACATTTTCAGCTTTGTGGGATCTTATCCCGGTCTACTTATAATTTTGTAGATATAACTAGATTTCACCCATGTGGGGCGTGTCTAGTACCCCTTAGGAGAGGAATTTTCAAAAATCCTCTCTCAGGAGCACTGAGAATACAATAATATGTACGTGCCATATTTCAGCATGTTACGGCCTGTAGTTTCAGCTATGCGTTATCTGTCAGTCACTCTGTAACGCAAGCATTTTATATGTACTAGACAATATGACGACGACTTTTCAAAATTCACGTCCAGACAATATTTTTATTAATTAGAGGGCAATAAACTGAGTCATCCGGAAAACATATGACAACAATAGAACCACGTGCCTATTAGATTCTTATATAAGACACACAATTAATTGTAAGTAAGGTACTTTTATGATTTAGGTACTAGATGAACCCACGGTTACACCCGCGTTATTTAAGGCTACTGCTCAGCTCCCGTGGCTCATAGTGTGATGTTATATAGTCTATAGCCTTCCTCGATAAATGGGCTATCTACCACTGATAATTTTTCAAATTGGTCCAGTAGTTCCTGAGATTAGCGCTTTCAAACAAACAAACAAACTCTTCAGCTTTATATATTAGTATTAGATATTAGATGAAGCTCCTAGGAAAACACTTTTTGTGGTATTGGTATTTATTAGGAAATTTGAAAAAAATGTAAATAACGCGAGTGAAACCGAGGGCAATAGCTAGTAAAACGTTAGGCAATAGTGAAATAATGCAGGTGTCGTGCTTTCACGTTAGTTGTACAACCGTCGTGGCTGAGTCGTTTACACGAGGCAATAAACCGTTTCCATTATTCCAATGAGGTTGACCTTTCAGTTTACGTTGCCGTCACTTTATGCAGACAATACTGCACTTTATTGCATTAATTCATTTTTGTAATTCAAGATAAGAAATATAAAGTGAGGTACGATTGCCCCAATGGCCAATAGAGTTAAACATTTAATTTGATTTCAGGGTAAAAATTTTTTATTTCCATATTTTTTTAAATATAGTTTTTGCAAATATGTCTCGAAGACTTTACAGGTTTATTACTTAGTGGATCACGTTAAGGTCTCAATTTTTAATATGGGATGTAAGAATTTATTGAGATTTTGCCGATTGAGTTCTATACTCGAGGTTTAGTTTTAAAAAAATATTGAAATATACTCATGCCAATATAAACTAGTATCGTATAATGTAATAAATTAAGCGTATAATATAGATATGAATAGTAATTTCTGATGAGACTACGTCTGCAAAGTGCGAGTCCATGGTAGAGTAAAATACTGCTGGCATGATTAAATTAGGTATATGTATAGCTATTATTATTTGATTAAATAATTCTACGTGTAAATATATATTAAATCATGCGAAAAAGGAAATAAATCTCGAAATAAACATATAAAATTTAATTCAGTGTAAATGAAAATATTTTAGGATCGCATTAAGGATTGCGAAAGTCGAATACTTTTCGCGAAGTCGGCGCTTGTAGCACAAAAGTTTTTCCTTTTATAGAGTACTGTGATCCGTTGAAGCGGGGCCGTCTGTCATTTAAATTACGTAGGTATTCTCTGGGATTTTTGCGTTGCTTATAAATTGGATGAATTGAAGCACCAACACTTATTATTTTAAAGCCGAAGCGGTTTATAGAGCGGCTAAATTAGGTGACGTAAATTAATTCGTTAAGAGGATTGGAGTTACTTATGACAGTTGGACCTTAATATTATATAAATAATACGACACTGAAAGTATTTTTTCACGCTTTTATAAAAGTTGTATGGTCCCCAATAAACTGTCCTATTAATGCATTGTAAAATTCGTGCATTCTTGAAAAGAAAAATGAATATTGCCATCGTAATTCTAATTATAACATTTTGATTGACTTATTAATTAAATGGCTAAAGTAAATATATTTTATTAAAAAGTATGTAATAAATGTTTTGTTAAACTATATTGATATAATGACCATACTAATCACTTCCAAGAAAAGTTTCATGACCTATTAATATCACTTAAAAATTGGGCCATTTATTACGCAAAAACGAAGTTAATTCTTCGATTAACTTTTGACTCAGAATCGTAAATCACAATGTATAATGGACTGCAGAGTGATCGGCAGAGGTATTTGGCCTCTACATTCAAAAGACTGCGGTCAGGAAACGTGCCCAAATAAAGGCTGCTCGGGTTCGTATTGGCGGGAAATGGGGGAAACTTCCCTATTTATGGCCTCCAACGATAATATAGACTACAAAAAAGAAGCATTGAAAATAAAAGTTCATCGCTAGAAAAAGCTATCCGCAGACTTTTAGTTTGTTGTTCTCAAAATAGGTCAGTAATTAGTGCAGTAACGCTAATTACCTACTGCTTCAGTTTTTTTCTAAAACTACCAATCTTTATAGGAATTTGTAAGAACTGGTAATTTTAGTGGATAAAGTGCCAAATAATATAGCTTGCATTTATGGTCAAGTGTTAAAAGTGTTTATGGCTAGATTATAAATGTTTTTAATACTCGAACTAGATGTAACACGAACGTTCAAGTACAAAACGAAATCAATTTTAAAATGTAGTGCGCCGAGCTATAGTAGTTAAGAATGAATATCTAGACAGCCACTTAAGAATATTAGCTTCCCTTCGTTTAAGAGCATAATATAGGAGTTGTTCTATTATTGATTTTATACAGCTGATACTGCCTTCTCATAGGTGGTGCCTAGTCACCAGAAGATTAGGTCTTCACTGTGAGCTCATTTTTTGTAAACAATAACACCAATAGTTGAAAAATATTCGGGTACTTTGAGATAACTTATACACTCAAGAAAAAGACTAATATTACCTCAGTCTGCCGTGACCATGAATTCTGTAAAGAACTCGAAACGTCGGCTAGTAATAAATTAAAAACTGTAGTTTCTAGATCATTCTGTTTAAATGTAATAACTAAGGGAAACCAGTATAACACAATAAAATCCGTAAACTGTAGTTTAATTTGAATTAAAATATCATAAAATAAAACATATCATATCTTAATATAAAAAATCCATGCGCTGACAGACACGCTACATTCGAAACTACTGGTCACGAGTAGATGAAATTTAGCATGTATGTTCCTTGGGCACTTGAGAGGTGCACTTAGACGGGATTTCCCGAAATTCCCACGGGATCGGGCAATTGGGAAATTCGAAAATATTTGCGTGCGAAGCCGCTGGCGTCGACTAGTCATAACATAAAATTCGCGTATTTTCTCCAAATTATTCAATTTATTTTATTAGTATCATTCTGCTATTAAACAATTTAAATGAGGATGATACACAGTGGTTGTAGGAGGGTTCGGTAGAATAATTTAAATGTAATCTAAATTACAAATGTTGCGTCTTGAGTACGAACATATGGAGCAAAGTACAGGAAATACATGAATATTTATGTAATTTTAGCTCGTAAGGGTGTTTTTAATTGAATCGCTTGCAGTCCCACGGTGGGTGCCAGTATTTACTGAACAAAGTTTGCGGGTAGTTAAATCACAACACAGTTTATACACTTCAGATTACTTAAAACGCCATTCACAATTTCAACCATGCTATTTCTGGCGATAAATTGAAATTATTATATTTAATTAACGTCAGCGAGTGATAAGGGGATGTTGTATTATTGTTAAGGATAAGCCTTTTATTAAATTTATGCAACAACATTTGCTGCGAGCTTTTAGCAAACAAGTTTTATTTATGCAAATTCATTCAATAATTCATCTGGCAACGGACTGTTGTAACGTCAAATCATTGTGAAGAGACAATGGTGAGCCGTCACTGTTCATTTATTAACGTCAAGATTTGCCCTAGTTACTGAAATGCAGGTGTAACAAAAGATTGAGAGATAGAACGTAATGAATTCATCAAGTGTTTCAAAGTTCAGTACAACGATCGCTGCCAGTGACAAACAACGTGATGACGTGTCTTGGCCGAGTGACGAGCCTGTTTGGTGCCGAAGTGACAAACACAATGGCTTTTCTAAGCACTGAATTACACTTTCATTATAGATGGTGACGTTTCGCAAAATACTCGACGAATTGTTACCGCGCCCACTTCTCAAGTGTTATGAGAGTAAGCCGCCGACTCTAATGGTCTGCCAAGTTTGTTTTCAGTCAAGGTTATCAGAGATGTATAAATATTTAATTTAACTCACAGGAATAAGTGTATAAGATAAAAGAAAAAATAAATGGATTCTGTATCAGGAAGCGCGGCATAAAGTAAATACTTATGGAAGTGCTGAATAATTAATCTTCGGTATTCACATTTCAACATGCTTTTGAAGTGGGCCTTGAGAGTATTAAAGTATTAGTAAATAATTATTCACTGTATAAAAGGTGGTGCGGAATTTGTCACTGTTAACGGTATTCGTACTACACGAACGCCTATTTACGTCAGTGAAGGTTACAAATGTTTCGAACATCGTTCCTGATTTTAAGCAATCAATCGAACCTCTCTCGCGACTGCGGTCAGTAAAATATTGCCCGACTTGAAATCACTCTAAAATCTAGTGATAATAGAAAAGATAAATATCACTGTTTATACTAAAGTATTTGTAAAAGGTAATTGAATTGGGAACACTTACTTGCGATCTGTTTTAGCGCTGTCACAGCTGATTTAATAGTGTTCAATGTACGTCTTCTAAGATTATTGTTCCTTGAGAAGTTCTCCATGTCTATATTCACTGACATTGTAATTTATACTGTATTCACTTCTAAATATAACTTATTTTATATTGTTTAAGCACATCACAGCGCACTGAACACCTTTTGTTTCGGACGTTCGGAATATACTGCGCGTAAATGCATATCAGTAACAGTCAGTCCAGCCGTGAGTTCTGAAGTCTTTATTACGAACAGCGCAATGTATGGAGACGAAATAATAACGGCTGGGGTAATAATCAGTACTATAATTACGATTATGTCGTTTCTATGCCAAACTCGTGTTACAAAGTTTATTGTCGCTGCACTAAGTACATGTCTCGATGAGGTCATGCATATGCGTGTTTGCTAATGAATAGGACATTTGTTAAAAATAGTATATGCTCCTATTTCATTTAAAAATGTAAGTATTTTTATAGTTACTACTTTACGAAGACGAAAATCTATTTTATAAAATTATCGGTGGTTACGATAGCTTGCGCGACAGTGAAGAAGTTACGTTTAAAATGTACGAGCCAGTGAATCAATACTACTACAAATACTAAACAGCGAAACACTTTCTACTGTTTTATTAGTAATTCATGCACAAAAATAAGTCATGAAGTGATTCGGTTTCCACTTTTTATTTCAAAGTAGGTATTTTATATTTCAAAGTGATTCCAAATTGAAGAGAAAATGTTGTCATTTATAATTATTTGACCCAAATAATTATTTGATGAATCCATCCATCAAAACTGAGTTAGGTTAAAAGTTTATAGCAGTGGTAATGAAATGATGGTGATTTGGTCGCAAAGCAAAAATATAAAAAAACAGGCAATAAATGTTTGCTTGATATCATCTAGCCTACACACAACATCAAAATATTAGTAGCTCTAACATTGAACCGCTACGCATTCGGTTTTTATTGGCTCCAATACAATTTTTCAACGTACAATCTGTATAATCATATCCACAATAGCTCGACCAGACCTTCTCAATTCATAAGCATATTAGCACCTGATAAATTTAAGACCCATTTCCACGGATGAGTGTGATGCAGATTGTATACACAATCAAGCGTGAGGTAAACAACTTCTATTCTTGTACCAGACAGCCGGTAGAGATCAGGTTCATTAACAAACGGCGACTTTACGAGACCCCGTATTGACGTGAACAATGCGAATGACTTTTTATGATATAACGCATTACACGTTTTGTTTAGATAATACTGCGTAATGTGTAGAATTTCAAATTTATCTGAATCAGACGTAAGAATTTTGCTTCTTGTCTTCTTTCCAGTTACGTCTTATATCAGTTAGTAATAGTATTTTGACTTTGTACATTTCTCGTTTTGGACATGTTTACAAAAATAGATAGTTCCATCTCTATTCCTTAGCCTTAGATAAACAATGCAGACATGTTTCGCTTTGCCCTTGCAAACTGTTTACGTTTATTATTAGATTCTTGTTTTTCATTTCGTTTATTTCATTAAGGTTTTGTTTGGTGCTCTTTTTTTTTCTTTCAAATGTTTTATATCCGTTGTAATTGTCGTCGATTTCTCCTCGTTCAATTTACTTGGACGAAATGTTCCTTGTATTGTTTTTTTAACATCATGTCTAATGACATAATCAAATATTTCTTTAGAATTGTTAAAACGCTCCTTTTAACTAAAGTGTGTACTTAAAATTAAGGGTACATTTTTTACATTTTGAGTTTTCTTTTGTGATAATAATGGTTGGCCAAATTAAGGAGTAAACTGCCATTCCAATGGTTTAACAACAAAAAACTGGAATGCCACGTATATTTTTTGTGAAATTAATATTGTTAATCACACGCATAGGCCCAAAAAAAAACAGTTTAACGTTTATGTTAGAAAATGTGAAAATAATTTGTGAACTTTACGTACATATATTGCTATCCCTTGTGGATACCGATTAATACGGCGCGCTCTTCGATAAATTAAATTTTAAATTAAAGCCTTTCTGAAATATGTCATGATAGGTTGAAGAATAAAGTGTGTAAATGAAAAGAAAGAAATGGACGAGATACAACCGAAAACCGGATCCCGGACTCCAAAGCGTAGGTTTTGGATCGCACCGTGACAGCGATGATGGAGGTAGAAGAATAATATAAAAGATCTTAGTCAGCACACTTCAAATACAAACATCGAAATAAGGCCGCGGTTGCATATGTAGTTTGCTTATCTTACTTGTTTTAGGTACCTTAGTCTATCATGATATTAATAACATTCAACCAACTTCCTTTGTTTAGCTGAAATTATTTTGTGAAGTTCGTTAGTTTGGTTTGATATACAGGGTTATTTGTAAAACACCGTTAACATCTCAAGACTATGTTACTTACATCATTATCAACAACTTTAGTTCTATGACTTTTTACAAAACATAATACATTTACCATAGTAAATAAAATAAGCTTTTGCATAGACTTTGCAACATTTAGAGCGTTCAATTTAAATAAATTTATTTTTGTATGAAAATCGGAAAACTAAAATATGATTAATCTTTAAAAGTCATAGAACAAAAGTTGTTGATTATGATGTTAGTAACATAGTCCTGAGAGGTTAACGGTGTTTTACAAATAACCCTGTATAGACTAGAAGCCATTCAGGAAACAATGTAAATGTTGACTCGTGTATATGAAGTAACTAGTTCAAGGAAATACAAGGTTAGAAAAATAATACTACAATACATATATATTACTATTGGGCTGTTGGTCAAGTGGGAATTTATCCTGTTTGTTATACTGTAGGTTGTGGATTCGATTCCTGCCCAAGCCAAGACAAATGCTTGAATTCTAAGCTTGTACATTTTTTGGGTGTAATTTGTCTATAATATGTATGTATGTTATTTTAATAAACAAGTATATTTATGAGTAGTTTCTATAGGACCGCACTACAGGCTTTATTTATCCTGAGGGTAGTACGAGTTTACACACGATTGTCACGGTGACGATAGCCTAGTCAACGGAAACAATTTTCATACATTTTTAAATGCGCCCCCTAGCGGTCTCTATCGATCGCTACTCTCCGTTAGGGGCGCTTATAATATAATAATAATAATAATAATAATCTTTATTTGCCAGGAACATGGTTACATAGATAGTAGGGTTATATTTTTGAACAACATGTTCCACCGTATATACGGCATGCAAAAATACAATAATCTTAAAATAGAAATTTACACACTATAAATTTACACAATATAGAAATACTAACTAATTTACACATAAATTTTTATTATTTATCTATTTAAAAATCTAGCTTAAAACTCTAACTTACACCTAATATATAAAATCTATTTAACATTTTTATAAGATGTAAATTCCGAAACCGTGTAAAAACATTTTTCTATGAGCCATTTCTTTAAATTGTATATAAAACTAGTAAGAGGCAATTCTCGGATGGTTTTCGGTATTTTATTATATATTTGGATACTCATACAGCTGCTATTCTTTTTATGTAATGCAGTTGACGTCATTAAGACCTTTAATTTTGTCGGGTCTCTTATGGAGAATTTTTTATTGTTACTGGCCTTTTCAAATAATTGAGGGTGCTTTTTCACAAAGATGCCAATTTCATAAATATAAATTGAAGCCAGAGTTAATAATTTTAATTTTCTAAATAGTGGCCGGCAAGAATCCAATGGGCCAGCTCCACATATTGCCCTGACACATTTCTTTTGTGATAAGAAGGCCTTGTTTACGTCTGTCGAGTTGCCCCATAACAAAATTCCGTATCTTAGTACCGAGCCAACGTATCCATTATTTTAGAAAATGTACGACGCCGACGACTAGTCTATCGTCACCGTGACAATTGTGTGCAAACTCGTACTAGACCCTTTGGTATGGAATCAGATGATCGCATGTGAGTTGTCCTAGTATATTTCTATTATTATTATATGCCTGCAGCTCTATTAGTAAGTAGTTGTAACCATTAAAACCCGCTTAAATAAAATTCATTTATGCTATAAAACATATTTAGAGACTTAACAGAATCGCTTAAACGTTTTCCTTGGGCACAAATCTGCATGAGTAATGACTATTTTGTGTCACAATAAGCCAATGTGAAATTTGTGCGAAATGCATGTTATTTAGAGGTAAGAGAACAATTAATTTGAAAATCATTTCTATCCCTCCGTAATGAAGGTTGAATTTTGAACGTGATATTACAGAAATGATTGATGAGTGGTACATACGGTAGGTACGTAGTAAAATATAAATTAAACTGCATGTTAATGGGCTGTAAATCTATTTGCGTAATAACTTTTCACTCGTTTACTCTTGTGAGTGCGATTTTGACGTTTTGTTGACTTGCTGTAAGATCCATAAGAATTTTCGCTATAAATCACCTGGACATGATCGGTTATTGCTAAACATCTGTGCTGTATCATCAGACGTAAATGGGTTAAAAGTCATAATTTATATAGTTAACAGCGACACAGATTATACCACATCACACACACACACACACATCACATAACTTCACGCCTTATAAGTTATATCCCCAAAGGAGTAGGCAGAGGTGTATTACACACCCACTCTTCGCCAGTTATGTTTCGGTCCCAATGTAATAGTGAGCGAGCCTATTGCCATCTACCGGGCACATCGTTAAGCGAGCGATAATTAATTTATAATGCACAAATAACTTCGAATCTAATAAAATATATATGAAACTCACAAAATGGGAAATAATAATAATTGCACACAGTAACCTTCGCGTCGCCTCATTTTGGATATCGTGAATAATTTTATTTATTTCATAGAGTCCTATATGTTGACTCGAAATCTTCATGTAATTCTTCATAACTCTCAAGTACCGGTACTTGAGAGGTTACCGGTTTTAAATTCATGTAAGTGGCAATTAACTTATGATTGTGCAATTTCAACCAGCTAAAAGACTGAGAACTATTTGAAAATAACGATATTGAAAATGCTTTCGCTACTTATTATTATCATTCTAATTACTAAATAGAAAGAATAGCAGCGATAGCCTAGTGGAGAGGCCGACAAACTGCTACGCAGAGGGTCCGGGTTCGAAACCACGGCGCGCACCAATGACTTTTCGGAGTTATGTGCGTATTAAATTGTTAATTATCGCTTTCTTAACGGTTAAGGAAAACATCGTGAGGAAACCTGCATGTCTGAGAGTTCTCCTTAATTTGCTCGAGAGACATGTGAAGTCTGCTAACCCGCACTTGGCCAGCGTGGTGGACTATGGCCTTACCCTTCTCATAATGAGAAGAGGCCCGTGCCCAGCAGTGGGACAGTATAAAGGGCTGATGATGATGAAATTACTATTGTTGCAAAGAGCGTGATAAGAAGATCATACGCTGCTCGCTAGTAGTGTTGACTGCAGTAGGACCAAATCTTCCGACCAATAGGAGCTATAATGGTCCAGCTTAACGTTGTCAAATACTCTACAACGGGTTTTAACTGGCTTCGCCTAATTCTAACCGAATTTTCGATGGGAATCCAATGTAGGCTTAATGGACAGATTTAGGGTTTAATGGTTTGTATCTATTTCGGGTGCCGCCTGTTTTGTTAATGGGTAATGTTCGCTTTTGGTTATAATAATAACGAGGGTAAAGGGGATCTCGTTTTCACAGCAGGCACCTATCTTTGGCTATAAATTAAATATTTTTAAAGGACTTGCCGATTTAGGATGTGTTATTGTTTCGACCTTCGCGTTGCAAATCATTTTATATTTAAATGTTATATATTTCTTTTTTCTGTATTTTTTTATCCATATACTTATTGCTGATAAAGCTGTGTGTGTTACTTGTGTAAATCCACCCACCTGTGACATTTCTGCTTTCAATTTATAACAACAAACCGAGTAGTTAAATGAATAAATTATTAAGTACTAAAATCTCTTCAGTTTTATCAAAGATTAGAGATAAATTGATAATAAGAATGTATTAATATGAGTTCTGTAGCATAGTCGTAATATCAGTAAATGTGACAAACATGCTCTTTTGATGCAATTTTATATATTCATACCGACCCAAGATTATAGATAAAAATAATATTTAGTAATATAAGCAGGCGCTCCAGAATAAGGAAAACCTACGCTACTACAGGTATCTATTTTGTGGTTTGCTTACACATATCTCTGTACCACGGAAATTCTTAATTTACACGTAACAACCCATCATTACAAATATCTACCTATTATATTCACGTTGCGGAACGCAAATCGAGCCTCCCAATTTCCTCCCTTTGATATTATAGGAAATCGAAATACCGACAGCATTTTATGATTGGGCTTCCATTTAGATTGTGTTTGTACGAATATAATGAAGCTCAACAATGCTGATTGCACCGATTGGTAAATACGGGTAAATATACGTCAACAACTCTATTCAGAAAGCTACTTAGATCATCCTATTGGAAACAGTTTTGCTGAGCTTGAGAATTTTTTTGGAGTAGACTACGGCTTAAACTGTCTTATAACCGAGAGATACGAATACGCCAAGAACCTTATAACGTTGACCAGCAGTAGGTTAATTTATAAATAGGGTAAATTATCCTACGTCCTAGCACTATCCCGCGTACATCTTGGATTTCTATACTGGTGTCACTCCCGATATTTATTTAAATCTCTAACACAGCGTATACAGGCGGACTTAATTTAAGGTATAAATACCTCTGTTTTACCGACGTTCTGGCCGTCTTACAACGTCGGTAAAACAGAGGAATTTATGCCTCAAATCAATTAAATACATATTGCGAGTAAGGCCCGCATTGGTTAAATTATATGATGTAGGTATACAAATCGCGAAAGTTTAAAATCGACTATTTTGGAGCCCAGAGTCTGCTTTTTACGCTAACCAATTTTGACAGACATAAGTTTGGTTATCATTCAAATATAATTAACAGTTGACAGTACTTTTTATTAATTTTACCCTTTGTTTCCGATCCCTTGGGCATTCTAGGCAATTCTACGTCCCCTTAGAAACATACATACATGCCAAATGTCTGTTTCTTTCTTTTTGCTCATTAGTTTCGGAGGTGCGTTCTTTGTAAGCCAGTGAGCAACGGAAGAATTTTATATAAACGGAGGATGATGATGATGGTTTTGTATGTTTGGGTAGGTTGCATTAATGAAATACGACTCACTGATAGTTTGTTACCTGGTTTTACTACAGGAAACTTTTTGTCAACATTCCACGCTGGAGACGCAGAGACGGAAGCTAGTGTTATAAGTTATATTACGTCTACCTTTTCGCATAATGTGGCTGTGTCTTTACAATACTTAAAACCTGATAATTCAGAAGGAGGTAGACATGCTTACGGCTCAAGTTGTATCCGGCGATACTCTAAATATTATTTATGCAAGAAGTAAAAATATTTGCCCAAACATCCCACTAAACTGTTCTGTCATCAGCTATGATCTTTCAGTTCAAAGCATACAACATCAATCAGATTATTACTAATTACACACTGTGTTTTGAAAGATTCATCAGCTTTGTATGTTTTATTCCAATCAATCAGTATCAAGTATCAGGCATTAACCAATAATATGTTGGAGTGAATGTAGGTATTAGAGGAAATGCGTCACCGTGCCGACATGTACTGATTAAACTGTGAGTAATTACTTGCGATTGCGTATATAAATCAGTTACTGACAGTGTACTTGAGATCTTGAATTATTGAGCTTACCTCTCTATAAATGGCTATCGATGGCATCCTGATATTTTGATCAACATGAGAAAAAGCCAAAGCCGGGATATTTGGAGATTCGGTACGTTGTATAAAATTTGGTGATAAGATTTGTGTAAGGACGGCGCTGAGATGATATTATCAGCCCCACTGTGACCACGGCTATTGTAAGACGGCCGAAACGTCCGTAAAACAGAGGTATTTATACCTTAAATTAATTAAATATGCGAGTAAGACCCGTTTGAATAAAATTGTATGATGTATACAAGTCGTGAAAGTCGATTAATTATAGTGAACATGTTCTGATATGGCATACAGAAATAATGACAGCAAATAAAACATCTTTTTACGTAAGTAAGGTACTGGAGGAACCATTTCTTCTCCCGGTCTTTCTCGAAACACTGTAAAGAGCATTACTTACAGCGGCAGAGCAAGCGGATTGAACGTATTTTTATGGTACTACGTCAGTTATACTACCGTAAGTCGTTGATAACGATGTTAGTTACATATTTAACAAATTAAGACCAGTTTTAAGATACAATATTTAATCCCAAATAAATAAATGACACGATGGTTTGACTACTGAGTTGGAAGGATACACATATTAAAAGCCAGTTATGCTAGAAGATGTCATGTATACATATCTATGTTTTAATGGCGTTATAAAGGAGCAATATGCATCAATAAAAATATAATTTAAAATTTATTATGTACTCGAAACTATAAAGAGACTACACCCTCTCTTATTTACTAAGTACATTCAGAGAAGCAATCGGCTAATATAACATAACATAACATAACTTTGCGCCTTTTATCCCCGAAGGGGTAGGCAGAGGTGTATTACACACCCACACTTCGTCAGTTATGTTTCGGTCCTAATGTAATGGGAGGCGGGCCTATTGCCATCTACATGCCAATATAATGTCACACAATATACATCAAATAACATTCGTATCGTACAACTTGCTCCAACTGAAGCGAGAGCTTACGGGCATTTGCATCCAGAATATTCCTACATACCTATGGGCACCGAGCTGGGCTTTGACGTTCGCTTCTAAGTCCTGCTTAACAACTTGATAGTAAACTGGCACGGAGAATATCTATTAGTTGTTATGTAACAGATATATAGACTACCACGTTTTAGGCGATTTACAAACATGCAAAGCTAGTACAAAGAATGTAGTTTATGTAAGTTACAGTTAATAATGGCATATACAAGCGTATAGTTAGCCCTTTTAAAACTCGGGTGAATTTATGAACTAGGGATTATGCGACTAAACGGCCGTGACTTTGAAAGCCCTCTTACTTGGTAGCGGCTATACTTGCTGGATCTGTGATTAAATATAAATGTATTGGGTTGCAGCTTATTATTAATAATGATGATGAATATTAGGCTGCAACTCGGTACTCAGTAAAATTGTAACTACGCGATTTCGTACAATTAATGTGTATGTTATGATAAATACGGGTGCTATTGTTGTCTGCCAATGTATACAAATACATAGGTAGACAACAGTACATAGTTTTTACTAAAAAAAAAAAATCATCTTAAACGATTTACCACTAATTAGGAATTTTCAACTCTCGAATTATATACGAATAACTAAAGGATGCCCGCAGCTACGCCCGTACCTTTTTCTTAAATTAACTTTTCTGCCCCATTCCGTGGAAATTTCAGGTAATCCCTTCTTAGTGCAGCCCAAATTTTAGCTTCCTGCACTTTATAGTTCCGGCTTGTCTGTCTGTCAGTCAGTAACGCAGGTATTTAGTATATACAGAAGATAAAATATTACTTTAAACTCCAAAAAATAAAAGGTGCTTATTTTCCAATACATTAAACAGCAATTACGCAACATTAACAATTTGCCCTTAACACAGCAAACCGGCGGCAACAAACACTCGTAATAATAAATTATGTTTAATCGCGAGGCGATGTAAAAATGATTTAATACGGACATTATGCTACGCTAATTTAGAAGTATTGTACTATAAATTAACAGGTTGCCGGCGACGTCAAGTTTGTTCAGAAAATATTAGAAAATTACAGACTTTGAAAATGTATTGCGGACCGTTTATTCATTACGCTTTCGGTTTGATGTTTAAGAAATGGTGGCCTTGGTTTTTTTAAACATAGAGATTGAGGTTTGATTTTAAAATTTCTTTCTTACGAGATTATTGAGGATAAGTCTGAGATAACTCAATTTTGCGTGTTTTTAAGATGGTGGATGATTCAAATGAAGATATAATCATCATTCGATATTCATATGGCTTGTCGGCTATACATCGGCTGATGTATAGCCGACAAGCCTTATGAATATCTAGTATATCTATAATATCTAGGTTACGTATGTGCTAAGTATCTCTATTGCTTAGGATAACTCATGGTGTCCTATACTTATACATAAATTAAGACCCTGTTACATATTTTTACATGTTATCTATAACATCGTTTAATTGTAAGTTCGAGTAAGTCATTAAACCCTCTTCATGAATTATGTACTCTATATGTAAAGGCCTATGTGTCTTGTAAGACGATGTAAACAAAAGCTGTGGAATGTTTTAGTTGCACTTAATTAGTATGCGTGGCATGTTTTCACGTGGCTGTGTAAGCCAATCCATGACAGACATGAGCGTCCACATCCAGGACAGATGTGTATTGTGTCTGGTGGAACGTTTTGATCGTAGTTAGATCTCCTGGCTCGTTTACTTGCCAATGTCCCCATCCAGGTTTATCCTGGCATGTCTGCTGTTTTAAACATTTTCTCCACTCAATTTTGTCTTCCGCGAGTTGGTCCCAGTTTTTGTGGTCGATTTCAAAGATGTTCATTTTTCGATTGACACAATCTTTGAAGGAATTACTTTGCAGCTACACTATTGTTGAAAACCGAACAAAAATGCGTTCGGTAGGTAGTTTTTGAGTTTATCGATCATACAGATAGACAGGACAAAAAGGGTACTTTATTTTATAATAAGTATAGATTATTTTGCCTTACAGCTTCAGAAAAGAAGTAAATCCATGCGTACTTACCTTAAGTTACTAAACTGTACTAAATCAAATAAATTTTATTACAAACATAAACTGTGTTGCCTATGACAATGTTAAGCCTAAAAACTAAATAAAGCAGAAAGAAATAAAAGGAGCCTTGTATCAATTTTGCTTTGTAAAGGAATACACTTGATGCACTTGAGTTTGTAAAGGCTAGTTATGTCAGCGGCAGTGAACAATCGGCAGACAGGGAATTCTTTGTAACATAATGTGTACGTCCCTGTTGTTACGTGCTTGGCCCCGGTTACACTCCACAAGGGCGTCATTTTCTACATTCGTTGAATGAATGGTATTTTAAGGATTTTAGATTGTGATCTCGGAAGGATTGAAATTAAGCTACTTATACTGATTTTATCGAGCTTTCAACAGTTTGTATTCACCTCTGTATATCATGTTCCTCTGTAAATCTTGGATGAAAATATCCGAATTTTGTGATCACAGTTAATATTAAGTTGAACAAGAATCGTGATATATTCTTAGTTTAGTTTATATACCTAACATTCGCGTACAGACATAAATCATAGCAGCGAATAATATATTCAAAAGAGTCATAGTTCAGTTTTTATAGCGTATTATTATACGAGTGTTGACTCTCAATGGTTGGAAAATCTTTTGTGGTCGTTGCAGCTGAATAACTGCGCAGGTGACATAGTAGTGGGAATGATGGTAAGACTTGAGTATATTCCTAAACAAGTCTACGAGTACATAACTACGTTAAAATTAAATAAAGTTCCTAATGCTTGTAACGACGAACCAGCTATCAGCCCATTTTACTCATTTTCAGTATGTCAAGGGTGCTTTTATCCCTTAATAACTTTTAGCTATGTACATTTATGTACATAAGGATTGGTAAAGTTTTTCACATTACAATAACGGTACTAATATGGAACCCTTAGGAGGACTGTCAAATTGTTCAAGTGACACTAAAGTTTCCTATAACAAACTTCAAGTTACTACAAGAATTTTGGTATCGCCGAATGTAACCAAAATTTAATAAATTAAGGAATTAGTAGAGGTTTTCATTTCAGAAGTTATTTTATATTTTGGGATAACTTAGGCACGAGAATTTTATCCCTAACTAGGTAGAGCTTGTACTATAGTGAGGAGATATCAGATAAATATATTCATAATAAATATAGCGGACATAGCAGTTAGGTTCATTAACTAACCACTAGACCAAAAGACCAGTCAATTTGTCATTAAGCCATTACGAATTCGTGCTAAATGTTGCTTTTATTCTATAGCCTCAATTATTTTGTTAATTCGCTTACATTCTAAGTCTTAGTGAGAGCCGGACTCTACATTCAACAGAAACGTACCCTTATCATGAAAAAAGCCCTGGATGGTTAGCGGAACCATCGGTTTTATTGACCGATCCTTCACGCGTTATTTCACAAATATGTCAGTTATAAGACGTCCAAACATTATATACTCGTATGTATAGTATATATAATACAAGCGATGTGGTGAAACCGAAGGTAATTTACGCCGAAACACATGCTTGGGGAATTGAAACGACTCAATTTGATCGGGAAAAATGAGACGGTGTATTTGAGACGCACGTCGAAATAGGACTACGTGGGTAATAAATTATGTAAGGATGGAGAGGAATGAATCGTCTTTATGTTTTGGGGTCTCAGTTCTTGAACAAAGTTTATTTGAAAACAATGATTTAATAATAATAAACCCATTAATTAAATTAATTATGTCTGACAAAATTGTCTGGCAGATCAAATCTTGTTAAAATACTTTGTTTGCTAATTTGTAACTTATATCGTCGAATTTATAGACTGGTCCGGTTTATTAATGGTAAGATTGGTAAGCGAATGGGACTACCGAACCGCCACCCTGGACAAATCTTGAAATGTTACAAATTATGATCTGTTCCGAGAATGAATGCAATTTATCAATAATATGTCTTTATTTTATAATATGTTTGTAGGTAAGCTCGGCAATAAGCTCGCACCCTATTACGTGGGACCTAAAAACTCATAACGAAATGTGGGTGTAATATTACACCTCTGCAGGCGTGAGTCTATAAAAAAGTAGGTAAGCTATGTCCGGCACCAAAGACCAAGCTTGTCCTAGCGTGAGAACAAACGGTTATGGGTTTTTACGATAATACATAAAACATTGATAGTTGAAGTAGATCGACGTAATATTATACATATACTGATATTTCATAGATGGTTTAGATACAGCGTTCACAATTAACTTAAAAACAGTGAGTCTTGGACAATCTTCGATTTTTGAAGTCAACATTATCAGACATTGAATCATAAATAATTATTTTTATAGAACAAATAATTTAATGAGACACGAATATTCTTTGAAGATGTTAGCTGTCTTTAATTGCTGCCAAATAAATGCCTATTCTTATAATTATTAAATATAATGTAAAGATTATTTGACAAATATTAAAATAACAACATTAATATGCATTTTATAATATCAACTAGAGGACCCGTGCTGCTCCACAGCATATTTTAATATTATAAAAAGCTCTTACATATAGGTATGATGAGTACCTACATTGTTTATCCAGCTAAATATTTCTGTGGGAAGCCCGATTTATTTTGTTTTGTGTATGGGTGTGATTAATCCATCATAATTTAGAAATGTAATAATTATGTTTATGATTTCATCAGTTACCTGATAGAGATGGTAGTTTTGGTAGCAATCGTAAGTAACATTGCTACCAAAACTACCATAAATGCCAAATATACAATTTCCACCAAAACTAATATTCCTACCGAAAATATTATTCCTATCAAAACTACTATTTATACCAAAACTACTATTCGTACTACCACTATCATATCTACCTTCTTTTTAAAAACTACCATTTCTACCAAAACCGCCGGTGCTGTCAAAAGTACCTTTTCTTTCAAAACTACTGTTCTTACCAAAGCTACAATTTCTACCATAACTACCACTTGTAATATAATTATATGACAATAGTACCTATGAACCGCTGTAATATGTTCCACATAAAAAAAAATTAAGATGCCCGAAGAAAGTCCGTAATTTAAAAACACAAAAAAAATCCAAACATAAAACGTAATTTACCCGTCTGTAGGGTTGATTTTCCCAACATTAGGCGGAAATTTCACTACATTTGGGGAAAATTCTTCGAATGGCGGGTATGTATACTGACGTCGTTACCGCGACCCCGTCATGAGCATCGATAGAGGAACACCGCGGTGTTTTAGTGGGTATGCCGAACATCAAAGGGGGAGAGTCGAGCCAAACACCTCCCCTCCACCTGCCCCAAACTCGGTACAGAGTTGGCGGAGGGGTCCCTTTGAGGGACAGTCCGTAAGTGGATTTCATCGCGATACAAAACAAAGGGGGAAAATTTCTCAACATCAGAGATCAGTTCACCCAACATTAAGGGTTAACTGGTAACATTCGGAGGATATTACCTGCCATCAGCAATAATTCACCATAGTGATAATTTTACCAACATCGGGTATAATTTTACACACCACCACACTCACACCCGTATGAAAGTAAGGCAAGGTCACCTTAAGGAGGCATAACGGTTTTTCCTGGCAGTTACCGCAAGGAACTCATTAGATGCCATAAAATGGAAATATATACATATAATGGCAATGGAATAGGAAAATATTGAAAAATAAGTTCAATGTCCACACCTATCTTCCTTCAAACTTACCCAATTTAAATGAGGCATACCATCAAATGAAAGAGCTCTAATCAGCGCGTGTTTTAGACCTATAACGAAACGCCTACCTTAATGAGAACCAGATATATAGAAACAGAAAGTCATTGACTACGGCTACGAAAGCGTAAAAAATGTATGGGAGAAAACACCTTTTGCATATAACTTGATGAATGTGCAAGTTAGGTAATTTCTAATGCTTGATGACAAATCTATGCAGCAAGAGCTTTCATTTAAAAAAAACATCACGCGAATCGGTTGGGTAGAATAGGCTGACCAACTCGTATTATAAAACACAAATTATTTTAATATATAGATGTCACCATTACTGCACAATTGGCGTAGTGGTTTAAGCAGCCGTCTCTCCGCCTGACACCGCAAGTTTGATTCCCACGCGAGACAACGCTTTGTGTGATCCATAAATTAATATTTCAAGCTGGGTTTTCATTGCGTATGTTTGTAAAATCCCCGTAACATTCATAATAATAATAATTATAAAAAGTCTTCGAACTGTACTCAACACATGATTATGGATGTCAATAATTTAAAAAAGTATATTTTGAATATTAAAACACTTAGCGGTTTACATTATTCAAATGCTCTAGTAGAGCTTCAAAGCTCGGGAAGTAATTAATGTCAGATACTATCGACATAAACTTTCTTTTTCATCTTGCATCACTTTGAAAATTTTGATGGGCACAAAAAGTAGTACGATAAATTCGGGCGTCATGGCAGAATATTTACTTATTGATTATGGCCCATGTCCAAATTATAAAATATACGTCATTCTAATTTGACTAAATTTACGGGCGAAAGATTCTGGATATCAGTTACGTTTTCGTCATTTAGAACTGTAATATCTACTTATTCTGTTTACTACCAAGTGTTGTATCACCAAAATGGCTGTGTTTCTCACGTAAATTATCTAAAACTTCAATAAATTAATGTCACCCTTTGAAATTGGAGACATTCAATTTGTGGTTCATTATTATGTTTGTAAACTTCAGAACATCTGTGATCATGCTGCAACAGTGTTGAAATATCAGTAACTTCAAACAAAGGTACGTTTTACATATCACAAAGGCACAAAGGACAATGCGAAACGAATGTTAAAGACAACGGACGTTTATATGTATAAATATAATATAAATACTGTGTCTGAAAGTATATAAAGTATATCACAATGAGTTTACTTACCGATGATAAGAATTGATCATATTTATAGAAAACGATGCCACAGAAAAATCTTTGTAGGTATTAAATTCATTTACACGAATATTGGGACAGAATATCAGGTCATGTATGAAGGTCATGTCGTGTAAGCATATGAACAGATAAATCGCTTTTGTTGTATATTTAAAGAAGTTATATTAAGAATAAATTTAAAGAAATATATTAAGAAAATATGTGATTGTATTTTATGAAACAGGTTAGTATACTGAGAACTTTCGCACTTTATGTACCTACCTAGTATTGTATGTTTATATTAAAGTGTAAATTCATTGTTTTTATTATTATGCCTCGTTAATTTCTTTGACACAAGTCTAGCCCACGTTTAGGCAATTTTCTGTCATAGAACTATGCCTACCGTATATGCAGGGCTGGGGAGTATTTCAATTACTTTTAATTAAAATACGATTGGAGGTCACGGGTTTTATTTCCGGGTCGGAAAAAAATAAAATTGTTACTGGGTTTTTCCGAAGACTCAATAGCAGCCCAGAGTCTCCCTATTACGTGGGACCTAAGAATTCATGGCGAAATGTGGGTGTAATATTTACACCTCTGCCTACCCCTTCCGGGATACAGGCGTGAGACTATAAATAAAGATATATAAAATAATACGTAATTGAAATACAAATACGTATTTTGCATTTGTATTTCAATTACTTCTTCAAAAAATAATTTGTAATTGGTACATCATAGAAATTAATTTAGCGGGTCTTAATCGCGTTAACTTAACTTATTTAAGGTATAAATACCTATTTGTTACCGACGTTTCGCTCGTCTTGCACCAAGCGTGGTCGCGGAGAGACTGATGAGAGCTCAGCGACGTCTTGTGGAAGTGCGGGTTTCAGCACCTACCCTCACTTGGTCTTTATTTAAGTTCGCAATGTCGGTACTCCGACACTCTAAACTAATGACGTCTACACACTGTTGAGATTTATCACTGCGGCGGTGTTTACACTTACTGATGACTTGATTCCAAGTGGCTGATAATCGCTGAAAGCGTAAAGGAACATATCGCAGCTGTAAAAAACCGACATATTAACAAGTCGGCGATAGCTGAGCATTTGTTGGAGTCTGGACCAAACCACTTGATAGAACTGCATCAACCACAAGTCTTATCCACCGATCGTCACTATTACTCCAGGATAGTACGTGAAGCGGTAGAAATCAAGAAATATAACAATTTCAACCGGGAGGATGGATATAGATTATCAGCCACTTGGAATCCAGTCATCAGCAAGTGTAAACACCGCCGCAGTGATAAATCTCAACAGTGTGTAGACGTCATTAGTGTAGTGTGTCGGAGTACCGACATTGCGAACTAAAATAAAGACCAAGTGAGGGTAGGTGCTGAAACCCGCACTTCCACAAGACGTAGCTGAGCTCTCATCAGTCTCTCCGCGACCACGCTCGGTGCAAGACGAGCGAAACGTCGGTAACAAATAGGTATTTATACCTTAAATAAGTTAAGTTAACGCGATTAAGACCCGCTAAATTAATTTCTATGATGTATACAAATCGCGAAAGTTTGTAATTGGTATTCTAAATATCTGACCCTGCGGTAATTTGTAGTTAGTATTTCAAATACCCATGGTTCCAAAATACATTTAGAGATTTTATAATTGGGTGCATTCTTGAAATTATCGCTGGTCACGCATCATTGCACGTGTACTATCGGTCAAATCGAACGCTGGTACTCGAATGCCATCTGTTAAGTACTGCCCAAATTTGAACTAGGCCCTCAGGGTTTAGTAGAAACAACTTGTACAAATCAGAGGCTGTTTATCGCGAAGTACCTGTGATGTGCCCGATCGTTGCAAATGCGTATTCGTGGATCTTGATACAGATATAAGATACGTTCTACGGATCATCTGCGAATACGAATACGACATTCAAAGTTTCGAAAATACACATGATCTTGAAACGAAAGTATTTTGCGTTATACTAATGCTCCGCTTGTTTTTGTTTGTATAGTTTTACTCTTAAAATCTATACGCATTAATAAAAAAGATCCATTCGAAATATTTCTTTTCCAGTCGAAATAAATCTATGGAATCGGATATGAATACGGATACGGCAAAATCACTCCATAGTCCACTAACGGTCGGACCCAATATTTAACCTATCGATGTATTTGGCTTCTAGATATTATACATAAGCTTCATACGAAATATATCAAATATGTATCTTGTAACCTAAAGGAAGGAAAAAGAGACCCACCACGCACCCTCGGATTGACCACCCCAACTATTGCAATAGAAAAAGGTTGACAATACCGAACTCCTCTAAAGGATAAGGGATATAGGAATGGTATGGGTTCCAGGAAGATACCTAACTTGCAGTATACCGCTGTATGCGCCGACTATTCTTCGACACGTGTTTCGCCTCTGCACGAGGCATCCTCAGGAGCGATGGACAACGACTATGTAATTCCTAAAGAACTAAGTGCTTGAGTATTGTGAATATGTATTAAAGGTTTCTAGAGCCTTCATCTTCACCTACATTTTTTCCTATCGGTATCGGCTTTTATTATGCCTTATCAATCCTCCCATATTTTCCATTATATTTCATATTTCTGACTGTTACATGCAAATATTTTGTTAAATATAAATGATTTTGAACTCGAAGTTCAAAGTTTGAGTTTAAGAAGATATTGCAAACACGTTTAATACAATTAAGCAGACGCCTTAGATCCGCAGGGAATTTCATTAATATCGCAAAGAGTGAAACTTGGTCCGGGAAGTTGTAGGTAGGTGTAGGAGCAAGAACCAAATGTCGATCAACTCGATACCGGAGTATAACGCTAGTACTATACCTTGAATGTTTCCTTTAATCCTTTATTGTACCTATTAATATAACTTTAAAATCTCACGTTTTCATTACAACATACTTGATTATTGAAATTTGATTTAGGTTCTAATTTTCGTTTTAAGAATAGCGTAATCAGTGGTAAAGCACTAAATGGCAGTATAATTGCCAGTAACTAGATTAATATTCAGAAAAATAAGCAGCGGGATTAAGAATAGCGTAGTAGTAAGCTTTTAAAGTTTTGTTTACATTCCATGACTATTTAAAAAGCCCGTAAATTACCTACAAATGATAATATTTCTATAGTACGAGTAAATTGTAAATTCATAAACATACATTTTTTAGATCTCCATCACATCGTCATGTGACATGCGCACACAAATAAATATTTGCGTAGCCCATTTGTTGGCACTAATATTATCTTTTACGTTTTGTCATTAAACAAAGCAGCGTAATAAACAAGTTCATTCAAATAGCTAACTTGGAATGAAGGAAAAGGTTCGCATACAAGATGTTCACATCAAACAATAAAGCTAAACTTACTTAGAACTTGCCTCACCGAACGCCGAGTGTACTTCCAAAGGTAATGAAAAAATTGCACAAAACGTTCGCACAGGGACACCGCCACTTCTGGTGACGGATCAGAGTCTAAAAACCTGACCCTTTTCTTACCGCACTTCCCTTTCGTCCTCGGCCTTTTATTTTTCACTAAACTTGGTTTCATGATTTTTTCTTCATTTAGAACCACAACTCTGGCACTCGAAGCACCGTCACAATCTTTTGCGGCTACATTTTTAACCGCGTGAGGCGCGACATTCAGCGGTCTTAAGCTCGCGACGCTTCCCCGTTTCCACTCTTTCAACTCCGTATTTGTATTTTATTTACCGCGACGAATACCTACTATGCGAGTATTATTTACACGACACACATTGTGCTACTGAGAGTACTTATAGTTGTGACGCGTAAGATTTTCGACACGACTCGTCTACGCGACACTTGGCTGTGTTTCAATTCGAGTACGAAACCATTTGAATATCCACACAAAATATTTGAAGCATATCAGACTAAAACATGACTAATGGATTTCAAGTTAAATGGTTTATAGTTCCTATGATTCGTCACGAACTTTTGACTATTTGTTCGACGGAAGATGAGTATCAGGTGAGACTGATGTGATTTTGGTTAACTGCCAGCTTTTATTAACAGACAATTCTAATGCGATCCAATTATAACTCCACTATATTGTCATGTAGCATATTTAATTATAAATAGTAAAATAGAAGTACAAATGCATTAGATCGAACACTATCGATATATATGGTGGTATGTTTGTATAATATAGAATTAATTACGTGCATATTACATACTGTTCAGCGTAGATATTATTTGAAACTACATTGTAGCGTGTGTGTATTAATTTGAATAATATGGATATTCATTCATTACGACCCATTGAAATGAATGTCAATAATGAACGATTTGCATCAACATAAATGTTTTGTAAGCTAGCATGAAAGCCGAGTTCAGTGATGTTAATATTCAATATTTCCTACACTTGTATGTATAGACATTTATACAAAGCAATATAAACAATGTTCGGTAAACATTAAGCACAAATACACGCACATAATAGATCATCGCTATGAACTCAAAGGGTCGTCGTGTTTACAAATAATTTACATCACACACCACTTCAGTTGCTTTCGATGCGTTTAGCTCCATTAGCTATTCCCTCGTTCACTGACGAAAATATAAATCAAAATCTAACGAGTTTCCCTGATAAAAAACCAATTAAATACAAGCGCTTGAAAGAGAATTTCACAAAATTAAACTGAATTGGGGTAAAAAATGCGAGTGTTTAATATTTTTCATTTTGCGCCGAAGATTCCCAATTGCGATAAAGCCAAATTTTTCACGGAAATCTTTTACCAATTGAAAGGGACGACACGAAATTCGCAAATGAACAATTTGCAATATCTACTGCCGAACACTTTAGAACTCTTTGTGAAAAAAAATTAACTGATACCTACTCAACGAGATCTCTGAAATCGACTATACTTAGTATGAAACGTTCAAGTATTTTCGACCATTAAGTCCAAATTGTTATCTATCTACTCAAAGTGAAAACTCCTTTAGTAGCGATGATTGTGTCCTCACTTTTACTGTAATGGATATTGCAAATTGTAAAAAACATTTAGATATTTTAGTCTCGCTTTCACGGGATAAATTCCCTGCATTATAAAATATTTCCTTTTATTATGAAACTCGCAGTGGTTAACCACGGTCATTATTATATAGTGGATGTTGGTTGGCAACTATTATTCTGTAATAACTTTATTGGCCTATATTATTTGGCCTTAAACATATATTTGTTTTTTTTATGTCTACTTAATTCTGATTCATATTCCAAATTGGTCATTCATAAATTCGGTAGATCTGAGTTCTACTACTTCGGCATGGCACTGATTTTGACATATTATATCAAATTTAATTTGAAAAAATAATGTTGATATTCTATTTAAAACGCCTTTAGTAAACCACACATGTTTGAACAAACAAGTCTTTACATACAGTTTGAGTACGTAACTTTAAAAGTTCGTCAAACATATAAGTTCAGCCATTGTATACCATCTTAGAAACATTCCTAATTTACTTTGGATGATACGTAGACACTTTGAATGTAAATTACGGGACAATGACAGCGTTGCTTCTATATGAAAGTAATTTATCACTGACCGAAACTTGGTAGAACTTCTCAGAGACGCTCGGTATAATAAAGTTGGTAAATTAAGACTACCTAGCTAGTTGCAGAACAGATGACAAATACTTTCTTGTTGAAAATTTTCAATTGAAAGTTAAATTATTGTGAACATCATTTGTGTTCAAGTTTCATGTATAACAGGCCAGTTTACTTGTAATAACGTTTTCAACATTTCTCAATGTTTTGTTTAGGTCTAGTAGACTTTACTCATGACCATAGTGTAAACGTTAGTTTCATTTTAATGGTCTTGCTAGGTTTTCAGTTAAAGATGTTATCTGGATGTCTATAACAATAGCCTATCTGCAATATATTTTTTATTTCAATCAAACATTTCTCTAAATGTTTTTGTTGAATAAACATTAGATATTCAAATTCAAATTCATTTATATTCACATAGCATAAAGAGTAACACTTATGAACGTCAATAATCGATAAGTACCTTCATACTTATAACGTCTTTTCGACCAACACGTCTCAATAATCGAACGCGTTAAGGCAGGGCCTTAATGTGGCTCTAAAACAAATGTTCTGTAACTATAGGGGTTGATAATAATATAAAACTATATAAGACATAATTTATGTGTAAATCGCCACTTAGTTATAGTTGGTTTTAATGCAATTATAATAAACTATATGAAATGATATAGTGTATTGGTTTGCGATTGCAGCATTGGTTAATGTCGGCAACAATATCATGAACATTTGTTACCGAACACTTTATGGCCATCCTCCATTTTATCGAGCTTTTAAAAACCGAATTCGAGTTTATATTGATATGAGTGTGAAAATTTTAGTTGTGGTAAACCAATGCGTTTATTTATATGGCAAAATACTTTATATTTATTATTAATACGTTTGGATTGTGAAGTGTGGTAAAATATTAAATTCACCAAATTATATTGAACTAAGGAATTGTTTATTTAATTGTTTTATAAAATAAAATATTGGCTGTTTATTTAATGTCGGTGGTTTATCTCCAGTTATAAAACAATTTGTTTAGCTACATTGCAAATAAGACCTTTTTCTTATTCGTTGAATACATTTGGACTATGAAGTGCTACAAGCTAAAAATTAATATTCGTGAATCGTGAGTATATCTTTCTAGAGTTCTTAACGCGATCTATTTTTACTTTTGCAGTGATAAATTTTATGGGTATCAAATTCTCAATCCTACGTTTACGCCTTGCATTACATTTTTAATTGCCGTAAGTGTTGACTACGTCTGACTGTGCTTATCTCTACTGTAAGATAATTAAGTTCATTATATTCTATTCATTTAAAATGTGAACATTGAACTCTACTTAAATCGTTTAATTTATCCACTCAGCACAATATGAATATGTCTACAATAAAATGTATGACAGTAATAGCATGACGGACAATGTTTCACAAATGGACGGGCGTGCAAGATTTGTAGGCCAAAACAAAAATAAAGCGCACTGACATTGTCTGTCGGTTAAACTAAACTGCAACCTGAAGGCCAATTCTGGTAATTATATTTGTTCAAATTCCAATATCGATCTAGTCTCGGCGTCATAAATGGTATTCTCGTAACTTAACTGACACTTGAATGAGATCGGGACTACATCGAAAGTTGAACCAAGTGTGAACTAGTGTGAACGGTATTCTGCTAATTATTAGTAGAGCAGATAAGGTATTTCTAGTTTTTTCACAATGATACCATCGTACATAATATAACCACGTGAGTAAATAAACCGAACAGAGAAACAGCTTCTTAAGAGCTTGTAAATTTGTTACCTATTTTGGTAGGGTTGTCACAATAGGTTAAGACAAATCGCTTGTTCGGTATACGACATATTCTGGAATGGACAGATTCGTGATTCGGCAGATTCCCAACTCGACAGATTTGTGAATTGGGCAGATTCTTAGACTCGACCGATTCGCTATACGGCAGAAGTACAGTTGTAAATAAAATAGCGAGTGGAACCAAAAAAGCATGCACCTGATACTTTTAAAAGCATGGAATAAAAATATACATTTGTTACCAAGGACACGACGTGATGACGTGATTTATTTGACATTCCCAACGATACCACTAATAGTGTTGAATATTTTTCTGGTAATATTTATGATCTATTTTGCTAATAAACATAGGAATCGCCTTTAGCTATTATGTGCCACTAGTTTTACCACGGGGATAGGTATCTAAAATAAGTTTAAAAAGAAATTGTGTAAGACAAATTCATGTCTACAAAACAAATGACTATAAAATGATCAACCATCGATAGGGCTTACAAAAAACAGGTGCATGCGATTTTCGACCTTATTGACAATTCATGATAAACTTCTTTTTGGTATTTTCTTGCTTTCTGACATTGATACGTTATTAAAATTATAAATTCTGGGTTACGTCAATAAGGTCGAAAATCGCATGCACCTGATTTTTGTAATCCCTATCGATGGCTGATAACTTTCTGATAGTCACTGGTTTTGTAAACGTTAATTGCTTTTATACAATTTCACAACGAATGAGTTCACGAGGATCCTCTGGGGGATCTGGCTAGGAGATCCTGGTGGATAACATGCAAACATGTTAAGTATTTCGTTGCCAGCATTGACAATATTTATTTCAAGATCGAAATATTCGCGAAACTTTTGCTCGAGAAATTCAACAAATGAGATAAAATTATCAGGAGGAAAAAACGAATTAAAAAACCCAATTGTACGTTACCATCGTTTAAATCTTTATAATGTCTGAATAATTTCTATTATTGAATATTAATTTTTTTAATTATTGAATACCTATTGAAAATAATTCACACGATCCAAGGAACCAATATATTTACTTACCGAAATTTTATTACTTAGTTGTATATTAATTTTAATTTGGCATGTAAACGTATTGGCATCCAATAACCATTCCTATTAATGTATTTTCCCATACAATGGCAAAATTCATGTTTTTGTTTTTGAGTTTTTGACATTACCTCTAAGATCAACAAGAGATTATAAATTGATTATATCGAAATTATACTATAAGGAGATTAAGTGGAGCAGAATACCAATTGTGAGTCAATTCAAAATTAAATCGCAGTTCAGTCAAAATTCAGTCTCAGTGTCTGTTAAATACGAGAATTGGCCTTCTGTTTGCAACTGGCACCCATCAATCACTGAAACGGGCGCGGTTGCGTCCAACACTGAACATGAGTTAAATGTAGCTTTCGGAAGTAATTGTCGAGTATATTACTTTCTTTTTAGGGCAGCCATGTGGGACAATATGTCCCCGTATTAGGTAAGAAGTTTATCGTTTAAAGATAAGCAATAATTACAGGCATCGGGGACTTATTTCCATGGTGGTGTGTTTTGTTAAGACTGTTACGCATGCAATTAGTTTTCTTTATAATTAGATGCAACAGTATTATGTCTAAGAATATGTGATGTATAGTTATGTCTAAAGGCAGGTACTAATTCTGAAATACGTTTTTTATCTTGTGCTATGTAACACGTCTATATTTTGTAATATTCAGTCGCCATATTACTGAAACATATTATATAGCAATGTTTCACAACATTTTATGTTATATACCTATAATCTGTTTGCACCTCAAGCAGGTTTATTATTTTAAAGTTGTACGATGTTTTAAACTATGAGGCACCTCTGTCTATTACAATAACTGCATACCCTAAGAATAAGTCATGTATAGAAAGAGACTTTATAAACAACCAACTGTCACAAAAGACACCCAGAATCGAAAACGCAATTTGTAGGTTACACAAAATATTGTCCCGTGTAAATATCGAACCCATAGTTGTAATGGCTTTCATTTACAAACGTATCTACCTAAAAGCACATACTATAATTATCTTGTTGATATTTTTATAACATTAGGTACAAATCGTATACGTATAAACCACGTTATTTTCTCTTCCTTCGTAGACGCTTAATAGTTTTACCACATACAAATACCTCCGAAAATTTTGTATCACATTTTCATAAGCCCGAACCTTAATTCACGGCGAAAATCCTGCTTTGATTAACTCCAGGACGTTATGAAGTATATTATTATTTATGTAATAGCCAATAACATTGAAATTACGAGCTAGTAAGCCTACAGAGTTTACTATTTCTCCGCACCTCGACTTTTTATGGTTATGACGACCTAATGTAACAATGATGAAAGTGGGGTACGAACACTACGAACCCCGAATATATATAGTTATTTTAATACGTCAATGCTCGGTAAGCCGCCGTTCGCTTTATATATGTTCATCAGTAAGTGCGCATGAAGTAAATCGCTCTGTTAAAATATTCGCGTTCAGGGAATATAACTACTTGCATTTGAGAGGCTTGAATCAATTTCATGGTATTTACCATATACTAATCTTTATACAATGGGTCGCAATCCTGTCATTATTTGAAAATAGGATGAAATACTTGTTTTTGCCACGATATTTTGGCATGGTTTGCACCAGCCGTATTAATGAGAAAAGTGACGGTGTCATAGATTGGATATTCCGATCTACGTAAAACTAATATTAATATTATCACCTTTGGTCCATATAATTATTGTACATTCCTTTTAGTAAAATTTTGATATTGCATACAAGCAAGACCTTCTTCATCTTTGTTCACTTCATGTAAAAATGGATTCTGAGTTCAATAAAGGGCTGTGTGTGATAGATTACGTTCTAAAACATTGAGACGGCTCATACCGTATTCTCCCCTCCAGAATGTGTTACAATATTAAATAGTTATAAGTTGATGCTGCAACGCTGTTTGTATTTGGGTTTTGATGCTTAGGAATAAGTGTAGGCCTTTATAAAAATCGTTTCTAAGTTATATATAATGAAAGATGTTGTAACTTTGCTTATATCCCTCTTGAGGTAAAATTATAATAGATATTCTGTATAATGACAATGTGTTTTTAAATATTTTTTACGAATTTGTTTAATTATATTTTATTATCTATCTCTAAAGTTATCTTTTTAATTCAAAACTATGTTTTTTAACTTTCAAATAAATATATCCTAGAATACATGCTTTTCCATTTGAACTTTGAAAACCACTTTAATTGTAAGACGTATATTTACTTCAATAGCTCTAATCCTTGTGTTGAATGTCATACCACTTAACGCGTACAAGATTGAACCTAACTATACGAGCAAGATTAAGTGGCTTGGTGTACAAGGGACCACGCGAACCAATATAACGTGTTACGGTTACGTAGCGCAATAACAGTTACCGGGCTAAACGCTTGGCGTTCGATGTGGCTGCACCCTAACCCTAACGCCAATAGTTCACGTCCCATGTAACAGGTGGCGATACCGTCGCTCATAGCCTCTTAATACCGCACGCACGGCTAGTATATACTACCTAGTACCTACACTTCATAGCCTGGAAAAAGATGTTCATATTCTTTATGCGTTTGCGGTCTTACAATTTTATATGGAGTCGTATTTCAGCGACTTTATTTCTAGCAAAAACGTATCAGGACCCCCGTTATTGTGCCTGTGTATAATAAAGGGCGGGTTCCGATAACAAGGGACCCAGTCGTAAGTAACAGGCGACGACATCTTACTTTTATCAAACGTATAAAGTCTGTATCGGAAATTTGAGTTTGCTCCTTTAATTTCTTATGCACATCATACATTTCATGAGTTCCTTTGTTACTGTATTGTTATTTATGTATATTTATGTATTATAACCTTTTTGTGTAAAGATGGTACATAACGTAAATAGGAAGGAATATTCGGGCTTGATACATTTTTATAAAGCAGTGCGGATATGCACGTACGGGCTAAATTGCTTTGGCTTATGATGGTCCTCTGTACGAGCGTAATACTATCCTAGTCGAGCCGCATCACGCTGTTACCAACGAGCCTCCGCTACATCCGTTACGACTCCCGGTCTACTATTCAAAGACGCATTCAGAAATGTAGGTTTAGCTCTGTACAAAGAGTACGTGGACTAACAGCCGAAATAATCGATTTTAAACTTTCGTATACATCATACAAAATAATTTAGCGGGTCTTAATCGCGTAAACTTAACTCAGTCTCTCCGCGACCAGGATCGGTGCAAGACGAACGAAACTTTGGAGACTAATAGGTATTTATACCCTAAATAAGTTAATTTTACGCGATTAAGACCCGCTAAATTATTTTGTATATCAGCAGAGATAATAGAAAAATACCTTGAGATGACATTACTCAAAAATATTTATTATTTTACAAGCACATAATTATGTGTTACAATTAGTAAATCGCTACAATGTCTGTAAAACCACCAATGACGTAGGTAATTGTTTCTAGGAAAAAATAGACTCATAAATCATGTCTCTCTGCCCACTCTATAAAATATATAACAAGGAAACGTAATACGTAAGCAAATTCAAAGCTAAAAGCTCCAAACTTTAAATCGGAACGTTGGAAATTAAAAAAGAATTGATCAAATATTTCTGGCTCATCGAAGACTTGATGACGCACGATATCAAAATATTAAGATTTTCTGACGGATCACGCGTTCAGCCATTATTTCCTTTTCATCACTACCATCTCATAACGCATGCGGAACGATGATGACGTAACTCACTATAAACATACGTAGGCTAGCACTTATACAGTTGTTATCAGAAATATCATGGTATACAATCGTTTTTAAGTATAGTCTTCACGTGGTCACGTAAAGACTGTACACGTGGTATAACCCATGTACGACGCATTTTTTATCTATACCACCAATTTTTATAATTATACCAGCTGTATAGGTTTTCTCAAACAAAATTTCAGAAGTATAAATAAAATTGAATCGGCAAAAATGTGTCTATAAATAAGCGCTAAAACCAATTTACTGCAAGGTGCGAAACCTTGATATCCAAGAGAGCTGAAGTAAAAAGACACTATGTGTAGAATAAGATTACGTTTTATTAGATTACATGAAATATTAATCAGGAGGGTGCTATCAATCACTCGTAACGTCATTGGCCTCTTGTGGGTAATTACCCATGAAAAACGGGTGGAAAAGAAAATGAAAGAAAGTGCCTTTGATTACGATATTATGTTTTTCTATCGGGTAATTTTATTTTGATGAATGAGAAAATCTTTAGCAAAATATGTTTTTTTTGTTTTTATTGAACTGAAATATTTATTTTCAAGAGAAGTGTTACACCAATTCAAAATAGCATAAAATGTTTTTGATATATTTTGTTGGTACAAACGCACAAGGGACTTCACGGTGTTGTTGCAACACGCCTTGGCAACCAGACAAAAAGTTGCCAGCTGTATTGTCAATCAGAGGCCCAATTCTAGTAATTTTAATTGTTCAAAATGCAGTTTGGATCTAATGTCAGTGGCATACTCATGTCATAAATGATATTCTCCTAAATTAACTAATATTTGAATGCTATCGTGACTAGATCGTAAATTGAACAATGTGTCAACTTCGAGCTATAGAAATACAAATTAAACGATAATGACATTAAATTAGCAGAATACTGATTCTCTCTAAAAATATAATTTCATTGTTATGTAAAATACGAGAATAGGCCTTCTGGACATACGTACGACCAGTTTTTTCTGTTTGCAGAACAACTCCGAGGTGCTGATTTAATTTAAAGTACCTCGGGGCAAAAACGTCCTAAAAAATATTGTACAAAATCAGTATCGTCATCATCCTCCAATACCTTGTAAACCTTCATAAAATGTTCCAATTGTGAATCTGCCTGATACTTATGAGATTTTTACGTAACATTGTAGTCAGGTCAGGCCAATAAAATAGCGCTAAAAAGGCCCCCAGCACATAATTCGACGGTCCCCGTAGTCATTTGAGGTCGGCACGTGAACCTACGGCTTTTGTCCGTAGTCACAATTTTGTGGTCTCATCTACTCCCACTCTACCGGTAAAACCGTTAATTAAGTAGTTACATACATACATAGACTCACGCCTGTTTCCCCGAAGAGGTAGGCAGAGGCATATTAAACGCCCACTTTTCGCCAGTGTTTTGATCCCACGTAATAGGTGGCGAGCCTATTGCCGCTTATCGTGATATTTTGTTTGCCAGAGCCTCGTCCGTTGATCGGCAGGTGCACCACTTGCAGGTGAGGTTGGCTTGGGACCCTAAGTTCTTGGTGGTAACCCTATGCACCCTAAGTAGTTAAGGCTATAAAATGCTTTTCTGTTTACATACTAGATGTATTCATACGTAGTTTTAAACGGATCGCTACCGAAATGTACACACTTACAGCTATGTTAGGAGCGCCCTTTGATGAGATGGCCTGCAAGACCCTGCTTCGTGTTAGAATAATCTAGAAAATAGCTTCCCTAAACATGTAAGATTATTCATAGTATGAGTACACAGGACTCAGGCTCGCAACAGATTTTATTTATTATACTTATAGAATATATTCGGCAATATAATCCTAAAATATTCATTGTACTTTATAGTAACGAAACATCTATACGGTAATCCTATATATTTGCTAATCTATTATATGGGTATATGTACGGCCAAAGACCATTGCAACCTTTTTATGTAATGGGATATTCCTTGCCAATACGAGTAATTTCTTTTTTTAAAAGATTTTTGGTTTGGATTAAGAGTTTGGAAGAGCTATGCGGCGTTTTGTTGTACATATTTTCAAGTATTATTAGTTATTTACGAATGGCAACATATTTATGTTTATGTTTTGAATTGCCTCAAAACACTTTTAAGTACACTTGGAGCGTCGTATTGTACATATTTTTCTTAAAATAAAGTCATCGCTCGATGGATGGCAATATATACTTAGTATCTTACATTGTTTCAAAAGATATTTTTAGGTATATTTAATTTGAATTGCCTCTAGGGTAAAGTAAACTAAATGCTTGATCACTAATTCTTTGTGATAAAATTATTGTATTTTTGTATTTTTTTTAGATACAAAATCTCCCAAGGCCAAAATATCGGCAAAGAAGAAATAATTATAAAAAGGTAGCACAAAGAACAACTTATTCTGTTCGCGTTTTACTATTTTGGTGGCATTGCGTTTCACGTCAGTTATCAACCACACGAATTAGTACAAAGGAGATTTGAAGAATCAACCTAATACAGACAACCGACATGATGAATCTGTGGCAAATAAATTAGAAACGTTTTCCTTAAAACAATGACGAATGATAAAAGCAAAATTTTGGCGTAGATTTTGAAGAAAATAAAACTCTCGGTTCGCTGGGCACTTTGATGTTCCATTTATTATATTAATTTCATGCAAAAGCTTAGGTCAGAATTTAGTTTGTAAGCCATGCATAACAAAAATAATCTATCATTTCGTTGAAATTAAACTACAGTTTACGGATTTTATCGCGATGTATTGGTTTCACTGAGTTATTACATTTGAAACTAATGATCTAGAAACTACATTTTTAATTTATTACTAGCCGACGTTTCGAATTCTTTACAGGATTCATGTTCACGGCAGACTGAGGTGATATTTGTCTTTGTCTTGAATTTCAAAGTTATCTCAAAGTAACCGAACATTTTTCAACTATTGGTGTTACTATCTACGCAGAATGTGCTCACTGTGTCTTGATGTCTTCAATTCGAAACGTCGGCTAGTAATAAATTAAAAATGTAGTTTCTAGATCATTAGTTTCAAATGTAATAACTCAGTGAAACCAATACATCGCGATAAAATCCGTAAACTGTAGTTTAATTTCAATGTGTAAAATTCGCGTAAACCCAAGAAGATACTATCTATCATTTCGTTAGCCTATTTAGTAAGTAGAGTACACATAGGTAATATGTTGGTCAACTAGGTCAAATACCAATTTGGCTAGCAATATTGTGCGTTTAATGAAATCCATCTAAGGTTGAGCAAATTCTCTAAATAAGGAACATGGGTCGAATTTTCTCACAAGGGAATGGTGCGTCGTGAGCAATACCTACACTCCTAAATAATCTAATTCAAGGCGATTTAAGTAAAGCGGATGAAAATTAATGGAGGCGCTTCTTCCTCCTGTTATCCGTGAGATAATCGGTACAAAGGTGCGCCTGATTGGTTATGTCTGAACACGCGATAAAGACTAATCCTTCACTGTGAAGAAAGGCCGAACAATTAATTCTTCATTGTTTACGCAATACATGCCATACTCTGGCAATACAAACAACTTGATTCGCAAGCTTACAAAAAATATTAAAAGCAATTTCTTTGATCTTTTACTTACATATGATAACTTTATGATGGTTCTAGTAGTAAACGTTTTGAATCAAAATCGATCTGTCTACGTCGTACCGCAGATAATTATACCGCGTCAGTGGCTTGTTAAAGGTTTTTTAAAGCGGTCAAGCCGAAAATAGCATAAAATTCCTAACGTCAAGTTTCACTCATCCGTAATTGAAATGGCTGTCCATGTAGGCGTGTAGAGCGAAAAATAAGTGCGACGCGTCCGAAAATTGGCCCGGAATGTCCTCCGAAGGGAATGTCTGGTTTTTAATTGGTTTGCTACAAGTTCACTGATAAAACCTCGTGACGAGTTTCCGGGTTTTCAACCCGTGTTGCAGTCTCGATGTTAGATTAAAAAACTAGGCAAAAAGGAAGACACGGTCGAGAATGTAAGCGGGCTTTTGTGAATTTTAATTTTGCTCGTGCGCGGCCAAAGTTACAGCCTTACAAATATATTTTCAGCAGAAAGAGGTTTACACGATGCAACTCAGTGAAGGTTACGATTTTAGTCCCTCGTTAGTGCGATAAAAGCAAGGCAGGCTTTATTCTTTTGCGTTTTTTGTCCGCAGACATGTTTGTGAAGCGAATTATGAACTGACGGGAATTAAGGTTAAGTTACCTACTTACCTTGTAGGACAAGTCTGTTAGATTGGTGTCTATGGTAAGGTAATACATAATTTTGTTTATAATATGTTGCCTAAGTGCTACGTGCTACTTTGACTCTGTTTGCTTTTTCAAATGTTTCCTATCTAATAATGTAATATTTTGGAATAGTTCACTCAAGCCCATTTGATCTCAATCTTCGCAGAGTATCATGGCGAATTAGTACACTTGACCGATTAGCCCCGAGGTCCACGCGGCATCTAGTGCCGAGACCAATTTACGGTCTTACTCATGTATTTTTAACTTTATACCTGTAATAGATATATTACACCCAGACACAGACCATCGTGTTTATGAGTCACACGAAACCTGGAACACAATACATTATGATTAGTCCTGTGTGGGAATCGAACTAACACCCTTCTTCTACTTAGACTAGAAGGTCAGGCTAGAAGGTCTTCAGAACATTTTCAGCTTTGTGGAATATTATCCCGGTCTACTTATAATTTTATAGATATATGTAACTAGATTTCACCCTGTGTGTCTCTAGTACCCCTTAGGAGAGGAATTTCCAAAAATCCTCTCTCAGTGCTCCTCTACACTCATCAAGGAACATAAAAAACATTGTACATGCCATATTTCAGCATGTTACGCCCAGTAGTTTCGGATTTGCGTTAATAAATTATTTATTGTCTAAAACAATATGACGACGACTTTTCGAAATTCACATTTAGACAATATTCTTATTAATTAGAGGGAAATAAACTGAGCAATCCGGAAAACATATGACGACAATAGATCCACGTGCCTAATTACATAAGATTCTTATATAAGACACACAATTACTTTTAAGTCCTACCTTTATGATTTATGAAGCCCCTTGGAATACACCTTTTTGGTATTGATATTTATTAGAAAATTTAACGGTTGTCTAGTTATTGATGTGCGTATTTGATCTGTCGCGTTCTTACTTTAAGAAACTTCACAAAAAGGTTAATAGACATAACTAATAACAAAGTGATATATTGGAACTTATTACACTCTTTTGACATTTAAAATTACTTAAGTAATATATTATTATTCCTAAATTGACATTCAATAATATTTTCTGACATTTTAAATATATGACATTTTATTGTTTAAATTTTATTATTTTTACTTATTGTTTGCAACATGTATTTTACTGTGTATTAGCATGTAAAGTTGTGAGTACGATGTGGGCATTATTAAACATATAAACTAATAGTTGTGGCAACCTGTCTGATGGCTTAGGCTGACATGCTTATGCATACACCTTCTGATGGCGTGGAGGCATAGTGATACAGATCGTGCTGGCTCCCTCAATCAAGGTTGAGCCGTACGATTGCTGTTGAATGCGGGCCATCAGTGGGCCGAGTCAGTCAAAAGCGTCAGATAATTTCCTGCATTGTACTTGCATACTAAACCCTTTTTTGTCTGGACTTTAAAAGATGAAGAAAAGACTAAAGAAATTGAAGTGACAAAAAAAACAATGACTCTGAGTTTGTTTCGGCCTTTCTTCTCAAGAAGTCATTTAGCTAGGAAAAGCCGGCATCATCTAGAATAGGATTTTGACATGTATAAGTGTTGTAAACAACCAAAATGCAGAAATAAATATGTCTTTATGTCTTTATTCTCTCACTCTCCAAGATTTATTTTTGCTGGCTTGCACTTCTAGAGTTTGCGCTTAATTGAGAGTGAGAGTAAGTACCTAATCATTACTGAAACTCGTTGTTTTGATGTTCTTTATGTATATTAGCAGTCAGATAAATGAAAAAAGCGAACAATATCTGTATGACTTCCTTGACAAGTAATTTAAGCGAAACTTATCGAAGGATCGGCAAACTGGCTCTTATAGTCGCATCCAGTATCTTCAGGGCAACTCTTCTTAAATCTATACATACAAATAAAATTAAACTTTAAGTCTATTGATTAAAAAAAAACTATATTTTTTCAAGTGCAAATAATTACATGATACCAAGTCAAAAAAATGTTTTATAATTTTGTATGTTTCCTGTTTGTCCGGGGTAATCTCTGGAATGGCTGTGCCGATTTTAATCGGACTTTTACCAAAAGACAGAGCACTTGTACATTTATCTTAATATATAAAATCCTTGCGTTACTGACTGACTGACAGACAAGCTACAGCCAAAACTACTGGGCGCAGGAAGCTGTAATTTGGCATGTATGTTCCTTGGGGACTGTAGGGGTGCACTAAGACGGGATTTCCCGAAATTCCCACGGGATCGGGCAAAACGGGAAATTCGAAAATATCTGCGTGCGAAGCCGCTGGCGTCGACTAGTAGGCTATAATTTGACCCGGTGTGGAGTGCTGTTGTCGAGATATTGTAAATAACGCGAGCGAAACCGAGGGAAACAGCTAGTAATACGTAAAGCAATAGTGAAATAATGCAGGTGTCGTGCAAAAGCTTTCACGCTAGTTGTACAACCGTCGTGGCTGAGTCGTTTACACGAGGCAATAAACCGCTTCCATTATTCCAATGAGGTTGACCTTTCAGTTAACGTTGCCTTCACTTTATGCAGTCAATACTGCACTTTATTGCATTAATTCATTTTTGTAATTCAAGATAAGAAATATAAAGTGAGGTAGGATTGCCCCAATGGCCAATAGAGTTAAAAAAATAATTTGATTTCAGAGTAAAACTTTTTGATTTCCATATTTTTTTTATATAGTTTTTGCAAACATGTCTCGTTGACTTTACAGGTTTATTACTTAGTGGATAACGTTAAGGTATTAATTTTTAATATGGGTTGTAAGAATTAGTTGAGATTTTGCCGATTGAGTTCTATTATAAAGAGGTTTAGTTTTAAGAAAATTATTTAAATATACACATGCCAATATAAACTAGTATCGTATAATGTAATAAATTAAGCGTATAATATAGATATGAACAGTAATTTCTGATAGATTTCTGAGTAGGTCTAAAGTGCGAGTTCATGGTAGAGTAAAATACTGCTGGCATGATTAAATTAGGTATATAGCTATATATTATTTGATTAATAATATATTTCTATTTTCTACATGTAAATAATAAAATCACGTCAAAAGGGAAATAAATCTCGAAATAAACATACAACATTTAATTCAGTGTAAATGAAAATATTTTAGGATCACATTAAGGATTGCGAAAGTCGAATACTTTTCGCGAAGTCGGCGCACAAAAGTTTTTCCTTTTATAGAGTACTGTAATCCGTTGAAGCGGGGCCGTCTGTCATTTAAATTCCGTAGGTATTCTCTCGGATTTTTGCGTTGCTTACAAATTGGATGAATTGAAGCACCAACACTTATTATTTTAAAGCCGAAGCGGTTTATAGAGCGGCTAAATTAGGTGACGTAAATTAATTCGTTAAGAGGATTGGAGTTACTTATGACAGTTGGACCTTAATATTATATAAATAATACGACACTGAAAGTATTTTTTCACGCTTTTATAAAAGTTGTATGGTCCCCAATAAACTGTCCTACCAATGCACTGTGAAATTCGTGCATTCTTGAAAATAAAAATGGATATTGCTAATATAATTCTAATAATAAAATTTAGCTTGACAAAATTAATTAAATGGCTATTGTAAATATATTTTTATAAAAAGTAGGTAATAAAAGTCTGGTTTATTGATCTATTCAATTGAATGACCATACTAATCACTACCAAGAAAAGTTTCATGACCTATTAATATCACTTAAAAATTGGGCCATTTGTTACGCAAAAACGAAGTTAATTCTTCGATTAACTTTTGACTCAGTCAATGTATAATGGACTGCAAAGTGATCTGCAGAGGTATTTGGCCTCTACATTCAAAAGACTGCGGTCAGGAAACGTGCCCAAATAAATGCTGCTCGGGTTCGTATTGGCGGGAAATGGGGGAAACTTCCCTATTTATGGCCTCCAACGATAATATAGACTACAAAAAAGAAGCCTTGAAAATAAACGCAAGTTCATCGCTAGAAAAAGCTAGCCGTAGACTTTTAGTTTGTTGTTCTCAAAATAGGTCAGTAATTAGTGCAGTAACGCTAATTACCTACTGCTTCAGTTTTTTTCTAAAACTACCAATCTTTATAGGAATTTGTAAGAACTGGTAATTTTAGTGGATAAAGTACCAAATAATATAACTTGCATTTATGGTCAAGTGTTAAATATGTTTATGTCTAGATTATAAATGTTTTTAATACTCGAACTAGATGAAACACGTACGTTCAAGTACAAAACGAAATCAATTTTAAAATGTAGTGCGCCGTGCTATTGTAGTTAAGAATGAATATCTAGACAGCCACTTAAGAATATTGGCTTCCCTCCGTTTAAGAGCATCATATAGGACTTGTTCTATTATTGATTTTATACAGCTGATACTGCCTTCTCATAGGCGGTGCGTAGTCACCAGAAGACTCAAGGCCACTGTGAGCTCAATTTGCGTAAAAAGTAACACCAATAGTCGCAAAATGTTCGGGTAATTTGAGATAACTTATACACTCAAAAAAAAAAACAAATATTACCTCAGTCTGGCGTGACCATGAATTCTGTAAAATTAGTCGAAACGTCGGCTAGTAATAAATTAAAAAATGTAGTTTCTAGATAATTCGGTTAAAATGTAATAACTAAATGAAACTAATATAACGCGATAAAATCCGTAAACTGTAGTTGAATTTCAATTAAAATATCATATAATAATAAAATAAATTTCGCGTATTTGCTCCAAATATCACTAATATTCAATTTATTTTATGAGTATCATTCGGCTATAATTGAACTATTTTAATAATGACCAAGCGTACACAGTGGTTGTAAGAGGATTCGGTAGAATAATTTAAATGTAATGTAAATTAGAAATTTTGCGTCTTGCCTACGAACATATGGAGCAAAGTACAGAAACACATGAATATTAATGTAATTTTAGCTCGTAAGTGTGTTTATAATTGAATCTCTTGCAGTCCCACGGTGGGTGCCAGTATTTGCTGAACAAAGTTTGCGGGTAGTTAAGTCACAACACAGTTTATACACTTCAGATTACTTAAAACGCCGTTCACAAGTTCAACCATGCCATTTCGGGCGATAAATTGAAATTATTGTATTTAATTAACGTCAGCGTATGATAAGGGGATATTGCAATATTGTGAAGGATAAGCCTTTTATTAAATTTATGCAACAACATTTGCTAGGAGCTTTTAGCAAACAAGGTTTATTTATGCAAATTCATTCAATAATTCATCTGGCAACGGACTGTTGTAACGTCAAATCATTGTGAAGAGACAATGGGAGCCGTCACTGTTCAATTATTAACGTCAAGATTTGCCCTAGTTACTGAAATGCAGGTGTAACAAAAGATTGAGAGATAGAACGTAATGAATTCATCAAGTGTTTCAAAGTTCAGTACAACGTTCGCTGCCAGTGACAAACAACGTGATGACGAGTGTCTTGGCCGAGTGACGAGCCTGTTTGGTGCCGAAGTGACAAACACAATGGCTTTTCTAAGCACTGAATGACACTTTCATTATAGATGGTGACGTTCCGCAAAATACTCGACGAATTGTTACCGCGCCCACTTCTCAAGTGTTATGAGAGTAAGCCGCCGTCTCTAATGGTCTGCCAAGTTTGTTTTCAGTCAAGGTTATCAGAGATGTATAAATATTTAATTTACCTTACAGGAATTTAAACAAGTGTATAAGATAAAAGAAAAATAAATGAATTCTGTATCAGGAAGCGCGGCATAAAGTAAATACTTATGGGAGTGCTGAATAATTAATCTTCGGTATTCACATTTCAACATGCTTTTGAAGTGGGCCTTGAGAGTATTAAAGTATTAGTGAATATTCACTGTATAAAAGGTGGTGCGGAATTTGTCACTGTTAACGGTATTCGTACTACACGAACGCCTATTTACGTCAGTGAAGGTTACAAATGTTTCGAACATCGTTCCTGATTTTAAGCAATCAATCGAACCTGTCTCGCGTCTGCGAGCAGTAAAATATTGCCCGACTTGAAATCACTCTAAAATCTAGTGATAATAGAAAAGAAAAATATCACTGTTTATACTAAAGTATTTGTAAAAGGTAATTGAATTGGGAACACTTACTTGCTATCTGTTTGAGCGCTGTCACAGCTGATTTAATAGTGTTCAATGTACGTCTTCTAAGATTATTCTTCCTTGAGAAGTTCTCCATGTCTATATTCACTGACATTGTAATTTATACTGTATTCACTTCTAAATAGAACTTATTTTATATTGTTTAAGCACATCACATCGCACTGAACACCTTTTGTTTCGGACGTTCGGAATATACTGCGCGTAAATGCATATCAGTAATAGTCAGTCCAGCCGTGAGCTCTGAAGTCTTTATAACGAACAGCGCAATGTATGGAGACGAAATAATAACGGCTGGGCTAATAATCAGTACTATAATTACGATTATGTCGTTTCTATGCCAAACTCGTGTTACAAAGTTTATTGTCGCTGCACTAAGTACATGTCGCGATGATGTCATGCATGTGCGTGTATGCTAATGAATAGGACATTTGTTAAAAATAGTATATGCTCCTATTTTATTTAAAAATGTAAGTACTTTTATAGTTACAATAGCTTGCGCGACAGTGAAGAAGTTACGTTTAAACTGTACGAGCCAGTGAATCAATACTACTACAAATACTAAACAGCGAAACACTTTCTACTGTTTTATTAGTAATTCATGCACAAAAATAAGTCATGAACTGATTCGGTTTCCACTTTTCATTTCAAAGTAGGTATTTTCGTTTTCAAATTGATTCCAAATTGAAGGGAAAATGTTGTCTTTTACTTTTAAAATGGTATTTTATTCATAAAATAATAATTTGACCCAAATAATTATTTGATGAATCCATCCATCAAAACTTAGTTAGGTTAAAAGTTTATAGCAGTGGTAATGAAATGATGGTGATTTGGTCGCAAAGCAAAAATATAAAAAAACAGGCAATAAGTGTTTGCTCGTTATCGTCTAGCCTACACACAACATCAAAAATATTAGTAGCTCTAACATTGAACCGCTACGCATTCGGTTTTTATTGGCTCCAATACAATTTTTCAACGTACAATCTGTATAATCATATCAACAATAGCTCGACCAGACCTTCTCAATTCATAATCATATTAGCACCTGATAAATTTAAGACCCATTTTCCACGGATGAGTGTGATGCAGATTGTATACACAATCGAGCGTGAGGTAAACAACTTCTATTCTTGTACCAGACAGCCGGTAGAGATCAGGTTCATTAACAAACGGCGAGTTTACGAGACCCCGTATTGACGTGAACAATGCGAATGAGGTTTTATGATATAACGCATTACACGTTTTGTTTAGATAATACTGCGTAATGTGTAGAATTTCAAATTTATCTGATTCAGACGTAAGAATTTTGCTTCTTGTCTTCTTTCCAGTTACGTCTTATATCAGTTAGTAATAGTATTTTGACTTTGTACATTTCTCGTTTCGGACATGTTTACAAAAATAGATAGTTCCATCTCTATTCCTTAGCCTTAGATAAACAATGCAGACATGTTTCGCTTTGCCCTTGCAAACTGTTTACGTTTATTATTAGATTGTTGTTTTTGATTTCGTTTATTTCATTAAGGTTTTGTTGGTGCTCTTTATTTTTCTTTCAAATGTTTTATATCCGTTGTAATTGTCGTCGATTTCTCCTCGTTCAATTTACTTGGACGAAATGTTCCTTGTATTTTTAACATCATCTCTAATGACACAATCAAATATTTCTTTAGAATTGTTAAAACGCTTTTTAAACTAAAGTGTGTACTTAAAATGAAGGAGACATTTTTTACTTTTTGCGTTTTCTTTTGTGATAGTCATGGTTGGCCAAATTAAGGAGTAAACTGCCATTCCAATGGTTTAACAACAAAACACTGGAATCCCACGTATATTTTTTTGTGAAATTTAATATTGTGCATATAGCCTAAAAAAACAGTATAACGTTTATATTAGAAAATCTGATAATAATTTATGAACTTTACATGTTGTTATCCCTTGTGGATACCGCAACACATTACCCCTTATGCACTATGTTCTACTTACAGTCAGTCATTACACAAATACAATCTAAGTGACGTTATGAAAAGCAATACGGCGCGCTCTTCGATAAGTTAAATTTTAAATTAAAGCCTTTCTAAAATATGTCATGATAGGTAGAATAATAAAGTGTGTAAATGCAAAGAAAGAATTGAAGGAGATACAACCAGAAACCGGATCCCGCGCTCAAAAGCGTAGATTTTGGATCGCACCGGGACAGCGATGATGGAGGTTCTCTCTCGTTCCTCCGTAATATTGACCAGGGAAGTAACGGTACTATGTCCCGAACGGAATCCGGACTGACATGGATTAAGGAGACAATTTTTGAAGAGGAAGAGGAAAGCGTTAATTTGGTTATAAACGAGGAGTTCAAACACTTTTGAAAGGAATGGCAGGATGGAAATGGGCCGATAATCAGAGAAGGATGAAGGATGAGAGGTTTTGGAATTGGTGTTATAAGGGCGTCCTTCCACATCGATGGGAATACACCACTAGACGGGGAATAATTGAGGATGTGGGAAGTTATGGGTAGGATTATATATGTCGAGGATAGGAAGTATCCTATCCTCGACATAATCTTACCATCCATGACACAGTCTACAGCGTTGGACGTGATTGACATTATGCACTTCTTAACATCACTACATTATTTATGAATAACTTTTCATTCCAATCCTATTTCATTTTTCAGGCAATTGAAAATGTTTGTTGATGTTTCTAGCAACTGCAAGTGACAAATCATTTAGTGATTAATCTCGACAGCATTTTTACTGTACTAGCTGGCTATCAAAATTCACTGTATCATTCACTGTATCACGTTTGCATACGGTACTCTAGCAATTGAGCTATGATTTTAAATTACGTATTTTTTTTACATCTGTGTAGCGAAAAGCTGACAGACTGAAAAAGTTTGCACAGCTGCTGTCAGATACATGGCAGCGACTGATGTCACCTTTCGCGCCTTATTGTTACACAAAATTATATGGTAATTTAAAATCATATTTTATTCGGTACAAACAAGTCCCGCTTGTAGAGGGACATGGACCTAAAGGCAGCTTTTACGGAAAGCCGCTATGACAAGGATATGTGCGTAGTTTAACCAATTTCACTCAACGCTATACTTTACGTCGCCAATGACAAGTTGATGACGGTATATGACGTCATCGTATATAATCGCGTCATTCTCAGTTTGGGATGAGATGGATGTGTTATTATGAAGGTAGGTTATGTGAAGGGAAATATTACCTTGGTTTTACTGTAACAACATAATTTATTAATAGATCTTTATTTAGTAACCAACTTACTTTTCTATTTTAGTTTTATGTGTGGGCAGGGCACATCCCATGGCCATCGAGACAGGCAGATTCTGGAGTGGTGGCGGCATAGCGGACGACGTAGCAGGGATAGGCCTCCTGCAATTTGGATCGACGATATTGTTGGTATGCGGGCAACTCAAAATAGGTCCATGTGAATAGCATTATGGGAGGCATAAGTCCAGCAGTGGACGTCTCTAGGCTAAGTGTTGATGATGAAATTTATTCTGCTGAGTCACGGTATACGGTATTAGATCTTCATTGAATAATATAGGTTTAAAATAAAAAGTACAAAGTCGCTACTAAAGTGGATAAGCCTCTGAGGCTATTTATCATGTTTTCGTACTACTTTTGACAAATGCGATTTCGCTCGATCTCAATCTTGGCATAATGGCGAATGTTGTACGAAAATTTAAACTTTATTATAGACCGACCGACCGTCTATTCGCGTTTATGAATGGAATCAAAATCATCTAGACCCAAGCTAAGCAGAGCTTGTACTATGGGTACTAGATAATATATATACTTTTTTTTGTAAATGCATACATATTATACATAGAAACACCCAGACCAAGACACACATCCATGTTCATGCACACAAATGTTTGACTTGAGCGGGAACCGACCGGCGACCTTGGGCATAGCAGTCGCTTACACTCCCGCGGCGCCAACCGGTCGTCTATACTACAGCACGACAGGCTTTATCCTGATAAAGGAATCAGATGAGCGCATGTGAGTTGTCCTAGTATATTACTATTATTATTATATGCCTGCAGCTATATTAGTAAGTTGTTGTAACCATTAAAACACGTATAAATTACATTCATTTATGCTATAAAACATATTAAGAGACTTAACAGAATCGCTTAAACGTTTGCCTTGGGCACAAATCTGCATGAGTAATGACTATTTTGTGTCACAATAAGCTAATGTGAAATTTGTGCGAAATGCATGTTATTTAGAGGTAAGAGCCCAATTATTTTGAAAATAATTTCTATCCCTCCGTAATTAAGGTTGAAATTTGATCGTGATATTACAGAAATGATTGATGAGCGGTACTATACGGTAGGTACGTAGTAAAATATAAATTAAACTGCATGTTAATGGGCTGTAAATCTATTTGCGTAATAACTTTTCACTCCTTTAGTCTTGTGAGTGCGATTTTGTCGATTTGTTGACTTTCTGTAAGATCTGTAAGAATTTTCGCTATAAATCACTTGGACATGATCGGTTATTGCTAAACATCTGTGCTAATCATCAGACGTAAATGGGTTAGAAGTCATAATTTATATAGTTAACAGCGACACAGGTTATACAGGGTGTCCGGTAATTAATAGATTACTTTGAAATGGCTTATAGTAGAACTAATGGCCATTCAGAAAAAAAACGAAAAAAATTGGTTGCCTGTAAAGTCGGTATACGGGCGAAAGTTTTACGTGACAACGACTTTGAGTGGTAAAATAATTTTAATGTGAATATTTATTCGTATAGTAGGAAGAAGGATGAAAGACGCGTGCCTTTCACTTTTAATGTCTGTCTCTCTCGCTCTTAGGCGGGACGCGTGCCTCTCACTCGCTCTCATTGTGAGCGCATAACGTGAGCGGAGCGTAACGCAGTTTCTTGAAGTGTCACCCGGCAAACCAATTTATAAGACGTTGTCACGTCAAAAAAATATCATACGTAGTACACACGGCGCCAAGTCAAGCTAAACAGTTGCAGTACGATTTTGATACTTATTCCCTACGCCTTAAGAACGGTACAAAGGTCAAAGTGTATAGCTTGACGAGTAGCCGTGTGTACCTAAGATAAGTTTAAAAAAAGAAAAGAACAATTATTTTTGCCTTATTTTTCTAATAGAAATAAATAAAATAAAATCATCAATTTTTTTACCCAACATGTTTAAACTTTCTTTAAAAAATTTTTTTCCATTTTCCAAAAAATGAACTTGCACATATTTTTTTTTAAAGTACCTTATCAAATCTTACTATATACTATTTATTTGCCAGAATAGTTAGTGTATAACATTAAAACAACAAAAACCGACCAATTTAATTCATTTCTAGTCGTAGTGTGCAAGTAAAATACAGCAAAAAATTATTGATCTTTTCTTTTTTAATACTTATCTTAGGAAGAACTTATGATAGGATTTTTTCGTATTTTTTTCTGCATGGCCATAAGTTCTACTATAAGCAATTTCAAGGTTATCCATTAATTACCGGACACCCTGTATAAGAGTATCATAGTAATAAATGAATGATTACTAGTATATTAATTGAAGATAAGATAATTAATCAAGAAAAGTACATACATACATACATACATACATAGACTCACGCCTGTTTCCCCGAAGGGGTAGGCAGAGGCATCTTAAACGCCCACTTTTCGCCAGTGTTTTGATCCCACGTAATAGGTGGCGAGCCTATTGCCGCTTATTGGGACATTTTGTTTGCCAGAGCCTTGTCCGTTGATCGGCAGGTGCACCACTTGCAGGTGAGGTTGGCTTGGGACCCTACGTTCTTGGTGGGAACCCTATGCACCCTATGAAAAGTATTCTTGTTGTAATTTGTTTATGCATAACTAAAGGATGCCCGCAGCTTCGCCCGCACATTCCTCGTTTGCCCTATCCGGTCTGAATTACGGGAAATCCCTTTTTATTGCACCTCTACACTCTCCAAGGAACAAACATGACATATTTTAGTTTTCTGCGTCCAAACCTGCGGCCTAGTTTTGCTTTACATCTTTGCCACACTTGACGGAAGTTCCGTCGCGGATCTTCCGGTTACGGTTAATGCTGAGAGCAATCGGAGCGACGGATCATCCGCATAGTGTGCCTGGTATTGGTTAATTATATACAGTTACTTGTATATATATAGGCGTTCCGCTGTGGAAGATCCGCGACGGAATTTCCGTCAAGTGTGGCGTAAGCCTGTGTGTTTAGATCCCGTGCGTTGTCAGTCACTAACGCAATAATTTTATTAAACAGGTAGGTATACATTTTTTCATTTAATCAGAAAAACAAATTTTTGTTTAAATAAAAGTTATCCACGTTCTTACATGAATGTTTTTATTGTTTGAATTTAAATGTTTCAAATAAATTTAATTTATGTTGTAAGATATGCATATTTTTAAAATTATGACGTCGAACGATTTCTATTGCATATTGTAGGTACTACTAGTACCAAGCTGCCTTAAACTTAAGTTGCTTTAATAGGAGATAGATAATAAGGCTTAACTTGAGCTCCTTTTATGTGAGAAAATAATTATAAGTTATAAGCACAAATATTAAAAATATTTATTATTAAATTTCATTCATAAACGCGAACAGGCGGTCTATAATACATTTTTAATTTTCGAACAACGTTCGCCATTAAGCCAAGATTGAGATCGAGCGAAATCGTATTTGTCAAAAGTAGCTTACGTAAACATGATAAATAGCCTCCAAAGCTTATGCACTTTAGTACCGACTTTGTAATTTTTATTTTAAACCTATTCCCTTCAATGAAGATCTAATACCGTATACCGTGACTCAGCAGATTAAATTTCATCATCAACACTTAGCCTAGAGACGTCCACTGCTGGACTTAAGCCTCCCATAAGGCTATTCACAGGGATTTTGAGCCGCCCGCATACCAACAATATCGTCGGTCCAACTTGCAGGAGGCCTATGTGTGTCCTATCCCTGCTAAGTCGTCCGGTACGCCGCCACCACTCTAGAATCTGTCTGTCTTTATGGCCATATAATGTGCCCTGTCCACACATAAAACTAAAATAGAAAAGTAAATTGGTTACTAAATAAAGATCTATTAATAAATTATGTTGTTAAAGTAAAACCAAGGTAATATTTCCCTTCACATAACCTACCTTCATAATAACACATCCATCTCATCCCCAAACTGAAAATGACGCGATACACGATGACGTCATATACCGTCATCAACTTGTCATTGGCGACGTAAAGTAAAGCGTTGAGTGAAATACGTTAAACTACGCACATATCCTTGTCATAGCGGATTTCCGTAAAAGCACCTGCCTTTAGGGCCATGTCCCTCTACAAGCGAGGCTTCTTTGTATCGAATAAAATATGATTTTAAATTACCATATCATTTTGTGTAACTATAAGGCGTGAAAGGTGACGTCAGTCACTGCCATGTATCTGACAGTAGCTGTCAGAACTTTTTTCAACCTGTTAGCTTTTCGCTACGCAGATGTTAAAAAAAGCGTAATTTAAAATTACAGCTCAATTGCTAGAGTAGCGCGTGTAAACATAAATATATACAGTGGATTTTAATAGGCAGCTCACCAGTAAAAATGCTATTCAGATTGATCACTGAATGAGTTGCAGAAATCAATTTGAATATAACTGTACAGATCATCATAATCGTCAGCCTTATATTTATTTTATAATGTCTTACTGCGGGGGCACAGGCCTCTTCTCTTTATGAGAAGGGTAAGGCCATAAGTCCACCTTACTGGCCAAGTACCGATTGGCGGACTTCACATGACTTTCGAGAACATTATGGAGAACTCTCAGATATACCAGATTTCCTCACAATGTTTTCCTTCACCGTTAAGCAAGCGATAATATAATTAATAATTTAATACGCACATAACTTCGAAAAATCAGTGGTGCGCACCGAAGTTTCGAACTGAACAGGTACATATAAGTAATAAAATGATCAATAGGGAAGTTTCCAGCAAGTGAAATAAATGATACAAGTATTTTTATCTAGTGAAACATGTCAAAATAATAGTAGCTTCATTCATCAATTAATGTTAAAACTTTATATAACATTTTTTATCGTCAATTCGTTGATAATAAGTATTCTACTTGACAGCAAAACACTATGACGTCACTACGTCATATTTCATACAAAACCCTTGGCAAAGGTTGTTTTTTCATTAAAAGTGCTTGATTTGACTAGTTGGTAACAACCCTATTAAATGTGCCTTTCGCATCGCGATCGGTTTAAGTGCATGTAAGTAGTAATTAACTTATGATTGTGCAAATTCAACCAGATAAAGTCTGAGAACTATTTGAAAATAACGATATTGGAAATGCTTTCGAAACTTATTATTATCATTCTAAATTGCTAAATCATAATTGTTGCAAACAGCGTATAAGAAGATCATACGCTGCTCGCTAGTAGTGTTACCTGCAGTAGCACCTAATCTTCCGACCAATAGGAGCTATAATGGTCCAGCTTAGCGTTGTCAAATACTCTACACCGGGTTTTAACTGGCTTCGCCTAATTCTAACCGAATTTTCGATGGGAATCCAATGTAGGCTTAATGGACAGATTTAGGGTTTAATGGTTTGTATCTATTTCGGGTGCCGCCTGTTTTGTTAATGGCTAATGTTCGCTTTTGGTTATAATAATAACGAGGGTAAAGGGATCTCGTTTTCACAGCAGGCACCTATTTCTGGCTATAAATTAAATATTTTTAAAGGACTCGCCGATTTAGGATGTGTTATTGTTTCGACCTTCGCGTGGCAAATCATTTTGTATTTAAATGTAATACCTATATCTATTTTTCTGTAATTTTTTATCAATATACTTAATGCTGATAAAGCTGTGTGTGTTATTGTGTAAATCCACCCACTTGTAACATTTCTGCTTTCAATTAAAAAAAAAACAATCCGAGTAGTTACACGAATAAATTATTATTAAAATCTCTTTTGGTTTTACCAAAGATTAGAGATTTTATAATAAGAATGTATTAACATGAGTTCTGTAGCATAGTCGTAATATCAGTAAATGTGAAAAACATGCTCTTTTGACGCAATTTTATTGATTCATACCGACCCAAGATTATAGATAAAAATCATATTTAGTAATATAAGCAGGCGCTCCAGAATAAGGAAAACCTAAATAAACACGTATCTATATTGTGGTTTGCTTACACATATCTCTTTACCACGGAAATTCTTAATTTACACGCAACAACCCATTATTACAAATATCTACCTATTATATTCACGTTGCGGAACGCAAATCGAGCCTCCCAATTTCCTCCCTTTGATATTATAGGAAATCGAAATACCGACAGCATTTTATGATTGGGCTTCCATTTAGATTGTGTTTGTACGAATATAATGAAGCTCAACAATGCTGATTGCACCGATTGGTAAATACGGGTAAATATACGTCAACAACTCTATTCAGAAAACTACTTAGATCATCCTATAGGAAACAGTTTTGCTGAGCTTGAGTATTTTTTTGGTGTAGACTACGGCTTAAACTGTCTTATAACCGAGAGATACGAATACGATAAGAGCCTTATAACGTTGACCAGCAGTAGGTTAATTTATAAATGGGGTAGATTATCCTACGTCCTAGCATTATCCCGCGTACATCTTGGATTTCTATACTGATGTCACTCCCGATATTTATTTAAATCTTTATATACACAGCGTTTACAGGCGGACTTAATTTAAGGTATAAATACCTCTGTTTTGCCGACGTTCTGGCCATCTTACAACGTCGGTAAAACAGAGGTATTTATGCCTCAAATCAATTAAATGTACATATCGCGAGTAAGGTCCGCATTGGTAAAATTATATGATATACATAGGTATACAAATCGCGAAAGTTTAAAATCGACTATTTTGGAGCCCAGAGTCTGCTTTTTACGCTAACCAATTTTGACAGGCATAAGTTTGGTTATCATACAAATATAATTAACAGTTGACCGTACTTTTTATTAATTTAAACCTTTTTTTTTCGATCCCTTGGGCATTTTAGGCAATTCTTCCTTGTGCACCTCTACGTTCCCTTAGAAACATACATGCCAAATGTCTGTTTCTTTCTTTTTGCTCATTAGTTTCGGAGGTGCGTTCTTTGTCAGCCAGCGAGCAACGGAAGAATTTTATATAAACGGAGGATGATGATGATGGTTTTGTATGTTTGGGTAGGTTGCATTAATGAAATGTGACTCACTGATAGTTTGTTACCTGGTTTTACTACAGGAAACCTTTTGTCAACATTCCACGCTGGAGACGCAGAGACGGAAGCTAGTGTTATAAGTTATATTATGTCTACCTTTTTAGCATAATGTGCCTGTGTCTTTACAATACTTAAAACCTGATAATTCAGAAGGAAGTAGACATGCTTACAGCTCAAGTTGTATCCAGCGATACCCAAAGTATTATTTATGTGAGAAGAAAAATTATTTGCCGAAACATCCCACTAAACTGTTCTGTCATCAGCTATGATCTTTCATTTCAAAGCATACAACATCAATGAGATTATTACTAATTACACACTGTGTTTTGAAAGATTCATCAGCTTTGTATGTTTTATTCCAATCAATCAGTATCAAGTATCAGGCATTAACCAATAATATGTTGGAGTGAATGTAGGTATTAGAGGAAATGCGTCACCGTGCCGACATGTACTGATTAAACTGTGAGTAATTACTTGCGATTGCGTATATAAAGCAGTTACTGACTGTGTACTTGCGATCTTGAATGATTGAGCTTACCTCTCTATAAATGGCTATCGATGGCATCCTGATATTTTGATCAACATGAGAAAAAGCCAAAGCCGGGATATTTGGAGATTCGGTACGTTGTATAAAATTTTGTGATAAGATTTGTGTAAGGACGGCGCTGAGATGATATTATCAGCCCCACTGTGACCACGGCTATTGTAAGACGGCCGAAACGTCCGTAAAACAGAGGTATTTATACCTTAAATTAATTAAATATGCGAGTAAGACCCGTTTGAATAAAATTGTATGATGTATACAAGTCGTGAAAGTCGATTAATTATAATGAACATGTTCTGATATGGCATACAGAAATAATGACAGCAAATAAAACATCTTTTTACGTAAGTAAGGTACCACTACAATTGTTCTGTTGAGTTTTTGAGCGCTAAAGAAAGCACCGGAGGAACCATTTCTTCTCCCGGTCTTTCTCGAAACACTGTAAAGAGCATTACTTACAGCGGCAGAGCAAGCGGATTGAACGTATTTTTATGGTACTACGTCAGTTATACTACCGTAAGTCGTTGATAACGATGTTAGTTACATATTTAACAAATTAAGACCAGTTTTAAGATACAATATTTAATCCCAAATAAATAAATGACACGATGGTTTGACTACTGAGTTGGAAGGATACACATATTAAAAGCCAGTTATGCTAGAAGATGTCATGTATACATATCTATGTTTTAATGGCGTTATAAAGGAGCAATATGCATCAATAAAAATATAATTTAAAATTTATTATGTACTCGAAACTATAAAGAGACTACACCCACTCCTATTTACTAAGTACATTCAGAGAAGCAATCGGCTAATATAATAACATAACATAACTTTGCGCCTTTTATCCCCGAAGGGGTAGGCAGAGGTGTATTACACACCCACACTTCGCCAGTTATGTTTCGGTCCCACAGATATAGATATACATAGATAACGCAATTATCACGATTTGTATTGAAACCAAGCGTGCCGACTTTTTAATACCTACTGTGACGTTGCCTGTATCACGAAGTCGAAGCGATGCGCGACAGTATCGCTTGTGCGATATTCATCGTCTCCTAACACACAACGTCAGATCAAACGTCCGAAGCAAACGCGGCAACGTAATGTGAATAAAGTTTACTTAACGATAAAACGGACGCGCGGGGACTGAAGTTAGTGGCGACCAACCTCGACGCTTGGTCGGAGTTCAGACACGCGAAGTGCATGCATTTGCGTTATCTATGTAGATCTATATCTGTGTTCGGTCCCAATGTAATGGGGGGCGGGCCTATTGCCATCTACATGCCAATATAATGTCACACAATATACATCAAATACACATTCGTATCGTACAACTTGCTCCAACTGAAGCGAGAGCTTACGGGCATTTGCATCCAGAATATTCCTACATACCTATGGGCACCGAGCTGGGCTTTGACGTTCGCTTCTAAGTCCTGCTTAACAACTTGATAGTAAACTGGCACGGAGAATATCTATTAGTTGTTATGTAACAGATATATAGACTACCACGTTTTAGGCGATTTATAAACATGCAAAGCTAGTACAAAGAATGTAGTTTATGTAAGTTACAGTTAATAATGGCATATACAAGCGTATAGTTAGCCCTTTTAAAACTCGGGTGAATTTATGAACTAGGGATTATGCGACTAAACGGCCGTGACTTTGAAAGCCCTCTTACTTGGTAGCGGCTATACTTGCTGGATCTGTGATTAAATATAAATGTATTGGGTTGCAGCTTATTATTAATAATGATGATGAATATTAGGCTGCAACTCGGTACTCAGTAAAATTGTAACTACGCGATTTCGTACAATTAATGTGTATGTTATGACAAATACTGGTGCTATTGTTGTCTGCCAATGTATACAAATACATAGGTAGACAACAGTACATAGATTTTACTCAAAAAAAATAATCTTAAACGATTTACCACTAATTAGGAATTTTCAACTCTCGAATTATATACGAATAACTAAAGGATGCCCGCAGCTACGCCCGTACCTTTTTCTTAAATTAACTTTTCTGCCCCATCCCGTGGAAATTTCAGGAAATCCCTTCTTAGTGCAGGCCAAATTTTAGCTTCCTGCACTTTATAGTTCCGGCTTGTCTGTCTGTCAGTCAGTAACGCAGGTATTTTGTATATACAGAAGATAAAATATTACTCTAAACTCCAAAAAATAAAAGGTGCTTATTTTCCAATACATTAAACAACAATTACGCAACATTTACAATTTTCCCTTAACACAGCAAAACGAAGGCAACAAACACTCGTAATAATAAATTATGTTTAATCGCGAGGCGATGTAAAAATGATTTAATACGGACATTATGCTACGCTAATTTAGAAGTATTGTACTATAAATTAACAGGTTGCCGGCGACGTCAAGTTTGTTCAGAAAATATTAGAAAATTACAGACTTTGAAAATGTATTGCGGACCGTTTATTCATTACGCTTTCGGTTTGATGTTTAAGAAATAGCAACCTTGGTTTTCTTAAAATATAGTGTATAGGTTTGATTTTAAAATTCCTCTCTCTCGAGATTATTGAAAATTGAGTTATCACAGACTCATGTGATAATTATCATGAAATCGTCAATTTTGCTCGTTTTTAACTGCCCCTTGACTCAGAGTCACGTAAGCCAATGGCAAAATGATCATCTTTAAATATTCGTATGGAATGTCTTTGCGTGTCAATTTCAGCGATAAAAAATTAGAAGTGGGTAAATCGACCGTTGATTCTGTTATATGGGTTAGGTTACGTATGAGCTAAGATCTCTATCACTTTGAACAACTCATGATCATCAACATCTTCCTGGTCCCGATGGCATCCAAGACTAGCACGCCTAGGAGCCCGGGGTAGGTACTAGTCTTACCAGATAATAATATGACAGAATATCAGCTTTGCCACAGAGCGTCTGCAATCTGACATCCGCAACCCAAAGGGATAGCGATATTAGGACAACTTATGATGTGCCATATTTGTACAAAAATAACAAGGTTACTTACTTAATTTTAAATCTTATTGCAACATATTTTTATTGCAACTGTTTCATATTCAATAATTTTGGCTGACAACTACATAAATATTTTTATACTTAGGTACTCAGCCTATGTTATTAAACTGAACAAAAATCAAATCATTTTTATCAAAAATATACTGTGTTGCATATGACAATATGAAGCCTAGAAACGAAACTATAAAACAGCAAGAAATAAAAAGAGCCTTCTATCAATTTTGCTTTATAAAGGAATACTCTCGATACACTTGAGTTTGTAAAGGCTAGTTAGGTCGGCGGTAGTGAAAAATTGGCAGACAGGGAATTCTTTGTAACATAATGTGTACGTCCCTGGCTGTTGTTACGTGCTACTAAGGGCCGGTTACACTACACAAGGGCGTCATTTTAGACTCTTTGGCAGGTATTTAAAGAAATTTAGATTATTATTTAGAATATTGAAATTAAGCTACTTATATATATATATTTTTAACAGATTGTATCTACCTCTTTATCTCAACGTCTATGGATGAAAATATTCGAATTTTGTGAACCAAGTTAATATCAAGTTGAACAAGAGTCTCGATATACAAGTACTTTCTTGCTTCTTTACATTACATGATTTATATCTTTATTTAAGGATTTTGCAGTCTTTGAATGACACCACTCCATGACAGGCAATTGTTTTGAAAAATTGAATGTCGTTGCAGCTGAAATGACAACGCATGTGATAAATTTGTTGATGAGGCTAGGTAATGCTAGAGTATAATCTTAAACAAATATAAAAGTACATTACTACGTTAAAATAAAATAAAGTTCCTAATGCTTGTAACGACGAACCAGCTATCAGCCCATTTTACTCATTTTCCGTATGTCAAGGGAGCTTTTATCCCGTCACAACTTTTAACTCTGTACATTTATGTACATAACGATTGGTAAAGCTTTTCACATTACAATAACGGTACTAATATGGGACCCTTAGGAGGACTGTCAAATTGTTCAAGTGATACTAAAGTTTCCTATAACAAACTTCAAGTTACTACAAGAATTTTGGCTTCGCCGAATGTAACCAAAATTTAATAAATTAAGGAATTAGTAGAGGTTTTCATTTCAGAAGTTATTTTATATTTTGGGATAACTTAGGCAATTTTATCCCTAACTAGGTAGAGCTTGTACTATTGTTAGGAGATATCAGATAAACATATTCATAATAAATATAGCGGGCGTAGCAGCTAGGTTCATTACCTAACCACTAGACCAAAAGACCAGTCAATTTGTCATTAAGCCATTACGAATTCGTGCTAAATGTTGCTTTTATTCTATAGCCTCAATTATTTTGTTAAGTCGCTCACATTCTAAGTCTTAGTGAAAGCCGGACTCTACATTCAACACAAACGTACCCTTATCATGAAAAGAGCCCTGGATGGTTAGCGGAACCATCGGTTTTATTGACCGATCCTTCACGCGTTACTTCACGATAATGTCAGTTATGTGACGTCCAAACATTATATACATGTATATGTATAATACAAGTGATGTGGTGAAACTGAAGGTAATTTACGCCGAAAACACATGCTCGGGGAATTGAAACGACTCAATTTGATCGGGAAAAATGAGACGGTGTATTCGAGACGCACGTCGAAATAGGAATACGTGGGTAATAAATTATGTAAGGATGGAAAGGAATGAATCGTTTTTATGTTTTGTGGTCTCAGTTCTTGAACAAAGTTTATTTGAAAACAATGGTTTAATAAACCCATTATTTAAATTTATTATGTCTGACAAAATTGTCTAGCAGATCAAATCTTGTTGAAATACTTTGTTCGCTAATTTGTAACTTAACTCGTCGAATTCATAGACTGGTCCGGTTTATTAATGGTAAGCGAATCGGACTACCGAGTCGCCACCCTGGACAAATATTGAAATGTTACAAATTATGATTTGTTCCGAGAATTAATGCAATTTATCAATAATATGTCTTTATTTTATAACATGTTTGTAGGTAAGCTCGGCAATAGGCTCGCCCCCTATTACGTGGGACCTAAAAACTCATGGCAAAAATGTGGGTGTAATGTTACACCTCTGCAGACGTGAGTCTATAAAAAAAAGTAGGTAAGCTATGTCCGCCACCAAAGACCAAGCTTGCCCTAGCGTGAGAACAAACGATTATGGGTTTTTACGATAATACATAAAACCTTGATGAATAGTTGAAGTAGATCGACGGAATATTATATACTGACTAGTCGACGCCAGCGGCTTCGCACGCACATATTTTCGAATTACCCGTTTTGCCCGATCCCGTTGGAATTTCGGGAAATCCCGTCTTAGTGCACCCCTACGGTCCCCAAGGAACATACATGCTAAATTTCATCTTCTTGCGCCGAGTAGTTTCGGCTGTAGCTTGTCTGTCAGTCAGTCAGTAACGCAAGGATTTCATATATTGAGATATTTTATAGATGGTTTAGATACAGCGTTCACAATTAAAAACAGTGAGTATTTGACAATCTTCAATTTTTGAAGTCAACATTTCTCGTGCCATTGGAATTATCATAAATATCAGACATTGAATAATAAATAATTATTTATAAAAGAACAAATAATTTAATGAGACACGAATACTCTATAAAGATGTTAGCTTTCTTCAATTGCTGACAAATAAATGCCTATTCTGGCCTTGTTTGAATGTTTTTAATGACTATTTTATAGTAGTTAGGTTTTTAGTCTGGTTATAATGTAAATATTGTTTGACAAGTATTAAAATAACAACTACATTACCTAATATGCTTTTTATAATATCAATGTCACCAATACTGCTTAGTGGCTTAAGCAGCCGTTTCTCCGCCTTACACCGCAACAAGTTTGATCCGCACACGAGAAAACGCTTTGTGTGATCCATAAATTCCAAGCTGGGTGTTCATTGCGTATGTTTGTAAAATCCCCGTAACATTCAAAATAATGTTATAAAAAGTCTTCTAACTGTACTCAACTCATGATAATGGATGTCAATAATTAAAAAAAGTATATTATAAAAAGTAATCAAAAAATTAAAATCGTCCGTGTGGTGACGGATTAAGAAAACGGAATGTCACCACCCCATATCATCCCATGGGTGTCGTAAGGGCCGACAGAGGAAGCATATTGTGCAGAGAACAGCACTGTAAGAGAAGGAAAACTTGATAGAAACCCTATACCAACTCGTTTGGCCAGCGTGGTATAGTAGGCCAATTCCTCCTTTCAAAGGAGAGGCCTAGTCCAGCAGTGGACTGTTAAAGGCTGATGATAATAAAAAATAAATAAATATTAAAACACTTAGCGGTTAACATTATTCAAATGTTTTAGTCGAGCTTCAAAGCTCGGGAAGTAATGAATGTCAGATACTATCTACATAAACATTCTTTTTCATCGTGCATCACTTTGAAAATTATGATGGGCACAAAAAGTAGTACGATAAATTCGGGCGTCATGGCAGAATATTTACTTATTTATTATGGCCCATATCCAAATGATAAAATATACGTCATTCTAATTTGACTAAATTTACGGGCGAAAGATTCTGGATATCAGTTACGTTTTCGTCATTTAGAACTGTAATATCCACTTATTCTGTTTACTACCAAGTATTGTATCACCAAAACGGCTGTGTAAATTATCTAAAACTTCAATAAATTAATGTCACCCTTTGAAATTAGAGACAGTCAATTTGTGGTTCATTATATGTTTGTAAACTTCAGAACATCTGTGATCATGCCTGCAACAGTGTTGAAATATCAGTAACTTCAAACAAAGGTACGTTTTACATATCACAAAACACAATGCGAAACGAATGTCAAAGACAACGGACTGTTATATGTATAAATATAATATAAATACTGTGTCTGAAAGAATGTAAAGTATATCACAATGAGTTTACTTACCGATGATAAGAATTGATCATATTTATAGAAAACGATACCACAGAAAATTCTTTGTATTAAATTCATCCACACGAATATTGGAACAGAATATCAGGTCATGTATGAATCGGTCTCACATAATAATATCCAGTACGTCGTTTAAGCATATGAACAGATAAAATCGTTTTTGTTGTATATTTAAAAAAGGAAATGTTTACGATGACAAGAAAATATGTGATTGTATTTTATGAAACAGGTCAGTATACTGAGAACTTTCGCACTTTATGTACCTATTATTGTATGTTTATATTGAAGTGTAAATTCATTGTTTTTTTTATTGTGCCTCGTTAATTTCTTTCGACAAAAGTCTAGCCCACGTCTAGGCAATTTTCTGTCATAGAAATATTATAGGCAGTATTTCAATTACTTATTCTTTTTGTTTTTTATAGACTCACGCCTGTATCCCCGAAGGGGTAGGCAGAGGTGTAATATTACACCCACATTTCGCCATGAATTTTTAGGTCCCACGTAATAGGGGGCGAGCCTATTACCGTACCGAGCACATTACCAGACTCCGTGCTGCTACTGAGAATTTCCTAACGGAAAACCCAATAACACGTTGCCCGACCCGGGAATCGACCTGAATTTAGTAACTGCATTAATTGCTTAAGTATTATCTGTAACTAATTACTATTTACAAGTTATTAAGTACAATGTGAAACAGTTGCAGCTTCTTACAAAATTAAAAATATGTATCATAATATTGGCGATTTAAAAGAGTGGCCACGAGTTTTATTGCCCGTTCTTTCTCATGGTTCTACCTATTGCTTTGCGAATGAGGCAGTAAATGTAAATGTAGAAGCATTAAGTAATTTAATTTTAAAATTGTTGTTCATAAACGTCACCTTGTGATCTAGATGAATAAATGATTTTGACTTTGACTTTTGACTTCATATTCTCCTACATTTTTCCTATCGGTATCGACTTTCATTATGCCTTATCAATCCTCGCATATTTCCCATTATATTTCATATTTCTGACTGTTACATGTAAATATTTTGTTAAATATAAATTATTTTGAACTTCAAGTACAATGTTTGAGTTTAAGAAGATATTGCAAACACGTTTAATACTATTAAGCAGAAGCCTTAGATCCGCAGGGAATTTCAATAATATCGCAAAGAGTGAAACTTGGTCCGGGAAGTTGAAGGTAGGTGTAGAGCAACAACCAAATTTAATGTCGATCAACTCGATATCGGAGTATAACGCTAGTTCTATAGCTTGAATGTTTCGTTAATATCCTTTTTTGTACCTATTAATGTAACATTCAAATTTCATGTTTTCATTACAACATACTTGATTTTTGAAATTTGACTTCGGTGCTAATTTTCGTTTTAAGAATAGCGTAATCTGTGGTAAAGCACTAAATGAGCAGTAAAATTAACAATAACTAGATTAGAGTCATTCGGAGTAACTGTGCGCACTTTTGCCTTTCAGACCTTACTGTGTTTTAAATATTAACGCTAGAAAAATAAAAAATATATGTTTGAATAGAGCATTTATTCATCTATAAATGAAAATAGAAAATTAAACTATTTTAAAGTGTATCTTTTTGTAATAAGGAATTATAGGGAAAAAGTAGCAATGCGTTCACTTGCCCCTTATTGCGGGTAACCGTGCGCACCCCTCAGGGGTAAGTAAACGCATATGGGGGTAAGTAAACGCATTCCTTAGTATTACACAAAACAATTAGAAAACAATATTTTTTTCAACATTTTTCTCGAAGTTCTAACTGTTAAATGTTACTAAACTGTATATATTGTAAGTCCGAAATATATTTCATCCATTTTCTTGCAATAAATTACAAATTCTGCCTCTTGTTCAATATTGAATATTGTCTTAAAACGACCCATTGAATCTGCAGCTTTATCCAGTTTAAATCTTTTGCAGGATTCACTGATACCAATAGCATTGGCAGCAGCAGCAGCTCTCTTACTTTTGCTATTTCGGGTATGTTTGGCCATGGTTTAGTCTTATCAATTTGGTGTTCTGTCACTGGTGCTAGTTCAGAACTTTTCCTAATATATGTTCGCGGCATGATGATCTTTTATAGTGCCACATAAAACAATGTATTAGCACCTTGAAGATTTGTATAAAAAACTTATTCAGTGAATTAAGACTCGGTATCGTTCTAATATATTGCCCATGTCAAACAAAATATTATTTACCATTACTGAATCACAAACTTGGACGTGACAGGGTTTGCCAAAATGCCAAAAATTACCAATGAAACTAGGAAACGTAATTAATTGCGAATAAAAAGTAAACGAAAAGTGACGCGGCGCAGTGTCATGTCACAACTAGTAGGCCACTTCAGCGTCCTTGTTTCACCCGAATGATACGCCCCTCCTTCACAACTCGTTCCGGAGATATCCACAGTGCGCTCGCTTACCCACTGCGTACGGTTACCCCGAATGACTCTAATATTAAAAAAAGAAATAAGCAGCAGGATTAAAAATAGCGTAGTAGTAAGCTTTTAAAGTTTTGTTTACATTCCAAGACTATTTAAAAAGCCCGTAAATTACCTACAAATGATAATATTTCTACAGTACGAGTAAATTGTAAATTAATAAACATACATTTTTAGATGTCCATCACATCGTCATGTGACATGCGCACACAAATAAATATTTGCGTAGTCCATTTGTTGGCACTAATATTATCCATTACGTTTTGTCATTAAACAAAGCAGCGTAATAAACAAGTTCATTCAAATAGCTAACATGGAAAGATGGAAAAGGTTCGCATAAAAGATGATCTCATCAAACAATAAAGCTAAACTTACTTAAAACTTGCCTCACCGAACGCCGAGTGTACTTCCAAAGGTAATGAAAAAATTGCACAAAACGTTCACACAGGGACACCGCCACCTCTGGCGACGGATCAGAGTCTAAAAACCTGAGCCTTTTCTTACCGCACTTCCCTTTCGTCCTCGGCCTTTTATTTTTCACTAAACTCGGTTTCATGATTTTCACTTCATTTAGAACCACAATTCTGGCACTCGAAGCACCGTCACGATCTTTTGCGGCTACATTTTTACCCGCGGGAGGCGCGACATTTGGCGGTCTTAGGCTCGCGCCGCTTCCCCGTTTCCACTCTTTCAACTCCGTATTTGTATTTTATTAACCGCGACGAATACCTACTATGCGATTATTGTTTACACGACACACATTGTGCTACTGAGAGTACTTATAGTTGTGACGCGTAAGATTTTCGACACGACTCGCCTACGCGACACTTGGCTGTGTTTCAATTCGAGTACGAAACCATTTGAATGTCCACACAAAATATTTGAAGCATATCAGACTAAAACATGACTAATGGATTTCAAGTTAAATGGTTTATAGTTCCTATGATTCGTCACGAACTTTTGACTATTTGTTAGACGGAAGATGAGTATCAGGTGAGACTGATGTGATTTTGGTTAACTGCCAGCTTTTATTAACAGACAATTCTAATGCGATCCAATTATAACTCCACTATATTGTCATGTAGCATATTTAATTATAAATACTAAAATAGAAGTACAAATGCATTAGATCGAACTCTATCGATATATATATATATATATATATATATATATATATATATATATATATATATATAGCTCCGTTAGCTATTCGCTCGTTAACTGACGAAAATATAAATCAAAACCTAACGAGTTTTCCTGATAAAAAAACAATTAAATACAAGCGCTCAAAAGAGAATTTCACAAAATTAAACTGAATTGGGGTAAAAAATGCGAGTGTTTAATATTTTTCATTTTGCGCCGAAGATTCCCAGTTGCGATAAAGGCAATTTTTTCACGGAAATCTTTTACCAATTGAAAGGGACGACACGAACTTTGCAAATGAACAATTTGCAATATCTACTGCCGAACACTTTAGAATACTTTGTGAAAGAAAATTAACTGATACCTACTCAACGAGGTCTCTGAAATCAAATATACTTAGTATGAAACGTTTAAGTATTTCCAACCATTAAGTCCAAATTGTTATAGATCTACTCAAAGTGAAAACTCCTTTAGTAGCGATGATAGTATCCTCACTATTACTCTAATGGATATTGCAAATTGTAAAAAACATTTAGATATTTTAGTCTCGCTTTCACGGGATAAATGCCCTGCTTTATAAAATATTTCCTTTTATTATGAAACTCGCAGTGGTTAACCACGGTCATTATTATATAGTGGATGTTGGTTGCCAACCATTATTCTGTAATAACTTTATTGCCCTATATTATTTGGCCTTAAACATATATTTGTTTTTTGATATCTACTTACTCAATTTTGATTCATATTCCAATTTAGTAATTCATAAATTCGGTAGATCTGAGTTCTACTACTTCGGCATTGCGCTGTTTTTGACATATTACATCAAATATAAATAAAAAAAAACATAAAGACAATACTGACTATGCCAAAACATGTTGATATTCTATTTAAAACACCTTTAGTAAACCACACATTTTTGAACAAACAAGTCTTTACATACTGTTTGAGTACGTAACTTTAAAAGTCCGTCAAACATATAAGTTCAATATCAAATTTGCCATTGTATACCATCTTAGAAACATTCCTAATTTACTTTGGATGGTATGTAGACACTTTGAATGTAAATTACGGGACAATGACAGCGTTGCTTCTATATGAAAGTAATTTATCACTGACCGAAACTTGGTAGAACTTCTCAGAGACGCTCGGTATAATAAAGTTGGCAAATTAAGACTACCTAGCTAGTTGCAGAACAGATGACAAATACTTTCTTGTTGAAAATTTTCAATTGAAAGTTAAATTATTGTGAACATCATTTGTGTTCAAGTTTCATGTATAACAGGCCGGTTCACTTGTAATAACGTTTTCAACATTTCTCAATGTTTTGTTTAGGTCTAATAGACCATAGTGTAAACGTTAGTTTCATTTTAATGGTCTTACTAGGTTTTCAGTTAAAGTTGTTATCAGGATGTCTATAACAAGAGACTGTCTGCAATATATTTTTTTATTTCAATCAAACATTTCTCTAAATGTTTTTGTTGGGTTGAGGAATACAAATTAGATATTGAAATTCAAATTCATTTATTCACATAGGTTACAGAGGAACACTTCAATAATCGATAAGTACCTTCATACTTATAACGTCAAATTTTCGACCAACACATCTCAATATTCGAACGCGTTAAGGCAGGGGCCTTAATGTGGCTCTAAAACAAATGTTCTGTAACTATAGGGGTTGCTAAAAATATAAAACTATATGAAATGTATATCATTTCATATAGTGTATTGTTTTGCGATTGCAGCATTGGTTAATGTCGGCAACAATATCATGAACATTTGTAACCGAACACTTTATGGCCATCCTCCATTTTATCGAGCTTTTAAAAACCGAATTCGAGTTTATATTGATGTGAGTGTGCACATTTTAGTGGTGGTAAACCAATGCGTTTATTTATATGGCAAAATACTTTATATTTATTATTAATACGTTTGCATTGTGAAGTGTGGTAAAATATGAAATTCACCAAATTATATTGAACTACGGAATTGTTTATTTAGTTGTTTTATAAAATAAAATATTGGCTTTTTATTTAATGTCGGTGGTTTATCTCCAGTTGTAAAACAATTTGTTTAGCTACATTGTAAATAAGACCTTTTTCTTATTCGTTGAATACATTTGGACTATGAAGTGCTACAAGATAAAAATTAATATTCGTGAGTATATCTTTCTAGAGTTCTTAACGCGATCTATTTTTACTTTTGCAGTGATAAATTTCATGGGTGTCAAATTCTCAATCCTACGTTTACGCCTTGCATTACATTTTTAATTGCGGTAAGTGTTGACTACGTCTGACTGTGCTTATCTCTACTGTAAGATAATAAAGTTCATTGTATTCTATTCATTTAAAATGTGAACATTGAACTCTACTTAAGTCGTTTAATTTATCCACTCAGCACAATATGAATATGTCTACAATAAAATTTATGACAGTAATAGCATGACGGACAATGTTTCAAAAATGGACGGGCGTGCAAGATTTATAGGCCAAAACATAAATAAAGCGCACTGACATAGTCTGACGGTTAAACTAAACTGCAACCTGTTTGCAACTGGCACCCATCAATCACTGAAACGCGCGCGTTTGCGTCCAACACGTACGTACACAACGTAGCTTTCGGAAGTAATTGTCGAGTATATTACTTTCTTTTTAGGGCAGCCATGTGGGACAATATGTCCGTTTAAAAATAAGCAATAACATTGGAGACTTATTTCCATGGTGGTGTGTTTTGATAAGACTGTTGCGCATGCAATTAGTTTGCTTTATAATTAGATGCAACAGTATTATGTCTAAGAATATGTGATGTATAGTTATGTCTGTAGGTACAAATGTATGTAGGTACAAATTCTGAAATACGTTGTTTATCTTGTGCTATGTAACACGTCTATATTTTGTAATATTCAGTCGCCATATTACTGAAACATATTATATAGCAATGTTTCACAACATTTTATGTTATATACCTATAATCTGTTTGCACCTCAAGCAGGTTTATTATTTTTAAAGTTGTACGATGTTTTAAACTATGAGGCACCTCTGTCTATTACAATAACTGCATACCCTAAGAATAAGTCATGTATTACAAACAACCAACTTTCACAAAGGACACCCAGAATCGAAAACGCAATTTGTAGGTTACACAAAATATTGTCCCGTGTAAATATCGAACCCATAGTTGTAATGGCTTTCATTTACAAACGTATCTACCTAAAAGCACAAACTATAATTATCTTGTTGATATTTTTATAACATTAGGTACAAATCGTCTACGTATAAACCACGTTATTTTCTCTTCCTTCGTAGACGCTTAATAGTTTTACCACATACAAATACCTCCGAAAATTTCGTATTACATTTTCATAAGCCCGAACCTTAATTCACGGCGAAAATCCTGCTTTGATTAACTCCAGGACGTTATGAAGTATATTATTATTTATATAATAGCCAATAACATTGAAATTACGAGCTAGTAAGCCTACAGAGTTTACTATTTCTCCGCACCTCAACTTTTTATGGTTATGACGACCTAATGTAACAATGATGAAAGTGGGGTACGAACACTACGAACCCCGAATATATATAGTTATTTTAATACGTCAATGCTCGGTAAGCCGCCGTTCGCTTTATATATGTTCATCAGTAAGTGCGCATGAAGTAAATCGCTCTGTTAAAATATTAGGGTTCAGGGAACATACTGCTTGCATTTGAGAGGCTTGAATCAATTTCATGGTATTTACCATATACTAATCTTTATACAATGGGTCGCAATCCTGTCATTATTTGAAAATAGGATGAAATACTTGTTTTTGCCACGATATTTTGGCATGGTTTGCACCAGCCCAGCCGTATTAATGGGAAAAGTGACGGTGTCATAGATTGGATATTCCGATCTACGTAAAACTAATATTAATATTATCACCTTTGGTCCATATAATTATTGTACATTCCTTTTAGTAAAATTTTGATATTGCATACAAGCAAGACCTTCTTCATCTTTGTTCACTTCATGTAAAAATGGATTCTGAGTTCAATAAAGGGCTGTGTGTGATAGATTACGTTCTAAAACATTGAGACGGCTCATACCGTATTCTCCCCTTCAGAATGTGTTACAATATTAAATAGTTATAAGTTGATGCTGCAACGCTGTTTGTATTTGGGTTTTGATGCTTTGGAATAAGCTGTAGGCCTTTATAAAAATCGTTTCTAAGTTATATATAATGAAAGATTTTGTAACTTTGCTTATATCCCTCTTGAGGTAAAATCATGATAGATATTCTGTATAATGTCAATGAGTTTTTAAATATTTTTTACAAATTTGTTTAATAATGTTTTATTATGTATCTCTTGAGTTAGCTTTTTATTCAAAACTATGTTTTTTAACTTTCAAATAAATATATACAAGCATATATGCTTCTCCATTTGAACTTGGAAAACCACTTAAATTGTAAGACGTATATTTACTTCTATAGCTCTAATTCCAACAAATCCTTGTGTTAAATGCCATACCACTTAACGCGTACAAGATTGAACCTAACTATACAAGCAAGATTAAGTGGCTTGGCGTACACCTGACCACGTACACCAACAACGTGTTACGATTACGTAGTGCAATAACAGTTACCGGGCTAAACGCTTGGCGTTCGATGTGGCTGCACCCTAACGCCAATAGTTCACGTCCCATGTAACAGGTGGCGATACCTTCGCTCTTAATACCGCACGCACGGCCAGTATATACTACCTAGTACCTACACTTCATAGCCTGGAAAAAGATGTTTATATTCTTTATGCGTTTGCGGTCTTACAATTTTAAATGGAGCCGTATTTTAGCGACTTTATTTCTAGCAAAAACGTATCAGGACCCCCGTTATTGTGCCTGTGTATAATAAAGGACGGGCTCCGATAACAAGGGACCCAGTCGTAAGTAACAGGCAGCGATATCTTACTTTTATCAAACGTATAAAGTCTGTATCGGAAATTTGAGTTTGCTTCTTTAATTTCTTATGCGCATCATATATTTGATGAGTTCCCTTTTGTTTTTTATTTATGTATTGTAATATAACCCTTTTGAAACGATGGTACATAATGTAAATAGGAAGGAATATTCGGGCTTTATACATTTTATAAAGCAGTGCGGATATGCACGTACGGGCTAAATTGCTTTGCGCATACTTCAATCTACACTGTACGTGTCGACTGCATCGGCCGATATTAATTTTTCTACGAATTTTGTAAATGGAATGAAATTTCGCCGAATATTTATAACGAAGAAATAGTTATTTGTGCAACAAGAGAGCAAAGTTGTTTTTTGTTTCGAGTGCTGATTTTGAGTCCCGAGCAAGCGAAGGATTCTATGATTGATTCACGAGCGTAGCGAGTGAATCAAAGTTAGAATCCTGAGCGTTGTGAGGGACTCAACAGCACGAGATACAAAAAACTTTGCTCTCGTGTAGCACACATAATTTTTCACCACAGCAGTGAGAACACATATTACTTAGGAGACAGAAATGAAGAGGAATAGATTGATTCTGCATTAATCACTTGTTGATTTAACTCTACTGGTGTTAAAGTACAGTCATCATCGCTAGTTTCACATATCTTTTTAGATTATTTTATATATTTATATAATTTAACACGTTACGCTATACTGTATCAGCATCAGCGAAATTTTTATTCCCGCTACTTTTTTAAATCGCGTTTTAATACCGCATCCCTGATGTTTATTTTTCAAATGTATCATTGTTGTAATTCGAAATAAAAATGTATTGGTTAAATACCAATTTTATACTATTAATTAGACTTATTTTTATTAAAATCCAATAATAAATTAAACATGTAAACAATAACATGTAAAAAAAAGTAATTTCTTTATTACAAATATCTTTTTTTATTTGCGTTTCCGAAGGTGTTTTCTTTGAGGTCGAATTCCAAAATCGAATTTCGAATTCGAAGGGGTTTGTTTTTTCACTCACTTTTTATATGCATGTGAAAGAGACAGAGCGCAGTAAAATTCGAATGTTTCAAATTTATGGCTGAATAATGTCAATTCGTGACACTGAAGATTGAAAAATTAAAAAGCTACTTTTACTCACGCTCGAATCAAAATCGCGTTTTGTTCACTGTTGTCTCGCAGCAAAAGTGGCATGTTTGAGCTGCTGTGGTGAAAAATATTTTTTGTTATCCATTACTGTTATGTTCTTGTCATCTTAAATGAAATTTCAAGATGTTAAGATACAAGGTGAAATAAATAAAATAATTGCCAAGATAGTTTATGGAATGGTTTAAGCGACTAGTGTCCTGTTATAGTAATTAGACAAAGGCTCTATTATTCTTATTGGGCTCATTTAGGTGGTCTGTAAGTTAGTTAATAGCTGTCGAATACAATGATACGGTGGGGAAGATGGCAACGCAATCTGGAATATTGAAATTGAGCCACGTCCGTCTGGTCTGAAGTTGGTATATTGTACCGGCACGGTAACAACGCAACAGAGTTGACAACTCTCCGTTGGTTTTTTATATTGACGTTATGATTGTGCAGCATACGATTTAATGGTCAAATTTAAATTCTATATATTTCCAGTTTTATCAAAGAAAAGAAGATAATGATACACTATTTAATAGATAAGGTTTAGTATCTGTGGGCGTATCCAACAGAATCTACAAATAATATATGTTTCGATATTAGGCATGAAAATAATGCCTATTATATCCATCCTCAACTATTTCATAAAATAATCTAAACCGAATATATAAGTACCTATATTTATTAAGGTAATAAGGTGAATGTTACTCCCTAATGTGTTTGCGCATAAAGCTAGTTTAGAGAGTTCACGCGTCATTTATTTGTTTATATCTTTATTCTCGAAGCATTGAACACCATATAAACACATTTTTGTTAATCGGATGAATCTAATAGTTATTACCAATATCTCTACGTAACAAAGATTGTCCTTTTTTGTAGGTATAACAAATATATTGTAAAGACGCTGAATATAACAATAAATCCTAATAAACATTTTTAAAATGTTTATAAGGATTTACTGTTATACAGTACAGTTTGTTAAAATGCTCAAATTAAAACGTAAGGTGCAATTTTTTGCCACGTACATCATATCAACAGTTTATTAGCAAAATTATCTGCTTAGTTTGAGACTAGGTTGCGTTGTGTGTAGGTATGTGGTATAATATTATTATATGTTTAATTAGTACAATCTAGATTTTCTACAATAACCTTAAGTCAAGGTATAAAATATTTCAAGACGTAATTTGGCACTTATAATATAGTAGTCAAATAAGGCGCCTTTGTTATACATAGCAGAACACGTGAATATATTACAGCGAGTTGTAACAATGTACTAAGCATTATTTCAAGCTAGGAGCTCCTCTAAAACTTATTTCCTTTACGTGTTCCAAGTACAGTTAGTAAGAAAACGTTCGTTCACTGGGAACATCAAAGGCACCAGACGTTTCTACGTTATGTTCCCCTCGACCTTACGATATTCAACCGACTGTAAACTTGGAGACTGTAAAATTCATTTGGAGGAATTCGGCTAAATGCTCAGCTTTGTTTCTGTATAGAGACTTTATTCAACTTTTGTTTTGGAGCGAGGAATAATTCATACGTGCCACTTTCGTATTGCATTTTACTGGAAGAAGTTGTTAAGAGGAAACCCAACGGCCGTTTTTCCATACAAACGTAGTCTCCTCCATCCAAAAAACAAATTTGGCTAGACTATTTAAAAAAAGGAAAATATAGGAACACGGCCAAAGCCTTTTTTAAATTTAATATGAAAAACCTAGTTAAATCGATGAAGTTTTGGAGAAGGAATCAAGGGAATACGAAACGTTGATTTTGTGTACATTTAATAGGTATTTTTGGTCCAAGCTGCAGTTGTCTCTATCGCGCTCTGAGGGGGGAGGCTTGAGGTTGCGCGACAGCAATAGATTTTACAAATACCTATTTTTCAATTCTCTCGCCCCTAGTGTTTCCTCATAAGCTTGTCAGTCGTCGCGACTACGTAGTAATAAAAATGTTGATTAAATGACTTATACTGGATAATAGATAAGTCTTGTCATCGAATAGAATAATTAACAGTTAAGGTTGGGAGTGAAAACCCCTTTTATTAACATGTCCCTGGATCGACAAAGCTCGTAATTTTGCTGGCGCTTCATTGTATTTCTTTGTCTTAACTGGCACCACTATGCTGATGTTGTAAGTGGAACGACCTTACTTTGTGTAGAAGCACTGACTTAGGTAACATCGACAGCTCGACGACTCGACGCCTGAGTTTTATAAAGGAGCGGTAACTTACGCAAGACGTTCACGAATACATTTTACTTGAATATAAGGCAGATTTTCGCATTAAACTTTTCGAGAATATAACTTTCATATAGTGTACGTACACTGAGTGATGGCACTCTGTGAACGGTAAGGAAAGTGCACTACATTAAAGTAACCGTAATGATATTTCATTTTGGATGTTGAAGTTTAATGTTGGAAATTAAAATAATATGAAAATTAGAGTGTGATGTTATGGAAATGTGAGTATAGTGAGAGTTACCTAGTGCAAACTTGACGCCGGTCCAAGCGGTGCGCACATAGTGGAAGAGGCGGCGGTATAGTGGGCGATGGCGACGGCGGCGCACCGGCGCTTCCGCGTCGGGCGCGGGAGAGGGCGCGGGCTCTGCCACCCCGCCCGCACCCCCTCGACCCTCCACCGACGACGCCGTGGCGTTGCGCACCCAGCTTTACACAAAACACTCCCGCACCGCTAGTGAAACCGCACCTTTACCACGCACAGAATCCGAACACACACATGCATTTCACACAACACAACATTAACACTGACTGCACTGGATTGTTACACTTTGGATTATTTATTAAAACGGTCAACAAAATTCCATTAGATGAAATGTAAGCTAATACGAAATGACGAGCACTAAAGTTATTCCGACGGCCGCAGTGACAGAGGCCTTATAGAGGATATTTAGATTGCCTTAATATTTCAGAGGGCATCCGTAAAGAGCGGTAGAATGTTAAATGTCTAGTCTCAGACCTTGTTTGAGTTAACTTCAGTGTCTTAACTTGGAGAAATAGCTTTGGAATTTCATCGATTATTAAGCACAAAACTCACTACGAAGGCAAATTAAATGTAATTAGTAACAGTTTTCAGCAGTTACTTTGTTATTTGTTTGTTAAGTTTTTCAATTGGCAGCGTTAGGAGGCAGGCAGCAATCTGTGAACAAAGAAACGACAATTGTTAGTGTTGTTAGTAGCCGGTGACGTTTCAATTAGTCCTTGTTAAGAAACCGTGCTGTTTCCTTCACTGTGTTTCATTATTTACGGGATTAAGCGACGCTTCGTCACAATAAGGAAATCGGAGAAAAATCACAAATCTCGGAATCGACCTTTTCTATTTACATTCTATCGTATCGGTTTGTGGGGAGCGGCTTTTGTATGGTGAAGGGCTTATGTATCGATTCTATGAGATCTTTTTGTGTTGCGAGTAATCCATTCGTCTCGTACGAACAACTTTTCAACACTCATGCTGTTGCAGCAAACTTAAAATGAGATCAAGTTATGGGTTAATTGTGGTACAATGGTATAAGTCTTTGTATGCCACAATAGGTTTGTTAGGCAATCTTATTTTTTGCAATATTTGCAGATCGGATAAATAGTAGCTTTCCCATGGATTCTGTTTTTAGATAAGATAATATATTTTACTTTAACGTGTCTACGAAGAGATAAATAAAGCCTTTTACTTCGCTGGCTGCGTTAATATACACAATTATTTATCTAGCGCTATATATTGTCAATTAAAGACGATTGTTTTTTAAAACCGGTCATTCATCAATTTATCTGATTTGAATATTGCTATTCCGTACCTATAATAGTTACGTTATTCTATATCTAAACCCAGGTCACCGTAATGAGCATTTCGATGTCCTACTTCACTTATCTATCTTCGGTCTCTGAATTATATTGTAATAAATTTAGATATTCAGAGGCTGACTGAATATACCAGATAAATATATGAAGTTATGTGAGTTCATTAGGAATATAATGCGTATATAATAAACAACATATAATGTAAAACAGATCCAAAACATAAACGAGTTAAAATCAGTTTAAACCATAACGTTTCACTAATTAACACATTTCGACATTGCTCATATAATACTGATTTAATTTGAACTCATAAATGTATGTTAATACATTTAGGATAGCATATCGGTTGGTGACAGCTTAATATAATTATCTTTTTGTTGAAATGTATATAAAACTGGTTTCATGGCATGTGTAGATTGTTTGAATATTATGAAAATTCATTAGTTGTTTTCGAATGATTTTAGTACTTTCTAAAGGTGCCAATAGACTCGTGCGAGTCTTTGACTAGTTGCGACCGTCTATTAAGTGAACATTAAAAACAATATGCATGATACGGTTGTGGAATAGTATCACTGGGTGACCCCTTATTGGAAAGATGTATGCAGATCTAAAAAGCTTTTTCATGTAATGCACATCATGCAACATTAGTAATTTTAAGAGTAAATTTTACATATTGTGTACGTATGTATCGTATCAAACATAATTATATTCCTTTACACTTGTGGTCCTAAGTAGACCCCGCATTAGATGAAATGCCTGTACCGCAGATGTCTACACATGAATTCAATCAACGGACACAAATAACATCCAGACTCGGAGCTACTATTCTGAATCACACAAAGTTTATCTCAGGTGGGCATCGAACACACGACCCGCAGCACACTGCCAGTGGGCATGCCACTTAAATTACTGCTCCATACATGTCATAATACATTGTCAACAACGAGATATATAAGACACGTCATGATTAATGCATCGTCCCCTGTGTATATTTTCGTGTTCAAGTTTTCCTTGTACGAAATTAGACAACGGTACTCACATCGCTGAAATATTTCCATTGAAAAATACGTTTCTGCTGTTTGCTTTTGGCGTGATACGAAAATATGTTTAAAATTTTTATTTATGTTTATCTAAAATAGGTTGAGCCGTTTTTAGAAGTTCAGTACTCTTCACATGCATATAAAATACCTTTCACTATATACTATACGTAGAATGTATATATGTATTTACTTCTCGCCTCGCTTTAGTATCCTCTAAACCCTACTCAACCCAAAAACAACACTAGAGTTACTTCAAACGTAGTACATTGAACATACGTTGTAAAGAGTATCACTATTCCGTACTATTTCAGTAGTTTATCATTTTACGATACATCGTACTTCATAGTTCGTCGAATCAGGCGCTACTGGGCGGCACTCCATTGTATAGGTTCCTCTTTCCTTCTATTAGTATACTTCGTCCCTATTATTATTTCTCATCTCAAGTAAACGTCTAGCAGTCAGCATTTGACATCAAGTTCTGCCATGTATAACCACCGATTGCCACAATTGAAACTAAATTGAAACTACTCTGCAACTAAGTCCGCATGTTCAGTGTCTCAATCAATTTGCACGATGTCGTAATACCGCGATCCTTATTAGAGGTTTGACTTCCAACCAACTAGAAACTTCAATCCCATACAAAGGATGAAGTGAAAACTTGAATACAACTTGTAGGAGTTTAATTTGGCTGTTGTAACTTGACTTCGTGAATAAAGGCGTACGTGCAATATTTGCTCTCGAATTTACATAACGGTGAAAGGTTCATATTTGTCTTAGTTTCGCTGATGTTGAGGTAGACGGTCGTGAATTAATTTCGTACGTTCGATGGAAATTTAAATATTGAAATGTTGGGAGTGGAATCCTTCAGCGTTGTTTGCTTCGGTCTTATATTATTAGTCAGAGTTTTATTGATTTTGAGTTTTTGTTGGAGATATTTTGTTGGGTGGAAAGTCTAGTAAGGTCTAGTTTGAACACCCATGAATCTGATCTATCTTCCAATCGAAATCAAACTTAGAATGAAATTTGTATGCGTTATCTGACAGAGAGTCTTGTAAAAGAATACAGCTCGGCTGGGCATCATATAGGAAACTCCGTCAAGTCTTTTCGTCATCCGGTGCCGGTGCCGAGACGGTGCGACTGGTCCACCAATTTAAGGTTGTAAGCGAGCTATGGAGTTGGAGTTTCTCTGAAGGATCGAATTCGTAATGAAGTGATCCGACAGAGAACCAAGGTAATCGACATAGCTCAGAGAATTAGCAAGCTGAAGTGGTAGTGGGCTGGTCACATTTGTCGTAGAACCGATAACCGTTGGAGTAGTCGTGTTTTAGAGTGGAGACCGCGCCTTGGCAAATGTAGTGTAGGACGCCCACCGGCTAGGTGGAGTGACGATATACGCAAAGTGGCTGGCAGTGGCTGGACACGAAGAGCCGACAATCGGGCTCAGTGACATGCCATTGGCGAGGTCTATATCCAGCAGTGGACTACAGCAGGCTGATGATGGTGATGATGATCATGATCTGACAGATAAATTGAACAGGAACTTATCAAACCGCGCTGAAACTGCGCATTATTCTACTTGTTAGCCTAAGTCTAAAATTACTTCCTATATACGACTATCTGCCTCGGATATCCACTTTGAAAAAGGTAATAATGATCTGAGACTTGTAATATCAATTATAAAATGTTTAGACTGTATGAATATTTGTCATCCTTGTATATGAAATGAAATTCCGAAGGTTAGATTTTATTTAAAGTGTACTGAATCGTTATGGTCACCATTTATTCCTAGTAATCTATAAGTAACCCTTATAACTTTTTGACATGTCCGAGACTAAAGAACTAAGTAGTATGCTTAGACATTTAGACTTTGTTGTCTTTTTACCCGACTACGGCAAAGCCAAGAGGATGGGTAATATTTTTAAGCACTACGCTTAAAAACATTACCCTATGCACGTGAAGGCGGACATATTTTCATTAATAACGACTGCACGGTTGGCGTAGTGGTTTAAGCGGCCGCCTCACCGCTTGACACTATGCCGAAGTGTTGTGGGTTCGATCCCCACACGAGACAACACTTTGTGTGATTCATAAATTGTTGTTTCGAGTCTGGGTGTTCATTGTGTCCGTTAGCTGTATGTTTGTAAAGTCCCTCGCGACACAGAATTTAGTCGTAATGCGGGAGTTGTATTTTCTCAATAAAAAATTTCATTCTCCAACACTGCCAGTATTCATAAAAAAGGTGTCTTAAAACATTTAGCAAGCCCCTTTAACACTTTTTCTATTCAAGAGCAAATATCTTCATCAGCTGAATGTTTTCCCGGTTGTGACCCTAGACCCTCGCCTCGGAGCCCAAGGTACTCAAGAAATAACAAACATTAAGCATTAATCATAAATGAATGATAATGTCAGGTGAACATATTTCTTTTACTCACAATAACAGTCAAGTAAATCATCCTTAGACACGAACATAATTATTTGGCAAACACTCAAACATAGTGTTTATCTATACTATAAATATTAAATAAACGTTTATTATTTTTATCGTCGTATAAAACATCAGCAAATATTGACTCATTAATCTGTGTTTTCCACGTCTTTTGCGATAATTACGATCATTTTAAGCTAAGCGAATTTAACTACTTCCAAAAGAATAAAGTGAAAAACGTTTTAAACTCGACGAGCACTCAAATAATAAAAAAGTAATCAATGAAGCAGGACTAAGTATTAAACGAATTGCACTCGTAAAGTGAAAGCAACGTGAAAAGAGCTATCCCAAAGTTCACTTTATGAAATATACCAATTGCACAGTGACCCGAATATTTTCACCTAAAACTAGTTATTACCGTTTGACCTAAATACATTTTTAAAGCGTCAAATAATCTCTCAACCTAATTTCCCAATTTTAAATAATCGATACCACTGCTTGATAGTGTATATTGGAACGTAAAAAAGACACGGAGCACTGCAATAATTAAAAAGCTATCATTGTTTGCTACGGCCCATGCTATGTGGGTTCTACGCCGTAGAACGCACAATGCTCGTACATGGAATGTCTACGTTAACGGGCCTACGGGGTCAGTATTATTTCGACTAAATAATATTATCATGTAAATTGTGCACATGAATTGATATAATTATGATATTTGAAAGACGAGATAGTCACGTTTAAATATTTTTCTTCAGTCTTCTAAGTTGGCAGGATTTTAAACTAACTTAAAATTAAAAGCACTTTTTTATCAGGTATGTTCGATATCATGTAAAAATCATATATAGAGAAACATTTGATTATAATATTTTAAAATATGTTCCAGTTTTAAAGCCTACATATTTGTTTTAAACTTAGTGTGTTGAATTCCAATTTGCGCATACAAAAATTGCGTCTGAAACTGACACACTCGGTAAAAAATGAAATTATCCACACGTGTGGCTTAATATAAATCACAGCGTGAAGAACTCTCTCGACCAGCCTGTCGCACTTTTATGTCTACAGGGACAGTGGGCTCGGCGGAGCTTCATACAAGTTTCAGTCTCAGCGTGCATGCGGACAAAACAACCAACTTTGATCTCTATTGTACACCATAAAGGTTGTTTTCGAACGCAGAATAAATATTGTGAGTATATAAATTAGACCATGCGTCACTGTCAAGGAGCGGCGGCAAACGAAAGGATGGCTCGTAATAACCTGTGAAATGAACGTTTGATGACCACTTGCCGACAGACTATAGCCTCCGAGTCGCCCGTATAATTGCGTGCTTTACCAAATCACTTGTAATTAAACTCTGTTGATTAATGCATAAGGTTCATTGTAGTTTACCAACTTGACTGAAGAGCTGAATTACTTTGGTCTCGCCTGCATTTATTATAAAACTTGTTATAAAATTCAGTTTAGTCTAAACAATGTGTAATTAAAAGTCAGGTATTTGAGAGTCCTATAGAGTGCAGTTAGGACAAAATATAATTAAAATTTTCACAGGTCAGTGCACAAAGACATTGTTAGTTACCTAGAGTGTCACCTGGAATTGACCTTGCGCAAACAAGGCTCAAATCGCACTTCAAGCATGATTGTCAGCTATTGGAAAGATTTTCTGCGCCCTAAGTAGCCTTTATTATGTGGATTCGTGGAGTGCAATAGCTATTGATCAAAACCGCAATATGGATGAGGTATGCTTGCCACTAAAGAGTGGCGAGGAACCATTAGCTGCAATCCGCATTACATTGAATGTTGTGGTAATCTCTGGTGTTGACATTAGCATTCTATTATTATAAAGCCAGATAGATGTCGCGCGCGGCCTTCCGGAAAACCACACACTGGGAAGACCGCTTAACAGGTATAGGTTTGTCAAAGGTGCTCACACACGGTTGCCTAAAAGCGCTGAATATTTCAAGGTTTTAAAGAATATGACTGTTTTATGAGATGCCTGTTTTACTTTAATATTGTTGTGAATTTTAGGTTAATTTAAGACAAATAACAAATGAATAGAATCTGTCAAAATTATATGATTACCATCAAAAATGCGATCGCAGCTTGAATGATATACCTGTGTAAATCCACACACCTCTTTAATTATGATAGCTCTGCCATAACCCCAGAGCTTTTTTAACATTCTACATTAATACCTCTACTGATAAGTAAGATTGCTACGAGTCGAAAGAAGCGATCTATTTTAGATGAGCTTCATATCGCATAGGCAATTACGTCGAGCAGCCACTTTACTAGGTTGTCCCTGTAATGACGTAGTTAAATTTGTAATAGGTACAATTAGCTCTACCAGATAGGTAATGTTATGTCATCGAACAGCTCAAAGCATAATCCTTACTAATAATACAGCTACAAATGTAATTTTATTTGCTTGTTGCGTTTTCACGCCTTAACTTATCAGTGTAAAATTAGCAATCTCATCACGGAGATATAGAATATATAAATACCTAATACGTCGTACAATATTTCTATATTATATATTAAATACTTATGCACTTATTTTCGCATGGGTGGGTATATGCAGAAAATTGTTGCCATCGATACGCAAAGAAGAAGAATACTTGTGCAAACAACATGCAGGTCAAACCTGCCAAGAAGACTGTTAGGATATATTTTTGAGTAGATAATAGCGAGATGGCTTAGTTAAAAAAGGAAAAACTTATTTACGCAAAAAGTATAATTAGATAGCGATCTCATGTTTCAAGTATCTAGAAGTCTACTTCCTAGATATATTATTTTTCCATGAACTATGTCTTATTGGTAGCTTACCATTTTGGCTTATCTTTATTAAATACTAGCTGTTTCCCGCGGTTTCACCCGCATCCTGAGGGAACTACTTCGCGTATCAGGTTAATTTATAGCCTAAGTTACTCCTTGGTACATCAGCTATACGCCAGTGAAAGTCCCGTCAAAATCAGTCCAGCCGTTTCAGAGATTAGCGAGAACAAACATACAGACAGACAGACACAAAAATTTAAAAAAATTACATTTTGGTATATGTACCGTGTATACATCCATATACATCTAGTAAAAAGCGGTTATTTTAATATTACAAACAGGAAGTCCAATTTTATTTATGTGTATATAGATTAATAGCCTTTGCTTAGTATAACGAGACAGATGTATAAGACAAGGCGAGATAGGTATAGCGGACCGATCTTATCGCTTCAAACGCACTAAAACTATTCTCGTCATCTCTGGGAATTCGTCAATCTTCCGCATTGCGGGACGTACGATCCGTGCGATGCGGATTGATGCGTGACACTGCACATCATGACGAGTTAAGAATTCTTCAATTGGTAGCACTGGATTCTCATACGAACATTGTGATTTAGAGTTTATTTGAGGTTTTCAAATCTTTCTTGCATACTTGTTAGTACGAATAGTCAATTATATGCTTACATGGGACACATTTGTTAGCAATCAAATGAAAATAAAAACATTGGCAAAGTGATGGGAGGCGATTAGATAAATACATACATAAGATATTATATATTATTGATTGTTCATAAACCGTAGTTAGAGATACTTATAATAAATGTTCTGTCCAATTATATATTAGTGTGCAATAAAGAAAATTATCTATCTACAACATAGTGTTTGCAAACATCTCTAATGGAACACACGACGGTTATTGCAACGGGTCACGTTGTATTACACTGATATGCCTGATCACGAAGCCTCGATGGTAATTGGACGTTCAATGTGTTGTTTTAACGATATACCAATATTTCAATTGTATTGCTGCTCTATGTACGTTTAATCAAGTACTTATTTGACTTGTAACATAGCGTTCTTGTCAAGAAAAAACTAAACTAAAATCGAATAAACATTTGTTTAAACAAAATCAAAGCGAAAATAAACTTAAAATCCTAACTATACGAACATTTGATTGAGAGCTTTCTATTTGTTCCAATATAAAATTAAATGATACTCTTCATTAAAATAAATGTTTTAGAAGATAACTGCGTGTTTCACTGATCATTTAAACGCGTTATAATTATGTTTAATAACTTGAACATGTTACAACTTTAACATCTTAAACTTGGGTAATGGAATTGTTATGTTGCTGTAAAGGATGTTCGATGTAGTTGAACAAGAGATCGTGGGAAGTGAAAAGTTTGTGGAAGCGAAGTTGCATTCGCTTACTTCAAGGTATGTAAAATAATATGCTTCCATATAAAAGCTATTTTAAGACCTGTTGTTCAAATCTGTGTGTAATGTGAAACGCGTGATCTAATTATGTTAATACTTAGACAAATGATTGGTATCGCTTCGCAGAGCGAGACCAATCATCTTAATATATAAAATTCTTGCGTTACTGACTGACTGACAGACACGCTACAGCCGAAATTATTGGGCGCAGAAAGCTGAAATTTGGCATGTATGTTCCTTGGGGACCGTAGGGGTGCACTAAGAAGGGATTTTCCGAAATTTCCACGGGATCGGCCAAAACGGGTAAATTTAAAAAAATGCAGGCGTAGCTGCTGGCGTCCTCTAGTTAGTCTATATGGTAATACTTGTATTTACGTTACCGGCTTTCTAAATAATATATTAACCAACCAGCAGAACTTGAGAATATATCTACTATGTGTAGGAAATATCCAAAGGCGAGCCTGCAATTACATATCAACAAATTCAACAGGCCTCACTTAAGAAGCATGCTTACGGCGGTTCCCAATATTTCATCTATCGATATATATATATTATTGTTTTGGATGTCGGATATAAATCTCTGGTAGACAAATCCATCGATAGATAAAATATTGGGAACGGCTGAATTTGGACAAGTTTGCCATGTTGTTTAGAGGCATTGAGCATAGTAGGTGTATGCTTGGGACGATCTTTTTACGAACCTTCCTAAAGTTTCCGTGGTATCCCTAACAATTCGCGATCAAAAGCGCAGATTATTGTGAAGTCAAAGTCAAACGTTTCACTAAAATCAATTGCCTTTGTATTTGAATTAAAAAAGAAACACCGATAAACATGTGCATTTATTTCATAATTAATTGTTCATATGTGAATTTCATGCTGCTTTGTCTCAATGTTAACGAACTGCGTATATATAACATCACCTTTATTCACTCTATACGGATAACATTTGAAAATGCTGACGTGTTCGGACAATAATTTTATAAACCTGCTTCTATTTATATTATGCTCCTTACTCTGAAAATGATAGACGTCAAATTTTCATATCATCTGTATGCTACATAACTGTGCACACAGTGTCATGCGAAATACGAAACAAATAACACAATTCAATTTTAATAACAGGTATTACAAATTTTTGTTCGCTTTAAAATATGTATGTATCTATCCTTTAATAAATTACAAAATTCAGTAGACAGCTTATATGCGACTCGAGAATAAAATAAATTAATTTATAGCATCATTTGATGTCATCCCCTTATTGTGTTGCTTTGCTTGCCTACAGACTCGAATATTAAACCACTTTTCGCATTTTATTTTTTTATTTTTTTGTAGATTCACTCACACGCCTGTATCCCCGAAGGGGTAGGCAGAGGCGTATTATTACACCCACATTTGGCATTTGGCGAGCCTATTGCCGTTACCGGGCACATCACCAGACTCCGTGCTGCTTCTGAGAATTCGGAAAAAGCCAGTAACACTTTTGCCCGACCCCGGAATCGAACCCGGGACCGCCGATCAGCAGTTGCATACGCTACCCACTGGACCATGCAAAATGTTGCGACGATGAAACCATATGACTGGCACCGTTCGAAAGTCAGATCACCTTTAGGGTATTAAATCTATAAGCCCTAATGCTACAAGCTGTAACTTCAGAAACTCTACTTTAGGTAAAGTGGTGCACTACGCCTAAATATCGCCGTACTATCGTAGGGATATTTAGGCTTAGTGGAATTTTATTATCTTTTCGTGAGAGTGTGCGGCCAACTCTGTGTCGAAGTTTTCGGACCACCCTAAGTTACGGCCTAAATATTTAATTATAATATTTGGTATTAGTACACCTTACACAGGTATTTCCCTTTAGTTCCCAAATACAGAGCCTAGAGCCTAAATAAGAGCGAGGATAAGTACTCGCATACCGCGAGAAACTTTTCTGCTTTGTATGTTAATGTGAACAATTCGACGCGTGAAACAATTGGCAGCTGAGAATTACGACCAACCTATACAAAGAGATATCGAGCATCTTTCTAGAATAAACGCGTTTACGGCTGAACCAAAGAGAAACCACTTCAAATTTCTATAACACATAGTCAATAAGGTGCATGCGTATACAATGTGAGCAAATATCGCCTATGGCTTTTATTATCTCACATGCATGCTGATTGTCGGTTTTCATATTTGAATAATTGATGCAGGTATTGTGTCTAATCGCTATAAGGAACGCGCACGAAGACTCAGTCTCTATGTAGGTATTTGTATATGTTTATGTTTGAATACATACTTTACGTTTAGCATTAAAGCACCGTCAAATAACCAAGCTCGTACACTGATGCTGGACACTTAATGAGAAATAAGAAGAACCTAAGTTGAGGTATATAACCTTGTTTAATAAATTTTATATATCCTTGACTAATGATAAAAATATACGTAGTACAAAAAATCCTACAAAAATTTCGGAAAACTCTAAAAGTATATTTTTAACACCTGTTAACGATAACGATATCTACAAAATATTCCAAAGCTTAAAAAATACCAATTCTACGGGATATGATGACTTAAATACTAAAGTTCTAAAAAAATGCGCCCACATCTTAGTACCTCCCCTAACTTATATAATAAATCTATCGCTAACAGAAGGAATATTTCCAAAACGTTTAAAAATATCAATCGTAAAGCCTATGTATAAAAAAGGGCCGAAAACAGATATAAATAATTATCGACCAATAACACTTATACCCGTACTATCAAAAATATTTGAAAAAACAATGTATACCAAAATAGAAAACTTTGTAATATCGTGTAACATACTGAAGGAGGAACAATTCGGATTTAGGAAAAATACTTCGACAACCCTAGCTTGTTTTTCATTGGTAAAACAAATAACAGAAGCTCTTAATTCTAAAAATAAAATTGCTTGCGTCTTTCTCGATATGACGAAGGCTTTTGATTTTGTTTGCCATGAAACCTTATTAGCTAAGCTTTCGGCCTACGGTATACGGGGTAACGCTAATGACTGGATCAAAAGCTACCTAACGGAAAGACAACAATGTGTAGAAATTATAAGAACCAGTAATTCTAAACAAAAATCTTATAGATCTAGCTTCAGGCACAACAGTTATGGTACTCCACAAGGTGGAATATTATCACCACTTCTCTTTCTCCTATATATAAACGACCTGCCTGACGCGATAGAAAAGCAATGTATATTGTTCGCAGATGATACTACTATATTAATCAAAAGCAATAATGATGATAGCCTTAAACATGACATTACTCGCGCGTTAGATAATGCTATCAGTTGGTTGGAACGAAATAACCTACGCATAAATATGTCAAAAACCAACATTATTAAATTTCAGACCTCCAAAACCCACACACACACAACACCTTTAAACATTAAATACAATAGCAACGACCTTAATGTTGTCAGCGAATGTGTATTCTTGGGTATAACTATTGACAATATCTGTAGTTGGAGACCACATATAGCTAAAATTGTATCCAAAATAGATAAGTTTGTATATGCGTTAAAAAGAATAAACCAAACTGTTAATTTAGATACCGCAATGTTGGCTTATCATGCATATATATCATCAATATTAAGATATGGTGTTATTATATGGGGCAACTCTGTAGAAATGGAAAGAGTTTTTAAGGCGCAAAAGCGGTGCGTTCGTGCAATATGTGGAGTGTCCCCTCTAGATAGTTGTAAACCATTATTTCAACGACTAAAGATTTTATCATTACCTTGCCTATATATATTTGAAATATGTATCTTCGTGAAAAAGAATTACAACTTGTTTAAACAATTTGGAGACTATGAAAACAGTCGTTGTAGACATAAATATAAATTAATTTTACCACAAATTAAATTGGAACTATATAATAGAAATGTAAATTGTATGTGTATAAGAATATTTAATCACCTTCCACGGAACCTCATTAATCTACCATTGACATTATTTAAAAAACAATTATTCAATATATTATTAGATAAAAATTATTACACTGTAAAAAATTTCTTAGAAAGTAAAATTAACGAAACTGTTTAAGTGGATCTAGAAATGTTATATTAATGAGTATTGGTATTATAATAAATTGGTAATTACATTATATAATAATACATTTGCACGCCACTCTTGGCAGAATATGTTGAATTCCAATCATTGTAACATCTATTGTACCATATTCTTGCAAATAAATATTTTGAATTGAATTGAATTGAATTGAATTGAATTGAATTCAACACGTTGCTTGATAGTCACGATCTTTTTTAGTTTTGGGCTTGGGTTTTAAACTCTCGCAAAAATGAAACCCAATTCTGGCGTCATCGTCAAAAGACGTTCCGTCATGATTAATGCATCGTCCCCTGTGTATATTTTCGTGTATATGTTTTCCTTGTACGAAATTAGACGACGGTACTCACCCCGCTCAAATATTTCCATTGAAAAATACGTTTCTGCTGTTTGCTTTTGGCGTAATAGGAAAATATGTTTTAAATTTTTATAATTAAGTTTATCCAAAATCGGTAGAGCCGTTTTAGAAGTTCAGTACTCTTCACATGCATAGAAAATACCTTTCTCTATATACTATAAGTAGAAGGTATGTATATATTTACTTCTCGCCTCGCTCTAGTACCCTCTAAACCCTACTCAACCCAAAAACAACACTAGAGTTACTTCAAACGTAGTACATTGAACATACGTTGTAAAGAGTATCACTATTCCGCACTATTTCAGTTGTTTATCATTTAAAGATACATCTGTATCTTATACTAATATGTAAAGCTGAAGAGTTTGTTTGTTTGTTTGTTTGGTTGAACGCGCTAATCTCAGGAACTACATCACCGCTTTAAAAAATTATTTCAGTGTTAGATAGCCCATTTAATGAGGAAGGCTATAGGTTATATAACATCATGCTATGAGCCACGGGAGCGGAGCAGTAGCCTTAAATAACGCGGGTGTAACTGCGGGCTCATTAAGTATTGTATAAAATTTGAGCGTAACTGACTGACTGACAGACAAGCCACAGCCAAAACTTTCGGGCGCAAGAAGCTGAAACTTGGCATTAATATTCCTTGGGGATCGTAGGTGTGCACAAAGAAGGAATTTCCCAAATACCCATGGAATTGGAAAGAATTGGTGAAATTTGAAAAATGTGCGAGCGTAGCTGCATGCTTTCTCTAGTAGTACCTTATATGTAGTTATTGAATGAGGCGTTTCTTGGCAGTACTCCATTGTATAGGTTCCTCTTTCCTTCTATTGGTATAAATCGTCCATATTATTATTCTCATCTTAACTAAACGTCTAGCAGTCAGCATTTGACATCAAGTTCTACCATGTATAACCACCGATATGCTACAATTGAAACTAAATTGAAACTAATATTCTGCAACAAAGTCCGCATGTTCAGTGTCTCAATCAATTTGCACGATGTCGTAATACCGCGATCCTTATTAGAGGTTTGAATTCCAACCAACTAGAAACTTCAATCCCATACAAAGGATGAAGTGAAAACTTGAATACAACTTGTAGGAGTTTAATTTGGCTGTTGTAACTTGACTTCGTGAATAAAGGCGTACGTGCAATATTTGCTCTCGAATTTACATAACGGTGAAAGGTTCATATTTGTCTTAGTTTCGCTGATGTTGAGGTAGACGGTCGTGAATTAATTTCGTACGTTCGATGGAAATTTCAATATTGAAATGTTGGGAGTGGAATCCTTCAGCGTTGTTTGCTTCGGTCTTATATTATTGGTCAGAGTTTTATTGATTTTGAGTTTTTGTTGGAGATATTTTGTTGCGTGGAAAGTCTAGTAAGGTCCAGTTTCAACACCCATGAATCTGATCTATCTTCCAATCGAAATCAAAATTAGAATTAAATTTGTATGCGTTATCTGACAGGGAGTCTTGTAGAAGAATACAGCTTGATTGGGCAGCATAGTCCTAGCATAGGCGGTAGGGATGACGAAAACATTTGACGGAGATTCCTATGAATCTCCGTCAAATGTTTTCGTCATCCCTACCGCAAAGTCTTAAGACAAAGGTCTTCAACGAGTGCGTCCTACCGGTTATGACTTACGGTGCGACTAGTCCACCAATTTAAGGTCGTCAGCGAGCTATGGAGAGGACTATGCTTGGAGTTTCACTGAAGGATCGAATTCGTAATGAAGTGATCCGACAGAGAACCAAGGTAATCGACATAGCTCAGAGAATTAGCAAGCTGAAGTGGCAGTGGGCCGGTCACATTTGTCGCAGAACCGATAACCGTTGGAGTAGTTGTGTTCTACAGTGGAGGTCTATATCCAGCAGTAGACTACAGCAGGCTGATGATGATGATGATGATGATGATGATCTGACAGATTAATTTAACAGGAACTTATCAAACCGCGCTGAAACTGCGCCTTATTCTACTTGTTAGCCTAAGTCTAAAATAACTTCCTATATACGACTATCTGCCTCGGTTATTCACTTCGAAAAAGGTAATAATGATCTGGGACTTGTAATATCAATTATAAAATGTGTAGATTGAATGAATATCTGTCATCCTTGTATATGAAATGAAATTCCGAAGGTTAGATTTTATGTAATGGGTACTGGATCGTTATGGTCACCATTTATTCCTTGTAATCTATAAGAAACCCTTATAACTGCTACACTACGGCGAAGCTAAGAGGAAAGATAATATTTTTAAGCACTACGCTTAAAAAAATTACCCTATGCACGTGAAGGCGGACATATTTTCATTAATAAAAATAATTCTTCTATACTTTGCCAGTATTCATAAAATAGGTCTCTTAAAACATTTAGCAAGCCCCTTTAACACTTTTTCTATTCAAGAGCAAATATCTTCATCAGCTGAATGTTCTCCCGGTTGTGACCCAAGACCCTCGACTCGGAGCCCAAGGTACTCAAGAAATAACAAACATTAAGCATTAATCATAAATGAATGATAATGTCAGGTGAACATATTTCTTTTTCTTACAATAACAGTCAAGTAAATCATCCTTAGACACGAACATAATTATTTGGCAAATACTCAAACATAGTGTTTATCTGTACTATAAATATTAAATAAACGTTTAATATTTTTGCATAGTGTTCCCACCAAGATCTTAGGGTCCCAAGCCAACCTCACCTGCAAGTGGTGCACCTGCCGATCAACGGACGAGGCTCTGGCAAACAAAATATCCCGATAAGCGGCAACAGGCTCGCCACCTATTACTTGGGATCAAAACACTGGTGAAAAGTGGGCGTTTAATATGCCTCTGCCTACCCCTTCGGGGAAACAGGCGTGAGTCTATGTATGTATGTTAATATTTTTATCGTCGGATGAGAAATCAGCGAATATTGACTCATTAATCTGTGTTTTCCACGTCCATTGCGATAATTACGATCATTTTAAACTAAGCGAATTTAACTACTTCTAGAAGAATAAAGTGAAAAACTTTTGAAACTCGACGAGCACTCAAATAATAAAAAAAGTAATCAATGAAGCAGTACTAAGTATTAAGCAAATGGCACTCGTAAAGTGAAAGCAACGTGAAAAGAGCTATCCCAAAGATCACTTTATGAAATATACCAATTGCACAGTGACCCGAATATTTTCACCTAAAACTAGTTATTACCGTTTGACCTAAATACATTTTTAAAGCGTCAAATAATCTCTCAACCTAATTTCCCAATTTTAAATAATCGATAGCTTAAAGCTATTTTTGCTCTCGATATCGCGAGGCCCCAGATTATATTTTCAGAGTTGGTGGTGTTGAGCTTTGTATTTGGACGTTTTGGCATTGCAATGAGGAATTGCACTCTAATATTTTGGTCTCGCATGCCCGATTGCCTGGGATTTAAAAATACCATTGGCGAAAAATTTAAAAATTGGCTATTCACCATGTATTTTAAATCATTGTTTTCCCGAAAAGTATGTACTCAACTAAAAATCCGTTACGTAGTTTTTAAGATTTAAGCATACATAGGGACAGACAGACAGAAGACAGACTTTGTTTTATACGATGTAGTGATATTACAGGTAGCTTCTATATCATGGGCTGAGTGCAAACATTTCGGGTAAACACTGACTTAAAATACATAGTGTATATTGGAACGTAAAAAAGACACGGAGCACTGCACTAAATAAATAGCTATCATTGTTTGCTACGGCGCATGCTATGTGGGTTCTACGCCGTAGAACGCACAATACATGGAATGTCTACGTTAACGGGCCTACGGGGTCAGTATTATTTCGACTAAATAATATTATCATGTAAATTGTGCACATGAACACAATGACATGACATGTGAACAATTAATTTGATATAATTATGATATTTGAAAGACGAGATAGTCACGTTTAAATATTTTGTTGAGTCTTCTAAGTTGACAGGATTTTAAACTAACTTACAATTATTGATATACGATATACATATATGAGGTATCATGTAAACATTATATATAGAGAAACATTTGATTATAATATTTTGAAATATGTTCCAGTTTCAAAGCCTACATATTTGTTTTAAACTTAGTGTGTTGAATTCCAATTTGCGCATACAAAAATTTCGTCTGAAGCTGACACACTCGGTAAAAAATGAAATTATCCACACGTGTGGCTTAATATAAATCACGGCGTGAAGAACTCACTCGACCAGCCTGTCGCACTTTTATATCTACAGGGACAATGGGCTTGGCGGAGCTTCATACAAGTTTCAGTCTCAGAGTACATGCGGACAAAACAACCAACTTTGATCTCTATTGTACACCATTAAGGTTGTTTTCGAACGCAGAATAAATATTGTGAGTGTATAAATTAGACCATGCGTCACTGTCAAGGAGCGGCGGCAAACGAAAGGATGGCTCGTAATAACCTGTGAAATGAACGTTTGATGACCACTTGCCGACAGACTATAGCCTCCGAGTCGCCCGTATAATTGCGTGCTTTACCAAATCACTTGTAATTAAACTCTGTTGATTAATGCATAAGGTTCATTGTAGTTTACCAACTTGACTGAAGAGCTGAATTACTTTGGTCTCGCCTGCATTTATTATAAAACTTGTTATAAAATTCAGTTTAGTCTAAACAATGTGTAATTAAAAGTCAGGTATTTGAGAGTCCTATAGAGTGCAGTTAGGACAAAATATAATTAAAATTTTCACAGGTCAGTGCACAAAGACATTGTTAGTTACCTAGAGTGTCACCTGGAATTGACCTTGCGCAAACAAGGCTCAAATCGCACTTCAAGCATGATTGTCAGCTATTGGAAAGATTTTCTGCGCCCTAAGTAGCCTTTATTATGTGGATTCGTGGAGTGCAATAGCTATTGATCAAAACCGCAATATGGATGAGGTATGCTTGCCACTAAAGAGTGGCGAGGAACCATTAGCTGCAATCCGCATTACATTGAATGTTGTGGTAATCTCTGATGTTGACATTAGCATTCTATTATTATAAAGCCAGAGATGTCGCGCGCGGCCTTCCGGAAAACCAAACACTGGGAAGACCGCTTAACAGGTATAGGTTTGTCAAAGGTGCTCACACACGGTTGCCTAAAAGCGCTGAATATTTCAAGGTTTTAAAGAATATGACTGTTTTATGAGATGCCTGTTTTACTTTAATATTGTTGTGAATTTTAGGTTAATTTAAGAGAAATAACAAATGAATAGAATCTGTCAAAATTATATGATTACCATCAAAAATGCGATCGCAGCTTGAATGATATACCGGTGTAAATCCACACACCTCTTTAATTATGATAGCTCTGCCATAACCCCAGAGCTTTTTTAACATTCTACATTAATACCTCTACTGATAAGTAAGATTGCTACGAGTCGAAAGAAGCGATCTATTTTAGATGAGCTTCATATCGCATAGGCAATTACGTCGAGCAGCCTCTTTACTAGGTTGTCCCTGTAATGACGTAGTTAAATTTGTAATAGGTACAATTAGCTCTACCAGATAGGTAATGTTATGTCATCGAACAGCTCAAAGCATAATCCTTACTAATAATACAGCTACAAATGTAATTTTATTTGCTTGTTGCGTTTTCACGCCTTAACTTATCAGTGTAAAATTAGCAATCTCATCACGGTGATATAGAATATATAAATACCTAATACGTCGTACAATATTTCTATATTATATATTAAATAGTTATGCACTTATTTTCGCTTGGGTGGGTATATGCAGAAAATTGTTGCCATCGACACGCAAAGAAGAAGAATACTTGTGCAAACAACATGCAGGTCAAACCTGCCAAGAAGACTGTTAGGATATATTTTTGAGTAGATAATAGCGAAATGGCTTAGATAAAAAAGGAAAAACTTATTTACGCAAAAAGTATAATTAGATAGCGATCTCATGTTTCAAGTATCTAGTAATCTAGTTCCTAGATATGTAAGTTTAAATTATTTTTCCATGAACTATATCCTATTGGTAGCTTACCATTTTGGCTTATCTTTATTAAATACTAGCTGTTTCCCGCGGTTTCACCCGCATCCTGAGGGAACTACTTCGCGTATCAGGTTAATTTATAGCTTAAGTTACTCCTTGGTACATCAGCTATACGCCAGTGAAAGTCCCGTCAAAATCAGTCCAGCCGTTTCAGAGATTAGCGAGAACAAACAGACAGACAGACAGACACAAAAATTAAAAAAAAAATCATTTTGGTATATGTACCGTGTATACATTCATATGCATCTAGTAAAAAGCGGTTATTTTAATATTACAAACAGGAAGTACAATTTTATTTATGTGTATATAGATTAATAGCCTTTGCTTAGTATAACGATACAGATATATTAGACAAGGCGAGATAGGTATAGCGGACCGATCTTATCGCTTCAAACGCACTGAAACTATTCTCTTCATCTCTGGGAATTCGTCAATCTTCCGCATTGCGGGACGTACGATCCGTGCGATGCGGATTGATGCGCGACACTGCACATCATGACGAGTTAGGAATTCTTCAATTGGTAGCACTGGATTCTCATACGAACATTGTGATTTAGGTGTGTTTTTGAGGTTTTCAAATCTTTCTTGCATACTTGTTAGTACGAATAGTCAATTATATGCTTACGTGTGACACATTTGTTAGCAATCAAATGAAAATAAAAACATAGGCGAAGTGATGGGAGGCGATTAGATAAATATATACATAAGATATGATATATTATTGATTGTTCATAAACCGTAGTTAGAGATACTTATAATAAATGTTCTGTCCAATTATATATTAGTGTGCAGTAAAGAAATTTATCTATCTACAACATAGTGTTTGCAAACATCTCTAATGGAACACACGGTTATTGCAACGGGTCACGTTGAATTACACTGATATGCCTGATCACGAAGCCTCGATGGTAAGTGGACGTTCAATGTGTTGTTTTAACGATATACCAATATTTCAATTGTATTGCTGCTCTATGTAAGTTTAATCAAGTACTTATTTGACTTGTAACATAGCGTTCTTGTCAAGAACAAACAAAACTAAAATCGAATAAACATTTGTTTAAACAAAATCAAAGCGAAAATAAACTTAAAATCCTAACTATACAAACATTTGATTGAGAGCTATCTGTTTGTTCCATTATAAAATTAAATGAAAGTCTTCATTAAAATAAATGTTTTAGAAGATAACTGCGTGTTTCACTGATCATTTAAACGCGTTATAATTATGTTTAATAACTTGAACATGTTCTTAAACTTGGGTAATGGAATTGTTATGTTGCTGTAAAGGATGTTCGATGTAGTTGAACAAGAGATCGTGGGAAGTGAAAAGTTTGTGGAAGCGAAGTTGCATTCGCTTACTTCAAGGTAGGTAAAATAATATGCTTCCATATAAAAGCTATTTTAAGACCTGTTGTTCAAATCTGTGCTTCATGTGAAACGCGTGATCTAATTATGTTAATACTTAGACAAATGATTGGTATCGCTTCGCAGAGCGAGACCAATCATCTTAATATATAAAATTCTTGCGTTACTGACTGACTGACAGACACGCTACAGCCGAAATTATTGGGCGCAGAAAGCTGAAATTTGGCATGTATGTTCCTTGGGGACCGTAGGGGTGCACTAAGAAGGGATTTTCCGAAATTTCCACGGGATCGGCCAAAACGGGTAAATTTAAAAAAATGCAGGCGTAGCTGCTGGCGTCCTCTAGTTAGTCTATATGGTAATACTTGTATTTACGTTACCGGCTTTCTAAATAATATATTAACCAACCAACAGAACTTGAGAATATATCTACTATGTGTAGGAAATATCCAAAGGCGAGCCTGCAATTACATATCAAAAAATTCAACAGGCCTCACTTAAGAAGCATGCTTACGGGGGTTCCCAATATTTTATCTATATATTGTTTTGGATGTCGGATATAAATCTCTGGTAGACAAATCCATCGATACATAAAATATTGGGAACGGCTGAATTTGGACAAGTTTGCCATGTTGTTCAGAGGCATTGGGCAAAGTAGGTGCATGCATGCGACGATCTTTTTACGAACGGACCTTTCTAAAGTTTCCTTGGTATCCCTAACATTAACGCGATCAAAGGCGCAGATGATTGTGAAGGCAACAATCGTTTAACTAAAATCAATTGGCTTTGTATTTGAATTAGAAAAGAAACACCGATAAACGTGTGCACTTATTTCATAATTAATTGTTCATATGTGAATTTCATGCTTCTTTGTCGCAATGTTACGAACTGCTCACATATAACGTCACCTTTATTCACTCTATACGGATAACATTTGAAAATGCTGACACGTTCTGTTAATAATTTTATATACCTGCTTCTATTTATTTTATGCTCCTACTCTGAAAATGATAGACGTCAAATTTTCTTATCATACAGCTGCATAACTGTGCACACAGTGTCATGCGAAATACGAAACAAATAACAGATTTTTTTAATAACAGTTATTAAAAATTTTTGTTTGCTTTAAAATATGTATCTACATCCCTCCCTTATTAAATTACTAAATTCAGTAGACAGCTTATATGCGACCCGAGAGTAAAATAAATTAATTTGTAGCATCATTTGATGTCATCGTCTTATTGTGTTGCTTGCTTACAGATTCGAATATTAAACCACTTCTCGCATAAGGTATACCTATTATACGATTCCACCAAAAAATATTCATGTGAAATGTTGCAACGATGACAGCAAATGGCTGGCACACAGATCACTTTTAGGGTATTAAATCTATACGCCCTAATGCTACAAGCTCTAACTTCAGAAACTCTAGGTAAAGTGGTGCACTGAGCCTAAATATCGCCGTACTGTCGTGGGGGATATTTAGGCTTAGTGTAATTTTATTATCATTTCGTGTGAGTGTGTGGGCAACTCTGTATCGGAGTTTTCAGACCGCCCTAAGGCCTAAGTAACGGCCTAAATATTTAATTATAATATTTGGTACACCTGTGTATATGCCCCTTTAGTTCACAAATACAGAGCCCAGAGCCTAAATAAGAACGAGGATAAGTACTCGCATACCGCGAGAAACTTTTCTGCTTTGTATGTTAATGTGAACAATTCAACGCGTGAAACAATTGGCAGCTGAGAATTACGACCAACCTATACAAAGAGATATCGAGCAATTTTCAAGAATAAACGCGTTTACGGCTGAACCATTAGGTTTTGTGAATAGAAGAACTTATTTTTGTGTCTTTGTGTGAGTGATAATAAAATATGTTAGTGAGACTGAAATAAACATAGAATTGAAAGGCGTTATATATTATGTAAATAAAAATACAAAATAAATTGTAACGTAAAGATAGTCATAATATATTGGGCAGGTCAGGTTCATTGTAAAAGTGCGTGTGCAGTACTTACAAGATTATGTTGATTTGAATATATCAAAGTATTATCGTAACACAAGCGATTAAATAATCCTACAATATATATATAGTTCAGCTGAAATGTAAAGACATCTCTTTTAAATAATGGACCAATTAGCTGTTCAAAATTTGACGACCTAAATATGGTAAATATCTGAAGTAAAAAGTGTCGAAAAATCTTCGGAGTTGTTACAAACTCACGCCTGTATCCCCGAAGGGGTATGCAAAGGTGTATTACAACAACATTTAGCCATGAATTTTTAGGTCCCATGTAACAGGCGGCGTATTGCCGTTACCGGGCACACTACCAGACTCCGTGCTACTACTGAGAATTCAGAAAAACACATTAATACTTTTGCCCGACCCGGGAATCGAACCCGGGACCTCCGATCAGCAGACGCATACGCTATCCACTGGACCACGGAGGCAGTCAATATTACAATTTGTTTCAATATTATTATTTTACATTAACAAGAGTCATTCTTTATAGAGAATATGGAACGAACGAATTTTAAACATGGAGGCCAGATATAGTGCCATCCAATTTGATAGATTGTACAAGGAAGTAATTATTTTTACACGGAAATAAGTTGCGGTACTGTGTACGGCAAACATGATATTTTTAAAGCTTGGGAATGAAAATTGTTTATTAATTTCAGGCAGTAATGAATATACTGCAATAAGTTGCCTCTCATTCCTAGAAGTGTTCTCTGATAAAATATTAATTAAACGTAACATTTTTCATACCACACAACCTGGCACAACAAAGGAAAATGCTTTCATGAAATATTAAATAATTTTAATAAAGCTTGATATAAGTTGCATTCGCTTTATCATAACAGAAGTTAATTAATACAAAATATAAGTTGAAGAATTACTTTAAACGAAGCATTTATATTGAAGACTTCGGTCTTAAAATTAAATCATCCAAGTTATTTTAATTTATTTTAGATTTCATCGATATAGTTACAAAACCATTTACGCGATAAAAAAATCGGATATGCATATATTACGATGAAGTATTGGAAACTTATTTAATGAGATATTATTAATCTGAAACAGATTGGACCAAATTTGGTGCCTGATTCACTTCGCGAAGTGAAGAGGGTAACTAGGATATAGTTCACTATCGTTAGTTCGGCGAACTATCGACTTGGTTATGCGCTGTAAACGTTGTTGGTACTTGCTTAATTGGTTGGTAATTGTAATAACGTGCATATGTGTGTAATAATTACGGGGACAGGTATTCTGTAGGTTACAACAAAAAACTCTAAACGCAAAGATCTTTCGACACAAGAAGGGCATAGCCGAAAAAAATGTCAATATGGCGATGGTTAAGTGCGTTCTTTCTGTCTCATTTAAATATCCAGTTTTGTGACCAGTCACAAAAACACGCTATACTTTTTTTGTAGCAGACATAAATCTGTAAGGCTACGACAATATAATCACTATTATTACACTAGCTATTTCAACACAGGTCTGAATTGTAGAATATGGATATTTCTTTCAGAGAGCATTCGATCTGTGGAATAGGAATTAATTCTGTCCCAAATTGGATTAGATTTGAAAGTAAACTTCGAGCTTCAACAAGCTTTACTGGATGCTTAAGCTTCAGTTTTGGACCAATTGAGTTAACGGTTGGAGGATCAACTTAAATGTAGGTCATTACAGGAACACAACAAATAAGAAATTAAGGTTGACTTATATTTGTAATGATGTCCGTTACTCGTTAAAAACATGGCGTCGATGTACATTGAGAAGAGCAACATATGCACTCTGTTTATAGACGTCTGAACTCTCTATATATCTGTAACCACGTGAGGCTGTGTATTCACTTCGCATGTTAATACAACAATGTTTATGTTCGCAGAACGATACTTTGTGCACTTCCAAACAAACTTTATAAATTGAGTGATGTGTTGATTTTGATTCTCTACAGCGCATTGCTTTTACACACACAGGAATGGAATACCATCATCATCATTAGCCAACTTTATTATATCTGTTCCACTTCTGGGCATAGGACTTTTCTCACTATAAGACGAGTTAAGTCTTTGTTCACCACGCTGGCCAAGAGTGGGTTAGCAAAGTTCACATGTCATCAGCAGCGATGTTATGAGTATACGAATAAAAACAAAATGCCTATAATATTTGAGTATTTCTCTATCTCAATGTTGCTTCAAGATTGTCAAGCTCTAAACTATATTGCATTACAGTCTACTTAAGTCAAATCACATAAAGCTTTCACGCTTGAAACCTCAGTTCAACAAGAAAATAAAGGAACTCTTGAATATCGTCTGCATTATGCATTAGAAAGGAATGATAGCAGCGTTATATTACGAGTAAATATACTACAGACATTTACAGACGTACATACAGCCACTTTTTATTCCTCCAAAGGGAAGAAAAGAAAACACAGTACGCAATAAATCTCCAGCAAAGATAGTGAATTGAAGAAAATTATGGAAAGTACTCCTCTATGCAAAGATAAAGGTTTTCCCTGGGGCGCAGAGATCCAACTAAAGTTATTTGATTTCATTACCTATTTCGACCTTCTGGCTGTGAAGAGGATTCCAATTCAATTAGTTAGGTGTTAGAGGTGTTTTCCACAACGTTTAAGTTAGATACTTTCAGTATGTTCTAGACTGTAAAAACCCGAATTACCTTAAATAATAGGCATGTTTTTAATGCGGCGACTAAGTAAAGCGAATAGAAGTTTCAAAAATAATTAGAGTGGGTACCATATATAATGGGTTGGCAGCTAATAAGGAGTATCGTAATAAGTAAAATGTAGCATATTAATATGTCAGTAATAAGCTTCGTTTTAATTTAAACTAGCAGCATTTTTGTTTTTGGGAACTGAATTAGTATCTAAGCGGAAACTTGATGATGAATAAAAAATAGAAAATGGACATTCATAAATAATACAAATTTCAATATTTGGCAAATGATTTTGTCTTAAATGAAGTGTTTCGTATAAGTAAATAAGACGCTTCAGTCTTTTAAACCAAGTTGACGGAGCCCTGCTTGGGCTCAGTGTCACAAGAAAACCTAACATAACCTACCTACTAACATTATTAGTCGCCAAGTCATTATTTATAGCTCCTCGGCTTTTTTCAATTGACTTGTATAGTTTATTTGCTACCTAAACGCAGCTGCTAGTTTTAAGTTTTTATAACACCCTTATTATAATAGTCGCAATATATATGTATAATAGTCGCGAAAATATTTAATCGCTAGCAACTTATTTTATTAGTTACAAACATTTAGTCATCTTTTAAGTTATTAGTCACTTGGAAAATAATAAGCTTTAATAATATAGTATTATGACGGTGTTTAAAAAAAAAAAAAGAACTAGTTTAACATATCATTATATTTTAGCATGTCTATAAGTTTCCGAAATCTCAAGTAGTGGTTCATTCATCTTCTAATTTAATTGCATCGAGGCGTTAAATTATACGTAGTATTAATTTCTAAGTTTAATATTTAATAGTTATGGCATTACGTACAATTTTCGAATCATGGCAGCATTTAATGAACAATATTAATTACCTTCCTCAATACTCGCAAAAAAACAGTGTCTTTCCGTTTTTGGAAGAAGGTAAATGCGCTTGGTAATTGACTTCCTTAAAATATAATCTCACGTAACCATTCTAATGTCCCAATTCCATTCGTTACTGGAAGACAAAACGCTTTCGGACTTTTAATTAAAATTAATATAAGTAACGAGCACCAAATGTTACTGCCTTAATTACGATCTGTAACACAATGGGTTCGGTGCAAAGAGTAAACCCTTGTTACCCTTGAATTTATGGTTTAGGCTCTATGGAAGGTGCGTGTTAAAAAGTGTCAAGACTGCCTGTTGGTTTCTAAATGATAAAGGATACTTGATAATTGGTTTTGCTTAGTTTGTTTGAATTTATTACATTTTGTATGATTAAAACCAATCCAATCTTCATAATCAATTACTATTAAAATATTCATTCTCATAGTTTTATTACTTATTTTTCACACTCATCCTGCAGAAGGAATTTACAAATAATTATTTATGCATTATTACACCGAATGGATGCAGTAAAGCTTTAAAAAATGATATTAGCTTACTTACTCAATGTAAAAAATAATAAGAATCCCTTAAAATTTCTATAACGTATAGTCAATAAGGTGCATGCCTATACAATGTGAGCAAATACCGCCTATGGCTATTATTATCTCACATGCATGCTGATTGTCGGTTTTCATATTTGAATAATTGATGTAGGTATTGTGTCTAATCGCTATAAGGAACGCGCACGAAGACTCAGTCTCTATGTAGGTATTTGTATATGTTAATGTTTGAATAAATAGGTACTTTACGTTTATCATCAAAGCACCGTCAAATAACCAAGCTCGTAAATTGATGCTGGACATTTAATGGGAAATAAGAAGAACCTAAGTTGAGGTACATAACCTTCAACACGTTGGTTAAAAGTCACGATCTTTTTTAATTTGTTTTTTAAACTCTCGCAAAAATGAAACCACAATTCTGGCGTCATCATCATTTATATTTTCCTTTACGTAGTTCGTCTAAAGGTCGCTCGTCACTCAGTTTGCCGGTACATTGACTCCTTATTACATACTTTACTCTATTATTTTCCGCCTCTATCGTTAGTAAAGTTATGCAATTAAAACAAGCAGCTTAAAAATTAAAGTACTTCAGCTTCAGTCCCATTAGAACATTTTTTTAAATGTAAAACTTCCATTCAATTCCAGAATTCAATTTAAAAATGTTCAGAACAAAATAAAGTTAAATGGCGAACTTGTCACAAGTTCTCAGAGACGTTCTGTGAACCTTCTCGGAAGGAAAACCTATTTAAGGACTTTTTGTCGTTTAAACAAACTATGCTTGTAAGTATGTATTTAAGAAGAAAATGAAAAAGTTTTTATACTTACATTCTAGGTAGCTGTAGCTCATTTGTAAGGTTTAGTATTCCTGAAACAAGAAAATAAAAGTTATAGAATTATGAGAGGTTGGCAAATAATTTTTAAGGTAGAAATAATAGATACCTAAGTGCCTGTTCAATTTATAGCAGGGAAAATATTTTATACCGCATAAAATCTGTATTTGTAGTTATATAGAAGCAAAGATAGAGACATATGTCACGATCGTTGCAAATGGCGTTCCGTAGTCGCTGCCTACCCTTTCGGAAAACAGGCCGTGAGTCTGTGTACATATGTATGTATAGAAGCAAAATATCATCACTGTGTGAAAGAGCGTAAAACTAGAGCAGTACTCGTGTCGTGGTCAATTCGACTGAAGTGCACGATAATCGCGTGTGGCTGATGCGACAAGATGACTTTCCAGCTATCTGTTACTGCCGCTGTTGGCCGCAGCTGTCTGTCACAATAGTCTCGCCCAGTGCGTTGTAGGTTTATCGGTGTTTAGAAGTGTACTTTAGCTGCTGTGTGTCTGTCACACTCGTCAGTCAAAGTTGCCATGATATACGAAAATCACACGGCAGTACATGTAGTACGATCTTTATCAACTGTGCTGGGCCTCGACTATTACAAAATGATAATGATTGTGTAAAGTTGAATGGAAACGGATCGGTAATGTTGCGTGAACGAAGTACATCCCATCTCCAAGAGTAACTTTGCATGAAGATACAATCTGTTTGTTGTTGAAAGCAAGTATATTACAGATACTGATATTAAGAAAGCTTTCCAGTAAATGTATCTCTTTCAAACAACAAGCGAACTCATCAATACGAACGTTTTTACTTCGAAAGCATTTCAAACCAGATGAAACCAGTATCGGTGTCAAGCGGATTCGGGCCACTTCGGCAATTCTCGGCGGTCGATCCAACGCTCGTTATTGCATATAACCTTTGCGGTTATTGCCTTATTGCTCTCTGTTGAGCTTGATCCAACGACGTGGAACTTATGTTTAGCTATTTCGGGATCAGTGAATCTTTTGATAGGTTACCGCTCAAGGAGATTCAAGATCCTTACACGCTTTTGTTCTTGTAACGATTTTAAGGGGGATTTTTTTAACAACCTCAATCTTATGATACTTGCAGCTGTTTCATTGCTTTACTTCAAAGTTAAAGTAAGTATTTTTTATACACATGTGCAATTATTATATTATTCTTTGTGAAAGAATATAATCACAAACTGCTTAGACGTCATGTTATTTTTCATTAACTGAACTTAATATAATCGCCGTTAGTTCAGTCCTCCTTCGTTCCTTTGAAGTCACCGCATTACATTATTTAATCGTGGCTGTCACAGAATGATGCAATAGTTTAACAAGCTTCACATAATTATGTAATACGAACAAAGCATTTAATTGTCCAAGAACGTAGTCCCACAGCATTTAACAACTGCTTTGTTGTCCGAGCACATAGCTCGGGGCAGTCGCTTCATTGCGGTAAATTAGATTTTGACATTTTAGCATTTAATATAACTAATGTCTACCTCACGTCCACATAATAAAGTAATTATCCAACCTCTCTACCGTAAAATACAGAATATATTAAAACTAACATATAAAGCAATTTCGTTTTACTCTCGGAAATATTGTAAAAGATAATGTTTGTATTGCATGTGCAAGTTTTCGTTATAAAAACTTCATTTTATAAAAATTGGTAACGGGAATTGCTTTTATAAACATTTTGTTTTTAGTTCGTTGATTGTATTTTTTTATCTGTGAAAGCCGAAGTTTGCTTAACGACTTGTTTGATTTATTTTCGTTTTGTGGTCAGCCAGTCAGTTATTTGTTCAATTAAAAAATGTTTCAGTTTTACATGACCTAGTCTGGCGATTGCAGTCAATCGTGTCAAACACGTGGAACAAGACAGTGGTGGCATCATCATCAGCCTTTCAGTCCACTGCTAGACTAGGCCTCTCCTTTGAATGGAGGAATTGGCCTATTAATCCACGCTGGTCAAACGCGTTAGTATAGGGTTCGTATCAAGTTTTCCTTCTCTTACAGTGCTGTTCTCTGCGTAATATGCTTGCTCTGTCGGCTCTTACGACACCCATGGGATGATATGGGGTGGTGACAATCCGTATCTTAATCCGTCACCACACGGACAAGTGGTGGCATAATTTATTTTATTTGCTGATTTTGTTACTACGGAGAAAATTAATTTTCAAAGAAAATTGTTGAACTTTTCTCTGTGTCACTTGTTCTATTATTATTCAAGTTGGCTTACAATTATTACCTGTACATCATATTTTAGATGTATCTCTGAAGTAATTTAAATGGTATAGGAATTTAAACTTTTGTGGTCATTAACTATAATTCTTAAATGTCTCTTTAGACATATGCTACATTCTTTTGTTTCGATTGTCCGATAATGACGAACTGCTGTAAGCGCATTTATCAGGGATGCACTGATGAGTGCGTCTTTTTACATCATTTCAGGTCAATAAATTTGTGATCATGGTGTTTGCAACAATGCCAAAACGTTGGAGACTCAAACCAAATGTATGCGGTACATAAGTAACATACACACAACAATAAGTTTTCATTATAGACAAGGTGGGCCTAAGGCCTCTGGACGATAGACTGACGCCTCTAGGAAGGAGGACCGACGATCTTATTGGGAAAGCGAATTAATGCGAGTGGCTCAAGATCGCTCTATGCGGAGAGCCTTGACGGATGCCTATGTCGAGGAGTCGGTGGACGTCTATCGGCTGTGATAATTATTACTGTAACGATAGCAAAATATCAAGGCGAAATTACAGCTGGCGTATAAAAATATAATATCATCCTCCTAGCGTTATCTCAGTTTTAACCCAGGATTCGCTTTCTAGTCTATCCGGATTTGTCTGAATATTAGCTTTTTCACGGAGCGACTGCCTATCTGACCTCCGCAACCCGAAGGGATAGCGATATTCCATGGTTTATACTAGTGTCAGTTTTTATTTTAGGAGTACTGATGCCCTATAACGACTGTCAAAGATCTTCATGACAGCCGGGACCGACGGCTTAACGTGCTCTCCGAGGCACGGGACAAGCGATAATTAACAATTCAATACGCACATAACTCAAAAGTCATTGGTGCGCGCCGTGGATTCGAACCTGATACCCTCTGCATGGCAGTCTATTGGTATCTCGACTAGGCTATCGCTGCCTTAAGTATAAAAATATAATATATCATAAACAAATTCGAAATTCCTGTCCATTGTTCTGTTAATTTTAGAAAAAGATCAGCATATAAACATCCGTATGTTATAACAACCATTAAATCACATGACCGTCACGTGCCGGTGAGAGTTTAACGTGTGATTTTAATTATACACGGAACCCGTAAAATATAAAATGTTACATTTACGAGATTTTCCTTTTCATTTGTTACGTCATGCTTTTGTTGTGAACGGTGTTTTTTATAGTTATGGCGTTCATGTGATGAGGATTTCCTCTGGCGTTACTTGCTTTTTTATGTTCGATACGTGATATTGTCTGAAATGAAATGTCTGCTTATTTGGTGTTTACTTTTTCATGAACGATATACAATTGCCTTTTCGGCTTTTTTTTTGCGCCTCTGGTTGTCGCTTAAAACTTAAGAGAATTAAGCTTCTGATATGACCATCAGAATACCGTGTTTTGAGTTATTACTGGAATAATGTACCCATAAAAACAATACTTGTCAAAAAAAAACAAAACACGCAACCGTAAAAAGTTGTGAGATCCATGTAATACCAAGTCAGTTAATTAAAAATATTTAATGTTTCAAATAAATATGTTTTTGAGATTTTAGATTCATTATACACACATATATCGAATCTCTAAATCCATCAAATAATATGGGAGGTTAAGTGCAAACAATGTACCTTAATAAATATGAATTACGAGACTACAATATATGATATCGGTATTTACAATACTATACATCCAGACTAACATAAAAAAATAGATTACATAGAGTACACTGGGACTGATCTAAAAATATAAAGGTGGACAATAGCAAGTCTCGTAAATCAAAGATAAAGTGAGGACACGGTAATTGGAGGCCTATATTTCGAATTCAGCTATTTCGTATTTTTGATGATTGTACGTATGTACTCGTACGTCGGGGAAAGAAAGGCAAAATGGACCATGTGATGAACATTGTTTCGAAACTTTTAACAACATCTATAATCGCGTTCCGTAAAAATGTTGGCCGCCATGTTCCCGGTCTCGGTCAGTGTACTCAACTCCACCGACTGTATGTGCACAGTTTTAGCAAGGTAAGTTTATTTTTCTAAGTTTTGATGTAAAATTCATGATTTTCAATTAGCTTATAGTTAGGTTTGGATAGTGTTAATGGGTTCTTATTAATTTCGCTACTAAATTAACCACCCTCTGAGATTTTGGTTTGAGTTGGCAATTTTGGTTTTTAAAATAAAGCTGCTGCTAAAAGTGCAGAGGACCAATTATCACTCTTCATTGCGATTTCCAAGCATTTCCTTCAAACTACAACAATGATCTGGTTTATAGTCTGGTGACCGGTCGCATAAAGTCAGTTTTCTGCGCCTGACAGTTCAGTTAGACTGCGTCACTATTTGTACTCTAAAAATAGTCCCTCAGTCTAACTGAACTGAATATCTATGACAGTAGTCAGGTACAGGAAAAGCGTATTGTCTATTTATATTCATACATTAATAAAAGCTGTAGATAATAGCTTCCTCATCAATTCACGTCAGGCGAGAAAGTAAACCTCGAGCACCAAAACAAATTTTATGCAACCGGGTAACGCTAGTACAATGATGATGATGATCAGGTTCATCTATTTGACACTGTTTTAGATCTACTAACTCATATAAACAAAGTCAAACAATAATCTCAAATAAACGCCCATGGCAAAACTACTTCAAAACATACAAACAACACGCATCTACCCAAAAACTCGTAATCATAATATAAAAAGTTATTCCCGGTGTTGTCTAACAAAAAGTAGCGAGTTTTCACGTGGATTCTTGGCCGACTCTCTCGGTAATTGGCCGGCCGACCGCTCGAGAGCCTGAAGTTGCTTGACACGGATCGGCCATACGCTTACCTGAAATGTATGAGATAATGGTGCTACAAGTTTTATGAGCCGAAGCGGAACATGTACGAAAATAAAACGTGATATTGTTTATTTTGAATACTGTTGAATGAGGTCGACTAAAAGAAATGGATGATGATGGAAATATGTTTTGTGAATACAAAGTATTTGGAAAATAATTTCGCTGTAAAATGCTGAGTTCAAAGTGAGTAAACATATCAAAATTACCTTTGTATTTTTATTGTAATATGTTCGTTCGGTTTCATAGCAAAAAAGTTGTACTGTTTCTAGCGATATTTGTTTTGAAACCTGAATTTAAGTCATCCACATCACCACTACTTACGTATAATTTTACTCATATTATTTATGTATTCAGGGCGTGGCAGAGAGGATTGCCTACATTTAAAACTGGTAAAGAATGATGGATTTTTAAAAAGAAGAAAAAAAAGTACTTTGTAACTTGGGAGAATGGGAATCGGGTCTCTGGCTTCAGGCACTGCCATCGTCCAACATAGGTACCATGTTGGACGATACCACTTTCCGCATCGCTGCTTGCCTCCGTTTGGGTGCGTCATGTGTTTCTCCACATCACTGTCACTGTGGGGAGGCTGTCGACAGCCTTGGTCACCATGGCTTATCATGCAGCAGGAGCGCAGGTCGTATATCACGACACGGCAATCTAAATGACATACTTCGCCGGGCTCTTGTCACCGCTGGCGTTCTAGCCCAACTTGAACCGCAGGGGCTGGCACGTGACGATGGCAAAAGACCGGAAGGTATGTCTTTACTCCCATGGAAGTTGGGTAAGCCTTTGGTGTGGGACGCAACGTGTGTCGATACCCTCGCGCCATCTCATCTTCCTGGCACAGCGGGTTGTGCGGGCGCTGCTGCTGCTACAGCGGAGACCTTCAAACGACGCAAATACGCAAACCTAGTAGGGGATTACGTATTTGAGCCGTTTGGGGTCGAAACGTTGGGGCCATGGAGTCCAAGTGCAAGATCTCTTTTTAAAAATCTCGCAAAGTGACTGGTCGACGCCTCGTGTGACCAGAAGGCTGGGTTGTACTTGGCCCAAAAATTTAGCATTGCCATTCAACGGGCTCAGTCGATGAGGTGATGTGACTCGACATCAAAACTCACCATCACCTCATCGAGTCGATGAGGTGATGGTGAGTTTTGATGTCGAGTCACTATTCACCAATGTGCTTATTCAAGATTGCCTGGACGTCGTAGAGAGAAAATTAAGGGAAAACGGTCTGTCTAACGAATACATCGTTCTACTTAGGAATTGCTTGGATGGAAACTACTTCCTATATCGTGGACAACATTACCTCCAGATCGATGGAGTGGCTATGGGTAGCCCTATAGCACCGGTAATGGCCAACATCTGGATGGAGCACTTTGAGGAATCCATAGACATGCAGGCGTCAAATGTAAAACTATGGAAAAGGTATGTCGACGATATCTTCTGCATCATGAAGGGCAACAAGCAGGACGTAGAACAATTCGCAGACAAATTGAACTCCATACATCCGAACATCCGATTCACTTTCGAAATGGAGGTAGACGGATCGTTACCCTTTCTCGACGTTAAAGTGACAGTGGGAGATAATGGTACCCTTGGACACACTGTGTATAGGAAACCGACACACACCGACAGGTATCTCAACACGAACTCGCACCACCATCCGCGGATGGTGGTGCGAGTTCGTGTTGAGATACCTGTCGGTGTGTGTCGGTTTCCTATACACAGTGTGTCCAAGGGTGCCGCGGCACTTGGATTCCGTTGTGTCCTCGTTAGTGAACAGAGCGTATGACCTATGTGACCCTGAACAATTAAATAGTGAGCTGTCACATGTTCGGAAGGTACTTAGGCGCAACGGATACAAGAAAAACATACTCCGTCGGAAGAGGAACGAGCGTTAACCTGAAGTAAGCAGAGTGCCCGCTTACATGCCGTATCTAAAGGGAGTGACGGACAAAGTTGGAACAGTACTCAAGAAATACTCCATCAAGACTGTATACAGTCCGCTCTCTAAGATAGCACACAATCTGCGTACCCCTAAGGATGTCATTCCTCTCCAAACGCCTGGCGTCTACAAAGTCGATTGCAGCTGTGGTAGTTCATATATCGGGCAGACTAAGCGTACAATCGCTGAAAGAGTAAAAGAACACATCGCAGCTGTAAAAAACCGACATATTAATAAGTCGGCGATAGCTGAGCATTTGTTGGAGTCTGGACCAAACCACTGGATAGAACTGCATCAACCACAAGTCTTATCCACCGATCGTCACTATTACTCCAGGATAGTACGTGAAGCGGTAGAAATCAAGAAATATAACAATTTCAACCGGGAGGATGGATATAGATTATCGGCTACTTGGAATCCAGTCATCAGCAAATGTAAACACCGCCACAGTGATAAATTTCAACAGTGTGTAGACGTCATTAGTGTAGTGTGTCGGAGTACCGACATTGCGAACTTAAATAAAGACCAAGTGAGGATAGGTGCCGAAATTCGCTACGCAGTCTAAAAAAGTAGGTAGTAAAGAATTGACTGTGGTGCTAAAAACTTTGCGTCGTCTCGAGGGACTCAAAGATAAACTCACAGACACACTACCATATTTGTGCTATAATGAAGATCCTAATGAGTTGTACAATTCTTTCTTTAACATGTACTGTACCATTTTCAACTCTATCTTTATCCCTAAGAAGATCTCAGTTGTTGGTACTACAACCTTCAGTGAATGGGCAAGCTCTGGAATTCATTAAAGTAGAAATAGGCTTTACGAGTTGTATGAACAGAAAGTTATTAAGAAAAATGACGAAGAATTTTGTAAATATGTAAGTAATTATTCTAAGTTATTCAAAAAGATTTGTCGAGAAGCTAAGACTCTTTATTTAAAATCTAAAATTAAAAATAGTGAAAATAAAATAAAAGCAACATGGGACATTATTAACAATGAGACTGGAAGAGTCAAGAATAAAAATAATGACTACATTCTTCACTTTGATAGCAAGCTATTCAAATCAGATTTTGAGGTTGCCACAGCATTCGAAAATTTCTTTACAGACATTCCAGTCTCAATTACCAAGTCCCTGAACTCGTCTCCTAATGATGCCGAATTTCTATAAAAACGAAATGTCAAAATGTGTACCACAGGATTAAGTTTTACTTATATTACCGAAACAGATATTGTTAAAACTTTCAATACACTTACTTTTAAGAAAACAAGTGATTTTTGGGGTAATTTTGTTGTGATTACGAAATCCATAATCAATTCAGTAGCGTCTGAACTTGCAATAATTTTCAATAGATGCATTGACTGTGGTGTGTTTCCTGATCTAATGAAAATTAGTAAAATAATTCCATTATTTAAATCAGGTAGCACATCTGACCCCACTAATTATCGACCAATTTCTGTGCTACCCACTTTTAGTAAAATTTTTGAAAAGTTGATTCTAGACCAGCTCCAAATTCAATTTTAATAATAATAAACTGCTTCACAGTAAACAATTTGGTTTTACTAGGGGTCGCTCAACAACCGATGCTGGTGTTGAGCTTTTAAATAGTATTTTAGATGCTTGGGAGGAGTCGCATGATGCTCTAGGAGTTTTTTGTGACTTATCTAAGGCATTTGATTGTGTTTTTCATGAAACATTGGTCAGGAAATTACATCACTATGGAGTTAAGGACACTGCTTTAGATCTTTTAATTTCGTATTTAAGTAACAGGATACAGAGAATAGATGTTAATGGAAAACGTTCTATGGGTTCAGTGGTCACAATGGGAGTGCCGCAAGGTTCAATTCTTGGTCCATTCCTTTTTCTTATATATATATATTAATGATCTGCCATATATTATGAAAATTAATGAAGAGAAAGTGTTATTTGCTGATGATTCATCACTTATATTTAAGCTAAGACGACAGCAATCAACTAATGACGATGTAAATGACGCTCTCTCTGAAGTAGTTAATTGGTTTAGTGCTAATAATTTACTTTTAAACGAAAGAAAAACAAAATGTATTAGATTTTCCACACCTAACGTAAAACAAGTTGAAACCAATATACGGATGAATGGAGAAGAGTTGGATCTTATAGATAACACCGTTTGCTTAGGCATAACTTTAGATTCTAAGTTACAGTGGGGCCCACATATAAGTAAGTTGTCGAATAGACTTAGCTCTGCAGCGTACGCGGTTTATAAGATTCGTCAGTTAGCTGATATAGATACAGCCAGAATAGTATATTTCAGTTATTTTCACAGTATAATATCATACGACATTTTATTATGGGGCAATGCAGCTGATATTCAAACAGTGTTTGTACTGCAGAAGCGAGCTATTCGTGCAATTTACAGTCTTGGATCAAGACATTCTCCGAGGGAAAAATTTAAGGAAATAATAATAATGACTGTCGCATCTCAATATATTTATGAAAACTTGATATACGTTAAGAAAAATGTAAATATGTTTTCAAAATAAGCGACATGCAAAGTATAAATACACGAAATAAAAATAAACTCGTGCTACCTTTCACTAGACTGCAAAAAATCAGTAACTCGTATAAGTGTCAAAGTATACGCTTCTACAACAAAATTCCAGGCAGTATTCAGGCATTAAGTTTAAATAAATTCAAAGTATTTGTTAAGCAGAGTTTGTGTTCAAAGCGTACTACTCCGTAAAGGATTACTTAGAAGACTTAGAGAATGCCTGGGGTTGAGTTTCTCCAATTTGCATGCAGGCTAAAATGTCATGTAAATAGTATAAAGTTATGAATATTTGACATTTGTAATTTATCTATTTTGTTATTATTTATATTCTGACATTCTAAAATGACATCAGATTATTTTTATTTACTTTAATAGTAACTATTGTATTATGCTTTTGACATTTCTAAATTGATATTCAATTATTTTATTTGTGTCTTGACATTTAATAATTTTATTTACGTAATTATTTTTTTTTTTGACATTTTCAAATTGACATTTAATTATTATTATTTATTTAGTGACATTTTAATTAGATGACATTTAATTGTATAATTTTTATTATTTTATTATTATTGTTTACAACATGTACCTACTCAACCTTATGATAAAATGTAAGGAGCAAGTACAATGCGGGAATTAGTAAACTTTTCAACTAATATTAGTGGCAACCTGTCTGATGGCTTAGGCTGGCATGCTTATGCCTACACCTACTGATGGCGTGGAGGCATAATGATTCATGTCGTGCTGGCTCCCTCAATCAAGGTTGAGCCGTACGATGGCTGTTGAATGCGGGCCATCAGCGGGCTGAGTCAGTTATAAGCGTCAGATGATATCCTGCATTGTACTCGCATCTAAACCTATTATGTCTGGACTTCAAAAGAATATAAACGAAGAGATGAAATATAATGAAATGACAAAAAAAGCAATGACACTGAGTTTGTTTCGGCCTTTCTTCTCAAGAAGTCATTTAGCTAGGAAAAGCCGGCATCATCTAGAATAGGGTTTTGACTTGTATAAGTGTTGTAAACAACCAAAATGCAGAAATAAATATGTCTTTAGTTCGTAAGCAACGCAAGGATTTTATACATACAGATTTAAAATGAATGGACTGTTTTGACTCATACAATACAAACTTTACCTGATTGAAATTAGGAAGCCCTTAAAATTGTGGTGGTTCAGTATAGATGCGTATTCTTTTCACGGCTATTCTTACTACAAAGAAATTTACTGAATCAAATTATTATTATTTAAAGCCTAAGAAATACTGGGTGGCGCAAAAGTAATGACCCTATTTGGTTAAGCTACAACTTCGTTTCTAAATTAGAAAACTAGAATTCGTTTTTTAAATATATACATATATTTGTGCCATGAAATTTAGTTGCATTATGATTGAAATATGATGTCTATTAAATGTTGACTTCCAGAGTTGAAGCATATTTGAGCCCTATTCATGACATTTTCCATAACTAGCCGTAACACTTCCTGCGATATTTTTCTTATTTCTTGCTGTATGTTTTCACCTATACACCTGAAATTTCAAATAACCCCGAAAAATGAAGTCTGGACGCCACACCATACAGTTACTTTTAGTGGATGTAAAGATGTTTGTTGAATAATGCGCGCATTTTCAGTGCCCTCGAAGCGAGTATTCTGCTTATTGACATACCCTGAGAGATGGAAATGCGCTTCGTCACTCATAATCAATTTTGAAGAAAAATTATACTCTTCAAGGTTGAGGTTTATGACGCGATTATTCCACGTTCTTGGTGAGTAAAGCGGTCCATGATTATTTTTAGTGAATTTTACATTTGATTACTACAAAATTTTCAATATCAGAATGACAGGAGGTGTCATAAAAAAATATAAGGAATTTCTCTAGGGTCATTACTTTTGCGCCACCCTGTACTTTCGTAAAAGATTTTTCTCTACTAATATTGAAATACGCTTTTAATACAATGAAATAATCCAAATATGTATGGTTCACCGCATTATTTACACACATATCAAAATCAATCAAGTCCAAATTCAAGATTGAGTCATTATCGATATGAAATCTACACATACATATGTATACGGTTATCTATTCTATTCACTAAAGTTAACTGTCGGTCACCGCGGTGTTTGCGCCCGGTGAACCCGCAATCTCTCAGCGTCTATACATTATTCATAGTTCGTACCACCAATGCACTTAGAGTGCTACGTACCTTATATGTAGATACGCGCTGTACCTAATAGAAAACAAGTCAGAGCAAATAGAATCGATATTTACTTACCTGGATGTTTGTTAGATGTTTGTTTTGCAAACGGTTAATGGTGACAGTTGCCTGTCCCAAGAATGACATACGCTTTGTATTTTTTGTCGAACAGGGGATCTGTGTCAGGGTGTCCTAATATGTAAGTAATAAACTTGGATTTCAACGATATGAGATACCGCTATGTCATTTTATTAGATCCTGTTAAACTTTTAAATGTATTTCAATGTGATAACCGATATCTTTTCAAGCGCAATCCTGTGGTAACTACAGACGATTATTTTGTCAGATGACGTAATTTACAAGTTATGTAAATTGCCAAACGTTCAAAATAGTTACAGTAATATAGAACCCAGAAACAATATAATAGTGAACAAAATATTTTTCTTTAAACTACGATGACAAACCGAACAACTTAAACGTTGAAAGCACAAAATCTCACACTTCTAGCTGTGATAGATGATATCAATCTCCAAAAGATCTTACGATTTAAAACAGGCAAAGCGATTTCCGGCGTTGACACGCTACAAAATGGCGAAAATGGAGGGAACTCGATCAAATCGCCTTTAAACTTCATCCCGTCTCTTGCGACTATATGCATGCAAAATACAAGCTAATATTTATTCTTACCGCAGATTTTTGAGATCGTTTTATAAATCTGGAGAAAGTATTTTTGTGTTGAGAAGGGTGTTGGTGGTAAGATATCTGTGTAACATTTTTGTACTGTATAGTATGGCAGAGGTGTTTAATGTTCACACTGCCAGCAGTAGTACCCAAACCTAAAATACGTATTGATTAGATTATTGTACACAGGCGAACTAAAACTTACCTATTAATTCAAAACCGAGGTATGGTTCTATTTTTGTCGCTGGCTCAGCATCATCTTGTATCCCTTTGTATTTGTTGTATTAAATGTTAAGAACATTATTATATACCTACAAAAGTAAATAAAAATATATTCTTACTCAAATATTCTTAAAATCTTTCTGATTTTTCACATAAATTCTAGCCAATATGTTGTTCATGACAAATGCGACGACGTAACTTACACAGAAGCAAGTTTGCATGCAAGTTCGTATATCATTATACTAAAAGTAAGAATAAAAACTCATATTGTTTATGTTGTAAACTATGTAGAGTTGGTAGCGACATTTAAATTGCATGTCATATGCAACGTATATAAGAACTTTTGAATCGCTTATGTGCCAACTTTGTACGTAGTCAGTAACCGTCTGCGCACTTGTAGCGTATAATTGGACTTTAAAATTAGCAGTCTGAAATATTCTCTTGTTCTTGAAATTTATTGTGGAAGTAAAGTTTTAGGAGCAGTGTTTCTAAATAGAATAATGTTTTGCTGAGTATAAATTAAGGTATACAACTGGACTGTAATTTGTTCGCTGCCGATTTTTAGTAGCTAGAAAGTACCTACTATGAATCTATAGACAATAAGGTTTTATTAGCGTACTTTCTTCGATAGTAACAGTGTCCAAATATAGTTCATATATTACAACTATTGACATAAAACAATTGGTCAATATCGATTCAACATAATATAACTGAAGAGTATGCTCATATTATTGAAGACGTGCACAAGAAAAAAATCGTCTGGTGTTGACAGAATTCCATCTTAACTTGAAACTCATATGCAACTTCTAGCGCTTCTACGGACAACTTCAGAGCCAATTTAAAGTTATTTCAATATGAATAAAAGTTTGTAATGCAACATATGTTGGTGAAGAATATTGCTTTGATATGGACTTGTTTACATTCGATGCTGAAGTTGTCTAAGTGACCATCGTTAAAACTTGTGATGATGCGAATCTTAATAAATAGGTATGAATTTGTTACATGTCACAAAGTAATGAAGTACATTTAATCCAAACACGCTAGACTTTAAATCCAATTGGTTAAGTTGTCAATAACATTATGTATATTTTATAGTCTGCGCAGCAAATACAGTAGAACACATCAGGTAAGTATTTAGTTTATCCGGTGACCTAAACAGCCTTAAAGGTACATAAAAAATATTCATGATTCAATTATTAACGTTTTGCAATTAATTTTAAAGAAATTCTCATTATTCTTAGTTATGTTAAAGATTCGACATTTTTAAAAGTTCACTTGTCGACATAATGAAATGGCGAAATCTCTACGTGACATCTTAATTGATGATCTATTGTGAGATAGCAAAAATTATAGCCCAAACAAACTTTTCTTTCACAAAAGATGAATACTAAACTTTAAGACAATGTGAAGAAAGAATATTTTGTGAAGACACACACAAGATTTGACTTATTCTCGGATCGTTTAAATCCGCCCAACATATTTTGAAATGATCTAAAAATCAAATGGCAAATATGAGACGAATATCTCACAAAAGAAGTCAGGCTCAATAAAATTTCTGAAGGCATAAAATATGTTGTTGAAATAGTATCAATTTAACCTTTATCGGAACTAACGGAATCGTATATATTAGTTATGAGTGATGAATAAATTCACAACGTTTATGTAAATATGAATAATAGAAACCGTCTTACCATAATAAGTATATTTATCGTGAATTTATTTCGATTTCTGTTGTTTGATCCTACCGAAAAATAACTATAGTACCTTTGCGAAGAAATGAATATCTCACGATGACATCAAACGCTATACTAACACTTCTTATCCAAAACAACTTTAACCAAAAGCGAATTAGGAGCACGCATAGCTGTATGATATCATTGTTTCTTAAATAATTTTAATTAATCCATGACATTTCTTGCGACGGTTTAGCAATATTTTAGTAAATTGTAAAGTAAAATTGTTGAGACTTTCGAAAAAATGTAGGTGATTTTAAATTCTGCTGCAAATCGTATGTCGGCACTGACGGGCGGTTGCATTGTTGCTGGATCTCGGTATTACATATAGTGCGGTGCATTAGTTTGATAGCTCCGCCGCTAAGCCTAATGGGGTGACCGCTCGAATGCCACGCACAGATTTCGGGTTAAATCCCATGGAACGCGGTTATATGTGCATTGAGTAACTTAATATTCCGTGATTTATTCGAGAGGAAAACTAAGTTCTGAGAGTTTATTGTCCATAAACACTTTCTTCGATAATAGTAGGGGAGACGATAAACTAATGTATGTCACTCTGTAGGTGGCCTTTCCCGGGCAGTGCCATATATTGGTATTTCTTTATTCTCACTGGCAGATAATACAGCTCCACAATTTTATTATCTCGTGCCAAGTCTTTTGCGGCTCTATGAAGGGTAGAACTTAGTAAAAGATAAAGTTACCTGAAAATCTTTTGCACCGATAGCGAAAATACGGCTTTTTTTAGCAGCTTCGCTATGTACCAAATAAGTTTCATTATTCTGTATTCTCTATCTAAATAATTAAAGTAAGAAACAGTAGCTGTTGGCATCTCAATTCCCCGGTAATAGATAGTCTGCATCAAGACTCCATGTATTATAATTACGATGTCCGTCGGAGGCTAATTCTGGCGGAGCACTCGTGAGCCCATTTATTAAGGGCTAATTGGCATCCCAGACTGAAATTAGAGTTGCTTTGTTATGCAGGTTGTTCTGCCCGTGGTTAATCGTATGTGCTGAGATGTATGACTCGAATAATAGACTTCGTGTATGTGAACTCAGGATCAATTTGCCGCTTCAGTAAATATTAAATCTTGTAGTAATAAGTAAGGTCGTGAGTTTTAATTCAATTTGTAAGCCAAATAGAAAACATATTTAGATGCCTGTGTAAGATTTCAACGGGATTTTTCTTTTCTCAATTGTTGAGAAAATGTCATATTTGCATTGGTAAAGGCTTACATTTCTTTCAAAGATTTGAGATTTCAAAACATTAGTTTATAGAGAAAAAAAAATGACTGAAATCCTAATTTTAAATATTTCCCCAACTTTACAAAAGGAAAGGAACTTAATTCTAAGGTGCTTTATATAGGTGTTACCTCAGAACTTTTGATGATATTTTTTTATTTGAGTGCTTGTTCCTCTTGTGTCGTCCCATATCAAGAGTTTGAGCCATCTTTAATAATACTTTTTAATTTTATGAAGTTAAAAAGTATTATTAAAGATGGCTTATTAGGGGTAAAGTTTCTGAAGTCAGTCTTTTATTTTAATAATGTTGTAGACAACTATAACTACAGAATTACACATAGTCTTTCCTAGTAGATTTGATTGTATGTATATTTATACCTATAGTTTTAGCATCGTATTTTTGAATTATCCTCTGAACCGCACGTTCTTGCCTGAATGCATTGCCTTACGTAACAAAGCAATGATGTCAGTTAGTTCAATCTAATTGCTTGATTGCATTATGCATGTGTGCGGCGTGTGTGTATAATTGTATACGTCTACACTGTGTTTGTGTGGGTTGATTGTTACAGTGAAATATAGGTTGCATGGGTCTGCCTATCTGTAACTGGAGCCATTAGATATTGCTCATAGACTTGCTCTGTTGTTGACGCAATTTAGGAATAGGAGGAATATTGTTACATTATAACGTCAGGTAATAAGGATTCACCATTAATTGTCTAGGGCATTGGGTTGATAGGTTTCAATAAGAGTGATGAGACAATCAAGAAGCAGTAATATAGTATGATCAAAATTTTCGATTAGAATTTGACTTCGGTTGGTTGTATGGAGTGATTTGTATTTATAAAAAAGAAGTTTAAAGTATTCAGAAGGCCAATTCTCGTATTGTACAAGACATTGAAATTATACCTACACTTAATTCTGCAATAAATTAGTTGTATTTGAATATATTTATAACGAAATGAGATTATATTTTGAATCGACGCCGAATCGGTATTCTGCAAATTTAATGTCATTGTCGTCTTGTTTAACGTTTATAGTTTGACGTTGACACGTTGTTCAATTTACGATCTAGTCACGATAAAATTCCAATAAAATTTAAAATATCAGTTAATTTTTGTGACATGAGTATGACATTGACATAAGATCGAAACTGCATTTTGAACAAATATAATTAGGAGAATTGGGCCTCTCATAGAAAATACTACCCGCCGATCTGTGATCTACTGTGCTAACAAAAAACTCTGGTAATACGACCATGTCGGTATTTTGTTTCTACGATCACTGAACAAGTAATTTTTGAAACACTAGACAATGATTTGGTATAATGAATATAGTATAAGATAAACTATGGCCTTTTATGAATTATCCATCCAAGTAACTGATATATGATACACGACGATAGAGCTTCTAAGAGCCAGATATTAGAACGTATTCCTTGCAATTACGCCTAACAAAGTAACGTATTTCATCTTGTCAATACAGCGTAGCGTTTCATTATTGTGATCGAGTATAGACAATTACGGCAAACCATTTGTATCAAACAGCTATACTTTGGTCTGAGATAAAATAGATTATATTTGTAAGCTTGGATGCTTTTAATTGGCATTCCATTTCTCACAAATACTACCGCTCTTTGAAGATATATCTAATTTGATATTGTTATATGTTTATACGATAGTCACACTATACAGGTGTAAACATTTTTTCAAAAGAAAGTATTCTGCGTAAATTATGATTATATGTACGTATTTTTCCTTCAGACTTGGTAGTCAAAACTTATTTTATACGCACTGTTCTGTGTATATGTCAAAATCAGAATGAGGGGCAATCATATTCATGGGCAGTATATGCAGGTACAATGAAACTAAGTAGGTATAGGTCTAGAGCACTTTTTATGGCACTTACAAAATAAATCGCCATTATAACTTGCTTGACGCTCTCCCTATTTTTATTTCACTCATAATCATAAGGACGCTTTATGTTTTATCTATCCCTACACTTCTAACGTCATCCACCACATTTCGTTAAACTCATCATTATTAAAAGTTGAAATAAAAGTAAACCTAAAGTATAAAAGGCTGACATCTCAAAGTCATTGTAGCGAGACATCTGCGTCACAAAGGAACTTTAAACTAAAGAGCTAAGGTGCAACCCGACGCCTTGTTAGCTATGCGGCGCCAACTTACAGCTCTACATCCGAAATACCAGATTGCTTCATTAAACCTGACTTCCTTAAAAAGGATACAAGTCTATTTCGGTTATATTGAAGTAACAAAAAAAACAAAGATTTAGAGTTTGTTTCGGCCTTTCTTCTCAAGAAGTCATTTAGCTTGAAAAAACCGGCTTTATTCAGAATAGGGTTTTGACTTCTATAGGTGTTGTAAACAACCAAAGTGCAGAAACAAATATGTCTTTTTACTTAAAAAAACAAGAATAAACTCTATTTAATGAGGCAGTGTTCAATATTTTCTTTTTAGGGTTCCGTACCTCGAAAGAAAAATACCGGAACCCTTGTAGGATCACTTTGGGCGGTTTCAGATTAGCGTATTTTTCTGCGCGTATACGGTCGTTTTAGCATACGCGCTTACACGCGCGCTAAAATACGCGCTTCAAAAAACCAGACTCACGTAAACGGGCGTGTTCGCTCGAAACGGTAGTGACGTCTTGTCAATGTCAACATGGATTTTGACGGCTCGTGGTTATACGAGCTTAGAAGCGCGTCAACGCTCGTACGAGTTGCGCGTGTGCCAAAAGGCGCGCCTATACGCGCCTACATGCGCTTCCAATAACGAGCTTATACGCGCGTATAAAACGCTAATCTGAAACCGCACTTAGTTGTCCGTCCGTGCGTCTGTCAAGCACCATTTTCTCAGGAACGCGTGAAATATATATCAAATACTAAAATCTAAACTCCCTTGTTGTCGGCAAAACGGCATGTCCCTTGAAGATGCCACAAATTTTTGTAAATTTTCTCGCAAGGGAATCAAAACCTACAGGGTACTTCCTCAGAATCTTGAAATTTGGTACGAAGCAACGTCTTATAGCACAGATAAAGGAAAATTGCGAAAACCGTAAATTTTTAGTTAAGTACATCATTTAATAAAAATATTCTAATAATTTTAAAGTTACTACCCCTTTCCTGGTGTAGAGACATGATAAATAAAAGAGACATCTAACAAATCATACTTTCATTTATTCAGTTTGCTACAAGGATATTAGGTAGATATACCTTTAGATTACGTCGTGATTCTATATTTTCATTTAGTGCCCAGTTCGCAAAGCAAAGGCATAGAACCAAGAGAAAGAATATAATAATAAAACTCTTTGCCATTATTTTCAATAGTCATAATTCACTGAAAAAGTAACAATTTAGGACTATAAATTGAATAGATTTTTTTTATTTCGATTACTTTGATGACAAAGAGGAAAATTTCAAAAAAATCTTTAAAGTTCGATATCTCAGAAACCGTTAACTTTTGGACCTCTAGTTGACGGGGGTAAAATTGTTGCAAATGACCTCAAATATAACCTCCTTCAAGGAAATGGTCAAATTACCAATCACCCTGTAATAATACACTATTAGTGGTATGTACATCAAGATATATGAAATATCAATGTTGTGGGTAGTAATAATATTACAAGCATTAATATTACAAGAAACACAATAAGCTGTCTGTCTTTCAACAAAACACAATAAGCATTATTTAGCATCAACACAACTTAATGTTTGCCACAGGTATATAAGGAATCTCAATGATACAACTTGATCCACAGTATATTATTCTATCCTATATTACAATCCTAATATCTTACAAAGTACCAAACTACCCGCAATATCAATAAGATAATTAATGATTACACTATCTTACATTGTTTCCTTCAGAATAAAACCAAAGAACAAGCAACACAGAATATTAAAACATATACTTGGATAACATTAAATATCTTACTAATATCATTACATATCTCTCAAACGCGTAGAGGTATTAAATTGAGTGATTGATTCATATCAAATAGGTACTTAAGTCTATAATACCCTTAAGCTGTAACAAAATCAATCAAACTTCTATGTTAACGCAATAAAAAAAAACAGCAATTTAGGTATGCTGCATATTTTCAAACTTGCAAGTTTTCGCAAGAGAATCAAAACCTAAAGCGTACTTCCAGTAGAATCTTGAAATTTGGCGTGACGAAATTTTTATAACACATATAAAGGAAAAATTCCGACAACCTTAATCTTTTAGTTATTACATCTGTTTTTTTATATTATTTTATATACCTACAGATTTGTAAGGTATCCTCGGTGCGCGAGTCCAACTCGCACTTACCCGGTTTTTTTTCCATTCATTCCAGTTTTCCAAATACTTTTAGTTCATTTTGTATTTATAAGCAAGTAAAATATTATTTTAAACTTCACATTTATGTTTCGTATTATCATGAATGAAATCCAATATTACTGTAGAATTTTATTCATAAATGTATTTCAAAAGTTATCTATCAACTATTTATTATACTCTACAACCCAATCTAATGTAATGTAGTGGAGCTGAAAATATTTTACAATAAACGAAAATTTTATAATAGAAAATGTTTTTCGAATGTAGAGTTTTTGGAATCATAAAAGATTATGGTTCTTGTAATTTGCGCTATATGCTGATAAGCCTGAAATAACGATTTATCGTAATGCCTCTAAAGTAAGTATGTGTATCTACAAGTATAATCATCTGAAATTTCTGAATCTCTTGTTTTAACACTAGCAAAGTCTGAATATCACCGTAGAAACAACGCGAAGAATATGCCAAATAACAAAATAATATTTACAAACCACTAGTAATCAACGTATAGCCAAAAAGTAAACGCAAGGACAGAAACTTGTACTCTATTAGACTAGAATCAAGAAATCTTGACTCACGTAACACAACTTCGTAAGGTAGATGTTTCAATGCAATGGCAACACATCGCCTTTTGTTCTATACGACGTTCGATCTCACTAGATAAATATTAAGATGGCCTGCAGACATCTGTTTGATCTTCGATAGGGGATGTAAAGCGATGAACGCTATTGCAGAGTTATAGTGCAGAAGCTATATTAAGTACACCGCTTAAGTATTAATAATGTATTTGAAAGTTGAGAGGGTTGTGGTGATAGCAATGTACTATGGCTACATTGAGGTAAATATAATTTTGTATTATTTAATTCATCAGTAAGTTGATTCTATGACCACATTCGGGTACAATTGACAAAAAGCTATTTCCATTGATTTTTCCAAGCAAGAGTAACATTACTTAGTCACTGAATCAGGTGACTAACATTTGCATTTGTATCTCAATACTGACCGATAAAAAACATAGTAGGTAATAATGTTTATTGGAAACTATGTTTAACAAACCGTTCTTTTCGATTAAATAATGTTAGTAGAACACCACTAAATAACAAATTAACTAAGTCTAGCTGGCTATATTTACCGAGGTAAAAATCCTCCAACTTTGTTCAAATACATGAAATACTGCTAACTAGGACTCTTAAACCGAATTACTAAAAGATAAAATAACATATAAACTTAAAATTAAGTTTTAAAACCGTCAAGACTTGTATTATTAACGTTGAAAACAACTACAGAGTTTGAATAAATAAAAATATGTACAAGCCGTGTTCCAAGTTGCGAGTATTTTCTTTGTTTTACTTGTATACAATTTCGTATTCACCAACAAAGTTAATTTATATGCAAAATAAGGTTTTGTAGTGAACATTTTGAAAGGTACTTGTTGCATTTAGGAACGTATGTGTATAGCTTAACTGAGAGTAAAGCGAGTAAGTAAAACTTAACAGCTAGAATCCATCGCTGAAATCTGTAGCTTCTAAACTAACACATTATACTCAACTTTCAGATGTAGTTTTCTACCGTTGTTCTGTTTCTAAAGAATACTAAAGCAAAGCTCAATAAAACTGACTATACAATTTAAAGGTGAACCTGGCGAACTTCTGACTATCGTCTGTCTAAAATAACTGAAGTAGCTTTGGCCAAGTAAAAATTCTCATGGTATAAACGTGACTATTCTATGCACGTACATCAAAGCAGTAAAAGAAAACGCTATAGTTTTATGTACAGCGTTGTCTTTTACTGCTTTTCGTACTTAGCTACTAGTAGAAAAAGGACAAAAAGGTCAGCTGTCTACCAGTCGATACCTCTACTATGCTTTTCCTGATGGTACCGATTTTGATCGACGGCAAATTGCTGGGGATCCTGAGTTGGTCTGTGAACGTGATACGTAGCAGCGATTTAAACGCCACTATAAATTGTATTGACACATAAAACTGAAAGTATTTTATTCACTAATTAGTTACTTATAATTATGGCAAATATGTGCAGTTAATAAATATTTTTGATACATAATGGCCCGTGGTGGTTTGTTCCCTTAAACAATAATATACGATTAAAAACTAACTACGGAACGTATGTACAATGAGCTAAACGCAAATAGTTATATTATAACACGTATACAATTGAAATATGAAATAAACCTAAAGGAAATATTTCGAATTAGGGCATAATTTTGACCACACGTACATGCAATTATCACAAACGTTGTCTGAACTCTCTTGTACCACATTTTCAGCGAAGTTGACTACACAAAGCAGCACTCCCAGGCAAATTTGTGTTGTACTTACCTGAATATACACCTCCTATGTTCTGGCAAATCAGAGATGTTTTCGTAAAGACCTATTTAAAAGCAATTTGGCAACTGTACCTACTTGCAATGTAAAGGAGAAAAGCAGAATTAATTTATCCAGTGCCTACATTATCGGGACACAATTTACTTTAATGGAAAAGTTTAGTTAGCGAAGCGTTGGCTCAGAGTACCTATATGGCTGTATTTGAGCAACCCTATTAAGATATTTTCTTGTTATGCTATAAGATACTTTAGAGCAAATGATATAAGGTGCACATTTCATTTCAACACATTTTCATCAAACTACTCAAGTTTGTTTTTGAGAAAGCAACTTTATTTATTTAAGATAAGAAGGAAATTTCGATTACGGATTTAAAATGAATCGTCATTCGATGACACCAGAACTGTAACAAAAGGATTAGCATATAGTTCGCTTCGATCACAAGTCGCTAATGTCTTTTTATGGGACATTCTGACACATAAAAGCATCGTCATTGAATAGATGATAGATATTATATTATAAGTCATTTAGAACATTATTGTAAGTAAAGAAGTTATTTAGGTACTTGAAAATAAATGTAAACTAAACCAACAACTGGATCCACGGACAGGAAGCATCTCTCTCTTTATAATATAAATAATCCATCTGCACGAATGCTCTAAATAAGTCAAGAAAACTTATCCAAACATGCGCCAATAGAGTCGCAACTAAGCTAAGGGGCACGGACGTGTGGAATTGAGTAGTGGAAACTGGGATAGCCCACTCATCAATCGCGAGGTCCAAACGTTCACTATCAATTTAAACTTGGCAAATTCACTTCGCCGAGTTTCGTTCGAGTAGATTTGGATAGTATGTGAGGGTAAAGCTTAGAGCAATGTGCCAGTTTGTAAGCATTGAATTGTGCGTGTTTTTATTGTCACGTGTAAGGGGAGGAAGAAATAGGTTTTAGAAAGGTAAAATAAGACGTCATATATTTTGTAAAACGTATGGTTACTTAGTGTCCCAAGCCAACCTCACCTGCAAGTGGTGCACCTGCCGATCAACGGACGAGGCTCTGGCAAACAAAATATCCCGATAAGCGGCAATAGGCTCGCCACCTATTACGTGGGATCAAAACACTGGCGAAAAGTGGGCGTTTAATATGCCTCTGCCTACCCCTTCGGGGAAAACAGGCGTGAGTCTATGTATGTATGTGTATGTATGTATATTTTGTAAAATGTTGGCTAAAGGCAAAAAAATCATATTATTGTCACGAGTTTAGTATGCATGGCAAAAATATGACTGTCGAGTGCCGAGAGAACGATTTCAATAATGTTTAGTCATAAAATGCTATGGATAATAATTTCATTAGTATATTTTTGGCTTTTCGTAAACTTATTTGATGAATAAACTTTTTATTAATGTTTTATTTCATTTTCTTGAGTGCACATATGTACGTAGTAGTCTAATCGCATCGTCGTTTATCATTTAATTTACACCCTATTATGCAAGCAAAATGTAATTAAAATAAATAATATTATTACCAATGATAAATACACGCTAATAGCAACATGAATGGGTCGGCGTACAGTACCTCGTCCTACCAGAACACCTTCGTAAATAGTATTTGTATTGCAGCTTGGACGACCCGGTGGCGTAGCGGGAGTGTATGACTTGTACGCCACTGGTCTCGGGTTCATTCCTGCCGATGTCAAACATTTTGTATGCGTGTATATGGATATTTGTCTTGATCTGGGTGTTTCTACTTTGTTTACCCATTGTTTAGAAGCTCAATTCGCCTATATAGGTATAGGCGAATTGAGTAACAATGGACACTAACCTTACATCTGCCTTTAATTAGTCGTTCTAATATACAAAGTAGCCTGGATAAACCGTAATTAACTCGTAAGTGGCATGTATATCGGGTCCTTCGATTTCAGATAATTCCTGTGAATGTTTTATATATATTATATGCTGTTAGTTATAGTATAGTTTATTTGCTACCTAAACGCAGCTGCTTGTTTTTAGTTTTTATAACACCCCCTGGGAGATTCTAAAAAAAAAACACCCTTAGTTTTGAATCTTATTTAATATAATAGTCGCGAAAATATTTAATCGCTAGCAAGTTATTTTATTAGTTGCAAACATTTAGTCATCTTTTAAGTTATTAGTCACTTGCAAAATAATAAGCTATAAATTAATAAGTAGGTCAACAGTACAGTCCATTTTAGCTGCATTACTTCAATAAAAAGTCAGACGTTATCATCAAAGTGCTCCTAAACATAGCTCAGATAAAGTTTAACTTTATTAGTACAGATTTTGTTCGCTTTAAAATAAAAACTTATTTGGCTCATATGTAAAATACGGTAATTTAATCCCCGTTTTTCGTCCAGTTAAACCACCATTTTTGTTTGAAACTACTTATTTCTGTTTACTGCTTCAGTTAACTTGATGCTTAGCAGAATGTTTACGTCAGTACTGTAATTTCTGTTCTCATAAGTTTTTTTAAAAGGTAACTCTACCATTAAGAATTAATTCTGAATCTCTTTTGAATTTCCTGCAGGGTTTTCATACAGCCAACTGTCACAAAATTCATATATCCCGACTCGTAACAACATTTTACATCCACATCACTCTGCTTTAAATATCGAAACGTATTATCATCATTCTAGCCTTTAGACGTCCACTGCTGGACATAGCACTACTTCAAGGCTCGATGCGCATGCTTAAACATATAATTTGTGCATTTGTGCAAGTAGGCACTACTTATCTTTGACCAATATACCAACCAAATTCGACCAGTTCAATCAAACTTTAAATTATTTATTCGTATCTAAGGAATTTCAGACATAGTAGACGCATTCCCTTGAGTATAACGACCCCGTTCATTCTCAAAAGGTCATCAATCATATCATGGAAATGTATTCGGAATAGTAACTTGGTGCCAGCATACGAGTCGTGCTCGGAATACGGATAAGTATGCAGCGGCGAAGATAATTCATTGTATGCATCATGGATATCGTAACGATGTAATTTGCGTCATCAATGTTGAAATATACGCGGGCGTGTTAATATTCTCGTATTGGAATGTTACTATTTTTCGACTTTATTGGCATTGTATAGCTTGAGGTGTTTGTTAAGAGGCAGCGATAGCCTAGTGGAGATAGCAACGGACTGCCATGCAGAGGGTATCTTGTTAATTATCGCTTGAGACTTCCGATCAGCAGCAGCATACGCTATCCCCTGGACCACGGCGGCGTCTATGTCTATGTAATTTTGTAATCCTATATATTTATATGAGATTACAAAGTTATTTATGCAGTTGATGTATCTCGAAAACTGGACAGAAATGGAAAAATATTTCAGTTTTTCCTGGATTTATATTGGTTACTAAAAATAAGGCTTCTAGTTTTATCAACAAAGAAGTTATAGGGGTCGAAAATAACCTGAAATGCTTCGAGAAAAGGATGGCGATGACGTGCCGCATTTTTGGTCAACTTGGCGGGGGCACTGCCTTGGCCCCAGATGATATCACGAAGTGATATTTCTTGTTCCTTGCGTTTTATGTTTAGCATAACTATGCCATTAAGGTCTTTTTTATTCCCTTCAGCATTCTCATATTTGGTGTTTAAAGTAAAACCAAATCAAAAAGAATAAAAACGCATCAGTTAAAATAACACCTTTGAAACCAGCAAAACGTGTGCGTTATTTTGATAATACGCGATTAGCCGCTGAATTCAATATCCGATCTATCCATTTAGTTTTGAGATTTTAGATTCATTTTTGACATATAAATTATGCCAAATATGTATCTCGAATCTCTAAATCCGTCCAATAAAGATCGAATATTGAAACCGGCCGTAGATTTTATCATTAATATGGGAGGTTAAGTGCAAACAACGTACCTTAATAAAAATGAATTACGAGACTACAATATATGATGTGTAATCTGTTTTGTTATGTTAGTCTGGAGGTATAGTATTGTACTATACCTCCAGATTAACATAACAAAACAGATTACATAGAGTAGACTGGGACTGATCTAAAAATATAAAGGCGGACAATAGCAACTCTCGTAAATTGGAGATAAACTGAGGACACGGATCTTTATTGGAGGCTTATATTTCGTATTTTTTTTGATGATTGTTCGTATGTACTCGTACGTATTTCGCTACTAGGTTAACAACCCTCTGGGATTTGGGTTTGAGTGGTAGAATATTTTCTCTGTTTAGAAATTACTTCAATATTCGGTTGGTTAGTAAAATAAAGCTGCTGCTAAAAGTGCAGAGGACCAATTATTACTCTTCATTGCGATTTCCAAGCATTTCCTTCAAACTACAACAATGATCTGGTTTATAGTCTGGTGACCGGTCGCATAAAGTCAGTTTTCTGCGCCTGGCAGTTCAGTTAGACTGAGGGACTATTTGTACTCTACAAATAGTCCCTCAGTCTAACTGAACTGAATATCTATGACAGTAGTCAGGTACAGGAAAAGAGTATTTTCTATTTATATTCATACATTAATCAAAGCTTTAGATAATAGCTTGCTCATCAATCCACGTCAGGCGAGAAAGTAAACCTCGAGCTCCAAAGCAAATCTTTTTTATGCAACCGGGTAAAGATAGTACAATGATGATGATGATCAGGTTCATCTATTTGACACTGTTTCAGATCTACTAACTCATAAAAACAAAGTCAAACAATAATCTCAAATAAACTTCCGTAACGAAACTTCTTCAAAACATACAAGCAACACGCATCTACCCAAAAACTCGTAATCATAATATTAAAAGTTATTCCCGGTGTTGTCTAACAAAAAGTAGCGAGTTTTCACGTGGATTCTTGTCCGACTCTCTCGGTAATAGGGTATTTGACTAAAAAAATCTTATTAGTCCGTCAGATAGATTATGGAAAAATATTGGACACGTATATTTTCTTTAGTCACGTAAACAACAAATGAAGACTACAAACTTCGCTGAAAACTCGTGTGACGTCACTTGCCAGTACACTTTTTAATGGCAAGTGACGTTACAAGCCCCCACTCTTAGACGTTTCTCCATCTTTGATGCGCTTTATCTTCGTAATTTTTTACTGATTTTATAAAACAAAAAATACGTATCCAATATTTTTCGATTATCTAACTGACGGACTAATTAGATTTTTTTAGTCAAATACCCAATTGGCCGGACCGCTCGAGAGCCTGAAGTTGCTTGACACAGATCCGCCATACGCTTACCTGAAATGTATGAGATAATGGTGCTACAAGTTTTATGAGCCAAAGCGGAACATGTACGAAAATAAAACGTGATATTGTTTATTTTGAATACTGTTGAATGAGGATGAATAATAGAAATGAATGATGATGGAAATATGTTTCGTGAATACAAAGTATTTGAGGAAATAATTTCGCTGTAAAATGCTGAGTTCGAAGTGAATAAACATGTTAAAATTACATTTATATTTTTATTATACTATATATATATATATATTATGGTATCTATATATATGGTTTAAGGTGCATAGGGTTCCCACCAAGAACTTAGGGTCCCAAGCCAACCTCACCTGCAAGTGGTGCACCTGCCGATCAACGGACGAGGCTCTGGCAAACAAACTATCCCGATAAGCCGCAATAGGCTAGTGGGCGTTTAATATGCCTCTGCCTACCCCTTCGGGGAAACAGGCGTGAGTCTATGTATGTATGTATATATTTTATTGTAATATGTTCGTTCGGTTTCATAGCAAAAACGTTGTAAAGTTTCTAGCGATATTTGTTTTGAAACCTGAATTTAAGTCAGCCACATCTCCACTACTTACGTATAATTTTACTCATATTATTTGTGTATTCAGGGCGTGACAGACAGGATTGCCTACATTTAAAACTGGTAATGAATGATGGATTTTTAAAAAGAAGAAAATAAAGTACTTTGTAACTTACCTAAAGTTACAAAGTACTTTATTTATACTCTAGGATGCCCGCAGCTACGACCGTATTTTTTTAAATCAACCTTTCTGTTTTCTAAGTACACCTTTTCGCTTCCTTGAGAACATTCACGCCTAATTTCAGCCTCTTGTGCACAATAGTTTTGGCTGTAGCTTATCTGTCAGTCCGTAAGTAACGCAAGGATTTTATAACGGGTGGTGCAAAAGTAATGACCCTATTTGGTTCAGCTACAACTTCGTTTCTTAATTAGAAAACTAGAATTAGTTATTTATATATGTATATTTATGGCATGAAGTTTAGTTGCATTATGATATCTATTAAATGTGGTCAACATTTAAAGACCAGTTGAAAAAAAAATTTTTAGTCCAGAGTTGAAGCACATTTCAGCCCTATTTATAACATTTTCCATAACTAGCCGTAACACATCCTGCGATATGTTTCTTATTTCTTGGTGTATGTTTTGTTTTAAAGCTGCGAGAGTCTGTGATTTGTTAACATACACCCGAGATTTCAGATAACCCCAAAGAAGTCTGGACGCCACACCATACAGTTACTTTTACTGGATGTAAAGATGTTTGTTGAATAATGCGCGGATTTTCAGTGCCCCAGAAGCGAGTATTCTGCTTATTGACATGCCCGGCGAGATGGAAATGCGCTTCGTCACTCATAATTACTGTTGAAGAAAAATTATCCTCTTCAAGGTTGAGGTTCATGACGCGATTCTTCCACGTTCTTGGGGAGTAAACTGGTCCATGATAATTTTTTCTGAATTTTACATTTGATGACTACAAATTTTCAATATTAGAATGGCAGGAGATGTCATAAAAAATATAAGGAATTTCTATAGGGTCATACTTTTGCGCCATCCTGTACTTTCGTAAAAGATTTTTCTCTACTTATAACGAAATACGCTCTTAATACAATGTAATAATCAAACTATGTATGGTTCACCGCATTATTCACACACATATCAAAATTAATCAAGTCCAAATTCAAGATTGAGTCATTATCGATGTGAAAGGCACCATACATATACGTTTATCTGTTCTATTCACTAAAGTTAACCGTCGGTCACCGCGGTGTTTGCGCCCGGTGAACCCATAATCTCTCAGCGTCTATACATTATTCATAGTTCGTACCACCAATGCACTTAGTGTGCTATGTACCTTATATGTAGATACGCGCTGTACCTGATAGAAAACAAGTCAGAGCAAATAGAATCGATATTTACGTACCTGGATGTTTGTTAGATGTTTGTTTTGTAAACGGTTAATGGTGACAGTTGCCTGTCCCAAGAATCACATACGCATTATATCTTTTGTCGAACAGGGGATCCGTGTCAGGGTGTCCTAATATGTAAGTAATAAACTTGGATTTCAACGATATGAGATACCGCTGTGAAATTTTATTAGATCCTGTTATACTTTTAAATGTATTTCAATGTGATAACTGATATCTTTTCATGCGCAATCCTGTGGTAACTACAGACGATTATTTTGTCAGATGACGTATTTTACAAGTTATGTAAATAGCCAAACGTTCAAAATAGTTAGAGTAATATACATTCCAGAAACAATATAATAGTGAACAACATTATTTTCTTTAAACCACGAAGACAAACCGAACAACTTAAACGTTGAAAGTAGATACAAAATCTCGCACTTCAAGCTGTCATATCAATCTCCAAAAGCTCTTACGATTTAAAACAGGCAAAGCGATTTCCGTCGTTGACACGCTACAAAATGGCGAGAACGGAGGGAACTCGATCAAATCGTCTTTAAACTTCATCCCGTCCCTTGCGACTATATGCATGCAAAATACAAGCTATTTATTCTCACCGCAGATTTTTGAGATCGTTTTTTAAATCTGGCGAAAGTATTTTTTGTGTTGAGAAGGGTGTTGGTTGGTGGTGAAATATCTGTATAATGTTTTTATAGTATGTTTGCCAGAGGAGGAAAATATATTATTTCTTCACAAAATACGTAAAGGTGTATTATGCATGTGTTTTTTAGCAGTAACCAAACACAGTTCATATAGTAATAACCAAAATGAATATCCGTGAAATGTAAAATAAATGATGTATTTTTATCATACACAGGCAAACTAAAAGTTACGTATCAATCCAAAACTGGGACATACTGTTTTTTGTCGGCAACTTACGTCTCTTATATCATCATTTTAAGTCCTTTAGTATTTGTTATGCTACATGATTACATAGAAAAGTAAATAAAATTTTATTCTTACTCAAAAATCCTTCTGATTCATCTTATTACTTTCAACTAATATACATACTCGTATTTCTCATGACAAATGCGACGATGTAACTTACACAAAAGCAAGTTTGCACGCAAGTTCGTATATCATAAAAACTCATATCTTTTATGTTGTAAACTATGTAGTGCCAGTAGCGACATTTAAATTGCGTGTCATATGCAACGTGTATAAGAACTTTTGAATCGCTTATGTGCCAACTTTGTACGTCGTCAGTAACCGTCTGCGCACTTGTAGCGATTTTAAATTTTTTAATTGGATTTAATTGGATTTTAAATTTAGCAGTCCGAAATATACTCTTGTTCTTGAAATTTATTTTGGAAGTAAAGTTTTAGGAACTGTGTTTCTAAATAGACCAATGTTTTGCTGAGTATAAATTAAGGTATACAACTGCTCTGTAATTTGTTCGCTGCCGATTTCTAGTAGCTAGAATGTACCTACTATGAATAGATACAAAAAGTTTTAATAGCGTACTTTCTTAGAGATATTGAATTTGCTTGATGTAGGAATCAAAGTAACAGTGTCCAAATATAGTTCATATATTACAACTTTCGGCTTAAAAACATACATACATACATAGACTCACGCCTGTTTCCCCGAAGGGGTAGGCAGAGGCATATTAAACGCCCACTTTTCGCCAGTGTTTTGATCCCACGTAATAGGTGGCGAGCCTATTGCCGCTTCTTGGGAAATTTTGTTTGCCAGAGCCTCGTCCGTTGATCGGCAGGTGCACCACTTGCAGGTGAGGTTGGCTTGGGACCCTAAGTTCTTGGTGGGAAATCTATGCTTAAAAAAAATTTGGTCAATATCGATTCAACCACATATTATTACTGAAGAGTTTGCTCAAATTATTGAAGACTTTTAGACAAGATAAAACATCGTCTGGTGTTGACAGAATTCCATCTTAACTTGGAACTCATATGAAAATTCTAGCGCTTCTACGGACAAAGTCAGAGCCAATTTTAAGTTATTTCAATATGAATAAAAGTTTGTAATGCAACATATGTTGGTGAAGAATATTGCTTTGATATGGACTTGTATACATATGATGCTGAAGTTGTCTAAGTGGCCATCATTAAAACGTGTGATGATGCGAATCTTAATAAATAGGTATGAATTTGTTACATGTTACAAAGTAATGAAGTACATTTAATCCAAACACGCTAGACCTAAAAACCCAATTGGTAAAGTTTTCAATATGTATATTTTATAGTCTGCGCAGCAAGTACAGTAGAAACACATTAGGTATTTGGTTTATCCGGTGACCTACACAGCCTTAAAGGTACATAAAAAATATTCATGATTCAATTATAAACGTTTTGTAATAAATTTTAAACAAATTCTCATTATTTTTAGTTATGTAAAAGATTCGTCATTTTTAAAAGTTCACTTGTCGACATAATGAAATGGCCAAATCTCTACGTGACATCTTAATTGATGATCTATTGTGAGATAGCAAAAATTATAGCCCAAACAAACTTTTCTGTCACAAAAGATGAATACTAAACTTTAAGACAAAGTGAAGAAAGAATATTTTGTGAAGACACACGCAAGATTTAACTTATTCTGGGATCGTTTAAATCCGCCCAACATATTTTGAAATGATCTAAAAATCAAATGGCAAATATGAGACGAATATCTCACAAAAGAAGTCAGACTCAATAAAATTTCTGAAGGAATAAAATATGTTGTTGAAATAGTATCAATTTAACCTGTATCGGAACTAACGGGATCGTATATATTAGTTATGGGTGTATGAATAAATTCACAACGTTTATGTAAATATGAATAATAGAAACCGTCTTACCATAATAAGTATATTTATCGTGAATTTATTAAGATTTCTGTTGTTTGATCCTACCGAAAAAGAACTATAGTATCTTTGCGAAGAAATTAATATCTCACGATGACATCAAACGCTATACTAACAATTCTAATCCAAAACCACTTTAACCAAAAGCGAATAAGGAGCACGGCTGTATGATATCATTGTTTCTTAAATAATTTTAATTAATCCATGACATTTCTTGCGACGGTTTAGCAATATTTTAGTAAATTGTAAAGTAAAAGTGTTATTTTGCCGTGTGGTTGACGGCATAGAATACAAGTGTCACCACCCCCTATCTTCCCGTGGGTGTCGTAAGAGGCGACTAAGGGATAACACGATGCAAATACCATCTTTGCGTAGAGACGGAAAACTCGACATCAAACCCTATGGGCCTTATTACAAAACATGGTTTAATAATAATACCAGGTTTAGACCTCGATGGAGAATTTTTAAAAGGACTTATTGAGGCAAATAATTACATATTTTTGTTCGAGATTTGTTCAAAAGAATTTTATTGACAATAGTTTTAGAAAAATGTGTTTATAGTGCACGTAAAATCAATTTTACGCAGGTAAGCTAAGGGCTAAACCTCGATTTATATTTAGTCCATGTTTTGTAATAAGGCGGTATACGACTGCCTCGTTGGTCTCGCGGCATAAATGTGCGCGTGGGATCGGGAGGTCCCGGGTTCGATTCCTGGGTCGGGCAGTGTTATTGGGTTTTTCTGTCACGAAATTCTCAGTAGCAGCACGGAGTCTGGAAATGTGCCCGGTACGGCAATAGGCTCGCCCCTTATTACGTGGGACTAAAGTATATTTGGCGAAAAGTGGGTGTAGAAATACACCTCTGCCTACCCCTTCGGGGATAAAAGGCGGGACGATATGTATGTAAAAGTGTTAAGACTTTCGAAAAAATGTAGGTGATTTTAAATTCCGCTGCAAATCGTCAAGCCGCCATATGTTATGTCGGCACTGACGGGCGGTTGCCTTGTTGCTGGGTCTCGGTGTTACATACAGTGCGGTGCATTAGTTTGATAGCTCCGCCACTAAGCCTAATGGGGTGACCGCTCGAATGCCACGCACAGATTTCGGGTTAAATCCCATGGAACGCGGTTATGTGTGCATTGATTAACTTAATATTCCGTGATTTATTCGAGAGGAAAACTAAGTTCTGAGAGTTTATTGTCCATAAACACTTTCTTCGATAATAGTAGGGGAGACGATAAACTAATGTATGTCACTCTGTAGGGGGCCCTTCCCGAGTGGTGGCATATATTGGTATTTCTTTGTATTTCTTTACTCTCACTGGCAGATAATACAGCTCCACAATTTTATTATCTCGTGAAGGGTAGAACTTAGTAAAAGATAAAGTTACCTGAAAATCTTTTGCACCGATAGCGAAAATACGGCGTTATTTTTAGCAGTTTCGCTTTGTACCAAATAAGTTTCATTATTCTGTATTCTCTATCTAAATAATTAAAGTAACAAACAGTAGCTGTTGGCATCTCAGTTCCCCGGTAATAGATAGTCTGCATCAATACTCCATGTATTATAGTTACGATGTCCGTCGGAGGCTAATTCTGGCGGAGCACTCGTGAGCAAATTTATTAAGGTCTAATTGGCATCCCAGACTGAAATTAGAGTTGCTTTGTTATGCAGGTTGTACTGACCGTGGTTAATCGTATGTGCTGAGATGTATGACTCGAATAATAGACTTCGTGTATGTGATCTCAGGATCAATTTGCCGCTTCAGTAAATATAAAATCTTGTAGTAATAAGTAAGGTTGTGAGCTTTTATTCAATTTGTAAGGTAAATAGAAAAAATATTTAGCTGTCTGTGAGACATTACAACGGGGTTTATCTTAGCTACATTGTTAGGAATCTATCATAGTTGCATTCAAAGACAAAGATTTCTTTTTTCTTTTTTTTCATTCTTCTTCGTCTTAAATTAACTTCCAAAAAGAGTGATACATGTTAGAAAAAAAGTCAAATCACACTAGTTATTAGAGATATAGATCCAAGCAAAAAAAAAACAAAATCCTAACTTAATATATTTCCCCGACTTTAAAAAGGGATATTTTTTTTTTGAATATGTTAGAAAATTTATTATTCATATTTACATTATAATTGGTCTATGAGTAGGATTAACATTTTATTCTACAATTAAATAAAACTAATTATATAACTAAACTATCCTATCCTAAAAAGCAAAAATATGAAAAGAAAAGTAAATAAAATATAATAAAAAATTACCAACTACGACGCGTCAAAAAATTCCTCCGCAACGCTGTCGAGCGGTAGCGTGCCCAGAAGGCTGGCAGCATTGCCACGTTGGATGGAAATGGGAAATGATCTCAATCCTAAGGTGTTTTATATAGGTGTTACCTCAGAACTTTTGATGATATTTGAATGCTTGTTCCTCTTGTGTGGTTCCATATAAAGATTTTGAGTAATCTTTAACAACAGTTTTTCTTATTTAATCTCTCATCTTAATTAATTTCTGAATTTGTTTTTGTAATACGTGTTGTTAGCAGCAATTACTACAGAATTACAGATGAAAGACATATTTATGTGGGTGTAATATTTACACTCTGCCTAATGCTTCGGGGATTCAGGCGTGAGACTATAAATAGATAAATATATTTGGCAAGTAGGTTTTGGTTGTAGGTATGTATACTTAGACTCATAGTTTTAGCATCGTATTCTTGAATTATCCTCTAAACCGCATGTTCTTGCCTGAATGCATTGCCTTACGTAACAGATGAAGTGTCAGTTAGTTCAATCTAATTGCTTGATTGCATTATACATGTGTGCGATGTGTGTATACGTCTACACTCTGTTTGTTTGGGTTGATTGTGACAGTGAAATATAGGTTGACTGGATCTGTCTATCTGTAACTGGAACCATTAGATATTGCTCATAGACTTGCTCTGTTGTTGCAATCTAGGATTAGGAGGAATATTGGCATATATACCTACTTGGTCTAAGGCAATAGAATATTACGTAAACTAATAAGGATTCACCATTCATTGTCTATGGTATCGGGTTGATAGGTTTCAGTTAGAGTAATGAGACAAACAAGAAGCAGTAATATAGTATGATCAAAATTTTCGTTTAGAATGTGATTGCGGTCGGTTGCATGGAGTGATTTGTATTTATAAAAAAAAGTTTATAGCGTGCTGATAGGAAATACTATCCACCGATCTGTGGTCTACTGTGCTAACAAAAATCTCTGGTAATACGGCCATGTTGGTATTTTGTTTCTACGATCACTGAACAAGTAATTTTTGAAACACTAGACAATGATTTGATATAACGAATATAGTATAATATAAACTGTGGCCTTTTATGAATTATCAGTCCAAGTAACTGATATATGATACACGATAGAGCTTCTAAGAACCAGACATTAGAACGTATTTCTTGTAATTACGCCTAACAACGTAACGTATTTCATCTTGTCAATACAGAGCGTAGCGTTTCATTATTGTGATCGAGTATAGACAATTACGGAAAACCATTTGAATCAAATAGCTATACTTTGGTCGGAGATAAAATAGATTATATTTGTAAGCTTGGATGCTTTTAATTGGCATTCCATTTCTCACAAATACTACCGGGCTTTGAAGATATATCTTATTTGATATAATTATACGTTTAGGTACTAAATTTACAATAGTTATAAGTATAGGGGTAAAAAATGTACTAAGTTGAAAGTTTTCAGTGTCGGATATTATTATTAAACTTAAAACTCAAATAAAAGCTTATTTGATAAATAGATATATGTCAAAAGTGGAATGGGTAACAATCGTATTTAAGGCCAGAATATGCAGGTACCACGAAAACTAAGCATACGTCTAGGACTTTTAGTGCAGCACCTATAGAAGAAATCGCCATTATAACTAGTCATTTTTCTTTTAAATATAATCATGAGAACGCTCTTAGGGTGTTTTAATATCCTCCGGGTTTCATCACGCATGCGGGATTGCCCCGCCTGCGTAAGCCCCGCAAATGTCATTTTCGTACAAGTATTTATTGTAATGCGTGGAATATGCACGCGGGACGCGGGGCGTGATCCTGGGCAGCGGCAACGCGCGGGGTCCCCGCGTGCGTGAGCGCGTCTATGAAAACCAGTGTTCCAGCAAGAATCCTCCTTTCAAATAACAGGCCATACTGTGACCTTGTCTTCTTATTTCGTCTTTTGTGAATTAAATAAATGATTAACAACTTTCTGAGTTTGTCGTCCATTATACACAACCACAACGCATAGCAGCCCGCATAAAACTATATCGAAGGCTACCGGGTTTCACGCTGCGTGAAATTTTCTGCATGCGGGGCAATCCCGCATACGTGATGAAACCCCTAAGATATTAAAAACACCCTAAATAATGTAATTCAACTCTTCTAATATCAGCAACCACAATTCGTTAAGCTCATAATCATCAAAATTTCAAATAAAGCAAAGCCAAAATATAAAAGGCTGACATCTCAAAGTCATTGTAGCGAGACATCTGCGTCACAAAGGAACTTCAAACTAAAGAGCTAAGGTGCAACCCGACGCCTTGTTAGCTATGCGGTGCCTGGCTTACAGCTCTCCACCCGAAATACCAGCTTCATTAAAAACTGTCTTCTTTAAAAAGGATACAAGTTGTTTCGTCGTCGTCGCAATTTCGGTAATATTGAAGTGCCAAAAAAAGCAATGAATCTGAGTTTGTTTCGGCCTTTCTCCTCAAGAAATAATTTAGCTAGAAAAAGCCGGTATCATCTAGAACCCTATTCTATATTTGACTCTATATTGACTTTTATAAGTGTTGTAAAGCACCAAAATGCAGAAATAAGTATGTATTTGAGGCAGTGTTAACCATTTTTTTTTTTGCATTCATTACAGTTTTCCAATAACTTTTAGTTCATTTTGTATTTATCGTAGTAAGTAAAATATTATTTTAAACTTCACATTTATGTTTCGTATTATCTTGGATGAAATCCAATATTTCTGTAGAATTTATTCCTAAATGTATTTCAAAAGTTATCCATCATTTATTTATTATATTCTACAAAAAATATTTTACAATAAACGATAAATTGTAATAGCAAAATACATTTCTCATTAAGAGTTTTTGGAATCACAAATGATTGCTATTCGCTACGTGCGAAGTGCATGGAGGGGGTAGCTAAAACGATCGCAGCGCATGCCGTGGCAGAAATCCGTAACTATTCGGGAAGTCAATTTCATTTTTGATTTGAATTTTGACATAACAAATACATTATCTGATAATTTAATTCTTGATCTTAAATATCATCATCTTTGAAATGGGTCATAATTGTTGTTGTGTTGTGGACTGCAAAAATAACGGCACAAATAGTCTGTGTAAATTCTATATTTTCCCAACAGTAGAGTGGAAATTAGATCAAAGAAAGATTAGATACGATACTTAATAAATAAATTATTTTTGTTTGTTATGTATTTTATGTGATATTAAATAATATTTTATTTTTCAGTGTTGATGGCTAGCCATGGACTCCAAGACGTCACGACACATCGATCTTTTGCCTCCAATAAAACGTTCACTACAAATGTAGTGAACGTTTTATTGGAGGCAAAAAATCTGACGTGCAAACAAGTCCAAGTTATGTTCCTACGATATTCCCTCAAATATATCGACAGAAGAAAGTTAGAGAGTCACAGGTGTTAGCTAGATATACACGTTTTATAAAACGTAGTACCACAAAAGTCTTAGATATCACATCAATTCAAGTAAGAGTAAGAGTTGAAGATGAAAATGTATTTAATCAAATCGAACCTCGTGTGGCTGATCAAGGATGCCAAATCGATCTGTTTTCTGAATCGAATTTAAAAGAAACAACCATTATTTGTAATAGATTCATTTACGGTGATCTTTCTGATGCTGAAATCCAAGTGGATATAGCAACAACTTCAAAAATTGTAGCAATTAATAATGCAAGAATGAAAGATAAAAGCTATTGCATACATACATACATATCGTCAAGCCTTTTATCCCCGAAGGGGTAGGCAGAGGTATATTTCTACACCCACTTTTCGCCAGATATACTTTAGTCCCACGTAATAAGGGGCGAGCCTATTGCCGTACCGGGCACATTTCCAGACTTCGTGCTGCTACTGAGAATTTCGTGACAGAAAAACCCAATAACACTGCCCGACCCGGGAATCGAACCCGGGACCTCCCGATCCCACGCGCACATTTATGCCGCGAGACCAACGAGGCAGTCGTGTAGGGTTTGATGTCGAGTTTTCCGTCTCTACGCAAAGATGGTATTTGCATCGTGTTATCCCTTAGTCGCCTCTTACGACACCCACGGGAAGATAGGGGGTGGTGACACTTGTATTCTATGCCGTCAACCACACAGCAAATCGTTTCTCATCATATCTCATCATTTTCAGCATTGAGTGTATTATTTGGTATACAGCTTCTGCTGTATTGTATGTATGTCGGCTATATCAAATGAAATATTCGTGAGATTGTGGTTCTCCACAATCTCACGAATATTTCATTTGATCTTACAAAATCTAACTTGTGCAACTACTAATTTAATCTTTTGGCCGAATAGAGCCACCGTAGAAGCAACAATGACCAAGTGTTTCAGTCAAGATTACATCAATACAAGAGTTATTATTGACTGTACTGAATTCCGAATTGAAATTACCGACAGCAGTGGATGACCGTTGATAGTAAAAATACCACTTCGTCTTTTTATTTATCTTTAATTTACTATAATTACATACTAGAAAGCAATAAAATACTGATATGTCATTATTTGGCATAATCCCGAATAGTTGCGCATGCTAGATGGCGCTATTGTCGTGCACGGTCTCAATACTGCCACTGTGTTCAATTGGGTTATAGTCACCCGCGCTTCATTGGGCGGAATAAAGTACAGACATTATAAAAGGTGCAAAAAAGTGAATAACCGATGTGCATAATTCTTAGATTTCGGTTCTACTGATTTGCACTATATGTCGATAAGACTGAAATACCCATTAGTTATAATGTCTCTAAGGTTATTATGACATTGCCCTTCAAAAGAAGACCAAGTTGTGTCTACAATTACCGACGCTCATCTGACACTTGTGAATCTCTTGTTTTAACATTACTAAAGTCTGAATATCATCGTAAAAATAACGTACATAAAGTGTCAAATAATAACACAATAATATTTACAATCCCCTAATTACCAATATTTAACCAAAAAATTCGGGCAATTGCGAGTCTGACCCGCGCACCGAGGGTTCCGTACGCATTTTACCTTATTTGAGGTTGGTGCCAATTACGCTAGTCCTCTAAATCTGTATGAGCGCCTATACAACTTAGAGAGTCTATTATGTATGTATGGAGACACTCATAAATTTTCCACTTTTTTATTTATTGTAATTTTTCCTTTATTTGTGCTTTTGGCCAAATTTCGTGATTCTAGATCAACGGGACATACCATATAGGTTTTCGACCCAAAACCTATAGGGTACTTACGGTTGACCTAGAATTGTCAATTTTGGTTAAAACCAAGGTCTTACAGCACAAGTAAAGGAAAAATGCCGACTTACAAGTTTTCGCAAAAATCTAATTTTGACCATATCTTTTTATCGGGTTGACCTAGGACCCTGATTTTTATACACCTAATAGGAACCTATAATAATATAAATTTCAATTTGCTAGGTCCACCCGTTCCTGAGAAAATCGGTGGTGACACACGGACAGACAGACAGACAGACAGACAGACGGACATAGATACCTGCACGCCACTTCGCACCACCACCATCGACAAAGTATACAACATGGTGGGCACATGAACGAGGATGAGGATGAACTTTTTAAAATATATTTTCGCAACTCTCGCTGACAGACTCCCGATGGATGACTAGATACTTGTCATCATAACTTGTCTAAGCGCATCGCCAGCGCTTGTCATTGGCCAGCGTGGGCGACACATTACGTCTCGCTCTTGCCTGTTGATTATTACGTAAGCGAAAGATAGATGATAGATATTTTGGTGGTAAATCGTTTGTTATTGTCGTTTGCCGCTATTGTGTTGTATTAATGTGTGCGTTCGTGTGACTCAACGTGGAACCATTAAAAAAATGCATTTTAAAAGAAGACGTTCTGCTTTGACTTAAGGTTTATTTCCGTATATTTTAACTTTTCAAACAAATCAGTGACTATAATTTACGTTATTTTTATTATTTTAAAACAAAAAAGTAAACAATATTAAAAATGATAGAAATTGATTCAGTAGCCGATTCTGAACAAACTACTTTCAGGAAGTGCGTTTAATATGTTACATGTTGTATATATATTATTCTTAAACATCCAACGCGAGTGTTTAAAAGTTTCTATAGCAATGTAATAAGGCTACATTTAAGTAAATATAATTTTGTATTGTTTAATTCATCTGTAAGTTGATTCTCTGATCACGATCAGGTTAAATTCACTAACGCCCAATTTCCATCACTTATTTATCTTCTGCGGGAGTGACTAACATTAGCGTTTGTGAATACTGGACAAAAACAAACACAATAATAATCTATATATGAAAGTATGTTAAACAGCCCGTTTTCGATTAAATAATGTTAGTAGAAGACCACTAAATAACAGAGAAACATAGTCTAGCTGGCTATATTCACCGAGGTAAAAATCCACCAACTTTGTTCAAACGCATAAAATACTGCTAACTAGTAAAAGATAAATCTATCTATCTATCTATCTATATCGTCACGCCTGTCTCCCATTGGGGTAGGCAGAGACTATAGAACGCCACATGCTTCGGTTCAAACATACCTACCTCTTTCGCTTCCTCGACATTCATTAACCTCATCATGCATGCGCGTCGGTTATGGGTACTTTCAATTTGGCCCTTTTTCAGTACGTCACCTATTTGGTCGGCGTACGTCCGCCTAGGGCATCCCCTACCGACATTTCCATTCATTCTCGCACGATACACTTCGTATTCCTTCTTTCATCCATCCGTTCCAAATGTCCAAACCAGCGCAACATTCCTTTTTCAACCTTTGTCACTACATCTTCTTTTAGACCACACTTCTCTCGTATCACACTGTTTTTCACTTTATCAATCAGCCTTACTCCGCACATACTCCTTAAAGCTCAGATCTCCACAGCATTGATTCTACTTTCATGCTTCTTCTGCCATACCCATGATTCACTACCATACATCAGTGTTGGCGCCAAAACTCCCTGCAGTATAGCAAGGCGAGCTTGCTTTGGGATAATACCATTGCTGATGATGGACTGTAAGGCGCCATTCACACTATTTCCTGCTTTCACTCTCCTTTCAATATCTCCCTCACATTTTCCATCTCTCGTAAACAAATACCCTAAATACACAAACTCGTTCACTTGCTTCACTTTTTCATCACCTATCATTACGTCACATTCAGTTACACTATCATCCCTCTCTATGACCATGACTTTGGTTTTGTTAACATTCACTTTCATACCTTTCTTCTTATACGCTTCATTTATCGTGGTGACCATCTGCTGCAAATCCGACGCTGACGATGCAAATAGAACCTGATCGTCAGCGTATAGCAGGGTCTTAAACACTGACTCACCCATTCTTAATCCACATTCAGACTCTTTCAGATCGGTCAAACAACTGTCCATGAACAAATTAAACAGCCAAGGAGACGCTACACATCCCTGTCTAACACCACGATCAATGTTAAACCAGTCCTTGTAGGCCCCGTTTATTCTGACACAGGCACTTGAATCCCTATATAAGGATTCAAGTGCCCGTATCAGACTGCTGCTCACTCCATACACAGAAAGTGTTGACTAAAGTTCATCCCTCACCACTCGATCGTAAGCCTTTTCCAGGTCAATAAAGGCGCAGAAAACCTTCTGGTGTTTACATAAGACTTTCTCTGCAATGCACCTTAAGGAAAAGACTTGATCCGTACATCCCATTCCCTTTCTGAATCCCGCTTGCACATCCCAAATTTTACTGTCCGTTTCAGAAATCACTCTTTCAATCAGTATCTTTGCATACAATTTGCCAATAACACTCAGGAGGCTGATACCGCGATAATTTTTGCATTCCTGCTGTGACCCTTTGCCCTTGTACAGTGGCACAATAACGGCTTTGTTCCAGTCACCTGGTACACGACCGGACCGCCAACATTTATTAAACAGTAGATACAGAAGGCTTGCAGTGACGCCTTCGCCTACCTTGAGCATTTCAGCAGATATCCTGTCATATCCCGCAGCATTACCCGCCTTCATACTTTTCAATGCATATCGTATCTCTTTCATACTTATCACACTTTCACAATTATCTTCCTCATTCGTTACTATATTCCTATTGTCGCTCCCGCCTCGTTTGAACAAATTCTCAAAATATACCTTCCACTGATTCAGAGCTTCCCCGTGCTCTCTAATAATACTTCCATTTATATCCCTCATCACACCAACTTTCGAAACCTCTGATTTGCCTCGGGCTGTTCTGACCAAGTGCCAGAATAATTTGATATTGGCCCGAAAATGTTGGGCAAATTTTCTATCAAATTTATCCTTGCATTCTTCTTTCTTTCTTCTCACTATCTCTTTTACTTTATATTTTAACCTGTCATACTTTTCTTTTACAATACTTTCATTGTCATTCACACCACCTTGTACTCTTTTGTTGGCTCTTAAGACCAGTAAGTCCATCCAAGCTTTGCGCTTTTCCGCAACCACACCGCTTATTGCTCCCACCATTCATTACAAATTTTCTTAACGTTCTTCCTCTTGCTTACGCCACATACTTGAGTGGCTGTCTCAATCATTCCATTCTTAAACTCTTTCCAAAATTCTTCTATTTCGCACTCTTCTTTCTCAAACAAATCTTTTAACCTCACTTCCAATATCTCTTTATACTGATCGCGTATATCCTCTTCTGCCAATCTTTCAACTTTCACTCTTTCTATGGCAGGCGAGTGTATGCGAGGACGATGGCGCCATTTAGATGTTAGTCCCGCTATACGACTAACTACCAAAAAATTGTCAGTACCCACATTCAAGCCTCGGTACACTCTGGTATCTTTCACTTTTCCTTTTAAACGTTCATCTACCACAACAAAATCTATCATACTTCGTTCTGTCTGCCTTTGCCATGTATACATATGAATAATCTTGTGACTAAACAAAGTGTTAGTCACAACAAGTTTTCTCTCCATACAAATGTCCAGCAAACACTCACCATTTTCATTCACTCTCTCATCACCAAATCGCCCTAGAACCCTTTCACATCCATCACGAGACACACCTACCCAGCCATTAAAGTCGCCTAACATAATTATTCTTTCATTATTCTCACACCTAGCAAGCACATCTCTGACCTTGTCCCAAAATTCCTCTCTGACATTCAATGGTTTGGACATGTCCGGAGCGTAAACACATACAACAAAAACTTTCATTAAGCCAATCTTTAATCGCATCCAAAGAAGCCTGGAGTTGACATATTCATATTCTTTCACACACTCATTCATTCTACCTGACATAATCATTCCAACTCCTCGGCTAGCCCTTTCAGACTCGGCTAGCCCTTTCAGACAAAGATAAAATAACATATAAACTTAAAACTAAGTTTTAAAACCGTCAAGACTTGTATTATTAACGTCTAAAACAACTACAGAGTTTGAATAAATAAAAATATGTACAAGCCAAGTTGCGAGTATTTTCTTTGTTTTATTTGCATACAATTTTGTATTCACCAACAAAGTTAATATATATGCAAAATGAAGCTCCGTAGCGTACACTTTGAAAGGTACTTGTCGCATTTAGGTACCTATGTGTTAAGCTTACCGAGAATAAAGCAAGTAAGGAAAATCCATTACTGAAATCTGTAAGTTCTGCACTGGCACATTTTATACAGCTTTCAGATAGTAGCTTTTTCCGTCGTTCTGTTTTTTCTTTAAGAATGGCAAACCTCAATAAGACTAACTTTACCCTTTATAGGTGTGTACCTGGTGAACTTCTGACTATCGTCTGTCTAAAATAACTGAAATAGCTTCGGCTAAGTAAAAATGCAGATGGTACAAACGTGACTATGACTGACAACGCTATACTTTTATGTACAGCGTTGTCTTTTACTGCTTTTAGTACTCTACTAGTAGAAAAAGGACAAAAAGTTCAGCTGTTTGCCAGTCGATACCTCCACTATGCTTTGTCCAGATGGTACCGACTTTGCTCGACGACAAATCGCTGGGGATCCTTAGTAGGTCTGTGAACGTGATACGTACCAGCGATATTAACGCCACTATTGTATTGACACAAGCTTAAAGTTTTTTATGCACTATTTAATTACTAAGAATTATGAAAAACATGTTGCAGTGGTTTATAATAGCTCGTGCTGCTTTGTTTTCTTAAACTATAGTACCTATACGATTGAAGACTACAAAATGTATGCAGTTATTCAATTGAAATATGAAATAAACATAAAGGGAACGTTTCGAGCAGGACAAAATTTAGACTACGTACTTGCAATTATCACAAACGTTGTCTGACGTCTCTTGTACCACATTTTCAGCGAAGTTGACTACACAAAGCAGCACTCGTGTTTAAATTTGTGTTGTACTCATGTGAATATATACCTCCTAAGTTCTGGCGAATCAGAGATGTTTTCGTAAAGACCTATTTAAAAGCAATTTGGCGACTGTACCTACTTGCAATGTAAAGGAGAAAAGCAGAATTAATTTATCCAGTGCCTACATTATTGGGACACAATTTACTTTAATGAAAAAGTTTAGTTAGCGAAGCGTTGACTCAGAGTACCTATATGGCTGTATTTGAGCAACCCTATTAAGATATTTTCTTGTTATGCTATAATATACTTTAGAGCAAATGATATAAGGTGCACATTTCATTTCAACACATTTTCATCAAACTACTCAAGTTTGTTTTTGAGAAAGCAACTTTATTTATTTATGATAAGAATGAAATTTCGATTACGGATTTAATTATGATGGTCGAGAGAACGATTTGAATAGTGTTTAGACATAAAATGCTGTGGATAATAATTTAATTGGTATATTTTTGGCTTTTCGTAAACTTATTTGATGAATACACTTTTTATGAATGTTTTCTTGAGTGCACATATGTACGTAGTAGTCTAATCGCATCGTCGTTTATCATTTAATTTACACCCCATTACGCAAGCAAAATATAATTAAAATAAATAATATTATTACCAATGATAAATACACGCTAATAGCAACATGAATGGGTCGGCGTACAGTACCTCGTCCTACCAGAACACCTTCGTAAATAGTATTTGTATTGCAGCTTGGACGACCCGGTGGCGTAGCGGGAGTGTATGACTTGTACGCCACTGGTCTCGGGTTCATTCCTGCCGATGTCAAACATTTTGTATGCGTGTATATGGATATTTGTCTTTATCTGGGTGTTTCTACTTTGTTTACCCATTGTTTAGAAGCTATACCTATATAGGCGAATTTAGTAACAATGGACACTAACCTTACATCTGCCTTTAATTAGTCGTTTTAATATACTAAGTAGCCTGGATAAACTGTAAATGCTTATATATGCATGTATATCGGGATCTTCGATTTAAGATAATTCCTGTGAATGTTTTATATACATATATTATATGCTGTTAGTTAGCCTAATAAATAAATAAATTAATAAGTAGGTCAACTGTACAGTCCATTTTAGCTGCATTACTTCAATAAAAAGTCAGACGTTATCATCAATGTGCTCCTAAAAACAGCTCAGATAAAGTTTAACTTTATTAGTACCGATTTTGTTCGCTTTAAAATAAAAGCTTATTTGGCTCATATGTAAAATACGGTAATTTAATTATTATAAATTTCGTCCAGTTAAACCACCATTTTTGTTTGAAACTATTTATTTCAGTTTACTGCTTCAGTTAACTTAATGCTTAGCAGAATGTTTACGTCAGTACTGTAAATTCTGTTCTCATGTGATTAGGAATTAATTCTGAATCACTTTTGAATGTACTGCAGGGTTTTCATACAGCCAACTGTCACAAAATTCATATATCCCAACTCGTAACAACATTTTATATCCATCACTCTGCTTTAAATAGCGAAACGTATTATTATCATTTCAGCCTTTAGACGTTCACTGCTGGACATAGCACTAGGTACTTCAAGGCTCGATGCGTATGCTTAAACATACAAGCCATTTGTGTAAGTAGTGGCAGTAAAATCTTTGACCAATATACCAACCAAATTCAACTAGTTCAATCAAATTTTAAATTATTTATTCGTATCTAAGGAATTTCAGACATAGTAGACGCATTCTCTTGAGTATAACGACCCCGTTCATTCTCAAAAGGTCATCAATCATATCATGGAAATGCATTCGGAATAGCAACTTGGTGCCAGCAGACGAGATGTGCTCGGAATACGGATAATTATGCAGCTTTTGATGATCGGTCAGTGAGTGACAAACTTAAGAAACTTTGACTCATTATAATTCTTAAACTACTGGTTCAAATTGAATGACATTTGAAATACACCATGATTATACAATGCCTGCTTGGTTACTAAAAAATAAGGCTTCTAGTTTTATTCACAAAGAAGTTATAGGGGGTCAAAAATGACATGAAATGCTTCGAGAAAAGGATGGTACGGCCGTGCCGTTTTTTTTGCTCAACTTGGCGGGGGCACTGCCGGTGCCCCCAGATGATATCACGAAGTGATATTTCTTGTTCCTTGTGTTTTATGTTTAGTATAACTATGCCATTTAGGTCTCTTTTATTCCCTTCAGCATTCTCATATTTGCTGTTTAAAGTTAAACCAAATAAAAAAGAATTCAAACGTATCAGTTAAAATAACACCTCTGAAACCAGCAAAACGAGTATGTTATTTTGATAATATCTACACGCTTAGCCACTGAATTCAATATCCGATCTATACATTTTGTTTTGATATTTTAGATACATTTATGATGTCAAAAATGTATCTAAAATCTCAAAATTATGCCAAGTATCTACATATCTAAAATCTCTAAATCCATCCAATAAAGATCGAATATTGAAACCGGCCGTAGATTTTATCATTAATATGTGAGGTTAAGTGCAAACATTGTACCTTAATAAATATGAATTACGAGACTACAATATATGATATCGGTATTTACAATACTATATATCCAGACTAACATAACAAAACAGATTACATAGAGTACACTGGGACTGACTTAAAAATATAAAGGCGGACAATAGCAACTCTCGTAAATCGGAGATAAACTGAGGACACGGTTCTTTATTGGAGGCTTATATTTCGTATTTTTGATGATTGTACGTATGTACTCGTACGTATATCGCTACTAGGTTAACCATCCTCGGGATTTTGGTTTGAGTTGGCAAATATTTTGTCTGTTTAGAAATAAGTTCGATATTCGGTCGGTTTGAAAATAAAGCTGCTGCTTAAAGTGCAGAGGTCCAATTACCGCTCTTCATTGCGATTTCCAAGCATTCAAACTACAAGAATGATCTGGTTTATAGTCTGGTGACCGGTAGCATAAAGTCAGTTTTTCGTGCCTGGCAGTTCAGTTAGACGAATTGAACTGAATATCTATGACAGTAGTCAGGTACAGGAAAAGAGTATTGTCTATTTATATTCATATATTAATGAAAGCTGTAGATAATAGCGTCCTCAACAATTCACGTCAGGCGAGAAAGTTAACCTTGAGCACCAAAACAATTTTTTTGCAACCGGGTAACGCTAGTACAATGATGATGATGATCAGGTTCATCTATTTGACACTGTTTCAGATCTACTAACTCATAAAAACAAAGTCAAACAATAATCTCAAATAAACGCCCGTAACAAAACTACTTCAAAACATACAAACAACACGCATCTACCCAAAAACTCGTAATCATAATATAAAAAGTTATTCCCAGTGTTGTCTAACAAAAAGTAGCGAGTTTTCACGTGGATTCTTGGCCGACTCTCTCGGTAATTGGCCGGCCGACCGCTTGAGAGCCTGAAGTTGCTTGGCACAGATCCGCCATACGCTTACCTGAAATGTATGAGATAATGGTGCTACAAGTTTTATGAGCCAAAGCGGAACATGTACGAAAATAAAACGTGATATTGTTAATTTTGAATACTGTTGAATGAGGACGACTAATAGAAGTGGATGATGATTGAAATATGTTTTGTAAATACAAAGTATTTGAGGAAATAATTTCGCTGTAAAATGCTGAGTTCGAAGTGAGCAAACATGTCAAAATGCCCTTTATATTTCTACTGAAAATGTACATGTTTCTAGCGACATTTGTTTTGAAACCTGAATTTAAGTCATCTCCACTACTTACGTATAATTTTACTCATATTATTTGTGTATTCAGGGCGTGACAGAGAGGATTGCCTACATTTAAAACTGGTTATTAATGATGGATTTAAAGAAAAAAGAAAATAAAGTACTTTGTAACTTTAGGTAAATTTTATAGTCTAGGATGCCCGCAGCTACGACCGTATTTTTTCAAATCAATCTTTCTGTTTTCTAAGTACACCTTTTCGCTTCCTAAAGAACATTCACGCCTAATTTCAGCCTCTTGTGCACAATAGTTTTGGCTGTAGCTTGTCTGTCAGTCCGTAAGTAATGCAAGGATTTTATAACGGGTGGCGCAAAAGTAATGACCCTAATTGGTTCAACTACAACTTCGTTTCTTAATTAGAAAACTAGAATTAGTTATTTAAATATGTATATTTGTGGCATGAAGTTTAGTTGAATTAATTTAAATATGATGTCTACTAAATGTTTAACCACATTTAATAGAGCAGTTGATAAAAAATTTATTAGTCCAGAATTGAAGCACATTTGAGCCCTATTTATAACATTTTCCATAACTAGCCGTAACACTTCCTGCGATATGTTTCTTATTTCTTGGTGTATGTTTTCTTTTAAAGCTGCAAGTCCAGCAGTGCAGTCTGTGGTTTATTTACATATACCCGAGATTTCAAATAACCCCAAAGAATGAAGTCTGGACGCCACACCATACAGTTACTTTTACTGAATGAGAGAAAAAAAGGTGTTTGTTGAATATTGCGCGCATTTTCAGTGCCTCAGAAGCGAGTATTCTGCTTATTGACACGTCCCGAGAGTTGGAATTGCGCTTCGTCACTCATAATCAATTTTGAAGAAAACTTATCCTCTTCAAGGTTGAGGTTATGACGCGATTATGCCGCGTTCTTGGGGAGTAAACCAGTCCATGATTATTTTTAGTGAATTTTACATTGATTACTACAACATTTTCAATATTAGAATGACAGGAGATGTCATAAAAAAATATAAGGAATTTCTATAAGGTCATACTTTTGCACCATCCTGTACTTTCGTAAAAGATTTTTCTCTACTAATATCGAAATACGCTCTTAATACAATGAAATAATCCAAATATGTATGGTTCACCGCATTATTTACACACATATCAAAATCAATCAAGTCCAAATTCAAGATTGAGTCATTATCGATGTGAAACCTACATATAGATATGTATACGGTTATCTATTCACTAAAGTTAACCTTCAGTCACCGTGGTATTTGCGCCCGATGAGCCCGCAATCTCTCAGCGTCTATACATTATTCATAGTTTGTACCACCAATGCACTTAGTGTGCTACGTACCTTATATGCAGATTTTTTTTTCTGCCGAACGAATTGACTCCATGCTGCCTGATGTTAAGCAGTCAGTGAAGTCCCATAGTGATGGCTGTCATCCCAGCAGCCAGCAGGGCATTATGGCATGATGGCCCTCACCTTGACGGCCTTGAGTAAAGCTTTTTCACGCCCCGCTTAAAGGACCCGGGATCATAAGTGGAGAGAAACACGTGGACTGGTAAAGAGTTCCACATCTTTAGTGCGTGACGGTATCTGTTCTACCGTGTAAGAGTGGCACCTCAACCCAGCACGTGTCGTTCGGGATAGGAAAGGAGAGGGTGGGATTAGTTGAAAGAGCTCTTCGGAGCACTCACCGTGATAGATGCGGTAGAAGACAGCCATTAAGGCCACGTCTCTGTGTAATTGCAGTGACTCAAGAGTCTTAGCGGCCTCTGGATCCCCGATGATACGGACAGCACGCCGCTGCAACCTATCGAGGGCGTCCAATAAGTACTGAGCGGAGCCATTCCAAAGGTGAGAGCAGTATTCCACGCAGGAGCGTACCTGGGTCTTGTATAACAGACACAACTGCTCCGGCGTGAAAAACCTCCTCACCTTGTTCAGGACTCCGAGTTTCCGAGATGCGGATTTGATGACACCCTCGATGTAGTTCTTCTGGTTGAGATTTCTGCGTATGTCCAAACCCAGGATATTGAGGCTGTCTTGAATCGGTAGTGGAGTGTCCAGAAGAGAGGGATGGGGAAGAAATGGAGATATCTTGGCTGAGAATGCGCACACCTGTGTTTTCTTGGCGTTAAAGTCGATCAGGTTCTCTTCACCCCAATGCGAGATGCAATTCAGAACCCGCTCAAGCTCAGCAACAAGTGTTCGCCTATACTTCTCAGTATCGGCTTGCTTAGCCGCAGGGTGTCCAAGATATCGCCCATGTACAGTACTGTCATCTGCATAGCAATGTATGCCCCCAAAAGTGAGCATATCAGAACAGAAAAATAAAAAACAACTAAGTTCTGTATTTAAATATGATACGTTATTGTTATAAATTTTACCAACGTATGTTGATAAGTAATACAGATATTTTTGTTGGAAGATCATTTTAAGAGGTTAGTTTACTATTTATTTGTATCAAGAAAACTTTTCAAAAACGTGTTTTGAATACAACAGGGTTCTCAGAAATATGTTCAAGATTAACATATATTTTTTCCGCCGTCAAAATGTTATAGATTTAGCAAAAAAATGTTTGAGACAAGCCTATTTGGCTGTTGTCAGCGTCTTAAAGTTACCCATCAGTCCAAAACATGCTCTTATTTTGTCGGTGGCTCACGAGTCTTATAACATTTTCTTATCATGATCATTATCATCATCACCTGGCCATTGTCTACTGCTCGGCCTCTCCAAACATCATCCTATGTTCCATTTTATCTATTATATGACATGATTAAAGACATGATTATATAGAAAAGTAAATAATACTTCACTTTTTTCGTAAAATTCTAAAAGCTTCGTGATTCATCATTAATGTTTCTTATGACAAATGCGACGACATAAGTTCCACAGAAGCAAGTTTGCATGCAAGTTCATATATCATAAAACTAAAAGCAAGAATAAAAACTCATATCTTTTATGTTGTAAACTATGTAGTGCCAGTAGCCACATTTAAATTGCGTGTCATATGCAACGTGTATAAGAACTTTTGAATCGCTTATGTGCCAACTTTGTACGTCGTCAGTAACCGTCTGCGCACTTGTAGCGTATAATTGGACTTTAAATTTAGCAGTCTGAAATAATCTCTTGTTCTTGAAATTTATTGAGGAAGTAAAGTTTTAGGAGCTGTGTTTCTAAATAGAGCAATGTTTTGCTGAGTATAAATTAAGGTATACAACTGCTCTGTAATTTGTTCGCTGCCGATTTCTAGTAGCTAGAATACCTACTATGAATCTATACAATAAGGTTTAATTAGCGTACTTTCGTAGAGATATTGAATTTGCTTGATGTAGGTATCAAAGTAACAGTGTCCAAATATAGTTCATACATTACAACTATCGGCATAAAAACAATTTGGTCAATATCGATTCAACCACATATTATTACTAAAGAGTATGCTCAAATTATTGAAGACTTTTAGACAAGATAAAAAATCGTCTGGTGTTGACAGAATTCCATCTTAACTTGAAACTCAAATGAAACTTCTAGCGCTTCTACGGACAAAGTCAGAGCCAATTTTAAGTTATTTCAGTATGAATAAAAGTTTGTAATGCAACATGTGTTGGTGAAGAATATTGCTTTGATATGGACTTGTATACATTTGATGCTGAAGTTGTCTAAGTGCGAATCTTAATAAATAGGTATGAATTTGTTACATGTTACAAAGAAATGAAGTACATTTAATCCAAACACGCCAGACTTAAAATCCAATTGGTAAAGTTGTCAATCTGTATATTTTATAGTCTGCGCAGCAAGTACAGTAGAAACACATTAGGTATTTGGTTTATCCGGTGACCTAAACAGCCTTAAAGGTTCATAAAAAATATTATTTTTTTTTTTTATTTATATATAAATGGTATTGTACATATAAATTTAACAATATTAATTTTACTCGCCAAGCTCATTCGCTTGTTGGCGAGATACGCTCTTATTATCTACTTATAAATACGAATACCACATAATATGTAACATAATATTATAGTAAAAAAGAAAACAACAAAGAAATGAAATAAAAACATAGATTCTAACTTAAAGATAATATGAATATGGAGCTTAGAAATTGACTGCTCGAGGGTTTTGGTGAGCCTCAGCAATCGCGAGGTCTCCTTCACCGAGCAATAAATCCCTAAGCTTATTTTTTAACACATACTTGCTATATTTTGGTTCTTCTCTTAATATATTTATTCCATTAAATATTTTTGGGACTAGATATTCAGTCATTCTCTCTCCGTAATAGTTTTTAGGCTTTGGTTTCACCAATTTACTTTCCCTTGCACTTCTAGTATTGTAACAGTTTTCTATTCTATTTTTAAATTTATCATTATAATAGTTCTCTAGGGATATTAAGAAGTTAACTTTTAAATCTATAGGTAATATCTTACATACATTATACAATTGTTCATACTCTTTATTGCACATATCTTTAACTTTCTTACTTACTAAATACTTAAGCAATCTTGTTTGTATATTTTTAATCTCCTTTATGTATGATGGAAAGGTGCGTCCGTATATGCTTAGACCGTAGCTTAGTAAAGAATCAGCAAGGGCATAGTAAACTATTAATAACGTTTGTTTATTGATGACTGGTTTAAGCTGGTAAAATGTACTCACTACAGATCTTAATCTATTGCCTACGTCATTAATATGAGGTTTCCAGTTGAAGTTTTCATCTATTTTTAATCCTAGGTATGTATACATTTTTACAGATTCTATTTCTGAGCACTTACAGTTTGTTTTGTTATTGTGTAAACAATCATATGTGTGTCCTACTATTTTTAACTGATCCTTACTCATGACTCTGGCTTTGTGATTATAAGGTGAGTATATGTGCATGTACTTAGTTTTATTTAGGTTTAAAATAATTCCGTTGTCGTGTGCCCACTGTGTAATATTCTCAAAATCGCTCTGCATATTTAATTGAGCCTGTGATAGATCTTTAGAGGCGCACAGGAGACACATGTCATCGGCATACATGAATACTTGACAACTATTTACAACGTTAGCAACACTATTTACATGCATTATATACCCCACGGGCCCAAACACCGAGCCGGTCGGCACACCAAGATCAACAAGAGCCTCTTCTCCCATGACTCCATTGACTTTCGTGCGTATTTTTCTGTTGGTGAGGTAGTTTTTGAACCATGTGTTCGTGGGACCGCGGATACCGCACTGCAAAACGTTTATAATGATTCAATTATAAACGTTTTGCAATTAATATCAAAGAAATTCTCATTATTCTTAGTTGTGTTAAAGATTCGACATTTTTAAGAGTTCACTTATCGACATAATGAAATGGCCAAATCTCTACGTGACATCTTAATTGATGATCTATTGTGAGATAGCAAAAATTATAGCCCAAACAAACTTTTCTTTCACAAAAGATGAATACTAAACTTTAAGACAATGTGAAGAAAGACAATCTTTTGTGGCATAAGATTTGACTTATTCTGAAATCGTTTAAATCCGCCCGACATATTTTGAAATGATCTAAAAATCAAATGGCAAATATGAGACGAATATCTCACAAAAGAAGTCAGGCTCAATAATATTGCTGAAGGAATAAAATACCTATGTTCTTGAAATAGTATCAATTTAACCTTTATCAGAACTAACGGAATCGTATATATTAGTTATGGGTGTACGAATGAATTCACAACGTTTTATCATCATCAGCCTTTAACAGTCCACTGCTGGACTAGGCCTCTCCTTTGAAAGGAGGAATTGGCCTATACCAACCCGTTTGGCTAGCGTGGTATAGAAAAACCACGCTGGGCAAACGGGTTGGTATAGGGTTTGTATCAAGTGTTCCGTCTCTTACAGTGCTGTTCTCTGCATAATATGCTCCCTCTGTCGGCTCTTACGACACCCATGGGATGATATGGGGTGGTGACGTTCTGTATTCTTAATCCGTCACCACACAGACAACGGCCAACCGGCAACTTACGGGTTTGGAATACTACGTTTTTGTAAATATAAATAATAGAAACCGTCTTACCATAATAAGTATATTTATCTTGAATTTATTTACATTTCTGATGTTTGGTCCTACCGAAAAAGAACTATAGTATCTTTGCGAAGAAATGAATATCTCACGATGACATCAAACGCTATACTGACACTTCTAATCCAAAACCACTTTAACCAAAAGCGATTTAGGAGAGTCCTATGACCGGCAGTGCACAAGGTTGTATGATAGCATTGTTTCTTAAATAATTTTAAATAATCCATGACATTTCTTGTGACAGTTTAAGCAATATTTTAGTAAATTGTAAAGTAAAAGTGTTAAGTACTCCGAAAAAATATAGGTGATTTTAAATTCCGCTGATAATCGTCAAGCCGCCATATGTTATGTCTGCACTGACGGGCGGTTGCCTTGTTGTTGGTTCTCGGTATTACATACAGTGCGGTGCATTAGTGTGATGGCTCCACCGCTAAGCCTAATGGGGTGACCGTTCGAATGCCACACACAGATTTCGGGTTAAATCCCATGGAACGCGGTTATGTGTGCATTGAGCAACTTAATTTTCCGTGATTTATTCGAGAGGAAATCTAAGTTCTGAGAGTTTATTGTCCATAAACACTTTCTTCGATAATAGTAGGGGAGACGATAAACTAATGTATGTCACTCTGTAGGTGGCCCTGCCCGGGCAGTGGCATATATTGGTATTTCTTTATTCTCACTGGCAGATAATACAGCTCCTTTAGCTCCAGCAGCTGCGCTTTGTAAAAAATAAGTTTCATTATTCTGTATTCTCTATCTTAATAATTAAAGTAACAAATAGTAGCTGTTGACGTCTCAATTCCCCGGTAATAGATAGTCTGCATCAAGACTCCATGTATTATAATTACGATGTCCGTCGGAGGCTAATTCTGGCGGAGCACTCGTGAGCCCATTTATTAAGGTCTAATTGGCATCCCAGACTGAAATTAGAGTTGCTTTGTTATGCAGGTTGTTCTGCCCGTGGTTAATCGTATGTGCTGAGATGTATGACTCGAATAATACACTTCGTGTATGTGAACTCAGGATCAGTTTGCCGCTTCAGTAAATATAAAATCTTGTAGTAACAAGTGAGGTCGTGAGTTTTAATTCAATTTGTAAGCCAAATAGAAAACATATTTAGAAGCCTGTGAAAGATTTCAACGGGATTTTTTTTTCTCAATTGTTGAGAAATTATCATATTTGCATTGGCAAAGAAACATTTCTTTCAAAGGTCGTAAATTAACTACCAAAAAGTTTTATACATGTTATAAAAAAGGCCCAATCACATCAGTTTATGGAGAAATAAAAAAAATGACTGAAATCGTAACTGAAAATTTTTCCCCGACTTTTAAAAGGGTAAGGATCTCAATTCTAAGGTGTTTTATATAGATGTTACCTCAAAACTTTTGATGATATTTTTTTATTTGAATGCTTGTTCCTATTGTGTGGTTCCACATCAAGATTTTGAGTGATCTTTTTAATTTCATATAATTATCTTAATTAATTTCTGAATTCGTTTTTATAATTCCTGTTGTTAACAGCAATTACTACAGAATTACAGAAACATATATTTCATATTAATACATCAAGTAGATTTTGGTTGTATGTATATTTAGACCCATAGTTTTAGCATCGTATTCTAGAATTATCTTCTGAACCGAAGGTTCTTGCCTGAATGCTTTACCTCACGTAACAAAGCAATGATGAAGTGTCAGTTAGTTTGATCTGATTGCTTGATTGCATTATGCATGTGTGCAAATCTGTGTCTGTGTGGGTTGATTGTGACAGCGAAATATAGTTTGAATGGGTCTGCCTATCTGTAACTGGAACCATTAGATATTGCTCATAGACTTGGTCTGTTGTTGACGCAATCTAGGAATAGGAGGAATATTGTTATATGTGTTGGAATATGTACCTATGTCTTACGCAATTGAATATTACGTAATTATTAACATCGGGTTGATAGGTTTCAATAAGAGTGATGAGACAATCAAGAAGCAGTAATATAGTATGATCAAAATTTTCGATTAGAATTTGATTTTTCGGTTGGTTGTATGGAGTGATTTGTATTTATAAGAAAGAAGTTTATAGCATTCTGATAGGAAATACTACCCGCCAATCTGTGGTCTACTGTGCTAACAAAAATCTCTGGTAATACGGCCATGTTGGTATTTTTTTTCTACGATCACTGAACAAGTAAATTTTGGAACACTAGACAACGATTTGATATATCGAATATATCAAATCGGTGACCGTTTGTGGCATTTTCATCTGAGCGCTACCGTGCTTCGGAGGGCACGTAAAGCTGTCGGTCCCGGCTCTTGTCTAAGGATAAGGGTCGTTAGGCCATGTCGGAGGCCTTTGGGCGGTCTGAAAACTCCGACACCAGAGTTGGCCACACACTCACACGAAAAACAAACAAACAAACAAACAGTATAATGTAAACTATGGCCTTTTATGAATTATCGATCCAAGTAACTGATATATGATACACGACGATAGAGCTTCTAACAGCCAACGTTAGAACGTATTCCTTGCAATTACGCCTAACAACGTAACGTATTTCATCTTGTCCATACAGCGTAGCGTTTCATTATTGTGATCGAGTATAGACAATTACGGAAAACCATTTGTATCAAATAGCTATATTTTGGTCTGAGATAAAATAGATTATATTTGTAAGCTTGGATGCTTTTAATTGGCATTACATTTCTCACAAATACTACCGGGCTTTGAAGATATATCTTATTTGATATAATTATACGTTTAGGTACTAAATTTACAATAGTTATAGGTATAGGGGTAAAAAATTTACAAAGTTGAAAGTTTTCAGTGTCGGATATTATTATTAAACTTAAAACTCAAATAAAAGCTTATTTGATAAATAGATATATGTCAAAAGTGGAATGGGTAACAATCGTATTTAAGGCCAGAATATGCAGGTACCACGAAAACTAAGCATACGTCTAGGACTTTTAGTGCAGCACCTATAGAAGAAATCGCCATTATAACTAGTCATTTTTCTTTTAAATATAATCATGAGAACGCTCTAAGGGTGTTTTTAATATCCTCCGGGTTTCATCACGCATGCGGGATTGCCCCGCCTGCGTAAACCCCGCAAATGTCATTTTCATACAATTATTTATTGTAATGCGTGGAATATGCATGCGGGACGCGGGGCGTGATCCTGGGCAGCGGCAACGTGCGGGGCCCCCGCGTGCGTGAGCGCGTCTATGAAAACCAGTGTTCCAGCAAGAATCCTCCTTTCAAATAACAGGCCATACTGTGACCTTGTCTTCTTATTTCGTCTTTTGTGAATTAAATAAATGATTAACAACTTTCTGAGTTTGTCCTCCATTATACACAACCACAACGCATAGCAGCCCGCATAAAACTATATCGAAGGCTACCGGGTTTCACGCTGCGTGAAATTTTCTGCGTGCAGGGCAATCCCGCATACGTGATGAAACCCGTATGATATTAAAACACCCTAAATAATGTAATTCAACTCTTCCTATATCAGCAACCACAATTCGTTAAGCACATAATCATCAAAATTTCAAATAAAGCAAAGCCAAAATATAAAAGGCTGACATCTCAAAGTCATTGTAGCGAGACATCTGCGTCACAAAGGAACTTTAAACTAAAGAGCTAAGGTGCAACCCGACGCCTTGTTAGCTATGCGGTGCCTGGCTTACAGCTCTCCACCCGAAATACCAGCTTCATTAAAAACTGCCTTCTTTAAAAAGGATACAAGTTGTTTCGTCGTCGTCGCAATTTCGGTAATATTGAAGAGAAAAAAAAGCAATGAATCTGAATTTGTTTCGGCCTTTCTCCTCAAGAAATAATTTAGCTAGGAAAGCCGGTATCATCTAGAACCCTATTCTATATTTGACTCTATATTGACTTGTATAAGTGTTGTAAACCACCAAAATGCAGAAATAAGTATGTCTTTGAGGCAGTGTTAACCATTTTCTTTTTTTGTATTCATTACAGTTTTCCAATAACTTTTAGTTCATTTTGTATTTATCGTAATAAGTAAAATATTATTTTAAACTTCACGTTTATGTTTCGTATTATCTTGGATGAAATCCAATATTTCTGTAGAATTTATTCCTAAATGTATTTCAAAAGTTATCCATCATTTATTTATTATATTCTACAAAAAATATTTTACAATAAACGATAAATTATAATAGCAAAATACATTTCTCATTAAGAGTTTTTGGAATCACAAATGATTGCTATACTGCCACTGTGTTCAATTGGGCTATAGTCACCGCGCTTCATTGGGCGGAATAAAGTACAGACATTATGAAAGGTGCAAAAAAGTGAATAACCGGTGTCCATAATTCTTAGATTTCGGTTCTACTGATTTGCACTATATGTCGATAAGACTGAAATACCTATTAGTCATAATGTCTCTAAAGTTAATATGACATTGCCCTTCAAGAGAAGACCAAGGTGTGTCTACGATTACCTACGCTCATCTGACACTTGTGAATCTCTTGTTTTAACATTACTAAAGTCAAAAAAACATCATCGTAAAAATAACGTACATAAAGTGTCAAATAATGACACAATAATATGTACAATCCCCCAATTACCAATATTTCACCAAAAAAGTAATCGCAAAAGACATACTCTTAAGTGACTAGAATCAAGAAATCTTGACTCATGTAACACAACTTCGTAAGGGAGATGTTCAATGCATTGGCAACACATCGCCTTTTGTTCTATACGACGTTCGATCTCACTAGATAAATTTATTAAGATAGCTTGCAGACATCTGTTTGATCTTCGATAGGGGATGTAAGGCGATGGACGCCATTGCAAGAGATCTTGCGCAGAAGCTATATTGGAGCAGTAGCTCTAAATCTAATATTTTGTTGATCTCGCAAGTATAAAATATGTATTTGAAACTTGAGACGCCTGTGGTGATAGCAATGTAATAAGGCTACATTTAAGTAAATATAATGTTGTATTGTTTAATTCATCTGTAAGTTGATTCTCTGATCACGATCAGGTTAAATTCACTTACGGCCAATTTCCATCACTTATTTTTCTTTTGCGGGAGTGACTAACATTAGCGTTTGTGAATACTGGACAAAAACAAAACAATATTAATCTATATACGAAAGTATGTTAAACAGCCCGTTTTTGAGTAAATAATATTAGTAGAACACCACTAAATAACAGAGTAACAAAGTCTAGCTCGCTATTTTCACCGAGATAAAAATACTCCAACTTTGTTCAAACGCATAAAATACTGCTAACTAGTAGGTACTCTTAAACCGAGTTACTAAAAGATAAAATAAGATATAAACTTAAAATTAAGTTTTAAAACCGTCAAGACTTGTATTATTTACTTTAAAAACAACTACAGAGTTTGAATAAATAAAAATATGTACAAGCCGTGTTCCAAGTTGCGAGTATTTTCTTTGTTTTACTTGCATACAATTCTGTATTCACCAACAAAGTTAATCTATATGCAAAATGAAACTCCGTAGCGTACATTTTGAAAGGTACTTGTCGCATTTAGGTACCTATGTGTTTAGCTTTACCGAGAATAAAGCAAGTAAGCATAATCCATTGCTGAAATCAGTAAGTTCTGTACTGGCACATTATATACAGCTTTCAGATGGAAGCTTTTTCCGTCGTTCTGTTTTTTCCTTAAGAATGGCATATCTCAATAAGACTAACTTTACCCTTTATAGGTGAACCTGGTGAACTTTTGACCATCGTCTGTCTAAAATAACTGAAATAGCTTCGGCCAAGTAAAACTTCTGATGGTTCAAACGTGGCTATACTATGCACGTACATCAAAGCAGTAAAAGAAAACGCTGTACCTTTATGCACAGCGTTTTCTTTTACTCCTTTTAGTACCTACTCTACTAGTAGAAAAGGGATACAAAGCTCAGCTGTTTGCCAGTTGATACCTCCACTATGCTTTATCCAGATGGCAGCGTCTTTAATCGATGACAAATCGCTGGGGATCCTGAGTAGGTCTGTGAGGGTGATGTGTAGCAGCGATATAAACGCCACTATTGTATTGACACAAGCCTAAAGTTTTTTATGCACTATATAATTACTAAGAATTATGAAAAATATGTTGCAGTGGTTTATAATGGCTCGTGCTGGTTTGTTTTCTTAAACTATAGTACCTATACGATTGAAGACTACGAAATGTATGCAGATATACAATTGAAATATGAAATAAACGTAAAGGGAATGTTTCGAGTAGGACAAAATTTAGACTACGTACTTGCAATTATCACAAACGTTGTTTGACCTCTCTTGTACCACATTTTCAGCGAAGTTGACTACACAAAGCAGCACTCGCGTTTAAATTTGTGTATGTAATATATACCTCCTAAGTTCTGGGGAAACAGAGATGTTTTCGTAAAGACCTATTTAAAAGCAATTTGGCAACTGTACCTACTTGCAATGTAAAGGAGAAAAGCAGAATTAATTTATCCAGTGCCTACATTATCGGGACACAATTTACTTTAATTGAAAAGTTTAGTTAGCGAAGCGTTGGCTAAGAGTACCTATATGGCTGTATTTGAGCAACCCTATTAAGATATTTTCTTGTTATGCTATAAGATACTTTAGACCAAATAATATAAGATGCACATTTAATTACAACACATTTTCATCAAACTACTCAAGTTTGTTTTTGAGAAAGCAACTTTATTTATTTAGGATAAGAATGAAATTTCGATTACGAATAATCGTCATTTATGGCACCAGAACTGTAACAAAAGGATTAGCATAGGTATAGTTCGCTTCGATCACAAACCGCTAATATATTCTTATAGGACATTCTGACACATAAAAGCATCATCATTGAACATATGATAGATATTATTTTATAAGTCATTTAGAACCTTTTTGTAAGTAAAGAAGTTCTTTAGGTACTTGAAAATAAATGTAAACTAAACCAACAACTAGATCCACGGACAGGAAGCATCTCACTCTTTATAACATGATCATACTATCAATCCATCTGCATGAATGCTCTAAATAAGTCAAGAAAACTCATCCAATAGAGTCGCAACTAAGCTAAGGGGCACGGACGTGTGGAATTGAATAGTGGAAACTGGGATAGCCCACTCATCAATCGCGAAGCTCGAACGTTCACTATCAATTTAAACTTGGCAAATTCACTTCGCCGAGTTTCGTTCGAGTAGATTTGGATAGTATGTGAGGGGAAATGCTTAGAGAAATGTGCCAGTTTGTAAGCATTGAATTGCGCGTGATGTTATTGTCATGTGTGAGGGGCGGAAGAAATAGGTTTTAGAAAGGTAAAATAAGACGTCATATATTTTGTAAAATGTTGGCTAAAGGCAATAAAATCAATTCATATTATTGTCACGAGTTTAGTATGCATGGCAAAAATATAATGCATAATTATGATGGTCGAGAGAACGATTTGAATAGTGTTTAGACATAAAATGCTATGGATAATAATTTAATTAGTATATTTTTGGCTTTTCGTAAACTTATTTGATGAATACACTTTTTATGAATGTTTTATTTAGTTTTCTTGAGTGCACATATGTACGTAGTAGTCTAATCGCATGGTCGTTTATCATTTAATTTACACCCTATTACGCAAGCAAAATATAATTAAAATAAATAATATTATTACCAATGATAAATACACGCTGATAGCAACATTAATGAGTCGGCGTACAGTACCTCGTACTACCAGAACACCTTCGTAAATAGTATTTGTAATGTAGCTTGGACGACCCGGTGGCGTAGCGGGAGTGTATGACTTGTACGCCACTGGTCTCGGGTTCATTCCTGCCGACATTTTGTATGCGTGTATATGGATATTTGTCTTGATCTGGGTGTTTCTACTTTGTTTACCATTGTTTAGAAGCTATACCTATATAGGCGAATTTAGTAACAATGGACACTAACCTTACATCTGCCTTTAATTAGTCGTTCTAATATACAAAGTAGCCTAGATAAACTGTAATTAACTCGTAAGTGGCATGTATATCGGGACCTTCGATTTCAGATAATTCCTGTGAATGTTTTATATAATATATTATATGCTGTTAGTTAGCCTAATAAATAAATAAATTAAGGCTTGTATTTAATGCAGCATCTAAGTAATACGAATACAAGTTTCAAAAATAAATAGAGTGGGTACCATATATAATGGGTTGGCAGCTAATAAGGAGTATCGTAATAAGTAAAAAGTAGCATATTAATATGTCAGTTATAAGCTTCGTTTTAATTTAAACGAGCAGTCATTTTTTTTTGGGAACTGAATTAGTATCTAAGCGGAAACTTTATGATGAATAAAAATTAGAAAATGGGCATTCATAAATAATACAAATTTAAATATTTGGCAAATGATTTATTAATACTGAGCCGCATTTTATCTTAAATGAAGTGTTTTAAGCCATGTTGACGGAACCCTGCTTCGCAGGGCTCCTATTTTTGGCTACAGGGTCACGAGAAAACCTAACATAACCTACTACTAACACTATTAGTCGCCAAGTCATTATTTATAGCTCCCCGGCTAATATTTCAATTGACTTGTATAGTTTATTTGCTACCTAAACGCAGCTGCTTGTTTTTAGTTTTAATAACACCCTTAGTTTTGAATCTTATTTAATATAATAGTCGCGAAAATATTTAATCGCTAGCAAGTTATTTTATTAGTTGCAAACATTTAGTCATCTTTTAAGTTATTAGTCACTTGCAAAATAATAAGCTATAAATTAATAAGTAGGTCAACAGTACTGTCCATTCCAGCTGCATTACTTCAATAAAAAGTCAGACTTTATCATCAAAGTGCTCCTAAACATATCTCAGATAAAGTTTAACTTTATTAGTACCGATTTTGTTCGCTTTAAAATAAAAACTTATTTTGCTCATATATATGTAAAATACGGTAATTTAATCCCCGTTTTTCGTCCAGTTAAACCACCATTTTTGTTTGAAACTACTTATTTCTGTTTACTGCTTCAGTTAACTTGATGCTTAGCAGAATGTTTACGTCAGTACTGTAATTTCTGTTCTCATATGTTTTCTTAAAAGGTAACTCTACCATTAAGAATTAATTCTGAATCACTTTTGAATTTACTGCAGAGTTTTCATACAGCCAACTGACACAAAATTAATATATCCCGACTCGTAACAACTTTTTATATCCACATGAATCCTGCTTTAAAAAGCGATAAGTATTATCATCATTTCAGCCTTTAGACGTCCACTGCTGGACATAGAACTACCTCAAGGCTCGATGCGCATGCTTCAACATAAAGCCTATATGTGCAAGTAGGGTCTGCAAAATGTTTGAGCAAAATACCAAATTCAAGCAGTCTGTTACCATTCTAATTATTTATTTGTATCTCCTAAGGTATTTCAGACATAGTAGACGCATTCTCTTGAGTATAACGACCCCGTTCATTCTCAAAAGGTCATCAATTAGATCATAGCATTCGGAATAGTAACTTGGTGCCTGCAGACGAGACTTGCTCGGAATACGGATAATTATGCAGCGGCGAAGATAATTCATTGTATGCATCATGGATATCGTAACGATGTAATTTGTGTCATCAATGTTGAAATATACGCGGGCGTGTTAATATTCTCGTATTGGAATGTTACTATTTTTCGACTTTATTGGCACTGTATATCTTGAGGTGTTTGTTAAGAGGCAGCGATAGCCTAGTGGAGATAGCAACGGACTGTCATGTAGAGGGTATCTTGTTAATTATCGCTTGAGACCTCCGATCAGCAGTCGCATACGCTATCCCCTGGACCACGGAGGCAGTCTATGTCTATGTAATTTTGTAATCCTATATATTTATATGGGATTACAAAGTTATTTATGCAGTTGATGTATCTCGAAAATTGGACAGAAATGGAAAAATATTTTCGTTTTTTCTTGATTTATATACTAAATACCAATTGTATTCTAAATTTGAAGCTTCTATGTCTGCTAAAAATGCCTTAGACTTTTGATGATCCGTCAATGAGTGACAAAATTAAGAAACTTTGACTCGTTATAATTCTTAAACTAGGTACTGGTTCAAATTGAATGACATTTGAAATATACCATGTTTATACAATGCCTGCTTGGTTACTAAAAAATAAGGCTTCTAGTTTTATCCACAAAGAGGAATCTACGGATCTATCTATAGATCGAATATGGAATTCCGTAGTTAATCCATCCAATAAAAATGGAATATTGAAACTGGCCGTAGATTTTATCATTAATACGTGAGGTTAAGTGCAAACAACTTACCTTAATAAATATGAATTACGAGACTACAATATATGATATCGGTATTTACAATACTATATATCCAGACTAACATAACGAAACAGATTACATAGAGTACACCAGGACTGATCTAGAAATATAAAGGCGGACAATAGCAACTCTCGTAAATCGGAGATAAACTGAGAACACTGTTCTTTATTGGAGGCTTATATTTCGTATGCAGCTATTTCGTATTGTTGATGGTTGTACGTAGGTACGTATATCGCTACTAGGCTAATAACCTTATGAGATTTCGGTCTGAGTTGGAAAATATTTTCTCTGCTTGGAAATAAGTTCGATATTCGGTTGATTTTGTGAATAAAGTTACTGTTAAAAGTGCAGAGGATATTATAACTCTTAATTGCGATTTCTAACCATTCAAACTACGACAAGTGATCTGGTTCATAGTCAGGTGACCAGTCGCAAAAAGTCAATCTTCTGCGCCTGGCAGAGTACAAATAGTCACTCAGTCTAACTGAGCCTGAATATCTATGTCAGTAGTTAGGTACAGAAATCTTCAATAATGTTCATACATTAGTGAAAACTGCAGATAATAGCTTTCTCAACACTTCACGCCACATCAGTCGAGAAAGTACACCTAGATCTCCAAAACAAATGTTTTAAATGCAACCAGGATAACACTATTAGAATGATGATGATCAGTCAGATCAGATAGTCTATAACTGTCTCATATAAACTTACAAAGTCAAACAATAATCTCAAATAAACGCCCGTAAAGAAACTACTTCAAAACATAACAACAACACGCATCTACCCAAAAACTCGTAATCATAATATAAAAAGTTATTCCTGGTGTTGTCTAACAAAAAGTAGCGAGTTTTCACGTGGATTCTTGGCCGACTCTCTCGGTAATTGGCCGGTCGACCGCTCGAGAGCCTGAAGTTGCATGACACAGATCGGCCATACGCTTGCCTGAAATGTATGAGATAATGGTGCTACAAGTTTTATGAGCCGAAGCGGAACATGTACGAAAATAAAACGTGATACTGTTTATTTTGAATACTGTTGAATGAGGAAGACTAATAGAAATGGATGATGATGGAAATATGTTTTGTGAATAAAAAGTATTTCAGGAAATAATTTCGCTGTAAAATGCTGAGTTCGAAGTGAGTAAACATGTCAAAATGACCTTTGACCTTATTTTTATTTGACTACATATATATTTTTATTGTAATATGTTTACTCGGTTTCATAGCAAAAACGTTGTACTGTTTTTAACGATATTTGTTTTGAAACCTGAATTTAAGTCATCCACATCTCCACTAATTACGTATAATTTTACTCATATTATTTGTGTATTCAGGGCGTGACAGAGAGGATTACCTGCATTTTAAACTGGTAATGAATGAGGAATTTTTAAAAAGAAGAAAATAAAGTACTTTGTAACTTTAGGTAAATTTTATGCTCTAGGATGCCCGCAGCTACGACCGTATTTTTTTAAATCAACCTTTCTGTTTTCTTAGTACACCTTTTCGCTTCCTAAAGAACATTCACGCCTATTTCAGCCTCTTGTGTACAATAGTTTTGGTTGTAGCTTGTCTGTCAGTCCGTAAGTAACGCAAGGATTTTATAACGGGTGGCGCAAAAGTAATGACCCTATTTGGTTCAGCTACAACTTTGTTCCTTCATTAGAAAACTAGAATTAGTTATTCAAATATGTATATTTGTGGCATGAAGTTTAGTTGCATTATGATTTAAATATGATGTCTATTAAATGTGGTCAAAATTTAAAGACCAGTTGAAAAAAAAAAATTAGTCCAGAGTTGAAGCACATTTCAGACCTATTTATAACATTTTCCATAACTAGCCGTTACACTTCCTGCGATATGTTTCTTATTTCTTGATGTATGTTTTCTTTTAAAGCTGCGAGAGTGTATGGTTTGTTTACATACACACGAGATTTCAAATAACCCCAAAGAATGAAGTCTGGACGCCACACCATACAGTTACTTTTACTGGATGTAAAGGTGTTTGTTGAATAATGCGCGCATTTTCAGTGCCTCAGAAGCGCGTATTCTGCTTATTGACACGCCCTGAGAGATGGAAATGCGCTTCGTCACTCATAATCAATTTTGAAGAAAAATTATCCTCTTCAAGGTTGAGGTTTATGAAGCGTAATCGCTTCTTCCACGTTCTTGGGGAGTGAACCGGTCCATTATTATTTTAAGTTAATTTTACATTTGATTACTACAAAATTTTCAAGATAAGAATGACAGGAGATGTCATAAAAAATATAAGGAATATCTATAGGGTCATACTTTTGCGCCATCCTGTACTTTCTAAAAGATTTTTCTCTACTAATATCGAAATACGCACTTAATACTAACGAAATCCCGATGCTAGATGCAACGTGTGACCTCATACCCAAAACCTTTGTCTTTGACAAAAAATACTGCATACAACTGCAAGAAGAGCACAAGGATAGCTCTGGTATACACGAAGTTAGAGTATACACAGACGGCTCAAAAACGAAGTATGGGACGGGTGCCAGAGTATTCTCCCATGACTTGAACATCAATTTCTCAACATCACTTGGTAAACTCAACACCATCTTCACACACAGTCACAGACAGTGCCTCAGTACTACAAGCTCTCGGCGGCAACTGCTTTAACAGCGGCCTAATTATGAAGTGCTACCAAGAGCTACAGAAAACTGCAGCGAGGAACCGGGTCACGCTCCAGTGGATACGAGGACACAGTGACTCCACGGGCAATGACGCAGCAGACCAACTGGCAAGGAAAGGATCGGACACAACAAATCTGGGACCCAAACCAATTGTTCCGATACCGTTCAAACAACTAAAAACGTGGTTACCCGAGAGAACCCTACAATAACATGAAAAAGAGTGGGCAGAGTTGAAAGAGTGTAGGCAATTCAAAGCTGCCATTCCCCAATTTTAACAAACGACTCTCGCAAAACCTGCCGCACTCCAACAGGAAGACACTCAAGCATCTGACTGGCATACTATCCGGCCACTGTCCACTAAATAAGCACCTCTACAATTTCGGCGTCACGGACAGCCCACTATGCAGGCGCTGCATGGAGACCGAAGAAACACTCGCTTATGTGATCCCAGAACCATTAGCAAAGCCATACGTAACACTAGTCAACTCATGGCATGAGTAACATGCGACAACCATGTCACTGCTTACGCACAATGGCCCATTTCAGTTGCTAAGTGCGGGTAACACCTGTCCAACTAACTAAATAACTAACGCTTTTAATACAGTGAAATAATCCAAATATGTATGGTTCACCGCATTATTTACACACATATCAAAATACGCTCTTAATACAATGAAATAATCCAAATATGTATGGTTCACCGCATTATTTACACACATATCAAAATCAATCAAGTCCAAATTCAAGATTGAGTCATTATCGATTGGAAAGGCGTCATACATATGTATACGGTTATCTATTCTATTCACTAAAGTTAACCGTCGGTCACCGCGGTGTTTGCGCTTGATGAGCCGCAATCTCTCAGCGTCTATACATTATTCATAGTTCGTACCACCAATGCACTTAGTGTGCTACGTACCTTATATGTAGATACGCGCTGTACCTAATAGAAAACAAGTCAGAGCAAATAGAATCGATATTTACTTACATGGATGTTTGCTAGATGTTTGTTTTGCAAACGGTTAATGGTGACAGTTGCCTGTCCCAATAATCACATACGCATTGTATCTTTTGTCGAACAGGGGATCCGTGTCAGGGTGTCCTAATATGTAAGTAATAAACTTGGATATCAACGATATGAGATACCGCTGTGTAATTTTATTAGATCCTGTTATACTTTTAAATGTATTTCAATGTGATAACCGATATCTTTTCAAGCGCAATCCAGTGGTAACTACAGAAGATTATTTTGTCAGATGACGTAATTTACAAGTTATGTAAATAGCCAAACGTTCAAAATGTAGAACCCAGAAACAATATAATAGTGAACAACATTATTTTCTTTAAACCACGATGACAAACCGAACAAATTAAACGTTGAAAGCACAAAATCTCACACTTCTAGCTGTCAAATCAATCTCCAAAAGCTCTTACGATTTAAAACAGGCAAAGCGATTTCCGTCGTTGACACGCTACAAAATGGCGAAAATGGAGGGAACTCGATCAAATCGCCTTTAAACTTCATCCCGTCTCTTGCGACTATATGCATGCAAAATACAAGCTATTTATTCTTACCGCAGATTTTTGAGATCGTTTTATAAATCTGGAGAAAGTATTTTTGTGTTGAAGAGGGTGTTGGTGGTAAGATATCTGTGTAACATTTTTAAACTGTATAGTATGCCAGAGGTGTTTAATGTTCACACTGCCAGCAGTAGTACCCAAACCTAAAATACATATTGATTAGGTTATTGTACACAGGCGAACTAAAACTCACCTATTAATTCAAAACCGAGGTACGGTTCAATTTTTGTCGCTGGCTCAGCATCATCTTGTATCCCTTTGTATTTGTTGTATTAAATGTTAAGATCATTATTATATACCTACAAAAGTAAATAAAAATATATTCTTACTCAAATATTCTTAAAATCTTTCTGATTTTCTTATAAATTCTAGCCAATATATTGTTCATGACAAATGCGACGACGTAACTTACACAGAAGCAAGTTTGCATGCAAGTTCGTATATCATAATACTAAAAGCAAGAATAAAAACTCATATCGTTTATGTTGTAAACTATGTAGAGCCGGTAGCGACATTTAAATTGCATGTCATATGCAGCGTGTATAAGAACTTTTTAATCGCTTATGTGCCAACTTTGTACGTCGTCAGTAACCGTCTGCGCACTTGTAGCGTATAATTGGACTTTAAAATTAGCAGTCTGAAATATTCTCTTGTTCTTGAAATTTATTGTGGAAGTAAAGTTTCAGGAGCAGTGTTTCTAAATAGAGCAATGTTTTGCTGAGTATAAATTAAGGTATACAACTGGACTGTAATTTGTTCGCTGCCGATTTCTAGTAGTTAGAAAGTACCTACTATGAATCTATAGACAATAAGGTTTTATTAGCGTACTTTCTTCGATATATTGAATTTGCTTGATGTAGGTATCAAAGTAACAGTGTCCAAATATAGTTCATATATTACAACTATTGGCATAAAACAATTGGTCAATATCGATTCAACATAATATAACTGAAAAGTATGCTCATATTATTGAAGACGTGCACAAGAAAAAAATCGTGTGGTGTTGACAGAATTCCATCTTAACTTGAAACTCATATGAAACTTCTAGCGCTTCTACGGACAACGTCAGAGCCAATTTAAAGTTATTTCAATATGAATAAAAGTTTGTAATGCAACATGTGTTGGTGAAGAATATTGCTTTGATATGGACTTGTTTACATTTGATGCTGAAGTTGTCTAAGTGACTATCGTTAAAACTTGTGATGATGCGAATCTTAATAAATAGGTATGAATTTGTTACATATCACAAAGTAATGAAGTACATTTAATCCAAACACACTAGACTTAAAATCCAATTGGTAAATTTGTCAATAATATTATGTATATTTTATAGTCTGCGCAGCAAGTACAATAGAACACATCAGGTAAGTATTTGGTTTATCCGGTGACCTAAACAACCTTAAAGGTACATAAAAAATATTCATGATTCAATTATAAACGTTTTTTAATAAATTTCAAAGAAATTCTCATTATTGTGATTTATTTTAAAGATTCGACATTTTAAAAAGTTCACTTGTCGACATAATGAAATGGCCAAATCTCTACGTGACATCTAAATTGATGATCTATTGTGAGATAGCAAAAATTATAGCCCAAACAAACTTTTCTTTCACAAAAGATGAATACTAAACTGTAAGACACTGTGAAGAAAGAATATTTTGTAAAGACACACACAAGATTTGACTTATTCTGGGATCGTTTAAATCCGCCCGACATATTTTGAAATGATCTAAAAATCAAATGGCAAATATGAGACGAATATCTCACAAAAGAAGTCAGGCTCAATAACATTCTGAAGGAATAAAATATGTTGTTGAAATAGTATCAATTTAACCTTTATCGGAACTAACTGAATGGTATATATTAGTTATGGGCGTATGAATAAATTCACAACGTTTATGTAAATATAAATAATAGGAACCGTCTTACCATAGTAAGTATACCTATATTTATCGTGAATGAATTTATTTAAAGGTGTTGGGAACTTCTGTTGCTTGAGCAGACCGAAAAATCTATAGGATATTTGCGAAGACTGAAGAATTTCCACATCAAACCCCATACTAGCACTTCTAATCCAAAACCCCTTTAACCAAAAGCAAAAGCGAATTAGGAGAGTCCTATGACCGGCAGTGGACCGCAAGGCTGTATGATATCATTGTTTTTTAAATAATTTTTAATGATCCATGACTTTTTTGTGACAGTTAAAAAAATACTTTATCATAGTAAATTGTAACGTAGAAAGTGTTAAGTACTCCGAAAAATCTAGGTGATTTTAAAATCCGCTGCAAATCGTCATGCTGCAATATGTTATATCTGCACTGACAGGCGGTTGCCTTGTTGTTGGGTCTCGGTATTACATACAGTGCTGTGCATTACTTTGATGGCTCCACCGCTAAGCCTAATTGGGTGACCGCTCGAATGTCATGCACAGATTTCGGGCTAAATCCCATGGAACGCGGTTATGTGTGTAGCGAGTAACGCAATATACCGTGATTTATTCGAGAGGAAAACTAAGTTCTGAAAGTTTATTGTCGATAGACACTTTCTTCGATAGTAGTAGGGTGGACAATTAAACTAATGTATGTCACTCTGCAGGTGGCCCACCCGAGCAGCGGCATACATTTCTAGCAGCTGCGCTTTGTACCAAATAAGTTTCATTATTCTGTATTCTCTATCTAAATAATTAAAGTAACAAACAGTAGCTGTTGGCACCTCAATTTCCCGGTAATAGATATTCTGCATCAAGACTCCATGTATTATTATTACGATGTCCGTCGGAGGCTAATTCTGGCGGAGCACTCGTGAGCCCATTTATTAAGGTCTAATTGGCATCCCAGACTGAAATTAGAGTAGCTTTGTTATGCAGGTTGTTCTGACCGTGGTTAATCGTATGTGCTGAGAAGTATGACTCGAATAATAGACTTCGTGTATGTGAACTCAGGATCAATTTGCCGCTTCTGTAAATATAAAATCTTGTTGTAATAAGTAAGGTTGTGAGCTTTTATGCAATTTGTAAGCTCAATAGAAAAAAATATTTAGCTGCCTGTGAGAGATTACAACGGGATTTTTCTTAGCTTAATTGTTAGGAATCTATCATAGTTACATTCAAAGACTTACATTTCTTTCAAACGTCTTAAATTAACTTCCAAAAAGAGTGATACATGTTAGAAAAAAAGTCAAATCATACTAGTTAATAGAGAGCCAAGCAAAAAAAAATCAAAGTCCTAACTTAATATATTTCCCCGACTTTAAAAAGGGAAATGATCTCAATCCTAAGGTGTTTTATATAGGTGTTACCTCAGAACTTTTGATGATATTTGAATGCTTGTTCCTCTTGTGTGGTTCCATATAAAGATTTTGAGTGATCTTTAACAACACTTTTTAACTTCATGTATCTTAATTATTTTCTGAATTCATTTTTATAATTCGTGTTGTTAACAGCAATTACTACAGAATTACAGATTCATATATTTATGTGGGTGTAATATTTACACCTCTGCCTACTCCTTCGGGGATTCAGGCGTGCGACTGTAAATAAATAAATATATTTGGCAAGTAGGTTTTGGTTGTAAGTATGTATATTTAGGCCCATAGTTTTAGCATCGTATTCGTGAATTATCCTCTATACCGCATGTTCTTGCCTGAATGCATTGCCTTACGTAACAAAGCAATGATGAAGTGTCAGTTAGTTTGATCTAATTGCATTATGCATGTGTGCGACGTGTGTGTATACGTCTACACCGCGTTTGTGTGGGTTGATTGTGACAGTGAAATATAGGTTGACTGGGTCTGCCTATCTGTAACTGGAACCATTAGATATTGCTCATAGACTTGCTCTGTTGTTGCAATCTAGGATTAGGAGGAATATTGGGATATGTACCTACTTGGTCTAATGCAATTATTTTTTTATTTATTTGAGGACCACCAGTGACTATACAACAATACATTGATAACATACACAACAGGTTTGACATATATTGGTTTATTAATTACTTAAACTAATAAGGATTCACCATTCATTGTCTAGGGTATCGGGTTGATAGGTTTCAGTTAGAGTAATGAGACAATCAAGAAGCAGTAATATAGTATGATCAAAATGTTCGTTAAGAATGTGATTGCGCCAACCGCAATGTATGGAGTGATTTGTATTTATAAAAAAATATTTATAGTTTATAACATACTGATAGAAAATACTATCCACCGATCTGTGGTCTACTGTGCTAACAAAAAATCTCTGGTAATACGGCCATGTTGGTATTTTTTTCTACGATCACTGAACAAGTAATTTTTGGAACACTAGACAACGATTTGGTATAAGTATAACGAATATAGTATAATGTAAACTATGGCCTTTTATGAATTATCGATCCAAGTAACTGATATATGATACACGACGATAGAGCTTCTAACAGCCAACGTTAGAACGTATTCCTTGCAATTACGCCTAACAACGTAACGTATTTCATCTTGTCAATACAGAGCGTAGCGTTTCATTATTGTGATCGAGTATAGACAATTACGGCAAACAATTTGTATCAAATACCTAGATATACTTTGGTCTGAGATAAAATAGATAATATTTGTAAGCTTGGATGCTTTTAATTAGCATTCCATTTCTCAGAAATACTACCGGGCTTTGAAGATATATCTTATTTGATATAATTATACGTTCAGGTACTAAATTTACAATATGTAGGTATATAGGGGTAAAAAATGTAGAAAGTTAAAAGTTTTCAGTGTCGGATATTATTATTAAACTTAAAATTCAAATAGATAAAGCTTATTTGATAAATAGATATATGTCAAAAGTGGAATGGGTGACAATCGTATTCAAGGCCAGAATATGCAGGTACCACGAAAACTAAGCATACGCCTTGGACCTTTAGTGCAGCACCTATAGAAGAAATCGCCATTATAACTAGTCATTTTAATTTTAATTATAATCATGAGAACGCTTTATATCATGTACTTCTACTCTTCGTATATCAGCAACCACAATTCGTTAAGCTCATAATCATCAAAATGTCAAGTAAAGCAAAGCCAAAATATAAAAGGCTGACATCTCAAAGTCATTGTAGCGAGACATCTGCGTCACAAAGGAACTTTAAACTAAAGAGCTAAGGTGCAACCCGACGCCTTGTTAGCTATGCGGCGCCAACTTACAGCTCTACATCCGAAATACCAGATTGCTTCATTAAGAACTGTCTTCTTTAAAAAGAATTCAAGTCTATTTCGGTAATATTGAAGTGACAAAAAAAAGCAATGACTCTGAGTTTGTTTCAGCCTTTCTCCTCAAGAAATAATTTAGCTAGGAAAAGCCGGTATCATCTAGAGCCCTATTCTATATTTGACTCTATATTGACTTGTATAAGTGTTGTAAACAACCAAAATGCAGAAATAAGTATGTCTTTATGTCTTTAATTCTTTAAAAAAACAAGAATAAAGTCTATTTAATGAGGCAGTGTTAACCATTTTCTGCATTCATTACAGTTTTCCAGTTACTTTTAGTTCATTTCATATTTATCGTAGCAAGTAAAATATTATTTTAAACTTTACATTTATGTTTCGTATGGATGAAATCCAATATTTCTGTAAATTTAATTCATAAATGTATTTCAAAAGTTATGTGTCATCTATTTATTATATTCTACAAAAATATTTTACAATAAACGCAAAATTAAAAATACATTTCTCATTAAGAGTTTTTGGAATCATAAATGATTGCTATACTGCCACTGTGTTCAATTGGGCTATAGTCACCCGCGCTTCATTGGACGGAATAAAGTACAGACATTCTGAAAGGTGCAAAAAAGTGAAAAATCGGTGTGCATAATTCTTAGATTTCGGTTCTACTGATTTGCACTATATGTCGATAAGACTGAAATACCCATTAGTTATAATGTCTCTAAGGTTATTATGACATTGCCCTTCAAAAGAAGACCAAGTTGTGTCTACAATTACCGACGCTCATCTGACACTTGTGAATCTCTTGTTTTAACATTACTAAAGTCTGAATATCATCGTAAAAACAACGTACATAAAGTGTCAAATAATGACACAATAATTTTTTCAATCCCCTAATTACCAATATTTAACCAAAAAAGTAATCGCAAAAGACAGACAGTCTTACTCTTAAGTGACTAGAATCAAGAAATCTTGACTCACGTAACACAACTTCGTAAGGTAGGTTCAATGCATTGGCAACACATCGCTTTTTGTTCTATACGACGTTCGATCTCACTAGATAAATATTAAGATAGCCTGCATACATCTGTTTGATCTTCGATAGGGGATGTAAAGCGATGGACACCATTGCAAGAGATCTAGCTCAGAAGCTATATTTAGTAGATCTCTCAAGTATAAAATATTTATTTGAAACTTGAGACGCCTGTGGTGATAGCAATGTACTTAATTAGGCTACGTTTAAGTGAATATAATTTTGATGATACGATTAAGTGAATTGTTTAATTGATTCTCTGATCACGATCAGGTTAAATTCACTAACGGCCTATTTCCATAACTTATTTTTCTTCTGCGGGAGTGACTAACATTAGCGTTTGTGAATAATTGACAAAACAAAAAAAAACACAATAATAATCTTTATACGAAAGTATGTTAAACAGTCCGTTTTCGATTAAATAATTTTAGTAGAACATAGAACACCACTAAATAAACAGAGTAACAAAGTCTAGCTGGCTATATTCACCGAGGTAAAAATCCTCCAACTTTGTTCAAACGCATAAAATACTGCTAACTAGCAGGTACTCTTATACCGAGTTACTAAAAGATAAAATAAAATATAAACTTAAAATTAAGTTTTAAAACCGTCAAGACTTGTATTATTAACGTTAAAAACAAATACAGAGTTTGAATAAATAAAAATATATACAAGCCGTGTTCCAAGTTGCGAGTATTTTCTTTGTTTTACTTGCAAAAAATTTTGTATTCACCAACAAAGTTAATCTATATGCAAAATGAAGCTCCGTAGCGTACATTTTGAAAGGTACTTGTCGCATTTAGGTACCTATGTGTTTAGCTTTACCGAGAATAAAGCAAGTAAGGAAAAATCCATTGCTGAAATCTGTAAGTTCTGCACTAGCACGTTATATACAGCTTTCAGATAGTAGCTTTTTCCGTCGTTCTGTTTTTTCTTTAAGAATGGCAAATCTCATTAAGACTAACTTTACCCTTTATAGGTGAACCTGGTGAACTTCTGACTATCGTCTGTCTAAAATAACTGAAATAGCTTCAGCCAAGTAAAAATGCTGATGGTACAAACGTGACTATGACTGACAACGCTATACCTTTTTTGTACAGCGTTGTCTTTTACTGCTTTTAGTACTCTACTAGTGGAAAAAGGACACAAAAGTCAGCTGTTTGCCAGTTGATACCTCCACTATGCTTTGTCCAGATGGTACCGACTTTGATCGACGACAAATCGCTGGGGATCCTCAGTAAGTCTGTGAACGTGATACGTACCAGTGATATAAGCGCCACTATTGTATTGACACAAGCTTTAAGTTTTTTATGCACTATTCAATTACTAAGAATTATGAAAAATATGTTGCAGTGGTTTATAATAGCTCGTGCTGGTTTGTTTTCTTAAAGTATCGTACCTATACGATTGAAGACTACAAAATGTATGCAGTTATTCAATTGAAATATAAAATAAACATAAACGGAATGTTTCGAGTAGGGCAAAATGTAGACTACGTACTTGCAATTATCACAAACCTTGTCTGACCTCTCTTGTCACATTTTCAGCGAAGTTGACTACACAAAGCAGCACTCGCGTTTAAATTTGTGTATGTAATATATACCTCCTAAGTTCTGGGGAAACAGAGATGTTTTCGTAAAGACCTATTTAAAAGCAATTTGGCAACTGTACCTACTTGCAATGTAAAGGAGAAAAGCAGAATTAATTTATCCAGTGCCTATATTATCGGGACACAATTTACTTTAATTGAAAAGTTTATTTAGCGAAGCGTTGGCTAAGAGTACCTATATGGCTGTATTTCAGCAACCCTATTAATATATTTTCTTGTTATGCTATAAGATACTTTAGAGCAAATGATATAAGGTGCACATTTCATAACAACACATTTTCATCAAACTATAAAGAATCTCAAACCTCAAACCTCAAAACGGTGTAGAATTCACCAACCATACCGTGAGGCTGCCAAAACAGCTTCCTCAAGTTTGTTTTTGAGAAAGCAACTTTATTCATTTAGGATAAGAATGAAATTTCGATTTCGGATAATCGTCATTTATGGCACCAGAAGTGTAACAAAAGGATTAGCATATAGTTCGCTTCGATTACAAGTCGCTTATGTCTTTTTATGGGACATTCTAACACATAAAAGCATCATCATTGAACAGATGATAGATATTATAAGTCACTTAGAACATTATTGTAAGTAAACAAGTTATTTAGGTACTAACAAATAAATGTAAACTAAACCAACAACTAGATCCACGGACAGGAAGCATCTCTCTCTTTATAACATGATCATTCTATCAATCCATCTGCACGAATGCTCTAAATAAGTCAAGAAAACTCATCCAAACATGTGCCAATAGAGTCGCAACTAAGCTAAGGGACACGGACGTGTGGAATTGAGTAGTGGAAACTGGGATAGCCCACTCATCAATCGCGAGGCTCGAACGTTCACTATCAATTTAAACTTGGCAAATTCACTTCGCCGAGTTTCGTTCGAGTAGATTTGGATAGTATGTGAGGGGAAAGCTTAGAGAAATGTGCCAGTTTGTAAGCATTGAATTGCGCGTGTTTTTATTGTCACGTGTAAGGGGTAGTAGAAATGGGTTAAAGAAAGGAAAAACATATGGAAATTAAGGCTAAAGGCAAAAAATCAATTCATATTATTGTCACGAGTATAGTATGCATGTCAAAAATATAATGCATATCATGGTCGAGAGAATGATTTGAATAGTGTTTAGACATGAAATGCTATGGATACTTATTTAATTGGTAATATTTTTGTAAACTTATTTGTGCAAAATATGTCTCAGCTCAACAGTTCAGTCCATTTTCGAGCTGAATCATTTCAGTTTATTTTAATAAAAAAAAGTCAAACGTATTCATCAAAGTGCAATCACAGCTCAGATAAAGTTTAACTTTATCAGTACCTACCGATTTTGTTCGGTTTAGTTGCACTTTGTAAATAAAAGCTTATGTGGCTCATATGTAGAATACGGTAATTTAATCTCCGTTTTTCTCCGTTTTTCGTCCATTTTTGTTTGAAACTACATATTCCTGTTTACTGCTTCAGTTAACTTGAATGCTTAGCAGAATTTCAGTACTGTAATTTCTGTTCTCATATGTTTTTTTATAAGGTTACTCTACCATTAGGCATTAATTCTGAATCACTTTTGAATTTACTGCAGGGTTTTCATACAGCCAACTGTCACAAAATTTATATATCCCGACTCGTAACAACATTTTATATCCACATCACTGTGCTTTAAAAAGCGAAACGTATTATCATCATTTCAGCCTTTAGACGTCCACTGCTGGACATAGCACTACCTCAAGGCTCGATGCGCATGCTTAAACATATAAGCCATTTGTGCAAGTAGTGCCAGTAAAATCTTTGACCAATATACCAACCAAATTCAACCAGTTCGATAAAATTTTAAATTATTTATTCGTATCTAAGGAATTTCAGACATAGTAGACGCATTCTCTTGAGTATAACGACCCCGTTCATTCTCAAAAGGTCATCAGTCATATCATGGAAATGCATTCGGAATAGTAACTTGGTGCCTGCAGACGAGACGTGCTTGGAATACGGATAATTATGCAGCGGCGAAGATAATTCATTGTTTGGATATCGTAACGATGTAATTTGCGTCATCAACGTTGAAATATATGCAGGCGTGTTAATATTCTCGTATTAGAATGTTACTATTTTTCGACTTTATTGGCACTGTATATCTTGAGGTGTTTGTTAAGAGGCAGCGATAGCCTAGTGGGGATATCAACGGACTGCCATGCAGAGAGTATCTTGTTAATTATCGCTTGAGACCTCCGATCAGCAGTCGCATACGCTATCCCCTGGACCACGGAGGCAGTCTATACCTATGTAATTTTGTAATCCTATATATTTATATGGGATTACAAAGTTATTTATGCAGTTGATGTATCTCGAAAATTGCACAGAAATGGAAAAATATTTTAGTTTTTTCTTGATTTATATACTAAATACCAATTGTATTCTAAATTTGAAGCTTCTATGTCTGCTAAAAATGCCTTAGACTTTTGATGATCCGTCAATGAGTGACAAAATTAAGAAACTTTGACTCGTTATAATTCTTAAACTAGGTACTGGTTCAAATTGAATGACATTTGAAATATACCATGTTTATACAATGCATGCTTGGTTACTAAAAATTAAGGCTTCTAGTTTTATCCACAAAGAAGTTATAAGGGCTCGAAAATGTCCTGAACTGCTTCGAGAAAAGGATGGTACGGCCGTGCCACATTTTTGCTCAACTTGGCGGGGGCACTGCCGTGCCCCCCGATTTTGTATGGAGCATAATTATGTCAAAAACGAATCTGGAATCTACAGATCTATCTATAGATCGAATATTGATTTCCGTAGTTAATCCATGCAATAAAGATGGAATATTGAAACTGGCCGTAGATTTTATCATTAATACGTGAGGTTAAGTGCAAACAACTTACCTTAATAAATATGAATTACGAGACTACAATATAAATGATATCGGTATTTACAATACTATATATCCAGACTAACAAAACGAAACAGATTACATAGAGTACACCAGGACTGATCTAGAAATATAAAGGCGGACAATAGCAACTCTCGTAAATCGGAGATAAACTGAGAACACTGTTCTTTATTGGAGGCTTATATTTCGTATGCAGCTATTTCGTATTGTTGATGGTTGTACGTAGGTACGTATATCGCTACTAGGCTAACAACCTTATGAGATTTCGGTCTGAGTTGGAAATATTTTCTCTGTTTGGAAATAAGTTCGATATTCGGTTGGTTTTGTGAATAAAGTTACTGTTAAAAGTGCAGAGGATATTATAACTCTTAATTGCGATTTCTAACCATTCAAACTACGACTAATGATCTGGTTTATAGTCAGGTGACCAGTCGCCAAAAGTCAATCTTCTGTGCCTGGCAGAGTACAAATAGTCACTCAGTCTAACTGAGCCTGAATATCTATGACAGTAGTTAGGTGCAGAAATCTTCAATAATGTTCATACATTAGTGAAAACTGCAGATAATAGCTTTCTCAACACTTCACGCCACATCAGTCGAGAAAGTAAACCTCGATCTCCAAAACAAATATTTTTTATGCAACCGGGTAACGCTAGTACAATGATGATGGTATCAGGTTCATCTATTTGAAACTGTTTCAGATCTACTAACTCGTATAAACAAAGTCAAACAATAAAAACGCCCATAACGAAACTACTTCAAAACAAACAAGCAACGCACATCTACCCAAAAACACGTAATCATAATATAAAAAGTTATTCCCGGTGTTGTCTAACAAAAAGTAGCGAGTTTTCACGTGGATTCTTGGCCGACTCTCTCGGTAATTGGCCGGCCGACCGCTCGAGAGCCTGAAGTTGCTTGACACGGATCCGCCATACGCTTACCTGAAATGTATGAGATAATGGTGCTACAAGTTTTATGAGCCAAAGCGGAACATGTACGAAAATAAAACGTGATATTGTTTATTTTGAATACTGTTGAATGAGGACGACTAATAGAAATGGATGATGATGGAAATATGTTTTGTGAATACAAAGTATTTGAGGAAACAATTTCGCTGTAAAATGCTGAGTTCGAAGTGAGTAAAATGTCAAAATGCCCTTTATATTTTTACTGAAAACGTTGTACTGTTTCTAGCGACATTTGTTTTGAAACCTCAATTTAAGTCATCCACATCTCCACTACTTAAGTATAATTTTACTCATATTATTTGTGTATTCAGGGCGTGACAGAGAGGATTGCCTACATTTAAAATTGGTAATGAATGATGAATTTTTAAAAATAAGAAAATAAAGAACTTTGTAACTTTAGGTAAATTTTATACTCTAGGATGCCCGCAGCTACGACCGTATTTTTTTTTAATGAACCTTTCTGCTTTCGTAGTGCACCTTTTTGCTTCCTAAAGAACATTCACGCCTAATTTCAGCCTCTTGTGCACAATAGTTTTGGCTGTAGCTCGTCTGTCAGTCCGTAAGTAACCCAAGGATTTTATAACGGGTGACGCAAAAGTAATGACCCTATTTGGTTCAGCTACAACTTCGTTTCTTAGTTAGAAAACAAGAATTAGTCATTTCAATATGTATATTTTTGGCATGAAGTTTAGTTGCATTATGATTTAAGTATGTTGTCTATTAAATGTGGTCAACATTTAATAGACCAGTTGAAAAAAAATATTAGTCCAGAGTTGAAGCACATTTGAGCTCTATTTATAACATTTTCCTCAACTAGCCGTAACACTTCCTGCGATATGTTTCTTATTTCTTGGTGTATGTTTTCTTTTAAAGCTGCGAGAGTCTGTGGTTTGTTTACATACACCCGAGATTTCAAATAACCTCAAAGAATGAAGTCTGGACGCCACACCATACAGTTACTTTTACTGGATGTAAAGGTGTTTGTTGAATAATACGCGCATTTTCAGTGCCTCAAAAGCGAGTATTCTGCTTATTGACACGCCCCGAGAGATGGAAATGCGCTTCGTCACTCATAATCAATTTTGAAGAAAAATTATCCTTTTCAAGGTTGAGGTTTATGATGCGATTATTCTACGTTCTTGGGGAGTAAACCGGTCCATGACTATTTTTAGTGAATTTTAAATTTGATTACTACAAAATTTTCAATATTAGAATGACAGGAGATGTTATAAAAAATATAAGGAATTTCTTACTTTTGCGGCATCCTTTACTTTCGTAAAAGACTTTTCTCTACTAATATCGAAATACGCTCTTAATACAATGAAATAATCCAAATATGTATGGTTCACCGTATTATTTACACACATATGAAAATCAATCAAGTCCAAATTCAAGATTGAGTCATTATCGATGTGAAACCTACACATACATATGTATACGGTTATCTATTCTATTCACTAAAGTTAACCGTCGGTCACCGCGGTGTTTGCGCCCGGTGAACCCAAAATCTCTCAGCGTCTATACATTATTCATAGTTCGTACCACCAATGCACTAAGTGTGCTACGTACCTTATATGTAGATATGCGCTGTACCTAATAGAAAACAAGTCAGAGCAAATAGAATCGATATTTACTTATATGGATGTTTGCTAGATGTTTGTTTTGCAAACGGTTAATGGTGACAGTTGGCTGTCCCAAGAATCACATACGCATTGTATCTTTTGTCGAACAGGGGATCCGTGTCAGGGTATCCTAATATGTAAGTAATAAACTTGGATTTCAACGATATGAGATACCGCTGTGAAATTTTATTAGATCCTGTTATACTTTTAAATGTATTTCAATGTGATAACCGATTTCTTTTCAAGCGCAATCCTGTGGTAACTACAGACGATTATTTTGTCAGATGACGTAATTTGCAAGTTATGTGAATAGCTCAACGTTCAAAATAGTTAGAGTAATATAGAACCCAGAAACAATATAATAGTGAACAACATAATTTTCTTTATACCACCCTGACAAACCGAACAACTTAAACGTTGAAAGCACAAAATCTCACACTTCTAGCTGTCATATCAAGCTCCAAAAGCTCGTACGATTTAAAACAGGCAAAGCTATTTCCGTCGTTGACACGCTACAAAATGGCGAGAATGGAGGGAACTCGATCAAATCGCCTTTAAACTTCATCCCGTCCCTTGCGACTATATGCATGCAAAATACAAGCTATTTATTCTCACCGCAGATTTTTGAGATTGTTTTTTAAATCTGGCGAAAGTATTTTTTGTTTTGAGAAGGGTGTTGGTTGGTGGTGAAATATCTGTATAATGTTTTTATACTATGTTTGCCAGAGGTGGAAAAGATATTATTTCTTCACAAAATATGTAAAGGTGTATTATGCATGTGTTTTAAGTACTAACCAAACACAGTCCATATAGTAATCACACTAATAACCAAAATGAATATACGTGAAATGTAAAATAAATGATGTTTTCTTATCATACACAGGCAAACTAAAAGTTACATATCAATCCAAATCTGGGACATATTGTTTTTTGTCGGCAACTTACGTCTCTTATATCATCATCTTAAGTCCTTTAATATTTGTTATGTTACATGATTATATAGAAAAGTAAATAAAATTTTATTCTTACTCAAAAATCCTCCTGATTCATCTTAGGGTGCTTGTACACGGCGCATGTAGCTTGAGCATTTTGAGGCACTTGCGCGGGTTACATGCACCGTAAACATATCGTTTAAAACAATGTGCGGGTCCAGCGACTCGAGCATCTACCAAAGCGAGCCACCCGCGCAAGTAATTCGCGTGCTCTGCGACGCGCTTGGGTCACTCGCGCATGTTATCTGTTAAAATGACATTTTTAACATATGATTTTAAAATAATTTTCGTTCGTCGTGACATTTGACGCGATTCAAGTCATAAAGCTACCGCGCAAATAGCATGCACATGTAGCTCTTGACCACGAACAAATAACTTGTACATAGGTACAGCTTGCGCAAGTAGCCCGCGTCTTTACTTGCTCCAGTTATTTGCACCATGTACAAATACAAGCGAGTAACTTGATCAAGTAGCTTGCGCATATTACCCACGCGTGTAACCCGCACCTTTACTTGCTCCAGCTACATGCACTGTGTAGAAGCACCCTTATTACTTTCAACTAATATACATACTCGTATTTCTCATGACAAATGCGACGACGTAACTTACACAGAAGCAAGTTTGCATGCAAGTCCGTATATCATAAAAATAAAAGCAAGAATAAAAACTTATATCCTTTATGTTGTAAACTATGTAGTGCCGGTAGCGACATTTAAATTGCGTGTTATATGCAACGTGTTACATAAGAACTTTTGAATCGCTTATGTGCCAACTTTGTACGTCGTCAGTAACCATCTGCGCACTTGTAGCGTATAATTGGACTTTAAAATTAGCAGTCTGAAATATTCTCTTGTTCTTGAAATTTATTGTGGAAGTCAAGTTTTAGGAGGCGTGTTTCTAAATAGAGCAATGTTTTGCTGAGTATAAATTAAGGTATACAACTGCACTGTAATTTGTTCGCTGCCGATTTCTAGTAGCTAGAATGTACCTACTATGAATCTATACAATAAGGTTTTATTAGCGTACTTTCTTAGAGATATTGAATTTGCTTGATGTAGGTATCAAAGTAACAGTGTCCAAATATAGTTCATACATTACAACTTACAAAATAAATTAGCGGGTCTTAATCGCGTCCGACTAACTTATTTAAGGTATAAATACCTATTTGGTTCCAACGTTTCGCTCGTCTTGCACCGAGCGTGGTCGCGGAGAGACCGTCTCTCCTAAAGACTTTCGAAAAAATGTAGTTGATTTTAAATTCTGCTGCAAATCGTCAAGCCGCCATATGTTATGTCTGCACTGACGGGCGGTTGCCTTGCTGCTGGGTCTCGGTATTACATACAGTGCGGTGCATTAGTTTCATGGCTCCGCCGCTAAGCCTAATGTGGTGACCGCTCGAATGCCACGCACAGATTTCGGGTTAAATCCTATGGAACGCGGTTATGTGTGCATTGAGTAACTTAATATTCCGTGATTTATTCGAGAGAAATCTAAGTTCTGAGAGTTTATTTCCTAATTTGTAATAGAAGGGGAGACGATAAACTAATGTATCTCACTCTGTAGGTGGCCCTTCCCGAGCAGTGGCATAAATTGGTATTTCTTTATTCTCACTGGCAGATAATACAGCTCCACAATTTTACTATCTCGTGCCAAGTCTTTTGCGGCTCTATGAAGGGTAGAACTTAGTAAAAGATAAAGTTAGCTGAAAATCTTTTGCACTGATAGCGAAAATACGTCTTTTTTTAGCAGCTTCGCTATGTACCAAATAAGTTTCATTATACTGTATTCTCTATCTAAATAATTAAAGTAAGAAACAGTAGCTGTTCGCATCTCAATTCCCCGGTAATAGATAGTCTGCATCAAGACTCCATGTATTATAATTACGATGTCCGCCGGAGGCTAATTCTGGCGGGGCACTCGTGAGCCCATTTATTAAGGTCCAATTGGCATCCCAGACTGAAATTAGAGTTGCTTTGTTATGCAGGTTGTTCTGACCGTGGTTAATCGTATGTGCTGAGATGTATGACTCGAATAATAGACTTCGTGTATGTGAACTCAGGATCAATTTGCCGCTTCAGTAAATATAAAATCTTGTAATAATAAGTAAGGTCGTGAGTTTTAATTCAATTTGTAAGCCAAATAGAAAACATATTTAGATGCCTGTGAAAGAATTCAATGGGATTTTTCTTTTCTCAATTGTTGAGAAAATATCATATTTGCATTGGCAAAGGCTTACATTTCTTTCAAAGGTCTTAAATTAACTACCAAAAAGTTTGATACATGTTAGAAAAAAGGCCCAATCACATTAGTTTATAGAGAAACAAAAAAAAATGACTGAAATCCTAATTTTAAATATTTCCCCAACTTTACAAAAGGAAAGGATCTTAATTCTAAGGTGCTTTATACAGGTGTTACCTCTGAACTTTCTTTTTTTTTTATTTGAATGCTTGTTCCTTTTGTGTCGTCCCATATCAAGAGTTTGAGTCATCTTTAATAATACTTTTTAATTTCATATATCTTAATTAGTTTCTGAAGTCAGTATTTTATTTAAATAATGTTGTAGACAACAATAACTACAGAATTACACATAGTCTTTCCTAGTAGATTTGATTGTATGTATATTTATACCTATAGTTTTAGCATCGTATTCTTGAATTATCCTCTGAACCGCACGTTCTTGCCTGAATGCATTGCCTTACGTAACAAAGCAATGATGTCAGTTAGTTCAATCTAATTGCTTGATTGCATTATGCATGTGTGCGGCGTGTGTGTATAATTGTATACGTCTACACTGTGTTTGTGTGGGTTGATTGTTACAGTGAAATATAGGTTGCATGGGTCTGCCTATCTGTAACTGGGGGCTTATTCACTATGACCATTTTGAAGTCTTAACGTGTTTTAACGTGCTAGTTACCCACGTCGGCACGTTATTGGCTTAAACGGTATTCACTATGCCAACTTCAAGTTTGACAAGCACGGTAGCGCACGTTTTGGACACGGTTTTAGTTGTCAAAATTCCGTGAGCTAAGAGGTCACGTAACATGCACGTAACGCGTTTATTATAAAACGATAGAGGATAAATAAGTACTAAGTTTATTTGTTTTATATTATTTTCAGTGTCCGTTAGTGGTTAAATGCTAAGTTTATTTGCTTTTTTATTTACCAGTGTCCGTGTCAAAGTTATTTAATTAAATATTATGTTTTATGAAAATTTACGCCTATTGCTGGCGCTAGCGTCTCACTCGTCTTCGGATAAATAATAAATCCATTATGATTTATTAGATTCTGTTAGAATTGGGCTATTTGCTGCACTAACCGCACTTATATTTTTTATATTGTAGCGCGACTGCAACTGTCATGTCTGTCATCAATGTGATCATTATGTTTTCGTTCAAAAATTGACTTAAGAACAAAAGATGAACTAAACTTAAGATCAATTTTTTATTTGGAGATTGTTCCTGGCGAAATTGAACTAAAATAATATAATTTAAGTTTTATTAACCTTTTTTATTTGTACTGTAGCTTATACTGAAAATTACAAGTTAGTAAAATAATATTTATAAAATCGAAATTGAGCCGGCAAACCGGCATTAAGATTTATGAACGAATGTTGTGAAATTGATAACTAGGCATAGACAAGCTGTCGTATGGCATACTGAATACAATATTTTGATTGACGTGGTACGTCACGTTACTGAATCACGTTTACGTCTAGTGCGCGTCACGACGACACACGTCTTGAGCATGGTATTTCAGTGGTCATAGTGAATAAGCCCCCTGGAGCCATTAGATATTGCTCATAGACTTGCTCTGTTGTTGACGCAATCTAGGAATAGGAGGAATATTGTTACATTATAACGTAAGGTAATAAGCATTCACCATTAATTGTCTAGGGCATTGGGGTGATAGGTTTCAATAAGAGTGATGAGACAATCAAGAAGCAGTAATATATTATGATCAAAATTTTCGATTAGAATTTGACTTCGGTTGGTTGTATGGAGTGATTTGTATTTATAAAAAATAAGTTTAAAGTATTCAGAAGACCAATTCTCGTATTTTACAAGACATTGAAATTATACCTACACTTAATTCTGCAATAAATTAGTTGTATTTGAATATATTTATAACGAAATGAGATATTTTGAATCTACTCCGAATGGGTATTCTGCAAATTTAATGTCATTGTCGTCTTGTTTAAAGTCTATAGTTTGACGTTGACACGTTGTTCAATTTACGATCTAGTCACGATAAATTCCAATAAAATTTAAAATATCAGTTAATTTAGGAGAATACCATTTGTGACATGAGTATGACACTGACATAAGATTGAAACTGCATTTTGAACAAATATATTTAGGAGCATTTGGGCCTCTCATAGATAATACTACCCGCCGATCTGTGATCTACTGTGCTAACAAAAAAACGCTGGTAATACGACCTTGTTGGTATTTTGTTTCTAAGATCACTGAACAAGTAATTTTTGAAACACTAGACAATGATTTGATATAACGAATATAGTATAATATAAACTATGGCCTTTTATTAATTATCGATCCAAGTAACTGATATATGATACACGACGATAGGGCTTCTAAGAGCCAGACATTAGAACGTATTCCTTGCAATTACGCCTAACAACGTAACGTATTTCATCTTGTCAATACAGAGCGTAGCGTTTCATTATTGTGATCGAGTATAGACAATTACGGAAAACCATTTTTATCAAATACCTAGATATACTTTGGTCTGAGATAAAATAGATTATATATTTGTAAGCTTGGATGCTTTTAATTGGCATTCCATTTCTCACAAATACTACCGGGCTTTAAAGATATATCTACTTTGATATTGTTATACGACAGTAACACTATACAGGTGTTAACATTTTTCAAAAGAAAGTTTTCTGCGTAAATTATCATTACACTTATTTTTCCTTCAGCCTTGCTAGTCAAAACTTATTTTATATGCGCTGTTCTGTGTATATGTCAAAATCAGAATGAGTGGCAATCGTACAGCCCAGGAATACATGGGCAGTATATGCAGGTACAATGAAACTAAGTAGGTATACGTCTAGGGCACTTATTATGGCACTTACAAAATAAATCGCCATTATAACTTGCTCGACGCTCTCTCTATTTTTATTCTACTCATAATCATGAGAACGCTTTATGTTAAATCTATCCCTGCGCTTCTAATGTCATCCACCACATTTCGTTAAACTCATCATTATTAAAAGTTCAAATAAAAGTTAACCTAAAGTATAAAATGCTGACATCTCTAAGTCGTTGTAGCGAGACATCTGCGTCACAAAGGAACTTCAAACTAAAGAGCTAAGGTGCAACCCGACGCCTTGTTAGCTATGCGGCGCTGACTTACAGCTCTCCACCCGAAACACCAGATAGCTTCATTAAAAACTATCTTCTTCTATTCATCTTCTATTTCGATAATATTGAAGTGACAAAAAAAAGCAATGACTCTGAGTTTGATTCGGCCTTTCTTCTCAAGTCAGGTAGGAAAATCGGCATTATCTAGAATAGTGACTAGTATATATGTTGTAAACAACCAAAATGCAGAAATGTCTCTAATACTGAAAATAAAACAAGAATAAAGTCTTTTAAATGAGGCAGTGTTACCCATTTTCTTCTTTTCATTCATTTCAGATTTCCAATGACTTTTTGTTCATTTTGTATTTATTGTAGCAAGTAAAATATTATTTCAAACTTCATTATGGATGAAATCCAACAATTCTGTAGAATTTTTTTCATAAACTAGCTGGTACCCATTTTTTATTTATAGTCTCACGCCTGTATCCCCGAAGAGTTAGGCAGAGATATATTACTAACCAAAAAGTAATCATAAAGACAGAATGTCGTACTCTTAAGAGAGTAGAATCAAGAAATCTTGAGACACTTAACACAACATCAGAAGGTATATGTTCAATGCATTGGCAACACATCGCCTTTTGTTCTATGCGACGTATCTCACTAGATAAATATTAAGATAGCCTGTAGACATCTGTTTGATCTTCGATAGGGGATTGTAAAGAGATGGACGCTATTGCAGAGTTCTAGTGCAGAAGCTATATTAAATATGTATTTGAAAGTTTAGACGGATGTGGTGATAACAATGTTACCTACATTGTTATCAAAAGGCTACATTTAAGTAAATATAATTTTGTATTGTTTAATTCATCTGTAAGTTGATTCTATGACCACCACGGTCAGGTAAAATTGACTGAAGACCAATTTTCATCATTCATTATTCTTCTTAGAGAGTAAAATTACTTACTTACTGAATTCGGTGACGAACATTTGCGTTGGTGAATACGGTACGAAAACAAACATAAAAATAATCTACATAGAAAACTATGTTTAATAGCTTGTTCGTTTCAATTATATAGTGTTAGTAGAACATCACTTAATAACAAAGTAAATAAGTCTAGTTGGCTATATTCACCGAGGTAAAAATCCTTCGACTTTGTACAAACACATAAAATACTACAAACTAGGACTCTTAAACTGAGTTACTAAAAGATAAAATAAGATATAAACTTAAAATTAAGTTTTAAAACCGTCAAGACTTGTATTATTAACGTTAAAAACAACTACAGAGTTTGAATAAATAAAAATATGTACAATCCGTGTTCCAAGTTGCGAGTATTTTCTTTGTTATACTTGCATACAATTTTGTATTCACCAACAAAGTTAATCTATATGCAAAATGAGGCTCCGTAGCGTACATTTTGAAAGGTACTTGTCGCATTTAGGTACCTTTGTGTTTAGCTTACCGAGAAAGTAAGGAAAATCCATTGCTGAAATCTGTAAGTTCTGCACTGGCAAATTATATACAGCTTTCAGATAGTAGCTTTTTCCGTCGTTCTGTTTTTTTCTTAAGAATGGCAAACCTCAATAAGACTAACTTTACCCTTTAAAGGTGAACCTGGTGAACTTCTGACTATCGTCTGTCTAAAATAACTGAAATAGCTCCGGCTAAGTAAAAATGCTGATGGTACAAACGTGACTATACTATGCACGTACATCAAAGTAGTAAAAGAAAACGCTGTACCTTTATGCACAGCGTTTTCTTTTACTCCTTTTAGTACTCTACTAGTAGAAAAAGGATACAAAGGTCAGCTGTTTGCCAGTTGATACCACCACTATGCTTTGTCCAGATGGTACTGACTTTGATCGACGACAAATCGCTGGGGATCCTGAGTAGGTCTGTGAACGTCGGACACGGATGTTTCGGTGAGTATTTGAACCAAATCGGCCGCGAGGCGACGACGGCATGTCACCACTGCGGCAGTGACCTGGACTCTGCCCAGCATACGCTCTCCGAGTGCCCTGCATGGGAATCCGAGCGGCGAGTCTTAGTTTCGGTTATCGGAGGGGATCTCTCCCCACCGGCCATTGTTCAGGCCATGTTGACGGATGACGTCCGGTGGGTCGCTGTGGTCTCCTTCTGTGAAGCGGTCATGCTCCAGAAGGAGGCCGCCGAGCGGGATCGCGAGAGAGCCGATCCCGCTCGCAGACGCAGGCGGCGTCGTGGCGGTGGCAATGGCTGCTAGCCTGACTCTTCCTTGGGGCCTTCCTTGGGTCAGTCAAACAGTACACTTCGCCGAGTTTCGTTTCAGCAGATTTGGATAGTATGTGAGGGGAAAGCTTAGAGCAATGTGCCAGTTTGTAAGCATTGAATTGCACGTGTTTTTATTGTCACGTGTAAGGGGTAGAAGAAATGGGTTATATATAGAAAGGAAAAACGTCAAAAAGTCACGTAAGTCAGATATTGGGTGAAATTAGGCTAAAGGCAAAAAATCTATTCATGTTATTGTCACGAGTATAGTAGATATGCATGTCAAAAATATAATGCATATCCTGGTCGAGAGAATGATTTGAATAATGTTTTAGACAAAATGCTATGGATACTTATTTAATTGTTAATATTTTCGTAAACTTATTTGTGCAAAATATGTCTTAGCTCAACAGTTCAGTCCATTTTTGAGCTGTATCATTTCAGTTAATTTTAATAAAAAAAGTCAAACGTAATCATCGTATTGAAACTCCAAAACACAGCTCAGACAAAGTTTAACTTTATTAGTACCGATTTTGGTAGCTTTAGTTGCACTTTAAAATAAAAGATTATTTTAGCTTCTTTAAGTAAAACAAGGTAATTTAATCACCGTTTTTCGTCCAGTCAAACCACCATTTTTGTTTGAAACTACATATTTCTGTTTACTGCTTCAGTTAACATGAATGCTTAGTAGAATGTTTACGTCAGTAATAATAATGCAATTTCCGTTCCCATTTGTTTTTTAAAGGGTAACTCTACCATTATGAATTAATTCTGAATCATGAATTTGCTGCAGGCTTTTCAAACATCTCAACGACTGAAAATGCATACTCGTAACAAAACATTTTATATCCACATTACTCTGCTTTAAAAAGCGATACGTATTATCGTCATTTCAGCCTTGAGACTTAAACTGCTGGATATAGCACTACCTCAAGGCTCGATGAGCATGCTTAAACATAAAAGCCATTAGTGCAAGTAGTGCCTGCAAAATCGTTGACCAATGTACCAACCAAATTCAACAAGTCTATCAAAATTAAAACTATTCGTATCTCCTAAGTAAATTCAGACGTAGCAAACGCATTCTCTTGAGGATAACGACCCCGTTCATTCTCAAAAGGTCATCAATCATATCATGGAAATGCAGTCGGAATAGTAACTTGGTGCCTGCAGACGAGACGTGCTCGGAATACGGATAATTATGCAGCTGCGAAGATAATTCATTGTTTGCAGCATGGATATCGTAACGATGTAATTTGTGTCACCAGTGTTGAAATATACGCGGGCGTGTTAATACTCTCGTATTGGAATGTTATTCTTTTTCGACTTTATTGGCACTGTATATCTTGAGGTGTTTATTAAACTACCTATTACACTTTTGTTTTAAGGTTTCTTATCGTACAAGTTAATACGGAGCCAAACGGAGAAAATGTCTGTCTTACATGACATTTTCTCATGAACACATTCAATTGGTCATTTATAAGCAAGGTAACGCTTAAGTATGAATATTTGTTTTAAAATATGCGGGTTAAAAAAATTGCTATACAAAGTATTCCTAAATTAAGAAAATGTAATTTATCTGCAAATACAACATATTATCATATAACTTTTGTGATACGAATACTTATGATTGTAATTAGAGAATCGATAGTGCTAATCAATGTCAATAAGTAACTGACATCTGTATAGATAATCAACACGACAAAATTGAACTTCTTTTTTGTTTCATGCGATTTTTTACCAGTTGTTTACTAATTTAGGCTCGCTTATTTTAAATCTACACTCAGATTTTTCTAGCAGCTCTAGTTTAGGAGATACAGATACCCCCTTAAAATGAGCTCTCCATTCGACTGTTGATATCGCTATCATCAACGTCTTACTAGCTTTTGTTTTCTTTTTGCAATGGTTTCGTCTAGAAGGATCTGTGTAAACAATCCAAATAGATTTTGTTACATTTGTGTCAAATATTCTTTCAAAAAATTTTTGTTTCAACGTGTCAGACTTAAAAAATGCCTGCATGGAGTACTTTCAACGTCCATTGGAAACAAACAACAAGCTCTGGACACCGAATATAGTACGTGAAACTTGTGTGGAGTCTTTACGGTTATGGAAAAATAACAAGAGATCCCTTGAACCTCATTAGTCCTATGATTTGGCATGAACCGTCGAACCACCACGACGACTGTTATTTCTGCGTTGTAAACATAACAGTAATTAACCGCCAAAATCGGTCCAAATGGGTTTATCTTACTGTGCAGTCAGTTACTTAGACCTGTCCTGTGTTCAACTGATACGCTGAACGCTTCCATCAGGATATTCGCACTATGGAGGAGTGCTACCAGGGCTATAAGAGTGAAAGTATGATGGCTGACTACTGTTGAATTATCCAGAATAGTAGTTAAACTCCAACTCTTTCAAGAAAGTCACATAAAAGAAAGTTTTGTTCTAATTAGAGAGTTAAATAAATTGTAATATGACGGGAATCCATGATTTTCTTTCAAAAATAGCTACCCTTCGTATCTCAAAAAGTAGAGCTGCTAGCAAAAATTTGAGTACAGATTTGGAATCAGGGTAGAAAATGCAGCTAGATCCATAAAAAACATTCCATGACACAAAAATGCTGTTGTGCAATGTAAATTAATTAGCGATAAAGTATCAAGCTTTAAAAAAATAAGCTTATAATATATTTTGTTTTAAACGTATACGAAATTTGGTACACATATAAAGCTAAAAAAAAATCAGAATGTTATTAACTACAGACAAGGTCTGACTTTAAAGGATTACCATAGACAGTAAAAACGAAATTAAAACGAATACTTTCAGGGAGATCTTTTTCATACATTACGTAGATGACGTCATTCAGTCACGCATGGAAAATTGAACTCTCGGTCGTTATGACCCTTTTAGCATTTTAATAATGTAAAAAATGTCCTTACATTTCATATAAGGGTTATAATGCAGATCTTAAGCTCGTATGTAAATAACATGCTTCGCTTAATCCTCTTAAAACGAGTGAGTACTATCGGCAGCCATGTTTTTTTATTTTTGTTGACGTGAAAGGGTTGTGGTGGAATGTAAGAGCATACAGTTATTTTCGATATACAATGTTTCTTTTAAGGGCTTTTCTTTCGATTTGTACCGATTATTAGTAAAATATTTTACACACGTTAGGTTATGATATATTATATTTTTTTATTGAGATACATTCAACTGCTTCAAATGTCCGCTTAATTGAATGGCTTGCCGTTTCATGGAACAACAATAACCTAATCCAACTTATTGTCAATTTGGTGATTGGACAAATATTAAACGTTGTATTTGTCTCTTTGCTTATCAAAGTTCAGCTAGATAGTTAAATGTGCTAAATAATACAATTATTTCATCGTCAATACAATTATTTTTATAGACAAAAGTGTATTCTAGTCTAATATTTCACGATATCCATAAACATACGTAGGGAAAGTACTCATTATTTTCGTGATATAAATAGTAAAACACAAAAATCTCAATTACAAAGATAAGTGAAGACATTAAACTAGATATTAGCTTGGCAGACATCAGTGATGATAATGAAGCCAAACTTTGTAAAGAAAAGGTTTCAGTTTTAATTTAATTATATAATGCATCACGTCAAGGTAATAAATCTAGAGCAGAATAGTGCTTAATAATTTATGTGTTTTTTGTACGTGACAGTGCTGGTGGCAAAATTGCAAAAATGTTCTAGTAATTAATTTCGCTAATGGCAGCCATACTTGGAGAGAATAATGTGCGACTGTATTTTTACAATGTTTGCTGTAATAATGCATGTAAGCACATAGTAAGTTTCATGTTGTTGGATGCTGAGAGTTTTGCATAATAGAAATTTACACAATATATGTACTGACGAATAGAATTACCTAGTTATTTTTTTATCTATGCAACGTATGACATGCCGGTGTCAGTGTACTAAAATTCAAAATTTATGAAGCATGTAATTTTGATTAATTTTGTCATATTGCTCCTATAATTACTGTGTTTGAAATAACTACTGCGATATTCCAAAGATAACTAAGCAATACGCTTTGTATATTATTGTACTATAATTTTTGACTCAATAATCTGGGACTTGTCAACAAAATAATAATTAAAGTACATAAAAACCTTTCCAATGATATACTGCCTTTTGTTATTCATTTCTAAGCTAAAACGAATTTTTTGCTTCTTCTTGAACTTGCGCATAGGGCTGCAAATACTAGTAAACCTGAATCACAACATTTATACATACATACATATACCCACGCCTTTTTCCCGTCGGGGTAGGCAGAGACAACGGAACGCCACTTGCTTCTATCCTTACAAACCTCACGCGCTTCCTCTACTTTTATTACTCTTTTCATACATGCTCGTCGGTTCTGGGTGCTTCAGACCTTACCGTTTTTCAGGATGTCACCAATTTGTTTGACGAATGTCCTACGAGGTCAGCCGCGACCCGCGCCCATACACGTTTGCCCTATATATTTGGTGAGTCATTCTGTCTTCACTCATTCGTTCCACGTGTTCAAACTATCTCAGCACTCCTTTCTCAATTCTCGTCACAACATCTTCTTTCAGGCCACATCGCTCTCGTATTACTGCCTTCGGAATTCTATCAATCAGTCTCACCCCACACATACTACGCAGTGATCGGATCTCCACTGCGTTAATTCTGCTTTCATGCTTTTTCTACCATACCCAATATCAAGATCTTACATCAAGATTAACTGAGCCTTTATATAAATGTAATCAGGATAAATAAAATGTAGAGTCAAATGCACAGCGCCTCAAGTGCTGTCTATATGTATGTATATTCATTCAAGCTAACAGAAATATGTATAAGCTTCATTGACCTTTGATGAATATGTACTCGTATTACATACATAATCAGCTATAAATGCAAAGCAATGGAAATAACATACATAAATTTAAGTTTTATATCGGTTCATGTCAGGTATTACTGCATTTAGTATATTAAATTGGTATCTCCACTAAGCTATCGCTGCTTTATTTTTTATTTAAAAAGGCAGCGATAGCCTAGTGGAGATACCAACAGCCTGCCACGTAGAGGATATCGGGTTCGAATCCACGGCGCGCACCAATGACTTTCGGAGTTGTGTGCGTATTAAATTGTTAATTATCGCTTGTCCCGTGCCTCGGAGAGCACTTTAAGCCATCGGTCCCGGTTGTCATGAAGATCTTTGACAGTCGTTTTAGGGCGTCAGTACTTTCTAAATAAACTGACACTAGTCTAAACCATGGAATATCGCTATCCCTTCGGGTTGCGGAGGTCAGACACGCAGTCGCTCTGTGGAAAAGCTAATATTCAACCAAATCCGGTTAGACGAGTAAGCGGACCCTAGATTGAAACTGGGATAACGCTAAGAGGATGACGATACCCATTTAGTAGATATATATTATTAACTCATTGGCGGCGCAAAGATTTTTTTCTTCTACTTATTAAGTAATTAGAAACTTCCTAATTCAATCTTGAAAGTTTGCGCCCCTAAAATAAATTGTATTCAACGCAGACACAAGTCACAACGCTCAAGTATATTTACTAGATGTAATAACATTATGCTTCCAGCCAGAGCTTTGCTGTCCCCATCAACTGAATGCAACTGTCTCCGAAACACATTATACACCTTATTCTTCAAGATTTAAAGTTCAATATCTCATGGCAAACCCTCTCGGCCATCACAATAGATATATTTTAAGAGTATTTGACGAGCTTTTAGAGATAACTGCCTTGAAACGTTTCCTTTGTACTATTATTCATTGTTTCGCTGAGGAAACTGTGAATAGGAACTGACACTTTTGTTTTTATTTTGGAAAATAGTGATATTCCTTTGTCTCAGGTGTTGGCATTGCAATGGAAGTAGAATGGATATGTTCGTCCTTAACAAACTGTCCGGGAACGTACGTCTACGGCACTATGAAGAATGAGCGTTTGGATAAATAGAAATAGCTCGTACACTCGTACCTACAACATTTTATGGAGAAAACAATTTATACGAGAAATACCTCTTTAGAGATATTTCCTTTACACCCATCTATAAGAGAAAACTATATTGGCTGTTACAAAACTATATTGTTGATAGTAGTACCTTGACACTTTTATAACTAACGAGAAGTTATGCTACGTCTACAATTTGTATTTTTTAGGTAATTCAATCGTTTTTCCCGATCCCGTGGAATTAAACGGTCCCCAAGGACTATACATGTCAAATTTCAGCTTCTTGCGCCTAGTAGTTTTGGCTCTGCGCTGTCTGAAAGTCAGTCAGTAACGCAAGAATTTATATAAACAGATGTTCTGGAAGGTAAGATAGAAATTCATGGAGAGGGAGCGAGACCGAGGCGAAAGTACAAAGAACGCACATTAAATTAAAGGCAAACTGCGAAAAATCTAAATTTATCATTGGTGAGAAGGAGGTATAGCCAAAGTTACGAAGGAGGTAGTAATTCTGTGAGCAAAGTTTATTATAATGATTGCGTGAAATAATTTGAATTTAAAACTCGTCAGTAAATATTGTATGATATTTTTTTCATATATTCAGACCCGCACAAAAATGTTGCATACCGATGAACTAATGTTAGTATTTTTAAAAGCTAAAACACAATAACATAAAATAAAAATATTTGCTTCACACACGCGCTTCTAATTTATCTCGTATTTAGCCTATCAGTAATCATCGCAAAGTAATATATTTTTCTATTTAGAACCTGCCTCCGTGGTCCAGTGGATAGCGTATGCGACTGCTGATTGGAGGTCCCGGGTTCGATTCCCGGATCAGGCAAAAAAGTTACTGAGTTTTTCCGAATACTCAGTAGCAGCCCGGAGTCTGCTGATGTGCCCATAACATAATAACGCCAATAGGTTACGTGGGACCCAAAAATTCATGGCGAAATGTGGGTGTAATATTTACACCTCTGCCTACCCCTTCGGGGATACAGGCGTGAGACTATAAATAAAAAACAAAATAAGAACCTCTGCGTTTAGCTTATATTATATACTTTAAAAGTCTAGCATGCGATTAATTTGCTTAAATCATTTCTTAATTCTGATCCATTACATTACACTATAGTTTACAATTTATTATTAAATAATCACAGTGTTTCCCTACTACTATAAAAATTAAAAGTATCTCCAATGTACATGACCCGTTATTCATCGCATAGTAGCATTTTGATGTGTTATAGCCTCACAGGTATTTGATAATAATCTCTATTATTTTTCCATAAGTAACTGTCGTCTCTATATTGCACTTTGATAAATTGTGGTTCAAACCTTGAACTAAAAGAACAGATGTTAGACTTTGTATGGGATCAAAGCAATCAATATCTTTTAAAATTATATTTCACTAAAACCTGTGGTTGCTTGTGTGACAGTCTTTAGTTGTAACTTAACCTCTCTTAACCACACAATAGTGCAAATACTCTGTGTCCTCTGACACTTATTCGCGGTACGCTCAACTTGCATTCTCTGCTGCCTGATTATCATATAAATAAGACACTGAAGTGGTTCACTATTCACAATGTATATTGTTAAACGGTGTTAACGTTTAGACTGTAAGGAGAATAAATTCGTTGTCATATTATGGTGCTAAGGATGTTTCTGATATATTAACAAACTAAAGTTATATACAAATGTTAGTTTTAGTTTATATACCTCAAAATAGAGAAATATTTTTTTGCAAAAACAAGCTAAAATGTTACAGCGTATTTTAAAGACTACATAAAGTTTATAATGAGTAATCATATTAATGCTGCTTTATTTTAGTGTAAACAACAACAACTAATGTCTACAGTAACCAGAATGTTCAGTATGTTAGTACCTCGTCAATAACAGTTATAAAGGCAATATTTAATTGAAATATTTAGTCAAAGTCTAGCAAATATTGTGTATCATTTTATCAACCTACGATGAAGGTGAGTACCACGCAAGCTACTTAAACGTAAACAATTAATAGTCATAGGATAAGATCAATCGTGAAGTCTAAATCTATGACGAGCCTTGCAATGACACTTCGTCTGTGAAACGGCCGACGTTTCTTACAAATCCAAGGAACCCTACGTGTTACTTTGTGTATACGTCGCAAAAGGTATTTTCTGCATACATCGAGACTCTACAAAGAACTCATTGCCAGCTATTCCGCTTGATTGATTGTCAAAGCGCGCATGTAAACTCTGCAACGCTTGTGAGAATCATTTCGGTATTTGGATATTTATATGTACGAGTATTTCAATTACAGCGGCAGCGTAGTAAAACATTATTAGGATATGGTATTCACATTTAATTCTGTTTCATACCTAGCTCAAAGGTAGTGATACTCAACCGAAGCTTTTTATATTTATTCGGTAACTTGAAGACAATACTAAATACATAAACGTAATTGAGGAAGGTGTAAAACTGTTATCAGCTAATAGGCGGGTCCACACAGACCGAGCAGCCTCGCGAGGAAAATGCTTCGCGAGGTTGCTCGGTCTGTGTGGACGTGGCTCGGTCGAGGAAAACGCATGTGCCGCCGCGGCCGAGCTTAGCGTGCGCCCGAGCTACCGAATTAGACACGTCCACACAGAGCGCGCAGCCTCGCGAGGAATTGGCGCGCGAGGCTGCGCGCTCTGTGTGGACGTGCCGCGGCCGAGGCAAGCGCGTGTGCCGCCGCGGGCGAGCGACCGAGCGGCCGAGCCATCGAGTTTGGTTTTTTGTTTTGCCGCGGTCTGTACGCTGTTTCGTGCCTCGCTAGAACATAATAATCCTTACTAATAATATAAATTCGCAAGTGTATTTGTATGTTGGACATTTTTTTTATAGACTCACGTCTGTATCCGCGTAAGGATAGGCAGAGTTATAATATTATTACATCCACATTTCACCATGAAATGTTTAGGTCCCACGTAATAGGGGACGAGCCTAGTGCCGTTAACGGGCACATCAGCAGACTCCATGCTGCTTCTGAGAATTCGTGAAAACCCAGTAACACTTTTGCCCGACCCGGGAATCGAACCCGGGACCTCCGCTCAGCAGTCGCATACCCTATCCACTGGTCACTGAATGACGGAGGATACATTCATCATAACATTCTCATCTTTGACGCTATTTATTGTACGAATAATAATCCTTCAGTCTGTGCTTCGGTTACAGTATCCTTGCCTACAGATATTCATTTCCTATAATTCATTCTATATTTTTTCCATGTCTACCTATTCCATCCTTTAGGTATAACAATAATCAACGACCGGTTGGCAAAGCGGGAGTGTAAGCGACTACAACGCCGAAGGTCGCGGGTTCGATTCCCGCTCATGTCAAACATTTGTGTGCATGAACATGAATGTTTGTCTTGGTCTGGGTGTTTCTATGTATATATTTACAAAAAAAGTAAGTATAAGTAAATATGTATATTATGGCCCATTATTACCATTGTCTAGTACCCAAAGTAGATACAGCAATTGGCGTCAGTCAGGCAGCCGGCTAGTAAAAACACATGCCACAACCCTATTGCAGTATGACCATTTGCAAGTACTATATTTATAAACAAAATTTAAAAATAAGAGAGAGGATAAACCAACAATCTCACATTGATACGTAGACCGATAGATGGCAAATGTACTATTTCACTCTAATTCACAAGTCGACAATTTGATACATGCGCAATACATAATAGTTTTCAACTATTTTTCATGTTCTGAAATCAAACTTTATGACAACTACAATTTTGTTTTTTCCTACGGTGCCGAGGCTGCCGCGCTCTAGGCCGCGTTCACATTTGTCTGATGTAATCTGTCGTGACGTCGTCTGTCGTGTCGCGACAGACAATGTCCCGGTCTGCGACAGAGAGGGGGAGGGGTGTGGGGACGGTACAGCGCGAATTAAGAGATTGGACTCAGATTAATTGTAAAAAACATTTATTTAATTATAACAGTATATTTAAAATATAAAATAGTAATTGCTAATGTTAGATCTACAAAGGTATTTATAATAAATTAATGCTAAGATGACAATAGGATTATCTAGATAATTTGGCGGGGAGAGATGTGCTGACGAAGCTAACATTGTTGGGTTCCGTACAGTTAACTCGCGCGACACAACTCGTCAGACTAATGTGGACGCGCCACTGTCTGTCGTAAAGCGTCAGACGCGCGTTTGCAATTGTGCGCAATGGACGACGAACTAATTGACTTCCTTTTTATAATATTATTCGTATACAGTACCTATAGATGAGCTAATTGAATACGAAATAATATAATCCTATGTAAATAATTTATGGATATAATTGGATATCTACTTAATCTGAATCGGATATTTGATCAAAAACATTGCGAAAGTGTGAACTCCACGAGAGTCAATACAGAACTGATTTAAAATTGTGTCAGATCGCGACAGACGGCGACAGACAAATGTGAACGGTAAGTAATTACGACAGAGACCGTCACGAGAGATCACGTCAGATAAATGTGAACGCAGCTTTATTATATGGCCTCGCTCGTTCGGGGACTGTTTCCTCGCGCGGCAAATGCCTCGCGAGGCTGCTCGCTCTGTGGGGACCCACCTAATTGCAAACACCGTACAGGCGTCATTATGTGAAAGACCAATACTACCTGTCAGTAGGCCGTCAAAAGCCAAACTTAACAAAAATCTACAGTGGTTGGTGTGTACCGTTTGTTCCTAGTTCAAATTTATGTCACTAACATAAATCAGTTACGTGACAGAAGTGTGATTTTTCTGTAAAATAATTATTATGATATTCTATATTATTATTATATATTGATAGTTAGATTCGATTCACTTCATATCACTAAACGGCACAAGACCAACATTTTACACGTAGGTATACAGATATCAAATTATGTTCTATTCATACACATCGTACGTATGTGTTGAAAACTTATATATCTGAGAGATATATGTCTTCCTTGTATAATAGTTTGAGTGTAGCTGCTTGCCATATCAAATCACACAACAGATCAGTTAATAGGCAATTCTATTAACTTTTAGCTCCTGTTTAAGATGTATAAGGGCAATATAGGCTTATATACAGCTAGCATTTCTAGCCAACAAGTCACATCGCTCGACATCCGTAGTATAATCACACGTCCGGATACAAACACAGGATGATAGTACATGGATAGAAAACTTGAAGCTAGTTCCCGGTTTTATAGCTGTTTGAGATCTATACTTTTTCTTTCTCTTTAAATAGGTCTATGAAACAGTTTCGCATTTCGATATTGTTAAAACAAAGATTGTTTTTATTGCTTTTCGTTCACGTTTTCTTTCAAGGGTTGCACGAAGTTGAGTAATTCGACACTTAACAAAGTTCGTAACAGGACAAGGTTAAGTACGTCAATAACACTTATATTAGGACGAAGTGGAAAGACCGATACATTTATTAATATTGTATTGGTCGGTAAGGAAGCAATGTAGTGCAGAGTGCCTAAGATAATATTTTTTTTTTTACCTAATCAAAAATATAGAGACTTAATGTCTATAGATCACGACTAATCGTTTACTGTTACATCCAGTAAAGATCATATCTCTCATAAGTAAATAATGACATAAAACTTCTGTTAATACTAGTGGTCCTATTTTGCTAATTCTTTCTTTTTCTTTTTTGGCTGGTCAAATTAAAATATTGTCTTTGTAATAATGCTTGAGCTTTGCAGGAGTACCGGTTTGCGTATTTACGTAGTTGTTCTTGTCTTTTGCTCTATTTTATGACAGGTAGCGGCCAAGATTTGCTTTCTTAGTACATCGGTAATAACAGTACGTTACGTCAGTCAATATATAAACAATTCTTGCCTTACTGACTGACAATACACATTAAAACTATTGGGCAACAAGCTGACATTTGGCATCTATGTATGTTCCTTGGGGACTGTAAGAGTGCACTAAGAAGGAATTTCTTGAAATTCCAAATCAAGTGATAAAGTAAAAGAAATGCGGGTGTAGCTGCGGACATCCTCTTATAAAAAATCGCAATGTGAATGATTAGAGATTGTGTGACGTTTTCTCTGCGAGACTATAAAATTATGAAACCATTTAAAAGTACTTCTCTCTTGTACTTACTGGTTGTTTGTATAAATAATATTTCTCATTGACCTTAGTTAATCCCTTAGTCAATTTAGATTACCTGATATTAAAGACATAATCTTGTAAACGTTAATAGACCAGATGCACACTAATGCCAAATGAAAATTCATGAGATTAAGTTTATTATGAACGTCGTTCACCTCATAGCTTTAATGAATAAAGATTATCTTGCCAATTGAGATTTACTGAACATGGTACCTACTAATAGAATACCTACATGGTACCTAATACCTAGAAATACGTGATTGTAATACATATTATTTTGCATAGGTGTAACTCTTTTGAGTCAAGAATTTTAGATTTAAAGTTATATGGTTTACTGCTTTCAGTGTATACCTATGCTGAGCTATTTTCATCCGATAGAGTGCGCATCATAATAGAAGTTACGTTAATCGATCCTTTCATAATGTCAATCAACGCAATTCCATGACGCCAATGATGCCACTCAAGAATGTGACGTCATTCGCGAAACAACCCTGGGTAAAAAGTGACTAAAGGCTGTCAACATACTTTTCTTCACTACTCTCTTCCATTCTTTATACTCTCTTATGCCTGCTACTTTAGTTAATCGATCTTCTTTTAGAAGGTTGTGCTGTTCGTTTAGACTCTTTCGTGCACACCAACATGTCTGTACCACCCAGATCATTAATTTACGAGTGTTACTCAGTAATGTGAAATATTATTTTCATGTTCTTAATTTTAAATTGTTTTTACGGCAATGTAGGAATTGTTGATACAGGAATTTAGTCCGACAACACGAGAGCTTGTAAAATTTAATCACACCGAGTATACCATTCCCATTTAGAAATACAGGCATTGGACGTCAAAATATCTAAGTCATACAGCGGCCATAACCAAAATTAATAAACATGAACCTGACATTTATCTACTCCAATATCTACACAACAGTAATATACACACATAAAACTAACATATACAATAAAACCGAACATTGAAGGATAAACAAAACATACTACCACGATAAGCTCTATCTGTAGTCTAGGTTTTATGTACCTATAAAACAAGGACAAAAAGCTTTGCACGTTGTATTGAATAAAATCCATGCGGTTGTTGTGTCATTAGCACGATGTATTTCCACCTCTATGGGTAGGAATAACGAGTGCATGCTATAGAGCCTGTCTATTCTGTCTCCCACTCGCATGTGCTACTTGTAATTAGATATCGATTTACCCCCATTCGGTTATTGGTGGAATTATCGTACGTTCCGTAGCGCTATGTTTTGTTTTTGTAATATCTGTTGTTTTACTGCTTTAATCTATTTCGTTCGATTATGCTTTTATGTAACGTGACATTTGATTATGCTTTATCTATTTTGTTCGATTATGCTTATATTTAACATGACATTCGATTATCTCGTAAATTTAGAAGCATTAAGTAATTCAATTTAAAAAATTGATGTTCATAAGCGTCACCTTGTGACCTAGATGAATAAATGATTTTGGCTTTGACTTATAGAATTACATCGATTATATTTGATTGTCGATTATATTGGAATGACGAAGTCCTAGGGAATCTAGCAGGACTTCGTTAAATGGTCTAGAAGGAGTGCACCCACGACAGGAAAAGATGGAGAGATCTCGTGTTAGAGGCCAAGACTCACTTTGGGTCGCTACGCCACCACGAATGAATGAATGAATATTCAATTGTATCGAAAGTAATTTTCAGTGACTTTATGATAATAATATGTTGTATTTTAATTGTTCTAGTTACCTACACGTCTTTATTATTTCGTAACTACTTAAAAAAGCTAGAAGTAGTAGAAGAGCCGCAACTACGGTCACATTTTTTAGGGTTCAGTACCTCACAAGGTAAAAAAGGAACCCTTATAAGATAACTTTCTTGTCCGTCTGTCTGTCTGTCTGTCCGTGTGTCACCACCGATTTTCTCAAGAACGGGTGGACCTAGCAAATTGAAATTAGGTGTATAAAAAATCAGAGTCCTGGGTCAACCCGATAAAAAGATATGGCCAAAATGCGAAAACTTGTAAGTACCCAAATTAATCTTTTATTATTTATTTTATTTTATTATTTTCGGAATAGCAATAGCTTGAAATACAAATGGTAAAAACGTATTTAAAAAAGTGCATAGCCATTAATAGCTATTCGCAAATAGATACAAAATTAAAGTGTCTAAGCCATAATAAGGGGATTAGGCATGTTAGAACCGAAGAATGACTATATAAACCTATGAATTTGTTGCACCGCCTGGTTCAGGGCCGAAGAAATCTAAACTGAATTTTTTTTTCACTTGTGCTAGCCTTGAATTAAATATCTCCTATTCGCTATTTTTATTAGAGATGATATTGACGGATTTACTGGCTCTGTACATAAACGAGTTTTGGCGATAATTGGTATTAGCCTGTGGTAAAACTAAAGGTTGATAATGCCGAGACGGCACTTTACGTGGTACCCTTATATTAATTTTTTCAAGAAGGGCAGGGCAATCAATTGCCCCGCTGACAATTTTCACCAATGTTAGGATATCAGATATAGTACGTCTATCTTTTAAAGTCATAAAGTGATATCTCTTACATCTTGCTTCATATCCATGATCTATACATCCACTCTTATACTGTAAGTACATTAAAAACTTTTTTTTAATAGCTTCAATGCGATCAATATACATATTGTAATGCGGGTTCCAAACCACCGTTGCGTATTCCAGAGTACTGCGTACCAAAGCACAATAGAGTATTTTTATACACTTAATATTTTTGAATTGCGACGTTGACCTGATAATGAAACCGAGAGATTTATACGCCTTTTTAACTATAAAATCAATGTGTTTATCAAATAGTAATTTAGAATCTTGCACGAGTCCTAGGTCCTTTATAGTAGTTACGTTGGTGAGTAGTTTATTAGAAATGGTGTATGGGAGCTGTATGAAGTTAGTTTTACGGGTAAAGTAAATTGAAAAACATTTGGAAATATTCAAGTCCAATCTATTTTTAACACAATACTGTTCAAAATTATTCAGATCACTTTGTAAAAACGCGCAATCAGAGGGACTGTTGATATTCATAAATATTTTTGTGTCATCAGCATACGATAAAAAGTAGGCATGTTTAAAACATGAACCAATGTCGTTAATGAAGATGACAAAAAGTAATGGGCCCAATAAAGAACCCTGTGGGACTCCTGAAGGGATATCTTAATTTTCAACTTTTTTAATTTTCGGAATTTTTCCTTTACTTGTGCTGTAAGACCTTGGTTTTAACCAAAATTGACAATTCTAGGTCAACCGTAAGTACCCTATAGATTTTGGGTCGAAAATATTATGGTAGTTCCCGTTGAACTAGAATCACGAAATTTGACCAAAAGCAGGGTCTTACAGCACAAATAAAGAATTTATTTTTATTTTTTATACATACATTGTAGACTCCATTTAAGATAGTCCTCTATAGCTGATATAATATGATAGCGCTCATACAGATTTAGAGGACTTTTTTTTTTTTTTTGTTTTACGAGGTGGAAAATCACTTCGGATCTCCGACTCTTGGGGGAAATAAGAGCCTGAGTATGTGGTGTTTCCACTAAAAACCACCTCGACTTCCGCCATGTACCCGTGTGTCGGAGGGTAGTGCATCACCAAAGCACTCGTCGCCACCCTTCGACGGGTTTTGGCCCGCCAGACGGTCAGGCGGGCCCCGAACAAAACCCCCTTGGCGACGGATTAAGGTGTTGGACTCCGCCGCCAAAACGCCCAGCGGCCGCAGAGGATAAGGAGGACGGCAACGCAACACCGCATCTCCTCTTCCTCTGCGACCCCACCGTGACGCATCGAATGGTGCGCCCCCATTTGGTCGCGGGAGATAGGGCGCGCGGCAACGCAACACCGAAACGCCTCTCCTCCCGCGACCGCACCCGACTGCGAGGGACAGACAGAACTGTCCCCCGCACCCGCACCGTTGGACGCATCCTGCGCAGGCCCCTCCAAGCCCACGCGGAGCGTCCCCTCCTGGATCCCTCTTAGCTTCACCGCGGGTGACCAATCCACGGTTACTGAGCCCCCCCACCACGACAAGGTGGAGATCCCACGGGGGGGAGATTTAGAGGACTAGCGTAATTAGCACCAACCTCAAATAAGGTAAAATGCGTACGGAACCCTCGGTGCGCGGGTCGGACTCGCAGTTGCCCGAATTTTTCATGTAATTAGGTATTTTTTTTTTCTTAATTTTACCGTTGCGGCAAATTCTTTCTTATATCCCATACGGTCCCAAGGAACATACATGGCAAATTTCAGCTTCCTGCGCCCAGTTATTTTGGCAATGCATTGTCTGTCGCAGAATTCGTACTTTTAATTTTTGTCAATCACACTTATTCTATAATATTTATATTTTGACAATTTCTACCAAACGTCTTGTTTTAGTATTAGATCTATAAAATCCCACAAGCCATTACGCTAATCAACCAAAACTTGCAAAAGCGTCCATTAAGATGAAGGGCCAAAGTGAACCACAAATCACAAAGGTACATCACAATGCTTGCTGCCCTCAACAGACCGATTGTAACAGACTAATTCACCACACGAAAATTGATAAACGATCTTCCTTGTGTATATGATAAATGGACCATTCGGATTAGCAAAAGTACACATCAATCTTTATTGTATCTATTAATTGAATGTTATTAGTTAATGAAACAAGAATTGAAAGAATATTTATCAAAATAGGAACTTAAGCTTTCGAGGTCATTGATATGAGTTTCACTTTGTACTTTTATCTCGAGTAACCGATATTTTAACACTGTTGCAAGTGAACATGGTCACAGATGTAGTACATCTGTAAGAATGTCACCAGTAGTTAACAACATTATTAATCTTTCGCGTTCGTATCTCGCTCTCATTAAATGTGGTGACCGTAAAATGTGATATTTTGTTTCTTATGTTTACAAAAGAAACTGACTAAATTTAGAAATAAATATGCCTCTAATCCTTCATTTTCCTCATATTTTCTTTAGCATATTTTAATAGTTAAATGTAAAATTTTGGTTAGGATTAACCATTGTATCTAAACTTTCGAGTCGTACCTACTGTCCGTTACCTAAAAAACATTGTAAATCAAGATCCATCATGAAAGATTCTAAAGTTCGGTAAAATCTGTAGCCATTCATTATCAAATATGAATACGATGATTTTATTACAAGACTAAAGATGTAGGTCATACGTATACTTTTACTGTATTTTATACGCCAACTGTATACATGACCTGGGTTATCTCCTACGCCCTATATAAAGTTTATTACTTTCATAGAATATGGAGATTACTGCCCGCAGGCGTCATACCTCTGCCTGAAATTATTTTCTTTTCAATAGTAGATTTTTTTTAACGAAACTGTGTGACCTGTGCGGTCAAGCAGGTTGATGGTGTCCCGTATAATTGTTGCAAGCAATGATTTGGTTCCAGGTCATAATTCCAAAAGGTTGGTCTAAAGTTTCGTAGTTCACATTCGACGAGTACATTATTTAAAAAAAAAACATAGAAACGGACATGCTTATCCTTTAAATTTCATTGTCATCGTGACTGCATAAAAATAAAAATTTCAACCATGCAGTATGACAGTAAGTGATTCTATGTAAGCTTGTAAGTTTGAAACACACAAGGCCAATTGTAAAAAACTTAGGTAATTCAAAAGTGAAACAAGGTAAGTAAAGAAGATACCAATCTAAAAACATAATAGTAGGAGCTGGAGATAGCAACCGCGTAATCATTTATAGAGTTCTTAAGAGCTATACTCAGTTGCAGAAGAGTTTTGACTTTTTATACCTACGAATGATATCACTAAATATCTTCTTGAATAGTGGCTGAATTATCGATGTAAATATTATTTGTTGAGTTTGTACGTTATATGTCGGGACTACTAATATCATATTATTCTCCAATAACTATTAAAAACATTGATAAGAATACAGCGAATTAGAATCATAATTTTTATAAGTAAAATGCTGCCCATTACGTTTAGTCAAATAAAATATAATTTTCTCTTCTAGACCAAAATTAAACGTACGTAGTGATTCTATATTTACATTGTGCCATATCGGCTTCTTAAAACCGTGAGAAAGAACGATAATAATAAGTAAAACTTGTGCTGTTTTGGTAGTGTGATTTTTGTGCATGTATGTATATGTTGTTAAAATTATATTAAGTACATTTAAGATAAAAGTTAATTATAATACAGAATTTCTTTCAGACTTTGATTTGGGTATTTCTATCAGTAGGTACGTATATAAATGTATGGATAAAACAATGTATAAAACCACACAGTCCTCTATGAAACGGTATTCTATCGGTTTATTGTAGACAAATACATTGTACAACGTCATTCACTATTCTACTGTAAATTCTCTACAACTCAGTCCTCCAATCATTCGTCATGAACTATCAACTGCATGTAGCTACACGCGCGTCACTGAAAGTAAATAAAACAACTGTGCACATAAAATCCCAAACGACAAATGTCAACAAACAAAGTTTAAATAAATATACGTTTGCGGATAAAAATCGTGAACATTTTTCAATGCGATGTCGAAATAAAACTTTAAGATTAAACGTTGTTTATTTTCACGCCAACCGAGTGTTAAAATTATTTTATTCTGTTAAAATCGGAGGGTATATTCGTTGCAAGTTACTGAGCTGCCTGGCAACAAAAGCCGAGGCTAAGTACTTGTAAAAAAGTTAATGTAGAGCTTAAGACATTTATAACCAATAAATAACTAATCGCCGCAATTAATACTAGGAAGAGCTTAATATACTTCAAATAACATAACTAATATTGGTGGTACGTATTGTATACTTTACAAACAATGGGCCTTGGTACTTTCTCAATTATTGTTATTGTATGAACAACAGCAATATTGTTGTCTTATATAACTACCAAAGTAAACTACTTTGAAATCGTTTCAAGTATTTTGAAGATATTAATGGGCTGATTTCAGTAATGGTAATTGCATTATAATGTAATTTACTCAAGTGTGGTCCGCATATGAAGGGAAGAATATAGAAAAGCGTCAGTGATTTTAAACATGTTTGTGTTTAGTACATCTACAAAGTCAGTTATTGACAGCTGACATGTTGTACCTACCTACTTGTTAAATTATAATTTAAAGACGAGTCCATCTCATGTCTACTATATATATTTGATTTGCTTCAATGTAATTCACATAAGAATAGTTTTTAATTTTCTATGATAGTGATGTTTAAAGACGTTCCAGCGACGACCACGTGTCGCTTGATTATAGCTTTTTCGTAAATATAAAATTATGCCAAAATATTGTGACTTCGCTTCTCTTGTTAAAACGTTCTGGAAAGTGACCCTTTTTCTTAACTTGCTTCTTATTATAGTGTGACTGTGTAGCCAACTCCTGAGTCTGAGCTTCTAGACCACCCAAAAGCCTTCGACCTTACCTAACCATTTTTATACCGAGACAAGAACCGTAACCGACCACTTTCCGAAGCACAGTAAACCTCTGATGTCAATGTCACACGAGGTTATATACCCATCCAAGTGGTGATCTGTGCAAGCGTTGCTTCACTTTTCCTACCTATTAAGAACGGCAAGCCCAGTCACGCTTTGAACGCTACCTACTTAAAACTTACAAGTCATGCTGTCAATTGATAGTCGTTTTACTATCGTCTCGTAGACCTTACGTAGGTAATAAAATTGTTAACGTTCACTGAAGAAATGTAATATTAACTTGCTCTAAAATCAATACTTTATCAGGGTGTATCATTCTCACAGGTATTTTGAATTATTACGTGCAGCTTACCAATTAGTTTACTACAAGTTATTTAATGCTCTCAGATACATAATGCGTTGTTCGTGCCAGTTGTTCAATTAAATGAAAACTTTGTACGGTATAATATTTATGACTGAAATATACTAGCTTCTGTGAAATAAGTTTAAAGAGTATATTCATTATGAAAGTGTGATGGTATAAATAAATATAGAGTATAGAGCACTAGAGGATGCCCGCAGCTGCGCTCGTACATTTAATTTAATTGAACTGCTTCTGCCTGGTCCCGTGGGCATTTCAGAAAACCACTTGTTGTGTGCCCTCCAATGTTCCCCAAGGAACATACCAGCCAATTTTCTGGCCCCTGCGCCTAGTCATTTTGTCAGGTACTCAGCAACGCAAGAATCACTACATAGATAGTACACAAAGTCTGTCTTTTGACTGTCTGTCCCTATGTACGCTTAAATCTTTAAAACTACGCAACGGATTTCAATGCAGTGTTTTTTAATAGATAGAATGATTCAAGAGGAAAGTTTATATGTATAGTACATGCATAACATTGCACCCGTGCGAAGCCGGGGTGGGTCGCTAGTTATATATATACAAACTAGTCGACGCCACCGGCTTCGCACGCACATATTTTCGAATTTCCCGTTTTGCCTGATCCCGTGGGAATTTCGGGCAATCCCGTCTTAGTGCACCCCTACGGTCCCCAAGGAACATACATGCTAAATTTCAGCTTCCTGCGCCAAGTAGTTTCGGCTGTAGCTTGTCTGTCAGTCAGTCAGTAACGCAAGGATTTTATATATACAGAAGATAAACGAGACGCTTGTAATTCAAAATACATTTTGTAATTAAGTAGTAAATTCGTCAATAGCTTTATATTGTATCCGAAATTCCACAATGTTATAAGTTTTATACAAAACCCTTACGTAACAGATTGAGTGTGGCCCACTTTAGGGATAAAAGTTTTGTATCAACAAAAGTTCCAACCGTGATCAGCGCAAAATCCTGCCTTTTTGACGGCGTTGTTTGAAGAATTTCTGGTGTTCATGAATAAAATATTCACCGTTTCGCATTTGCACCCTCAGGGAGGCTGTTACGGTCAACTAGACACTTAAAACAACACGTAGTTCCTGCATGTGACTAGTAAGAATTGGTAGTTTTGTAACTGTCGTATGTGTGTATTTATTTACTCATATATATATTTTTTTCCTTTTACCTTTTAGATCTATAAGATAGTATATTGAATTGTAAATTGAAGAAGCTGAGCCTTTTTAGTCGTGTCAGTAAACCTGTGAGACAACACTACTTTTCAACAGCGAAGCGGTACTAAGCACTACTAGGAACGAGCTTATTATAATATTATTGGGTAAAGTAAGAATAAATTTAAAAGAAGGAATGAGATGCCTTTGCCTACACTAAGCATCTTTTTGATTTTTGGTCTGTGCTTGTCTATCTCACACTTTAGCTTTCTAGAGCTCGGGGAAAACCTTGTGATCATTACCCGTTATAATGATAATGTTCATTAAATAATGTCCGTAATAAATATGGCCTAATTTCGAGAATGTCTCATTATTGAATATAGCTTTCGTGCCGAAATAATTAATTAATATGTTCGGTATTAATTGAAATGTAACAAAGTGGCGTGAAAATCGGGTGTTGAGCACATTATTATTAACATGACTGTCACTACTTTTATATACGGAATGGTTTATTAATGATGTGATTTCACTTCACCGATTCAGTTATTTAATTTTTAAATGATTTTCTGACGACGGATGATATTACTTGTATTATTTTATTATTTTAATTATAATATTATTTTAGGCAGAGGTGTAACATTACACCAACATTTCGCCATGAATTTTTAGGTCCCACGTAATAGGGGGCGAGGCTATTGCCGTTACCGGGCACATCACCAGACTCCATGCTGCCACTGAGAATTCTGAAAAACCCAGTAACACTCTTGCCCGACCCGGGAATTAAACCCGAGACCTCAGATCAGCAGTCGAATACGCTATCCACTGGCCCACGGAGGCAGCTGTATTACATTTAAAATAAAATAAATGTTTCAAATTTTAAATCGATGTTAGAGAATGTTATAGCTCAAGCAGGACGTGCAAACCTTTACTTTGGCAAGAATGCTTATTACGAATGAATAACCAAATTTATTAGCACCTTTAAGGAGGTCATTGACACTTAGTTTTTTGACATGGTGTTACGTTTCTTTTCCTGAGGCGGAAACCGGGACCGACGGCTTGTTGTGACCTCCGAAGCGTCGCAGCGCATTGATATAAATGCCACAACAAACGGTCATCCATCTACCTCCTCTACGTTACTTTACTTTGCCGTTCTGTTACGAGCGGAATATCTACAATTATATAACAAAAAACACAAAATATTATATTAAGACCAATATCCAATTTCTATACCAACATGTTTGGCCAGCGTGGTATAGGTAGTATGCCAATTCCTCCTTTCAAAGGAGAGGCCTAGTCCAGCAGTGGACTGTTAACCTCTTGTATGCCGGAATACCAGACACAATTAAAAAGCTATTGTGTCTCGCGTAGATCTGCGTTCCGGCATACAAGGGGTTAAAGGCTGATGATGAATGTCCAATTGTCAAAACTATTATGTATCTAAATAGATATTTGGTTTTAAAATTATTGCTTTTATTTTGTTCTTCATATAATTCAAGTGAAAATAAGGCGAGCCAATGCCAGTCTGTCTTGACAACATTCACATTTGTTCAGTTAATTTCGCATTTTATCTATTATGCAACCTTGCATGCATACTTCAATATATTTCATAATTCATTTACTTTTAAAAATAATCTGTAGGTGTAGCTTAATGATCAACTGAGCTGTAAAAGAATAATGCGACTGCAAATAGCTGTAATTTATTGTCATAAATTTTCCAGTATAGCACTTATGAACAATAAAAGTTGCTTTACTTTCCTATATAACTATTAATAAATGTGTCTGCAAATAGTCGATTCAGGAAATGGCGTATGGCCATCGTGCACGCGCAGCAACAGACTTAGTTCATTATTCACTTCATTTGACACTTTGTTCACAATTGTTGTTTGGACTTTGGGTGTACTCTGTGCCCGTTGTGTGTGTAAAGTCTTCCGGGACGTAGGATTCATCCCTAGTGCCTTAGGGAGGTCTTTACAATTGTAATACTTATTTTTGATAATATGGAATATAGTTTTACAATTTTAATACATATTTTTGATAATATGGAGTTTAATTATAGACTAGAGGATGCCTGCAGCTACGCTCGCACATTTATCCCGATCCTGTGGGAATTTCGGGATATCCCTTCTTAGTGCACCCCTACGAATCCCAAGGAACATACATGCCAAATTTCAGCTTCTTGCGCCTCATAGTTTTGGCTGTAGCTTGTCTGTCAGTCAGTAACGCAAGAATGTTATATATACGGATTACATAGTTATACAGATATAGTACGTACATGAAGTGAAACGTCTTCTTTGTAGTAATATATTTCTTTTCTTTCTCTAATTTTTTTTTCTTTTAAAAAGACAATGCCCGCATTAGGACTAAATCCTGTGTCGCGGGGAGTGTAATAATATACCTAGTTCTCACAAAGATTCAAATTTCATAAGGCAGAAATAAACCGATTATATAATATATTATGGATGCAGTGTACAATGTATGTACCCGGTGTGCACGAGTGCAATATTTTAAACCAAATGTGGTGAGAAATTGTATGATATGATTTGCATTAAATTCACATTTTGTTGCACGTGTTGCAAATGCCTTTGAGAATATTTAAGTGAAAAGTGGAAATGAGCAGTTTGGTGTCGGATTATATTATCAGTCTATTAGTGACAATTCCATCTGTCTTAAACATGGTCAAAATATAGTTCAAAGTTTAGTGTTATATTTCTCTATGTCAAATGTTTTGAATTATTTATGTCTCTAAAATTTGTTGGAAATAATTTCGAATTAACATAAATAACTAACATATACAGTATTTTATAACCTGCTAAGTCTAATAGTAATCATATACAGGATAATTAATCTTAAATTATTGTAAGAATTGTACTTTTATTATTTTTGTTTACGAATTGAAAGTTTAAAAATTATTATGGGCTATATTTTCAGGTGCATCCTAATTTTTACGTGATAAGCAATTTAGTAGACAAAGTATGTATGTATTGATGTTTATGAAAAATCTTTTCATATATCTAGGTATCGGTTATAAATACTCTCACATATATAATAAACCTTTAGATCACGCTTATGATACGTAAACGAATAAAAAGTTCAGGTATGGTAATAAAGCTAGAAAGCTAGACTAAAACTAATCAAAAATATTATTCTGGCAAACTCTTCAATACATGTTAGATATTCCGTTAAGATTTTCTCTGCGTATATTTTGCGATTGAAGTAATAACCAAACAAACGAATCATGATTGTTTGTAATTTGTTGTAGACTTATACGCAATCTCCCAAGTATAAACACATAGTAACTTCGTACCGATCGTAAAAGTTTTGTAATGTAAAGAAAGCAACAAGTTTTATTTTATTGGAATGGGGAGTTAGATAGGTTGGCATTAAAACATATTTGTGCTGTTACACGTGTTCTTAAAACGCGAAGAGCCTTAATATTATGTTATTATATCTATACCATCGTTACCTGAATTAGCTGATGTATGACATTGCGCTGTAAAGTACTTAATTGGAAATCTAGATTGTCTGGAAGAAATCGCAATGTGCGACAGGACGGTCCTTGTATCACTAGTCTTAAGGCTTCCATGGAATTTATTGTTTTTTTTTATATTGGTGTACAATAAAGTATAGAATTCTATATTTATTATTATACATAAAATAAAAGTTTAAAAATAAGATTTATTTATTAATATTAATGCTATTTACCGCGATTCAAATAACGAACACTGAGATGGTTTAATTGAAGTTGGATCCGAATGACCTTTGGAAACAGTTCTTAACGAGTATCAAACTTTCACCATAATGTGCATGGAAGGGACTACCAGCAATTGTTTTTCCACCCCAAAAAAAACAGCAAAACGTACCAATTTTTCCAACTTTGCATCTACCAATACCTACCGAACCATATATTATGCGTCTGTTGAACTAACACATAAATACATGATAGGTAGGTACATACTATGTAATCATTCTATAGAAGAAAGGTTTCCTCAATAAGATTTATAGGTTTGATTTTGCAGGAAAAATATTACAGAGATTGGAGCTTTCATTGATTTCTCTACTTTTTGCCCGTTCCGTCGGTCATATGTCAATTTAGTTCAATTGCTACGCTCGCAGTTACTACCTAGGGTTACATGTTTGATTTGATTTCTTCAACATTCATGCATAGTCGCCGATGTATTATGCGTATATTACTGTAAAATTGTACTGAGTAAGAAGCAGTTTAGCTTTTATGTCACTAGCCACCTTCCCCGCCTTGTTACAAGCTACTGTTTCTTAAATAGAACAGAATCTAGATCTACATATACTGTACTTCTACTACTACTTCTACACTTTAATAAAATTTAAGAGTTTCTTTTTTGGCTGAACGCGCTAATTTCAAGCAACACTAGTCCGGTTTGATCATAGCGTGATGCTATATCATTATGAGCAACGGGTTCGAAGCAGAAGCCCAAAATAATGCGGGTGTAACCACGGGCTCACCTAGCATGTTTTAGAAAGACAACTTTTGGACGGGTTATACAGCTTAAAATCCAAGCAACGGACATAAAAACACCCACTCCAAACCACAATTTGTGACTCACACAATGTGTTGTCTAGCGTGAGATTGAAACTACATCACTCAGCGTAGTGTCAAATGGCGAAGCAACTGCGCCAATACGCCATACATGCAGTGTACCTTTTATATTTTTCATAAATGTAACATACACAATAGTTATTTATAAATGTTTCATAGACATTGAAGGCCAGTAAACGAGATACAATAGATGTTTTATCGTACGATGCTTATAGCCGTTCACTGTCCTTTAACACGTTCGCTGCGGCAAGTAAAATCATAAACCTTCATCTGGTGCGGTGGCAGGTTGAAATGTGCTCCCAACGATTTTTCCGCCAGTGCGTGGCAGGTCTTTTTCGACCTGCCAGCACTAGGGAAGCTTAAAATGCTATAACTTTGCGAAAACATAGTGTATACATTTTTTTTTTACTGTTAGAATAACCTTGAACCCAGCTTCCTTAGGTTTGATTCGCCCCGGAATCTACCAAATAGGAGAAGAGATATAAACCAGGAAAAGCGGCAGGCCGATATCGACCTGAACCGCACTAGAAGGTATTTTTAGCAGTGATGGGACATACCAAAATAAAGGAATATCGATAATAAAACAGAATTATCGTACATAAAAGAAATGAAGATGTTTATTTAATTGTGAATGTTTTGGAAACATGACACGCAAAGATGCATGTTGCATTGCCTGCAATATTTTTTAATCGTGACGTGTAGACGCCAGTCGTCCAACTCAAGTTCATCGGGTGGGCGGTACCACCAGATTTTAACCAATCGGGTGGGCGAAATGAAAGTCAGTGATTAGATTGTGTCGTGTAGACGGGCAAAACCAATTCGATTGAAAATTTGATCAGTGGTAAAATTGTGCCGTGTGGCAAGGCTTTTACTGTGGCGCCACGCCACGTGAGCGTGACTGTGTGAGCGAGAGTGCGTTATGTACAAAACACGGAGAGTGAAAAGGACAGGCGCGCATTTCAGACAATTGAAATAAAACAAAATTATTTAAAATCGGGACTTTATACTTAATTAATATGTTCCTATTACATGGTAAAGTCCATAAAAATTTTATAAAAGCTGAAAGTATGATACTTCACCTATTAAACACCTATTTTCATCATCATCATCATCAGTATCGTGAACATTTGCAATAGGTACGTCACACTGCTAGCGCGGTGGTGAAGCGGCTGAGAATAGGTAAGCTGTGCTAAAAATTGTAATAAAGCACAGTTTGATTGGTGCCGTTTTTCGTGCTGCGATCGTGCAACTATTGTATATATATTTGATCAAAGCTTTGAAATCACCTTTCAAGCAAAAAAAACTAGATCGAAATCGTTTTAGCACCGCTCTGTTTGCGTCGGGGGTTAAAAAGCGCATATATATCACTGCACTTTCGCAGGTAACCGTACATTTCCAAATATTATAAGTACTACTATAAATATACGTGTAGATAGTAAACAAAACTTACCGCTTTTATTTGGTTTTCCATGATGTTTTGTTAAATACTTTTTATTTTTCTTCATTGGAAATATTTCCTCACTACTATCTCTATCACTTTTATTTGCAGGGCAAATCACTCGATCTTCCAAAATTTCAATTTTTCTTTTATTATTTGCCATCGTCAATATTATCGATAGCGCGCACGTCCGATAAGCTAGATAGCACAACACTAACTGGCGGCGTGTACGCTCTGTGCGGTATCGGGTCGCCGGCAGGCCTGTTGGGTCGGCAGGCTGAAATAGACCCCCTGCCGCACTGAGCGGATATATTTCACCGCTAGTGCGTGGCAGGCCGAAAAAGGCCTGCCGTGATGTTTTTATGGAGAATACCTACATTTTTGACTACAAGCCGAAATATGTATTTGTCTCTGTCAGAACCTTAAAAACACCAAAAATAATCGTTCCGCTCCAGCGAGAGGGACATAGTTTTCTTCGTCCGCACCGGCTGTACGTACAGCGGCAGGCCGAAATCGGCCTGTTCCGCACTGAACGTGTTAAAGAGATAATGAATCTGAACTCAGATAAAAGTCATGTCCAGTGAGCGTATCCAGTGTATAAAGTGTAAATAAGTACACAGTCCAGCGCATAGTGCTGCGGTCAACAATAGACAGTTGACGTTAACACAATGGATGCGGTTATCAACAGCGATAGTGCGACGATCTGTCGCCTGCACATCACTAGCCATGTATAATCACTGCGTGCATTATGTAATCTGTATGGTGGTGCAACATTTGTTGTTTTACGTTGATTTTCGAGATATATATGCCACCTTAGTTTTGAGTACCTATTCGATATTTCGGTACTATTGCGAGCGCCATGTTCATACTGTTCATAGTATATATCTTGAAGGAATGTTTAAATATAATAATTGTTAGTTGTATAATAATTCCGAGGTCTATTAAATGTATTTCTCATTGACGAAAGGCAAACGCTTGGCCATGAACTCGCTTTTTGTAAAGCGATGATTTGGGGTATGGCTATCATATGGAGTAGGTACTATGCGTAGAAGGTAGGTTCGTTTTGAAAACACCCACATTTAACTTATCATGAATTCATGATTTATGGGTCAAGTATTAAAATAACATAAGAAATATAGAAGAATATAGATACACACTCGTTAAGATAAGTTTATATTGATACAGCTACAAGACATTACCCTTCCTTTTGGCTTCTCCGTAGTCGAGTAAAAAGGGAAGCTACTGTTAGTTCTACAACACAGGGTAGCTTGTATGATAAAATTAACAATTAAAAAGAAGATCAATTTTAGATAAAATATGGTGAGATGTAAACTTAATAGTGAATAGAGGATGCCCGCAGCTACGCCGCCACATTTTAATTTAATTTAACCGTTTCTTCCACATCTCGTGGGAATTACGAAAAATACCTTCTTAGTGCACCCCTACCCATACATAATCTCCAAGTTTTCATAGCAAATGTCAGTTTCCTGCGCCCGAAAGTTTAGTTTAGTAGTGGCAGTGCGTTGTCTGTCTGTTATCTGTTAGTCAGTAACGCAAGAATTTTATACACACTGAAGATTGATAGTGCGGTTATCAACTATTCACATTTCACTACTTCTATATACAGAGTGGTTATGTGAACAATAATATATGCAATAAGCGTATAAAGCTATCGATCTTTATTCCAAAATAAGTGTCACAAGTGGGGACTTCAAATTTTTTCGAAATATTCCTCAACTCCAGTAATAAAAATTGCGTAATCGCCGTCACCCGACACGTGCGAGTCATCTGTGCATCGCCGCGTGTCGCGTAGAAACTTACGCGGCGTCCTACGTGAACAGCTCACCGTCACAAAATTTGACGTTAACACAAACAGTCTATAAGTGATAATACGTCCAACACTTTATCACCTGTATGTAATCACTGCTTATATTGTGGTGGGAATACAGGTTAATACTATGGGTAACTATGAAAATTTGGATTTATGAATATTGGTTTTGGTTACCAGATAATGCAAGAAGACTTTGATAGTTTGGTGAGTAAAATGATCAGAAAGCCAACGTATTCACTATATGCTAGGAGTAATTGAATTATTAAAAAGCATGATCAAAATCGCCCATCATATTTGAATTTATCCCCATCATATTAACAATAAATCTAAAAGCAAAAATACGATGTAAATATAAATTCACATAAAATCTTTGTGTTTTCTTACGTTAAGTAAAAATATTTTTTAGGTTTACTAAAGACCAGTATACCTTTATATTAGTAGTTCCTAACTTACTTAATTATTATACTTGCCCCTTTTCACAACATCATACGGCTTTTCTAGAAGCTCCTTCCTTCAAGAACAATAGTTTTAATTAAGATTTATTTACAGAGTCTCTCGGTGGACAACGCTGCAGCGAGCGAGCCGTACACATAAGGGCGGTTTCAGATTAGCGTATTTTTCTGCGCGTATACGGTCGTTTTAGCATACGCGCTTACACGCGCGCTACAATACGCGCTTCAAAAAACCAGACTCACGTAAACGGGCGTGTTCGCTCGAAACGGTAGTGACGTCTTGTCAATGTCAACATGGATTTTGACGGCTCGTGGTTATACGAGCTTAGAAGCGCGTCAACGCTCGTACGAGTTGCGCGTGTGCCAAAAGGCGCGCCTATACGCACCTACATGCGCTTCCAAAAACGAGCTTATACGCGCGTATAAAACGCTAATCTGAAACCGCACTTAGGCTACAATACAATAAAGATGTGATGTGCGCGGCAGCTAAGCGCTGTGGAAGGCAATATCCACTAATGAACAACAAACAAAAAAAAAACTTTTGAAAAACAACAGGAGCACTAGAAATATGGCTTGGGTCGCGAAAAACTTTAAAACATTCAATAAATGGACATAAATAATACCCAGGTTCGCAACAACAGTTTGTAGACCCACAAAGAGAATGACTATAATTAGTGTGTTCATCAGAATCCATTACGTCATATTTTTATGCTACCGACATTTTTGACACTGTTGTAAGATCATGTCAACTGTCGTCATGATCAACTTATCGCGGAGGCACTGCAACTGTTTTAATTATTGTGACTGTGAATAGTAACCTCGCTGGGCGCTCAATAGTTTTTAAATCTTTGGAGGTTACTGAGCTGTGAGGTGTATGATAACACCGCTCGAACACTACGCTATCTAATCAAGAATTACCGTCTTAAGTTTTTAATAATGAATTCAGTTTAAAAATTAAAAGAGGCTGATAATTATTTCTAATTTTCTTAATGTCGTTTAATTCTTACAATGCCGCACTCAACACTGTGATATGGACATTTTATTTCTGTGTGCGATCTGTGGTGTGTATAGTACATACATATATTGTAAATGTTGCAACATTGGGGGGTAATGACCTCCGCTCGTATAGAATTGTAGCCCAAAGAAGTAATCCAGGCTAGTATTAATTGAGATTGATTGTCCATTCTTGCAACACCGTAACTATAATTTATTATTCGCCACATATACACGAAGGCCAGTACGAGAAAAGTATTTTAGCAAGGCAGTAGTAATCAATATACGAAAAGAGTCTAATTAATTCACTTAAACTAAGATTGACTCAAAACTGCTACTAATCGTTTTTTTTTAGCTCTGGAGCGTCGCGTCGGTAAGTATTTAGGCTATTTTCAAGAACATGTTATCCTCATATTACTGTAAATCTATAAATACAAAGCTATTTCCAATTTAGCCTAGCTTTATAAAAGTAAAAATAACACAGTAAAAATACTGGCTCTGCAGTGAATTTCCCGCCAGCTAGGGCAAGTTTTAATGTGAGACTTTTACCACGGGCGACGTAAATATATTGAGTGCCGAGCGAACCATCGACTGACGCTTGATAAAGTATCCCTTTTCGAAAAACTCAGCTAAGGTCTATGAATATCCAGTTTCTTTTGTAAATACGTTATCATTTAGGTTACAAAGCCACGGATATAAATGATTTCATTAGATGAAGAAAATCAATTTTCAAAGCAAACCGATTTAATGTCATGTCACACGATGCAAGCACCAAACGCAACGAACGCTGCAACCAAGCGATCAGCGTCAAATCTAAAGTCAGCCATTTAGATTTGACCATTACGGAATTCAATATTCGAATCATAGATAGATCTGTAGATTTTAGATTAGTTTTTGACAGTTTTTGACATAAGCTCCATACAAAATATGTCAAACACGAATCGAAAATCTACAGATCTATCTATAGTTCGAATATTGAAAATGGCCGATGTCGTATTATACACTACATAACGTCAATATAAAGAGCCAAAGTCGAGTTATCAGCGCGCTTACCGCCACCACAATATTCCAAGAATTTTCTGACAATATATCAATAATAATATTATGTGATCTTCAGAAATCCAAGCTAGACGCTGTTGTTGACTGCAAAAGCGTCATGTGGTACCGTATAACAACGTAGTCTATTGCGCAAAGAATATGATTTCATTTACATTACCCATTAAAAAACTTCCTTATTTAACTGAATCAAGGGATCATTCCTATTAATAAATTAATTTATCATTAGTAGAAATGAATTGGCTCACACGATTCCATAATTTAGGTCTATAAACGCTACCTACCCTTAATATTTTCGCGACCTCGCCCAACCTTCTTTATGTGGGTCAAATCTCAACCGACAATTTACGGCGAGCTGTAATGATAACCTGACCGTAATTACTTATCGTTTATTAACCCTTGAATGTCCGACTTGATTTAGTTAGTGGCAAGGCTGTCTATGTCTGAAGGTTATTTTTCGGTTGAAAGTCCGAGGGTGAGGCGGAAAACTGTAATTCTCTATGTCACCTAGACACTACCACAGACACTAGACTACTAGACACAACTAGACCTACGTGTTTATAAATGTTTTATTTAGAAGTGATGTTTAGACGTTTTACATAAAAAATAAAAGTGGCTCAGAATTTCTTATCATCCTAGCGTTATGTGGTTTGCATACACATCTATGGGCTGGGCACATAGCTGGAAGCACCGATAGTCGCAGAGGCAAGAGGGTTCTAGAGTGGCGGCCACGTAGTATACGTATACGTACACGCAACAAGGGTAGGCCTCCAGCAAGGTGGGCCGATGATTTGGTTTAGATTGCGGGAAACGGTTGGATGCGGTTGAGTCAAGATCGGTCTATGTGGAGAACTACTTATGTCCTGTTGTGGATGTCTAGGCTGAGATTAATGAATGAAAAAAAAAATAGGCTTTGGACCCCGGGATTCGCTTTAGATAGAATATTGAGAGCGACAGCTGTCTGATCTATGCCATCCACAGGGAAAGCGATACTCTACGGTCCGCATATTTAAGGTAAGTATTGGCTCCCCAAGACGACTGGCAAAGATCTACACAAGAGCTGGGAATGATGGCTTGACGTGTTGTCCAACACAGGTACAGAGACAGGCAAGTGATAATTAATAATTTGATTGACTTACAAAATACTGCATGATGTTTTTGTTAATCCATTTACCTGAGCCAAATTAAATAATATCACATTTAATACATTGCTAATTAGATTATGACATCATAATTGAATAGTAGCATTCAGTACTAATTCGATGGATTGGTTTCATATTTATTATTTTCTGAATAATATTTAATTTCATTGGTAACCAACCCGTTCAAATCTATTGCAATGTAGTTAATATGAAATCTGGTCGGAGCCTGATTACCTCTTCATTATTGCGGGTAAATTATCATCAGCAGTTGATATGGGACGGTACAGTGGTTCGGAATGTCAACCCAAGATGTGACCGCATACCTATTGTCGATACAAGCGCCTCATATCGATCGTATAATAATGTTAAGTGCTATTCGGTGGCCTGATGTGGACATACACAAATATTTTCATATGATAGATTGATTTAGCTGAAGGGTTTATTATGGAATGGTCAGTTGAATCGCTTTAATATTTCATTTCCCTTTTCATTTATTGTGAGGGCCAATCTGTCAGCAACGTTTGTGTTCAGCGAAATGTAATTAAATGAATAAGTGGAAACGAATTTAAATTTGTTTTAAAAGTGTCCAAGTGTCAGTCACTCAACAGATGTCAATCAATACGAGATGATTGCACGGTTAGTTCTATCCTCACAGTAGGCAACACTTTGTGTGATTGATAAATTGTTGATTTAAGCCTGGTTGTTCATTGTGTCCATTAGTTGTATGTTTGTAAAGTCCCCCGCGACACTTAATTTAGTCCTAGCGCTAGAGATGTATTTTTAAAAAAAAGCTGCCAGTAGGTATAATAATGTCTATATATGACGTGACTTTTGTTTGGAGTAACTGATATTTCGGCTCTGATGCAAGCGCCTTGTTCACGGATGTACTATAAATTCCTACATATGACATACAGTTTAAATACCTTTTAAAACAGTCTCTTTTTTTCTATCTTTGATACCAAAATCATTACAGATTCAACTGCTTTGCTTCCTACCTATACGTTTAGGTACATAACTACATACATATCAACAACAAATTAACTATGTGCGGTAATTCGTGTAAAGTTACAAAGCGGTAATCTAGACCGCATCGCACCGCCGCGCGCCGGCGCCGGTTGATTGATGTCGCTGCACGGCCTTGGGCTCAAATTAACTGTCACTTGTCACACCAAATATGAAAAGCTTTCAAAACGAAAACTTGTGTGACAACATTTTACACACAAAACGCCAGGGTTCATTTAAAATATGTATGTTTGGACAGTTTTAGATTGATGTTGGATGAGCGAAAAATCACCGTTTATACAATTTTTGAGATCGCCTCTCACGTACTACGGATTAAAACTTTCGAATATTTATTTACCTATTAAAAAAAAATTGCGAGTACGAGTACGTGTGATTACGATTTACAAATTAATTTCGGCAATCTTTATCACTGAGGTATTTCCTTTTTAAGAGTCTACTCTCTCCCACACATTGAATTTAATAAATCCTGTACAATTGGCTCCAAAGAACGATTGATTTGATTTGATTTTGTACATCACATATTGTTAATCCAACTCTACCAGGTAGGTACGCAGTAACTGAGTAAGAAAGCGTGTTATCGATTGACTTACACATAAGATTTATCCACCCACAATTCATCATCCGTGACCGCGACACTTACAAAGGAACATGATACATAAAACAAATATTGTTTCTGTCTCATTTATTTTATACTAGATGAGCCCGCGGTTACACCCGCGTTATTTATGGCTACTGGTCTGCTCCCGTGGCTCATAGCGTAATGTTATATAGCCTATAGCCTTCCTCGATAAATGGGCTATCTAACAGTGTAAGAATTTTTCAAATCGGACCAGTAGTTCCTGAGATTAGCGCGTTCAACCAAACAAACAAACAAACTCTTCAGCTTTATATATTAGTACTAGCTGACCCAGCGAACTTCGTAACGCCTTTTTAAGAGTTTTTATTTAATTCCCTTTTTTCCAAGCCCCTTTTCCAAAGTTACCATTGACTTAGCGCTTAATCTCTTATCATTTCAGAGTCTATAAATGATGAACAAACAAAAATAGATTTTATATACCTAACTAGCTGACCCGGCAAACGTTGTTTTGCAATTTTTTTTTTTTTGAAAAATAGATGTTGGCCGATTCTCATAAATAACGGATAAGCACAATTTTTTTTATCAAAATCGGTCAAGCCGTTTCGGAGGAGTATGGGAACGAAAACTGTGACACGAAAATTTTATATATTAGATATTGAATTCCCCATTCCTTAAAATATCGGACACGATACCCATATCGACTTTAGAAAAAATCCCATCCGCCATCTTTGATTTCCAATCCGCCATCTTTGATCACGAAATAGATGTTGTATTTGGATTCACCATGCCTTAAATCATCAGAGACGATGCCCATATTGATTTTTTAAATTTTTTCCCATCCGCCATCTTTGATTTCCCATCCACCATCTTGAATCACAAAACAGATGTTGTATTTGGATTCCCCATCCCTTTTAACATCGCAGACGATACCAATATTGACTTTTTTTTAATTCTCCCATCCGCCATCTTTGATTTCCCATCCGCCATCTTTGATTTCCCATCCGCCATCTTGATCACGAAATAGATGTTGTATTTCGACTCCCCACCCCTTAAAATATCGAAAGCGATACCCATATTGATTTTTAAAATTTTCTCATCCGCCAGCTTTGATTTCCCGTCCGCCATCTTGGATCACTAAATTAATTTCATATTATTAATCAGCGTCCCGAAAATCTCGAAAACGATACCCATATAGATTGTATCCCATTCGTTTAGCCTTTTTTTGCCTTTGACCCAACCCTCCCCCGTCTCGTTTGACCATTTTATTATTTTTGTCCAGCCCCTAAAAGTTGTGGCGTAATTTTATATAGCCTATAGCCTTTCGGAATAATTGGGCTATCATAGGCAATAACAATTTTTTAAACCCGACTGCTAGTTTCTGAGATTAGTCGACATTATGTTTTAGCCTTTTTAGCCTTTTGCCCGGCCCCAAAGGGCCTATAGCCTAACTATAGAATAACTGGGCTATCGTATACAAAAATATTTTTTCAGATCCGACCGGTAGTTCCTGAGATTAGCGCGTTCAAACAAACAAACAAACAAACAAACTCTTTCGCTTTATTACATTAGTATAGATAAGATTACATAATTTATTTGAGAGAACGTCCATTGTATTTTATCTCATACATTCTTAATTAGATACTATTATATCGTATTTCAAATTATATTCATGGCAAAAAATATTCCGAGACATACAGATCAGTCAACAATCGTCAATAGGAACGGGTTTATCACTCGGTGGGAGAATAATAATCCCAAATTATCTTCATTATGAAATCCGGAAGTTATTTACGTTAGACGTGAAGCAGAAAAATCTTATATTTTTATACAATGTGAAGGTAAAATATTGTACTTTTAGAAGATTAAGACCTTGGCCTTTGTAAATATGAGCGCTGCTAACACTGTTGGGATCGTGGGAAATATAACATATTTCACGGAAGTGTTGTTCCTATAAAAATATTGAAGCAAATCACTTAGCGCTTGGAATTGGACTGAATTGGATTTTATTTTTTTGTTTAAATGCTAAAACGTAAGCTATGCAGATTTCATTTTAGCTTTTTAAAAAACGTCTTATATAGACAAAGTTTAATGTTAATTTAATTGATAAGCATTAGAGGTAAGATATGTCTATGTCATTTTAGCAGTAGACGTGAAAGCAGCAGTGACAATCCGCGGTCGTGCAATGAGCATGGTTACAAACACTAGTCGAATTTCTAGCGTTCATGGTATTACAGAAACGGTCTTACAAGTAGTAAGACCGTTCGAATAGAAACCGAATGAATACCTCTAAATTAACGCCATTATATTAATAAACGCTGGTAACCTAATCATGTTAGTAGTAACTGAATGTCTATAAAGGCTCACCTATCTCAGTACTCCAATAGCTCAGGAAATAGTTAAAAGATCCTTTCCAATAGTCTTGCTTCTTTCATCGCCCTAGGATTTGCCTTCAATTGAATGGAAGCTGACCCCGATAGCATTGGGATCGGATTACTTTTCTAGTTTAAGCCGATGCAGCTGGTAGGTCCTAGTATTTTCTGAAAAGCAATATTCTGCTGTTGACTTTAGCGATCGAGTTTAAATCTCGCTACAGAACTTTGCCCTATTGTAGGGTACACTAGAAACCCTGCACTTAAGTACGCTTATATATTTTTTATATTGATATTCGAAAATTCGAAACCTATGTGCAACCAAATTTCATTCTTAAGTCTCGACAAACATGTATTTGCATCGCATATTTAGAAATTCTAAGTAAAATTATGCAAAAGAAAGTATAAAATGCAAGTCCTACACGGAAGTACTCGTTACACATTTTTCTGTTTATTCTTTTTCAATGAAAATATTTCTATCCGTCTATCCGTTCTACCCGAAAATTAGTTCCTGAAGCTCTAACGTAAAGATAAGCTTAATTGAAGGGCCTTTTCGGCGTTCAGGTGATATTAGGTCATATATCCAAGACTTAGAAAATAAATTATTGCTCTAACTTTTCTGTATATTTCACATACGTCTCCTAGTTAAAGAAATACGTACATACAACAATATATAAACCTTTAAGTAAAAGAATGTTATAAACCAATAGCATCATATGAGTTCGCCTAAACGGTGGACGAAGCATTTTAATGACGATTGCCAATATACCTTAAACGCCAATGCACTGCTCGTCAGTGACAGACATTAAACCTGATATAATAAATGTGTATGTAAAGTTGCAATGTACATATATGTAAATCCATCAAGCCCAAACTACCTTCAGTCACGAACGTCTCAAAATCCATGATTGATTCGCAAATGCAAGTCACAATAGTTATTTCAAAACTGAATAGCAATGCAGTATAGTCTATAGACGTTTAATATTTTATGAGTTGGAGAGCTTTCGTCTTAGAAATGGATTGGCAAACATACTATTTTGAATAGGTCGAAAGTAAACTGCAGTACAAACTTTCACGGGTCTTTTGAACCATCCAACCAACCATATCATCCCATGGGTGTCGTAAGAGTCGACAGAGGGAGCATATTATGCAGAGAACAGCACTGTAAGAGAAGGAAAACTTGATACAAACCCTATACCAACCCGTTTGGCCAGCGTGATATAGTAGGCCAATTCCTCCTTTCAAATGAGTGGCCTGTCCAGCAGTGGACTGTTAAAGGCTGATGATGTTGATGGTAGCATTATGTGGTTTGCATACACGTCTAATGGCTGGGCACATAGCTGGAAGTACCGATAGTCGCAAAGGCAAGAGGGTTCTATACTGGCGGCCACGTAGCATACGTATACGTACACGCAACAGGGGTAGGCCTCCAACAAGGTGGGCCGATGGTTTGGTTAAGATTGCGGGAAGCAGTTGGATGCGGGTGACTCAAGATCGGTCTATGTGGAGAAATACTTATGTCCTGTAGTGGATTTCTAGGCTGAGATTAATGAATGAAAAAAAATATAGGCTTTGGAGCCCGGGATTCGCTTTAGACAGAATATTGAGAGTGACAGCTGTTTGATGTATGCCATCCACAGGGAAAGCGATACTTCCCCCCCGTGGGATCTCCACCTTGTCGTGGTGGGGCAGCCCTCCCACCACGACAAACAAGGTGTTAAGGGCAAGGTGACCTAACCAGTAGCCGTAGTTAGGTCACCCACGGTGAAGCTAAGCGAGATTCCGGGAGTGGACGTTCTGCGAGGGCTTGACGGAGGCCTGCGCAGGATGCGTCCAATGGTGCGGGTGCGAGGGACAGTTCTTCTGTCCCTCGTAGTCAGGCGCGGTCAGGGGAGGAGAGGCGTGTCGGTATTGCACTGCCGCGCTTTCTATTTCCCGCGACCAAATGGAGGCGCACCATTGTTGCGTCGCGGTGGGGCCGCAGTGGAAGAGCAGATGCGGTGTTGCGTTGCCGTCCTTCCTATACTCTACGGTCGCTGGGTGTTTTGGCGGCGGAGCCCAACACCTTCATCCGCCGCCAAGGAGGTTTTGTTCGGGTCCCGCCTGACCATCTGGCGGGGAATGTTTCGGCGATACCCGATCCTCCGACACACGGGTACACGAGGAACACGGGTTGGTTTTTAGTCAGTAAGAGTCTGACAGACCCTTTCGCCCTTCTCCCAGGGCGGAGGGACTCCATGAGAGGATTTTTCAACTCGACACAAAAAAAAGGGAAAGCGATAGGAGTATCGCTTTCCCTTTTTTTTTGTGTCGAGTGCGAGCCAATACCTTAAATATGCTGACCGTGGAGACGGTCAGCATATTTAAGGTATTGGCTCGCCAACACGACTGGCAATCTACAAAAGAGCTGGGAATAGTGCCTTGACGTGTTGTCCAAAACAGGGACAGAGACAGGCAAGTGATAATTAATAATTTGATTGACTTACAAAATACTGCATGATGTTTTTGTTAATCCATTTACCTGAGCCAAATTAAATAATATCACATTTAATCCATTGCCAATTAGATTATGACATCATAATTTAATAGTAGCATTCAGTACTAATTCGATGGATTGGTTTCATAGTTATTATTTTCTGAATAATATTTCATTTCATTGGTAAATGGCAATGTAGTTAATATGAAATCTGGTCGGAGCCTGATTACCTCTTCATTATTGCGGGTAAATTATCATCAGCAGTTGATATGGGACGGTACAGTGGTTCGGAATGTCAACCCAAGATGTGACCGCATACCTATTGTCGGAACAAGCACCTCATATCGATCGTATAATAATGTTAAGTGCTATTCGGTGGCCTAATGTGGACATACACAAATATTTTCATATTATAGATTGATTTAGCTAAATGGTTTAATATGAAATGGTCAGTTGAATCGCTTCAATATTTCATTTCGCAGAGCCTTTTCATTTATTGTGAGGGCCAATCCGTCAGTAGCATTTGTGTTCAGCAAAATGTAATTAAATGAATAAGTGGAAACGAATTTAAATTTGTTTTAAAAGTGTCCAAGTGTCAGTCACTGAACAGATGTCAATCAATACGAGCTGATTGCACGGTTAGTTCGATCCCCACAGTAGGCAACACTTTGTGTGATAGATAAATTGTTGATTTAAGCCTGGTTGTTCATTGTGTCCATTAATTGTATGTTTGTAAAGTCCCCCGCAACACTTAATTTAGTCCTAGCGCTAGAGATGTCTTTTAAAAAAAAAGCTGCCAGTAGGTATAATGTCTATTTATGACGTGACTTTTGTTTGGAGTAACTGATATTTCGGCACTGATGCAAGCGCCTTGTTCACGGATGTACTATAAATTCCTACATATGACATACAATAAAATTTAAATACCTTTTAAAACAATCTCTTCTTTTCTATCTTTGATACCAAAATCATTACAGATTAAACTGCTTTGCTTCCTACCTATACGTTTATATCAACAACAAATTAACTATGTACGGTAATTCGTGTAAAGTTACAAAGCGGTAATCTAGACCGCATCGCACCGCCGGCGCCGGTTGATTGATGTCGCTGCACGGCCTTGGGCTCAAATTAACTGTCACTTGTCACACCAAATATGAAAAGCTTTCAAAACGAAAACTTGTGTGACAACATTTTACACAGAAAACGCCAGGGTTCATTTAAAAGACGTATGTTTGGACAGTTTTAGATTGATGTTGGATGAGCGAAAAATCACCGATTATACAATTTTTGAGAACGCCTTTTGCCTCTCACGTACTACGGATTAAAACATTCGAATATTTATTTACCTATTTAAAAAAATTGCGAGCACGATTACGTGTGATTACGATATACAAATTAATTTCGGCAATCTTTATCACTGAGGTATTTCCTTTTTTAAGAGTCTACTCTCTCCCACACATGGAAATTAATAAATCCTGTACAATTGGCTCCAAAGAACGATTTTTTGTAGATCACAAATTGTTAATCCAGCTCTACCAGGTAGAGTAGAGCAGTAACTGAGTAAGAAAGCGTGTAGGTAATCGATTGACTTACACATAAGATTTCCACCCTCAATTTATCATCCGTGACCGTGACACTTACAAAGGAACATGATTCATGAAACAAATATTGTTTCTGTCTCATTTATTTCATATAATATATTTTAGAGAAAGTCTCTTGTATTTTATCTCATACATTCTTAATTAGATACTATTATATCGTATTTCAAATTATATTCATGGCAAAAAATATTCAGAGAAACATACAGGTTAGTCAACAATCGTCAATAGGAACGGATTTATCACTCGGTGGGAGAATAATAATCCCAAATTATCTGCCTTATTAAATTCGGAAGTTATTTTCATTAGACGTGAAGCAGAAAAATGTTATATTTTTATACAACGTGAAGGTAAAATATTGTACTTTTAGGAGATTAAGACCTTGGCCTTCGTAAATATGAGCGCTGCTAACACTGTTGGGATCGCGGGAAATATAACATATTTCACGGAAGTGTTGTTCCTATAAAAATATTTAAGCAAATCACTTAGCGCTTGGAATTGGACTTTAATTATATAACAATATATTTTTTTAAATGCTAAAACGTAAGCTGTGTAGATTTCATTTTAGCTTTATAAAAACGTCTTATACCTATAGACAAAGTTTAATGTTAATTTAAATGATAAGCATTAGAGGTAAGATTTGTCTATGTCATTTTAGCAGTAGACGTGAAAGCAGCAGTGACAATCCGCGGTCGAGCAATGAGCATGGTTACAAACACTAGTCGAATTTCTAGCGTTCATGGTATAACAGAAACGGTCTTACGAGTAGTAAGACCGTTTGAATAGAAACCGAATGAATACCTCTAAATTAACGCCATAATAACAATAAACGCCGGTAACCTAATCATGTTAGTAGTAATTGAATGTTTATAAAGGCTCACCTATCTCAGTACTCCAATAGCTCAGTAAATAGTTAAAAGATCCTTTCCAATAGTCTTGCTTCTTTCATCGCCCTAGGATTTGCCTTCAATTGAATGGAAGCTGACCCCGATAGCATTGGGATTGGATTACTTTTCTAGTTTAAGCCGATGCAGCTGGTAGGTCCTAGTATTTTCTGAAAAGCAATATTCTGCTGTTGACTTTAGCGATCGAGTTTAAATCTCGCTACAGAACTTTGCCCTATTGTAGGTACTTTTTCATTTTGATATACTTCGAAACCTATGTGCAACCAAATTTCATTCTTAAGTCTCGACAAACATGTGTTTGCATCGCATATTTAGAAATTCTAAGTAAAATTATGCAAAAGAAAGGATAAAATGCAAGTCCTACACGGAAGTACTCGTTACACATTTTTATGTTTATTCTTCTGCCAATTAAAATAATTCTATCCGTCTATCCGTTCTACCCGAAAATTAGTTCCTGAAGCTCTAACGTAAAGATAAGTTTAATTGAAGGGCCTTTTCGGCGTTCAGGTGATATTAGGTCATATATCCAAGATTTAGAAAATAAATTATTGCACTACCTTTCCCGTATCTTTCCCATACTTCTGCTAGTTATAGAAATACGTACATACAACGATATGTACACCGGTGAGTAAAATAACGATATAAACCATCATCACATCATCATATGAGTTCGCCTAAACGGTGGACGAAGCATTTTGATGACTATTGCCGATATTCGTAAACACAGATGCACTGCACAGCAGTAACAGACATTATACCTCATGTAATAAATGTGTATGTAAAGTTGCAATGTGTCTGTAAATCCATCAAGCCCAAACTACCTTTAGTCACGAACGTCTCAAAATCTATGATTGATTCGCAAATGCAAGTCACAATAGTTATTTCAAAACGGTATAGCAATGCAGTAGTCTATAGACGTTTAATATTTTATGAGTTAGAGAACCCGCGTCTTAGAAATGAATTGCCAAACATACTATTTTGAATAGATCGAAAGTAAACTGCAGTACAAACTTTCACGGGTCCTTGGAACACCGTTGGAGCGCAAATATTTACAGCGTTATCAATATTGAACGTAAAGGTAGCAAATATTTTTTGTCAGTATGAGGTAAATGTTGCGAAATGTAAAAATCCCGCAGAGATAGGTTGCCCTTATGACATTGTGTAATTTAAAGTGGTAAATCAATTTAGCACACCTAGCCGCGAGCATAAAACCATATAATGCTGTAAAACGCAAACCAAGATATGTTCGAAATGACTCGACATTGAAACGAAAGAAGAAGAAGAATCGCAAATCAATAATATAATTTTGCTACATATTTGGCCAGTACTCAATTATAGTAAAAACGGTTTCAGTCTCAACCATATTTATTTATATATGTCCTACCTATAAGGAAGCTTGAGAGCACCTAGGATTTGGGAGTCATTTAGAGTCACTGCCGCTGCCAACTAGGTAAAAATGAGCCCCTGGTAAATCATTAAGATGGCTTAACCTAAGTACATTTCTAGTGTAGAACTTCTAGTTAAGCAATAAAACGTTTGCTAAAATGGTTACTCTAAGGAACAGCTGACTGTCCAGTGAGTTCACCTAAATATCATACCGGAAAATGCAGTTAATTGGATATACTATAAGCTTTTAAAAGTATTAGTAGAAAAAATAAATATAGATAGAAGTAAATTAAGTGTATGATTGGCATAGTACATAAGCAGTGTTGTATATTTCTGTATATAAACATAATAGGCTTCTGTCCACTAAGAATTAATCGGTTTGATTGTAGTATCTATAGATTCATTATTATTTGTAGATGTCAATAAAGTTATTATTTATTATAAAGAGGTAAGAGTAATGCTATTTTTAGGATTCTAAAACTAAAAATAATATATTTAAACTTGTAACAGTGAACACCAATCAGAAAGCATTACATCACAAAGTGCGTTCGCGATTGATGTTATTGACGTTTTGGTAGTAAATACAACTAAAACGTCCAACTTTGTACCTGTCAAATCGAATATAACAAAATAAAAGTGGGTACACCAGACCAGACTTCTGTTACGGTTGGTCTTGTTTTGCACTTCGTGATATCGCTCAACCGCCATGATGGTTTACAGCGTTTTCGCGTCAAATTAGGTAGTAGGTAGAGCCTTGCTGATTTCAGCATGAATGGGCCGGCTCGACCGGGGAAGTACTACCCTCTCACAGAAAATCCACGTAAAGTAACAGTACTTAAACTGTTGCGTTTCTTTCGGTGAGTGAGAGTGCCGGAGGCCCTGTCCCCTATTCCTTTTCCCTCATCCCATCTCTTTTCCCAACCCCAAGGGACGGCAACGCACTTGACACTTCTTTGGTGTTGCTTGTGTCCATGGGCGGCGGTAATTGCTTACCATCAGGCGATCCGTCTGCTCGTTTGCCGCCTATTACAATAAAAAAAATCAGAAAGGTTTTTAAAAGGCCGTAATTATGTAGTAATGTTGCTAATCGATGTTTGAAGAAAAATTCAGTCATTTCGGTTTAACATCTTATAAAAGAACGTATCAATCACTAATTACATTTTAGGACACTAGCGGCACGGTAATATAATCTAACAGTATTGTAACTTGGCCGCCTTCGTGAGTAATATACCTACCAGACGCGCCGTATGCGAGCTGCGGCACGATCGCGGCTGTGGGTACTCTTGGCCTCTTGGCACAGTCCGCCCGCACAGTCTAATGGGTACTCTGCTCGAGGCGCGTAGGTATAACTCGAGTTCCGTGCGTTTGTATGGAGTTACAATACTGTTAGATATTATTACCGTGCTAGCGGACTATACCTAAATTGTATTCAAATCTATGAATTGTTTATCAAAATAAACATACTTTAGTTAAGAACTATAATTAAAATGATGAGCTCTGACACCGAAAATCATAATTAGTATGCAAAAAATGGTTAGGTAATATAATAAAATACTCATGAAGAAGAATGAACAGTACATAGTACGGTAGAACAATGAATCTGCCTTTGTTCATCTTATTTTTGTCCCTATGACGAGTAACTCTTAAATCTATTTTCAACACCAAACAATAAAATCAAGGCACTTATGAAACAATACATACCGCAATCGATAAATCAGGGAACCACAATAACTCGATTGTCCGCCAAAAATATTCTTAATACTGAACCGAGTAGAAGATCGATTCGGTTGCGACTGATGAGTAGGTACGACCGATGCGAAGAATCGGAGTAAAAATCGAGATGTATCGAAATATATCGTTTCCGTTTGTTTATTACGTGTGGAACTGTGGCTAGTTGTAAACACTGCGAATGTTTGTGTATGGCACTCTTGTTGTGTGTGTATGTGTGCGCGCTATGACATTCGTTGCGGTTGTTCTAAAAGTGATACGGATTCAGTTAACCATAAAGAATCGCGTCTGCTGTTTTGTAGTTTGTAACTATATTGTATCGGACATTCCAATAATTTTTAGGATTTATTGTTGAGTACAGTGAGAGTTTGATGCGTTGTTTGCCTGAAATAAGAACACCTTAGTTTTTTTTATTACTTGTCTATAGGTAATCTGTTCCACCACTGGCCGTTATAAGCAAAAGAAGGAAAACTCCACTTAAGAACTATCAGACGCGTAAGTTCTCTCACGATGTTTTTCGTCATCTTTTATAATATGATTTATGAACTGTTTTACATACAATACCTTAGAAAAGTACACGATGAGCGCCATGTGAATCTAAATCTATACAACAAACAGACTGCTCTCCCATTATGCCCTAGGCTATGTCTGGGCTGGCTAAATAAAAAATTGAAAAAAAAGATGGATAGCTTAAGGAATTTCGAAATATATCTAAAAGAAAGACACACCTATTTCTTGTAAAGCTGAATATAATGAGGATAATTTACATATTTATTTTTGTGTCTATCGTCTACATTAAAACATGTACATGGATTTAAGAATAACAAAACAATTTGTTTGATTTATATTACACGGGTGGTTTTTTCAGAAGTATAGTTTTAAATTAAGAATCTTGGTTGAGTGAACAGTTATCTAAACTACTACTGACTTTACTGATCTGAAAGGGTTTTTTTTATTTTAGGCAAATTGTAAGTTATTGAAAAAGAGCAGCTATATCCGAGTGAAGAGACCGTCACACTACTACGCTGAAGGTTTCGGGTTAGAATCCAGGGCACGTTCCAATGACTCGACGCTTCGAAGTTAAGTGCGAATTAAATAGTTAAGTATCGCTTATCGGCGAAGCAAAACATCGTGAGATAACCTGCAAGTCTGAGAGTTCTCCATAATGTTCTCGAAAGACATGTGAAGTCTGCCAACCACCACTTGACCAGCGTGGTAGTCTATGGCCTTACCCTTCTCATAGTCAGAGAGGCCCGTGTCGAGCAGTGGAACAGTATATATACAGGGCTGATGATTAATGATGATGATGTTTTTAATTACATTAGAATAAAATACGTTTGCGATATATCTATAGAACTTTTAACACTGTAATTCTTAGCTAATAAATTAACAGCGGATGTCGTGAGAACAAAGAATTCTGATCCTAACTTATCGTCGTACCGTTCGCGGCGGATCAACTGATATCGAAGGCCTTAAAGGATTTGTACGATCCAAAGATTAATGCCCAACTAGCCATTGTCTCTTTGAGGCTTTTGTTGAGGTTCTTCTTTAATGCGGTGTAATGAATTATTTATGTAATTGAGAACTATTAGAAAGAGGAGTGTCCATATATATTATATCTGTACGTTTAATAAATTCAGCGTATCTTCATGAAATTCCACTATTTAAACAAAATGATGGAACAAGTGGAATAAGTTACAGATTTTTTTTAGGGAAAACTGACAGTAAATTGTTGTACTGCCCACTCCAGTGGCAGACGTAGCTCATATACCTAAATATACTTGTGTTTGCTTAGAATTACTATAGCAATACAAACACATTCAAGTCTCTGCCTACCTTTTTTTTTAGAGACTCACGCCTATATCCCCGAAGGGGTAGGCAGAGGTGTGATATAACACCCACATTTCGCCACGCTCTGCCTACTAGGAAAAGAAAAGGCTGACGTGAAAGAACTGAAACAAGCAGGAGGGTCGAATGGGAAGAAGAATTTATCTAAAAAGTCCTTGATATTAACTCTGATTCCATCCACTCTCACATTATACGCAATCGCAATCAATTATTATTATACTACTACCAAATCAATTGGCTGCTTATACGAGTACTTAAGAGCCTATCGCAAATTTCTGTCTCCTTACTAAAACGATTGTTGCTTGATAAAGACCTAGGTACGTTACGTATCATTAATCAACACGAAAAATAGACTTATTGACTTCGGCCAGATGACTTTTTGCTCAAGTTTTTAGCTCGAAAACAATTTATTTGGACCATTGGTTTCTTTATTACACTAGACTGGGAGAATACTTATTTTTCTTCATGCGTAAAGAGTTGATCCGAAGCGGAATGGGATAAAAATACTGGGTAAATATCAATTATTTAACTCGTCATCTTAGATTCTTTTTTTGGTCTTACGTGCTAATTATGATGTCGTTGTAGTTATTATTTATTGATCATAGTAGTGGAGAAGTTCTCTTAAATATAATAGTTTTGTGCCGCTAACAAACTACCATTTGTGTCAGAAAATTATATTTCGCAGGTGATGCATAAGTGTCGCTAAATTTTAACCATGCGAATCAATGCACTTGCTATTCGCTAGATTATACGATTTTGCATCATCTACTTTATGAACATCACTGCTGTAATGGTTAGCTATTAAATAGGTATGTTATGCCAACTCATCAATCTAAAAAGGTGCCTACATTATTATCATTAGCATACTGGCATGTAACATGTTGTTTAAAACGTCCACATAATATGTAACATTCAGTCTCCACATAACTAAAACACCTTTCTTAGTGCACCCATACGGTCCCCAAGAAACATACATACATCCAAAAGTTCAGGTTCTTGCTCCTAATATTTTTGCCCGTGCATTATCTGTCAGTCAGTCAGTAACGTAAAATTTTATATATACAGATATGTATGGGATTTATGTGGTAAGTGGTGTGCGTTTATGCATTTTTGGAAAATACTCAAAATAATAAAGGAATACACGAGCATGATTACTTAATACAAAATATATTTACTATAATTATATTAGAAAGTACTCACAATATTGTTCTAATTAAGTAATTAAACACCAAAAAAGATCCAATTTGAAAATAATGTAAAGCTATCGTTAGCGACTATTAACATTGCATAAAATGATTTGAGGCATTGATATAAAGCTACTGAAAATGACTAGGTACCCTAATTGGGACTAAAATCTGCTGGTTTCAAGAGAAAGTCACTCGTTTGGTTGTGTGTACCTATATACAATGGTTTCCCTTACTTTTTCCTTTAAAATCACTTCTTTAGAGCTACATTCAGTTTTAAAGTGGCACGATGGTATACATATTATGCCGTATTTTTTATATAAATTTGTAAACGTGTTGACGTGCTACAACCAATATATGTTACTGTCATAATAAGTTATTCAAATTAAAGAACTTTATTCCTAAGTTAAAAAAATAAATTGAAAGACACTTGAATACTTCTAGTTTGAGGCGCCAATTAGGGCGCTTCCGAAAGTTAAAGAAAGCGTGGGTGTGAAATCGATTGAGTTACACATACGATTTATCCACCCTCAATTCATAATCCGTGACAGTGACACTTACAAAGGAACATGGTACATAAAACAAATATTGTTTTTGTTTCATTTTTTTAATATTTATGTATTTATAGACTCACGCCTGTATCCCCGAAGGCGAAGGGGTAGGCAGAGGTGTAATATTACACCCACATTTCGCCATGAATTTTGGTCCCACGTAATAGAGGGCGACCCTATTACCGTACCGGGCACATTCACTCATGTGCTGCTACTGAGAATTTCCTAACGGAAAAACCCAATAACACTTTGCCCGACCCATGAATCGAGCCCGAGACCTCCCAATCCCACGCGCACATTTATGCTGCGAGACCAACGAGGCAATCTCACTTATTTTATATAATATATTTTAAAAAAGGTCCATCGTATTTTATCTCATACATTCTTAATTAGATACTATTATATCGTATTTCAAATTATATTCATGGCAAAAAATATTCCGAGACACATACAGCTCAACAATCGTCAATAGGAACGGGTTTATCACTCGGTGGGAGAATAATAATCCCAAATTATCTTCATTATGAAATTCGGAAGTTATTTTCGTTAGACGTGAAGCAGAAAAATCTTATATTTTTATACAATATGAAGGTAAAATATTGTACTTTTAGAAGATTAAGACCTTGGCCTTCGTAAATATGAGCGCTGCTAAGAATGTTGGGATCGTGGGAAATATAAAATATTTCACGGAAGTGTTGTTCCTATAAAAATATTGAAGCAAATCACTTAGCGCTTGGAATTGGACTTTAATTTTATTACAAGATTTAATTTTTTTGTTTAAATGCTAAAACGTAAGCTATGCAGATTTCATTTTAGCTTTTTAAAAAACGTCTTATATAGACAAAGTTTAATGTTAATTTAACTGATTGATAAGCATTAGAGGTATGATTTGTCTATGTCATTTTAACAGTAGACGTGAAAGCAACCCCCCATAGGATCTCCACCTTATCGTGGTGGGGGGCTCAGTAACCGTGGGTGAAGTCCAACACCCACGGTGAAGCTAAGCGGGATCCCGGGAGGGGACGCTCCACGTGGGCTTGCGTGGGGCCTGCGTAGGATGCGTCCCAGGGTGCGGGTGCGGGGGACAGTTCTGTCTGTCCCTCGCAGTCGGGCGTGGTCGCGGGAGGAGAGGTGTGTCGGTGTTGCGTTGCCGCGCGCCCTATCTCCCGCGACCAAATGGGGGCGCTCCATCGTTGCGTCGCGGTGGGGCCGCAGAGGAAGAGGAGATGCGGTGTTGCGTTGCCGTCCTCCCTACCTCTGCGGCCGCTGGGTGTTTCGGCGGCGCAGCCCACCACCTTCATCCGCCGCCAAGGGGGTTTCGTTCGGGGCCCGCCTGACTATCTGGCGGGCCAATACCCGTCGAGGGATAGCGAGGAATGCTTCGGTGAAACCCTACCCTCCAACACATGGGTACATGAGGAAAAAAAAAAAGTTGACGTGAAAGCAGCAGTGACAATCCGTGGTCGAGCAATGAGCAACACTAGTCAAATTTCTAGCGTTCATGGTATTACAGAAACGGTCTTACAAGTAGTAAGACCGTTTGAATAGAAACCGAATGAATACCTCTAAATTAACGCCATAATATCAATAAACGCCGGTAACCTAATCATGTTAGTAGTAATTGAATGTCTATAAAGGCTCACCTATCTCAGTACTCCAATAGCTCAGGAAATAGTTAAAAGATCCTTTTCAATAGTCTTGCTTCTTTCATCGCCCTAGGATTTGCCTTCAATTGAATGGAAGCTGACCCCGATAGCATTGGGATTGGATTACTTTTCTACTTTAAGCCGATGCAGCTGGTACGTCCTAGTATTTTCTGAAAAGCAATATTCTGCTGTTGACTTTAGCGATAGAGTTTAAATCTCGCTACAGAACTTTGCCCTATTGTAGGGTACACTAGAAACCCTGCACTTAAGTACGCTTATATATTTTTTATATTGATATATTTCGAAACCTATATGCAACCAAATTTCATTCTTAAGTCTCGACAAACATGTGTTTGCATCGCATATTTAGAAATTCTAACTAAAATTATGCAAAAGAAAGGATAAAATGCAAATCCTACACGGAAGTTCTCGTTACACATTTTTCTGTTTATTCTTCTTTCAATGAAAATAATTCTATCCGTCTATCTGTTCTACCCCTAAATTATTTCCCGCAGCTCTAACGTAAAGATAAGTTTAATTGAAGGCCCTTTTCGGCGGTTTAATTGAAGGGCCTTTTCGGCGGTTTAATTGAAGGGCCTTTTCGGCGTTCAGGTGATATTAGGTCATATATCCATGATTTAGAAAATAAATTATTGCACTACCTTCCCCGTATCTTTCACATACTTCTGTTAGTTATAGAAATACGTACATACAAAAATATATACACCGGTGAGTAAAAGAAGTGAATGAAGCAAGAGAGGTATGTCAGGATCGTTGCAAATGGCGTTCCGTAGTCTCTGCCTACCCCTCCGGTAAACAGGCGTGAGTCTATGTATGTATGTGTGTATGTGAGTAAAAGAACGTTATAAACCATCATCACATCATCATATGAGTTCGCCTAAACGGTGGACGAAGCATTTGATGACTATTGCCGATTTTCGGAAACGCCAAGGCACTGCACAGCAGTAACAGACATTATACCTCATATAATAAAGTGTTTGTAAAGTTGCAATGTGTCTGTAAACCCATCAAGCCCAAACTACCTTTAGTCACGAACGTCCCAAAATCCATGATGGACTCGCAAATGCAAGTCACAATAGTTATTTCAAAACGGTATAACAATGCAGTAGTCTCTAGACGTTTAATATTTTATGAGTTGGAGAGCGCGTGCGTCTATGAAATGGATTGGTAAACATACTCTTTTGAATAGATCAAAAGTAAACTGCAGTACAAACTTTCACGGGTCCTTGGAACACCGTTGGAGCGCAAATATTTACAGCGTTATCAGTATTGAACGTAAAGGTAGCAAATATTTTTTGTCAGTATGTGGTAAATGTAATCAATTTAGCACACCTAGCCACGAGCATAAAACCATATAGTACTGTAAATCGCAAACCAAGATATGAAACTTGATCGAAATTACTCGTCAATGAAACGAAAGAAGTAGAGGAATCGCAAATCAATAATATAATTTTGCTACATATTTGGCCAGTACTCAATTATAGTAAAAACGGTTTCTGTCCCAACCATATTTATTTATATACGCCCTACCTATTCGCAAGCTTGAGAGCACCTAGGATTTGGGAGTCATTTAGGGTCACTGCTGCTGCCAACTAGGTAAAAATGAGCCCCTGGTAAATCATTAAGATGGCTTAACCTAAGTACATTTCTAGTGTAGAACTTCTAGTAAAGCAATAAAACGTTTGCTAAAATGGTTACTCTAAGGAACAGCTGACTGTCCAGTGAGTTCACCTAAATATCATACCGGAAAATGCAGTTAATTGGATATACTATGAGCTTTCAAAAGTAGTAGTAGAAAAAATAAATATAGATAGAAGTAAATATAGTGTATGATTGGCATAGTACAAAAGCAGTGTTGTATATTTCTAAATATAAACACAATAGGCTTCTGTTCGCTAAGAATAAATCGGTTTGATTGTAGTATCTATAGATTCATTATTATTTGCAGATGTCAATAAAGTTTATTATTTATTATAAAAAGGTAAGAGTAATGTTATTTTTAGGATTCTAAAACTAAAAATAATATATTTATTCTTGTAACAGTGAACACCAATCAGAAAGCATTACATCACAAAGTGCGTTCGCGATTGATGTTATTGACGTTTTGGTAGTAAATACAACTAAAACGTCCAAATTTGTACCTGTCAAATCGAATATAACAAAATAAAAGTGCGTACACCAGACCAAACTTCTGTCACGGTTGGTCTTGTTTTGCACTTCGTGACATCACTCAACCGCCATGATGGTTTACAGCGTTTTCGCGTCAAATTAGGCAGTTATTAGGAAGTACTACCCTCTCACAGAAAATCGACGTAAAGTAACAGTATCTACTTAAACTATTGCGTTTCGTTCGGTGAGTGAAAGTGCCGGAGGCCCTGTCCCCTTTTCCTTCTCCCTCATCCCATCTCTTTTCCCAACCCCAAGGGACGGCAACGCACTTGAGACTTCTTTGGTGTTGCTTGTGTCCATGGGCGGCGGTAATTGCTTACCATCAGGAGATCCGTCTGCTCGTTTGCCGCCTATTACAATAAAAAAAAAATCAGAAAGGTTTTTAAAAGGCCGTAATTATGTTGCTGATCGATGTTTGAAGAAAAATTCAGTCATTTCGGTTTAACATCTTATAAAAGAATGAATCAATCACTAATTACATTTTAGGACACAAGCGGACTATACCTAAATTGTATTTAAATCTATGGAATTGTTTATCAAAATAAACATACATTGCTGCTCATCATTTTAATTATAGTTCTTAACTAAATGTTAAGAACTATAATTAAAATGATGAGCTCTGACACCGAAAATCATAATTAGTATGCAAAAAATGGTTAGGTAATATAATAAAATACTCATGAAGAAGAATAAACAGTACATAGTACGGCAAAACAATGAATCTGTCTTTGTTTATCTTATTTTTGTCCCTATGACGAGTAACTCTTAAATCTATTTTCAACACCAGACAATAAAATCAAGGCACTTATGAAACAATACATACCGCAATCGATAAATCAGGGAACCACAACAACTGGATTGTCCGCCAAAAATATTCTTAATACTGAACCGAGTAGAAGATCGATTCGGTTGCGACTGATGAGTAGGTACGACCGATGCGAAGAATCGGAGTAAAAATCGAGATGTATCGAAATATATCGTTTCCGTTTGTTTATTACGTTTGGAACTGTGGCTAGTTGTAAACACTGCGAATGTTTGTGTATGGCTCTCTTGTTGTGTGTGTATGTGTGCGCGCTATGACATTCGTTGCGGTTGTTCTAAAAGTGATACGGATTCAGTTAACCATAAAGACTCGCGTCTGCTGTTTTGTAGTTTGTAACTATATTGTATCGGACATTCCAATTATTTTTAGGATTTATTGTTGAGTGCAGTGAGAGTTTGATGCGTTGTTTGCCTGAAATAAGAACACCTTAGTTTTTTTTATTACTTGTCTATAGGTAATCTGTTCCACCACTGGCCGTTATAAGCATAAAGATGGAAAACTCCACTTAAGAACTATCAGACGCGTAAGTTCTCACACGATGTTTTTCGTTATCTTTTATAATATGATTTATAAACTGTTTTACTTACAATTCCTCAGAAAAGTACACGATGAGCGCCATGTGAATCTTAATCTATACAAAAAACGGACTGCTCTCCCACTATGCCCCAGGCTATCTCTAGGCTGGCTAAATAACAAATTGTCAAAACAAGATGCATAGCTTAAGGAATTTCGAAATATATCTAAAAGAAAAACACACCTATTTCTTGTAAAGCTGAGTATGATGATGATAATTTACATTTATTTTTGCGTCTACCGCCTACATTAAAAAAGTGTACATGGTTTTAACAATAACAAAACAATTTGTTTGATTTATATTACACGGCTGCCTCTTTCAGAAATCTAGTTTTAAATTAAGAATCTTCGTTGAGTCAGGCCAAAAGGCAGCGATAGCCGAGTAGATATACCAACAGACTGCCATGCAGAGGGTATCGGGTTCGAATCCACGGCGCGCACCAATGAATTTTCGGAGTTATGTGCGTATTTAATTGTTAATTATCGCTTGTCCCGTGCCTCGGAGAGCACGTTAAGCCGTCGGTCCCGGTTGTCATGAAGATCTTTGACAGTCGTTACAGGGCGTCAGTACCTTCTAAATAAGCTGACACTAGTCTAAACCATGGAATATCGCTATCCCTTCGGGTTGCGTAGGTCAGACAGGCAGTCGCTCTGTGGAAAAGCTAATATTCAGCCAAATCCGGTTAGACTAGTAAGCGGACCCCAGATTGAAACTGGGATAACGCTAAGAGAAAGAAGAAGAAGGTTGAGTCAGGCCCCTGTCACTGGCTCAAATTCGCGCGATAAATGCCTACCGCTTCGTGTATCGTCGACGATACAACAACAACAACGACAGAGGGCCGCCGCTCGCCCACCAGAGCGTCCGCACGGCACGTTTCCCGCACATTCTTATAGAAATGCCGAAACCACGATATTATTGTGCAGTGGATGGGTGTTAAAGGCAAAACACAAATGTAAACTTGTTGTTTTTCATTACCGAAGGACAAACAACGGTTTATATAGTAAGTAATGGGATAAGATTTGATATAAGTAGGTATTTATATCAAATCTCATCTACAAATTGACACTATTTACTTTCTTTAGAACAAAGTTTAGAAAGGAAATACTAGGTATGTAAATGTTCGTAAATTGATAACTTTAGGTTATTAGAAATAAATATAAATGTTGTTTTTATAAAATAATATCTACTTAACGTCAGAATATTATGTACCTACCATAGATTATACACTTAGGTACCTACTTACTGTATTGTCTGATATTGTGCCCGATAAACGGAAATAGGCAATAGGGCCCCTACTACGTACGATTATTATTAATTTTATTTCATTCTTTAGGTACATAATCCTTATTGTTAATTTTACTAAATATGTTAAGAATATGTATTTACTAACTGACTCGTGTATATATAGGTATTTAGGAGATAAAAATATGGTTATTCCGCTACATTTGTTTTATTACCAAAATCATCAAGAGCAACCCTAGCGCCTTCGTTCGATGTCGCGCTTGTACGTACATTCACACAATCAGCAACTCTTTGCATGCGTACTTAGGGTACATTTCTAAGTAATCTGTGGTTGGGTGTACAGTTATCTAAACTACTACTGACTTTACTGATCTGAAAAGTGTTTATTATTTTAGGTAAATTGTAAGTTATTGAAGTAGAGCAGTTACATCCGAGTGGAGAGACCGTCAGACTGCTACGCTGAGGTTTTCAGGTTAAAATCCAGGGCACGCTCCAATGACTCGACGCTTCGAAGTTAAATGCGTATTAAATAGTTAATTATCGCTTGCTTATCGGCGAAGCAAAACATCGTGAGAAAAGCTGCAAGTCTGAGAGTTCTCCATAATGTTCTCGAAAGACATGTAAAGTCTGCCAACCACCACTTGACCAGCGTGGTAGTCTATGGTTTTACCCTTCTCATAGTCAGAGAGGCCCGTGTCGAGCAGTGGGACAGTATATATACAGGGCTGATATAATGATGATGAAGTTAGAATAAAATACGTTTGCGATATATCTATAGAACTTTTAACACTGTAATTCTTAGCTAATAAATTAACAGCAGATATCGTGAGAACAAAGAATTCTGATCCTTACTTATCGTCGTACCGTTCGCGGCGGATCAACTGATATCGAAGGCCTTAAAGGATTTGTACGATCCAAAGATTAATACTCAACTAGCCATTGTCTCTTCGAGGCTATTGTTGAGGTTCTTCTTTAATGCGGTGTAATGAATTATTTATGTCATTGACAACTATTAGAAAGAGGAGTGTCCAATATTTATTATATCTGTACGTTTCGAGGTAATGAATATAATTCAACCATATCTTGATGAAATAGAATTAAAACGAACGGTATAGGATTTTGATAACATTTTTTAAACTGATTCTTCTTTTCGGTCAATTTTGTATTGAATTTGTCATTCGCAGACGTGCCTCATATCCGAAGTCACGGTAATAATATCTAACAGTATTGTAACTCCATTCAAACGCACGAAACTCGAGTTATACCTACGCGCCTCGAGCAGAGTACCCATTAAACTGTGCGGACTGTGCCTACAGTACCCACAGCCGCGATCGTGCCGCAGCTCGCATGCGGCGCGTCTGGTAGGTATATAACTCACGAAGACGGCCGAGTTACAATACTGTTAGATTATATTACCGTGCCGAAGTCAAGGCAGCGTCCTTACAATACTTTACCAACGGACACAAATAACATCGAAGGATGGTGTTTTAGAATCGCTGTAGCTAAACAACCACATTCAAATCACTGCCTACTGGGGAAAGAAGAGGTGGACATGAAAGAACCAGGATGTCTGAATGGATAGTAGTCTATCAACAAAGTTCCACATACGCAATCTATACCACTTGCCTACCTATGTATAAGATTATATCAGAAATTTCTGTCTCAATAGTAAACTGATTGTTGTTTGATAAAGACTTAGGTACGTTACGTATCATTAATCAACACGAAATATAGACTTATTGACTTCGGCCAGATCACTTTTTGCTCAAGTTTTTGCCTCGAAAACAATTTATTTGGACCATTGGTTTCTTTATTACACCAGACTGAGAGAATAATTTTATTTCTTCATGCGTAAAGAGTTGATCCGAAGTGGAGTAGGATGTGTGATGACTGGGTAAAAAAAAATATATTTAATCCGTAATTGAATCTTAGTTTATTTGTTGATCTTACGTGCTAATTATGGTGTGGATATAGCTATTATATTATTTGTTTATCGTAGTAGCGGAAAAGTTTTCTTAAATATAATAATTTTGGGGTTGCTAGTAAAATATAATTTGTATCAAAATGTTTATATTTATATAATTATATTTTACAGCAGATTCATATGGGTCGCTAAATTGCCCCCCCGAGGGATCTCCACCTTGTCGTGGTGGGGGGCTCAGTAACCGTGGTTAGGTCACCCACGGTGAAGCTAAGCGAGATCCTGGACGTGGACGCTCTGCGTGGGCTTGCCGGAGGCCTGTGCAGGATGCGTTCAATGGTGCGGGTGCTGCGAGGGACAGAAGAACTGTCCCTCGCAGTCGGGCGTGGTCGCGTGAGGAGAGGCGTGTCGGTGTTGCGTTGCCGCGCGCCCTATCTCCCGCGACCAAATGGGCGCACCATTGTTGCGTCACGGTGGGGCCGCAGAGGAAGAGGAGATGCGGTGTTGCGTTGCCGTCCCCCCTATCCTCTGCGGTCACTGGGTGTTTTGGCGGCGGAGCCCAACGCCTTCATCCGCCGCCAAGAGGGTTTTGTTCGGGGCCCGTCTGACCATCTGGCGGGCCAATACCCGTTGGAGGGTAGGGAGGAATGCTTCGGCGATACCCGACCCTTGGACACACGAGTACATGAGGAACATGGGTTGTTTTTAGTCAGTAAGAGTCTGACAGTCCCCTTCGCCCTTCCCCCGGGGCGGAGGGACTTCATGAGGATTTTCCAATCCGACACAAAAAAAAATGGGTCGCTAAATTTCGACCACGAGAATCAATACACTTGCTATTTGCTAGTAGGTATAAGCGATTGCGTATCGTCCACTTTATGAATTGACGTTCATCCCGTCATGATTAGGTATTATTCAGGCATGTTGTACCAACTCATCAATATACATAGGCACCTACATTTTTTATCATCAGGATGCGTAGAGAATATCTAGCATGTTGTTTAATTTGCGTTATTTAATATGTCCACATTATGTAATATTCAGTCTTCACAATACTGAAACATGTTAAAAAATGACTTTAATCTTTCGCGATTTCTATACATCATCTATATATTAAAAGAATTTGTGTTTTATAATACGAGTCGGCCAGCCCCTTCTACCAAACCGATTCGCATGATTTTTTTAAAATGAAAGCTCTGGCTGCATAGATCAAGCATTAAAAATTACCTAACTTGCACATTCATCAAGTTATATGCAACAACAGTTTTCTCCCATACATTTTTTACGTTTTCGTAGCCGTAGGCAATGAATTTCTGCTTCTATATATCTGGTTTTCATTGAGGTAGGCGTTTCTTTATAGGCCTATAACACGCGCTGAAAAGAGCTCTTTCATTTGATGGTATGCTCATTTAAATTGGGTAAGTTTGAAGGATGATAGGTGTGGACATTGAACTTATTTTTCAATATTTTCCTATAAATTTCTTAAGATTCCATTGCTTTCTCTCTACATGGACGGTTCTAAATTCAAAAATATTTGTATGGCATCTAATAAGTTCCTTGCGGTAACTGCCAGGAAAAAGAAAAACCGTTATGCCTCCTTAAGGTGACCTTGCCTTACTTTCATACGGGTGTGAGTGTGGTGGGGTGTAAAATTATACCGGTAAAGTTATCACTAAAGTGAATTATCGGTGATGGCAGGTAATATTTCCCGAATGTTACCAGTTAACCCTTAATGTTGGGTGAACTGATCTCTGATGTTGAGAAATTTTCCCCCTTTTTTGTATCGCGATGAAATCCAGTTACGGACTGTCCCTCAAAGGGGCCCCTCCGCCAACTCTCTACCGAGTTTGGGGCAGGTGGAGGAGGAGTGTGTGGCTCGGCTCTCCCCCCTAGATGTTCGGGGGGCATATCCACTAACACCGCGGTGTTCCTCTATCGACCGTCATGACGGGGTCGCGATAACGACGTCAGTATACCCGCGACACGAGGCATTTTCCCCAAATGTAGTGAAACTTCCGCCTAATGTTGGGAAAATCAACTCTACAGACGGGTAAATTACGTTTTATGTTAGGACAATTTTTGTGTTTTTAAATTACGGACTTTCTTGGGGCATCTTATTTTTTTTTATGTGGAACATATTACAGCGGTTCATAGTACTATTGTCATATAATTATATTACAAGTGGTAGTTATGGTAGAAATTGTAGCTTTGGTAAGAATAGTAGTTTTGAGAGAAAAGGTACTTTTGACAGCACCGGCGGTTTTGGTAGAAATGGTAGTTTAAAAAAAATGGTAGATATGATAGTGTGATGTTAGTACGAATATTAGTTTTGGTACAAATAGCAATTCTAAATTTGTTTTGGTATAAATATTTCACGATACCTAAGGTGCAACGCAAAGCCAATGTTGTGAGAAAAGAAGTTTTGTGATATTTTGGTAAGAATATCATCTTTTTACTTATTAGATAAGGCTACAATGTGCACATCATACCTATATCTAAGAGCTTTTTTATAATATTAAAATATGCTGTGGAGCAGCACGGGTCCTCTAGTACAAAATAATTAAGAGAGTCAGTCAGTCTCCGCAAACACGATCGGTGCAAGACGATCAAAACGTCGGTAACAAATAGGTATTTATGCCTTAAATAAGTTAATTTTACGTGATTAATACCCGCTTAATTATTCTGAAACATGTTATTTAGCAATATTGTATAATCATCATCATCATCTTAGCGCTGTCCCGGTTGCGCTCCAAAGCCCACGCCTTGGAGCCCGGGGTCCGCTTTCCGGCTATGTCTCCTCCACTTCGCACGGTCTTCAGCATCCCTGGTGGTTAGTTGGTTGGCACGCATATCATCCCTTACGACGGCAAGCCAGCATTTCTTCTGGCCTTCCCCGTTTATCGGGGCCCGGCGGAGGTAGCATGGCAAGACATTTGCTACCCACGTAAGATGCCGGTTGACGTAAGACGTGGCCATACCAGCGTAGACGACACTCTTGCAGTTTGTCAGCAATGTCACGGACATGAAGGCTACCCCGGATGAGGGAGCTCCTAATGCGGTCCTTCCGCGTGACACCACACATCCAGCGCAGCATGTTCATCTCCGTGACACGCAGATTCTGCTTGTGTCGCTCAAGCACAGGCCACGTCTCACTGCCATATAACAGGACAGGTCTAATGATGGATTTATAGACCTGTCCTTTGAGCTTAACCGGCATTTTGGGGTCACACATGACACCGCTCATCTCACGCCATTTGGCCCAGGCTGCCGAAATGCGTGCCTTGACGTCGCAATCGATGTCACCAGACGCGTGCAGTACTGATCCCAGGTACTTGACCAGGTCCTTTCGCTGGGCAATGTCTCCGTCTATACGAATTGACGCGGGATCAGTACTGTTGCAGGCCAAGTACTCGGTCTTGTATCCTAACATTGTATAATATATTATATAATCTTATCTACTAGGTATACAAATTTTATTACATTGTATATTACTATTCAAACAAGATATACACAAGCTGATTTATCAACGTTGGCCATGGACCATGTTTTATGACCTATTGTGTCGGCAGATATTTTGATTTTTGGCCGGTATAAACACTTCACAGTACTATGTGGGCACAGTTGGGTCTTGTGCATTGGATACACACTTACTACAATACACTGAGTTTTTTTTTAAACACAAAAGACACTAATAGCTTAACATAATAATACTTTCAAGTTTCATTTGCAAGTCTAATGACCGGATCCGACATATATATATGTATGGGATTTATGTGGTAAGTTGTGTGTGTTAATGCATTTTTTGAAAATACTCAATATAATAAAGTAAGACACGAGCATGATAACTTACTACTAGGTATATATTTATATTACTACTATACTAAAAACATTTGACGATCAGCTGGCGCAGCGGGAGTGTAAGCGACTGCCAAGTCGAAGGTCGCGGGTTCGATTCCCGCTCAAGTCAAACATTTGTGTGTGTGAACATGGATGTTTGTCTTGGTCTGAGTGTTTCTATGTATAATATGTATGTATTTACAAAAAAAAGTATATAATTATGTATGTTTATCAATTGTCTAGTACCCAGAGTACAAGCTCTGCTTAGTTTGGGACTAGATGGTTTTGTGTGAATGTGGTAAAATATAATATTATTATTGTATTAATATTTACTAATATTAGAAAGTACTGACAATATTGTTCCGATTAAGTTAAAAACACGGAAAAGATTTAATTTGAAAATAATAAAATCTATCGTTAGCAACCATTGGAGAGGCCTATATCCAGCAGTGGACTATGGCAGGCTGATGTTGATGATGACGATGATAATCGTTAGCAATTATTGGCATGACATAAAACAAGCATAAAACAAGGAGCAATTATGCATAAAAGTATTTGAGGCGTTGATAAAATGTTACTGAAAAGGAAAGAACTACTCTAATTGGGACTCAAATTAGGGGCCTAATTCTCGTATTTTTATATGACATTGAAATTATATTTTGAATGGACTCGGAAGCGGTATTCTGATAACCTAATGTCATTATCGTATAATTTGAAATAAAAAGTTCGTCGTTGACACATATTTTGACACTTGTTTCAATTTTCGATCTCGTTACAACTTCAATTAGATATCAGATAATTTAGAAGAATATGCTTTTTGTGATGTAAGTATGACACTGACATTATATCGAAACTGTATTTATTTAGGAGAATTGGGCCCCTGGTATCAAAAGAAAGTCACTCGTGGTATCAAAAGAAAGTCACTCGTTTGATTGCGTGTTACATAACGGCTACCCTTACTTTGATAAAACTGTTTCGGTATTTAGAAATAAAATTTTAGTAATATCTTTCCTTCCTTATCCTTTAAAGTTACTTGTTTATCAGTTTTATAGTGGCACGATACGACGTATACCATATACGTCAGTCATATTTATTTTTCATGACATAATTTCCTGGCACGCTTGTCATATTTAAAAATATGTTATCCTGTGGTAATGACGTTCTACAACCAATATATCTATTAAATATTCTAATTACTATGGCTCAGAATTTCCCGGACAAGAAGAAATGGTACTAGTATTATATAAGGTTAGTGCCAAAAATATCTTATTTGCAAATCTCTTGCGAAGAATGTGGCACTGTCATAATAAGTTATTCAAATTAAAGAACTTTATTCCTTAAGTTGAAAAATTAACTTGAAAGACACTTGAATACTTCTAGTTTGAGGCGCCAATTAGGGCGCTGCCGAAAGTTAATTAGACTAACCGAAATTTAAATTAATCAGCCGATTCATTTATATAAACTAAGTGAATCTTACCAAATTTTGAAGCATACTTTCCGGAGTTATACCTACGTCGGCGATTTAGTAAGCCAGCTTAATTTTATTTTAGTACGTCGTATTTCCAAACTAAAATTTTACTTATTTTGCGAGGTTGACTGTTTATTACAACTCAGAGATAAGATTTTAATTTAAACCTGATGGATTGATGTAATAAATAAAATAAAATATTTTTTGATACTTCAAACCTGGAAGTAGTAGTCCCTAATTTAATTTAATTTGTTAGAATAGTTATCTGATTACGATTATAAACTAATTTTCTTTTTTCATTAACATTATAAATTAATATAATATTCTACCATACTCTCAGTAATTTTGAGAAAATAAGTAATGTTGATACTACAAGAACAAACTTTATATCTATACTAGAGGACGCCAGCAGCTACGCCTGCGATTTTTTAAATTTACCCGTTTTGGCCGATCCCGTGGGAATTTCGGGAAATCCCTTCTTAGTGCACCCCTACGGTCCCCAAGGAACATACATGCCAAATTTCAGCTTCCTGCGCCCAATAGTTTCTGCTGTAGCGTTTCTGTCAGTCAGTCAGTAACGCAAGGATTTTATATATTAAGATAATGATGTCGTCAGTACCAAGCAATACTAACTATTACGATGTCCTTGCGTAAATGAATTTCCTTTCACAAAACAGATCAAAAGCTCCATCACTATTTTAAAAGAGTCTTGCAAGATATAGAAAGCCTCTCTGGAAACAATCTCGTGGTCGATACCTCGTGTGTTCTTGAGGTTTAACGAACAAGCTGTTCCGTGGCTTAAATCTAACGTGACACCTACCTCACTCGGGGTATTAGCACACACGCCATGTACACGCTTAAAGTATTTACGTGTGGTTTGTTCTTCCCCGCTCCTGACATTCACGGCCTTACAAATTATGTAATTTGTTTGCGTCTGTATTTTAGCAATAAATTATCTGCTTTGATTTCTGCGATATCTCATTTCATTAATTATACAAAACTTTGCCTCTTTTTTATAAAGGATTTACAAAAAAAGAAGATAAATTGCGTTTGTGATCATTCAATGGCATGGAATAGGTATTCGGCAAAATGTTGTTTATTCTTCAAAAAGTCGGTTAAGGCAGAAATTATTCAATTCAGCTTCACGGTCTACCGCAATGGCTCAATTTCTTCTCGACTAGTAAAAGAAAACAAAATATCTAAAGAAATTCTTACTACTAAGATATATTACATTTATTCCGAATACGTCAGTTATTGCCGAAGATATGTAGAGATACTTTATGGTATTTGATCCGTCGAGCATGAGAGATGGGCTCTGGTATCAAACGACATACATCCGTCATGGTGACGGACGCTCGGTCAAGAATTTGGCTGCTTTCCAAGTCAGTGTAAGCATTTAATATAACATAAATAAAATAGCCAATAAAACGCTCTGATTGAACAGTGACAACCTTAATTAAGCGACAGGGCTTTCAAAACACGAAAGAAGAAGCCATAGCATAATGTTTGTTTGGACAAGCTTTGAATTAAAACGGGCCGTGTCTCGATTTTAACATTTTTGTTTGACATCCCTAACCACAGGGCTGTCGCTCATTTTTCGACCAGTTTTTTTATGTCTTGTGTTTACGTACGAAGCCATGTCTGTACTTAATTAAGGTCGATTTACATTCGGGACGCTTTTAAAAACACGCTCCAAGCGGATTTATTATAGCCTTTGTTTCACTGGTATTTTAAATAAGCACATTTTGTGCAGGAATTTTGATATTCGTATAATATGAAATTTTAAATAGCAAATTATGGTAGCTCATAAATATGAATGTGAATTTTGCAGAAGGGATAGTTTTATGTTTATATTGTAGATAATTGTATGCAAATTGGTTTTTGGGAGACCGAGGATTACTTGCCACTCATATATTTAAATGTTTTGTTGCTTTTACTATGTGGGGTACTCTGTACGTTAGTGTGTTTATGGAAAAGTAAATTCTGTTGCAATAGTTGATGCAGCAATGTACGCAGAATGTTATGAATCAAAATAGAGAAATATCAATGACTGGCCTGTTCTTCTAGAGTTTGGAAGCCATGACTGCTAAGCCAGCGCTCGTGTGTTCAATTTCCATCTAGGATAAATCTTTGTTGTAATCTATCTTTAATACTGTATACAATTTGTATCCAAGAATGAACTAGTATTTTTATCAGGTGTCTGGTTGCCATTGTACAAACTCCGCTTAGTTTGGGATCAGATGACCGTGTATGATGTGAGTGATTTTGTTTGGCGACGATACCGTAGCGTCGATCCCGGCGACTAGCCCATTGGTCAGCCGTCGGTCAACGTCCGTCTATGTTATTGTGATGAAAATTAGTTGGTCGTGACTTATGAAGCAATATATGGGTAGAAATAAAGCCTGGGTCTTCTACTGTTTTTTTTCTTTTTGTATTTCTTCATTGAATACCTTCGCTTTGGGTATTTTATATCCTTTTAGAATAAAGATACATTTGATCATTATTTGGTCTTTGTAATAATAAAAATAAGAATCTAGTATTCTGTTACATCTAGTTAGACGAGAAAGGGGAGTAAGGGTCTCAGATGAAAATGCGATAATGCAGCTGTATGCTGTAGCTAAATTTTAATAAGCAATAAATTGCAATGTTATCATGCAAACACCCCTTTCACACACTCTGATAGTATTATCTCATTTATTCCGATAAACCGATATGAATTTATCATTTGGGAATAGTTTGACAGACAGTAACTTCAAAATCAAAGTTACAGAATTTAAATATTTTATATTGGAATTGAAATTTGTTTCAGTTACGTAACAGTTACTAAATAAAATGAAATTTCAATTACTAAACTATTCAAATATGAACAAATAGATTTGGTATCTAAATCAAAACCCATTCAATAGTATATTATCATTTAAAAAAACATACCTTCCGTCAATCGGCATTTGAAACAAATGTCTTTAATCTTTCTATAAAAGACAACACACTGATAATTTCGACAAACTTGTATTTTATTAGAGTCTGGCTATAGAAAGAGAAAATAAACAGGCAAATACAATATATTTATCGACTTTACCTGCGGCAGAATTATAGCAACAGAATAATCCGAAAAACGTCACCAAACCTGATATTACGTCAATTATACTGTGTTGAGATTTTGTTTTATCACGTCTAAGGAGCAGCAATTTTGCAGCACTAGTCTCTACTCATGAATTTCAGAAAAGTCACTAAGACTGTCATGTACCTATATATTCACACGTTTTAAACGGGGAGTGGCTGAATACAGAGCATAGCTAGGAAGAGGAGTGGGGAAAGAATCTAGGTAGAAAGTTATCTACGATAAGAAAAACGGTCGTAGGATGTTGCAGAAAGAATACATACATACATACATAACGTCACGCCTTTTATCCCGGAAGGGGTAGGCAGAGGTGTATTTCTACACCCACTTTGCGCCAGATATACTTTAGTCCCACGTAATAAGGGGCGAGCCTATTGCCGTACCGGGCACATTTCCAGACTCCGTGCGGCTACTGAGAATTTCGTGACAGAAAAACCCAATAACACTGCCCGACCCAGGAATCGAACCCGGGACCTCCCGATTCCACGCGCACATTTATGCCGCGAGACCAACGAGGCAGTCGTATAGGGTTTGATGTCGAGTTTTCCGTCTCTACGCAAAGATGGTATTTGCATCGTGTTATCCCTTAGTCGCCTCTTACGGGAAGATAGGGGGTGGTGACACTTGTATTCTATGCCGTCAACCACACGGCAATCAACCACACGGCAGAAATAATAATAATATAATAATAATATTCAACCACATACACACATCACCATCTAGTCCCAAGCTAAGCAGAGCTTGTGTTATGAGTACTAGATAATGGATAAGCATACATATATACTTTTTTTTTGTAAATACATATATATTATACATAGAAATACCCAAACCAAGACAAACATCCATGTTCACACACACAAATGTTTGACTTGAGAGGGAATCGAACTCGCGACCTTCGGCGTGGCAGCGCTTACACTCCCACTGCGCCAACCGGGCGTCGGTCATATTTTGACAACATGTCTGACCTAACATGTTCACGTAACTAATGTGACGCCGCCACCCTCTTTTGAAACGTTTCGCGTTTTCAGCCTAGCTCCGTTCAATATGCAATTCCAGTTCACATCATCGTCCTCCTGGACTTATCCCAGTGGCATCGGTAGTCTAACGGATATTTAGTATCAAATATTTAGGAAAGCGACTGTCTGTCTGTATGGAAAAGAATAAAAAAGTAAAATTATCAAATTAGCCTTACTATATGTACTTACTTATTATGTACTCATAGGACCATCTAATAATATATGGATTAGTGTCTATAATGCCAATTTTGCCAAACAATGTCAAAGTTTCAGCAGTTTGTTTTACATTACTTGAATTATTATCGTAGTATGCCTTGCAAATATTTAGATTCTAATCTTCCCAATTTAATATTTTCTCTCTTTATAAGCACACATAACACGGTACCTACTATCTTTTTGTTAACAATGGATCGACGTAGGAAAACATGATAACATTATGTTTGAGGTATTTCAATGTAACCAATGAAATATATAATTTTATTATCTCATCAAAATATTATGAAAACGATCTAACCAGTACCAACAAAATTAAAATTGCTCACAGAGGAAGAGATTACGTTTTCAATCGAACCAAAATGGCGTTCATTTCACACCATCGATTGGAGATTACCAATGAGGTGCTTTCATTTGCCATCTAACAGAATCTACCGTCAAACGCGTGACGAGAATCTCGATCAAAGCGTCCGAACTAACTTTTTCAATATATTCGTTAATAACCTTTTATCTGTTTTTATTACTTTTACCCCAAATTTGTTTTTATAGAACAGTAGTAGGGGTGAATAAGTACTTATAAAGTCGCGTTTTACTGCTGTCTTAAATTTTATGGTTTCTTTTGCGGTCGACCAAATGTTAAGTAAGGGTCTATGTTGGATCGTTTGGACAGTATTATTTGGACTTAAACTTGGGCCGCCAGTTGTGGTTATTATTTTATTTTCACTTGAAATTATTGTTTACATTCCCTTGACTGTACTGGTTTTCTCTCGCTGTTAAATGTACTTAACCTTCAAATTGATGATACCAAGCTTCGGTTGCGAAATATTCCGTTCTTAAAACGTTAATTTATATTGATAACATTTAATAACGCTTGGTACCTAATTATAAGAATCTATGTGCCTTTACAATTTTATTTGTAATACCGATTCCTTAAAGTTGTGAAAGTAAAACTTCAAATTGGTAAAAAGCAATTTAGAAAGATGACTCATGTTATCGTTGTGTCAAACAGAATATGGTGTAAATTTTTCGATAAAATTTTATGATATCCAATACTTGATTGACATTAAATGTAGCAAAACAGTATGCGTCATACATACTATGTTGATCACAATTTATGAAAAAATATGTCAAGTATGTTCACTTACGACGTATTAGATGCGTAATAACGGTATTTGCATGATGCGAGCGTTTAAAGATGGTGTTTACATATATAGCTATGTTTAACGAGCGCTAATGAAATATTCGACGACACCGCGCGATGTCAATATTTCATTCTGGCGCGAGACGTTGCAGAACTTTAAACGGTTAGATTACTGCAGTATTTAGCGATAAACATAAAATATTAAATATTTTTGCCTGTTGCCTGCATTTTCACATTTTTTTCCTCATCTGTGGATTATTATAAGACTAAGCTTTAACCTATTTAATACCTTCGGAAAGGAATATTCAAAATGCTTTTCTTGTGGAGTGCCCATGTTGTAAGAGGAACTAACTGTTCAAATTTTATGGTTCCAGTTTCAGTGACTTAGAATTAGCGATGGTACGTCAGTCAGTCAGACAAATGATTTTATATATACCATACCTCTAGTATGTGTGCGAGCGTAGCTGCGGGTACCCTTATGCTCGCAGCCGCACACGTTATTTAATTTAGCCTTTTTTGTCCGATTCCGTGGGAATTTCGGGCAACCCCTTCGGCTGTAGCTTGTCTGTCAGTCAGTCAGTAACGCAGGAATTTCATATTTACAGCTAACAATTTCATTACTGGTTATTTGGTCAAAGATATAAACTGTGTTACAGGGTTATTAATAGTTAGGTATTTTTGGTATAGACGAAGACGACATCTATCGCACAACAAAATTAACATCACGGTTCGTTAAACTTCATATCCAGATTATACAAAGTTTCGTTCAAACTCGTAAAAGAGTACTCGGGCGTTTATTTTTACTTCAACCATTATATTTTATAGAGGCTTAAAATTAAAATTATTCCAACGCAACATTAAAAATGACAAGTACTTTAATTTTTAATTTTTACGCCGCGATTATTCTGTGAGATTGTTCGCTCTGTGGCGTAGACGCGACATTTTTCTTTCACGGCTGACACTAACGGCCTTTAATTCCTTTCGCACGACGTATTTTCTAAAGGGTAACATTTATCATTTAACCCTTGCTTGCTATAATTAACCTAATTTAAAGGTTTAAATATAAAATTCACATAAAACGGGTAGTTGTAAAAAAAATTAAGCGTTATATGATGGCAGTCGTGACCGTAGAGGCGACTTAGCTACGCATATTAGTCTTATAAAACGGTCGGAGGGTTATTTCATCCCTTAACTGAGGCTGTATAATAGTCATGAAGATAAATTTTAATTTACGTGCTAAAAAGGATGCTGCAGCTTTGTACTTTACGCGTTAAAAGGGAAATCTAGTAAAAATTAGGTACTGCGTAAGAATTAGTGCCATCTGGTACTTATTTTTAAACATACTAATCACCATAATCTGGGCTTGATTACCCATACCTTACGTACCTAATTTTTCTTTTTGATACAAGTCCCGCACTAGGAATGAAACAATCAACTGACACAGAAAACACCTTGATTGTAAGAACAATTCAACAATTTGTAGACTACACAAAGTGTGGTCTCGTGTGGGATCGAACCTACTCAACTCTAATCTCTGAAGTGGCTGAACCTATTTAAAATGCGATGTTTACTGGAAGCAGGCCTGTCTCATTTCCATACAAGCGACGCAAAATCCCCGAGATATTTACCTACTATTCTGGAAAACAACCTAATTGCATTGCGTATACCGTTCATAGTACAATAACTGTCTGCCGTCTCGCTTCAATCTGGTAGGGCAGGCTCAGCCATTGCTATATGATAGGTTCGTTCAGTATAAACAGTCACTCACCGCCATATTACAACCAATGCAGTTATAGACCAATTTATGATGGATTGTTTATTTTTTCATTCACGATAATTTTGTTTATATCATAGGGTTTATTTCAGTAAGTGTATGACCTCATATGTGTAAACGTAATAAGTTTGGTGTCAAGACCAACCTTGCTAGGTTTAGTGATACCTTTATTTTATGGTTTTTTATATATTTGTAATTTAGGGTAAATAAATAAATAAAATAAATAATAAATGACGTACCTTTCAGGGTCCTTGGGAAGAGCAAACAGTGACAAACTGGGTATTTTAATTGTGGAGTTCAAACATCCATGTGCAATGCAATATCTTTATGTCTTTTTTGTTTTTTCTGGTGCCTCCGTCACTCACAACACAGAACTGATTAGATTTCCAACAGATTAACATTACAGAATATACAATAGTACCTTACGGTATTAATAGTTTACTTTTGGTTCGCGGATGCGTGCGCTGCGTGTGCGACAAGTCGAGCGAGTGCCAGCCTATTGAGACTAGTCCGGTGACCGGACGCTTGCGTTTATCATACCTAAACTCGGAAGTGAAATTTCTGTACCGTAAGGTACTAATTATATATTCTGTGCTGGAAGCTAGAAGACTTTGAGGGGCTACATATAGGCTGCAATTTGTCCCGGTTAATGATAAAGTGTAATATTGTCGCGATACCAAAAAGTAACAGGCAAAACCGTGAACAACCGCCGAGTAAATAGTGAAAATGTATGAGGTAGAATATTACTTATGTAGAGTTTGCCGAATTTAAAAGTTTCTTCTAGATCTCGTGAGAATTTCGTGAAATCCCTTTTAGTGCATCCCTCGGAATCCATCCGCAAGGAACATACATGCCAAATTTCCGCTCCTTGCTTGCTTACTTTTAGCTATACGTTGTGTATCAGTAACGCAAGAATTTTATACAGATAGAGTGGATATTTAGATGAGCCATGAAGAAACAGCTTAAATATTATGGTGCATTCTTGCAAATGTGACAAAACAGAAAAACAAACAGGTGGGTTTTAGCAAGCATTCTTACGAACGTTCTGGCGAGCATTCTAGCGACGTTTTTTGCTGATTACAGTCTTCGCAAGAAAGATCGTGAAAATGATTCTAGAAGTGTTCGTCTCTGTTCGTTCTTCAGTTCGACTGTCACGCTTGCTGTTCTGTTACAAGTGAATAATCAAGTGTATCAACACCATTATACTGGTATTGATGTTTCAATAACTTCTAAGCCGGAGAGCGTGAGCTATAAAAATAATGTTTCTATTTACGTCGATGCCCTCGACTTAGCATAATAGGTTCATTTTTCTACAAGACAGGCTTTTTATGTTCTTTGATATGTGGAATAGTATTGATTAATTGCAATGTTGATGTTATGGATTAATTATTCTTGTCCACCTTGACATTGAATAAGAGTACCTATGTGGTTAGTCATTTTAGTTACAGGATTATGGCATGGATAGTGCCAGTGTAAATCAACGCGTTACAGGGACGCTTGAACCAAATCCCAGATACAGAGATTTTTTGGCAAGGGGTCTGTACGCCTTCATTATCATTATATTTAACATTATTTTATGCCCAATGGTTAAAAGTTCTTAAATAAAAGTAAAATATTTACACGTAGGTAATTTTACAAATATGGTTTGTTATCCTAACTGGGGTAATATAATTTAATCAGAATATAACGAGGATCATTACAATGAAAACAATATAATAACATAAGTCATTACACGTCTTAAAATATGTAAAATGACATTTCTGGTTACATCTGGTGTACTCGTAGCGTACTAATTACGCTATATACGTAATAGGGATGAAAATCTCAAACGGTTATTCATGACATATGTGTCAGTACCAAACAAAACTAATTATTACGATATCCTTGCGTAAAAGAATTTCTTTTCATAAAACAGATCAAAAGCTCTTCAACTATTTCAAATTTAAAATCTTGCGAGACATAGAAAGCCTCTCTAGAAACAATCTCGTGGTCGATACCTCGTGTGTTCTCGAGGTTTAACGAACAAGCTGTTCCGTGGCTCAAATCTAACGTGACACCTACCTCACTCGGGGTATTAGCACACACGCCATGTACACGGTTAAAGTATTTACGTGTGGTTTGTTCTTCCCCGCTCCTGACATTCATGGCCTTACAAATGATGTAATTTGTTTGCATCTGTATTTTAGCAATAAATTATCTGCTTTGATTTCTGCGATATCTCATTTCATTAATTATACAATACTTTGCCTCTTTTTTATAAAGGATTTACAAAAAAAGAAGATAAATTGCGTTTGTGATCATTCAATGGCATGGAATAGGTATACAGCAAAATGTTGTTTATTCTTCAAAAAGTCGATTAAGGCAGAAATTATTCAATTCAGCTTCACGGTCAACCGCAATGGCTCAATTTCTTGTTGACTAGTAAAAGAAAACAAAATATCTAAAGAAATTCTCACTGCTAAGATATATAACATTTATTCCGAATACGTCAGTTATTGCCAAAGATATATAGAGATACTTTATGGTATTTGATCCGTCGAGCATGAGAGACGGGCTCTGGTATCAAACGACATACATCCGTCATGGTGACGGACGCTCGGTCAAGAATTTGGCTGCTTTCCAAGTCAGTGTAAGCATTTAATATAACATAAATAAAATAGCCAATAAAACGCTCTGATTGAACAGTGACAACCTTAATTAAGCGACAGGGCTTTCAAAACACGAAAGAAGAAGCCATAGCATAATGTTTGTTTGGACAAGCTTTGAATTAAAACGGGCCGTGTCTCCATTTTAAAATTTTTGTTTGACATCCCTAACCGCAGGGCTGTCGCTCATTTTTTTACCAGTTTTTTTATGTCTTGTGTTTACGTACGAAGCCATGTCTGTACTTAATTAAGGTCGATTTACATTGGGGACGCTTTTAAAAACACGCTCCAAGCGGATTTATTATAGCCTTTGTTTCACTGGTATTTTAAATAAGCACATTTTGTGCAGGAATTTTGATATTCGTATAATATGAAATTTTAAATAGCAAATTATGGTAGCTCATAAATATGAATGTGAATTTTGCAGTGGGGATAGTTTTATGTTTATATTGTAGATAATTGTATGCAAATTGGTTTTTGAGAGACCGAGGATAACTTGCCACTCCATATATTTAAATGTTTTGTTGCTTTTACAATGTGGGGTACTCTGTGCGTTAATGTGTTTATGGAAAGGTAAAAGCTGTTTGCATAGTTTATGCAGCAATGTACGCAAAATGTTATGATTCAAAATAGAGAAATATCAATGACTGGCCTGTTTTTCTAGAGTTTGGAAGACATGACTGATAAGCCAGTGCTCGTGTGTTCAGTTTCAATCCAGGATAAATCTTTGTCGTAATCTATCTATAATACTGTACCTATACAATTTGTATCCAAGAATGAACTAATCTTTTTATCAGGTGTCTGGTTGCCATTGTACAAGCTCCGCTTAGTTTGGGAACAGATGACCGTGTATGATGTAAGTGATTTTGTCTGGCGACGATACCGTAGCGTCGATCCCGGCGACTAGCCCAATGGTCAGCCGTCGGTCAACGTCCGTCTATGTTATTGTGATGAAAATTAGTTGGTCGTGACTTATGAAGCAATATATGGGTAAAAATAAAGCCTGGGTCTTCTACTCGTTTCCTTTCTGCATTTCTTCATTGAATACTTTTTTTGGGTATTTTATATCCTTTTAGAATAAAGTTAAATACATTTGATAATTATTTTGTCTTTGTAATAATAAAGATAAGAATCTAGTATTCTGTCATATCTAGTTAGACGAGAAAGGGGACTATCGGCCGGTCTCAATAACCTACCAATGGTTAAAAGTTAAACCTACCAGAGTTTAACTGTAACATTTTATCTATCTATTACTGTCGTTTCAATAACAAAATTGGCGCATCGCTATCTACAGTTAAAGGTAGATAGCTCGCTTGTCCTTAGATAACGCCTTCCTCCGAAGCGTTTTATTTTTGCATTTCAACTAAATTGTTTCTTGTTTTTTAATGTAAAACAATAATTTGTTTTACCGATGCAATAATAACATAAGTAGTATTTTACTTATTTTAAACCTTTCTTTCATAATAATACGTAGACAGTCAGTTATGTTATTAATGATTGCATTATTGACACACACACCCAAAGTAATAAAACGCAATTTGACAACTGATGTCACAGATGACGCTAACGGTTGTGCCGCCTTCACTTGTATTGTTTCTTTCATTGTTCGTATCTATACAATTGAATAATAAGAAAGATCCAGCAGAAAGTAAGTAAAGTTGTAAAAGGCATGCTGGGTATTGTCTAAAACTATGACATATTCAGGATACAATCCAACTATCGCACGAGACACATTCGACACAATTCTGCTTGCTGTAGATTTTTAGACTCCAATGAAGTGTGCAACAGACAATGACGTATTATTGGCAACAGACACAAGCATTGTGCTTATGCCTAATGCATAGAATTTTAGGGTGTACTCGTGTTGTGAAGCATTTTACTCACCGAGAAGTGGTAACGTTTAGAGATGATAATATTTTAATAAATAATTCGTTATCATTCATTTTATTTAATCGGAATCTGAAAGTAAATTCAGCATTCAGACTGTAAGTTCACTTTCATTTGATACGAATAGTTATAATCTCTGCGTTCTTCAGATCCTGCAATTACCGCAGAATCAAATAAACCGCCTTCAAATAGTTCATTATCTCTTTAATCACTAAATAGAACCATTATTTGTTTTAAAACTAATGTTTAATCTTTTATCTACGGTGCTTAACGCCCGATTTCGAGAGATAACAATTTTTTAACAGTTAGTAATAATAACAAACCTTAGTAAGCTGTCAATACGATATTGAAACGCTTAACTGTTTTTTTCTATGGATCTACTTAACTTTGGTAAGCGTCCCGCCCTCCCAAAGATAGACCAATGGTAAAGATAGAAATTCTTATCTAAGTAAGTTTATTGAAACGCAGATACGTGCCGACCGCTACTTTTGGTAACGAATTCAACTGATAGTTAAAGGTAGTTAGGTTATTGAAACCGGCCGTAAGGGTCTCAGATAAAACTGCAATGATGCAGCTGTATGCTAAATAGTGCTGCAGCTTTATTTTAATAAGCAATACTTTTCAATATTTTCATGCAAACACTCCTTTGACACGCTCCGATAATATAAACTCATTTATTCGGATAAACCGATAAACCGAACCTATTTATCATTTGGGAATAGTTTGACAGACAGTCACTTCAAAATCAAAGTTACAGAATTGAAATATTTTATATCGGAATTGAAATTTGTTTGAGTAACGTAACATTTACCAAATAAAATGAAATTTCAATTACTATACTATTCAAACATTGAACAGATATATTTCGTATCTAAATAAAAACCCATTCAATAGTATATTATCTTCTTTCTATTAAAGACAAAAACATGCTGATAATTTCTACAAAATTGTATTGTATTGTATTTAATCGGTTTTACCTACGGCAGAATTATAGCAACAGAATAATCCGAAAAACGTCCCCAAACTTGATATTACGTCAATAATTCTGTGTTGAGCTTGTGTTTTATCACGTTTAAGGAGCAGCAATTTGGCAGCACTAGTCTCTACTCATGAATTTGAGAAAAGTCACTAAGACTGTCATTTATATACTTACGTAGGTATACATACGTTCAGGGCCGGGTTTAAGGGAGGGCAGGCGGGGCAATGGCCCCGGGGCCCTCACAAGACGGGGGCCCCCACAACAGAGATAAGAATACCTATATGTACCTACTCCGAAAAACCACGTCTGTGTTTATTCCTTCAAACATAATTTTGCACATAATTATACTATGTGCGCTGTAGCATCGTGCGGGTGGCAGTTTCAGTAACGTTTCATTTCACTTTTGAAAGTTGCCGCGATTTACAAATTATGTATTATTATTACTTAGTATTTCAGTTGTACCACATTCGTAATATTTTAAATCATTCATTACTGTGGTACATAAAATTATACCCAACCAGAATGTTCTAGTCTACAAATAAAATCGAATGGAAAGAAAAATTAAGCAAAGTGTTATGCATATAACGTAACACCATAGACGTATTTAGTGCTGGGATGTACTGCTACGATAGATATTCGATATTTTTATAATAAAAAGACGTATATTGGGCGTAGTTCAAATCATATTATAAAATGTCTATGATTATATTAATGAAAGAACAGAACATAATAGATTTCATTCGTCTAAACTCATAACAGAGTCAGCAACATCTGAATTGTCACTCTTTTGCCATTTCGTCCAGAGCATAGGTAGGAGCTGGTGGCTTATGACGCCGTACTAAGACAATAAGCTCTGCCTTTAATATTTTTATATCTGCTGTAACTCCATTTTCATTCAGCCACTTCACCAACTCGCTTTTGAGGCTGGATTGGTTTGGGGGTTTATTAACTTGTACCGAATGGTAGGGTGCGTTGTCCATTATTATAGTCATAGGCTCTTTTAAATTATTCAATAGACCTATGAACCAATCTTTAAATTTTTTGAAGTTCATCTCCTCATGATACTTTGTAGTTTTTTTGACTTAAAAGCCAGCAAACATTAAAATTAGGGACGAATCAACTTGCTGTGCCTGCGTGACAAATAATAAGGCGTTCGCCTTTGCCCTCAGGCACTTAAAATTAGGTATAAAATTTGACCTGCTGGTGGCGTCATGCTATTTATCTATGTGTAATAATAAATAAAAGTGAATAGTCAGTCGTCATGAAATCTGGAAAATCACCGGCCTTATAAAAGTTAGATTTGGCAGCGAAAATTATTAAATGTTACTTTTATCCGCGTGCGAAGCCGCGGGTATCAGCTAGTTTTATATAAGTACAAAGATATTATTATGCAGCCATAAAATATACATATATATGGACAAGTTAATACACGTAGTTACACTGCACAACTGAATAACACTCAAATTTTGATAACTCTATTAATGTGAACTAGATTTATGTTATGAGTATCGATAGATCGATAGAAATGAATTGCATAACATCACATCCCTAGTCATGTGGTACTGACGGATGTCAACGTCATATAGGCAACTATCAGCCGCACGATGCTACAGCGCACAGGGTATAGCAACTATTTAAACTAAAAATCGGCATTTGTCCACTTCACTTCAAACAATGAACTTGAGAATCTTAAATCCAAATGAATGTTAAAAAAATCGACATTATTAAACTTTCATACCAAACAAACAAAATCAACGAGACAGAAATTGCTTATACCTATGTAATTAAAATTTAGTCAGTGTCACTTATTTCTAAATAACGAATATAAAATGATGAATCAATTTTCTGAAAACCATAATTTATTAGCGTAAGGATTGAAGTATAAGGTAAGTATATTTCAATTTTGAAAAACAACCAAATAATCGCCGCAACGCGCGACACATAAAAATCTAAAAGATAGAATCTGTATGTATAAAACAATAAACTGTCTGATAGACAAATTGCAGCCCAAACCATTAGGCGCAGGAAGCTGAAATTTGGCATGTATGTTCCTTAGGGACCTTAAAGGTGCATTAAGAAGAGATTTCCGGAAAATACCACGAGTTCGGACAGAAACAGTTAAATAAAATGTGCGGTTGCAGCTGCGGATTTCCTCTAGTATTTATAGAAAATTTACTATTACATAATGACACCCAAACAAGAACTGCCACACGAGCCTGTTAAAACATCTGAAAATGTAGTACATGGATATAGGGTCGATGGTAGTCTCGAGGTAGGCGACACCTAAAGCCTTTAAAAACATGTAGTCACAATCAAGAGCAGGTGGATAATGATTTAAAAAATGTCATTGGTCTTTGGCCCGATGTCATCATAACTGGAGGAATAATCAAATATTGGGCGAAGAACCGTAAAATTGTAATGAAGTTTCACTTCATAATTCTGTCCTCCAAGATCAATTCCGAGATTAGGTATACCAACTTTGTTCGGCAATGTACAAAGAACATGCTTATACGTCGCAATAAAAATCAAGAGACAGTCAATCCATTCTGGCTTTATTTTTCTCCGACTACCTATGTGTAAAATATATTGCTATGCATGTACACTAATATCCACTCAAAGAACGAAGTTAAGTGGAGAAGGCTTCAGTTACTAGAAATAAGTATCAGAGCGCCTATAAGAGTACGACATATCGAATACCCATTTAGAGTTAGTGATGAGTCTAGTGCAACGGGGAGAAGTCACGGGATGTATCCACCGAGAGCTAGCAACACAGGAGACAGCAAATTGAGTACTGGCGAAAAATCTTTAAAATTGTCGTCAGTACTATAAAATTCATTGCTAAACGCGGGTTAGCCTGCCGAGGAAACGACGAAATCATTGGATCACGTTTTACAAGTTTACAAGTTAACAAGTTTTTACAGAACAACCAAAATTGGTTCTGCTGTGCGTGCATTGGAGTCTTGAAAATCATACGTCGTATCTAAAAGAGACAATTTTGATAAATACGAAGAAGCAGCGAAGCCAATTTCAAGTCATCATCATATCAGCCAAACGACGTCCACTGCTGGTCATAGGCCTCCCCAAGGTTCTCCACACAGACCGGTCTTGAGCCGCTCGCATCCAACCTCCTCCCGCGATCTTGACGAGATCGTCGGTCAACCTTGCGGGGGGCCTACCTCTGCTGCGTCGTCCGGTAATTTCAAGTACTGACGAATAAATAAGTACAATCACGCATCAGAAAAAGAAGTGTTAAATTTAATCCGCCCGATTAGATGAAAACACCAGAAGCATATCTATCACCAAGAGCAAAATTTTAAGTGACTGGTTTTATCCCAGTTATAGGTAGATCATTTTTGTGTTTCTCTCACAGAAAGATTCAAGCATACGAAGCTAATCGATTGACATTTGGATTCCTCAACCACTTAGAGGAGATGGAGGTCGTAAGTTAATATGCCGCTGCAGAGGAAATAGTAATAGTTTACAAAGATTTAGAACCTAGCCTTGGCAATGAGTTAGTTCAATTTGTATCTTTAATAGACTTGTACAAAAAGGACAATGAAGAAGACCAATCTAAAGAAGTGTTTTACTATCGCATACTTGAAATTCTTCCCGAACATAGAAATTTCATTAAAATGTATGTATTTGGTTTTAATGGTATCGAATTGCACAGGAGGGCGCTCGTTTTCTAAAATGTATATTATCAAGATTATAAAAAATAGGCTCCGAACGACAATGGGATAAAACCAGCTATCGAAACTAACCCTACTTAGAATTGAAAATGATTTACTCCGTGAGCTAGACTTCAGCGAAATAATTGGCGACTTTTCATACAAAAAAGTTCGCAAAGTTTCATACGTATTTAGTTTAAATTGTATTTTATATATTTTTTTATTTAACGAAATTTAATTTACTGACAGTGTATTTTTTAGATAATTTAAGTAAAATATATACGGATAATAAATAGGGGCCCCCACAGCTTCATTGCCCCGGGGCCTCCAGACCTTTAAATCCGGCCCTGCATACGTTTTAAACGGGGAGAGACAGAATACAGAGCATAGCTAGGAAGCTGAGTGGGGAAGGAATGTAGATAAGAAAAACGGTCGTAGGATGTTGCAGAAATGAAGTAATGACATAAAAAAATATTTTGACAACATATCTGACCTAACATGTTCACGTAACTAATGTGACGCCGCCACCCTCTTAATTGAAACGTTTCGCGTTTTCAGCCTAGCTCTGTTCAATATGCAATTCCAGTTCACATCATCGTCCTCCTGGACTTATACCAGTGGCATCGGTAGTCTAACGGATATTTAGTACTAAATATTTAAGAAAGCGACTGTCTGTCTGTCTGACCCTCACAAATCCACTTCACATGGATTGTCGAAGTATGGAAAAGAATAAAAAAGTAAAATTATCAAATTAGCCTTACTATATGTACTTACTTATTATATACTCATAGGACCATCCAATAATATATGGATAAGTATCTATAATGCCAATTTTGACAAACACTGACAAAGTTTCAGCAGTTTGTTTTTACATTACTTGAATTAGTATCGTAGTATGCCTTGCAAATATTTCGATTCTAATCTTCCCAATTTAATATTTTCTCTCTTAATAAGCACTCATAACACGGTACCTATTATCTTTTTGTGAACAATTGATCGACGTAGGAAAACATGATAAAATTGTGTTCGAGGTATTTCAATGTAACCAATGAGGTATATAATTTTATTATCTCATCAAAATATTATGAAAACGATCTAACCAGTACCAACAAAATTAAAATTGCTTACAGCGGAAGTGATTACGTTTTCAATCGAACCAAAATGACGTTCATTTCTCACTATCGATTTGAGATTACCAAGCAGGTGCTTTCATTTACCATCTAACAGAATCTACCGTCAAACGCGTGACGAGAATCTCGATCAAAGCGTCCGAACTAACTTTTTCAATATATTCGTTAGTAACCTTTTATCTGTTTTTATTACTTTTACCCCAAATTTGTTTTTATAGAACAGCAGGAGGGGTAAATAAGTACTTATAAAGTCGCGTTTTACTGCAGTCTTAAATTTTATGGTTTCTTTAGCGGTCGACCAAATGTTAAGGTTCTATGTTGGATCGTTTGTACAGTAATATTTGGACTTAAACTTGGGCCGCCAATTGTGGATGTTATTTTATTTTCACTTGAAATTATTACTTAAGTTCCCTTGACTGTACTGGTTTTCTCTCGCTGTTTAATGTACTTAACCTTCAAATTGATGATGCCAAGCTTCGGTTGCGAAATATTCCGTTCTTAAAACGTTAATTTATATTGATAACATTTAATAACGGTAGGTACCTAATTATAAGAAAGTATGTGCCTTTACAACTTGTAATACCATTTCCTTAAAGTTGTGAAAATAAAACTTCAAACTGGTACAAAGCAATTTAGAAAGATAACTCATGTTATCGTTGTGTCAAACAGAATATGGTGTGTATTTTTCGATAACATTTTATGATATCCAATACTTGATTGACATTAAATGTAGCAAAACAGTATGTGTCATACATACTATGTTGATCACAATTTATGAAAAAATATATCAAGTATGGTCACTTACGACGTATTAGATGCGTAATAACGGTATTTGCATGATGCGAGCGTTTAAAGATGGTGTTTACATATATAGCTATGTTTAACGAGCGCTAATGAAATATTCGACGACACCACGCGACGTCAATATTTCATTCTGGTGCGAGACATTGCAGAACTGTAAACGGTTAGATTACTGCAGTATTTAGCGATAAGCGTAAAATATTAAATACTTTTGCCTGTTGCCTGCATTTTCACAGTTTTTTCCTCATCTGTGGATTATTATAAGACTGAGCTTTAACCTATTTAATACCTTCGGAAAGGAATATTCAAAATGCCTTTCTTGTTGAGTGCCCACGTTGTAAGAGGAACTCTTAGGAGGAACTAACTGTTCCAATTTTATGGTTCTAGTTTCAGTGACTTAGAATACGCGATGGTACGTCAGTCAGTGAGACAAATGATTTTATATACACAATACCTGTTGTATGTGTGCGAGTGTAGCTGCGGGTATCCTTATGCTCGCAGCCGCACACGTTATTTAATTTAGCCTTTTTTGTCCGATTCCGTGGGAATTTCGGGCAACCCCTTCGGCTGTAGCTTGTCTGTCAGTCAGTCAGTAACGCAAGAATTTTATATTTACAGCTAAAGATTCCATTACTGGTTATTTGGTCAAAGATATAAACTGTGTTACAGGGTTATTCATAATTAAGTATTTTTGGTATAGACGTAGACGACATATATCGCACGACAAAATTAACATCACGGTTCGTTAAATTTCATATCCACATTATACAAAGTTTCGTTCAAACTCGTAAAAGAGTACTCGGGCTAAACGCCCGCTAAACTTTCCTTCAACCATTATATTTTATAGAGGCTTAAATTTAAAATAATTCCAACGCAACATTACAAATGAAAAGTACTTTAATTTTTAATTTTTACGCCGCGATTATTCTGTGAGATTGTTCGCTCTGTGGCGTAGACGCGACATTTTTCTTTCACGGCTGACACTAACGGCCTTTAATTCCTTTAGCACGATGTATTTTCTAAAGGGTAACATTTATCATTTAGCCCTTGCTTGCTATAATTAACCTAATTTTAAGGTCTAAATATAAAATTCACATAAAAAGAGTAGTTGTAAAAAAAAATTAAGCCTTCTATGATGGCAGTCGTGACCGTAGAGGCGACTTAGCTACGCATATTAGTCTTATAAAACGGGTGGAGGGTTTATTTAATTTATCTGTTTACTGAGGCTGTATCAAGAATTTGGCTGCTTTCCAAGTCATCATCATCATAATCATAATATTTATTTGATAAGTGTAAGCATTTAATATAACATAAATAAAATAGCCAATAAATTCTCAATAAAACGCTCTGATTGAACAGTGACAACCTTAATTAAGCGACAGGGCTTTCAAAACACGAAAGAAGAAGCCATACCATAATGTTTGTTTGGACAAGCTTTGAATTAAAACGGGCCGTGTCTCTATTTTAACATTTTTGTTTGACATCCCTAACCGCAGGGCTGTCGCTCATTTTTCGACCAGTTTTTTTATGTCTTGTGTTTACGTACGAAGCCATGTCTGTACTTAATTAAGGTCGATTTACATTCGGGACGTTTTTAAAAACACGCTCCAAGCGGATTTATTTATCCTTTGCTTCACTGGTATTTTAAATAAGCACATTTTGTGCAGGAATTTTGATATTCGTATAATATGAAATTTTAAATAGCAAATTATGGTAGCTCATAAATATGAATGTGAATTTTGCAGTAGGGATAGTTTTATGTTTATATTGTAGATAATTGTATGCAAATTGGTTTTTGGGAGACCAAGGATTACTTGCCACTCATATATTTAAATGTTTTGTTGCTTTTAAAATGTGGGGTACTCTGTGCCTTAATGTGTTTATGGAAAAGTAAAAGCTGATTGCATAGTTTATAATGCAGCAATGTACAGAATAGAATAGAATAGAATAGAATAATTTTTATTTTCAAGAATATGGTGGCACAAATGGTGTTTAAAAGTAAAATAGTACAGCATATTCTGCCATTTCAGGCGTGTAAATTTTGAATATTACAATAGAGTTAATTAATTTGCAGACATATATAAATACAATTAAAAAATGTCATAATGTTTAATGTCTACCTACAATTCGATTTTATATAAAATAGTAAAAAAAAAAAAATATAATAATAATGTCAAAGTTATTGTCTATAATTCGATTTTATATAAAAAAAATGTCATAATTTCAATTAATTTAGATTAAATAATTGTGTCAGTATTGTGTATTTTAAATAAATTTATCATTTAAGTATTCATTAATGTCATAGTAAACTTTCTCCAACAACAACCTATACAGTACCGTGCGGAACCTTCTTGTTGGCAAGTCTGTAATATATACTGGGAGGTGATTATACAGTTTCACCGACATACAATATGAATTTCTTTTATATAGTTCTAGTTTAATTTGGGGTACTTTAAGTCGGTTTTTATGCCTCGTCCGACTACCTTTATTATCTCCTAGTTTCTCATACAGTTCCGGATTGTTTTTGACAAAGAGACAGGTTTCTAATATGTATAGACACGGTAACGGTAATATTTTATGTTTTTTAAATAACGGCTTACAACTGTCTAAATAGTCGCAATTGAAAATAGTTCTAATGCATTTCTTTTGCGCTACGAATAGTCTATTTACTTCAACTGAATTGCCCCAAACAATAATGCCGTAGCGGAGAATAGAAGATACATAGGCATGGTAGGTCATTATTGCAGTCTTTACATTGACTATTTCTCTCACCCTTTTCAAAACAAATATAAAGCGATCAACCTTGTCAAGAACTTTTTGAATGTGCGGTTTCCAATTGCAATGTTTGTCAACCGTTATACCTAAAAATACACAATCGTTAATATTATTTATCTGTTGGTTATTATGGTGCACTTCTATATTGGGTGTATTTGCTTTGTACGTTTGGAATTGTATTATATTTGTTTTGGAAATGTTAATTTTAAGATTGTTTTGGTTTAACCACTTTATAGTTTTGTCGAGAGCGCTACTAACTTCACATTCTAGAGATTTAATGTCACTGCTATTAATTAAAAGTGTTGTGTCATCCGCAAAAAGGATACATTTTTGACCAATTGCATCGGGAAGGTCATTAATATAGAGAAGAAAGAGAAAAGGAGATAGCAAACTACCTTCCGGTACACCGTATTTATTATGTATATATGAAGAACGGTACCGTTTTTGTTGATTTTGTGTTATACTTTCTATTTCCACACATTGGATTCTGTTTTCTAAATAACTTTTGATCCAGTCGTATGCATTGCCGCGTAAACCATAGTTATATAATTTTGACATTAGTGTATCATGGCACACGAAATCAAAGGCCCTGGTCATATCTAGAAATATACAGGCTAACATTTCCTTATTGTTTATGGCTTGGGTAATTTGTTTAAACAATGAGAAGCATGCTAAAAATGTAGAACTTTGTTTTTTAAAGCCATATTGTTCACTTTTTAGGATGCTACATGCCGATATAAAATTTTCTAGCTTATTATGCATAACTTTTTCGAACACCTTTGCTATAATTGGGATAAGAGTTATCGGTCTATAATTTTGCATATCAGTCTTTGCTCCTTTTTTATGTATGGGTTTTACAATTGATTGTTTTAATCGTGTTGGGAATTTCCCCTCTGTTATTGACAAATTAATTATATATGTAAGTGGGGTCAGAATAGTTGTGGCACATTTCTTTAATACCTTAGTATTTATGTCATCGAAACCTGTCGAGTGTGTATTATTTAGAGATTTAATAATATTATGGATGTCAAATTAATTTACTGGTGTTAAAAAAATACTTTTAGAATTCATTGGAATGGAGTGATGTCGGTTAGAATTGTCATTTTTTACATTGGTAATGGATATATAAAATTCGTTAAATAATTCGCATATTTGTTTTGGGTCTTCGTGCCGAATGTTGTCAACTATTATAGAGGTAATCTTAGTGTTGTTACTTGTATTATTTGTAGAATTCTTTATGAGTTTCCAAGCAGCACTGCATACATTTTTCGAACTGGCAATGTAGCGTTGACTGTCTATTCTTTGCGAGGCAAGTATACACTTTTTTAATGTTTTTGTATACAGGTGATACATTGTTTTATTATATTTTTTGTTTGTTTTATTTTGTTGATACGTTAGATATAACATCCGTTTCTTAATACAGCATCGTTTTATGCCCTTGGTTAACCATTTGTTTTTGATTGGTTTATTTGTACATTTAATTTTTTTTATTGGAAAGCAAAGATTATACATTAGGGTAATAGTGTCATGAAAGCTATTGAATGCTTGTTCAGTATTTTGGTATTCAAAAACCTCAGCGAACGACAAACAAGATAGATACTGGTTGTACTTGTTTATGTTTTCAGTACTTAAGTCTCTGACATATTTAAACCACGAAATTGGGGGCGTATTCTTTGTTTTGTGGCAAGTTTCCAATTTAACTGTTATTGATTGCGCTGTTTCGTGGTCTGAAAGAGCTAGATAATGAAGATTAGACTTAGGTTCTTGTATATTGCTTACTATGAGATCCAAACAAGCGTTTTTCCTTGTTGGTAAGATAATGTGATTTTTTAAATTATTGTTGTGCAGTATAGAGCTTAGTTCGTATGACTGTTTATTTGATTTTTTCATATCAATATTCCAGTCTCCACACATTATAATATTTTTGTTTCCACGCCTACAGAGAGTGTTAATAAGAAGTTCAAGTTTATGAAGGAATATTTCTGCTTTTGGTGTGGGAGTCCGGTAAATGCATACAACGATAAGATTGAATTTTATGATTTCAATGGCACAACATTCAAAATGACAAGGCATGGAGGGAATTTGATAGGCAACGTCTTTATATTCTAAATTATTTTTGAGTAAAATACATGCGCCGCCCCTTCGCTGGTTAGTTCTCGAGAAGAAAGAGACCAATCTATAGTTGTTTAGCTTCAAGTTACATTCTGAACCTCGCTTGAGAAATGTTTCAGTTAAACATATGATATCAATACCACCAATGTCTCTGTCAAGGCCTATAATAGCAGCATATAGCAGATCCTGTTTATTGAATAATCCGGCAATGTTTTGGTGGACTAGCGTAATAGATTTGTAGTTGTTATTTTCATTCACGAAAAAGCATTTTATCTGTGTTACAGGATGACATTAAGTCCTGGCAGCGCTTAACGTTAAAATATGAAGTTATTTTAGTTTGTACCGTTTTATTTCGTATCATTGGTGTTTTGTTTTGTTTGGCAGATACATAATTAGATTTTAAAATATTATTTTTAATTTTATTAAGCATTTGACTTTCGTAGCAATAACTATCAATTGTTGTATTCAATTTAAAACATAGGTTGTTAAGATAGGTTCTACGACATTCAATAGTATGAGGATAATATATAATCTGTGGTATTTTTAGGTATTTACAATTTTTATAGTTCTTTACAGTCAATTCTATGTTATTGTTTATCATATTTTCATTTAGGTAAGGGTTATTCTGTACATTAGTAATATACACACAATTATGACGTAGTTTATACAAAACATTACAAATTTCAGATATCAATGTGTAGGGGTACTTATCATTTGACCCTAATGCTAGTAGAATGATGTCATTTGAGGCAAGACCATTTATAAAAGCATCTGAACAGCTACTTAGGATTTGAGTGCTAGTCGCATTTGGTTTAATAAATAAAGGATATAATACTGTATTTGTCATTCCATCGATTTGACCTTGCTTTTATAATATTAGATGCTAAACCTTTAACTTGCTGGTCTCCAAATATGAATATTTTTGCCTTTGTATTGATTGAGGATATTTTTATTTTGTCATTTGAGTCTAAAGATGTATTAACATAGTCCTGCTCTGGAAGACAAGTGTCGCCATCTAGCTTGTGAGATGGTGAGTTAATTTCTTGATTTTGTGCCAGTGGGATGTCTTTAAGGACAGGGAAATTATTACTTCTTTCTTCTGGTTCTGCGACGGCGACGGGACTTAAATCAAGTGTTAAACGGCGTCTGTTGCTAATTCTTCGTTTTGTTGTGGTTCTTCGTAAAGATGTTACTGGACTTTGGCATAATTGTTTCAGAGTGTGAATTTCTTGGTTTAACTGCTTGATATGATTTTTTAAATCACTATTTTCTAAGAGCAGGTTGTCAAGCTCATTTTGTGTGCTTTCAAGGTTGATTTTGTAACCATCGATCTCTGTTTTCAATTCTGTTATGATGTTTACGTAGGACATTTGATTAGTCATGTCGAGACTATTACCTAACAGATCCTCAGCGTCACTCGTTTCTGAAGAGCTGCTTCTAAGAGATTCGCAGGATCTAATTTTGGTTATTTTTTGGCGTCTAAATGTAACGTTTTGATTCATTCTTGTTGTTTTGTGTTGTGTTATTATAGTTCCCTCTCTTGATCAATAGTAGTGGCTTGGTCAATTGATTTAATGAGCTAGTTTAGCTACTCGTTGATAGATGTCGGGGCAGATTTACTTCCTTGCGAGATGATAGATGGCGTTGATATAAATTAACTCATTTAAACTTGGGATGAGTTTGCGTAATTCGAAAATTTTTACGTTTATCAATTTTGCAAAAATCACATTTGGGGCATTTCTACTCACTGTTTTGTCATTGTAGTCCCACAAAACATGTATTTAGAAGTGTTGGCGTACTAATTAAGCACTGTTGTAGGATGATAGTCAGTAGAATATTATGATTCAAAATAGAGAAATATCAATGACTGGCCTGTTTTTCTAGAGTTTGGAAGACATGACTGATAAGCCAGTGCTCGTGTTTTCAATTTCCATCCAGGATAAATCTTTGTTGTAATCTATCTTTAATACTGTATACAATTTGTATCCAAGAATGAACTAGTATTTTTATCAGGGGTCTGGTTGCCATTGTACAAGCTCCGATTAGTTTGGGATCAGATGACCGGGTATGATGTAAGTGATTTTGTCTGGCGACGATACCGTAGCGTAGATCCCGGCGCTTAGCCCATTATTCAGCCGTCGGTCAACGTCAGTCTATGTTATTGTGATGAAAATTAGTTGGTCGTGACTTATGAAGCAATATATGGGTATAAATAAAGCCTGGGTCTTCTATTCGTTTTCTTTCTGCATTTCTTGATTTAATACTTTTTTGGGTATTTTATATCATTTTAGAATTAAGTTAAAAACATTTGATAATTATTTTGTCTTTGTAATAATAAAGATAAGAATCTAGTATTCTGTCATATCTAGTTAGACGAGAAAAGGGACTAAGGGTCTCAGATGAAACTGCAATGATGCAGCTATATGCTGGATAGTGCTGCAGCTTAATTTTAATAAGCAATGCATTTCAATGTTTTCATGCAAACACTCCTTTGACACACTCCGATAATATAAACTCATTTATTCGGATAAACCGATATGAATTTATCATTTGGGAATAGTTTGATAGACAGTCACTTCAAAATCAAAGTTACAGAATTGAAATATTTTATAGCGGGATTGAAATTTGTTTGAGTAACGTAACATTTACCAAATAAAACGAAATTTCAAATACTATACTATTCAGACATTGAACAGACATATTTCGTATCTAAATAAAAACCCATTCAATAGTATATTATCATTTCAAAAAACATACCTTAAGTCAATCGGTATTTGAAACAAATGTTTAATATCAAGTTTGGTGACGTTTTTCGGATTATTCTGTGGCTATAATTCTGCCGTAGGTAAAACCGATACATATACTGTATCTGGCTGTTTCTTTTCTCTTACTATAATCAGATTCTAAAAAATACAATTTTGTCGAAATTATCACTATGTTGTCTTTAATAGAAAGATTAAAGAAATCTTTCTATTAAAGACAAAAACATACTGATAATTTCGACAAAATTGTATTTTTTTGACAAAATTGTATTATATTGTATTTAATCGGTTTTACCTACGGCAGATTTATAGCAACAAAATAATCCGAAAAACGTCACCAAACTTAATATTACGTCAATAATTCTGTGTTGAGATTTTGTTTTATCACGTCTAAGGAGCAGCAATTTAGCAGCTCTAGTCTCTACTCATGAATTTGAGAAAAGTCACTAAGACTGTCATTTCTATACTTACGTAGGTACACATACGTTTTAAACGGGGAGAGACAGAATACAGAGCATAGCTAGGAAGCTGAGTGGGGAAAGAATGTAGATAAGAAAAACGGTCGTAGGATGTTGCAGAAATGAAGTAATGACATAAAAAAATATTTTGACAACATGTCTGACCTAACATTTTCACGTACCTAATATGACGCCGCCACCCTCTTAATTGAAACGTTTCGCGTTTTCAGCCTAGCTCTGTTCAATATGCAATTCCAGTTCACATCATCGTCCTCCTGGACTTATCCCAGTGGCATCGGTAGTCTAACGGATATTTAGTATCAAATATTTAAGAAAGCTACTGTCTGTCTGACCTTCACCAATCAACTTCACATGGATTGTCGAAGTATAGAAAAGAATACAAAAGTTAAATTATCAAATTAGCTTTACTGTATGTACTTACTTATTATATACACAGGGTCCATCCAATAATATATGGATTAGTATCTATAATGCCAATTTTGCCAAACAATGTCAAAGTTTCAGCAGTTTGTTTTACATTACTTGAATTATTATCGTAGTATGCCTTGCAAATATTTCGATTCTAATCTTCCCAATTTAATATTTTCTCTCTTTATAAGCACTCATAACACGGTACCTATTATCTTTTTGTGAACAATGGATCGACGTAGGAAAACATGATAAAATTATGTTTGAGGTATTTCAATGTAACCAATGAGGTATATAATTTTATTATCTCATCAGAATATTATGAAAACGATCTAACCAGTACCTACAAAATTAAAATTGCTTACAGCGGAAGAGATTACGTTTTCAATCGAACCAAACTTGCGTTCATTTCACACCATCGATTGGAGATTACCAAGGAAGTGCTTTCATTTGCCATCTAACAGAATCTACCGTCAAACGCGTGACGAGAATCTCGATCAAAGCGTCCGAACTAACTTTTTCAATATATTCGTTAGTAACCTTTTATCTGTTTTTATTACTTTTACCCCAAATTTGTTTTTATAGAACATTAGTAGGGGTGAATAAGTACTTATAAAGTCGCGTTTTACTGATGTCTTAAATTTTATGGTTTCTTTTGCGGTCGACCGAATGTTAAGTAAGGTTCTATGTTGGATCGTTTGGACAGTATTATTTGGACTTAAACTTGGGCCGCCAATTGTGGTTGTTATTTTATTTTCACTTGAAATTATTGTTTACGTTCCCTTGACTGTTCTGGTTTTCGCTCGCTGTTTAATGTACTTAACCTTCAAATTGATGCATGCTTCGGTTGCGAAATATTCCGTTTTAAGAACGTAAATTTTTTTGATAACATTTTTAACGGTATGTACCTAATTATTAGAAATTATGTATCTTTACAATTTGTAATACCATTACCTTAAAGTTGTGAAAATAAAACTTCGAATTGGTACAAAGCAATTTAGAAAGATAACTCATGTTATCGTTGTGTCAAACAGAATATGGTGTAAATTTTTCGATAAAATTTTATGAGATCCAATACTTGATTGACATTAAATGTAGCAAAATATTATGTGTCATACATACTATGTTGATCACAATTTATGAAAAAATATATCAAGTATGTTCACTTACGACGTAAAAGATGCGTTATAACGGTATTTGCATGATGCGAGCGTTTAAAGATGGTGTTTTCATATATAGCTATGTTTAATGAGCGCTAATGAAATATTCGACAACACCGCGCGACGTCAATATTTCATTCTGGCGCGAGACGTTGCAGAACTTTAAACGGTTAGATGACTGCAGTACTTATTTAGCGATAAACGAAAAATATTGAATTTAATTGCCTGTTGCCTGCATTTTCATAAAATATCTTTCATTATTTTCTTCTCATTCATTCAAAAGAGCACACGGATCGCCGGATGACGATGATGGTAAGCGATTACCGGCGCTCATACCATGATTACCTATATCTCATGTGCCTTGCCAAACCAGGTGGGAATAGGAATGAGGTGGAGCGGGATGAGAGAGAAGAAAAAGGTTATTTTAGAATAAAGTTCCAACCTCCATTTTACCGGAGGAGCAGAATATCGAAAAAGCATTTTTATTGGATGTCTTGTGAAGAGGAATCCACTGTTAAAGTTTCATGGTTATAGCGTCAGTGGCTAAGAGTCTGCGATGGTTTGTCAGTCAGTGATAGGTACAAGGTATTTTATAAATGAAAGTATTCCATTACTGCTTATTTTGTCAAAAAAGAAACTGTATTACTGGGTTACTAATAGTTAAGTATTTTTGGTATAGACGTAGACGACATCTATCGCACAACAAAATTAACATCACGGTTCGTTAAATTTAATATCCACATTATACAAAGTTTCGTTCAAACTCGTAAAAGAGGACTCGGGCGTTAATTTTTCCTTCAACCAGTATATTTTATAGAGGCTTAAAACAAAAAAAAATCCAACGCAACATTACAAATGACACGTACCTACTTTAATTTTTAATTTTTACGCCGCGATTATTCTGTAAGATTGTTCGCTCTGTGGCTTAGACGCGACATTTTTCTTTCACGGCTGACATTAACGGCCTTTAATTCCTTTCGCACGACGTATTTTCTAAAGGGTAACATTTATCATTTAACCCTTGCTTACTATAATTAACCTAATTTTAAGGTTTAAACATAAAATTCACATAAAAAGGGTAGTTGTAAAAAAAATTAAGCGTTATATGATGGCAGTCATGACCGTAGAGGCGACTTAGCTACGCATATTAGTCTTATAAAACGGTCGGAGGGTTATTTCATCCCTTAACTGAGGCTGTATAATAGTCATGAAGATAAATTTTAATTTACGTGCTAAAAAGGATGCTGCAGCTTTGTACTTTACGCGTTAAAAGGGAAACCTAGTAAAAATTAGGTACTGCGTAAGAAATAGTGCCATCTGGTACTTATTTTTAAACATACTAATCACCATAATGTGGGCTTGATTACCCATACCTTAGGTACCTAATTTTTCTTTTTGATACAAGTCGCGCACTAGGAATGAAACAATCAACTGACACAGGAAACACCTTGATTGTAAGAACAATTCAACAATTTGTAGACTACACAAAGTGTGGTCTCGTGTGGGATCGAACCTACTCAACTCTAATCTCTGAAATGGCTGAACCTATTTAAAATGCGATGTTTACTGGAAGCTAGAGGACTTAGTAGGGCTACATATAGGAATTTGTCCCGGTAAAAGATAAAGTGTAATATTGTCGCGATATCAAAAAGTATCAGGCAAGACCGTGAATTACCGCCAGTCTTTGATTTAGAAACTGACTGCCATGCCGAAGGTCGCAGGTTCGACTTACGCTTAGTTAGGTAGTAAATAGTGAAAATATATGGAGGTAGAATATTACTTATGTAGAGTTTGTCCAATTTAATAGTTTTTTCTCGATCATGTGAGAATTTCGTGAAATCCCTTTTCGTGCATCCCTAGGAATCCATCCGCAAGGAACATACATGCCAAATTTCCGCTACTTACTTGGTTACTTTTAGCTATGAGTTGTCTATCAGTTACGCAAGAATTTTATATATACAGATAGAGTGGATATTTAAATGAGCCATGAAGAAACAGCTTAAATATTATGGTGCATTCTTGCAAATGTGACAAAACTGAAAAACAAACAAGTGGGTTTTAGCGAGCATTCTTACGAACGTTCTGCCGAGCATTCTAGCGACGTTTATGCTGATTACAGTCTTAGCTAGAAAGATCGTGAAAATGATTCTAGAAGTGCTCGGCTCTGTTCGTTGTTCAGTTCGACTGTTAAGCTTGCTGTTCTGTTACAAGTGAATAATCATGTGTATCAGCACCATTATACTGGAATTGATGTTTCAATAACTTCTAAGCCGGAGAGCGTGAGCTATAAAAATAATGTTTCTATTTCGTCGATGCCCTCGACTTAACATAATAGGTTCATTTTTTTTACAAGAGGGGCTTTTTATATTCTTTGATATGTGGAATTGTATTGATTAATTGCAATGTTGATGTTATGGATTAATTATTCTTGTCCACCTTGACATTGAATAAGAGTACCTATGTGGTTAGTCATTTTAGTTACAGGATCATGGCATGGATAGTGCCAGTGTAAATCAACGCCTTACGGGGACGCGTGAACCAAATTCCAGATACAGAGATTTTTTGGCAAGGCGTCTGTACGCCTTCATAATCAATATAATATTTAACATTATTTTATGCCCAATGATTTAAAGTCCTTAAATAAAAGTAAAATATTTACACGTAGGTAATTTTACAAATATGGTTTGTTATCCTAACTGGGGTAATATAATTTAATCAGAATATAACGAGGATCATTACAATGAAAACAATATAATAACATAAGTCATTACACGTCTTAAAATATGTAAAATGACATTTCTGGTTACATCTGGTGTACTCGTAGCGTACTAATTACGCCATATACGTAATAGGTATATGTGTCAGTACCAAACAAAACTAATTATTACGATGTCCTTGCGTAAATGAATTTCTTTTCATAAAACAGATCAAAAGCTCTTCAACTATTTAAAATCTTGCGAGACATAGAAAGCCTCTCTAGAAACAATCTCGTGGTCGATACCTCGTGTGTTCTCGAGGTTTAAGGAACAAGCTGTTCCGTGGTTCAAATCTAACGTGACACCTACCTCACTCGGGGTATTAGCACACACGCCATGTACACGGTTAAAGTATTTACGTGTGGTTTGTTCTTCCCGCGTTCCTTACATTCATGGCCTTACAAATTATGTAATTTGTTTGTGTCTGTATTTTAGCAATAAATTATCTGCTTTGATTTCTGCGATATCTCATTTCATTAATTATACAATACTTTGCCTCTTTTTTAAAAAGGATTTACAAAAAAAGAAGATAAATTGCGTTTGTGATCATTCAATGGCATGGAATAGGTATTCAGCAAAATGTTGTTTATTCTTCAAAAAGTCGGTTAAGGCAGAAATTATTCAATTCAGCTTCACGGTCAACCGCAATGGCTCAATTTCTTGTTGACTAGTAAAAGAAAACAAAATATCTAAAGAAATTCTCACTGCTAAGATATATAACATTTATTCCGAATACGTCAGTTATTGCCAAAGATATATAGAGATACTTTATGGTATTTGATCCGTCGAGCATGAGAGACGGGCTCTGGTATCAAACGACATACATCCGTCATGGTGACGGACGCTCGGTCAAGAATTTGGCTGCTTTCCAAGTCAGTGTAAGCATTTAATATAACATAAATAAAATAGCCAATAAAACGCTCTGATTGAACAGTGACAACCTTAATTAAGCGACAGGGCTTTCAAAACACGAAAGAAGAAGCCATAGCATAATGTTTGTTTGGACAAGCTTTGAATTAAAACGGGCCGTGTCTCCATTTTAACATTTTTGTTTGACATGCCTAACCGCAGGGCTGTCGCTCATTTTTTGAGCAGTTTTTTTTTGTCTTGTGTTTACGTACGAAGCCATGTCTGTACTTAATTAAGGTCGATTTACATTGGGGACGCTTTTAAAAACACGCTCCAAGCGGATTTATTATAGCCTTTGTTTCACTGGTATTTTAAATAAGCACATTTTGTGCAGGAATTTTGATATTCGTATAATATGAAATTTTAAATAGCAAACTATGGTAGCTTATAAATATGAATGTGAATTTTGCAGTGGGGATAGTTTTATGTTTATATTGTAGATATTTGTATGCAATTTGGTTTTTGAGAGACCGAGGATTACTTGCCACTCCATATATTTAAATGTTTTGTTGCTTTTACAATGTGGGGTACTCTGTGCGTTAATGTGTTTATGGAAAGGTAAAAGCTGTTTGCATAGTTTATGCAGCAATGTACGCAAAATGTTATGATTCAAAATAGAGAAATATCAATGACTGGCCTGTTTTTCTAGAGTTTGGAAGACATGACTGATAAGCCAGTGCTCGTGTGTTCAATTTCAATCCAGGATAAATCTTTGTCGTAATCTATCTATAATACTGTACCTATACAATTTGTATCCAAGAATGAACTAGTCTTTTTATCAGGTGTCTGGTTGCCATTGTACAAGCTCCGCTTAGTTTGGGAACAGATGACCGTGTATGATGTAAGTGATTTTGTCTGGCGACGATACCGTAGCGTCGATCCCGGCGACTAGCCCAATGGTCAGCCGTCGGTCAACGTCCGTCTATGTTATTGTGATGAAAATTAGTTGGTTGTGACTTATGAAGCAATATATGGGTAAAAATAAAGCCTGGGTCTTCTACTCGTTTTCTTTCTGCATTTCTTCATTGAATACTTTTTTTGGGTATTTTATATCCTTTTAGAATAAAGTTAAATACATTTGATAATTATTTTGTCTTTATAATAATAAAGATAAGAATCTAGTATTGTGTCATATCTAGTTAGACGAGAAAAGGGACTAAGGGTCGCAGATGAAACTGCAATGATGCAGCTGTATGCTAAATAGTGCTGCAGCTTCATTTTAATAAGCAATACATTTCAATATTTTCATTCAAACACTTCTTTGACACACTCCGATAATATAAACTCATTTATTCGGATAAACCGATATGAATTTATCATTTGGGAATAGTTTGACAGACAGTCACTTCAAAATCAAAGTTTCAGAATTGAAATATTTTATATCGGAATTGAAATTTGTTTGATTAACGTAACATTTACCAAATAAAATGAAATTTCAATTACTAATTATACTATTCAAACATTGAACAGATATATTTCGCATCTAAATAAAAACCCATTCAATAGTATATTATCTTCTTTCTATTAAAGACAAAAACATGCTGATAATTTCTACAAAATTGTATTTTTCCGACAAAATTGTATGGTATTGTATTAAATCGGTTTTACCTACGGCAGAATTATAGCAACAGAATAATCCGAAAAACGTCCCCAAACTTGATATTACGTCAATAATTCTGTGTTGAGCTTGTGTTTTATCACGTCTAAGGAGCAGCAATTTGGCAGCACTAGTCTCTACTCATGAATTTGAGAAAAGTCACTAAGACTGTCATTTATATACTTACGTAGGTATACATACGTTTTAAACGGGGAGAGACAGAATACAGAGCATAGCTAGGAAGCTGAGTGGGGAAGGAATGTAGATAAGAAAAACGGTCGTAGGATGTTGCAGAAATGAAGTAATGACATAAAAAAATATTTTGACAACATGTCTGACCTAACATGTTCACGTAACTAATGTGACGCCGCCACCCTCTTAACTGAAACGTTTCGCGTTTTCAGCCTAGCTCTGTGCAATATGCAATTCCAGTTCACATCATCGTCCTCCTGGACTTATCCCAGTGGCATTGGTAGTCTAACGGATATTTAGTATCAAATATTTAAGAAAGCTACTGTCTGTCCGACCTTCACAAATCCACTTCACATGGATTGTCGAAGTATAGAAAAGAATAAAAAATTTAAATTATCAAATTAGCTTTACTATATTATGTACTTACTTATAGGACCATCCAATAATATATGGATTAGTATCTATAATGCCAATATTGCCAAACAATGTCAAAGTTTCAGCAGTTAGTTTTTACATTGGACGGCCGGTTGACGTAGCGGGAGTGTAAGCGACTGCTACGTCGAAGGTCGCGGGTTCGATTCCCGCTCAAATCAAACATTTGTGTGCATGAACATGGATGTTTGCCTTGGTCTGGGTGTTTCTATGTGTAATATGTATGTATTTACAAAAAAAAAGTATATATGTATGTTTATCCATTATCTAGTACCCATAGTACAAGCTCTGCTTAGTTTGGGACTAGATGGTGTTGTGTGAATGTGGTAGAATATATTATTATTACATTACTTGAATTATTATCGTAGTATGCCTTGCAAATATTTCGATTCTAATCTTCCCAATTTAATATTTTCTCTCTTTATAAGCACTCATAACACGGTATCTATTATCTTTTTGTGAACAACGGATCAACGTAGGAAAACATGATAAAATAGTGTTTGAGGTATTTCAATGTAACCAATGAGGTATATAATTTTATTATCTCATCAAAATATTATGAAAGCGATCTAACCAGTATTAACAAAATTTAAATTGCTCACAGCGGAAGAGATTACGTTTTCAATCGAACCAAAATGGCGTTCATTTCACACCATCGATTGGAGATTACCAAGGAGGTGCTTTCATTTTCCATTAAACAGAATCTACCGTCAAACGCGTGACGAGAATCTCGATCAAAGCGTCCAAACTAACTTTTTCAATATATTCGTTAGTAACCTTTTATCTGTTTTTATTACTTTTACCCCAAATTTGTTTTTATAGAACAGTAGTAGGGGTGAATAAGTACTTATAAAGTCGCGTTTTACTGCTGTCTTAAATTTTATGGTTTCTTTTGCGGTCGACCAAATGTTAAGTAAGGTTCTATGTTGGATCGTTTGGACAGTATTATTTGGACTTAAACTTGGGCCGCCAATTGTGGTTGTTATTTTATTTTCACTTGAAATTATTGTTTACATTCCCTTGACTGTACTGGTTTTCTCTCGCTGTTTAATGTACTTAACCTTAAAATTGATGATACCAAGCTTCGGTTGCGAAATATTCCGTTCTTAAAACGTTAATTTATATTGATAACATTTAATAACGGTAGGTACCTAATTATAAAAAAGTATGTGCCTTTACAACTTATAATACCATTTCCTTAAAGTTGTGAAAATAAAACTTCAAATTGGTACAAAGCAATTTAGAAAGATAACTCATGTTATCGTTGTGTCAAACAGAATATTATGGTGTAATTTTTTTTTTCGATAAAATATTATGATATCCAATACTTGATTGACATTAAAAGTAGCAAAATAGTATGTGTATGTAATACATACTATGTTGATCACAATTTATGAAAAAATATATACTTTCGACGTATTAGATGCGTAATAACGGTATTTGCATGATGCGAGCGGTTAAAGATGGTGTATACTTATACAGCTATGTTTAACGATCGCTAATGAAATATTCGACGACACCGCGCGACGTCAATATTTCATTCTGGCGCGAGACGTTGCAGAACTTTAAACGGTTAGATTACTGCAGTATTTAGCGATAAACGTAAAATAATAAATATTTTTGCCTGTTGCATGCATTTTCACAGTTTTTTTTCCTCATCTGTGGAATATTATAAGACTAAGCTTTAACTTTTTTAATACCTTCGGAAAGGAATATTCAAAATGCTTTTCTTGTGGAGTGCCCATGTTGTAAGAGGAACTAACTGTTCAAATTTTATGGTTCTAGTTTCAGAGACTTAGAATTAGCGATGGTACGTCAGTTTGTCAGACAAATGATTTTATATATACAATACCTCTAGTATGTGTGCGAGCGTAGCTGCGGGTACCCTTATGCTCGCAGCTGCACACGTTATTTAATTTAGCCTTTTTTGTCCGATTCCGTGGGAATTTCGGCCAACCCCTTCGGCTGTAGCTTGTCTGTCAGTCAGTCAGTAACGCAAGAATTTTATATTTACAGCTAAAGATTCCTTTCCATATGGGGAGCTGTACCGCAAGTAATGCGAACTTCGGCCCTGGCACTAGCATTTTCTGCAGGCGAATACGGATGCCCTGTGTGGAGTCGATCCGCTCATGCAAGCTCAGTGGATACAGCACTTAACGAGACTTGCCGACTTATCACTGGTTGTTTAAAACCAACCCCGATAAAGCTGCTGTACCCACTTGCTGGCATCGCACCACCGAATGTTCGTAGGGCCGTGGCGAGCTCTGCAGAAAGATCCAAGATGGACTGTGACCCACGGCACCCATTGCATGGTCACATTACAGTGCAGGCACGATTGAAGAGCCGCAGCAGCTTTGTGAAAAGTACTCATCCATTGACCCAGGAGCCATCAAAGTGCGACCTATGGCGAGAAGAGAGCCTTCTACCATCTCCTTTCGTATCACCAGCCGAGAGTCCTCCACCTGGGCATGGCTTGCCATGGTCTGTCTGGAAGTCATTGAATAGACTACGGACTCAGGTCGGCCGGTGCAAAGAAAACATGTTCAGATGGGGACTCTCGGACGGTACCGATTTGGCTTGTGTGTGCGGTGCAAGACAAACGATATCCCACCTAACATCGTGCCCTGCGTGCCCAAATACTTGCACGTAGGAATAACTGATGACTGCCGCCGACCATGCAGTCAGTGTGGCTGCTTTCTGGGCCTCAAAAATTTAAGTGTTTGCCAGCGACACGCTAAGAAGAAGAAGAAGAAGATTCCATTACTGGTTTTTTGTTCAAAGATATAAACTGTGTAACGGGGTTATTAATAGTGAAGTATTTTTGGTATAGACGTAGACGACATCTATCGCACAACAAAATTAACATCACGGTTCGTTAAAGGACAATGGCAGATCTCCATACATCGAAATGTCTGAAATTAAATTGAAGCGCACAGTAATAAAAAATATTTCAAAAAATTCGGCGTAAGTAACAGAGTCTATAAATGATTCTATTTTCACTCGGGAAACCCGGAAAAATAAGATATCGGTGTTTTAGTTTTTAGATAAGAATCAAGTCAGATTGACATCAAAACGCAGAAGTATTCTGTAGCATCTAACTGTCACAGCCAAAGACAAAAGCAGAGCTGCACATTTTAAATCGATTTTATGTGAAATCGATACAACATTAAAACGATGCTGTGACGTTTTTATTTGATTTAAAAGTTGTTTTGCTTCAAAAATTATTAGCTTATTGATATAATGTTAATTAAAGATTAAATAACTGCATTTTAATAATTATATTTTAATAATCGATACGGATCAATAGCACTCACGTCTATTCCTGTCACACTATAATCTATGGCAACAATCAAATAATAAAGTAGGTACCTAGTTCTTAATCAATTGAAATGTTTTTTATCATCATAAAATACTCCAGCTTTAACGAGACAAAGTGAAAATATAAAAAATCGTAGAAAAAAAAAACAATTTGTTTTGTTCATATGAAGTTTAAGGTCGCCACAACAAACCCAGACATTGTTCTTTCATATCCGCATTATACAAAGTTTCGTTCAAACTCGTAAAATAGTACTCGGGCGTTTATTTTTACTTCAATCATTATATTTTATAGAGCCTTAAAATTAAAATAATTCCAACGCAACATTACAAATGACAAGTACTTTAATTTTTAATTTTTACGCCGCGATTATTCTGTGAGATTGCTCGCTCTATGGCTTAGACGCGACATTTTTCTTTCACGGCTGACACTAACGGCCTTTAATTCCTTTCGCACGACGTATTTTCTAAAGGGTAACATTTATCATTTAACCCTTGCTTGCTAAAATTAACCTAATTTTAAGGTTTAAACATAAAATTCACATAAAAAGGGTAGTTGTAAAAAAAATTAAGCGTTATATGATGGCAGTCGTGACCGTAGAGGCGACTTAGCTACGCATATTAGTCTTATAAAACGGGCCGAGGGTTCATTTAATTTATCCGTTTACTGAGGCTGTATAAAAGTCATGAAGATGAATTTTAATTTATACGACAAAAAGGATATCTTCAGCTTTGTACTTTTCGCGTAAAAAGGAACAACGTAGTAAAAAATTAGGTACTTTGTACAAACTAGTGATGTGAAGTACTAATTTAAAATATACTTGTCATCATTATCTGGGCTTGTTTACCCTTACCTTACATCTTTGTTAGTGTTCCGTACCTCACAAGGTAAAAAAGGAACCCTTATAAGATCACTTTTTTGTCCGTCTGTCTGTCTGTGTGTCACCACCGATTTTATCAGGAACGGGTGGACTTAGCAAATTGAAATTTATACCAGATACTGAGATCTATAGTTCCTATTAGGTGTATAAAAATCAGGGTCCTGGGTCAACCCGATAAAAAGATATGGTCAAAATTAGATTTTTGCGACAACTTGTAAGTACCAAAATTAACCTTAATTTTCAACTTTTTTAATTTTCGGAAGTTTTCCTTTACTTGTGCTGTAAGACCTTGGTTTTAACCAAAATTGACAATTCTAGGTCAACCGTAGGTTTTGGGTCGAAAACCTATATATGGTAGTTCTCGTTGAACAGCACAAATAAAGGAAAAAATACAAAAAATAAAAAAGGTGGGTTAGGGTGTCCCCATACATACATAGTAGATTCCATTTAAGATAGTCCTCTAAGTTGGATGGGCGCTCATACAGATTTAGAGAACTAGCGTAATTAGCACCAACCTCAAATAAGGTAAAATTGTGCTATTGTGTGAAAGAAAATATTTATTTGCAATCAGCGAGATAAATAAAATACAGTAGAGAACAAATGTCTGTCATTAATAATAATATGTATAATTGTCGCTTAAACGGACACGTCAAGTCACGCAATCGCGTTACGATTTGTTCGCGATAGACTGAAGATGTCATGTCGAAAAACGAATTCATCTATCTTTTTAAAAGTTGCTCGAGAGTTAAGCCGGGAATACACATGCCTGTAGCTGGCACACTTGCATACAAGCTCCTTGCACATGCCAACTACTTTTATGTGTATTCGCTAACTGATATGCCAGCATCTGCCACGCAAGTAGATTGCACAACATTTGATTTACTGGCATGCAACGCGGGGGACTACGAAACCGGCATGTGTGAACGCCGCAACAGGTACAGGCATGCCAGTAGCTAACGCACTGTCGCTGTTGACGTATGTTTACGTTTCTTTATTTGTTTTGTTTCACTTCATGTTTTTCTAATTATTGTGGACTTAGAGTACTGTAATTTTGAAGCAGGGTCTTACAGTATAAAGACAAGAATAACTCCAAGAATGGTTTTGTAGATAGGAATGTACTTAAATATTTTCGCGATTTCTGCTTAAGTTAAGGAGGTCATTCATGTTAACAATAGAAAAGCTTTTTTTTATACTTATTTTAGCAATATTCTATAACGGCACTCGTCATCAAAAACGGGCAAAATTTGACCTGATACACGATGCAATGCGTACGGAACCCTCGGTGCGTGGGTCAGACTCGCAGTTGCCCGATTTTTTTCTCTTTTGCTGCAATTCGCGCACTAAGATTATAGACCGTAATTTAAGATTTTACAATCATTCATCAACGGACACAAAGAACACTTAATGACGCAACAACGGTTCATCAATTTGTGTACGATAGATAGGGTGACATACTGACAGTCAACCTACAGCCAAGACTGAGCGCAGCAAGCTGAAATTGGATATGCGTGGTTCTTGGGGAGCATAGGAGATCTGGAAGAAACTTTTAAATTAAAATAAAATGTGCGAGCCTAGCTGCGAACATCCTCAAGTTTCATTGTAAATACTCATATTGATGTTTCAATAAGAATTAAGCAGGAGAGCGTGAGCTATAAAATTAATGTTTCTATTTACGTCGATGCCCTCGACTTAGCATAATAGGTTCATTTTTCTAAGGCTGCTCTTTTGCATGTTGCATGTTAAATTGTTATATTTTAAATCCGTCGTGGTGACGGTCACGGCTAACTATGGAAGTTGAAGGGTACCTACTTAGGAAAATTATACATTTTCCATAAATAAACATTATTAAGACTTGTAGGAAAGGGATATTTTTTAGACTTTTCATATGTGGAAAAAGTAATTATTAATAATTGCAATGGTGATGTTGTGGATTACTGTATTATTAATGTTGTTCACCTTGACATTGAATAAAATACCTACATATGAGGTAATTATAGGAGCCGTGACATCGATATGCGTAAATCAACGCTTTAAAGTGACGTATGAACCGAATCCCAGATCTAGAGAATTTTTGACAAGGTGGTTTTAAATATTCATAACATAACATAACTTCACGCTGCTGTAATGTAATACTCCGTATTGCGTTATAATTTCTACAGGCACTTAACGCTGTAGGCGGAGCTAGCTTAGTCCTAAGAGCGCTTAATAAGGTAATAACCTTATAAGGTAGTGGACCGGGCACGGGCAGTCTGTGAGTCATAGGTCTATGCCTATATAAGATGGGGGCGCGATCTAAATCGGTCACTTTCCCTAGACGTCGCTACGCTGCTACTACTACTACGTATTTATTCTGCCTTCTACTTCTATATCTACTATCCCGCTGGGGGTGCGTATATTCTAGTTATCTGTGTGCCTATATGTTCTGTCTGTAATATCTGGGTCTCCTAAGCATAACAACCGATCTAGGGACAGCCTGTTCCTGACCGGTTGTTGTGTATTCTCTATTCTACTTTCCAGTTCTTCCTACGGGCTATAATGCCCCTACGGGTCTACACCTGTCTTCATCCTACGGGCTGACGTTTTACCTACGGATTTCTACATCCACCGGTCCCTACCATCGGTTGCTGTTAGCTGCGACCTACGAGCTGCTGGCGCCGTGCTTCTGCCAGCCTACGCCTGAGCCTACCGCTCAGCCTACATCAGCTGCACCGCCTGAGTCTACCGCTCAGCCTACACCTCGACCACCGAGCAGTCTACCCTGCGAGCATCAGAGAGCAGCAGGAGTCTACACTCCAGCCTTTAGGCCAGTGCTTACATAGTCGGTCATACTGTATGTAAGCGGTAGTGAGACATAATAAAAACCTGTTCCTTCTAAGCAGTGTTTCTATTAGAACCCCGACAATCTACCTGAGAGCTAAACGTCTCAACGCCTTTATCCCCGAAAGGGTAGGCAGAGGTGTACTACACACCCACACTTTTCCAGTTATGTTTCGATCCCAATGTAATAGGGGGCGAGCCTATTGCCATCTAACGGGTACAATGTTAAGCGAGCGATAACTTACATCTTTTAATACACACATAACTTCGAAGAGTCAGAGATGTGTACCCGGGGTATCTATCTCTCCAGATAGATACCCCGGGTACACATCTCTGACTAATCTGAATCTCTCTGACTGATCTGAAACCGAGATCATCATCGTCCCGGCAGTCCGTTACGTACACCACTGCATATATTAAATATTCAGTATGTCTATAAATTTAAAATAATTTTATTCCCAATGGTTAATGTTGTTTATAGACCTTAAATAAAAGTAAAATATTTACACGTAGGTTATTCTATTATCAGTTTTACTTTGAGGAAATACGTGATAACAAATATTTTTCGTTGGCGCAAATTGGGTAATATATTTTGATCCGACTATAATGAGCATCATTACAATGAATATAATTACATTACGTCTTAAAGCATGTAAAATGACATTTCTGGTTACATATGACTTACTCGTAGCGTACTAATTATTTCCATACCTACACGCAATAGGGATGAAAATCTCAAAACGATTATTCATGATATAGATTTCTCTAAACAGCCAAAGTTTAGATTATTGAAAAAATAACGTGACCTACGTCCATGTTTAAATTTTGTGTATCTACTTATTTGATTAAAGTAGATATAGGTTTGATTATTATAGATAGAATAAGGCAACAACAAACGTATAGCAGGAGATAATGAAAAAGATATATCAGTGTTAACCGACTTGTATTATTTTCTCTCAATTGTGTCCAGTCAAGTAAAGTCCAATAAAGCAGCGATAGCCTAGTGGAGACACCGACAGACTGCCACAGAGGGTCCGGGTTCGAATCCACGGCGCGCACCAATAACTTTTCGGAGTTATGTGCGTATTAAATTGTTAATTATCGCTTGCTAAACGGTGAAAGAAAACATCGTGAGGAAACCTGCATGTCTGAGAGTTTTCCATTATGCTCTCGAAAGACATGTGAAGTCTGCCAACCCGCACTAGGCCAGCGTGGTGGACTATGGCCTTACCCTTCTCATTGAGAGAAGAGCCCCGGGCCCAGTAGTGGGACAGTTTATATACCGGGCGGATGATGATGAATTGTATCCTTCTCACGAGGCATGTGATGGGCAACTTAGTGACAGTTAATACATTCAATGTATTAGATATTCTATAAAATAGTCTTACCCATTCTGGATTGTGATTATATCTTCAACGCAAATATTTCGAAGACGCAAAATAAAATAGTTAATTTGCAACTTACAATTACAAATATCCAGTATTTCAGTCCAAAAAGATTAGCCATTTTCGCCACTGAATTATTAATAAACAAGTGAAATTCAGCTTACGAAGGGTAATCTAAAAAGCCATCGTTCACCTTTAATATACAATGTAATACCTAATATGTCTGTAGCAAAGATATACAAAAATGTCTGTTATTTTAATAGTGGTTGACATCGATCAAGCTAACACGCCTACTCACTTAATGCTACTATCATGTCAAACCTATCACAAGTCATGGTAGTGACTGTAATTCACCTTTTATGTCCCTTTGAAATTCAATAGGTGACGGCCAAGTGATGGAACTTCCATTTAAGCTTGTATTAAATAACGCCACACCCCGCTTATAAAGGTAGGGCAGTAACAAAAGGCATGGAACAAATATCACTGACGTCACTGGCTAGACTGTTGTTGTAACATGGTCGCTATTGTTCCAATCTGTAACCCTCCAAGTGTGCTCAGAATCTTAAGTTAATATAATGCTTAGGAAACCATAATTGCTTTCTTCGTATATTGAGTTTGTAGCATGATGCTTGGGCTTCACAAGATTAGAACTTGTAGATAATGAGATCATTTTAAATATTTAATAGAAATTAAGAGACATAGCGGTATGTAGATATGTATTAAGTTAGGTAAAGGTAAATGTGGGTATGTACCTGTTCAATTTGACGTAAAAGTCGGTGTAGTTGCAATCTTATGGAGGTGGTCAGTTTTTTCTAGTATGGGTAAAGGACCTGGTCCACGGCAATTTGTGTCTTAATATGACGTGATGCTTCAAGATTATCTTGCAAATTATGAATAATTTTTTTAGAGACAACTCCCGCATTACGACTAAATCGATTTAGTCCTGTGTCGCGGGGGGCTTTACAATTATACAATTAACGGACACATTGAACACCCAGACTCGAAACAACAATATATGAATCACACAAAGTGTTGTCTCGTGTGGAGATCGAACCCACAACACTTGGGCGCAGTGTCAAGCGGTAGGGCGGCCGCTTGAACCACTACGTCAACCGTGCAGTCAAAATCTCTTATTCACGTACGTAAAGCATTAACATTTTTATATTATTGTATTTGTAAGAGTTTGTTCCATTTATACGTACTTATACGTAAATAAACAGTTAATAATTGACGAAAATGGGCAGTTAAGAGATTGAAATTTCTTATTTATATTAGGTTAGGGATATAAATATTAGTTTTAGTGATATAAATATTTATTTTTATATTTGCGTGCAAATATGATAGCAACAGTTAATATAATGTAACGTTGTCGCCATCATAAAGTATCCAAAGATTACAAGCAACACGTTACGTTCCGTGCTTTATAAACATAAAACATTCTTAAACGTGGAAAATCCTTTCGAAATTACTTTACCCGTTGTGACAAATTAGGTGTTGAGTGATATGTCATGTTCTACAACGTAGTTTAAGGTGTCGCGTGTTGGTTTTCAAAGAAATAGTTTTGTTTTGTTGTTTGTAGTAGCCGTCACGCTATTTGTGTTCAACTCCGTAACACTCTATAGCACGAGAGGAGGTGAAAATACTACAGTCACGCGACGTAGGAAACGGTGATATTGGTGAGATTGATGGGGTTTAATATAGCAGTATCATATTTTCTCCTATGTTTTAAAATCTTAATATATAAAATCCTTGCGTTACTGACTGACTGACAGACACGCTACAGCCGAAACTATTGGGCGCAGGAAGCTGAAATTTGGCATGTAAGTTCCTTGGAGACCGTAGGGGTGCACTAAGAAGGGATATCCCGAAATTCCCACGGGATCGGCCAAAACGGGTAAATTAAAAAAAATGCAGGCGTAGCTGCTGGCGGCCTCTAGTAATAAAATAAAATCCAAGTAGAAATACCAACAGACTGACATGCAGCCTTTTGCATGGCAGCAGCCCTTATTGGGTTCGAATCCTCGGTGCAACTACTGACTTTTCGGAGATAATTATGTGCGTATTGACTTGTTAATTATCGCCTGCCGTGTGCCTCGGAGGGCACATTAAGCCGTCGGTTCCGGTTGTCATAATGATCTTTGACAGTCGTTAAAGGGCGTCAGTACCTTCTAAACAACAAAAAACTGTAGCGGCAGCGCTAGTTTTTCGCATTGCTTTTTCTTTATTTTAAGTCTTTGATGCAAAGTATTTTTGTTTTTATCAGCTGTCATGCTACCACATTTTTCTTAATTTATTATTCTGACTTCAAAGGGGTGGCGTGAGTTTCTTGCAGGTTCCCCTGATATCCCTACCAAACCGAATGGTTAAAAAAAATACCATTCATAATTAAGTGCTGCCTTGTAACCTGTACGAGTAAATAAATAAATTTGAATTTGCTGTTACCATACAAAAAAATGTGTGCGTGTACTTAGGTACATATGTATGCGCGTGAGAAGTTAATACTTCTTTGACATCATTAAATAATTTAAATTTATCCATTTTAAAAATATTTATTATTTACTCAATGTAATTATCGCTTTTTATTTTAGTCAAAGAATTTTTATTAACTTTGTTTATTTATTATACAAATGTTTATAATTTTCTAAATTAAATATTTAATAATTCACAATAAATTAAAAATAAAATAATAATAATTTAACAATATATATATGATAAGTTAATTAAGTACAAATTATGTCATACATATTTATTATTCTCTAAATTTAAAAAATATATTTATCATATTATTTCTATTATATATATATATATATATATATATATATATATATATATATATATATATATATATATATATATATATATAACCTTACGCTGCACATTCAGAATACAATAAGTACCGATTCGATATTTCAAGCCGTAATAGTCACATATGACACTAACGAGGTGATTGACCCCAACGACCCCGATATGTAAACGAGCCTGTCGGACAGAACTAGTGACACAGTTATTAGATAATGATGCGCACCCAGCTGCGTGTCACTTTATACTTTTATCACGTCGTTAGTAAGGCTCACTCAGCCATTGTCCAGTGACAAATAGTTTCAAAAATGATTGTCACTTTTACGGAAACATGTTCGGTATTTTAATAAAAGGCCTGTGATATACGGTGGCATTCATTTGGACATTTTTCCTTTGTAGCTGACATTTGCTGATGTAGTTGTTGTAGTTAACGAAGCGTATATTGAATACATGATATTGAATACGACAGTTACATTTTGTGTTTAGTATAGTTGATCGCTTTTTAAAAGCGTATAACTGATTATTTAATTAACTGGAAGCGCTTATAGCTCGACTTGATTTGCCGTTCGTAATAGCTCGGAAAAGTAAAGCAGTATTTACACAGTTCAGCAGGTGGATGGGCTTTTTTATCATAGCACGGCAGGCACAGCTATAGGTCGTGATTCTCAGTCAAGAATAGTTGTGTAACGTTGGAGGCCTTAGGTCAGTCACGGAACTCAGAATACGGATTTGGCCACAACATACGAAAATAAGACAAAGAAGATCATTCACTATAATCACCTGCCTTTTCTGTCGGCTACTGCCAGAGTACAGATTTCTGTGAGTATTTAACTGTGTAAATCTGTGGGAAGCCTAGTTACAATAGGCGGTTGCAGTGTGGTAAAGCGCAAGGGTAGGTAGAAACATAAATATCAAAAGCTTTCAACTGATTTGAAAATTGTTACATTAAGCTCTGTGCTTGTAATACGCACACTAACTGTAAAGAAAAATATAAAGAAAGCAATCTTAGGAAGTGAGCCACCTTAATCACTTACTTCAAACCTGCTTGAAAAGTAAACCTCTTTTGCGAGCAGTGCCTCAATTTTGCTGAAACTTAATAAGTAAAATTTGACCGTCTACCATTTAAGCTAGACCTGTTTAAAAGAAATTAATTACAATATGCATTCACAAGCGTGTAATCAAAATATGTTTAGGTTTTTGCTTCAAAATGTATTATTACCGCTAAATGGTTTTTGTCTTTTAGACCTTTTTTGTACTTTGTTTATGTAATAATTTGGACGTTTTAATATTATGCTTTAGTTATATCTAAATTAAAACATGTACTTATAGTAAAAATATACGATTGAGGTTTTTAAAAATGTTATTTGATTTTTATTCATTAACTAGTCGACGCCAGCAGCTTAGCACGCATATATTTTCGAATTGCCCGTTTTGCCCGATCCCGTGAGAATTTCTGGAAATCCCGTCTTAGTGCACCCCTACGGTGCCCAAGGAATATACATGCTAAATTTCATCTTCTTACGACCAGTAGTTTCGGCTATAGCGTGTCTGTTAGTCAGTCAGTAACGCAAGGATTTTATATATTAAGATAATATATATTACAAAACAACTTAGATTATTAAAAAGTACCGAAATAATTTCACTAAAAGACGTTATATACACTAGCAACCCGGCTTATAAGTTGTTACCAATTGTGACATTTGTATGTATAATAAAGTACTATTTGACACATGAACGTATCAACATCTAATAACACAGCTCTGCTAATAACGCAGATGTGTTACTAGATGTAGACCTAGATAGGTCTACTATTATACATGTACTAGAGGACGCCAGCAGCTACGCCTGCAATTTTTTTAAATTTACCCGTTTTGGCCGATCCCGTGGGAATTTCGGGAAATCTTTTCTTAGTACACCCCTACGGTCCCCAAGGAACTTACTCGCCAAATTTCGGCTTCCTACGCCCAATAGTTTCGGCTGTAGCGTGTCTGTCAGTCAGTAAGTAACGCAAGGATTTTATATATTAAGATTACATTAATACATATATAATAGTAGACCTATCTAGGTCTACATCTAATAACACATCTGTGTTATTAGCACAAGTAGTAATATTCCGGTATTTCCACATAATAATATATGTACGCATTATCTTAGGTTTGAAGCCACGGCAATGCCATGGCTACCATTTTGAAAGATGCCATTTTAAAATCATATTATTGGCATTACATTTAAATTGTCGTTTGCCCCACGCATCTAAGTGTATCATTAGTATCAGAACCCTCTAACGCCACATAACTAGACGCCACACTGCTCCAAGACATTGAGTATGTGGCAATACTCTTGCCATAATGCATTATATATCGTAGGTTCCGGTGGTCAGACTGCAGACATGCTGTAGAAAATGAGATTAGCTAAATCTCGCCTTTGGCTGGAAAGGGGATTCCAGACTTTCATCCAAGAATCGTCTAAAGTACATTAATTTTGCTAGTATGAAAATGATGTCAGTAAACAAGGTAAGTCTAAATTGAATTTACATTTTATGAAAACGAATTACGTATTGCTTTTTTCGATAAACGCGACATAATTTAATACAGTAAGATGAAATAAAATAAAATTGTTAAGTTTGACCAAAATGTATTACAAGTTAGTTAATATTTAAAAAAGGGACCGAAATTAGAAAAATATTGACTTAAGCGATAGGTCACGGCGTGGGTGGCGTTATTAAAAGTCAACCCTCATTCCCGTAGTACTACTACGAAAGTCGTAGGACTTTCGTAGCATATTGTATGTAACTTAAAAACTGTTAGACTGCGTGCTACGTGGTCTGAGCGTTTTAAGGCGAGGTTGCAGTACAGTGGTGGCGTCAGCGAGTGAGCGGGGGGAGGGGAGGGGGGGTTTCGTGTGTGCGTGTGCCACAGCGCAGCGTAAAAAAACGTAGATGAGTTATGTGAACTTCAAAAGTGGCACATTAAAAACAGGCTAAATGTCTCATTTGGCTTTAGTCGCGTAGGCGCTGCGGTCGGAAGCGCTCGCTCTTTTACTCGCGTGTGTGTACGTTACATTTGAAAATGCCGTCGTGTGTAATGAGATTTTGCACAAAATATAGTAGGAAAATGACTAAAAGTTATGAAATCACTTCTCATTTATGAGTATTACAATATTACAACGTTTTATTTACAATTTATAATAAATTCAGTATCACAAATAATAGAGTAAATAAAAAATTTGGCATTTAGCGAGTGTAAAAGAGAAGCAGTATTGTGCGTGTTCAAAGCCTAAAAAACAAAGTATCCAGATGGGACATTCGTAATAATAAAAAACTGATGTGTGTTTTTGTCAAATAATAAAAGTCATTTGAGGCTGAATCAACACAATATATTATTATTATAGAAATACAAAATCATACGTAAGTTACAAACATTGACGGATGATCAAAGTCCATTCACTTGTTCTTGTTTTTCTCCTTTTAGTATTAAACAACTAAGTAGATTGTACTGCACAGTTTTCGCTGCCAACCCACCGTACCCCTGGCAGTACCCCTGGGGGTATGGTGGGTCTTTCAAAGCTTAACCGTACTCCCAGATAATATTGTTGTGTAATTAGTTTATTAATTTCAGTTCGTTAATTTCAAGTTCTACTATTTTGTGGGATCATTCCCAGTATAGTAGTAGTATTGAACAATTCTATGATAGAACTGTCCTAATTCTATTAGCACAACTTGATGAGGAGAACAGAACTAATGGGATAAGTAATAGGAAATGTCCCAGTCTAGTTCTATGTATGTTTTTACAAGGGTATTTAATAGAACTAATGGGAATGATCCGTAGTGTCACGACATCGCGCTCATATATCCGAATGCATAATTATGTTTTGTAGACGTTCATTTGTTTAATGTGTAAAACAAATGAACGTCTACAAAACAATAAGGTCGAAAATCGCATGCACCTGTTTTTTGCAATCACTATCGATAGCTGATCGCTTTCTGGTAGACGTTTTGTAGACGTTCATTTGTTTTGTAGACGTTCATTTGTTTTGTAGACGTTCAATTGTTTTGTAGACGTTCATTCGTTTAACAGATGTTTATACATACATATTTATTCGGATATGTGAGCGCGATGTTGTGACACTACCTTTGTAAAACATACATAGAACTAGTGGTAAATTTCCTATAACTCTTTCCCATTAGCTCTATTCTTCTCATCAAGTTGTGCTAATAGAACTAGTGGGAAAAAAGTATCACTAGTTCTATCATAGAACTGTTCAGTAGAACTAGTGGGAATGATCCGACAGCGCAAGGATGATGATGATGACGGGTCTTCAACAGTACCACAAATTATACCTATAATATACAAAGCATTATAACCATTAGCAGTAATACCTAAACGTTTTATTCTCTAATTTATCTCCTTGTTGCACTATATCATCGTACTAGCGCTCGTCTTCGCTTGTCTAAAAATACAAAAACGTAAGTAGTAAGTCATTATCATACGAGAGATAACACTGTTCAGTTTAATATCCACGTAGCACATTGGTATAACACTACGAGCATTTCAGCCAGGAGTACGGTTAAGCTTTAAAAGACCCACCATACCCCCAGGGGTATTGCCAGGGCTACGGTGGGTCCGCAGCGCACAGTTTTTATATTAACGTACTGTTTTAGGTTTCCAATGAATAAAATGAGAAGAATAAAATGTAGTTTTTTAATAAATGTTATAAATAAATCACATCGACTTTTTATTTCCATACCTTAAATGAATTAATCAAATTTACTTTGAGGCGAATTGAATTTACTCAAGACAGACAAAGTGATCATGTCGCATCTGAGTCAAATTATTGTTTGTGAAACGGTCAGCATGATGTCACAATGCGCGTCGGTCCAGAGAGTATATGTTTATCTCTATTTCGCGCTTGCGATTAGATGTGCTATCTCACTTACACTTCTTATCTAATTCTTAGTGTGTCGTTTTGACATATTTATATTAGTGTGCGTACGCTTTTCGCGATGCGTGCCACTCGTAAGCTCCGTCATGTTACTTTGTCAGTAACCTGTCTACGGTTTCTTACTAGTATGTCTATGGTTTGAACGATTGAGTTTGGAATACGAATTACTTTGTACTTTTGCGAAAACGTACATGCGGCGGTGGAGGGGGATTTTGCGGAGCAACGACGTACGTCCGCCCTCAATCACGCCTAGACAGGCACTGAAGAACGGCCGGCGAGCGATATAATGCCAACATTTTGACTATTTCTTTTCTTGGAGAAAAATGATAACGAAATTACGAAATCTGTCTTTACCATTTATTTTAAAATATAGAGCTGTTTCTATTGATAATGCTTTCATATAAATTCATTATGGAATCTCTAAGCAGTACACGTTTAAAATTGTGATTTATTGCCATGTTTGACATTTTTTTTTATCGAGCCAATCATTCCAAATCGTGTTTCTATCTTTACGATTTACTAGAAGATATGTTCAACTTTTATACTTTAATTTTTATTCCTTAAAATTATCATAGTTCATGGGACTTTCAGACGTTCAAAAATCTTAAAAAGTACTGCAACCTTGCCTTAAGTACAAGTCGCGCCGCAAAACCTGTATTGCAGGTGACTTCACAATTAATCAACGGACGTAAACCACATTAAGATTTAAAATAACAATTTGTGGATGAGACAAAAGTGTTGTCTCGTGTAGAAATCAAACACCCAACGTTCAGCGCTGTGCTACGGGTTGGTAACTATTCTATTATAGTTACCAGCATCGTTTATGAGTGACTTTTTTTTAAATACTTTTTATTGCTTTGTTTAGAATAATTATGGAAAATCCAACTATAACAATATAATTTAATTAAGTCTTAAAATAATTTAATATAATAATACAAGAATTGAAAAGTGAAAAACTTAAAATTAAATTTAGAAGGCATCATGAAACTCATCCGCATCGCAGTCGATTGGAAGCGTGCCCAGAAGACTGGCAGCATTGCCTCGTCGTATGGCTATACTTATCTTTTGAGCCAAATACGTGCCAGCCCTCCAGAGGGCTCCAGACGCAAAGAGACTCATAGACGCCTCGCGTGACCAGTCACGCGAGGCGTCTATGAGTCTCTTTGCGAGATCTCTAAAAAGTGATCTCGCACTTTGACTCCATGACCCCAAACGGCTTAAATACTACTAGATTTACATATTTGCGCCGTTTGAGGGTCTCCGCTGTAGCAGCAGCAGTGCCCGTACAACCTGCTGTGCTGGGAAGATGAGATGGCGCAAGTGTATGTACACATGTTGTGTCCCATACCTAAGGCCTACCCAGCTTCCACGGCAGTAAAGACATCTCGTCTGGTCTTTTGTCATCGTCGCGTGCCAAGCCTTGAGGTTCAAGTTTGGCTGGAACGCCAGCGGGGGCTAGAGGACGGCGCAGTATGTCATTGAGGTTGGCGTGGCGCTCCTGCTGCATGACAGGCCATGGTGACCAAGGCTAACGACAGCGTCTCCACAATGACAACAATGCGGAGAGACACGTGACACGCCTAAACGGAGGCAAACAGCTAAGCGAAATGTCGTATCGTCCAACATGGTACCTATATTGGACGATGGCAGTGCCTGAAGTCAGAGGCCCGATTCCCATTCTCCCACAGCCAGCAAGCGAGCATGCTCCGCAGTGTTGGACGATGTATTGAGAAGGTTTTCTCGTACCATGCTGCAAAGCGACCCATCCCATTGCCTCTGGCAGGATATTAGTTTATAGGAGTTTCGGGGTATCTCAGCTCCAGGACAAGCATTTCTCCAAGCGTCCTCAGAATCAACCAGTGTGAGAGCTAAAATTTTCCTACTCAATTTTGCAGTGCTGTAGACCAATGACAAGAACGCTGACAGGCTTACTTCGGTAATTTTGCGAACGCCGAGGCCGCCCAAGCGCACAGGTAAGGACGCCTGTAGCTACACCCAGTCGGTCAAGGCCACATGCAAAACTTTACTCAGAGTATTCTGCATCATTTTGTCAATTTGAATGAGTGGAGTCGAATTTTCCAAAAAGGTGTACACCGTAATGCGTGCGTTAATTTAGTGACAAAAAGAGAATATCGAATAATAGTGAAAGCCGAATGTATATTAATATTGAGTAGCCTGTCAGGAATTTCACTAAAATTATGAATTTTTTTCTGTATAAAGGAATCAAAACCGTCGTCTAAAATTGGGGACCCCAGAAGGCGAAGAGAACTTTTTGAGTGACTTATTAATTAACTTTACATAATTTAACGTTTTGTTCTAGACTTAAGCTGTCTTTCTAAGTTCTCATTATAAACTTCTGACTAAAATTGCCACCTGGATTGGGCTTAATTCAAATTTAAATATATATTAACCTTGTCGATAGCCTGCCCGGTTACCCCGGTAGGCGGCTAGCTAGTACAGTGGTATATCCCTCTTTAAAAGATGGGAAATTGACGTATTTCTAAATTTTTGACAGCATTTTAAAATGGTCATATGGGTCATATGCTTAAAAAAAACTGTTCATGTAATGTAAAAGTCTGAACTTACACGCTATACCTATTGGTTCCCAAAATGTAATCAAATCAAAATTACATTAGCCCTCTTCAGTTTCTGCGAAGCAGTTTACACACATTACTCGCCTCTCTAATCGACTTAAAAATCGTTTAAAATATTATGCTTTCTTTTAAAGTCCGCTACATAACAAGTCTATTAACAAGGCTATCTGACTCGAACGTAATAGTTGAGAAACTAATTCTAAGACTTGTACGACGGAGAAAGAAAAAGTTGCGATTCATTTTATAAGGAGTACGTATACGTAATAGAATAAATACATAGGTGAAGTCGAAGTAAGTTGAGCTCAGTTAGCGGAATCTTTAAAAGTTTGTGTGTACGTTGCGTATCATTAGGTTACTTTATTCAGTTTAGTAATGTGTCTGATAAAGTTTTATTAAATTTTATATGTATAGTTTGTATGCACTGCCGATAAGACTAAACTAAAAAGAAGTTGCTTGCTGCAAAATATGTCAAGTTAAAATGTCTTGCAAAACGGGAACTAGTTTATTTTAAAGTTGGCAATCCTAAGCGACGTAAGTTTCCTTAAGAGTATGTTGTGTTTGTGATCTTTGAGTAAAAATCACAACTCTGATAACAAATGCTTTTACAGGCTTTTATTTACTTTCCCTTGTCCCGGTGTCTGTAATGAAATCTTGTAAGATACATTTGACCCAATTCCCGGCTTTTTTATTTTTTTATTTTATAGTCTCACGCCTGTAACCCACATTTCGCCATGAATCTTTAGGTCCCACGTAACAGCGGGCGAGCCTATTGCCCCCTATTACGTGGGACCTAAAGATTTTCTGTTGGTTTTCTACTGAGCTGAGTTTGAACATGCATGTGTATATCGCGCGGCAATGCAATATTATGATGTCATGAAGCTAATCTTATGATGAAGCGTGAAGGTGGCCACCTTAAGAACGAGCTTAATAAGAACGTCGTAATAAAAATCCCGACCCCAACGAGTTTGAGCTCGTTTGATTTGCATTGACGAGTACTTTGGACTTATTTGGTTTGCGCATATAATAGCTTGTTATAAAATATTTTTTACGTATTGTTCATTATAATTTTACATCGTTCATATAGTGCAACAGTGTAGTAATCCAAAGGAAACAATCATATTGTACTAATTAACAAATGACGAAGAACTGGATTACGATGCAATGTATAACCCACATAACATAATTATATTTACTGTAAATACCAACGGATAGGCGTGCACGTACTATATTTATAATATTTACATTAAAAAATGAATGATACTTGGAAACTACAGCGACGATTCAACAACGTTCAACTGAACGCTCAATTAAGCGTTTAGTTCTACCTCAATACTAGTCAAATAACTGTACGTTCCTAAAACTTTCAGCTAGCGAGTCATGCAACTGGCCTTTTACATTGCACGTATAGAACTGTGCAATCAAAGTTGCTCATCATATTAGCGAACATTTTCGACGCAGCTTCCTACGCTTAAACAACTTTACGTGTAGACTGCGCTGCACTGAACTAATCTCACTTGTTGTTCCATAAAGGTTCACGTAAGCCGTTGAAACTCCTTAATTGCGCCGGAGAATCTAATTAAAACTATAAAGAATACGTTTGTTTTATTTTGTTGCATGTTGTTTTATTTTAGAGGGTGTAGTTGTACGGTGAGCGCTTGGCTAACTTTGCGTGTTTGGCTGCTGGCTTTAACATAATGATCATGAAAGATTTTCTGCCTGCTGACGCCTAAGTGACGAAAATATCTACGGTTGCTATGTATATAAAGACATGTCTAAAGTCGTGGTTTTGATCTGGACTTTATCAAAAGTAATAACTTATATATGTTACTATTATTGATCTGTAATTGTCAATGTAGGCCGGATATAATAGTGTAACGATTATTTTGAATATCCTTATTTTTCCTGTAAAACTTACAAGTTAACCGTTTTCACGTCCACTGTGAAAAAGGTCCTAAGCGTTTAAGTCTTATATGTCACTTTGTACATCCAAAATTTAAACATCATTTTATGAAGTTAACAAAATTAACGTTCAAGAAAACAAGTAATTTTCCTAGATTATATACTTTAATATTACTAGATTTATCCTTACTCTAAGGTAATATTACTATGTTTAACTTAGTGGTGTAAATGACATTAAGTTTGAAAAGTCCGCGTTCACGAGGCATCGCGCGAGATTTCAAACACAGTACCGTTACGTAATAGATGTCCGCTAAACATTAACAAAATCATTAGAACGTTGATATGTGTCCATATACGTTTACGTATATCGTTAAAACAAGCTACCATTTTTTTTAATTGCGAATATGTATTATTATATAATAAAACATTTTCATTTTAGACGTGTCTTTATACACGTAGGGACCGTCGATATGTTTTAAACATAACAATTTAGGCCTCCTTAATATTTTACATTATAGTAAATATATAGTAAACTGGAATGAAAATCAATTCATAAAATGAAAAACGAAATGTTATCAATTTGAGATGATACTGAGTTGCGTAAGTGCTGCCTGGTATTATATTTTAAGTATATAGCGGTGTGATTTGTTCATGATTTCCATAGGGACTGTACGACGTATGATAAGGCGAAATGAAAGAATTCTTCTAAGAAGTCGCCCAAACAAATAGGCGGGAGACATAGTTCGGTTTCTGTATATGCATATTATATCCTATGTATGTATCTCAATCACTGAGTACCACATGCTTGCCGGGAAAATGTTCTACACAATAAATATAGTATACAATATGTGTCAAACCGTTAGTCAAGTGGAAGGTCACTTCCTGACTTTTATTAGCGAACCTGAATATTGACACGTCTACCACGTGCAGCTTTATATGAGTTTTGATATTATTTTCATGTGAAATTCTCTACGTATTTGGTTGTGTATACGTGGAAAATATTTCCAGGAAGTTTGATGGAGAATGTATACGAATAATAGGAGAAACCAGTCTTGTAGGTCTACTATTTTACTGAGTATGTCACAATATATACTAGACTTGTAGAGAGCAGGACAATATTTATTCAACATAACACATTTCTTGTTAAACAAATTGCTTATACATCATCAGCCCTGTATATAAACTGTCCCACTGCTGGGCACGGGCCTCTTCTCACTTTGACAAGGGTAAGGCCATAGTCCACCACGCTGGCCAAGTGCGGGTTGGCAGACTTCACATGCCTTTCGAGAACATTATGGAGAACTCTCAGACATGCAGGTTTCATCACGATGTTTTCCTTCACCGTTTGGCAAGCGATAATTAACAATTTAATAGGCATATAACTCCTAAAAGTCATTGGTGCACGCTGTGGATTCGAACTCGGACCCTCTGCGTAGCAGTCTGTCGGTCTCTGCACTAGGCTATCGCTGCCAATTGCTTACTCATTAACTACTAAAGCCATAATAATATAATAATGTTTTTGAAGGATGGGAGTTTATACCTCCTCTAATCGAAATTGTAACTCGTAAAATACCCTCCGTGTGGTGACGGATTAAGAATACGGAATGTCACCACCCCATATCATCTCATGGGTGTCGTAAGAGCCGATAGAGGAACCAAATTATACAGAGAACAGCACTGTAAGAGAAGGAAAACTTGATACAAACCCTATACCAACCCGTTTGGCCAGCGTGGTATAGTAGGCCAATTCCTCCTTTCAAAGGAGAGGCCTAGTCCAGCAGTGGACTTTTATAGGCTGATGATGATGATAATACCCTAGACGTCGTCAATGAGATATCGTATGTTTGTCTATGTAAACAAATAAAACGGAAAAGTTAACGAATAAACTTTTGCACATATTTCTCTAACAGCTTGTTGTCAATGTTCTTAAAGAGCTACCTGTAAAAGCCTATTACGGTTTGTTATTTTGGGACTGTTTGCCTTGTTACTATTTAATTGAATATTTCCTGTTAGCGTATTTGCTATATTTGACATGATTGAACAGTCATTTCTTAGAAAAATATATAATTTTAAACAATTCGTAAATTATATATTGGCTAAAAATAAGATTACTTTTCAAACATTATACGTATTGCACTAGGCTTACGCCTCATTTTTTTTGTGAAATTCAAACATGTTATGTTCCAATAATTATGTAATAAGTAATTTTGCATAAATAACGTAGATTGTAGCGAAATCAAATACTAGAATATTAAGATAAACATTGGTACTCGAATTACATGAATAAAATGTCGAAACAACGATATTTTGGGATATCTTTTTTACCTATAATATGAACAGAAATGCACACCTCTTTCTTCTAACTTAATATGATCGCGGTAATAAACAAAGTTATTAATAATAAAATAAAACTCCTTTTACAACCTTCATAACGGTTTATTATGCCTTTCATATTTCCCGATATTCCGTGATCATTTAAGCTTTCTTCTCATAAAGCGGACTGAACTATGAATATTAGAAAATATCGGCTGCAGAGTAGTTATATTTAAAAAGGTATTTTATTTTTTTATATTATACATAGATATTTGTTTTATTTACTGTGACGTAGAAGGACGAAAAGGGAGAGAGCGGCCAAGGAAAAGATGGATTGACTGTGTGAGGATGGATGTAAAAGAGAAAGGGGTAAACGATCGGATGACTGGTGACAGAGAAGTATAGAAGCAAAGGACATACTACGCCGACCCCAAATAAATTGGGACCAGGACAAGACAATGACGATGTTTTATTTATTATGATATTACCGTAAGTTGACGATGCACCAGCGGTAGACTGCCCGCAAGGTGGACCTGCTATCTTGTTGGGACCACGGCAAGCGGTTGGATGCGGGCGGCTCAAGATCCGTGTTTGTCTTGCCTTGGGGAGGTATAGTTCAGCAGAGGACGTTTTAGGTTGAGATGTTGCGATGATACCAATCATAAGGCTGGTGAATGTTTAAGACGTTGACGGGAGATAAGTACAGCGCTGTTTACCTACCATCGGTCTACTGTTTAAACAGCTTTCGTCAATTGCTACCTCTTGTAGCGAAGCGAAGCTTCTTGTAGCCAGAAGACCAATTTTCGTATTTTATATGACATTGAAACCTTTTGAAATATATTTTGAACGAAATGAAATTAGATTTAGATTTTGAATTTACTTGGAATTGGTATTCTGCTCATTTATTGTATTATCTGCTTGTTCATTATCGTCTGGCAATTAAAAATAAATAAAAGTTTAAAGGAATGATTTTCGTGTCCATCACTAATAAAGCATCAGAATATATTTGTACCCTACATTACACTTTCATGTCATTACAGGGAAAGTACAGATGTAATTGAACAATATATACGTCTAGGTTCCTTTGAAAGTTGCACGCCGTTCAAATGAAGCCACCGTGGACCGTCTTTTAATGGGTTTGCTGGTTGTTACCAAAGAACAGTATTTCAACTTAGCAGAGAGATAGATAAGCTGACCTCATATTACTGGGAACTCAGGTAAATGTAGTTGGAAAAAGAAACAACCGCATGAATAGCGTAGTATTCAAAGACAGCGACTCGCCGTTTAACATTATGCAGAGCATGTAGGTTCTATCCCTACACGTGATAACCCTTTGTGTAATCCATAATTGTTCTTTTAAGTCAGGTGATCTTTGTTTCCGTTGCTTATACGATACTATAAGTTTCATAATAAAGTGCCGCTTCGTAGTAATTTGCCCGATTAAAACCATTTCTTCATCTTGTTTTGAGTCTTATACAAACAGGATAAGTCAAATGTCGACAATTATAATAATGATCCATCTCAAAAAATTTGACTATCGCTTCAGCATACATATAGAAGTATACATTACCATCACAAGCTACTATGGTTTAAACATAGTTTCTATGCCACTCACGTTATGAAGTATCCCGAACCACTTTACACTCTAGTTGAGTATCTACATAATCCCAACCCCACACATCAACACAATGGCAAAAGCAACACATGTAGGGCTACGCACACATACACACACACACACATCATAAAGAGTCATTCATGATATTGAGGTCACCACGACGTTAATGCGACTGTAGGAGTTAATTGTCTACTATTGTTTGCCGCATATAATAACACGAAACTTTTATATCACTTTTGGGTCAGTAATGAAAGGGCTGGCCTTTAATTAAGCAGGTTATATGCATGGAAATATTCTACAAGATAATTTTGTTGTGATGAAAATGCATGTGATATCGGATAGTGTACTTTCGGTTAATGGTTATGGGCAGATAAGGGGTACTTGTGAACTTTGGATGACTGTCATTTATTAGAAAATAATGAGTCTACTTTGGGTTAATCTTTCAATAAACGTACCTCTATCCCGACGATTTACCAAAATTAGCAACGCCGACAACCTAGTGGATATATCAACACATTGTCATACAGAGGGTATCAGTTTCAAACCTAAGCAATAATAATAGGAATCAGTCATCATTAACGTCCTAGCGTTATCCCGGTTAGATCCAATCCAGCCTATTGGAGCCCAGGATCCGCTACTAGTCTAACCAGATATATGACAGAATATAAGGTTTTAACCCAAAGGGATAACGATATCCTATGGCTTCATGGAATACGATGATAATGACCTTATGGAGTGTATTTTTACTATTGTTATACTTCGCAAAATACACGCCAGGACGTGGAGTTGCGGAAACGTGCCCGTGCTCCCAATACCAGTACTGTTATTTAATACTCATTTAAATATGATACTCGCCGGATTCATATCTAATTTAATGTTCGGCATTGACCGTCAGAAGTAGCAGTACCATTTAGGAAAGTTGAGCACAATCCAACCCTAACGTCTTACATCAAACAGAATTTCCCTTAGATTATGTAAAAAGGGCTTTTTTTTCTAACACTTCTCTTTTATCTGCGGCGAAATGTAAATTTGTTGAAAACGTAATCCGTTACTCGCTTGCGGTTTGTTGATATAGGTATTGGATGTGTGGCTATGGTTGAGTAAAATAAATATTGGATAGTGGAGGTTTATTGCTAAAGCCATTTTTTATTCGGCGAGGATTATATTACTTTCCTCTTGGCAAAAGGATTGAACTAAATGGTCTTTTACGAAGTTTACATAACTAAATGCCTTAGCTTGCCCCAAGAATTTTCCGTAACATTGGACAGATAACTAAAAACCAAAATGCTATTGTATTAATTTGTATAGGTAGGTGGCCTTGAAAGGCTTATGCTAAGCATTGAAAGTGTTTTGGCTGAAATGATGATGATGAAGTGCAGTGGCGGATTCGGGATTTTGGTTTTGGTGACTGGAATCTGGTCTCGATCAAACTTACCCCAGGTTAGGAGGAAAAAAACTAAAAGAGAAAAAAATCATTTATCAATTTTGTCACCAAATGACTTACTACAAAATTCAATATTCGAACTATAGATAGATCTGTAGATTTTAGATTCATTTTTGACATAAGCGCCATACAAAATATGTCGAACACGAATCTCGAATCTCAACATCCATGGATCGAATATTGAAAATGGCCGTTATTAGAAGCCTTTGGTTTCAGCCTCTCAGCTTCTTCAACCTGATAGTTCAAAATCTATAAATAGGCATGTGTGAAATACAATATTATATTTCAGTTTTACTTACCGATTTTTACCTTAATATTGGTAAAACTATATTTTAATATACCTAAGTTTACAAGCCATATAATTTATTGTTTTACTGGGTAAAGTAGGTACTAAAAAGTCAAATGATATAAGGTTAAAGTTTAGTCATCTGAGAAACCTATAAATTGGTAACTCTATCACCTTTAACTTTTAATGACGTGTCAAATAACACTTCGAGTCGGTTCCACCGTTGTCATATAAAATGACGTCTTATTTTAGCGTACATAGGACCGTTGTCCTATGTAAGCATAACTATTGGTCACTAAATATTCAGTGCCTATTGATGCCTACGTTATGGTTTGGTTTATGGTTATGGTTTTACGCGTATAAAAGGATTTTAAACACTGATACTAAAAGCCTGGTTCGCAATAAAGGTAGTCCAATAAAGAAAAAGCATTATGATTTTTGTTAGGCAAATTTTATATAAAATACAAATTGCCACGGGGCAGGATAAGCCTATAATATATATTTGCGCCCGTACTCAAAACCTGGAGTTTCAATGTTTACGTGTAATAAAATGAGGAACTTCATAATTATAGAATAAAACCTCTTTTATCTCTGAACGACCTTCAGACTAAATATACCTGAGGTATCAAGCATTCCTTCGTATCTTTGTTTTATAAAAAATATTTATGCAAGCATGAAGTTGCGAGTATATTATTCGCCTGAATATATTACATTCGTTATTCTTATTATGTATAGTGTTTAGATTACTTATATTTATATATAGGGTATCAAGAAGCCAAAGTGGACATCGCTGCATCGTGCCAAGTCATACTAAACAAAAATGATACCTGGTAAACGATTTTTTTAAGTAGACTACCTACCTGTATAATATTATGTATAATGTCTATTGTCCACGCTATTTTAAAATTATACTTCTCACGAGTATATTAATATGTTGCATAATAATAGCATACTTAGTACAAATATTTAGGTTAATCGTTATTTATAGGAAAGATGACAAGGGTATATCAAAACCAATATAAGTACATACGATGCGTTCGATCAGTAGACTTTTGTAGCGTGAAATTGGTATAATAATCTACCAGAAACATTTTCAGAACTGAACTCATTACTCGCCCCTTACAACGCGGATAATAAGTTCATTCATGAGACATGGCACTCCTCAATCGTTGGCTCTTACATAATTCATGAGTATCGGTTAATACAGGTATACCAACATGATCATAATCATTCTGGTCACAGATTACAACACATAAACAAAATAATTATGTCACGTATATAATTGGCAGCATACAAATATAGCGACGATAGCCTTATCGGACTGCCGGGACGATGGTCTCGGGTTCGATCCCCAGTTACCCCGGGCACACACCTCTCACTTTTCGAAGTTATGTGTGTATTAAAAATGTTAATTATCGTTTTCTTAACAATGTGCCCGGTAGATGTCAATAGTTTCGCCCCCTATTACATTGGGGCCGAAAACATAACTGGCGAAGTGTGGGTGTGTAATACACCTCTGCCTACTATGTGAAGTTACGAAGAAGTTATGTTATGAACATGAAGAAAAAACTATTTTAGATTGATATAATACATAATAATGAATGTTTAAAAAATACATCAAAATATTAAAATCCGAGCAAAATTATCATTTAAAACATCAAAAAGATATGTTTCCGCCCGGGATCGAACCGGGGGCCTTCTGCGTGTTAGGCAGATGTGATAACCGCTACACCACGGAAATTTAGTATGCTAATATCAAATTGGCAAAGAATAGCAGCTACTCATTTCGGGTTGTAATGTGAATATAATTTCTAATTCGGTATGAGAGGCCATAAACAGAATTATGCCATTCAGTTATGATACTTACGAGCATGTAAATAAATAAATCTATTCAAAGATATAGATAATATGATCCGATCAAGAACCTTGAACGCAATGTTATTTCATGTTATAAATAAATTAAATTAAATGTTGTGTTGTGCATAATAAGTATACCTACTAAACCGACTCCGAACACAAGTGGGTCGCTGCAGGTACAATCTGTATAGATGGGGCCACAGATTTAACAAACAAGAACCAGATGTAGCGTATTCGTCCAACTAAGTGAGGCACGTTGACAGCTATGTGTGCGTGACATTTTGCGACTGGCACTGTACGGACACGCGCGTCTATGTGTGTGTAAAGTTGCCAGATTATGAATAATCTCCCACTATTTTGCATATAGTTTTTGCAAACGAATATAAAAATATTACATAGGTAATATTTTGTATTCGTTTGTGGTTTTGAAGAATTTACCATAGATTTAATTAATGCTTTTAATATGTAATGCTGTTGTGAAAATTATTCAAATAAAAGATACCATTAAAGTATGCTTTTATAAATACATTTCTTAAAAAATGTAGGCACCGAGTTAAGTTTTAACTAATTTTATTCGTAAATTGAGAAATAAATAGATAGGCTTCCGTCATAAATATTAATTAGCTAAAAACATTTTGTCATGCATACAATAAATTATGAATATCATAATCATAAATCGTAACCAAAAAAAATTGCAATTAAAAATAAATAATGGCTACAATCAATAATTTCTGTTTCTGTACTTAATGTACACACGGCGCCAAGTCAAGCTAAATAGTCGAAGTACGATTTTGATACTTATTCCCTACGCCATAAGAACGGTACAAAGGTCTAACAACGGTACAAAGGTCAAAGTGTATAGCTTGACAAGTAGCCGCGTGTACACGAATATTTGGATCGTTTGGGGATCGAACTCAAAACAATGTATATACTAATGGAAATCCTATTAGTATATTTATAAGAAAAAATATAATCTACAATATACTTTTACAATACGTTAATGTATTTTTCATTAACTTGACAATCATTATTACCTACATAATCAATTGACAAGTGCATTTTCCCTAATTCAGGGAAAACGGTGTCGACGTAAACTGGCAACACTTACATATTTTCTGCAGAAATACGAATTTTTTCGAAATAATATTATAAAACGGTCAAATAATTCATAGTTATCTGTAAGAATATATTCCATCTTCCCGTATTTGCTTTTAGAAACAACTTTTACAATGTTTAAAAACGCAAGACGGCATTTTATGAATTTAAAAGCTGGATCGATCGTGGCGTGTGAACTGTGCGATGCTTCGCAGCGCACTGAGTCGAGTTTGTATTCGCTTTTCAATTTTGTATTTGCTTTAGTGGCCTCACGCAAGTGTTCCGCGCGCTCTGTCTGCCTTTTATTCTATAGTCTTAGGATGGGGCTATGTGGCTGAGGACTGTGTCCGGTGCGACTGTGGAGCGACAAGGCAGGACATAACACACTTGCTTTCTTGCCCCTCCTGTCCGGTTAAATGCTATTTGGCTGAGCTGTATAAGGCCACAAATAATGCCATAACTGTAGCAGAATACTGGTCGTCTGTCATCTGAAATCGGCATTAATACGACAAGAAGAAGTATACTGCTTTGATTCTTTGCTTAGGTCGTAGTCGCAGTTATTACCTAACAGCTAGCATGGAAAAACGTTAACAAATAAAATATCTGCTTAGTCTTAAAAATGCGATGTAGTAGTGACATATAACACTTGTAATGTTAAAAAATAAAATAAAATAATAAAATAAAATAAGTCGGTATATGCAAATAGACAAACTATAGCCGTTAGCCCTCTGATATTAGTAAAGTAGCAAGTATATGGTATAGTAGATAATTATGTTAAACTACCTATAGGGCCTGCCTCGTTGGTCTCGCGACATAAATGTGCACGTGGGATTGGGAGGTCTCGGGTTCGATTCCCGGGTCAGGCAAAGTGTTATTGGGTTTTTCCGTTAGGAAATTCTCAGTAGCAGCACGGAGTCTGGTAATGTGCCCGGTACAGCAATAGGATCGCCCCCTATTAAGTACGTGGGACCTAAAAAACTCATGGCGAAATGTGGGTGTAATGTCACACCTCTGCCTACCCCTTCGGTGATACAGGCATGAGTCTATAAAAAAAATATATTATAGGTACCACAACATCACAACGATAGGTAAATCTTAAGTAGGTATTACAAAAATGCTCAATTATGTAATCTCCTGCCAATAAAAAATCATTTTTCTTTTCCCACGACACGTAATAAATCGAACAGTCACTATCTCAATAATTTTGTTCACGTAATTTGATAGTACCCTATATTGATTATACAAATTCGTGCTCTTCACTCTGTCCTTCAATTAATTCAGTTATAATACCCAAAGCAAGTCTTCACTTTGACGAAACACTATTTCGATATTGCAAAATGGCTTACGAAATAATCTTGCAGGAATCGAACCATGTTAAATAGAACCACATATTTGGAAATATTGTGGTGCAAAGTGATTGGTTGATATATTCAATATATAATTATATTGTTATACAAGATTGCGCACGCGTGTCCACCTGCGTGGGATTCGTTTTCCGCAAAGATTTTTTTTTAAAAGTAGCCTGTGTCCCAGTCGGGCCTTTAAGTAAAATACATATTATATCATCGCTCTGCTGCGAGGTGAAATAATGAGAAGCAAATAAAAGAACACACACATTCGCATTTATTATATTGTATGACAGCGATAGCCTAGTGAAGATACCAACAGACTGCCACGCAGAGGGTATCGGGTTCGAATCCACGGCGTGCACCACTGACTTAAAAATGTGTGTATTAAATTGTTAATTATCGCTTGTCCCGTGCCTCGGAGAGCACGTGAAGCCGTCGATCACGGTTGTCATGAAGATCTTTGACAGTCGTTATATGGCGTCAGTGTCTTCTAAATAAACTGACACTAGTCTAAACCATGGAATATCGCTTTCCCTTCGGGTTGCGGAGGTCAGACAGGCAGTCGCTCTGTGGAAAAGCTAATATTCAGCCAAATCCGGTTAGGCTAGTAAGCGGACCCCAGGTTGAAACTGGGATAACGCTAAGAGAATGATGCGCATTTATTATATTAGTATGGATAAGTAGGTACTTTGTTGAAAGCTCAAAAGCGTCCTCTCCCAAAAGCGGGCCTTTCGCAGAATCTAAGTAGGTAAAGGGTGTTTGCTCGCGGCGTTCAATATTTATTATGACCTGTACTTACCTAATAAAATTCTCATCTTTTACATAATTATTAAAACGTCAGTGTTGTAGCCCATCATTGGAAGTAAGCCCAAACTTTACAAAAAATGTAAAGTCTATTCATACGAATGCTACCATTTCTGACCGCTGGTAGATCTTCCAAAAATAAAAGTAATATCTAGGGTACAACAAATTCTTATCCAACAGTTTGTCCATTCGTGATCATTTATTCAATGAATATCATTTTACCTACGACCTACATACATCACGCGTTTGTCCCTGAAGGTTTAGGCGAAGGTGTATGGCCATATTTTATCACTTTTAGATTCTAGATAGAGCTCCTGTTGAAAATTTATAAGTCTATTTTATGAGATAGCTATAAGTTAACGAGCGACTTATGAATTGCTTAGGGGGTAATAGCGGAACGTTGAAGTAGTATTCATAATAATATGACATAGCTTTAACCTTACTCAATAATATTTTTAGAGACACTTATTTCTTGTAGTAACATACATACATACATATGCTCACGCCTTTTTCCCGTCGGGGTAGGCAGAGACAACAGATCGCCACGCTTCTATCCTTGCAAACCTCACGCGCTTCCTCTACATTCATTACTCTTTTCATACATGCTCGCCGGTTGCGGGTGCTTCGGACTTTTCCGTTTTTTTCTCTTGTAGTAACCTGTAAATGAAAATCTTGACTTTCAAGTAATTCCTAGACCAGAAACAAAAATTTGTCGATCACACAGGCGAAGCCACAAAACGCAACGCAGAGTCAAGCACTGGCTGATGGTATTTATACCATGTGAGTGAAGCATAAACATAACTTTTGATAGATTAAATTAGTTTATGCTATAAGACATGTAAAATATACATGTGTTATGCATACAAATTTAAAGTAGAGAGTTTAAAATGTATCACAGATACGAAGGCAGGATTTTCTATGCTCAATCATTCACTTGCATTAGGTGCGCTGTTGTGTTGATTATGTGGTCGAGGGCCGTCTCACTAACTTAAGTAAATATTCGTGCATTCATTTAATATTATATAATCTCTTAAGCGCTAAGGAATAAGGTACACGGATGATTGCCATGCATTTGTGATCTTATTTGCATGTAACCTATCTTGAAATCCTTGTGTAGCGAAGGGTAAAGGACAAATCCTACTGATGAATCCTTGTAACCCTGTTCTAAGAAATGTTTTTAATCCTTATTTTTAAAGCATACTTTTCTGTAACATAAAAGAACATCATGTTTGGTTGCAATACTTTATTGAAGCCGCTTCCCTAGACTGATTGGCCCAGCTTTGTTTTTGTCTTGCCCCAGATACCGTTGCGCCCACTTTTACTGGGAAAACTGAATAATATTGCTCGTCCGAGACAGTCAAACTCAGTGCCTTTTTATTATTGGGACAGACACTAGGTCATTGACATATATATAGCTAAATGCCGCAGAGTATTCTGCTAGCAAACCTCAATAACATCTTTATTACCTACGTTGGAATCGTCACTTATTTTATTTTCCCAGGTACATTTCGTACAAGTGCTCCCGAAGTTTCTGTTTATGACCACGAGTACGGCTCAGTTGTGGAGTATGAAGTGTAGCAACTGTGGTGTAGAAAATCTATTGGTTTTCTTTCATAAAATGAAGTCTGTTCACTAAGCGGCGAGTACGAATTTCCCCTTGCAGCCTCCCGGTATGCATGTTTACCTACATTCGATTATTCATGCACATTCAAAAAACTAATACTTCTTTTATACGTTATAGGTTAACTTATTAATATAATATGCAGCTAACAAGATCGTACCTATCATATTTATAAGTGCTTAATGATTAGTAGTGTATCGTAGCATAGCAGATTGGCCTTCAGATTTAAAAAAATACGTTTACTTTCTCTCTGACCATGACTTGCAATATAAGTAATAAAGCTTTTAAACCGACCTACGTCTTCCAATTTGTACTTGCAGGCAATAATTTATTATAAACCAATCGGGCGTCACACGATTGCGTATGACCGTGAAAGATTTATTAGAAGTTCGCACCAAGAGTCGCGTCTTATCGGTAGACCCATGTCGTGTGATGAAGGACGTTTGCTCGGCTACCTAAAAGCGATATGGTGAACGCAGTTTCACATTTCACCTATACAATATTGTACGATGTGAAAAGGAAAATATATTTTTCCTTTCTTTAGTAGTAGGTAGCTTTATGTCATTTTGTATTGAAGTTATTGATTGCTTTCTGTATACCGTATGGGTTGATTCTTTGTTTGTTCCTATTTCAACCGAATAGGGGTAACGAATTGTGAATTGAAATTGATATGCTGGTTACATGACTTACTTTAAGTCTATAAGTACATACAGAACATTAATTACTATGCAGGCAGGCTTGCGGTCTACCTGAAACAAGCCTTTCTACTCTTTCTCATCATATAACATATGGCAGAAAGTACTATTCTCAACACAGATACAATCGTTTCGTACCAGGATGAGGAGAAGGAGAAAAAATCGGGAGCAGTATAGTGACTGGTAAGAGGAGATGGATTGCACCTTCGGAACTCTCGCAAATGAAACCTAACCGTACCATAGGTAGACTCGGTTACGTTTCGTCAATAGTCTGTGAGAAAATAGTACCTTTTTCTATAGTATAGTCAGTCCGTTTGACCTAAAGTATCCAAGATACTAGATTATACATTGATTCTACTGAAAATAAATCCTAAGTTATTCATTTAGTAAAATTACCTAATTGTAAAACAGTCGAAGTACAATACAGTGTGTTCTGTCTTTGACAAGTGATTTGAAATTCAAGAGAAGGCTCTGCAAGCGACTTGTTTTTAAGTAGTTGTGGCTACTGAGTAAGACAGCACAAAAGTCTAACATAACTTTCGATACACCGCCTTGAATTTTGAAGAAGGCTGATAATACAAATAAATAATCGTCTGTATTTACTTTACCATCATACACATATAATAAAGCTGAAGGGTTACTTTGTTTGAATTTCTATCAGGCAGAAAGTCTCTTTGTTTACGCCAGCTACATTCATGAAGCAGCCTATACTCAATATAATATCACGTCACGCCCTTAGAAGCTAAAGAAAAAGAAAATAATAATAATAATAATGTCTCCATGTACGCCTGCCAAAGGGCCGGTTATTCTTCTTACATAATAAGTTTGAAAAATAACCGTGAAAGAGAAAGAAATAATAATAATAATATTCTACTACATTCACACAACACCATCTAGTCCCAAACTAAGCAGAGCTTGAACTATGCGTACTAAATAATGGATAAACATACATACGAATATGACGATTCTGTGGCTGTTTAGTGACGGCTGAAGTCACGTTAGTACAGGTGGTATTACATTACGTCTCGTTTGATTTTTATTAATATTTGACTAGTTTTACTATAAGCCGGCTTTACTTTTCATATATTTCTAAGACAGTTTTAAGCCTAACTCAATCGATAGAGCCGCACTCCTAACGATTGATAAGACTTAGGTAGCTTTTGTTCCATTTTTTGGAATAAATGTTCTATAAGACAAATCATTTTAGATCCCAGTTGTACGCAACTGGGATCTAAAATGATTTGTCTTAGACTGCCTACGTGTGAATTTGGGACTCTCTTTATCAATTTCTTTTAAGTTTCGCGTTATAAATGTTGTAATGCAAAATCACAGACAACTTTCAGCGACACAAGAATACTGTGACAAGTCATTCTAGTGGGGTATTGATATAAATTTCGCAAAAATCATCTCAACCAAAACGTATTAGAATTTAAAGAAATCATTTGACCATAGCCACTATGGATGGATAGTAAAAATAATGCTTTAAAGGATATTTAAGTCACACGTAATTAATTTTAAATAAAATTATGCTTATTACACATTGTACACTTAAGGCTGGTTTCAGAGTGACGCGCGCGGCACGCGCCGTCGGCCAGCGCGTCTCAACAGCGTGTTTTTCGCGCGGACCACTGTGAAACGAGTTCGCGTTTCTCTTTGCTATGTATGCGCGCTTCGGCAGCGCGGCCGGCGCGCGCGTCTCACACGCGGCGCTTTTGAACTGCGTGACTATGAAACGCTACTACTAATCTAGTGTAATTGTAAGCGCGCGCGTGTGGCCGGCGCCGGTCAAACGCGTGACTCTGAAACCAGCCTAACACGTTGTAGGTACAGCATATATTTTTAAGACATGTTTAAGCCGAACTCAATCGATGGAGCCACGCTCCTAACGATTGATAAGACTTAGGTATCTTTTGTTACATTTTTTGGAATAAATTTTCTATAAGACAAATCATTTTAGATCCCAGTTGCGTACCTAGACTGTCTACGTGTGAATTTGGGACTCTCTTTATCAATTTCTTTTAAGTTTTGCGTTGTAAATGTTGTAATGCAAATTCACAGATAACTTTCAGCGACACAAGAATACTGTGACAAGTTATTCCAGTGGGGTATTAATATTAGTTTCGCAAAAATCATCTCAACCAAAACGTATTAGAATTTTAAAGAAATCAATTGACCATAGCCACTATGAATGGATAGTAAAAATAATGCTTTAAAGGATATTTAAGTCACGCGTAATTAATTTTAAATAAAATTATGCTTAATACACGTTGTACACTTAACACGTTGTAGGTACAGCATTGTAGATATTGTTTTAAATATCTATACCTAATATAAACTAAATGAAAAGCCTTTGCTGAAATAACAACAACAGAGCGTTTACTAAAGAAGGCCTACCGAAAATATACTTATCTTAGGTGTCGAAATGGTTCGCTGCAAACGTTGATAAGCTTATTAAGAGCGTCAGAATATGACATCTAGTCGAATTAGCACGTCCTATTTTATATTTACTCACTACAGATTCGCCAAGGACACAGTCTCTTACGTTATTTGCCAAAAATATGCCTTCATAGGCCTTGTTTCGGTATAAGTGGGTTATAAAATTTCTTGTTCCTAAGTCGCTAAGGCTGGGCGATGAGGCTTAAAATATCAGACTTTCTACGTTACGTTCTTCGCCCAAGTTACGCCATATTTTCATTCTATTAATTATATCAATGTTTGAAAAGAGGGTAATTTTTAATAAAATCTAGCAATAATCATAACATACAATATACAACTTTATTACTAAGCAAAGGGACTGATTAAATGTAAGCTGTGGCAAAATTTGTTTTTGCTATTCCTCATTTCGTAATGTTATAACACATTATCGTCTCATCTAACATTTTTCTATAGATTTATACTAACAGTTCTTCTAGCGAAATGTTGATGATCATTTATCAACATTTCGCTAACGTAAAGTATTGGAAGACACGCCATCAATCGCTATAATCGAAAATGATAAAGACTCGTTCTAGGCACTGCCAATTTGTTATTTCTAATTCAATTAGAACATAATCGTAGCACTTAATAAATGTTTTCACGGGAACCGACGCTATATAACCTAAGTAAACTTCACTACGGGTTAGAGACAATGGTTATAAATTGTAATGGCGACAGTTTTATTGGCACCCTAATAAATTACATTAGCAAATTCCACGCAGACGTTGTGAGAAGCGGTCAGCAATTCGCTGTATGGACGAATGCCCCCAATAAACTTTATTCGCTATCTGTTTGAGCGGAGTTTCCTCAGTATTGTATCTAAGAGCGTTGATAGCATCGAGCCATTTTCAACGTGAAATACTTTTACACTTATCATTTATTGCGTATCGATTGTTGAAACTGTTTCGAGCGAGTAATAAATCTGTCTCTACTGCTGTACTGGTGTTCCCTCGAGCAGTTGAAAGCGTGTTAATATTTTCCGTGTTATTTCAAACGTTCGAATCTGTGCTAACATGTGCATGGATATGAAATCGTTGGTTAGTTGCTAAGCAAATCTTTGGCAAGCCAAAGGAAAATCTTCTGAAAAATTTGTTCACTCCTGACACCGCCTAGAGCAACTTAAACTTAAAAGGAATCCAGATTTATTGACAGGGATCAGTCACCTTCTATGCTTTGCACTTTGAGGAGTCGATTGCCAAAATCTACCAAATCTTATGTATGTACACTGTACAGGAGACGACTTTAAAAAGTAAGCGAGTTTCATACTAGTTGTGACACTTGTGACACCAAATGTAGTAAGCTTTACGATTCAGTGCGTAATGATAACTCATATTACTTAACCATTAAACCATCGTCATTTTATAGTCTACGGTAAATAAATAAAGTGGAAAGTTTTCAATATATTTTATTAAAATCAATGCCATTCACTGAATATAGAAAATGTAACATTCATTGTATGTTAATCGAGTGACTTTCTCTTTTATTGAAATAACTTAAACAATTTGTGTCTAGCCTTATTTTCTTTGCCTCTATTTTTCGCTTTTACAATACACAGTGACGCTGCAAAGAAGGGGAAAGCACGCCTCATATATTCTTTGTCGTGGTCTGCGGGAGTTAATAACTGAGCTGGTTCGTCGATTTTCTTGTTAAAACCGAACATGTGTATGAGGAAACATATACCGAATAAAGTGGCCCTTACAATTTCTGTATTTTGTATTTTGTTCGTATCGCACACTGCCTCGCAGGATTAAAGCTACTGTAAATCAGGGTTCATCGATTTTAGATGTAGGTAACGTGGTTCTTAATTCTCGGACTGTACCTACTTATTAAACAGACAGTTAAATAATTACGATAAAATTTCAAATAAAGCCAAAGAAAAATAAATGTTAATTATTTTTTAATATTAGTTATTAACATTTAATGTGAATTGAGCATTTATGTCATAAAAGATTCATCGTAAAGCTGTATTTTTTATCTTCCTTGAACAAAGTTTTCTTGGCTGCTATCATGACTTTTAAGATTTTGTAGCTGTAAAATTTCAGTCATATCACGGAAGCTGTGTTTTGTTCGAAGAAATGTTGCACTTACACGTTCCTTATTTGTAAAATCCAACCGAAACAAAGTAACAAAACATCGAACGTGGTGCTTGAAGTTTCGTTGTGAAAGGGCGATATACAAGAAGGATTTGATCTTACAATGAAAATAAATATTCTATGAATGACCTAAATTGACGTAAAGACTACACAAGCGTTTTCCATGTCCAATTTCCATCACTATTACTTACAAGCCTTTTAATATAAATATTTAATGTAATAACACTTACCATAAATGAATAAACATGATGCAACAATATCCCTTTGTGAATAGTGATTACCTGTGAACAGAATATTAACCACATTAGTTTCGTTAATGACACTGGCTGTTTGTTAATGAAACTGTAATTATGCAGCTAGCGATCGCCGTTGAGTGTAGTTTTCAATAATTATGTCAACGCGTAATGGAGTGTGCAACCGGATTAACATTTCGACAGCACCTTTGACTTTTTAAATAGATACATTATAATTTACTATACGGCAGGTGCTTTAAATTTATGTAAAAGAATAGTTGGACTCGCAATTATACTCTCGTTATTTAGGGTTGCTGTGTGTGGCTCAATAAATAGGCCATTAAACACGAAAATAATTATTCGAATTGAAACAATAGTTCCCGAGATCAGCGCGTTCAACCAATAAACTGTACGCAACAAAGTTACAGGGTATCAGGTGCACAGATTGTAATAGTTAATAGGAACACCTCTCCTAAAAAATCAGTTACCTCAAAGCTTACAATATACCTTTCACCGCGATAATCGACCCTAAGCGACCACGGCTACGCCGGTATATTATATGTCTGGTATATTTTATCCCATAATAAACAATACTTGTCAAAAAAACCAAGTCTCGCTACCGTAAAAAGTTGTAAGATCCATGTCGGTTAATTAAAGATCTTTAATGTTTGGGACTTGGTTTTTTTGACAAGTATTGTTTTTTATGTGATCTCATTACTTTTTGTAGATAGTCCTACTTTTGTCCTTTCCGGTACTTTCTACGTCTTGTACACCAACAACGAATTTTCTTAATTAAAGCCCCAACTGCAAATGTAATTTTGTAATCTTAATATATAAAATCCTTGCGTTACTGACTGACTGACAGACACGCTACAGCCGAAACCTATTGGGCGCAGGAAGCTGAAATTTGGCATGTATGTTCCTTGGGGACTGTAAGGGCGCACTAAGAAGGGATTTTCCGAAATTCCCACGGGATCGGCCAAAACGGGTAAATTTAAAAAATTGCAGGCGTAGCTGCTGGCGTAGATTGTTTTGCCCAAACTCTTTCCATAAGTTCACGAATTGAAACAATGCCACTATTTATAATTGTTTGCGGGCTAGCTGGGAGCTCCATTACTTCTCATAGGTGTAAATAAGAGCGGATTCTTCAAGGCTTTTGCGGTCTTCGGAAAATATCCTGTTTATTGCAGCTGTTGTAACATGGCCATAAATCTTTTTCCTTGTCGACAACAACAAATTATTAACAACTCGTGTGGTATTTGCTTCGAAGATGTTTTTATAGATTTATGATGTTTTAAGCCATGGAATATGGTTACACTTTGGGTTGCAGCGGTCAAACGTCAGTTGCTCTGATGAAAAAATAATATTGTGCCACATTTGTTGGGTTTCAAGGTAAAAATCTTAAAAGCAACTGGGATATCGAAAGCACGATGATGATTTATACTATAAATCATCAGCATCACTTTACCATAAATTCTGTGGTAAAGATTTATAATCTATGATGTCTTGTACATGCAATAAGCTTCAGGAAGAGTCAAATAAAATAATACATGAATATCATCAAAAAGTCATACTTATAATGACCAGCCATTGAACTGCTGACATCGACTCACTCATAAACAGCTTTAGCTTGATAAGAGAGTTAATGAGAACGTTAGTAATTATTCCCCTGAATTGCGGCGAACCTTTTCAAAAAGAAGCAATGAATGTATATTCATTGCGATTGGGAAGCTTTGGTCCTAAACTGACAGTTGGCCAAGTACTAGCAATAGGTATAGTTCGCAAATTAGGCCTCATTAATGTTCAACTCCACAGAGTTGAACAATACCGCAGTACTTGTCTATACTTAGCTTTTTATTTTCGTTTTTTGTCTCCCGTGTTGCTAAGGATGTGTATTGTTTTCAACTCTTCTGTTACTACTATTATAATACTACATATTATATACTGCTCATTAAATTCGTTGCGTGATCCAGGACTGTTTAGGTCTCTCCGGGTCCGGGTCTTCACGAGTGACTAAACTCGGTGTCCTTTTACGGAACCTTTTATGGTCACTGCAGCTGAACCTGGCTACACAAGTAGCAATGAGGGTGGGATTAATCATATTAAAAAGGTGGTCAAAGGGTTTGCAATTTTCTACGATGTCTGAAACTAAAACTGTTGTCAATTTTCATGCAATGAAAAATAATTTCGTAGTACATTATAATTTGATTTCATTTCGATTGTCCTTGATAAAACCAATTACGATGTTCATCGAATATTGTAATTTACATGAAAAATGCACGCGCGGGAATGAGTTTTTAATCGTATGTTTACTTGTAGCGCTCTACATTAACCTGTTATAATTGAAAATAAATATTATGTTTGCAAACAAAATGCGATCCTCTTCTACTGATAAATATATTACAGATTTAATGCAACGGATTGAAAAATGGCAGAATCTTACACAATAACGCGAATTAAACAAATAACTCAAAAATAAAATCTATTTCCAAAAATGGTATCAATAGCATCCTATACAAACAGTAACAAAAGCTCTATAGCTCTTAGAACGGAGTAACTGAATACGGAATGTAACACTAAATGTGTGAAAATTGAACTACAGTGGCACGATGCCAAAAGATCACGTTCCAAGTACTCGGCAAACCGCGAATCCTACTTCACGTCGTATAAAGCTGGTTACCCACGGATTTTAGATAAAATTACTACCAGAACGACGGCTACGCGATATTGAACCCGTTCTAAAATAGGTCGTAAAATGCTTGGGATGCTTTTTCCATGAGAAAAATGCCAAGATATTGGAATGCCTACGTCATAAAAGTCGGTTATGGGATAGGAAAAGTAAAGCCTGCGGCCGTATAGCGCTTTGAAAACATTCTACGTTCACACATGACTGAAATCTGTTAATTTGACCTTGAATTTAGATTATTTTCCTTTTCAAACTAAAATGTTGACGACAATGTAGAATAGGTATTAGGTAGTATTCATTAGGTAAGCATTCATACTAAAAATATATATTTCAAATATTTTTAAACTTGAAAAATATTCACGTAATGTGATACCTAAAGCTATGTCGAGTAATCAGTAGTCTAGCTGTTAGATTTGTCCAAATTATTGTTTTTAATTTTTTGACAGCTGGGATGTCATTATTTTTATGTACCCAATACGTTAGTAAAGGCCGTAGAAGGCATAGATGATATACTATAACCAGAGAGTAGAAGGTTCAGTAGTCTGCTTCACAGATGTATAACATATACTAGATAGATACTAGATTCTTTGAAAGTCTTGTCATGTTTTTTTGACAATCATTACCGGAAATTCAATCTATTCGGATATCCAGAACGTCACTCTTAAAAACAGAATGTTGCCTTTCCTTAGGGTCGCAGCAAATAAATGATAGAAAAGTAATAGTCACGAAAACATTATTTATTTCCCACTCATACATAAAACACAGCAGGTTGAAGTTTTCCTTACTCAAACAATTTATTCTCATCACTAGCTTGTAAAACCACTAGGTAATTAGGCCCCGAAATTTGCAACTCCCGTACGTGCTGTAACATGCATTTTTTAATTTTAAGTACCAAGTACGAGCCGGGCCCAGTTTTCTACGAATGCAGGAATGAGAGCGTGTGACAGGTTGTTTTAAAGATATTTTTCACCAGAACTACCTTTTTTACAGCCTTTACTTTTTCCTGTGTATTCTGCTTCATGAGATGAAAATTGCTGTTCTGTTGGTTTTAAATTTAGTGGTTGGTGACTGTTTTGCTGAAGGTGTGGTAACAACTAATTATTATGGTTTTGACCTGTGCATAATTTAATTACAATAATGGTACTATAGCGTAAACAAGGCTTGTATATTTTATTTTTGTAACTTAATCATAAATAACATCTTAACAGATTAATATGATTTTTTATGCATACTGCTGATCGAAACATGAAAAAATGTTGCTGGTTATTCCGCAGTAGTATAAGCACATTCAACATTCTCACATCGCTATTATTGACTCTTCTAAAATTGCCGTTGCCTAAGAAATTTTCATTTCTTGGCTAATCAAATAGAACTCTGAGCTTTTCCGTACTATACACAAGCAGGCAGTAGTTTTTGACCTCTTTACATAAAATATTTACAACACATTCTCTTGGCAACACAATTATTTTACCAAGAATCCGTACAAAGATCCCAAAAGGGTATTGTGGTGGAAAATTAAGGTTATATAAGTATTCTTGTACATGAGGAAGGATAGGAATCCCTGCAAGTAATTGGCCGTGTAATACAATTCGCACTGCCGTTGCGTCAGCTCTGGAAAATTAAGTGCTAAAATCGGACGGAAATTATGCCTTTGTATCAAGGCGTAAAAAGTTACGGATGCCTAGATTCGAAGTAGTAGCCTGTATATGAAGACCATTTTCATTGTTCTACACTGTGAAACTATGTACTTAAGCTATTGGATTAGACATATCATAAAATATATATGTATGTACATATTTCAAGTGTGTCTCGATCTCTGCATACTGTATCAAAGCTAGATAAATATTATAAACAAATCGAGAAGTCCATGGCGTATGTCTTATATTTCTATAATCCCCTTAACTGCTTAGCTAAGGTTTTTGACCTCCTTGTATAATGCTAAATGGCGTTAGAATGCCTAAACTCTGCGTTAGAGACAGCCATCTTAATTCTTAAGGTACCATTTCAACTTCAAGATTATAAATGAAAATGTAGGTCATTTTAGTTTATAACCAATATATTTACTACATACATATGTACTTTTATTATGTTTTGTTCATTCTAGAAAGGAAAGAAAATGGATACTAGCAAATACATTTATCGATGCATCTATGATCCTGGAAACACCCTGGATATTTACAGGTTGATGATTATAATCAGCACAAACCTTGCAGTCTAAAGACGTAAACTGTAATAATCGTGCGATAATAATGTCTTACAGCTATTTTGCACATTAGTCAATACTGGGGTAAGTATAATCTGCGATGTAGGGAAAAGTTGTTAAAATGTGCTTGAATTTTCATGGTTTACTCGAAAATTAAAAATAGTTTTTGATCATTCATAAATCATTTTATGAATTATAATAAATTATCAAATTATAGCATTACAAGGCTAGATTTTTACGGGAAAACATTAGGGACGTCTAAATAAAATTTACTGGCGTTTTATTTATTTGGAACCAACTCAAGATCAGAACAAAAATTTAAAAAAGTAGGTACTAAACGCAAATCATAGTGAGACTAGGTTACATACATTTTACATGACCGGATAAAATTTATACTGTCTGCAAATAGAAAAAGCAAAAATTCAATTTCGATGGCGGTAAATTTTTTCTATTTATTACAATATTTTAGCAATGAAAATTGTGTTATTTTATGAAACGTATAATATTGCTGCTCTGTTTATTTTCGTAATACTTTCGTTAAGATTATTCAGCTAAGCAAATGGCTGTTAAGACCATTTGTGGTTAGATTATAAATATTTCAGTATTTTCAGTAGCCCTAACAATCCTTAACCCGGGCTCTAAAGGAAAGATCGCAACTAAGAAGTCTATGATGAAATTGACGTCGAAATATGATAAAAATAAGAAATAAAATGTTGACAATTTTTTTTTCGCAAACAGTTTATAGCCTAGTTTTTCATTCTATAATGTAGCAAAATAATATACCCAAAACAAATATAAATTTCAGTTTAATTTGTATCCAAAAGTCTCTAAGGGCAATTTCTTTGGTGAGTTGATATTCCATTATACTAGTAAGCCACAATCAAATTTCGCTGCTGACCGTATCATGTCGAGCAATAATGAGCGTAGTCAGCCGTTGGTACTGCCAACCCATTAAGGGTAGGTTGTCTCAGAAGTGCACCCAATTATTTTCTCCTGCTGACGCTACGTGGCGACGCATGTCTTAACAGCCCAGACCTTCTAAATCTGGGTTATGATAAATGACTTCAATCAAAATAGCAGCAAAAAATTACAATATGTTATTTTTCAATGGCTAAATCTTATTTAAGAAATAATATCTTAATAGACGTTTTTGAATAACTCATCACTTAAAACATCCGGTTTGGGTATTGCTGCATTGCACTTTAGTTAACCAATAATAATGTGTAAAGGCCTACGTGAATTGAATAACTTTCGAGTTCTTAAAATATTCTTAAAATATATTTTGTGTATGTACTTATGTACATGTTCTTTTACTGCAAATATTTACACAAAACAGACACACAAGAATTTTCTTACTCAAACTTATTTGTTTTTATCACTTAGTTTTGATAGACAATTAAAGTTAAATGCGTTATTTTTATTTTATCCATGCACAGTAATAATAAATCATGAACTCTAGATCATATTTTATGATCAAACTATTTTTATGACATTTTTTGGGCTCTAAATTAGTAATAAAACACGCGTGATGATCACTTTGATAAATATAATAATAATTTTCGATAAATTTAATACAACTATGGTATGGAAAATACAATTATTCAAACATTCATATTTACTAGTACTAAGACACTTCGTAGCATAACGCCGTATATGGAATGTTTATTAACAAACATAACCATATCAGGTTTATTTGAATTATTCCTTGACTATTATTTGCTTACATGTCACATAATCCAAATAAACCAGGCGCCGACATTATCTCGCCAAACATCTTCCTTTTAGATAGGCCCCACCATCTACGGTAAAATTGCGGTATTATCTAATTTCCGCGTACACTTCTGGTTGTATTTATGTGGGGCACGAGTGAGACACTAATTAAAGCTGCAATGTAACCGGAGCATGTTGTATTCCCCGCGGGCAAGACGCTGCCGCTAATTTTCCATATAGTTAGTGCCTCATCCACTGGTGCTGGCTATTTGTGTAATAGCTATTGCGTCGCTAAAGGTCGCTACAAGTATTTTCTTTTTAAAATAATGTTGGATGCGGTAGTAACGTCACTACGGCAAATCTTTAGTACATCTAATGTCAAGGCATATTTAGACCTAATTTAGAAATATAGAGTAGTTAGTAGTTAGTAAACGAGGTTCGTTTATTATTCATTGGGTGTTAATTGCGGTTTGGTTTGAATCCTGCTTTCAACAATCAAAATTGCATATTGTGCGGTGCACTACGCTCTTTTAACCAGACGTTTATTGCTGCTGGTTTGAAAGTGTAATTTGGATATTTGCATATTATGTATCAGTAGTGTTATATCTAGATGTCTTCAGCATCCTAAGGTTTGACCAAATATTTGAAGAAAGTCAATAAATTTGTACAAGAGGTATTCCTTATATTATAAAAATAGTCAAACGCAAAATCTATAAGACGTTTTTCATATTTATACAATTACGAATTCTTATATTCTATGGTAGGGGCTGAAAATCTCGCAAAGATTGTCAAATACCAGTACGTTGTAGCTAAAGACAAATTCTGATGACATGACGCATTCTCTGGATAGTAGTGACAGGTACAACCATTGTCATGACTCAGTTTTCAATGTCAATAAAACACGATACTACTTTCGCAGAAACCTACCGCACACCGTTTTATTGAAAACGTCGATAATGTTTAGTGGTCACCACAAGAATAGTTATGCAATATTAGTTTTTTAAAGTAATGAGCTATGCAGTGGTCATGAACTGCTGTCAATGACAAAATAAAAATACATTGATTCGTTTTATACAATACCGTCGTCATTAAGAGTTTCCTTTAGAAAGGAGCAAATTAACGATTGGTTTAACATCACATCCATCTTAAAATTAACGGATGATAATACATAAAAAACAGTGCTTCCAATCCCATAATAGAATGGCCAAGATTAGCAATCAGAAGTTTTAACCTAGCGAGTTTAAATCTACAGTAAAACATAGCCGAAACAGATGGGAATCAAATGGATAACAAATCGTTAAAAGGAATCCATCTTGCCGAAAAAGCGTATTTGACTTCAACAGATTAAAATTAGTGTTAGATTACAGACAAACGTTTCAGTTTGTTGTCTTCCTTTTTCTCGGCAATGGGTAATTCGCTGCAGAATGTATTTCAAATGGTAAGGTTTATGCTTTATTTAAGTTGATAGGTTGCAACATAAGCTATTTGTATATTTATAGCATTACGTCCTATCAATGAAAGACCAATGGTCCAAATACCTCGGCGAACCATAGACGAGGCCAGCCTCGTCTAGCGTATTAGCATGGGTTTTTAACTACTCAAGTGTATGTGTGAATGCTATAACTAGGATAAACTGAGTTGTGGCATTTTTTCTAAAAGACACGATAATCGAGTCTTGGTGGCTAAATTAATAAACACATTATACATACTACTTATGATATAAAGTAAGTTTGTAGATATACCATAATAAATAAAATAATACCCTAAATCTTTCAGTGTTCTATAACATCACTTTTTTGCTAGCATACCACTTACTACTACTAGAGAATTAAAATCATCAGTTATAGTCGCAGAAAACCTATTAGAGTCTAGTGTAGGAAAATGTGAAGTAATATTTAATTTCCAAAATTTTAGTTCTACCGATATTATAAATACTTTTAAGTCCCTAGAGTCTAAAAGTACAGGTGATCTCTGGGGCATATCTGTTAAGGTTTTGACAAGTATAATTGATATAGTGGCTCCTTATTTAAGCAACTTATTCAATAAGTGTACTAAATCAGGCAGTTTTCCCGATCTTACGAAACACAGTAGAATAATACCTCTGTTCAAATCCGGCAGTAAGACTGATCCTAGTAATTATAGGCCAATATCGATACTACCTGCTTTTAGTAAGGTTTTTGAAAAGATCATACTCAAGCAACAACTTAGACATTTTAATCAAAACAGCCTCCTTCATAGTGAGCAATATGGTTTTACCATAGTTCACTCGACAACAGATGCTCGAGTAGCGTTACTCAAACACATCTACAGTGCTTGGGAGCATGCCCAAAATGCTAATGGTAATTTACCGCTTGAGTGCTTAAATATGATACCAATAGTTACAAAATTTTTACTAGTAGGTTTGTTACAACGTGAAACAGCTGCAACTCCTTACAAAAATAAAATGTACAACCATTCTATTTGATTGAAATATAAGGCAATAAAACTCATGGCCACTCTAGCCATGAGTTTTATAGCCCGTTCTTTCTCGTGGTTCTACCTATTGCAGGGCGAAATTGGCAGTAAATGTAAAATCATTAAGTCATCATCATCCTCTTATCGTTATCCCAGTTTTCAATCTGGGGTCCGCTTCCTAGTCTAACCGGATTTGGCTGAATATTAGCTTTTCCACAGAGCAACTGCCTGCCTGACCTCTGCAACCCGAAGGGATAGCAATATTCCATAGTTTAGACTAGTGTCAGTTTATTTAGAAGGTATTGACGAGCTATAACGACTGTCAAAGATCTTCATGACAACCGAGACCGACGGTTTAACGTGCGCTCTGAGGCACGGGACAAGCGATAATTAACAATTCAATACGCACATAACTCCGAAAAGTCATTGGTGCGCGCCGTGGATTCGAACCCGATACCCTCTGAATGGCAGTCTGTTGGTATCTCCACTAGGCTATCGCTGCCTTTATGTAGAATCATTAAGTAATTAACTTAAATTTTGACTTTCATAAGCATCACTTTGTGGCCTAGATGAATAAATGATTTTGACTTTGACTTTGTTTCCTTTTTATATTGTAAATATTTTTCTTTGTATATAAATACGAAAGTAAAAGTAAGCCCATCATATGAATATTTTCAATAAAATATTCTCGGATGCCTCCGGCTCTTCAGGTATATCTAATCTCTACACTTTTATCAGACAAGTCCGGAGTAAAAAACCGACTCTTGAATAATTAAGAAAAACTTTCAAGTAGATGGTCGTAAGTAAGAAATAAATATCTCTTTTCTTTTTTTTTCTTTAAGTTTTCCTATTATTATTATATTATATTCTGATTGTTATCCAAATGTATTCTGATTATAATGTGATGTAGCTGATTGCTACTATGTCACTCAGATTATCCTACGCAATCTTGTTAATGAGGATTTCTGACACGAGACACACGATTAGTGAACTATGTTGTAGTTTATTAGGCCTCTGATTAGCCAACACCGATTGAAATGCAGTTTGAATAGTTGATATGAGTCTTTTAATCCACAAAATATATCAAATACTATTATCTACTATTTATCTCTTCAGGTATTAAGCTATGATCAGTATAGCTAAAATTTGGTCTGCAAAGTTGCATATTTTCTTTAGTTAGATTTAAAAATGGACTTCGGTCTCTATGGCTTAAACAACAACTACATAGCATGAATCCACCAAGATGAATTGTTCCGTGAAGTCAAATCAGCACTTTATTATTTTGCTTTCTCTGTATTTGGGCGATTCTTATTAGGAATATATTGTGTTATTTTTTTTTTTATCGTATTTACAATTCTTTATCTACCTTTCTGAGCCCAATACCCATTTCTAAGGAAAATCTAAAGTGCTGATAAACGGTCAACAAAGAGACCCTGCAAGGATAAGTACGTTTTAACTTACGAGGTAAATAGTCCTAAAAAAATAGTCATCTTCCTTAGTTAAAGAAGCAAGTGGAAAATTTCCAGAATATTCCAATTTGTTTTAGATCCACTACCGCGAGTGAGGCCCTACTTATGCACGCGATACCCGAAAGATTATTTGTATGTATTTTAATAAGAATCCATAAAATATTCATGTATTCGTTACGAAAGTTAACACGTGTAAACTTTTACAAAAACTGGGTCAGTTTCCCATCGTATCTATCAAGTGAATGTATTGTACATGGTGTGTACATGTCAATGTGTATATACATATGCGTCTGTGTGTGTGTTTTGCAACACAAACTACACGAGATTCCATGCCGCGTTTGTTGTTCTGAAGAAAACCAATTACAACGATTTACGCATTACGTGCGAACCGCATGTCATAAAATATGTTGATAGTTTGTATGCACGATAATAGATAGCAATACTTCTTCTACGTAACAGAAAAGGTGAGTTATTTTTTACATTATTTGAAGGCTCGTACTGAAGACAGACAAAAAATGGTTTATGGCGCGTGAAAGAAAGGCACATTGAAATTACCATGAATCATAGCCGTAAGGGTTGTCTTCGGAAAAACAAAACAAATACTAAAAACATACATATATTCGAGAAATATTGGCAAACCACACATAAGACCATCACTCTTCTAGTTTAATTATGTGATGTTGAAATTAAACTAGAGAATGATGAATAATTACTGTATTTTATTAATAAATCTGCACATTATATATAATTGCATGCAAGGTCATGGTTTAAGGTGTTCGCAATTTTAGTTTATTTGCTTTGAACGCCCAATATCTGAATCACTTTAGAGAGAGTCGATACCAATATAACTATTAAAGTTATTATTAATAAAATGCTTACAGCCGGAAAAGGCTTCATGGAACATTCTTTAATGAAAATTTAGAATTATTATAAACACACACACCATCCATGCATTCATATATGCAAATGCACACTGTAACATAGGTACCAATTGTGTAGTTACATAGATGACGTATTATACTTATGTAATCATGTTGATAATTTTATATACTGCTTATAAATTATTTACTTTCTGTAGTCACCCACACTTCAAATAAGATCTAGTACCCATAGCCCCAAACAGCGGTATTCATTGATAGATACATATTAACTTAGTTATATCTAAAACATTCAATATTTTATTAAAATTTTGATAGTAGCTGAGCCCTCAACTACTCCAGCTTTACTTAGGGCTGCTGTACCGCACCCGTCAGATATAGCATGGTGTTATATAGCCCATAGTCTTCCTCGATAAATGGGCTATCCAACACAAAAACAATTATTCAAATAAAATCAGTAGTTAAAGCGATTATAGTTATAGTCACTCGCCTGTATCCCCGAAGGGGTAGGCAGAGGTGTAATATTTCACCCACATTTCGCCATGAATTTTTAGGTCCCACTTAATAGGGGGTGAGCCTATTGCCGTACCGGGCACATTACCAGACTCCGTGCTGCTACTGAAAAATACCTTACGGAAAAACCCAATAACACTTTGCCCGACCCGGGAATCGAACCCGAGACCTCCCAATCCCACGCGCACATTTATGCCGCGAGACCAACGAGGCAGCGATTAGTAGTAGTAGTAATCGTCTTTATTGTACCAAATAAATTTACAATAATGAACCTTAACAAAAATAACAGATAGTACCTACAATTGGCGGCCTTATCACTATAAAGTAATCTCTTATAGGCAACCTTTGGAAGGATAAGTATAAAACGGATTCAGAAAAAGGGTAGTTTGGCGATCTTTATTGATAAAGCTTAATAATACAATTATATCCATAGATAAATAACCATATACATACATAAACTATATACTTTTAGTTCATTACACCAAACAAACAAACTCATCCGCTTTCAAATATTAGTAATACCTACATTAAGAATGGATACTGAAATATCGAAGTTAATTTATGGCCGTTATAATCGTGAATCGAAACTGAGACAATTGACATCAGTGTTCACTTGAAACTATGCCCGTCTGTACACTCCGTTCAACAGACACTTAGCAAATTCTATGCCACTTAGCCTAGCGTTTGCTACTTAGTCACCACACTGCACTTGTCAGTCACTTAGACAAAGTTGCAGATGTAGAATTGGCAAATGTCTGACTTGTGAATTACCTAACCAACCTGAGCTAAGCAAGTGCTCTGTATGCCACTCAAAGTCAAATTCCCATCTGGTCAAACATATTATTATGTACTTTAATTCATGTAAATGTGCCACCCTTCGTGTCCACTATTCTTAACTTATACGGACGATAACAATGAGAATTAGATACCTACTTTATGAAGAATATATAGGTACTTTATCATGTTATTTCGTGGCATATTATTATAGTTAAATCGAGGTAAAAAAACAAATACGGTGAGTGTAAAGATTTAAACCCCAATAACAATAAAAAATTTAGTTAAAAATTTCTTCACTAAATGCACAAAACTATGGCTAATCCCTTTAAATGATTATTTAGGAAATGCAATGGTTTGCTTTCTTCCTTGATGTTAACTTATTGCATCTTGTAATTGATTTCATACGAACTAAGAAAACGAGGTAATAGAAACTAAACTTCCATTTAAGTAAGCTGAATAATTTCAAAACCTAGAATCAGAACAAGCGTATACAGCGACGCACGCAAGCCGTGAATTCGACACAGTTCAACGCAGCGCAGTATTTTGTGAGCAATGTATTATCAAAGATTATTAACACACTAGAAGATTTTTTTGCCCGCGGTTACACCCGCGTTATTTAAAGTTACTGCTCCGCTCCCGTCGCTCATAGCGTGATGTTATATAACCTATAGCCTTCCTCGATAAATGGGCTTTCTAACACTGAAATAATTTTTCAAATCGAACTAGTAGTTCCTGAGATTAGCGCGTTCAACCAGACAAACAAACAAACAAACTCTTCAGCTTTATATATTAGTATAAGATACAACGACACGCACGTGTGCAGAAGAGCTTCGTACATAGTTTGGACTGCTCTGGCTTGGAGCGCTACACCGCCACGGCGCCGAAAGATCAATTAGATCGGGATCTGGTGCACTAATTGGCTCCACAGGAATTCTACAACAATTTGACCTCGAAACAGGTCAGTAAACGCAAGGCTGCTTCGGTGACGAGTACGACAACAAAAGGTTCGACAGCGGCGAGTATGTGCTTAGAACAAAAGCATAGCTGGCACAGCAGAGCTATGGTTTTGGTGACTCTGTTTACGCATAGACTTACTTTGTATACATCTGAATACTCGTTCTACCACCACTGTAAAATTACTGCAACTGCATCCAAAATTCATACCGTGCATTCTATTAAAGATATGTGCCCAAAGGAAACATTCGCTTCACCGCACCACCATACAGCCGGCCCTATAAATATTTAATATAATTTTCTAGAAAACTAAATAACAGTTTATAGTCTTCGTTAATTCAAATTCAAATTCAATTTTACTTATCAAAAAAACACAGATACATTAAAATATAATTTTTACATAAAATTAAACTTAAGGCTAAGCGGTTTATTAATAAATTAGAAAGAACACCACTCCTGTACTAGTAAAAAAAACTGTATCACAGTAAGTGGGTTCTCCCTTTACAAGTTCTTGTTATGTATTTTAAAAATACCACAGAATAATTATAATATTCGTAAACAAAAATAAAAAGGTAAAGCATAAAAATCTGTTTCTAATTAATAGGTACATATGTATATAACATTGACGCATTTATTATTAAATTTGCGTGTTGTGCATTTTGTAGAAAACTTAAGTGTAACATACAAAACTACGAGTCAGCTGAATCGTGAACAGTGTTAGTGTGTTAGTAATAGTTGTGTTTAGCATTTATTTATAATAATTACATAATGTGCGTTTATCCAAACTCGATTAAATTACATATAATGTTAGCCTACTAAGTTTATAACTAATGTTGAAAGATATAATTATGATAACCAAATGATTTGAAAGTTAGTTAAAGCGAGTTTAGTATGTAGCAAGTGGAGTGAAGCCTAAGTATCGCCATAATCAACGGTGTTGATATATCTCCTCTCTGCCATAATTTTCGCCGGACAGTCAATAGAGCCTGTGTTGTGTTTGCTTGGCTTTTTGTAGTGCAAGCAGGTAGCGCACGTTGGTTCGTCTGCTTTTTTGGTGCATTCCTTTATTGAATGTCCACGATCACCACAATGTCCACAGGTGTATGTTGTCTCCCGGCAAGTCTTAGCTGCATGGCCATATTGCTGACATTTGAAACACCGAGTCACTAAGGTAAAGTCTTTAACAGGGCACGAAGAGCAGTTTATAAAAACTCGGTCTTTTTTGATGAGGGCTTTCCTTAACACTGCAGAGACTTCTATGATGAAATTGCAGGTCTCACCGTCCTTCTTACCTGACTTATGGCTTAGTTTGACGCTATTAAGGAATGTTTCAAGGTCGCAATCTGGCATCACTTCGGCAACATTTTGGTGGTATAGGCAGGAAAAAACTTCCCTTTCTTGCATACAAGTGGGCACACCTATTATCACCACCCTCGGTCGTCGCTTATGAGGCTCATCTATCTTAAGACCTGAGCTCGTGAGCTGCACTGATTTCTTGAGCTTCTCAATGTCATCTCTGGAATCAGTACTAATTATGACACCGCCATTTTTTATTTTGTGTAGGCCCCGTACGTGCAGTTTCATCTGCTCAGGGCTAATAATCTTTTGGACAAGGGATTTTGTGTCCTCGCTCGACTTCAATTTATCACCAGGATAAATGGCTACTGAGTTCATTTTCTTCGGCTGTATAAAATTATTAGGTCCTTTTTTTACCATGTCCGCAAATGAAGTGGTCTCGGGAGGTTTTGATGTTTCTTCAATGGTCCGGGTGAGGTCTTGTAGCCGCTGTGATAGGTCTAACTGATCTTGAAGTGACTGTACAAATGTTTGGGCTTGGACGAGTCTAATCTTCAGGGCCTGGTACCGTACCGCCATATGCGATGTGGCAGTACCCACAGTACGGCACAAATTGTTGATACGCAACTTCTACTCTGAGTTCATTTTGCCCTCAGCTACGATAGCGCACACCCCATTGAGACTTTCTTCAATCACGGTCATCCACGAGTGTATCTCCGGTGTTTGCATCACATCGCGAACATCTTCACTTTGGCTCGGCGGATTAGGTCTCGTTGCGGGTGCAGGTGCAAGCTCTGCCGACGGTGTAGGAGGCGGGGAGTGCAGGGTCTTGCTACTTCGGTTGAAGGGGCTGTGGTCCATTATGGGTGTTGATCTACTAAATTCTCTTAAACACGATCCATATTTAAAATTAAAGTTATATTCATTACACTGGTAAGTTTAAAACCGATCGCCGGCAAACAAGGTCACGATTCAGCACTTTATATGTTTATTTTAATTGATTTTTAACACGTCTGTACTCAACGAAAGGTGCTTCTAATGAATCATTTTTAATTTTAATTTGTTAACATTAAAACATTTTTTTTTGTTAACGCCGATCGTTTGGTTGTATAAGTATTACATAATACTATACATCGTGTTTTTTCAGTCAGTGTTTTCCCGAAAAGTATGTACTCGGGCTGAGTATGATATAGAAGCTACGCATAATATTTATTTTACTTACAAAATAAAAAATGTATTTAAAATTTTCTTTAAATTCAGCATTTCATAGGACAAAAATGTGTCATGGTCATGAACGAAGGGTAAGCAACTTTTTGGGTTAAAAATAAAGTGCATTGACCTTACACATCGACCGCCACGTTGTTATGCTATGAAAAAATAATTATGCGAAAAAAAAATCGTTAAATATATATTTTTATATATTTCGTAAAATAAATGTTATTGGTAGCTTCTATATAATGGGCTAAGTAGATACTTTTCGGGAAAACACGGTGTATATACCTAACAAAATTATATAATAACATTATAATAAGCACACTGGTTTCATATGCCATATTTTCCGTAGAATATTTTGCAAAAAGGGTGCATAGGGTTCCCACCAAAAACTTAGGGTCCCAAGCCAACCTCACCTGCAAGTGGTGCACCTGCCGATCAACGGACGAGGCTCTGGCAAACAAAATATTTCCGATAAGCGGCAATAGGCTCGCCACCTATTACGTGGGATCAAAACACTGGCGAAAAGTGGGCGTTTAATATGCCTCTGCTTACCCCTTCGGGGAAACAGGCGTGAGTCTATGTATGTATTTTCACAGTAAAGTTAGATTAATAGTTCTCGATATAACGAATGTTCATATTTACCTGTGCGAAATATCTTTATGCTACACTTATAATTATGTCATAACAACTTATTCTTGACTAAGATAGTGATACGCTTAGTATTAAATATAATATGATTTATACACTACTAAAATATATACACTACTAAAATATAATTCGCTATAAGTCATAATAAGGGAACCGTTATCCGCCAAGCTGCATCAAAATATTACCCCAACCCTGTTTGTCGAGAATGATAATATAAAAGCAAACTTATAAAAATGGAGATATTGAAAGAATCCTGCTACGCCACAAACATAAATAAAAGAAGAAAAAATGTTTTTCAAATTTTAATATCGTCATTAATTTCCATTGCTAACTACTACTCGTACCTTAGATTAACCAATGGCCAGTAGTTCTGTAGAACAACAGCATTTATAATAATTTAGCTGTGGTTAGACTAGCTTTGGAAATTTTAGTTAGAACTAGTCTAAGTGAAAAACCACAAGCATGTGGTCTTCCGGGATGGCTCTAATGCGTATTTGTCTGAATCCACATTGAATATGAGGTATTGCTTGCAATATAGTTTTCTTGGAATAGATTTAATCAAAATTTGTTCCATTATTGCGTACACATAATACTCAGTAAAGAAAGAATTTTTGTGCAATTTGTCTTTAGTCATGAGGTTTACATCTCATTTTACTTCTTTTTGATTTTTTTTATTTCCAAGCTAAACTAAAATTACCGGATTTATATTGTCTCCCCGCAAAAATAGTGCAGGTTCTTATGTCTATGTATAAATTATATAATTTACAACTAGTTAAAGCGCCGCTTGGTGCTTTTATCTTTAGTAAATAATTACTGTCTGTGTGGTGACGGATTAAGAATACGGAATGTCACCACCCCATATCATCCCATGGGTGTCGTAAGAGCCGACAGAGGGAGCATATTATGGAGATAACAACACTGTAAGAGAAGGAAAACTTGATATAAACCCTATACCAACTCGTTTGGCCAGCGTGGTATAGTAGGCCAATTCCTCCTTTCAAAGGAGAGGCCTAAGTCCAGCAGTGGACTGTTAAAGGCTGATGATGATGATGAAATAATTATAATTCAGTCACTGCTCGAGTATTTTTTGTGGAAATACACTAACATTTAATTTTATATATTTTTTATGAAGAAACTTTCGTTACTACCTTAACCGGATCATGACCTTCTTGCCTTTTTGCCATATTTATTGATTTTATGATCTTTGGAATGTTATTATTTTATTATATTGTCATTGATTTTACTGAATTTTTGTCTGACTTGATTAACTTCTCTAGACCGCGCGCCGCCTTCGCGTGGGATTTATCGCGACAAAAGTAGCTCATGTCACTCCCCAACCTCCTTATTATCTCCACATAGAAATCATGCCATAACATTTATCCGTTGAGACGTATAAAAAGAACAAAAAATCATATACTTTTTCCCATTCATAACATTAGTATATATAAATTACAGTATTAAAGACAAACTTTCCTGTTGTCTTTGATTAACAAAATTTAAAAATTATAATGATAATAAATACGTTAAAGTAATTAGGTATTGTTTAATATATTGACTTTTCTTAAAACAAAATATTAACTGGCGCTATGGATTCAGGTATGTATATACCTAAAATATCCAGGCTCCTGCCACTGAAATGGAAAAACGTACTTAACGATATAGCGAGTTTACTTTTATAGTTTTTATTTCTTCCCGGAGAGTTCTTACTCAGATTTTATTGATGCCTCGTGGAACCATAATGTGCAGTATGATTTAATACTGTATTTAACTTGGTTTTATATCTACTCATTATATTCATGTAAGTGAAATATAACACCAATACGTTTAATGAAACTATTCATGTTACGAGAATAGTTGATAAACTAATTTTAATTTATAAATGAATGATTGAAAATAGTAATTATTATAAGATATTTGCGAGTGACAGATATTGAGTTTATTATGTAATTGAACATGTACAAATTACTATCGTACGCTGTTAGACAGCCAGATAGATATGGTAAACTAATTATTATGTTGTAAAGTCTATCTCTAAATCTACAATGTTTGATAAATAAATTTAGTTTCAAATCTAATAATTAGACTTGTCGAATATACTCGTAACAACAATTAATATCAATTATATTCAAACACTATTTTGTGATTCGACTCGAATGAAATATTGCCCTGTGCAATATTTATTCATGTTGAATTTACCAAACGGCACGCACAATATTTATGTAGTGAGTATTAGAAGTATTCTATAGATTTTCAAGTACGAGTCTCTTCACATGAGAAGGGTCAGATCGTAGCCACGAATGCGGATCAGCTATGTGTCATCTTTGAAAATAATGTTGAAATATAGAATTCTGAGAGAGATAAATGTTTGATAGGTACATACATAAATCACTTTCGGTAACTGACTAACTAACTGTATCGAATTCGAAAACATGTTGGGTTAATTGAAGCTTTTTTGGCATGAAAAAAATATTTGTAATATCATCCAAAATCCGTCCATAGGCGAAAGGTACGCGCTGTCAGATTATTTTCAGTGGGCTCTTGCAAGTCCAACTCTGGGTTGCGTTCGCCTATGCGCAGAATGGTCGAGTCCTATAATAGGTCTTTTGAACATATAGACATTTTTACGTGTCCTATCTATAGGTTCAAAAGACTCATACTTAAGGAGCTCACATGAATTTCTCGCTTTCTTTCTTCATATTTTCTTCAACTTTTTCTCACTATTAATTTATTTTATATTGAAAGGTTAAGTATTTTCTATTATATATATAATCTGCCACTCTAGTGATTTTTTCTATGTACCTATCCTACTGATAATCTGTGAACAGCGTTGTGGGAGTATTGTGATGAATATTATGTAATGTTACTTTCCGTATTTTATATTGTAGCTGCTTGTTGTTCCTTTTGAATAAAATAAAAAAAATATGGTACGAAAATCTTACAATCTAATTTGCAAACCTTCCAATTTCTTCAGAAATATCGCACCCCGATATCACATAGCAAAATATTTGCAAATCTAATGCTGTAGTTCATACGGCCCTAGCATTCTTGTTAACCCTCTAATTAAGGTAAGAGGTTATGCTAGGGAAGGTTCACTTTAATAATGATACGGAAGCGATAATCCGTTAACCTTTAATTTAGCAGTTTAAAACTTTATTGATTGTCTAGTTCTAAACTCTTAATGATCCCTTTATTAATACACAATTTATCGACTACTTGGAATCCAGTCATCAGCAAATGTAAACAACGCCACAGTGACACGGCTCATCTGTATAATATAGACGTCATTAGTGTAGCGTGTTGAAGTACTGATCGACAGTGCGATTAACAACCAGTTTCAATATCTGATCTATCCATGGATTTTGAGATTTGAGATTCGAGATTCGTGTTTGACATATATTGTATGGAGCTGACGTCAAAATCGAATCTAAAATCTCAAAAAAATGGAAAGATCAAATATTGAATTCAAAAACGCGCATTACACAAGACGGGGCTGCGCTATCACCAGCCCTTCAGCGATTACGGTCATTGCAAGACGGTCGAAACGACGGCAAACATCTATACCATAAATTAGATGAATTTACACAATTAAAGCTTATTACGTAATTTTCTATAAAATAAATAATTTATACAATATCTGCTTACGAACAATAATTTTTCAATTATTCTCTTAGCCTAAAAAGCAGTAGCATAAAAAAAAATATTTTCTAAAATCATGAAACGATTTCGATTAGGAATGGTAAATATTGCAATTGATTTTGTTCTGGCTAGATTATGTTATTGAAGCCCTTATGTTTGGCAAATCATTTCACGTCACTGTCACTTCAAAAATTTTTGTCCGTGTTCATTCTATAAAATTATATTATTTTGCAAACGCACACTTATCAGCACCCGACCAAAATTTTCTCATCTTAAGTTAACGGCGCGGCGCCGAAATATGAGATGAGTCTGTTGCGAGGTAGGTAATATACCTATGTGTGTACCAACAAGAATTTTGGATGCCAATCGACTTCATAACCGCAGACCTAACAGATATAACATTGAATGCGACGAATGTCGTGGTGTGTGTTGATGCATGCCTTAAATAGACCGGACAGTGATTATCGTCGTTCAAAGTAATCCCATAGGCATGCTACTACAAAATACATATGTAATAGGAAGCATCACTTTCTTAACACTTTCACAGCGGATCACGATCTCAGCTCGGCATTCATATTTTTCTCTTATTCGCGAATCACGAGTAGCGCTCGTGATCGCCTTTCATACTGTTTATTAGAAAAACACGACGTCTTATCGTGAGCCGCGTTGTACGCGTTTGTAGCTGAGTTAATATGCTACACACACATATGCAATGTTTGTATGTAGTTAGAACGCGAGAGCTACAGTCGGCGATCACTGTTTTCGGCGCGAAATGGCTTCATCACAACGTAATTTTTTACGCATGAAATTGTTGATTTATTACAAAACATGTTTTATGTATATGTTATGATAATTAGTGCTTCAAAAAGTACCACACACTAAAAATTATCACATTTGAAAAGACCTAAGGAGTCTGTATGACTTTTTTTTAATTGAAAAAATGACAATTTTTAATTACTTTTAATAAATTAACATAAATAATATCATTTTTTTTATTAATTATCCATAAAATACAATAGTAGATTTTATATAAGTACACAAAAAGAATTATCCATATACTCCTGTCCGTTATTTTTCTATGATGTTAACAATTATGCAGAAAATCCCCCGCGTACCGTATCAAGCGGCGCTCTAAACGCTCCGCTGTCAAAGTGTTAATCACCACTTCGAAAAGTGACTAGATGGGTACCTATTATTTTTAAATAAATATAAATAAGTTTCATCATCAGCAAAATACTCTTTCTGTTGAAGTCATTCACAGACTATCTGACGAATCGATTCATCAAATCTATAAAAACATAATCATCAGTAAAAACATTTTAAACGATGTTGGAAGTACTGTAATATAGCCTTACTTATTTGAAAACTAGTAGATATTTTAGTTCGCGATCGTACATATTCTAGACAATAATCCGACGTCCAAACTTCAATAAATCAGCTCAAAATTTGCTATTACGTCATCGTTCGATGTGCTAATTGGCGTTTCATTGTACTTACCTTCTTTGTTCATAAATTTCGTGAGTAGCACGTACCTACGTAGTACCTTATTTATGCCGAATATTAGTTAGTAACTATTTGATCATTAGTTAGTTCACTTTGTTACGACTAACGTACATCACTATGAATGTGGTATGGCCTATATACCTAGGTCAAATATTGTTAGTGATGTATCGGTCTACCGCAATATGTCAACTTCAACCTTTAGGCTGTTAGCAAATACATCGGAATATGAACATCAAATAATTCTCGCAGTCATTCGTGTTTAAGTTTAATTTTTTTTTACAGCCTTTCATTGTTGGACTAATGCATTTCCTAATTTGCTTCGCAGTTACACTGTGAGTCATCAATCTGTTGTCATGAAGATCTTTGACAGTCGTTATAGAGCGTCAGTACCTTCTAAATAAACTGACACTAGTCTAAAACTTGGAATATCGCTATCCATTCGGGTTGTCGAGGTCAGTCAGGCAGGCGCTCTGTGGAAAAGCTAATATTCAGCCAAATTTGGTTATACTAGTCAGCGGACCCCAGGATAAAACTGGGATCACTCTAGGAGGATCAAGACTACGCTGGCCAGATAGGTTGATATAGGGTTTGTTGTCAAGATTCTGTCTCTACGAAGTGATACTATTTGCTACGTGTCTTTTCCTTAGTCGTCCCTTACGTCACCCATCGCATGAAATGGGGTAGTGAATTTTGAACGGACGAATTAATTTACTGAAAAATAAACAAGTAAATAAGTAAGTATATCTAACTTTTCTAATCTAAATTTTAGATAAGATACATTTAAGCTAAATCTGGATAAGCTATATTTTATTTTTATGAAGGCTAGATTTTTACGATAAGTTGAATGACTCTACATCAGGAGATTTCAAGAGTCATGGCATCAAATTAAAAGTTTCGTAGATTTATAAGTTCGCAAGTGTATTTTTTATATGAGGACGATAGTAATTATTTCCCTGAATTGCGGCAAACCTTTTCAAAAAGTAGTAATGAATGGTAGATTTATTGCGATTGGGAAGCTTTGGTCCTAAACTAACAGTTGGCCAAGTACGTGCAATAGGTATAGTTCGCAAATTAGGCCGCATTAATGTTCAACTCCACAGAGATGAACAATACCACAGTGCTTGTCTATACTTAGCTTTTTATTTTCGTTTTTTGTCTCCCGTGTTGCTAAGGATGTGTATTGTTTTCAACTCCTCTGTTACTACTATTATAATACTACATATTATATACTGCTCATTAAATTTGCGTGATCCAGGACTGTAGGTCTCTCCGGGTCCGGGTCTTCACGTGTGACTAAACTCGGTGTCCTTTTACGGAACCTTTTATGGGCACAGCTGAACCTGGCTACACAAGTAGCAATGAGGGTGGGATTAATCGTATTAAAAAGGTGGTCAAAGGGTTTTCAATTTTCTATGAAGGCTAAAACTAAAACTATTGTTAATTTTCATTCAATGTACAATCATTTCGCAGTACTTTATAATATTATTTCGTTTGTCCTTGATAAAACCAATTAAGATGTTCATCGAATATTTACATGAAAATTGCACGTGCGGGAATGAGTTTTTAATCGTATGTTTGCTTGTAGTGCTCTTACATTAACCTGTTTTAATTGAAAATAAACATTGTGTTTGCAAAAATAAATGCGATCCACTTCAACTGATAAATAATTTTGCCGATTTAATGCAAGGGATTCAAAAATTGAAGTACCTTACTTAACAACGCGAAGTAAACAAATAATTTGAAAATAAAATCCAGTTCCAATAATGGTATCAATAGCAGACTAAACAAATAGTAACAAAAGTTCTATGGCTCTTAGAACGGAGTAACTGAATACGGAATGTAACACTAAATGTGTGAAAATTGAACCACAGTGGCACGATGCCAAAAGATCACGTTCCAAATACTCGGCAAACCGCGAATCCTACTTCACGTCATATAACGCTGGTTACCCACGGATTTTAGATAAAACTACTACCCGAACGACGGCTTCGTGATATTGAACCCGTTCTAAAATAGGTCGTAAAATGCTTGGGATGCTTTTTCCATGAGAAAAATGCCGAGATATTGGAATGCCTACGTCATAAAAGTCGGTTAAGGGATTGGAAAAGTAAAGCCTGCGGCCGTATAGCGCTTTGAAAACATTCTACGTTCACACACGACAGAATTCTGTTAATTTGTCCTTGAATTTAAAAATTGTTTTATTTTTTAAACTTAAATGTTGACGACAATGTAGAATAGGTATTAGGTAATATTAATGAGGTAAACGTTTCATACTAAAAATATATATTTCTAATATTTTTAAACTTGAAAAATATTCACGTAATATAGGTACCTAAAGCTATGTTGAGTAATCTGCTGTTAGATTTGTCGAAATTATTGTTTTTAATTTTTTGATACCTGGGATGTCATTATTTTTATGTACCCTATACGTCAGTAAAGGCCGTAGAAGCTTGGTAGAAGCCAAAGAAATATAACCTTAAGTCATAGAAGTAACACTAAATAACAACAGCGGTTGCTATGATTGATATCTTCTTTCTAATGGCACCAAAGAAATATAACCTTAGAAGCAATGAATACAGATTTACATAATATCTATGCACTATGGTAGGTTCAGTAGTCTGCTTCACAGATGAAAGTCTTGTCATGTTTCTTTGACAATCATTACCGGAAATTCAATCTATTCGGAACAAAACGTCACTCTTAAAAACAGAATGTTGCCTTTCCTTGGGTTCGCAGCAAATAGATGATAGAAAAGTAATAGTCAAGAAAACATTATTACTTTCCCACTCATCCTAAAACACAGTAGGTTGAAGTTTTCTTTACTCAAACAATTTATTCTCATCACTAGCTTGTAAAGCCACTAGCTAATTGGGCCCCGAAATTTGCAACTCCCGTACGTGCTGTAACATGCATTTTTAAATTTAAAGTACTAAGTACGAGCCGGGCCCAGTTTTCCACGAATGCAGGAATGAGAGCGTGTGACAGGTTGTTTTAAAGATATTTTTCACTAGAACTACCTTTTTCACAGCCTTTACTTTTACCTGTGTATTCTGATGAAAATTGCTGTTCTGTTGGTTTTAAATTCAGTGGTTGGTGACTGTTTTGCTGCAGGTGTGGTGACAACTAATTATTATAGTTTTGATTACAGTAATGGTACTGTAGCGTAAACAAGGCTTGTATATTTTACCTTTGTAACTTAATCAAACAGATTAATATGAATTTTTATGCATACTACTGATCGAAACATGAGAAAAATGTTGCTGGTTATTCCGCAGTAGTATAAGCACATTCAACATTCTCACACCACTATTAAGTTTGAGCATGTGTCCACTTATCGTTCTCAATTGAATTGGCTTCCCATTTGTCAATGCCGTAGCATGCGTGCTCTCACAACTCTCTATAGTATTCTTACGTCTCCTACTCCCCCTGAGTATTTAACGCCCCTCTTCCAGTGCCTAGGGTCTAACCATGCTCGTAACCTTCGCTCTTCTAATAACCTGCTTCTCATGGTTCCCACTCACAGCTCTAATTTTCTTCACTCTTCTTTTACTGTACAATCAGTCCTTCTCTGGAATGCCCTTCCTCTTGAGATCAGGATGGCCAGGACCAAGTGCACATTTAAGTTCAGAGTTAAGGAACTCTTGTTGGCCGAGACAGCCGGTGTATCATAATTCATTTATATTTCATTTTGTCTTTTAATATGTATATATTTATATATGTATATTATATGTAGATGTACTAGTATGTAGTAATAATATGTATTATTTGAAATTATGGTTTTATATATTATATATATATATATATATATATATATATATATATATATATATGTAAGTGCAAACTCATGGTTATTTTCATTATATTTATATAGCGCCTACTTCTTTTTTCTCTGCACCATTCAAAGGTAGACTGGGAGATAATGCCCATGGCATTAAGTCCGCCTGTATACGCTGCGTATATAAAGTTAAAAAAAAAACAATTTTTGACTCTTCTAAAATTGCCGTTGTCTAATAAATTTTCATTTCTTGGCTAATCAAATTTAACTCTCAGCTTTTCTGTACTATACACAAGCGGGCAGTAGTTTTTGACCTCTTTACATAAAATATTTACAACACATTCTCTTGGCAACACAATTATTTTACCAAGAATCCGTACAAAGATCCCAAAAGGGTATTGTGGTGGAAAATTAAGGTACTTATTCTTGTACATGAGGAAGGATAGGAATCCCTGCAAGTAATTGGCCGTGAAATACAATTCGCACTGACGTTACGTCAGCTCTAGAAAATCAAGTGCTAAAATCAGACGGAAATTATACCTTTGTATCAAGGTATAAAAAGTTAAGGATGCCTAGATTCGAAGTAGTAGCCTGTATCTAAAGACCATTTTCATTGTTCTACACTGTGAAACTATGTACTTAAGCTATAGGATTAGACATATCATGAAATATATATGTATATTCATATTTCAAGTGTGTCTCGATCTCTACATACTATATCAAAGCTAGATATACCTATATTATAAACAAATCGAGAAGTCTATGGCGTATGTCTTATATTTCTATAATCCCCTTGACTGCTTAGCTAACGTTTTTGACCTCCTTGTATAATGCTAAATGGCTTTAGAATGCCTAAACTCTGCGTTAGAGACAGCCATCTTAATTCTTTAGGTACCACTTCAACTTAAAGATTAGTAATGAAAATGTGGGTCATTTTAGTTTATAACCAATATATTTGCTACATATGTACTTTTATTATGTTTCGTTCATTCTAGAAAGGAAAGAAAATGGATACTAGCAAATACATTTATCGATGCATCTATGATCCTGGAAACACCCTGGATATTTACAGATTGATGATTATAATCAGCACAAACCTTGCAGTCTAAAGACGTAAACTGTAATAATCGTGCGATAATAATGTCTTACAGCTATTTTGCACATTAGTCAATACTGGGGTAAGTATAATCTGCGATGTAGGGAAAAGTTGTTAAAATGTGCTTCAATTTTCATGGTTTACTCGAAAATTAAAAATAGTTTTTGATCATTCATAAATCAGGCTAGATTTTTACGGGAAAACATTAGGGACGTCTAAATAAATTGACTGGCGTATTAATTATTTGGAACCAACTCAAGATCAGAACAAATTTTTTAAAAAGTAGGTACTAAACGCGAATCATATGACTAGGTTACATACATTTTACATGACCGGATAAAATTTATACCGTCTGCAAATAGTGAAAAGCAAATATTAAATTTCAACGGCGGTATATTTTTTCTATTTATTACAATATTTTAGCAATCAAAATTGACGTCGAAATATGATAAAAATAAGAAAATAAAATGTAGACAAAAATTTTTTCGCTGACAGTTTATAGCCTAGTTTTTCATTGTATAATGTAGCAAAATAATATACCCAAAACAAATATAAATTTCAGTTTCATTTGTATCCAAAAGTCTCTAAGGGCAATTTCTTTGGTGAGTTGATATTCCATTATACTAGTAAGCCACAATCAAATTTCGCTGCTGACCGTATCATGTCGAGCAATAATGAGCGTAGTCAGCCGTTGGTACTGCCAACCCATTAGAGTAGGTTGTCTCAGAAGTGCACCCAATTATTTTCTCCTGCTGACGCTACGTGGCGACGAATGTCTTAAACAGGCGAATTATTATGTACGACGTTTCAGTACATTTTGCGAATTTTATTTGCGTTTTCTTTCAAGATGACCTTCTAAATCTGGGTTATAATAAATGACTTCAATTAAAATAGCAGCAAAAAATTACAATATGTTATTTTTCAATGGCTAAATCTTATTTCAGAAATAATATCTTAATAGACGTTTTTGAATAACTCATCACTTAAAACATCCGGTTTGGGTATTGCTGCATTGCGCTTTAGTTAACCAATAATAATGTGTAAAGGCCTACGTGAATTGAATAACTTTCGAGTTCTTAAAATATTCTTAAAATATATTTTGTGTATGTACTTATGTACATGTTTTTTTACTGCAAATATTTACACAAAACAGACACACAAGAATTTTCTTACTCGAACTTATTTGTTTTTATCACTTAGTTTTGATAGACAATAAAAGTTAAATGCGTTATTTTTATTTTATCCATGCACAGTAATAATAAATCATGAACTTTAGATCATATTTTATGATCAAACTATTTTTATGACATTTTTTGGGCTCTAAATTAGTAATAAACCACGCGTGATGATCACTTTGATAACTATAATAATAATTTTCGATAAATTTAATACAACTATGGTATGGAAAATACAATTATTCAAACATTCATATTTACTAGTACTAAGACACTTCGTAGCATAACGCCGTATATGGAATGTTTATCATCAAACATAACCATATCAGGTTTATTTGAATTATTCCTTGACTATTATTTGCTTACATGTCACATAATCCAAATAAACCAGGCGCCGACATTATCTCGCCAAACATCTTCCATTTAGACAGGCCCCACCATCTACGGTAAAATTGCGGTATTATCTAATTTCCGCGTACATTTCTGGTTGTATTTATGTGGGGCACGAGTGAGACACTAATTAAAGCTGCAATGTAACCGGAGCATGTTGTATTCCCTGCGGGCGAGACGCTGCCGCTAATTTTCCATATAGTTAGTGCCTCATCCACTGGTGCTGGCAATTTGTGTAATAGCTATTGCGTCGCTAGAGGTCGCTATAAGTATTTTCTTTTTTAAATGATGTTGGATGCGGTAGTAACGTCACTAAAGCAAATCCTTAGTACATCTAATGTCAAGGCATATTTAGACCTAGTTAAGAAATATAGAGTAGTTAGTAAACGAGGTTCGTTTATTATTAATTGGGTGTTGGTTGCGGTTTGGTTTGAAGCCTGTTTTCAACAGTCATTATTGCATATTGTGCGGTGCATTACGGTCTTTTAACCAGACGTTTGTTGCTGCTGGTTTGAAAGTTTAATTTGTATATTTGCATATTATGCATCAGTAGTCTTATTTCTAGATGTCTTCAGCATCCTAAGGTTTGACCAAATATTTGAAGGAAGTCAATAAATTTGTACAAGCGGTATTCCTTTTATTATAAAAATAGTCAAAGGCATATCTATCCATAAGACGTTTTTCATATTTATAAAATTACGAATTCTTATATTCTATGGTGAGGGTTGAAAATCTCGCAAAGTATGCTAAATACCAGTACGTTGTAGCAAAAGACAAATCCCGATGACATGACGAATTCTCTGGATAGCAGTGACAGGTACAACCCTTGTCATGACTCAGTTGTCAATGTCAATAAAACACGATACTACTTTAACAGAAGCTACCGCAAGCCAGAAAGCTCAGATATTTACATAGAGGCGCATTTCATATGGGCGCTTTGAAGACAAACTTTCTGCGACTCAAATTGCCGCTTGGCGGCGTGGCAGTCGCGCTGCGGCAGCTGTCTCTCTCTCCTCCAGTGCATCTTAACTACGGGAGCGAGAGAGACGGAGAACGACGCCAGCGCTGCCAACGGCGCCAACTACGCACTAAACTGGAGACAGTCCCCACTTGGATTCGGCACAAAAAATCCTTAAGAACTGCGCTTCTATGTAAATCTGTATTCATTGCGCAAGTCTTTACAGAAATGTGATTCAAGTTTTATAAATCAAAAACCACAAAAAGATGTTTTGTGGTCACCACAAGAATAGTTATGCAATATAAGGTTTGCCAATTAATGAGTGCAGTGGTCAATATACGGCTGTCAAGTTGCGAGCCTCTTGCCGTTACCGGGCACATCACCAGACTCTGTGCTGCCACTGCCACTGAGAATTCGGAAAAACCCAGTAACACTTTTGTCCGACCCGGGAATCGAACTCGGGACCTCTGATCAGCAGACGCATACGCTATCCACTGGACCACGGAGGCAGTATTTTTTAAATATTTACAGTAAAATATCAGTTTTTTGTATATTGTCTTTATGTCCTACATCTACATCTTTTTTACCGGTTTTCGGATGCTTAAGGTACTCCAGGTTTATCTAATCTTCACTTTTATCAAAAAAGTCCAGAGTTAAAACCGAATAATGAAGGAAAACTTTCAAGTAGATGGTCGTAAGTAAGAAATAAATATATTATTTATTTTCTTTTCTTTTCTTTAGGTTTTCCTGTTATGAAGCCTGCGGCGTATACATTATTCTGATTGTTAGCCAAATGTATTCTGATTATAATGTGATGTAGGTGATTGCTACTATGTCACTCAGATTATCCTACGCAATCTTGTTAATGAGTATTTCTGACACGAGACACACGATTAGTGAACTATGTTGTAGTTTATTAGGCCTCTGATTAGCCAACACCGATTAAAATGCAGTTTGAATAGTTGATATGAGTCTTTTAATCCACAAAATATATAAAAGCCTAGTATTTATCTATCAGGTATCAAACTATGATCAGCTAAAATTTGATCTGTAAAGTTGCATTTTTTCGTTAGTTAGATTAAAAAATGGACTTCGGTCTCTATGGCTTAAACCACAACTACATAGTACGAGTATGAATCTATGAGGATGAATTGTTCCGTGAAGTCAAATAAGAAATTTATTTTTTTGGTTTCTCTATATGCGGGTGATTCTTATTAGTAATATATTGTGTTATTTTTTATCGATATTCGCAATTCTTTATCCACCATTCTGAGCCCAATACCCATTTCTAAGGAAAATCTAAGTTATAGATATACGGATAGACAAAGTGCTGATAGACGGACAACAAAGACATCCTGCAAGGATAAGTACATTTTAACTTACGAGGTAAATAGTCCTACAAAAATATACATCTTCCTTAGTGAAAGAAGCAAGTGGAAAAATTCCAGAGGCCCTACTTCTGCATGCGATACCCGAAAGATTATGTGTATGTATTTTAATAAGAATCCATAAAATATTCATGTATTCGTTACAAAAGTTAACACGTGTAAACTTTTACAAAAACTGCGTCAGCTTCCCATCGTATCTATCAAGTGAATATGTACGCACATACTTTGTTCATGGTGTGTACACTGTACATGTCAATGTATATATACATATGCGTCTGTGTGTGTTTTGCAACACAAACTACACGAGATTCCACTCCGCGTTTGTTGTTCTGAAGAAAACCAATTACAACGATTTACGCAGTACGTGCGAACGGCATGTCATAAAATATGTTGGTAGTTTGTATGCATGATAATAGATAGCGATACTTCTACGTATCAGAAAAGGTGAGTTATTTTTTACATTATTTGAAGGCTCGTACTGGAGACAGAAAAATAATGGTTTATGGCGCGTGAAAGAAAGGCACATTGTAATAACCATGAATAGCCTTAAGGGTTGTCTTCTGCAAAAAAAAACAAAATACTGAAAACACAATATGGGTAATATTCAAAAATATTGGCAAACCACACATAAGACCATCACTCTTCTAGTTTAATTATGTGTTGTTGAAATTAAACTAGAGGATGATGAATAATTATAACTGTCTTTTATTAATAAGTCTTCACATTATATATATAATTGCATGCAAGGTCATGGTTTAAGCTGTTCGCAATTTTAGTTTATTTGCTTTGAACACCCAATATCTGAATCACCTTAGAGAGTCGATACCAATATAACTATTAACGTTATTATCAATAACACGCACTCATATATGCAATGCACACTGTAATGTACCAGTTGTATAGTTACATAGATGACGTATAATACTTATGTAATCATGTTGATAATTTTATATACTGCTTATAAATAATTTACTTTCTGTAGTCACCCACAATTCAAATACGATCTAGTACCCATAGCCCCAAACGGCGGTATTCATTGATAGATACATATTAATTTAGTTATCTCTAAAACATTAAATATTTTACTAACATTTGATAGTAGCTGAGCCCTCGACTACACCAGCTTTACTTAAGGCTGCTGTACCGCACCCGTCACATATAGCATGGTGTTATATAACCCATAGTCTTCCTCGATAAATGGGCTATTCAACACAAAAACAATTATTCAAATCGAATCAGTAGTTAAAGCGATTAGTAGTAGTAGTAATCGTCTTTATTGTACCAAAAAAGTTTACAATAATGAACCTTAACAAAAATAACAGATAGTACCTACAATTGGCGGCCTTATCACTATAAAGTAATCTCTTATAGGCAACCTTTGGAAGGGTAAGAATAAAATGGATTCAGAAAAGGGTAGTTTGGCGATCTTTATTGATAAAGCTTAATAATACAATTATATACATAGTAAATAACCATATACATACATAAAAACACAATATACTTTTAGTTCGTTCAACTAAACCAACAAACTCATCCGCTTTCAAATATTAGTAATACATTAAGAATGGACACTGAAATATCGAAGTTCATTTATGGCCGTTATATTCCTGGATTGAAACTTAGACAATTGACATCAGTGGTCACTTGAAACTATCCCCGTCTGCACACTCCGCTCCACAGACACTTGGCAAATGCTACGCCACTTAGCCTAGCGTTTGCCACTTAGTCACCACACTGCACTTGTCAGTCACTTAGACAAAATTGCAGACGTAGAATTGGCCAATGTCTGACTTGTGAAGTACCTAATGAACCTGAGCTAAGCAAGTGCTCTGTATGCCACTCAAAGTCAAATTCCCATCTTTTTAAAATATAAATAGCAGCAAAAAATTACAATATGTTATTTTTCAATGGCTAAATCTTATTTCAGAAATAATATCTTAATAGACGTTTTTGAATAACTCATCACTTAAAACATCCGGTTTGGGTATTGCTGCATTGCGCTTTAGTTAACCAATAATAATGTGTAAAGGCCTACGTGAATTGAATAACTTTCGAGTTCTTAAAATATTCTTAAAATATATTTTGTGTATGTACTTATGTACATGTTTTTTTACTGCAAATATTTACACAAAACAGACACACAAGAATTTTCTTACTCGAACTTATTTGTTTTTATCACTTAGTTTTGATAGACAATAAAAGTTAAATGCGTTATTTTTATTTTATCCATGCACAGTAATAATAAATCATGAACTTTAGATCATATTTTATGATCAAACTATTTTTATGACATTTTTTGGGCTCTAAATTAGTAATAAACCACGCGTGATGATCACTTTGATAACTATAATAATAATTTTCGATAAATTTAATACAACTATGGTATGGAAAATACAATTATTCAAACATTCATATTTACTAGTACTAAGACACTTCGTAGCATAACGCCGTATATGGAATGTTTATCATCAAACATAACCATATCAGGTTTATTTGAATTATTCCTTGACTATTATTTGCTTACATGTCACATAATCCAAATAAACCAGGCGCCGACATTATCTCGCCAAACATCTTCCATTTAGACAGGCCCCACCATCTACGGTAAAATTGCGGTATTATCTAATTTCCGCGTACATTTCTGGTTGTATTTATGTGGGGCACGAGTGAGACACTAATTAAAGCTGCAATGTAACCGGAGCATGTTGTATTCCCTGCGGGCGAGACGCTGCCGCTAATTTTCCATATAGTTAGTGCCTCATCCACTGGTGCTGGCAATTTGTGTAATAGCTATTGCGTCGCTAGAGGTCGCTATAAGTATTTTCTTTTTTAAATGATGTTGGATGCGGTAGTAACGTCACTAAAGCAAATCCTTAGTACATCTAATGTCAAGGCATATTTAGACCTAGTTAAGAAATATAGAGTAGTTAGTAAACGAGGTTCGTTTATTATTAATTGGGTGTTGGTTGCGGTTTGGTTTGAAGCCTGTTTTCAACAGTCATTATTGCATATTGTGCGGTGCATTACGGTCTTTTAACCAGACGTTTATTGCTGCTGGTTTGAAAGTTTAATTTGTATATTTGCATATTATGCATCAGTAGTCTTATTTCTAGATGTCTTCAGCATCCTAAGGTTTGACCAAATATTTGAAGGAAGTCAATAAATTTGTACAAGCGGTATTCCTTTTATTATAAAAATAGTCAAAGGCATATCTATCCATAAGACGTTTTTCATATTTATAAAATTACGAATTCTTATATTCTATGGTGAGGGTTGAAAATCTCGCAAAGTATGCTAAATACCAGTACGTTGTAGCAAAAGACAAATCCCGATGACATGACGAATTCTCTGGATAGCAGTGACAGGTACAACCCTTGTCATGACTCAGTTGTCAATGTCAATAAAACACGATACTACTTTAACAGAAGCTACCGCAAGCCAGAAAGCTCAGATATTTACATAGAGGCGCATTTCATATGGGCGCTTTGAAGACAAACTTTCTGCGACTCAAATTGCCGCTTGGCGGCGTGGCAGTCGCGCTGCGGCAGCTGTCTCTCTCTCCTCCAGTGCATCTTAACTACGGGAGCGAGAGAGACGGAGAACGACGCCAGCGCTGCCAACGGCGCCAACTACGCACTAAACTGGAGACAGTCCCCACTTGGATTCGGCACAAAAAATCCTTAAGAACTGCGCTTCTATGTAAATCTGTATTCATTGCGCAAGTCTTTACAGAAATGTGATTCAAGTTTTATAAATCAAAAACCACAAAAAGATGTTTTGTGGTCACCACAAGAATAGTTATGCAATATAAGGTTTGCCAATTAATGAGTGCAGTGGTCAATATACGGCTGTCAAGTTGCGAGCCTCTTGCCGTTACCGGGCACATCACCAGACTCTGTGCTGCCACTGCCACTGAGAATTCGGAAAAACCCAGTAACACTTTTGTCCGACCCGGGAATCGAACTCGGGACCTCTGATCAGCAGACGCATACGCTATCCACTGGACCACGGAGGCAGTATTTTTTAAATATTTACAGTAAAATATCAGTTTTTTGTATATTGTCTTTATGTCCTACATCTACATCTTTTTTACCGGTTTTCGGATGCTTAAGGTACTCCAGGTTTATCTAATCTTCACTTTTATCAAAAAAGTCCAGAGTTAAAACCGAATAATGAAGGAAAACTTTCAAGTAGATGGTCGTAAGTAAGAAATAAATATATTATTTATTTTCTTTTCTTTTCTTTAGGTTTTCCTGTTATGAAGCCTGCGGCGTATACATTATTCTGATTGTTAGCCAAATGTATTCTGATTATAATGTGATGTAGGTGATTGCTACTATGTCACTCAGATTATCCTACGCAATCTTGTTAATGAGTATTTCTGACACGAGACACACGATTAGTGAACTATGTTGTAGTTTATTAGGCCTCTGATTAGCCAACACCGATTAAAATGCAGTTTGAATAGTTGATATGAGTCTTTTAATCCACAAAATATATAAAAGCCTAGTATTTATCTATCAGGTATCAAACTATGATCAGCTAAAATTTGATCTGTAAAGTTGCATTTTTTCGTTAGTTAGATTAAAAAATGGACTTCGGTCTCTATGGCTTAAACCACAACTACATAGTACGAGTATGAATCTATGAGGATGAATTGTTCCGTGAAGTCAAATAAGAAATTTATTTTTTTGGTTTCTCTATATGCGGGTGATTCTTATTAGTAATATATTGTGTTATTTTTTATCGATATTCGCAATTCTTTATCCACCATTCTGAGCCCAATACCCATTTCTAAGGAAAATCTAAGTTATAGATATACGGATAGACAAAGTGCTGATAGACGGACAACAAAGACATCCTGCAAGGATAAGTACATTTTAACTTACGAGGTAAATAGTCCTACAAAAATATACATCTTCCTTAGTGAAAGAAGCAAGTGGAAAAATTCTAGAGGCCCTACTTCTGCATGCGATACCCGAAAGATTATGTGTATGTATTTTAATAAGAATCCATAAAATATTCATGTATTCGTTACAAAAGTTAACACGTGTAAACTTTTACAAAAACTGCGTCAGCTTCCCATCGTATCTATCAAGTGAATATGTACGCACATACTTTGTTCATGGTGTGTACACTGTACATGTCAATGTATATATACATATGCGTCTGTGTGTGTTTTGCAACACAAACTACACGAGATTCCACTCCGCGTTTGTTGTTCTGAAGAAAACCAATTACAACGATTTACGCAGTACGTGCGAACGGCATGTCATAAAATATGTTGGTAGTTTGTATGCATGATAATAGATAGCGATACTTCTACGTATCAGAAAAGGTGAGTTATTTTTTACATTATTTGAAGGCTCGTACTGGAGACAGAAAAATAATGGTTTATGGCGCGTGAAAGAAAGGCACATTGTAATAACCATGAATAGCCTTAAGGGTTGTCTTCTGCAAAAAAAAACAAAATACTGAAAACACAATATGGGTAATATTCAAAAATATTGGCAAACCACACATAAGACCATCACTCTTCTAGTTTAATTATGTGTTGTTGAAATTAAACTAGAGGATGATGAATAATTATAACTGTCTTTTATTAATAAGTCTTCACATTATATATATAATTGCATGCAAGGTCATGGTTTAAGCTGTTCGCAATTTTAGTTTATTTGCTTTGAACACCCAATATCTGAATCACCTTAGAGAGTCGATACCAATATAACTATTAACGTTATTATCAATAACACGCACTCATATATGCAATGCACACTGTAATGTACCAGTTGTATAGTTACATAGATGACGTATAATACTTATGTAATCATGTTGATAATTTTATATACTGCTTATAAATTATTTACTTTCTGTAGTCACCCACACTTCAAATAAGATCTAGTACCCATAGCCCCAAACAGCGGTATTCATTGATAGATACATATTAACTTAGTTATATCTAAAACATTCAATATTTTATTAAAATTTTGATAGTAGCTGAGCCCTCAACTACTCCAGCTTTACTTAGGGCTGCTGTACCGCACCCGTCAGATATAGCATGGTGTTATATAGCCCATAGTCTTCCTCGATAAATGGGCTATCCAACACAAAAACAATTATTCAAATAAAATCAGTAGTTAAAGCGATTATAGTTATAGTCACTCGCCTGTATCCCCGAAGGGGTAGGCAGAGGTGTAATATTTCACCCACATTTCGCCATGAATTTTTAGGTCCCACTTAATAGGGGGTGAGCCTATTGCCGTACCGGGCACATTACCAGACTCCGTGCTGCTACTGAAAAATACCTTACGGAAAAACCCAATAACACTTTGCCCGACCCGGGAATCGAACCCGAGACCTCCCAATCCCACGCGCACATTTATGCCGCGAGACCAACGAGGCAGCGATTAGTAGTAGTAGTAATCGTCTTTATTGTACCAAATAAATTTACAATAATGAACCTTAACAAAAATAACAGATAGTACCTACAATTGGCGGCCTTATCACTATAAAGTAATCTCTTATAGGCAACCTTTGGAAGGATAAGTATAAAACGGATTCAGAAAAAGGGTAGTTTGGCGATCTTTATTGATAAAGCTTAATAATACAATTATATCCATAGATAAATAACCATATACATACATAAACTATATACTTTTAGTTCATTACACCAAACAAACAAACTCATCCGCTTTCAAATATTAGTAATACCTACATTAAGAATGGATACTGAAATATCGAAGTTAATTTATGGCCGTTATAATCGTGAATCGAAACTGAGACAATTGACATCAGTGTTCACTTGAAACTATGCCCGTCTGTACACTCCGTTCAACAGACACTTAGCAAATGCTATGCCACTTAGCCTAGCGTTTGCTACTTAGTCACCACACTGCACTTGTCAGTCACTTAGACAAAGTTGCAGATGTAGAATTGGCAAATGTCTGACTTGTGAATTACCTAACCAACCTGAGCTAAGCAAGTGCTCTGTATGCCACTCAAAGTCAAATTCCCATCTGGTCAAACATATTATTATGTACTTTAATTCATGTAAATGTGCCACCCTTCGTGTCCACTATTCTTAACTTATACGGACGATAACAATGAGAATTAGATACCTACTTTATGAAGAATATATAGGTACTTTATCATGTTATTTCGTGGCATATTATTATAGTTAAATCGAGGTAAAAAAACAAATACGGTGAGTGTAAAGATTTAAACCCCAATAACAATAAAAAATTTAGTTAAAAATTTCTTCACTAAATGCACAAAACTATGGCTAATCCCTTTAAATGATTATTTAGGAAATGCAATGGTTTGCTTTCTTCCTTGATGTTAACTTATTGCATCTTGTAATTGATTTCATACGAACTAAGAAAACGAGGTAATAGAAACTAAACTTCCATTTAAGTAAGCTGAATAATTTCAAAACCTAGAATCAGAACAAGCGTATACAGCGACGCACGCAAGCCGTGAATTCGACACAGTTCAACGCAGCGCAGTATTTTGTGAGCAATGTATTATCAAAGATTATTAACACACTAGAAGATTTTTTTGCCCGCGGTTACACCCGCGTTATTTAAAGTTACTGCTCCGCTCCCGTCGCTCATAGCGTGATGTTATATAACCTATAGCCTTCCTCGATAAATGGGCTTTCTAACACTGAAATAATTTTTCAAATCGAACTAGTAGTTCCTGAGATTAGCGCGTTCAACCAGACAAACAAACAAACAAACTCTTCAGCTTTATATATTAGTATAAGATACAACGACACGCACGTGTGCAGAAGAGCTTCGTACATAGTTTGGACTGCTCTGGCTTGGAGCGCTACACCGCCACGGCGCCGAAAGATCAATTAGATCGGGATCTGGTGCACTAATTGGCTCCACAGGAATTCTACAACAATTTGACCTCGAAACAGGTCAGTAAACGCAAGGCTGCTTCGGTGACGAGTACGACAGCAAAAGGTTCGACAGCGGCGAGTATGTGCTTAGAACAAAAGCATAGCTGGCACAGCAGAGCTATGGTTTTGGTGACTCTGTTTACGCATAGACTTACTTTGTATACATCTGAATACTCGTTCTACCACCACTGTAAAATTACTGCAACTGCATCCAAAATTCATACCGTGCGTGCTATTAAAGATATGTTCCCAAAGCAAACATTCGCTTCACCGCACCACCATACAGCCGGCCCTATAAATATTTAATATAATTTTCTAGAAAACTAAATAACAGTTTATAGTCTTCGTTAATTCAAATTCAAATTCAATTTTACTTATCAAAAAAACACAGATACATTAAAATATAATTTTTACATAAAATTAAACTTAAGGCTAAGCGGTTTATTAATAAATTAGAAAGAACACCACTCCTGTACTAGTAAAAAAAACTGTATCACAGTAAGTGGGTTCTCCCTTTACAAGTTCTTGTTATGTATTTTAAAAATACCACAGAATAATTATAATATTCGTAAACAAAAATAAAAAGGTAAAGCATAAAAATCTGTTTCTAATTAATAGGTACATATGTATATAACATTGACGCATTTATTATTAAATTTGCGTGTTGTGCATTTTGTAGAAAACTTAAGTGTAACATACAAAACTACGAGTCAGCTGAATCGTGAACAGTGTTAGTGTGTTAGTAATAGTTGTGTTTAGCATTTATTTATAATAATTACATAATGTGCGTTTATCCAAACTCGATTAAATTACATATAATGTTAGCCTACTAAGTTTATAACTAATGTTGAAAGATATAATTATGATAACCAAATGATTTGAAAGTTAGTTAAAGCGAGTTTAGTATGTAGCAAGTGGAGTGAAGCCTAAGTATCGCCATAATCAACGGTGTTGATATATCTCCTCTCTGCCATAATTTTCGCCGGACAGTCAATAGAGCCTGTGTTGTGTTTGCTTGGCTTTTTGTAGTGCAAGCAGGTAGCGCACGTTGGTTCGTCTGCTTTTTTGGTGCATTCCTTTATTGAATGTCCACGATCACCACAATGTCCACAGGTGTATGTTGTCTCCCGGCAAGTCTTAGCTGCATGGCCATATTGCTGACATTTGAAACACCGAGTCACTAAGGTAAAGTCTTTAACAGGGCACGAAGAGCAGTTTATAAAAACTCGGTCTTTTTTGATGAGGGCTTTCCTTAACACTGCAGAGACTTCTATGATGAAATTGCAGGTCTCACCGTCCTTCTTACCTGACTTATGGCTTAGTTTGACGCTATTAAGGAATGTTTCAAGGTCGCAATCTGGCATCACTTCGGCAACATTTTGGTGGTATAGGCAGGAAAAAACTTCCCTTTCTTGCATACAAGTGGGCACACCTATTATCACCACCCTCGGTCGTCGCTTATGAGGCTCATCTATCTTAAGACCTGAGCTCGTGAGCTGCACTGATTTCTTGAGCTTCTCAATGTCATCTCTGGAATCAGTACTAATTATGACACCGCCATTTTTTATTTTGTGTAGGCCCCGTACGTGCAGTTTCATCTGCTCAGGGCTAATAATCTTTTGGACAAGGGATTTTGTGTCCTCGCTCGACTTCAATTTATCACCAGGATAAATGGCTACTGAGTTCATTTTCTTCGGCTGTATAAAATTATTAGGTCCTTTTTTTACCATGTCCGCAAATGAAGTGGTCTCGGGAGGTTTTGATGTTTCTTCAATGGTCCGGGTGAGGTCTTGTAGCCGCTGTGATAGGTCTAACTGATCTTGAAGTGACTGTACAAATGTTTGGGCTTGGACGAATCTAATCTTCAGGGCCTGGTACCGTACCGCCATATGCGATGTGGCAGTACCCACAGTACGGCACAAATTGTTGATACGCAACTTCTACTCTGAGTTCATTTTGCCCTCAGCTACGATAGCGCACACCCCATTGAGACTTTCTTCAATCACGGTCATCCACGAGTGTATCTCCGGTGTTTGCATCACATCGCGAACATCTTCACTTTGGCTCGGCGGATTAGGTCTCGTTGCGGGTGCAGGTGCAAGCTCTGCCGACGGTGTAGGAGGCGGGGAGTGCAGGGTCTTGCTACTTCGGTTGAAGGGGCTGTGGTCCATTATGGGTGTTGATCTACTAAATTCTCTTAAACACGATCCATATTTAAAATTAAAGTTATATTCATTACACTGGTAAGTTTAAAACCGATCGCCGGCAAACAAGGTCACGATTCAGCACTTTATATGTTTATTTTAATTGATTTTTAACACGTCTGTACTCAACGAAAGGTGCTTCTAATGAATCATTTTTAATTTTAATTTGTTAACATTAAAACATTTTTTTTTGTTAACGCCGATCGTTTGGTTGTATAAGTATTACATAATACTATACATCGTGTTTTTTCAGTCAGTGTTTTCCCGAAAAGTATGTACTCGGGCTGAGTATGATATAGAAGCTACGCATAATATTTATTTTACTTACAAAATAAACAAAAAAAATGTATTTAAAATTTTCTTTAAATTCAGCATTTCATAGGACAAAAATGTGTCATGGTCATGAACGAAGGGTAAGCAACTTTTTGGGTTAAAAATAAAGTGCATTGACCTTACACATCGACCGCCACGTTGTTATGCTATGAAAAAATAATTATGCGAAAAAAAAATCGTTAAATATATATTTTTATATATTTCGTAAAATAAATGTTATTGGTAGCTTCTATATAATGGGCTAAGTAGATACTTTTCGGGAAAACACGGTGTATATACCTAACAAAATTATATAATAACATTATAATAAGCACACTGGTTTCATATGCCATATTTTCCGTAGAATATTTTGCAAAAAGGGTGCATAGGGTTCCCACCAAAAACTTAGGGTCCCAAGCCAACCTCACCTGCAAGTGGTGCACCTGCCGATCAACGGACGAGGCTCTGGCAAACAAAATATTTCCGATAAGCGGCAATAGGCTCGCCACCTATTACGTGGGATCAAAACACTGGCGAAAAGTGGGCGTTTAATATGCCTCTGCTTACCCCTTCGGGGAAACAGGCGTGAGTCTATGTATGTATTTTCACAGTAAAGTTAGATTAATAGTTCTCGATATAACGAATGTTCATATTTACCTGTGCGAAATATCTTTATGCTACACTTATAATTATGTCATAACAACTTATTCTTGACTAAGATAGTGATACGCTTAGTATTAAATATAATATGATTTATACACTACTAAAATATATACACTACTAAAATATATACACTACTAAAATATAATTCGCTATAAGTCATAATAAGGGAACCGTTATCCGCCAAGATGTATCAAAATATTACCCCACCCCTGTTTTCCGAGAATGATAATATAAAAGCAAACTTATAAAAATGGAGATATTGAAAGAATCCTGCTACGCCACAAACATAAATAAAAGAAGAAAAAATGTTTTTCAAATTTTAATATCGTCATTAATTTCCATTGCTAACTACTACTCGTACCTTAGATTAACCAATGGCCAGTAGTTCTGTAGAACAACAGCATTTATAATAACTTAGCTGTGGTTAGACTAGCTTTGGAAATTTTAGTTAGAACTAGTCTAAGTGAAAAACCACAAGCATGTGGTCTTCCGGGATAGCTCTAATGCGTATTTGTCTGAATCCACATTGAATATGAGGTATTACTTGCAATATAGTTTTTTGGAATAGATTTAATCAAAATTTGTTCCATTATTGCATACACATAATACTCAGTAAAGAAAGAATTTTTGTGCAATTTGTCTTTAGTCATGAGGTTTACATCTCATTTTACTTCTTTTTGATTTTTTTAATTTCCAAGCTAAACTAAAATTACCGGATTTATATTGTCTCCCCGCAAAAATAGTGCAGGTTCTTATGTCTTTGTATAAATTATATGATTTACAACTAGTTAATACGTTACACGCCGTTAGTTATACGCCGCTTGGTGCTTTTATCTTTAGTAAATAATTATAATTCAGTCACTGCTCGAGTATTTTTTGTGGAAATACACTAACATTTAATTTTATATATTTTTTATGAAGAAACTTTCGTTACTACCTTAACCGGATCATGACCTTCTTGCCTTTTTGCCATATTTATTGATTTTATGATCTTTGGAATGTTATTATTTTATTATATTGTCATTGATTTTACTGATTTTTTGTCTGACTTGATTAATATCTCTGGACTTCGCCGCGCGCTGCCTTCGCGTGGGATTTATCGCGACAAAAGTAGCTCATGTCACTTCCCAACCTCCTTACTATCTCCACATAGAAATCATGCCATAACATTTATCCGTTGAGACGTATAAAAAGAACAAAAAATCATATACTTTTTCCCATTTATAACATTAGTATATATAAATTACAGTATTAAAGACAATAAATACGTTAAACTAATTATTGTTTAATATATTGACTTTTCTTAAAACAAAATATTAACTGGCGCTATGGATTCAGATATGTATATACCTAAAATATCCAGGCTCCTGCCACTGAAATGGAAAAACGTACTTAACGATATAGCGAGTTTACTTTTATAGTTTTTATTTCTTCCCGGAGAGTTCTTATTCCGATTTTATTGATTCCTCGTGGAACTATAATGTGCAGTTTGATTTTTAAGTTCGAAATTTAATACTGTACTTAACTTGGTTTTATATCTACTCATTATATTCATGTAGGTGAAATATAACACCAATACCTTTAATGAAACTATTCATGTTACGAGAATGGTTGATAAACTAATTTTAATTTATAAATGAATAATTCAAAATAGTAATTATTATACGATATTTTCGAGTGATAGATATTGAATTTATTATGTAATTGAACATGTTCAAATTAATATCGTGCGCTGTTAGACAGCCATACAAATATGGTAAACTAATTAAAATTATGTTGTAAAGTCTATCTCTAAATCTACAATGTTTGATAAATAACTTTAGTTTCAAACCTAATAATTAGACTTGTCGAATATAACGGTAACAACAATTAATATCAATTATATTCAAACAATATTTTGTTATTCGACTCGAATGAAATATTGCCCTGTGCAATATTTATTCATGTTGAATGTACCAAACGGCACGCACAATATTATGTAGTGAGTATTAAAAGTATTCTATTGATTTTCAAGTACGAGTCTCTTCACATGAGAAGGGTCAGATCGTAGCCACGAATGCGAATCAGCTTTGTGTCATCTTTGAAAATAATGTTGAAATATAGAATTCTGAGAGAGATCAATATTTGGTAGGTACAAACCTATATACGCTTCCGATGCTAGCTGTAACATCGAATACGAAAACATTTTGGCATGTAAAAATATTTTTAACATCATCCAAAATTGTGGGAAAATCTTACTCAAATTTGCAAACCTTCGAATTTCTTTAGAAAATTGCACCCCGATTTCACATAATTAAATATTTCTAACGCTGTAGTTCACACGGCACTAGCATTCTTGTTAACCCTCCAATTAAGCTAAGAGGTTATGCTAGGTGGTAGCGCCATCTACCTTCATATCTATAACGAATCGCATCAAGATCAATCGTTCCACGTCAAGTGTGAGCGATACCATATTTCCGTCTCCCTCTCTCTCCCACTCCCTAGAAGAGGCACTGCCATCGCCTGATTCGTCGACGCGATCGTGAACGCGAGTGACAGTCGAGAACATTCCTCCCGCTGAGAACGCCGTCTCGTTCGTACCGCGCCGCACCGCTGTATGTGATTTACCGCTTCCACCAAGGAAAACCCGCTCGTGAGTGAAGTGTAAACAATCAGCTGCATCACGAAACACCAGGAGGAAAAGAAACGAAGAAGGTTGTATAAGGTAAGTGCCTTACATACGTGAAATATCCTATACCCACTCAATCACCTCCTCCCGTATCCATCTCCTCTTCCCTTATTCCTTTCTAGGCGACCCAGAACTCGCCCTAATACAGTCCATTCCATTAATCCTTCCCAAGTCGCCTAGAACCCTACGGTTTCGGTGTAAAGCCTAGGGAAAGTTCACGTTAATAATGATATGGATACTATAATCCGTTAACCTTTAAATTGACGATTTAAACGGTATTGATTATCTAGTTCTAAACTCTTAATGATCCGTTTATTAATATACAATTTATCGACTACTTGGAATCCAGTCATCAGCAAATGTAAACAAAGCCGCAGTGACACGGCTCATCTGTATATAGATGTCTAATGACGTCTATAGCGCAGCGCCGTCTTGTGTAATGCGCGTTTTTGAACTTTGTGTAGCGTGTTGAAGTACTGACATCGACAGTACGATTTATTAAATAAAAACCAAGTCCAAAAACGCGCATTACACAAGACGGCGCTGCGCTATCACCAGCCCTTCAGCGATCACGGTCATTGCAAGACGGTCGAAACGACGGCAAACATCTATACCATAAATTAAATTAATTTACATAATTAAAGCTTATTACGTAATTTTGTATAAAATAAATAATTTATACAATAATATCTGCTAACGAACTATATTTTTTTAGTTTTTCTCTTAGCCTAAAAAGCAGTAGCATAAAAAAATATTTTTCGAAAATCTTAAAACGATTTCTATTAGGAATGGTAAATATTGCTATTGATTTTGTTCTGGCTAGATTATGTTATTGAAGCCTTATATTTGGCAAATCATTTCACGTCACTGTCACTTCACAAATAGGCTTGTGTCCACTAAGAATAAATCGGTTTGATTGTGGTATCTATAGATTCATTATGATTTTAAGACTTCAATAAAGTTTATTATTTATTATAAAAAGGTAAGATTAATGTTATTTTTAGGATTCTAAAAAACTAAAATATTGTATTTATTCTTGTGACAGTGAACACAAATCAGAGAGCATTACGTCAAACAGTACGTCCGTCATTCATGTTTTTGACGTTTTAGTAGTAAATACAACTAAAACTTCAAACATTCTACCTATCAAATCAATATAACAAAGTAAAGTGGGTACATCAGACCAGACTTCATTCACGGTTTATTTTGTTTTGTACTTTGTGATATCACTCAACCGCCATGTTGGTTTACAGCGTTTTCGTGTCAAATTCAAAAAGGTTTTTAAAAAGCCGTAACTAGTAATGTTGCTGATCGATTTTTGAAGAAAAAATCAGGTATTTCAGTTTAACATCTAATAAAGCAACGAATCAATGGCTAATTACATTTTAGGACACAAGCCTATTCTAGTCCGTATTCATTCTATAAAATTATAATTGCAAACGGAGGATTGACAGCTGTCATTCTAATGTAAACATCGGCTCTATAAATATAATTATAATAACATAACGTATTAATACAATTAAAACTAACTTCAGTGTGTTCCTAATAATACATTTCTTCGTATCAGTTATTTGCTAGCATTATATTAAATCCTACACGGAATAAACTACATAAATATTGTGCATAGTTTATAGGACATTATTATGCAAATAATTACAAACTCGAGTGTTAAACGTAATTTAGTTACAGTGCAGAATGAAGAAAGTTTCAAGTGAAAACAATTAAGCTCGATGTGAACAATCAAATGTGAGTAAAACAACTGTTTCACAAATACGGCAGTTGATAACATTCAAACAAATATTTTCGCGCAGTATTTCAAGATACCAACATTAGTAAACAAGCTTATCACAGGGCGCGTTCCAGTTTGACATTATTCATGGATAATTGCATGAGTGTCAATTCATAAAGCGGACCATTGACGAATTTTCAATGTACCACTTACTAAGGCGGGATATTCACTAAGTGTCGCAAGTACAACCGGACATACTCAAGATAGAAATACAAAGCTTGACACTCACAAACATGGAATCTAACAATATTACTTTAAGAAATCGGCGTTTAGTGAGATCGGTTTCTAGCGAATCGATTGAATCATTAGATACATCTTTGAACCTAAGTGTGAAAAGTATGATGGACCTATCCACCCATGTTAAAAGTGACGAAGTACTTAACCTGAAAAGTATAATAGAAAAATTAAAAGCACAACTATTAAGCGCACATGCAGAAGTTGAAACCCTTACTCTGGAACCCAGTTGAGTTTACATCATCCATATCGGTAGCTTTACACTGTTTAAAAAAATGTAACGTTTTTATTGTTAATGTGTTTTATAATCATTCCCTTAATGAATGGAAATTGAATAATGAACTAAAATTGCTCATACAACATTTTAACAATTGTAAATTTTTAGAAATAAATAACATATATGATATCTCATCAAATATAATTCATCAGATCAACGTTAACCAGTATAAGAATAAATTCCTTTCTTACAACAACCACTATTTAAAAAAGTGTAATGATGTACCAATTTGTTCTTTGCACGATTACGAAAAATCTCAAACGTTCGAAAATATGGTACAACCCAAAAAAGGCACAATCCCCTATTATTTTCGACGTCATAGTAATCAAAATTCTCCTGAAATCGAAAATAATTTAGGACGTGATAATAACAAAAAAGATAAGCCAATTAAAGGTACAATCCCTTTTTATTTTAAAACGAAAAATAAATCTTCATCATTTGAGGCACATTTGAATACAGTAGCACAATCTGGCAAAACATGTTTTCGTCCCTAAATCTTATTTTGCTGTACTACACCAGAACATTGCAGGTATCCTAAACAAAACACAGGATCTGGAAGTAGTTCTACAAGAATTGCATGATTTAAATAAAGAAATAAGTGTGATATGTCTGAGTGAACACTTCATAGCAAAAAGCGAAGAAAAATATTTAAAATTGAATCATTTTTACCTAGCATCTATTTATTCACGACAAGACCAACGTCGTGGTGGTACGATCGCGGTCTAAAAATGTTTACCACTTTTCAAATTACATTCTTTGTCACGCTGGGTTCAGCAAGGTCTAAAATGCTATATCTGAGTACTTATTACTTTTCAATCATTGGTAAGGCATCGATTCAAACAAAAAGAGTATAAATATTTTTAGGTCGATGAAATAATTTGACATAATGACAGAATTGCATTTATTTTGCTGTAAAAGTTCTGTATTTTAATATTATTATAAAAACACTTACTTATTGTAATAAAATGGCGAGTTTAACGGTGCAACAAAGAGCTGAAATAATATTGCTTCATGAAGATGGCTTAAATATAAGTGCTATTTCATGGCAATTAAACATATCTCGATGGGCTGTGAGGTTTTGGATTCGGCGTCACGGCGAAGAAGGGCAAATTACAGATCACAGGAGCAATTCAGGACGTCAGCCAATACTAACCGCCACGCAAATAAGGCAAATGGTCGAAAATTATAAAGAAAACGGCTTCACACCAACACGTCATTTTGCTGAGCTGTATAATGTGTGTCCTCGGACAATTCGACGTACTTTGCACCAAGCGGGCCTCCATTACAGGCACCATGCCATTAAAGTCGAGCTAAAAACTCACCACAAGACTGCCCGCCTAAATTTTGCAATACAATATATTGATCGAACCCGAGACCTCATGATCAGCTGTCGTATGCACTACCGCTAGAACAACGAGGCAGTCTTACGATAAATATTGTATTTTTTTTCAAAAAGGTTTTATATTCAGGATGTCGTATTTTTGCCATCCCTTTCATTATAATCTGTCAATGTAAAAGTCATATGATAAACTTATTAATTACAAATACCAAAATCGTAAATAGCAAGTTTAAAATAACATTATTTGAAGACTACAAATATTTTAGTTTCAGTGTAAATATCACGCTTGTAATTATATGAACGTATATTATAAATGTGGAATAATAAATCGTTATTGACACCAGTTGCTATGCAACGCATGTTATCATAGATTGGTTGCCTAGTACATATAATATATTAGTCTATGGCCTAGTACAATATCATCGTCCTTGTGTGATTGATGTGTTTGTGCAAATATAAGCCTTAAGGTGGTAAACACTTTCAGACCGCGACTGTACTTGCATATTGTGCAGAGAGGGATGTGTAAGTAATGAACTAGATATAATAAACGAACTTGCTATGGATAAGCACTTTGAAGTTTGTGGTATAGAAATAAGTGAAAAGAAATTAATTGTTATTTGTATATACAGAACGCCAAATTCAGAGATCAGTATATTTTTCAGAAAATTCTCTGACTTATTAGCTAGACTTCGAAACAAAAAACATAAAGTTATAATTTGTGGCGACTTTAATATTAATTTTTTATCGAAGAATAAAGATAGTATAACTCTTAAAGACCTGATTATTAACCATGGAATGCAATACTATATACATACACCTACTAGACTTGATAAATGCATTGATAACATTATCGGCAATGCTACTAATGCAACGGGGGAAACTTATGACTTCTATCTATCTGACCATAACACAGCTCAAGTTGTCACTATCCAAGACCAGATTAAAAGTAAATTAGAACAACGTTTTATGCTCATAAACGATCTAAATAAAGAAAACGTAAGTAAATATATTCGGTATATAAGCTGTTTAAGTTTTAATGACATTTATGCTCTAAATGACGCTAATGAAGCTTTTGACATGACAAAATGGCTAATGACATTATAAAATGGCTTGACATAAATAAACTTAAATTAAATATTTCTAAAACAAACGTGCTTCATTTCAAAACTTGCAAGAGTAAATCCGTACACTTGAATATAAAATTTAGCAATTTAAACGTTGATCAAGTATTTACTGCTAAATTTTTGGGCGTAACGCTTGATGCTCACTTCACATGGAGCAAGCATGTCGAACTTATTTGTAAGAAAATAAACCAGTTTGTGTTTGCCTTGAGAAAAGTAAAAGATATTACATGTATACGTACTTCTCTAATGGTGTATTATACCTACGTTTGCTCAATAATTCGGTATGGTATAGTTGTGTGGGGCAATTCGTCCGAAATAGATAGAATCTTTGTTGCACAAAAAAAGTGCGTACGTGCAATGTTTAATATGGAGTGGTCGGAATCATGTAGGCCTGTATTTAAGTCACAAAACCTCTTGACTGTACCATGCATATATATCTTTGAGGTCTCTAGATTTATAAAGTCCAATCCCTCAGTCTTTATACCGAAAGACAATAGTAATAAAAGAAAGGTGACCCATTTAGAGTATGATATGCCAATACCTAAGTTGGAACTTTTTCGTAAAAGTTGTGTTTATATGGCTCCCTTAATATATAATGCTTTGCCGAAGTTCATAACACAGCTACCTTTACGTAAGTTTTGTGTTGAATTACGGAAATGGTTGTTGCAGGAATGTTTTTATTCGATTTACGAGTTTTTTGTGAAATGCCCTTGTCAATATTATTCTCAAAAAATGGAATTACAGTACAGGCAGAAATAATGTTAATAATGTAATATTTGTTTTACTTTTTTTAGGCATTTATGTACTTCGAATAATGTATGTATATTTAATAATGTATTAATTTGACTGACATTTTATTGATACGCTATTTAATTGAATTTTTTATAAATATTTTTGACATTTTGATTGACTGACATTTTATTGATACACTATTTTATTGAATTCTTTATATGTATCATCTTAAATTTGCATGCCGCTGCGTCGGCGAAACATGTGAAACTGATCCATATGTAACAGCTCTTAACCATGTCTCTTGCAAATAAACTGATTTGATTTGATTTGATTTGAACGCACACTTGTCAGCACCCGACCAGAATTTTCTCATCTTAAGTTAACGGCGCGGCGCCGAAATATGAGATGAGTCTGTTGCGAGGTAGGTAATATACCTATGTGTGTACCAACTAGAATTTTGGATGCCAATCGACTTCATAACTGCAGATCTAACAGATATAAACAAACATTGAATGCGACGAATGTCGTGGTGTGTGTTGATGCATGCCTTAAATAGACCGGACAGTGTTTATCGTCGTTCAAAGTAAACTCATGGGCATGCTACTACATACAAAATACATAATAGGAAGCATCACTTTCTTAATCACCACTTCCAAAAGCGACTAGATAGATAGGTACCTATTATTTTTAAATAAATATAAATAAGTTTCATCATCAGCAAAATACTCTTTCCGATGAAGTCATGCACAGACCATCTGACGAATCGATTCATCAAATCCATAAAAACATAATCATCAGTTAAAACATTTTCATTGATTATGTTGGAAGCACTGTAATATAGCCACTTATTTGAAAACTAGTAGACATTTTAGTTCGCGATCGTACATATTCTAGACAATAATCCATCGTGCAAACTTCAATAAATCAGCTCAAAATTTGCTATTACGTCATAGTTAGATGTGCTAATTGGCGTTTCATTGTACACGCCTTCTTTGTTCATAAATTTCGTGAGTAGCACGTACCTACGTAGTACCTTCTTATGCCGAATAATTAGTTAGTAACTATTTGATCATTAGTTAGTTCACTTTGTTACGACTAACGTAGGTACATCACTATGAATGTGGTATGGCCTATATAGGTCAAATATTGTTAGTGATGTATCGGTCTACCGCAATATGTCAACTTCAACCTTTAGGCTGTTAGCAAATACATCGGAATATGAACATCAAATATTTCTCGCAGTCATTCGTGTTTAAGCTTACAATTTTTTTTTACAGCCTTTCACTGTTGGACTAATGCATTTCCTAATTTGCTTCGCAGTTACACTGTGAGTAGAGGATTCGATCCCGGTCGATTTTTCTAGTCCCGGGATTTCGGGATTACCAACAATTAATACCGGGATCCCGGGATAGTCCCGGGATTGTATTGGTAATAGAAAGTGGTAGCAAAAAGAAAGTAAAAGATATCAAAGGCAACCTTTTATTTTAAATCTTTACTTAAATCGTCAAAAACAAAACAACAAACTAGGGCCTTATAAAATAGTTTAATAAATTATTGCTTAGATTGTTTTTTATTTTACAATAAACTTAAAAAAAATCAACTTCTTAAAATTTGTCAAAAGAGATCAATGATAATAGGACTCATATTTTATATCAAATAGACCAGAAACCTATAATTTACTTATTTAAGCCACGAAAATAAAATCTAAGAAATAACAACGCATCCAACGTCTCATCCGAAAGTATACCTACTTCTTAATTTGTTGCACAAATATGAAGCAGCGGAAAACGCGCGTTCAGGCTCGATGGAAGTTGGTAAATATATTAGTCCCGAAAATCCCGGGATTCCTTGAATTTAATCCCGAATATTTCGGGACTAAAATATGATCGGGATCCCGGGATCCCGGTCTTCGGGATCCCGGGACCGAATCCTCTAACTGTGAGTCATCAATCTGTTGGTATCTCCACTAGGCCACGCTGACCAAGGCAGCGATAGGCTAGTGGAGATACCAACAGATTGTCATACAGAGGGTATCGGATTCGAATCCACGGCGCGCACCACTGACTTTTCGGATGTTACGCCTCGGAGAGCACGTTAAGCCGTCTGCCCGGTTGTCATGAAGATCTTTGACTGTCGTTGTAGGGCGTCAGTACCTTCTAAATAAACTGACACTAGTCTAAACCTTGAAATATCGCTATCCATTCGGGTTGTCGAGGTCAGTCAGGCAGGCGCTCTGTGCAAAAGCTAATATTCAGCCAAATTCGGTTATACTAGTCAGCGGACCCCAGGATAAAACTGCGATCACTCTAGGAGGATCATGACTACGCTGGCCAGATAGTTTGATATAGGGTTTGTTGTCAAGATTCTGTCTCTTCGAAGTGATACTATTTGCTACGTGTCTTTTCCTTAGTCGTCCCTTACGTTACGTCACCCATCGCATGAAATGGGGTAGTGAATTTTGAACGGACGAATTAATTTACTGAAAAATAAACAAGTAAATAAGTAAGTATATCTAACTTTTCTAATCTAAATTTTAGATAAGATACATTTAAGCTAAATCTGGATTAGCTATATTTTATTTTTATGAAGGCTAGATTTTTACGATAAGTTGAATGACTCGACATCAGGAGATTTCAAGAGTCATGACATCAAACTAAAAGTTTCGTAGATTTATAAGTTCGCAAGTGTATTTTTTATATGAGGACGATAATAATTATTTCCCTGAATTGCAGCGAACCTTTTCATAAAGAAGCAATGAATGATATATTCATTGCGATTAGGAAGTTTTTGGTCCTAAACTAACAGTTGGTCAAGTACTGGCAATAGGTATCGCAATCCAGGACTGTTTAGGTCTCTCCGGGTCCGGGTCTTCACGAGTGACTAAACTCGGTGTCCTTTTCCGGAACCTGTTATGGTCACTGCAGCTGAACCTGGCTACACAAGTAGCAAGGAGGGTAGGATTATTCATATTAAAAAGGTGGTCAAAGGGTTTTCAATTTTCTATGAAGGCTAAAACTAAAACTATCGTCAATTTTCATGCAACAAACAGTAATTTCGCAGTACGTTATAATTTGATTTCGATTGTCCTTGATAAAACCAATTACGATGTGCATCGAATATTGTAATTTACATGAAAATTGCACGTGCGAGAGTGAGTTTTTAATCGTATGTTTGCTTGTAGCGCTCTTCATTCACCTGTTATAATTGAAAATAAATATTATGTTTACAAATAAAATGCGATCCACTTCTACTGATAAATTATTTTACAGATTTAATGCAACGGATTAAAAAATGACAATACCTTACACAATACCTAACGTGAAGTAAACAAAGAACTCAAAAGTAAAATATTTAAAAAAAAAATGGTATCAATAGCAGACTAAACAAACAGTAACAAAAGCTCTATGGCTCTTAGAACGGAGGAACTGAATACGGAATGTAACACTAAATGTGTGAAAATTGAAGCACAGTGGCACGATGCCAAAAGATCACGTTCCAAGTACTCGGCAAACCGCGAATCCTACTTCACGTCATATAAAGCTGGTTACCCACGGATTTTAGATAAAATTGCTAACCGAACGACGACGGCTACGCGATATTGAACCCGTGCTAAAATAGGTCGTAAAATGCTTGGGATGCTTTTTCCATGAGAAAAATTCTGAGATATTGGAATGCCTAAGTCATAAAAGTACGGTTAAGGGATAGGAAAAGCTAAGCCCTTTGAAAATATTCTACGTTCACACATGACTGAATTCAGTTAATTTGACCTTGAATTTAAACATTTTTAAACTTTTTAAACTAAAATGTTGACGACAATGTAGAATTGGTATTAGAAAGTATTAAATAGGTAAGCGTTCATACTAAAAATATGTACCTATTTCAAATATTTTTAAACTTGAAAAATATTCACGTAAGGTACCTTAAGCTATGTTGCGTTACCAGTAGTCTAGCTGTTAGATTTGTCGACATTATTGTTTTAAATTTTTTGACAGCTGGGACATGCTGGGATGTCATAACTTTTATGTATCCAATAGGTTAGTAAAGGCCGTAGAAGGTTTGTGAGGCGATCAGTAGTCTGCTTCACAGATGTATAACAAGATAGATACTAGATTCTTTGAAAGTCTTATCGTGTTTCTTTGACAATCATTACCGGAAATTCAATCTATTCGGATATCCAAAACGTCACTTTTAAAAACAGAATGTTGCCTTTTCTTAAGGTCGCAGCAAATAGATGATAGAAAAGTAATAGTCACGAAAACGTTATTTCTTTCCCACTCATCCATAAAACAGAGCAGGTTGAAATTTTCCTTACTCAAACAATTTATTCTTATCACTAGCTTGTAAAACCACTAGCTAATTAGGCCCCGAAATTTGCAACTCCCGTACGTGCTGTAACATGCATTTTTAAATTTTAAGTACCAGGTACGAGCCGGGCCCAGTTTTCCACGAATGCAGGAATGAGAGCGTGTGACAGGTTGCTTTAAAGATATTTTTACTAGAACTACCTTTTTCACAGCCTTTACTTTTACCTGTGTATTCTGATTTATGAGATGAAAATTGCCGTTCTGTTGGTTTTAAATTCAGTGGTTGGTGACTGTTTTGCTGCAGGTGTGGTAACAACAAATTATTATGGTTTTGACCTGTGCATAATTTAATTACAGTAATGGTACTATAGCGTAAACAAGGCTTGTATATTTTATTTTTGTAACTTAATCAAACAGATTAATATGAATTTTTATGCATGCTACTGATCGAAACATGAAAAAATTTTGCTGGTTATTCCGCAGTAGTATAAGCACATTCAACATTCTCACACCACTATTATTGACTCTTCTAAAATTGCCGTCGTCTAATAAATTTTCATTTCTTGGCTAATCAAATTTAACTCTCAGCTTTTCTGTACTATACACAAGCGGGCAGTAGTTTTTGACCTCTTTACATAAAATATTTACAACACATTCTCTTGGCAACACAATTATTTTACCAAGAATCCGTACAAAGATCCCAAAAGGGTATTGTGGTGGAAAATTAAGGTACTTATTCTTGTACATGAGGAAGGATAGGAATCCCTGCAAGTAATTGGCCGTGAAATACAATTCGCACTGACGTTACGTCAGCTCTAGGAAATCAAGTGCTAAACTCGGACGGAAATGATGCCTTTGTATCAAGGCATATAAAGTTAAGGATGCCTAGATTCGAAGTAGTAGCCTGTATCTAAAGACCATTTTCATTGTTTTACACTGTGAAACTATGTACTTAAGCTATAGGATTAGACATATCATGAAATATATATGTATATTCATATTTCAAGAGTGTCTCGATCTCTGCATACTATATCAAAGCTAGACATATATTATAAACAAATCGAGAAGTCCATGGCGTATGTCTGATATTTCTATGATCCCCTTAACTGCTTAGCTAAGGTTTTTGACCTCCTTGTATAATGGTAAATTGCTTTAGAATGCCTAAACTCTGCGTTAGAGACAGCCATGTTAATTCTTTAGGTACCATTTCAACTTCAAGATTATAAATGAAAATGTAGGTCATTTTAGTTTATAACCAATATATTTGCTACATACATATGTACTTTTAATATGTTTTGTTCATTCTAGAAAGGAAAGAAAATGGAATTTTAGTTTATAAACAATTTTTGTGCTATTTAGCACAAACCTTGCAGTCTAAAGACGTAAACTATAATAATCGTGCGATAATAATGTCTTACAGCTATTTTGCACATTAGTCAATACTGGGGTAAGTATAGTCTGCGATGTAGGGAAAAGTTGTTAAAATGTGCTTGAATTTTCATGGTTTACTCGAAAATTAAAAATACTTTTTGATCACTCATAAATCATTTTATGAATTATAATAATTATACAAGGCTAGATTTTTACGGGAAAACATTAGGCACGTCTAAATAAAATTTACTGGCGTTTTATTTATTTGGAACCAACTCAAGATCAGAACAAAAATGTAAAAAGGTAGGTACTAAACGCGAATCATAGTGAGACTAGGTTACATACATTTTACATGACCGGATAAAATTTATAGCGTCTGCAAATAGAAAAAAGCAAATATTCAATTTCAACAGCGGTATATTTTTTCTATATAATACAATATTTTAGCCAATCAAAATTGTGTTACTTTATGAAACGTACAATATTGCTGCTCTGTTTATTTTCGTAATACTTTCGTTAAGATTATTCAGCTAAGCAAATGGCTGTTAAGACCATTTGTGGTTAGATTATTAATATTTCAGTATTTTCAGTAGGCCTAATAATTTCATTCTTAACCCGGCCTCTAAAGGAAAGGTCGCAACTAAGAAGTCTAAGATGATGAAATTGACGTCGAAATATGATAAAAATTTGAAAATAAAATGTTGACAAAATTTTTTTTCGCTAACAGTTTATAGCCTAGTTTTTCATTATATAATGTAGCAAAATAATATACCTAAAACAAATATCAATTTCAGTTTAATTTGTATCCAAAAGTCTCTAAGGGCAATTTCTTTGGTCAGTTGATATTCCATTATACTAGTAGGCACAATCAAATTTCGCTGCTGACTGTAACGTGTCGAGCAATAATGAGCGTAGTCAGCCGTTAGTATTGCCAACCCATTAAGGGTAGGTTGTCTCAGAAGTGCACCCAATTATTTTCTCCTGCTGACGCTACGGGGCGACGAATGTTTTATACAGGCGAATTATTATGTAAGACGTTTCAGTACATTTTGCGATTTTTTATATGCGTTTTCTTTCAAGATGACCTAATAAATCTGGGTTAACAGCAAAAATATTACATTATGTTATCTTTCAATGGCTAAATCTTATTTTAGAAATAATATTTTTATATTTTTTATATTTTTTGAATATCTGTCATCGCTTTTAACATCCTGTTTAATTATTTCTGCGTTCAACTTGATCTTAGCATTACTTATGTATAAAGGCCTACGAGAATTGAATAACGTTAAACGTTGTTTTACTACAAATATTTATACAATCCCAGACACACAAGAATTTTCGAATTCCAACCAACTTATTAATCACTAAGATTTACTTAAGTATAAAAATTAGTATTATTTTACTGGCACACAATTTGTCAATATATAGGTATACACGTGGCTGTAAATCATACCAGCAATGTATTGTAATAATAAATCATAAACTGGAAGATCATATTTCATGATTAAACTATTTTTATGACATGTTGTAGGCTCTGAATGACTAAACAAGCGTGATGATCACTTCGTCTAAACCGAAAAAAAATCTTCAAAATTGGATACTACTATAATAAGTATAGAAAAAAAACTCAATCAAGCATTTATAGCGCTAAGACACTTTGAATGTTTATGTATCAAACGAAACCAAGCCAGGCCTATGTGCATTATAGGTATCTTGAATATTATTTGTATACATGTCAATGTCATGACTGCCTCCGTGGTCCAGTGGATAGCGTATGCGACTGCTGATCGGAGGTCCTGGGTTCGATTCCCGGGTCGGGCAAATGAGTTACTGGGATTTTTCCGAATTCTCAGTAGCAGCTCGGAGTCTGGTGATGTGCCCGGTACTGCAATAGGCACGCCCCCTATTACGTGGGGCCTAAAAATTCATGGCGAAATGTGGGTGTAATATTACACCTCTGCCCTTCGGGGATACAGGCGTGAGTCTATATAAATGTCAAATAATCAAAATAAACCAGACGGCGACATTATCTCGCATAACAATCTTCTATTTAGATAGGCCCCACCATCTACGGTAAAATTGCGGTATTATCTAATTTCCGCGTACTCTTCTGGTTGTATTTATGTGGGGCACGAGTGAGACACTAATTAAAGCTGCAATGTAACCGGAGCATGTTGTATTCCCGCGGGCGAGACGCTGCCGCTAATTTTCCATATAGTTAGTGCCTCATCCACTGGTGCTGGCTATTTGTGTAATAGCTATTGCGTCGCTAGAGGTCGCTTCTTCTTTTTAAAATAATGTTGGATGCGGTAGTAACGTCACTACGGTAGTACATCTAATGTCAAGGCATATTTAGACCTAGTTTAGAAATATAGAGTAGTGAGTAGTTAGTAAACGAGGTTCGTTTATTATTAATTGGGTGATGGTTGCGGTTTGGTTTGAAGCCTGTTTTCAACAATCAAAATTGCATATTGTGCGGTGCACTACGGTCTTTTAACCAGACGTTTATTGCTGCTGGTTTGAAAGTGTAATTTGTAAATTTGCATATTATGCATCAATAGCCTTATTTCTAGATGTCTTCAGCAACCTAAGGTTTGACCAAATAATTGAAGGAAGTCAATAAATGTTTACAAGCGGTATTCCTTTTATTATAAAAACAGTCAAAGGCAAAATCTATAAGACGTTTTTCATATTTATACAATTACGAATTCTTATATTCTATGGTAGGGGTTGAAAATCTCGCAAAGATTGCCAAATACCAGTACGTTGTAGCAAAAGACAAATCCCGATGACATGACGAATTCTCTAGATAGCAGTGACAGGTACAAAACCTTTGTCATGACTCAGTTGTCAATGTCAACAAAACACGATACTACTTTCACAGAAACCTACCGCAAACCTTTACAGAAATGTGGTTTTATTGGTTGGGAAATATGTCTTTTTTTATGAATTATGTTTTTTATAAATTATGTTTTAATAAATTGTGACATCTTAAAATAATAATACTTACGATAGTGTATCTGATTTATATACTTAGTGAATTAACATTATGTGCATTGTTATTATTATTTTTTTTATTTCAAATCGCTGATTATTATAAAATGTTATTACTTATGTAAGTTGATAAGTAATTTTTGAAATTGTTGCTGTGCCCTAACAGGGTTCATGTTTGATACTTGAGTATTTCATGTAACATCTGTATAACAACATGACAGCAATGAATAAATAAATATGAATATGAATAAGAATATGAAATATTGATCGAAAACGTCGTTAATGTTTTGTGGTCACCACAAGAATAGTTATGCAATATTAGGTTTTCAAAGTAATGAGCTATGCAGTGGTCATGAACTACTGTCAATGACAAAATAAAAATACATTGATTGCGTTTTATACAATATCCTCGTCATTAATTATAGAGCTTCCCTTAGAAAGGAGCGAATTAACGATTGGTTTAACATCACATTCATCTTAAAATTAACGGATGGTAATACATAATAAAACAGTGCTTCCAATCCCACAATAGAATGGCCAAGATTAGCAATCAGAAGTTTTAACCTAGCGAAGCTAATAGTAGGGGAGCCCATGATGCTAAATTGGGATTTACTCGAGCGTCATAGAGACCTATTGGGTGGTAAAACTTAGATGATAAAAAGATAAAAATGTAAATAATGTAAAATTTTTCATCGGTGGGGGCTATAGACTTTCAATTTTTTTTAAAAGGGCTGTTGCCTTATTTCCTGCAGATAATCGTCAGATTAAGAGTAAGCACGTCTAGGACGTTAAGATAAAGCATAGGTATATATCTTAATCTGACGTGCTTGAGTATTTTAAAACGGTGAATTCACTCATTCACATTTGCAACTTTCTAATAATGGCCACGAGTTTGCGTGACACCTAATTCGTCAGATTATTCAATGAGAGCCTTTTTTTAGGTACCCTAAGAAAATCTGACACACTCGATTATTTTTCTTTCTTTTACATTTTGAAATCTAACCTCCACTATGCAAACGATCAGATTAACATTCCTACGTTATTAAAAATACAAAGGACATAGATGCTATCAATATCCGATGCGCTCGAGTAAATCCCGAAATCCCTTCATGGGCTTCCCTACTATAAAGCGAGTTTAAATCTACAGTAATACATAGCCGAAACAGATGGGAATCAAACGGATTACAAATCGTTAAAAGGAATCCATCTTGCCAAGAAAGCATATTTAACTCCAATAGATTAAAATTTGTGTTAGATCACAGACAAACGTTTCAGTTTGTTGTCTTACTTTTTGTCGGCAATGGGTAGTTCGCTGCAGAATGTATTTCAAATGGTAAGGTTTATGCTTTATTTAAGTTGATAGAATAATACCCTAAATCTTTCAGTGTTATATAACATAACTTTTTTCCTAGCATACCACTTACTACTACTAGAGAATTGAAATCATCAGCTATAGTCGCAGAAAACTTATTAGAGTCTAGTGTAGGAAAATGTGAAGTAATATTTAAGTTCAACAATTTTTGTTCTACCGATATTATAAATACTTTAAGTCCCTAGAGTCTAAAAGTACAGGTGATCTCTGGGGCATTTCTGTTAAGGTTTTTACAAGTATAATTGATATAGTGGCTCCTTATTTAAGCAACTTATTCAATGAGTGTACTAAATCAGGCAGTTTTCCCGATCTTATGAAACATAGTAGAATAATACCTCTGTTCAAATCCGGCAGTAAGACTGATCCAAGTAATTATAGGCCAATATCGATACTACCTGCTTTTAGTAAGATTTATGAAAAGATAATACTCAAGCAACCACTTATACATTTTAATCAAAACAGCCTCCTTCATAGTGAACAATATGGTTTTACCATGGTTCACTCGACAACAGATGCTCGAGTAGCGTTACTCAAACACATCTACAGTGCTTGGGAGCATGCCCAAAATGCTATTGGTAATTTACCGCTTGAGTGCTTAAATATGATACCAATAGTTACAAAATTTTTACTAGTAGATGTCTTACAACGTGAAACAGCTGCAACTCCTTACAAAAATAAAATGTACAACCATTCTATTTGATTGAAATATAAGGCAATAAAACTCATGGCCACTCTGGCCATGAGTTTTATAGCCCGTTCTTTCTCGTGGTTCTACCTATTGCAGGGCGAACGTGGCAGTAAATGTAAAATCATTAAGTCATCATTATCCTCTTAGCGTTATCCCAGTTTTCAATCTGGGGTCCGCTTCCTAGTCTAACCGGATTTGGCTGAATATAAGCTTTTCCACAGAGCGACTGCCTGCCTGACCTCTGCAACCCGAAGGGATAGCGATATTCCATAGTTTAGACTAGTGTCAGTTTATTTAGAAGGTATTGACGCCCTGTAACGGCTGTCAAAGATCTTCATGACAACCGGGGCTGACGGTTTAACGTGCGCTCCGAGGCACGGGACTAGCGATAATTAACAATTCAATACGCACATAACTCCGAAAAGTCATTGGTGCGCGCCGTGGATTCGAACCCGATACCCTCTGCATGGCAGTCTGTTGGTATCTCCACTAGGCTATCGCTGCCTTTATGTAGAATCATTAAGTAATTAACTTAAATTTTGACTTTCATAAGCATCACTTTGTGGCCTAGGTGAATAAATGATTTTGACTTTGACTTTGTTTCCTTTTTATATTGTAAATATTGTTCTTTGTATATAAATACGAAAGTAAAAGTAAGCCCAATATATGAACATTTTTAATAAAATATTCTCGGATGCCTTAGGCTCTTCAGGTATATCTAATCTCTTCACTTTTATCAGACAAGTCCGGAGAAAAAAACCGACTATTGAATATTCAAGGAAAACTTACAAACATAATGGTCGTAAGTAAGAAATAAATATTTCTTTTCTTTTTTTTCTGTTAGTATTCCTGTTATGAAGCCTGCGGCGTATACATTATTCTGATTGTTAGCCAAATGTATTCTGATTATAATGTGATGTAGCTGATTGCTACTATGTCACTTAGTCATTATCCTACGCAATCTTGTTAATGAGGATTTCTGACACGAAACACAGGATTAGTGAACTGTGTTATAGTTTATTAGCCCTCTGAGTAGCCAGCACTGTCTTGCAATCCACAAAATATATAAAATACTACTATTTATCTCTTCAGGTATCAAGCTATGATCAGTATAGCTAAAATTTGGTCTGCAAAGTTGCATATTTTCTTTAGTTAGATTTAAAAATGGACTTCGGTCTCTATGGCTTAAACAGCAACTACATAGTATGAATCCACGAGGATGAATTGTTCCGTGAAGTCAAATCAGCACTTTATTATTTTGCTTTCTCTGTATTTGGGCGATTCTTATTAGGAATATATTGTGTTATTTTTTTATCCATATTCACAATTCTTTATCTACCTTTCTAAGCCTAATACCCATTTCTAAGGAAAATCTAAAGTGCTAATAAATGGACAACAAAGAGTGAGACCCTGCAAGGATAAGTACGTTTTAACTTACGAGGTAAATAGTCCTAAAACAATAGGCATCTTCCTTAGTTAAAGAAGCAAGTGGAAAATTTCCAGAATATTCCAATTTATTCTAGATCCACTAGAAAGATTATTTGTATGTATTTTAATAAGAATCCATAAAATATTCATGTATTCGTTACGAAAGTTAACACGTGTAAACTTTTACAAAAACTGGGTCAGCTTCCCATCGTATCTATCAAGTGAATATGTACGCAGTCAATCCCAAGGTTGCCTGGAAGAAATCGCTTTTAGCGATAAGGCCGCCTATTGTACATTTGTAAAATTATTGTATCATGTAGCATGTGTATAGTATCTGGTGTACAATAAAGAATTCTCTATCTATCTACGCACATACTTGGTACATGGTGTGTACATGTTAATGTGTATATACATATGAGTCTGTGTGTTTTGCAACACAAACTACACGAGATTCCACTCCGCGTTTGTTGTTCTGAAGAAAACCAATTACAACGATTTACTCGTACACAGTACGTGCGAACGGCATGTCATAAAATATGTTGATAGTTTGTATGCACGATAAAAGATAGCGATACTTCTTCTACGTATCAGAAAAGGTGAGTTATTTTTTACATTATTTGAAGGCTCGTACTGGAGACAGAAAAATAATGGTTTATGGCGCGTGAAAGAAAGGCACATTGAAATAACCATGAATCATAACCGTAAGGGTTGTCTTCGGAAAAACAAAACAAAATACTAAAAACATACATATATTCGAGAAATATTGGCAAACCACACATAAGACCATCACTCTTCTAGTTTAATTATGTGTTGTTGAAATTAAACTAGAGGATGATGAATAATGACTGTATTTTATTAATAAGTCTTCACATTATATATAACTGCATGCAAGATCATGGTTTAAGCTGTGTGCAATTTTAGTTTAGTTGCTTTGAACGCCCAATATCTGACTCACCGTAGAAAGAGTCGATGCCAATGTAACTATTAAAGTTAATATTAATAAAATGCTCACAGCCGTAAAATGCTTCTGGAACATTCTGTAATCACACACACACACACACACACACACACACACACACACACACACACACACACACACACACACACACACACACACACACACACACACACACACACACACACAAACACAACCATGCACTCAAATATGCACATGCACACTGTAACATACCAATAGTATAGTTCCATAGATGACGTATAATACTTAATATTTATGTAATCATGTTGATAATTTTATATACTGCTTATAAATAATTTACTTTCTGTAGTCACCCACAATTCAAATACGATCTAGTACCCATAGCCCCAAACGTCGGTATTCATTTATAGATACATATTAATAATAATTTAGTTATCTCCAAAACATTCAATATTTTACTAAACATTTGATAGTAGCTGAGCCCTCAACTACATCAGTTTTACTTAGGGCTGCTGATCCGCACCCGTCACATATAGCATGGTGTTATATAGCCCATAGTCTTCCTCGATAAATGGGCTATTCAACACAAAAACAATTATTCAAATAAAATCAGTAGTTAAAGCGATTATAGATATAGTCACTCGCCTGTATCCCCGAAGGGGTAGGCAGAGGTGTAATATTACACCCACATTTCGCCATGAATTTTTAGGTCCCACGTAATAAGACGTAATAAGGGGCGAGCCTATTGCCGTACCGGGCACATTACCAGACTCTGTGCTGCTACTGAGAATTTCCTTACGGAAAAACTCAATAACACTTTGCCCGATCCGGGCATCGAACCCGAGACCTCCCAATCCCACGCGCACATTTATGCCGCGAGACCAACGAGACAGAGATTAGAAGTAGTAGTAATCGTCTTTATTGTACCAAATAAATTTACAATAATGAATCTTAACAAAAATAACAGATAGTACCTACAATTGGCGGCCTTATCACTATAAAGTAATCTCTTATAGGCAACCTTTGGAAGGATAAGAATAAAAAGGATTCAGAAAAAGGGTAGTTTGGCGATCTTTATTGATAAAGCTTAATAATACAATTATATCCATAGATAAATAACCATATACATACATAAACTATATACTTTTAGTTCATTACACTAAACAAACAAACTCATCCGCTTTCAAATATTAGTAATACCTACATTAAGAATGGATACTGAAATATCGAAGTTAATTTATGGCCGTTATAATCGTGGATCGAAACTGAGACAATTGACATCAGTGTTCACTTGAAACTATGCCCGTCTGTACACTTCGTTCAACAGACACTTAGCAAATGCTATGCCACTTAGCCTAGCGTTTGCTACTTAGTCACCACACTGCACTTGTCAGTCACTTAGACAAAGTTGCAGATGTAGAATTGGCAAATGTATGACTTGTGAACCTGACGCCACCGCCGTGTTTTTGTTTTTGCGGGGGGTGAGGTCGAGCTACGCACTGTACTGCAACCTCGCCTTAATGTAACTTCACTCTCATTTTTTGGTCTAAATTGACCGGACTAATAGGCTATATTTTATTTTAGAAAAAAATAGGGGTCCGTAAGATATTTCGGGTTTTTCGGGTACGTGAAGTAGTTCCCTTAGGACGCGGGTGAAACCGCGGGAAACGGCTAGTAGGCTATATAACATAACGCTTCGACCTTTTGGGGCCGGGAAAAAGGCTAAAAAGGCTAAAAGATAATGTGTGAACTAGCAGTCGGATTTTAAAAATTGTTATTGCCTATGATAGCCCAATTATTCCGAAAGGCTATAGGCTATATAAAATTACGCCACAACTTTTAGGGGCTAGACAAAAATAATAAAATGGTCAAACGAGAAGGAGCCTCCCCTTTCTCGTTTGACCATTTTATTATTTTTCAAGGCTAAACGAATAGAATACAATCTATATGGGTATCGTTTTCGAGATTTTCGGGACGCTGATTAATAATATGAAATTTATTTAGTGATCCAAGATGGCGGACGGGAAATCAAAGATGGCGGATGAGAAAATTTTAAAAATCAATATGAGTATTGCCTTCGATATTTTAAGGGGTGGGGAATCGAAATACAACATCTATTTCGTGATCAAAGATGGCGGATGGGAAGTCAAAGATGGCGGATGGCAAAATTAAAGAAAGTCAATATTGGTATCGTCTGCGATGTTAAAAGGGATGGGGAATTCAAATACAACATCTGTTTCGTGATCCAAGATGGTGGATGGGTAAATCAAAGCTGGCGGATGGGAAAAATTTTAAAAATCAATATGGGTATCGTCTCTAATGATTTAATGGATGGAGAATCCAAATAAAATATCTATTTCATGATCAAAGATGGCGGATAGGAAATCAAAGATGGCGGACGGGAGTTTTTTTAAAGCCGATATGGGTATCGTCTCCGATATTTAAAGGAATGGGGAATTCAAAAAATCATCTATTTCGTGATCAAAGATGGCGGATGGGAAATTAAAAAAAAATCAATATGGGTATCGTCTCCGATGTTTAAAGGGATTGGGAATCCAAATACAACATCTATTTCGTGATTCAAGATGGTGGATGGGAAATCAAAGATGGCGGATGGAAAATTTTAAAAATCACCATCCATTAAGTCTCTGATGATTTAATGGATGGTGAATCCAAATACAACATCTATTTTGTGATCAAAGATGGCGGATAGGAAATCAAAGATGGCGGACGGGATTATTTTTTAAAGTCAATATCGTATCGTCTCCGATATTTTAAAGAATGGGGAATTTCCCATTCTTGTGTAAAAATCGATGTTTGTTTGTTCATCATTTATAGACTCTGAAATGTCTAGTGAAAAATAAAATTAATTATGGCGAAAAAAAAAACGGAAAAAAATATTTTAGCAAATTTCGTGTAATAAGTGCTGTAGGTAGCTGCTATATCATGGGCTGTGTATGTACATACTTTTCGGGAAAACACGATGTATATACCTAACGAAATGAGATAATAAGCACACTGGTTTCATCTTATACTAATATATAAAGCTGAAGATTTTGTTTGTTTGGTTGAACGCGCTAATCTTAGGAACTACTGGACCGATTTCAAAAATTATTTTGGTGTTAGATAGCCCATTTATCGAGGAAGGCCATACGCTATGAGCCACGTGAGCGGAGCAGTAGCCCTTAATAACGCGGGTGTAACCGCGGGCATCCTCTAGTATGCCATATTTTCCGTAGAAAATGTTCACAGTAAAGTTAGAATAATAGTTCTCGATATAACGAATGTTCATATTTACCTATGCGAAATATCTTTATGCTTCACTTATAATAATGTCATAACAACTGATTCTTGACTAAGATAGTGATACGCTTAGTATTCAATATAATATGATTTATCTTTATACACTACTAAAATATAATTCCCTATTAGTCATAATAAGGGAATTGTTATCCACCAAAATACATCAAAATGTTACTTCACCCCTGTATTCCGAGAATGATAATATAAAAGCAAACTTAAAAAAATGGAGATATTAAAAGAATCCTGCTACGCCACAAACATGAATAAAAGAAGAAAAATTGTATTTTAATTTTAATATCATCATTAATTTCCATTGCTAACTACTACTCGTACTCGTACTTTAGATTAACCAATGGCCAGTAGTTCTGTAGAACAACAACATTTATAATAATTTAGCTGTGGTTAGACTAGCTTTGGAAATTTTAGTTAGAACTAGCCTAAGTGAAAAGCCACAAGCATGTGGTCTTCCGGGATGGCGCTAATGCGTATTTGTCTGAATCCAAATTTAATATCAAGCATCACTTGCAATGTAGTTTGCTTGGAATAGATTTAATTAAAATTTGTTCTATTATTGCATACACATAAAACTCAGTAAAGAAATAATTTTTGTGCAATTCATCTTTAGTCATGAGGTTTACATCCCATTTTACTTCTTTCTGTAATTTTTTTTAATCTCCTCTGTTTTCCAAGCTAAAACTAACCGGATTTATATTTTCTCCCCGCAAAAATAGTGCAGGTTCTTATGCCTTACGTATTTATATGATTTACAACTAGTAAAAGCGTCGCTTGGTGCTTTTATCTTTAGTAAATATTATAATTCAGTCCCTGAGTTTTTGTGGAAATACACTTAGATTTAATTTTATTTATGTTTTAAAGAAGAAACTTTCGTTACTACCTTAACCGGATCATAATCTTGCCTTTTTGCGATATTTATTGTTTTTATGATCTTTGGAATGTCGGTATCATATTGTCATTGAATGACTGAATTTTCGTCTGACTTGATTAATATCCCTGGACTTCGCCGCGCGCTACCCTCGCGTGGGAGTTATCGCGACAAAAGTAGCTCATGTCACACCAACCTCCTAATTATCTCCACATAGAAATCATGCAATAACATTTATCCTTTGAGACGTATAAAAAGACAAAAAAGCATATACTTTTCCCATTTATAACATTAGTATATGTAAATTACACTATTAAAGACAAATTTTCCTGTTGTCTATGATTAACAAAATTTAAAAATTATAATCATAATAAATACGTTAAAGTAATTTTTGTGTAATATATTAACTTTTCTTAAAACAAAATATTAACTGGTGCTATGGATTCAGATATGTATATAATATCCCGGTTCCTGTCACTGAAATGGAAAAACGTACTTAACGATATAGCGAGTTTACTTTTATCGTTTTTATTTCTTCCCGGAGAGTTCTTATTCAGTTTTTATTGATGCCTCGTGGAACCATAATGTGCAGTAGGATTTTTAAGTTCGAAATTTAATATTGTACTTAACTTGGTTTTATAACTACTCATTATATTCATGTAGGAGAAATATAACACCGATACGTTTAATGAAACTATTCATGTTACGAAAATGGTTGATAAACTAATTTAAATTTATAAATGAATAATTCAAAATAGTAATTATTATACGATATTTTCGAGTGATAGATATTGAGTTTATAATGTAATTGAACATGTACAAATTAATATCGTACGCTGTTAGACAGCCAGACCGATATGGTAAACTAATTATTATGTTGTAAAGTGTATTTCTAAATCTGCAATGTTTGATAAATAAATTTAGTTTCAAATCTAATAATTAGACTTGTCGAATATAACGGTAACAACAATTATTATCAATTATATTCAAACAATATTTTCTTATTCGACTCGAATGAAATATTGCCCTGTGCAATATTTTATTCATGTTAAATTTACCAAACGGCACGCACAATATTTATGTAGTGAGTATTAGAAGTATTCTATTGGTTTTCAAGTACGAGTCTCTTCACATGAGAAGGGTCAGATCGTAGCCGCGAATGCGAATCAGCTATGTGTCATCTTTGAAAATAATGTTGAAATATAGAATTCTAAGATATATAAATGTTTGATAGGAACATAATATATCGTTTCCGGTGCTAACTGTAGTACAAAATTCGAAAACATCTTGGGTTAATTGAAAAGCTTTTTTGGCATGTAAAAATATTTGTAATATCATCCAATATGGTATGAAAATCTTACAATCCAATTTGCAAACTTCACATACCAAAATATTTGAAAATCTAACGCTGTAGTCCACACCGCACTAGCATTCTTGTTAACCCTCCAATTAAGCTAAGAGGTTATGCTTGGGTAGGTTCACGTTAATAATGATATGGATACCATAATCCGTTTAAATTGACGGTTTAAACGGTATTGATTATCTAGTTCTAAACTCTTAATGAGCCCTTTATTAATATACAATTTATCGACTACCTGGAATCCAGTCATCAGCAAATGTAACAACGCCGCAGTGACACGACTCATCTGTATATAGACGTCATTAGTGTAGCGTGTTGAAGTACTGACATCGAAAATGCGATATAATAAATAAAAACCAAGTTCGAAAACACGCATTACACAAGACGGCGCTGCGCTATCACCAGCCCCTCAGCGATCACGGTCATTGCAAGACGGTCGAAACGTCGGCAATTTAGATTAGATGATCAAATTAAATTAGATGAAATTACAGGATTAAACCTTATTACGTCATTTTGTATAAAATAAATAATTTATACAATATCTGCTAACGAACATTCATTTTTCAATTATTGTCTTAGCCTGCTACAATATTTTTTTTTTCTAAAATCATAAAACGATTTCGATTAGGAATGGTAAATATTGTTATTGCTTTTGTTCTTGCTAGATTATGTTATTGAAGCTCTTATGTTTGGCAAAGAATTTCACGTCACTGTCACTTCAAAATTTTTGTCAGTATTCATTCTATAAAATTATATTTGCAAACGCACACTTATCAGCACCCGAGCAGAATCGTCTCATTTTAAGTTAACGGTACGGCGCCGAAATATGAGATGAGTCTGTTGCGAGGTAGGTAATATATGTGTGTACCAACTAGAAATTTGGATGCCAATCGACTACATAACCGCAGATTTAACAGATATAAACAAACATTGAATGCGACGAATGTCGTGGTGTGTGTTGATGCATGCCTTAAATAGACGGACATTGTTTATTGTCGTTCAAAATAACCCATGGGCATGCTACTACAAAATACATAATAGGAAGCATCACTTTCTTAATCACCACTTCCAAAAGTGACTAGATGGGTACCTATTATTTTTAAATAAATATAATTAAGTTTCATCATCAGCAAAATACTCTTTCCGTTGAAGTCATTCACAGACCATCTGACGAATCGATTCATCAAATCTATAAAAACATAATCATCAGTTAAAACATTTTAATTGATTATGTTTACTCTTTCCGTTGAAGTCATTCACAGACCATCTGACGAATCGATTCATCAAATCTATAAAAACATAATCATCAGTTAAAACATTTTAATTGATTATGTTGGAAGCACTGTAATATAGCCACTTATTTGAAAACTAGTAGACATTTTAGTTCGCGATCGTACATATTCTAGACAATAATCCGTCGTGCAAACTTCAATAAATCAGCTCAAAATGCTATTACGTCATAGTTAGATGTGCTAATTAGCGTTTCATTCTACTCGCCTTGTTTGTTCTTAAATTTCGCGAGTAGTAAGTACGTAGTACCTTGTTTATGCCGAATATTAGTTAGTAACTATTTGATCATTAGTAAGTTCACTTTGTTATGACTAACGTACTTCACTATGAATGTGATATGGCCTATATAGGTCAATTATTGTTAGTGATGTATCGGTCTACCGCAATATGTCAACTTCAATCTTTAGGCTGTTAGCAAATCGGAATATGAACATGAAATAATTTTATTCTAATAGTCATTCCTGTATAAGCTTTATTCATTTCTTTTACAACTTTTCACTGCTGAACAAAAGCATCTCCTAAATTGCTTCGAAGTAAAACTGTGAGTCAATAGCAGCGATAGCCTAGTGGCGATACCAACAGACTGCCATACAAAGGGTATCGGGTTCGAATCCACGGCGCGCACCACAGACTTTTCGGGAGATATGCCTCGGAGAGCATGTTAAGCCGTCTGCCCGGTTGTCATGAAGATCTTTGAGAGACGTTATAGGGCGTCAGTACCTTCTAAATAAACTGACACTAGTCTAAACCTTGGAATATCGCTATCTCTTCGGGTTGTCGAGGTCAGTCATGCAGGCACTCTGTGGAAAAGCTATTATTCAGCCAAATTTGGTTATACTAGTCAGTGTACCCCAAGTTAAAACTGGGAAAACGCTAGCAGGATGATGACTACGCTGGCCAGTTAGGTTGATATAGGGTTTGTTGTCAAGATTCTGTCTCTTCGGAACGATACTATTTGCTACTTGTCTGTTCCTTAGTCGCCCCTTACGTCACCCATCAAATGTAATGGGGTAGTGACTTTTGAACGGACGAATTCATTTACTGAAAAATAAACAAGTAAATAAGTATATCTAACTTTTCTAATCTAAATTTTAGATAAGATACATTTTAGCTTAATCTGGATAAGCTATATTTTATTTCTATGAAGGCTAGATTTTTACGATAAGTTGAATGACTCGACATCAAAGTGAAGATTTTCGAGAGTAAGTGCCAACTTAAGTGCAATATAATCTCTTTGACATCAAACTAAAAGTTTCATAGACTTATAAGTTTGCAAGTGTATTTTTGTAGCTACAGCTACTTACTGATTTCTGCTTACTAAAATATTGTAGTTTTTATGTATTTTTACTTTTAATATGTTAGTTGTTCAACGCTGATAAATAAGTTAATAAGCTACTTTATGTAGATCGTTTCAGTAGTTTTTGCGTACAAGAGCAAAAAACTTTCATCCATCTATTCTCATAACGTTTTACGTAGAATAGTTTACCGTGATCGTCTTTAACTTGAATATATTGACTGCAGTTAAGTATTGTTCCAGCTCTTCTCATTCTACTCTTGATTATTCATCGTTCATTCTTCGCCCGTCCCGTCTATATTTTAAATAAAGTAAAACTATTGTAGTTAACCTGGTTCTAGATTTCCATCATCTATAAATTCACAAACAAGCAATAAAACTAGACCCGTAACAACTAACACGACGACAGCATTCATTGCAATTCAGTTTAATTAAACAAAGTACTCAACTAAATATATTTACCCATCCCAAACAATGCCTACTCGTATAAAAATTTCCTACCAACAAAAGCCTTACCATCTAATATAATTTACATGTTTACGAAAGTGTTGTAGTAATTAAAATTATGCAATTTCCAGCAATGCAACATCAATTAACAGATTGGTTGGGAGGCAGCTGTAGTGTAGGTACAATGAAAGCATTTTCTTTCTCCCTCACTCTCTGTCTCTTGGGGCTAGGCCACTTAATGACTTCTCTTAAATATAGGCCTCCGTAATAAGCCGGATAAGCCTGCGGTGTTATTGGTATACGTTCACGTTTATTAGAGGCTATGAGAGTAAGTTTCATATACGGTTTTATGTAAATAGCTTCAGTGTTTTCTCAGTACGTGACGTTTATTGAATGGGTCGCTTAGCAGCTGGCGAGCTTAATGAAATTTAATATAAGCCTTGATATTATTGATACTATTGCCAAGACTTTGGCGATTCAGTAGGTGGTCAAACAGTGGCTGAAGTGACGTAAGAAAATATACAGCTCGAGCATTTCTTGCCTGCAGGTACTTGTACGACATTTTGCTTAGCGCTCAAGTCGGTGTGTTGCCTATAACTTAACTCGTAAACCACTCGTTGTCCCAAATGTCACGTAGCAATGTCAAATAACGTTATACTGCAGGACTTATTTGTATTTACTTTTCGATGCCGATCGGCTGCCGCGTAATATGGCTGCGGTGGCCCTTGAAGAGGTTCAAACGTGGGTTGAAATTACAAGGTTGTGAGGTCAAACTCGTGCTGACCGGAGTGATTCGACCTTTAGTCGTTTACTTTGGGACCTCTTTATGAACACTGTTCATAAATCATGTACAAATATAAATGGTGGAAAATAGAACATTTATAATTTTGAGCAAAATATTAAATTACGAGGACTGCGATGTATATCGAACAAGAGTTCTACCGTGAAAAGACTACGGAGGTTTTACATAGTTTTGATTTTACGCTCTCTGGAAGAAAACGTAGGTGCCTAGAAACATAAAATAAGTAAATGGTGCTAGCATTATTAAAGAAAAATAATTTCAAAGCCAATGCTAAATGCGTTGGTTTTTAAATTAAGTATGGTAAACTTGTTTCACGTCACGCTTGAATTTTAAGGATGCGTAGTATGATATGCTTGTTGTTTGCTAGTCTGTGAACATGTTGACATACGGCGATATACTAAGTAGTAAGTAACTGTGTATTCTATAGGAATCGCTGGTCTATTTCACGGCACGTTCGTGCATAAAATAATAGAATGCATTATAAAGCTCAGCTGAACGTCGATCATGCATTGTTCGATGCAGGTTGTTAACTTGCCACAGGTAGTTCACTATTCATTGCGTTATAACATAAAGCTTAGGTTGTGTATTGTGCATTACGTGACCACCAGTGGTGTTAGCCTATATTATGACATAAGCTAAATTATTTTTTACCAGTAATCAGAAGGCATGTGTCAATGAACATTATTAAAAAAAATATTAAAAATAAAGATTATAACTATTCCATACAAAGTTCACCAGTGTTATAAGTGACAAGAAGGGTAATTTATGATATTATAAGGAGCCCTGGGACTATCAATTAAGATTTAGTGTCTAAACACTCTATGTCGAAGTTACGCGACCGAAAGTCCGCGGCTGATTTTACGTTCCGAGGTTCCGATGTATTCGGCTAATATGACACACCAAAAGTGCCGAACTTACGCTCGTGCTACGAACTACGCTTGTGCTCTACTACTAGAAAAATTGCCACTGAACTTACGAACTGAAGTGACGCTGTAAGCTACAACGCAACGTTATTTCGGTATTATGTGTCGTCAGTAATTCAAATAGCATTGCAGGCATAATCGTGCCGAGCTTCAGTCACCTAACTCCGGCATAGTGTGTTGAGACAGTTAACTGTAATGGCCAAAAAAACATGTCCGTCTGACAAAAAATCTACGTACTGTACCGGTACTATTAAATTATCTCGGTTAGTATGTAGTACCGGTATTAATAAATTCCCTCGGTTAGTGTGGTTGTGATCGATCTATATTCTCTGCTAGCGGTTTTCTAGCTGTCATAGCCAAGACTTTAGGCATCACGTTCAAGGAGCCTCTTCAATCTATCACCGTATTCTTAAATGTTAATACACGTTGTTAAACTTCGGTAATAAAGAGGTATTTATACCTTAAATTAATTTAAATATCGCAAGTAAGACCCGTTTCATAAAATTATATGATGTTACTACATGTTGAGAAGAATATTAACACTTAGTAGTATGACAACACAGTTGAAATTCGGTCAAAAGCTTCGGGTGCATAATATGTCATTGAAGTTTTCATTTGGTTGTTTATGATATTATTCTATATACAGAAAGTATATAAATCTACCACTACGTCAAGACTCAACGCGAATCTTGGCATCGCTTTTTACTTTACAAGCAACACATGTCCAAAGGAGCTCACCATCAGCTCAGGGAGTCATTGAAACACTTTCTCAATCACAGACAAAAAATATGCTACAGTGTTTCCAAAAGACGACTTTTTACTCTTTATCTTTATTTCTATAAGTCATTGGTGATTTATATATTGCCGGCCACCGTATTTTTTGGAACTCATCCGCATCTGTCTATCCGATTGTCAATACGATTCGAAATCACCGGGTGGCATGATATATTAATTTAGCGCCAATTAAGATGATACAGATATAAAGATTTTAATAAAGTTTTTGCCATTTACAAAGTAATACAAACTTATTGGCTATAAAAATTGTCGAAAATGTAATTGTCACTACATAATATAAAACAAAGTCTGTCTTCTGTCTGCCTGTCCCTATGTAGGCTTAAATCTTCAAATTGCTTTTTTATATAGATTGAATGATTCAAAAGGAAGGTTTATGTTATGTGTAACTAGCTAACCCGGTGAACTTCGTACCGCCTAACGGTTGATTCTTAAATTTATATGTCTTCAGTTTTTTCAATTTTTCTCCCCGTAGCAACTATCCTCGTACTTCAAGGAATATTATAAAAAACGAATTAGCGAAATGAGTTCAGCTGCTCTCGAGATTTGCGCTTAGCAACACATTCAGCGATCCATTTTTATATTATATAGATACATGCATAATATTGCATTGCACCTGTACAAGCCGGGGCGAGTCGCTAGTAATTTATAAAATATGATGGCCAATCTTTATTAACTTGAAATTCATATCTTTTATTCGCGCTGGAACTACGGCGGGTTTTCCTGTCAAGCTGATCGCACGCCGACGGTCCGCGCTGATGTGTCAATAATGTCAATATGTATGGAGTAATAACTCAGCGCTGACGACCGACAGCGCTGAGCGGCCAGCGCGACTTAAAAACGCTAGAAGTACCTACTTCATACATTTTGACCCATCAGTGCGGACCATCGGCGTGCGATCAGCGTGACAGGAAAGCCCCTGAGCAGTAGGTGCTCAGATTGCGAGATATACAAACTATTCCGTATTTCATATCTCTTCTAACAGTTTCAAAGAAATTCCTAGGCCATAGTGAAATAATACTTTGAAACCATGGTTTAAAACATGATGTAGCTTGTGGAGTCATGTTAGACCTCACCAAAAGTTCATGACCTTCCTGATGCTCCATAAAATGCCTGTAATACAAACGTCAACATGGTTGTATTTCTTCCAGTTTTATTTCACTGGATGTAAACTAATATATCACATATAAACGAATTAGGCCATATGAAATGCTAAGTATTTTTAAAGCACCCGAAATTTTGCAGCGCGCAGCAACTACGGTCGGTAACAAGATTATATTTTCATAGAGTAAAATGTACGCGAATATATTAAAAGGAGAATATATTTTTAGATTTTCGTTCTCGTAAGGTCGTCTGCTGAATTGTCGTTTTCCGTCACGTCCTTTTTGGCGCGTTTACGAACCAAAGTAAGTGTACGTGCCGCTCAAATCTCCAAGTTAGGGCCAACACATCTGATCTTAGTACCTGATAAATAATGTATGTTGTTGCTTAGTGTTGCCTGTTATTTAGGACTGGGCAACATTTACCGCGTGGATAAAGCAATAAAATATATTAGTTTCAACAGGTCTGCTGATGAATTGTTCCTAGTCCATTTTATTGTACATACTTAAATAAATACTCGTGATATGTAACCTTTTACATCAATAGATTTTTGCGGTAGTATTTGTAGCGTGACTTGACTTTTCGAAATAGATCGGCAAAGTTAAGCACAGCTAGTAGTGGTCATTTGCACGAATGATAGCTAGTTGTGGCATTTACATTAGAGTGCTACTTTGCTTCTCAGAGCACATCATCATCAGCCCTTTTTACTGTCCCACTGCTGGACACGGGCCTCTTCTCACTTTGAGAAGGGAAAGGCCATAGTCCACCACGCTGGCCTTGTGCGGGTTGGCAGACTTCACATGTCTTGCAAGAACATTATGGAGAACTCTCAGACATGCAGGTTTCCTTACGATGTCTGCCTTCACCGTTTAGCAAGCGATAATTAACAATTTACTCAGAATAATATTAGATTTTTTGTCATTCATCAGTTGTTCTTTAATGATCAAATTAGAAACTTTATAAAAGACACATTATAAAAGTTACACAGGGCAACGACTTCCAACCTCAATCAACCTAGCTAGACGTAGACTATACACATAGGCTTCAAGTATACTTAGAACTATACGAACTGACGAGGTGTTCGTTGAACTCTATTGCGCTAATATTCTACTTGTCTTCCACCTTGATTTCTTAATCTTTACTAGAAAAGTAGAAAATAAAATATAGTACAGATTTATGGTTTTCAACCATCTTTATAACTTTAAGCCTTCTTTATTTCATATCCAGCCTTACCTCACGTAAAAAAGACGAGTGTCTCATATCTCACCCGATGTAACCAAAGACTGATTTACGGCTCGAATGTTAACCCAAGTTAGATGTAGTTAGTACTTACCGGTCTGATTTATGTACGCAAGCCTGAAGTCATCACGCCTGTTTAAACTTGTCTGCTAATTGAATTATTGTTTGAATTTACAGAATTTACTGCGCACTAATGAATGGGAGAGCTTACGAAAATTATAATAAGGCTTTGCTTAGACGTTCTGAATTATGTCCGTTTTATATTCATTTATAGGTATTTCATTATTATAATGAACTCGTTCAGGGGACGTAATTTGTAAATAAATTTCACTGATTATAAAATTTACAGCGTCCAAATTGCTTCATCCATTTTATTTATAAAGCTCTTTAAATAAATCAATTTTGACGTTAGAAAGCAAAATTAAAATGTTTTCAGAGAATTTTATCTGAATATGAGATATAAGTATTTTTTATAAATATTTCAATGTTGGATTCGCTAATTGGAGTTCTTTTAGGTTAATACTTAAGTCTGTTGTATTAATATTTTATCGATTTTTTGCGTTTTTTACTAATTTAATACGATCATGACATAACATATGATGATAACTACATCTAATCTTTTTTGATGCGCGGTTGCAGAGTAGTTTTTAGTTTTATTTTCTTTATTTATTCCTTTTTGCTTAAAAATTGAAAAAAAAAATCATTTCTCTCGCCAAGCTACAACATTACAGCTTTTTGGCGAGAAACGTTCGTTAACATTGAAATTTAACTATAATAAACTAAATTTAAATACATATAAAAAATAACATATTTGGTATTTAGTTACACTCCGGTTAAAGCAAAAAAAGCACTGAGTTAGAGAATTTGTTTAAAGTCAGATCCAGTAGGGCTTTTGACTCGCCAGGAACAATACGATGGGACTAGCAGATATTTTTATCAAACGTTTTAAATATGGTGCTTATTAATAGTTTAATAGCCACTGCATCTATACGGCTACATTAAATTATATTTAATATTATTTGATGTACCCACTGATGAAAAAGTCTTACAAATATTGTTTTAATTCGTGTTTATTTTACCCATAAACCTCTTATTAGAATTAGAAAGGAGTAATTAATTTTAACGAATCGAAAACAAAGCCTACATATATATTTTTTTGACATGAGCTTGTTCTATAATATACTTTGCAACCACGTTCAAACCACCTACATAGAACGTGGTAGATTATTAACTCTTAAATACTTGTAACATGTGGCAGGTACTTTGTTCTTACAAAGGAACCTTTTGTAATTTCTAATGATGCACATACCTGAGTATTAATTATCGTGAAATTCAAATCTTTGCTGAACATGATATGGAAAAATAGCTTGAAAGTGTTGATAAAAATAGTTTTTGGTGTTGTAGAGCCTTGTTTATTTCAGCACGACCTTGTAACGACAGAGCAAGCCTGACAGAGGCCTTATTAACATAATTTCACAGTAAAATACCATTATCTGTACTGTTGGATTTCATTCGGTTACAGAAAAACGTCAAAGAAACAAGTTAATAACTCTTGATTTATCATAGGATTTGCATTCTCCTCTTCATATCGGTAAGCAGATGTTCTTTACAATGTTTGGAATTGCTAAGAAGACTCCACCAGGCACTTGACTGCCACTGACACAAGCAATAAAAAAAAACATAAAGTCACTATACATTTGAAACAATAATGAAACTGTTTTTATTTTCAGTTTAGAACTAATTTAATGAAAGAGCTTTTCCCCGGAGACAAAATATCACTTTAACATACATACATACATACATTTCACGCCTTTTCCCGTCGGGGTAGGCAGAGATAACGGAACGCCACTTGCTTCTATCCTTAAAAACCTCACGCGCTTCCTCTACATTCATTACTGTTTTCATACATGCTCGCCGGTCCCGGGTGCTTCGGACCTTTCCGTTTTTCAGATCGTCACCAATTTGGTCGACGAATGTCCTACGAGATCGGCCGCGACCGGCTTGCCCATACACGCTTCCCTTATATATTTGGTGAGTCATTCTGTCTTCACTCATTCGCTCCACGTGTCCAAACCATCTCAGCATTCCTTTCTCAATTCTCGTCACAACATCTTCTTTCAGGCCACATCGCTCTCGTCTCGTATTACTGCATTCGGAATTCTATCGTCACTTTAAAACTGCTTTTAATGGGAATTATTTTTCCAATTAAACCAAATCAGTTGGATTTATTCAGGCAGTTTCTCGGTATTCAGTAAATTTCTCGATTTTGTCGTTCTAATTGGAGCACGATGCAGTTTTGCCTTTTAGTAGTATTTAGGAAAAATCTGCAGCCCGCTTTTCCACCAATCGGTCGACTCAGACGTACTTGTAAAGAATAGGGCATCCAATATGTGTGCAGCATTTATGTTGGAGCTTCGACCGAGCGGGGCGGATTTGGCATTCAGATTTTATTGGAGAACAAACACAAAGACCCGGTTTTCAGTACGCCGGAGCGTCATATTTGCCGGGCCAGTAAAGTCCAGTGGCTATACAATTTAGAAGGCGTAGAGTTGTAGTGGGTGTACTGCGACATAATGTGAACATTTTGGTTAGGATAAAAGAAGCTTAAAACCATATGTTCTGTGTTTAAAATGAGTGCTTTGTAATAACGGAGCAGGATGGTATTCAAAGGCACAGACGTCTTAGTCCGAATTTGGTTGCGCGAGTAAACATTTTACTTTTGATTTATTTTTCTTGAAACAAGTAATTAAACAGCAATTCATGTCATTTACTTCTTAGAGCGATAGCTGAGTGGAGAGACCGACAGACTGCTACACAGAGGGTCTCGGGTTCAAATCCACGGCACGCACCAATGACTTTTCGGAGTTATTTGCGTATTAAAATATATATTAAATATACATATTTCATCAAAATCTGTGTGGCTTAAATAATAAAATCGATGAGTTAGAGTTATACTTGGAACGTCTGAAAGATAAGTTCCATTATTTATGTATTAGCGAGCATTTTCTTAATGATATTTTAATTAAGCTGTTAAACTTACATGATTACTAAGTAGCATCATATAATACTCGAATTTATAAGCAAAGAGGCGTTACGATCATAGTAGCAAGAAAAGATAGAGATTTCGAGGATTTAAAAATATCAAAAAACAATATACAGAATGGAATGCTTCGAGATTTGTGCTGTAAAAGATAAAGCCACTGGTGTGTGTATTTGTTGTTGTTACCGTAGTCCATACGATAAAAATCTGACTATGTTTATGGACAGTCTAGAACAATTACTTGAACATATTTTTAAATATAACTGTTGTATTTGCGGTGACTTTAATATAAATTTACTAGCAGAAGCAAAAAAAACACACGATTTTGTTAATTTAATGTCTTGCTATAACTTTAAAGCTCTCATAAATACTATAACATTTATAAGGAATAACTCAGAATCGTGCATAGACAATATATTTTCTAACATTACAAATGACAACATACTATCCTGTAATGTAGACCATAATGATCTAGCGGATGGGCATGCAGGCCTGCTATGCTTCTTAGTTATGCCAAGTAATCAAAATACTAAACATAAAAACACTGCATATATGTAAAAAAGAGATTATTTAATGTATATAATAAAACTTATTTTAGATTGTTGCTTTTACAACAAGAATGGAGCTTTCTAGGCGTCAACATGTTTGTTAAAAAGCTTAGCGAAACATTTAAGGATGTATTTAAAAGCAAAACAATCAAGTTAAATTCAAAACGCTCTTCTTTAGCGTGGGTTATTCGGGGTATCAAAGTATCTAGTAAAATGAAACGATATTTAGCTGTAAGCAAACATGCTAACCTTAATGTAAGTGTTGTAAATTACAGAAATAAGTATATAAGTATATACAGAAAAATACTAAAAAGAGCAAAAAAAATTGCAGTGCAGACACAAATATCTCATTTTAAGAACATTTCTAGAGATATATGGAAAATCATAAACAAACATAGAAACATAACAAAAAAATATCAACAAAAAATTGTGTTAAGAGTAGATGACAAACTAGTGACAGAACCAGTTGAAATTGCAAAACAATTTGCGTCAATTTCCAATATATTAATATTATACAATATAATAATAATAATAATAAATTACACTTTATTGCACACCAAAATAACGTTTTACAGTACAAGTGGCTTAAAACTACAAGTAATGTACAATGGGCGGCCTTATCGCTTAGTGCGATCTCTTACAGGCAACCTTAGGATGGACAGGAATGATGTTAAGCAGTTATACATGCTGGCGATGGTGTAGTTAAATACTATGAATCAGTATTGAAGATTTAAATGAAATACATACATACTTACAATTACATATTCCATAAAAATACTTAAACATACATATATTAAATATATACCTACATACATTCGTACAATATACATATATACATAATAATATAATAATATGACAGACATTGTAGATACATTGAAATACAACCCGCATACAAGCAATTAAAATGCGTTAAGTATTCAGATAGTGTTTTTTTAACGAATTTTTAAAGATGTTTAGTGATGGTGCTCTTCGAATTTGTAATGGCAAAGCATTCCACAGGCGCACTGCCTGAACGGTAAAGGATTTTCCAAAATAATTTGTAGAATGCCTTGGCATCTCCAACGTCAGATCTTCAGACGACCTCAAGGACCTTATATGTGTGTCATGAAGGAACTTGAAACGTTCTTTGAGATAGGAGGGCGTACTAGGATTAAATAGAACATTATACAGTAATGTAAGAATGTGAGTATTCCTGCGAAGACGAATTGGGAGCCACTTGAGTTTGTTACGAAAATCTGAGACGTGATCATATTTGCGCAGTCCAAATATAAATCTAATGCAAAAGTTTTGGAGTCGCTCAAGTTTATCTAGCTGCTCCTCTGTGGGGTCAAGATAGCTGACGTCAGCATAGTCAATTATGGGAAGAAGCAAGGATTGAGCGAGCGCGATTTTAGTGGCAGTTGGAAGGAAGTTGCGTAACCTACGCAACGAACCTGCGGATGCAAAAAGCTTGCGACTCGTTTCTTGCATTTGAGATTTCCAGGACATACTTTCGTCTAAGGAGATCCCCAAATTTTTCACAGTTTTACTAAAAAAGAGATTTTTGCCATCGAAACTAATTTGTGGCAGATCGGACCAACTGATTTTTGAGACTAATTTGGGGCTGCCTATAATAATTAACTGGGTTTTGTCAGCATTTATGATGAGTCCGTATTTCTTAGTCCAGTTGCAGATTCTGGCCAGGTCCGCCTTAATAATAGTACAAGCTTCTGCCAGCTTATTTAAAGGAGCTTGCGTATAGATTTGTAAATCGTCTGCGTAAAGGTGGTAAGAAGAAAGTAATTGGTTTGAGATAGTATTAATAAATATTGCGAAGAGCAGAGGAGAAAGCACGCCACCCTGTGGCACACCGGCATTAGTGTGAGACCAAGTAGAAAAAGAGTCTTCGATGCGTATACGTAATATATATATCACAAAGCGTACGGGAAATAAATCTGCCATAGAAATCTTACAGCAAAATATAGACAGAGTAGATGGGGAGATTATTTGGCAGCCTGTCACAGCTAAAGAGATTATTACGCTTATAAATAAAATGGAAAATAAGTTATCGTGTGGTTATGATGAATTACCCATAATGATATTTAAAGATAATATAGACATTTTAGCAGACCCTCTAAAATGCTTTTATAATAATTGCATATGTGACGGTATCTTTCCAGATCAACTGAAAATCGCCAAAGTGATACCACAAAAAAGGCTTAACGCAGGATCCTAAAATGTACAGACCCATATCTCTCTTGCCAACCTTATCGAAGATTTTCGAAAAGTTAATAAAAACTAGACTAATTGGACATTGTAACAGAAATAACATAATAAATTATAAACAGTTTGGTTATCAATCCGGAGTAGGAACCTAAGACGCGATAGATACGCTAGTTACGGAGGTCAGAAGCAAACTAAATTCAAAACAAATGGTAGCTGGTCTCTTCTTAGATTTAAGTTCCACTTTCGACTCAATAAACCACGACCTGTTGTTGAAAAAGCTTGAGCATTATGGAGTGAGAGGCAAGGCTATTGAACTTCTTAAATCCTACCTAAGAAATAGGAAAATGTACGTTGAAGTAAAACATTTGACACATGTTAGAAATAACAATGATGACAGCAAATTATATACAAATGCGTTATATCACCAGGCGTTTAGGTCTAAATTCGAAAACACTAGGATAGGAGTTCTTCAGGGATCAATATTGGGTCCAATTCTCTTTAACATTTTTATTAACGATGTAATAGATTATGTAGAAAACAGTTTAGGCGAACGCGCAAAGTTGATGGTATTTGCAGATGATACTCATGCTATAATTTTAGCTGATAATATCCAAACTCTTAATCAGCACGTATCTGAAGCTTTGAAAGTATTTCAGAACTGGTTTACTATTAACGGACTTAAAATAAATGCTAGTAAGACGAATTTAATGTTATTTCGTACCACTTCTAAATCTAGGACCCAGCTAAATTGTGCCTTACAAGGAGTCAATGTCAGTATGGTGGAAAGGATAAAATTTTTGGGGGTACATGTTGATTCCTATTTGAATTGGAAACCAGAACTTGAAAGCATAGAAAAAATCTTAAGCTCAGCATGTTACGTACTAAGAAGCCTACGAAATGACATTGACATAACACAATTGAAAAAAGTCTATTACGCGTCGATTGAGTCAAGGTTGCGATACAGTATCTTATGCTGGGGAGGTAGCTACGAATAATAAATAAAAAATAATATACAAAAAGCATTTGTGTTACAAAAAAGAGCCATTCGTACCATGGTCTGCATTCGTCAGCAGGAATCTTGTAAAACACATTTTGTGGATTTGAATATTCTCACTGTACCTTCCTTATACATATTGGTGCTCTTGACACACTTCTCAAAATATGTTCATCAATATGAGACTGAAGAGGAAAGAAAGCTTAGAGAGAGTACAAGAAGAAAATATTTCAAACAAATTAATATTCCTAACCTAAACATAGCCAAACACGGTACCGCCCACATGTCAGTGAAAATCTTTAATAAACTTCCCGATGATATAAAATTATCACTTTACAAAACAGACTTCAAAACTAAATTAAAGCTTTATTTACTGGAAGGCTGTTTTTATTGTATCAATGACATTTACATACATACATAAACTCACGCCTTTTTCCCGTCGGGGTAGGCAGAGACAACGGAACGCCACTTGCATCTATCCTTACAAACCTCACGCGCTTCCTCTACATTCATTACTCTGTTCATACATGCTCGCCGGTTCCGGGTGCTTAGGACCTTCCCGTTTTTCAGAACGTCACCAATTTGGTCGACGAATGTCCTACGAGATCGGCCGCGACCGGCTTGCCCATACACGTTAGCCTCATATATTTGGTGCGTCATTCTTTCTTCACTCATTCGCTCCACGTGCCCAAACCATTTCAGCATTCCTTGCTCAATCCTTGTCACGACATCTTCTTTCAGGCCACATCGCTCTCGTATTACTGCATTCGGAATTCTATCAATCAGTCTACCCCACACATACTACGCAGTGACCGCATCTCAACTGCGTTAATTCTGCTTTCATGCTTTTTCTGCCACACCCAACACTCACTACCGTACATCAACGTGGGCACAAGCACTCCATTATGAACAGCCAGTCGCGCCTGTTTTGGCACATTCTGGCCGTTCATAAAGGCATGGAGCGCTCCATTTACATAGTTTCCCGCAGTCACTCTCCTTTCAATATCTCCTTCACATCTTCCATCTCTTGTAAACATGCTACCCAAATATACAATTCTGTCACTTGTTCAATGTTTCCTTCTCCAATCGCAATATTACACTCAATCACATTTTCATCCTTCTCAAACACCATCACTTTCGTCTTTTTTGCATTCAGTTTCATACCTTTCGATTCAAAGCTCTCATCCATGCAGTTCATCATTTGTTGTAACTCAGTCGCCGACGACGCCAGAATGACTTGATCATCGGCGTACAAGAGGCACTTAGCACGCAATCCTGCCATATCGATCCTGCATTCCATTTCCCTCATATCTTTCATGCAGCTATCCATGAATAAGTTGAACAACCAGGGCGAGGCTGCACACCCCTGTCTGACACCTATAGAGATGTCAAACCAGTCTGTATAGGCACCGTTAACCCGGACACAGGCTCTGGAACCCCTATACAGAGATTTCAGAGCCCTAATTATAAAATAAATTTCAAATATAACTTACATACCTAAATTAATTAGTAGTTAATGTTAATTATTATTTATATTAGTTGCATTCTTTATTGTTGGAAACATTCTTAGCTTTTTGATTCAAGACATTATTACAAATATTATTGCATTGTTTTAAATATGTTGTATTCGTTTATTTATTCAATTTGATTTATAATTATAACATTTTTTTAAATTTTCAATTGTCATTTGTAATTTTCTTATTTCATTGTTTGATTTGTTATTCTTTGACATTTTTTTTATTGATTGATTGACTTATTATTTTTCTGTTTTAGTGATTTATTGTATATTTTATTGATTGTATTGATTTGTATTTCTTTATTCTATTATTTTATTTTATTGTTAATTTAATGTACTTTCAAAAATTCAACACAATGTAAAAATTGTTATGAATAAATAAATAAATAAAAATAAATTAATTAAATTGTTAATTATTGCTTGCTAATCGGTGGAGGAAAACATCGTGAGGAAACCTGCATGTCTGAGAGTTCTCCATAATGTTCTCGAAAGACATGTGAAGTCTGCCAACCCGCACTTGGGCAGCGTGGTGGACTATGGCCTTACCTTTCTCATAGTGAGAAGAGGCCCGTGCCCAGCAGTGGGACAGTATAAAGGGCTGATGATGATGACTTCTTAGAAGTGAGTGGCACTTGGATAAATCTGATGGCTACTAAAGCAGCTTGTGCAGAGGCGCATAAAGACCAGAAAATAATAGAGCCATGCTAAATTTTCTGCTCGGCGCCTTCCCCCGGCAACCTAACTTCCAAATCAGCACGCTGACTAGTTGATATCACCACCGATTTATTATCCATATCCGCGTCTAATATGTAGTTATGTAATTTGTATATACAACGTTCTTGCGTTACTGACTGACTGTCAGACAACGCACAGCCGAAATTAGGCTAAACTACATTACTGGGCGTTAGCTCTTTGGGGAGTTTAGCGGAGCACTTAAAGATTATTATTGAAAATTCCTGCCCTAGGGAGAAAAGGTCGGTAACCTTTTCTCGACAGACGCACAAAGCCGTGGGCGAAAACTAATTAAATATATAATTATTTCATGATTCGTTTAGTCCATTCTAGTTACTAAATATTAGAACGAGCCAACAGATCTCATTTATTATTGTCATGTATTCCGTATGACATGATAAACATAGCCACAATATTCCAAAGCCGATTTCGAACGTAGCTGATTATAATTAATACAACTAATTATTTTACAATAACATCAAATAATTAAACTACATAAAGGTATTAGTAACAGGCTCACAGCTAAATTAAACACTTAATTAATAACTTGGCAATATTCCATAGTAGCTGTGTGTCAAATTGTTGACACTGTGTGTCTCTGTCCGGAGACCAATTATGTCAGTTTGTTTGTTGGTTATAATCGAATCAAATCGATACACCTATGTATGTATAAGTTTATCACGTAGGACGCGAGCGAATTGTTAATTGAGAAATATAGCAGTTGAGTTTAACGAATATATACTGCTGGTAATTATCGTGTTTATATTATTCAGAGTACGTCGTTGAATTATTTGTTTTGAATGTTATTTTTTTGCATACCTTCTACTTTGTGATAATTTTGAATTTGGTATCATTACAATCTAATTTTGTGTACTTAGTTAATTTTATAGTGTATAAATATTTTTCAACACAATGTACTTATTGTTATGAAATAAATTACTCATGACTTATGACTTATTCTGTACGAAGAGTGTTCCCCTTCAAAGAATGATCACAACTACTGCATATACACCGTGCATTATGAGTCAGTGTTTTCTCGAAGAGTATATATACTATGTATTCAACTTTGTAAAGCATTTTATTATAGTTACTTTTCCAGTTAGCACGTTCGAGTAAATCAATATTTCACAGCACTATGTACAACATGACAGTCGATGCGTAAGGATCTGTTTGTTATCTACAAACTAGCCTAACTGTCGTACAGGTCACCTTGTAGTGCAGCGAAATGTTGATTTTGACAAAAATAATTTATTGCAAATAGCATAGGTATTATAGTTTTACTATATTTTGTAAAATAAATGCTAAAGGTAAGTTCTTTAGCAGTCTGAAAACACACTTTTCGGATGGAACATACTTTTTACACACGGTGTAATTCTATTCGGTATAACGTACAGCATTACTTTCATAACTAAGTGATCTGTGATTCAAAATCAAAGCCTGGACAAAGGTACTAATTTGTCCTCATTTATACTCTTATCTCTCGAAACAAACTTATTAAATTAGAATCACAACATTGATTCTTTACACCGACTTTCTTTCTCATAATACTTCTCAAACTATGAGTCGCAAAATGGCTCTTTTCGAACAGAAACTTCATCTACGTTCTGCAAAAGTTTTCCAAGGCATAAAATTGTGATATTAGAATAAAATCATAGTAGTAGCGTAAGTGAAATGCTAAGTAGCCCGATCTAATTACACCTGTATTACTTTAGCCGGAGCAGAGTTTAATTAAACCAGACTAGTCGCTCACGGCGACTCTTTGCACACGTTAGCTTTGGTCATAACCATAAGAAACGGGCGATATGAGTCATATTATATAGTCCAATCAAAATAGACATTTTTTTAAACATAATTCGCATAGCGCTGAAAATTGGCAGAGACGTTAAATACATCATTATAAATAAAATGTCATTAATCCCCATCGATCCTACTTCTGCTTTTTTTATCCAAGATCAAACATACAACATTTTGGTTTTTCTTAATTTTTCGCGAAAACGGTGAATTTTATCGTGAAAATAGGTTAGACAAAGTTGTTGATATTACAATTTTGTACAAAAATGTTCAAGACACTTTTTCTCGTACGACTCACCATTCGTTCCGCGGTTTTAACAATTACAAAATTTATATTTTACATAATATGCACACATTTCCGCTATTGGTTGAATGGTAATATTGCTAATGATTAAAGTGGAATAGGTTACAAGCAGCAAATCAAATCAAATCAAATACGTTTATTTGGTTGAATATGGTACATATGGTGGTTTTAATATAAACAAGTATAAATGTTATAGTATCGGCATATTCGGCCACAAGTGGCGTCCAAACGTCAAGAGAAATATAAATAAGCACAAATGAAATAGACTATACAAACAATAACATTACCTACTTTTGAAATACTTATTCATATCAAACGCCTTATTGACTAGTTAAAAGGATTCTTTAATAGAGTCATCTAAAAATTCTTTAATAGAGTAATAACATTCTTTATGTAACAAGTCCTTTGCTTTACTCTTAAACTTATTCTTGCTTAAATGTCTATATGCATCTGGAAGTTTATTATAATATAATTTAGGTGCTAAACAAAATATACTGTTCCACATTAGAGTCGTATTAGCTCTATATCTCGTATGCAGAGATTATTTTTGCATCTATTTCTCACAAAGACATCTGAAAGGCTTGGAAATAATTGCGGGCTACCTTTCACAAATGATACAACCTCATAAATGTATAAACATGGAAGTGTTAGTACTTATCCTGTGTTTGAGAAAATATGGTTTACAGCTATCGGTTACCTGAAGCCCAAACATAGCCCTTACAGATCTCTTTTGGAATTTGAACAAAATGTCTTTATCGGTCGAGTTGCCCCAGAAGATAATACCGTATCTTAGAACAGATTCAACTATGCCATGTTATGCGGTAAGTATGGAATCTATATTAACTACTGGGGCTAGTTTATTGAGGGCATAGGACGAACTATTTATTCGTTTACATAGAACATCTACGTGAGCCTTCCAATTAAGCTGTCTATCAATATTTAAGCCAAGAAATTTAGCAGTATTGGTTACACCTATTTTATTGTTATGGAAGCCTATATTCATAAAGGATGAAGTCGATGGTCTTTGACTAAAGTGCATGATCTGAGTTTCATTTAGATTTATCTTTAAATAATTGTTGTCTAATCAGGAAATTATGGATACTAAATACTGGTATTGTTAACCTCAGATTCATATGAATCTAAATTATGACACTTAATAGTAACTGTGCTGTCGTCAGCGAAGAGTGTTAAAGGATGTTTAATGGCTTTAGGCAGGTCGTTAATATAAACTATGAAGAGTAAAGGCCCTAAAACACTTCCTTGTGGTACCCCGAATGATATTTTACGTTCCTTAGATAAGAATGTGTCTACTTTTTTAGCTTGAAACTTAAATTTTTGTATGGAAGTATATTGGATTCTGTTAATTAAATATGAGTTTAACAAATCAAGGATGTTGCCCCTTATACCGTAAGCTTCTAGTTTGGACAGTAAAGTTTTATGGTCAACATAATCAAAAGCCTGCGTCATATCACAGTACACAGAACAGATTGGTATCCTATTATCTACATTTGACATTACCGTTTTTTTTTTTTTTTTTTGGTGTCGGGTTGGAAAATCCTCATGGAGTCCCTCCGCCCTGGGGGGGAAGGGCGAAGGGGACTGTCAGACTCTTACTGACTAAAAACCAACCCGTGTTCCTCATGTACCCGTGTGTCGGAGGGTAGGGATTCGCATAAGCATTCGTCGCTACCCCCCGACGGGTATTGGCCCGCCAGATGGTCAGGCGGGCCCCGAACAAAACCCCCTTGGCGGCGGATTAAGGTGTTGGGCTCCGCCGCCAAAACACTCAGCGGCCGCAGAGGATAGGGAGGACGGCAACGCAACACCGCATCTCCTCTTCCTCTGCGGCCCCACCGCGACGCATCGAATGGTGCGCCCCCATTTGGTCGCGGGAGATAGGGCGCGCGGCAACGCAACACCGACACGCCTCTCCTCCCGCGACCGCACCCGACTGCGAGGGACAGACAGAACTGTCCCCCGCACCCGCACCGTTGGACGCATCCTGCGCAGGCCCCGTCAAGCCCACGCGGAGCGTCCCCTCCTGGATCCCTCTTAGCTTCACCGCGGGGTTCCAAGCCACGGTTACTGAGCCCCCCACCACGACAAGGTGGAGATCCCGCGGGCATTACCGTATTAAAAAAAAAAAAAAAACATAAATGGCGTTTTTTTTTTTTTTTTTTTTTTTTTTTTTTCATTGGAAGCCTTTTTGCTCGTTACACAATATGTTTTCTTTTTTTTTCTAAATATGAATAAATTTTAGATTTTTTTTAAGATTATATATGAGCGATAGCCTAGTGGAGACACCAACGGACTGCTATGCAGGGGGTATCGGGTTCGAATCCACGGCGTGCACCACTGACTTTTCGAAGTTATGTGCGTATTCAATTGTTAATTATCGCTTGCCCGGTTCTTCGGAGTGCACGTTAAACCGTCGGTCTCGGCTGTCATGAAGATCTTTGACAGTCGTTACGTAGTCAGGGGTCAGTACCCTCAAATAACCTCATCAGCCCTCAAATAACATCATCATCACCACCAGCCTTTAACAGTCCACTGCTGGACTAGGCCTCTCCTTTTAAAGGAGGAAGGAGGAATTGGCCTACTATACCACGTTGGCCAAACGGGTAGGTATATGGTTTGTATCAAGTTTTCCTTCTCTTACAGTGCTGTTCTCTGCATAATATGCTCCCTCTGTCGGCTCTTACGACACCCATGGGATGATATGGGGTGGTGACATTCCGTATTCTTAATCCGTCACCACATGGACAGGTCTAAGCCATGCAATATCGCTATCCCTTCGTGTTGCGGAGGTCAGAGGGTCGCTCTGTGGAAAAGCTGATATTCTGTCAAATCTAGTTAGACAAGCGGACCCCAGGCTCCAAGGCGTGTAAGTTTTGGATGCAACTGTGACTTACTGGGATAACGCTAGGCCGATGATGTAATAAATCAGCGTGTTCATAACACAATAATATTGTGTGGCGTGAATGGGAATCGAATGCACGAACCGCTAGTTAAGGTCACTAACCATTAGACAAAAGACTAGTCAATATGCACCTAGTCGGTTGTAGGTATATAATTTTGACCGCAGTGCATTCCGTAGTTTTTAACCTTAAGACCTTTCCAAACAATATGTTAGTCTCTTCACTGGTGTTTTGCTGCTTGTTGCATTATATCCTATAATCTTACAATAATAAGCAAAAATATGGAAGCTTTTTATTTTGTTTTAGTGCCCTATTAGAATAATACAATAGAACTCAAAATATTAATTTTTAACTCAAGAAGGCCGTTTTATGTTCTTGTTAATATTGACGAAGTCGTTAATGACTTTTATAGCCATCAGTTTCAATTAAATTAAATTCTCTAAAAGAGAATTAATATAAAGCCCTAATAAAATATACAATTCTCAATTACCTGGAGTATCGCTTTTATTTTTATGGTTAGCATCCTAGTGTAAATGAATGAAATATATTTTGTAGACTAATTATTGATTGTTACTTTGCTGCCACACTAATCCCACATCTGATGTAAAATCACATGTATAATAGTCTTCACGAACATAATATAATCGCCGAGCTTAAACCACCGAAACTACATATAAACATGTCATTAAGAGTGTGTTCGATTTACTTCATATTTCACTAGTAAGCAGGTAAAATAGGGTTGAACACACTAATCCCCTGATTTTAAAGCTAACACTATCAAAACTACTTATATTACACTAAATCATAACGTCAAACTGCAAGTAGCCGTACTGGGTAAGAATGTTCATAATAAAAACCAGACGCCTAAGACGTTTGTAATATCATCACGTAGAAAAATCCCATGATCTCGCAGTAATAGTTACTGAAACGCGATGCAGGAATTTAATTTTACTAGTATTTTCAAACGCGGGCTAAGAACTTAATTAAACTGAGTAAGCCTCTTTTACTGGAGCTTCACATAATAAATTATATCCGGATTATGTTGAGATGGGCAACTTAATAACAATATGGTATGAAGTTGAGCTGAATAAAAAAATATGGACAATTAAGAGCTGGTTTCTTGTCTTGAAGAATCTGTCTCTTGTATGTTATACGATAAGCGTGTCCATGCGGTGCTGTGGCCGTGGTCGGTGCATTTTGAGATTGATGTACTTACTTGGATAACTTATTAATTTTCTTGCTAGATCTAGATGTCGCAGATATTTATGAAGGTTTGTTACACAATTTACTTTGGTATATTTGAAAGACGGTTAAAATAATATTAAAAGAAAATGAAGTGAGCGGTAAATTCACTCCACAGTGAGCATTAAATAAGTGTTTTTTATACTCCTGCGTACAAGTAGAAATTAAAGTGTAAGTATTATATTTTAGAAGTGATATTGAATGCAGTTTAATAGTCTCATAAACACGTCATTAAGACGCCAAATATAAAAAATAGGGCAGTTCATACTTCGTAACTATTTGTATTTCGCTAGCTCGCTTCAAGCTCGTGTCTCGCGCCATATTGAAATCAACCGAATGTCTGAACCTTACAATCTTATCAGACTTGTCGTCTACACAAAGAACCTCTCCACATTGTATCGTCTACAAGACTGTATTATACAATCTTATTTCAAGAGATAGAGCCAGTTCTTGAAGAAAGTACGTAATCTCCGTGCTTCAAGATAATGTTTATAGTATTTGCTATAATAAGGTTGATTTGTGTATTATGAAAAGTTGAGACAATTTTATTTAGAGATATTATTTTGCAGGAGGCCTCTCTGGGAAATATTCAAGGTTTATTCAAAATATTTTTTTGTATTATATTTACAGCATGGGTGGCGTAGTGGTTTAAACTGCCACGTTACGTTGGCGCCCATTGTCCATTGGTTGAATGTTTGTAGTGAAAAATTTCCTATATTTTATTCTTATGTTAGCCTACTACCTAATCTCCTCAGTTGGTAACTTTATGATGGGTGAAAATTGAAAATAAAAAGATTTTCTTTCTGAAACCAACATGGCAGTATAAACAAATATTTTTCTTTAATTTATTTTATTATTATATGTAGCTTCGCTTAAAAACATGTTAATTGATGAAGCATTTTTACTTCTATGTAAAATGATTATTCATCTTATTAGCACATTCATCCGATGGGCCATCGGTATTATATTTTCACCTAAAACTTGTTTGTAGTATTTTGTCATGAAATCAATAGATTAGAAACACACACAACCAGCTGACGTCATGATAAACGGGTATTATCTTTTTATTATTATGGGATTAAAATATAATCAGGTCACGGTTAGAGCTTGTTTGATAATTTTCAATTTTTTATACTGATGTTATTACTTTACTAATGTGTTAAAAATATTAATATCTAGCCTTTTAGTAGACTCGGTAGCCAAAGTTCTCATTGTATTCTGATGTTCTCTAATTACGTAACACATTTTCTTTCACTATCGCATATTCAAAACATCGACTCGTTAAAAGACTAATTAATTCATACAAAAGTTAATTATAATGTATGAATTTAATCTCATGAATCTTCTTCCTACCCGAACATATTTGTTATGAAATTATCAAGTTTCGGCTTAACGTAATTTTCTCCTAGACTGTGTCTTTTCAAAAGCACACATCGTGCGTTCGAAGAGATTGTGTTTTTTGTTAATTAGGTGATTGTGTGATTGTGTTAATTAGGGGTGAAGCTAAGGCTTCGTTAGAGTACAATTCTTGTTCTCTATAAGCAACGTAGTAGGTACTTTTATAAAACGATGAGTTATTCTTAACGCGCAACAAAAGATTTTGCATTCATTTTGAAATCTATCTAAATTTATCTTAGTACGTACATTTATAGTATCGCTAGGTATCTTGTAATCCACTATTAAAGATATCACGAAACCTAGCAGCTGCTGTCGATGTCACAAGTTAGATAACCGGGTAGAGCAAGGTATCAAAATTAGTTTTCTAAATACTTTTTAACTTTCGCGACTTGTAATATTAATTTTATGCGTTTACATCGCTTAATTATCTGAAAGTAAATGTGAGATACCTTATAATTCACCTTAATTCGTTTTTCAGTTAATGGAAGTACTTTGAGTATAATTTATCAGAAGTAGTATCAAGTCGTCTACCAAGTAATTTATGGCGTTCCTCCTTAGAATGCGGAAAGAACTAAGCATAAAAGTCCCTATCAAAATAAACCTACAAAGATAAACAAAATAAACAAGTAGACAGGGAAAGGTCGGAAGTCATAAAAACAAACTACCCGTCGTTCTTCAACTTTCGTTCAAACTTTAGATGGTCACAATATTTTCAAATAGTATTAAAATCGAACGCTCAAAAACGTAACTTTGGACAAACAATGCTAGTTGTTTTCCATTTTCACTTGATGTATACGAAAACATTGTTGTATCTGAAATATTAAAATCTTTAGTTTTCATCTCACGGGTATATCGCCTTTTTATGTATTGGTTTTATTTCTTAGTTATTTAAATTTAGAATTTATTGTTTTATTTATGTGTGAATAGGCACCTAGTAAAAGTTTAATTTTCATCACGAAAGGATAAAACATTTAACATATGGGTATATAGAATTTTTTTTTCGTGTATGAATATTTTAGATGATAGCATCAAAGTAATGATATTTCCATGACTACACAGTAGAGTAGTTAAAGATTAATATAATGGTAGGAGTATAATTTTGCAATATCTTTTACGCTTTCGCCATGAAATGGTATAATTTTCATAGATATTGAATTCGTTATAATCCTCGATATTAGAAGATCTATTATAATCTTCAGCGGCAAATTATAGCGGAAAAAATTGACAAAAATATCACTACTCACACTCGTCAGAGAAGTGGTCCATAAACGAATACCTACATATCCTTTTATCTTCGTGCTATGAGCATAGTAGTTTCATGGGATGATTATTAATATTATATTTCCTAGCCCAATAACGCAGCATCTTTTAGGTGAGAAAGGTGAGATTGTTGCCATTAGTGCGCATTCGTTACAAAGATCACAAAATTACTTGCCAGATTGCCAGCTATTACAATATAAGCTTACTTTTCAACTTCAAAGCTATAAAACATCCTTATCACCTTTTTAGCCAAATGCGAATTCAGCGCTACTCTAAATTCACATGATATTATAAGTTCGCTCCACAAACATCGTATCTCCATTACCGACTGCAGTTCTTCCATTCCGTTGAGCTAATACGCAGTTCTTTTTACTATCACAGAGGTGGTTTTTCAACACAATTAAAAGAGTGGCTCTTAAAAATTGTCCCCGTAGTTACCGTCACTAATAAATCAGAATATAGTCGAATGAATGCATCGCCACAGTGGGCCGGTATTAAACAATTATTCAAATTACTGTTGCCGAAATAAGAATGATATGCAAATTGGGAAAGTGTACCGCTCGGCGACGCGTATACGGGGTACATCTGTATTATTGTTTCGGTTATAAAAAAATTTCTAAATATAATATACCAATTGTATTTGTCAATTTCGGATTTAGATAAGTGTGAATTGAAGATAATATAATTTTATTTCATTATACAGGTGCCCTGCAATGGTATAAATAATTAGCTTACTTTAAAAGTTATACGAACCCAATATGACATAAACCTGATGTGATCTAGTTACAAACATATTCGTATTCTACATGGCCCTCCAGATAGATGTAGGCAGAGTTTCCAAGAGAGAATGACGTCATGTATTTTTGACGAGCGAACTTTATAACTAACATTTGGCTCAGTGTCATTTCTAGAAACAGGAAACATGCAGAATTCACGAAATTGAATTGGCACGATACAAACGTTACTCAACGCGTACGTGCGGTTTCATAAAAATTTTAATTAAAAATTTCACGCTTATCTTTAACTTATCCCTCTACTATTTCCCTGTTTTCGTGGTAACTTTTAGTAATTGTATTTACACCCTATTGAAATGATCCCAGAAGTATATATTATGGATTAATAGAAACTGATTTCAACTGCCGATAGCTATGAAGTTATTAAATGTATAATATCAAAACAGCGCGAGTTCGAATATCAACAATTCGAAACTCGCTCCCACGACAAATATTTGTTCTAGTACGTATATAGATTACAGCAAACAACTCAGAATCGATATTACTGTCTGCGTTGTACTTACCGTGGCAAGGTTATCACACACTAAATTTGACTAGAACATGAATCAACTATAGTGTAAAAATTGTTTAACACACTTTTGCAGACGCGAATAGGTCACACAACGCTTTATAGTAGAACGTTTATGATTTTTTTCGTTTTAATTGTTTGACAAAATATAGTCAAAAACGCATCTTCTTTTAACTATGTATTATAGGTAAATGATAAAAATATTCTGTGCTTGAATCATCGTCATCATCTTAGCACTATAATTATTGCGTGCACCTCTAGCTAGCGCTTTAACGCCGGACAAAAAGCCTTGTCAGACACAAAACAACAACTTGTGGATCATAGAAAGTATTGTGGCGATGGAACCTACAATACACAGGGTAGTGTCAAAACGGCGAGGCGGCCACTTAATAACTACGCCATACGAGTACTGGACCACGGAGTCTTTATAGACTCACGCCTATATCCCCGAAGGGGTAGGCAGAGGTGTAACATTACACCCACATTTCGCCATGAATTTTTAGGTCCCACGTAATATGGGGCGAGCCTATTGCCGTTACCGGGCACATCATCAGACTACCTGCTGCTACTGAGAATTCGGAAAACCCAGTAACACTTTTGCCCGACTCCGGAATCGAACCCAGGACCTCCGATCAGCTGTTATTTTTAATAAAAATAATAAAAATTAAAAAGTATTGTGGTGATGGAACCAACAAAACACAGCATAGTGTTAAAACGGCGAGGCGACCACTTAATAACTACGCCAAACGAGTATAAGTCCAGGCACAGGGTCCAGAATAGTAGCAGAATATTGTCTCGTCTTTTTACGGATATTTGGAGTATCTTTTAGACTTTTGCTTACATTCATGGTTATATACATACATGAGTGTTTGAGTTTTGTGTTCTATAGTATAGCAAATTCTTTGATATTCGAGTACCTACATTGAAGATTATTTTCATTTTACTCGTAGATACTTGCATTACCAAACCCAGGAAGTCTTTTTTTGCAAAGTAGGTGATTTTTTTTCCAATTTTAAACTATCTTTATATCTTTATTTTAGTCCGTTTTAAAAGAAACAATTAAGAGCGGCTGCATGTATATAAAAAGGCCAGGTATATGTATATAATATAAAAGGTATATGAAAAAGTAAATAGATCGGCGTACCATCAACCGAATCGTTCCTCGACAAAACAACCACAAAACTTCAATCGATCGCTTTTTGATTAATCGGTCCTCTACAACTATCGACAGACAACTCAATGTGTATTTTCAGGTATTGGAGCGAGCGTGTCCTCGACTAGAAAAACAAGATCTATGACAATTTTTGTTGTATTACCTCGCTGCTTTTATACTAATAATGAACTTTACATATATATGCAAGATAAAGACATGTCCTTAAAAGCTTATTCATTAAAAAACTTGATAATAAAGCTTTCAATACACTTCATTACATATTTCATGATTTTAAATTACATTTAATGTTTAGTAATTAAATAAAAATTTGCCAGATCAGTAATAAAAATCCAATCATTAAAATTTCTGAGAGGAATTATGTGTTCGAGAATATTTTTGCATGCTATGACTGTAGGGGTATCATGGGCAATGGCATTCTGTGGAGTAAATCATGTTTCCTTTCAGTCTATACTATTGGGCTTTGTCCAGATGATAATTAAAACCCACTCAGTATTTGTTTGCCCATGTAAAACGTATCAGTTATATTTATTTTAAATTGACGTACATGGTTGATACAGATTTTAAATTTTACAATAAAAGTTAAGATTTTATTGTATATTTAGTATTAGTATGATTGATATATTCGTACTTTGTGATCACTATGTCGTTACCCCCATTTTCTCTCTAATTTCTCAAAATGACTATACCTGCCATAAAGCAAAAGGTGCAAATCTTTATTACTGTTAATAAAAATGCATCTAAGCACTTCAGTTTCATCTAAGAACATATCAGTATTGTAAGAACTCCTCTAAAAACTCCAATATCTCTCATCCTTTTACTACGAAATGCATGGCATTAAGCTGCAGTAATACGTCTGCAAGAAAAATAGTTACTAATGCTATTTTATGTTATTCATTAATAATATAATTTGATGCGTCTGCCTGCAAAGTATATTCTAAGTTGACGTAATAAAGATGTCATTAATTGCCAAGTTTATTTTATTTTTGCAATAAATAGTCTTGTTGTTTAACATCTACTATACGTCAATTTTTTATTTTGTTTTTAAAAATAATGTAAAATTTTGTACACGTCTGCTCATCATCATGTCATGCTCATGTTGAGCTTCGGAGCTAATTTTTATCAATACCTGTTTTGGTATTGATAGTTCAAGGTCTTGTTTCCGATGACGTCATTGTAATATAAGCACACTCGCTTCATTGACACGCACGGATTGTTTGGGGAAAATATGTAACTATGATTTCATAAAGCTGTTATACTCTAATTAAGCATTAAAGTTCAAAGTATGCTTTTGTAGGTACTCTTAATAAATATTTTTATAAAGACAAGCTTTCGGTATGTTGATGAAATGTATCGTGTTCATCTAGTGAGATTCAATAACAAATATCTAAATAAACTTTAATAGTTGTATTTTTGCATAGTGGCATAATAATTGTTTAATGAAACAAATTTATCTGATGTTTCAGCTAGGCATCACCTTATTATACTGATCTCTCTCATTTTATGAATTACCGTCTAAATAAGATGTTTTTAGATTTCATATTTTACAGCGCTAAGCACAGTATAGGATCATTAAAGATCCTTCCTTTGCACTTGCAATGGCACACACAAGCTACATAACAGTGCACTGCTATATTGGTGTACCAGCTTCCATAAAGTTCGGTTGGCTGTTGATTGGTCACTATGTTTTCGCAGTGCATTTAGGTTTGTTTTCGACACACTTGCATAACCTTTCATTTCAATTTTGAATTTTATATTATAGCATCATGCTTGTGCCAAAGATTAAGCCACGTTCATATATAAATGAGGGCGAGAGATACCGAAATCGGTCATGTGTTTTCTGCTAATCAGACTAAGAATCTATAAAGTGCTAGGTTCGGTCCCGAAATTCTACTCGCTTAACCCAAATATATTGAACAATTTTGAAGACGTACAACATGACTGAAGTAAACTCTAACAGTGTACCAGCTGATCCACATGTCAAACTCATGAAGACTGATGGGCTGCTTGAAAGATAATATCCCTACAGAGAAGCTGTTGGATCTCTCATGCATACATGCAGCAACAGTAAGCAGGCCAGACATTTTGTTTGCAGTCAGTCAGGTAAGTAGATTTTTAAATTGTCATGATGAAACTCACTGGAATGCTGTCAAGAGAATACTAAAGTGCCTAAAAGATACTAAGGATTTAGGATTATGTTACACATCAAAGTCAGACAGCACTGATCTAACAGGATACAGTGATGCTGACTTTGCCAATAATGTTGAAACTAGACGTTCAACAACTGGATATGATTTCCTCAAAAAAGGAGCAGCAATTACCTGGTCTCAAAGACAACAAACAGTGGCCCTATCCACAACAGAGGCAGAGTTTTAAGAGGCTATATGCAGCCTGGCGCAAGTTCCTAAGAAAAAACCGAAAGTATGAAACGTGCTATCTTTTTAATGGCTACTATATATGTATAAAACTTGAAGTTAGCATCCTTCACTATGTACCCTTGGAACAGTATTCTTTCAAAGTTAGACGGGTAATACGTACATCACCGCCATGGCTGAATACTGTCAAATGTCACAACTGTCACATTATTATCCAGATTGAACTTTGCCGCGTTATGTAGTTTGTTTATAAAACGTAAAGAACATACTGTAAAAGTGCTTTGTGTATACCAAATAAATGTGATTTTACACTTCTAGTGTTAGTGTAACTATATTTATTTGATTAGCATTGAAAGGAGCGCAATGAACACAAGCAAAATAACGTGCGAAATATGGCATACAACAACATGCCGGTCAAGCAATGAAAAAAGGGTATTTATGGCAAAACGTCCCTAGATAAAGATCAATGAATATTTATTATGTTATATAATGTGATATATTTCAATGAAACATAAAAAATAAGCAAATATTCTAAAGTTTCATGACCTAGTACTTTGTAGGTAAACAATAGTGCTGCCTGTCAGTTATCGATAATCCGTTATTCGAAATTGGCACAAGGACTAAAAATTATATTCTTTTTTTTCTTTTTAGATGTAAAAATGGGTAGCTGCAACTGGAAACCAAGACTTGATTTATGTGCCCATTGAAAAATTTCATCAGTTGAACTATGGGTGTGGCAAGCATTTTAAGCCGAAAGACTTAAAAAAGGGAACTCAAGTCAGAAAAACAGCTGTGCCTTGTATCTATAGACATTTCTTTAAATCCTATTACAGAAGAAATGTTGAAATTCTTTCCATTACATGTACATACATATAACTTTTAGTTCTGCGTATTTTTTTTCACTAATCTATAATAGATTTACAGAATAGGCTAATTTGTTTGAATAAACACATAAATATTAAATACATCTTTTATTTGTGTTGGAAAAGTATAATTCTAGTCGAAACAATTATAATTATTTCCCTTACCGAACATTATCGATATCGATATTTCGATAATCACTAGTGAGTACATCCCTATAATGACGAGTAAGACAATGCTGACAACATAAAAACGATGTCAATTAGTATCTTTATGTTGGTACGAGTTCTCCCTGCACGTTTCATACAAAGCTGAAAGTCTCGCATGATCTATGGCACATCCGCCTCTTCTTACGTAGTATTTGTATACTCTTTGGCTATATGGTTGAGTCAATTTTTACAAGAAATAAGTGACTATAAACGAGAGTGTGTAATTATAAATATTGACAACCAAAGTGCAATTAATGTTTTCAAAAGTAGTGAATTTCACAAGCGTTGCAAACACATAGATATTACAACTTCATTAAAGAAAAATACCATGAAAATGTTATCAGTCTTAATGATGTCAACACAAACCAGCAATATGCTGATATCTTTACCAAAGCATTGTCTAAGGATAAATTCATATCTATGAGATGCAACATAGGAATGTGTAAACTTAATAGTTATAAGTAGCTTTCTTTTCTTTTGTGTAACAATAAAACTTGTTACTAAATATGATTTGTGTTGCACGTCTAAAAGTTTTGTGCTTTATGTTAAATGTAGAGGAAGGCTCTAATTTGGAGAGAGAATTGTAATGTAATTCATATTCACCAGCTATTGCGTACATATATATATATATATATATATATATATATATATATTCATATTCACAAACTGCGTGCGGGCTAAGCGGTTTGGGAGTGGCCACCTATACTATTGAAATGTTAATTTTAATTTAATGCCATTTCGTATTTTTAGTTTTCTTGTCTCTGGCAGCACAACTTTTGTTTCAGTATTCGTTTTGATCACTACGAGAAAGTTCTTTGTATAAATTTATTCAACTAAAATAAACAGTAATTAATTTGTAAACCGTCTTCTACTTATTTAAAATTCATAAATTTCACCACCGATTTATTATTCATATCCGTGTCTAATATGAAGTTATGTAATTTGTATATACAGTTCTTGCGTTACTGACTGACTGTCAGACAACGCACAGCCGAAATTTGGCTAAACTACATTACTGGGCGTTAGCTCTTCGGGAAAGGTAGCGGAGCACTTAAAGATTATTATCGAAAATTCCTGCCTAGGGAGAAAAGGCGTGTAACGTTTTCTCGACACACGCACGGAGCCGTTGTAACGTAATACTAAGTCATCATCATCCTCTTAGCGTTATCCCAGTTTTTAATCTGGGGTCCGCTTTCTAGTCTAACCGGATTTGGCTGAATATTAGCTTTTCCACGGAGCGACTGCCTGTCTGACTTCCGCAACCCGAAGGGATAGCGATATTCCATGGTTTAGTGTCAGTTTATTTAGAAGGTACTGACGCCCTGTAACGACTGTCAAAGATCTTCATGACAACCGGGACCGACGGCTTAACGTGCTCTCCGAGGCACGGGACAAGCGATAATTAACAATTCAATACGCACATAACTCCGAAAAGTCATTGGTGCGCGCCGTGGACTCGAACCCGATACCCTCTGCATGGCAGTCTGTTGGTATATCCACTCGGCTATTGCTTGCCTTTAACGTAATACTACGTATTGCGTTATAATATCTCGCAGGCGCTTAACGCAGTGGGTGGAGCTAGTTTAGTCCAAAGAGCGCTTCGCTAGGAATTGTTACATTATAATATGGTCATGGACAGAGGCACAGGCAGTCTGTGACTCATTGGTCTATGACTATATAAGATGGGTGCGCGATCTAAATCGGTCACTTTCGCTAGACGTCGCGTCGCCTTGATGATGGTTGTAGTGACAACCAAGAATTATTCTTCTACTTCCCTATCTACTGTCCCGCTGGGGGTAAGCATATTCTAGTTATCGGTGTGCCTATATGTTCTGTCTGTAGTATCTGTGTCTCCTAAGCATAACAGCCGATCTAGAGACAACCTGTTCCTGATCGGTTGTTGTGTATTTTCTGTGCTGTTTCCAGTACTCCCTACGGGCCACGACTGTCCCTACGGGGCTGCACCTGTCTTCTCCCTACGGGCTACAACTACGAGTTGCTGGTGCCGTGCTACTACCAGTCGCCGCCTACGCATCAGCTCCTGCTTGAGAGCTTTCTACAGCCAGGCCACGGACGCCCGACTGCAGCACCGGCTTACGCCTGAGCCATACCGCTCAGCCCACATCGGCTGCACCGCCTGAGCCTCCGCTCAGCCTGCACTTCGACCACCGAGCTGCCTGCCCAGCGTGCAGTTCGGCCAGCTCACCGGCGACCCTACGAGCAGCTACCCTGCGAGCGTCGCAGAGCAGCAGGAGTCTACATTCCAGCCTTCAGGCCAGTGCTTACCTAGTTCGGTCTTACTGTATGTAAGCGGTAGTGAGACGTAATAAAAATCCTGTTCAGTCTAGCAGTGTTTCTATCGAACCCTGACAATTCTACCTGAGACCACGTCTCACCGTGAGGAAAAAATAATAAAATTTATAATTATTTCATTATTCGTTTAGTCCATTCTAGTTACAAAATATTAGAACGAGCCAACAGATCTCATTTATTATTGTCATATTATTCCGTATGACATGATAATTATAGCCACAATATTCCAAAGCCGAGTTTGAACCAAGCTGATTATAATTAATACAACTAATTATTTTACAATAATATCAAATGATCAATCTACATAAAGATATATAGATAACAGGCTCACAACTAAATTAAACACTTCAGTAACTTGGCAATATTCCATAGTAACTGTGTGACATATTGTTGACACTGTGTGTCTCTGTCCGGAGACCAATTATGTCAGTTTGTTTGTTGATTATAGTCGAATCAAATCGATATATGTATGTAGTATATAGTTTATCACGTAGTACGCGAGCAAATTGTTAATTGAGGGATATAGCAGTTGAATTTAACGAATATATACTGCTGGTAATGATCGTGTTAATATTCAGTGTATGCTGTTGAATTACTTGTTTCTAATGTTTTTTTCTTCACCTACCTTCTGCTAAAGTTTGCCAAGGCATAAAATTGTGATATTAGTATAAAATCATAGTAGAAGCGTTATTGAAATGCAAAGTAGCCAGATCTAATTACACCTGTATTACCTTAGCCGGAGCAGTAGAGTTTAATTAAACCAGACGATTCGCTCACGGCGACTCTTTGTACACGTTCGCTTTGGTCATAACCATGAGAAACGAGCGATGTGTGTCATATTATATAGTCCAGTCAAAAAATACATTTGACTTAGACATAATTTGCATAGCGCTGAAAATTGGCAGAGACGTTAAATACATTATTATAAATAAAATGTCAAAAATCCCCATCGATCCTACTTCTCCATTTTTTTAGCCAAGATCAAACATACTAATACTACAATAATAATTATTATTGACACGTTATTATGTGACTGTTTGGCATTATTCTTTATGTTTTTATGATTAAGTTTGTCGTCATTTACTTCCAATCTATTAGCGTATTTAAGTAACAATTAGTATTGTATCACACAACGTCATCCTGTACTGATATGCATATATGTGTCATCTTGTACCGTGTATCTTGTAACCATGATGTGTACATAGTAAGAAACATAGTTTAATTGAGACGAAACTGTAAAATATAGCTTCTAAGAATTTATTCCCGCACTATGTTTTGTTTTGTGTCAAATAAAAAAAATACACAATTAAGGTTTTTTTAATTTTCTCGAAAACGGTGGATTTTATCGTAAAAATAGGTGAGAAAAAGTTGTAGATTATATTTTGTACAAAAATGTTCAAGACACTTTTTCTCGTACGACTCACCATTCGTGAGATATCGCGGTTTTAACGATTACAAAATTTATATTTTACATAATATGCACACATTTCCGCTATTTATTGAAAGAAAGGTAATATTGCTAATGATTAAAGTGGAATAGGTTACAGGCAGCGATAGCCTAGTGGAGACACCAACGGACTGCTATGCAGGGGGTATCGGGTTCGAATCCACGGCGTGCACCACTGACTTTTCGAAGTTATGTGCGTATTCAATTGTTAATTATCGCTTGCCCGGTGCTTCGGAGAGCTCGTTAAAACATCGGTCTCGGCTGTCATGAAGATCTTTGACAGTCGTTACGTAGTCGGGTGTCAGTACCCTCAAATAAATTGATACTGGTCTAAACCATGCAATATCACTATCCCTTCGTGTTGCGGAGGTCAGACGGTCGCTCTGTGGGAAAGCTGATATTCTGTCAAATCTAGTTAGACTAGTAGACAAGCGGACCCCAGGCTCCAAGGCGTGTAAGTCTTGGATACAACTGGGACTTACTGGGATAATGCTAGGACGATGATGTAATAAATCAGCGTGTTCATAACACAAATAATCTTGTGTGGCCTAAATGGAAATAGAATGCACGAACCGCTAGTTAAGGTCACTAACCATTAGACAAAAGACTAGTCAAAATGTAGTAGGTCATTGGTATATAATTTTGACCGCAGTGCATTCCGTAGGGTTTAACCTCAAGCCCTTTGCAAACAATCTGTTGGTCTCTTCACTTGTGTTTTGCTGTTTGTTGCATTATATTTCCTATAATCTTATAAATAATAATAAGCATAAATATGGAAGCTTTTTATTTTGTTTTAGTGCCCTATTAGAATAATACAATAGAATTCAAAATATTCATTTTTAATTCAAGAAGGCCGTTTTATATTCTTGTTATTATTGACGAAGTCGTTAATTACTTTTATAGCCATCAGTTTCAATTAAATTAAATTCTTTAAAAGAGAATTAATATAAAGCCCTAATAAAATATAAATTCTCAATTACCTGGAGTATCGCTTTTATTTTAATGGTTAGCATCTTAGTGTAAATTAATGAAATACATTTTGTAGACTAATTCTTGATTGTTGCTTTGCTGCCACATCCTTGCGTTAGTGACTGACTGACAGACACGCTACAGCCGAAACTATTGGGCGCAGGAAGCTGAAATTTGGCATGTTTGTTCCTTGGGGACCGTAGGGGTGCACTAAGAAGGGATTTCCCGACATTCCCACTGGATCAGCCAAAACGGGTAAATTTAAAAAAATTGCAGGCGTAGCTGCTGGCGTCCTCTAGTCTGATGTAAAATCACACATCCTGAGTCTTCACGGACATCTATACTAATATAATAAAGCGGAAGAGTTTGTTTGTTTATTTGTTTGTTTGTTCAAACGCGGTAATCTCAAGAACTACCGGTCGGATCTGAAAAATTCTTTATGTATACGATAGCCCAGTTATTCCGGAAGGCTATAGGCTATATAACATAACGCTTCGACCCTTTGGGGCCGGGCAAAAGGCTAAAAAGGCTAATAGATAATGTCGGCTAATCTCAGGAACTAGCAGTCGGATTTAAAAAATTGTTCTTGCCTAAGATAGCCCAATTATTCCGGCAAGCTATAGGCTATACAAAATTACGCCACAACTTTTAGGCGCCAGACAAAAATAATAAAATGTTCAAACAAGAAGGAGGGAGGGTTGGGTCAAAGGCAAAAAAAGGGTAAACGAATAGGATACAATCTTTATGGGTATCGTTTTCAAGATTTTCGGGACGCTGATTAATAATATGAAATTTATTTAGTGATCCAAGATGGCGGACCCGCGGACGGGAAATCAAAGATGGTGGATAAGAAAATTTAAAAAATCAATATTTGTATCGCCTTCAATATTTTAAGGGGTGGGGAATCGAAATACAACATGTCATGCTCTATTTCGTGATCAAAGATGTCGGATGGGAAATCAAGAATGGCGGATGGGAAAATTTTAAAAATCAATATTCGTATCGTCTGCAATGTTAAAAGGGATGAGGAATCCAAATACAACATCTGTTTCGTGATTCAAGATGGTGGATGGGAAATCACAGATGGCGGATGGGAAATCAAAGATGGCGGATGGGAAAAAATTTAAAAAATCAATATGGGTATCGTCTCTGATGATTTAAGGGATGGAGAATCCAAATACAACATATATTTCGTGATCAAAGATGGTGGATAGGAAATGAAAGATGGCGGACGGGATTTTTTTTAAATCGGTATGGGTATCGTCTCCGATATTTTGAGGAATGGGGAATTCAAAAACACCATCTATTTCGTGATCAAAGATGGCGGATGGGATTTTATTTTTAAATCAATATGGGTATCGTCTCCGATGTTTAAAGGGATGGGGAATCTAAATACAACATCTATTTCGTGATTCGAGATGGCGGATGGGAAACCAAAGATAGCGGATGGGAAAAAATTTAAAATCAATATGGGTATTGTCTCTGATGAAGTGATGATTTAATGGTTTGTGAATACAAATACAACATCAATTTCGTGATCAAAGATGGCGGATAGGAAATCAAAGATGGCGGACGGGATTTTTTTTTAAAGTCGATATGGGTATCGTCTCCGATATTTTAAGGAATAGGGAATTCAATATTATATAAAAATCTATGTTTGTTTGTTCATCATTTATAGACTCTGAAATTATAAGAGATTAAGCGCTAAGTCAAGGGTAACCTTGGTAAAGGGTCTTGGAAAAAAAGGGAATTAAATAAAAACTCTTAAAAGGCGATACGGAGTTCGCTGGGTCAGCTAGTAATATATATATACTATGTCCGTGCAGGAAAATCGCAGAGTGTAAACCACCGAAAATACATATTATAATCATGACATTAAGACAGTGTGTTCGATTTACTTCATATTTCACTACTAAGCAGGTAAAATAGGGGTTGAACACACTAATCCCTGATTTTAAAGCTATCACTATCAAAACTACTTATATTACACTAAACCATAACGTCGTTAAAACTACAAGTAGCCGTACTTTGTAAGAATGTTCATAATAAAAACCAGACGCCTAAGCCGTTTGTAATAACGTAGAAATGCCATGATCTCGCAGTAATAGTTACTGAAACGCTATGCAGGAATTTAATTTTACTAGTATTTTCAAAGGCGGGCTAAGAACTTAATTAAACTGAGTAAGCCTCTTTTACTGGAGCTTCACATAATAAATTATATCCGGATTATGTTGAGATGGGCAACTTAATAACAATATGGTATGAAGTTGAGCTGAGTAAGAAAAGATGGACAATTAAGAGCTGGTTTCTTGTGTTGAAGAATCTGTACCGTGTATGTTATGTGATAAGCGTGTCCGTGCGTTGTTGTGGCCGTGGTCGGTGCATATTGAGATTTATGTACTCACTTCGGTAACTTATAAATTTTCTTGCTAGATCTAGATGCCGCAGATCAGTTTACTTTAGTATATTTGAAAGACGGTTGAAATAATATCAAAAGAAACTAAAGTGAGCGGTAAATTCACTCCTGAGTGAGCATTAAATAAGTGCTTTTTATGCACCTGCGTACAAGTAGAAATTAAAGTGTAAGTATTATATTTTAGAAGTGGTTAATCTCATAAACACGTCATTAAGACGCCAAATATAAAAATTAGGGCAGTTTATACTTCGTAACTAATTGTATTTCGCTAGCTCGCTTCAAGCTCGTGTCTCGCGCCATATTGAAATCAACCGAATGTCTGAACCTTACAATCCTATCAGACTTGTCGTCTACACAAAGAACCTCTCCACATTGTATCGTCTACAAGACTGTATTATACAATCTTATTTCAAGAGATAGACCCAGTTCTTGAAGAAAGTACGTAATCTCCGTGCTTCAAGATAATGTTTATAGTATTTGCTATAATAAGGTTGATTTGTGTATTATGAAAAGTTGAGACAATTTTATTTAGAGGTATTATTTTGTAGAAGGCCACACACACACACAAAAATTATTTTGAATAAACCTTGAATATTTCCCAGAAATATTCAAGGTTTATTCAAAATAATTTTTTGTATTATATTTACAGCATGGGTGGCGTAGTGGTTTAAACTGCCGCGTTGGCGCTTTTGACGCTGCGCTAAGTGTTGCTAGCTTGATCCCTGCACGTCACAACCAGACTTGCTGTGACTGTGTGATCCACAAATTGTTTTTTTGTGACTAGGTGTTCTTTGTGACCATTGGTCGTATGTTTGTAGTGAACAATTTCCTATATTTTATTCTTATCTTAGCCTACTGCCTAATCTCGTCAGTTGGTATCTTTATGATGGGTGAAAATTGAAAATAAAACTTTTTTTTCTAAAACTAACATGCCAGTATAAACATATATTTGTCTTTAATTTATTTCATTATTATATGTTTTTTTTATTATCATCACCCTTTAACAGTCCACTGCTGGACTAGGCCTCTCCTTTGAAAGGAGGAATTGGCCTACTATACCACGCTGGCCAAACGGATTGGTATAGGGTTTGTATCAAGTTTTCCTTCTCTTACAGTGCTGTTCTATGCATAATATGCTCCCTCTGTCGGCTCTTACGACACCCATGGGATGATATGGGGTGGTGACAATCCGTATACCTAATCCGTCACCACACGGACAATTTAAAATTATTATATGTACCTTCGCTTAAAAACATGTAAATTGATGAAGCATTTTTACTTTTATGTGAAATTATTATTTATCTTATTAGCACATTCATCCGATGGGCCATCGGTATTATATTTTATATTTTCACCTAAAACTTCTTTGTAGTATTTTGTCATGAAATCAGTAGATTTTGAAACACACACAACCAGCTGACGTCATGATAAACGGGTATTATCTTTTTATTATTATGGGATTAAAATATAATCAGGCCACGGTTAGAGCCTGTTTTCTAATGTTCCATTTGTGTTGTACTGATGTTATTACTTTAGTAATGTGTTAAAACTATTAATTTCTAGCCTGTTAGTAGACTCGGTAGCCATAGTTCTCTACCTTTACGTAACAAATTTTTTTCATCGACTCGTTAAAAGATTTATTAATTCATTCAGAAGTTAATTATAATGTATGAATTTAATCCCATGAATCTTCATCCTACCCGAGCATATTTGTAATGAAATTATCATGTGTCGGCTTAACGTAATTTTATCGTAGACTGTGTCTTTTGAAAAGCACACATCGTGCGTTCGAAGAGATTGTGTGTTAATTAGGAGTGAAGCTAAGGCTTCGTTGGAGTACAATTCTTGTTCTCTATAAGCAACGTAGTAGGTACTTTTATAAAACGATGAGTTATTCTTAACGCGCAACAAAAGATTTTGCATTTATTTTGAAGTCATTGTCAAGCTCCACAAGTATTTTTATTTTAGTACGTACTTTTATAGTGTCGCTAGGTATCTTGTAATCCACTATTAAAGATATCACGTAACCTTGCAGCTGCTGTCGATGTCACAAGTTAGATTACCGGGTAGAGCATGGTATCAAAATTAGTATTTCTAAATACTTTCAAACTTTCGCGACTTGTAATATTAATGTTATGCGTTAACATCGCTTAATTATCTGAAAGTAAAGGTGAGATACCTTATAATTCACCTTAATTAGTTTTTCAGTTAATGGAAGGACTTTGAGTATAATTTATCAGAAGTAGTATAATTTCGTCTACCAAGTAATTTATGGCGTTCCTCCTTATAATGCGGCAAGAACTAAGCATAAAATTCCCTATCAAAACAAACCTGCAATGATAAACAAAATAAACAAGTAGACAGGAGAAGGTCGGAAGTCATAAAAACAAACTACCCCTCGTTCTTCAACTTTTGCTCAAACTTTAGATGGTCACAATATTTTCAAATAGTATTAAAATCGAACCCTCAAAAACGTAACTTTGGACAAACAATACTAGTTGTTTTCCATTTTCACTTGATGTATACGAAAACATTTTTGTATCTGAAATATTAAAATCTTTAGTTTTCATCTCACGGGTATATCGCCTTTTTATGTATTGTTTTTTTTTCTTAGTTATATAAGTTTAGAAATTATTGTTTTATTTATGTGTAAATATGCACCTAGTAAAAGTTTAATTTTCATCACAAATATATAAGACACTGAACATGGCTGATAGCATCAAAGTAATGATATTTCCATGACCTCACAATAGAGTAGTAAAGATTAATATAATGGTAGGAGTATATCTTTTAAGCTTTCGCTATGAAATGGTATAATTTTCATAGATATTGAACTCGTTAAATTCCTCAGTATTAGAAGATCTATTATATAATATTCAGCGGCAAATATAAGAAAAAAAATGTCAAAAATATCACTACTCACACTCGTCAGAGAAGTGGTCCATAAACGAATACCTACATATCCTTTTATCTTCGTGCTATGAGCATAGTAGTTTCATGCGATGATTATAAATATTATTTTTCGTAGCCCAATAACGCAGCATCTTTTGGATGAGAAAGGTGAGATTGTTGCCATTAGTGCGCATTCGTTTCAAAGATCACAAAATTACTTAACAGAGTTACTAGCCAGGTTGCCAGCTATTACAATATAAGCTTACTTTTCAACTTCAAAGATATAAAACATCCTTATTACCTTTTCAGCCAAATGCGAATTCAGCGGTAGTCTGAATTAAGTTCACTCCACAAACATCGTATCTCCATTACCGACTGCAGTTCTTCCATTCCGTTGAGCTAATACGCAGTTATTTTTACTATCACAGAGGTGGCTTTTCAACACAATTAAAAGAGTGGCGCTTAAAAATTGTCCCCGTAGTTACCGTCACTAATAAATCAGAATATAGTCGAATGAATGCATCGCCACAACGGGCCGGTATTAAACAATTATTCTAATTACTGTTGCCGAAATGAGAATGATATGCAAATTGGGAAAGTGTACCGCTCGGCGACGCGTATTAGGGTACATTTGTATTATTGTTTCGGTTAAAAAATATTCTAAATATAATAAACCAATTGTATTTATCAAATTCGGGTGTAAATTGAAGATAACATAATTTTATTTCATTATACAGGTGCCTTGCAATTGTATAGATAATTAGCTTACTTGAAAAGTTATACGAACCCAATATGACATAAACCTGATGTGATCTAGTTACAAACATATCCGTATTCAACATGGTCCTCCAGATAGATGTAGGCAGAGTTTCCAAGAGAGAATGACGTCAAATATTTTTGACGAGCATATAAAAAAACGAACTTTATAACATTTGGCTCACTGTCATTTCTAGAAACAGGAAACATGCAGAATTCACGAAATTGAATTGGTACGATACAAACGTTACTCAACGTGTACGTGCGGTTTTATAAAACTTTAATAAAAAAATTCACGCTTACCGCAAATGAAAGAAAAATGCTGAATTGTTAGCGCGTACTGGAACTTTATTTTAATGTTCATTCAGTTTCTCTTACATAACAGAAGAGCTAGTCAATGAGAAAATCATTCAAGTAACAGCATAATATCTAATCAAAATGTATCTAAAGTTAGAAGCAATCTAACCAATACTAACACAGGACATATTATAACTGATTATGTACATGTAATAGCCTATATACACCTTATGTATTCTATCATACAATGTCGAAGACGCCAATAATGGTAATAATGCGTGGGTTAACAGAACTCCGAAGAACGATCGAAGATCCTGAATCGCAATGTTATATATTGTTACTTATGCGACTGCCAGCCATTTATGCAAGTTCTCAACAGTTCCTTTAGGCCGCAATTCACCAGGCAACGTAAGATGGTTAGTCACAAGATCCTCTCTCTAGTTAAAGAATACCCACCTTCGTATTAAGGTGGGTATATCCAGACTTCTAAATCCAAATGTACCTTACGATTCAAAACATTGATTTTCAGCAAATAAACAAAATCTTCAAAGGGTTTTAGTATCATATAAACTGTACTAATAAATAATTCCTAGCGCCACATCCACAAATAAAATACATACATACATATACATACATAGACTCACACCTGTTTCCCGGAGGGGTAGGCAGAGACTACAGAACGCCATTTGCAACGATCCTGACATACCTCTCTTGCTTCATTCACTCCCATCAAGTTTCTCATGCATGCTCTTCTGTTCAGGGTACTTCTCACCTGTCCTGTTTTTAGGATGTCTCCAATCTGGTCAGAGAACGTCCGCCTAGGACTTCCCCTTCGTCCTGTCCCTTCCACACTTGCTTTATATATCTGCTTGGTCAGTCTTACGTCATCCATCCTCTCCACGTGCCAAAACCACCTTAGCATACCTTTCTCGATGCTTGTCACTACATCTTCTTTTACCCTACAACACTCTCTTATCACACAATTCTTTACTCTGTCAGTCAGAGAGACACTACATATACTTCTCATTGCTCTCATTTCTACAGCATTTATTCTACTTTCATGGCTCTTCTGCCATACCCAACTATCACTACCATACATAAGAGTAGGTACTAACACCCCTCTATGCACAGCCAAACGTGCCTTTTTGGACGCGTTTTGGCTATTCATAAACGCCTTCAGAGCTCCATTCACTCTATTACCTGCATTAACTCTTCTTTCAATATCTTCTTCATTCTTACTATCTCTTGTAAACAGCGTACCTAAATATACAAACTCATTCACTTGTTCCACTCGCTGTCTATCGATCATAACATTACAAGCCGTAACGCATTCCTCCTTTTCAAAAACCATAACTTTCGTTTTACTTAAATTCACTTTCATTCCTTTCCTCTCTAACGCACCATGCATGATTGTTACCATCTCCTGCAACTCCTCTGCTGAAGACGCAAGTATTACCTGATCATCAGCATAAAGGAGGCATTTGACAAGTAACTCATTCATCCTTAATCCACAATCATTATGTTTCAAATCTTGCAAACAATCCATGAAGAGGTTGAACAGCCACGGCGACGCTACACATCCCTGTCTAACACCTGTGTTGATGGTAAACCAGTCAGTGTATGCCCCGTTTATCCTCACACAAGCTCTAGAATCCTTATAAAGGGATTACAGAGCTCGAATGAGGCTCCTGTTCACACCATACATCGACAGTACCGACCACATTTCATTCCTCACCACTTTATCGTAAGCTTTTTCCAAATCCACGAATGCGCAGTAGATCTTTCAACCTTTGGCCAAAAATTTCTCGGCTATGCATCGCAAGGAAAAGACTTGATCTGTACACCCCATACCCTTTCGGAATCCCGCTTGTACATCCCATATTTTCTTGTCGGTTACTTTCATAACTCTTTCAATCAGTACCTTCGCATACAATTTGACTATTACCTGTATATTATTATATATAATGCTATTATAAAATTATACTTCTCATGAGTAAGTATTTTAATATGTTGCATAATAAACAAAAAAATTAAAACGTTATGCCAAAATGTAGGTTAATCGTTATTTATAGGAAAGATGACAAGGGTAGGTACATCAAAACCAATACAAGTACGATGCGTTTGATCAGTAGACTTTAGTAGCGTGAAATTGGTATAATAATATCTAGCAGAAACATTTTCAGAACTGTCATAAGTCGCCCCTTACAACACGGATATTAAGTTCATTCATGAGACATGGCACTCCTCAATCGTTCGCCCTTACAAAATTCATGAGTACCGGTTAATACAGGTAGGTATACCAACTTGATCATAATCATTCTGGTCACAGATTACGAAACAAACAAAATAATTATGAAACGTATTTAATTGGCAGCAAACAAAGGATAATTCTTATATAGCGGTGATAGCCCAGTGGTGTACGTATCGGACTGCCGAAACGATGGTCTCGGGTTCGATCCCCAATTACATTGGGCACACACCTCTCACTTTTCGAATTTTTGTGTGTATTAAAAATGTGAATTATCGTTTTCTTAACAATGTGCCCGGTAGATGTCAATAGTTTCGCCCCCTATTACATTTTCTTTTATAATATTCTACCACATACACACATCACCATCTAGTCCCAAGCTAAGCAGAGCTTGTGTTATACTAGATAATGGATAAACATACATATATATATGTATACATTGGGGCCGAAAACATAACTGGCGAAGTGTGGATGTGTAATACACCTCTGCCTACCCCGTGAAGTTACGAAGAAGTTATGTTATGTTATATTAATCGTAAGAAATAATGAAGAAAAAACAATTTTAGATTGATATAATTCATAATAATGGATATGTTTAAAAAATACATCAAAATATTAAAATCTGAGCAAAATGTTTATTTAAAACATATGTTTCCGCCCGGGATCGAACCGGGGGCCTTCTGCGTGTTAGGCAGATGTGATAACCGCTACACCACGGAAACTTGACAAGCTGGTATCAAATTAGCAAAGTATAGCCTCAACTCATTTCGGTTTGTATTGTGAATGTAATCTAGTACATATTTCAATAACTTTCTAATTCGGTATGTGAAGGCCATAAACAGAATTATGTCATTCCGTTATGATACTTATGAGCATATAAATAAATAAATCTATAAAAAAATATAGATAATATGATCCGATCAAGAACCTTGAGCGCAATGTTATAATGCATATTATAAATAAATTAAAATAAATGTTGTGTTGTGCATAATAAGTATTGCTTTGTTTCTTTGATTATCTCGTAGTCGCAGTTATTAACAGCTAGCATGGAAAAACGTTAACAAATAGAATATCTGCTTCGTCAAAAAATGCGATATAACACTTGTAATGTAAATAAATAAAGTAAAATATTAAATCATAATAAGTCGGTATATGCAAATAAACAAACTATAACCGTTAGCCCTCTGATATTAGTATAGTAGCAAGTATATGGTAGGTATAGTATGTTATATTTAATGTGTTTTATCTACCTATATTATAGGTACTACAACATCTCAACGATAGTTATGTAAATATCAAGTAGGTATTACAAAAATGCTCAATTATGTTATCTCCTGCCAATAAAAAACATTTTCTTTTCCCACGGCACGTAATAAATCGAACAGTCACTATCTCTACAATTTTGTTCACGTAATTTGATAGTGCCCTATATTGATAATACAAAATCGTTCTTCACTCTGTCCTTCAATTAATTCAGTTATAATACCCAAAGCAAGTCTTCACTTTGACGAAACACTATTTCGATATTGCAAAACGGCTTACGAAATAATCCTGCAGGAAGCGATCCATGTAAATAGAACCACATATTTGGAAATATTGTGGTGCAAGATGGTTGGTAGATATATTCAGTACATAATTATATTGTTATACTAGATTTTGGACACAGCTCTACCTGCGTGGCATTCGTCTTTCGCTGTAAAAAGTAGACTGTATCCTTCTCGGGCCTATAACTAAAATACATTTCATACCATCGCTTTACTGTGAGGGAAAATAAGGAGAAACAAATAAAGTAACACACACTTTCGCATTTATAAAATTAGTATTATAAGTAAGTACTTTGCTCAAACTAGATTTCGTCCGTTATAAACTGTAGTTGCAAGTCGCTCAGAAGCGTACTCTCCGAAAAGCGAGTCCTTTATAGAATCTAAATAAAGGCTGTTTGCACGCGGCGTTCAATATTTTTTTAATGTCCTGTCCTGACCGAATAAAATTCTCATCTTTTACATAATTATTAAAACGTCAATTTTATAGCCCTTAATCGGAAGTACCTAAGCCCAAACTTCACAAAAAAATTTAAGTATATTCATACGAAGAATACTATCATTTCTGACCGCTGGTAGAGCTCCTGTTGAAAATTTACAAGTCTATTTTACGAGATGGCTACAAGTGAACGAGCGACTTATGAGTTGCTTAGGAAGTAATAGCGGAACGTTGAAGTAGTAGTCATAATAATATGACGTAGCTATAACCTTTACTCAATAATATTTTTAGAGACACTTATTTCTTGTAGTAACATACATACATACATATGCTCACGCCTTTTTCCCGTCGGGGTAGGCAGAGACAACAGATCGCCACTTGCTTCTATCCTTGCAAACCTCACGCGCTTCCTCTACATTCATTACTCTTTTCATACATGCTCGCCGGTTGCGATGCTTCGGACATTTCCGTTTTTTTTTCTTGTAGTAACCTGTAAATGAAAATCTTGACTTTCAAGTAACTCCTAGACTAGAAACAAAAATTTGTCGATCACACAGGCAAAGCCACAAAACGCAACGCAGAGTCAAGCACTGGCTGATGGTATTTATAGCATGTGAGTGAAGCATAAACAAAACTATTGATAGATTAAATAAGTTTATGCTATAAGACCTGTAAAATAAACATGTGCTACGCATACAAATTTGAAGTAGAGAGTTTAAAATGTATCACAGATAAGAATCGTTAATTTGCATAAGGTGCGCTGTTGATGTTAATTATGTGGTCGAGAGCCGTCTCACTAACTTAAGTAAATATTCGTGCATTCATTTAATATTATGAATTATCTTAAGCGTTTCGGAATAAGGTACACGGATGATTGCCATGCATTTGTGATCTTATTTGCATGTAACCGATCTTGAAGTCTTTGTGTAACGAAGGGGTAAAGACCAAAACCTACTGATGACTCCATGTAACCTTATCTAAGAAATGTTTTTAATCCTTATTTTTAAAGCATATTTTTCTGTAACATAAAAGAATAGAAAATCATGTTTGGTTGCAATACTTTATTAAAGCCACTTCCCTAGACTGATCGGCCCAGCTTTGTTTTTGTCTTGCCCCAGATTCCGTTGCATCCACTTTTACTGGGAAAACTGAATAATATTGCTCGACCGAGGCAGTCAAACCCAGTGCCTTTTTATTATTGAGACAGACACTAGGTCATTGACATATATATAGCTAAATGCCGCAGAGTATTCTGCTAGCAAACCTCAATAACATCTTTATTACCTACGTTGGAATCGTCACTTATTTTATTTTCCCAGGTACATTTCGTACAAGTGCTCCCGAAGTTTCTGTTTATGACCACGAGTACGGCTCAGTTGTGGGGTATGAAGTGTAGCAACTGTGGTGTAGAAAATCTATTGCTTTTGTTCATAAAATGAAGTCTGTTCACTAAGCGGCGAGTACGAATTTCCCCTTGCAGCATCCCGGTATGCATGTTTACCTACATTAGATTGTTAATGCACATTCAAAATACTAATACTTCTTTAATACGTTATATGTTTACTTGTTAATATATGCAGCTAACAAGATCATACCTATTGTTTTATAAGTGCTTAATAATTATTAGTAGTGTACCGTAGCCTACTGGCCTTCAGATTAAAAAAAAATACGTTTACTTTCGCTCTGACCATGACTTATAATACTTAAAGCTTTTAAACCAACCTTCGTCTTCCAATTTGCACTTCCAGGCAATAATTTATTATTAACCAATCGGGCGTCACACGATTGCGTATGACCGTGAAAGATTTATTAGAAGTTCGCACCAAAAGTCGCGTCTTATCGGTAGACCCATGTCGTGTGATGAAGGACGTTTGCTCGGCTACCTAAAAGCGATATGGTGAACGCAGTTTCACATTTCACCTATACAATATTGTACGATGTGAAAAGGAAAATATATTTTTCCTTTCTTTCGTAGTAGGTAGCTTTATGTCATTGTGTATTGAAGTTATTGATTGCATTCTTTAACGAATTGTGTATTGAAATTGACATGCTGGTTACATGACTTACTTTAAGTCTATAAGTACATACAGAATATTAATTACTATGCAGGCAGGCAGGCTTGCGGTCTACCTGAAGCAAGCCTTTCTACTCTTTCTCATCATATAACATATGGCAGAAAGTACTATTCTCAACACAGATACAATCGTTTCGTAGCAGGATGAGGAGAAGGAGAAAGAATCGGGAGCAGTATAGTGACTGGTATGAGGAGATGGATTGCACCTTCGGAACTCTCGCAAATGAATGAAACCTAACCGTACCATAGATAGACTTGGTTACGTTTTGTCAATAGTCTGTGAGAAATAGTACATTTTTCTATAGTATAGTCAGTCCGTTTGACTTAAAGTATCCAAGATACTAGATTATACATAGATTCTACTGAAAATAAATCCTAAGTTATTCATTTGGTATAAGTACCTAATTGTAAAACAGTCGAAGTACAATACAGTGTGTTTTGTCTTTGACAAGTGATTTGAAATTCAAAAGAAGGCTCTGCAAGCTACTTGTATTTAAGTAGCAGGGGCCACTGTGTAAGACAGCATGGAAATACAGCATAACTTTCGATACACCGCACAGTGTCGCGACTTCATAGAACATTTTATCATAAATCTAACTTTGGATAATTTACATGTTTAACCGGAAATATATAGAAATGTGACCAAAACAAAGAAGTTTAACTTAAGTATATTTTTTATTCTATATCCAAAAATTCAAAAATTGCCTTAAATCAGTATCTTAAATATTTATTTTATGTTTATTTCCCAATTTAATCGTGGATATTAATGGATCGGAAGTAAGTAAAAGCATGGTAATTAGGTCTTGATTTGTATCCGATCTTGAGGTTTTGCGTGTATGGTGTTCTCTAAAATTTCTGGCATCTTTATGTCGTCCTTCTTCAGAAAGCTGGCCAATTGGTAAGGGCAAAGATTGTATTAATTCGGTCGAAACCTAAAACAAAATATCTCAATTTGAGCACGTTCTAGCAGTCTGAGAGTTTTCTAGCGTAAAGTATACTTATTGAGCTAGCATATATAAAAAAATTAGAGATGTGATATGATGTGATTTTTTTGAAAATCGATTCAAAGTATCAATATATTGAAAATTTTTAGTGTGTTTAAAAAATGCTCAGAACTTACCAACTTCACACATCTTGAATTATTAAAACAGCAAAATAGACAGATAAGTAACTATTCAAGACTACTATAATAATATAACACTGATTAAATCTGAATATCACTTGTAACTGTAGCAAGAAAGTTATTAGTGCGCACACAAATCATTTCAATGCATCAACAATATCAATGTTTACTAACCCACAGTTACTATAATATAATTCCTGGAAAACGATAACTACCTAAATTTGATGAAAAAAGTATTCGAGACAATATTACCATACCAACAAATCACCTGCAAAAATGTTGCAAAAAAGCATTTATGATAAAGACTCGCGACACTGTGCACCGCCTTGAATTTTGGATAAGGCTGATAATCTTAATATATAAAATCCTTGCGTTACTGACTGACTGACAGACAAGCTACAGCCTAAAATATTAGACGTAGGACGCTGAAATTTGGCATGTATGTTCCTTGGGGACCGTAGGGGTGCACTAAGAAGGGATTTCCCGAAATTCCCACGGAATCGGGCAAAACGGGTAAATGTGCAGGCGTAGCTGCGGGCGTCCACTAGTACAATATAAATATCGTCTGTATTTACTTCACGATCATAAACATATTATATATTATATATAAAGCTGAATTACTATCAGGCAGATTTAAAAGAGTCTCTTTGTTCACGCCAGCTACAATCATGAAGCAGGCTATACTCAATATAATATCACGCCACGCCCTTAAAGAAAATAATAATAATGTCTCCGTGTACGCTTGCCAAAGAGCCGGTTATTCTTCTTACATCATAAGTATGAAAAATAACCGTGAAAGAGTAACAAATAATAATAATAGGGGTTACAGTATGACATTGCCGTTTTACTGTAATAGGTACTTTGAATTGACATAGAATCTTAATGCAAACCATTAGGTATTTGAATGAAACTTTTTTACATGGTTTCTATGATGTTCTTCTTTTAAAAATGTGAAACATTTGAATATCGATTTTCAATTGTTTTTGTTATTCAACTTAGACAAGTCAGATGGATACTGGGAAAGTTCGAGAGATTTTTTAATACGAGTTCCGACGCGGAAGTAACGCGGCAGAACCAGCCCGCAATATCAATGTTGCGTTTGGAGAGGGGTCTGCTAATGAACGCATCGTGCGATTTTGGTTTAAACGCTTTCGCGATGGAAACTTCGACTTGAAGAACGAGCTATGAAGAAGACCGCCCACACAGGTGAATAACGATGTATTAAGAGAGTTGGTGGAAGCCGATCCTGGTCAAACTACCCAGGAATTAGTGGCATGGCTAAACGTTACCTTACCAACAATATTGACTCATTTGCGTCAAATTATAAAATAAAAATAAACGAAAAATGGGTGCCTCATGATTTGACTGATCTGCAGAAAGAAACTCGTGTTGAAACTTGTGTTGCCTTGTTGAATCGGTACAGAAATGAAGGAATATTGGATCGAATTGTGGCATGTGATGAAAAGTGGATTCTTTATGATAACCGTAAAAGAAAAATGCAATGGCTGACCCCAGGTCAAACGCCACAACAGTGTCCTAAAGCAAAGCTTTCCAATAAAAAGGTATTAGTAACTGTTTGGTGGTCTCAGCATAGTGGTATTCACTATAGTTTTCTCCGATCTGGTCAAGCAATAACGGCAGATGTCTATTGTACCGAACTCCGAACAATGTTGGCAAAACTAGCAGTAAAACAGCCCCGACTCATGAATCGATCTTCACCGTTATTGTTCCATGACAACGCAAGACCTCATACGCCAGACCTTGCTCCAACGGACTACCTATTTTTTTCGTGATTTGGACAATTATCTACGTGACAAGAAGTTTTCTTCCCAGCAGGCAGTACAAAATGCTTTCACACAGTTTGTGCAGTCCAGATCCTCAGAGTTTTATCGCAAAGGCATAAATGACCTTCCTATTAGATGGCAGCAATGTATAGATAATAATGGTAATTACTATTTTGATTAAATAAATATGTTAAAAATTAAAAAATAAACAAGTTTGATTTTCAGTACAAATCGGCAATTTCATACTTTAACTCCTTATAATAATATTCTAAAGCATTCATACAACACCATCTAGTCCCAAACTAAGCACAGCTTGTACTATGGGTACTAAACAATGGATAAACATATATACGAATATGACGATTCTGTGGCTCTTAGTGACGGCTGAAACCACGTAACACATATTACATCACGTCTCATTTGATATTTTATTCATACTTATTTGACTAGTTTTTCTATCTCATCTCATCATCAGCCTTTAATAGTCCACTGCTGGACTAGGCCTCTCCTTTGACAGGAGGAATTGGCCTACTATACCACGCTGGCCAAGCGGGTTGGTATAGGGTTTGTATCAAGTTTTCCTTCTCTTACAGTGCTGTTCTCTGCATAATATGCTCCCTCTGTCGGCTCTTACGACACCCATAGGATGATATGGGGTGGTGACAATTCGTATTCTTAATCCGTCACCACACGGACCATTTTCTCTTCTATAAGCTATCTTAATAAAAACATTTCATATATTTTTAAGACATTTTTAAGCCGAACTCAATCGATGGAGCCACGCGCCTAACGATTGATAAGACTTAGGTATCTTTTGTTACATTTTTTGGAATAAATTTTCTATAAGACAAATCATTTTAGATCCCAGTTGCGTACCTACACTGTCTACGTGTGAATTTGGGACTCTCTTTATCAATTTCTTGTAAGTTTGTGTTGTAAATGTTGAATGCAATTCACAGACAACTTTCAGCCACACAAGAATACTGTGATAAGTTATTCTAGTGGGGTATTGATATTAGTTTCGCAAAAATCATCTCAACCAAAACGTATTAGAATTTTAAAGAAATCAATTGAACATAGCCACTATGGATGGATAGTAAAAATAATGCTTTAAAGGATATTTAAGTCACACGTAATTAATTTTAAATAAAATTATGCTTATTACACATTGTACACTTAACACGTTGTAGGTACAGCATTGTAGATATTGTTTAAAATATCTTTACATAATATAAACTTAATGAAAAGCCTTTGCTGAAATAACAACAACAGAGCGTTTACTAAAGAAGGCCTACCGAAAATCTACTTATCTTAGGTGTCGAAATGGTTCGCTGCAAACGCTGATAAGCTTATTAAGAGCTATTCTGCCATCTAGTCGAATTAGCACGTCCTATTTTATATTTACTCACTACAGATTCGCCAAGGACACTGTCTCTTACGTTATTTGCCAAAAATATGCCTTCATAGGCCTTGTTTCGGTATAAGTGGGTTATAAAATTTCTTGTTCCTAAGTCGCTAAGGCTGGGCGATGAGGCTTAAAATATTAGACTTTCTACGTTACGTTCTTCGCCCAAGTTACGCTAAATTTACCGAAGTTGATGTATTTTCATTCTATTAATTATGTCAATGTTTGAAAAGAGGGCAATTTTTAATAAAATCTAGCAATAATCATAACATACAATATACAAGTTTATTACTAAGCAAAGGGACTGGTTAAATGTAAGCTGTGGCAAAATTTGTTTTTGCTATTCCTCATCTCGTAATGTTACCTATAACACATTATCGTCTCATCTTACATTTTTCTATAGATTTATACTAACAGTTCTTTTAGCGAAATGTTGATGATCATTTATCAACATTTCGCTAACGTAAAGTATTGGAAGACACGCCATCAATCGCTATAATCGGAAATGATAAAGACTCGTTCTAGGCACTGCCAATTTGTTTTTTCTAATTCAATTAGAACATAATCGTAGCACTTAATAAATGTTTTCACGGGAACCGATGCTATATAACCTAAGTAAACTTCACTACGGGTTAGAGACAATTGTTATAAATTGTAATGGCGACAGTTTTATTGGCACCCTAATAAATTACATTAGCAAATTCCACGCAGACGTTGTGAGAAGCGGTCAGCAATTCGCTGTATGGACGAATGCCCCCAATAAACTTTATTCGCTATCTGTTTGACCGGAGTTGCCTCAGTATTGTGTCTAAGAGCGTTGATAGCATCGAGCCATTTTCAACGTGAAATACTTTTGCACTTATCATTTATTGCGTATCGATTGTTAAACCTGTTTCGAGTGAGTAATAAATCTGTCTCTACTGCTGTACTGGTGTTCCCTCGAGCAGTTAAAAGCGTGTTAATATTGTGCGTGTTATTTCAAACGTTCAAATCTGTGCTAACATGTGCATGGATATGAAATCGTTGGTTAGTTTCTAAGCAAATCTTTGGCAAGCCAAAGGAAAATCTTCTGAAAAATTTATTCACTCCTGACACCGCCTATAGCAACTTAAACTTAAAAGGAATCCAGATTTATTGACAGGGATCAGTCACCTTCTATGCTTTGTACTTTGAGGAGTCGATTGCCAAAATCTACCGAATCTTATGTATGTACACTGTACAGGAGACGACTTTAAAAAGTAAGCGAGTTTCATACTAGTTGTGACACTTGTGACACCAAATGTAAGTAAGCTTTACGATTCAGTGCGTAATGATAACTCAAATTACTTAACCATTAAACTATCGTCATTTTATAGTCTACGGTAAATAAATAAAGTGGAAAGTTATCAATCTGTTTTATTAAAATCAATGCCATTCACTGAATATAGAAAATTTAACATTCATTGTATGTTAATCGAGTGACTTTCTCTTTTATTGAAATAACTTAAACAATTCGTGTCTAGCCTTATTTTCTTTGCCTCTATTTTTCGCTTTTACAATACACAGTGACGCTGCAAAGAAGGGGAAAGCACGCCTCATATATTCTTTGTCGTGGTCTGCGGGAGTTAATAACTGAGCTGGTTCGTCGATTTTCTTGTTAAGACCGAACATGTGTATGAGGAAACATATACCGAATAAAGTGGCCCTTACAATTTCTGTATTTTGTATTTTGTTCGTATCGCACACTGCCTCGCAGGATTAAAGCCACTGTACTTTAGGGTTCATCGATTTTAGATGTAGGTAACGTGGTTCTTAATTCTCGGACTGTACTTATTAAACAGACAGTTAAATAATTACGATAAAATTTCAAATAAAGACAACGAAAAATAAATGTTAATAATTTTTTAACATTAGTTATTAACATTTAATGTGAATTGAGCATTTATGTCATAAAAGATTCATGGTAAAGCTGTATCTTTTATCTTCCTTGAACAAAGTTTTCTTGGCTGCTATCATGACTTTGGAGATTTTATAGCTGTAAAATTTCAGTCATATCACGGAAGCTGTGTTTTGTTCGAAGAAATGTTGCACTTACACGTTCCTTATTTGTAAAATCCAACCGAAACAAAGTAACAAAACATCGAACGTGGGGCTTGAAGTTTCGTTGTGAAAAGGCGATATACAAGAAGGATTTGATCTTACAATGAAAATAAATATTCGATGAATGACTTAAATTGACGAAAAGACTACACAAGCGTTTTCCATATCCAATTTCCATCACTATTACTTACAAGCCTTTTAATATAAATATTTAATGTAATAACACTTACCATAAATGAATAAACATGATGTAACAATATCCCTTTGTGAAGAATGATTACCTGTGAACAGAAGATTAACCACATTAGTTTCGTTAATGACACTGGCTGTTTGTTAATGAAACTGTAATTATGCAGCTAGCGATCACCGTTGAGTGTAGTTTTCAATGATTATGTCAACGCGTAATGGAGTGTGCAACCGGATTAACATTTCGACAGCACCTGTGACTTTCGAATTCTGCTTTACTTGATATGACCATGGCAAGTTTGCAAAGCAGAGAAGATAGTATGTTGTATTTTGATTTGAAAAACAAAGTAGAAGCATTAGAAACGCAACTTCAGTCGGCTCACCAAGAGATTGAGAATCTCTGTTTAGAAAATAAATATTTAAAAACCAAGATGGAACAACAAAGTAAAGTAATAGAATCGTACAAGAAGGTAACATCTGCTGATAGTCCCAGAGTGAAGAAAAAGCAAAAAGTGAGAACTTCAGAAATACCACAAATTCCAAAACAACGTGAACGTTCCCAAACAACAGCGACTGAGCGCATTTCTGCAGAGGGCAGCATGTTCAGTCCCTCCAAAAATACTTCTTCTTTGGAGGACAACAGCAGAGGTGACAAATTACTACATCAGGAGCCAACAACTGTGGATCTACCTACGTCGCCTGTACAGAACTGCAACAACCGTTATGACATAGTATGCAAGAACACCGAGGAGTTACCAAGGTGTCTCAAGCTGAATGAGAAATCTGATCAAAATAAAACAGATAATGCAATCCATAACTTGACGACCACAACGAATAAAAACAATTTTTTTATAATTGCTGATCAACAGGGGAGAGGACTCCGTGACAGGTTAGAAGGGCTTTTAGGGTCGAATTATGATGTTTTCTCGTGTTGGAAATCGGGAGCAACAGCCCGTGACCTTTTAAGAAGCAATTCACATGAAATATCTAAGTTAACTACGAATGATTACCTGATATTACTGATGGGGGTAAATGATCATAACCCTCGTCAGTTTCTATTAGAATTAAATTCATTTTTGTATAATGTTACAAATACTAATATAATCATTAGTGAAGTACCTCGTAATAAATATCTCAATGAAATAAAACTAAATTATGAGCTGAAATTTATTTGTAATAATTATTCAAATGTTTTGTTTGTTGACATGAATTATAACAGATTTGTACCTCGTCATAACTATTTTAATCTTTACCTTAGTCGAACTTTGTTAAAAGAGATACTACATATTACTTATAAGAACAATTATATTTCATATGTGCGGAAGTCTTTATGTAAACAGTATACAAATGTTAGTACTCAAACAGATATGTGTGATAACTTGTTGTCGAATGTGCATTCGGATAAGTCTTCAAATTGTGATTGCAATAAAGTCACTGATGCTGGGGTGGATAGTATTGATGGTTTTTTTCGCTGACACATTACCATTAGTGCCAAATAAGCAAATAAATTTAGCGGTTACTGAATTTCTTGAAAAATTGAATATCTTTCATCAGAATTTGTGTGGAATATCAAACAAAAAAGACGAACTAGAGATTTATATTCATAATCATGACAAAGAGTTACACTAATTGTGCATAAGCGAGCATTTTCTTAATTCTAAGCAAATAGCATTATTTAATTTAAATCAATATAAAATAGTTTCTTACAACACTAGGATAAACAAGACTAGGGGAGGTACTCTAATATTGGCACATAACGATAGAGAATACGTAGAATTGCCGGCAATAAAAAAAATGTACAAAATGGATAGCTTTGAGATTTGTGGTGTCAAGGATGTATTAACGGGAGTTATTATATGTTGTTGTTATAGAAGTCCTTATGACAAAAATGTGGACCAGTTTTTTATCATGCTAGAAAAATTACTTGAACACCTTTTTAATCGAAATGCTTGCATTTGTGGTGATTTCAATATTGATCTATTGACGGAAAGTAAAAAAAAAATGATTTGACTAACTTATTGACATCTTACAATTTTAGACTAGTTATTGACCAAATTACATTTATTCGTAACGAGTCTGCATCCTGCATTGATAACATTTTCTGTAATTTCTCCAATGACTTATTACTGCACAATATTGACCATAATGGACTAGCTGATGGGCATGCTGCGCTAATTTGTAGTATGAAATTTAAACGTAAAAAGTTTAATAAAAATATGGTAGCTTATTATACAATGAAAAGATCTTTTAGTCGCTCGAATAAGATCATTTTTAGGCAGATGATAGCTGATCGAGACTGGAAAAATATGGATGTCAATACGTTTATAAAACAATTTGACACAATTTTTAAAAATATATTTAGGAAACGAAAGAAACAGATTCGACAAAATGGGTTAAACTTACGTTGGATTACTAAGGGTGTAAAGGTATCTAGCAGGATGAAACGCATTTTAGTGACAGGCAAATCTAATGCAAATGATGGTAGTGTACGAAATTATAAAAGCTATATTGCTTTGTATAAAAAGGTGATAAAAATGGCTAAGAAATTGGCCATACAGAGTCAGATATTAAGATTTAAAAATGATTCAAGGAATATTTGGAAAATAGTAAATAGCCACAGAAACAAAAGCCAATGTTCAAGGGACCGATTTATTTTAAAATCCGGTGATAATATAGTAACCAATCCTTCGGATGTAGCCAATGTATTTGCTGAACAATTTGGCCTGAATTTTAATGTTAGCTCTGGATACTCGCAAACTGCAATCGACATTCTAAAAATGTGTACTAGTAAAGTTGAAAATGAAATTATATGGGATCCTGTTACGCCTAATGAAATAAAAAGTCTGGTAATCAAAATGGCAAATAAAACTTCTTGTGGCTACGATGAGCTACCAATATCAGTAATCAAAGACAATGTTGATTTACTGTCAGAACCTTTTAGTTATTTTTACAACAGATGCTTTCAACAAGGTATATTTCCAGACCAGTTTAAAATAGCGAAAATTATTCCGGTCCATAAGAAAGGTTCAAAACTGGATCCTAAAATGTATAGGCCTATTTCTTTACTACCCACGTTATCAAAAATTTTTGAAAAATTAATTAAAGTTAGATTAACTAGACACTTAATCGTGAATAAAGTACTCAATAGGAGACAATTCGGATTCCAGAAAAACGTAGGCACGCAAGATGCAATTGATAAGCTAATCAGGGACGTTACTACGGAAATGAATCTTAAGAAAAAAGTTGCCGGGCTTTTCTTAGATTTAAGTTCCGCGTTTGACACCGTGAATCATGGGCTATTACTGAAAAAACTGGAACACTATGGTGTTAGAGGAAGTGCGATGCAGTTACTCGCATCGTATCTTAAAAATAGGAGAATGTATGTTGAAATTCAAGCGGTAAATTATGAGCAAGATAATAATTCAGATATTGGTATTGAGCGTTCTTTTAGGTCTAAATTGGTACTAAATCAAACTGATGTACCCCAAGGTTCAATATTGGGCCCATTGTTCTTCATTACTTTTATTAATGATCTCATTGATTATGTTAGTAAAATTTCTGACGATAATATACGATTAGTAGTGTTTGCCGATGACACTAACGCTATAGTCGCAGCTAATGATATGAACAATCTCAACTCAAAAGTTAATGAGGCACTTAATATTTTTCACAATTGGTTTACGGTAAATAATCTGAAACTGAATCCTAGTAAAACCAATGTGATGCTATTTAAATCTACTGCCAAAAATAAAGATGATTTAAAATGCATCCTAAATGGTGAGCCAGTCACTACTGTAAAAGTAGTTAAATTTCTTGGAGTTCATGTTGATGAATCACTGAATTGGAAAGATGAACTCTCCAATCTGGAATCAGCCATAAGTTCAGCTTGCTATGTCTTGAGAAGTCTTCGTAGTGAGGTACATTTGGAACATCTCAAAATGGTGTATTACGCGTTGGTTGAATCTAAGTTGAGATATAGTATTTTATGCTGGGGAGGTAGCTATGTTTATAATATTCAAAGAGCGTTCATCTTGCAAAAAAGAGCTATCCGAACCATAGTTTCGATCAGACAAGAAGTTTCATGTAAAACTTACTTTGAAAACCTTAAGATTCTCACAGTGCCAAGCTTATATATTTTAGTATTACTCACTAATTTTGCTAAATATGCGCACGAATACGAATCGGAAGGAGAGAAACTACAAAGGGAGGCAACTAGAAGAATGGATTTTGTGACCAAACAAGTGCCACATCTTGACATAATAAAACATACTTCCTTCTATAGATCAATAAAATTATTCAATAAACTGCCACTAGAATTAAAGAGTATTTTATATAAAAGTAACTTCAAGGCAAAACTGAAAGAGTTTCTTTTGGAAAGGTGTTTGTACTCTGTAAATGATCTTTAACATATGAATTATAAAATATACATACATATAAATAACATTGTAATTGACAATTGGGTTATTAATAAGCTACAAAAAAATGAGTGGAACACTGTGGAAAGCATTAAATATATTGAGTATTGAGTAAGTCCCTAAAATTTGTAACATGACATCTGTATTTATTGACATTTTAGGTGTTGACATTTTATGCAATTTATATTTTGTTTTATTTGACATATCTATTTTTTATTTCTTTTCTACTTGACATTTAATTATTGTAAGAATCACATGTTGAAGACATGCTCATGATATGGGTACTTATTTCATGAATTGTATCGACTATTAAGTATTTATTTCTATATTCAGATATACCACTTACCATTTTTATTTATCAGCGATCATTTAATTTTTAATTATTTTGTTCATTGATTTTTTTGTATTGTTGCAAATATTCAAACACAATGTAAAAATTGTTATTGAATAAAGAATTGAAGAATTGAAACTTTTTAAATAGATGCATTTTAATTTACTATACACCAGGTAGAAGAAACAAGAAAGTAGAATTAATGCTGTGGAGATGAGAGCTTTGAGGTGTATGTGCGGATTAAGAATGACAGATAAAGTGAGAAATAGCGTTATTCGAGAAAGGTGTGGTTTGAAAGAAGGTCTAGTGTCAAAGATTGAGAAAGGTATGTTGCGATGTTTTGGACATTTAGAACGGATGGATGCAAGGAAATTTACGAAAGATGTGTATCGAGTAAGAATGAATGGAGATGTCGGTAGAGAACGCCCGAGACGGACTTACGCCGACTAAATTGGTGACGTACTGCGGAAGGGCCAAATCAAAAGTACCCATAACCGACGAGCATGCATGACGAGGCTAATGAATATCGAGGAAGCGAAAGGGGTATGTTTGCACCAGAGCATTCGGCGTTCCATGGTCTCTGCCTACCCCAATGGGAGACAGGCGTGACGTTTAGTTAGAGACCAGGTACATGATGCTTTAAATTTATGTAAAAGAATAATTGAACTCGCAATTATATTCTCGTTATTTAGGGTTGCTGTGTGTGGCTCAATAAATAGGCCATTCAACACAAAAATATTTTTTCGAATTGAAACAATAGTTCCCGAGATCAGCGCATTTAACTAACAAACTTTTGAGCTTTATAATATTAGTATAGCTACGAATGTACGCAACAAAGTAACAGGGTATCGTGCACAGATTGTAATAGTTAATAGGAACACCTGTCCTAAAAAAATCAGTTATCTCAAAGCTTACAATATACCTTTCACCGCTGGAATCGACCCTAAGCGACCACGGGGTAGGTCTGGTATATTATATCCCATAAAAAACAATCCTTGTCAAAAAAACTAAATCGTGCTACTGTAAAAACTTGTAAGATCCATGTCGGTTAATTAAAGATCTTTAATGTTTGGGGCTTGGTATTTTTTACAAGTATTGTTTTTTATGGGATCTCATGACTTTTTGTATATAGTCCTACTTTTGTCCTTTCCGGTACTTTCTACGTCTTGTACACCAACAACGAATTTTCTTAATTAAAGCCTCAACTGCAAATGTAATTTTGCAATCCTATATATTTATATAGGACTACAAAGTTATTCAAGCAGTTAATTTATCTCGAAAACTGGACAGCATATAAAATATTTTAGTTTTTCCTTGATTCATACACTAAACATTAATTGTATACTAAATTTGAAGCTTCTATGTCTGCTAGATGTGCCTTAGACTTTTGATGATCGGTCAGTGAGTGACAAAATTAAGAAACTGACTTGTTAAACTACTGGTTCAAATTGAATTAAATTTGAAATATAATATGTTGATACAATGTCTGCTTGGTTACTAAAAATCAGGCTTCTAGGTTTATCCACAATGAAGTTATAGCGGGTCGAAAAGGATGGTACGGCTTTGCCGCTTTTTTGCTCGACTTTGCGGGGGCACTGCCGTGCCCCCAGATTGTTTTGCCGAAACTCTTTCCATAACTTCAGGAATCGAAACCATACCACTATTTATGATTGTTTGCGGGCTAGCTGGGAGCTCCATTACTTCTCATAGGTGTAAATAAGAGTGGATTCTTCAAGGCTTTTCCGGTCTTCGGAAAATATCCTATTTAATGTAGCTGTTGTAATATGGTCATAAATCTTTTTCCTTCTTGACAACAACAAATTATTAACAACTCGTGTAGTATTTGCTTCGAAGATGTTTGTATAGATTTATGATGTTATAAGCCATGGAATATTGTTACACTTGGGTTCCAGCGGTCAGACGGCAGTTGCTCTGATGAAAAGATAATATTTTGCCACATTTGGTTAGACTAGAAAGAGGACGCTGCGTCAGGCTTCGAGATAAAGGTCTTAGATGCCACTTGGATAACACAAAGATGATGATGATAATTTATACTTTAAATTAGCTTCATCACTTTACCATAAATTCTGTAGTAAAGATTTATAATCTATCATGACTTGTACGTGCAATAAACTTCAGCAAGAGTCAAATAAAATAATACATGAATATGATCAAAAAGTCATACTTATAATGCCCAGCCATTGAACTGCTGACATCAACTCACTCATAAACAGCTTTAGCTTGGTTGGAGAGTTAATGAGAACGTTGGTAATTATTTCCCTGAATTGCTGCGAACCTTTACAAAAAGCAGCAATTAATGGTATATTCATTAAGATTGGGAAGCATTGGTCCTAAGCTTACAGATGGCCTAGTACGGGAAATAGGTATAGTTTGCAAATAAAACACCCTTAATGTCAACTCTATGGAGCTTGTCTATTTTAAGCTTTTAGAAATCTTAGTTTTTTGTCCCCCAAGCTGCTAAAGTGAAGGAAGTAGATAAAAAATACCAACTGCTCTAATGAAGTTCAGATTAAATTCGTTGCGGGTTCCAAGACAATTTAACTTTCCCCGGAACCTGAACCTGGCTACACAGGTGATATAATAGAATGAAAGTGGGATTAGTCCTATTATAAGGTTGATCAAAGGGTTTTCAGTTTTCTACGAAGGCTAATACTAAAACTATTGCCAATTTGTCATCCAATGAACAATCATTTCGCAGTACATTATAATTTGATTTCGATTGTCCTTGATAAAACCAATTACGATGTTTATCGAATATTGTAATTTACATGAAAATTGCACGTGCGGGAATGAGTTTTTAATCGTATGTTTGCTTATAGTGCTCTACATTAACCTGTTATAATTGAAAATAAATATTATGTTTGCAAACAAAATGCGATCCTCTTCTACTGATAAATATTTTACAGATTTAATGCAACGGATTGAAAAATGGCAGAATCTTACACAATAACGCGAAGTAAACAAATAACTCAAAAATAAAATCTATTTTCAAAAATGGTATCTATAGCATCCTATACAAACCGTAACAAAAGCTCTATAACTCTAAGAACGGAGTAACTGAATACGGAATGTAAAACTAAATGTGTGAAAATTGAAGCACAGTGGCACGATGGCAAAAGATCACGTTCCAAGTACTCGGCAAACCGCGAATCCTACTTCACGTCATATAAAGCTGGTTACCCACGGATTTTAGATAAAATTACTAACCGAACGACGGCTACGCGATTTTGAACCCGTTCTAAAATAGGTCGTAAAATGCTTGGGATACTTTTTCCATGAGAAAAATGCCGAGATATTGGAATGCCTACGTCATAAAAGTACGGTTAAGGGATAGGAAAAGCTAAGCCCGCGGCCGTTTGGCTTTGAAAATATTCTACGTTCACACATGACTGAATTCAGTTAATTTGACCCTTATTTAAACATTTTTAAACTAAAATGTCGACGACAATGTAGAATTGGTATTAAATAGGTAAGCGTTCATACTAAAAATATATACCATTTCAAATACTTTTTTCAGGAAGGTTTGTGAGGCGATGAGTAGTCTGCTTCACAGATGTATAACAAGATATATATTAGATTCTTTGAAAGTCTACGAAACGTCACTCTTAAAAACACAATGTTGCCTTTCCTTAAGGTCGCAGCAAATAGATGATAGAAAAGTAATAGTCACGAAAATATTATTTCTTTCCCACTCATCCATAAAACACAGCAGGTTGAAGTTTTCTTTACTCAAACAATTTATTCTCATCACTAGCTTGTAAAACCACTAGCTAATTAGGCCCCGAAATTTGCAACTCCCGTACGTGCTGTAACATGCATTTTTAAATTTTAAGTACGAGCCGGGCCTCGTTTTCCACGAATGCAGGAATGAGAGCGTGTGACAGGTTGTTTTAAAGATATTTTTCACTAGAGCTACCTTTTTTACAGCATTTACTTTTACCTGTGTATTCTGCTTCATGAGATGAAAATTGCTGTTCTGTTGGTTTTAAATTTAGTGGTTGGTGACTGTTTTGCAGCAGGTGTGGTAACAACTAATTATTATGGTTTTGACCTGTGCATAATTTAATTATAGCAATGGTACTATAGCGTAAACAAGGCTTGTATATTTTATTGTTGTAACTTAATCATAAACAACATCTTAACAGATTAATATGAATTTTTATGCATACTGCTGATCGAAACATGAAAAAATGTTGCTGGTTATTCCGCAGTAGTATAAGCACATTCAACATTCTCACATCGCTATTATTGACTTCTAAAATTGCCGTTGCCTAAAAAATTTTCATTTCTTGGCTAATCAAATAGAACTCTAAGCTTTTCCGTACTATACACAAGCAGGCAGTAGTTTTTGACCTCTTTACATAAAATATTTACAACACATTCTCTTGGCAACACAATTATTTTACCAAGAATCCGTACAAAGATCCCAAAAGGGTATTGTGGTGGAAAATTAAGGTTATATAAGTATTCTTGTACATGAGGAAGGATAGGAATCCCTGCAAGTAATTGGCCGTGTAATACAATTCGCACTGCCGTTGCGTCAGCTCTGGAAAATTAAGTGCTAAAATCGGACGGAAATTATGCCTTTGTATCAAGGCGTAAAAAGTTAAGGATGCCTAGATTCGAAGTAGTAGCCTGTATCTAAAGACCATTTTCATTGTTTTACACTGTGAAACTATGTACTTAAGCTATAGGATTAGACATATCATAAAATATATATGTATGTACATATTTCAAGTGTGTCTCGATCTCTGCATACTGTATCAAAGCTAGATAAATATTATAAACAAATCGAGAAGTCCATGGCGTATGTCTTATATTTCTATAATCCCCTTAACTGCTTAGCTAAGGTTTTTGACCTCCTTGTATAATGCTAAATGGCGTTAGAATGCCTAAACTCTGCGTTAGAGACAGCCATCTTAATTCTTAAGGTACCATTTCAACTTCAAGATTATAAATGAAAATGTAGGTCATTTTAGTTTATAACCAATATATTTACTACATACATATGTATTATGTTTATTATTATTATGTTTTGTTCATTCTAGAAAGGAAAGTATAATTCATAAATCATTTTATGAATTATAATAATTATACAAGACTAAATTTTTACGGGAAAACATTAGGGACGTCTAAATAAAATTTACTGGCGTTTTATTTATTTGGAACCAACTCATCATCATCATATCAGCCAAACGACGTCCACTGCTGGACATAGGCCTCCCCCAAGGTTCTCCACACAGACTGGTCTTTCCAACCAACCAACCAACCGACTGAAGATCAGAACAAAAATTAAAAGAAGTACTAAATGCGAATCATAGTGAGACTAGGTTACATACATTTTACATGACCGGATAAAATTTATACCGTCTGCAAATAGAAAAAAGCAAATATTCAATTTCAACGGCGGTATATTATTTTCTATATAATACAATATTTTAGCCAATAAAATGGTGTTACTTTATGAAACGTATAATATTGCTGCTCTGTTTATTTTCATAATACTTTCGTTAAGATTATTCAGCTAACCAAATGGCTGTTAAGACCATTTGTGGTTAGATTATTAATATTTCAGTATTTTCAGTAGCCCTAACCATTTCATCCTTAACCTGGCCTCTAAAGGAAAGGTCGCAACTAAGAAGTCTAAGATGATGAAATTGACGTCGAAATATGATAAAAATTTGAACATAAAATGTTGACTTAATTTTTTTCGCTAACAGTTTATAGCCTAGTTATTCATTATACAATGTAGCAAAATAATATACTTAAAACAAATATCAATTTCAGTTTAATTTGTATCCAAAAGTCTCTAAGGGCAATTTCTTTGGTGAGTTGATATGCCATTATACTAGTAAGGCACAATCAAATTTCGCTGCTGACTGTATCGTGTCGAGCAATAATGAGCGTAGTCAGCCGTTGGTACTGCCAACCCATTAAGGGTAGGTTGTCTCAGAAGTACACCCAATTATTTTCTCCTGCTGACGCTACGGGGCGACGAATGTTTTATACAGGCGAATTATCATGTAAGACATTTCAGTACATTTTGCGATTTTTTATATGCGTTTTCTTTCAAGATGACATTTTATTATTAAATTAAGATAACAGCAAAAAAAATTACATTATGTTATCTTTCAATGGCTAAATCTTATTTTAGAAATAATATATTAATAGACGTTTTTGAATATCTGTCATAGCTTTTAACATCCTGTTTAATTATTTCTGCGTTCAACTTGATCTTAGCAATACTTATGTATAAAGGCCTACGAGAATTGAATAACGTCAAACGTTAAACGTTGTTTTACTACAAATATTTATATAATCCCAGACACGCAAGAATTTTCGAATTCCAACCAACTCATTAATCACTAAGATTTACTTAACTATAAAAATTTGTATTATTTTATTGGCACAAAATTTGTCAATATATAGGTATACACGTGGCTGTAAATCATACCAGCAATGTATTGTAATAATATATCATAAACTGGAAGATCATATTTCATGATTTAACTATTTTATGACATGTTGTAGGCTCTAAATGACTAAACAAGCGTGATGATCACTTCGTCTAAACCGAAAAATTTTCTTCAAAATTGGATACTACTATAATAATTATGGAAAATAAAATCAATCAAGCATTTATAGCGCTAAGACACTTTGAATGTTTACCTATCAAACAAAACCAAGCCAGACCTATTTGCATTTATTATATTATCATGAATATTATTTGTATACATGTCAAATAATCAAAATAAACCAGACGGCGACATTATCTCGCCAAACAACCTTCTATTTAGATAGGCCCCACCATCTACGGTAAAATTGCGGTATTATCTAATTTCCGCGTACACTTCTGGTTGTATTTATGTGGGGCACGAGTGAGACACTAATTAAAGCTGCAATGTAACCGGAGCATGTTGTATTCCCCGCGGGTGAGACGCTGCCGCTAATTTTCCATATAGTTAGTGCCTCATCCACTGGTGCTGGCTATTTGTTTAATAGCTATTGCGTCGCTACCTGGTCGCTATAAGTAAATTCTCTTAAAAATATGTTGGATGCGGTAGTAACGTCACTACGGCAAAACTTTAGTACATTTTTACAATTACCAGGCATATTAATTAGTCCTAGTTTAGAAGTATTGAATAGTTTAGTAAAGCATGATCGTTTATTGGTAACTAGCTTTTACCTGCGGCTTCGCTCACGTTAAATTCGGTGTAACACAAAACTCCTTCTTCGTTCGATAGTAATTTTCGTTTTAATTCTGTTCATAGGGACTAATGAGAAATATAAACGCAAGAAGTATTTAAAACATTTCTGTAAACAGTATTTAAGAGTTCCGTCGTCAAAAATGGCTAAACACGGAATCCTTATAGACTCGCTATGTCTGTTAGTCTATCCGTATGTCACAGCCACTTTATGCCGAAAGTATTCAGTTTACACATTTGGAAATTGGTAGGTAGATGTATTCTGCAAAGCCCTTAACGACGTTATAGAAAATAAAAAAAATAAAAAATATATGCTGTAGATAAAAATAGCCGTTATAAAAACTTCCAACGAAAATTGGTTTGAACGATATGTAGTCAGCAGTTTTTGAAATAAAGCACATCTTAAAAACCGCAAATATAGCTTTGTTGTTTATGCAAAAAGATAATGGCTATGGTAAGTGGATACCTCCACTACGGAATCCTTCATGAGTGAGTCTGACTCGCAATAGCGAATAGCTTTTATAATGCTTCGTCCTAGGTGTTACTTGTAGCCGTTTGCCATTACAAAGCTTTGGTGCAATAAGATTTCGCATTAACAGGACTGGAACACCGACGTTCAGTCTCAAGTTGCGTGAAGGTACTCCTGATAATTGTAAAGGAGTTCAGAAACTCTGTAGGGTACGCAGTTACTTGGTCAGTGTTTATGACATTATCTACCAAAAGGTGCTCAACAACATCACTTTGCATACAGTCAAATGTCAAAGCCATGGTCCGATATATTAGGGTTTAGCCTGTTTAGCGTGAAATCGGTACATACATACATACACATTTTCGCATTTATACCTAATATTAGTAGGGATTAGCCAAGGCTGTTACAATAATTATTAGTTTATTTATGTACGCGAACGAAGTAATGACAGTACCATAGAGCATAGATATTTAGAGGCGCATTTGTTATGGGCGCTCTGTAGACAAACTTTCTGTGACCCAAATTGCCACTTGGCGGCGTCGCAGTCACGCTGTGACAGCTGTCTCTATGAATGCAAGAGAGACGAACTGACGACACCCGCCAACACGCCACTTGGAATCGGTACACGAAATCCTTAAGAAATGCGCTTCTATTATGTCAATCTGTATTCATTGACAGTACACCATATGACAATTGCTCCTTGTATGACAATGTATAATGTGACAGTACTGACAGATATAGCACATGCTCAGCAACTCAATTATTACCTACAGCGCATGCGATATTACTGTCAATAGGTAGTTTGTCCCTACAAACTTCGACCCTCTCTAAAATCCCTCCCAGATTAGTTTTTGCATTTTATTGTATCCTATGTATTTTTCCTGGTTATGAGCTACCTCCCCACCTATTTTCAGCCAAATCGGTTCGGCCGTTCTTGAGTTATAAATAGTGTAACTAACACGACTTTCTTTTATATATATAGATTGCGTGTTGGTTGCGATTTCGGTTGAAGCCTGCTTTCAATAATCAAAATTGCATATTGTGCGGTGCACTACGGTCTTTTAACCGGACGTATATTGCTGCAGTTATGCAAGTGTAACTTCCAGGTTGACCTACGCATTGATAGTCTTATTCCATAAAATTATAATCATTCTGTGAGGCGTTTTTGGCAACCTAAGTTTGTCCAAATATTTAAAGAAACAATACATCTGTATGAGTTTTTTATCCTCCTAGCGTTTATCCCAGATAGAACTCGGGGTCCGCTTTCTAGTCCAACCGGATTTGACTGAAGATTAGCTTTTCCACAGAGCGACTGCCTGTCTGATCTCCGCAACCCAAAGGGCTAGCTATATTCCATGGTTGAGACTAGTGTCAGTTTTTTATAGGCACTGACTCCCTAATACGACTGTCAAAGATCTTCATGACAGCCGGGACCGACGGCTTTAACGTGCTCTCCGAGGCACGAGGCAAGCGATAATTTACAGTAAATACGCACATAACTCCGAAAAGTCATTGGTGCGCGCCGTGGATTCGGACCCGATACCCTCTGCAAGGTAGTCCATTGGTATCTCCACTAGGCTATCGCTGCTTTCTGACAGAACACTAAGTCAATATTTTATGCATTAATATTAAAAGTGATTTTTTTATATTAAATTTGCCAAAGCCAAGATCCATCAGACGTTGGCCATCTTTATACAATTACGAATTCTTATACTCTATGGCAGGAGTTGAAAACCTCGCACAGATTGCCAAATACCAGCACGTTGTTAAAAATACAAATCCCGATGACATGACGAATTCTCTGGATAGCAGTGACAGGTACAACCCTTGTCATGACTCAGTTGTCAATGTCAATAAAACGCGATACTACTGTCTCAGAAGCCTATCGCAAGCCTTTATAGAAATGAGATTCAAGTTTTATTGATCGCAAACCAGAATAATATTTTTGTGGTCACCACAAGAATCGTTATGCGATTTAAGTTTGCAAATTAATGAGCTATGCAGTGGTCAATATACTGCTGTCAAGTTATAGGTATATTTATTGCGTTTTATACAATACTCTTATCATTGATTATATAGAGCTTCCCTTTGAAAGTAGAAAATTAATAATTGGTTTAAAATCTAGTTCGTCTTAAAATTTACGGGCGGTAAAACTAAAAATATATTGCCTTTCGTTAAGAATGGCTAATATTGACAATGACAAGTTTCAACCCAGCAAAGCGAAAGTGAGATTTATGTTTTTTTACCACCCAAGTACATATATGTTATCATCATCATCATCTGCATGTCATATACCACTGCTGGATATAGGCCTCGCTAATGGCCCGCCACTGAGCCCGATTCTCAAGTACATGTGTGAATGCTATAATTTGGTTAAACCAAGTTGTATTTTGTCTTAAAACAGGTCGGTCAGTCTCGGCGGCCAATAGAATATACATATACCACAACAAATAAAATTATACCCTATTATCTTTTTTACGTTTCTCTTTTTAAATTGTATGTTTACATTTTACATGTTTTTATATTTACATTAAAATATCAGTATTTTTGTATATGTTCTTTATGTCCGGTATCTACATCTTTATTACCGGTTCTCGGATGCCTAAGGCACTCCAGGTTTATCTAATCTTCACTTTTATCAAAAAAAGTCCAGAGTTAAAACCGACTCTTGAATAATTAAGGAAAACTTTCAAGTAGATGGTCGTAAGTAAGAAATAAATATCTCTTTTCTTTTTTTTTCTGTAAGTTTTCCTGTTATGAAGCCTGCGGCGTATACATTATTCTGATTGTTAGCCAAATGTATTCTGATTATAATGTGATGTAGCTGATTGCTACTATGTCACTTAGATTATCCTACGCAAACTTGTTAATGAGGATTTCTGACACGAGACACACGATTAGTGAACTATGTTGTAGTTTATTAGGCCTCTGATTAGCCAACACCGATTGAAATGGAGTTTGAATAGTTGATATGAGTCTTTTAATCCACAAAATATATAAAAGACTAGAATTTTTCTCTTCAGGTATCAAACTATGATCAGCTAAAATTTGATCTGTAAAGTTGAATTTTTTTGTTAGTTAGATTTAAAAATGGACTTCGGTCTATATGACTTAAACCACAACTGCATAGTACTCGTATGAATCCATGAGGATGAATTGTTCCGTGAAGTAAAATCAGAAATTTATTTTTTTGGTTTCGCTATATCTGGGTGATTCTTATAAGTAATATATTGTGTTATTTTTTATCGATATTCACAATTCTTTATCCACCATTCTGAGCCCAATAACCATTTCTAAGGAAAATGGAAGTTATAGAAGTACGGATAGACAAAAGTGCTGATACACGGACAAAAAGACATCCTGCAAGGATAAGTACATTTTAACCTACGAGATAAATAGTCCTACAAAAATACACATCTTCCTTAGTGAAAGAAGCAAGTGGAAAAATTCCAGAGGCCCTACTTCTGCACGCGTTACCCGAAAGATTATTTGTATGTATTTTAATAAGAATCCATAAAATATTCATGTATTCGTTACGAAAGTTAACACGTGTAAACTTTTACAACAACTGGGTCAGCTTCCCATCGTATCTATCAAGTGAATATGTACGCACATACTTTGTACATGGTGTGTACATGTCAATGTATATATACATATGCGTCTGTGTGCGTATTTTGCAACACAAACTACACGAGATTCCACTCCGTGTTTGTTGTTCTGAAGAAAACCAATTACAACGATTTGCGCAATACGTGCGAACGGCATGTCATAAAATATGTTGATAGTTTGTATGCAAGATAATAGATAGCGATACTTCTTCCACCGTAACAGAAAAGGTGAGTTATTTTTTACATTATTTGAAGGTTTGTACGGGTTACAGGAAAATAATAGTTTATGGCGCGTGAAAGAACCATGAATCATAGCCGTAAGGGATGTATCTTCGAAAAAACAAAATACATGAACATATACTTATTCAAGAATGATTGTAGAAAGTCACAAGACCATCACTTTTCTGGTATAGGTGTTGTTGAAATTAATCTAGCGAATGCTAAATTTTTATTTATAAGTCTCCACATGATATATATACGAAAGTAAGCCTATATAATAAGCCTTCCCCGATAAAGCACAAAAATAATAATTATTCTAATCGAACCAGTAGTTCCTGAGGTTAGCGCGTTCAGCCAAACAAATAACTCTAACTCTTCAGCTTTATAACATTTGTAATAGATTAACAATGGAAACTGAAATTGCGAAGTTCATTTATAGCTGTTATAATCCTAGATTGAAACTTAGACAATTGACATCAGTGTTCACTTGAAACTATGCCCGTCTGCACACTCCGTTCAACAGACACTTAGCAAATGCTATGCCACTTAGCCTAGCGTTTGCTACTTAGTCACCACACTGCACTTGTCAGTCACATAGACAAAGTTGCAGACGTAGAATTGGCAAATGTCTGACTTGTGAAGTACCTAACCAACCTGAGCTAAGCAAGTACTCTGTATGCCACTCAAAGTCAAATTCCCATCTGGTCAAACATATTATTATGTACTTTTATTCATGTAAATGTGCCACCCTTCGTGGCCACTATTCTTAAGTTATGCGGACGATAACAATGAGAATTAGATACCTACTTTATGGGGAACATATATAATTTATCATGTTATTTCGTGGCAAATTATTATAGTTAAATCGAGGTAAACAAAAACAAATACGGTGAGTGTGAAGATTTAAACCCCAATAACGATAAAAAAAATTGTTAATAATTTCTTCACTAAATGTACAAAACTATGGCTAATCCCTTTAAATATTTAGGAAATGCAATGCGTTGCTTTCTTCCTTTATATTAACTTATTGCATCTAGTAATTGATTTCATATGAACTAGGAAAACGAGGTAATATAAATTAAATTTCCATTTAAGTATGCTGAATAATTTCAAAACCTAGCATCAAATTAGAACAAGCGTATACAGCGACGCACGCAATACGTGGATTCGACACAGTTCAACGCAGAGCAGTATTTTGTGAACAGTTGTGTTATTAAAGATTAACACATACAACCACACGCACGAGTGCAGTAAAGCTTCGTACATAGTTTGGGCTGCTCTGGCTTGTAGCGCTGCACCGCCACGGCGCCGAAAGATCAATTAGATCGGGATTTGGTGCACTAATTGGCTCCACAGGAATTCTACAACAATCTGACCTCGAAACAGGTCATTTAACGCAAGGCTGCTTCGGTGACGAGTACGACAACAAAAGGTTCGACAGCGGCGAGTATGTGCTCAGAACAAAAGCATGGCTGGCACAGCAGAGCTATGGTTTTGGTGATTCTGTTTACGCATAGACTTACTTTGTCTACATCTGAATACTCGTACTACCACCGTAAAATTACTGCAGCTGCATCCAAAAATTCAAACCGTGCGTGCTATTAAAGATATTTGCCCAAAGGAAACATTCGCTTCACCGCACCACCATACAGTCGGCCATATAAATATTTAATACAATTTTCTAGAAAACTAAATAACAGTTTATAGTCTTCGGTAATGCCGATTGTTTGATTGCGATTGTATAAGTATTACATAATACTGTACACCGTGTTTTTAAGTCAGTGTTTTCTCGAAAAGTATGTACTCAGCCCATGATATAGAAGCTACCTGTAACATTCATTTTACTAAATAAACAAAAACAAAATGTTCTATTTGATTTTTTTTTTAAATCAGTATTTCATAGGACAAAAAGGTATCGGAACGCAGGTTAACTTTTTAGGTTTAAAATAAAGTAACTTAAAAAAAAGCTCTAAAAATAAAGAGCATTGACCTTACGCATCGACTGCCACGTTGTTATGCTATCTATCCTAATATAATAAAGCGGAAGAGTTTGTTTGTTTGTTTGTTTGTTTGAACGCGCTAATCTCAGAATCTACAGGTCGGATCTGAAAAATTCTTTTTGTATACGATAGCCCAGTTATTCCGGAAGGCTATCTACACTCTAACTAATATTATGAAGAGGAAAAAAATATATTTTTGTGTGTGTGTAATGTATAAACTCAAAAACTACTGGACCGATTTTAAATATTCTTTCACCATTAGAAAGCTACATTATCTGCGAGTAACATAGGCTATATTTTATTTTAGAAAAAAATAGGGGTCCGTAAGATATTTGGGGTTTTTCGGGTACGTGAAGTAGTTCCCTTAGGACGCGGGTGAAACCGCGGGAAACGGCTAGTAGGCTATATAACATAACGCTTCGACCTTTTGGGGCCGGGAAAAAGGCTAAGAAGGCTAAAAGATAATGTGTGAACTAGCAGTCGGATTTAAAAAATTGTTATTGCCTATGGAAGCTCAATTATTCCGAAAGGCTATAGGCTATATAAAATTACGCCACAACTTTTATGGGCCAGACAAAAATAATAAAATGGTCAAACGAGAAGGGGGAAGGTCGGGTCAAAGGCAAAAAAAGGCTAAACGAATAGAATGCAATCTATACTTATGGGTATCGTTTTCGAGATTTTCGGGACGGTGATTAATAATATGAAATTTATTTAGTGATCCAAGATGGCGGACGGGAAATCAAAGATGGAGGATGAGAAAATTTTAAAAATCAATATGAGTATCGTCTATTTTAAGGGGTGGGGAATCGAAATACAACATCTATTTCGTGATCAATGATGGCGGATGGTAAGTCAAAGATGGCGGATGGCAAAATTAAAAAATAGTCAATATTGGTATCGTCTGCGATGTTAAAAGGGATGGGGAATCTAAATACAACATCTGTTTCGTGATCCAAGATGGTGGATGGGGAAATCAAAGATGGCGGATGGGAAAAAAATCTATATGGGTATCGTCTCTGATGATTTAATGGATGAAGAATCCAAATACAATATCTATTTCGTGATCAAAGATGGCGGATAGGAAATCAAACATGGCGGACGGGAGTTTTTTTAAAGCCGATATGGGTATCGTCTCCGGTATTTAAAGGAATGGGGAATTCAAAAAATCCATCTATTTCGTGATCAAAGATGGCGGATGGGAAATTAAAAAAAAAACAATATGGGTATCGTCTCCGATGTGTAAAGGGATGGGGAATCCAAATCCAACATCTATTTCGTGATTCAAGATGGTGGATGGGAAATCAAAGATGGCGGACGGGATTATTTTTTAAAGTCAATATCGTATCGTCTCCGATATTTTAAAGAATGGGGAATTTCCCATTCTTGTGTAAAAATCGATGTTTGTTTGTTCATCATTTATAGACTCTGAAATGATAAGAGATTAAGCGTTAAGTCGATGGTAACTTTGGAAAAAAGGGAATTAAATAAAAGCTCTTAAAAAGGCGATACGGAGTTCGCTGGGTCAGCTAGTGAAAAATAAAATTAATTATGGCGGAAAAAAAACGGAAAAAAATATTTTAGCAAATTTCGTATAATAAATGTTGTAGATAGCTGCTATATCATGGGCTGTGTATGTACATACTTTTCGGGAAAACACGATGTATATACCTAACAAAATGAGATAATAAGCACACTGGTTTCATCTTATACTAATATATAAAGCAGAAGAGTTTGTTTGTTTGGTTGAACGCGCTAATCTCAGGAACTACTGGACCGATTTCAAAAATTCTTTTGGTGTTAAATAGTCCATTTATCGAGGAAGGCCATACGCTATGAGCCACGGGAGCGGAGCAGTAGCCTTTAATAACACGGGTGTAACCGCGGGCATCCTCTAGTATGCCATATTTTCCGTAGAACATTTTCACAGTAAAGTTAGAATAATAGTTCTCGATATAACGAATGTTCATATTTACCTGTGCGAAATATCTTTATGCTACATTTATAATAATGTCACAACTGAATCTTGACTAATAGTGATACGCTTAGTATTAAATATACAATTATTTATCTTTATACACTACTAAAATATAATTCGCTATTAGTCATAATAAGGGAATTGCTATCCGCCGAAATACATCAAAATGTTACCCCGCCCCTTATTCCGAGAATGATAATATAAAAGCAAACTTCTAAAAATGGAGATAATGAAAGAATCCTGCTACGCCGCACACATGAATGAAAGAAGAAAATTAGTTGTCTAATTTAAATATCGTCATTAATTTCCATTGCTAACTACTACTCGTACTTTAGATAAACCAATTGCTAGTTCAACAACACAACAACAGCATTTAAAATAATTTAGCTTTGGTTAGAATAGCTTTGGAAATTTTAGTTAGAACGAACTAAAGTGAAAATCCACAAGTATGTGGTCTTCCGGGATGTCACTAATATCTATTTATTTTAATTCCAAATTTAATATGAAGCATCTCTTGCAATTTAGTTCCTTTGGAATAGATTTAATTAAAATCCCATTTTTGCATACACTTAATAAATACAATATGCAGCGATGAATGAATGTTTGTGCCATTTGTCTTTAGACATTTACAGAGGGTTACATCCCACTTTACTTCTTCCTGTACATTTTTTTATTTCCTCTGGTTTCCAAGCTAATACTTACCGGATTTATATTGTCTCCCCGCAAAAATAGTGCAGGTTCTTATGTCATATGTATTTATATGATTTACAACTAGTTAAAGCGCCGCTTGGTGCTTTTATCTTTAGTAAATAATTATAATTCAGTCCCTGCTCGAGTATTTTTTTGTGGAAGTACTCTAAGATTTAACTGTATTTATGTTTTAAAGAAGAAACTTTTGTTACTACCTTAACCGGATCATGACCTTCTTGCCTTTTTGCCATATTTATTGATTTTATGATCTTTGGAATGTCGGTATCATATTGTCATTGATTTTACTGAATTTTCGTATGACTTGATTAATATCCCTGGACTTCGCTGCGCGCTGCCCTCGCGTGGGAGGTATCGCGACAAAAGTAGCTCATGTCACTCAAACCTCCTAATTATCTCCACATAGAAATCATGCCATAACATTTATCCGTTGAGAGGTATAAAAAAGAGAAAAAAACATAAAAAAAGCCATTTATGACATTAGTATGTAAATTACAGTATTAAAGACAAATTTTCCTGTTATGTTGTACTATGTACTATGTTTAACAAAATTTAAAAATATTAATCATAATAAATATGTTAAAGTAATTATTGTTTAATATATTGACTTTTCTTAAAACAAAATATTAACTGGCGCTATGGATTCAAATATGTATATACCTTAAATATCCAGGCTCCTGCCACTGAAATGGAAAAACGTACTTAACGATATAGCGAGTTTACTTTTATAGTTTTTATTTCATCCCGGAGAGTTATTATTCCGATTTTATTGATGCCTCGTGGAACCACAATGTGCAGTTTGATTTTTAAGTTCGAAATTTAATACTGTATTTAACTTGGTTATACTCATTATTATATATACTCATTATATTAATGTAGGAGAAATATAACACCAAAACGTTTAATGAAACTATTCATGTTACGAGAATGGGTGATAACCTAATTTTAATTTATAAATGAATAATTCAAAATAGTAATTATTATACGATATTTTCGAGTGATAGATATTGAGTTTATAACGTAATTGAACATGTACAAATTAATATCGTACGCTGTTAGACAGCCAGACAGATATGGTAAACTAATTATTATGTTGTAAAGTCTATCCCTAAATCTGCAATGTTTGATAAATAAAGTTAATTATAAGTTTGTTTGATAAATATTGCCCTGTGCAATATTAACAATTAATATCAATTATATTCAAACAATATTTTGTTATTCGACTCGAATGAAATATTCCCCTGTGCAATATTTATTCATGTTGAATTTACCAAACGGCACGCACAATATTTATGTAGTGAGTATTAGAAGCATTCTATTGATTTTCAAGTACGAGTCTCTTCACATGAGAAGGGTCAGATCGTAGCCACGAATGCAAATCAGCTATGTGTCATCTTTGAAAATAATGTTGAAATATAGAATTCTGAGAGAGATAAATGTTTGATAGGTACATATATCGCTTTCAGTGCTAACTGTATCGAATTCGAAAACATGTTGGGTTAATTGGAAAGCTTTTTTGGCATGTAAAAAATATTTGTAATATCATCCAATATCCGTCCATGGGCAAAATGTACACGCTGGTAGATTATTTTCAGTGGGCTCTTGCAAGTCCAACTCTGGGTTGCGTTCGCCCATGCGCAGAATTGTCGAATCCTAATAGGTCTTTTGAACATATAGACATTTTTACGTGTCCTATCTAAAGGTTCAAAAGACTTATACTTAAGGAGCTCACATGAATTTATCGCTTTCTTTCTTCCTATTTTCTTCAACGTTTTCTCACTATTCATTTATTTTATATTGAAACGCTTAAACACGAATGTTAAGTATTTTCTATTATATATATAATCTGCCACTCTAGTGATTTTTTCTATGTATCCTACTGATAATCTGTGAACAGCGTTGTGGGCTGCAATATTGTGATGAATATTATGTAATGTTACTTTCTGTATTTTATATTGTAGCTGTTTGTTGTTCCTTTTCAATAAAATAAAATAATATGCAACGAAAATCTTACAATCCAATTTGCAAACCTTCCAATTTCTTCAGAAATATCGCATCCCGATATCACATAGTAAAATATTTGCAAATCTAACGCTGTAGTTCATACGGCCCTAGCATTCTTGTTAACCCTCCAATTAAGGTAAAAGGTTATGCTAGGGAAGGTTCACTTTAATAATTATATGGAAGCGATAATCCGTTGGGGCATGTTACACTTGTCAATATTATCATGATCCTAGTATCGCGATACCACAAGTATTGATATGGGCTATTACATTATCAATAATATCACCATCAGTACGCGTTTGAAACTACTAGAGAAAGTAGTGTTTAGTGCAAGATTAAATTTGAACAAATTTTAAAAAGAACATGGATTGTAAAGGGAAGCCGCTATAGCAATAATACGCGCATGCGCATTAAAAACTAAGCGCAAAAAGAGGAAGTTTTGGGTAAAAGCACGGTCTGTGGGTAAAAGACTGGATTTCAAAACGAAATCAATATACACATTTACTAACATACTACAGTTAACCGTGTGATTGACGGCATAGAATACAATTGTCACCAACTCACCACCCCCTATTTTTCCGTGGGTGTCGTAAGAGAGGCGACTAAGGGATAAAACGATGTAAATACTATCTTTGCGTAGAGACGGAAAACTCGACATCAAACCCTAAACGACTGCCTGGTTGGTCTCGCGGCATAAATGTGCGCGTGGGATCGGGAGTTCCCGGGTTCGATTCCTGGGTCGGGCAGTGTTATTGGGTTTTTCTGTAACGAAATTCTCAGTAGCAGCACGGAGTCTGGAAATGTGCCCGGTACGGCAATAGGCTCGCCACTTATTACGTGGGACTAAAGTATATCTGGCGAAGAGTGGGTGTAAAAATACACCTTTGCCTACCTCTTCGAGGTTATAGGCGTGAGACTTTGTACGTATACTAACATTCAGAAACAACAACAACAACTTGCCGAAGTCTTCATTTTTATTCATTTTATTTAATTAATTTTTATCTTTTGGGTTCCACAAGGACGGGCATGTTTCATGAAGAAGAATTAGGTAATTCCTCCAGACCATTTTTACCTCCTGCATCAACGATGGAGCGTAATTCATAATCGTCACTTTGACAAAGGACATAAGAATCGTCACAACTTTGACGTCGTTTCGCCATTGCTGCGAACGCATACTGACAGAAAAATATCTCAATGCGCTTACATTTCAATAATATTGAAGCCCCGCCCCCTGAGTATCGCGGATTTCAAGATGTTTGAATAATTTGTGATATTATCACGATACCGCGATACAGCCTATTACACCATCAATATTACCACGGTATCGTGATATTATTGACAATGTAACATGCCCCGTTAACCTTTAATTTAGCAGTTTGAAACGTTATTGATTACCTAGTACTAAACTCTTAATGATCCCTTTATTAATACACAATTTATCGACTACTTGGACAGCAAAAGTAAACAACGCCACAGTGACACGGCTCATCTGTATAATATAGACGTCATTAATGTAGCGTGTTGAAGTACTGACATCGACAATGCGATTAACGGCCGGTTTCAATATCCAATCTATCCATGGATTTTGAAATTTGAGATTCGAGATTCGTGTTTGACATATTTTGTATGGAGCTGACGTCAAAACCGAATCTAAAATCTCAAAAAAATGGAAAGATCGAATATTGAATTCTGCAGATAATAAATAAAAACCAATGAAATTAAACTGTAGTTTAATTTCAATGTGTAACATTCGCGTAAACCCAAGAAGATAGTAAATAAAAACCAAGTTCAAAAACGTGCATAACACAAGACGGTGCTGCGCTATCACCAGCCCTTCAGCGATCACGGTCATTGCAAGATGGTCGAAACGACGGCAAACATTTATACCATAAATTAGATGAATTTACACGATTAAAGCTTATTACGTAATTTTGTATAAAATAAATAATTTATACAATATCTGCTCACGAACAATAATTTTTCAATTATTCTCTTAGCTTAAAAAGCAGTAGCATAAAAAAATATTTTTCTAAAATCATAAAACGATTTTGATTAGGAATGGTAAATATTGCTATTGATTTTGTTCTGGCTAGATTATGTTATTGAAGCCCTTATGTTTGGCAAATCATTTCACGTCACTGTCACAAAAATTTTAGTCCGTATTCATTCTATAAAATTATATTTGCAAACGCACACTTATCAGCACCCGACCAGAATTATCTCATCTAAAGTTAACGGCGCGGCGCCGAAATATGAGATGAGTTTGTTGCGAGGTAGGTAATATACCTATGTGTGTACCAACTAGAATTTTGGATGCCAATCGACTTCATAACCGCAGATCTAACAGATATAAACAAACATTGAATGCGACGAATGTCGTGGTGTGTGTTGATGCATGCCTTATATAGACCGGACAGTGTTTATCGTCGTTCAAAGTAAACCCATAGGCATGCTACTACAAAATACTTAATAGGAAGCATCACTTTCTTAATCACCACTTCCAAAAGTGACTAGATAGGTAGGCCTATTATTTTAAAATAAATATAAATAAGTTTCATCATCAGCAAAATACTCTTTCCGTTGAAGTCATTCACAGACCATCTGACGGATCGATTCATCAAATCTATAAAAACATAATCATCAGTTAAAACATTATAAACGGTGTTGAAAGCACTGTAATACAGCCACTTATTTGAAAACTAGTAGACATTTTAGTTCACGATCTTACATATTCTAGACAATAATCCGTCGTGCAAACTTCAATAAATCAGCTCAAAATTTGCTATGACGTCATAGTTAGATGTGCTAATTGGCGTTTCATTATACTCGCCTTCTTTGTTCATACATTTCGTGAGTAGTAAGTACGTAGTACCTTATTTATGGCGACTATTAGTTAGTAACTATTTGATTTTTTTGATCATTAGTAAGTTCACTTTGTTATGCCTAACGTACTTCACTATGAATGTGGTATGGCCTATATAGGTCATATATTGTAAGTGATATCGGTCTACCGCAATATGTCAACTTCAACCTTTAGGCTGTTAGCAAATCGGAATATGAACATGAAATAATTTTATTCTAATAGCCATTCGTGTTTAAACTTTATTCATTTGTTTTACAATTTTTCACTGCTGAACTAAAGCATCTCCCAATTTGCTTCGCGGTTACACTGTCAGTCAATAGCAGCGATAGCCTAGTGGAGATACCAACAGCCTGCCATACAGAGGGTATCGGGTTCGAATCCACGGCGCGCACCACTGACTTTTCGGGAGTTATGCCTCGGAGAGCACGTTAAGCCGCCTGTCCGGTTGTCATGAAGATCTTTGACAGTTGTTATAGGGCGTCAGTACCTTCTAAATAAACTGACACTAGTCTAAACCTTGGAATATCGCTATCCCTTCGGGATGTCGAGGTCAGTCAGGCACTCGCTCTGTGGAAAAGCTAATATTCAGCCAAATACGGTTGACCCCAGGTTAAAACTGGGATAACGCTAGGAGGATGATGACTACGCTGGCCAGATAGGTTGATATAGGGTTTGTTGTCAAGATTATGTCTCTTCGAAACGATACTATTTGCTACGTGTCTTTTCCTTAGTCGCCACTTACGTCACCCATCGAATGAAAAATAGGGTGCGCCAAAGTTCACCTAAATTTTCAACTCCGATAATTGGAAATCCGAAAATGTTCTTCCTAACATTTTTCATCCTAACAATCACAATTCCTAACTTCTCTGGCTCTAATGTTCATAATTCCGAAGCATTCAACGTCATAATGTCAGAAGCAATAAACATCTATTATACTTTTATTTGTTTTCCTATATTTTCTCAGCATAACCATCTTTTACACTATTATTCAAAGTCATATTTTTTTTGTTTAGATTTCTTTTTATTCATAATATCAGTATTATATACATTAATTTTGCGTAACTTTATTTTCACATAACATGTATAACATCTTAATATATAAAATCCTTGCGTTACTGACTGACTGACAGACACGCTACAGCCGAAACTATTGGGCATAGGAAGCTGAAATTTGGCATGTATGTTCCTTGGGGACCGTAGGGGTGCACTAATAAGGGATTTCCCGAAATTCCCACGGGATCGGCCAAAACGGGTAAATTTAAAAAGAATGCAGGCGTAGCTACTGTCGTCATCTAGTATAAGAATAATAGTACAATGGTCAAGTTCCAGAAACGAATCGGGCCTATTCATATTAGTTTAGGTTAGGTTAGAACCGTGACCACAACGCACGAGCCGAGCGAGCGAAGCGAGCGTGCCGCGGCAGCGGCTGGCGAAGTGCTAGAACTGAATTGGTCCTAAAGTTATTGGTTTAGGTACCGTTAAAACTGCGGTATAAACTCCCAGGCCATAAACATAACCCTAAATGCGTCATGATTCATGAATTTCGGTTGGAGTGTAGCCTTGGGGGCGCTACGGCGCGAGGACTTAGAAAAATTTAGCCAAAAAAGTGTTATTTTTGCAAATCGTTTATTTTCTCGATTCTATCGTATAAAACACCTAAATATGAGGCTAAAAGTGACTTGATAAAAGTGTCATATATTTTTTATTACACTTGGTAAATGTTTTTTTCTGAGTAAGAGTGAAAATAGTATGGTAATTATGTGTAGGCATAAAAGCGTTATGATGAAAAACAGTAGGAGTTTAAATATATTTACATTAATAATATTATTAATTACAATTTTCGGAAACATGAGTGTTATGAACATCGCCGGTTGCACTACAAATAGTATGAATGAAAACTTTAGGATGAAATTTTTTAAGAAAAGTGATCATTCGGATTACAAATCGTTAGGAAGAACAATTTCGGGTAAAGAACTTTAGGTGATCCAATATGAACCCAATGAAATGTGGTAGTGACTTTTGAACGGACGAATTCATTTACTGAAAAATAAACAAGTAAATAAGTATATATAACTTTTCTAATCTAAATTTTAGATAAGATACATTTGAGCTAAATCTGGATAAGCTATATTTTATTTTTATGAAGGCTAGATTTTTACGATAAGTTGAATGACTCGACATCAAAGTGGAGATTTTCGAGAGTAAGTGCCAACTTAAGTGCAATACTGGCATAATATTGGCATCAAACTAAAAGTTTCATAGATTCATAAGTTCGTAAGTGTATTTTTGTAGCTACAGCTACTTACTGATTTCTGCTTACTAAAATATTGTAGTTTTTATGTAATTTTACTTTTAATATGTTAGTTGTTCAACGCTGATAAATAAATTAATAAGCTACTTTATGTAGATCGTTTCAGTAGTTTTTGCGTACAAGAGCAAAAAACTTTCATCCATCTATTCTCATAAAGTTTTACGTAGAATAGTTTACCGTTATCGTCTTTAACTTGAATATATTGACTGCAGTTAAGTATTGTTCCAGCTCTTCTCATTCTACTCTTCATTATTCATCGTACATTCTTCGCCCGTCTCGTCTATATTTTTAATGACGTAAAGCTATCGTCAAAACTCGGTAGTTCAACATTTTCATCATCTATAAATTCACAAACAAACAATAAAACTAGACCCGCAACAACTAACCCGACGAGAGCATTCATTGCAATTCAGTTTTAATGAAACAAAGTACTCAACTAAATGTATTGACCCATCCCAAACAATACTCCTATAAACATTTCCTACCAACAAACACATTACCATCTAATATAATTAACATGTTTACAAAAGTGTTGTAGTAATTAAAATTATGCAATTTCCAGCAATGCAACATCAATTAACAGATTGGTTGGGAGGCAGCTGTAGTGTAGGTACAATGAAAGCATTTTCTTTCTCCCTCACTCTCTGTCTCTTGGGGCTAGGCCACTTAATGACTTCTCTTAAATATAGGCCTCCGTAATAAGCCGGATAAGCCTGCGGTGTTATTGGTATACGTTCACGTTTATTAGAGGCTATGAGAGTAAGTTTCATATACGGTTTTATGTAAATAGCTTCAGTGTTTTCTCTGTACGTGACGTTTATTGAATGGGTCGCTTAGCAGCTGGTGAGCTTAATGAAATTTCCTTGATATTATTGATAATATTTCTAAGACTTTGGCGATTCAATAGGTGGTCAAACAGTGGCTGAAGTGACGTAAAAAAATATACAGTTCGTGCATTTCTTGCTTGAGTAGGTACTTGTGCGACATTTTGCCTAGCGGTCAAGTCGAAGCTGTTGCCTATAACTTAACTCGTAAACCACTCGTTGACTCGTTGACAAATGTCACGTAGCAATGTCAAATAACGTAATACTGCAGGACTTATTTGTATTTACTTTTCGATGGCGATCGGCTGCCGCATAATATGTCTGTGGTGGCCCTTAAAGAGGTTCAAACGTGGGTTGAAATTACGAGGTTGTAAGGTCAAACTCGTGCTGACCCTAGTGATTCGACCTTTGCGCGTTTACTTTGGGGTCTCTTTATCAACACTGTTAATAAATCATGTACAAATATAAATGGTGGAAAATAGAACATTTATAATTTTGAGCAAATATTGAATTATAGGTATCGAACAAGAGTTCTACCGTGAAGAGACTATGGAGGTTTTAATAGTTTTGATTTTACGCTCTTTGGAAGAAAACGTAGGTACCTAGAAACATAAAGTAAATAAATAACTAGCTAACACTTAGCATAATAAAAGAAAAAAAAATTAAAGCCAACGCCAAATGCATTGGTCTTCCAATTAAGTATGGTAAAAACTGTTGCACTCCAACAGGAAAACACTCAAGCATCTGACTGGCAAAATAACCGGCCACTGTCCACTAAACAAGCATCTCTACAACATCGGCGTCACGGACAGCACACTATGTAGGGGCTGCATGGAGACTGAAGAAACACCCGCTCATGTGATCCTACATTGTACCAGCGTGAGCGACCAACGGTTCCTGAACAACCCCAGAACCATGAGCGAAGCCATACGCAATACTGGTCAACTCATGGCCTTCTGGTAGGAGCTTGCATGGTATGAGTAGCAGGCGACAACCGTGTCACTGCTAATGCACAATGGCCCAATTAAGTGGCTAAGTGCGGAAAACACCTGTCCAACTAACTAAGTATGGTAAACTTGTTTCACGTCACGCTTGAATTTTAGGGATGCGTAAATTATATGCTTGTTGTTTGCTAGTCCGTGAACATGTTGACATACGACGACATACCAAGTAGTAAGTAACTGTGTATTCTATAGGAATCGCTGGTCTATTTCACGGCACGTTCGTGCATAAAATAATAGAATGCATTATAAAGCTCAGCTGAACGTCGATCATGCATTGTTCTATATTGTTCGATGCAGGTTGTTACCTTGTGACAGGTAGTTCACTATTCATTGCGTTATTACCTAAAGCTAAGGTTGTGTATTGTGCATTACGTGACCACCAGTGGTGTTAGCTTATATTATGACATAAGCTAAATTATTTTTTACCAGTAATCAAAAGGCATGTGTTTATGAACATTATTAAAAAAATAATTAAAAATAAAGATTATACTATTCCATACAAAGTTCACCTGTGTTATAAGTTACAAGAAGGGTAATTTATGATATTATAAGGAGCCCTGGGACTATCAATTAAGATTTAGTGTCTAAACACTCTATGTCGAAGTTACGCCATCGATAGTCCGCGGCTGATTTTACGTTCCGATGATCCGATGTATTCGGCTGATATGACACACCAAAAGTGCCGAACTTACGCTCGTGCTACGAACTACGCTTGTGCTCTACTACTAGAAAAAATGCCGCTGAACTTACGAACCGAAGTTACGCTGTAAGCAACAACGCAACGTAATTTCGGTATAATGTGTCGTCAGTAATTCAATAGCATTGCAGGCGTAATCATGCCGAACTTCGGTCACGTAACTTCGGCATAGTGTGTTTAGACACTTAACAGTAATGGCCAAAAAACATGACCGTCTGACAAAAAATCTACGTACTGTATCGGTAGGTACTATTAAATTCTCTCGGTTCGTATGTAGTACCGGTATTAATAAATTCCCTCGGTTAGTGTGTGTGTCGACTCTTGAATCTATTGCCTAATGCTCGTTACTTGTAAGGACACCGTATTCTTAAATGTTATATTAATGTTATATAAAGAGGTATTTATACCTTATATTAATTTAAAAATTATTGCAGTGCATGCGTTCTTACTGTCAATAGGTTTGTCCCTAAAACTTCGACTCTCTCTAAAATCCCTCCCAGATCATATTTTGCAACTAATTCTATCCTATGTGTTGTTCCTGGTTCAGAGCTACCTCCCCACCAATTTTCAGCCAAATCGGTTCAGCCATTCTTGAGTTATAAATAGTGTAACTAACACGACTTTCTTTTATATATATAGGTATCGCAAGTAAGACCCGTTTAATAAAATTACATGATGTTACTACATGTTGAGAAGAATACTATCACTTAATAGTATGATAGCACAGTTGAAACTTGGCCAAAAGCTTCGGGTGGAGATGTCATTGAATTTTTCATTTGGTTCTTTATTATGTTCTTCTATATACAGAAAGTATATAAATCTACCACTACCACAGAATATATACAAGTACTAAAGTACCACTACGTCAAGACACAACGCTAATCTTGGCATCGCTTTTACCTTTACAAGCTACGCATGTTCAAAGGAGCTAACCATCAGCTCAGGGAGTAATTGAAACACTTTCTCAATCACAGACAAAAAATATGCTACAGTGTTTCCAAAAACGACGTTTTACTCTTTTCTTTATTTCTATAAGTCATTGGTGATTAATATATTGCCGGCCACCATATTTTTTGTAACTCATCCGCATCTGTCTATCCGTTTGTCAATACAAATCGAAATCACCGGGTGAGCATAAAAAGTTTTTGCGCCAATTAAGAAGATACAGATATAAAGGTTTTAATAAAATGTTTGCCATTTACAAAGTAATACAAACTCAAACTCAAAATCCTTTATTCATTTAGATCACAAAGTGACACTTATGAACGTCAAATTTAAACATTATTACTGTATGCTTCTACATTTACATTTACTGCCACGTTCGCAAAGCAAGGGCGTAGAACCATGAGAAAGAACGGGCAATAAAACTCACGGTCACTCTTTTTCATCGCCAGGTTTTTAATAATACATAACAATTAAACTTTTGTAAGGTGCTGTAACTGTTATACCTTCTATGTTACTTGTATATATTTACTTTCCATGATACTCAAGCATAATCAAGTTAAATTTTGATGTTCATTTAGTTAGCCTCCTGAACATAGACATGGTGAAACAGGAGCATCCACTTACATTATGCACCTAACAATGCAAGCAATCCGCGCAAATGTTCAGAACCATGATGAAAATGATGAAGTTAAATATAACTAAAAAATTATACCAGCCCATAATACCGCCATCGACCAGTCATCGCAAGTAGCACCCGTTCACGAGTATGACGCATGTGCCAGCCATCATCCCTCTCGCCATATCAGAGGGACAGGGATGACCCGACACACGACGCCACCACAAGAAATGACATTTTAGTGAGCATGACGACAACGGTATACCAACCGGCAGTAATAAAATTAACAACCTGTTGGTATACTGACCATGAACGCGAATTACCTCCATTTTCCAGATCACTCATATTAGCATAAATTTGTGAAAACGTGTGAAGAAATGCAAATGTAGTACCCATATTTAATTGACGTGATACCTTTTGAAATACAACCACCGATCCAACTGATTGAGTACAAGACAATAAAATTAAACATAATAAATAAATAGTATCTAACGACATGAAAGACATCTAATGATGTGGTGGCGATTCCAAAAACATCATTTACTTATATAATTTTACTAGAGGACGCCAGCAGCTACGCCTGCATTTTTTTTTAATTTACCTGTTTTGGCCGATCCCGTGGGAATTTCGGGAAATCCCTTCTTAGTGCACCACTACGGTCCCCAAGCAACACGCATGCCAAATTTCAGCTTCCTGCGCCCAATAGTTTCGGCTATAGCGTGTCTGTCAGTCAGTCAGTAACGCAAGGATTTTATATATTAAGATTAGGAATAGAATCATATTTAATTACATGTCATGAAAATTTTTATATTATCTACCTATTTACCCAATAATTACGTGTATACTGAAACAGATTATTTCCAAGCGCATTTGTCATTAAGGTAATCATTTAAATTGTTATAAGCCTTTTGCATTAGGTTATTTTTAATCGTTGTCTTAAATGCGCTAAACGGCAAGTCTAAAATACATATCGGTATCTTGTTGTAGATACGTAAACTTTGTCCTATAAAAGAATAATGAGTTTTACACAAACGGAAATACGGAACACATAATTTATGTCTATTTCTTGTATTAATAGAGTGAATATCACTATTCTTTGAATATGAATTTATATTTTTACGCACATGCAAAACACTGGCATAAATATACTGAGACGCTACAGTTAAAATACCGATGTCCTTAAATCTTTCCTTGAGCGAAACTCTTGTTCGTAATTGGTAAATGGCCCGAACTGCTCTTTTTTGCAATATAAAAATACTTTCGATATCAGCAGCTCTACCCCATAGTAATATGCTATATGACATAACACTATGAAAATAGCCAAAATATACCAGCCTAGCCGTATCGACATCTGTTAAACTACGCACCTTCTTAATGGCATAAGCAGCCGAACTAAGTTTCGCTGACAGATATGTAATGTGTGCGCCCCATTGCAACTTCGAATCAAGTGTTATTCCTAGAAACAATGTAGAATTAGTTGTTTCCAGTACATCACCATTTAAAACGATGTTAGTACCAAGGTTTCTGACGTTTGGCAAAGCAAACTTAACACATTTGGTTTTTTTGGCGTTCAGTACTAAGTTGTTTACAGTAAACCATTTAGTCACCTGAATAAGAGCACTGTTTATTTCGGTAAATTTTTCCCTATTTTTATCTACTTTAAATATCAATGAAGTATCGTCAGCAAACAATACCACGTCACAAATGTTTCTCAGGTAAAATGGCAAATCATTAATGTAAACAAGAAACAAGAAAGGCCCTAGGATACTACCCTGCGGCACTGTCAATTGTACTGGTAAACCACTGGATTTTGAGCCATTTATTTCGACACATTGGACTCTGTTATTTAAATATGCCTTAATAACATCCAATGCTTTAGTCTGGACGCCGTAATGTTTAAGTTTGCACAAGAGCGTATCATGGCAGACACAATCGAATGCTTTCGAAAGGTCGCAAAACACACCAATAGCGTTCTGAGATTTCTCCCATGCATTGTAGACATGTTTGAGTAACGCTACTCCTTCATCCGTCGTCGAGTGACCCTTACTAAAACCATATTGCTCAGTATGAAGGAGGCTGTTTAAATTAAAGTGTTTCAGAAGTTGCTTGAGTATGATCTTTTCAAAGATTTTACTAAAAGTAGGTAGTATTGACAAACTTATTGACTATAAAAATTGACGGAAATTTCATTGTCACCACATAGTATAAAACAAAGTCTGTCTTCTGTCTGTCTGACCCTAAGTATGCTTAAATATTTAAAACTACGCAACGGATTATATTGCGGTTTTATGTAGATAGATTGATTCAAAAGGAAGGTTTATATGTATAACTAGCTGACCCGGCGAACTTCGTACCGCCTAGCGCTCTGTTCTTAATTTTTTTGTTTTCAATTTTTATACATTTTTCTTTGCGTAACAACCATCCACGTACTTCAAGGAATATTATAAAAAACAATTAGCGAAATCGATTGAGCTGCTCTCGAGATTTGCGCATAGCAACACATTCATCGATTCATTTTTATATTATAGATAATATTGCATTTCACCTGTGCGAAGCCGGGGCGGGTCGCTAGTAATTTATAAAATATGATGGTCAATCTTTGTTAACTTGAAATTCACATTTTTTTATTCGCGCTAGAACTACCAAATTAGGTGCTCAGACTGCGAGATATACAAACTATTCCGTATTCCATATCTCTACTAATAATTTCAAAGAAATTCCTAGGCTATAGAGAAATAATACTTTGAAACCATGGTTTAAAACATGACGTAGCTTTTGGAGTCACGTTAGACTTAACCAAAAGTTCATGACCTTCCTGGTGCTCCATAAAATGCCTGTAATACAAACGTCAACATTGTTGTATTTCTTCCAGTTTTATTTCACTGGATGTAAAATAATATATCACATATTAACGAATTAGGCCATATCAAATGCTAAGTATTTTTAAAGCACCCCAAATTTAGCAACGCGCAGCAACTACGGTCGGTAACAAGATTATATTTTCATAGAGTAAAATGAACGCGAATATATTAAAAGGAGAATATATTTTTAGATTTTCGCTCGTAAGCTCGTCTGCTGAATTGTCGTTTTCCGTCACGTCCTTTTTGGCGCGTTTACGAACCAAAGTAAGTGTATGTGCCGCTCAAATCTCCAAGTTAGGGCCAACACATCTGATCTTAGTACCTGATAAATAATGTATGTTGTTGCTTAGTGTTGCCTGTTATTTAGGACTGGGCAACATTTACCGCGTGGATAAAGCAATAAAATATATTAGTTTCAACAGGTCTGCTGATGAATTGTTCCTAGTCCATTTTATTGTACATACTTAAATAAATACTCGTGATATTGTAACCTTTTACATCAATAGATTTTTGCGGTAGTATTTTTGGCGTGACTTGACTGTTCGAAATAGATCGGCAAAGTTAAGCAAAGCTAGTAGTGGACTTTTACATCAGGGTGCTAGTTTGCTTCTCAGAGTATATACATGAAAAAACCGGCCAAGTGCGTGTCGAGCCACGCGTAATGTAGGGTTCCGTAGTTGCCCATAATGGCCAATATTGATAATAACTTCTGTTTCACATGGGACTAAAAACGGGCATCTTTAAGATTAAGCCAGCGCTCCCAATGTTAACTTACAGAAATAGGTATTTATAAGTTAACCGATGATTACTCGTAAACTAGTGATGTCTACTTAGCCGTGATAGTTTTCCTTTTAAATTCGTTATATGTAGTACATTTGTGATTTTTTTCACCTCTTCCAAATTAATAGTTTAGCCGGCAGAGGTGGAGGACACTTGAGTCTAACAATTTTTTTTCACTTCAAAGCTTGATATTTGACAAACCAATCACTTGATCGAAAAATGATTTGAGCAAACTAATCATATTTTTTTTAAAACCTTTCCAATGATACCCCACAAAATGGGGTACACAACCAAAAAAAAATTCAACTCCACTATATATGTAGGGGAGATACCCTTAAAAAAATATTTTCCTAAATTTTATTCTACAGTTTTGTTGCAATATCGTATCTCTGTATTATGTCAAATATCAGCTTTCTAGCACCAGGCGTCTTTGAGCTAGGCTGCGGACGGACAGACGGACGGACATGACGAAACTATAAGGGTTCCTTGTGGACTACGGAACCCTAAAAAGGAAGAAGTGATCAAATTACCATTAATTTTTTTGTCATTCATCATTTGTTCTTTAATGCTCAAAGGAGACACCTTATAAAAGACACATTATAAAAGTTACACAGAGTAACGACTCCTAACCTCAAGCTACGTCCGACCTAGCTAGACGTAGACTATACATATAGGCTTCAAGTTTACTTTGAACTATACGAACTTCCGAGCTGTCCGTTGAAGTCTATTGCGCTAATAATCTACTTGTCTTCTACCTTGATATCTAACTTTACTAGAAAAGTAGAAAGTAAAATATAGTACAGATTAATGGTAATCAACCATCTTTATAACTTTAAGCCTTCTTTATTTTATATCCAGCCTTACCTCATGTAAAATAGACGAGTGTCTCATATCTCACCCGATGTAACCAAAGACTGATTTACGGCTCGAATGTTAACCCAAGTTAGATGTAGTTAGTACTTACCGGTCTGATTTACGTACGCAAGCCTGAAGTCATCACGCCTGTTTAAACTTGTCTGCTAATTGAATTATTGTTTGAATTTACAGAATTTACTGCGCACTAATGAATGGGAGAGCTTACGAAAATTATAATAAGGCTTTGCTACAGACGTTCTGAATTATGTCCGTTTTATATTCATTTATAGGTATTTCATTATTATAATGAACTCGTTCAGGGGACGTAATTTGTAAATAAATGCCACTGATAATAAAAGTTACAGCGTCCAAATTGCTTCATCCATTTTATTTATAAAGGTCTTTAAACAAATCAATTTCGACGTTAGAAAGGAAAATTAAAGTGTTTTCAGGAAATGTTATCTGAATGTTGTTGTGAAAATGTTATTTAGAAGGTTTTTTTTACTTAAATATTTCAATTTTGGATTCGCTAATTGGCGTTGTTTTAGAATATTACTTAAGTCTGTTATATACATCGTTCATCGATTTTTTAGCGTTTTTTACTAATTTATTATTTATTTATTTAACACTTTATTGTACACTAAGTTGGACATTAAAAATGAATCATTTTACAAACATAGTACAATGGGCGGCCTTATCGCTAACAGCGATTTCTACCAGGCAACCTTTGGATGGATATTATTGGTAGAAAAGAAATAGTAGTGACAACTACCATTTTTTTGTATACCAGTAAATTATGATTATACTTTAAAAATATACATATATAATAATATACATACATACATAACGTCACGCCTTTTATCCCCGAAGGGGAAGGCAGAGGTGTATTTCTACACCCACTTTTCGCTAGACATACTTTAGTCCCACGTAATAAGGGGCGAGCCTATTGCCGTACCGGGCACATTTCCAGAATCCGTGCGGCTACTGAGAATTTCGTGACAGAAAATCCCAATAACACTGCCCGACCCAGGAATCGAACCCGGGACCTCCCGATCCCACGCGCACATTTATGCCGCGAGACCAACGAGGCAGTCGTATAGGGTTTGATGTCGAGTTTTCCGTCTCTACGCAAAGTTGGTATTTGCATCGTGTTATCCCTTAGTCGCCTCTTACGACACCCACGGGAAGATAGGGGGTGGTGACATGATACACATACATACATAATATTTAATACATACTTATAATTTTATGTAAGGAATGTTATAATGATAGATAGTGATCCTTGTCTAGAGATTTGAGAGAGACTAATTTTATTTAATACGATCATGACATAACATATGATGATAATCTACTTTTTTATGCGCGGACAGCTTTTTGGCAAGATACGCTCGTTAACATTGTAATATAACTAAAATAAACTAAATTAAAATATTAAAAAGTACAACACCTTAGAAAGTAATTAACATATTTGGTATTTAGTTACACTCCGATTAAAGCAAAAAGTACTGAGGTAGACAATTTGCTTAAAGTCAAATCCAGTAGGGCTTTTGACTCGCCAGGAACGATACTATAGGACTCGCAGATATTTTTATCAAACGTTTCAAATATGGTGCTTATTAATAATTTAATAGTCACTCCATATATACATCATCAGCCTTTAACAGTCCACTGCTGGACTAGGCCTCTCCTTTGAAAGGAGGAATTGGCCTTAGTAGGCCAATTTACGCTTTACGCTGGCCAAACAGGTTGGTATAGGGTTTGTATCAAGTTTTCCTTCTCTTGCAGTGTTGTTCTCTGCATAATACGCTCCGTCTGTCGGCTCTTACGACACCCATGTGATGCGGCTACATTAAATTATATTAAATATTATTTGATGTATCGTGTAATTCGTGTTTATTTTACCCATAAACCTCTTATTAGAATTAGAAAGGAGTAATTAATTTTAACGAATCGAAAACAAGGCCTACATATATATTTTTTTGACATGAGCTTGTTCTGTAAAATACTTTGCACCCACGTTCAAACCACCTACATAGAACGTGGTAGATTATTAACTCTTAAATACTTGTAACATGGGAGAGGTACTTTGTTCGTACAAAGGAACCTTTTGTAATTTCTAATGATGCACATACCTGAGTATTAATTATCGTGAAATTGAAATCTTTGCTTAACATGATATAAAAATAGCTTGAAAGTGTTGATAAAAATAGTTTTTGGTGTTGTAGAGCCTTGTTTATTTCAGCACGACCTTGAAACGACAGAGTAAGCCTGACAGATGCCTTATTAACATAATTTCACTGTAAAATACCATTATCTGTACTGTTGGATTTCATTCGGTTACAGAAAAACGTCAAAGAAACAATTAATTCTCTTGATTTATCATATGATTTGCATTCTCCTCTTCATATCGGTAAGCAGATGTTCTTTACAATGTTATGAATTGCTAAGAAGACTCCACCAGGCACTTGACTGCCACTGACACAAGCAATAAAAAATACATTTGAAACGATAATGAAACTGTTTTTATTTTCAGTTTAGAACTAATTTAATAAAAGAGCTTTGCCCCGGAGACAAAATATCACTTTAACACATACATACATTTCACGCCTTTTTTCCGTCGGGGTAGGCAGAAACAACGGAACGCCACTTGCTTCTATCCTTATAAATCTCACGCGCTTCCTCTACATTCATTACTCTTTTCATACATGCTCGCCGGTCCCGGGTGCTTCGGACCTTTCCGTTTTTCAGAACGTCACCAATTTGGTCGACGAAAGTCCCACGAGGTCGGCCGCGACCGGCTTGCTCATACACGCTTCCCTTATATATATGGTGAGTCATTCTGTCTTCACTCATTCGCTCCACGTGTCCAAACCATCGCAGCATTCCTTTCTCAATTCTCGTCACAACATCTTCTTTCAGGCCACATCGCTCTCGTCTCGTATTACTGCATTCGGAATTCTATCATCACTTTAAAACTGCTTTTAATGGGAATTATTTTTCCAATAAAACCAAATCAGTTGGATTTATTCAGGCAGTACCTCGGTATTCAGTAAATTTCTCGATTTTGTCGCTCTAATTGGAGCACGATGCAGTTTTGCCTTTCAGTAGTATTTAGGATAAAATCTGCAGCCCGCTTTTCCACCAATCGGTCGACTCAGACGTACTTGTAAAGAATAGGGCATCCAATATGTGTGCAGCATGTATGTTCGAGCCTCGACCTGCGCAGCGATTTGGCATTCAGATTTTATTGCAGAACAAACACAAAGACCTGGTTTTCAGTACGTCGGAGCGTCATATTTGCCGGCCAGTAAAGTCCAGTGGCTATACAATTTAGAAGTCGTAGAGTTGTAGTGGGTGTACTGCGACATAATGTGAACATATTGGTTAGTATAAAAGAAGCTTAAAACCATATGTTCTGTGTTTTAAATGAATGCTTTGTAATAACGGAGCAGGACGGTATTTAAAGACACAGACGTCTTAATCCGAATTTGGTTGCGCGAGTAAACATTTTACTTTTGATTTATTTTTCTTGAAACGAGTAATTAAACAGCAATTCATGTCATTTACTTCTTAGAGCGATAGTTGAGTGGAGAGACCGACAGACTGCTACACCTCTGTGTAGCAGTCTGTCGGTCTCTCCACTCAGCCTCTGGTCTCGGGTTTGAATCCACGGCACGCACCAATGACTTTTCGGAGTTATTTGCGTATTAAATTGTTAATTATTGCTTGCTAATCGGTGGAGGAAAACATCGTGAGGAAACCTGCATGTCTGAGAGTTCTCCATAATGTTCTCGAAAGACATGTGAAGTCCGCCAAACACTTGGCCAGCGTGGTGGACTATGGCCTTATCTTTCTCATAGTGAGAAGAGGCCCGTGCCCAGCAGTGGGACAGTATAAAGGGCTGATGATGATGACTTCTTAGAAGTGAGTGGCATTTGGATAAATCTGATGGCTACTAAAGCAGCTTGTGCAGAGGCGCATAAAGACCAGAAAAGAATAGAGCCATGCTAAATTTTCTGCTGCGCTGCCTTCCCCCGGCAACCTAACTTCCAAATCAGTACGCGTACTAGTTTATATCACCACCGATTTATTATCCATATCCGTGTCTAATATGTAGTTATGTAATTTGTATATACAAAGTTCTTGCGTTACTGACTGACTGTCAGACAACGCACAGACGATATTTGACTAAACTACATTACTGGGCGTTAGCTCTTTGGGGAGTGTAGCGGAGCACTTAAAGATTATTATTGAAAATTCCTGCCCTATGGGAAAAAGGTGGGTAACCTTTTCTCAACACACGCACGGAGCCGTGGGCGAAAACTAATTAAATATAAAATTATTTCATGCTTCGTTTAGTGCATTCTAGTTACTAAATATATAATACGAGCCAACAGATCTCATTTATTATTGTCATGTATTCCGTATGACATGATAAACATAGCCACAATATTCCAAAGCCGAGTTTGAACCAAGCTGATTATAATTAATACAACTAATTATTTTACAATAACATCAAACAATTAAACTACATAAAGGTATTAGTAACAGGCTCACAGCTAAATTAAACACTTCATTAATAACTTGGCAATATTCCATAGTAGCTGTGTGTCAAATTGTTGACACTGTGTGTCTCTGGCCGGAGACCAATTATGTCAGTTTGTTTGTTGGTTATAATCGAATCAAATCGATATATGTATGTAGTATATAGTTTATCACGTAGTACGCGAACAAATTGTTAATTGAGAGATATAGCAGTTGATTTTAACGAATATATACTGCTGGTAATGATCGTGTTAATATTCAGAGTACGCTGTTGAATTACTTGTTTTGAATGTTTTTTTTTTTCATCTACCTTCTGCTAAAGTTTGCCTAGGCATTAAATTGTGATATTAGTAGTTGTAGCGTCATTGAAATGCTAAGTAGCCCGATCTAATTACACCTGAATTACCTTAGCCGGAGCAGTAGAGTTTAATTAAACCAGACGAGTCGCTCACGGCGACTCTTTGCACACGTTAGCTTTGGTCATAACCATGAGAAACGAGCGATGTGAGTCATATTACATAGTCCAGTCAAAATAGACATTTGACTTAGACATAATTCGCAACATAATTCGTGCTCTCCGAAGCATTGGGCAAGCGATAATTAACAATTTAATACGCACATAACTTCGGCAAGTTAGTGGTGCGCGCCGTGGATTCGAACCTGATACCCTCTGCAAAGCAGTCCGTTGGTGTCTCCACTAGGCTATCGCTGCATGTACCTTATTCCACTTTAATCATTAGCAATATTACCATTCTTTCAATGTACAATACATTTTATGTAATTACTAGAGGAAGCCAGCAGCTACGCCTGCATTTTTTTAAAATTTACCCGTTTTGGCCGATCCCGTGGGAATTTCGGGAAATCCCTTCTTAGTGCACCCCTACGGTCCCCAAGGAACATACATGCCAAATTTCAGCTTCCTGCGCCCAATAGTTTCGGCTGTAGCGTGTCTGTCAGTCAGTCAGTAACGCAAGGATTTTATATATTAAGATGAATTTTGTAATTGTTAAAACCGCGACATCTCACGAATGGTGAGACGTACGAGAAAGAGTATCAGACCATTTTCGTACAAAATTTTATGATCTACAACTTTGTGTGACCTATTTCCACGAAAAAATTCACCGGTTTTAAGAAAAAATAAAAAACCTAAATTTTGTATGTTTGATCTTGGAAAAAAAGCAGAAGTAGAGAGTAGTAGATCCTCTATTGGAATTTTTTACATTTTATTTCTAATGATGTATTTAACGTTTCTGCCAAATTTTAGTTCTATGCAAATTATGTCTAGGTTATGACTTATTTTTTTATATTTTGACTGGACTATAATTCTACATTATTTATAAAAATAAATGTCTTCAGTGACGTCATGTTTTCTATTACTATTGTAAATGCAAAAGTTTGGGACAATGGACGGATGTTTGTTACTCTCTCACGCATAAGCTACTGAACTAATAAATGAGAAAGTAGATTACAGTAACTACTACCAAAAATACTTATCCTATAACAACAGAAAGCCGAAAGATGTACATATCTCGTTACCCGTAACATACACAAGTGAAAATAAAATAAAAGAATTAAAACCAACAAAGGGCACAATACCATTCTATTTTCCAAAAATAAAGAAAGTAAATGATTCAAGTATTACAACTAATAAAACCTGTATAGTAAAAGAACCAAAAAAGGGTACTATCCCATATTATTTTACTAAAAGACCTAAAACTAAACCATCCTTGACACATGACTTTAAGGAGGTAAATATCTTTTTTCGGACCTAAAAATATTAACTCTCCATCATTCCAAATTCTTCACCAAAACATAGCTGGACTCACATCAAAAAGGGACCTAATCGAAATTACGCTAACAGATTTGCAAATAGAACACAACTTTCTACCTGAAGTTCTTTGTTTCTCTGAAACATTTTTAAAGGATGAAGAGGTAAAAAATGCAAAAATATCCAGCTATAACCTAGTATCAAGGTTTTGTAGGGGAAAAGGTCGGGGTGGTATAGCTATTTACCTTCAAAAAGGAATCAACTACAGGGAATTAGATGTTATTAAAAAGTTTGCACGCGAAAAGGTCTATGAATGCTGTGGAATTGAAGTAACATATTTAAAAATTATTATAATTTGTATCTATCGTACACCTCAATCAAAAGTAGATATATTCTTAGCATCACTTGACGGAATGTTTCATAAACTAATGTTTGACAGCAAATATAGTAAACACAAATTTATTTTAGCAGGTGACATAAATATTAATACACTTATTAAAAATAAAATAGTTCAAGATTTACATGACATATTACAGAACTATAATTTAACTTTGCATATTCAGGAACCAACTAGACAGAAATCTTGTATTGACCATATTATAAGCAATATAAAAAAAGGGACAAGTAGTAAAATTCTAAAACTCGGACTTTCCGATCACGACACAGCTCAACTACTGAGTTTAACTACAAAAATTAAATGTATACAACTTCCTAAATACTACATAACTAAAAGAGACTATTCGCAAGAAAATATTCTGAAATTCCGCGAATGTCTTGGGAACTTGAGTTTTAGTACAATGTACATGGAAAAGGATTTAAATGCAGCATTTGATTACTTCTATAAGGAGTTTTTATTGTTTTTCAATTTATGTTTCCTGATTCTTAAAAAACAATTATTCACAAACAACGTAATATAAAATGGATAACAAAGGGACTGCGTCGAAGCTGTAGAACTAAAAGGTATTTGCGTTTTTCTTTCTATAATAAACGGACTGTGGATAGCAAAATGAAATTTCATAATTACTCGAAAGTATTGCGGCATTGTATAAATAAGTCACAACAACTATATAATAATCATTTTATAAGTGACTCTAAAAACATATGCAGGGCAGCATGGAAAGTCATTAGTGATGATACAGGAAGACCCGAAAACCAGGACTTCATTAAGGAAATAAGAAAGGGTAATTAATCATATAGTAAAAAATCCCCAAGAAATAGCTAACTTATTTAACACTTACTTTATAGAACTCACAAACAGCAATCTTGGTAATATCTACAACACAAACAAATTTCATGCAAATAGCAGTATATTTTTGAAACCATTGTATAATGCAGAGGTTCATAATATTATATTATCCTTAAAAAATACTAATTCAGTTGGGTACGATGGGATTGCGACTCAAATAATAAAAAAATGTGTGGATATTTTAGTTCCAATTTTAAAGTATTTAATTAACCTTTCCTTTGAGCAAGGCATATTCCCTAATAGCTTAAAAATATCAATAGTTAAGCCACTGTTAAAAAAAGTAGATAAACTTGAAATGAGCAACTACAGACCCATAACGTTAATTCCAATATTCTCAAAAATTCTAGAAAAGGCAATGCATAAAAGACTAATTTCCTACTTAGATCAATTTAATCTAATAAAAAACGAGCAATATGGTTTTCAGAAAGGAAAATCAACGACACTTGCAATGTTCGATCTAGTAAATAGTATCCTTACGAATGTGGACAAAAAAAGGCGTACAACAGCAATACTATTTGATATGACAAAAGCTTTTGATTTTGTATCTCACAAACTGCTCTTAGAAAAATTGGAAAATTATGTTATTCGAGGACCGGCTTTTGAATGGACTAAAAGTTACCAACAAAATAGAGTACAATGCGTGGAGATAGCACATATGGGTGAAGATACAGTAGTCAAAAAGGAATACTCAGACTATGTTACAAACAATTACGGTGTTCCACAAGGAAGTATTCTTGGACCACTCTATTTTCTTATGTATATAAATGACATTCCTGACATTACTTCACATAAAACTATATTGTTTGCAGATGACATATCGATTATTGTGACTTGCAAAAATTCCTTAAATGACGAACTATATGATACTGAAATTAGTAACACTATTGACTCCGTTATAAAATGGCTTTGTAAAAATAATCTACACGTAAATTTGACTAAAACACAATGCATCCAATTTCAAACACACCGGTCAAAAATAGTTCCGAAAAATATTGTTTATAATGGCATCCAAATAAATGAAGTTTCTTCGGCCAAATTTTTAGGTCTGACGTTAGACAAGTTCTGTGACTGGAAAAAACACGTTGATAACGTCTGTAAGAAAGTTAATAGCTATGTGTACGTCCTAAATAAGCTAAGGAATACCTCAAATATAGAATCTTTATTGTTAGCGTACCATGGCTATGTGTCGGTCCTACGATATGGTTTAATACTATGGGGAAACTCAACAGATTCACAGAGAGCGTTTTTGTTGCAAAAGAGATGCATAAGGGCTATAGTTGGTATTTCGCCCTTTGAATCGTGCAAACCACATTTTAAAAAGTTCAAAATATTACCACTACCGAGTATGTACATTTTTGAAATTTGTGTATTTGTTAAGACTAACCCAAATTTATTTGTGAAAGCGAAAGACATTTACCAACGAAACACAAGACAGGGAGAGCGGCTAGTATTAGATGTAGTTCCTAGAACTACTTTATACAGTAAAAGCTGTTACGTAATGTACAAAAAAATTTTTAATAAATTACCATTACAATTACAAAATCTGCCATTATGTAGATTTAAAACAAAATTAAAAACATTGTTAATGGAAAAAATGGTCTACTCTGTTAATGAATGGCTCCTGTAATATTATATTGGTTTTTGATGTTTTTTGTAATAAGTTATTGATGTTATTTATTATTCACTGACATTTATTTTTATTTTTGACATTTTGTATTCTTATTTTAATTAATGCTATGCTATTACATAATTAATTCACATGCCAAATATCGGCTTAATAGATCTTAAGTACATACATTGTTACATGCCATCTGTATACTCTATTATATGTGAATAAATGACTATGACTATGACTATGACTATGACTAACGGATCCTGATCAAACTTAAAACTAATAAAACGGATGGTGATCAATGGACGCGAGTAGAATCTGGTTTTTGATATTGTTTCTTTTCAATTCTGAGACGATTGTATAAGTTACTGATAAACATACTGAAATATCCTTAATTGTCGGTAATAAATCAGTGTGTTCATAACACAAATAATCTTGTGTGGCCTGAATGGGAATCGAATGCACGAACCACTTAGCAGTTAAGGTCACTAACCATTAGACAAAAGTCTAGTCAATATGTAGTAGGTTGTAGGTATATAATTTTAACCGCACTGCATTCCATAAGTTTTAACTTCAAGCCCTTTGCAAACAATCTGTTAGTCTCTTTACTGGTGTTTTGCTGCTTGTTGCATTATATGCTGTAATCTTTTAAATAATAATAAGCATAAATATCATCATCATCATCAGCCTTTACCAGTCCTCTGCCGGACTAGGCCGCTCCTTTGAAAGGAGGAATTGGCCTACTATACCACGCTGGTCAAACGGGTTGGTATAGGGTTTGTATCAAGTTTTCCTTCTCTTACAGTGCTGTTCTCTGCATAGTATGGTCCCTCTGTCGGCTCTTACGACACCCATGGGATGATATGGGGTGGTGACATTCCGTATTCTTAATCCGTCACCACACGGCATAAATATGGAAGCTTTTTATTTTGTTTTAGTGCCCTATTAGAACAATACAATAGAACTCAAAATATGCATTTTTAACTCAAGAAGGCCGTTTTATGTTCTTGTTAATATTGACGAAGTCGTTAATGACTTTTATAGCCATCAGTTTTAATTAAATTAAATTCTCTAAAAGATAATTAATTTAAAGCCCTAATCTTAATATATAAAATCCTTGCGTTACTGACTGACTGACAGACACGCTACAGCCGAAACTATTGGGCGCAGGAAGCTGAAATTTGGCATGTATGTTCCTTGTGGACCATAGGCGTGCACTAAGAAAGGATTTCCCGAAATTCCCACGGGATCGGGCAAAACGGGTAAAATAAAATAAAATGCGGGCGTAGCTGCGGGCGTCCTCTAGTAAAATATAAAATTCTCAATTAACTGGAGTATCGCTTTTATTTTTATGGTTAGCATCTTAGTGTAAATTAATGAAATAAATTTTGTAGACTAATTCATGCATTGTTATTCTCTGCTCCACCGATCTTATAGGTGACATAATAAACTCACAAAGCTTAAACTACTAAAACTACATCATCATCATCAGCCTTTAACAGTCCACTGCTGGACTAGGCCTCTCCTTTGAAAGGAGGAATTGGCCTACTATACCACGCTGCCCAAACGGGTTGGTATAGGGTTTGTATCAAGTTTTCCTTCTCTTACAGTGCTGTTCTCTGCATAATATTATGATATGGGGTGGTGACAATCCGTATTCTTAATCCGTCACCACACGGACAATTTAAAATTGTTATATGTACCTTCGCTTAAAAACATGTAAATTGATGAAGCATTTTTACTTTTACGTGAAATTATTATTTATCTTATTAGCACATTCATCCGATGGGCCATCGGTATTATATTTTATATTTTCACCTAAAACTTCTTTGTAGTATTTTGTCATGAAATCAGTAGATTTTGAAACACACACAACCAGCTGACGTCATGATAAACGGGTATTATCTTTTTATCATTATGGGATTAAAATATAATCAGGCCACGGTTAGAGCTTGTTTTCTAATGTTTCATTTTTGTTATACTGATGTTATTACTTTAGTAATGTATTAAAAATATTAATATCTAGCCTGTTAGTAGACTCGGTAGCCATAGTTCTCTACATTTACGTAACAAATTTTCTTTCACTATCCTATATTCAAAACATCGACTCGTTAAAAGATTTATTAATTCATACAGAAGTTAATTATAATGTATGAATTTAATCCCATGAATCTTCATCCTACCCGAGCATATTTGTAATGAAATTATCATGTTTCGGCTTAACGTAATTTTCTCGTAGACTATGTCTTTTGAAAAGCACACATCGTGCGTTCGAAGAGATTGTGTGTTAATTAGGAGTGAAGCTAAGGCTTCGTTGGAGTATAATTCTTGTTCTCTATAAGCAACGTAGTAGGTTCTTTTTTAAAACGATTAGTTATTCTTAATGCGCAACAAAAGATTGTGTATTTATTTTGAAGTCATTGTCAAGCTCTACAAGTATTTTTATCTTAGTACGTACTTTTATAGTATCGCTAGGTATCTTGTAATCCACTATTGAAGATGGCACGTAACGCACGTTAGATTGCCGGGTAGAGGTATCAAAATTAGTTTTTTCTTTCTTTTAAGCTTTCGCGACTTGTAATATCAATGTTATGCTTTTACATCGCTTAATTATCTGAAATTAAATGTGAGATACCTTATAATTCACCTTAATTCGTTTTTCAGATAATGGAAGTACTTTGAGTATAATCTATCAGAAGTAGTATCAATTCGTCTACCAAGTAATTTATGGCTTTCCTCCTTAGAATGCGGAAGGAACTAAGCATAAAAGTCCCTATCAAAACAAACCTACAAAGATAAACAAAATAAACAAGTAGACAGGTGAAGGTCGGAAGTCATAAAAAGAAACTACCCGTCGTTCTTCAACTTTCGTTCAAACTTTAGATGGTCACAATATTTTCAAATAGTATTAAAATCGAACGCTCAAAAACGTAACTTTGGACAAACAATGCTAGTTGTTTTCCATTTTCACTTGATGTATACGAAAACATTTTTGTATCTGAAATATTAAAATCTTTAGTTTTCATCTCACGGATATATATCGCCTTTTTTATGTATTGGTTTTATTTCTTAGTTATTTAAAATTAGAATTTATTGTTTTTTTTTTTATGTATAAATAGGCACCTTGTAAAAGTTTAATTTTCATCACGAATGGATAAAACATTTAACACATTTCATACACGAAAAAAAAAATCTATATACCCATATGGGTATATAGATTTTTTTTTTCGTGTATGAATATTTTAGATGATAGCATCAAAGTAATGATATTTCCATGATTACACAGTAGAGTAGTTAAAGATTAATATAATGGTAGGAGTATAATTTTGCAATATCTTTTAAGCTTTCGCCATGAAATGGTATAATTTTGATAGATATTGAATTCGTTATAATCCTCAGTATTAGAAGATCTATTATAATCTTCAGCGGCAAATTATAGCGAAAAAAATTGACAAAAATATCACTACTCACACTCGTCAGAGAAGTGGTCCATAAACGAATACCTACATATCCTTTTATCTTCGTGCTATGAGCATAGTAGTTTCATGGGATGATTATTAAAATTATATTTCCTAGCCCGAAACGCAGCACCTTTTGGGTGAGAAAGGTGAGATTGTTGCCATTAATGCGCATTCGTTACAAAAATCACAAAATTACTTGCCAGAGGTACTAGCCAGATTGACAGCTATTACAATATAAGCTTACTTTCAACTTCAAAGATATAAAACGTCCTTATCACCTTTTTAGCCAAATGCGAATTCAGCGCTACTCTGAATTCACATGATATTATAAGTTCGCTCCACAAACAGCGTATCTCCATTACCTACCGACTGCAGTTCTTCCATTCCGTTGAGCTAATACGCAGTTATTTTTACTATCACAGAGGTGGCTTTTCAACACAATTAAAAGAGTGGCGCTTAAAAATTGTCCCCGTAGTTACCGTCACTAATAAATCAGAATATAGTCGAATGAATGCATCGCCACAGCGGGCCGGTATTAAACAATTATTCAAATTACTGTTGCCGAAATAAGAATGATATGCAAATTGGGAAAGTGTACCGCTCGGCGACGCGTATACGGGGTACATCTGTATTATTGTTTCGGTTATAACAAATTTCTAAATAATACCGATTGTATTTGTCAAATTTGGATTTAGATACGTGTAAATTGAAGATAATATAATTTTATTTCATTATACAGGTGCCCTGCAATGGTATAGATAATAAGCTTACTTTTAAAGTTATACGAACCCAATATGACATGAACCTGATGTGATCTAGTTACAAACATATTCGTATTCTACATGGCTCTCCAGATAGATGTAGGCAGAGTTTCCAAGAGAGAATGACGTCATGTATTTTTGACGAGCGAACTTTATAACTAACATTTGGCTCAGTGTCATTTCTAGAAACAGGAAACATGCAGAATTCACGAAATTGAATTGGCACGATACAAACGTTACTCAACGCGTACGTGCGGTTTCATAAAAATTTTAATTAAAAATTTCACGCTTATCTTTAACTTATCCCTCTACTATTTCCCTGTTTTCGTGGTAACTTTTAGTAATTGTATTTACACCCTATTGAAATGATCCCAGAAGTATATATTATGGATTAATAGAAACTGATTTCAACTGCCGATAGCTATGAAGTTATTAAATGTATAATATCAAAACAGCGCGAGTTCGAATATCAACAATTCGAAACTCGCTCCCACGACAAATATTTGTTCTAGTACGTATATAGATTACAGCAAACAACTCAGAATCGATATTACTGTCTGCGTTGTACTTACCGTGGCAAGGTTATCACACACTAAATTTGACTAGAACATGAATCAACTATAGTGTAAAAATTGTTTAACACACTTTTGCAGACGCGAATAGGTCACACAACGCTTTATAGTAGAACGTTTATGATTTTTTTCGTTTTAATTGTTTGACAAAATATAGTCAAAAACGCATCTTCTTTTAACTATGTATTATAGGTAAATGATAAAAATATTCTGTGCTTGAATCATCGTCATCATCTTAGCACTATAATTATTGCGTGCACCTCTAGCTAGCGCTTTAACGCCGGACAAAAAGCCTTGTCAGACACAAAACAACAACTTGTGGATCATAGAAAGTATTGTGGCGATGGAACCTACAATACACAGGGTAGTGTCAAAACGGCGAGGCGGCCACTTAATAACTACGCCATACGAGTACTGGACCACGGAGTCTTTATAGACTCACGCCTATATCCCCGAAGGGGTAGGCAGAGGTGTAACATTACACCCACATTTCGCCATGAATTTTTAGGTCCCACGTAATAGGGGGCGAGCCTATTGCCGTTACCGGGCACATCATCAGACTACCTGCTGCTATTGAGAATTCGGAAAACCCAGTAACACTTTTGCCCGACTCCGGAATCGAACCCAGGACCTCCGATCAGCTGTTATTTTTAATAAAAATAATAAAAATTAAAAAGTATTGTGGTGATGGAACCAACAAAACACAGCATAGTGTTAAAACGGCGAGGCGACCACTTAATAACTACGCCAAACGAGTATAAGTCCAGGCACAGGGTCCAGAATAGTAGCAGAATATTGTCTCGTCTTTTTACGGATATTTGGAGTATCTTTTAGACTTTTGCTTACATTCATGGTTATATACATACATGAGTGTTTGAGTTTTGTGTTCTATAGTATAGCAAATTCTTTGATATTCGAGTACCTACAGTGAAGATTATTTTCATTTTACTCGTAGATACTTGCATTACCAAACCCAGGAAGTCTTTTTTTGCAAAGTAGGTGATTTTTTTCCAATTTTAAACTATCTTTATATCTTTATTTTAGTCCGTTTTAAAAGAAACAATTAAGAGCGGCTGCATGTATATAATAAGGCCAGGTATATGTATATAATATAAAAGGTATATGAAAAAGTAAATAGATCGGCGTACCATCAACCGAATCGTTCCTCGACAAAACAACCACAAAACTTCAATCGATCGTTTTTTGATTAATCGGTCCTCTACAACTATCGACAGACAACTCAATGTGTATTTTCAGGTATTGGAGCGAGCGTGTCCTCGACTAGAAAGTCGATCTATGACAATTTTTGTTGTATTACCTCGCTGCTTTTATACTAATAATGAACTTTACATATATATGCAAGATAAAGACATGTCCTTAAAAGCTTATTCATTAAAAAACTTGATAATAAAGCTTTCAATACACTTCATTACATATTTCATGATTTTAAATTACATTTAATGTTTAGTAATTAAATAAAAATTTGCCAGATCACTATTAAAAATCCAATCATTAAAATTTCTGAGAGGAATTATGTGTTCGAGAATATTTTTGCATGCTATGACTGTAGGGGTATCATGGGCAATGGCATTCTGTGGAGTAAATCATGTTTCCTTTCAGTTTATACTATTGGGCTTTGTCCAGATGATAATTAAAACCCACTCAGTATTTGTTTGCCCATGTAAAACGTATCAGTTATATTTATTTTAAATTGACGTACATGGTTGATACAGATTTTAAATTTTACAATAAAAGTTAAGATTTTATTGTATATTTAGTATTAGTATGATTGATATATTCGTACTTTGTGATCACTATGTCGTTACCCCCATTTTCTCTCTAATTTCTCAAAATGACTATACCTGCCATAAAGCAAAAGGTGCAAATCTTTATTACTGTTAATAAAAATGCATCTAAGCACTTCAGTTTCATCTTTCATTTCATAAGAACATATCAGTATTGTAAGAACTCCTCTAAAAACTCCAATATCTCTCATCCTTTTACTACGAAATGCATGGCATTAAGCTGCAGTAATACGTCTGCAAGAAAAATAGTTACTAATGCTATTTTATGTTATTCATTAATAATATAATTTGATGCGTCTGCCTGCAAAGTATATTCTAAGTTGACGTAATAAAGATGTCATTAATTGCCAAGTTTCTTTTATTTTTGCAATAAATAGTCTTGTTGTTTAACATCTACTATACGTAAATTTTTTATTTTGTTTTAAAAATAATGTAAAATTTTGTACACGTCTGCTCATCATCATGTCATGCTCATGTTGAGCTTCGGAGCTAATTTTTATCAATACCTGTTTTGGTATTGATAGTTCAAGGTCTTGTTTCCGATGACGTCATTGTAATATAAGCACACTCGCTTCATTGACACGCACGGATTGTTTGGGGAAAATATGTAACTATGATTTCATAAAGCTGTTATACTCAAATTAAGCATTAAAGTTCAAAGTATGCTTTTGTAGGTACTCTTAATAAATATTTTTATAAAGACAAGCTTTCGGTTTGTTGATGAAATGTATCGTGTTCATCTAGTGAGATTCAATAACAAATATCTAAATAAACTTTAATAGTTGTATTTTTGCATAGTGGCATAATAATTGTTTAATGAAACAAATTTATCTGATGTTTCAGCTAGGCATCACCTTATTATACTGATCTCTCTCATTTAATGAATTACCGTCTAAATAAGATGTTTTTAGATTTCATATTTTACAGCGCTAAGCACAGTATAGGATCATTAAAGATCCTTCCTTTGCACTTGCAATGGCACACACAAGCTACATAACAGTGCACTGCTATATTGGTGTACCAGCTTCCATAAAGTTCGGTTGGCTGTTGATTGGTCACTATGTTTTCGCAGTGCATTTAGGTTTGTTTTCGACACACTTGCATAACCTTTCATTTCAATTTTGAATTTTATATTATAGCATCATGCTTGTGCCAAAGATTAAGCCACGTTCATATATAAATGAGGGCGAGAGATACCGAAATCGGTCATGTGTTTTCTGCTAATCAGACTAAGAATCTATAAAGTGCTAGGTTCGGTCCCGAAATTCTACTCGCTTAACCCAAATATATTGAACAATTTTGAAGACGTACAACATGACTGAAGTAAACTCTAACAGTGTACCAGCTGATCCACATGTCAAACTCATGAAGACTGATGGGCTGCTTGAAAGATAATATCCCTACAGAGAAGCTGTTGGATCTCTCATACATACATGCAGCAACAGTAAGCAGGCCAGACATTTTGTTTGCAGTCAGTCAGGTAAGTAGATTTTTAAATTGTCATGATGAAACTCACTGGAATGCTGTCAAGAGAATACTAAAGTGCCTAAAAGATACTAAGGATTTAGGATTATGTTACACATCAAAGTCAGACAGCACTGATCTAACAGGATACAGTGATGCTGACTTTGCCAATAATGTTGAAACTAGACGTTCAACAACTGGATATGATTTCCTCAAAAAAGGAGCAGCAATTACCTGGTCTCAAAGACAACAAACAGTGGCCCTATCCACAACAGAGGCAGAGTTTTAAGAGGCTATATGGTTGAGTCAATTTTTACAAGAAATAAGTGACTATAAACGAGAGTGTGTAATTATAAATATTGACAACCAAAGCGTTAGTACTATTCTTTATTCTGTGACCAAAGTGCAATTAATGTTTTCAAAAGTAGTGAATTTCACAAGCGTTGCAAACACATAGATATTACAACTTCATTAAAGAAAAATACCCTGAAAATGTTATCAGTCTTAATGATGTCAACACAAACCAGCAATATGCTGATATCTTTACCAAAGCATTGTCTAAGGATAAATTCATATCTATGAGATGCAACATAGGAATGTGTAAACTTAATAGTTATAAGTAGCTTTCTTTTCTTTTGTGTAACAATAAAACTTGTTACTAAATATGATTTGTGTTGCACGTCTAAAAGTTTTGTGCTTTATGTTAAATGTAGAGGAAGGCTCTAATTTGGAGAGAGAATTGTAATGTAATTCATATTCACCAGCTATTGCGTACACATATATATATATATATATGGCATTAAATTAAAATTAACATTTCAATAGTATAGGTGGCCACTCCCAAACCGCTTAGCCCGCACGCAGTTTGTGAATATGAATATATATATATATATATATATTTATATATATATATATTATATATATATATATTTCGTATTTTTAGTTTTCTTGTCTCTGGCAGCACAACTTTTGTTTCAGTATTCGTTTTGATCACTACGAGAAAGTTCTTTGTATAAATTTATTCAACTAAAATAAACAGTAATTAATTTGTAAACCGTCTTCTACTTATTTAAAATTCATAAATTTCACCACCGATTTATTATTCATATCCGTGTCTAATATGAAGTTATGTAATTTGTATATACAGTTCTTGCGTTACTGACTGACTGTCAGACAACGCACAGCCGAAATTTGGCTAAACTACATTACTGGGCGTTAGCTCTTCGGGAAAGGTAGCGGAGCACTTAAAGATTATTATCGAAAATTCCTGCCTAGGGAGAAAAGGCGTGTAACTTTTTCTCGACACACGCACGGAGCCGTTGTAACGTAATACTAAGTCATCATCATCCTCTTAGCGTTATCCCAGTTTTTAATCTGGGGTCCGCTTTCTAGTCTAACCGGATTTGGCTGAATATTAGCTTTTCCACGGAGCGACTGCCTGTCTGACTTCCGCAACCCGAAGGGATAGCGATATTCCATGGTTTAGTGTCAGTTTATTTAGAAGGTACTGACGCCCTGTAACGACTGTCAAAGATCTTCATGACAACCGGGACCGACGGCTTAACGTGCTCTCCGAGGCACGGGACAAGCGATAATTAACAATTCAATACGCACATAACTCCGAAAAGTCATTGGTGCGCGCCGTGGATTCGAACCCGATACCCTCTGCATGGCAGTCTGTTGGTATATCCACTCGGCTATTGCTTGCCTTTAACGTAATACTACGTATTGCGTTATAATATCTCGCAGGCGCTTAACGCAGTGGGTGGAGCTAGTTTAGTCCAAAGAGCGCTTCGCTAGGAATTGTTACATTATAATATGGTCATGGACAGAGGCACAGGCAGTCTGTGACTCATTGGTCTATGACTATATAAGATGGGTGCGCGATCTAAATCGGTCACTTTCGCTAGACGTCGCGTCGCCTTGATGATGGTTGTAGTGACAACCAAGAATTATTCTTCTACTTCCCTATCTACTGTCCCGCTGGGGGTAAGCATATTCTAGTTATCGGTGTGCCTATATGTTCTGTCTGTAGTATCTGTGTCTCCTAAGCATAACAGCCGATCTAGAGACAACCTGTTCCTGATCGGTTGTTGTGTATTTTCTGTGCTGTTTCCAGTACTCCCTACGGGCCACGACTGTCCCTACGGGGCTGCACCTGTCTTCTCCCTACGGGCTACAACTACGAGTTGCTGGTGCCGTGCTACTACCAGTCGCCGCCTACGCATCAGCTCCTGCTTGAGAGCTTTCTACAGCCAGGCCACGGACGCCCGACTGCAGCACCGGCTTACGCCTGAGCCATACCGCTCAGCCCACATCGGCTGCACCGCCTGAGCCTCCGCTAAGCCTGCACTTCGACCACCGAGCTGCCTGCCCAGCGTGCAGTTCGGCCAGCTCACTGGCGACCCTACGAGCAGCTACCCTGCGAGCGTCGCAGAGCAGCAGGAGTCTACATTCCAGCCTTCAGGCCAGTGCTTACCTAGTTCGGTCTTACTGTATGTAAGCGGTAGTGAGACGTAATAAAAATCCTGTTCAGTCTAGCAGTGTTTCTATCGAACCCTGACAATTCTACCTGAGACCCCGTCTCACCGTGAGGAAAAAATAAAAAAATTTATAATTATTTCATTATTCGTTTAGTCCATTCTAGTTACAAAATATTAGAACGAGCCAACAGATCTCATTTATTATTGTCATATTATTCCGTATGACATGATAATTATAGCCACAATATTCCAAAGCCGAGTTTGAACCAAGCTGATTATAATTAATACAACTAATTATTTTACAATAATATCAAATGATCAATCTACATAAAGATATATAGATAACAGGCTCACAACTAAATTAAACACTTCAGTAACTTGGCAATATTCCATAGTAACTGTGTGACATATTGTTGACACTGTGTGTCTCTGTCCGGAGACCAATTATGTCAGTTTGTTTGTTGATTATAATCGAATCAAATCGATATATGTATGTAGTATATAGTTTATCACGTAGTACGCGAGCAAATTGTTAATTGAGGGATATAGCAGTTGAATTTAACGAATATATACTGCTGGTAATGATCGTGTTAATATTCAGTGTATGCTGTTGAATTACTTGTTTCTAATGTTTTTTTCTTCACCTACCTTCTGCTAAAGTTTGCCAAGGCATACAATTGTGATATTAGTATAAAATCATAGTAGAAGCGTTATTGAAATGCAAAGTAGCCAGATCTAATTACACCTGTATTACCTTAGCCGGAGCAGTAGAGTTTAATTAAACCAGACGATTCGCTCACGGCGACTCTTTGTACACGTTCGCTTTGGTCATAACCATGAGAAACGAGCGATGTGTGTCATATTATATAGTCCACTCAAAAAATACATTTGACTTAGACATAATTTGCATAGCGCTGAAAATTGGCAGAGACGTTAAATACATTATTATAAATAAAATGTCAAAAATCCCCATCGATCCTACTTCTCCATTTTTTTAGCCAAGATCAAACATACTAATACTACAATAATAATTATTATTGACACGTTATTATGTGACTGTTTGGCATTATTCTTTATGTTTTTATGATTAAGTTTGTCGTCATTTACTTCCAATCTATTAGCGTATTTAAGTAACAATTAGTATTGTATCACACAACGTCATCCTGTACTGATATGCATATATGTGTCATCTTGTACCGTGTATCTTGTAACCATGATGTGTACATAGTAAGAAACATAGTTTAATTGAGACGAAACTGTAAAATATAGCTTCTAAGAATTTATTCCCGCACTATGTTTTGTTTTGTGTCAAATAAAAAAAATACACAATTAAGGTTTTTTTAATTTTCTCGAAAACGGTGGATTTTATCGTAAAAATAGGTGAGAAAAAGTTGTAGATTATATTTTGTACAAAAATGTTCAAGACACTTTTTCTCGTACGACTCACCATTCGTGAGATATCGCGGTTTTAACGATTACAAAATTTATATTTTACATAAAATGCACACATTTCCGCTATTTATTGAAAGAAAGGTAATATTGCTAATGATTAAAGTGGAATAGGTTACAGGCAGCGATAGCCTAGTGGAGACACCAACGGACTGCTATGCAGGGGGTATCGGGTTCGAATCCACGGCGTGCACCACTGACTTTTCGAAGTTATGTGCGTATTCAATTGTTAATTATCGCTTGCCCGGTGCTTCGGAGAGCTCGTTAAAACATCGGTCTCGGCTGTCATGAAGATCTTTGACAGTCGTTACGTAGTCGGGTGTCAGTACCCTCAAATAAATTGATACTGGTCTAAACCATGCAATATCACTATCCCTTCGTGTTGCGGAGGTCAGACGGTCGCTCTGTGGGAAAGCTGATATTCTGTCAAATCTAGTTAGACTAGTAGACAAGCGGACCCCAGGCTCCAAGGCGTGCCCTATTAGAATAATACAATAGAATTCAAAATATTCATTTTTAATTCAAGAAGGCCGTTTTATATTCTTGTTATTATTGACGAAGTCGTTAATTACTTTTATAGCCATCAGTTTCAATTAAATTAAATTCTTTAAAAGAGAATTAATATAAAGCCCTAATAAAATATAAATTCTCAATTACCTGGAGTATCGCTTTTATTTTAATGGTTAGCATCTTAGTGTAAATTAATGAAATACATTTTGTAGACTAATTCTTGATTGTTGCTTTGCTGCCACATCCTTGCGTTAGTGACTGACTGACAGACACGCTACAGCCGAAACTATTGGGCGCAGGAAGCTGAAATTTGGCATGTTTGTTCCTTGGGGACCGTAGGGGTGCACTAAGAAGGGATTTCCCGAAATTCCCACTGGATCAGCCAAAACGGGTAAATTTAAAAAAATTGCAGGCGTAGCTGCTGGCGTCCTCTAGTCTGATGTAAAATCACACATCCTGAGTCTTCACGGACATCTATACTAATATAATAAAGCGGAAGAGTTTGTTTGTTTATTTGTTTGTTTGTTCAAACGCGGTAATCTCAAGAACTACCGGTCGGATCTGAAAAATTCTTTATGTATACGATAGCCCAGTTATTCCGGAAGGCTATAGGCTATATAACATAACGCTTCGACCCTTTGGGGCCGGGCAAAAGGCTAAAAAGGCTAATAGATAATGTCGGCTAATCTCAGGAACTAGCAGTCGGATTTAAAAAATTGTTCTTGCCTAAGATAGCCCAATTATTCCGGCAAGCTATAGGCTATACAAAATTACGCCACAACTTTTAGGCGCCAGACAAAAATAATAAAATGTTCAAACAAGAAGGAGGGAGGGTTGGGTCAAAGGCAAAAAAAGGGTAAACGAATAGGATACAATCTTTATGGGTATCGTTTTCAAGATTTTCGGGACGCTGATTAATAATATGAAATTTATTTAGTGATCCAAGATGGCGGACCCGCGGACGGGAAATCAAAGATGGTGGATAAGAAAATTTAAAAAATCAATATTTGTATCGCCTTCAATATTTTAAGGGGTGGGGAATCGAAATACAACATGTCATGCTCTATTTCGTGATCAAAGATGTCGGATGGGAAATCAAGAATGGCGGATGGGAAAATTTTAAAAATCAATATTCGTATCGTCTGCAATGTTAAAAGGGATGAGGAATCCAAATACAACATCTGTTTCGTGATTCAAGATGGTGGATGGGAAATCACAGATGGCGGATGGGAAATCAAAGATGGCGGATGGGAAAAAATTTAAAAAATCAATATGGGTATCGTCTCTGATGATTTAAGGGATGGAGAATCCAAATACAACATATATTTCGTGATCAAAGATGGTGGATAGGAAATGAAAGATGGCGGACGGGATTTTTTTTAAATCGGTATGGGTATCGTCTCCGATATTTTGAGGAATGGGGAATTCAAAAACACCATCTATTTCGTGATCAAAGATGGCGGATGGGATTTTATTTTTAAATCAATATGGGTATCGTCTCCGATGTTTAAAGGGATGGGGAATCTAAATACAACATCTATTTCGTGATTCAAGATGGCGGATGGGAAACCAAAGATAGCGGATGGGAAAAAAATTTAAAATCAATATGGGTATTGTCTCTGATGAAGTGATGATTTAATGGTTTGTGAATACAAATACAACATCAATTTCGTGATCAAAGATGGCGGATAGGAAATCAAAGATGGCGGACGGGATTTTTTTTTAAAGTCGATATGGGTATCGTCTCCGATATTTTAAGGAATAGGGAATTCAATATTATATAAAAATCTATGTTTGTTTGTTCATCATTTATAGACTCTGAAATTATAAGAGATTAAGCGCTAAGTCAAGGGTAACCTTGGTAAAGGGTCTTGGAAAAAAAGGGAATTAAATAAAAACTCTTAAAAGGCGATACGGAGTTCGCTGGGTCAGCTAGTAATATATATATACTATGTCCGTGCAGGAAAATCGCAGAGTGTAAACCACCGAAAATACATATTATAATCATGACATTAAGACAGTGTGTTCGATTTACTTCATATTTCACTACTAAGCAGGTAAAATAGGGGTTGAACACACTAATCCCTGATTTTAAAGCTATCACTATCAAAACTACTTATATTACACTAAACCATAACGTCGTTAAAACTACAAGTAGCCGTACTTTGTAAGAATGTTCATAATAAAAACCAGACGCCTAAGCCGTTTGTAATAACGTAGAAATGCCATGATCTCGCAGTAATAGTTACTGAAACGCTATGCAGGAATTTAATTTTACTAGTATTTTCAAAGGCGGGCTAAGAACTTAATTAAACTGAGTAAGCCTCTTTTACTGGAGCTTCACATAATAAATTATATCCGGATTATGTTGAGATGGGCAACTTAATAACAATATGGTATGAAGTTGAGCTGAGTAAGAAAAGATGGACAATTAAGAGCTGGTTTCTTGTGTTGAAGAATCTGTACCGTGTATGTTATGTGATAAGCGTGTCCGTGCGTTGTTGTGGCCGTGGTCGGTGCATATTGAGATTTATGTACTCACTTCGGTAACTTATAAATTTTCTTGCTAGATCTAGATGCCGCAGATCAGTTTACTTTAGTATATTTGAAAGACGGTTGAAATAATATCAAAAGAAACTAAAGTGAGCGGTAAATTCACTCCTGAGTGAGCATTAAATAAGTGCTTTTTATGCACCTGCGTACAAGTAGAAATTAAAGTGTAAGTATTATATTTTAGAAGTGGTTAATCTCATAAACACGTCATTAAGACGCCAAATATAAAAATTAGGGCAGTTTATACTTCGTAACTAATTGTATTTCGCTAGCTCGCTTCAAGCTCGTGTCTCGCGCCATATTGAAATCAACCGAATGTCTGAACCTTACAATCCTATCAGACTTGTCGTCTACACAAAGAACCTCTCCACATTGTATCGTCTACAAGACTGTATTATACAATCTTATTTCAAGAGATAGACCCAGTTCTTGAAGAAAGTACGTAATCTCCGTGCTTCAAGATAATGTTTATAGTATTTGCTATAATAAGGTTGATTTGTGTATTATGAAAAGTTGAGACAATTTTATTTAGAGGTATTATTTTGTAGAAGGCCACACACACACACAAAAATTATTTTGAATAAACCTTGAATATTTCCCAGAAATATTCAAGGTTTATTCAAAATAATTTTTTGTATTATATTTACAGCATGGGTGGCGTAGTGGTTTAAACTGCCGCGTTGGCGCTTTTGACGCTGCGCTAAGTGTTGCTAGCTTGATCCCTGCACGTCACAACCAGACTTGCTGTGACTGTGTGATCCACAAATTGTTTTTTTGTGACTAGGTGTTCTTTGTGACCATTGGTCGAATGTTTGTAGTGAACAATTTCCTATATTTTATTCTTATCTTAGCCTACTGCCTAATCTCGTCAGTTGGTATCTTTATGATGGGTGAAAATTGAAAATAAAACTTTTTTTTCTAAAACTAACATACCAGTATAAACATATATTTGTCTTTAATTTATTTCATTATTATATGTTTTTTTTATTATCATCACCCTTTAACAGTCCACTGCTGGACTAGGCCTCTCCTTTGAAAGGAGGAATTGGCCTACTATACCACGCTGGCCAAACGGATTGGTATAGGGTTTGTATCAAGTTTTCCTTCTCTTACAGTGCTGTTCTATGCATAATATGCTCCCTCTGTCGGCTCTTACGACACCCATGGGATGATATGGGGTGGTGACAATCCGTATACCTAATCCGTCACCACACGGACAATTTAAAATTATTATATGTACCTTCGCTTAAAAACATGTAAATTGATGAAGCATTTTTACTTTTATGTGAAATTATTATTTATCTTATTAGCACATTCATCCGATGGGCCATCGGTATTATATTTTATATTTTCACCTAAAACTTCTTTGTAGTATTTTGTCATGAAATCAGTAGATTTTGAAACACACACAACCAGCTGACGTCATGATAAACGGGTATTATCTTTTTATTATTATGGGATTAAAATATAATCAGGCCACGGTTAGAGCCTGTTTTCTAATGTTCCATTTGTGTTGTACTGATGTTATTACTTTAGTAATGTGTTAAAACTATTAATTTCTAGCCTGTTAGTAGACTCGGTAGCCATAGTTCTCTACCTTTACGTAACAAATTTTTTTCATCGACTCGTTAAAAGATTTATTAATAAAACTAAAAACTAAAACTTCTTTGTAGTATTTTGTCATGAAATCAGTAGATTTTGAAACACACACAACCAGCTGACGTCATGATAAACGGGTATTATCTTTTTATTATTATGGGATTAAAATATAATCAGGCCACGGTTAGAGCCTGTTTTCTAATGTTCCATTTGTGTTGTACTGATGTTATTACTTTAGTAATGTGTTAAAACTATTAATTTCTAGCCTGTTAGTAGACTCGGTAGCCATAGTTCTCTACCTTTACGTAACAAATTTTTTTCATCGACTCGTTAAAAGATTTATTAATTCATTCAGAAGTTAATTATAATGTATGAATTTAATCCCATGAATCTTCATCCTACCCGAGCATATTTGTAATGAAATTATCATGTGTCGGCTTAACGTAATTTTATCGTAGACTGTGTCTTTTGAAAAGCACACATCGTGCGTTCGAAGAGATTGTGTGTTAATTAGGAGTGAAGCTAAGGCTTCGTTGGAGTACAATTCTTGTTCTCTATAAGCAACGTAGTAGGTACTTTTATAAAACGATGAGTTATTCTTAACGCGCAACAAAAGATTTTGCATTTATTTTGAAGTCATTGTCAAGCTCCACAAGTATTTTTATTTTAGTACGTACTTTTATAGTGTCGCTAGGTATCTTGTAATCCACTATTAAAGATATCACGTAACCTTGCAGCTGCTGTCGATGTCACAAGTTAGATTACCGGGTAGAGCATGGTATCAAAATTAGTATTTCTAAATACTTTCAAACTTTCGCGACTTGTAATATTAATGTTATGCGTTAACATCGCTTAATTATCTGAAAGTAAAGGTGAGATACCTTATAATTCACCTTAATTAGTTTTTCAGTTAATGGAAGGACTTTGAGTATAATTTATCAGAAGTAGTATAATTTCGTCTACCAAGTAATTTATGGCGTTCCTCCTTATAATGCGGCAAGAACTAAGCATAAAATTCCCTATCAAAACAAACCTGCAATGATAAACAAAATAAACAAGTAGACAGGAGAAGGTCGGAAGTCATAAAAACAAACTACCCCTCGTTCTTCAACTTTTGCTCAAACTTTAGATGGACACAATATTTTCAAATAGTATTAAAATCGAACCCTCAAAAACGTAACTTTGGACAAACAATACTAGTTGTTTTCCATTTTCACTTGATGTATACGAAAACATTTTTGTATCTGAAATATTAAAATCTTTAGTTTTCATCTCACGGGTATATCGCCTTTTTATGTATTGTTTTTTTTTCTTAGTTATATAAGTTTAGAAATTATTGTTTTATTTATGTGTAAATATGCACCTAGTAAAAGTTTAATTTTCATCACAAATATATAAGACACTGAACATGGCTGATAGCATCAAAGTAATGATATTTCCATGACCTCACAATAGAGTAGTAAAGATTAATATAATGGTAGGAGTATATCTTTTAAGCTTTCGCTATGAAATGGTATAATTTTCATAGATATTGAACTCGTTATAATCCTCAGTATTAGAAGATCTATTATATAATATTCAGCGGCAAATATAAGAAAAAAATGTCAAAAATATCACTACTCACACTCGTCAGAGAAGTGGTCTATAAACGAATACCTACATATCCTTTTATCTTCGTGCTATGAGCATAGTAGTTTCATGCGATGATTATAAATATTATTTTTCGTAGCCCAATAACGCAGCATCTTTTGGATGAGAAAGGTGAGATTGTTGCCATTAGTGCGCATTCGTTTCAAAGATCACAAAATTACTTAACAGAGTTACTAGCCAGGTTGCCAGCTATTACAATATAAGCTTACTTTTCAACTTCAAAGATATAAAACATCCTTATTACCTTTTCAGCCAAATGCGAATTCAGCGGTAGTCTGAATTAAGTTCACTCCACAAACATCGTATCTCCATTACCGACTGCAGTTCTTCCATTCCGTTGAGCTAATACGCAGTTATTTTTACTATCACAGAGGTGGCTTTTCAACACAATTAAAAGAGTGGCGCTTAAAAATTGTCCCCGTAGTTACCGTCACTAATAAATCAGAATATAGTCGAATGAATGCATCGCCACAACGGGCCGGTATTAAACAATTATTCAAATTACTGTTGCCGAAATGAGAATGATATGCAAATTGGGAAAGTGTACCGCTCGGCGACGCGTATTAGGGTACATTTGTATTATTGTTTCGGTTAAAAAATATTCTAAATATAATAAACCAATTGTATTTATCAAATTCGGGTGTAAATTGAAGATAATATAATTTTATTTCATTATACAGGTGCCTTGCAATTTTATAGATAATTAGCTTACTTGAAAAGTTATACGAACCCAATATGACATAAACCTGATGTGATCTAGTTACAAACATATCCGTATTCAACATGGTCCTCCAGATAGATGTAGGCAGAGTTTCCAAGAGAGAATGACGTCAAATATTTTTGACGAGCATATAAAAAAACGAACTTTATAACATTTGGCTCACTGTCATTTCTAGAAACAGGAAACATGCAGAATTCACGAAATTGAATTGGTACGATACAAACGTTACTCAACGTGTACGTGCGGTTTTATAAAACTTTAATAAAAAAATTCACGCTTACCGCAAATGAAAGAAAAATGCTGAATTGTTAGCGCGTACTGGAACTTTATTTTAATGTTCATTCAGTTTCTCTTACATAACAGAAGAGCTAGTCAATGAGAAAATCATTCAAGTAACAGCATAATATCTAATCAAAATGTATCTAAAGTTAGAAGCAATCTAACCAATACTAACACAGGACATATTATAACTGATTATGTACATGTAATAGCCTATATACACCTTATGTATTCTTTCATACAATGTCGAAGACGCCAATAATGGTAATAATGCGTGGGTTAACAGAACTCCGAAGAACGATCGAAGATCCTGAATCGCAATGTTATATATTGTTACTTATGCGACTGCCAGCCATTTATGCAAGTTCTCAACAGTTCCTTTAGGCCGCAATTCACCAGGCAACGTAAGATAGTTAGTCACAAGATCCTCTCTCTAGTTAAAGAATACCCACCTTCGTATTAAGGTGGGTATATCCAGACTTCTAAATCCAAATGTACCTTACGATTCAAAACATTGATTTTCAGCAAATAAACAAAATCTTCAAAGGGTTTTAGTATCATATAAACTGTACTAATAAATAATTCCTAGCGCCACATCCACAAATAAAATACATACATACATATACATACATAGACTCACACCTGTTTCCCGGAGGGGTAGGCAGAGACTACAGAACGCCATTTGCAACGATCCTGACATACCTCTCTTGCTTCATTCACTCCCATCAAGTTTCTCATGCATGCTCTTCTGTTAAGGGTACTTCTGACCTGTCCTTTTTTCAGGATGTCTCCAATCTGGTCAAAAAACATCCACCTAGGTCTTCCCCTTCGTTCTGTCCCTTCCACACTTGCCTCATATATCTGTTTGGTCAGTCTTTCGTCATCCATCCTCTCCACATGCCCAAACCATCTTAGCATACCTTTCTCGATGCTTGTCACTACATCTTCTTTAACCCCACAACACTCTCTTATCACACAATTCTTTACTCTGTCAGTCAAAGAAACACCACACATACTTCTCAGTGCTCTCATTTCTACAGCATTTATTCTACTTTCATGACTCTTCTTCACAAATAAAATATGAAACATAAAAGAATAACATCTAAAACAGTTTGAATCCGCAGCGTTTACTAGGAATATACGTTTGAGCCTTTGAAACTCTTTGTTGTATGTAAAACATGAATAAACTTGGGAGAAAGCGATGCTGGTAAAGCAAGGCTAGAAAATGTGTTAGTATAATGTATTCCTATTTAGAATACTCTAGTTCTTTGTTCCAAAGGTAATGCGTACTACGTACAACATGAATTTGGATTGGGACTCGGTCTAATGGTGCGACAAATTGCGATTTCTGACTCAATCAAACGGCCTGTATACTGGCTGAAATGTTTGAATACTAGATGTAATTTAGGCCTGCAATTCTCCGGTTTTGAATGAGAAGCGGAGAACGTTGGATTACAGAGGTGATATTTCTGTTATTTAATTCCAAATATTTGGTAAAGTGTTTCAAATGAGAGTACTGTGTTTATTGATTTTAACATAATTACAGAGTACGTCCGTGAAAATGGCGCTTGCAACAGTGCCGAAATATAAGGTACTACAAACAAAGGTAGGTAACTACGCCATACGAGTACGCTATCCACTGGACCACGGAGGCTTTATAGACTCACGCCTGTATCCCCGAAGGGGTAGGCAGAGGTGTAACATTACACCCACATTTCGCCATGAATTTTTAGGACCCACGTAATAGGGGGCGAGCCTATTGCCGTTACCGGGCACATCACCAGACCCCGTGCTGCTACTGAGAATTCGGAAAAACCCAGTTACACTTTTGCCCGACCCGGGTATCGAACCCAGGACCTCCGATCAACCGTATTTTTTTAATAAAAAAATAAAAAAGTAATGTGGTGATGGAACCTGCAATACACAGCGTAGTGTTAAAACGGCGAGGCGGCCACTTAATAACTACGCCATACGAGTAGTAGTCCAGGCGCAGGGTCCAGCATAGTAGCAGAATATTGTCTCGACTTTTTACGGATATTTGGAGTATGATTGGCAAAGTCATAGCTTTTAGACTTTTGCTTACATTCATGGTTATACATACACGAGTGTTTGAGTTTTGTGTTCTATAGTATAGCAAATTCTTTGATATACTAGTACCTACAGTGAATATTATTTTCATTTTACTCGTAGATACTTGCATTACCAAACCCAGAAAGTCTTTTTTGCGAAGTAAGTATTTTTCAAATATCTTTATTTTAGTCCGTTTTAAAAGAAACAATTAAGAGCGGCTGCATGTATATGAAAATGTAACTAGATCGGCGTACCATCAGCCGGATCGTTCGTCGACAAAACAACCACAAAACTTCAATCGATCGCTTTTTGATTAATCGGTCCTACAACTATCGACAGACTCTCTTCTTAATCATTACCCCACTGTTGAGGATCGTGACTCCTTTTTAGGCGATTGATGGTTTCCTTCCAACTGATCCGGTCTGTCGCCCGGTGAAGGGTGATGCTGACAGGTAGCTCCAGGTGTTCGGGGATCTGGTCCGACCATCTCTTTGGACTTCGACCTCTGGGTATTTTGCCTTCGATTATTGGATAGTGGAGGTTTATTGCTAAAGCCATTTTTTATTCAGCGAGGATTATATTACTTTCCTCTTGGAAAAGGATTGAACTAAATGGTCTTTTACGAAGTTTACATAACTAAATGCCTTAGCCTGCCCGAAGAATTTTCTATTACATTGGACAGATAACTAAAAACTAAAATTAATTTACCTTTATAGGCAAGTGGATACCTTGAAAGACTTATGCTAAACATTGAAAGTGTTTTGGCTGAAATGATGATGATGTTGGTTTTGGTGACTGAAACCTGGTCTCGATCAAACTGACCCCAGGTTCTATCAAGAGATAAACGAAAAAGTTATTAATTTTATCAATTTTGTCATCGAATGACTTAGAAGCCTTTGGTTTCAGCCTCTCAGCTTCTTCAGCTTGGATTCACTTCTGATGAAGAGGATACCTGATAGTTCCTAAATCTATAAATAGGCATGTGTGAAATACAATATTATATTTCAGTTTTACTTACCTTAATATTGGTAAAACTATATTTTGAATATACCTAAGTTTACAAGCGATGTAATTTGTTGTTTTACTAGATAAAGTACTAAAAAGTCAAAGGATGTAAGGTTAATGTTTAGTCATCAGAGAAACCTATAAATTGGTAACTCTATCACCTTTAACTGTTAATGACGTGTCAAATAACACTTCAAATCGTTTCCACTGTTGTCATATAAAATGACGTCTTATTTTAGCGTATATAGGACCGTAGTCCTATGTTAGCATAACTATTGGTTACTAAATATTCAGTGCCTATTGATGCCTACGTTAAGGTTATACGCGTAAAAGGCTTTTGAACAATGATACTAAAAGCCTGGTTCGCAATAAAGACTGTCCAATAAAAACAAAATGTATTATGATTTTTGTTAGGAAAATTTTATATAAAATACAAATAGCCACGGGGTATAAGCCTAATATGTATTCCCGACGGTACTCAAAGCCTTGGAGTTTCAATGTTTACGTGTAATAAAATGAGGAACGTAATAATTATAGAATAAAACCTCTTTTATCTCTGAACGACCTTCAGACTAAAATTTAATATACCTGAGGTATCAAGCATTCCTTCGTATATTTGTTTTATAAAAAATATTTATGCAAGCATGAAGTTGCGAGTATATTATACGGCTGAATATATTGCATTCGTTATTACCTTATTACGTATAGTGTTTAGATTATTTATATTTATATACAGGGTATCACCAATCCGAAGTCTACTGGACATCGTGCCAAGTCATACTAAACAAAAATGATACCTGGGAAACGATTATTTTAAGTAGACTAATAGGTACCTGTATATTATTAAGTATAATGTCTATTGTCCACGCTATTATTAAATTATACTTCTCATTACTATATTAATATGTTGCATAATAATAGCGTAGTACAAATTAAACCTTAATGCCAAAATTTAGGTTAATCGTTATTTATAGGATAGATGACAAGGGTACATCAAAACCAATACAAGTACATACGATGACAAAATTGGTATGATAAGCTACCAGAAACATTTTCAGAACTGTCATAACTCGCCCCTTACAACGCGGATAATAAGTTCATTCATGGGACATGGCACTCCTCAATCGTTGGCTCCTACAAAATTCATGAGTATCGGTTAATACAGGTATACCAACATGTTCATAATCATTCTGGTCACAGATGACAACAGATAAACAAAATAATTATGTCACGTATATAATTGGCAGCATATAATATATAGCGACGATAGCCGTATCGGACTGCCGGGACGTTGGTCTCGGGTTCGATCCCCAGTTACCCCGGGCACACACCTCTCACTTTTCGAAGTTATGTGTGTATTAAAAATGTTAATTATTGTCTTCTTAACAATGTGCCCGGTAGATGTCAATAGTTTCGCCCCCTATTACATTGGGGCCGAAAACATAACTGGCGAAGTGTGGGTGTGTAATACACCTCTGCCTACCATGTGAAGTTACGAAGTAGTTATGTTATGAAAATGAAGAAAAAACTATTTTAGATTGATATAATACAATACATAAAAATATTAAAATCTGCGTAAAATGTTTATTTAAAACATCAAAAAGATATGTTGCCGCCCGGGATCGAACCGGGGGCCTTCTGCGTGTTAGGCAGATGTGATAACCGCTACACCACGGAAACTTGACAAAGTAGCATCGAATTGGCAAAGAATAGCAGCTACTCATTTCGGGTTGTAATGTGAATGTAATTTCTAATTCGGTATGTGAGGCCATAAACAGAATTATGCCATTCAGTTATGATACTTATGAGCATGTAAATAAATAAATCTATTCAAAGATATAGATAATATGATCCGATCAAGAACCTTGAACGCAATGTTATTGCATGTTATAAATAAATTAAATTAAATGTTATGTTGTGTATAATAAGTATACCAAACGGACTCCGATCACAAGTGGGTCGCTGCAGATACAATCTGTATAGATGGGGCTATGTGGCTGAGGACTGTCCGGTGCGACTGTGGAGCGACAAGGCAGGACATGCTACACCTTGCCCCTCCTGTCCGGTTAAATGCTATTTGGCTGAGCTGTATAAGGCCACAAATAATGCCATAGCTGTAGCAGAATACTGGTCGTCTGTCATCTGAAATCGCCATTGATACGACAAGAAGAAAAAGTATACTGCTTTGATTAGCTCGTAGTCGCAGTTATTAACAGCTAGCATGGAAAAACGTTAACAAATAAAATATCTGCTTAGTCTTAAAAATGCGATGTAGTAGTGACATTTAAGACTAGTAATGTAAATAAATAAAATAATAAAATAAAATAAGTCGGTATATGCAAATAGACAAACTATAGCCGTTAGCCCTCTGATATTAGTAAAGTAGCAAGTATATGGTATAGTAGATAATTATGTTAAACTACCTATAGGGACTGCCTCGTTGGTCTCGCGGCATAAATGTGCACGTGGGACTGGGAGGTCTCGGGTTCGATTCCCAGGTCGGGCACAGTGTTTTTCCGTTAGGAAATTCTCAGTAGCAGCACGGATTCCGGTAATGTGCCCGGTACGGCAATAGGCTCGCCCCCTATTACGTGGGACCTAAAAAAATCATGGCGAAATGTGGGTGTAATATTACACCTCTGCCTACCCCTTCGGTGGTACAGGCGTGTGTCTATAAAAAATATTATAGGTACCACAACATCCCAACGATAGGTAACTCTCAAGTAGGTATTACAAAAATGCTCAATTATGTAATCTCCTGCCAATAAAAATTGATTTTTCTTTTCCTGCGGCACGTAATAAATCGAACAGTCACTATCTCTACAATTTTGTTCACGTAATTTGATAGTACCCTATATTGATTGTACAAATTCGTGCTCTTCACTCTGTCCTTCAATTAATTCAGTTATAATACCCAAAGCAAGTCTTCACTTTGACGAAACACTATTTCGATATTGCAAAATGGCTTACGAAATAATCCTGCAGGAAGCGATCCATGTTAAATAGAACCACATATTTGAAAATATTGTAGTGCAAAGTGATTGGTTGATATATTCAGTAATTATATTGTTATACTAGATTGCGAACGCGTGTCCACCTGCGTGGGATTCGTTTTCCGCAAAGATTTTATTTAAAAGTAGCATTTGTCCCAGTCGGGCCTTTAACTAAAATACATATTATATCATCGCTCTGCTGCGAGGTGAAATAATGAGAAGCAAATAAAAAAACACACACATTCGCATTTATGATATTGTATGACAGCGATAGCCTAGTGAAGATACCAACAGACTGCCATGCAGAGGGTATCGGGTTCGATTCCACGGCAAACACCAATGACTTTTCGGAGTTATGTGTGTATTAAATTGTTAATTGTCCCGTGCCTCGGAGAGCACGTGAAGCCGTCGATCCCGGTTGTCATGAAGATCTTTGACAGTCGTTATAGGTCGTCAGTACCTTCTAAATAAACTGACACTAGTCTAAACCATGGAATATCGCTTTCCTTCGAGTTGCGGAGGTCAGACAGGCAGTCGCTCTGTGGAAAAGCTAATATTCAGCCAAATCCGGTTAGGCTAGTAAGCGGACCCCAGGTTGAAACTGGGATAACGCTAAGAGAATGATGCGTATTTATTATATTAGTATGGATAAGTAGGTACTTTGTTGAAAGCTCAAAAGCGTCATCTCCCAAAAGCGTGCCTTTCGCAGAATCTAAGTAGTTAAAGGGTGTTTGCTCGCGGCGTTCAATATTTATTATGACCTGTCCTTACCTAATAAAATTCTCTTCTTTTACATAATTATTAAAACGTCAGTATTATAGCCCATAATTGGAAGTAAGCCCAAACTTCAAAAAAAATGTAAAGTCTATTCATAAGAATGCTACCATTTCTGACCGCTGGTAGATCTTCCAAAAATAAAAGTAATTTCTAGCGTACAACAAATTCTTATCCAACAGTTTGTCCATTCGTGATCATTTATTCAATGAATATCATTTTACCTACGACCTACATACATCACACGTTTGTCCCTGAAGGTTAAGGCGAAGGTGTAGTATGGCCATATTTTATCACTTTTAGATTCTAGATAGAGCTCCTGTTGAAAATTTATAAGTCTATTTTACGAGATGGCTATAAGTGAACGAGCGACTTATGAATTGCTTAGGCGGTAATAACGGAACGTTGAAGTAGTAGTCATAATAATATGACGTAGCTATAACCTTTACTCAATACTATTTTTAGACACACTTATTTCTTGTAGTTACCTGTAATAGAAAATCCTGACTTTCAAGTAACTCCAAGACTAGAAACAGAAATTTGTCGATCACACAGGCGAAGCCATAAAACGCAATGCGGAGTCAAGCACTGGCTGGCCGTATTTATGGCATGTGAGTGAAGCATAAACATAACTATTGATAGATTAAATTAGTTTATGCTATAAGACCTGTAAAATAAACACGTGTTATGCATAAAAATTTAAAGTAGAGATCTCAATCATTCATTTGCATTAGGTGCGCTGTTTATGTTGATTATGTGGTCGAGGGCTGTCTCACTAACTTAAGTAAATATTCGTGCATTCATTTAATATTATGAATTCTCTTAAGCGTTTCGGAAAAAGGTACATGGATGATTGCCATGCATTTGTGATCTTATTTGCATGTAACCGATCTTGAAGTATTTGTGTAACGAAGGGGTAAAGACCAAAACCTACTGATGACTCCTTGTAACCTTATCTAAGAAATGTTTTTAATCCTTATTTTTAAGGCATACTTTTCTGTAACATAAAAGAACATCATGTTTGGTTGCAATACTTTATTGAAGCCACTTCCCTAGACTGATCGGCCCAGCTTTGTTTTTGTCTTGCCCCAGATACCGTTGCGCCCACTTTTACTGGGAAAACTGAATAATATTGCTCGACCGAGACAGTCAAACCCAGTGCCTTTTTATTATTGGGACAGACACTAGGTCCTTGACATATATATAGCTAAATGCCGCAGAGTATTCTGCTAGCAAACCTCAATAACATCTTTATTACCTACGTTGGAATCGTCACTTATTTTATTTTGCCAGGTACATTTCGTACAAGTGCTTCCGAAGTTTCTGTTTATGACCACGAGTACGGCTCAGTTGTGGGGTATGAAGTGTAGCAACTGTGGTGTAGAAAATCTATTGCTTTTGTTCATAAAATTAAGTCTGTTCACAAAGCGGCGAGTACGAATTTCCCCTTGCAGCATCCCGGTATGCATGTTTACCTATATTAGGCTGGTTTTAGTCTTACGCTGACGGCACGCGCACCGTCAGCGCTGATGACCGAGATATATAAACTTCTAGGAAGCGTTGACCACCGTGCGCACTGATAGCTACGCGTCATTCAAAAACGCTTCCTAGAAGTTCATATATCTCGGTCATCAGCGCTGACGGTGCGCGTGCCGTCAGCGTAAGACTAAAACCAGCCTTAGATTGTTCATGCATATTCAAAATACTAATACTTCTTTAATACGTTATATGTTTACTTGTTAATATATGCAGCTAACAAGATCGTACCTATTGTTTTATAAGTGCTTAATAATTATTAGTAGTGTATCGTAGCTTACTGGCCTTCAGATTAAAAAAAAATACGTTTACTTTCTCTCTGACCATGACTTATAATACTTAAAGCTTTTAAACCGACCTTCGTCTTCCAATTTGCACTTGCAGGCAATAATTTATTATTAACCAATCGGGCGTCACACGATTGCGTATGACCGTGAAAGATTTATTAGAAGTTCGCACCAAAAGTCGCGTCTTATCGGTAGACCCATGTCGTGTGATGAAGGACGTTTGCTTGGCTACCTAAAAGCGATATGATGAACGCAGTTTCACATTTCACCTATACAATATTGTACGATGTGAAAAGGAAAATATATTTTTCCTTTCTTTCGTAGTAGGTAGCTTTATGTCATTTTGTATTATGGTTACATGACTTACTTTAAGTCTATAAGTACATACAGAACATTAATTACTATGCATGCAAGCTTGCGGTCTACCTGAAACAAGCCTTTCTACTCTTTCTCATCATATAACATATGGCAGAAAGTACTATTCTCAACACAGATACAATCGTTTCGTACCAGGATGAGGAGAAGGAGAAAAAATCGGGAGCAGTATAGTGACTGGTAAGCGGAGATGGATTGCACCTTCGGAACTCTCGCAAATGAAACCTAACCGTACCATAGATAGACTCGGTTACGTTTCGTCAATAGTCTGTGAGAATATAGTACCTTTTTCTATAATATAGCCAGTCCGTTTGACCTAAAGTATCCAAGATACTAGATTATACATAGATTCTACTGGAAATTAATCCTAAGTTATTTATTTGGTAAAATTACCTAATTGTAAAACAGTCGAAGTACAATACAGTGTGTTCTGTCTTTGACAAGTGATTTGAAATTCAAAAGAAGGCTCTGCAAGCGACTTGTTTTTAAGTAGCTGTGGCTACTGAGTAAAACAGCACGAAAGTCTAACATAACTTTCGATACACCGCCTTGAATTTTGAATAAGGCTGATAATACAAATAAATAATCTGTATTTACTTTACCATCATACACATATAATAAAGCTGAAGGTTACTTTGTTTGAATTTCTATCAGGCAGATTTGAAAGTCTCTTTGTTTACGCCAGCTACATTCATGAAGCAGCCTATACTCAATATAATATCACGCCACGCCCTTAGAAGCTAAAGAAAAAGAAAATAATAATAATAATAATGTCTCCATGTACGCCTGCCAAAGGGCCGGTTATTCTTCTTACATAATAAGTTTGAAAAATAACCGTGAAAGAGAAACAAATAATAATAATAATATTCTACTACATTCACACAACACCATCTAGTCCCAAACTAAGCAGAGCTTGTACTATGCGTACTAAACAATGGATAAACATACATACGAATATGACGATTCTGTGGCTGTTTAGTGACGGCTGAAACCACGTAGCACAGGTGGTATTACATCACGTCTCGTTTGATTTTTTATTCATATTTGACTAGTTTTTCTACAAGCAGGCTTTACAATTTTGTTTCATATATTTCGAAGACAGTTTTAAGCCTAACTCAATCGATAGAGTCGCGCTCCTAACGATTGATAAGACTTAGGTATCTTTTGTTCCATTTTTTGGAATAAATGTTCTATAAGACAAATCATTTTAGATCCCAGTTGCGTACCTAGACTGCCTACGTGTGAATTTGGGACTCTCTTTATCAATTTCTTTTAAGTTTTGCGTTGTAAATGTTGTAATGCAAATTCACAGATAACTTTCAGCGACACAAGAATACTGTGACAAGTTATTCCAGTGGGGTATTAATATTAGTTTCGCAAAAATCATCTCAACCAAAACGTATTAGAATTTTAAAGAAATCAATTGACCATAGCCACTATGAATGGATAGTAAAAATAATGCTTTAAAGGATATTTAAGTCACGCGTAATTAATTTTAAATAAAATTATGCTTATTACACATTGTACACTTAACACGTTGTAGATACAGCATTGTAGATATTGTTTAAAATATCTATACCTTATATAAACTAAATGAAAAGCCTTTGCTGAAATAACAACAACAGAGCGTTTACTAAAGAAGGCCTACCGAAAATATACTTATCTTAGGTGTCGAAATGGGTCGCTGCAAACGTTGATAAGCTTATTAAGAGCTATTCTGACATCTAGTCGAATTATATTTACTCACTACAGATTCGCCAAGGACACAGTCTCTTAGGTTATTTGCCAAAAATATGCCTTCATAGGCCTTGTTTCGGTATAAATGGGTTATAAAATTTCTTGTTCCTAAGTCGCTAAGGCTGGGCGATGAGGCTTAAAATATCAGACTTTCTACGCTACGTTCTTCGCCCAAGTTACGCTAAATTTACCGAAGTTGATGTATTTTCATTCTATTAATTATATCAATGTTTGAAAAGAGGGTAATTTTTAATAAAATCTAGCAATAATCATAACATACAATATACAAGTTTATTACTAAGCAAAGGGACTGATTAAATGTAAGCTGTGTCAAAATTTGTTTTTGCTATTCCTCATTTCGTAATGTAATAACACATTATCGTCTCATCTAACATTTTTCTATAGATTTATACTAACAGTTCTTCTAGCGAAATGTTGATGATCATTTATCAACATTTCGCTAACGTAAAGTATTGGAAGACACGCCATCAATCGCTATAATCGGAAATGATAAAGACTCGTTCTAGGCACTGCCAATTTGTTATTTCTAATTCAATTAGAACATAATCGTAGCACTTAATAAATGTTTTCACGGGAACCTACACTATATAACCTTAGTAAACTTCACTACGGGTTAGAGACAATGGTTATAAATTGTAATGGCGACAGTTTTATTGGCACCCTAATAAATTACATTAGCAAATTCCACGCAGACGTTGTGAGAAGCGGTCAGCAATTCGCTGTATGGACGAATGCCCCCAATAAACTTTATTCGCTATCTGTTTGAGCGGAGTTTCCTAGTATTGTATCTAAGAGCGTTGATAGCATCGAGCCATTTTCAACGTGAAATACTTTTGCACTTATCATTTATTGCGTATCGATTGTTGAACCTGTTTCGAGCGAGTAATAAATCTGTCTCTACTGCTGTTCCCTCGAGCAGTTAAAAGCGTGTTAATATTTTGCGTGTTATTTCAAACGTTCGAATCTGTGCTAACATGTGCATGGATATGAAATCGTTGGTTAGTTGCTAAGCAAATCTTTGCAAGCCAAAGGAAAATCTTCTGAAAAATTTGTACACTCCTGACACCGCCTATAGCAACTTAAACTTAAAAGGAATCCAGATTTATTGACAGGGATCAGTCACCTTCTATGCTTTGCACTTTGAGCAGTCGATTGCCAAAATCTACCAAATCTTTTGTTTGTACACTGTACAGGACACGACTTTAAAAAGTAAGCGAGTTTCATACTAGTTGTGACACTTGTGACACCAAATGTAGTAAGCTTTACGATTCAGTGCGTAATTATAACTCAAATTACTTAACCTTTGAACTATCATCATTTTATAGTCTACGGTAAATAAATAAAGTGGAAAGTTTTCAATCTATTTTATTAAAATCAATGCCATTCACTTAATATAGAAAATTTAACATTCATTGTATGTTAATTGAGTGACTTTCTCTTTTATTGAAATAACTTAAACAATTCGTGTCTAGCCTTATTTTCTTTGCCTCTATTTTTCGCTTTTACAATACACAGTGACGCTGCAAAGAAGGGGAAAGCACGCCTCATATATTCTTTGTCGTGGTCTGCGGGAGTTAATAACTGTGCTGGTTCGTCGATTTTCTTGTTAAAACCGAACATGTGTATGAGGAAACATATACCGAATAAAGTGGCCCTTACAATTTCTGTATTTTGTATTTTGTTCGTATCGCACACTGCCTCGCAGGATTAAAGCTACTGTACATTAGGGTTCATCGATTTTAGATGTAGGTAACGTGGTTCTTGATTCTCGGACTGTAGTTATTAAACAGACAATTAAATAATTACGATAAAATTTCAAATAAAGACAACGAAAAATAAATGTTGATTATTTTTTAACATTAGTTATTAACATTTAATGTGAATTGAGCATTTATGTCATAAAATATTCGTCGTAAAGCTGTATTTTTTATCTTCCTTGGACAAAGTTTTCTTGGCTGCAATCAGGACTTTGGAGATTTTATAGCTGTAAAATTTCAGTCATATCACGGAAGCTGTGTTTTGTTCGAAGAAATGTTGCACTTACACGTTCCTTATTTGTAAAATCCAACTGGAACAAAATAACAAACCAGCGAACGTGGTGCTGAAAGTTCGGTTTTTGAAAGGGCGATATACAAGAAGGATTTGATATTACAATGAAAATAAGTGTTCGATGAATGACTTACCTAAATTGTCGTAAAGACTACACAAGCGCTTTCCATATCCAATTTCCATCACTATCCATTACACGCCTTTTAATATAAATATTTAATGTAATAACACTTACCATAAATGAATAAACATGATGTAACAATATCCCTTTGTGAATAGTGATTACCTGTGAACAGAAGATTAACCACATTAGTTTCGTTAATGACACTGGCTGTTTGTTAATGAAACTGTAATTATGCAGCTAGCGATCACCGTTGAGTGTAGTTTTCAATGATTATGTCAACGCGTAATGGAGTGTGCAACCGGATTAACATTTCGACAGCACCTGTGACTTTTTAAATAGATACTTTATAATTTACTATACACCACGTGCTTTAAATTTATGTAAAATAATAGTTGGACTCGCAATTATACTCTCGTTATTTAGGGTTGCTGTATGTGGCTCAATAAATAGGCCATTCAACACAAAAAATATTATTCGAATTGAAACAATAGTTCCCGAGATCAGCGCGTTCAACCAAAAAACTGTACGCAACAAAGTTACAGGGTATCAGGTGCACAGATTGTAATAGTTAATAGGAACACCTCTCCTAAAAAAATCAGTTACCTCAAAGCTTACAATATACCTTTCACCGCGATAATCGACCCTAAGCGACCACGGCTACGCCGGTATATTATATGTCTGGTATATTTTATCCCATAAAAAACAATACTTGTCAAAAAAACCAAGTCTCGCTACCGTGAAAAGTTGTAAGATCCATGTCGGTTAATTAAAGATCTTTAATGTTTGGGACTTGGTTTTTTTGACAAGTATTGTTTTTTATGTGATCTCATTACTTTTTGTAGATAGTCCTACTTTTGTCCTTTCCGGTACTTTCTACGTCTTGTACACCAACAACGAATTTTCTTAATTAAAGCCCCAACTGCAAATGTAATTTTGTAATTTTAATATATAAAATCCTTGCGTTACTGACTGACTGACAGACACGCTACAGCCAAAACTATTGGGCGCAGGAAGCTGAAATTTGGCATGTATGTTCCTTGGGGACTGTAGGGGTGCACTAAGAAGGGATTTTCCGAAATTCCCACGGGATCGGCCAAAACGGGTAAATTTAAAAAATTGCAGGCGTAGCTGCTTGCGTAGATTGTTTTGCCCAAACTCTTTCCATAAGTTCACGAATTGAAACAATGCCACTATTTATAATTGTTTGCGGGCTAGCTGGGAGCTCCATTACTTCTCATAGGTGTAAATAAGAGCGGATTCTTCAAGGCTTTTGCGGTCTTCGGAAAATATCCTGTTTATTGCAGCTGTTGTAACATGGCCATAAATCTTTTTCCTTGTCAACAACAACAAATTATTAACAACTCGTGTGGTATTTGCTTCGAAGATGTTTTTATAGATTTATGATGTTTTAAGCCATGGAATATGGTTACACTTTGGGTTGCAGCGGTCAAACGTCAGTTGCTCTGATGAAAAAATAATATTGTGCCACATTTGTTGGGTTTCAAGGTAAAAATCTTAGAAGCAACTGGGATATCGAAAGCATGATTATGATTTATACTATAAATCATCAGCATCACTTTACCATGAATTCTGTGTTAATTTATGATGACTTGTACGTGCAATAAGCTTCAGGAAGAGTCAAATAAAATAATACATGAATATCATCAAAAAGTCATACTTATAATGACCAGCCATTGAACTGCTGACATCGACTCACTCATAAACAGCTTTAGCTTGATAAGAGAGTTAATGAGAACGTTAGTAATTATTCCCCTGAATTGCGGCGAACCTTTTCAAAAAGAAGCAATGAATGTATATTCATTGCGATTGGGAAGCTTTGGTCCTAAACTAACAGTTGGCCAAGTACTGGCAATAGGTATAGTTTGCAAATTAGGCCGCATTAATGTTCAACTCCACAGAGTTGAACAATACCACAGTGCTTGTCTCATAGATATTAAGTATATGTCAATGGCTTGTCTATACTTAGCTTTTTATTTTCGTTTTTTGTCTCCCGTGTTGCTAAGGATGTGTATTATGTAGTATTATAATAGTAGTAACTCTTCTGTTACTACTGTTATAATACTACATATTATATACTGCTCATTAAATTCGTTGCGTGATCCAGGACTGTTTAGGTCTCTCCGGGTCCGGGTCTTCACGAGTTACTAAACTCGGTGTCCTTTTACGGAACCTTTGATGGTCATTGCAGCTGAACCTCGCGCTGTAGCGCTCATAGCGAGACTTGACTTGCCATTCGTAACAGATCGGCAAAGTTAAGCAACGCTTGCACAGGTCACCATTTGGATGGGTGACCGTGTGTGGCATTTACATCTGAGCGCTACCGTGCTTCGGAGGGCACGTAAAGCTGTCGGTCCCGGTTCTTGTCTAAGGATAAGAATCGTTAGGCCATGTCGGAGGCCTTAGGGCGGTCTGAAAACTCCGATACCAGAGTTGGCCACACACTCACACGAAAAACAAACGAAGCTGAACCTGGCTACACAAGTAGCAATGAGGGTGGGATTAATCATATTAAAAAGGTGGTCAAAGGGTTTGCAATTTTCTATGAAGGCTAAAACTAAAAAAATTGTAAATTTTCATGCAATGAACAATAATTTCGTAGTACATTATAATTTGATTTCATTTCGATTGTCCTTGATAAAACCAATTACGATGTTCATCGAATATTGTAATTTACATGAAAATTGCACGCGCGGGAATGAGTTTTTAATCGTATGTTTACTTGTAGCGCTCTACATTAACCTGTTATAATTGAAAATAAATATTATGTTTGCAAACAAAATGCGATCCACTTCTACTGATAAATATTTTACAGATTTAATGCAACGGATTGAAAAATGGCAGAATCTTACACAATAACGCGAAGTAAACAAATAACTCAAAAATAAAATCTATTTCCAAAAATGGTATCAATAGCATCCTATACAAACAGCAACAAAAGCTCTATAGCTCTTAGAACGGAGTAACTGAATACGGAATGTAACACTTAATGTGTGAAAATTGAACTACAGTGGCACGATGCCAAAAGATCACGTTCCAGGTACTCGGCAAACCGCGAATCCTACTTCACGTCATATAAAGCTGGTTACCCACGGATTTTAGATAAAATAACTACCCGAACGACGGCTACGCGATATTGAACCCGTTCTAAAATAGGTCGTAAAATGCTTGGGATGCTTTTTCCATGAGAAAAATGCCAAGATATTGGAATGGCTACGTCATAAAAGTCGGTTAAGGGATAGGAAAAGTAAAGCCTGCGGCCGTATAGCGCTTTGAAAACATTTTACGTTCACACATGACTGAATTCTGTTAATTTGACCTTGAATTTAGATTATTTTCCTTTTTAAACTAAAATGTTGACTACAATGTAGAAAAGGTATTAGGTAGTATTCATTAGGTAAGCGTTCATACTAAAAATATATATTTCAAATATTTTTAAACTAGAAAAATATTTACGTAAAGAAGGTATCTAAAGCTATGTTGAGTAATCAGTAGTCTAGCTTGTAGATTTGTCGAAATTATTGTTTTTAATTTTTTGACAGCTGGGGTATCATTATTTTTATGTACCCAATACGTTAGTCAAGGCCATAGAAGCTTTGTGAGGCGATCAGTAGTCTGCTTCACAGATGTATAACAAGATAGATACTAGATTCTTTGAAAGTCTTATCATGTTTCTTTGACAATCATTACCGGAAATTCAATCTATTCGGATATCCAAAACGTCACTTTTAAAAACAGAATGTTGCCTTTCCTTAAGGTCGCAGCAAATAGATGATAGAAAAGTAATAGTCACGAAAACGTTATTTCTTTCCCACTCATCCATAAAACAGAGCAGGTTGAAATTTTCCTTACTCAAACAATTTATTCTCATCACTAGCTTGTAAAACCACTAGCTAATTAGGCCCCGAAATTTGCAACTCCCGTACGTGCTGTAACATGCATTTTTAAATTTTAAGTACCAAGTACGAGCCGGGCCCAGTTTGCCACGAATGCAGGAATGAGAGCACACAGGTTGTTTTAAGATATTTTTCACTAGAACTACCTTTTTTACAGCCTTTACTTTTGCCTGTGTATTCTGATTCATGAGATGAAAATTGCTGTTCTGTTGGTTTTAAATTTAGTGGTTGGTGACTGTTTTGCTGCAGGTGTGGTAACAACTAATTATTATGGTTTTGACCTGTGCATAATTTAATTACAGTAATGGTACTATAGCGTAAACAAGGCTTGTATATTTTATTTTTGTAACTTAATCATAAACAACATCTTAACAGATTAATATGAATTTTTATGCATACTGCTGATCGAAACATGAAAAAATGTTGCTGGTTATGCCGCACTAGTATAAGCACATTCAACATTCTCACATCGCTATTATTGACTCTTCTAAAATTGCCTTTGTCTAATAAATTTTCATTTCTTGGCTAATCAAATTTAACTCTCAGCTTTTCCGTACTATTCAATTCAATTCAATTCAATTCAAAATATTTATTTGCAAGAATATGGTACAATAGATGTTACAATGATTGGAATTCAACATATTCTGCCAAGAGTGGCGTGCAAATGTATTATTATATAATATAATTACCAATTTATTATAATACCAATACTCATTAATATAACATTTCTAGATCCACTTAAACAGTTTCGTTAATTTTACTTTCTAAGAAATTTTTTACAGTGTAATAATTTTTATCTAATAATATATTGAATAATTGTTTTTTAAATAATGTCAATGGTAGATTAATGAGGTTCCGTGGAAGGTGATTAATTATTCTTATACACATACAATTTACATTTCTATTATATAGTTCTAATTTAATTTGTGGTAAAATTAATTTATATTTATGTCTACAACGACTGTTTTTATAGTCTCCAAATTTTTTAAACAAGTTGTAATTCTTTTTCACGAAGATACATATTTCAAATATATATAGGCAAGGTAATGATAAGATCTTTAGTCGTTGAAATAATGGTTTACAACTATCTAGAGGGGACACTCCACATATTGCACGAACGCACCGCTTTTGCGCCTTAAAAACTCTTTCCATTTCTACAGAGTTGCCCCATATAATAACACCATATCTTAATATTGATGATATATATGCATGATAAGCCAACATTGCGGTATCTAAATTAACAGTTTGGCTTATTCTTTTTAATGCATATACGAACTTATCTATTTTGGATACAATTTTAGCTATATGTGGTCTCCAGCTACAGATATTGTCAATAGTTATACCCAAGAATACACATTCGCTGACAACATTAAGGTCGTTGCTATTGTATTTAATGTTTAAAGGTGTTGTGTGTGTGTGGGTTTTGGAGGTCTGAAATTTAATAATGTTGGTTTTTGACATACACAATGACTGTACACAAGCAGGAAGTAGTTTTGAACTCTTTACATAAAATATTTACAACACATTCTCTTGGCAACGCAATTATTTTACCAAGAATCCGTACAAAGATCCCAAAAGGGTATTGTGGTGGAAAATTAAGGTACTTATTCTTGTACATGAGGAAGGATAGGAATCCCTGCAAGTAATTTGCCGTGAAATACAATTCGCTCTGACGTTACGTCAGAAAATCAAGTGCTAAAATCGGACGGAAATTATGCCTTTGTATCAAGGCATAAAAAGTTAAGGATGCCTAGTTTCGAAGTAGTAGCCTGTATATGAAGACCATTTTCATTGTTCTACACTGTGAAACTATGTACTTAAGCTATAGGATTAGACATATCATGCAATATATATTATGTATATTCATATTTCAAGTGTGTCTCGATCTCTGCATACTATACATACATACATACATATCGTCACGCCTTTTATCCCCGAAGGGGTAGGCAGAGGTGTATTTCTACACCCACTTTTCGCCAGATATACTTTAGTCCCACGTAATAAGGGGCGAGCCTATTGCCGTACCGGGCACATTTCCAGACTCCGTGCTGCAACTGAGAATTTTGTGACAGAAAAACCCAATAGCACTGCCCGACCTAGGAATCGAAGCCGGGACCTCCCAATCCCACGCGCACATTTATGCCGCGAGACCAACGAGGCAGTCGTATAGGGTTTGATGTCGAGTTTTCCGTCTCTACGCAGAGATGGTATTTGCATCGTGTTATCCCTAGTCGCCTCTTATAACACCCACGGAAGATAGGGGGTGGTGACACTTGTATTCTATGCCGTCAACTACACGGCTAACACGGCAACATACTATATCAAAGCTAGATATATATTATAAACAAATCGAGAAGACCATGGCGTATTAAACAGAGCTTGTGTTCAAAAGCTTATTACACAGTTAAAGATTATTTAGCAGACAAAAATGCCTGGAATTGAGTTTAAAAATTATGAGTTTTGACATTTTGAAATTAGTGACATGATATTTTTATTTACATTTGTAATACTTATATTTTTACATTTTGACATTTTTAATTTGACATTTGTGGTAGCGCCATCTACCTTCCTATCTACAACTAATCGCATCAACATGAATCGTTCCACGTACAAGTGTGAGCGATACCATATTTCCGTCTCCCTCTATCCCTCTCCCTGGAAGAGGCACTGCCTTTCGCCTGATTCGTCGCCTCGATCGTCAACGCGAGGACAGTCCAGAACATTCCGCTCGCTGAGAACGCCGTCTCGTTCGTATCGCGCCTCATCGCTGTATGTGATTTATTACCGCATATATAAACCGCTCGCAAGTGGGAGTGACGGTGAATTGAAGTGAAAACAAGCAGCTGCATCACGAAACCACCAGGAGACTGCCCTACGGAAACGAAGAAGGTTGTATAAGGTAAGTGCCCTCCATCCTTGAAATATCCTATACCCACTCAATCACCCCTTCCCGTAACCATCTCCTAGGCGGCGAAGAACCACTATCCTCTGTATACAGTCCATTTCCTTCTCCAAGTCGCCTAGAACCCTACGGTTTCGGTGTAACGCCGAACCAATTTGTAATTTTATTTATTTTGTTTTGACATTGTTTGATTTGACATTGTTATTTTATTTATTTTCTTTTGACATTTAAAATTACTTAAGTAATATATTATTATTCATAAATTGACATTCAGAAATATTTTTCTGACATTTAATAATATTTTCCGACATTTTAAATATATGACATTTTATTGTTTAAATTTTTATTATTTTTACTTATTGTTTGCAACATGAATTTTACTGTGTATTAGCATGTAAAGTTGTGAGTACGATGTGGGCATTATTAAACATATAAACAAATAGTTGTGGCAACCTGTCTGATGGCTTAGGCTTACATGCTTATGCATACACCTTCTGATGGCGTGGAGGCATAGTGATACAGATCGTGCTGGCTCCCTTAATTAAGGTTGAGCCGTACGATTGCTGTTGAATGCGGGCCATCAGTGGGCCGAGTCAGTCAAAAGCGTCAGATAATTTCCTGCATTGTACTTGCATACTAAACCCTTTTTTGTCTGGACTTTAAAAGATGAAGAAAAGACTAAAGAAATTGAAGTGACAAAAAAAAAACAATGACTCTGAGTTTGTTTCGGCCTTTCTTCTCAAGAAGTCATTTAGCTAGGAAAAGCCGGCTTCATCTAGAATAGGGTATTGACATGTATAAGTGTTGTTAACAACCAAAATGCAGAAATAAATATGTCTTTATGTCTTATATTTCTATAATCCCCTTAACTGCTTAGCTAAGGTTTTTGACCTCCTTGTATAATGCTTAATGGCGTTAGAATGCCTAAATTCTGCGTTAGAGACAGCCATCTTAATTCTTTAGGTACCATTTCAACTTAAAAATTATTAATGAAAATGTAGGTCATTTTAGTTTATAACCAATAAATTTGCTACATACATATGTACTTTTATTATGTTTTGTTCATTCTAGAAAGGAAAGAAAATGGATACTAGCAAATACATTTCGGCTGCTCTACGGAAAAACAAAGTAATTGCAGTCAAGCAAAATTATCAGGAGGAGCAAAAAACCGAAAATCACAAATTTAAAACGAACTGCCGACAACTTAAGTACTTTTGTTATTTCATACTTTGTAATATAATTAGATCTATTTGTTTCAAAGCAATTTTTTGAGTAATTATTGAAAACTTTCTTTTAAATTGAAAAAAATATTTTTCTATAGACATAACATTAATTTTAAATAAAAAGAACAATTCAGTAACAAAGTAACTACAGTCACTTTGTTTTTTAAATAATTTAAAAAGAGATGGATAAGTTAGGTTTTAGTTTAAATAACAAAGCAAATGCATTTAATTGTTTTTTAACAAAGATAATAAAGCCATTTAAAAATTAATATATAAGATATGTATTCATTATGTCAGTAAAAACAATGTAATTGACGTGCAATTACTTTGTTTTTGCTTAGACATTGTGGTTTACTTTGTTTTACCATAGATATGTTGGACAAGTGCCTGCAGTTACTTTATTTTACAAAATTTTATCTCCGAAAATAAAGCCTTTTCGATAATTCTGTGAATGTAGCAGTGTCCGTTATAGGCAAAATGTTCCAAATATGTAAAAAAACTGATTTTGAAAAATATGTTAGTTGCTTTGTTTTTCCGTAGCACAGCCGATTTATCGATACATCTATGATCCTGGAAACACCCTGGATATTTACAGACTTGAAAGAAACCTTGCAGTCTAAAGACGTAAATTGTAATAATCGTGCGATAATAATGTCTTACAGCTATTTTGCACATTAGTCAAAACTGGGGTAAGTATAATCTGCGATGTAGGGAAAAGTTGTTAAAATGTGCTTCAATTTTCATAGTTTACTCGAATATTCAAAATACTTTATGATCATTCATATATAATTTTATGAATTATAATAAAGTATCCAATTAAAGCGCTACAAGGCTAGATTTTTAAGGGAAAACATTAGGGACGTCTAAATAAAATTTACTGGCGTTTTATTTATTTGGAACAAACTGAAGATCAGAACAAAAATAAAAAAGTAGGTACTAAACGCGAATCATAGTGAGACTAGGTTACATACATTTCATATGACCGGATAAAAATAATACCGTCTGCAAATAGAAAATACAAATAGTCGATGTTAACGGCGGTACCTATATTTTTTCTATATTTTATCAATCAAAATTGTGTTATTTTATGAAACAGAATATAATATTGGTGCTCTGTTTATTTTCGTAATACTTTCGTTAAGATTATTCAGCTAACCAAATGACTGATAAGACCATTCGTGGTTAGATTATTAATATGTCAGTAGTCCTAACAAGTTCATCATTAACCCGGGCTCTAAAGGAAAAGTCGCAACTAGGTATATATATAATTAATATAAAAATGAGAAAATAAAATGTTGACGTATTTTTAAAGCTTATTTTATAGTCTAGTTTTTTATTCTGCATTATAGCAAAATAATATACCCCAATTATCAGTCTTAATTTAATTAGTATCCAAAAGTCTCTCCTAAGGGCAATTACTTTAGTGAGTTGACATTCCATTACTTATACTAGTAAGGCACAATCAAATCTCGCTGCTGACTGTATCATGTCGAGCAATAATGAGCGTAGTCAGCCGTTGGTACTGCCAACCCATTAAGAGTAGGTTGTCTCAGAAGTGCACCCAATTATTTTCTCCTGCTGACGCTACGTGGCGACGAAATTTTTAAATAGGCGAATTATTATGTAAGACGTTTCAGTACACTTTGCGTTCTTTTATATGCGCATTCCTTCAAGATGACCTACTAAATCTGGCTTATGATAAATGACTTAAATTAAGACAACAGCAAAAAAATTACATTATGTTATCTTTCAATGGCTAAATCTTATTTTAGAAATAATATATGAATTGATGTTTTTGAATATCTGTCATCGCTTTTAACATCCTGTTAAATTATTTCTGCGTTCAACTTGATCTTAGCAATACTTATGTATAAAAACCTACGAGAATTGAAAAACGTCACAGTTCTTTAAATATCCCTGGTGTTGTAGGATTTTTTACTACAAATATTTATAAAATCCCAGACACGCAAGAATTTTCGAATTCCAACCAACTTATTAATCACTAAGATTTACTTAACTATAAAAACATCAATGCCTTAGTATTATTTTATTGGCACACAATTTGTCAATTAGGTATACACGTGGCTGTAAATCATACCAGCAATGTGTTGTCATAATAAATCATAAACTGGAAGATCACATTTCATGATTAAAGTATTTTTATGACATGTTGTAGGCTCTGAATTACTAAACAAGCGTGATGATCACTTCGTCTAAACCGAAAAAAAATCTTCAAAATTGGCTACTACTATAATACCTAGGTATGGAAAATATACTCAATCAAGCATTTATAGCGCTAAGACACTTTGAATATTTATCTATCAAACAAAACCAAGCTAGGCCTATCTGCATTATAGGTATCTTGAATATTATTTGAATACATGTCAATGTCATGACTGCCTCCGTGGTCCAGTGGATAGCGTATGCGACTGCTGATTGGAGGTCCTGCGTTCGATTCCCGGGTCGGGCAAATGTTTTACTGGTTTTTTTCCGAATTCTCAGTAGTAGCTCGGAGTCTGGTGATGTGCCCGGTACGGCAATAGGCACGCCCCCTATTACGTAGGACCTCAAAATTCATGGCGAAATGTGGATGTAATATTACACCTCTGCCTACCCATTCGGAGATACAGGCGTGAGTCTATATAAATGTCAAATAATCAAAATAAATCAGACGGCGACATTATCTTGCCTAACAATCTTCTATTTAGATAGGCCTCACCATCTACGGTAAAATTGCGGTATTATCTAATTTCCGTGTACACTTATGGTTGTATTTATGTGGTACACGAGTGAGACACTAATTAAAGCTGCAATGTAACCGGAGCATGTTGTATTCCCCGCGGGCGAGACGCTGCCGCTAATTTTCCATATAGTTAGTGCCTCATCCACTGGTGCTGGCTATTTGTGTAATAGCTATTGCGTCGCAAGAGGTCGCTATAAGTATTTTCTTTTTTAAATAATGTTGGATGCGGTAGTAACGTCACTAAAGCAAATCCTTAGTACATCTAATGTCAAGGCATATTTAGACCTAGTTAAGAAATATAGAGTATTTAGTAAACGAGGTTCGTTTATTATTAATTGGGTGTTGGTTGCGGTTTGGTTTGAAGCCTGTTTTCAACAATCAAAATTGCATACCGTGCGGTGCATTACGGTCTTTTAACCAAACGTTTATTGCTGCTGGTTTGAAAGTTTAATTTCTATATTTGCATATTATGCATCAGTAGTCTTATTTCTAGATGTCTTCAGCAACCTAAGGTTTGACCAAATATTTGAAGGAAGTCAATAAATGTTTACAAGCGGTATTCCTTTTATTATAAAAATAGTCAAAGGCAAAATCTATAAGACGTTTTTCATATTTATACAATTACGAATTCTTATATTCTATGGTAGGGGTTGAAAATCTCGCAAAGATTGCCAAATACCAGTACGTTGTAGCAAAAGACAAATCCCGATAACATGACGAATTCTCTGGATAGCAGGGACAGGTACAACCTTTGTCATGACTCAGTTGTCAATGACAATAAAACACGATACTACTTTCGCAGAAACCTACCGCAAATCTTTACAGAAATGTGGTTTTATTGGTTGGGAAATATGTCTATTTTTATGAATTATGTTTTTTATAAATTATGTTTTAATAAATTGTGACATCTTAAAATAATAATACTTACGATAGCGTATCTGATTTATATACTTAGTGAATTAATATTATGTGCAATGTTATTATTATTATTTTTTTATTTCAAATCGCTGATTATTATAAAATGTTATTACTTATGTAAGTTGATAAATAATTTTAGAAATTGTTGCTGTGCCCAAACAGGGTTCATGTTTGAAACTTGAGTATTTCATGTAACATCTGTATAACAACATGACTGCAATGAATAAATGAATATGAATATGAATAAGAATATGAAATATTAATCGAAAACGTCGTTAATGTTTTGTGGTCACCACAAGAATAGTTATGCAATATTAGGTTTTCAAAGTAATGAGCTATGCAGTGGTCATGAACTACTGTTAATGACAAAATAAAATTACATTGATTGCGTTTTATACAATACCCTCGTAATTAATTATAGAGCTTCTCTTAGAAAGGAGCGAATTAACGATTGGTTTAACATCACATTCATCTTAAAATTAACGGATGGTAATACATAAAAAACAGTGCTTCCAATCCTATATTAGAATGGCCAAGATTAGCAATCAGAAGTTTTAACCTAGCAAAGCTAATAGTAGGAGAGCCCATGATGCTAAATTGGGATTTACTCGAGCGTCATAGAGACCTATTGGGTGGTAAAGCTTAGATGATAAAAAGATAAAAATGTAAATAATGTAAATTTTTTCATCGGTGGGGGGAGCGGCTATAGACTTTAAATTTTTAAAAAAAGGGCTGTTGCCTTATTTCCTGCAGATAATCGTCAGATTAAGAGTAAGCACGTCTAGGACGTTAAGATAAAGCATATATATCTTAATCTGACGCTTGAGTATTTTAAAACGGTGAATTCACTCATTCACATTTGCAACTTTCTAATAATGGCCACGAGTTTGCGTGACACCTAATTCGTCAGATTATTCAATGAGAGCCTTTTTTTAGGTACCCTAAGAAAATCTGACACGCTCGATTATTTTTCTTTCTTTTACATTTTGAAATCTAACCTCCACTATGCAAACGATCAGATTAACATTCCTACGTTATTAAAAATACAAAGGACATAGATGCTATCAATATCCGATGCGCTCGAGTAAATCCCGAAATCCCTTCATGGGCTTCCCTGCTATAAAACGAGTTTAAATCTACAGTAATACATAGCCGAAACAGATGGGAATCAAACGGATTACAAATCGTTAAAAGGAATCCATCTTGCCAAAAAAGCGTATTTAACTCCAACAGATTAAAATTTGTGTTAGATCACAGACAAACGTTTCAGTTTGTTGTCTTACTTTTTCTCGGCAATGGGTAGTTCGCTGCAGAATGTATTTCAAATGGTAAGGTTTATGCTTTATTTAATAATAATACCTCTGTTCAAATCCGGCAGTAAGACTGATCCTAGTAATTATAGGCCAAAATCGATACTACCTGCTTTTAGTAAGATTTATGAAAAGATAATACTCAAGCAACCACTAATACATTTTAATCAAAACAGCCTCCTTCATAGTGAGCAATATGGTTTTACCATGGTTCACTCGACAACAGATGCTCGAGTAGCGTTACTCAAACACATCTACAGTGCTCGGGAGCATGCCCAAAATGCTATTGGTAATTTACCGCTTGAGTGCTTAAATACATATGATACCAATAGTTACAAAATTTTTACTAGTAGATGTCTTACAACGTGAAACAGCTGCAACTCCTTACAAAAATAAAATGTACAAACATTCTATTTGATTGAAATATAAGGCAATAAAACTCATGGCCACTCTGGCCATGAGTTTTATAGCCCGTTCTTTCTCGTGGTTCTACCTATTGCAGGGTGAACGTGGCAGTAAATGTAAAATCATTAAGTCATCATCATCCTCTTAGCGTTATCCCAGTTTTCAATCTGGGGTCCGCTTCCTAGTCTAACCGGATTTGGCTGAATATAAGCTTTTCCACAGAGCGACTGCCTGCCTGACCTCTGCAACCCGAAGGGATAGCGATATTCCATAGTTTAGACTAGTGTCAGTTTATTTAGAAGGTATTGACGCCCTGTAACGGCTGTCAAAGATCTTCATGACAACCGGGACTGACGGTTTAAAGTGCGCTCCGAAGCACGGGACTAGCGATAATTAACAATTCAATACGCACATAACTCCGAAAAGTCATTGGTGCGCGCCGTGGATTCGAACCCGATACCCTCTGCATGGCAGTCTGTTGGTATCTCCACTAGGCTATCGCTGCCTTTATGTAGAATCATTAAGTAATTAACTTAAATTTTGACTTTCATAAGCATCACTTTGTGGCCTAGGTGAATAAATGATTTTGACTTTGACTTTGTTTCCTTTTTATATTGTAAATATTGTTCTGATTATAATGTGATGTAGCTGATTGCTACTATGTCACTTAGTCATTATCCTACGCAATCTTGTTAATGAGGATTTCTGACACGAAACACAGGATTAGTGAACTGTGTTATAGTTTATTAGCCCTCTGAGTAGCCAGCACTGTCTTGCAATCCACAAAATATATAAAATACTACTATTTATCTCTTCAGGTATCAAGCTATGATCAGTATAGCTAAAGTTTGGTCTGCAAAGTTGCATATTTTCTTTAGTTAGATTTAAAAATGGACTTCGGTCTCTATGGCTTAAACAGCAACTACATAGTATGAATCCACGAGGATGAATTGTTCCGTGAAGTCAAATCAGCACTTTATTACATACATATTTATTTCTGCATTTTGGTTGTTTACAACACTTATACATGTCAAAACCCTATTCTAGATGATGCCGGCTTTTCCTAGCTAAATGACTTCTTGAGAAGAAAGGCCGAAACAAACTCAGAGTCAATTTTTTTTTTGTCACTTCATTTTGTTTAGTATTTTCTTCATCTTTTAAAGTCCAGACAAAAAAAAGGGTTTAGTATGCAAGTACAATGCAGGAAATCATCTGACGCTTTTGACTGAATCGGCCCACTGATGGCCCGCATTCAACAGCAATCGTACGGCTCAACCTTGATTGAGGGAGCCAGCACGATCTGTATCACTATGCCTCCACGCCATCAGAAGGTGTATGCATAAGCATGTCAGCCTAAGCCATCAGACAGGTTGCCACAACTGTTTTATTTTTTGCTTAATTATTTTGCTTTCTCTGTATTTGGGCGATTCTTATTAGGAATATATTGTGTTATTTTTTTATCGATATTCACAATTCTTTATCTACCTTTCTAAGCCCAATACCCATTTCAAAGAAAAATCTAAAGTGCTAATAAATGGACAACAAAGAGTGAGACCCTGCAAGGATAAGTACGTTTTAACTTACGAGGTAAATAGTACTAAAAAAATAGGCATCTTCCTTAGTTAAAGAAGCAAGTGGAAAATTTCCAGAATATTCCAATTTATTCTAGATCCACTACCGCGAGTGAGGCCGTACTTATGCACGCGATACCCGAAAGATTATTTGTATGTATTTTAATAAGAATCCATAAAATATTCATGTATTCGTTACGAAAGTTAACACGTGTAAACTTTTACAAAAACTGGGTCAGCTTCCCATCGTATCTATCAAGTGAATATGTACGCAGTCAATCCCAAGGTTGCCTGGAAGAAATCGCTTTTAGCGATAAGGCCGCCTATTGTACATTTGTAAAATTATTGTATCATGTAGCATGTGTATAGTATCTGGTGTACAATAAAGAATTCTCTATCTATCTATCTATCTACGCACATACTTTGTACATGGTGTGTACATGTTAATGGGTATATACATATGCGTCTGTGTGTGTTTTGCAACACAAACTACACGAGATTCCACTCCGCGTTTGTTGTTCTGAAGAAAACCAATTACAACGATTTACTCGTACGCAGTACGTGCGAACGGCATGTCATAAAATATGTTGATAGTTTGTATGCACGATAAAAGATAGCGATACTTCTTCGACGTATCAGAAAAGGTGAGTTATTTTTTACATTATTTGAAGGCTGGAGACAGAAAAATAATGGTTTATGGCGCGTGAAAGAAAGGCACATTGAAATAACCATGAATCATAACCGTAAGGGTTGTCTTCGGAAAAACAAAACAAAATACTAAAAAAAAATATTTTTAAATAAAAAAAAACCGACTTCAAAAATCACTAAGGAACTAAAAAGCAAAAAATAATTGGTTTTGGAGCAAAACTTTTTGGAGTCGGTGCCAAGCCAAGTATTTCTGATCTGACTATAAAACCTCTACACTTTTTTTATATAACTTTCGTTGTTGATAGAATAGGTAGTTTCTAGTTTAGTAACTTTTTGCGTAAGGGCTTGGCACCGACTCCAAAAAGTTTTGCTCCAAAACCAATTATTTTTTGCTTTTTAGTTCCTTAGTGATTTTTGAAGTCGGTTTCTTTTTATTTAAAAATATTTTTTTATTTTTTGCTTCTTAGTGGTACACTAATAAAAAATAGTAATAGGTGGTAAGTAGCTACATAGGATAGTGTAGGTGGTACATGATGGGGAGGCCTTCCTTACGTGCCTCAATTCTGAAATGTAGACCTTTCTGGCAATTTCAAGTATTTTTTTGTTTTCAACTAACTAGCCTAAACACGTTCTAAGTTCCATCATTAGATCCCGGTAATCATCCAGTATCAAAGTGTTTGCCAAGACAAAACAAACGAGCCTAAACTTGATGAGATTGCGTTATTGTATTACAAAGATCCCAGGGCACCTTCCTGCTCTATCATCAGACTTTGGAAAACATTCAGCACTAAAGTCCATGTAAAGATTAATTAAACGAGACCAAACTCAATGGGATTGCGTAATTGTATTACAAATATCCCATGACTACCTTCCTGCTCCATCATCAGAGTTTGGTAAATAATCAGCACTAAAGTCCATGTAAAGACGAATCAAACGAGCCCAAACTCAATGGGTTTGCATCTTTGTATTACAATGATCCCATGGCCATCTTCCTGCTCCATCATCAGAGTTTAGTAAACATTCAGCACTAAAGTCCATGTAAAGACGAATCAAACGAGCCTAAGCTCAATGGGATTGCGTCTTTGTATTACAAAGATCCCATGGGCACCTTCCTGGTCCATCATCAGACCCTGGAAAACATCCAGTACCAAAGTCCATGTAAAGACGAATTAAACGACTCTAAACTCGATGACATTGGGTTGTTGTATCACAAAGATCTCATGGTTACCTTCCAGCTCTATCATCAGACCATGGAAATCATCCAGCATCAAAGTCTATGAAAAGACGACTCAAACGAGCCCAAACTCGACGGCATAGGGTTGTTATCGTCAAATCGCTTCAAGTGTGCTTATAAAATTTGAAGAGTTCCTCCGATTTTTTCAGGATTCCATGATCAGATCCTGACCTTATGATCATGGGACCAACTGGGAGGTATACGCTTTCAATCAAAACAAGAATTTTTGAAATCGGTCCAGGCGTCTTAGAGAAATCGGGGAACATACATAAAAAAAAAAGATGCCGACGAATTGAGAACCTCCTCCTTTTTTTGAAATCGGTTAAAAACATACATATATTCGAGAAATATTGGCAAACTACACATAAGACCATCACTCTTCTAGTTTAATTATGTGTTGTTGAAATTAAACTAGAGAATGATGAATAATGACTGTATTTTATTAATAAGTCTTCAGATTATATATAACTGCATGCAAGGTCATGGTTTAAGCTGTGTGCAATTTTAGTTTAGTTGCTTTGAACGCCCAATATCTGAATCACCGTAGAAACAGTCGATGCCAATGTAACTATTAAAGTTAATATTAATAAAATGCTCACAGCCGTAAAATGCTTCTGGAACATTCTGTAATAACACACACACACACACACACACACACACACACACCACACACACACACACACACAGACACAGACAACCATGCACTCAAATATGCACATGCACACTGTAACATACCAATAGTATAGTTCCATAGATGACGTAGGTATAATATTTATGTAATCATGTTGATAATTTTATATACTGCTTACAAATAATTTACTTTCTGTAGTCACCCACAATTCAAATACGAACTAGTACCCATAGCCCCAAACGACGGTATTCATTGATAGATACATATTAATAATAATTTAGTTATCTCTAAAACATTCAATATTTTACTAAACATTTGATACTAGCTGAGCCCTCAACTACATCAGTTTTACTTAGGGCTGCTGATCCGCACCCGTCACATATAGCATGGTGTTATATAGCCCATAGTCTTCCTCGATAAATGGGCTATTCAACACAAAAACAATTATTCAAATAAAATCAGTAGTTAAAGTAATTATAGTTATAGTCACTCGCCTGTATCCCCGAAGGGGTAGGCAGAGGTGTAATACTACACCCACATTTCGCCATAAATTTTTAGGTCCCACGTAATAGGGGGCGAGCCTATTGCAGTACCGGGCACATTACCAGACTCTGTGCTGCTACTGAGAATTTCCTTACGGAAAAACTCAATAACACTTTGCCCGATCCGGGAATCGAACCCGAGACCTCCCAATCCCACGCGCACATTTATGCCGCGAGACCAACGAGACAGCGATTAGTAGTAGTAGTAACCTTCTTTATTGTACCAAATAAATTTACAATAATGAATCTTAACAAAAATAACAGATAGTACCTACAATTGGCGGCCGTATCACTATAAAGTAATCTGTTATAGGCAACCTTTGGAAGGATAAGAATAAAAAGGATTCAGAAAAAGGGTACTGTGGCGATCTTTATTGATAAAGCTTAATAATACAATTATATCCATAGATAAATAACCATATACATACATAAACTATATACTTTTAGTTCATTACACTAAACAAACAAACTCATCCGCTTTCAAATATTAGTAATACCTATATTAAGAATGGATACTGAAATATCGAAGTTGAAGTTAATTTATGGCCGATATAATCGTGGATCGAAACTGAGACAATTGACATCAGTGTTCACTTGAAACTATGCCCGTCTGTACACTCCGCTCCACAGACACTTGGCAAATGCTACGCCACTTAGCCTAGCGTTTGCTACTTAGTCACCACACTGCACTTGTCAGTCACTTAGACAAAATTGCAGACGTAGAATTGGCAAATGTCTGACTTGTGAAGTACCTAATGAACCTGAGCTAAGCAAGTGCTCTGTATGCCACTCAAAGTCAAATTCCCATCTGGTCAAACATATTATTATGTACTTTAATTCATGTAAAGCAGGGATAGCCTAGTGGAGAGACCGACGGACAGCCACGCAGATGGTCTCGGGTTCGAATCCACGACGCAAACCAATGACTTTTCGAAGTTATGAGCGTATTAAATTGTTAATTATCGCTTGCTCAACGGTGAAGGAAAACATCGTGAGGAAACCTGCATGTCTGAGAGTTCTCCATTATGTTCTCGAAAGACATGTGAAGTCTGCCAACTCGCACTTGGCCAGCGTCATGGACTATGGCCTTACCCTTCTCATAGTGAGAAGAGGCCTGTGCCCAGCAGTGGGACAGTTTATATACAGGGCTGATGATGGTGAATTCATGTAAATGTGCCACCCTTCGTGGCCACTATCCTTAACTTAAGGGGACGATAACAATGAGAATTAAATACCTACGTTATGGGGTATATATACTTAATCATGTAATTTCGTGGCAAATTATTATAGTTAAATCAAGGTAAACAAAAATAAATAGTGTGAAGATTTAAGCCCCAAAAACGATAAAAATTGTAGTTATTAATTTCTTCACTAAATGTATGTACAAAACCATAGCTAATCCCTTTAAATTATTATTTAGGATATGCAATGGATTGCTTTCTTTCTTTATGTTAACTTATTGCATCTAGTAATTAATTTCATACGAACTAGGAAAACGAGGTAATATAAATTAAACTTCCATTTAAATATGCTGAATAATTTCAAAACTTAGCATCAAATTAGAACAAGCGTATACAGCGACGCACGCAAGCCGTGGATTCGACACAGTTCAACGCAGCGCAGTATTTTGTGAGCAGTTGTGTTTTTTTTTAAAGATTTACACATACAACCACACGCACGAGTGCAGTAAAGCTTCGTACATAGTTTAGGCTGCTCTGGCTTGGAGCGCTACACCGCCACGGCGCCGAAAGATCAATTAGATCGGGATTTGGTGCACTAATTGGCTCCACAGGAATTCTACAACAATCTGACCTCGAAACAGGTCAGTTAACGCAAGGCTGCTTCGGTGACGAGTACGACAACAAAAGGTTCGACAGCGGCGAGTATGTGCTTAGAACAAAAGCATAGCTGGCACAGCAGAGCTATGGTTTTGGTGACTCTGTTTACGCATAGACTTACTTTGTAAACGTCTGAATACTCGTTCTACCACCACTGTAAAATTACTGCAACTGCATCCAAAATTCATACCGTGCGTGCTATTAAAGATATGTGCCCAAAGGAAACATTCGCTTCACCGCACCACCATACAGCCCGCCCTATAAATATTTAATATAATTTTCTAGAAAACTAAATAACAGTTTATAGTCTTCGTTAATGCCGATCGTTTGATTGGTATAAGTATCACATAATACTATACACCGTGTTTTTTAAGTTAGTGTTATCCCGGAAAGTATGTACTCAGCCCATGATATACAAGTTACCTATAATATTTATTTTACAAAATAAACAAAAAAAAACATTTATATTTAAAATTTTCTTTAAAATCAGCATTTCATAGGACAAAAATGTGTCGTGAACGAAGGGTAAGCTACTTTTTAGGTTGAAAATAAAGTGCATTGACGTTACGCATGGACCGCCACGTTGTTAGGCTATGAAAAAATAATTATGGCAAAAAAAAATCGGTAAAAAAAATATTTTTACTTAATGCGTAAAATAAATGTTATAGGTTTCGGATTCTGTTATCAGTTATGGTTTGTGTAGCCACGGCCGTAGTTTCAAAACTTATATAGAAATAATATATAATATCCAAATTAGGTTACTAAAAACAATTGTACCTTGTAAAATAAGGTGTTATAAAGAAAATTATAACGAGCTATTCAAATACTGTAACGTGTTACCAGTGCAATGTAAAATCCAAATGGCTGTTATGAAAGAACTTGTAAACACAGACCTACTTTGTAAGTACAACCGCCACAGTACTCTAAGACAGTTGCCAAACGCAAAGAAATATGTTTTACCAAAATCTAATAATCTGTATGGAACTAAAATATGTCGATACATACTTCCAAAGATATTAAATAGTTTACCAGAAGTTATAGCTAATAAATATGTAACAAAGCAGCCTTATAAAAACATGTTAAAAAGGTATTTCGTCAACAACATAGATAAGGTACTCATTTCGTTGTAAATATTGTAGTTGGTCATGATAAATATGAAATCCCATTCGCAAAAAAACCTCTTAGTGGTTTAAGCGAGTGGTATATGTGAGGAAATTGTTAATTGAAAATTTTGGTCAATAAATAAAAAAAGAAATGGTAGCTTCCATATCGTGGGCTGAGTACATACTTTTCGGGAAAACACGGTGTATATACCTTTTTTTTATCTTTTTCTTTTTTTAACAAAATAAGATAATAAGCACACTGGTTTTTACACAACATTTTCACAGTAAAGTTAGATTAACATACATACATACATATCGTCACGCCTTTTATCCCCGAAGGGGTAGGCAGAGGTGTATTTCTACACCCACTTTTCGCCAGATATACTTTAGTCCCACGTAATAAGGGGCGAGCCTATTGCCGTACCGGGCACATTTCCAGACTCCGTGCTGCTACTGAGAATTTCGTGATAGAAAAACCCAATAACACTGCCCGACCCAGGAATCGAACCCGGGACCTCCCGATCCCACGCGCACATTTATGCCGCGAGACCAACGAGGCAGTCAGTTAGATTAATAGTTCTCGATATAGCGAATGTTCATATTTACCTGTGCGAAATATCTTTATGCTACACTTATAATAATGTCACAACTGATTCTTGACTAATAGTGATACGCTTAGTATTAAATATACTATGATTTATACACTACTAAAATATAATATTAGTCATAATAAGGGAATTGCTATCCGCCGAAATACATCAAAATGTTACCCCACCCCTTATTCCGAGAATGATAATATAAAAGCAAACTTATAAAAATGGAGATAATGAAAGAATCCTGCTACGCCGCACACATGAATAAAAGAAGAAAATTAGTTGTCTAATTTTAATATCGTCATTAATTTCCATTGCTAACTACTACTCGTACTTTAGATAAACCAATGGCTAATTCAACAACACAACAACAGCATTTAAAATAATTTAGCTTTGGTTAGAATAGCTTTGGAAATTTTAGTTAGAACGAACTAAAGTGAAAATCCACAAGCATGTGGTCTTCCGGGATGGCACTAATGTGTATTTGTTTTAATTCCAAATTTAATATGAAGCATCTCTTGCAATTTAGTTCCTTTTGAATAGATTTGATTAAAATTCCATTTTTGCATACACTTAATAAATACAATATGCAGCGGTGAATGATTTTTTGTGCCATTTGTCTTTAGACATTTACAGAGGTTTACATCCCACTTTACTTCTTCTTGTACATTTTTTAATTTCCTCTGTTTTCCAAGCTAAAACTTACCGGATTTATATTGTCTCCCCGCAAAAATAGTGCAGGTTCTTATGTCATATGTATTTATATGATTTACAACTAGTTAAAGCGCCGCTTGGTGCTTTTATCTTTAGTAAATAATTATAATTCAGTCCCTGCTCGAGTATTTTTTTGTGGAAGTACTCTAAGATTTAACTGTATTTATGTTTTAAAGAAGAAACTTTCGTTACTACCTTAACCGGATCATGACCTTCTTGCCTTTTTGCCATATTTATTGATTTTATGATCTTTGGAATGTCGGTATCATATTGTCATTGATTTTACTGAATTTTCGTCTGACTTGATTAATATCCCTGGACTTCGCTGCGCGCTGCCCTCGCGTGGGAGTTATCGCGACAAAAGTAGCTCATGTCACTCAAATCTCCTAATTATCTCCACATAGAAATCATGCCATAACATTTATCCGTTGAGAGGTATAAAAAAGTCAAAAAAACATAAAAAAAAACATTTATGACATTAGTATGTAAATTACAGTATTAAAGACAAATTTTCCTGTTATGTTGTACTATGTACTATGTTTAACAAAATTTAAAAATAATAATCATAATAAATATGTTAAAGTAATTATTGTTTAATATATTGACTTTTCTTAAAACAAAATATTAACTGGCGCTATGGATTCAAATATGTATATACCTTAAATATCCAGGCTCCTGCCACTGAAATGGAAAAACGTACTTAACGATATAGCGAGTTTACTTTTATAGTTTTTATTTCATCCCGGAGAGTTATTATTCCGATTTTATTGATGCCTCGTGGAACCACAATGTGCAGTTTGATTTTTTAGTTCGAAATTTAATACCGTATTTAACTTGGTTATACTCATTATTATATATACTCATTATATTAATGTAGGAGAAATATAACACCAAAACGTTTAATGAAACTATTCATGTTACGAGAATGGGTGATAAACTAATTTTAATTTATAAATTAATAATTCAAAATAGTAATTATTATACGATATTTTCGAGTGATAGATATTGAGTTTATAACGTAATTGAACATGTACAAATTAATATCGTACGCTGTTAGACAGCCAGACAGATATGGTAAACTAATTATTATGTTGTAAAGTCTATCCCTAAATCTGCAATGTTTGATAAATAAAGTTAATTATAAGTTTGTTTGATAAATATTGCCCTGTGCAATATTAACAATTAATATCAATTATATTCTAACAATATTTTGTTATTCGACTCGAATGAAATATTCCCCTGTGCAATATTTATTCATGTTGAATTTACCAAACGGCACGCACAATATTTATGTAGTGAGTATTAGAAGTATTCTATTGATTTTCAAGTACGAGTCTCTTCAGATGAGAAGGGTCAGATCGTAGCCACGAATGCGAATCAGCTATGTGTCATCTTTGAAAATAATGTTGAAATATAGAATTCTGAGAGAGATAAACGTTCGATAGGTACATACATAAATCACTTTCGGTGCTAACTGTATCGAATTCGAAAACATGTTGGGTTAATTGAAAAGCTTTTTTGGCATGTTAAAAATATTTGTAATATCATCCAATATCCGTCCATAGGCGAAAGGTACGTGCTGGCAGATTATTTTCAGTGGGCTCTTGCAAGTCCAACTCTGGGTTGCGTTCGCCCATGCGCAGAATGGTCGAGTCCTAAATAGGTCTTTTGAACATATAGACATTTTTACGTGTCCTATCTATAGGTTCAAAAGACTTATACTTAAGGAGCTCACATGAATTTATCGCTTTCTTTCTTCCTATTTTCTTCAACTTTTTCTCACTATTATATTTTATACTAGCTTTTGCCCGCTGCTTCGCACGCGTAAATTAAGATTAGATAAAATATTATGTACAAACACCCCTACCCTCCTCAAGGAACATACATGCTAAATTTAATCTTCTTGCGCCCAGTAATTTCGGCTGTAATGTGTCTGTCAGTCAGTCAGTAGCGCAAGGACTTTATATACACAGATTGAAGTGATTCCATTGAAAAAAAAAAAATTGGTTGCCTGTAAAGTCGGTATACGGGCGAAAGTTTTACGTGACAACGACTTTGAGTGGTAAAATAATTTTAATGTGAATATTCATTCGTATAGTAGGAAGAAGGATGAAAGACGCGTGCCTTTCACTTTTTATGTCTGTCTCTCTCGCTCTTAGGCGGGACGCGTGCCTCTCACTCGCTCTCATTGTGAGCGCATAACGTGAGCGGAGCGTAACGCAGTTTCTTGAAGTGTCACCCGGCAAACCAATTTATAAGACGTTGTCACGTCAATAAAAGTTTTTACACAAACTCTGAATCACCTTTCCATCCTCTTAAAGGAAAAATTTCTAAAATAAATGTTTGCGGATCCAACAAACAAAGTATGAAGTTAATCCCTTGAATGCATAAAAGGTTGTATGCTAATGATCACTCCCCTTTTTATCCACTTAGGGTAAGAATTTCCAAAAAGACTTTCTTAGTGCTCACTAACATCATTTGAGGAACCAAGAGGTATACAAACTTAGAAGTTAATCCATTGAGGGAATAAAATGTTTCATACAAATTCTGATAACCAGTTTAAGTTTCCCCCTTTAGGGGAGGAATTTCCAAAAATCCTCTCTTAGTGTGCCCCTACACACCTCAAGGAACATACATGCTAAATTTCATCTACTTGCCTTCACTTGTTTAGGCTGTAGCATGTCTGTCAATCAATCAGTAACGCAAGGATTTTATATACAGATAGATTACACAAATAAATAATATTTGACTGCCTCCGTGGTACAGTGGATAGCGTATGCGTCTGCTAAACGGGAGGTCTCGGGTTCGATTCCCGGTTCGAGCAAAAGTATTACTAAGTTTTGCCGAATTATCAGTAGCAGCACGGAGTCTGCCAATGTGCCCGGTAACGGCAATAGGCTTGCCCCCTATTAGGTGGAACTTCTTCCCTATTTAGAGTACTACACCAGAATATTGCAGGATTACTCAGTAAGCGAAGATTATTATAATTACACCTAAATGAATTATTAGAAAATAATAAAGAATTCGACGTTGTTTGCTTAACGGAAACGTTTGTTCAAAAAGGACATGAACACATGGCAATTTTATCTGGGTATAATTTAGCAGCATCGTATTCTTGAAACAGTAAACAGAAGCGTGGTGGCACCTGCATTTTTTTAAAACAAGGTCTTACTTATAAACCAATACCAATTTGTAATGTTTTATCAGTTGATAGACATTTTGAATGCTGTGGAATAGATTTATCATCACAAAATACTTTTATAGTTTGCTTATATCGAACACCTGACTCAAATTGTAATATATTTCTTCATAAACTAGAAAATCTTTTGCATAAAATGACATAAAGATACAATAAAAAAATTATATTGACGGGAGATATTAATATTGACATGACACAATTGAATACAAAAGAATGTAGACATTTAATAGACCTTACAAGAAATTACAATTTAAATTTTCATATTACACAGCTGACTCGCAAGAGATCTTGTATTGACCATATCATAAGCAATATGACATACGCTACTGGTGAATTATTACACTTAGATATATCGGACCATAATACAGCTCAATTACTTAATGTCCCAATAGCAAATAAAGAGAAACCGCTTACTGAATATTACATCTTTAAAAGAGATTATAATGAGCAATATATAAGTAAATTCAAGGAACATTTGACTTCATTTAGTTTTAACGAAGTGTATGAACAAAACACTTTTGACTCTGCCTTCCAATCATTTCATGAAACTTTTTGCTTGCTATACAAATTGTGTTTTCCAGTTATCAAGGTCAAAATATCTAACATAGCTAAAACAAAAAACTGGATTACGAAAGGCTTAAAAGTTAGCTGTAAAGGAAAACGCTCACTGCGATATAAATACTACCATAATAAATGTAGCAGAACAATGATTAATTATAAAAAATATTCAAAAATATTGCGTAACTGTATTGATCAGTCTATTAAAATTTTTAACCGTGACATGATGCTTAAACCAAGAAATGTGAACAAAACGTCATGGCGGTTAATTAAAGAAGAATCGACATCATATGAACAAATCAAGACCATTACTAGCATTAATAGTAAACATAATATATTGCTTTATAATCCGTACGACATTGCCGAGGAGTTCAATGCACATTTTGCAAACTTATCACATATTAATACTAGTTCCTTAAACAATACAAGTAAGGCTAGCTCGTGCAATAGCATTTTCTTACGACCATTTTTATGTAATGAAATTTTCTCTATAATTATGTCATTGAATAACAGTAATGCGGTCGGTTATGACAAAATAGCGACAAATATTCTCAAGAGCTGTTCGGTAGAAATTAGTCCGATACTTACACATTTAGTTAACCACTCATTTAAAGACGGGTGTTTCCCTAGTGTGCTCAAATACTCAATTGTGAAACCATTGCATAAAAAAGAGAAAAAAACATGCATGAGTAATTACAGACCAATATCTCTCATACCAGTTTTGTCAAAAGTCTTTGAAATGGCAATGTATAAACGTCTTACAAGTTTCATTAAAAAACATAATGTGTTACGACAAGAACAATATGGCTTTCAAAGGGGAAAATCGACAACATTGGCGTGTTTTGATTTGGTAAGTAAAATAATTGATAATATAGACAATAATAGTGTAGTTACTGTGATATTTTTTGACATGTCCAAGGCGTTCGATCTTGTATGTCATGAAACGCTTTTAGAAAAGTTAAATAAATATGGTATCAGAGGACCAGCACTAAGTTGGATTAGAACGTATCTAAAAGAAAGGCGACAAGCAGTGCAAATAGAAAATGTTAATAGAAATAAAGAGCTTGAACAATATAGATCAACCTATCTTGTAAATAGTTATGGTGTTCCACAAGGAAGCGTTCTTGGACCATTATTATTTTTAATTTATATTAATGAACTTCCTGACATTACTCCTAATCCTTGTATTTTATTTGCTGACGATGTTTCCCTAGTAATGAATTGTAAAAACGATACTGACATGGATAAATTTTCTTCTGACATAAATAATACTATACAATCTATATTAAAATGGCTCACTGATAATAATTTAATGATAAATTTAGACAAGACAAATTTCATTCAATTTAGGACATATAATACAAATATCAGAGACATAAAAATTAATTATAACGATCAAAACATTGCTCAAGTAAGAGAAACAAAATTCTTGGGTATACATTTAGATGAACATCTAAACTGGAAGTCTCACATCCATAAAGTGTGTAATAAAGTAAACAATTTTGTTTTTGTCCTTTATAAGCTACGTAAGACTTCTACTGAAAAAACGGTCCTAGCAGCTTATCACGGATGTGTTGCCTCTGTTCTAAATTACGGTTTAATTTTATGGGGAAATTCTACAGAAATACAATGAGCATTTCTTGCTCAAAAAAAATGTATTAGAGCCATTGCTGGTATACCGCCCTGGGAATCATGTAAGACATTATTTAAAAAGTTTAAAATACTTATACTACCCTGTATGTACATATTAGAAGCAGCTAAATTTGTTAAATTATACCCCAGTCGATTTGAAACTGCTAAAAACATATTCATTCGAAACACTAGAAATCCAGACAGAATTGTGTTAAAAAGAGTACCAAGAACGACAATGTACCTGAAAAATTGTATTACTATATGTGGAAAAATTTACAATGCTGTTCCTCTTAACATAAAAAATCTACCATTTAATCAATTCTGCAAAAAAATTAAACAATGGTTGTTAGAAAATAATTTTTATTCTGTCACTGATTTCCTAAATCGCAATAAACAAAATAATGTATGACATCTTTGAAATTAAATTCCTATTGAGACTATTTAAACTATTGAATATTGTTATTAATAATGTATGTGTGTTTTCATGATTGATTGTATTGACTTATATTTGACATTGACTATAATTTTTTTAATTATTTTTATAATAACTAAATTTTTATAATTGATTTAATTCAAAAGCTGTAAAATGTACATATGTTATGCATGTTTTGCATGTCGCTAAGCGACAAAATGTACTGGCTCTATGTACCATTTTGCTCCATCTCCTTTGTACCTACATTTTATGCAAATAAAGAATATTATTATTATTATCACCTTTATTTAATATTTCTCTCATACCATATTAATACATTTTTAAATATAAAAAAAATACATTTAAAAATATAAAAGTATGTTATGGAAACTCACCAGTATCGGGAACAGGCTCCAAGCTATTGGTGGTTCAAGAGAAAGGAACCTCTTCACTATGCGTGCCGTGTCCAGCAGTACTGCCTTCTGTATCAGGCCCCTGACCCAAGGTTCCAACGCGAGCCTCCTAAGATGTTGGGTGAGGCTCTTGGGTATTAAACCGTTCACTGTAACGATTATCGGCACAATAATTGCTGAATCAATATCCCACATGTCAACAATCTCGTGAGCCAAGTCCAGATATTTTATCTGCTTGTCCTTCTCAGCCTTCACGAGATTGCCATCATGAGGGATGGCAACATCAACAATTATTGCGCGGCGCTCTGATCGATCTATCAACACAATATCAGGTTTGTTGACAACAACAGTCCTGTCTGTGATGATAGATCGATCCCAGTACAACGTGATATGACCATTATCCAGGACAGGCTCCGCCACATACCTGTAGTACGGCACCTCACCATCTACAAGCCTGTATTTCAGAGCAAGTTGCTGGTGAATGACCCTGGCTATTTGGTTATGCCTGTGCAAGTACTCACTGTTAGCAAGACGAGAACAACCGGAAATGATATGCCTGAGGGATTCACCAGGCTGGTGACACGCACGGCAAATATCAATAGTGCCATCCCTCAGGATATATTTCCGGTAGTTATTCGTCTTGATCACTTCGTCAGCAATTGCACAGACAAACCCTTCGGTTTCCCCAAAGAGGTCACCGAAGCGTAGCCAGTTCACTGAGGCTAATAAGTCTACTGCCGGCCCATGTAGAGCCCGGTAGAACCTGCCATGAAGCTCCTTGCTCTGCCAAACAAGCTAGCGATCGTCAGTGCTAAGCACTAAAGGTCTGCGCCAGTTGTCCTTCGATAAACTGAGCGGGGTTAATCCGGCGTCCACTGCGACAACGTCCCGATGCATATCCACGTTCGCGTTGAGAAAATATTCTCTGAGGTTGCATACTTCGCGGTTGTGTAGAGATTTGACATTTAAAAAGCCACGACCTCCACACTTCCGCGGAATATACAACCTCATTACGGACGAGCGTGGATGATGCATCCGGTAAGCTGTCAGCATTGTACGCACCTTTCTGTCCAGGGTGTCTAACTCAGTCTGAGTCCACTTGAGTATGCCAAAGGAGTACATCAGAACCGGCATGACCCAACCGTTGCAAGCTCGAACCTTATTGCCACCTGACAGAAGACTTTTCAGTACTTTTGTCAGGCGGCCAAAGAAACGTTCTTGCAACGATTGCTTCATGTCAGTCTCGTTCAGCCTGGCGCAAGTTCCTAAGAAAAAATCGAATGTATGAAACGTGCTATCTTTTTAATGGCTACAATTATATGTATAAAACGTGAAGATAGCATCCTTCACTATGTACCCTTAGAACAGTATTCTTTCAAAGTTAGACGGGTTATACGTACATCACCGCCTTGGCTGTCAATAGTGTCAAATGTCACAACTGTCACATTATAATCCAGATTGAACTTTGCCGCGTTATGTAATTTGTTAATAAAACGTAAAAAACATACTGTAAAAGTGCTTTGTGTATACCAAATAACTGTGATTTTACACTTCTAGTGTTAGTGTTACTATATTTATTTGACTAGCATTGAAAGGAGCGCAATGAAAACAAGCCAAATAACGTGCGAAATATGGCATACAACAACATGCCGGTCAGGCAATGAAAAAAAGGGTAGGTATTTATGGCAAAATGTCCCTAGATAAAGATCAATGAATATTTATAATGTTATATAATGTGATATATTTCAAATTATATAATGTGATATATTAAAAAAAAATTGGGAAATGTTCTAAAGTTTCATATCCTAGTACTTTGTAGGTAAACAATAGTGCTGCATGTCAGTTATCGATAATCCGTTATTAGAAATTGGCACAAAGACTAAAAATTCTATTCTTTTTTTTCTTTTTAGATGTAAAAATGGGTAGCTGCAACTGGAAACCAAGAATTGCTTTATGTACCTATTGAAAAATTACATCAGTTGAACTATGTGTGGGGCAAGCATTTGAGGCCGAAAGACTTAAAAAAAAGGGAACTCAAGTCAGAAAAACAGCTGTGCCTTGTATCTATAGACATTTCTTTAAATCCTATTACAGAAGAAATGTTGAAAACCTTTCCATTACATGTATACATACATATATCTTTTAGTTCTGCGTATTTATCTTCGCTAATCTAGAATAGATTTATAGAATAGGCTAATTTGTTTGAATAAACACATAAATATTAAATACATCTTTTATTTGTGTTGGAAAAGTATAATAATTCTAGTCGAAACATAATAATAATTATTTCTTACCGAATATTATCGATATCGATATTTCGTTAATCACTAGAGGGTACATCCCTATATTGACAAATATGACAATGCTGACAACATAAAAACGATGTCAATTAGTATCTTTATGTTGGTACGAGTTCTCCCTGCACGTTTCATACAAAGCTGAAAGTCTTGCATGATCTATGGCACATCCGCCTCTTCTTACGTAGTATTTGTATACTCTTTGGTCTCGTTAATACATAAGGCCTGTGACATACCCAAGTATTTATAGGTATTGGTTCGCAGAAGTGATCTGAGGTTAATGGAATCTGAGAGTTGAATCCCTTCAGATTCCACCATCCTTCCTTGTTTCACATGTATCACTGCACATTTATCCACACCAAATTCCATTTTGATAGAATTACTAAAACTTTCAGTAATTTTTAGTAAATCCATCAACTGTGAATTGGTGTGAGCAAACAGCTTCAAGTCATCCATGAACAATAAGTGGGATATGACCTGACCACCTCTGCGTAGCCTATAACCTAACCCTGAACCCTCTAGTAATGTACTAAGAGGGTTCAGCGCTAAGCAAAACCACAACGGGCTCAGACTATCGCCCTGGAAGATACCCCGCTCAATTTTAACAAGTTCGCCATTTCCCTGGATCCGTTGGCATCCTGGATAGCCAAGAACCGTTTTCCTTTGCCCCATACATGACCTTAAGAAGGTGCGTAGAGTTGTATTTATTTTATACAACTCCAACACCCTCAAAAGCCATGTATGTGGCACAGAATCATACGCTTTTTTGTAGTCTATCCAACATGCCGCCAGATCCTTTCGGTTACGTCGAACTTGTTGGCTAATGGTCATATCTATAAAGAGGAGCTCCTTAGTACCACGAGCCCCCTTCTTACATCCATTCTGAGTGTGCGACATAATGGAATTTAACTCTATGTGTTTTAATATTTTAGTCCTCAGAATAGACGTAAGAAGTTTATAGACCGATGGCAAACATGTAATCGGCCTATAATTACCGGGCTCTGTGGTACTACCTGTCTTATGGAGCAAGTGGGTTACTTCAGTTGTCATGAAATCTGGGATCGATCCAGATTCTATGGCTGATTGAAATTGGGATGCTAATCGGTCATGTGAACTACGTAGCCATTTCAGCCAGTAATTGTGCAGTCCATCCGGTCCTGGAGATTTCCAATTGGATAACGACCGGACTGCACTAGTGACATCTTCGCCTGAAATGACTACGTTGTCCATCTCTGGAATATGTTCACATGTCCGTTCAACATCCCGAATCCAACCACCCTCAGTGTGACCAATAGGCACCGACCATATGCTACGCCAAAACCGGTTTGTGGCGTCTGTATCCGGCAGCTGCCCATTAGCCACATCTTGGTCTGGTCGGTCCCAGTTTCTATAAACCCACTTTTGGTCCCTTTGAAATGTACGATTCAACATATATCGGTCCACGCGTTTTCTATATCTGCGTATCCGATTTGCCCATGCATAGACTTTCTGCTTTAGGAAGTCAATGCGCTCTGTGATCCGAGATGTATATTCATGAGGACTGATGCCAGTCCCCAAGAAGGCTCGGCGCACAAAGCGCATGACCCTGGGACGTGTATTCCCAGACCTAAAGCAGATTAGCTTACCGATAAGTGCCCTTGTCTCAGTAATACGCCGCTCAATTCTGCACTGCCACGCCGGGACAGCAGATCTTTGTCGCATGACAGTATCATGTTCTTGAAACTTGACACCTGCCATACGACATGCCGCTACGGCGGCGCAGTACAGAATTGAGTGCGTATCACCAAGATTTTCACTATTTTCTAGAAAACTAGTTAATAGCGAATCAAGGGCACCTACCAGCGCCATATTTCGTCTATGCATTGGCAACCGGGGCAGGCGCGGCCTAATTGTTGGTGACATGTACCGATATTGCTCAATCGCACATTTCAAAGCATCCATAACCTCCTCATTATACTGAATACTTACGATACAAACCATATCATCCACCTCCACATCGGCATTATTACCCGTCCGCGGTGTATCTGTGTTTACGGGAGCACTAGCGGGTTGGACGTGAACGGCCTGGCTCGTAGGTAAGTAGTCTGAGCGTAGCCTATCAAGTACGACGTTATCCAGCTTATTACGACGCTGGATAACTCGCACCTGATCCGACAATCGTTGAGCGGTAACGTTGATACCAGGTTCCAAAGCCTGAAACAGAAGGAGCATGCGACTGCGATACGCAGTGAGTTTAGCCCCCCCCCCCCCCTCTGTAGCCCCAAAATATGCGCGCATGACGTTTTCGTTGATGGATTCTGTCCATCGCATGCGCTGCACATTACCACCAGCAGCGAGGACCCTGTTTGAGACCGGTGGGTCTTGTGGTCCCAGGCAGGCTGGTGGCCGGCCTCTGCCTCTCCGACGCACAGGTGACGGCGACGACGGCGGCGAGAAGTACCCGTCGCTTGAGCTCGACGCAACTGCAGCCGCTGGTGATGTTGGCGCGGGCCTCGAGGGCTGCGAGGCAGAGCTCAGCGACGAGCCCGGAGTTTTTGTTTGTGCTCGTAATTGTTTCTTGGCATTTCTCGTCAACATTTTCCGTTATTTATTTGTATATTATCTTGTTGTTATTTCTTTTGACAGTTTTAATGTCATCGTAACTATATATTTTTTCTAAATGTTTTGCTTGTGGTGTAATAGACATATTTTTATTTAGATACTTATTTCTTTGATCTTTCTGTAATTCGGATTGATTTATAATATATGTATTAAATTATAAAAAATCAAAAATATAAACAACAAAATTTTAGACCCGGTGTTGACAGCTGGGGTTGCCACTTGTTTATTATTATTATTATGAACCTAATATAGAACATGGCGAAATGTGGGTGTAATATTACACCTCTGCCTACCATTTCGGGGATACAGGCGTGAGACTGCCTCCGTGGTCCAGTTGTCGCGATTTCTCGCGAACTGTATAGTATACAGAGCAGATAACCAACCTCTGTGAATACTTAACCAACCTCTATGTAAGTACTGGCCACAACCGACGGTTCTACGTTTGAGGTTTGAACGTGATATATGAAGAATACGAAATTACTTTATTACTTCATAGTACTGACATTGTCATTTGAAATATTATAAAGCAGTAAATGTATTATTATTTTGATTATTAATGTGCTAATACAATAATAAATGTGCTGACTACATGGATATCACAAATGGGCGCTGGAGCTAAGTATTTAGTGATTCCTACTGTTTGCGAGTAGCTAGTGTTGTAAAGCTAATTATATGGGATCCTATTGTTTCTACGTATCTAGAAATTGGTAATGTATTGTATGGTAATTCTGTATTGTAATAGTAGAGATGTTTTAGAGCTCTGCTGAGGAAAAAGACGTTTTTGCCTCAGTGGAGAAAAGATCGGAGACGTCCGATATAAGGGCGGTGAAATACCGACAGTTAAAATATAAGGGCGGTGAAATACCGACAGTTAAAATATAAAGGCGGTGAAATACCGACAGTTAAAATATAAGGGCGGTGAAATACCGACAGTTAAAATATAAGGGCGGTGAAATACCGACAGTTAAAATATAAGGGCGGTGAAATACCGACAGTTAAAATAAAAGGGCGGTGAAATACCGACAGTTAAAATATAAGGGCGGTGAAATACCGACAGTTAAAATATAAGGGCGGTGAAATACCGACAGTTAAAATAAAAGGGCGGTGAAATACCGACAGTTAAAATACCTTGGCAGCGGTGAAAGATCCGACAGGTATTACGTTATTGAAAGACCTGACATATTATAATTGGCAGTTATATAATTCGTAATTCGTACCATAGAAATTGATAGACCTGCAATACTAGACTACCGGACAGTGGAATCATATAACCTTTTAACCTACAGGTCGCACCGAGAGAATTCAGGAAGAAACATACTGACAAATGCTTGGCATCGAGGTCAAAAGAGCTGTCTACGTTTCGAGATGTAAGTCAAACATTCCATCTTTCCGCTCACATTAGTCAAACTGTAATATCTATCGGCGTTCAGTTACAAACCCCTTAAGCAACATTATAACTCGCCGACACCAGTGGATAGCGTATGCGACTACTGGCCGGAGGTCCCGGGTTCAATTCCCAGGAAGTGTTACTGGGTTTTTCCGAATTCTCAGTAGCAGCTGGGAGTCTGGTGATGTGTCCGGTAACGGCAATAGGCTCGCCCCCTATTACGTGGGGTTTAAAAATTCATGTCGAAATGTGGGTGTAATATTACACCTCTGCCTACCACTTCGGGGATATGGATATTAGGCGTGAGTAAAATAATTTATCTAAGTTCAATAACCTTTTCTTAGTATTTACCTATATTTAGCTACAACTTTTTGGGTTAAAGAAATGAGAGAAGTCTTGGTCAGCAGTTGGACAAAGCAGATATATAACTGTTAAAAAGTGCTTACCTGTTTAAAAATAAATAAAATAGCAAAACAACGGTTCTAAGTATTTTGGCTTCTATTTGTCATAAGAACGAAAGAACCATCCTTTATTATAGTTAGCGAAGATGAAGAGCGCTTAGATGAGAGCCAGCCGCATAAATTTAAATTAATGAAAATTAAATGCACATCAGGGACGATGAAAAAAAAATCAAGTGAAGAAACCAAACGTTTCTTACAAACTGGGACCCCTTTTTGAACTCCCCGTTTTAGTGGTGAATTCACTAACGTCACTTGAGGAACCGATATACAAAGTTTCAAGTGAATCCATTGAAGTTTTTGTTATATTACAAAATGGGACACCCTTTCTTAAGCCCCATAGGGGAGTGACTTCGAAAACTCCTTTCTTGGTGTTCACTAGCTAACGTCATTTGAGGAACCTATACACAAAGTTTAAAGTTAATCCAATGAAGGAATAAAAAGGTTTGATACAAATTCCGACTCCCCTTTTTAACCCTTTAGGGTAAGAAATTTGAAAAAGATTTTCTTAATGTTTACTAAAGTCATGAGAGAAACCAATATTTATACAAAGTTTGAAGTCAATAAACTGAACGAATAGTATGTTTCGTTTAATACACACTTTGAACCCCTATCTTACCCCCTGAGGGTAAGAATTTCCAAAAGAAATAATTCTAAGTGTTCACTATTATCATTTGAGGAACCAATATACAAAGTTTGTAGTCAAGTAGAAATAAAAAAAACTTATTCTTAGTGTTAACTATCGTCATTTGAGGAACCCATATGCAAAGTTTGAAGTCAATCCATTAAAGAATTAAAAGTTTCAAACAAATTTTGACCCCTATCTTACCCCCTTAGGGGAGGAATTTCCAAAGAAACAAATTCTAATTTGAAGTCAATAAACTGAACGAATAGTATGTTTCGTTTAATACACACTTTGAACCCCTATCTTACCCCCTGAGGGTAAGAATTTCCAAAAGAAATAATTCTAAGTGTTCACTATTATCATTTGAGGAACCAATATACAAAGTTTGTAGTCAAGTAGAAATAAAAAAAACTTATTCTTAGTGTTAACTATCGTCATTTGAGGAACCCATATGCAAAGTTTGAAGTCAATCCATTAAAGAATTAAAAGTTTCAAACAAATTTTGACCCCTATCTTACCCCCTTAGGGGAGGAATTTCCAAAGAAACAAATTCTAAGTGTTCACTATCATCATTTGAGGAACCAATATATAAAGTTAGAAGTCAATCCACTGAACGAATAAGAAGTAACACACTTTGACCCCTATCTTACGCCCTGAGGATCGCAATTAAAAAAAAATCAATTCTTAGTATTCACTATCGTCGTTAAAGGAACCAATATACAAAGTTTGAAGTCAATCCATTAGAGAGATAAAAGGTTACATACAAACTTTGACCCCCTATCTCTCCCCCTTAGGGGAGGAATTTCAGAAAAATAATTCTTAGTGTTCACTATCGTCGTTTGAGGAACTAAAGTACAAAGTTTGGAGTCAATCCATTGAATGAAAAAAAAGTTACATACAAACTTCGACCCCCAGTTTTACCCCCTTGGGGTTGAATTTCCAAAAATCCTCTCTTCGTGCACCCCTACGGTCCCCAAGGAACACACATACCAAATTTCAGCTTCCTGCGCCCAACAGTTTCGGCTGTAGCGTGTCTGTCAGTCAGTCAGTAACGCAAGGATTTTGTATATTTAGATTATTAATTTTATATTGAAACGCTTAAACACGTAAGCTAAGTATTTTCTATTATATATATAATCTGCCACTCTGGTGATTTTAATGTATCCTACTAATGATCTGTGAACAGCGTTGTGGGCTGCAATATTGTGATGAATACTATGTAATGTTACTTTCTGTATTTTATATTGTAGCTGTTTGTTGTTTCTTTTGAATAAAATAAAAAAAAATATGGAACGAAAATCTTACAATCCAATTTGCAAACCTTCAATTTTTTTCAGAAATATCGCACCCTAATATCTATAAATATTTGCAAATCTAACGCTGTAGTTCATACGGCCCTAGCATTCTTGTTAACCCTCCAATTAGGGCAAGAGGTTATGCTAGGGAAGGTTCACTTTAATAATGATATGGAAGCGATAATCCGTTAACCTTTAATTTAGCAGTTTAAAACGTTATTGATTATCTAGTTCTAAACTCTTAATGATCCCTTTATTAATACACAATTTATCGACTACTTGGAATCCAGTCATCAGCAAATGTAAACATATGTATAGACGTCATTAGTGTAGCGTGTTGAAGTACTGACATCGACAGTGCGATTAACGGCCGGTTTAAATATCCGATCTATCTATGGATGTTGAGATTTGAGATTCGAGATTCGTGTTTGACATATTTTGTATGGAGCTGACGTCAAAACCGAATCTAATATCTCAAAAAAATGGAAAGATCAAATATTGAATTCTGCAGATAATAAATAAAAACCAAGTTCAAAAACGCTCATCACACAAGACGGTGCTGCGCTATCACCAGCCCTTCAGCGATCACGGTCATTGCAAGACGGTCGAAATGACGGCGATACAATACATCTATACCATAAATTAGATGAATTTACACGATTAAAGCTTATTACGCAATTTTGTATAAAATAAATAATTTATACAATATCTGCTAACGAACAATATTTTTTTAATTATTCTCTTAGCCTAAAAAGCAGTTGCATAAAAAAAATATTCTTCTAAAATCATAAAACGATTTCGATTAGGAATGGTAAATATTGCTATTGATTTTGTTCTGGCTAGATTATGTTATTGAAGCCCTTATGTTTGGCAAATCATTTCACGTCACTGTCACTTCAAAAATTGTAGTCCGTATTTGTTCTATAAAATTTTATTTTCAAACGCACACTTATCAGCACCCGACCAGAATTTTCTCATCTGAAGTTAACGGAGCGGCGCCGAAATATGAGATGAGTCTGTTGCGAGGTAGGTAATATACCTATGTGTGTACCAACTAGAATTTTGGATGTCAATCGACTTCATAACCGCAGAACTAACAGATACACACATCAACAAAGTCTAGGGATATCTTAATCCTAAATTATTTACGAGTTTATAGTTTAGAACCTTGTTAGTTTCCACAAAAAGTTTATATACAGATTAAAACCTCTTTTATTCTATTTTCAAAATTTGAACATGGAAAGAAAAAAAACAAAATAATAAACAAAATATGGCGGCAAATTTGCTAGTAATTCGTTACATTAAAGAAAGTTAAAACTGTTTTATTATAATTATTAATGAAAAGGGTTTTTAATTGTTTTTCTTTTTTAATTTAACGTGACGTACGAACTTTAAAAGTCATGTCACGTCGTCATTTGAGTCGAGATGAAATGTTACGAGCCGTGGGCATGTTAGAAAATGGTGCAATTCAACGCGTCGTTGCTGAGGCCCTACATACCAGTCAAAATGTGATATCAAGGTTGTGGTCACGTTATCGCAGTACTGGAGATGTGGCCGAACAGCACACAGGTAGATATCGTGTTACTACGCAGAGACAGGATCGATTTCTCCAAATGACCGCCAGAAGACAACCCAATATCACAGCGCTGCAACTAGTGCAAAGGCTCCAGGAGGACCACCAGCTGCTGGTAAGCGACCAAACCGTGCGAAGAAGGTTACATGAAGTTGATCTCCATGCTCGAAGACCATTGCGTGTTCCAGCATTGCGACGTGGCAATCGCGGTCGGCGGCTTTCGTGGGCTCGGGAGCATTTACCATGGAGTGACGAACAATGGTCTTTGGTGCTGTTCACCGATGAGTCCCGGTTTGGGTTTCACCCGGATTCACGAAGAACACGCGTTTGGAGAGCTCCAGGGAGAGTTAGCCGTCTACGGCACCCTCAGGAGGTCCACCCATACCAAGGCGGGACAATCATGGTGTGGGCAGGAATTCGTCTTGGCGGACGAACCCAACTCGTTTGGATCCAAGGCAGCATGACTGCACAAAAATACCACGAGGAGGTAGTAGAGCCCGTTATTGTCCCACACAAAACTCAAATAGGCCATGAATTTCTACTCATGCACGATAATGCTCCTTGCCATACGGCGCGGCTGGTATCGACCGCTCTCCGAGAGCACGATATTCAAGTTTTGGATTGGCCTGCACAGTCGCCCGACTTAAATCCTATCGAGCATGCCTGGGACATGTTACAACAAAAAGCTTTGAGAGATTTTCCACCAAATTTGACGACTGAACAACAACTTTACGAACACTTGCAAAGGACATGGGACCTCATACCGCAGCTAGACATTGACAATTTAATTTTAAGTATTAACAATCGAGGTCGATGTGTAATCAATGTAAGAGGTGGCAACACTGATTATTAATGATTAGATTTTACAAGATTTTTTCCATTTTTATTAAAATTAATAGTTTTTTAAGAAGAAATGTTTGTTGTTATCATACTAATTTTCCATGATGATTAAAAAAATTTTTTTTTTATTTAAAACAAAAAAAAACACGAAATGTTTTTTATTTTTATTAAAGACCTTAAAATAATCTATGATTCTTCTATTTACTGTATCAGAAAATTCTTCATAGATTTTTAGATATTTGATGAAATATAAAATATCCCTAGACTTTGTTGATGTGTGTATAAACAAACATTGAATGCGACGAATGTCGTGGTGTGTGTTGATGCATGCCTTAAATATACCGGACAGTGTTTATCGTCGTTCAAAATAATCCCATAGGCATGCTACTACAAAATACATAACAGGAAGCATCACTTTCTTAATCACCACTTCCAAAAGTGACTAGTTTAATCGATTATGTTGGAAGCACTGTAATATAGCCACTTATTTGAAAACTAGTAGACATTTTAGTTCGCGATCGTACATATTCTAGACAATAATCCGTCGTGCAAACTTCAATAAATCAGCTCAAAATTTGCTATTACGTCATAGTTAGATGTGCTAATTGGCGTTTCATTATACTCGCCTTCTTTGTTCATAAATTTCGTGAGTAGTAAGTACGTAGTACCTTATTTATGCCGAATATTAGTTAGTAACTATTTGATCATTAGTACGTTCACTTTGTTATGACTAACGTACTTCACTATGAATGTGGTATGGCCTATATAGTATGATACGGTCAAGATATTGTTAGTGATGTATCGGTCTACCGCAATATGTCAACTTCAACCTTTAAGCTGTTAGCAAATACATCGGAATATGAACATCAAATAATTCTCGTAGACATTCTTGTTTAAATTTCATTCTTTTCTTTTACAGCTTTCCAGCGCTGAACTAAAGCATCACCTAATTTGCTTCGCAGTTACACTGTGAGTCAATGCGAGGATTTAGCCTACTATATCACGCTGATCAAGGCAGCGATAGCCTAGTGGAGATACCAACAGACTGCCATACAGAGATTATCGGGTTCGAATCCACGGCGCGCACCACTGACTTTTCGGGAGTTATGCCTCGTAGAACACTTTAAGCCGTCTGCCCGGTTGTCATGAAGATCTTTGACAGTTACAGGGCGTCAGTACCTTCTAAATATACTGACACTAGTCTAAACCTTGGAATATCGCTATCCCTTCGGGTTGTCGAGGTCAGTCAGGCAGGCGCTCTGTGGAAAAGCTAATATTGAGCCAAATTCGGTTATACTAGTCAGCGGACCCTAGGTTAAAACTGGGATAACGCTAGGAGGCTGATGAATACGCTGGCCAGATAGGTTGATATAGGGATTGTTGTCAAGATTCTGTCTCTTCGAAACGATACTATTTGCTACGTGTCTTTTCCTTAGTCGCCCCTTACGTCACCCATCGAATGAATTGGGGTAGTAAATTTTGAACGGACGAATTCATTTACTGAAAAATAAACAAGTAAATAAGTATATCTAACTTTTCTAATCTAAATTTTAGGTATGATACATTTTAGCTTAAGCTGGATAAGCTATATTTTATTTTTATGAAGGCTAGATTTTTACGATAAATTGAATGACTCGACATCAAAGTGCAGATTTTCGAGAGTAAGTGCCAACTTAAGTGCAATATAATCTCTTTGTCATTGAACTAAAAGTTTCATAGACTTATAAGTTCGCAAGTGTATTTTTGTAGCTACAGCTACTAACGGATTTCTTCTTACTAAAATATTGTAGTTTTTATGTATTTTTACTCTTAATATGTTAGTTGTTCAACGCTGATAAAGAAGTTAATAAGCTACTATATCTACTCGTAGATCGTTTCCGTAGTTTTTGCGTACAAGAACAAAACACTCTCATCCATCTGTTCTCATATATTTACGTAGGACAGTTTACCGTGATCGTCCTTAACTTGAATATATTGACTGCAGTTAATATTGTTCCAGCTCTTCTCATTCTACTCTTGATTATTCATCGTTCATTCTTCGCCCGTCCCGTCTATATTTTTAATAAAGTAAAACTATTGTAGTTAACCTGGTTCTAGATTTTCATCATCTATAAATTCACAAACAAGCAATAAAACTAGACCCGTAACAACTAACACGACGAGAGCATTCATTGCAATTCAGTTTAATTAAACAAAGTACTCAACTAAATATATTTACCCATCCCAAACAATGCCTACTCGTATAAACATTTCCTACCAACAAAACCCTTACCATCTAATATAATTTACACGTTTACAAAAGTGTTGTAGTAATTAAAATTATGCAATTTCCAGCAATGCAATATCAATTAACAGATTGGTTGGGAGGCAGTTGTAGTGTAGGTACAATGAAAGCATTTTCTTTCTCCCTCACTCTCTGTCTCTTGGGGCTAGGCCACTTAATGACTTCTCTTAAATATAGGCCTCCGTAATAAGCCGGATAAGCCTGCGGTGTTATTGGTATACGTTCACGTTTATTAGAGGCTATGAGAGTAAGTTTCATATACGGTTTTATGTAAATAGCTTCAGTGTTTTCTCTGTACGTGACGTTTATTGAATGGGTCGCTTAGCAGCTGGTGAGCTTAATGAAATTTAATATAAGCCTTGATATTATTGATACTATTGCCAAGACTTTGGCGATTCAGTAGGTGGTCAAACAGTGGCTGAAGTGACGTAAGAAAATATACAGCTCGAGCATTTCTTGCCTGCAGGTACTTGTACGACATTTTGCCTAGCGCCCAAGTCGGTGGTGTTGCCTATAACTTAACTCGTAAACCACTCGTTGACCCAAATGTCACGTAGCAATGTCAAATAACGTTATACTGCAGGACTTATTTGTATTTACTTTTCGATGCCGATCGGCTGCCGCGTAATATGGCTGCGGTGGCCCTTGAAGAGGTTCAAACGTGGGTTAAAATTACTAGGTTGTGAGGTCAAACTCGTGCTGACCGGAGTGATTCGACCTTTAGTCGTTTACTTTGGGACCTCTTTATGAACACTGTTCATAAATCATGTACAAATATAAATGGTGGAAAATAGAACATTTATAATTTTGAGCAAAATATTAAATTACGAGGACTGCGATGTATATCGAACAAGAGTTCTACCGTGAAGAGACTACGGAGGTTTTACATAGTTCTGATTTTACGCTCTTTGGAAGAAAACGTAGGTGCCTAGAAACATAAAATAAGTAAATGGTGTTAGCATTATTCAAGGAAAAATAATTTCAAAGCCAATGCTAAATGCGTTGGTTTTTAAATTAAGTATGGTAAACTTGTTTCACGTCACGCTTGAATTTTAAGGATGCGTAGTATGATATGCTTGTTGTTTGCTAGTCTGTGAACATGTTGACATACGGCGACATACCAAGTATTAAGTAACTGTGTATTCTATAGGAATTGCTGGTCACGAACGTGCCGTGAAATATCACGGCACGTTCGTGCATAAAATAATAGAATCCATTATAAAGCTCAGCTGAACGTCGATCATGCATTGTTCTATATTGTTCGATGCAGGTTGTTACCTTGTAGGTACAGGTAGGTAGGTTTCACTATTCATTGCGTTATTACATAAAGCTAAGGTTGTGTATTGTGCATTACGTGACCACCAGTGGTGTTAGCCTATATTATGACATAAGCTAAATTATTTTTTACCAGTAATCAAAAGGCATGTGTTTATGAACATTATTAAAAAATAATTAAATAAAAAGATTATACTATTCCATACAAAGTTAACCTGTGTTATAAGTTACAAGAAGAGTAATTTATGATCTTATAAGTTGCCCAGGGACTAACAATTAAGATTTAGTGACTAAACCTTCCATGTCGAAGTTACGCGACCGAAGTTCCGCGGCTGATTTTACGTTCCGATGTTCCCATGTATGCGACTGATATGACACACTAAAAGTGCCGAACTTACGCTCGTACTACGAACTACGCTCGTGCTCTACTACTAGAAAAATTGCCGCTGAACTTACGAACCGAAGTTACGTTGTAAGCTACAACGCAACGTAATTTCTGTATAATGTGTCGTCAGTAATTCAAGTAGCATTGCAAGCGTAATCATGCCGAACTTCGGCATAGTGTGTTTAGACACTTAACAGTAATGGCCAAAAAAACATGACCGTCTGACAAAAAATCTATGTACTGTATCGGTACTATTAAATTATCTCGGTTAGTATGTAGTACCGGTATTAATAAATTCCCTCGGTTAGTGTGGTTGTCATCGATCTATATTCTCTGCTAGCGTGTCTCTTGCTGTCATAGCCAAGACATACGAGTAGGTACTTTAGGCATCACGTTCAAGGAGCCTCTTCAATCTTTTGCCTAATGCTCGTTGCTTGTAAGGACACCGTATTCTTAAATGTTAATACACGTTGTTAAACTTCGGTAAGAAAGAGGTATTAACTACTTAATAGTGACAGCACAGTTGAGACTCGGCCAAAAGCTTCGGGTGCATATGTCATTGAATTTTTAATTTGGTTGTTTATTATTTTCTTCTATATACAGAAAGTATATAAACCTTCCATTACGTCAAGACTCAACGCGATTCTTCGCATCACTTTTTACTTTACAAGCAACAAATGTCCTAAGGAGCTTACCATCAGCTCAGGGAGTCATTGAAACACTTTCTCAATCACAGACAAAAAATATGCTACAGTGTTTCCAAATACGACTTTTTATTCTTTTTCTTTATTTTTAAAAGTCGAGTCAAATAGTACTGGTGATTTATATACTGCCGGCCACCGTATTTTTTTAACCTCATCCGCATCAGTCTGTCTATCCGATTGTCAATACAAATCGAAATCACCGGGTGGGCATGACATGTTTTTGCGCCAATTAAAATAATACAGATATAAAGATTTTAATAAAGTTGTTGCCATTTACAAAGTAACACAAACTTATTGGCTATAAAAATTGTGGAAAATGTACTTGTCACTACATAGTATAAAGCAAAGTCTGTTTTCTGTCTGTCTGGCCCTATATATGTATGCTTAAATCTTTAAAACTACGCAACGGATTTTAATGCGGTTTTTATATGGATAAAATGATTCAAAAGGAAGGTTTCAATGTATAACTAGCTGACACGACGAACTTCGTACCGCCTAACAGTCGCTTCTTTTTTTTTGTCTTCAATTCTTAAATTTTTCTCTTCGTAACAACCATCCTCGTACTGCAAGGAACATTATAAAAAAAGAATTAGCGAAATCGGTTCAGCTGCTCTCGAGATTTGCGCTTAACAACACATTCAGCGATTCATTTTTATATTATAGAGATACATGCATAATATTGCATTGCACCCGTACGAAGCCGCTAGTAATTTATAAAATACTAGAGGACGCCAGCAGCTACGCCTGCATTTTTTTTTAATTTGCCTGTTTTGGCCGATCCCGTGGGAATTTCGGGAAATCCCTTCTTAGTGCACCCCTACGGTCCCTAAGGAACATACATGCCAAATTTCAGCTTCCTGCGCCCAATAGTTTCGGCTATAGCGTGTCTGTCAGTCAGTCAGTAACGCAAGGATTTTATATATTAAGATGATGGCCAATCTTTATTAACTTGAAATTCATATCTTTTATTCGCGCTGGAACTACGGCGGGTTTTCCTGTCAAGCTGATCGCACGCCGACGGTCCGCGCTGATGTGTCAATAATGTCAATATGTATGGAGTAATAACTCAGCGCTGACGACCGACAGCGCTGAGCGGCCAGCGCGACTTAAAAACGCTAGAAGTACTTCATACATCTTGACCCATCAGTGCGGACCATCGGCGTGCGATCAGCGTGACAGGATAGCCCCTGAGCAGTAGGTGCTCAGATTGCGAGATATACAAACTATTCCGTATTTCATATCTCTTCTAATAGTTTCAAAGAAATTCCTAGGCCATAGTGAAATAATACTTTGAAACCATGGTTTAAAACATGATGTAGCTTGTGGAGTCATGTTAGACCTCACCGAAAGTTCATGACCTTCCTGATGCTCCATAAAATGCCTGTAATACAAACGTCAACATGGTTGTATTTCTTCCAGTTTTATTTCACTGGATGTAAACTAATATATCACATATAAACGAATTAGGCCATATCAAATGCTAAGTATTTTTAAAGCACCCGAAATTTAGCAGCGCGCAGCAACTACGGTCGGTAACAAGATTATATTTTCATAGAGTAAAATGTACGCGAATATATTAAAAGGAGAATATATTTTTAGATTTTCGCTCGTAAGGTCGTCTGCTGAATTGTCGTTTTCCGTCACGTCCTTTTTGGCGCGTTTACGAACCAAAGTAAGTGTACGTGCCGCTCAAATCTCCAAGTTAGGGCTAACACATCTGATCTTAGTACCTGATAAATAATGTATGTTGTTATTTAGTGTTGCCTGTTATTTAGGACTGGGCAACATTTACCGCGTGGATAAAGCAATAAAATATATTAGTTTCAACAGGTCTGCTGATGAATTGTTTCTAGTCCATTTTATTGTACATACTTAAATAAATACTCGTGATATGTAACCTTTTACATCAATAGATTTTTGCGGTAGTATTTTTAGCGTAACTTGACTGTTCGAAATAGATCGGCAAAGTTAAGCACAGCTAGTAGTGGTCATTTGCACGAATGACAGCTAGTTGTGGCATTTACATTAGAGTGCTACTTTGCTTCTCAGAGCACATCATCATCAGCCCTTTATACTGTCCCACTGCTGGACACGGGCCTCTTCTCACTTTGAGAAGGGAAAGGCCATAGTCCACCACGCTGGCCTTGCAAGAACATTATGGAGAACTCTCAGACATGCAGGTTTCATTACGATGTTTTCCTTCACCGTTAAGCAAGCGATAATTAACAATTTACTCAGATTATTATTAGTTTTTTTGTCATTCATCAGTTGTTCTTTAATGATCAAAGAGAAACTTTATAAAAGACACATTATAAAAGTTACACAGGGCAACGACTTTCAACCTCAATCAACCTAGCTAGACGTAGACTATACACATACGCTTCAAGTATACTTAGAACTATACGAACTTCCGAGGTGTTCGTTGAACTCTATTGCGCTAATATTCTACTTGTCTTCTACCTTGATTTCTAACTTTACTAGAAAAGTAGAAAGTAAAATATAGTACAGATTAATGGTAATCAACCATCTTTATAACTTTAAGCCTTCTTTATTTTATATCCAGCCTTACCTCACGTAAAATAGACGAGTGTCTCATATCTCACCCGATGTAACCAAAGACTGATTTACGGCTCGAATGTTAACCCAAGTTAGATGTAGTTAGTACTTAACGGTCTGATTTATGTACGCAAGCCTGAAGTCATCACGCCTGTTTAAACTTGTCTGCTAATTGAATTATTGTTTGAATTTACAGAATTTACTGCGCACTAATGAATGGGAGAGCTTACGAAAATTATAATAAGGCTTTGCTACAGACGTTCTGAATTATGTCCGTTTTATATTTATTTATAGGTATTTCATTATTATAATGAACTCGTTCAGGGGACGTAATTTGTAAATAAATGCCACTGATAATAAAAGTTACAGCGTCCAAATTGCTTCATCCATTTTATTTATAAAGGTCTTTAAACAAATCAATTTCGACGTTAGAAAGCAAAATTAAAATGTTTTCAGGAAATGTTATCTGAATGTTGTTGTGAAAATGTTATTTTGAAGGTTTTTTATACTTAAATATTTCAATGTTGGATTCGCTAATTAGCGTTGTTTTAGAATATCACTTAATTCTGTTATATACATCGTTAATGGATTTTTTTGCGTTTTTTACTTATTTATTATTTATTTATTTATTTAACACTTTATTGTACACTAAGTTGGACATTAAACATGAATCATTTTACAAATATAGTACAATGGGCGGCCTTATCGCTAACAGCGATTTCTAACAGGCAACCTTTGGATGGATATTATTGGTAGAAAAGAAATGGTAGTGACAACTACCATTTTTTATATACCAGTAAATTATGATTATACTTTAAAAATATACATATATAATAAATAGTAGAATAATATACCTACTCATACATATATAACTATACATGATACACATACATACATAATATTTAATACATGTTTATAATTTTATGTAAGGAATGTTATAATGATAGATAGTGATCCTTGTCTAGAGATTTGAGATTTGAGAGAGACTAATTTAATACGATCATGACATAACATAATTATGATGATAATCTACCATTTTTTAATGCGCGGACAGCTTTTAGGCGAGATACGCTCGTTAACATTGTAATATAACTAAAATAAACTAAATTAAAATTATAAAAAGTACAACACCTTAGAAAGTAATTAACATATTTGGTATTTAGTTACACTCCGGTTAAAGCAAAAAAAGTACTGAGTTAGAGAATTTGTTTAAAGTCAGATCCAGTAGGGCTTTTGGCTCGCCAGGAACAATACGATGAGACTAGCAGATTTTTTTATCAAACGTTTTAAATATGGTGCTTATTAATAATTTAATAGTCACTCCATCTATACGGCTACATTAAATTATATTAAATATTATTTGATGTACCGTGTAATTCGTGTTTATTTTACCCATAAACCTCTTATTAGAGTTAGAATGGAGTAATTAATTTTAACGAATCGAAAACAAGGCCTACATATATATTTTTTTGACATGAGCTTGTTCTATAAAATACTTTGCACCCACGTTCAAACCACCTACATAGAACGTGGTAGATTATTAACTATTAAATACTTGTAACATGTGAGAGTTACTTTGTTCTTACAAAGGAACCTTTTGTAATTTCTAATGATGCACATACCTGAGTATTAATTATCGTGAAATTGAAATCTTTGCTTAACATGATATAAAAATAGCTTGAAAGTGTTAATAAAAATAGTTTTTGGTGTTGTAGAGCCTTGTTTATTTCAACACGACCTTGAAACGACAGAGCAAGCCTGACAGAGGCCTTATTAACATAATTTCACTGTAAAATACCATTATCTGTACTGTTGGATTTCATTCGGTTACAGAAAAACGTCAAAGAAAAAGTTATTCTCTTGATTTATAGGATTTGCATTCTCCTCTTCATATCGGTAAGCAGATGTTCTTTACAATGTTTGGAATTGCTAAGAAGACTCCACCAGGCACTTGACTGCCACTGACACAAGCAATAAAAAAAACATAAAGTCACTATACATTTGAAACAATAATGAAACTGTTTTTATTTTCAGTTTAGATCTAATTTAATGAAAGAGCTTTTCCCCGGAGACAAAATATCACTTTAACATACATACATACATTTCACGCCTTTTTCCCGTCGGGGTAGGCAGAGACAACGGAACGCCACTTGCTTTCTATCCTTAGAAATCTCACGCGCTTCCTCTACATTCATTACTCTTTTCATACATGCTCGCCGGTCCCGGGTGCTTCGGACCTTTCCGTTTTTCAGATCGTCACCAATTTATTCGACAAATGTCCTACGATGTCAGCCGCGACCGGCTTGCCCATACACGCTTCCCTTATATATTTGGTGAGTCATTCTGTCTTCACTCTTTCGCTCCACGTGTCCAAACCATCTCAGCATTCCTTTCTCAATTCTCGTCACAACATCTTCTTTCAGGCCACATCGCTCTCGTCTCGTATTACTGCATTCGGAATTCTATCATCACTTTAAAACTGCTTTTAATGGGAATTATTTTTCCAATAAAACCAAATCAGTTGGATTTATTCAGGCAGTTCCTCGGTATTCAGTAAATTTCTCGATTTGTCGTTCTAATTGGATCACGATGCAGTTTTGCCTTTCAGTAGTATTTAGGAAAAAATCTGCAGCCCGCTTTTCCACCAATCGGTCGACTCAGACGTACTTGTAAAGAATAGGGCATCCAATATGTGTGCAGCATTTATGTTGGAGCTTCGACCGGGCGGGGCGGATTTGGCATTCAGATTTTATTGGGGAACAAACACAAAGACCCGGTTTTCAGTACGCCAGAGCATCATATTTGCCGGGCCAGTAAAGTCCAGTGGCTATACAATTTAGAAGGCGTAGAGTTGTAGTGGGTGTACATATATTGGTTAGGATAAAAGAAGCTTAAAACCATATTATGTTCTGTGTTTAAAATGAGTGCTTTGTAATTACGGAGCAGGACGGTATTTCAAGACACAGACGTCTTAGTCCGAATTTGGTTGCGCGAGTAAACATTTTACTTTTGTTATATTTTTCTTGAAACGAGTAATTAAACAGGAATTCATGTCATTTACTTCTTAGAGTGATAGCTGAGTGGACAGACCGACAGACTGCTACACAGAGGGTCTCGGGGACGAATCCACGGCACGCACCAATGACTTTTCGGAGTTATTTGCGTATTAAATTGTTAATTATTGCTTGCTAATCGGTGGAGAAAAACATCGTAAGGAAACCTGCATGTCTGAGAGTTCTCCATAATGTTCTCGAAAGACATGTGATGTCTGCCAACCCGCACTTGGCCAGCATGGTGGACTATGGCCTTACCTTTCTCATAGTGTAAAGAGGCCCGTGCCCAGCAGTGGGATAGTATAAAGGGCTAATGATGATGGCTTCTTAGAAGTGAGTGCAACTTGGATAGATCTGATGGCTACTAAATCAGCTTGTGCAGAGGCGCATAAAGACCAGAAAATAATAGAGCCATGCTAAATTTTCTGCTCCGCCGCCTTCCCCCGGCAACCTAACTTCCAAATCACCACACTGACTAGTTTATTTCACCACCGATATACTATCCATATCCGTGTCTAATATAAAGTTATATAATTTGTATATACAAATTTTTTGTGTTACTGACTGACTGTCAGACAACGCACAGCCAAAATTTGGCTAAACTACATTACTGGGCGTTAGCTCTTTGGGGAGTGTAGCGGAGCACTTAAAGATTATTATTGAAAATGCCTGCCCTAGGGTGAAAAGGTGGGTAACCTTTTCTCGACACACGCACGGAGCCGTGGGCGAAAACTAATTAAATATATAATTATTTCATGATTCGTTTAGTCCATTCTAGTTACTAAATTTTAGAACGAGCCAACAGATCTCATTTATTATTGTCATATATCCGTATGACATGATAAACATAGCCATAATATTCCAAAGCCGATTTCGAACGTAGCTGATTATAATTAATACAACTAATTATTTTACAATAACATCAAATAATCAAACTACACAAAGGTATTAGTAACAGGCTCACAGCTAAATTAAACACTTCATTAATAACTTGGCAATATTCCATAGTAGCTGTGTGTCAAATTGTTGACACTGTGTGTCTCTGTTCGGAGACCAATTATGTCAGTTTGTTTGTTGGTTATAATCGAATCAAATCGATATACCTATGTATGTAGTATATAGTTTATCACGTAGGACGCGAGCGAATTGTTAATTGAGAAATATAGCAGTTGAGTTTAACGAATATATACTGCTGGTAATTATCGTGTTTATATAATTCAGAGTACGTCGTTGAATTAATTGTTTTGAATATTATTTTTTTGCATACCTTCTATTTTGTGATAATTTTGAATTTGGTATTGGTATCATTACAATCTAATTTTGTGTACTTAGTTAATTTTATAGTGTATCAATATTTTTCAACACAATGTACTTACTGTTATGAAATAAATTACATAACATAACATAACATATCTTCACGCCTTTTATCCCCGAAGGGGTAGGCAGAGGTGTATTACACACCCACACTTCGCCAGATATGTTTCGGTCCCAATGTAATAGGGGGCGAGCCTATTGCCATCTACCGGGCACATTTTTAAGCGAGCGATCATTAATATTTTTATTTTTTAATACACACATAACTTCGAAAAGTCATAGGTGTGTGCCCGGGGTAACTGGGGATCGAACCCGAGACCATCGTCTCGGCAGTTCGTTACGTACACCACTGGGCTATCGCCGAAATAAATTACTTATGAGTTATGACTTATTCTGTACGAAGAGTGTTCCCCTTCAAAGAATGATCACAACTACTGCATATACACCGTGCATTATGAGTCAGTGTTTTCTCGAAGAGTTTATATACTATGTATTCAACTTTGTAAAGCATTTTATTATAGTTACTTTTCCAGTTAGCACGTTTGAGTAAATCAATATTTCACAGCACTACGTACAACATGACAGTCGATGCGTAAGGATCTGTTTGTTATCTACAAACTAGCTTAACTGTCGTACAGGTCACCTTGTAGTGCAGTGAAATGTTGATTTTGACAAAAATAATTTATTGAAAATAGCAAAGGTATTATAGTTTTACTATATTTTGTAAAATAAATGCTAAAGGTAGGTTCTACGAGGGTCAAACTGAAAGTTCTTAGAACTGGCCACTTATAAACAATATAATAAAAAAAATATTCTAAAATTTAAAAATAGAACTCTTTGCCAATATTACTGAGTATATATTTCATTCATTTGTCATTTGTTTTACGATTTGGCGGCAAATTGAAAATTGTCTGTGTCACGTCAACATGAATTTAACACGAGAAAATTTTCGTGCAATGATTTTTTATGACTTTCGATGTCATTTAAGTCAACAAGAAAGTTATGATAGACTACGATTGGCCTTTCACGATGAAGCCCCATCTCGTGCGACTGTTTACAACTGGTTTAATGAGTTTAAACGTGGTCGCACTAATCTCACTGATGATGTACGTGAGGGACGGCCTTCTACGGCGACAACTGAAAATAACATCTGTGTTGTGCGGCGTATGATAGAGACTGACAAAAGAGTGACCTATCAGCAGATTCGGACAAGCTTAGGCATCGGTATGAGTCAAGTGCACAAAATCCTCCACGAACATTTAGCGGTCAGGAAGCTTTGCGCCCGGTGGATACCTCATAATTTGACTAAGGCTCAAAAACTCCATCGTGTGGATTGGTGCCGTAAAATGATTGAAAGATTTAACGGAGGTGACTCAAATGCTGTGTTCGACATACTAACAGGTGACGAAAGCTGGATTTACTGTTATGATCCTGAAACCAAAAGACAATCTGCTCAGTGGGTGTTTCCTTTCGAGGAGTTGCCAACTAAAGTGAAGAGAGATCGAAGTGCGGGAAAAAAAATGGTGGCCTCGTTCTTTGGAAGGATAGGTCATTTCGCAACAATTGTGTTAGAGGATCAAAAAACAGTTTCTGCAGAATGGTACACTACCAATTGTTTGCCACTTGTCTTGGAAAAAGTTCGAGAGAAACGACCTCGCAGTAGGATCCTCCTTCACCACGACAACGCCTCGTCGCACACCGCCAAGCGAACGATCGACTATTTGGCGACATCAAACGTTGAATTACTGGGTCACCCGCCGTATAGCCCCGACCTCGCGCCTTGTGATTTTTATTTATTTCCAAAAATTAAAGAAAAACTTAAAGGAAAGCGGTTTATGAATGCTGAAGAAGCGGTGGCTGCGTATCGCGATGCCATTGAAGAGACCCCTAAGGACGAGTGGGCAAAGTGCTTTTCCCAGTGGTTCCATCGCATGCAGCGGTGTATTGACGTCAATGGACAATATTTTGAAAAGATATAATAAAACTAATGGATATATATAAAGATATAATAACTACTGGCTAATGTAATCAGTTTTTGATTTTCTAAGAACTTTCAGTTTGACCCTCGTATAGCAGTCTAAGAACACACTTTTCGGGCGGAACATACTTTTTACACACGGTGTAATTCTATTCGGTATAACGTACAGCATTACTTTCATAACTAAGTGATCTGTGATTCAAAATCAAAGCCTGGACAAAGGTACTAATTTGTCCTCATTTATACTCTTATCTCTCGAAACAAACTTATTAAATTAGAATCACAACATAGATTCTTTACACCGGCTTTCTTTCTCATAATACTTCTCAAACTATGAGTCGCAAAATGGCTCTTTTCGAACAGAAACTTCATCTACGTTCTGCTAAAGTTTTCCAAGGCATAAAATTGTGATATTAGTATAAAATCATAGTAGTAGCGTAATTGAAATGCTAAGTAGCCCGATCTAATTACACCTGTATTACTTTAGCCGGAGCAGAGTTTAATTAAACCAGACGAGTCGCTAACGGCGACTCTTTGCACACGTTAGCTTTGGTCATAACCATAAGAAACGGGCGATATGAGTCATATTATATAGTCCAGTCAAAATAGACATTTGTCTTAAACATAATTCGGATAGCGCTGAAAATTGGCAGAGACGTTAAATACATCATTATAATTAAAATGTCATAAATCCCCATCGAACCTACTTCTGCTTTTTTTTATCCAAGATCAAACATACAAAATTTAGATTTTTTAATTTTTCTCGAAAACGGTGAATTTTATCGTGAAAATAGGTTAGACAAAGTTGTAGATCCTAGAATTTTGTACAAAAATGTTCAAGACACTTTTTCTCGTACGACTCACCATTCGTTCCGCGGTTTTAACAATTACTAAATTTATATTTTACATAATATGCACACATTTCCGCTATTGGTTGAAAGAATGGTTATATTGCTAATGATTAAAGTGGAATAGGTTACAAGCAGCGATAGCCTAGTGGAGACACCAACTGACTGCTATGCAGGGGGTATCGGGTTCGAATCCACGGCGTGCACCACTGACTTTTCGAAGTTATGTTCGTATTCAATTGTTAATTATCGTTTGCCCGGTGCTTCGGAGAGCACGTTGAACCGTCGGTCTCGGCTGTCATGAAGATCTTTGACAGTCGTTACGTGGTCGGGAGACAGTACCCTCAAATAAACTGATACTGGTCTTCGTCAAACGGGCTACATCAACCCCTCACACTCCCTCATGATGACCACGACCGCTCTGCCAAGAGCGAAACGAAGAAGAAAGGTCTAAACCATGCAATATCGCTATCCCTTCGTGTTGCGGAGGTCAGACGGCAGTCGCTGATAGAAAAGCTGATATTCTGTCAAATCTGGTTAGACTAGTAGACAAGCGGACCCCAGGCTCCAAGGCGTGTAAGTCTTGAATACAACCACAGAACAGTTAAAAGGAGTAGAATGGCCATGTGGGCGTGGCAGGTGCGCCTCGCCTGTGAGGAAACGCTCATATTTCGACAAAATTTGATTGACCGGTCAACAATCGCGCTCATATTGCGACAGCGTACGAAGCTCCGCGAAAAAAAAGAATTATGCCATCTTGCGCTGTTATAACGTGTAGAAAATGAAGCCAGGCATGTAATATGGCTCGCGAAGGGATTTCTTTTCACCGGTAAGTCCAAAAACCTTTAAATACAAATTATATTTGTATTTATTACAATAGTATTATGTAGTTTGTAGACAAAATGATACTATCGCAAGAAAATAAAAAAATATACATTGCTGGCAATACGTGGGTGCCATCTAGTACTACGTAGGCGACTGCGCAATGTATTTCGTTCACTGCGAACGTCGCGTGCGACTAGTCGATGAATACATCGCGTAGACCGGCCACTACTACTCGACGCGGCCGGCCGACGCGTGTGAGCGATTTAGTGATGTGCTTGTGCAGATCTACTTACGTGGTCTATCGACAGCATTACAATGAAATTGCTTTTGGTTTAAATATTTTTCAATTTGTCAACCGTTTCAACACATTCGGAAGATTGATGTGAATTTATGTTTTTACTTATTTTGATCTTTTTACAGCCTAGTATAGAAATAGAAATGCGTAACCAACTTTTGTAAAGTAAGTATGTAAATTAAATTTAGGTTGATATACGGTGGGGTGTTTTTGTGTTTGAATTATTATAATATTATAAAATCATATTTTTAAATTATATATTTTTTTTATTTTTACCCAAAAGATACACAATAAAAATACACATAAATTATAAAAATCTTAAAATATAGGTACAATCATTTTGTTGACCACTGGTACCCAAAGTAAGATTTAACTTGTGGTATGGGTACCAGGGCTCTCGTACAGTTTGCACTTAAAGTGAAGTGAAGTAAAAATGTACATAAATATCAATAATATAAATATATAGAATCATATAGTCATTATATATACACTTAAATATATATTTGTGTGTGTGTGTGTGTATGTGTGTGTGTGTGTGTGTGTGTGTGTGTGTGTGTCCGTATGCATTTTGGCCTATAGTATACTTAGTTTGATCATATTTTCTGTATCTTCGTATGTTTTGGACAAGAGCCATATGGTAACTTGCTTCTTGCATTGTGAACTAGTTAATGGATAGATGTTACAGTGTTCATTAGCAATATTATATAGATGACAGCTTACAATCTTGTGGTGGCGCGCTGCTAACGCACTTCTAAAGCTTTGGGCTTGGCAGACCATACGTCCTCGTCGCTTTTTTGTGACTTGAATGTCATATTCCAGACCAACATGTTTTCTACAGATTGTTTGTAGTACAAAGAGCTGTCTGACAGTAAGCAGTTTACATTCTTGATATAAATCGGCAGTCGAATATCTATAATGTTTAAATGTCATAACCTTAAGGACTGCTCTTTGCGCTCTTTCTAGTGGCAGAAGAGACGATTTTACAGCTCCACCCCAGACGGATATACAATATGTGAGAATTGACTGACATAGTGCATAATAAACTAATTTTACTGTGTCAAAGTCAGCTGAGTAACGGAGCTTTTTAAAGATGCATATCATCTTACGGACGCGGGCAGTAAGACTAGTCAGTTGGTATTTCCATGAAATAACATTATCAATGAATACTCCCAGATACTTTGTGTGGTCAGATCTCTGTATAGTTAGACAGTCACAGGTGTTAGTGGACGTGTATGTCGAACAATTATGCGCTCTTATTTTGAATTTGTCCAAAGATGGTTGGGTTTTAGCAGTCTTTGAAAAGGTTATGTAAGTGGTTTTGCTAAGGTTAAGTGTAAGTAGGTTGATTGATAACCATTGCATTACATAACTAAGTGCGCATTCAGCACGAGCAAACACTTCTGGCCAGTCTTTGCCACGAACAAGTATTGCAGTATCGTCTGCATAGGTTATGATAGAAGAATAGGGAAGGGATAGTGTACACAAAGAATTTATGTAGAGTAAGAAAAGTGTTGGACCAAGAATCGATCCCTGTGGGACGCCAAATAGAAGGGGTGCGTTGCCACTAACAGTATCATCTATTTTTACACACTGTGTCCTGTCAGAGAGATAATCTTTGAAAATTCGTAGCGCATATCCGCGGATGCCCATTTTTTCCATCTTTAGTAAGAGATGTGAAACAGAGACAGTGTCAAATGCTTTGGTAAGATCGAGAAAAATTGACAGGCATTTTTGTCCACTATCCAGGCTGTGTATTATTTCATCAACTAGAGTAGTCACTGCATCCTCAGTTGACTTTCCTGTCCTGAATCCAAATTGATTGGGTGCTAAAATACTGCATTTCCTTAAAAAGTTTCTCAAGCGGGTGTTGAGCACCTTCTCTAGGATTTTAGACAGCGCAGGCAGAACAGATATGGGCCTATAATTGTTGACACTGTCTCTGTTTCCACTCTTATAGATGGGATGCACAACGGCCATTTTAAAAGGTTTGGGGAAAATCCCTTCTGACATAGAAATATTGCAAATGTGGGTTATTATTGGTACCAGAGTTTTTGAGCACCTTTGCAATAAATGAGCAGGAATTGCGTCCCATCCAACAGCAGCATCTTTCCGCAGGCTTTGAATAATTATGTTAACCTCAGACTCATCCGTTGGCAACAGAACAAAAGAATTAGCATTAATGTTATCCTGCTGCAAATTATTATTTTGTATATTAGGGCTAATTTTTAATGCTAAGTCACTACCGATGCGGGCAAAATAGTCATTAACTCTGTTTACAGATGTTAAATTATCTTTTTCTATGTTTAAAAGTTCAACAGAGGATTGTTTAATGGACTCCGTGTGAGTAATGTTTTTGACTATTTTCCAATTAGACCGTGGGTTATTTCGTGCTTTAAGTAGTTCGTTATTCTCGTAGTTATGTTTTAATCTTTTTAGTAATTTATTGCAAAAGTTCCGATATCGGAGATATGTTACTTTAAGGGTACAATTATCGGGATTCATTTTAAGCTGTTTACTCATAGAATCACGATTTCGTATACATCTGAGCAAGCCTTTAGTGATCCAGGGTTTGAAAATTACTTGTTTAAATGACATGCGCATAACTGTAGAGTGCTTTTGTATTAATGACCCAATACTTGTGATTAACATCTCTGAGGCAAGGTTAGGATCAGATATATTGAAAATTTGAGAGAAATCTGTGTTCGAGACATCCACGTAAATAGAATGATAATCCACTTTGACAAAGTGAGTTTTTCGTTTGTTTGGTCTTAGTAAAGTTTCCATTCTAAAGAGTACCGGTGTGTGGTCTGTCATACTAGACTCAATTATTAGCGTAATGGTTTTATGGTTAGATTTCAATAAAACATGATCCAAACAACTCTTGTCACGGGTAGGTAGATTGTGCGTCGGCAGAAGTCCATGTGATGCCGTTAGATTGAGATAATCGTTCGCCATACCATTCAGCTGTTCCGGAATAATATTAATATTAATATCGCCGATTAGAACCAAGTTCTTATATCTACATAAAGATGCCAGTGTGTTTTCTAAGCCAATCAAAAAATTGTCAATATTACGGTTACAGGGTGGGCGATAAAGGGCAACTATAGCAAGATTTAAAGTGTCAACTTTGCAAATTAGGCAATTTGCGTCCTGTACGTGTGACTCTATGACGGTGTGTTTAATTGATGTCTTGACAAAAACAATAACACCATCGTTTTGATTTATATTTTTTACCGTATGATAACCGACATAGCCGCCCAAAGTTGGATGGGTAGACGCCTTGCTGAGCCAACACTCTGATAAAACTATTATTTCAGGAAGTATAGATAAATTACTCAAGAAAACAGTTAATGCATCAAAATTATGGTTCACGCTACGGATATTAACATGTAATATTTTCACTGAATTATAATTATTTTTCAAGAGACCACTGCATTGATCCGGTGTACATGTGCACGACTGTGTTGTGCCTATGGAATCTAATTCATTAGTTATAGTGTTTAAGTCGAACATTTACGAGGTAAACGAAAGCAACTATAGATACAGCAGCAAGGGTTGTGTGTTGGCATGGCATGTGCCTGATTATAAAACAATAGTGACCATTTTTGACATCTATTTTTGCTTCTATTGCATTTCAGATTACGTTTTCTGTAGTCCCTGCCTACCCTACCGCAAATTATGCGTAAGTCTATGTGTGTATGCAGCAAACATATTATATAACCACTTTTGTTTTTACTGTATCTTAAAATAAGATTTTTGGCATGTATTGTATAAACCTTATAACATATCGATCGGCATGATAAATAACTAGTGAAATAACACAGACAATAATAGGCTGAAACTATGGCTAATGTAATGGGTATTTTCCAGGAAGTTATGATTTTTAGTTCATATAATAAATAAGACCATAACATACATAGACAAATATATAAGTGTTTTCGTGTTAGTCTATATTGTACTAATAATGTTGGTTTGAGCAGTGAAACGTAGTGTGAATAAGTGTAAAGTATTCCTAAATTATACATATCTTTAAAAGTATTAACGATGAAAAAGACAAAATTAAACAGTATTAAATATTTTAGAAAATAAAGCTTCACAACAAATAGACAATCATTGAAACTGGGGCAAGCCATTAAGACAGGCCAGAGACTTAATAATGACTGATGGCATCCCCTCCTGTTTCCGAAGAAAAATCCTATTATTCTGTGACCAGCAAAACTTGTAACCATTATCGCTGGCGTATTTGCGAGCTTCAAAAAATAATTATGATACGCCTTATCCTCGTGCTTATATTATGGTTTTGTATTTTACTTCCGGTAAAGCTTGCAATGCGTTATGGTCATCACCATGTTTCAGATGACTTGCCTAACATACGTCAACTTAATATTAATTGTGCTTTTTATTTTTCATTCAAGGATTTGTTTATTTTAATATATTTAACTATTCTATTTTTACTAAGATGTTTATATAACAAATTCCTATTATATGTGGGGTATTGCGGAACACACTTACAGCAGGTATCGGATTATGACTGTTCAATAAAATTTCCTTACGTTCAGCAGACCAATTTTTTTACCAGGCCTCCTATAAAGTAGCCGAAACATCGGATTAAAATATATAATGTAGTTTCTAGATCATCCGGTTTTTGATAATATAATAATATTCTACCATATACGCACATCACCATCAAGTCTTAAACTAAGGATAGCTTGTACTATGGGTACTAGACAATGGATAAACATACATATTATGTATTTACTTTTTTTGTAAATACTTACATATTATACATAGAAACACCCAGACTACGATAAACATCCATGTTCATGCACAAGCATATTTGACTTGAACGGGAATCTCGTTTAATTTTGCGATTAACTAAATAATATTTTTAGCATCATTTTGTTTATTTTGATTATATTATTTACTGAAAATTCCCTTCTTTTATTTCTTTAATTTACAGGGTACCCAAAAATATTTTGTACAGTTATAAATTGAAGAATCGATAACTTTTCAATTGAGTCAATCACTAGTGTATATGAGAGATAAATTGCTTTTGCACAGCACAACGACAGCGTTCAATGTTTTTGTGTGAGTAAGTTTGACGGCGCATGGTGAATAAACGCTAAGTTTGACAGGATAAAGTCTATAATTGATTTTTTTGCACGTTCTGATTAAAAAAATGCAGTTGTGTGCGCGACTGCGATTCTATTGATTTTACTAAAGTGTATGTGTGGTAGTAGCCGTGTGATAGGGGCAAACTGGCGACACAGGTTTCCGATACATTTTTGTCTGGAGGGCATATCTACTATAATTAATATATCTATGGATGCAACTGTGGCTTACTGAGATAACGCTAGGACGATGATGTAATAAATCAGCGTGTTCATAACACAAATAATCTGAATGGTAATCAAATGCACGAACCGCTAGTTAAGGTCACTAACCATAAGACAAAAGACTAGTCAATATGCACCTAGTCGGTTGTAGGTATATAATTTTGACCGCAGTGCATTCCGTAGTTTTTAACCTTAAGCCCTTTCCAAACAATCTGTTAGTCTCTTCACTGGTGTTTTGGTGCTTGTTGCATTATATCCTATAATCTTATAATAATAAGCACAAATATGGAAGCTTTTTATTGGGTTTTAGTGCCCTATTTGAACAATACAATAAAACTCAAAATATTCATTTTTAACTCAAGAAGGCCGTTTTATGTTCTTGTTAATATTGACGAAGTCGTTAATGACTTTTATAGCCATCAGTTTCAATTAAATTAAATTCTTTAAAAGAGAATTAATATAAAGCCCTAATAAAATATACAATTCTTAATTACCTGGAGTATCGCTTTTATTTTTATGGTTAGCATCTTAGTGTAAATTAATGAAATACATTTTGTAAACTAATTCTTGATTATTACTTTGCTGCCACACTAATCCCATATGTGATGTAAAATCACATGTCCTGAGTAATAGTCATTCTGAGACCTGTCTTGAGTAGTCTTCACGGACCTTTTGTAATCGCCGAGCTTAAACCACCGAAACTACATATAAAAATGAAATTAAGACATTGTGTTCGATTTACTTCATATTTCACTACTCATCGTCATCCTCCTAGCGTTATCCCAGTTTCAATCTGGGGTCCGCTTAGTAGTCTAACCGAATTTGGCTGAAAATAAGCTTTTCCACAGAGCGACTGCCTGTCTGACCCCCGCAACCCGAAGGAATAGCGATATTCCATGGTTAATTCTAGTGTCAGTTTATTTAGAAGGTACTGACGAACTCTATCGACTGTCAAAGATCTTCATAATAACCGGAACCGACGGCTTAACGTGCTCTCCGAGGCACGGGACAAGCGTTAATTAATAATTTAATACGCACATAACTCCGAAAAGTCATTGGTGCGCGCCATGGATTCGAACCCGATACCCTCTGTACGACAGTCTGTTGGTATCTCCACTAGGCTATCGCTGCCTTCATGTTTCACTACTAAGCAGGTAAAATAGGGGTAGAAAGTTTGTAAATCCCCTGATTTTAAAGCTTACATTGTTTGTTGCTAACACTATCAAAACTACATATACATATTACACTAAACCATAACGTCGTTAAAACTGCAAGTAGCCATACTTGGTAAGAATGTTCATATTAAAAGGCAGACGCCTAAGACGTTTGTAATATCATCACGTAGAAATGCCATGATCTCGCAGTAATAGTTACTGAAACGGGATGCAGGAATTTAATTTTACTAGTATTTTCAAAGGCGGGCTAAGAACTTAATTAAACTGAGTAAGCCTCTTTTACTGGAGCTTCACATAATAAATTATATCCGGATTATGTTGAGATGGGCAACTTAATAACAATATGGTATGAAGTTGAGCTGAGTAAGAAAAGATGGACAATTAAGAGCTGGTTTCTTGTCTTGAAGAATCTGTACCGTGTATGTGATGTGATAAGCGTGTTCGTGCATTGCTATGGCCGTGGTCGGTGCATTTTGAGATTTACGTACTCACTTGGGTAACTTATTAATTTTCTTGCTAGATCCAGATAAAAGAGCCGGTAAAGGTAAAGATAAAGGTTTGTAACCCACTTTACTTTAGTATATTTGAAAGATGGTTAAAATAATATCAAAAGAAAATGAAGTGAGCGGTAAATTCACTCCAAAGTGAGCATTAAATAAGTACTTTTCATACTCGTGCGTACAAGTAGAAATAAAAGTATAAGTATTACATTTTAGAAGTGGTAATAAATGCAGTTTAATAGTCTCATAAACACGTCATTAAGACGCTAAATATAAAAAATAGGACAGTTCATACTTCGTAACTAATTGTATTTCGCTAGCTTGCTTCAAGCTCGTGTCTCGCGCCATATTGAAATCAACCGAATGTCTGAACCTTACAATCCTATCAGACTTGTCGTCTACACAAAGAACCTCTCCACATTGTATCGTCTACAAGACTGTTTTATACAATCTTATTTCAAGAGATAGACCCAGTTCTTGAAGAAAGTACGTAATCTCTGGGCCTCAAGATAATGCTTATAGTATTTGCTATAATAAGGTTGATTTGTATATTATGAAAAGTTGAGACAATTTTATTTAGAGATATTATTTTGTAGAAGGCCAGTCTGGGAAATATTCAAGGTTTATTCAAAATATTTTTTGTATTATATTTACAGCATGGGTGGCGTAGTGGTTTAAACTGCCGCGTTGGCGCTTTTCACGCTGCGCTAAGTGTTGCTAGTTCGATCCCCGTACGTCACAACCACACTTGCTGTGACTGTGTGATCCACAAATTGTTTTTTTTGTGTCTAGGTGTTCTTTGTGTCCATTGGTTGAATGTTTGTAGTGAAAATTTTCCTATATTTTATTCTTATCTTAGCCTACTGCCTAATCTCGTCAGTTGGTATCTTTATGATTGGTGAAAATTGAAAATAAACCTTTTTTTTCTCTAAAACCAACATGCCAGCATAAACAAATATTTGTCTTTAATTTTTTTTTTTTTTTAGATGTTCAAATTTTTATAATTATAATATTTGTTTTCAATTAACAATATAATTAAATTAAATCTTAAAATAATAAAAAAACGAATTAATATATACAAGGGAAAATTAAAAAAATTACAAATTAAAATTTAGAAGGCGTCATGAAACTCATCCGCATCGCAGTCAATTGGAAGCGTGCCCAGAAGACTGGCAGCATTGCCTCGTTGGATGGCTATACTTATTTTTTGAGCCAAATACGTGCCAGCCCTCTGGTCACGCGAGGCGTCTATAAGTCTCTTTGCGAGATCTCTAAAAAGTGATCGCGCACTTGGACCCCATGGCCCCAATGTTTCGACCCCAAACGGCTCAAATACATAATCTCCTATTAGATTTACATATTTGCGCCGTTTGAGTGTCTCCGCTGTAGCAGCAGCAGCGCCCGCACAACCTGCTGTGCTGGGAAGATGAGATGGCGCAAGGGTATCGACACATGTTGCGTCCCATACCAAAGGCCTACCCAGCTTCCACGGCAGTAACGACATCCCGTCTGGTCTTTTGCCATCGTCGCGTGCCAAGCCTTGAGGTTCAAGTTGGGCTGGAACGCCAGCGGTGGCAAGAGCACGGCGCAGTATGTCATTGAGGTTGGCGTGTCGAGAAATACGACCCGCGCTCCTGCTGCATGACAGGCCATGGTGACCAAGGCTATCGACAGCCTCTCCACAGTGACAACGATGCGGAGAGACACATGACGCACCTAAACGGAGGCAAGTAGCGAAGCGGAAGGTCGTATCGTCCAACATGGTACCTATATTGGACGATGGCAGTGCCTGAAGCCAGAGGCCCGATTCCCATTCTCCCACAGCCAGCAGGCGAGCACGCTCCGCAGCGTTGGGCGATGTATTGAGAAGGTTTTCTCGTACCACGCTGCAAAGCGGCCCATCCCATTGCCTCTGGGAGGATAAGTTTCGGGGTAACTCAGTTCCTGGACAAGCATTTCTCCAAGCGTTCAAGGCATCGGTCTTACACGGCACTTCAGAATCAACCAGTGTTGGAGCTAAAATTTTCCTAGTCAATTCTGCAGTGCTGTGGACCGATGACAAGAACGCTGGCAGGCTTACGTCGGTAATTTTGCGAACGCCGAGGCCGCCCAAGCGCACATTTAAGGACGCCTGTAGCCACACCCGGTCGTTCAGGGCCACATTTAAAATTTTACTCAGGGTATTCTGTATAATTTTGTCAATTTGAATGAGTGGAGTTGGGTTTTTCCAAAAAGGTGAGCACCGTAATGCGTGCGTAAATTTAGGGACAAAAAGGCAATATCGAATAATAGTGAAAGCCGAATGTATATTAATTTTGAGTAGCCTATCAGAAATTTCACTAAAATGTTGAATTTTTTCCTGTATTAAAGAATCAAAACCGTCGTCTAAAATTGGGGACCCCAGGAGGCGAAGAGAACTTTTTTCAACTTGAGTGATATTGGGAGCCAAATATTGAAATTTTGAAAGAATAGAGGATTTATCTAGATTGTCATTAATAAAAATTTCGCATTTGTTTGTATTCAGTTCTAAGCCTATGGATAAAAATTTTGATTTCAGAAGTGCTAGATCTTGATACACAGACATGTGAATCAAGATTTGTCTTTAATTTATTTTATTATTATATATTATGTACCTTCGCTGCTAAAAATATGTAAGCTGATGAAGCATTTTTACTTCTATGTAAAATGATTATTTTTCTATTAGCACATTCATCCGATGGACCATCGGTATTATATTGTATATTTTCACCTAAAACTTCTTTCTAGTATTTTGTCATGAAATCCATACATTTGAAACATATACAACCAGCTGACGTTATGATAAACGGGTATTATCTTTTTATCATTATGGGATTAAAATATAATCAGGCCACGGTTAGAGCTTGTTTGATTGACTCTACATTTACGTAACACATTTTTTTTCACTATCCTATTGTTTGAAATAGATATATTTCTATGACTGGAGCGAGTATATCAGTTTGTAACATTGTTATCATTGGTAATTATTTTTTGACACTGGTCACATTTGTAAGACTGACAATTCCCTTTCCGGAAAAGACTTGATTTTGAGCCACAGACTATATTGTACTAACGTACAGACGGAGCACTCCCATAGATCAAAACTGGACTGTAATAGGCTCACATATCATAAATGACTGTTGTTTTTTTTTTTCATCGGTAACGTTTCGGGCAATGATTAAGAATGATTCAGCCTAATTATTCCGAGTAGGAAATATCCATTTTACTATTTTAAGTTAAGAAAGAGCATTTCTAAAATAAAACACTGCTTTTTCACTTTGCCTTATTTTTAATTTAGTTTTAAATTTTTTTAAAGCTTTACATTGCATCACAGGTAAAGAATTGTTTTGTAGTCGGAAGACATCCGTGCCTTTTAATATTTAAAGACGAACTCTATCGCACGTTGCAGAAAGAAACGTCTTCTCGAAATTCTTTTGGCACACAAACTGTTTACGAAGTTCCTGGAAACTCAAGCTTCGCAATCGTTCACAATTAATGGACTGCAACCACTTTTTGAGTCCTGTCTCACTTTTTGAAACATGGGAATCCGACGTCCTTTCGTTTACTAGCACATGTCGCAACACAGCACTTGTTGTATATGATGATATCACAGCTTCGGACATTGAGAGGATAAGTTACGGAAACAAATAAACGCAAAACTTCACTCGATCAACTTTGTTGAAACTAATGTTGCTGTTTACAAAACTGTCATAATTGTCAAAACTTTGACAAATTGACAGATTAGCAAACATGGTGATAGTTTCCAGGGGTTCGGGGCGGGAGGTACCTAACTGTCAAATAAGATATGTGAGTGCCATAGACTAAGGTTGAAATATTTTGTATGAAGATTACCTGCCGTGTTGTGAGCACAACTTTTGCATTTCGTGTGATTTGTATAATTGAATTAACTTGAGTAAAGACTTGTAATTGCTGCTTTTGACTTGCCTGGCAAAGTTTGTGATAGAATTTGTGATATTCTATCGAACATTGGCATTTGTAAATCAAATTGTGTAAATCCGTACCTCGTGCATCGTGCCTTGTAGACGTCGCGTGGGAGTCTGGTAGAGTAAAGATAATTCACTAGCTAATATTGGCCAATTTTAGTCTTGTGTGTGTCTAGCTTGCCTCCAGGCCCCCAGAGAAAATCACCAGGTAACTGCAAATTGTAATTTGTATGTAATTTAGCTTCCACTGCCGTCTGCAAACAATTCCCAGTCAGTCTAGGCAATCTCTTAACACCTATGTATATTCAAAACATCGCCTCGTTAAAAGACTAATTAATTCATTCAGAAGTTAATTATAATGTATGAATTTAATCTCATGAATCTTCTTCCTACCCGAGCATATTTGTTATGAAATTATCAAGTTTCGGCTTAACGTAATTTTCTCCTTGACTGCATAGCACACATCGTGCGTTCGAAGAGATTGTGTGTTAATTAGGAGTGAAGCGAAGGCTTCGTTGGAGTAAAATTCTTGTTCTCTATAAGCAACTTAGTAGATACTTTTATAAAACGATGAGTTATTTTTAACGCGCAACAAAAGATTGTGCATTTATTTTGAAATAATTGTTAAGCCCTACAAGTATTTTTATCTTAGTACGTACTTTTATAGTATCGCTAGGTATAATTTTTTTTTATAGTATAAGGCATCAAATGAGCAGACGGATTGCCTGATGTTAAGCAATTACCGCCGCCCATGGACACAAGCAACACCACAATCATCATCACAAGTGCGTTGCCGCCCCTTGGGGTTGGGAAAAGGGATAGGATAAGGAGTGGGATGAGAGAGAAGGAATAGGGGCTATCCCCTATGGGCCTCCAGCACTCTCACTCACCGAACGAAACGCAACAGTTTAGGTTCTGTTACTTTACGTCTAGTAGTAGGTAGTACTTCCCCGGTCGAGCCGGCCCATTCATGCTGAAATCAGCAAGGCTTCTACTACCTAGAGAATCTTGTAATCCACTATTAAAGATATCACGTAACCTTGCAGCTATTGTCGATGTCACAAGTTAGATTACCGGATAGAGCATGGAATCAAAATTAGTATATTTCCAAATACTTTTAAACTTTCGCCACTTATTAAGGTTTTGCGTTTACATCGCTTAATTATCTGAAACTAAAGGTGAGATACCTAATAATTCACCTTAATTCGTTTTTCAGTGAATGGAAGGACTATGAGTATAATTTATCAGAAGTAGTATCAATTCGTCTACCAAGTAATTTATGGCGTTCCTCCTTATAATGCGGAAAGAACTAAGCATAAAATTCCCTATCAAAACAAACCTGCAAAGATAAACAAAATAAACAAGTAGACAGGGGAAGGTCGGAAGTCATAAAAACAAACTACCCGTCGTTCTTCAACTTTCGCTCAAACTTTAGATGGTCACAATATTTTCAAATAGTATTAAAATCGAACGCTCAAAAACATAAATTTGTTCAAACAATGCTAGTTGTTTTCGACTTTCACTTGATGTAGGTATACGAAAACATTTTTGTTTGTGAAAAATATTGAAATGATTATTTAAATTATTGTTTTATTTATGTGTAAATAAATCCTTTTGTGAGGATTCTAGAGCTTGTGTGAGGATAAACGGGACATACACTGACTGGTTTACCATCTACACAGGTGTTAGACAAGGATGTGTAGCATCGCCGTGGCTGTTCAACCTCTTCATGAACAGTTGTTTGCAAGATTTGAAACACAGTGATTGTGGATTAAGGATGAATGAGTTACTTGTCAAATGCTTCCTTTATGCTGATGATCAGGTTATACTTGCGCCTTCGCAAGGAGTTGCAGGAGATGGTAACAATCATGCATGGTGCGTTAGAGAGGAAAGGAATGAAAGTGAATGTAAGTAAAATGAAAGTTATGGTTTTTGAAAAGGAGGAATGCGTTACGGCTTGTAATGTTATGATCGATGGACAACGAGTGGAGCAAGTGAATGAGTTTGTATACTTAGGAACGTTGTTTACAGGAGATGGTAAGAATGTAGAAGATATTGAAAGAAGAGTTAATGCAGGCAATAGAGTGAATGGAGCTCTGAAGGCGTTTATGAATAGCCAAAACGTGTCAAAAAAGGCACGTTTGTTTGTAAAGGCATTATGTGTAAATAGGCACCTACTAGAAGTTTAATTTTCGTCACGAATGGACAAAACAATAAACATATGGGTATATAGGTATTTCTTTTCGTGTATGAATATTTTAGATGATAGCATCAAAGAAATGATATTACCATGAATACACAGTGGAGTAGTTAAAGATTAATATAATGGTAGGTTTTATATAAGGTTTGGGAAGTTACGACATATCTTCTTGTCCGATATCTCAAGACGGAAGTCTTTGACCAGTGTGTGTTGCCAGTGATGACTTACGGATCATCTTTTTTTTTTGCTGGCAACACTGAAAACGTCAGACGTAAAATTACGTAGCTCCGTGCTTTTAAAATTTTTAATAAAGTTTAAATCAATATTAAACAGTTATGTTTCACTAAAGTTGTATTTATGCCAAAAGAAGTGTGAAAGACATTGAGTTTGGTGTTTGAAAAGGATTGAAACCTCGCTGCCGACAGTTCTTGGCGGACAGATCAACTACCCAGTGTCAACGGACGGATTTCAAATCATCATCCTGAAACCCGGGGAGTATTTTACTTATTAACTTACACTCCTCATCACATATTTACTCGGCTCACATAACGTGAGCTCCGTCCATCACACACTGGCACAGTTTCTGTCTCCTTTTGCTTGACAAAAGTGGAAGCAAAATCGAGGACTGAACAAATGCCCCATACAAACACCCACTACACTAATCACACTCCACAATTATTATTTTAAGTGTATATGCATCAATTTCCAGTTGATTTATTTGAATATAATTAGTACCTAGTATAATAATAGCTACAGCCTACAGCTATCTTACCTAGTGTACTTAAGATTGTCCAAGAAACTAAGATATTATAAGTAATATAGGTATCTAATAATCAAATTACCTTTCTAGTTCCTTTGTTATTCTTTTTCTGTTCAATTTGTATAACTTTTCTTATTATTTTTTTTTTTTAACATACCTACATCACTGTACTTTCTTAAAATATTTCTGTCTTTCAACTTTTTCTGAGTATTTGTTATATTTATATATTAACATCCCTTTCCCCATACCCTATAATATTTTTCAAATAATTCAGCTGTTTTATTTTTCTTCTTTTAAGGTAATTTGGGTACAAAATATGTCTACACACACTTTGATGACCCGTAAGGCTTTGGCAAAGGAAACGGAGCACAAGTTGAAGATTGCACTATTGGAACTCAAGAAATATAAGGAAGATCATAGTCAACTGTTGAAGGAACGAATTGACAGTGAAGAGGAAATTAAGTATGTTAATGACAAAGTCTCACAACTGAAAGCACAATTGACGGAACTCCACATAGAACATATGGACATTCTGGACCAGCGGGACAGACTGCAGGAAGAAGTCAGATCATATAGTAGCTGCGATGATACATATATGAGGCAGCTCAGTCGCATCATGGAGTTGGAAACAAGCTTGAGTGAAGCTCAATCCAAAATAACAACCTTGGAGAATTCCATTCAGTCACTAAGCAGCGCAGCAAACCAGGACCTGTTCTCTGAAGTCATTGGTGGAAAGGCAAATATTTTTAAATCTGTAAAATGTAATTGTAACTTTACATATAAGGTGTCAAATGGTAAATTTAGGAAATTGACAAAATTAAATAAATTAATAAAGCGACTTGAGTTAGGCTATAAGAGGTCAAAGAAAATTGTAGATTTAACACAAATTAACCATGATTTAGTTAAAGAGAGTGAGTTATTAGTTTCTAAGCTTAAGGATAGTAGTGAGCAATTAGCCTGTAGCCGATTACAATATGAACAACACACATGTGAGCTGCAAACACAAATCACATCATTAAATGCACAGCTCAACAAATTGATAATAGATCATCAAAGTGAAACACAGGAATATATATTGAAATATGATGAAATTAGCAGAGTTGGTAGAGAAAATCTAAAACAACTGCTCTCTATAACCAACAACGGTAACTGTTTAAATTGTTCAAATCATAAGTTAGAGGCTTCACCTAATTGTACAACCAAGTTATATAGTGAATTTCAAGATAAATATCCTTCGAAAACATGTCATGGTTCTGACACATTGTTACATAATGAAAATAATAAGGTTTTAGATAACAATGTTTTAATTTTTTCTGACCAATTAGGAATTGGTATGGGTAGCCTGATTAATAGTTATACTGATCGGTCAATACAAAATATTTGTTCACCAGGACAAGGAATGTCTATGTTAATTAATAAATTAAAGTATGCTAGACTAAATAAACATTCTACAGTTATAATTTTATATGGGGATAGCCTACTAGTTACCAAGAAAGAAATATTAGCTTTATCAGATATTATGATAGAACAAAGTTCTAAAGTGGGGTGCAACTTTATTGTCTGTGCATTACCATATTCCAATAACTTATCTTATAAAGAAAATAACCAGATAGGTAAATTGAATCTATTATTATATAATAGCACTTGTAGTCATAGTGACCATATTTTATTTTTTGACTCTAATATTTTTATTAGTAATTACTTTTTAACAAAAGATACTATGTATCTCTCTTTTATATATAGGCGACAACTTGCTAAATTATTAGCATTTAATTTACATAGTGAACGCAGTACTACTAGAGTACTTAGGAATTTGGTAGATAATAGTTATACCAATAGTAGTATTGACAAATCTATTAGTTTAAACTACTAGATGAGACAACAGATAGGCATTCATGTGTTTTAAACTTAGCTCATCAAAACATACAAGGCCTATCTAGCAAAGAATTAGAAATAGATTTATTTTTAAAAAAACATAAGTTGCATGTATTATGCATTACGGAACATTGGTTAAGAGGTGACCAATTAATATTCAATAATGAATTTTATACAGTGATTAGTGCATTCGTAAGAAAGAACGCTATTCGTGGTGGCTCTCTCATATATGTTTGTAATAGTATTAAATGTAAAGAACGAAAGGACATAGCCGAACTTTCTATCGAGCGCACCGCTGAGATATCTTGTGTTGAACTTGAGCAACACGTCATAGTCTGTGTATACCGACCACCGCAAAGTGACTTTAGCCAATTTGAAAGCATCATGGAGGACGTCTTAAAACACTTAAGTTCCAGCAGGAAGTCAATAATCGTATGTGGTGATTTTAATGTTAACTTGTTAGAACAATCACCAACTTGTACTAGGTTAGTTAGTTTATTTATGTCATTTAATTTGAATGTTTTATTTTCTGAACCAACCGGAACTACCTCACATGCTTAGATAATATTTTTTGCATTTGTTTGTACTTAAGTAAAGCTGTTTTGAGTGACTTGACATCGGATCACTGTGGACAAAAGGTTGTACTTCCAACTAATACAACCTCTACAGTACAAAAAATCACATGTAGGCCTATGACCTCTGCTCGCCTTAATCGCTTTAGTGATGATGTTGCTGCTAAGATCGCCAGCATTGACTTAACTCACGATGATCCAGATGAATTATATAAGTGGTTATTTGATGTTATTAAAAATGAGTACAATAAAATTTTTAAGCAGAAGACATTTGCCAAGAGCTCTAAAGTTAAATTTTGTGATTGGGCAACAGTAGGAATATACAAAAGTAGATCTAGGTTGTATGATCTGTATGGTATGAAGCAATACAATTTTAATCCTACATTTATTGAATATGTAAGAAATTACTCAAAAGTTTTTAAGAGAGCATGTGCTTCAGCTAAGTCTATATTTATTAGTAATAAAATTAAAGAATCCAAGAACAAAATAAAAACAACTTGGAACATTATTAACAGTGAGACTGGTCGAGCTAAGTTAGTAGATAATAGCTATGAATTAAAATGTAATGGAGAAATAGTTACAAAGAAAATTGATGTTGCTCAGGCTTTTAACAACTTCTTCATAAACATACCAGTGAAAACAACCAAGTGTTTAGACTCATGCCCAAGCAAAGCAGAGATGTTAGTTAGGGGCAATGTGAATGAGTGTGATGTGCTGTTTAATTTTAAATACATTGACACCAATGACATCCTCAAGACATTCAAGACCATCAATATTAAGAAATCTATTGACTTATGGGGTATTTCAGTTAGTCTTATTCGCCAAATCATTTTTAGCATAGCTCCATATTTAGCTGCAATATTTAATAGATGCGTGGATAAAGGGGTATTTCCTGATTTAATGAAACACAGCAAGGTGATACCACTTTTCAAAAAAGGATCCAAGAGCGACCCTAGTAACTTTCGGCCAATTTCTATCTTGCCTGCAATCAGTAAAATTTTTGAAAAGGTTATTTTGCATCAGTTAGAGAGCCACTTTCTCATAAATAATTTATTGCACAGTGAGCAGTATGGCTTCACTAAGGGTCGCTCCACCGTTGATGCCGGTGTAACTCTGTTAAAACATATCTTTAACGCTTGGGAAAATTCGAAGGATGCCATTGGTGTTTTTTGCGACTTGTCAAAGGCTTTTGATTGTGTTGAACATGATACACTTTTACGTAAACTCAACCATTATGGTATTCGAGATAGCGCACTCAATCTTGTTGCCAGTTACCTTAGAGATAGAGTTCAGTATGTAGATGTTAGTGGAAGTAGGTCTCAAGGTTTGCCAGTGGGAATGGGCGTTCCACAGGGCTCTATTCTTGGTCCGTTTCTTTTTTTAATATATATTAATGACTTGCCATTCTTTGTTAGAAATCTATGTGATATTGTTCTTTTTGCTGACGATACTTTTCTTATTTTTAAAGTTGATCGTAATACAAGTAACATTGACAGCGTAAATAATTCTCTTGCGCAAGTACTACATTGGTTCACGACAAATAATTTGCTACTCAACTCTGGCAAAACAAAATGTGTGAAATTCACTTTGCCGAATGTCAAAAATGTTCTTACTAATATAGTTTTAAATAACGAAACAATTAACCTAGTTGATTCAACTGTATTTTTAGGTTTAACTTTAGATTGTAAGCTTCAGTGGGGTGCCCAAATATCCTGTCTGGCAGTCAAACTTAGTTCTGCAGCATTTGCAGTTAGGAAAGTTCGCCAATTCACAGACGTAGATACTGCTAGACTAGTTTACTTTAGTTACTTTCACAGTGTAATGTCTTATGGGATACTATTATGGGGTACGGCGGCCGATATTCAGACAATTTTTGTTATTCAAAAGAGGGCCATACGTGCAATATATAAGTTAGGTGCGAGATTCTTTACGAGATAAATTTAAAGAAGTAATAATAATAATAATAATAAATTTTTATTCACAGAAATACAGAGAACATAAAATACAAACAAAAATGTTCTAATATAATAATAGTATAAATGCTGTGGATTTTCAATTGATTGGAAAGAACACCATACCCCTGTACTAGTAAGAAACTGTATCACAGGCGGTTGGGTCTCTCTTTACAAATTTGAGATTTGTATTTTACAATACAACAATAATATTGTTACGAGCTGGGGTTCGTGATAAATTATAACTCACTATGCCAGAAACACTGCACTTTATTCACTAACGCAAACACTAAGTATAACGCTAGATACACACACTTAATTTTCACTTCACTAGTAAAACACACTATTCACACCACTAGAACAACACTAATAAAACACCACTAAACACTTCCGAATTACTTCCTTCGCTTGATGTTGATCGCTTTCCGTATTCAATTGTTACTGTCCGGTCCGTTCGCTCCCGCTCTATTTATACTGGCCGGATAACATCACTAGGCTTTTCGAGACGACTCACGATATTTCTGGAAACGTGTAAGGTGTTTCTAGAATTGCGTAAATGTTCTATTTACACCTACGCCATCTATTAGAGGATAGATGAAACAGCCTTAAACAACCGATACATCTAATCTCATGTAGTTCTCCCATTCACTGATAGATGGCGTTATTTTCAATTCGTAACACGGCCTCCCTCTTAAACGTGTTCGTCTCGAACATCGTTAGACCCATAGTAACGAGCCAACCGGTCCACATGAACTATCTTCGGTGCACCTCGCGACCCCTTCTGGATTCGATAGGTGACGTCGTTCATCCTGGTAATTATGCGATATGGCCCGTCCCATCTGGCTTGTAACTTAGGCGATTTTCCTTTGCTTCGTACTGGGTTATGAAGCCACACCAATGATCCCTCATCGAAGCCTTTGTTGTTTGCCTTCCGGTCGTAGCGAGTCTTCATCTTCTCAGACATCTGTTGTCCAGATTCCCTGATGTGCTCGTATACGTCGTTCATCCTGTTGCGTAGCTCGGTTGCGTAATCCGTTATATTGCGTGGAGATTCTGGTGGAATACCGGTGATAAGGTCTGCAGGTAAACGGAGCTCTCTACCGAAATTGGCAAAAGCTGGTGTTACTCCTGTAGTTTCGTGGACCGCACTGCGATATGACAGGAGAAATGGTTGGATGTGCTTGTCCCAATCTCTTTGTTTGCTCTCCACGACCTTCGCCAGGTACCTTTCCAGTGATTGGTTAAACCGTTCAACCATGCCATCTGATTGCGGATGATAAGCCGTGGTCCTGGTTTTATGTGCACCCATTACGCGACAAGTCTCCTTGAATACCTCAGATTCGAAGTTCCGGCCTTGATCGCTGTGGATTTCCAAGGGCACCCCGAACCGACAAAAGACTTCATGCACCAGCTTATCGGCCACTGTGGTAGCTTCTTGATTTGGGATTGCAAACACTTCAGGCCACTTCGTGAAGTAATCCATCACAACCAAGAAGTATTTGTTTCCGTCCTGGCTCTCAGGAAACGGCCCAGCGACATCCAACGCTATGCGCTCCCATGGAGCTCCCACATTGTACACCTTTAATGCACCTCTGCTTCGAGTATGTGGCCCCTTGACAGCCGCACAACTTGTGCATTTGCGGCACCAATCCTCGACGTCATCTCGACAGTGGAGCCAATAAAACCGCTCCCGGATCTTAGTAAGGGTCTTCTTAACTCCCATGTGACCTCCCGAAGCACCATTGTGATAGAGCTGCAAGACTTCCGGCACCTTAGTTTTGGGCACTACCATTTGCAAATGGCACTGGTTACCGCGAGCGTTTTCCCATTTGCGGCACAGAACTCCATCCTGGACGACCAAGCTTTCCCACTGTGCCCAATAACTCTTGGTGATGGGGCTCATTGCTGCGATATCACTCCATTTGGGCCTAGGCGCATCTGATTTCTTCCATTCAAGAATCGGCTGTACATCCTTGTCATCTTGCTGAGCACTCTGCAAAGCTTCTCTCCATTCGTCGCTTAGATCCGTCTTTAACATCCTCACTAGCGCTGCCTGCTTTGCTTCCTGTCGGCTACAGTGCTTGCACTGGTCGGGACACGGCCTACGCGATAGGGCATCTGCGTTACCATGGGACTTGCCGCTGCGATGTTGTATTACAAAATCAAACTCTTGCAGTAGTTCAATCCATCTAGCTACTTGTCCTTCTGGGTCCTTAAATTGAAGTAGCCATTTCAGCGCTGCATGGTCGGTTCGCAGGTGGAATTTACGGCCCAACAAGTATTTGTTGAAATGCTGCAACGTCTTTACTACAGCCAAGAGTTCCCGCCTGGTGACGCAGTAGTTTCTTTCGGGTTTGGATAAGGTCTTGCTGAAGTATGCTATAACAACTTCTTGATCACCCTTCTTCTGTGACAGCACGCCGCCAATTCCGGTGTTACTGGCATCTGTGTCAACTATGAATTCATGCTCATTGTCAGGGTAGCCTAGAATAGGTGCAGTACACAGATGTTCCTTAAGCTTCTGGAATGCAACGTCACAGCTCTCATTCCAACAGAACTGCACTCTGTCTTCGGTGAGCTTATAAAGAGGTCGAGCAATGTCAGCAAAGTTCTTCACAAACCGTCGATAGTAGGAGCATAATCCGAGGAATGCTCTGACCTGCGTTTTGTTCTCTGGAACTGGCCATTCCTTCACGGCAATGATCTTATCCGGGTCAGTTTGAATACCGTTCTCCGAGACCACATGTCCTAGAAAGTTCACTTGCTGTCTGAATAATGCGCATTTCTTCGGACTCAGCTTCAAATTAGCTCCTCGTATCTTTGACAGCACTTGCTCCAAGTTTCGAAGGTGATCCTGGAAGGTGCGCCCCACGATGATGATGTCATCCAAGTAGACCAGGCAGGCGTCTCCAATCAGTCCCATAAGCACTCGCTCCATCAGTCTCTCAAAAGTAGCCGGAGCGTTGCACAATCCAAAGGGCATGACGTTAAATTGCCATAATCCTTTCCCTGTGGAGAATGCCGTCTTCTCCTTGTCTCGAGGATCTATTTCCACCTGCCAGTAGCCACTTTTTAGGTCTAAGGTAGAAAACCACTTCATCCCCGTCAGCGTATCCAGTGTGTCATCGATCCTTGGCAGCGGGTAGCTGTCCTTCTTCGTGATGTCATTCAATCGGCGGTAGTCTACACAGAAGCGCATGCTGCCATCCTTCTTCTTAACTAACACCACCGGAGAGCACCACGGGCTGGACGAAGGCTCGATTACGCCTTCTTTCACCATACCGTCGATCATAGCTTCTACTTCACGTTCCCGTGCCACTGGCACACGTCTTGGTCGCTGGCGAATCGGTGCTTCACTTCCCGTGTTTATTTTGTGCTGGACTAGTGCTGTCTTCCCTATGTCGGCATCACTGGTCGAAAAAATATCGGCGAATCGGTTTAACATCTTCTTAGCCTTGGTCTTCTCTTCTTCTGACAGGGTACTTTGGCAGTCCTCCAAAAGTGAAGACACGTCGAATCGTGCAGCCTGAACCTTGGCGCTGGTAGGTTGCTCCTGACATCTACGCATCCAAGCCGCTCCTTCATAGGTGCCCAATTCCGTCCCTTTCTTGAGCATCACTTCCTTGTCACTCGCATTTAGTGCGCGTACTGATGAAACTTTGGTACCCCTTACCAAGGTTCGTGCAATCTTCCACGATGCCTCTTTCTCTAGGCCTTCGATAAGTACGCAGCGGTTCCCTCGACCAGAACTCCCGGGTAAACAAACCGGTACAACCGTTTCCGACCGCGGTTGAAGCGTGACATTCTTCAGGCAGTACACTTTTCCTGAAGTTGCGCCTTCCATGAAGACTTCTTCCGAGCCACATTTCAACACTCCCTGGTTAACATCGATCTCGCAGCGATACTCCCGCATGAAATCTAGGCCCAGGATGCAGTCGTCCACTATATCGGCCACGATGAGTTTGTGACGGTAAACTTTGTTGCCTAGCTTCAGATCCACCTCCATTTCACCTCGGACGGTTATGTGCTGACCGGTAGCTGTTCTCAGATTCACACATTCATTGTTCCTGAAGCAGCCCCGAAGAACCCGTCTTGCCAGATGGAAACCGACGACTGTCCGAGAAGCACCCGTGTCCAATGTCAGCTTGCATGGTGTTCTGTTAATTTCGCCTTCGATGATCAGGCTGTTCCCGTCGCATGATTGCGAGATCGAGATACTTGGGGCTCTTCCATTACCAGCCAGCACCCGCCCCGCAGTCCTGGCTTCTACTCGTTTCCCTGCTCTCGCTGCCTGGCAGGCACATCAGGCGACCCCTTTGGTGGAGACAGGGTGTCACCAGGCTGCCTACGCTTTGGGCAGCTCAAGCGGATATGGCCTCTTTCTCCGCAGTTGTAGCACCGAGGTGACGACACAACTTCCCTGATGCGGTGACCTCGGTCGTCGCGTCGCACTGCTTCCACCTCCAGAGCGTGGGCTAAGGCGTCCTTGAGGTCCTTGAAGTGCCCAAGCCTCACTGCTGCTCTTACCTCCAGGTCCCGGATCCCATCCGTAAACGCCTGTACGAGGTTCCCATCAATAAGCGCAGGAGACGACTGGTATGCCTTCCTGACCAGCTTTTCCACCTCTAGAGCCCACTGCTGCAGAGTTTCTCCGGTGCGTTGCGTCCTGTCCTTCAGCTGAGCACGATACACATGTTCGAGGTGCGCGTCTCCGTACCTCGCCTCCAGCGCCTCAAGAAGCTTCTCGTAGGTGACGTCTTGTCCGAGTGCCTCCAACACTGTCAAGGCCCGGTCGCGAAGGCCCAAGGTTAGGGCGGTTAAGGCCTGTTCTTTGGTCCACCCATTCGATCGCATCACAGCCTCAAACTGGATCTTGTATGCAGACCATGATGACGAGCCATCAAATGGTGGAACCTTAAACCCACGAGGTGAGGGCACTACAGTCGCAGATGTCACTTCGTTGGATCCGAGCCCACGCAATCTCCTCTCCACTTCAGCGACACAGGTCTCGTGATGGTCGTGTACACGCTTCTCTATAGAGGCGACGCGAGTCACAAGCTGGTCGTGTACGAGCTTCTCCACGTCGCTGATACGAGCCTCGTGCTGCTGGAGCTCCTCCTTTACCACCTTCAGGTCCTTCCCTACAGCGGCGCTGAGGTCTTTCATCACCACCAGCTGTTCCTCCAAACGGCGGGCCTGCTCCTCCTTGTCGCGCTGTAGTTGTTCCTCCAGGCGGCGCGCGTGCTCATCTTGACGGCGAGCCTGCTCCTCCTTGTCGCGCTGTAGCTGTTCCTCCAGGCGGCGGGCCTGCTCCTGCATGAACGTCATCAGAGCCGCGATGTCGGGCACCGCCACGGAGTGTGCGCTTGTAGGCTCCACTGCATCCGCGGATTCGCCTGGTCCACCAGACGATGGAGAAGGAACGTCTCCGAAGCGTCTCTGGTCCAGGTCTTGCTGGCGCTGGTTCCTGGTACGCACACCTTCAGTTTCTTCCTTCGGCATAACCGGCATAATTTATCCCTTTCTTCTGACACCAATTTGTTACGAGCTGGGGTTCGTGATAAATTATAACTCACTATGCCAGAAACACTGCACTTTATTCACTAACGCAAACACTAAGTATAACGCTAGATACACACACTTAATTTTCACTTCACTAGTAAAACACACTATTCACACCACTAGAACAACACTAATAAAACACCACTAAACACTTCCGAATTACTTCCTTCGCTTGATGTTGATCGCTTTCCGTATTCAATTGTTACTGTCCGGTCCGTTCGCTCCCGCTCTATTTATACTGGCCGGATAACATCACTAGGCTTTTCGAGACGACTCACGATATTTCTGGAAACGTGTAAGGTGTTTCTAGAATTGCGTAAATGTTCTATTTACACCTACGCCATCTATTAGAGGATAGATGAAACAGCCTTAAACAACCGATACATCTAATCTCATGTAGTTCTCCCATTCACTGATAGATGGCGTTATTTTCAATTCGTAACAATATTACGTATTTAACAAAAGACAGTGGTCAATAAAACAAACCAGTGGTCATAAAACTTAGTTAATAATTAATAGCTACATGAATATAATTAAGATGATCATGTAATATACGATATAATTGCCTGACGAGCATTTTAGAGAATTCACGAACGTAACTTATAAAGCTGTGGGTCAGCATAATCGTAAATTATGTCAATGTTAATTAAACCTTTATTATTTAGTATGACGTAAATAACTCATGTGTGCATTTTATTAAACTAGATGTTTGATGTTAGTAGGTCAATATTCTAATGAGGTGTGTTAGGTGAATCACAAAATGAAATATCAAGTCTTAAAATTAAATAATAAATATGAAAAAAATAGTCGATAAAAGGTCGAAAATACGATATTACGTCGCTCCTAGGCGCCTTCATAATCCACGGAGTTTATGTACCTCTTTTCCGCCATTGTTCTTGCTGGGCAGTCATTAGAACCGGTGTTGTGGTTGCTGGGCTTCTTGAAGTGTAAGCAAGTCGCGCATTTTGGGTCTTCGGATTTCCTAGTGCAGTCCTTTATCGTGTGTCCTTGGTTGCCGCAATGACCGCATGTATATTGAGACTCTCTGCAAGACTTAGCCGCATGACCATACTGCTGACACTTATAACAGCGAGTAACTAGGGTGAAATCCTTCACCGGGCAAGATGACCAATTTATAAAGATCCTGTCTTGGATTATCAGTGCTCTACGAATGGCTGCAGATACTTCTATTACGTAGTTACAGGTCTCAGCATCTTTACGGCCCGATTTATGACTCAGCTTGATTTCAGTGAGAAAGGTCTCTAGGTTGCAGCTTTGAAGTTTCTCCGCTAAGTTCTGGTGGTACAGGCACGTGAAAACTTCCGTCTCTTTCATATTTGAAGGCACTCCAACGATCACGATTTTAGGCTTCCGTTTGTGGGGTTCATTGACTATGAGGCCTGAGTTTGCATGTTGTTCTGATTGTTTTACTTTCTCAATATCATCTTTGGTCTCGGTGCTGATGATTACACCGCCGTTCTTAATCTTGCGTAGTGCTCTCACGTGGAGGTTCATTTGTTCAGGCCTGATGATTTTTTGCACTAATGATTTTGTGTCGTCACTCGATTTTAGCTTGTCATTTGGATAGATTGCCACCGAACTTACGCTAATGGGCTGAATAAAATGATGTGCAGATTTTTTAACCATCTCAGCGAAAGACGGTGCAGAGGTGGTAGGTTTCGAGGACTCCTGTATGGATTGCTTTAGATCTTGAAGGCTCTGAGACAAATCAAGTTGTTCTTGCTGGGATTTGATGGTAGAATGGGCCTGGATAGCATGTGACTTAAGGGACTGGTACTGAACTGCCAACTGCGAAACTTTAGTGCCCACATGGCGACAGAGATTGCTGACTCTCATCTTCTGCTCAGAGTTTAGTTTTCCTTCTTGTGCTATAGAACACACTTCGTTGAGGTACTGCTCAATAGATGACATCCAGTTCTGGATTTCAGGCGTAGGGATGACTTCAAGTGCTGGACGCTCAGGTGCAGGTGCAGGTGCCGGCGTCGGAGGAGGACTCCGAGCAGTCTTCCTACTCGGAGTGAAAGGACTGTGATCCATTATATATTGCTTACAATGTCAATCACGATACATTTTATAACACACGGTTTTGTTACGTTCGCAGATAGTTGTACGCGTTGATTGAGGTCACGATTTAAAAATATTTAATTAATAATTACTCATGCGATTCAACACGTCCGTTCTCAACAACAGTGCGAAAGATTGTTCAAGAGTAGTACAAGTAGAAATATTTACAGTTGCATCGCAGTATATATTTGCTAATTTAATGTACGTTAAGAAAAACTTAACTCTTTACCGTAAAAATAGTGACGTGCACAAAGTGAACACAAGGAATAAGCATAAACTAGTGGGCACTAACCACCGTCTACATAAAGTTCATAACTCATTTGCGGGACTCGGTATACAATTCTTCAACAAATTACCTCTGGAAATAATGAATTTACCTCTGCACAAATTTAAAACCACTACTAGGAATTTTCTTTTAAAAAGGGGTTATTACACTATTAAAGAATTTCTAGATGACAAGACATCATGGGTCTAGTTGCTTGTTTTTAAATTCACCATTATTGTTATTTTTATGACTGTGTAAAATACTTTCTTCTTAATTAGTAACATGTTAAGTGGAGGTGCCTCGTGAACACATGATTTTTGCAGGATTTGGATATTATTACGATTTGTTAAATGTAGTTTAACATTATTTATTCCTGATCATATCGTTGTTCACTTGTCACCTTCACAAATTCTTTCTACATTTGCATTCCTTCACGCGGTCCACTGATTTATGTTCATAATAACGATCTGGAAAATGGAGGTAATTGGCGGTCATGGTCAGTATACCAATAGATTGTTTCTTACTGCCGGTTCATATACCGTTATCGTCATGCTCACTAAAATGTCATTTCATGTGGTGGCGTCGTGTGTCGGGTCATCCCTGTCCCTCTAATATGGCGAGAGGGATGATGGCTGGCACATGCGTCATACTCGTGAACGGGTGCTACTTGCGATGACTGGTCGATGACGGTCTTGCGGGCTGGTATTAGATTTTAATATTTAACTGCATCATTTCCATCATGGGTCTGATCACTTTCGCGGATTGCCTGCATTGTTAGGTATATATAATGTAAGTGGATGCTCCTGTTTCACCATGTCTATTCTGAGGAGACTAACCAAATGAACATCAAAAGTATTATGCTTGAGTATTATTATGTACAGTAAATATATACAAGTGATATAGAAGGTGTAACAGTTGCAGCACCTTATAAAATGTAAATTATGTGTATTATGCAAAACCTGGCGAAGAAAAAGAGTGACCGTGAGTTTTATTGCCCGTTCTTTCTCATGGTTCTACCTAGATAGATAGATAGATAGATAAATCTTTATTGTGCAAATACAGTTGGTACAATAGCTTAAAACGTAGGTAATTGGTATACAAATAGTAAATGCACAAAGGCGGCCTTATCGCAAAGTGCGATCTCTTCCAGGCAACCTTAGGATGGACAGACTGAAAAAGACAAATTTGATGGTGTAGTGATCAGATATATACGGACACTAATAGTTATTAAATAGAATATACATACATGTGTAAGTATATATCGCCTATACATACAAATACCTAATACTTAATATACATACAACCTATACTTATAAAACGTATAAAATTATACATACAAACTATACATATAATACATAGCTATACATACATACATATCCATATTATAATGATATCAATGCAAAGTACAGAACCAATAAATAAATAAATACATCGAGAGAATTTCGATTAAAATGACAGGTAGTGCTTCTTTAGTGCGTCTTTAAATATGTTGAGTGATTTTGCTTGCTTAATCTCAATTGGCAGCGCATTCCACAAACGTACAGCCTGAACGGCAAAGGATTTATCGTAGAAGTTTGTGGAATGTGTTGGCATCTGCAGTCTCAGATCCACTGACGACCTCAAGGTCTTTGAATGTGTGTCATGAAGGAACTTAAAACGTTCTTTGAGATACATGGGGCTATTAGGATTGAACAGCGCATTGTACAGTTGCGTAAGAATATGAGTATTCCGGCGAAGACGAATTGGGAGCCACTTGAGTCTGGATCGAAATTCAGATACATGATCATATTTGCGTAAACCAAAAATGAATCTAATACAGAAGTTTTGGAGACGCTCAAGTTTGTCAAGTTGGTCCTCATTAAGATCAAGATAGCTGACATCGGCATAATCGAGTATTGGGAGAAGCAAGGATTGTGCAAGCGCAATCTTGGTGGTTGTGGGAAGAAAGTTCCGCAGCCTACGCAACGACCCAGCTGAGGCAAACAGCCTTCGACTTGTCTCCTGTATTTGACATCCCCAAGATAAAGTTTTATCTAGATAAATCCCCAGGTTTTTTACGTTATCTGAGATAGTTAATATTTTGCCGTCGAACTGAATCTCAGGCAACTGCGACCAGTTGACCTTGGATATCATTCTGGAACTACCAATCAGAATAATTTGTGTTTTGGATGGGTTCACTTTAAGGCCATAATTTTTACTCCACGTACAAATTTGTGCAAGGTCAAAGTTTATATTAGAAAACGCCTCTGAAATCGCTTCTAGTGGTGCCTGTGAGTATATCTGTAAATCATCTGCGTAAAGGTGGTAGGACGAAAGTAAGTGCTTAGAGATAGAATTTATGAAAATTGCGAATAGTAATGGAGATAGCACGCCACCCTGTGGTACACCGACAGTTGTGTTACACCATGACGAGTACGACTCATCAACGCGTATACGTTGTCGGCGTCCAAACAGATAACTATGAAACCAGTCAATTACCGTTGGAGATATGTTAATAGAGCGGAGTACGGCGAGCAAGATGTGGAAATCCACGGTGTTAAATGCGTTGCTAAAATCAAGTAGGGACAAAAGCGTGAGTTTTCCGCCATCCATGCCTAGCCTTATCTCATCAGTGATATGAACCAATGCTGTAGTAGTACTATGACCAGGACGAAAACCGGATTGGAATGGATTCAGGAGAGCATTCTTGGAAAGGAAAGTACAGAGTTGTGTATGTACAAGACGCTCAAGGACTTTGGAGAGGAATGGAAGTATGGATATAGGACGGAAGTCGGTAAAGGAACAGGGTTTGGATTTTTTAGGGATCGGCACAACTTGTGCATCTTTCCACGCGGATGGAAAGACACCGCTGGTAATTGAGTAGTTCAGGATATGACAAAGGACAGAGAGGATTTCATCTAGGATAGGTAGGATCATATTTCGACTGATACAGTCATTACCAACAGCATTGGATGATATTGAGATTATGCTCTTTTTAACATCACAACCGGAAAATTGCTCGAAAACAAAAGGTGAGTAGCTGGGAGTTGGGATACGTGAAAGATCTTGTAACGTGTTTGTTTTCCTTGTCCCATCAAAGTTGGACGAAGCAGTGAAATGTGCGTTAAGCGAATCTATATTTATATCTTTGGGGATTGCGTCATTGCGCGACTTACCAACTCCCAGTGTTCTAAGAAATTTCCAAATTTTAACTGGATCTCCGCATTCAACCGAGTTGTGAATATGCTGGCGTTGTGCTTTCCTACACACCTTATTGCAGAGATTTCTGGCACGTATGTATTTTTCCAAATTTACAGGGTTTGGACGACATTTGTACTTCGCCTTGGCAGCCGCTTTCTTTGACATAAGAATTTTGATTTCGTCAGTAAGCCAAGGTGCAGGTAGGTGTTTTAATTTAATGGCACGGATTGGTGCATGCACATCGTACAGCTGAATTAACTTATCTGTAAACATTTTGACTTTGTTATCTACACAGTCTGATGAATACAAGGGAGACCAATCTATGCTACGGGCATCTGCGCAGAGCTTTACACTATCCATCCCACCGAAGTTGCGTTGCATAATAATTCTCGGTTTTGCCTTTGGTGGGCGTATTTTATACGAAAGATAGATTAAATCATGGTAAGAAAAAGTGTCTGCAGAGCACTGACCATGCTTGGATACAAAAGTAGGGGAAGAAACGAAAATGAGGTCAAGAAGAGAAGGTACAGAGTTTGGGAAATGATGTGTAGCATGAAGAGGAAGAATAGATAAATTGCTGGAATTTAAAATACGCCTAAATGTGGTGGAACGATTATCCTGTTTTAAAAGGCAGGTGTTAAAATCCCCCATTATAATTGTGTGACTGTAAGAAGGTACCAAAGTTTCTAGGATGTGTTCAAAAGAAGGAAAAAAATTTATACGTAACGAAGGGGAATAATAAACACCTAGAAGAACTTTAGCACGATTTAATTCCACTTCTAAGAATAGATGCTCGCCGGCATTCGAGGGTGGAGGTTGCGGCGAGATGCTAACAATACGGTACGGAATTTGAGCACGTAAGTAAATAGCAACACCGCCACCCCCACCAACCGCACGATCATTTCTTATTAGGTGGTACCCCGGAAGAGAATATGAAGTTGATGGGAGACATGGTTTGAGCCATGACTCTGAAACGAGAATAGCATGAATGTTCCTACAGTCAAAGGTTGCCAGCATATCAGGAAAATGAGCTGGAATACTTTGGGCATTTATATGGACTACATTAAAGTTCCCTGCGACATCAGAGAACTGAGACTGAAGAATATCTGCAAGTGAAGGCAAACTGGTAAAACTATCATTGAGACTACTAGCAGTTAAAAAGCTGTCATCGTCACTATTTGCATCTAACATAATATGTCGACTATATAAAATAATAATATATTAATAATATATAAAAATAATTAAATATATCGATATAATACTTAAATAAAAATATATTGTAAAGTGGTGTAAAGTCAAATGTCCACCCGCCAGTTGCGTGTTACAAGAAGACTATTGTAAATGTAAATAACACCACACAGCTTTATAGAAAAGAGAAACAAAGAATAAAAAAGAAAAAAAATAAATTAAATTAAAATGCGTAATGAACCAGGTGAATATTTTGTTAACATAATTATAAATAAAAAAAAAAAAAAATCATAGCTTGAAGATAAAATACCAATGACTCAAATCGGCAGTACATGTACGTCATGCAAGTGACATAACTGACATATGATGTTAGGATACGTCAAAGTGAAAATATTGTGGAAGTAAATTATCAAGTTATGAAGAAGGTAGAGAAATAATATAAATTCACCCACTCACAAAAACAAACAAACAAGAAACCTATTTTTTTGAAGCCGCGGTCCGCTTGGTTTTCGCAGCAGCCTTCCCCGCAGGTTTCTCTGGGTCTGCGACTTTAATTTTGTTGAGGTCGCCCAAGCACAGCACCCGATGCCGATGACCATCCGCGCCAAGGACGAATACCGAGCCCTCCCTGGTCCAGCACTTCGTCACGCCAAACTTCTCCCGCGCTGCCATGAACGCCATATGTCGCGTTCGGGTCAAAAACTCAGACAGCGTTACACCGGATCCTTTCAATTTAGTTTTGGCAAACCATATGCTGTCTCGAACTGATGTGCTCCGGAACTTGACGAGAATAGGTCTAGGCTTATTTGGTTGGTGACGGCCCATTCGATGACAACGCTTGATATCGTCTGTAGTGAATGTATCAAACTTCAGCCGTTGCTTCACCACTTGGACGACCATCTGAGCTGTATCCTGACTCTTCTCCTCCTCAACGCCATGCAGAAGAATCATATTTCGACGGCTGCGTGTCTCCATACTGTCCACAGTGCGGGCGACGGACTCCAACTGTTGGGAGAAGGACTTAAGTGACTGGATTATGAAGTCCTTGAAGGCCCCAAATTCTTCTGCCAAGCCGCCAGTACCAGTAGAGCTCTTCTTGAGGAGATCCGCTTCGAACTTGGCCATCCTTTCCTCAAAATATTGTTGTATATTATGGATAGAGGATTCCATGGTGCAGCGTGTGACTGTGTTAGTGCTATTAATGTTGTGTATATATGGAGATAACACTAGACTGGCAGGTATTCAACGTCAACTATGTTTATATGACATTAAATATATTTATACTTTATTTAAACTATTTTATTTAAAATAATTTTAATAGCTGTTTTAAACCAGGTGTTTACTCAACTACCCACCAATATTAAGTTTACCTATTGCTTTGCGAACGTGGCAGTAAATGTAAATGTAGAGTCTTTAAGTAATTATTTTATAAATTTATTATTTTGACGTTCATAAGCGTCACATTGTGACCCAAATGAATAAACGATTAAAAAAAAAAAAAGAGACGTGGTCGCTCACTATGGGCCTTATCAGAAGGCTGAAGGTCACTCAGAGGGCGATGGAGAGAGCTATGCTTGGAGTTTCACTGCGAGATTGAATCAGAAATGAGGAGATCCGCAGTAGAACCAAAGTCGCCGACATAGCTCTCCGGATAGCCAAGCTGAAGTGGCAGTGGGCAGGGCACATAGCTCGAAGAACCGATGGCCGTTGGGGCAGAAAGGTTCTGGAGTGGCGGCCACGTACCGGACGACGCAACAGAGGTAGGCCCCCCGCAAGGTGGACCGACGATCTAGTCAAGATCGCGGGAGGCGGTTGGATGCGGGCGGCTTAAGACCGGTCTGTGTGGAGAACCTTGGGGGAGGCCTATGTCCAGCAGTGGACGTCGTTTGGCTGATATGATGATGATGATGATAATGGTAGGTGTATAATTTTGCAATATCTTTTAAGTTTTCGCTATGAAATGGTATAATTTTCATATATATTGAACTCGTTATAATCTTCAGTATTAGAAGATCTATTATAATCTTCAGAAAATGCAGCAAATTATAGCGGAAAATATTGTCAAAAATATCACTACTTACACTCGTCAGAGAATTGGGCCATATACGAATACCTACATTTCCTTTTATCTTCGTGCTATGGGCATAGTAGTTTCATGGGATGATTATTAATATTATATTTCCCAGCCCAATAACGCAGCATCTTTTGGGTGAGTACGGTGAGATTGTTGCCATTAGTGTGCATTCGTTACAAAGATCACAAAATTACTTGCCAGAGTTACTAGCCAGATTGCCAGGTATTACAATATAAGCTTACTTTTCAACTTCAAAGATATAAAACATCCTTATTACCTTTTCAGCCAAATGCGATTTCAGCGCTACTCCGAATTCACATGATATTATAAGTTCGCTCCACAAACATCGTATCTCCATTACCGACTGCAGTTCTTCCATTCTGTTGAGCTAATACGCAGTTATTTTTACTATCACAGAGGTGGCTTTTCAACACAATTAAAAAAGTGGCGCTTAAAAATTGTCCCCGTAGTTACCGTCACTAATAAATCAGAATATAGTCGAATGAATGCATCGCCACAACGGGCCGGTATTAAACAATTATTCAAATTACTGTTGCCGAAATGAGAATGATATGCTAATTGGCAAAGTATACCGCTCGGCGACGCGTATTAGGGAACACTTGTATTATTGTTTCGGTTATAATAAATTTCTAAATAATACCCTTTGTATTTGTCAAATTCGGATTTAGATAGGTAAGTGTAAATTGAAGATAATATAATTTTATTTCATTATACAGGTGCCCTGCAATGGTATAAATAATTAGTTTACTTTAAAAGTTATACGAACCCAATATGACATAAACCTGATGTGATCTAGTTACAAACATATTCGTATTCTACATGGCCCTCCAGATAGATGTAGGCAGAGTTTCCAAGAGAGAATGACTCCATATATTTTTGACGAGCGATTTAAAAATCGAACTTTATAACTAACATTTGGCTCAGTGTCATTTCTAGAAACAGGAAACATGCAGAATTCACGAAATTGAATTGGCACGATACAAACGTTACTCAACGCGTACGTGCGGTTTTATAAAAACTTTAATTAAAAATTTCACGCTTACCGCAAATGGAAGAAAAATGCTGAATTGTTAGCGCGTACTGGAACTTTATTTTAATGTTCATTCAGTTTCTCTTACATAACAGAAGAGCTAGTCAATGAGAAAGTCGTTCAAGTAACAGCATAATATCTAATCAAAATGTATCAATAGTTAGAAGCAATCAAACCAATACTAACACAGGACATATTATAACTGCTTATGTACATGTAATAGCTACATACACCTTATGTATTCTATCATACAATGTCGAAGACGCCAATAATGGTAATAATGCATGGGTTAACAGAACTCTGAAGAACGATTGAAGATCCTGAATCGCAATTTTATAAATCGTTACTTATGCGACTGCCATTTATGCAAGTTCTCAACAGTTCCGTTAGGCCGCAATCCAGCAGGCACCGTAAGATAGTTAGTCACAAGATCCTCTCTCTAGTTAAAGAAGCCCCACACCTTAATGCTTCAGACTTCTTAATCCAAATCTATCTTACGATTCAAAACATTGATTTTCAGCAAATAAACAAAATCTTCAAAGGGTTTTAGTACCATATAAACTGTACTAATAAATATTTCCTAGCGCCACATCCACAAATCTTAATATATAAAATCCTTGCGTTACTGACTGACTGACAGACACGCTACAGCCGAAACTATTTGGCGCAGGAAGCTGAAATTTGGCATGTATGTTCTTTGGGGACCGTAGGGGTGCACTAAGAAGGGATTTCCCGAAATTCCCACGGGATCGGCCAAAACGGGTAAATTATAAAAAGTGCGGGCGTAGCTGCTGGCGTCCTCTAGTATAATATGAAACATAAAAGAATACCATGTAAAACAGTTTGAATCCGCAGCGTTTACTTGGAATATACGTTTGAGCCTTTGAAACTCTTTCTTGTATGTAAAACATGAATAAACTTGGGAGAAAGCGATGCTGGTAAAGCAAGGCTAGAAAATGTGTTAGCATAATGTATTCCTATTTAGAATACTCTAGTTCTTTGTTCCAAAGGTAATGCGTACTACGTACAACATGAAGTTGGATTGGGACTCGGTCTAATGGTGCGACAAATTGCGATTTCTGACTCAATCAAACGGCCTGTATACTGACTGAAATGTTTGAATACTAGCTGTAATTTAGGCCTGCAATTCTCCGGCTTTGAATGAGAAGCGGAGAACGTTGGATTACAGAGGTGATATTTCTGTTATTTTATTTCCAAATATTTAGTAAAGTGTTTCAAATGAGAGTACTTTGTTTATTGATTTTAACATAATTACAGAGTACATCCGTGAAAATGGCGCTTGCAACAGTGCCGAAATATAAGGTACTACAAACAAAGGTACGTGGTATATACTTATCCCGAAAGACAATTTAAAATCAGAAGGCCAATTCTCGTATTTAACAGAGACTGACACTGAATTTTGACTGAACTGCGATTTAATTTTGAATTTACTCACAATTGGTATTCTGCTCCACTTAATCTCCTTATAGTATAATTTCGATATAATCAATTTATAATCTCTTGTTGATCTTAGAGGTAATGTCAAAAACTCAAAAACAAAAACATGAATTTTGCCATTGTATGGGAAAATACATTAATAGGAATGGTTATTGGATGCCAATACGTTTACATGCCAAATTAAAATTAATATACAACTAAGTAATAAAATTTCGGTAAGTAAATATATTGGTTCCTTGGATCGTGTGAATTATTTTCAATAGGTATTCAATAATGAAAAAATGTAATATTCAATAATAGAAATAATTCAGACATTATAAAGATTTTAACGATGGTAACGTACAATTGGGTTTTTTAATTCGTTTTTCCCTCCTGATAATTTTATCTCATTTGTTGAATTTCTCGAGCAAAAGTTTCGCGAATATTTCGATCTTGAAATAAATATTGTCAATGCTGGCAACGAAATACTTAACATGTTTGCATGTTGTCCACCAGGATCTCCTAGCCAGATCCCCCAGAGGATCCTCGTGAACTCATTAGTTGTGAAATTGAATAAAAGCAATTAACGTTTACAAAACCAGTGACTATCAGAAAGTTATCAGCCATCGATAGGGATTACAAAAATCAGGTGCATGCGATTTTCGACCTTATTGACGTAACTCAGAATTTATAATTTTAATAACGTATCAATGTCAGAAAGCAAGAAAATACCAAAAATAAGTTTATCATGAATTGTCAATAAGGTCGAAAATCGCATGCACCTGTTTTTTGTAAGCCCTATCGATGGTTGATCATTTTATAGTCATTTGTTTTGTAGACATGAATTCGTCTTACACAATTTCTTTTAAAACTTATTTTAGATACCTATCCCCGTGGTAAAACTAGTGGCACATAATAGCTAAAGGCGATTCCTATGTTTATTAGCAAAATAGATCATAAATATTACCAGAAAAATATTCAACACTATTATGGTATCGTTGGGAATGTCAAATAAATCACGTCATCACGTCGTGTCCTTGGTAACAAATGTATATTTTTATTCCGTGCTTTTAAAAGTATCAGGTGCATGCTTTTTTGGTTCCACTCGCTATTTTATTTACAACTGTACTTCTGCCGTATAGCGAATCGGTCGAGTCCAAGAATCTGCCCAATTCACGAATCTGTCGAGTTGGGAATCTGCCGAATCACGAATCTGTCCATTTCAGAATATGTCGTATACCGAACAAGCGATTTGTCTTAACCTATTGTGACAACCCTACCAAAATAGGTAAGAAATTTACAAGCTCTTAAGAAGCTGTTTCTCTGTTCGGTTTATTTACTCATGTGGTTATATTATGTACGATGGTATCATTGTGAAAAAACTAGAAATACCTTACCTGCTCTACTAATAATTAGCAGAATACCGTTCACACTAGTTCACACTTGGTTCAACTTTCGATGTAGTCCCGATCTCATTCAAGTGTCAGTTAAGTTACGAGAATACCATTTATGACGCCGAGACTAGATCGATATTGGAATTTGAACAAATATAAATACCAGAATTGGCCTTCAGTTTAAATGACTACGTAAGTTTAAATTCCTATATTTTTTTATTCTACTAACACATCTAAAATAAAACTATGAGCGTATTTTTTTCATTGCACTGCTTTGTGAAGGTTAGTGAGAGCTCTGGCTATAGTTGAAAAATTATGTCGACAAGCAATCACTAACGGAACCTGGCCAAAGTTTTAAATACTTAACTTACTTTCATATTGCAAAAATAAATTATCAAAAACAAACAATAAAGAAAGAACATCATACGTAACAAAATAGTTCTTTTGTCGCAAAATATGTCTGATATATTAATATTATAATCACCTCAACTTTAATTAAATGTTTTTAACAAAAGGTTTTCTTGGAACTTGAGTTTAGAAACTTGCTCGGCCCTTTTTACTGCTGACGTATTTAGCTTAGAATAAACTTGTGTTTTAATAAAGATCAAGATTCGTTCACAAAGATACTGTTAGGGATTTCGTATTTTTTATGTCTGGCCTTGAGCATATTCTAATTAAATTACAGAAACTAAAGCCGTAAGGATTTTAAAATTCAGTGATATTACCGCCCACACAACATCACTTTGGATAAAGAATAAAACAATATATAGTTATAAAATAATTAAATGAAAGACACAGTTTTACTAACTAATAACAATACCACTGATTTGTTTTGATTGCGAACTTATTTGTGAACTTTAATGACATCATTTTCATTTTTTTCTTAATGTGGCATAACTCATCCCTGTACTATTTCCATGTTTTCGTGGTAACTATTAGTAATTGTATTTACACCCTATTGAAATGATACCAGAAGTATATATTATGGATTAATAGAAACTGATTTCAACTGCCGATAGCTATGAAGTTATTAAATGTATAATATAAAAACAGCGCGAGTTCGAATATCAACAATTCGAAACTCGCTCCCACGACAAATATTTGTTCTAGTGCGTATATAGATTACAGCAAACAACTCAGAATCGATATTACTGTCTGCGTTGTACTTACAGTGGCAAGGTTATCACACACTAAATTTGACTAGAACATGAATCAACTATAATGCAAAAATTGTTTAACACACTTTTTGCAGATGAGAATAGGCACAACGCTTTATAGTAGTAGAAGGTTTTTGAATTTTTCGTTTTAATTGTTTAACAAAATATAGTAAAAAACGCATCTTCTTTTAACTATATATTAGGTAAATGATAAAAATATTCTGTGCTTGCATCATCGTCATCATCTTAGCACTATATTGTGTGCATCTCTAACTAGCGCTTTTACGCCGGACAAAAAGCCTAGCCAGACACAAAAGAACAACTTGTGGATCATAGAAAGTATTGTGGCGATGGAATCTACAATACACAGGGTAGTGTTAAAACGGCGAGGCGGCCACTTAATAACTCCGCCATACGAGTACGCTATCCACTGGACCACGGAGGCTTTATAGACTCACGCCTGTATCCCCGAAGGGGTAGGCAGAGGTGTAACATTACGCCCACATTTCGCCATGAATTTTTAGGCCCCACGTAATGGGGGCGAGCCTATTGCCGTTACCAGGTACATCACCAGACTCCTTGCTGCTACTGAGAATTCGGAAAACCCCAGTAACACTTTTGCCCGACCCGGGAATTGAACCCAGGACCTCCGATCAGCCGTTTTTTTATAAAAATAATAAAAATAAAAAAGTATTGTGTCGATGGAACCTACAATACACAGCGTAGTGTTAAAACGGCTAGGCGGCCACTTAATATCTGCGCCATACGAGTAGTAGTCCAGGCACAGGGTCCGGAATAGTAGCAGAATATTTTCTCGTCTTTATTACGGATATTTGGAGTATGATTGGCAAAGTCTTTTGCTTGAGTTTTGTGTTCTATAGTATAGCAAATTCTTTGATATACTAGTACCTACAGTGAATATTATTTTCATTTTACTCGTAGATACTTGCATTACCAAACCCATAAAGTCTTTTTTTGCTAAGTAAGTGTTTCTTTTTCAAATATCTTTATTTTAGTCCGTTTTAAAAGAAACAATTAAGAGCGGCGGCATGTATATAAAAAGGCCAGGTATAGGTAGTACATATATAATATAAAAGGTAGGTATATGAAAATGTAAATAGATCGGCGTCCCATCAGCCGGATCGTTCCTCGACAAAACAACCACAAAACTTCAATCGATCGCTTTTTGATTAATCGGTCCTACAACTATTGACAGACTCTCTTCTTAATCATTTCCCCACTGTTGAGGATCGTGACTCCGTTTTAGGCGATTGATGGTTTCCTTCCAACTGATTCGGTCTGTCGCCCGGTGAAGGGCGATGTTGATAGGTAGCTCCAGGTGTTCGGGGATCTGGTTCGACAATCTCTTTGGACTTCGACCTCTGGGTCTTTTGCCTTCAATTATTGGATAGTGGAGGTTTATTGCTAAAGCCATTTTTATTGAGCGAGGATTATATTACTTTCCTCTTGGAAAAGGATTGAACTAAATGGTCTTTTACGACGTTTACATAACTTAATGCCTTAGCCTGCCCCAAGAATTTTCCATTACATTGGACAGATAACTAAAAAATAAAATGCTACTGTAGTAATTTACCTTTATAGGCAAGTGGATACCTTGAAAGACTTATGCTAAGCATTGAAAGTGTTTTGGCTGAAATGATGATGATTTTGGTTTTGGTGACTGGAACCTGGTCTCGATCAAACTGACCCCAGGTTCTATCAAGAGATAAACTAAAAAGTTATTAATTTTATCAATTTTGTCATCGAATGACTTAGAATTAGAAGCCTTTGGTTTCAGCCTCTCTGCTTCTTCAGCTTGGATTCACTTCTGATGAAGAGGATACCTGATAGTTCCTAAATCTATAAATAGGCATGTGTGAAATACAATATTATGTTTCAGTCTTAATATTGGTAAAACTATATTTTGAATATACCTAAGTTTACAAGCCATATAATTTGTTGTTTTACTAGATAAATTACTAAAAAATCAAAGGATATAAGTTTAAAGTTTAGTCATCAGAGAAACCTATAAATTGGTAACTCTATCACCTTTAACTTTTAATGACGTGTCAAATAACACTTCGAGTCGGTTCCACTGTTGTCATATAAAATGACGTCTTATTTTAGCGTACATAGGACCGTAGTCCTATGTAAGCATAACTATTGGTCACTTAATATTCAGTGCCTATTGATGCCTACGTTAAGGTTATACGCGTAAAAGGCTTTTGAACACTGATACTAAAAGCCTGGTTCGCAATAAAGGCAGTCCAATAAAAACAAAATGTATTATGATTTTTGTTAGGCAAATTTTATATAAAATACAAATAGCCACAGGGCATAAGCTTAATATATATTCCCGCCGGTACTCAAAGCCTTGGAGTTTCAATGTTCACGTGTAATAAAATGAGGAACGTAATAATTATAGAATAAAACCTCTTTTATCTCGGAACGACCTTCAGACTTAATATACCTGGGGGTAATCTGTGCCTGAGGTATCAAGCATTCCTTCGTATCTTTGTTTTATAAAAAACATTTATGCAAGCATGAAGTTGCGAGTATATTATACGTCTGAATATATTACATTCGTTATTATGTATAGTGTTTAGATTATTTATATTTATATACAGGGTATCACCAAGCCGAAGTCTACTGGACATCGTTCCAAGTCATACTAAACAAAAATGATACTTGGGAAACGATTTTTTTAAGTAGACTAATAACTGTAGGAATATAAGTCAAAGTCAAAATCATTTATTCATCTAGGTCACAAGGTGACGCTTATGAACATCAATTTTAAAATGAAATTACTTAATGCTTCTACATTTACATTTACTGCCTCGAACGCAAAGCAATAAATTATTATGTATAATGTCTATTGTCCACGCTATTGTAAAATTATACTTCGCATGAGTATATTAATATGTTGCATAGTATAAATTAAACCGTAATGCCAAAATTTAGATTAATCGTTCTTTATAGGAAAGCTGACAAGGGTACATCAAAACCAATACAAGTACGATGCGTTTGATCAGTAGACTTTTGTAGCGTGAAATTGGTATAATAATATCTACCAGAAACATTTTCAGAACTGTCATAACTCGCCCCTTACAACGCGGATAATAAGTTCATTCCTGAGACATGGCACTCCTCAATCGTTGGCTCTTACAAAATTCATGAATATCGGTTACCAACATGATCATAATCATTCTGGTCACAGATTACAACACATAAACAAAATAATTATGTCACGTATATAATTGGCAGCATTTACCTCAATGATGGGCAGCATACAATATAACATAGCGACGATAGCCGTATCGGACTGCCGAGACGATGGTCTCGGGTTCGATCCCCTGTTACCCCGGGCACACACCTCTCACTTTTCGAAGTTATGTGTGCATTAAAAATGTTTAGTATCGCCTTCTTAACAATGTGCCCGGTAGATGGCAACAGGTTCGCACCCAATTACATTGGGACCGAAAACATAACTGGCGAAATTTGGGTGTGTAATACAGCTCTGCCTACCATGTGAAGTTACGAAGAAGTTATGTTATGAACATGAAGAAAAACTATTTTAGATTGATATAATATCAGATACCGTCACGTACGAAAAGGTTCGGTACATCTTATCTTTGCCGTACCATAAAGATGTGGAACTCACTGCCAGCTCACGTGTTTCCTTCCTCCCTTGATCCTGGGTCCTTTAAGCGGGGCGTGAAAAAGCATCTCTCAAGGCCGTCAAAGTGAGGGCCGTCATGTCACATTGCTTAACCAGCAATTGGGGATGATGGCCTTCCCAATAGGACTTCACTGTCAGCTTACCATCAGGCAGCGTGAAGTCAATTTGACAGATTTTTTTAATAAGAAAAAACGTAATAATGAATGTTTAAAAATACATCAAAATATTAAAATCCGAGCAAAATGTTTCTTTAAAACATCAAAATGATATGTTTCCGCCCGGAATCGAACCGGGGGCCTTCTGCGTGTTAGGCAGATGTGATAACCGCTACACCACGGAAACTTGATAAGCTAGGATCAAATTGGCAAAGAATAGCAGCTACTCATTTCGGGTTGTAATGTGAATGTAATTTCTAATTCGGTATGAGAGGCCATAAACAGAATTATGCCATTCAGTTATGATAATTACGAGCATGAATAAATAAATCTAATCAAAGATATAGATAATATGATCCGATCAAGAACCTTGAACGCAATGTTATTGCATGTTATAAATAAATTAAGAACAAGAGCATGCATGAGAAACTTGATGGGAGTGAATGAAGCAAGAGAATGTCAGGATCGTTGCAAATGGCGTTCCGTAGTCTCTGCCTACCCCTCCGGGAAACAGGCGTAAGTCAATGTATGTATGTATAAATAAATTAAATTAAATGTTGTGTTGTGCATAATAAGTACTGCTTTGTTTCTTTAATTAGCTTGTAGTCGCAGTTATTAACAGCTAGCATAGAAAAACGTTAACAAATAAATAACTGCTTAGTCTAAAAAATGCGATATAGTAGTGACATATAACACTTGTAATGTAAATAAATAAAGTAAAATAAGTCGGTATATGCAAATAGACGAACTATAGCAGTTAGTCCTCTGATATTAGTAAAGTAGCAATTATATGGTATAGTACGTTATATTAAATGTGTTCTAACTACCTATAGGGACTGCTTCGTTGGTCTCGCGGCATAAATGTGCACGTGGGATTGGGAGGAATGGGAGGTCTCGGGCTCGTTTCCCGGGTCGGGCAAAGCGTTATTGGATTTTTCCGTTAGGAAATTCTCAGTAGCAGCACGGAGTCTGGTAATGTGCCCGGTACGGCAATAGGCTCGCCCCCTATTACGTGGGACCTAAAAAATTCATGGCGAAATGTGGGTGTAATATTACACCTCTGCCTACCCCTTCGGTGATACAGGCATGAGTCTATAAAAAATATATATTATAGGTACCACAAAATCACAACGATAGGAAAACCTCAAGTAGGTATTACAAAATGCTCAATTATGTAATCTCCTGCCAATAAAAATCATTTTTCTTTTCCCACGGCACGTAATAAATCGAACAGTCACTATCTCAATAATTTTGTTCACGTAATTTGATAGTACCCTATATTGATTATACAAATTCGTGTTCTTCACTCTGTTCTTCAATTAATTCAGTTATAATACCCAAAGCAAGTCTTCACTTTGACAAAACACAATTTCGATAGATATTGCAAAGTGGCTTACGAAATAATCCTGCAGGTAGCGATCCATGTTAAATAGAACCACATATTTGGTAATATGTAGTGCAAAGTGATTGGTTGATATATTCAGTAAATAATTATATTGTTATACTAGATTGCGCACGCGTGTCCACCTGCGTGGGATTCGTTTACCGCAAAGATTTTTTTTTAAAGTAGCCTGTGTCCCAGTTGGGCCTTTAACTAAAATACATAATATTATACCATCGCTCTGCTGCGAGGTGAAATAATGAGAAGCAAATAAAAAAACACACACATTCGCATTTATTATATTGTATGACAGCGATAGCCTAGTGAAGATACCAACAGACTGCCATGCAGAGGGTATCGGGTTCGATTCCACGGCACGCACCAATGACTTTTCGGAGTTATGTGTGTATTAAATTGTTAATTATTATCGCTTGTCCCGTGCCTCGGAGAGCACGTGGAGCCGTCGATCCCAGTTGTCATAAAGATCTTTGACAGTCGTTATAGGGCGTCAGTACCTTCTAAATAAACTGACACTAGTCTAAACCATGGAATATCGCTTTCCCTTCGGGTTGCGGAGGTCAGACAGTCAGTCGCTCTGTGGAAAAGCTAATATTCAGCCAAATCCGGTTAGGCTAGTAAGCGGACCCCAGGTTGAAACTGGGATAACGCTAAGAGAATGATGCGCATTTATTATATTAGTATGGATAAGTAGGTACTTTGTTGAAAGCTCAAAAGCGTCCTCTTCCAAAAGCGTGCCTTTCGCAGAATCTAAGTAGGTAAAGGGTGTTTGCTCGCGGCGTTCAATATTTATTATGACCTGTCCTTACCTAATAAAATTCTCATCTTTTACATAATTATTAAAACGTCAGTATTATAGCCCATAAATGGAAGTAAGCCCAAACTTCAAAAAAAAATGTAAAGTCTATTCATACGAATGCTACCATTTCTGACCGCTGGTAGATCTTCCAAAAATAAAAGTAATTTCTAGCGTACAACAAATTCTTATCCAACAGTTTGTCCATTCGTGATCATTTATTCAATGAATATCATTTTACCTACGACCTACATACATCACGCGTTTGTCCCTGAAGGTTTAGGCGAAGGTGTAGTATGGCCATATTTTATCACTTTTAGATTCTAGATAGAGCTCCTGTTGAATATAGGGTATATTGATTATACAAATTCGTGCTCTTCACTCTGTTCTTCAATTAATTCAGTTATAATACCCAAAGCAAGTCTTCACTTTGACGAAACACAATTTCGATATTGCAAAGTGGCTTACGAAATAATCCTGCAGGAAGCGATCCATGTTAAATAGAACCACATATTTGGTAATATGTAGTGCAAAGTGATTGGTTGATATGTTCAGTACATAATTATATTGTTATACTAGATTGCGCACGCGTGTCCACCTGCGTGGGATTCGTTTACCGCAAAGATTTTTTTTTAAAGTAGCCTGTGTCCCAGTTGGGCCTTTAACTAAAATACATAATATTATACCATCGCTCTGCTGCGAAGTGAAATAATGAGAAGCAAATAAAAAAACACACACATTCGCATTTATTATATTGTATGACAGCGATAGCCTAGTGAAGATACCAACAGACTGCCATGCAGAGGGTATCGGGTTCGATTCCACGGCACGCACCAATGACTTTTCGGAGTTATGTGTGTATTAAATTGTTAATTATTATCGCTTGTCCCGTGCCTCGGAGAGCACGTGGAGCCATCGATCCCAATTGTCATAAAGATCTTTGACAGTCGTTATAGGGCGTCAGTACCTTCTAAATAAACTGACACTAGTCTAAACCATGGAATATCGCTTTCCCTTCGGGTTGCGGAGGTCAGACAGTCAGTCGCTCTGTGGAAAAGCTAATATTCAGCCAAATCCGGTTAGGCTAGTAAGCGGACCCCAGGTTGAAACTGGGATAACGCTAAGAGAATGATGCGCATTTATTATATTAGTATGGATAAGTAGGTACTTTGTTGAAAGTTCAAAAGCGTCCTCTTCCAAAAGCGTGCCTTTCGCAGAATCTAAGTAGGTAAAGGGTGTTTGCTCGCGGCGTTCAATATTTATTATTACCTGTCCTTACCTAATAAAATTCTCATCTTTTACATAATTATTAAAACGTCAGTATTATAGCCCATAAATGGAAGTAAGCCCAAACTTCAAAAAAAAATGTAAAGTCTATTCATACGAATGCTACCATTTCTGACCGCTGGTAGATCTTCCAAAAATAAAAGTAATTTCTAGCGTACAACAAATTCTTATCCAACAGTTTGTCCATTCGTGATCATTTATTCAATGAATATCATTTTACCTACGACCTACATACATCACGCGTTTGTCCCTGAAGGTTTAGGCGAAGGTGTAGTATGGCCATATTTTATCACTTTTAGATTCTAGATAGAGCTCCTGTTGAAAATTTATAAGTCTATTTTATGAGATAGCTATAAGTGAACGAGCGACTTATGAATTGTTTATGGGGTAATAGCTGAACGTTGAAGTAGTATTCATAATAATATGACGTAGCTATAAACTTACTCAATACTATTTTTATTTATTTATATTTTATTTATAGTCTCACGCCTGTATCCCCGAAGGGGTAGGCAGAGGTGTAATATGACACCCACATTTCGCCATGAATTTTGAAGGTCCCACGTAATAGAGGGCGAGTCTATTGCCGTAGTGCCCGGTACGGCTCTTCTAGCAGCAATTAGCACCAACTTCGTCACTTTTACAATCAAAGCGTTATCGATCTTATTTGAATAACAATGTTTTTGGAAACATGTTACCCAACTACTGTAGTAATGACGCTTGATGTTTATTTTTTATAGACTCACGCCTGTGTCCCCTAAGGGGTAGGCAGAGGTGTAATATTACACCCACATTTCGCCATGAATTTTTTAGGTCCCACGTACTTAATAGGGGGCGATCCTATTGCCGTACCGGGCACATTACCAGACTCCGTGCTGCTACTGAGAATTTCCTAACGGAAAACCCAATAACACTTTGCCCGACCCGGGAATCGAACCCGAGACATCCCAATCCCACGCGCATATTTATGCGCGAGACCAACGAGGCAGTCTATTAAATAATACGAATACTATTTTTTAGACACACTTATTTCTTGTAGTAACCTGTAAATGAAAATCTTGACTTTCAAGTAACTCCTAGACTAGAAACAGAAATTTGTCGATCACACAGGCGAAGCCACGAAACGCAACGCAGAGTCAAGCACTGGCTGGTGGTATTTATGGCATGTGAGTGAAGCATAAACATAACTATTGATAGATTAAATTAGTTTATGCTATAAGACCCGTAAAATAAACATGTGTTATGCATGTAAATTTAAACTAGAGAGTTTAAAATGTACCACAGATAAGAAGACAGGATTTTCTATGCTCAATCGTTCATTTGCATTAGGTGCGCTGTTGTGTTGATTATGTGGTCGAGGGCCGTCTCACTAACTTAAGTAAATATTCGTGCATTCATTTAATATTATATTTTCTCTTAAGCGTTAAGGAATAAGGTAGTACACGGATGATTGCCATGCATTTGTGATCTTAATTGCATGTAACCGATCTTGAAATCCTTGTGTAGCGAAGGGGTAAAGAACAAATCCTACTGATGACTCCTTGTAACCTTATCTAAGAAATGTTTTTAATCCTTATTTTTAAAGCATACTTTTCTGTAACATAAAAGAACATCATGTTTGGTTGCAATACTTTATTGAAGCCGCTTTCCTAGACTGATTGGCCCAGCTTTGTTTTTGTCTTGCCCCAGATACCGTTGCGCCCACTTTTACTGGGAAAACTGAATAAATATTGCTCGACCGAGACAGTCAAACTCAGTGCCTTTTTATTATTGGGACAGACACTAGGTCATTGACATATATATAGCTAAATGCCGCAGAGTATTCTGCTAGCAAACCTCAATAACATCTTTATTACCTACGTTGGAATCGTCACTTATTTTATTTTCCCAGGTACATTTCGTACAAGTGCTCCAGAAGTTTATGTTTATGACCACGAGTACGGCTCAGTTGTGGGGTATGAAGTGTAGCAACTGTGGTGTAGAAAATCTGATGGTTTTGTTCATAAAATGAAGTCTGTTCACTAAGCGGCGAGTACGAATTTCCTCTTGCAGCCTCTCAGTATGCATGTTTACCTAGATTAGATTGTTCATGCACATTCAAAATACTAATACTTCTTTTATACGTTATAGGTTAACTTATTAATATAATATGCAGCTAACAAGATCGTACCTATCATATGTATAAGTGCTTAATGATTAGTTGTGTATCGTAGCATAGCAGATTGGCCTTCAGATTTAAAAAGTTACATTTACTTTCTCTCTGACCATGACTTGAAATATAATAAAGCTTTTAAACCGACCTACGTCTTCCAATTTGTACTTGCAGGCAATAATTTATTATTAACCAATCGGGCGTCACACGATTGCGTATGACCGTGAAAGATTTATTAGAAGTTCGCACCAAGAGTCGCGTCTTATCGGTAGACCCATGTCGTGTGATGAAGGACGTTTGCTCGGCTACCTAAAAGCGATATGGTGAATGCAGTTTCACATTTCACCTATACAATATTGTACGATGTGAAAAGGAAAATATATTTTTCCTTTCTTTCGTAGTAGGTAGCTTTATGTCATTTTGTATTGAAGTTATTGATTGCATTCTGTATACCGTATGGGTCGATTCTTTGTTTGTTCCTATTTCAACCGAATGGGGGTAACGAATTGTGTATTGAAATTGATATGCTGGTTACATGACTTACTTTAAGTCTATAAGTACATACAGAACATTAATTACTATGCAGGCAGGCTTGCGGTCTACCTGAAACAAGCCTTTCTACTCTTGCTCATCATATAACATATGGCAGAAAGTACTATTCTCAACACAGATACAATCATTTCGTAGCAGGATGAGGAGAAGGAGAAAGAATCGGAAGCAGTATAGTGACTGGTAAGAGGAGATGGATTGCACCTTCGGAACTACCATCAGATAGACTTGGTTACGTTTCGTCAATAGTCTGTGAGAAAATAGTACCTTTTTCTATAGTATAGTTAGTCCGTTTGACCTAAAGTATCCAAGATACTAAATTATACATAGATTCTACTGAAAATAAATCCTAAGTTATTCATTTGGTATAAGTACCTAATTGTAAAACAGTCGAAGTACAATACAGTGTGTTTTGTCTTTGACAAGTGATTTGAAATTCAAAAGAAGGCTCTGCAAGCGACTTGTATTTAAGTAGCAGTGGCCACTGTGTAAGACAGCACGGAAATACAGCATAACTTTCGATACACCGCCTTGAATTTTGGATAAGGCTGATAATACAATATAAATATCGTCTGTATATCGTGAAGTAAATAATATTTACTTCACGATCATATAATAAAGCTGAATTACTATCAGGCAGATTTGAAAGAGTCTCTTTGTTTACGCCAGCTACATTCATGAAGCAGCCTATACTCAATATAATATCACGCCACGCCCTTAAAGAAAATAATAATAATGTCTCCGTGTACGCTTGCCAAAGGGCCGGTTATTTTTCTTACATCATAAGTTTGAAAAATAAACAAATAAATACGTAAAAGAGAAACAAATAATAATAATAGGGGTTAAAGTATGAAATTGCCGTTTTATTGTAATAGGTACTTTGAATTGACATAGAATCGTAATGGTTTGAGGTATTTGAATGAAACTTTTTTCACATGGTTTCTATGATGTTCTTCTTTTAAAATGTGAAGCATTTGAATATCGACTTTCAATTGTTTTTGTTATTCAACTTAGACAAGAAAGATGGATACTGCGAAAATTCGAGAGATTTTTGAATACGAGTTCCGACGCGGAAGTAACGCGGCTGAACCAGCCCGCAATATCAATGTTGCCGTTTGCCCCATGCATCTAAGTGTCATTAGTATCAGAACTCTCTAACGCCACATGACTAGACGCCACACTGCTCCAAGACATTGAGTATAGGGCAATATTCTTGCCATATTGCATTAAATATCGTAGGTTCCGGTGGTCAGACTGCAGACATGCTGTAGAAAAGGAGATTAGCTAAATTGCGCCTTTGGCTGAAAAGGGGATTCCAGACTTTCATCCAAGAATCTTCTAAAGTACATTAATATTGCTAGTATGGAAATGATGTTAGTAAACAAGGTAAGACTAAGTTGAATTTACATTTTATGACAAACGAATTACATATTGCTTTTTTCGATAAACGTGACATAATTTAATCCAGTAAGATGAAATAAAATACAATTGTTAAGTTTGACTGAAATTTTATATTATAATATATTATTACAAGTTAGTTAATATTTAAAAAAGGGACCAAAATTAGAAAGATATTTACCTTCGCGATATATCTCACTCCTTCCCGTAGTACTACTACGAAATTGGTTTCGTAGGACTTTCGTAGCATATTGTATGTAACTAAAAAACTGTTACACTGCGTGCTACGTGGTCTGGGCGTTTTAAATACAAGTCCCGCCGCAAAACCTGTATTGCAGGTGACTTCACAATAAATCAACGGACATAAACGACATTAAGATTCAAAACAACGATTTGTGGTTGAGACAAAAGTGTTGTCTCGTGTAGGAATCAAACACCCAACATTCGGCGCTGTGCTACGGGTTGGTAACTATTCTATTATCGTTACCAGCATCGTTTATGAGTGACTTATTAATTAACTTTACATAATTTAACGTTTCGTTCTAGACTTAAGCTGTCTTTCTAAGTTCTCTTTATAAACTGCTGACTAAAATTGCCACCTAGATTAGGCTTAATTCAAATTTAAATTTTTCAAATTTAAATTGGGGTAACCCTGTCCATAGCCTGCCCGGTTACTCCGGTAGGCTAGTGGCTAGTATAGTGGTATATTCCTCTTGAAAAGACGGGAAATTTACGTCTTTCTAAATGTTTGAGAGCATTTTAAAATGGTCATATGCATAAAAAAACAATTCATGTAACCTAAAAGTCTGAACTTACACGATATACCTATTGGTTCCCAAAATAAACATCGTTTACAGTACATTAACTCGTTTTACTTTCTACAAAGCAGTCTACACACATTACTCGCCTATTTAATCCATTTAAAAACCGTTTAAAATATTATGCTTTCTTTTAAAGACTGCTTCATTACAAGTCTATTAAGAAGGCTATCAAACTCGAACGTCATAGTTGAGAAACTAATTCTAAAACTTGTACGACGGAGGAAGAAAAAGTTGCGATTCATTTTATAAGGAGTACCTGCCTATATGTAATAGAATGAATTACATAGGTGAAGCTAAAGCAAGTTCAGCTCAGTTTGTGGAAACCTTAAAAGTTTGTGTGTACGTTGCGTATCATTATCATAGTTTATTCACTTTAGTAACATGTCTGATAAAGTTATATTACATTTTATATGTAAAGTTTGTATGCACTTCCGATAAGACTAAACTAAAAAGAAGTTTCAGTTGCTTGCTGCAAAATATGTCAAGTTAAAATGTCTTGCAATACGGGAACTACATAGTTTATTTTTAAATTGGCAATCCTAAGCGACGTAAGTTTCCTTAAGACTATGTTGTGTTTGTGATCTTTGAGTAAAGCAACTCTGATAACAAATTCTTTTACAAGCTTTTATTTACTTGTCCTAGTGTCTGTAATGACATCTTGTAAGATACATTTGACCCAATGCCCGATTTTCTTTTGAGCTGAATTTGAACATGCATGAGTATATCGCACGGCATTGCAATGTTAAGATGTCATGGAGCTGATCTAATAATGAAGCTTGAAGGTGGCCACCTTAAGAACGAGCTTAATAAGAACGTCGTAATAAAAAACCCGATCCCAACGAGTTTGATTCGCATTGACGAGTACGTTGGACTTATATGGTTGGCGCATATAATAGCTTGTTACAAAATATATTTTATGTTTTGTTCATTATAATTTTACATCGTTCATATAGTATAACATGGTAGTAATCCAGAGGAGACAAGCATAATGAACTAATTAATGCTAAAGATTTAGATTACGAGCAACATATTAAGCATATACATATTTACTATGTGTACCAACATTTAGGCGTGCATATTAATTTATTATATTTACATTGAAAACAAAAAGATAACCGAAAACTATAGCGACCATTCAACAACGTTAAATTAAACGCTTATTTGACTTTTCCAATACTAGTCAAACAACTGTACGTTCCTAAAACTTTCATCTAGCGAGTCATGTAACTGGCCTTTTACATAGCATGCATAGAACTGTGCAATCAAAGTTGCTCATCATTTTAGCGAACATTTTCGACGCAGCTTCCTACGCTTAAGGCGCCGTGTACAGCTAACTGAGTTCAGCTGTTGCTGTCACTGTCGGATTGTATACATAAGAAAGAGAAGCGCGACGACGACGGGACGTTCAGAACGAGTTATTTATCATTAAATACATTAATCCTTACAAATATCTTATTCCAATCGATAAATAAAAACAACAGTTCCCTTTATTATTATATATGTCATCACTGTTATTAATATTATCAAGATTTGTTTATAAATAATACAGTTACAATTGCTACAATTTCAATTTAAATGGTTATTTTATGGTTTTTTTTTATCGAGAAAATTTACCGAAAACGTGTTTTGAACACAATGGTCAATATGATATGATCAAGATTAACATATATTTTTTAGCTGCTCTAACATGTATACATTTGGCTAAAAAACTGTTTTGTGAAGCCTATTTTGACTAGGTACAGCGCCTTACAACTTTACGTGTAGACTGCGCTGCACTTAAGTAATCTCACTTGTTGTTTTATAAAGGTTCACGTAAGCCGTTGAAACTCCTTAATTGCGCCGGAGAATCTAATTAAAACTATAAAGAATACGTTTGTTTTATTTGGTTGCATGTTGTTTTATTTTAGGGGGTGTAGTTGTACGGTGAGCGCTTGGCTAACTTTGCGTATTTGAGCTATGATATAGCTGCAGGCTCTAACATAATGATCATGAAAGATTTTCTGCCTGCTGACGCCTAAGTGACGAAAATATCTACTATCCCTACCATATATAAAGACATGTCAAAAGTCGTTGTTTACAGGAGAGAGTTTTTAAGTTCCAAAATGATCTGGACTTTATCAAAAGTAATAACTTATATATTTTATTATTGATCTGTAATTGTCAATGTAGGCCGGATATAATAGTGTAACGATTATTTTGAATATCCTTGTTTTTCCTGTAAAACTTGCAAGTTAACCGTTTTTACGTCCACTGTGAAAAGAAGCGTTTAAGTCTTAAATGTCACTTTGTACATCCAAAATTTAAACATCATTTTATGAAGTAACAAAATTAACGTTCAAGAAAACATTAAGTAATATTCCTAGATTATATACTTTAATTTATTATTCCTAGATTATCACTATGTTTAACTTAGTGATGTAAATGACATTAAGTTTGAAAAGTCCGCGTTCACGCCGCATCGCGCGAGAAAGACTGTACCGTTACGTGATAGATGTCCGCAAATACAGTAACAAAATCATTAGAACGTTGATATGTGTCTTCATATACGTTTACGTATATCGTTAAAACAAGCTACCATTTTTTTTTAAATTACGGATATGTGTTATTATATGATAAAAAAATACATTTTAGACATGTCTTTATATACGTCGAGATCGTCGAATTATGTTTTAAACAAAACAATTTAGGCCTTCTTAATATTTTACATAATAGTAAGTATATAGCACACTGGGAAATATAAAAAAATCGATTCATAAAAACGAAATGTTATCAATTTGAGATGATACTGAGTTGCGTAAGTGCTTCCTGGTATTATATTTTAAGTATATAGCGGTTGGAGTTGTTCATGATTTCCATAGGGACGGTACGACGTTATGATAAGGCGAAATGAAAGAATTCTTCTAAGAAGTCGCCCAAACAAATAGAGACATAGTTCGGTATCTGTACATGTATATTAAATCCTATGTATGTATCTCAATCACTGGGTACCACATGCTTGTCGGGAAAATGTTCTTCACAATAAATATAGTATACAATATGTGTCAAACCGTTAGTCAAGTGGAAGGTCACTTCCTGATTTTTATTAGCGAACCTGAATATTGACACGTCTACCATGTGCAGTTTAATACAAGGTTTGATTTTATTTACATGTGAAATTATCTACGTATTCGGTTTTGTATACGTGGAAAATATTGCCAGGAAGTTTGATGGATAATGTATACGAATAATAGGAGAAATCAGTCTTACAGGTCTATCCTATTTTGCTGAGTATGTCACAATATATACTACTTGTAGAGAGCAGGACAATATTTATTCAACATAACACATTTCTTGTTAAACAGATAACTTCAAGCCATAATAATATAATAATGTTTTTGAAGGATGGGAGCTTATACCTCTTCCAATCGAAATTGTAACTCGTAAAATACCCTAGACGTCGTCAATGACGTTGTATGTTTGTCTATGTAAACAAATAAAACGGAAAAGTTACGAATAAACTTTTGCACATACATATTTCTCTAACAGCCTGTTGCCAATTTTCTTATACAGCTACCTGTAAAAGCCTATTACGGTTTGTTATTTTGGGACTGTTTGCCTTGTTACTATTTAATTAAATGTTTCCTGTTAGCGTGTTTGTCAAACAGCCATAATTGACATGATTGAACAAACATTTCTTAGAAAAATATATAATTTTAAGCCATTCCTAAATTAAATTTTTGGCTAAAAATAAGATAACTTTTAAAACATTATACGTATTGCTCTAGGCTTACGGCTCATTTTTTTTTGTGAAATCCAAACATGTTTTCATGTGTATTAGGTAATTTTACATAAATAACGTAGATTGTAGCGAAATCAAATACTAGAAGATTAAGATAAACATTGGTATTCGAATTACATGAACAAAATGTCGAAACAACGATGTTTTGCGATACCTTTTTTACCTATAATATGAACAGAAATGCACACCTCTTTCTTCTAACTTAATATGATCACGGTAATAACCAAAGTTATTAATAATAAAATAAAATCCTTTTACAACCTTCATAACGGTTTATTATGCCTTTCATATTTCTCGATATTCCGTGATCATTTAAGCTTTCTTCTCATAAAGCGGACTGAACTATGAATATTAGAAAATATCGGCGGCAGACTAGTTATATTTAAAAAGGTATTTTAAATTTTTATATCATACATATTTGTTTTATTTACTGTGACGTAGAAGGACGAAAAGGCAGAGGGCGGACCAAGGAAAAGATGAATTGACTGTGTGAGGATGGATATGAAAGAGAAAGGGGTAAACGATCGGATGACTGGTGACAGAGAAGTATGGAAGTGAAGGACATACTACGCCGACCCCAAATAAATTGGGACCAGGGCAAGACAATGATGATGTTTTGTTTATTGTGATATTACTATAAGATGACGATGCACCAGGGGTAGACTGCCCGCAAGGTGGACCTGCTATCTTGTTGGGACCACGGGTAGCGGTTGGATGCGGACGGCTCAATATCCGTGTTTGTCTTGCCTTTGTCTTGCCATAGTTCAGCCACAGTCAAATAATCCATACAGTCGTTCGACGAACGCGTCTAGACGTGTCAATCGTGCGGGGGCCAAGAGGTGAGATGCGGGAAGAGCGGTACCTAGTTACGTATATCGCCTTAGTTCGTAACTAGGTACATGTTTTTGGGGGTTGGCACGTGCTTGTTTTTTATTCGTTACTTATTTATTTGCTTATGGATATTAATTAAGATGGTGCATACGACTTGTGCTGTGAGACATTGAAATTCTTTATGCTGTTTAAAGATTTAAATAAATAAGGATTTAAAAAATCTGCGATTTCATCAATTTACTTATACCAAAAAAGAAAATTTCATTAATTATAATTATTTATATTACTTTGAAATGTATGTACCTATAACCACTTAAAATAATGTGCAAATTCTATCTAATCTACTAACTTTTCACAATATCTCATGTCTGGCCAAATCACAGAATAAAGTAGCAATTATTGTACGTAAACAATATGGCAGACGTAAGAAAATATGCGTTGTAAGATAATATTTGATTCTGGTGTGATTTTAATTTCATTCAATAAGTACCTAGTACCTTCGCATTAGGTAAGTACCTATCACATATTATTATGTATCTTGGTATCGGCGCATCCTAGCTCAAAAATAATCATATTTTTGGCCCCCTTTTATAAACCCCACACATAGTCTCCGTAATCTCATAGCCCGGTCACCCATCCATAAAATGACCGTGATGTCTATTGTTTTACCTTAACGTAGTTTGCACGAACAAAATCTGCAGAATACCACAGAATATATACAAATACTAAAGTAAAAATACTTCATATCGATAACATAGGCTCTGCAAGCTGATCCCAAGGTTACCCATCCATTAAACCACCGCTATGTCAATCGCTTTATTTTAACTTGGTTTGTACGAAAAATGCTTTATATTCTTAGCCGCCTCCCACGACACCTGCGCTGCGGGATGAAATAGGTGCTGGCTGACACTTTGTATGCAAATCTGTCACCGCACGAAAAATGCAACGTGTTTTATAATAATTATTTATCATTAATTATTGTTATATAATAAACAAGCTGTTTCCCACGGTTTCACACGCGTCCTGAGGGAACTTCTTCGCGTACCCGGTAAATTTTTAGCCTAAGTTACTCCTTGGTACATCAAGCCAGTGAGGGTCCCGTCAAATAGGTCCAGCCGTTCCAGAGATTAGTGAGAACAAACAGACAGACAGACAAAAATGGTAAAAAGTCTCATTTCGGTGTATGTACCGTGTATACATCCATATGCATTTAGTAAAAAGCGGTTATTATAATATTACAAACAGACACTCCAAATTTATTTATATGTATAGATAAGTGATTTACACTATATTATTTATATAGCGTAGCAATTGTAATATTTTTCTAAAATAAATATACGGTGTTTGAATAAGTAGGTATTGCTTACATCTGGCAGCCCTAGCCTACTTACCCTTGTCTAGACGTTGTCGGCTTTTTCTACGAGATCAAAGGCGTCAAACTACTGTATGTCTTTATACTGTGGTTCAGCAGAGGACGTTTTTAGGCTGAGATGATGCGATGATACAAATCATAAGGTTGGTGAATGTTTAAGACGTTGATGTGAGATAAGTACAACGCCGTTTATCTACCATCGGGCTACTGTTTAAACAGCTTTCGTCAATTGCTATCTCTTGTAGCGAAGCGAAGCGTCTTGTAGCCAGAAGACCAATCCTCGTATTTTATATGACATTGAAACATTTTGAAATATATTTTGAACGAAATGAGATTAGATTTAGATTTTGAATTTACCCAGAATCGGTATTGTGTTCATTAATGCCATTATCGTCTAATTTGATTTTTATAGTTCGACGTTGACATATTGTTCAATTTACAATCTAGTCACGATAACATTCAAATATTAGTTAATTTTGGAGAATACCATTTATGATATGAATATGACACTGAATTTAGATCGAAACTGCATTTTGAACAAATATAATTAGGGGATTTGGGCCTCTGAGCGATAACATGTCAGTTACACAAGACTATTGCACGACGCACAGACGTCGGTAATCAAGTTTAAAGAAATGATATTTGTGTCCATCATCAATATAGCATGAGAATATATTTAATTTGTACCCTACATAACACTTGCATGTCACTACAGGGAAAGTACAGATGTGATTGAAAAATATACACGTCTAGGTTCCTTTGAAAGTTGCACGCCGCCGTGCAAATGAAGCCTTCATTTATTGGGTTTGTTGGTTGCTCCCTAAAATACAGAACAGAATTTAAACTAAACAGAGAGCTGGATAAACTGACCTCATATTACTGGGAACTTAGGTAAATGAAGTTGGAAAAAGAAACAACCGAATGAATAGCGTAGTATTCAAAGACACCGCCTCGCCGTTTAACACTACGCAGAGCATGTAGGTTCTATCCCTACACGTGATAACCCTTTGTGTAATCCATAATTGTTCTTTTAAGTCAGGTGATCTTTGTTTTCGTTGCTTAAACGATACCATAAGTTTCATAATGAAGTGCCGCTTCGTAGTAATTTGCCCGATTAAAACCATTTCTTCGTCTTGTTTTGAGTCTTATACAAACAGGATAAGTCAAATGTCGACAATTATAATAATGATCCATCTCAAAAAAATTGACTATCGCTTCAGCATACATATAGAAGGATACATTACCATTACAAGTTACTATGGTTAAAACATGGTTTCTATGCCACTCACGTTATGAAGTATCCCGAACCACTTTACACTCTAGTTGAGTATCTACATAATCCCAACCCCACACATCAACACAATGGCAAAAGCAACACATGTAGGTCTACGCACACATACACACACATCATAAAGAGTCATTCATGATATTGAGGTCACCACGCCGTTAATGCGACTGAAGGAGTTAATTCTCTACTATTGTTTTCCGCATATAATAACACGAAACTTTTATATCACTTTTGGGTCAGTAATGAAAGGGCTGGACTTTAATTAAGCAGGTTATTATGTATGGAAATATTCTACGAGATAATTTTGTTGTGATGAAAATGCATGTGAAGTCGGATGGTGTACTTTCAGTTAATGGTTACGGGCAGATATGGGGCACTTGTGAACTTTGGATGACTCTCATTCATAAGAAAATAATGAGTGTACTTTGGGTTTATCTTTCAATTAACGCACCTCTATCCGGAACATTTTACCGAAATTAGCGACGCCGATAGCCTAGTGGATATATCAGCAGATTGCCATGCAGAGGGTATCAAGTTACTGGACAATGCACTAAGTTTTCCTATTATCACTTGCCCCGAGCCTCATAAAGATAGAATAGGATAGAATGTAAAGCCGTCGTAGGGAGTCAGTCATCATCATCGTCCTAGCGTTATACTGGAGGCATCCAAGATTTATACGCATTAGAGCCCAGGGTCCGCTTACTAGTCTAAGCAGTTATGACAAAATATAAGCGTTTAGACAGTGTGGCTGCCGTCTGACCACCGCAGCCCAAAGGGATAGTGATATCCTATGGTTTCGTGGGATAGTATGATAATAACCTTATAGTATATATTTTTAGTACTGTTATTTAGTACGCAAAATACACGGCAGGGCGTGGAGCAGCGGAAGATCCATGCTACCTATGCCAATACTGTTATTTAATACTGTTTGTAATATGATACTTACCGGATTCATATCAAATTGAATCTTCGGCATTGACGGTCAGAAGTAGCAGTACCATTTTTGAAAGTTCAGCACAATCCAACCCTAACGTCTTATATCAAACAGAATTTCCCTTAGATTATGTAAAAAGGTTTTTTCTAACACTTCTCTTTTATCTGCGGCAAAATGTAAATTTGTTGAAAACGTAATCCGTTACTCGCTTGCGGTTTGTTTATATAGGTATTGGATGTGTGGCCATGGTTGAGTAAAATAAATATTGGATAGTGGAGGTTTATTGCTAAAGCCATTTTTATTGAGCGAGGATTATATTACTTTCCTCTTGGAAAAGGATTGAACTAAATGGTCTTTTACGACGTTTACATAACTAAATGCCTTAAGCCTGCCCCAAGTATTTTCCATTACATTGGACAGATAACTAAAAACTAAAATGCTACTGTAGTAATTTACCTTTATAGGCAAGTGGATACCTTGAAAGACTTATGCTAAGCATTGAAAGTGTTTTGGCTGAAATGATGATGATTTTGGTTTTGGTGACTGGAACCTGGTCTCGATCAAACTGACCCCAGGTTCTATCAAGAGATAAACTAAAAAGTTATTAATTTTATCAATTTTGTCATCGAATGACTTAGAAGCCTTTGGTTTCAGCCTCTCAGCTTCTTCAGCTTGGATTCACTCCTGATGAAGAGGATACCTGATAGTTCCTAAATCTATAAATAGGCATGTGTGAAATACAATATTATATTTCAGTTTTACTTACCGATTTTACCTTAATATTGGTAAAACTATATTTTGAATAAACCTAAGTTTACAAGCCATATAATTTGTTGTTTAACTAGATAAAGTACTAAAAAGTCAAAGGATATAAAGTTAAAGTTTAGTCATCAGAGAAGCCTATAAATTGGTAACTCTTATCACCTTTAACTTTTAATGACGTGTCAAATAACACTTCGAGTCGGTTCCACTGTTGTCATATAAAATGACGTCTTATTTTAGCGTATATAGGACCGTAGTTCTATGTAAGCATAACTATTAATCACTAAATATTCAGTGCCTATTGATGCCTACGTTATGGTTATACGCGTAAAAGGATTTTGAACACTGGTACTAAAGCCTGGTTCGCAATAAAGACAGTCCAATAAAAACAAAATGTATTATGATTTTTGTTAGGCAAATTTTATATAAAATACAAATAGCCACAGGGCATAAGCTTAATATATATTCCCGCCGGTACTCAAAGCCTTGGAGTTTCAATGTTTACCTGTAATAAAATGAGGAACGTAATAATTATAGAATAAAACCTCTTTTATCTCTGAACGACCTTCAGACTAAATATACCTGAGGTATCAAGCATTCCTTCGTATCTTTGTTTTATAAAAAATATTTATGCAAGCATGAAGTTGCGAGTATATTGTTCGTCTGAATATATTACATTCGTTATTATGTATAGAGTTTACATTATTTATATTTATATACAGGTTATCACTAAGCCAAAGTCTACTGGACATCGTTCCAAGTCATACTAAAAAAAAAATGATACCTGGGAAACGATTTTTTTAAGTAGACTAATACCTGTAGGTATATTAGGTAGTCAAAGTCAAAATCATTTATTCATCTAGGTCACAAGGTGACGCTTATGAACGTCAATTTTAAAATTAAATTACTTAATTAACATTTACATTTACTGCCTCGTTCGCAAAGCAATAAATTAGTATGTATAATGTCTATTGTCCACGCTTTTGTAAAATGATACTTCTCATGAGTATATTAATATGTTGCATAGTACAAATTAAACCGTAATGCCAAAATTTAGGTTAATCGTTATTTATAGGAAAGATGACAAAGGTACATCAAAACAAATACAAGTACGATGCGTTTGATCAGTAGACTTTTGTAGCGTGAAATTGGTATAATAATATCTACCAGAAACATTTTCAGAACTGTCATAACTCGCCCCTTACGACGCGGATAATAAGTTCATTCATGAGACATGGAACTCCTCAATCGTTGGCCCTTACAAAATTCATGAGTATCGGTTAATACAGGTATACCAACATGATCATAATCATTCTGGTCACAGATTACAAAACATAAATAAAATAATTATGTCACGTATATAATTGGCAGCATTTACCTCAATGATTTTCAGCATACAATATAATATAGCGACGATAGCCGTATCGGACTGCCGGGACGATGGTCTCGGGTTCGATCCCCGGTTACCCCGGGCACACACCTGTCACTTTTCGAAGTTATGTGTGTATTAAAAATGTTAATTATTGTTTTCTTAACAATGTGCCCGGTAGATGTCAATAGTTTCGCCCCCTATTACATTGGGGCCGAAAACATAACAGGCGAAGTGTGGGTGTGTAATACACCTCTACCTACCATGTGAAGTTACGAAGAAGTTATGTTATGAACATGAAGACACTACTATTTTAGATTGATATAAAACATAATAATGAATGTTTAAAAAATACATAAAAATATTAAAATCTGAGTAAAATGTTTATTTAAAACATCAAAAAGATATGTTTCCGCCCGGGATCGAACCGGGGGCCTTCTGCGTGCTAGGCAGATGTGATAACCGCTACACCACGGAAAGTTGTTAAGCTAGCATCAAATTGGCATAGAATAGCAGCTACTCATTTAGGGTTGTAATGTGAATGTAATTTCTAATTCGGTATGAGAGGCCATAAACAGTATGCCATTCAGTTATGATACTTACGAGCATGTAAATAAATCAAATACAAATCTATTCAAAGATATAGATAATATGATCCGATCAAGAACCTTGAACGCAATGTTATTACATGTTATAAATAAATTAAATTAAATGTTGTGTTGAGCATAATAAGTATACAGTTTAGTATACTTATTATGCTCAACCCACTTGTGTTCGGAGTCAGTTGACTCCGAACACAAGTGGGTCGCTGCAGATACAATCTGTATAGATGGGGCTATGTGGCTGAGGACTCTGTCCGGTGCGACTGTGGAGCGACAAGGCAGGACATGCCACACTTGCTTTCTTGCCCCTCCTCTCCGGTTAAATGCTATTTGGCTGAGCTGTATAAGGCTACAAATAATGCCATAGCTGTAGCAAAATACTGGTCGTCTGTCATCTGAAATCGCCATTGATACGACAAGAAGAAGTATACTGCTTTGATTCTTTGATTAGCTCGTAGTCGCAATTATTAACAGCTAGCATGGAAAAACGTTACCAAATAAAATATCTGCTCTAATCTTAAAAATGCGATGTAGTAGTGACATATAGCACTTGTAATGTAAATAAATAAAGTAATAAAAAAAAATAAGTCGGTATATGCAAATAGACAAACTATAGCCGTTAGCCCTCTGATATTAGTAATGTAGCAAGTATATGGTATAGTAGATATGTTAAACTACCTATAGGGACTGCCTCGTTGGTCTCGCGGCATAAATGTGCACGTGGGATTGGGAGGTCTCGGGTTCGATTCCCGGGTCGGGCAAAGTGTTATTGGGGTTTCTGTTAGGAAATTCTCAGTAGCAGCACGGAGTCTGGTAATGTGCCCGGTACGGCAATATGATCGCCCCCTATTACGTGGGACCTAAAAAATTCATGCCGAAATCTGGGTGTAATATTACACCTCTGCCTACCCCTTCGGTGGTACAGGCGTGAGTCTATAAAGATATTATAGGTACCACAACATCACAGCGATAGGTAACTCTCAAGTAGGTATTACAAAAATGCTCAATTATGTAATCTCCTGCTAATAAAAATTGATTTTTCTTTTCCTGCGGCACGTAATAAATCGAACAGTCACTATCTCTACAATTTTGTTCACGTAATTTGATAGTATCCTATATTGATTGTACAAATTCGTGCTCTTCACTCTGTCCTTCAATTAATTCAGTTATAATACCCAAAGCAAGTCTTTACTTTGACGAAACACTATTTCGATAGTGCAAATGGCTTACGAAATAATCCTGCAGGAAGCGATCCATGTTAAATAGAACCACATATTTGGAAATATTGTAGTGCAAAGTGATTGGTTGATATATTCAATATATAATTATATTGTTATACTAGATTGCGCACGCGTGTCCACCTGCGTGGGATTCGTTTTCCGCAAAGTTTTTTTTTAAAAGTCGCCTGTGTCCCAGTCGGGCCTTTAAGTAAAATACATATTATATCATGGCTCTGCTGCGAGGTGAAATAATGAGAAGCAAATAAAAGAACACACACATAAGCATTTATTATATTGTATGACAGCGATAGCCTAGTGAAGATACCAACAGACTGCCATGCAGCGGGTATCCGGTTCGATTCCACGGCACGCACCAATGACTTTTCGGAGTTATGTGTGTATTAAATTGTTAATTATCGCTTGTCCCGTGCCTCGGAGAGCACGTGAAGCCGTCGATCCCGGTTGTCATGAAGATCTTTGACAGTCGTTATATGGCGTCAGTGTCTTCTAAATAAACTGACACTAGTCAAAACCATGGAATATCGCTTTCCCTTCGGGTTGCGGAGGTCAGACAGGCAGTCGCTCTGTGGAAAAGCTAATATTCAGCCAAATCCGGTTAGGCTAGTAACCGGACCCCAGGTTGAAACTGGGATAACGCTAAGAGAATGATGCGCATTTATTATATTAGTATGGATAAGTAGGTACTTTGTTGAAAGCTCAAAAGCGTCCTCTCCCAAAAGCGTGCCTTTCGCAGAATCTAAGTAGGTAAAGGGTGTTTGCTCGCGGCGTTCAATATTTATTATGACCTGTACTTACCTAATTAAATTCTCATCTTTTACATAATTGTTAAAACGTCAGTGTTATAGCCCATAATTGGAAGTAAGCCCAAACTTCACAAAAAATGTAAAGTCTATTCATACGAATGCTACCATTTCTGACCGCTGGTAGATCTTCCAAAAATAAAAGTAATATCTAGGGTACAACAAATTCTTATCCAACAGTTTGTCCATTCGTGATCATTTATTCAATGAATATCATTTTACCTACGACCTACATACATCACGCGTTTGTCCCTGAAGGTTTAGGCGAAGGTGTAGTATGGCCATATTTTATCACTTTTAGATTCTAGATAGAGCTCCTGTTGAACATTGATAAGTCTATTTTATGAGATAGCTTTAAGTGAACGAGCGACTTATGAATTGCGTAGGGGGTAGTAGCGGAACGTTGAAGTAGTATTCATAATAATATGACGTAGCTATAACCTTACTCAATACTATTTTTAGACACACTTATTTCTTGTAGTAACATACATACATACATATGCTCACGCCTTTTTCCGCCATCGCCACGCTTCTATCCTTGCAAACCTCACGCGCTTCCTCTACATTCATTACTCTTTTCATACATGCTCGCCGGTTGCGGGTGCTTCGGACTTTTCCGTTTTTTTTTCTTGTAGTAACCTGTAAATGAAAATCTTGACTTTCAAGTAATTCCTAGACCAGAAACAAAAATTTGTCGATCACACAGGCGAAGCCACAAAACGCAGCGCAGAGTCAAGCACTGGCTGATGGTATTTATACCATGTGAGTGAAGCATTAACATAACTATTGATAGAGGTTCGGCGTTACACCGAAACCGTAGGGTTCTAGGCGACTTGGAGAAGGAAATGGACTGTATAGAGAGGATAGCGGTTCTTCTAGTGGATGGATACGCTAAGGGGTGATTGAGTGGGTATAGGATATTTCAAGGATGGAGGGCACCTACCTTATACAACCTTCTTCGTTTCACTTTCACTTGCGAGCGGGTTTTCCTTGGTGGAAGCGGTAATAAACACATACGGGAGCGGCGCGGTACGATACGAGACGTCGTTCTCAGCGAGCGGGATGTTCTCGACTGTCACTCGCGTCCACGATCGCGTCGACGAATCAGGCGAAGGCAGTGCCTCTTCCAGGGAGTGGGATAGAGCGGGACGGAAATATGGTATCGCTCGCACTAGACGTGGAACGATTGATCTTGATGCGATTCGTTATAGATAGGAAGGTAGATGGCGCTACCATATCCCCCCGGCCCTAAAGGGTTGCCTTTAAAAAAAAATAGAATTGAACTTAGCTATGTTGGGTGTATTACCGCATAACCCATCAATAGGCTAAGACAGCGATATGACAATAAAATTAATCTAAATTAACTTTAGCGAAAACTACAAACGCAATAATAGCGAAAACTACTAACTAAATACTTAAACTAAGAGGTAGGTCCAACTTCAGGCTAGATCTCACTGAGTTGGAAGCGGACGCGAGTTGATCAATGCCTCGACTTGTGCAAGGACAGTTAAAGGCTCTTCGTAAGAAAGGATCTGTTGACCTATAACTTTGAAGAGATGCGTTTTAATTACTTTGACCATGCTTGCCCAACATCCACCGAAATGAGGTGATGCTGGTGGAATAAACTTCCAGTCAATATGATCTATGGAAAGTTCTTCCTGAAGACGAGTACGATAACCCGCGACGTGATTGAAACAAGTAGCGGGTACAAGTTCAATCAATTTGCTAACGCGGTTGGCGACAAAAGTCTGCCAGCGATGAGGAGAAGAATGAATCCAAGCGAGCACTACTTTGGAGTCGGAAAATGCGTATAATTTATAAATGGGGTAGTGGGGCAAAACTGTGTCTTGAACCTTGCGGAGCAACTGGGACAGCAGAAGGGCCGCGCACAACTCCAGTCTCGCAACTGAAATTGTTTTAACAGGCGAGACCTTAGACTTGGCACAAACTAACTGCACCGAGTAGTTAGAACCAATGCGGACTTGCCGATATACGACTCCGCCGTAAGCACGCTCGCTGGCGTCAGCGAAACCTATCAAGTTGATGGTACATCCATCTACCAACCCAAGATAACGCGGAATAGTAACTTGATTGAGCGCGGTAAGCTCAATACAAAACAGGCCCCAAGCGGCGACAATATGGTCAGGGGGTGCTTCATCCCACTCACACATTGATAGCCAAAGCTCTTTGATCAAGAGCTTGGCGTACAAAACTGTGGGAGCCACAAAACCCATTATGTCCCGTAGTCCAGCCACTGTGGACAGCATAGTGCGTTTGGTGCACTTATCATCTGGTGGTGAGACGTCAAACCGAAAACTATCACAGGATTTTTCCCAGCGTAAACCGAGAACCTTATGCGGTACAGACTTCTCAAACTCAATGTCTGGAGAAGCTTTATGAGAATCTGGTATGCGTGCGAGAACCTCCTTAGAGTTGCTTGTCCATTTGACAAGATCAAACTGGCCTCGCTTGAAAAGCTGAATAAGCTCTTCAGAAAGCGAAATTGCTAGCGGAGCGGGTATGACATTACAGGCAATGTCATCTATATACAAAGCGGATGTGTAGTATAGTATAGTGTAGCGTAGCGTAGCTTAGCATAGCATAAATTCAAATTCAAATTCAAATTCAAATTCAAAATCCTTTATTCATTTGGGTCACAATGTGACGCTTATGAACGTCAAAATAATAAATTTATAAAATAATTACTTATACTCAAATTTAAAACATTATTACTGTATGCTTCTACATTTACATTTACTGCCACGTTCGCAAAGCAATAGGTAGAACCATGAGAAAGAACGGGCAATAAAACTCACGGTCACTCTTTTTCATCGCCAGGTTTTGCATAATACACAATTTACATTTTGTAAGGTGCTGCAACTGTTACACCTTCTATATCACTTGTATATATTTACTGTACATCATAATACTCAAGCATAATACTTTTGGTTAGCCTCCTCAGAATAGACATGGTGAAACAGGAGCATCCACTTACATTATATATACCTAATAATGCAGGCAATCCGCGAAAGTGATCAGAACCATGATGGAAATGTTGCAGTTAAATATTAAAATCTAATACCAGCCCGCAAGACCGTCATCGACCAGTCATCGCAAGTAGCACCCGTTCACGAGTATGACGCATGTGCCAGCCATCATCCCTCTCGCCATATTAGAGGGACAGGGATGACCCGACACACGACGCCACCACAAGAAATGACATTTTAGTGAGCATGACGACAACGGTATACGAACCAGCAGTAAGAAACAATCTATTGGTATACTGACCATGACCGCCAATTACCTCCATTTTCCAGATCGTTATTATTAACATAAGTTAGTGGAACGCGTGAAGGAATGCAAATGTAGAAAGAATTTTGTGAAGGTGACAAGTGAACAATGATATGATCAGAGATAAATAATGTTAAACTACATTCAACAAATCATAAAAATAACGAAATCCTGCAAAAATCATGTGTTCACGAGGCACCTCCACTTAACATGTAAATAAAATAATCGTGAGTTAAACAAGCCTAAGCCTATCCCCACGGTGTCTTATCATTTAAAAATTCCTTAATAGTGTAATAACCCCTTTGTAAAAGAAAGTTCCTAATTGTCCGTTTGTATTTGTGCATGGGTAAATTCATTATTTCAAGAGGCAATTTGTTGAAAAATCGTATACCAATCCCCGCAAATGAGTTCTGAACTTTATGTAGACGGTAGTTAGTTCCCACCAGTTTATGCTTATTCCTTGTGTTCACGTTGTGCAAATCACTATTTTTGCGGTATAGAATTAAGTTTTTCTTAATGTACATTAAGTTAGCATATATATATTGCGATGCAACTGTCAATATGTCTACTTCTTTAAATTTATCACGTAAAGAATCTCTAGCACCTAACTTATAAATTGCACGTATGGCCCTTTTTTGAATGACAAAAATAGTCTGTATATCAGCAGCTGTACCCCATAACATTATTCCGTAAGACATTACGCTGTGAAAATAACTAAAGTAAACTAGTCTAGCAGTATCTATATCTGTGAATTCCCTAACTTTTCTAACTGCAAACGCTGCAGAACTAAGTTTTACTGCAAGACAGGATATTTGGGCGCCCCACTGAAGCTTATAATCTAAAGTTACACCTAAGAATACGGTTGATTCGACTAGTTCAATTGTTTCCTTATTTAAAATTATATTAGCAGGAACACTTTTCACATTAGGCAAAGAGAATTTAACACATTTGGTTTTGCTTGAGTTGAGTACCAAATTATTTGTCGAAAACCAATCTAATACTTGTGCAAGAGTGTTATTGACGGTATCAAAGTTACTTAAATTACGATCAACTTTAAAAATTAGTGACGTATCGTCGGCAAACAAAACAATATCACATAAATTTTGTACAAAGAACGGCAAATCATTAATATATATTAAAAAAAGAAATGGACCGAGAATAGAGCCCTGTGGAACGCCCATTCCTACTGGCAAACCTAGAGACCTACTCCCATTAACATCTACATACTGAATTCTATCACTAAGGTAGCTGGCAACAAGATTGAGTGCGGTATCTCTAATACCATAAAGTTTCAATTTAAGTAAAAGCGTATTATGTTCCACACAGTCAAAGGCCTTTGATAGGTCACAAAAAACACCAATGGCATCCTTCGAGTTTTCCCAAGCATTGAAAATATGCTTTAACAAAGTTACACCGACATCAACGGTGGAGCGACCCTTAGTAAAGCCATACTGTTCACTGTGAAATAAATTATTTGTGTGAAAGTGGCTCTCTAGTTGATGCAAAATAATCTTTTCAAAAATTTTACTAATAGCAGGCAAGATAGAAATTGGCCGAAAATTACTAGGGTCGCTCTTTGATCCCTTTTTGAATAATGGTATTACTTTACTGTGTTTCATTAGATCAGGAAATACTCCTGTATCTATGCATCTGTTGAATATTGCAGCTAAATATGGAGCTAAGCTAGAAATAATTTGTCGCACAAGTTTAACAGAAATGCCCCATAAGTCAACAGATTTTTTATTATTGAGCGTCTTGAATACCTTCAGTATGTCATTGGTGTCAATATATTTAAAATTAAAAAGCACATCACACTCATTCACATTGCCCCTAGCCAACATTTCTGCTTTGTTTGGACATGAATCTAGACAGCTGGTTGTGTTCACTGGTATGTTTATGAAGAAATTGTTAAATGTCTGAGCAACATCAGTTTTCCTAGTAATAATTTCACCATAAAATTTTAATTCATAATTGTTATCTACCAATTTAGCTCGACCAGTCTCATTGTTAATAATGCTCCAAGTAGTTTTAATTTTGTTCTTGGATTCTTTGATTTTATTGCTTAAATATAAGGATTTGGCTAAAGCACATGTCCTCTTAAAAACCTTTGAATAATTTCTAACATATTGAATAAATTCAGGATTAAAATTGTATTTCTTCATACCATATAGATCATACAACCTAGCTCTACTTTTGTATATACCTACTGTTGCCCAATCACAAAAATTTACTTTAATGCTCCTTGCAAACGTCTTCAGTTTAAAATTTTTATTGTACTCATCATTAACAATTTTAAATAAGCATTTATATAATTCATCAGGATCATCAACGGTTAAGTCAATACTGGCGATCTTGGCAGCAACATCATTACTAAAGTGTTTTAGGCGAGCAGAGGTCATTGGCCTACATGTAATTTCTTGTACTTTAGGGGTTGTATTAGTTGGAATTACAACCTTTTGCCCGCAGTGATCCGATGTCAAGTCAGTTAAAACAGCCTTACTTAAATAAAGACAATTGCAAAAAACATTATCTAAGCATGTAGACGAATGTGAGGTAATTCTAGTTGGTTCAGAGAACAAAACATTTAAATTAAATGACCTAAATAAGCTAACTAACCTAGTACAAATTGGTGATTTTTCTAACAAATTGACATTAAAATCGCCGCATACGATTATAGACTTCCTACTAGAAATTATGTGTTTTAAGACATCCTCAATAATGCTTTCAAACTGAGTAAAGTCGCTTTGTGGTGGTCGATACACACACACTATAATATGTTGTTCAAGCTCAACACAAGAAATCTCAGCAGTGCGCTCGATAGAAAGTTTAGCTATATCCTTACGTTCTTTACATTTCAAACTATTACATACATATATTAGAGAGCCACCACGAATAGCCTTCTTTCTTACGAATGCACTTATAACTGAGTAATGTTGATTGTTAAATATTAATTGGTCACCTCGCAACCAATGTTCTGTAATACATAAGATATCAATCTTATGTTTATTTAAAAATAAATCTATTTCTAATTCTTTGCCAGATAGGCCTTGTATGTTTTGATGAACTAAGTTTAAAACACATGAATGCCTATCTGTTGTCTCATCTAATAGTTTAAACTAATAGATGTGTCAATACTACTATTGGTATAACTATTATCTACCAAATTCCTAAGTACTCTAGTAGTACTCCTGTCAGTATATAAATTAAATGCTAATAATTTAGCAAGTTGTCGCCTATGTACATAAGAAAGATACATAGTATCTTTTGTTAAAAAGAAATTACTAATAAAAATATTAGTGTCAAAAAATAAAATACTGTCACTATGACATGTCCTATTGTACAATAATAGATTTAATTTGCCTATCTGCCTGTTTTGGTCATCTGTGAGAGCATATGAATAAGGCAATGCACAAATAATAAAGCTACATCCTATTTTTGTGCTAACATCTATCATTAAGTCTGTTAATTCTATGAGACTGTTTTTGGAGACTAATGAGCTGTCACCATACAATATGATGACAGTAGTTTGTGCATTCAAGTCGGCATTCTTAATCTTATCAACTAGGGTACAAGACTGAGCTCCAGGTGAACAAAAGTTCTGTACTGGTTGCTCAGTGTAATGATCAATTAAGCTCCCTAAACCCACTCCCAGTTGGTCTGAAAAAATTATTACACTCTTACTGTCAGTCTTTACTGGATGCAGTTTGTTTTGTGTATTATACTGATATCCATGTGCATTCAATTCTATTGATTCAGCAGGTGTAGTCGCACACTTAGTTGTACAACTGGAACAGTAATTATTAGAGTTGGATAATGAGATAAGTTGTTTTAAATTTTCTCGACCAACTCTTGAAATTTCTTCATATTTTAAGATGTATTCATGAGTCTCATTCTGGTGTTCCATTATAGTTCTAGTGAGTTGAGTTTGTAGATTTGATATTTGTGCTTGCAACTCACTTGTGTGTTGTTCATATAACAACCTACCAGAAACTAATTCTTCATTTGTTTCCTCAAGCTTTAATAAAAGAGACTCACACTCTTTATTCAATTTACAGTTATCTTGTGCATACTGACTCAATTTGGTAGACCACTTAGGACCAGATCTAAGTTTCTTAATTAATTTATTTAACTTAAACAATTTTCTAAATTTATTCTTACTAAGGCATTTTTTGAAACAGTTACATTTAAGAGCTTTTAGCACATTAATTTTGTCACCCAGGAGCTCAGAGAATAAGTTGTGAGTAGCAGTACTGTTAAAGGCTGCAATTGTGTCTTCTAGAGTTGAAATTCTGCCATAAGCCTCATTGAGACTAGCTTCTAACTCCGCATTGCGGCTAAGTTGTCTGGAGTAAATTTCGTCGCAGCTGCTGAAACACCTAACTTCTTCTCGTAGTCTGTCCCGTTGATCCAAGACATCCATATGCTCTATATGCAGCTCCGTGAGTTGTGTCTTCAGCTCAGATATACGGTCATTTACAATTTTAATTTCTTCTTCACAGTCAACGCGTTCCCTTAATAGTTGACTGTTGTCATCCTTGTATTTCTTTAACTCGAGCAGAGTTATTCTTAATTTATTTTCCACCTCCTTGGCCGTTGCCTTCCGAGTCATCATATGGGTAGACATTGCCAAGGATTACAAATTACCTAAAAAATAAGAAAACAGCTGAGCAAAGTCAAAGAAGAGAAGAGATGTGATGGGGCTTGAGTATTATTGTATAGACAGAATAAATAAGAAAAGTTACAAAAGAAAAGGGGGGTATATCAATAAAAAATATATTAAATTAATTAATTGTAGAAACTAAGAAATTGAGAACAATTTAGGTAATTTGAATACTTTAGAGTAATTATCTAATACTTTTACAAGGTTTCTATTGAAATATCTCAGCTAATGAACTTAATCAACTTATTAATAAAATGTAAGTAGGTATACAAGTTACAGGTTTAAACCAATAATAGCTAATACAGAAAAGTACACAAATATATGAAGTACAGACAAGAATAAACAGTGTAGTAATTGTGAAGTGTATCTGTAGATTGTGTTTGTCTGGGGCTGTTGTTTAGTCCTCGATTTTGCTTCCACATATAGTCAAGCAAAAGGAGACAGAACTGAGCCAGATGTGTGTTGGACTTAGCTCACACGGGGGTGAGCCGAGTAATTCGGTGTTGTGGAGTGTTGAATAAGTTTTAATAAGTATTATACTCCCCGGGTTTAAGTCGTAGCAGATGTAAATTCAAATCCGTCCGTTGACACCAAGTCTCCGTTCTGTTCGCTCGAACTTTGGCCGTGTAGATATTATACTTTTTACAAACACAATTTTAACAATAACTTCTTGTCACTATTTTATCAATATATACTAACTTATATGATAAATAATCATTTAAAATTATATGAAAACTTTTTTAATTACGGAGCTAAAATTATTGACGTCTGGCGGTTACAGTTGCCAGAGCAAAAAAAGTTGAAGCATAGCGTAGCATAGCATAGCATAGCGTAGCATAGCATAGCATAGCATAGCATAGCATAGCTAATTCGTGCTTTATCTTACACACAGTTTTAGCACCCACCTTGATCTCTTGAAGAGCAGAACAACAACAAGACGTAATACAATGAGAAGTATGTAACGTAGGTACGGTACCCATAATCACATACCCAAGTACCGTCTCAATTGCGGGCGGTAAATCATATCGCTCACTACGTACTATTTTAGTTAGTAGCAAGTGCGGAAATATTGAAGCTCCGATCAAAAGATAAATGCCTGCCGGATTCGCAAACTCCGCGTCGGCTAGCGGCAATGACTCGAGATGAGTGAGTGATGCTACGTCTACATTAGCGTTCGGCAATGCGTCCGTGATACGCTCCACGATAAGCGAAGAAATGTTAAAATTAACGTTCCTATCAAAACGCGAATGTATTTTAATGTCTACGGAACCCCTGCAATGCTTTTCTAATCCGCCTATCCCTTTGACGGTTGAGTTAGTATTTTTAAAGTTATTCCATAATCCGAGGCGTTTGAAGCATTCCGATGTTATTAGATTGGTCTGAGATGCGCTATCTAGCAGACAACGTACCATGTGCGGCGACCCATTAACATCATATACGATAACTTGCGCTGTCGCCAACAGTACCGTGTTAGACGCCGTACACTGCGTTTTGGCCGTGCGCGGATCATTATAGATGCGCGAGTGCCGTCCTCGCGTGCGCGTCGCCCGCGCAATGGATGTCATACACAACGATACTTCGCCTTCAGACGCGGAAGGCGCAGCTACCGTGGTCTGCTGCACCTGCGGCGCAAGTGTGTCAAGGTTAGCGGCTTGACTTGACAACCGGTTATTTTTATCGAAATGTAACAGTGTATGATGTTTTTGTTTACACGAGCGACATCTCGTTCTACTGGAACAATTACTCGTTTTATGTTTTATGCTTAAGCAATTAATGCAAGCTTTGTTATCTTTTACGCTTTTAAAACGAGCAATTGGATTTAAATCATTAAAGGTGGGACACTTATAGTAATGGTCGTGCACTATATTACTGCACAGACACTTCTGTGAATTATTACTATTAGATTCCGAACATGTTACGTAAGATTGTGGATTAGGGACTGAGTTATTATTACTATTTCGCGATTTATTCAACCTTTGTTTGTTGTTGTTAGTGTTAGACGGGCCAGGTGAACCAGACTGCGTATTATGAAATATTCGACACTGATCTTTGATGAACGAAATAAAACTATCTAGTGTAGGTATTTTATTATTGCGTTCCGTCATCTCGAATGCGCGAATTGTATCAGTGTCAAACTTTTTTAAAGCGAGTTGAAGCAACATAAAGTCGGAAAGATCTTCTAATTTTAAATTCCTAAGAGAATTAACCGCGGTTACGAAGTTATCAATAAACAGCTGGAAATTCGAGACAGACGCGTTGCCGGACAGTTTGAGATTTAAAGCTTGGTCAAAGTACGTAGACGCTAGGACGCGCGTGTCCTGATATCTGTCAAGTAGTGACTGAAATATGACCTGATAATTCTCAGCACTGGGTGTGACACCTGCAAATACGGACTGGGCCTTCGGTGACAGTTTACCTATTAAATAGTATAACCTGTCAGCATCTGTCAGAGAACCGTTATCGTGCACCGTAGACTTAAAACTCGCATAGAATAACGGCCAATTTCGTATATCTCCGTCAAACGACATAATCTCGATTGGCGGTAATCTCGGTTTGCGGGCAACGGGCTCTGCTGAACATTTACCCTCCAATTGCGATTGTATACGCTTAATAATACAATAAAGATCTTCGAATGAGGTATACGCCTGATAGTTCGGTTTTTCATCAGGATTGATAGAAAGTAATCTTGCGTTATAATTGTCTAACAACTTATGAAAATCCGTTCGAATACTATCTACTGTTATACAATAACTGAGAAATGCTTCGCTATTACTGTTAGACATAGATGCGGTTTTTGAGCATTCATAGATGTTTTGAATGCGCTCAAATAAAATATTGCGTTTTGCTTCTAAGATTGTCATCTCTTTGTCTTCCGACACGCGTGACTTCTTTTGTTGTGACATGCTTACGTAAGTATAAGCTAATGAGACCGAAACAAAATAAGAATATCTAATGTATCTATTATTTTACCTACGTAGGCTAAGTAGGCAACACCTTAGAGCCGAGGAATTAAAGTTGATTGAAATATGAGATTTATAAGACAACTATGATAGTTGCAGAAATAATAATTTAATAAGTAGGTAGCTACATAAAAGTTTACCTACTAATGCGGGCGGAAATAACCATGTGACGGTTATGTGAATATATTAGGAGTATAGCTAGGTGCTATAACTGCCTAGGTATAGCGGTATAACGTATAAAACGTAAATGAATCCGACTCGTATGGATCAAAAAAAATGGTTCGGCGTTACACCGAAACCGTAGGGTTCTAGGCGACTTAGAGAAGGAAATGGACTGTATAGAGAGAATAGCGGTTCTTCTAGTGGATGGATACGCTAAGGGGTGATTGAGTGGGTATAAGGATGGAGGGCACCTACCTTATACAACCTTCTTCGTTTCACTTTCACTTGCGAGCGGGTTCTCCTTGGTGGAAGCGGTAATAAACACATACGGGAGCGGCGCGGTACGATACGAGACGTCGTTCTCAGCGAGCGGAATGTTCTCGACTGTCACTCGCGTCCACGATCGCGTCGACGAATCAGGCGAAGGCAGTGCCTCTTCCAGGGAGTGGGATAGAGCGGGACGGAAATATGGTATCGCTCGCACTAGACGTGGAACGATTGATCTTGATGCGATTTGTTATAGATAGGAAGGTAGATGGCGCTACCAGATAGATTAAATTAGTTTATGCTATAAGACATGCAAAATATACATGTGTTATGCATACAAGTTTAAAGTAGAGAGTTTAAAATGTATCACAGATACGAAGGCAGGATTTTCTATGCTCAATCGTTCATTTGCATTAGGTGCGCTGTTGTGTTGATTATGTGGTCGTGGGCCGTCTCACTAACTTAAGTAAATATTCGTGCATTCATTTAATATTATATAATCTCTTAAGCGCTAAGGAATAAGGTACACGGATGATTGCCATGCATTTGTGATCTTATATGCATGTAACCGATCTTGAAATCCTTGTGTAGCGAAGGGGTAAAGGACAAATCCTACTGATGAATCCTTGTACCCCTGTTCTAAGAAATGTTTTAATCCTTATTTTTAAAGCATACTTTTCTGTAACATAAAAGAACATCATGTTTGGTGGCAATACTTTATTGAAGCCGCTTCCCTAGACTGATTGGCCCAGCTTTGTTTTTGTCTTGCCCCAGATACCGTTGCGCCCACTTTTACTGGGAAAACTGAATAATATTGCTCGACCGAGACAGTCAAACTCAGTGCCTTTTTATTATTGGGACAGATACTAGGTCATTGACATATATATAGCTAAATGCCGCAGAGTATTCTGCTAGCAAACCTCAATAACATCTTTATTACCTACGTTGGAATCGTCACTTATTTTATTTTCCCAGGTACATTTCGTACAAGTGCTCCCAAAGTTTCTGTTTATGACCACGAGTACGGCTCAGTTGTGGAGTATGAAGTGTAGCAACTGTGGTGTAGAAAATCTATTGGTTTTTTTCATAAAATGAAGTCTGTTCACTAAGCGGCGAGTACGAATTTCCCCTTGCACTTCTTTTATACGTTATAGGTTAACTTATTAATATAATATGCAGCTAACAAGATCGTACCTATCATATTTATAAGTGCTTAATGATTAGTAGTGTATCGTAGCGTAGCAGATTGGCCTTCAGATTTAAAAAAATACGTTTACTTTCTCTCTGGCCATGACTTGAAATATAAGTAATAAAGCTTTTAAACCGACCTACGTCTTCCAATTTGTACTTGCAGGCAATAATTTATTATAAACCAATCGGGCGTCACACGATTGCGTATGACCGTGAAAGATTTATTAGAAGTTCGCACCAAGAGTCGCGTCTTATCGGTAGACCCATGTCGTGTGATGAAGGACGTTTGCTCGGCTACCTAAAAGCGATATGGTGAACGCAGTTTCACATTTCACCTATACAATATTGTACGATGTGAAAAGGAAAATATATTTTTCCTTTCTTTCGTAGTAGGTAGCTTTATGTCATTTTGTATTGAAGTTATTGATTGCTTTCTGTATACCGTATGGGTCGATTCTTTGTTTGTTCCTATTTCAACCGAATAGGGGTAACCAATTGTGTATTGAAATTGACATACTGGTTATTGACTTACTTTAAGTCTATAAGTACATACAGAACATTAATTACTATGCAGGCAGGCTTGCGGTCTACCTGAAACAAGCCTTTCAACTCTTTCTCATCATATAACATATGGCAGAAAGTACTATTCTCAACACAGATACAATCGTTTTGTACCAGGATGAGGAGAAGGAGAAAAAATCGGGAGCAGTATAGTGACTACAGCCTATAGCATGATCACTGCCATCTTAGACCAACTCCTTCTAGCCATCTCCCACGTTATAAACTTTTCTCTTACTTCTGGCACCTTTCCAGCCCTGTGGCGTAAAGCTTATATTATTCCTCTGCCTAAAGTCCAAAACCCTTCTCACCCGAATCACTTTCGTCCTATCTCTATTCTTCCTTTCTTGTCCAAAGTCCTTGAGTCCTGTGTCCAAAGGCAATTGTCCAGATTTGTCTACACAAATAACTTATTAAGCCCCTACCAATCTGGGTTCAGGCCTGGACACAGTACTACAACGGCCCTTCTCAAAGTGACTGGCGATATTAGGGAGGGCATGGAGAACACCAAAGTCACTGTGTTGGCTTTGGTTGATTTTTCGAATGCCTTTAATACCGTCAGTCACGATGTCCTACTATCCCTCCTTACCCATCTTAAGATCTCATCCGAGGCTCTGGATTGGTTCTCAAGTTATCTTCGAGGACGCCAGCAGTCTGCCCGCCTCGACGAGTCCTCGTCGAAGTGGCGTGACAATAACTCTGGTGTTCCTCAAGGCGGTATTCTTTCTCCTTTATTATTTTCAATTTTTATTAATCTCCTAACTCAAAATCTTCAATGCGCTTATCACCTGTATGGCGATGACTTGCAGATATACTCTCAGGCATCTGTTGAAGACGTGTCATCCGCAATTCTCAAAGTTAACCGAGATCTAAGCGCCATACAGAGCTGGTCAAACAAGTTTGGATTGTATGTGAACCCTAGCAAATGCCAAGCAATTGTAATTGGTAGCCAATGCTTAATTAAAAGACTGGACGTCTCAACTTTGCCACCAATAGTTTATGATGGTAATATCATAAATATGTGCCCAGTAGTCAAAAACCTTGGCCTACACATGGACTGTACGTTAAGCTGGCGAAACCACGTCACTCAAACTAGCAAAAAGATTACCGGTACTCTACGTGCTATCTATCGCCTAAGGAACTTCCTACCACCCAAAACTAAGACAATGCTTGTGCAAACTTTGGTATTTCCCTTGATCGACTATGGTGATGTATGCTACTATGACCTGAATGCAGATCTTCTTAATAAACTTGACCGTCTTCTCAATAACTGCATTCGATTTATTTTCAATCTTCGCAAGTATGACCACGTGTCTACTTATCGTTCCCAGTTGAAGTGGCTTCCTATTCGTCAAAGACGCAGTCTGCGTGCTCTCACTACTCTCTATTCTATCCTTATGTCTCCCAATACTCCCAACTATTTAAGTTCTTACTTCCAGTACTTATACAGCAACCACGATCGTAACCTTCGTTCAACTAATAACCTTCTCCTTCTTTGTCCTTCACATAGATCTTCTTTCATCCACTCTTCTTTTCCTACTCAAGCTATTCTTCTTTGGAATGACCTTCCTCTCGAAATCAGGACGTCCACTACTAGGTATTGCTTTAAGACAAAGGTAAAGCAGCTTTTATTGGCTAAGTTAGCAGAAGTATCGTAACATTTATATGTATTTATTTATATATGTATATATAATATGTATGTGTATGTAAGTATATGTATGCATTTCTATATTCGATGTATGTATGTAATATTATTATTATTTAATGTTATGTAATGTATGCGCATCCATCATATCTATTAAATATAATATAATAAAGCCAAACTCCACTTTTAAATACACCTACCATTAATCTCTGCACCACTCTAAGGTAGACTGGCAGAAAATGCCTAAGGCATTAAGTCCACCTTTATACGCTATGTGTGTATATAAAGTTAATAAATAAATAAATAAATAAATATACTCAATATAATATCACGCCACGCCCTTAGAAACTAAAGAAAAAGAAAATAATAATAATAATAATGTCTCCATGTACGCCTGCCAAAGGGCCGGTTATTCTTCTTACATAATAAGTTTGAAAAATAACCGTGAAAGAGAAACAAATAATAATAATAATAATATTCTACTACATTCACACAACACCATCTAGTCCCAAACTAAGCAGAGCTTGAACTATGCGTACTAAACAATGGATAAACATACATACGAATATGACGATTCTGTGGCTGTTTAGTGACGGCTGAAACCACGTAGTACAGGTGGTATTACATTACGTCTCGTTTGATTTTTTATTAATATTTGACTAGTTTTACTATAAGCCGGCTTTACAATTTTGTTTCATATATTTCTAAGACAGTTTTAAGCCTAACTCAATCGATAGAGCCGCACTCCTAACGATTGATAAGACTTAGGTAGCTTTTGTTCCATTTTTTGGAATAAATGTTCTATAAGACAAATCATTTTAGATCCCAGTTGTACGCAACTGGGATCTAAAATGATTTGTCTTAGACTGCCTACGTGTGAATTTGGGACTCTCTTTATCAATTTCTTTTAAGTTTCGCGTTGTAAATGTTGTAAGGCAAATTCACAGATAACTTTCAGCGACACAAGAATACTGTGACAAGTTATTTCAGTGGGGTATTAATATTAGTTTCGCAAAAATCATCTCAACCAAAACGTATTAGAATTTTAAAGAAATCAATTGACCATAGCCACTATGAATGGATAGTAAAAATAATGCTTTAAAGGATATTTAAGTCACGCGTAATTAATTTTAAATAAAATTATGCTTATTACACATTGTACACTTAACACGTTGTAGATACAGCAGTGTAGATATTGTTTTAAATATCTATACCTAATATGAACTAAATGAAAAGCCTTTGCTGAAATAACAACAACAGAGCGTTTACTAAAGAAGGCCTACCGAAAATATAATTATCTTAGGTGTCGAAATGGTTCGCTGCAAACGTTGATAAGTTTATTAAGAGCTATTCTGACATCTAGTCGAATTAGCACGTCCTATTTTATATTTACTCACTACAGATTCGCCAAGGACACAGTCTCTTAGGTTATTTGCCAAAAATATGCCTTCATAGGCCTTGTTTCGGTATAAGTGGGTTATAAAATTTCTTGTTCCTAAGTCGCTAAGGCTGGGCGATGAGGCTTAAAATATCAGACTTTCTACGCTACGTTCTTCGCCCAATACTAACAGTTCTTCTAGCGAAATGTTGATGATAATTTATCAACATTTCGCTAACGTAAAGTATTGGAAGACACGCCATCAATCGCTATAATCGGAAATGATTAAGACTCGTTCTAGGCACTGCCAATTTGTTATTTCTAATTCAATTAGAACATAATCGTAGCACTTAATAAATGTTTTCACGGGAACCGACACTATATAACCTAAGTAAACTTCACTACGGGTTAGAGACAATGGTTATAAATTGTAATGGCGACAGTTTTATTGGCACCCTAATAAATTACATTAGCAAATTCCACGCAGACGTTGTGAGAAGCGGTCAGCAATTTGCTGTATGGACGAATGCCCCCAATAAACTTTATTCGCTATCTGTTTGAGCGGAGTTTCCTCAGTATTGTATCTAAGAGCGTTAATAGCATCGAGCCATTTTCAACGTGAAATACTTTTGCACTTATCATTTATTGCGTATCGATTGTTGAACCTGTTTCGAGCGAGTAATAAATCTGTCTCTACTGCTGTACTGGTGTTCCCTCGAGCAGTTAAAAGCGTGTTAAAATTTTGCGTGTTATTTCAAACGTTCGTTCGTATTGTGACACTTGTGACACCAAATGTAGTAAGCTTTACGACTCAGTGCGTAATGATAACTCAAATTACTTAACCTTTGAACTATCATCATTTTATAGTCTACGGTAAATAAATAAAGTGGAAAGTTTTCAATATATTTTATTAAAATCAATGCCATTCACTGAATATAGAAAATGTAACATTCATTGTATGTTAATTGAGTGACTTTCTCTTTTATTGAAATAACTTAAACAATTTGTGTCTAGCCTTATTTTCTTTGCCTCTATTTTTCGCTTTTACAATACACAGTGACGCTGCAAAGAAGGGGAAAGCACGCCTCATATATTCTTTGTCGTGGTCTGCGGGAGTTAATAACTGAGCTGGTTCGTCGATTTTCTTGTTAAAACCGAACATGTGTATGAGGAAACATATACCGAATAAAGTGGCCCTTACAATTTCTGTATTTTGTATTTTGTTCCTATCGCACACTGCCTCGCAGGATTAAAGCTACTGTACATCAGGGTTCATCGATTTTAGATGTAGGTAACGTGGTTCTTAATTCTCGGACTGTACTTATTAAACAGACAATTAAATAATTACGATAAAATTTCAAATAAAGACAACGAAAAATAAATGTTAATTATTTTTTAACATTAGTTATTAACCTTTAATGTGAATTGAGTATTTATGTTATAAAAGATTCGTCGTAAAGCTGTATTTTTTATCTTCCTTGGACAAAGTTTTCTTGGCTGCTATCAGGACTTTGGAGATTTTATAGCTGTAAAATTTCAGTCATATCACGGAAGCTGTGTTTTGTTCGAAGAAATGTTGCACTTACACGTTCCTTATTTGTAAAATCCAACTGGAACAAAATAACAAACCAGCGAACGTGGTGCTGAAAGTTCGGTTTTTGAAAGGGCGATATACAAGAAGGATTTAATATTGCAATGAAAATAAGTGTTCGATGAATGACTTACCTAAATTGTCGTAAAGACTACACAAGCGCTTTCCATATCCAATTTCCATCACTATCCATTACACGCCTTTTAATATAAATATTTAATGTAATAAGACTTACCATAAATGAATAAAAATGATGTAACAATATCCCTTTGTGAATAATGATTACCTGTGAACAGAAGATTAACCACATTAGTTTCGTTAATGACACTGGCTGTTTGTTAATAAAACTGTAATTATGCAGCTAGCGATCACCGTTGAGTGTAGTTTTCAATGATTATGTTAACGCGTAATGGAGTGTGCAACCGGATTAACATTTCGGCAGCACCTGTGACTTTTTAAATAGATACATTATAATTTACTATACACCAAGTGCTTTAAATTTATGTAAAATAATAGTTGGACTCGCAATTATACTCTCGTTATTTATGGTTGCTGTGTGTGGCTCAATAAATAGGCCATTCAACACAAAAATAATTATTCGAATTGAAACAATAGTTCCCGAGATCAGCGCGTTCAACCAAAAAACTGTACGCAACAAAGTTACAGGGTATCAGGTGCACAGATTGTAATAGTTAATAGGAACACCTCTCCTAAAAAAATCAGTTACCTCAAAGCTTACAATATACCTTTCACCGCGATAATCGACCCTAAGCGACCACGGCTACGCCGGTATATTATATGTCTGGTATATTTTATCCCATAAAAAACAATACTTGTCAAAAAAACCAAGTCTCGCTACCGTAAAAAGTTGTAAGATCCATGTCGGTTAATTAAAGATCTTTAATGTTTAGGACTTGTTTTTTTTGACAAGTATTGTTTTTGATGTGATCTCATTACTTTTTGTAGATAGTCCTACTTTTGTCCTTTCTGGTACTTTCTACGTCTTGTACACCAACAGCGAATTTTCTTAATTAAAGCCCCAACTGCAAATGTAATCTTGTAATTTTAATATATAAAATCCTTGCGTTACTGACTGACTGACAGACACGCTACAGCCAAAACTATTGGGCGCAGGAAGCTGAAATTTGGCATGTATGTTCCTTGGGGACTGCAGGGGTGCACTAAGAAGGGATTTTTCGAAATTCCCACGGGATCGGCCAAAACGGGTAAATTTAAAAAATTGCAGGCGTAGCTGCTGGCGTAGATTGTTTTGCCCAAACTCTTTCCATAAGTTCACGAATTGAAACAATGCCACTATTTATAATTGTTTGCGGGCTAGCTGGGAGCTCCATTACTTCTCATAGGTGTAAATAAGAGCGGATTCTTCAAGGCTTTTGCGGTCTTCGGAAAATATCCTGTTTATTGCAGCTGTTGTAACATGGCCATAAATCTTTTTCCTTGTCGACAACAACAAATTATTAACAACTCGTGTGGTATTTGCTTCGAAGATGTTTTTATAGATTTATGATGTTTTAAGCCATGGAATATGGTTACACTTTGGGTTGCAGCGGTCAAACGTCAGTTGCTCTGATGAAAAAATAATATTGTGCCACATTTGTTGGGTTTCAAGGTAAAAATCTTAGAAGCAACTGGGATATCGAAAGCATGATGATGATTTATACTATAAATCATCAGCATCACTTTACCATAAATTCTGTAAAGATTTATAATCTATGATGACTTGTACGTGCAATAAGCTTCAGGAAGAGTCAAATAAAATAATACATGAATATCATCAAAAAGTCATACTTATAATGACCAGCCATTGAACTGCTGACATCGACTCACTCATAAACAGCTTTAGCTTGATAAAAGAGTTAGTGAGAACGTTAGTAATTATTCCCCTGAATTGCGGCGAACCTTTTCAAAAAGAAGCAATGAATGTATATTCATTGCGATTGGGAAGCTTTGGTCCTAAACTAACAGTTGGCCAAGTACTGGCAATAGGTATAGTTTGCGAATTAGGCCGCATTAATGTTCAACTCCACAGAGTTGAACAATACCACAGTGCTTGTCTCATAGATATTAAGTATATGTCAATGGCTTGTCTATACTTAGCTTTTTATTTTAGTTTTTTGTCTCCCGTGTTGCTAAGGATGTGTATTATGTAGTATTATAATAGTAGTAACTCCTCTGTTACTACTATTATAATACTACATATTATATACTGCTCATTAAATTCGTTGCGTGATCCAGGACTGTTTAGGTCTCTCCAGGTCCGGGTCTTCACGAATGACTAAACTCGGTGTCCTTTTACGGAACCTTTTATGGTCACTGCAGCTGAACCTGGCTACACAAGTAGCAATAAGGGTGGGATTAATCATATTAAAAATGTGGTCAAAGGGTTTGCAATTTTCTATGAAGGCTGAAACTAAAACTATTGTCAATTTTCATGCAATGAACAATAATTTCGTAGTACATTATAATTTGATTTCATTTCGATTGTCCTTGATAAAACCAATTACGATGTTTATCGAATATTGTAATTTACATGAAAAATGCACGCGCGGCAATGAGTTTTTAATCGTATGTTTACTTGTAGCGCTCTACATTAACCTGTTATAATTGAAAATAAATATTATGTTTGCAAACAAAATGCGATCCTCTTCTACTGATAAATATTTTACAGATTTAATGCAACGGATTGAAAAATGGCAGAATCTTACACAATAACGCGAAGTAAACAAATAACTCAAAAATAAAATCTATTTCCAAAAATGGTATCAATTGCATCCTATACAAACAGTAACAAAAGCTCTACAGCTCTTAGAACGGAGTAACTGAATACGGAATGTAACACTAAATGTGTGAAAATTGAACTACAGTGGCACGATGCCAAAAGATCACGTTCCAAGTACTCGGCAAACCGCGAATCCTACTTCACGTCGTATAAAGCTGGTTACCCACGGATTTTAGATAAAATTACTACCCGAACGACGGCTACGCGATATTGAACCCGTTCTAAAATAGGTCGTAAAATGCTTGGGATGCTTTTTCCATGAGAAAAATGCCGAGATATTGGAATGGCTACGTCATAAAAGTCGGTTAAGGGATAGGAAAAGTAAAGCCTGCGGCCGTATAGCGCTTTGAAAACATTTTACGTTCACACATGACTGAATTCTGTTAATTTGACCTTGAATTTAGATTATTTTCCTTTTTAAACTAAAATGTTGACTACAATGTAGAAAAGGTATTAGGTAGTATTCATTAGGTAAGCGTTTATACTAAAAATATATATTTCAAATATTTTTAAACTTGAAAAATATTTACGTAAAGAAGCTATGTTGAGTAATCAGTTGTCTAGCTTGTAGATTTGTCGAAATTATTGTTTTTAATTTTTTGACAGCTGGGGTATCATTATTTTTATGTACCCAATACGTTAGTCAAGGCCGTAGAAGCTTTGTGAGGCGATCAGTAGTCTGCTTCACAGATGTATAACAAGATAGATACTAGATTCTTTGAAAGTCTTATCATGTTTCTTTGACAATCATTACCGGAAATTCAATCTATTCGGATATCCAAAACGTCACTTTTAAAAACAGAATGTTGCCTTTCCTTAAGGTCGCAGCAAATAGATGATAGAAAAGTAATAGTCACGAAAACGTTATTTCTTTCCCACTCATCCATAAAACAGAGCAGGTTGAAATTTTCCTTACTCAAACAATTTATTCTCATCACTAGCTTGTAAAACCACTAGCTAATTAGGCCCTGAAATTTGCAAGTCCCGTACGTGCTGTAACATGCATTTTTAAATTTTAAGTACCAAGTACGAGCCGGGCCCAGTTTTCCACGAATGCAGGAATGAGAGCACACAGGTTGTTTTAAGATATTTTTCTTTTCTTTACTTTTGCCTGTGTATTCTGATTCATGAGATGAAAATTGCTGTTCTGTTGGTTTTAAATTTAGTGGTTGGTGACTGTTTTGCTGCAGGTGTGGTAACAACTAATTATTATGGTTTTGACCTGTGCATAATTTAATTACAGTAATGGTACTATAGCGTAAACAAGGCTTGTATATTTTATTTTTGTAACTTAATCATAAACAACATCTTAACAGATTAATATAAATTTTTATGCATACTGCTGATCGAAACATGAAAAAATGTTGCTGGTTATTCCGCACTAGTATAAGCACATTCAACATTCCCACATCGCTATTATTGACTCTTCTAAAATTGCCTTTGTCTAATAAATTTTCATTTCTTGGCTACTCAAATTTAACTCTCAGCTTTTCCGTACTATACACAAGCAGGAAGTAGTTTTTGAACTCTTTACATAAAATATTTACAACACATTTTCTTGGCAACGCAATTATTTTACCAAGAATCCGTACAAACATCCCAAAAGGGTATTGTGGTGGAAAATTAAGGTACTTATTCTTGTACATGAGGAAGGATAGGAATCCCTGCAAGTAATTGGCCGTGAAATACAATTCGCACTGACGTTACGTCAGAAAATCAAGTGCTAAAATCGGACGGAAATTATGCCTTTGTATCAAGGCATAAAAAGTTACGGATGCCTAGTTGCGAAGTAGTAGCCTGTATATGAAGACCATTTTCATTGTTCTACACTGTGAAACTATGTACTTAAGCTATAGGATTAGACATATCATGCAATATATATGTATATTCATATTTCAAGTGTGTCTCGATCTCTGCATACTATACATATATACATACATATCGCCACGCCTTTTATCCCCGAAGGGGTAGGCAGAGGTGTATTTCTACACCCACTTTTCGCCAGATATACTTTAGTCCCACGTAATAAGGGGCAAGCCTATTGCCGTACCGGGCACATTTTCAGACTCCGTGCTGCAACTGAGAATTTCGTGACAGAAAAACCCAATAGCACTGCTCGACCTAGGAATCGAACCCGGGACCTCCCGATCCCACGCGCACATTTATGCCGCGAGACCAACGAGGCAGTCGTATAGGGTTTGATGTCGAGTTTTCCGTCTCTACACAAAGATGGTATTTGCATCGTGTTATCCCTTAGTCGCCTCTTACAACACCCACGGGAAGATAGGGGGTGTGACACTTGTATTCTATGCCGTCAACCACACGGCTAACACGGCAACATACTATATCAAAGCTAGATATATATTATAAACAAATCGAGAAGACCATGGCGTATGACTTATATTTCTATAATCCCCTTAACTGCTTAGCTAAGGTTTTTGACCTCCTTGTTTAATGCTAAACGGCGTTAGAATGCCTAAATTCTGCGTTAGAGACAGCCATCTTAATTCTTTAGGTACCATTTTAACTTAAAAATTATTAATGAAAATGTAGGTCATTTTAGTTTATAACCAATATATTTGCTACATATGTACTTTTATTATGTTTCGTTCATTCTAGAAAGGAAGGAAAATGGATACTAGCAAATACATTTATCGATGCATCTATGATCCTGGAAACACCCTGGCTATTTACAGATTGATGATTATAATCAGCACAAACCTTGCAGTCTAAAGACGTAAACTGTAATAATCGTGCGATAATAATGTCTTACAGCTATTTTGCACATTACTCAATACTGGGGTAAGTATAGTCTGCGATGTAGGGAAAAGTTGTTAAAATGTGCTTGAATTTTCATGGTTTACTCGAAAATTAAAAATACTTTTTGATTATTCCTAAATTATTTTACGAATTATAATACATTATCAAATTATAGCATTACAAGGCTAGATTTGTACGGGAAAACATTAGGGACGTCTAAATAAAATTTACTGGCGTTTTATTTATTTGGAACCAACTCAAGATCAGAACAAAAATTTAAAAAGGTATGTACTAAACGCGAATCATAGTGAGACTAGGTTACATACATTTTACATGACCGGATAAAATTTATACCGTCTGCAAATAGAAAAAAGCAAATATTCAATTTCAATGGTGGTATTTTTTTTCTATATAAGTAATATAATATTTCAGCAATCAAAATTGTGTTACTTTATGAAACGTATAATATTGCTGCTCTGTTTATTTTCGTAATACTTTCGTTAAGATTATTCAGCTAACCAAATGGCTGTTAAGACCATTTGTGGTTAGATTATTAATATTTCAGTAGCCCTAACAATCCTTAACCCGGGCTCTAAAGGCAAGGTCGCAACTAAGAAGTCTAAGATGATGAAATTGACGTCGAAATATGATAAAAATAAGAAAATAAAATGTTGACAAAAATTTTTTCGCTATCAGTTTATAGCCTAGTTTTTCATTCTATAAGGTAGCAAAATAATATACCTAAAACAAATATCAATTTCAGTTTAATTTGTATCCAAAAGTCTTTAAGGGCAATTTCTTTGGTGAGTTGATATTCCATTATACTAGTATGGCACAATCAAATTTCGATGCTGACCGTATCATGTCGAGCAATAATGAGCGTAGTCAGCCGTTGGTACTGCCAACCCATTAAGGGTAGGTTGTCTCAGAAGTGCACCCAATTATTTTCTCCTGCTGACGCTACGTGGCGACGAATTTTTTAAATAGGCGAATTATTATGTAAGACGTTTCAGTACATTTTGCGATTTTTTATATGCGTTTTCTTTCAAGATGACCTACTAAATCTGGGTTATGATAAATGACTTAAATTAAGACAACAGCAAAAAAATGACATTATGTTATCTTTCAATGGCTAAATCTTATTTTAGAAATAATATATTAATTGACGTTTTTGAATATCTGTCATCGCTTTTAACATCCTGTTAAATTATTTCTGCGTTCAACTTGATCTTAGCAATACTTATGTATAAAAACCTACGAGAATTGAATAACGTCACAGTTCTTTAAATATCCCTGGTGTTGTAGGATTTTTTACTACAAATATTTATAAAATCCCAGACACGCAAGAATTTTCGAATTCCAACCAACTTATTAATCACTAAGATTTACTTAACTATAAAAACATCAATGCCTTAGTATTATTTTATTGGCACACAATTTGTCAATTAGGTATACACGTGGCTGTAAATCATACCAGCAATGTGTTGTAATAATAAATCATAAACTGGAAGATCACATTTCATGATTAAAGTATTTTTATGACATGTTGTAGGCTCTGAATTACTAAACAAGCGTGACGATCACTTCGTCTAAACCGAAAAAAATCTTCAAAATTGGCTACTACTATAATACCTAAGTATGGAAAATATACTCAATCAAGCATTTATAGCGATAAAACACTTTGAATATTTATCTATCAAACAAAACCAAGCCAGGCCTATCTGCATTATAGGTATCTTGAATATTATTTGTATACATGTCAATGCCATGACTGCCTCCGTGGTCCAGTGGATAGCGTATGCGACTGCTGATTGGAGGTCCTGCGTTCGATTCCCGGGTCAGGCAAATGTTTTACTGGTTTTTTTCCGAATTCTCAGTAGTAGCTCGGAGTCTGGTGATGTGCCCGGTACGGCAATAGGCACGCCCCCTATTACGTAGGACCTCAAAATTCATGGCGAAATGTAGGTGTAATATTACACCTCTGCCTACCCATTCGGAGATACAGGCGTGAGTCTATATAAATGTCAAATAATCAAAATAAACCAGACGGCGACATTATCTTGCCTAACAATCTTCTATTTAGATAGGCCTCACCATCTACGGTAAAATTGGGGTATTATCTAATTTCCGTGTACACTTCTGGTTGTATTTATGTGGTACACGAGTGAGACACTAATTAAAGCTGCAATGTAACCGGAGCATGTTGTATTCCCCGCGGGCGAGACGCTGCCGCTAATTTTCCATATAGTTAGTGCCTCATCCACTGGTGCTGGCTATTTGTGTAATAGCTATTGCGTCGCTAGAGGTCGCTATAAGTATTTTCTTTTTTAAATAATGTTGGATGCGGTAGTAACGGCAGTAAAGCAAATCCTTAGTACATCTAATGTCAAGGCATATTTAGACCTAGTTAAGAAATATAGAGTAGTTAGTAAACGAGGTTCGTTTATTATAAATTGGGTGATGGTTGCGGTTTGGTTTGAAGCCTGTTTTCAACAATCAAAATTGCATATTACGGTCTTTTAACCAGACGTTTATTGCTGCTGGTTTGAAAGTTTAATTTCTATTTTTGCATATTATGCATCAGTAGTCTTATTTCTAGGTGTCTTCAGCAACCTAAGGTTTGACCAAATATTTGAAGGAAGTCAATAAATGTTTACAAGCGGTATTCCTTTTATTATAAAAATAGTCAAAGGCAAAATCTATAAGACGTTTTTCATATTTATACAAATTACGAATTCTTATATTCTATGGTAGGGGTTGAAAATCTCGCAAAGATTGCCAAATACCAGTACGTTGTAGCAAAAGACTAATCCCGATGACATGACGAATTCTCTGGATAGCAGTGACAGGTACAACCTTTGTCATGCTCATGACTCAGTTGTCAATGTCAATAAAACACGATACTACTTTCGCAGAAACCTACCGCAAACCTTTACAGAAATGTGGTTTTATTGGTTGGGAAATATGTCTTTTTTATGAATTATGTTTTTTATAAATTATTTTTTAATAAATTGTGACATCTTAAAATAATAATACTTACGATAGCGTATCTGATTTATATACTTAGTGAATTAATACTATGTGCAATGTTATTATTATTTTTTTTATTTCAAATCGCTGATTATTATAAAATGTTATTACTTATGTAAGTTGATAAATAATTTTAGAAATTGTTGCTGTGCCCTAACAGGGTTCATGTTTGATACTTAAGTATTTCATGTAACATCTGTATAACGACATGACTGCAATGAAGAAATGAATATGAATATGAATAAGAATATGAAATATTGATCGAAAACGTCGTTAATGTTTTGTGGTCACCACAAGAATAGTTATGCAATATTAGGTTTTCAAAGTAATGAGCTATGCAGTGGTCATGAACTACTGTCAATGACAAAATAAAAATACATTGATTGCGTTTTATACAATATCCTCGTCATTAATTATAGAGCTTCCCTTAGAAAGGAGCGAATTAACTATTGGTTTAACATCACATTCATCTTAAAATTAACGGATGGTAATACATAATAAAGCAGTGCTTCCAATCCCACAATAGAATGGCCAAGATTAGCAATCAGAAGTTTTAACCTAGTGAAGCTAATAGTTGGGGAGCCCATGATGCTAAATTGGGATTTACTCGAGCGTCATAGAGACCTATTGGGTGGTAAAGCTTAGATGATAAAAAGATAAAAATGTAAATAATGTAAACTTTTCATCGGTGGGGGCAGCGGCTATAGACTTTCAATTCTTTTTAAAAGGGCTGTTGCCTTATTTCCTGCAGATAATCGTCAGATTAAGAGTAAGCACGTCTAGGACGTTAAGATAAAGCATAGGTATATATCTTAATCTGACGTGCTTGAGTATTTTAAAACGGTGAATTCACTCATTCACATTTGCAACTTTCTAATAATGGCCACGAGTTTGCGTGACATCTAATTCGTCAGATTATTCAATGAGAGCCTTTTTTAGGTACCCTAAGAAAATCTGACACGCTCGATTAATTTTCTTTCTTTTACATTTTGAAATCATACCTCCACTATGCAAACGATCAGATTAACATTCCTACGTTATTTAAAATACGTAGGACATAGATGCTATCAATATCTGATGCGCTCGAGTAAATCCCGAAATCCCTTCATGTGCTCCCCTACTATAAAGCGAGTTTAAATCTACAGTAAAACATAGCCGAAACAGATGGGAATCAAACGCATTACAAATCGTTAAAAGGAATCCATCTTGCCAAAAAAGCGTATTTAACTCCAACAGATTAAACTTTGTGTTAGATCACAGACAAACGTTTCAGTTTGTTGTTTTACTTTTTCTCGACAATGGGTAATTCGCTGCAGAATGTATTTCAAATGTTAAGGTTTATTCTTTATTTAAGTTGATAGGTTGCAACATAAGCTATTTGTATATTTATAGCATTATGTCCTATCAATGAAAGTCCAATGGTCCAAATACCTCGGCGAACCATAGACGAGGCCAGCCTCGTCTAGCGTATTAGCATGGGTTTTTAACTACTCAAGTGTATGTGTGAATGCTATAATTAGGATAAACTGAGTTGTGGCATTTTTTCTAAAAGACACGATAATCGAGTCTTGGTGGCTAAAGTAATAAACACATTATACATACATACATACATAGACTCACGGCTGTTTCCCCGAAGGGGTAGGCAGAGGCATATTAAACGCCCACTTTTCGCCAGTGTTTTGATCCCACGTAATAGGTGGCGAGCCTATTGCCGCTTATCGGGATGTTTTGTTTGCCAGAGCCTCGTCCGTATATATATACTACTTATGATATAAAGTAAGTTTGAAGGTATACCACAATAAATAAAATAATACCCTAAATCTTTCAGTCTTAGAATAAATCAGGCAGTTTTCTCAATCTTATGAAACATAGTAGAATAATACCTCTGTTAAAATCCGGCAGTAAGACTGATCCTAGTAATTATAGGCCAATATCGATACTACCTGCTTTTAGTAAGATTTTTGAAAAGATCATACTTAAGCAACAACTTAGACAATTTAATCAAAACACCCTCGTTCATAGTGAGCAATATGGTTTTACCATGGCTCACTCGACAACAGATGCTCGAGTAGCGTTACTCAAACACATCTACAATGCTTAGGAGCATGCCCAAAATGCTATTGGTAATTTACCGCTTGAGTGCTTAAATATGACACCAAAAGTTACAAAATTTTTACTAGTAGATGTCTTACAACGTGAAACAGCTGCAACTCCTTACAAAAATAAAATGTACAACCATTCTATTTGATTGAAATATAAGGCAATAAAACTCATGGCCACTCTGGCCATGAGTTTTATAGCCCGTTTTTTCTCGTGGTTCTACCTATTGCAGGGCGAACGTGGCAGTAAATCTAAAATCATTAAGTCATCATCATCCTCTTAGCGTTATCCCAGTTTTCAATCTGGGGTCCGCTTCCTAGTCTAACCGGATTTGGCTGAATATTAGCTTTTCCACAGAGCGACTGCCTGCCTGACCTCTACAACCCGAAGGGATAGCGATATTCCATAGTTTAGACTAGTGTCAGTTTATTTAGAAGGTAAACCTGGCTTTGAAAAAGAGTGACCGTGAGTTTTATTGCCCGTTCTTTCTCATGGTTCTACCTATTGCTTTGCGAACGTGGCAGTAAATGTAAATGTAGAAGCATACAGTAATAATGTTTTAAATTTGAGTATAAGTAATTATTTTATAAATTTATTATTTTGACGTTCATAAGCGTCACATTGTGACCCAAATGAATAAAGGATTTTGAATTTGAATTTGAATTTGAATTTATTGACGCCCTGTAACGGCTGTCAAAGATCTTCATGACAACCGGGACCGACGGTTTAACGTGCGCTTCGAGGCACGGGACAAGCGATAATTAACAATTCAATACGCACATAACTCCGAAAAGTCATTGGTGCGCGCCGTGGTTTCGAACCCGATACCCTCTGCATGGCAGTCTGTTGGTAACTTGGTATCTCCACTAGGCTATCGCTGCCTTTATGTGGAATCATTAAGTAATTAACTTAAATTTTGTCTTTCATAAGCATCACTTTGTGGCCTAGATGAATAAATGATTTTGACTTTGCCTTTGTTTCCTTTTTATATTGTAAATATTTTTCTTTGTATATAAATACGAAAGTAAAAGTAAGCCCACTATATGACTATTTTTAATAAAATATTCTCGGATGCCTTAGGCTCTTCAGGTATATCTAATCTCTTCACTTTTATCAGACAAGTCCGGAGTAAAAAACCGACTCTTGAATATTCAAGGAAAACTTACAAGCATAATGGTCGTAAGTAAGAAATAAATATTTATTTTCTTTTTTTTCTATAAGTTTTCCTGTTATGAAGCCTGCGGCGTATACATTATTCTGATTGTTAGCCAAATGTATTCTGATTATAATGTGATGTAGCTGATTGCTACTATGTCACTTAGTCATTATCCTACGCAATCTTGTTAATGAGGATTTCTGACACGAGACACAGGACTAGTGAACTGTGTTATAGTTTATTAGCCCTCTGATTAGCCAACACTGTCTTTTAATCCACAAAATATATACTACTACTATTTATCTCTATCGACTACTATTTATCTCTTCAGGTATCAAAATATGATCAGTATAGCTAAAATTTGGTCTGCAAAGTTGCATATTTTCTTTAGTTAGATTTAAAAATGGACTTCGGTCTCTATGGCTATAACCACAACTACATAGTATGAATTCACGAGGATGAATTGTTCCGTGAAGTCAAATCAGCACTTTATTATTTTGCTTTCTCAGTATTTAGGCGATCCTTATTAGGAATATATTGCGTTATTTTTTTTATCGATATTCACAATTCTCTATCTACCTTTCTGAGCCCAATACCCATTTCTAAGGAAAATCTAAAGTGCTAATAAACGGACAACAAAGAGACCTTGCAAGGATAAGTACGTTTTAACTTACGAGGTAAATAGTCCTAAAAAAATAGTCATCTTCCTTAGTTAAAGAAGCAAGTGGAAAATTTCCAGAATATTCCAATTTATTCTAGATCAACTACCGCGAGTGAGGCCCTACTTATGCACGCGATACCCGAAAGATTATTTGTATGTATTTTAATAAGAATCCATAAAATATTCATGTATTCGTTACGAAAGTTAACACGTGTAAACTTTTACAAAAACTGGGTCAGCTTCCCATCGTAACTATCAAGTGAATATGTACGCACATACTTTGTACATGGTGTGTACATGTCAATGTGTATATACATATGCGTCTGTGTGTGTTTTGCAACACAAACTACACGAGATTCCACTCCGCGTTTGTTGCTCTGAAGAAAATCAATTACAACGATTTACTCGTACGCAGTACGTGCGAACAGCATGTCATAAAATATGTTGATAGTTTGTATGCACGATAATAGATAGCGATACTTCTTTTACGTATCAGAAAAGGTGAGTTATTTTTTACATTATTTGAAGGCTCGTACTGAAGACAGAAAAAAAATGGTTTATGGCGCGTGAAGGAAAGGCACATTGAAATAACCATGAATCATAGCCGTAAGGGTTGTCTTCGGAAAAACAAAACAAATACTAAAAACATACATATATTCGAGAAATATTGCCAATATTTCACATAAGACCATCACTCTTCTAGTTTAATTATGTGTTGTTGAAATTAAACTAGATAATGATGAATAATTACTGTATTTTATTAATAAGTCTGAAGACTTATTAATAAAATACTAATTATTTATAACGTGAACGTTATAAATAATTGCATGCAAGGTCATGGTTTAAGCTGTTTGCAATTTTAGTTGATTTGCTTTGAACGCCCAATATCTGAATCACCCACAATTCAAATACGATCTAGTACCCATAGCCCAAACGGTGGTATTCATTGATAGATACATATTAATTTAGTTATCTCTAAAACATTCAATATTTTCATCATCATCATCATATCAGCCAAACGACGTCCACTGCTGGACATAGGCCTCCCCCAAAGTTCTCCACACAGACCGGTCTTGAGCCGCCCGCATCCAACTTCAATTCAATATTTTACTAAACATTTGATAGTAGCTGAGCCCTCAACTACACCAGCTTTACTTAGGGCTGCTGTACCGCACCCGTCACATACCTATAGCATGATGTTATATAGCCCATAGTCTTCCTCGATAAATGAGCTATTCAACACAAAAACAATTATTCACATCGAATCAGTAGTTAAAGCGATTAGTAGTAGTGGTAATGGTCTTTATTGTACCAACAAATTTACAATAATGAACCTTAACAAAAATAACAGATAGTACCTACAATTGGCGGCCTTATCACTATTAAGTAATCTCTTATAGGCAACCTTTGGAAGGATAAGAATAAAACGGATTCAGAAAAGGGTAGTTTGGCGATCTTTATTGATAAAGCTTAATAATACAATTATATACATAGATAAATAACCATTTACATACATAAATAACACTAGGTATATACTTTTAGTTCGTTCAACTAAACAAACAAACTCATCCGCTTTCAAATATTAGTAATACATTAAGAATGGACACTGAAATATCGAAATTCATTTATGGCCGTTATAATCCTGGATTGAAACTGAGACAATTGACATCAGTGTTCACTTGAAACTATCCCCCCGTCTGCACACTCCGCTCCACAGACACTTGGCAAACGCTACGCCACTTAGCCTAACGTTTGCTACTTAGTCATCACACTGCACTTGTCAGTCACTTAGACAAAGATGCAGACGTAGAATTGGCAAATGTCTGACTTGTCAAGTACCTAATGAACCTGAGCTAAGCAAGTGCTCTGTATGCCACTCAAAGTCAAATTCCCATCTGGTCAAACATATTATTATGTACTTTAATTCATGTAAAGCAGGGATAGCCTAGTGGAGAGACCGACGGACAGCCACGCAGATGGTCAAGGGTTCGAATCCACGGCGCAAACCAATGACTTTTCGAAGTTATGAGCGTATTAAATTGTTAATTATCGCTTGCTAAACGGTGAAGGAAAACATCGTGAGGAAACCTGCATGTCTGAGAGTTCTCCATAATGTCCTCGAAAGATATGTGAAGTCTGCCAACTCGCACTTGGCCAGCGTCATGGACTATGGCCTTACCCTTCTCATAGTGAGAAGAGGCCCGTGCTCAGCAGTGGGACAGTTTATATATAGGGCTGATGATGATGAATTCGTGTAAATGTGCCACCCTTCGTGGCCACTATCCTTAATTTAAGGGGACGATAACAATGAGAATTAAATACCTACTTTATGGGGAATATATACTAAATCATGTAATTTCGTGGCACATTATTATAGTTAAATCAAGGTAAACAAAAATAAATAGTGTGAAGATTTAAACCCCAGAAACGATAAAAAAATTAGTTAATAATTTCTTCACTAAATGTACAAAACTATGGCTAATCCCTCTAAATTATTATTTAAGATATGCAATGGATTGCTTTCTTCCTTTATGTTAACTTATTGCATCTAGTAATTAATTTCATACGAACTAGGAAAACGAGGTAATATAAATTAAACTTCCATTGAAGTACCTACGCTGAATAATTTCAAAACCTAGCATCAAATTAGAACAAGCGTATACAGCGACGCACGCAAGCCGTGGATTCGACACAGTTCAACGCAGCGCAGTATTTTGTGAGCAGTTGTGTTATCAAAGATTAACCCATAGAACCACACGCACGTGTGCAGTAAAGCTTCGTACATAGTTTGGGCTGCTCTGGCTTGGAGCGCTACACCGCCACGGCGCCGAAAGATCAATTAGATCGGGATTTGGTGCACTAATTGGCTCCACAGGAATTCTACAACAATGGGACCTCGAAACAGGTCAGTTAACGCAAGGCTGTTTCGATGACGAGTACGATAACAAAAGGTTCGACAGCGGCGAGTATGTGCTTAGAACAAAAGCATAGCTGGCACAGCAGAGCTATGGTTTTGGTGACTCTGTTTACGCATAGACTTACTTTGTATACATCTGAATACTCGTTCTACCATCACTGTAAAATTACTGCAGCTGCATCCAAAAATTCATACCGTGCGTACTATTAAAGATATTTGCCCAAAGGAAACATTCGCTTCACCGCACCACCATACAGCCGGCTGGAAAACTAAATAACAGTTTATAGTCTTCGTTAATGCCGATCGTTTGATTGTAGGTTTATGTATGAAATAATACCGTGTTTTTTAAGTCAGTGTTTTAAAATTATAGTAATAGTTCTCGATATAACGAATGTTCATATTTACCTGAGCGAAATACCTTTATGGTACACTTATAATAATGTCATAACAACTGTTTCGTGACTAAGATAGTGATACGCTTAGTATTAAATATAATATGATGTATCTTTATACACTACTAAAATATAATTCGCTATTAGTAATAAGGGAATTGTTATCCGCCAAAATACATCAAAATGTTACCCCACCCCTGTATTCCGAGAATGATAATATAAAAGCAAAATTAAAAAATGGAGATATTGAAAGAATCCTGCTACGCCGCAAACATGAATAAAAGAAGAAAAAATGTTGTCTAATTTTAATATCGTCATTAATTTCGATTGCTAACTACTACTCGTACCTTAGATTAACCAATGGCCAGTAGTTCTGTAGAACAACAGCATTTATAATAATTTAGCTGTGGTTAGACTAGCTTTGGAAATATTAGTTAGAACTAGCCTAAGTGAAAAGCCACAAGCATGTGGTCTTCCGGGATGGCTCTAATGCGTATTTGTCTGAATCCACATTAAATATGAGGCATTACTTGCAATATAGTTTTTTTGGAATAGATTTAATCAAAATTTGTTCCATTATTGCATACACATAATACTCAGTTAAGAAAGAATTTTTGTGCAATTTGTCTTTAGTCATGAGGTTTACATCCCATTTTACTTCGTTTTGATTTTTTTAATTTCCTCTGTTTTCCAAGCTAAAAATTACCGGATTTATATTGTCTCCCCGCAAAAATAGTGCAGGTTCTTATGTCTTATGTATAAATTATATGATTTACAACTAGTTAAAGCGCCGCTTCGTGCTTTTATATATATGCGTGCTTTAGTAAATAATTATAATTCAGTCCCTGCTCGAGTATTTTTTTGTGGAAGTACACTAAGATTTAATTTTATTTATGTTATAAAGAAGAAACTTTAGTTACTACCTTAACCGGATCATGACCTTCTTGTCTTTTTGCCATATTTATTGATTTTATGATCTTTGGTATCATATTGTCATTGATTTTACTTAATTTTTGTCTGACTTGATTAATATTCCTGGACTTCGTCGCGCGCTGCCCTCGCGTGGGAGTTATCGCGAGAAAAGTAGCTCATGTCACTCCAACCTCCTAATTATCACCACATAGAAATCATGTCATAACATTTATCCGTTGAGACGTATAAAAAGGACAAAAAAACATAAAATTTTTCCCATTTATAACATTAGTATATGTAAATTACAGTATTAAAGACAAACTTTCTTGTTGTCTATGATTAACAAAATTTAAAAATTATAATCATAATAAATACGTTAAAGTAATTATTGTTTAATATAATTATTGACTTTTCTTATAACAAAATATTAACTGGCGCTATGGATTCAGATATATATATACCTAAAATATCCAGGCTCCTGCCACTGAAATGGAAAAACGTACTTAACGATAAAGCGAGTTTACTTTTATAGTTTTTATTTCTTCCCGGAAAGTTCTTATTCCGATTTTATTTATGCCTCGTGAAACCATAATGTGCGGTTTGATTTTAAGTTCGAAATTTAATACTGTATTTAACTTGGTTTTATAACTACTCATTATATTCATGTAGGAGAAATATAACACCAATACGTTTAATGAAACTATTCATGTTACGAGAATGGTTGATAAACTAATTTTAATTTATAAATGAATAATTAAAAATAGTAATTATTATACGATATTTTCGAGTGATAGATATTGAGTTTATAATGTAATTGAACATGTACAAATTAATATCGTACGCTGTTAGACAGCCATACAAATATGGTAAACTAATTAAAATTATGTTATAAAGTCTATCTCTAAATCTACAATGTTTGAAAAATAAATTTAGTTTCAAACCTAATAATTAGACTTGTCGAATATAACGGTAACAACAATTAATATCAATTATATTCAAACAATATTTTGTTATTCGACTCGAATGAAATATTGCCCTGTGCAATATTTTATTCATGTTGAATTTACCAAACGGCACGCACAATATTTATGTAGTGAGTATTAGAAGTATTCTATTGATTTTCAAGTACGAGTCTCTTCACATGAGAAGGGTCAGATCGTAGCCACGAATGCGAATCAGCTATGTGTCATCTTTGAAAATAATGTTGAAATATAGAATTCTGAGAGAGATAAATGTTTGATAGGTACATATATCGCTTTCAGTGCTAACTGTATCGAATTCGAAAACATGTTGGGTTAATTGAAAAGCTTTTTTGGCATGTAAAAAATATTTGTAATATCATCCAACATCCGTCCATAGGCGAAATGTACGCGCTGGCAGATTATTTTCAGTGGGCTCTTGCAAGTCCAACTCTGGGTTGCATTCGCCCATGCGCAGAATTGTCGAATCCTAATAGGTCTTTTGAACATATAGACATTTTTACGTGTCCCATCTAAAGGTTCAAAAGACTTATACTTAAGGAGCTCACATGAATTTATCGCTTTCTTTCTTCCTATTTTCTTTAACTTTTTCTCACTATTCATTTATTTTATATTGAAACGCTTAAACACGAATGTTAAGTATTTTCTATTATATATATAATCTGCCACTCTAGTGATTTTTTCTATGTATCCTACTGATAATCTGTGAACAGCGTTGTGGGCTGCAATATTGTGATGAATATTATGTAATCTTACATTCTGTATTTTATATTGTAGCTGTTTGTTGTTCCTTTTCAATAAAATAAAATAATATGGTACGAAAATCTTACAATCCAATTTGCAAACCTTCCAATTTCTTCAGAAATATCGCACCCCGATATCACATAGTAAAATATTTGCAAATCTAACGCTGTAGTTCATACGGCCCTAGTATTCTTGTTAACCCTCCAATTAAGGTAAAAGGTTATGCTAGGGAAGGTTCACTTTAATAATGATATGGAAGCGATAATCCGTTAACCTTTCATTTAGCAGTTTGAAACGTTATTGATTACCTAGTTCTAAACTCTTAATGATCCCTTTATTAATACACAATTTATCGACTACTTGGAATCCAGTCATCAGCAAAAGTAAACAACGCCACAGTGACACGGCTCATCTGTATAATATAGACGTCATTAATGTAGCGTGTTGAAGTACTGACATCGACAATGCGATTAACGGGCGGTTTCAATATCCGATCTATCCATGGATTTCGAGATTCGTGTTTGACATATTTTGTATGGAGCTGACGTCAAAACCGAATCTAAAATCTCAAAAAAATGGAAAGATCAAATATTGAATACTGCAGAATTGGGCAAGTACGAGTCGGACTCGCGCACGAAGGGTTCCGTACCATCATCTATAAAAGAAAATCACGTTCGTTGTATATATACTTAAATACTTTTTAAGTTTCTACCTGTTTATTAAGATCGAGTAACAAATTGCCTAAAAAATATGTTTGTTGTATGGGAGCCCCCCTTTATTATTAACTTTTTTTTTTAATTAATAATTTATTTTGAAAGGTAATATAGAACTTTATATTCTGTGAAAATTTAAAGCGTCTACCTGTTACAGTTAGTAATTTTGAGCAAAAAATACGAAAAAAACACGTTTTTTGTATGGGACCCCCCTTAATATTTTAATTTTTTTATTTTTAGTATTTGTTGTTATAGCGGCAACCGAAATACATAATTTGTGAAAATTTCAGCTTTCTAGCTATCACGATTTATGAGATACAGCCTGGTGACAGACAGACGGACAGACAGACAGACAGACAGCGGAGGCTTAGTAATAGGGTTCCGTTTTTTACCTTTTAGGTACGGAACCCTAAAAACCAAGTTCAAAAGCGCGCATTACACAAGACGGTGCTGCGCTATCACCAGCCCTTCAACGATCACGGTCATTGCAAGACGGTCCAAACGACGACAAACATCCATAAATTAGATGAATTTACACGATTAAAGCTTAATAATAATAATTAATGCTTTATTGTACACCAGGCAATAACATGAGTGCATTACAGAGTTTCTTATAAACTAGTGTTACAAGGGCGGTATTATCGTATAATGCGATTTTTGCCAAACAACCGTGTACGGACAGAATTAAATAAAAGGACAGGTAGTATGCGGGTGCACTATAAAATAAAATATAAATAACAAATTAAAATGATTATTACTGTATGCTTAAAACTAAAATAAGCTTATCTAAACTGATAAGAAAAACATATACCTACTTACATCCATAATCTTCTTACGTAATTTTTGTATAAAATAAATAATTTATACAATATCTGCTAACTTTGTTTTCTAATTTCGGGGAGATGGGCCTCGTTAGCCTTGGTTGGCAACCTGTCTAGGAGAAGGAAAACTCCGAAATTAAACCAAACGTTCGGGGAGATGGGCCTCGTTAGCCTTGTTTGGCAACCTGTCTAGGAGAAGGAAAACTCCGAAATTAAACCAACTTTCAGGGAGCATACCCGACACAAAACCCCGATCTAAGGTGTAAACCGACCCGTGCCGAGAGATTCGTGGCCAGAGGGTAAGCTGGTCGCAAACGGAGGGTGCCTGTGTTGGTGGTCACAGGGCACACGTGATATTCCGCCTTACCCCCGTAAAGGGCTCTATGGGGATGGACATTTAAAAACCCTAAATCTCGTGGGAACGCAATGGGAACAATTAATAATATTTCCTCACACGGCGGCGACGCGGTTCGCAACCCATCACGTCTCGTTTCCCGCGAGGGCGAAAAGCGGCCTACGGAGAGCAGGTTTGCAACATTGAATGTTGGAGGAGGAATGAACGGCAAATTGGATGAAGTATGTCAGATGATGGATGATAGAAAGATTGATGTTCTTTGTGTGAATGAAACAAAAAGAAAAGGGTGTGAAACCACCAAGCATGGCGCATATACGGCGTATTGGTCTGGGGTAGATAGTACCACCAGAGCCTGTAAGGGAGTTGGTGTAATACTGTCTGCGCGAATGAATGAGTGTGTAAAAGAGTTTGAATGTGTAAATGCTAGGCTACTGTGGATGAGAATGAAAGTAGGACTTACTCGTCTCTTTATTGTGGGGGTGTACGCCCCGGTCAATATAGTTACGGGTATGTCACAACATGAGCAAGACGAAAGGCAGGAGTTATGGGAGAGTTTAAGAGAGATTTTGAGGAACTGCAAGGATAATGAAAGATTGATCTTGTTAGGGGATTTCAATGGATGGGTGGGAGTAAAGCGAGATGGATTTGAAAGGGTGTTAGGTGCATTTGGTGATGAGAGTGTGAACGAAAATGGAAAAGTACTGCTTGAGATTTGTTTGGAGCGGAGCCTTTGTGTGACAAACACCATGTTTGATCATAAAAGGATACATATGTATACGCAAGAGGCGAAAAATGTTAGAAGAAGTATGATTGATTTTGTGATAGTAGATGAACGATTGAGAAATAATGTGTTGGATACAAGAGCATATCGAGGGATCGGCATCCACACAGACCACTTCTTGGTGTTGAGCCGGATAAGTGGGCTCTTTAAAGGATGGCGACACTGAGAGCGTAATGAAAATAGGGTCTTGGAAAGAATTAAGGTAGAAAATCAACAAGAGAAAGATGTGAAAGATGAGTATAAACGAAGATTGATAGCAAAATTTGAGAGGTTCGATTGCATAAATGATATGGAAGAATTATGGCAGGCCTTTAAAGAAGAGGTAGTATGTGTAGCGTCTGAAGTATGTGGTGTGATCAAGAGAAGGAAAATACGAAAGGTTAAGAATACATGGTGGGACAAGGATGTACAATCAGCAGTGTTAGTGAAGAAGAAAGCTTGGTCAGATTGGTTGGCTGCCAGAGCAAATGAAAGAATGGGAAAAGCAACGAGTGTAGACATAGATGAAGCAAGAAAGGAGTTTGTTAGGTCAAAAAGAATAGTGAAAGAAATGGTTAAAAGGAAAAAAGAGGAAAAGAAAGATGAGTTTGATAGCAGATTATCTAACGACTGCCAACACCAAATGACCCTGACCCTGGCGTGTTATAACGCCAGGACGTTGCGAACGGATGACCGATTAATTGAACTGCAAACTGAATTGGAAAATATCAAATGGGATGTTATAGGTTTGTCAGAAGTTAGAAGAAAGGGCGAAAGTCTGATCAAACTGCCTACCGGTGACTTATTCTTCTACAGGGGTCATGAAGACACTTCTTATGGCGGGGTAGGATTTCTGATTGGAAAAGGTGTTGCTTCTTCAGTGACAAACATCAAAAGTGTATCAACTCGCGTATGTTTCATGGTTGTACAACTGAATCAAAGATACTCCATAAAGATCATACAGGTATACGCTCCAACCTCTGATCATTCGGATGAAGAAGTAGAAGCATTCTATGATGATATCCAAAACGCCCTACAAGATTCGCCCTGTCATTATTCCACCATAATTGGCGATTTCAATGCCAGAATTGGCCAACCACTGAATAATGAGATATCCGTTGGTAAGCTCGGTGCCGGCCTGCGCAACAAAAGAGGCCAAACCCTAGTCAACTTCTTGGAGCTTAACAAACTTTACGCCATGAATACCTTCTTTAAGAAAAGAGAGGCGAGGAAGTGGACATGGGTAAGTCCAGATGGAAACACCAAAAGTGAAATAGACTACATAATCAGTAGTCACAAATACGTGGTTACTGATGTCTCTGTTCTGTCACAGTTTAAAGCGGCGAGCGATCACAGACTAGTGAGATCTACACTGAAATTCAACTTAAGAAGTGAGCGGACCAAACTGATAAAATCTACGAGGCGATATGAAAGTCAAGATATTGCACATCTACCGGACACTTTTCAAATAGAACTGGAAAACAAATTTAACGTACTTACAGATGCAAATCTAGATGTAGACCACATAAATAATATTCTGTGTAAAACTTTAACAGACACATCAAAAAATTACTTAAAGGTAATTAAAACTCAAAAGAAAAAAATGACACCAGAAACACTCAATTTGATAGAAAGAAGACGGAACATGGCTTTACATACGGCATCAGACAAAAAACACATGGACAAGATAAATAAAGAGATCAGTAAATCAATACGTAAGGACTTAAGACAACACAGCACTAAAACGATCATTCGAACCATACAAGAGCATAGAGGACCAAAAGTATTTAGAAGAAGGACCCGGACAGGCTGTGAACAGATCACCAAACTAAGGGACGAAAACGACAACGTGGTAACAGATCGAGCTCAAATTTTATTATTTCTCGAACAATTCTATAAGGAGCTATATACATCTAGATACCCAGTACCCATTTCCCAGGACGATGATGCCAGGGCACCGCCTATGGAATATAGAAATACCGAAACCGTGCCACCCATTTTGAGGTCCGAAGTAGTTAAAGCCCTTACTAGTATGAAGTCAGATAAAACACCTGGTGAAGATGGAATCACGGTTGAACTTCTCAGAAAAGGAGGGGTACCAGTTCAAAAGATACTGGTAAAACTTTTTAATAAGTTTATGTATGATACCCGTACCCCAGAACTTTGGAAGAATGCCATAGTCACCATCATACACAAAAAAGGTGACATTTCTAAATTAAATAACTACCGTCCTATTAGCTTACTGTCCCAAATATATAAGCTTTTCTCAAAGATCCTCACAAATCGGCTTACTCGTGAGCTTGATGAAGCCCAACCTGTAGAACAAGCAGGCTTCCGGAGCGGATACTCAACCATCGACCACATACACACAGTGAAGCAACTAATGGAGAAGTGCCACGAATTTAATCAACCCTTATGCATGGCCTTCGTAGACTATGAAAAGGCGTTTGATAGCGTTGAACACTGGGCCGTATTCCATGCACTCCATCGTTGCCACATCGATTCACGTTACGTGGATCTGCTCCGGGAGCTTTACACTTCAGCCACACTGCAGGTCCGTGTTCATGATTTGACCAAACCGGTTCCGCTAAAGCGAGGTGTGAGGCAGGGAGACACCATCTCACCGAAACTATTCACTGCTGTCCTAGAAGACAGTATGAAAAGCCTAGAATGGAACCATTGGGGGATAAACATCAATGGTGTGTTTCTGTCTCACTTAAGGTTTGCAGATGATCTGGTACTATTTGCGGATAATCTTAAAAACCTTCAGACCATGCTCCAAGACCTTAATGATATCTCACTGAAAATTGGTCTAAAAATGAATATGACTAAGACTAAGGTTATGGCAAATAGTTTATGTTGTAAAAACCCACCAGTTACTATTGACGGCGAAACATTTGAACTCGTTGACCGATATATCTACCTTGGCCATAATCTTTCTTTTGATAAAGAACAACAAAAAACTGAGATATCAAGAAGGATTCAACTCGGTTGGGCTGCATTTTCAAAACTGGACGACATCTTAAAATCATCTAAAGTCCCTCAATGTTTGAAGACCCGTCTCTATAACCAATGTGTTTTGCCCACAATGACTTACGGTGGCGAGACATGGACGCTCACACAAGAGGCGGTATACAGATTAAGAGTTGCACAAAGAGCCATGGAGCGCTCCATGCTTGGTATCCGTCATATAGACCGAGTTCCCAACGTTGAAATTCGAAAACGTACAAAGGTGCTCGATGTGGGAAATCGAATAATGACATCGAAATGGGATTGGGCAGGACATCTGGCTAGACGTGGTGACAACAGGTGGAGTTGGGCCGTAACGGAATGGTGGCCACGAATGGGGAAAAGGAGTGTCGGCCGGCCCTTGGCAAGATGGGCCGACGATATTGTTGCGATCGCGGGCCGAGCCTGGGCTAGATTAGCACAAGATAGAGGGAAATGGCATCAACAAAGAGAGGCCTATGTTCAGCAGTGGACAAAGTCAGGCTGTGGATGATGATGATGATGATGAGCGGTTATATAACTTGTGCTGGACCACCGGCCGAGTACCTAATGACTGGGCCACAGCTGTAGTTGTGCCTCTTTATAAAGGAAAAGGCTCGCCACAAGATTGCAAAAACTATAGAGGCATTAGCCTTCTTAGCATTGTTGGCTAATTGTATGCAAAGGTACTTATTGAAAGAGTTATGGAAGTAACCGACAAGAAAATATGGGATGTACAAGCGGGATTCCGAAAGGGTATGGGATGCACGGATCAGGTTTTTGGCCAAAAGTCAAAAGGTCTATTGCGCATTCGTGGATTTGGAAAAGGCTTACGATAAAGTGGTGAGGAATGAAATGTGGTCGGTGCTGTCAATGAATGGGGTGGACAGCAGCCTCGTTCGAGCTCTGAAATCCCTTTATGAGGATTCTAGAGCTTGTGTGAGGATAAACGGGGCATACACTGACTGGTTTACCATCGAGAAAGGTGTTAGACAGGGATGTGTAGCGTCGCCGTGGCTGTTTAACTTCTTCATGGACAGTTGTTTGCAAGATTTAAAACAGTGTGACTGCGGATTAAGGATGAATGGGTTACTCGTCAAATGCCTCCTTTATGCTGATGATCAGGTAATACTTGCATCTTCAGCGGAGGAGTTGCAGGAGATGGTAGCAATCATGCATGGTGCGTTAGAGAGGAAAGGAATGAAAGTGAATGTAAGTAAAACGAAAGTTATGGTTTTTGAAAAGGAGGAATGCGTTACGGCTTGTAATGTTTTGATCGATGGACAGCGAGTGGAACAAGTGAATGAGTTTGTTTACTTAGGTACGTTGTTTACAAGAGATGGTAAGAATGAAGAAGATACTGAAAGGAGAGTTAATGCAGGTAATAGTGTGAATGGAGCTCTGAAAGCGTTTATGAACAGTCAAAACGTGTCCAAAAAGGCACGTTTGGCTGTACATAGAGGCGTGTTAGTGCCTACCCTTATGTATGGTAGTGAAAGTTGGGTACGGCAGAAGAGATTTGAAAGTAAAATAAATGCTGTAGAAATGAGAGCACTGAGAAGTATGTGTGGTGTGTCTTTGACCAACAGAGTAAAGAATTGTGTGATACGAGAGTGGTGTGGGGTAAAAGAAGATGTAGTGACAAGCATTGAGAAAGGCATGTTAAGATGGTTTGGGCACATGGAGAGGATGGATGACGATAGACTGACAAAGAAGATATATAAGGCAAGTGTGAATGGAACAGGACAAAGGGGAAGACCTAGGCGGACGTTCTCTGACCAGATTGGAGACATCCTGAAAAAAGGACAAGTCAGAAGTACCCTTAACAGAAGAGCATGCATGAGAAACTTGATGGCAGTGAGTGAAGCAAGTGAGGTATGTCAGGATCGTTGCAAATGGCGTTCCGTAGTCTCTGCCTACCCCTCCGGGAAACAGGCGTGAGTCTATGTATGTATGTATGTATCTGCTAATGAACAATAATTTTTCAATTATTCTTTTAGCCTAAAAAGCAGTAGCATAAAAAAATATTTTTTAAATATCATAAAACGATTTTTTCCTCCGGAGCAAGCCGGTTTCCGTAAAGGCTATAGTACCATATACCACATACATACGCTGCGGCAGGTTATACAGAAGTCCGAGGAGTATAACCAGCCCCTATGCTTGGCGTTTGTGGACTATGAGAAAGCCTTCGATTCGATCGAAACCTGGGCGGTGCTACAGTCTCTCCAACGGTGCCGGATTGATTGACTACCGATATATCGAAGTGCTGAAGTGTTTGTATGAAAACGCCACTATGTCAGTCCGCCTCCAGGACCAGAGTTCGAAACCTATTCAACTCCAGCTAGGGGTTAGACAGGGGGATGTCATATCCCCGAAACTGTTTATCACTGCGCTGGAGGATGTTTTCAAGCTTTTGGACTGGAATGGACTCGGCATCAACATCAACGGCGAGTACATCACTCACCTTCGATTCGCAGACGATATCGTAGTCATGGCTGAGACCATAGAAGACCTAGGCATAATGCTCGATGGCCTCTGTAGAGTCTCCCAACAAGTAGGTCTTAAGATGAACATGGACAAGACGAAAATCATGTCGAACGTCCATGTTGTACCTGCTCCTACTCAGGTTGGGAACTCTACGCTCGAAGTTGTCGACAAGTATATCTACCTGAGACAAGTAGTCCAATTAGGTAGGTCCAACTTCGAGAAGGAGGTCAATCGTCGAATCCAACTCGGTTGGGCAGCGTTCGGGAAGCTACGACATATCTTTTCGTCCGATATCCCGCAGTGTCTCAAGACGAAAGTCTTTGACCAGTGTGTGTTGCCAGTGATGACTTACGGATCAGAGACGTGGTCGCTCACTATGGGCCTTATCAGAAGGCTCAAGGTCACTCAGAGGGCGATGGAGAGAGCTATGCTTGGAGTTTCCCTGCGAGATCGAATCAGAAATGAGGAGATCCGCAGTAGAACCAAAGTCACCGACATAGCTCTCCGGATAGCTAAGCTGAAGTGGCAGTGGGCAGGGCACATAGCTCGAAGAACCGTTGACCGTTGGGGGAGGAAGGTTCTGGAGTGGCGGCCACGTACTGGACGACGCAGCAGAGGTAGGCCCCCCTCAAGGTGGACCGTCGATCTCGTCAAGATCGCGGGAGGCGGTTGGATGCGGGCGGCTCAAGACCGGTCTGTGTGGAGTACCTTGGAGGAGGCCTTTGTCCAGCAGTGGACGTCGTTTAGCTGATATGATGATATGATGAAAACGATTTCGATTAGGAATGGTAAATATTGCTATTGATTTTGTTCTGGCTAGATTATGTTATTAAAGTCCTTATGTTTGGCACATCATTTCACGTCACTGTCACTTCAAAAATTGTAGTCCGTATTCATTCTATAAAATTATATTTGCAAACGCACACTTATCAGCACCCGACCAGAATTTTCTCATCTTAAGTTAACGGCGTGGCGCCGAAATATGAGATGAGTCTGCTGCGAGGTAGGTAATATACCTATGTGTGTACCAACTATAATTGTGGATGCCAATCGACTTCATAACCGCAGATCTAACAGATATAAACAAACATTGAATGCGACGAATGTCGTGGTGTGTGTTGATGCATGCCTTAAATTTACCTTAGAGTGTATATCTTCGTTCAAAGTAAACCCATGGGCAAGCTACTACAATATACATAATAGGAAGTATCACTTTCTTAATCACCACTTCCAAAAGCGATTAGATAGGTACTTATTATTTTTAAATAAATATAAATAAGTTTCATCATCAGCAAAATACTCTTTCCTTTGAAGTCATTCACAGACCATCTGACGAATCGATTCATCAAATCTATAAAAACATAATCATCAGTTAAAAAATTTTAAACGTTGTTGGAAGCACTGTAATATAGCCACTTATTTGAAAACTAGTAGACATTTTAGTTCGCGATCGTACATATTCTAGACAATAATCCGCTGTACAACCTTCAATAAATCAGCTCAAAATTTGCTAATACGTCATCGTTAGATGTGATAATTGGCGTTTCATTGTATTTGCCTTCTTTGTTCATATATTTCGTGAGTAGCACGTACCTACGCAGTACCTTATTTATGCCGAATATTAGTTAGTAACTATTTGATCATTAGTAAGTTCACTTTGTTACGACTAACGTACATCACTATAAATGTGGTATGGCCTATATAGGTCAAATATTGTTAGTGATGTATCGGTCTACCGCAATATGTCAACTTCAACCTTTAGGCTGTTAGCAAATCGGAATATGAACATGAAATAATTTTATTCTAATAGTCATTCCTGTTTAAGCTTTATTCATTTCTTTTACCGCTTTTCACTGCTCAACTAAAGCATGTCCTAAATTGTTTCGCAGTTACACTGTGAGCCAATAGCAGCGATAGCCTCGTGGAGATACCAACAGACTGCCATACAGAGGGTATCGGGTTCGAATCCACGGCGCGCACCACTGACTTTTCGGGAGTTATGCCTCGGAGAGCACATTAAGCCCTTTATTATATATATATATATATATATATATATATATATATATATATATATATATATATATATATATATATATATATATATATATATATATATATATATCAGTACCTTCTAAATAAAATTCTGTCTCTTCGAAACGATACTATTTGCTACGTGTCTGTTCCTTAGTCGCCCTTTACGTCACCCATCAAATGAAATGGGGTAGTGACTTTTGAACGAAGGAATTCATTTACTGAAAAATAAACAAGTAAATAAGTATATGTAACTTTTCTTATTTAAATTTTAGATAAGATACATTTTAGCTAAATCTGGATATATTTTTATGAAGGCTAGATTTTTACGATAAGTTGAATGACTCGACATCAAGGTGGAGATTTTCGAGAGTAAGTGCCAACTTAAGTGCAATATAATCTCTTTGAGGTTGAACTAAAAGTTTCATAGACTTATTAGTTCGCAAGTGTATTTTTGTAGCTACAGCTACTAACGGATTTCTGCTTACTAAAATATTGTAGTTTTTATGTATTTTTACTCTTAATATGTTAGTTGTTCAACGCTGATAAAGACGTTAATAAGCTACTATATCTACTCGTAGATCGTTTCCGTAGTTTTTGCGTACAAGAGCAAAACACTCTCATCCATCTGTTCTCATATATTTAAGTAGGACAGTTTACCGTGATCGTCCTTAACTTGAATATATTGACTGCAATTAATATTGTTCCAGCTCTTCTCATTCTACTCTTGATTATTCATCGTTCATTCTTCGCCCGTCCCGTCTATATTTTTAATAAAGTAAAACTATTGTAGTTAACCTGGTTCTAGATTTTCATCATCTATAAATTCACAAACAAACAATAAAACTAGACCCGCAACAACTAACACGACGAGAGCATTCATTGCAATTCAGTTTAATTAAACAAAGTACTCAACTAAATATATTTACCCATCCTAAACAATGCCTACTCGTATAAACATTTCCTACCAACAAAAGCCTTACCATCTAATATAATTTACATGTTTACAAAAGTGTTGTAGTAATTAAAATTATGCAATTTCCAGCAATGCAATATCAATTAACAAATTGGTTGGGAGGCAGTTGTAGTGTAGGTACAATGAAAGCATTTTCTTTCTCCCTCACTCTCTGTCTCTTGGGGCTAGGCCACTTAATGACTTCTCTTAAATATAGGCCTCCGTAATAAGCCGGATAAGCCTGCGGTGTTATTGGTATACGTTCACGTTTATTAGAGGCTATGAGAGTAAGTTTCATATACGGTTTTATGTAAATAGCTTCAGTGTTTTCTCTGTACGTGACGTTTATTGAATGGGTCGCTTAGCAGCTGGTGAGCTTAATGAAATTTTATATAAGCTTTGATATTATTGATAATATTGCCAAGACTTTGGCGATTCAGTAGGTGGTCAAACAGTGGCTGAAGTGACGTAAGAAAATATACAGCTCGAGCATTTCTTCCCTGCAGGTACTTGTACGACATTTTGCCTAGCGCCCAAGTCGGTGGTGTTGCCTATAACTTAACTCGTAAACCACTCGTTGACCCAAATGTCACGTAGCAATGTCAAATAACGTTATACTGCAGGACTTATTTGTATTTACTTTTCGATGCCGATCGGCTGCCGCGTAATATGGCTGCGGTGGCCCTTGAAGACGTTCAAACGTGGGTTGAAATTACAAGGTTGTGAGGTCAAACTCGTGCTGACCGCAGTGATTCGACCTTTAGTCGTTTACTTTGGGGCCTCTTTATGAACACTGTTCATAAATCATGTACAAATATAAATGGTGGAAAATAGAACATTTATAATTTTGAGCAAAATATTAAATTACGAGGACTGCGATGTATATCGAACAAGAGTTCTACCGTGAAAAGACTACGGAGGTTTTACATAGTTTTGATTTTACGCTCTTTGGAAGAAAACGTAGGTGCCTAGAACCATAAAATATGTAAATGGTGTTAGCATTATTAAAGAAAAATAATTTCAAAGCCAATGCTAAATGCGTTGGTTTTTAAATTAAGTATGGTAAACTTGTTTCACGTCACGCTTGAATTTTAAGGATGCGTAGTATGATATGCTTGTTGTTTGCTAGTCTGTGAACATGTTGACATACGGCAATATACTAAGTAGTAAGTAACTGTGTATTCTATAGGAATCGCTGGTCTATTTCACGGCACGTTCGTGCATAAAATAATAGAATGCATTATAAAGCTCAGCTGAACGACGATCATGCATTGTTCGATGCAGGTTGTTAACTTGCCACAGGTAGTTCACTATTCATTGCGTTATAACATAAAGCTAAGGTTGTGTATTGTGCATTACGTGACCGCTAAATTATTTTTTACCAGTAATCAAAAGGCATGTGTTTATTACATTAAGGCTTAATTTATTTGAATTCCGCACCAGAGCACGTAATAATGACAAATTATGTATAGTAACTAGTAAAACTCATTTGTTACATGAAAGTATATTCTGCACTGCTCCACGAATATTTAATAAAATACCGCCAGAAATAAGAAACATAATTGATAACAATTCCTTTAAAAATAAGTTGTCAAAACTGCTAATTAGCAAATGCTACTATTCTGTTAAAGAATTTCTAGATGATAAGACATTGTAATAAGGAGAATTGATTTATATGAATGAGATTGGAATAGTAATTGTTATAATAATTATTATTGTAATTGGTTTTATTATACTGACATTATTTGACTTATAAATTTGCATGACATTGTTAATTGTATTTTAAATGGAATATTTTATCATCATTTGATTGTATTAAATTATTTTTTGTGACCATAATATTGTATGCCTTGCAGGCGGAACATAGCTGAACACAAATATTTATTGTCAAACATCCTCTAGACCTATGATTCACAATAAAATGATTATTATTATTATTATTATTATTATTATGAATATTATTAAAAAAAATATTAAAAATAAAGATTATACTATTCCAAACAAAGTTCACCTGTGTTATAAGTTGCAAGAAGGGTAATTTATGATATTATAAGGAGCCCTTGGATTAACAATTAATATTTAGTGTCTAAACACTCTATGTCGAAGTTACGCGACCGAAAGTCCGCGGCTGATTTTACGTTCCGATGTTCCGATGTATTCGGCTAATATGACACACCAAAAGTGCCAAACTTACGCTCGTGGTACGAACTACGCTTGTGCTCTACTACTAGAAAAATTGCCGCTGAACTTACGAACTGAAGTCACGCTGTAAGCTACAACGCAACGTTATTTCGGTATAATCTGTCGTCAGTAATTCAAATAGCATTGCAGGCATAATTATGCCGAGCTTCAGTCACCTAATTCCGGCGTAGTGTGTTGAGACACTTAACTGTAATGGCAAAAAAAACATGTCCGTCTGACAAAAAATCTATGTTCTGTACCGGTGTAACGGGTTCTAGATTAAAAACGCAGTAGAGGTTCTAGATGCGTTTATTGCCGAGTATTGTCTCAATTCCCTTGCACGAGTATGACCGACCAACAACACGACACTGGCCTGAACACTACTATTAAATTCTCTCGGTTAGTATGTAGTACCGGTATTAATAAATTCCCTCGGTTAGTGTGGTTGTCATCGATCTATATTCTCTGCTAGCGTGTCTCTAGCTGTCATAGCCAAGACATAGGTACTTTAGGCATCACGTTGAAGGAGCCTCTTGAATCTATTGCCTAATGCTGTCGCTTGTAAGGACACCGTATTCTTAAATGTTAATACATATGGGCGCAAATTAATATATAATGATTATATTGTTACGAAAATGTTAATAATATTTAAGATTGATATTTAAATAACTATTTGTGAACACAGAACTGAGAACTTCACTACTTTACAATATTAGACACTGTTTTGGCTGCTTAACTGTTTTATAAAGATTGGGTATTTAATTTGTCGCATAGTTATTAAGATAACTCCAGAAACATTCAAAGTAAAATCAATTAGTATTGAATAACATTATTCCGACACTTATTTTTACGGTAATAAATAACATGCGTTTATATTTGCATCCTGTTGATAGCGCCATCTGTTGACAATGTTGTAAAGCAGCGTTTGGTTAATAAAATAAATTTGTTATTCGTGTAAAATAAATAATTTGGTGTTTTGCAAAATTCATTACAATATTAATATCGATTTTTGATTAGTTTATAATTAATCGTACAGTAATTTCAATTATATGTTGAAAAGGAGTTGTTAAACGTTACATTAAGTGTAATGACGGCTAGTTTATAAAAAGGACTGTAGTTCGCATTTTAATTCAATTCTGTGCTAGAAAGCAACTGATAATAAACCAAGTAATATTACGTGAGTATTTTTATTATGGAGTCTGGACACCATAACCCTGGCGTATCGCCGACAGCAGCGGTTGGATCAACGCCCCCTAAGAGACTACGGGATCTACGGTTGGCGCGAGAGTGATGGGTCTCTTGGCTTGGCCGCCATTACCAATAATGGCCTGAAGACTGGTGCGAAAAGCGCTTGGAAACCGTGTTTGGCCCTAGTCAACCCTGATCGGAGACCACACGGTGTGTCGGAGTTATGGCGAGCACGTCTACACTTCACGTGAGGCCACGAGCGAGCGAGAGCGACAGAGCGACTACGACGGGGTGCACGCACCGGGGTGTGCTGTGGCGTGAACGCTGTTCTGCTCTGAGTGCTACCAGAGGTTGCAGATGCGGGTTGTTGATGCACTGACCACAGGTATTTATCCAGAGCTGATTTGATTAGTTTTTGAGAAACATCCTAATTTTATAAATTATGGTGCTTACACGATTACCTACTGTCCCCGTAAGGATTACCAGATAAACATTATACAGTCAAAATTACGAACGTTACACCCCAAATAGAACTTATAGGTAACTGTTGTTTATCCAAGTTTGGTAGGTACATAGCAGTGCTACTGTTATAGTCATGTTATGCCGTCGGCTGGGGCTTTTGTCTGTTTATTAATCGTTAGGCCATGTCGGAAACTCTGTAAAACTTACTTATCTACACAAGAAAGAGAAAATAGCTTTGTTGTTATGTGGTTCTACTAATATAATTATTAGTAAAGAACGGTATAACAGCCCTTTTCAAGTTGAAGCTCTGATATAGATCCGTTGTATAAATTGCCTGATTTGCTTTCAGTTTAAATAAGCTAATCGATGTGCTGAATATGAATTCAATTGGTAGTCAATAGGTTATCCCAATAGTAAAACATTAAAGGAATCAAAACATTATTTATAGCCCTTGGTTACACATTACATAAGACTAACTAACTGCATTACTTATGGTTAGTGCTCACAGCGCGATTATATGAAGCCTCTCGTGATAAATGACTATCCACCACAAAAATAATTATTTGCATAAAACCAGTAGTTTCACAGATAAGGGCATTCAACAAAACAAACTTCAGTTTTATTATATTAGTACAAATATATATTCAGAAGGTAGATATAAAAATAAATTTGTGATACACATTTTTAAAGCTAATATTTGTAAAGTTACAAAATAGGTTTTATTATATATTTGTGGGCTCTGTAGGTGCCTACATGATTTAATTTTAACATTATGTTGAAATTGTTACTGTCAACTTGCAGCTCAAGTCAAGGTTATATAATAAGACAAGGGCACCCGACATATCTTAATATTTGTCGCTTAATTTTATACCTGTATAGAATTATTTGTTCCGACCATAAGTCCTTGCTTAACCCGAACTACTGAAGCTAGAAACATGAGATCTGGACAGTAGATTTCTTTATGGACATATGGTTCTATAATAGTCCACCTCTAAGCATTTTAGGTTGAAAATCTTAAAGCAGGTGACTGCTAATCTTGAATAAATACCAAGCCTTGGTGTTTTACTTGGTAAATACAATTTATTTTATTTGTGAGTTCATTTGCAAAGTTAGTTGCATCTATATTCAAGATGACAACCAGTGATAAACCAATAAAATTTAGTGCCAACCTTATTGCTTAGCTCTTGTGGGATACAAGACAGTTAGGAATACGATTATTAGGATAATGGTAAGTGGGTGTAAAGAACATGATGTGAAAATCCATATTATCTCTTTTCCCATTTAGCAATCTTGGCAAATAAAAGTAAATGTATGGACTACTCATGCTTTATTTTTAAGTCAGTTGTGATTAGTCAGTTTAAATTTATTTATTCAGATAAACAATTATTAATTGTGTATGAATAAATAAGAATTACATTAGCACCACATGTTAACAGTTTAAAATAAATATTAACATTATTTAGAAGATTCCCTTAAATATAAAGTCAAATAAAACTATTGATATAAACTCACCACCATATTAACTATACAAACTGAGTGGAATCATTTTTAGAAATAAGACTGCACTACTCTTGCTTTGTAATATTGGTAGCTTGTAAATTTATCTTTTATGGCTCAGTTGGCAAACAGTTCAACAATTTCACAGCTTGCACTATGCCTAAAAATATTCAATATTGGATTAAATATGTTCTTACATGAGTAATAATTATAGCACTAGTATTTTCGAAATTCTTGGATCTGCATGGTTTGAAATCATTTCATATTTATCACCAACAGTCCGACTGTTCACGGCTGAACATAGGCCTCTCTTTGTTCTTGCCATTTTGTTTTCCTGTTTGATGTGGATAAAACTAATTTTGAATATATTAAGTTTTAACTATTTTATCAAAACTGCAGAATATGGGTATCCTGATAACTTTATATTTGATTATCTAAAATGGCACTGTCAGACAGAACCTGAGAAAATTCAGTGTCTTTTGTATTTTACCTTATGCGTAAAATATGGGCTCCAACACTGTTGTAGCAAAGATAACTATAGACCAATGCACAGGTTGAACATGCCTGATATATAGATATAGCTTAATAGACCGCACCACTTTGTAAGAGTAGAATTTTATTACATCTACAGTTACGAAGGTTCATGGAACTAATATTTGGGTGGGAAATGTTGCCCACCACCTGTCTTTTGAGTGTTGCAGGTTGATGATGACATCCTAGCAGATGACCTGACCTTAGTGTGAAGAGAGGATGGACGAGCGGTCCTTAACTGATTGGTATGTATGGATGACGGTGGCCCACCCTTTTGACGGTGGTTTTGTGTGTGGGCTGCGCGCACACGTGCCGCATGGGTGCTGTACTGAGCTGGAGTCAAGCATTGTTTGCTAACCTTTGTTGCTGATCAACATCAACAACTGTATGAGCAGCTTCACCGTATGGACGGAGGATTCGTCAGATACCGATTTACGTGGGGGGGGGGGGGGGTCCCTCTACCTCCTCCACTATCGTTGTTGGACCTATGTAATTGCATTGTATCGATATAACTGATCATGACGAACGATGATGATTATTTTATGTATATGCATTGATGTGTTTATGAGGCAAATTTTGCATTTATGCGTTTGAGTAAAATTTTATTTTTCCTATCCAACATCCTTCCCAAAACGCTGGCTGGCCACCATGCGTATCCTTGATCCTGGTCTTGTTGGCTAGATCCCGTGATGGGTGATGCCGTGTGTTGGCTAGATCCCGTGATGGGTGATGCCGTGTGTGGCTAGATCCCGTGATGGGTGATGCCGCGTGTTGGCTAGATCCCGTGATGGGTGATGCCGTGTGTTGGCTAGATCCCGTGATGGGTGATGCCGAGTGTTGGCTAGATCCCGTGATGGGTGATGCCGCGTGGGCTAGATCCCTATGTGGGTGATGCCGTTTGTGGGCTAGATCCCTATGTGGGTGATGCCTGTGTGCGCTAGATCCCGTAATCGGTGATGCCGTAATCGGCTTAGCCATGGGTGAAGCATTGTTTGTTAGATCTCGTGATGGGTGACGCATGCCTCAGGCTAAGATCCTATTACTAGGTGAAGCCTTGTAAATAACTTTTAGTTTATTCTATGTAATTTTTATATTCATTCTTTTTGTTTGTTATGCTGTTTATTCTGTAACCGTAAAATAATCAGCGCGAGGAGCGCGCTGGATCAGAATGGCCGTATGGGCGCAAATTAATATATAATGATTATATTGTTACGAAAATGTTAATAATATTTAAGATTGATATTTAAATAACTATTTGTGAACACAGAACTGAGAACTTCACTACTTTACAATATTAGACACTGTTTTGGCTGCTTAACTGTTTTATAAAGATTGGGTATTTAATTTGTCGCATAGTTATTAAGATAACTCCAGAAACATTCAAAGTAAAATCAATTAGTATTGAATAACATTATTCCGACACTTATTTTTACGGTAATAAATAACATGCGTTTATATTTGCATCCTGTTGATAGCGCCATCTGTTGACAATGTTGTAAAGCAGCGTTTGGTTAATAAAATAAATTTGTTATTCGTGTAAAATAAATAATTTGGTGTTTTGCAAAATTCATTACAATATTAATATCGATTTTTGATTAGTTTATAATTAATCGTACAGTAATTTCAATTATATGTTGAAAAGGAGTTGTTAAACGTTACATTAAGTGTAATGACGGCTAGTTTATAAAAAGGACTGTAGTTCGCATTTTAATTCAATTCTGTGCTAGAAAGCAACTGATAATAAACCAAGTAATATTACGTGAGTATTTTTATTATGGAGTCTGGACACCATAACCCTGGCGTATCGCCGACATACACGTTGTTAAACTTCGATAATAAAGAGGTATTTATACCTTAAATTAATTTAAATATCGCAAGTAAGACCAGTTTAATAAAATTATATGATGTTACTACATGTTGAGAAGAATATTAACACTTAATAGTACGACAGCACAATTGAAACTCGGCCAAAAGCTTCGGGTGCATATGTCATTGAATTTTTTATTTGGTTATTATATTCTTCTATATACAGAAAGTATATAAATCTACCACTATGTCAAAACTCAACGCGAATCTTGGCATTGCTTTTTACTTTACAAGCAACAAATGTCCAAAGGAGCTTAACATCAGCTCAGGGAGTTATTGAAACACTTTCTCAACCACGGACAAAAAATATGCCACAGTGTTTCCAAAAACGACTTTTTACTCTTTTTCTTTATTTCTATAAGTCATTGGTGATTTATATATTGCCGGCCACCGTATTTTTTGTACCTTATCCACATGTGTCTATCCGATTGTCAATACGAATCGAAATTACCGGGTGGGCATGAAATGTTTTTGCGCCAATTAAGAAGATACAGATATAAAGATTTTAACAATTTTTTTGCCATTTACAAAGTAATACAAACTTATTGACTATAAAAATTGTCGAAAATATAATTGTTACCACATAGTATAAAACAAAGTCTGTCTTCTGTCTGTCTCTATGTATGCTCAAATATTTTAAACTACGCAGCGAATTTTATTGCTGTTTTACATAGATAGATTGATTCAAAGGGAAGGTTTATATGTATAACTAGCTGACCCGGCGAACTTCGTACCGCCTAACGCTCGATTCTTATTTTGTTGTCTTCAATTTATATACATTTTTCTTTGCGTAACAACCATCCACGTACTGCAAGGAATATTATAAAAAAAAGAATTAGCGAAATCGGTTCAGCTGCTCTCGAGATTTGCGCTTAACAACACATTCAGCGATTCATTTTTATATTATAGATAATATTGCATTGCACCTGTACGAAGCCGGGGCGGTCGCTAGTAATTTATAAAATATATGATGGTCAATCTTTATTAACTTGAAATTCACATTTTTTATTCGCGCTGGAACTACAAAATTAGGTGCTCAGACTGCGAGATTTACAAACTATTCCGTATTTCATATCTCTACTAATAGTTTCAAAGAAATTCCTAGGCCATAGTAAAATAATACTTTGAAACCATGGTTTAAAACATGACGTAGCTTTCGGAGTCACGTTAGACCTCACCAAAAGTTCATAACCTTCCTGATGCTCCATAAAATGCCTGTAATACAAACGTCAACATGGTTGTATTTCTTCCAGTTTTATTTCACTGGATGTAAAATAATATATCACATATAAACGAATTAGGCCATATCAATTGCTAAGTATTTTAAAGCACCCGAAATTTAGCAGCGCGCAGCAACTACGGTCGGTAACAAGATTATACTTTCATAGAGTAAATTGTTCGCAAATATATTAAAAGGAGAATATATTTTTAGATTTTCGCTTGCAAGGTCCTCTGCTGAATTGTCGTTTTCCGTCACGTCCTTTTTGGCGCGTTTACGAACCAAAGTAAGTGTACGTGCCGCTCAAATCTCCAAGTTAGGGCCAACACATCTGATCTTAGTACTTGATAAATAATGTATGTTGTTGCTTAGTGTTGCCTGTTATTTAAGACTGGGCAACATTTACCGTGTGGATAAAGCAATAAAATAAATTAGTTTCAACAGGTCTGCTGATGAATTGTTCCTAGTCCATTTTATTGTACATACTTAAATAAATACTCGTGATATGTAATCTTTTACATCAATAGATTTTTGTGGTAGTATTTTTAGCGTGACTTGACTGTTCGAAATAGATCGGCAAAGTTAAGCAAAGCTAGTAGTGGTCATTTGCACGAATGACAGCTAGTTGTGGTACTTACATTAGAGTGCTACTTTGCTTCTCAGAGCACATCATCATCAGCCCTTTATACTGTCCCACTGCTGGACACGGGCTTCTTCTCACTTTGAGAAGGGAAAGGCCATAGTCCACCACGCTGGCCTTGTGCGGGTTAGCAGACTTCACATGTCTTTCAAAAACATTATGGAGAACTATCAGACATGCAGGTTTCCTTACGATGTTTTCCTTAACCGTTTGGCAAGCGATAATTAACAATTTACTCAGATTATTATTAGATTTTTTGTCATTCATCATTTGTTCTTTAATGCTCAAATGAGAAACTTTATAAAAGACACATTATAAAAGTTACACAGGCCAACGACTTCAAACCTCAATCAAACTAGCTAGACGTAGACTATACACATAGGCTTCAAGTATACTTAGAACTATACGAACTTCCGAGCTGTTCGTTGAACTCTATTGCGCTAATATTCTACTTGTCTTCTACCTTGTTTTCTTACTCTTTACTAGAAAAGTAGAAAATAAATATAGTACAGATTAATGGTAATCAACCATCTTTATAACTTTAAGCCTTCTTTATTTTATATCCAGCCTTACCTCACGTAAAATAGACGAGTGACTCATATCTCACCCGATGTAACCAAAGACTGATTTTCGGCTTGAATGTTAACCCAAGTTAGATGTAGTTAGTACTTACCGGTCTGATTTATGTACGCAAGCCTGAAGTCATCACGCCTGTTTAAACTTGTCTGCTAATTGAATTATTGTTTGAATTTACAGAATTTACTGCGCACTAATGAATGGGAGAGCTTAACAAAATTATAATAAGGCTTTGCTACAGACGTTCTGTATTATGTGTTTTATATTTATTTATAGGTATTTCATTATTATAATGAACTCGTTCAGGGGACGTAATTTGTAAATAAATTCCACTAATAATAAAATTTACAGCGTCCTAATTGCTTCATCCATTTTATTTATAAAGGTCTTTAAATAAATCAATTTTGACGTAGGAAAGCAAAATTAAAATGTTTTCACAGAATTTTATCTGAATATGAGATATAAGTTTTTTTTATAAATATTTCATTGTTGGATTCGCTAATTGTAGTTCTTTTAGGATAATACTTAAGTCTGTTGTATTAATAGTTTATAGATTTTTTTGCGTTTTTTACTAATTTAATACGATCATGACATAACATATGATGATAACTACATCTAACATGTTTTGATGCGCGGTTGCAGAGTAACATTTTTTTAGTTTTTTTTCTTCATTTATTACTTTTTTACTTAAAAATTGAAAAAAAAAAAACATTTCTCTCGCCAAGCTAAAACAGCTTTTTGGCGAGATACGCTCGTTAACATTGTAATTCAACTAATATAAACTAAATTAGAATATAAAAAAGTACAACACATTCAACTAATATAAACTAAATTAGAATATAAAAAAGTACAACACCTTAGAACTAAATACCAAATATGTTAATTACTACATATTTGGTATTTAGATACACTCCGGTTAAAGCAAAAAAAAGTACTGAGTCAGAGAATTTGTTTAAATTCAGATCCAGTAGGGTTTTTGACTCGCCAGGAACAATACGATGGGACTAGCAGATATTTTTATCAAACGTTTTAAATACATTAAATTATATTAAATATTATTTGATGTACATACCGTGTAATTCGTGTTTATTTTACCCGTAAACCTCTTATTAGAATTAGAAAGGAGTAATTAATTTTAACGAATTGAAAACAAGGCCTACATATATATTTTTTTGACATGAGCTTGTTCTATAAAATACTTTGCACCCACATTTAAACCACCTTCATAGAACGTGGTAGATTATTAGCTCTTAAATACTTGTAACATGTGAGAGGTACTTTGTTCGTACAAAGGAACCTTTTGTAATTTCTAATGACGCACATACCTGAGTATTAATTATCGTGAAATTGAAATCTTTGCTTAACATGATATAAAAATAGCTTAAAAGTGTTGATAAAAATAGTTTTTGGTGTTGTAGAGCCTTGTTTATTTCAGCACGACCATGAAACGACCGAGCAAGGCTGACAGAGGCCTTATTAACATAATTTCACTGTAAAATACCATAATCTGTACTGTTGGATTTCATTCGGTTACAGAAAAACGTCAAAGAAACAAGTAATTCTCTTGATTTATCATAGGATTTGCATTCTCCTCTTCATATCGGTAAGCAGATGTGCTTTACAATGTTTGGAATTGCTAAGAAGACTCCACCAGGCACTTGATTGCCACTGACACAAGCAATAAAAAAAACATAAAGTCACTATACATTAAAAACAATAATGAAACTGTTTTTATTTTCAGTTTAGAACTAATTTAATGAAAGAGCTTTTCGCCGGAGACAAAATATCACTTAAACATACATACATTTCACGCCTTTTTACCCGACTGCGCGACGCAAAGGAGGGTAATGTGTTTATCAGTCTATGTATGTATGTATGTATGTATGTATGTATGTTTGTTTCTATGTGGCGTTCTAGAGACCAAACGCGTAGGCCGATTTTGATGATTCTTACGTCAATCGATTCGTCTTAACCTTGCGAGTGTCACTAAAGACATGACAGTTATCAAAATTCACCACAGCGTCAACCAGACGCCATATTGTCAAAATGAAAAAAAAATATGTCGATGAACTATGTCATGTGGGGTGTCGTTGAATAGGTATTTTAAAATCATATTTAGGTTTCTTTTACCATTTTTCATTTAAAATAATAGTTTAGGAGATATAACGATGTAAAGTTGATTAACAAAAAAAAATCTCGCTAATTTTCTTACTTATTGATTTAAGTTTTTATTTCAAGTATAAACGATATACAAACACTTGATTGCGAAATTTACCATCTTATAACGAAGTCAATGAATCGCAACTAAAAAGTATAAAATAAAAAATAATTTAAAGCAAAACAAAAAACCCGACTGCATAAAAACTAAAAAGAAAGAAACAAGCCCAGTAGTTTAGAATTCTGTTAAGTAATATGCAGAACAGAACGACTCACAGTCGGGGCCCCTTAGGCAGATTTGAATGTGCCCCGACTGTGAGTCGTTCTGTTCTGCATATTACTTAACAGAATTCTAAACTACTGGGCTTGTTTCTTTCTTTTTAGTTTTTATGCAGTCGGGTTTTTTGTTTTGCTTTAAATTATTTTTACCGTCGGGGTAGGCAGAGATAACGGAACGCCACTTGCTTCTATCCTTACAAACCTCACGCGCTTCCTCTACATTCATTACTCTTTTCATACATGCTCGCCGGTCCCGGGTGCTTCGGACCTTTCCGTTTTTCAGATCGTCACCAATTTGGTCGACGACTGTCCTACGAGGTCGGCCGCGACCGGCTTGCCTATACACGCTTCCCTTATATATTTGGTGAGTCATTCTGTCTTCACTCTTTCGCTCCACGTGTCCAAACCATCTCAGCATTCCTTTCTCATTTCTCGTCGCAACATCTTCTTTCAGGCCACATCGCTCTCGTCTCGTATTACTGCATTCGGATTCTATCATCACTTTAAAACTGCTTTTAATGGGAATTATTTTTCCAATAAAACCAAATCAGTTGGATTTATTCAGGCAGTTCCTCGGTATTCAGTGAATTTCTCGATTTGTCGTTCTAATTGGAGCACGATGCAGTTTTGCCTTTCAGTAGTATTTAGGAAAAAATCTGCAGCCCGCTTTTCCACCAATCAGTCAACTCAGACGTACTTGTAAAGAATAGGGCATCCAATATGTGTGCAGCATTTATGTTGGAGCTTCGACCGGGCGGGGCGGATTTGGCATGCAGATTTTATTGGAGAACAAACACAAAGACCCGGTTTTCAGCACGCCGGAGCGTCATATTTGCCGGGCCAGTAAAGTCCAGTGGCTATACAATTTAGAAGTCGTAGAGTTGTAGTGGGTGTACTGCGACATAATGTGAACATATTGGTTAGGATAAAATAAGCTTAAAACCATATGTTCTGTGTTTTAAATGAGTGCTTTGTAATAACGGAGCAGGACGGTATTTAAAGACACAGACGTCTTAGTCCGAATTTGGTTGCGCGAGTAAACATTTTACTTTTGATTTATTTTTCTTGAAACGAGTAATTAAACAGCAATATTCATGTCATTTACTTCTTAGAGCGATAGCTGAGTGGAGAGACCGACAGACTGCTACACAAAGGGTCTCGGGTTCGAATCCACGGCACGCACCAATGACTTTTCGGAGTTATTTGCGTATTAAAATATATATATTAAATATACATATTTCATCAAAATCTGTGTGGCTTAAATAATAAAATCGATGAGTTAGAGTTATACTTGGAACGTCTAAAATATAAGTTCCATTATTTATGTATTAGCGAGCATTTTGTTAATGATATTTTAATTAAGCTGTTAAACTTAAATGATTACTAAGTAGCATCATATAATACTCGAATTTATAAGCAAAGAGGCGTTACGATCATACTAGCAAGAAAAGATAGAGATTTCGAGGATTTAAAAATATCAAAAAAAAATATACAGAATGGAATGCTTCGAGATTTGTGCTGTAAAAGATAAAGCCACTGGTGTGTGTATTTGTTGTTGTTACCGTAGTCCATACGATAAAAATCTGACTATGTTTATGGACAGTCTAGAACAATTACTTGAACATATTTTTAAATATAACTGTTGTATTTGCGGTGACTTTAATATAAATTTACTAGCAGAAGCAAAAAAAAACACACGATTTTGTTAATTTAATGTCTTGCTATAACTTTAAAGCTCTCATAAATACTATAACATTTATAAAGAATAACTCAGAATCGTGCATAGACAATATATTTTCTAACATTACAAATGACAACATACTATCCTGTAATGTAGACCATAATGATCTAGCGGATGGGCATGCAGGCCTGCTATGCTTCTTAGTTATGCCAAGTAATCAAAATACTAAACATAAAAACACTGCCATATATGTAAAAAAGAGATTATTTAATGTATATAATAAAACTTATTTTAGATTGTTACTTTTACAACAAGAATGCAGTTTTCTAGGCGTCAACAGGTTTGTTAAAAAGCTTAGCGAAACATTTAAGGATGTATTTAAAAGCAAAACAATCAAGTTAAATTCAAAACGCTCTTCTTTAGCGTGGGTTATTCGGGGTATCAAAGTATCTAGTAAAATGAAACGATATTTAGCTGTAAGCAAACATGCTTACCTTAATGTAAGTGTTGTAAATTACAGAAATAAATATATAAGTATATACAGAAAAATACTAAAAAGAGCAAAAAAAATTGCAGTGCAGACACAAATATCTCATTTTAAGAACATTTCTAGAGATATATGGAAAATCATAAACAAACATAGAACCATAACAAAAAAATATCAACAAAAAATTGTGTTAAGAGTAGATGACAAACTAGTGACAGAACCAGTTGAAATTGCAAAACAATTTGCGTCCATTTCCAATATTAATATCACAAAGCGTACGGGAAATAAATCTGCCATAGAAATCTTACAGCAAAATATAGACAGAGTAGATGGGGAGATCCCTTGGCAGCCTGTCACAGCTAAAGAGATTATTACGCTTATAAATAAAATGGAAAATAAGTTATCGTGTGGTTATGATGAATTACCCATAATGATATTTAAAGATAATATAGACATTTTAGCAGACCCTCTAAAATGCTTTTATAATAATTGCATATGTGACGGCATATTTCCAGATCAACTGAAAATCGCCAAAGTGATACCAGTCCACAAAAAAGGCTTAACGCAGGATCCTAAAATGTACAGACCCATATCTCTCTTGCCAACCTTATCGAAGATTTTCGAAAAGTTAATAAAAACTAGACTAATTGGACATTGTAACAGAAATAAAATAATAAATTATAAACAGTTTGGTTATCAATCCGAAGTAGGAACCTAAGACGCGATAGATACGCTAGTTACGGAGGTCAGAAGCAAACTAAATTCAAAACAAATGGTAGCTGGTCTCTTCTTAGATTTAAGTTCCACTTTCGACTCAATAAACCACGACCTGTTGTTGAAAAAGCTTGAGCATTATGGAGTGAGAGGCAAGGCTATTGAACTTCTTAAATCCTACCTAAGAAATAGGAAAATGTACGTTGAAGTAAAACATTTGACACATGTTAGAAATAACAATAATGACAGCAAATTATATACAAATGCGTTATATCACCAGGCGTTTAGGTCTAAATTCGAAAACACTAGGATAGGACTTCTTCAGGGATCAATATTGGGTCCAATTCTCTTTAACATTTTTATTAACGATGTAATAGATTATGTAGAAAACAGTTTAGGCGAACCCACAAAGTTGGTGGTATTTGCAGATGATACTCATGCTATAATTTCCGCTGATAATATCCAAACTCTTAATCAGCACGTATCTGAAGCTTTGAAAGTGTTTCAGAACTGGTTTACTATTAACGGACTTAAAATAAATGCTAGTAAGACGAATTTAATGTTATTTCGTACCACTTCTAAATCTAGGACCCAGCTTAATTGTGCCTTACAAGGAGTCAATGTCAGTATGGTGGAAAGGATAAAGTTTTTGGGGGTACATGTTGATTCCTATTTGAATTGGAAACCAGAACTTGAAAGCATAGAAAAAAGCTTAAGCTCAGCATGTTACGTACTAAGAAGCCTACGAAATGACATTGACATAACACAATTGAAAAAAGTCTATTACGCGTCGATTGAGTCAAGGTTGCGATACAGTATCTTATGCTGGGGAGGTAGCTACGAATATAATATGCAAAAAGAATTTGTGTTACAAAAAAGAGCCATTCGTACCATGGTTTGCATTCGTCAGCAGGAATCTTGTAAAACGCATTTTTTGGATTTGAATATTCTCACTGTACCTTCCTTATACATATTGGTGCTCTTGACACACTTCTCAAAATATGTTCATCAATATGAGACTGAAGAGGAAAGAAAGCTTAGAGAGAGTACAAGAAGAAAAGATTTCAAACAAATTAATATTCCTAACCTAAACATAGTCAAACACGGTACCGCCCACATGTTAGTGAAAATCTTTAATAAACTTTCCGATGATATAAAATTATGACTTTACAAAACAGACTTCAAAACTAAATTAAAGCGTTATTTACTGGAAGGCTGTTTTTATTGTATCAATGACATTTAAATTTCAAATATAACTTACATACCTAAATGAATCAGTAGTTAATGTTAATTAATATTTATATTAGTTGCATTATTTATTGTCGGAAACATTCTTAGCTTTTTGATTCAAGACATTATTACAAATATTATTGCATTGTTTTAAATATGTTGTATTCGTTTATTTATTCAATTTGATTTATAATTATAATTTTTTTTTTAATTTTCAATTGTCATTTGTAATTTTATTATTTCATTGTTTGATTTGTTATTCTTTGACATTTTTTTATTGATTTATTGACTTATTTTTCTTCTTTTATATATATTATTTTTCTGTTTTATTGATTTATTGTATATATTATTGATTGTATTGATTTGTATTTCTTTATTCTATTATTTTATTTTATTGTTAATTTAATTTACTTTCAAAAATTCAACACAATGTAAAAATTGTTATGAATAAATAAATAAATAAAAATAAATAAATTAAATTGTTTATTATTGCTTGCTAATCGGTGGAGGAAAACATCGTGAGGAAACCTGCATGTCTGAGAGTTCTCCATAATGTTCTCGAAAGACATGTGAAGTCTGCCAACCCGCACTTGGGCAGCGTGGTGGACTATGGCCTTACCTTTCTCATAGTGAGAAGAGGCCCGTGCCCAGCAGTGGTAGAGTATAAATGGCTGATGATGATGACTTCTTAGAAGTGAGCGCGCCTTCCCCCGGCAACCTAACTTCCAAATCAGCACGCTGACTAGTTGATATCACCACCGATTTATTATCCATATCCGCGTCTAATATGTAGTTATGTAATTTGTATATACAACGTTCTTGCGTTACTGACTGACTGTCAGACAACGCACAGCCGAAATTAGGCTAAACTACATTAAGCAAGAGAGATATGTCAAGATCGTTGCAAATGGCGCTCCGTAGTCTCTGCCTACCCCTCCAGGAAACAGGCGTGAGTCTATGTATGTATGTATGTATGTACATTACTGGGCGTTAGCTCTTTGGGGAGTGTAGCGGAGCACTTAAAGATTATTATTGAAAATTCCTGCCCTAGGGAGAAAAGGTGGGTAACCTTTTCTCGACACACGCACGGAGCCGTGGGCGAAAACTAATTAAATATATAATTATTTCATGATTCGTTTAGTCCATTCTAGTTACTAAATATTAGAACGAGCCAACAGATCTCATTTATTATTGTCATTATTCCGTATGACATAATAAAGATAGTCACGTTATTCCAAAGCCGATTTCCAACGTAGCTGATTATAATTAATACAACTAATTATTTTACAATAACATCAAATAATCAAACTACATAAAGGTATTAGTAACAGGCTCACAGCTAAATTAAACACTTCATTAATAACTTGGCAATATTCCATAGTAGCTGTAAGTCAAATTGTTGACACTGTGTGTCTCTGTCCGGAGACCAATTATGTCAGTTTGTTTGTTGGTTATAATCGAATCAAATCGATATACCTATGTATGTGGTATATAGTTTATCACGTAGGACGCGAGCGAATTGTTAATTGAGAAATATAGCAGTCGAGTTTAACGAATATATACTGCTGGTAATTATCGTGTTTATATTATTCAAAGTACGTCGTTGAATTAATTGTTTTGAATGTAATTTTTTTTCATACCTTCTATTTTGTGATAATTTTGAATTTGGTATCATTACAATCTAATTAATCATTACAAACTAAGTACACATAGTTAATTTTATAGTGTATAAATATTTTTCAACACAATGTACTTATTGTTATGAAATATATTACTTATGACTTATTCTGTACGAAGAGTGTTCCCCTTCAAAGAATGATCACAACTACTGCATATACACCGTGCATTATGAGTCAGTGTTTTCTCGAAGAGTTTATATACTATGTATTCAACTTTGTAAAGCATTTTATTATTGTTACTTTTCCAGTTAGCACGTTTGAGTAAATCAATATTTACAGCACTACGTACAACATGACTGTCGATGCGTAAGGATCTGTTTGTTATCTACAAACTAGCTTAACCCCTTGTATGCCGGGAACGCAGATCTACGCGAGACACAATAGCTTTTTAATTGTGTCTGGTATTCCGGCATACAAGAGGTTAACTGTCGTACAGGTCACCTTGTAGTGCAGTGAAATGTTGATTTTGACAAAAATAATTTATTGAAAATAGCAAAGGTATTATAGTTTTACTATATTTTGTAAAATAAATGCTAAAGGTAGGTTCTATAGCAGTCTAAAAACACACTTTTCGGGCGGAACATACTTTTTACACACGGTGTAATTCTATTCGGTATAACGTACAGCATTACTTTCATAACTAAGTGATCTGTGATTCAAAATCAAAGCCTGGACAAAGGTACTAATTTGTCCTCATTTATACTCTTATCTCTCGAAACAAAGTTATTAAATTAGAATCACAACATAGATTCTTTACACCGGCTTTCTTTCTCATAATACTTCTCAAACTATGAGTCGCAAAATGGCTCTTTTCGAACAGAAACTTCATCTACGTTCTGCTAAAGTTTTCCAAGGCATAAAATTGTGATATTAGTATAAAATCATAGTAGTAGCGTAATTGAAATGCTAAGTAGCCTGATCTAATTACACCTGTGTTACTTTAGCCGGAGCAGAGTTTAATCAAACCAGACTAGTCGCTAACGGCGAGTCTTTGCACACGTTAGCTTTGGTCATAACAATAAGAAACGGACGATATGAGTCATATTATATATAGTCCAGTCAAAATAGACATTTGTCTTAAACATAATTCGCATAGCGCTGAAAATTGGCAGAGACTTTAAATACATCATTATAATTCAAATGTCATAAATCGCCTTCGATCCTACTTCTGTTTTTTTTTATCCAAGATCAAACATACAAAATTTAGTTTTTTTTATTTTTTTCTCGAAAACGATGAATTTTATCGTGAAAATAGCTTAGACAAAGTTGTAGATCCTACAATTTTGTACAAAAATGTTCAGGACACTAATGATTAAAGTGGAATAGGTTATAAGCAGCAATAGCCTAGTGGAGACACCAACGGACTGCTATGCAGGGGGTATCGGGTTCGAATCCACGGCGTGCACCACTAACTTTTCGAAGTTATGTGCGTATTCAATAGGATATTTGACTAAAAAAATCGAATTAGTCCGTCAGTTAGATTATCGAAAAATATTGGATACTATGTGGCTAGGACGATGATGTAATAAATCAGCGTGTTCATAACACAAATAATCTTGTGTGGCCTGAATGGTAATCGAATGCACTAACCGCTAGTTAAGGTCACTAACCATTAGACAAACGACTAATCATATGTAGTAGGTTATTGGTATATAATTTTGACCGCAGTGCATTCCGTAGGTTTTAACCTCAAGCCCTTTGCAAACAATATGTTGGTCTCTTCACTGGTGTTTTGCTGTTTGTTGCATTATATTTCCTATAATCTTATAAATAATAATAAGCATAAATATGGAAGCTTTTTATTTTGTTTTAGTGCCCTATTAGAATAATACAATACAACTACACACTACTACTACACTTCGTTGTTTGCGCTCAATAGATGCAGACGCGTTTATTGTTTCTGCAGAGCAGTATAATTATAATTGATATTCTTATGACATAGCAAAAAAAAAAAAATAATAATTGTGTCACGAGACTTTCGTACGTTTTTATGTGCAATAACTTAAAATAATGTTTACCGGTACATATATTTGAGTAAGAAGTGTAACTTAAAAAAAATGTCGAGCGCCAGTCCTTTTGCGCGCAGTCAGATCACGTGTAGGAGCCCTACGCCGTCATCACCGTTGCCGTCACCTCGTCCTGAAGACAAACCACCCGCTGCCACTGCCAAGCCGACACTTGAACTTATCACTACAGCAGAAGTAGAAAGATGGATGAAGATAATCAATACTTATCTGACTGAAGTTTGCTCCATTGCTACAGAAAGTAAGCTCAACACAGACTCAAAAGTACGAGTCACAAATATCTGCCGCCAAGTGAGCACTGTTGCATCTGAGATGGCTGTAAACTATCAGTCAGTGAAACAAAAGGCGATGCAAGCACACTCCACCATCCAGCACCTTCAAGAGACAAACAATATCTCAAATACCCTTGAGGAGATTAAGAAAGTCGTGCAAATAAATCATACCCAGACCCAGAAGAATACTTTTGCTGATATGGTTAAAAAAGGTAGCAACAATTTTATTCGCCCCAATACCGTTAATTCAGTGACCATATATCCAGCCGACAAAAGTAAAAGCAGTGATGACACTAAAGCCCTTATCCAGACCATAATCTCGCCCGAGGAAATGAAATTGCATGTACGCGGTGTCAGAAAGACAAAAAATGGCGGTGTAGTCATCAGCACCGAAAATAAGGATGACGTCGAGAAGCTCAAAAGCTCTACAAAGCTTTTAACATCAGGACTTACTGTCGAAGAGCAGACTAAGCGTCGTCCTAGGATAGTCGTTATTGGAGTTCCTACAGCACTCAGTGAAAAAGAGGTCTTCGAATGCATGTTTGAACAAAACTTAGCACAGACATTTCCAGACAAGACAAGAGAGTCCTTCATTGCCTCCATTAAATTGAGTCACAAATCTGGGAAAAAGAACACGTCGGTGTGCAATTATATAATTAAAGTACCACCGGGAATACGAAGAGCCCTTATTAACCAGGGGAGAGTCTTCATAAACTGGACATCATGTCCCGTAAGGGACTTTACCCTTGTTACAAGATGTTATAATTGCCAACAATACGGACATGCAGCAAAATTCTGCCGCGAAACAAGCCCTACCTGTGGTCATTGCGGAGAATCAGGACACGTCATCAAAGAGTGCAGTAAGAAGACATCACCACCTTCCTGCGCCACCTGTATGAAATTCAAAAAGCCCAGTAATCACCAAACTGGGGACGAGAGCTGCCCAGCAAGAAAATAAGCCGAGGACAGGTACCTGAATTCCATCGACTATGAAGGCGCCTGAGAGCGCCACCAACTACAAGTAAAAGCACCGCTTCTAAAGGTACTCGTTAATTATAGTTATGGCTAATAAGCTAATAGATGACTTGGACAACTTCTCTATCTCAGATTCAAAAGTGTGTAATATTGAGGATTATAAAAGCCTACTTCCACCTCATGATAAGTGTCTAACTATTATCTCGCAAAATATTCGTAGTATCTATAAAAACTTTCAGGAACTAGAAATTTTGCTTCATACTATTGACATAACTTGCGACATAATAGTGCTGACAGAATGCTGGTTATCTAATAGATCTGACGCTCTACCAACGTTAGACGGTTATCGACAATTTTGCAGTGATAATCACTTCAATCAGAATGACGGCGTTGCACTATGGTTCGTCTAGAACAAGCTAGCTAGACAAAAACAACTCTTAAATTCCTGGAAGTTAATTACTATTACGAACTCATTACCCCTATACATTGAGGATTACACCTATTAATTATCAATACTACCCTCATTAAGAGCGTCATTAAGGTATGTTTATAAGATGTTGACTATTTAAAGGGCATTCATTTGCATTTTTACATCATATTTGATAGCATTGTTTATGTCACTAAAAGAAATTTGTGAAAGTGTTTTTGTGATGGATTGTATACGTAAGGGTAAGTAGTTATATTTTATTTCATTTTCAACATGGGAACTTCATTCTTTAGTCTTATAAAATGAAATGTTTGAATTTTCACCCACTTTTTTACTCATTTTTTCAAATTCATCGGTCAAATAATAACATGTCCCCACTTGTCCCCACCGTAGAACCTATCATATACGATTCTCATAAGTGTCTAGTAGTTATACGTAAAAAAATTCATTGCGATATATTTGCACAACTAATTTTTATTTATTTTTTTCTTTCAACAGTTTTTACCGTCTCAAGAATGGATTTTTTCGAAGAATGGCTGAAACACCCGAAGGAAACGCGGAATGAGGAGCTCTTTCGGTTTATATCTTTGAGATATAATTTTGATGGTGTTACGGAGCAGTCTCTGCGAGATATTAAAGTACTAATCTCAAGATATTCAACGAAATTTGCTGAAAAGTGGAGCAGCTGTGGAAGAAATCGAGAGCGATTCCTACAAAAGTATTCGACGTGGCTGGAGGGTCTTGACATATCTTTCGATGTGTCCGTTTATTTATCTCTGCCAACTACATCTGGAGAACCGGGACCCGGAAGACCTACTAAAGATTTTGAACATTCTAGTCTCAAAACGAAGAGACGACGTGTAGACGATCTATTACAGTCCAGAAGTGCTAGTGAATTAATTTACGCCGCTGAAGTGTCAGCTCGAATCTCGGGTCAGAGAAGTGTAGCACGTCAAATTAAAGATGTGACTAGTGATCCTTCAATAACCAAGACCACGAGTGAAGAAAGTGCCCCCAGGAGTTTAACAAGTGAGGAAGCTTTAGCGTACTACGTTGATAGTAAATCAAGTAGCCATAGCTATAAGCAGACTCGGAAGTGGAGTATTAAAGCTGGACATAAGGTGTTTCCGTCAATGTACAGTGTTAGAAAGGCTAAAATAGCCTGCTACCCGTCAGGTGAACAAATTACAGTCAATGAAACGCATGCTGAAATCAAAGTTCAGGCAATTCTTGATAAGACTGCCGAACGTTTAGTTTCAGCACAACAAGAAGTTGTTCATAGTCTGTTACCTTGCACGTCATTCACATTAATCAGTAAATGGGGTTGTGATGGAAGTTCCGGTCATAGTATGTACAAACAAAAATTCACTAATTGTGACGATAGTGACGAGTTTTTATTTGTATTTTCTTTCGTTCCTCTTCAATTGAAAGATGAAAGTGGTAATATTGTGTGGCAGAATCCTCGGCCCTGTTCTACAATGTATTGTCGGCCAATAAAGTTTATCTTTTCTAAGGAAACGAAAGATTTTACGATTTCGGAAACCAATAAGGTTTTAGAAGAGATAAACGCTTTATTGCCGACAACCTGCAAGGTGATGGAGACCGAAGTATCTGTCACACATGTTATGCTTTTAACAATGATTGACGGAAAAGTTTGCAATGCTCTGACCGAAACTTCTTCCTCACAAAAATGTTTTATTTGTGGGGCAACTCCAACAATGATGAATGATCTGTCAAAAGAGTTTGCTGCGGACAAAGATAATCTTGGTTTTGGTTTGTCTACGTTGCACGCTTGGATAAGGTGCTTTGAATGCTTGCTTCACATTAGCTATCGACTAAATATAAAAAAATGGCAGTTAAGAACAGCCGAAGACAAAGCTAGTGTGAAACAACGTTCAGATGACATTAAAAAACGATTTAAAAGCGAAATGGGCTTGATTGTAGACAAACCAAAACCAGGGTTCGGTAACACTAATGACGAGAACACCGCGCGAAGATTTTTTGGAAATCCCGAGGCTAGTGCCGATATTACAGGGTTAGATGTTTCACTAATACAAAAATTTGGCATACTACTTCGCACTTTATCATCGGGATATGATATAAATATTGAAAAATTCGTTAACTTAGCTCAAGAAACTAGACAACTTTATGTAAATCTCTATTCATGGTATTACATGCCCGCTACTGTCCACAAAATACTTTTGCACAGTGGCGAAGTAATTAGATCGTCCCTTCTACCTATAGGCCAGCTTTCCGAGGAAGCACAGGAAGCTCGGAATAAGGACTGCAGAAGATTTCGTGAGCACAACACACGAAAGCGATCACGGGAGGCTACGAATAGAGATTTACTTAATATGTTATTGATAACATCTGACCCTGTAATAAACGGTTTACGAGAAGTTCCTCGGAAGAAAATAGGTACGCTTCCAACTGAAGTATTAGATTTAATTGTCCCACCTAGCTGTAAGGAACAAAATGTTAATATGATTTCTACTTTTCATAGTTCTGCCCCTCACGATCATGACTATTCAATGGATGATTCATCTGATGATAGTGATGATAATGAGTAATAGATTTAGTTCTTAGATATTTTATGCATCTGTTATTAGATTTTATAGCGACGTCGAGGGATAAATCACTTTATAAAATGTTCAAAAAATATATTATACACATATGCCCGATAAATGTTTTTTTTTTCATGATACCAGCTCAAATGACAAACTGCCTTGAAAAAAGTACCAAAAACCTTATATCTTTGCTTATTAACCGCATCTAGACATAAAAATCAAATAAAATAATTTTGTCTAGCTAGCTTGTTCTAGACGAACCATAGTGCGTTGTAGTATACATTAGAAAACATCTAAATGTAGTTATAGAAAAACCTCATATTGACGAAAGCAACTGTCTGCTCATTAAAGTTAACCAAGAGACTGCCATAATCTCTTTGTATAGGCCACCATCTCTTAGTACAGATAAGTTTCTTAATTCCCTTGATTTAGTACTAAACAGTTTATCATCTTACAAGAATATAATTATAACAGGTGACTTAAATATAAATATTTTGTCTGGGAGAAATGACGTCCGAGGACATGATTATCTTAATGTCTGCTCTTTTCATGGTCTCTTGCCAGCTCATACTCTTCCTACGCATCAAAGTGGATCATGCTTAGACCACTTCATTATCAAAACAATGCATCCATCACGCACCTTGGTCATTAACTCTTCAATCACAGATCACCGCACTATTCTATTATCTTTACAACTATCATTTCCTAAACATAAATGCACATCCAGCTATACTAAAATAAACATGGAGCACCTTGCAATTGATATACCTAACATAGATCTTGACCCCGTTTACTATTGTGCTGATCCTAATATTTCACTCGATTACCTCATAAACGAAATACAAAGTGCAATTCACAAAAATACTACTACTATAAAATTATCTAACAGACATAAAATAACAAAACCGTGGATTACACAAGGTCTTTTGCGCTGCATAAGACATAGAGACAAATTGCACTCGAAGGCTAAGAAAGCACCCGATAATGAAATTATCTGTATGTCTTACAAGCGATATCGCAATTTTTGTAACAACCTCCTAAAAAAATTAAAGATTCAATACAACAAAGCTGAACTAGAAAAGGCGGGGCATAACAGCAAATTAGTATGGAAATTTATAAAAAAATGCACCTTCACCACTAAAAATCAAGAACCACCATTAGATTTACTTCAATCCGAATCAAATCCCACACTGGCACTTAACAAAATAAATATGTTTTTCGCTAACGCTGGCAAATCACTTGGAGAAAGAATCTTGCACCAAAGAAACTTCTCATTGCACGACACCTGTAACAAATCATGTAACTCCGCGCTTAAATCTTTTGTATTATTAGATACTGACGTTGACGAAGTCGTTCAAATAATAAAAGGACTAAGGGATACTTCAGCAATAGGGTGGGATGGCATTTCTACCTCTATAATCAAAAGATTTAAGCACTTCCTTGCACCTCCACTAACCCACATTTTTAATATATGTTTGTCTGAAGGTATATTTCCGAAGTCTTTGAAAAAAGCTATTGTTATCCCAATATACAAAACGGGAGAAAGAAGTTGTGTAAACAACTATAGGCCGATTTCAATCTTGCCAGCATTATCTAAAGTCTTGGAAAAACTAATAAATAATCGATTAGTGAAATACCTGGAATCGAACAATATACTTTCAGACAGGCAGTTTGGTTTTAGAGCGCATAAATCAACAAACCAGGCAGTTCACATGGTTACTGATCACATTGTGGCTAACCTGGATAAAGGGATGCATACTATTGGGATCTTCCTAGACCTTGCCAAAGCTTTTGACTCTGTTTCAGTTCCAGGTCTATTAAGAAAGCTTGAGTATGTGGGAATAAGAGGCACACAATTGCAACTACTTACTGACTATCTTAGCGACAGATGTCAGTGTGTAAAACTAGGCACAAACCTTAGCGTGGATATTCCTAATCCCCCCTTTGGGGTGCCTCAAGGGAGCATTTTAGGAGTAACTTTGTTCCTAATATATATTAATGACCTATGTAACCTAAGTCTTCATAATGGTGTCGTTGTGTCTTATGCAGATGATACGGTACTATTATTCACAGGAAATACTCGTACTGAGGTATATACACATGCTCAACTAGGTTTCAATACTGTAAATAACTGGCTTTTTGACAACATACTAACTTTAAACACCCAGAAAACAAAATATATCCACTTCTCAATACGTAACAATAACATTAATGAATCACCTAACAACACTATATTCGCTCACGACAGTAAATGTAATTCATCTGCTGACGTTGCATGCTCCTGCCCTACTTTAGAATCTACACAATGTATCAAGTACCTTGGAATAACACTTGACAACAATCTTAATTTCCGCATTCACATAGACCTCTTATGTAAAAGAGTACGGAAATTAATATTTATTTTCAAAACAATGCGTAGCGCTGCAAATTTTAAATTAATAAAACAAATCTACCTGTCATTGTGTCAGTCAATTATAGCCTACTGCATTACTTCATGGGGAGGGGCATCCAAAACCATCTTATTGCCACTAGAACGCGCTCAGAGAGCTATTCTAAAAGTGGCGACGTTTCGACCTTACATATTTCCTACCTATGAATTGTATCAGTCCACTAATGTTCTAACTGTACGTCAATTGTTCATACTGCACACCATACTAAAACAACACGCACTAATTCCATTCAAACCACTGCCCCCGGACAAGAGACGGAAAGATCTAGTCTGTACTAAGTTTCATGGTAAACATGTCTTTATAAATAGATTTTTCTTATTCATAGGCCCTTTTTTATACAATAGATTAAATAAGTTACTAGATATATATAATTTTAGTTATAAACAATGTAAAATAATCATAACTAGACACTTACAAACAATGACCTACTCCGATACTGAGAATTTGCTTACTGTCATAAAATAATCACCTACTATTCAATAGCCTCGATTTTAATTATTATTGCATCAATGTTAAATTTAAGCGTATGCACATTTGTTTTATTTGCACAATTATATTACATAAGTACAAAATAGCCTGAAACACAGGTGAAAACCTAGTTCAGGCAATTAATTTTAAACACTAGATAGCAAAGTAACAATAACCTATACTGGCTTTAAACTACCTATATGTTAAGTATTTATTGTTTATTAGATTATAAAGTATTATATTATTATAAGATTATCCAGACCTAATGTATCCATCCACTGTAAACATTATTTTTGAATAAAGATTATTATTATTATTATTATTATAACTCAAAATATTCATTTTTAACTCAAGAAGGCCGTTTTATGTTCTTGTTAATATTGACGAAGTCGTTAATGACTTTTATAGCCATCAGTTTCAATTAAATTAAATTCTCTAAAAGAGAATTAATTTAAAGCCCTAATAAAATATACAATTCTCAATTACCTGGAGTATCGCTTTTATTTTTATGGTTAGCATCTTAGTGTAAATTAATAAAATACATTTTGTAGACTAATTCTTGATTATTACTTTGCTGCCACACTAATTCCATATGTGATGTCATGAGTAATAGTCACATGTCCTGAGTAATAGTCATCCTGAGACCTGTCTTGAGTAGTCTTCACGGACCTTTTATTATCGCCGAGCTTAAACCACCGAAACTACATATAAAAATGAAATTAAGACATTGTGTTCGATTTACTTCATATTTCACTACTCATCATCATCCTCCTAGCGTTATCCCAGTTTCAATCTGGGGTCCGCTTACTAGTCTAACCGGATTTGGCTGAAAATAAGCTTTTCCACAAAGCGACTGCCTGTCTGACCGCCGCAACCCGAAGGAATAGCGATATTCCATGGTTAATTGTAGTGTCAGTTTATTTAGAAGGTACTGACGAACTCTATCGACTGTCAAAGAACTTCATGATAACCGGAACCGACGGCTTAACGTGCTCTCCGAAGCACGGGACAAGCGTTAATTAATAATTTAATACGCACATAACTCCGAAAAGTCATTGGTGCGCGCCATGGATTCGTACCCGATACCCTCTGTCCGGCAGTCTGTTGGTATCTCCACTAGGCTATCGCTGCCTTCATGTTTCACTACTAAGCAGGTAAAATAGGGGTAGAAAGTTTGTAAATCTCCTGATATTAAAGCTAACATTGTTTGTTGCTAACACTATCAAAACTACATATACATATTACACTAAACCATATCGTCGTTAAAACTGCAAGAAGCCGTACTGGGTAAGAATGTTCATATTAAAAAGCAGACGCCTAAGACGTTTGTAATATCATCACGTAGAAATGCCATGATCTCGCAGTAATAGTTACTGAAACGGGATGCAGGAATTTAATTTTACTAGTATTTTCAAAGGCGGGCTAAGAACTTAATTAAACTGAGTAAGCCTCTTTTACTGGAGCTTCACATAATAAATTATATCCGGATTATGTTGAGATGGGCAACTTAATAACAATATGGTATGAAGTTGGGCTGAGTAAGAAAAGATGGACAATTAAGAGCTGGTTTCTTGTCTTGAAGAATCTGTACCGTGTATGTGATGTGATAAGCGTGTTCGTGCGTTGCTATGGCCGTGGTCGGTGCAAATTGAGATTTACGGACTCACTTGGATAACTTATTATTTTTCTTGCTAGATCCAGTAAAGGTAAAGATAAAGGTTTGTAACCCACATTACTTTAGTATATTTGAAAGATGGTTAAAATAATATCAAAAGAAAATGAAGTGAGCGGTAAATTCATTCCACAGTGAATAAAGACATAAAGACATAAAGACATATTTATTTCTGCATTTTGGTTGTTTACAACACTTATACATGTCAAAACCCTATTCTAGATGATGCCGGCTTTTCCTAGCTAAATGACTTCTTGAGAAGAAAGGCCGAAACAAACTCAGAGTCATTTTTTTTGTCACTTCATTTTGTTTAGTATTTTCTTCATCTTTTAAAGTCCAGACAAAAAAAAGGGTTTAGTATGCAAGTACAATGCAGGAAATCATCTGACGCTTTTGACTGACTCGGCCCACTGATGGCCCGCATTCAACAGCAGTCGTACGGCTCAACCTTGATTGAGGGAGCCAGCACGATCTGTATCGCTATGCCTCCACGCCATCAGAAGGTGTATGCATAAGCATGTCAGCCTAAGTCATCAGACAGGTTGCCACAACTATATGTTTATATGTTTAATAATGCCCACATCATACTCACAACTTTACAAGCTAATACATAGTAAAATACATGTTGCAAACAATATGTAAAAATAATAAAATTTTAACAATAAAATGTCATATTATATTTAAAATGTCAAAAAATATTATTGAATGTCAATTCAGGAATAATAATATATTACTTAAGTAATTTTAAAAATAGTAAAAATTTTAACAATAAAATGTCATATATTTAAAATGTCAGATAATATTATTGAATGTCAGTTTAAAAATAATAATATATTACTTAAGTAATTTTTAAATGTCAAAAGAAAATAAATAAAATAACAATGTCAAAACAAAATAAATAAAATTACAAATGTCAAATTAAAAATGTCAAAATGTAAAAATATAAGTATTACAAATGTAAATAAAAATATCTTGTCACTAATTTCAAAATGTCAAAATTCATAATTTTTAAACTCAATTCCAGGCATTTTTGTCTGCTAAATAATCTTTAACTGTGTAATAAGCTTTTGAACACAAGCTCTGTTTAATAAATACTTTGAATTTATTAATACTTAGTTCCTGAATATTGCCTGGAATTTTGTTGTAAAAACGTATGCTTTGACACTTGTAGGAGTTACTTATTTTTTGTAGTCTAGTTGAAGGTAGAACAAGTTTGTTTTTATTTCGTGTGTTTAATTTATGAATGTCGCTGAATTTGGAAAACATATTTATATTTTTCCTGACATATAACAAGTTCTCATAAATGTATTGAGATGCGACAGTCATTATCTTAATTTCTTTAAATTTTTCCCTCAGTGAATGCCTTGAACCAAGACTGTAGATTACACGAATAGCCCGCTTCTGCAGTACAAACACAGTTTGAATGTCAGCTGCGTTGCCCCATAATAAAATGCCATATGACATTATGCTGTGGAAATAACTAAAATATACTAATCTGGCCGTATCTATATCAGTTAACTGACGAATTTTATAAACCGCGTACGCTGCAGAGCTAAGTCTATTCGACAACTGACCTATATGTGGGCCCCACTGTAGCTTAGAGTCTAAGGTTATGCCTAAGAATACGGTGTTATCTATAAGATCCAACTCTTCTCCATTCAAACATATGTTAGATTTAACTTGTTTTACATTCGGTCTTGAAAATCGTATACATTTTGTTTTTTTTTCATTTAACAGTAAATTGTTAGCAGTAAACCATTGAACTACTTTAGAGAGAGCGTTATTTACATCGTCATTATTTGATTGTTGTCCTCTAAGTTTAAAAATAAGTGATGTATCATCAGCAAATAACACTATCTCTTCATTATTTTGCATAATGTATGGCAAATCATTAATATATACAAGGAAAAGGAATGGACCAAGAATTGAACCTTGCGGCACTCCCATTGTGACCACTGAACCCATAGAAACTTTTCCATTTACCTCAACTCTCTGTATCCTATTACTCAGATATGATGTTAGGAGATCCAAAGCAGTGTTCTTAACTCCATAGTAATGTAATTTCCTGATCAATGTTTCATGAAAAACGCAATCAAAAGCCTTTGATAAGTCACAAAAGACTCCCAGAGCATCATGCGACTCCTCCCAGGCATCAAAAATACTATCTAAAAGCTCAACTCCAGCCTCGGTAGTTGAGCGACCCCTAGTAAAACCAAATTGTTTTTCATGTAACAGCTTATTGTTATTAAAATGAATTTGAAGCTGACCTAGAATTAATTTTTCAAAAATTTTACTAAACGTGGGTAGCACAGATATTGGCCTATAATTTGTGGGGTCAGATGTGCTACCTGATTTAAATAACGGAATTACTTTACTACTTTACATTTGATCAGGAAACACACCACAGTCAATGCATCTATTGAAAATCATTGCCAGTTCAGGTGCTACTGTGTTGATTATGGATTTCGTAATCACAACAGAATTGCCCCAAAGATCACTAGTCTTCTTCAAATTAAGACTATTAAAAGTTTTTACAATATCTCTGTCAGTGACATAACTAAAACTAAATTCAATGTTACACTATACATTTTGTTTCAATAGAGATTCGGCGTCAATAGGGGACGAGTTGAGGGATTTAGTGGTTGAGACTGGAATGTCTGTGAAGAAATTTTCAAATGCTGTGGCAACCTCAAAATCTGACTTTAATATCTTTTTATTTAATTGAAGAGTGTAATCGTTACTTTTAATCTTGACCCTTCCAGTCTCATTGTTTATAATATCCCACGTTGCTTTTATTTTATTGTCACTGTTTTTAATTTTTGATCAGTGTCAGAGAAGAAGAAAGCTTGGTCAGATTGGTTGGCTGCCAGAGCAAATGAAAGAATGGGAAAAGCAACGAGTGTAGACATAGATGAAGCAAAAAAGGAGTTTGTTAGGTCAAAAAGAATAGTGAAAGAAATGGTTAAAAGGAAAAAAGAGGAAAAGAAAGATGAGTTTGATAGCAGATTATCTGACGATTTCCAGAGGAACATTAAGTTTTTCAGGAAATCCGTTTGTGCAGTTCGAGGAAGAACTCAATCTTCAAAACACACATCCATCAGAGACGAGAATGGAAGTATAGTAAATGGTGAATTGTGCGTGCTGAAGAGATGGAAAGAGTATTTTGAAAGTTTATTCGAAAGAACGGCGATAGAGACACCGATAGCTGAAGTGAATTGTAATGATAGCAATGATGAAAGCGATATTGGCGTGGATGAGATCGTGAAGGCACTGGGAAGTATGAAAGTAGGTAAGGCTGCAGGATATGATAGGATTACAGTCGAAATGCTGAAGGCTGGACAGGGCATCATAGTTGGTCAGTTGCAGCGGTTATATAACTTGTGTTGGAACACCGGCCGAGTACCTAATGACTGGACCACAGCTATAGTTGTGCCTCTTTATAAAGGAAAAGGCTCGCAACAAGACTGCAAAAACTATAGAGGCATTAGCCTTCTCAGCATTGTTGGCAAATTGTATGCAAAGGTACTTATTGAAAGAGCTATGGAAGAAACCGACAAGAAAATATGGGATGTACAAGCGGGATTCCGAAAGGGTATGGGATGCACGGATCAGGTTTTTTCCTTGCGAAGCATAGCCGGAAAATTTTTGGCCAAAGGTCAAAAGGTCTATTGTGCATTCGTGGATTTGGAAAAGGCTTACGATAAAGTGGTGAGGAATGAAATGTGGTCGGTGCTGTCAATGAATGGGGTGGACAGCAGCCTCATTCAAGCTCTGAAATCCCTTTATGAGGATTCTAGAGCTTGTCTGAGGATAAACGGGGCATACACTGACTGGTTTACCATCGATAAAGGTGTTAGACAGGGATGTGTAGCGTCGCCGTGGCTGGTTAACCTCTTCATGGACAGTTGTTTGCAAGATTTAAAACATAGTGACTGCGGATTAAGGATGAATGGGTTACTCGTCAAATCCTTTATGCTGATGATCAGGTTATACTTGCATCTTCAACGGAGGAGTTGCAGGAGATGGTAACAATCATGCATCGTGCGTTAGAAAGGAAAGGAATGAAAGTGAATGTAAGTAAAACGAAAGTTATGGTTTTTGAAAAGGAGGAATGCGTTACGGCTTGTAATGTTTTGATCGATGGACAGCGAGTGGAACAAGTGAATGAGTTTGTTTACTTAGGTACGTTGTTTACAAGAGATGGTAAGAATGAAGCAGATATTGAAAGGAGAGTTAATGCAGGTAATTGTGTGAATGGAGCTATGAAGGCGTTTATGAACAGTCAAAACGTGTCCAAAAAGGCACGTTTGTCTGTACATAGAGGTGTGTTAGTGCCTACCCTTATGTATGGTAGTGAAAGTTGGGTATGGCAGAAGAGATTTGAAAGTAGAATAAATGCTGTAGAAATGAGAGCACTGAGAAGTATGTATGGTGTGTCTTTGACCGACAGAGTAAAGAATTGTGTGATACGAGAGTGGTGTGGGGTAAAAGAAGATGTAGTGACAAGCATTGAGAAAGGCATGTTAAGATGGTTTGGGCACATGGAGAGGATGGATGACGATAGACTGACAAAGAAGATATATCAGGCTAGTTTGAATGGGACAGGACAAAGGGGAAGACCTTGGAGAACGTTCTCTGACCAGATTGGAGACATCCTGAAAAAAGGACAAGTCAGAAGTACCCTTAACAGAAGAGCATGCATGAGAAACTTGATGGGAGTGAGTGAAGCAAGTGAGGTATGTCAGGATCGTTGCAAATGGCGTTCCGTAGTCTCTGCCTACCCCTCCGGGAAACAGGCGTGAGTCTATGTATGTATGTATGTATGTTATCTGAAACTAAAGGTGAGATACCTTATAATTCACCTTAATTCGTTTTTCAGTGAATGAAATGAAATACTTCTTTATTTCGTGTAAACTTTGAAAGTACTTACGAAACGTCATTAAAAAGAGATATTTAATACAATTATTTTTGTGTGTCGAATTAGAACAGCTCAGTCCCAAGCGTTTTGGTCGTCTTTATAGTCAGATATTTTATAATAGGCTTTTGAACATAATTTCGCTTTTACAATAATTTCGAACTTATTTATAGATAGGTCTCTTATATTATAAGGGAGCTTGTTATAAAAGCGTATACATTGCCCCATAAAACAGCTACTTATTTTGTGGAGACGAGTGCTATGAACTGCGAGATTATTTCTGTGTCTTGTATTTACAGAATGTATATCACATTTTTTGCAAAATTTGTCAATATTTTTATGTACATATAGCAGATTTTCATAAATATATTGTGATACAACAGTTAGAATGTTTATTTCTTTGAACTTTTCTCTTAGAGAAACTCTTGGACTGAGGTTATAAATTCCCCTTACAGCTCTTTTCTGCAGAACAAATATTGTATTTAGGTCTGCAGCATTCCCCCAGAGAAGAATCCCATACGACATTAAGCTATGAAAGTAACTGAAATAAACCATTCTAGCTGTTTCTAAATCTGTGAGGCGTCTAATTGTCTTAACTGCATAAGCTGCAGAACTGAGTTTGCCCGAAAGCCTTTCTATATGTGGACCCCATTGTAGTTTGGTGTCCAGCAACAATACCTAAAAACATGGTTGTCTCGACGGGCTCAATCCTAGATTCATTAAGTTGTACATTGGTTGGCATATGTTTAACATTGGGCATTGAAAATTTTAAAAGTTTAGTTTTCTTATTATTAAGTAATAGATTATTAACATTAAACCAATTGACAACTTTAGAGAGTGCATTGTTTACTTCGTCAAAGTAACTCTGTCGTCGTTTAATATTAAAAATCAAAGAGGTATCATCAGCGAACAATACAATCTCATGATTATTCTTAACGTAATGAGGTAAATCGTTAATATATATCAAGAATAGAAATGGTCCGAGAATTGAACCCTGCGGGACACCCATTTTCAAAGCAGAACCTGGCAATGTCTTACCATTAACCTCGACCTTTTGGATTCTGTTGCCCAAATAAGAAGTCAGGAGATCTAGAGCTTTATTTTTAATGCCGTAATGATATAGTTTCCTGATAAGAGTATCATGATGAACACAATCAAAGGCTTTTGACAAGTCGCAAAATATACCTAACGCATCTTGCGACTTCTCCCAAGCTGCAAAAATACTTTTCAGTAACTCAACTGCTGCGTCAGTAGTTGAACAACCACTCGTAAATCCGAACTGTTTCTTGTGAAGAAGATTATGTCTATTGAAATGGCTAAGTAGCTGACTAAGAATTAGTTTCTCAAAAATTTTGCTAAGTGTTGGCAATACAGAAATAGGTCGAAAATTTGAGGGGTCTGATGTGTCACCAGATTTAAATAAAGGTGTTATTTTGCTATACTTCATTAAATCAGGAAATGTTCCAGAAGTGACACAATCATTGAACACTGTTGCAAGATGTGGAGCAATTAATGTAATAATAGACGAAACAGTCTTTACTGACAATCCCCACAGATCCTTTGTCTTTTTCATATTAATAGTTTTAAATTATTTAAGAACATCATCTGTAGTAACAGCAACAAATTCAAAGGCCGTAACACATTCCGGCACGCAGTCTTTAAGCAGCATTTCAGCAGACATGGAAGACGATTTGAGTGACGCTGTAGTTACAATGGGTATATTAGCAAAAAACTTTTCAAATTCCGTCGCTACTTCCAAATCCTCTGCAATACTCACATTATTGATATTTAGTAGGTAGTCGCGACTGCGTGTTTTGGCTCTACCAGTTTCGCTTTTGATCACATTCCAAGTTGCTTTTATGGTATTTTCAGCGCTTTTTATTTTATTTTTCAAATAAATTGATTTTGCAGCATAACAAGCTTGTCTAAATGTTTTTGAGTATTTTTTTACATAATTAATAAAGGCTGGACTATTATTAAAAGTTTTTTCATTATAAAGTTCATAATTATAACCTAATCCGACTTTTATGAATGCCTTCAGTTGCCCAATCACTAAACATCAGACGGTCAGTTACATTTAATTTTTTAGGTTTAAATACAGTAGAAAATTCATCACTAATCAATTTAAATAATGAATTATATAACTGATCCGGATGGTCATGAATAGGCAACCAACGCATTTTATTTGATAGATTATTTTTTAAAAGTTCTAATCGGTTTTCCTTTATAGGTATAAAATTAATAATTTTACTCTGAATCTTAGGGCTTTTTCTTGGACAACAGACTAACTGCCCACAGTGATCAGACTGTAACATATTAATTAAGGATTTTTGTAAAGGCTTAGTGTTAATAAATATATTATCAATACAGGTAGCACTTGTGGCAGTCACTCTAGTTGGTTCTAAAAAAGTATGACTTAAATTGTAAGATTTAAATAGATTTAAGAAATCAATTGATAAAGAACATTTTTCTAAAATGTTAATGTTGAAGTCACCACCAATTACTAGAAAACTTTCAAAATGTGCACATGGAGGCTTGTATACACTCATAACAATGAACTGATCAAATTCGACACAAGATATCTCTATAACTCGCTCAACAGAGAGGCTCACAATATCAGACCTTTCTTTAAATTTTAAAAGTTTATTTATTATAATAACGAGCCTCCTCGAATAAATTTTTCTCTGCTGAATGAGCTTGCAACCTGGTGGTTGTTGAAATTGAAAATGAACTGGTGGCTTTTTAGCCAATGTTCTGTAATACATAAAATATCAATATTGTTACAGTTCATGAACAATTCCAACTCTAACTCCTTACCCATCAACCCTTGTATATTTTGATGCACCAGGTTAATACAATTTTTTAAATTATTTTTTGTACAATGTGTGGTTGATGAAAGTGTGTTTTTATTACTTATATTTAAATTTATCAATGTCTTGTCTATGTTATTGCCAGAGATTGACTCTATTGTCTCATAACTTAATTTAAAGGATTTGGAACAGATTCCAAGCTTATATTCAATGTCAAGTTAGACTGCTCAATAAAAACAGTGTTATTAGCCAAATTTTTGGCTGTGTTATTAATATAATATGCTAGCGATGATGCTATTTGTCTTTGAATATATTGAGATAGATAGCAACTATCACATGTCAAATAAAAACTTCTAATGAAAGCATTAGAGTCAATAAAGTCAATAAAATCATTGTATAATGTCAATGTATGTAATTTACAATTTAATTTATATCTATAGTCATTTTCGGCCTGTGGCAATAACTTACTGTAGGGAAATGCAAGTAAAATAATTTTTCTAACTTTTAGGTGTAATAATTGGTCAAAATACCTTTTAATAGTATTAAGATTTGTATTACCCCTTCTCGCAATAAATATGATTATTGTTGAATTAGGACAGTATGTTCTACTCAAGATGTTTTGTAAAATATGTGAAAAACTTGCTCCAGGCATACAAAAGTTGGTAACGGTTTGACCTGTCCTTTGTCTCAACAATTGACTCATGTTCCTACCTATCTCATCACTAAACATTACTAAATTGTTGGTGTTTGTCTTTGTATTGTGATGTGAGAAGGAGGTGCTATCATTAATGAAGCTGTTACTCATCACCGCTGACTGAGATAACATTGCAGAACTATCATTCAAAATGGTAGGCTGAGAACAACTTTGTGGTTTCAAGCTAGGTTCACTGATCTGATTATTAGTAGTAAGCGATAGGAGTCTTTGCTCATTGTATTTACACAAATCCACTGAATGGAAGGACTAAGAGTATAATTTATCAGAAGTAGTATCAATTCGTCTACCAAGTAATTTATGGCGTTCCTCCTTATAATGCGGAAAAAACTAAGTACAAAAAAAAATAAAATTCCCTATCAAAACAAACCTGCAAAGATAAACAAAATAAACAAGTAGACAGGGGAAGGTCGGAAGTCATAAAAAGAAACTACCCGTCGTTCTTCAACTTTCGCTCAAACTTTAGATGGTCACAATATTTTCAAATAGTATTAAAATCGAACGCTCAAAAACATAACTTTGGACAAACAATGCTTGTTGTTTTCGACTTTCACTTGATGTAGGTATACGAAAACATTTTTGTATGTGATAAATATTGAAATGTTTTTTTAAATTATTGTTTTATTTATGTGTAAATAAATCCCTTTGTGAGGATTCTAGAGCTTGTGTGAGGATAAACGGGACATACACTGACTGGTTTACCATCTACACTGGTATTAGACAAGGATGTGTAGCGTCGCCGTAGCTGTTCAACCTCTTCATGGACAGTTGTTTGCAAGATTTGAAACAGTGATTGTGGATTAAGGATGAGTGATTTACTTGTCAAATCTTTCCTTTATTCTGATGATCAGGTTATACTTGCGCCTTCAGCGGAGGAGTTGCAGGAGATGGTAACAATCATGCATGGTGCGTTAGAGAGGAAAGGAATGAAAGTGAATGTAAGTAAAACGATAGTTATGGTTTCTGAAAAGGAGGAATGCCTTACGGCTTGTAATGTTATGATCGATGGACAAAGAGTGGCGCAAGTGAATGAGTTTGTATACTTAGGTACGTTGTTTACAAGAGATGGTTAGAATGTAGAAGATATTGAAAGAAGAGTTAATGCAGTTAATAGAGTGAATGGAGCTCTGAAGGCGTTTATGAATAGCCAAAACGTGTCCAAAAAGGCACGTTTGTTTGTAAAGGCATTATGTGTAAATAGGCACCTAGTAGAAGTTTAATTTTCATCACGAATCGACAAAACAATAAACATATGGGTATAGTTGATTGAATCAGGTGTTACTTGGCGGAACTCCATTGTAACCTAATGGAACTATTGCAATAGAAAAAGGTTGACAATACCGAACTCCTCTAAAAGTTGGGCTTGGCGATGGGCAACGACTCATGAGTCGTTGCCCATCGCTCCTGAGGATGCCTCGTGCAGAGGCGAAACACGTGTCGAAGAATAGTCGGCGCATACAGCGGGATACTGCAAGTCAGGTATCTTCCTGGAACCCATACCATTCCTATATCCCTTATCCTTTTAGAGGAGTTCGGTATTGTCAACCTTTTTCTATTGCAATAGTAGATTCATGCATCCGAACGTGCGACTATGCAGACGCGTTTTAGCTAACGTTAAAATGAATTAAAATAATTACGGCCAATAATTATTTTTACCAAATTGCAGTGTCAATAAGTAAATCGAAGTGTGTCGCGAGTGATTTGTGCATACCTTTTCATAAGCTGCGAATATGAACTAGAAATATTTGTGTGGACGAAATTACTGATTAACAGTGATGTCTGTGCCTGACTTTAGCCCTTTTGGCAAAAGCCGAAAAATTACGCGAAGTCCTCCACCAACACCAAGTCAAGCATCCCAAACTCTTGACCCGAATCCACCTGCACCTGAGTATTATGACGTACCCGCTGAAGTTATACCAACTTCAGAGATCCAAAGATGGATGAGCACAATTGAGTCATATTTGAATGAAATTGGCTCCATCACCTCAGAGAGCAAAATGAACTCTGACCAGAAGCTGCGTGTAGCTCACGAGTGCCGTAAAATAACATCAGTATCGGCACAAATGTCCACCCTGTACCAAGCACTTAAGCAGAAAACTATTCTAGCTCACGCAACTATTCGCCACCTTCAGGAAAAGCAAGACCTGACGAGTTCTTTGCAGCAGTTCAAAGAGGCTGTAGAAGAAAAGCTGAAACCAGCCGAACACCACTCCTTTGCTGACATGGTGAAAAAAAGCACAAACAATTTTGTCCGCCCAAACAATTTGAGCTCTCTTGCCATCTACCCTAACGACAAGAACAAAAGTAGTGACGAAACGAAGTCCCTTGTCCAAAAAATTATATCTCCTGAAGAGATGAAATAACATGTACGTGCTGTGAGAAAAGTGAGGAATGGGGGCGTTATAATTAGCACGGAGTCAAAAGGAGACATCGAAAAGCTCAGGAAGTCAGAGAAACTTGTCTCGTCTGGCTTGACCGTCGAAGAACCTACTAAACGCCGCCCTAGAATAGCTGTAGTTGGAGTTCCCGATACTCTAACGGAAAAAGAAGTATTTGAGTGCATTTACGAGCAAAACATAGCCGACAAGTTTCCGAACTCTACACGTGAGTCTTTTATGAAAGCTGTGAAATTGAGCCACAAAGCCGGTAAGAAAAATATGCCCACCTGTACCTATGTCCTAGAAGTAGCCGCTAACATCAGAAAATGCCTCATTAACCAAGGTCGTATTTATATTAATTGGACGTCATGCCCGGTTAAAGACTTCACCTTTGTGACTAGGTGCTTTAATTGCCAACAGTTTGGTCACGCAGCCAAATATTGCCGTGAAACTAGTCCCACATGTCATCATTGTGGAGAGCTTGGCCACTCTTTTAAGGAATGTAACAGCAAAACTTCACCTCCTAAGTGTGCTACTTGTAAACGCTTCAAGAGGAAATGTGATCACCAAACGGGAGAAATAGGTTGCCCGGCACGTAAATATGCAGAGGACAATTATATTAATAGCATAGACTATGAGGGCGCCTAAGAGCGTCACTGTTAAAGTTTATTAATAGGCACTTAAAACTAGTTTATATTTTCTTACTTATTTATAAGGTATTTTATTATAACTATGGACAATCAAGTACTTATTGATATAGATAATTACTGTGTATCAAATAGTATGACTTGTAAAATAGAGGAATGCAAAAGTCTACTACCCGCGTCTGATAAAAACTTAGTTATAATGACACAGAACATCCGAAGTATTTATAAGAATATAGACGCCCTAGAATTACTCCTACAGACCAATTAATATAAACTGTGACGTAATTGTTCTAACCGAATGCTGGCTGTCTAAGCGGGCGTTCTGCTTACCATCTTTAGATGGCTACAACTCACACTCAACTGAGAACATAATTAACCAAAATGATGGTGTAGTGGTCTATACAAAAAAACACTTAAATGTAATTGTTGCAAAGCCACAAATCCAGGACTGTAATTGTCTACTTATTACAATTAATTCAGACACTGCTATTTTAGGAGTGTACAGACCTCCTTCACAAAGTACTGACACATTTTTGCGATCTCTCCATTTAGAATTAAGTAAGTTATCAGCATATAAGAATATTGTAATTACGGGTGACATAAACATAAATATTCTGTCCGGAAAATGTAACCTTCAAGGACAAGACTATCTAAATATTTGTGCTTTCCATGGTCTTCTGCCGGCGCACACCTTCCCTACACATGAAAGTGGATCATGCCTGGATCATTTCATTGTTAAAACTAAACAGCCATCTACCACTTTAGTTACTAACTCAACTATCACAGACCACCAAGCCATATTACTAACACTAAAATTATCATGTGGAAAACTTAATTGCGTACCTAGCTATACAAAAGTAAACATGGCAGGCCTTGAAAAAAGCATTCGTAATACAAATTTTGCCCCAGTTTACTTTTGTGCCGACGTTAACGAATCAATATCTTACGTCATAGCTTCCATACAGTACGCAATTAGCAAAAACACATACACAGTAACATTGTCGCGAAAATATATGAATATAAAGCCATGGATTACTCCGGGTCTTCTCCGCTGTATTAGACACAGAGATAATTTACACATGAAAGCTAAAAAGGCACCTGAAAATGAGATTCTAGCTATAACATATAAGAGATATAGAAACTTTTGCAATAAACTTCTTAAAAAACTAAAGGTCGAGTACGATACATCTCAGTTGAATAAAGCAGGTAACAACACTAAACTAGTATGGAAATTCTTAAAAAAACGATCATTTACTGCAAAATCATTTGAACAACCCTTGGATTTGCTCAAAAACCGATCAAATCCTACAGCAGCACTAGATGAAATCAACACATTCTTTTCCGACGTTGGCAAAAATCTAGCAGACAGAATCTCTTTTTCCGATCATTCATCTACTAACTATGCTTCGAATACCTCACCCATTTCCAGGCTTAAATCTTTTGTTATGCTGGATACCGATATAGATGAAGTTATTCAAGTCATTACTGGGTTAAAAGATACTTCTGCGCTGGGATGGGATAACATCCCCACAAACATAATTAAAAGGTTTAAGCACATTCTTGCACCGCCACTAACACACATATTCCAAATTTGTATGTCTGAAGGAATATTTCCAAAATGCTTAAAAAAGGCTATTGTGATACCTATCCACAAAGCAGGCGACAAGAGCTGTGTTAATAATTATCGCCCCATTTCTATATTACCAGTGCTATCTAAGATATTAGAGAAAATAATAAACAATCGACTAATAAAATATCTTGAAACCAACAACATTCTTTCAGACAGGCAATTTGGTTTTCGGCCTCACAGGTCAACAAGCCAGGCAGTTGAGCAACTCACTGACCACATTACAACTAATTTAGATAGTGGACAGCATGCTATTGGGATATTTCTAGACCTTGCTAAAGCTTTTGACTCTGTGTCGTCTTCTATACTGCTTAAGAAACTTGAATCTGTCGGTATAAGAGGTAAACAGTTAGCACTGTTCACTGATTACCTCTCTGACAGGTATCAATGTGTAAGAATAGGCAACAACATAAGTAACGATGTCCCTAACACTACATTTGGTGTACCCCAAGGAAGTATATTAGGAGCTACCCTGTTCTTGATATATATAAACGACCTTTGCAACCTAAAACTTCAAAATGGTGTCATTATGTCATATGCAGACGATACAGCACTTATTTTTACTGCAAAGTCGCTCGATGAGGTATATGAACTGGCTCAACTTGGCTTCAACACCGTAAACACTTGGCTATTTAAAAATTTGTTGACCCTAAATGCACATAAAACAAAGTACATTCATTTTACAATGAAAAACAATAGCAGACACATCTCATCTAACAGTTTAGTGGCTCACAACAAGCTTCACTCACATGCTGACACTGCATGCGCTTGCCCTACTTTAGAAAAAACTGATTATATTAAATATCTAGGAATTACGCTTGACACTAATCTGAACTTCCGCAAACATATCGAATTATTGTGTAAAAGAGTGCGGAAACTAATTTCCATATTTAAAAATATACGCGATGTTGTAAACTTAAAATTGTTAAGACAGGTTTACACTGCACTATGTGAATCCATCATCTCATATTGTATAACCGCATGGGGAGGGGCAGCTAAAACGATCCTACTGCCTTTAGAACGGGCTCAAAGAGCTATCTTAAAGGTAGCAACCCTTCGCCCTTTCATTTTTCCCACTTACGAGTTATATCAGTCCACCGGTGTTCTAACTGTGCGCCAATTATTTATTCTACGCACCATCCTAAAACAACACACCCTTCTTCCTTATACACCAATCCCATCAGGCAAAAGACGGAAAGATCTAGTCTGCACCAAACCTATAGGTAAACATGTTTATGTAAATAGATTCTTTGCTTTCCTCGGACCTTTCCTATATAATAAATTAAATAAAACCTTAGATTTATATAGCATAAGTTATAAGCAGTGTCATCTTGTTGTTACAAAACACCTAATGACAATGACCTACTCTGATACAGAGAATTTGCTTACAGTAATAAAATAGTGTGTAAGTACCTACGCTAAGTTACAACAAATCATAATATTAAGTCTACTTTCTATTACATATTGGCAGTTCATGATTATTATTATGTTAAAATATAGCCCTTTATTATTATTATTTAAGATTTTTTTCCTGAAACACAGGTGTTAAAGCCTAGTTCAGGTAAACATTAAAATAGCTATATTTACCAAATATAATGTATTACCGTAATAAATAAAGTAAGTACGCATCAATGTACCACAATTTAACAAAGGCACTTATCGCATACATTATACTGAATTATAAAATTTAATTTAATTATTTTTACTGTAATATTTTTCTTATATGTAACATGTGACGTTTATTTTATTGAATAAAGTTATTATTATTATTATTATTCCGTTTATTAAATATTGCTCTCATTATCACATTTTACATACTTAAATATTACAATAAAAAATAAATTAAATATATAAAATGGGACCACGGAGACCCACCGGCATCGGGTACAGGGACCAAGCTACCGGTGGTTAGGGCTCCAGAGAAAGGAACCTCCGTACGATACGTGTCGTGTCCAGCAATACTGCCTTCTGTATAGAGGACTTGATCCAGCCGTCTAACGAGAGCCTCTTGAGGTGGTAGTTGAGGCTCTTGGCAATAAGACCATTTACGGTCACGACTATCGGTACAATGATCGCCGAGTCAACATCCCACATGTCGACAATCTCGTGAGCCAGGTCCAAATACTTCATTTGTTTATCTTTTTCGGCTTTCACGAGATTCTCGTCATGGGGTATGGTGACGTCGATGATCATTGCAAGGCGCTCTAATCGGTCTATCACCACTATGTCCGGCTTGTTAGCCACAATAGTTCTGTCAGTAATGATAGACCGATCCCAATACAGAGTAGCACGACCATTTTCAAGAACTGGGTCGGGCACATACCTGTAGTACGGTATTTCAGAGTCGACAAGTTGGTACTTTAAGGCAAGTTGCTGGTGGACAATCCTGGCTACTTGGTTGTGTCTATGCAAATACTCGCCGTTGGCAAGACGAGAACAACCGGATACTATATGTCTGAGCGACTCACCAGGCTGGTGACATGCCCGACATATGTCAACCGTCCCATCCCTCAGAATATACTTCCGGTAGTTGTTCGTCATGATAACTTCGTCCATAATTGCAAACACAAAACCTTCTGTTTCGGCGAAAAGATCGCCAAAACGCAGCCAGGACACCGATGCTGAAAAATCTACGTCGGGCCCATGCAAGGCCCGGTAAAATCGTCCATGCAGCTCTTTACCTTTCCATACCTCCCTGCGCTCTTCTACACCAAGTACGACAGGTTTGCGCCAGTTCTCTTTCGCCAGACCCAGCGGGGTAAGCCCACTGTCTACAGCGACCACATCTCGGTGCATCCCCGCGTCAGTGTTTAGAAAGTATTCTCTGAGATTGCACACCTCGCGATTGTGGAGAGTCTTGGCACTTAGGAAGCCACGACCCCCACACTTACGCGGGATGTACAATCTCATCACCGACGAACGCGGGTGATGCATCCGGTATGTCGTGAGTAGACAGCGAACTTTCCTATCCAAGGCGTCCAATTCTGTTTGAGTCCATCTGAGTATGCCGAAGGAGTACATTAAGACCGGCATGGCCCAACCGTTACAGGCACGCACCTTATCTCCACCTGATAAAAAGCTTTTTAAGATTTTCTTCAGGCGGCCAAAGAAACGTACCTGTAACGCCTGTTTCATGCCCGCGTCATCAATGTCTAATGCCTGCGACATACCCAGATATTTGTAGGTTTCGGTTGCAGAGAGAGATCTAAGTTGTGTGAAATCTGAAAGCATTATACCATCAGATTCCACACTCCTGCCTCGCTTTACATGCATGACCGCACATTTATCCACACCGAACTCCATCTTAATTGAATTACTAAAATTTTCAGTTGTCTTTAGTAACTCAGTTAACTGGAGGTCAGTGGGGGCAAATAGTTTAAGGTCATCCATGAAAAGGAGATGAGAAATAACCTGACCTCTACTCTGCAATCGATAGCCTAGCCCTGAACTTTCGAGCAAAGTGCTCAGCGGGTTCAGTGCTAGACAAAACCATAGTGGACTCAAACTGTCGCCCTGGAAAATACCTCGCTTGATCTTTATAGGTACGCCATACCCGCAAGGCTGTCGACATCCTGGATAGCGAAGCACCGTACTCCACTGCCCCATACATGCCCTCAAGAGGGCGCATAGAGTTGCATCTACTTTGTACAACTCCAGCACCCTCAAGAGCCACGTATGTGGCACAGAGTCATAGGCCTTCTTATAGTCTATCCAGCATGTCGCCAGATTCTTTCGACTACGGCGCACCTGTTGGCTAATGGCCATGTCGATAAGGAGTAGCTCCTTAGTACTACGTGCCCGGTTTCTACATCCATTTTGAGACTCAGATAAGATTTTATTATTGAATATGTGTAATGTCAATTTTGTTCTCAAAATGGATGTAAAAACTTTATAAACTGTAGGCAGGCAAGTTATAGGCCTATAGTTCGTAGGCTCCGTGGTACTACCAGACTTAAAGAGCAGGTGAGTTACGCCAGTTGTCATAAAACTTGGCAGCGATCCTGAGTCCAGAGATGACTGGAATTGGGATGCCAAGCGAACATGTGCACTGCGTAGCCATTTCAACCAGAAATTGTGCAACCCGTCCGGTCCCGCAGATTTCCAATTTGCTAATGGACGGACTGCACAATTTACGTCGCTGGCGTCTATGGCTACAGGCTCCATTTGAGGTATTACCTCACATGATCGCTCAATATCCCTAATCCAGTCACCCTCTGTATGGCTGACGGGAGTCGACCATAAACTGCGCCAGAACGCAATTGTGTTCGCATCATCTGGTCGACGCCCATCATCCACACCTGGTTCAGGTCGCTCCCAATTCCTATAAACCAGCTTCTCATCTCTTTGGAATGCGCGATTTTGGGTATATCGGTCAATCCTTTTTTTGTATCGCCTGATGCGATTCGCCCACGCATAGATTTTCTGCTTCAGGAAGTCGATGCGTTCTGTGACCCGTGACGGATATTCTTGAGGACAAAGTCCTGTCCCCTTAAACGCCCGACTCACAAAACGCATCACTCTCGGGCGAGTATTGCCCGACCTGAAGCAGATTAGCTTGCCTATGAATGCCCTGGTCTCAGCAATACGACGCTCAATTCTACGCTGCCAAGCCGGAACGGCATCCCGAGGAGCAATAGTAATACTGCTTTGTATTTTAATATTAGCTACTCGACACGCCGCTACGGCCGCGCAGTATAGAATTGAGTGTGTATCACTAAGATTTTCACTAGTGTCTAGGTAAGTAGGCAATAGTGAATCCAGGGCACACACAAGCGCTATATTTTTTCTATGCGTGGGTAAACGCGGCAGCCGGGGTCTGCTTTCTAATGTAGCATACCGATATTCCCCAATGGCGCACTCCAAAGTACTCCTTATCTTATCAATGCATTGGGTACTTACTTGTATATCCCTGTCCATCAGTTCCTCACCTTCTTCTTGGGCCCTAAGTGAAGCGTGCACTGTTGGAGCCTCATTGCGTGTGGAGGGTGTGATTTCAGGGATACCTCGCAAGTCTGAGCGTAGCCTCTCAAGTGCGTCGTCATCCAACAGGCGGCAGCGTTGAATGGCTCGCACTTGATCCGACAGTCGCTGTGCCGAAACGTTAACAGCTGGTTCCAAGGCCTGAAACAGAGGCAGTAAGCGGTCACGGTACGCCGTAAGGTTGGTTCCTCCCTCTGTAGCCACAAAATATGCCCGCATGACGTTCTCATTCATCGTTTGAGTCCATCTCATGCGGCGCACATCACCACCGGCAGCGGGGGCCCTGTTCGAAACCGGTGGGTCTCGGGGTCCCAAGCGTGACGGTGGCCGGCCTCTTCCCCGGCGGCGCGCTGGTGTTGGTGTCGTCGGCGGGGAAAAATACTCATCACTCGATGAGCTCGACGCCTCAGCAATGGCCGGCACTGTTGGCGCCGGCGGCTGCGAGGCGGAGCTGAGTGACGAGTCCGGGGGTCTTATTTGTGCCGCTGCTCTGGCTCTAGTCAACATTTTCTCTTAGTTGTGTTTGTATTTACTCTTGTATTTACTTTATTTGCATTGTTTACATTTGTGACATCTGATGTCATTTTGGTTTCTTGATATTTACTTTGTAGTTATTTTCTTTTTGGTTTTTAAAGAAGTTTGTGATAATAATTATTTACACAATTGTGTTTCTCTCGTATGTAATATAGTATACGTCTCAGAAACAATAAAATAAATCAATACAAAATTTATCTAAGAAAATTGTGTCTGTTGACTTTTAGTGTTGCCAGTTTATTATTATTATTATTATTATTGCAATAGTTGGGGTAGTCAATCCGAGGGTGCGTGGTGGGTTCCTCTTTCCTTCCATTAGGAAACATATGAGTATACTATGTATTTCTTTATCGTGTATGAATATTTTAGATGATAGCATCAAAGAAATGATATTACCATGACTACACAGTGGAGTAGTTAAAGATTAATATAATGGTAGGTTTTATATAAGGTTTGGGAAGCTACGACATATCTTCTCATCCGATATCCCGCAGTGTCTCAAGACGAAAGTCTTTGACCAGTGTGTGTTGCCAGTGATGACTTACGGATCAGAGACGTGGTCGCTCACTATGGGCCTTATCAGAAGGCTCAATGTCACTCAGAGGGCGATGGAGAGAGCTATGCTTGGAGTTTCACTGCGAGATCGAATCAGAAATGAGGAGATCCGCAGTAGAACCAAAGTCGCCGACATACCTCTCCGGATAGCCAAGCTGAAGTGGCAGTGGGCAGGGCACATAGCTCGAAGAACCGATGGCCGTTGGGGCAGAAAGGTTCTGGAGTGGCGGCCACGTACCGGACGACGCAACAGAGGTAGGCCCCCCGCAAGGTGGACCGACGATCTAGTCAAGATCGCGGGAGGCGGTTGGATGCGGGCGGCTTAAGACCGGTCTGTGTGGAGAACCTTGGGGGAGGCCTATGTGCAGCAGTGGACGTCGTTCGGCTGATATGATGATGATGATAATGGTAGGTGTATAATTTTGCAATATCTTATATGTTTTCGCTATGAAATGGTATAATTTTCATATATGTATATTGAACTCGTTATAATCCACAGTATTGGAAGATCTATTATAATCTTCAGAAAATGCAGCAAATTAGTGCGGAAAATATTGTCAAAAATATCGCTACTTACACTCGTCAGAGAATTGGGCCGTAAACGAATACCTACATTTCCTTTTATCTTCGTGCTATGGGCATAGTAGTTTCATGGGATGATTATTAATATTATATTTCCTAGCCCAATAACGCAGCATCTTTTGGGTGAGAAAGGTGAGATTGTTGCCATTAGTGCGTATTCGTTACAAAGATCACAAAATTACTTGCCAGAGTTACTAGCCAGGTTGCCATCTATTACAATATAAGCTTACTTTTCAACTTCAAAGATATAAAACATCCTTATTACCTTTTCAGCCAAATGCGAATTCAGCGCTACTCTGTATTCAGATGATATTATAAGTTCGCTCCACAAACATCGTATCTCCATTACCGACTGCAGTTCTTCCATTCCCTTGAGCTAATACGCAGTTATTTTTACTATCACAGAGGTGGCTTTTCAACACAATTAAAAGAGTGGCGCTTAAAAATTATCCTCGTAGTTACCGTCACTAATAAATCAGAGTACAGTCGAATGAATGCATCGCCACAACGGGCCGGTATTAAACAATTATTCAAATTACTGTTGCCAAAATGAGAGTGATATGCAAATTGGGAAAGTGTACCGCTCGGCGACGCGTATTAGGGTACATTTGTATTATTGTTTCTGTTATAACTTCTAAATATAATATACCAATTGTATTTGTCAAATTCGGATTTAGATAAGTGTAAATTGAAGATAATATAATTTTATTTAATTATACAGGTGCCCTGCAATGGTATAGATAATTAGCTTACTTTAAAAGTTATAATAATCTACATGGCGCTCCAGATAGATGTAGGCAGAGTTTCCAAGAGAGAATGACGTCATATATTTTTGATGAGCGTATAAAAAACGAACTTTGTAACTAACATTTGGCTCACTGTCATTTCTAGAAACAGGAAACATGCAGAATTCACGAAATTGAATTGGCACGATACAATCGTTACTCAAAGCGTACGTGCGGTTTTATAAAAATTTTAATTAAAAATTTCACGCTTACCGCCAATGGAAGAAAAATGCTGAGTTGTTAGCGCGTACTGGAACTTTATTTTAATGTTCATTCGGTTTCTCTAACATAACAGAAGAGCTAGTCACTGAGAAAATCATTCAATTAACAGTATAATGTCTAATCAAAATGTATCTATAGTTAGAAGCAATCAAACCAATACTAACACAGGACATGTTATAACTGATTATGTACAAGTAATAGCTACATACACCTTATGTATTCTATCATACAATGTCGAAGACGCCAATAATAGTAATAACGCGTGGGTTAACAGAACTCCGAAGAACGATTGAAGATCCTGAATCGCAATGTTATATATTATTATTTATGCCACTGCCATTTATGCAAGTTCTCAACAGTTCCTTTAAGCCGCAATCCAGGAGGCACCGTAAGATAGTTAGTCACAAGATCCTCTTTCTAGTTAAAGAAGCCGCCCCACACCTCAACATTGATTTTCAGCAATTAAACAAAATCTTCAAAGGGTTTTAGTACCATATAAACTGTACTAACTATTTCCTAGCGCCACATCCACAAATAAAATATGAATCATAAAAGAATACCATGTAAAACGGTTTGAATCCGCAGCGTTTACTTGGAATATACGTTTGAGCCTTTGAAACTCTTTCTTGTATGTAAAACATGAACAAACTTGGGAGAAAGCGATGCTGGTAAAGCAAGGCTAAAAAATGTGTTAGCATAATGTATTCCTATTTAGAATACTCTAGTTCTTTGTTCCAAAGCTAATGTGTATTACGTACAACATGAGTTTGGATTGGGACTCGGTCTAATGGTGCGACAAATTGCGATTTCTGACTCAATCAAACGGCCTGTATACTAGCTGTAATTTAGGCCTGCAATTCACCGGTTTTGAATGAGAAGCGGAGAACGTTGGATTACAGAGGTGATATTTCTGTTATTTTATTTCCAAATATTTAGTAAAGTGTTTCAAATAAGAGTACTGTGTTTATTGATTTTAACATAATTACAGAGTACATCCGTGAAAATGGCGCTTGTAACAGTGCTAAAATATAAGGTACTACAAACAAAGTTACGTGGTATATACTTATCCCGAAACACAGTTTAAAATCAGTTTAAATGACCACGGAAGTTTAAATTCCTATATTTTTTTATTATTTACACTACTTACACATCTAAAATAGAACTATGAGCGTATTTTTTTCATTGCACTGCTTCGTGACGGTTAGTGAGAGCTCTGGCTATAGTAAAAAAGTTATGTCGACAATCAATCATTAACGGAACCTGGCCAAAGTTTTAAATACTTAACTTACTTTCATATTGCAAAAATAAACTATCAAAAACAAACATAATAAAGAAAGAACATCATACGTAACAAAATAGATCTTTAGTCGCAAAATATGTCTGATATATTAATATTAGGTATAATCACCTCAACTTTAATTAAATGTTTTTTAACAAAAGGTTTTCTTGGAACTTGATTTTAGAAACTTGCTCGGCCCTTTTTACTGCTGACGTATTTAGCTTAGAATAAACTTGTGTTTTAAAAAAGATCAAGATCCGTTCACAAAGATACTGTTAGGGTGTTTCGTATTTTTAATGTCTGGCCTTGAGCATATTCTAATTAAATTACAGAAACGAAACTAAAATTCAGTGATATTACCGCCCACACAACTTCACTTTGGATAAAGAATAAAAAATATATAGTTATAAAATAATTAAATGAAAGACACAGTTTTACTAACTAATAACAATACCACTGATTTGTTTTGATTGCGAACTTATTTGTGAACTTTAAAGACATCATTTTCATTTTCTTCTTAATGTGGCATAACTCATCCTTGTACTATTTCCATGTTTTCGTGGGATATTTTAGTAATTGTATTTACACCCTATTGAAATGATTCCAGAAGTATATATTATGGATTAATAGAAACTGATTTCAACTGCTGATAGCTATGAAGTTATTAAATGTATAATATCAAAACAGCGCGAGTTCGAATATCAATAATTCGAAACTCGCTCCCACGACAAATATTTGTTCTAGTACGTATATAGATTACAGCAAATAACTCAGAATCGATATTACTGTCTGCGTTGTACTTACAGTGGCAAGGTTATCACACACTAAATTTGACTAGAACATGAATCAAATATAGTGTAAAAATTGTTTAACACACTTTTTGCAAACGCGAATATGAAGTCTTTTTTTGCGAAGTAAGTGATTTTTTCCAATTTTAAACTATCTTTATATCTTTATTTTAGTCCGTTTTAAAAGAAACAATTAAGAGCGGCTGCATGTATATAAAAAGGCCAGGTATAGGTATATAATATAAAAGGTAGGTATATGAAAATGTAAATAGATCGGCGTACCATCAACCGGATCGTTCCTGGACAAAACAACCACAAAACTTCAATCGATCGCTTTTTGATTAATCGGTCCTCTACAACTATCGACAGACAACTCAATGTGTATTTTCAGGTATTGGAGCGAGCGTGTCCTCGACTACAAAGTCGATCTATGACAATTTTTGTTGTATTACCTCGCTGCTTTTATACTAATAATGAACTTGACATATATATGCAAGATAAAGAAATATCCTTAAAAGCTTATTCATTAAAAAACAAATAATTAAAGCTTTCAATACACTTCATTACATATTTCAATATTTTAAATTACATTTAATGTTTAGTAGGTAATTAAATAAAAATTTGCCAGATCACTAATAAAAATCCAATCATTAAAATTTCTGAGACTGGAATGATGTGTTCGAGAATATTTTTGTATGCTATAAGTGTAGGGGTCATGGGCAATGGCATTCTGTGGAGTAAATCATGTTTCCTTTCAGTGTATAGTATTGGGCTTTGTCCAGATGATAATTAAAACCCACTCAGTATTTGTTTGCCGATGTAAAACGTATCTTAATATATAAAATCCTTGCGTTACTGACTGACTGACAGACACGCTACAGCCGAAACTAAAGGGCGCAGGAAGCTGAAATTTGGCATGTATGTTCCTTGGGGACCGTAAGGGTGCACTAAGAATGGATTTCCCGAAATTCCCACGGGTTCGTCCAAAACGGGTAAATAAAAAAAATGCAGGCGTAGCTGCTAGCGTCCTCTAGTCAGTTATATTTATTTTAAATTAACGTACATGGTTGATATAGTTTTTAAATTTTACAATAAAAGTTAAGATTTTATTATATATTTAGTATTAGTATGATTGATATATTCGTACTTTGTGATCACTAGTCGTTACCCCCATTTTCTCTCTAATTTCTGGAAATGACTATACCTGCCATAAAGCAAAAGGTGCAAATCTTTATTACTGTTAATAAAAATGCATCTAAGCACTTCAGTTTCATCTAAGAACATATTAGTATAGTAAGAACTCCTCTAAAAACTCCAATATCTCTCATCCTTTTACTACGAAATTCATGGCATTAAGCTGCAGTAATACGCCTGCAAGAAAAATATTTACTAATGCTATTTTATGTTATTCATTAATAATATAATTTGATGCGTCTGCCTGCAAAGTATATTCTAAGTTGACGTAATAAATATGTCATTAATTGCCAAGTTTCTTTTATTTTTGCAAAAAATAGTCTTGTTGTTTAACATCTACAAACGTCAATTTTTTATTTTGTTTTAAAAATAATGTAAAATTTTGTACATGTCTGCTCATGTAGGGCTCCAATTTGCACGTAAACTGAATATCATCATCGTATGTTGAGCTTCGGAGCTAATTTTTATAAATACCTGTATTGGTATTGATAGTTCAAGGTGTTGTTTCCGATGACGTCATTGTAATATAAGCACACTCGCTTCATTGTCACGCACGGATTGTATGGGGAAAATATGTTACTATGATTTCATAAAGCTGTTATAATCTAACTAAGCATTAAAGTTCAAAGTATGCTTTTGTACTCTAAATAAATATTTTTATAAATACAAGCTTTCGGTATGTTGATGAAATGTATCGTGTTCATCTAGTGAGATTCAATAACACATATCTAAATAAACTTTAATAGTTGTCTTTTTGCATAGTGGCACAATAATTGTTCAAAGAAACAAATTTATCTGATGTTTCAGCTAGGCATCACCTTATACTCATCTTTCTCATTTAATGAATTACCGTCTGAATAAGTTGTTTTTAGATTTCATATTTTACAGCGCTAAGCACAGTATAGGATCATTAAAGATCCTTCCTTTGCACTTGCAATGGCACACACAAGCTACATAACAGTGCACTGCTATATTGGTGTACCAGCTTCCATAAAGTTCGGTTGGCTGTTGATTGGTCACTATGTTTTCGCAGTGCATTTAGGTTTGTTTTCGACATACTTGCATAACCTTTCATTTCAATTTTGAATTTTATATTATAGCATCATGAATGTCTCTACATTGATGAAGCGCGTGAGGTTTGTAAGGATAGATGCAAGTGGCGTTCCGTTGTCTCTGCCTACCCCGACGGGAAAAAGGCGTGAGTATATGTATGTATGTATGTAGCATCATGCTTGTGCCAAAGATTAAGCCACGTTTATATATAAATGAGGGCGAGAGATACCGAAATCGGTCATGGGTTTTCTGCTAATCAGACTAAGAATCTATAAAGTGCTAGGTTCGGTCCCGAAATTCTACTCGCTTAGCCCAAATATATTGAACAATTATTGAAGAAAGTACAACATGACTGAAATAAACTCTAACAGTATACCAGCTGATCCACATGTCAAACTCATGAAGACTGATGGGCTGCCTGAAAGATAATATCCCTACAGAGAAGCTATTGGATCTCTCATACATGCAGCAACAGTAAGCCGGCCAGACATTTTGTTTGCAGTCAGTCAGGTAAGTAGATTCTTAAATTGTCATGATGAAACTCACTGGAATGCTGTCAAGAGAATACTAAAGTATCTAAAAGATACTAAGCACTTACGATTATGTTACACATCAAAGTCAGACAGCACTGATGTAACAGGATAAAGTGATGCTGACTTTGCCAATGATGTTGAAACTAGATGATCAACAACTGGTTATGTTTTTCTCAAAAATGGAGCAGCAATTACCTGGTCATCTCAAAGACAACAAACAGTGGCCCTATCCACAACAGAGGCAGGTTTTAAGAGGCCATATAGTTGAGACAATTTTAACAAGAAATAAGTGAATATAAACAAGAGTGTGTAATTATAAACATTGACAACCAAAATGCAATTAATGTTATCAAAAATAGTGAATTTCACAAGCGTTGCAAACACATAGTTATTAAATACAACTTCATTAAAGAAAATACCATGAAAATGTTATCAGTCTTTATTATGTCAACACAAACCAGCAATATGCTGATATCTTTACCAAAGTATTGTCTAAGGATTAATTCATATCTATGAGATGCATCATAGAAATGTGTAAACTTAATAGTTATTAGGAGCTTACTTTTCTTTTGTGTAACAATAAAACTTGTAACTAAATATGATTTGTGTTGGACGTCTAAAAGGTTTGTGCTTTATGATAAATTTAGAGGAAGGCTCTAATTTGAAGAGAGAATTGTAATGTAATTCATCTTCACCAGCTATTACAAACTGCGTGCGGGTTAAGCGGTTTAGGAGTGGCCACCTATACTATTGAAATGTTAATTTAAATTTAGAGCCTTCGAATGCCATTTCGTATTTTTAGTTTTCTTGTCTCTGGCGGCACAGTTTCAGTATACGTTTTGATCACTACGAGAAAGTTCTTTGTGTAATCTTATGCAACTAAAATAAACAGTAATTCATTTGTAAACCGTCTTCTACTTATTTAAAATTCATCAATTTCACCAATTATAATCCATAATTATCCGTGTCTAATATGAAGTTATTTAATTTGTATATACAAAATTCTTGCGTTACTGACTGATTGTCAGACAACGCACAGCCGAAATTTGGCTAAACTACATTACTGGGCGTTAGCTCTTCGGTGAGTGTAGCGGAGCATTTAAAGATTATTATTGAAAATTAAAATTTTCCTGCCCTAGGGAGAGAAGGATGGTAACCTTTTCTCGACACACGCACGGAGCCGTGGGCGAAAACTTATGAAATATATAGATATTTCATGATTCGTTTAGTCCATTCTAGTTACTAGTTACTAAATATTAGAACGAGCCAACAGATCTCATTTATTATTGTCATATATTCCGTATGACATGATAAACATAGCCACAATATTCGAAAGCCGATTTCGAACCAAGCTGATTATAATTAATACAACTAATTATTTTACAATAACATCAAATGATCAAACTTCATAAAGGTATTAGTAACAGGCTTACAGCTAAATTAAACACTTCATTAATAACTTGGCAATATTCCATAGTAGCTGTGTGTCAAATTGTTGACACTGTGTGTCTCTGTCCGGAGACCAATTATGGCAGTTTGTTTGTTGGTTATAATCGAATGAAATCGATATACCTATGTATGTAGTATATAGTTTATCACGTAGAACGCGAGCGAATTGTTAATTGAGAAATATAGCAGTTGAGTTTAACGAATATATACTGCTGGTAATTATCGTGTTTATATAATTCAGAGTACGTCGTTGAATTAATTGTTTTGAATGTAATTTTTTTGCATACCTTCTATTTTGTGATAATTTTGAATTTGGTATCATTACAATCTAATTTTGTGTACTTAGTTAATTTTATAGTGTATAAATATTTTTCAACACAATGTACTTATTGTTATGAAATAAATTACTTATGACTTATTCTGTACGAAGAGTTTTTCCCTTCAAAGAATGATCACAACTACTGCATATACACCGTGCATTATGAGTCAGTGTTTTCTCGAAGAGTATATATACTACGTATTCAACTTTGTAAAGCATTTTATTATAGTTACTTTTCCAGTTAGCACGTTCGAGTAAATCAATATTTCACAGCACTACGTACAACATGACAGTCGATACGTAAGGATCTGTTTGTTATCTACAAACTAGCTTAACTGTCGTACAGGTCACCTTGTAGTGCAGTGAAATGTTGATTTTGACACAAATAATATATTGAAAATAGCATAGGTATTATAGTTTTACTATATTTTGTAAAATAAATGCTAAAGGTAGGTTCCATAGCAGTCTGAGAGCACACTTTTCGGGCGGAACATACTTTTTACACACGGTGTAATTCTATTCGGTATAACGTACAGCATTACTTTCATAACTAAGTGATCTGTGATTCAAAATCAAAGCCTGGACAAAGGTACTAATTTGTCCGCATTTATACTCTTATCTCTCGAAACAAACTTATTAAATTAGAATCACAACATAGATTCTTTACACCGGCTTTCTTTCTCATAATACTTCTCAAACTATAAGTCGCAAAATGGCTCTTTTCGAACAGAAACTTCATCTACGTTCTGCTAAAGTTTTCCAAGGCATAAAATTGTGTTATTAGTATAAAATCATGTCTGTCTGTGGAGGTGCCGAAATATCGGCACCTCAACAGACAGATCTCTAAGTCTCAGACTCGCGATCTCCGCCAATACAACACAAAATGTGTTTGTGAGGCGATCGAGCAGAATAAGGGATCCAAAGTGTTCCAGAGGGATCTGTCTGTAAGGCAGAGTCAGCTGACAAAGCTGAAGACGGAAGATGGCAGAATTGTATCGTCCAAGCCTGAGCTCTTGGAGGAGATCGAAAGTTTCTATGGACAGCTATACACGACAAAGCAACAACCCGCAAGTACTCCAGCGTCAGACCCTAGAGCTGGATTGACCCGACACTATACAGAAGATATCCCGGACGTCAGCATGCACGAGATTAGTGTGGCTCTCAAACAGCTTAAAAACAACAAGGCGCCGGGTGATAACGGAATTACGACCGAGCTTCTGAAGGCGGTACACTCGCTAGAGAAGCCCTTCGGAAGCTATTTAATTCCGTCATTCTCGAGGGTAAAACGGCACAGGCGTGGCACAGAGGTGTGGTGGTGCTTTTTTTTAAGAAAGGGGATAAAACCCTCTTAAAGAACTACAGACCCATCACACTTCTGAGCCACGTCTACAAGCTGTTTTCGAGGGTCATCACGAATCGTCTCGAGAGCAAGCTAGACGACTTCCAGCCTCCCGAACCAGCCGGTTTCCGTAAAGGCCACAGTACCATAGACCACATACATACGCTGCGGCAGGTTATACAGAAGTCCGAGGAGTATAACCAGCCCCTATACTTGGCGTTTGTGGACTATGAGAAAGCCTTCGATTCGATCGAAACCTGGGCGGTGCTACAGTCTCTCCAACGGTGCCGGATTGATTACCGATATATCGAGGTGCTGAAGTGTTTGTATGAAAACGCCACTATGTCAGTCCGCCTCCAGGACCAGAGTTCCAAACCTATTCAACTCCAGCGAGGGGTGAGACAGGGGGATGTCATATCCCCGAAACTGTTTACCACTGCGCTGGAGGATGTTTTCAAGCTTTTGGACTGGAATGGACTCGGCATCAACATCAACGGCGAGTACATCACTCACCTTCGATTCGCAGACGATATCTTAGTCATGGCTGAGACCATGGAAGACCTAGGCACAATGCTCGATGGCCTCTGTAGAGTCTCCCAACAAGTAAGTCTTAAGATGAACATGGACAAGACGAAAATCATGTCGAACGTCCATGTTGTACCTGCTCCTATTCAGGTTGGGAACTCTACGCTCGAAGTTGTCGACAAATATATCTACCTGGGACAAGTAGTCCAATTAGGTAGGTCCAACTTCGAGAAGGAGGTCAATCGTCGAATCCAACTCGGTTGGGCAGCGTTCGGGAAGCTACGACATATCTTCTCGTCCGATATCCCGCAGTGTCTCAAGACGAAAGTCTTTGACCAGTGTGTATTGCCAGTGATGACTTACGGATCAGAGACGTGGTCGCTCACTATGGGCCTTATCAGAAGGCTCAAGGTCACTCAGAGGGCGATGGAGAGAGCTATGCTTGGAGTTTCCCTGCGAGATCGAATCAGAAATGAGGAGATCCGCAGTAGAACCAAAGTCGCCGACATAGCTCTCCGGATAGCCAAGCTGAAGTGGCAGTGGGCAGGGCACATAGCTCGAAGAAGCGATGGCCGTTGGGGCAGAAAGGTTCTGGAGTGGCGGCCACGTACCGGACGACGCAGCAGAGGTAGGCCCCCCGCAAGGTGGACCGACGATCTCGTCAAAATCGCGGGAGGCGGTTAGATGCGGGCGGCTCAAGACCGGTCTGTGTGGAGAACCTTGGGGGAGGCCTATGTCCAGCAGTGGACGTCGTTTGGCTGATATGATGATGATAAAATCATAGTAGTAGCGTAATTGAAATGCTAAGTAGCCCGATCTAATTACACCTGTATTTTAGCCGGAGCAGAGTTTAATTAAATCAGACTAGTCGCTAACGACGACTCTTTGCACACGTTAGCTTTGGTCATAACCATAAGAAACGGGCGATATGAGTCATATTATATAGTCCAGTCAAAATAGACATTTGTCATAAATATAATTCGCATAGCGCTGAAAATTGGCAGAGACGTTAAATACATCATTATAAATAAAATGTCATAAATCCCCATCGATCCTACTTCTGCTTTTTTTATCCAAGATCAAACATACAAAATTAGGTTTTTTAATTTTTCTCGAAAACGGTGAATTTTATCGAGAAAATAGGTTAGACAAAGTTGTAGATCCTACAATTTTGTACAAACATGTTCAAGACACTTTTTTCGTACGACTCTCCGTTCGTTCCGCGGTTTTAACAATTACAAAATTTATGTTTTACATAATATGCACACATTTCCGCTATTGGTTGAAAGAATGGTAATATTGCTAATGATTAAAGTGGAATAGGTTACAAGCAGCGATAGCCTAGTGGAGACACCAACGGACTGCTATGCAGGGGGTATCGGGTTCGAATCCACGGCGTGCACCACTGACTTTTCGAAGTTATGTGCGTATTCAATTGTTAATTATTGCTTGCCAGGTGCTTCGGAGAGCACGTTAAACCGTCGGTCTCGGCTGTCATAAAGATCTTTGACAGTCGTTACGTAGTCGGGAGTCAGTACCCTCAAATAAACTGATACTGGTCTAAACCATGCAATATCACTATCCCTTCGTGTTGAGGAGATCAGACGGTCACTCTGTGAAAAAGCTGATATTCTGTCAAATCTAGTTAGACTAGTAGACAAGCGGACCCCAGGCTCCAAGGCGTGTAAGTCTTGGATGCAACTGTGACTTACTGGGATAACGCTAGGACGATGATGTAATAAATCAGCGTGTTCATAACACAAATAATCATGAGTGGCCTGAATGGTAATCGAATGCACTAACCGCTAGTTAAGGTCACTAACCATTAGACAAAAGACTAGTCAATATGTAGTAGGTTATCTATAATATAAAAATGAATCGCAAAATGTGTTGGTAAGCGCATAACTCAACAACGCCTGGACCAATTTGGCCAATTCTTTTTTTTAAATGTTCGTTGAAGTTCAAAGATGGTTTTTACGGCGAAGAAAAAACTAATAATTGCCGGAAAACCCCTAAAAACAGCCCTTTTCATTTTCCCATACAAACGTTTTCTAACTAAAACGTAGAGTCAATTTGAGCTTTATTGCTACTGTATAAAGTTCATATTAAATCACAAACACAAAACACAAACAATAATTATTCCGAAAGGCTATAGGCTATATAAAATTACGTCACAACTTTTAGGGGCCAGACAAAAATAATAAAATGGTCATACGAGAAGGGGTCAAAGGCAAAAAAGGCTAAACGAATAGGATACAATCTATATGGGCATCGTTTTCGAGATTTGCGGGACGCTGATTAATATGAAATTTATTTAGCGATCCAAGATGGCGGACGGGAAATTAAAGATGGCGGATGAGAAAATTTAAAAAATCAGTATGGTATCGCCTTCGACATTTTAAGGGGTGGGGAATCGAAATAGAACATCTATTTCGAGATTAAAGATGGCGGATGGGAAACCAAAGATGGCGGATGGGAAAAATTTTAAAAATCTATATGGGTATTGTCTCCGATATTTTAAGGAATGGGGAATTCAAAAACACCATCTATTTCGTGATCAAAGATGGCGGATAAAAAAAATTAAAAATCAATATGGGTATCGCCTTCGATATTTAAAGGAGTGGGGAATCGAAATACCACATCTATTTCGTGATCAAAGATGGCGGATGGGAAATCAAAGATGGCGGATGGGAACCATTTAAAAAATCAATATGGGTATCGTCTATGATGAATTAAGGGATGGTGAATCCAAATACGATATCTATTTGAATGGGGAATTCAAGATTATATATAAGTCTATGTTTGTTAATTCATCATTTATAGACTCTGAAATGGTAAGAGATTAAGCGCTAAGTCAATGGAAACTTTGGAAAAGGGGCTTGTAAAAAGGGAATTAATTAAAAACTCTTAAAAAGGCGATACGGAGTTCACTGGGTCAGCTAGTAGGTATATAATTTTGACCGCAGTGCATTCCGTAGGTTTTAACCTCAAGCCCAGTGCAAACAATCTGTTGGTCTCTTCACTGGTGTTTTGCTGTTTGTTGCATTATATTTCCTATAGTCTTATAAATAATAATAAGCATAAATATGGAAGCTTTTTATTTTGTTTTAGTGCCCTATTAGAATAATACAATAGAAATCAAAATATTCATTTTTAACTCAAGAAGGCCGTTTTATGTTCTTGTTAATATTGACGAAGTCGTTAATGTTTTTATAGCCGTCAGTTTCAATTAAATTAAATTTTCTAAAAAAGAATTAATTTAAAGCCCTAATAAAATATACAATTCTCAATTACCTGGAGTATCGCTTTTATTTTTATGGTTAGCATCTTAGTGTAAATTAATGAAATACATTTTGTAGACTAGTTCTTGATTATTACTTTGCTGCCACACTAATGCCATATGTGATGTAAAATCACATGTCCTAAGTAATAGTCATCCTGAGACCTGTCTTGAGTAGTCTTCACGGACCGCCGAGCTTAAACCACCGAAACTACATATAAAAATGAAATTAAGACAGTGTGTTCGATTTACTTCATATTTCACTACTCATCATCATCCTCCTAGCGTTATCCCAGTTTCAATCTGGGGTCCGCTTACTAGTCTAACCGGATTTGGCTGAAAATAAGCTTTTCCACAGTGCGACTGCCTGTCTGACCCCCGCAACCCGAAGGAAAAGCGATATGCCATGGTTAATTCTAGTGTCAGTTTATTTAGAAGGTACTGACGAACTCTATCGACTGTCAAATAACTTTATGATAACCGGAACCGACGGCTTAACGTGCTCTCCGAGGCACGGGACAAGCGATAATTAATAATTTACGTGTGATAGATAATTCTGATTATTGTGCATATATATGTTTCTATAAAATGTTAAAACAGTTATATTTTAAGTATAAAATGTATTATGAATTAGTTTTGTAATAAAACATTGTATTTCAATCTTCACGTGGCGACGAAACGTCATATCCCCACTTGGTGAGTTGTTTGTTCATTAGTATAAAAGTCAGATCTTTACGGAGCGACACTCTGTTGTCTCCCGGCAGTCGAAGTGTGAACATCAAACGAACAAGTGTTGCCAATTCCACATAGACAAATTGGTTTGACATTTGACACTGTCAAACGGGTAAATAGAGTATAAAGTGTGAAAGGACTCTGTTCAGTTCCGCCCCGGCAACGGCTAACTAAGGTACGATATTATTCTAACTTTTATATTATTGTGTTGTTCCTAATAATGTGTTTCACAATTCTTTATTGCTATTGTGGTGTTATTTAGAGTATTGTCAATATAGACAATGTATAGTTCATGTAATAATATAGCGTAGCAATTATATAATTGATATTGTGGGTGGTTTCGTCAGTTGTGAGATGTCAAAGTTCAGAACTTGGGGTATCATATATTACAGAGTCGAATTATATGTCATATCTATTATATACATTGTGTGGTGAATATTTCAGTGGTAAATATTGAATACACCTATAGTAAATATATCTGTGGTGAATATTACTAAATGAATTATGCTAATCTATTGTATTAAGGTAATAGTTACTTTTGAAATATTGAACTACCCACAACCTTGCTATCCGATATAATAATATGTATTGATTGTACCGCTTTTATAAACGATTAAAAGAATGACCAATAGTTTTCTTGGCCACATTCTTTCCCTTGGTTCTATGCCCTTGCTTTGCGAACGTGGCGCTAAATGTAAATGTAGAATCAGAACTTGAGATTTGAAAATATACTCTTGTGACAAGCTGAATAAATGAAAGTAAGATTTGATAGTTGTATCTTTTATTTGCCAACACCTGACAAATAGAACTATAATAATACACATAGGCTGTATACTTGTATCTATACATATATATTATGCTCACTCTATCGCGCGCATAACTCTGAAAAGTCATTGGTGCGTGCCATGGATTCGAACCGATACCCTCTGTACGGCAGTCTGTTGGTATCTCCACTAGGCTATCGCTGCCTTCATGTTTCACTACTAAGCAGGTAAAATAGGGGTTGAAAGTTTATAAATCCCCTGATTTTAAAGCAAACACTATCAAAACTACTTATACATATTACACTAAACCATAACGTCGTTAAAACTGCAAGTAGTCGTACTGGGTAAGAATGTTCATAATAAAATGCAGACGCCTAAGACGTTTGTAATATCATCACGTAGAAAAATGCCATGATGTCGCAGTAATAGTTACTGAAACGCGATGCAGGAATTTAATTTTACTAGTATTTTCAAAGGCGGGCTAAGAACTTAATTAAACTGAGTAAGCCTCTTTTACTGGAGCTTCACATAATAAATTATATCCGGATTATGTTGAGATGGGCAACTTAATAACAATATGGTATGAAGTTGAGCTGAGTAAGAAAATATTAAGAGACAATTAAGAGCTGGTTTCTTGTCTTGAGGATCTGTACCTTGTATGTTATGTGATAAGCGTGTCCGTGCGTTGCTGTAGCCGTAGTCGGTGCATTTTGAGATTTACGTACTCACTTGGGTAACTTATTAATTTTCTTGCTAGATCTAGATGCTTATGATATTTATAAAGGTTTGTAACCCAGTTTACTTTAGTATATTTGAAGGACTGTCTCCGTGGTCCAGTGGATAGCGTAGCTATGCAACTGCTGATCAGAGGTCCCGGGTTACTGGGTTTTTCCGAATACAGGCATTTCAGTAGTCTGGTGACGTGCCCGGTAACGGCAATAGGCTCGCCCCCTATTACGTGGGACCTAAAAATTCATGGCGAAATGTGGGTGTAATATATTAATATAATAATTATTTTATTTATAGTCTTATGCCTACCCCTTAGGGGATACAGGCGTGAGACTATAAATAAAATAAAAAATATTTGAAAGACGGTTAAAATAATATCAAAAGAAAATAAAGTAAGCGGTAAATTCACTCCACAGTGAGCTTTAAACAAGTGTTTTTTATACTCCTGCGTACAAGTAGAAATTAAAGTGTAAGTATAAGTATGAAAATGTTTAAGGAGTCAGGTAAATATTTTTTTATTTTAAATTTAGATGTAATTAATATTTACAATGATTCTTTATATAGATTCTATATATATTCTATGTATACGAAAAAAAAATATCCTTGTTGACGTTTACGTATTATTGTTTTAGACTCGAGAAACCATTGCTAATGTATACGAATTTCTGAAAATAGATGCGAGAGATATATTGGAACTAGTAAGTGATCCAGTTTGCAGTGCAAGTTCTATTTTAATATCGAAATTAAGTGAACATTTAAATAGCATACGGAAAAGAACAGCAATGACAGTGGGGGGTATCAGAGAGAACAATTACTATTATATTGGCTGAAGGAAAAGAATCTGACTCTAAATTTAAATCTCCGCATAAAGACCGTAAAAAACGTTTAAAGAAGTTAGAATTGGACAACTTTAACGTTTATGTTATACGTTCCACTATTCAAAATTACGATTTAGAACATCGCGAGTTGCTAAAGTTGAAAAGAATATATCAAGATAAAGTTAACTATGATGGAAGTATTTCGACTCTGCGTACAGCTTTGTTAAAGTTGGGATACAAATGGCGAAAAACTGTAGATAACAGACGTGTTATTATAGAGCGGCATAACATCCAAAAACTACGATTTTCCTACCTAAAAAATTTACTCAGATGCCGTCAAGAAAATCGGTGTATCGTATATACAGATGAAAGCTACATCTTAACTAATCATGTGCAAAACAAAGGATGGGGTAATAAAGATGGACCACCTTTAAAGAGAAACCCGTCGAAAGGACAAAGAATTATCATTGTGCATGCTGGTTAAGAACAAGGTTTCGTACCTAACGCACTATTGACATACAAAGCAAATAGTGTTTCTGGTGATTACCACTCTAATAGGAACGCAGAAAACTATGAAAAGTGGCTAAATGAACGTCTAGTACCGAATCTTCCACCTAACTCTGTGGTTGTGCTTGATAATGCCTCATACCATAACGTTCAAAATGGCAGAGCCCCAAATTCTAATTCCAAAAAAAATAGAAATGCAGAGATGGCTGACAGAAAAAATATAGCTTTTAATCAAGATATGAAAAAAATTGAACTGTATGATTTGATTAAAAAAAATAAAGAAAAATATATCTGTAACATTACAAGATTGACGACATACTTCAGCCATATGGCATAAAAGTTCATCGATTGCCACCATAGCATCCTGAACTAAGCCCCATAGAAAAAGTGTGCGGAATTTGAAAAAAATATATTGCTTCACATAATGTCGACCAAAATGTGACGGAAATAATGAAACTCATAAATGAACGTATAAGTCAAATTGATGAAGGGATGTGGGGTAATACTTGTCGACATGTACAAAAGAAAGAAGAAGAATACTATAGACATTTTGACATGGAGTCAGAAATCATAATTAACCTTGGTGAGAGCAGCGAATCCGAAAATTCATCATTTGATTTTCATCATTCAGAATAATGTTCAATAAATAAACATTAAATTACAAAATAACTGTTTCTTTTTTAAACCAGTATATAAACCGTTAATAACTGTATTTGTATTTGTACCCGACTGTACCTCTTGTCACGCACACAAAGTCACTGTATATGTACAAGGTTTACCCACACATAGGGCCGCGCGCACAACTGAGTTGAACTATCTATATTATATTTCAGAAGTGGTAATAAATGCAGTTTAATAGTCTCATAAACACGTCATTAAGACGCCAAATTTAAAAAATAGGGCAGTTCATACTTCGTAACTAATTATATTTCGCTAGCTTGCTTCAAGCTCGTGTCTCGCGCCATATTGAAATCAACCGAATGTCTGAACCTTACAATCCTATCAGACTTGTCGTCTACACAAAGAACCTCTCCACATTGTATCGTCTACAAGACTGTATTATACAATCTTATTTCAAGAGATAGTCCTAGTTCTTGAAGAAAGTACGTAATCTCTGTGCTTCAAGATAATGTTTATAGTATTTGCTATAATAAGGTTGATTTGTGTATTATGAAAAGATGAGACAATTTTATTTAGAGGTATTATTTTGTAGAAGGCCATTCTGGGAAATATTCACGGTTTATTCAAAATATTTTGTGTATTATATTTACAGCATGGGTGGCGTAGTGGTTTAAACTGCCGCGTTGGCGCTGTTGACGCTGCGCTAAGTGTTGCTAGTTTGATCCCCGCACGTCACAACCAGACTTGCTGTGTCTGTGTGATCCACAAATTGTTTTTTTTTGTGTCTAGGTGTTCTTTGGGTCCATTGGTTGAATGTTTGTAGTGAAAAATTTCCTATATTTTATTCTTATCATAGCCTACTGCCTAATCTCGTCAGTTGGTATCTTTATGGTGGGTGAAAATTGAAAAAAAAACCTTTTTTTCTAAAACCAACATGCCAGTATAAACAAATATTTGTCTTTAATTTATTTTATTATTATATATTATGTACCTTCGCTGCTAAAAACATGTAAGCTGATGAAGCATTTGTACTTCTATGTAAAATGATTATTTATCTTATTAGCACATTCATCCGATGGGCCATCGGTATTATATTGTATATTTTCACCTAAAACTTCTTTCTAGTATTTTGTCATGAAATCAATAGATTTGAAACATATACAACAAGCTGACGTCATGATAAACGGGTATTATCTTTTTATCATTATGGGATTAAAATATAATCAGGCCACGGTTAGAGCTTGTTTGATAATTTTCCATTTTTGTTATACTGATGTTATTACTTTAGTAATGTGCTAAAATATTAATATCTAGCCTGTTAGTACACTCGGTAGTCATAGTTCTCATTGTATTCTGATGTTCTCTACATTTACGTAACACATTTTTTTTCACTATCCTGTTGTTTGAAATAGATATATTTCTATGATTGGAGCGAGTATATCAGTTTGTAACATTTTTATCTTTGGTAATTATTTTTTGACACTGATCACATTTGCAAGACTGACAATTCCCTTTCCGAAGAAGACTTGATTGTGACCACAGACTGTATTGTACTAACGTACAGACGGAGTACTCCCATAGACCAAAACTGGACTGTATTAGGCTCACATATCATAAATGACAGTTGTTTTAGTTTTTTTGTAGTTGTTTTGGGCAATGATTAAGAATGATTCAGCCTAATTTTTCCTAGTAAGAAATATCCATTTTACTATTTTAAGTTAAGAAAGGGCATTTCTAAAATAAAACACTGCTTCTTCACTTCACCTTCTTTTTAATTTAGTTTTAAATTTATTTAAAGCTTTACATTGCATTACAGGTAAAGATTTGTTTTGTAGTCGGAAGACATCCGTGCCTTTTAATATTTAAATACGAACTCTATGGCACGTTGCAGAAAGAAACCTCTTCTCGAAATTCTTTTGGCACACAAACTGTTTACGAAGTTCCTGGAAACTCAAGCTTCGCGATCGTTCAAAATTAATGGACTGCAACCACTTTTTGAGTCCTGTCTTACTTTTTGGAAACATGGGAATCCGACGTCCTTTCGTCTACTAGCACATGTCGCAACACAGCACTTGTTGTATATGATGATATCACAGCTTCGGAAATTGAGAGGATAAGTTACGGAAATAAATAAACGCAAAACTTCACTCGATCAACTTTGTTGAAACTAATGTTGCTGTTTACAAAACTGTCATAATTGTCAAAACTTTGACAAATTGACAGATTAGCAAACATGGTGATAGTTTCCAGGGGTTCGGGGCGGGAGGTACCTAACTGTCAAATAAGATATGTGAGTGCCATAGACTAAGGTTGAAATATTTTGTATGAAGATTACCTGCCGTGTTGTGAGCACACCTTTTGCATTTCGTGTGATTTGTATAATTGAATTAACTTGAGTAAAAACTTGTAATTGGCGCTTTTGACTTGGCCGGCAAAGTTTGTGATAGAATTTGTGATATTGTATCGAACATTGACATTTGTAAATCAAATTGTGTAAATCTGTACCTCGTGCATCGTGCCTTGTAGACGTCGCGTCGGAGTCTGGTAAAGTAAAGATAATTCACTAGCTAATATTGGCCAATTTTAGTCTTGTGTGTTAGCTTGCCTACAGGCCACCAGAGAAAATCACCAGGTAACTGCAAATTGTAATTTGTATGTAATTTAGCTTCCACTGCCGTCTGCAAACAATTCCCAGTCAGTCTAGGAAATCTCTTAACACCTATGTATATTCAAAACATCGACTCGTTAAAAGACTAATTAATTCATTCAGAAGTTGATTATAATGTATGAATTTAATCTCATGAATCTTCTTCCTACCCGAGCATATTTGTTATGAAATTATCAAGTTTCGGCTTAACGTAATTTCCTCGTAGACTGTGTCTTTTGAAAAGCACACATCGTGCGTTCGAAGAGATTGTGTGTTAATTAGGAGTGAAGCTAAGGCTTCGTTGGAGTAAAATTATTGTTCTCTTTATGCAACGTAGTAGATACTTTTATAAAACGATGAGTTATTCTTAACGCGCAACAAAAGATTTTGCATTTATTTTGAAGTCATTGTCAAGCTCTGCAAGTATTTTTATCTTAGTACGTACTTTTATAGTATCGCTAGGTATCTTGTAATCCACTATAAAGACGGCACGTAACTTGCAGCTGCTGTCGATGTCACAAGATAGATTCCCGGTTAGAGCATGGTATCAAAATTAGTTTTTCTAAATTAGACTACAGGCCCATATCCAAAATGGATGGGTCATATGAACCACCAGGTGACGTATATAGGACGATATAAGAGCATAAAATAATAAGATTCAGCACTATGCCGTCACTTGTAAGCTGTTCAACTGAGTGCTGGTGAGAATTCAAAAGTGCAGGTAGAGTGAGTACGCATTTCGGTCATATATTTTTGTACGGTATTTTTACCATCGATAGATCCATGAAAAATAAAAAGAAAGCGCGCAGTGCCGTAAAAAAATGGTGCTGAATCTTATTATTTTATGCTCTTATATCGTCTTATATACGTCACCTTGTGGTTCATATGACCCATCCATTTTGGACATGGGCCTGTAGTCTAATACTTTTAAAACGCGTTAGTGGAAGGACTTTGAGTATAATTTATCAGAAGTAGTATCAATTCGTCTACCAAGTAATTTATGGCGTTCCTCCTTATAATGCGAAAAGAACTAAGCAAAAAGGTCCCTATCAAAACAAACCTGCAATGATAAACAAAATAAACAAGTAGACAAGGGAAGGTCGGAAGTCATAAAAACAAACTACCCGTCGTTCTTCAACTTTCGCGCAAACTTTAGATGGTCACAATATTTTCAAATAGTTTTAAAATCGAACGCTCAAAAACGTAACTTTGGACAAACAATGCTATTTGTTTTCGATTTTCACTTGATGTATACGAAAACATTTTTGTATGTGAAAAATATTAAAATGTTTTTTAAATTATTGTTTTATTTATGTGTACATAAATCCCTTTGTGAGGATTCTAGAGCTTGTGTGAGGATAAACGGGACATACACTGACTGGTTTACCATCTACACAGGTGTTAGACAAGGATGTGTAGCGTCGCCGTGGCTGTTCAACCTCTTCATGGACAGTTGTTTGCAAGATTTGAAACACAGTTATTGTGGATTAAGGATGAATGAGTTACTTGTCAAATGCTTCCTTTATGCTGATGAGCAGGTTATACTTGCGCCTTCAGCAGTGGAGTTGCAGGAGATGTTAACAATCATGCATGGTGCGTTAGAGAGGAAATGAATGAAAGTGAATGTAAGTAAAACGAAAGTTATGGTTTTTGAAAAGGAGGAATGCGTTACGACTTGTAATGTTATGATCGATGGACAACGAGTGGAGCAAGTGAATGAGTTTGTATACTTAGGTACGTTGTTTACAAGAGATGGTAAGAATGTAGAAGATATTGAAAGAAGAGTTAATGCAGGTAATAGAGTGAATGGTTGTCTGAAGGCGTTTATGAATAGCCAAAACGTGTCCAAAAAGGCACGTTTGTTTGTAAAGGCATTATGTGTAAATAGGCACCTAGTAGAAGTTTAATTTTCATCACGAATGGACAGAACAATAAACATATGGGTATATAAGTATTTCTTTTTCGTCTATGAATATTTTAGATGATAGCATCAAAGAAATGATATAACCATGACTACACAGTGGAGTAGTTAAAGATTAATATAATGATAGGTTTTATATAAGGTTTGGAAGCTACGACATATCTTCTCGTCCAATATCCCGCAGTGTCTCAAGACGAAAGTCTTTGACCAGTGTGTGTTGCCAGTGATGACTTACAGATCAGAGACGTGGTCGCTCGCTATGGGCCTTATCAGAAGGCTCAAGATCACTCAGAGGGCGATGGAGAGAGCTATGCTTGGAGTTTCACTGCGAGATCGAATCAGAGATGAGGAGATCCGCAGTAGAACCAAAGTCGCCGACATAGCTCTCCGGATAGCCAAGCTGAAGTGGCAGTGGGCAGGGCACATAGCTCGAAGAACCGATGGCCGTGGGGGCAGAAAGGTTCTGGAGTGGCGGCCACGTACCGGACGACGCAACAGAGGTAGGCCCTCCGCAAGGTGGACCGACGATCTATTCAAGATCGCGGGAGGCGGTTGGATGCGGGCGGCTCAAGACCGGTCTGTGTGGAGAACCTTGGGGGAGGCCTATGTCCAGCAGTGGACGTCATTTGGCTGATATGATGATGATGATAATGGTAGGTGTATAATTTTGCAATATCTTTTAAGTTTTCGCTACGACATGGTATAATTTTCATATATATTGAACTCGTTATAATTCTCAGTATTAGAAGATCTATTATAATCTTCAGAAAATGGAAAAAAAATGACAAAAATATCACTACTTACACTCGTCAGAGAATTGGGCCATAAACGAATACCTACATTTCCTTTTATCTTCGTGCTAGTAGTTTCATGGGATGATTATTAATATTATATTTCCCAGCCCAATAACGCAGCATCTTTTGGGTGAGAACGGTGAGATTGTTGCCATTAGTGTGAATTCGTTACAAAGATCACAAAATTACTTGCCAGAGCTACTAGCCTGATTGCCAGCTTAAGCAATATAAGCTTACTTTTTAACTTCAAAGATATAAAACATCCTTAGCACCACTCTGAATTCTCATGATATTATAAGTTCGCTCCACAAACATCGTATCTCCATTACCGACTGCAGTTCTTCCATTCCGTTGAGCTAATACGCAGTTATTTTTACTATCACAGAGGTGGCTTTTCAACACAATTAAAAGAGTGCGCTTAAAAATTGTCCCCGTAGTTACCGTCACTAATAAATCAGAATATATTCGTATGAATGCATCGCCACAGCGGGTCGGTATTAAAAAATATTCAAATTGCTGTTGCCGAAATGAGAATGATATGCAAATTGGGAAAGTGTACCGCTCGGCGACGCGTATTAGGGTACATTTGTATTATTGTTTCGGTTATAACATAATTATTCTAAATATAATATACAAATTGTATTTATCAAATTCGGATTTGGATAAGTGTACATTGAAGATAATATAATTTTATTTCATTATACAGGTGCCCTGCAATGGTATAGATAATTAGCTTACTTTAAAAGTTATACGAACCCAATATGACATAAACCTGATGTGATCTAGTTACAAACGTATTCGTATTCTACATGGCCCTCTAGATAGATGTAGGCAGAGTTTCCAAGAGAGAATGACGTCATATATTTTTGACGAGCGTATAAAAGTAAAAAAAGTCAAAGTCAAAAATCATTTATTCATCTAGGTCACAAAGTGACGCTTATGAACGTCAAATTTTAATGTACATTACTTAATGCTTCTACATTTACATTTACTGCCCATTCGCAAAGCAATAGGTAGAACCACGAGAAAGAACGGGCAATAAAACTCGTGGCCACTCTTTTTAATCGCCAGTGTTATGTTACATATTTTGATTTTGTAAGGAGCTGCAACTGTTTCACATTGTAATTAATTACTTGTAAATAGTAATTAGGAACATACATAATACTTAAATAATTAATGCAGTTACCAATTTAACTGCTGTAGTAGCCTTCCAGTGTGAATATTGTGTAACAGGAGCATCCACTTACGTCTTATAATGTAGGCAACTCGCGACCATGTTCATAACTATATGGTGGAAATATATGTTACAGAAGTGACTGTATATGAATACACAAAATTACTAAAACATTAGTTTACAGCCCATTATCACGAGTTATCTTCATCTTACAGTGCAGTAAAACTTTAATAAAATTAGTGGAACAACAATGCAAAAGTAAATGTAGTACCTAAGTTGAATGACCTAATAATACATGAACAGTAATTTAAAAGAACTAGAAATATTATATAAAGATTAACTGAAAAATGCAAAGTATCTATATAATTCTAATTAGGTATAAAGATCATGAGTTGTCTAGCGTAAGTGACCAGCTATCCTTATCACTGAAATAATCATTAATAGTATGATAACCTTTCTTAATAAGGCAGTCTTTTATCTTAGTTTTAAATGTAATAAATGGTAATTCTAAAAGACTAATTGGTATTTTATTGTATATACGAATACCTAGCCCTACAAAAGAATTATTACCTTTATGTAAAGGATGATAAGGGGCATATAACCTATGCCTGTTTCGAGTATTTATGTTATGTATATCGCTTTTTGTGGTAAATAAACCTATATTTTGCCTAATGTACAAAATATTAGCAAATAAAAATTGCGAGGCTACTGTAAGAATTCCTATAGACTTAAAGCGTTCCCTAAGAGTATCTTTTGCACCTAACATGTATATTGCTCTTACCGCTCGTTTTTGTAGAACGAAGATATTCTGAATATCCGCAGCTTTGCCCCATAACAAAATGCCGTAGGACATAACACTGTGAAAATAGCTAAAATAAACTAAACGAGCCGTGTCGATGTCAGTAAGTTGCCTAACTTTTCTGACGGCATACGCAGCAGAGCTTAGCTTTCCTGCAAGACATGCTATATGTGCACCCCATTGTAACTTATTATCTAGTGTAATACCTAGGAACACTGTAGAGTCTACTGTGTCAAGTTCCTCCCTATCTAGCATAATATTAGGTCCCAGTTGTCTTACATTAGGTAAAGCAAATTTAACGCATTTAGTTTTCCTAGAATTAAGTACTAGGTTATTTGCTGTAAACCATTGTGTAACTTGTAATAGTGCATTATTTACATCATCAAACTGATTTCTATTCCTATCTACTTTAAAAATAAGTGACGTATCATCTGCAAAAAGTACAACATCACAGATGTTTTTTAAATAAAAAGGTAAGTCATTAATATATACAAGAAATAGAAAAGGACCTAAAATTGAGCCTTGTGGAACGCCTAGCTGTATAGGTAATTTCGAGGATGTAGTCCCATTTACATCGACACACTGAAATCTCTGCCGCAGGTACGAATCGACAACACTAAGTGCGGTTTTCTCTACGCCATAGTGGCGGAGCTTACGCAGTAGCGTGTCGTGCTGAACGCAGTCAAATGCTTTAGATAGGTCACAGAACACTCCAATAGCATTCTTTGATGACTCCCAAGCACTATAAACGTGTTTTATGAGAGCAACACCCGCATCAGTAGTGGATCTACCTTTAGTAAATCCGTATTGATCCTTGTGAAGCAGACTATTTAAATTAAAGTGGTTTAGTAGCTGCTTTAAAAGAATCTTTTCAAATATTTTACTAAATGCCGGCAAGATAGATATGGGCCTAAAATTATTAATTTCATTTTTACTGCCAGATTTGAATAAGGGTATAATTTTACTTAATTTCATCAAATCCGGAAATACGCCTAGGTCAAAGCATTGATTAAAAATTATAGATAGGTAAGGCGCAACAGTCTCAACTATAGTACCTAAAATTTTAATTGAAAAGCCCCAAAAGTCACCGGTATTTTTAATACTAATTGAATTATATGCGATCAATATATCTCGCGGGGTAACGTGCTCGAATCTAAACACGCTCTTGCATTCAGGTACACTGCTAAACAAAAAAATTCCAGCGTCTAAAGATGATGATTGTAAACAGCTAGTAGTTGTTAAAGGTATGCTCGCAAAGAAACTATTGAACATATGTGCTACTAGAGTTTTATTGGTGACTAATAAATTGTTTTCTTTAAGTTCAAATTGGTTTTCCCGTGGTCGTGCTCTTCCTGTTTCATTATTTATAATTTTCCAAGTTTCTTTAATTATATTTGTTGAATGCTTAATTTTACTACTAATAAATTTAGATTTTGCCATAATACAAACTTGTTTAAAAATTTTTGAGTACCTTTTTACATAATCTCGAAAAGGTGTGTCAAATCTATGTTGTTTCATACCATATAATTCAAACAACTTGGCTCTACTTTTGTATATACCTATAGTGGCCCACTGGTTAAAAGATCCCATAGTACCCTTTAGTGTGACTGTTTTACTCTTGAAGGTATTTTGAAACTCATTATTTACTAGTCCAAAAAGTGAGTTATAAATTGTATTTGGATTTTGTGAGTTCAATATTGAGGTATTGAGTTTAGCAATAATATTGGTTTTGAAACGTATTAGACGATTGGTAGTCTGAGGCCTACATTCTACTGTACGTGATTTATCATATGTTGAACAGGGAAAACTAGCTATCTGTCCACGGTGATCAGAAGGGAGAGAACTAATTACTTCTGGGTTTGTGGCAGCACAAGAACTAAATATGTTATCTAAACAAGTAGAAGATGTTGCAGATACTCTAGTAGGTTCACAGAATAGGTTACTTAAGTTAAATGACTTGAAAAGATTCAGAAATCTAATACACTGTGAAGAGTTCTCTAAAATATTAATATTAAAATCGCCACATAGTATAATATTCTTATTACTACATTTAATTTTATTTATAGCATCTTCCATAACAGTCTCAAATAGATTATAGTCACCAGAACGAGGTCGATATACACAAATTCTAATTCCACACAGGACAACTCAATAGTGCGCTCAATAGATAAATTAACAATATCTTTACGTTCCTTACATTTTAATAAATTTGAAGTTATTATGAGAGAACCGCCTCTTATAGCCTGCATTCTTATATACGAACTCTGCACTGTATAATATTGATTTATAACAATAAGCTCATGGGTCTTTAACCAATGTTCAGTTAAGCACAAAACCTTAACATCATATTTTTCTAGAAATAAACTTAACTCTAATTCTTTGCCAGATAGGCCCTGCATGTTTTGGTGTACTATATTCAAATACTGCAGCCTAACTGTTGTCCTATCTTGGAGTTTAAATCACAAGACGTGTCAATAAAAACGTTGTTAGTACAAGTACTAACCCTATCAAATAAATTGTCAACACAAGGCTCTCTGCCTTGTTGTAAATTGTATGCTAATAGTTTAGCAATCTGTCGCTTAATATAAAATGGCAGATACATTGTATCTCTTGTTAAAGTAAATTTACTAATAAATTTATTAGCGTCAAAAAACAATATTGCGTCACTATGACGACAAGTTATATTATATAATAACATATTTAATGTGTGTATGTGCATGTTTTGTGTATGTGTTAAGTCATTTGAGTAAGGCAAAGCACATAAAATAAATTAACAACTAAACTTGGAATTAAGGTCTAATAACATTTCAACACATTCTATGATATGCTGTCTTTTTACCGTTAAACTGTTACCAAACAACAATATGGCCGTACTACTCTCATCTAAGGGGTGCAACTTAATCTGATTAACTAAACTACTGTAACTATCCCCTGGCCTACAGTAATTTATAACACTCTGGTTTGTATTCTCACTGAGAACACTACCAAAATTATGACCTAGCCTATCAGAAAAAATGTAGGTTTTGTTAGTTGATGTTGAAAACCTAGATTTAATCCTATTTGATTGTGAAGAGGATTAGTTTTGTGAATTATCAGAAAAGTTCTCAGGTAGTATGGTACTCAATGGCTCTGCTGGGGTTGGAGTGTGAATGTGAGGACACGGACATGAGAGCTTATTGGTAAGAGACTCATACATTTCTGCATTACATCTCACCAAGTCTACTAGCTCACCTGCCTCTACTATACGCTTGCTCAGCTCTTGTTGAGAAGCTTGATATTTGTTAAATATTTCATTTAAGGTGCTCTCCCTAAGTACTAGCTCTTCCCTCAAGCGATGAGTGTCAGTATCATATGTACACTACCCTACTATGTTCTAAACTTCTAGAGTACTTAGACAGTTGATCAAGTAAATAAATGCGCTCCTTTCTGAGATTTAAATTAACTCTATGCACTTTATATTTCTTCATAGGTTTAATAAAAAACGAATTTTAGAACTATCATTTGGCTCAGTGTCATTTCTAGAAACAGGAAACATGCAGAATTCACAAATTTGAATTGGCACGATACAATCGTTACTCAACGCGTACGTGCGGTTTTATAAAAACTTTAATTAAAATTTTCACGCTTACCGCAAATGGAAGAAAAATGCTGAATTGTTAGCGCGTACTGGAACTTTATTTTTATGTTCATTCGTTTCTCTTACATAGCAGAAGAGCTAGTCAATGAGGCATTCGTACAAGTAACAGCATAATATCTTATCAAAATGTATCTATAGTTAGAAGCAATCAAACCAATACTAACACAGGACATATTATAACTGCTTATGTACATGTAATAGCTACATACACCTTATGTATACTATCATACAATGTCGAAGACGCCAATAATGGTAATACCGCGTGGGTTAACAGAACTCTGAATAAAGATTGAAGATCCTGAATCGCAATGTTATATATTGTTACTTATGCGACTGCCACTTATGCAAGTTCTCAACAGTTCCGTTAGGCCGCAATCCACCAGGCTCCATAAGATAGTTAGTCACAAGATCCTCTCTCTAGTTAAAGAAAATACACACATACACCTTTATACTCCAGACTTCTAAATTCAAATCTACCTTATGATTCAAAACATTGATTTTCAGCAAATAAACAAAATATTCAAAGGGTTTTAGTACCATATAAACTGTACTAATAAATATTTCTTAGCGCCACATCCACAAATAAAATATGAAACTTAAAAGAATACCATGTAAAACAGTTTGAATCCGCAGCGTTTACTTGGAATATACGTTTGAACCTTTGAAACTCTTTCTTGTATGTAAAACATACATAAACTTGGGAGAAAGCGATGCTGGTAAAGCAAGGCTAGAAAATGTGTTAGCATAATGTATTCCTATTTAGAATACTCTAGTTCTTTGTTCCAAAGGTAACGCGTACTACGTACAACATGAATTTGGATTGTGACTCGGTTTAATGGTGCGACAAATTGCGATTTCTGACTCAATCAAACGGCCTGTATACTGGCTGAAATGTTTGAATACTAGCTGTAATTTAGGCCTGCAATTCTCCGGTTTTGAATGAGAAGCGGAGAACGTTGGATTACAGAGGTGATATTTTTGTTATTTTATTTCCAAATATTTAGTAAAGTGTTTCAAATGAGAGTACTGTGTTTATTGATTTTAACATAATTACAGAGTAAATCCGTGAAAATGGCGCTTGTAACGGTGCCGAAATATAAGGTACTACAAACAAAGGTACGTGGTATATACTTATCCCGAAAGATAATTTAAAATCAGTTTAAATGACCACGGAAGTTTAAATTCCTATATTTTTTTATTAACTACACTACTAAAACATCTAAAATAAAACTATGAGCGTATTTTTTCATTGCACTGCTTTGTGAAGGTTAGTGAGAGCTCTGCTATAGTTGAAAAATTATGTCGACAAGCAATCACTAACGGAACCTGGCCAAAGTTTTAAATACTTAACTTACTTTCATATTGCAAAACTAAACTATCAAAAACAAACATAATAAAGAAAGAACATCATACGTAACAAAATAGTTCTTTTGTCGCAAAATATGTCTGATATATTAATATTATAATCACCTCAACTTTAATTAAATGTTTTTAACAAAAGGTTTTCTTGGAACTTGATTTTAGAAACTTGCTCGGCCCTTTTTACTGCTGACGTATTTAGCTTAGAATAAACTTGTGTTTTAATAAAGATCAAGATTCGTTCACAAAGATACTGTTAGGGATTTCGTATTTTTAATGTCTGGCCTTGAGCATATTCTAATTAAATTACAGAAACTAAAGCCGTAAGGATTTTAAAATTCAGTGATATTACCGCCCACACAACTTGACTTTGGATAAAGAATAAAAAAATATATAGTTATAAAATAATTAAATGAAAGACACAGTTATACTAACTAATAATAATACCAGTGATTTGTTTTGATTGCGAACTTATTTGTGAACTTTAAAGACATCATTTTCATTTTCTTCTTAATGTGGCATAACTCATTCCTGTACTATTTCCATGTTTTCGTGGTAGCTTTTAGTAATTGTATTTACACCCTATTGAAATGATTCCAGAAGTATATATTATGGATTAATAGAAACTGATTTTAACTGCCGATAGCTATGAAGTTATTAAATGTATAATATCAAAACAGCGCGAGATCAAATATCAACAATTCGAAACTCGCTCCCACGACAAATATTTGTTCTAGTACGTATATAGGTTACAGCAAACAACTCAGAATCGATATTACTGTCTGCGTTGTACTTACAGTGGCAAGGTTATCACACACTAAATTTGACTAGAACATGAATCAACTATAGTGTAAAAATTGTTTAACACACTTTTTGCAGACGCGAATAGGTCACACATCGCTTTATAGTAGTAGAAGGTTTATGAATTTTTCGTTTTAATTGTTTGACAAAATGTAGTCAAAAACGCATCTTCTTTTAACTATGTATTATTGGTAAATGATAAAAATATTCTGTGCTTGAATCATCGTCATCATCTTCGCACTATATTGCGTGCATTTCTAACTAGCGCTTTGACGCCGGACAAAAAGCCTAGCCAGACACAAAACACCAATTTGTGGATCATAGAAAGTATAGTGGCGATGGAACCTACAATACACAGGGTAGTGTTAAAACGGCGAGGAGGCCACTTAATAACTACGCCTTACAAGTACGCTATCCACTGGACCACGGAGGCTTTATAGACTCACGCCTGTATCCCCGAAGGGGTAGGCAGAGGTGTAACATTACACCCACATTTCGCCATGAATTTTTAGGTCCCACGTAATAGGGGGCGAGCCTATTGCCGTTACCGGGCACATCATCAGACTCCGTGCTGCTACTGAGAATTCGGAAAAACCCAGTAACACTTTTGCCCGACCCCGGAATCGAACCCAGGACCTCAGCTGTTTTTTTTTATAAAAATAATAAAAATTTAAAAGTATTGTGGTGATGGAGCCTACAATACACAGAATAGTGTTAAAACGGCGAGGCGGCCACTTAATATCTACGCCATACGAGTATTAGTCCAGGCACAGGGTCCAGATATGTAGCAGAATATTGTCTCGTCTTTTAACGGATATTTGGAGTATGATTGGCAAAGTTATAACTTTAAGACTTTTGCTTACATTCATGGTTATACATACATGAGTGTTTGAGTTTTGTGTTCTATAGTATAGCAAATTCTTTGATATACTATAGAACACAAAATGAACACTACAGTGAAGATTATTTTCATTTTACTCGTAGATACTTGCATTACCAAACCCAGGAAGTGTCTTTTAGCGAAGTGTCATTTTTTAAAAATTTTATCGTGATGACGTCACCTTGTGGTGGTGGGGGGCTTAGTAACCGTGGTAAGGTCACCCACGGTGAAGCTAAGCGAGATCCCAGGAGTGGGCGCTCCGCGTGGGCTTGACAGAGGCCTGCGCAGCATGCGTCCAATGGTGCGGGTGCGAGGGACAGTTCTTCTGTCCCTCGCACCTATAATTAGGTATGGTATTACAATCATGATTTATTTCAATGTATAGTATTAGGCTTTGATGATAATAAGAACCCACTCAGTATTTGTTTGCCCATGTAAAAAGTATCAGCTATATTTATTCTTAATCGACGTACATGATTGATATAGTTTTTTGAACTTTACAATACATGTCACGAAATTTTGGATATTTAATATTAGTATGATTGATATATTCGCATTTTCTGATCTATATGTTGATTCTTACTATGTTTTCTCTATATTTTTCTCTATAATGACTATACCTGCCATGAAACAAAACGTGTTAATATTTATTACTGTTAATAAAAAATGCATCTTAGCACTTCAGTTTCATCTAATAAGCTATTAGTCTTGTAAGTCTCGTGAGAGATCTGAAAACTCCAATATCATCCATTTACTACGAAATTCATGGTACTAAGCTTGCAGTAATACGTCTGCAAGAAAAATATTTACTAATGCTATTTTATGTTAGTCATTAATAATATAGTTGATGCGTCTGCCTGTAAAGTACATTCTGTAGTCGTTCTGTGAAAAGGCTTGACGTAATAATGATGTTATTAATTGCTAAGTTTCTTTTACTTCAAAAATATATTGTGTTGTTGTTTAATAAATTCTTTATTTTCTTTCTTTCTTTTTAAAAGACAACTCCCGCACTAGGAAGAAATTCCTGTGTCGCGGGGGCTTTACAAACATACAACCAACGGACACAATGAACACCCAGACTCGAGACAACAATTTGTAGATCACACAAAGTGTTGTCTCGTGTGGGAATCGAACCCACGACACGCGGCGCGGTACCAAGCGGCGAGGCCACCGCTTAAACCACTACGCCAACCGTGCAGTCAAATACCTGCATTCTTTATTTTAAATTTAAACGAATTGAAAATTGTGTCAACATCTGCTCAAATTAGGCTCCAATTTTCACGTAAACTGAATACGATCATCGCATATTGTGCTTCGAAGCTAATTATTATCAATACTGGTATTGGTATTGATAGTTCAAGGAAATTGTTACCGATTACGTCATTCTAATATAGGCAAACTCGCTTCTTGTCACGTACGGATTGTATGGGGAAAATCTGTGCCTATGATTTTATAAAAGTATGCTTTGTACTCTAAATACATACTTTCTGCTGCTAAAATGCATTCTGTATGTTCATCTAGTGAGATTTAATAACAAATATCTAAATATACAAACTTAGGCTGTTGTTTTGTAGGATACTGACACACTAATAAAATTGATCGTAGGAACAAATATCTAGTCATTCGTTCATAGAATTACCAACTTCATAAACTAATTTAAGACTTCGTATTTCAAGACACTAAGCGCAGTACAAAATCATTAAAGTTCTTTCTTTTCAATACTTTTCTTTTGATTATTATTCATAGTGTTAGAAGTTTTTGCGGTTTAAAGCATCGCCAACTATGATGGCACTGCACCTTGTGTGGTATACACAAGGTGCAAGTGTGGTGCAATATTGGTGGACCAGCTTCTATGAAGTTCGCTTAGCCGTTGATTGGTCACGATGTTTTCGTAGTGACCAAGAACACTTACTATTGTTTTCGATATACTTCTTCGACTTATCGCTTAAATCCCAATATAATGTTGTTACATATTATAGCATCATAATTGTATTTTGCCAAAGTTTGCACTTTAGGATGTAAAAGATGCTGTTAAGGCAGTCAACGGTTTGCCAATACCTTTTTCTCGCTCGTGACCCATCTCATGGGTTTTGCTTAACAGGCTACAAATCTATTATGTACTAAATTCTGCCCCGAAATGCCACTCACTTTGTCTATTCAATCAAAAAGTAGGATATTGTGTCATTCTGATACGCTATATTACTGTTATCATGAAAATACGATCCGCTCAAATCGATAGATTTTCTATGAAAGCGTAACAAACATCCATCAATCCATCTATTTTCACGAACTTCACCGCTTATAGTTAGATAATAAAAAGCTAAACAATAAGCTCGCATTATTATATAGTAAGTATGATATATTTCAGTTTAAAACTTTCCAAATAATCCAGAAAGCTGGCAATAAATTTTAATAGAATTTCGTACCTACTAAAATTTTGTAATCAACTTAAAAGTATTAAGGGACTTTATTATTGGCCGTAGATTCCTTCATTATTGTTTCAATAAAATGAGTAAGTCCGACTGAATTTAACAGTCGCTGCGACCCTTAGCCAATTTATGACCTCCCCTAATTTTCAGGTAGAAAAACAAACGGGTCACCGAGACTCAAACAATTTACGATCAATTCATTTTGAAGGTTACTTTTGTATGATAAACTTTCATATTCACGAGAAGTGAATAATCAAAGTTATTCCAAATCGCATAGCATATCAATAGAAGGTTGATTGTCTAAATGTTGACTATTTTTAGTAGTGTTTTAACATGGATTTTGCCATCATAGCGATGCATTGTCATTCAAATGTCACTATATATTTTTATTCAGAAGAATTATGGTATGCGTAGTAAAACTTCGTCAAAATTCTGCTACGAGAATGCGCTACAACTGCTACAAGCCAAAGTCAGCTTGCTCCAGAGTCAAAATTACTACGATATACTTGTAGAGCTGCCAAGATATTGTGTTTGTGTTATCTAACATAGTTGCACTGCAACTACTTATTATTTAATTGATTAAGTTTAATTAAAAACTGTGGCATCACTTTGTAGCCTTTATTTACCAAACACTATAACAAACTTAAACACACAAACAAACTAACTTAAAACGAAATTAGGCATTTGCATGTTTCGTACAACCGTAAGTACAAACTGCAACGGTATTAGATATGAACGAACCTTCTCAAATGTACACCAAATTTACATTCAAGAAACCACAATGCAATCGTATAAATAAGATTCAAAATGCATTGTTTTACATTTGCTAGTTCATAGGGTTTCAGTACGGTATTATATGTTACCTCAAGAGACGTGAGAACGGCTCACACCAGTTATCACGTAGATAAGTGCTTCGGGCACACATGCACGTACTGTAAGTAAGGATGAGACATAAATATTTGGGCTTGAAACATATGGACGTGTATGCGGCAGAGTAGTGAGATGTTTTATATTGTTTAGAAAAAAAAATCGTGATGGCGATGAAAAGATACGTTTTTAATACACGTTAAGGAATATATTTTAAGCTAGAACACTTTAGGAATCAATAGGCGCAGAAAATATCAATAGGCGTCAAAATAAAGAATTCCTTTAAAACATTTAAAAAGTTCATAACTTTTTAAATGTTTACGAAATTTTCTTATTGCGGCATTGTTATAGTTAAAATCAGTTATTACATCTATACATACAACTGTTATTTAGCTACAATTCATCAATCTTAAAATATGGGATAGATTAGAAATAAATTACTTCTTAATAGCAATAGGCACATTAACAGTTTCAGGCAATAAAGTCAAACTTAAATACTTTTCATCATTACCGTTTTACCGGTTGCATATATGATTTTCGTCTTGGAGGCGGGGTTCGTTTTAATGGTTTAACCAGATTTTTCAGAATATTAGACCAAGGGATAGCGATATTCCATGGCTTAGATCAATGTCAAATGTCAATACATACAAGGGTACTGATTCACTGATCACAATTGAGACAGATCTTCAAAACGACGCAATGGCCTTCCCAAGGTACTGGGCAAGCGACTATTAACATTAATACGCACAATCAAAATCAAATACTGTTAAGAAAAAGCGTACAAGACTCACTAAAACCAATATCGTCAAGATGGCGACACATGTCGTGTTAAAACAGCTCGTAAACTGTGATAGCTAAACTTTGTCCGTTCATTAAACTAACGTTATTGCTGCTAAGTAACATTCAATGTGAAAAACTTATGCGATAGTCTTTCAAAGAAAATTGGGGTTTTAGTGAAGTCACATATACATTTGTATGTAGCTGTTGCGAAATGTTCCTGAATAAAATGTATAAACATCATTGTAATTTATGTTATCATAGATAGCAAAAAATTATTAATTGTTTTTTATTTTTTATTGATTGACTCACGCCTGTATCCCCCAAGAGGTAGGCAGAGGTGTAATATTACAACCACATTTCGTCATAAATTTTATTATTGTGTGTATTTAAAGTTTTCCCGTTAATGAGTGACTGGCAGAAAATTCACAACCGAAACTTTTGGATGAAAGATGCTGAAATTTGGCATCTGTATTCCTTGGGCAGCGTAAAGGTGCACTAAGTAGGAATTTTCCGAAATTTCCAAAGGATCGATGAGAATGGGTTAAATAAAAATAATGTGCGGTCATAGCTGCCTGCGTTCTTTTATGAAATAAATAAATGTACTACAAACCAAAAGTTAGTTTTGTTAAATTACCTACAGAAATAAGTTTAATTACTACAAAATTGTCGTAATTAGAGGATTATCAAGTTTTAATGCTGATATTATAATGTTTATCATCATGGCATACATTTTACCCAAGCCAAATCGACAAATGTATCACATAGAAGATTTACCACACAATTATATAAATTCCGTAGAATAGTACGTAAACAAACGTTCAATTTCCTTCATGACAAACAGATACCTATTATATTTTCTGTCGCCAAGGGTCAAGGTTCGGCTATATGTCACGTGTTGCTAAAGCGAGAAGAATAGAGTTTTCTCTGCTCTCTATAAATTTTATAATAACATGTCCATTTGCACAGTCCCACCTTACAGTCAAGGAATACCAATTAGTACAGTACTACAGCTGAATTGTTTCAAACTCGTGTGAGGTGAAGGACCTTTCTGAGCTGGGCATGTAAGCAATTTGTCCTACGAAAGCTTTTCGCCTAAAATAAAACATATTTTATTAAATTATGAATTAATAAGCTGTAACAATTTTCTATTTGTATGTGATGTTCTTGTCTTTAAGACACCGAGCTGCGTTCTAGAACAGGCATCAAAGATGTGGGAAGAAAGTGTGGGCTGCCAGTCTGAAATGGAACTGGGCGGGCCACGTCATCCGTATGCACGAGGGTCGTTGGGCAAGAATATCAACACTGTGGGTGCCAGAAGATAAAAAACAGAGGCCACAAGAAAGAGGTGACGTGATTAGTTAGGCGCCTACCACAAGAACTGGTGAAATTGCGTGTGACAAGCAAGCCTGGAAAGATTTGGGGGAGGCCTTTGCCCAGCAGTGGGACAGCGTAGACTACTAAAAAAATATTATGTTCTTGAAAGTAAGCATCGTTTTACTGTAAGCCCTAAATTATTTTATTCGTCTCAATACTCCGAGCACGCTAACGGCAGTTTAAAAATGTTGGCAACCTACATCTAGGTTTATCAGAGAGCTCAATAAATTGTGCGACTCTTGGTAAGTAAGTACTATAAATTATGATTATATTATTCGCGATTAGATAATTATTTTGATGTAGATATTGCCTGAGATGAATTTAAATAATTCATAACATGGCTATTTAAAATTCAAAAATCTTCGTCATAATTTAAACAATATAGGTTCATGTTTAAGCCCGATCAAAATGATGCAAGCTGTGTAAATTGGCACAATAATTGGTGATTAAAAATTTCGGAAAGATACGAAACAGTATACGAGCGCGCGTAGGCTGACAGCGCAAATAGGCTTGTACAAAATGTCATCGTGACCTTTAGGTAGTGTTGTTACACCATTATGTATTACCATTGTCGATGCTTGTGAATAGCGCTTCATAGGATTGTATTGTGTATAATGTGATTGCCGATGAAGAAGGAGATTGACTGTAATTGTGTTCTTTTATATAATAATATATTAGTATATTGGATGAATGTGTTACTGTCAATTGGAGGAAAAACTTTACTGTCATTTAAATATTTGTTATTCAGTTACAATATGTTATATTATCGACACATTAGTAGAAGATTGTATACAGAAAGTGTTCGGGCGTGACCTGCAGTCGACTACAAGTCAAAAGCTTAGCGTAGTGTATCATAAAATCGGCTACTATTTGCTTAAATTTATTTTTGTAACCGAAACCCTATAAATCTATTGTAGTCGGCGAATGCTCCGTAATGTAGTCGAAAGGCACGAAAAGTCTGCCAACCCGCACTTGGCTACCGTAGTAGTAGTGGTATACGGTGGCCTTACTCTTCTCTTAATGATAAGATACCCGTGAGCTGCCGTGAACCAGTGTGTATACCTTTGTATACCCTTTGTCTCAAAACAGCCCTCCAGCCCTCAAGAATCTAAATCCTCCTAAATTATCATCGATGACTATAATTGTTTTTTGTCTACTTAATGATCCTATAACAGTTTCTATTTGCTGTCGAAAAATTACAAACAAATGTAAATATTTAATTATTTTATTAATGAATAATAGCGGTGCAAGCTAAGCAGAAAGAATCTCATTCCATCTGTCATCTCAAAAGACATTAATGCGAGTAATATTGATAGCTACAGCTTCTACCTACGCAGGCAATATGGTAAGAGAATAAGTTTAGGCGGCACAGAAGCAATCCATCACGACATATTCAGTAAATATTTGCGACCTTCGAGAAGGTTCTCTACGCGTGCAGCTATAGATGCATCATTGTATATATGTAAGCCTTTCTCGCTTTGGCTAGTAGTTTAAGAAGACTTTGTGTGTTTTTATGCTTTAAGAGTCAAATTCCACTTTAATTTAGAATACACCTACCATTAATCTCTGCACCACTCTAAGGTAGACTGGGAGCAAATGCCTAAGGCATTAAGTCCGCCTGTATACGCTCTGTGTATATGAAATTAATAAATAAAAATAAGAATCAAACAAACAGTTGGATCGCCTGATAGAAGTGCGTTGTCGGTCTGGGTGGGAAAAGGAACGGAAAGAGAGGAGGATGTTTATGAGACTTATGAGGGAGAAGGTAAAAGGGATAACCTTGGGGCAAAACAAATTAATATAAGTAAATAAACGTTCTGGTTTATACGTTAAATGCTTCAAATAAAATAAATTATTATAAATCTCAGTAAAATTACACAGCTAAGCAATCTTTACTTACGTGCACAATTCAAAAACAATTATTTCTGTAAACTACAGTTTCAAATTAAATGCCATTTAAAATGATATACTAATAAAAATACCTATAGAGATGGCTTTCTTATTGTATTATTTAGAAAAATAAGTCTAGATTTGAGAAATAAGTTGTATTATGATTATTTATTATAAGATAATAAGTACCTACTCGTAAGTTCACACAGCAATATTTACCTTGTAACAATACATATTGTAGTCGTTTCACTGTTTATAGAATATATTTTGTGCCAAACAAACGTATTACTCTAGTATTTGACAGAGACATGACAGAGAATAACAATGCATCGATCTTGAAGGATTACATTTATTTTGTATACGTTAGAGCCGTTTGTACCGTGTAGTCGTTTTTTTCGCTGCAAAGCAGCTTACCAGCGCACTCAATTTCGAAATACGAAATTCACAGGTGTGTTCCAGACATTGATCTCACAAAATATCCTATACATAGAGATAAGGCTTTAAATTCTTGTTTTGTTTGTAACTTGGAAAACAAACTGAAGGGTATGTTCAAATCAATAAATTTTTATTACTTGGCATAAATTGCCACGAATCTTATGTCTACATCCTAGATAAAACACTAGTGGTCCCAAGGTCGTACCCAGTGAAACACTTGCTTAGATCTTGAATTACAGTTGTTCAAGGCTCATTCTAATTCTGTCTGTGAATCTGGATAATATTTATGTCTCGATTGAGCATTGATTTGAATATTTAAGAGCGTTCAGTTTTCTCGCAACAGGGTCAAGAACTTTGCTACTTATAATTCTTTGCAGCTTTGATCAGCGAACGATAGCAAATTAAACGCAGTTCATAATAAGAATATAACGAGTATAAGAAGAAAACTTGAAAAACTTGCCTTGTTTTGTTGGGAACTAGCGGCCGCTCGTGTATTTTGCAAATATTTATTTCTGTATAACGTTTTTTAAATGTTAATTGAGGAGAATTATAGATTATTTGAAATAAAAATAACTACGTTAAAAAACCGATATCAAAAACTAAAAAATAAAAAAGATTTTTTTAACGTAGTTATTTTGATTGAATACTTTTTAGTGTATTGTTGTATTGTCAACTAGTTATGGGTAGACCTACAAAAGGTGCTGCGCCCCTTAAAAAATATAGATCGCAAGAAACGGCCTTAACGCATGATTTACGTCCTTGAAGTCACCATTATCATCATTGTACAAGCCAAATTGATTTTTGTAATTACTGAGTTCGTATGGTCACCTTCTGGCTCCTTCATCGGACCCTAGAGGATCCTAGTTACCAACCTAACCAAATATAGGTGAAGGTAAATAAAAAAATGCTAATAAAATAAAAACTACTGGGCCTACCTGAATCAAATTTTTATGGGACTAATTCGAAACTATCCCGCATCAAACAAAAAAAGAATCACGTAAATCGGTTCAGATACCTCGGACAAATCGGTGTACATACATCGAACAAAAAATATATACCGGCCGAATTGAGAACCTCCTCCTTTTTTTTTAAGTCGGTTAAAGAAATTGAAGAGGTTTTAAAGTAAGTCTTTAAGGTCTTATTTTAATATTACATTGCACAGCAAATGAATAAACCTAATGATTTAATAAATCTCCTTGTCCTGTTTTCAACCTTTGTATTGAATAGTGAATACTTTTACATAATTGGATAAAAGTAGTATTTTCTGTTTTCTTTTCTTGTTTTTTCGTTTTGGCTTGGACTACACAAGCGGTTGTTACGCGGGGCCAGCCTTCAAGACTGGAAATCTTAAAGGAATATTTTATTCGAAGGTAGCCTGTTGTCTACATATAAGTATGGCTACAAATCACATTAAGTTCACAGTTATCGTGTATAACCATATTACAAATATACCTATTTATAATAATATATATCTTTGGAACATATGTAATAGGTTATCACAAACTGTTTATCAGATCATTAAGAGTCAAGCGCTAAGGGTATCCTTGGGGGATGCTCCAAATTATTCGATTACAAGGACAAGTCTCAAAGGATACCGAAGGGTACCGGCGGCTGTCAGGCGCTAAATGAACTGCACACGCACTGTGAAGTTGGAGCATTCATCACTACGATTGACGCTCGATTTATCACTTGTAAGTTGTAATTAAGGTGAAAACAGCTACTTACTCTGTTAACAATTTTGTTCGTATTTTCTTATCTTCTATGTGAAAATAATTCAGTCGAGTTATTTAGTGACATTATTTTCTTTACAAAATATGGTTTATGGTTACTCAGTGTATTTTATTTTGGTAAATAATAAATTCAATATCACAAAAGTCAATATACCACTAGCTTTTATGTAAGCCCACATTTATCTCACCCAGGTTATATCACTTTTGGTATATTACGAGTGTGTACTGACCCGTTACTACTTATGACTCAAATGCTTAGGTATGAATGCAAATTTCAATGTAGTGGACTTGTGAACAAAAATACACGTTAAAATAGGCACTCAGTGCAATTTTATTACACAACTAAAACCAAACTAACAGAAAAATAATAAGCATGAAATATGGCTTGATGTCACTGGTCAGTAGCATAGTGCTCATTAGATCCTTTCAACTTGTGTAATTAATTATAATGGAACTCATGTATAACTAGAATTTTGCTAGCACTTCGCCTAAATTCTAGAATATTATAAACTTTTACGAGTAAAACGTGTTATGAGTAAATTTATTCTGTTTTATGAATAAATTGTTGAGCTCGTTTATTGAAACTACAAATTATAAAAGTTGTTTTTAAACAAACATTATATTCGTTTAGGTCCTTAAACACGAGTAAGCTTTGCTTATAAAATAATTCGTGTTAAGTATGAATATATAATACTAGAGGACGCCAGCAGCTACGCCTGCATTTTTTTTAAATTTACCCGTTTTGGCCGATCCTGTGGGAATTTCGGGAAATCCCTTCTTAGTGCACCCCTCCCCAAGGAACATACATGCCAAATTTCAGCTCCCTGCGCCCAATAGTTTCGGCTGTCGCATGTCTGTCAGTTAGTCAGTAACGCAAGGATTTTATATAATTAAGATAATAGAAGTAAAACTAGGCGAGTGGAAAATCAGTGATAGCCCAGTAGAGTAATCTATGACCCACCATAATATTCTCTAAAGACATGTGAAGGCCGAAAACATGCATTGCGGCTAGCGTGGTGGTTTCCATAGTCCACCCACACAGATTACTCCACAGATCTCTTCTCGCTATGAGAATTAGAAAAGACCTGTGCCGAACAGTGGGACAGACTATAAAAGAGGCTGATGGTGAAAAACAGGCAAGAGAAGGCTTAAGGGCAGGAAGTTAATAATCGATTAAGTTGTTTCATTTTTGATGATTTTTGATGCTCAAAAACTTTCTTATAATTTCTCTACTCTAACTTCCTTGCCTTTCACTTCACCTATTAAATCGACGTCGTCAAATATTAGAAGTCACATCAAACTATTCTGAACCGAAGCCTATTCAAGATGTACAGTAACAATGGCAAGTTTCCACCCCAGGCGACCGGCGTTCACATACAACTTACAAGTTAAACGTAGCGATGGAAATGTATGTAATTTATTCTAACCCCCTATTCCCATCGTTTCAATTTTATTTTCTTCTAAAATGTATTCATGCTCATATCTTTATGGCGGTTGGTCTTTCAGCCTGTTTAGTCGTGAATCTTACAAAAAAAGTAGAGGTTAAATAAATAAATAATTGAGACTTAAACTCCCGTCTATGCCGTGTGGTTGACGGCATAGAATACAAGTGTCACCACCCCCTATCTTCCCGTGGGTGTCGTAAGAGGCGACTAAGGGATAACACGATGCAAATATCATCTTTGCGTAGAGACGTAAAACTCGACATCTAACCCTATACGACTGCCTCGTTGGTCTCGCGGCATAAATGTGCGCGTGGGATCGGGAGGTCCCGGGTTCGATTCCTGGGTCGGGCAGTGTTATTGGGTTTTTCTGTCACGAAATGCCCAGTAGCAGCACGGAGTCTGGAAATGTGCCCGGTACGGCAATAAGCTCGCCTCTTATTACGTGGGACTAAAGTATATCTGGCGAAAAGTGGGTTTAGAAATAAACCTCTGCCTACCCCTTCGGGGATAAAAGGCGTGACGTTGTGTATGTGTGTGTATGTGTACTTAAACTCCAGGTCTGAAATTAAGTGAAGAAGGCAAAATTTAATTTTAATTAATCATGAAAAGAAAACGTAGCCAGAAAATTAGACTATTTCTCTATTTCTTATTGGTAAACAAAAACACATACAATTATAAAATAAAATTTTAGAGGAGCAACATTATTTATAATCTATGTATACTAATTATTAAATGAAGTCCGTCAATTCCTCTTGTCTGTCTGTCTGCGATAAACTCAAAAAGTACCAAACGGTTTTTTATACTGTTATAACCAAGAGATAGTGTAATTCCTGAAGAAGGTTTAGGTGCATAATAATAAATTTTCATGAGTTTGTATAAAATCAGACTTTACTTGTAATATGTTCTTCTTCATCGGCCTTTAGATTGTACCTATACGTTTTAAAACGTACTATAAACGTCATAATATTGGCTTAACGTAATATAGCTAAATTTAAAATGGTTATTACAAAATAGAACTGGCATATTTTTTTTATCTATTCAGTTTTTCAATTCAGCACATTAAAAGAGAAATGAAATAAACATAACAAAATGTTACATTATTTTCTGTTTCGGATCCCAGTTCCTAGAAAGGCTTTGACAGTTATATAACTGAGTCGAATTCGGCGAAATTTCACACACCGTCGCCATGTTCATTTATTTGCACCTTTTAGGCAAACAAATAAATTCTGGCTTCTGGATTTGTATTCACATACAAATAAATGAAAGAGACTGGTCCAGAATGGTTTTACTGTAAAAAGCTCCAAAGGTAAACAAGATTTTAAGCTCTAAAGATTTTAGTCGCCAAATCGATTCGATATATCAAAATGAGGAAAGCACAAATATTGCTATGGCAAATAGATCCGTGTAGGATTTAGTTGATTTGAACTACAAATGAATACAAACACTTTTGATCCACGACTTAAATACTCCTTTCACTCTACAATTTTGCATATTGGCAAAGCCATGTATCCGACTTAAAAAGGCAAAAACGTTTCTCTATATTAATCAGTGCAGAAATCCATGTTACGCAAAGAATGTTAATCTATACAGCATGTTGTAAGTCCGTTAGCATTTCCCGATTACCCGCGACGAGATCGAACATAAAACTAGTTAGTTATATTGGCGTTCTAGATACAACGTGCGTTGTTAGTTTTCTCTGAGGATATGGGGCAACGTCTTACTTGTGTGCCTATGACGTCATACTACGCTACAACTATTTATCCTCCCGTCACGACGTTGAAATAAACTCTTATTTATATTATAGGTCGCACGGTCACATATTGAAGCTTTCATCTACTTAGCTATATGACTAGGTAGTATCAATCACTAAGATCATCGGCTGCAGAAATATAGACTGGGAGAGAAATATATTTTCTTAACCAATTTACGCTAAACTCCTAAATAATTCCAAATATTACTTTACTAGACTTCGCACGGCTCCACCCACGTGAATTATCCACCTAAACCTTCCTTGAGAATCACACTTTTCATCATTAGAATTTAAAAAAATCCGGTCAAGGATAGTAATGAAAATGGACTTCATTTTAAAATATGTATAGCTATCTTACATATTTTAAAATGAAGTCCCTTTGCCGTTTGGTATGAAGAATAGATCGAACTTTTCGTCCTTTTTGATCTTCTATTTATGATACCACTTTCTAATACATATAAACTCATATTAATTATGAGTCATACGTATAAAACGCCAGCCCTAGACTTTTTTATTCCAATAAAATTATTAGCTTATTATTATTATATATAGCTATTATAATAAATAAATAATAAATAAACAAAACGTTTATTTCAGGCAAGGCCATATAATGTCAATAACAATAATGTTATATACTAGGTTAAGTAAATAATTAAATTATAAGCTGCTTATTACTATTAGCCATGAATCCAAACCAGGTTCGAATCATCATAAGGCTAAAGTGAAGATGTAACCTAAAATCTCTTACTCGTTGAAAATTAATGAGACTTGAATGCCTATCTTTAAATTGCCTCTATTAAGAATACAATATTAAGATACGATTCTATAGTAATATATAGATTCCCGTACTAAATATCACCAATATATGCACTCTGACTATCATATCTTTCGACACCAAATAATATGTGATATTTACTGTCCCTAAAAATTCAGGATATAGATATGTATAGAGAATAATAGTTTTGTAATGTAACCTCTAACATATCGCTGGTATTTATATATTGGAATCCTTTACGAACCGATTAGATAAATATTCTACCGAAAATATCATAAACAGATGTTTGTTGTACTAAAGTACCGTACTTCGCTAAACCTTAAATACTAACGGCTCTACATTTCGAATAATCAATTAGGTTGTTTTTATTTAAATAAAATTATTGTTTACATAGGTAGTACACAGACAACCCACGTAAGATGTAAACGTGTTACGTCAGTGTAACATTAAATTAGTAATTTGCTACACTTATTTGGACATATTTTACATAAATTGAAATACGACCAAAATATGTCCAAATACGTGATAGGTAATTCATATACGATAAGTAATTAAAAGTGGCTCATTTAATGCTACCCTGACATTCAAACTTACTCGTCTTGACTGTACCGACATTATAATTCCGGCCTATAACTAAGTACAAAGTTTTCCCCAAAATTATATTTTCACCGTATCTCTACTTTCGGGGTAAAATGGAATAATTATACCACCCAAGACGACCGAGGTATTGAAATTCAACACCCGAAACTAATTACAAAATGAGTATTACCGACAGAAATAGACTTGAAATGATTTCCGTCGAAGGGAACTTAAATTGAAATACATATACTGAAGCGAAAGTAATTTTCTGTAAGCAATTAATTTTAATTTCACCGGGCGTAACAAATGACGGCATTAAACGTACGTACTTAGGTAATTGCGGCGCATAAAAATTATACGACACCTTACTTTGTATGCAGTGAACGTAGAATTTAGCAGAAACCTTATGGACTAAAGCGTATGAAAAAATTCTAATCACAAAACTCACCAACTGTCGAAGCGGTTGAAAAGATCTACAACGGACCGTCAACCGTCAACTCCGTAGAAAAGCTGCTTATCTCACTCCGATAATCTCAAATCCATCATTGCTGTCACGTTTAACTATGGCATAGAGTTATTAGATACACAGTCAACAGAATAAAAAGTATAAACATGTTGGTTGGAAACACGCACTGGTTGCACAGAATTTGAATACGGAATGTACTGAACGTATGAACCGAATAGAGGGAAGGTTCGTTAAGTTGAGCGGAGGTATGTGTGTAGTGGGCACGCGGGCGGTCGGCACGGACGGCGGGACCACACTGACAGGGATGCTGCCGGTTGCTACGATACGACACCCATACCCCCTCAGCCGCCGCCCTAGACGAGTGCCGCGCAACCTAGTTTTATGTATAACTGCTACTGTCTGCGTAATAGCTCTTCACCAATTTCCTGATAAAATGCTTTTGATATGCTATTTGTGTGTGATTGAAATGTTATTGGATTCTATTACAACGGCTATTTCGAAAGTTTCGGATTGAATTTTATGTTCGTGTGGGAATGACAACGTTTCTATTGTTTCGTATTACCTAAAATAACAAAGACACGTCATATTTTTTAGACAATAAAAACATTGTTGTTTTTCAATATTAATATTTTAATCATACAGCTTATAAATCTTTTTTTCGTAGTATAATAAAATAAGATATTTTACATTTAAAAGTCTAAGTCATTTAAAAATGCATTGCAATGAATAATTTCTCATGGACACTTAACGCAAGCTTTATAAAGAAAGACATTAAAACACCCGAAGCCTTATGATCTAACGCAACAGTTGAACAATGGGTAAGACATTCTACTTATCTTTAATGCGAGTGATATCGCGGTTTTATTGTCTGACATAATGACTAGTACTTCACACCGCCATTCGAAAATTTAACCACTTACTAAAGCTTTTAATGAGTTGCAACAGTAGATAAATTTTAGCTGTGAATGAAGCAAGAGAGATATGTCAGGATCGTTGCAAATAGCGTTCCGTAGTCTCTACCTACCCCTCCGGGAAACAGGCGTGAGTCTATGTATGTATGTATGTATGTATTGAATGCTTTTAAATGTTGTAAGCTGCTTGGCATCGAATTGCGTGTTTGTGCCATCATACAGTGAACTTATGTGCAGTCTTTTTTGCATTATTGCTATGTGCACTCGTGTTATTTGGCGAGAAGTGCTTCTGCTTTAAGCTTTTTGCTTAACTACGGGCGAAGATATCGGGCACGAGAGCACGCACCAGATTTCTTATGCGCTAGACTCAGGTGAAGTCTGTCAAGAATGGTCCACTTCCACCACAACAAAGGCCGTAGTACGACAAAAATAGCGAAGAATTGTTATGCGTGACACTGGACCTGGTGTGATGGCTCCGATTACTTCGCTAACAGTATAGTGACGAAGAAGACGAAGACAAAGCTGCTTTAAATTTCAATATCGGGACGATGGATGGATACTAAAATAAGTGAAATAAATTGAATGTTATATTAAATTTTATTCAGCGTTGTACCTTTTACATAAAAATGAGAGCTTTATAAGACGATGCAGTTCTACCTTATTTTCAATAACTAAGATTGCATATTACTAGTAAGGTAAGCTTTTTAAATGTTTATTGAGCTGAAGTTTTAGATTTCTTACGAGTGTCTTCATTTCAATAGCGTAATAGTTAGAGTCGAACTTAAGGGCTTGGGCTAAGGATTGGCATTGTACCAACTGAGTTCGTCATTATTCTTCAAAAGAAATGCTCTTTTTGAGGTAGTCTTAGTCTATAAGCACTGGCATGGCGTCACCTTACTCCAACTTGGCTGCACGGTCAAAAGCTAAAGGATGCCAATTCGTTTCCTAGGCAATATGTGTTCATTAACTGTTATACGACTGCCTAATCAAAGGTGATGTATATAGGTGTAACACTTATGTGCAGTTTTTAGAACAGTCTTCGTTGCGAGCAAGTAGTGAGTGGTTACCGGCCCTAGATCCAAAAACTTCTGAGTAAGATGTCTACAAATTCTTTGAATATAATGTCCACAAAATTACTCGCGAAAAAGTATTTAATGATCCCAGAGACGTCAATTTACAATTACGTCATTGAAATATCTCTCTCACTAGCTTAATGCATGAAGATCGCTCATCCAGTTGAAGGTCTGTCTTTAAATGCGACGGGCGACAGTTTGCACCTGAGATTGCGCCGAGGAAATCTGATTAGCTTGGATGTACATAAATCAAGGGAAATCTAATTTGTAATGAAAAATGTCCGAAAGATTGATGTATGAATGTATTTGATGGATATTAATGTTGTTGGACAGGCTAATGACAGAAACTATTTGTATCCATGTGCAACTTAATATAAAATATTCGTGCATCGAATGTGAAGGTCGTGACTTGAAAAATGAATGACAAGTTAACTTTTGATATTAAATAGTCAATCTACCATAATATTTTATTAAAGTATGACACGAAATTGTAGCCATTCTTTAGTAAGATATTGTGTACATGAAATAAATATTGTATCAACCGTAATGTCATTCGTTATATAATATATATAATGGTATGTCATTGTTGCCTTGGAAAATGGGTAGGCCTTTGGTGTGGGACGCAACTTGCGTAGACAACCTCGCGCCATCACATGTTCCAAGCATGGGAGGCCATGCCGGCGCTGCTGCTGCAACTGCGGAAACCCTCAAACGGCGCAAATACTGTAATTTAGTGAGTAATTACGTGTTTGAGCCGTTTGGGGTGGAAACGCTAGGCTCATGGGGTCCGAGCGCTCGTTCTCTATTCCGGGAAATTTCTAAACGATTAATCGACGTCTCACGTGACCAGAAGGCCGGTTTATTCTTTGCTCAAAGAATCAGCATTGCCATCCAGCGTGGCAATGCTGCCAGCCTTCTGGGCACGTTACCCGATGACATTGATGCGGAGGCATTTTACGACGCCTAAACCTTGTAAATATTTTCACTTTTAGATTTGTTTTATGTTTTTTTGTATTAGATTAGGTTAGATTAGATAAGATTAAGTCTTCAGTTACAAAATTATGTTTTATTATTATGTTCCAAATTAAGTTATATATATATAAAACGACAGCAAAATTATGTTCCATGCATTAGTTTTTAGGGTTCCGTACCTAACAGGTAAAAAACGGGACCCTATTACTAAGCCTCCGCTGTCTGTCTGTCTGTCTGTCCGTCTGTCTGTATGTCTGTCACCAGGCTGTATCTCATAAACCGTGATAGCTAGAAAGCTGAAATTTTCACAAATTATGTATTTCGTTTGCTGCTATAACAACAAATACTAAAAATAAAAAAAATATAAATATTAAGGGGGGTCCCATACAAAAAACGTGTTTTTTTTCGTATTTTTTGCTCAAAATTACTAACTGTAACAGATAGACGCTTTAAATTTTCACAGAATATTTAGTTGTATCTTACCTTTCAAAATAAATAATTAAATAACAAAAAGCAAATAATAAAGGGGGGCTCCCATACAACAAACGTAATTTTTAAGCAATTTGTTACTCGATCTTAATAAACAGTAGAAACTTAAAAAGTATTATAGATGATGGTACGGAACTCTTCGTGCGCGAGTCCGACTCGCACTTGCCCAATTTTGCAAGTCTTTATCACCTGTCCAATTTTTTGGTATCAGTTAATCTAAAAGTCCACCTGATCCACTAGTTTTGTATTATTTACACCTATATTGCAAATAAATCCTTTACTACCCGAGTTTTGCAAATATTCTATTGATGGACTCAAATAACGCCCAAGTTTGATACATACATACCTATATTTGAGGGTCAAACAAAGCGGTGGCCTGTATGAGAATCAAACACAACATAACACTCGATACGACGCTTTATATCAAGTAAATCACTCTTATGGTAATGCTTCGACATTATTATCATTGTCCAGTTGGTTCAGAATAAAATTAACTTTTATTGGCAACAGACTGCTCTTTGTTGACATTGTTTGAATAGCGGTTGTTATCTGCTACGAACGCTACGCAGTTTCTACGAAGCCACGGCTACGGCAATTCCGTATAGTCACAAAAATAACGAAAATAATAATAATTGTTAAAGTAACAACTTCTTCGAAAGATATTTGCGATACACGTCAACAGATAATAAGTGACTCCATATAATAATATACCTACCTCTTGATATGTCAAAGGTCAGAGAATGTTAGGCACGCTTAACGTGATTATTGGCGTTTCAGTGACTACGTCGTCAATTCTTCCCGAGAGATGAATGTATTGGCTTTCTATCGACGGACATGTTTGTTCCAAACTATTTGTCCAAGTACAAATGGTGCTATGGCTAGGTAGATAAAGCACATTAATCTTGAGACATTGGGTTCATTGCCCGGCTCCAGCAAAAGCTTCTAGTGTTATATAAACATAATATTTTGATTGATATTCATATTTATGTGATTGCAGATATGACTTGACTAGACACAATTATGTCATTAACAAGTTTTTGGTCCGCCAGGTCACTTAGCCAGGGCAAGGGTTCTTTTTACTCCCTATCTCATAGCCTCAAAAATATGTTTATCTGTCTATTTGTCTTATTATGCCACACTTTCTACTTCAATTCTTGTACTATTTCTCCAGTACAACCTATATATTTTACTTTAAGTAATTTAAACTTTTTTCGTCCATCATAATTATTAATAAACGAGGCAGTAACTTGAACTTAAAACTTTGGACAGACTCCATTTGTAACAAAAGAAATTACTAAGTTGATGTTTCATTACTTGTAAACCTGTTTACGTTTAAGCCCCCGTTTTTAGAAAGAAGTTTTGAATTTAATCTTAATGTAAAAAAATAAGATTACGTTTAGGTTTCGCTATGCGGTCCCGTAATCAGAGCGTTGTATTTTCCTTTTTCAGAAGAGGGTAATACAATACATATAGTATTGTATTTTTTCTGCATACAATGTACTATCTCGTGTCGATCATATCAATCCAACAAGTTTCCGTCTTAGTGCCTTGTCGTGTAAGATTCTTTTATGACATACATATTATGTAGGTAAATGAGCATACGTATCGCCTGAAGGCAAGTGATTACCGCCGCCCAGGGATAACCGCATCACCAGAGGATTCGCAAGTGCGCTGCCGGCTTTTGGCATGTGAAAAGGTATAATAGAAGAAGTGCGATGGAGCACAAGGAAAAGGGGATGGAGACTCCGGCTCTGTCACTCTCCGAACGAAACGCGACCGGTATACATACTGTTACTTCATGTCGATATTCTGTGAAAGGGTAGTAGTTATCCGGTCAAGCCGGCCATATATGCTGCTATCAGCAAAGCTCTTATACTTAGATCTATATTACTTGTCTCCGTCAAATGTGAAAGCGCACATTTTACGAATACAAGATTTATTTGTAAGTTAATATTTAGCCCTAATCGTCGCCACTTTATATAATTGCTTAGAAACATAATCTATTATGTACCATTTCAATTAAGTAATTTAGTTTCATACGGGGACATCAGGCACACGCAAACATTATTTTATATTGATTATTTGTTGTTTAGTAACTTACTCAAAAAATATTAACTCTTTAAAGTTCATGTAAAATAAAATAAAAAAAATAATTACACTGTTTTCTTAGCAAAAATATTTAATGACTTAATACCTACACAATGTCCGTAAGCATTCTAAAAATAATATTTACAAATGAAGTGCTTATAAAAGTATCAATCAATCAATCAATCAGCCTATCGCAGTCCACTGCTAGACATAGGCCTCTCCCAACACGCGCCACAGTACACGGTCCTCAGCCTTCCGCATCCAGTCTGTCCCAGCCACCTTTTTCAGGTATAAAAGTATATAAAACCGCAATTTTTTCCATATGTCGGTTATTACTTCCATATGTCGGTCTGCCACTTGAGAATAAGCATCGAGGTTCTTGTTATTATAAATATCGCATATTAAAGTATTGCTAAATTTTTTAATGATAGGAAAATTAAAATCCGTCTTATAGGTATAGAAGGCTGGCTAAATGCCTGTTTCCAGAGAAAATATCACTGCGACTAACCTGAGATATGTTTATAAACTTAAGCGAAAAAATAAAGTCAAGTAAAATGAATGGCAATTTTCAGCGATGCTCGCTTAAATTAAACACGAAAGTAACCTCAAATTCGATGTACGTTGGTATCAATTTATCGAATTTATCTTCGTCGTAGTGTTTTATCTCGGGCCGTCGGTGGGTAGTGGGGATCGAAGTGACGAGCCAATTCCATCCATCTTCGTCGGCACCTTGCTAGTGCGGGCATAGACCGGACCGTCTTTAGATTCGGCTCTTTTTAATACGGCTTTTAGTTGCGCAATGAACCCTGTTATGTAATGTAATTTAAAAGATTCTAGAATCTTAAACGCATCTAGATTCGTTTTTATGTGTTACCACTCTCAGTTATGAGATTGGCAACAATAAGTTTAACACGAAAGAAGGCGTTAGCCTTCTTTCGTATTTAACTTATTAATACGTAGCGTATTTTTGCAATGCACTATGCCTGTAGTCTATTTCTCTCTACGAGTTCAATTATACCTAAATCATTTTCATAATTAAATGAATGCAACACAATATGCTGTCCATAGCATCCAGAAAATCCAAAAGTATCCATCTAGAAAATCCAAAGTTATTTAAAATGTAGAATCACCAAAGAGACTAACATGTATCTAATCACTTCTTACAATAATCGATGCTAAGTAGCATGGCATTTCGTTAAAACTTTTTAATGCATATCCAATTCAAATCAAAGAGCACCTGCTTGCTCATATTGCCTTTCTTGGAACAGGCAGAGATTTCGTTCTATAATGCTAGCACAGACGAATTACCACTGACGTTTCACTTCTATAATGTAGGTTGCCGATTTTGGCTAGATTCCAATTTAATGTTTAAGCCTCTAACTCATTGCAATAAAATGATATTGCCGTTCAAGCGCATATTTCCATACATTTTGGCAAATCAGTCACTGTTGATTTGCCAAAATGCTGTGTGAGATATGGTAAAACCGCGTGTGAATAATTGGATTTTTCTGTAAGATATTTCTTAGCAGTCTGACAATGGGTTTAATGCAACTGAGAACGTCTGGCTTTTGTAAATTATTTATGATGTACCTGATGAAATTCATACATTTCAGACAATAATTTCATCTTGACACAAATTAGCAATTTATTAAAAATATTCTGAGCTCTGTCAGTGGTAACAAATGCGTTCAATAAATGTATTTAACATAATTATGTCAATAGTATGGTAATTTGTGTATTTTATTGATCACATATTTGACAACCTAATAAAATTTAATGGACGGGCTCGACCATTAAAATATTATATCATCAATAATCTCCTTACTTGCGATATAAGAGAACTAGCGATGAATAGTTCCAGACACCTTGTAACAATGAGTCTAATAATGGCATTAGCTTCATAACTTGCGGCCTATGGCAGCGTTCCAACTTGTACGGAAATAAGTGAAATACTTAGCGATAGCCGTATCAAACTATACTTCATAGTTCTTATGGTAGATTGTATCTAACAGGTGAATTATGATGCCATGGTATGGATATCTATATAGAAATACATTAACAGAATTGAATCAAAACAATAGGTTTTTACTTGAACACATTTTACTTGGTATATTATTATATTAACACGCGTTGTAGCTTGGTATTCTTGCGTTACTGACTGACTGTCAGTCAATGAGACAACGCACAGCCTACACTATTTTCCGGTGTAAGTTCCTTGGGGACGGGGTGTACGAAGAAGGAATTACCCAAAATGTCCACGGGATAAGGGGAAACAGTTAAATTGAAATAAAATTGTGCAGGCGTAGTATCATCCTCTAGAGTTAAATAATTTTGGAATTATATTATCTTCTTGAGATAAATCAAATGTGCCCAAATATGATAAGATATCCAAGCCCTGCTCTCACTTTTCACACAATTCATAATTTGGTAACCATAAGTTGTATTGTATTGTCTGTTACGGCCATTTTCAATATTCGATCCATACATGGATTTTGAGATTCGAGATTCCTGTTTGACATATTTTGTATGGAGCTTATGTAAAAACGAATCTAAAATCTACAGATCTATCTATAGGTTGAATATTGAATTCCGTAGTTAGTCTATCGATTTCGTCATTAACTCAGCTCAAACTCAGCGCAAGTTAGATAAACACTGTGACAGAAGTAACTATCCGAGTCATAGACAAATGAATCTTACAGAAAGTTAAAGGAATATAATTTTATACAATCCATTATGTAACGTACTACGCAGATCTTATCTAAACAAGTCAATACTATACGGAATATTACATTCCGCACTGAATATATGTACATTCATAAATCAGAATTATAAGCATTTCGGTTAAAATATTTGGTTTCTACGAATGAATCCCAAATATTCAACGAATTCAAAATCATAATAACCATGGCATACGGATTTCGGCTTTAGTAATGAAATGTGGGCCTTGACATTTATATGTATTTCTGCTAGAAATAATTCGTACAAATTAATGTAATCAAATTCTATTATTTATTTATAAAAAGTAATGCAATGGTGTTCTCGTATATTCTAGATTATAAACGTAATAGTTAGTGAGAATGGACAAATGTTGGTAGCTTTTTCAAATATCTGAACGGTTTTTTATAAGAGTTTGCAAAAGGTACCTGACAAATCTAAATAGCTCATACTACACTATTTATCGCTTTAATCAACACTCACGCGGGCGCTAACTCACTAAATAATTAATTTTCTATGAAGAATGATTGGTGTACGATATCTTTTCGTATATCCAACTCAATTTAAAATGTGACATCACAATTTGAGACAGACTGCCATCACGATAACGCCTTACTTCTTTATTTTATTAAATTTTATTCTGGTGTGTAGCAATCGCTGATGTGGTAGTTTATAGGCAGCCCGAAGTCCTCCAACATAATCTGACTATTCTTATCCTAAAACAAGTACCGAAAACAACTACTTTACGTGGTCGCCGAAATATGGTTGCACTCTGATATAAATGTCACACAAACAACTGTTTGTATGGCATTTGTATCAACTTATCGAAGTGGATACCTCTTTGAACGTAGATAAACCTTTTCTATATACATATATGTACCTATCTATATTATGAATGGTAGCTTAAGTCTCATTATAGCGCTACGGCTTACCTTACAAAAATCGTGGGAAAATTCAAGCTCATCTTCAATCAAGCTCGTCTTCAATAAATAAAACCTCGAAATTTGATTATATTATTTACGTACATCATCTTGTCTCGCCGATTTTAACACCGTGTAATGTGTGGCAAAATTACGTAAGATGGATAGCACGGTTCCGCCTAAGTGACGCGTTCAAATGAGATTTTGATTGATCACCGATCGATTGGCCTGCCTTTGAGGTGAACTCTCGATATTTGGGCATGCAAAAATATGTACCGCTTGACCCAAATATTATGTGTATTGGTTTTGCTGACAGAAAAGTTTCGTGAAGTGTTTTGTGACCTATATTATTGAGATTTATACTTGGAAATAAATTCGTGATTTGCAGTGACGTGTGTGGGTTATATGGATGCGAGCTCCTATCTGTATCATATGTGACATTGAATTTAAATAGGTAGGTATGTAGGTTTTACTGAATTATTTTACAACTTTATAGTTAATTTCAGATTGAAATATAACTAAGTCTTAAAATACTATACAAAGAAATATATACAGAACATACAAATAAATATATACAGAACGAAAAGAAAAGTATATACAATATCTTGTATAACATCAAAGGCTGTAAAGGTATGACTGTCGAGCTTTCTCTCTCTGACCATTTAGCACAAGTAGCAAGGTGTCCAATAAAAAGTTTTGTAGCATTGACCATTGATTTGTACACAAACGAGACTTTTCGAAAGAGAATATTTGTAAGTTTAAGCAAACACTTAGTCAACTAAGCTTTTCAAACGTATATGATATATCAGATGCCAATGCAGCATTAATTGAGCTTCACGGAGTGTTCTATTTATTTTATAATCTATGCTTCCCAATAAAAAAGATTAGAATCAATACCAGAAAACGCCAGGCTTGGATCTGTAAGGGGATAAAAAATGTTGCAAACGCAAAAGAGATCTTCTTTGGCACTATAGAAAAGATCCCTGTCCAAAAATAAAAATATCTTTAAAACGTATTCCAGTGGACTAGCTAAAATTATAAAACTTACACAACAAGCCCAAAATAGCTATTTGATCAAGTCTGCAGAAAATAAATCTAAAGCTACATGGCGGATTATTGACAACATTAAGGCAAACTACCCTAACGAAGATATTTCGAGAATAAAGGTGCAAGGTAGAATAATAAGTGAGCCTAAAGACATAGCTTCCGAATTTAATTTTTTTTTTACAAAGCAATCATCTTCTTCAAATCGCCCAGCTGCAAATACACATATAAAAAGTAATTGTAAATCGATATTTATGAAACCTATCACCGCAAAAAGTGTACTTAAGATTATATCATTACTAAAAAATAAGAATAGTGTAGGTTATGATAGTGTATTCACTAACATAGTCAAAGAGGTACCACATATCATAGCACCAATTATATCATATTTAATGAATAATTGCATAGAGCAAGGTGTTTTCCCGGATGTTCTAAAAACTTCAATTATTAAGCCCCTTTTTAAAAAGGAAGATAAGGAAAATATGCAATGCTACCGACCCATAGCACTATTGTCAGTGTTTTCAAAAATTTTCGAGAGTCATATTCATCAAAATCTGTATGACTATTTTGAGTCGAATGGTCTGTTTGCAAAGCAACAAATGGGCTTTCGAAAGGAGAAATCAATCAATATGGCAATTTATGACTTTTAAACAAATTTATGATAGCTTTAGATAAAAGGACACCAGTAATAGCAATTTTATGGATATTTCTCAAGCTTTTGACTGTGTTAATCACTGTGTATTATTTAACAAACTGGAATTATTTGGGGAGAGAGGTAATGTGAATAGTTTAATAGAATCATATTTAACAAATCGACGACAAATGACACTAATTAAAAGAATCTGTAGAACATCTAAAACTTAATCAACGTTTATATCAGAGCCTAAAACACCATGTTGCGGCGTGCCACAAGGCAGTGTGCTTGGCCCGCTTCTTTTTTTGGTCTATATCAACGACCTCCCTTAGGTCTGTAACAACCACCACATCACACTGTTTGCTGATGACAGCACCGTGCTACTTATCGGTGAAAAATTACATATTTTAGAAAATGACATCAATTTGACAAAATGGATGACATGTAACAATTTGGATATAAATATTTACAAAACCAATTTTATTAATTTTGCTCAAAGACAAAACAGTGAATGTAATTTAAATATTAATAGTAGTAGACAATCGATATTTCAAACAGACATAACAAAGTTTTTAGGATTAGTAATAGATAGTAAGTTGAGATGGAAACCTCATATAGAAAAATTATGTAATAATTTGAGCCAAAGCTGTTATGCATTTTACAAACTCGGTTCTGTTGTAGATCGTAAAACCGTTATCACTGCATATCACGGATATGTAGAATCCACAGAACAGTACTACAAAAATACTCCATTAAGACTGTATATAGTCCGTACTCCAAAGTGGCAAGTCACTTGCGTACTCCAAAAGATGTCATCCCTTTTCAAACACCAGGCGTGTACAAGGTGGATTGCAGCTGTGGTAGTTCCTACATTTGGCAAAGAAAAAGGACCATCGCCGAACGAGTTAAGGCCGTGAAAAACCAACAAACCACTAAGTCGGCCATAGCTGAGCATTTGTTAGAGTCAGGATCCAATATCTGGATTGAGCTACATCGGCCCTAGGTTCTCTCCACAGACCGTCACTATTTTTTAAGAATAGCACGGGAAGCGGTTGAAATCAAAAAGCACGCAAATTTCAACCGGGAGGATGGTTACCGTTTATCTACATCTTGGAATCTTGTCATCAGCAAATGTAGACACCAACGAGGTGATATTACGCGCCAGTGTGAAGATACCATTAGTGTTATGTGTAGAAGTACCGACAGTTCCGAACTTATAAATATCAATAATAGTGAATACCAAGTGAGGGTAGGTTCCGAAACCCGCACTTCTCGGAGGCAGCGCTGACGGGCATCAGTCATCCCGTGACCACGGCTGGTGTAACCCATGCCGAAACGTCGGGACAAATAGAAAGGTATTTCATCTTTCTTTTCGTTTAACACGATTCAGACCCGTTACATAATCATTAGTATGTGTACAAATCGTGGTAGTTTAAAAGTAGTTATGTAGAATCCATAATAAGATACGGTATAATGTTTTGGGGCAATTCTACCCACAAGGAACTGGCATTTATAGCCCAAAAAAATTCATTAGAGCTATATGTCATATAAAGTCAACCCCTTTTTTCAGTCTCTAAAAATATTGACACTTCCATGTCTATATATCTATGAAGCAGTGATATTCGTAAAAAGTAACCAACATTTGTTTGTAAAAGATGGTAAAGGTAAATAGACCGAGACGTCAAGATATTATGTTGTATTTGGTAGCTTCACGGACAACCATGCTAAACAAGAGCATATTGTGTATGGGTCCTAAGCTGTACAACAAATTGCCAGTAAAATTACGACGTGAAGAAAATATACATATATTTAAAAGTCATGTTAAATGATTATTACTGGACAAGGTTCATTATAGCATCGTTGACTACCTTCATGACAAAGACTTAAAATAATTAATTTATGATGTGTTTAAAATTATTTAATTGTATGCTATTAGATTTGCTTAAATTTTACATGTTTCAATATTGTACACCCTTTAGTACCGTATGTCACTGAGAGCTGTACTCTAGAATTAAGACCTATCTTGTAACATCATATATACCTGTGACAACAATAAACTATCTGAATCTGAAACCCAAAGAACAATGGCAGGATTATACCTGTGAAGTGTTAGAAGCGTCTATAAACGTAAGTTATGAAAAACTTATTAATATAATTATTTCGTATTTTGTACGTTTTTAGTTTCAACTATAAAAGCGTACGTTAAATTATCTAAATTGATAAACTATTTATTGAATACATTCATTTCCGGTGCTTATTTAATGTCATTTTCAGAGTTACCATTTACAAAACAATCGTATTTGTTTAATAGAAAAAAGGTAAGTAATCTTTTTAACCTACATCTAGAAACAATTCACGATAATGTTAAAAATAATTTATTTATATTATATTAAAAGAAGATTTTATTTATGATATAAATAAATATATATTTTTTACTTGATCTGAGATATCATTTATTTAGAGGTATCAGTAGGCAATTGCAAGATAATTAATGACAACACTAAGTGAAAATGTCTACATTTTCAGTAGGTATCCTTACTCCTTGCCCTTGTCTATGATCCCTATAGACCGTGCCACGAGAACATAGACTTTTTTAAAACAAAGAATGTCTACTAAGTAACTTAGCGACAGATCTGTCAAAAACAAATAATATCAAATCCAATGAGCGCAACGGTACACAAATATGTGTCATTGCAAAGTAATATGTCAATTGATCGGGTTTTTATCGATATATGCGCTGCCAACAGTGTTTTGTGGTACTGGAATATGACAGACGCCTGGAATGTCAACATTTTGCGTTAATCCATTATTTTTTTTTTTCATTCTTAGGCATTTATCAGAGGATGAAACATATTTTTGGGATGTTAAGAATATTTTTGGTGTCGCAATGCTCGTCCTACGGTCGGCATCTCGGAAAAGCGGGTGCAGAATTGCAGATGGCAAACTATTATATAACGATTTTGTTTAAGTTCATTGTAACGTTTTCATTCATACACAATGTAAAATCTCTATGCCTAGACATTTGAATGTAATGTAATAGCTAGTGGTCTGTAATATTATTCACTAGTGGTATTTTTTTATATTTTACGATAGCTTAGCTATTGACTATACGATCGAGTACCATGTTTATACTATATTATTAACATACATGGCTCTCTTTTGTTGTCTTGCATTAACAGAATTATTTACGTGTGAAAACTAAAAAAAATCGGCAAATTCATGAAAATACTGCCGGGAAATTCGAATACTCAAATACAAAATAAAATATATTTATTTTTGTAAAATTAGAAAAAAAATGTCACGACAAGAAGTTATAGATAATAAAATATAAATTCGAATACTTAGTAGCATAATTTAGCATTTAAACAAAAAACTACTGTTCAAAAAGCATTAATTTTCACTAAGGCATAAAATCTCAAAAACAACTGTTAGAGACAAAGGTTGTTAAACCCTGAATGTGTGTTTGCAAAAAGTCTATCTTCTCGTGGCACCAACTATAATCTGTGACATTGTCAACGTTCTTTTCTTTCCCAAAAATCTTGTTTGGTAGTGTTCTCGTTGTTTTCGCTGTTTTTTGTTGAATTATCTTTATTTTTGATTCTTGCTTACTTGGACTTGATTCGCTGCCCCATACGACGACTTGTGCTTTCTTACGGACTATCTGCTCTCAAAACATCTGGACCTATAGCTTTTTCTACACGGACTTCGATTGTGCCTTAAGATTTTGTTATGATGCGAAGTAGCAGGCCTACACGCTTATTGTGCGTGAATGTAACATTTGCGTCAATACTCTACGGCGATATCGCATCTTAGATCAGAACACAAGAGTTTGTACTTTGCTCTGCAACTGGGTTTATCCACAAATCGTAAGTTTTTAAACATTATTATACTTACTTACCAATTTAGCGTTAGTAAGTTACAGCGAATTTTCAAAGCAGTTTAAAATATTACAATATTCGGTAACATTAGTCTACCTAGATGTAGTGTGATGCGTTTTCTTTGCCTGTAGAAATAATTGCTTTTCTTAATTTTTAGATTACTGATGATTATGTTTATGAAGCATGTTGGGAACTCGCTATGGATTGAGTAAATCAGAGTTTGCAGCAAGATGCTAATGAAAGTGAACAAGCTGGACCGTGTCCACGAGGCCATAGAAATGTGTGCCTTCTGTGTGGATGTTCATTAGTACGAAGGCAATGTGACAAAATATTAAAAGATAGCCCGACCGAACTACATCAGAACATGATAAATATTATCCAAATGAAAAATGAAGCACGTCAGGTCCATTCATCTTTAATTAGTATTTATTAAATAATAAATCCTTTTGCAGTGTTTTATTACTAAAGAGTCTTATAAGTCTATTGGTGTCTCTTTTAAAGCAATCTAATACATATTGTCTGTTTTTTATCAATTATGGAGTAAGTATTTGATTACCTACAAAAACATTCCTTTATTTCATTTGCAGCTATCACCTTCAGATAAGGTTTGTCATGCCTGTTGGTGGCGCACTAAGAGAGATCCCATATCCTTATCCTTACTAATAATATAAATGCGATGTTTATTTGTTTGTCTGTTTATGTACGAAAAAACTACTGAACCGATTAAAATGAAACTAGGCGCACAGATAGACCATAACCTGGACTGGATATAGTTTAGACTTTTTATCCTGGTATTGAGTTCCTGTGGGATAATTTTCGACTTCCACGCGGGCAAAAACTAGTTTCTTATAAAAGCAAGTGACTTGTACCTATTTATTAGAAAGATCTAACATCATGCCACGACGTCTAATCTTAAGAGCCCTGCCTCACTTGTACGCCATGGCGACGTCGCCGGCTGCGTATCCAAACAGTTTATATTGAAATGTACCTATGGCTGCCAAAGCGTGGCCAAGTGAGTTAGGTACCATACATTTCAATACAAATTGTACGGTAGCCGGAGACGTTGCCATGGCCTCATAATGAGGTGGGGCTCTAATACTCAATAAAATTGTAAAAGATAAAGGATTACATAAATCCTACATAATCTACATCACTATTTCGTGATGGAACTTTGATTTTTTAATATTAGGTACTTATCAAGTCTAGAAACTGATCTTGAATCAGTCTAGATATATCCTATCAATGCTTTTTGCACATCACCAACCCTTATCTAAATGTATTTAATGCATTTGTGTAGTTACAAAGTTGTTTTCTATTAACATAACCTTAAAATATAAACAATGTCCATATCTTTTTTTTACAGCCTCCTAAAATAAAAACTCTTGATGATTATGTTTAAGTAATAGAACCCCTTTGTTTTTAACATTTTTTCATACATAGACGCTTCGAATCGATTTCAAATAAAGTGTTGTATGGGAACTTGCCATTGTTCTTTAGAGGGCGTCATGAAATTTATCCACATCGCCGTCAACTGGAAGCGTGCACAGAACGCTGACAGCATTGCCACGTTGTATGGCGATACTTACCTTCTGGGCCAAATACAACTCAGCCTTCTGTAACCTTTTTGAATTCAAATTCAAAAAGGTTACAGAATAACAATTTGTTTGAGGCAGCGATAGCCTAGTGGAGATACCAACAGACTGTCATGCAGGGTCTCGGGTCTGAATCCACGGCACATACAATGATTTTTCGGAGTTATGTGCATATTGAATTGTTAATTATCGCTTGATAAATACTATTACACTAGTAACCGGACCCCGCGTTGCAATCGGGATAACGTAAGGAGAATGATGTTCGGATAGATAAGTTTCTTACTAGCTGTGAGGAAAGCCAGGCAAAAACTTATACCACTCTTTAAATCTTCAATATGTTACAACTATTTTGGAGACGTGCTAAGTGATCGATTATGTATTTTTTTATAGACTGACACCTGTATCCCCGAAGGGTTAGGCAAAGGTGTAATATTACACCCATATTGCGACATGTCATGAATTTTTAGGTCTCACGTAATAGGGGATAAGCCTATTACCGTTACCGGGTACTTTATCAGATATATGTGATATGTTAAAATGTTTTGTAGAGCATATCATTGTTTTGTTGTTAATAATAAATGTATTCTGGGTATTTTATTGGACCTAAACAGAAGAGCATGCATGAGAAACTTGATGGGAGTGAATAAAGCAACGATCCCGACTTATCTCTCATATGTCAGGATCGTTGTAAATGGCATTCCGTAGTCTTTGCCTACCCCTTCGGGAAACAGGTATGATTATTGGACCGTATGTTAATTGGACCTTAACCAATGTATCGACTCAGCAGTTAACACTGTATGTATAATAAATCTGGCAATATTGATACATAATAAGTAAGAAATAAAGTAATTGGTACTTGGTTGGTCCACCATTTAATCCAATAAATTCGTACCGTCATACATTTCACAGACTTTTTCCCTATTGTAGTCGGAATTGAATTTGTTTCACGGGTCTTATCAAGTAATTGCTGTGAAAAAATCCCGGTACTTAGTTTTTATTCCGGAAGCTGTCCATTCCAATGAATGGCAGCACGGCAACAGATGTGCGCAATAGATACTTTTTTTCATTCCATCGCAGTCAGTTTGTTGTATTCTGTGTATAGTGTTTTATTACATAGACAGGTAGAAAACAATGCTACGGTAGATTAGAAAACTACGGAATATTTACTGGACTTGCTGTTTATAATAAATAGAAAAGAAAAGCAATGTTTACAGAGGTACACATCACATTACAAACATTTAATAAAAGGACACAAAGTTCAACTAGACTCGCAACAATACACACTACGTTTTACTTCGTATGGGAACGAACGTTTAACACTCAGCGCAGATTTAAACAAGTTCGTACGGCGTAGTGGCAATACACCGTACGTGTAGTCTATTATATTAATGTCTCGTGATTTGCATCTTGAAAATCCAAAGGCCAGACAAATAGATAAGGCCCATAATGAGAGACCTTTGTTTAACTTCAGGCCTAAATTCTTGCCTTTCACGAATATAATATGTGCCTGTAACCATAACACTGTTGTACCTACTACTCGTTTAATATTGCCTGAATAACGTAAGTACTAGGCATTGTTAATTAAGTGTTGGTGAGATATTAAACATACCTCTGTCTGACATACAGATGCTAAATACTGATTTGTATGTTATACAGTCGTATCTACAGAGACGAAGGTGTTATATTAAAATGCATTAAATTAAAGTATAAGGCTAAGTTAAATGTGTGTTTGTACCGTAGCCTCGCCGCTAAGTGTTTTTTTCATTATGGAAAGCATTAGGCCATAGTCGACCACGTCCGCCAAGCCTTAAATCAACCATTGTAACCTATTTAATAATTTAAACTATCTTTACAGGTATGCACAACAATGATTATCGAATGAATCCTGATTGGAGAAATATTTTACCCCACAAGAGAAAAATTGTATTTTATATGTCCATGATCTTTCCAAAGAGTTATTATAGGTTCTAAAGAACTCCATTCGATAAAATCATCAAATACAATCAAAAATTATATTGCATTTCCACATTATATCATGTATGAATAACCCAATGGTGATTAGCTAGTCGCTTCATATTTTTATTCGATGGTAAAATTACATCCACGTAGCTTGACCACGAATAATTTAAGAGCTTATCTACAGCATACATAATTTCCCCAATCGAGTCACGTATTAATAACCACATTCACGTATCTATCTAATCTATTTCTAGCAACATATATGTAGTAAAGGAAGGACATGCAACCAAGTTACCTGCTTTAATTGAATTTCTTGGCGAGGGATGAAGTCCGTGGCCACTGTGTTTACCCTGGACGGACAAATTGGCGCCGCTACGATCTTATTAGGCGCTTTCGGCTCACTTCGCTTCGTCTCGGACGCGAATATTAAAAGTATATTGTAGTCCAGATGTTACTTGATTATATAGAACACGAATTTACTTGGTTTTGTCAAAATGTATAACATTTTTGTTCAGGAAATTTATATGTACGAAGAAAAGGGTATTATGTGTAAACTAGAGGACGCGAGCAGCTACGCCTGCAATTTTTTTTTATTTACACGTTTTGGCCGATCCCGTAGGAATTTCGGGAAATCCCTTCTTAGTGCACCCCTACGGTCTCCAAGGAACATACATTCCAAATTTCAACTTCCTGCGCCCAATAGTTTCGGTCGTACCGTGTCTGTCAGTCAGTAAGTGACGCAAAGATTTTATTTATTAAGATTAAGTAAACAAAATACAATAAGGTATCTCCTTGCGTTACTGACTGACTCACAGATAAGCTACTAACTACAGGATACTGAAATTTGACATATATATATATATATATATATATATATATATATATATATATATATATATATATATATTCCTTGGGGTGGTGTAATATTACACCTCTGCCTACCCCTTCGGCGATACAGACGTGAGACTATAAGAAATAGAAAAAAAAAAAAAAATTCCTTGGGGACCGTAGGGGTAAGAAGGAATATCCTGAAATTCCCACGGAATCGATCAGAGACAATTAAATTTTAAAAAATGTGTTCGTTCATCCTGTAGTTAAATAAATAAATAAATAACTTATGTATAGTCCCGGAATATCTTTATATCTTCTATATTTCATTGCAATCGGTTTAACGGTTTAGCGCTTATAGCGAGACTTGGCTTGTCGTTCGTAGTAGATCGGCAAAGTTAGCAACGCCTGCAAAGGTCGCCATTTGGATGGCTGACCACGTGTGGCAATTATATCAGAGCGCTACCGTGCTTTGAAGGGCACATAAAGCTGTCGATCCTGGTTCTTGTCTCAGAACAAGGACCGTTAGACCATGTCGGAGGCCTTAAGGCGGTCTGAAAACTCCGACACCAGAGTTGGCCACACACTCACACGACAAGAAAAGAAGAACAGTTTAGCCATGGACACGTACAATCAAACAAGTCGGCGCTATACCAGTTTGAAAAAAAATCCCTTGGCTCGCTCATAGAGTCGAGGCACACTAGAAACGAAAATTTTGAGTGTCAATGTGCGTGTAAAATAGTACTTGAAGTGACGATGTCTTCCTGAGCGATTCTCGCCCTTATAGTGGTCTAGCGGGAAGTTGTGCGACTGTACATACTAGTATGCAATGGATTTCAGTGTCATGTGAAATAATAAAAAAATATTATGTTTGTTTAGGTTAAATTCTCAACGACGAAGTCAAGTGTTTATCGAATCAACAATAATAATCAACTTTATAGATATCTGAGTTTATTTTATATAGTATATAATCTAAGAATCTTTATAGGTATATAATCTAAGAATCTTTATAGAATCGTAATAATAATCATAAACTTCAACAACTTTACTTATAGCAGAAACAGAATTGTATAGTTTATGTATGTATACTTAGTTTCCCGATAACAATAGTTGTTTTGTTTTAGTATAGTAAACTGTTGTTTATTGTAAAACTGTAGAGTAGATTCATTTTGTAGATGGAGAAAACGGATGCATATTTATATCGATTCAAACAATATTTACGTAACGGTATTAATGGTTCGACATGACCACTCAAAAAGAGCATTTCAGTCTAAAGCTGCGATCCCACGGTCCGGCGCGGAGCGTGCTGGTGGTGCAAGTCTGGCTACATAATTGTTATTTAATTTACAACAGCTTAAAACAATCAACACAGGTATCTGTGGTACTAAAATCCGTTTCATAATAATCCACTGAATTCACCGAAGTCTGAGGAAAATTCACTGCTGCTCATATTACATCGCACAAAACTTTGACTCTGATGTTACTACTCGTATGTAGCGTAGCAAGTATTCTCGCAACGTTTGCTGCGAAGCTTAGCTTGCCTATAAAAAGGCACTAACATACCTAAAGGAATTTGATGACACGAATTTTCGACCTCAGTTATGCCTTACGTTGTAAAACGACTATTTTGTTAGACGTCTACACATTAGCACTAAAGTTTATATGCTGCTAAATTGCGACCGTAAAGTTGGTTAATAAATCCGAATCTAGCCAAATCCGTCTGAAGGTTTACACTGTGCACCGTCGCAACTATGTATGTTGTGAGAGTTTTATTCTATGTGTGCGTGTTCTCATAGGCAAACACTTCTGTAAGCAGCATGTGGCAATAAGAACTCCATTAAATTATAATCGATCGTAAATACCAGGTGACCTTTAACTTCATACAGTTGATATTTTACGACAAACGGATTATGAGACAAACAAGTTTTCTCACAAAATTTAGGTGAATTGCACACTGCTAACAGCCGTAAAAATGATTCCGAAATCGAAAAGGACTGAAATAATGGGCGGCCATAAAAGTTGAGAATAGGTAACTGTTTGTTCTGAACAATTTAGGATTTATTTGTTTATATCTCAAAGGACGTCTATAGCCAGGTAAGAGAATAAGGTCGAGTCCGTATATCACGTTAATTCGTGTGTACCTAGAACACACGACACGCAGCCTTGGCCAGTTTACCAAGGATAACCTAGATTTTATATTTTATTTGTATTAAGTTTGCATCACTGTAAATAAAATATGATTAATAGGGTAGCATTAAAACAAAAATATAAAGACGAATCAGGGGGCCAATTCTGCTATTTTTATATGACATTGATATTATATTTTGAATGGATTTAAAAGCGGTATTCTGATAACCTAATGTCATTATCGTATAATTTAAAATAAACAGTTCGTCGTTGACAAATACGATCTCGTTACAATTTCATTCAAATATCAGATAATTTAGAAGAATACGCTTTTTGTGACGTAAGTATGACACTGACATGATATCGGGACTATATTTATTTAGCAGAATTGGGCCCCAGATTTAATTCTTCATTCTAAATTATTTTTGGTATACTAGTGAAAATAAAATAAGTGCCACGATCTGACAGGCAAATGAAATGAGAGCGCCAAAAGTGGTGATTATGTACTTCGTAAAGAGAAATAGGTAACAAAAATAATGAACACTTTAACTGCAACATTAAACCGACAAAGTGCCCGTTTTTATCACTTATTCAAAGAGAATAAAAATATTATAACAGTTACCAATGAGCGAAAATTGCGCGAGGCATTGCTGCCTGGTTTAGTGTTTCTTTTATTTGATTTAGCCGGTGAAATTGTTATTTACTGCTGACAATTAACATAATTATATTCCTTATAAGGCTATGTCTAATGCCGAGTAAAAGTAGCCTCTTTTATTATTCAAACTTTGCTTAGGTATATGCAATATAAAAACATATCACTTTTGAACGAAAAATCAAAATGAATATCCTTAATAGTATGAATTTATATACATAATTATATAATAATGTCATATTTTCTATAACCACAATATCAAATACATGTAAGCTTAACACCTTCAGTATAAAATCTGGATTTTCGCAGAAAACCTTTTATATTTTCAATTCTTGGTAGCATTTGAAGGCCGATCGTCTTTTCTTGAAAGTTGGAGTGCAACCGGAATACGCTTTCCGGGCAGGTTTACCTGTGTGTCTGTTTACAACAAAGTTTTTCAGATTTTTTTCGCAAGAGCTTTCTAAAAATTCGAATAGGGGCCGGGACAACTAGTCGCCAAAGTAATCGAATATATGCGTCATACCTAAAACAAAACTTGTTAAAACTTTCCCTCCAAGGTACACCGCAAATGTGAGCTCATTCCGTAACTTCTGTATCAAAGTCGTGTCAGTTTTTTCGGCGAATGAACGGTTAGGAACAACAGCCTTTGGGAAATCAATTATTTTATCTTACAGACCTTTTCAAAACATTTATAAAGTATTAAGTATTTAAAATGTTGAAATGTAGAACAAAAGTTGTACGTTGATGTTTCTTTGGATATCTATTCCTTTATGTAACAAGTATTTCTATGCCTTTATTACGCTGTTTTGCGGAGACCCTTACTGGTTTTATTGGCGATTTCACAATATAATAATATAAGGTCGAGGCAAAAGTATTTTCGTATTGTTCATACAAAGGAAAATATTTTTTTAGGTATATTTTTTTATTTATTTATAATATATATGTCATTTTGATCGATGACTTGATGCCATGGTATGGTATATGATGGTAGAAATTTTGAGATTTTTATTTTAAAAAATCTGGCAGGTAGTATTCAAAGTGTTCTTTTGAGGTTAGCTTTATGCTTCCTAAAGGGTTCTGCAATGACCGAAACAGGTGGAAATCTGGTGGAACAGGGTCAGAGCTATACGGAGGATGCATTAACACATCCCAGCCAAGCTCTCTCAATTTTTGCTGCGTGGCTATAGATGAGTGCGGTCTGGCGTTGGCATGGCATGGTGGAACACCACGCCCTTCCTATTCACCAGCTCCGGCCGGTTTTTCTCAATAGCTTTTTTAACCTCATCAGTTGCTGACAGTAGAGGTCAGAATCGCTAGTTTTACCCGGTGGCAAAAGCTCATAGTGGATGATTCCTTTCCAATCCCACCATACACATAGCATCACTTTGTTCTGAGTCATGCCGGGCTTTGCCACGGTCTATGGGCTTGTCCACGCTTCGACCATGATCTTTTTCGGACATTCTTATCGTAAGTCACCCATTTTTCATCACTCGTAATCAACTGTTTAAGAAATGGTTCAGAATTGTTACGTTTCAACATAGAATCGCAAATGGAAACACGTTGCATGGGGTTTTTCTCAGTGAGATCATGTGGTACCCAATTGTCAAGTTTTTTCTTGTACCCAGACTTTTGCAAATTACGTAAAACTGTTTTATGATCGACATCCAGTTCTTCAGCAATGTCGTAGCTACTAATATGTCGAACTTGCTCCATTTTGCTCAAAGATGGCACTGATTTTATCTGTGACAGGGCGTCCAGAGCGAACCTCATCTTTCACACTAAAATTTCCAGACTTGAAACGCTTGAACCACATTTGTGCTACTCTTATTGATACCGCATTAGGTCCGTAAACCGCACAAATTTTATTCGTGGCGTTTCAATCAACACAGGTATCTGTGGTACTAAAATCCGTTTCATAATAATCCACTGAATTCACCGAAGTCTGAGGAAAATTCACTGCTGCTCATATTACATCGCACAAAACTTTGACTTTGATGTTACTACTCGTATGTAGCGTAGCAAGTATTCTCGCAACGTTTGCTGCGAAGCTTAGCTTGCCTATAAAAAGGCACTAACATACCTAAAGGAATTTGATGACACGAATTTTCGACCTCAGTTATGCCTTACGTTGTAAAACGACTATTTTGTTAGACGTCTACACATTAGCACTAAAGTTTATATGCTGCTAAATTGCGACCGTAAAGTTGGTTAATAAATCCGAATCTAGCCACTGTGCACCGTCGCAACTATGTATGTTGTGAGAGTTTTATTCTATGTGTGCGTGTTCTCATAGGCAAACACTTCTGTAAGCAGCGTGTGGCAATAAAAACTCCAAATTACGTAAAACTGTTTTATGATCGACATCCAGTTCTTCAGCAATGTCGTAGCTACTAATATGTCGAACTTGCTCCATTTTGCTCAAAGATGGCACTGATTTTATCTGTGACAGGGCGTCCAGAGCGAACCTCATCTTTCACACTAAAATTTCCAGACTTGAAACGCTTGAACCACATTTGTGCTACTCTTATTGATACCGCATTAGGTCCGTAAACCGCACAAATTTTATTCGTGGCGTTAGTCGCATTTTTACCTTTTTGTAATAAAACTTTAAAATGTGCCGAATTTCTTCGTCACATACGTTCATTTTGCTTGCTTGAAAAACAATTGAAAAATGGCGGGAACAAGTATTTTTTATTTATTGTATCTTCAGAATGTCACATTTAATGGTGTTAAAACCAGCCAGTTACATTCAATACAGCCAAAGAGGTTTGATTACTAATAATACATTCAAAATACGAAAATACTTTTGCCCCGACCTATTATAATGGTAGTTCATTCTCTCCACACTGAGAAGTTATATAATAATATGTAAGTTAAAATTTGGTTACCGAGTATAAAGAATTTCTGTATGGGAATAATAACTTTGTTTTTTTCTCATAGCAGTTCTACTTCAAGGGTAATTTTCACCAATGCAAAAATTACAAATCACACAAAGCATTATCACTTGAGGCTATCGAAAGCACAAATTAAAATTCTTTGTAGAAATTGCCTCATGTGGTAAGTCTACAACGACAATTTTTTAAATTTTATCTTGACATGTGTTTTAATGTATGAGTTTTGAATGATTTAATTATGTTTCTATGTTAATGTATATTGTTATTTTATTGAATTGTTTATGACATGTTCCATGAAGGTCAACACAATGTAAATTGTTTCTGAATAAATTGAATTGACTTGATTGAATACAGCGTCTGAATGCGTAACTGATATATAGTAACGCTCACAAAATAAATACAAAACTACTTACAGAAAATCTGGTGAATAAAATTCGGCACATCTTTCACTGATGCAGAGACAACGTGTTATGTGATGGATTCCTATAAAAATATGTGGAGCAACAGCGATGTGAAGTCAGTCAACCGGTATAAGTCTACCTCAATAAAATGTATGTAACAAGACAAAATATCACAACAAAACATAAAACTCTTTGCAAATACGTATCATACACATTCGAATTTCCGCATGACCGATAAGTCGTCCATCAATACACACTCGGCTCACTTATCAGGCTAAGTGTGTTTACGGTGGACAAATTGCGAGGCGAGCAGCGACCGGAGATAATTACAATGCAGATTAGGTGAACTGTTTGGGGCTCTGCCAGCGACGTGAGTTTAACAGATTACTATACGGTGGGCCATGCTTTGGCCATGAAGGAAGCGTATAGTATACATTTTGGCTACGAAACGGTTAATATTCATATAAAATAATTTAAACCCCATGAGGTTCATCAAACTTCAAAATTTTAAAGAAAAAAAAAAGAAAAGAAAATAAAATGTTTATTTTGTGCCCCACAGCAATTAATAATAATAACCCCCCCCCATGGGGCCACCTTGACGTGGTGGGGGGGCTTGCGGAAGGCATGATCGATCAAAATAGTCACTACGAACTTGACGACCCTGTATCAGTTGGTAAACAGGAGATACTTACAAAGACATAGTCATAACACCTCGGCTTAACCCTTCCCAACCAACGGCCCCAACTTCCCTAACTATCCCTTCCTCCTACCTAGATTCTTTCCCTCCCAATCTTCAGTTTTTGACTCAGTTCAGACTCTCAAATTCTATAACCCTCCTCTTTCAAGTTTCTCTCTCTCTCTATTTTAACTTATACATATTTTTAATTCTTATAATATTTTTAACTCCTTATGCAATGCGACTACGAAATAGAGTGTTACCCCAGGTGGGTACCGGAGCGAATCGCGAAGGAGAATCCCGCCCCAGGTCTTCTGACCTAGGCTGCCCCTCGTATTCTGGGGGGGGGGCGACGTATCGCAGCTGACTGCCCAGTCTCAGGCTGATGCAGCGCAACAAGATAATTCATCCTCATCATCTTCACCAAAATCATTATTTTCACCATTGCCATCTTCACCACCTTCATATTCATTACGCTCATCTAGATCATCACCCACATTATCATTAGAGCCAGTAGATGTTGTGGCGGATGTCACTCAGGCCAATGATCCGGCACCCACTACGGCTTCAGCTACGCGATAAAAATGGAGTCAGGAAATGAATGAATTCATTTGGCGTACCTACCTCATCATCACCAATTTAGAAACCGATACTAATGCATACCTAGCTTTATTACACCAACAGTTCACAGATAAATTCCCAAATATGATAGTGTCGAGACAACGCATAGGAGATCAAAGAAGAGCAATATTTAACAAAAAATTATTGCCTTTCAATGTTCTTAATAAAATTAGGCACGAAGTAAGAAATAATTTAGATACTGGAAGAAGTAAGAGTGAAATTCTAGAGCATACACCACAAGATAACTTCACACTTGAAACTCAAACACAAACACATCCACTATCAGAACCTCAGCGTAGGATGAAATGGTCAAATACTCTCAATGAAACACTAATGCTATGTTATTTTAGAGTTACCAAAGTGGAGACAGATATGACAGCTTGGCGTAAAAATTTGAAAGATAGTTTTGTAGAACTCAATCCTCATGTATCACATTTATCCGAACAGCGTATATACGATCAAAAAAGAGTTATAGTTAATAACAATATGATATCAGAAACACGATTACAGCAACTGAAAACAATAGCCGAAAACGAGTTAATCCAATCAAAAACCTTTAGAAATAATGACAACCAAACACACACTAATGTAGCTAACGATAACACACAACAATATATAAATACACACACACTCAATCTAGATAGAGAAAATATAGAAGTACCACAAAGACATCAAGCTCAAATAGAAGCTGAAATAAGTTTAATAAATAACATTAACTTAGAAAATACTACACAAGAAACAGATAGCGAAAGAAACCCTGAAATAGATAGAATATTCAATGAAGCACTACATTACTACAAAGATACGCAACCTACAGACAGAAGTTATATACCAAAACAAAAATCATCAACAAAACTAGCAAATATAATATCCTACATAGACAAAACAATACTAAGCGAACATTTAACCACAGATTTAGAGTTTAATCAGCTACAAACATTAATATACTGTGCTGCATGGACAGCTGCTAAGGTCAACGGGAGTAAAATTTCACTGGCACCTGCAGAAAATAGCAATAAACACAAAACCAAATACATACCTAAATGGCAAAAGAGGTTAGAACATAAAATGAAAGTCCTCAGAGCCAAAATAGGGAGACTATCACATTTTATTCGAGGTCATAGAAGCACGAAACTTACGAGACAAGTAGATTTAATATTAAAACAGCACAGAATACACACATCACATGAAGAACCAAATACACAACTCACACACTTTTTAGACACCCTGAAACAGAAACTGACAGTTGTTAAAAGTAGATTAAGTAGATACAAAAAATGCACACTACGTAAGACACAAAATTATCAGTTCAAACACAATGAAAAACAATTTTATCGAACCCTAAAAAATACAACAACAAACCAAACAACACCAAATAGTACAACACACTCCCCTAACCCAACTCCAGAACAGTTGCAGCAGTTCTGGGCTGGTATTTGGGAAAATCCAGTCAGTCATAACACAGAAACAGGATGGATAGGAAACGAAGAGGCAAAACAGATCAATACTAACCAAATGCAATTTGACCACGTTGAGGTACAAACTTTCCAAGAAGTTCTAAATAGATTGCATAATTGGAAAGCACCAGGATCAGATCATATACACAATTTTTGGTACAAAAAGTTTAGACGCACACACTCACACCTTTTTAATCATATTAATGAATTTATTAAACACCCTTCAACCATACCGGCTTATATTACAGAAGGTATTACCTACATGTTACCAAAAGACCCCAATGATTTATCTAACCCAGCAAAATATAGACCTATAAATTGTTTGCAAACAATTTATAAGATAATGACAGCTTGTATTACACATATTATTTACAAACATTTAGAAACACAGAACATTTTAACTGAAGAGCAAAAGGGATGCAGAAAATTCAGTCAAGGGTGCAAAGAACAGTTAACAATAGACTCTATAATACTTAAACAGGTTCAACGAAAAAGAAAAGATTTATACACTACATATGTACATCGATTATAAAAAGGCGTACGATTCAGTGCCACACTCCTGGTTTTTACAAGTCTTACACATTTATAAAATACATCTTCAAATTATCAACTTCTTAAGTAACATAATAAAAAAATGGAATACACGGTTACATCTAAATACATCTACAGGAACGGTTGAAACTGAATTTATTAAAATCCAACGAGGTATATTCCAAGGAGACTCACTCAGTCCCCTATGGTTTTGCCTTGCACTTAATCTTCTCTCTAACAAACTAAATGCCTTGAGGCCCGGGTACCAACTTGAGTACGAGGATACCACACTAGAATCAGAGAACATTTATCAAAACTGTAAAATCAACCACCTTTTATATATGGATGATATTAAATTATACGAATCCTCATCCGACAAATTAGTTGAGTTAGCTAACATCACGGAACAGTTTTCAAATGATATAGCTATGGAGTTTGGTATTGACAAATGCAAAATTAATTCAATAAGAGCAGGAAAAAATCACATACACTCATATCAATTACAGACAGGTGAAACTATAGATTCATTAGATGAAAACGGGACATATAAATACTTAGGATACATACAGGCTAAACAGATTCTCGATAAACAAATAAAAACAACACTGATTAAGCAATTTAAATATAAATTAAAAACGATATTCAACACACAACTATACGCAAAACACACTATAAAGGCTATTAACACTTACGCTATTCCCATTCTTACATATTCTTTTGGCATTATAAATTGGAATAAAACCGACCTCAAAAATTTACAAGGAATTGTTAATACCACTCTGACAAAACATAGAAGACACCATCCACGATCTTGTGTACAAAGGCTGACACTACCGCGAGCTGAAGGTGGACGGGGCATAATAGACATCACAAATCTCCATAACAAGCAGATAACCACTTTAAGAACATATTTTAATGCTAAGGCTTCTCATTCAAATCTACACAAGGCAATAGTATTTAGTGATAAGAAACTTTCTTGAAACCCCATTAAATATGGCTGATAAAACTCCTCAACCTACTGAAAAACAGACAGACCGACAAACAAAAATCGCTGAATGGACCTAAAAGTCACTACACGGGAGACACAGGCAGGACCTTAATCAACCTAACGTCGACAAATTAGCGTCGAACGGATGGTTAAGGCGTGGTGAGCTCTTCCCTGAGACAGAAGGGTTCATGATGGCGATCCAGGATCAGGTGATAGAAACTCGCACTTATCAGAAGCACATAATGAAAGCTTCCATACCAACTGACATATGGAGAAGATGCAATAGTTCTTCAGAGACTATCCAGCACATTACAGGAGCTTGTAAAGCAATAGTCCAAACAGATTATAAACATAGACATGACCAAATAGCTAATGTAATCCACCAAAAACTGGCAATTAAATATAAATTGATCACCACACCACCAGTGCCATACTACAAATACCAACCTGAAACTGTTCTCGAAAACACTTCTCACAAATTATACTACGACCGAGCTATTCTAACAGACAGAACGACACACTACAACAGACCAGACATCACTTTAATAGATAAAATAAATAGGACTGCCCAAATTATTGACATAGCCGTACCAAACACTCACAATCTACAGAACACCATAGCCGAGAAACTTTCCAAATATACCGACCTGAAAAACGAAATAAGTCGCATGTGGCAACTTCAGAATGTCGCAATAGTACCTATTGTATTATCAACAACAGGTATTATACCTAAGCAGCTACATCAATCACTAAAAACACTCGATTTACCACTCTACACATACCAAATTCTTCAGAAAGCGGCTATATTGAACACCTGCAGGATTGTCCGAAAATTTCTGCAGAACGAAAATGAAACCACATTAGTTCCCTCACACACTCGACCAACAAACACTCATAATAGAACACAACATCAAGAGCAGACACAAACATAGACTTATCATTCTTCCTAGGGCAGCACTTGGCTTTGGCCCGTACTATTCTATAAATCCGGTAAACAGCCGAGTAACAAAAAATGTATGAAGAAAATAATAATAATAATATTCTACTACATACACACATCACCATCTAGTCCCAAGCTAAGCAAAGCTTGTGTTATAGGTACTAGATAATGGATAAACATACATATATACTTTTTTTTTGTAAAAAGATACAGGAAACACAATAAAAATCAAATTAATATCTAGGTACTAAATCTAATCGGTAAGTACAATAATTTGAAAGATTAGTGAGGCCAAAATTGGAGCCTGCCTCAGCTAATGCTGCGACAAACTATGCCGCAGCGCTGGTATTCTGGCAGGTCCATTGAGTGGCGTCACGAAATCACATGCATGAATAAAATAAAAAATATAAAAATAAAACATATAGATAAAACTTATGAACATCAAAAAGATAGAAACTTAAACATTTAATTACAGAAACCGTTACAATTTATTTTAATAATATTAATATTTATGTGTATACATAAACTCTTTATTCACTACATTGACACTACTGTCCAGTTACTGGACGAAGCAAGAACAACACTGACGCTTAGTCTATGCTTTGAGTAAAGATTTGATGTACTCTATGGCATGCGATGGCATTGCGCATCAAAAATGGCGTATGGATTAAACAATTTTAGAATGAAATATATTATCAATAGTTTAACTTGTGAGTTTGTGACATAATTATGTGTTCTATGTTTGTGTAGTGTGTTTTTGTTTATATGTGGGTGTTTAATAACCAGACTATTATACAACCTGAAGAGGAGGCGGCAGATCGTTCCAGCATCGTGTGGCAGCATATCTAAAACTACCACGAAAAGCAGTCGTTCTGTGTCGCGATACCACTAAAAGATGTTTAGATGCTCTTGTGCGATGGCAATTGATGTCCCTGGACCAAGATAGCTTTTTGGACAGATAATCTGGGTGCCCGGACCGCACAATGTCAAATAGTAAGAAGGCTAGGTGAAAACGCCTGCGTGCAAACATTTTCAACAGATTGCCATCATTCAAGTAAGTAGCGACATGAGTACGGGGTGGAATACTATAACAAAACCGCGCACATGCATTCTGTACCCGCTGGATTAGCCTCTGAGTTCTGCCTATTATACAAGGACCATACACATTATCAGCATAATTTAATTTCGATAGGATCAGAGACTCGCAAAGCATGATTCTCATGTCTGTACTGAGGTATTGGCGCACTCTGTACAACAATTTGAGACGGTAAAAGCAGTTTTGTACAGCCTCAAGAACATGCGTCTCAAACTGAAGTTGCCCGTCCATTACTAGTCCTAGATTGCGAGCCTCTGACACCTGCTCTATTGGACAGCCATCAATATGTATGAGAGGATTCATATCCTTCATCTTTTGAATACTTTTCTTAGTGCCCATTATAATAAATTTGGATTTTAAGGGGTTAAGTACTAAGCAGTTACTTTTCGCCCATTTTGATATTCTATCTAAGTCTGCATTAATTTTATTTACAGCAAACCCACAGTCCTGAGGAAGGAAGGATAAATATAATTGGAGATCGTCAGCATACAGATGAAATTTGGAGTTGAGTATTTGGTTGGCACTATACAATATAAAAAGGAGAGGGCCAAGGATGGAACCCTGAGGTACACCCCTGGCTACCTGACAGCAAGAAGAACTGGCCTTATTACCTTCCATATCACTATCCATTTGGACAATTTGAGATCTATCAGTCAGATAACTATAAACCATTTTACTGTTGCCGAGTCACATCCATAGTAAGAGAGCTTGGAGAGAAGAAGAGAAATGTTAATGGAGTCAAATGCCCTCGAAAAATCGAGCAGTTCAAGCACAGTTCCCATCCCCTCATCCCTAGCCTGCAATATGTCATCAACAACATCAATAAGGGCGGTGGTTGTGCTATGACCTTGGCGAAAACCAGACTGCTTTAGAGGTAAGATTTTGTTTTTCTCAACAAATCTTCTTAGCTGACTACATACCACCTTCTCCGACACCTTGGATAGGCATGGCAGTAGACTAATGGGCCTGAGATCTTTGGCAGATGTAGGATTAGGTGTTTTTGGTATCGGCCTAACTAAAGCAATCTTCCATGCATCTGGGAATTTGGCAGTGTTAATGGACTTGTTTATAATTTCAGTGATACAAGGAAGACTTTGTGGCAGTGTCATCATTAACATCTCCAGTGAAATATCATCTACCCATGGCATTTGTTTTAAGACTGCGGAGGTGGAACAAGACTATGTCTTCGCTGACTGGCTCAAGCTTGAAAGTGGCAGTGTGAAATCGATTGGACTCAAAATAAATTATGTCAGAGAGTGTAATAGCATCTTTACCAGGAACATCTAGAAATTGTTTATTTAAAACTTCAGGGATAAGTAAAAATTGCGGTAAAACATTATCTCTTTGTTTATTTACAACAATTGTGCCCTTCAGGTTTTTCCATAGTTTCCTAGGACTCTTAATATTATTATTAATGAACGTTTTGAAGTAGGCTACCTTTTCATTATGAAATGCATTTGCAACCATGGCTTTAAGAATAACTATCTTTATTTATGTCTAATCTGGTTGTTTTGTAGCGTTCATGGTACCTGTCACGCAGTTTCACCATTTCCCTGATTGTATATGTTATCCATGGAGGTGATTTTTCTTTAATTAATATTTTCTTTACTGGTGCATGTACATCAAACAGAAATAATGAATGCAGTGCCAGTCTATGTTAGATAGGTCAGCATCAAATATATCTAACATTATGCCGTGTAATGGCCTGTGCCAGATCCAATAGAGAGATGGTTTATTAACTTTAAATGTAAATTGTGCAGATATAACTGCATGTTGTCCCAAGTCTGGTTTGTGTAAAATAGTAACGTTTTTAACTTGAGCATCAGTACAAACCACATCTATCTGTGTCTCGCTGTGCTCGGTAAAATGAGTAGGTTGTTGTACAACCTGAGTCAGACTACAGCATTGGAGAAAACTGTTTTCAGGATAAACATTTATGTAATATGACATTACGTAGATTTTTGTCCTGAAAATTTCGCTGTTTAGCTAACTTGATAATATGAAGTAGGTGGCAGGCTGCAGAATCTACTACCCTTTCAAAATAAGTCACAGTTACTACCTACTATTTTTTAACCGACGACCTGACTTTCAGAAAAACGGACCAAAATAATGTACTGTCCGTATTAAATCGATCAAATGACATATATGTAAGTAAAAGATTATACATTGAAATTAAACTACAGTTTACAGAATTTATCGCTCAAGATTTTTTCATTCAAGACAAAGACAAATATCACCTCAGTCGGCCGTGAACAAGAATTCTATAAAGAATTCGAAACGTCGGCTAGTAATAAATTTAAAATGTAGTTTCTAGACGGCTTGGGAACAACTTCTCACTTTCCCTTATAGAATACTGCACGCACAAGAAGACCGGCTAACTAAAAAAACTCTTACAGCAAAAATTAAGGAAAATTGTATCTTTTCGGCATCCAAATTAAACTACAATTAATCTAAAATATACCGTAATAATTCTATCTACCACTACGTAGAAACAAAACTAAGGAAGGGTGATATTAGGGGAGCGTCCAGGCTCTTATTTAGTAGCGATGTAGTGGCGCCTTGCTCTGCTGACACACTCGCGAGTCTGCAGAGCAAGCATCCAGCGCCAGGTGATAACTTCTCTTTCCCTGATCCACCTAACATGGATTCTGATTTTCTCAGCATTACAGCCAAGGACGTGGTTGGTGCCGTTTGCTCCTTCCAAAGTGGCTCCGCTGGTGGTCTCGACGGCTTGACACCACAACATCTGAAGGATCTCATCGAGGTGTTCAAGCGCCGGGGCGGCCGGCGACACGCTTTTGAGGGAGCTTACGGCCTTAATCAACCTCATGCTCTCCGGCGATGTGAACGATACACTCGTCGATATTTTATATCCTTTGAAGTGGCAGGCAGACATATGGCGGTAATCTATGTGCCTTACAGAAGCGAGACGGTGGCATTCGTCCCATTGCCGTTGGGAGTACATACAGGCGTATGGTACCCAAGATATGCTGCCGACATTATAAATCTACTTTGGCAAATAAATTTCAGCCCCTGCAGCTTGGCTTCGGTTCTAAGGGGGGCTATGAGGCTGCCATACATGCCCTGTCTACGTACCTTGGCTGTAATGGAGGTGAGGTTATCCTGAAGGTTGATTTGAAAAATGCCTTTAACTCGGTGAACAGGGACACCTTGTTGACACAAGTTAAATTAGAAACACCCAAAATTTGTAACTTTATTTGGCAATGTTACAGACATCCTTCTAAATTAATATATAAAGAAAATCTTTTGGAATCCGCCGTTGGCTGTCAACATGGTGACCCTCTTGGACCACTAATTTTCAGTTTAGCCATTCATCCAATCATCAACCAGTTAAATGCAAAATTTAATGTCTGATTCCTGGACGATGGAACCCTAGGAGGGGATGTTGACACAGTTTATGAAGATCTAGCACTTCTGAAATCAAAATTCTTGTCAATTGGTTTAGAACTCAACCCAAGCAAATGTGAAATTTTTATTAACAATAGTTTAGACAAATCTGCCATACTGTCAAAATTCCAAAATCTAGCGCCGAATATTACCCACATCGAAAAAAGTTCTCTTCGCCTCCTTGGGTGCCCAATTTAAGACGAAGGTTTTGATTCACTTTTACATGAAAAAATTCAAAATTTTAGTGAAATTTCAGATAGACTACTCAAAATTAATATTCACTCGGCTTTTACTATTATTAGATATTGTCTTTTTGTGCCTAAATTTACACATGCTATTCGATCTTCACCATTTTGGAAAAACCCATCCTCACTCTTTCAAATTAACAATATAATACCGCGTCTGCGTCATAATACCGCCCATACGCTCGGCCAATCAGAGAAGGCCATCGTCCGTGCTCGCGAAGTTTGACCATATATGGTCACGTAGCGACTCCAACTCTGATGGAGAGCTCCAGTATATGAAGGGGCCGACAGAGAGGCCGGCACTGCCACTCTATCCTACTGATCTACTACCGCTACTCTGTCCGTATCCATCGTACGTGTATCCTGGTCCCAGCTGTGGGTAAGTTACTACATTTACTGCACTAGCGTACTGCCCATCTCTCTACCTGCTAGCTGAGGCCGGCTGACGCCGCCTGCCTGACTCTATTGGTTGTGGTTTTCCTAATGCTGCTTCCCTTCAGGTTCCAGGTCTACCTTAAAGCTCCGGGCTACGTTACCTAGACCCCTACACTTTCCTGCATGGCCTTCGGCGTCACCTCTGCCGAAGAGTCTGGCCTGCCCTGCTCATCGCACACACACCGCCGGCGCCTGCCAGCTGAGCCAACGTCAGCGAGAATCTGCACCGCTACGCGCAGCCTTCGAGCAGCCTGCCTGCACACTACCGGAGGGAAAGCGTGGGAGACTGCTGCCCTTAGTGTTCAGGCCAGTGTCGTGTTGTTGGTCGGTCGTACTCTTTCAAGGGAAGTAAGACAATACTCGGCAAATAAACGCATAGAACATTTTCTGCGTTTCTATTCTAGAACCCGTTACACCTTAAACAAAATTCTGAATGTGGCCTTGAACGACCGAGTGTAGCTACAGGCATCCTTACCTGTACGCCTGGGGGGCCTAGGGGTTCGAAAAATTTCCAATGTGAGCTTACCAGCATTCCTGTCCTCGGTCCACGGCATTGCAGAATTGACCAGGAAAATCTTAGCACCTACACTGGTCGATTCTGTCGTGCCGTGTGTGATGGATGCCGTGAATGCTTGGAGAATGGCTTGTCCAAACACCGAGTTACCCCGAGACTTATCCTCTCAGAGGCAGTGGGACGGGCCGCTTTGTAGCGCAGTACGAGAAAGTCTCCTAAGTACATCGTCCAATGCTGCAGAGCGTGCCCGTTTGCTGGCTGTGGGAGAATGGGAATCGGGTCTCTGGCTTCAGGCACTGCCATCGTCCAACATAGGTACCATGTTGGACGATACGACTTTCCGCATCGCTGCTTGCCTCCGTTTAGGTGCATCATGTGTTTCTCCGCATAGCTGTCCCTGTGGGGAGGCTGTCGACAGCCTTGGTCACCATGGCTTATCATGCAGTAGGAGCGCAGGTCGTATATCACGACACGGCAATCTCAATGACATACTTCGCCGGGCTCTTGTCACCGCTGGCATTCCAGCCCAACTCGAACCTCAGGGGCTGGCACGTGACGATGGCAAAAGACCAGACGGTATGTCTTTACTCCCATGGAAGTTGGGTAGGCCTTTGGTGTGGGACGCAACGTGTGTCGATACCCTCGCGCCATCTCATCTGTTGGTTCTGTCGGTTGTGCGGGCGCTGCTGCTGCTACAGCGGAGACCTTCAAACGGCGCAAATACGCAAACCTAGTAGGAGATTACGTATTTGAGCCGTTTGGGGTCGAAACGCTGGGGCCGTGGGGTCCAAGTGCAAGATCTCTTTTCAGAGATCTCGCAAAGAGACTGGTCGAAGCCTCGTGTGACCAGAAGGCTGGAGTGTACTTGGCCCAAAAGTTAAGCATTGCCATACAACGTGGCAATGTTGCAAGGGTTCTGGGCACGTTCCCAGTCGACGGCGATGTGGAGGACTTTTATGACGCCCTCTAAATTATTTTCTTTTTCCGTTTTGTTTGTTTTGTATACATTTTGTAGGATAGTATTTTAAAATTTAAGTTAAGTTTAATTAAATACCTAAATAATATCATGTACATTGTTATGAAATAAAAATATATCAAGTTTCTAGATCATTCGGTTTAAATGTAATAACGGAATGAACCAATATAACGCGATAAAAATCCGTTAACTGTAGTTTAATTTCAATGTGTAACATTCGCGTAAACCCAAGAAGATAAAAGATTATAATTTTTAGTAAGAAACTTTTTTTCTGGTCCCTAGTCAAGGAATATTTTTACCCCGGTACCACAATTTGTGGGTACAAAGTGTGGTCCCATGCAAGGATCAAAGTAATAACATTTAGCGCAGTGCTAAACTTCGAGTCGCCTTGTTAAGCTACAATACGATTAGTGCATTGCCTGTCCTTGATTGTACGGGTAAAAAGTTTCTTTAGTGTTTAGTTTGAAACTCTGTTAATCCTTTGTTTTTCATTCTTTCCGGTACTTGCAAAGCAGTCCCAACAGTATGCTTCTGGCCGTCGCCATATGAAGAGACCAGATGGCTCATGGATCAAACCTCTCTCGCCGGTAAAAGGAGTTTTGCTATATTATAACACTTACTTTATCTGTTTTGTTGCATAGTTTTAGTTAGTATGACTGAAACGCAAAACATAGATGGTTTGCAATTTATGCAATTTATTGATCAGCCGATTTTCAGATAGTAGATAGAGTTTCCTGTACTGGATTTCTGCCTCCACAGTTTTATAATGTCTAAATAGCATTGAATGCTATTTAGACATTATAATAGTTTAATTCTTTATATTTAGACAATATAATGAATTAAACTTGATATAAACCGCTCGTTGTTTTCATGGCCTTCATTTTCAGTACATGTAACTTGCGCTTAATAGGTAGTCAGTTGTTGATCATAACGTTTAACACCGGCGTGATTGCGTCGAGTTACAAAGTGCCTTCAACGCGTTAGTTTTTGTTTTATTTTTAAATTAGTCAACGCTTTTCTGGCTAGCGTTACAGGTATTTTTTCTGTTCGTTGAATTTTTAATAGTATAAGAGAGTAGCGTACTTATAAAAGAGCGGTGTTGTTTATTAATTTGTTTGTAATAACAAGCAACACGCTTTCTATGGCGAAACACTCATGGTCTGAGTTGTTACACTGTGGCCTATTCAGTGATTTAGTTGACGTTTCTTCGTGTTTTGTTGTCAACATCATATGACGATACGGCTAGATCTTTATGAATTTCTTAATGGCCGCTCCACACGATTACGTTACGATAAATCGTTACGCAAATTTGTACCTATAATAAATAAGAAGAAATACTTTCTACACCTCGGCGTCCTTCACCAAAGGGTATTTCCCAAAAAAAGACAAATGTTTACTTAAAGTTTTCCAATCTTGATAAAGCGTAACAGGTGATGTTTATGTCTCTAAGTTGTTAAGGAGAGACGCCAACATTCAGTAAACGTAGAGGAAAGTGGATATACGGCCTCTTTTGTAAAAACTTTTCTACAATTTCAATACATACGCCAACACTGTCCATTTCTCCAAGAAAACAGATACACATTCCAAGCTTCAATAATTCAAACTTTTCCTTTATAGTACAATATAAATTCACCCAATTGTTTGACTGTCCCATTTTCAGGTAATCATTCGGCAACATGAGCAAATGTGTTCACCTGTGTCAAAAAACTGCGATAGCCTACTGGAGAGACCGACAAACCTGTACGCAGAGGGTTTCAGGTTCGAATCCACGGCGCGCACCAATGACTTTTTGAAGTTATGTGCGTATAAAATTGTTAATTATCGCTTTCTTAATGGTGAAGGAAAACATCGTGAGGAAAGCTGCATGTCTGAGAGTTCACCATAATATTCTCGAAAGACATGTGAAGCGGACACTTTTTAGCAACTTTATGCTTAACTACCTGATACAACATTGTAACATAAACTTCTAATCAACTACCCACCTTACTTTATTATTTGGTTATTATATTCTGTTTGTTATTATTATATTTTTCTCTGTAAGTGATTATTGTAATCTTTTTGAGAAAAATAAATATCTCTAACCGTAAGTTTGGCAACTCGCACTTGGCCAGCGTGGTGGACTATGGCCTTACCCTTCTCATAGTGAGAAGAGGCCCGTGCCCAGCAGAGGCACAGTTTGTATACAGGGCTGATGATGTGTTATGATTAGTCTTACGGTTATTATGTTATTTTTAACCCACGACGCTAAAAGAGGGGTGTGTTATTAGTTCGACCTGTCTGTCTATGTGTCTGTCTGTAGCACCGTAGCTCCTAAGTGAATGAACCGATTTGTGTGCGGTTTTTTTATTTCGAAAGCCTTGTTGTGTATTGTGTTGTGTCAGAGGTCAGACGGTTTTTATGCCATGGATTAACTTATATTCTGCGAAATCTGGTAGAAATACAGATTTAGCAAACACAGAGATCCAAGGGTATGCTCTAGTAATGATGTTTATCATGTCAGTAACTTTTGTGTAGACAGTACACACTAAACCGTACCCTTAAAAAAATCTGATTGTATTTAAAAAAACTACTCACTAGAAATGTGTCAATGGACTTCACTGGAAGATTTACCATCCCAGTCGATTTTATAACCATTCAATTGAACGGACACAAAGAACATCCAGGCAACAATTTGTAGATCACACAGTTTTGTGAGGACCAAACCACGCAGTTGTAAGAGCTTAGGAGGCCGTTCATGCTGTGGCAGGTAGCCTGAGCACACGATACACGATGCGCGCAGTCTAAAATATAAATAAAGCGTCCATGTTGTGTATCACATAGGTACTCAACTTCTGGGTACTTCTAACCTGTCCTTTTTTTGGATGTCTCAGATCTGGTCGAATAACGTCCCATTCACTTATATAATTGCCTTATATAACTTCTTGGTCCGTCTTTCCTTATCCATCCCCTCCATGTGTCCACACCATCTTAGCATACCTTTCTCAATAGTTGTCACTACATCTTCTTTTACCCCACAACATTCTCTTATCACACAACTCTTTACTCTCTCGTTCAAAGACGGAGTTTCTTACACATACTTCTCAACCCTAAACCGAAGAGCATGCATGAGATGTGAGGATCGTTGCAAATGGCGTTCCGTAGTCTCTGCCTACCCCTCCGGGAAACTGGCGTGAGTCTATGTATGTATGTATTAAATTTCTGACGTCAGATATTAATTAAGTTTGTCTTAGGAAATTCTCATGATTTAATATAATGCAGTAACTTGTTTACCTAATTAATGGAAAACAATAAGGCGAAAGAGTAGACTCTTCGTCTTTAACCTTACTCACTTTAAGCAATTTGTCGTACCAACAACGAAGTCGTACCCCTACACTTGTATGACTTTAATCCAACCCTGTCGCCGTCGGGGACCGATACCGTAATTAACCCTGCTTCGGATAAACTTTGCACCTATCCCGTTTGCAGTTGCGCCTTTAACTAAACTAGTTGTGTTATCTTGGTTTACACGCGTCTAAACTTTACAACATCTCTGTTCGAATGGCTTAGAGTTTAGAACATCGCACGTGTATAAATACCCTCTAACTATTATACGGTCGATAAAAGTACTTAATGTCCTCCTTCCAGCTATCGCAATTTCCCTGAAGATCAGCCATTAAAGTATTATACTATTAATATTAAATGCGAAGCTGCCTAATCTATAAAAAGAATACTATAAATAAAAGTAAACGTAAAAATAAAAAGTTAAGTGCTTCCTTCACGAAATAAATAAAATGTGTATAAGGTCAAAAATTATTTCCATGCGAACGCCGAGGCAAATTGGTATCTCGCAGAAGACGCCTATCATAACGAATTTGAAAGAAAATATTTATTAAATATAATTCTCCGACAAACGCAGATGCGTACGCATGACAATATTCAACATAATTTCAGATCACGCAAGTTGAGCAAATATTGTCGAGATTCTGTATTTATATGCAAATGTAGCCCTTAATTTTTGTGCGTTAAGGTTCATTTTTTTCTTAATGTGCAGTGCTGTTGTAACCATAGCAACAAGTGGTTCCCTCACCGTTGGCTACCCACCCCATATTCTCAAGCCAAGCTAAGCTTGAGTTATTGCCTAGATCGTTTAATACGAGAGGTTACTTGATAGTCTTACGTATTTTATGTTTTTATGGTGCCATACTAATTTACAATGCTGTAAAATGGTCTTAAAACTTGCTTCTTCAATTAGCACTGAAGGAGTTTTATTTTAGTTTAAATTGTTTGTGCTCTCAGTACTACTTTAATGTCAAGTAATTCATACTGTTAGTCTGTGGGTAAAACTAATACAATATTAGACTTTTGATTTATATTTAACCACGAAAGTAATGGCTTCAGTATAAGTTTTTAGAAAACTATATCTCTATACTTTTGTGTAGGAATATAAAGAAAAACTCAAAGCTTAGTAAATAATGGCACAAAATTTACATCTCAGTTATTTACCTCCCTTTTTTCTATTCATATTCTAAGGCAAGAATCGAGGCCGAAGGTGCTACGTATCCATCAAAACACGATAGCTCAGTCAGACCTCACTGCCTCAACAAGCGTTCACCCATCTAAGAAGTGACCTGTGTAAGTGTTGCCCAATTATGCCGATTTATTATCGCATGACACGTCACGTCGCGCATTCAGAATCATCCATTCCCAAAAATCATTTATTTAGTTTCTCAGATGTTGCAAGTATTCTCGCTTTTCTCATGTAATCTAAGTGTAAAGAAATTCAAAACGTTTGAATTTTCTTTCAAGCAAATATTCAAAATTAGATTCTACTATTTCATTCTATTCGACATATTCAACGGTTAACGTTGAAGTTGATATCTAGAGTGGTCAGTTCGTCGATCGTCCACAGAATACTCAATGTATTCGTGCGGGTGAACTTCAGCGATGCGGATACACCGCAGTGCGGATGCCGATAGGTAACGTGGGCACACCCCTACAACCATTCACGAATAACGAAGATTTTGTGTACAAAATGTTGAACAAAACATTTCTAAGTATTTCTAGCTAAGAGGTAAATTGCCGTGTGGTTGACGGCATAGAATACAAGTGTCACCACCCCCTATCTTCCCGTGGGTGTCGTAAGAGGCGACTAAGGGATAACACGATGCAAATACCATCTTTGCGTAGAGACGGAAAACTCGATATCAAACCCTATACGACTGCCTCGTTGGTCTCGCGGTATAAATGTGCGCGTGGGATCGGGAGGTCCCGCGTTCGATTCCTGGGTCGGGCAGTGTTATTGGGTTTTTCAGTCACGAAACTCTCAGTAGCAGCACGGAGTCTGGAAATGTGCCCGGTACGGCAATAGGCTCGCCCCTTATTACGTGGGACTAAAGTATATCTGGCGAAAAGTGGGTGTAGAAATACACCTCTGCCTACCCCTTCGGGGATAAAAGGCGTGACGTTATGTGTATGTGTATATGTGTAAATTTTGCAAGGTATACTGAGGAATATTACTGTATACTGTTTTAGCTCTGAAACTTTAGTAACAACAATAAATAAAAATATTAAAACCGAAATAGACTGCTATAACTGTTGGAGTAGCGTGTTTAAAATGTATCTCTTCTAAGTGCTCTTTACTTCTTACTTCTAGAAAAGAATTTGTCAAATGCTGGCCTACGCCTGTTCTGGTAAATTATCAGTCGATGTAAAAATTTAATATGACCTTAACTTGGCCAAGGATATATATTAAACCTATAAGTAATATTGTAACGTAATACTACACGTATTGCGTTATAATATCTCGCAGGCGCTTAACGCCAGCTTAGCCGTTCGCAATATTACCAAATATGGTCATGTTCATTAGCCAAAGGCAGTTGTGAGTCTTAGGCCTATATCTATATAAGATGGGTGCGCGATCTAAGTCGATCACTTGCCCTACACACCGTCTCGCTGATGGTTGTAGTGACTGACGTTGTAGTGTGATTATTACTATCCTACTTCTACTGTCCCGCTGGGGGTAAGCATATTCTAGTTGTCTGTGTGCCTATACGTTCTGTCTGTAGTATGCGTGTCTCCTAAGCATAACAGCCGATCTAGGGACCGCCTGTTCCTGCCCGTTTGTTGTGTATTCTCTATGCTGTTTCCAGTTCTTCCTACGGGCTACGTTCTTCCTACGGGCTCACTGCACCTGTCTTCTCTCTACGGGCTACAAGCCACGAGCTGCTGGCGCCGTGCCGCTACTAGCCAGCTGCCCCCCAAGCCTCCGTTCCTGCCTACGAGCTCTTACAGCCAGGCCACGGACGCCTGAGCCTGACCGCTCGGCCCACATCGGCTGCACCGCATGAGACCCCGCTCAGCCTGAACCTCGACCACAGAGCTGCCTGCGTAGCGCACCTTGGCCAGCTCATCGGCGAGCCTACGAGCAGCTACCCTGCGAGCGTCGGAGAGCAGCAGGAGTCTACACGCCATCCCTCAGGCCAGTGCTTACCTAGTTCGGTCATACTGTATGTAAGCGGTAGTGAGACATAATAAAGAACCTGTTCAGCCTAGCGGTGTTTCTCTTGAACCCCGACATCCTACCTGAGATCCTCCGTCTCAATATTCTTCATTAAGTAATAGTAGCAGCTTGAATAAACTTCAAATCCATATTTTCAGTCGTTCCATTGCAAGCTCCATTACTTTGGAGTAAAGCCAACACGACGATCGCCAGTCGCCAAAAATAGAAATGACGATAAAATGTATCGAAATGGCAATATGAATTGCTTGTCCGAGTTATGTCAATACAAATTCTTGCTGGCCTTGCCTCGCTTTCTCGACTGACAGCTGTCACAGGGAATATGACCTCCTGTATTTCTAATTCCGATAAACACGTTTGTGAAAATTAAGTCTATTGGCAAAATCGGTACAGTCCAAAGTCGGTCCAGTCCACGCCTGTAATATACTATTAACTGTGAAAGTCATCATCATCATCCCTTTATACTGTCCCACTGCTGGGCACAGGCCTCTTCCCATTATGATAAGGGTAAGGCCATAGTCCACCACGCTGGCCAAGTGCGGGTTGGCAGACTTCACATGTCTTTCGAGAACATTATGGAGAACTCTCAGGCATGCAGGTTTCCTCACGATGTTTTCCTTCACCGTTTAGCAAGCGATAATTAACAATTTAATACGCTCGTAACTCCAAATAGTCATCGTTGCGCGCCGTGGATTCGAACCCGGACCCTCTGTGTAGCAGTCTGTTGGTCTCTCCACTAGGCTATCGCTGCTTTGTAACTACTGCTACTGTGAAAGTAGTTCACTCTATTTACTGTGAAAATCTGGCTTTACATTGAAACTTTGGGCTTAGATTTGGATATCTCCTAGCGATCTATGTCTGTTCGGTCTTCTACGAATAAAGTAGTTTTAAGGCAAGCCTTCAGTTCTTTTAATAATACTACAGCGGCAACCAACATTAGCCAAAGGGGTGATATATTATTATGAGATCGATAAATAAAATTTGCATCATCGGCGGATGAGTTGGAAGAAATTATGGACTGCATGAACAAGAGCTTTAAAGCGAAAGGTATGAAAGTTAATGCACGAAAGACGAAAGTGATGGTGTTTGAAAAAGATGAAAGTGTAGAGCAAGTAAAGGAATTTGTATATTTGGGTAGCGTATTTACAAGGGACAGAAGATGTGAGGGTGACATTGAAAGAAGAGTGACTGCGGGAAATCGTGTAAATAGAGCACTGTGGGCGTTTATGAACGGTCAGACGGTGCCAAAAGAGGCACGATTGGCGGTTCACAATGGAGTGCTTGTCCCCACGTTGATGTATGGAAGTGACAGCTGGTTTTGGCAGAAAAAGCATGAAAGTAGAATTAACGCAGTTGAGATACGATCACTGCGTAGTATGTGTGGGGTAAGACTGATTGATAGAATTCCGAATGCAACTATACGAAAGAGCAGTGGACTGAAAGAAGATGTGGTGACAAGGATTGAGAAAGGAATGCTTAGGTGGTTTGGACACGTGGAGCGAATGAGTGAAGAAAGAATGACGAATCAGATATATAAGGCAAATGTGTGTGGGCAAGTCGGTCGCGGCAGACCTCGGCGGACATTCTTCGACCAAATTGGAGACATCCTAAGAAACGGAAAGGTCCGAAGTACCCGCAACCGGCGAGCATGTATGAAAAGAGTAATGAGTGTAGAGGAAGCGCGTGAGGTTTGTAAGGATAGGAGCAAGTGGCGTTCTGTTGTCTCTGCCTACCCCGACGGGAAAAAGGCATGAGTATATGTATGTATGTATGTAAATAAAAATATACATATACTTTATCAGGCATCTTGGACGTTTTTTGTAGGTATCAAAGACTCTAAATTCAAACCAATAAACCGACGAAAATTTTGTGTAAACTGTAAAACTAGAAAATACCTAATAAATACCTATTTCTTTTACAAGATATGTGTATAAGAAAGGTGTAGTCATATTAATTATTGGATCTATCATGCTGACTTTGTGTCTCTCTTTCTATTGCTTAAATTTTATACTAGACTTTGCCTGTAGCCCTGTTCACTTCGTGATTAAATCATCTTCACGCACAAGCAATTTTCACCGGCAAGTAAGGAATTACTTCATCAGGAAAGTAAACATAGGGACCAAATTAGAAATATCAGTCTATACATCTACACGTACCCGTCGAATGGTTCCGTTTTTAAATGAAAGTCAATTAATTTGTTTCAGCAGAATATTTTAGCGTCCGTCAGTTGAATTTTCCATCGAATCAAAGTTTGAAATATTGATGTTGAATCTAATTTTCGATAACGAATTTATACAGTGGGGAGACCTTTTTTAATTTTATTTCTATTTACTTAAGTAAAATTCTATAAAGTTAAGTTGAGGTACAGTTTTATATATTTCTTGCTGTTCAAAAATTTTAGTAGAAACCAGTTGAAGTATGTAATCTACCTGTGAAGATACATAGCTATAATTTAATTCATAGTACATTGCCGTGTGGTTGACGGCATAGAATACAAGTGTCACCACCCCCAATCTTCCCGTGGGTGTCGTAAGAGGCGACTAAGGGATAACACGATGCAAATACCATCTTTGCGTAGAGACGGAAAACTCGACATCAAACCCTATACGACTGCCTCGTTGGTTTCGCGACATAAATATGCGCGTGGGATCGGGAGGTCCCGGGTTCGATTCCTGGGTCGGGCGGTGTTATTAGGTTTTTCTGTCACGAAATTCTCAGTAGCAGCACGGAGTCTGGAAATGTGCCCGGTATGGCAATAGGCTCGCCCCTTATTACGTGGGACTAAAGTATATCTGGCGAAAAGTGGGTGTAGAAATACACCTCTGCCTACCCCTTCGGGGATAAAAGGCGTGATGATATGTATGTATGTAGTACATTCTATGTAATGCACTATTTACATTTTTCTTATTAAATTAGAAGAACCCAACACACCCAAGATAACTTTCAACAAATTCAATTCGGAATATTCAAATATTAAGGTTTCTTACAAAACGTGTGTACAAATAGGTGAATAGCTTCTACAGTGAAAGAAAATAACTAGCCGAACGTGTATAGGTATACTAAATCTTTCATAAAAAATATTGTTTTCCATTTGAGTATTATATTTCCTAAAAATAATGTGTATTCAGTAATACCTTAGCCACGCAAACAAATTCATCTACGGGGTGATTGAATAACGAAGAAAAACAAGTCATTTTTTACGCAACCTCGTTTGTAACGTTGATATAGCGGGACATTTGATTAATCGTCAAACTTTGTCTCGCTTTGGTGAAACGAGAACAAATCGCCTTTGTTGTGAGATAATTTTTGGTAATGTATAATAGATAAAATTAAAGAATAACAAGAAGAGGTATAGCCCGCAACACTGAAACTGTCTGAATTAAACAAATGCTTCACAGTAATAAGCTAATACGCATTTATGCCAGAGCAAAAATCCCGCTACAACCAATGATTTTATTTCTACTCTGTCAATCTGAGATAGGTTACTAATCTTGAATTAAACAAATGCTTCACAGTAATAAGCTAATACGCGTTTATGCCAGAGCAAAAATCCCGCTACAACCAAAAGTTTTATTTCTACTCTGTCAATCTGAGATAGGTTCCTAATCTAGAATTGAGATTCAGTGTGCGTGCGTGGCGGACTCTTGCAACAAAGTTTATAAGCCGCTTTCTGTCGTCAGGGCTTGACAATCTTTTTACTGAAACATGAGTAAAAACTGCCGTATACGTGTCCTCCGACATATATGCCAAACAAGCGGTCCAAGTGATAACATCAGCAAACGTTGCTTAACTCCGTCGATCGAGTTGAGACGAGGATAAATCAAGATGTTGCGAGCGCGTTTTATATCTCATTACACGTGCCGGATACTATTATTATTAATTCCCGAAACATACTTTACATGCGATTTTCAGAGTACCGAGCATGTTAAGCCTACCTCACGTTGGGCGACAGCGTTCCTCAAACGTACGCCTGGCGTGCGCTCGACTTTTATCTGTAGAACAAAGTGAACGCCGGGCGCACGCCGAACGGACTCCGAGCGTACACTTGAGGAACGCTCATGAATAAGGCGACGGAGGCTTTAAGGTAAATTTTTTTATGAATAGGGTAAAACAGTGCCGGCTTAGCCCTTTTCCTTCTCCGTCATCCCGCTCCTGCTTTTGTACCTTTTTCCGTCCTATAGGACAGCACCGCACTCGTTACTCCTCAGTTATGAGTATCCAAGACTGGCGGTAATCGCTTACCATCAGGCGAAACGTTTGGTATAAGTGTAGGCCAGCAGTGGACTGCGACCCACTATACCACACTGGAAAGGCGGATTAGCATAAGGTTAAAAGTTCCGTAGTCGCCTTTTACCACAGTATAAAATAGGGTAGTGACACTTTGCTTTCTTTTAATCAATCCATGACCAAACCACAACCAAGAGGATACCTTTATTCTATGGTTCCTTTAGAATATGCTATAGATCTTATTGACAGCTGGAATCAATGGTTGGACGTGATCGCCAGGGATAACTTTGTGACCAGTCAACGAATTTGTATATGTAGTTCTCTATTATTTATATTTGGCTCAATACAATTTTTTTCGTAAACGTCATTTGGCAAGTTTTGTCTTAATTTAAACAGGTAAATGCCCTGACAATGGCAAGGTTATCATGCGATCATGATTTACATAAAAAACCCGTTATAATTATTTAAGAACGAGAGAAAACTCTTTATATGTCGTATCTGTGAATCCTGTCAAAACCCGCTCTCAACTCAGAGATACAACAATTGAAAAATTATTATACGTAACTAACTAAAAGAAAACTTGAATTATTTGTACAGAATACAAATAAAAACGAATTTCATCCCACCCAATCTATTTAAAATTTCTATTGTAATCTCTCACACAAAATAAATAAAACCTTTTTATGGAATCAACTTTAACATTTTCGATGCATAAACATTAACTATTTACATTTTAATATTAAAAGTTTAAGTTATTATTGTATACAATATTTACCCTTTAAGTTTATTCTGTTGTGTATTAGATCTTTTTGTACTATGAGTAATGAATATTCGCTTAATCCATTAAAATAGTGTTTCATCTTGGTTTCAACAATTACACGGCGTCAAATAAATGACCTTTGGTTCACCGAACTCTTTAATAAATGTACTAAGCTTGGTCGAGCATGATATTGCTGTTGTTTTTTAACCATTCATGTTAAAATTCTGACTGACTAGCTTTTGCCCGAGGCTTCGGCCGTGTGGAGCTCACATATTGGGATAATATATAGCCTTTTTGCTATTCGGATGATTCGGCTATATAACTGCAAAGTTTCATTAATAATGAAATGCTTTCTGAAGTTTTTGCTTAAAAGAGATACAAACATCCATCCACCAACAACAGTAAGAAATATACGTAATATGAATCCATGTTGTGCTAAAAATTAAATCGATATCTAGCTTTGTACCTATCAGAGCTAGAATATTAAGAAAAAGTTGTAAGCTAAAATTTATTGCTAAAAATTATAAATGCAACATATTTCGCATAAAAACCATTCACTTATTCTAGAGAATCCACTAAAATCTCAGTAAGACTTTTAAATCACCGTGTCTATATACACACCTTGTACACTTCAATATTTTCAGAATAAACAGAACCGTACCAACTGTAGCTGTAATAAAAATCTTTGAAAAGTGGGGTGTGTTGTTTGTAAATAAGAAGTGATAAAAAGTGTCATTTCCATTGTCATAAAAATTGCATAAAATATATTTTGAAGAGCATTTTTTATGAGTTTTCTCATAACTACTAAATATTGGCTAAGTAGATACAATGATAAAGAAGAGGAAGAATAAAGAATAGCTAGATGTAGATTCATAGACAATATAAAGTGACAACCAATATTAAACATAACACATTAATTGCTTAGAAGTATATTGATACACATTCGTAGTAATATCGAAGTGTATTAATATTGTAAAGAGTAGAATTCGAAATCATTCGATCATAATCAGTGGGCTATATCCACTGCCGCTATCGCTAATTTATACGATCCCACAACCACATTGCCACACATAAACGCACGAAAATTTTAATCCTATTTGATTGTAATTCATGTTTTTTAGTAATGATAATTACCTCGAACACTGTACTCTTTATTGAAACGATAAATATATGAGGAAATTCATCATCATCAGCATTTAACAGTCCACTGGACTAGGCCTCTCCTTTAAAAGGAGGAATTGGCCTACTATACCACGCTGGCTAAACGGGTTGGTATAGGGTTTGTATCAAGTTTTCCTTCTCTTACAGTGCTGTTCTCTTCATAATATGCTCCCTCTGTCGGCTCTTACGACACCCATGGGATGATATGGGGTGGTGACATTCCGTAATCTTAATCCGCCACCACACGGACTCAGTCAATTCTGTATCATGGGGGACTTAACAAACAGTCAATTAACGGACACAAGTAACACTCAGGCTCGAAACAACGATTAGTGGATCATACAAAGTTTTCCATAATACTATGTACATATATAACCCTCGAGACAGTGTGAGACACAGTAGACCACTACGCCATGTTAAGAGAAATTAATTCTACATTACGAATAGTATTGTCGTAAGTATCTTAAGGCGCTGTCCTAAGCGACTGTTTTGGTAAATGAGGGGGTGAAGCAGGGGAGGTGAAGGGAGCTTAGCTCTGTCTACTGCGGGGCGCCCCCCTTCATTCTCGTCGCGTGCGGCCGTATTCTGGCGACATCCGTATTCCAATATTTCAGAATTGCAAGCAAAACGTTTTAGCATATTGAATTGAGATACTGATATTAAAATTTATATTACATCAATCTGTTTGTACAATATAGGCATAGCGCAATTTTTGTTCTCAGTGCAGCCATGAGCAATACTGGTTTATTAGACGTTATAGGTATTAATAGTTGACGAAAGTAGGTAAATACCTACGTGCCGTAAGATGATAAAAATAATTCAGTCAGTTCCATGTATGGAGAGGCCATTATATGTTTGTTTTGTTTTTGTATAAAAATAGTGAAGCAGTTCATAGAATACCTACATCCAATTCCATTCACATATTATTATAGAATATTATTATTATTATTATTCCTGCCAGTTTTCAAATCTGTTTTGCAATAAATTGGCTGTGACATACGGGCGGACAGACAGACAGACATTCCGAATCTATAAGGGTTCCGTTTTTACAATTTTTGGCTACGGTACCCTAAAAAACACAATACTGTTCTACTAAGCGCAAAAGCCGTATCTCAACTAAAGCGAGTTACGAGATAATTGAAGTTTAGTAAAAGTTGATTTCTTTTATTTATTTATGGATGTTTATTGTTACTATAGGTATAATTATTATGGTAAAGGTTTCGAAATACGTCGCCGTTTTTAGGGATTGTGAGTGATTGGAGAGGGAGGAGGGGAGGTCTTGAAACCCCCCTCACCATTTTCACTTGTCGGAAATACTTGGTTTCCTCTGAAAAAAAAATCTCCAAACATCGGTGTGTATGGCACTGCCAACTTCCACATTCATCACACTAGTTTAATAAACTAAGGTTGACGGAGCCCTGAGAAGAGCTCCTATTTTCGGATTAAGGATCAAAAGATAACCTATTTAGTTACTTATTACAGTCGCACTTAACCCTAGGCACTCAAAAGCAATGACGCACAAATTTTACATTAGCAGTCAATATGATCATTCCAAGATGGCAGTTTTGCGTTTTGTTTCACATTTTTCACATAAAACCTAAAAATAACATTTGTAAAACTGTACTAAAGTATAAAAACTACGTTCCGTTTTGCATTATTGCCGAAGTATTGGTTTATGAAATTTTGAAAATTGTTTAAAAATATTTAGGCGCAACTCCGGCAGCCAAAATTGCTCTTAGGGGATTAAAAGGAGCTCCCTTAAGCCCCCTACACTACCAATACCCTCAAATTCAGGCGACTCGTTTCGAAACCCAACCCATTATTATTTTTCAAAATAGATGAAACATCAAAAATATATGTGGATATACCTTATTCATGAGATACTGCTATGTCGCTTAGAAAATTATAGAATTAGAATTTGAGTTACTACTTTTTCGTTAGCTCTCCTCATACATGTTTGTATGGAAAATATAAAAATTTTCTTTCGCTTCAAATATGTGTTGTTTCAAAGAAAATAAATATTAAAAGATATTTATTTATATTCATTTATCATTTATTAACGAAATACAGAGTTTACAGCTCATCAAAAGTTAGCTGTCTGCTACAACCCGGCAGGTTTTCTTTATTCTCATCGAATGTTAAAGGCAGTGTGTGAGGTGATAGGGCTTCAATACTTTTTATTTGCTGTTGTACACGAGCCACAGTTTCATTTACTTTCCTTTTACGGCTTGGTATTGTAGAAATTTCAAGCAGTGATGAAACATTTTCCTCTTCGTGATTTCGCAATGCCATCCCTTGAGCTTCACGACAATCAACAATTTCAGGCAACTGCCAATTCATATAAAACGCCACAAGCTTTTCTTCTCCCAGAAAACATCATCTCTTTCTATAATTTCTATTTTTAGTGCTATACTTTCGCCACTTCACACAGCAAATAAACACTTTTGTTTGCGTGTAACGTGGCGTTGCCCCTGAATTTGGTAATAACAATTACAATATTTGTTTAGACTAGTCAGTTCACTTTTATATCATGTTTCCATATTTGTATTTTATTTGCTCTTATACTATTCTCCAGGCCATTCTTATAGGCAACTAAAGAACAATAAATTTCCACAATCGTGTTTGGACCTATTAATCCATCTGGCGTGGCACCAATAAACGGATAAACCACAAAGTATTCAGGTTATAACATAAAACATGAAATTACGAACTCAATTTGGCTTATTATAATAACAAACAGGTTTACGTAAAATTTCGTGCAGCGGAGACGCAAGCGACATGACCTATCTCTCACAGGGCTCATAGCCGAATGATGAGGTCTGGGCGGGGCGTAAACTAGCAACTGACACTCAGTACACCGCTTATGCTAATAAGGTTTAAATTGCTGAAGCGTTTGATATTGATGGGATCTACCGAGCGTCAAAATCATAGACGTTTGGCAGATTTTATTTAATTTTACAAAATATACACGTATAATATGAAAATAAATAGGGTAATTCTTTAGTTCATTAGATTTCCTACAATATTATCAAATAAAATATGACAGCTTACGATCAAAATATTGCAAACAGTGAGACGAAAGATTATTTTTTGCCTCGATTTTGTGATTTTTTTACCGTGATTCTATTTTACATACATGAAAAATTCTTTAAAAAGTCTTTTGTTCAGACTTTTGACTTCAAGCTCTATTTTTTGCTAGTTTGTAATATGTACCGTTATAGCTAGATGCGCGACGAAAAATTATGTGTTTCACGGCTTCTGAGGTACAGCGCCTTAAGACGGCTGATAAATAAGCCACCATTGAAGCAATAATCATAGCATTAGACTAGCCAAGAATTGTTTAATATGAAATATTTTGTAGATAATATACATTGTGACTGCGAAGATTATTGTTCAAACACAATTATTTAATGTAATATTTGACTCGTTCACACCACAAGTATGGCAAACAAAAGCTCTTAAAACAAATGTAACGTCGATAAATAACACTTTGTTTTAAAGAACTTCTATTTGAACGAAGTCGCAGATCCCTGAATGTAGCAAAGGCGAAGTGAAAGTCAAAACCATTTATTAACTCGAAGCTTAATACAAATGGCCACTGTCTTCACTTAGTCTTGGTAAAAAGATTCATAGTTTCAAATTACATTGTTTGCAAAAATAACAATCTAAGCTACATTATAAAGAGAATTGCCGGGTAAATATTGCTTGGTATGGTATCATGAAAATATGATAAAGCTACTCCATCTACGTGTTAAGAAAACACAATTTCAGTTTGAATAAGTATTTTTACATTCTTTAGATATTTACACAAGTTAAAATGTTTACATATTCTCTCTTTGCCAACAATCATTAACAAGTATCTTGAGTCAATAATAATTCAGTGCAGCCTCTCTAAATAATTCAACTTAAAATGAGTAGTAAGTAATATATAATTTTAGTCGCTATGCTTAAGGTTTTACTTATGGATTTTTTTAAGCCGTGTAGCCATGTGCGTAGGACAGTTAAGCTGAAGTGGGAGTGGGCAGGGCTCATAGCTAAAGATCCAATACCTTTTGGCATCAAGGTTCTGAAGTGGTGGTCACGTACCGGACATTGCACGTGAGGTAGGCCTCTGACAAGGTAAACCAATGACGATCTTGTCGCAATCGCGGCAAGCGGTTTCCATGCGGGCAACTCATTATTGGTCTATGTTGAAACCTGTATTCAGCAGTGGTTGTCTTTCAGCTGAGATGAAGATGATGATGATGTATCGCTACGGCTCGTTCAGTTAATAAGAACCCCGCAAATCTTATCACTTCATAATAAAAGCAAGCAATAAAACATAGGTATATACAAACACAATTTTCAAAATGTCGTATTTTCGTTACATATTTTTGGCAAAATACACACTTATACATATATTATGTGATTCAACTGACAATACTTGTCGTAACAAAGCACAACCACTTTGACCATTACGCCAGCAATTGTAGTTACCATCGCTGCTCCTGAATTTAAGCAAATATAAACTTTATATTCTAATTTACCAGCTAAAATCAGAGTGAAAGTCCTGATTAGTTTCAGCTACACTGTAATAACACGACTTTATTTTGTTTTAATTATCCTTATACATTTTGTTATGATTCTTCCCGCAGTGTTGTTACAAGTGCCGGCATCTTTACCTTGCGGAATAATGTTTCAATGTTTAATTTATCAGCTTTTTCTAACGTACTTTGAGGTATTTTTAGGTTGTTATTTTTTATGCTATACAGTTATTATTTTGTGAATGGTAATTGTAAAATAATAAACTGGTTAGCCCAAATTATGTGTTCGGACTTGCAAGACATTGAATCTTATTATATTGGCGTTTTATAATTATTCCTATTCTAAAACATTCCTATTTAATAAGGTCCCAACCCAATCAAGGCGTGATTGGAATTAGAGCATTTGTTTTAAAACTTGAAATAAGTAAAGGAAAATTATAACAGTGCTTCAATAGACAAAGCGACATAAATGAACTCATATGTTTTATTTTTATCGTGATATTCTACGTAATTAACTAATAGTTTGACCGCCATTAGACACGCAAATAAAATTAATTATTCACTGAATGTTATATCGCGTTTAGTTAGCAACGGAAAACAAATTAGTGAGCATTATTTTAATTATTATTATTACATAAAATAACTCGAAACATTAATAGCTATTTGTGTTGTTTTTCTTGATATTATTTTACGAAAAAGTAATGCCCTAGCCACATTCTCATGCTTAGCAGTGAAAAAAGGCTTTGCGGCCGACTAGATTTGAGCTTACCGCGTTCTACTCTGTAGTGACAGTTATGGTGGATAAAAACGCTGTATAGATATTTAGTTCATAGCGCGCTGTATCGCTTGTCATTGTCCGATGTCGTCCCTAGCACTGGTCGTGGCCAGGCCTTAATGTAATAGTTTAAGCCTCGACCTTGTCATATTTATGTAGGCTGTGGGTTATGCTATTTACGTAAACCAGCACTTGAAAAAACATTAATTATAGTTAGAGGACATAGTTAATAATTGTGACGAACGGTGAACATACTCAGTCATATTTGATCTGTCAGTACGTACAACAAAAGGTTATGACGGTAGATGCAAATGGACGATATGGTAATATCAGCAATGTGCATATAAATTTGCTTTAAAGTTGGTTGTTCAGGTTCGTTTCTCCAGCTATTATAGGGGATTAACGATAAAATCATTTAGTAGAGTATAAATTGTAATTAAAGGGGTACATAAAGAGCTAAGAGCTTCATATGGAAAATAGCCTCTTAGACCAGTGCAGATAATTTTTAAAACGAAGTAAAATAATAGTAAGATGAAACCCATGGGCGGAAGCCCGTGCACCTCATCTCATTTCAACTCCATTGAACTGCACTGACTTCCACTCTCTGCATTCGCGTCCGTTGCAGAGTTTGGCGAATGGCCTTAGGGGAGAGCGCAAGTCGTGTAGATCCCTAAGGCAAGGCTGGTGGACTATCCTTCCCGAGGTTGCCGCCCGTTCTTGGTCTGGTTCCCTATGAAACAGACGTAACGAAAACCTCCAGCCGCCCTCACCCACACACATGCACAAGCACGTACACACATACATTCACTACACTAACCCAATCATTCATACGGACGCGCACACACACACATACACACACCACACCTACATAGAAACACATACACATACGCCCACGCACACGCTCATACGGAGCCAAAACAAAAACAAAATATGAATGTGAAACAAAATAATAAACTACCCCAGGAGGGTACCAGCGTCCGTGACGCTGGAGAATCCCTCCCTGCACCCTCGGGTCCAGGCTGCCCCACGTATTCTGGGGGGGGCAATGTTTCACGTGAGCGTAGTTTAGACCTGCACGACCTGGCAAATGCCATGCCTCGTGCAGTACACATAACCAACACCTCCTGGACGGTTGTACCGCGTCGAGCAGACGAACGCCGCAAGGCAAACGTCAGCTCGGCTGCAACCGTAACCGGTAGAGGTAAACACCACGGAAAGTGCTCCCGTCATCATAGACGTCAGCGTGAGTACGCAGCGCACGCGGGAGGTAGCGAACCGACAACGTCGGCGAACGCACCCCCCGCGGGAGGTAGCGAACCGACAACGTCGGCGAACGCACCCCCCGCGGTAGGTAGCGAACCGACTACATCGGCGAACGCACCCCCCGCGAGACAACCAACAGCTGGCGCAACGCACCAGCGCGGACATCCGCCCTCAGACAGCGCGATGAGGAAACCGCCCAGGACGAAGCATTCGGCAGGACGCGGCGCGATTGGTGGACGCAGCAGCTCAGGCTTGCAAGCGGAAACCACGCGGACGGCGAAGAATGAGCCTTCGGGCTCGCTCCCGCCGGCTGCACACGCCGCTCCGGCCGGTGCAGCGCCGGGCACCCCCCGTCACGCCCCCTCGACGGCAGTCGGAGATGCGGAACCAACAGCCCCATGGGGCACAACCGGGCCACGCCGCAAACGCGGCCCCAGAAAAGGCGGACCCAGGCACGCACCGACCAATCCGGCGCTCTCGGGACGGCCCACTTCGGCGACACCGTCGAAGAGGAACCGTCACGACGACACACCACCAAGCGCCACGACGAAGCGTGCGAGAGTGGACGCAACACCGAAGAGGGCAACGATGAGCTACGCCGATGCGACTAACTCGCATCTGATGGTGGCCGTCGTTGCCACTCCACCCACAGACCTGACGGTGGAGCAAGCACGGCAGCTCGAGCTCTCCATAGAGGAGCGCATCTTGGAAGCAGCCTTTGCACCACCGTCAAACAACGAGCCCGCACTCGCGCCATCCTTTAGAGGCAAACCGCTTGCAGCAGGAGGAGTCCTGAAGCTATGGTGCGAGGACGAGAAATCGCTGGCGTGGCTCAAACGAACGGTAGCGGGACTGCAGTCACCGATCGAAGGAACCAGGCTGGCTGTCATCGGGCAGACGGACCTCGCGAAGCGCGTTCGCGCATCGCTCTGGCTGCCAAGGTCGACCAGCCTGGAACTCCCGAAGATCCACCAACTCTTAGCTGCCCAAAACCCATGGTACGCTGTCCAGACGTGGCAACTGTACAGCGCTACCATGCAAGAGCACGGCCTATACTTGTCCCTGGGCATCCCCGAATCGAAGGTCCCGAGAATCGAGGCGCGCGACCGCCGAGTCTCCTTCTTCACCGGCAGCGTGTACGTACTGTTCCACGCTGCCGGGGCAGGGGCTGGCGGGACGGTTGGCGCGCCCAGGGAAATGCCGCCCGCCAGCGAGCATACACAGGAACGAGAGACAACATCAGCCGTTCCCAGCACGTCGGGCACAGCCCGCGCACACACAACGCCCGCAGTGACAAAGAGCGCTGTGACGGCAGTTGACGACGAGCACGACTCGTCTGACGGGGAGTCCGTGGACAGCAATGTTCTCGGATCATCGTCAGACTAGAGTCGTACAGACCAACCTCCAGCACAAGCAAATTGCAACGGCTACCCTACGCAGGCTGCTGGAGGTTAACCACCACACAATAGCCCTAATCCAGGAGCCGTGGATTAGAGGCGACACCATATGTGGACTCAACAACATCGGAGGTAAGATATTGCACTTGAGCTCGGCTTCTAAGCCGAGAACATGCATATACATTCCCCGAACAATACCAGCATTGCTGCTGACTAACTTTTGTTCTAGAGATCTCACAGCCGTGGGAATACGAACTGGGCCCAATGATCAGATGCTTGTACTAGCTTCGGTCTACATGCCCGGTGATAAGGAGATCCCATCGAAGGAGCTGGCCGAGCTGGTGCAGCACTGTGAGGACCACGGCTGGCCAATAATACTCTCGGCAGATGCTAACGCCCACCATCCACTGTGGGAGAGCCCCGAGGCAAATAGACGAGGTGAGATCCTTACTGAATACATCTACACAACAACACTAACGGTAATCAACAAAGGCTCAGAGCCCACATTTGTCAGCTCCAGATATCAAACCATAGTAGACATTACACTGGCATCGGATGGGGCCGCGGAACTTGTCACGAACTGGCATGTGTCCGCCGAACCATCCTTTGCCGACCACAGACGTATCTGCTATGACATACGAGTGCAAGAGAGGGTCATACAACCAAAACGCAACCCACGTAATACCGACATTGCGAGATACAAGACCCTGCTCGAACAAGAAATAGCCATGTCAAATTTCAACGACATGAACACAAGCACTACACACATAGAACACAACACTAATTTACTAACAAAATGCATACAACGCAGCTACCAACAAGCCTGCCCCACCACACTACCGAAAACGAGTAGTAAAACCCTATGGTGGGGATCGGAACTGGAGAAACTCAGGCGCAATCTGAGACAACTCTTCAACCGGGCCAAAAACACAAGGAAAGACACGGACTGGGACAAATACAAAGAAGCCCAGTCGCACTACAAGAAACGCATACGATTCCGCAGGGGAGAATCCTGGCGAAATTTCTGCACCAACTTTAATTCCACATGCGAGGCAGCCAGGGTAAAAAAGATCCTATCCCAGGACAGCAACAAGACCCTAGGCTCCATAAGAAAGCCTGATGGCACCTACGCAACCACAGACATGGAAATAAGCCAAATACTAATCGAAACGCACTTCCCAGGTTGCACAGTGACTGAAGACTGTGATTGGGAAGAATCAGAACACAGACCACCGACCCAGACAGACTGGACGATAGCCAACAACATGGTTACCGGGGACCGGCTGAAATGGGCAATTAACAGCTTCCAGCCGTACAAATCTGCAGGCCTGGACGAAATAACACCAGCACTCCTACAGTGGGGCTGCACAACGATTGTGCCACAGCTACTCAGCATATATAGAGCATCTATAGCGCACAATTACATACCACGAAGGTGGAGGGAAGTAAAAGTCATATTTCTCCCAAAACCGGGCAAAACGGATTATACGCAAGCAAAATCGTTTAGACCTATCAGTTTGACCTCCTTCTTGCTAAAAACGCTGGAAAGGCTCGCTGACAGATACCTGCGGGAAGGCGCACTGCTACGCAGACCACTACACCCGCATCAACACGCCTACAGAAGTGGTAGATCAACGGAATCAGCGCTTCACTCCGTAGTGGGGACCATAGAGACAGCGCTATCTGACAAACTAATGATCTTAGGCGCCTTCATTGACATAGAGGGCGCCTTCGACAAGACTAAATTCACCAGCATTAGCCGTGCCCTTAACAAGTTCGGAGTTGAACAAACCGTCAGTGGATGGATTGATCAACTCCTGAAACAAAGGGCTATTCAGTTCACGGTTAATACCACCACAAGGGGGATAGTAGCAAAAGGCTGCCCACAGGGAGGGGTCCTATCACCCCTGCTTTGGAACATAGTGGTAGACGATCTGTTGAGAAATCTGAATGACAAATGCTTCTTCACGGTCGGCTACGCAGATGATATTACCATCCTAATCAAAGGAAACTCAGAAGACATGATCCATTATCGGATGCAAGCAGCGATCAGGATCATGGAACAATGGTGCAACCACCATGAACTGACGGTCAACCCAAATAAAACGGAGCTATTACTTTTCACCAACAAAAGGAACACCCGTATGACCAGAAAACCAAAACTTTTTGGCACGGAGCTTAACTTATCGAGTGAAGTCAAGTACCTGGGCGTAACACTCGACCACAAGCTCAACTGGAATAAACACATCACCACTAAAACCACAAAAGCATGTACAACCTTCTGGCAATGCAGGAGAATAATAGGCAAGAAATGGGGTCTAAAACCATTCATCACCCTATGGATCTACACTGCCATAATACGCCCCATGCTCACATACGGTGCAGTAGTGTGGTGGCCACGCACTCAACTAAGCACAGTCAAGAGCAAACTGCAGAGCATACAACGCCTCGCCTGTCTGGCCACAACAGGCTGCATGAAAACAACTCCAACGGCGGCACTGGAGGTGCTTCTCGACTTGCGACCACTGCACCTCATCATCCAGCAAGAAGCAGGTGCCGCTGCGATCCGGCTCGATAAGTTCGGGCTCTGGAGGAGAGATGACCGCATAACCCACGCACGCCTGAAAAGGACGTTAACTAACGAGATCCCGATGCTAGATGCAACGTGTGATCTCATACCTAAAACCTTTGTCTTTGACAAAAAATACCGCATACAACTGCAAGAAGAGCACAAGGATAGTTCTGGTATACACGAAGTTAGAGTATACACAGACGGCTCAAAAACAAAGTATGGGACGGGTGCCGAAGTGTTCTCCCATGACTTGAATATCAATCTCTCAACATCGCTTGGTAAACTCAACACCATCTTCCAAGCTGAATGCGTTGGGATAACAAGGGCGGCGACGGCGATCGCGGCCAGAAATGTGAGCAACCTGTCAATACGCATCATCACAGACAGCGCCTCAGTACTACAAGCTCTCGATGGCAACTGCTTTAATAGCGGCCTAATTATGGAGTGCCACCAAGAGCTGCAGAAAACTGCAACGAGAAATCGGGTCACGCTCCAGTGGATACGAGGATACAGTGACTCCACGGGCAATGACGCAGCAGACCAACTGGCAAAGAAAGGATCAGACACGACAACTCTAGGACCCGAACCAATTGTTCCGATACCGTTCAACCAACTAAGAACATGGTTACGCGAGAGAACCCTACAACAACACGAAAAAGAGTGGGCAGAGTTAAAAGAGTGTAGGCAATCTAAAGATGCCTTTCCCCAATTAGATAAACGACTCTCGCAAAAACTGTTGCACTCCAACAGGAAAACACTCAAGCATCTGACTGGTATAATAACCGGCCACTGTCCACTAAACAAGCATCTCTACAACATCGGCGTCATGGACAGCCCACTATGTAGGGGCTGCATGGGGACCGAAGAAACACCCGCTCATATAATCCTACATTGTACCAGCGTGAGCGACCAACGGACGAAGTTCCTGAACAACCCCAGAACCATGAGCGAAGCCATACGCAATACTGGTCAACTCATGGCCTTCTGGAAGGAGCTTGCATGGTATGAGTAGCAGGCGACTACCGCGTCACTGCTAACGCACAATGGCCCAATTAAGTGGCTAAGTGCGGAAAACACCTGTCCAACTAACTAACTAACTAACTAACTAACTAAGATGAAACCCATTGAAGAAGTCAATGGGTTTCATCTTAGTCTAAGAGAATAGAGCGAAAATTAAAGGAAAAATAAATTACAGGCGATCTAAGGTCGGGAAATGGATGGGGTTGCGATTTTGAGGGTAAAAAAGGGTTTATCTCGATTGCCAGCAAAACTACAAGGCCTACGGAAAAACGTCAATGGCAAAGTTGTAGGTAATAAAAAGATATACAACTTTTGTATTTACACTTCATTCACATAACCTCAAAATTTATATGAAAAATTCAAATAACCAAGTTTTTGGCTTTTTATTTTTATCTTCTACGATAGTTTTTTTTTCACGAAAGGTGAATACGTATATTTTAACGTTCCAAACTCATTGTAAATGCTTTTATTTAAAAAATATTTTTACGCCTTATTTTGACTTAATATCGAAAAATAATGATTATATATATTTATTATATTTAAAATTATTATGTAATTATTATATATAAAATTTTCAATCGAAAATTCTCACGTCACAGTATAAGCTTTTTTAAAAAGTTGTTCGGCGTTTTTTTCGTTGAAATCTCTACTTTCTGATGGTGTAAATAAAATATATATAACTACGGTAAACTTTCTCAGAAAATGCATCGAAACGAAACAACCTCGAGGCGGGTTTTGTTTTAGCATAATGTACAATTTTGAGTTATTTATTAAAATTAACACTTTATTCGAAAAACGTAAGTTCTTTTTTATCAATGTAGCATGGCTACATTGATAAAAAAGAACTTGCAAATCGAAATATACAACTAAAATTAACAACCAAATAAGTTAATATTTAATAATACATCTACAATATTTTGAGAAAGCTATTTATTGCTATTTTAAGATAATGTATATACCTGAGTGACCCACAGCTAATTTTATCCTCGCCCCCGTGGGATCTCCACCTTGTCGTGGTGGGGAGGCTCAGTAGCCGTGGTTGGGTCACCCACGGTGAAGCTAAGCGAGATCCTGGGAGTGGCTTGACGGAGGCCTGCGCAGGATGCGTCCAAAGAGGCGGGTGCGAGGGACAGTTCTTCTGTCCCTCGCAGTCGGGCGCGGTCGCGGGAGGAGAGGCGTGTCGGTGTTGCATTGCCGCGCGCCCTAGCTCCCGCGACCAAATGGGGGCGCACCATTTGTTGCTTTGCGGTGGGGCCGCAGAGGAAGAGGAGATGCGGTGTTGTCAGGTTGCCGTCCTCCCTATCCTCTGCGGCCGCTGGGTGTTTTAGCGGCGGAGCTCAACACTTTCATCCGCTGGCAAGGGGGTTTTGTTCGGGGCCCACCTGACCATCTGGCGGGCCAATACCCGTCGGAGGGTAGCGAGGAATTCTTCGGTGAAACCCGACCCTCCGACACACGGGTACATGAGGAACACGGGTTGGATTTTAGTCAGTAAGAGACTGACAGTCCCCTTCGCTATTCCCCCAGGGCGGAGGGACACCATGAGGGTTTCGAACCCGATACAAAAAAAGTAAATTTTAGGCTATAACTTAAGATACTATAACTTTCTGGCATGTAGCATGGAATCTTACGTTTTTCGAGTAATTAAAGTGTTAATTTTAATAAATAACTCAAAATTGTACATAATGATAAAAATAATCGGTCTCGAGGTTGTTTCATTTCTTTGCATTTTCTGAGAACGTTTACACCATCAGAAAGTAGAGATTTCAACGAACAAAACACCGAGCAACTTTTAAAAAAAGATGATATTTTGACGTGAGAATTTTCGATTGAAAATTAGGATTTTTTTCGATATTATGTAATTCAAAATAAGGCGAAAAAAAAAATACTTTAAATAAAAACCATTTACAGTGTGTTTGGAACTTAAAAAGATACGTTTTCACCAAATGTTGTGACAAAGAGAAAACTATTGTAAAAGATAAAAATAACAAACCAATACATCATACAAAATAATTTAGCGGATCTTAATCGCGTTAATTTAACTTATTTATGGTATAAATACCTATTTGTTTCCGACGTTTCGCTCGTCTTGCACCGAGCGTGGTCGCGGAGAGACTGATGAGAGCTCAGCGCCGTCTTGTGGAAGAGTGGGTTTCGGCACCTACCCTCACTTGTTCTTTATTTAAGTTCGCAATGTCGGTACTTCGACACACTACACTAATGACGTCTACACACTGTTGAGATTTATCACCGCGGCGGTGTTTACATTTGCTGATGACTGGATTCCAAGTAGCCGATAATCTATATCCATCATCCTAGATACGGCATGTAAGCGGGCACTCTGCTTACTTCAGGGTTACGCTGGTTCCTCTTCCGACGGAGTATATTTTTCTTGTATCCGTTGCGCCTAAGTACCTCCCGAACATGTGACAGCTCACTATTTAATTGTTCAGGGTCACATAGGTCATACGCTCTGTTCACTAACGAGTTCACAACGGAATCCAAGTGCCACGGATGGTGGTGTGAGTTCGCGTTGAGATACCTGTCGGTGTGTGTCGGTTTCCTATATACAGTGTGTCCAAGGGTACCATTATCTCTCACTGTCACTTTAACGTCGAGAAAGGGGTAACGATCCGTCTACCTCCATTTCGAATAAAGCGTAACCCTGGTGTCATCCTACTCTGATTTTACTTCACTTTTGATCGTTTTCTAACGTATCTGCACTGGTCTAGTATGATTTCGTGTAATCGCCATTATCTTAAGCTCTTTAGCATATCTTAAGCTTTTATTACTATCCTATCTTCTTGATGATACTCTTTCTAAGTGCACAATCCACTTCCCAAGTTATCAAATAATGTTTAGACCGATGTTTGATAGTCCAAAACTTTACACAATGAGAGATTTATTTATATATTTTTATGTTCTTATTTCAAAAAGCTACTGGAGGATTCCTACAGCTACGTCCACCATTTTATTTTAATTTGATGGTTTACTCCTGATCCCGGTAAAATTTCGGAACACCCCTCTTAGGAGCTTTGGCAGTGCGTTGTCTGTCAGTAACGCAAGAATTTTATTTATACAGCCAGATATGTTCGTAAGTGAACGATAGACCTTTGTCTAGGGCTGTCATAAACGTCAACTATCATAAAATCCTTAGACAAATGATTGGTATCGCTTCGCTATTGGCTATACTACGCGCTGCCTAAGAAAAACAGGTCCATAAATGAGGAAACTCATTATGACAGTGTGTGTCAAACAAAAGCAACAAGACGCATGTGTGAAGAATTGTGTTGTCAACTTCTCAACAGTAACCCGAGTAAATGGGAAAATATTTTATCCTGTGGTTTGGTAGATAAGTTATTGGTCTCAAAATCGGTTTAGAAAATTCTTAAAAAATTACAATTCATTAAAAGCATCAATATATTTGTGTATAGGTTAGGCGTACCGCGTAATTTCCTTAATGAGAAAAATGGTGGGTATATTATCCAATGATTATGTCTCACTTTATTATGATGGTTTGTTTTATGTACTTATAGTATTTTGTTAATTATTATTAGAAATAACCATAGAGGAAATAAGGTGTTTCCTTCCAAAACAGGGTTTCCAAAATAGTTTTTTTCTATTTCCATGCTACTAGTCCATATAATTTAGTTACACATTATTAATTTACAATGAATAGTCGTGAAAACTACTTTGAATAAAACAATAATCTTACACACTTAATTACGCATATAATTAGGTAAACCCTATTTCTTGGGAAAGATGTTCAGTTTCTAATAACTAAAATTTTTCACATTATTTGTAAACGTATAAACATAAAATATTATAGAAATAGGTAAAATATATAACAAATAGGTTAGATAAAAGAAATAGTAAAATATAACGAAAAACAATAACTATAGATTCACATAATAAAAATCTCAACTGTGGGGAAGTTGATTCTTGTATTAGCAGCAACACTGAATGGCGTTTTCGGTTTTTTGTAATTTTATGTTGAAATTTCAAAATTATTCTTATCTTACAGATGGTATGTGATACCAGAGTCCTTCTTAGATTTTGCTGAGTTATTTTTACACAGAATAAAAGCGCAACATGGCATTGTACAGCGAATTATTTCCGTAATTAATTTGGTGGATATATGCACCTGACACACGGCTGTCAGTGTGAAAAAACCATGCCGGTACGACATGGTTTTTTTTTGCCTAATTTTACAAGTATGAGTGCTCTGTCTAGTAGAGCAGAGCGAGACCAATCATTTGTCTAAGATAAAATCTAACAATTAAACTTAAAAAAGTCATCATTCACAGGAAATGGACGATAAATCAGTTAGGCTTATATGTTCAAATACGTTGCGGACATTATATTCTTTATTATTTGGGATTACGCGATCATATGACTTTTCCATTAGGTTATAGGTATCATTAAATTCAGAGTACTTATAACATAGGTACCTAAAATAAACAGCATGACGAATATACTTATATGTATAGACAGCCTGAACTAAACATATACGATTTCATCGAATATTATCTATTCTAGCTTCAGAATGTCGAAACAAAAAGTTTAGCAGTAACCGCAGAAATATATTGTACTCAAGTATGGACGAGCCAAAAACTGCGGTTTAAAATCAAACTTTTCAAAACGTCCTTTGTAGGTCGGTCGTACCTGAATGCAATATCTATACGCAGTTTACAGAGCTTTCAACCAGGTGGAACGTCAGCGGTTCTGGCCGTACACTTTGATTAGTTAATCAAAGTTAGGCCCGCTTGGGGCTCAGTTAGAAAATATATAGAAAATATATACATCTTTTGTCGGATGAAAGTACCTACAAGTTGGTTAAGTCAGACCCTACGAACAAAATACTCAAGCAAACTTGTGATATTGTTAAGAAATACTCCGAAAAACTTAATTTGGACGTGAAATATTTAATACCATCGTGTGTAAAACCTCCTCAAATATATGGGCTACCGAAAATACACAAGGAAAACGCTCCTCTGCGCCCGATAGTTAGTCAGATAGGCGCACCAACTTACAGACTGGCTCAACACATGGCAAAGATTCTCTCACCGCTCAGAGGCAATACGAGAGTACATGTGAAAGATTCCTACCATTTTGTCAGTGAAATCAAACACCTACATCTCTCTGACAAGGAAACTATGGTTAGTTTTGATATACAGTCATTATTCACATGCATACCAGTACATGACTGTGTAGAAATTACTAGAAGAAAGCTGACAGAAAACAACATGCCTGAGGAATATGCAGAAATACTCAAACACTGCCTGACAACGGGCTATCTGTTATGGGACAAGAAATACTACATACAAGTAGACGGTGTAGCAATGGGCTCTCCAGTATCGCCTGTTGTCGCTGACATCTTCATGGAAGACTTCGAGGCGCGAGCCCTGCAGACTGCCACCATCACACCGAGGTTCTACAAGCGGTATGTAGATGACACTTTCACAATTTTACCAACAGATAGTGTTAATGCTTTCCTAAGCCATCTTAATTCTATTAATAACCAAATACAATTCACAATGGAATTAGAGGCAAACAATTCTTTAGCTTTCTTAGATGTACTTGTCATCAGGAATAAAAACAACTCCTTAAGCCATACTGTGTATAGGAAAAAGACTCATACAAATAGGTACTGAAACGGTGAATCTCACCACCATCCTAAACAGTTAGCTACTGTAGGAATGTCTCTGTTTCAGAGAGCCCGCGGGATCTGTGACAAGAAACACCTGGACGCTGAGCTTCAACATGTCAGGCAAGTTCTGCAAGACAACAAGCTCCGACCGCCGCGCCACTGTCACAGATCCCAGAAGAAAGAAAAACCAGCCACAGTAGAAAGACAACCTGCTGTCCTCCCATACATCAAGGGTGTGACCGACAAAATTGGCTACATCTTGAAGCGAGCTTCTATCAAAACTTACTACAAGCCGCCAACGAAGATCAGTCAATTATTACCATCTGTCAAGTGTCAGTTACCCTTGCAAGAGGCCGGTGTCTACAAAATTGACTGTGAATGTGGGCTCTCATACAAGAGAAGCATAGGCATTCGACTCAAAGAACATATAGCTGACATAAAACATAAACGCTCAACAAAGTCTGCTGTGTGTGAACATGTGGAACAGGGACCCAACCACTACCTGCGATTTGATGAACCACAGATACTCGCAAAAGAACACCGTTTTCTTCCAAGGATGATACGAGAGGCTATTGAAATTAAAAAACACCCTAATTTCAATAGGGAAGATGGTTGGAATGTTCCTCCAGCTTGGGACCCTGTCATAAGGCTAATGAAACCCAAGAAGGGCAAAGTCACCAGAAGACCTAAGGACACTGTGAGCTCATTCTGCGTAAATAGTAACACCAGTAGATGAAAAATGTTCGGGTACTTTGAGATAACTTATACATTCAGGAAAAAGACAAATATCACCTCAGTCTGCCGTGAACATGAATTCTGTAAAGAATTCGAAACGTCGGCTAGTAATAAATTAAAAAAAAAAATATAGTTTCTAGATCATTAGTTTCAAATGTAATAACTTAGTGAAACCAATACATCGCGATAAAATCCGTAAACTGTAGTTTAATTTCAATGTGTAACATTCGCGTAAACCCAAGAAGATACTGTAAAAACAGTCTTCCAAAAGACATGATGTCACAAAATGTTTAGCGAAAACAAATGTCTCCGTAAAAATGTAGGTATCGTACAAATCTGTTCCCCAAGTTTAGCAAATTGCTGTCAGGTTATTGCAGCCTGTTGGCGCGAACAGGACTCTTTGGTTTAAAGATCACGCGGAACGTGTTGTAATCTCTTGTCTATGGCACATTTTGACGAGTATGGTGGCGTCAGAATTTGTAGTCACGCCATTTTGTTAATATGCACATTTGTTTTATTACAGCTATGATTTAAACATAAACGCATCGTTTTTGATTTCAATATACAATTTGGTTCATTTTTAACACGAGTTTTATTTAGTGGGTGCTCATATGCTACCTCTCACAAATCCTTGTAGGAAATAATTTAATGATTGAGCCATTAGAACACCTTTACTATACCTACATAATGTTCCGTGCATGTCACTGGCTTAAACTTCTTTAAAATATCATACCATTTAGCAGCTTTCCAGCGCGATTGTACTTTGATAACGTGTTAAGACCCTGTTTCTCCTACAATGATGATTCCAAACAAATTATATTTTCGTGTTGAATTAATATTTTCTTCATTATTATGATGACGCCTATTGAAGATAAGTGGTTACTTTTAATTTAAATGATAAGATTTCAACGATTAGTCTCGGTCTCGAGACCAATAAAACTAGTAGTTGAATAGCAAGAGGGATTTTATCTCATTGCGCGGCACATACAAATGTACACTTAACTTTGTACATACAAAATGTTAACAATCGATATGAATAAAGTTTGTGGTACATACCCAACTGTTGCATCATATTTGAGAGATCGACCCACAGATGGCGGTACTGCGCCACTTTGAGCGACGGGTGTTCAGCCTCCAAAGCTTTGTGCAGATTCATCGCTAGACCACGAGATGCGGTGCCAAACGGATTGCAGTTTATGTACCTATAAGTGTATATTTACTTCAACCGAGCCGAGTCTGACGTTAATCTAATGCTCAGTACTGACACACGGTTTTACTCGATAGTTTTACTTGACAACGAGTAAAAATCAACGTGTGGACTGCAAAACTCAGACTCCGATGACATCAAATACACTGTCATTTTACTCTAAGCGAGCCTTCGAGCCTGACTCGATCGAGTAACACTGTATGTGAGTACGGAGCTTAAGAGGAAACACTACGGGAGAGAGAATTGAAAAATAGGTATTTGTAAAATCTATTGCTGTCGCGCAGCCTCAAGCCTCCCCCCGCAGAGCGCGATAGAGACAACTGCAGCTTGGACCAAAAATACCTATTAAATGTACACAAAATCATCGTTTCGTATTCCCTTGATTCCTTCTCCAAAACTTCATCGATTTAACTAGTTTTTTTCATATTAAATTAAAAAAAGGCTTTGGCCGTGTTCCTATGTTTTCCTTTTTAGGGTTCCGTACCTAAAAGGTAAAAAACGGAACCCTATTACTAAGCCTCCGTCGTCTGTCTGTCTGTCTGTCTGTCTGTCTGTCTGTCTGTCTGTCTGTCTGTCACCAGGCTGTATCTCATAAACCATGATAGCTAGATAGCTGAAATTATGTATTTCGGATGCCGCTATAACAACAAATACTAAAAATAAAAAAAAAATAAAAAATTAAGGGGGGGTCCCATACAAAAAACGTGTTTTTTTTTCGTATATTTTGCTCAAAATTACTAACTGTTACAGGTAGACGCTTTAAATTTTTACAGAATATGTAGTTGTATATTACCTTTCAAAATAAATAATTAAAATTAAAAAAAGTAAATAATAAAGGGGGGCTCTCATACAACAAACGTAATTTTTAAGCAATTTGTTACTCGATCTTGATAAACAGGTAGAAACTTATAAAGTATTTAAGTATACATACAACGAACGTGATTTTGTTTTATAGATGATGGTACGGAACCCTTTGCGCGCGAGTCTGACTCGCACTTGGCCAATTTTTATTTTAATTATTCTAGCCAAATTTGTTTTATGGATGTTTGAACACAGCGGAAAATCTGGCCAATTTTTGAGGTATTCGAAGGTTCATATCTTTTTTAATATTTAATTTATGAGAAAAAGGAAAACAAAGGGGCATGCCATACATCTTTTGAAAAAAAATAATTGCTCTACTGGCATTATCCAGGGAGAAAATAGGAGACTACGTTTGTATGAAAAAACGGCCGTTGTGTTTCCTCTTAAGAGCAGGTTCGACCTAGACGGGTCTGACTACTCATTACTCTATGAGGTGGTTCGACCTAGTTAAATCTGACTACCTCGTTACTCTATGAAGTGGCTTGACATAGTCGAGTCTGACTACGACGTTACTCTATGAGCTGGTTCGATCTGGTCTTGTCTGACTACAGCGGTACTCAATGAGCTGGTTCGACCTGGCCGAGTCTGACTACGTCGTTACTCTATGAGTTACTTCGACCTGGCCGAGTCTGATTACTAGTTACTCTATGTGGTGGTTCGACCAAGCCGAGTCTAACTACCTCGTTACTCTATATGGTGGTTTGACCTAGCCGATTTTGACTACCTCGTTACTCTATGAGTTAGTTCGACCTGGTGGAGTCTGACTACTCATTACTCAATGTGCTGTTTCAACCTGGCCGAATCTGGATACCTTGTTACTCTAAGTGGTGGTTCAACCTAGCCTAGTCTGACTACAACGGTACATTATGAGGTAGTTCCACGTGGCTGTGTCTGACTACTCGTTCCTCTATTTAGTACTGCGACCTAGCTATCTTTTTACTCTATGTGATGGTTCGACTTAGCCGAGTCTGACTGTCTCTTTACACTTTGAGGTCAAATTATAATTTACTAGAGGACGCCAGCAGCTACGCCTGCATATTTTTTTTTATTTACCCGTTTTGGCCGATCCCGTGGGAATTTCGGGAAATCCCTTCTTAGTGCACCCCTACGGTCCCCAAGGAACATACATGCCAAATTTCAGCTTCCTGTGCCCAATAGTTTGGGCTGTAGCGTGTCTGTCAGTCAGTCAGTAACGCAAGGATTTTATATATTAAGATTAATCTTTTTGCCTAGCTTTTCTTAGTTATATTAGGTATGGACATAAGGCCAAAAAACCTACTCCGTGATTGGAGTTTCACTGAATTTGACACAACAATCAGCACATTTAAGCACACCATGCGTCATGAATCCACACATTCTACATTCCACAACACCATGTAGTCCCAAACTAAGCAGAGCTTGTATTATGGGTACTAGACAATGGATAATCTATACATACTTTTTTGTAAGTACATACTATACATAGATACACCCAGACAAAGACAAACACCCATGTTCATGCACACAAATGTTTAACTTGCGTGGGAATCGAACTCGCCACTACTCATGACCACTAGTTATAACATTGCAATAAATGGCCACATAAAAAGTGACTTCTTACCAGTACATGATCCTAAGTTTGATATAAAAAGACGAAACTTTGTTTCACTTCAATACTTACCACAGTGAGCAAAATCCATCCAACATAGCAATGATATGGTAGTAAGCAAATGAATGCCACAGCTCGAAGTCTTCTTGAAGGTAGTGTTGAGATAAAATCACGGCGAAGGTCAGACCCCACGAGAATATGCACAGACCCCATGTTAGAGAGTAAAGGTTTGGAAACACTATGGGGGTACCTGTTATCTTCAAGTATTTAAACTGAAATCATATTACATTACTTGAATAGTAATTTTTGCAAGTGGCTATGTGGTCGGAATGGATGTCGATTTTCCCGATCGAAGGTGTTCTCATGATGCATATGTACTATTCTGTGATGCATCAAAATATGTTCAGCAGTATTTGTTTAAAGGGGTAACAGACACCCATCCATACATTTTGTCGTTTATCTGTACATATAAAAGTCTTGCGTTACTGACTGACTGACAGACAAACTCCAGTCATAACTATTGGGTGGAAGAAGCTCAAATTTGGCATGTATGTTTCTTGGGATTGCAAGGGTAAGAAGGGATTGACCGAAATTACCACGGGATTGGTACAAAATATTAGATAAATAATATGTGTGGGCGTAGCGTCGTAAAAGAAGTCGGACATTCGTTACGGGACAGATTAACTGATTGTCCGACTACTTTTTGACACAAGGCATGCTGAAGTAGTTTGCGTGGCCTCGCCATTAAATGGGTCTTGTAGGCAATTTTATTGAGTACCTAAATCCCTCCTTCATCGAGAATCAAACTCCGATACTGAGTATCGAAGAGAGGTAAGCTCGCAACAGGAAGTACCGCGAGCCAAAAACGACTAATAATTTGCTAGGGGCACCTAACTGGTAGAACTTTGACTTCGTAACTAACTAAACCTCTGAGGGGAAAATTCTGCGAAACGATGTTACACGTGTACATTTAATTTTTAACTACAAGCAAGAAAGCAGGTTTGACACTCTTTTGAACCAAGGTTCTATATAGAATATTTCTAAACAATCCGATGAGTTTCAAGCTAGCACTATAATAATGCGCCCACATGCTGGTACTTATATTGTACACAATATAATTAATTACAGACAGTTTACACTCGTGCTGAAATTGTCATGAACGCTCTGAATAATAAGCTCCTAATTGGATTAACTACACCCTAACTTTATATCAGTTAATATACAAAATGTAGGACTAAAATTAAATATTTTTATTTGATTGGACGAACATACCAAATAGAATCAACGGAATAGATATTAAATGTGAACTGAATTTCATTATGGTTATTAAAGTTATTTTCGCGTAAAACAAATGTCATGTGTACAAATTTTCTGTAAAATTCTACGACAAAATATATTATTTCATCGTTGTACAAACAAAATGACCAGCAATTTGTAAATATAAATAATTATGTTGTTTGTTCTGATAAACCAACATATAACATAACATAACATAACTTCACGCCTTTTTATCCCTGAAGGGGTAAGCAGAGGTGTATAAGCACCCATATTTCGACACCAACTAAATTTGAAAATCTGGTAACTAGCCGAAGGCTGTCATGCAAATGAAAAATAGACATGCACTACGAAAATAAACAGATGTTGCCGATTATGACGCTGGTAAACCAAGGTACGTACTGTCTCTTAAAGAATAACATTTGATTTAAATACTTTTCTGATAATTAGTATGTTTTATTACGAGGTGCTTATTTGACTATGTGACACTCAATACACATACTTAAGTATGAAACTGCGCAGTTACGTACCTGATAATGAGTCCACATGTTTTTGAATATAGCTACTTGCGGTCCATGCCGCCATGAGGCAATTGGCAGCAAAAAATGCGGGATCAAAATACTAAGAAATATGATATTGTAGATAACTTCATCAAATCGCTTATTAGAGCTGCTTTGAAAATTCGCCAAACGCTCTTTGCCCACTGAATAAGAGAAATACAAATTAAAGAAAGATAAATTTGTGAAAATAACTTCCTTTCAAATGGCTCGCCAAGTTTCAATCGAAATTGGGAACTTATAAACTTTTCGTGTAATTAAAAGTCTTTGATCCATTAGCCCTGAAAGTACAACAATTCATTTTGCAGAAAGACTTTTATTCGAATTGTACTCATATAGATTTCATTGGGATAAGAAACAAAGATAAACTATAAAAAATCATTTTTCTTACTTTTGATCACGTGATGTAGAAACGTATTTAAATAAACTATACTCAAGAAAACAGTCATGACCTCGAGCAAACATTGAATCTCAATTTGGACTTTAGATAGGTACTTCTTTATGTAGTATTTACACTGTACTTTTACTGTTCGATACCGACAAATAAAATTCATTTATGAGGTACCTTTTTACTTTTATGGAAATTGCTCCCAGTCTAAGAACGCAGTATTTAATTAAACGAAACCACCAATAAGTACTACACAGAAATTACTTTAAAAAATATTTTTATTCATATCGATAATTTCATCATTAATTTATAGATAATTTCATCATTATCACAAATGTAATAATAATAAAATTTGTCGATCTTTTTTAACTGGCCAAAATTTTGTTATGTTTTCAATAATGTCAATCAATAATTGATAGTTACACATAACGCACGTGATCCTTTATATATATTTTTCTTAATTTACAACTGAAACTTTACACTGTATAGTAGCTAAGCAGATACCTAGCTACAATACAGTGTAAAGTTAGAACCTGCTTTATCTAGGTAGATAAAGCAAGTTATACACTAAACGTTACATTTAAAGTTTCACATATCATCTTAATATCTTTTTCATTGTATTATGACGAAAATTCTTACCTCTCACCACAATAATGGATTCCAAGCCCCATACCAAGTACGCCCAAAGTGTAGCTTTCGATATCCAATTATAAGTTGTTCGCTTAGTTGTTTGGGCATCTACGGAAACATATATCTATTAAAGAAACTTTGTCTAAGGAAAACATACATCATAGTTTTTCTTCATGCTTCCATTACTTGAGGGGTTTTGGAGCGATTTAGTTGATGGGGTGCCAGTGGATCGCACAAACTATAACGGTGTGATGCCCTTTTATGTTTCGTGTCGAAATATTTATGGATCTAAGAGCTCACGCACATTCTGCATAATTTTTATGCTAGCTATATATTGTAAATATTATTATACATATACTTTCACATACATATAAACTTCAATATGATTTTCTAGTTACTTTATTTATAATAATTGTTGATTGTTTCTCTTACATTGCTATTTGTTTACAGAAAATGAGGTTGCCCCATTAAGTTATACATATACTTGTGGTGGTAGGTACTAGTAATACTTTTCAAAGCTTGTATTTACAAAAATGCTTGTGTTATCTGATGACTTCTTCATGCTTCCATTACTTGACTTAATGTCTTTCCTTTGACTATACAGATCAATACACATTTATTTCTAACTATTAAAAGAAAAGTCAATAACACAGCTGTCAGTATTTTTACATTATCTCATCGCCTTATCTTGTAGCCTCCATAATATATCATCTCTATTATTCGATTTTGCACCGATACCTTTTGTTTTGTTATCCCTACCATGTACTTGACAATTTTTATGACCCTCCATTTGCTTTAAATATATCACATTAACCACGCACAACAAATTTATTACAATACGGACGAACTTCGAACATTACGCCGATAATATCTATTATTTTCAGACGTTGGCTTACCTACGAAGCACAGGCGTGCACTCTAACGATCCAAACATTTTTTGAAAGTTATTGGTTTTTGAAAAATTTCACCACATTCTTCTCAGAAAACTCTAGAAGTTTATATGTATTAAACTTTGGACAAAGTTTTAACACCGCATTTTATCTGATGAAGATGAATGCCGACATTTTAAAGATTGTAACCAGGAAAGTTCGGTTAACTTTGTCGATCCAATAATATATGATTGTTATCAAGCTTTTTTTTTGTGATTTTCTGTTTACCTTAGCGCTGGTAATAAATAATTCTGTTAGCAAAATTTTCACAGATAGATACCTACGGTAAAGCGTACAATCAAAATGTACATAATATAAATTTGGCTTAAAATGTATACCTTTCGGCACCCTCATAATGGGCATGACTCCCATAATTTGAAAAAGTACAAGCAAGCTTTTCGTAGTTATATAGAAACTGTCATGGGCATCAAGAAGAGACCCATCCTTCTCTGTAATCTTAGGGCCGTAGAGCTCTTTCGCATCGTAATCTGAAAAAAATGTGCTTAATAAAAGGAATAGGATTCATTACAGAGATTAAGTTACAACCATCACTTAAGTCGCTATGAAATATGATGCAAAGAGAGTTTATTTTTTGAAAGGAGGGATTCTGCCATGTTTTATTTTGAAATTTTATGAATGGGATGATGACAGTGATAAATTAGCATTTAAATAGATTTACCTAATTTTGTAAATGTATGATGTCAGAAATTTTATTTACCTTATAAAGCGCTACGAACAAAAAAGGGTGATGTTTACGTTTTCATAGTATTTAAATGCCTATAGATTGTAAGAACTTTTTAAATAGAGGTATTTAAAAAGTTCTTGAAATGAAAGAATTTGAAGGAACCAGGACTGCGGGCGCATAAGATAAAACACATAATGCTGCCATTATCTTTCTTCGGGCTGAATATTCAAGTGTATTCCTTTAAAGTTTGAAAACGATTATCTTATTCGATTTTCGTTTAATATTTCATGTTTTTATCCAATTTTATGATTAAAAAATAATTACTGGTACTGTTTCTTATCATGTCCTAAATATTTAAATAATATTAAGAAGTAAAACAAAAGTATAACAAGACGCTTACCTCTGATACCACCATCTTTATCATCTGTCTTATCGTGCATATCCCTTTTCTTCGGTTTATCATTGCCATTAGAATCATAAACCCGGAATCCTTGGAATTCTTTGTTCATACTGAGGGTATTGTTTCTAAATATAGGAACGGGAAGGGAAGCTCCCTTTCGTTCACTGAGTGGGCACAGAATGAGGCTGAAAGCTTCAGGCAACAAAATAGGTAATAATCAATCATAACCCACCCGTCTCAGCTTACTTGGTTATGCGCGTTTGTCAATACGAAGTGATGGAGTGGACTTGCGACATTATTTTTTTAGAGTACGTTTATTTTCTCAATGTATAATTCCAAGAATCAATGACAATCAAAATGTTAAGAAATGGATTCTGCTTAATCTAAAAATGAACTACAGGAATCCCGTAGCTACGCACGCACATTTTATTTTAATTTAACTGTTTCTGTCCGATCCCGTGAGTATTTTGACAATCACTTCGTAGTGCACTTCAAGGACAAGCCAAGTACACATACATGCCAAGTTTCAGCTTCCTGTGCCCAAAGTTTTGGCTGCGAGTTATGTGTGAGTCAGTTAGTAACGGAAGAATTTTATTTATATTCATGACGACAATGATAATTACATTTATTGTGGTATCCTAATAAACAGAAAAAGAAATGCTTATAATACAACAGAGTCACATTAGCCAGTTACGTAAGTAAGTTAAGTATGTACTGTAGTTTTGAATTTATATGATCGGCTAGACAAAGACTAATAAGAAAACTTTGACGATAAAATGTTTGTAAGCTATCAAGTACGAACTATGAACTTGTGATTAAAGTCTTTGGGTGAGACACTAAAATACTTTTGACGTAAATCTAACACTTTGAAAACTGTTAATGACGAATATGTTTGTTGCTGCATGCTTTTCAACGACTTTAAAGTACTATTAAATAAAGACCAGATATGTCTTTTTATCTTGATTTTATGCCAATATAACAGAACCCTGATAGAAATTTGACCGCACGTATAGCATTGTGATTTAAGAAGTCCTCGCCATTACAATTCCACCGAACGACATGGCTCCATAGGCTTAATACAAGACAACAGTTTGTTGTGCTTCCAATCTGGGTTTATTTTTATATTTTTTGCACCGTTGATTGAATGTTTTTAACGACTCTGGATATAACAAAATTGCTTGTTTAGTCTTAAAAATATTACTTCGTTCGTTTTTTGTAACAAGAATGACTGTTCAATGTTAAGACGGCCAAAATAGGTTTAATCCAGGACTCGATATTTCCAAAGGTAGATCATGCAAGTTTAGCTTAAAAATATATATTATACCGAGACCGCGAAGCAGGTACTTAACTATTTTTAGTGTAATAATCTCTACGCATTTCTATGTTCTCCAGACACCTCTTGAGAAGCCGTATACCGATGACGCCGCAGCGTCGCTCTACGGCCATTAATTCATATTTCACACTAATGGCGACTTTCGAAAACACTTAACGACGCCCTAAGTGAGATGTAAGCAAGACCTTGCGGACGAACGTTAAATATTCAATATCAAATTAAGGACAGTAAACGGCGCCAATGTCGAATTGCCTCCTGATATTAGTTTTACATTTATAAAGAAAAATACTTGTTGTTAACATAATGTATATTTATAAGCAACAATGTTCACATAATTTCCTGGTAAATCGCGTAGGGAATAACTTCTATTTAGGGTAAAGCTGAGGGAATACATGAAACAGGAGCGGCGACTAGGTAGAATTTATATCTATGTGTCTTGGGACTATAAGATCTCGAAACCGATTGTTGCGGCTATTGCCTGACAAATCTTCATCGTCAACTACCTGCTAATAAATTTTGTAAGGCGTTTGCGTACTCCGCGTCACAGTAGATATTAATTGTCAAATTCATTCCGCTACCGATACTCTTATTGAAAGCACGATTTGTAATAAACCGTTATTTTGTCATTGGACTTTGATTAAGCCCCAGTGTATATGCAAAATATACATAATGGTGGCCCATGAGGGGAACTAAAAAGTAAGAAAACCAGTATAAGAAGAAAAAAGCAAGAAAATCGGACGAGAAATCGGACTAACACGTCATCGGCAAAATTGATGAGCGTTCTTCTTTGGCGTGATTGAAGATTGAAGAAGGGGTTCAAGATCCAAGGTGCAGTCAGAATCATCTACGAGTTCAGGCTGAAGCGGGCAGTGGTTCAGCGAAAGATTCACATCGCGCATCGGACTTCTGTGAAATCAGATAAGTGCCCTTTCCTTCCTATTTTCCTAATCTTCGCATATATCCCATCCAAATTCCTTTAAATATTGTTCCTAGTTATTGAAAATCGAATTCATTTGTGCAAACAAGGTTTTAAATAGGTTTATAAGTTTAAATTGCTTCAAAATTGCATCATCATTTTATATTTTTCAACCTACCTACGAGTAAAAAATATATTTTTTCTTTGTTAAATAATTAGCTACATTTTTTGCATGTCATTGATCTCAACGTTACTTTACGTTAATTAAACGTTAGTTCATTTCAATTTGAAATTATTCTTAACTAAAGATTGCAAAACCCTACGTTTCATATTATTTAAAGGTACCTAACTTAAAAACCAAGGTCGCTTACGTTTTCCTAGTTCGGCAATTATAAAAAGGTACTTAAATATTAAAGCCGATAATTTCAGATTGTTATCTGCGCCGAGCTGAGTGCACTATCTTGCCATCTGCAATCAGCTGCGCGAGCGTAACCGGTTTCCGGCTGCCAGGTGTCGTCGAGTCGAGGAGCGTGAGCCATTATTTTGTTTAATTATTACTCACTTGTTTTGATAATTTATTGAACTTAATATTTTATTTCGTGTGTACTCACAATGCCTAACGAATTTGTAGATAAATGTCGTTTAAAGGATTTAGTTGTGAAAAGGTCGTCTATTAAAGGACAGATAACAAAAGGAGAAATACCAAATACGGCCTGTAGCGGCCAGAAAGTTGCAAATCGTTGAAATTAAACATATAATTTTTAAAATTTTTACATCGTTTTCGTTTCTTGATAGAGTATCGGTGAAAGAATTTAGTTTTTAAAGATTAATTATTTTGAATAGGCTATGGTAATAGCGGATGAATGTCTTATGTTGCCAGCATTAAAATAAAATGAAGTATGGTAGGCAGAAATTGTTTTAAGGAAATAATATTTTTATTATTATATTAGAAAACAATATATTTTATTTACTTTATAAGTATATTTGTAAAAAGAATCAAGAAATATATAATTTATTATACATTCCATAATTATTAATTGGTAAAAATCGTTTTGTTTTTTAATCGATAGTAGAAATATTTTTTCAAACCTTTTGCAACACTTTTTTTATCTGTTGTGTCATTCGTGTTGCTACTGTGTATCGTAAATATTTTTCTCTGATTTATTGGTGTTTTCGTACGGTTTTAATGTAATGTAATTGAATATAAATTCAATAATAATGATCAGTACCTTCTACCCATGCTAAGAATATGCAGCGGTGTTTGTGATTGTGGTTAGCTTTTTTGGACGAGTATACATAGTACGAGGTTCCCTAGTACACAGGTGATTATTCATTATTAATGGCCACTCTTTATGTAGTTTTTGTTCTTTAAGACGCAAAGACATACCTTTATTTACATCTAGGTATTATATTTATGTTAAAATTCAATTTTGAGGTATATTTAGTTGCGGAATAATTTCCATTTCAAATATCTCGTATCTTATTTCCACCAAAAGTTATTTAAAAAGAAATTATACAGGCTAATAGAGTAGTCATTTATCTTCAAAACACACATGGTGTCGTGTTTGGCCGTGCCAGGCCCATAATGTATGGCCAAATGGTACATCTCCTTTAAGAATTATTTAAGTAGCATTACGGATCTCACCGAACTGAACACCATACAAATTACTGAGTTAAAGTTAAAACTTGCAAAATTCGAGGCATTGTTGGTTCGAGCTGATGACTTGCAAAATGAGATTGAGGTCTTAAATTCAGGTAATTTGGCATCTGAAATTTATGAACGCGAAAGTATCGAGTGCGACATTATTGTTAACATTGCCACTGCGAAAAGTTTAGTGGATACATTTTCAAAAATCGAATGTGAACAAAGACGTGGTTCCATTCATGATAATTCTTGTTGTTCGGATCATCATGCAACTGGCGTAAAATTACCTCAAATCCAAATAGCCAAGTTTGACGGTTCTTATTTCCGATGGTTGGAATTCCGTGACACCTTTGAGAGTTTGATACACAAGAATGCACATATAACATCAATTCAGAAGTTCCATTATCTTATATCCTATCTAGAAGGTGATGCCGCGAGAATTATTTCGAACCTTGAGGTATCAACCGCGAATTATACGGAAGCATGGAAATTACTTTGTAATCGTTATAATAATAAAAGAATCCTAATCAATCATCACTTTAATTCGTTAGTTAACATAAAACAACTCACACGTGAATCCGAGAGGTCTTTGAGATTTTTGGTTGACCATGTCACAAAAAACTTGCGTGCCTTGGCCAGTTTAGGACAACCCACGGACCAATGGGATGGTCTACTTATTTTTATATTGTCTCAAAAGTTAGTCAGTAATACTGCAGTAAAGTGGGAAGAATATATTAAGCATGTAGATGAAGATACCCCAACGTTGGAACAGTTCTATAAGTTTATGACTGAACGCGCAGATGTTTTAGAGTCATTAAATCGCAATAAGCAAGATAGCAGTCAGCCCAAATGTAACACAGTTGGTGCGCGCACCAGTTCTACTGCAGTAAATAATAATAATCAAAAACGTCCCGGTCAAAATACTTATACAAAATCATTTGCTGTTTCTAATAATAGATTAAATAAAGCTAAAAATAATAATAATAGTTCCAATACCTATTTATGTGTTGTTTGTAACGATAATCACAGAATTTTTGATTGTCCCACCTTTAAAGCAAAGGGGATAGATGAAAAAATGTCAGATGTAAATAAATATAAGCTGTGTGTTAACTGCCTTAGACAAGGACATCATGTAGGAGCATGTCGCATGGGACCGTGCCGTGAGTGCAATAAAAGGCACCATAGTTTGCTGCACCGCCCTACGGCAAGCACTGATATTAATAATCTTGTAGCGGTAGACGAGCCTAGTCGTAATATCATAGCGCAATGTCATAGATTTAAGATTAATTAAGCGTCAGTGTTATACTTTGACACTTATGACACTCCCAAAGAGTATACAAATACTACGACACTCCTTCGTCTAGAAACTGGACAGAAAAAATTCAGTATACGTATGATGTTAGCAATTTTTGCAGTTGAATGTTTAAGTTTTTCTTTTTTTTTTAAGATTTTTCTATTTTTTGTTATTTATAAGTTTTATTGTATGTTTTTATTTTATGCTTTTTATTCCGTGACGCCATTCACCTTGGACCTGCCAGAATACCAGCGCTGCGGCAAAGCTTGTCGCAGCATTAGCTGAGGCAGGTTCCAATTTTGGCCTCACTCAGGCTGATCCTTGTAATTTGTTATTACTTTATTATTATTATTTTATCTGGGCTTTCTGTCATGTATTGTGTGAGGCACAAAATAAACATTTTCTTCTCTTTTTTTTCTTTTCTAATAATGATGAAACGATTGCGAGTTTTTCAAGACGAAACTCGAGTCAAATACTTTTATCAACGGCTATGATTGAAGTCTCGAATCTATTGACCCAGCAAAAGGAGCAAGTTCGAGCGCTGCTTGATTGCGGCAGCCAATCATCCTTTATTTCAAAGGCATTAAAGGATAGGCTTCTATTAAAATCTATACCAATTGACTCGTTAAAGGTCGTAGGAATTGGAAACACAATTTCGTCTCACATCGCCGAAAGTTGCAATGTGCGAATCAAATCTCTAGATCATAAATACAAAGCAAATTGTAATTGTCTTGTTTAAAGGAATTAACCGGCGTAATACCAAAATACCCGGTCAATATTAATACATTGAATTTGCCCAAAAATATCGTACTAGCTGATCCTACATTTGGTCAGCCTGCACCTGTAGACGTCTTGATCGGTGTCGGTCTATTTTGGGACATCCTAGGTGACGAGCAGCGTTCCCTAGGTCCACGAAATCCAAAGCTGATTAATACGCAGCTAGGCTGGATTATATCCGGGCCTATAAATTCATACGCTAGTAATAAAAATACTTACTGCAATAAAGTAATTGTGTCAAATCATAATGATATTGAAAATTCATTAAGCAAATTCTGGGAATTAGAAGAGGTTCCCATAAAACGTGTAATGAGCGAAGAGGATAAGATTTGCGAAGAACATTTTGTCACTCACACTCGTCGCGAAATCACGGGCAGATTTTGTGTAAATCTACCACTAAAGGACACTCCAGACTGCCTCGGAGATACTTATAGCTTAGCTAAAAGGCGGTTACATTATATAGAAAAACGTTTCAGAAAAAATCCACTGTTAAAATCGGCATACGCAGAATTTTTTAAAGAATATGCCGAATTAGGTCATCTCTCCTTAGCTAGCGAGATACAAGGTCCGTCGTATTATTTGTGTCATCATGCCGTATTAAAACAGGAGAGTGAGTCGACTAAGTTACGTGTAGTTTTTGACGGGTCCGCACCGTCCACGTCAGGTTATGCCCTTAACGATATTTTAATGGTAGGTCCGACCCTCCAAGATTCTCTCTTTGCTATATTAATCCGTGCTAGACAATACAAATACCTCCTGACTGGAGATATTGAGAAATTTTTCAGGCAAGTTTCAGTAGCTGAAAAGGACCGTTGTTTACAGCGTATTCTATGGAGGGAGAACGAATCGCAACTTATAAAGGCTTACGACTTAAATACACTCACTTATGGTACCGCAAGCGCTACCTACCTTAGCACACGTTGCCTATGGCAACTGGGTGAGGAACAAGATGATGAAATGATTAAACGCATCATCCAAAAGGATTGTTTTGTGGATGACTTAATAACGGGCGCTGATAACGAACATGATTTACGTTACATTCAAAGAAGTGTCTCAGAAGCTTTAAAAAATGGCTGTCTTAATTTAAGGAGGTATAAAAGTAATGATCCATCCATTTTTGAGAATCTTAAATTAAATCAAGGCAACTTAACCATTAGCGAATCATCAAGTAAGTGACACTTTATTCTTTCCCATTAAAGGTTTTACGCTTGATAATCAAGCAACTATCACAAAACGATTCGTTATGTCAAACTCTTTTAAATTTTTCGACCCTTTAGGAATCCTCAGTCCGGTTATCATTCAGCCTAAAATCATATTGCAAAGGATGTGGCAACACAAAATAGATTGGGACGAACCGGTAACCGAAGATTTAAGGGACGATTGGCTAAAGTTTACCGATAATCTAAAATATTTACATAAGTTTCCGATTCCTAGATTAGTGTTATGTGACAAGCCTGAAATTATAGAATTGCACTCATTTAGTGATGCGTCTCAATGTGCTTATGGTGCATGCATTTATTTAAAATCAGTAAATGCTAATGGTGACAGCACTATAAAGCTATTATGCGCTAAGTCAAAGGTATCGCCTATAAAACCAACGACAATACCGCGCCTTGAGTTATGTGCTGCACTATTGTCCGCTAAACTTTGTAAATCAGTTATAGATTCACTCCGGCGACGGCCGGGAAGGTTGGTACACTGGTGTGATTCCAGTGTCGTTCTGAGTTGGATAAACAGTGATCCAACAAAATTAAATATGTTCGTAGCGAATCGTGTCTGTGAAATAGTTGAACTAACTAAGGCGTCTTCGTGGCGTTATGTGCCCACTGCAATGAACTCTGCAGATTTAATATCTAGGGGAGTGGATGCAAAAAATTTGATGTCCATGGATTTATGGTGGTCAGGCCCTAGCTTTTTACGTGAAAATGAATCTAAATGGCCACTGTTAAAGGAATGTAAGATGGATGACCTACCCGAATTAAAGGCTTTCACGTCAATAGCTGTTAGTAATAATTTAATAAACTTTGATAATTTTACATCATTTGATAAACTTCGGAAACTGATTGCGCATTTTCGGCGATTCATATATAACACAAGCATCCGAATGACAAACGTGTAGGCATACTTACAGCAGATGAGCTGCTGGAAGCATTTCATTTATTATGTGTTATCGCCCAGCGCGAGTCTTTCCCTACAGAATACGATTTACTTGTCAGAGGTAAACAGTTGCCGGCCCGAAGCAAAATATTAGCATTGTCTCCGTTTTTAGATAAAGATAAATTAATTCGTGTCGGTGGACGTATAAATGCATCCGCGTGTAATTTTGAAAAGAGGCATCCAATACTTTTGCACGCTGCGCATAAATTAATCAAATTGTATTTTATTAAAGAACATTTTGTAAATTTGCACGCAGGTCCCCAATTGTTGTTAGCAACAGTAAGGGAAACAGTTTGGCCTGTCAATGGTAAACAGCTAGCCAGGCGGACAGCTAACAACTGCGTACGATGCAGGCGTCTAACTGGCAAAACGCTGTGCCCGAAAATGGGTGACTTACCTTCACAGCACGTAAACCCAGATTTTCCATTTTTATCCGTTGGTTTGGATTTTGCTGGACCTTTATTAATTCTTAACCGTAAAGGGCGAGGAAGTCGCTTAGTAAAATGTTACATGTGTCTTTTTGTGTGTTTACGTTACAAATGGATTCATTTAGAGGCAGTTAGCGATTTAAGTAAAGATGCATTTGTGATGACCCTAAAAAGGTTCATTGCACGTAGAGGAAAACCATCGGAAATATTTAGTGATAACGGTCGTAATTTTGTCGCTGCCGCGAAGGAGATAGGCGATTTTATTAAACAAAATACAGAACCTATATCTGATTTTGCAAGTCAGCAGGGTATTAAGTTCAATTTTATACCTTCTTACGCTCCTCACTTCGGCGGCATTTGGGAAGCCGGTGTCAAATCGGCTAAATACCACATCAAATGGGTTATTGGCAATAGTAATTTAACATTCGAAGAAATCATAACTTTGTTTGCACAAGTGGAGGCCATTCTCAATAGCCGTCCCTTGTGTCCTTTGTCATCCAGTCCTAATGACCTCCTCTCCTTATCCCCAGGGCACTTCATCATAGGACGGCCGTTAACTGCGCTGCCCTTACCAGCCTTGGAAGAGAATGATGGCAACCAACGAGAGAGATATGAACGCCTCGAAACAATACGGCAACATTTCTGGCAGAGGTGGCAGAAGGAGTATTTGTCGGAGCTGCAGCAGCGAACGAAGTGGCGCAAAGGAAATGCTCAGCTCAAAGTGGGCGATGTGGTACTGTTGGCAGAAGATAATACGCCTCCACTAAGCTGGCGTCTGGGTCAAGTTCTGCGGCTGTTTCCTGGACCAGATGGAGTGGCACGAGTCGCTGAAATCAAAACTCCGCGAGGCTGCGTTCGCCGTCCGTTCACCCGCCTGTGTCTGCTGCCTACCGCTGAGGAACTAAATGCTTGAAAGGAACCTTTCAAGGGCCGGGAATATGTTGCGGCTATTGCCTGACAAATCTTCATCGTCAACTACCTGCTAATAAATTTTGTAAGGCGTTTGCGTACTCCGCGTCACAGTAGATATTAATTGTCAAATTCATTCCGCTACCGATACTCTTATTGAAAGCACGATTTGTAATAAACCGTTATTTTGTAATTGGACTTTGATTAAGCCCCAGTGTATACGCAAAATATACACCGATAAGTAGCGTTGCATCAAGGGTATAGCAAAGTACTACGTAAGAATCCCTGGACTTGGAGTGCAGCTGTAGCTAACTTTACTGGCATAAGTTTTATTCAATTTTCTAGTAAGTCAACTAAAAGAACGGTGATCTTAAAGAACCGTACTAGTTTGCCAATAAAGTCCTAAGTAAAGCTCTAGAGAATATTCCCACGCACTCGTTCCTAACTTCAGCTTGTCTTAGTTATATATAGCGTATTAAATTGTAAGGGCAATATGCTACAAAATTTCTCGAAACTACGTAAAGTTTGTCGATCAGCAGAGTATTAGCATAATGGGCTGTGATCTAAATCTGTTTTAAGGGGAGGCCCCTGCCAGTGTTCTTGGGACGATTTACACAGACCGGTTAAGGATTAAGGTTAGGTACGTCCATTTTAAATAATAAATTCATATACATAATATGTATATGAATTTATTGTATCTTTTTAATATTTTCTTTTCTGCTTGTGAGTGTGTGGCCATCGGAGATGATGGACTGATGTCGGAGTTTGTAGACCATCCAAAGAACTTGACCTGAGACGAGAACCGGGACCAATGCCTTTATGTGGTGTCCAAACGACGGTAGTGCACTCATATTACCACAACTGTTGTGTTGTCGGTTGTTACAAGCGGTCACCCATCCAAGTGGCAACATTTTTTTTGTGACGCAACCGTGTTGGCGCCTCACGAAGGATCTTTTTGCTGATGAGGTTTATCCATTTACTTGATCAGCATGACTACCTCACAGAACGCTAGGGCATACTGCGACGTTTCAAGAACTGTGGCTCTCTTAGGATCACCGATCTATTACAAATGGCAAGTCAAGTCACGCTATGAGCGAAACCCCTTTTTAAAGTAAAATCTAAAACAACAAAACACAGTACATCTGAGAATAAATAAAATGTGCAAGCACTATTTAAATACAAAATGGTACTATACCGTGTGTAGTAAATGATTTAATATTATTAAATTAAGTAAGCAGTGACATCGGAGTAAATATTACTTACGAGAAATAGATTAAGTAAAGGTTCGGTCCTTTTGGTACGTCGACACTTTGAATAAGGTTTCGATCTTATTAAATCTTTCGGAGAATTTGAGGTTACAATTTTATTTATTTATTTTTTATCCAATCTGTTTATGGAAAATGGGTTTGATGATTATCGAAATAGATCGAACATTATCACGAGAAAGAGGACGAGCCGATGTAAGAAGAAAATATTTAGTTTATCAGAGCGTGTACCTGCACGGCTTGACAGTTTTAAACCTTGATATTAATAAAGATAAAGGTAAACATAATAGCGAAAAACTTTTGCATCGTATAGATAAAAACCAACCAAGATGACAAACCTCGTTCTTAGGGCAAGTCATGTTGCTTACAAATACCTGGCAATACCGGTAAACCCTGTCTACAGCTTAATAAGCCCTAAGCGGAACGCACCATAAGCCACGTGTCAAGCACATCAAACACGGTTACGTCAATTTATATTCAATTAATCCTTCGAAACGTGATAATGAAAGCGTCACGTATTTATGTTTATCAGACCTTCATAATCGGCTTTGTTTAGACTTAATTATATAACGTCATGGTGCTAATATTAACTTCACAATATACATGAATAAATATTGAGTTGGTACGGCGTGTTGGTAAACGTTGAACTGGCATTTTTTCTTGTTGTTAGGCGATCCGTCTGCTAGTTTGTCGCCTATTAATATAAAAAGGGACTTGGCAAACCTAGGCTGTAATCAACAGGTAAGGGTAAAGGAGATGAATTTAAAAAGTACTTAATTTTTTTTGGAAACAGAATTAGAACATTGAGCAGACATTTTTATTTCGATAAAAAAGGTAAATCATTCTAATCTAATAGGGGTATTCATTTTACTAGTATTTTAAATGCTGTTATATTTTTAATACAGTACTAACTGTTTATCAAAATTTGCCGTTTTAATAATCAAAGTTTTAACTTTGATTATTAAAACGGTATTGATATAATGTTATAAATAATGTTATTTATAACATTATATCAATAACATAAAAAAGCAATTTTTCGCCATTTTCGCCCTTCAAAGAGTGTTCGCCTCTCGTCATAAAATTGTCCAGCTTTGCTAAACAGTTGATCACTTGCTACGCTAGTAGGCGGCGCAGATAAAAACTTATTTGCTGCAGGCCTAAGCACCTTATAAGGTGACGAAATCCAATGCTCAAAAATATTAGCATTTCTTTGCAGTCTTGGCTCTCTAAGAAAGTTTTCTAGCGCTATTTCGATCGTAGAGCTTGAACTGTATTCGTGATTGGTCATTGGCTTGTCTTCCAACTCAATGGAATCATGAGCTGCCCATAAGTTGGATTGATTTGTTGCAGCCATGTTTGATGAGTTAGTTGAAGATGCACAACACTTCGCCCGTATTAATATTGTAAACATAAACAATTACAAATACTGTACTCCCGGAACAAAGGCGGCCGGCCGCAGTTCGCCAGTCGGGACTTCAATCAATCACAATAAAATTTAGCTCTCTCACGACTTATTACAGCAATCGACATCGCGCTGCGGCGCGTGGCCGCGCGCGGTAAAATTTTAATGCCGATCCGAACAAAGTTACAATCTCGGCCATAACCGAGAATCTCGGCTATAATTAGCCGAGAACCGAGACAAATTTCTCGGTTGGATTTGTAGCCGAGAATGCCGAGACCGAGAACGAGAACGAGATCTCGGTCGAGCCTTATTTGCCACTAATCTGATCGAATTTTCAACATCAACGCACACAATTGTTGCAACCAAGCGGTTAGCGCTTATGTCCTAGCAAAAGCAATAAAAAATCTGTATTAGAATTAACTAATCGAGATAGTATAAACTACAATAAAACGACATTTTGACTTGCCCGACTATTTCTTTAGTTTTTTACAATTTTCGCCGAGACACTTTGGTGGCAAGTGTTCTTTTACTGTTTCGGTCGCTAAGATTTGCTTTATTTTACAATCCTTTCTAAGTCTATAGTTATTCTTCGCTCGTCAAGCTTTGGTACTTTGCACTGCGCATTTCTGTAAGAGAAAATTTGGAATCAACTTATGAGCTTTGTCTGGGTCTATTTACACACTAATCCCTATTTGTTTATTTAAGTTTACTGTATTATAATTTTATTCTCAGTAGCAGCACGGAGTCTGGTGATGTGCCCAGTAACGGCAATAGGCTCGCCCCCTAAAACATGGGACCTTTTTTCATGGCGAAATGTGGATGTAATATTACACCTCTGCCTACCCCTTCGGCGATAACGGCGTGAGTCTATAAAATATCAATTGAATTTTTGCGCTATCGATGAAAGTTTACTTCAGGTTAAAGTGTGTCCCAAATCTTCTTTTTTACATGTACAGTAGGTAATTGATTCGAGATAAATTTCAGTAAAATACAGGAGTGAGACAATAAAAAAGAATTTTACTGTATACTCTTTATCTTTCAAATTCAACGTTATTGATTTCACTTAGGTCACAGAGCAACGCTTAAAATTGATTATTCTACTTTTCAAAATGGAAAATTGGTACATATACATATCTCATTTAGAAAGTGTTAGCTTTGTTTCGCTTCGGTAATGCATGTTTATTATCTAAATTACTTCTTACTATCTGAAAGTCAACAAGATCTTCACATCACGTAGGTATGTTAAGCAAACAAATGTTTAAATCTTCTTCATCTGTCTCGTATGAACGTGTGATCAAATCTGGTGTCGGATCTTACACGCGGTGCAAAGAACCCCGATATTTCCTAACACCGTTTATCTGTCAAAGACCAGCGCTCTTATGAAAATGCTACAGAAATGACCATTGAAATGAAAATGCTACAAAAAGAGTGAAATTACAGGTTTATACTAGAAAACTACTTTTGAAAATACTGCATTGTTTACATAAAATCTACAATGCTTACAAAGCTTTCAACGAATAAATTACTTTCAACCGTTTCAAGGATTACGTTACGGTGCGAGGTGTACTTCTGAACTTTGCAAAACCTAAGAAGTTTTCTTTACAAATAACGCTTAGCATCACAAAAGCTATCTGTTGTTTCGATGTACTGTCGAGCACAGAAGTTGGAAGACAAATCACAGGTGCGGCAAATAGGCAATGGAGTTACAAAAATGAATTGATTTCTAGCTTTTGTTGGTGACTGTATAATAGATTAAATATATATAATAGATTGATTTACTTGTACTTGTCTATAAATATTGGTTTCTTTAATAAAATACGTCATAACTATCTCTTTCTTGGATCAGAACTGACGTTTTGACAAGTTTGCAACTTAAGTAATTGCCTATCTAAATAGAGGCTATGTGCAAAATAGTACTATCGGAAATTTTGCAATCGAACATACACCATAACTGTTTTCGTTTTCAAAGACTTCTTCGACAAATTCTTAACTTTGATACCGACTGCATCAAATAGCATTATAGTTGTACCGCAACAAACGCATGGCTGACTTTTTATTGATTTATTTATTTAAATTTTGCACAAACAAGGTGTACATGGTTGGACATAATGCCATAAGGCATTTTTTACATGTCAACGTTAAGGTGGAGCAGAGTTAAAAGTGGTAGGTGCATTTTACCGATGTTTTCTACGTGAAATTTAGTTATAATTAATATATAGTACAATAAAGGGATAGAATTCATACATAAAGAATACAAACATACATACATATCGTCACGCCTTTTATCCCCGAAGGGGTAGGCAGAAGTGTATTTCTACACCCACTTTTCGCCAGATATACTTCAGTCCCACGTAATAAGGGGCGAGCCTATTGCCGTACCGGGCACATTTCCAGACTCCGTGCTGCTACTGAGAATTTCGTGACAGAAAAACCCAATAACACTGCCCGATCCAGGAATCGAACCCGGGACCTCCCGATCCCACACGCACATCCATGCCGCGAGACCAACGAGGCAGTCGTATAGGGTTTGATGTCGAGTTTTCCGTCTCTACGCAAAGATAGTATTTGCATCGTGTTATCCCTAAGTCGCCTTTAACGACACCCACGGGAAGATAGGGGGTGGTGACACTTGTATTCTATGCCGTCAATCACACGGCAAGGCACATAAAGAATATACATCCAAATATACATACATAACACATACATGTATATAATAAGTATATACATCTAAATATACATAAATAACATATGCATATAAATAATACATATTATATACATCTAAATATACATACATAACAAAAACATAAATACTTATAGTAATGGATGAGAGTGCTGAGCTGATTCCGTCAATCTCTTCAAAAGAAGCTCTCGTATATTCGTTTTAAATGCATAACGGTTGGTAGACAATCTGATTTCAGGAGGGAGTGTATTCCATAAAAGAACAGACTGTACCACAAAAAAAGACTTGACGAACCCAGTAGAGTGACTGGGACAAGAAAGAAGAAGATTGTGTGGAGAACGAAGATCTCTCACATGTGTTGAAGATAGATATTGGAAGTATGGGGTGAGATAAGTCGGAGGGGAAGGAGACTTGAGAAAAAGAGAGTAGTAAGAGCACGCAAACACCGGCGCTGACGAATTGGTAACCATCTTAGTAATCACCGGAACGATAAGCAGAGACGTGATCATACTTACGAAGATTATAGATGAATCGAATGCAGTTATTGAGAAGTCGGTCGTACTTATTGAGGTATTCTGCATTCAGGTCATAATAGCACACAATATCACCATATTCGATTGTGGGAAATATTAAGACCTGCACAAACATTGTCTTGGTCTTGGAAGGAAAGAAATTCTTGAACCGGTAAAGAGCTCTAAGAGTTCCAGTGACCTCTGACTAACTTTAGTCACATGCGCTTGCCAATTGAGAGTCGAATCCATGTACAAGCCTAGATTTTTTTGCGGCTGTACAGTATGGAATAACCAAACAACTAAACATAATAGGTGGTAACGTATTTAGGTCTATCCTGGGTACTAAGCGGCGACTGCTTACACTAATGGCCTGGCATTTGGCTGGGTTAACGGCTAAACCAAATTTATTACACCAAAGATGATACGAACATCAAAGATTAGGAGTTAATAAAAATAGAGAATAGTAAAGGAGAAAGAATGCCACCCTGAGGAACACCAGAGTTAATGTCTCGCCAACTAGATGAGATTTCATCATAGCGAACAGACTGCTGGCGTTCCTGAAGATACGATGGGAACCATTCCAGTGCAGCAGGAGAGATCATGATATAGGAGAGGATAGATAAGAGGATATCGTGACTGACGGTGTCAAAGGCGTTCGAGAAGTCAACCAAAGTCAACACAGTTACTTTAGTGTCCTCCATGCCTGCCCTAACATCGCCAGTCACTTTGAGGAGTGCAGAAGTCGTGCTGTGACCTGGCCTGAATCCGGATTGCAAAGTACTAAGCAAATTATTTTGATATCCTAATGCAGACAACTGTTTATGTACACAGGCTTCAAACTCTTTGGATAGGAAGGCCAGAATAGAGATTGGATGGAAATGGTTAGGGAGAGAAGGGTTCGTAATCTTAGGGAGTGGAATAACAAAGGCTTTATTTATTTATTCATTTATTTAGGACAACCAGTAGTTGTTACAATGTAATAAATCATAAAAAAAAACAGAATTAATAATATACTAACTAAATGTACCACATTCTAAGGTGTCATAGCAAGCACCAAAAGGTAACATTTACGTAAAGGTATAAAAGAAAAACAGATAATTAAATATTAAGTTACTAAAAACTAAATTAGAAAACACAATGAGAAAATAAATGAAAAAGACAATTAGACAATTTTAATAATAAACTTTAATTAATCTTAATGACCTTAGAAGTGCTGCTTTAAATGTAGAGAGCTTGTCCGCAAATATATCGACTTTACCCGATATGGCATTGTATGCTTTGGATAACCGATTTACGGGCGAAAATTGCTTTAAATTGGTTCTGGCAAATGGCTGGTGTAAAAGTCCTACATTAACTAAGTCATGTCTAGGTACACGGCGAGGGACACGTAGTTTAAATGAATCCAAGAGGGATGGACAGTCGATATCGCTTTTAAATAGTTTTTAGAGAAAAACCATATCGTTAACTTGTCTACGACATGACAGGCTATCTATTTCAAAGTACCGTAGCTTATCACTATAGGATGGCAGTTGTTTATGCAACTTACAATAGAAGGCTAGATGTCTAAGAAATCGTTTTTGGACTCTCTCTATTCTTAAGTGATGCACGGTGTATTGAGGCGACCAGACAACAAAGCAATATTTCAGATGACTCCGTACATAAATATTGTATAATACAATTTTAGTGGCTGGTTTGTGAAAAAGTTTACCATTGCGCGATGAAGCCGAGCATTTTAGAGGATTTGTTAATAATATTATCAAAATGCGGTAAAAAAGTTAATTTGGAGTCGAAAAGGACTCCCAAATCGCTCAACACTGTTTTTTCCTCAAGTATGGTACCATTGATTCGATATTGTGTTTTAATTACATTGTGGTTGGGTGAACGTGACGGTAAAGCATTTATTAATATTTACTTTCCTCTTGTAGAAAATCACAGTCCAGTGAATCTCTTATAGTTTTACATATTTTCAAATCGTCCGCAAATAGATAAACGCTACTAAATTTGATGGAAGAGACTATGTCATTAATAAATAAATTAAAGAGCCAGTGGCCCAAATGGGAACCTTGCTGAACGCCGGAAGTAGATGTATATGTTTTGGAATGAAACCCCCTAACTACAACATATTGCTTTCTGTTGGATAAATATGACTGAAACCACTTCTAGAGGGTACACAAATCATATGAATCCATTTATTAGCACTTCGTGGTAAACTCTATCGAACGCCTTAGCAAAATCCATATAAACTGAGCTCACTTGAATACCTGCGTCAACTGCATTCGTAAGTTCATTATGATACGCCACGAGATTTGTATTTTTCGATCGAGCCTCTATGAAACCATGCTGTTTGTTAACAAAAATATGTCGTGTATGATTTTTAAAATAAGAGTATATTAAAGCTAATGGAAGGAAAGAGGAACCCACCACGCACCCTCGAATTGACCACCCCAACTATTGCAATAGAAAAAGGTTGACAATATCGAACTCCTCTAAAAGGATAAGGGATATAGGAATGGTATGGGTTCCAGGAAGATACCTGACTTGCAGTATCCCGCTGTATGCGCCGACTATTCTTCGACACGTGTTTCGCCTCTGCACGAGGCATCCTCAGGAACGATGGGCAACGACTGAGCCTAAGACTGACTCGTTCCTGTTACCTCGTTACTCGTTACCTTATTATCTTGCATAATAATATAAAATTGGAAAACTGAAAGTAAAAACTAGTTATTTTAGCTTATCGAGCGTATCATGATTTTTGACATAAATATACTCATCGTGTTCCGTTTCTCGTAAGAAGACACGACCGTGTCTTATCCATACAAACTTATAACCTTTTTCTTTGGCAACCTGACGGGCAGCTGTATGAAGTTTCTTGTTGGTTGGGGACAAGTGTTCGAGAATGTAAATTAGCGATTTGTTTCCCCCAATCCCAATATGGCTGGTATTTATCTTGTTATTCTCATTCATCTTATTAAAATGTATAGCTTTAGCTAAAAATGTGTCACGAAGCCTCGGGGTAGCGAGTCTAACATTGACTGCTCGAGGTCTTTTGTCATCATTGTTGTTCTTCGCCACACGAGTGCAGTGATGGATATCAGCTTCCCTCAAGTCGCAGGATACTACTTCTGCGAGCTGCATTACAGTTGACATCAAGTTCTCTTGTCTATGCTCGGGCACACACTATATCTCCAAGTTGTAAGAGCGCATGTGTTGTTCTATGACCTGGAGCCTGATTTGTAGATCATGTACAGTGTTCACTAAAAGAGTATTCTCCTTCTGCAGCTTAACAACAGAATCTTGGTATGTAGTAACAGCATTTTTGGTGACTTCATAATTTTCATCTAAAAATTTCACGCTATTCTCTAAGGTAATCACTTCTTGTTTTATGGACTGAAATTCAGTACGTACCATTTGTTTAAGAGTCTGATTAAGTTCTTACATTAAAGCTGATTTCATGAAGCTGAATTCTTCCCTGATTATTTCTCTGACGTCATCTTTCGAAAGAGTGGGTGTAAAAGAATCTATATTTGCATTGCTTGTAGAGAGAGCAGCCAATGACTTTTTACGTTGTGTGATGTTGTCATTGGTAAATGGAGATTCTTGCCAATTGTTCATCTTGCTAGGCGAATCTTCAGGGCGCAATGGTGTATTACTATTGTCAAATTTGGGTTGCTTAGCGCGACATCCGTGGCACTTCCATTTACTTTTCTGATCGGTATTCATTGCAGAGAAGCGCTTTTCATTCAAATTAGCACATGGAGGGTTATATTTAAGCTTGCAAAAGGCACAGTTCAAATAAAAATCTTTAGTAGCGATTTTATTGCGGCATCCACCACATGAGCCAGACATAGTTGATTTGGAGAATTTCAGTTATATACTTATATCACCGTAAAGAGCACTTCACAAGCTTTCAGATTATATGTATTGTATACAATAAATACTATTCACTATTTACCCAAATTTTAATAATGTAAACCCAAACTTTACGCCACAGGGAGGGGAAAGAACCACTGTCAATTGAAAAATTTACAATGTGGGATATAGGAAGGATGAGATGATCAAAGATAGGGATTATCATGTGATAGAATCAAACCCCACAGCGTTGGATTTAATAGACTGGATAATCTTCTTGACCTCACCCGATGCAACTGGAGAAAAATTAAAAGCTTCAATATTAGGACGCGGAAGTCCAGCAATATAGTCAACTGTTTGACGCCTGGTTTGATGATCCAGTTGAGAAGTAGATGAGAAACGGTTGTTTAAATCATCCAAACCAATCGTAATTTGAGTTGTGTGTTGCTATTTGCCAATACCCAGAGTCCCAAGGAACTTCCAGATACTAGCAGAAGAAGAAGAATTAATATTGTCGAAAATATGGCGGCGTTTAGCGTTGCGTATCATCTGACTACACCGATTCCTTGCAGTTTTGTACAGACTCCAGTTCTCGTCAGATCGCTCCTTTTTAAACTTACGGAATGCTCGATCTCGACGCCTCATGGCCATTTGAACGCCCCTGGTGAGCCAAGGAGCGGGAGGACGTTTTAATTTAATTCTCCTGATAGGAGCATGCTTATTGTAGAGGCCCCGTAGAGTATAGTTCAAAATCGAAACCTTTACATCAACGGTGTTGGCTGCTAGCAAATAAGACTAATCGAGTTCAGCAGCATCCCTTTGCAGCTTCTCGCTATCCATACGTCTAAAACAACGCATGTGCAGGACCTTAGGACGAGGTTTAGAAGGTTTAAGGCGATAGGATAGGTAGATGAGGTCATAGTGGGAGAAACCGGGAGCAAGGTATAGGCCATGGGAATGTACCAAGGATGGGGCTGAGGTAATAATCAAGTTTAACCAAGTGTCTTCACCTCCGATATTGTGGTGAGTGGGTTCGAGAGGAAGAGTGTGTAGACTGGCAGACTCAGTTAATTTTAGAAGGTTCTAGGAGCGAGAGGAATTGATGGCTAGAAGGTCAGTTTCTACCCATATTCATACAGCTTGATACAAAATTAGCGAATTTACAATCAAACTTTCAATACCTAATTCGACCCCATTATGTGACGAATTTAAAAATAATTCTTTCGCGTCTACCTTTCGTGGGTGCCTACGTCGAAGTTTTATGACATAGGCATCAATATCCAAATTTCATAGCAGCCTTTCGTATCCCGTACAATAATAATAAAGAAAATAAAATTATTATAACGCAAAATGGTAGATAAAAAGCAAACACGATGTTTTGCAGCTCTCTGTTCACACAGAGGTACCGCAAGTACTATTAGAAGTAGAGAGAGCTAAAATTCATCCAGTAACGCGAGTTGGATTCGCAAACATTTGTTCAGACGATGTGCACTATCAAAACACTCAGCATAGAATGGATCAAAAATAGCCGAGATATATGAACATTTGAACACTAGATACTTGCAGCGCGAAATGGATTTGGCTGGCTGGCTCTTGTAATATATTAGTTGCTAAGCTTTCATCCAGAGCACTTATATTTGAATGTTTTTTTTTATATTCGTGAATGTTTAAGCATAATTTAGAAACAATATGAATATTTATTGCATGTGTAGAATTTAAAAGTTTTGATATTCATGCGTGTCACCCAAAATATGATTCTGAACTTCGAAAACTGTTTGTTCGACTGCAACGCGAATTTATTTATTTCCAAGTTGTGTTGTCGGTTCGATCAATATTTATTTAATACACCACTTATTTGATTGTTCTTAATGATATATTTTCAATCGCTTTCAAAGAGATACTTTAAGGGCGAAACTTATATTCTGACATATCTGGTTAAACTAGTAAGTGGACCGCGATAACGATAGTATGACGGTAACAAACTTTATGAGGAAATTAATAATTTTAATTAGGCGCATGTCCTTGTAAGAATAAACTCTTCTGTCTCAGATAAATTATATTATCGCACATACATTTTCAAACTTGAGTGATGTAGCCCTAGTAATAATTATATGGACCTATATTATAACAAACTTTTACAACCAATTTTCAAAAGCTGTATTTTATTCATAGAATTTTTTATCAACCATACTATGGTTGACCAAAAATCCTATGAATAAAAGTTTCTAATCCTATGAATATGAGTTTGAAAAATAGAAAGAAGACCTGAAATTCGTACAAACAATAATAATGACAGTATTTTTCTATCAGCTATACATGTGACTCAGATATCATACAGTGAAAGACGCCGGCAACTACTTTTGAAAACTTTTTGCAGGAATACGTACACATTTTATAAAAGGTTATCGCTTTGTTTGCGTACGAAGATGCCAAAATGAAGGTCCTACGCTTTTACTTATTTTTGCAGTATTGTGACATATTTGTTTTTGCTAGGATAATAAATTTAAATTTGTGATAAGAATATAAATTAATCAATTAAAATAATTCGCCGTGTGGTTGACGGCATAGAATACAAGTGTCACCACCCCCTATCTTCCCGTGGGTGTCGTAAAAGGCGACTAAGGGATAACATGATGCAAATACCATCTTTGCGTAGAGACGGAAAACTCGATATCAAACCCTATACGACTGCCTCGTTGGTCTCGCGGCATAAATGTGCGCGTGGGATCGGGAGGTCCCGGGTTCGATTCCTGGGTCGGGCAGTGTTATTGGGATTATCTGTCACGAAATTCTCAGTAGCAGCACAGAGTCTGGAAATGTGCCCGGTACGGCAATAGGCTCGCCCTTTATTACGTGGGACTAAAGTATATCTGGTGAAAAGTGGGTGTAGAAATACACCTCTGCCTACCTCTTCGGGGATAAAAGGCGTGACGTTATGTATGTATGTAATTAAAATTACCCACCTTGGTAAAAATGATTTGACTTTCAAGTTTTTTGTACATTATTTAGTTTTATTTAAAGGTTTTGTTAAATATTGTATTGAATGTTTACTAATAAGAATGATAGTAAAGCCGTCCTGTGAGATGTGAGAGCGTGTATTTGCTTGAAATTTATATATTTTTTGGCTTAACTTGTATTATAAGTCGTGTTAGATCTATTTTATTTTACTCAATCTAAGAATGTGTCACGCAGATTTGTATTAGCATATGTTTCGTAATAATGTGTTTGGTAATTTAAGATGTAACTGCACATCTACTTTTTTTGTACTATTCATTACGCACAACATTGATGAATTGTACGTTGAAAGTAATAACGTTTGAAAATTAGCGTGCCGTAGGAAAGGCCTATGTCCAGCAGTGGACTGATGCAGGCTGACGATGACTTTTATTGCTCGTTCTTCCTCACGGTTCTACACACTTGGTTAAAAAAAAGTATTTGTGGAAAATCTGATATTCCGTCATATCTGGTTAAACTTGTAAGTGGACCCCAGGCTCTGCGGGATGTAAGACTTAAATGTAACCGGGATATTGCTAGTAAGTAAATTAAACTTCTTTATTCTATACGAATCATAAATCGGAACTCACATTGTCAATTACATACATGTCTGTTACATAGTACATCCCTATGAATAACGTAAGCTTCAAACTTACTAAAACCCCAAGCTAAAATCTTACATTTTCGAAACAAAACCTTTGAACGAAAAAGGAATATCTGCCTTGTTAGCCTTTTCGGTTATCACCTGCATAAAAAGCTAATTTTCCTTATTCATGTTCCCGTTCTTAGAAAAGTAATAGGACTCTCGATGCTAATTAAAGAGAATTTGTACTACAAATACAGTGAGCGAGCGAGGAAATCGCTTAACATAAATCTTATTGCACCGTCGACAAACTAAGTCGCGAACACAACAAGGGCATAATTTATAATTACGAGCTTGCAGTATGACTTGTCAGTTTCAGCAACACTACTCAAGGGGCCCACTTGTGAATTACTTGCGCGAAGGCTCTCCTAATAGCTTGGCAGAATGATGACGTTCTAGCCAATTACCGACGTGGAATTCGTATAAATTGAATAAAGGTTTAAACTGAATCTTCGTCGAAATTTGATTTGAATACTTGATTTAGTAGTGCTATCGTTTGAGTTGTTTCTGTGACTTTAGAGGTAAAGCGTTCACATAGATATATGACACACTGCATAGGGCAGCGCAGCACAGACAAGTTAGCCTACGGTCGCCATATAGGCGCGATTTTCTCTGTATACAGTCCTTCTGAGTCTATACATTGCCTATAATGTCAGCACTGCATAGGGCAGCGCAGCACAGACAAGTTAGCCTACGGTCGCCATATAGGCGCGATTTTCTCTGTATACAGTCCTTCTGAGTCTATACATTGCCTATAATGTCAGCGTTTTCCAGCACGAAGTTACCTAGCAATAGCTATGTTTTTGTAGATGATAGAGAGACGAGTTCTAAACTTACACTATTATTTTATACACCTGAATATTTTGGTTTCATACATACCAAGTTTATTACATAAGTTTATCCATTTACAACATTTTAATGAATCACCCGGCAGCACAAAATCTTCTTAACTTGACCTTCAAGAATAAGAAACAAAATGAATATTCAGTTCAATCACACAAACAATCCTGTTATAAACCGAATATCGGCGAAAACATTGAGAACACAGATGTTACACGACATGGTATAAAAATATTTTATATTCGAGAATATTCCACGAGGTGATAAATCTAGGTAGGTATATAAAAGATTTTGAGGATCATTGTAGCAGTTGTCGCGTCATATGGCGACCGGCGTTGACTCGGAATATGTTATATGGCCTTGTGAACAAAGTAAGCTTATCGCACTTTGAGTTTTATGTCGCTATTCTTGGTATTCTACTTGAAAACCGGGATTCACTACTAAAAGTTCTTATTCTTGTATTTTTATTTCATTAATGTTTAAGCATATAAGATAGCATAACTGAATGTAGCATTATGATAGGAGATGAAAAAGTGGAACAAGTGAATGAGTTTGTGAATTCATTATCATATTCATTCAGGTCATTGTTTACAAGAGATGGAAAATGTGAGGGAGATATTGAAAGGAGAGTGAAAGCAGGAAATTGTGTGAATGGCGCCTTACAGACCATTTTTAGCAGTAAAATTATACCGAATAGGGCTCGCTTTGCTATACTGCAGGGAGTTTTGGCGCCAACGTTGATGTATGGAAGTGAATCGTGGGTATGGCAGAAGAAGCATTAATTCTAAGAGTATTATATATTATTATATATATATTATTTAATATTATTCTAGGAGTATGTGCGGAGTAAGAATGGCAGATAAAGTGAGAAATAGTGTTATTCGAGAAAAGTGTGGTTTGAAAAAAGATGTAGTGTCAAAGATTGAGAAAGGTATGTTGCGATGGTTTGGACATTTGGTACGGTTGGATGCAAGGAGATTCACGAGAGATGTGTATCGAGTAAGAATGAATGGAGATGTCGGTAGAGGACGCCCAAGACAGACCTACGCCGAACAAATTGGTGACGTACTGCGTAAGGGCCAAATCAAAAGTACCCGGAACCGACGAGCATGCATGACGAGGTTAATGAATGTCAAAGAAGCGAAAGAGGTATGTTTGAACCGGAGCGTTTGGCGTTCCATAGTCTCTGCCTACCCCAATGGGAGACAGGCGTGACGTTAAGAGAAGAAGAAGATGTTTAACTATCGATACATAAACATAGATCAGCAATCTTTTAGGCAGTTTCTTTCACTATGTAATAATGACCTTCTTACTTCGTATCACGAGCTGTGATTTTGTTAGGGCGATTGGAGTAAACTGGTCGAAACATAAGGCAATTAATAAAATACAACAATTCTCTAAAACCTAAATTCACTACATCAGAACAACATACAACTTCCACCCAAAATCGAAATATAAAGCGAGAATTTTTCCATTAAACCAAACACGGTCTCAAAGCAAACACCCGAATCGGATGTTGGAACATTAAACATAAACTACAATAGTACTGAACAAACACGTTTGATAACCGGTTAGAGCTAAGCGGATCGATTAAGCCGATTCGGTAATGGATAAGTTCTGTTTGTTGCAGATTGTTCGGCAACTAAGTCCGTAGCTTCCTTCTGATTTCCTACAACTATTCACGGCATTCTGCCTCAGATGTAACAATGGTAAACTTCAATTGAAATGCTGACTTATTTTAATGCCTCCTTGGACTCGTAGCAACTTAACGGTTATGTTTGTAGCCGATCTTCAGGATAGCCGGCGTCGTGATTTCGGATTAGGAAATAGGGTTGCCTCAGTAGTACCTACTTAGTGTTTCGATAGACGTACTTTTCGCGCGCTGAAGGCGGGTGAAGCCTTCTAAAGCTGCGGGTGAAGCCTTCTTAAAACACCTGCGTAAAATATTTTTTTGGCTGACGGACACATGGCTACATCTCAAATTAGACACTTTGAATTTATGTCGTTGGAAATAACTATAAAAATCGTACGAGACTTGTTGCTGTGTTTACACACAGTCACAAGTCTTACGCTTATATATGCGTTATATTATGCACATCTATCAGCAGTAAGGCACAATTCTGAATAATCAAGGATTTTTTGTCATCATTAACACCAATATAAAATTGCATTTTTCTTTTGCCACAATTACTCAAAAAATGGTACGGCTCTTGTACATCGTATCGGTATCCGGTATTTTGGATCATCACCACGAATGCTATGGAACCTAAAATGTGCATGGCGCTTCCTATAGTCAAGTGACCAAATAACGGACGACCGAAACAAAAAAACGAAGTACATACTTATCCCAAGAGCCAATCTAAAATGAAAACTTCAGTTTGCATCGAACATCATGAAAATATATGAACAAGACACGTAAATTGTGTTTGTGACAGTGATGTATATCGTATTTTCATTGTATACACAATCTATTGTCACTTTATAGTTAGAATTTTAAATTATTCTATGTTTTCGTTAGGCCTTTGTTTCAGCACGCGAATCGACGAGACGGATAAATTTCAATGGGCCTCAGAATTCAGGCCACCTGTATCTGGGTTCCACGGGATATATTCATAAATAGAAACATTTGTGTGTATTTGGCGTAGGTAATCATTCCGTTCAGTTTATTTAGCCTACTACTGAATTTGCCAGGCAGCGGGACAATTTATTTTGCAGAATTCTGAAAAAAATGTTTAGTAGACAGCTGATAAGAATAAGGTACAAGCATTGCTAAAAACTCTAATATTTATTTATCTCAGTGAACGAAACCTCTTAGATTCACCAATCACCAAGTCAGTTATAATCTTTAGCAAACAAGCTGATGACGTATAAGATGAGTCTCTGATAGAACTGAGTAGAATTTGCTGATAAATTAAATTAGGCAGATATAGTATCAAAAAGAAACAAGACGTCAATAGACTACATTTAATTTTGCCACGCATAACGAAATCATCAGGCATGTCTCGTTTGTAAGAATTAAGGAGGTGAATCTATTTACTGATTACACAGAGAAATATGCTCTAGTCAACTCATAGTAATTCATTTTCTGTATCACTACATAGTATAAAACAAAGTCTGTCTTCTGTCTGTCTGTCTGTGCCTATGTATGCTTAAATTTTAAAAAATACGCAACGCATTTTAATGCGGTTATTTTTAATAGTTAGAATGATTCAAGAGGAAGGTTTATATGAATAATTGACGCGGGCGAAGCCATTTGCAACGTCTAGTGATATAAGAGTGGTTTTTGATACGATCTGGATAGTATTACAGTTCAAAGGGTTATGAGAATATGTAAGGTAATCAAAGATTATCATCATCATCATCGCCCTAGCGTTATCCTGTCTACATCCAAGACTTACACACCTTGGAGCCCGAGGTTCGCTTACTGGTTTAACCAGATATGACAGAATATCAACTTTTCCTCAGAGCAACTGCCGTCTGACCGCCGCAACCCAAAGGGATAGCGATATTAAAGATTATCCTAGTATACCAAAATAATTACAAAAACTAAAGTGCCTTAACATTGAAACATTCTACAAGCGGTATGTAGATGACACTTTCACAATTTTACCAACAGATAGTGTTAATGCTTTCCTAAACCATCTTACTTCTATTAATAACCAAATACAATTCACAATGGAATTAGAGGCAAACAAATCTTTAGCTTTCTTAGATGTACTTGTCATCAGGAATAAAAACAAATCCTTAAGCCATACTGTGTATAGGAAAAAGACCCATACAAATAGGTACTTAAACGGTGAATCTCACTACCATCCTAAACAGTTAGCTACTGTAGGAAAGTCTCTGTTTCAGAGAGCCCGCGGGATCTGTGACAAGAAACACCTGGACGCTGAGCTTCAACATGTCAGGCAAGTTCTGCAAGACAACAAGCGCCGACCGCCGCGCCACTGTCACAGATCCCAGAAGAAAGAAAAACCAGCCACAGTAGAAAGACAACCTGCTGTCCTCCCATACATCAAGGGCGTGACCGAAAAAATTGGCAACATCTTGAAGCGAGCTTCTATCAAAACTTACTACAAGCCGCCAACGAAGATCAGTCAATTATTACCATCTGTCAAGTGTCAGTTACCCTTGCAAGAGGCCGGTGTCTACAAAATTGACTGTGAATGTGGGCTCTCATACATTGGACAAACCAAGAGAAGCATAGGCATTCGACTCAAAGAACATATAGCTGACATAAAACATAAACGCTCAACAAAGTCTGCTGTATGTGAACATGTGGAACAAGGACCCAACCACTACCTTTGATTTGATGAACCACAGATACTCGCAAAAGAACATCGTTTTCTTCAAAGGATGATACGAGAGGCTATTGAAATTAAAAAACACCCTAATTTCAATAGGGAAGATGATTGGAATGTTCCTCCAGCTTGGGACCCTGTCATAAGGCTAATGAAACCCAAGAAGGACAAATTCACCAGAAGACCTAACGACACTGTGAGCTCATTCTGCGTAAATAGTAACACAAGTAGTTGAAAAATGTTCGGGTACTTTGAGATAACTTATACATTCAAGAAAAAGACAAATATCACCTCAGTCTGCCGTGAACATGAATTCTGTAAGGAATTCGAAACGTCGGCTAGTAATAAATTAAAAATATAGTTTCTAGATCTTTAGTTTCAAATGTAATAACTTAGTGAAACCAATACAACGCGATAAAATCCGTAAACTGTAGTTTAATTTCAATTGAAACATTCGATAAAAATCCAATTGAATTCTCATTGTATAATGAAAACTTCAGACAAAGTCGAAACGTTCCATCTAATTTGCAAAGCCAGCCTTCTCAACTACACAAAACAACAACAAACTCCTTCCAAATAAACTGACTTTTTATACACTCCCAACAGCTTCTTGTGCAATTAAATTTGTGACACGTAAATAAAATAAATTAGAGTTACAATTGTTAACATAAATAGGTATTATTTGCCTTTTGGGAGATTCTGGACGAATGTTTATTCAGTTAAAGTTGGAGTTTTAAATGGAGACGCAATTTCAACCTAACAGAAGTTGAGCAATTTTATCGGTATTGCTACTTAGATAACTTTCTCGTTATCAACTTTCTGTTACGTAGATATTTTGGAAATGCGTAAATTTGTACCTGATATATGGGTTAGGAAGCTATTTAATTCCGTCATTCTCGAGGGTAAAGCGCCACAGGCATGGCACAGAGGTGTGGTAGAGCTTTTCTTTAAGAAAGGGGATAAAACGCTCTTAAAGAACTACAGACCCATCACACTTCTGAGCCTACAAGCTGTTTTCGAGGGTCATCACGAATCATCTCAGGAGTAAGCTAGACGACTACCAGCCTCCCGAACAAGCCGGTTTCCGTAAAGGCTATAGTACCATAGACCACATCAGTCCGAGGAGTATAACCAGCCCCTATGCTTGGCGTTTGTGGACTATGAGAAAGCCTTCGATTCGATCGAAACCTAGGCGGTGCTACAGTCTCGCCAACGGTGCCGGATTGACTACCGATATATCGAAGTGCTGAAGTGTTTGTGTGAAAACGCCACTATGTCAGTACGTCTCCAGGACCAGAGTTCGAAACCTATTCAACTCCAGCGAGGGGTGAGACAGGGGGATGTCATATCCCCGAAACTGTTTACCACTGCGCTGGAGGATGTTTTCAAGCTTTTGGACTGGAATGGACTCGGCATCAACATCAACGGCGAGTACATCACTCACCTTCGATTTGCAGATGAAATCGTAGTCATGGCTGAGACCATAGAAGACCTAGGCACAATGCTCGATGGCCTCTGTAGAGTCTCCCAACAAGTAGGTCTTAAGATGAACATGGACAAAACGAAAATCATGTCGAACGTCCATGTTGTACCTGCTCCTATTCAGGTTGGGAACTCTAAGCTCGAAGTTGTCGACAAGTATATCTAACTGGGACAAGTAGTCCAATTAGGTAGGTCCAACTTCGAGAAGGAGGTCAATCGTCGAATCCAACTCGGTTGGGCAGCGTTCGGGAAGCTACGACATATCTTCTCGTCCGATATCCCGCAGTGTCTAAAGACGAAATTCTTTGACCAGTGTGTGTTTCCAGTGATTACTTACGGATCAGAGACGTGGTCGCTCACTATGGCCCTTATCAGAAGGCTCAAGGTCACTCAGAGGGCGATGGAGAGAGCTATGCTTGGAGTTTCCCTGCGAGATCGAATTAGAAATGAGGAGATCCGCAGTAGAACCAAAGTCGCCGACATAGCTCTCCGGATAGCCAAACTGAAGTGGCAGTGGGCAGGGCACATAGCTCGAAGAACCGATGTCCGTTGGGGCAGAAAGGTTCTGGAGTGGCGGCCACGTACCGGACGACGCAGCAGAGGTAGGCCCCCCGCAAGGTGGACCGACGACCTCGTCAAGATCGCGGGAGGCGGTTGGATGCGGGCGGCTCAAGACCGGTCTGTGTGGAGAACCTTGGGGGAGGCCTATGTCCAGCAGTGGACGTCGTTTGGCTGATATGATGATATGGGTTAGGGACAAAAGTAAATAATATGATGATATACTTACGTATGAGTTGATAGAGTCTAGTAGAGTTTACGTGGTTGTTTTCAAAAGGGATTTACAGTATCAAATATATTATGTAGCCTTCATAGTGTGACTTGAATTATCCTTCGTAACTGATGGGCTAACTGAAACAACGTCTGCAGAAATCGTCTTAGATGGGTCTCGAGGCGTTTAAATACAAGTAAGTGTACAATACGCCATCGTGTTTTGGTGGGCACACACAGCCGTTGGCCCCTGTTCTTATCACAGGGAAAGAATCGTTATGTCATCTCGAAAGCCTAAGGAGGATCTAAAAACTCCAGCAACACAGACGGCCACACACTCACCCAAAAAATCTCCTAAATAATAAACATGTCACTTGTTCTAAATAAATTACAGCTTTCTTTGACTTATCTGTCTTTAAAATCCAATAAGGACACATTTACAAAGCATGTACTACTTTGCCAAATTCTTTAAAGCTCCGATTATTTTATTTAAAACAAGAAGTCTTTGTTCCGGAATAATAATGACGTGGTCTGTCGAAGACTCGATTCGACTGTTTTACCGATCATATTCTTATGTATATTTTATTCTTATGATCGTTCATTGTTGATTCCATAGCACCGAAAGCAAGAAAATAAATTAAAGGCAAGTGAAACATTTCTATTCCTCCTTACAAAGGAGAGGCCTAGTCCAGCAGTGGACTGTTAAAGGCTGATGATGATGATGAGGAAACATTTCTATATAAAATGTTGCCAAGACGAGACCTTATAGCCCGTATTGTTAAATGTTATCAAATCTCATGTAGACTCAAGCTATTTACAAATCACGCACGTAACTCTGCAAGGCCTAACTTTACACCTTAGTCAAAGTATGTAACTTTCTCGTTTCACTATGGTAGGGCAATGTGAACGTATAATACAATATACAAATAGCAGTAGATCTCTCATCAGCCATCCTGCAAAATAAAATAACTTTTTTAATGCTAACAAAATAAAGTTCTTGCCCAATATTTTCTCGTGTGCAGTGCAAAAATATATGAGAGTCTGATGTCGACACTCGCATAAGCGTCTTACAAGGTGTGAAATATTATCAACACAACGAAGTACTAGCGAAGTTTTATGCAGCTGAAGTAAAAGGACGGTATGAGTAATATTTATAAAAATAATTTTGAAATTTCTAGGAGTAAGTTACAATATGATGTGTTAAATTTTCGATATTTGATATATAGATTGTTTCTTGAAAATGCGTTATGCTTAAATTTAAATAAAGGAAATATAAGAAAGTGGAAAAATAGGATGGTAAAAGTTCAATCTCTCCTACCACTGAATACCTACGAATAAATTAAAAAAGCACAAATCAGTGAAAAATTAATCGTTTCATCCAGATAACTAAGCTACTAAATAAATACGAACAACATATTTTGAGGCAGTGCCAAAATAACTAGTTAATGACTTTTAAAATTAATATGGTAACTATGTATAAAATCGAAAGTTGCTAATATTATTTCAGTAACTTAATCATATTAAATATTTAAGAACTTTACTGCCCATTGAAGCATCATATCTTCTTCAAATTCAAAGTTCAGATAGGTCTGAAGATGACGGCACTAATTTTAAGATTAGATTTGTGTAGCTGAAACTGATCATGAATAAATCGGGGGAATTTTCGCGACTTCATAAATCATATCAAAAGTTTTATGGCCTTTAGGGAAATTTTACAATTCTATACCGGAATATTATATACGCATAAAAGTTTGCAATTGTATATCAAATATGCTAGTCTAAAAATACTGTACAATTAAATAAAACCAGGACAAGTGCGAGTTGAACACGCGTGGATAGGATTCCGTACGTTGATTAAGTATTATCTACTTGTCTTAAGTTGTGTTAAATCTAATGATAATTTAAACCTAATCTAAGTCTGCTAGACTAGTGTGACTGTGATGAATTCTTGAAAACCCTTTTTAATGCACACCTAAAGGGGACATACATACCAAATTTGAGCTTACCGATAGTGAAAACAGATGTATCGCTTTCTAGTAACTTTACAGGCACCTAATTGTTTGACTAGATTAGCGGCTAACGGTATAAAAGAAAACTTTGATGTGAATGTCACTTGGCTTTTAAGAAAACAGATGGTTCCAGTATCAAATACGTATCATAAACTTTATCATCGAGTCTGAAATATATTCCTAAAATCCTAAGCGCTACTGGCAATAGAAACTTGGATTCAGTAAAGTTCCTTCGAGATCCATAGAAAGCTTTTTAAAATATCTAATGACTTTACCCGCAGACGGGTGCATTTTTATATCCATATAATAAATGTACGTAGGAGAACAAATGCTGAGCGTTGAGGAGCCTTGTACTATGACAAAGCGCAGAGATAAGAATGAAACGGTGGGGTGACGTATACAAATGATAGTTGTTAGTGCCGCGTCCTCTGTTGTGCAGATGGCCTCAGGGTTGCCCCTACTATGCAACTGGTGTAACATTACATGAAAGAATGAGTCGTCTATTAGTTGTAATACAAAAAGATATTTATAGGTATTATTTGTTAATCTAACAGTACAATTAAGTGCCATTATTTGGAAGAATGATGAAATACTTGTTGCAGTCGTGGTCCAATTATCCCATGATTGCGACCCGTTAAATTAATAGATGTGTGTGCAAATACGAAAATTTTATATTTAGTATTCATAAAAAAGTGGTGGCCTCGATACTGTACCATGTTGATTGAATGGATTGGATCCCCACTTAGGACAAAAAAGTCTAATTCACAAATAGTTATTGTAATATACGAATTTAAACTTTCGTGGTCATTTAAACTTATTTTAAATTATCTGCCGGGATATATACCACGTACCTTTGTTTGGAGTAACCGATATTTCGGCACTGTTGCAAGGCCCATGTTCACGGATGTACCGAGGGTATTGCGGGTGGATGAATGTTACGAGCAAGTATAACGGTCTACCCGCTTTCTCACTCGTTTTTTGAGTACAACACCACTGCCACTATTTTCACTATCGCACTGTACCCGATCACGACATACTACACTCACTACGTCAGCTTGCGGTTCGAGATTTTTCGTTTCACGGGTTTTACATAGACGCACCACTGGGTGCCAGATACTCGATAGTTGAAACCCATCCTCTCTATTGAAATTTTTTGAACTTTTTATGTTCGCGACAGACATTAAAAACTATGACAGTGAATAGTGTATTCGAAACCGCGAGTGAAAATCGTATAAAATCAGTGCTATCCAGTCGTGCGGTACACCGGGTTCGGTTCCCGGACGCGTCAAAGTGATAAAATAACGCTAGAATAGTGAAAATTCGCAAATCGTTAATAAGAAGTACTGTGTGGTGCATAAACATTAAAACGAATACTTGTGCTAACCGTAGGGACTAGATATCGATCATAAATAGTGTTATCAGTTGAAATAAAGCAGCTGATTGAAAATTGGCGCCAGGCTTTTGCCTAGCATAATGTCGAATCAGGTCCTTTTTTTGGCTGCACGCAAATATCTTTACTACTTCTATCCTGCCTATTTTTTTTTGTTATGTATTTTTCTTGTTTTCTTTTTTTGTTTATTATTTTTGTTTTCATTACTTATTTCTATCTTATTTGTCAATTTTGTTTTGTTTTTTTTTTCACATTTTCGTGTATTTATGTGTACCTAGATAAAAATTTGTGTGTAGCGAAAAATAAATATTTCTTTATCTATTTCTTTCTTTAAATAGATAAGAACTAATAGTTGATAACAGCTGTTTTGTTTACATAGTCCTTTTATAGTTTTATAAGTGTTTTTTAGCTTCGAATAGGCTTGAAATCATGTCTAGATACTTTATTATTGCTAGTTATTACCTTATATAGTTAAAATAAACATAATGACAAACATTTGCATGTTTATCATAAACTTTGTTCATGTACTAATTTTTACTTAAGAAAATTTGTATTTTTACTTATGCATCGTAGGTTTTCCTGTAATAACTTAGAATTGAATAAAGATATTTTGATGGCGTTTGTTTCATTAGATGCTCCATATAGTTGCACACAACGGCCTACCAAAATTACATATATAACTATAGTATTTAATGGTTTTTTAATAGAAAATATAGTGGGCGGGCCCTTGTGTGACGACATTTTTCGATAGTTTTCTTGAATAACTTAGTGACGCAAACAGTTAGATTTAGGTATTCTATACCGATAGATAGAACTTTTTGAGACCTATCTAGCTATGTATAGAACATATATGCATGTACCATAGTATCTAACTTAAATACATGTATGTACTTTATCAAAAATAAAGATTTGCTGTGCATATGTTCGGTGCGGTGGTCGTCGTTAAGGTAAAGTTCCGAAGTACCTAAGCGACCATGTTTTCGGTCAGTTCGTTGGCGTCCCAACCACCATCTTGTGACCAAGTAACCATATGTAACCACCAAGCACCGAACACCAGAACAGCATCGCTCCCAACGTATGAAGATGTTTTATTTCTGAAGCCCCGATAGATAGAAGCTATACAGTCCACACACATATAGAAGAACACACGTCGTCGTAGGAACATTCGCCAGTCACACACCACCAGCGCCCTGTCGCGGACCAGCTAAGGTTCGATTCCTGGCATCCGTCACATTTGTTGGTCCTTGCGAAGCCGGATCGAAGATAAAAGAATGCCTACGACGCGTTCAAGAGGTCGTGCTCCCGAGGTCGCCGGGGGGGCGGCCGGCGCCGGGCCTAGTTCCAGTAGTACCCCGCCCGCGCCGCCGCTGCCCGCAATCCAACCGCCGCGGTCGTCCGTCACGACGGGCCGCCGCGAATGCCCTCGACAACAGTCGGGAGTGACGCCCCCCCCCCGGCCCCGCGGGGAGGGACGAACGAAAAATCACGCTTCAAGACGCAAGGGAGCGAGCAGAGGTGCAGTCGAAAAATGAAATGAAAAAGAAAAATGTCAACAAAGGAACGCGACCGGCGCTCAGCAGCTACGGGACGCTCCAATAGGAATGTGTTGTTGGCTCGCGAAGAAGTTTTGAAGATAAAATTACAGTTAGCACAGTTCGGCTGTCCCAAATCAAAACACAGTAAGGGACTTTGGACAAATTTTACAGGAGGGCAAAAAATCTGATTTTATTATGCCTTACCAAACTATGAATCTACAGCTGAATATGATTCTTGGAGATGGTAGATAAGATTACTGTCTACATTTTTGCATAATAAAACTTTAAAAATATAATTCGATGCACGTTGTATAACACTTACTAAGTTTGAAATGGGATCCAACACCAACCATTGCCCATGGAAACTAAACCAAAACACAGTAAGTAATAAGACATTATTAGGTTTTGATTTTTTTTTTACTTTTAGTTATGATAAAAGTTATGATAAAGAAAATGAGTAAACAAATATTCTAAGTTCGTATCTAAAAACTATTGCAGTAAAACACATTAACGAGAATCAACCAAATTTATTATTCTAATTCTTAGAAGGTGAAATAATTTAATGTGAAAAGTTCCAAATTATAGTAGAAAACGAGGAATTAATAACAAAAACAGGTAAACTCAAAAAACGAAATTTGATGTTTTCTCACTAATTTAAACCCTAATTCCTGGAGATAGAAACTCCGACGGGTGTGTGCTGTACTGTGTAATTTTAAGATTTTATGGTCTTTTAGACATATTAATTACCAAATCAAAAATCTAGCAAGTGGAAATTCCCAATCCAAAACAAAGTAAGTACGTGTGCCTTGCTGTGTATTGAACTGGTTTTCAGCTCTTACTAGGTTTTTGATTTGGGGTTTGCGGTTTAGTCTGTGCACTTACTAGGTTTTATGGTATCGCTATATTGGGAATGGATGCCTTTATTAAAAAAAGGGTTTTTGCATATTGTGGGCATTTATTGTGTTAAAAGCATGGTGTAAAAATCTTGATTTCGACAAAAATGTCCCTTACTGTGTTTTGATTTGGGACAGCCGAGTAAGCACTACAGAAGGCTGAAGAGGAGGCGGAATCGGACGACTACGACGAGGATGGACAGTCGAAACAAGATTACGTGCGTTCGGGGTTGGAAGAGGCTCCGGAACTCCAGCCTGCCCCTGAAGATATAGAAGGCGCCCGCTAAGAAGAGGGACGTCGACGGGGCACAGAAGATAGAAGATGGACCGCCCTCACAGAAGATGGACGTTCATCAACAGGGAGGCGATTCGCCGAAGCCGTTCATCATGGATCTCACCTCCGCGATCGCCGCGCTCGTCGACAGGAAGCCACCGGACATATCGATAGCTGCACCACACCCGGCGGTTTCGAAAGTCATCATGACTTTACCGACGTTCGGCGGCGCGCACACGGAGTGGCTGTCGTTCAAGGCGATATACGACACCATCAAGAACTCCTTCAACGACGTGGAGAATACAGCGAGACTGAGAAGAAGTCTCAAGGGAAGAGCGTTTGAAACAGTGAGCTCGGAACTGATTGGGCATGCGCGACCGGATGAAATCATGAAGGAGTTGGAGCTGCAGTTCGGACAACCAGACTCGATCGCGCAGGCAGAGACGGACAAGCTGAGGACCCTGCCACGCTGTAGCAAAGCACCTAAGGACATATGCGCGTTCGCGAGCAAGATACAAAGCGGCGTCGTCACACTTCGAGCGTTGAAAAAGAAACACTAACTCATCAATGCGGAGCTAGTGCGTGTGTTGACCGAGAAGCTACCGAACTCGCTACGTGTGCAGTGGTACAACACGTTCACCGAGAAGTGCCATTCGAAGCCAGACCTCAGCCGATTAAGTGATTTCGTGACGGAGTATGCGCGTTACTGTAGGGCGTTCGCACCGGCTGAGAACATCACCGATGGGCCGCCAAGCAGACGTACCGTGCAGAGGACGTACACGGCGACGGCAACGGAGAAGCGAACCCCTAACGGATACGCCTAACGCGAAGTGCAGAATATGTAAACGCGAAGGACACTACTCGTCGGCCTGCAGCACGTTTCGTAACGCCAACGCAGAGAAGAGATGGCAGCTAGCTAAGCAGTATGGATTGTGTTTTCGCTGCTTACGCGTACGCCGAATAGAACATTCGTGCAAGCCCAAGAAGTGCGGTGTAGAGGGATGCCGCGCTACACACAACCAGTTGTTTCACTACGGTAGGGGAGCCCATAGAACCGAAGATGCGAATACAGAGAAGCAAGAAACGGTCGCCAGTTTGTGCATACGTGCAAAGGCTCAAGCGTACTTGAAGATAGTGCCCGTGCAGATAGTCGGACCGGCGGGAGAGGCGTCTACGTTCGCCCTACTCGACGACGGAAGCACCGTATCGCTCATAGACGAAGACATAGCCAAGGAAGTCGGCGCGGAAGGGAACCTGGACCCTTTTACAATCCGTGCCATAGGCGATACGTCGATCGAGATGCCAACGTTGCGACGCGTAGACATACACATCCGAGGAGCCGGCGCCGAGAGCAAACAAGTGCCTTTGTGTGCGCGCACCGTAGCCAGCCTGCACCTGTCGCCGCAGAAGATTGCCGAAGAGGACCTGATAGACTGAAAAACACCTCGAAGGCAGCAAGAAGAAATTGGTGTACGACGTAGGTGTCGGCGATACGTCAGAGTTATCGTGTCCGATATTCGATACGTGAGTGTTTTTATTATAATGGAGTCTCCATTATAATAAAAACACTCACCTAATATTACTTGGTTTATTTTCAGACGATTTCTAGCACAGAATTGAATTAAAATGTGAGCTACAGTCATTTTTATAAACTAACCATCATTACACTTAATGTTTAACAACTGCCACTTCCTTTTCAACATATAATTGAAATTACTGTACAATTAATTATAAAATATAAATCAAAAATCAACATTAATATTGTAATTAATTTTGCACAACACCAAATGATTTATTTTACACGAATAACAAATTTATTTTAATAACCAAACGCTGCTTTACAACATTCGTCAACAGATGGCGTATCAACAGGATGTAAATATAAGCGCATGCCATTTATTACCGTAAACATAAAAATAAGTGTCAGAATAATGTTATTTAATACTAATTGATTTTACTTTGAACGTTTCTGGAGTTATCTTAATAATTAAGCGATAAATTAAATACCCAATCTTTATAAAACAATGTAGCAGTCAATAAAGTGTCTAATATTCTAAAGTAGTGAAGTTCTCAGTTCTGTGTTCACAAATAGTTATTTAAATATCAATCTTAAATATTATTAACATTTTCGTAATAATATAATCATTATATATTAATTTGCGCCCATACGGCCATTCTCATCCAGCGCGCTCCTCGCGCTGATTATTTAACGGTAACAGAATAAACAGCATAACAAACAAAAATAATGAATATAAAAATTACATAAATAAGCGTTTATCATACAGAATGAATTAAAAGTTCTTTACAAGGCTTCACCTAGTCATAGGATCTTAGCGTCACCCATCACGGGATCTAGCCAACAAGACCAGGATCAAGGATACGCATGGTGGCCAGCCAGCGTTTTGGGAAGGATGTTGGATAGGAAAAACAAAATTTGTCTCAAACACATAAATGCAAAATTTGCCTCATAAACACGTCAATGCATATACATAAAATAATCATCATCGTTCGTCACGATCAGTTATATCAATACAATGCAATTACATAGGTCCAACAACGACAGTAGAGGAGGTAGCGGCCTCTCCCACGTAAATTGGTATCTGCCGAATCTTTCGCCCATACGGTCAAGCTGCTCATACAGTTGTTGATGTTGATCAGCAACAAAGGTTAGCAAACAATGCTTGACTCCAGCTCATTACAGCACTCATGCCGTATGCCGTATGTGTGCGCGTAGCACACAGACAAAACCACCGACGTCAAAAGGGTGGGCCACTGTCATCCATACATATTAATCAGTAAAGGACCGCTCGTCCATCCTCTCTTCACACTAAATCCAGGTCATCTGCCAGGATGTCATCATCAACCTGCAACACTCAAAAGGCAGGTGGTGGGCAACATTTCCCATCCAAGTATTAGTTCCATGAACCTTCGTAACTGTAGATGTAATAAAATTCTACTCTTAAAAAGTGGTGCGGTCTATTAAGCTATAACTATACATCAGGCATGTTCAACCTGTGCATTGGTCTATAGTTATCTTTGCTACAACAGTGTTGGAGCCCATATTTTACGCATAAGGTAAAATACAAAAGACACTCCGAATTTTCTCAGGTTCTGTCTGACATTTTAGATAATTAAATATAAAGTTATCAGGATACCCATATTTTGCAGTTTTGATAAAACAGTTAAAACTTAATATATTCAAAATAAGTTTTATCCACATCAAACAGGAAAACAAAATGGCAAGAACAAAGAGAGGCCTATGTTCAGCCGTGAACAGTCGGACTGTTGGTGATAAATATGAAATGATTTCAAACCATGCAGATCCAAGGATTTCGAAAATACTAGTGCTATAATTATTATTCATGTAAGAACATGTTTAATCCAATATTGAATATTTTTAGGCATAGTGCAAGCTGTGAAATTGTTTAACTGTTTGCCAACAGAGCCATAAAAGAGAAATTTACTAGCTACCAATATTACAAAGCAAGATTAGTGCCTTCTTATTTCTAAAAATGATTCCACTCAGTTAAGAAATTTACTACAATAAACCATAAAAGTTAATAAAGACATTCAGATATTGGTATTTTATTATTAATTGAACATTTTATTTATTTATATAAATAGACCTTTCTTTCTGAAATGAATGTTTTTATTTATCATTTGTCTAGTCTTTCATAACAACACATAAAATTAAAGTTGAATACTTTAATTTTATGTATTGTTTTATTATTAATATGTATAGTAAATATGGTGGTGAATTTATATCAATAGTTTTATATGACATTATATTTAAGGGAATTTTCTAAATAATGTTAATATTTATTTTAAACTGTTAACATGTGGTGTTAATGTAATTCTTATTAATTCATACCCAATTAATAATTGCTTATCTGAATAAATAAACTTAAACAAACGAATCACAACTGACTTAGAAATAAAGCATGAGTAGTCCATACAATTACTTTTATTTGCTAAGAATAAATACTGCTAAATGGGAAAAGAGATAATATGGATTTTCACATCATGTTCTTTACACCCACTTACCATTATCCTAATAATCATATTCCTAACTGTCTTGTATCCCACAAAAGCTAAGCAATAAGGTTGGCACTACATTTTATTGGTTTATCACTGGTTGTCATCTTGGGTATAGATGCAACTAACTTTGCAAATGAACTCACAAATAAATAAATTTTATTTACCAAGTATAACTATATAAGTCTTGGTATTTATAAAAGATTAGCAGTCACCTGCCTTAAGACTTTTAATCTAAAATGCTTAGATGTGGACTATTATAGAACCTAAGTGAGTGCATATGTCCATAAAGAAATCTACTGTCCAGATCTCATGTTTCTAGCTTCAGTACTTAGGGTTAAGCAAGGACTTATCACGGTCGGAACAAATCGTTCTAAACAGATATAAAATTAAACGACAAATATTAAGATATGTTGGGTTCCCTTGTCTTATTATATAACCTTAACTTGAGCTGCAAGTTGACAGTAACAATTTCAACATAATATTAAAATAAAATCATGTAGAGAGAGTCCACAAATATATAATAAAACCTATTTTGTTACTTTACAAATATTACCTAGCTTTAAAAATGTGTATCACAAATTTATTTTTATATCTACCTTCTGAATATATATTTGTACTAATATAATAAAACTGAAGTTTGTTTTGTTGAATGCACTTATCTGTGAAACTTCTGGTTTTATGCAAATAATTATTTTTGTGGTGGATAGTCATTTATCAAGAGAGGCTTCATATAATCGCGCCGTGAGCACTAGCCATAAGTAATGCAGTTAGTTAGCCTTATGTAATGTGTAACCAAGGGCTATAAATAATGTTTTGATTCCTTTAATGTTTTACTATTGGGATAACCTTTTGACTACCAATTGAATTCATATTTAGCACATCGATTAGCTTATTTAAACTGAAAGCAAATCAGGCAATGTATACAATGGATCTATATCAGAGCTTCAACTTGAAAAGGGCCGTTATACCGTTCTTTACTAATAATTATATTAGTAAAACCACATAACAACAAAGCTTTTTTCTCTTTCTTGTGTAGATAAGTAAGTTTTACAGAGAGTTTCCGACATCGCCTAACGATTAATAAACAGACAAGAGCCATGAAGACAAGAGAATGAAAGAGAGATAACATGACTATAAGCACAGTATCACTGCTATGTACCAAACGTGGATAAACAACAGTTACCTATAAGTTCTATTTGGGGTGTAACGTTCTTAATTTTGACTGTATAATGTTTATCTGGTAATCCTTACGGGGACAGTAGGTAATCGTGTAAGCACCATAATTTATAAAATTAGGATGTTTCTCAAAAACTCTAATCAAATCAGCTCTGGATAAATACCTCTGTTCAGTGCATCAACAACCCGTATCTACAACCTCTGGTAGCACAGCGTTCACACCACAGCACACCCCGGTGCGTGCACCCCGTCGTAGTCGCTCTGTCGCTCTCGCTCGCACGTGGCCTCACGTGAAGTGTAGACGTGCTCGCCATAACTCCTACACACCGTGTGGTTTCCGATCAGGGTTGACTAGGGCCAAACACGGCTTTCTAGCGCTTGTCGCATCAGTCTTCAGGTCATCATTGGTAATGGCGGCCAAGCCAAGAGACCCATCACTCTCGCGCCAACCGTAGATCCCGAAGTCTCTAAGGGGGCGTTTATCCCACCGCTGCTGTCGGTGATATGCCAGGGTTATCACATAATATTACTTGGTTTATTTTCAGACGATTTCTAGCACAGAATTGAATTAAAATGTGAGCTACAGTCCTTTTTATAAACTAACCGTCGTTACACTTAATGTTTAACAACTGCCACTTCCTTTTCAACATATAATTGAAATTACTGTGCAATTAATTATAAAATATAAATAAAAAATCAACATTAATATTGAAATTAATTTTGCACAACACCAAATGATTTATTTTACACGAATAACAAATTTATTTTAATAACCAAACGCTGCTTTACAACATTCGTCAACAGATGGCGTATCAACAGGATGTAAATATAAGCGCATGCCATTTATTACCGTAAACATAAAAATAAGTGTCAGAATAATGTTATTTAATACTAATTGATTTTACTTTGAACGTTTCTGGAGTTATCTTAATAATGAAGCGATAAATTAAATACCCAATCTTTATAAAACAATGTAGCAGTCAATAAAGTGTCTAATATTCTAAAGTAGTGAAGTTCTCAGTTCTGTGTTCACAAATAGTTATTTAAATATCAATCTTAAATATTATTAACATTTTCGTAACAATATAATCATTATATTATATTAATTTGCGCCCATATAGGCATACCGAAGGTGCTAATAGGACAAGACAACTGGCACCTGCTTATAGCGAACGCAGTACGAAGAGGACCCAACGATCAACCAGTGGCGTCGCTTACGTCACTGGGATGGGTGCTACACGGCGCGCGCTCACGCATTTTGGGAAACACCGTACACTTCGTCAACGGTCTCTCCGCTACAGATGAAAACATAGAAGCACAACTGAAAGAATATTTCGCTCTAGAATAGCTCATAGTGAACCCACGTCGACCGAACTCGGACCCCGAGAAGCGGGCTACAGATATGTTAGAAAAACATACGAAACAGTTAGAAGATAGACACATAGAGACGGCTCTTCTGTGGAAACAAGAAGACATCGTCATGCCAGATAATTACGAGAACGCGGCAAGGAGGCTCGCGCACATAGAGAAGAAACTAGAGAGAAACATAGAGTTGAAAACAAGATATACAGAACAAATGAACTAGCTGCTAGAAAAGGGATACGCAGAAGAAGCTCCCACTGAATAGAACGCCAGGGAAGACTTGGTACCTGCCTCACTTTTATGTACACAACCCCATGAAGCCTGAGAAGATTCGTATAGTTCACGACGCCGCCGCGAAAACCAGAGGTGTGTCACTCAACGATTTCCTGCTCACGGGAACGTACTTGCTACAATCGCTGCCGGGGGTGTTAATGAGGTTCCGTTGACACCGCGTTGCCGTCTCAGCTGATATAACGGAAATGTTTATGCAGGTGAGAATACGCCCAGAAGACAGAGACGCGCTGCGTTACCTGTGGAGAGATGACCGGCGGGAGGGACCGCCCCAGGAATACCGTATGAAGTCCATTATCTTCGCCGCGGCAAGCTCACCGTGTACAGCTAACTATATTTGCGAAGAATTGGAACGCTCGCAAGCACGCAGAAGAGTACCCAGAAGCAGCAGAAGCCATCATAGACAACCATTACATGGATGACTATCTGGACAGCTTCAAGGACGAGCAGGAAGCGACGAGCACAGCGTCACGGGTGCGAGACATACACAGACAAGCGCACTTTCACCTCACGAAATGGGTGTCGAACTCTAGAAACGTCATCGAAGCAATAGAACCAAGTCAACATCGCCAGGAGACAGTCGGCCTCGCCAGCAAGGGGCAAGAAGAGAAAATTATCGGCTTGATGTGGAAAACAAGCACGGACGAGCTCTACACTACACTCGCACGGCTTCCAGACGGCCTCATCGGCACCGAAGCGCCTACCAAACGAGAAGCGTTGAAAATAGTTATGTCGCTATACGACCCACTCGGCCTCGCATTGCCCGTGACTGTTCGAGCCAAACAGATACTACAGGAAGCCTGGCGACTCGGTACGAACTGGGACGAGAAGTTTGACGAAAGCCTCAGAGTACAATGGGCATCGTGGATACAACACTTAGAACAGTTGAAGTCGATACGCATCCCGCGGTGTTACCCTGGATACAGTGACGCCTGTACACTCCAAGTACATGTCTTCACGGACGCCAGTGAAGCAGCCTACGCGACAGCGGTGTATTGGCGAGCGATTACACCAGATGGGCGTGTACACGTGACGCTCGTTATGGCGAAGGCGAGAGTGGCACCGCTTAAGGTGGTGTCAATCCCGAGACTCGAACTGCAAGCCGCCGTCATGGGTACACGAGTCGCTCAAGCGGTAATAGAAGAACATCGCGTCAAACCCGATGCCGTCGTGTACTGGACGGACAGCAAGACCGTACTGACGTGGATTAGAAAAGGAGCGCGAGCGTACAAACCATTCGTCGCACACCGCCTAGCCGCCATAGAAGAGCATAATAAAGTTGAAGACTGGCGCTGGGTACCAACGAAAATAAACGCGGCGGATGCGGCTACGCGCGACGTGCCGGACAGCTTTAACTCCGAAAACGAGTGGTACACCGGACCGTCGTTCCTGTACGAAGATCCGTCACTATGGCCCATAGAGAAGCACATCGCCCCTGACGCGACAAGCGAAGAGCGCACGATGACAACTGTAGAGAAACGTCAAACACATAGAATTATAGAAGCCGTACCGGACCTGTATAGATTTTCCAAATGGGAAAGGCTCTTACGAGCAAGAGCAAGAGTTCTACAGTTTATAGCTTTGTGTAAGAAAACCGCAGAGAAGGTTCTATACAAAAGAACGCAGAAAAATAGACAGAAGGATCCAGATTGGCGTCACGTGACGAAGACGAAGAACAACACCAAGTCGGGCAGAGCGGCACCTCGTCCAGCCGCCGACTCCCGAAACTTCGTACTTCTCCCCGCAGAACACACCCGCGACGCCGAGGACCTTCTTGTGAAGGCGGTACAAGAGGACTCTTTCGGCGCCGACCTTCGGGAGCTGCGGCGCGGAGGAGGTGTCGCCAGAGACAGCCGCCTGTTTTCGTTACCCGTGGAGATGAACAACGGAATGATCACTCTACGCAGTCGTATAATAGCTACAGAAGAAATCTCCGAACAGACAAAGAGACCGCCAATCTTAGACGGCGATCATCGTATTACGCAGCTATACATAGATTGGACACATAGAAAAATACATCACAGCGGTACAGAGTTGGTAATCAATGAAATACGCCAGCACTATTGGATTCTTCGCTTGCGGCCGACTACAAAGAAAATAGTGCATAGATGTCTACCGTGCCGCATTAGAAAAACGCAGCCACCCGAGCCAGCCACCGGTGACCATCCGAAGACACGCCTTGCTCACGATCAGAGGCCTTTCACCTACACGGGCCTTGATCTCCACAACTCACGACAATGACCTCTCCTGGCCGTAAAGCGCTTGAAAGCGGATATAAATGCTTGAGATGTCATGTCGCTTACGACATCTAAATGTACGGCACGTGTGGCCATACACACAAATAAACAAATGTATCCCTTTGTGGAGTGATAACCACGGCCCTTTGTAGGTCTAACACTAATGGGACCTGCATAGTCCACACCACTTCGCAGGAAAGGTCGGCTAGCGTTGACCCTGACTGCAGGCAACTGGCCCATTAGTGGAGGAGTGATCCGAGGAGCATGACGAATGCAAGTAGAGCATTTGCGGATATGTTGTCTTATGACAGTCTTTGCATTTAGAATCCAGAATTTGGATCTTAGATAATTTAAAACTAATTGTGGTCCACCATGTAAAGTGCGCTCGTGGGCGTCGGCTATCAAAAGAGATGTAAAGTGAGACTTCTGAGGAATTATTATTGGATGCTTGACATTTTCATGTATATTAGCGTTATGTAGTCTACCACCAACTTTTAAAGTTTGATCCAAATCTAAAAACGGATTGAGCGAATTTAGTTTACTTTTCTTATTTACCTTTCCTGTTTTTCTTATACTTTCTATTTCTTCATTAAAATGTTCCTTTTGACAAATTTTTATACATGTAAATAAGGCTTCATTAATTTCTAAATATGTTAAGTTAGTATTACAATTTTTACGTTTTAATTCTTTGATCTTTAGAAATGTTCTACAAAATGCAATGATTCTAGTTAGTTTCCTCAAAGTCGAAAATTTTGTTATGATTTCATTTTCTTTATGCTCATTTGTAACTAAATTGCAGGTTAAGGTGGATTTTCGCTCTTCTAAATTAGTACTATCTATTATTTTCTCTTTACCATAATTTATTGATTCATTCGATAGCCAACTAGGTCCCTTAATCCATAACTCTAGCTGTGACAATTCAGCCGGTTTAACGCCTCTTGACGCACAATCTGCAGGATTGTCTTTAGACTGTACATGCGACCACTGTTTATTATCCATTACGGTTAGTATTTCAGACACTCTGTTGCCAACAAAGGTCTGCCAACGACTCGGATGGCTGCTTAGCCAAGCCAGAACCACCGAGGAGTCAGTCCAGGCATGAATGTCATCTCTACCAATCTTCAAGGTGTCCGAAACTTCAGAAAGAAGTTTTGACAGCAGCACTGCGCCGCATAGTTCCAAACGTGGTATGGATACCACCTTGACTGGGGCCACCTTGGTTTTCGATGCTACTAAACTGACGTGAACACCACCGTTATGATCTATGGTCCGTGTGTAAACCACTGCTGCATAAGCCATGTTGAACGCGTCACAAAAACCTTGCAATTCAAGACGCACATTGTCCTTGGCAGTACCGAGCCATCTTGGCAACTGAAAACCTTGTATGTGATGGAGGTTGTCTCTAAAATCAATCCAATCCCTTAACAACCTTTCGGGCAGTTCATCGTCCCATCCTATACCTGCGAGCCATAAACGCTGGATAAATACTTTGGCTGTCGTTATTACTGGAGCGATCCAACCCAAAGGATCAAATAAACGAGCTATGTCGGAGATGACCTTTCTCTTGGTCACCGGCAATTCCAGCGGCAGCAGGTTCACAGTATATTTAAAGTTATCTGTTTTTCTGTTCTACGTTAATCCTAAAATTTTCATAATGGTGTCTATTTTAAATTCTAAATTTTGATTGTCTGATTTATCTTTTGTCTTATCTAATAAACTATAATTATTGCTTGACCATTTCTGAAGCTGAAAACCACCGCGACCAAGAAGCTCGTTCATTTGACTGTAAATCTATTCACCTTCAGCAATAGATTCGCAGCCCGACAAAAAATCATCGACGTAAAAATGATTGAGTATACGGTCTGAAACCATAGGGAAACTACCTCCTTCATCACGGGCTAATTGCTGTAGAGAACGCACAGCCAGATAAGGTGCAGGAGTGGTACCAAAAGTGACGCGGCATAAACGTAGATGCTTTAATTCTGAATTAGGATCGTCGCGCCACAAAATGCGTTGATAATCTACGTCTTCTGCAGAAATCCTCACCTGCCTATACATTTTCACAATGTCTGCTACGAGACATATAGGATGGCGACGCCACTGCATTATTACATGCCGTAGATCTGGTTGTAGAGTTGGACCAACCATCAAGTCGTCGTTCAATGATACCCCATTGCATCCCGAACAAGAGGCATCAAAGACTACCCTGACTTTAGTCGTGCTCTTATCACTGCGGATGACTGCATGGTGCGGTAAATATACAGCATCCTTGTGTCTCTCCGAGTCTGGAACAAACTCTGCATGTCCCAGATGAATATATTCATTGATGACAGCACTATACTGAGTCTTCAATTCAGGGTTCTTTAATAATCGCTTCTCCAGCATGAAAAAACGTTTACGAGCTATAGCTTCTGAGCCACCATATTTGCTACGCGGGTCGGTAGAATTAAACGGCAATCTAACTACGTATCGCCCCGAGGCGTCTCTAGTGGTTGTATTACAGTAGAAATCTTCACACTTTTGCTCTTCTTCTGTTAACCTAGCTTTACTCACTGCAGACTGATCTGATTCTAATTCCCAAAACTTGCGTAGCAAATCATCTGTGTCTAGGCTTACAATCGCGTTGTAACATACTGGCCGTGAAAACGATGACTTCTGGATTTCACCTGACAAAATCCAGCCCAGTTTAATCTTTTGGGCAATAGGCAAACCTGGAGGCCCCTTGACTAAACCTTCCAATAAGACTTCGCTGACCACACAAGTACCCAACAACAAATCCACCTTACCTGGTGTATCAAAAGATGGGTCAGCGAGCTCAGAGGATGAAAACGGTCTTCCTTTCAGGAAGACATGAAGTAAGTCTTCTTAGAACAAATGCATCGACATTTAAAACAAAGGTGGGATCTAGGCGAGATTGTAACTTTATATGAACCATCCACTTGGAGGGTATTGACACCCCGTTATCGTCGCCTAGTCGAGCTATGTCGGTATGAGCAGATCGTTTCTTCAAGCCGAGCAACTGTACTGCAGCCTCTGTGATAAAAGAGGCTTGAGAACCTTGATCCATCAAGGCTCTTAGAACCATAGCAGTGCCAGTGTAGGTCTCGACATTCACCAGAGCTGTGGCTAACAGCCCATGGCTATAAGTATCTGCATAGCAAGAAATGGGCTTGATACTCTCGCTTTGAGTAGACGTAGCAGCTGCTGTAGCAACTACAACGTTCTTGTCCACAGAGCCATCACTAGGCTCAGTAGACTTGCCGGTCTTTGGGTGAAGCAGTGTGTGGTGTTTCCGTTTGCAAACATGGCATTTAGTAGTTTGGCGACAAAAATATACCGAGTGACCTTTACTTAAGCAATTGAAGCATACATTATTGGCTCGGACAAATTCACGACGTTCGTCAGAGTCCTTTTTAGCAAATTGCTTACAGTGACATAATTTGTGATCTTCAGAACAAAATATGCAAGATAATTGGGCAGCAACGTGAAATGACGTGGTTTTGTTGCGATTAGATGTTGGTTTCGTCTTACAATCTAAATATTCTAAGGACCGAAATCGTGATTCTAAGAATTCTTTAAATTCTTGAAATTTAGGTAGCTCATCTGAAACACTAATATTTGATTCCCATAATTTTCTAGACTCGTTATCTAATTTCGAACTAATTATGAAAATCACGATTACGTCCCACGAATCAACATCAATATCGAGAGTTCGTAACCCATGTAGACATTCAACAGTTGTATCTAAAAGATGTTTGATCGCCGAAGATGACTCCTTAACGATAGCGGATTGTTGTATAAAACGTTTTAGCATACAGTTGGACAGGAATTTCTTATTGTCATAACGTTTTGTTAACACTTCCCATGACTCTCTGTAGTTAGATGCAGTAACTGGTGTGTGCCGTAGTAACTGCTCTGCTTCACCAGACAAGTGAGCCTTTAAATAATGGAGTTTTTGGACGTCATCAATGGCATCATTTTTATCAATAAGTGATACAAACAAATCACGAAATGAAGTCCATTCCGTATATTGGCCGGAAAATGTGGGTAGGCTGATTTTAGGTAGTTTTACGTTGCATTTACTTTCAATTGATTGTTTTTTAGTATTGCTATTTAATTTAAGTTCTTTTAATTCACTTTTATATGTTATGTAAATATCTTCTGTCTTGTCATAAATATCTGTTGTAAAATAAGTATTTTTCATGTCTGTAGTTGTAGCTATTTCTATTATTTTTTTGTGTGTATCTACAAAACCTTTCCACTGTGATTCTAATGTTTCTAAACGTGTTTCAATATATGATTGCGTTAATCGATCTTTGGGTGACTTCTTAAAATTAACTCTTCCTCTCTCTATTATACTTTTAGCATCTAATTGTAATTTGAGTAACGACTCCATGTTTAATAATAACAATGCAATAAATCTAAATGTAAAATACAATAAATTACCCAAAGCTCTAAATTAATTTGTTTCTATTTACCAGACAAAACTACTAAACAACTACTTGCTACAACAGATTTGATAAGAGATTCAAGTTGAATTTCTTAAAGACAGAAATATTCTAAGTTACTGATCAAATTACGAAAATTTTACAAGTGTTTTTAAAATATCAAACTCAGAAAAAAATCGGGCATAGGTTCCCCGTAGTATCACTTTTTACTAAATTATTCTAAGTCTACAAACTACTTTAACTATGTCTAAGATTACTTCTAAATTTAACTAAGTATAAAAGCAATAAAACTTATAAGTCCCAAATTTAGCAAATATTTTCTAAGTCCAAAACACTTCACTATTCGCTACGTAAAATTAAACGATTAACTACTGTTTCACTAAAGATTTCACTTATTTCTGCACTCGTAATAATGTCAAAGTTACTCACAGTTTGCTGCTGCCAAACCTGATCCACGTCTTGTCACTGTTGTCGTCACGTCTGTAAACACTCCCAGCGCCCTCTCGCGGTGCCTCATACACAACTCGATAGGATGACAGCGCCCTCTGCCGCGTGATTCGGCACACCTCGTCTGCACTCCAAACAGCGCCTTTCGCCCAAATCGTCAGTCTTGCAAAGGGACTGGTGGCGCCCTCTATAATGACGTCTCGCTCCAACTGGTGCGCCCTCCTTCGTAGCTGCTCCACAATTCACTCGCGACGCGCGCGCGATAGTAGCACTTCAGTGGAATCGCCACTGGTTTCTGTGCTGATACTCAAAAATTCACGGCGCGATAATACAAACAACGCTCGTGACGCGCGGGATCCGACTCGATAAGACCACTTTGTACAGTGAATCCAACGACCGACCAAGGGAACGAAATAAAACACGAAATCGTTCCCAAGCAAGAGACATTTATTCATTCAATCGCCGGTGCTATATATACTAGCCTCGGAAAACTTTGATAGCGCGGTTCAGGATCGAACAGCGCCATCTATCGAATTATGATGGAACTATTATAACATTTAACAGTGATATTTCCTATGTGGTCTTGAAATAGCAATTTCGAATCATGAGTTACACCCAGGTCTCGTATTGTATGACATCTTTCGAGTTGTAATCCCTTTAAAAAGTATTGGGATGGAATGATGTTAGTTTTTCTGCTAAAAGTAACAACTGAGCATTTGGATGGGTTGAGGTCGAGTTTATTGATTGCACAGTACTCAGATAAACGAGTTAAATCACTTTGGAGAGCGCGAACATCAGTACTGTCTAAGATAGCTGAAAAAATCTTCATATCATCCGCGAAACACAATAGCTGAGAGTAGTGGAAGCATTGATCGATATCATTTACAAATATGAGGAATAAAAAAGGCCCAAGTAATGAACCCTGAGGAACATCACTCGGCACCAAAACCCAGCTCGAAATGTAGTTATTGACCACAACTGCTTGAGAGCGATTAGATATGTAAGATGAGAACCAGCTCTTCTCTCAACTTAGCAAGTCTCCTCTTATCCCGATATGCTCTAATTTACAAATTAACCTGTTGTGGTCAATTCTATCGAAGCACTTGGAATAGTCAGTGTAAATGACATCAACCTGTCTCCCTCTACTCATGGCGTCAGATATATAGTCATTCATCGTCAGAAGCAGGAGTCGCAGTCTGCAGTCGTGGAGCAGCACGGGTCCTCTCGTATTGTTTTAAATTGTGGGTATTCAACGTGTATAATAAGGAATACTCGTCAATTGAATTATTAGAATTACTAGGTAATAATTAAGGCTGACTTCAACAGCAGCAAACACTGGCGGCGCGCCCAAAGCCTCACCGACATGTTCTGGCGCCGTTGGGTGCGCGAGTACCTACTCGAGCTGCAACACCGGCGGGAGTCCCATGGGTCTGGGCTCAACCTCGTATTCGGCGACCCCGTCCTGATTGCCGACGGCCAACTCCCGCGCAACACCCAGGTGTTCCAGGTAGACGGCCACAACTCGACCGCGCGGCTGGCCGCGCGGTCGAGTTGTGGCCGTCTACCCGGGCGCCGACGGCGCCATACGCACTGTCGAGGTGCGCACAGCAGCAGGCGTCCTCAAACGGCCAGCTAAGAAGCTGGTCCCCCTGCCCAAGTGACGAGGCGTCGCTCACCGGGTGCTCTGCAGCACCGCCACACGACGGGTCGCGCGCGTTGCTGCACGGCGGGAGAGATTTTCGTGACAGACATTAAAAACTATGACAGTGAATAGTGTATTCGAAACCACGAGTGAAAATCGTATAAAATCAGTGTTATCAAATCGTGCGGTACACCGGGTTCGGTTCCCGGATGCGTCAAAGTGATAAAATAACGCTAGAATAGTGAAAATTCGCAAATCATTAATAAGAAGTACTGTGTGGTGCATAAACATTAAAACGAATACTTGTGCTAACCGTAGGGACTAGATATCGATCATAAATAGTGTTATCAGTTGAAATAGATAAGAACTAATAGTTGATAACAGCTGTTTTGTTTACATAGTCGTTTTATAGTTTTATAAGTGTTTTTTAGCTTCGAATAGGCTTGAAATCATGTCTAGATACGTTTTTATTGCTATTTATTACCTTATATAGTTAAAATAAACATAATAACAAACATTTGCATGTTTATCATAAACTTTGTTCATGTACTATAATGTTTACTTAAGACAATTTGTATTTTACTTATGCATCGTAGGTTTTCCTGTAATAACTTAGAATTGAATAAAGATATTTTGATGGCGTTTGTTTCATTAGATGCTCCATATAGTTGCACACAACGGCCTACCAAAATTACACCGCTTGCTTGCCCGTGTTATATGGCATATAACAAAATTCAAACACTAAATTGCCCGTGTTATATGGCATATAACATCGCATCTCAGTATATTTTGCCCGTGTCATACTGTATATGACATGGCTCCCGCGGTCGAATGAGTGAGATATACTCGTCTCTGTCGCTCTAGGGCTTAGTTTGTATTATGTATCTCGTTTCTACGTTAAATTTCCCGTCATACTAATCCCAGTCGAGTTTCGACTCCGTAGAGAAATTAAAAAAAAAACGTTAGTTGTCAATGTTGTCATTGAGTGTTGAGTCGTTGCGGAATGTGTGAGTGTATATGTGCTGTTTTTTCTGTTAAATTTAGTTTTATTCTTTAATATCTATTGTGTTTATCAAGGTATGTAAATAACTAACACGTATATATAATAATTCCAGCATGAAATATAAGATTTGACTTTTTTCGAGACCTTAAGTAGATTTTGGCGCGCAACAGTGATTTTACTGAGAGCATGGGAACTCTTTCAGAAATGTTCATATTACTCAGAAGTGGTGAATGCTATCCGTATGATTTCTTTTTGTTTTAAAAGAATATGAGACTACTTATTTAGTGTTTATTTCTTTGTATGTTTAAAACTGTTATTAGTGCATTATATGGCCTTATCAAATTTAACATAAATTACGCCGCGTGGCGCCAGATAATGGTTTGGAATCAGAGGCCTGTAATTCATAAATAGGTATGTATAAACAAGTGTATTTTTTTATTTTTATCTTATTATCTAATATATAAGTAACGTAATTAAATATTAAAAACGATATGTCACCGCTTTAAGTTTTGAGGTATGAACTTATAAATACAAAGCGAGCTCTAAAACGCGCTATCTCAATTTCAAACGAGCATCACTCGACACCAGAGTCGTAATCTAAATAAACAAAGATAACATTGTATAGTTAGTTTCATAACAAACATAAATAATATAACACTTGACAACCTTTCAAAACAAATTGAGTCACAGGGACCGATTGTGTGGAACCCGACCCGCGCGCCGAGGCGATAAAAACGCGCGGGCATTTGATCGTTATCGCTTTCAAGTGGCCGGGCAGAGGGGCCGGCGTGGGTTGCGGCGCGGAGCAAGCAAGCGGATATATAACTATAGTATTTAATAGTTTTTTAATAGAAAATATAGTGGGCAAGCCCTTGTGTGACGACATTTTTCGATAGTTTTCTCGAATAACTTAGTGACGCAAACAGTTAGGTTTAGGTATTGTATACCGATAGATAGAACTTTTTGAAACCTATCTAGCTATGTATAGAACATATATGCATGTACCATAGTATCTAAGTTAATTACATGTATGTACTTTATCAAAGATAAAGATTTGCTGTGCATATGTTCGGTGCGGTGGTCGTCGTTAAGGTAAAGTTCCGAAGTACCTAAGCGACCATGTTTTCGGCCAGTTCGTTGGCGTCCCAACCTCCATCTTGTGACCAAGTAACCATATGTAACCACCAAGCACCGAACACTTGAACAGCATCGCTCCCAACGTATGAAGATGTTTTATTTCTGAAGCCCCGATAGATAGAAGCTATACAGTCCACACACATATAGAAGAACACACGTCGTCGTAGGAACATTCGCCAGTCACACACCACCAGCGCACTGTCGCGGACCAGCTAAGGTTCGATTCCTGGCATCCGTCAATAGCCTCCCTAGCTCCTAACTCCCTTTCGGTTACTCCAAACAAAGGTACGTGGTATATATCCCGAAAGACAATTTAAATAGGTGATGTATTCTTTCTTGTTTGTTTAGACGTCCAAGTTAGGTGTAAAAGTCCTGCTACTGCCTCCCCTGTGAGAATTAAAATGATATAAATTTACTTAATTTTATGTTGTTGTTTTTCTTAATTATTGGAGCCAATAGTTATTTTATGAAGAAACAGTCGCAAAAGGCAAAATACAAGTTTTACAGTTGAACAATATTTTAATAAAATTTACAACATGTACATTCGGGATTTCCAGATATTTGTAGGCATATTTTACTTTTAAGCGAGACATTGATGAAATCACTCGCACTAAGGGTTCCATACCATCATCTATAAAAGAAAATCATGTTTGTTTTATGTTTTTAGGGTTCCGTACCTCGAAATGAAAATACGGAACCCTTATAGGATCACTTTGTTGTCCGTCCGTCTGTCAAGACCTTTTTTCTCAGAAACGCGCAAAGGTATCAAACTGAAATTTATATCAAATAATCTACTGTCCCTTGAAGCTGTGAAAAAATCAAACTTCTAAGCCAACGCAATCAAAAGATACAGCCGTTTATGTAAATTTCCACAAATTTAGAAACTCGCAAGGGAATCAAAACCTACAGGGTACTTCCCGTGAACTCATAATCTTGAAATTTGGTACGAACCAACGTCTTATAGCACAGATAAAGGAAAAATTGCGAAGACCGTTTAGTAGTTACATACATACATACATACATACATATCGTCACGCCTTTTATCCCCGAAGGGGTAGGCAGAGGTGTATTTCTACACCCACTTTTCGCCAGATATACTTTAGTCCCACGTAATAAGGGGCGAGCCTATTGCCGTACCGGGCACATTTCCAGACTCCGTGCTGCTACTGAGAATTTCGTGAGAGGAAAACCCAATAACACTGCCCTACCCAGGAATCGAACCCGGGACCTCCCGATCCCACGCGCACATTTATGCCGCGAGACCAACGAGGCAGTCTAGTAGTTACATTATAAAATAAAATAAAAAAATAATAATTATAGAGGTACTAGCCCTTCCCTTATGAACGCGTAGGTATTTAATTGAAATTCATGACAAATACTCAAATCTGTAATATCTTTAAGCTGTAACAAAATCAACTTCTAAGTACTCAAAAGATACAGCTGTTTATGCCGCAAATTCTCGCAAATTTTCGAAACTCACAATGGAATCAAAACCTACAGGGTACTTACCGTGAACTTAAAATCTTGAAATTTGGTACAAGGCAACTTCTTATTGCAAAAATTAAGGAAAATTTTCCAAAAATGTAAATTTATTGTTACTATTCTATTCATCATGTAATAAAAACATTTTTTTTTTAATTTTAATGTTACTACCTCTTTCCTCATGAACGCGTAGAGTTATGAAATTGAAATTCATATCAAATACTCAAATCTATAACACCGTTAAGCTGTTATAAAATCAAACTTTTATGTCAACGCAATCAACAGGAACAGCAATTTAAGCATATCTTCAAACTCGCAACTACTTGTAAGGGAATCAAAACCTACAGGGTACTTCCCGTGAACCCAGAACCTTGAAAATTTGGCACGAAGCAACGTCTTGTAGCACAGATAAAGGATAAATTCCGATAACCGTAAATTTTTGGTTACATTAAATAATTAAAATATTTTTAATAATTTTAAAGGTACCAACTACCTCTTTCCTCATGAACCCGTAGAGGTATAAAATTGAAATTCATATCCAATGTTCAAGTGAAACCTAAAGGGTACTTCCAGTCAATCTAGAATATTGAAATTTGGCATAAAGCAACATTTTATAGCACATAGGAAAAATTTCGAAAACCTTAAATTTTTTGTTACATCACATATTTTTTGGTTTGTACGGAACCCTTCGTGCGCGAGTCCGACTCGCACTTGACCGGTATATTTAAGTTTCTGCCTGTTTATTAAGCTCGAGTAACAAATTGCTTAAAAATTACGTTTGTTTTAAGGCAAATATATATTCCTGTTCCAGCGTCCCACGCTTTTACAATCAAATATTATAATTAAAGGCACATAGTTTACACTTCAGTCCATAAATAGAGACAACTTGAACGATCCATTACTTATTTTTTGTTTTTACGTGCATTTATAAAAGCGTGTTTTCTAGTGTTTTTTAAACTATTAATTTATTTTATACTTTTTGGTCTTTGAAAACGAAATATTTTTAACATTTATACATTTATTTTAAGTTGGCGAATGAGCCCGCCTCCTCTCCATCTCCGCCAGTGCGTCTGTATTGCACGGTGTTTTATCTGTCAGCTTAGAACAATCTAGCTTTGCAATCTGGAGACCACTTAGTGATTGTACTCTACTTAGGGCCACATACGCCTGTCCAGCCGCAAAAGTACTGAACCCTAAGTACACCACTGCGTGGTCTACAATATATAATTGGTTTGTTATAACCTTGAAACCTGATCGTGTTCAAAGACCATTACGTGGCCCTTCTCATAAGTGCAAACACGACTATGATACGATACTCTATCATGGAATGCCAGTGCCTATCTTCCGGCTTCATCATCAGACCTTGAAACCTAATTGTAGTCAAAGTTCATTACGTGGCCTTTCTCACAAGTGCAAACACGACTATGATACGATATTCCATCATGGAATTCCAGTGCCTATCTTCCGGCTCCATCATCAGACCTTGAAACTTAATTGTAGTCAAAGTTCATTACGTGGCCTTTCTCACAAGTGCACACACGACTATGATACGATATTCCATCATGGAATGCCAGTGCCTATCTTCCGGCTTCATCATCAGACCTTGAAACTTAATTGTAGTCAAAGTTCATTACGTGGCCTTTCTCACAAGTGCAAACACGACTATGATACGATATTCCATCATGGAATGCCAGTGCCTATCTTCCGGCTTCATCATCAGACCTTGAAACTTAATTGTAGTCAAAGTTCATTACGTGGCCTTTCTCACAAGTGCAAACACGACTATGATACGATATTCCATCATGGAATGCCAGTGCCTATCTTCCAACTCCATCATCAGGTCAGGTCGACAGTACCATATTATTAAATTATCATCAGAACTACATACAGCTGCCAATTTTCATTACGCTACGACCCTTGGGAGATAGTTAAATTAGTTACCTTAGATTCCATTACATAGTTAGTTACATACACGACGACCTAATAAAAGCGTGTGAAAAAGTATTGTAGGTCACATTTTATTTCAGTTCTGTGCTAGAAATCGTCTGAAAATAAACTAAGTAATATTACGTGAGTGTTTTTATTATTATGGAGTCTGGACACAATATCCCTGGCGTATCGCCGACAGCAGCGGTTGGATAAACGCCCCCTAAGAGACTTCGGGATCTACGCTTGGCGCGAGAGTGATGGGTCTCTTGGCTTGGCCGCCATTACCAATGATGACCTGAAGACTGATGCGACAAGCGCTTGGAAGCCGTGTTTGGCGCTAGTCAACCCTGATCGGAGACCACACGGTGTGTCGGAGTTATGGCGAGCACGTCTACACTTCACGTGAGGCCACGTGCGAGCGAGAGCGACAGAGCGACTACGACGGGGTGCACGCACCGGGGTGTGCTGTGGCGTGAACGCTGTTCTGCTCTGAGTTCTACCAGAGGTTGCAGATGCGGGTTGTTGATGCACTGACTAGAGGTATTTATCCAGAGCTGATTTGATTAGTTTTTGAGAAACATCCTAATTTTATAAATTATGGTGCTTACACGATTACCTACTGTCCCCGTAAGGATTACCAGGTAAACATTATACAGTCAAAATTACGAACGTTACATCCCAAATAGAACTTATAGGTAACTGTTGTTTATCCACGTTTAGTACATAGCAGTGCTACTGTGCTTATAGTCATGTTATGCCGTCGGCTGGGGCTCTTGTCTGTTTATTAATCGTTAGGCCATGTCGGAAACTTTCTGTAAAACTTACTTATCTACACAAGATAGAGAAAATAGCTTTGTTGTTATGTGGTTCTAGTTCTACTAATGTAATAGTAAATTAGTAAAGAACGGTATAACTGCCCTTTTCAAGTTGAAGCTCTGATATAAATCCATTGTATAAATTACCTGATTTGCTTTCAGTTTAAATAAGCTAATTGATGTGCTGAATATGAATTCATTTGGTAGTCAATAGGTTATCTCAATAATAAAACATTAAAGAAATCAAAACATTATTGATAGCCCTTGGTTACACATTACATAAGGCTAACTAACTGCATTACTTATGGCTAGTGCTCACGGCGCGATTATATGAAGCCTCTCTTGATAAATGACTATCCACCACAAAAATAATTATTTGCATAAAACCAGTAGTTTCACAGATAAGTGCATTCAATAAAAGAAACTTCAGTTTTATTATATTAGTACAGATATATATTCAGAAGGTAGATATAAAAATAAAAATTTGTGTTACATATTTTTAAAGCTAATATTTATAAAGTTACAAAATAGGTTTTATTATATATTTGTGGACTCTGTAGGTGCCTACATGATTTCATTTTAACATTATGTTGAAATTGTTACTGTCAACTTGCAGCTCAAGTTAAGGTTATACCTATAATAGGATAAGGGAACCCGACATATCTTAATATTTGTCACTTAATTTTATACCTGTATAGAATGATTTGTTCCGACCATGATACGTCCTTGTTTAATCCAAACTACTGAAGCTAGAAACATGAGATCTGGACAGTAGATTTCTTTATGGATACATGCACTCACTTAGGTTTTATAAAAGTCCATCTCTAAGCATTTTAGGTTGAAAGTCTTAAGGCAGGTGACTGCTAATCTTTTATAAATAACAAGCCTTAGTGTTATACTCGGTAAATACAATTTATTTTAGTTGTGAGTTCATTTGCTAAGTTAGTTGCATCTATATTCAAGATGACAACCAGTGATAAACCAATAAAATTTAGTGCCAACCTTATTGCTTAGCTCTTGTGGGATACAAGACAGTTAGGAATATGATTATTAGGATAATGGTAAGTGGGTTTAAAGAACAATATGTGAAAATATCCATATTATCTCTTTTCCCATTAAGCAGTATTTATTCTTGGCAAATAAAAGTAAATGTATGGACTACTCATGCTTTATTTCTAAGTCAGTTTTGATTAGTCAGTTTAAATTTATTAATTCAGATAAACAATTATTAGTTGTGTAGGAATAAATAAGAATAACATTAGCACCAACTTAACAGTTAACAGTTTAAAATAAATATTGACATTATTTAGAAAATTCCCTTAAATATAAAGTCAAATAAAAGTATTGATATAAACTCATCACCATAATTATTAACTATAACAAACTGACTGGAATCATTTTTAGAAATAATACGGCACTAATCTTGCTTTGTAATATTGGTAGCTTGTAAATTTCTCTTTTATGGCTCAGTTGGCAAAGAGTTAAACAATTTTACAGCTTGCACTATGCCTAAAAATATTCAATATTGGATTAAACATGTTCTTACATGAATAATAATTATAGCACTAGTATTTTCAAAATCCTTGAATCTGCATGGTTTGAAATCATTTCATATTTATCTCCAACAGTCCGACTGTTCACGGCTGAACATAGGCCTCTCTTGGTTCTTGCCATTTTGTTTTCCTGTTTGATGTGGATAAAACTTATTTTGAATATATTAGGTTTTAACAGTTTTATCAAAACTGCAAAATATGGGTATCCCGATAACTTTATATTTGATTATCTAAAATGGCACTGTCAGACAGAACCTGAGAAAATTCAGTGTCTTTTGTATTTTACCTTATGCGTAAAATATGGGCTCCAACACTGTTGTAGCTAAGATAACTATAGACCAATGCACAGGTTGAACATGCCTGATATATAGATATAGCTTAATAGACCGGACCACTTTGTAAGAGTAGTATTTTATTTCATCTACAGTTACGAAGGTTCATGGAACTAATATTTGGGTGGGAAATGTTGCCTACCACCTGTCTTTTGAGTGTTGCAGGTTGGTGATGACATCCTGGCAGATGACCTGACCTTGGTGTGAAGAGAGGATGGACGAGCGGTCCTTTACTGATTGGTATGTATGGATGACGGTGGCCCGCCCTTTTGACGTCAGTGGTTTTGTGTGTGGGCTACGTGCACACATGCCGCATGAGTGCTGTACTGAGCTGGAGTCAAGCATTGTTTGCTAACCTTTGTTGATCAACATCAACAACTGTATGAGCAGCTTGACCGTATGGGCGGAGGATTCGTCAGATACCGATTTACGTGGGGAGGCCTCTTCCTCCTCTACTGTCGTTGTTGGACCTATGTAATTGCATTGTATTGATATAACTGATCATGACGAACGATGATGATTGTTTTATGTATATGCATTGATGTGTTTTTGAGGCAAATTTTGCATTTATGTGTTTGAGTAAAATTTTATTTTTCCTATCCAACATCCTTCCCAAAATGCATGGCTGGCCACCATGCGTATCTTTGATCCTGGTCTTGTTGGCTAGATCCCGTGATGGGTGATGCCGCGTGGGCTAAAGCGACCCTATGTGGGTGATGCCGTTTGTGGGCTAGATCCCTATGTGGGTGATGCCTGTGTGCGCTAGATCCCATAATCGGTGATGCCACGAGTTGGCTTAGCCATTGGCGAAGCATTGTTTCCTAGATCCCGTAATCGGTGATGCCACGAGTTGGCTTAGTCAAGGGTGAAGCATTGTTTGTTAGATCTCGTGATGGGTGTGGACGCATGCCACAGGCTAAGATCCTATGACTAGGTGAAGCCTTGTAAATAACTTTTAGTTCATTCTGTATGATAAACGCTTATTTATGTAATTTTTATATTCATTCTTTTTGTTTAAATGCTGTTTATTCTGTAACCGTTAAATAATCAGCGCGCTGGATCAGAATGGCCGTATGGGCGCAAATTAATATATAATGATTATATTGTTACGATAATGTTAATAATAGTTAAGATTGATATTTAAATAACTATTTGTGAACACAGAACTGAGAACTTCACTACTTTACAATATTAGACACTGTATTGGCTGCTTAGGTAACTGTTTTATAAAGATTGGGTATTTAATTTATCGCTTGATTATTAAGATAACTCCAGAAACTTTCAAAGTAAAATCAATTAGTATTAAATAACATGATTCTGACACTTATTATTATGTTTTCGGTAATAAATAACATGCAATTATATTTACATCCTGTTGATAGCGCCATCTGTTGACAATGTTGTACAGCAGCGTTTGGTTAATAAAATAAATTTGTTATTCATGTAAAATAAATTATTTGGTGTTGTGCAAAATTCATTACAATATTAATGTCGATTTTTGATTAGTTTATGATTAATTGTACAGTAATTTCAATTATATATTGTAAAGGAAGTGCAGTTGTTAAAAATTAAGTGTAATGACGGTTAGTGTATAAAAAGGACTGTAGGTCACATTTTATTTCAGTTCTGTGCTAGAAATCTTCTGAAAATAAACAAAGTAATATTACGTGAGTGTTTTTATTATAATAGAGTCTGGACACAATAACCCTGGCGTATCGCCGACATATACATACAATCACATATTCTGAGAAAATTGTAAGCGTCTACTTGTTACCGTTAGTAACATTGAGCCAAAAATACGAAAAATAACACGTCTATTGTATGTCTCCCCTTAATATTATTTTTATTTTTTATTATAGTACTAGAGGACGCCAGCAGCTACGCCTGCATTTTTTTTTTAATTTACCCGTTTTGGCTGATCCCGTGGGAATTTCGGGAAATCCCTTCTTAGTCCACCCCTAAGGTCCCCAAGGAACATACATGCCAAATTTCAGCTTCCTGCTCCCGATAGTTTCGGCTGTAGCGTGTCTGTCAGTCAGTCAGTAACGCAAGGATTTTATATATTAAGATTTGTTGTTATAGCGGCAACAGAATTACATAATTTGTGAAAATTTCATCACGGTTGATGAGATACAGCCTGCTGACAGACAGAGAGACAGCGGAGGCTTAGTAATAGGGTCCCGTTTTTATTAACACGCTTTTATTAGGTCGTCGTGTATGTAACTAACTATAGTTGGTGCCACGAGAAGATAGACTTTTTGTAAACAAACATTCAGGGCTTCACAACCTTTTTCAAACAGTTGTGTTTTAGATTGTATACTTTTTGAACAGTCTTTTTTTTTCAATGCCTAATTATGGCTCAAAGTAGCTTACCTATCCTAAAATATTAAATTAATGACCAAAAATGAATAATATTACAGATAACTAGCTAGTACATTGCATAAAATTTTCTAGGCATGAAAATTTCATATTGTCTGTGAATGAAATCCTCAGAATAAACTTAAACAAAATCCATTAAAAGTTACGGTAGTCTGAAAACGCAATTTCTTTTTTAGGTAGGTATAAACAATTTTCTGCGCGACTAATAGTTTGTCATCTGCTATTCTGCACCCGCTTTTTCGAGATGCCGGCAGCGGAAAGAGCGTTGCGATCCTATAAACTTGTATTTAACTTTTAAATTTACCCCTTCTTGACAACTAAAAAAAATAATTTTGTCCTCTGATAAATGCATGTTAAGCCCAAGAATGTAACATTTTAATAAAGTAACGCCAAATGTTGATATTCTAGGCGTCAGTACCTCAAAACATTAAAAGATCCCGTTGACAGCGCATAATATCGATAAAAACCCGATCTATTGACATATTAGTTTCCAATGACACGTATCTATGTACCGTTGAGCTCATTGGATTTGACATTATTTGTTTTTGACAGAACTATCGCTAAGTCACTTAGTAGAAATTCTTTGTTTACAAAAAGTCCATGTTCTTGTGGCAGGGACTATATGTAATGGAATCTTAGGTAACTAATTTAACCATCTTCCAAGGGTCGTAGCGTAATAAAAATTGGCAGCTGTATGTAGTTCTGATGATAATTTAATAATATGGTACTGCCGAACTGATCTGATGATGGAATCGGAAGATATAACCTGGAACTTCATGATGGAAAAACGTATCATAGCTGTTTTGGATTTCTTATAAAAGTCTTGTAATGAACTTGACTACAAATGAATTTGACTACAATTAGGTTTCAAGGTCTGATGTAAGCCGGAAGATAGGCTCTGGCATTCCATGATGGAATATCGTATCATAGTCGTGTTTGCACTTGCGAGAAAGGCCACGTAATGAACTTTGACTACAATTAGGTTTCAAGGTCTGATGATGAAGACGGAAGATAGGCACTGGCATTCCATGATGAAATATCGTATCATAGTCGTGTTTGCACTTGTAAGAAAGGCCACGTAATGAACTTTGACTACAATTAGGTTTCAAGGTCTGATGATCAAGCCGGAAGATAGGCACTGGCATTCCATGATGGAATATCTTATCATAGTCATGTTTTCACTTGTGAGAAAGGCCACGTAATGAACTTTGACCACAATTAGGTTTCAAAGTCTGATGATGAAGCCGGAAGATAGGCACTGGCATTCCATGATGGAATATCGTATCATAGTCGTGTTTACACTTGTGATAAAGGCCACGTAATGGACTTTGAATTATTTAAATATTTCGAATAAAATAAAATAAAACATTTGCTAAATATTCATAAACATTTTTCAAATTTCATAAAAACCAAAGACAACAGCAAAATGATCGCAAGAACTGTGCCTGCTTCTGAGTCGAGTACCATACTTCATAGCGTCCACTGATCCGGAGAACTTTTATTACAGTTTGCTGGTTCAGTATATACCTTATAGCTCAGTTGCAGAACTGTTACAAGGATTTTATAGTGCAAGAGAGGCTTTCTTAGCTCGGGAAGAACAGTTGAAGGTAATTAGCGGTCACATGGAGCTGAAAATTGCATTCAATCAAGTACACGCATTTCAGATCCTCGAAGAGCCTCCAGTATTGGATAATATTGAACACAATGAAGACTATCCAGAACAGACTATGAATAATTATCAATTCGAATCAGCACGACAGGCTATGAATATGGACCAAGGACAACTATTCAATAGTATCACGTCAAACATACAGTCGCAACAACAGGGCGATCAACAAAGGTTTAAACTTTTCGTAACTGGTGGCGCTGGAACAGGAAAAACGTTCTTGTTTAACTTGTTGAAAAATCAAGTGAACAGATGTTACGGGAAGCAGGTTACAATGATTGGCGCTTTGACTGGAGTTGCAGCACGACTTGTAGATGGCTCTACACTGCATAGCTTGCTGAAATTACCAGTTCAAAGAGACGGCGTCTTAGTGAACATGCCTCAACTCTCCGGCAACTTCTTCAGAATTATGCGTCAACAGTGGCAAAATGTAGAGTTCTTCTTCGTGGACGAGATATCTATGGTTCCGTATGAGATGTTGTGCATGATAGACGCTCGTTTACGCCAGCTAAAGTATTACGATGAACCCTTTGGCGGCATAAACGTTATGCTCTTTGGCGACCTCTTGCAGCTTCCGCCAGTGCGTGGTAAACAGGTGTTTCAACAACCGGACCACATGAGACCAGCAACTCATTTATGTCGGCTTTTCACATTAGTCAAACTCAGACAAAACATGCGCCAGCGAGGAGACACGACATTCACCGACACGCCTTGAGGGTCGGAGAGTTGAACAGCGAGCATCTCGCAGTATTGCTGACTAAGGTCTCATCAAATGCTACCGGCGAGTTTGCGCTTGAAAAAGCACTGCGTATTTATCCAACAAACAACCAAGTAGAGAAGCACAACAATGAAGTTCTTAAATTTTACGAACAAAAAGGAACTCAAATAAATGTACGACAAAAAGGCTCAAGACCAACTTATTGACGCGATCCGAAACCTTGGAAATACTACAATAGAGTCCAATATTCTCAGCGATATAAATAAAACGGGTGGACAACCGAGTAAATTAAAAATTTTCAAAGGGGCTAAAATCATGTTGCGATCCAATATAGACGTGGAGAAGGGGCTAGTAAATGGCAGCATCGGATTCATCTCGGACATCGTCTGGCCGCACTTAAGACGTGACCAAATCTATGAAACCGACATACCGTCCATCAAAGTTAATTTTGGAAACGACGCTGAGCACCTAATTCAGCCTATAGGCATCCAGTTCCCGACCAAGAATAGCTACGGTACGGTGGAAATGCGCATGCTCCCAGTGATTTTAAGTTGGGCATCTACCGTGCACAAGATGCAAGGCTGTACGGTAGACGACGCAGTGGTGTACTAAGAGTCCCGTACTTTTGCGGCTGGACAGGCGTATGTGGCCCTAAGTAGAGTAAAATCGCTTAGTGGTCTCCAGATTGAAGAGCTAGATTGTTCTAAGCTGACATATAAAACACCATGCAATACAGACGCACTGGCGGAGATGGAGAGGATGCGGGTACATTTCGCCTACTTAAAATAAATGTATGTTAAAAATATTTCATTATCAAAGACTAAAAAGTATAAAATAAATTAATAGTTTAAAAAACACTAGAAAAACACGCTTTTATAAATGCACGTAAAAAAGAAAAATTATGGATCGTTCAAGTTGTCTCTATTTCTGGGCTAAACTATGTGTTTTAATTATAATATTTGATTGTAAAAGCGTGGGGCGCTGGAAAAGAAAGACGTTCTTGTTTAACTTGTTGAAATATCAAGTGAATAGATGTTACGGTAAGCAGGTTACACAGATTGGCGCTCTACCCTACGCTGTTTTAAAGTTCAGGAACCAATCTAGTTTCAATTTAAATCTGTATAGAAAGTTTGCATACTTGGTTAAAATATTTATTTCAAAGTCGTCTATTACTTTGATGCAGTTTATGAGTCCGTCAGTGTATTTCAATTAAATAACTAAGAAACATGGTACGGGTTCTGTTTGCAAAACAATCGTAGCCGGTGTTATCAAACAAACGACCATCTCAAAAAAGGACCTCGAGTTTTCAACTGTCATTTTAAAGGGATGTAGAGAACTTTTCCTAGCGAGACTGAAATCCATATTAATATAAATGCCAAAAGTCCATAATAATACGAAGGCAAAATTGGGTATGGTGAAGCGTATAAACTACTCAATGCTATGAGAAGCTTCCTCTTGGTTGCCTGACTGCTTCAGAAGACACCAATGTACTCTTTAGTTTTATTTTCTTCTGTGCCTATGTATTTTTCATAAGAAAAGCGGGAAAATATTGATACTGTTTTATTTATTTATTTATTTAAAAACTTTTTGCACATACAAACTGTACAATGGTGGACATAATGCCTTGTGGCATTCTCTACCTGTCGACCCTTAGGTAGTGCAGAGATAAATGTGGTTTTAAGCGCTATCAGACCAAAACCACAAAAGAATAGAACATATAGTGTGCTTTGTCACCACCAAGTGGGAGTTCACCAAATTGCCCGAAATTCGGCATTAATGAACAACTAGAAAATACTAGAAACATGATACCTATTATATTAGAATGATTTATCGTTTTTATCAAAATACAAATGCCTGCACAATGTTCTAAATCTGTTTTTTTTTTAACTTTTTAAATTCATCTCCTTTTACCTTAACAACAAGAAAAACTTTCGGTTCAATGTTTACTGACACTACGTGCCGTACCAACTTTCTATTCAAAGCTAATATTAGCGCCGTTTCGTTATATAATTAAGTCTAAACAAAGCCGATTATGAAGGTCTGATAAACATAAATACGTGACGCTTTTATTATCACGTTTCGAAGGATTAATTGAATATAAATTGACGTTACCGTGTTTGATGTGCTTGACAAAAGCCATGGCTTATGGTGGGTTCCGCTTGGAGCTTATTAAGCTGTAGACAAGGTTTACCGGTATTGCCAGTTATTTGAAGGCAAAATGACTTGGCCTAAGAACGAGGTTTGCCATCTTGGTTGGTTTTTATCTATACGATGCAAAAGTTTTTCACTATACCTATATATTATGTTTACCTTTATCTTGATTAGTATCATGGCTTAAAACTGTCAAGCCGTGCAGGTACACGCTCTGATAAACTAAATATTTTCTTTTTACATCGGCTTGACCTCTTTTTCGTGATAATTTTCGATCTATTTCGATAATGATCAAACCCGTTCTCTATAAACAGATTGAGTAAAAAATTAATTAAGAAAAGTGTAACCTCAAATACTACGAAATATTTAATAAGATCGAAACCTTATTTAAAGTGTCTTCGTTCGGTACCAAAAGGACCGAACCTTTACTTAATGTTTCGCGTAATTAATATTTACTCCGATGTCACTGCGTCCTTAATTTACTAAAATTAAATCATTTACTACACACGGTATAGTTACCATTTGTATTAATATAGTGCTTGCACATTTTATTAATTCTCAGCTGTACTGCGTCTCGTTTTTTTAGATTTTTCTTTAAAAAGGGGTTTCGCTCATAGGGTGACTTGACTTGCCCTTTGTAATAGATCGGTGATGCTAAGAGACCCACAGTTCTTGAAACGCCGCAGTATGCCCTAGCGTTATGTGAGGTAGTTATGCTGATCAAGTAAATGGATAAACGTCATCAGCGAAAAGATCCTTCGTGGGGCGCCAACACGGATGCGTCATAAAAAAAATGTTGACTCTTAGAGGGAGACCGCTTGTAACAACCGACAACACAACAGTTGTGGTACTTACATCAGTGCGCTACCGTGATTTGAAGAACACATAAAGGCATTGGTCCCGGGTCTCGTCTCAGGTCAAAGTTTTTGAATGGTCTACAAACTCCGACATCAGAGATGGCCACACACTCACAAGAAAAAAAGAAAATATTATAAAGATATAGGTTTTTTTATTTATTTATAGTCTCACGCCTGTTTTCCCGAAGAGGTAGGCAGAGGTGTAATCCCCCCGTGGGATATCCACCTTCTCGTGGTGGGGGGGCCCAGTAACCGTGGGTTTCAGGTGTACCTGAAACCCACGGTGAAGCTAAGCGGGATCCCGGGAAGGGACGCTCCACCTGGGCTTGGCTGAGGCCTGCGTAGGATGCGTCCCAAGGTGCGGGTGCGGAGGACGGTTCTGTCTGTCCCTCGCAGTCGGGTGCGGTCGCGGGAGGAGAGGCGTGTCGGTTTTGCGTTGCCGTGCGCCCTATCTCCCGCGAGCAAATGGGGGCGCACCATCGTTGCGTCGCGGTGGGGCCGCAGAGGAAGAGGAGATGCGGTGTTGCGTTACCGTCCTCCCTATCCTCCGCGGCCGCTAGGTGTTTTGGCGGCAGAGCCTAACACCGCCAAGGGGGTTTTGGTTCGGGGCCCGCCTGACCATCTGGCGGGCCAATACCCGACGGGGAGTTGCGAGGAATGCTTCGGTGATACCCGACCCTCCGACACATGGGTACATGAGGAACACGGGTTAGTTTTTAGTTAGTAAGTATCTGACAGTCCCCTTCGGCCTTCCCCCATGGCTGAGGGACTCCATGAGGATTTTCCAACCCGACACCAAAAAACAAAACCGGGAATCGAACCCGGGGCCTCCGATTAGCAGTCGCATACGCTATCCACTGGACCACGCAGGCAGTCAAATATATACGTATATGAATTGATTATTTAGAATGGAAGTACCTAACCTTAATCCTTAACAGGTCTGTGTAAATCGTCCCAAGAACACTGGCAGGGGCCTCCTCTTAAAACAGATTTAGATCACAGCCCATTATGCTAATACTCTGCTGATCGACAAACTTTACGTAGTTTCGAGAAATGTTGTAGCATTTTGCCTTTACAATTAAATACGCTATATATAACTAAGACAAGCAAATATTCAACAGCTTTACTTGGGACTTTAGTAGCAAACTAGTACGGTTCTTTAAGATCACCTCTGTTCTTTTAGTTGACTTACTAGAAAATTGAATAAAACTTATGCCAGTAAAGTTAGCTACAGCTGCACTCCAGGGATTCTTACGTAATACTTTGCTATACCCTTGATGCAACGCTACTTATCGATTTCGAGATCTTATAGTCCCAAGACACATAAATATAAATTCTACCTAGTCGCCGCTACTGTTTCATGTATTCCCTCAGCTTTACCCTGAATAGAAGTTATTCCCTACGCGATTTACCAGGAAATTATGTGAACATTGTTGCTTATAAAGACATATTATGTTAAGAACAAGTATTTTTCTTTATAAATGTAAAACTAATATCAGGAGGCAATTCGACATTGGCGCCGTTTACTGTCCTTAATTTGATATTGAATATTTAACGTTCGTCCGCAAGGTCTTGCTTACATCTCACTTAGAGCGTCGTTAAGTGTTTTTGAAAGTCGCCATTAGTGTGAAATATAAATTAATCGCCGTAGAGCGACGCTGCGGCGTCATCGGTATACGGCTTCTCAAGAGGTGTCTGGGGAACATAGAAATGCGTAGAGATTATTAGACTAAAAATAGTTAAGTACCTGCTTCGCGGTCTAGGTATAATAAATATTTTTTAGCTAAACATGCATGATCTACCTTTGGAAATATCGAGTCCTGGATTAAACTTACTTGGGCCGTCTTAAAATTGAACAGCCGTTCTTGTTACAAAAAACGAACTGGTAATATTTTTAAGACTAAATCCGCAATTTTGTTATATCCAGAGTCGTGAGGACGTTAAAAACATTCAAACAACGGTGCAAAAATAAACCCAGATTGGAAACACAAACTGTTGTCTTATATTAAGCCTATGGAGATCGAACCCATATCGTTCGGTGGAATTTGTAAAGGCGAGGAATTCTTAAATCACAATGCTATACGTGCAGTCAAAGTTCTATCAGAGTTCTGTTATATTGACATAAAATCAAGATTAAAAGACATATCTGATCTTTAAAGTCGTTCAAAAGCATGCAGCAACAAACACATTTGTCATTAATAGTTTTCATAGTGTTAGATTTACGTCAAAAGTATTTTAGTACATACATACATACATAGACTCACGCCTGTTTCCCCGAAGGGGTAGGCAGAGGCATATTAAACGCCCACTAGTACTAGTAGTATTTTAGTGTCTCACCCAAAGACTTTAATCACAAGTTCATAGTTCGTACTTGATAGCTTACAAACATTTTATCGTCAAAGTTTTCTTATTAGTCTTTGTCTAGCCGATCATACAAATTCAAAACTGCAGTACTTACTTAACTTACTTACGTAACTGGCTAATGTGACTGTGTTTTATTATTAGCATTTCTTTTTCTGTTTATTAGGATACCACAATAAATGTAAATAAACATTATCGTCATGAATATAAATAAAATTATTTCGTTACTAACTGACTCACACACAACTCGCAGCCAAAACTTTGGGCACAGGAAGCTGAAACTTGGCATGTATGTTCGTTGAAGAAAGTAGAGGTGCACTAAGAAGTGATTGCCCATAATACTCACGGGATCGGACAGAAACAGTTAAATTAAAATAAAACGTGCGTGCGGAGCTACGGGATTCCTGTAGTTCATTTTTAGAACTGTTTTAGCAGAATCCATTTCTTAACATTTTTGATTGACATTGATTCTTGGAATTATATATTGAGAAAATAAACTACTACTAATACTCTAAAAAATAATGTCGCAAGTCCACTCCATCACTTCGTATTGACAAACGCGCATAACCAAGTAAGCTGAGACGGATGGGTTATGATTGATTATTACCTATTTTGTTGCCTGAAGCTTTCAGCCTCATTCTGTGCCCACTCGGTGAACGAAAGGGAGCTTCTCTTCTCGTTCCTATATTTAGAAACAATACCGTCAATATGAACAAAGAATTCCAAGGATTCCGGGTTTATAATTCTAATGGCAAAGATGAACCGAAGAAAAGGGATATGCACGATAAAACAAATGATAAAGATGGTATCAGAGGTAAGCGTCTTGCTATACATATATGTTTTACTTCTTTATATTATTTAAATATTTAAATCTATTTAAATGCTAATTTATCACTGTCATCATCCCATTCATAAAATTTCAAAATAAAACATGGCAGAATCCCTCCTTTCAAAAAATAAACTCTCTTTGCATCATATTTCATAGCGACTTAAGTGATGGTTGTAACTTAATCTCTGTAATGAATCCTATTCCTTTTATTAAGCACATTTTTTTCAGATTACGATGCGAAAGAGCTCTACGGCCCTAAGATTACAGAGAAGGATGGGGCCCTTCTTGATGCCCATGACAGTTTCTATATAACTACGAAAAGTTTGCTTGTGCTTTTTCAAATTATGGGAGTCATGCCCATTATGAGGGTGCCGAAAGGTATACATTTTAAGCCAAATTTATATTGTGTTCATTTTGATTGTACGCTTTACCGTAGGTACTTATCTATCTGTGAAAATTTTGCTAACAGAATTATTTATTACCAACGCTTAGGTAAACAGAAAATCACAAGAAAAAAGCCTGATAAAATCATATTATTGGATCGACAAATTTAATCGAACTTTCCTGGTTACAATCTTTAAAATGTCGGCATTCATCTTCATCAGATAAAATGCGGTGTTAAAACTTTGTCCAAAGTTTAATACATATAAACTTCTAGAGTTTTCTGAGGAGAACGTGGTGAAATTTTTCTAAAACCAATAACTTTCAAACAATGTTTGGATCGTTAGAGTGCACGCCTGTGCTTCGTAGGTAAGCCAACGTCTGAAAATAATAGATATTATCGGCGTAATGTTTGAAGTTCGCACGTATTGTCATAAATTTGTTGTGCGTGGTTAATGTGGTATATTTAAAACAAATGGAGGGTCATGAAGATTGTCAAGTACATGGTAGGGACAACAAAACAAAAGGTATCGCTGCAAAATTGAATTATAGAAATGATATATTAAAGAGGCTACAAGATAAGGCGATGAGATTATGTAAAAATACTGCCAGCTGTGTTATCGGGGGGCACGGCAGTGCCCCCACCAAGTCGAGCACAAAAGCGGCACGGCCGTACAATCCTTTTCTCGAAGCAATTCAGGCCATTTTCAACCCCCTATAACTTCGTTGTGGATAAAACTAGAAGCCTGATTTTTTTGTAACCATGCAGATATAGTATAAACATGGTGTATTTTAAATTTCATTCAATTTAAACCAGTAGTTTAAAAATTATAACGAGTAAAAATTCTTAATTTTGTCACACACTGACCGATCATCAAAAGTCTAAGGCACTTCTAGCAGACATAGAAGCTTCGAATTAGAATAGAATATAGAATACAATTAGTGTTTTGTATATGAATCAAGGAAAAAATAAAATATTAATCAATTTCTGTCCAGTTTTCGAGATACATTAACTGCATAAATAACTTTATAATCCCATATAGATAATTATATAGAATTACAAAATTACATTTGCAGTTAGAGCTTTAACTTTAGCGTTGGTGTACAAGAAGTACAAGGTAAGGAAAGGACAAAAGTAAGACTATATACAAAAAGAAATGAGATCCTATAACAACAATACTTGTCAAAAATACCAAGTCTCACGACCGTAAAAAGTTGTGAGATCCATGTAATACCAAGTCGGTTAATTAATAATAATAATAATAATAGCATTTATTTATCTCTAAAAATTACACTCGTTACATAACTAAGTAATATTTTTAAGGGATACAGTTGACGGGGTGGGAAAATGTAATTTGTGGGAGATCTGGAGTCTAAACTAAGCCTAGGCCTGTATTTTAGAACTCCAGGCCCCCCTTTTAGTTCGATTTACACATGTCAACAGTTATGTCATACCTGTGAGTGAGTGTTTGTGCGAGTAGGTATGTATAAGAGTGTGTGTGTATGTGTGTGTGTATGTATGTGTGTGAGTTTGTGTATATGTATGTAGTATGTGTGCGCGTGTGCATGTGAGTCTGTGTGTTTGTAATCAACAAGCAAACGCTTGTAAAGGGAATATCTATTTATATACTATAAAGACAATGAATACATATGTTATGTATATTTGTATTATTATAAATAAATATAATTATAGACACCTTACACCATTACAGTAAAGAGGTTCTCAGTTTGATTATAGTCTAGTTTTAATAACCATTTGTAAACTTTAGTTTTGCATTCACTCTTACTACAATCTGCTATAGATATTAATTTATTAAAGACATAAAGACATATTTATTTCTGCATTTTGGTTGTTTACAACACTTATACATGTCAAAACCCTATTCTAGATGATGCCGGCTTTTCCTAGCTAAATGACTTCTTGAGAAGAAAGGCCGAAACAAACTCAGAGTCATCATTTTTTTTTGTCACTTCATTTTGTTTAGTATTTTCTTCATCTTTTAAAGTCCAGACAAAAAAAAAGGGTTTAGTATGCAAGTACAATGCAGGAAATCATCTGACGCTTTTGACTGACTCGGCCCACTGATGGCCCGCATTCAACAGCAATCGTACAGCTCAACCTTGATTGAGGGAGCCAGCACGATCTGTATCACTATGCCTCCACGCCATCAGAAGGTGTATGCATAAGCATTAATTTGATTAAACAGCATTGCTCCTCTGAATTGGTAAAATCTTCGTGCAAAAGAGGTATTTACAGAGGCTGGGGTACATATGGCATATTTCGTTCTGGAGTTTGCCATGCTTTCTCTTTTTTCGACTGAGACATCGGCAAACTTACGAAGAACTGTTTGCATGACATACAGCTGGCGAACAGTCAGTACTTGAGATTCTTCGTACAGTTTTGGTGTTGGGAATAAACGAGGTTTTGATAAGCTGACTTTTAAAATTAACCTCTGAGCTCTTTCAATTGCAATTATTTTTGTTTTGCATGTTCCACCCCAGGAAGTAATGCAGTAGCTTATAATGGACTGCACCAAGGCCTCATAAACCATTCTTATAGTTTGTTTATCTGCTACATCGCGAAGTTCTTTAAAATGTAGGTTAGTTTACGCAACCTTTTAGATAGTGTTTGGATATGGTGTTCAAATGTTAATTTTGTATCTATTTCGATTCCTAAGTATTTTAATGTTTGAGTGGAGCTAATAACGGGGCAGTTACAATTTTGCATCGGAGGAAAATTACAATTATGTGCACGTAGAGAGTGAATATTAGCTTCAATGTTATTTTTTATTGAGAACACGATGAATTTAGTCTTATCCTCGTTTAAAGTAAGTGAATTTGAGTAAAGCTAATGGCAGATAGTATTGAAGCCAGCCTGTGCCTGATAGAAAAGTTCATTATACGATTCTCCGAAAAAAGTTACTGCAGTATCATCTGCATATACAAAATATGCGACCATTTTTTAACATAAAGGAACAGAGCTCGTTTATGTAGCACAAAAAGAGCGTAGGTCCCAAAATACTGCCCTGTGGAACTCCAAACTCGACAGGTAAGTCATCACTGTGGTGATCTCCAATTTTTACTCGTTGGGTTCTACCCTGGAGGTAATCTGACATTAATTTCAATGGGGTACCTCTAATACCGTGTTTTGCCAGTTTTTGCACCATGCAGGGAACAGAGACAGTGTCAAAGGCTTTAGCGAGGTCAAGAAATATAGTTAAGCATTTATGTTTTCGATCTAATTTATTAGACAAGAAGTTGACAAGTTCAAGAACAGCATAATCAGTAGAGAGTCTAGGCCTAAATCCATATTGCGCTTTAGAGAGTAAATTATATTCTTCTAGGTATTTGATTAGTCTGTTGTTGATTATTCGTTCAAAAAGCTTGGAGAGTGTTGTCAAAATTGCGATCGGTCTATAGTTACTGACACTGCCTCTGCCCCCGGCCTTATATATGGGGTGTACCACAGCCTTTTTTAATGCGTCGGAAAATACGCCGGTATCGAAGCAGCGATTTATCAAATCAGTCAGAACTGGTGTTATAAATTGAGCTATGTGTTTCAAGACGTCAGCACTAATTTGATCCCATCCAGGAGAACATCCACCTTTAAGTGATAGAATAGTTCTTTTAACTTCTTCCTCATCAGAAGACAGCAGGACAAAGGAGTTCAGCGGTGGCTCAGTATCAGTATTAGGGCCCGGAAGATGTGAGGGGAGTCTATCTGACAGCGTCCTACCAATGTTAGCGAAATACGCATTGATGCGATTGATTGCATTTTGGGGATCACCATCGGTTGAGAGTAGTTGCGTCGACAATAGCTGTTGGTTGGTATTATTGGTGATTGTTTTGATAATACTCCACAGTTTCTTTGAATTATTTTTTGAAGCTATTAATTTCTCTCGTTCATACTGTTCTTTTTAGTTTTTTTTAATAAATTGTTGCAATGATTTCGATATCTCATATATGTTATTTTAAGTATAGTATTATTTGTATTTGCTTTTAATTTTTGATGCATTTTGTCTCTATTGCGGATGGAACGGAGCATACCGATAGTTATCCATGGCTTAATTATAAATCTGCTTCTAGGAATTATTCGCTTTATGGGGTGGTTAGCAATTAAATTTTTAATAATATTAATAAAGTTGTTTGTGGCAATATTTAAGTTAGTTTCCTGAAATACCGTGTCAAAGTTATAACCATTACATTCTAATACAATTTTATTTATATCCAACTTGTTATTAATTTTGCACTTTAAAAGTTTACTCTTGTTGGTTTCGGTTTGTAAACAAAAAAGTACTGCTGCGTGGTCGGTTATAGTAGTACCTAGAGAAAAGGTCATGGCGGTTTGTTTTGTTTTTACTATCACATGATCCAAGCATGATTTACCTCTAGTCTCGGTCGCAATTGCCAGCAAAAGGCCGTGAAGGCTAATAGTATCCAAATACGCAAGGGTCTCGCTAATTAAAAATCTTGAATGTTTTAAATAAATATATTGACTTGGCAATCGCATTAAACAATCTAATTTATATATGTATTGCTTATGAGACGTATAAATGTGTTTTCATGCGATGGCCGAGTCAATCTATTTATTTAAAACATTCAAGATTTTTAATTAACCGACTTGGTATTACATGGTTCTCACAACTTTTTACGGTCGCGAGTCTCAGTATTTTTGACAAGTATTGTTTTTATGGGATTGACTTTTCTTTTAATAGTTAGAAATAAATGTGTATTTATCTGTATAGTCAAAGAAAAGAAATTAAGTCAAGTAATGAAAGCATGAAGAAAGTCATCCAATAACACAAGCATTTTTGTAAATACAAGCTTTGAAAAGTATTACTAGTACCTACCTACACAAGTATAACATATACTTGTGTAGGTAGGTACTAGTAATACTATGTAACTTAATGGGGCAACCACATTTTCTGTAAACAAATAGCAATGTAAGAGAAACAATCAACAATTATTATAAATAAAGAAACTAGTAAATCATATTGAAGTTTATATGTGTGTGAAAGTATATGTATAATAATATATACAAAATATAGCTAGCATAAAAATTATGCAGAATGTGCGTGAGCTCTTAGATCCATAAATATTTCGACACGAAACACAAAAGGGCATCACACCGTTATAGTTTATGCGATCCACTGGCACCCTATCGACTAAATCGCTCCAAAACCCCTCAAGTAATGGAAGCATGAAGAAAAACTGTGATGTATGTTTTCCTTAGACAAAGTTTCTTTAATAGATTATATGTTTCTGTAGATGCCCAAACAACTAAGCGAACAACTTATAATTGGATATCGAAAGCTACACTTTGGGCGTACTTGGTATGGGGCTTGGAATCCATTATTGTGGTGAGAGGTAAGAATTTTCGTCATTATACAATGAAAGAGATATTAAGATGATATGTGAAACTTTAAATGTAACGTTTAGTGTACAACTTACTTTATCTATCTAGATAAAGCAATATCTAACTTTACACTGTATTGTAGGTATCTTCCTAGCTACTATACAGTGCAAAGTTTCAGTTGTAAATTAAGAAAAATATATAAAAAGGATCACGTGCGTTATGTGTAACTATCAATTATTGATTGACATTATTGAAAACATAACAAAATTTTTGCCAGCTAAAAAAAGATCGATCACACATAGACAAATTTCATTATTATTACATTTGTGAATAAAAATATTTTCAAAAGTAATTTCTGTGTAGTACTTATTGGTAGTTTCGTTTAATTAAATACTGTGTTCTAATACTGGGAGCCATTTCCATAAAAATAATAAGGTACCTTATAAATGATTTATTTTTCGGTATCGAACAGTAAAAGTACAGTGTAAATACTACATAAAGAAGTACCTATCTAAAGTCCAAATTGAAATTCAATGTTTGCTCGAGGTCATGACTCTTTTCTTGAGTATATTTTATTTAAATACGTTTCTACATCACGTGATCAAAAGTAAGATAAATGGTTTTTCATAGTTTATCTTTGTTTCTTATCCTGATGACATTTATATTAGTACAATTCGAATAAAAGTCTTTCTACAAAATGAATGGTTGTACTATTACGGCTAATGGATCAAAGACTTTTAATTACAAGAAAAGTTCATAAGTTCCCAATTTCGATTGAAACTTGGCGAGCCATTTGAAAGGTAGTAATTTTCACAAATTTATATTTCTTTAATTTGTATTTCTCTTATTCAGTGGGCAAAGAGCGTTTAGCGAATTTTCAAAGCAGCTCTAATAAGCGATTTGATGAAGTTATCTACAATATCATATTTCTTAGTATTTTGATTCCGCATTTTTTGCTGCCAATTGCCTCATGGCGGCATGGACCGCAAGTAGCTATATTCAAAAACATGTGGACTCATTATCAGGTACGTAACTGCGCAGTTTCATAATTAAGTGCGTGTATTGAGTGTCCCGTAGCAAATAAGCACCTCGTAATAAAACATACTTATTATCAGAAAAGTATTCAAATCAATAGTTATTTGTGCAACAAGAGAGCAAAGTTGTTTTTTGTTTCGAGTGCTGATTTTGAGTCCCGAGCAAGCGAAGGATTCTATGATTGATTCACGAGCGTAGCGAGTGAATCAAAGTTAGAATTCTGAGCGTAGTGAGGGACTCAACGGCACGAGATGCAAAAATCTTTGCTCTCGTGTAGCACACATAACTTTTCACCTTAGCAGTGAGAACAGATACTTAGGAGACATAAAAATTAACAGGAATAAATTGAAAACAAAATTCTACATTAATCACTTGTTGTTTTAACTCTTCTGGTGTTAAAGTACAGTCATCATCGCTAGTTTCACTCATCTTTTTAGATTAAGTATTTTATATTAATATAATATAACACGTTATGCTATACGCTATCAGCATTGATCAACAAAATGTTTACTTTATTCCCGCTATTTCTTTAAATCGCGTTTTTATACCGCGTCCCTGATGTTTATTAAAATCCAATAAAATATTAAACATATAAACAATAACATTTAAAAAACAACATAATTTCTTTATATCATAAAGATTTGTATATCTTTAAATTTTAGGGTATAACGCGTTTCCGAACGTGTTTTCTTTGAGGTCGAATTCCAAAATCGAATTTCGAAGGAGTTTGTATCTTTCACTCGCTTTTTTGAATACATGTGAAAGAGAGAGAGCAAAGTAAAATTTGAATGTTTCAAATTTATTGCTGAACAATGTCAATTCGTGGCACTGAAGATTGAAAAATTAAAAAGCTACTTTGCCTCACGCTCGAATCAAAATCGCGTTTTGTTCACTGTTGTCTCGCAGCAAAAGCGGCATGTTTGAGCTGCTGTGGTGAAAATGTTATTCTTAAAGAGACAGTACGTACCTTGGTTTACCAGCATCATAATCGGCAAGATCTTAGTGTTTATTATCGTAGTGTACCTATGTCTATTTTGCATTTGCATGACAGCCTTCGGCTAGTTACCAGATGTTCAAATTTAGTTGGTGGCGAAATGTGGGTGTACACCTCTGCCTACCTCTTCGAGGATAAAAGGCGTTTTTTTTATGGTAATAGGCGGCAAACGAGCAGACGGGTCGCCTGATGGTAAGCAATTACCGCCGCCCATGAACACAAGCAACACCACAGGAGTCACAAGTGCGTTGCCGCCCCTTGGGGTTGGGAAAAGAGATAGGATGAGGAGTGGGATGAGGGAAAGGAAACAGTGCATAGGGCCTCCGAAACTCTCACTCACCGAACGAAACGCAACAGTTTATGTACAGTTACTTTACGTCGATTTTCTGTGAGAGGGTAGTACTTCCCCGGTCGAGCCGGCTCATTCATGCTGAAATCAGCAAGGCTCTACTACCTATAAGTGAAGTTATGTTATGTTATAATTATGTTGGTTTATTAGAACAAAGAACATAATTATTTATATTTAGAAATTGCTAGTCATTTTGTTTGTACAACGATGAAATAATATATTTTGTAGAATTTTACAGAAAATTTGTAGATACACATGAAATCTGTTTTACGCGAAAATAACTTTAATAATCATAATGAAATTCAGTTCACATTTAATATCTATTCCGTTGATTCTATTTGGTATGTTCGTCCATCTAATAAAAATATGTAATTATAGTACCTACATTTTGTATATTAACTGATTTAAAATTAGGGTGTAGGAAATCAAATTAGGAGCTTATTATTCAGAGCATACATGACAATTTCAGCACGAGTGTAAACTGTCTGTAATTAATTATATTGTGTACAATATAATGTACTAGCATTTCTCCGCATTATTATAGTGCTAAACATTCTATATAGAACCTTGGTTCAAAAGAGTGTCAAACCTGCTTTCCTGCTTCTAGTTAAAAAGTAAATGTACACGACACGTATATCGTTTCGCAGAATTTTTCCACTCAGAGGTTTACTTAGTTATGAAGTCAAAGTTCTACCAAAGAGGTGCCCCGTGCAACTTTTTTGGCTTGCGGTGCTTCCTGTTGCGATCTTACCTCTCTCCGATACTCAGCATCGGAGTTTGATTCTCGATGAAGACCCATGGAATGGCGAGGCCACGCAAACTACTTCAGCATGCCTTGCGTCAAAAAGTAGTCGGACAATCAGTTAATTTGTCCCGTAACTGATTGTCCGACTACTTTTTGACGCAGCTACGTCCACACATATTATTTATTTAATCATTTCTACCGATCCCGTGGTAATTTCGGGCAATCTCTTCTTACCTTTACAGTCCCCAAGAAACATACATGCCAAATTTGAGCTTCTTGCACCCAATAGTTATGACTGTAGCTTGTCTGTTAGTCAGTCAGTAACGCAAGACTTTTATATGTACAGATAAATGACAAAATGAATGGATGTAGGGATGGATGGATGTCTGTTACCCCTTTAAACAAACACTACTGAACATATCGTGATGAATCACAGAACAGTACATATGCATCATGAGAACACCTTCCATCGTGAAAATCGACATCCATTCCGCCCGCATAGCCACTTGCAAAAATTACTATTCAAGTAATGTAATATGATTTCAGTTTAAATACTTGAAGATAACAGGTACCCCCATAGTGTTTCCGAACCTTTACTCTCTAACATGGGGTCTGTGCATATTCTCGTGGGGTCTGAGCTTCGCCGTGATTTTATCTCAACACTACCTTCAAGAAGACTTCGAGCTGTGGCATTCATTTGCTTACTACCATATCATTGCTATGTTGGATGGATTTTGCTCACTGTGGTAAGTATTGAAGTGAAACAAAGTTTCGTCTTTTTATATCAAACTTAGGATCATGTACTGGTAAGAAGCCACTTTTTATGTGGCCATTTATTGCAATGTCATGACTAGTGGTCGCGGTGCCGATTATTGTGTCAAATCCAGCGACACTCAGTAGGTTCTTTGGCCTTATGTCCTTACCTTATAGAACTAAGAAAAGCTAGACAAAAAATATTATGTATTATAATTTGACCTCAAAGTGTGATGAGACAGTCAGACTCGACTAAGTCGAACCATCACATAGAGTAACAAGATAGTTAGACTTGACTAGGTCGCACTACCAATATAGGAACGAGTAGTCAGACTCGGCTTGGTCGAACCACCACATAGAGTAGCGAGTAGTCAGACTCGGCCAGGACGATCCACCACATAGAGTAACTAGTAATCAGCCTCGGCCAGGTCGAACTACCTTATAGAGTAACGAGGTAGTCAGACTCGGCCAGGTCGAACCAGCTCATTGAGTACCGTTGTAGTCAGACTTGGCAATGCCAAGCCACTTCATAGAGTAACGAGGTAGTCAGATTTACCTAGGTCGAACCACCTCATAGAGTAATGAGTAGTCAGACCCGTCTAGGTCGAATCTGCTCTTGAGCTCCGTACTCACATACAATTTTACTCGATCGAGTCAGGCTCGAAGGCTCACTTAGAGTAAAATTACAGTCTATTTGATGACATCGGAGTCTGAGTTTTGCAATCCACTCGTTGATTTTTACTCGTTTTCGAGTAAAACTATCGAGTAAAACCGTGTGTCAGTACTGAGCATTAGATTGACGTCAGACTCGGCTCGCTTGAGGTAAAATATACACTTATAGGTACATAAACTGCAATGCGTTCGGCACCGCATCTCGTGGTCTAGCGATGAATCTGCACAAAGCGTTGGAGGCTGAACACCCGTCGCTCAAAGTGGCGCAGTACCGCCATCTGTGGGTCGATCTCTCTCATATGATGCAACAGTTGGGTACGTAACACAAACTTTATTCATATCGATTGTCAACATTTTGTATGTACAAAGAAAAGTGTACGTTTGTATGTGCTGCGCAATGAGATAAAATCCCTCTTACTATACAACCACTAGTTTTATTGGTCTCGGTCCCATTCATCGTTGAAATCACCTACCCGTCGGGGGGTAGCGAGGAATGCTTCGGTGAAACCCTACCCTCCGACACATGGGTACATAAGGAGCACGGGTTGGTTTTTAGTCAGTAAGAGTCTGACAGTCCCCTTCGTCCTTCCCCCCCAAGGCGGAGGGACTCCATGAGGATTTTCCAACCCGATACAAAAAAAAGTACAATCGCGCTGGTAAGCTGCTAAATGGTATGATGTTTTAAAGAAATTTAGCCAGTGAGATGCACAGAAGGTGTATCTACATATTTCCTACCAGGATTTATGAGAGATAGCATATGAGCACCCACTAAAAAAACTCGTGTTAAAAATGTACCAAATTGTATATTGAAAACAAAAAAGATGCGTTTATTTTTAAAAGATAGCTGTAATAAAACAAATGCGCATATTCACAAAATGGCGTGACTACAATCATTCTGACGCCACCATACTCGTCGAAATGTGCCATAGGCAATAGATGACAACACGTTTCGGGTGGTCGTTAAACTAAAGAGTCCTGTTCGCGCCAACAGGCTGCAATAACCTGACAGCAATTTGCTAAACTTGGGGAACAGATTTGTACGATAGGTACCTACATTTTTACGGAGACATTTGTTATCGCTACGTGACGTTCGCTAAACATTTTTGTGACATCATGTCTTTTGGAAGACTGTTTTTACAGTGTTTTGTTGAAAATGTTGTATTTTATATTTGGAATTGGAACTTGTAATTTGTAATTGGAACTCATTAATTACCAGTTACTGAGGTAAATAATAATACCTACACTATTTTATTAAGCTCACACAAGAGTCAAAGATCATATTTCCTTTACTGAAAGTGCAGTATGTTGTAAAAAAATTCTAGGTACATACTTAGCGTAAATATTCAACACAACGTTTAGTGGCAATGGGGAGGTGGCCACATCTTAGTCAGGATGTTCTTTGTTGTGCTTAAACAAATCATATTTAGTTTTATTATGATAACATAGTTGTGTCTATAGTAGCCCTGCTTACTGGAGACAGCCCATTTTTATAATTTAAACTAAAACGTCATTGAACCCTATAGAGCTAGCTGTATACAAACTTATATAACTAAACAATTATAGGTCAATAGTTGCTGAAGTACTGTCGGGTAAAAGAAGTAGCCCTGAGTTTTATTGCCCGCTCTTTCCTATTATGGTTTAGCGCCCTTGCATTGCGATCGTTGCACTAATAGTAGATTAGTAGTCAAGGGCTGTAAGGCATCAATTGCAGCCCGAGATATTTAGGCGCCCGAGCGCAGCGAGGGCGACTATAGTTCGACGGTGCTTACACCCGAGCTAACTATTCTGCTTTACATCTCGATTGTGAGGTAAGTAGAAAAAAACTGGCATTACAAGAATAAAACATTTTAATTGTTAATTGCTGCTTCAGCTTCCATTTTCATTGAATCGGGAGTGCAGCTTATATCTTCATCACTTGAAGAACTCATGTTTTTTCCTAATTAGCACGTAATTATAAAAAAAAACCCTAAAACAAACAATATTTAAAGTAAAAGTTTTCTATTCCCGCCTTTTTTCATAAAAAAGAATCAAGTAAAGAACTTTTTTTTTTCAAGAACGAAATTGAATACTCACACGAAGACGAGGCTGAATAGCAAAGCGACCTCTTTGGTCATTGGGCTGAATGCATGATGTCTATAGCCAGTATGATGGTCGCGAACTTTTTGAAAGAAATAAATGTTTTTTTTATTACTTACCGCCCTAGGGCTTTTCTAGCTACATTATTACCCTAGAGCGATAATTAGTCACCTACTAGCCCCATTTGGAGGTAATAAGAACCTACGAACGAACATGAGAGATGTAAATAGTATTAACTTAAAATCATTTTTCTAAGCGTCATATTGTTACCTTTTTTTTGGCGCATTGTGGGAAACAATTTATGAGCTAATCCCCCCAGGCTGGGCCCTTAAAGGGCTCAGCCTAGGGAGAATGTGGTGACTCCCCGACGAGAAGAGAAGCGCCGGGTCTACCCACTAAAACCACCATGGCGTTCCTCTATCCAATCCCATTGAATGGCGGGATCACGTCCCATTTAATTGCGTTAGCATTATGTCAATAAATGTGTTTGGCTTTTATTTTCTGTTCTAAGAGAAATTTAGGCATTAATTAAGACAGTAGAAGTAAATAATTAATTTCAATTTCCCAGGTCGTGCTTATTCAAACATGTACGGCATTTACTGCATGGTAATCTTCTTCACGACTACCATTTCTCTGTACGGAGCTTTGTCTGAGATCCTGGAGCACGGCCTTAGTTACAAGGAGATGGGGCTCTTTGTCATTGTGGGGTACTGCATGACCCTCCTATTTATCATCTGTAATGAGGCGTACCACGCGTCTAGAAAGGTATGTTTAAATTTGTGCATTTTAATTTACAATTGTTATTGTTTTGAGTCTTGGTGCTATTTGTTGATGTAGTTCAAATGTAGGTATACAAAGTCGAAGTGATTAAAGTTTACCGTTAAGAGTTTTTGTAGAAAGATATAAACCTATTAACATTTTCCATTAGCAACGGAAAATTGTAACTAAAGTGTATTGACCGTTGCTAATTATTCGTATTTCTAATTTTTCTGCGCCATACCAGATTCACTTTGTCTCTCCCGGCAATAATTTCGAACATACATCGTAAATAAAAACGTACCACACGAAAAATAAAGTAAAAATAATACGCTTTTGAATGTGTTTGCTTAAGTTGTGTTTTTGTTGATTTAAAATAGAATATCTCAGCCGGTTGAGTGTCCGTGCGATGTAATGAGAGAAAGCGCGGCTTATTTCAGCTCTGTTCTTTTTCATTTAATTTGGCGAGAAGGCTATGTTGACTTATTCGCTTAAAACTCAGTAAATAGTAGAAGTAAATATGGGACAATAGACACAAATAAATATTAAATTATTTAAATGAATTATGCCTTTTTGTAAATTTGGTATGTAGCGATAAGTAGCGTATTTATTGTATATTTATATATTAATATATGTATTTCAGACATATAACTCAGAGACACCTAATATAAAACTTAAAATTTAATACTGTCAGTTTAAGGAGGTATTACGACTTACTTGAGGAAGGTCTGATGAGTTGGTACTTTTCCCTATTCTTTGATGAAGCGAGATCTCATGTGTCTCATCAATTTTTTCACAGGTGGGTCTAGAGTTCCAGTGTCGCCTTCTCAACGTGAACCTTGGCGCAGTAGACAGAAGTACCCAACGTGAAGTCGAGATGTTTCTCGTCGCCATCGCCAAGAACCCACCGATTATGAACCTCGACGGCTTCACCAATATCAACCGGGAGTTGTTCACTGCTGTAAAATTATTTATTTTATTTATATCTTTAAGTATTGTCATAGTGACGTATTATTTCTTAGTGCCTCAAGCGATACAGTTTCTGTTTGTTGCTATGCCTAGTTTTTCGGAGAGTTCTTGCCAAAGGTAACGTTTGTTCAAAGCCCTAACAGCATAAATTATGGAGCTTAAAATCACGTTTTTAACATTTTAATGGCATGATTTATTAGGAAAACGACCTTCAAACTTGCTTAAAAATACGTGTTAAATATATCTGTAGGCAAAAATGTATAAAAGATAACTTAATTTTAACAATAACCCATATAATTAATAGACCGAATTCCTTCCATCCTAAGTATAAAGCGAATACGATAATTTTTTACCCTTTATACTCAAAATCGTATTATTTATTACCACCTGACAGTGTACGTTCCATATATTTTCTAAGAGCCCCAAACGAGCCTAACTTTGATTAACTAATCAAAGTGTACGGCCAGAACCGCTGACGTTCCACCTGGTTGAAAGCTCTGTAAACTGCGTACCTATACATAGATATTGCATTCAGGTACGACCGACCTAAAAAGGACGCTTTGAAAAGTTTGATTTTAAACCGCAGTTTTTGGTTCGTCCATACTTGAGTGCAATATCTTTCTGCGGTTACTGCACGCAGCTAAATTTTTTGTTTTGACATTCTGAAGCTAGAATTGACAATATCTGATGAAATCGTATATGTTTAGTTTCCAGGCTGTCCACAAAAGTATGTTTGTCATACTTTTTTATTTTAGATACCTTTGTTACGTATAGGTACTTTGGAGTAAGTGATACCTATAGTATAATGGAAAAGTCATATGATGACGTAATCCCAAGTATTAAAGAATTGATCGCAACGTATTTTTGTATAAGCCTTCGAACTGATATATCGTCTATTTCCTGTGAATGATGCCTTTTTTAAGTTTTATTGTTAGACTAGAGGACGCCAGCAGCTACACCTGCACATTTTTTTAAAATTTATATGCTTTGACCGATCCCGTGGGTATTTCGGGAAATCCCTTCTTAGTGCACCCCTACGGTCCCCAAGGAACATACATGCCAAATTTCAGCTTCCTGCGCCCAATAGTTTTGGCTGTAGCTTGTCTGTCAGTCAGTCAGTAACGCAAGGATTTTATATATTAAGATTTTATCATACTTGACATTTATAGAAGCGCTAGATAAAGGTATTGCCGTCTGACGCTCGCTTATGAACCTATATTTTATATGATAGTGGTTCGAAGTATATCTCCGAGTAGTTCATGAACAGCATTTCTTACTCAGTCTATCATTTTACAAACAAGTTTTTTCTAAGTTCGATTTTTCTTAGATTTTGCTAAAGCTATGTTCGCATTGTTCTTAGATTTTGGATTCAGAAAGGAATAAAATAAATATTTTATCGTCTACACATTGTGGACTATCAAATATATGGATATGGCTAAGTATACTGAGATATATTACAAAGTGGATTGTATACTTTGGAACAGTAACTTCAAGAAAAAGCTTAATAATAAAAGCTTGAGCTATGTTTAAGAGCTTAAGAATAATGACGAGGCCGTTTTACATATGAAGCTCTTTATATGCCCATTCAATTAGAATCTATACTCCACTAACGGGTTTCATAGTCGATCCCTTATAATAGCTGAACCTGAACAAGCAACTTCAAATTAACTTTATATGCACATCGCCGATATTACCATATTATCCATTTGCATCTACGTCTATAACCTTTTGATGTACGTACTGTCTGTATCTAATATTCCTGAGTTTATTAAGCCTTCAAAGTTAACTAAGCCCTAAATTTCTTGTAAATAACTAAGTGTCAACTAAAATAAAATTTATATTCTAATCCATTAAATTACATAATTTCTTATTTTGTTCATTAATGGGTTCCAACTTCATTGAAATTTTGGATCTAAATAAGCAAAAATCTCTCAAAAACGACCTCCTACTTAGACGCCTTAATTGTTCGTTTTTAGGCGGGCATCGACTACTTCATCCGTCTTATAGAAGCCAAGCCTTTAAAACCCCGTTTCTTATTCTATCAAGTATCTACAGATACCAGGTAACCAAAGTGTAGCAAACTGTTTGTGATCATGAATGTCATCTTATCAAAAATTAATACGATATGTCCGTGCTCACATGCAGTCAAATCAATAAATTCTCAACCAAAGATTATACTTCAGAATTTGAAGTGTTAGATTTGTGTGTGAATATACTCAAAATGAAAAATAGATGACCTACTTTTATTTAATGTCGATGTTGTTTTAAAACCCAAGGTGAATTGAACGGAACCACTGACATATACTCTAACGATTAGTACATATATATCGATGATCGGAACACAATATTCCGAGTTTTTGATACAATGTAACTTGTGATGTCACGGTTCGCTGAGTCTCAGGTTGACAATGTTGTCCCACTTCTACTGATTGCTACGCTTCAAAAATACTTACATATTCGTTTGACGTATGTGTGTTATAAGCTTACAATGTTTTCAATATAAACTTGTAAACACTTTCTATCGACTTCACCGAGCATAGTAGTCGTTCGTGCAAATTATAGTGAGTAATTTAACGATCATAGATAAGTGCAGGCCTTTCATGTTATTTTATTACATTATTTCACCAATAATTTTAAATTCAAATTATGTATCATTATACTTCTACAATAAAATGATGTGTGTGTATACGGTAGAGTACTGTTTTGCTTTTCGATTACTGTGCATTAGAGAAAACTTTATTTATTTTATAATAACTTAAATATTTCAAGTAACTTAAATATGTCTTAAAATTAAACTTGAATATACAATTAATTATCCATTCTAAGTAGACTTCGTTGAACTTGACTTGTCCTAGAATTTACTTGTTAGCTTTGTAATAAATTATCTACGTTGCTCAATATTTACGTAGCTGTGTTATTGAGCACAAACGTTAATGTTCATGCCGGAAGCATTTTATGTGGTTCGCAGAATGAGTCTATGTTCATAAACTGCGCCAATTAATGATCCGGTCAAATAGCTTTTCAAGAACCATCTAATTTTATTGGCGATACAAAGAAATACAATTGTGTATAATCCATAAAGTAAGCCAGTCGGAATATAGAGGCAGGCTATTCTATCATGAAAAATATTTTCTACGATGCACTTAGCCCCTGTATACTACGTTATAGGTCAAGTCGAAAGTACTGCTTGTACTACAAGAATAAATTTCAATCGCAATGTCTCATTTCATGACAAAGAGCCTGTTTTTAAAGAAATAAAGTATTTTAATACCTAGACTAGCCAGACTGCCTAGAATAATACAATAATTAATCTTTAAAACCACTACACTTTAAATTGGAGAATATGCAATTAAAAGGGTCATATTTTTTATTGACGAATAAAGAGCGAGTGGTACAAAAACCTGGTTGGAAAATCCTCATAGGGTCCTTCCGCCCTGAGGGAATGGCGAAGGGGAATGTCAGACTCTTACTGACTAAAAACCAACCCTTGTTCCTCATGTGCCCGTGTGTCGGAGGGTCGGGTATCGCCGAAGCATTCGTCGTTACGCCCCGACGGGTATTGGCCCGCCAGATGGTCCGGCGGCCCCCGAACAAAACCCCCTTGGCGGCGGATGAAGATGTTGGGCTCCGCTACCAAAACACCCAGTGGCTGCAGAAGATAGGGAGGACGGCAACCTGGCAACACCGCATCTCCTCTTCCTCTGCGGCCCCACCGCGACGCAACAATGGTGCGCCCCCATTTGGTCGCGGGAGATATGGCGCGTGGCAACGGAACACCGACACGCCTCTCCTAACGCACACGTACCTTTGGACGCGTCCTGCGCAGGCCCCTCCAAGGCATCTCTCTTAGCTTCACCGCGGGTGTCCAAGCCACGGTTACTGAGCCCTCCCACCACGACAAGGTGGAGATCCCACGGTGGTGTCTAGCCCTATCTTGTAAAAACGTCTATGTTATCTTAGCATTACAGAAGTGTAACTGCCGAGGGAGCAAGAAAGGAAAGAAAAAGAAACATAATTATAGTCCAGTGACTATAATAATGTTTTTTTTTCTTTCCTTTCTTGGTCATTATTTTATAATCATACCGCCTCAGTAGGCGGTATGATTCTAAAAGAAAATTTTAATTAACAAATATTAAATTTTAAAATACGTCATACACAGCAGACTTTAGATGAAATAATATACAAAAAATTATAGATGTAAGTGATCAATCCATCGTACCGACTAAATACCTTGTGATAGAAATCAAGCCACGAATCAAAAATAAGTAAACAATATCCGAAATAAAAAAATAAACAACTGAAAATAATAACAAGGAATTATTTTTTCTTCCAGAACATATCCTTCATGTCAACATACCTGATTGTGCTAATGCAGTTCAAACTGACGCTTCTCCGTCAAAGCGCGAGGAAGACTCTACGCTCCATCGTCAAAGCTGTATTCAACACTTCGACCACCATGCTTGATGATGAATTTACTGAAGAAGACGATGAAGAATAAATTAATGCTATTTGGTTTTTGTATGTCGAGTGGGCTTTGATTAAATTAGTGAAGATATTTGTTTTTATTTTGGAATCTAATCCATCATCATCAGTCTACCGTCTAGAGCTAAACGTCACCGTCTCCTCGTCAAAAGAGGCAGAAATCATGTAGATCTTTTTTGTTCAACACACGAAAACACGTCTGATATAATTTTGAATAAATTGTAAAGGACTCTGACAGCTGTACTATTTGTTTATAATATAATATGCATTGTGGAGGATAAAGGTGTGGTGTTCCTCCAACTAGAGGGAGGATCCTCTAACCAAGCTGGGTCGTGCTTGGTGGCCTGCAGGCCGACGGACATACTTTGGAAGTTGTATATATGCCGCGTCGCTCGATAAAGTTGATATCGCGGTTCAGGATTTTTGAATTTTTCACGCGTTGTTGGGTGTTGCAGTCGTAGTTGTGTCGTAGAAGTTCCGTCGTTATTGGGTAGATGGCGCTGTGTGGGTGTTATGTAGCTGGCCGCTACATCATTTTTAACAGCAACATAGTTGGAACCCTCGTTTTTTTAAGTAAATATTTTGTCAGAAAGCAGTACTTTACAACAATACACTATGTTCCTTGAAAACAGTCAAAAATATTTTTTCTTATTATAAATCCAATTTTATATTTTTAAGCTTATTTATATGGTTTTCATATAGCACTTTCATTATTACACATTTTCAAGAAAATATTAACCACGAGAAACTTTGTCTTCTACCTATGATTAATGTTTTCTCAACAGCTGGTTCACGTAAATAGCACAACCCACAACCTTTATATGACAAGATCGCTAATGCAACAGTTTGAAGCCTCGGCTTCAAACTGTTGCATTAGCCACGATCATAGCTACAGCGACATGGGACGATGACGAGCGAAACGGTGGGCTATGAACATCTTATCCATACCGCGTTCTAATCCACTGCAATTATCCTACTCAGTAGAACGCGGCAAGCCCGAATCAAGTCAGCCGCGCGGCCGTCACTTGTAGCGTTTTTTTCACCGCTACGAGTAAGTCTGAAATCGTGGCCGGGGCGTTACCTTTCCATATAATAATATCAAGAAATATACCATAAATTGCTATTAATATTGCGAGCAACTATATGTAATGAAATTAAAATAATACTGACTAATCTGTTTCCTGTGTTGCTAACTACATGCGATATAACATTCAGTAAAATGAACGCGCCTAATTAATTTTCTTTGCGCGTTGACGTGCCTAATGGCGGTCAAATTATTAGTTAATTACGTTGTATATGATAAAAATGAGACATATGAGTTCATTTATATCGCTTTTTCTATTGAAGCACGGTAAAAAAATTCATTTACATATTTTCAGTTTTAAAACAAATGGTCCAAACCCAATCACGCCTTGATTGGGTCGGGAACTTGTTGAATAAGAACGTTCTAGAATAGGAATAATTATAAAACGCTAATTGAATAAGACACAATATCGTGCAAGTCCAAACGCATAATTTATGTTAACCATTTAATTGTATAATTACCAATCACAAAATAATACATTTATAGCATAAAAATAACAACCTAAAAATATTTCAAAGTACGTTAGAAAAAGCCGATAAATAAAACATAGAATCATTATTCCGCAAGGTAACTACGGTGCTACAGACAGACACATAGACAGGCAGGTCGAACTTTTATATAACACACCCCTCTTTTAGCGCCGTGGGTCAAAAATAACATAATAACCGTAAGACCAATCATAACACATCATCAGCCCTGTATACAAACTGTGCATCTGCTGGGCACGGGCCTCTTCTCACTATGAGAAGGGCAAGGCCATAGTCCACCACGCTGGCCAAGTGCGAGTTGCCAAACTTCACATGTCTTTCGAGAACATTATGGTGAACTCTCAGACATGCAGCTTTCCTCACGATGTTTTCCTTCACCATAAAGAAAGCGATAATAAAATATTTAATACGCACATAACTTCGAAAAGTCATAGGTGCGCTCCGTGGATTCGAACCTGAGACCCTCTGCGTAGAGGTTTGTCGGTCTCTCCAGTAGGCTATCGCAGTTTTTTGACACAGGTGAACATATTTGCTCATGTCGCCGAATGATTATCTGGAAATTGGGCAGTCAAACAATTGGGTAAAATATTGTACTATAAAGGAAAAGTTTGACTTATTGAAGCTTGGAATGTCTATCTGTTTTCTTGGAGAAATGGACACTGTTGGCGTATGTATCGAAATTGTAGAAAAAGTTTTTACAAAAGAGGCCATATATTCTCTTTCCTCTACGTTTACTGAATGTTGGCGTCTTTCCTTAACAACTTAGAGACATAAACATCACCTGTTACGCTTTATCAAGATTGGAAAACTTTAAGTAAACATTTGTCTTTTTTTGGGAAATACCCTTTGGTGAAGGACGCCGAGGTGTAGAAAGTATTGCTTCTTATTTATTATATGTACAAATTTGCGTAACGATTTATCGTAACGTAATCGTGTGGAGCGGCCATTAAGAAATTCATAAAGATCTAGCCGTAGCGTCATATGATACACAAAAACACGAAGAAATGTCAAGTTAAGTCACGGTATGAACTTGGCAACTAAATCACTGAAACAGTGTAACAACTCAGACCATGAGTGTTTCGCCATAGAAAGCGTGTTGCTTATTATTACAAAAAAATGAATAAACAACACTGCTCTTTTATAAGTATACTACTCTCATAAACTATAAAAAAATCAACGAACAGAAGAAATACCTGTAACGCTAGCCAGAAAAGCGTTGACTAATTTAAAAATAAAACAAAAACTAACGCGTTGAAGGCACTTTGTAACTCGACGCAATCACGCCGGTGTTTAAACGTGATGATCAACAACTAACTACCTATTAAGCGCAAATTACAAGTACTGAAAATGAAGGCCATGAAAACAACGAGTAGTTTATATCAAGTTTAATTCTTTATTTGAATGCTATTTAGACATTATAAAACTGTTGAAGCAGAAATCCAGTGCAGGAAACTTTATCTACTATCTGAAAATCGACTGATCAATAAATTGCATAAGTTGCAAACCATCTCTGTTTTGCTTTTCGGTCATACTAACTAAAACTATGCAACAAAACAGATAAAGTAAGTGTTATAATATAGCATAACTCCTTTTACGGGCGAGAGAGGTTTGATCCATGAGCCATCTGGTCTCTTCATATTGCGACGGCCAGAAGCATACTGTTGGAACTGCTTTGCAAGTAGTAGAAAAGTAGAAAGAATGAAAAATAAGGGATTAACAGAGTTTCAAACTAAATACTAAAGAAACTTTTTACCCGTACAATCATGGACAGTATGGCAATTGGCAATGCACTAATCGTATTGTAGCTTAACAAGGCGACTCGCAGTTTAGCACTGCGCTAAATGTTATTACTTTGCTCCTTGCATGGGACCACACTATGCACCCACAAATTGTGGTATCGGGGTAAAAATATTCCTTGACTAGCGACCAGAAAAAAAGTTTCTTACTAAAAATTATAATCTTTTATCTTCTTGGGTTTACGCGAATGTTACACATTGAAATAAACTACAGTTAACGGTTTTTTATCGCGTTATATAAGTTCATTAAGTTATTACATTTAAACCGAATGATCTAGAAACAACATTTTAAATTTATTACTAGCCGACGTATCAGATCAGCAAGGCAGACTGAGGTGATATTTGTCTTTTTCTTGAATGAAAAAATCTTGAGCGATGAATTCTGTAAATTGTAGTTTAATTTCAATGTATAATCTTTTACTTACATATTTGTCATTTGATCGATTTAATACGGTCAGTACGATATTTTGGTCCGTTTTTCTGAAAATCAGGTCGGTTGTCGGTTAAAAAAGAGTAGGTAGTAACTGTGTCTTATTTTGAAAGGCTAGTAGATTCTGCAGCCTGCCACCTACTTCATATTATCAAGTTAGCTATACAGCGAAATATTCAGGACAAAAATCTACGTAATACCATATTACATAAATGTTTGTCCTGAAAATTTTGTAGTTTGATGAACCTCATGGGGTTTAAATTATTTTATATGAATATTAATCGTTTCGCAGCCAAAATTTATACTATACGCTTCCTTCATGGCCAAAGCATAGCCCACCGTACAGTAATCTGTTAAACTCACGTCGCTGACAGAGCCCCAAACAGTTCACCTAATCTGCATTGTAATTATCTCCGGTCGCTGCTCGCCTCGCAATTTGTCCACTGTGAACACACTTAGCGTGATAAGTGAGCCGAGTGTGTATTGATGGACGACTTATCGGTCATGCGGCAATTCGAATGTGTATGATACGTATTTGCAAACAGTTTTCTGTTTTGTTGTGATTTTTTTTCTTGTGACATACATTTTATTGAGGTAGACTTATACTGGTTGACTGACTTCACATCGCTGTTGCTCCACATATTTTATAGGAATCCATCACATAACACGTTGTCTCTGCACCAGTGAACGATGTGCCGAATTTTATTCACCAGATTTTCTGTAAGTATTTTTGTATTTATTTTGTGAGCGTTACTCTATATCAGTTACGCATACAGACGCTGTATTCGTTCAATTCAATTTATTCAGAAACAATTTACTTTGTGTTGAACTTACATTAGCATGAAACATGAAATAACAATATACATTAACATAGAAACATAATTAAATCATTCAAAACTCATACATTAAAAACACTTGTCAAGATAAAAAAATTAAAAATTTGTCGTTGTGGACTTATCACATGAGGCAATTTCTTTATACTCGATAAACAAATATTAACTTACATATATACCTTCTCAGTGTGGAGAGAATGAACTACCATTATAATAGGTCGGGGCAAAAGTATTTTCGTATTTTGAATGTATTATTAGTAAACAAACCTCTTTGGCTGTAGTGAATGTAACTGGCTGGTTTTTAACACCATTCATTGTGACATTCTGAAGATGCAATAAATAAAAAAGAACTAGTTCCCGCCATTTTTCAATTGTTTTTCAAGCAAGAAAAATGAACGTATGTATGTCATTTGTCTATGGTCGATGCAGGAAAATGTAACAAAATTTTAAGTAATTTTATTTTGTTATAATTTTAAATCGCATTGGGCATTATATCTCTATTATATATTGTGAATTGCCTAAATTATATCTAATATACGTATAGAGCGCGTTTTCTTTTTTAGTTCCGTTTCGTAAAACAATACGATCTGATTTAAGACGCGCGTTCCCGCGCCGTCGTTTGTTTACGCGCGGTGAGGAAAATATTATATTATGCAATATGAGTCAATATTCTACTGAAAATGAGCAGCAAGTTGCGGAGAACGTTAGTATGGTCCTCCATACTAACGTTCTCCGCAACTTGCTGCTCATTTTCAGTAGAATATATACTCTATAGGTGTTATGGATAATGAGGATATTTTGACACACGTTGGAAGTGAGTACGACAAAGATGAGAGTTTACACAATGGAGACGAATGTAGTATGAATGAGCAAGACTGGACATTTAGAGGTGAGAAAAGGAGAAAGTCAGAAAAAATTGATGTCAGTATGTCGAGTTTAGATATACTACCTAGACAGTTTGCTTTGGCAAAGCTTTTTAACACTGAAAATATATGCGGAATTAGAGTCAAATATATCAATGCTTTCAAAGTCATCGTCAGTTTTGATAGTGTAAAGAATGCTGAGAAACTTATATCTTGCCAAACTTTTAAAGAGAAAGATTGGCGAATACAGAAGACTTGGGAGGTAAATGTATCTATCTTATGGCATCCTTAGAAATATCGACATGGATTTAACTGAGGCTGAACTTTTAGAATACATTAAAAGCGGTAACGAATCCCCAAGTATTATCAATGAAAAGGCTCAATCGAAAACACCCCGACATAGGATGGTCACCAAGTGAAACGATACGGATATGTTTTAGAGGTAATGTCCTTCCTCAATTTGTAACTATACTTTATATGAGAGATCAAGTCGAGCCATACGTATTTCCCGTTACCCAATGCTCTCGATGTTGGCGCTTTGGACATACTTTGAGACTTTGTCCATCACTTAAAGTCATTTGTCCCAAGTGTGGTAAAAACCACCCAAACTGCAAAACTACGGACTTTAAATGCGTAAATTGCAATGGAAGTCACATGGCTCTAGTCAAATCTTGTCTAGCCTTTCAAAAAGAAAAGAAAATCAGAGCTTTGATGTCAGAATTCAATTGCACATATCGCTGGGCTCTTTCTATGTATGTTCCACCTTACTCACCACAGTATGACTTTAAAATTTCTACATACAAAACAATAGTCATATCTACGCCACCGTACAAGCACCTTTCGGATGAAAGGTGCTTGTAAGATGTGGGATTTGATGACACGTCATGGATATAACGTGTCATCAAATCCCACATCTTATGCAGCCGTAGTAGCTAATACAATCACAACAAATAGACAGGAGGGAAAGAAGAGAAAACAGTTTGAAAGAAAGAAAGAAAAATGCGTTTATTTCTATCAGACGAAAGACATGAACAATAACGACGATGTTGAAAAACAAAAGCATTACAGTATAACTGTACAAATCTGTGCACGCCTGTCGCCTGCATAAAAATAGGAGGCCAGTTCAGCATATTGCCGGACACATGTGCCCGGCACTGGTTTTCAACTGTTTGGTTCGTCGGATCAATTACGTCGTGAATCAGAGGAGTCGTCGTCATCAGAGTCACATACAACAGTCAAGAAGAGTTCCCTGGCTGGCGAGCGCACACCTAGCGACGCGGAGGGTCTACACCAACGTCGCCCGCGCTCGCGCCCTCATCGTCACATTGGTAGTACAAATATTGATTCGAACTATAACCAGGTAAATACTAATAATATGTTAAATGAGTCTAATCAACAGCTAAATATAGAATCGCGCGATAGCAATAAGTCATTTAAGAATTTATGTAATAAAATTAAAAGTATAATTTGTTCAAAACGTAACAATTGGTCTGTAAAAATTAAGAATATAGTTAGTATCATTATTTATGAATTAGTTTGATTTGTTTTTTTACTTTCAAAATGTGATTGCTGTGTATTGCCCACAATGGGTTCACATGAAACGAAATTATTGGGACGGTTTGTTTTCTCAATTTCTCAATTCAAAGTAAAATCTCTTATTTTAGGTGATTTCAATGGACATCATGTTTCATGGTCGTACAAAACGGATTCTAGAGGCTCTCAAATACATAATGCTATTAATGACTCTAAGTTAGTGTTTTTAAATGACGGTAATCCCACTCGAATTAAATTAGTAGGTGGTAATATACAAAAAAGCTCGTCCAATCTGTCACTGGCTACGTCTGATATCGCATGCTACTTTAACTGGCAGGTAACCAACGAATCGATGGGCAGCGATCATCTCGTTATTAACATTTCTTCAACTAGTTCATATAGTCCTAACTTTGTTAGAAAACGTTATTTTAGGTTAGCTGACTGGGTTAAATATTCATCCGATCTTGAAAACGCTTTCTCCAATTTTAGTACGTTTGGCGAACCTCAACTAGTGTATGAAAATTTTATCAAGCAAATAAGTAAAGCAGCAGATGATGACATTCCTTTCATTAAGATTGATTCCAATCCTTGCAGCAAATTTACCCCGAAACCATATTGTAACCCTAGTTTATCTCATATAGTTGCAAAACGGAGATTACCATTATCAAAATTTCGTAAAAACCCAACACCCTCAAACCTGGCAGTTTTAAATAATTTAATTAAAGAGTCTCAAAGGCTTATTGGGAAAGTCAAGTCAGAGAGTTGGCATGACTTTTGTAATTCTTTTGACGAGAGTACCTCTCCTGCAGAAGTCTGGAGAAAGATGAAATGGCTTAAAAGTAATAGATCTCAAAATTTATACACAAATAAAAGTAAAGCAGAATCGTTACTCAATAACCTATGTCCCGCGTATATTTCTCCAATTACACCTACTTTTTAATCTGTTAACTCAATACTAGAATCCCCGCTTACCGTACAAGAATTAGAGTCCAGCATAAAAGCTATTGATACTGCTCCTGGTTGCGATAACATTTCATTTTCGATGATAAAACATTTGCCTAAAGTCGGTAAAAACATTTTACTCTGTATATTTAATATTTTTTTGTCTACGGGTTTCACGCCATCACAATGGCGGGACATTTGTATAGTTCCAATTCCCAAACCCGGCCGAGACCCGACCTCAATATCCTCTATTCGCCCTATTAGTCTTATATCCTGTGTTTGTAAGATTTTTCATTCCATAATAAACAGGAGGTTAGAATGGTATTTAGAAAAAAATGTCATCTTTTCAACTGAAACTCTAGGCTTCAGAAAATCAAAATCTTGTTTAGACAGCTTGACTGGGCTCGTAACACTAACACACTAACAATGTTACCATTAACGTTATAACTGAATTAATTTCACAACTTTCTAGTTCATACTGGTGGCGTTAAAAGATTCCTGCTATTGTACAAATACACTTAAAATATAAAGATGTAAATATGTCTTCAGAAAAATGTTTAGGTATGTATACATTAGATTATTGGATAAGCAGATACGACTTGAGAAATATTATAAAACATGAAATCGGTACAATTAACAAGGCCAAAAAAGAATACGACTCAGATATATTGCGACTTAATTTTATTGTTCAATATATATCGAAAATAAATATTCCTCTCATTATAAAATATTCACCGATGGATCTAAGGACGAGTCTTTTATGGTAGTTGCTTATTTCGATCCACAAGTTGACAAATCGGTAAAATTTTAAATGTGTAATAACATGTCTATAATGCATCTAGAATTATTGGCCATTTTCGTAGCATTATCCTATATTGTATCAATAAGTTACAGTAAATTTGTTATTTTAACAGATTCTAAAAGTTCCCTACAGCACTGGATTCGATGTACATCGTGTATAAGAGGCATTCTAACTGTCTACAGTATTATTAAATCCTTATTTAAGTTGCAAACTGATTCCAAAGAAGTTATCCTCCATTTGATTCCATCTTACATTGGCTTGATAGGGAATGAAAGAGCAGATTCAGCAGCAAAAGAGGCTTTGTATGATGGTACACCAACTAATGCTTTACCTTTTTATACAGATTGTATTCATTTACTTAAAAAACATTGCACTGATTTGTGGAAAGTACACTTTGATGAAAGATCGCTCGAGAAAGGTTTATGGTACAAGACCTTACAAAATAATCTTTGTAACAATTTATGGTTTGAGAAATGTGTTAGTAACGGCTTTAAGACTTCGATCTGGTCACATGCCAGTGAATAAATTTGCTTTTCTGATGAAAAAAGTAACATCGCCCCTGTGCTCAGAATGTGGCATAATAGAGGATGCGTTGCACATAATAGTGGAATGTGTTCGGAATGAAAACATTAGAAGAACAGCACTCCAGAATGTAATTAATTTTAACGATGTTGGCTGGTGTGGCTTCTCCGTTTTCAGAGAAAGCATTATTGTTATATAAGGTTGTAGAAGCTGGTGTAAGAAGACGTTCAAATTGTCCAAGTTGTGTATATAAGTATTTTTGTTATTATTTTATGTTGGTTCTAGTTTTTAAGTGGTATGCATGTAATTGACAGACCAATGGAGTAATATAGTCAAACTTGACTAAACTCCTTAAAATAAATTAAAAAAAAAGAACGTTTGTATGTGACGAAGAAATTTGGTACATTTTAAAGTTTTATTACAAAAAGGTAAAAATGCGACTAACACCGCGAGTAAAATTTATGCGGTTTACGGACCTAATGCGGTATCAATAAGAGTAGCACAAATGTGGTTCAAGCGTTTCAAGTCTGGAAATTTTAGTGTGAAAGATGAGGTTCGCTCTGGACGCCCCGTCACAGATAAAATCAGTGCCATCTTTGAGAAAATGGAGCAAGATCGACAGATTAGTAGCCACGACATTGCTGAAGAACTGAATGTTGATCATAAAACAATTTTACGTAATTTGCGAAAGTCTGGGTACAAGAAAAACTTGACAATTGGGTACCATATGATCTCACTGAGAAAAACCTAATGCAACGTGTTTCCATTTGCGATTCTATGTTGAAACGTAACAATGCCGAACCATTTCTTAAACAGTTGATTACGAGTGATGAAAAATGGGTGACTTACGATAAGAATGTCCGCAAAAGATCATGGTCGAAGCATGAACAAGCCCCACAGACCGTGGCAAAGCCCGGCATGACTCGGAACAAAGTGGTGCTATGTGTATGGTGGGATTGGAAAGGAATCGTCCACTATGAGCTTTTGCCACCGGGTAAGACTATCAATTCTGACCTCTACTGTCAGCAACTGTTGAGGTTAAAAAAGTTATTGAGAAAAACCGGCCGGAGCTGGTAAATAGGAAGGGCATGGTGTTCCACCATGACAACGCCAGACCGCACTCATCTATAGCCACGCAGCAAAAATTGAGAGAGCTTGGCTGGAATGTGCTGATGCATCTTCCGTATAGCTCTGCCCTTGTTCCACCAGATTTCCACCTGTTTTGGTCATTGCAGAACCCTTTAGGAAGCATAAAGCTAACCTCAAAAGAACACTTTGAACACTACCTGTCAATTTTGAGATTTTTAATAAAAATCTCAAAATTTCTACAGGAATGGGATCATGGCACTACCCACAAGATGGCATCAAGTCATCGATCAAAATGGCACATACATATTATAAATGAATAAAAATTATACCTAAAAAATATTTTCCTTTGTATGAACAATACGAAAATACTTTTGCCCCGACCTTATATTATTGTATTGTGAAAGCGCCAATATAACCAGTAAGTCACCGCAAAACAGCGTAATAAAGGCATAGAAATACTTGTTACATAAAGGAATAGATATCCAAAGAAACATCAACGTACAGTACTCCCAAATTAATAATGCGCATGCAGATCTTCGTTAATTGTCGTATTCCCGGAAACACCCAAATCATTGAATTGTAAGAGCCCTAAACAATGCACTTGCATTTTGCACCTTGTTCGAAAGAAATAGGAGTGAATATTATGTGTACACAATCGAAAACAATTCGGGTGGTCGGCGGCGGTCGCCGGTCCGTCAAAGATATAAAGACGACTGACGGACAGTCTTCTTTATATAATGGTGGTGACTGCACGTGTTCTCTCTATGTGGAATTATAGAGCTGCTATTACACACCCTTCTTGGTTTTGTTTTCAAAGGTGAATTTAATTATGTTATTCAAATTTAAATAGTTTATTTTGTAAAATAGGTAAATATACTAACATTTTTCACGGCTTGTTAATAAAGAAAAATACACAGAATTTGTCATTGACCGTATAATGGAGGAACGTGGGCATCAAATTATACGATTGCCACCATATCATCCCCATTGAAAATATTTGGTCCTAAATAAAGCAACACGTAGCCAAAAAAAATATTGCAATGACTGTCACGTCAGTTAAAGATGCTATATTAGAAAAAATCAATAATATAGGACCAGAAGAATGGAAAAAAGTTTGTGATCATGCTGTTAAATGCGAAGATGAATATAGAAAATTTGACCCAAGAATCGATAGTTTTTCTGATGAAATGATTATTTACACAGGTGATAGTAGTGAGGAAAGTGTCAATGAACAAGAGCATAATGAAAGTTCTGATGAATCTACGATGTCAGGAATAGAGATCCTCCCTGATTCAGATTAATTTTTTTGTAATTGTAATATTATTCTGGAATGATCACTGCTGTAAATACTTTTGAACTGAGATGTTATGATTAGATTTCTAAGATTTTAATGTAACCTGTGTTTGAAAACCATTTTTCTTCCTCTAATATAAACCTTGTATTACTTAAACCTTCTTTTCTTCCATCATTACACCAGCTACAGCAAGACACTTAAAAAGTATTATAATCGAAGTAAATCAATTCAACAAAAATTGTAGCATATTCGCTATCGTGTGTTTTTCTTCACTATTTACTTATATGGAACTATCGAATCAAATTTCTTTACTGATAAATCAATATTTTTTTTTAGCACAAAAAACATAATTTTACTAAATTATGCACTTAACAACTCTATATACATATCGTCTTCCGACGCTCGGGGAATACGACCGTTGCCAAACAGTGACGAAGATTTCTATGCGCATTATCACTTTGGGAGACCTGTACAACTTTTGTTCTATATTTCAACATATTAAATACTTAAACTTTATAAATGTTTTGAAAAGGTCTTTAAGATAAAGTAATTGATTTCCCAAAGGCTGTTTTTCCTAACCGTTCATTCGCCGAAAAAACTGACACGACTTTGATACAGAAGTTACGGAATGTGTTCAAATTTGCGGTGTACCTTGTAGGAAAAGTTTTAACAAGTTTTGTTTTAGGTATGACGCATATATTCGATTACTTTGGCGACTAGTCGTTCCGACTCCTATTCAAATTTTTAGAAAGCTCTTGCGAATAAAAATCTGAACAACTTTGCTGTAAACAGACACACAGGTAAACCTGCCCGGAAAGCATATTTCGGTTGCACTCCAACTTTCAAGAAAAGACCATCGGCCTTCAAATGCTACCAAGAATTGAAAATATAAAAGGTTTTCTGCGAAAATCCAGACTTTATACTGAAGGTGTTTAGCTTACATGTATTTGATATTGCGGTTACAGAAAATATGACATTATTATATAATTATGTATATAAATTCATACTATTAAGGATTTTTATTTTGACTTTTCGTTCAAAAGTGATATGTTTTTATATTGCATATACCTAAGCAAAGTTTCAATAATAAAAGAGACTACTTTTACTCGGCATTAGACATAGCCTTATAAGGAATATAATTATGTTCATTGTCAGCAGTAAATAACAATTTCACCGGCTAAATCAAAGAAAAGAAACACTAAACCAGGCAGCAATGCCTCGCGCAATTTTCGCTCATTGGTAACTGTTATAATATATTATTTTTATTATCTTTGAATAAGTGATAAAAACGGGCGCTTTTCGGTTTAATGTTGCAGTTAAAGTGTTCATTATTTTTGTTGCCTATTCCTCTTTACGAAGTACCTACTCACCACTTTTGGCGCTCTCATTTCATTTGCCTGTCATATCGTAGCACTTATTTTATTTTCACTAGTATACCAAAAATAATTTAGAATGAAGAATTAAATCTGATTCGTCTTTATATTTTTGTTTTAATGCTACCCTATTAATCATATTTTATTTAGAGTGATGCACACTTAATACAAATAAAATATGAAATCTGGGTTATGCTTGGTAAACTGTCCAAGGCCGCCTATGCACATAACTTCCAAAAGTCAGAGATGCATACCGTGGTTTTGAATTCGAAAACCATTACGTGGCAATGATCATGTCACTAATAACTATCATTGCATATACTGCTTATTAGTGATATAAAAAATATCAATTGCTTTATTCATCAAAATAATAATTTAAAAATTAATTTAATCGTTATATTGTTAATTGTAAACAAATATTATAATTATAAAGATTATTAAGTATTTGTAGTAAATTAAGAGATTGTTTAATCGTAATTTATCTTTTTTGTTTAAGTTTGATGTATTCGCTTATGTTACTTAATTCGTAATGAGGTAAAAGTTAAAAAAAGGTATTCATACTGAGTAAATCAAATCTAAGGATTTATTTTCAACATGTCGATATTTTATAGATATTCATTCTGAGTAAGCCCATCACTAGTAAAAAATAAAATAAGTGATAACTTACGAAGATTCTAAACGCCATTTGTATATTTATCTTTCTCTTACAAAAGATAAAAATCATAAGTAAAAGTGAAGTAAATATATTAGGCCATTGCAGCGCGATTTCTGTGTATTTTCTATATTCTAAGGCTCGCCAGAATGTTCGTAAGAATGCTCGCTAAAACACACCCATTTGTTTTTCTGCTTTGTAATATTCCCACGAATGCTCATTACAGGTAAATGCTCAAGTGTATCAGCGCCATAACACTCGGTGAATTTAGTGGATCATATGAAACCGATTTTAGTACCAAATATATACATGTGTTGACTGTTTTAAACTGTTGCGAATGAAATAACATTTAAGTAGCCAGACTCCCACTATCCGATACACTCCGCGCTCCTGCGGGACCACAGCTTTAAATTGATTATTTAAATTATGCTCACATGAATAATGACAGTAATAGATCAATAGTCATGTCAAACTATTAGCGCCATTAAATTAAGTATTGTTTGATAGATATAAAACTGCTAATCTTGCTTCAATTTTCTCTATCTACAACTTACTCTATAGTTTTATTATAAACACTAGTTTACTAAAACAAAACAACTATAGTTACCGGGAAACTAGGTATACGTAAACTATAAAACTGTTTTTGGTATAAATAAAGTTTATTATATAATTTATATCAAAATTCTCAGATAAGTACCAAAGTTGTTTATTATTGTTGATTCGATAAATACTTCATTCTATTGCCGACAATGGAACTTAAACGAACATCATAATATTCAATTCTATCATCAGCACATGTACCTACACAAATCATTGCCTTCACTCTGAAATCCATAAGTGCCTACTAGCCTTTACTTAATATTATATATACGAAAGTCTGCCTGTCTGGTGTGTGTTCATGGCTAAACTGATTTTAATGAAATATGGAAGGTATCTGGGACCATAATGTTACTCTTCCAATATACTATATAATATCTGGGAACATAATATAATTCTTTCTTTATCTTACCATTTTCTTTTTAAATACTTACCTATAAACCTCATTTATTTTTCTTACAAAAGCGTTATGCTTTTTGTCAAAACCAAGTAAAGTCGTCGGTCAAAAAATTGTTCCTTATAATCAATTAACATCTCGATTTCAATATACTTTTAATATTCGCGTTCGAGATGAAGTGAAGTGAGCCGAAAGCGCCTAATAAGATCGTAGCGGCACCAATTTGTCCGTCCAGAGTAAACACAGTGGCCACCTCATCCCTCGCCAAGAAATTCAATTAAAGCAGGTAACTTGGTTGCAGGTCCTGCCTTTACTACATATATGTTGCTAGAAATAGATTAGATAGATATAGATACGTGAATGTGGCTATTAATACGTGACATTAGGAATATTATGTATGCTGTAGATAAGCTCTTAAATTATTCGTGGTCAAGCTACTTGGATGTAATTTTACCATCCGATAGCGTGCATATACCTATGAAGCGACTAGCTAATCACCATTGGGTTATTCATACATGATGTAATGTGGAAATGCAATATTATTTTTGATAGTATTTGATGATTTTATTTAATGAAGTTCTTTAGAACCTGTAATAACTCTTTGGAAAGACCATGGACATATAAATTACAAATTTTCTCTTGTGGGGTAAAATATTTCTTCAATCAGGATTCATTCGAACTCATTGTTGTGCATACTTGTAGAGGCTGTAGAGATAGTTTAAAGTATTAAATAGGTTACAATGGTTGACTTAGAGCGATTACGCACTACATCCGATCCTAATCCGATCCGAACCCGTGAAAATCAGATCCGGCGTAGGCGTAGAACTATATTTTTGGTAATTTACGCACTAGATCCGATTTCCGTCATCCGATTTTTGTCCGTTATTCTAGAATCTCCATCCCGGAGATAATTTTTGACGGACCGTCGACGGACCGACGTAGCCATAGTATTATTTGTATGGACGCTCGCGCACTGCGTCCGACTTGAATCCGAACTGCGTACGAGCAGAGAGGCAGCAGGGCGGGCGGTATGTATGCGGCGGGGTGGGTGATGCGGCAGGGATCCATCTAGTGTGGCAGTGAGCGTACGTGCGCGTTGGTTTTTGCATTTTGTTTCCCCACGATGTTTTTACATTAATTGAAAATAAAGCCTGTTTATGGGACAAATCTATAGATGATTACAAAAACACAACATTGACAAGGAATGCATGGATTGAAAAATGCATCAAAAGTAGACACACAGTCGTATTGACGTGTGTGTGTGATTCACAGAGCACCACCACTAGAGACCGCATTAGCTAATATTTGTTTTGATTCAAGTTCACTAAATTTGCGAACTGCGCGGGATGCGCGGTGCGCACGTAATGCGTTGTGATTGGCTATTGCAAGGTCAAACTTAGGACATGCACTCTAGTGCACTGTACCGTAGTGATGGGACAGGGACGGAATATGTATCAATAGAATTTGGTTTGTATTGATTATATTATTGATATATTATTATGGATAATAAATGTTTCTTACCCGTCAGTTAAATATTATAAAGCATTTTTAATAAATATGTTTTTACCCATACGTTAAATATTATAAAGCATTTTTAATCTTTGATTTTGTGTATAGACAAGCTTCCGTCACTCTTCAGTGCGTAACGCTATAAGTGCTAGTGATGAAACGGATACCGGATAGCCGGATATCCTGCCGAACATTGACAACAAAAGTAATCGTCCATGATCATGGAAAATACGATCTCATGTAACATTGTTTTTTTACTTGAAGTTAAAGCAAATTGATCATGCATGACCATAAGTAACCTGTCGACTATATTTGGTGGTCAGCTAATTTTATACTCTAACTACTCTGTAATTGAAATTTTGGCACTCTATAGCAGTTTAAGACTTAACTTTTAAGCTGGTCTTGTCGATGAAGAAATGTGAAAATAATTGTTGCCACATAAGAGCGGTAATCATCGATTTTTCATAAAAAGTTACTATCCGGTATCAAGTATCCGATAAGATTCTTAAAGTTGTGTCTCTCCGATACCCTAAGAGTACCATCAGGAGTCACCTAACTCTTTCGGGTGTTGCGCTTCGGTTAACATGTTGTCGCGTATAAGCCAATGTCATCCGGTATCCCGCAATGTCATCGGGTGTCCCGCAATGTCACCGAGTGTCACTCAAAGTCGTAAAATTTAAAACGTCGGTGGCAGTCCAATACCGTTAAGTATTACCTAACACAATCAGATACCACCGAATCCTACCGGGTATCAGCCTTTGTCGTCGTATGTCAACCAATAGTATCATCAGGTGTATCGACAAACTCCATTACGTTGGTGATCCGTCAATACTATCGGATCCCCTAATACTATCGGGTTTCACCTAGCACTATTAGGTGTCACCTAACGCTATCGGATGTCATCTAACCTATCAGATGTTACCAGACACTGCCGGGTGCTTACTACTACCCAATGCCGTCGCGAGTCACACGCGACGGCATTGGGTAGTAATAACTAATGTAAAACTAATGCCCTCGGGTTTCAATCAATGTTGTCAATGGGGATCAGCTAATACCATCGGACAACCCCATACTATCGGGTATCACCCAATATAGAAGGGTAGCACCCCGATATAGGAGAGAGTCACCACAATACCGTTGGGTGTCACTTAACACTATCGCGTATCATCTTACAAGACTTTCAGATGTCACACTTAATAGCATCATGTATCACACACACCCCGAATACAGTCGGGTGTCACCCAAATAGCGTCGGGTGTCCCCCACTACCATCGGGTAACATCCAATACGGTCGAAAGCCGCCCCAACACTGTCAGTTTAAAATTCCGCATGTCTACAGCATTTATTTATGAATAAGAATACTTATCTAAACTGAAAGATCTCAAATTACTTACATAATTCCACTATTCTGAAATATCTCAAATTCTCTGCTTTTTTAAGACGTGGACACACCCACAACCATCCTGACTAGGTTTTTATTAAGAACATTTACGTCAGAAAAAGTGAAAATATCTACGTAATATCCCTTATTTCTAAACCTGCAGTACGCGCAGTTTGCGCGTACTGCAGTTTGGTTTACTTGCCCCGCCCCACTCTCCTCGCTTTCTGCCACAAAAATGACCCTGTTTGGCCGCCGAGTCAAGCCACATACTCAAACTGTGTTATGATCTTCGTAACATTACCACGAAAAATATCGACAAAAATATTGACTTCGAAATCACAACACTATCGATACACGTGCCAATGTTAGACAAGGACGACTATTGCAATTTACGTAATGAGTGTGAAAAGGACTTTTCGAAAAGACATCAACGAACGCATTATTACTATTATTGCGCACGATTTGGTAACCAGTATAAACTGAGCTCCGATGCACTGGTTGTGGGTTTTATTTATGAATAAAAACCTACCGATGAAATGTTAAACCATCTTTTTGATAATTTGACATCTTGGATGTCGTGCCACACCATTTTACCGCACAGGTAGCCATTTTTACGTGTTTTGAGCACTAAATAATTTTCAAATATGAACACAATGTGTACACGCATAAGGGTCACAGACTTGGTCGACACTGATGTTTTGATTCGTGCCGTTACTTCATATACTTCCGAAACCACTAATGTCTCGCGCGCGTTAGTTGCCTGCTATTAGGTGTCTAGTGGGGGTGGTCTGTGGTGTGATTATAAAAAGCTCCATTTAATCTTCGATCAAGCAAGAGAGTGTGCATCCAAAATTCTTTGCTTCTTCCATGTCTTCGTTCGTATAGCAGTATTGCCAGAAGTTGACGTCGATTGAAAGGACTCATGATCAACGACGTGAACACTTTGCTGTGGCTCCGAGTAAAATGACTTATGCCAAAAGGTAGCTTGGATTAGTATCAGAGATCGGACTAGTGCGTAAGCGATATCCGAATTTAGTCCGAGTTTTCTAGATCCATATTTTCATGGGTTCGGATCGGATTCGGATCGGATGTAGTGCGTAACCGCTCTTAAGGCTTGGCGAACGTGGTTGACTATGGCCTTATGCTTTTCATAATGAAAAAAAAACACTTAGCGGCGAGGCTACGGTACAAACACACATTTTACTTAGCCTTATAGTAGAATATGCTTTAATTTAATGCATTTTAATATAACACACCTTAGCCTCTGTAGTTACGACTGTATAATATATACAGATCAGTATTTAACATCTGTATGTCAGACAACGCTTCATTAACAATGCCTAGTACATACGTTATTCAGGCAATATTAAACAGGTAGTAGGTACAACAATGTTATGGTTACAGGCACATATTTTCGTGAAAGGCAAGAATTTAGGCCTGAAGTTGAACAAAGGCCTGGCCTTATCTATTTGACTGGCCGTTGGATTTTCAAGATACAAATCACGACACATTATTATAATCGACTGCAATTACAGCGTAGTGTCACTAGGTACGCCGTACGAAATTGTTTGGAACTGCGTGCAGTGTTAAGCGTTCGGTTCCCATACGAAGTAAAACGTAGTGTGTATTGTTGCGAGTCTGGGTGAACTTTGTGTCCTTTTACTGAATGTTTGTAATGTGACTACCTCTGTAAACATTCCTTTTCTTTTCAATTTATTATAAACAGCAAGTCTTATATTAACTTATTTGGGTGTTAATTTTAGTTCTGTATTTCGATTTGCTAGTTATTTTTTATCAATGTAGCATGGAATCTTACGTTTTTCAAGTAATCAAAGTGTTAATTTTAATAAATAACTCAAAATTGTAAATGATAAAACAAAATCCACCTCGGGGTTGTTTTGTTTCGTTGCATTATCTGAGAAAGTTTACCGTAGTTATATATTTTATTCAAACCATCAGAAAGTAGAGATTTCAAGAAACAAAACGCCCAACAACTTCTAAAAATAAGCTGATATTTTGACGTGAGAATTTTCGATTGAAAATTAGGGTTTTTTGCGATATTACATACATAGACTCACGCCTGTTTCCCGGAGGGGTAGGCAGAGACTACGGAACGCCATTTGCAACGATCCTGACATATCTCTTTTGCTTCATTCACTTCTATCAAGTTTGCGATATTAAGTCAAAATAAGGCGTAAAAATTAATATTTTGAATGAAAATCATATACAGTGTGTTTGGAACATAAAAGATACGTATTCACCAAATTTCGCGAAAAATAAAATACTATTGAAAAGATAAAAATAAAAAAACCAAAATATTTGAATTTTTCACATACATTTTGAGGTTATGTGAATGAAGTGTATACAAAAGTTGTAGATCTTTTTATTACCTACAACTTTGCCATTGACGTTTTTCCGTAGGCCTTGTAGTTTTGCTGGCAATCGAGATAAACCCTTTTTTACCCTTAAAATCGCAACCCCATCCACTTCCCGACCTCAGATCGCCCGTAATTTATTATTCCTTTAATTTTCGCAATATTCTCTTCCTTCTCCAATGGGTTTACCTACTATTATTTTACTTCGTTTCAAAAATTATTTGCACTGGTCTAAGAGGCAATTTTCCATATGAAGCTCTTAGCTCTTTATGTACCCCTTTAATTAGAATTTATACACTACTGAAGGATTTTATTGTCGATCCTCTATAATAGCTGGAGAAACGAACCTGAACAAGCAACTTTAAAGCAAATTTATATGCACATCGCTGATATTACCATATCGTCCATTTGCATCTACCGTCATAACCTTTTGTTGTACGTACTGACATATCAAATATGGCTGAGTATGTTCACCGTTCGTCACAATTAAAGCCCATTATGTTTCGTGTAGATCTGCATATTATTAGCATACGAGAGATTCTGGTTAACCTAACCTTAAACTGCACGTAAGTCACTAAACGCCAAGTGAATAAAAATAAAGTTAACGCACTAATCCATTAATGGCTTAGCGCTATTTGCTTCACTGTTGTGTTTTAGCGTCAATATTCCTCAAGTCACTCACTCATTATGAATATTGACCAATATTATTTAAATTAGAGTAAGTTTTAGTTTTTCATTAGGCAAAGAAGTATTCGGGGGAAGCACCTAATGTTTCCCATCTAGTATAGCGCACTTAATCAAAAACTATCCCTTACTTAGACGTTGGAATCGTTCTTCTTTACGTTTGCCTTCGACTACGACGTCCGTTTTCTGGCACCCATTTTGTCGAAAATTTTATACAACAGTCCTCGCAACAGAGTGGCCCGCCCAATGAAGGTTGGCCGTCTTCTTATTTTTTTCCTATTAATCAAATTTTCGCCTCTGTAGAGTCTCTCAACAAGTAGGTCTTAAGATGAACATGGACAAGACGAAAATCATGTCTAACGTCCATGTCGTACCTGCTCTTATTCAGGTTGGGAACTCTACACTCGAAGTTGTCGACAAGTACGTTTACCTGGGATAAACGATCCAATTGGGTAGGTCCATCTTCGAGAAAGAGGTCATTCGTCCAATCCAACTCGGTTGGGCGGCGTTCGGGAAGTTATGGCATTTCTTCACGTCCAATATCCCGCAGTGTCTCAAGACGAAAGTCTTTGATCCGTGTGTGTTGCCAGTGATGATCTAAGGCGCTGAGACGAGGTCGCTAACTATGGGCCCTATCCGAAAGCTCAGAGGTCACTCGGAGGGCGATGGAGAGAGCTATGCTCGGAGTTTCCCCGCGAGATCAAATCAGAAATGAGGAGATCCGCAGGAGAACCAAAGTCACCGACATAGCTCTCCGAATAGCCAGGCTGAAGCTGCAATGGGCAGGGCACATTGTTCGAAGAACCGATGGCCGTTGGGGCAGGCGGGTTCTAGAGTGGCAAGGTCGACCGACGATCTGGTTAAGATCGCGGGAAGCGGTTGGATGTGGGTGGCTCAAAATCGGTCTGTGTGGAGAATCTTGGGGGAGGCCTATGTCCAGCAGTGGATGTCTCTAGGCTGACATGATAAATCAAACTTTAACTTGATGTGATCTTAAATGTCTAGGTGATCAAAAATATTGATTTGCGATATTCCCTCGGTAATATGTAGTCAACTCAATAAATGATGTGTGAATATACCCGAAATGATAAATAGACCTAGGTATTTTTATTTCATGTCGATATTATTTAAAAGCTTGAGGTATATTGATTGGAACAAAGCATTACAAATTTTTGGTACAATGTAACTCAGTGATGGCACGATTCGCCGAGTCTCAGGTTGACAATGTTGTCCCACTTCCACTATTGCTACGCTTCAAAAACACTTACATATGTGTCTTTTAAGCTTACAATGTTTTCAATACAAGTTTGTATACACTTTATATCGAATACTCATAGTTGTCAGTCAGAAAGTTTATGAGTAGTTTAGCGATAATTGATGAATACAGAAAAATCTATACATCTATACATATAATAAAATGGTAGGAAAGTCAAAACTGTACATTGAATATTTTTTTTAAAGAATACTTGGAGTGTGATCTACAATCGATACCGAAGCCAAAAATATGGTTTTTAGTATTTTTGTCTGTTTGTCTGTTTATCTGTTTGTCCTTATGTCCGGGCTAAACTCAAAAAGTACTGCATAGATTTACTTCAAATTTGGCACAAATATTATTAAAAAGTCGGGTCACCATATAGGCTACATATTATTACGCTATCACCTACGGGAAATGAGCAGAGAACCTTTATTTCTTGAGCGTATTCTGTAACAACGTGTAATGTAACAATGCATAATTTAATGTTGTTATTATGTTAACTATGCTAGCTTCACACTATAAAAATCACGCAATATAAGTAACTTAGGCTGATAAACATAATTAATTGAATATAAGTAGAATCAAGATAATTTTAATTCAGCGCCATCTAAGAGAGTTCAAAAACATCAAGTCGAATTACATCTGTAAGCCCTGTTTGGATATAAATAATTTAATTTGAACATGTTGGCGACGTTAATAGTTGTTTTCAAAAGTCATAGATGGAATTGTACATCTTCTTCTTAAAATTGTATTGTTAATTCGTTTCAGAGATGAGCAAGACTATAAGTTGAAGTTATTTAATTAATTAACTACACCATCGCCACACTTGATTGCTTACATCATTTCTGTCCGATTAAATAGTAATAGATTTAGTACAAAAAAAACATTTTGCTCGCATTAGTGTAATTATGGCTTCTTAATTAATATATTTACATGCCGCATATAAACTTGCTTTGAATTGTCTTTCGGGATATACATATACCACGTACCTTTGTTTGGATTAACTATATATAAACATCAGTAAGATGTGGAGCTAGCTAGATCTTATTTACTCACACACAGCCATTTATTTATTCTTACGTCTGAAGCGGTTTGGCGGAAACTGGTGTTCTCTATACAGTCATGCATTTACACGTCCACCTAGAGAACGGTCAGCGCATATATTTTGATCCCGACGGCGTTGCTGAGCACTTGGAAAATCCGCGTCAAACAAGTCTCTTGGCGTTTTACAGGCTCTGTAAAATCGACCAGTTTGGGAGGTCCCTTACGTATGACGAGATGCCTTCATATACTCGTAACAATGACGACAAGCAAAAGGGTGTATTTAACCGACGTTGACGAGGAGGTGCTGTGGAAGGTTTTCCGGGAAGTTTCAAGGACACCGCATTTTGTAGAGTTTATACCGTACACACAAATTATGTCGAATGCTATTTTCTGCGGTTGTTACGTCACAAAGTCCGAGGCCCAACGTCTTTCGCCTTTCTGAGGAAATTTGATGGCGTGGAGTATCCCACTTACCGCACAGCCTGCGTAGTATGTCACTTTCTCGACGGTGACCAATACTGGGATGACACCCTCGCGGAGGCGAGCGTCAGTCCCAGCCGCATGCGTCATCTGTTTGACGTCATCTTGGTGTTTTGTGGAGTCGCGAACCCGGTAGCTTTCTGGGAGAAGTATCCCCATCATCTGTCTGAAGATTTTCTACGAGCTTTGAGGCGTGCTACTGGAGACGAAGCCGAAGTAACTGATGACCGCGTGCTGAACACCTGTCTCAGTTCACTTCAAGACGTGGTCATTTCTATCAGCGGCAATCCACTGGTCAAATATTTGTTACCAGCTTCCCAATCATCGCCGCATCAAGATCGTCAAAATTGGGAGTATAATGCTGAGACAATTTGAAATGACCACCTTACGAATTTTATGACACCGTCCTTGAAAGCGTTGGGCAAAGCCAGGCTAAAATGTTTTTCTTGGATGCACCTGGTGGAACAGGAAAAACATTTGTTACTACTGGCATACTTGCAGAGGTCAGGAGGCAAGGCAAAATTGCCATTGCTGTAGCGTCACCGGCAATCGCTGCCACACTGCTTCCGGGTGGCAAGACACCACATACCATGTTTAAATTGCCCATCGATTTAGAGAGCGCTCTTAACACCCGTTTGTGGTGTGTCACGTAACAGTGATAAGGGACACGTGCTCAAAGATTGCTCTCTGATCGTATGGGATGAGCGTACGATGGCCAATAGGAAGGCAGTTGAGGCCTTGGACAGAACCCTGCAGGACATCCGCAGGAACGAGCATTTAATGGGTGGTCACAGTTCTGTTCAGTGACGATTCCCGACAAACGCTTCCCGTAACGCTTCCCGTGGTGACGCGGGGATCGAGGGCTGACGAGGTCATCATCACCAGCCTTTAACAGTCCACTGCTGGACTAGGCCTCTCCTTTGAAAGGAGGAATCGGCCTACTATACCACGCTGGCCAAACGGGTTGGTATAGGGTTTGTATCAAGTTTTCCTTCTCTTACAGTGCTGTTTTCTGCATAATTTGCTCCCTCTGTCGCGATTTCTCACGATTTGTATATAGTGTACATGGCAGCAAAATTAATAAATTTAAAATGAGCCCTTAATCAACATCAAACCTCGCCGACACCCTCTGTCGGCTCTTACGACACCCATGGGATGATGTGGGGTGGTGACATTCGGTATTCTTAATCCGTCACCACATGGACAAGGTGAGTGCTTCGTTGAAATTATCTTTGTTATGGTCACGCGTATGATGCGCTTGACCATTAATATGAGAGCTCAGCTTGGCGTCAATGCACGTGCTCAACAATTCTAAGATGTCTTTCTAAGTCTTGACGAAGACACTCTACCAGAGGAGAGAGGTGGACAGGTGGTGCTTCCAGAATCTCTCAGTAGAGTTGTATCCAGCTTAGAATCATACTATTTTGACGCCCAAAAATGACCTGGCTGTAGCAATTGACGAATGCATTCTCTCGGAAATTGAGGGGAATGAAGTGGTCTACACCTCTATAAACACTGTCGTCGAGCAAGAAAACGCCACACATTATCCCGTGGAATTTCTGAACTCCCTGTCAGCAAGTGAACTTCCAGCGCATACCATCAAGCTGAAGGTCGGTGTCCCGATTATGCTTCTTCGGAACCTATCTCCTCCGAAGTTGTGTAACGTGACCCGCCTGAAAGTCATCTCGCTCCACAGACACACCATTTAGGCGGGAATTCTGACGGGTTGTGGCGTCGGCGAGGCAGTATTTATACCACGCATTCCTCTCATACCTCATAACTTCCGGTTCCCGTTCAAGCGCATACAGTTCCCCGTGAGTGTTTGCTTCGCGATGACCACCAAAAAGTTGGACATTTACATTTTGGCTGCGGAGAGCCAAACCACTAATGTTGTGTTTCGAGAATTCCTATAAGTATTTTTTTTTATGGTATAAGGTGGCAAACAAGCAGACGGATTGCCTGATGGTAAGCAATTACCGCCGCCCATGGACACAAGCAACACCATAGGAGTCACCAGTGAGTTGCCGCCCCTTGAGGTTGGGAAAAGGAATAGAATGAGGAGTGGGATGAGGGAGAAGGAAAAGGGGATAGGGCCTCCGGCACTCTCACTCACCGAACGAAACGCAACAGTTTAGGTACTGTTACTTTACGTCAATTTTCTGTGAGAGGCTACCCTCTACCCCGTTCGAGCCGGCCCATTCATGCTGAAATCAGCAAGGCTCTACTACCTTTAATATATTTTACCCTATTATATATTCCTTATTTTCTCCATCTGCTTCAGTCACAACTTATGACTTAATTCAGCAGAATCACCATAAAGTCATTTATACAAAGCAGGCTGAAAATCAGGACTTTTTGAAGGTCAATTTTACAAAAGACAGTCTCCCTCTGTCATTACACTTTCTGCAGGTATGAAATATAAAGAAGAAACGGGTAAATAAATGTTATTTTAAAAGGTATAATGGTAGGTATTTATTTAATAGTTAAGTGTTGTATAGCGTTCTCGCAGACGACGTCGCGGGCTGCAGCTAGTCTAATATATAAAATTCTCGAGTCACAGTTTTCGTTCCCATACTCCTCCGAAACGGCTTGACCGATTTTGATGAAATTTTTTGTGCTTATCCGGTATCTATGAGAATAGGCCAACATCTATTTTTCAAAAAAAAAAAATGCAAAACAACGTTTGCCGGGTCAGCTAGTATATGTATAAGTGTGTATTTTGCCAAAAATATGTAAGGAAAATACGACATTTTGAAAATTGTGTTTGTATATACCTTGAGACGTGGTCTCAGGTAGGATTGTCGGGGTTCGATAGAAATACTGCTAGACTGAACAGGTTTTTTATTACGTCTCACTACCGCTTACGTATAACCGAACTAGGTAAGCACTGGCCTGAAGGCTGGAATATAGACTCCTGCTGCTCTCCGACGCTCGCAGGGTAGCTGCTCGTAGGGTCGCCGGTGAGCTGGCCGGAGTGCACGTTGTGTAGGCAGCTCGGTGGTCGAGGTGCAGGCTGAGCGGAGGCTCAGGTGGTGCAGCCGATGTTGTCAGGCGCCAGTGGCCTGGCTGTAGACGCTCGCAGGCAGGAGCTGATGCGTGGGCGGCGGTAGCAGCACGGCGCCAGCAGCTCGTAGGTCGCAGCCCGTAGGGAGAATTGTAGCCGTAGAGAGAACGTCAGGCCCGTAGGGAGAATCGTGGCCAGTAGGGAGAGAACTTGAAACAGCATAGAGAATACACAACAACTGGTCAGGAACAGGCTGTTCCTAGATCGGCTGTTATGCTTAAGAGACACAGATACTACAGACAGAACATATAGGCACACAGACAACTAGAATATGCTTACCCCCTGCGAGACAGTAGATAGGGAAGTAGAAGACAGAATAATAACGCGGTGTAGCGGCAGCGTTGCGATGTCTAGGGAAAGTGCCCGATTTAGATCGCGCACCCATCTTATATTGTTATAGACCAATGAGTCACAGACTGCCTGTGGCTCTGTCTATGACCATATAAGGTAACTATTCCTAGCAAAGCGCTCTGCGGACTAAGCTCCGCCCACTGCGTTAAGCGCCTGCGAGACATTATAAGTATTATAACGCAATACGTAGTATTACGTTACAACCTATTTTTATTGCTTGCTTTTATTATGAAGTCATAAGATCTGCGGGGTTCTTATTAACTGAACGAGCCGTAGCGATACATCATCATCTTCATCTCAGCTGAAAGACGACCACTGCTGAATACAGGTTTCAACATAGACCGATAATGAGTTGCCCGCATGGAAACCGCTTGCCGCGATTGCGACAAGACCGTCATTGGTCTACCTTTTCAGAGGCCTACCTCAGGTGCAATATACGGTACGTGACCACCACTTCAGAACCTTTATGCCCAAAAGCTATTGGATCTTTGAGCTTTGAGCCCTGCCCACTCCCACTTCAGCTTAACTGTCCTACGCACATGGCTACACGGCTTAAAAAATCCATAAGTAAAACCTTAAGCATAGCGACTAAAATTATATATTACTTACTACTCATTTTAAGTTGTATTATTTAGAGAGGCTGCACTGAATTATTATAAACTCAAGATACTTGTTAATGATTGTTGGCAAAGTGAGAATATGTAAACATTTTCACTTGTGTAAATATCTAAAGAACGTAAATACTTATTAATAACTGAAATTGTGTTTTCTTCTTTCTTAACACGTAGATGGAGTAGCTTTATCATATTTTCATGATACCTTACCAAGCAATATTTACCCGGCAATTCTCTTTATAATGTAGCTTAGATTGTTATTTTTGCAAACAATGTAATTTGAAACTATGAATCTTTTTACCAAGACTAAGTGAAGACAGTGGCCATTTGTATTAAGCTTCGAGTTAATAAATGGTTTTGACTTTCACTTCGCCTTTGCTACATTCAGGGATCTGCGACTTCGTTCAAATAGAAGTTCTTTAAAACAAAGTGTTATTTATCGACGTTACATTTGTTTTAAAAGCTTTTGTTTGCCATACTTGTGGTGTGAACGAGTCAAATATTACATTAAATAATTGTGTTTGAAGAATTAACTTCGCAGTCACAATGTATATTATCTACAAAATATTTCATATTTAACAATTCTTGGCTAGTCTAATGCTATGATTATTTCTTCAATGGTGGCTTATTTATCAGCCGTCTTAAGATACTTACGACAATACTATTCGTAATGTAGAATTAATTTCTCTTAACATGGAGTAGAGGTCACACTCACACTGTCTCGAGGGTTATGTATGTACCTACATATAGTATTATGGAAAACTTTGTATGATCCACTAATCGTTGTTTCGAGCCTGAGTGTTACTTGTGTCCGTTGATTGACTGTTTGTTAAGTCCCCCATGATACAGAATTGACTGAGTCCGTGTGGTGGCGGATTAAGAATACGGAATGTCACCACCCCAGATCATCCCATGGGTGTCGTAAGAGCCGACAGAGGGAGCATATTATGAAGAGAATAGCACTGTAGAGAAAGAAAACTTGATACAAACCCTATACCAACCTGTTTAGCCAGCGTGGTATAGTAGGCCAATTCCTCCTTTTAAAGGAGAGGCCTAGTCCAGTGGACTGTTAAATGCTGATGATGATGAATTTCCTTATATATTTATCGTTTCAATAAAGAGTACAGTGTTCGAGGTAATTATCATTACTACAAAACATGAATTACAATCAAATAGGATTAAAATTTTCGTGCGTTTATGTGTGGCAATGTGGTTGTGGGATTGTATAAATTAGCGATAGCGGCAGTGGATATAGCCCACTGATTGTGATCGAATGATTTCGAATTCTACTCTTTACAATATTAATACACATCGATATTACTACGAATGCGTATCAATATACTTCTAAGCAATTAATGTGTTATGTTTAATATTGGTTGTTACTTTATATTGTCTATGAATCTACATCTAGCTATTATTTATTCTTCCTCTTCTTTATCATTGTATCTACTTAGCCAATATTTAGTAGTTATGAGAAAGCTCATAAAATGCTCTTCAAAATATATTTTATGCAATTTTTATGACAATGGAAATGACACTTTTTATCACTTCTTATTTACAAACAACACACCCCACTTTTCAAAGATTTTTATTACAGATACAGTTGGTACTGTTCTGTTTATTCTGAAAATATTGAAGTGTATAAGGTCTGTATATAGACACGGTGATTTAAAAGTCTTACTGAGATTTTAGTGGATTCTCTAGAATAAGTGAATGGTTTTTATGCGAAATATGTTGCATTTATAATTTTTAGCAATAAATTTTAGCTTATAAGCTTTTCATAATATTTCAGCTCTGATAGATACAAAGCTAGATATCGATTTAATTTTTAGCACATTCATATTACGTATATTTCTTACTGTTGTTGGTGGATGGATATCTCTTTCAAGCAAAAACTTCAGAAAGCATTTTATTATTAATGAAACTTTGCAGTTATATAGCCGAATCATCAGAATAGCAAAAAGGCTATATATGATTCCAATATGTGAGCTCCACACGGCCGAAGCCTCGGGCAAAAGCTAGTCAGTCAGAATTTTAACACGAACGGTTAAAAACAACAGCAATATCATGCTCGACCAAGCTTAGTACATTTATTAAAGAGTTCGGTGAACCAAAGGTCATTTATTTGACACCGTGTAAATTGATGAAACCAAGATGAAACACAATTTTGATGGATTAAGCGAATATTCATTACTCATAGTACAAAAATATCTAATACACAACATAATAAACTTAAAGGGTAAATATTGTATACAATAAGAACTTAAACTTTTAATATTAAAATGTAAATAGTTAATGTTTATGGATCGAAAATATTAAAGTTGATTCCATAAAAATGTTTTATTTATTTTGTGCGAGAGATAAATTTAAAATTTCTATTGTAATAGAAATTTTAAAAAGATTGGTTGGGATGAAATTCGTTTTAATTTGTATTCTGTACCAATAATTCAAGTTTGCCTTAAGTTAGTTACGTATAATAATTTTTCAATTGTTGCATCTCTGACTTCAGAGCGGGTTTTGACAGGATTCCCAGATACGACTTATAAAGAGTTTTCTCTCGTTCTTAAATAATTATAACGGGGTTTTTATGTAAATCATGATCGCATTTACCTCAAAGCCTCCCTCACCTTGTTCATGAGCGTTCCTCAAGTGCACGCGCGGCGTCCGTTCGGCGTGAGCCCGGCGTTCACTTTGTTCTACAGGGTGAACGCCGAGCGCAACGCCGGGCGTACGCTTGAGGAACGCTGTCGCCTAATGTGTGGTCGGCCTAACATGTTCGGTACTCTGAAAATCACATGTTAAAGGTCAACGCTCATTAGAGCCACCCGGCACCCACTCCGCACGGCGTCCACGAGTGGACGTCGCGCGGTCAACCAGCGGACCGCGCGCCGTCAACGAGTGAACGCCGCGCCGTCAACGAGTGAACGCCGCGCGGTCAACGCGGGGCAAGTATGCGAGCAGCGAGTTGCCACCGAGCCGTCCACGCGCGGACGGCGGGTGGACCACCCGCCGCCCGCGCGTGGACGGCTTACGACAGTGGCGATCCGGTGACGCTACGGAGTTGATGTAGTGAGCGCATACCCATACAAATCCATATAAAGAATACTAACCGCACGAGGCGAGGCGGTGCGGAGTGGGTGCCGGGTGGCTCTAATGAGCGTTGACCTTAAGTATGTTTCGGATATTAATAATAATAGTATCCGGCACGTGTAATGAGATATAAAACGCGCTCGCAGCATCTTGATTTATCCTCGTCTCAACTCGATCGACGGAGTTAAGCAACGTTTGCTGATGTTATCACTTGGACCGCTTGTTTATCATATATGTCGGAGGACACGTATACGGCAGTTTTTACTCATGTTTCAGTAAAAAAATTGTCAAGCCTTGACGACAGAAAGCGGCTTATAAACTTTGTTGCAAGATTCCGCCACGCACGCACACTGAATCACAATTCTAGATTAGGAACCTATCTCAGATTGACAGAGTAGAAATAAAATTATTGGTTGTAGCGGGATTTTTGCTCTGGCATAAATGCGTATTAGCTTATTACTGTGAAGCATTTGTTCAATTCAGACAGTTTCAGTGTTGCGGACTATACCTCTTCTTGTTATTCTTCAATTTTATCTATTATACATTACTAAAAATCTCACAACAAAGGCGATTTGTTCTCGTTTCACCAAAGCGAGACAAAGTTTGACGATTAATCAAATGTCCCGCTATATCAACGTTACAAACGAGGTTGCGTAAAAAATGACTTGTTTTTCTTCGTTATTCAATCACCCCGTAGATGAATATGTTTGCGTGGCTAAGGTATTACTGAATACACATTGTTTTTAGGAAATATTATACTCAGATGGAAAACAATATTTTTTATGAAAGATTTTGTATACCTATGCACGTTCGGATAGTTATTTCCTTTCCAATATTATAGAAGCTATTCATCTATTTGTACACACGTTTTGTAAGAAACCTTAATATTTTGAATATTCCGAATTGAATTGAGTCGTTCAGTGGTTCGGCCCACGAGCCATTCGTCCTATTGGGACGAATCACTGAAATTTAAAAAGTATATTTTTTTCGTTCAGTGTTTCTTCCCATTGCTATTTTCCTTACGAAATTTATTTTCTTAGTACAGTCGACAACACAATCCTAGGGAGAATCAAGGATTTAATTATAAAACGGAGTCAAGTTCTGTATAAAATATATTTTCTATGAATAAAAAGCTTCCAAAATCTAAATACAGGGAGTACAGCTGGTAAAATGGCTTGACACAACATTTAAACGTTCCATCGCATAGTATGACAAAACTGTCTTTTTTTATATATCCTTGCAAGCCTTATTTGCAAAAATTAAAATTCTGTCTTTATTTGACTTATAATCGGCATTTAAATTTTTCTGGGACTATTCTATTAGATTTTTAAAACAAGCTTTTTAACTCCTAATGATATGGTTTGTTTTTTATAAAATTTGTCGTTAACATTTTTAAACATTGGTATTCCCTTAATTAAATTTAATCCAAGATCTGTAAGAACTCCAACAGTATCTCGAAATATGCTTGTATAGGCGTGGTCACATCAGAAACAATTCTTTTTTGACAGTTTTCAAAATGTGTGTCGTATTTTCTTGAAACAAAGTCAGACTCACAATCATGTTTGTCTTCTCGTTTTATGACATTGGCAGTAGTAATACTTAATATTGTAAATGTATATATATTGTATATGTAATATTGTAAATGTAAAGCACATTTCAGTCTTTGTACACAGCGCCAAACTACTGAACCGTCTTTATTGTTTCGTTTCTTGTCATATTTGTGGCCGCCACGAATAAGAAGCGTTTTGCCCATTTTGGATGAAATAAAGTTAAATCCAACTTGGCTATGTGAAGTTGTAGGGTCTGTCTGTGACATGTTGATCCTAAAAAAGTTAAGACGATATTAATGAACAGTGGATACTAATAATAATATTTATTTAAAAAAGTAAGTGCTATACATTTATGAAAGATTTTCGTAACATTTGAAAATAAATCTATTTAGAATATTACTTATAACTAGAAATTATATAGTACTGAAATATAGTAAACTACAAAATAAAATATGTCTACTGTTTGCTCGTATGACAAACTCTTCTATTATTTCACATATCTTACAACTAAAATATTTTAAATTATAAATATTTAATACCTTGTTTATTCTATTGTACACAAAGGGGCCTAGGAAATTAATAAGTTGATATATTTGCTGCGTCAAAGTGTGAGCTCGCAACGTGTATATTATTTGTAATATCATATACGTAATGATAGTAAATTATTGGTATTTTTTGTAAGATATATTTTGAAGATTGAATGATCGTATTCCTTAAATTTAATGGTATGTGTAATTTGTTTTTTCTAGTTGTTTAAGTCTGTTTGTGTGTCTTTTAATCACTACACTACTATTGTATAAGGAGATTCACCTGTAAAAATAGAAGGTTATATAGTGAAATAAATAAAAACTAAACTGTGAAGTGAAAACTATGTCTTTCCGTCTCTTATTAATAATATTAGTACTGTAAGTAAGTACATTATGCTGTTTTAGTAAGGTGTGCATTATAAATAATTGACTGAGTGTTGGTACGTTGCAATACCAAGGTGCAAGACATAACATAAATGTCTTGCACCTAACTGTGCTTATAAGCTCATAATATAATGTGATTTACTAAATCCATGTAAGAAATAGGATGCATGTTAAAGTGAAACAAAATGGCGGTCCACGGCTAGTGAGAGACAGCCGGATTGTGTGCCAGTTTTGTTTGTTTGATTGAAATAGTATGTATATTAGCTTTTTATAATTATTTTAATACTACAAGTCACATTATCACCAGTTAACCTAGGATAAAAAGAGATTTATTTTTATTCCTTCCATAAAGTTTAAAAAATAATAACACGTAAAAATATATAATATTCAACAGTTTAGTATTTATATCTATATTTGAATAAAGTTTAAGACTTACCTTCAAAGATATATCACATTTTTATCACATAACTGCACAAAAACGCACTCACGCAACATTTAGATGGAATATGCGCGTGGTACTTAGCCGGCGGTACAAAGCATGACTAAGACCATAACATCTGCTGTCTCAGTCGCACTCACACGCACACATATCAACAGCAACTCTTTGCATAGTATATTTTATTATGCTATACTGCCGCTATAAGTATCAATATGGTGTACAAATAAAATCATACATTATAGCATGCCTGTATCCACAATAGGTAGAGGTGTATTGCTACACTCACTTTTCATCAGATTTATGTTAGTCTCAGGTTATAGGGGGCGAGCCTATTACAGTACCGAGCACATTCCAGACTCAGTGCTGCTATTGAAAAGTCCCATTAGGGTAACTCAATAACACAAACCTTTGCTCAGCAGGGCAAAGGTCTCCCCAAATCCCTACTACCCATACCTACTGATACAATTTAAAAATAAATATTTTAGAAACACTTTTTTTGCTGATCGTACTTTACGCAGTTTTTGTTTAAAATTACGTAAATTAGTCAATGGGACGAAACACTGAACGAAAAAACTATATATTTTAAATTTCAGTGATCCGTCCCATTGGGGCGAATGGCTCGTGGGCCGAACCACTGAACGACTCATTGAATTTGTTGATAGTTATCTTGGGTGTGTTGGGTTCTTCTAATTTAATTAAATGGTAAATATGAAAAATGTACCTGAATTTGTAACTAGAAACTATAGTGCATTACGTAGGATGTACAATAAATTATTATTATTATTATTTTAAACGTAACTAAGTCTTAAAATACTATACAAAGAAATATATACAGAACATACAAAAAAAATATATATAGAAAAAGAAAAAAAAAAAATTTAGAGCGCGTCATGAAATTCATCCACATCGCCGTCAACTGGCAGCGTGCCCAGAACGCTGACAGCATTGCCACGTTGTATGGCGATACTTACCTTCTGGGCCAAATACAACCCAGCCTTCTGGTCACGCGAGGCGTCGACAAGTCTCTTTGCGATCTTTTGCGATGTCTCTAAAAAGAGATCTTGCACTTGGACCCCATGGCCCAAACGGCTCAAATACGTAATCCCCTATTAGGTTTACGTATTTGCGCAGTTTGAGGGTCTCCGCTGTAGCAGCAGCAGCGCCCGCACAACTAGCTGTGCTAGGAAGATGTGATGGCGCGAGGGTATCGACACACGTTGCGTCCCATACCAAAGGCCTACCCAACTTCCATGGCAGTAAAGACATACCGTCTGGTCTTTTGCCGTCGTTGCGTACCAGGCCCTGAGGTTCAAGGTGGGCTGGAACGCCAGCGGAGACAAGAGCCCGACGGAGAATGTCATTAAGGTTGCCGTGTCGTGAAATACGACCTGCGCTCCTGCTGCATGATAGGCCATGGTGACCAAGGCTGTCGACAGCCTCTCCACAGTGACAGCGATGTGGAAGGTCGTATCGTCCAGCGTGGTACCGATGTTGGACGATGGCAGTGCTTGAAGCCAGAGGCCCGACTTCCACTCTCCCACAGCCAGTAGGCGAGCACGCTCTGCAGCATTAGACGATGTGCTAAGAAGGTTTTCTCGTATTCTGCTGCAAAGCGGCCCATCCCACTGCCCCTGAGAGGATAGGTTTCGGGGTAACTCAGTGCTTGGACAAGCTCTTCTCCAAGCATTCGTGGCATCGGTCTTACAAGGCACCTCAGAATCGACCAGTGTTGGTGCTAAGATTTTCCTGGTCAACTCTGCAGTGCTGTGGACCGAGGACAGGAATGCTGGTAGGCTAACATCAGAAATTTTTCGAATACCGAGGCCGCCAAAACGTACAGGCAAGGACGCCTGTAGCCACAATCGGTCATTCAGTGCTATATTCAAAATTTTACTTAGAGTAGTTTGTATAATTTTGTCCATTTCGATGAGTAGGCTCGAATTTTTCCAAAAAGGCGAAGCTCGAATAGCGTGAGTAAATTTAGGCACGAAAAGACAATACCGAATTATAGTGAAAGCCGAATGAATGTTAATTTTGAGGAGCCTGTCCGAAATTTCACTATAATTTTGAATTTTTTCATGAATAAATGTATCGAAACCTTCGTCTAAAATCGGGGACCCAAGGAGGCGAAGAGAACTTTTTTCAATGTGGGTTATATTGGGAGTCAGGAATTGAAATTTGGAAAGTATAGAGGATTTATTTAAATTGTCGTTTATGAAAATTTCACATTTAGTTGGATTTAGGTCTAAGCCTATGGATGAAAATTTAGATTTCAAGAAAGCCAGATCTTGATAAACAGTCTGTACGTCGCTTGCCAAGGTTTCGTCATCTAGGTACCAGATATTGAATTTTGGATTTTGTACTATAAATTAAATTATATCTATGTATCTTCACAGGTAGATTACATACTTCAACTGGTTTCTACTTAAATTTTTTTGAACAGCAACAAATATATAAAACTATACCTCAACTTAACCTAATAGAATTTTACTTAAGTAAATAGAAATTAAAGTAAAAAGGACTCCCCACTGAATAAATTCGTTATCGAAAATTAGATTCAACATCAATATTTCAAACTTTGATTCGATGGAAAATTTAACTGACGGACGCTAAAATATTCTGCTGAAACCAAATAACTAGACTTTCATTTAAAAACGGAACCATTCGACGGGTACGTGTAGATGTATAGACTGATATTTCTAATTTGGTCCTTATGTTTACTTTCCTGATGAAGTAATTCCTTACCTGCCCGTGAAAATTGCTTGTGATTGAAGATGATTTAATCACGAAGGGAACAGGGCTATATGCAAAGTCTAGTTTAAATTTAAGCAATAGAAAGAGATACACAAAGTCAACATGATAGATCCAATAATTAATATGACTACACCTTTCTTATATACATATCTTGTAAAAGAAATAGGTATTTATCAGGTCTTTTCTAATTTTACGGTTTACACAAAATTTTCGTCGGTTTATTGGTTTGAATTTAGAGTCTTTGATACCTACAAAAAACGTCCAAGATGCCTGATAAAGTATATTGTTATTTATCCATCTTATAATAATATATCACCCCTTTGGCTAATGTTGGTTGCCGCTGTAGTATTATTAAAAGAACTGAAGGCTTGCCTTAAAACTACTTGTCTTTATTCGTAGATGACCGAACAGACATAGATCACTAGGAGATATCCAAATCTAGGCCCAAAGTTTCAATGTAAAGCCAGATTTTCACAGTAAATAGAGTGAAATACTTTCACAGTAGCAGTAGTTACAAAGCAGCGATAGCCTAGTGGAGAGACAGACAGACTGCTACGAAGAGGGTCCGGGTTCGAATCCACGGCGCGCACCGATGACTATTCGGAGTTACCTGCGTATTAAATTGTTAATTATCGATTGCTAAAGGGTGAAGGGAAACATCGTGAGGAAACCTGCGTGTCTGAGAGTTCTCCATAATGCTCTCGAAAGACATGTGAACTATGGCCTTAAGTACCCTTATCATAATGGGAAGAGGCCCGTGCCCAGCAGTGGGACAGTATAAAGGGCTGATGATGATGACTTTCACAGTTTATAGTATATCACAGGCGTGGACTGGACCGACTTTGGACTGTACCGATTTTGCCAATAGACTTAATTTCCACAAACATGTTTATCGCAATTAGAAATACAGGAGGTCATATTCCGTGCGACAGCTGTCAGTCGAGAAAGCAAGGCAACGCCAGCAAAAATTGGTATTGACATAACTCGGACAAGCAATTCATATTGCCATTTCGATACATTTTATCGTCATTTCTATTTTTGACGACTGGCGATCGTCTTGTTGGCTACACTCCAAAGTAATGGAGCTTGCAATGGAACGATCGAAAATATAGATTTGAAGTTTAATCAAGCTGCAACTATCACTTAATGAAAAATATTACTTATAGTTTTAGATAGACTTGGCCAAGTCAAAGTCATATTATTTTTACATCAACTTATAATTTACTAGGACAGGCGTAAGCCAGCATTTGAATTTTTTTTCCTAGAAGTAAGAAGTAAAGAGCACTTAGACGAGATACATTTTAAACACGCTTCTCCAACTGTTATAGCAGTCTTTTTCGGTTTTCATATTTTTATTTATCGTTGTTACTAAAGCTTCAGAGCTAAAACAGAATACAGTAATATTCCTCAGTAAACTCAGCAAAATTTACCTCTAAGCTAGAAATACTTAGAAATTCTCTATTCAACATTTTGTACACAAAATCTTCGTTATTCGTGAATGGTTGTAGGGGTGTGCCCACGTTACCTATCGGCATCCGCACTGCGGTGTATCCGCATCGCTCAAGTTCACCCGCACGGATACATTGAGTATTCTGTCGACGATCGACAAACTGACCACTTTAGATAATTATCAACTTCAACGGGTTAGTACTTTCTATTTTCAAATATATGCTTGTAAGAAAATTCAAACGTTTTGAATTTCTTTACGCTTAGATTGTAGAGAAAATCGAGAATACTTGCAACATATGAGAAACTAGAAAATGTTTTTTGGAAATGGATGATTCTCAATGCGCGACGTGACTTGTCATTCAATAATAAATCGACATAATTGGGCAACGCTTACACAGGTCACTTCTTAGATGGGTGACCGTTTGTTGAGGCAGTTAGGTCTGACTGAGCTATCGTGTTTAGATGGAAACGTAGCGCCTTCGGCCTCGATTCTTGCCTTAGAACATGAATAGAAAAATGGGGGTTAATAACTAAGATGTAAATTTTGTGCCATTATTTACTAAGCTTTGAGTTTTTCTTAATATTCCTACACAAAAGTATAGAGATATAGTTTCCAAAAACCTTATACTGAAGCCATTACTTTTGTGGTTAGATATAAATCAAAAGTCTTATATTGTATTAGTTTCACCCACAGACTAACAGTATGAATTATTTTACATTAAAGTACCTAGTACTGAGAGCACAAACAATTTAAACTTAAATAAAACTCCTTCAGTGCTAATTGAAGACGCAACTTTTAAGAACATTTTACAGCATTGAAAATTTGTAAGAATGGCACCATAAAAACATAAAATACGTAAGACTATCAAGTAACCTCTCGTATTAAACGATCTAGGCAATAACTCAAGCTTAGCTTGGCTTGAGAATATGGGGTGGGTGGGTAGCCAACGGTGAGGGAACCACTTGTTGCTGTGGTTACAACAGCACTGCACATTAAGAAAAAAATGAACCTTAACACACAAAATTTAAGGGCTACATTTGCATATAAATACAGAATCTCGACAATATTTGCTCAACTCGCGTGATCTGAAATGATGTTGAATATTGTCATGCGTACACAGCTGCGTGTGTCGGAGAATTATATTTAATAAATATTTTCTTTAAAATTCGTTATGATAGGCGTCGTCTGCGAGATACCAATTTGCCTCGGCGTTCGCATGGAAATTATTTTTGACCTTACACACATTTTATTTATTTCGAGAAGGAAGCACTTAACATTTTATTTTTATGTTTACTTTTATTTATAGTAAGTATTCTTTTATAGATAAGGCAGCCTCGCATTTAATAGTATAATACTTTAAGGGCTGATCTTCAGGGAAATTGCGATAGCTGGAAGGAGGACATTACTTTTTACGACCGTATAATAGTTATAGGGTATTTATACACGTGCGATGGTCTAAACTCTAAGCCGTTCGAACAGAGATGTTGTAAAGTTTAGACGCGTGTAAACCAAGATAACACAACTAGTTTAGTTAAAGACGCAACTGCAAACGGGATAGGTGCAAAGTTTATCCGAAGCAGGGTTAATTACAGTATCGGTCCCCGACGGCGACAGGGTTGGATTAAAGTCATACAAGTGTAGGGGTATGACTTTATTGTTTGTACGACAAATTGCTTGAAGCGAGTAGGGTTAATGACGAAGAGTCTACTCTTTCGCCTTGTTGTTTTCCATTAATTAGGTAAACAGGTTACTGAATGGTATTAAATCATGAGAATTTCCTAAGACAAACTTAAGTGATATCTCACGTCAGAAGTTGAATGAGCCCATACATTTATGCCCATAGTATTTTATATTGTTAATTTTTACTGAACTAAAAATATTTGATTTTGTTTGAATGGTCAAATGTTCATAAATACATACATACTTAGACTTACGCCAGTTTCCCGGAGGGGTAGGCAGAGACTACGGAACGCCATTTGCAACGATCCTCACATCTCATGCGTGCTCTTCGGTTAAGGGTTGAGAAGTATGTGTGGAGTGTCTTTGAACGAGAGAGTAAAGAATTATGTGATAAGAGTGTTGTGGGGTAAAAGAAGATATAGTGACAACCATTGAGAAAGGTAAGCTTAGATGGTTTGGACACATGGAGAGGATGGATGAGGAAAGACTGACCAAAAAGTTATATAAGGCAATTATATAAGTGAATGGGACAGGAGGAAGAGGAACACCTAGACGGACGTTCTCCGACAGTTTGGAGACATCCAAAAAAAGGACAGGTTAGAAGTACCCAGAAGTTGAGTACCTATGTGATACTCAACATGGGCGCCTTATTTAAATTTTAGACTGCGCGCATCGTGTATCGTGTGCTCAGGCTCTTATGCCACAGCATGAACGGCCGCCTAAGCTCTTACAACTGCGTGGTTTGGTCCCCACAAAACTGTGTGATCTACAAATTGTTGCCTGGATGTTTTTTGTGTCCGTTCAGTTGAATGGTTATAAAATCGACTGCGATGGAAGATCTTCCAGTGAAGTCGGTTGAGACATTTTTAGTGAGTAGTTTTTTTTAAATACAATCAGATTTTTAAGGGTTTGGTTTGGTCTGTACTGTCTACACAAAAGTTACTGACATGATATACACCATTACTAGAGCATACACTTGGATCTCTGTGTTTGCTAAATCTGTAGTTCTACCAGATTTCGCAGAATATAATTTAATCCATGGCATAAAAACCGTCTGACCTCTGACACAATACAATACACAACAAGGCTTTCGAAATAAAAAAACCGCTCACAAATCGGTTCATTCACTTAGGAGCTACGGTGCTACAGACAAACACATAGACAGGCAGGTCGAACTTATAACACACCCCTCTTTTAGCGTCGTGGGCTAAAAATAACATAATAACCGTAAGACCAATCATAACACATCATCAGCCCTGTATACAAACTGTGCCTCTGCTGGGCACGGGCCTCTTCTCACTATGAGAAGGGTAAGGCCATAGTCCACCATGCTGGCCAACTGCGAGTTGCCAAACTTCACATGTCTTTCGAAAACATTATGGTGAACTCTCAGACATGCAGCTTTCCTCACGATATTTTCCTTCACCATTAAGAAAGCGATAATTAAAAATTTTATACGCACATAACTTCGAAAAGTCATTGGTGCGCGCCGTGGATTCGAACCTGAGACCCTCTGCGTAGAGGTTTGTCGGTCTCTCCAGTAGGCTATCGCAGTTTTTTGACACAGGTGAACACATTTGCTCATGTCGCCGAATGATTATCTGGCAATGGGGCAGTCAAACAATTGGATGAATTTATATTGTGCTATAAAGAAAAAGTTTGACTTATTGAAGCTTGGAATGTCTATGTATCGAAATTGTAGAAAAAGTTTTTACAAAAGAGGCCATATAACCTCTTTCCTCTACGTTTACTGAATGTTGGCGTCTCTCCTTAACAACTTAGAGACATAAAAATCACCTGTTACGCTTTATCAAGATTGGAAAACTTTAAGTAAACATTTGTCTTTTTTTGGGAAATACCCTTTGGTGAAGGACGCCGAGGTGCAGAAAGATTTTCTTCTTATTTATTATAGGTACAAATTTGCGTAACGATTTATCCTAACGTAATTGTGTGGAGCAGACATTAAGAAATTCATAAAGATCTAGCTTTAGCGTCATATGATACAACAAAACACAAAGAAGCGTCAAGTTAAGTCACGGTATGAACTTGGCAACTAAATCATTGAAGATGCCACAGTGTAACAACGCAGACCATGAGTGTTTCGCCATAGAAAGCGTTATTTCGCTGTGTCAACTTGTTATTACATGCAAATTAATAAACATCACTGCTCTTTTATAAACAACGCTACTCTCATAAACTGTTAAAAAATCAACGAACAGAAAAATACCTATACCATAATATATTAGCCAGCAGAAAAGCAATGTTTAATTTAAAAATAAAACAAAAACTAACGCGTTGAAGGTACTTTGTAACTCGACGCAATCACGCCGGTGTTTAAACGTTATGATCAACAACTAACTACCTATTAAGCGCAAGTTACAAGTACTGAAATTGAAGGCCATGAAAACAAGGAGCGGTTTATATCAAGTTTTATTTTTTACTTGTATGCTATTTAGACATTATAAAACTGTTGAGGCAGAAATTCAGTGCAGGAAACTCTATCTACTATCTGAAAATCGGCTGATCAATAAATTGCATAAGTTGCATACCAGCTATGTTTTGTTTTTCGGTCATACTAACTAAAACTATGCAACAAATTAGATAAAGTAAGTGTTATAATATTGCATAACTCCTTTTACCGCCGAGAGATGTTTGATCCATGAGCCATCTGGTCTCTGTCTCTGTTGAAACTGCTTTGCAAGTACCGGAAAGAATGAAAAACAAGGGATTAACAGAGTTTCAAACTAAACACTAAAGAAACTTTTTACCCGTACAATCAAGGACAGTATGGCACTGCACTAATCGTATTGTAGCTTAACAAGGCGACTAGCAGTTTCGCACTGCGCTAAATGTTATTAATTTGATCCTTACATGGGACCACACTTTGCACCCACAAATTGTGGTATCGGGGTATAAAAATTCTTTGACTAGGGACCAGAGAAAAGTTTCTTACTAAAAATTATAATCTTTTATCTTCTTGGGTTAACGCGAATGTTACACATTGAAATTAAACTAAAGTTAACGGATTTTTATCGCGTTATATTGTTTCATTAAGTTATTACATTTAAACCGAATGATCTAGAAACTACATTTTAATATTATTACTAGCCGACGTTTCAAATTCTTTACAGAATTCATGTTCACGGCAAACTGAGGTGATATTTGTTTTTTTCTTGAATGAAAAAATCTTGAGCGATAAATTCCGTAAACTATAGTTTAATTTCTATGTATAATCTTTTATTTACATATATGTCATTTGATCGATTTAATACGGACAGTACATTATTTTGGTCCGTTTTTCTGAAAATAGGTCGGTTGTCGGTTAAAAAAGAGTAGTTAGTAACTGTGTCTTATTATGAAAGGCTAGTAGATTCTGCAGCCTGCCACCTACTTCATATCATCAAGTTAGCTGAACGGCGAAATTTTCAGGACAAAAATGTACGTAATGTCATAGTACATAAATGTATGTCCTGAAAAATTTGTAGATCAGATAACACGTTGTCTCTGCACCTGTAAACGATGTGCCAAATTTTATCCACCAGTTTTTCTGTGAGTATTTTTGTATTTATTTTGTGAGCGTTACTCTATATCAGTTACGCATACAGACGCTGTATTCGTTGTAGACTTATCACATGAGGCAATTTCTACAAAGAATTTTAATTTGTGCTTTCGATACCCTCAAGTGATAATGCTTTGTGTGATTTGTAATTTTTGCATTGGTGAAATTACCCTTGAAGTAGAACTGCTACTTATGAAAAGAACAAAATTATTATTCCCATACAGAAATTCTTTATACTCGATAAACAAATATTAACTTACATAATAATATATACCTTCTGCTTCTCTGTGTGAAGAGAATGAACTACCATTATAAATAGGTCGGGGCAAACGTATTTTCTTATTTTGAATGTATTTTTCTTGGTATTATTAGTAATCAAACCTCTTTGGCTGTACTGAATGTAACTGGCTGTTTTTTAACACTATTAAATGTGACATTCTGAAGATGCATTAAATAAAGAAAAAACGAGTTCCCGCCATTTTTCAATTGTTTTTCAAGTAACAAGTAACGTATGTATGTGACGAAGAAATTCGGTACATTTTAAAGTTTTATTACAAAAAGGTAAAAATGCGACTAACGCCGCGAATAAAATTTGTGCGGTTTACGGACCTAATGCGGTATCAATAAGAGTAGCACAAATGTGGTTCAAGCATTTCAAGTCTGGAAATTTTAGTGTGAAAGATGAGGTTCACTCTGGACGCCCTGTCACAGATAAAATCAGTGCTATCTTTGAGAAAATGGAGCAAAATTGACATATAAGTAGCTACAACATTGCTGAAGAACTGGATGTTGATCATAAAACAGTTTTACGTAATTTGCGAAAGTCTGGGTACAAGAAAAAACTTGACAATTGGGTATCACATGATCTCACTGAGAAAAACCTAATGCAACGTGTTTCCATTTGCGATTCTTTGTTGAAACGTAACAATTCCGAACCATTTCTTAAACAGTTGATTACGAGTGATGAATAATGGGTGACTTACGATAAGAATGTCCGAAAAAGATCATGGTCGAAGCAAGGACAAGCCCATAGACCGTGGCAAAGCCCGGCATGACTCGGAACAAAGTGATGCTATGTGTATGGTGGGATTAGAAAGGAATCGTCCACTACGATCTTTTGCCACCGGGTAAAACTATCGATTTTGATCTCTACTGTCAGCAACTGATGAGGTTAAAAAAGCTATTGAGAAAAACCGGCTGGAGCTTATGAATAGGAAGGGCGTGGTGTTCCACCATGACAACGCCAGACTGCACTCATCTGTAGCCACGCTGCAAAAATTGAGAAAGCTTGGCTGGGATGTGTTGATGCATCCTCCGTGTAGCTCTGACCTTCTTCCACCAGAGTTTCACCTGTTTCGGTCATTGCAAAACCCTTTAGGAAGCATAAAGCTAATCTCAAAAGAACACTTTGAACACTACCTGTCAGATTTTTTTAATAAAAATCTCAAAATTTCTATAGGAATTGGATCATGGCACTACCCACAAGATGGCATCAAGTCATCGATGAAAACGACACATACATATTATGAATAAATAAAAAAATATACCTAAAAAAATATTTTCCGTTGTATGAACAAAACGAAAATACTTTTGCCCCGACCTTATATTATTATATTGTGAAAGCGCCAATAAAACCAGTAAGGGTCTCCGCAAAACAGCGTAATAAAGGCATATAGAAATACTTGTTACATAAATGAATAGATATCCAAAGAAACATCAACGTACAACTTTTGTTATTTATTACAACATTTTAAATACTTAAACTTTATAAATGTTTTGAAAAGGTCTCTATGATAAAATAATTGATTTTCCAAAGGCTGTTTTTCCTAACCGTTCATTCGCCGAAAAGACTGACACGACTTTGATACAGAAGTTACGGAATGAGTTCACATTTGCGGTGTACCTTGGCTGGAAAGTTTTAATAAGTTTTGTTTTAGGTATGACGCATATATTCGATTACTTTGGCGACTAGTTGTCCCGACCCCTATTCGAATTTTTAGAAAGCTCTTGCGAATAAAAATCTTAACAACTTTGCTGTAAACAGATACACAGGTAAACCTGTCCGGAAAGCATATTCCGGTTGCACTCCAACTTTCAAGAAAAGGCTTTCAAATGCTACCAAGAATTGAAAATATAAAAGGTTTTCTGCGAAAATCCAGACTTTATACTGAAGGTGTTTAGCTTACATGTGTTTGATATTGTGGTCACAGATAATATGACATTATAATATAACTATGTATATAAATTCATACTATTTTGATTTTTCGTTCAAAAGTGATTTGTTTTTATATTGCAGATACCTAAGCAGAATAATAAAAGAGACTACTTTTACTCGGCATTAGACATAGCCTTTTAAGGAATATATGTTAATTGTCAGCAGTAAATAATAATTTCACCGGCTAAATAAAATAAAAGAAACAATAAACCAGGCAGCATGCCTCGCGTAATTTTCGCTCATTGGTAACTTGTATAATATTTTTATTCTCTTTGAATAAGTGATAAAAACGGGCACTTTGTCGGTTTAATGTTGCAGTTAAAATATTCATTATTTTTGTTGCCTATTCCTCTTTACGAAGTACCTAATCACCACTTTTGGCGCTCTCATTTCATTTGCCTGTCAGATCGTGGCAAAAAAGATTTTATTTTTACTAGTATACCAAAAATAATTAAGAATGAAGAATTAAATCTGATTCTCCTTTATATTTTTGTTGTTTTAATGCTACCCTGTTAATCATATTTTATTTACAGTGAAACTTAATACAAATAAAGTATGAAATCTAGGTTATCCTTGGTAAACTGTCCAAGGCTGCGTGTCGTGTGTTCTAGGTACACACGAATAAACGTGATATACGGACTCGACCTTATTCTGTTACCTGGCTCTAGACGTCCTTTAAAGGACGGCTGAGATGTAAACAAATAAATCCTAAATTGTTCAGAACAAACAGTTACCTATTCTCAACTTTTATAGCCGGCCATTATTTCAGTCCTTTTAGATTTGCGGAATCATTTTTACGGCTGTTCGCAGTGTGCAATTCACCTAAATTTTGTGAGAAAACTTGTTTGTCTCATTATCCGTTTGTCGTAAAATATCAACTGTATGATGTTAAAGGTCACCTGGTATTTACGATCGATTACAATTTAATGGAGTTCTAATTGCAACAGTGCTTACAGAAGTGTTTGCTTATAAGAACACGCACACATAGAATAAAACTCTCACAACATATGTACATAGTTGCGACGTTGCATAGTGTAAACCTACAAACGGATTTGGCTGGATTTGGATTTATTAACCAACTTTACGGTCGCAATTTAGCAGCATATAAACTTTAGTGCTAATGTGTAGACGTCTAACAAAATAGTCGTTTTACAACGTAAGGCATAACTAAGGTCGAAAATTTCTTGTCATCAACTTCCTTTAGGTATGTTAGTACCTTTTTATAGACAAGCAAAACTTCGCAGCAACTGTTGCGAGAAGACATAGCGTAGGAAGTCTTCTCGCAACAGTTGCTGCGAAATTTTGCTGAAAGTAACATGAAAGTAGCTTGAATGTAACATCAGAGTCAACGTTTTGTTGGGTGTAATATGAGAAGCAGTGAATTTTCCTCAGACTTCGGTGAATTCAGTGGATCATTATGAAACGGATTTTAGTACCACAGATACCTGTGTTGATTGTGTTAAGTGGTTGTGAATTAAATAACATTAACGTAGCCAGACTTGCACCACCCGGCACGATACGCGCCGGACCGTGGGATCGCAGCTTTAGACTGAAATGTTCTTGTTGAGTGGTCATGTCGAACCATTAGTATCGTTACGTTAAATATTGTTTGAATCGATATTTAAACCTAATATGCATTCGTTTTGTCCATCTACAAAATAAATATACTCTACAGTTTTACAATAAACAACAGTATACTAAAACAAAACAACTATTGCTATCGGGAAACTAAGTATACATAAACTATACAATTCTGTTTCTGGTATAAATAAAGTTGTTGAAGTTTATGATAATTATTACGATTTCTATAAAGATTCTTGGATTAGCTAGTATAAATTAACTCAGATATCTATGATGTTGTTTATTTTTGTTGATTCGATAAACACTTGACTTCGCTGGCGAGAATTTAACCTAAACAATTATTTAACATAATATTTTTTGATTTTGTCATTAGCATACATACACAATTCCTTGTTGTGACACTGAAATCCATTGCATACTAGTATGTTCAGTCGAACATATTCCCGCTAGACCACCATAAAGGCGAGAATCGCTTAGCAAGACATCGTCGCTTCAAGTGCTATTTTACACGCACATTGACAATCGTATACAACATTTTTGTTTCTAGTGTGCCTCCTCGACTCTATGAGCGAGCCAAAGGATTTTTTTTCAAACTGGTCTAGCGCCGACTTGTTTGATTATACGTGTCCATGACTAAACCGCTCTTCTTTTCTTGTCGTGTGAGTGTATGGCCAATTTTGGTGTCGGAGTTTTTATGTTTGTATGGCGAATTTTGTCGATTCCGTAGGAATTGCAGGATATTCCTTCTTACAAAAATATTTAAAAAAAAAATCCTTAGGGACGGTGGGGGGGCACCCCACCGTCCCTAAGGATTTTTTTTTTAAATATTTTTGTATAGTCTCGCGCCTGTATCGCCGAAGACCCTAGGCAGAGGTGTAATATTACACCACCCCAAGGAATTAGTAGCTTATCTGTGAGTCAGTCAGTATGGCAAGGAGATAGGTATTTTATTGTATTTTGTTTACTTATTGTAGGTACAGATGATAATGTACCCTTTTCTTCGTATATATAAATTTCCTGAACAAAAATGTTATACTTTTTGACAAAACCAAGTAAATTTGTGTTCTATATAATCAAATAACATCTCAACTACACTATACTTTTAATATTCGCATTCGAGACGAAGCGAAGTGAGCCGAAAGCGCCTAATAAGATCGTAGCGGCGCCAATTTGTCCGTCCAGGGTAAACACAGTGGCTACGGACCTCATCCCTCGCCAAGAAATTCAATTAAAGCAGGTAAATTGGTTGCATGTTCTTCCTTTACTACATATAATTATGTTGCTAGAAATAGATCAGATAGATACGTGAATGTGGCTATTAATACCTGACTCGATTGGGGATATTATGTATGCTGTAGATAAGCTCTTAACTTATTCGTGGTCAAGCTACGTGGATGTAATTTTACCATCCGGTAGCGTGCATATATGAAGCGACTAACTAATCACCATTGGGTTATTCATATATGATGGAATGTTGAAATGCAATATTAGTTTCGATTTGGTGCATGTTCCTATTGCCCAATTTATACTGGTGTTCCTGGAGTTCTTTGGAAACTGTAATTACTCTTTAGAAACATAACGGATATACAAAATACTGTTGTTCTCTTGTGTGGTAAAATATTTCTTCAATCAGGATTCATCATGATACACACTGTTGTGCATAACTTGTAAACGTAGTTTATTATATATTAGGACTAAATCCTGTGTCGCGGAAGACTTTACAGACATACAACTAACGGACATTATTAACACCTAGACTCGAAACAACAATTTATGAATCACACAAAGTGTTGTCTCGTGTGGGGATCGAACCCACAACACTTCAGCGCAGTGTCGAGCGGTGGGGCTGCCGCTTAGCCTTAAACCACTACGCTAACCGTGCAGGTAATATTATAGTCAGGGATAGCCAAGTCAAGAGACTAATGGTCTATCCACACACATCCGGGCCGTGGACGGGACGTGGACGGGACGGGGACGGGCCGTCACCGTGCTTCCGGGTCCCGGCCGGGATATTTCGTTCACACACGTCACGGGTGCAACAAGGAGCGTGGACGGGCTGTCACTAGAGCTTGCATTTTAATATTTGAATTATTCGAATTATGATTTGTGTCAAATATTCCAAAGGAAATTGCAATATCCGATTCTAGTTCGAACAGCGTTCTCAAAATTGTCCTAAATACATGCACCAATAAGCACATTTAGTTGACATTCTTAACATAATTATATTACAACATAAATTTGATTTTGTTTTTTTTGCGTATGAAGCCCTAAAAGGAGGAGTTCTAATAATAATAAGAAGAATAGCCGAGAAAAAATAATCATAATAATAATAAACATCTCTGGGTGGCAGTCTTTATCTCAACATGAGACTAACGCAATCGGAGGGCAGAGTGACAGCTTTCAAACATCACCTTCATCTTATGATAAATAAAAATAGCATCACAGGATGAAAAGAAAGGTTACAAATCACAGGGCAGCTTTGTGGCGAGCTGTCAGTGCTCAAGTCAGGGCCTCGTCTTCGGCTTGCCGTTATTGGATGGTTGGAGTGAATTTCCAAAAGCGCCCAACTTATATGCGTCTCATTGCACCGATTGTTGGGCCCAGCAAGACCATGTCGTCCGTACCTATAGCTGATGTTGTTCATAACAACTCCGTCATCACGACAGTCGACATCAGCCTTGCTGAGTAGGCACAACAATTAGCTGATTTATAAATAGTAAAAAATATATATATAAAGGCGTGGCGAGGTGATTTCCTCTTGTGTCACGCCAGATTTCAGCCCATATTCCTCATGCAGAGCTGTACGCGCCCGCCTGACAGTGTTTATTGGATTTGCATACCAATATTGTAGCATTCACGTACCTACCTCATAGTTCATACCAGTATCTACCTCACTCTCAGTTTTTAAATTACCCCATACAGATCGGCAAAGTTAAGCAACGCTTGCACATGTCGCCACTTGGATGGGTGACCACGTGTGGCATTTACATCTGAGCGCTATCTTGCTTCGGAGGGCACGTAAAGCTGTCGGTCCCGGTCCTTGTCTCAGGATTGGAATCGTTAGGCTATGAAGAAAACTCCAACACTAGAGTTGGCCACAAACTCTCACGAAAAACAACAACTAAACAACAACAGGTTTAAGGTCCAATGCCTTATAAAGGTCTAAGAAAACCGGATTTACATGTGTTTCTAACTATATAGTACCGGACGGTCTGTGTTAAAAACAAAACTAAACTAATTAAACTACGCGACGTGCAGACAAATTTTAGGGGCTTTGGATATCCAGCAAACTATCGACCACCTTAGTTGTAATGGTTGCCAGGAATATTGGCCTATAGTTATGAAGTTCAATAAAAGAAAAAAATATTTTAAATATAAAAATATCAAATAAGTATTCGAATAAAAATTTAAAACATTTGCAAGCCCTAGCTAAAAGGTCCCGCCTTTCATCTGTCACTATTTGCACTTGGGCAAGTCCAACACAAAACACCGATCTGGGCATACCATGGATTGGACATACCTACCTACGAAATTAGAGTGCATACCTACGATTTTGTAAATTTAATTGTGTAAAAATGTGTAAATATATATTTGCTGTAAGTTACTTTAGTTCCAAATCTGTTTAAATGCTTTTCCAGATTAGTTTATTCCATTACGCAAATGCGGGAAAACAAGGTAAAGCAAAAAACGTCACTTGATATGAAGAGAAACTAAACATGAAACAAAATATTCTCTGGTAGCCAATATCGATACAGTGTCGCTGAGAAAGAAACGGACATGAATGGCGCCGTTCATAGCGTAATGAAACACACTGCCACACTGAAATACCATAAGGGAATAAGAAAATAAAAATTGATTGATTAATTTTATTTATAAATAATATTATTTTATTCAACGTTTCATTTCTAGGAATTCTCGCATACAGTTGTTGTTCATGCTATCTTTAGGCAAAAACAATAATTTTCCATAATTATGTACTATTTGCCCTCTCCATGAATATTCTTTACTCAAAGAATACAAACAAAAATTGGCGAGTCCATTGCGATCTGTCAAACTTATTAAGTCAGGTTTGGGTCATAGATTAATAAGAAAGATAAGTTAATTTGCAGTTATTATGAACTAGATAAATTCTTATACAAATCAGGAAAGCATAATAAATACTACAAGATTTATTACCAGTTTATAAGTAAGCATTTTCGTGGTAGACTTATGTCCTGCAGTGGACGTTTATTGACCAATATGCTGATGAAGTTAGTTAGCATGAAAGTGAACCAGCATACATTTTATAGTATTTCTTAACGCTACAGTACCGTTACACGTCTCGCTGTATGATGAAATACTTCGAAGAATATAAATAAAGTTTCATGAAGTTAATTTCTACCAGTGATCCTTCTTCTATTTTGTTTGTAGGTACTACTTACGTTTCTATGTCCCAATAATTCATTTCATATGGAATGAATATGAAAGGTTAGGTTAGATGCCTTTCATAATTAGTAATTGCGGCAATTTATTTCACATTACCACTTCACAACATTTTTTTTACCTCATATATAGTTATCCCTATAATGTTTATCTGCAGAACTTCAAGAAGACAACAACATTAACAAGTCTCAAAATCAAACCCGAATCCTATTTCATAGCAGTCTAAGGCCCTTCTCTCACGAAGCGACTGTCAAACGATTTGTGTTTTGTACCCGTATCCTACGCGTCGCTTGTGAGTAGCTGCCATACATATTCAGCTAATTTCGCACACGACAAGACGCTATGACGACGCGTTTGATGTCAGTCGCACGCTACCGTCTTGCTGGTCGCACGCTACCCGAGTAGTATATGCGTCGCATTACAAAATGGCGGCGGAATAAACTTTTAATATTATTTTTGTGCAGGAGGTAGAAAATTATCCATGTTTGTATAATTATAAGCTGCCAGAGTACGTAAGATAAGATGTTACATAAAAGGCGTGGATTGAAATTTAGAAAAAGAAAATATAACAGGTCATTTATAGGTATACATTAAATTTATACACAATAATTATATTGCCAAGGAAGCGAAGCATGTGGGGTTATTAGATAGTTGGCAAGATAATTTCTCAGATTAAGATTCAAATAATAATATGACTCTATTGACATTCTATAAAAATGACGGCTCGTTCCTCGACAAATGCCCTACAATTGATATTTTTTTCGATGTACGGATGCACCCAGAATTTTCGTTTATTCTTGTAATATAAATACAGAATAAAATTGTCTTCATCGCTAGAGTCAGTAGACATCGTCGTACGAATGTTGTTCTTCAAATGATAAAATATAGTCTCATTTGCGTAGCACCGTGTGCGGTAACGAGTAGCATACCAGTATTCGATCATGGTTTGCATCTCAGTCCCGTAGCATTTGAATAGCTTCGTGAGAGAAGGGCCTTAAACTCCAATCAACCATGTTTACAAACATAAATTAAAATTTTGCCAAATTTTTGTGAGTACTTAATACATGTCAACAAATCTTTGTCACATCTGTTTTATTTCAGTATTAATCTATGGCCAAACTATTCACTAGTCATATCTGTCATAGCGTGTCTATGGATATATGATATCCTAGAAGTGACAAATATTTGAAACGAGGAATTTATATCGGTTTGTAGGTATAAGCGAGATTTGCTTATCCCTAACTTTCACGGGAATCGAGCCCGCGCGGAGCATACGGTGAAGCTACAAGCTATGCGATCTAGCAGCAAGCGATAGCAGAAAAATGAGATCGATACAGGCGAAAAATGAAGATTGTTATTATATGAACAAAACTAATGATTTAATAACGTTATAAATTCAAGTACTTATTTAAATACAAAAATTATTATAAGCAAGCGCGATCACGTGGTGTACAGTGCGTAAGCTAGCTAGATGCAGACTGTGCGGTGGTCGCCCGCCGTCGTAACTCGTGCCGGTCTTCCAAGGACATTCTCGGCGGCCTCCATACAAATGTCACACGCTCGCTGCGTGCGCGCGGCACGTGTAAGCTAGCGGTCGTCGACCTCGCCCCGCACAAAGGATCTTCTGAGGTGGCGTGATTTTGAGGTGCGGTCGCACTGTCATTAAGCGGAGCGATTCCGCTCGCGCTTTGAGGTGGGGTCCGAGTGATCTGGACCGCCACATATTCCCCCCGGCCAGACCGTGACTACGGTCGATAGAAGTCCGGGAATCTCACTCGACGTCCACTTCTTGTCGTCTTCTCCGCGTCGCCGGCAGCCGGAGTGCTCGAGTTGGTAGTAGTGGTAGTGGTCGCTGGCCCAGCGTCTCTAGTTTCTTCACGCATCACGTAGGCCGGTTTGAGACGATCGATGGAGACGTTGTTTGGTCTACCTTGTACATCGATAGTGAAGTACTTTGGATGCCTCTGTATCACCCTGTAGGGCCAAGCGTAGGGCGGTTCCAGTGAGCTCCTGACATGGTCTCGCCGCAGGAACACATGAGAAGAGCTGTGCAGGTCTCGGGGCACGTAGAATGGCGTAGCCGTCGTATGCTACGTAGTTGGTCGGGGAGTGAGTTTGACCATGTGCTGGCGCAGCCGGTTGGCAAACTCGGTGACGTCAGCCGCAGCGTAGTCCTCTCTCGGTGACAGGAACTGGCCAGGAAAATGGAGTGTCTCTCCGTAGACGAGCTCGGCCAGCGTAGCTTGGATGTCGTCTTTCCAAGCGCTACGCATTCCGAGCAGTACCAGTGGCAGAGCTTCGGTCCACTGGGAAGAATCATGGCACATGATAGCAGCCTTCAGCTGCCGGTGAAGCCGCTCCACGATGCCGTTCGCCACCGGATGATAGGCGGTGGTGCGAAGGTGATGCGCGCCAACCAAGACTGTGAGCGTCTTGAAGAGGTGGCTCTCAAACTGACGACCACGGTCAGTGGTCACCCGTGCAGGACAGCCGAACACCAGCGCAGCGGCGCAGCTCTCCACCGTGATGTTCTTAAGTGGGTACGCCTCAGGCCATCGGGTGAATCTGTCGATGACGGTAAGGCAGTACCTGTAATCATAAGAAGGTTTTAGGGGACCGACGATATCAATGTGGATATGGGAAAAGCGAGAGGAGGGAGCAAGGAAGGATGTAGGTGGGGATTTGGTGTGGCGTGCCACTTTACACGCCTGGCATTTTGAACATTGCCTTGCCCACTCTCTACAATCTTTACGAATCCCTGGCCACACAAAGTGTTGCGTAACCAGTCGCACTGTAGCTGCTTTTCCCGGGTGATGAAGGTTGTGCAGTGAGTTGAAAGCCTGTTTACGTAGAATCGGAGTAACATACGGGCGAGGGATCTGCATCGAAACGTCGCAGTACACTGGCAAGTAGTTGCTGCAGGTAGTGGCTAGCTTCTCTAGCCTCAGTGACGAGCCGTGACGTAGTAGATCTTGCAGTTCTGGATCCTCGTCCTGAAGTTTTGCAAGATCCTCGAAGTTAATGCCAGCTGCAGATATCCCTTCCACACGCGATAGTGCGTCTGCCACAACATTCTCCTGTCCGGGGTAAGTACCTTATATCCGTCGTGAACTGTCCGATGAAGTCAAGGTACCGGAACTGTCTCGGCGAGCAGCTCTCCTTATTCGACTTGAAAGCAAAGGTGAGAGGCTTGTGGTCCGTGAAGATAGCGAACGCTCTAGCCTCCACCATGTGCCGGAAGTATTTGATGGCCTCGTATACTGCTAGCAGCTCTCGGTCATACGGACTGTACTTCCTCTGAGCACTGCTGAGCTTGTGAGAGTAGAAGGCTAGAGGTTCCCAGTTCTCATCTTTGCGTTGTTGAAGAACAGCTCCTATGGCCGTGTCAGATGCGTCGGTCACGATGGCTAGCTCTGCTGTAGCATCAGGATGAGCCAGGAGAGTCGCTTTGGGCAGCGAAGACTTGCAGTCGTCGAAAGCCCTCAGCAGTTCAGGAGTCATGTCCACCGGATGTGAACCTTTTACCTTGGGCCCAGCAAGGACAGCGTTCAAAGGTGCTTGAAGCTTAGCTGCGTTTGGGACGAATCGGCGATAAAAGTTTATCATTCCTAAGAATCTGCGCAGCTCCTTAATCGTCTTGGGTATTGGGAACTCCTGGATTGCCTTGCACCTTTGTCTCCAGGGGCCTAGTCTCTTCGGCTGACACATGGTAACCTCTGCTTGACCGATGTTGCACTTAGCTGTGTTTATGACTATGCCATACTGTTTTAACCGGTCAAATACTAGACGTAAGTGCGTTTTGTGCTTTTCATGAGACGCGGAAAATACCACAATGTCGTCGATGTAGCCATAGCAGAAATCCAAGCCAAGTAATACCTCGTCTATGAACCTTTGGAAAGTCTGAGCCGCATTCCTCAAACCAAAGGTCATGAAGGGGAACTCAAACAAGCCAAAGGGTGTCGTGATGGCGGTCTTCGGTATGTCATCCGGGTTTATCGCCATCTGGTTGTAGGCTTTTACTAGGTCTATAGTGGAGAACACGGTACAGCCGGCGAGCTGGTGAGAGAAATCGTGAATGTGGCAGACGGGGTACCTGTCAGGTATTGTTCGCGCGTTAAGTGCCCTGTAGTCGCCACAGGGTCTCCATCCGTCGTCTTTCTTCTTCACCAGGTGGAGTGGTGCGGACCACGCACTCTCCGAAGGTCGTGCTACTCCACTGGCGAGCATTTCCTCAAACTCTTTCTTCGCCGCCTGCAGTCGAGCAGGGTCCAGACGTCGAGGCTTGCATGCTACGGGGGTCCTGGCGTCGTCCTGATGTAGTGCACCGTGTTGTGCTTGCCCGGTAGTTGTCTGCCTGGTGGGCGTGTAATCTCTGGGTACTCACGTAAAATCAGGTGGTACTCGCTGTCACCAACCACGGCCTTCACAGATGCGATGCCCCCGGAGTTGCCATTCGTGGCAGGAACTGACAAGGTCGTGGTATTATCGATCAGACGTTGGTTCCTACAATCCACCAGCAGATCATAAAAGTTGAGGAAGTCCACGCCGATGATGGCTCTCGATACGTCTGCGATGGTGTAGGTCCAGCGGTAACTCATTCTGAGGCCTAGGTTCAGGGTGAGGTGTAAGGCACCGTACGTGTGGATTACGGTGTTATTGGCAGCTACCAGATCATACCTGGATCGAAGGCAGGGCGTCTTCACGGCAGACCGGGGGAAAACGCATAAGTCTGACCCGGTGTCCACAAGAAACTGCATTTTCGATATCCGGTCGGTGATGAACAGACGGCCTGAAGAAACGGGACAGTCGTTGGCCGCTACTTGCGACTGCCCTTGCAGTTTTCCGCCGGGAAGTCACAGGGGCTCCTGCATTTCCGCACCTTCATTCCGTAATTGAAATGGTAGAAGCAATGCGGATGATTCTCGGGTGGCTGCTTCAGTCTAGAGCTAGATCGGTCATGCCTTTGACGGCTTCCGCTAGATCGTGAGTGCGAGCGATGCCTCCCTCTGCTGCTCAGTTGTGACTTGAGCTCGGCTACCTGCCTTGTCAGCTCGCTTACTTGCGCCGCCAGGTCCGTAGAAGCAGTACTTGCGGAAGCGGAGGTGCTCGCGACCTGCGGTGTCATCGGTGCTATCTCGTGCACACGGTCTTCGATTTCCGCTAACTTCTCCACCTGTAATTCAGAAATTTGCGACGCGATGACAGTTTGAATATTCTGGGGTAGCCGACTACTCCAGACACTCTTCACAAAATCGGAACCACCTGAAGGGCCTGCTAGACCCTGCAGGTGTCGCAAGAACTGCGAAGGCCTGCGATCACCTAGCTCCTCGTGAAGTAGGAGCTGCTGGATCCGCTTTTCCTGAGACGCGGACAGCCTACTGATAAGTGCGGATTTAAGCTTCTCAAATTTATTCGTCTCTGGAGGGTTGGTGATTATATTCTTGACGTGCCTGGCGTATTGAGTCTCAATCTGAGTGGCCACATAATAAAATTTTGTGGAATCACTAGTTATTCTAGACAGAATAAATTGGCCTTCAAGCTGCGCGAACCATAATGCTGGTTCCTCCGGAGTAAATGCCGGGCAGCGCAATGGCATTCCGACTTTCGCTACCCGTCCAGCGAGGGCGGGAGCATCCTTACAATCGGCAAAACCGTCTGACTCCGCCATGTTAAAAAATTAAATCGCTCACCGCTTATGAGTTGTGGGACCACATCTTTATATTATCCAGTTGTTTACTAGGTTAGCGTTAGGTCCGCTGGTTGTCCTCAGGATACTCTGACGCTCTGAATGCGCCGACTTTCTGGAACCTGGATGCACGATGTTCTGGAACCTGGATGCTCAAAGTTCTGGAACCTGGATCTTCCGGGAGTCTTCCGTGAAATGGCGCGGGTGACGATCACGTCGGGAGGCTGCTGGTAATCTGACCGGTGAAGTTTGCTTCAGATCACGTCGGGAGACTGCTGATCTGATCCTAGTGAGTCGGGATAGTGACTTCGCAACCTCTCCCCGACTCACCGTAGGACCATTGCGAAGCCACTATCCCGACTCACTAGGATAGCTCACCACGCACCGCACACAGGTATCTACTCTACACTTGCACTGGCACGCTCCTCAGAAGCATCGACAACTGACCCATCACCTTCAAGATCGACCTCCAGTCTTGGGGGGGAGTGATGTAGCGACCAGCTACATAGCACATATCACAGCGCCATCTAACCAATGACGACGGAACTACTACGTCACGACCGCACCTATCGAAGACGACCCGCCAAATTCGAAAATCCTGAACCGCGCTATCAACTTTCGCGCGCTACGACGCATATATACAACTTCTCAAATACGTCCGTCGGACTGACAGTCCACCAGGCAAGATCACCAAGCCTGGTTAGAGGATCCTCCCTCTAGTTGGAGGAACACCACACCTTTCTTCCTCCACAGATTAAAACGGAATTATCTCATATATAAATTTAGTGTCATCGCTTATGTATACAGGGTGTCACAAGACTCATCACCAAGCCGAAGTCTACTCGTTTTGCACATCATACCAAGTCATACTACGCGAAAAGAATACCTGGGAAACGAAATATTTTTTTAAGCTTAAAGAAATAGATACATTTTATAAGCCGCAATGTATAGCGAGCGCTTGCAGGAAAAATTGGCGCCAGGAATGCACTGTACCTACACCGGCCGTATCTACGCGACGACGGCAGTTAATGATCACGTGGTCGCGCGGCCGAGGGGGTAATGCACTTGTCCACAGCTCAGCTGATGACTTGTATCGCGTCCATTGCGTTTAGAGAACTTTAAAGCTGCTTATTTTAGAGAAATATTGAAAATTTGTTTATGTTTATTTGGAAGAAAGTTTACATTTATCATTCAAAACACGATTTTGGAATTATTAGAAAAACAAAACCTCATACTCATACGCACCCTGCATGTGTCTGTAGTAACTGGGAAATTCCTGGTTCAGGAGATTTGAATTTGGGAAGTTAATCTGTTTGCTTCATTTATTGTGAAACTGTTAGGTATATCTATGAAATTGAGACGTTAGAATTAAGTTTGGAAGTTGTTATTTTTCTATCGGTGAACAAACTAACTTACCATAGGCTCAAAGTCACGACTTTTTTTTTCTAATTATTCCACTCGTACGAGCGTTGATGCACATCTAAGCTCGTCTAAGCTTGAGCCGTCAGAGTCTATGTTGACACTGACACGATGTCACTAACACTTCGAGCGAATATGCCGAAATATGCCCGTTTACGCGGGTTCGGTGTTTTTACTTTATTTGACTCGTTACCTTAAAATGTAATTATGTTGCGATTTTCTCAATTATGATTGACAATTTTATAAAGTTTATTGATTAAACGATTTGTTATCATAGATCTGACCAATGCAAATCATGAAATTACCAATGGATAAGACTTTTCTTGAAATGCGATCATTTAATAAAATTGCCAATTTCACGACACGGCCACGACATAGACCCACTTTTACATATAAGCACCATAGTGATACAAATGTTATAGCGCAACTTGCTATATCGTCTATTGTCAATACGACGTAGTTGTGAATAATTGGCTATAGACTTACATTGAAATAAGAATAGATTAAGATTCCTTTATGGTATACGACACCCCACCCTACCTCACGCCACCCCACGCATGTTGAGACTAATCAATCCCATATATTTAGTATGGTGAGGTGCAGATATACAACACTCCACCCAACGCCGCCCCACGCGTCACCATCCATTCAATCCAGATCGGCGCGTTGACGGTGGAGGGGAAATACACGCCATCCGACGCTTGACAAGCAATGTGTTTCTAGTCAACACACAACGCCATGCGTCAGTTGAAAACTTTCCTGTCATGATGATACTTTTTTAGTTTGGTTTAAAATCACAACATTAGCTACTTGAATTATTAAAATGTAAGCCCGCATTATACGATTTGATTTCAGGCTAATACCGTTATCATTATAATAGAAATTATGCCTCACTATAAATGAGAATCTTCCTCAAAATCACTATTTAGGAAATTAGGTCTTAGTTTCGTAAATAGTGATTTTGAACAAAGCTTGTTGTAGCGTGGGGTGTTGTATATGTGCGCCGTTCGCATCGGGTGTCGACAGGTGGGGTGGGGTGGGGTGCGTTAAGTATATCTGTTTCAACCTTTAGTACACATACAATATAAAATATCAATATAAAAAACAGGCATTATAACGTGTAATAATATTGTGATCACAACTAGGTTACAGGGTAACCCATGGTAAAGATACAACTTTCATTAAAAATACAGAATCTTTCCAATCTTTGTCACGTCTGTCCTAGAAGTGACAAAATAAATATTGTAGTGAAGAATATACAACGGGAGTTTTAAATATAAAATGTGCTTCATTGTAGGTATTTTTTTTTATGCGTCATTTCACTCGCGTTTGAAAGTGATCGTTTGCATAATAGTTATTAGACTCGTCCTTTTTATTCATAATAGACGGGCCCAGAACAAAAAAACATATTATTTAGTTATTTTTTCTAGTAAACGCGTTTATAACATTTTATTAGAACAAATAGTAACGTACTTGCAAAATAATATAAAATAACAATTTAAGCTTCGAATGTTTTTCAGAAAAATAGATTAACTTTTTTCGATTTTTCTCTCTCTAGTTTGTGAACTAAGGAAGCTAAGGACTAAGTAAAGCGTCATTGTGCCCTAACTACAATTCACTGCCATGTGGTTCTTCTGAAGATTACATCGAACACAGCGCATCTAGTGCTTAATATATGTATTTATAATATTGTTCTTCTGGATGTCAAGTCGCACTTAGCGCATCTAGTGCTAAATATATTATATCTATGGCGCCCGTCCCCGGCCCGTGCACGTCATGGCCCCGGTCGAGGCACTGACAGCGCACTGACACGGTACGGAAGCTCCGTCCCCGGCCCGTCCATGGACGTGTTGGAACGAGTCCATATAAAATGTATGCAACGATTCTTTTCTGCGCTCCGTTCCGTCCACGTCCCGTCCCCGTCCCGTCCACGGCCCGCTTGTGTGAGGATAGACCTTAACAGATATCATGCAGATAGTCTCGTGTTAAAACCGATGACGCGCACCACTGAAAGTTCTTCATGATGTTAATATTGACAGACTTGTGGAGTCTGCTGACCGACGTGGCCTTTTACTTTTCATAATAAACAAAAACACATAGGTTGTTCATAACGACGAGGCTGCGGTACAAACACACATCATAGCCTTAGACTAGAATATATTTTCATTTAATGCATTTTAATGTAACACCTTAGTCGTAACTCTGTTACGACTGTATGCTAGATCTGTATTGAACGTCTGTATATTAGACAGAGGTATGTTTAATATCTCACCAACACTTAATTAACAATGTCTAGGACTTAGTTATTCAGGCAATATTAAACAGGTAGTAGGTACAACATTGTTATCTTTACAAGCATATATATTCGTGAAAGGCAAGAATTTAGGCCTGAAGTTGAACAAAGGCCTGGCCATTATAAACGACTGCACGTACAGCGTACTGCCCTCCTTACGAAAAGTGCAATAACTCGAGTTTTGCACCGAATTGAGTTAAGTACATATTTGGAATTAGCAGAACGAGATATATATATATTCTTTTAAGACACTTTTTACGTAACTATTACGCAGCCGGTTTTAATACTAAGCCTAACTGCAATATCTAGGTCGATGCTTTATGTTTTACATATCAAGACCGAAATAACTATATATAAGATGACTTACTACGATAACTTACTTACGCTATTAAAAAAATTTACTAACTATATCTGCAATAAGTATAGTTACTATACTTATTCTTAGCATAGTTCGTAATTTATAATATTAATTTACTAGTTATAAGTGCAATATGTTTGAGTTATTGCAGATATGATAAGGATCCTTATTTACGGTATTAAATAATGTACTAATTATAGTAGTAGTTAAGTAGAGTTACTGCATTTATAATAAGTCATAAGTACAATAAGCTTGAGTTATTGCAGTTATCTTAAGGGACCTTATTAATAATTATGGGATGTAACGGGTTCTGGTAGTAAAAACGCAGTAGAGGTTCTAGATGCGTTTATTGCAGATTATTGTCTCGCTTCCTATGCCGAGTATGACCGACCAACAACACGACACTGGCCTGAACACTAAGAGCAGCAGTCTCCCACGCTGTTCCCTCCGGTAGTGTGTAGGCAGGCTGCTCGAAGGCTGCACGTAGCGGTAGATCCTCGCAGGCCGTTGGTTCAGCTGGCAGACGCCGGCGGTGTGAGTACGATGAGCAGGACAGGCCAGACTCTTCGGCAGAGGTAACGCCGAAGGCGATGCAGGAAAGTGTAGCGGTCTAGGAGCGTAGCCGGAGTCTTAACGTGAACCTGGAACCTAAAGGAAAGCAGCATTAGGAGAGCCACAACCAATAGAGTCAGGCAGGCGGCGTCAGCCGGCCTCAGCTAGCAGGTAGAGAGATGGGCAGTACGCTAACGCAGTAAATGTAGTGCTTACCCGTAGCTGGGACCAGGATACACGTAGATACGACGTAGGGTCAGTAGGTACGCTTAGTTATAGTAGGTAGGTAGTAGAAGCGACGTTAGAGTAGCGGTGCCGGCCTCTCTGTCGGCCCCTTTATATACCGCGCCCTCCATCAGAGTTCGTGTCGGCGCGTAACCAATTATGGGCAAGACTCACGGGCGCGGACGATGGCCTTCTCTGATTGGCCGAGCGTATGGACGGTATTATGACGTACACTCGGTAGGTACCGGTCATACGCCACAATACCGCCCGCCTTAGGAGAGGATTTTACGTGGCTAACAAGGAAAATCCGACTAGCTGCGTTAGGTCTATGAGTCCGCTACTGTCCAAGCTAAGACGGCATATAGAGAGAAAGAAGGGAAGTCTTCTACGGTTTGTAACAAATAGTTAGGCACCATAGTGTATAAGTTTTAGGTCCTTTATGTGCCAAAACCCAATAGAACTTCCAGACGCGTCCGAGAACTCGTAAACGAGGGGCAACTTTTTATTAATCACTGTGCACTTCACGAATTTAGGGGCTAGTTTCTTACAGAAGGACTTATCCTTGTCGCTCTGATAAAAAGTTCTTTTCCACACAGTGTCTCCCACATTGAACTCAGCTGGTTTACGGCGTAAATTATACGTTTGGGAATTCCTAGCATGAGCTTGAATGAGGAGTGCCTGAACTTTGTCAAATATGCCTGATAAGTGACCTATGTTTTCTGCGTAATCGTCCCTAGGTATGTATACTATATCATCAGCGTCCGTGTCGACATAGTGTGAGCCGCATGGAACAAGTTCACGTCCATAGACTAAAAATCTAGGTGTATAGCCCGTGACTTCATTAACTGCAGTATTTAATGCAAACTGCACCTTAGGTAGGAGAGTGTCCCATAATCTCTGGTCATTTCCTACAAACGCCGCTAAGGTAGAACCAATGGTTTTACTATAGCGTTTGACCGTATTCACATGTGGGGAATATTTAGGAGTATAATGAAGATTAGGGATTTTGTACTTGCGCAACATAGCTTTTAAAGGAGCACTGACAAACTGTTTACCATTGTCCAATATAATTGTAGATGGTATACCATGAACTAAAAATATTTTTTTTTCCAAAATATTAGTTATAATTTCAGCAGTTGCGCGCCTGATAGGAAAAAGTAGACAGTTTTTACTAAAACAGCAAGTTACTACAAAGATGTAGGCGTTTTGTTTTCTTGTGACGGGTAGTAGCACCACCAAATCTACACTAATGGTTTGGAAGGGTCGTGAACACACTTTGGGTCGTCCCATGGTTCCCAATGGTGCATGGTTCTGATGGTTGTGCGCGATACAAGTGTCGCAAGAATTTATGAACTTAACTACGTCATCGCGCATTTTGGGCCAATAGTAACGCAGTGCTAAGCGCTTGTAAGTTTTAAATATACCGAAATGCCCCGAAGTGGGTTCGGCTTGGTTCTCTAATATGGCATTATTTCGATCAGAAGAAGGTAGTACTTCTTTCCATTCGAACTCCTTACGTAGCATACACCTAGATTTAATCAAACGATACAATTTATTATTTTTAATAGAATAGTCTGGATAGTTATTAGGCGAAGATAAACAACCATTGTAGGCAGCTGAATACCATTGATCAGTGTCAACATTAGGGTCATTCACGTTATTATTATTCGCGTTAATTATATTTACAGATAGGGATCGTGATAACGCATCGGCTATAATATTATCTGCACCACGCCGATATTTTATTTCGAAGTTAAAGGCTGACAGACGAACCGACCACCGAGCTAATCTTCCAGTCGGGTTGCTCAAGTTTAGGAACCATTTCAGTGCAGAATGGTCAGTATACACCACGAACTTTAATCCGTTATCTAAATAACAGCGCCAATATTCGAGGGCTGTTAGAACTGCTAATGTCTCCCGTTCTGTTATACTGTAGTTTTGTTCCTGTGCATTTATTTCGATCAGAAGAAGGTAGTACTTCTTTCCATTCGAACTCCTTACGTAGCATACACCTAGATTTAATCAAACGATACAATTTATTATTTTTAATAGAATAGTCTGGATAGTTATTAGGCGAAGATAAACAACCATTGTAGGCGGCTGAATACCATTGATCAGTGTCAACATTAAGGTCATTCACGTTATTATTATTCGCGTTAATTATATTTACAGATAGGGATCGTGATAACGCATCGGCTATAATATTATCTGCACCGCGCCGATGCTTTATTTCGAAGTTAAAGGCTGACAGACGAACCGACAACCGAGCTAATCTACCAGTCGGGTTGCTCAAGTTTAGGAACCATTTCAGTGCAGAATGGTCAGTATACACCACGAACTTTAACCCGTTATCTAAATAACAGCGCCAATATTCGAGGGCTGTTAGAACTGCTAATGTCTCCCGTTCTGTTATACTGTAGTTTTGTTCCCGTGCTTTGTAACGGAATCCTATGGACCCCAGGCTGATTAAAATTTTAGTTTTCTTAATAACTGGGTTTAAAATGCCAGCCCCGCCATTTTAATATATCGCAACAACAGGAATCGAACCCGCTATCTCAGTAAGTTTTTGAAAACATTTAAAAATATCGTAGCAACAGGAATCGAACCTGCTATTTCAGTACGTTAGTGTAATAAATTCCTGTCCCGCAACTCCAACAAAATATTATACATTATTTATCCTTAAATAATTCCCTCTTGTTATATACAGGTATCGAACATGCTTTCAACAATACGGCAACTAGTTCGCCGACGTTTCACAACAACATATCGTCACAGACATTGCTCAGGAGTCTAGCCTGATTTAACAATACCTATATGTTCCACGGATTATTCTGGTGTGCATTGTACTTATATATCTCAAGCTATGTTTATGTCCTTCACCAGATATAAATATATCATTTAATATATAATCCTTCTCATATAATCTAAATATAATCCTTCTCTTTCCTAATTCAACATTGGTTCTAAACATCGCTAGTCTGTACCGAGAATCGGATTTGTAAGTAATATGCTGATTATCGAGAGTTGAACTCGAGATATTAAAACTTCATACGTTAGCGCTTCGTGTAAAGCATTTTCTGTAGCCAATAATATAACCACTGTCGAGACTCGAACTCGACATACAGTATAAATGACACGCATGAGCTTTATGTAAAGCGGTGGATCTATGTAGCCAATTATATGATTACTTTCGAAATGCAGCGATGTTACAAGAGGAACCAAAGTGCTATTAAAATAAATAACACGTGCAAGAACCCTCCTTCGATTATCAAATTTTAAAATGATTGCCGCGCTTTATGGAAAGCATTTCTATGTACCCAATAATATAACCACTGTCGAGACTCGAACTCGACTACTGTAGTATAAATGACACGCATGAGCAGCATTTATGTAAGGCATTTCAACATATGTAGTCAGTTATATGTTTATTTTCAAGATACAGCGATATTATAAGAGGAACCATAGTGCCATAAAAATAAATAACACATTAAAAAGTGTGGCAGTTAGGCGCAATATCGCCCCCCTCGGACTATTAAATAGTGAGATAATTGCCGAGACTTAAATGTTATTTCGTCTTTTTGAAATGAACATGATCGTCGTGCCTAATTAGATTGATATTTTCCTACGTTGTGTATTGTTATATCTCTACGTTGTGTTTGTATTTTTCTACGTTGTGTTTGTGTAGTAACTCTTTAGTTCTTCCTCGTTCTACTGAACTGAATCAGTACATTTTATGACGAGGATCCTGGTCACGGCACCAAATGTAACGGAATCCTATGGACCCCAGGCTGATTAAAATTTTAGTTTTCTTAATAACTGGGTTTAAAATGCCAGCCCCGCCAAGTAATTTTGTGGCCAGGGTTCCCGCGCCCCTTCGCCCGCGCAGGAACTATGGAATTCGTCCCTTCCTCTATATTCCTCTACTGACAGCATTTACCAAACGTAAACGCTTATAATTGAATGAAAGGTGGACATCAAAATACTAAAGACAGCGATACATTAGTATTGGTTTGTCATCACAAAATCACTCTCCATATATTCATGCTTCACATATTGGTACTTGAGTACAAGGCAGCGTATCTCAGAGACGGCAGCTCCAGGGAGACGGAGAACATGATCCAGGTATATTAGTTATATAGTATTATAGGCGCCGAGTATTTCAGCGATATTCAGTGTATAGTATTGAGCGTACAGTAACAGTCTCAGAACTGATGTCACAAAACGCCTCCTTGCCGCAAGTCACAACATTGAAGCCCATACAAACATAGTCAATTAAAACGTATTAAGCCATCGCGCATAGTTTGCAGGGAAGCTCTCGTTACAATCGCCACTAGATTAGCCGCCAGGACTTACGTCTACCGTGTGACCGACAGGTGGCTCTTCTTTCGCTCTTTAAAACCTTGTCAGCTGCTATGTACTGGCCTGTACGCAGGTTTAGACAGCGATTGTGAAAGTCCTGCATTCTACCACCTGATCGCGAATACGGAGACTCCCATCATACATCGCTCGTCTTCACATCCATCATCAACAAGGTACGAACCACTACTAATGTTACACGCGGTTATTAATAATATAACTATGTACAATATCTCATAGAGAACTTTATATTTTAGTCAGCCTGGTATATATATATGTGGTGTGATATAGATATAGATACACAACAGAGTTATTAATGTTATACAGTTCATGCGATAAATTACAGTAAAGTGAATAACAGACACTCACCGGACTTTTAGCCGCGTCGCTGCCAAACTTACCCCTTGCCCTGTGCTGATCACCTTCTCTTGAAGCCGCTCGCCTTGTTCTTCGATATCACTAAGCACTAATTATCGACCAACACCGAACCTCTTTCGCGCTAGGCCAGGTCCGATCTCTCTCGCGCCTCGAAACCAACTGTCTGAACTACTACGCGAGTCCGTTCCCAAGATCTGCCCTCTTCCGCGTCCTTAGCCTGACTGTCTCGTACTACCACGTCGCGCTTTCCTGGGACGCGACTCGCTCCGCCTCTTAAGCCCGACTGTCCAGTCAAGAACCACCAACGCAACGCCTCTCAAATCCTTACTACCTGACAAGGGTCCGTTTCTTATCGTTGATCCCCTTTTTTATGATCCTCAACTATACCGCATGTGAACACTACAGTGCCAATATTTTCTCATATTTCATGGCTATTTCTTTACTCATATGCCTGTCACATAATTCTTATAAATTTGTCAACCTCTTAGAATTTATGAGTTTACTAATTGCAGAACGTTGGCGCCATCGTAGCGATAAGACAAACACATGTGGAAACAAGTATGCGACCTAAGGACTATATATTATTATTTAATTTGGTGTAGCCAGCAACACCATTACAGCATTTAGTGACCTACTCATGTAAGCGATTGGTAGTTCCACGCCATCTATTTCTAAGCAACCCACCGATGCCGCTCGCACTCGCATCTGTGTGAACTTGAAAAGGTTTCTCGTAATCGGGACACGATAATATTGGTGCGGAGCTTAACAATTGTTTTAGTTTACAAAACGAGTCATCAGCTTCCACCGACCACTGGAATGGTGCAGCTTTCTTACCGGTAGAAGTAGGTTTGTTCAAAGGACCGGCAATAGTACTAAAATTAGGTATAAATCGCCGATACCATGATGCAATGCCTAAGAACCTTTTGACTTCTTTTTTATTCTTAGGCGTAGCATATTGAAGAATGGCTTCCACCTTACATGGGTCTACTTGTAATTCTTTAGAGTTTACCACGTAGCCCAAGTAATTCAATTCATCACGGAATAATTTAGATTTTTCTAAGTTTATTGTTAGGTTGGCCGATTTTAATTTTTCGTATACTTTATTTAATAGTGACACATGAGCATTAAAAGATGGCGATATAAGCACGATATCATCTATAAAAACGAATACAGAGTTTTAGAACTCAGGACTAAGCGCTTGTAAGTTTTAAATATACCGAAATGCCCCGAAGTGGGTTCGGCATGGTTCTCTAATATGGCATTATTTCGATCAGAAGAAGGTAGTACTTCTTTCCATTCGAACTCCTTACGTAGCATACACCTAGATTTAATCAAACGATACAATTTATTATTTTTAATAGAATAGTCTGTATAGTCATTAGGCGAAGATAAACAACCATTGTAGGTGGCTGAATACCATTGATCAGTGTCAACATTAGGGTCATTCACGTTATTATTATTCGCGTTAATTGGTTCGGCGATACACCGAAACCGATTAGAACCAATGCGGTCTTGCAGATATACGACTCCGCCGTAAGCACGCTCGCTGGCGTCAGCGAAACCTGTTAAGTTGATGGTACATCCATCTACCAACCCAAGATGACGCGGAATAGTAATTTGATTGAGCGCGGTAAGCTCAATACAAAACTGGCCCCAAGCGGCGACAATATGATCAGGGGGTGTTTCATCCCACTCACACTTTGATAGCCAAAATATATGGATAGCTCTTTGATCAAGAGCTTGGCGTTCAAAATTGTGGGAGCCACAAAACCCATTATGTCCCATAGTCGAGCCACTGTGGACAGCATAGTGCGTTTGGTGCACTTATCATCTGGTGGTGAGACGTCAAACCGAAAACTATCGCAGGATTTGTCCCAGCGTAAACCGAGAAACTTATGCGGTACAGACTTCTTAAAATCAATGTCTGGAGAAGCTTTATGAGAATCTGGTATGCGTGCGAGAACCTCCTTAGAGTTGCTTGTCCATTTGACAAGATCAAACTGGCCTCGCTTGAAAAGCTGAATGAGCTCTTCACAAAGCGAAATTGCTAGCGGAGCGGGTATGACACTACAGGCAAGGTCATCCATATACAAAGCGGAAGTGTAGTATAGTATAGTGTAGCGTAGCTTAGCATAGCATAGCGTAGCATAGCATAGCATAGCATAGCATAGCGTAGCATAGCATAGCATAGCATAGCATAGCATAGCATAGCATAGCATAGCATAGCATAGCATAGCATAGCATAGCATAGCATAGCATAGCATAGCATAGCATAGTTTAGCATAGCATAGCATAGCATAGCATAGCATAGCATAGCATAGCATAGCATAGCTAATTAGTGCTTTATCTTACACACAGTTTTAACACCCACCTTGATCTCTTGAAGAGCAGAACAACAACAAGACGTAATACAATGAGCAGTATATAACGTAGGTACGGTAACCATAATCACATACCCAAATACCGTCTCAATAGCGGGCGGTAAATCATATCGCTCACTACGTACTATGTTAGTTAGTAGCAAGTGCAGAAATATTGAAGCTCCGATCAAAAGATCAATGCCTGCCGGATTCGCAAACTCCGCATCTGCTAGCGGCAATGACTCGAGATGAGTGAGTGATGCTACGTCTACATTAGCGTTCGGCAATGTCCGTGATACGCTCCACGATAAGCGAAGAAATGTTAAAATTAATATTCCTATCAAAACGCGAATGTATTTTAATATCTACGGAACCCCTGCAATGCTTTTCTGATCCGCCTATCCCTTTGACGGTTGAGTTAGTATTTTTAAAGTTATTCCATAATCCGAGGCGTTCGAAGCATTCCGATGTTATTAGATTGGTCTGAGATGCGCTATCTAGCAGACAACGTACCATGTGCGGCGACCCATTAACATCATATACGATAACTTGCGCTGTCGCTAACAGTACCGTCTTAGACGCCGTACACTGCGTTTTGGCCCTGCGCGGATCATTATAGATGCGCGGGTGTCGTCCTCGCGTGCGCGTTGCCCGCGCAATGGATGTCGTACACAACGATACTTCGCCCTCAGACGCGGAAGGCGCAGCTACCGTGTTCTGCACTTGCGACGTAAGTGTGTCAAGGTTAGCGGCTTGACTTGACAACGGATTACCTTTATCGAAATGTAACAGTGTATGATGTTTTTGATTACATGATCGACACTTTGTCTTACTAGAACAATTACTTGTTTTATGTTTTATGCTTAAGCAGTTAATGCAAGCTTTGCTATCTTTTACGCATTTGGCAACGAGCAATTGGATTTAAATCATTAAAGGTGGGACACTTATAGTAATGGTCGTGCACTTTATTACTGCACAGACACTTCTGTGCATTATTACTATTAGATTCCGAACATGTTACGTAAGATTGTGGATTAGGGACCGAGTTATTATTACTATTTCGCGATTTATTCAACCTTTGTTTGTTGCTGTTAGTGTTAGACGGGCCAGGTGAACCCGACTGCGTATTATGAAATATTCGACACTGATCTTTGATGAACGAAATAAAAATATCTAGTTTAGGTATTTTATTATTGCGTTCCGTCATCTCGAATGCGCGAATTGTATCAGTGTCAAACTTTTTTAAAGCGAGTTGAAGCAACATAAAGTCGGAAAGATCTTCTAATTTTAAATTCCTAAGAGAATTAACCGCGGTTACGAAGTTATCAATAAACAGCTGGAAATTCGAGACAGACGCGTTGCCGGACACTTTGAGATTTAAAGCTTGGTCAAAGTAGGTAGACGCTAGGACGCGCGTGTCCTGATATCTGTCAAGTAGTGACTGAAATATGACCTGATAATTCTCAGCACTGAGTTCAGCACTGCTTTCGGTGACAGTTTACTTATTAAATAGTACAACCTGTCAACATCTGTCAGAGAACCATTATCGTGCACTGTAGACTGAAAAATTCGCATAGAATAACGGCCAATTTCGTATATCTCCGTCAAACGACATAATCTCGATTGGCGGTAATCTCGGTTTGCGGGCAACGGGCTCTGCTGAACATTTACCCTCCAATTGCGATTGTATACGCTTAATAATACAATAAAGATCTTCGAATGAGGTATACGCCTGATAGTTCGGTTTTTCATCAGGATTGATAGAAAGTAATCTTGCGTTATAATCGTCTAACAACTTATGAAAATCTGTTCGAATACTATCTACTGTCATACAATAACTGAGAAATGCTTCGCTATTACTGTCAGACATAGATGCGGGTTTTGAGCGTTCATAGATGTTTTGAATGCGCTCAAATAAAATATTGCGTTTTGCTTCTAAGATTGTCATTTCTTTGTCTTCCGACACGCGTGACTTCTTTTGTTGTGACATGCTTACGTAAGTATAAGCTAATGAGAACGAAACAAAATAAGAATATCTAATGTGCCTATTATTTTACCTAAGTAGGCTAAGTAGGCAACACTTTAGAGCTGTGGAATTAAAAGTTGCTCGAAATATGAGATTTACAAGACAACTAAGATAGTTCCAGAAATAATAATTTAGTAAGTAGGTAGCTACATAAAAGTTTACCTACTGATGCGGGCGGAAACAACCATGTCACGGGTATGTGAATATATTAGGAGTATAGCTAGGTGCTATAACTGCCTAGGTATAGCGATATAACGTATAAAAACGTAAATGAATCCGACTCGTATGGATCAAAAAAATGGTTCGGCGATACACCGAAACCGATTAGGTTCTAGGCGACTTGGAGAAGGAAATGGACTGTATACAAAGGATAGCGGGTTTTTAGCCGCCTAGGAGTGGGTACGGGAAGAGGTGATTGTGAGTGGGTATAGGATATTTCAAGGATGGAGGGCACTTACCTTATATGGCAATCTTCTTCGTCTCCGAAGGGCAGTCTCCTGGTGGTTTCGTGATGCAGCTGCTTGTTTTCACTTCACTACACAGTCACTTCCACTTGCGAGCGGTTTTATAAGCGGTAATAACTTATACGGAAGCGGCGCGGTGATGCGGTATAGCGGACGCGTATCGCGAATCGAATGTTCTTCAAAGTTCTGGACTGTCACTCGCGTCGACGATCGCGGCGACCAATCCGCGAAAGGTAGTGCCTCTTCCAGGGAGTGGAATAGAGAGGGACGGAAATACAGTATCGCTCGCACTTGTACGTGGAACGATTGATGTTGATGCGATTAGTTATAGATAGGAAGGTAGATGGCGCTACCATTAATTATATTTACAGGTAAGGATCGTGATAACGCATCGGCTATAATATTATCTGCTATAATATACCGCGCCGATGCTTTATTTCGAAGTTAAAGGCTGACAGACGAACCGACCACCGAGCTAATCTACCAGTCGGGTTGCTCAAGTTTAGGAACCATTTCAGTGCAGAATGGTCAGTATACACCACGAACTTTAACCCGTTATCTAAATAACAGCGCCAATATTCGAGGGCTGTTAGAACTGCTAATGTCTCCCGTTCTGTTGTACTGTAGTTTTGTTCCTGTGCATTTAGTGACCTACTCATGTAAGCGATTGGTAGTTCCACGCCATCTATTTCTTGTGTAAGCAACCCACCGATGCCGCTCGCACTCGCATCTGTGTGAACTTGAAAAGGTTTCTCGTAATCGGGACACGATAATATTGGTTTGGAGCTTAACAATTGTTTTAGTTTACAAAACGAGTCATCAGCTTCCACCGACCACTGGAATGGTGCAGCTTTCTTACCGGTAGAAGTAAGTTTGTTCAAAGGACCGGCAATAGTACTAAAATTAGGTATAAATTGCCGATACCATGATGCAATGCCTAAGAACCTTTTGACTTCTTTATTATTCTTAGGCGTATCATATTGAAGAATGGCTTCCACCTTACATGGGTCTACTTGTAATCCTTTAGAGTTTACTACGTAGCCCAAGTACTTCAATTCATCACGGAAGAATTTAGATTTTTCTAAGTTTATTGTAAGGTTGGCCGATTTTAATTTTCCGTATACTTTATTTAATAGTGACACATGAGCATTAAAAGATGGCGATATAAGCACGATATCATCTAAAAAAACGAATACAGAGTTTTCGAACTCAGGACTGTTCGTAAACAAGTGATCCACCAAACGCTGTTGTGTCGCAGGCGCATTCGTTAAACCAAACGGCATAGTCACAAATCTAAATGTTCGTCTAGTAGGCACATAGCACGCAGTCTTATCACGAGCACATTCACGAAGAGGCGTCTGCCAAAAGGACTTAGATAAGTCTATACTACTTAGATATCTAGCGTTCCTAAGGTTGTCTAAAATTTCGCATACGTAAGGTAGTTTGTACGCGTCTTTTTTAGTAATAGAATTAAGTTTCCGACTATCTAAACAAAACCTTAGTTTACCGTCCTTCTTAGGCGTTAGTAAAATCGGTGACGACTACGGACTTTCGCATTTTTCTACCACTCCCAATGCAAGCATTTCGTCTAATTCGTCAATAATTATTTTTAATTTCGCCGGCGGTAACCTATAATATCTGGTATGGCGTGGTGCCGAAACCGTGGGGTAGGGTTCTAGGCGACTTGGAAAAGGAAATGGACTGTATTAGGGCGAGTTCTGGGTCGCCTAGAAAAGGAATAAGGGAAGAGGAGATTGAGTGGGTATAGGATATTTCCAGGATGGAAGGCACTTACCTTATTCAGCCTTCTTCGTTTCTTGTCCTCCTGGTGGTTTCGCGATGCAGCTGCTTGTTTTCACTAGCACTCACGAGCGGGTTTTCCTTGGTGGAAGCGGTAAATCACATACAGCGGCGCGGCGCGGAGCGGTATCGAGACGGCGTTCTCAGCGAGCGGAATGTTCGAGACTGTCCGTCGCGTTCACGATCGCGGCGACGAATCAGGCGGAAGGCAGTGCCTCTTCCAGGGAGTGGGAAAGAGAGGGACGGAAATATGATATCGCTCGCACTAGACAAGCGTGGAACGATTAATGTTGATGCGATTAGTTGTAGATAGGAAGGTAGATGGCGCTACCATATACCCCCGGCCCTAAAGGGTTGCCTTTAAAAAAAATAGAATTGAACTTAGCTATGTTGGGTGTACTACCGCATAACCCATCAATAGGCTAAGACAGCGATATGACAATAAATTAATCTAAATTAACTTTAGCGAAAACTACAAACGCAATAATAGCGAAAACTACTAACTAAATACTTAAACTAAGAGGTAGGTCCAACTTCAGGCTAGATCTCACTGAGTTGGAAGCGGACGCGAGTTGATCAGTGCCTCGACTTGTGCAAGGACAGTTAAAGGCTCTTCGTAAGAGAGGATCTGTTGACCTATAACTTTGAAGCGATGCGTTTTAATTACTTTGACCATGCTTGCCCAACATCCACCGAAATGTGGTGATGCTGGTGGAATAAACTTCCAGTCAATATGATCTATGGAGAGTTCTTCCTGGAGACGAGTACGATAACCCGCGACGTGATTGAAACAAGTAGCGAGAACAAGTTCAATCAATTTACTAACGCGGTTGGCGACAAAGTCTGACAGCGGTGAGGAGAAGAATAAATCCAAGCGAGCACTACCTTGGAGTCGGAAAATGCGTATATTTATTAATAGAGTAGTGGGGCAAAACTGTGTCTCGAACCTTGCGGTGCAAATGAGACAGCGGAAGGGCCGCGCACAACTCCAGTCTCGCAACCGAAATGGTTTAACAGGCGAGACCTTAGACTTGGCACAAACTAACTGCACCGAGTAGTTAGAACCAATGCTGACTTGCAGATATACGACTCCGCCGTAAGCACGCTCGCTGGCGTCAGCGAAACCTATTAAGTTGACGGTACATCCATCTAACAACCCAAGATGACGCGAAATAGTAATTTGATTAAGCGCTAAGCTCAACACAAACTGGCCCCAAGCGGCGACAATATGGTCAGGGGGTGTTTCATCCCACTCACATTTTGATAGCCAAAGCTCTTTGGTCAAGAGCTTGGCGTACAAAATTGTGGGAGCCACAAAACCCATTATGTCCCATAGTCGAGCCACTGTGGACAGCATAGTGCGTTTGGTGCACTTATCATCTGGCGGTGAGACGTCAAACCGAAAACTATCACAGGATTTGTCCCAACGTAAACCGAGAACCTTATGCGGTACAGACTTCTCAAACTCAATGTCTGGAGAAGCTTTATGAGAATCTGGTATGCGTGCGAGAACCTCCTTAGAGTTGCTTGTCCATTTGACAAGATCGAACTGGCCTCGCTTGAAAAGCTGAATAAGCTCTTCACAAAGCGAAATTGCTAGCGAAGCGGATATGACATTACAGGCAATGTCATCTATATACAGAGCGGATGTGTAGTATAGTATAGTGTAGCGTAGCGTAGCTTAGCATTGCATAGCGTAGCATAGCATAGCATAGCATAGCGTAGCATAGCGTAGCATAGCATAGCGTAGCTAATTAGTGCTTTATCTTACACACAGTTTTAGCACCCACCTTGATCTCTTGAAGAGCAGAACAACAACAAGACGTAATACAATGAGAAGTATGTAACGTAGGTACGGTACCCATAATCACATACCCAAGTACCGTCTCAATAGCGGGCGGTAAATCATATCGCTCACTACGTACTATTTTAGTTAGTAGCAAGTGCGGAAATATTGAAGCTCCGATCAAAAGATCAATGCCTGCCGGATTCGCAAACTCCGCGTCGGCTAGCGGCAATGATTCGAGATGAGTGAGTGATGCTACATCTACATTAGCGTTCGGCAATGCGTCCGTGATACGCTCCACGATAAGCGAAGAAATGTTAAAATTAATGTTCCTATCAAAACGCGAATGTATTTTAACATCTACGGAACCCCTGCAATGCCTTTCTGATCCGCCTATCCCTTTGACGGTTGAGTTAGTATTTTTAAAGTTATTCCATAATCCGAGGCGTTTGAAGCATTCCGATGTTATTAGATTGGTCTGAGATGCGCTATCTAGCAGACAACGTACCATGTGCGGCGACCCATTAACATCGTATACGATAACTTGCGCTGTCGCTAACAGTACCGTCTTAGACGCCGTACTCTGCGTTTTGGCCCTGCGCGGATCATTATAGATGCGCGAGTGCCGTCCTCGCGTGCGCGTCGCCCGCGCAATGGATGTCATACACAACGATACTTCTTCGCCCTCAGACGCGGAAGGCGCCGCTACCGTGTTCTGCACTTGCGACGTACTCGTAAGTGTGTCAAGGTTAGCGGCTTGACTTGACAACCGGTTATTTTTATCATAATGTAACAGTGTATGATGTTTTTGTTTACACGTGCGACATCTCGTTCTACTGGAACAATTACTCGTTTTATGTTTTATGCTTAAGCAATTAATGCAAGCTTTGTTATCTTTTACGCTTTTAAAACGAGCAATTGGATTAAAATCATTAAAGGTGGGACACTTATAGTAATGGTCGTGCACTATTTTACTGCACAGACACTTCTGTGAATTATTACTATTAGATTCCGAACATGTTACGTAAGATTGTGGATTAGGGACTGAGTTATTATTACTATTTCGCGATTTATTCAACCTTTGTTTGTTGTTGTTAGTGTTAGACGGGCCAGGTGAACCAGACTGCGTATTATGAAATATTCGACACTGATCTTTGATGAACGAAATAAAACTATCTAGTGTAGGTATTTTATTATTGCGTTCCGTCATCTCGAATGCGCGAATTGTATCAGTGTCAAACTTTTTTAAAGCGAGTTGAAGCAACATAAAGTCGGAAAGATCTTCTAATTTTAAATTCCTAAGAGAATTAACCGCGGTTACGAAGTTATCAATAAACAGCTGGAAATTCGAGACAGACGCGTTGCCGGACAGTTTGAGATTTAAAGCTTGGTCAAAGTACGTAGACGCTAGAACGCGCGTGTCTTGATATCTGTCAATTAGTGACTGAAATATGACCTGATAATTCTCAGCACTGGGTGTGACACCTGCAAATACGGACTGGGCCTTCGGTGACAGTTTACCTATTAAATAGTACAACCTGTCAGCATCTGTCAGAGAACCATTATCGTGCACTGTAGACTTAAAACTTGCATAGAATAACGGCCAATTTCGTATATCTCCGTCAAACGACATAATCTCGATTGGCGGTAGTCTCGGTTTGCGGGCCGTGGCAACGGGCTGTGCCGAACATTTACCCTCCAATTGCGATTGTATACGCTTAATAATACAATAAAGATCTTCGAATGAGGTATACGCCTGATAGTTCGGTTTTTCATCAGGATTGATAGAAAGTAATCTTGCGTTATAATCGTCTAACAACTTATGAAAATCTGTTCGAATACTATCTACTGTTATACAATAACTGAGAAATGCTTCGTTATTGCTGTCAGACATAGATGCGGTTTTTGAGCACTCATAGATGTTTTGGATGCGCTCAAATAAAATATTGCGTTTCGCTTCTAAGATTGTCATCTCTTTGTCTTCCGACACGCGTGACTTCTTTTGTTGTGACATGCTTACGTAAGTATAAGCTAATGAGAACGAAACAAAATAAGAATATCTAATGTATCTATTATTTTACCTAAGTAGGCTAATTAGGCAACACTTTAGAGCTGAGGAAATAAAAGTTGATTGAAATATGAGATTTATAAGACAACTATGATAGTTGCAGAAATAATAATTTAATAAGTAGGTAGCTACATAAAAGTTTACCTACTAATGCGGGCGGAAATAACCATGTGACGGTTATGTGAATATATTAGGAGTATAGCTAGGTGCTATAACTGCCTAGGTATAGCGGTATAACGTATAAAACGTAAATGAATCCGGCTCGAAGGACCAAAAAAAATGGTATGGCGTGGTGCCGAAACCGTGGGGTAGGGTTCTAGGCGACTTGGAAAAGGAAATGGACTGTATTAGGGCGAGTTCTGGGTCGCCTAGAAAAGGAATAAGGGAAGAGGAGATTGAGTGGGTATAGGATATTTCCAGGATGGAAGGCACTTACCTTATTCAGCCTTCTTCGTTTCTTGTCCTCCTGGTGGTTTCGCGATGCAGCTGCTTGTTTTCACTAGCACTCACGAGCGGGTTTCCCTTGGTGGAAGCGGTAAATCACATACAGCGGCGCGGCGCGGAGCGGTATCGAGACGGCGTTCTCAGCGAGCGGAATGTTCGAGACTGTCCGTCGCGTTCACGATCGCGGCGACGAATCAGGCGGAAGGCAGTGCCTCTTCCAGGGAGTGGGAAAGAGAGGGACGGAAATATGATATCGCTCGCACTAGACAAGCGTGGAACGATTAATGTTGATGCGATTAGTTGTAGATAGGAAGGTAGATGGCGCTACCATATCTTTGGCGTATCGGCGCAGAATCGCCGGTGTCTATTGCATGTTCTATTAGGTGAGTTCGTCCTAAACCGGTTTTTTCAGTAGAAATCGACTCGTATTGCTTTATAAGTAACTTAGCCGTTCTTTGTTGTGACTCACTCAACTCACTAAAATATTGCAATACGTTTGTGTTACTCGGCTTATTTTCACTTAACACACTACACGGCAATGTTTTAGACATGCATACGGATGCGATATGGTTAGGCAGTAATTTAAATAGTTTCCAGAAATCGATGCCTAAAATTAAATTACTTGTAACTTCTGGAATAATATAAGCTTTCAATAAGTGGGTTTGATTATTAAACGTAGTGGGTAAGTTGATAAGACCGCACGGCAACAAGATATTTCCACTCGCGGTCCGAATGGAATTAGTGTTGTGACACTGCTGTATTTCTAACCCGGTTTTAGTAATTACCTCCAGATGGGAGTTGTTACCTAAAATTGTAATGGCTGAACCGGAATCGAGCAATCCACAAATAGGTAAACTGTTAATCGTTACGTTAACATAGGGCCGTAGGTCATTTTTAGGTTTATTCATATATCCAGGATCGAGGCGACGGGATAACTAGAGAAATATACTTTTAGAGTGTTTAGCCAATTTCTCCAATCATCTTTGTCAAAATTGGTTGAATAGGTTGTAGAACCTAATTTAAATTTTGACACGCCCCGACCCTGACCAACTAGTTTTTTGGTTTCGTCGATTTACAGTTCGGGCAGTTAGGGAATGTCACATCCCTACGGCCACACTTGAAGCAAATTGCGAACCGATCGCGTTTGCATTCATTTAAACTGTGATCATTGATACGGCAGCGCGGGCAGTACTTGGACGTGACTAGAGCGACAGAGCTAGGTTTAGACTTAGGTTTGCTAGGTTCGTTGTTCTCAGTGTATTCGGGTTTTCCGGACATACCCTCTATAGTAGCAACGGGATAATTATTGTAGGAATTATTACGCGCTCGGTTATTAGGTTTGTGACTGTAAGCTAGGTCTAGTGCCAACGTGTCGTTACTGTAATACGGTTCGCGGAATTGAGAGTTCAAACATTTCATCCGTTCGTAGTTTAATCATAACGTCTGCAGTGTTGCTATACTGTCTATTGAAGATATTGACGGAGCTAGCACTAGTGAGTAGCATGGACGTATGTTATGCAATAGGATGTCTAACTTTTCGCGTTCGGACAATCGCTTTGACGGTGACAGCCTAGCGAACAGCTGATTCATTATCGAGAGATAAATTATTATAGTTTCGGTAGCACCTTGAGTACGTCGGCGGATTTCATTTAATAACCGGTAGTCATAATCGTACGGTGTGAAATCGTCTATTAATTTAGTGGTGAGTTCTTCCCATGTATTGAAATATTCTTTTAGGCCGCGATACCAGTGAAGTGCGTTACCGGTGAATATTTCGGAGGCATATGATAAAATTTTAGTGGAAGGTAGATTACGCGCGGTTTGGAATTCGGTTACGCGTTGTAGGAATGCTCGGACGCATCCCGTACCGTCGTATTTTAGCTTAGACAGTTCGCTAACTCTCAAATGCTCGCAATGCAATACTGGGGCTAACCCTGCCTGCGTCGAGGTAGACGGCGCAGGTTGGGCCTCAGCCACAGCATCAGCTGAGCGAACACCTGATTGTTCAATGGCGGACAGCTCCGCCGAGACCTTGTCGAACCGGCTGCACAATTAGGTTATTCGTTTTGAATACGCCGTAGGACGTTCCATCCTACGGAGTCTATGGAAAATGTGGTTGTGCAGTGTGGTAGACCTCCTAGCTAGGTTCGCGTCGTAAGAATGGTTAATAAATTCACTCGCTTGGCCAGCTCAGAGACGGCCTCGCTAGCGCCCTCGAAGTCCACCGCTATGGCTAGACCCGACTCCAAAATATCATCATTTGGAATGGCTTCCAGTAATTTAGGGAGCTGCTGCCGCAGACCTAGGACAGAGGTAGCCGGCTCCTCACCTCTAATCGCGACCTCGTAAGCTAACTCGTCCTTGTTTAGCAGGAAGTATTTTATGGGGTGTGAGCCCATGGTGTATGAATAACCGCGTAAGTATACACTACACACTACCCACGTTGGGCGCCACTGTAACGGGTTCTGGTAGTAAAAACGCAGTAGAGGTTCTAGATGCGTTTATTGCAGTGTATTGTCTCGCTTCCTATGCTGAGTATGACCGACCAACAACACGACACTGGCCTGAACACTAAGGGCTGCAGTCTCCCACGCTGTTCCCTCCGGTAGTGTGTAGGCAGGCTGCTCGAAGGCTGCGCGTAGCGGTAGATCCTCGCAGGCCGTTGGTTCAGCTGGCAGACGCCGGCGGTGCGAGTACGATGAGCAGGGCAGGCAAGACTCTTCGGCAGAGGTGACGCCGAAGGCGATGCAGGAAAGTGTAGCGGTCTAGGAGCGTAGCCGGAGTCTTAACGTGAACCTGGAACCTGAAGGAAAGCAGCATTAGGAGAGCCACAACCAATAGAGTCAGGCAGGCGGCGTCAGCCGGCCTCAGCTAGCAGGTTGAGAGATGGGCAGTACGCTAACGCAGTAAATGTAGTGCTTACCCGTAGCTGGGACCAGGATACACGTAGATACGACGTAGGGTCAGTAGGTACGCTTAGTTATAGTAGGTAGGTAGTAGAAGCGACGTTAGAGTAGCGGTGCCGGCCTCTCTGTTGGCCCCTTTATATACCGGGCCCTCCATCAGAGTTCGTGTCGGCGCGTAACCAATTATGGGCAAGACTCACGGGCGCGGACGATGGCCTTCTCTGATTGGCCGAGCGTATGGACGGTATTATGACGTACACTCGGTAGGTACCGGTCATACGCCACAGGGAAGGATACTAAACTTAATTTACTTAGTAGATATATATTGCATTTATTTCTAGGAAGATTAAATGAATACAGTTTACCTACGCGATATCAATTGCAATAAATTCACCATTTATTGCGATTATAAGTAGCACCAGGAGGTTGGAGGGTACGAGGGGAGTACAATATTTTGTGAAAAAAATAAAACAACTTTAAAGCAACTTTATCACTATACATTGAGAGCGCATGTAAAGGATTCCTACCATTTTGTCAGTGAAATAAAACACCTACATCTCTCAGACAAGGAAACTATGGTTAGTTTTGATGTACAGTCATTATTCACATGCTTACCAGCACATGACTGTATTGAGATAACTAGAAGGAAGCTAATAGAGAACAACATGCCTGAGGAATATGCAGAAATATTGAAACACTGTTTAACAACTGGCTATCTGTTATGGGATGAGAAATACTACATACAAGTAGACGGTGTGGCAATGGGCTCTACAGTATCGCCTGTTGTTGCTGACATCTTCATGGAGGACTTCGAGGCGCGAGCCCTGCAGACTGCCACCATCACACCGAGGTTCTACAAGCGGTATGTAGATGACACTTTTACAATTTTACCAACAGATAGAGTTAATGTATTCCTAGACCATCTTAATTCTATTCACAACCAGATAAAATTTACAATGGAATTAGAGGCAAACAATTCTTTAGCTTTCTTAGATGTACTTGTTATCAGGAACAAAAACAACTCTTTGAGCCACACTGTGTATAGGAAAAAGACACATACAAATAGGTACTTAAACGGTGAATCTCACCACCATCCTAAACAGTTAGCTACCGTAGGAATGTCTTTGTTTCAGAGAGCCCGGGGGATCTGTGACAAGAAACACCTGGACGCCGAGCTTCAACATGTCAAGCAAGTTCTGCAAGACAACAAGCTCCGACCGCCGCGCCAACGTCACAGATCCCCGAAGAACAAGCCAGCCACAGTAGAGAGACAACCTGCTGTCCTCCCATACATCAAGGGCGTGACCGACAAGATTGGCTACATCTTGAAGCGAGCTTCAATCAAAACTTTCTACAAGCCGCCAACGAAGATAAGCCAATTATTACCATCTGTCAAGAGTCAGTTACCCTTACAAGAGGCCGGGGTTTACAAGATAGACTGTGAGTGTGGGCTCTCATACATTGGACAAACCAAGAGAAGCATAGGCATTCGACTAAAGGAACATATAGCTGACATTAAACACAAACGCTCGACGAAGTCTGCTGTGTGTGAACATGTAGAACAAGGAACCAACCATTACATGCGATTTGATAAACCACAGATACTCGCAAAAGAACACCGCTTTATTCCAAGAATGATACGAGAAGCTATTGAAATTAAAAAACATCCTAATTTCAATAGGGAAGATGGTTGGAATGTTCCTCCAGCTTGGGACCCTGTTATCAGGCTAATGAAACCCAGGAAGGACAAAGTCACCAGAAGACATCAAGACACAGTGAGCACATTCTGCGTAGATAGTAACACCAATAGTTGAAAAATGTTCGGGTACTTTGAGATAACTTTTAAATTCAAGACAAAGACAAATACCACCTCAGTCTGCCGTGAACATGAATCCTGTAAAGAATTCGAAACGTTGGCTAGTAATAAAAATGTAGTTTCTAGATCATTCGGTTTAAATGTAAAAACAAGTGAAACCAATATAACGCGATAAAATCCGAAAACTGTAGTTTAATTTCAATGTGTAACATTCGCGTAAACCCAAGAAAATATTATGTTAACCAGTACGGACTGGAAACAGCAACAAAAATACGCCGGTTAGAAGATCTACAAACCAAGCGCGCAAGATATATAACATCGTTAAATTTCTTGAAGAGATGCCGTGATCACGATCTCATCCCAACATGCTGCAAAATATCAGCCAAGAAGGACATACGTGGGAGCGCTAAGATCTTAAAACAGGCTAGTCATAAGTTACTCATTCAAAAGATACACGAACACCGCGCTGACTTACGCAGAATAAATAGAAATGTTGAGAATTTGTCTAACGAAATATACAGATTGATAACTCCATTTGATTTTGAAAAATGCATAAATGCAATAAATAACAGAGAAACATCAAAATATTACGCGTGTAAACGTAACAAAATAGAAAAATTTGAAAAATTACAACAAAAATCAAATGACCAGGACAAAATGAAACAGAACGTTTCTGCACGGACCAATCACACGCTACCGTCCGCCGACCATAGACAAACAGTTGTCAATCTGTCAAAACACACGTTAGATCAAAACACTGAAAATGTACTAACGAGAGGTTTAAATTATGCGATAACTCCATCCAGAATACCGTATGAGACCATTATTTGCAACGTTGAGGATTGTCTAGTAAAGAACAATGTGAGTAAGGAAGATTTCGAGGCCATGCGTCAAGACGTTTCTGCTGTATTGCGCCAGTCGAAAGTGCCGAAAAGGAATCTACCAAAACCTGAGTATTTCACACTGAAGAACCTACGAGCTAGACCTGAACTAACAGTACTCCGAGCAGATAAGGGAAATGCAACGGTAGTGATGGACACGTCCGATTATAAACAAAAAATGGAAAATCTTTTGTCGGATGAAAGTACATATAAATTGGTTAAGACGGACCCTACCAAAAAAATACTCAAGCAAACGAGTGATATTGTGAAGAAATACTCCGAACAACTGAATCTGGACGTGAAATACTTAATACCATCGTGTACAAAACCTCCCCAATTGTATGGTCTACCGAAAATACACAAGGAAAATGCTCCACTGCGCCCTATAGTCAGTCAAATAGGGGCACCAACCTACAGATTGGCTCAACACCTTGCAAAGATTCTCTCGCCACTCAGAGGCAAGACGAGAGCGCATGTAAAGGATTCCTACCATTTTGTCAGTGAAATAAAACACCTACATCTCTCTGACAAGGAAACTATGGTTAGTTTTAATGTACAGTCATTATTCACATGCTTACCAGCACATGACTGTATTGAGATAACTAGAAGGAAGCTAATAGAGAACAACATGCCTGAGGAATATGCAGAAATATTGAAACACTGTTTAACAACTGGCTATCTGTTATGGGATGAGAAATACTACATACAAGTAGACGGTGTGGCAATGGGCTCTCCAGTATCGCCTGTTGTTGCTGACATCTTCATGGAGGACTTCGAGGCGCGAGCCCTGCAGACTGCCACGTTATCAGGCTAATGAAACCCAAGAAGGACAAAGTCACCAGAAGACATCAAGACACAGTGAGCACATTCTGCGTAGATAGTAACACCAATAGTTGAAAAATGTTCGGGTACTTTGAGATAACTTTTAAATTCAAGACAAAGACAAATACCACCTCAGTCTGCCGTAAACATGAATCCTGTAAAGAATTTGAAAAGTTGGCTAGTAATAAAAATGTAGTTTCTAGATCATTCGGTTTAAATGTAAAAACAAGTGAAACCAATATAACGCGATAAAATCCGTAAACTGTAGTTTAATTTCAAAATATAGTGCTGTTTTTAGTTATATAATATCTAGTGAGTATTGCGAATTTTTTAATGGACAAAAACATCGAAACAACAGTTTGTCTTAAATTTTGCATTACCAATGGAATTTCGTATTCGTAGTCAATGTAAATGTTACAACTGAAGTTAACATCGCAAAAGTGAAGGTAACTGTGCCTGAAAACCTCATTCAACTTTGAGAGAGACAGTCGCCGAATTTTCTGTATCTCACGATTCAATCCGTATCATTTTAACTTAGCATTTGGGTATGAAACATATTGCTGCTCGGCTAGTCCCAAAAGACCTGGACTTTCTCCAAAAACTCAATCGCATGAAAGTCGCTGAGGACATGCAGGAACGAGTCAGTTCCGACCTAATATTCATGAAAAGCATTGTTACTCGTGACACGACGAGGGTTTACGAGTTTGACATGCAAACTAGTCAACAAGCTTCGGAGTGGCGCCTTGCAACTGAACCAAAACCGAAAAAACCACTCCAAAATCTTTTCTTTGACTATCGTGGTGTTGTGCACTTGGAATTCTTGCTGGAAGGTCGAACGGTAAATAAGGATTATTTTTGTGCGTTACGCGGTGTTAAACACCGCATAACGCACAAAAATAAGAATGCGACGAAAAGGACAGATTTGTGGAAAAATATACCACGATAATGCGACTTCGCACAAGGCCATCATTCTGAACGAATTTTTGACCAAACACTCAACAAATACCATCGAGCAACCACCACATTCACCAGATATGGCCCCAGCTGACTTCTTTCTATTTCTTAAACTCAAATTACCACTTCGTGGCACCCGTGTTCAATCGGTAGAATACATAAAAGATAATTCGCTGCGAGAACTGAACTCAATCCCGGAAACAATGATTAATACATTTTTATATTCCCGACCAGTATTTGCGTAGTGTAGGCAGAAGACAGCATAAACTCGTTTGCTATCCACCTATGTGGCGCTCTCCACAAGCTGAAAAAAAGGCAAGAGCGATTAAGCTTATAAATGAGCTTCTTAAATGTAGTCCTGATGCAGACATATTTTTTAACGGACAGAGTGTATTAATAAAACATATTTATAAGTACCTAAATTTAAGAAATAAATTATAGTTAAGTTTATTGTTGTTTTTGTTTACAAATTTTATATTTTTATATTGTAATTTTGTAGAACTTAGTATTTAATTTACAGTACATTTAGTATAGATATAAGTGAGTTGGTGTACTATATGCTGTAAACTTATATCTTATAAGTAAATGAATATGAATGCGAATATGAAGTGATTCTCATTGTAATTGTACTTTTTTAGTTTGAAATAAAAAGGATTTAATATTATTATTTTTTTTTATTCAAAAAATTATAGCCAATTTCACATTATTTTAAAAACACAGCTTAACGCAGAAAACACTTTCATACTAAATCGGTGAGAGGAAAAATAATGTTGTGCAAACTTCTGCTTATTCATAGGTATTTGACATAATAGTGTAACATCTCAGTTTTTCTTATAGCAACAAGTTAATAATTTGGCGATTTACTAAGGAAAACCGCAATAAATAAGAAACTTAATGCACATTTGGTTAGGAATCAGTTAAAAACAAAAATGAATTGCTACTCAAAATTGCATCATCTTGGTTTCCTAACCATTAGTGCAATAAATAGGTTACTTATTGCGGTTATGACTAGTAAACATTCTTTCTACATAATAATAATACCTAACATTATTTTATTTATTGGTTTTTATATCGGGAATAAATGTGGGAACAAACATTAAGTATCACATAATATTCTTTACATTGTTATACATCATGTAGTAAAAGTTTCAATCCGATACCTTGTATAGTGATGGAGATACAAACAAAACAAAAATAAAATCTTTACCCGCGTTTTTCTCGAAATCAGGTTTGACCTAGTTATTGCACTTTTCGTAAGGACGGCAGCGTAGTGTGACTAGGTACACCGTACAAAATTGCTAAGAACTGCGCGCAGTGTTAAGTGTTCGGTTTCCATACGAAGTAAAACGTAGTGTGTATTGTTGCGAGTCTGGGTGTACTTTGTGTATTTTTATTGAATGTTTGTAATGTGACTACCTCTGTAAACATTGCTTTTCTTTTCTATTTATTATAAACAGCAAGTCCAGTAAATATTCCGTAGTTTTCTAATTTACCGTAGCATTGTTTTCTACCTGTCTATGTAACAAAACACTATACACAGAATACAACGATGCGATAAAAATGAAAAAAGTATCTATTGTCATTGTCACCTGTCTACATGGCTTAACAAAGCCATAAGTAAAACCTTAAGGCGAGAACATATGTGAATTGGGCGTCATTAGGGGTTAATTAAAACCGTTTTTCTCTGTAATTAAAAAAAATCCAAAAAAATATGTCTTAATCTACATCTTATAAAGCATTTTCTCTTCGGTACCGAATCCTAAAAAAAGTATTTTAAATATCTGAATAAAATATGCAAAGTAACCTCTGTTTTTGTAGTTATTACCTTTTTTCTCCTAATCTATCAATCATAAGATTGTTTAAATTGAATCAGCCTCTTATATATTAGAACACCAAGGGAACCTTCAGCTTCTTTTTTGCAAATAACTATACTTATTATTTTCTAAGGATTTTTTTACGTCACCGATATTCGCAAATCGCGCGTGGACAACTAACCAGTAGTACGAGCAAGGTCAATGGCGTATATCCACCTCTTAAGCATAGCCACTAAAATTGTATATTACTTACTACTCATTTTAAGTTAGTAGAGTTATTTAAGGAGGTTGCAATGATTCATTGCATGTATACTCAAGATACTTGTTAATGTCTGTTGGCAAAGTGAGAATATGTAAACATTTTCACTTATGTAAATAGAGTTTAATAAATAACGTTAATATTTATTAAAATCTGAAATTGTGTTTTCTTTACACGTAGATAGAGTATGTACCTATATCATATTTTATGATACCTTACCCAAAAACATTTACTCGGCAATTCTCTTAATAACGTAGCTAAGATTGTTTTTTTGCAAACAATGTAATTTTAAACTATGAATTTTTTTTCCAAGACTAAGTGAAGACAGTGGCCATTTGTATTAAGCCTCGTGTTAATAAATGGTTTTGACTTTTACTTCGCCTTTGCTACATTCAGGGATCTGCGACTTGGTTAAAATAGAAGTTCTTTGAAACAAAGTGTTTTTTATCGACGTTACATTTGTTTTAAGAGCTTTTGTTTGCAATACTCACGGTGTGAATAAGTCGTATATTATATTAAATACTTGTCTCTGAACAATAAACTTCGCAGTCACAATGTATATTATCTACAAAATATTTCATATTAAACAATTCTTGGCTAGTCTAATGCTATGATTATTTCTTCAGTGTGTGGTCTTTATAAATATAATTCATATAAGGGTGACTTATTTATCAGCTATCTTAAGATACTTACGACAGTACTATTGGTAATGTAGAATTAATTTCTCTTAACATGGCGTAGTGATCAACTGTGCCTCACACTGTCTCGAGGGTCATATATGTACATAGTATTATGGAAAACTTTGTATGATCCACAAATCGATATGTCGAGCCTGAGTGTTATTTATGTCCGTTGATTGACTGTTTGTTAAGTCCCCCATGATACAGAATTGACTCTTAGTCATTTTCTTATAGTGTCCGTGTGGTGACGGATTAAGAATACGGAATGTCACCAACCCATATCATCCCATGGGTGTCGTAAGAGCCGACAGAGGGAGCATATTATGAAGAGAACAGCACTGTAAGAGAAGGAAAACTTGATAAAAAACCCTATACCAACCCGTTTAGCCAGCGTGGTGCAGGCCAATTCGTCCTTTTAAAGGAGAGGCCTAGTCGAGTGGACTGTGAAAGGTTGATGATGATGAATATCCTTATATATTTATCGTTTCAATAAAGAATACAGTGTTCGAGGTAATAATCATTACTACAAAACATGAATTTGATTGTATCAAATGGAATTAAAATTTTCGTGCGTTTATGTGTGGCAATGTGGTTGTGGGATTGTATAAATTAGCGATAGCGGCAGTGGATATAGCCCACTGATTATGATCGAATGATTTCGAATTCTACTCTTTACAATATTAATACACATCAATATTACCACGAATGCGTACTTCTAAGCAATTAACGTGTTATGTTTAATATTGGTTGTCACTTTATATTGTCTGTGAATCACATCTCGCTGTTCTTTATTCTTCCTCTTCTTTATCATTGTGTCTACTTCGCCAATATTTAATAGTTATGAGAAAATTCATAAAATGCTCTTCAAAATATATTTTATGCAGTTTTTATGACAATGGAATTGACACTTTTTATCACTTCTTATTTACAAACAACATACCCCACTTTTCAAAGATTTTTATGACAGCTACAGTTGGTACGGTTCTGTTTATTCTAAAGATATTGAAGTGTACAAGGTTTGTTTATAGACACGGTGGTTGAAAAGTCTTACTGAGATTTTAGTGGATTCTCTAGAATAAGTAAAAGGAATGCGAAATATGTTGCATTTATAATTTTTAGCAATAAATTTTAGCTTATGAGTTTTTCATAATATTTCAACTCTTATAGATACAAAGCTAGATATTTAATTTTTAGCATAACATGGATTCATATTACGTATATTTCTTACTACTTATTATGATAAAAGCAAAAGTTTGGAAGGATGGATGTTTGTATCTCTTTCAAGCAAAAACTACATAAAGCATTTTATTATTAATGAAACTTTGCAGTTATTTAGCTGAATCAACAGAATAGCAAATTGGCTATATGTTACTCCAATAGATGAGCTCCACACTGCTGAAGCCTCGGGCAAAACTTAGTCAGTCAGAATTTTAACATGAACGGTTAAAAAAGCAACAGCAATATCATGCTCGACCAAGCTTAGTACATTTATTAAAGAGTTCGGTGAACCAAAGGTCATTTATTTGACACCATGTAATTGATGAAACACTATTTTGATGGATTAAGCGAATATTCATTACTCATAGTACAAAAAGTTCTAATACACAATTAACTTAGAGAACTTACAGAATTAACTTAAAGGGTAAATATTGTATACAATAATAATTTACACTTTTAATATTAAAATGTAAATAGTTAATGTTTATACATCGAAAATATTAAACTTGATTCCATATGTAGGCGGGTAACTAGATTGTTAGCCGATATAATCACTTCAGAGTTCAGGGTTCTTGTGCATTGAATACACACTTACTAAAATACACTACTTTAAAACACGAAAGGCACTATCTTAACAATTATAGTTTAACACTTTTCACTTGCAAGTCTTCTAACGAACCGAGGACAGATTCATGGTGTACTGTCAACCAGGCGACGCGACTGAATGTCCCTGAGCCCGCCAAACAAGTCCACACGAACACTGTTAGCGCCCCCGCCAATGAACCGCAATACGTCACAGCCGGCCGCTAGCACTCTCGATTCGTTTAGAGACCATACTAATGACGTGATGACTTTTCATGACATCTGCAATTCCCGTTCCGACGTGATATAATAAAGAGGCGCTGGACGTTCGCAGGTCAGACTGGCCGTCACGGCCAAACTGACCTGCGACCGTCCTCGGGCGCTTCATTTTGCAATTTCGTATCAATCACACAATTATCTATAGTAAAATTTTACAAGCAATCCGCTCGTCCAACCTGACACCTCTATAGCTGACTGCATAAATTCTTACTCGTTAGTACTATCTTTTGACAATGAAAAGTGAAGTACATTATCAAGCTTATTATTCTGTCAAACCTGGCCAGACCAGCAGACAGACACGGGGCTCCAAGACGACAAGTCCCGGACGCAACCGGGACAACCCCAGGGCAATGATGATAACTTTATGATACAATAATCGATGCTGTGCTTGACCAAGCTTTGGTTGGAGCGCGCCTTTACATCAACTCACCACATATAGCCGTATACTAACTAGTATGTCCCTAAAGCTAAACACTCGGTTATAGCCGATATTCAAATTTAATTTATTCTGTTAATTAAAATAGTACAGTTTACTTATTTCGAGTACGAAAGCTTAGTTTTAGGTTAATTATATAAAATTATATGCCTGAACTAGGATAAACCTGTGTTCAGGCGATCAGGGCTAGTTAGATACAATAAAATATATAATTACTTACTACAGTATTTTTAGTATGTTACGTTTTAGTAGGTACAGTATTACTAGATCTACAATATCTTATCATTAATTTAAACTAATAAATTTAAATAAACATATATTTTGATTGTGATAATTATTTTAACACAATTAATAATTTTCCTGTATCTTCATAGGACATATTCAGAAGGATCTTGTTGACAATTTTGTTACATTTGAAGTAGGTGCAAGGAATTAGGTTAGCTAGTGCGTTTAGTCTTTTGTAAAGTAGGGGTCCCAGGAATATATAAAATTTGGATGTGAATGCATGTCTTGTTTGTACTTTAGTTGGAAAAATTATATCATGTTGCCTTTTGTTGGTAGTAGTTGTAGGGAAGGGCTGTGTGTTGCTTTAATATTATCATCATCTTCAGCCTCTATCAGTCCACTGCTGGACTAGGCCTCTCCTTTGAAAGGAGGAATTGGCCTACTCTACCACGCTGGCCAAACGGGTTGGTATAGAGTTTGTTTCAAGTTTTCCGTCTCTTACAGTGCTTTTCTCTGTATAGTATGGTCCCTTTGTCGGCTCTTACGATACCCACGGGATGATATGGGGTGGTGACATTCCGTATTCTTAATCCGTCACCACACGGATAATTTATTTAAAAAAAAATAATATTATACTCTTGATAAATAGTTGTCGAACTGTTAGTACTTTACAAGCTTGATATAGGGAGTTAGTTGGATATAGAAACGGTTTGGAAGTTGATATTTTAGGGATTGCTCGCTGAGCTCTTTCAACAGACAATAACAAAGTTTTTCCTACGCCCCCCCATGTCGTAATACAATATGTTAATATTGACTGGCATAGAGCAAAGTACACTTGCCTTATTAATGTTGGGTCTGCAATATGTCGCATTTTCTTGAAGACATATATTAACTTACGTATTCTACCGTTCAAACACTCGATATGCTCTTTGAATGTAAGTGTTTGGTCTATTATGATACCCAGATATTTTATTTTATTTGTGCCATTGATACACGGACATGCACAGGGAATTCCATGAAAGGCACCACAGTGATGGGCGTACAATGGTATGTTAGTTTGTTGTGCTGGTAATTTGCGTATGGTAAACTTAACATAGTTGGTTTTCTCTGCATTTAGTGTTAGTAAATTGTGCTGAAGCCATTTATTAACATAATTAAATCCGTGTTGCGCATGCTCGAAAACATATTTTTCTGATTCAGCGGAAAAAAGTTGAGCAGTGTCATCAGCGTATGATATAATAGTACTCTGATTTATATGTAGATTACAAAGGTCGTTTATGTAAATAAGAAATAGCGTAGAAGCTAAAATGCTTCCCTGGGGAACTCCGTAAGACGTGTTTATTTCATCAGTGCTAACTACATTACCGATTCTTACGCATTGCGAGCGGTCTTCTAAGTAACTTTTATTTAATTCTAACTGTTTACCTCTTATACTCAATGTTGTCGAGCTTACGCAACAAAATTGGGACGTACACAGTGTCAAAAGCCTTAGAAAGATCCAGAAAGATTCCTATTGTGTGGTTACCCTTGTCAAGTTCTTGTAACAAAAAGTCAGTCAGGTGGTGTACGGCATCGGCTGTCGATAGTTTAGGTCGAAATCCAAACTGTGTCTTAGATAATATTGATTTGTCCTCTAAATACTTTATCAGTCTATTATTAATATTTTTTTCCAGTATTTTTGACATAGAGGGCAGTAGAGAAATCGGCCTATAGTTATTTACTTGCTCTTTGTTGCCCGATACACCGGTACTACCACATACTTTTTAAGGCACTTAGGAAATATACCTCTGGACAAACATTTTTGGAAAATATTGGTCAGCGGGGGAACTAAGATGTGCTTGAATTGCTTTATAATTTTGTTAGGTATATTATCCCATCCAGCGGCACAACTGTCTTTTAGGGACATAATTATGACTTTGATTTCGTCAGTGTCAAGTAACACGAAGGATGTTAAAAATGTGCTATATTTATAAGGAGTGCTAAGGTATTGTGATTGACCCTGGACCTTTTCTGCGAGGCATTTGCCAACATTGACAAAAAAATTATTTGCAGTATTAGCAGATTCAAGGTGTGATGAGTGCGCGCGTAATAAACTTGACGAAGACTCATGTTGTTTATAAGTGTATGTCGCATTTTTAAAACAATGCCAAATCTTTTTGCTATTTTTACCGGCTTTTTCTAATAGACTTTTGTCATAGCTAATCTTTACTTTTTAAGCAAATCATTACAAAAATTGCGATATCGTTTGTAGGATAATTGTATAGTTGAATTGTCTGGATTTAATTTAGCCTTCATATGCAGTTTATCTCTATGTCTTATTCATCGTAAAAGGCCTGTAGTGATCCACGGCTTAATGTTATAATTTTTGTTTTTTATACATATTTCTGTTGTATTTTTCTGTATTGCAATTTGCAGATGGTTTATAACATATAACATACCAAACTGCGGATCACCAGAACTATAAACTGGGCCAAAGTCAATGTTGCTTATGTCATCTTCAAGTTCATTAACATTTAGTTTAGAAATTGTGTGAACGTGATCTTGTTTGGGTATCTTACAATTTAAAGTAAGTAGGACAGCATTGTGATCAGTTATTGTAGAGTTCATTACTAATGTAAGTGATAGAAACATTGATTTTAGTATGATATGATCCAAACAAGACCCACTTTCGTGTGTAGGAAGCGTGTGTGCTGGAAGTAAGCCATGAAAGGAGCAAAGGTTGAGGAGGTCTTGAGCATTTGTGTTAGAGCTAGATGTAACAATATTGATATTGATGTCTCCGAGTAACATTATATTTTTAAAAGATGATAATGATTGTAAGGTGCTGTTGAGAGAGTCAAAGAAATTGTTGACATTTTTGAAAGATGGTGGTCTGTATATGGCTAGTATGGCAATTTATAAGCCGATTTGAATTATTAGGAGTCGGTTACAATCTTGCATGATAGGTTCCTCTACAGTGACAGCAAGGTGATTTTTACGTACACTATTACGCCATCGGTAGGATTTTGTTTCCTCGCTCGATTTCAGTTTGTCTTTGGGATAAATGGCCACAGTGCTGAAATTTGTCGGCTGAACAAAATTGTTCGTGCCTTTTTTGACCATATTGGCAAAGGAAGTTACTTGGGCAGATTGGGCAGTTTTTGATGAGTACTCAATACTTTGCTTAATTTCCTTTAACTTGCTCGCTAGGTCAGCCTGGTCTTGGAGTGCTCTATTTTCATAGTGAGCTTGCAGTGTTTTGCATTTTAGTGCTTGATATTGGACCATCACTTTAGATATTCCATGACTTACTGTCCGACACAAGCTGCTTACTCGTAACTTTTGCTTCGAGTTTAGTTTGCCCTCAGTTGTGATGGTGCATACTTCCTTCAAACAATTCTCCACGGATGACATCCAGTTTTGTATTTCTGGTGTGGATAATATCCTTACGGTCTCCCCATCCTGGGATATGACTAGTCTGGGATTGGGCGCGGGTGTTGATTCACGTGAGAGCGAAGTGGTAGGAGAGCGAGGAGTCTTACTACTCCGACTGAAGGGGCTATCCATGTTTCGTTTCCTTTACTGTTACACACTTATTTTTGTCATAATAGCTGCACTTTTGTAGGCACGTGTTATGTGAAACATATGACCTAGATAACGCTGCTGGAATTCGAGGTCACAATTTACTGAGTGATTATATATTTATCGTAATATCTGATTGACACGACTGTTATCAATAGATGCACAAATATATAATGTATGTATTGTCAACTGCATTTCACTAAACTCACTGGACTGGACGAGTGCGTCCCTTTAACCATCCTCCCAACAAGGCATGGACCGGACGGCACTGCCCCTTCGACCAGTCATCCAGTGCGTCCCTTCGACCATCCTCCTAACAAGGCATGGACCGGACGGCACCAGCCCTACGACTGACCTAACTACATTACTCAGAAGCCTGGACCGGACGAGTGCATCCCTTCGAACATCCTCCACACAAGGCATGGACCGGACGGCACCAGCCCTACGACCTACTTAACTACATAACTCAGAAGCCTGGACCGGGCGCGAGTGCATCCCTTCGACCATCCTCCAAACGAGGCATGGACCGGACGGCACTGGCCCTTTCGTCCAGCTTATCTATTTCAGATCTTTGTAACAGTTACAGACTACAGTTAAATTTAAATAACCAAGTAATCTTTTAAATGTCATAATATGATCAAGCAAGTAATAATGTAGCATGGCGCAGGTGCGGTCAAATCTACGCCTAGCTAAACTAAACCTCACCTATCAGTTATGAACTGTCTTATCCAGCGTGAATTTGAACTTCGTGGTGATTTCCGCACAAGTCAAACATTTGTGTGCATGAACATGGATGTTTGTCTTGTTCTGGCTGTTTCTATATATAATATGTATGTATTTCCAAAAAAAGAAGTATATATGTCTGTTTATCCATTATCTAGTACCCATATTACAAGCTTGTGCTTAGTTTGGGACTAGATGGTGTTGTGTGAATGTAGTAGAATGTACCATAACTTCCTATAATAGATAAATGAGTAGGTATTTTGCAATTAATCGTCAATAATGCGACAGCAAAATATTTCTTTAAACGTTAATTACTATGACAACCCCATGCATTTGGGCAACGTCGCCATAGTAAAAAAATATCATCTTGCCAAGATGTATCGATTGAGCTACATTTCATTTCTGTTGATGGGTGAGGACGATTCCACCCATGGTCCTTTAAATTCGTTGAATTTATCATCAAACAATACACACACACTAAACGGACAAAATCAACTAAATCATTTAACGTCGGTTAACGTCTACCACCCAGGCGATGTCACACAGACTTGTAAGTGCCACACAGGCCAGTCAATGACACACACACCAGTCAATGCCACACAGGCTACTCATTGCCACACAGGCCAGTCATTGCCACACAGGCCAGTCATTGCCACACAGGCTAGTCATTGCCACACAGGCCAGTCATTGCCACACAGGCTAGTCATTGCCACACAGGCCAGGCATTGCCACACAGGCTAGTCATTGCCACACAGGCCAGTCATTGCCACACAGGCTTGTTGGTGCCACACAGTCTTGTCGGTGCCACACAGGCTCGTTGGTGCCACACAGGCTCGTCGATGTCACACAGGCTTGTAGGTCAAGTCACGTCAATTGTTAGCTGGTTATTGTTTACACTTACACAAAATAGAAATCAAATTACTCACCTGCGCCGTCATTGGCACATTCTACTTCTTCTAGCCGAAATCCTTTAATAAACTACCTTCACTTTCATTGCCAGTTTCGGCCTGATAGGCTTTAGCTTTACCAGTTACCAGGCTCCTCAAAGCCACGTACAGGCCTCACACCTGCCGCGCGCCACACACGCTACGCCGGCCACCAAGCCGCGCCGGCAACCAGGCGGCGCCGGCTATCAGTCCGCGCCGGCCTCTAGGCCGCGCCGACCATTACGCCGCGCCGGCCATCAGGCCAATGCCCAAAGAGGAAATAAATCTACCAACAGTATTTCAAAGATTCCTCTCATCGTATACCCTAATTCAACGTCCGTACTTCGTCAATTTTTAAGCGATTAGCAAATTCATTAACGACTTCGCAACTGTATAGAACGTAACTCCCGTCCATACTCTCATGAGCTATGTTAAAACTGGATTTGACCACTGACAAAAACTAAAACAGAATGCGAACATGGCGAGAACTGATAAGCTACCTTCGAACAAACAGATTTCCTTGGGCTACATAGAGGCAACGACTACAGTTCTGAGATAACCAATCGACAGTCTATGAGTACTTTCAGATTCTCGCAACACGCTCTTGTCATACGACACAGAAACCAGAGGTAGATAATTTTAGCGATCAAGAATCAAATGAGAGCTACTTGAGTTGCAGGGTATACATGATTGCGATCAACAACCACACTTTAATGATCTTCGCTCCAGGAATAAAAGAAAATTCTCGAACAGTAATCCTAGTCGTTCGGCCATTCCTAACAAAAGTCGGTGGGCAATAAAAGGTACTCTGATCAAAATCATCACAGGTTTTAATGAAAATCATAACTAACTCTTTCTCTCAAAGCGGACATGTTGAACAACACGCATACTCGTCCAAATAATAAGAAACTCATTAAAATATTGCATTGCTCATACTCTGACATCCATCGTGTCTTCAACATTACGCTATGTAACCTCCATCCGGTTACACAACACCACCCGGATAATCATTTCGAGCGTTTAACAAAGTAAACTTAAACTAGGTTTGTTCAACATGTTGCTTTGTTTTTCCTTATCACATAGCAGACTATAAGAAAATCTTACTAGGCTGATAGTCTAGATGTTAAGTTTACTACCTATCAAGTATCCAATCAGCCTTTTCAGCGTTATAATTTTGTCATGGATAGTCTAAATACGAAGCATAACCTAACCTAATCATTAGATAAACGCACTAATGGCTGTCTTGTTTGTTCACCAACGGAGACTATGACTAACACACAAGCTTCAGGGTAAACTAGGCTAACCAGAAATGCACTTTGCCGGTCCAACCAACGGCGACGCATGGCTAACCATGCAGCCGCATAAACGGCTTATCCAGTTTATGCAAATCTACACCAACGGAAAAGTGGGTACCTACTACAAGATTATCACAACAACGACTAATAAAGTACCCATTTAATGAGAATAAGGCTAAGCACACAATTATCACTAACGATCACTAACCTAGTTCTACCTACAATGAAAATTAAAATCTCTGAAACTGATTATTGTAACGCACTACGATGATAACTCAATAATTTTCTTCTACGTCTGATAATAGACTTTAACAGCTTCTACTAGAAACACTATCACTTCTAAAGGCCTTAAACATAACTTGGAATTGGCCAGAGAACTCGTGACACATGATAAAAATTCCCAGCGTATCACATGAATTTTAAAAACACCATAGGTAATTTTCACGCGTAAAATCTTAAAATTGAATTTTATATTACTAGTGGTGCCATCTAATAATCATAATTAAGAAATATTTTAATGTGCCATGTTAAAAATTTATACGCAAAAAGAAGCAGGTGTAATTGCAACACCGAAATCGTCTGTACAATTTAGAATTACAACGGGTAACAGTGTCACTTTTTACTTAGGCTCCGATCACGTTTAATCGAAAACCGTTAGGTATTATCAACACCACAAGTCGATAAAATGATGGCGCTCCTAATATCTTTCGACTTTGGTCAGGTTACACTAACCAACCAACCGCACTCGTCTAAACAGCACTGCAGGTCACACCTCTATTTAAGAAATAAACGTAACAATCTGTTCCACATAAAATCGCTTTGCAATAGCTCAGCACAGTCTAACACTATGAACTTAGTATGTACGAATCGATTAGTCGAACGCAAATCTACCATTTAGCGCCGCTGCCCTGCGAAGGACAGTCTAGACCGGAGTTATTGTTCTAGATTTAGCAGAAAACCAACTGAAGCTGGGTGTTTGTACTACAACAATAACTAGCACGCTTCACTCAAAACGCACTTGCATGGAATAATGCAAGTCGGCCTGTACGCTCAGTCTTGTAACTGTTAAATACTATGTTCACAAAATGCTGCACGCCGACCAGAGAGACCATTTGCGTTCGTGGTTCACAAGGTTCGTGATCGCAAGCCACCCTCAAGTTTTCTTAAAAAAAGGAAATAAAAACAATTGCTTTCTTTCTAACCCAAGTGTCGAAACCAAAACGTCATTTCGTTATATGTGCTATAGCTAGGTCCCAGTGGTAGTCAGGCACCCATACGTTAACATAAAATACAGCAATGGTCGCTATTTAATCACTCAATTATACCCACAAATTTGTTCTTTTTTCTTTCTTTCTCCTTTAAGCTATTAAAAAGGAGCTTATTCAAGAGATCATGTCATGGGAAATACGACACCGTAAAGTTCAACCGGTTTCACAGTAAACGCCTGTTTCAACCACAATTTCGTGTCTCGCGTAGGAATCGAACCCATAACGCTGTAGCGGCTGCTGACGCTACATGCCATCAGTGTGATGTTACGGTGACTTCACCACTATAATCCTAAGGTTACTAAACATGTAGCAGTATTCTGCTAACCAAGAACGTTTAACAACTACCGCCACTAAATAAAATTTGCAGCACCAATAAAAAAATCTGATAAAATACCACGGTGGCAGTTGAAAGATCAACTGATTCGCCAGCACGGCAGCAGCACAATCGCTCTCACTCACGTCTTGTATGTACGTTTTATTGCACAATTTTATCCCACAAATGATGTAGGCGGGTAACCAGATTGTTGGCCGATATAATCACTTCAGAGTGCCTACTAAGTGGGCGCAGCTGGGTCTTGTGCATTACTCAATACACACTAACTAAAATACACTAACTACTTTAAAACACGAAAGGCACTATCTTAACAATTATAGTCTAACACCCGTATTTATAAACAAGTAATTACTTGGTGCTAAGTAATTACTTAATTAAGTAATTACTTGACGTTAGAATTCTTCATTAAAAAATCTTATTCTATAGTTGAGTAATGTGCGTTACTTACTTGAGTAAATGCTTAAGTAAGAAACAGTTCTTAAGAATTCTTTCCGACTGGTAACACTGACTTACTACGTTTTGTTTCATTAGACGATTTACGTAAAATGTAGATAACTTTAATTTAACGTCTAAAATATTACTTAAATGTTATGTTTCTTCTTAATTCCATTAAATATACGTTTGAACCACCAATCCTAATAAGTGATTTCATTAAAAAAAAAATAAAGATGTAAATCTTGGGCGAAACAAAACGTTTGACATGACAAAACCCAACAAAATTAGAAAGTATCTTTTTACACTTGAATTAGCTACTGACACATGGTTTTTAATTTTATATCCTTTGTTGACTTCGTCAGTTTAAGATCGCTATATTCTATTGATTTGTTTGAATTTAAATTCTTTGATAAACGATAATTATGTCCGAAGTAGACAGGAAAAAACCTTTCTCGAGTCTGGAAAAGGAATTGTTCCTGAATATTATTCAAAAATATGAGGCTATTTTAACTGCAAAACAAACTAATGCAACAAGTGCTTTGAAGAAGAAACATTCATGGGAGAATATAAGAGAGGAGTTTAACGAGGCGTCTATCGTTAGTCAAAAGGTAATATATCTATTTGGTATAGCTATGTTAAACTTTATGAGAAATAAAAAAGGTCCATGCTTTTTTATAATTTCATTGTGTAGCATGGTATTTTTACAAGAGTGCCCCAAGCGTAGTTTAGTTTTAATCATGTGTTATTTCTATAAGTAGATAAGTACAACCTATATAATTATTTTGTTTGTTTTTAGGCATCTACAAAACAATTAATAAAGCTATGGTACAATTTGAAAGCAAAAGCGAGGGAGTCCAAAACAAAGGAAAATATTCACCACTTAACTGGTGGTGGGCCATCTGTCATGGACATGAACCCTATAGATGGCAAATTTTTTTAAATTCCAATTCAAAATCCTTTATTCATTTGGGTCCCAATGTGACGCTTATGAACGTCAAAATAATAAATTTATAAAATAATTACTTATACTCAAATTTAAAACATTATTACTGTATGCTTCTACATTTACAAATACACAATTTACATTTTGTAAGGTGCTGCAACTGTTACACCTTCTATATCACTTGTATATATTTACTGTACATAATAATACTCAAGCATAATACTTTTGGTTAGCCTCCTCAGAATAGACATGGTGAACAGGAGCATCCACTTACATTATATATACCTAATAATGCAGGCAATCCGCGAAAGTGATCAGAACCACGATGGAAATGATGCAGTTAAATATTAAATCTAATACCAGCCCGCAAGACCGTCATCGACCAGTCATCGCAAGTAGCACCCGTTCACGAGTATGACGCATGTGCCAGCCATCATCCCTCTCGCCATATTAGAGGGACAGGGATGACCCGACACACGACGCCACCACAAGAAATGACATTTTAGTGAGCATGACGACAACGGTATACGAACCAGCAGTAAGAAACAATTTATTGGTATACTGAACATGACCGCCAATTACCTCCACTTTCCAGATCGTTATTATTAACAAAAGTTAGTGGAACGCGTGAAGGAATGCAAATGTAGAAAGAATTTTGTGAAGGTGACAAGTGAACAATGATATGATCAGGGATAAATAATGTTAAACTACATTCAACAAATCATAAAATATCCAAATCCTGCAAAAATCATGTGTTCACGAGGCATCTCCACTTAACATGTAAATAAAATAATCGTGAGTTAAACAAGCCTAAGCCTATCCCCACGGTGTCTTATCATTTAAAAATTCCTTAATAGTGTAATAACTCCTTTGTAAAAGAAAGTTCCTAATTGTCCGTTTGTATTTGTGCATGGGTAAATTCATTATTTCAAGAGGCAATTTGTTGAAAAATCGTATACCAATCCCCGCAAATGAGTTCTGAACTTTATGTAGACGGTAGTTAGTTCCCACCAGTTTATGCTTATTCCTTGTGTTCACTTTGTGCAAATCACTGTTTTTGCGGTATAGAATTAAGTTTTTCTTAATGTACATTAAGTTAGCATATATATATATATATATATTGCGATGCAACTGTCAATATATCTACTTCTTTAAATTTATCACGTAAAGAATCTCTAGCACCTAACTTATAAATTGCACGTATGGCCCTTTTTTGAATGACAAAAATAGTCTGTATATCAGCAGCTGTACCCCATAACATTATTCCGTAAGACATTACGCTGTGAATATAACTAAAGTAAACTAGTCTAGCAGTATCTATATCTGTGAATTCCCTAACTTTTCTAACTGCAAACGCTGCAGAACTAAGTTTTACTGAGAGACAGGATATTTGGGCGCCCCACTGAAGCTTACAATCTAAAGTTACACCTAAGAATACGGTTGATTCGACTAGTTGAATTGTTTCCTTATTTAAAATTATATTAGTAGGAACACTTTTGACATTAGGCAAAGAGAATTTAACACATTTGGTTTTGCTTGTGTTGAGTACCAAATTATTTGTCGAAAACCAATCTAATACTTGTGCAAGAGTGTTAATGACGGTTTCAAAGTTACTTAAATTACGATCAACTTTAAAAATTAGTGACGTATCGTCGGCAAAAAAAACAATATCACATAAATTTTGTACAAAGAACGGCAAATCATTAATATATATTAAAAAAAGAAACGGACCGAGAATAGAGCCCTGTGGAACGCCCATTCCTACTGGCAAACCTAGAGACCTACTCCCATTAACATCTACATACTGAATTCTATCACTAAGGTAGCTGGCAACAAGATTGAGTGCGGTATCTCCAATACCATAAAGTTTCAATTTAAGTAAAAGTGTATTATGTTCCACACAGTCAAAGGCCTTTGATAGGTCACAAAAAACACCAATGGCATCCTTCGAGTTTTCCCAAGCATTAAAAATATGCTTTAACAAAGTTACACCGGCATCAACGGTGGAGCGACCCTTAGTAAAGCCATACTGTTCACTGTGAAATAAATTATTTGTGTGAAAGTGGCTCTCTAGTTGATGCAAAATAATCTTTTCAAAAATTTTACTAATAACAGGCAAGATAGAAATTGGCCGAAAATTACTAGGGTCGCTCTTTGATCCCTTTTTGAATAATGGTATTACTTTACTGTGTTTCATTAGATCAGACCTACTCCCATTAACATCTACATACTGAATTCTATCACTAAGGTAGCTGGCAACAAGATTGAGTGCGGTATCTCTAATACCATAAAGTTTCAATTTAAGTAAAAGCGTATTATGTTCCACACAGTCAAAGGCCTTTGATAGGTCACAAAAAACACCAATGGCATCCTTCGAGTTTTTCCAAGCATTAAAAATATGCTTTAACAAAGTTACACCGGCATCAACGGTGGAGCGACCCTTAGTAAGCCATACTGTTCACTGTGAAATAAATTATTTGTGTGAAAGTGGCTCTCTAGTTGATGCAAAATAATCTTTTCAAAAATTTTACTAATAACAGGCAAGATAGAAATTGGCCGAAAATTACTAGGGTCGCTCTTTGATCCCTTTTTGAATAATGGTATTACTTTACTGTGTTTTATTAGATCAGGAAATACTCCTGCATCTACGCATCTGTTGAATATTGCAGCTAAATATGGAGCTAAGCTAGAAATAATTTGTCGCACAAGTTTAACAGAAATGCCCCATAAGTCAACAGATTTTTTATTATTGAGCGTCTTGAATACCTGTAGTATGTCATTGGTGTCAATATATTTAAAATTAAAAAGCACATCACACTCATTCACATTGCCCCTAACCAACATTTCTGCTTTACTTGGACATTAATCTAGACAGCTGGTTGTGTTCACTGGTATGTTTATGAAGAAATTGTTAAATGTCTGAGCAACATCAGTTTTCTTAGTAATAATTTCACCATTAAATTTTAATTCATAATTATGTACCAATTTAGCTCGACCAGTCTCATTGTTAATAATGCTCCAAGTAGTTTTAATTTTGTTCTTGGATTCTTTGATTTTATTGCTTAAATATAAGGATTTGGCTAAAGCACATGTCCTCTTAAAAACCTTTGAATAATTTCTAACATATTGAATAAATTCAGGATTAAAATTGTTTTTCTTCATACCATATAGATCATACAACCTCGCTCTACTTTTGTATATACCTACTGTTGCCCAATCACAAAAATTTATAATATATAAATAAGCTAACTAACCTAGTACAAATTGGTGATTTTTCTAACAAATTGACATTAAAATCGCCGCATACGATTATAGACTTCCTACTAGAAATTATGTGTTTTAAGACATCCTCTATAATGCTTTCAAACTGAGTAAAGTCGCTTTGTGGTGGTCGATACACACACACTATAATATGTTGTTCAAGCTCAACACAAGAAATCTCAGCAGTGCGCCCGATAGAAAGTTTAGCTATATCCTTACGTTCTTTACATTTCAAACTATTACAAACATACATTAGAGAGCCACCACGAATAGCCTTATTTCTTACGAATGCACTTATAACTGAGTAATGTTGATTGTTAAATATTAATTGGTCACCTCGCAACCAATGTTCTGTAATACATAAGATATCAATCTTATGTTTATTTAAAAATAAATCTATTTCTAATTCTTTGCCAGATAGGCCTTGTATGTTTTGATGAACTAAGTTTAAAACACATGAATGCCTATCTGGCAAGGTGATGGACATAGATAAAAATATCCTCACTAACATTGAAGTGGATATTGATAGTGATGTTAACGGTAAGAGATTATCCTTTGCTATAACTAAATAAAACCATGTTTCTGTCAGATATTACTTGAAAGTAATTATTATTAAATGCTTGTTGAATACCTAGACCTATCCATTCACCATTCAGTACAGAGATCTGGATGTATAATATTTCTTTCTTACCTAATCAAACTATGTTTTACCTCTGGCACAGCCATAAACAAGTACTTACTCTAAAAAAACATATTATATGCTTTCATTTTTGAAGTTAATTAATTCAACATAACACTATTTGTGCAACTAGGACATATATACATAGTTGAAAGCTCTTTCAAAATTATGATTAACTTTTATTTAATTTCAGGAAGTGTATCCATATTAGGTGACACTAATAATGAAGCATGGCAACGAGATATAACTATGCAAGCTACACATGAGTCAAAGGGGGACGAAAAACAAAGCATTGAGTATAAAACTCCTATAAAAAGGAGTTATGATTGTAGTATAAGGATAAACAAAATTGATTTACTGAAATATAAAATTTTGGAGGAAGAATTAGAATTTAGGAAGAAACTACATGAAGAAGAAATTAAAATTAAAATGTTGGAGAGGGAACACAAAGAAGCTTTGTTTAAATTGGAATTAGAAATAAAGTTAAAAGAATTAAATAAACGTAATTAGTAGAACACTCTTGTCTTGTCATTTAATATATTTATTTCCTTAAAATGTGTAATATCGAGAAATTATATTTGATCGAAGTACCAAACCATCACTGGTACTCAATGTGCTTATACTAGAAGGCTGAGAATTAATATTACGAGTTTCATTTGCCACATCATCTTCATCTTCAAAAATATCATTGACTTCCACAGCTATGTTATGTAGCACTGAGCAAGCCACTATGACATTGGCTGTTGTTGATAATTTACATGCCAAACCATTTTGTAAGCAAGGGAACCGTCTTTTCCACACTCCAAATAAACGTTCCACTGTATTTCTGGATCTTATTTGCACCTTATTATATCTTTCCTTATGTGGAGTTGCAGGATTTGAGATTGGTGTCAATAAATGTCTGAAATAAAGAATGTTTCATTGTAAATAATTTATAAGGTAGTTCAATAGTTTAAATACACTTGATATGTATCTAATTTATTATAAGTATAAGTATTGTTACATAAATTACCTGGTGCAAGGATATCCTCTACCTGCAAGTAGTACCCCATCAATTTAATTATTGCACAATCTTATATTTAATCTAGAATTTCTAAAGATTCGGCTATCATGAGTACTGCCTGCCCAGCGCACTAGTTCGAGTTTTGCACTCGATTGTCACCGAGACTAGTAGTGATGAGTCGATGGGAAAAAATTCTATACATTTTAAGATATTTAAAGCGCCCGTAGCGGATAGTAGCTATCACTAGAGAGCGCCAGAGGGCATTAGGACAATGTGTTGGAATTGTCCCTCCTCGACAAGTCACCGCGACAATCGAGTGCAAACTCTGACTAAACCCCCACATCTGAGTAGTCTAGTCTGAGTTCGAGTTTCGTATCGTTTCCTGATCGGAACAATTTCCACATATTTTTCAAATGCGCTCCCAAGTGGTCTGTACAGAGGGTCTAGTACGAGTTTTACACGGTGACGATAGACTAGTCGACGGGAACAATTTTAATTCATTTTCTAAATGCGCCCCCTAGCGGTCTCTATTGATCGCTACTCTCCGTTAGGGGCGCTTTTATAAAATGTATGGAATTTGTTCCCGCCGACTAGGCTATCATCACCGTGACAATCGAATGCAAACTCGTAGGTACTAGACCCTCTGAAAGTCCATAGCCGCAAGCCCGCAAGGGGCGGTTTTTAAAATGAAATAGTCATGTGAATGTCAGTAAATATAATTCATTCCTTTGTAATCAAAAATATATAGTCAGAAAATTTTACCATTCTCCATTCGCCAGGTTTGGCAAGATTCCGCATGATTTACCGCACTGAGGTAGATTAGAGCTACCGCTCCGCTTAGTAAAGTGTGAGCCGGTGATACCGCGGTGTTTTCTTAGGCTAAATCTCTCGGAAGTCGCACATACTCATAGTGTAACGGGCTCCGAACTGAATTCTTTGAATTAGAAACCTGGTGGAAACTCGCAAAAAGGTCTTTCCACCGCGACATCATAGCCGCGCTTCCTTCTAGTACCAACGCGAAAGTTGGTTAACATTAATGAATGTCTGTTACTCTTTCACGCAAAAAATAATAAGCGAATTTTTATGGAACTTTGCAGTAATATAGCTTATGGGTATAGAATAACTACCACCTTTTGTCACGATAACCGATAACTAAGCAGGTGGAGAATGTTTTTTTAAAATGACTTACTTTAAATGATTTCCTACGTGGTCCAGTGGATAGTGTATCCCGGGTTGAGCAAGTGTTATCAATAACACTTGCTCAACCCGGGATACACTATCCACTTCGAATTCCCATTTCAATTTCAATTTATTTAAATAAGTACATACACGATACATATATACACGCATCACCATCTAGTCCCAAACTAAGCAGAGCTTGTACTATGGGTACTAGACAATGGGTTGATAATCTTTATTAACATACATACTAACATACATACATACCATTAGCAGCACGGAGTCAGACAATGTGACCGGTAACGGCAATTGGCTCGCCTCCTGTTACCTGGGACCTATAAAATATACTTAGCGAATAGCGAAATGTAATATTACTCCTCGGCCTATCCCTTCGGGAATTCAGGCGTGACGCTATAAGAAAAACTAAAATTAATTACTTTATTATAAAATATAATTGAACCATCACAAAATATCAACTCCACATGGAAAAAACCACACATTAAATAAAAACAATTCACATAGCCCTACATCGCGGATGGACCCCGTTCACCGCGGGATGAATACACACAAAAGCAATTCATTAATCGTCGGACAAAACGATATCGATCTGTTGCCTATTGTAAATTTTCAATTGAATCTTCTAATTGCTGAACAGAAGGCTGAATGTTCCACACGAAAGATACGACTTAAGATAAATATTTTTAATGGCTGACTTGATTTGTAAATATTTTCTTTAATTTTCATGTTATTCTACCATGTTAACATTCATGACACATTTTATGCAAATAAAGCCATTTTTAAAGAGTTTGATGACACTTGTTCTACAGTTTTCGTCTATTTGCAATAGTCGCCAAGTATTAACATCACAGCAGAGCGTCGAAATTGTAACATGGTCTCCTTCAAAATTCAACATTGGTCCCGAAGTGCCCAATAGTCCTGTCAATTTAGACATTTGAAATAACAAAAATTGCCGGAGGTCCAAATATTGGTGGAGAGTTAGGGTTTACCATTACAAATAAAGTATTAAAAGTCCCCATCGATTCCATGCTACAAAAGTTATTCGGCGTCAAACGTCAAAATTTGAAGTTCTTTGGATTTTTCTCAAAAACGGTAAGTTTTATCAAAATAAAACCTCATCCAAAGTTGTAGACCTTAAAATTCTCTACAAAAATAGCATAAATGATTTTTTCCTAAGAGTTACCATTCCAGAGATATCGCGCAAGTAAAAACATAAACAAACATTCCTGTTGCTTGCTTTGCTACTTGACATAAACAGATAAACAGCACAAGCTATAGTTTTATTTTATTTTGTTCATTTTATTCTGCATAGGTTTTTCCAAATTTAGTACAGTCATTTTCTATTTTCATGTATGTATACATATCATTATAATAAATTATACTCTCTTAATTGCTGCTAGAAAATTAAAATCAAATTGCATATATTCGTGAAAGCTAATAAACCCAATGAAGTTTTAACTGTCCCACAGCACGTTCCAATCACAACGCATTAAGCATTCATCGATCGGAAACGCTGACTCAGGGGCAGAATTAAATTTGCACACGATTATTCGACAACTTCGAACTTTGTTAAGTAATGAACTGGGATCCAGTATATTAAGCTCTAGTACGTAACGGGTGTCTCAGTAATAAAGCATTTTTTTAAATTGTAATATTTTTTTTTCACGCATGTGGTAACTCTGAAATTTGATAGCTCTCACCTCTGTTTATTCCGATTATTAAAAATGGAGCGTTTTTTGAAAGAACAACAAAATTGTGAAAACTCATTACAAAAATGGGGAAAGTTACGCTGAAACCGCAAAACCTCGCAAACTTCGCCAAATTTTCAGCCGAGAAAGTGCACCTAATGTGTCAACCATTCGAAGACTGGTCAAAAATTTTGAAGAAACTGGGTCAATTATGGATGATAAAAATCCTTTGCGAAAACGTACCGGTCGGTCTCATGAAAACATTGCTGCTGTAAACGAGACTGTAGCCGAAAACCCGAAAACATCAATTCGACATCGTTCTCAACAACTTCAAATTTCACGAAGCACTACGCAGAGAATTTTGGCTAAAAACCTCCACCTTCATCAGTACAAGATTCAGTTAACTCAGGAGCTTAAACCAGCAGACCATAGAAAGGCTGGCAATTCGTTCAATAGGTAATGGAGCAAATTGAAGTAGATGCCAATTTTTTGAAAAAGTCATTTTCGCCGATGAAGCGCATTTCCATAATAATAATAATACTAGCGGGCCCGTGCTGCTCCACAGCATAATATTTTAATATTATAAAAAAGCTCTTACATATAGGTATGATGATTACATTGTAGCCTTATCTAATAAGAAAAAAGATGATATTGTGGCGTGCGTACTTCGCCGCACAACACCGTGACGAAATTCGTATAGTTTAAACTTGGACCAAAATAGCTAATTACACTAAATCGCTTCCGCTTATGTAACTTGGTCCACATCAACATTCGGGGAATATTACCTGCCATCAGCGATAATTCACTATAGTGATAATTTTACCAATATCGGGTATAATTTTACACACCACCACACTCACACCCGTATGAAAGTAAGGCAAGGTCACCTTAAGGAGGCATAACGGTTTTTCTTTTTCCTGGCAGTTACCGCAAGGAACTTATTAGATGCCATAAAAATATTTTTGAATTTAGAACCGTCCATGTAGAGAGAAAGCAATGGAATCTTAAGAAATTTATAGGAAAATATTGAAAAATAAGTTCAATGTCCACACCTATCTTCCTTCAAACTTAGCCAATTTAAATGAGCATACCATCAAATGAAAGAGCTTTTTTCAGCGCGTGTTATAGGCTTATAAAGAAACGCCTACCTCAATGAGAACCAGATATATAGAAGCAGAAAGTCATTGCCTACGGCTACGCAAACGTAAAAAAAATATTGTAGAAAACTGTTGTTGCATATAACTTGATGAATGTGCAAGTTAGGTAATTTCTAATGCTTGATGACAAATCTATGCAGCGAAAGCTTTCATGTAAAAAAAGAATCATGCAAATCGGCTGGGTAGAACGGGCTGGCCGACTCGTATTATAAAACACAAATTCCTTTACAGGTCTCCCAAAGTGATAATGCGCATAGAAATCTTCGTCACAGTTCGGCAACGGTCGTATTCCCCGAGCGTCGGAAGTCGATATGTATATAGAGTTGTTAAGTGCATAATTTAGTAAAATTATGTTTTTTGTGCTAAAAAAATAAATATTGATTTATCAGTAAAGAAATTTGATTCGATAGCTCCATATAAGTAAATAGTGAAGAAAACCACACGACAGCGAATATGCTACAATTTTTGTTGAATTGATTTACTTCGATTATAATACTTTTTAAGTGTCTTGCTGTAGCTGGTGTAATGATGGAAGAAAAGAAGGTTTAAGTAATACAAGGTTTATATAAGAAGAAGAAAAATGGTTTTCAAACACTGGTTACATTAAAATCTTAGAAATCTAATCATAACATCTCAGTTCAAAAGTATTTACAGAAGTGATCATTCCAGAATAATATTACAATTACAAAAAAAATAATCAGAATCAGGGAGGATCTCTATTTCTGACATCGTAGATTCATCAGAACTTTCATTATGCTCTTGTTCATTGACACTTTCCTCACTGCTATCACCTGTATAAATAATCATTTCTTCAGAAAAACTATCGATTCTTGGGTCAAATTTTCTATATTCATCTTCGCATTTAACAGCATGATCACAAACTTTTTTCCATTCTTCTGGTCCTATATTATTGATTTTTTCTAATATAGCATCTTTAACTGACGTGACAGTCATTGCAATATTTTTTTTGGCTACGTGTTGCTTTATTTGGGACCAAATATTTTCAATGGGGATGATATGGTGGCAATCGTATAATTTGATGCCCACGTTCCTCCATTATACGGTCAATGACAAATTCTGTGTATTTCTCTTTATGTCTTTTTATAATTTCATACAAATCGGGTTTCAGTTTCTTTAGGTCATGCGGAATGTTGTGTTGTTGTAACCAAGCTATCATTTGTGGTTTAGGTGTGTTTGAGTTTGGTGGTTTCACAGACAGCTTATTATGATATGGGGCGTTGTCAATTACCAACACATTATTAGGAGGCAAGTTAGGAATCAATTGATTGAGTAGCCAAGCTTGATAACGGTCCGCGTTTATTTCTTTATGATAATCACCTTCTGAGTCGACACATTTATGTAACATTAGAGCCCCTGGGACGAAGCCTTTTTCATTGCCTGCGTGTACAATAATTATTCTCTCTCCTTTGAAACTGGGTTGTTTGATACCTTTTTTGCTGCTATCTTGCCAATTTTTACCCTTAGTATGTGATGTATGCACGTATGACTCGTCCATAAACACTATATTTCTACCAGAATTCCTCAGCTGTTGTATTTCTCTGAGATATTTGATCCTTTTTAAACATATATCATGCTTTTCCTTAAGTAACCGTCTGTTATTATCAGTTTTCAGAAACCTAAACCCCATTTCTTTCAAGATCAGCCTTAAAGTCTCTGCACAGCCTTTGAAATTAATAGCTTCGATCAACTTTTTTCTCAAATTATTTACAGTTGGGAGTTCTTTGAGCGTCAAGTGAAAATTGTTTATCATATTACGAATAACACAGTAGTCGAAATCATCAAGTCCCAGCCGAAATCTACTTTTAGGGTTTCCTTTTTTCGGTGTGAAAAATTTCATTGATTGATTCTGTTTTTTTTCGTTTAAAATATTAGTCAAAGTTCGTCGTGAAATTCCTGTAGCTCTTGTAACACGGTCCTGATTTTTTTTTAAATAACCATCATGGTCTTTTTTGAAAACATTGGCTTCATTTAAGAAATAAAGGTACACATTAAATACCATTTGCCGTGCTTGTGACTTAAGTGGCTTTCCACGTTTAAATTTATCCATTCTGGAAGAATACGTCTGAAAGAAAATGGTATAGGCAGAGTTAGACATATTTTTATTTATTTGTTGTATTATTGCATTATGTACTAATATACTTTATAATATTATTTATTCCTATATCTATTTGTTTATTGTGTGTATCTTTTTAAAATGTTTTTTCTAGTACTTAATATTATATTAAATATAATATAATATTTTTAATATTTTAATATTAACAAGCCGTGAAAAATGTTAGTATATTTACCTATTTTACAAAATAAACTATTTAAATTTGAATAACATAATTAAATTCACCTTTTAAAAAAAAACCAAGAAGGGTGTGTAATAGCAGCTCTATATAATTCCACACAGAGAGAACACGTGCAGTCACCACCATTATATAAAGACGACTGACGGACCTTTGACGGACCGGCGACCGCCGCCGACCGCCCGAATTGTTTTCGATTATGTACACATAATATTCACTCCTATTTCTTTCGAACAAGGTGCAAAATGCAAGTTCATTGTTTAGGGCTCTTACAATTCAATGATTCAGGTGTTTCCGGGAATACGACAATTAACGAAGATCTGCATGCGCATTATTAATTTGGGAGTACTGTAATATATAGATGTGGCAACCCCAACTGTCTACACCGGTCAAGATTCTCTAGTAATTTTTTTTAAATTTAATTATATAATTTATCAACGTTTCTATAATATATATCAATTCAAATACCAGAAAACAGCAAAGAAATACTTAATTAAATAAAAAATGTCTGTAAATATCATAAATCAAGCATTTAGAAAAATAAATACGGTGACATCTAAAATGTCACAACACGCAACAAGAATTTCATATAATAACACAAAATGTTGACAAGAAACGCCACAAAGAAACTACGAGCACGAATAACAACCCCGGACTCGTCGCTGAGCTCCGCCTCGCAGCCGCCGAGGCCTGCGCCAACATCGCCAGCAGCTGCAGTTGCGTCGAGCTCGAGCGACGAGTACTTCTCGCCGGAGAGGCAGAGGCCGGCCGCCAGCCTGCCTGGGACCACGAGACCCACCGGTCTCAAACAGGGTCTTCGCTGCTGGTGGTAATGTGCAGCGCATGCGATGGATGGAATCCATAAATGAAAATGTCATGCGCGCATATTTTGGGGCTACAGAGAGGGGAACTAACCTCACTGCGTACCGCAGTCGCATGCTCGTTCTGTTTCAGGCCTTAGAACCAAGTATCAACGTTACGGCTGTTGAGCCGTAACGTTGATAATCCAACGATTATCGGATCAGGAGCGAGTTATCCAGCGCAGTAACAAGCTAGATAACGTCGTACTTGATAGGCTACGCTCAGAATACTTACCTACGAACTAGGCCGTTCACGTCTAACCCGTTAGTGCTACCGGTAACACAGATGCATCGCGGATGGGTAATAATGCTGTCGTGGAGGTGGATGATATGGTTTGTAACGTAATTATTCAGTGCAATGAGGAGGTTATGGATGCCTTGAAATGTGCGATTGAGGAATATCGGTACATGTTACCAACAATTAGGCTACGCCTGCCGCGGTTGCCTATGCATAGACGTAATATAGCGCTGGTAGGTGCCCTTGACTCGCTATTACCTAGTTTTCTAGAGAATAGTGAGAATCTTGGTGATACGCACTCAATTTTGTACTGCGCCGCCGTAGCGGCATGTCGTATGGCAGGTGTCAGGTTTCAAGAACGTGATACTGTCATGCGACAAAGATCTGCTGTCCCGGCGTGGCAGTACTGTATTGAACGGCGTATTGCTGAGGCAAGGGCACTTATTGGTAAGCTAATCTGCTTTAAGTCTGGGAATACACATCCCAGGGTCATGCGCTTTGTGCGCCGAGCTTTCTTGGGGACTGATATATTTATTTTATTCTTTTTTATTTTTATTTTATTCAAAAGGAACAACAAACAGCTACAATATAAAATACAGAAACTAACATTACATAATATTCATCACAATATTACAGCCCACAACGCTGTTCACAGATTATCAGTAGGATACATAGAGAAAATCACTAGAGTGGCAGATTATATACATAATAGAAAATACTTAACTTTCGTGTTTAGGTAAGCGTTTGAATATAAAATAAATGAATAGGGAGAAAAAGTTGAAGAAAATAGGAAGAAAGAAAACGAGAAATTCATGTGAGCTCCTTAAGTATAAGTCTTTTGAACCTATAGATAGGACACGTAAAAATGTCTATATGTTCAAAAGACCTATTATAGGACTCGACGATTCTGCGTACAGGCGAACGCAACCCAGAGTTGGACTTGCAAGAGCCCACTGAAAATAATCTGCCAGCGCGTACCTTTCGCTTATGGACGGTCCTAGGAACCACATAGCATAGCATATTACACAAATCAATACAGTCAAATTTATTCCTAACTATGTTATATAAATTTACGGCTTCTAAATACTGGCGTCTATTTTCCAGTGTTGGAAGCTTGTACTTGGTAAGCAGATTTTGGTACGACAAGTGATAGCCATAACATCTATAGTGCATGGCACGCAAGAATTTATACTGAACATGCTCAATCATTTCAATATACTTTTTGTAAAATGGACTCCAGACGGACACGGCATACTCTAACTGAGAGCGTACTAGGGCCTTATACAAGCAGAGATAGGAAGAAGTATTTTTAAAGTCGATTGTAGAACGCATTATAAATCCAAATAGTTGGTATGCTTTACTAACAATTTTAGTAAATTTGATATCAGTCCTCATAACTATACATCTCGGATCACGGAGCGCATTGACTTCCTAAAGCAGAAAGTTTATGCATGGGCAAACCGGATAAGCAGATATAAAATACGCGTGGACCGCTATACTTTGAATCGTACATTTCAAAGGGACCAAAAGTGGGTTTATAGAAACTGGGACCGACCAGACTCAGATGTGACTAATGGGCAGCTGCCGGATGCAGACGCCACAAGCGGCATGTTGAGCGGTCATGTGAACATATTCCAGAAATGGAAAACGTAGTCATTTCCAGCGAGGATGTTACAAGTGCAGTCCGTTCGTTATCAAATTGGAAAGCTCCAGGACCGGATGGACTGCACAATTTCTGACTGAAGTGGCTACGTAGTTCGCATGACTACTTGGCATCCCAGTTTCAATCAGCCATAGGATTTGGTTCGATCCCAGATTTTATCACATCTGGAGTAACCCACTTACTCCACAAGACAGGTAGTACCACAGAGCTCGGTAATTATAGACCGATTACATGTTTGCCATCGGTCTATAAACTTCTTACATCTATTCTGAATGCTAAAATATCAAAACATGTTGAACTGAATTCAGTTATGTCAGACACTCAGAAAGTATGTAGGAAGGGGGCTCGTGGTACTAAGGAGCTCCCCCTTATTGATATGACTATTAGCCAGCAAGTTCGCCGTAACCGAAAGGATTTGGCGGCATGTTGGATAGACTACAAGAAAGCGTACGATTCTGTACCTCATACGTGGTTTTTGAGGATGTTGGAGCTGTATAAAATAAATACAACTCTAAACCTAAACACCTTCTTAAAGTCATGTATGGGGCAATGGAAAACGGTTCTTGGCTATCTAAGGTGCCGACGAATCCAGGGGAATGGCGAACTTGTGAAGATTGAGCGGGGTATCTTCCAGGGTGATAGCTTGAGTCCATTATGGTTTTGCTTAGCGCTGAATCCTCTCAAAACCTTGCTGGAGGGTTCAGGGCTAGGTTACAGGTTACGAAGAAGTGGTCGGGTAATGTCCAACTTGTTGTTCATGGATGACTTCAAGCTGTTTGCCCACACCAGCCCTCAATTGATAGATTTACTAAAAATAACTGAAAGTTTTAGTAATTCTATCAACATCAAATTTGGTGTGCATAAATGTGCTGTGATTCATGTAAAGCAAGGAAGGATGGTTGAATCTGAAAAGATTCAACTCTCAGATTCCATTAACCTAAGATCACTCCTTCGAACCGATACCTACAAATACTTGGGTATATCACAGGCTTTAAGTGTTAATGAGGCTGACATGAAACAATCGTTGCAAGAGCGGTTCTTTGGCCGCCTGATAAAGGTACTGAATAGTCTTTTATCAGGTGGCAATAAGGTTCGAGCTTGCAACGGTTGGGACGTGCCGGTTCTCATGTACTCCTATGGCATACTCAAGTGGACTCAGACTGAACTGGACACCTTAGACCGAAAGGTACGTACACTGCTGACAGCATACCGGATGCATCATCCACGCTCATCCGTAATGAGGTTGTATATCCCGCGGAAATGTGGGGGTCGTGGCTTTTTAAATGTCAAATCCCTACACAACGGCGAGGTATGCAACCTCAGAGAATATTTTCTCAACGCGAACGTGGATGTGCATCGCGATGTTGTAGCAGTGGACGCCGGGTTAACCCCGCTCAGTCTTTCTAAGGACAACTGGCACAGACCTGTTGTACTTAGAACTGACTATCGCAGGCTTGTATGGCAGAGCAAGGAGCTTCATGGCAGGTTTTACCGGGCCCTGCATGGGCCAGATGTAGACCTTTTAGCCTCGGTGAACTGGCTACGCTTCGGTGACCTTTTTGGGGAAACCAAAAGGTTTGCCTGTGCAATTGCTGATGAAGTTGTCAAGACGAATAACTACCGGAAATTTATCCTGAGGGATGGCACCACGGACATTTGTCGTGCGTGTCACCAGCCTGGTGAATCCCTCAGGCATATAGTTTCCGGCTGTTCTCGTCTTGCTAACGGCGAGTACTTGCACAGGCATAACCAAGTAGCCAGGATCATTCACCAGCAACTTGCTCTGAAATACTGGCTTGCAGATGTTGAGGTGCCGTACTACAGGTATGTGGCGGTACCTGTTCTGGAAAATGGTCATATCACATTGTACTGGAATCGATCTATCATCACAGACAGGACTTGTTGTAGCCAAAAAACCTGATATTGTGGTGGTAGATCGATCAGAGCGCCGCGCAATAATTGTTGATGTCACCATTCCTCATGACGAGAATCTCGTGAAGGCTGAGAAAGATAAGCAGATTAAATATCTGGACTTGGCTCACGAGATTGTCGACATGTGGATGTCGATTCAGCAATTATTGTGCCGATAATCGTCACAGTGAATGGTCTTATAGCCAAGAGCCTCGAACACCAACTTAAGAGGCTCGCGTTGGATCCTTGGGTCAAGGGTCTGATACAGAAGGCGGTAATTTTGGACACGGCACGTATAGTGAGGCGGTTCCTGTCTCTGGGGCCCTAACCACCAGTAGCTTGGACCCTGTGCCCGATACTGGTGGATCCCCATAATAATTTTTATATTTATAAATGTATTTTTATACTTGATATATTTAAAAATGTACTGTATTGTTATGAGTTCATATTAAAGATGAGTATAATAATAATAATCCATTTATTTGCAAAGAATATAGGTACATACATTAGATGTTATAATTAATAGTGATCTGCTATATTATGCCTTCAGTAAACATGCAAATTAAGTGTATAAAAAAAATTGCTGAAGATTACTTTGTACGAAATATTTAATGTCACAATCAATAATTTAAAACTAATATCAATAGTATAATAAGGAAAAATTAATAAAATAAAGGAAGTAGTCATGTCAAAATCTAATGGTGATTAGTTATTACAATATTATAATATAATGCCAAGAAATTATAATTACTATATTATTATTTGATTATCTTCTAGAAAATCTGTAATTTTATAATAACATTTTGTAATGAAAAGTTCTGACAGCCCTTTTTTAAAAACGTGTATTTCCTCGTCCTTTAGGGCATCGGGTATTTTATTATAAATGAATGGCTTCGTGGATACACAAAATAATTGTCGAATTTGGGACGCAGAAAATCCTCATTCAATCTATGAGAAACAAATGCACCCACAACGAGTAACTGTCTGGTGCGGATTTTGGTCAGGCGGCGTGATTGGACTTTACTCTTTTGAAAATGAGGTCGAAATTGCAGTGACTGTGAACGGAATTCGTTACAGGAATATGATAACGGACTTCTTGTGGTTCCTCAACTGGGCGGCGTGAATCTGGACAACATGTTGTTTCAGCAGGACGGCGCAACCTGCCACACCGCGCATGAAACAATCGACTTATTGCAGCAACGATTTCTATAATAGCATTAAAAATCAATAGGCAGCTTGACGCTGATACACTTGAGCATTCACCTGTAATGAGCATTCTCGCGAATGTTAGAAAACAAATGAGTGTGTTTTAGCGAGCATTCTGACGAACAATCGGGCGAGCCTTAGAATGTAGATAATACATAGAATTTGCGCTACAATGGCGGTTAAACCCAATATATTTACTTCACTTTGACTTATGATTTTAATCTAGGGTAGAATCTTCGTAGCTTGTCACTCATTTTAACTTGACTAGTGATGGGCTTACTCAGAATAAATATCGATAAAATATCGGTTATATTTACAATAGATCCTTAGATTTGGTTTACTCAGAATTAATTTCAATAGAATGTTGATAAACTCTCGATATCGATAAATAAATTTGAACGTAGGAACAGACACTTGTGTGATTTATTAAACCTGTTCAAATTAAAATCTGCATTTTATTACTTAGATACGTCATTTGTTTATGTATCTTACTCTTACCATAGAAATAATTCATAAGTGAAACTGAAGTAAACATATTGGGTAAAAATGCTGTTGTAGTGCGATTTCTATATTTTTTGTATATTCTATGGACTATTTGAATTACGAGTGTTCGCTAGAATGATCGTGAAAATGTTCGGTTCGACAAAACAGAAAACGTCGAATGATCGCTGTTCTGTTACAAGTGAATGCTCAGGTGTATCAGTGCCACAAGAGACCAATAAAATATGTTCCTAATGCAATAGAAATATTCAGTAGTTTAAATAACAAATTAACATTTTCTCAAATGTTTTTCAACTTTTACAATGTTTTTCAACAAAAAAAGCTGTTTATTGTTACTTCCGTATCCGTTGTTTTTCTGTTAACCACAACCATAACAAAAGTTTTCTGCATGTTGCAGCGTTGTTAAACCGCGAAGAGGCATTGCTAAATAGAAAAGAGCGCTCACTTTATATTTTACAAGCTGTCCCGGCGAACTCCGTATCGCTTTTTAAAGGTCTTTTTTCTTATTCCTATTTTTCTCAAACCACTTTTCCATGAAATTCTGAACAAAGTTACCAAGGCTACCAGTGCTTAATCAAAAATTTTAAGAGTTTATAGAGGTATACAAACAAACGAAGATTGATTTTTATATATACGTATAGATAGATGACGCAAAAAAAGTTGTTTTGCCATATAAATTATTTCTGGGGTAGAAAAATAACTATCTTATTGTAAGTCAGGATGTAGTAAATGAGTGATAGAGGCAATAATATTAATAAATAAAAGTGAGTCAAAGTGATAATATTAATAATTTCCCATCCGCCATCTTGAATCACGAAATAGATGTTGTATTTGGATTCCCCATCCCATTAAACATCGGAGACGATACCCATTATGATTTTTTTTTAAATTCCAATCCGCCATCTTTGATCATGAAATAGATGGTGTTTTAGAATTCCCCACTCCTTCAAATATCGGACACGATACCCATATCGACTTTAAAAAAAATCCCGTCCGCCATCTTTGATTTCCTATCCGCCATCTTTGATCACGAAATAGATGTTGTATTTGGATTCTCCATCCCTTTAATCATCAGAGACGATACCCATATTGATTTTTAAATTTTTTCCATCCGCCATCTTTGATTTCCCATCCACCATCTTGAATCACGAAACGGATGTTGTATTTGGATTCCCCATCACTTTTAACATCGCAGTCGATGGTTTTTTTTAAATTTTTCCATCCGCCATCTTTGATTTCCCATCCGCCATCTTTGATCAAGAAATAGATGTTGTATTTCGATTCCCCACCCCTTAAAATATCGAAGGCGATACCCATATTGATTTTTAAAATTTTCTCATCCGCCATCTTTGATTTCCCGTCCGCCATCTTGGATCACTAAATAAATTTTATATTATTAATCAGCGTCCCGAAAATCTTGAAAACGATACCCATATAGATTGTATCCTATTCGTTTAGCCTTTTTTTGCCTTTGACCCAACCCACCCCCTTCTCGATTGACCATTTTATTATTTTTGTCTGGGCCCTAAAAGTTGTGGCGTAATTTTATATAGCCTATAGCCTTTCGGAATAATTGGGCTATCATAGGCAATAACAATTTTTAAAATCCGACTGCTAGTTCCTGAGATTAGCCAACATTATCTTTTAGCCTTTTTAGCCTTTTGCCCGGCCCCAAAGGGTCGAAGCGTTATGTTATATAGCCTATAGCCTGCCGAAGTAACTGGGCTATCGTATACCAAAGGAATTTTTCAAATCCGACCGGTAGTTCCTGAGATTAGCGCGTTCAAACAAACAAACAAACAAACAAATAAACAAACAAACAAACAAACTCTTCCGCTTTATTATATAAGTATAGATGAAAGAAAAACGTAAGGAGTGAAAATGTAAAATTGAAAGCAGATTTTGTAGAATGAACTGTTTTAACAATTGCCATTTCGCTTAGCGAGAACTAATAAACATCAATACTTTCATGTTTATTTTTGTGAAAGTTTGGGATTCTGACTTGTTTATACCTACATCAGGACATGTGTCATCTTATGTCGCGAAAACCGCCCTCCACGCGGGTAGAATCGCGGGCAAAAGCTAGTGTATCAATACAGAAATTGCCTAACAAATCCAATATTCTTCAAAATATCAAGCAGTTGAATTCGAGCTCAACACATAGTAGTCAACAAGAAAACTTATCTCTGCTCATGTTCACTTCGATATCACTTGGTTTCGCGAGTTCATTCACAAAATTCTCGGTTCGTTTACGTCATATTAGATTTGTGGCACGTAAAGACTTATGAATTATTCACAAGTTACATTCAACCTTTTCTTCGTCGAGTGTTATAATAAAATTGTGGTCTCATGTAAGTCACACGTGAATGCATATCTTTATGCCAAGACGCCACGCAAGCTAAATTTTAACTCGAGCAGCACGTACGTTGTGCTTTTTAGCTAAAATGTATACCGTCGACCTTTTTGTTTTCATGAATTCATTAATTTTATTTTGAAAGTATAATTTACCATATGTTTTCATACATAATATAAAAAATATACTGATATATTCTAGTATTGTCTTCAAAATTAATACTTTTCATTATGTATAATTTAATTATTTGTTTTTTATCATCATACTCTATGTATATATCGTATCGTTATTCCGATAGCGTTCAGGATTTTGCGGTAAGTACTGATTCTTGTCACAAGACTGGAATCGTTAGGCTATGAATTTTGACTAAAGAATTGGGATACACACGAAAGGAACAAAAGATAGAAAAAGTTATTAGTTGAATTTAAGAAAATATTTTGATATCAAGCTATGTTTATTGATGATAGTTTACGGCACCCAACTGTTGTGGCCAGGCTGTAAGGAATAATCACACACAAACGCGCAATGACTAGGCAATTACTACAGATGACAAAGTGACACTGATTTGCCAAAAAAATGCCATGCACTCACGCATCGTAGGAGCGATTAGTTACATTTTCACGCCCTTCGCACCTCATCATTTGCCACTAATCTGATCGAATTTTTAACATCAACGCACACAATTCCTTTTGCAACCAGGTTGAGGGTTGAGCGTGATAGATTTGTTGAAATATATTGTAAAGATATTCAAAAATATATCACAGTAAGTACGTCTAAAGTATGTGTGTCCTGTTTGTAAGTACCTATTTATTATCCCAGTAAAAGCTCGGATATTAAACTATTATAAATCTGGCTAGAATTTATATCATTGTTATTTCTACGTTAGGTTTCAGGTTAAGTTACAATAAGATCGATTTTACAATTATTGACATGTCTCTAACAAGATGTATCATAAACTATGTATAGCCTAAACATATTGTAAATGGACACAAATGTATTGTATGTTTTGAATTTATAGTCTTACCAATTCTAAATAGACAAATTGGTTTGACGTTTGACAGTTGCCACTGTCATACGGGTAAATAGAGTATAAAATGTGAACAGACTCTGTTCTATGTTCAGTTTCGCTCCGGCAACGGCTAACTAAGGTACGATATAATTCTGACTATTATGCTATTGTGTTTCACAATTCTATATTGCTTCTGTGGTGTTATATAGAGTATTGTCAATAGAAATAATGCAGAAGCAATGTAATATAGTGTAGCTATTGTATAATTGATATTGTGGGTGGTTTTGTCACTTGTGAGATGTTAGAAGTTTAAAACTTGGGATATCATATAATAGAATCGATTCATATGCTGTGAAATAAGCTATATCAATTATATGTACCTGTGGTGAATATTTTATTTTATTTTTATTTATAGTCTCACGCCCGTATCCCCGAAGGGGCAGGCAGAGGTGTAATATTACACCCACATTTCGCAATGAATTTTCAGGTCCCACGTAATAGGGGGCGAGCCTTTTGCCGTACCGGGCACATTACCAGACTCCGTGCTGCTACTGAGAATTTCCTAACGGAAAAACCCAATAACACTTTGCCCGACCCGGGAATCGAACCCGAGACCTCCCAATCCCACGCGCAAATTTATGCCGCGAGACCAACGAGGCAGTCAAGAAGTTTAAAAGTTGGGATATCATATAATAGAATCGATTCATATGCTGTGAAATAAGCTATATCAATTATATGTACCAGTGGTGAATATTACAGTGGTAAATATTGAATATATCCATAGTAAGTATACCTAGAATAATAATAAAAGATATACCTGTGGTCAATTACTAAATGAATTATATTGTTGCTAATCCATTGTATTAATGTTATATTTGATATATATTGAACTACCCACAACCTTGCTACCCAATATTATAAACATGATATAGTTTGTTCTGCTTTTATAAACAATGTCTATTAAAAGAATTGCCAAGAGTGGCGTAAATGTAAATCTATCTTTATCTAAGATATATTCTTGTGACAAACTGATTGATAGTTGTCTCTTTTATTTTTCAAACCATTGACAAATATGACTAAAATACTACATAGAGGCCATATACCTTGTATCTATACATATATATATATTTATATATATATATGTATATATATATATATATATATATATATATATATCGCTTAATAGAAGCAAAAGCGATAAAAATCTGTTATTTTAGTTTTCCACAGTTGCCACCGAGTACTGACGAGACACTTTACTGGCAAAGGATCATGGGCATTTTTGTATGAGAGCTGGGCGTAAAACCAATAGAAATAAAATGTGTTGTAATTTACTTTATTGTACTTCTATATGCCCCCTAAATACTTTTTAACCCCGATATTGACCGGGTATCACTGCAAAAAAATCCCAAAGATTGGTTAAATAAAACACACATATTTGTTAAAAAATTCTATATATTGATACATTTAATTTAAATATCAATGGTTATCATCAACTATAACATCTAATAAATGTTCTGTGGGTGCAATGAAAGGCTCGTGCCATCCTAACCCTAAAAACCACAAAACTGAAACTATGTGGGCACAACTTCCTACTGTTCTTCTGCCTGTTAAGCAAGTGCAGTAATGCTCAACTATCGCATTTCTACCGATTTGGTCTCTATTGATCAAAATGTAAGTACTATATGTGCGCATGCGCAATCTGATATGCCGCGACTGTATTTTAATCCGAAGCAACCACACATAAGTTTGCAGGATATTACATCTGTTTAAATCATCTAATGACTCCTCTCTATATATTTCAATTAAATAAACACCATCGCGGACCATTGCACTTAACAAAAACAGCAGAACACAAGTTGCGAAAAGTTCAGTTATATAACAACAGTCCAATCAGAAAGCGATAACAGGTCAAGAAAGCGATGGCAGGGGTCAGAACTCGTGAAGAAACATAAACCAATGATAGCAAAACGTGAGCAAATAACAAAATATGAATATATGAGTCTTTATTCATATTTGTCTGCTATTCATATTTGGCCTGCCCGCACGCTTTTTTGGTCGGCGCCTGAGTAAGAGAGAAGTTAGAAAGGGGTGGAATGTAGTAATTCCGTGGTTACCAACCAATAGATTGGTTTCTTTGGCCTAGCTCTGCACAAGATCGTGTCGTGTTATCTCCGTTGTATTAGCGATTGTTTTGGATTCTATAAAAAAAATACGTTTGAACATCACTGAATATCTCTGCTCTCCGGTTGTTTGGGTGATTGCCGTCATAGTATAAAATTAAGTAATGGTCATTAGCTATCACAAAAAATATATTTTATAGCTGTTCGTTTTACGCCCATTTTAACCGTGACCCTTTGTTGCAACGCCTTTAACTGTTTCGGTGGCTAAGTTTAGTTTTATTTTAGAATCCTTTCTTGGAAGTCTATAGTTATTCTTCACGGCTTTGCTCTTAATTACCTGGCAGTATGGCTTTAAATAAATAATAATGTCGCTCTGTAAAATGGCGAAACTAATACTTTTGTCTTATCTATATAGACATTTTTTGTTGATCGTTGAGGTGCAGCTAGCGATTGTTGCCTTTACTTGCTTTGCTTCAGTAATGTTAAGATAAATAAGCATATGTATGATCTAGATTACTTCTTGCTATCTGAGAGTATACAAGTTCTTAAGTCACCTGTGGCAAGCAAAACAAATTTTGAAATCTTCTTAATTCGTCTTTTCATACGAACTTGTGGCCAACACTGTTGTCGAATCTTACAGGCCACACAAAGACCATCGACATGTCCTAAAACCATCTGTCCGTCAAAGACTATTTCTCTTACGAAAATGCTTCTATCACCCATCAAATGCAAAAGTTGCTATACTTTGCCAGTAATTCATTGACAGCATAGCAAATGACGCGCCGCAATAGACATAGAAATAATATAGGTATTCAAATCATTAAAGTGAATGAGAACTGCTTATTAAAAAGTGATTTTTCATAAAGACAAAGGCAAAAAATTACAGGTTTATACTAGAAAACTACCTTTCAAAATACTGCATTGTTTCCATAAAATCTACAATGCTTACAAAGCTTTCAACAAATAACTTACTTTCAACCGTTTCAAGAATTACATTACGGCGGGCGCGAGGTTTACTTCTGAACTTTGCAAAATCTAAGAAGTTTTCTTTACAAATAACACTAAGCATCGCAAAAGATATCTGTTGTTCCGATGTACTGTCGAGCACAGAAGTTGGAAGACAAATCACAGGTGCGGCAAATCGGCAATGCAGTTACAAAAACAAATTGCTTTCTAGCTTTTGTTGGTGACTGTCTAATAGATTAAAGATTTTTTAGTTAGGTGCCTATACATATTGTTTTCTTTAACAAAATATTTCATAATTTACTCTCTTTCTTGCATCAGAACTGGCATTTTGACATGTTTGCGACTGAAGTAATGGTCAACCTAAATAAAGGCCATGTGATACATAATACGATTGAAAATTAAGCCGAAACGAACACCAAAACTGTTTTCGTTTTCAACGACTGCTTCGACAAATTCTTAACTTCGATACCTAATGGATCAAATAGCATTCTTGTTGTACCAAACGCATGAGTGACCTCTTATAGATTACTAACCATATTCATACAGCTTGATGCAAAATAAGAAAATTTAAAAACAAACTTTCAATACTGATACTACCCCATTATGTGATAAATTTAAAAATCATTCTTTTGCGTCTACCTTTCGTGGGTGCCTACGTCGACCTTTTATGACATAGGCATCAATATCCAAATTTAATAGAAGCCTTTCATACAATAATAATTAAGAAAATAAAATTATTACGACGCAAAAAGCTAGATAAAAAGCAAACACGATATTTTGCAGCTCTCTGTTCACACAGAGGTACCGCAAGTACTATCAAAAGTAGAGAGAGCTAAAATTCATCCAGTAACGCGAGTTGGATTCGCAAACATTTGTACAGACGATGTGCACTATCAAAACACTCAGCATAGAATGGATCTAAAATAGCCGAGATATATGAACATTTGAACACTAGATACTTGCAGCGCGAAATGGATTTGGCTGGCTGGCTCTTGTAATATATTAGCTGCAGGGCTTTCGTCAAGAGCACTTATTTGAGTTTTTTTTTATATTCGTGAATGTTTTAGCGTAATTTAGAAACAATATGAATATTTATTGCATGTGTAGAATTTAAAAGTTTTGATATTCATGCGTGTCACCCAAAATATGATTCTGAACTTCGAAAACTGTTTGTTCGACTGCAACGAGAATTAATTTATTTCCAAGTTGTGTTGTCGGTTCGATCAATATTTATCTAATACACCACTTATTTGATTGTTCTTAATGATATATTTTCAATCGCTTTCAGAGAGATATTTTAAGGGGGAAACTTATATTATGTCATATCTGGTTAAACTAGTAAGTGGACCACGATAACGATAGTATGACGGTAACATACCTTATGAGGAAATTAATAATTTTATGTAAGAACATATCCTTGTAAGAATAAACTCTTCTGTCTCAGATAAATTATATTATCGCACATACATTTTTCAAACTTGAGTGATGTAGCCCTAGTAATAATTATATGGACCTATATATAACAAACTTTTACAACCAATTTTCACAACCAGAATTTTATTCATAGGATTTTTGATCAACCACAGCAGAGTTTGAGAAATAGAAAGAAAACCTGATATTCGTACAAACAATAATAATGACAGTATTTTTCTATCAGCTATAGATGTGACTCAGATATCATACAATAAAAGACGCTGGAAACTACTTTTGAAAATTATGTGCAGGAATACGCAAACATTTTATAAAAGGTTATAGTTTCGTTTGCGTACGAAGATGCCAAAATGAAGGTCCTACGCTTTTACTTATTTTTGCAGTATTGTGACATATTTGTTTTTGCTAGGATAATAAATTTGCATTTGTGATTAGAATATAAACTAATCAATTAAAATAACCCACCTTAGTAAAAATGATTTGACTTTCAAGTTTTGTGTATATTATTTAGTTTTATTTAAAGGTTTGAGACGGAGGATCTCAGGTAGGATGTCGGGGTTCAAGAGAAACACTGCTAGGCTGAACAGGTTCTTTATTAATTATTCTTGGTATACTTACTATGGATATATTCAATATTTACCACTGTAATATTCACCACTGGTACATATAATTGATATAGCTTATTTCACAGCATATGAATCGATTCTATTATATGATATCCCAACTTTTAAACTTCTTGACTGCCTCGTTGGTCTCGCGGCGTAAATTTGCGCGTGGGATTGGGAGGTCTCGGGTTCGATTCCCGGGTCGGGCAAAGTGTTATTGGGTTTTTCCGTTAGGAAATTCTCAGTAGCAGCACGAAGTCTGGTAATGTGCCCGGTACGGCAATAGGCTCGCCCCCTATTACGTGGGACCTGAAAATTCATTACGAAATGTGGGTGTAATATTACACCTCTGCCTACCCCTTCGGGGATACAGGCGTGAAACTATAAATAAAAATAAAAAAAATATTCACCACAGTAGTACATATCATTGATATAGCTTATTTCACAGCATATGAATCGATTCTATTATATGATATCCCAAGTTTTAAACTTCTAACATCTCACAAGTGACAAAACCACCCACAATATCAATTATACAATAGCTACACTATATTACATTGCTTCTGCATTATTTCTATTGACAATACTCTATATAACACCACAGAAGCAATATAGAATTGTGAAACACAATAGCATAATAGTCAGAATTATATCGTACCTTAGTTAGCCGTTGCCGGAGCGAAACTGAACATAGAACAGAGTCTGTTCACATTTTATACTCTATTTACCCGTATGACAGTGGCAACTGTCAAACGTCAAACCAATTTGTCTATTTAGAATTGGTAAGACTATAAATTCAAAACATACAATACATTTGTGTCCATTTACAATATGTTTAGGCTATACATAGTTTATGATACATCTTGTTAGAGACATGTCAATAATTGTAAAATCGATCTTATTGTAACTTAACCTGAAACCTAACGTAGAAATAACAATGATATAAATTCTAGCCAGATTTATAATAGTTTAATATCCGAGCTTTTACTGGGATAATAAATAGGTACTTACAAACAGGACACACATACTTTAGACGTACTTACTGTGATATATTTTTGAATATCTTTACAATATATTTCAACAAATCTATCACGCTCAACCCTCAATCTGGTTGCAATAGGAATTGTGTGCGTTGATGTTAAAAATTCGATCAGATTAGTGGCAAATGATGAGGTGCGAAGGGCGTGAAAATGTAACTAATCGCTCCTACGATGCGTGAGTGCATGGCATTTTTTTGGCAAATCAGTGTCACTTTGTCATCTGTAGTAATTGCCTAGTCATTGCGCGTTTGTGTGTGATTATTCCTTACAGCCTGGCCACAACAGTTGGGTGCCGTAAACTATCATCAATAAACATAGCTTGATATCAAAATATTTTCTTAAATTCAACTAAGAACTTTTTCTATCTTTTGTTCCTTTCGTGTGTATCCCAATTCTTTAGTCAAAATTCATAGCCTAACGATTCCAGTCTTGTGACAAGAATCAGTACTTACCGCAAAATCCTGAACGCTATCGGAATAACGATACGATATATACATAATACGGTCTTATTCATAAAAAAACGCTTATAGAAGGCTTAAAGCACTCATTAGTTATAGTGTTCTATAAGCATATAAAACGTTCTATAAAATTGATTATTCATAAACGTCCCATAAACCTTCCATAACTAATATGGCGTTATAACTCGTTTATATAACAAAATGTTGCCATTACAGTGAAGTCAGCCAACAAATTTGCCAACATAGGTGCCCATAAACATTATTACGGCCTAAAAAGTAGCTTATTGTCTACGACACGGTGATACCCGAGCCAGATTACGTCATTGTTATTGTTACAGCACGTACTTTGAAAGGTTAAATAATGTGTAACATTCGCGTAAACCCAAGAAAATGTTAGGTTTAATAACTTTAAATAATATTTAATATTACTTCTATTATACATTTCTTCAAAGCTGACTGTTTTCAATTCTTTCAGTCGTTTTTATATCATCTAAACGTTGTTAGGCTTGCATTTTAATTATAAATGCAGTTAATAGTTATTATAAAGTTCAACTTCAACTTTGTAATGACTATTGTAACGTACCTAAATTGGAACCGAACATTTGATGTTTACAAACATTTCAATCCGTAACAACGAAGGTCAAATGTGATGCTCTAACTGATCAGCTGTTGAGAGTCGGCCATCTTGGCGTTATGGTACTGTTATAGTAGGGGTCTGGGCTCTATAAATTTACTAGCTTTCGCCCGCGGCTTCGCCAGCATGATATTTTAATAAAGAGTGGCCTATGTACTTCCCCGGGTTTCAGACTATCCACGTCAAATTTCATCACAAACGGCTCTGTAGATTAGCCATGTAGCATACATATAAACAGATAATACAGAAAAATTACTTTTGTTTTCATAATCGTTGAACTTCAGGTAAAGATTAGTATGCAAGTATATTACTGAAGTTATGAAGAGCTTTTATACCTACTGAATATAACAGAAGCAAAAATAAAATCTGAAACCATTAGGTACCACAAAGTAAATATCAGACAATCAAACCGTCCCTCCGCCTCGCTGTGCTTAAGCGCACTAACTCATAGAAAGCGCTTTTAATGACGCTGCGCTTAGGTCAGATATATCGTGATAACTTTTAACTATTCGTCCAAACTACTTACTGTAAAAGACAAAGTTAATCTACATTAAATACTGAAGGCAATAAATCTATCAATTTTGATAACAATTTGATAACTACTCTAGAATGAGAATCATTGATTGAAATCATTGTAAAAAACATAACATATATTTTGTTGATGTTATACTGTTTTATTACAATAAAAAATGATGTAGTTAGATTATGTCCTTAAAGCTAAAAGTAATTCGGTAAGTTCTAGCTACCAGATCGCACCAATCTTCTCATCAATCTGGGGTATTGATCAGACAATTAATATAAAATCGTTGGGCAAGTAAAATTTCTATCATAACGTTTACTCTGGTTACGCTACGCCCAAAATATTTTTTTTTTTCAGTTAATTTTATTTTCAAATTTTTAGTTTTGTTGTGAGTTGATACTTCTCATTCTATTTTCATAGTGAGCCCTTTTCTACCATTCAAGCCCTGTCATTCAATACCCATATTGAGATATTTGTGGAAAATAGGTACCTAATCCGACATTTTGTGGCGGCAGCCATCTTGGATTTTTCATAGTGAGCTCTATTCTACCAATCAACTCCTTTCATTTGAAACCCATATTGAGATATTTGTGGAAAATATGTGATCCGCCATTTTGTGGCGGCAGCCATCTTGGATTTTTCATAGTGAACCCTATTCTACCAATCAAACTCTTTCATTTGATACCCATATTGAGGTATTTGTGGAAAATAAGTAATCCGCCATTTTGCGGCGACAGCCATCTTGGATTTTTCATAGTGAGCTCTATTCTACGAATCAAGCTCTTTCATTTGCTACCCATATTGAGCTATTTGTGTAAAATAGGTAATCCGCCATTTTGCGGCCACAGCCATCTTGGATTTTTCATAGTGAGCTCTATTCTACGAATCAAGCCCTTTCATTTGATACCCACATTGAGCTATTTGTGAAAATAGGTAATCCGCCATTTTTTGGCGGCGGCCATCTTGGATTTTTCATAGTGAGCTCTATTTTACCAATCAAGCACTTTCATTTGATACCCATATTGAGGTATTTGTGGAAAATATGTAGTCCGCCATTTTGTGGCGGCAGCCATCTTGGATTTTTCATAGTGAGCCCTTTTCTACCAATCAAACCCTCTCATTCGATACCTATATTGAGGTATTTGTGGTAAATATGTAATCTGCCATTTTGCGGCGACAGCCATCTTGGATTTTTCATAGTGAGCTCTATTCTACGAATCAAGCCCTTTCATTTGATACTCATATTGAGGTATTTGTGGAAAATAAGTAATCCGCCATTTTGCGGCGACAGCCATCTTGGATTTTTCATAGTGAGCTCTATTCTACGAATCAAGCCCTTTCATTTGATACCCATATTGAGGTATTTATGCAAAATAGGTAAACCGCCATTTTGTGGCGGCGGCCATCTTGGATTTTTCAAAGTGAGCTCTATTCTACCAATCAAATCTTATCATTTGATACCCATATTGAGGTTGTTGTGAAGATATGTGATCCGCCATTTTGTATCGGCGGCCATCTTGAATTTACAATAATTTGAATATTATCATATATTGTCATCAAGATTATGAGTGTATACCAAATATTAGATCAATCTGTCATCAGGAAAGGGGTAAACGTCAAATTACTAAATTTGACCCAAGCAAACAAAGATAATACAGGATTTTTGCCGATTTAGTTAATACTTTTCCCTATATTATGGCAACATTATACAAAATCCTTATAAATTGTAGCCTATGTGTTATTCTGATGTATAAACTAAATTACAGTAAAGTTTCATCCAAATCCGTTCAGTAGTTTTTGCGTGAAAGAGTAACAAACATCCATCCATCCATCCATCCATCCATCCATACATCCATCCATCTATCCATCTATACATACATCTTCACAAACTTTCACATTTATAATATTAGTAGGAGTAGGATAGTAAGCTTATAGAACGATTTAGTACTAAAATGCGTTTATGAATAACACTTTTCGTAGATCTTACTATAGCGAGCCTTTAAACGTGCGATAACTTTTTATTAATAAGACCGATAGAGTGTGATGATAAAAAACAAATAATTAAATTATACATAATGAAAAGTATTAATTTTGAAGAGAATACTAGAATATATCAGTATATTTTTTATATTATGTATGAAAACATATGGTAAATTATACTTTCAAAATAAAATTAATGAATTCATGAAAACAAAAAGGTCGACGGTATACATTTTAGCTAAAAAGCACAACGTACGTGCTGCTCGAGTTAAAATTTAGCTTGCGTGGCGTCTTGGCATAAAGATATGCATTCACGTGTGACTTACATGAGACCACAATTTTATTATAACACTCGACGAAGAAAAGGTTGAATGTAACTTGTGAATAATTCATAAGTCTTTACGTGCCACAAATCTAATATGACGTAAACGAACCGAGAATTTTGTGAATGAACTCGCGAAACCAAGTGATATCGAAGTGAACATGAGCAGAGATAAGTTTTCTTGTTGACTACTATGTGTTGAGCTCGAATTCAACTGCTTGATATTTTGAAGAATATTGGATTTGTTAGGCAATTTCTGTATTGATACACTAGCTTTTGCCCGCGATTCTACCCGCGTGGAGGGCGGTTTTCGCGACATAAGATGACACATGTCCTGATGTAGGTATAAACAAGTCAGAATCCACCCACACTCACAAACTTTCACAAAAATAAACATGAAAGTATTGATGTTTATTAGTTCTCGCTAAGCGAAATGGAAATTGTTAAAACAGTTCATTCTACAAAATCTGCTTTCAATTTTACATTTTCACTCCTTACGTTTTTCTTTCATAAAATATAAAGTGAGCGCTCTTTTCTATTTAGCAATGCCTCTTCGCGGTTTAACAACGCTGCAACATGCAGAAAACTTTTGTTATGGTTGTGGTTAACAGAAAAACAACGGATACGGAAGTAACAATAAACAGCTTTTTTTGTTGAAAAACATTGTAAAAGTTGAAAAACATTTGAGAAAATGTTAATTTGTTATTTAAACTACTGAATATTTCTATTGCATTAGGAACATATTTTATTGGTCTCTTGTACACCTGAGCATTCACTTGTAACAGAACAGCGATCATTCGCCGTTTTCTGTTTTGTCGAACCGAACATTTTCACGATCATTCTAGCGAACACTCTTAATTCAAATAGTCCATAGAATATACAAAAAATATAGAAATCGCACTACAACAGCATTTTTACCCAATATGTTTACTTCAGTTTCACTTATGAATTATTTCTATGGTAAGAGTAAGATACATAAACAAATGACGTATCTAAGTAATAAAATGCAGATTTTAATTTGAACAGGTTTAATAAATCACACAAGTGTCTGTTCCTACGTTCAAATTTATTTATCGATATCGAGAGTTTATCAACATTCTATTGAAATTAATTCTGAGTAAACCAAATCTAAGGATCTATTGTAAATATAACCGATATTTTATCGATATTTATTCTGAGTAAGCCCATCACTAGTCAAGTTAAGATGAGTGACAAGCTACGAAGATTCTACCCTAGATTAAAATCATAAGTCAAAGTGAAGTAAATATATTGGGTTTAACCGCCATTGTAGCGCAAATTCTATGTATTATCTACATTCTAAGGCTCGCCCGATTGTTCGTCAGAATGCTCGCTAAAACACACTCATTTGTTTTCTAACATTCGCGAGAATGCTCATTATAGGTGAATGCTCAAGTGTATCAGCGTCAAGCTGCCTATTGATTTTTAATGCTATTATAGAAATCGTTGCTGCAATAAGTCGATTGTTTCATGCGTGTTTCATTGTGGCAGGTTGCGCCGTCCTGCTGAAACAACATGTTGTCCAGATTCACGCCGCCCAGTTGAGGAACCACAAGAAGTCCGTTATCATATTCCTGTAACGAATGCCGTTCTCAGTCACTGCAATTTCGACCTCATTTTTAAAAGAGTAAAGTCCAATCACGCCGCCTGACCAAAATTCGAACCAGACAGTTACTCGTTGTGGGTGCATTTGTTTCTCATAGATTGAATGAGGATTTTCTGCGTCCCAAATTCGACAATTTTGTGTATTCACGAAGCCATTCATTTATAATAAAATACCCGATGCCCTAAGGGACGAGGGAATACACGTTCTTAAAAAAGGGCTGTCAGAACTTTTCATTACAAAATGTTATTATAAAATTACAGATTTTCTAGAAGATAATCAAATAATAATAATTATAGTAATTATAATTTCTTGGCATTATATTATAATATTGTAATAACTAATCACCATTAGATTTTGACATAACTACTTCCTTTATTTTATTATTTTTTCCTTATTATACTATTGATATTATTTTTAAATGATTGATTGTGACATAAAATATTTCGTACAAAGTAATCTTCAGCATTTTTTTTTATAAACTTAATTTGCATGTTTACTGAAGGCAGAATATAGCAGATCACTATTAATTATAACATCTAATGTATGTACCTATATTCTTTGCAAATAAATGGATTATTATTATTATACTCATCTTTAATATGATCTCATAACAATACAGTACATTTTTAAATATATCAAGTATAAAAATACATTTATAAATATAAAAATTATTATGGGGACCCACCAGTATCGGGCACAGGGTCCAAGCTACTGGTGGTTAGGGCCCCAGAGACAGGAACCGCCTCACTATACGTGCCGTGTCCAAAATTACCGCCTTCTGTATCAGACCCTTGACCCAAGGATCCAACGCGAGCCTCTTAAGTTGGTGTTCGAGGCTCTTGGCTATAAGACCATTCACTGAGACGATTATCGGCACAATAATTGCTGAATCGACATCCACATGTCGACAATCTCGTGAGCCAAGTCCAGATATTTAATCTGCTTATCTTTCTCAGCCTTCACGAGATTCTCGTCATGAGGAATGGTGACATCAACAATTATTGCGCGGCGCTCTGATCGATCTACCACCACAATATCAGGTTTGTTGGCTACAACAGTCCTGTCTGTAATGATAGATCGATTCCAGTACAATGTGATATGACCATTTTCCAGAACAGGTACCGCCACATACCTGTAGTACGGCACCTCAACATCTGCAAGCCAGTATTTCAGAGCAAGTTGCTGGTGAATGATCCTGGCTACTTGGTTATGCCTGTGCAAGTACTCGCCGTTAGCAAGACGAGAACAGCCGGAAACTATATGCCTGAGGGATTCACCAGGCTGGTGACACGCACGACAAATGTCCGTGGTGCCATCCCTCAGGATAAATTTCCGGTAGTTATTCGTCTTGACAACTTCATCAGCAATTGCACAGGCAAACCCTTTGGTTTCCCCAAAAAGGTCACCGAAGCGTAGCCAGTTGACCGAGGCTAAAAGGTCTACATCTGGCCCATGCAGAGCCCGGTAAAACCTGCCATGAAGCTCCTTGCTCTGCCATACAAGCCTGCGATAGTCAGTTTTAAGTATAACAGGTCTGTGCTAGTTGTCCTTAGAAAGACTGAGCGGGGTTAACCCGGCGTCCACTGCTACAACATCGCGATGCACATCCACGTTCGCGTTGAGAAAATATTCTCTGAGGTTGCATACCTCGCCGTTGTGTAGGGATTTGACATTTAAAAAGCCACGACCCCCACACTTCTGTGGGATATACAACCTCATTACGGATGAGCGTGGATGATGCATCCGGTATGCTGTCAGCAGTGTACGTACCTTTCGGTCTAAGGTGTCCAGTTCAGTCTGAGTCTACTTGAGTATGCCAAAGGAGTACATGAAAACCGGCACGTCCCAACCATTGCAAGCTCGAACCTTATTGCCACCTGATAAAAGACTATTCAGTACCTTTATCAGGCGGCCAAAGAACCGCTCTTGCAACGATTGTTTCATGTCAGCCTCATTAATACTTAAAGCCTGTGATAAACCCAAGTATTTGTAGGTATCGGTTCGAAGGAGTGATCTTAGGTTAATGGAATCTGAGAGTTGAATCTTTTCAGATTCAACCATCCTTCCTTGCTATGAAAGAGCAGAGTGCCCTGGTACAAGTATTGTCATACTTAAAAGGATACTCCAACCACTAGTTTAAGTAAACTCCATTTTTGCGTAAATAAAGAAATTTTTATTTTTATTTATTTTATTTTAAAGGTCAATCACTCCTACCACTGAATACGAATAAATTAAAAAAGCACTAATCAGTGAAAAATAAATCGTTTTATCTTGATAACTAAGCTTCTAAATAAATACGAACAACATTTGAGTCAGTGTCAAAATAGCTAGTTAATGACTTCTAAAATTAAAATGGTATAAAATCGAAAGCTGCTAATATTATTTTTAGTAGCTTAATTATACTATAAGAACTTTACTACCCATTGAAGCATGATATCTTCTTCCAATTCAAAGTTCAGATAAGTCTGAAAATGACGGCACTAATTTTAAGATTAGATTTGTGTAGCTGAAACTGATCATGAATAAGTCGGGGAAAGTTTCGCGACTTCATAAATCATATCAAAAGTTCTATGGCCTTTAGGGAAATTTTACAATTCTATAACGGAATATTATATAGGAATAAAAGTTTGCAATTGTATATCAAATATGCTAGTCTAAAAATACTGTGTTATTAAATAAAACCCGGACAAGAGCGAGTTGCACTCGCGTGGATAGGGTTCCGTACGTTTTTAAGTAATAACTGCGTTCCATAAGTTGTCTAAAATCTAATCTAAGTATGTTAGACTAGTGGTAACAAAAGGGCTGCAAGCACAAACATATATAAAACAAATTGAAGGAAAATGTTGATAAAACAAATCTGTCGTATGGCAATTTATTTTAGATTTTATTATATCAACTAGAGGATTCCCGCAGCTACGCTCGCTCATTTATTAATTAAACCATTTCTTCTCGATCCCGTGCGAAATTCGGGAAAACCTTTTTTAGTGTACATCTAAAAGGGACATACATCCCAAATTTTAGCTTACTTTTCTAGTAACTTCATAGGCGCCTAATTATTTGACAAGATTAGCGACTAACGGTATAAAAGAAAACTTTTAGGTTAATATCACTTGGCTTTATAGAGGACATATAGTTTCAGTATCAAATAGTTATCATAAACTTTATCGTTGAGTCTGAAATTTATACAAACAATCCTTAGCGCTACTGGCAATAGAAACTTGGTTTAAGTAAAGTTCCTTCGCGATCCATAAAAAGCTTTTTTAAATATCTTACGATATTACTCGTAGACGGGGTGCATTTTTATATCCATACAATAAATGTACGTAGGAGAACAAATGCTGAGCGTTGAGAAGCCTTGTACTATGACAAAGCGCAGAAATAAGAATGAAACGGTGGGGTAACGTATACAAATGCTAGTTGTTAGTGCCGCGTCCTCTGTTGTGCAGATCGCCTCAAGGTTGCCCCTACTATGCAACTAGTGTTACATTACATGTAAAAATGAGTCGTCTAGTAGTATTAATACAAAAAGGTGTTAGTTAATCTAACGGTACAATTATGTGCTATTATTTGGGAGAAAGATGAAATACTTGTTGCAGTCGTAGTCCAATTATCCCATGATTGAGACCCGTTAAATTAATTGATGTGTGTGCAAATACGAAAATTGTATATTTGGTATTCATAAAAAAGTAGATAAGGTCGCCTCGATACTGTACCATGTTGATTGAATGGATTGGATCCCCATGTAGGACAAAAAAGTCTGATTCACAAATAGTTATTGTAACTCTTTATAGACATTTATTGCTTAAACTGTGTAGGTACATGAAATGTGTTCTTAAAATTAGATATTGTTTCAACTGTCTACCCTGTCGGGCATTGCAATAGCACAGATAAAAGTAAATTTTATAATTCTATGTTTTATAGTTTTGAATCTAGTATTCTTCCTTGTTTGTTTAGACGTCCAAGTCAGGTGTAGAACTCCTTTGCTACTGCCTCCCATGTGAGAACTAAAATTATATACATTTACTTAATTTTATGTTGTTGTTTTGCTTTTATTATTTTAGCCAATAGTTCTTACAAGAAGAAACAGTCGCAAAAGGCAAAATCCAAGTTTCACAGTTCAACAATGTTTTAATAAAATTTACAACATGTACATAGAGTTGAGGCACATACTACTTTATAGGGATTTCCAGATATTTGTAGGCATATTTTACTTTGAAGTGAGACATTAACACCAACAACCGAATTAACTCTAGAAAACATTAGCCTACTATTAGATGCCAAGCTTGACAAAATTAAAGTGTCTATGATTTAAGACATTTAGAATACAATTCAAGAACATTTTAATAATTCAATAAAAATGCTCAAATCTAAAATAGATTTAACAACGGATAACTTGTTAAAAGCTCAACAAGAAACCACCACTAAAATCCAAAAATAGATCAAAACATAGATCATATTCAACAAGAGCTAGAAAAACTGAAGAATTCTAATAAAATTGTCTTATATGGTCTCAATGAAAAATACCAAGAAACAGAATACGACATCTACAACCGTGTTTCGTACGCGTTTCAGGACATTTTAAACATAAATATTGCTCCGTATATTGAGGACATAAAACGAATAGGCAGGCACGGTAGTACAAGGTCACTAGAAATTGAACTGATTAGCAAACGCGTGACAAAATACATACATGAAAATCAAAGACAATTCAAGAATACAGGTTTGTCTGTAAGACCCTTCTTAGATAAAGAAACTCTTAAACAACGATACCAACTTCAAAATAACCTCCGATTGGCCAGAAATAATGGTAACCACGATGTAATAAGGGACAATAAATTATTCATTAATGGACAAGTACATAACCCTACAAAAATCTGGATAGAAAAAAATTCACTAACAAACACAGATCCTCTCTATATAGACTACGCCACACAAAATAGCCGCGGAAACACAAATCAACCAGAAAACAATACTCGCAAAAAGTCAAAACAAGAGCCCATCGATAAGACATTTCGCTAAGAACTCAACTATTGTATTTCAAAATATCCAAAGCATAGGTAATAAGATTGATTTATTAGAACATTTACTATTAGATTATAATACTGATATGTTATTTTTATCGGAATTGTAGAAGAACGAACAGTATTGTAGATCCATTTTGCCTTCGGGTTATAAAATAGGATCTATCTTCTGCCGTAAAACACGTGAGCGTGGAGGTGTATGTATATTCATAAAAGAACAAATAGAATATGTAGAAAGAACAGATATTGTAAACTTGTCTAAAGAATATATTATAGAAATAAGTGCAATAGGAGTTCCTAAACTTAACTGTATATTTATAGGCATATATAGGGCAGATCGTCATATCGAAATATTTTATGAACAAATAGAGAAAGTTTTACGGAAGTTAGACATAAAAACAGTCTTAAGTACTTAATAATAGCCGGTGACTTTAATGTTAATGTACACAATACAAATAAATATACGCAAAACTTAATAAATTTTATGCAAATACATAATTTAAAACAGCTGATCCGAGATCCTACACGAGTGACTAAAACAACATCTACTTGTATTGACTTACTATTCACAAATTACAAACCTCTCATATGCGAGTCGTTTGTCAAAGATTACGGCCTCTCTGACCATAAAGCTATCACAGTTAAACTTAATCCAGACAAAACCTTCGGAGAAAACCAAATATATTACATGACAAAAAGAATATTCACAGAAGAAAAAATACAGTGCTTTAAAAAATCACTAGGTGCAATATCTTGGAACGATATTGTAAACGAAAATCATAACATTAACACTAACTACAGCAATTTTATAACTATAGTAACACAAAATTTAAATAAACATATACCAGAACAAAGAATTAAAATGAAATCAGCGCCAAAAAAAGAATGGCTTACAACCGGCATAAAACAATCATGTCAACATAAACGATCCCTAAAAACTTTGTTAAACGAAACCAAAAACAATGATATTCTGAAAAACTACTACAAAAAATACTCTTAAACCTTAAAATCAACTATTAAAGCTTCAAAACGGTTAGAATATTCTAGACAAATGAAAAACTCCGACAACAAAGTAAAAACAATGTGGAAAATTATCAACACAAAAACGGGTAAAATTACAACGAACATAAGAAAAATCTGGCTTTAAAAATTGATGGTACTTTAATTAAATGCCCAACAAAAATATGCAACATATTCAATGATTATTTTGCGACTGTTGGTCAAGACCAAAATAAGCCCAGCTCCACCTACCCGACCGGAAAACCAGCCGTAAACCCCTCTCTATGCTCACTATACTTACGCCCGGTAAACCAAAAAGAAATTGTCAAAATCATTCAAATAATTAAAAATAAGCATAGTAGCGGAGTAGATAATATACCACCTATATTATTAAAGCAATGTGCAACTGAGCTATCTATCCCATTGACGCTGTTAGTCAACCAAAATTTTCGTGAGGGTTGTTTCCCAGATTTGCTTAAAATCTCCTTAGTAAAACCTGTTCACAAAAAAAGGAGATCTTTTAAGTCCAAATAATTATAGACCCATAGCTTTACTACCAACTTTCGCTAAAGTATTTGAAAAGGCCATGTGTAACCGCCTGTACACATTTCTAGAAAAGTACAACATACTTGATGAAAGCCAGAATGGATTAAGGCAATCAAAATCAACTACACTAGCAGTATACAAATATGTACAAACTTCACTACAATATATTAACGGCAGAAAACACGTCATAGGGATTCTGTTGGATATGACGAAGGCCTATGACAAAGTTCTTTATGACATACTCCTTATGAAAATCTACGGCTGCGGAATACGTGGCACTGCTTACGAGTGGTTTAGGTCTTATTTAAACAATAGAACTATTCTGCCTCTTAATGCCACTCATCACTTTCCAAAGTCTGTTCCTTCTCTACTCGATCTCATTTTCGTTTCTTCTCCTAATCTTGTTCATAAGCATGGTCAATGCTCAGCTGATGCATTCTCCTATCATGACTTGCTCTACATTTCATATAAATTACGCCCCCCTAAGGCAAATCCGAAGATTATAATGCAGCGCAATTTCAGTGGAATGGATCGATCGCAGCTCTGTGAAGATGATCGTAACATTGATTGGTCATCCTTGTTTTCATCAGATGATGTTGACACTAAAGTCCAAATTTTTACGACTAAAATAATTCAGCTTTATGACAAACACGCACCAATCCGTGCCATACGGCTGAAACACCTACCGCCACCTTGGCTTACTGATGAAATAAAAAAAATAATGTCCAAAAAAGCTGCAGCCAAGACAAGGTATAAGCTACGACCAACTGCGTTTAATTTGGATAAATATGATAGTGTAAGACATCTCTGCAATAAGGTGTGTAGGAAAGCACAACGCCAACATATCCATAATTCTGTCCAAAACGAAGACCCAGCTAAAGTCTGGAAATTTCTCAAAAGTCTGGGAGTGGGAAAGTCACGCATTGACGTGACATCCAAAGACATCAATATTAATTCACTCAATGTTCATTTCACTACTTCGTCCAATTTTGATGGGACTACTAAAACTAATACTTTACTAGATCTTTCAAGTATTCCAACTCCCAAATCTTTTGTTTTCGAGCAATTTACCGGTTGTGATGTTAAAAAGAGCATAATCTCAATCTCGTCCAATGCTGTTGGTAGTGATTGTATCAGTCAAAACATGATCCTTCCTATCCTCGATGAAATCCTTTCTGTCCTCTGTCATATATTAAATTACTCAATTACAAGCGGAATCTTTCCTTCAGCATGGAAGGATGCGCAAATAATTCCTCTCCCTAAAAAGCCAAAACCCTGTTCCTTCTCTGATTACCATCCTATATCCATACTACCCTTCCTTTCCAAAGTCCTAGAGCGTCTTATTCATAAACAACTATGCACATTCCTTTCTAAAAACGCTCTTCTAAATCCCTACCAATCCGGCTTTCGTCCTGGACATAGTACTACCACGGCATTGGTACATATCACTGATGAGATACGACTGGGTATGGATAGTGGAAAGCTCACGCTACTTTCCTTACTCGACTTTAGCAACGCTTTCAATACCGTGGATTTCCACATCCTGCTTGGCATACTTCGCTCTATTAACATATCTCCAACGGTGATTGACTGGTTTCATAGTTATCTGTTCGGTCGCCGACAACGTATACGCGTTGAGGAAACGTACTCTTCATGGTGTAATACAACTGCCGGCGTACCGCAGGGTGGCGTTCTATCTCCGTTACTTTTCGAAATGTTTATAAATTCAATATCCCATAAGTTAATTTCGTCCTACCACCTTTACGCAGATGATTCACAAATTTACGCCTAGGCACCTCTAGAATCAGTAGCAGATGCGTTTGCTTCTATAAATACTGACTTAAAGCAAATTTGTGATTGGAGCAAAAAGTATGGCCTCAAGGTTAATCCCTTAAAAACGCAGATTGTTCTCATCGGCAGTCCCAGGATGATCTCAAAGGTCAATTGGTTAATGTTGCCTGAGATTAAATTCGACGGCAATATTCTAAAATGTACCGACCATGTAAAGAATCTGGGCATTTATCTGGATAGCACTTTAACTTGGGGACATCAAATTCAGGAGACCAGTCGTAAGTTGTTTGCGTCAGCGGGGTCGTTACGTAGGCTTCAGAATTTTCTTCCAACAGCCACTAAAATTGCGCTTGCTCAATCTTTACTCCTTCCAGTACTCGATTATGCCGATGTCAGCTATCTTGATCTCACTGAACAGCAACTTGACAAACTTGAGCGTCTCCAAAACGTTTGTATCAGATTCATATTTGGTCTTCGCAAATATGATCATGTATCAGAATTTCGTAACAAACTTAAGTGGCTCCCTATTCGTTTTCGCAGGAATACTCATATTCTTACATTATTGTATAATGTTTTATTCGATCCTAACACTCCCTTGTATCTCAAAGAACGTTTTAAGTTCCTCCATGACACACATGCAAGGTTTCTAAGGTCGTCAGAGAATCTGAGGCTGCAAATGCCAACGCATTCAACAAATTATTATAGTAAATCCTTTGCTGTCCAGGCAGTGCGCTTGTGGAATGCGTTGCCTCTTGAAATTAGGCTAGCAAAGTCGATAGGCATATTTAAAAAGGCATTAAAGCAGCATTTCCTATCGAGTAGCTAGTCAGTGTCAAAAGGGTATTGTGACTATAATATCTATAATGTGTTATGTGCGTATGTATTTATGTATGTATGTATGTATGTATATGTATGTATGTATGTATGTATGTATGTATGTATGCATGTATGTATGTATGTACCTATGCATGTATGTATATTATATGTTTCTGTATTTACGTAATATATGTATGTTTACCTTTACTTAGCAAGGAACTTTATTACTACACCATTTTATAATTCTATTTCCCTTATTTATTACTTTCCATCCAAAGGTTGCCTGGAAGAAATCGCTTTTAGCGATAAGGCCGCCCATTGTGCATTGTATTTGTAAACTTCTTCTTGTTCTCTTTTAACTCTTTAATGTGACTTGTGGTGTACAATAAAGAATTATCTATCTATCTATCTAGAACGCAAATAATCCAAATTGAACATTTTGACAATAATAAAAAAAAAATTAAATCCGTGCGGTCACAAGTGAGGCAGCTAACTCATTCCATCCCTCAAGGAAGTGTACTAGGGTGCGTATTGTTCCTCATATATATCAAAGACTTGCCAAAAATATTAGATCCAACAATCTCGCTTCCAGTACTATTTGCAGATGACGTTTCTATTTTAATAAAATGTGACAACCTACAAAATTATAACAGTTTAATCAAAATACGCTCAAAACTATTACAGAATGGCTTGCCAACAATAATTTAGAAATTAACTCAAACAAAACAAAAGTCATGCAATTCAGGTCATACAAGAAACCTCCTCTTGACATATCCATTATCCATGAAAACACAATTTTAGAAGAAGTAAATTCATTTCGATTATTAGGAATAAATATAGACACACATATCAATTAGAAATCCCACATTGAACACATTAAATATAAACTGTCAAGTTTTACATATGCTCTCTTCCAAATCAAACACAGCACCAATTTAGAAACAGCTTTATCTGCGTATTACGCAAACGCCTACTCATGGTTACGATACGGCGTCATGCTGTGGGGTAATAGTGTAAATATTGCAGAATTATTCATTATTCAAAAGAAATGTATTCGAATACTTGCTGAAATAGATAATACACAGAGTTGCAAACCGTATTTTTTAAAGCTTAATATATTAACACTCACCTCAATATATATACTGGATATATGTACCTTCGTATCTAAAAACATCCATACCTTCTCTACAAAGCATGATGTCCACGACATAAACACTCGCAATAAAGATAGGCTACACTAACCACCTATTGCGCATTCGTGGATTTGGAAAAGGCTAACGATAAAGTGGTGAGGAATGAAATGTGGTCGGTGCTGTCAATGAACGGGGTGGACAGCAGCCTCATTCGAGCTCTGAAATCCCTTTATGAGGATACTAGAGCTTGTGTGAGGATAAACGGGGCATACACTGACTGGTTTACCATCGAGAAAGGTGTTAGACAGGGATGTGTAGTGTCGCCGTGGCTGTTTAACCTCTTCATGGACAGTTGTTTGCAAGATTTAAAACATTGTGATCAGGTTGATGATCAGGTTATACTTGCATCTTCAACGGAGAAATTGTAGGAGATGGTAACAATTATGCATCGTACGTTAGAGAGGAAAGGAATGAAAGTGAATGTAAGTAAAACGAAAGTTATGGTTTTTGAAAAGGAGGAATGCGTTACGGCTTGTAATGTTTTGATCGATGGACAGCGAACGTACGAAAGTGTCCGACCTCGTGGCTATATTGATAATTACATGCACAATATTTACTTTCTTACATCGTAACGTCCTTTTTGTTTGTTTTGGCGATTCGCATAACGAGATCGTACACCATGTTTGTGGTGCCGTATCCTTTCGAAAGTTAAATTTGGAAACAATATTTTCGAAGCTAACCCAACTCAAGAGTTATTTTAGCGAAACCAATTTAGTACAAGTATAGAGAAGTGTGTGTGTAATATGTGTATCTGTGTGAAGCCCTTTGTGTGACATCTTGTTCGCGTGTAGCGTTCATGGCGGGACTTGGCTTGCCGTTCGTAACAGATCGGCAAAGTTAAGCAACGCTTGCACAGGTCACCACTTGGATGGGTGACCGTGTGTGGCATTTACATCTGAGCGCTACCGTGCTTCGGAGGGCACGTAAAGCTGTCGGTCCCGGTTCTTGTCTAAGGATAAGGATTGTTAGGCCATGTCGGAGGCCTTCGGGCGGCCTGAAAACTCCGACACCAGAGTTGGCCACACGCTCACACGAAAAACAAAAAAACATCTTGTTCGCGGTATAGTTTCATGTGTATACGGTGGCTTGCCTGGTCATAGTAAGAACGCGTGAACGGGTAATGAGAAACTCAATAAAAAATCGGCGCTAGGACACAACTGCTAAAAACATAAAAGAAAATCGGGGTCCAGAAGTCGTCAAACACGGTTGTGTAAAATCGTCTTGATCAATTCCTTTGTATTTAATACTGAAACGAGAATATAAAAATTAAACATAATACTAAATGAATTTTAAATTTCGTGTTGCAACCATTCAACCAAGCTTAAATTATGTACAGTAAATTATTTATTTTGTCAACAGTCGCCACTCAATAATAAGGCAAACTGTATTTTCTTATCGCCAGCAGCACTGCACTTATGGCAGTGCAAGATAAACGGTTCACAAAAGGATTTATTCGAGCTCTCATAGAGCCAGCTTAAAACAAAACTAGGTGATGTACATTTGAAGCTCTTTACCCCGCACTTGATGTTTCAAAAGCGCATGACACCCCTTTAGTTTGTTCATTATTATAAAGTCTTGTGTTTTTTGTGGTTGTGATTCATTAGATAATAAAGCCGAATAAACACAAAGGGTAAAGTAAGCGAATAAGAGAGAAAGCTACAACGAAGACAAATAAATAGAAACAAGACTATCAATAAAAGGAATATAAGTTTATCAAAATAAACCATGTTGTACCAACATGCTTTAAAACACGACACATACAATTATTTTATTAATATTCACAACAAAGTATTTACCAATTACTCTACCATTGAAAGTCAATCTACCTCTAAATAATTCATTCGTGGACTCTACAAACGATTGCAATCGAAATAATCTTGTATTCCTTAAGCACGTACTGTTCCAAGATAAGTGAAGAGCGTTTTCTTTGCTCTGGCAACAAAACGACTTCTTCTGTCAGACCAGGGTATGGTCAAAGATGAATATCGTTGCGCCGAATTTTTAGATATCGAATTCTAAGTAGTAAGACTTAATTGTAAGCATGCATTTTTTCTACGATTAAAAAAGAGAGAAACATGCAACCCTATGCTATTAATACGTACTAGAGCTTAATATACCGGATCCCAGTTCATTACTTAACAAAGTTCGAAGTCGTGAATAATCGTGTGCAAATTTATTTCGGCCCCTGAGTCAGCGTTTCCGATCGATGAATGCTTAATGCGTTGTGATTGAAACGTGTTGTGGGACAGTTTAAACTTCATTGGTTTTATTAGCATTCACGAATATTTGCAATATGTTTTTAATTTTCTAGCAGGAATTAAGATAATATAATTTATTAATATGATATGTATATATGAAAATAGAAAGCGACTCTACTAAATTTGGCAAAACCTATGCAGAATAAAATGAACAGAATAAAATAAAACTATAGCTTGTGCTGTTTATTCAGTGAATCATTGCGGGCGTCTTGATATAATATCTACACCGAGTAGCAAAGCGAGTAACAGGAATGTTTGGGTTGCTTTCCGTCTCTTTAGAAGATGGTAGCCATAGTAGGTACATTTACATTTTAACAGAAACGCTATTGCTATTTAGCAGAATAATACTGATAGGTATTGCTATGTAGCAATATTAAACGATTATAGATTACAGCATAGTTTTAATACAACAGCTGTTATGAAGTGATCATGAATATGTGAAAGATTCGAATGATGTCTCTTGTAAAATACAATTTTACGTACTTTATTTTCCACTTTACACGTTAGAGCAAACCCCACACAATTTTATCCTTCAAATATATTGAAGTCTAGAAATAGAAAAACTTGAATCATAAAGTGGAAATAATCAATTTTGTCGGCGCCACCCGGCGGGACGAAAGTTTCATTGTTTTGTCATTCAATACAATACTTGTGGGCCTTGTGGGAGTTCGTGGCGTTCTTGTTATCAAGCGCTTGAACGTCTCAGGAGCTAAGTCTATGAAACCGGAGAAACGCCCCAGGACCGCTGCGCAGTGCTATTGTATTGGTTTATGTGTGCGTATACAATATTGTTTTTGTTGTTTCCTTGGCGTTTAGATATTTTAGAGAAACTGGTCGTTTATTTTATCTAATCAGCATTTTTGAAATATTCTCTACTCTTACAGATATTGTTAACATTTAGGCAATTCGGGACCAATGTTGAATTTTGAAGGAGGCCATGTTAAAATTTCAACGCTCTGCTGTTGTGTTAAATGTTAATACTTGGCGACTATTGGAAATAGACGAGAACTCTAGAGTTGTCGTCTATTCATTTGTAAAGAGTTCATTTTTAAAGAGTTTGATGACACTTGTCCTAGGACATAATCGTATTTTTCGTGTGGAACATTTAGTCTTCTGTCCAGCAATTAGAGGATTCAATTGAAAATTGGCAATAGGCAACAAATCGATATTGTTTTGTCCGACGATTAATGAATTGCTTTTGTGTCTATTCATCCCCCGGTGAACGGGGTCCGTTCGCGATATAGGGCTTTGTAAATCGTTTTTATTCAATGTGTGGTTTTTTCCACGTGGAGATGTTCTTTTGTGATTGAACAATGATATTTTATAAAGAAATAAATTTTAAAACCGAAAAAGCAAAAATTTTATTAATTTCTTCGTGAAAGAGTAACAAACATCCATCCAAAATATTCTTCAACTGTGAAACTTGTATTTTGCCTTCTGCGACTGTTTCGTCTTATAAGATCTATTGGCTCCAATAATTAAAGCAAAACAACAACATAAAATTAAGTAAATGTTTAAAACTTTATTTCTCACAAGGGAGGCAGTAGCAAAGGACTTTTACTTACACCTGACTTGGACGTTAGACGTCCAAGTCAGGTGTAAGTAAAAGTCCTAACAAGAAAGAATACATCACCTAGATTCAAAATTATAAAGAGTTAAAATAACTATTTGTGAATCAGACTTTTTTGTCCTACATGAGATCCAATCCATTCAATCAACATGGTACAGTATCGAGGTGACCTTATCCACTTTTTTATGGATACCAAATATAAAATTTTCGTATTTGCACACACATCTATTAATTTAACAGGTCTCAATCATGGGATAATTGGACCACGACTGCAACAAGTATTTCATCTTTCTCCCAAATAATAGCACATAATTGTACCGTTAGATTAACCTTTTTGTATTACTACTACTAGACGACTCATTTTTACATGTAATGTAACACTAGTTGCATAGTATGGGCAACCTTGAGGCGATCTGCACAACAGAGGACGCGGCACTAACAACTAGCATTTGTATACGTCACCCCACCGTTTCATTCTTATCTCTGCGCTTTGTCATAGTATGTACAAGGCTTCTCAACGCTCAGCATTTGTTCTCCTACGTACATTTAATGTATGATATATAAATATATATGATATATATATACGGATATAAAAATGCACCCCGTCTGCAAGTAATATCGTTAGATATTTTAAAAAGCTTTTTATGGATCGCGAAGGAACTTTACTTAAACCAAGTTTCTATTGCCAGTAGCGCTTAGGATTGTCTGTATAAATTTCAGACTCAACGATAAAGTTTATGATAACTATTTGATACTGAAACTATATGTCTTCTATAAAGCCAAGTGATATTAACCTAAAAGTTTTCTTTTATACCGTAAGTCGCTAATCTTGTCAAATAACTAGGCGCCTATGAAGTTACTAGAAAAGTAAGCTAAAATTTGGGATGTATGTCCCTTTTAGGTGTACACTAAAAGAGGTTTTTCCGAATTTCGCACGGTATCGAGAAGAAATGGTTAAATTAATAAATGAGCGAGCGTAGCTGCGGGCATCCTCTTGTTGATATAATAAAATATAAAATAAATTGCCATACGACAGATTTGTTTTATCAACAATTTGTTTTATATATGTTTGTACTTGCAGCCTTTTTGTTACCACTAGTCTAACATACTTAGATTAGATTTTAGACAACTTATGGAACGCAGTTATTACTTAAAAAACGTACGAAACCCTATCCACGCCAGTGCAACTCGCTCTTGTCCGGGTTTTATTTAATTACACAGTATTTTAGCATATTTGATAAATAATTGCAAACTTTTATGCCTATATAATATTCCGGTATAGAATTGTAAAATTTCCCTAAAGGCCATAAAACTTTTGATATGATTTATGAAGTCGCGAAACTTTCCCCGATTTATTCATGATCAGTTTCAGCTACACAAATCTAATCTTAAAATTAGTGCCGTCATCTTCAGACCTATCTGAACTTTGAATTGGAAGAAGATATTCTGTGGATAACGGTGTGGGTGCACATTTACTCATGTTTTATTGTATATACTATTAGACTAAGGATAATGTGTCACTGTTTGTTTATCCCTAATAAATAAATAAATAGATATCATGCTTCAATGAGCAGTAAAGTTCTTAAACACTTAGTTTAATTAACCTACTAAAAATAATATTAGCAACTTTCGATTTTATACCATTTTAATTTTAGAAGTCATTAACTAGCTATTTTGGCACTGACTCAAATGTTGTTCGTATTTATTTAGCAGCTTAGTTATCAAGATGAAATTATTTATTTTTCACTGATTTGTGCTTTTTTACTTTATTCGTATTCAGTGGTGGGAGGGATTGACCTTTTACCATCCTATTTTCCACTTTCCTATATTACATTTATTTAAATTTAAGCATAACGAATTTTCAAGAAACAATTGAATATCGAAAAATTTTCTTAAAGTTTTTTTTATTAGTTTTTTTCCATATTTTCCTTGATTTGACTTGGCGTCATATGTTTTTTGACGAAGTATTTAATCACGGCTCTTTTTCACTTTTTTCCATTTTCTGGGAGACGAGCAGATTCGCGCGAACTAAAAATCGTAGAAAAATAAGTGCCGTTTTACTAAAATAGATTTTTAGGAAATATATTTTCAAAGTATACCAGGCTCACATTTTGTTAAATCTGGGTTTAATTCAGATTAATAATTGTTTTAATTAAATCTTAATTTAGAACGTGGAATAGTACCTACCTACCGTACTGGAGTTACCTTCATGAGATTGCATTAAAGTAATCTTAATATATAAAATCCTTGCGTTACTGACTGACTGACAGACAAGCTGCAGTGATAACTATTAGGCGCAGGAAGCTGAAATGTGTGTTCCTTGGGGACTATAGGGGTGCACTAAGAAGGGATTTCCTGAAATTCCCACGGGATCGGGCAAAAACAGCTTAATTAAAACAATGTGCGGGCGTAGCTGCGGGCGTCCTCTAGTCTTTTGATAAGATTGTTCACGGAAAATACCTTAGTCACAGCTCAAGCACACTTCATTTAAGGTGATAACGTGGCCCACAATAACGACGATCTTTGGAAAGGACTGCAGATTCTTTACATGTAGAGAGAGTTCATACATGATTGATATTCACTTTCTTAATCTTTTACATGATAGATATTATGGCAACTTTGCTAGTACTTCGTTGTGTTGATAATATTTCACACCTTGTAAGACGATATGAGAGTGTCGACATCAGATTCTCATATTTTGCACTGCACACGAGTAAATATTGCACAAGAAATTTATTTTGTAAGCATTAAAAAAGGTATCTATTTTTGTTTGGAATAGAAATATTGTTTATGATAAGTTGAATCGATTATATCAGTTTAGTAGCGTGTTACTTTGTCTATTCAAAATTTCTGACTCTGGTCACACTATAAACTGTCAAATGATTCACTCTTTCTCTTTGTCGCTTCCGCAAAATTTTTGTCTTGCGCATACATACGCCGTCTTGTTATTTCGTGTTTTTGCGTGTTTTTTTGTAGATTTGGTTAATAACCTTGCAACTGTCGCTATTGGATTTGCTCGACAGGGTTGTGAGCGATTGATAAAAAGTAAAATTAACACGGTTTTGTCCTCTCGTGAAATATCGCCCTTTGAAAGCACACGGGTGCTTCGCGAATCGTAGTGGTATTGAAGTGAATTTGTCTTCTAAATCCTTGTATTTGCCGCCCCTTGAACATTACCGGCAAGAATTGTAATAAATTTGTGAACATTGAGCATTTGTAAAACTTGTGTAAATTCGTCCACGTGTATCGTGCCCGAAAACATCGTTAGGAGGACCGGTTGGGTACTATAACGATTTCCTTATTATTTTGGCCAAAATTATGAGTTTAATTTTATAGGTCTACTCCGGAACATCACAAGAAGATCTCAGGTAAATTTACATATTATTTTAACCGCTGTGGAAAACAGTACATGTGTCAGACCTTTGCCCTGGGGTAAAGACTGGATGAATTAATCGCTTCCACGTCTTCTACAAACAACCCAGTTTCTAGTCCAGACTCTAAACAATTTTATTTTGCAGTAGGTATGGCTGACGAGAGACCTACTACTATTAGTACGTTCACGTTTCCTACCGTCACATCGCCGGAAGGTGAAAAATTTATTCATTTTCATTACTTTTCTGTTATACGATAGATCTTGTTATAATGAAACGACAATGTCACATATTTTGACTTAGGTGTGAATTTAGGCCTTGTAGTGTTAAGTACGTTTATTCTAAATAGTTTGAGTCAACATGAGATCTGATAACTTTTCAACTATGCGAGCCATAAGATCTTGTCTCGTCTTGGCAACATTAGACATGGAAATGTTTCTCTTTCCTTTAATTTATTTTCTTGCTTTCTGTGGCATGGAATTAACGACGTACGATCATAAGAATAAAATATTCATAAGAATATGACCGGTAAAACAGTCGAATCGAGTCTTCGACACACCACATTATTATTATTCCGGAATAAAGACACATCTTGTTTTAAATAAAACAATCGGTGCTTTAAAGAATTTGGCAAAGTAGTACCTGCTTTGTAAATGTGTCCTTATTGGATTTCAAAGACAGGTAGGTCAAAGAAAGCTGTAATTTTTTTAGAACAAGTAACATGTTTATTAAGTAGGTGATTTTTGGGTGAGTGTGTGGCCGTCTCTGTTGCTGGAGTTCTAAGATCCTCCTTAGGCTTTCGAGATGACACAACGATTCTTGCCCTGAGATAAGAACAGGTCCCAACGACTGTGTGTGCCCACCAAAACACGATAGCGTATTGTACACGTACTCGTATTTAAATGCCTCGAGACCCATCTAAGACGACTTCTGCAGATGTTGTTTCAGTTAGCCCGTCAATTACGAAGGATAATTCAAGTCACACTATGAAGGGTACATAATAAATTTGATGCTGTAAATCCTTTTCGAAAACAACCACGTAAACTCTTTCAGCGTTTTCACTCACTTACATATAAATATCACAAATCTGTAAAATCCATGTGCCGACAACAGAGACTTGTCAACTCATACGTACCTAAGTATATCAACATATAATTTACTCTTTTCCTAACCCATATTTCAGGTACAATTTAACGTATTTCCAAAACATCTACGTAACAGAAAGTTGATAACGAGAAAAGTAAGTAGCAATACAGATAAAATTGCTCAACTTCTGTAAGGTTGAAATTGCGTCTCCATTTAAAACTCCAACTTGAACTGAATAAACATTCGTCCAGAATCTCCCAAAAGGCAAATAATACCTATTAATGTTAACAATTGTAACTCTTATTTATTTTATTTACGTGTCTCAAATTTAATTGCACACGAAGCTGTTGGGAGTGTATAAAAAGTCAGTTTATTTGGAAGGAATTTGTTGTTGTTTTGTGTAGTTGAGGAGGCTGGCTTTGCGATTTAAGTGGAACGATTCGACTTTGTCTGAAGTTTTCATTATACAATGAGAATGGAATTGGATTTTTATCGAATGTTTCGATGTTAAGGCATTTTAGTTTTTGTAATTATTTTTGTATACTAGGATAATCTTTCGGCGGCGGTCAGACGGCAGTTGCTCTGAGGAAACGTTGATATTCTGTCATATCTGGTTAGACCAGTAAGCGAACCTAGGGCTCCAAGGCGTGTAAGTCTTGGATGTAAACAGGATAACGCTAGGGCGATCATGATGATGATAATCTTTGATTACCTTACATATTCTCATAATACTTTGAACTGTAATACTATGCAGATCGTATCAAAAACCACTCTTATATCACTAGAGGTCTCAAACGGCTTCGCCCGCGTCAATTATTTATATAAACCTTCCTCTTGTATAATTCTATCTATTAAAAAAACCGCATTAAAATGCGTTGCGTGTTTTTTAAAATTTAAGCATACATACTGAAGACAGACTTTGTTTTATACTATGTAGTGATACAGAATATGAATTACTATGAGTCGACTAGAGCATATTTTTCTGTGTAATCAGTAAATAGATTCACCTCCTTAATTTTTACAAACGAGAAATACCTGATGATTTCGTTACGCGTGGCAAAATCAAATGTAGTCTATTGACGTCTTGTTTCTTTTTGAGACTATATCTGCCTAATTTAATTTATCAGCAAATTCTACGCAGTTCTGTCAGACTCATCTTATACGTCATCAGCTTGTTTGCAAAAGATTATAACTGACTTGGTGATTGGTGAATCTAACATGTTTCGTTCGCTGAGATAAATAAATATTAGAGTTTTTAGCAATGCTTGTACCTTATTCTTATCAGCTGTCTACTAAACATTTTTTTCAGAATTCTGCAAAAGAAATTGTCTCGCTGCTTGGCAAACTCAGTAGTAGGCTAAATAAACTGAACTGAATGATTACGCCAAATACACACAAACGTTTCTATTTTTTAATATATCCCGTGGGACCCAGATAATAGGTGGCCTGAATTCTGAGGCCCATTGAAATTTATCCGTCTTGTCGAATCGCGTGCTGAAACAAAGGCCTAACGAAAACATAGAATAATTTAAAATTCTAACTATAAAGTGACAATAGAATACACAATGAAAATACGATATACATCACTGTCACAAACACAATATACGTGTCCTGCACATATATTTTCATGATGTTCGATGCCTGAAGTTTTCATTTTAGATTGGCTCTTGGGATAGGTATGTACTCGTACTTCGTTCTTTTGTTTCGATCGTCCGTTATTTGGTCACTTGACTATAGGAAGCGCCATGTACATTTTAGGTGCCATTGCATTCGTGGTGATGATCCGAAATACCGGATACCGATACGATGTACAAAACCCGTACAATTTTTTTGAGTAATTGTGGCAAAAGAAAAATACAATTTTAAATTGGTATTAATGATGACAAAAATTCCTTGATTATTCAGAATTGTGCCTTACTGCAGATAAATGTGCATAATATAACGCATATATACGCGTAAGACTTGTCACTGTGTGTAAACACAGCAACAAGTCTCGTACGATTTTTATAGTTATTTTCTACGTCATAAGGTCAAAGGGTCTAATTTGAGATGTGTGCCGTGTGTCCGTCAGCCAAAAAATATTTTACGCAGGTGTTTTAGCTTTAGAAGGCTTTACCCACCTTCAGCGCGCGAAAAGTACGTCTATCGAAACACTAAGTACTACTGAGGCAACCCTATTTCCTAATCCGAAATCACGACGCCGGCTATCCTGAAGATCGGCTACAAACATAACCGTTAAGTTGCTACGAGTCCAAGGAGGCATTAAAACAAGTCAGCATTTCAATTGAAGTTTACCATTGTTACATCTGAGGCAGAATGCCGTGAATAGTTGTAGGATATCAGAAGGAAGCTACGGACTTAGTTGCCGAACAATCTGCAACAAACAGAACTTATCCATTACCGGATCGGCTTAATCGATCCGCTTAGCTCTAGCCGGTTATCAAACGTGTTTGTTCAGTACTATTGTAGTTTATGTTTAATGTTCCAACATCCGATTCGGGTGTTTGATTTGTGACCGTGTTTGGTTTAATGGAAAAATTCTCGCTTTATATTTCGATTTTGGGTGGAAGCTATGTGTTGTTCTGATGTAGTGAATTTAGGTTTTTGAGAATTTTTGTATTTTATTAATTGCCTTATGTTTCGACCAGTTTACTTTAATCACCCTAACAAAATCACTGCTCTCTCTCCGTATCACGATACGGAGTGAGAAGGTCATTATTTCATAGTGGAAGAAACTGCCTAAAAGATTGCTGATCTATGTTTATGTAGTATGCTTAAACATTTATGAAATAAATATACAGGAATAAGAACTTTTAGTAGTGAATCCCGGTTTTCAAGTAGAATACCAAGAATAGTGACATAAAACTCAAAGTGCGCTATGCTTACGTTATTCACAAGGCCATATAACATTTTCCGAGTTAACGCCAGTCGCCATTTGACGCGACAACTGCTACTATGATCCTCAAAATCTTTTATATACCCAGATTTATCTCCTCGCGGCATATTCTCGAATATAAAATATTTTTATACCATGTCGTGTAACATCTGTGTTCTCAATGTTTGATATTCGGTTTATAACAGGATTGTTTGTGTGACTGAACTGAATATTCATTTTGTTTCTTATTCTTGAAGGTCAAGTTAAGAAGATTTTATGCTGCCGGGTGATTCATTAAAATGTTGTAAATGGATAAACTTATGTAATAAACTTGGTATGTATGAAACCAAAATATTTAGGTGTACAAAATAATAGTGTAAGTTTAGAACTCGTCTCTCTATCATCTACAAAAACATAGCTATTGCTAGGTAACATCGTCCTGGAAAACGCTGACCTTATAGGCAATGTATCGGAGTTCGTCGTTGGAATTTGTGGAGAACGGTTGTGCTACATTTTTGCTTCCTACTATCCGAAATTATACTGAACTTGTATTTGTGATTTTATCGGTCCCTCCTGCTCTCTCCTGGGAGATTTGCCGTAAACACCCGCGGCCATCTTGTTTTGTGTCGGACGTCTCTTTCTACTGTCAAACTGTGCAAGTGCGAACATTGGAGCCATCGAAGTCGGAAAAAGACCCACTGCCAGGTGAGATTTGAACCCACGGACATCGGATCACAGGTCGGTCGTTAAGCCCCTGGACCACCAACGCAGTGCCGCCGCCGATGAAACAAGCTGTTCACTCTCTATGCATTGCTAATTATATTAGGTAGGCGCTTTAGTACTAATAACAAATAGCGTCATTGCTATCACTTTCTAAACAGGCGCTTACAATTCTGCTAATAAAATTGCTACAGGCCTAAGACAGATACATAAACGAAAATGTCCACGATTCAGAGCTGTGCGGGATGTAATAAAAGTATCATAGCTAGCAATAGAGAAATAATGAAATGTTTCACTTGTTGCTCAGTTTATGATTTGGAATGCGCTAATATAACATCTAAACGATTCCATTCGATGATAAAAGACAGCAAATTAAATTGGAAATGCCCGCAGTGCCGATGCACTGAACCTAAGACCGGTAATACAAATACACCAATTCGTACCAATACTCAATGTGGGCAAGATATATCATATGTGACCACAAGAAACACACAGAAACCTCGTCGGAAATCTTCCGATGATACTCCGAATGCCGAAGCACATGTTTCTACGGATAATCTTCGCATACTAATAAGGGAAGAACTCAGTGCCGTTTTAAAGACGACTATAAATGAAATGGTTACTGTCCAACTAAAGTCAATAAAATAAATGGTATCCTTTGAAGAGACCCTTAATTTCTTTAACTCTGCATATGAAGATATGAAGATCTGCCTTGAAGCCAAATCGAAAACAATCGAGGCACTGGAGAGAGACAATGCCATCCTAAGACACACAGTGAAGGATATGGGTAACAGACTTGGAGTGGTGGAACAGTACCTTAGAGAAAACAACCTTGAGATAAACGGAGTACCGGAAGAGAACGCAGAAAATCTACCATGTCTAGTTACACAAATAGCTAACACTGTACAATGTCAAATAAATAATGATGATATTATCCACGTTACAAGAGTAGCCAAACAGTCTAGAGAAGGTAACCGCCCACGATCAATAATAGTTAAATTTAAAAACCGTACCCTACGCGACATACTACTTTCATCAACAATGAAGTTTAACAAGAACCAAGACCACCCTAAACTTAATAGCCACCATCTGGGTTATGGAGGTAAGCCTGTGCCGGTCTATGTATCGGAACATCTTAGTCCTGCAAACAAAACCCTGCATGCGGCTGCAAGAAGAAAAGCAAAGGAAACTGGATTTAAATTCGTCTGGATCAAGGATGGACGTATTTATGCGAGAAAGGACGAACAAAGTGCGGCAATCTACATACGCGACCAAGAAAGTCTGGCTTCAATATCTTAATTACACATGTTACATATAACTATATCCTATTATTAGATTGTAAAGTATATACTCATGGCTACAAATAATCTGATCGCGGAAATAGACGAAGTTAACATGCAGACAGCATTACGCATTGTAGAGCCAGAAAACTGTAAAAAATTGTTAAATATCACTGATAAATGCTTTAATATTGTTACACAAAACATACGAAGCCTGAACCATAACTATGATAATTTCATCGCGTATACTTCAAAATTCAATTTTGATTTAGATTTGATTATTTTTACCGAATGCTGGTTATCAAAAGGCTACAATACTCCAATCATGGAAAATTATTATAGTTATGCTTCAACAAAAATGTACAATCAAAACGATGGAGTAGTTGTTTATATAAGAAATGGTTTAGATTTTATGTTTTCGGAACCTGAATATGCTGTGGAATTTAATTGCGTAGTTGTGACTTGTAAAAAGGAACTTGCAGTTATATGCATATATAGGCCACCATCATTCCGTAACATTGACAATTTTATATCCTCTCTAAACGATGTCCTATGTAATTTCAAAGACTATACACAAATTATACTCCTGGGTGATATAAACATTGATATCACTGAATCTAATCTGGACAATCCATCATCAACGTACTTAAATCTCTTAGCATCACATAAGCTTATTGCTACCCATAATCAACCCACTAGGGAAAATACGTGTCTGGACCATAGTTTTGCTAAAATCCCTGCGCGCATAAATACTGCCATACTAGAGTCAACAATAACAGACCACAATTGCATACTTTTATCCATAAATAAATCGCCAAAACAATATGTACAGGAACGTAGAATATACTCAAAAATAAATTACAATGCCATATTAAACGAGCTGACTGAGACCAACTGGCTCGTATTATTTGCCGATAAAGACGTAAAAACCTGCACTGACATATTTATTAATAAGTTACAACAATTAATTAAGACGCATACTTCAACAATTAGAATAAAAAGAAAAGTCCGTAATATTAAACCGTGGATAACGCCAGGATTAATCCGATGCATAAAAAATAGAGATAGTCTGCACCTAAAACTGAGAAGGGATTCAGAAAACGTCATATTAAAGATTACATACCTACGTTACAGAAACACTTGCAACAAAATCATAAAAAACTTAAAAAATCAGTTCTACAGAAACGAAATGCAAAAGTATAAACATGATGCAAAAAAACAGTGGAATTTAATTAAAGATATCTGCAATTTCCCTAAAAATAAAAGTAATACACACAACTTATTAAGCATCAAAGATAATCCTAGTAAATCACTAAATAGCATAAATAATTACTTCGCTAACGTTGGCTCTAACCTAGCAAATGTAATTCTCGACAGACTAAATTGCGACGAACTTGACCTTGCCACAGCAGTAAATAAACTACCTAGCCCTTTGGACTCTTTCGCCCTGCTGCCTACTGACGAAAAGGAGATTAAAAGTATAATCATGTCATTAAAAAACAGCTCCAGCACTGGCTGGGATGGGATCCCTGTAAACATTTACAAGATTGGTGTAGATGTCTTGGCTCTACCTATTTCAATTATATGCAATGCTTGTTTCGACAGTGGAGTATTTCCGGATACTTTAAAAAAGGCGAAAATTATCCCAATCTATAAAAAAGGAGATAAATGTGATATAGTAAATTACAGGCCTATTTCGTTATTAACAAACTTATCTAAAATTATAGAAAAAGCAATAAACTATAGATTAAAAAAATATTTAGAGAGTAAAGAACTTATATCAAAAAATCAATTTGGATTTCGTACGCACAAATCAACGCAGGAAGCAATTCTTACCTTAACTTCACAAATTACTAAATCCCTAGATGCTAAAGATAAGTGCTTAGCTATATTTATCGATTTATCAAAAGCTTTTGACACCGTCTCAATACCTATACTAATTAATAAGCTTAATAAATTAGGAATCCGTGGCAAACCATTGAACCTCCTCACTGATTAGTTAACAAATAGAACACAAATAATAGAGGTAAGCGAACACCGAAGCCCTAACACGGAACGCATAACTTTTGGTGTCCCACAGGGCAGTGTCCTCGCACCGTCTCTCTTCATCGCTTACGTCAACGATCTCTGCAATTTGGACTTATTAAATGGAAATATTACTACTTATGCAGATGACACTGTATTATTTTTCCACGGTAAAACCTGGGACGATGTCTACTCAAGTGCTAACAAAGGACTAAACGCAGTAGCTAAATGGCTCGAAAACAATCTTCTCTCACTTAACCTGTCCAAAACCAATTATATAAACTTTAGTATCCGTTCCGATGGTCAACCTTTAAAGAATATAATACTACATCAGTGCAATAACCACAATGCACAAATAATAAATACTTCATGTAATTGCCCTACCCTCAGCTCAGTCACATCAATTAAATATTTAGGAATACAACTAGACAGTAACCTTAATTATAAAGCACATATAAACAGTGTATCATCGCGTGTTAGAAAATTTATTTTTATGTTCAAAACATTAAGATACATTTGTGACCCTAAACAATTAAAATCAATTTATCTGGCACTGTGTGAGTCCATTCTCGCATATGGCATTGTGTGTTGGGGGGGATGTTGCAAAACCACGCTACTACTCTTAGAAAGGGCTCAGCGTGCCGTGCTCAAAGTTATGAATTTTAAGCCTTTTCTATTTCCTACCACACAATTATACGAATTATCGGAGACCCTCACCGTAAGACAAATATTTATACTACAAACTACACTAGAACAACACAAAAATGTCTCCCATGCTGCATCCCTTATCAATAAAAGGCGCAGGGACAGAATTTTTACGGCCCCGCTCTGCAGAACAGCTTTCGCACAAAGATCAGTTATGTTTCTTGGACCCTATATATATAACAGACTTTCTAGAAATATTCCAAATCTTCCTAAGTTAACCAAAATAAAATGTAAACAAGCTATTTTTAATTACCTTAAATCTCTAGACTATGATTCCACTGAATACCTTCTCGATACCCTAGGTTATAAGTTCACTGAATCATAAGGATATTATTATTATCAACAGGGAAGAACTTGTACTTTTATATACCATCTCCACGTTTGTAACTTAGGACATTATTAGCACCGATGAACAGCTACCTTCTGAGATACAGTATACACTAGTTCAGAAGGTACGGAACTCTAATGCAAGAATAACCTATAGTTATAACTTAATTGCAACAGTTTTTATGTTAGCGGAAACACTTTAGTTTTAAGCATAATATAATGTAGTATAAGTTTCTCTCTCTCATATTGTAATAGGTTTATTTTCTGAAATAAAGAATTTGAATTTGAATTTGAATTTGAATTGACTCAGAAGGAGTGTATACAGAGAAAATCGCGCCTATGGCGGCCGTAGGCTAACTTGTCTGTGCTGCGCTGGCCTATGCAGTGTGTCATGTATCTATGTGAACTCTTTACCTCTAAAGTCACAGAAACAACTCAAACGATAGCACTACTAAATCAAGTATTCAAATCAAATTTCGATTAAGATTCAGTGCAAACCTTTATTCAATTTATACGAATTCCACGTCGGTAATTGGCTAGAACGTCATCATTCTGCCAAGCTATTGGGAGAGCCTTCGCGCAAGTAATTCACAAGTGGGCCCCTTGAGTAGTGTTGCTGAAACTGACAAGTCATACTGCAGGCTCTTAATTATAAATTATGCCCTTGTTGTGTTCGCGACTTAGTTTGTCGACGGTGCAATAAGATTTTTGGTAAGCGACTTGCTCGCTCGCTCGCTGTAATTTGTATTACAAATTCTCTTTAATTAGCATCGAGGGTCCTATTGCTGTTCTAAGAACGGGAAAATAAATAAGGAAAATTCGCTTTTCATGCAGGTGATAACCAAAAAGTCTAATAAGGCAGATATTCCTTTTTCGTTCAGAGGTTTTGTTTCGAAAATGTAAGGTTTTAGTAATTTGAAACTTACGTTATTCATAGCGATGTACTATGTAGACATGTACTTATGTAATTGACAATGTGAATCCTTGCGTTACTTACTGACTGACAGATACGCTACAGCCTAAACTATTGGGCGCAGGAAGCTGAAATTTGGCATGTATGTTCCTTGGGGGCCGTAAGGGTGCACTAAGAAGGGATTTCCCGAAATTCCCACGGGATCGGCCACAACGGGTAAATTTAAAAAAAATTGCAGACGTAGCTGCTGGCGTCCTCTAGTTGACAATGTGAGTTCCGATTTATGATTCGTATCGAATAAAGAAGTTTAATTTACTTACTAGCAATATCCCGGATACATTTAAGTCTTACATCCCGCAGAGCCCGGGGTCCACTTACAAAGGTCATTGGGCACCTTAGTATGGAAACTATACCCATGGCGGACACAAACGAAATATAGCAGAATGTATTCATCTATGGCTCTCATTGACTATTAGTCGCATTAATGTGAGCTACGGGAAACTCAAAAAATTCAAGTGTTATCTATATATATATATCCATACTCTTTATCTCTGAAAGTACTAATCCGATTTGAAAAATTCTTTTTGTGTGTGATAGCCACATTCATGAGAAAGGTTATAGGCTACTTTTTATCCCGAAATTCCCGCGGGATCACTGAATGAGGCCGAAAAAGTCGCGGTCGTCCGCTAATTAATTGATATAGGTAAGAAAAATAAAATGCTAATTCATAAAAAAAAAATATTCAATTTGATCCAAAGCAATCATAAGATCATTTAAAAAGGCAGCGGGTGCGTCTGTTGCTTCCTGGTGTATGGCCCAAGACAGATAATAAACAATGCTAGCGATATGGGTTCAGCTATTTAATGTGCGAAAAAAAACCTGTTCAATGTGCGAAAAAAGCCTGTTCCATGTGCGAAAGAGACATCGTATAACATATCTCTAAACATTAGCTCATCCATGCACCACGCTCTACGGTTTCGATATTATTTTTATGCCTTTATAAAATGAAATAAAAACCTTTGATATCGTTTGTTTTCTTCTTTAAAGGATCCTGTACATTTTTCTCCGACGATTTTTAATCAAACAATTGCATGCAATGAAAGGTCATATTATTCCCCTTTGTTTAAAACTATTTTGGTTAATGTCCGCCACTGTTTGCAAAGCGAGTCAGATATGCCCGATGACCTTTAACCAGATATGACGGAATATCAGATTTTCCACAGAATTTTTTTTTAACCAAGTGTGTCTACACACTTGGTTAAAAAAAAAACAAAATATCTGTGAGGAAAAACGAGCAATAAAACTCTCAAACGTTATTGATCATCGTCAGCCTGCATCAGTCCACTGCTGGACGTAAGCCTTTCCTACGGCACGCCAATTTTAAACTTATTACTTTGAAGAATTAGTGAATAGGTATAATTCATCAATTTCGTGGGTAATGAATAATTCAAAAGAGTAGATGTGCAGTTAGATCTTAAATTACCAAATACATTATTACGAAACATATGCTAATACTAATCTGTGTGACATATTCTTAGATTGAGTAAAATAAAATAGATCTAACACGACTTATAATACAAGTTCAGCAAAAAAAAAATAAAGTTCAAGCAAATACACGCTCTCACATCTCACATGGCGGCTTTACTAACATACTTATCAGTAAACATTCAATACATTATTTAACAAAACCTTTGAATAAAACTAAATAATGAACAAAAAATTTGAAAGTCAAATCATTTTTACCAAGGTGGGATATTTTAATAGATTGATTTATATTCTAATCACAAATGCAAAGGAGAATGACCAAATTTGTATAGAAGATGGGCTAAGTTTGCTTCTCGATGATTTGACCAGTAAAATATAGTAAATATACTCCTAATTAAATTAAGAAAAAATGAATACGATATTCGGCGGCAGTTCTTAGCTATCGGACATTAAAGATTTCAAATATTTTGAGGTTAAGTATTGTGATAGTTACATGATTTAATCATATAAATAGTAGTAAATTAGTTAATTATCGCCCGTGCTTCGAAAAGTACTTACGTTAAGCCGTCGGTCCCAGTTGTCATGAAGATCTTTCACCATCGTCGTTACGGGGAGTCAGTACCCTCCAATAAACCGATACTTACTGGTCTAAACCATACAATATCGCTTTCCCTTTGGGTTATGGCGGCCAGACTATGGAAAAGCTAATATTCTGTCACATCTGGTTAGACTAGTAAGCGGACCCAGGGCTCCTAGGCGTTAAAGTCTTGGATGCAACCGACATAACTCTAAGACGGTGATGATATGATTTAATCATATTACCGGAATTTATTAGAAGCATCTATGTATATTATAAAATATAGAAAATAGTTGTAAAAATAAGTGGAGCTACGAAACAAACGCTTGTACATTATATTAATTTGCGGTTTTTTCAGTCTGATAAATATTTCTTACTGAGAATTCTCAATACCATGTGGTACAATTAATGAGAATTTCAGTGAGGCTAGTTCGCAAACGATAAGCTCATTCCATTGGACCTTATTTCAAAGTTGGCATTAAAACAACACTGTTTTATGCTTAATAGGTAAATGAAACTCCGTTTTTATGTTATTCTTTATTTTATTTGTTATTATACCTAAATCTTCTTCAAATAAATCACCTCAAAATGAAGCAGGAGCTTGTTTAACGTATACCATAATGTGGTGCAGGTATGGCCTCAGAAGTTACAACAGCTTCAATTAATGTGTAGCATTCTAAACATAAGACTCCGTTCAATTCCTGAAACAAACAATTAAAGTAGTTTGAATATTCGGTGAGGAGAGCACGAGAGAATTGTAGGAATGGAGAAGAGAGGTAAACAACATTTACACAGACTGGCGCTATCCATGATGTTAAAATATTGAGCTCCGAATCAGATAGCTTGTCCAAAGAACGGGCTTGTTGCTGCCGAGGTACCGCAAAGGAAGAGTTAACATAACTGCAATCCTCACCACGGCTAGTTGTTCTAAGTCCAGATGACATAATTATTATGTTACCAATAAAGACTGTCTCATACTTTAGTCAACCCACGAGTCTTGATAACACGAAATAAACTTGTTTGGTCCACAAAGGATTGTTCATGTCAATATAAACGACAGTAAATTACTTATTTTCCAATAAAGAGATATGAACATAGGTGAAAAAGCAATTTGACAGTTTTCATGTCAAAATAACTGACGTAAGATCAGAGAGGTTGGACTAGAGCTGCGCGTCCACTGGATCGGAATCGGAGCGTACGGAGCGGACGGAGCATCGTCATTTACAAAATGCCGATGGGGTGCGTCCTCTGCATTCGGATTCAGCATCGGCAATTTAGGTATTTTTAAAGCAGGAGGATAGTGACGAGGATATTGTTGTAGATTAATTTTCGGAGAATATTATACATTTGATGAATATCATAAATAATGAATATCATAGATTTTTGGGTACATTCATATGACTCTAATAAAGTAATTAAAATATCGTCGTTCATCGTGAATAAGTATTTTTGCCTACAGTTTAATGCCGCAAACACGTCAGAACTTGAAACGCTCGGAATCCGTATGATGCATTCACTGCGGATGACGTCATCAGCACAAATACCGGTTTCAGGCGCAGAAATGCCGATCCAATGCACGCAGTTTCATAGAAATTAATACAAAGCAACAAATCCTTCCGCTCCGTACGTAGCGTACGGAGCGGACGGAGCGTCGTCATTTACAAAATGCCGATGGGGTGCGTCCACTGCATTCGGATTCAGCATCGGCAATTTAGGTATTTTTAAAGCAGGAGGATAGTGACGAGGATATTGTTGTAGATTAATTTTCGGAGAATATTATACATTTGATGAATATCATAAATAATGAATATCATAGATTTTTGGGTACATTCATATGACTCTACTAAAGTAATTAAAATATCGTCGTTCATCGTGAATAAGTATTTTTGCCTACAGTTTAATGCCGCAAACACGTCAGAACTTGAAACGCTCGGAATCCGAATGATGCGTTCACTGCGGATGACGTCATCAGCAGAAATACCGGTCTCTGGCGCGGAAATGCCGATCCAGTGCTCGCAGTTTCATAGAAATTAATACAAAGCAACAAATCCTTCCGCTCCGTACGCTCCGATTCCGATCCGGTGGACGTACAGCTTAGAGGTTATATTTCTTTGCGTAAGAAATTACAGATGCCAGTATAATAAAAATATATTCCTATATTTTCGATAAGTACAAAACATTATTTCGTGGGTAATAATTATGTTGCAAAAAGGATAAACATATTATTTAAAGAAAATATTTCATCACAATACATTTTTCAAAATATCATAAGATTTTGGTGTTATTTTGCTTATTAGAACTTTTGTTATGTCACCCTGTTTTCACTATGAATGTATTTTTTCCCTATTAAAAGGGTTTTTTAAGAAACTGTAAACATTTGCCCAAATATGCTAAATGAGTTTTGAATATAAAATGGCGATGTCACGACCGGAACAACGCAGATACTTTAAATTTGAACTAAAAAACCCCGTTTCGCTTTAAATTAAAATTAATATATATAAAATTATAAAATAAAAGAAGATTTTCTAGATATGAATGGTTTAGAAGCAAACGTGCCACAAAATAGCCCAGTTTTGGTCATTCTCCTTTATTATCTTAGCAAAAAAAAATTTGTTGCCTGTAAAGTCGGTATACGGGCGATAGTTTTACGTGACAACGACTTTGAGTGGTAAAATAATTTTAATGTGAATATTCATTCGTATAGTAGGAAGAAGGATGAAAGACGCGTGCCTTTCACTTTTTATGTCTGTCTCTCTCGCTCTTAGGCGGGACGCGTGCCTCTCACTCGCTCTCATTGTGAGCGCATAACGTGAGCGGAGCGTAACGCAGTTTCTTGAAGTGTCACCCGGCAAACCAATTTATAAGACGTTGTCACGTCAAAATATGTCACAATACTGCAAAAATAAGTAAAAGTGTAGGACCACCGTATGACCTTCATTTTGGCATCTTCGTACGCAAACAAAACGATAACCTTTTATAAAATGTGTGCGTATTTCGTGCACAGAGTTTTCAAAAGTAGTTTCCGGCGTCTTTCATTGTTATCTGATTCACATCTATGGCTGATAGAAAATATTGTCATTATTATTGTTTGTACGAATATCAGCTTTTCTTTAAATTTTTCAAACTCTACTGTGGTTGATCAAAAATCCTATGAATTTTTAAAATTCAGGTTGTGAAAATTGGTTGTAAGAGTATGTAATATACATGTCCATATAATTAATACTAGGGCTACATCACTCAAGTTTGAAAAATGTATGTGAGATAATATAATTTATCTGAGACAGAACAGTTTATTTTTACAAGGACATGTGCCTAAATAAAATTATTTATTGCCTCATAAGGTATGTTACCGTCGTACTATCGTTATCGCGGTCCACTTACTAGTTTAAACAGATATGACAGAATATAAGTTTCCCCCTTAAAGTATCTCTCTGAAAGCGATTGAAAATATATCATAAAGAACAATCAAATAAGTGGTGTATTAGATAAATATTGATCGAACCGACAACACAACATGGAAATAAATGAATTCTCGTTGCAGTCCAAAAAACAGTTTTCGAAGTCATATTTTGGGTGACACGCATGAATATCAAAACAAATTCTACACATGCAATAAATATTCATATTGTTTCTAAATTACGCTACAACATTCACGAATATAAAAAGAATTCAAACATGAGTGCTCTTGACGAAAGCTTTGCAACTAATATAATTATTACAAAAGCCAGCCAGCCAAGTCCACTTCGCGCTCCAAGTATCTAGTGTCCAAATGTTCATATGCCTCGGCTATTTTAGATCCATTCTATGCTGAGAGTTTTGATAGTGCACATCGTCTGAACAAATGTTTGCGTTTCCAACTCGCGTTACTGGATGAATTTCAGTCTCTACTAGTACTTGCGGTAGCTCGGTGTGTACAGAGAGCTGCAAAATATAGTCTTTGCTTTTTATCTAGCTTTTTGCGTTGTAATAATTTTATTTTCTTAATTATTATTGTACGGGATACGAAAGGCTGCTATAAAATTCGGATATTGATGCCTATGTCATAAAAGGTCAACGTAGGCACCCACGAAAGGTAGACGCGAAAGAGTGATTTTTAAATTCGTCACATGATGGGGTAGAATCAGGTATTGAAAGTTTGATTATAAATTCGCTAATTTTGAATCAAGCTCTATGAATATGGGTAGAAATCAATAAAAAGTCACCCATGCGTTTTTTGCAACTACAATGCTATTTGATGCAGTAGATATCAAGGTTAAGTATTTGTCGAAGAAGTCGATGAAAACGAAAACAGTTATGGTGTTTGTTCGATTGCAAAATTTCCGATCGTACTATGTTGCACATGGCCTCTATATAGATAGTCTATTACTTCAGTTGCAAACTTGTCAAAACAACAGTTCTGATCCAAGAAAGAGATATAGTTATGACGTATTTTATTAAAGAAACCAATATTTATTGACAAGTACAAGTATATCAATCTTTAATCTATTATACAGTCAGCACACAAAAGCTAGAAATCAATTCGTTTTTGTAACTGCATTGCCGATTTGCCGCACCTGTGATTTGTCTTCCAACTTCTGTGCTCGACAGTACATCGGAACAACAGGTAGCTTTTGTGGTGCTAAGGGTTATTTGTAAAGAAAACTTCTTAGGTTCTGCAAAGTTCTGAAGTATACCTCGTGGCGTAACGTAATCCTTGAAACGGTTGAAAGTAAGTTAAGATTCGTTGAAAGCTTTGTAAATATTGTAGATTTTATAAAAACAATGCAGTATTCTCAAAAGTAGTTTTCTAGGATAAATTTGTAATTTTATTTTTTGCCTTTGTGAAAAAGCACGTTAATGAGCGGTAAGGATAAGGAAGGACATTTATACCTCACATTCACTGTTATAAGTTTAATAAATAATTTCAACGTCAATTGTAATGTGTGTGATGCTGTTCATAATAAAACGGCAATTTTTAGCAACTTTTGCATTAGATAGGTTTGTATTAGGTAGAGCGCTAGTCTTTGATGGACAGACGTTTTTGGGACCAACTGTGGAAGGTCTTTGTGCGGTCTGTAGTGCGACAGCAGAGTAGGCAGCATGTTCAATATGAAAAGACGAATGGTGGAGATTTCAACATTAGTTTTGCTTGCCATAGGTGACTGAAGATCTTATATACTCTCAGACAGCACGAACGATAGAACGTTATCTAGATCATAAATAGGCGAAGCAAACAAAGGTAACACCTTCTAGCCGCACCTCTGCGATGAACAAGAAATACCTATATAGATTAGGCAAAAATACTAGTTTCGCCATTTACAAGAGTGGCATCATTATGTATTTAAAGGCATACTATTGATCCGAGCCACAATTAAATTTATTTTGAGATTCAAATGTGTTACTTCGTGATCCTGAATTCGGAGGAGAATAAAATTAAATGATTAAGTAAAATAAAGTTAAAAAGTTGATATAAATCTTCATCTTACAGAATTGCGCAGTATTATCCTGAGTCTGGAGGCTGGAGTCCTGAGGAATAAATATAGGCTTCCAAGGAAACATTATAAAATACCTAAATAAAAAATTCAGCTACCGAGATAGTTAAAGGCGTTGCCCTGGCAACAAATTTGCCAGTAAGGTGACTCGTCAGTACTCGGCGGAAATTGTAGAAAACTAAAAGAGTAGTCGGGTGAGTCAAAATTGCCTTTTCGTGTTTTTTATACTAACTCGCTCAGTTAATTCTAAAACAGATTTTTTATTGCTTTTGTTAGGAGATAAGCGCTCACCACCTGGTTGCAACAATTGTGTGTGTTGATGTTGAAAATTCGATCAGATTAGTGGCAAATGATGAAGTGCGAAGGGCGTGAAAATGTAATTAATCACTGCTACGAGGCGTGAGTGCATGGCATTATGTTTGGCAAATCAGTGTCACTTTGTCATCTGTAGTAATTGCCTAGTCATTGCGCGTTTGTGTGTGATTATTCCTTACAGCCTGGCCACAACAGTTGGGTGCCGTAAACTATCATCAATAAACATAGCTAGATATCAAAATAGTTTCTTTAATTCAACTAAGAACTTTTTCTATCTTTTGTTCCTTTCGTGTGTATCCCAATTCTTTAGTCAAAATTCATAGCCTAACGATTCTAGTCTTGAGACAAGAATCAGTACTGACCGCAAAAGCCTGAACGCAATCAGAATAACGATACGATGTATACATAGAGTATGATGATAAAAAACAAATAACTAAATTATACATAATGTAAAAGTATTAATTTTGAAGAGAATACAAGATCATATCAGTATATTTTATATTATGTATGAAAACATATGGTAAATTATACTTTCAAAATAAAATTAATAAATTCATGAAAATAAAAAGGTCGACGTTATACATTTTAGCTAAAAAGCACAACGTACGTGCCGCATGAGTTAAAATTTAGCTTGCGTGTCTTGGTATAAAGATATGCATTCACGTGTGACTTACATGAGACCACAATTTTATTATATCACTCGACGAAGAAAAGGTTGAACGTAACTTGTGAATAATTCATAAGTCTTTAGGTGCCACAAATCTAATATGACGTAAACGAACCGAGAATTTTGTAAATGAACCCGCGAAACCAAGTGATATCGAAGTGAACATGAACGGAGATAAGTTTTCTTGGCAAAAATATCGCTTATATTTCAACTATCGAGACTACTAGATGTTGAGCAAGAATTCAACTGCTTGATATTTGGTAGAATATTGGATTTGTTAGGCAATTTCTGTTGCTCAGATTACTGTTTTATGATACACTTGCTTTTGCCCGCCATTTCACCCAGGTGTGAGTAGGTTATCGAGACATAAGGTAGGTCATGTATTATTCTGACGTGTAAGCTATATTAGGTACCACAAAGCTAACAATAAACAAATACATCCACCCATTCATTCTCACAAACTTTCACAAATTTAACGAACATGTAACTATTGCTGTTTACTTCTCGTCAAACGAAATGAAACGAAAATTGTTAAAACAGGCCAATTTACAGAATCTGCTTTCAATTTATATGTTCACTCCTTAGGTTCTAGACAGGCGGACCGCATTTCAACTGCAATCCAACCGCAACTTGCAGTTCGGACTGCACGTTTGGTTTGCAGTTCTATTGCAGTCGTGTCAACTGCATTCAAACAGCATCCGGAATTAGCGGTTGGATTGCAGTTGAAATGCGATCCGTCTGTCTAGAGCCTAACGTTTATCTTTCATACAAAATAAAGTGAGTGCTCTTTTCTATTCTGCAATATCTCTTCGCGGTTTAACAACGCGGCAACATGCAGAGAACTTTAGTTATTGTTGTGGTTTACAGGAAAGCAACGGATACGAATAGAAGAATACACTGTTTTTCTAGTTAAATTGAGAGACATTTAATTTTGTGAACTAAAATATTTATTAGTAATGTTAATAACCAGGTATTTCTATTTCATTCGAAATATTTGTTGCTTTTGTTTGAATAAAATATAGCTTGCTGAACGGTGAACGAAAACTGGTGAGGGAACCTGCATCTATGAGAGTACTCTATAATGTTCTCGAAAGACATGTGAAGTCTGCCAAATCGCACTTGGCCGGCGTGGTGGATTCTGCCCTAAGCCTCATAACGAGAAGGAGTCATGTGTGGAGCAGGTCATCCACAAAGTTTAAAACCAAAAAAATAAATAAAGGACTTTTAATAATAAGTCTAAATAAGAATAAAGTAATTCTATAAGCCGTATCAACTAAAATGCTTAGGTACAACTCCGTGAAATTACAGAACATCATCTGTAACATTTAATTAACAAACAATTTCGTCAGGCTCACAATTTTATAACGCTACCTGAACTTAAGTAAATACTAAATCCCTTAACTGAGGTGTAGTTTCAAATTTTGGATTCCACAAGAGATTAATTTAAGTTGGTTAATTAAAGCTCTTATAGCATTAAATAAAGCTGTATTTTACAAGGAACAAATGGTGTCTTTGCTTGATTAGGATGTTTAGTTGTATTCGAATTAATAGAAACCAAAAGAACACTTACATAGATCTTTAATCAGGTGCTGTTGACGTCCAACTTTTATAGATATCGGTACCATGTGCAAAAAATTATGCTACAGACCTTACAGGTCGAAGTTAGGAAAATAAGATAAAATGTCAATGTGCGGTCTGGGCATAAAATAATTGCCAAATATTCCATAAAATTTTGTGAACTATGGCTACGTAACCATTATGTAGATACTATCGTCTTAAAATAGCCAAGCCTTTCTATTATGCCGATTTTATTATTCAATTCAAGCAATGCTGACTGCCTCCGTGGTCCAGTGGATAGCGTATGCGATTGCTGATCGGAGGTCCCGGGTTCTATTCCCGGGTCGGGAAAAAGTGTTACTGGGTTTTCCGAATTCTTACTAACAGCACGGAGTCTGGTGATATGCCCGGTAACGGCAATAGGCTCGCCCCCTATTACGTGGGACGTAAAAATTCATGGCGAAATGTGGGTGTAATATTACACCTCTGCCTACCCCTTCGGGGATACAGGCGTGAGCCTATTCAAGCAATGCTTACCTACTAATGCTTTACCTACGTTTGCTTATACAATCCGTAATTATACTTGGCTATATTGATAATTACATGCACAATATTTACTTTCTTACATCGTAACGTCCTTTTTGTTTGTTTTGGCGATTCGCATAACGAGATCGGACACCATGTTTGTGGTGCCAGATTCTGTCGAAAGTTAAATTTGTAAACAATATTTTCGAAGCTAACCCCATTTCAAGAGTTATTTTAGGGAAACCAATTTAGTACAAGTATAGAGAAATGTGTGTGTAATATGTGTATATGTGTGAAGGCCCTTGTGTGGCACCTTGTTCGCGGTATAGTTCATGTGTATACGGCGGCTTGCCTGGTCATAGTAAGTAAAAATTGGCGCTAAGACACGACTGCTAGTAACATAAAAGAAAATCGGGGTCCAGAAGTCGTCAAATACGGTTATGTTAAGTGTAAAATCGTCTTGATCAATTCCTTTGTATTTAATACTGAAACGAGAATATAAAAATTAAACATAATACTAAATGAATCTTAAATTTCGTGTTGCAACCAATTCAACCAAGCTTAAATTATGCACAGTCAATTATTTATTTTGTCAACCGTCGCCACTCAATAATAAGCCAAAATGTATATTCTTACCGCCAGCAGCACTGCACTTATGGCAGTGGAAGATAAACGGTTCACAAAAGGATTTATTCGAGCTCTCATACAGCCAGCTTAAAACAAAACTAGGTGGTATACATTTGAAGCTCTTTACCTCACACTTGAAGTTTCAAAAGCGCATGATACACCTTTAGTTTGTTCATTATTATAAAGTCTTGTGTTTTTTGTGGTTGTGATTCATTAGATAATAAAGCCGAATAAACACAAAGGGTAAAGTGAGCAAATAAGAGAGAAAGTTACAACGAAGACAAATAAATAGAAACAAGACTATCAATAAAAGGAATATAAGTTTATCAAAATAAACCATGTTGGTACCTTTAAAACACGACATATACAATTTATTTTATTAATATCCACAACAAAGTATTTACCAATTACTCTACCATTGAAAGTCAATCTACCTCTAAATAATTCATACGTGGACTCTACAAACGATTGCAATCGAAATAATCTTGTACTCCCTGAGCACGTACTGTTCCAAGATAAGTGAAGAGCGTCTTCTTTGCTCTGGCAACAAAACGACTTCTTCTGTCAGACCAGGCTATGGTCAAAGATGAATATCGTTGCGCCGTATTTTTAGATATCGAATTCTAATTAGTTAGACTTAATTGTCAGCATGCATTTTTTTACGATTAACACGCTCGGCGCCATGTGTATCCTTTTGTCACACAGTGTTCTGAGAAAATGTGTTTTCAAAAGTATACACATTCCTTCATTTTATAAAATCACTGTGTATCCTTTTGAAACACATTTTCTATACATTTAATATGCAAAAACGAAAGCCCTGGCCCAGCAGATTGTTATGGCGTAAGTAGTCTGGGAAATGGATATTTTACAAAAAAGTTATGCGGTTTTTGAATATTTGGTCATTTGTCTGGATCCCTACGCACATTATAAATAAAACTATTTGTACATATAAGTGTTTTTATTACAAAATCTTTTGATATGGCACTGGAAATCAAAATTTAAATGCAATTAAACTTACAAAATAACAAAAAAATCAATGAAACGCATTGAAACAGTTTTTACAAAAGGCCACTTCACAAATAGAACATTTAGTTACCACTTGGGCAGCTTTTCAAAGCTTTCCATCAATAAATTTCCCTTCTCTTCCGTATTTTTTATAACACTCAGAGCAAAGAGCTTTCTTTTTCACGCCGTCTTTCATATTTGTGACCAGGTAGTGTTTGCTATCAGTTGAGCTCGGTGCAGATGATGTACCGGGTATTGCAGATCTGGACTTTTCAATCAAACTTGTGATGACCTGCTCACGAAACTCCGTAATAGTTAGCTTCTTTTTATGGGTATATTGATTATATATGAAATGAGCGTTGACCAAGCTTGTACCCAACAAAATTTCAAAAAACAGTTTATAATACCATTTGGTGCATCTACGCAAAGCTGACCCATATGTTGCCATTTGGTCACTGACATCGTTGGACGATTTATCCAGGTTATAATCTTCAATACGTGCAGGTTTACTTATCCTGTCACCTCTGTTGTTTTGTTTGATCACAGTTTTCGAAATGGAAAAATATATTTTAGTGTGGTTTACGTGATTTTCATTCGTGTGACATTTGGATACACATGGCCTGGGAAGTATGCATCTTACAATAAACTATTTCCCAGGCCACGTGTATCCAAATGTCACACAGCTGAAATTCCTGTAGAAAAAAATGAAAACTTTTAGGTGTCAATGAAAAAGATGTTTAGAACGTAATTTTAAGCCCATCCCAATAAGAAAACAAAATGGTAAAAAAAATGATGGAATTCCCAAAAAGGGCTTGGCGGTGAGCGTGTTAAAATAGAGAGAAACATGCAACCCTATGCTATTAATACGTACTAGAGCTTAATATACCGGATCCCAGTTCATTACTTAACAAAGTTCGAAGTCGTGGAATAATCGTGTGCAATTTTAATTCGGCCTCTGAGTCAGCGTTTCCGATCGATGAATGCTTAATGCGTTGTGATTGGAACGTGTTGTGGGAGAGTTTAAACTTCATTGGGTTTATTAGCATTCACGAATATATGCAATTTGTTCTTAATTTTCTAGCAGGAATTACGAGAGTATAAAACTATATATAGCTTGTGCTGTTGTGAATCATTGCGGGCGTCTTGATATAATATCTACACCGAGTAGCAAAGCAAGCAACGGGAATATTTGCTTTGCTTTCCCTCTCTTTAGAAGATGGTAGCCATAGTAGGTACATTTACATATTAACAGAAATGCTATTGCTATTTAGCAGAATAATACTGATATTGCTGTGTAGCAATATTAAATGATTATTATAAAATACAATTTTACGTACTTTATTTACCTAGCACTTTACTCGTTAGAGCAAACCCCACACAATTTTATCCTTCAAATATATTGAAGTCTAGAAATAGAAAAACTTGAATCATAAAGTGGAAATAATCAATTTTGTCGGCGCCACCCGGCGGGACGACAGTTTCATTGTTTTGTCATTCAATACAATGCTTGTGGCCTTGTGGGAGTTCGTGGCGTTCTTGTTATCAACATCGTCTAAGGAGCCAAATCTATGAAACCGGAGAAACGGCCCAGGACCGCTGCGCAGTGCTATTGTATTGGTATATGTGTGCGTATACAATATTGTTTTTATTGTTTCCTTGGCGTTTAGATATTGTAGAGAAACAGGTCGTTTATTATATCTTATCAGCATTTTTGGAATATTCTATTGCACTCTTACAGAGATTGTTAAGATTTAGGCACTTCGGGACCAATATGGAATTTTGAAGGAGGCCATGTTAAAATTTCAACGCTCAAAGGGCCTAGTGCGAGTTTGCACACGATTGTCACGGTGACGATAGCCTAGTCGTAGAGAACAGTAAAATTTTCATACATTTTCTAACAGCGCCCCCAACGGAGAGCAGCGATCGAAAGAGACCGCTAGGGGGCGCATTTAGAAAATGTATAAAAATTTTATTGTTATCTACGACTAGGCTATCGTCACCGTGACAATCGTGTGCAAACACGTACTAGATACCTCTGCTGTGATGTTAATACTTGGCGACTATTGCAAATAGACGAGAACTGTAGGACGAGTGTCATCAAATTCTTTAAAAATGGCTTTATTTGCATAAAATGAGTCATGAATGTTAACATGGTAGAATAACATGAAAATTAAAGACAATATTTACAAATCAAGTAAGCCATTGAAAATATTTATCATAAATCGTATTTTTCGTGTGGAACATTCAGAACTGTCCAGCAATTAGAGAATTCAATTGAAAAAATTATTGACAATAGGCAACAAATCGATATTGTTTTGTCCGACGATTAATGAATTGCTTTTGTGTCTATTCATCTCGCGGTGAACGGAGTCCGCCCGCGATGTAGGGCTATGTGAATTGTTTTTATTCAAAGTGTGGTTTTTTTTCATGTGGAGTTGATATTTTGTGATGGATCAATGATATTTTATAATAAACTAATTAATTTTGATTTTTTCTTATAGCGTCACGCCTGAATGCCCGAAGGGATAGGCTGAGGAATAATATTACATCCACATTTCGCTATATAATTTATAGGTCCCATGTAATAGGAGGCGAGCCAATTGCGGTTACCGGGCACATTGTCAGACTCCGTGCTGCTAATGGGAATTCGTAAAAACTCACTAACACTTTTGCTAAACCCAGGATACACTATCCACTGGTCCACGGAGGAAGTAATCTTAAGTAATTTTATCAAAACTTCCTCCACCCGCTTAAGTATCGGTTATCGTGATAAAAGGTGGTAGTTATTCATATATTATTAAGGAAATTGTTCCCGTCGACTAGGCTATCATCCACCGTGACGATCGAGTGCAAACTCGTACTAGATCCTCTGTAGTTTGCACTCGATTGTCGCGGTGACTTGTCAAGGAGGGACAATTCCCACACATTGACCTAATGCTCCTTGGCGCTCTATAGTGATAGCTACTATCCGCTAGGGGCGCTTTTAAAAATGTCTTAAAATGTATCGTAATTTTTCCCATCGACTCGTCACTACTAGTCTCGGTTAAGGTTTCGAAATACGTCGCCGTTTTTAGGGGTTCTGAGTGATTGGGAGGGGAGGGAGGAGGTCTCGGAAACACCCCTCACCATTTTCACTTGCCGGAAATACTTGGTTTCCTCTGGAAAAAGAAATTATCTCCAAACATCGGTGTGTACGGCACTGCCAACTTCCGCATTCTTCACACTATTTTAATAAACTAAGGTTGACGGACGTCCTATTTTCGGATTAAGGGTCAAAAGAGAACCTAACATAACCTATTTAGTTACTTATTACAGTCGCACCTAACCCTAGGTACTCGAAAACAATGACGCACAAATTTGACATTAGCTGTCAATATACTTCATACAAGATTCTTGTAAGCCGTATCTGGGAATCCTGTCAAAACACGCTCTCAAGTCTGAGATGCAACAATTCAAAAATACTTGGTTTCCTCTGGAAAAAAAAAATATCTCCAAACATCGGTGTGTATGGCACTGCCAACTTCCGCATTCTTCACACTATTTTAATAAACTAAGGTTGACGGACGTCCTATTTTCGGATTAAGGGTCAAAAGAGAACCTAACATAACCTATTTAGTTACTTATTACAGTCGCACCTAACCCTAGGTACTCGAAAACAATGACGCACAAATTTGACATTAGCTGTCAATATACTTCATACAAGATTCTTGTAAGCCGTATCTGGGAATCCTGTCAAAACACGCTCTCAAGTCTGAGATGCAGCAATTCAAAAATACTTGGTTTCCTCTGGAAAAAAAAATTATCTCCAAACATCGGTGTGTATGGCACTGCCAACTTCCGCATTCTTCACACTATTTTAATAAACTAAGGTTGACGGACGTCCTATTTTCGGATTAAGGGTCAAAAGAGAACCTAACATAACCTATTTAGTTACTTATTACAGTCGCACCTAACCCTAGGTACTCGAAAACAATGACGCACAAATTTGACATTAGCTGTCAATATAATTCATACAAGATTCTTGTAAGCCGTATCTTTTTTTTTTTTTTTTTTTTTTTGTTTTACGAGGTGGAAAATCCCTTCGGATCTCCGACTCTTGGGGGAAATAAGAGCCGGAGTATGTGGTGTTTCCACTAAAAACCACCTCGACTTCCGCCATGTACCCGTGTGTCGGAGGGTGGGGCATCACCAAAGCACTCGTCGCCACCCTCCGACGGGTATTGGCCCGCCAGATGGTCAGGCAGGCCCCGAACAAAACCCCCTTGGCGACAGATTAAGGTGTTGGACTCCGCCGCCAAAACGCCCAGCGGCCGCAGAGGATAGGGAGGACGGCAACGCAACACCGCATCTCCTCTTCCTCTGCGGCCCCACCACGACGCATCGAATGGTGCGCCCCCATTTGGTCGCGGGAGATAGGGCGCGCGGCAACGCAACACCGACACGCCTCTCCTCCCGCGACCGCACCCGACTGCGAGGGACAGACAGAACTGTCCCCCGCACCCGCACCGTTGGACGCATCCTGCGCAGGCCCCTCCAAGCCCACGCGGAGCGTCCCCTCCTGGATCCCTCTTAGCTTCACCGCGGGTGACCAATCCACGGTTACTGAGCCCCCCCACCACGACAAGGTGGAGATCCCACGGGGGGGTGTAAGCCGTATCTGGGAATCCTGTCAAAACACGCTCTCAAGTCTGAGATGCAACAATTCAAAAATACATAACTAACTTAAAGAAAACTTGAATTATTTGAGCAGACAGACAAATTAAAACGAATATCATCCCACCCAATCTATTTAAAATGTCTATTGTAATCTCTCGCACAAAATAAATAAAACTTATTTATGGAATCAACTTTAATATTTTCGATGCATAAACATTAACTTTTTACATTTTAATATTAAAAGTTTAAGTTCTTATTGTATACAATATTTACCCTTTAAGTTTATTCTGTTGTGTATTAGAACTTTTTGTACTATGAGTAATGAATATTCGCTTAATCCATCAAAATAGTGTTTCATCAATTACTTGGTGTCAAATAAATGACCTTTGGTTCACCGAACTCTTTAATAAATGTACTAAGCTTGGTCGAGCATGATATTGCTGCTGCTTTTTTAGCCATTCATGTTAAAATTCTGACTGACTAGCTTTTGCCCGCGTGGCGGTCACCTATTGGGGTAAAAGGTAACCTGTTTCACTATTCTGATCATTCAGTTATATTACTGCAAAGTTGCATTAATAATAATATTCCTTTTGTAGTTTTTGCTTGAAAGAGATACAAACATCCATCCTTCCAAACTTTTACTTTTATAATAATAGTGAAAAGTATAGGTACATTTTAACTGAGGTTTTAATCAGTGTATGAATTCATGTTATGCTTAAAATGAAATCCAGGTGTAGCTTCACATCTATGGGTTAGGACCAAATTTTTGACGGATTCAGATAGACTGTGGTGTCCGATCCATAAGTGACCAAACTTAGCGTACTTTACATGCTTTAAAACAATGTTGGACATTTGCTAAATGTTATCTATATGTATTGTTAACAGTATCACTAAACAAGTAACAAAATTAAAGCATAATTTTCTCAAAAAAAAATTAAAACCAAGCTCGGTGTTTTTTTGCGCCATACAAACTACGCATGTCCTTGTTTGACTACCTATGAATATTATTGTCACTGTTTTTTTTTAACGTGAGCTACCTTTTATCTTTTAATATTATTACAGCCTTATAAACACCAGCTATCGTTTTTATAAGCATTCGCAAAATAAACATTGTTATTCTAGTTTTTACAAATAATTTTATAAACGTCCCAAAATTGTTTCCGTTGTAACACTCCTGTTGTGCTACACCATAATTTCGGAACTAAAAAACCTACTGTGGAATTTTCTTGATTATTTAGTAGTGCAACATCGGTTTCAAGTGCTGGCAACAAAATCGGGATAAACCGCAATGTTGTTTAATTGTCATTACGAATTTTGTGTTTGTCATCTGCATGTGTCGTTAAGATTTCCGGACTTAAGGTGAGTAAATTATTAATATTTTTTATGATTTTCTAGATATAGAATTATATTTATAAAGCCTCTTTAACTTATTTGTCGAAAGGCATGTCGAAATTTTCAATTCTTAGTTAAATTTGTGAATTATTGCAACTTTTAGGTTACGTCGTGATAAAATTTTATTCCATTGTGAGATTTGTGACACGAAATTGTGCGACGTGTCACAAGGGAAATTTCTAAAGCTATGTTTACAATAATTCAACTCCATTTAGCTACCTACGAGTATGATTCGAATTATTGCTCAAATATTAATTATTATTTTTACCTTACTATGCCGAAGCTCAAAAGGAAGGTAATGGTTTTAATTGGTACGTTTTTATGCCTGTCTGTATTTTACCTCCTAGATGCTACATTATATAAACATCATTAGGTCCGCGGCTGTTCCGCGAGTGACACTGGCTGTTAATATAATACTCATGGAATGAAGTGTACTGTATTTTAATAAATTAGTTATAAATATAATATTTTTTTTTGCCAGTTTTTTGTCAAACTATATTTTCTTGTATGTTCTGCTTTCCTTCAACCTCTTTAATGTTTTATTAGTAAATTGAAAATACCTAGGTACTTTTGAGCATGTTGTTGTAAAAGTGTTTTTTGATCAACTCCTTAAGAGCATGAGTCATTCTGATAGGTTTTCTCATTCATTTCTCACAAAAGGTCACTTTTGTGAGCTAACACGTTTGTCCAAGATGTTTTTGCAGACCTTGTTTCTTTTTTTTTCAGATGACTTTATCATCGGCAGAAAAAGTCACAAGTACCGATAAAAACTTAAACATGAAAATCCTGAAAAAAATTATAAATGTTATTTGTACGGCTGTTATTTTATTAAATATTTCTTGATTTTTTATAATTTTTATTTATTCCACTTACCTACCTAAAATCTTAAGACCATATACACACACCCTAACAATTCCACTGTGCTACATTTATTCTCCAATGTGACACATTCCGTTGTGATTTCCGTTGTGCGAATCCGTCAAAAATTTGGTCCTCACCCATATAAGAATTAAAATATTATAAATTCTTGCCTAAGGCTGGATTTTATTCGATTAAAGTAGCAGCAGAAACTAATATGTCTGTAGTCACACCAAAATGTAAATATTTTAAAGTAATTCTAAATAACATTAGGTTTCCTACAAAAATAGACGACCATCTGACCTTCGCAATTCAATAGGATAGTTTTTCTATATATAGCAATGTACCCTGTGGGGATAGCCAAAATCGAATGAATCATATTTAATTTTCCTTATGAATGTGTATTAATGTGTTTCACACAAAAACCAATTCTTTTCTGAAAAATCCACTTGAATCTCAGTAAGACTAATTTCGCCGTGTCTAAATACAAACCTTGTACATTTCAATATTCTTAGAACAAACAGAACCCTACCTACCAACTGTAGCTGTCATAAAAATCTTTGAAAAGTGGGGTGTGTTATTTGTAAATAAGAAGTGATAAAAAGTGTCATTTCCATTGTCATAAAACCTGCATAAAATTTATTTTGAAGAGCATTTTATGAGTTTTCTCATAACTACTAAACATTGGCTAAGTAGATAAAAATATAAAGAAGAAGAAGAATAAAGAATAGCTAGATGTAGATTCATAGATAATGAAAAGTAGCATCTAATATCACACGTTCATTGTTTAGAGGTAAGTACATTGATTTGCGTTCGTAGTAATATTGATGTGTGTTAATATTGTAAAGAGTAGAATTCGAAACCATTCGATCATAATCAATAGGCTATATCTAGTTCCGCTATCGCTAATTTATATAATCCTACAACCACACTGTCACACATAAACGCACGAAAATGTTGTACCCGTCTGATTTTAATTCATGTTTTGTAAATGACATCGAACACTGTATTCTCTATTGACATGATAAATATATAAAGAAATGACTAATAGTAAATCCCGGTATCACGGATCACTTAACAAATTGTCAATCAACGGGCAGAAATACACTCAGACTCGAAACAACAATTTGAGGATTAGCCAAAATTGTCTATATAGAACCCTCAAGACGGTGTGAGTGTCTCCTGACAGACAGCACAGTACTGTAGACCACCAGTACGCCAACAGCAACTTGGCACACGCAAAATTATTTCTACTATACCAATTCTAATGTCTTACCTATCGTCAGATGGCCGATAAATCAATCAATCAATCAGCCTATCGCAGTCCATTGCTGGACATAGGACTCTCCCAAAATGCGCTACAGCATGCGCCGCGCTACCACAATATGATATACATATAATATGACATACATTTATAAAGACATATTGAAGAAAGAATCATAGCACCCAGGCATGAATACATTAATATCAAATATTTTGTAGATAATATACATTGTGACTGTGAAGTTTATTGTTCAGAGACAAGTATTTAATTTAATATACGACTCGTTCACACCACAAGTATGGCAAACAAAATCTCTTAAAACAAATGTAACGTCGATAAATAAAAAGGCGAAGTGAAAGTCAAAACTATTTATTAAGTCGAGGCTTAATACAAATGGCCACTGTCTTCACTTAGTCTTGGAAAAAAGATTCATAGTTTCAAAATTAAGTACATTGTTTGCAAAAATAACAATCTAAGCAACATTATAAAGAGAATTGCCGGGTAAATGTTATTTGGTAAGGTATCATAAAATATTATATACCTACTCTTTCTACGTGTAAAGAAAACACAATTTCAGATTTTAATAAATATTTACGTTATTTAGACATTTACATAAGTGAAAATGTTTACATATTCTCACTTTGCCAAGAGACATTAACAAGTACCTTGAGTATACAATGATTCATTGCAACCTCTCTAAATAACTCTACTAACAACAATTTCCAAACATTTTCTAAATGCGCCCTCTAGCGGTCTCTATCGATCGCTACTCTCCGTTAGGGGCGCTTTTACAAAATTTATGGTAATTGTTCCCGTCGACTAGGCTATCGTCCATCGTGACGATCGAGTGCAAACTCGTACTAGATCCTCTGAAGTAGTGGTCACGTACCGGACATTGCACCTGAGGTAGGCCTCTGACAAGGTAGACCAATGACGATCTTGTCGCAATCGCGGCAAGCGGTTTCCATGCGAGCAACTCATCATCTCTATGTTCAAAGCCTGGTAGAAACCTGTATTCAGCAGTGGCCGTCTTTCAGCTGAGATGAAGATGATCATGATGTATAGCTACGGCTCGTTCAGTTAATAAGAACCCCGCAGATCTTATCACTTGATAATAAAAGCAAGCAATAAAAAATAGGTTCTATATACAAACAGAATTTTCAAAATGTCAAACTCAAATTCAAATAATTTTATTTTGTGAACACTGGTTTACAAGTTGTTATACAATTTTATATATAGTGCGCTCCATGTCCCGCCGATAGGCATACAGAATATAAGATGGCATCATTAAAATATAATATGTAACTGAGATAATATTCAATTTCAAATTAATATGACATGCAATTACAAAATTAGTTCATTATAAATGTTAATTTTCAAATGTCACAACAATACGAAATATATAGAATTAAAAAGGTCAATTTTAAAATGTCATAATAATTAGATAGGTATGTCAAACAAAAATGTCACAAAGCTAAGTAAATGATAGGTCTTGCTCAAAGAGATTGGATATATATACATAGAGGTAATCCTAGTACTTACAAATTGAACACAGTCAACTGACGTGTAAGATACAATTTAGACAATATTATGCCATCAAATTATATAACCTTAGTGATTTTTCTTTTATGACTGTTCTGACATGATTTTGAATTTAGCCGTATAATATTTATATGGACATTGTCAAGTGTTGTAAAAAATCTTATCGATATGTCTATCCACCGTATATTTTTAAAAGAAAATTCTGTGCCAACATTACTCCTCCCTTCTAAACGTATCAGTGTGAGTGTTTAAATAATTACTTGCTAATAACTAAAATATCAGCAACAGTAAGGCATTTTCGGAATTCATCCGTTTTCAAATTTGATTGAACATTCTCTAGAAAATAAATTGTTTGATGATCACAGATTTTTATTGATAAAGTGCATTAAACAAACATATTAGAAAATTAGAATCCATCATATAACAAAAAAAAATAATGCATCTGTAGAAAATATCTGATCTGACAGTAATATTTAAAGGACAGTAATTTGAGGGGTTTTGTCTGATTTATCTATTTTAAGTAAATTTTTATGTTTTTTGCTTGATAAAATCCATGTCGACTATGTCCTATCCTTGTAAAGAATTAATTTGGATATGCCATTCTCAGTTATCATAATGCTTAAGCTATGAGTTTTGCTTTTTTCTTAATTATTTGCTTTCTCTAATTAAAATATATTATTTGGGGGTGATGATTTATTTATTTATTTAATATTTATTAATCCCACTTCCAGCTATCATTACAGCTGAAAAACAAACTATAAATAAGTATAAATAAACATTTATGCCGAGGGCATCGTATGAGGCGCCTAAGAGAAACACAAGAGAAGGAAATCTCGAAATAAAACCCTATACGAATACGTCTGGCTAGTGTGGTATAAAAGTAGGCCAAACCTCCACCACGGAAGGTTTAATACCAGCAGTGGACTGGAAAAGGCTGTTGATGCGTAAAGAAAAATACCATGAAAATTAGAAAATAACGCCTCGAAAGATTATGTGCTACTGTTTACCCATTTGAAACAAAAATATGTAAGTTCAGTTTAAAAATGCAAGTTTGTGTAATAATTATTTAAAGACTGTCCATCAACTAGCGTTCTGACTGCTGTGGACACATAGTTACGGAATTTAAAATGTATAACATATAAATAATATACTTTACAAGTCCGTTTGATTTTGAACCTATATTGAAACTTTAATCGATATCGATAGCGGATTTGCTCAGTCACTATTAAATAAAAAAGTTACGATATTTGTGTTCAAATTGTCTTTAGCCCTAACTGACAAACAGAGTGCCATCTTCTTCTGGCAACTCTAATTTATCATATGAGTGAAGAGTGTAGCTATATTCAATTTGTTCTAAAAAATATCGCTCCTTCCATGCTTCAGTTATTATTCTGTGGTCTTGCTGCAATAAAATGTCATTTAAAAATTCATTAATAGAATAATATGCTTAGTTAACTAATAGGCCAAATAATTTATGTTTAAATTTATTGATACACTTACTCAAAATTATTTGTTTTGGTAAATTATTAAATATTTTAGGTGCCATGGCATAAACGCTTTTATGGAAAAAAGTAGTCGTCGCAGGTAACAAATGTAACTTGTTTGAACGACGTTGTCTTTCTATGGGCTTAAACAAACTTAAATTATTTTTGACGAAAACACAGATTTCGAAGATATAAAGTGATGTTACAGTGAGTATCTTAAGGTTTATAAAATGAGGTTTGCAGGAATCTGTGGGTTTAAGCTTACAGATAGCTCGTATACATTTTTTCTAAGCGATGAATACTTTTTCAATATTAGTACCATTGCCCCAAAATATAAGGCTATACCGCAAAGTAGAGGCCCATGGTACGCCGCCAATAAGGCGTCTTTTTTAGCCATTTTACCGAGCATGTAGAGTGCTCGGTAAAGTTGCTAAAAAAAGAGCATGTAGAGTGCAAGGCAGCGATAGCCTAGTGGAGATACCAACGGACTGCCATGCAGAGGGTATCGGGTTCGAATCCACGGCGTGCACCACTGACTTTTCGGAGTTATGTGCGTATTGAATTGTTAATTATCGCTTGTCTCGTGTCTCGGAGAGCACGTTAAGCCGTCGGTCCCGGCTGTCATGAAGATCTTTGACAGTTGTTATAGGGCGTCAGTACCTCTAAAATAAACTGACACTAGTCTAAACCATGGAATATCGCTATCCCTTCGGGTTGCGGAGGTCAGACAGGCAGTCGCTCCGTGGGAAAGCTAATATTCCGTCAAATCCGGTTAGACTAGAAAGCGGTCCCCAGGTTAAGACTGGAATAACGCTAGGAGGATGATGATGACCGAGCATGTAGAGTGCGTAAGAAAATTTATTTAATTTTGTGCATATTTTTTCGATTTGTTTTTCCAGGAAACATCATTATCGATATGGAGCCCGAGAAATTTTGTGGTATCTGTTTCTACTTTCTAGTACCAAGTCACCATCGTGGTCAATTTGCAAATTATTTTGAATTGATTGTCTTAATTTAAAATTCATTATTTTGGTTTTACATAGATTAATTTTAAGGTTATTAGCATTCAACCAGTCAATTATAGAAGCAATACTTAAGTTAATATTACTTTCTATTTGTGTATTACTCCCGGTGTTATAGATAACGGCACTGTCATCGGCAAACAAGGACATCTGGTGTTTGATAGCCTTAGACAAGTCATTTATGTAACAGATAAACAAAAGCGGACCTAATACAGAACCTTGACGCCATAGGTTAGCGTTCTTTTGCTGGATGAATAAACTATTTCTTGTCTTGTCTCAAAGTTCATCTGACATATTTGGGTCACTTGCTTTCTATCTTCGAGATAAGATTTTATTAATTCAAGCACGATACCTCTGACACCATATCTGTAGAGCTTATTTAAAAGTAATTTATGATCGACATGATCAAATGCTCTCGCCATGTCCATATACATAGCTACAACTGGTTTTCTTTTGTCTATTTGATTATGATGTATTGATTCCAAAAATGTATAAATGGCCATATTAATGGATTTTTTTTCTGAAGCCCATTTGTTCTTCACAGAAAAGGGTTTGCTTTTCAAAAAAATTGTTAACCCCTCGCATGCCCCGCTCCAAAATGCATTTTCTCCGGTAGTGTCCAGCCATTTTGAGGATGTAATGTTTATAAGATCCTAGGTTATAAAACTTTAATTTTCTCGCGTTTGGTGTAATTATATGATATAAATGTTAAACCGTATACAGTTCAGAAGTTACTCTATATGAAAATTATAATAAAATAGCTTACCTTTAACCTTTTCCTGTCGAAAAAAACTGATAAATGCAGGTCACTTTGTTTTTTCTTACACCATGTGAAACAATTTTCCACAATACACATAAATCATTCACGAAATTCACTTTCTCATTGCACTAATATTGACTCGGGTAGACGACGCGTCGGTTATATACATTAATTTAAAACAGATCACCGATATCACTTCACAATAACCATTTATTTATAGCAGTGAAAAATTTGCGCCATTTTAATGATCCGACAGAAAGCATTTCTCACTCACAAAACATATTTCTACTACTAAAAACAATACGAAATGTCTAATTAACAATGGATTCTAAGACAAATTTGTGAGAAACTTATCTATATTTAGTAAAGTTATTAATAAATACTTACATATAAACATTTAAAATATGGAAGACGGCTAGCAGCCAACACCCGAAAATTGCATCACAAAAACTACTAACACTTTTTTTGTAAATGTTATTATACTTGGCTAAAAAAAATTTACAGCATATACTTCACTAAATTGTCAATAATTTGATATATAATACTAATACAATCACTTAGCGTTTGCGTTGAGAATACATTTTTGAAAAATCACAAATTCAACTTAGTTGATCGCCACAGCGCAATATGGCGACACGGAGAAAACTGAGCACCGATATCAGCAATTTTTATTATTTTTCTCGGTTGCAAGCTTGGAAATATGGTAAAAATTTAAGGTATTATGTATTTTTATTATTGTAACCAATCACACTACACCGGAGTAAAGTTCACACAAATCCTTATGGGCACACCGTGCCCGTAGGACACTCAAGGGGTTAAGATTATTATAGATAATCTTTTCAAAGATTTTTGAAAGCACTGGTAGTCTTGCTACCGGCCTATAGTTACATTTTTTTGATTTGTCATCTTTCTTATATAACGGCTTAACAATAGATAATTTTAAGGATCGCGGGAATGTACCACTTTGTATGCAATTATTTATAATGTCTCAAAGTGTAGTTGCTATAATAGGCGCGACTGATTTTATTACTTTGGTGTGAATATTATCATACCCAATGTCGTATTTTCGTTACATATTTTTATCAAAACACATACATACATACATACATAACGTCACGCCTTTTATCCCCGAAGGGGTAGGCAGAGGTGTATTTCTACACCCACTTTTCGCCAGATATACTTTAGTCCCACGTAATAAGGGGCGAGCCTATTGCCGTACCGGGCACATTTCCAGACTCCGTGCTGCTACTGAGAATTTTGTGACAGAAAAACCCAATAACACTGCCAGACCCAGGAATCGAACCCGGGACCTCCCGATCCCACGCGCACATTTATGCCGCGAGACCAACGAGGCAGTCGTATAGGGTTTGATGTCAAGTTTTCCGTCTCTACGCAAAGATGGTATTTGCATCGTGTTATCCCTTAGTCGCCTCTTACGACACCCACGGGAAGATAGGGGGTGGTGACACTTGTATTCTATGCCGTCAACCACACGGCAAAACACATATTTATTTTATATTTAATATTAAAATAAATAATACACACACTTATACATATATCATGTGATTCAACTGACAATACCTAGCGTAGCAAAACACAACCAATTTGACCATTAGGCATTTACGCTATCAAGTTACCATCGCTGCTCCTGAATTTAAGCAAATATAAACTTTATATTCTAATTTACCAGCTAAAATCAGAGGGAAAGTCCTTTTTAGTTTCAGCTACCCTGTAATAACACGACTCTGTTTTGTTTTAATTATCCTTATATATTTTTTTATGATTCTTCCCGCAGTGTTGTTACAAGTGCCGGCATCTTTACCTTGCGGAATAATGTTTCTATGTTTTATTTATCGGCTTTTTCTAACGTACTTTGAAATATTTTTAGGTTATTATTTTAATGCTATTTTATTATTTTGTGATTGATAAGTATAAAACAATTAACTGGTTAACATTAATTGTGCGTTTGGACTTGCACGGTATTGTGTCTTATTCAATTGGCGTTTTATAATTACATCTATTCTAGAACGTTCTTATTCAACAACTTCCCGACCCAATCAGGGCGTGTTTGGGTTTGGACCATTTGTTTTAAAACTGAAAATATGTAAAGGACATTTTTTACCATACTTCAATTGAAAAAGCGATATAAATGAACTCATATGTTTTATCATATACAACGTAATTAAGGCGCTGACAACCGCTATTGAGTTGAGCTGCTGCTGTCACTGTCGGATTGTATACATAAGAAAGAGAAGCGCAACCACGACGGGACGTTCAGAACTTTTTACAAACCATAAAATAAATTAATTACTTAAAAATAAGTTGAGTAGTGAAAAATCAAAAACAACCAAGTTCTGTACTTAAATATGATACGTTATTGTTATAAATTTTACCAACGTACGTTGATAAGTAATACAGATATTTTTGTTGTAACATCATTTTAAGAGGTTAGTTTACAATTTTTTTTGTATCGAAAAAACTTTTCAAAAACGTGTTTTGAATACAACAGTGTGCTCAGAACTATGTTCAAGATTAACATATATTTTTTCCGCCGTCACAAACTTTACAGATTTAGCAAAGTAATTGTTTGAGACAAGCCTATTTTTGGCATTTGTCTGTTGTCAGCGTCTTAACTAATAGTTTGACCGCCATTAGGCACGTCAACACGAAAAGAAAATTAATTAGGCGAGTTCATTTCACTGAATGTTATATCGCATGTAGTTAGCAACACAGAAAACAGATTAGTCAGTATTATTATAATTTCATTACATAAAGTTGCTCGCAACATTAATAGCAATTTGTGGTATGTTTTATATTATTATTATTATTATTACCAGTCTAATTTGTGTCCCACTGCTGGGCAAAGACCTCCCCTTCCAACTTCCACCTGTCGCGATCACATGCGAGTTCCCGCCATGTTTTATATAGCTTGATATTATTATATGGAAAGGTAACGCCCCGACCACGATTACAGACTTAGCGGTGAAAAAAAATGCGACAAGTGACGGCCGCGTGGCTGACTTGATTCGGACTTGCCGCGTTCTACTATGTACAACAGGTGCAGTGGATTAGAACGCGGTATGGATAAGATGTTCATAGCCTACCGTGTCGCTTGTCATCCTCCCATGTCGCTGTAGCTATGATCTTGGCCAATGCAACAGTTTGAAGCCTCGATCTTGTCATATAAAGGTTGTGGGTTGTGCTATTTACGTGAACCAGCTCTTGATAAAAACATTAATCATAGGTAGAGGACGAAGTTTATCGTGGTTCATATTTTCTGGAAAATATTTAGCTGCGATTCTTTTTAAATATTGCTTAAATATCCCTTCATGATTTAATAATATACTCGAAAACAACCTCTAAAATGTCCTTAAGGACTTTTTCATTTATGGTTGTCCGAATAAACGAATGATATGAAATTAATATAAAAATACTTGGCGATTACTGCTCAACTTCAAAATACTTACTGATATCTTAAAACAGAAAATGCCCTTTTTTATGAGGAATCTTGAAGACTGAGCTGAATTTCGTGAATTTGTTGAGACGTCTAACGAGTTTTGGCGAGACGATTGGTGAGACGTAGACGTACTACTGTAGATGGATACAGGAAATATTAAAAAATAAAACCATATGTTGTCTCACGCAGCACTAATATAATCAAAAACTACTCGACAAACAAAAGCAATATAGAACTGAACACAGCATACTTTATTCTTCATCGTCTTCTTCCGTAAAGTCATCATCGAGCAAGGTGGTCGAAGTATTGAATACAGCTTTGACTATGGATCGAAGAGTCTTCCTCGCGCTTTGACGGAGAAGCGTCAGTTTGAACTGCATCAGCACAGTCAGGTATGTTGACATGAAGGATATGTTCTGGAAGAATAAAATATTTCATCCCTACTATAATATTATAAATTCGAAAATGTGTATGTATGTTCCGTTTTCACGCTAAAACGGCTGAACCGATTTTGTTGAAATTTAATATAGAGATATATTGGACCATGGAGACGGACATAGGCTACCATAAGTAGCAAAAATTTAACTGGGCGGGATTGTAGGGAGGGTAGAATTTTGTACGGCACAAAGAACAATGCCCATTTCTGGCCCAGTTTGGAACTCATGAACAGCACAATAGAGTTTCAATTTGTTGTTGAATAATCCTTTTTATTTATAACTTAATTTATAGGCGTTACTAAAAGTGTGCCGAGAAACATAGACAATAAATAGGTTTGAAAAGATGTGTTAACGTCTAAATAGCCAACACGTAATAGATCAGAAATTGCCAGTAAAGAATTCATAATAATAAATAGATTATCATAATCGATTTCACATTTTCTCTACTCAAAATGATTTTAGTGACTAGCAAATCTTTATTTGGTCCTTAAACATTTTTATTATGTGTATTTTAAAGAATATATGCGATTAACTACAAGTAAGTTCTGTTTTGAATCAAATATATAGATATATAACCTATGATGACCCAAATCTATATCGATTAATATCATTTAAAAACTGTAAAATGGCAACACTTTTTTGTCTATAATAAATGTCAATAATGTCATATTCAATTTATTCTGTTTGTTATTTGTTTTGCTCGTGCGCATTGTGAATGTTTGTGGCTCTTTTACGACTTCTGGCTTTTTCTTTCGGATTTCTACCCTTACCAAACGATTAAATCCTTCCTTTCTACTCAAAACTACGAAATACTGTAACTATACTATCCTTACCCTATAAAAGTAGGTACACATCTAATGTTTTTTTAGCATAAAAATGTACTTCTTGTTATAAAACTATGAATGTGGCCGACCTCTAATCAATCTCAAAATTCTAGCTTACCACTCTTTTATCGAATGCAATAACAACTACTACGATTTTTGACGGTCCACACCTGGGCCGTCTCTAAGAAAAATGGGCATTGTTCTTTACCTCTTGGAAGTAAGAATGCATGCGCTAATAATTAAGTGCTGCACATGTGCTATAGCATATCTGTCAGTACTGTCACGTCATACATAATGTCATCTAAGACTATGTCATATTGTGCACGCTGATTAAATTGTTCGCTTAAGCCGTCAGTCCCGGTTGTCATGTAGATCTTTGACAGTCGTTACAGGGCGTCAGTATCTTCTAAATAAACTGACACTAGTCTAAACCATGGCATATCGCTATCCCTTCGGGTTGCGGAGGTCAGACAGGCAGTCGCTCTGTGGAAAAGCTAATATTCAGCCAAATCCGGTTAGACTAGTAAGCGGACCCCAGATTGAAGACTGGGATAACGCTAAGAGGAAGACCTATTGGCTTTTTACAAGGCAAAACGCTCGGGATGATTTAGTATACTTCACCGTATGGAGCTTCTCCTTAAATAAATATCATTACGCACATGTGGCGAACTCATAACCATATATCATGACATTGAATTAATAATTACAAACAATGGCATTTCATTGTGGCTAGGCGTTAAATAAACTAATAATTATATAATAAGCTTAAACGCCTAGACAAATGATTGGTATCGCTTCGCTATACTAGACACCGCGCTGCCTAAGAAAAATACGTCCATAAATGAGGCAACTCATTATGACAGTGTGTGTCAAACAAAAGCAACAAGACGCATGCGTGAAGTATGGTGTTGTCAGCTTCTTAACAGTTACCCGAGTAAATGGGAAAATGTTTTATCCTGTGGTCTAGTGGACAAGTTATTGGTCTCCAAATCAGTTTAGAAAATTCTTAAAAAATTACAATTTATTAAAAGCATCAATATATTTGTGTATAGGTTAGGCGTACCGCGTTATTTCCTTTATGAGAAAAATGGTGGGTATATTATCCAATGATTAGGCATCATTTTATTATGATGGTTTGTTTTATGTACTTATAGTATTTTGCAAATTATTAGAAATAACCATAGAGGAAATAAGGTGTTTCCAAAACAGTGCTTTCTATTTTCATGCTACTAGTCCATATAAATTTAGATACACATTATTAATTTAACATGAATAGTCGTGAAACTACTTTGAATAAAACAATAATCTTACACACTTAATTACACATATAAATAGGTAAACCATGTTTCTTGGGAAAGTTGTTCAGTTTCTAACAACTAACATTTTTCACCTTATTTGTGAAGGTATACCTAAACATAAAATAATATAGAAAAAGGTAAAATATATTGTAAATAGGTAAGATAAAAGAAATAGTAAAATATAATGAAATACTACACTATATACTATAGATTACTGAGAATTCTCTAACGGAAAAACCCAATAACACTTTTGCCCGACTCGGGAATCGAACCCGAGACCTCCCAATCCCACGTGCACATTTATGCCGCGAGACCAACAAGGGATATCATAATATGCTTTCTTTTCTTGGCCTTCTTACAAGCTAGGGTTTGATACTGAACATTTGCGCGGATTGCCTGCTTTGTTAGGTGCATAATGTAAGTGGATGCTCCTGTTTCACCATGACTATGTTCAGGAGGCTAACTAAATGAACATCAAAATTTAACTTGATTATGCTTGAGTATTATGTACATTAAATATATACAAATAACATAGAAGGTATAACAGTTGCAGCACCTTACAAAAGTTTAATTGTTATGTATTATTAAAAACCTGGCGATGAAAAAGAGTGACCGTGAGTTTTATTGCCCGTTCTTTCTCATGGTTCTACACCCTTGCTTTGCGAACGTGGCAGTAAATGTAAATGTAGAAGCATACAGTAATAATGTTTTAAATATGACGTTCATAAGTGTCACTTGGTGATCTAAATGAATAAAGGATTTTGAGTTTGAGTTACTAATAACCAGGCTACAGTGCCACTGGTTCAACAAATGCCGTCAGTAAAAAGATACATATGATCCAAATTTTATTTGCATGGTATGGTGCAGTACTTTTTGATATTAATCTCTTAAGGAATTGAAATACTTTATTTCTTTAAATAGAAAATTGAGGTATTTATAACAAGTAAACGTTGCAAATGCATTTTATTTTTTTAATAAATACAATCACTTCTTTCGACTTGATCTATCCATAGTCTAAAGAGGCTAACTGTGTAGTAGAAAATAATGTATTTTTTTTATTATAGAATAGCCTGCTTCTGTATGCCGAGTGGCTGACTTTATGGATTATACATAATTTTATTTCTTCGTTTTGCTAATAAAGTTAGATGGTTCTTGGAAAGCTATTTGACCGAATCATTAATTGGCGCACTTTATGAACATAGACTCATTCTGCGAACCACATAAAATGATTATTAACTTTTGTTGTCAATAACACAGCTGCGTAAATATTGAGTAGGTACTGCAGATTATTGCTTAGCTAACCAACAAGTAAATTCCTAAAGATCTGAAGAGTTTAATGATGCCTATTTGGAATTAATAATTGAAAATTCGACTTTGCTGTTATGCATAATGCTGGACAAAAAATACAATACTTCGCAGAATACACACACTTTACTTTAATATAGAAGTAAAATCAAACGTAATTTGAATTAAAAAATATTAACAAGATTCTGTATATTGAATACTAGCTGCAGCCCGCGACGTCGTCTGCGTGAACGCTATACAACACTTAACTATTAAATAAATACCTACCATTATACCTTTTAAAATAACATTTATTTACCCGTTTCTTCTTTATATTTCATACCTGCAGAAAGTGTAATAACAGAGGGAGACTGTCTTTTGTAAAATTGACCTTCAAAAAGTCCTGATTTTCAGCCTGCTTTATATAAATGACTTTATGGTGATTCTGCTGAATTAAGTCATAAGTTGTGACTGAAGCAGATGGAGAAAATAAGGAATATATAATAGGGTAAAATATATTAAAGGTAGTAGAGCCTTGCTGATTTCAGCATGAATGGGCCGGCTCGAACGGGGTAGAGGGTAGCCTCTCACAGAAAATCGACGTAAAGTAACAGTACCTAAACTGTTGCGTTTCGTTCGGTGAGTGAGAGTGCCGGAGGCCCTATCCCCTTTTCCTTCTCCCTCATCCCACTCCTCATCCTATTCCTTTTCCCAACCTCAAGGGGCGGCAACTCACTGGTGACTCCTATGGTGTTGCTTGTGTCCATGGGCGGCGGTAATTGCTTACCATCAGGCAATCCGTCTGCTTGTTTGCCACCTTATACCATAAAAAAAAATACTTATAGGAGTTCTCGAAACACAACATTAGTGGTTTGGCTCTCCGCAGCCAAAATGTAAAGAGAGTCAGGACTCGTGACGCGGAAGAAAGCGACGTACAGGACACCCGCTGCCTCTGCGACTTTTTGGTGGTCATCGCGAAGCAAACACTCACGGGGAACTGTATGCGCTTGAACGGGAACCGGAAGTTATGAGGTATGAGAGGAATGCGTGGTATAAATACTGCCTCGCCGACGCCACAACCCGTAAGAATTCCCGCCTAAATGGTGTGTCTGTGGAGCGAGATGACTTTCAGGCGGGTCACGTTACACAACTTCGGAGGAGATAGGTTCCGAAGAAGCATAATCGGGACACCGACCTTCAGCTTGATGGTATGCGCTGGAAGTTCACTTGCTGACAGGGAGTTCAGAAATTCCACGGGATAATGTGTGGCGTTTTCTTGCTCGACGACAGTGTTTATAGAGGTGTAGACCACTTCATTCCCCTCAATTTCCGAGAGAATGCATTCGTCAATTGCTACAGCCAGGTCATTTTTGGGCGTCAAAATAGTATGATTCTAAGCTGGATACAACTCTACTGAGAGATTCTGGAAGCACCACCTGTCCACCTCTCTCCTCTGGTAGAGTGTCTTCGTCAAGACTTAGAAAGACATCTTAGAATTGATGAGCACGTGCATTGACGCCAAGCTGAGCTCTCATATTAATGGTCAAGCGCATCATACGCGTGACCACAACAAAGATAATTTCAACGAAGCCTTGTCCATGTGGTGACGGATTAAGAATACGGAATGTCACCACCCCACATCATCCCATGGGTGTCGTAAGAGCCGACAGAGGGTGTCGGCGAGGTTTGATGTTGATTAAGGGCTCATTTTAAATTTATTAATTTTGCTGCCATGTACACTATATACAAATCGCGAGAAATCGCGACAGAGGGAGCAAATTATGCAGAAAACAGCACTGTAAGAGAAGGAAAACTTGATTTTGTATCAAGTTTTCCTTCTCTTACAGTGCTGTTATGTTCCCTATACCAACCCGTTTGGCCAGCGTGGTATAGTAGGCCGATTCCTCCTTTCAAAGGAGAGGCCTAGTCCAGCAGTGGACTGTTAAAGGCTGATGATGATGACCTCGTCAGCCCTCGATCCCCGCGTCACCACGGGAAGCGTTTGTCGGGAATCGTCACTGAACAGAACTGTGACCACCCATTAAATGCTCGTTCCTGCGGATGTCCTGCAGGGTTCTGTCCATGGCCTCAACTGCCTTCCTATTGGCCATCGTACGCTCATCCCATACGATCAGAGAGCAATCTTTGAGCACATGTCCCTTATCACTGTTACGTGACACACCACAAACGGGTGTTAAGGCGCTCTCTAAATCGATGGACAATTTAAACATGGTATGTGCTGTCTTGCTACCCGGAAGCAGTGTGGCAGCGATTGCCGGTGACGCTACAGCAATGGCAATTTTGCCTTGCCTCCTGACCTCTGCAAGTATGCCAGTAGTAACAAATGTTTTTCCTGTTCCACCAGGTGCATCCAAGAAAAACATTTTAGCCTGGCTTTGCCCAACGCTTTCAAGGACGGTGTCATAAAATTCGTAAGGTGGTCATTTCAAATTGTCTCAGCATTATACTCCCAATTTTGACGATCTTGATGCGGCGATGATTGGGAAGCTGGTAACAAATATTTGACCAGTGGATTGCCGCTGATAGAAATGATCACGTCTTGAAGTGAACTGAGACAGGTGTTCAGCACGCGGTCATCAGTTACTTCGACTTCGTCTCCAGTAGCACGCCTCAAAGCTCGTAGAAAATCTTCGGACAGATGATGGGGATACTTCTCCCAGAAAGCTACCGGGTTCGCGACTCCACAAAACACCAAGATGACGTCAAACAGATGACGCATGCGGCTGGAACTGACGCTCACCTCCGCGAGGGTGTCATCCCAGTATTGGTCACCGTCGAGAAAGTGACATACTACGCAGGCTGTGCGGTAAGTGGGATACTCCACGCCATCAAATTTCCTCAGAAAGGCGAAAGACGTTGGGCCTCGGACTTTGTGACGTAACAAACGCAGAAAATAGCATTCGACATCATTTGTGTGTACAGTATAAACTCTACAAAATGCGGTGTCCTTGAAACTTCCCGGAAAACCTTCCACAGCACCTCCTCGTCAACGTCGGTTAAATACACCCTTTTGCTTGTCGTACATGTTACGAGTATATGAAGGCATCTCGTTATACGTAAGGGACCTTCCAAACTGGTCGATTTTACAGAGCCTGTAAAACGCCAAGAGACTTGTTTGACGCGGATTTTCCAAGTGCTCATCAACGCCGTCAAAATATATGCGCTGACTGTTCTCTAGGTGGACGTGTAAATGCATGACTGTATAGAGAACACCAGTTTCCGCCGAACCGCTTCAGACGTAAGAATAAATAAATGGCTGTGTGTGAGTAAATAAGATCTAGCTAGTTCCACATCTTACTGATGTTTATATATAGTTAATCCAAACAAAGGTACGTGGTATATGTATATCCCGAAAGACAATTCAAAACAAGTTTATATGCGGCATGTAAATATATTAATTAAGAAGCCATAATTACACTGATGCGAGCAAAATTTTTTTTTTTACTAAATCTATTACTATTTAATTGGACAGAAATGATGTAAGCAATCAAGTGTGGCGATGGTGTAGTTAATTAATTAAATAACTTCAACTTATAGTCTTGCTCATCTCTGAAACGAATTAACAATACAATTTTAAGAAGAAAATGTACAATTCCATCTATGACTTTTGAAAACAACTATTAACGTCGCCAACATGTTCAAATTAAATTATTTATATCCAAACAGGGCTTACAGATGTAATTCGACTTGATGTTTTTGAACTCTCTTAGATGGCGCTGAATTAAAATTGTCTTGATTCTACTTATATTCAATTAATTATGTTTATCAGCCTAAGTTACTTATATTGCGTGATTTTTATAGTATGAAGCTAGATTATAGCATAGTTAACATAATAACAACATTAAATTATGCATTGTTACATTACACGTTGTTACAGAATACGCTCAAGAAATAAAGGTTCTCTGCTCATTTCCCGTAGGTGATAGCGTAATAATATGTAGCCTATATGGTGATCCGACTTTTTAATAATATTTGTGCCAAATTTTAAGTAAATCTATGCAGTACTTTTTGAGTTTAGCCCGGACATAAGGACAAACAGATAAACAGACAAACAGACAAAAAATATATTTATTATTATGCCATATTTTTGGCTTCGGTATCGATTGCAGATCACACTCCAAGTATTCTTTAAAAAAAATATTCAATGTACAGTTTTGACTTTCCTACCATTTTATTATATGTATAGATTTTTCTGTATTCATCAATGATCGCTAAACTACTCATAAACTTTCTGACTGACAACTATGAGTATTCGATATAAAGTGTATACAAACTTGTATTGAAAACATTGTAAGCTTAAAAGACACATATGTAAGTGTTTTTAAAGCGTAGCAATAGTGGAAGTGGGACAACATTGTCAACCTGAGACTCGGCGAATCGTGCCATCACTAAGTTACATGGTACCAAAAATTTGTAATGCTTTGTTCCAATCAATTTACCTCAAGCTTTTAAATAATATCGACATGAAATAAAAATACCTAGGTCTATTTATCATTTCAGGTATATTCACACATCATTTATTGAGTTAACTACATATTACTGAGGGAATATCGCAAATCAATTTTTTTGATCACCTAGACATTTAAGATCACATCAAATTAAAGTTTGATTTATCATGTCAGCCTAGAGACATCCACTGCTGGACATAGGCCTCCCCCAAGGTTCTCCACACAGACCGATTTTGAGCCACCCGCATCCAACCGCTTCCCGCGATCTTAACCAGATCGTCGGTCCACCTTGCCACTCTAGAACCCGCCTGCCCCAACGGCCATCGGTTCTTCGAACAATGTGCCCTGCCCATTGCCACTTCAGCCTGGCTATTCGGAGAGCTATGTCGGTGACTTTGGTTCTCCTGCGGATCTCCTCATTTCTGATTTGATCTCGCGGGGAAACTCCGAGCATAGCTCTCTCCATCGTCCTCCGAGTGACCTCTGAGCTTTCGGATAAGGCCCATAGTTAGCGACCTCGTCTCAGCGCCTTAAATCATCACTGGCAACACACACGGATCAAAGACTTTCGTCTTGAGACACTGCGGGATATTGGACGTGAAGAAATGCCGTAACTTTCCGAACGCCGTCCAACCGAGTTGGATTGGACGAATGACCTCTTTCTCGAAGATGGACCTACCCAATTGGATCATTTATCCCAGGTAAACGTACTTGTCGACAACTTCGAGTGTAGAGTTCCCAACCTGAATAAGAGCAGGTACGACATGGACGTTAGACATGATTTTCTTCTTGTCCATGTTCATCTTAAGACCTACTTGTTGAGAGACTCTACAGAGGCGAAAATTTGATTAATAGGAAAAAAATAAGAAGACAGCTAACCTTCACTGCGGCGGGCCACTCTGTTGCGAAGACTGTTGGTGCCAGAAAACGGACGTCGTAGTCGAAGGCAAACGTAAAGAAGAACGATTCCAACGTCTAAGTAAGGGATAGTTTTTGATAAAGTGCGCAATACTAGATGGGAAAGATTAAAAATAAAATAAAAAATAATAAAATAACATAAAATATCTTTATTTCAGGCAATATCGGCCCATACAATTTGCAGTACAAGTACACATAATCAGACATTCATACTAGGTACATTTAATTTTATTCTATATCTATTTAAAGGACAATGGCAGATCTCCATACATCAAAATGTCTGAAATTAAATTGCAGCGAACAGTAATGAAAAATATATCAAAAAATTTGGCGTAAGTAACAGAGTCTACAAATGATTCTATTTTCACTCAGGAAAGGTGGAAAAAGAAGATATCGGTGTTTGAAGTTTTAGTTAAGAATGAACAATGTAGGTACAAGGAAAGTTATAGTATGAAAGTTAAACAATGTAGGTAGGTACGTTTGAATTATCAAATGACATATGTCAGATTGACATCAAAACGCGGAAGTATTTTGTAGCATCTAACTGTCACAGCCAAAGACAAAAGCAGAGCTGCACATTTTAAATCGATTTTATGTGAAATCGATACAACTTTAAAACGATGCTGTGACGTTTTTATTTCATTTAAACGTTGTTTTGCTTCAAAAATATTAGCTTATTGATATAATGTTGATTAAATATTTAATAACTGCATTTTAAACCAAACCAACTCTATAAAGGTCGATCGTATCGATTACTTATTTAATAATCGATACGGATATAGCACTCACGTCTATTCCTGTCACACCATTGTCTATGGCAACAATCAAATAAAAAAGTATTCGTAATCAATTGGAATGCTTTTTATCATCATAAAATACTCCAGCTTTAACGAGACAAAGTGAAAATATTAAAAATCGTAGAAAAAAAAACAAGTTGTTTTGTGCATATGAAGTTTAAGGTCGCCACAACAAACCCAGACCAAATTCTGCCATTGTCCTTTTATAATTCTATTCTTTTCAATAATATATTAAATAATTACAATTCAGATTTCATAATAAATTTTAAAAATGTCAATATAAAAATACGAAGTTTATTATAATTATATTATCTATTTTAATGTCATAATATAATGTCATGCATTTTAATTCAATTACAAAATTTATTAAGTTTAAACATTTTATTTATAAACATTTTATAGGTATCTAAAATGTTATAGAACCAATGAGGTATTTATATTTTTATTCTAATTCTAATGAAACTAAATTATATTTTATTCTAATTCTAATGAAACTAAATGAAATTAGGTGCTTCCCCCGAATACTTCTTTGCCTAATGAAAAACTAAAACTTAATCTAATTTAAATAATATTGGTCAATATTCATAATGAGTGAGTGACTTGAGGAATATTGACGCTAAAACACAACAGTGAAGCAAATAGCGCTAAGCCATTAATGTATTAGTGCGTTAACTTTATTTTTATTCACTTGGCGTTTAGTGACTTACGTGCAGTTTAAGGTTAGGTTAACCAGAATCTCTCGTATGCTAATAATATGCAGATCTACACGAAACATAATGGGCTTTAATTGTGACGAACGGTGAACATACTCAGCCATATTTGATCTGTCAGTACGTACAACAAAAGGTTATGACGGCAGATGCAATTGGACGATATGGTAATATCAGCGATGTGCATATAAATTTGCTTTAAAGTTGCTTGTTCAGGTTCGTTTCTCCAGCTATTATAGAGGATCGACAATAAAATCCTTCAGTAGTGTATAAATTCTAATTAAAGGGCGCGGCCAAAATTGCGCTTGTGCAGTCTATCCTTCTTCCTATTCTTGACTATGCCGATGCCAGCTATCTAGATCTTAATGAGGACCAACTAGACAAGCTTGAGCGACTCCAAAACTTTTGTATACGGTTCATATTTGGTTTACGCAAATATGACCACGTTTCCGAATTTCGAAACAAGCTCAAATGGCTACCCATCCGCCTTCGCCGGAATACTCATATTCTTTGTCTCTTGTATAATATTCTATTCAATCCTTCATATCCCTTATATCTCAAGAGTAGATTCGTCTATCTGCATGACACACATTCTAGGTGCTTGAGATCATCGGAAAATCTTAAGCTAAAAAGTCCTGTGCATTCTACTAAGTTCTTAGATAAATCTTTTACTGTCTTAGCTGTCAGATTGTGGAATGCACTACCGGAAACGATAAGACGTTCAAAATCATTGCCAATATTTAAAAATCATCTAAAGAAACATTACTTGTCACTATAATAAGTAACATTCCAATGATATCTTCTATATAATAGTATATTATAATATATATTACATAATATATATGTAGATATATATATATATATGTTTGTATTTATTTATTTATATAACTGTGATTTATTTGATATTATTATCATATTTATGTATATATATGGATTATGGATGTATATGTTTTTCTTATCTCATTTTAGTTTTAAGTATATAGTTAGAATTATTGTAATTTGTTTGACCCTTTATAGTGCAACCGCATACTACCTGTCCTTTTATTTAATTATGTCCGTACACGGTTGTCTGGCAGAAATCGCATTATGCGATAAGACCGCCCTTGTAACACTAGTTTATAAGAAACTCTTTGTAATGCACTCATGTTATTGCCTGGTGTACAATAAAGAATTTATTATTATTATTATTATTATTATTAAAGGGGTACATAAAGAGCTAAGAGCTTCATATGGAAAATTGCCTCTTAGACCAGTGCAAATAATTTTTGAAACGAAGTAAAATAATAGTAGGTAAACCCATTGGAGAAGGAAGAGAATATTGCGAAAATTAAAGGAATAATAAATTACGGGCGATCTGAGGTCGGGAAGTGGATGGGGTTGCGATTTTAAGGGTAAAAAAGGGTTTATCTCGATTGCCAGCAAAACTACAAGGCCTACGGAAAAACGTCAATGGCAAAGTTGTAGGTAATAAAAAGATCTACAACTTTTGTATACACTTCATTCACATAACCTCAAAATGTATGTGAAAACTTCAAATATTTTGGTTTTTTTATTTTTATCTTTTCAATAGTATTTTATTTTTCGCGAAATTTGGTGAATACGTATCTTTTATGTTCCAAACACACTGTATATGATTTTCATTCAAAATATTAATTTTTACGCCTTATTTTGACTTAATATCGCAAACTTGATAGAAGTGAATGAAGCAAAAGAGATATGTCAGGATCGTTGCAAATGGCGTTCCGTAGTCTCTGCCTACCCCTCCGGGAAACAGGCGTGAGTCTATGTATGTAATATCGCAAAAAACCCTAATTTTCAATCGAAAATTCTCACGTCAAAATATCAGCTTTTTTTTAGAAGTTGTTTGGCGTTTTGTTTCTTGAAATCTCTACTTTCTGATGGTTTAAATAAAATATATAACTACGGTAAACTTTCTCAGATAATGCAACGAAACGAAACAACCCCGAGGTGGATTTTGTTTTATCATTTACAATTTTGAGTTATTTATTAAAATTAACACTTTAATTACTTGAAAAACGTAAGATTCCATGCTACATTGATAAAAAATAACTAGCAAATCGAAATACAGAACTAAAATTAACACCCAAATAAGTTAATATAAGACTTGCTGTTTATAATAAATTGAAAAGAAAAGGAATGTTTACAGAGGTAGTCACATTACAAACATTCAGTAAAAGGACACAAAGTTCACCCAGACTCGCAACAATACACACTACGTTTTACTTCGTATGGGAACCGAACGCTTAACACTGCACGCAGTTCCAAACAATTTCGTACGGTGTACCTAGTGACACTACGCTGTAAGTGCAGTCGATTATAATAATGTGTCGTGATTTGTATCTTGAAAATCCAACGGCCAGTCAAATAGATAAGGCCAGGCCTTTGTTCAACTTCAGGCCTAAATTCTTGCCTTTCACGAAAATATGTGCCTGTAACCATAACATTGTTGTACCTACTACCTGTTTAATATTGCCTGAATAACGTAAGTACTAGGCATTGTTAATGAAGCGTTGTCTGACATACAGATGTTAAATACTGATCTGCATGTTATACAGTCGTAACTACAGAGGCTAAGGTGTGTTATATTAAAATGCATTAAATTAAAGCATATTCTACTATAAGGCTAAGTAAAATGTGTGTTTGTACCGTAGCCTCGCCGCTAAGTGATTTTTTTTTCATTATGAAAAGCATTAGGCCATAGTCAACCACGTTCGCCAAGCCTTAAGTCAACCATTGTAACCTATTTAATACTTTAAACTATCTCTACAGCCTCTACAGGTATGCACAACAATGAGTTCGAATGAATCCTGATTGAAGAAATATTTTACCCCACAAGAGAAAATTTGTAATTTATATGTCCATGGTCTTTCCAAAGAGTTATTACAGGTTCTAAAGAACTTCATTAAACAAAATCATCAAATACTATCAAAAATTATATTGCATTTCCACATTACATCATGTATGAATAACCCAATGGTGATTAGCTAGTCGCTTCATAGGTATATGCACGCTATCGGATGGTAAAATTACATCCAAGTAGCTTGACCACGAATAATTTAAGAGCTTATCTACAGCATACATAATATTCCCAATGTCACGTATTAATAGCCACATTCACGTATCTATATCTATCTAATCTATTGCCAGCAACATATATGTAGTAAAGGCAGGACCTGCAACCAAGTTACCTGCTTTAATTGAATTTCTTGGCGAGGGATGAGGTGGCCACTGTGTTTACTCTGGACGGACAAATTGGTGCCGCTACGATCTTATTAGGCGCTTTCGGCTCACTTCGCTTCATCTCGAACGCGAATATTAAAAGTATATTGAAATCGAGATGTTAATTGATTATAAGGAACAATTTTTTGACCGACGACTTTACTTGGTTTTGACAAAAAGCATAACGCTTTTGTAAGAAAAATAAATGAGGTTTATAGGTAAGTATTTAAAAATAAAATAGTAAGATAAAGAAAGAATTATATTATGTTCCCAGATATTATATAGTATATAGGAAGAGTAACATTATGGTCCCAGATACCTTCCATATTTCATTAAAATCAGTTTAGCCATGAACACACACCAGACAGGCAGACTTTCGTATATATAATATTAAGTAAAGGCTAGTAGGCACTTATGGATTTCAGAGTGAAGGCAATGATTTGTGTAGGTACATGTGCTGATGATAGAATTGAATATTATGATGTTCGTTTAAGTTCCATTGTCGGCAATAGAATGAAGTATTTATCGAATCAACAATAATAAACAACTTTGGTACTTATCTGAGAATTTTGATATAAATTATATAATAAACTTTATTTATACCAAAAACAGTTTTATAGTTTACGTATACCTAGTTTCCCGGTAACAATAGTTGTTTTGTTTTAGTAAACTAGTGTTTATAATAAAACGATAGAGTAAGTTGTAGATAGAGAAAATTGAAGCAAGATTAGCAGTTTTATATCTATCAAACAATACTTAATTTAATGGCGCTAATAGTTTGACATGACTATTGATCTATTACTGTCATTATTCATGTGAGCATAATTTAAATAATCAATTTAAAGCTGTGGTCCCGCAGGAGCGCGGAGTGTATCGGATAGTGGGAGTCTGGCTACTTAAATGTTATTTCATTCGCAACAGTTTAAAACAGTCAACACATGTATATATTTGGTACTAAAATCGGTTTCATATGATCCACTAAATTCACCGAGTGTTATGGCGCTGATACACTTGAGCATTTACCTGTAATGAGCATTCGTGGGAATATTACAAAGCAGAAAAACAAATGGGTGTGTTTTAGCGAGCATTCTTACGAACATTCTGGCGAGCCTTAGAATATAGAAAATACACAGAAATCGCGCTGCAATGGCCTAATATATTTACTTCACTTTTACTTATGATTTTTATCTTTTGTAAGAGAAAGATAAATATACAAATGGCGTTTAGAATCTTCGTAAGTTATCACTTATTTTATTTTTTACTAGTGATGGGCTTACTCAGACTGAATATCTATAAAATATCGACATGTTGAAAATAAATCCTTAGATTTGATTTACTCAGTATGAATACCTTTTTTACCTTTTACCTCAGTACGATTTAAGTAACATAAGCGAATACATCAAACTTAAACAAAAAAGATAAATTACGATTAAATTAATTTTTAAATTATTATTTTGATGAATAAAGCAATTGATATTTTTTATATCACTAATAAGCAGTATATGCAATGATAGTTATTAGTGACATGATCATTGCCACGTAATGGTTTTCGAATTCAAAACCACGGTATGCATCTCTGACTTTTGGAAGTTATGTGCATAATATTTAGGTAATTATCGCTTGCTATGATGTAGAAAAATATCGCGACAATATTGGCATGGCTTAGTAGTTGTTTCTCGCAAATGGTTTTATAAATAAACCGTTATGAACGTGAAAGTTTTGAGGATGTATTTGTTACATCACTAACTAAGGAATTAAAATAAAAAACATTACTAGATCGTGTCTGATGGCAACCAGACATTGAAGTTACTGAACTTCAATGTCCGCTTGACAATCAGCTAAAACACAATTTGATTATTTGATCCTGACTTGGTTACATAAAATATAGATCTTAATTTGAACAGGTTTAATAAATCACGAAAATGTATGTTCCTGTGTTTAATTTTATTTATCAATATCGAGGTTTTATCAACATTCTATTGAAAGGAATTCGAGGCGGAGTAAACCAGATCTGACGATTTATTTTAACCATTATTATCTCGATATTCATTTAAGTAAGCCCATCATTAGTCAAATTAAAATTAGTGTGTGTTAGTATCAACCTACGAAAACTCGAAAAGTCAATTGTATATGTATCTTGCACTTGACTTATGAATTATATCTAGTGTAAGACACTAGATATAATTCATAAGTCAAAGTAAAGTATTGATATTGGCTAAAACTTCTGTTGTAATACGGATTCTATGTTTTTTTCTATTTCGCTAGAAAGATTGTCAAAATGTTCGTAGCAATGTCCGGCTCAGTTCGTTGGTCGGTTCGACAAAACAAAAAAACGGCGAATGCTCGCTGTTCTGTTACAAGGGAATGCTCAGGTGTATCAGCGCCATTAGGTAAATTCAGTGCGGCTCATATAACACCAGACAAAACTTTGACTCTGATGTTACTATGTAGCGTAGCAAGTTTTCTCGCAACAATTGCTGCAAAGCTTTGCTTGCCTATAAAAAGCCAGTAACAAACCTAAAGGAATTTGATGACACGAAATTTTCGACCTCAGTTATGCCTTACGTTGTAAAACGACTATTTTGTTAGACGTCTACACATTAGCACTAAAGTTTATATGCTGCTAAATTGCGACCGTAAAGTTGGTTAATATATCCGAATCTAGCCAAATCCGTCTGAAAGTTTACACTATGCAACGACGCAACTATGTATGTTGTGAGAGTTCTATTCTATGTGTGCGTGTTCTCATAAGCAAACACTTCTGTTAGCAGCGTGTGGCAATAAAAACTCAATTAAATTATAATCGATCGTAAATACCAGGTGACCTTTAGCATCATACAGTTGATATTTTACGACAAACGGATAACGAGACAAACAAGTTTTCTCACAAAATTTAGGTGAATTGCACACTGCGAACAGCCGTAAAAATGATTCCGCAAATTGAAAAGGTCTGAAATAATGGCCGGCTATAAAAATTGAGAATAGGAACCTGTTTGTTCTGAACAATTTGGGATTTATTTGTTTACAGCTCAGCCGTCCTTTAAAGGACGTCTAGATCTAGGTAAGAGAATAAGGTCGAGTCCGTATATCACGTTTATTCGTGTGTACCTAGAACACACGACACGCAGCCTTGGACAGTTTACCAAGCATAACCTAGATTTCATATTTTATTTGTATTAAGTGTGCATCACTGTAAATAAAATATGATTAATAGGGTAGCATTAAAACAAAAATATAAAGACGAATCAGATTTAATTCTTCATTCTAAATTATTTTTGGTATACTAGTGAAAATAAAATAAGTGCTACGATATGACAGGCAAATGAAATGAGAGCGCCAAAAGTGGTGATTAGGTACTTCGTAAAGAGGAATAGGCAACAAAAATAATGAACACTTTAACTGCAACATTAAACCGACAAAGCGCCCGTTTTTATCACTTATTCAAAGAGAATAAAAATAATATATTATAACAGTTACCAATGAGCGAAAATTGCGCGAGGCATTGCTGCCTGGTTTAGTGTTTCTTCTCTTTGATTTAGCCGGTGAAATTGTTATTTACTGCTGACAATTAACATAATTATATTCCTTATAAGGCTATGTCTAATGCTGAGTAAAAGTAGTCTCTTTTATTATTGAAACTTTGCTTAGGTATATGCAATATAAAAAACATATCACTTTTGAACGAAAAGTCAAAATAAATATCCTTAATAGAATGAATTTATATACATAATTATATAATAATGTCATATTTTCTGTAACCACAATATCAAATACATGTAAGCTAAACACCTTCAGTATAAAGTCTGGATTTTCGCAGAAAACCTTTTATATTTTCAATTCTTGGTAGCATTTGAAGGCCGATGGTCTTTTCTTGAAAGTTGGAGTGCAACCGAAATATGCTTTCCGGGCAGGTTTACCTGTGTGTCTGTTTACAGCAAAGTTGTTCAGATTTTTATTCGCAAGAGCTTTCTAAAAATTTGAATAGGGGTCGGGACGACTAGTCGCCAAAGTAATCGAATATATGCGTCATACCTAAAACAAAACTTGTTAAAACTTTTCCTACAAGGTACACCGCAAATTTGAACACGTAACTTCTGTATCAAAGTCGTATCAGTTTTTTCGGCGAATGAACGGTTAGGAAAAACAGCCTTTGGGAAATCGATTACTTTATCTTACAGACCTTTTCAAAACATTTATAAAGTTTAAGTATTTAATATGTTGAAATATAGAACAAAAGTTGTACAGGTCTCCCAAAGTGATAATGCGCATAGAAATCTTCGTCACTGTTTGGCAACGGTCGCATTCCCCGAGCGTCGGAAGACGATATGTATATAGAGTTGTTAAGGACGCGTTTACGCTTGTATCAAAAAACCACATATTTCCGGTACATTTTACGACAATTTTAGATAATAACTAATAAAACTAATGATTACGATAAATTGATTACTTTTTTATCTATAAAACAATTTGAAAATAAATAAAAAATATTTAATTAATATTAATGTAAAATCGATTCGAAACGGCCTCTTAAATCAAAAATAGGCATATACTGCTATTTTTGGGTACAATTTTCTCTCTATTTTTACATTTATTTAGATTTTCAAAGATAGAATAGGTTAGTAAATATAGTCAACTCAAAAACAATTAGATTGTTTTTTTTCAATATATTGTAAATTGACTCAAAAAAAGCAAAAAATCATCTTACATTTTTCTTCTATTTTGCTCACATACGTGTGTCTTAATGTGTGGCAATAAGGTTCGTTTTATTTAACCACTTTCTTGATTTATATATCCAAATTCTGCAATGAGATCTCAGTCTGCGCTTGAGCGCAGTCGGGAGTGGACTCTATGTCGCTTGTCGCTGCAGCCCGAAGACGAAAAAAGCAATATACGAATACAAAATATTCGCTAAAATCAATTTGATACTTCTCGTATTCTGTGCGAATTACGTACAAGTAAATTTCTTTTGTATAAATGGACATTATTACTTTATTTTCTCCGTTATGTTGAGTCAGGATATATTTCGGTATTAAACCTTGTAAATATTTTCACTTTTAGATTTGTTTTATGTTTTTTTGTATTAGATTAGGTTAGATTAGATTAAGCTTCAGATACAAAATTTCGGTATTTAGATATTATTTTGTTTCTTGCGTTGAAATCTGGTAAGATTATCTGGACTGATGGTATACCATCCCGTTCAAGTGTTGCGACTGGAACTCATAAAAGAGTAGACCTAGTTATGCCAGGTTGGGGCTCATTTTATTTGTTTTGGTGAGACCCTACCACTGGTACTAGTGAAGTAACCTTCCAAGGTTATTCGATGACTCTTGCTGGTACTCATATGTGAGTAAAGCTACGCATGCCGAGTTTGGGCTCATTTTGTTTGTACATAAGAGACCCTACCACTGGAACTTATGAAGTAACCTTCCAGGGTTATTCAATGACTCTTGCTGGTACTCATGTGTGAGTAGAGCTAGGCATGCCGAGTTTGGGCTCATTTTGTTTGTACATAAGAGACCCTACCACTGGAACTTATGAAGTAACCTTCCAGGGTTATTCAATGACTCTTGCTGGTACTCATGTGTGAGTAGAGCTAGGCATGCCGAGTTTGGGCTCATTTTGTTTGTACATAAGAGACCCTACCACTGGAACTTATGAAGTAACCTTCCAGGGTTATTCAATGAATCTTGCTGGTACTCATGTGTGAGTAGAGCTAGGCATGCCGAGTTTGGGCTCATTTTGTTTGTACATAAAAGACCCTACCACTGGAACTTATGAAGTAACCTTCCAGGGTTATTCAATGACTCTTGCTGGTACTCATGTGTGAGTAGAGCTAGGCATGCCGAGTTTGGGCTCATTTTGTTTATACATAAGAGACCCTACCACTGGAACTTATGAAGTAACCTTCCAGGGTTATTCAATGACTCTTGCTGGTACTCATGTGTGAGTAGAGCTAGGCATGCCGAGTTTGGGCTCATTTTGTTTGTACATAAGAGACCCTACCACTGGAACTTATGAAGTAACCTTCCAGGGTTATTCAATGACTCTTGTTGGTACTCATGTGTGAGTAGAGCTAGGCATGCCGAGTTTGGGCTCATTTTGTTTGTACATAAGAGACCCTACCACTGGAACTTATGAAGTAACCTTCCATGATTATTCAATGACTCTTGCTGGTACTCATGTGTGAGTAGAGCTAAGCATGCCGAGTTTGGGCTCATTTTGTTTGTACATAAGAGACCCTGACCCTACCACTGCATTTTATGAAGTAACCTTCCAGGGTTATTCAATGACTCTTACTGGTACTCATATGTCAGTAGAGCTAGGCATGCCGAGTTTGGGTTCATTTTGTTTGTCCATAAGTGACCCTACCACTGGAACTTATGAAGCAACCTTTCAGGGTTATTCGATGACTCTTGCTGGTACTCATATGTGAGTAGAGCTAGGCATGCCGAGTTTGGGCTCATTTTGTTTGTACATAAGAGACCCAACCACTGCAACTTATGAAGTAACCTTTCAGGGTTATTCAATGACTCTTGCTGGTTCTTATAGGTGAGTAGAGATAGGCATGTCGAGTTTGGGCTCATTTTGTTTGTACATAAGTGACCCTACCACTGGAACTTATGAAGTAACCTTCCAGGGTTATTCGATGACTCTTGCTGGTACTCATATGAAAGTAAAGCTAGGCATGCCGAGTTTGGGCTCATTTTGTTTGAACATAAGAGACCCTACCACTGGAACGTATTTTTATATATTGTCTTATTACCTAGGATGTATATAAAATCATTAATTCGCGGTATGGGGTACCTATCCGGCTTAGTTATTGCATTCAAGGCCCTATAATCGCCGCACGGACGTAACTGCCCATCCTTTTTAGGTACGACGTGTAGGGGACTTGCCCAAGGACTCTTCGACGGCCTGCAAATACCTAACTCCTGCATACGCCGAAACTCTTCCTTGACTTTAACGTACCTCTCGGGTGCTAATGGCCTAGCACGCGCGAATACCGGAGGACCGGTGGTTTCAATATGATGAAACACAGAATAAGGAGGGTTTTCCTTAAAACAAACAGGTTTAGTTATCTCCGGAAATTGTAAAAGTAAATCAGAGTATATACTATTGTTATCAATTGTAGTTAACGATGATTCCTTCCACTTTACAATCGATCCTATAACACTTAAACTAGTTATTTGGTCTAAGAAAGGTCGTCCACTTATATCTACAAGTAATTTATTTTGCATTAAAAAATCTGCGCCCAATATCGGCTGACTGACTTCTGCTACTATAAAATCCCAAATGTAGGGACGTCTCAAGCCCAAATTTAAATGTTAATGTTCTAACACCATAAGTTTTTATTAGAGTTCCATTTGCCGCGTATAAGTTAAAATTAGATTTATCACTGTACTTGTTTAAACAATTTCTATTCACTGGTATGACGGACACATTCGCACCGGTATCAATTAAAAATCTCATACCTGTAGTCCTATCACATACTATGAGACGGTTGTGCGTTGTACAGCGTCCCGCCACCGGCTGCACGACTTCTAGTTTCCCGACGGCTTCGGTTTGGCCCCGTTCCAGTTACAGGGTTTCACACACTTTGCTGCTTTCTCCCTGTAACGAAAGTGGTAAAAAAATACCCAATTAGCATTTTTCCTCTTAGCCGCCGGATTACCGCTCCGCGATGCCGATCTGGATCTCTGGCCAGTCCAGTGATCTGCCCTGGGTCTGCCACGCTCCAATTCATCGAGCCGCAAGCTAATCTTCGCCAATTCCCCCAAGATCAGGTTGGTATCCGTTGTTCCGCCAGGCGTACGCTCCTTCAGCGTCTCCGATCCCCTGACCTCAGATATCTGGTTGGGACTTCCTGCCGTGCTTTCCAGCACTTTGTCCGCTACCGCCGCGAGGACATCCAGACTCTCCGACTCCGTAACCGTCAATATGGCTCTCACGGCTGTCGGCAGGTGTGATTGCCACATCAGCCTGAGCGTCTCATCTGGTACCTTTTCTCGTGCCAACTCTCGCATACGACGCAGCAGTTGTGATGGCCGCTGTTCACCCAGCTCCATTTCTCCAATGAGTTTTTGTAGTTTCCTGGTCTCGGACTCCTCAAACACCTGAAGTAATCTCTCCTTCAAGGTCTGGTATTTCCGCGTTTCCGGTGGGGCAAGCAAGAGGTCACTCACTTGCTGTAAGGCGCTTTTGCTCAATTTCGTCACCACGAGATTTTGTTTCGCAGCATCGCTCAGTTTTTGATTTTCCACGGCAGCCTCGAATTGGACGAACCAGAGTCGCGTTTGGTCCGCCCAAAATTCGGGAATCCGCGAGGCCACGGTAATGCTGGCTAAGACCTTTTCTCCGCTGTCGCCGCTCACCTCGCATTTTGCTTCCTGCGCACGTGGAACCGAACTTTGAGGATTCATTGTTCAAAATTCTAACACGCTATGCCAACGTAAGGGGTCACCAGTTGTAATACCGGCTTCACGCGATCACGTCGGGGTCACCAGTTGTAAGGTCCCAGCCCAATTATGGTCAATTGAAATGCTGTATCTTACTATCGTGTTCGAGGTTGATGCGAGGGAGCGGAATATGAACAACGTTACTTCGAAACAAAGGTTTATTTGCGACTAAAGAAATATTTCGATCGCGGGCGCAGCCGCGCGTAGGCACACACACCAATACATTATGTTTACTCAACAATAACACACATGTGTCCCTACACTATAATAAATAAGAAGCAATACTTTCTTCACCTCGGCGTCCTTCACCAAAGGGTATTTCCCAAAAAAAGACAAATGTTTACTTAAAGTTTTCCAATCTTGATAAAGCGTAACAGGTGATGTTTATGTCTCTAAGTTGTTAAGGAAAGACGCCAACATTCAGTAAATGTAGAGGAAAGAGAATATATGGCCTCTTTTGTAAAAACTTTTTCTACAATTTCGATACATACGCCAACAGTGTCCATTTCTCCAAGAAAACAGATAGACATTCCAAGTTTCAATAAGTCAAACTTTTCCTTTATAGTACAATATTTTACCCAATTGTTTGACTGCCCAATTTCCAGATAATCATTCGGCGACATGAGCAAATATGTTCACCTATGTCAAAAAACTGCGATAGCCTACTGGAGAGACCGACAAACCTCTACGCAGAGGGTCTCAGGTTCGAATCCACGGCGCGCACCTATGACTTTTCGAAGTTATGTGCGTATTAAATTTTTAATTATCGCTTTCTTTATGGTGAAGGAAAACATCGTGAGGAAAGCTGCATGTCTGAGAGTTCACCATAATGTTCTCGAAAGACATGTGAAGTTTGGCAACTCGCACTTGACCAGCGTGGTGGACTATGGCCTTACCCTTCTCATAGTGAGAAGAGGCCCGTGCCCAGCAGATGCACAGTTTGTATACAGGGCTGATGATGTGTTATGATTGATCTTACGGTTATTATGTTATTTTTAACCCACGACGCTAAAAGAGGGGTGTGTTATAAGTTCGACCTGTCTGTCTATGTGTTTGTCTGTAGCACCGTAGCTCCTAAGTGAATGAACCGATTTGTGTGCGGTTTTTTTTATTTCGAAAGCCTTGTTGTGTATTGTATTGTGTCAGAGGTCAGACGGTTTTTATGCCATGCATTAACTTACATATATTCTGCGATATCTGGTAGAACTACAGATTTAGCAAACACAGAGATCCAAGGGTATGCTCTAGTAATGGTGAATATCATGTCAGTAACTTTTATGTAGACAGTATACACCAAACCAAACCCTAAAAACCTGATTGTATTTTAAAAAACTACTCACTAGAAATGTCTCAATCGACTTCACTGGAAGATCTTCCATCGCAGTCGATTTTATAACCATTCAATTGAACGGACACAAAGAATATCCAGGCAACAATTTGTAGATCACACAGTTTTGTGGGGACTAAACCACGCAGTTGTAAGAGCTTAGGCGGCCGTTCATGTGGCATAAGAAGTAGCCTGAGCACACGATGCACGATGCGCGCAGTCTAAAATATAAATAAAGCGTCCATGTTGAGTATCACATAGGTACTCAACTTCTGGGTACTTCTAACCTGTCCTTTTTTTGGATGTCTCCAATCTGGTCGGAGAACGTCCTCTAGGTCTTCCCCTTCCTCCTGTCCCATTCACTTATATAATTGCCTTATATAACTTCTTGGTCAGTCTTTCCTCATCCATCCTCTCCATGTGTCCAAACCATCTTAGCATACCTTTCTCAATAGTTGTCTCTACATCTTCTTTTACCCCACAACACTCTTATCACACAATTCTTTATTCTCTCGTTCAAAGACACTCCACACATACTTCTCAACCCTTAATCGAAGAGCATGCCTGAGATGTGAGGATCTTTGCAAATGGTGTTCCTTGGTCTCTGCCTACCCCTCCGGAAAACTGGCGTGAGTCTATGTATGTATGTATGTATTCAACTTCTGACGTGAGATATCACTTAAGTTTATCTTAGGAAATTCTCATGATTTAATACAATGCAGTAACCTGTTTACCTAATTAATGGAAAACAACAAGGCGAAAGAGTAGACTCTTCGTCTTTAACCTTACTCACTTACCAACCAACCAACAATGAAGTCATACCCCTACACTTGTATGACTTTAATCCAACCCTGTCGCCTTCGGGGACCGATACCGTAATTAACCCTGCTTCGGATAAACTTTGCACCTATCCCGTTTGCAGTTGCGTCTTTAACTAAACTAGTTGTGTTATCTTGGTTTACACGCGTCTAACCTTTACAACATCTCTGTTCGAACGGCTTAGAGTTTAGACCATCGCACGTGTATAAATACCCTATAACTATTATACGGTTGATAAAAGTAATATCCTTCTAGCTATCGTAATTTCCCTGAAGATCAGCCTTTAAAGTATTATAGTATTAAATGCGAAGCTGCCTTATCTATAATAAGAATACGTACTATAAATAAAATTAAACGTAAAAATAAAAAAAAGTTAAGGCGCTGTTATACCTCAGAAGCCGTGAAACACCTAATTTTTCGTCGCGCATCTAGCCATAACGGTACATATTACAAACTAGCAAAAATTAGAGCTTAAAGTCAAAAGTCTGAACAAAAGACTTTTGAAAGAATTTTTCATGTACGTAAAATAGAATCACGGTAAAAAAATCACAAAATCGAGGCAGAAAATAATCTTTCGTCTCACTGTTTGCAATATTTTGATCGTAAGCTGTCGTATTTTTTTTGATAATATTGTAGGAAATCTAATGAACTAAAGAATTACCTTATTTATTTTCATATTATACTTGTATATTTTGTAAAATTAAATAAAATCTGCCAAACGTCTATGATTTTGACGCTCGGTAGATCCCATCAATATCAAACGCTTCAGCAATTTAAACCTTATTAGCATAAGCGGTGTACTGAGTGTCAGTTGCTAGTTTACGCCCCGCCCAGACCTCATCATTCGGCTATGAGCCCTGTGAGAGATAGGTCATGTCGCTCTCCGCTGCACGAAATTTTACGTAAACCTGTTTGTTATTATAATACGCCGATTTGAGTTCGTAATTTCATGTTTTATGTTATAGACTGAATACTTTGAATGAAATAGGCTTTTCATGTAACTATGGGCACATATAATTAGGGCCTAAGTTTATACTCTTGTTGCGTTTAATGTGTTATTGTTTCTGTGCTTATAAATATATAATTAGAAGAATAAAATATGGACAATTAGAGAAATGAAGTTCTACGAAGGATTTGTACAAGAAAGCGTCGTAATAAAATAGAAATTCATCCATGGCCAAGTGATTATGAAATATGTAACATTTTTACACAAATTATTTTCATAAGAGTCTTTTATGACTAACTATGTTACTTATATATTATCGATTATGCATAATATCTTATATATAAAATTCTCGTGTCACAGTTTTCGTTCCCATACTCCTCCGAAACGGCTTGACTGATTTTGATGACATTTTTTGTGCTTATCCGGTATCTATGAGAATCGGCCAACATCCATTTTTCAAAAAAAAATAAAAATTTTGCTAAACAACGTTTGCCGGGTCAGCTAGTAATTATATAAATTATTCTCACAATACATAGCTGCCATAGATTTCAATTTTTGAAAGAGTAATAACATAAAATCGAAACATTTTATGTACCTATCTTCAAATTCATTAGCTTGTCAGAGCGCCTGGAGCGCTAAGATGCCGCCACGACGAATAATAATGATGACAGCGCTAATATGGCGCTCCGCAATCCGCACACAAGCGGTAACGAATGTTGTATTATTGTGTTTTGAACATAAACATTTTTAGGTACATCGGGTAAAACTTTGATTATTCATAAACTATTAGGTATATCTCAGTACATCTAATATCTCTTTAATTTCTAAAATCAATCATTTATAAGTAAGAAGGTGACTTCTCTGTTTGCTATAACACAAGATATAGTATTTTTTTAATAATAAAGTACGTAACTAATTATCATTATTGTAATTACAGTGAAGTTAAAGATAACAGTTCTGCAACGTCTTACACACATTTGACTTCAGTCACTCCTAACACGATCTGTTCAAGAGCTAGCCAAGAAATGCCAAACATTTTTTTTAACAAATTTGACTCAAATTCCGTAGTGATAAGCAAAAATTACAAGATGGATCGGATAGCAGTGACTGGTTCGAATTGCGTAAGACTATGTTGGCAGATTGAAATTTTTGTATAGTGGTAAAAAGAAGAGATAACAGCAGTAAAGCCAACTTAGTAAAAAATATTTTGTACAAATAAAATATTTGCAATGTAAAATCAGTTGCGCATGGAATCTAAAATAAACAACTGGCTTTGCAACAACTGGCGAAGCTAGAAAATGTAACAATCGAGCCTTGTGGATTAATCGATTATTGGTGCCACGCCAGATGGATTAATAGGTCCAAACACGATTGTGGAAATTTAATGTTCTAAAGTTGCATATAAAAATGGCCTGGAGAATAGTATAAGAGCAAATAAAATACAAATATGGAAACATGATAAAAAAGTGAACTGAGTAGTCTAAACAAATATTGTACTTGTTATTACCAAATTCAGGGGCAACGCCACGTTACACGCAAACAAAAGTGTTTATTTGCTGTGTGGAGTGGCGAAAGTATACCACTAAAAATAGAAATTATAGAAAGAGATGATGTTTTCTGGGAGAAGCTTGTGGCGTTTTATATGAATTGGCAGTTGCCTGAAATTATTGATTCTCGTCAAGCTCAAGGGATGGCATTGCGAGATCACGGAGAGGAAAATGTTTCATCAGTGCTTGAAATTTCTACAATACCAAGCCGTAAAAGGAAAGTAAATGAAACTGTGCTTCGTGAGCAACAGCAAATAATAAGTCTTATCACCTCACACACTGCCTTTAACATTCGATGAGAATAAAGAAAACCTGCCGGGTTGTAGCAGACAGCTAACTTTTGATGAGCTGTAAACTCTGTATTTCGTTAATAAATTATAAATGAATATAAATAAATATCTTTTAATATTTATTTTCTTTGAAACAACACATATTTGAAGCGAAAGATTTTTTTTATATATTTCCATACAAACATGTATGACGAGAGCTAACGAAAAAGCAGTAACACTAATTCTAATTCTATAATTTTCTAAGCGACATAGCAGTATCTCATGAATAAGGTATATCCACATATATTTTTGATGTTTCATCTATTTTGAAAAATAATAATGGGTTGGGTTTCGAAACAAGTCGCCTGAATTTGAGGGTATTGGTAGTGTAGGGGGCTTAAGGGAGTTTGTTTTAATCACCTAATAGTAATTTTGGCTGCCGGAGTTGCGTCTAAATATTTTTAAACAATTTCCAAAATTTCATTAATACTTCGGCAATTATGCAAAACGGAACGTAGTTTTAATACTTTAGTACAGTTTTACAAATGTCTATTTGATGTTTTATGTGAAAAACGTGAAACGAAACGCAAAACTGCCATCTTGGAATGATCATATTGACAGCTAATGTCAAATTTGTGCGTCATTGCTTTCGAGTGCCTAGGGTTAGGTGCGACTGTAATAAGTAACTAAATAGGTTATGTTAGGTTCTCTTTTGACCCTTAATCCGAAAATAGGAACTAGTTTAATAAACTAAGGTTGACGGAGCCCTTTGCAGGGCTCCGTCAACCTTAGTTTATTAAACTAGTGTGATGAATGTGGAAGTTGACAGTGCCATGACACCGATGTTTGGAGTTTTTTTTTTTCAGAGGAAACCAAGTATTTCCGGCAAGTGAAAATGGTAAGGGGGGTTTCAAGACCTCCCCTCCTCTCTCTCCAATCACTCACAACCCCTAAAAACGGCGACGTATTTCGAAACCTTTACCATAATAATTATACCTATAATAACAATAAACATCCATAAATAAATAAAAGAAATCAACTTTTACTAAACTTCAATTATCTCGTAACTCGCTTTAGTTGAGATACGGCTTTTGCGCTTAGTAGAGCAGTATTGTGTTTTTTAGGGTACCGTAGCCAAAAATTGTAAAAACGGAACCCTTATAGATTCGCAATGTCTGTCTGTCTGTCCGCCCGTATGTCACAGCCAATTTATTGCAAAACAGATTTGAAAACTGGCAGGAATGGAATTAGATGTAGGTATTCTATGAACTGCTTCACTATTTTTATACAAAAACAAAACAAACATAATAATGGCCTCTCCATACATGGAACTGACTTAATTATTTTGAACATCTTACGGCACGTAGGTATATACCTACTTTCGTCAACTATTAATACCTATAACATCTAATGTAAACCAGTTTTGCTCATGGCTGCACTGAGAACAAAAATTGCGCTATGCCTATATTGTACAAACAGATTGATGTATGTAATATAAATTTTAATATCAGTATCTCAATTCAATATGCTAAAACGTTTTGCTTGCGATTTTGAAATATTGGAATACGGATGTCGCCAGAATACGGCCGCACGCGACGAGAATGAAGGGGGGCGCCCCGCAGTAGACGGAGCTAAGCTCCCTTCACCTCCCCTGCTTCACCCCCTCATTTACCAAAACAGTCGCTTAGCACAGCGCCTTAAGTGCTTACTTCACGAAATAAATAAAATGTGTATAAGGTCAAAAATTATTTCCATACGAACGCCGAGGCAAATTGGTATCTCGCAGACGACGCCTATCATAACGAATTTGAAAGAAAATATTTATTAAATATAACTAGAGGACCCGTGCTATTCCACAGCATATTATAATATTATAAAAAAGCTCTTACATATAGGTAGTTTCCACCCGTATTTTTAGCAGTAAGAGGACCATCCGGTACCAAATCTCCAACAGGGCCGTCATTGACCAAGATTCTTGGTTCAAACTTTCTCTGAGCATTTTTCAATTTCCTTCCAAGAACCATCATTATAATTGAAAACACAACTACTTACAAAAAATACGTTATTAAATTAGAAACTTAAGTAACTAACTTGCGCTAACTTCATTTTTTTATTTTATCTGTCAATATTTTACTATCAAAATTAAAGATATAGTTATACCTACAACTTTTTTTTTTTATAAGTAAGAAATTAGGTTTTGTTTCTGTTATCCAGCTAAATAATTCTGTGAGAAGCACGATTTATTTTGTTTTGTGTATGGGTGTGATAAATCCATCATAATATAGAAATGTACCTACCTAATAATTACGTTTATAGTTTTGGTAGGAATGGTAGCTTTAGTAGCAATCGTAAGTAACATTGCTACAAAAACTAGCATATATGCCAAAAATACCATTTCTACCAAAACTACTATTCGTACTAACACTATCATATCTACCTTTTTTTTTAACTACCGTTTCTACCAAAACCGCCGGTGCTGTCAAAAGTACCTTTTCTCTCAAAACTACTATTCTTACCAAAGCTATAATTTCTACCATAACTACCACTTGATATAATATAATTATATGACAATAGTACTATGAACCGCTGTAAAGCGCAGACCACACCGCCAACTGACGGACGGAGCGGGCGAAGCGGACGACATCGTTTCACCTCTTTTCATACTTGGGTTCACACCGCCAACTAACACCCGAGTATGAAAAGAGGTGGAACGATGTCGTCCGCTTCGCCCGCTCCGTCCGTCAGTTGGCGGTGTGGCGTGCCCTTAATATGTTCCACATTAAAAAAAAATAAGATGAGCATCTTAATTTTTTTTTAATAAAGTCCGTAATTTAAAAACGCAAAAATTTTCCTAACGTAAAAGGTAAGGAAAATTCCTCAACATCAGAGATCAGTTCACCCAACATTAAGGGTTAACTGGTAACATTCGGGGAATATTACCTACCATTAGCGATAATTTACTATAGTGATAATTTTACCAACATCGGGTATAATTTTACACACCACCACACTCACACCCGTATGAAAGTAAGGCAAGGTCACCTTAAAGAGGCATAACGGTTTTTCCTGGCAGTTACCAAAGGAACTTATTAGATGCCATAAAAATATTTTTGAATTTAGAACCGTCCATGTAGAGAGAAAGCAATGGAATCTTAAGAAATTTATAGGAAAACACGCTGATCTGGCGAACTCCGTATCGCCTTTTTAAGGATTTTTCCTCATTCGGTTTTTTCCATCCATCCATCAGGGCTTAAGAATTTGACCAAAAAAATAAAAAACCTAAGTATATATTTAGGTTGGACCACCCTTATTACTTAGAGGTTTGAAAAATAGGTTACGATCAATACTCAGACTTAAAGAATATACATAAGTATAAAATTTCATGCAAATCGGTCCAGCCGTTTCAAAGGAGTATTGTGACTAACACTGTGAAACGATTTTTTAAATCCAGTTTGCACCTGTTGTGGACATCTGATCTAGTAATTTGATTCAACTACTAATACGGCTATTAAAATAGGGGTTACTGTTAAAAGGGGGGAAATTAAGGCTTGTTTGTATTGTCTATGCCATATCACAAAAAAAGAAAATAAATAAATTAAAATGCGACGATGCGATAAGTAAAGAGGATTTGGCATCATTAAAAATATTAACTTTTTACTTTTATCAAATATTTTTTTTATTAAATTTATTTCTTTATTTTGTACTTAGATATTAAATGACCAATAATACATATTAAGATTAATAATTTAATAATACTTAGTATTAATTATATTAAATAATATTATTTTCCTCAATTATATTGGAGCACTTGAAAAAGTATAATAAGCACAATTTTTTCACTAATATTTACGAATAGTAAATAATATTAATCAAAATATTCAGTTTAAATCACTACTGCATATAATTTATCAGCACATTCATAATTCGCACTTGTACGAAACTAAAACACGTGGTGTGAATGTAGAAACTAAAAACTTCTCCCGTGAGAATTTTGGGTCACACATGCGCATCGTAAAATTTCACTCTCATATTTTTCATAACGCGCCTAAAGAAGTATAGCTTCAAAAAAGTGGACACAGTAAAACGATGCCAAATGATAATTGAACCAATTATATTAGATGTTAAAGATATCAATTTTAATAAAAATGTCCCGTCCGCCATCTTGGATCCCCAAATAAATGTCATTTTCGTTATCAATATGCATGATAACCCCGAAAATTATACCCATATTAATTTTATTAAAAATATCCCGTCCGCCATCTTGCATGCCCAAATAGATGGAATTTTCGTGACCAGAATCCATGAAAACACCGAAAATGATAACCATTTTAATTTTATTAAAAATGTCCCGTCCACCATCTTGGATTCCCAAATAGATGTCATTTTCGTGATCAGAACCCATGAAAACCCCGAAAGTGCTATCCATATTAATTTTATTAAAAATATCCCGTCCGCCATCTTGGATTCCCAAATAGATGTAATTTTCGTGATCAGAATGCATGAAAACCTCGAAAATGTAACCCATATTAATTTTATTAAAAATATCCCGTCCGCCATCTTGTGAACGTAGAAACTAAAAACTTCTCCCATGAGAATTTTGTGTCACACATCCGCGCGCATCGTAAAATGTGACTCTCATCATATTTTCATAACGCGCCTAAAGAAGTATAACTTCAAAAATATATGTTTGGGTTGGCCCGTGCTTATTTCTTTTACGGCCGAGTCTCAGACCTAAAGAATATACCTACGTTTAAAATTTCATACAACTCGGTCCAGCCGTTTCGGAGGAGTATTGTAACTAACACTGAGAAACAATTTTTTTGACTCTGGTATGCGCGTGGCGTGGACAACAGAATTGATCTATAGTTGGTGCCACGAGAAGATAGACTTTTTGTAAACACACATTCAGGGCTTCACAACCTTTGTTTCACTTTTTATGCTTTAGTGCAGTTTGATACTTTTACGGTATTTTTTTTAAATATATATTTGACTTTATATATTTCCATATTATCTATGACTTCCAGTCGTATCCAGAAAAATGTAAATTTGAATGAAAATAAACATACCTATTTGATTTTGTGTAAGAGTGAATTTTCCTGGAAGAATTTTCATTAATTTGGTGACTTTTTTTGTAGTTTTTTAACACTTAAGTAAATTCAAGTCAATAATAGTGTACCATGTATGGCAAAGATAGAGTACAAGCAGAATATTCTATTATGGACTTGATTAATTTTAATCATAAGCAATAAACAATTTGCTCCTGGCCAAGGTATCCTAAAATATTAAATAATTGACTACAAATGTGATATATTACAGACAACTAGCTAGTACATCGCATTAACATTTTAAGATTTTACGTTGTGTATGAATGAAAACGTCAGAATTAACTTAAACAAAATGTTGCAATTTGCACCCGCATTTCCGCAATGTCGGCCGCATTTAACTTTACACTTACCCTTTCTTGCCTTAAATTTTTTTTTAATATAAATGCAAGCTAAGCCACATTTCAATGAAATTAACGAATGTAAAACCAAATGTTGATATTCCAGGTTCCAGTACCTACCACAAAATATTAAACGATCCTGTTGACAGCGCATAATATCGATAAAAACCCGATCCACTGAGATAATTATAAGTTTCCAATGACACGTATCTATGTACCGTTGCGCTCATTCGATTTGACATTATTTGTGATTGACAGAACTTTACTGTCGCTAAGTCACTAAATTCTTTGTTTACAAAAAGTCTATGTTCTCGTGGCACGGGCTATAGTGATGTATATAAATTACTAATATGGCTATTAAAAAATAGGGCTTGATGCTTGTTTCGGCGAACTGAATGTTCCTAGTCGATTTGGGAAAACTATTAATATTGTGGACTGTAGAAATGAGGAAGTGAATGATAATGGTTTCATGGAAAGGATAGGAGACGAATAGACGGGGTGTGGGAACACGCCTTACCTTGTACGTCAGTCCTCTTTCCTTGCAAATGGCAGCCTCCTGGTGTCTTCGAGAATCCTGAAGCTGCATTGAATCACTCCACTACACAATCACTTCACTCGCGGGCGGTTTGTTGAGTTTTTGGTATAAAGCGGAAGCGGTAAAAATATGGCGGTGCGGTTTGTCTTCGTCGCGACACGGATTCTTCTAGATTGTTCGTAGGCGTGCCTTGGTAGCGAGGGAAGGAGACAATAGGATCGCTCGCATTGGACGAGCAAGCGTGGAATGATTGACGTTGATGTGATTAATTCTCGATGGAAAGGTAGATGGCACTACCATATCCCCCGGACCTAAAGGGTTGCCTTTAAAAGAAATAGAATTTAACTTAGCTATGGTGGGTGTACTACCGCATAACCCATCAATAGGCTAAGACAGCGATATGATAATAAAATTAATCTAAATTAACTTTAGCGAAAACTACAAACGCAATAATAGCGAAAACTACAAACTAAATACTTAAACTAAGAGGTAGATCCAACTTCAGGCTAGATCTGACTGAGTTGGAAGCGGACAGAGACGTACAACAGGGCGCACGTAGCTCCCCTTCGCGGTTTTCACGGTAACAACGCGGGTTGTACCGTCCTTGGAAGTATGCAGTTTCTCTACGATGGCTAACGGCCATGAAAGCGGCGCAGGACTATTCCACTTGGATCTAGCCTGAAGCTGGTGTAGATATTCCGCACGCCAGCGCCGCCAGAACGACTGCACGAGTTTATCCAGCAGAGTATGTCTCTGAAGCAAACTTGAAGAGTCTGCTTCAGGAGCCGGAAATGACGATAATGGCACTGTGTTCAGAAAATGTGCAGCTGTGTGCTTAACGCGGATGGTTCTGCAGGGTCACTACTCAATGCCGTGAGCGGACGCGAGTTGATCAGTGCCTCGACTTGTGCAAGGACAGTTAAAAGCTCTTCGTAAGAGAGGATCTGTCGATCTATAACTTTGAAGAGATGCGTTTTAATTACTTTGACCATGCTTTCCCAACATCCACCGAAATGTAGTGATGCTGGTGGAATAAACTTCCAGTCAATATGATCTATGGAAAGTTCTTCCTGAAGACGAGTACGATATTCTTCTCTGAGAAACTTATAGAGGTCGCGTAAATAAGAGCTTGCGCCCACGAAACAAGTGCGGTTATCCGTATACAAACACTGTATAGGGCCGCGCCGTGAGAGAAATCGTTAAAGGGCTGCAATGAATGACACCGTGCTTAAATCTGTCGCAACTTCAATATGCGTAGCGCGCGTCGTTCGCATGTAAAAATACTTAGCCAAGCTTTACGGCTTTTAACACCTCGACCACGCACTGGCGTATACTGCAGCGGTCCTGCGTAATCACAACCGGTATGTGTAAACGCTTTATCAACTTGATTGACGCGTTGGCTAGGAAGATCTGCAATGGGAGGGAAAGTCGGACGCGGACGAAATTTGAAACAGACGTTACATTTATGTAATCTGTGACGAATTATTCGTCGAACGGCTAAAATCCAAAACTTATGCCTAAGTAAGGACATAAGCAACTCTGGACCAGCATGGAGGTGCTTCTTGTGATAAAAATCAACAAGAAGGTCGACCTTATAACTACAAACTAGGATGTTTGTAGTTATAAGGTTCATCCGAATTTGACAGACGACCCCCAACGCGTATGATGCCGTGTTCATCGAGAAACGGCTTGAGTCTAAGGATAGCGGGAGAACAAGGTACATTGTCTTTCAAATTTTGAATGTCGTTACTAAAATGAACAGCCTGTAGCCTGTGTAGTAACTTACATTCTGCGAATTTGATATCAGTACTTGAAACAAAAGTCCCATTAGGTAGGTGCCTAAGAAACCTACAGACATAAACGATGGCGCGGAGTAACTTAGACCACGATGACATGCGTAGTGCGAGTGCATAGATCGGAGATTCAGCAACCTCAACAATCACGGGATGAGAAACAGACTTCCGTTCGGGTACATCCTCGTCCTCTGCACTGTGGTCAAAGGTTTGCATGGGCCACTCTGACGGATCATGGGAAATCCAAGAAGAACCATGATGCCACAATGGATGATGCAGAAGATTAAGTGGAGTAACACCACGAGACAGGCAATCAGCGGGGTTCTCAATACCCACGACGTGATTGAAACAAGTAGCGGGAACAAGTTCAATCAATTTACTAACGCGGTTGGCGACAAAAGTCTGCCAGCGGTGAGGAGAAGAATAAATCCAAGCGAGCACTACTTTGGAGTCAGAAAATGCGTATATTCAATTAATAGGGTAGTGGGGCAAGACTGTGTCTTGAACCTTGCGGAGCAACTGAGACAGCAGAAGGGGCGCGCACAACTCTAGTCTCGCAACCGAAATGGTTTTAATAGGCGAGACCTTGGACTTGGCACAAACTAACTGCACCGAGTAGTTAGAACCAATGCGGACTTGCAGATATACGACTCCGCCGTAAGCACGCTCGCTGGCGTCAGCGAAACCTATTAAGTTGATGGTACATCCATCTGCCAACCCAAGATGACGCGGAATAGTAATTTGATTGAGCGCGGTAAGCTCAATACAAAACTGGCCCCAAGCGGCGACAATATGGTCAGGGGGTGTTTCATCCCACACACACTTTGATAGCCAAAGCTCTTTGATCAAGAGCTTGGCGTACAAAATTGTGGGAGCCACAAAACCCATTATGTCCCATAGTCGAGCCACTGTGGACAGCATAGTGCGTTTGGTGCACTTATCATCTGGCGGTGAGACGTCAAACCGAAAACTATCGCAGGATTTGTCCCAGTGTAAACCAAGAACCTTATGCGGTACAGACTTCTCAAACTCAATGTCTGGAGAAGCTTTATGAGAATCTGGTATGCGTGCGAGAAACTCCTTAGAGTTGCTTGTTCATTTGACAAGATCAAACTGGCCTCGCTTGAAAAGCTGAATAAGCTCTTCACGAAGCGAAATTGCTAGTGGAGCGGATATGACACTACATGCAATGTCATCCATATACAAAGCGGAAGTAGCAACAGCTGCTGCGGCGGGAAAGTGATCGCCTTCATCAGCGATCACCTGGCGAACAACTCGTAACGCGTGATATGGGCTAGACTTTAGTCCAAAACAAACACGATTGAACTGGTACACAGATAAAGGTTCCTTATTGTTAAAACGATAAAAAATCCGTTGAAATCTACGGTCAGACTCGCAAACGCCGATATTGAGGAACATTTGGCGGCAATCAGCTGACAGAGCGATTTGGAAAAGACGAAACTTTATTATGATGTTAAATAAATCACCCTGTAGATTAGGGCCGGCATGCAAAATGTTATTAATCGACTGACCCGATGTAGTCTTACAACTAGCATCTAAAACTACACGAAGTTTAGTAGAGGTTTTATCTTCGCAAACTACGCCGTGATGCGGGATATAATATGAGGGAAGAGAGTTGCCCTCGTTGTTTACAACTACACTCAAAAAACCTTTATCTATGTAGTCACGAATGACGTCATTATAGGCGCTGCGTAACTTAAGTGATGCATCAAGTTTACGTTCCAAACAATGGAAACGTCTAAGCGCAGCAGCGTACGAGTCGTCTAACGAATAAGGGTCACCATAGAATGGCAACGCCACAACGTATCTGCCACTGTCGTCACGAACAGTGGTAGCACGGAAATGTTCTTCACACTCGAGATCCTTACGGCTCATCGAGGGCGGTGCGGTAACCTCTTCAAGCTCCCAAAATCGCTTGAGAAGAGAATCAATATTATTTTCTTGAAGAACAGAACAACAGCAAGACGTAATGTATTGAGAAGTATGTAACGTAGGTACGGTACCCATAATCAGATTCCCAAATACCGTCTCAATAGCGGGCGGTAAGTTATGTTGCTCACTACGTACCACTTTAGTTAGTAGCAAGTGCGGGAATATTGCAGCTCCGATCAAAACATCAATGTCTGCCGGATACGCAAACTCCGAGTCTGCCAGCGGCAATGACTCGAGGTGTGTGAGTAGCGATACGTCCACATTAGCGTTTGGCAATGTGTCCGTAATACGCTCCACGATAAGCGAAGAAATGTTAAAATTAATATCCCTATCAAAACGCGAATGTATTTTAATATCTACGGAACCCTTGCAATGTTTTTCTGACCCGCCGATTCCTTTGACTACTAAGTCAGTATTTTTAAAGTTATTCCACAATCCGAGACGTTTCAAACAACCAAATGTTATGAAATTGCTCTGAGATGCGCTATCGAGTAGACAACGTACCACGTGCGGCGATCCATTTATATCATAAACGATAACTTGCGCTGTCGCTAACAGTACCGTCTTGGACGCCAGACACTGCGGCTTGGCCCCGCGCGGACCATTATAGATGCGCGAGGGCCGTCCGCGCGTGCGCGTCGCCCGCGCGATGGATGTCGTACACAACGATATTTCATTCTGAATCGTGGGAGGCGCAGTTATCGTAGCCTGCACCTGCGACGTAAGTGTGTCAAGGTTAGCGGCTTGGCTTGACAACGGACTACCTTTATCGAAGTGCAACAATGAGTGGTGTCGCTGATTACATGAACGACATCTCGTCTTACTAGAACAATCACTCGTTTTGTGCTTTATACTTAAGCAATTAATGCATGCTTTGTTATCTTTTACGCACTTGAAACGAGCAGTTAGATTTAAACCATTAAAGGCGGGACACTTATAGAAATGGTCGTGCACTATATTACTGCACAGACACTTCTGTGAATTATTATTATTAGATTCCGAGCATGTTACGTAAGATTGCGGATTAGGAACCGAGTTATTATTACTATTTCGCGCTTTATTCGACCTTTGTTTGCTGCTGTTAGTATTAGACGGGCTAGATGAACTAGACTGCGTATTATGAAATATTCGACACTGATCCTTGATGAACGAAATAAAACTATCTAGTGTAGGTATTTTATTATTGCGTTCTGTCATCTCGAAAGCACGAATTGTATCAGTGTCAAACTTTTTTAAAGCGAGTTGAAGCAACATAAAGTCGGAAAGATCTTCTAATTTCAAGTTTCTAAGAGAATTAACCGCGGTTACGAAGTTATCTATAAACAGCTGGAAATTCGCGACAGACGCGGAACCGGACAGTTTAAGATTTAAAGCTTGATCAAAGTAGGTAGACGCTGGGACGCGAGTGTCTTGATATCTATCAAGTAGTGACTGAAATATGACCTGATAATTCTCAGCACTAGGTGTGACACCTGCAAATACGGACTGTGCCTTCGGTGACAGTTTACCTATTAAATAGTACAACCTGTCAGCATCTGTCAGAGAACCATTATCGTGCACTGTGGACTTAAAACTCGCACAGAATTACGGCCAATTTCGTATATCTCCGTCAAACGACATAGTCTCGATTGGCGGTAATCTCGGCGTGCGAGCCGCTGCAACGGGCTGTGCCGAATATTTACCCTCCAATTCCGATTGTATTCGCTTAATGATACAATAAAGATCTTCGAATGAGGTGTACGCCTGATAATTCGGTTTTTCATCAGGATTAGTAGAAAGCAATCTTGCGTTATAATCGTCTAACAACTTATGAAAATCTGTTCGAATACTATCTATTGTCATACAATAACTGAGAAATGACTCCCTATTACTATCAGAAGCGGCGGCGGTCTTTGAACGCTCGTAAATATTTTGAATACGCTCAAATAAAATATTGCGTTTTGCTTCTAAGATTGTCATCTCTCTGTCTTCCTACACGCGTGGCTTCTTTTGTTGTGACATGCTTACGTAAGTATAAGCTAATGAGACCGAAACAAAATAAGAATGTCTAAAGTACCTATTATTTTACCTAAGTAGGCAACACTTTAAGGCGGTGGAATTAAAAGGGGCTTGAAATATGAGATTTACAAGACAACTATGATAGTTCCAGAAATAATAATTGGGTGAGTAGGTAGCTACATAAAAGTATATTACCTACTGATGCGTGTGGAAATAACCATGTGACGGTTATGTAAATGGACTAGGAGTATAGCTAGGTGCAATAACTGCCTAGGTATAGAGATATAACGAGGTGTTACGTATAAAACGCAAATGAATCCGACTCGTATGAATCAAAAAATGTTTCGGCGAACCGAATGCTTCTAGTCGATTTGGGAAAACTATTAATATTGTGGACTGTAGGATTTAGGTTCTTATCGACTAGGAAATGAGGAAGTGAATGATAATGGGTTCATGGAAAGGATAGGAGACGAATAGACGGGGTGTGGGAACACGCCTTACCTTGTACGTCAGTCCTCTTTCCTTGCAAATGGCAGCCTCCTGGTGTCTTCGAGAATCCTGAAGCTGCATTGAATCACTCCACTACACAATAACTTCACTCGCGGGCGGTTTGTTGAGTTTTTGGTATAAAGCGGGAGCGGTAAAAATATGGCGGTGCGATTTGTCTTCGTCGCGACACGGATTCTTCTAGATTGTTCGTAGGCGTGCCTTGGGAGCGAGGGAAGGAGACAGTAGGATCGCTCGCATTGGACGAGAAAGCGTGGTTGATTTCGTGATTGACGTTGATGTGATTAATTCTCGATGGAAAGGTAGATGGCGCTACCAATGCTAAAAGGCTGAAAATTAATAGTTGTATGTATGTTTTAATGTCAAATAAAAATTAAAAAACAAAATGGCCAAATTATTTAAAAAATAATTTTTGGGTTGGCCACGTTTATGACTTGGGGGGTTGAAAAATAGATTACGACCGATTCTCAGGTCTACCAAATATACATACCTACAAAATTTCATACAAATCGGTCTAGCCGTTTCGGAGGAGTATTTTAACTAACACTGTGACCCAAAAAAATATAGATATTGAAAAATAAGTTCAATGTCCACACCTATCTTCCTTCAAACTTTCCCAATTTAAATTAGCATACCATCAAATGATAGAGCTCTTTTCTGCGCGTGTTATAGACCTATAACGAAACGCCTACCTCAATGAGAACCAAATATACACCACTATTTTTTAATTAGTACAAAAACTTTAAGGACCTATTAGCGAAGACATTATTATCATATATGTGACGTAAGAATTTCATAATATCTATAAATAGCAAAGTTATAATCATTTGTTTTTTGTAGAAAATCTCACCTAAATCATAGACATATTTTACAATCCATTCACTACTTCATTGATAACACTTACTTTCCGTCCTACTCTTACGCATTCTTTCCATCGCACTTATAATGTAGGCAACCTTAGACAATAAAATTAAGCAAAATAATAAGTGAAGGTAGAAACTTTTTAGTTTTTTTAGTTCTACCCTCTCTTTCATACTACATCCGGGCTTAGTACCGGCAAAATTTACCGTTTTACAAATAATTAAATACGGAGGTATGTAATTAAAAAGCAAACACATATCAAAATAAAAGAAGGTATTCTGTAATAAAAGAAAAGAGTAATTTTGGCGTATTTATGAAGTTAGAATCATCTGCTATTGACAAATATTATTTTATCATCATCATGTCAGCCTAGAGACGTCCACTACTGGACATAGGCCTCCCTCAAGGTTCTCCACACAGGCCTATTTTGAGCCGCCCGCATCAAATTATTATTTACTTAAGTAGGTATTATTTACTAAACTCACAAGTATTTCCATTGTCCTTCGAAACGTCCAACACCATTGTCAAGAAGTACGCTTCTGTCTTTTCACTTCGTCAAAAGCGTCCAATATGCGCTGTTTTAACTGTTCGACACTAACCGGCTCACTTTTGTACACTCACAAAAAGATGTCCATGGGTACACAGCTGCACTCGCGATTCCTCCACTCAAAAAGTACGCACGAAGCATAGCTACATATGGTGTGAACTGATAAGCCTCGAGTCGGGCAAACGTAGACAAACAATTAAATGGATGTTCTCAGTTCCGCTAGCAATTTAGCACTGTTTGTTGCATCGATCGGGGCGCGGCGCGGGCGCAGATGGACAGGGAGGAAATTTATCAATGGAGCATTTACTACTGTTAAAAGTCATAGTACGCGCAGGTCGTAATTATGCATTTGCCAATTATTGCGTATTTTTGTGGACAGTTTTGAGACAGTTTTGGGACTTTGTGTTTTTATTTTTTAACTATATAAATATGATCAGTTAAAGATACTCAGTGCCCCGTTAAATTTTTTGTACTAATTAAAAAATAGTGGTGTATATGGAAGCAGAAAGTCATTGACTACGGCTACGAAAACGTAAAAAATGTATGGGAGAAAACTATTTTTGCATATAACTGGATGAATGTGCAAGTTAGATCATTTCTAATGCTTGATGACAAATCTAAGCAGCGAGAACTTTCATTTAAAAAAAAATCATGTGAATCGGTTGGGTAGAACGGACTGGCCGACTCGTATTAATTAACACAAATTCTTTTAATATATAGATTCTCCGACACACGCAGCTGTGTACGCATGACAATATTCAACATAATTTCAGATCACGCGAGTTGAGCAAATATTGTCGAGATTCTGTATTTATATGCAAATGTAGCCCTTAATTTTTGTGTGTTAAGGTTAATTTTTTTCTTAATGTGCAGTGCTGTTGTAACCATAGCAACAAGTGGTTCACTCACCGTTGGCTACCCACCCACCCTATATTCTCAAGCCAAGCTAAGCTTGAGTTATTGCTTAGATCGTTTAATACGAGAGGTTACTTGATAGTCTTACGTATTTTATGTTTTTATGGTGCCATACTAAGTTACATACATACATACATACATAGACTCACGCCTGTTTCCCGGAGGGGTAGGCAGAGACTACGGAACGCCATTTGCAACGATCCTGACATACCTCACTTGCTTCACTCACTCCCATCAAGTTTCTCATGCATGCTCTTCTGTTAAGGGTACTTCTGACTTGTCCTTTTTTCAGGATGTCTCCAATCTGGTCAGAGAACGTTCTCCTAGGTCTTCCCCTTTGTCCTGTCCCATTCACACTAGCCTGATATATCTTCTTTGTCAGTCTATCGTCATCCATCCTCTCCATGTGCCCAAACCATCTTAACATGCCTTTCTCAATGCTTGTCACTACATCTTCTTTTACCCCACACCACTCTCGTATCACACAATTCTTTACTCTGTCGGTCAAAGACACACCACACATACTTCTCAGTGCTCTCATTTCTACAGCATTTATTCTACTTTCAAATCTCTTCTGCCATACCCAACTTTCACTACCATACATACGGGTAGGCACTAACACACCTCTATGTACAGCCAAACGTGCCTTTTTGGACACGTTTTGACTGTTCATAAACGCCTTCAGAGCTCCATTCACACAATTACCTGCATTAACTCTCCTTTCAATATCTGCTTCATTCTTACCATCTCTTGTAAACAACGTACCTAAGTAAACAAACTCATTCACTTGTTCCACTCGCTGTCCATCGATCAAAACATTACAAGCCGTAACGCATTCCTCCTTTTCAAAAACCATAACTTTCGTTTTACTTACATTCACTTTCATTCCTTTCCTCTCTAACGCACCATGCATGATTGCTACCATCTCCTGCAACTCCTCCGCTGAAGATGCAAGTATTACCTGATCATCAGCATAAAGGAGGCATTTGACGAGTAACCCATTCATCCTTAATCCGCAGTCACACTGTTTTAAATCTTGCAAACAACTGTCCATGAAGAGGTTAAACAGCCACGGCGACGCTACACATCCCTGTCTAACACCTTTCTCGATGGTAAACCAGTCAGTGTATGCCCCGTTTATCCTCACACAAGCTCTAGAATCCTCATAAAGGGATTTAAGAGCTCGAATGAGGCTGCTGTCCACCCCATTCATTGACAGCACCGACCACATTTCATTCCTCACCACTTTATCGTAAGCCTTTTCCAAAACCACAGTCAAAGTCAAAGTCAAAAGTCAAAAAACATTTATTCATCTGGGTCACAAAGTGACGCTTATGAACGTCAAATTTTTATGTACATTACTTAATGCTTCTACATTTACATTTACTGCCCATTCGCAAAGCAATAGGTAGAACCACGAGAAAGAACGGGCAATAAAACTCGTGGCCACTCTTTTTAATCGCCAGTGTTATGTTACATATTTTGTTTTTGTAAGGAGCTGCAACTGTTTCACATTGTAATTAATTACTTGTAAATAGTAATTAGGAACATACATAATACTTAAATAATTAATGCAGTTACCAATTTAAATGCTGTAGTAGCCTTCCAGTGTGAATATTGTGTAACAGGAGCATCCACTTACGTCTTATAATGTAGGCAACTCGCGACCATGTTCATAACTATATGGTGGAAATATATGTTACAGAAGTGACTGTATATGAATACACAAAATTACTAAAACATTAGTTTACAGCCCATAATCACGAGTTATCTTCATCTTACAGTGCAGTAAAACTTTAATAAAATTAGTGGAACAACAATGCAAATGTAAATGTAGTACCTAAGTTGAATGACCTAATAATACATGAACAGTAATTTAAAAGAACTAGAAATATTATATAAATATTAACTGAAAAATGCAAATTATCTATATAATTCTAATTAGGTATAAAGATCATGAGTTGTCTAGCGTAAGTGACCAGCTATCCTTATCACTGAAATAATCATTAATAGTATAATAGCCTTTCTTAATAAGGCAGTCTTTTATTTTAGTTTTAAATGTACTAAATGGTAATTCTAAAAGACTAATTGGTATTTTATTGTATATACGAATACCTAGCCCTACAAAAGAATTATTAACTTTATGTAAACGATGATAAGGGGCATATAACCTATGCCTGTTTCGAGTATTTATGTTATGTATATCGCTTTTTGTGGTAAATAAACCTATATTTTGCCTAATGTACAAAATATTAGCAAATAAAAATTGCGAGGCTACTGTAAGAATTCCTATAGACTTAAAGCGTTCTCTAAGAGTATTTTTTGCACCTAACATGTATATTGCTCTTACCGCTCGTTTTTGTAGAACAAAGACATTCTGAATATCCGCAGCTTTGCCCCATAACAAAATGCCGTAGGACATAACACTGTGAAAATAGCTAAAATAAACTAAACGAGCCGTGTCGATGTCAGTAAGTTGCCTAACTTTTCTGACGGCATACGCAGCAGAGCTTAGCTTTCCTGCAAGACATGCTATATGTGCACCCCATTGTAACTTATTATCTAGTGTAATACCTAGGAACACTGTAGAGTCTACTGTGTCAAGTTCCTCCCTATCTAGCATAATATTAGGTCCCAGTTGTCTTACATTAGGTAAAGCAAATTTAACGCATTTAGTTTTCCTAGAATTAAGTACTAGGTTATTTGCTGTAAACCATTGTGTAACTTGTAATAGTGCATTATTTACATCATCAAATTGATTTCTATTCCTATCTACTTTAAAAATAAGTGACGTATCATCTGCAAAAAGTACAACATCACAGAATGTTTTTTAAATAAAAAGGTAAGTCATTAATATATACAAGAAATAGAAAAGGACCCAAAATTGAGCCTTGTGGAACGCCTAGCTGTATAGGTAATTTAGAGGATGTAGTCCCATTTACATCGACACACTGAAATCTCTGCCGCAGGTACGAATCGACAACACTAAGTGCGGTTTTCTCTACGCCATAGTGGCGGAGCTTACGCAGTAGCGTGTCGTGCTGAACACAGTCAAATGCTTTAGATAGGTCACAGAACACTCCAATAGCATTCTTTGATGACTCCCAAGCACTATAAACGTGTTTTATGAGAGCAACGCCCGCATCAGTAGTGGATCTACCTTTAGTAAATCCGTATTGATCCTTGTGAAGCAGACTATTAAAATTAAAGTGGTTTAGTAGCTGCTTTAAAAGAATCTTTTCAAATATTTTACTAAATGCCGGCAAGATAGATATGGGCCTAAAATTATTAATTTCATTTTTACTGCCAGATTTGAATAAGGGTATAATTTTACTTAATTTCATCAAATCCGGAAATACGCCTAGGTCAAAGCATTGATTAAAAATTATAGATAGGTAAGGCGCAACAGTCTCAACTATAGTACCTAAAATTTTAATTGAAATGCCCCAAAAGTCACCGGTATTTTTAATATTAATTGAATTATATGCGATCAATATATCTCGCGGGGTAACGTGCTCGAATCTAAACACGCTCTTGCATTCAGGTACACTGCTAAGCAAAAAATTTCCAGCGTCTAAAGATGATGATTGTAAACAGCTAGTAGTTGTTAAAGGTATGCTCGCAAAGAAACTATTGAACATATGTGCTACTTGAGTTTTATTGGTGACTAATAAATTGTTTTCTTTAAGTTCAAATTGGTTTTCCCGTGGTCGTGCTCTTCCTGTTTCATTATTTATAATTTTCCAAGTTGCTTTAATTATATTTGTTGAATGCTTAATTTTTCTACTAATAAATTTAGATTTTGCCATAATACAAATTTGTTTAAAAATTTTTGAGTACTTTTTTACATAATCTCGAAAAGGTGTGTCAAATCTATGTTGTTTCATACCATATAATTCAAACAACTTGGCTCTACTTTTGTATATACCTATAGTGGCCCACTGGTTAAAAGATCCCATAGTACCCTTTAGTGTGACTGTTTTACTCTTGAAGGTATTTTGAAACTCATTATTTACTAGTCCAAAAAGTGAGTTATAAATTGTATTTGGATTTTGTGAGTTCAATATTGAGGTATTGAGTTTAGCAATAATATTGGTTTTGAAACGTATTAGACGATTGGTAGTCTGAGGCCTACATTCTACTGTACGTGATTTATCATATGTTGAACAGGGAAAACTAGCTATCTGTCCACGGTGATCAGAAGGGAGAGAACTAATTACTACTGGGTTTGTGGCAGCACAAGAACTAAATATGTTATCTAAACAAGTAGAAGATGTTGCAGATACTCTAGTAGGTTCACAGAATAGGTTACTTAAATTAAATGACTTGAAAAGATTCAGAAATCTAATACACTGTGAAGAGTTCTCTAAAATATTAATATTAAAATCGCTACATACTATAATATTCTTATTACTACATTTAATTTTATTTATAGCATCTTCCATAACAGTCTCAAATAGATTATAGTCACCAGAAGGAGGTCGATATACACAAATTACTATATATAGGTCTAATTCCACACAGGACAACTCAATAGTGCGCTCAATAGATAAATTAACAATATCTTTACGTTCCTTACATTTTAATAAATTTGAAGTTATTATGAGAGAACCGCCTCTAATAGCCTGCATTCTTATATACGAACTCTGCACTGTATAATATTGATTTATAACAATAAGCTCATGGTTCTTTAACCAATGTTCAGTTAAGCACAAAACCTTAACATCATATTTTTCTAGAAATAAACTTAACTCTAATTCTTTGCCAGATAGGCCCTGCATGTTTTGGTGTACTATATTCAAATACTGCAGCCTAACTGTTGTCCTATCTTGGAGTTTAAATCACAAGACGTGTCAATAAAAACGTTGTTAGTACAAGTACTAACCCTATCAAATAAATTGTCAACACAAGGCTCTCTGCCTTGTTGTAAATTGTATGCTAATAGTTTAGCAATCTGTCGCTTAATATAAAATGGCAGATACATTGTATCTCTGGTTAAAGTAAATTTACTAATAAATTTATTAGCGTCAAAAAACAATATTGCGTCACTATGACGACAAGTTATATTATATAATAACATATTTAATGTGTGTATGTGCATGTTTTGTGTATGTGTTAAGTCATTTGAGTAAGGCAAAGCACATAAAATAAATTTACAACTAAACTTGGAATTAAGGTCTAATAACATTTCAACACATTCTATGATATGCTGTCTTTTTACCGTTAAACTGTTACCAAACAACAATATGGCCGTACTACTCTCATCTAAGGGGTGCAACTTAATCTGATTAACTAAACTACTGTAACTATCCCCTGGCCTACAGTAATTTATAACACTCTGGTTTGTATTCTCACTGAGAAGACTACCAAAATTATGACCTAGCCTATCAGAAAAAATGTAGGTTTAATCCTATTTGATTGTGAAGAGGATTGGTTTTGTGAATTATGAGAAAAGTTCTCAGGTAGTATGGTACTCAATGGCTCTGCTGGGGTTGGAGTGTGAATGTGAGCACACGGACATGAGAGCTTATTGGTAAGAGACTCATACATTTCTGCATTACATCTCACCAAGTCTACTAGCTCACCTGCCTCTACTATACGCTTGCTCAGCTCTTGTTGAGAAGCTTGATATTTGTTAAATATTTCATTTAAGGTGCTCTCCCTAAGTACCACGAACGCGCAATAGACCTTTTGACCTTTGGCCAAAAACTTTTCGGCTATGCTTCGCAAGGAAAAAACCTGATCCGTGCACCCCATACCCTTTCGGAATCCCGCTTGCACATCCCATATTTTCTTGTCGGTTACTTCCATAACTCTTTCAATAAGTACCTTTGCATACAATTTGCCAACAATGCTGAGAAGGCTAATGCCTCTATAGTTTTTGCAATCTTGTTGCGAGCCTTTTCCTTTATAAAGAGGCACAACTACAGCTGTGGCCCAGTCATTAGGTACTCGGCCGGTGGTCCAGCACAAGTTATATAACCGCTGCAACTGACCAACTATGACGCCCTGTCCAGTCTTCAGCATTTCGACTGTAATCCTATCATATCCTGCAGCCTTACCTACTTTCATACTTCCCAGTGCCTTCACGACCTCATCCATGCCAATAACGCTTTCATCATTGCTATCGTTACCATTCATTTCAGCTATCGGTGTCTCAATCGCCGACCTTTCAAATAAACTTTCAAAATACTCTTTCCATCTCTTCAGCACGCAAGATTCATCATTTACTATCTTTCCATTCTCGTCTCTGATGGATGTGTGTTCTGAGGATTGAGTTCTTCCTCGAACTGCACGAACGGATTTCCAGAAAAACTTAATGTTTCTCTGGAAATCGTTAGATAATCTGCTATCAAACTCATCTTTCTTTTCCTCTTTTTTCCTTTTAACCATTTCTTTCACTATTCTTTTTGACCTAACAAACTCCTTTCTTGCTTCATCTATGTCTACACTCGTTGCTTTTCCCATTCTTTCATTTGCTCTGGCAGCCAACCAATCTGACCAAGCTTTCTTCTTCTCTGACACTGCTGATTGTACATCCTTGTCCCACCATGTATTCTTAACCTTTCGTATTTTCCTTCTCTTGATCACACCACATACTTCAGACGCTACACATGCTACCTCTTCTTTAAAGGCCTGCCATAATTCTTCCATATCATTTATGCAATCGAACCTCTCAAATTTTGCTATCAATCTTCGTTTATACTCATCTTTCACATCTTTCTCTTGTAGATTTTCTACCTTAATTCTTTCCAAGACCCTATTTTCATTACGCTCTCGGTGTTGCCATCCTTTAAAGAGCCCACTTATCCGGCTCAACACCAAGAAGTGGTCTGTGTGGATGCCGATCCCTCGATATGCTCTTGTATCCAACACATTCTTTCTCAATCGTTCATCTACTATCACAAAATCAATCATACTTCTTCTAACATTTTTCGCCTCTCGCGTATACATATGTATCCTTTTATGATCAAACATGGTGTTTGTCACACAAAGGCTCCACTCCAAACAAATCTCAAGCAGTACTTTTCCATTTTCGTTCACACTCTCATCACCAAATTCACCTAACACCCTTTCAAATCCATCTCGCTTTACTCCCACCCATCCATTGAAATCCCCTAACAAGATCAATCTTTCATTATCCTTGCAGTTCCTCAAAATCTCTCTTAAACTCTCCCAAAACTCCTGCCTTTCGTCTTGCTCATGTTGTGACATACCCGTAACTATATTGACCGGGGCGTACACACAATAAAGAGACGAGTAAGTCCTACTTTCATTCTCATCCACAGTAGCCTAGCATTTACACATTCAAACTCTTTTACACACTCATTCATTCGCGCAGACAGTATTACACCAACTCCCTTACAGGCTCTGGTGGTACTATCTACCCCAGACCAATACGCCGTATATGCGCCATGCTTGGTGGTTTCACACCCTTTTCTTTTTGTTTCATTCACACAAAGAACATCAATCTTTCTATCATCCATCATCTGACATACTTCGTCCAATTTGCCGTCCATTCCTCCTCCAACATTCAATGTTGCAAACCTGCTCTCCGTAGGCCGCTTTTCGCCCTCGCAGGAAACGAGACGTGATGGGTTGCGAAACGCGTCGCCGCCGTGTGAGGAAATATTATTAATTGTTCCCATTGCGTTCCCACGAGATTTTGGGTTTTTAAATGTCCATTCACATAGAGCCCTTTACGGGGGTAAGGCGGAATATCACATGTGCCCTGTGACCACCAACACAGGCACCCTCCGTTTGCGACCAGCTTACCCTCTGGCCACGAATCTCTCGGCACGGGTCGGTTTACACCTTAGATCGGGGTTTTGTGTCGGGTATGCTCCCTGAAAGTTGGTTTAATTTCGGAGTTTTCCTTCTCCTAGACAGGTTGCCAACCAAGGCTAACGAGGCCCATCTCCCCGAACGTTTGGTTTAATTTCGGAGTTTTCCTTCTCCTAGACAGGTTGCCAACCAAGGCTAACGAGGCCCATCTCCCCGAAAATTAAAAAACAAACTAATTTACAGTGCTGTAAAATGGTCTTAAAACTTGCTTCTTCAATTAGCACTGCAGGAGTTTTATTTTAGTTTAAATTGTTTGTGCTATCAGTACTACTTTAATGTAAAGTAATTCATACTGTTAGTCTGTGGGTGAAACTAATACAATAGCTATTAGACTTTTGATTTATATCTAACCACGAAAGTAATGGCTTCAGTATTATTTTTTTAGAAAACTATATCTCTATGCTTTTAAATTAAATTAAATTAAATTATATTTATTTCAGGAAATGACCCATACATTTGTTAGTATCACTTAAAAACTATGTTAGTAAAAATATAAACATGTAACTAACTATATTCTTCTTTGTAGGAAGGCATTGGGAGTTTTTGACAAATGTCTTCCGCACAGGTGCTCAATAAAATGGCCTTCAGTCTTGCTGGCAACAACCGCAAGGAGACTATTGGCGCTGCCACGCACGCGCTGCAGTAGGGATGCGGATCTCTTGCGTATGATTGCAAAAAAGTCATCAGTATGCGCTCCCGCAAACATAGCTGATGCACTACAAAAACGTGGCAGCGACAACAATATCCTAAATGCATTGTTGTATTGCACTCGAAGGGCATTGTACGCTTTTTGTGTGTATCTTGTCCACAGGCTGCAGGTATAAAAGGTTTGGCAATATGCCCTAAATAACGTTATTTTGACATCACTGTCGCATCTCGCAAACCTGCGGGCCAGCATGTTACACCTCACGGCCAATGCCCTTCGCTCCCTCTCAATGTCACAATCATCTGTGCTATCCTCCGTAACCCAGTGACCAAGGTACTTAAACTTCTTTACTCTACTCAGCATTACACCACCAATCGAGACCGATGGTACTACCTCGTAGGTTTTATTTTGTGTCTTAAAGACTAGCAATTCACTTTTCTTGGCATTATACCTTAGTCCCTGGGCTTCGGCATAGCACTCACAAATTTTTAACAACTTCCTGATGACACTGATCGATGGACTTAGCAGCACCATGTCGTCAGCATAGCTAATATTATTGAAAGACACTCCATCAATCGAGCATCCGACACCAGTGCTGCTGAGTTCATCGATCAGCTTATCCATATAAATATTAAACAGCTTGGGCGAGGTCAAGCCTCCCTGCCTTACTCCACACTCAAGACTAAACACATCAGAGTAAGCACCAGCCCATCGCACGGTGTTACTCTGATTACCGTACCAGAACTGAAACATTTTAATGATTTCTGGTGGAAGATCTGTCTCGCACGACAATTTACTCCATAAGATGTCATACGAGACAAGATCAAAGGCTCGGGACAGATCCAGAAAGCACGCATAGACAGGTGTCCCTCTCCCAGTATAATACTGCACTGTGTTCTTAAGGGTCATGATCGCCGTCTCTGTTGACAACCCATTCCTAAAACCAAACTGTCTATAATTTATATTCATATGTTTACTTAGTAAACTGTCCATTAAACTATCCAGAACTTTAGCTATAATCGTGGCTAAGGATATTGGTCTGTAATTATTGAGAGCTGACATATCACCGGTTTTGTTTTTAGGAATGGGCACCACCACGGTTCTCATGAGATCAGCTGGCAGATAACTGTGACTCATACATAAATTAAAAAACAATGCTAGTACTCTTGGCAGATGAACACCTGCGTTCTGCAAATGCTCTATGCTCAAGCTGTCATGACCAGGCGACTTACCTCTAGTCATATTTTTGATGACACAATCCACGTCACGGGCCAAGTAACGTACACTTAAGCCATCAATTCTCACATCGTGTGTTTGGTTTGATGGGCCGAGGGGTGACTTAATCGTGAAATGTTGCTTAAATAGATTGGCAATGTCTGTTGGGTCACTTCTCCCCTCAACACTCGCGGGTAAGCCCAACCTAGGACTCAGCTTATTGGTTTCTCTCCAAAAGCTTTCGAAGCTCTTAGCTGTGTGGTGAGAAGCAATGATGCCATTTTAATTTGTTGCTGGTTGTTTTTACACCACTTTAGCTTAGCCTTGAAAGCCTTTCGAGACTCGTACATTCTATCATACACTGGCCCAGCACCAGGTTTACCCAGCTGCAACCAGTGCTGAAACGCAAGGCGAGCCTCCCCATGAGTCTCTTTTACGTGCTTGTTCCAACCAGTAACATATTTCCGCGATCGGTTCTGCCCACGTTTACATGTCACACTTGCTGCTTCACTTAAAATGTTAATAATATTTTTATACAAAAAATCTATATGCAGCCCATGCTCTATTTTATGACACATGTTATCACAGCAATCACGGAATATAACAGGAAAGTCAATCTTTCTCAGCTCAGTATGACATAATCTTTGATACTCCTCTATTTGAGTGACTTCCCTGTTACCCCAAATAACCTTATCACACACATATTTACTATGGAGTATTTTTGGTTTTAGTAAACCTAAGTCACATGTAAGCAGTAAGGGTAAGTGATCGGACCAGAAAAAATCGTACTTAATACTAACGTCAACAACAGTCTGTAACGCTGCCTCTGTGACCACACAGTGATCAAGCCACCTACGACAATTATCGAATGAATCGCTTACAAACGTGTAGGTGTCAGAGTTCACTCCTAGTCTATCTATGTCCACACATAACCAATTTTGGTCTTCACAGAAACTGAGTAATTGAGAACCAAAACGCTCACCTGGGTGTGCATTAAAATCCCCAAGCACAAAGACACTCTCGACATTTTGAGTTTCAATAATAGCACTTATCTCACTGAGGCACTCCGTAAACTCAATTAAGTTGTCCGCTGAGTCTGTTGGCATGTAAACAGAGAAAACTAGTATAGCGCTGTTCGCCACTGCTACTTTTATTGCCGTAAGCCGCACACTATTGCACTCGATCAGTGACACAGAAGTAAATAAACGTTTTCTCCACAATAACGCGACTCCGCCATACGGTCGCCCACGAATTACCTCCGTCGAATCCATAGCTGACTTGCCAGTGAATGCGAACTCGTCACTAATTGTTCCTAGGAAAGCTATGTCGTGTTGAAAAAGCCATGTCTCCTGAATTGAAATAATGTCAGCTGTTTTGCAGAGAGATCTCACACAGTCCGCGGATCTATGTATGGACTTACAGTTAAAACTTACTAGTTTTACTAAATGATTATTTTCCATTGCTCTCATTGTTAGGATTCACTTTATCAGAAGTCCGAGTCCTAAAATTCACAAACTTCCTGAAACTTATGCCATCAGGCCACATGCTGTCATCCATGAAAAGCGATAATTTATGTCTCGGCACAAAAATTTTATACGCGTCATAATCTTTTTCTTTTTTCATGGTGATCTTTTCTAATTCTATTGACAACTGCGTTTTATTTAGAATGTAGTTGGCTATATCGCTCATTGAGGCACCTTTGTCTACGTTATTAATGAACAATGGCACTTTAACCTCTGCAGCTTTAAACCTCATGTCTGGATCTATTTTTGCTGTGCCTTTTAGTCCAATAAAACGGTTTTTATATCGTTTTTTCTGAACTTGAATCCATTCTTTGTTAGGCTCGCTATCCTGCCAAATACCTGGTTGTTTTACCACATCAGCCATTGTTGTACGCTTTTTCAACATTACGTTCCGTTGCATTCTTTTTGCATCCACTACCGGTGTTATTAGTGTCGGGTCAGTGACCTCCACACGCGCAGACACAGGTAAGCGATCCGACGAAACCGCAGTACAGAGGCGCTCGTCCATACAGTCGGTTGCAGCCGGCGGTGCGAGCGACGTTGCATTCGAAACCGCAGTGGTGAGGCCCGCTTCCACGTTGATCGGCGACTCCGCCTCCGGTTCTACCAACGAGACGCGCCTATCGCTTGCGCACGCGTGCGAAAGAGACAGCCCTTCCGCAGGCACATCTACCTCCGCTTGTTTCATAGTTATCGTTGACTCACTGTTCGATAACAAACCCAACGGTCCGCTATCATATGTATCGCATAAAAATTCACCTTTCTTAGTATTAGCGTTAACATTTTGCTCATTAACTAAAGATGCCATTTTGAGATTTTCTAGGTCATTCTTGACCAAATCAAGTTGATCACTGGTAACATAGTTCTGTTTGATGTTGGTCATCTCACTTCGCAAGATTAGAATATCCTTGAGTAACCTTGTCACATCGATGTGGTCAAAGGATACTGGTGGCAGCTTCTGTAAGTCTCTCGCAACGAAAATAGGTATAATTTCCGGGTCCGTCTGTTTAAGAAGACTAATGATATCCTCCAAGTTTCTGTAAGTTTTGCCTTTATTCTTACGCGTAATATTCCGTATTTTGGTCTTAATAGATTCGAATAACAGACATTTTGCCATCTCCACTTCTTCGTCTGTAAATGCTGTTGCACAAATTTGCACTATGCTCTCTTCATTCATCACTTCAATTTTGTTTTGAACGAAGGCAAGAACTTCATTAATTACAATGTTACAACTCGAGCACTTTAACAGTTTAGAGGACATCGCGTTGCCTCTCGAGGTCAATGACCTCGCACTGCACCGACCGTCGCACGTACACACACACAACGTAACACGACGCCGGCCGCGTGAGGACTGAATTATTGTGTAGGTATAAAAACTCAAAGCTTAGTAAATAATGGCACAAAATTTACATCTCAGTTATTAACCTCCATTTTTTTCTATTCGTGTGCAAGAATCGAGGCCGAAGGCGCTACGTATCTATCAAAACACGATAGCTCAGTCAGACCTGACTGCCTCAACAAGCGTTCACCCATCTAAGAAGTGACCTGTGTAAGCGATGCCCAATTATGCCGATTTATTATCGAATGACAAGTCACGTCGTGCATTGAGAATCATCTATTCCCAAAAACCATTTTCTAGTTTCTCAGATGTTGCAAGTATTCTCGATTTTCTCATGTAACCTAAGCGTAAGAAAATTCAAAACGTTTGAATTTTCTTTCAAGCATATATTTGAAAATAGAATCTACTAAACCGTTGAAGTTGATATCTCGAGTGGTCAGTTCGTCGATCGTCGACAGAATACTCAATGTATTCGTGCGGGTGAACTTGAGCGATGCGGATACACCGCAGTGCGGATGCCGATAGGTAACGGGCACACCCCTACAACCATTCACGAATAATGAAGATTTTGTGTACAAAATGTTGAACAGAACATTTCTAAGTATTTCTAGCTAAGAGGTAAATTTTGCTGAGTATACAGAGGAACATTACTGTATACTGTTTTAGCTCTGAAAATTTAGTAACAACAATAAATAAAAATATTAAAACCGAAAAAGACTGCTATAACTGTTGGCGTAGCATGTTTAATATGTATCTCTTCTAAGTGCTCTTTACTTCTTACTTACTTCTAGAAAAAAAATTGTCAAATGCTGGCTTACGCCTGGTCTAGTAAATTATAAGTCGATGTATAAATAATATGACCTTAATTTGGCCAAGGATATTTAGTAAACCTATAAGTAATATTATTCATTAGGTAATAGTAGCAGCTTGAATAAACTTCAAATCCATATTTTCAGTCGTTCCATTGCAAGCTCCATTACTTTGGAGTAAAGCCAACACGACGATCACCAGTCGCCAAAAATAGAAATAACAATAAAATGTATCAAAATGGCAATATAAATTGCTTGTCCGAGTTATGTCAATACAAATTCTTGCTGGCCTTGCCTCGCTTTCTCGACTGACAGCTGTCGCAGGGAATATGACCTCCTGTATTTCTAATTCCGATAAACATGTTTGTGAAAATTAAGTCTATTGGCAAAATCGGTACAGACCAAAGTCGGTCCAGTCCACGCCTGTAATATACTATTAACTGTGAAATCATCATCAGCCCTTTATACTGTCCCACTGCTGGGCACGGCTCTTCCCATTATGATAAGGGTAAGGCCATAGTCCACCACGCTGGCCAAGGGCGGGTTGGCAGACTTCACATGTCTTTCGAGAGCATTTTGGAGAACTCTCAGACATGCAGGTTTCCTCACGATATTTTTCTTCGCCGTTTAGCAAGCGATAATTAACAATTTAATACGCACGTAACTCCGAATAGTCATCGGTGCGCGCCGTGGATTCGAACCCGGACCCTCTGCGTAGCAGTCTGTCGGTCTCTCCACTAGTCTATCGCTGCTTTGTAACTACTGCTACTGTGAAAGTATTTCACTCTATTTACTGTAAAAATCTGGCTTTACATTGAAACTTTGGGCTTAGATTTGGATGTCTCCTAGTGATCTATGTCTGTTCGGTCTTCTACGAATAAAGTAGTTTTAAGGCAAGCCTTCAGTTCTTTTAATAATACTACAGCGGCAACCAACATTAGCCAAAGGGGTGATATATTATTATGAGATCGATAAATAACAATATACATATACTTTATCGGGCATCTTGGACGTTTTTTGTAGGTATCAAAGTCTCTAAATTCAAACCCATAAACCGACGAAAATTTTGTGTAAAATTAAGGACAAACCGTAAAACTAGAAAAGACCTGAAAAATACCTATTTCTTTTACAAGATATATTAGAAAGGTGTACTCATATTAATTATTGGATCTATCATGCTGACTTTGTGTCTCTTTTTCTATTGCTCAAATTTTATACTAGACTTTGCCTGTTCACTTCGTGATTAAATTATCTTCAAGCACAAGCAATGTTCACAGGCAAGTAAGGAATTACTTCATCAGGAAAGTAAACATACGGGCCAAATTAGAAATATAATTATATATATATACACGTACCCGTTGAATGGTTCCGTTTTTAAATGAAAATCAATTAATTTGGTTTCAGCAGAGTATTTTAGCGTCCGTCAGTGAAATTTTCCATCGAATCAAAGTTTGAAATATTGATATTGAATCTAATTTCTGATAACGAATTTATACAGTGGGGAGTCCTTTTTCACTTTCATTTCTATTTACTTAGGTAAAATTCTATTAGGTTAAGTTGAGGAATAGTTTTATATATTGGTTGCTGTTCAAAACTTTTAGTAGAAACCGGTTGAAGTATGTAATTTACCTGTGAAGATATATAGCTATAATTTAATTCATAGTACATTCTATGTAATGCACTATTTACATAGTTTCTAATTACATATACAGGCACATTTTCCATATTTACCATGTAATTAAATTAGAAGAACCCAACACACCCAAGATTACTATCAACACATTCAATTTAGAATATTAAAAATATTAAGGTTTCTTACAAAGCGTGTGTACAAATAGCTGAATAGCTCCTATAGTGGAAAGGAAATAACTATCCGAACGTGTATAGGTATACTAAATCTTTCATAAAAAATATTGTTTTCTACCTGAGTATTATATTTCCTAAAAACAATGTGTATTCAGTAATACCTTAGCCACGCAAACATATTCATCTACGGGGTAATTGAATAACGAAGAAAAACAAGTAATTTTTTACGCAACCTCGTTTGTAACGTTGATATAGCGGGACATTTGATTAATCGTCAAACTTTGTCTCGCTTTGGTGAAACGAGAACAAATCGCCTTTGTTGTGAGATCATTTTTGGTAATGTATAATAGATAAAATTGAAGAATAACAAGAAAAGGTATAGCCCGCAACACTGAAACTGTCTGAATTCAACAAATGCTTCACAGTAATTAGCCAATAGGCATTTAAGCCCGCGCAAAAATCCCGCTACAACCAATTACGTCTACTCTGTCAATCTGAGATAGGTTTATAATCTAGAACTGAGATTACCAGTCAGAATTGAGATTGAGTGTGCGTGCGTGGCCGACTCTTGCATCAAAGTTTATAAGCCGCTTTCTGTCGTCAGGCCTTGACTATTATTTTACTGAAACATGAGTAAAACCGCCGTATACGTGTCCTCCGACATATATGCTAAACAAGCGGTCACCCATCCATGTGATAACATCAGCAAACGTTGCTTAACTCCGTTGATCGAGTTGAGACGAGGATAAAACAAGATGCTGCGAGCGCGTTTTAAATCTCATTACACGTTTGTTACTATTATTATTAATTCCCGAAACATACTTTACATGCGTTTCCAGAGTACCGAGCATGTTACGCCGACCTGACATTGGGCGACAGCGTTCCTCAAGCGTACGCCTGGCGTGCGCTCGACGTTTATCTGTAGAACAAAGTGAACGCTGGGCGCACGCCGAACGGACGCCGAGCGTACACTTAAGGAACGCTCATGAACAAGGTGAGGAAGGGTTTAAGGTAAATGTTTTTATGAATAGGGTAATACAGTGCCGGCTTAACCCTTTTTCTTCTCCGTTATCCCGCTCCTGCCTTTATTCCTTTTCCCGTCCTATAGGACAGCACCGCACTCGTTATGAGTTGCTTAGTTATGAGTGTTCATGACTGGCGGTAATCGCATGGTAATCGCTTACCATCAGGCGATACGTTTGGTATAAGTGTAGGCCAGCAGTGGACTGCGACCCACTATACCACACTAGCCAGGCGGATTAGCATAAGGTTTAAAGTTCCGTAGTCGCCTTCTACCACAGCATAAAATAGGGTAGTGACACTTTGCTATCTTTTAATCAATCCTTAACCAAACCACAACCAAGAGGATACCTATAGTCTATGGTTCCTTTAGAATCTGCTATAGATCTTATTGACAGCTAGAATCAATGGTTAGACGTGATCGCCAGGGACTCGTGGTAGGATGGGGAACTTTGTGACCAGTCAACGAATTTGTATATAGTTCTTTATTATTTATAATTGGCTCAGTACCATTTTTTTCGTAAACGACATTTGGCAAGTTTTGGCTTAGTTTAAACGGGTAAATGCCCTGACAATGGCAGAGTTATCATGCGATCATGATTTACATAAAAAACCCGTTATAATTATTTAAGAACGAGAGAAAACTCTTTAAAAGTCGTATCTGGGAATCCTGTCAAAACCCGCTCTCAAGTCAAAGATGCAACAATTCAAACATAATTATACGTTATTAACTTAAAGAAAACTTGAATTATTTGTACAGACTACAAATTAAAACGAATTTCATCCCACCCAATCTATTTAAAACTTCTATTGTAATCTCTCGCACAAAATAAATAAAACTTATTTATGGAATCAACTTTAATATTTTCGATACATAAACATTAACTATTTAAATTTTAATACTAAAAGTTTAAGTTCTTATTGTATACAATATTTACCCTTTAAGTTTATTCTGTAGTCTATTAGAACTTTTTGTACTTTGAGTAATGAATATTCGCTTAATCCATCAAAATAGTGTTTCATCTTGGTTTCATCAATTACACGGCGTCAAATAAATGACCTTTGGTTCACCGAACTCTTTAATAAATGTACTAAGCTTGGTCGAGCATGATATTGCTGTTGCTTTTTTAACCATTCATGTTAAAATTCTGACTGACTAGCTTCTGCCCAAGGCCGTGTAACACAGCTAATGGAGTAACTTGTAGCCTATTTGCTATTCCGATAATTAAACTATATTACTGCAAAGTTACATTTATAATAATATGCCTTCTGTAGTTTTTGCTTGAAAGAGATACATACATCCATCCTTCCAAACTTTAGCATTTATAATAATAGTAAGAAATATACGTAATATGAATCCATGTTATGCTAAGAATTAAATAGTTAGGTATCGAGCTTCGTATCTATAAGAGTGGAAATGTTATGAGGAACTTATCAACTAAAATTTATTGCTAAAAATTATAAATGCAACATGTTTCGCATAAAAACCATTCACTTATTCTAGATAATCCACTAGAATCTCAGTAAGACTTTTAAATCACCGTGTCTATATAAAAACCTTGTACACTTCAATATTTTCTGAAAACAGAACCGTACCAACTGTTGTACCAATCTTTGAAAAGTGGGTGTGTTGTTTGTAAATAAGAAGTGATAAAAAGTGTCATTTCCATTGTCATAAAAACTACATACAATTTATTTTGAAGAGTACATATTTTATGAGTTTTATCATAATAACTAAACATTGGTGAAGTAGATACAATGGAAAAGTAGAGAAAGTATAGAATAGCTAGATGAAGATCATACAAAATAAAAATAACCATCCAATATCAAATATCACATTTTCATAGTTCAGAAGTACAATATTCGCAGTGGTAGTAATATTGATCTGTATTAATATTATAAAGAGTAGAATTCAAAACAATTCGATCATAATCAATGAAACGTAAACGCACGATATTTTTTAACTCTTTGATTTAAATCATGTTTTGTAAGTAATGATGCAACCTTCAACACTGTATTCTCTATTGAAATTATAAATATATTATAAAGAAATTACTTAGAGTGAATCCTGTATCCCGGCGCACTAAACAAATTGTCAATCAACGGACAGATCTCTCGAAACAACAATTTGTGTATCAAACAAATTTTATATATTATAGTACATATTAATTGTAATAATAGAACTATTATACTAAACGTAATAATAGAACCCTCAAAACAGTTTGAGTCTGTCCCGACAGACAGCACAGTAGACCACCAGTACGCCAATAGCGACTTGGCACACATCAAATTATTACTACTATAATAATGGTATTCTCGTACCTATCGTCAGATGGCTGATAAATAAGGTTCCATAATATGGCATACATTTAAAAAGACATATTGAAGAAAAAATTAAAGCACCCAGGCATGAATAGTTTAATGTAAAATATGTTGTAGATAATATACATTGTGACTGTGAAGTTTATTGTTCAGAGACAAGTATTAATATAATATATGACTCATTCACACCGCGAGTATAGCAAGCAAAAGCTCTTAAAACAAATGTAACGTCGATAAATAACACTTTGTTTCAAAGAACTTCTATTTGAACCAAGTCGCAGATCCCTGAGTGTAGCAAAGGCGAAGTGAAAGTCAAAACCATTTATTAACTCGAGGCTTAATACAAATGGCCACTGTCTTCACTCAGTCTTGGTAAAAAGATTCATAGTTTCAAATTACATTGTTTGCACAAATAACAATCTAGGCCACATTATAAAGAGAATTGCCGGGTAAATATTGTTTGGTAAGGTATCATAAAATATGATATACCTACTATATCTTTTTGTAAAGAACACCCAATTTCAGTTTCTAGTAAGTGTTTAGGTTATTTCGATATTTACACAAGTGAAAATGTTTACATATTCTCACTTTGCCAAGATTAATTCAAATCGTGAGCATAAAATAATTCGTAGCAGCCTCTCAAAATAACTCAACTTAAAATGAGTAGTAAGTAATATAGAATTTTAGTCGGTATGCTTAAGGTTTTACTTAAGGATTTTTTTAAGCTATGGAGCCATGTGTATCGGATAGTTCAGCTGAAGTGGACAGGGCTCATAGCTCAAAGATCCAATAGCTTTTGTGCATAAAGGTTCTGAAGTAGTGGTCACGTACCGGACATTGCAGCTGAGATAGGCTTCTCAAAAGGTATAATCCGTTCATTCTAATCTGGCAAAAATGGTAAACAAATATGGCGGACAGATAAGTAGGTCCGTAAGACTAGTGATGGGAAACATTGGATGAACTAAATCAAGCTTCACTTAAAATTCATCATTCATTCATTCACTTTTAATGTTTTCGATGAGAGTAGAAATAATGGTATTTTTGTTCATGTAAAAGGTTTTATTTTTTTTAAATGTACAAATATTATGTCAGATCAGATCAGAGAGATGATATTTTATATAAGTAACCAATAACATAGACATTCTGCGACTAAGGCAAAATGCGTTTATAACTGAATACTGGTAAGTGAATGTCAACACTATTTGCCATTATAATGACTTCAGCAATTAGCATTAACGGCATCTATCGCCCACTCCCATAAATCATGTAATCGTGGTTACGATTTCTGACTGCAATCAGAGAATGGATACTTTTTCGATTACTTTCGGTAAATGTTTTCATGATTGATGGTTACAAATTACATTTTGCCTATCTCTGACTAGAAAATGGAGAGGCATTTGCCTGGCAAATGGGGCACAAAATACAAATTCTTAAAAATAAACTGTCAGTCAATTCTATCGGAGTAATTCTGTTTTTAAATTTCGCTGTTTTATATGGAGATTTTTTAACCCGTATTTTACTTTGCCATCCATTTTTAAATGTAATTATATTATATAATTAAGCATTAAAGTAATTTCTTTATTATATATAATTCATACAAACAACAAAAATGAATTAGTTAAATGTCTATCTGAGTTGACTTTTATTTATTTAGATTAATTGTCCTGATACAAAAAGTTACACTTACTTTTATCTCTCGGTAAGTTACAAGAGTCCAATCAGTTGCAATCTCAAAGTCCTTTGTACGTAGCCAAGTTGTCGATCAAGAGAAATAATATTCAGAATGAAAAGGTAATACAAATCCACAAGCAAGCCAGGTCGGTCGTAAGCAACTTCAAAATTGTTCTAGATAGAATACCAGAAATGTATGACACCAAACGGAGCAACAAAACGAATGCCGCTCTTTTGACTCTTTTCATTATTGTTGCACTCAGTTTTGCCAATTAATAAGGATTTTACAACAATAATGCCAAAAAATATATTTATTGACTTATCGGTTTTAATCCATATTGTCTGCAGTGAAACAAACTTTTAATTTAGGCCGTTATGAAAATTGACCTCAGTTTAGTTAATGAAATCATTTTATACGGATCTGAATACATATAATTTACATTTACCATAAATGGATTACAATATATTAATACTTTTTCTATAATCATTCCATTTTATCATTCACTTCACCCCATCTCTACAGTCAAATGTCATATTGAGAAGACATCGTAATACTCGTAATCTGTGGTTTGAAGTGTCATCACAATTACGATTTTCTATAAATAAATATGTTTTAAAAGTGAATATGAAGCTATTTTAGGTGAAAAATAATGTGTTGGTATTTGAACTACTTTGTAAATATTTTCTAGTAGCATATATTACGTGATTCGGCCACAATCTTGTGATTTGAGATGAAGGTATGTTTGTTTACCAGATGTGCCAGATTAAGATGAACGCACTTTAGACCGATGACGATCTTGTCGCAATCGCGGAAATTGGTTTCCATACGGGTATAATATTCATTATTCGGGCATCATCATTGTCGGTCTGTATGGAAAGCCTGGTTAAAACCTGTGTTCAGCAGTGCACATCTTTAAGCTGAGATGATGATGATAATGATGTATCGCTACGGCTCGTTCAGCTTATGAGAACCCCGCAAAGCTTATCACGTCATAATAAGAGCAAGCAATAAAAATATATACGAAACATAATTTTCAAAATGTCCTATTTTCCTTAAAAAGAGTTTTAAATCGGACCTATGTGTTTAAATTTATACATAACTAGAGGACGCCAGCAGCTACGCCTGCATTTTTTTTAATTTATCCGTTTTGGCCGATCCCGTGAGAATTTTGGGAAATCCCTTTTTAGTGCACCCCTACGGTCCCCAAAGAACATACATGCCAAATTTCAGCTTCCTGCGCCCAATAGTTTCGGCTGTAGCGTGTCTATCAGTCAGTCAGTAACGCAAGGATTTTAGATTTTTTTTATACATAATATATTATTATGTACACCCACGACACTTGGCGTAGTCAAGTATATATGTACACTTTGACCATTACGCTATCAATACAGTTACCACCGCTGCTCCAAAATTAATACAAATATAAATTTTATATTCTAATTTACCAGCTAAAATCAGAGTGAAATTCCTGATTAGTTTCAGCTACACTGTAATAACACGACTCTGTTTTGTTTTAATTATCCTTATACATTTTGTTATGATTCTTCCCACAGTGTTGTTACAAGTGCCGGCATCTTTACCTTGCGGAATAATGATTCTATGTTTTATTTATTGGCTTTTTGTAACGTACTTTGTAGTATTTTTAGGTTGTTATTTTTATGCAATTAATTTATTATTTTGTAATTGGTAATTATAAAAAAAATACTGGTTAACATAAATTGTGCGTTTGGACTTGCACGATATTGTGTCTTATTCAATTGGCGTTTTATAATTACTCCTATTCTAGAACGTTCTTATTCAACAAGTTCCCGACCCAATCAAGGCGTGATTGGGTTTGGACCATTTGTTTTAAAACTGAATTTTATTTATCGCCTTTTTTACCGTACTTCAATAGAAAAACTTAAATGTTTCATTTTTATCATATACAAAGTAATTAACTAATAGTTTGACCGCCATTAGGCACATCAACACGTTAAGAAAATTAATTAGGCGAGTTCATTTTACTGAATGTTATATCGCATGTAGTTAGCAACACAGGAAACAGATAAGTCAGTATTATTGGTTCGGCGTTACACCGAAACCGTAGGTTCTAGGCGATTTGGAGAAGGATTAATGGACTTTATCTAAAGGATGGCGAGTTCTGCTCGCCTTGAAAGGATAAGGTGTGACGTCGCTGTGACGTCGAGAGGACACCACCTCTCGGCCGCTTGCACCTCCGCCCCCACCGCACTGCGAGCTTCTATAAAAGCGGACGCGTTGGCTTCGCGCTTTTTTTGCGGCGGCTGCAGCACACCGAGTTAAGTCACCAACTCTCCTGGACCATCGGCAGCAGGATTCTCAACAGAAACCTCACCCATCGCCGAATCACGCGACCCTGTGTATATTTTTTTAATAACACTTTACTAGTAATTTTTTCGCTTGCTAAATGATGTCTAAATTTAATTGAGAATTAAATCAATTTTTATTGTAACATTCAACTCATGTTCTCATTTAAACACACCTCAGTAGGGATAACGTAACAAAGGACACCCCAAAGGTCTTTTTACGTTACAGTGGCGCCCACGGGAATATTATAGGTGGGGTTTTGTTGAGAATCCGCTGCCGGTGAGTCTTTTTTTTTATTTTTTTTAACTGTGTATGTGTGAAGTCGTTCCAAAGCAGTGTGTAATTATTTTAGTGGCATATATTATTTCTTTTTGCTTGTTTTATTGCGGACGGAAAGTTGGTGGTGTTATGCCGGCCACAATAGACATTTTCTCTTTTTGTTCTGTTGTGCTCGGAAGGTCGGTTTTGTGTTGAGCCGGTCACAACAGACAAATTTTGTCTTACTACGCATGGTAAGCATTTTATATTATAACTATTTCTGTTGCCCCGTGTGATCATTAATTTTGTATCAACCGCATAAGTAACAAGTTATAATCGTTTTGCTTGCGACCACGTGTCAACTAAATGACGCGCTGTGGTCACATTCCTTGATTGCATTCTTTGTATTGCGATTTATGACCTCACGTCCACTAACGACGTGCTAAGGTCACCTTCGTTGATCGTATGCTTCGCGATTAGCTTTTTTAAATGCCACTAAGGTAATTAAGTGCTACTGGTAATTATTGCTAATAATCTGCTTTAGCTGACTTATGGAGCGAATTCACACCCTTCTCTTTTTCATTTCTTTCTATTTTCTACTATAACCTTCTGGTAGTGATTTTGTACGGCGATATATTTCTATATAGTCGGTATTATTTAATACTTTTACCGCCTACTACGGCGATTATCTTTTAATATTAACTATTATTTTCTTTCTTACTAAGAAAGTTGCATCTTTATTATACCACGTGTACCTAACATAGTTGGACTGGCTGAGAATGAACGTACCTAAGATGCTAGCGTATTATATACTAGGTATCTAGCTAGAATTCCGCGTTCATTTATTAATAAAATGTACACGTGTCACATGCAGGTTGCTCACTAACAATAATGAACGAATGTAATTATTGTCTATTTGGTATAGAAATACGAATATCATCGTAGAATTATTAGTTGTTCGTTTTGTCAAATGTTTATTATGCTACAATCGTTGTTTTTGGTCTTCGATTTTATCTCCTTGTTACTGCCTATCGGTATGTCATTTGCAAATGCATCTATTTATGCATTTACTGTTCATTGTGAACTCAAACATAAAATTCCTGCGTCGCAATTATTGAATTATGTTCTTTTTGTAATGTTTTGTGTCGCTAGGATTGTTCTTTCAATGTCTGGTTTCTATTGAAATATATAAAACATATAATGATAAATAAATGGTAAAATTAAGCCACTGACGGCCGGAAAACTACTTAATTGTCAATATGTAACTTGTTTCCTTTTTACTAAATGCTATGCATCTGGTTTTACTAGACCAGTTTAAGTAGTGGTTATATTGTGTTCTTGTGTTAACGCAAATGTTATTATATCTAACTGAATTTATCAAACTTAATTGAATTGAAACTAACTTTAACTAAAGTGGGTATTTGCACATAAACTGAATCAATAACTTCTTTTCTTGAATAAATAAGTGCCTATTTACATATGAATCAAATAAATAATATTTATACCTCATTAAATAACTAAAGTGGCTGTTTACACACAAATTAATAAATAATTTCAATACTTAAATAACTAATGTGGGTACTTATACATAAATCAATAATTTATATACTTTAATAACTAAAGCGAATTAATTGATGTACAAGTTTAAGAATACCCTTTCGTATTTTACAATCAACTATTTTAAACCTAAAAGCTGAATAAAATAACTGAGTCTTGTTCTATTACAGCATAAATAAGTTTATAAACGATTGGGTATAGTGTCATTTACAACAATGTAAGACGCATAGGTATGCGAAGTTATAATTACCTACATAATTATTTTTGAAGGCCAACAATAGTGCTATTGTTTTCGAATTGGAGCTCACAAGTCACAAGATAACGCATTGTTGTGTTAACGAATTATATAAACATGCTAACATGAAACATGAATGAATGTTGCTGTTATAAATTGTCGAAGAGGTTTTCCAAATTTAATATTTTTGCACAATCTGTTATTTATCTAACTAAATATCGAAACATCAGATAACTATCTAACTATATAAATATCAGATATGTTTCGCTTGGTGATTGCCATATAAAAGATCTTAAATTAACTCACTGCAAAGTTTAAGAATGTAATGATTAAGGCTCATCACTAATGAATTAATCACTAAAATAACTTAACACTTCGTTACAAATAATATAAAAACCTTTAACTCCTAATTACAGCTAAATCATGTACCCATATATCTTGTTACATATAGCTTTGGTAATGACTGATCGTAATATAATAAAAAAAAAAATCCCTTATGGCTCAGTGGCTGAAAGGTTGTTGTCGGATCGGTCTGTGGTTTGATTCTCGATTGTGTTTTTTTTTTGTGTTTTTTTGGTAGTGTGTACTATGTCGTCGACAGTCTCCTTCGACGATGTACTATACACTACATCTTGCCGCGAATATTTTTTTTGTGTTTTTGGCTATGGTTGTGTATACTATGTCATCGATTGTCTCCTGCGGTGATGCACTACACATTGCAACCTATTCCGAATTGTGTATTTGCCGTTGTTGATTTTGTATCATAATCAGAAACCAGTTAATTGTCCGCGACAATGGAATGCGGCCGGCGCCAAGCGCGCAGTGATGACTCACTTGTTTACGTCAGCCGATCACTCGGCGCAAAACATTGTATTATACTTTATACTTAATTATAATGAACACTTTTTTATGCTTTTACAATTCGCATCGAGCGCGTTAATGAGCAATTTGTTTGTGATACTGCCAACTAATCGTATGATTGTTAGTATCGTAATATAGTAAGATCGTAATATTGGTTCACGACTTATACTCTTTCAATTAATTTCACTTATCGAATATGGGTGGTCAGGTGGTGCCTACCAACATAGACTGGGTGGCTATTTGCTATAAAACTCACGTATAATACCTCTTCGCGCGTCGTGTATTATAATGAATGCGACTCGCATCGTGAATGAATGTTGGCTTGTTCATGCGTATGATTGTGTGTAGGCCTTTTTGAATGTGATGAATGTCAGGTAATAGGAACGTTCAATGCTTGGTGACGTATGAATGGCCGAGGGTTATACTTGTTTTTTTTTTCCTCTTTCAGGGTTAATAGTTGCCTTGTATTTAACCTACTGACACCACTACCACTCATCAGTTTCAGGGTCCCGGAGTGCAGTTGCGGCCTACCAGCCACAGAATTTTCCCTCTGGGAAAATTCTGGCCTAATGGGGGGAGTGTGTGACGTCGCTGTGACGTCGAGAGGACACCACCTCTCAGCCGCTTGCACCTCCGCCCCCACCGCACTGCGAGCTTCTATAAAAGCGGACGCGTTGGCTTCGCGCTTTTTTTGCGGCGGCTGCAGCACACCGAGTTAAGTCACCAACTCTCCTGGATCATCGGCTGCAGCATTCTCAACAGAAACCTCACCCATCGCCGAATCACGCGACCCTGTGTATATTTTTTTTAATAACACTTTACTAGTAATTTTTTCGCTTGCTAAATGATGTCTAAATTTAATTGAGAATTAAATCAATTTTTATTGTAACATTCAACTCATGTTCTCATTTAAACACACCCTAGTAGGGATAACGTAACAAAGGACACCCCAAAGGTCTTTTTACGTTACAAAGGGAAGAAGATTGTGAGTGGGTATAGGATATTCTGAGGATGCTGAAGGATGAGGGGCACCTACCTTGTACGTCAGTCCTCTTTCCTTGCAAATGGCAGCCTCCTGGTGTCTTCGAGAATCCTGAAGCTGTTTGAATCACTCCACTACACAAATCACTTTCACTCGCGGGCGGTTTTAGTATAAAGCGGGAGCGGTAAAATTATGGCGGTGAGGTATGGCGGACACGATCTCAGCGTCTCGAATGTTCAAGACGTCTCTCGCGTCGATGATCGCGGCGACCAATCCGCGAAAGGCGTGCCCCTTCCAGGGAATGGGATAGACAGGGACGGAAACAAAGGCATCGCTCGCATTGGCCAAGCAGCGACGAACCATTGACGTTGATGTGATTAGTTTTCGATGGAAAGGTAGATGGAACTACCATATCCCCCCGGCCCTAAAGGGTTGCCTTTAAAAGAAACAGAATTGATCTTAGCTATGTTGGGTGTACTACCGCATAACCCATCAATAGGCTAAGACAGCGATATGATAATAAAATTAATCTAAATTAACTTTAGCGAAAACTACAAACTAAATACTTAAACTAAGAGGTAGATCCAACTTCAGGCTAGATCTCACTGAGGTGGAAGCGGACGGAGACGTACAACAGGGCGCACGTATCTCCCCTTCGCGGTTTTCACGGCAACAACGCGGGTTGTACCGTCCTTGGAAGTATGCAGTTTCTCTACGATGGCTAACGGCCATGAAAGTGGCGGAGCATTATCATGTATTATGACGACCAACATACCCTCCTGTATGGGGGATGCAGGACTATTCCACTTGGATCTAGTCTGAAGCTGGTGTAGATATTCTGCACGCCAGCGCGGGCCAGAACGACTGCACGAGTTTATACAGCAGAGTATGTCTCTGGAGCAAGCTTGAAGAGTCTGCTTCAGAAGCCGGAAATGACGATAATGGCACTGTGTTTAGAAAATGTGCAGGGCTTAACGCGGATGGTTCTGCAGGGTCACTATTCAATGCCGTGAGCGGACGCGAATTGATCAGTGCCTCGACTTGTGCAAGGACAGTTAAAAGCTCTTCGTAAGAGAGGATCTGTTGACCTATAACTTTGAAGAGATGCGTTTTAATTACTTTGACCATGCTTTCCCAACATCCACCGAAATGTGGTGATGCTGGTGGAATGAACTTCCAGTCAATATGATCTATGGAAAGTTCTTCCTGAAGACGAGTACGATAACCCGGGACGTGATTGAAACAAGTAACGGGAACAAGTTCAATCAATTTACTAACGCGGTTGGCGACAAAAGTCTGCCAGCGGTGAGGAGATAAATAAATCCAAGCTAGCACTATTTTGGAGTCAGAAAATGCGTATATTCTATTAATAGGGTAGTTGGGCAAAACTGTGTCTTGAACCTTGCGGAGCAACTGAAACAGCAGAAGGGCCGCGCACAACTCCAGTCTCGCAACCGAAATGGTTTTAACAGGCGAGACCTTACACTTGGCACAAACTAACTGCACCGAGTAGTTAGAACCAATGCAGACTTGCAGACATACGACTCCGCCATAAGCGCGCTCGCTGGCGTCAGCGAAACCTATTAAGGCGCTGTACCTAGTCAAAATAGGCTTCACAAAACAGTTTTTTAGCCAAATGTATACATTTTAGAGCAGCTGAAAAAATATATGTAAATCTTGATCATATTTATGGGGGGACCATTGTGTTCAAAACACGTTTTCGGTAAATTTTCTCGATAAGAAAAAACCATAAAATAACCATTAAAATTGAAATTGTAGCAATTGTAACTGTATTATTTATAAACAAATCTTGATAATATTAATAACAGTGATGTAATATATAATAATAAAGGGAACTGTTGTTTTTATTTATCGATTGGAATAAGATATTTGTAAGGATTAATGTATTTAATGATAAATAACTCGTTCTGAACGTCCCGTCGTCATCGCGCTTCTCTTTCTTATGTATACAATCCGACAGTGACAGCAACAGCTGAACTCAGTGTACTGTACACAGCGCCTTAAGTTGATGGTACATCCATCTACTAACCCAAGATGACGCCGAATAGTAATTTGATTGAGCGCGGTAAGCTCAATACAAAACTGGCCCCAAGCGGCGACAATATGGTCAGGGGGTGTTTCATCCCACTCACACTTTGATAGCCAAAGTTCCTTGATCAAGAGCTTGGCGTACATAATTGTGGGAGCCACAAAACCCATTATGTCCCATAGTCGAGCCACTGTGGACAGCATAGTGCGATTGGTGCACTTATCATCTGGCGGTGAGACGTCAAACCGAAAACTATCACAGGTTTTGTCCCGGCGTAAACCGAGAACTTTATGCGGTACAGACTTCTCAAACTCAATGTCCGGAGAAGCTTTATGAGAATCTGGTATGCGTGCGAGAACCTCCTTAGAGTTACTTGTCCATTTGACAAGATCAATTTGGCCTCACTTGAAAAGCTGAATGAGCTTTTCACAAAGCGAAATTGCTAGCGGAGAGGATATGACACTACAGGCAATGTCATCCATATACAAAGCGGAAGTGTAGTATAGTATAGTGTAGCGTAGCGTAGCTTAGCGAAGCATAGCGTAGCATAGCGTAGCATAGCGTAGCATAGCGTAGCATAGCGTAGCATAGCGTAGCATAGCGTAGCATAGCGTAGCATAGCGTAGCATAGCGTAGCATAGCGTAGCATAGCGTAGCATAGCGTAGCATAGCGTAGCGTGGCATAGCGTAGCCAAGCATAGCATGGCATAGCATAGCATAGCGTAGCATAGCATGGCATAGCTTGGCGTAGCATAGCATAGCATAGCATGGCATAGCATAGCGTAGCATAGCATAGCATAGCATAGCATAGCATAGCATAGCAAAGCATAGCATAGCATAGCATAGCATAGCATAGCGTAGCATAGCATAGCTAATTAGTGCTGTATCTTACATACAGTTTTAGCACCCACCTTGATCTCTTGAAGAACAGAACAACAACAACAAGACGTAATACAATGAGAAGTATGTAACGTAGGTACGGTACCCATAATCACATACCCAAATACCGTCTCAATAGCGGGCGGTAAATCATATCGCTCACTACGTACTATTTTAGTTAGTAGCAAGTGCGGAAATATTGAAGCTCCGATCAAAAGATCAATGCCTGCCGGATTCGCAAACTCCGCGTCTGCTAGCGGCAATGACTCGAGGTGAGTGAGTGATGCTACGTCTACATTAGCGTTCGGCAATGCGTCCGTAATACGCTCCACGATAAGCGAAGAAATGTTAAAATTAATATCCCTATCAAATCGCGAATGTATTTTAACATCCAAGGAACCCTTGCAATGTTTTTTTGAACCGCCGATCCCTCTGACTATTGAGTTCGTATTTTTAAAGTTATTCCACAATCCGAGGCGTTTCAACAACTCAAACGTTATTAAATTGGTCTGAGACGCGCTATCTAGTAGACAACGTACCATGTGCGGCGACCCATTAACATCATAAACGATAACTTGCGCTGTCGCTAACAGAACAGTCTTAGACGCCATACATCGCGGCTTAGCACTGCTCTGATCACTATAAGCACGCACGCGCGAAGGCCGTCTGCGCGTGCGTGCCGTCCGCGCAATGGATGTCGTACACAACGATATTTCATTCTAAATCGTGGCAGGCGCAGTTATCGTAGCCTGCACCTGCGATGTAAGTGTGTCAAGGTTAGCGGCTTGGCTTGACAACGGGTTACGTTTATCGAAATGTAGCAGTGAATGATGTCTTTGATTACATGAGCGACACTTTGTCTTACTAGAACAATCACTTGTTTTATGTTTTATGCTTAAGCAATTAATGCAAGCCCTGTTTTCCTTTACGCACTTGTAACGAGCAGTTGGATTTAGACCATTGATGGCGGGACACTTATAGAAATGGTCGTGCACTATATTACTGCACAGACACTTCTGTGAATTATTACTATTAGATTCCAAGCATGTTACGTAAGATTGTGGATTAGGGACCGAGTTATTGTTACTATTTCGCACTTTATTCGACCTTTGTTTGCTGCTGTTAGTGTTAGACGGGCCAGATGAACCAGACTGCGTATTAAGAAATATTCGACACTGATCTTTGATGAACGAAATAAAAATATCTAGTGTAGGTATTTTATTATTGCGTTCTGTCATCTCGAAAGCACGAATTGTATCAGTGTCAAACTTTTTTAAAGCGAGTTGAAGCAACATAAAGTCGGAAAGATCTTCTAATTTTAAGTTTCTAAGAGAGTTAACCGCGGTTACGAAGTTATCTATAAACAGCTGGAAATTCGCGATAGACGCGGCACCGGACAGTTTAAGATTTAAAGCTTGGTCAAAGTAGGTAGACGCTAGGACGCGCGTGTCTTGATATCTATCAAGCAGTGACTGAAATATGACCTGATAATTCTCAGCACTGGGTGTGACACCTGCAAATACGGACTGGGCCTTCGGTGACAGTTTACCTATTAAATAGTACAACCTGTCAGCATCTGTCAGAGAACCATTATCGTGCACTGTAGACTTAAAACTCGCATAGAATAACGGCCAATTTCGTATATCTCCGTCAAACGACATAATCTCGATTGGCGGTAATTTCGGCTTGCGGGCCGCGGCAACGGGCTGTGCCGAACATTTACCTTCCAATTGCGATTGTATACGCTTAATAATACAATAAAGATTTTCGAATGAGGTGTACGCCTGATAATTCGGTTTTTCATCAGGATTGATAGAAAGTAATATTGTTTTATAATCGTCTAACAACTTATGAAAATCTGTTCGAATATTGTCATACAATAACTAAGGAATGATTCTCTATTACTGTCATACGCGGCTGCGGTCTTTGACCGCTCGTAAATGTTTTGAATGCGCTCAAATAAAATATTGCGTTTTGCTTCTAAGATTGTCATCTCTTTGTCTTCCGACACGCGTGACTTCTTTTGTTGTGACATGCTTACGTAAGTATAAGCTAATGAGACCGAAACAAAATATCTAATGTACAGTCAGCATCAAAAGTCGATGACCACATTCAGATTTTCAAAATCAATGAACATTTTATCACCCATAAATCGCTCAACAAGAAGGGCGCCAGTATTGAATGAACATCATTAAAGTTCAAAACTAACTGAACACTACTTGTCAAAGGTCACTGAACACCATTTTGTCAAAAATTCCTGATCGTTATAATATCCGAAAACATTTAGAATCATCAGTTTGAATTTATACCATCAACGTTATTATAGATTTTTTAGTTCGATTGAATTGTAACCTTATTTGTAAAGTAATAAGACTTATTTTCAAAAATCACGTAGATTCCGTTCAAATTCATACCGTCGACTTAGTTTATGATTTTTATATTTACGATTGATTTAGAACCCAATCCGAGGGTCTAGTACGAAATTTACACGGTGATGATAGGCTAGTCGACGGGAACAATTTTCATATAGGTACTCTCTATCGATCGCTACTAATATAATGATAAGGGCCGATAAAGGCGCTTTTAGAAAATCTATGGAAATAGGGTTGTTTCCAACTACTCAAATCAAGCACATTTAATTAAATGTCAAAAACGACCTTTGTCAAGGGTTTTGTATGAAATATGATATAGTGACGTCATAGTGTTTTGCTGTCAAGTAGAATACTTATTATCAATAATTTGACGATAAAAAAATGTTAAATTAAGTTTAAACATTAATTGATGAATGAAACTACAATTATTTTGACATGTTTCACTAGATAAAAATACTTGTATAATTTATTTCACATGCAGGAAATTTCCGTGACGATCGCGTGCAAAAGTCGTGGTTTGTTTGAAAAACAAACTTGGTAGACCCCCTATACATATAAGACTCATTTTTAAAATTCACGCAAATTCTGTTTTAATTCAATTCTTTGTAAAACTGTTTACCCTTGAATGTAAAATAATATTTCTACTTAATTATCACTTTGTATGGAATGTAAACCATTGCAGTTGCAATTATTTATCATTTATAAAATATTGTATTAGCTTAAAAGACTATAGTATTATATAATATAATATAATATAATATAATATAATATAATATAATATAATATAATATAATATAATATAATATAATATAATATAATATAATATAATATAATATAATATAATATAATATAATATAATATAATATAATATAATATAATATAATATAATATAATATAATATAATATAATATAATATAATATAATATAATATAATATAATATAATATAATATAATATAATATAATATAATATAATATAATATAATATAATATAATATAATATAATATAATATAATATAATATAATATAATATAATATAATATAATATAATATAATATAATATAATATAATATAATATAATATAATATAATATAATATAATATAATATAATATAATATAATATAATATAATATATAATATTCTACCACATTCACACAAAACTATCTAGTCCCAAACTAAGCAGAGCTTGTACTATGGGTACTAGATAATGGATAAACATACATATATACTTTTTTTTGTAAATACATACATATGATACATAGAAACACCCAGACCAAGACAAACATCCATGTTCATGCACACAAATGTTTGACTTGAGCGAGAATCGAACCCGCGACCTTCGACGTAGCAGTCGCTTACACTCCATATAAAATATATAAAATAAATAAACATATAAAATCATTTACTTCAAAATACTTTTATAATAATATAATTAATCACATTAGTTTATCAAATGTAACGACCTCCTTTATTTAGTTCTCGGACGTCACTGGCCGTACTGGCCGAATGACTGGTGACGTGGTGTTGTGTTTTTTTTACCATAACTTTGTTTAGCGACTTTTGAAAAAGTCATGGTCACCTATTTATGCCCTTATAAGATAATCATTCATTTCTGGCGCTTGTCATGTTAAGCAATTTAGGTATATTATGATGTACAGCGATATTGAAATTCTAAATGTGGTCATCAACTTTTGACGCTGACTGTACCTATTATTTTACCTAAGTAGGCTAAGTAGGCAACACTTTAGAGCTGTGGAATTAAAAGTTGCTCGAAATGTGAGATTTACAAGACAACTATGATAGTTCCAGAAATAATAATTGAGTAAGTAGGTAGCTACATAAAAGTATATTACCTACTGAAGCGGGCGGAAACAACCATGTGACGGTTATGTGAATAGACTAGGGGTATAGCTAGGTGCTATAACTGCCTAGGTATAGCGATATATCGTATAAAAACGTAAATGAATCCGGCTCGAAGGACCAAAAAAAAATGGTTCGGCGTTACACCGAAACCGCAGGTTCTAGGCGATTTGGAGAAGGATTAATGGACTGTATCTAAAGCATGGCGAGTTCTGCTCGCCTAGAAAGGATAAGGGAAGAGGATTGTGAGTGGGTATAGGATATTCTAAGGATGCTGAAGGTTGAGGGGCACCTACCTTGTAAGTCAGTCCTCTTTCCTTGCAAATGGCAGCCTCCTGGTGTCTTCGAGAATCCTGAAGCTGTTTGAATCACTCCACTACACAAATCACTTTCACTCGCGGGCGGTTTTAGTATAAAGCGGGAGCTGTAAAATTATGGCGGTGCGGTATGGCGGACACGATCTCAGCGTCTCGAATGTTCTGGACGTCTCTCGCGTCGATGATCGCGGCGACCAATCCGCGAAAGGCGTGCCCCTTCCAGGAAATGGGATAGACAGGGACGGAAACAAAGGCATCGCTCGCATTGGCCAAGCAGCGACGAACCATTGACGTTGATGTGATTAGTTTTCGATGGAAAGGTAGATGGCGCTACCAATTATTTTAATTTCATTACATAAAGTTGCTCGCAAAATTAATAGCAATTTATGGCATATTTCTTGATATTATTATATGGAAAGGTAACGCCCCGGCCACGATTTCAGACTTAGCGGTGAAAAAAACGCTACAAGTGACGGCCGCGCGGCTGACTTGATTCGGGCTTGCCGCGTTCTACTGAGTAGGACAGTTGCAGTGGATTAGAACTCGGTCTGGATAAGATGTTCATAGCCCACCGTTTCGCTCGTCATCGTCCCATGTCGCTGTACTTATATCGTGGCCAATGTAACAGTTTGAAGCCTCGACCTTGTCATATAAAGGTTGTGGGTTGTGCTATTTACGTGAACCAGCTCTTGAGAAAAACATTAATCATAGGTAGAGGACAAAGTTTATCGTGGGTCATATTTTCTTGAAAATGTGTAATAATGAAAGTGCTAAGTATATAAAAACCATATAAATAAGCTTAAAAAATATAAAATTGGATCTATAATTAAGAAAATATTTTGACTGTTTACAAGGAACATAGTGTATATATTTTTGTAAAGTACTGCTTTCTAACAAAATATTTACTTAAAAAACATGGGTTCCAAACAGGGTTCGAGGATATATATCAATGGATATATATCAAGATATATATCCGATATATATCAACCTCGATTCGACGATATATATCAAATGTTTTTTTGTGATATATTGCAATACAAAAATGGTTTAAAAAGAATATTATTTTCGCGTTTGTTACTGTATTTCTACTTCCCAAATGTAGATGGCGTGGAAGTAGAGTTAAAACATACTCCCTAATGGTAAGTTCTAATCTAAAAATGGCAACACAATATTAAAAAAAGGTTTTATATTTTTGAGTTGATTTTTTATATATAAGATTTTATGTTTTAGTTGATTTTGCCTGATCTCAAAGAAGATTTTATGTTTCTTAGTTGATTTTGCCTCATGTAAAAGAAGATTTTGTGTTTTGGTTTCATTTGTATATTATTGTATCACAATTAATGCATTTGATTTGTCTGATTTTAAGTACTCAAATGAATAAAACATTAAAAACCATTTCAGTTTTTTTTATTTTTTTCTCATTTTAGTATGTTTATGAAACACATATGCAAATAGTATTCATAAATAATAGTAATATTGCAATGAAATTATAATATGACTTTCATACAAAATTGATATATATCAAACTTGATATATATCCGATATATATCGTAAATATCCGATATTTTGATATTTATAATAAATATCGGATATTTTCGAACCCTGGTTCCAACTACATATGTTGCTGTTAAAAATCGTATTATATTATAAACAAATAATACAGGTGTCAGAGTCCTTACAATTTATTTTAAATTATATCAACGTGTTTTCGTGTGTTGAACAAAAAAAACTAGATAATTTCTGCCTCTTTTGACGAGGAGACGCTGACGTTTAGCTCTAGACGGTAGACTGATGATGATGGATTAGATTCCAAAATAAAACCAAATATCTTTACTAATTTAATCAAAACCCACTCGACAAACAAAAACCAAATAGCATTAATTTATTCTTCATCGTCTTCTTCAGTAAATTTATCATCAAGCATGGTGGTCGAAGTATTGAATACAGCTTTGACGATGGAGCGTAGAGTCTTCCTCGCGCTTTGACGGAGAAGCGTCAGTTTGAACTGCATTAGCACAATCAGGTATGTTGACATGAAGGATATGTTCTGGAAGAAAAAATAATTCCCTGTTATTATTTTCAGTTGTTTATTTTTTTATTTCGGATATTGTTTACTTATTTTTGATTCGTGGCTTGATTTCTATGACAAGGTATTTTTAGTCGGTACGATGGATTGATCACTTACATCTATATTGTTTTGTATATTATTTTATCTAAAGTCTGCTGTGTATGACGTATTTTAAAATTTAATATTTGTTTATTTAAATTTTCTTATTTTAGAATCATACCGCCTACTGAGGCGGTATGATTCTAAAATAATGGCCAAGAAAGTAAAGAAAAAGAAACATTATTATAGTCACTGGACTATAATTATGGCAGGCGGGATTCCACACATATAACAACGTATTGTCTTATACTGACAAATAAAATAGATAGCCCTGCTGTAAGGGAATCAATACATTTTTATATACCCGACCAGTATATGCGTAGTGTAAACAGAAGACAGCATAAACTTCTTTGCTATCCACCTATGTGGCGCTCTCCACAAGCTGAAAACAGTCCTACGGCTAGAGCGATTAAGCTTATAAATTAGCTTCTTAAATATAGTCCAGATGAAACATATTTTTAACGCACAGAGCGCAATATTAAAACATATTTATAAGTACCTAAATTTAAGAAAATAAATTATAGTTCCTATTTCTAGTTAAGTTTATTGTTGTTTTTGTTTACAAATGTTATATTGTTATTTTTAGTTTTTAGGCTAAGATTTGGTAATTTTGTATAACTTAGTATTTAATTTACTTAAGTATATTTAGTATAGTTAAATGTGATTTGGTGTACTATACGCTGTAAGCTTATATTCTTATAAATAAATGAATATGAATATGTGGAACATGGGTTGGTTTTTAGTCAGTAATAGTCTGACAGTACCCTTCGCCATTCCCCCAGGGCGGAGGGACTCCATGAGGATTTTCCAACCAGACACTAATAAAAAAAAGGGTTAGACACCAAAAACCAGGTTTTTGTACCACTTGCTCTTTATTCGTCAATAAAAAATATGACCCTTTTTATTGCATATTCTCCAATTTAAAGTGTAGTGGTTTTTAAGATTAATTATTGTATTATTCTAGGTAGTCTGGCTAGTCTAGGTATTAAAATACTTTATTTCTTTAAAAACAGGCTCTTTGTTATGAAATGGAACATTGCAATTGAAATTTATTCTTGTAGTACAATCAGTAGGTACTTTCAACTTGACCTATAACGTAGTATACAAGAGCTAAGTACATCGTAGAAAATATTTTTATGATAGAACAGCCTGCCTCTGTATTCCGAGTAGCTGACTTTATGGATTATACACAATTTTATTTCTTCGTATTGCTAATAAAATTAGACGGTTTTTGAAAAGCTATTTGACCGGATCATTAATTGGCGCACTTTATGAACATAGACTCATTCTGCGAACCACATAAAATGCTTCCGGCATGATCATTAACTTTTGTAGTCAATAACACAGCTACGTAAATATTGAGCAACGCAGATTATTTATTACAAAGCTAACAAGTAAATTCTGGGACAAGTCAAGTTTAACAAAGTCTACTTAGAATGGATAATTAATTGAATATTCAAGTTTTCTCGTAATGCACAGTGATCGAAAAGCAAAACAGTACTCTACCGTATACACACACACATCATTTTATTGGAGAAGTATAATGACACATAATTTGAATTTAAAATTATTGGTGAAATAATCTAATAAAATAACATGAAAGGTCTGTATTTATCTATGATCGTTAAATTACTCACTATAATTTGCGCGAACGACTACTATGCTCGGTGAAGTCGATAGAAAGTATTTACAAGCTTATATTGAAAACATTGTAAGCTTAAAAGACACACACGATAACGAATATGTAAGTATTTTTGAAGCGTAGCAATCAGTGGAAGTGGGACAACATTGTCAACCTGAGACTTAGCGAACCGTGACATCACAAAGCTACATTGTGTCAAAAACTCGGAATACTGTGTTCCGATCAATTCACCTTGGGTTTTAAAACAACATCGACATAAAATAAAAGTAGGTCATCTGTTTTTCATTTTGAGTATATTCACACACATAAATTTAACACTTCAAATTCTGAAGTATATCTATAATCTTTGGTTGAGAATTTATTGATTTGACTGCTTGTGAGCACGGACATATCGTGTTATTTTTTGATAAGATGACATTCAAGATCACAAACAGTTCGCTACACTTTGGTTACTTGGTATCTGTAGATACTAAATAGAATAAGAAACGGGGTTTTAAAGGCTTGACTTCTATAAGACGAATGAAGTAGTCGATGCCCGCCTAAAAACAAACAATTAAGGCGTCTAAGTAGGAGGTCGTTTTTGAGAGATTTTTGCTTATTTAGATCCAAAATTTCAATGAAAGTGGAATCTATAAATGAACAAAATAATAGCTTATGTATTTTAATGGATTAGAATTTAAATTTTATTTTATTTGGCACTTAGTTATTTACAAGAAATTTAGGGCTTAGTTAACTTTGAAGGCTTAATAAACTCAGGAATATTAGATACAGACAGTACGTACAACAAAAGGTTATAGAGCTAGATGCAAATGGATAATTTGGTAATATCGGCGATGTGCATATAGATTTAGTTTGAAGTTGCTTGTTCAGGTTCAGCTATTGGGATCGACTATAAAACCCTTTAGTGGAGTATAGATTCTAATTGAATGGGCATATATAAAGAGCTTCATATGTAAAACGGCCTCGTCGTTATTCTTATGCTCTTAAACATAGCTCAAGCTTTTATTATTATGCTTTTTCTTGAAGTTACTGTTCCAAATTATACGATCCACTTTTAAAAATATCTCAGTATATTTAGCCATACCCATATCTTTGACAGTCCACAATGTGTAGACGATAAAATATTTATTCCTTTCTGAATCCAAAATCTAAGAACAATGCGAAACTAACTTTCATCAGTGATGCGAACTAAAATCGAACTTAGAAAAAACTTGTTTGTATAATGATAGACTGAGTAAGAAATGCTGTTCATGAACTACTCGGAGTTATACTTCGAACCACTATCATATAAAATATAGGTTCAAAACCGAGCGTCAGACGGCGATAGGTACCTTTATCTGGCGCTTCTATAAATATCAAGTATCATAAAATCTAACAATAAAACTGAGCAAAGGCATCATTCACAGGAAATAGACGATATATCAGTTCGAAGGCTTATACGAAAATACGTTGCGAATAATTCTTTAATACTTGGGATTACGTCATCATATGACTTTTCCATTATACTACAGGTATCACTAACTTCAAAGTACCTATACGTAACAAAGGTAACTAAAATAAAAAAGTAAGACAAATATACTTTTGTGGACAGCCTGAAAACTAAACATGTACGATTTCATCAGATATTGTCCACTCTAGCTTCAGAATGTCAAAACAAAAAGTTTAGCCGCGTGCAGTAACCGCAGAAAGATATTGTACTCAAGCATGGACGAACCAAAAACTGCGGTTTAAAATCAAACTTTTCAAAGCGTCCTTTTGAGGTCGTTCGTACCTGAATGCAATATCTATACGCAGTTTACAGATCTTTCAACTAGGTGGAACGTCAGCGGTTCTGGCCACACACTTTGATTAGTTAATAAAAGTTAGGCTCGTTTGGGGCTCTTAGAAAATATATGGAACGTACACTGTCTGGTGGTTATAAATAATACGATTTTGGTATTAAGGGGTAAAAATTATCGTATTCGCTTTATACTCAGTATGGAAGCAATTCGGTCTATTAATTATATGGGTTATTGTTAAAATTCAGTTATCATTCATACATTTATGCCTATAGATATATTCCACATGTATTTTTAAGCAAGTTTGAAGGCTGTTTTTCTAATAAATTAGCAGACCATGCCATTAAAATGTTATAAACGTGATTTTAAGCTCCATAAGTTATGCTGTTACGGGTGTGAACAAACCTTACCTTTGGCAAGAACTCTCCGAAAAACTAGGCATAGCCACAAACAGAAACTGTATCGCTTGAGCCACTAAGATATTATAAGTCACTATGAAAATACTTAAAGATATAAATAAAATAAGTAATTTTACAGCAGTGAACAACTCCCGGTTGATATTGGTGAAGCCGTCGAGGTTCATAATCGGCGGGTTCTTGGCGATGGCGACGAGAAACATCTCGACTTCACGTTGGGTACTTCTGTCTACTGCGCCAAGGTTCACGTTGAGAAGGCGACACTGGAACTCTAGACCCACCTGTGAGAAAAATGATGAGACACATCAGATCTCGCTTCAGTAGGCTTCAAAGAATAGGGAAAAATACCAACTTCCTCAAGTAGGTCGTAATACCTTCGTAAACTGACAGTGTTAATAATTTGGTTTTATATTTATAATTTATGTGTGTGGTGTCTCTGACTTATATGTCTATGGCCTTATGTCTGAAATAAATGCGCTACTAATCGCTACATACCAAATTTACAAAAAGTCATACTCCGCTTAAATAATTTAATATTTATTTGTGTTTCTATTGTCCCATATTTACTTCTACTATTTACTGAGTTTTAAGCGAATAAGTCAACATATAAAGCCTTCTCGCCAAACTAAATTAAAAAGAACAGAGCTGAAATAAGCCGCGCTTTCTCTCATTACATCGCACAAACACTCAGCCGGCTTAAGAGATATTCTTTTTTAAATCAACAAAAACATAACTTAAACAAACACATTCAAAAGTGTATTATTTTTACTTTATTTTTCCTGTGTTACGTTATTATTTACGATGTATGTTCGCAATGATTGCCGGGAGAGACAAAGTGAATCTGGTTTGCTGGGTATGGCACAAAAAATTAGAAATATAAGGGGCGGCACATATCTAACCGAAGATGCGTCGAACGTATCTTCGGTCGCGTCTATTCCGTCAAATGAATCGGTACACATCTGTCGGAAAATGCGTCGAGTGTATCTGCACACATTCGCTGAAAGCGTGGCTATTATGCACACATATAAGCTTGTTCGTGCAGGGCCGTACTCAGGGCAGCTCAATATTTTACTGTCATATTCTTTTACATAATAATTTTTCGTGTTCTCTGATGTTATGTAGTCACTGAAGTTCAGTAGTTATTTATATTGCAATTCGAGTTTGACTATTAAAAATATGTCGGACTTCGAAGATTTTTTATAGTAGCTAGCAAGCGTTATTTGAATATATATCCTATTTAGGTATGGAGGTTCAAAAATAAAAGACGATAATACGATTTGGTTACGGTTTTTCACTAAACTTATACAAATTATATAGAAGGGGTTACAGACTACAGTTGCAGAGCAAGACACAAAATGTTTTCTATATAGGTATGTATGGAAATTGTTCCCGTTGGCCTTTAGCACCTCATACCCAAAAATTGGCCCTCGATCCAAGCTAGCAAATATGCGTACACTCATAGCTCATACTAACACTACATTATTCTACACATTTCGTTTCTGAAAAAATAAGTAAGGTCTGGCGGCCCTGGAATCTTACGATTTTAAAATCACCGATCTGGGAATGACATGGATATGGTATGTCCAATACCTACGAATTTAGCGTGCACACCTACGGAATTAGCGTGCACACCTATGAAACGTTGGGCAAATAAAATGGCTGCCATTTGGGTTGTTCTCCAGAATGTAACTGATATCGATATGGAGCCGGTTAGAGGAGAATAATACATTTTTGTAGTAAGTTACCTTTGTTAGTTTAAATCTTTTGCCAGATTAGTTTATTCCATAATGCAAATGTGGGCGAACATGGCTAAGCGAAAGACGACCCTTGTATGAAACATGTAACAAAATATTCTCTGAGAGCCAATATCGGTTTTTTAGACATATTTATGCACAAAAATAAAATTATTATGTTCGATAGACAACGATTTCACAGCAGATGTACCACAAACCTTGGCGAAAAATATGGCGATAGTGGCACGAATGACATTTCTAATAAAATATCGTCATGATTAATTTATTCAGTAAACTATGGCTATCTCTTTTTTCTGACAGAGATATTCCTAAGACAAACGATACAACACTATGTTTGGTGGCTTTATGTCGATTTCGTATATATGTGTATAAAAAAAATCATGGCGAAATGTGGGTGTAATATTACACCTCTGCCTACCCCTCCGGGGATATACAGCCGTGAGTCTATAAAAATATAAAATATAATAATAGTTGTGAATAATGTAATTTTTCTATATGTACTTACCTACTATTTGCCCTCTCCATTTATATTCCTTACTCAAAGGTCAAAATTCACGTGGTGCGTGGTGCGCGCGACGTCAACGGATAATCCGTTAGTACGCTCGACGTACTAACGGATTATCGGTCAGGTGTGAATGGTTGAACGTTTTTGTATACATTTGTATGTATTGGCGATACGCGACCGATAAAACGCGACGCATCTTCCGTCAGATATGTTCTGGCCGTAAATAATGCCTGCAGCATAGACAAAAAAGTGTTGTAATGACAGCCGGTAGCAAGTTTACGGTTTTTGGTGTGTGTCAGGTTCTGTTAGTGAGAAGATTGTCATTTTTGGTTAGTGTGTTAATGGTTATTATAATTTACTCCAAGTAATTTTTTACTTGAAGTAGATTATAAAAATTATTATTAATAATAATATTTATTGTTATTTACGATAATATTTTCTACACTCGATGGCATACATCATTGATTTGGAATTGAGTGTTGCCATGTATGAAAAATTAAAAAAAAAGAAAATTGATATGGCAGTAAAATTTTAGAATGCTTGTTATTCTTTTTTATTTTTGTTTTTTATTTATTTTTTATTTTTGTTTCTTGTTTATAGAAGAAGGAAATTATTTGTTGTTTATATTTAAAATATATTGTTTCCTTCTTCTTAATGGTGTTGCAGTAGAGATTTGTTGCCCGACCGTAGACACTAAAATGTTTTTTAAGAAGAAATGTTGTATTTTATTTATTTATATGTATCTATTTTGTTTAATTTCTGGACCTAACAGAATATCAGTGCCATCTCGCTAATCAGCAGGATGGCTCAATGCTGAGTTAGGATCCAATTCTGCATTCATTGATAATTCTTTTTTTTTATGTACCTATTGTTTATTTTGCAAATGGGTTTTGAAGCAGAATAAATATGTTTTCTTTCTTTCAATTAGCAACGGTCAATACACTTTAGTCACAATTTTTCGGTGCTAACGGAAAAAAACTTAAAGGTACTCACTGAAGTCTTTGTGTACTTAGTCTGGCCATAAATACTGTTATGCTACAGCTACACCTGCGTTAGCGTTAACGTTAATGGCAATGGCCAATAACGCGTTAGTTAACGCGTTAAAAAAATCGCATTGGAAATTAGTATTTTAACGCGTTAAAACGTTGGCCACATCTACGTAGCGCCTAAATTAACGCGCTAATTGACGCGTTAAAACGCAGGTGTAGCAGGAACATTACAATAAAAAAAATAATATTACATTTGAATTTGGGATCTGTCATTTTTATACAATTGTTTATTGTATTTTCTCGTTTTGGCTCCAATACATTGTACAATATTTTGCGATATTAAAATGGAGTGGGGTGATAAAGAGAACCGAATCGCTGTGATTGCATTACACAAAGTAGGTATGGAGCCAAAAGCAATTTTTAAAAATCTCCATACACTTGGTATGTCAAATGTTCGTGTACCGGGCTATTAATAGGTACAATGAGGCCTCCTCTGTTTGTGACAGAAAAAGACCTGGCCGTCCACGTAGTGTTCGTATGAAAAAGGTGGTAAAAGCAGTAAGGGAAAGAATTTGAAGAAATGCTGTCCGAAAGCAAAAGATTTCATCTCGGGAGAATAAATAAAAAAAAATATCGGGAAGATAGCACCTAGAACCATGTCGCGTATTTTAAAAGATGACTTAGGACTTGCAGCCTATAAGAGACGCACTGGTTATTTCTTAACTGATAATTAAAAAAAGAATAGGGTGGTAAAATCGAAACAACTACTGAAGCTTGCGTACCGCAAAGGGAGGAAAATTTGTTTACGGATGAAAAAATTTTTACAATTGAGCAACATTTTAACAAATAAATGACCGTATTTATGCTCAAAGCTCTAAGGAAGCTTCCCAATTAGTCGACAGAGTGCCACGTGGGCATTTTCCGACTTCAGTGATGGTTTGGTGGGGTGTTAGCTATGAAGGAGTGACTGAGCCATATTTTTGTTAAAAAGGTATCAAAACATCGGTACAAGTGTATCAAAATACCATTCTTAAGAAGGTAGTTAAGCCCCTTAACAACACTATGTTCAATAACCAAGTATGGTCCTTCCAGCAAGACTCGACACCGGGTCAAAAGCTCGGTCCACGCAGTCTTGGTTGAAAGCGAACGTTTCGGACTTCATCAGAGCTGAAGACTGGCCGCCGTCTAGTCCCGATCTTAATCCGCTGGATTATGATTTATGGTCAATTTTAGAGAGTACGGCTTGCTCTAAACGCCATGATAATTTGGAGTCCCTAAAACAATCCATACGATTGGCAGTGAAGAATTTTCCCATGGAAAGAGTGCGTGTTTCTATTGATAACTAGCCTCAACGTTTAGAGGACTGTATTGCAGCCAATGCAGACCACTTCGAATAAGCTTTTTATATTTGAAATTGTTTTAAATTTATGTATTAAACTAACACACTGTAAAAGTAATAAATGTTATTTGCAATTAAAAACATATTTTTTCTTTGTTACAATATTTATGGCAGGACTAGGTACATTTGAGCTACATCAACAAATAGCACCAAGACTCAAAACAATAGAAATTGTAAATGGAAATGCACAAATTTAAACGTACCTTTCTAGACGCGTGATATGCCTCATTGCAGATGATAAATAGGAGGGTCATGCAGTACCCCACAATGACAAAGAGCCCCATCTCCTTGTAACTAAGGCCGTGTTCCAGGATCTCAGACAAAGCTCCGTACAGAGAAATGGTAGTCGTGAAGAAGATTACCATGCAGTAAATGCCGTACATGTTTGAATAAGCACGACCTGGTAAATTCAAATTAATTATTTACTACCAATGACTTAATTAATGCCTAAATTTCTCTTAGAACAGCAAGTAAAAGCCAAACACATTTATTCACATAATGCTAACGCAATCCCCGTGACCCCGCCATTCAATGGGGTTGGATAGAGGAACACCATGTGGTTTTAGTGGGTAGTCCCGGCGCTTCTCGTCGTGGAGTCACCACACTCTGCCAAGGCTGAGCCCTATAAGGGCCCAGCCTGGGAGGGTTAGCCCATACATTGTTTTCCAAAATGCACCAAAAAAATAGGTTACAATATGACGCTTAGAAAAGTAGATGCAAGGGCGCTGAACCATAGGAAAAAGCGGGCAATAAAACACAGGGCTGCTTCTTTTACCCGACAGTACATCAGCAACTACTGACCAATAATTGTTAGGGTGCTTGTACACGGTGCATGTAGCTGAAGCAAGTAAAGGTGCGGGTTATACGCGTGAGTAATATGCGCAAGCTACTTGTTCAAGTTACTCGCTTGTACTTGTACGTGGTGCAAATAACTGGAGCAAGTAAAGACACGGGCTACTTGCGCTAGCTGTGTGTACAAGTTATTTGTTCGTGGTCAAGAGCTAGGTACATGTGCATGCTGTTCGTGCGGTAGCTTTATGACTTAAATCGCGTCAAAATATCTCGACGAACGAAAATTCTTTTAAAATCATATGTTAAAAATGTAATTTTAACAAGTAACATGCGCGAGTGACCCGCGCGCGCCGTAGAGCACGCGAATTACTTGCGCGGGTGGCTCGCTTTGGATGCTTCTACACGGTGCATGTAGCTGGAGCAAGTAAAGGTGCGGGTTACACGCGTGGGTAATATGCGCAAGCTACTTGATCAAGTTACTCGCTTGTACTTGTACATGGTGCAAATAACTGGAGCAAGTAAAGACGCGGGCTACTTGCGCAAGCTGTACCTATGTACAAGTTATTTGTTCGTGGTCAAGAGCTACATGTGCATGCTATTCGCGCGGTAGCTTTATGACTTGAATCGCGTCAAATGTCTCAACGAACGAAAATTATTTTAAAATCGTATGTTAAAAATGTAATTTTAACAGATAACATGCGCGAGTGACCCGCGCGCGTCGCAGAGCACGCGAATTACTTGCGCGGGTGGCTCGCTTTGGTACATGCTCGAGTCGCTGGACCCGCACATTGTTTTAAACGATATGTTTACGGTGCATGTAACCCGGTCAAGTGCCTCAACATGCTAAAGCTACATGCGCCGTGTACAAGCACCCTTAAGTGATATAAGTTTGTATACGGCTAGCCCTTTAACTAAAACGTCATTGAGCTACAATGACGTTTCAGTTTCAATTATTGAAATGGGCTGGCTCCAGTAAGCAGGGCTACTATAGACACAACTATGTTGTCATAACAAAACTAAATATGATTTGTTTAAGCATAATTACAACAAAGAACATCCTGACTAAGATGTGGCCACCTCCCCATTGCCACTAAACGTTGTGTTGAATATTTCAGGTAAGTATGTACCTACCTAGAAATTGTTAGGTACAAGATACTGCGCTTTCAGTAAAGGAAATATGATCTTTGACTCTTGTGTTACCAACTTAATAAAATAGTGTAGGTATTATTATTTACCTTAGTAACTGGTAATCAATTAATTCCAATTACAAATTACAAGTTCAAATTCCAAACATAAAATACAACATTTTCAACAAAACACTGCAAAAACAGTCTTCCAAAAGACATGATGTCACAAAAATGTTTAGCGAACGTCACGTAGCGAAAACAAATGTCTCCGTAAAAATGTAGGTATCGTACAAATCTGTTCCCCTTGTTTAGCAAATTGCTGTCAGGTTATTGCAGCCTGTTGGCGCGAACAGGACTCTTTGGTTTAACGATCACGCGGAACGTGTTGTAATCTATTATCTATGGCACATTTTGACGAGTATGGTGGCGTCAGAATAATAAAATTGTAGTCACGCCATTTTGTGAATATGCACATTTGCTAGGACCAAGAATCAAATGGACTCGACATTTGCGTACACCCGTAAAGGACGGATATAGAGTACATCCCGAGTTGGTGTTACCAGATGTTGTAAATGCTTACCCTACAATTCTACGAAGTACATATTAACTTTTAAGTAACATTGTATCAAACCTGAATTGAGTTGAATTGAAATCCATCCATAAGGTGTGCGATAAGTATTTTTTATACTTAATATTATTATGTATAACAAAAATGTCGAATAGGAGGGACTGGCTTCACTCGCCAAATAAACACGAGGCTCAGAGTTATATATCTTTTATTATATTATTTCACACTCAAATTTACTGTCCTTTAAACAAAATTAATTTTGTGTAAATTTTTTTATATTTTCTCTCCTTTATCACACAAAGATTTTGTGGCATAATGAATACGCACATTCAAATACTTTTTACAAACAGCTTTAATCAAAAGCGAATAATGGTGAAAATGGTTGGTTTTCCTAAAACACTTTTGTTCAAAGTGTTTAGAGCATACTCTTGCATATTTATTCGGATCCCAGTTTTCTCGTCCTGTTGCATGTATCCACAATTGTCGGATAATGCAGCCCTTTGGGAATCTATAAACAAATAATTTCATTACTACAAAGAATCGGAAAACAAATTAAAATAAATAATTAATCTTAGGTTCATATGAAACTAAATAACGGCAAATTACCCAACATTTGGGTAATTTCCCAAACGCTCTGTGGTATCCCTAAAAAAAAATTAACGCTGTAAAATTAAAAAGTATTGATGACGTTTGGTTAGCTCAACATTCAACGACCTACTGAATTCGATTGTGTAATACTAACATCGCGGTGATAATAAAATAGCCTTTTTTGGTTTATTGATATAATTTAGACATGTTTCCTTATGTAATAATACGCTATTTGCATCATTCTATCAATATTTGCATGTATAAATAGATATTATAAATAAAATATCGTACTTACGAATGAAAGGTTATGTTCTCACATTTCCGCTCACTACGGCTTTTACAGCCTAAAATGTAACAAATTACCATAATAAATCTGATCCAATGATATTTTCACTAGGCATTCACAAATAATAACAATAATAACACAATATTTCGCGGATATTATCGAGAGCTCAACAGTTTGTTGGTCACATTATTCAGTTGTGACCAACAAAAAAAACGAAAACTCTGACAAAGACAAAAAAATGCTATCTTTGTCTCTTTTACTCTTATGTATTTCTGTATGTCATTATCTCGGTCTGTCACGGTATTATTATTTGCTTGTCAAATCCATAGAGATACATCATCCTAGCAAATTTGTTTTGTCACAGCTTCTCGTATCTTTTAAACATAAACGCATCTTTTTTGTTTTTAATATACAATTTGGTACATTTTTAACAGGAGTTTTATTGCTAATATAGGTGCTCATATGCTACCTCTCATAAATCCTTGTAGGAAATAATTTAATGATTGAGCCATTAGAACACCTTTACTATACCTACATAATGTAGATACTCCTTCCGTGCATGTCACTGGCTTAAACTTCTTTAAAATATTATACCATTTAGCAGCTTACCAGTGTGATTGTACTTTGATAACGTTTTAAGACCCTGTTTCTCCTAAAAATATGAGTAGGGTCCAAAAAAATAATATTTTCGTGTTGAATTAATATTTTCTTCATTATTATGATGACTTTGTACGCCTATTAAAGATGAGTGGTTACTTTTAATTTAAATGATAAGATTTCAACGATGAGTGGGACCAATAAAACTAGTGGTTGAATAACAAGAGGAATTTTATCTTATTTACACATCTTACATGCACATACAAATGTACACTTTACTATGTACATACAAAATGTTAACAATCGATATGAATAAAGTTTGTGTTACATACCCAACTGTTGCATCATATGTGAGAGATCGACCCACAGATGGCGGTACTGCACCACTTTGAGCGACGGGTGTTCAGCCTCCAACGCTTTGTGCAGATTCATCGCTAGACCACTAGATGCCGTGCCGAACGCATTGCAGTTTATGTACCTATAAGTGTATATTTTACTTCAACCGAGCCGAGTCTGACGTTAATCTAATGCTCAGTACTGACACACGGTTTTACTCGATAATTTTACTCGAAAACGAGTAAAAATCAACGTGTGGACGGCAAAACTCAGACTCCGATGACATCAAATACACTGTAATTTTACTCTAAGCGAGCCTGACTCAATCGAGTAAAACTGTATGTGAGTACGGAGCTTAAGAGCAGGTTTGACCTAGACGGGTCTGACTACTCATTACTCTATGAGGTGGTTCGACCTCGCTAAATCCGACTACCTCGTTACTCTATGAAGTAACTTGACATAACCGAGTCTGACTACAACGGTACTCAATGAGCTGGTTGGACCTGGCCGAGTCTGACTACCTCGTTACTCTATGTGGTGGTTCGACCAAGCCGAGTCTGACTACCTCGTTACTCTATGTGGTGGTTCGACCTAGCCGATTCTGACTACCTCGTTACTCTATGAGTTAGTTCGACCTGATGGAGTCTGACTAATCCATAGATTTATTATATACTAACGTTAGATTGGCAATGGAGTCAGTAAAGTGAGACCAAAACAAGAAAACATTAGTGTGCGTGTAATGAGCTTGTATGCAAGACAAATAGTGTTGGGCATGGCTTGCCTAAACTATGATTATCGATAATATAGGTGCGATGTCATACTGCCCGATTTATAGCATGATTGAAGTAGTGCCAATAACTGAGAGAAGATAGTAATAAAACTACAGATGAAAACTGTATTTTTTATTTTCCTATCAATTGCTTTTTTCCTTTTTATCCTTCTCGGAGAATTATCAAGGACGTTCGCTACAGAGGTGCTAGGGACCGGCGATATATCTCTGAAGAAATATGATGACGCTTTACGTATCGGCTTTATTGCGATCTGCATATAAATTAATATAACTTACTAATAACCTTGGTGGAGAAATATAGACCCACACTGCGGAAAGGAGGTGACTCAGGCGTCAAGTTGTCTCTGACTAATACCTAGGGTATTCAAATTGTAAGTATATTCGTACTTCTATACATTCCTTAGTTTTCCTCGCAGTTTAATTAGCCATTTGTATTTCAACTAAGGAATAACGTAGTTTTATATCGGTAAACAAACAATGACATTTATAATAAGGAAATAACTTACGGGCAAAGATAATGTGGGTACTGAACCAGAGCGCAGCTTTACTCTTTAAGAGCCCCTATTAGAAAAACATTTTTCTTCAAAGTGATTGCTGATTGATTGATTCATCCATATGGGATGAATATTTTTTGGGAACCCAATCTTCTCTGTTTATCATTTGTAGCCATTTTAATCCGACCTCATTATTTGGAGGAAATCTGAAATAAGTATTTTAATTTATTTTTATTATATTCATAACAACGAAATTTGGATAGAGAACATATTTAGTAAATAATATTTATTTATTAAAACAGTATGGAAGGTATGCAACCACAGAGTACCTTTGTATTATGCAACCTTTGTCAGTCAAGTTACAAATCAATATTTTCTTATCGATATGATTTGACATTACGTCAATCACTATGAAATTTAGGTAAGAAATAGTAAAAATTCACGTATTTTATATTATCTTTAATCTATTTTTTTGCATTCAGAATATAAATATAATAAAGTGTGATATTATAACGTATCCTTTTGTGCATATATTTCTTTTCAGAGTTGTAAAATATTGCAATAAGAACATTAAATCTTTCAACGGTACTTACGCATGAAATGAGTAATTCTGGGGATTTTCGCTCTTACACGAGTTACATCCGGGTACTGCACACATTACCATAATTGTTTTTGTATGTAAAACACCTGAATTTCACTAATAAACACGTTATTTTGGAAAAATAAGCGAGTTTTGTACTGTTCACAATTTATTAACGTTGGGCCAATACAGGCCAATAGCGTGTACGTGAATGGTCTCGCCTATCTATCTCGCTCTAACATACTAGTTTCTATATTCTTTCTCTTTCGCATCACCGATCTATACGTTAGTATATAATAAATCTATGGACTAATCATTACTCAATGTGCTATTTCGATCTGGCCGAGTCTGACTACTTTGTTACTCTAAGTGGTGGTTCAACCTAGCCTAGTCTGACTACAACTCTATGTGGTAGTTCCACCTGGCTGAGTCTGAGTACTCGTTCCTCTATTTGGTAGTGCGACCTAGTCAAGTCTAACTATCTTGTTACTCTATGTGACGGTTCGACTTAGCCTAGTCAGACTGTCTCTTTGCACTTTGAGGTCAAATTATAATACATTCATTTTTTTGCCTAGCTTTTCTTAGTTCTATTAGGTAAGGACATAAGGCCAAAGAACCCACTCCGTGATTGGAGTGTCGCTGGATTTGACACAACAATCAGCACATTGAAGCACACCATGCGTCATGAATCCACACATTCTACCACATTCCACAACACCATTTAGTCCCAAACTAAGCAGAGCTTGTACTATGGGTACTAGACAATGGATAAACTATTCATACACCCAGACCAAGACAAACATCCATGTTCATGCACACAAATGTTTAACTTGCGCGGGAATCGAACTCGCCACTACTCATGACTAGTGGTCATGTTGCAATAAATGGCCACATAAAAAGTGGCTTCTTACCAGTACATGATCCTAAGTTTGATATAAAAAGACGAAACTTTGTTTCACTTCAATACTTACCACAGTGAGCAAAATCCATCCAACATAGCAATGATATGGTAGTAAGCAAATGAATGCCACAGCTCGAAGTCTTCTTGAAGGTAGTGTTGAGATAAAATCACGGCGAAGCTCAGACCCCACGAGAATATGCACAGACCCCATGTTAGAGAGTAAAGGTTTGGAAACACTATGGGGGAACCTGTTATCTTCAAGTATTTAAACTGAAATCATATTACATTACTTGAATAGTAATTTTTGCAAGTGGCTTTGCGGGCGGAATGGATGTCGATTTTCACGATGGAAGGTGTTCTCATGATGCATATGTACCTACTATTCTGTGATTCATCAAAATATGTTCAGTAGTGTTTGTTTAAAGGGGTAACAGACACCCATCCATCCCTACATCCATACATTTTGTCGTTTATTTGAACATATAAAAATCTTGCGTTACTGACTGACTGACAGACAAACTACAGTCATAACTATTGGGTGCAACAAGCTCAAATTTGGAATGCATGTTTCTTGGGGACTGTAAAGGTAAGAAGGGATTGCCCGAAATTACCACGGGACCGATAGAAATAATTAAATAAATAATATGTGTGGGCGTAGCGTCGTCAAAAAGTAGTCGGACATTCAGTTACGGGATAGATTAACTGATTGTCCGACTAATTTTTGACACAAGGCATGCTAAAGTACTTTGCGTAGCCTCGCCATTCCATGGGTCTTGTAGGAAATTTTATTGAGTACCTAAATACCTCCTTCATCGAGAATCAAACTCCGATTCTGAGTATCAGAGAGAGGTAAGCTCGGGGGGACTAGTTGCTCGGGGCACCTCATTGGTAGAACTTTGACTTCGTAACTAAGTAAACCTCTGAGGGGAAAAATTCTGCGAAACGATGTTACACGTGGTCATTTACTTTTTAACTAGAAGAAGGCAAGCAGGTTTTAAACTCTTTTGAAACAAGGTTCTATATAGAATATTTCAAAAAAATCCGATGAGTTTCAAGCTAGCACTATAAAAATGCGGCCAAAAGCTAGTACATTATATTGTACACAATATATTAAATAATTACAGACAGTTTACACTCGTGCTTAAATTGTAATGTATTATGCTCTGAACAATAAGCTCTTAATTGGATTAACTACACCCTAATTTTAAATCAGTTAATATACAAAATGTAGGTACCATAATTATATATTTTTATTTGATTGGTAGAACATACTCAATAGAATCAACGGAATAGATATCAAATGTGAACTGAATTTCATTATGATTATTAAAGTTATTTTCGCGTAAAACAGATTTCATGTGTACAAATTTTCTGTAAAATTCTACGACAAAATATATCGACGGTTCACGGGCAAAATGTATTAAGCGACATTTTTAAAACTTTACAGGAGAGCGTTTTAAAGTTTCAATTTTACGAAAAAAAATCGTTATAAAAAAGTATAAAGTTATTAACGAAAAAGTGACCGAAGTTAATTTCCATGACAAAAGCTGCATAATTGAGTATAGTTTTCATTTCTTTTAAGCTACTATTAATAGAAATAAAAGTCGCTTGATACAATATTACCCCAGTTTACTTTTATTTAGAAACAGGCTAAATGATATAAGTGCCATAAACTTCACAATACAGGTATAGGAAAAACGATTTAAGCGACACTCTAGTATTATTTTGTGTAAGGCTAAATATATGAACAACCATTGGAATACTAAATTAATCAGGCTAATCGGTTTAAGCAATTGAAATATCATAAAGTAGTTGCAGATTAAAATGATTTATGTAGCACTTTTCTCTAAAAGTAAATTGTTTGAAATAACAATTAATTTGTACGTATAATTAGGATTGGCGGTTAGATCAACATTCATTTGGACTATTGTTTATTTCCTACAAATGAAAAATCTAAAGAAATTTTAAAATAAAACAAATACGTGTTTAAAATCAGACAAGTGATCGTTTTTATTATAATAGTGACACAAGGATTCACATTTTTCGCTATTTGAAAATATTCAGCTAACAAGCTGGTGATACCAACAAAAAAAGGCTTTTCTAAAAATAATAATAAAAATTAGGTAACAAAAACATCAATTCTAATTGAGAAAATAACATAATTATCACACACATACCTACAACTTTTGATTTTCCTCTCTTCATTAAAATAATCAGGTACTAATATTAAAACCGAAAACTACTTCTATTTTCATTCTTCTGTCTCATCTTCTATGTCAGTATCTATCAATACGTCTTTAAATAGGATATCACACACATACAACTTTTGATTTTCCTCTCTTCATTAAAAATAATCAGGTACTAATATTAAAAACAAAAACCACTTCTATTTTCATTCTTCTGTCTCATCTTCTGTGTCAGTATCTATAAAATATCTATAAAATTCTTGTATTCGTGGTGAAATATTTTAGGAATTACACCAGATTCGCATAGTTTCTTGAGATCATCGTATTTGGTTTTGGTTATAGGTAAAGATGACTTATTTATTTTTATTTATTTATTTAAACTTTATGTACGATACACAATGTAAGTACAATGGCGGACTTAATGCCATCGAGGCATTTTCTCCCAGTCAACCACACCTACCACAATTATCTCTGTATCACCCTAGTGATACAGAGATAATTGTGGTAGGTGTACAAATTAGTTTAAAGAGCTTCATAAATGTATACGACAAGTAACATAAATATGATAATATACAATACATACATATTTTATACAATATGACTACATATACCTATACATATATATATATATATATATATATATATATATATATATATATATATATATATATATATATATATATATATATATATATATATATATATATATATATATTTAAATCGCGGAAGACTTCTTGCGTCTTTTCAAAGTCCAACCTTGTGGCGTCTACCACTGTTAATGAGATTTCAATTGTTAATTGTGCGAATATAGTTACACTTTTGTTATGTGAATTCCATTATCAACAAGAAATTTTGATTAAACACGAAATGAAGATATTCAATTTCAAATAATTCTCGCTGGTTTCTGGCGTCCGTTCATAATGGAAATAATGTGACGCACTGTATATTTCTGAATATGTTCTATGTGTATTACAGATTTTCCTGCATCCATCTAAATTTAAGTTTATATCGGTTCCGCATATTGTCCTGTATTTAATATAAGCATTCCATTAATTAAATGACTTCCTACTACATTAGAGGTTATATTGATACCGAATATTTTTTCCGTATGTAGTCCATATATTGTGTTGAGAATGCTGCTTCCTCCTAAACTTATATATTTATCGATACCGTACACTCTCGTGTTCCAGCCGTCATGACCGTTTCAGGTAGGTACCATTAGTTACCATATTTGATCTCACAACTATATACTGAAGAACTGTTGCTCGAGTAGTTGTTCTTTTTACATGCAATGTTTTTTATTGAGATCTCACTTCTTTTTGCTAGTGATGGTCTATAGCAAACATCTCTCCTCATGGGGGGTTATTCTACCCTGCTCCCCAGCGTGAACCTCCATCCGTACCCCATCCGTGCCCCCACCCGTGCCATTTCAACCGGGACCTTTTCTTCATGACTACCGGGACCGACGGCTTAACGTGCTCGCCGAGGCACGGGACAAGCGATAATTAACAATTCAATACGCACATCCTTCCACCCTGAAAAGTCATTAGTGCGCGCCGTAGATTCGAACCCGATACCCTCTGATTGGCAGTCTGTTGGTATCTCAACTAGGCTATCGCTGCCTCCTGAGTACTTCTAGAGAGCCAAAAATATTTGAATCTAGTAGGGACATAAACCGAATTCCGAATTCTAAACCGCAAAGTTATCTTGGTGGAGTAATTAATACCTAATTCACATACTACAAAGGTTCACAAACTTATTTGTGTAGATTCTAAAATATGAAAACTAGACCAAATTTAAAAAGGTACATTTGTTTGAATTTTTCCTAAAAGTTTAAGGATTTATTTTTATTTTTTTAGGCTAAATGATAATGATCATCAAAAGTCTGCTAGAAGTACCCTAGAATTTTATGAAGACCGTTGAGTGAGTGTTACAATCAATAATTTTTATAGTACTAGTTCGATTTGGATGAAACTCTGATATTTTATTATAAAGACGTTCTCTTGATAATGAAATATTCAGATTTCTAGCTTTATTCAGAACGAAGTTACAGAGAGAAGAAAGTAAAACTTACGACTGTGCTTTTTTGCTCGACTTGTTTGAGTTCAATGCCATGCACCCTTATTAAATACGAGCGTTATCCGGGATAAAAAAAGCTTATTACAGTCATAATTGAGTTGGCATTTTTGTTCTTACCATATCGATGTACTACATACTGCCTGATGTTAAGCAAATATGTTGTCAAGGTTGTTGCACACTAACCCAGAAGACCTACCTACCTATTTACTCGAGATTGGATAACCTTCTTATGACCACCTCGTGGAAACATTCTATTGCGGACCACTTCCCGCCATCTATTCCTATCTGCTACCGAGTGGAGAGCAATCCGCACGACTCTTAACACCACGGTACACGATACCGTGGTGTTAAGAGTCAATGAATACAGATTTACATAATAGAAGCGCATTTCTTAAGGATTTCGTGTGCCGATTCCAATTGGCGAGTTGGCAGGTGTCGTCAGTTCAAGAATTAATAGAGACCGCATTACAATAGCAACCTTACCCAATATATTTACTTTACTCTGACTTATGATTTTTTCTCATGTAAGAGAAAGATAAATATACAAATGTCATTTCAAATCTTCGAAAATGTCGTAAATTTTAACTAGACTGGTGATGTGCTTACTCAAAATGAATTTCGATAAAATATCGATAATGTTTGCAATAAATCCTTAGATTTGGTTTACTCAGAATTAATATCAATTGAATGTTGATAAATCCACAGATAAAGTAAAATATGTGAATAAATCCAGCTTATACTTAAACACTAGTAAATAAGTTACGATATATAATATATTTTTAAATCACCTTTTTAAGGTGAATAAAGCAATTGATATTCATAATGTCACTAATAATCACTACCTATATGCAATGATAGGATCAGTGATGAGATCATTACCACGTAATGGTTTTCGAATACAAAACCACGTTATGTATTTCAGACTTTTGGAAGTTATATGCTTATTATTTAGAAAATTATCACGATCGTCAAGTGTTTCTCTAAAATCTTCCAAACTAAATTAGGCCTTCTCAAATTGAAGGGGGGCACGAGCCCAGTATGCTCAGTTACATAATTATATTAAATCACCAATTGAGAGCAGGCTGCAGTAATAAGTGAGTTGACTAATAGATTAGAAATAAAATTTAACTTCAGGGTCAATTTTAAATAAAATATTTTACACATAATGAATCACATTTATTTAAGGAAAAATAGAAAAAGTCACTGACAGTGTCATTGGCTTAGTTAGGAAAAAGACCTAAAATATTTACAAAATCATATTATATATACGCCATATTAATTACGCCCTTTTAGATACGCCTGGGTCTAAAATAAGTGAGAAATAAAATAATTTAGAAGAATTAAACCAGAAGCCCGCATGGTGAGTAAGAAAGAAAATAAAATTGTGTGCGTACTTCTAACTGGCAACGAACTCAAAAAGTGTTGTTGTTAAAAATATTAGTTTTTCTGCTGCCTAATGCGAGCATCTTTAGATGTTGGTAAAGTCTCTTGGCGATTAGTCCATTTACTGACATAACTATCGGCACAATGATCGCCGAGTTCTCATCCTACATATCGACAATCTCATGAACTGGGCCCAAACATTTGAGCTCCTTCTCTTTATCTGCTTTTACGAGATTGCTGTCATGCGATATGGTAATAACGTCTATCAATACGAGTCGCTCTGCTCGGTCGATCACTACAATATCACGCTTATTGGCTACAATAAACCTGTCTGTAATGATAGACCTATACCAGGAAAACAACGTACGACCATTTTTTCGAGAATTGGGTCTGTATCTGTAGTACGATGAACCAATGAGATTATATTTAAGGACTAGTTGCTGATGGATTATCTTGGCCACTTGATTGTGTCTGTGCAAATACTGGCCATTGGCAAAACTCGAACAACATGATACTATATGTCTGAGAGATTCCCCGGGCTGGTTACATGCGCGCCATATGTCTATCGCACCGCCCCTCAGTATCTACTATCGGTAGTTGTTTGTCATGATAACTTCGCCCATAATTATGAAGACAAAACCTTTGGTTTCACCGAAGAGAATAATAGAAATAAGAGAATAGAATATTAATAAAAATTATTCCACAAACCTGCAGTACAACATAATGAATCACGCAGGTTAATGTAATTATTTTTATAAAAGTAAAAGACAGAAGAGGATTAGTTTCACCATCAAAATATCTATTTTAAAAGTTACAGTCAAGCTTGTACGTGAAGGCAGCGATAGCCTGTGTGCAATAGCTGAAAGTTTGTGATGATTGATGAAAACACTTTTCTTGAGATATATAATTGTATTCAAGTATACTTATTTTTCAAAGAAATGTTGCAGTATAGCTGCTACATCACAATAGTGCAAAGGCTAACTTTTTTGCAATAACTGTCACCCACATCGGCGAATACGTGGGCCGAAGCTAGTCTGTAAAATAAAAGTATCGATAAAGTTATTACGTCACTATGTTTAGCGTCACAATATTTATACGAATAAATCAAAATGTCTATGAACGAAGTATCAAAATGACCAATGTCAGACCTTTGAGTGATGGGATCCCTCCGTTTATAACATAATATATATCAGAGAGGTTGGACTAGGTTTAGACTAGAGAGAACATGCTTGCTATATTTCCTTATACCGAACGTGCAACATGTAATGTCAGTTGGTCTTCGTTGGTTAATCATAGCGTCAAATTACGCGTCTCATTTAAAAAGGCATAGACTCCTTACAGACTGACCTTTGACTGTATTCTCTAACTAGCCGTGCTGTCAAATCCCATCAGTAAGGAGTGATGGGATTTGACAGTGAAAGTATATATCGATGTTTTTTGAATGAGGGATAAATACGGAAACAAACTATCGGACATGAATGTATAACTGTAGCTGGAAGCGACAACGCGCCGCGGTTCCTAAGTTGGCAATAAACAAAGACGTCCAGCGGTCTAATTTACTATCAGGTTTTTGATAGTAAGCGCAGTTTAATTACATAATTTACTTAGATACCTACCTTAAAAGTAGCGTCTATTAACCTAAAGCCTTGTACAGACCAAGCGTTCCCGTGTACGCGTAATCTAGGTATGTTGACTACGCGTTCAGGATTACGATCAAATACTACGCTTTGCTGCAGTTACAGACTATAAAAGCATACACCAGGGGCGTCTGATAATTTGGTTCCACTTTAAATATTTAGAATACTGATACACTAGTTGTGCAGACTTTCAAATTATGGAAATTACAGTTTCACTTATCCGGCTTTGAATCGTTATGACCTGCATCATATTGCGATGTAGGTAAATCGCATTAAGGCGCTGTCCTAAGCGACTGTTTCGGTAAATGAGGGGGTGAAGCAGGGGAGGTGAAGGGCGCTTAGCTCCGTCTACTGCGGGGCGCCCCCCTTCATTCTAATCGCGTGCGGCCGTATTCTGGCGACATCCGTATTCCAATATTTCAAAATCGAATTGAGATACTGATATTAAAATTTATATTACATAAATCAATCTGTTTGTACAATATGGGTATAGCACAATTTTTGTTCTCAGTGGACCTATGAGCAAAAGTGGTTTACATTAGACGTTATTGGTATTAATAGTTGACGAAAGTAGGTAAATACCTACGTGTTGTAAGATGATAAAAATAATTAAGTCAGTTCCATGTATGGAGAGGCCCTTATTATTTTTGTTTGTGAAGCGAAATGGTGAAGCGGTTCATAGAATACCTACATCTAATTCCATTCCTGCCAGTTTTCAAATCTGTTTTGCAATAAATTGTCTGTGACATACGGGCGGACAGACAGACAGAAATGGCGAATCTATAAGGGTTCCGTTTTTTAAATTTTCGGCTACTAAGCGCAAAAGCCGTATCTCAACTAAAGTGAGTTACGAGATAATTGAAGTTTAGTACAAGTTGATTTATTTTATTTATTTATGGATGTTTCATTGTTATTATATGTATAATTATTGTAGTAAAGGTTTCGAAATACGTCGCCGTTTTTAGGGGTTGTGAGTGATTGATTTCCTCTGAAAAAATAAAATCTCCAAACATCGGTGTGTATGGCACTGCCAACTTCCACATTCTAAATAGGAGCCCTGCTTCCCAGGGCTCCTATTTTCGTATTAAGGGTCAAAACAGAACCTTACATAACCTATTGAGTTACTTATTACAGTCGCACCTAAGGCACTCGAAAGCAATGACGCACAAATTTGACATTCGCTGTCAATATGATAATTCCAAGATGGCGGGTTTGCGTTTCATTTCACGTTTTTCACATAAAACCATTTTTGGAAATTGTTTAAAAATATTTAGACGCAACGCCGACAGACAAAATTACTTTCAGGGGATTAAAACTAACTCCCTTGAGCCCCCTACACCACCAATACCCTCAAATCCAGGCGACTCGTTTCGAAACCCAACCCATTATTATTTTTCAAAATAGATGAAATACCAAAAATATATGTGGATATACCTTATTCATGAGATACTACTATGTCGCTTAGAAAATTATAGAATTGTAATTTGAGTTACTGATTTTTCGTTAGCTCTCCTCATACATGTTTGTATGGAAAAACATTAAAAAAAAATCGCTTAAAATATGTGTTGTTTCAAAGAAAATAAATATTAAAAGATATTTATTTATATTTTTTTATCATTTACTAACAAAATACAGAGTGTACAGCCCATCAAAAGTTAGCTGTCTGCTACAACCCGGCAGGTTTTCTTTATTCTCATTGAAAGTTAAAGGCAGTGTGTGAGGTGATGAGGCTTCAATACTTATTATTTGCTGTTGTTCACGAGGCACATTTTCATTTACTTTCCTTTTACGGCTTGGTATTGTAGAAACTTCAAGCACTGATTAATCATTTTCCTCTCCGTGATCTCGCAAGCCATTCCTTGAGCTTGACGAGAATCAACCATTTCAGGCAGCTGCCAATTCATATAAAACGCCACAACCTTTTCTTTCATTGTCGTCTCCCAGAAAATTATAGAAAGAGATGATCTCTTTCTATAATTTCTATTTTTAGTGGTATACTTTCGCCACTCCACACAGCAAATAAACATTTTTGTTTGCGTGTAACGTGGCGTTGCCCCTAAATTTGGTAATAACAATTACAATATTTGTTTAGACTAGTCAGTTCACTTTTTATCATGTTTCCATATTTGTATTTTATTCGCTCTTATACTATTCTCCAGGCCATTCTTATAGGCAACTTTAGAACATTAAATTTTCACAATCGTGTTTGGACCTATTAATCCATCTGGCGTGGCACTAATAAACGGATAATCCACAAGGCTCGATTGTTACATTTTCTAGCTTCGCCAGTTGTTGCAAAGCCAGTTGTTCATTTTAGACTCCATGCGGAACTGCTTTTATATTGCAAATATTTTATTTGTACAAAGTAATTTTTACTAAGTTGGCTTTACTGCTGTTATCTCTTCTTTTTACCACTATACCAAAATTTAAATCTGTCAACATATTCTTACGCAATTCGAACCAGTCACTGCTATCCCTCTTGAATTTTTTGCTTTTCACTAGGGAGTTGAGTCAAATTTGTTAAAAAAATTGTTTGGCATTTCTTGGCTAGCACTTGAACAAATCGTGTTAGGAATTACTGCAGTCAAATGTGTGTAAGACGTTGCAGAACTGTTATCTTTAATTTCACTGTAATTACAATAAATATAATTAGTTAGGTACTTTATTATTTAAAAAAATACTATAACTTGTGTTATAGCAAACAGAGAAGTCACTCTCTTACTTATAAATTATTGATTTTAGAAATAAAAAAGATATAAGATGTACTGAGACATACCTAATAGTTTATGAATAATCAAAGTTTTACCCGATGTACCTAAATAGGTTTATATTTACATACATACATACATATCGTCACGCCTTTTATCCCCGAAGGGGTAGGCAGAGGTGTATTTCTACACCCACTTTTCGTCAGATATACTTTAGTCCCACGTAATAAGGGGCGAGCCTATTGCTGTACCGGGCACATTTCCAGACTCCGTGCTGCTACTGAGAATTTCGTGACAGAAAAACCCAATAACACTGCCCGACCCAGGAATCGAACCAGGGACCTCCCGATCCCACGCGCACATTTATGCCGCGAGACCAACGAGGCAGTCGTATAGGGTTTGATGTCGAGTTTTCCGTCTCTACGCAAAGATGGTATTTGCATCGTGTTATCCCTTAGTTGCCTCTTACGACACCCACGGGAAGATAGGGGGTGGTGACACTTGTATTCTATGCCGTCAACCACACGGCATAATGCCGTCAACCACACGGCAGGTTTATATTTACAACACAATAATACAACATTCGTTACCGCTTGTGTACGGACGGACTGCGGAGCGCCATATTAGCGCTGTTTATTGTTCGCCGTGACGGCATCTTAGCGCTCCAGGCGCTCTGACAAGCTAATGAATTTGAAATAAAGGTACATAAAATGATTCGATTTTATGTTATTACTCTTTCAAATATTGAAAACTGTGGCAGCTCTGTATTGTGAGAATAATTTATATAATTATATTATGCATAATCGATAATCTATTACATAGTCAGTCATAAAAGACTCTTATGAAAATAATTTGTGTAAAAATGTTACATAATATTTCATAATCACTTGGCCATGGATGAATTTCTATTTTATTACGACGCTTTCTTGTACAAATCCTTCATTTATTTCTCTAACTATCCATATTTTAATCCTCTAATAATATATTTATAAGCACAGAAACAATAACATATTAAACGCAACAAGAATAAAAACTTAGGTTCTAATTATATGTGCCCATAGTCACATGAAAAGCCTATTTGATTCAAAGTATTCAGTCTATAACATAAAACATGAAATTACGAACTCAAATCGGAAACTCAAATCGGCGTATTACAATAACAAACAGGTTTACGTATATTTTTGTGCAGCGGAGACGCAGGTGACATGATCTATCTCTCACAGGGCTCATAGCCGAATGATGAGGTCTGGGCGGGGCGTAAACTAGCAACTGACACTCAGTACACCGCTTATGCTAATAAGGTTTAAATTGCCGAAGCGTTTGATATTGATGGGATCTTATGAGCGTCAAAATCATAGACGTTTGGCAGATTTTATTTAATTTTACAAAATATACACGTATAATATGAAAATAAACTAGGTAATTCTTTAGTTTATTAGGTTTCCTACAATATTATTAAATAAAATATGACAGCTTACGATCAAAATATTGCAAACAGTGAGACGAAAGATTATTTTATGCCTCGTTTTGGTGATTTTTTTACCGTGATTCAATTTTACATACATGAAAAATTCTTTCAAAAGTCTTTTCTTCAGACTTTTGACTTTAAGCTCTATTTTTTGCTAGTTTGTAACATCTACCGTTATGGCTAGTTGCGCGACGAAAAATTTGGTGTTTCACGGCTTCTGAGGTATAACAGCGCCTTAATCACGCAGCAAAGGAGATGATACAAAAATGTACTCTAATGTTTATATTTACTGTCTTAATAGTTATCTTGTTTCTAATGAAGGTATATTATGTGAAAAAATAAAAACAAAAAGAGTGTAATTTAAGTTTGAAGATATTAATAAAATATAATAATTACAACGATTTTAATTAATCTACCTACTTCTATATTATTTATCATACTCGTATTCGTGCCATCCTGACTGATCAGACGTCTTGCCTTGTAGACCGTTATATAATATTCTACCATATAATATAACATTCTTCCACATTCACACAACACCATCTGGTCCCAAACTAAGCATATCTTGTACTGCGGGTATTAGACAATCGATAAACATACAAAGGTATATACTTTTTTGTGAATATATTTCATATCATAGTACCACTCAGACCAAGACAAACATCCATATTCATGCACACAAATGTTTGACTTGAGCGGGAATCGAAAGCACAAGCTACGGCGTGGCGAATCATTTGTGCTGGCGTATCACAAATCGGATCACCTACAACTCTAAAAAAAATGAGCAGTGTCCAACGTAAGTGATAGCAAGCAACGTGATATGAAGCGACGCAAACAAATTGCCGAAGCCTGCCGCACTAGCCAATCTGGTATAATTCGTAAAATACATAATCTTAGTGACAGTTTCTTAGCATCGCATCGCAACGCATCGCTCACTAGTTTATGAATACTTTTTGTCAATAGATTTCATGGCTTAATCGAACATATAACACGTGAATTTTTTTAGTACTGTCTGTCTGGAAAGTCTTTGCAAAGCACTGTCAGGCATCGACAGCAAAAACTACAATTTCAATATTTTAGTTGTTTAGTTCTACGGCTTAAATATATCGACACATACTAAAGTTAGACATTTGACCAAAAAAATCCGAAGCACATTTATGACAGGTGTGTCGAACTCGTAGCATTTTTCCACAATTTTCCTGACGTTTAATATTTGTTCACGTGTGCGTTTTCCCTTGACAAAACCGACCTGTTCTTTCGGGATCTGCCAGTCAAGATAATACCGGACCCGGTTGTTTATGATGTCTAACAGGACTTTGCTTGCGTGACAAATTAAAGCGAGTGTGCAACAATTATCACATTTTTGGTCGAACCCTTTTTATGTAGTGGAAGGATGATAGACTGAGTCCTAGCCTTGGGCCACTCGCCGTTCCGCCATACGTGGTTGCAGATGTTGTGCAGTGTGTCAACACCTTTTTCACCCAGAGCCTTCAACACTTCAGCTGTCATTTGATCCGGACTTGGCGGTTTGTTAGTTTTTAACAATCCAATGGCCTTTACTATCTCCGATCTTAGGAGGTCGAGTTCCAGGTCCAATTTAGCCCATATGGATGACCTAGACGTCTGAATGTTTAGTACCTTACTAAGAGAATATCGTATGACGAGGTACATTTCCAAATTTCATTTAAATCGTACTAGTAGTTTTAGAATTATATTGCTAGTCAAAGTTATTTGATTTTTAATCGACTTTAAGAAGGAGGTTATCATCCTGACTGAACCTCACATAAAGCTGCGCGTTGATTGGATATTGTGCAGCTTGTAGCTTATTTAACATCCGCCAACTTGTGTGGCGCGGCTTATAACCAAGGTGGCATCAAGGGAAGTAACCAAGGGCCATCAAGGGACCCAACCAAGGATGCATCAAAAAGAAAATAATTGTTTCGGTAATACCAACAAGCTTTATTTTTGCCGAGTTATTAAGTACAATTTACAGACCATAATCATAAAATATCACATTTTTTACAATTCAATCAAGTCAATCAACAACACCAGACATATTGTTGTTGTAAATTTGACCCAAACAAACAAACAACTAAACTGGTCAAGCTAAATAAAACCGTTTAATAATGCGTAAAAAAAATTGAGGTAAAAAGTCATCGATATATAATACTATTCAAAAGTTGTTTTTCTTACAAATGCACCCTTTCACTTAAAGAAGAAATGTTGTTACATTGTTTGATATATAATTGACAATAATAAACATAACTATCAATGATAGTTATGTTTATTATTGTAAATTATATGTAAAGCTTTTGTTGATAGCTTTACCTAATTCAGCACTAAAATTGTTTTATTGAAGGAAGTACAAGTTCAGTGCCAATTCACTCCGCGAGTAGTTAGGACGCGTTTAGAGTAAATTGCGAACATAATATAAACTTGTTTACTACGATCGAACCGGTCCGACCGGCGCGCGCTAGCGCAGCCGACCGTCAACGCATTTTGATCCGTATGCGTTATGAGTGAGCTTCAAAATGAAACGAGCAGCGACGTTGCCGATAATAACATAAATAAGGAAGGTAGTAGTATGGAGGAAGAGGACCAAGTACAGGACATGATCCCTATGGTGAACAATGAGGAGGAAGACCGACACAGTAGAGAGGGCAGTTGGATATTATGCAGTCGAGAAAAGAGAAAAAAACGAGAGAAGATTGACATATGTATCACTAGTAGCGAGACTTTACCTAAACAATTTGCCCTGGCCAAGCTCTTTGCAGCGGAGAATATATGGGGAATAATTGACATAAAATATGTTAATGCCTTTAAAATAAAAATAACATTTGAAAATTTAATATATGCAGAAAAATTTGTTTCAAGTCAATTTATCAAAGATAAAGGATGGAAAGTTTATAAGACATGGGAGGTTGGTGTATCGTACGGAATAATAAGGAATATAGACCTTGAATTATCTGATGAGGAACTGATGTCTTCTATCAAATGTATGAATGATTGTGAGATATTGTCGGTAAAGAGATTGAACAGAAAAGGCCCTGAGTCTGAATGGATACCTACCGAGTCTGTACGAATATGTGTTAAGGGTGATTCAAGACCGGACTATATAATGCTAATAAATGTAAGAATAAAAGTGGAACCATTTATTTTTCCGGTAACACAGTGTTCCCGTTGTTGGCGTTTCGGTCATCCTAAGAAGTTTTGTCCCTCAATAAAAATTATTTGTCCCAAGTGTACCCAAGATCACGCAAACTGTGATACAACCACCTATAAATGCGTCAACTGCAAAGGGAATCATATGTCACTCGCAAGATCTTGCCCGGTGTACGTGAAGGAAAAAAAGATAAGAAATTTAATGTCAAGCTACAACTGTACATATCGTCGCGCTTTAAATATGTACGTGCCTCCCTTCTCACCAGGACCTAACACAGAATATGCATCAAATAAGCCTAACAGTTCTAATAACAGACCTGTCACGTCCCAACATTCGTCACCAAATGTTGCAACATATGCGGAAATTACTGCGAACTCACATAAATACCCAAATGCTACAAAAGAAACCACTAAACAGCAACCACCTAAAAGAAAACATCGCAATTCATCGGAGCAGATTACATTTCAATTGAATTCATCACTATCGGAGTCAGAGATTGATTTGAAGGAGGGGGCTTCCGCGAGCGCTTCGGCTGACGAACACTCAGCCAGTGAGAACCGGCCGCGATCGAGCCGCCGCCGCCGCGGCCGCCAGCGCCCGCGCCGCCGACACAATACAGCTACTTCACACGCAAAACCAGTTAACGCAAGCTTAGCGCATGCAAGTGACCCACACATGAATATATCGGAAAGCGATGCATGTAGTAAACAATCCGAGCCAGATGTCTCGCCGAATACAAATGAGTCATTCAAATCATTACTTGATAGAATACAAGCAATAATATTTTCTGAGAGGTATAACTGGAGAGGAAAAATTAAATCTGTAATCAATATATCTATAGAATGGTGCTTATCTACTTTTGTTAAGAGTATCACGGACATGTCTATAATAAAAAACGTGTTTGATATGTTACTAAATTGTAAAAATGGCTAATATCACGGTTAATATTTTGCAGTGGAATGCGCAGAGTGTTAGACCTAAACGTTTGGAGTTCGAACAATTATTAATCCAAGATAAAATTCATATAGCTGCCGTTAGTGAGACCTGGCTGGATCCGGTAAGCAATTTTAAATTAAATAACTATAGGATTTTTAGGGCTGACAGAGCAGATGGATATGGCGGGATATGTATAATAACTCATAATTCAATCCAAACACAGTCATGCCGTATTGTTCATTCGAATGAGGACATACAGATCCTTCACGTTAAAATTTTTAACTGCAAAAGTATAGAAAATGTAATAGCTGTATATTGCCCACAATGGGTGTCTACTCGTCGACAGGACTGGGATTCTCTCTTCTCACAATATAATAGAAAAACTTTAATTCTAGGAGACCTAAATGCTCATCATTTTACCTGGTCATGTAAATCTAATGCTAGAGGATCTCAAATATATGAATCCATTAATGATTGCTCGTTAGTACCCTTGAATGATGGCAGTCACACGCGTGTCAAGCTGGTGGCCGATTCAGTACAACAAAGCTCGCCTGATATCTCTTTAGCCTCTACGGATATTGCATGTAACTTTAACTGGCGAGTAAGTAATGAATCCTTGGGTAGCGACCACCTCATAATTTACATTTCTAGTGTATCTTCTTATAGTCCACATTTTGCTAAACTTCGTAACTTTAAACTAGCCGATTGGTTATCGTATAAAACTTGCCTGGATAATAAATTTTCTGATTTTGCTATCACGGGTGAACCTCAGCGTTTATATGATAATTTTATTAACCACATTAATCAAACAGCAGACGAATTTATACCCTTTAAAAAACATAACTTAAACCCAACATCTAAATTCGTTCCAAAACCATACTGGACGCCACAATTGTCACATTCAGTAGCTAAAAGAAGACTTGCACTATCTAAATTTAGAAAAAATCCTACTCCATCTAATTTAACTATTCTTACAGAGTGTGTAAAGGAGTCTCAAAGATTGATTAAAATGGCTGCTAGGAACCATTGGCATCAATTTTGTGACAATGTAAACTCTAATATTTCTGCAGGTGAAATGTGGAAGAGGATGAAATGGGCGAAGGGAAACGCATCCCGCAGATCATTTATAGATCAAAATAAAAGTGAATTATTATTAATAAGTTTATGTCCTGCATATGTTCTGCCATCTAAACCTAGCTTCATGTCCAGCAATAATATATTAGAAAGCGTAATTACGTTACAGGAACTAGAAACTTGTATCAAGCAAAGTGACACGGCGCCAGGGTGTGATGATATATCATTCTCAATGATAAAAAATTTACCTATTGCCGGCAAGAAAATATTGCTTGCCTTATACAATATTTTTTTATCAACAGGTTTCATTCCATCTCAGTGGCGGGACATTAGCGTAATTCCAATTCAAAAGCCAGGACGCGACCCCTCGCTCATTTCATCTCTTCGTCCTATTAGTTTGATTTCGTGTGTCTGTAAAATATTTCATTCAATTTTGAACAGACGACTTGAGTGGTTTTGTGAGAAAAAGGGATTGTTTTCAGAGGAGACAGTAGGATTCAGAAAATCGAGATCTAGCTTGGATAGTCTTACGCGGTTAGTTACAAGGATCCAGTCAGGTTTTTCAAATGATTTAGTTACTCTTGCATGCTTCCTCGATATTGATAATGCGTATAACAATATAAACATAACTTCATTATTAACCATTTTAGATCAAATTGGTGTAGGTGCTAAGGTGTGTAATTATCTGTGGAATTACCTTAGCTTACGAAATTTAAAGATTAAATACAATAATACTTTTATCAGCCGTACTACTAATCAGGGTCTAGCACAAGGCGATCCACTTTCTCCGCTACTGTTCAATATCGCCACATACAATATTTGTAATTCTATAAACAATGTATTCATATCTCAATATGCGGATGATTTTGCATTGTACTCTTCAAGCAGGTTATTGAATGACGCTCGTAATTCCCTCCAGGGTTCTCTAAACATCTTAGTGAAAATATTAGAAAATTTAGGCTTAACTGTTTCACCTATAAAAAGTAAAATGTGCATATTTAAAAAAGGAATTAACAGAGATAACTGTTGTATTACAATAAATTCTACACCATTGCAAGAAGTAGCAAATATAAAATATTTAGGTATGTGGTTAGACCGCTCTCTGAGATGGTCTAAACACATTAACGAATTGTATGAGAAAGCACACTCATTTCTAAACATTCTCAAAGTATTGGCTGGTCCAGGATGGGGTGTACACCCTAAGCATCTAAGACGCTTATATATTTCAATTATTAGGAGTCGTTTGGATTATGGTGGATTTCTTTTTGATACTGCTTGCAAATCTAAGTTATATAAGTTGGAAAAAGTTCAGAACGCAGCTATGCGTATAATCGGTGGTTTTGTAAAAAGCACTCCCATACACGTGATGGAGAGTGAGCTTTGTATTACTCCTTTACATATTCGTAGATTATTTCTCGCCGGCAAATTTTGGCTTAAATCGATGTCATTGTCTAACAATATTACGATCACTGTTATTAAAGAATTAAGTTTGCTCACTTCACGTAGATATTGGAGACGTAAAAAAATTCCTATTGTCATTGAAATACATTTAAAATTCAAAGATATAAATATAGATTCCCAACCGTGTGTGAGTATGTTCTCGTTGGACCGCTGGAGTAGTTTTTATAACTTAAGCGCTATAGTTAAACCTAATATCGAAGGTATATCTCATTCTAAAAGAGAGTACTTACCTGGAGTACTTCACGAAAAATGTTCTCTGTTTATTAACAGTGAGTATCATAGTTATTATAAAATATATACCGATGCGTCCAAGGACAGTAACCTTCGTATGGGTGTCGCCATATTTGATCCGCAAACTAATGAAAATTTTAAGTATAAGATATCTCACAACATGTGTACCACTTCCCTTGAATTGATTGCTATTTTTAAAGCCTTAACATACATACAGTTAATAGATATCAATAGAGTTGTTATCTTTTGTGACTCTAAAAGTGCGCTTCAACATATGGCTCGTTGTACCTCTTATTTAAGAGGAACACCGATAACCTACGAAATAATCAGAATTATATTCGAATTAGCGTCCAATTCAAGGGAGGTGATCCTACAGTGGATCCCTTCCCACATCGGTCTAGAAGGTAATGAAAAAGTAGATACCTTTGCAAAACAGGCGTCTGACGAGGGCATACCTATAAATTCATTGCCTTTTTTCACTGATTGCATTAATTTAATTAGAGAACACTGTTACAACATTTGGAAGATTAATTTTAATGAGCGATCAGTGGAAAAAGGCATATGGTACAAAACACTTCAGGATGATCCCTGGAAATCTCCATGGTTTGAGGACTGTACTCTAAATAGGCAATTATTGGTAACAGCTTTTAGATTACGTTCCGGACACGTTCCACTTAATAAGTTCGCTTATTTGATGAAGAAGGTCTTATCTCCTCTTTGTATTGAGTGTGGCATATTAGAAGATGCGATACATATTATGGTGGAATGTGTGCGGAACGAAGATATAAGAAACGAAATGATATACGCCACTGGCAATTTAAGAGAGTTTGGCAATTATAATCGTATACTAGCTTATCCTTTATCTGAGGCTGCTATTGCATTATATAAAATTGTTTTTTGTGGTATGCGGCGACGCTCATTAACCCTAGTTTGAGTAAGATTCAAACTATTTCTGAAGCACTGCTGTTATGTATATGTTGCTAGACCAATGGAGTGTCGTAGTCCTAAGTGACTAAAACTCCTTAAATAAAGAGAAAAAAAAAAAAAAAAAAAAAGTACAAGTTACGCAAACAAAACATACTCAACATTTCTTGGTATATTTTTAGTAAATATATTTATATTATATACTCTTTTATACTTTCAGCTTAAAATGTTATTACAAGTTATTTACTTAATAAGTTATTTACTTAAAAATACTCATTTACCTATTAATCATTTTAATTAAACTTAATGATACTAGTTACTTGCTAATGAAAGTATCCTGGAACTTGTTTAATGTTGCTGGTTATTTTACTTGCACTTCACATCACAGGTGTTTTTGCATCCGCCCCGGGGCTAGTCAAAACGGTGTAAACAAAATCACGCTGCGGGCTTCTAACAGGTTGTAACCCGCGTGCTAACTCCGCCCCCTCACACTAGCCATCACCGCATTTGCGCCGTTTTGTTGGACGCAATTAAATCGCTAATTAGAATTGATAAAAACTTTTTATAATACTGAATAAGAATTACGGAAGCAATATTATCGGCGTGATGTATGTAACCAAAATAATGAATATACGCCATTAATATACATCTCTCAGTAGCGGCCTCTAAAACTCGCGCGGCTCACTGCGGAACTAAAAAATACGCCGAAATACACTCTCGTGACAAAACTACGTCCATGCCAATATTTCACCCATGCATTGTACTGATCTTTTGATGGCTCCTGGCTGAATTTGAGAGATGGTCAATCTTGCGTCCGTATACAGGACGCAACAAGTCAGTCGGACGCAACATCATCGGTAAAAACCGCCATGTAGGACGCAATATCAACATGGGGATGTAAATATATATATATATATATATATATATATATATATATATATATATATATATATATATATATATATATATATATATATATATATATATATGCAGTTTTGTTGATGTGAAAAATTATGATGATTGTGCCAATAACTCTTTGCGAATATGCTCGCGTGCCTTAACCTTGAACGTCCAACGATTAGCAGCCATGCTGATCTCCAGAGGCAGGGAATTACAAAAATGAACTGATTGTACAGTGAAGGAAGAGTGGACAAGGCCAGAAGTGTGAGCGGGGCATGAAAGTAAGAGATTGTTAGAAGAGCGAAGATCTTTTGAATGAATCGAGCTTAAGTATTGAATATTAGACATTAGTTATATGGGAGGACTTGGGGAATGAAGAAGAGAAAAAAGAGTCGTGAGAGCGCGCAACCTTCGGCGCTGACGAATGGGCAACCAGCGAAGTTCGGAACGGAAAGCAGACACATGGTCATACTTGCGTATATTAAAAATAAATCGAATGCAGTTATTGAGAAGATGGACAAGTTTATCGAGAAGGTTGCAGACCTTCTCGATAAACTTGTCAGGTCGAAATAACAAACATCACCATAATCGATGACCGGGAAGAGCAAAGTTTGCACCAGCGTTACCTTTGTCTTGACGGGAAGAAAATGTCTTAAGCGATAGAGAGTTCGCAGGGACCCAGTAATTCGCTTACTCACGTTCGTGACTTGAGCTTGCCAACGAAGAGATTCGTCGATATGCAATCCTAAGTTTTTGACACTCGAAGTTACCTTTATTACAGTTCCATCAAATAAAATCGATGGAAGAGATAGTGCCTTAACTCTACTCATCATACGATTACTTCCTATAATAATAGCCTGGCATTTTGAAGGGTTGACATGAAGTCCAAACATATCGGACCAATGTTTAATAGCAGTCAAATCATTATTCACAGCGTCAATGGCAGCGGTTAGATTATCTACCATAGCCTGAGAGTAAACTGCAAGTCATCAGCATACAAATGATACGTACACCGAAGGTCAAGGGTCAGGAGATTAATGAAAAGAGCAAAAAGAAGAGGAGATAAAATACCGCCCTGTGGAACGCCAGAGTCGAGAACTCGCCAAGATGATAATGATTCATCAATGCGAACCACCTGCTGACGCTACCGAAGATAAGAGGAAAACCAATCCAGTCCATCAGATGAGACCATAAGATGGGAGAGGATGGATAGGAGAATATTGTGACTGACGGTATTAAAGGCGTTCGAAAAGTCAACCAAGACTAACACAGTAACCTTGGAATCCTCAACGCCCGCCCTAATATCGTCAGTCACTTTTAACAGGGCAGAGGTAGTGCTTATATTTGGCATTCAGCGGCTTTGGTCTCGAAAAAATAGTTATGGATTCTTCTTGAGCATTATCTTGCATACTGTATTTTACAGTCATAATATTAGGGGTCTATTTTTTAAATGTTGCTACTCGTATCTTGCTTATTTTACCAACAAGATTACCCTTAAAATATTTTTCTGCAAAGTCCTCGTAGTTTTTAAAGTCTTCGTGTGTAAGTGCTTCCACATTATAAGGCCCCGGCTCCCTTCTAGCTATCTGGCATATAGTTAACCACTGTGATAGAGCCCAAATTGTCGTATTACGAATAGACTGTTCAATTGTCGAATGGATACTGTCGACGGTCGTTTCTGTATGTCCGGGCAGTAAATAGTTCATTTGAATTGTTTCCAAATTCTTTGAAACTAACAATGCATTATGGACTGAAGTGAGTACTAATTTGTATTTATTTTGGCCTGGGCATGAGTCCGAATACAAAATTAGACTTTTAATAGTGCCTCTTTTATCACAGGTATCTAATTATAATTAGATTATGCACTATTTTACGCCACAACAACGCAATATTTCAATAACCAGGTGATGTTTTTGTCCAAATAACACATAACATGTCCATACTCGTTCACGGTTCACGGTGACTGAAGCACCGCGGGGGCACGCGCGTTACTCACAATGACATAAACCAAAGACTCTGGCGCCGAAACGATATGTCTTACCCGACAACGGATAAACGATTTATACAAAATTTTGACTATCTTAACAAATATAGATTTCCTTATTCCAGTAGAGTAAAAATGTTTTAACTTCCACCACTTAGAATACAATATGTCTGATGAGACGAGTCTTTATTAATTCAGTTCAAGAAAAAGGATTTAACCGCCGAGTATAAAGAATTTTTATTAAATATGAAAATGATTTAAGCGCCTGTATGTATTAATATCAGACGCATGGTAAATGGTATAAGCGACAAAAGGTATGGATTTCAGCAGCAGGCTAAATGTTTTAAGCGACATCAAGTATGAATTTCAGGTGCAAGCAAAATGCTTAAAGCGACAGTATGTATATATTTTAGGCGCAGGCAAGACGATTCAAACACCTTATCTTACCAAACTTATGCCGGGGAAAATAGCTCAAGTCAAAAACACTAAATATTTCGCCTGTATGAAGTCCATTTTTTCTTAAATTGTAAAAAAATGTTGTCGCTTCAATCAAAGCTACTCCGAACTGCGCCTAAATTTACTATTGTTTTAAGCGCCAAAAAAGTGCTCAGATCAGCACGAAACCGAGTGCAAACGACGCAGAAAAATCCGGCGATTCCGAATATGTATATAACTCAATATCGGCCAGGATGTCGCTTAATACATTTTGCCCGTGAACCCTCGATAATATTTCATCGTTGTACAAACAAAATGACTAGCAATTTGTAAATATAAATATGTTGTTTGTTCTGATTAACCAACATATAACAAAACATAACATAACTTCACGCCTTTTATCCTCGAAGAGGTAGGCAGAGGTGTACACCCACATTTCGCCACCAACTAAATTGGGAAACCTGGTAACTAGCCGAAGGCTGTCGTGCAAATGTTAAACAGACATACTCTACGATAATAAACACTAAGATGTTGCCGATTATGACGCTGGTAAACCAAGGTACGTACTGTCTCTTAAAAGAATAACATTTGATTTGAATCCTTTTCTGATAATTAGTATGTTTTTATTACTAGGTGCTTATTTGACTATGTGACACTCAATACACGCACTTAAGTATGAAACTGCGCAGTTACGTACCTGATAATGAGTCCACATGTTTTTGAATATAGCTACTTGCGGTCCATGCCGCCATGAGGCAATTGGCAGCAAAAAATGCGGAATCAAAATACTAAGAAATATGATAGGTATTGTAGATAACTTCATCAAATCGCTTATTAGAGCTGCTTTGAAAATTCGCTAAACGCTCTTTGCCCACTGAAAAGAGAAAGATAAATTTGTGAAAATTACTTCCTTTCAAATGGTTCGCGAAGTTTCAATTGAAATTGGGAACTTATGAACTTTTCGTGTAATTAAAAGTCTTTGATCCATTAGCCGTGAAAGTACAACCATTCATTTTGTAGAAAGACTTTTATTCGAATTGTACTTATATAAATTTCATTGGGATAAGAACCAAAGATAAACTATGAAAAACCATTTATCTTACTTTTGATCACGTGATGTAGAAACGTATTTAAATAAACTATACTCAAGATAACAGTCATGACCTCGAGCAAACATTGAATTTCAATTTGGACTTTAGATAGGTACTTCTTTATGTAGTATTTACACTGTACTTTTACTGTTCGATACCGACAAATTAAATAAATTTATAAGGTACCTTTTTACTTTTATGGAAATGGCTCCAAGTCTAAGAACGCAGTATTTAATTTAACGAAACTACCAATAAATACTACACAGAAATTACTTTTGAAAATATTCTTATTTACAAATGTAATAATGACGAAATTTGTCTATGTGTGATCGATCTTTTTTAACTGGCAAAAAATTTGTTATGTTTTCAATAATGTCGCGTGCGTCATGTGTAACTACCATTCAATAATTGATAGTTACACATAACGTACGTGATCCTTTATATATTTTTTTCTTAATTTACAACTGAAACTTTACACTGTATAGTAGCTAGGTAGATTCCTAGCTACAATGCAGTGTAACATTAGAACTTGCTTTATTTAGATAGATAAAGCAAGTTCTGCGCTAAACGTTACATTTAAAGTTTCCATAATATCATCTTAATGTCTTTTTCATTGTATAATGACGAAAATTCTTACCTCTCACCACAATAATGGATTCCAAACCCCATACCAAGTACGCCCAAAGTGTAGCTTTCGATATCCAATTATAAGTTGTTCGCTTAGTTGTTTGGGCATCTACGGAAACATATACCTATTAAAGAAACTTTGTCTAAGGAAAACATACAACATAGTTTTTCTTCATGCTTCCATTACTTGAGGGGTTTTGGAGCGATTTAGTCGATGGGGTGCCAGTGGATCGCATAAACTATAACGGTGTGATGCCCTTTTGTGTTTCGTGTCGAAATATTTATGGATCTAAGAGCTCACGCACATTCTGCATCAATTTTATGCTAGCTATATATTGTATATATTATTATACATATACTTTCACACACAAATAAACTTCAATATGATTTACTCTCTTTATTTATAATAATTGTTGATTGTTTTTCTTACATTGCTATTTGTTTACAGAAAATGAGGTTGCCCCATTAAGTTATACATATACTTGAGTAAGTAGGTACTAGTAATACTTTTCAAAGCTTATATCTACAAAAATGCTTGTGTTATCGGATGACTTTCTTCATACTTCAATTACTTGACTTAATGTCTTTCCTTTAACTATACAGATAAATACACATTTATTTCTAACTATTAAAAGAAAAGTCAATAACACAGCTGGCAGTATTCCTACTTTATCTCATCGCCTTATCTTGTAGCCTCTATAATATATCATTTCTATAATTCGATTTTGCAGCGATACCTTTTGTTTTGTTATTACTACCATGTACTTGACAATCTTTATGACCCTCCATTTGCTTTAAATATATCACATTAACCACGCACAACAAATTTATTACAATACATGCGAACTTCGAACATTACGCCGATAATACCTATTATTTTCAGACGTTGGCTTACCTACGAAGCACAGGCGTGCACTCAAACGATCCAAATATTGTTTAAATGTTATTGGTTTTTGAAAAATTTCACCACATTCTCTTCAGAAAATTCTAGAAGTTTATATGTATTAAACTTTGGACAAAGTTTTAACACCGCATTTTATCTGATGAAGATGAATGCCGACATTTTAAAGATTGTAACCAGGAAAGTTCTGTTAACTTTGTCGATCCAATAATATGATTGTTATCATGCTTTTTTCTTGTGATTTTCTGTTTTTTTTTTTTTTTAAGCAGTTAATAATAATAATATAATAATCTTTATTCAAAAATGTTTACATTTCAGTGGATGGATACATTATGTCTGGATAATCTTATACTATAATACTTTATAATCTAATAAACAATAAATACTTAACATATAGTTTAAGGCCGGTATAGGTTATTTTTACTTTGCTATCTAGGTTTAAAATTAATTGCCTGAACTAGGTTTTCACCTGTGTTTCAGGCTGTTTTGTTCTTACGTAATATAATTGTGCAAAATATAACAAATGTGCATACTCTTAAATTTAACATTGACGCAATAATAATTAAAATCGAAGCTATTCAATGGTAGGTAATTATTTTATGACAGTAAGCAAATTCTCAGTATCGGAGTAGGTCATTGTTTGTAAGTATCTAGTTATGATTATTTTACATTGCTTATAACTATAATTATATATATCTAGTAACTTATTTAATCTATTGTATAAAAAAGGGCCTATGAATAAGAAAAATCTATTTATAAAGACATGTTTACCATGAAACTTAGTACAGACTAGATCTTTTCGTCTCTTGTCCGGGGGCAGTGGTTTGAATGGAGTTAGTGCGTGTTGTTTAAGTATGATGTGCAGTATGAACAATTGACGTACAGTTAGGACATTAGTGGACTGATACAAATCATAGGTAGGAAACATATAAGGTCGAAACGTCGCCACTTTTAGAATAGCTCTTTGAGCGCGTTCTAGTGGCAATAGGACAGTTTTGGATGCCCCTCCCCATGAAGTAATGCAATAGGATATGATGGACTGACACAACGACAGATAGATTTGTTTAATTAATTTAAAATTTGCAGCGCTACGCATTGTTTTGAAAATAAATATTAATTTGCGCACCCGTTTACATAAGAGATCTATGTGAATGCGGAAATTAAGATTATTGTCAAGTGTTATTCCAAGGTACTTGATACATTGTGTAGATTCTAAAGTAGGGCAGGTGCATGCAGCGTCAGCAGATGAATGACATTTATTGTCGTGAGCGAATATAGTGTTGTTAGGTGATTCATGAGTGTTATTGTTACGTATTGAGAAGTGGATATATTTTGTTTTCTGGGTGTTTAAAGTTAGTATATTGTCAAAAAGCCAGTTATTTACAGTATTGAAACCTAGTTGAGCATGTGTATATACCTCAGTACGAGTATTTCCTGTAAATAATAGTACCGTATCATCTGCATAAGACACAATGACACCATTATGAAGACTTAGGTTACATAGGTCATTAATATATATTAAGAACAGAGTTACTCCTAAAATGCTCCCTTGAGGCTTCCCGAAAGGGGCATTAGGGATATCCGCGCTGAGGTTTGTACCTAGTTTTACACACTGACATCTGTCGCTAAGATAGTCAGTAAGTAGTTTCAATTGTGTGCCTCTTATTCCCACATACTCAAGCTTTCTTAATAGACCTGGAACTGAAACAGAGTCAAAAGCTTTGGCAAGGTCTAGAAAGATCCCAATAGTATGCATCCCTTTATCCAGGTTAGCCACAATGTGATCAGTAACCATGTGAACGGCCTGGTTTGTTGACTTTTGCGCTCTAAAACCAAACTGCCTGTCTGAGAGTATATTGCTCGATGCCAGGTATTTTACTAATCGATTATTTATTAGTTTTTCTAAAACCTTAGACAATGCTGGCAAGATTGAAATGGGCCTGTAGTTGTTTACACAACTTGTATCTCCATTCTTGTGTATTGGGATAACTATAGCCTTTTTCAAGGACTTCGGAAATATACCGTCAGACAAACATATTTTAAAAATGTGGGTTAGTGGAGGTGCTAGGAATGTCTTAAATCTTTTGATTATAGTGGTGGAAATGCCATCCCACCCTACCGCTGAAGTGTCCCGTAGTCCTGTTATTATTTGAACTACTTCGTCAACGTCAGTATCTAATAAAACAAAAGATTTGAGCGCGGGGTTGTGTGATTTGTTAGAGGTGTAGTGCGATGAAAAGTTTCTTTGATGCAAGATTCTTTCTCCGAGTGATTTTCCAGCGTTAGCGAAGAACATATTTATTTTATTGAGTGCCAGTGTGGGATTTGACTCGGACTGAAGTAAATCTAATGCTGGTTCTTGATTTTTGGTGGTAAAAGTGCATTTTTTAATAAATTTCCAGACTAATTTGCTGTTTTGCCCAGCCTTTTCTAGTTCAGCCTTATTGTATTCAATCTTTAATTTTTTTAGAAGGTTGTTACAAAAATTACGATATCTTTTGTAAGACATCGAGATAATTTCATTATCTGGTGCTTTCTTAGCCTTCGAGTGCAATTTATCTCTATGTCTTATGCAGCGCAAAAGACCTTGTGTAATCCACGGTTTTGTTATTTTATGTCTGTTAGACAATTTTATAGTAGATGTATTTTTGTGAATTGCACTTTGTATTTCGTTTGTGAGGTAATCGATTGAAATATTAGGATCAGCACATAAGTAAACGGGGTCAAGATCTATGTTAGGTATGTCAATTGCAAGATTCTTCATGTTTATTTTAGTATAGCTAGGTGTGCATTTATGTTTAGGAAATGATAGTTTTAATGACAATAGAATAGTGCGGTGATCTGTGATTGAAGAGTTAATGACCAAAGTGCGTGACGGATGCTTTGTTTTGATAATGAAGTGGTCTAGGCATGATCCACTTTGATGAGTAGGAAGAGTATGAGCTGGCAAGAGACCATGAAAAGAGCAGACATTAAGATAATCGTGGCCGCGGTCGTCCTTTCTCTCAGACAGAATATTTATATTTAAGTCACCTGTTATAATTATATTCTTGTATGATGATAGACTGTTTAGTGCTAAATCAAGTGAATTAAGAAACCTATCTGTACTAAGAGACGGTGGCCTATACAGAGAAATTATGGCAGTATCATGGTTAATTTTAATGAGCAGACAGTTGCATTCATCTATATTAGGTTTTTCTATAACTACATTTAGATGTTTTCTAATATATACTACAACGCCGGCATTCTGATTGATATGATTATCACTGCAATATTGTCGATATCCATCTAAAGTTGGTAGAGCATCAGATCTATTAGATAACCAGCATTCCGATAGCACTATTATGTCGCAAGTTATGTCAATAGTATGTAACAAGATTTCTAGTTCCTGAAAGTTTTTATAGATACTACGAATATTTTGCGAAATAATAGTTAAACATTTATCTTGTGGTGGAAGAAGGCTTTTACAATCCTCAATATTACAAACTTTTGAGTCTGAGATAGAAAAGTTGTCCAAATCATCTATTAGCTTATTAGCCATAACTATAATTAACGAGTACCTGTAGTAGCGGTGCTTTCACGTGTAGTTAGGGGCGCTCTCAGGCGCCTTCATAGTCTATGGAATTCAGGTACCTGTCCTCGGCATATTTTCTTGCTGGGCAGCTCTCGTCCCCAGTTTGGTGATTATTGGGCTTCTTAAATTTCATACACGTAGCGCAGGAAGGTGGTGATGTCTTCTTACTGCACTCTTTGATGACGTGGCCTGATTCACCGCAATGACCACAGGTAGGGCTAGTTTCGCGGCAGAATTTCGCTGCGTGTCCGTATTGTTGGCAATTATAACACCTTGTAACTAGGGTAAAGTCCCTTACGGGACATGATGTCCAGTTTATGTACACTCTCCCCTGGTTAATAAGGGCTTTTCGAATTCCCGGTGGTACTTCGATTATATAATTGCACACCGATATGTTCTTCTTCCCAGATTTGTGGCTCAATTTAACAGAGGCAATGAAGGACTCTCGTGTCTTGTCTGGAAATGTCTGTGCCAAGTTTTGTTCAAATATGCATTCGAACACCTCTTTTTCAGTGAGTGTTGTAGGAACTCCGATTACGACTATTCTAGGACGACGCTTAGTCTGCTCTTCGACAGTAAGTCCTGACGTTAAAAGCTTTGTAGAGCTTTTGAGCTTCTCTACGTCATCTTTATTTTCGGTGCTGATGACTACACCACCATTTTTCGTCTTTCTGACACCGCGTACGTGCAATTTCATTTCCTCGGGCGAAATTATAGTCTGGAGAAGGGCTTTAGTGTCGTCACTGCTTTTACTTTTGTCGGCCGGATATATCGTAACTGAACTAATAGAATTAGGGCGAATAAAATTGTTGCTCCCTTTTTTAACCATATCGGCAAAAGTATTCTTCTGGGTCTGGGTATGATTTACTTGCACGACTTTCTTAATCTCCTCAAGGGTATCTGAGATATTTTTCTTCTCTTGAAGGTGCTGGATGGTGGAGTGTGCTTGTATCACCTTTTGTTTCACAGACTGATAGTTTACAGCCATCTCAGATGCAGCAGTGCTCACTTGGCGGCAGATACTTGTGACTCGTACTTTTGAATCGGTGTTAAGCTTACTTTCTGCAGCAATTGAACAAACTTCAGTCAAATAAGAGTTGATAATCTTCATCCATCTTTCTACTTCTGCTGTAGATATTAGTTCAAGTGCCTTTTCCGTAGCGGGTGGTTTGTCTTCAGGACGAGGCGACGGCAACGGTGTTGACGGTGTAGGGCTCCTACACGTGATCTGACTGCGCCCAAAAGGACTGGCGCTCGACATTTTTAAAGATACACTTCTAACTCAAATATTTGTATCGATAAACATTATCTAAGTTCTTGCACATATACACGTACGAAACTCTCGTGACACACTTATTTATGCTATGTCATAAAAATAGCGAATATAATAATGACTGCTCTTCAGTTAACAATAAACACGTCTGCATCTAGTGAGTGCGACGACGATGTTTACCTTAGCGTTGGTAATAAATAATTCTGTTACCAAAATTTTCACAGATAGATAAGTACCTACGGTGAAGCGTACAGTCAAAATTAACATAATATAAATTTGGCTTAAAATGTATACCTTTCGGCACCCTCATAATGGGCATGACTCCCATAATTTGAAAAAGTACAAGCAAGCTTTTCGTAGTTATATAGAAACGGTCATGGGCATCAAGAAGAGCCCCATCCTTCTCTGTAATCTTAGGGCCGTAGAGCTCTTTCGCATCGTAATCTGAAAAAAAATGTGCTTAATAAAAGGAATAGGATTCATTACAGAGATTAAGTTACAACCATCACTTAAGTCGCTATGAAATATGATGCAAATAGAGTTTATTTTTTGAAAGGAGGGATTCTGCCATGTTTTATTTTAAAATTTTATGAATGGGATGATGACAGTGATAAATTAGCATTTAAATAGATTTACTTAATTTTGTAAATGTATGATGTCAGAAATTTTATTTACCTTATAAAGCGCTACGAACAAAAAAGGGTGATGTTTAAGTTTTCATAGTATTTAAATGGCTATAGATTGTAAGAACTTTTTAAATAGAGGTATTTAAAAAGCCAACTTCGCACCTACAGTTCTTGAAACGAAAGAATTTGAAGGAACCAGGACTGCGGGCGCATAAGATACCTATATCACATAATACTGCCATTATCTTTCTTCTGGCTGAATATTCAAGTGTATACTGTTATAGTTTGAAAACGATTTTCTTATTCGATTTTCGTATAACACTTCATTTCTTTATTTGATTTAAAAAAATTATGATTAAAAAATAATTGCTGGTACTGTTTCTAATAATGTCCTAAATATTTAAATAATATCAAGAAGTAAAACAAAAGTATAACAAGACGCTTACCTCTGATACCACCATCTTTATCATCTGTCTTATCGTGCATATCCCTTTTCTTCGGTTCATCATTGCCATTAGAATTATAAACCCGGAATCCTTGGAATTCTTTGTTCATACCGACGGTATTGTTTCTAAATATAGGAACGGGAAGGGAAGCTCCCTTTCGTTCACCGAGTGGGCACAGAATGAAGCTGAAAGCTTCAGGCAACAAAATAGGTAATAATCAATCATAACCCACCCGTCTCAGCTTACTTGGTTATGCGCGTTTGTTAATACGAAGTGATGGAGCGGACTTATTGCGTTATTTTTTTGCGTATGTTTTATTTTTTAATATATAATTCCAAGAATCTATAATCTATAAGAAATACGTTAAAAGATGAATTCTACTAAGACAGTTATAAAAATAAATTAGAGAATGTCCGCAGATACGTGCGCTCATTTTTTATGAACCGTTGCTACCGGGTCCCTTCGGGATTTTGGTAAATCCCTCATTAGTGCACCCCTACGCTCACCAACGGAAATACTTCCCAATTTTCTCTCTTGCACCCAATAGTACCGGCTATGCATTGTCTGTCAGAAATGAAAGCATTTTATGTTTTATATACATAAAATGCTTTCAATAACGATGATGATTACTAATTTTATTGTGGTATTTCAATAAAAACAAACAAAAAATAATACAACACAGTCACATTAGTCAGATAAGTAAGTAAGTTAATTAAGTAAGTTAAGTAAGTACTGTAGTTTGGAATTTATATGATCGGCTAGACAAAGACTAATAAGAAAACTTTGACAATAAAATGTTTGTAAGCTATCAAGTATGTGAACTTGTGATTAGTCTTTGGGTGAGATACTAAAACACTTTTGACGTAAATCTAACACTTTGAAAACTGTTAATGACAAATATGTTTGTTGCTGCATGCTTTTCAACGACTTTAAAGTTAAATAAAGACCAGATATGTTTTTATCTTGATTTTAAGCCAATATAACAGAACTCTGATAGAACTTTGACTGCCCCTATAGCATTGTGATTTAAGAACTCCTCGTCGTTACATATTCCACCGAACGACATGGGTTTGATCTCCATAGACTTAATACAAGGCATCAGTTTGTGTTTCCAATCTGGGTTTATTTTTGCACCGTTCATTGAATGTTTTTAACTTCCTCACGATTCTGGATATAACAAAATTGTGGATTTAGTTATAAAAATATTACTGGTTCGTTTTTTGTAACAAGAATGGCTGTTCAATTTTAAGACGGTCAAAGTAGGTTTAATATAGGACTAAATATACCCAAAGGTAGATCATGTAATTTTAGCTTAAAAATATATATTATACCGAGACCGCGAAGCAGGTACTTAACTATTTTTAGTCTAATAATCTCTACGCATTTCTATGTTCGCAAGACACCTCTTGAGAAGCCGTATACCGATGACGCCGCAGCGTCGCTCTACTGCCATTAATTCATATTTCACACCAATGGCGACTTTCAAAAACACTTAACGACGCCCTAAGTGAGATGTAAGCAAGACCTTGCGGACGAACGTTAAATATTCAATATCAAATTAAGGACAGTAAACGGCGCCAATGTCGAATTGCCTCCTGATATTAATTTTACATTTATGAAGAAAAATACTTCTTGTTTTCATAATGTATGTATATTTATAAGCAACAATGTTTACATTGCATAGGATTCCCACCAGGGTGCAAAGGATTCCCACCAAGAACTTAGGGTCCCAAGCCAACTTTACCTGCAAGTGGTGCACCTGCCGATCAACGGACGAGGATCTGGCAAACAAAATATCACGATAAGCGGCAATAGGCTCGCCACCTATTACGTGGGATCAAAACACTGACGAAAAGTGGGCGTTTAATATGCCTCTGCCTACCCCTTCGGGGAAATAGGCGTGAGTCTATGTATGTATGTAATGTTTATATAATTTCCTGCTAAATCGCGAAGGGAATAATTTCTATTCAGGGTAAAGCTGAGGGAATACATGAAACGGGAGCGGCGACTAGGTAGAATTTATATTTATGTTTCTTGGGACTATACGATCTCGAAATCGATAAGCGTTGCATCAAGGGTAAAGCAAAGTATTACGTAAGAGTCCCTGGAGTGCAGATGTAGCTAACATTACTGGCATAAATTTTATTCAATTTTCTAGTAAGTCAACTAAAAGAACAGAGGTGATCTTAAAGAACCGTACTAGTTTGCTACTAAAGTCCCAAGTAAAGCTCTAGAGAATATTCCCATTCACTCGTTCCTAACTTCAGCTTGTCTTAGTTATATATAGCGTTTTTAATTGTAAAGGCAAAATGCTACAAAATTTCTCGAAACTACGTAAAGTTTGTCGATCAGCAGAGTACTAGCATAATGGGCTGTGATCTAAATCTGTTTTAAGAGGAGGCCCCTGCCAGTGTTCTTGGGACGATTTGCACAGACCGGTTAAGGATTGAGGTTAGGTACGTCCATTTTAAATAATTCAAATTCAAATTCAAAATCGTTTATTCATTTGGGTCACAATGTGACGCTTATGAACGTCAAAATAACAAATTTATAAAATAATTACTTAAAGACTCTACATTTACATTTACTGCCACGTTCGCAAAGCAATAGTTAGAAGCATGAGAAAGAACGGGCAATAAAACTCACGGTCACTCTTTTTCATCGCCAGGTTTTGCATAATACACATAATTTACATTTTGTAAGGTGCTGCAACTGTTACACCTTCTATATCACTTGTATATATTTTCTGTACATAATAATACTCAAGCATAATACTTTTGATGTTCATTTGGTTAGTCTCCTCAGAATAGACATGGTGAAACAGGAGCATCCACTTACATTATATATACCTAATAATGCAGGCAATCCGCGAAAGTGATCAGACCCATGATGGAAATGATGCAGTTAAATATTAAAATCTAATACCAGCCCGCAAGACCGTCATCGACCAGTCATCCATCATCCCTCTCGCCATATTAGAGGGACAGGGATGACCCGACACACGACGCCACCACAAGAAATGACATTTTAGTGAGCATGACGATAACGGTATACGAACCGGCAGTAAGAAACAATCTATTGGTATACTGACCATGACCGCCAATTACCTCCATTTTCCAGATCGTTATTATTAACATAAATTAGTGGACCGCATGAAGGAATGCAAATGTAGAAAGAATTTTGTGAAGGTGACAAGTGAACAACGATATGATCAGGGATAAATAATGTTAAACTACATTCAACAAATCATAATAATATCCTAATCCTGCAAAAATCATGTGTTCACGAGGCACCTCCACTTAACATGTTACTAATTTAGAAGAGAGTATTTTACACAGTCATAAAAATAACAATAAGGGTGAATTTAAAAAAAGCAACTAGACCCATGATGTCTTGTCATCTAGAAATTCTTTAATAGTGTAATAACCTCTTTTTAAAAGAAAATTCCTAGTAGTGGTTTTACATTTGTGCAGAGGTAAATTCATTATTTCCAGAGGTAATTTGTTGAAGAATTGAATACCGAGTCCCGCAAATGAGTTATGAACTTTATGTAGACGGTAGTTAGTGCCCACTAGTTTATGCTTATTCCTTGTGTTCACTTTGTGCAAGTCACTATTTTTACGGTAAAGAGTTAAGTTTTTCTTAACGTACACTAAATTAGCAAATATATACTGCGATGCAACTGTAAATATTTCTACTTCTGTAAATTTATCTCGTAAAGAATCTCTAGCACCTAACTTATATAAAGCACGTATGGCCCTCTTTTGAATAACAAAAATTGTCTGAATATCGGCCGCCGTACCCCATAATAGTATCCCGTAAGACATTACACTGTGAAAGTAACTAAAGTAAACTAGTCTAGCAGTATCTACGTCTGTGAATTGGCGAACTTTCCTAACTGCAAATGCTGCAGAACTAAGTTTGACTGCCAGACAGGATATTTGGGCGCCCCACTGAAGCTTACAATCTAAAGTTAAACCTAAAAATACAGTTGAATCAACTAGGTTAATTGTTTCGTTATTTAAAATTATATTAGTAAGAACATTTTTGACATTCGGCAAAGTGAATTTCACACATTTTGTTTTGCCAGAGTTGAGTAGCAAATTATTTGTCGTGAACCAATGTAGTACTTGCACAAGAGAATTATTTACGCTGTCAATGTTACTTGTATTACGATCAACTTGAAAAATAAGTGAAGTATCGTCAGCAAAAAGAACAATATCACATAGATTTCTAACAAAGAATGGCAAGTCATTAATATATATTAAAAAAGAAACGGACCAAGAATAGAGCCCTGTGGAACGCCCATTCCCACTGGCAAACCTTGAGACCTACTTCCACTAACATCTACATACTGAACTCTATCTCTAAGGTAACTGGCAACAAGATTGAGTGCGCTATCTCGAATACCATAATGGTTGAGTTTACGTAAAAGTGTATCATGTTCAACACAATCAAAAGCCTTTGACAAGTCGCAAAAAACACCAATGGCATCCTTCGAATTTTCCCAAGCGTTAAAGAGATGTTTTAATAGAGTTACAGCGGCATCAACGGTGGAGCGACCCTTAGTGAAGCCATACTGCTCACTGTGCAATAAATTATTTGTGAGAAAGTGGCTCTCTAACTGATGCAAAATAACCTTTTCAAAAATTTTACTGATTGTAGGCAAGATAGAAATTGGCCGAAAGTTACTAGGGTCGCTTTTGGATCCTTTTTTGAAAAGTGGTATCACCTTGCTGTGTTTCATTAAATCAGGAAATACCCCTTTATCCACGCATCTATTAAATATTGCAGCTAAATATGGAGCTATGCTAAAAATGATTTGGCGAACAAGACTAACTGAAATACCCCATAAGTCAATAGATTTCTTAATATTGATGGTCTTGAATGTCTTGAGGATGTCATTGGTGTCAATGTATTAAAAATTAAACAGCACATCACACTCATTCACATTGCCCCTAACTAACCTCTCTGCTTTGCTTGGGCATGAGTCTAAACACTTGGTTGTTTTCACTGGTATGTTTATGAAGAAGTTGTTAAAAGTCTGAGCAACATCAATTTTCTTTGTAACTATTTCTCCATTACATTTTAATTCATAGCTTTTATCTACTAACTTAGCTCGACCAGTCTCACTGTTAATAATGTTCCAAGTTGTTTTTATTTTGTTCTTGGATTCTTTAATTTTATTACTTATAAATATAGACTTAGCTGAAGCACATACTCTCTTAAAAACTTTTGAGTAATTTCTTACATATTCAATAAATGAAGGATTAAAATTGTATTGCTTCATACCATACAGATCATACAACATAGATCTACTTTTGTATACGACGAACTGTTTAATTCAAATTATACGGTAATGTCATTAGGTTATCAGAATACCGCTTCTGAATCTATTCAAAATATAATATCAATGTCATATAAAAATAGGAGAATTGGCCCCCATGGTTTTTTTTTTTTTTTATATACCTACTGTTGCCCAATCACAAAATTTAACTTTAGAGCTCTTGGCAAATGTCTTCTGCTTAAAAATTTTATTGTACTCATTTTTAATAACATCAAGCAACCACTTATATAATTCATGTGGATCATCGTGAGTTAAGTCAATGCTGACGATCTTAGCAGCAACATCATCACTAAAGCGATTAAGGCGAGCAGAGGTCATAGGCCTACATGTGATTTTTTGTACTGTAGGGGTTGTATTAGTTGGAATTACAACTTTTTGTCCACAGTGATCCGATGTCAAGTCACTCAAAACAGCTTTACTTAAGTACAAACAATTGCAAAAAATATTATCTAAGCATGTAGAAGAATGGGAGGTAGTTCTGGTTGGTTCAGAAAATAAAACATTCAAATTAAATGACATAAATAAACTAACTAACCTAGTGCAAGTTGGTGATTGTTCTAACAAGTTAACATTAAAATCACCACATATGATTATTGACTTCCTGCTGGAACTTAAGTGTTTTAAGACGTCCTCCATGATGCTTTCAAATTGGCTAAAGTCACTTTGCGGTGGTCGGTATACACAGACTATGACGTGTTGCTCAAGTTCAACACAAGATATCTCAGCGGTGCGCTCGATAGAAAGTTCGGCTATGTCCTTTCGTTCTTTACATTTAATACTATTACAAACATATATGAGAGAGCCACCACGAATAGCGTTCTTTCTTACGAATGCACTAAACACTGTATAAAATTCATTATTGAATATTAATTGGTCACCTCTTAACCAATGTTCCGTAATGCAAAATACATGCAACTTATGTTTCTTTAAAAATAAATCTATCTCTAATTCTTTGCCAGATAGGCCTTGTATGTTTTGATAAGCTAAGTTTAAAATACATGAAAGCCTATCTGTTGTCTCATCTAGTAGTTTAAACTAATAGATTTGTCAATACTACTATTAGTATAACTATTATCTACCAAATTCCTAAGTACTCTAGTAGTACTGCGTTCACTATGTAAATTAAATGCTAATAATTTAGCAAGTTGTCGCCTATATATAAAAGAGAGATACATAGTATCTTTTGTTAAAAAGAAATTACTAATAAAAATATTAGAGTCGAAAAATAAAATAGGGTCACTATGACTACAAGTGCTATTATATAATAATAGATTCAATTTACCTATCTGGTTATTTTCTTTATAAGTTATTGGAATATGGTAATGCACAGACAATAAAATTGCACCCCACTTTAGAACTTTGTTCTATCATAATATCTGATAAAGCTAATATTTCTTTCTTGGTAACTAGTAGGCTATCCCCATATAAAATTATAACTGTAGAATGTTTATTTAGTCTAGCATACTTTAATTTATTAATTAACATAGACATTCTTTGTCCTGGTGAACAAATATTTTGCATTGACCGATCAGTATAACTATTAATCAGGCTACCCATACCAATTCCTAATTGGTCAGAAAAAAATAAAACATTGTTATCTAAAACCTTATTATTTTCATTATGTAACAATGTGTCAGAACCTGAACCATGACATGTTTTAGAAGGATATTCATCTTGAAAGTCACTATATAACTTGGTTGTACAATTAGGTGAAGCCTCTAACTTATGATTTGAACAATTTAAACAGTTACTGTTGTTGGTCATAGAGAGCAGTTGTTTTAGATTTTCTCTACCAACTCTACTAATTTCATCATATTTCAATATATATTCCTGTGTTTCACTTTGATGATCTATTATCAATTTGTTGAGCTGTGCATTTAATGAGGTGATTTGTGTTTGCAGCTCACATGTGTGTTGTCCATATTGTAATCGGCTACAGGCTAATTGCTCACTACTATCCTTAAGCTTAGAAACTAATAACTCACTCTCTTTAACTAAATCATGGTTAATTTGAGTTAAATCTACAATTTTCTTTGACCTCTTATAGCCTAACTCAAGTCGCTTTATTAATTTATTTAATTTTGTCAATTTCCTAAATTTACCATTTGACACCTTATATGTAAAGTTACAATTACATTTTACAGATTTAAAAATATTTGCCTTTCCACCAATGACTTCAGAGAACAGGTCCTGGTTTGCTGCGCTGCTTAGTGACTGAATGGATTCCTCCAGGGTTGTTATTTTGGATTGAGCTTCACTCAAGCTTGTTTCCAACTCCATGATGCGACTGAGCTGCCTCATATATGTATCATCGCAGCTACTATATGATCTGACTTCTTCCTGCAGTCTGTCCCGCTGGTCCAGAATGTCCATATGTTCTATGTGGAGTTCCGTCAATTGTGCTTTCAGTTGCGAGACTTTGTCATTAACATATTTAATTTCCTCTTCACTGTCAATTCGTTCCTTCAACAGTTGACTATGATCTTCCTTATATTTCTTGAGTTCCAGTAGTGCAATCTTCAACTTGTGCTCCGTTTCCTTTGCCAAAGCCTTACGGGTCATCATAGTGTGTGTAGACATATTTTGTACCCAAATTACCTTAAAAGAAGAAAAAACAGCTGAATTATTTGAAAAATATTATAGGGTATGGAGAAAGGGATGTTAATATATAAATATAACAAATACTCAGAAAAAGTTGAAAGACAGAATTATTTTTAAAAAGTACAGTGATGTAGGTATGTTGACAAAAAAAATAATAAGAAAAGTTATACAAATTGAACAGAAAAAGTACAAAGGAACTAGAAAGGTAATTTGATTACTAGATACCTATATTACTTATAATATCTTAGTTTCTTGGACAATCTTAAGTAAACTAGGTAAGATAGCTGTAGGCTGTAGCTATTATTATACTAGGTACTAATTATATTCAAATAAATCAACTGGAAATTGATGCATATACACTTAAAATAATAATTGTGAAGTGTGATTAGTGTAGTGGGTGTTTGTATGGGGCATTTGTTCAGTCCTCGATTTTGCTTCCACTTTTGTCAAGCAAAAGGAGACAGAAACTGTGCCAGTGTGTGATGGACGAAGCTCACGTTATGTGAGCCGAGTAAATATGTGATGAGGAGTGTAAGTTAATAAGTAAAATACTCCCCGGGTTTCAGGATGATGATTTGAAATCCGTCCGTTGACACTGGGTAGTTGATCTGTCCGCCAAGAACTGTCGGCAGCGAGGTTTCAATCCTTTTCAAACACCAAACTCAATGTCTTTCACACTTCTTTTGGCATAAATACAACTTTAGTGAAACATAAACGTTTAATATTGATTTAAACTTTATTAAAAATTTTAAAATCACGGAGCTACGTAATTTTACGTCTGACGTTTTTCACAGTAACGGTAATAAAAAAATTCATATACAAATTGATTGATAAATAATATAAATATAATTATCTTTATAATATTTTCTTTTTTTCTTGTGAGGGTGTGGCCATCTCTGATGCCGACATCAGATGTTCTACAAATTCCGAAGTTGTAGACCATCTAAAGACCTTGACCTGAGACGAGAACCGGGATCAATGCCTTTATGTGGTGTCCAAATCACGGTAGTGCACTTAATAGAAGGGTTATTATATATATGTCGGAGAAGGATTACTATCATCGATATCGCCATTATTGGTTGCGGACTTAGTGGGCGTCATTAGGGTAAAATGCGGGCAACAAAACACAATCAGCTAAGCTTGACAATATTTTAATTAGTATTGAACAATATTTATAAGTTTACACTGTTGCTTAATACAAATAATATTATCAGACAAGACCGAGCAGCGGGTTCAGGGCAACTATCTTAATTTACTTTCTCTATACTCAATAATCCAACTCGATCTGCCGATTGCTCTCAAAAGACAATGCACAGAACACCATATACCAATGTCACCATTAGCTGTCAGTTCTCCTTTTAAAATTAGATGGCACCTCGACCCCGCTCGAGACACGCGTCCTGCTCTGATTGGTCATTATCTGAACTAGTACTTTCACAACTTTTTAAATTACTAAGATAAATAAGGTTTTAAGCTATAGAAATATTTCACAAATCAAATAAGGTTAAATTATAATTTTAAAGTGAATTATTTATAAAATCAACAATCAATTGGACTCTTAGCTTCCTCCGACACGGCCGTCCTGACCTATCACACGTCCTCGTGTGAAGTTGAAGGCCGCGCATCATTGCTCTGACACGGCCGTCCTGATATATCACACGTCCTCGTGTGAAGTTGAAGGCCGCGCATCATAGGTATCTGCAGAAAAGAAAGATAATGGTGTAGTTCGGCCACTCCTGACCAAGAAGATCGTGTACATTTATCTTCTGCGAAACAACTTCGTTAAGGATATAATCTGAATTCTAATTTACTCCACACTACGTACTAAATTAAGTCTATACAACAAACAACAGCCTCCTCGCTGTTTATCAAATGGCCTCCACGCCTCTTTGATAATCTAAATGGCCTCCTCGCCCCTACTTTCTATACAACAAACAACAGCCTCCTCGTTGTTTATCAAATGGCCTCCACGCCTCTTTGATCTAAATGGCCTCCTCGCCACTCACTAGTCTGCATGGCCTCCTCGCCGCTCACTAGTCTACATGGCCTCCTCGCCACTCACTAGTCTACATGGCCTCCTCGCCACTCACTAGTCTACATGGCCTCCTCGCCACTCACTAGTCTACATGGCCTCCTCGCCACTCACTAGTCTACATGGCCTCCTCGCCACTCACTAGTCTACAGGGCCTCCTCGCCACTCACTAGTCTACATGGCCTCCTCGCCACTCACTAGTCTACATGGCCTCCTCGCCTCTTACTAGTCTACTCTACAGTCTACACTCTTACTGATTACATCCTTAAACGACCACCTAGCCATCTCTTTCTGCCAGTTTTATTTTCAATGGCCTCTACCGCAATCAAAACCAAATGGGAACTGCTCACCAAATTGCGTAATTATTCCGGTGACAGGTTTCATAGCACACGTGTCCACTCGTTTCACGGCGGGTGGGGGTGCCGGCTGTGCACTGCTGCTCCCTACTGCCAATGTTTTTGTTGAGCACCGGGATGCCACGTGACCCTCAACACCTCACTTGTAGCAAGTCACAGGATCCCGCGTAGCAACAGCCATGTTGGGGTGCTCAGGGATCAGAGTTGTTTGCTGCTTGTCACTCGATCGACTGAAACATTCAAAAGATTTATAGCCAAGCTTTCCACAAGCTAAACAATTTGTTGAAATATAACTTAACGTAGGACGTTTACTATCGTGCGTAGTGCTTGCAACGGTCTTTGTTATTTCTTGGTAACTTCGCTTGCGATAAGAAAAAGCCATTAGTTCACGTTGCGTTTTACAGCGGGTAGTTATTTCCTCAGAAAAAATGTTGCGTTGTAACCTTGGCTTGATTTGTCCCTTATGCGCAAATATTAAGGATACTACCATTTCTTCCTTGTCTAATATATTCCACCGTGACATCAGTAAAGGAAATAGACGGCTTGCATATGCAGCAAGACATTTACGGTGTATCAGTAAGCAACTTCAATATCGTTGCCGCACATGTTTCTAACGTGTCTAACGAGAAAGAATTTTTTTTTTTGAGAAAACTACGTGGTGGTGGAGCCTTTAATGGTCTTACTAAGTATGAGAATCAATTTACTTCCCTGTAAACCTTGATCCGATAAGCAGATGTCAGCTGTCGCCAGCCAAGCCCGGGCGTCAGTATCAGCACTTCCGGATGAAATTTAGGCAGCGTGATGCTCTTATCGTCGATGTTCGGTGGTTTTGTTAGCGCCTCCACGCGAAGTCTCATGCTGGTTTGTTGCGCTTCGAATAATGCTCGCCAACCATCATTTGCCATTGCCTGTTCGCCGCTCTCGTTTTGTGCCTGCAACGCGGCCACTTTTGATGTCGGAGAAGGATTACTATCATCGATATCGCCATTATTGGTTGCGGACTTAGTGGGCGTCATTAGGGTAAAATGCGGGCAAAAAAACACAATCAGCTAAGCTTGACAATATTTTAATTAATATTGAACAATATTTATAAGTTTACACTGTTGCTTAATACAAATAATATTATCAGACAAGACCGAGCAGCGGGTTCAGGGAAACTATCTTAATTTACTTTCTCTATACTCAATAATCCAACTCGATCTGCCGATTGCTCTCAAAAGACAATGCACAGAACACCATATACCAATGTCACCATTAGCTGTCAGTTCTCCTTTTAAAATTAGATGGCACCTCGACCCCGCTCGAGACACGCGTCCTGCTCTGATTGGTCATTATCTGAACTAGTACTTACACAACTTTTTAAATTACTAAGATAAATAAGGTTTTAAGCTATAAAAATATTTCACAAATCGAATAAGGTTAAATTATAATTTTAAAGTGAATTATTTATAAAATCAACAATCAATTTTATTGGACTCTTAGCTTCCTCCGACACGGCCGTCCTGACCTATCACACGTCCTCGTGTGAAGTTGAAGGCCGCGCATCATTGCTCCGAGATATATATATATTAAAATAAACGTCACATGTTCCATACGAAAGTATTACAGTAAAAATAATTTAATTTTATAATTAAGTATAATGTATGCCATGAGTGCCTTTGTTAAATTGTGGTACATTAATGCGTAGTTACTTTATTTATTACGGTAATACATAATATTTGGTATATATAGCTATTTTAATGTTTACCTGAACTTGGCTGTAACACCTGTGTTTCAGGAAAGAATCTTAAATAATAATAATAATGGGCTATAATTTTACCTAATAATAATCATGGACTGACAATATGTAATAGAAAGTAGACTTAATATTATGATTTGTTGTAACTTAGCGTAGATACTTACACACTATTTTATTACTGTAAGCAAATTCTCAGTATCAGAGTAGGTCATTGTCATTAGGTGTTTTGTAACAACAAGGTGACACTGCTTATAACTTATGCTTTATAAATTTAAGGTTTTATTTAATTTATTACATAGGAAAGGTCCGAAGAAAGCAAAGAATCTATATATTTACATAAACATGTTTACCTCGAGGTTTGGTGCAGACTATATCTTTCCGTCTTTTGTCTGATGGGATTGATGTATAAGGAAGAAGGGTGTGTTGTTTTAGTATGGTGCGTAGAATACATAATTGGCGCACAGTTAGAACACCGGTGGACTGATGTAGCTCATAAGTGGGAAAAATTAAAGGGCGAAGGGTTGCTACCTTTAAGATAGCTCTTTGAGTCCGTTCTAAAGGCAGTAGGATCGTTTTAGCTACTCCTCCCCATGTGGTTATACAATATGAGATGATTGATTCACATAGTGCAGTGTAAACCTGTCTTAACAATTTAAAATTTACAACGTCGCGTATATTTTTAAATATGGAAATTTGTTTCCGCACTCTTTTACACAATAATTCGATATGTTTGCGGAAGTAAAGATTAGTATCAAGCGTGATTGCTAGATATTTAATATAATCAGTTTTTTCTTAAGTAGGGCAAGCGCATGCAGTGTCAGCATGTGAATGAAACTTGTTGTGAGCCACTAAACTGTTAGATGAGATGTGTCTGCTATCGTTTTTCATTGTAAAATAAATGTTCTTTGTTTTATGTGCATTTAGGGTCAACAAATTTTTAAATAGCCAAGTGTTGAAGCCAAGTTGAGCTAGTTCATATACCTCATCGAGCGACTTTGCAGTAAAAATAAGTGCTGTATCGTCTGCATATGACATAATGATACCATTTTGAAGTTTTAGGTTGCAAAGATCGTTTATATATATCAAGAACAGGGTAGCTCCTAATATACTTCCTTGGGGTACACCAAATGTACTGTAAGGGACATCGTTACTTATGTTGTTGCCTATTCTTACATATTGATACCTGTCAGAGAGGTAATCAGTAAACAGTGCTAACTGTTTACCTCTTATACCGACAGATTCAAGTTTCTTAAGCAGTATAGAAGACGATACAGAGTCAAAAGTTTTAGCAAGGTCTAGAAATATCCTAGCATGCTGTCCACTATCTAAATTAGTTGTAATGTGGTCAGTGAGTTGCTCAACTGCCTGGCTTGTTGACCTGTGAGGCCGAAAACCAAATTGCCTGTCTGAAAGAATGTTGTTGGTTTCAAGATATTTTATTAGTCTATTGTTTATTATTTTCTCTAATATCTTAGATAGCACTGGTTATATAGAAATAGGCCAATAATTATTTACACAGTTCTTGTCGCCTGCTTTGTGCACAGGTATCACAATAGCCTTTTTTAAGCATTTTGGAAATATTCCTTCAGACATACAAATTTTGAATATGTGTGTAAGTGGCGGTGCAAGAATGTGCTTAAACCTTTTAATTATGTTTGTGGGGATGTTATCCCATCGCAGCGCAGAAGTATCTTTTAACCCAGTAATGACTTGAATAACTTCGTCTATATCAGTATTCAGCATAACAAAAGATTTAAGCCTGGAAATGGGTGAGGTATTCAAAGCATAGTTAGTAGATGAGTGATCGGAAAAAGAGATTCTGTCTGCTAGATTTTTGCCAACGTCGGAAAAGAATGTGTTGATTTCATCTAATGCTGCTGTAGGATTTGGTCGGTTTTGGAGCAGAGCCAAGGGTTGCTCAAATGATTTTGAACTAAATGATCGCCTTTTAAGAATTTCCATACTAGTTTAGTGTTGTTACCTGCTTTATTCAACTGAGATGTATCGTACTCGACCTTTAGTTTTTTGAGAAGTTTATTGCAGAAGTTTCTATATCGCTTATATGTTAAAGCCAGAATCTCATTTTCAGGTGCCTTTTAATAATACAGCGGAGAAGACCCGGAGTAATCCATGGCTTTAAATTCATATATTTTCGCGACAATGTGTGTATATGTATTTTTGCTAATTGCGTACTGTATGGAAGCTATGACGTAAGAGATTGATTCGTTAACGTCGGCACAAAAGTAAACTGAGGCAAAATTTGTATTACGAATGCTTTTTTCAAGGCATAAATTTCTTAAGCAAAATTTCACCTCCTAAGTGTGCTACTTGTAAACGCTTCATGAGGAAATGTTATCACTAAACGGGAGATATAGGTTGCCCGGCACGTAAATATGCAGAGGACAATTATATTAATAGCATAGACTATGAGGGCGCCTAAGAGCGTCACCGTTAAATTTTATTAATAGGCACTTAAAACTAGTTTATATTTTCTTAATTATTTATAAGGTATTGTATCATAACTATGGACAATCAAGTACTTATTGATCTAGATAATTACTGTGTATCAAATAGTATGACTTGTAACCCGAGTCTGATAAAAACTTAGTTATAATGACACAGAACATCCGAAGTATTTATAAGAATATACACGCCCTAGAATTACTCCTACAGACCATTAATATAAACTGTGACATAATTGTCCTAACCGAATGCTGGCTGCCTAAGCGGGCGTTCTGCTTACCATCTTTAGATGGCTACAACTCACACTCAACTGGGAACATAAGTAACCAAAATGATGGTGTAGTGGTCTATACAAAAAAACACTTAAATGTTATTGTTGCAAAGCCACAAATCCAGGACTGTAATTGTCTACCTATTACAATTAATTCAGACACTGCTATTTTAGGAGTGTACAGACCTCCTTCGCAAAGTACTGATACATTTTTGCGATATCTCGATTTAGAATTAACTAAGTTATCGGCATATAAGAATATTGTAATTACGGGGGACATAAACATAAATATTCTGTCCGGAAAATGTAACCTTCAGGGACAAGACTATTTAAATATCTGTTCTTTCCATGGTCTTCTGCCGGCGCACACCTTCCCTACACATGAAAGCGGATCATGCCTGGATCATTTCATTATTAAAACTAAGCAGCCATCTACCACTTTAGTTATTAACTCAGCTATCACAGACCACCATGCCATCTTACTAACACTAAAATTATCATGTGGAAAACTTAATTGCATACCTAGCTATACAAAAGTAAACATAACCATAAGAAAAGAAAGAAAATATAAACTAGTTTTAAGTGCCTATTAATAAACTTTAAGGCCGTGTGGTTGACGGCATAGAATACAAGTGTCACCACCCCCACCCCCGTGGGTGTCGTAAGAGGCGACTAAGGGATAACACGATGCAAATACCATCTTTGCATAGAGATGGAAAACTCGACATCAAACCCTATACGACTGCCTCGTTGGTCTCGCGGCATAAATGTAAGCGTGGGATCGGGAGGTCCCGGGTTCTATTCCTGGGTCGGGCAGTGTTACTGGGTTTTTCTGTCACGAAATTCTCAGTAACAGCACGGAGTCTGGAAATGTGCCCGGTACGGCAATAGGCTCGCCCCTTATTACGTGGGACTAAAGTATATCTGGCGAAAAGTGACGGTCTTACAAAGGTCAGTAACCTAATGTCATATTGGTGTACAAATGGTGTTTCGGTTTGCTACTCATATTTTATAGTTTATTTTGTTTGTAAATTTTATTATTTTATGTTGGCCCCATGACCTTTTTGTTGATATAAAACATTTAATAGGCATCAATGCTACGCAGCAAGGTTGTGGGTAGTTAAATATATCAAATATAACATTTATATAAAGGATTAGCAACAATATAATTCATTTAGTAATATTGACCACGGACCCCAGATTGAAACTGGGATAACGCTAAGAGAAAGAAGAATATTAACCACAGGTATATATTTTATTATTAATCTAGGTATATCTACTATGGATATATATTCAATATTTACCACTGTAATATTCACCATAGGTACATATATAATTGATATGGCTTGTTTCACAGCATATGAATCGATTCTATTATATGATACTAGTTTTGCCCGCGGCTTCGCGCGCGTTATATTCGGGGTAACACAAATCTATTTTCAGTCTCAAGTTCTGTCTCTCAAGTTGTGTGAAGACACTCCTGATTATTCTAAAGACTTCAGAAACTCTATAGGGTACAAAGTAGCTCGGTCAGTATTCATAACACTATATACGTACCAGTATATCTATCGAAAGGTACACAATAACATCGCCTTGCATACAGTCGAATGCCAAAGCCATGTTCCAATACATGTCCAATATATATATCTATAAACACTTTCGCATTTATAATATTAGTAGAGAAAATCGTTTCAGCCGTTTAAGCGTAGTATATAATTATTATTTTATATATGCGAACAATGTAATCACCGTGCATAATATGACATTATGTATGATGTGTCAATACTGACAGATATACGCACATGCGCACTGAATTATTATAACGGATGCGTTCTTACTTCCAAGAGCTAAATTTGTGCCGAACAAACTTATACCCTCCCTACAATCCCTCCCAGTTTAATGTTTGCATCTTATGGTAGTCTATGTCCGTCTCCATGGTCCAGTATACCTCTATATCGAATTTCAACAAAATTGGTTCAGCCGTTTTAGCGTGAAAACGGAACATGCATACATACACACTTTCGAATGTATAATATGAGTAGCGATTCCAAGTTCTAAACTTATAACATCTCACAACTGACAAAACCACCCACAATATCAATAATAAAATAGCTACGCTATATTGCATTGCTTCTGCATTATTTCTATTGACAATACTCTAAATAACACCACAGAAGCACTATAGAATCGTGAAACACAATAATATAATAGTCAGAATTATATCGTACCTTAGTTAGCCGTTGCCAGAGCGAAACAGAACATTGAGAGACGTGGTTCATCGCGACGCCCTGTAACGGGCGTGCAGAAGCTTGTTCGGGGCAGATTAGCCCCCCGCAAGCGGGTTCTTTCTCCCGCCCTTTAATAAGGGCAGGTCCTGGGGGCGGGCAGTTGTTGCCCTTAGGCGGTTGGACCGAAAAGGCGTTACGCGCGTGCGCGCAGGCCGCTAGATCTTCACGCCGTCCGGGCGGTCAACACGAGCCGGGTGAGACCCCCGGCGAACCGAGGGAGGCCCAGCTCCGTGAAGCCAGCGACACGGACGGCGACTTACGTGCGGCCTGCGGAGGTCTTGGTGGTGTAGTGATGGTGGTGAAGTGCCGGCGTCTGGTTAGACGCCGACGTCGTGGTTAGGGTGTTTTCCTTGGCGTGCGCTGTTGCGGTGGTCGTCCGCGCGCGCGCATGATGCGCGTATCATGCAGTGATACGCGCAGATGTCGCGCGGAAAGGGGCGGCCACCTGCAACAGAGGGCTAAAGGTTGTCAGATTAGGGGTGGACGGCGGTTACCCGGGGCAACCGGCTCGTCCGCAGCGTCGTCGGGGGTAGCGATGAGGTCGCGAGGCAGTTTCTTCTTGTCCGGGGGGCGAGCGTGCCAGGGGGCCAGGTCCCGGACGTGGTCCCAGGCCGAGGCGTCGGCTCGCTCAAACATCCCCACGGACAGACGGCGGATGTAGGCGTCCAGGCTCTCGATGTGGGTGTCCCGCTGGATAACTTCGTTCCTCACGTAGCGAGGAGCTTGTACGGCGGCGCGCAGCGACAGTGACTGCTGCGCGCGGAGGCGAATGCGGCTCGACTCGCTCGTGAGGGCGAACCAAGCGGGCGCGGCGTAGGTGAGCCGGGTGCGCACATAAGACTTGTACACACCCAGCTTCGCTCGTAGTGGTAGGTGTGAGGAGAGCACTGGACGCAACAGAGCTCTGGTAGCGCGTACCTGTGCGACGACGTTGCGGACGTGCGGCCTCATGGAGAGGGCGCGGTCGATGGTGACCCCCAGGTACTTCACCGTCCGGGTCCAGGGGATGAACTCACCCTGGAGTTTGAGCGGCAGTGGATGGAGCTGTTTGCTGCTGATGAGAATTGCCTGTGACTTACCACGTTCACCGACAGTCGCCACTGCGATAGCCAGTGGGGGAGCAGGTCGAGGGAGCGCTGCATCTTCTTGGCGGCGTGGGCGGCGTTGACGCTGGTTGCGATGTACGCCGCGTCGTCAGCGTAGAGCGCCAGCTCGGCGCCCTCGGCGACGGGGATGTCGTCGGTGAACCTGGTGTAAAGCACAGGCGAGAGGCATGAGCCCTGCGGGACTCCAGCAGAGATGGTGCGGCTGTCAGACAGCTCCTGTTCCACTGCCACTCGGAAAGTCCGGTTGTGCAGGAACGAGGAGACCACCTTTACTACACGGCGAGGCGCTGTGGACGTTGTCAGCTTGTACAGCAGACCGGAGTGCCACACTCGGTCGAACGCTTTCTGGATGTCGAGGAATACTGCTACGGCGTGCTCGCGCTTGTTGCGCGCCGCCGTTATCCGATGCAGTACCCTCGACAACTGCAATGTAGTGGAGTGTTCAGACCTGAACCCGAATTGTTCCGGTCTGGGTGTTATGTGCGGTGTGAGATGCCGCAGCAGGAGTCTCTCGAACACCTTCGAGATCGTGGGCAGGAGAGTGATCGGCCGATAGCTCTCCGGCTTCAAAGTGTTCTTGTCCGGTTTGGGCAGCACGATAATGCGGCCCTCCTTCCAACAGGCGGGGAAGGCGCCTGTGCGGACGATCCCCGTAAACAGGCGCGCTAACGCTGCCACGGTACGGTGCGGCAGGTTGCGCAGCGCTGCGTTTGGTATCCCATCCGCCCCAGGAGCCTTCCGGGGCTGGGTCTGCCGTATGGCGCGCTGCACCATTCCGGGGGAGAAGAAGATTGGGTCCTCCTCGGGAGCTATCGGCGTGGCGAAGTATTCCCGAAGGTGTGTCTCTACTGCTGCGGCGTGTTCTGCGTCCACAATCGGGTTAGGCCTGAACTGGCCCTCGAGGTGGTCGGCTAGAATAGCTGCTCGGTCTGCTGCTTTGTAGCGCGGTGTTCCGTCGGCGTGTAGTAGCGGGCGCACCGGAGCTGGGGTGTTCGTGAGGCGACGACATAGCCGGTGGATCGACGGCCAGTCGTCGCGAGAGTCCTCGATAAGTCTCTCCCAGCTCTCGGCGGTGTGAGTTCTCAACTCGCCCTTCACTCTCTCCGTCAGCCGGTTGAGTTGCGTCTTCAAGGTAGGGCATCGCGTAGCTTGCCACTGTCTACGTAGGCGCCGCTTGTCAGCTATCAATTTGGAAATGTGTGCCGGCAGAGGGGGTAGCCTCCTCTGGGTGTTGATGGGTGGTGTGGAGCTGGCAAGGGCGGACTTAATAGCGCCGGCGAGTTCGGACGCGAGCGCGTCGACGTCGGCTGCGGAGCTGATAGGGCGAGTCGGTGTGGTGGTCTCCATCGTGTCCCTGAATTTGGTCCAGTCCGGTTTTGGACGTGGCGCTTGAGGGACGATACGGGTTGGCTGTTGCTGTGCGACGACGAGTACTGGCTGGTGGTCCGACTGTAGCTCGTCGTCGAGTACTTCCTGGTATAACTGGCAGCGCGAGTCGTTGTGCACGACGATGTCCAAGACGTCAGGCATGTGGGTTTGCGTGTCCGGGTAGTGTGTGGGTACCTCCGGACCCGCAACGATGTAACCGTGTGCTTCGGCATCGTTAAAGAGTCGTACACCCGGTGCGTTGGTGGTCGTCGAGTTCCACGCTGGGTGCTTGCAGTTGAGGTCGCCCGCAATGACAACCGGGTGAGGTGCTTGGAGGATAGTCCGTAGTTCGGTGACGTCAATGTTCACTGCGGGCGGCTTGTATGCGGCGTATAGGTGAAGATGCGCACCGCCTAGGTGCAGCTCTACACCCAGCGTGTACAGTGTGCTCTGCGTTCGTACAGGTAGAGGCTGGTGTACGACTCTTCGCCTGACTAGCACTGCCAGTCCGCGGTAGCGTGTACCGTCCGGCGTAAGTTCGTCCCTCCGATAAATGAGGAAACCCGGGAATCGTAGTTGGTCTGCAGGTCCCAGGTGCGTCTCACTTATCAGCGCCACGTCGATGTCTTGTTCCTGCAGGAGAGGGCGGAGCAGGGCGGTCTTCTTGTTAAGGCCGCGGGCATTCCAGTGAAGGATCCTCAAGGGCCTATTCATTGTCGTGCATGACGAGGTCCGCCAGGCCCTTGAGGATAATGGACACGATCGCCTGTTTGTCGCGCCCGGCGCTTAGGGCGGTGAGCACTTCGTGCAACACCTTGATGGCCGCTTGAACCGTTGAGTTGCCGCCGCTCCTTGGTCCCTCACTTTGTTGTGGGGCCTTCGCCTTCTTGCCCCTGGCCGTCGTTGGTTCGGCGGGGGTGGCGACCGGGTGAGCGGACGGCTGGGGTGCTGGTTGTGTAGGCGCCGGGTCGCGCTTCGGCTTCCTTGGCTTCCTCGGGCCGCCCTGGGTTGGTGGTGGGTCCTGTTTCGGGGGTACTTCCGCGGCGGCGGGCGCGTTTGCGCCTTCCTTCGCTCGCCTGCGGTTTCTCCGCCCTCTCTTCTTCTTTGCCGCGACCGCGGCTCCGCGAGCTGTGGGATCATTCGCCTCAGCCATGAGCGTCGCGCCTTGCGCGGTCTCTCCCTGTGGCTGAGGGTTTACCGGTACCGGCACTTTGCGCGGCTCGCCGGTGAGAGCGACAGTCCCGGCCTTCTTATTCCGCGCTTCCCGCTTGAAGACCGGGCAGTGGACGTGGTTGGCGGGGTGCGTCCCCCCGCAGTTGGCGCAGGTTGCAGGCTCCTCGAGTGGGCGCGGGCAATCTCTGGCGGCGTGCTCTTCGCCGCAGCGCACACATGCCAGGGGTCGGTGGCACTGGTGGCTTGAGTGCCTAAACTTCTGGCACCGATGGCACTGGGCTGGCTTCCTTTTCCCGCGCCAGTTCTCTATCTTTACACCGGGGATGCCGAGCATCTCCGTGACCTCGAAGATCCCCGGTGTGACGTCCTTAGTCCTCCTGATTATTGCGAGGAGGATGCACCCCGGTCTGTCGCGGCGGGCCCGAATGTTCCGCACGTATTCGGGCTCGTACCCCAACTCGCGGAGTTCTTCTTCGACCTCCTCCGGCGTCGTATTGAATGGGAGTCCGCGTATGGCCACCTTTAGGCTGCGTTCTGCTGGGAGGGAGTAACAGAACCAGGAGATCTTCTCAGTCTTTTCCAGCTCCGTGAGGTACCGCTGGATGAGACGGTACTCCTCCTCCTCTCTCGGGGTAAATCTGATGCCCTTTCCGAAAGGGCGAGCATTGGCGGTCCTTCCTAATTGGTTCTTGATCTCCCTCAGGTGGTGTGCCCAGTTCGGGAAGTGCTCCACGATCACCGGAGGGTAGCGCGGCTTGCTGGCGGCGGCGGCGGCGGTCGCGGCAGGCGCAGCGTCAGGCGCGGCGTCGGGGCGCGCGGCGGTCGCGGCAGGCGCGGCGTCGGGGCGCGCGGCGGTCGCGGCAGGCGCGGCGTCGGGGCGCGCAGCGGCGGCGGCGGGGCGCGCGGCGGCGGCGGCGGGGCGCGCGGCGGCGGCGGCGGGGCGCGCGGCGGCGGCGGCGGGGCGCGCGGCGGCGGCGGCGGGGCGCGCGGCGGCGGCGGCGGGCGCGGCGGCGGTCGCGCGGGGAGCGGGCGGCGAGCGGACGACGTCCGTGTACGCACGCGGTGAGTAGTTCCCCGGTGCGGCGGTAGAGGGCGCTGCGGGCGGTGGGCGGTGGAGGCGGGGGTCGCGCTGTGGCAGCGGTGCCTGACCCAGTAAGTCGGCACGGAGCCTCTTCGCTTCCTCCTCTTCTTCCTCCTCGTCGGGGCTCCTCCTCCGTCTAGCTGGTGAAGGGCGGGCGGCTGGTTGGTCAATGTCCATTGCCACAGATGGCAATGAGTGAGCCCGTTGTAGGTTGGCCGACATACACATGGTGTGTCGGCGGCGCTTGATATGAAGCACCAGGTCTGCTTTCGTATTGTCCGCGGCGCTCGGGTTTGAGTCCGCCGATGTCATTGACAGCTCCGATCCACTCCTGGATGAACAGGCGGAGCGCGGCGCGGGGGAGTCCTTCGCTGCGATGCGCGGCGACTTGGCGACGTAGTCGCGCGCGGTGGCGACGCGCGGCGGAGAGCTCGCGACGGACGAGCTACTCGACGCCGGCGCGGGCCGCGGCGGGTGTGCGCGGGGGGCGGCGCGGGTCGCGGGGGCCCGGTCTCGCGCGGCGGCGCTCGGTCGCGGCGGCGGGTTCGCGGGCGCCTGCATCACGGCGGCGCTGCGCGCACTCGGACGACCCGCAGGCGGGCGGGTGTGCGCGGGGCCTGCCCCGGGGCGCGGGGGGGCGGCGGTCGCGGAGGCGGCGACAGCGGAGTCAGCCTGCCTATGATGGTTACCAGATGGTCGGTTACCTGATGGTCTTTGGTTACTAGGCGGCTTATGGTCATTTATGGTTTTATGGTCACCCATGGTTACGTGACGGTCTGATGGTGAACTCGGTGTCACTAAGGACACCGGTGACAAGTCCTCGTCTTCGTCCTCATCGTCGCGTGAGCCCTGAGAAGGGCTATTACGACGCGACGACGACATAGCGGGGTCGCGCTACGGCTGCGACCGCTCGGCGACTATGGTGTTGTTTCGCTGGGTTTCTTGAAGGTGTTTGCTCCGTACAGCACATACGAAAATCGTATGTACTGCACGTAACAAACAACGTCGCGGTCCGTGCAACACTTCCGAGACTGGAGCTCTTCACTTTGTTCGCAGGTGCTTGCTAGCGGTGAGAGGTCCTTCTTCGGCGGCGGCGGCGAGGCGAATCCCAGAACATTGAACAGAACCTATTCACCTTTTATACTCTATTTACCCGTTGGCAGTGTCAAACGTCAAACCAATGCCTATTTCAAATTGGCAACATTATAAATTTAAAACATACAATCAATTTATGTTACATCGTCATCCGAACGTGCGACTATGTAGACGCGTTTTTTGCTAACGTTAAAATGAATAAAAATAATTACGACCAATAATTATTTATACCAAATCGCAGTATCAATAAGTAAATCGAAGTGTGTCGCGAGTGATTTGTGCATACCTTTTCATAAACTGCGAATATGAACTAGAAACATTTGTGTGGACGATAGTACTGAATAACATCCACAGTCTGTGCCTGGCTTTAGCCCTTTTGGCAAAAGCCGTATGACTTCGCGAAGTCCTCCACCAACACCAAGTCAAGCATCCCAAACTCTTGACCCAAATCCACCTGCACCTAAGAATAATGACATACCCGCTGAAGTTACACCAACCTCAGAGATCCAAAGATGAATGAGCACAATTGAGTCCTATTTGAATGAAATTGGCTCCATCACCTCAGAGAGCAAAATAAACTCTGACCAGAAGCTGCGTGTAGCTCACGAGTGCCGTAAAATAACATCAGTATCGGCACAAATGTCCACTCTGTACCAAACACTCAAGCAGAAAACCATTCTAGCTCACGCAACTACTCGCCACCTACAAGAAAAGCAAGACTTGACGAGTTCTTTGCAGCGGTTCAAAGAGGCTGTAGAAGAAAAGTTGAAACCAGCCGACCACCACTCCTTTGCTGTCATGGTGAAAAAAAGCGCAAACAATTTTGTCCGCCCAAACAATTTGAGCTCTCTTGCAATATATCCTAACGACAAGAACAAAAGTAGTGACGAAACGAAGTCCCTTGTACAAAAAATTATATCTCCTGAAGAGATGAAATTACATGTTCGTGCTGTGAGAAAAGTGAGGAATGGGGGCGTTATAATTAGCACCGACTCTAAAGGAGACATCGAAAATCTCAAGAAGTCAGAGAAACTTGTCTCGTCTGGCCTGACCATCGAAGAACCTACTAAACGCCGCCCTAGAATAGCTGTAGTTGGAGTTCCCGATACACTAACGGAAAAAGAAGTTTTTGAGTGTATTTACGAGGAAAATATAGCCGATAAGTTCCCGAACTCTACACGTGAGTCCTTTATGAAAGCTGTGAAACTGAGCCACAAAGCTGGTAAGAAAATTTGCCCACCTGTACCTACGTCCTAGAAGTAGCCGCTAACATCCGAAAATGTCTCATTAACCAGGGTCGTATTTATATTTATTGGACGTCATGACCGGTTAAAGACTTCACATTTGTGACTAGGTGCTTTAATTGCCAACAGTTTGGTCATGCAGCCAAATATTGCCGTGAAACTAGTCCCACATGTCATCATTCTGGAGAGCTTGGCCACTACTTTAAGGAATGCAACAGCAAAATTTCACCTCCTAAGTGTGCTACTTGTAAACGCTTCAAGAGGAAATGTGATCACTAAACGGGAGATATAGGTTGCCCGGCACGTAAATATGCAGAGGACAATTATATTAATAGCATAGACTATGAGGGCGCCTAAGAGCGTCACCGTTAAATTTTATTAATAGGCACTTAAAACTAGTTTATATTTTCTTAATTATTTATAAGGTATTTTATTATAACTATGGACAATCAAGTACTTATTGATCTAGATAATTACTGTGTATCAAATAGTATGACTTGTAAAATAGAAGAATGCAAAAGTCTATTACCCGAGTCTGATAAAAACTTAGTTATAATGACACAGAACATCCGAAGTATTAATAAGAATATACACGCCCTAGAATTACTCCTACAGACCATTAATATAAACTGTGACATAATTGTCCTAACCGAATGCTGGCTGCCTAAGCGGGCGTTCTGCTTACCATCTTTAGATGGCTACAACTCACACTCAACTGAGAACATAATTAACCAAAATGATGGTGTAGTGGTCTATACAAAAAAACACTTAAATGTTATTGTTGCAAAGGCACAAATCCAGGACTGTAATTGTCTACCTATTACAATTAATTCAGACACTGCTATTTTAGGAGTGTACAGACCTCCTTTGCAAAGTACTGATACATTTTTGCGATCTCTCGATTTAGAATTAACTAAGTTATCGGCATATAAGAATATTGTAATTACGGGGGACATAAACATAAATATTCTGTCCGGAAAATGTAACCTTCAGGGACAAGACTATTTAAATATCTGTTCTTTCCATGGTCTTCTGCCGGCGCACACCTTCCCTACACATGAAAGCGGATCACGCCTGGATCATTTCATTATTAAAACTAAGCAGCCATCTACCACTTTAGTTATTAACTCAGCTATCACAGCCCACCATGCCATCTTACTAACACTAAAATTATCATGTGAAAAACTTAATTGCATACCTAGCTATACAAAAGTAAACATAACCGGCCTTGAAAAAAGCATTCGTAATACAAATTTTGCCTCAGTTTACTTTTGTGCCGACGTTAACGAATCAATCTCTTACGTCATAGCTTCCATACAGTACGCAATTAGCAAAAATACATATACACACATTGTCGCGAAAATATATGAATTTAAAGCCATGGATTACTCCGGGTCTTCTCCGCTGTATTATTAAAAGGCACCTGAAAATGAGATTCTGGCTTTAACATATAAGCGATATAGAAACTTCTGCAATAAACTTCTCAAAAAACTAAAGGTCGAGTACGATACATCTCAGTTGAATAAAGCAGGTAACAACACTAAACTAGTATGGAAATTCTTAAAAAGGCGATCATTTAGTTCAAAATCATTTGAGCAACCCTTGGCTCTGCTCCAAAACCGACCAAATCCTACAGCAGCACTAGATGAAATCAACACATTCTTTTCCGACGTTGGCAAAAATCTAGCAGACAGAATCTCTTTTTCCGATCACTCATCTACTAACTATGCTTTGAATACCTCACCCATTTCCAGGCTTAAATCTTTTGTTATGCTGAATACTGATATAGACGAAGTTATTCAAGTCATTACTGGGTTAAAAGATACTTCTGCGCTGCGATGAGATAACATCCCCACAAACATAATTAAAAGGTTTAAGCACATTCTTGCACTGCCACTTACACACATATTCCAAATTTGTATGTCTGAAGGAATATTTCCAAAATGCTTAAAAAAGGCTATTGTGATACCTGTGCACAAAGCAGGCGACAAGAACTGTGTAAATAATTATTGGCCTATTTCTATATAACCAGTGCTATCTAAGATATTAGAGAAAATAATAAACAATAGACTAATAAAATATCTTGAAACCAACAACATTCTTTCAGACAGGCAATTTGGTTTTCGGCCTCACAGGTCAACAAGCCAGGCAGTTGAGCAACTCACTGACCACATTACAACTAATTTAGATAGTGGACAGCATGCTAGGATATTTCTAGACCTTGCTAAAACTTTCGACTCTGTATCGTCTTCTATACTGCTTAAGAAACTTGAATCTGTCGGTATAAGAGGTAAACAGTTAGCACTGTTTACTGATTACCTCTCTGACAGGTATCAATATGTAAGAATAGGCAACAACATAAGTAACGATGTCCCTTACAGTACATTTGGTGTACCCCAAGGAAGTATATTAGGAGCTACCCTGTTCTTGATATATATAAACGATCTTTGCAACCTAAAACTTCAAAATGGTATCATTATGTCATATGCAGACGATACAGCACTTATTTTTACTGCAAAGTCGCTCGATGAGGTATATGAACTAGCTCAACTTGGCTTCAACACTTGCCTATTTAAAAATTTGTTGACCCTAAATGCACATAAAACAAAGTACATTTATTTTACAATGAAAAACGATAGCAGACACATCTCATCTAACAGTTTAGTGGCTCACAACAAGTTGCATTCACATGCTGACACTGCATGCGCTTGCCCTACTTAAGAAAAAACTGATTATATTAAATATCTAGCAATCACGCTTGATACTAATCTTTACTTCCGCAAACATATCGAATTATTGTGTAAAAGAGTGCGGAAACTAATTTCCATATTTAAAAATATACGCGACGTTGTAAATTTTAAATTGTTAAGACAGGTTTACACTGCACTATGTGAATCAATCAATCAATCAAAACCACATGGGGAGGAGCAGCTAAAACGATCCTACTGCCTTTAGAACGGGCTCAAAGAGCTATCTTAAAGGTAGCAACCCTTTGCCCTTTAATTTTTCACACTTATGAGCTACATCAGTCCACCGGTGTTCTAACTGTGCGCCAATTATGTATTCTACGCACCATACAAAAACAACACACCCTTCTTCCTTATACATCAATCCCATCAGACAAAAGACGGAAAGATATAGTCTGCACCAAACCTCGAGGTAAACATGTTTATGTAAATATATAGATTCTTTGCTTTCTTCGGACCTTTCCTATATAATAAATTAAATAAAACCTTAAATTTATAAAGCATAAGTTATAAGCAGTGTCACCTTGTTGTTACAAAACACCTAATGACAATGACCTACTCTGATACAGAGAATTTGCTTACAGTAATAAAATAGTGTGTAAGTACCTACGCTAAGTTACAACAAATCATAATATTAAGTCTACTTTCTATTACATATTGTCAGTTCATGATTATTATTAGGTAAAATTATAGCCCATTATTATTATTATTATTTAAGATTCTTTCCTGAAACACAGGTGTTACAGCCTAGTTCAGGTAAACATTAAAATAGCTATATATACCAAATATTATGTATTAGCGTAATAAATAAAGTAACTACGCATTAATGTACCACAATTTAACAAAGGCACTCATGGCATACATTATACTTAATTATAAAATTTAATTATTTTTACTGTAATACTTTCGTATGGAACATGTGACGTTTATTTTATTGAATAAAGTTTTATTATTTATTATTTTATTATTATTTTTATTTATTATTTACAATATGCTTAGGCTATACATAGTAAATGATACAATATATATGGTTATATCTTGTTAGATACATATGTGAATGAGTCTTAAATCGATCTTATTGTGACTTAACCTAAAAACTAAAGGGCCTACCACACGCACAAGCTTCACCACAGTTTTGCCTGCACAAGCTTCTCGCATGAAAAAACTGTACACGGACGGCATTACCACACGGCACAGTTAAGTACGTGCAGGCCACATTCTTGTCGAAATCGTCGGCGTGGAAACAACAATGTTTCCCAGTGAAGAATTATTGTTTCTGCTACTATTTTTGAAGTGAAAAAAAGACAATGATTTTTTTTTATTATAGCGATAATTAAATTTTTCATTAATTATCACTTGCCTCGTGCCTCGGAGAGCACGTTAATCCGTCGGTCCCGGTTGTCATGAGAACATCTATGGCAGTCGTTACGGGGAGTCAGTACCCTCAAATATCCTGACACTAGTCTAACCATAGAATATCGCTTATCCCTTTGGGTTGGGGAGGTCAGGCGGCAGTCGCAAGTCAAATCTGGGTAGACTAGATAGCGGACCCCGGGCTCCGAAGCAACAGCTGAGGATGCAACTGGGAATAACGCCAGGATGATGATGATGATATTATGTACACAATATACATATATACGCTCTAAAAACATTACCCTACCGCAGTCGGGTAAAGATTGTTATAAGCGAGTAATTGGTAGCTAAGTACCTACCTATTACTCGCTTTTATCCATCATACTGAAGTATTCCAGATTCTGATAAACAATTAAGACCACACTGTATAGACTACCTACGAAAATCATTACCTTTCAGCTTTGCCGTAGTCGGGTAAAAATGAAATTTAAAGGATTGTGGAACCTTTCCTCATAGGTACACAATTTAATATCTCCTTTAATCAAATATTAAAGTTCTTAACTCTTTCATTTTATTTATCATTTTTTCATAAGCGTACCTAATTCTCTTTATTTCGGTCGGAATAATCTTTTGATTAATTTGCCATAATGCAGGCAGAGATTTATAAAGACTTAATAAAATTCACTTAAAAAGTCGCGGTTGTACATTCGTAAATCTGCCATTTTTAAGTGACGGACGTCCACGTATATGTACATCACCGAACGACAACTTGCCTCGAACTGCGGCTTGAACACTGAACGCCCAACCACACACACAGGCAAGTACGCGCAGGCCGGGCTTGCGCAGGCAAAATTTCAAGCAAGTCGAAAAATGCGCAGGTCGCGCTGTGGAGTTTGCACGTGATACAGTTTTACCAAACGCACGCACGGTGTTCCGTGTACAAACCGGCTTGCGCAGGCAAAACTGTGGTGAAGCTTGTGCGTGTGGTAGGCCCATAAGGTAGAAATATTAATGATATATATTCTAGCCAGATTTATAACGATTTGATATCCGAGCTTCTACTGGGATAATAAATAGGTACTTACAAACGGGACACACATATTTTAGACGTACTTACTTTGATATATATTTTTGAATATCTTTACAATATATTTCAACGAATCTATCACACTAATGTAAGTACCACAACTGTTGTTTTGTCGGTTGTTACAATTTTTTTTCTGACGCAACCGTTTTGGCGTCTCACAAAGGATCTTTTCGCTGATAACGTTTATCCATTTACTTGATCAGCATGTCTACCTCACAGAAGGCTAGGACATACTGCGGCGTTCCAAGAACTGTTACTCTCTTAGCATCACCGATCTATTACAAACGGCAAGTCAAGTCACGCTATGAGCGAAACCCCTTTTTAAAGTAAAATCTAAAATAACAAAACACAGTACAGCTGAGAATAAATAAAATGTGCAAGCACTATTTAAATACAAAATGGCACCATACCGTGTGTAGTAAATGATTTAATATTATAAAATTAAGTAAGCAGTGACATCGGAGTAAATATTACTTACGAGAAACAGATTAAGTAAAGGTTCGGTCCTTTTGGTACTTCGACACTTTTAATAAGGTTTGGATCTTATTAAATCTTTCGTAGAATTTGAGGTTACAGTTTTCTTTATTTATTTTTTATTCAATCTGTTATAGAGAACGGGTTTGATCATTAAAGAAATAGATCAACATATCACGGGAAAGAAAACGAGCTGATATAAGAAGAAAATATTTAGTTTATCAGAGCGTGTACCTGCACGGCTTGACAATATTAAGCCTTGATATTAATAAAAATAAAGGTAAACATAATATATATAGCGAAAAACTTTTGCATCGTATAGATAAAAATTGGGCAAGTGCGAGTCGGACTCGCGGACGTACGCACGCGCACTTGCGGGTTCCGTACCATCATCTATAAAAGAAAATCACGTTTGTTTTATGTATACTTAAATATTTTTTAAGTTTCTACCTGTTCATTAAGATCGAGTAACAAATTGCTTAAAAATAACGTTTGTTGTATGGCGGGGGCACATTTATTATTATTTAATGATTTATTTTGAAAGGTAATATTTGTATATTACCTTGTACCTACGTATTCTGTGAAAATTTTAAGCGTCTAACTGTATACCGTTGGTAATTTTGAGCAAAAATACGAAAAACACCACCGTTTATTGTATGGGACCCTTCATATTTTTTTTATTATTAGTATTTGTTGTTATAGCGGCAACCGAAATACATAATTTGTGAAAATTTCAGCTTTCTAGCTATCACGGTTTATGAGATACAGCCTGGTGACAGACAGACAGACAGCGGAGAGTTATTAATAGGGTCCCGTTTTTTTACCTTTTAGGTACGACATAACACATAACATAACCTTTTATCCCCGAAAGGTGAGGCAAAGGTGTATATTACACATCCACACTTCGCCAGTTATGTTTCGGTCCCAATGTAATAGGGGGCGAGCCTATTGCCATCTACCGGGCACATTGTTAAGCAAGCGATAATTAAAATTTTTGATACACACATAACTTCGAAAAGTCAGAGGTGTGTGCCCGGGTAACTGGGGATCGAACCCGAGACCATCGCCTCGGCAGTCCGATACGTATATGTCGGCGATACGCCAGGGTTATGGTGTCCAGACTACATTATAATAAAAACACTCACGTAATATAACTTGGTTTATTTTCGGACGATTTCTAGCACAGAATTGAAATAAAATGTGACCTACAGTCCTTTTTATACACTAACAGTCATTACACTTTATGTTTAACAACACTTCCTTTACAACATATAATTGAAATTACTTTACAATTAATTATCAAAAATCAACATTAATATTGATATGAATTTTGCACAACACCATATGATTTATTTTATACGAATAACAAATCTATTTTAATAATCAAACGCTGCTTTACAACATTCGCAACAGATGGCGCTATCAACAGGATGTAAATATAAGCGCATGTTATTTATTACCGTAAACATAAAAATAAGTATCAGAATAATGTTATTTAATACTATTTGATTTAACTTTGAAAGTTTCTGGAGTTATCTTAATAATTAAGCGATAAATTAAATACCCAATATTTATAAAACAGTGAAACAATACAGTGTCTTATATTCTAAAGTAGTGAAGTTCTCAGTTCTGTGTTCACAAATAGTTATTTAAATATCAATCTTAAATATTATTAACATTTTCGTAACAATATAATCATTATATATTAATTTGCGCCCATACGGCCATTCTGATCCAGCGCGCTCCTCGCGCTGATTATTTAACAGTTACAGAATAAACAGCATAACAAACAAAATGAATTAATATAAAAATTACATAAAAGTTTATTTACAAGGCTTCACCTAGTCATAGGATCTTAGCCTGAGGCATGCGTCACCCTCACGGGATCTAACAAAAGTTATTTACAAGGCTTCACCTATGGCTAAGCCAATTTCTGGCATCACCGACATAGGGATCTAGCGCACATAGGCATCACCCACATACGGGTCTAGCCCACAAACGGCATCACCCACATAGGGTCGATCTAGCCAACACACGGCATCACCCTTCACGGGATCTAGCCAACACACGGTCACCACAGTATATAAAGACATACAGAAAGACATACAGTAGTTTGACGTCTTTGATCTCGAAGAAAAAGCCGACAACGTCTAGACAAGGGTAAGGAGGCTAGGCCTGCCACATTTAAACAATACCTACTTATTCAAACACCGTCTATTTATTTTAGAAAAATATAACAATTGCTGCGCTACATGAATATTATAGTGTAAATCACTTATTTATTATATGAAAATAATTAACGATGAATAATTATTATAAAACAGTTTGCATTTAGTTTGCACTTGCGGTGACAGCTTTGCATACAAAGTGTCAGTCGGCACCTATTTCATACCGCTAGTGTCGTAGGAGGCGGTTAAGGATATGAAGCATTTTTTCAGATATACTAGGTGGTTATCGTACAAACCTAGTTAAAATAAAGCGATTGATATAGCGGTCGTTTAATGGATGGGCACCCATGGGATCAGCTTGCAGAGCCTATGTTATCGATATGAAGTATTTTGAAGATCTATTTTCGAGCAAACTACGTTAAGGTAAAGCAATAGACATCAAGGTCATTTTATGGATGGGTGACCAGGCTATAAGATTACTGAGAACATGTGTGGGGTTTGTAAAAGGGGGCCAAAAATTTGGTTATTTTTTAGCTAGGACGCACCGTTACCAAGATACATATTAATATTTGATAGGTACACTTACCTAATACGAAGGTACTAGGTTAGGTACTTATTGCATGAAATTAAAATTACGCTTGAATCGAATATTACCTTACAACGCTTATTTTCTAACGTCTGCCGTGTTGTTTACGTACAGTAATTACTACTTTATTCTGTGACAAGAGGATGCCCGCGGTTACACCCGCGTTATTTAAGGCTACTGCTCCGCTCCCGTCGCTCATAGCGTGATGTTATGTAACCTACAGCCTTCCCCGATAAATGTGCTATCTAACACTGAAAGAATTTTTCAAGTCGGACCAGTAGTTACTGAGATTAGCGCTTTCTAACAAACAAACAAACTATTCAGTTTTATATATTAGTGTTAGATTTGGCCAGACATGAGATATTGTAAAAAGTTAGTAGATTAGTGGGTACGTGCACATTATTTTAAGTGAATACAGGTATATACATACGTTTCAAAATAATATAAATAATTAAAATTAATGAAATTTTCATTTTTTGTGTAAGTAAATTGATGAAATCGCAGATTTTTTAAATGCTTATTTTTTAACTTTAAAAGAAGCATGAAGAATTGCAATGTCTCACAGCACAAGTCGTATGTACCATCTTAATTAATATTCATAAGCAAATAAATAACTAACGAACAAAACATAAGCACGCGCCAGCCCCCAAAAACATGTACCTAGTTAGGAACTAAAGTGATATACGTAAGTAGGTACCGCTCTTCCCGCGTCTCACCTCTTGTCGCCCGCACGATTGACCCGTCTAGACGCGTTCGTCGAATGACTGTATGGATTATTTGACTGTGGCATCACCCATCACGAGATCTAGCCAACAAGACCAGGATCAAGGATACGCATGGTGGCCAGCCAGCGTTTTGGGAAGGATGTTGGATAGGAAAAATAAATTCTACTCAAACACATAAATGCAAAATTTGCCTCATAAACACATCAATGCTTATACATAAAATAATCATCATCGTTCGTCATGATCAGTTATATCAATACAATGTAATTACATATGTCCAACAACGACAGTGGAGGAGGTAGAGGACCCCCACGTAAATCGGTATCTGACGAATCCTCCGCCCATACGGTTAAGCTGCTCATACAGGTGTTGATGTTGATCAACAACAAAGGTTAGCAAACAATGCTCGACTCCAGCACTCTTACAGCATGTGTGCGCGTAGCCCACAGACAAAACCACTGACGTCAAAAGGGTGGGCCACCGTCATCCATTCATATTAATCAGTAAAGGACCGCTCGTCCATCCTCTCTCCACACTAAGGTCAGGTCATCTGCTAGGATGTCATCATCAACCTGCAACACTCAAAAAACAGGTGGTGGGCAACATTTCCCACCCAAATATTAGTTCCATGAACCTTCGTTACTGTGAATGAAATAAAATTCTACTCTTACAAAGTGGTCCGGTCTATTAAGCTATATCTATATATCAGGCATGTTCAACCTGTGCATTGGTCTATAGTTATCTTAGCTAGAACAGTGTTGGAGCCCATATTTTACGCATAAGTTAAAATACAAAAGACATTGATTTTTCTCAGGTTCTGTCTGACAGTGCCATTTTAGATAATCAAATATAAAATCATCGGGATACCCATATTTTGCAGTTTTGATAAAACAGTTAAAACTTAATATATTAAAAATAAGTTTTATCCACATCAAACAGGAAAACAAAGGGCAAAGACAAAGAGAAGCCTATGTTTAGCCGTGAACAGTCGGACTGTTGGTGATAAATATGAAATAATTTCAAACCATGCAGATCCAAGGATTTCGAAAATACAAGTGCTATAATTATTACTCATGTAAGAACATGTTTAATCCAATATTGAATATTTTTAGGCATAGTGCAAGCTGTGAAATGGTTGAACTGTTTGCCAACTGAGCCATAAAAGAGAAATTCACAAGCTACCAATATTACAAAGCAAGAGTAGTGCCGTCTTATTTCTAAAAATGATTCCGCTCAGCTTATAAATTTACTACAATAAACCATAAAAGTTAGACACTCAGATGTTGGTATTTTACAATTAATTCAACATTTTATTTATAAAAATAGACCTTTCTTTCTGAAATGAATGTTTTTATTTATCATTTGTCTACTCTTTCATTATGTAATTCAACTTTAATTTTATGTATTATAAACTAACTAATCACAACTGAGTTCGAAATAAAGCATGAGTAGTCGACACAATTACTTTTATTGGCTAAGAATAAATACTGCTAAATGGGAAAAGAGATAATATGGATTGTCCCATTATGTTCTTTAAACCCACTTATCATTATCCTAATAATTATATTCCTAACTGTCTTGCGTCCCAAAAGAGCTAAGCAATAAGGTTGGCACTAAATTTTATTGGTTTATCACTAGTTGTCATCTTGAATATAGATGCAACTAAGTTTGCAAATGAACTCGCAAATAAATTAAATTGTATTTACCAAGTGTGTATTTACCAACACTAAGGCTTGGTATTTATAAAAGACTAGCAGTCACCTGCCTTAAGACTTTCAACCTAAAATGCTTAGAGGTGGACTATTATAGAACCTAAGTGAGTGCATATGTCCATAAAGAAATCTACTGTCCAGATCTCATGTTTCTAGTTTCAGTAGTTCGGGTTAAGCAAGGACTTATCATGGTCGGAACATATCATTCTATACAGGTATAAAATTAAGCGACAAATTTTAAGATATGTTGGGTTCCCTTGTCTTATTATATAACCTTAACTTGAGCTGCAAGTTGACAGTAACAATTTCAACAATGTTAAAATGAAATCATGTAGGCACCTTTTGGTGTCGGGTTGGAAAATCCTCATGGAGTCCCTCCGCCCCGGGAGAAGGACGAAGGGGACTGTCAGACTCTTACTGACTAAAAACCAACCCGTGTTCCTCATGTACCCGTGTGTCGGAGGGTAGGGATTCGCATAAGCATTCGTCGCTACCCTCCGACGGGTATTGGCCCGCCAGATGGTCAGGCGGGCCCCGAACAAAACTTCCTTGGCGGCGGATTAAGGTGTTGGGCTCCGCCGCCAAAACACTCAGCGGCCGCAGAGGATAGGAAGGACGGCAACGCAACACCGCATCTCATCTTCCTCTGCGGCCCCACCGCGACGCATCGAATGGCGCGCCCCCACTTGGTCGCGGGAGATAGGGCGCGCGGCAACGCAACACCGACACGCCTCTCCTCCCGCGACCGCACCCGACTGCGAGGGACAAACAGAACTGTCCCCCGCACCCGCACCGTTGGACGCATCCTGCGCAGGCCCCGTCAAGCCCACGCGGAGCGTCCCCTCCTGGATCCCTCTTAGCTTCACCGCGGATAACCAATCCACGGTTACTGAGCCCCTCCACCACGACAAGGTGGAGATCCCACGGGGAGGATCATGTAGGCACCTAGGGAGTCCACAAATATAAATAAAACCTATTTTGTAACCTTAAAAATATTAGCTTTAAAAATATGTAACACAAATTTATTTTTATATCTACCTTCTGAATATATATGTACCAATATAATAAAACTGAACTTTGTTTTGTTGAATGCACTTATCTGTGAAACTACTGGTTTTATCCAAATAATTATTTTTGTGGTGAATAGTCATTTATCAAGAGAGGCTTCATATAATCGCGCCGTTAGCCTCATGTAATGTGTAACCAAGGGCTATAAATAATGTTTCGATTCCTTTAATGTTTTACTATCGAGATAACCTATTGACTACCAATTGAATTCATATTCAGCACATCAATTAGCTTACTTAAACTGAAAGCAAATCAGGTAATTTATACAATGGATCTATATCAGAGCTTCAACTTGAAAAGGGCAGTTATACGGTTCTTTACTAATAATTATATTAGTAGAACCACATAACAACAAAGCTTTTTTCTCTTTCTTGTGTAGATAAGTAAGTTTTACAGAGAGTTACCGACATGGCCTAACGATTAATAAACAGACAAGAGTCTCAGCCGACGGCATAACATGACTATAAGTACAGAAGCACTGCTATGTACCAAACGTGGATAAACAACAGTTACCTATAAGTTCTATTTGGGGTGTAACGTTCGTAATTTTGGCTGTATAACGTTTATCTGGTAATCCTTACGGGGATAGTAGGTAATCGTGTAAGCACCATAATTTATAAAATTAGGATGTTTCTCAAAAACTGTAATCAAATCAGCTCTGGATAAATACCTCTGGTCAGTGCATCAACAGCCCGCATCTGCAACCTCTGGTAGCACTCAGAGCAGAAAAGCGTTCACGCCACAGCACACCCCGGTGCGTGCACCCCGTCGTAGTCGCTCTGTCACTCTCGCTCGCACGTGGCCTCACGTGAAGTGTAGACGTGCTCGCCATAACTCCGACACACCGTCTGGTCTCCGATCAGGGTTGACTAGGGCCAAAGCCAAACACGGCTTCCAAGCGCTTGTCGCATCAGTCTTCAGGTCATCATTGGTAATGGCAGCCAAGCCAAGAGACCCATCACTCTCGCGCCAACCGTAGATCCCGAAGTCTCTTAGGGGGCGTTTATCCAACCGCTGCTGTCGGCGACACGCCAGGGTTATGGTGTCCAGACTCCATTATAATAAAAACACTCATGTAATATTACTTGGTTTATTTTCGGACGATTTCTAGCACAGAATTGAAATAAAATGTGACCTACAGTCCTTTTTATACACTAACAGTCATTACACTTTATGTTTAACAACACTTCCTTTACAACATATAATTGAAATTACTTAACAATTAATTATCAAAAATCAACATTAATATTGTTATGAACTTTGCACAACACCATGTGATTTATTTTATACGAATAACAAATCTATTTTAATAATCAAACGCTGCTTTACAACATTCGCAACAGATGGCGCTATCAACAGGATGTAAATATAAGCGCATGTTATTTATTACCGTAAACATAAAAATAAGTATCAGAATAATGTTATTTAATACTATTTGATTTAACTTTGAAAGTTTCTGGAGTTATCTTAATAATTAAGCGATAAATTAAATACCCAATATTTATAAAACAGTGAAGCAATACAGTGTCTAATATTCTAAAGTAGTGAAGTTCTCAGTTCTGTGTTCACAAATAGTTATTTAAATATCAATCTTAAATATTATTAACATTTTCGTAACAATATAATCATTATATATTAATTTGCGCCCATATATACCACTGGGCTATCGCCGCTTTTAGGTACGGAACCCTAAAAACCAACTAAGATGGCAAACCTCGTTCTTAGGGCAAGTCATGTTGCTTACAAATACCTGGCAATACACGTTAACCCTGTCTACAACTTAATAAGCCCCAAGCGGAACGCACCATAAGCCACGTGTCAAGCGCATCAAACACGGTTACGTCAATTTATATTCAATGAATCCTTCGATACGTGATAATGAAAGCGTCACGTATTTATGTTTATCAGACCTTCATAATCGGCTTTGTTTAGACTTAATTATATAACGTCACGGTGCTAATATTGACTTCACAATATACATGAATAAATATTGGGTTGGTACGGCGTGTTGGTAAACGTTGAACTGTTATTTTTACTTGTTGCTAATCATAAAGGAGGTGAATTTATAAAGTACTACAAGAGAAAGCCTCTCTAAGTATTGTCTAATTGAAACACTACGCCATACCCATTTTGGCCTTCGTATTAATATGGATTTTTGGCATTTATGTTAATATGAATTTCAGTCTCTCTAGGAAAAGTTTTCTACATCCGATCCCTTTAAAACGACAATTGAAAATGCGAGATCCTTATTTGAGATGGTCGTTCGTTTGATAATACCAGCTACGATTTTTATGCAAACTGAATCCGTACCATGTCCCTTAGTTATTTAATTGAAATATATTTTGACCTTTGGAATAGAAGCACTGCTGCGTGTGCTCAAAACAAAATGGTGACAAAAGTCGTTAAAATTGAAAATTTGATAAATATTAAGGCGAGGTTGCAGTACAGTGCGTAGCTCGACCTCACCCCCCGCAAAAACAAAAACACGGCGGTGGCGTCAGCGAGTGAGCGGGGGGAGGGAAGGGGGGGTTTCGTGTGTGCGTGTGCCACAGCGCAGCGTAAAAAAAACCGTAGATGAGTTATGCGAACTTCAAAAGTGGCACATTAAAAACAGGCTACATGTCTCATTTGGCTTTAGTCGCGTACGCGCTGCGGTCGGAAGCGCTCGCTCTTTTTCTCGCGTGTGTGTACGTTACATTTGAAAATGCCGTCGTGTGTAATGAGATTTTGCACAAACTATAATAGGAAAATGACTAAAAGTTATGGAATTACTTCTCATTCATGAGTATTACAATATTACAACGTTTTATTTACAATTTATAATAAATTCAGTATCACAAATAATAGAGTGAATAAAAAAAATGGCATTTAGCGAGTGGAAAAGAGAAGCAGTATTGTGCGTGTTTAAAGACTAAAAAACAAAGTATCCAGATGGGACATTCGTAATAATAAAATACTGATGTGTGTTTTTGTCATGTAATAAAAGTGATTTGAGGCTGAATCAACACAATATATTATTATTAAAGAAATACAAAATCATACGTTAGTTACAAATATTGACGAATGATCAAAGTCCATTCACTTGTTCTTGTTTTTCTCCTTTTAGTATTAAACAACTAAGTAGATTGTACTGCACAGTTTTCGCTGCCGACCCACCGTACCCCTGGCAGTACCCCTGGGGGTATGGTGGGTCTTTCAAAGCTTACTCCCAGATAATATTGTTGTGTAAAGGTTTATTAATTTCAGTTCGTTAATTTCAAGTTCTACTATTTTGTGGGATCATTCCCAGTAGCCCTATTGAACAGTTCTATGATAGAACTGTCCTAATTCTATTAGCACAACTTGATGAGGACAATAGAACTAATGGGATAAGTAATAGGAAATGTCCCAGTCTAGTTCTATGTATGTTTTTACAAGTATATTCAACTACTGGGAATGATCCGTAGTGTCACGACATTGCGCTCATATATCCGGATGAATATGTACTATGTATTAAAATGTGTTAAACGAATGAACGTCTACAAAACAATTGAACGTCTACAAAACGTCTACCCTTGTAAAACATACATAGAACTAGAGGGAAATTTCCTATAACTGTTTCCCATTAGTTCTATTCTTCTCATCAAGTTGTGCTAATAGTGAGAAAAAAGTATCACTAGTTCTATCATAGAACTGTTCAATAGTACTAGTGGGAATGATCCGACAGCGCTAGGATGATGATGATGACGGGTCTTCAACAGTACCACAGATTACCTATAATATACAAAGCATTATAACCAATAGCAGTAATACCTAAACGTTTTATTTTCTAATTTATCTCCTTGTTGCACTATGTCATCGTACTAGCGCTTGTCTTCGCTTGTCTACACAAACTAAAACGTAAGTAGTACTAGTAAGTCATTATCATACGAGAGATAACACTGTTCAGTTAATGCTCAGCGTCCACTCATCGGCATCGTACGCATCGCATTTTACGGATCGTAGTATTCTTTGTATAGAAAGTCAAACAAGTGCGTCCACTGATCCGCATCGTACGGATCGCACATTGGCAATGCCGACTCGGATGCTCCGAGAGGCAACTTTTGCGATGCGTGCCGATGACGTCATACTGAATGTCGTGTATCTAGACATTTTGTTTTCTTTTTTTAGATGTGTTTGCATTTTCTTCCTCTTCTACTAACAAACAAGCAATAACGACAAATTGTTCTTCTTCGCTTTCTTCCATTCTCACAAATACATGTTCAATCACTGGTACTTGCGTCGGCAATCCGATCGCTGCCGACACAGTGGACGCAGTATGAAAGAAAATGCGATGCGTACGATGCCGATCAGTCGACGCTTAGCTTTAATGTCCACGTAGCACATTGGTACAACACTACGAGCATTTCAGCCAGGAGTAAGGTTAAGCTTTAAAAGGCCCACCATACCCCCAGGGGTATTGCCAGGGCTACGGTGGGTCCGCAGCGCACAGTTTTTATGTTAACGTACTGTTTTAGGTTTCCATTGAATGAAATAAATGAGAAGAATAAAATGTACTTTTTTAATAAATGTTATAAATAAGTCACATCGACTTTTTATTTCCCTACCTTAAATGAATTAATCAAATTTACTTTGAGGCGAATTGAATTTACTCAAGATAGACAAAGTGATCATGTCGCATCTGAGTTAAACGTAAACAGAGAATCCTATAGACTAAGTGATATTTTTGTCGCACTCACACAGGCAAAAGAGCAACTTATGCCGATGTAATGTAAAGAAATGAAACAGCACGATACGATTTTTTGTTTCACCGAGCGTGCCATTTTTTTGTAGGTGTGCTAACTACTTAGCTAAACAAAGTTTGACAGCTGACGTGTAGGCAGCTATCGTCTCCATAAAAAATAGTTTTACGTGCTAAAATAAAGTAATTCAAGCTATATTGTGTTGTGAACTATTGAGACTTGTGTTAAAAGCACTAAAATAACAATAATAAATTCTAAATAATTCAATAAATTAAATGTTTGGTGTTGCCAACTATTCTTTAAATAAGTACCCTCTTTTGAGGGTAATTAAAATAGGGTATAATATTTTGAGATTTGCAGTGCCTATTAAAAAAGTATATCTTAGTTTGAATGGCTTGTTTCAGTTTTCTTGAACATGAGGATTTATTTAGGCATTATATTTAAAAAAGATGGTGGCTTTATTTATCCTTCCCGTGATGTTGTCATAGTATGTAACTTGGCAGAAAGAATATTCAAGGTCCATTCTACTGAAGGATTATCATTCTTTGCCGAAAAAAATATGTTACAAAAACTTATTTTCACGACTTTCAAACGATGCCAGGATGTATTTATATTGGATCATTTTGAAAGTCGACCATTTATTGGTAACCATAAAGTTTTACTTATTAAGGCCATTGTCATGCCTTATTTTGAACTGTGTATACATCACGCAACAAAAGCATTTGAACCCAAGCAAAGAATTAGAAACTTTCATACGAAGCTTGTTTTATTCAAAGGACAATAATGTGTACAATCAAATATACATAAAAATTAATCATAAATAAATATGTTGTATTATTTGTTCACAAATCCAGGACGTACATACATAACCACCTATGAAATGGCAGATTAACTACCAACAACGAAATGTCAAAAACGATACCTTTTTTATGAATTTTGCATTGAAATAGCAACATATGACGTCATCACATTTTTGCGTCAAATAGCATACCTACTTATTTTATGTAAATTAATTAGAACAATTCGAAAATTAAGTATATCATCAAAATAATGAATGAAATTGGGATTGTATTTGAATATTTTATAGTATTGAAAAGTCGAGATAATTTATTTTTTACTGAGAAAACAACTAAATTAGTTTGCGTTTGACAGCATAATATTATCATCCTCGTATCTTATATCTATCCTATGCCGATAAAATCAATAAGGCAGTGTTACTTTTCGGACTTCATATTATTTTCTAATTGTATCAATAAATAGGGGTAATTTTTGCCTTACGCGGTAACCCTGAATTTAGAGTGACGTACTATGTTTGTTTCTTTCTATGACACGCTTTGCCGGTGTCTATAGGATTCTCTGTCTACGGAGTTAAATTACTGTTTGTGAATCGGTCAGCATGATGTGACAATGCGCGTCGGTACAGAGAGTATATGTTTATCTCTTTTTCGCGCTTGCGATTAGATGTGCTATCTCACTTACACTTACATTTCTTATCTTATTCTTAATGTGTCGTTTTGACATATTTATATTAGTGTTTCGTACGGTTTTCGGGATACGTGCCACTCGTAAGCGCCGGTTACCTTGTCAGTAACCTGTCTACAGATTCTTACTAGTATGTCTATGGTTTGAAAGATTGAGTTTGGAATACGAATTTCTTTGTACTTTTGCGAAAACGTAAATGCGGGGGGTGGAGGGGGATTTTGCGGAGCAACGACGTACGTCCGCCCTCAATCACGCCTAGACAGGCACTGATGAACGGCCAGCGAGCGATATAATGGTAACATTTTGACTATTTTCTTTCTTGGAGAAAAATGATAACGAAATTACGAAATCTGTTTTTACCATTTATTTTAAAATAAAGAGCTGTTTCTATTGATAACACTTTCATATAAATTCATTATGGAATCTCTAAGCAGTACACGTTTAAAATTGTGATTTAGTGCCATGTTTGACATTTTTTTTTATCGAGCCAATCATTCCAAATCGTGTTTCTATCTTTACGATTTACTAGAAGATATGTTCAACTTTTATACCTAAATTTTTATTCATTAAAAATATCATAGTTCATGGGACTTTTACACGTTCAAAAATCTTAAAAAGTACTGCAACCTCGCCTTAATGATGTTTCAAGTACTTTTTATTTCGAATATGATTTCATTAATGTCTCACTTAAAACTAAAATATGCCTACAAATATCTGGAAATCCCGATAAAGTAGTATGTGCCTCAACTCTCAATGTACATGTTGTAAATTTTATTCAAATATTGTTCAACTGTGAAACTTGGTTTTTGCCTTTTGCGACTGTTTCTTCTTGTTTTAACTATTAGCTATAATTAATTAAAGCAAAACTACAACATAAAATTAAGTAAATGTATATAATTTTAGTTCACACAGGGGAGGCAGTAGCAAAGGAGTTTTACACCTGACTTAGACGTCTAAACAAACAAGGAAGAATACTAGATTCAAAACCTTAGACACATGATTGGTATCGCTTCGCTATACTAGACACCGCGCTGCCTAAGAAAAATAGGGCCATAAATGAGGCAACTCATTTTGATAGTGTGTGTCAAGCAAAAGTAAAAAGACACATGCGTGAAGAACTGTGTTGTCAGCTTCTCAAAAGTTACCCGAGTAAATGGGAAAATATTTTATCCTGTGGTCTAGTGGATAAGTTATTGGTCTCAAAATCAGTTTAGAAAATTGTTAAAAAATTACAAATCATTAAAAGCATCAATATAATTGTGTATCGGTTAGGCGTACCGCGTAAGTTCTTTTATGATAAAAATGGTGGGTATATTATCCAATGATTAGGTCTCATTTTATTATGATGGTTTATTTTATGTACTAATAGTATTTTTCAAATTATTATTAGAAATAACCATAGAGAAAATAAGGTGTTTTTAAAACAGTGCTTTCTATTTCCATGCTACTAGTCCATATAAATTTAGTTACGCATTATTAATTTAACATGAATAGTCGTAAAAACTACTTTGAATAAAACAATAATCTTACACACTTAATTACACATTAATTAGGTAAATCGTGTTTATTGGGAAAGGTGTTCAGTTTCTAACAACTAACATTTTTCACCTTATTTGTAAAGGTATAAACATAAAATAATACAGAAAATGGTAAAATATATAATAAATTGGTTAGATAAAAGAAATAGTAAAATACAATAACTATAGATTCACATAATAAAATCTCTGAAAAATAAAATCTCTCTCTCAACTGTGGGGAAGTTGATTCTTGTACTAGCAGCAACACTGAATGGCGTTTTCGGTTTTTTGTAATTTTATGTTGAAATTTCAAAATTATTCTTATTTTACAGATAGTATGTGATACCAGAGACCTTACTATTGCAACTTGGCATTGTACAGCGAATTATTTCCGTAATTAATTTGGTTAATATATGCACCTGACACACGGCTGTCAGTGTGACAGGCTCAACCATGCCAGCTGACATGGATTTTTCTGGCTCATTTTACAAGTATGAGGGCTCCGTCTAGTAGAGCAGAGCGAGACCAATCATTAGTCTATGTTCAAAACTATAAAGAGTTGCAATAACTATTTGTGAATCAGACTTTTTTGTCTTACATGGATCGATCCAATTCATTCAATCAACATGGTACAGTATCGAGGCGACCTAATCCACTCTTTTATGCATACTTACCAATTTTTTTTTTATTTGCCCACACATCTATTAATTTAACGGGTCTCAATCATGGATTAATTGGACCACGACTGCAACAAGTATTTCATCTTTTGTCCAAATAATAGCACATAATTGTACCGTTAGATTAACAAACACCTTTTTGTATTCCTACTACTAGACGACTCATTTTTACATGTAATGTAACACTAGTTGCATAGTAGGGGCAACCTTGAGGCGATCTGCACAACAGAGGACGCGGCACTATCAACTAGCATTTGTATACGTCACCCCACCGTTTCATTCTTATCTCTGCGCTTTGTCATAGTGCTTCTCAACGCTCACCATTTGTACTCCTACGTACATTTATTGTATGGATATAAAAGTGCACCCCGTCTACGAGTAATATCGTAAGATATTTTAAAAAGCTTTTTATGGATCGCGAAGGAACTTTACTCAAACCAAATTTCTATTGCCAGTAGCGCTGTATAAATTTCAGACTCAACAACAAAGTTTATGATAACTATTTGATACTGAAACTATATGGTTTCTATAAAGCTAAGTGATATTAACCTGAAAGTTTTATTTTATAACGTTCGTCGCTAATCTTGTCAAATAACTAGGCGCCTATGAAATTACTATCGTCTACTTATCTGTAGTCAAATGGTGACTAAAAAAGATATAATTAATTTAACAGAAGTTATGTTATCGCTTCACAGAAAATATGATAGCAAAGAACAATGGCAGAATTTGGCCTGGGTTTGTTGTGGCGACCTTAAACTTCATATGAACAAAACAAATTGGTTTTTTTTCTACGATTTTTAATATTTTCACTTTGTCTCGTTAAAGCTGGAGTATTTTATGATGATAAAAAGCATTCCAATTGATTACGAATACTTTATTATTTGATTGTTGCCATAGACAATGGTGTGACAGGAATAGACGTGAGTGCTATTGCCGTATCGATTATTAAATAAGTAATCGATACGATCGACCTTTATAGAGTTGGTTTCGTTTAAAATGCAGTTATTTAATATTTAATCAACATTATATCAATAAGCTAATATTTTTGAAGCAAAACAATGTTTAAATCAAATAAAAACGTCACAGCATCGTTTTAAAGTTGTATCGATTTCACATAAAATCGATTTAAAATATGCAGCTCTACTTTTGTCTTTGGCTGTGAAGGTTAGATGCTACAAAATACTTCCGCGTTTTGATGACAATCTGACATATGTCATTTGATAATTCAAACGTACCTACCTACATTGTTTTACTTTCATACTATAACTTTCCTTTTACCTATATTGTTCATTCTTAACTAAAAATTTAAACACCGATATCTTCTTTTTCCACCTTTCCTGAGTGAAAATAGAATCATTTATAGACTCTGTTACTTACGCCAAATTTTTTGATATATTTTTTATTACTGTTCGCTTCAATTTAATTTCAGACATTTTGATGTATGGAGATCTGCCATTGTCCTTTATTACTATGAATTGGCCTTATGCTTATAGTTTTAATGCTACGATGAATAGACATATTCATGAACGCAACTTGATGTTATACAATTTGACATGGCAATATAAGGATTTTATTTTATTTTTTGACATCAATAATGTTATTAGTAATTTTACATTGACTAAAGATACTATGTATCTGCCACTATTTTATAAGAGACAAGTTGCTAAATTATTAGCATATAATATACAAAATGACACAGGTACATGTAGGGTATCCAAGAATTTAGTTTCTCTAAATAGTGCCTATCTTTATAATTCTTCTATTGAGAATACTGACACAAGTTCTTTAAACTTAAGAACAGGACAAAGGGTAGACATATTAAACTGACTGTAGCACATCAAAACATACAAGGTCTATCTGGCAAGGATTTAGAATTAGGTTTATATTTAGAAAATCATAGTATTAAAGTTATGTGCATTACGGAACACTGGTTTAAAGAATACCAGATGAAATTCATAAATAACACACAATACACAGTGCCTTATCTAGTAAACAAGCTATTCATGGCGGGTCATTGATTATTGTTTCAAACAGTTTAACATGTAAAGAACGGAAAGACTTAGCTAGCTTGTCTATAGAACGCACGGTGGAACTGTCATGCGTTGAGCTTGAGCAACATATTATTATATGTGTATATCGTCCTCCATTAAGAGACTTTAATTTATTTGAATCAGTTATTGAAGATGCAATTAGTAAAATTAGGAGCAATAAAAAAGGAATTATAGTTTGTGGTGATTTTAATGTTAACATTCTTGAAAATTCAATAATGACTTGTAGATTTTCAAAACTTTTTAAATCATTTAATTTGAAAAATTTATTGCTTGAACCAACTAGAATCACGGTAACATCTTTCACCTGTCTTGATAACATATTAAGTAATTGTATTGTTTCAGATAGAGTAGTTACTTCTGAATTAACTTCGGATCACTGTGGTCAATTGGCTAGGTTTCCATATTACACTGATAAGTAGCATCGTACAGAGAGTGTTGGTTAGGCCATTACTTAGACATAAGTTTAATGAATTCTGGAATAAAATTTTGATTGGAATGAATGCTATGAATCCTGATTTAATAGAAATAGATTCGCCATATAAGAATTTTAACAATTTGTTTAATATAGTTAACAACACGTTTCAGAATACTTTTAAGACTAAGGAGAAAGTAGTTAAAGAATCTCGAGCTTTTAATGAGTGGGCTACTGCAGGTATTTACAAAAACAGGGCAAAAATGTACGAGTTGTATGGTATGAAAAAATACAATTCTGATTTAAACTTCACTGAGTATGTTAGGAATTATTCTAAAATATTTAAAAGAGTGTGCAATAAAGCTAAAACGTTATTCGTTAGGAATAAAATTAAACAATCTTCGAATAAAGTTAAGGCAACCTGGCGAGCTATTAATGAAGCAACAGGTAAGACAACATTAAGTAGTAATAGTTTTAGTATTCTTGATAATAATAAATTAATTCATAATGACGAAGAAGTCGCACACACATTTAATAACTTTTTTGCTAGCATACCACTTACTACGAGAGAATTAAAATCATCAGCTATAGTTGCAAAAACCTATTAGAGTCTAGTGTAGAAAAATGTGAAGTAATTTTTAAATTCCATCGTATTAGTTCTACCGATATTATAAATACTTTTAAGTCTCTAGAGTCTCAAAATACAGGTGATCTCTGGGGCGGTTTACTATTGTTTGACAAAAAACGTAGGACAGAAGATCATTTTACAAACAACGTTTGAAAAACTAATCATTTGAAAAACTTTCATTTCGCTAACATATTACTTTAAAAACAATCATTTGACATAATACAGGTTTCGCAAATGTTTTACTTAGAAAATAATTGAAATGTTAAATACTTATTTAAAAAATAATAATTTGACAAAATAATTCGTTTGCCAAATTGGTGATTGTACAAAAAGTTAGAAGATAAATTATTGGATTTAAAAAATAACTAATTTCTAACCAAACGCGAAATTTTGGAATTATAATTGCATGGTTGCAATTTTCATCTTGGATAGATTATTTATAGGCAAGTAATAATTTTGTATTAATACTAATTCCATAGAAACTTAAGTCTTTTAAAAAAAAAATACACACTGCCTGAATTAAGCGAAATAAGTAGAATTCGGTTCTAACCTAACCTAACCAGCATTCTTTCAGTTGACCCTACACAAAGATTGTTGTATTATCGTAGATTTTGGTTAGTAAAATATTTACCAAGCAAGGCATTTTGTCAAATGTTATTTATGCTTTACGTTGTTTTGCCAAATAACATGTTTAAAAAATAATCAATTTGTAAATTAATGTTTTAGCAAAATAACTTTTTTATAGTAAATATATTGTGTCTAATGAGTAGTTTATTAAACAATAGTTTGTAAAATAATAAATTTATCAAGTATAATTTTGTCAAATGTTATTTGTCAAATGAAAATTTTTCATTTGTTTTTTGTCAAATGATCGGACACCCTCTGGGGCATTTCTGTTAAGGTTTTGACATGTATAATTGATGTAGTGGCTCCTTATTTAAGCAACATATTCAATAAGTGTATTAAATCTGGCAGTTTTCAAGATCTTCTGAAATATAGTAGAATAATACCTCTGTTCAAATCTGGCAGTAAGACTGATCCTAGTAATTATAGGCTAATATCGATACTACGTGCTTTTAGTAAGATTTTTGAAAAGATCATACTCAAGCAACTACTAAGACATTTTATTCAAAACAGCCTCCTTTATAGTGAGCAATATGGTTTTACCAAGGGTCTCTCGACAACAGATGCAGGAGTAGCGTTACTCAAACATATCTACAGTGCTTGGGAGAATTCCCAAAATGCTGTTGGTGTGTTTTGCGACCTTTTGAAAGCATTCGATTGTGTCTGCCATGAGACGCTCTTGTGCAAGCTTAGACATTACGGCGTCCAGACCAAAGCATTGGATGTCATGAAGTCGTACTTAAGTGACAGGATCTAATGTGTTGAAATAAATGGCTAAAAATCCAGTGGCTTACCTGTTGATTTAGGAGTACCACAGGGCAGCATCCTAGGGCTTTTTTTGTTTCTTGTTTACATAAACGATTTACCTTTTTACTTGAGAAACATTTGAGACGTTGTACTGTTTGCTGACGATACTTCTTTGATTTTTAAAGAAGATAGAAATAAGGAACACTTCAACGAAATAAACAGTGCACTCATTCAAGTGACTGAATGGTTTAATGTAAACAATTTAGTACTGAACGCCAAAAAAACAAAATGTGTTAAGTTTGCTTTGCTTAATGTCAGAAACCTTGGTCCTAACATAGTTTTAAATGACGATGTACTCGAAACAACTGAATCCACCTTATTTCTAGGATTAACACTTGATTCGAAGTTACAATGGGGTGCGCATGTTACATATCTCTCAGGGAAACTTAGCTCAGCTGCTTATGCCGTTTAGAAGGTTCGTAGGTTGACCGATGTCGATAAGGCTAGATTGGTTTATTTAAGTTATTTTCATAGTGTTATGTCATATGGCATATTGTTATGGGGTAGAGCTGCTGATATCGAAAATATTTTTATATTGCAGAAACGGGCAGTTAGTACCATTTACCAGTTAAAGACAAGAGTCTCACTCAAAGAAAAATTTAAAACTATTGGTATTCTTACTGTAGCGTCACATTATATTTATGCCAGTGTTGCATGCATGTAAGACTAAATATAAATTCTTATAAAATGAATGGTGACATACACAATATCAATACTAGAAATAGACATAAATTATGTGTTCCGTATTTTCGTTTGCACAAAACGCATAGCTCTTTTATTGGGCTCAGTATTCGCATATACAATAAAATACCAACTCATATTTTAGACTTGCCGTTAAGTTCGTTTCAGGCAGAAGTTAAAAATCTTAATATATATATTTCTTGTGTGCATGTGTATGTCACTGAACTCCTCCTAAACGAATGGACCGATCTTCATGAAATTTTTTGTGTGTTCAAGGGGACTTGAGAATGGTTTAGGAAAATGTTTTTTTAGTTAATTTTTAATTTGTAAATAGTTGTGGATTTTGGAATGTTTCACATTGGAACCGACGGGCTGCGCTGTTATCGCAGTGTCAAATCTTATATTAATAATTTCGTCAAGGAGTACATCGAAACCTTACCTGAATAATAAAACATAAAAAAATAAAGACGAGTCGACAACATATATCCGCAAATTTTGACTGTTGAGTATTTTGTTAAATTCTAATGGTTCTGACAGACAAACCACAGTCGCCATATTGGCCACTCTAGCGAAACGACAACATAACATTTTGAGTACTGCTACTACCAAAGAGTATACAAATACTACTACTAAGTTTTAAGTAGTACTAAGAAGTTTGTATGTGTAAATACTTTTTGCAGTTATATTCCTTAAGCAGTATTTGTATTACCCGGAACATAGATGATATACTATAACTAGAGAATCTCGAATTTACGTGAGCGAAGCAAGGGCAAAAGCTAGTAATCTTATAAATAAGGCATATTACAGTTTGAAGGATTATTTTGATGACAGGTGCGCTTGGAAGTAGTTGTTCGCTTTTGACCAGGTAAATAATTAGTAGTTTTATTTTATAGTGTAGTTAATTACGATATTCTCATTTCATACTATATTTTGCATTCATGTTCCACACCTTCATTATAACTTTGCGGATTTGTAAAATGTGGATAACTCATGGTCATGGGCTAACTTATAGGTTGTCAATTGCTTTGGTTTCATATACCGTTACTTTCTGCTTCATTCACTTCCATCATAGTTCAGCCATCTACCTTTCTATCGAGAATTAATTACATCAACGTCAATCGTTCCACGCTTGCTCGTCCAATGCGAGCGATCCTTTGTCTCCTTCGCTCCCCTCCCAAGGCACGCCTACAGAACAGTCTAGAATAATCCGTGTCGCGAAAAACACATGTACCGCACTGCCATATTTTTACCGCTTTATACCAAAAACTCAACAAACCACCCGCGAGTGAAGTGTAGTAAAACTGTATAATTTTGGGTTGGATCCAGACGGAGTGATAAGTGAATATTCAGGATTTCCGAAGAGACACCAGGCGGAACCATTTGCAAGGAAAGAGGACTGACGTACAAGGTAAGGCGTGTTCCCACACCCCCGTCTCTTATCCTTCCCATGATCCCAGTTCATTCACTTTTCCTTTCCTAGGCCATAAGAACCCACATAATACAGTCATCAATATTAATAATTTTCCCAAATCGCCTAGGAACATTCGGTTCGCCGAACCATTTTTTGATCCATACGAGTCGGATTCATTTACGTTTTATACGTAACCTCTCGTTTATATCTCTATACCTAGGCAGTTATAGCACCTAGCTATACTACTAGTCCATTTACACAACCGTTACATGGTTATTTCCGCACGCATCAGTAGGTAATATACTTTTATGTAGCTACCTACTTACCCAATTATTATTTCTGGAACTATCATAGTTGTCTTGTAAATCTCATATTTCAAGCACCTTTTAATTCCACCGCCTTAAAGTGTTGCCTACTTAGGTAAAATAATAGGTACTTTAGGCATTCTTATTTTGATTCGGTCTCATTAGCTTATACTTACGTAAGCATGGCACAACAAAAGAAGCCACGCGTGTCTGAAGACAGAGAGCTCACAATCTTAGAAGCAAAACGTAATATTTTATTTGAGCGTATTCAAAATATTTACGAGCGCTCAAAAACCGCCGCCGCTTCTGATATTGATAGGGAGTCATTTCTCAGTAAGTTATTATATGACAGTAGATAGTATTCGAACAGATTTTCATAAGTTGTTAGACGATTATAACGCAAGATTGCTTTCTTCTAATCCTGATGAAAAACCGAATTATCAGGCGTACACCTCATTCGAAGATCTTTATTGTATCATTAAGCGTATACAATCACAATTAGAGGGTAAATATTCGGCACAGCCTGTTTCAGCGGCTCGCACGCCGAGATTACCGCCAATCGAGATTATGTCGTTTGACGGAGATATACGAAATTGGCGTTATTCTATGCGAGTTTTAAGTCCACAGTGCACGATAATGGTTCTTTGACAGATGCTGACAGGTTGTACTATTTAATAGGTAAACTGTCACCGAAGGCCCAGTCCGTATTTGCAGGTGTCACACCCTGTGCTGAGAATTATCAGGTCATATTTCAGTCACTACTTGATAGATATCAATATACTCGTGTTCTGGCGTCTATCTACTTTGATCAAGCTTTAAATCTTAAACTGTCCGGTGCCGCGTCTGTCTCGAATTTCCAGCTGTTTATCGAAAACTTTGTTACCGCGGTTAATTCTCTTAGAAACTGAAAATTAGAAGATCTTTCCGACTTTATGTTGCTTCAACTCGCTTTAAAAAAGTTTGACACTGAAACAATTCGTGCTTTCGAAATGACTGAACGTAATCATAAAATACCTACACTATTGAAATTAAACTACAGTTTACGGATTTTATCGCGATGTATTGGTTTCACTAAGTTATTACATTTGAAACTAATGATCTAGAAACTATATTTTTAATTTATTACTAGCCGACGTTTCGAATTCTTTACAGAATTCATGTTCACGGCAGACTGAGGTGATATTTGTCTTTTTCCTGAATGTGTAAGTTATCTCAAAGTACCCGAACATTTTTCATCTACTGGTGTTACTATTTACGCAGAATGAGCTCACAGTGTCCTTAGGTCTTCTGGTGACTTTGTTTCCAGTAGATGAAAAATGTTCGGGTACTTTGAGATAACTTATACATTCAGGAAAAAGACAAATATTACCTCAGTCTGCCGTGAACATGAGTTCTGTAAAGAATTCGAAACGTCGGCTAGTAATAAATTAAAAATATAGTTTCTAGATCATTAGTTTCAAATGTAAAAACTTAGTGAAACCAATACATCGCGATAAAATCCGTAAACTGTAGTTTAATTTCAATGTGTAACATTCGCGTAAACCCAAGAAGATAATACCTATACTAGATAGTTTTATTTCATTCATCAAAGATCAGTGTCGAATATTTCATAATCTAGTTCATGTAGCTCGTCTAATAATAGCAATAGCAAACAAAGGTCGAATAAAGCGCGAAATAGTAATAATAACTCGGTCCCTAATCCGCAATCTTACGTAACATGCTCGGAATCTAATATTAATAATTCACAGAAATGTCTGTGCAGTAATATAGTGCACGACCATTTCTACAAATGTCCCACCTTTAATGGTTTAAATCCAACTGCTCGTTTCAAGTGCGTGAAAGATAACAAAGCATGCATTAATTGCATAAGTATAAAGCATAAAACGAGTGATTGTTCTAGTAAGACGAGATGTCGTTCATGTAATCAGCGACACCACTCATTGTTGCACTTCGATAAAGGTAGTCCGTTGTCAAGCCAAGCCGCTAACCTTGACACACTTACGTCGCAAGTGCAGGCCACGATAACTGCGCCTTCCACGACTCAGAACAAAATATCGTTGTGTACGACATCCATTGCGCGGGCGACGCGCACGCGCGGACGGCCCTCGCGCATCTATAATGATCAGCGTGGGGCCAAGCCGCAGTGTATGGCGTCCAAGACGGTACTGTTAGCGACAGCGCAAGTTATCGTTTATGATATTAATGGATCGCCGCACATGGTACGTTGTCTGCTAGATAGCGCATCTCAGAGCAATTTCATAACTTTTGATTTTTTCAAACGCCTCGGATTGTGGAATAACTTTAAAAATACTGACTTAGTAGTCAAAGGGATCGGCGGTTCAGAAAAACATTGCAAGGGTTCCGTAGATGTTAAAATACATTCGCGTTTTGATAGGAATATTAACTTTAGCATTTCTTCGCTTATCGTGGAGCGTATCACGGACGCATTGCCGAACGCTAATGTAGACGTAGCATTACTCACTCACCCCGACTCATTGCCGCTGGCAGACTCGGAGTTTGCGAATCCGGCAGACATTGATGTTTTGATCGGAGCTGCAATATTCCCGCACTCGCTACTAACTAAATTGGTACGTAGTGAGCAATATAACTTACCGCCCGCTGTTGAGACGGTATTTGGGTATGTGATTATGGGTACCGTACCTACGTTACATACTTCTCAATATATTACGTCTTGCTGTTGTTCTGTTCTTCAAGAAAATAATATTGATTCTCTTCTCAAGCGATTTTGGGAGTTCGAAGAGATTACTGCACCGCCCTCGATGAGCCGTAAGGATCTCGAGTGTGAACAACATTTCCGCGCTACCACTGTTCGTGACGACAGTGGCAGATACGTTGAGGCGTTGCCATTCTATGGTGAACCTTATTCGTTAGGCGACTCGTACGCTGCTGCGCTTAGACGTTTCCATTGTTTAGAACGTAAACTTGATGCATCACTTAAGATACGCAGCGCCTATAATGACGTCATTCGTCATAGATAAAGGTTTTTTGAGTGTAGTTGTAAACAACGAGGGCAGCTCTCTTCCCTCATATTATATCCCGCATCACGGCGTAGTTCGCGAAGATAAAACCTCTACTAAACTTCGTGTGGTTTAAGATGCTTGTTGTAAGACTACATTGGGTCAGTCGATTAATGACATTTTGCATGCCGGCCCTAATCTACAGGGTGATTTATTTAACATCATAATAAAGTTTCGTCTTTTCCAAATCGCTCTGTCAGCTGATTACCGCCAAATGTTCCTCAATATCGCCGTTTGCGAATCTGACAATAGATTTCAACGAATTTTTTATCGTTTTAACAGTAAGGAATTTTTGTTTGTGTATCAGTTCAATCGTGTTTGTTTTGGACTCAAGTCTAGCCCATATCACGCGTTACGAGTTGTTCGCCAGTTTATCGCTGATGAAGGCGATCACTTTCCCGCCGCAGCAGCTGTTCCTACTTCCGCTTTGTATATGGATGACATTGCCTGTAGTGTCATATCCGCTCCGCTAGCAATTTCGCTTTGTGAAGAGCTTATTCAGCTTTCAAGCGAGGCCAGTTTGATCTTGTCAAATGGACAAGCAACTCTAAGGAGGTTCTCGCACGCATACCAGAGTCTCATAAAGCTTCTCCAGACATTGAGTTTGAGAAGCCTGTACCGCATAAAGTTCTCGGTTTACGCTGGGACAAATCTTGTGATAGTTTTCGGTTTGACGTCTCACCGCCAGATGATAAGTGCACCAAACGCACTATGCTGTCCACAGTGGCTCGACTATGGGACATAATGGGTTTTGAGGCTCCCACAATTTTGTACGCCAAGCTCTTGATCAAGGAACTTTGGCTATCAAAGTGTGAGTGGGATGAAACCATATTGTCGCCGCTTGGGGCCAGTTTTGTATTGAGCTTACCGCGCTCAATCAAATTACTATTCCGCGTCATCTTGGGTTGGTAGATGGATATACCATCAACTTAATAGGTTTCGCTGAGGCCAGCGAGCGTGCTTACGGCGGAGTCGTATATCTGCAAATCCGCATTGGTTCTAACTACTCGGTGCAGTTAGTTCGTGCCAAGTCTAAGGTCTCGCCTATTAAAACCATTTCGGTCGAGAGGCTGGAGTTGTGTGCTTGTGTTCTGCTGTCTCAGTTGCTCCACAAGGTTCAAGACACGGTTTTGCCCCACTACCCTATTAATAAAATATACGCATTTTCTGACTCCAAAGTAGTGCTCGCTTGGATTTATTCATCTCCTCACCGCTGGCAGACTTTTGTCGCCAACCGCGTCAGTAAATTGATTGAACTTGTTCCCGCTACTTGTTTCAATCAAGTCGCGGGTACTGAGAACCCCGCTGATTGCTTGGCTCGTGGTGTCTCTCCACTTAATCTTCTGCATCATCCATTGTGGCATCGTGGACCTTCTTGGCTTTCCCATGATCCGTCAGAGTGGCCCATGCAACCCTTTGACCACAGTGCAGAAGACGAAGATGTACCCGAACGGAAGTCTGTTTCTTATCCCGTGATTGCTGAGGTTGCGGAGTCTCCGATCTATGCACTCGCACTACGCATGTCAACGTGGTCTAAGTTACTCCGCGCCATCGTTTATGTCTGTAGGTTTCTTAGGCACCTACCTAATGGGACTTTTGTATCAAGTACTGATATCAAATTCGCAGAATGTAAGTTACTACGAGCTGTACATGCTGTTCATTTTAGTAACGACATTCAAAATTTGAAAAACAATGTACCTTGTTCTCCCGCTATCCTTAGACTCAAGCCGTTTCTCGATGAACACGGCGTCATACGCGTTGGGGTTCGTCTGCCAAATTCGGATGAACCTAATAACTACAATCATCGTTGCATTCTGCCGCGTCATGACCATGTTGTCGACCTTCTTGTTGATTTTTATCACAAAAAGCACCTCCATGCTGGTCCAGAGTTGTTTATGTCCTTACTTAGGCATAAGCATTGGATTTTAGCCGCTCGACGAATAATTCGTCACAGAATACATAAATGTAACGTGTTTCAAATTTCGTCCGCGTCCGACTTTCCTTCCCATGGCAGATCTTCCTAGCCAACGCGTCAATCAAGTTGATAAAGCGTTTACACATACCGGTTGTGATTACGCAGGACCGCTGCAGTATACGCCAGTGCGTGGTCGAGGTGTTAAAAGCCGCAAAGCTTGGCTATGTATTTTCACATGCTTCACGACGCGCGCTACGCATATTGAAGTTGCGACAGATTTAAGCACGGTGTTATTCCTTGCAGCCCTAAAACGATTTCTCTCACGGCGCGGCCCTATACAGTGTTTGTATTCGGATAACGGCACTTGTTTCGTGGCAAGCTCTTATTTACGCGACCTCTATAAGTTTCTCAGGGAAGAATATCGTACTCGTCTTCAGAAAGAACTTTCTATAGATCATATTGACTGGAAGTTTATTCCACCAGCATCACCACATTTCGGTGGATGTTGGGAAAGCATGGTCAAAGTAATTAAAACGCATCTCTTCAAAGTTATAGGTCGACAGATCCTCTCTTACGAAGAGCTTTTAATTGTCCTTGCACAAATCGAGGCACTGATCAACTCGCGTCCGCTCACGGCATTGAGTAGTGACCTTGCAGAACCATCCGCGTTAAGCCCTGCACATTTTTTGAACACAGTGCCATTATCGTCATTTCCGGCTCCTGAAGCAGACTCTTCAAGCTTGCTTCAGAGACATACTCTGCTGGATAAACTCGTGCAGTCGTTCTGGCGGCGCTGGCGTGCGGAATATCAACACCAGCTTCAGGCTAGATCCAAGTGGAATAGTCCTGCATCCCCTATATAGGAGGGTACGTTGGTCGTCATAATACATGATAATGCTCCGCCGCTTTCGTGGCCGTTGGCCATCGTAGAGAAACTGCATACTGTTACGCCATCTATCGGTGAATGGGGATACTAGAAGAGATAAATAATGCATTTATTTAAATAACAAAATAAATTAATATTAGGATAACACAATTATAACTACTTAAATACTACAACTAAAATTAAATTAAAATATTAAAGTACAATACAAATAAATAAAAAAATATGTATATTCAAAGGGCGTCGTGAAAGTCCTCCACATCGCCGTCTATTGGGAATGTGCCCAGAAGACTGGCAGCATTGCCACGCTGTATGGCAATGCTAATTTTTTGTGCTAGATACATGCCAGCCTTCTGGTCACGCGAGGCGTCGACAAGTCTCTTCGCAAGCTCTCTATAGAGAGATCTAGCACTTGGACCCCATGACCCCAACGTTTCGACTCCAAACGGCTCAAATACATAATCCCCTACGAGATTTACGTATTTGCGCCGTTTCAGAGTCTCCGCTGTGGCAGCAGCAGAGCCCGCACAACCCGCTGTGCTAGGAAGATGAGATGGCGCATGGGTATCGACACACGTTGCGTCCCATACCAAAGGCCTACCCAACTTCCAAGGCAGTAGAGACATTCCATCTGGTCTTTTACCATCGTTGCGTGCCAAACCCTGAGGTTCAAGTTGGGCTGGAACGCCAGCGGTGACAAGAGCCCGACGGAGAATGTCATTCAGGTTGCTATGTCGTGAAATACGACCTGCGCTCCTGCTGCATGATAGGCCATGGTGACCAAGGCTGTCGACCGCCTCCCCACAGTGACAACGATGTGGAGCGACACACGGCGCACCTAAACGGAGGCAAGAAGAGATTGAATGTATCGGTGGTTTAAAGGTAATTCGGCTACTCTGTACTAGATGGCGTTGCTGTATCGAGTAATCGACTGTTCGAGATTATTTCGACAGTTTTGTAGAAGCATCTAGAATGCGCTAGTGATGTTATCCGGCCAGTATAAATAGAGCACGAGCGAACGGAACGGACAGTGACAATTGAAGATCGAAGCGATAAACAAGAAGCGAAGGGAAATAATTCGGAAGTGTTTAGTGGTGTTTTTATTAGTGTTGAGAATTAAGTGTGAAATAAGTGTGTTTTTACTAGTTGTGTAAATAAGTGTGTATAGTGTTTGTGTATAAATAAAGTTCAGTTTAAGCGGCATCGTGAGTTATAATTTATCGTTGAACCCCAGCTCGTAACAATACTTCCAAGGACGATACAACCCACGTTGTTACCGTGAAAACCGCGAAGGGAAGCTACGTGCGCCCTGTTGTACGTCTCTGTCCGCTTCCAACTCAGTGAGATCTAGCCTGAAGTTGGATCTACTTCTTAGTTTAAGTATTTAGTTTGTAGTTTTCGCTATTATTGTGTTTGTAGTTTTCGCTAAAGTTAATTTAGATTAATTTTATTATCATATCGCTGTCTTAGCCTATTGATGGGTTATGCGGTAGTATACCCAACATAGCTAAGTTCAATTTTATTTATTTTTTAAAGGCAACCCTTTAGGGCCGGGGGGATATGGTAGCGCCATCTACCTTTCTATCGAGACTTAATTACATCAACGTCAATCGTTCCACGCTTGCTCGTCCAATGCGAGCGATCCTTTGTCTCCTTCGCGCCCCTCCCAAGGCACGCCTACAGAACAATCTAGAATAATCCGTGTCGCGAAAAACACATGTACCGCACCGCCATATTTTTACCGCTTTATACCAAAAACTCAACAAACCGCCCGCGAGTGAAGTGTAGTGAAACTGTATAATTCTGGGTTGGATCCAGACGGAGTGATAAGTGAATCTTCAGGATTCCCGAAGAGATACCAGGCGGAACCATTTGCAAGGAAAGAGAACTGACGTACAAGGTAAGGCGTGTTCCCACACCCCCGTCTCCTATCTTTCCCATGGTCCCAGTTCATTCACTTTTCTTTTCCTAGGCCATAAGAACCCACATCCTACAGTCCACAATATTAATAATTTTCCCAAATCGCCTAGGAACATTCGGTTCGCCGAACCACCTACATTAAAAAAGACGTAAGTGGATGCTCCTATTTCACCATATTTACTTTGGGAGGCTTACCATATGAACATCATTTACTGCTTGAGTATGATATCAATAGTAACTAAAAATTTTACTAGTAGATGTCTACAATGTGAAACAGTTGCAGCTCCTTACAAAAATAAAATGTACAACTATTATTATTTGTTTGAAAAGAGTGGCCATAAGTAGTTTTATTGCCCGTTCTTTCTCGTGGTTCTACCTATTGCATTGCGAACGTGGCAGTTTATGTAAATGTAGAATCATTAAGTAATTAACTTAAATTTTGACGTTCATAAGCGTCACTTTGTGGCCTAGATGAATAAATGATTTTGACTTTGACTAGAAAAGGATACATTTTCATCATAAGTAAGCTAACATTTGGGATGTATGTCCCTTTTAGGTGTACACTAAAAAAAGTTTTCCCGAATTTCGCACGGGCTCGAGAAGAAATGGTTAAATTAGTAAATGAGCGAGCGTAGCTGCGGGCATCCTCTAGTTGATATAATAAAATCTAAAATAAATTGCCATACGACAGATTTGTTTTATCAACATTTTCCTTCAATTTGTTTTATATATGTTTGTACTTGCAGCATTTTTGTTACCACTAGTGTAACATACTTAGATTACATTTTAGACAACTTATGGAACCTATATGTATATATAATACTTAAAAAATGTACGGAACCCTATCCACGCGAGTGCAACTCGCTCTTGTCCGGGTTTTATTTAACTACACAGTATTTTTAGACTAGCATATTTGATATACAATTGCAAACTTTTATGCCTATATAATATTCCGGTATAGAAATGTAAAATTTCCCTAAAGGCCATAAAACTTTTGATATGATTTATGAAGTCGCGAAACTTTCCTCGATTCATTCATGATCAGTTTCAGCTACAAAAATCTAATCTTAAAATTAGTTCCGTCATGTTCAGACCTATCTGAACTTTGAATTGGAAGAAGATATCATGCTTCAATGGGCAGTAAAGTTCTTAAACACTTAGTATAATTAAGCTACTAAAAATTATATTAGCAACTTTCAATTTTATACCATTTTAATTTTAGAAGTCATTAACTAGCTATTTTGGCACTGACTCAAATGTTGTTATTGGTATACAGTGGTGGGAGTGATTGACCTTTTACCATCCTATTTTTCCAGTCTGTTTTATTTCAATTATTAAAATTTAAGCATAACGACCGATTTTCAAGAAATCAATATCGAAAAATAAACACATCATATTGCAACTTACTCCTAGAAATTTAATCCTTTAAACTTTAGAACAAATATTACTCATACCGTCCTTCTATGTACTTCAGTTCCACAAAACTTCGCTAGTGCTTCGTTGTGATGATAATATTTGACACCTTGTAAGACGCTTATAAGAGTGTCGACATCACACTCTCATATTTTGCTCTGCACACGAGAAAATATTGCACAAGAACTTTATTTTGTAAGCATTAAAAAAGGTATTTTATTTTGCAGTATTGCTGACGAGAGATCTACTACTATTAGTACGTTCACGTTTCCTACCGTCACATCGCCGGAAGGTGAAAAATTTATTCACTTTCATTACTTTTTTGTTATACGATAGATCTTGTTATAATGAAACGACAAAGTCACATATTTTTACTCAGGTGTGAAGCTAACTTCACACCTGAGTAAAAATATGTGACTTTGTTGTAAACGTATTTAACTCTACAATGAGTATATTAGGGGAAGTTTGAAAGTTGCACCGGTGCAAGAAAAGCTGAAAGGATATCGTCTAGCGTGGTATGGGCATGTTATGAGGAGGGATGAAAAGCATGTGACTAGAAAGGTGATGAATATTAGAGTTGAGGGATATAAAGCAAGAGGAAGACCAAAGAAAAGATGGAAGGATTGTGTGAAGGATGACATGAATGATAAGGGAGTGAATAATCAGATGACGGCCGATCGGAGAGAATGGAAGCGAAAGACATTCTGCGCCGACCCCAAGTAAAATGGGAATAGGGCAGGCAAAAGAAGAAGAAGAAGAAGAATGCCTAAGCATTGTAGAGTTAAATACGTTTATTGTAAATAACTTGAGTCAACATAAGATCTGATAACTTTTTAACCATGCGAGCCATAAGATCTTGTCTCGTCTTGGCAATATTTTATATGAAAATGTTTCTCTTTCCTTTAATTTATTTTCTTGCTTTCTGTGGCATGGAATTAACGACGTACGATCATGAGAATAAAATATTCATAAGAATATGATCGGTAAAACAGTCGAATCGAGTCTTCGACACACCACATCATTATTATTCAGAAACAAAGATACTTCTTGTTTTAAATAAAACAATCGGTGCTTTAAAGAATTTGGCAAAGTAGAACATGATTTGTAAAGTGTCCTTATTGGATTTTAAAGACAGACAGGTCAAAGAAAGCTGTATTTTTTTTAGAACAAGTAATATCTTTATTAATTAGGAGATTTTTTTGGGTGAGTGTGTGGCCGTCTCTGTTGCTGGAGTTTTTAGATCCTCCTTAGGCTTTCGAGATGACACAACGATTCTTGCCCTGAGATAAGAACAGGGGCCAACGACTGTGTGTGCCCACCAAAACACGATGGCGTATTGTACACGTATTCGTATTTAAATGCCTCAAGACCCATATAAGACGACTTCTGCAGACGTTGTTTCAGTTAGCCCATCAATTACGAAGGATAATTCAAGTCACACTATGAACGCTACATAATATATTTGATGCTGTAAATCCTTTTCGAAAACAACCACGTAAACCCTACTAGCATTTACACCCACTTACATATAAATATGAAAAATGTGTAAAATCCATGTGCCGACAACTGAGACTGATATCAATTCATACGTAAGTATATCAACATATAATTTACTCTTTGCCCTAACCCATATATCAGGTACAAATTTACGCATTTCCAAAATATCTACGTAACAGAAAGTTGATAACGAGAAAAGCAAGTAGCAATACCGATAAAATTGCTCAACTTCTGTTAGCTTGAAATTGCGTCTCCATTTAAAACTCGAACTTTAACTGAATAAACACTCGTCTAGAATCTCCCAAAAGGCAAATAATACCTATTTATGTTAACAATTGTAACTCTAATTTATTTTATTTACGTGTCTCAAATTTAATTGCACACGAAGCTGTTAGGAGTGTATAAAAAGTCGGTTTATTTGAAAGGAGTTTGTTGTTGTTTTGTGTAGTTGAGGAGGCTGGCTTTGCGAATTAAGTGGAACGTTTCGACTTTGTCGGAAGTTTTCATTATACAATGAGAATGGAATTGGATTTTTATCGAATGTTTCAATGTGAAGGCACTTAAGTTTTTGTAATTAGGTATATTAGGATAATCTTTAATATCGCTATCCCTTTGGGTTGCGGCGGCCAGACGGCAGTTGGTCTGAGGAAATGTTGATATTCTGTCATATCTGGTTAGACCAGTAAGCGGGTCGGGCTCCAAGGCGTGTAAATCTTGGATGCAAACAGGATAACGCTAGGGCGATGATGATGATGATGATAATCTTTGATTACCTTACATATTCTCATAACACTTTGAACTGTAATACTATCCAGATCGAATCAAAAACCACTCTTATATCACTATTATATATTACTAGACGTCGCCAGCGGCTTCGCCCGTGTCAATTTTACATATAAACCTTTCTCTTGAATCATTCTATCTATTACAAAAAACCGCATTAAAATCCGTTGTGTAGTTTTTAAGATTTAAGCATCCATAGGGACAGACAGACAGACAGAAGACAGAGTTTGTTTTATACTATGTGATACAGAAAATGAATTACTATGAGTCGACTAGAGCATATTTCTCAGTGTAATCAGTTTATAGATTCACCTCCTTAATTCTTACAAACGAGATATGGCTGATGATTTCGTTATGCGTGGCAAAATTAAATGTAGTCTAATGACGTCTTGTTCCTCTTTATAATACTTCTTCTTCATCAGCCTTTAACAGTCCACTGCTGGACTAGATCTATTTTTAGAAAGGAGGAATTGGCCTACTATACCACACTGGCCAAACGGGTTGGTATAGGGTTTGTATCAAGTTTGCCTTTATAATACTACCAGCTTTTGTCTGCGGCTTCGCTCACGTTAAATTCGGGGTAACACAAAACCCCTTATCGCTCGATAGTAATTTTCGTTTTAATTCTGTTCATAGGGACTAATAAGAAATATAAGCGCAAGAAGTATTTAAAACATTTCTGTAAACAGTATTTTTTAGAGTTCCGTAGGTAAAAATGGCTAAACACGAAATCCAGACGCGCTATGTCTGTCAGTCTATCTGTATGTCACAACCACTTTATGCCGAAAATATACAGTTTACACATTTGAAAATAGGTAGGTAGATGTATTCTGTGAACCACTTGACGACGTTATCTTAATATATAAAATCCTTGCGTTACTGACTGACTGACAGACAAGCTACAGCCAAAACTATTGGGCGCAGGAAGCTGAAATTTAGCATGTGTGTTCCTTGGGGACCGTAGAGGTGCACTAAGAAGGGGTTTCCCAAAATACCCACGGGATCGGTCAAAACAGACAAATTAAAAAAAATATGCATGCGTAGCTGCTGGCGTCCTCTAGTAGAAAATAAAAATATTGAATATTAAGGGGGGTTCTTCATACATGGAACATGTGGAAAATGGGTCGTTAAAAATTTATTTGAGGTTTCTAAAACCATTGTTTCTCAAAGTCAATCGTTTGAAAGATATACGGTTCCACAGTGGTAAAATGGGTGTGTGTGTCCCTCTAACTTTTAAAGTAAGAGAGTGACAAATCTAGTTTTCACGGTAGTAGAGCCTTGCTGATTTCAGGATGAATGGGCCGGCTCGACCGGGGAAGTACTACCCTCTCACAGAAAATCGACGTTGCGTCGGCGTTTCGTTCGGTGAGTGAGAGTGCCGGAGGCCCTATCCCCTATCCGCATTTATACCTAATATTAGTAGGGATTAGCAAAGGCTGTTACAATAATGATTAGTTTATATGAGTAAGCGAACGAAGTAATGACAGTGCGCTATATGACATTGATGTATAATGTGACAGTACTAACAGCTAGATAGCACATGCGCAGCACCCAATTATTACAGCGCATGCGTTCTTACTGTCAATAGGTAGTAATAGGTTTGTCCCTACAAACTTCGACCCTCTCTAAAGTCCCTCCCAGATTATTATTTGCAACTAATTATCCTATGTGGTTTCCCTGGTTCTGACCTACCTTCCCACCAATTTTCAGCCAAATCATTTCAGCAGTTCTTGAGTTATAAATAGTGTAACTAACACGACTTTCTTTTATATATATAGATATTTGTCTAATTTAATTTATCAGCAAGTTCTACGCAGTTTTATCAGAGACTCATCTTATACGTCATCAGCTTGTTTGCAAAAGATTGTAGATAACTGACTTGGTCTACTTGGATAACTGAATCTAACAGATTCGTTCGCTGAGATAAATAAATATTAGAGTTTTTAGTAATGCTTGTCAATTGCTTGTACTTAATTCTTATCAGCTGTCTACTAAACATTTTTTTCAGAATTCTTCAAAAGAAATTGTGTCACTACCTGGCATCGGCAGCTCAGTAGTAGGCTAAATAAACTGAACTGAATGATTACGCCAAATACACACAAACGTTTCTATTTTTTAATATATCCCGTGGGACCCAGATACTAGGTGGCCTGAATACTGAGGCCCATTGAAATTTATCCGTCTCGTCGAGTCACGTGCTGAAACAAAGGCCTAACAAAAACATAGAATAATTTAAAATTCTAACTATAAAGTGACAATAGAATACACAATGAAAATACGATATACATCACTGTCACCAATACAATACAACGTGTCGTCTACATATGTTCACGATATACGAAGCAAACTGCAATTTTAATTTTAGATAAGGTCCATGTCTCGAATTTGAAGTGTAGCCAAATGTACGACAGGTAAAAAATAATGCGCGGGTAGAGTCCGTCTATCTTTCCAAAACAAACGTACTACTGCGGCAACCCTATTTCCTAATCCGAAAGCATGACGTCGGCTATCCTGAAGATCGGCTACACACATAAACGTTAAGTTGCTACGAGTCCAAGGAGGCATTAAAACAAGTCAGCATTTCAATTTAAGTTTACCATTGTTACATCTGAGGCCGAGCGCCGTGAATATTTGTAGGATATCAGAAGGAAGCTACGGACTTAGTTGCCGAACAATCTGCAACAAACAGAACTTATCCATTACCGGATCGGCTTAATCGATTCGCTTAGCTCTAGATGGTTATCAAACGTGTTTGTTCAGTACTATTGTAGCTTAGGTTTAATGTTCCAACATCCGATTCAGGTGTTTGATTTGTGACCGTGTTTGGTATAATGGAAAAATTCTCGCTTTATATTAAAATTTTGGGTAGAAGTTATGTGTTTTTCTGATGTAGCTGCTTTAGAAAAGTGTTGTATTTCGGTATTTACATTTTTAAATTGGCTTGATGTTTCGACCAGTTTACTCCAATCATGGCAATGATATTACATAATGTCTTTGAAGCATGGTGACAAAATCAGTGCTCGTGATACGAAGTAAGAAGGTCATTATTTCAAAGTGAAAGAAACTGCCTAAAGATTGCTTATCTATGTTTGTGTATCGATATTATGCTTTAAAATTTATAAAATACATAGGAATAAGAACTTTTTGTAGTAAATCCCGGTTTTCAAGTAGAATACCAACAATAGTAACAAGTAGCTTTACAATATCACCACATATCTATCCCATCGCGATTTAAAACTCAAAGTGCGCTATGCTTACGTTAATCACAAGGCCATATAACATTTTGCGAGTCGACGCCGATCGCCATATGACGCGACAACTGCTACAATGATCCTCAAAATCTTTTATATACCTAGATTTATCTCCTCGCGGAATATTCTCGAATATAAAATATTTTTATACCATGTCGTGTAACATCCGTGTATCAATGTTCTCCCCGATATTCGGTTTATAACAGGATTGTTTGTGTGACTGAACTGAATATTCATATTGTAATATTATTCTTGAAGGTGAAGTTAAGAAGATTTTATGCTGCCGGGTGATTCATTAAAATGTTGTAAATGGATAAACTTATGTTATAAACTTGGTATGTACACTACCGTCCAAAAGTTTGGAAGCACACCTGTTTTTGGTCAAAACTAAACAATACCGTGGTATATTATTTTTTATTAAATAAATGAATTATCTTTATTGTTTTTAACTATTGCTTAAACAACAACAAAGGAATCGTCGACTCTCATTAAACAAATATTAACAAATTCCTAGACTTTGACGAAACACGCGTTTTATGACTTAATGCTGCGGTTGATTTCTTTTGTATTTAGACGTGTTGCTATAGGTAGTGTTTGTTGTTTTCAACTTCTTTGGATCCTGTTTAGTCGCATTTGAGCATTGACACGCGCAATTTGTGCCACCAATAACTATCAGTATTCGAAAATTATTGATTAGGTACGACTTTTTCATAATTTGTCTTCTGAAAATGGCAAAACGCCAGCAAATCACGCTTGAACAACGAAGTGCTATTTGTACTCTTTGTGAGGAAGGATGCAGTGAACTTCCAAACGCAGCGAGGCTGGGAATTTCTTGTAAAGGTGTTCAATACACACTTGCTTAAAAACAAGAAACTGGAACAAACTTAAACAGAAAAAAATCTGGCAGGCCTAAGACCGTTACTAATCAAGAGGACAACTTCATCAGAGTTTTGTCTAAACGGAATCGATGCTTAACAGCACCACAAATTACCGCAACTGTGAATAACACGCGAGAAAGGCCCATCTCAGTAACAACTGTTAAACGACGACTTCTGTCTGTGGGTCTAAGAGGATGTGTTGCTGCTAAGAAACCAAAACTAACAATTCGACACAAGAAAAAAAAGACCAGAATGGGCATTTGCCCATTCTGTTTTTATGTGTATTTACACATAAAAACTGGACTACAGATCAATGGGAAAATGTCCTTTGGAGTGATGAATCGAAGTTGTTTTATTTGTTTGCACCTTGCTGCTTCCAAACTTTTGGACGGTAGTGTATGAAAGCAAAATATTCAGGTGTATAAAATAATAGTGTAAGTTTAGAACTCGTCTCTCTATCATCTACAAAAACATAGCTATTGCTAGGTAACGTCGTGCTGGAAAACGCTGACATTGTAGGCAATGTATTGACTCAGAAGGCGTGTATACAGAGTAAAGCGCGCCTATGGCGTAGGCACACTTATCTGTGCTGCGCTGCCCTATGCAGTGTGTCATGCATCTATATAAACGCTTAACCTCTAAAGCCACAGAAACAACTCAAACGATAGCACTATTAAATCAAGTATTCAAATCAAATTTCGACGAAAGACACGTCGTGTCACGAATTCCACGTCGGTAATTGGCTAGAACGTCATCATTCTGCCAAGCTATTAGGAGAGCCTTTGCGCAAGTAATTCACAAGTGGGCCCCTCGTGTAGTGTTGCTGAAACTGACAAGTCATACTGCAAGCTCGTAATTATAAATTATGCTCTTGTTGTGTTCGCGACTTAGTTTGTCGACGGTGCAATAAGATTTTTGGTAAGCAACTTGCTCGCTCGCTAGCTGTAATTTGTAGTACAAATTCTCTTTAATTTGCATCGAGAGTCCTATTGCTTTTCTAAGAACGGAAAATGAATAAGGAAAGTTAGCTTTTTATGCAGGTGATAACCAAAAAGCCTAATAAGGCAGATATTCCTTTTTCGTTCAAAGGTTTTGTTTCGAAAATGTAAGATTTTAGCTTGGGGTTTTAGTAAGTTTGAAGCTTACGTTATTCATAGGGATGTACTATGTAACAGACATGTATGTTATTGTCAACGTGAGTTCCGATTTATGATTCGTATAGAATAAAGAAGTTTAATTTACTTACTAGCAATATCCCGGTTACATTTAAGACTTACATCCCGCAGAGCCCGGGGTCCGCTTACAAGTTTAATCAGATATGACGGAATATCAACTTTTCCACAGATACTTTTTTTTAACCAAGTGTTTAGAAATAGAGGAAGAACGAGCAATAAAACTCTGAAACGTTATTGATCATCGTCAGCCTGCATCATTCCACTGCTGGACGTAAGCCTTTCCTACGGCACGCCAATTTTCAAACGTGATTACTTTCAAGAATTAGTGAATACGTATAATTCATCAATGTTGTGGGTAATTAATACTTGATACAAAAAATTTGATATGCAGTTAAATCTTAAATTACCAAATACATTATTACCAAACATATGCTAATACAAATCTGTGTGACATATTCTTAGATTGAGTAAAATAAAATAGATCTAACACGACTTATAATACAAGTTAAGCCAACAAAAAAAGTAAAGTTCAAGCAAATACATGCTCTCACATCTCACATGGCGGCTTTACTAACATACTTATTACTAAACATTCGATACATTATTTAACAAAACCTTTAAATAAAACTAAATAATGTACACAAAACTTGAAAGTCAAATTATTCTCATCTAGGAGGGTTATTTTAATATACATATTAATTTATATTCTAATAACAAAAGACAATGGGCAAGAATATATGGGACCTGGGACCACCCTCCAATAGTAATAAGGTGTATGTCATTGGATAGGCATTTTTAATAGAAACAACTTTTTTATGACACTTTTGTTGTAACAGTTGTCCGTTCCAAGATATTTGATATACAAGTTTCGATAAAAGTATGTTGAAAAAAGCGTTTATTATAGTGCTTAGTACTATATAATGCTTTATTTTGCAAACTGACTCGTCCTCGTGCCTGCCCAAGCGCTTAGGAACAGTGCGGGGTGCCCCCCCTCCCCTCCAAACCGGTTACATGTAGCTGCGCCGAGCGAAGCCCGCCGTGCGGTGGTAGTTATAGAATTGGGACATAAGTATATATTTTAGTATTATGACGTTCGAAAAGAGCTTAGATTTATATCTTTAATATTTTTATCTTTATCTTTCAACTAACTACTCACAAAACATAATTACATAATATTGCTTTGTTGTGACGTGAAGGGCGGACAAACAAACAGACTTTTGCATTAATAATATTAGTATTGATAACCCCTTAGTTTCCTAAAAGTTGCACCCTGCACCGTACCAACCGCTTGGGCAGACGCGAAGATAAGTCAGTTTGCAAAATAAAGCATAATAATAAAATAAAAGTACTCATCATCATCAGCCTTTAAAAGTCTACTGCTCGACTAGGCCTCTCCTTTGAAAGGAGGAATTGGTCTACTATACCACGCTGGCCAAATGGGTTGGTATAGGGTTTGTATCAAGTTTTCCACCACCACGCGGATAGTAATAAAAGTACTAAGCACCATAAAAATAACGCTTTTTTCAACATATTTTATCGAAATTTGTATGTCATATATCTTGGAAAGAACAACTGTGACAACAAAGCCGGCATAATAAAAGTTGTTTCCATTAAAAAGACCTATCCAATGACATAAATTTTATTGCTATTGGAAGGTGGTCCCAATCTGCCCATCCTCCTTTATTATCTTAGCGAAAACAAATCTGTCACAATACTGCAAAAATAAGTAAAAGCGTAGGACCTTCATTTTAGCATCTTCGTACGCAAACAAAATGATAACCTTTTATAAAATGTGTGCGTATTCCTGCACAAAGTTTTCAAAAGTAGTTTCCGGCGTCTTTCATTGTATTACCTATATCTGAGTCACATCTATAGCTGATAGAAAGATACTGTCATTATGATTGTTTGTACGAATATCAGGTTTTCTTTCTATTTTCAAACTCTACTGTGGTTGATCAAAAATCCTATGAATAAAATTCAGGTTATGAAAATTGGTTGTAAAAGTTTGTTATAAGTATATATGTCCATATAATGATTACTAGGGCTACATCACTCAAGTTTGAAAAATGTATGTGCGATAATATAATTTATCTGAGACAGAAGAGTTTATTCTTACAAGGACATGTGCCTAAATAAAATTATTAATTGCCTCATAAGGTATGTTACCGTTGTACTATCGTTATCGCGGTCCACTTACTAGTTTAAATAGATATGACAGAGTATAAGTTTGCCCCCTTAAAGTATCTCTCTGAAAGCGATTGAAAATATATCATAAAGAACAATCAAATAAGTGGTGTTTTAGATAAATATTTTTCGAACCGACAACACAAGTTGGAAATAAATGAATTCTCGTTGCAGTCGAACAAACAGTTTTCGAAGTTCAGAATCATATTTTGGGTGACACGCATGAATATCAAAACTTTTAAATTCTACACATACAATAAATATTCATATTGTTTCTAAATTACGCTAAGTTAAGAATTTGTAACACATACTTAAGTTGCTTGAAATATTTAAGTTATCATAAAATAAATGATAGAATCTTACAAATTTAAATTAATTACGCTAAAACATTCACGAATATAAAAAAGAATCAAATATGAGTGCTCATGACGAAAGCTTTGCAACTACATAATATATTACAAAAGCCAGCCAGCCAAGTCCATTTCGCGCTCCAAGTATTTAGTGTCCAAATGTTCATATATCTCGGCTATTTTAAATCCATTCTATGCTGAGTGTTTTGATAGTGCACATCGTCTCAACTCGCGTTACTGGATGAATTTTAGCTCTCTCTACTTCTAATAGTACTTGCGGTACCTCTGTGTGAACAGAGAGCTGCTAAAATCGTGTTTGCTTTTTATCTAGCTTTTTGCGTTGTAATAATTTTATTTTCTTAATTATTATTGTACGGGATACGAAAGGCTGCTATTAAATTTGGATATTGATGCCTATGTCATAAAAGGCCGACGTTGGCACCCACGAAAGGTAGACGCGAAAGAATGATTTTTGAATTCGTCACATAATGTGGTAGAATCAGGTATTGAAAGTTTGATTGTAAATTCGCTAATTTTGAATCAAGCTCTATGAATATGGGTAGAAATCAATAAAAAGTCACCCATGCGTTTGTTGCGGTACAACTACAATGCTACATGATGCAGTAGATATCAATTAAGAATTTGTCGAAGAAGTCGATGAAAACGAAAACAATTATGGTGTTTGTTCGATTGCAAAATTTCCGATCGTACTATGTTGCACATGGCCTCTATTTAGATAGTCAATTACTTCAGTTGCAAACTTGTCAAAACGCCAGTTCTGATCCAAGAAAGAGATATAGTTATGACGTATTTTATTAAAGAAACCAATATTTATAGACAAGTACAAGTAATCAAATCAATCTTTAATCTATTATACAGTCACCACACAAAAGCTAGAAATCAATTCGTTTTTGTAACTGCATTGTCGATTTGCCGCAACTGTGATTTGTCTTCCAACTTCTGTGCTCGACAGTACATCGGAACAACAGAAAGCTTTTGTGGTGCTAAGCGTTATTTGTAAAGAATACTTCTTAGATTATGCAAAGTTCAGAAGTACAACTCGTGCCGTAACGTAATCCTTGACACGGTTGAAAGTAAGTTATTCGTTGAAAGCTTTGTCAACATAGTAGATTTTATGTAAACAATGCAGTATTTTCAAAAGTAGTTTTCTAGTATAAACCTGTAATTTCACTCTTTGTCTGTAAAAAATCACGCTAATAAGCCATAAATTAGGACATTCACATTCATTGTGATAAATTAAATATGTTATTTCTACGTCTATTGTAAAATATCACTGATTATGCTGTTCGTAATAGATCAGCAAAGTTGAGCAACTCTTATTTTGAGTGGGTGGTCATTTCTGTAGCATTTTCATAAGAGCGCTAGTCTTTGACAGATAAACGGTGTTAGGAAATATCGGGGTTCTTTGCGCCGCGTGTAAGATCCGACACCAGATTTGGTCACACGTTCATTCGAGACAGATGAAGAAGATTTACGTAAACATTTGTTTTGCTTGACATACCTTTTTTTTTCTTTTTTGTTCGTGTGGAAAATGAGTTACCTCATGCCCATCCGACCGGGGAGCGGTCGAGGGTTGTATGTCGGACTCCCACCCCGTGGGCTGGGTTACCGACTAAAAACCACATGGTGGCTCCGTAGCTCGACGCCTTGCAGGTACAATGGGAACTGTGGTTTTACTGCTCCGCTGTACCTGTCGCGTCCGTCCCCTTGCTTGGGACGCGTGCCAAAAAGACGGGGCGTAGGCGTGGAAAGACGGGGTGTGCAATGCCTTTCACAGCAGACTGCGCCACACAGTCCGCTGCCTTCTCGGATCCGCTTGTGTCGGGTCGTTAGAGGCTCCCCTTCCAACGCCTGCAGACCTGAGGAAGAGTCGGGTTTAACGGCCGCTGCCGCCGCCTCGACGCCGCCTTCGCCTGCGAGCGGGGTTGCGTTGTTCACGCTTCCGCTCGGTGGCCTCCTTCTGGAGCATTACAGCTTCATAGAAGGAGACCATTTCACGCCAATTGTGGGTGTGCTCTACCATTGCCGCTACTACGGCTGGTAGGGACAAATCCCTCCTGATTGTAGCGACCAGGGTACTTCGCTCGTCCGCCCACGCGGGGCACACCTCTAGTGTGTGTTGAGCGGAGTCCAGGTCGTCATCGCAGTGGTGGAACTGTGTCGTCTCCTCACGTCCGATTCGACTCAGATACTCACCGAAGCAACCATGCCCGGTAAGTATCTGAGTCAGCCGGAAAGTAGTGCACTCTTTCATCTCGAGCCAGGCGTCAAATATTGACAAAATCTCACCGACGACGATGCGTTGGCGCGTGCAACGCGGTAGATGCAGTCGCACGTTTGCCACGGTTGGCAGAATTGCCTGTCCAACCACTCGCAACACGCGAGTGCCAGGACCCGTCGCAGCCGTACTCCTCCGAACAAGAGGTACAGCGGGATATCCTTCACTCCTCTATAAGAGAAGCAAAGGTGACTGCTTGCAGTGACAAGTCACTGGGCGATGGGGTCGTCACTGCCCGACGCCGGGTTGCTTGACATACCTACGTGATGTGAAGATCTTGTTGACTTTCATATAGTAAGAAGTAATTTAGATCATAAACATGCATTGCCAAAGCGAAGCAAAGCTAACACTTTCTAAATGAGATATATGTACCAATTTTTCATTTTGAATAGAAGTATAATAATTTTTAAGCGTTACTCTGTGACCTAAGTGAAATCAATAACGTTGAATTTGAAAGATAAAGAGTATACAGTAAACTTATTTTTTATGGTCTCACGCCTGTATTTTACTGGAATTTCTCTCGAATCTATTATGTACTCTACATATAAAATAATTAATTTGGGACACACTTTAACCTGAAGTAACCTTTCATCGATAACACAAAAATTCAAGTGATATTTTTTTAGACTCACGCCGTTATCCCCGAAGGGGTAGGCAGATGTGTAATATTACACCCACATTTCGCCATGAAATTTTAGGTCCCAAGTTTTAGGGGGCGAGCCTATTGCCTGTTACTGGGCACATTACCAGACTCCGTGCTGCTACTGAGAATAAAATTATAATACAGTAAACTTAAATAAACAAATAGGGATTAGATAGTGTGTAAATAGACTCAGACAAAGCTCATAAGTTGATTCCAAATTTTCACTTACAGAAATGCGCAGTGCACAGTATCAAAGCTGGACGAGCGATGAATAACTATAGACTTAGAAAGGATTGTAGAATAAAGCAAAACTTAGCGACTGAAACAGTAAATGACGTCGTCTTGGCAACAAATTTGCCACTAAAGTGTCTCGTCGAAAATTGTAAAAAACTAAAGAAATAGTCGGACAGGACAAAATGTCGTTTTCTTGTATTTTATACTATCTCGCTTAGTTAATACTAATACAATTTTTTTAATGCTTTTGCTAGGACATAAGCGCTCACCGGTTGCAACAATTGTGTGCGTTGATGTTGAAAATTCGATCAGATTACTGGCAAATGATGAGGTGCGAAGGGCGTGAAAATGTAATTATTCGCTACTACGATGCATGAGTAATTAGTCATTGCGCCTTCGTGTGCGATGCTATGCTATGCTATATTCACAATCCATAAATAAGATGATAGATGTAAAAATATATTCTTAAATCCAACTTTAAACGTCCTTTTCTTTTCTTCTTTTCATGTGAGTTTGCCAACTCTCTTGTCAAAATTTATAGGCCGAACGAAGGCCTCCAACATGGTCTAATGATTCTAGACTTGAGACAAGAAGCATTCGAAATAATGATAGGAAGTATTTATTTTCAAAAAAAAATACTAGAATATCTCAGTATTATATTTTACATTATGTGTGAAAACATATGGTAAATTATACTTTCAAAATAAAACCTTTTATTCTTAATGAATTCATGAAAACAAAAAGGTCGACGTTATACATTTTAGCTAAAAAGCACAACGTACGTGTGCCGCTTGAGTTAAAATTTAGCTTGCGTGGCGTCTTGGCATAAAGATATGCATTCACGTGTGACTTACATGACACCACAATTTTATTATATCACTCGACGAAAAAAAGGTTGAACGTAACTTTTGAATAATTCATAAGTCTTTACGTGCCACAAATCTAATATGACGTAAACGAACCGAGAATTTTGTGAATGAACCCGCGAAACCAAGTGATATCAAAGTGAACATGAACGGAGATAAGTTTTCTTGGCAAAAATATCGCTTATATTTCAACTATCGCGACTACTAGAGCGACTGTTGAGCATGAATTCAACTGCTTGATATTTTGTAGAATATTGGATTTGTTAGGCAATTTCTGTTGTTCAGATTTCTGTTTTATGATACACTTACTTTTGCCCGCCATTTCACCCAAGTGTGAGTAGGTTATCGAAACATAAGGTAGGCCATGTATTATTCTGACGTTTAAGCTATATTAGGTACTACAAAGCTAACAATAAACAAATACATCCACCCATTCATTCTTACAAACTTTCACAAATTTAATGAACATGTAACTATTGATGTTTACTTCTCGTCACACGAAATTACAGCATCTCAATTTACAGCATCTGCTTTCAATTTATATGTTCACTCCTTGGGCTCTAGACAGTCGGTGTGCAGTTCACACGATTGCACGCTTACTGCAATTGAACTGCTATCGGACTGCATGTTTGGTTTGCAGTTCTACTGCAGTCATGTCAACTGCCTTCAAACTGCACTTAAACGGCAATTTGCGGTTGGATTGCAGTTGAAATACGGTCCGTCTGTCTAGAGCCTAACGTTTATCTTTCATACAAAATAAAGTGAGTGCTCTTTTCTATATTGCAATGTCTCTTCGCGGTTTAACAACGCGGCAACATGCAAGAACTTTAGTAATTGTTGTGGTTTACAGGAAAACAACGGTTACGAAGAGAAGAATAAACTGTTTTTCTGGTTAAGTTGAGAGACATTTAATTTTGTGGACTAAAATATTTATTAGTAATGTTAATTACCAGGTATTTCTATTTCATTCGAAATATTACTTGTTTTCTTAAACTATTGATTGTCAATTTAATATTTTTAAGTGCAAATTTTGTACAGATTTAAGTTCAAAAAATATTTTGTAATACTCTATATATTTTTTTTTAAGTCTCGAAATTAAGACCACTTCAAGTCCCACTGACTTTTTGAATTTAATTGTATATATATATTTAATAGTTAAATAAAGCTTGCTGAACGGTGAAGGAAAACTGGTGAGGAAACCTGCATCTATGAGAGTTTTTTATAATGTTCTCGAAAGACATGTGAAGTCTGCCAACTCGCGCTTGGCCGGCGTGGTGGATTCTTAAACCTCATAACGAGAAGGGATCATGTGTGCAGCAGGTCATCCACAAAGTTTTAAACCAAAAAAAATAATAAAGGACTTTTAATAATAAGTCTAAATAAGAATAAAGTAATTCTATAAGCCTTATTATTAAACAAAATGCTTACAACTCCGTGAAATTACAGAACATTATCTGTAACATTTAATTAACAAACAATTTCGTCAGGCTCACAATTTTATAACGCTACCTGAACTTAAGTAAATACTAAATCCCTTAACTGAGGTGTAGTTTCAAATTTTGGATTCCGCAAGAGATTAATTTAAGTTGGTTAATTAAAGCTCCGTTAGCATTCAATAAAGCTGTATTTTACAAGTAACAAATGGTGTAATTTCTTGATTAGGCTCTTAAGTTGTATTCGAATTAATAGAAACCAAAAGAACACTTACACAGTTCTTTAGTCAGTTGCTGTTGACGTCCAACTTTTATAGATATCGGTACCATGTGCTATAAATTATGCTACAGACCTTACAGATCGAAGTCAGAAAAATAAGATGAAATGTCAATGTGCTGTCTGGACATAAAATAATTGCCAAATATGCCATAAAATTTTGTGAACTATGGTTACGTAACCATTATGTAGATACTATCGTCTTAAAATAGCCAAGCCTTTCTATTATGTCGATTTTATTATTCAATTCAAGCAATGCTGACTGCCTCCGTGGTCCAGTGGATAGCGTATGCGATTGCTGATCGGAGGTCCCGGGTTCTATTCCCGGGTCGGGTAAAAGTGTTACTGGGTTTTTCCGAATTCTTGCCTATACGTGGGACCTAAAAATGTATGGCGAAATGTGTGTGTAATATTACACCTCACCACTTCAGGGATACAGGCGTGAGCCTATTCAAGCAATGCTTACCTACTAATGCTTTACCTACGTTTGCTTATACAATCCGTAATTATACTTGGCTATATTGATAATTACATGCACAATATTTCCTTTCTTATATCGCAACGTCCTTTTTGTTTGTTTTGGCGATTCGCATAACGAGATCGGACACCATGTTTGTGGTGCCGGATCCTGTCGAAAGTTAAATTTGGAAACAATATTTTCGAAGCTAATCCCATTTCAAGACTTATTTTAGCGAAACCAATTTAGTACAAGTACCTACAGAGAAGTGTGTGTGTGTGTAATATGTGTATATGTGTGAAGCCCCTTGTGCGACACCTTGTTCGCGGTATAGTTTCATGTCTATACGGCGGCTTGCCTGGTCATAGTAAGAACGCGTGAACGGGTAATGAGAAACACAATAAAAAATCGGCGCTAGGACACGACTGCTAAAAACATAAAAGAAAATCGGGGTCCAGAAGTCGTCAAACACGGTTATGTTAAGTATAAAATCGTCTTGATCAATTCCATTGTATTTAATGCTGAAACGAGAATATAAAAATTAAACATAGTACAGAATGAATTTTAAATTTCGTGTTGCAACCAATTCAACGAAGCTTAAATTATGTACAGTCAATTATTTATTTTGTCAACAGTCGCCACTCAATAATAAGGCAAAATGTATATTCTAATCGCCAGCAGCACTGCACTTATGGCAGTGCAAGATAAACGGTTCACAAAAGGATTTATTCGAGCTCTCATACAGCCAGCTTAAAACAAAACTAGGTGGTATACATTTGAAGCTCTTTACCCCGCACTTGAAGTTTCAAAAGCGCATGATACACCTTTTGTTTGTTCATTATTATAAAGTCTTGTGTTTTTTGTGGCTGTGATTCATTAAATAATAAAGCCGAATAAACACAAAGGGTAAAGTGAGCGAATAAGAGAGAAAGCTACAACGAAGACAAATAAATAGAAACAAGACTATCAATAAAAAGAATATAAGTTTATCAAAATAAACCATGTTGGTACCTTTAAAACACGACATATACAATTATTTTATTAATATCCACAACAAAGTATTTACCAATTACTCTACCATTGAAAGTCAATCTACCTCTAAATAATTCATCCGTCGACTCTACAAACGATTGCAATCGAAATAATCTTGTACTCCTTAAGCACGTACTGTTCCAAGATAAGTGAAGAGCGTTTTCTTTGCTCTGGCAACAAAACGACTTCTTCTGTCAGACCAGGGTATGGTCAAAGATGAATATCGTTCCGCCGTATTTATAGATATCGAATTCTAAGTAGTAAGACTTAATTGTAAGCATGCATTTTTTTTACGATTAAAATAGAGAGAAACATGCAACCCTATGCTATTAATACGTACTAGAGCTTAATATACCGGATCCCAGTTCATTACTTAACAAAGTTCGAAGTCGTGGAATAATCGTGTGCAAATTTAATTCGGCCCCTGAGTCAGCGTTTCCGATCTTTGAATGCTTAATGCGTTGTGATTGGAACGTGTTGTGGGACAGTTTAAACTTCATTGGGTTTATTAGCATTCACGAATATATCCAATTTGTTTTTAATTTTCTAGCAGGAATTAAGAGAATATAAAACTATATATAGCTTGTGCTGTTGTGAATCATTGCGGGCGTCTTGATATAATATCTACACCGAGTAGCAAAGCAAGCAACGGGAATATTTGCTTTGCTTTCCCTCTCTTTAGAAGATGGTAGCCATAGTAGGTACATTTACATATTAACAGAAATGCTATTGCTATTTAGCAGAATAATACTGATATTGCTGTGTAGCAATATTAAACGATTATAGAGTACAGCATAGTTTTAATACAACACCTGTTATGAAGTGACGATGAATATGCGAAATATTCGAATTATGTCTCTTGTAAAATACAATTTTACGCACTTTATTTACCTAGCACTTTACTCGTTAGAGCAAACCCCACACAATTTTATCCTTCAAATATATTGAAGTCTAGAAATAGAAAAACTTGAATCATAAAGTGGAAATAATCAATTTTGTCGGCGCCACCCAGCGGGACGAAAGTTTCATTGTTTTGTCATTCAATACAATACTTGTGGGAGTTCGTGGCGTTCTTGTTATCAACATCGTCACAGGAGCTAAGTCTATGAAACCTGAGATACGCCCCACGACCGCTGCGCAGTGCTATTGTATTGGTTTATGTGTGCGTATACAATATTGTTTTTGTTGTTTACTTGGCGTTTAGATATTTTAGAGAAACAGGTCGTTTATTTTATCCAATCAGTATTTTTGGAATATTCTATTGCACTCTTACAGAGATTGTTAAGATTTAGGCACTTCGGGAACAATGTTGAATTTTGAAGGAGGCCATGTTAAAATTTCAACGCTCAGAAGGCCTAGTGAGAGTTTGCACACGATTGTCACGGTGACGATAGCCTAGTCGACGGGAACAATTTCCATACATTTTCTAAAAGCGCCCCCAACGGAGAGCAGCGATCGAAAGAGACCGCTATGGGGCGCATTTAGAAAATGTATGAAAATTTTATTGTTCCCCACGACTAGGCTATCGGCACCATGACAATCGTGTGCAAACTCGTACTAGACCCTCTGCTGTGATGTTAATACTTGGCGACTATTGCATATAGACGAGAACTGTAGGACAAGTGTCATCAAACTCTTTAAAAATGGCTTTATTTGCATAAAATGTATCATGAATGTTAACATGGTAGAATAACATGAAAATTAAAAAAAATATTTACAAATCAAGTCAGCCATTCAAAATATTTATCTTAAATCACATTTTTCGTGTGGAATATTTAGCCTTCTGTCCAGCAATTAGAGGATTCAATTGAAAATTGGCAATAGGCAACAAATCGATATTGTTTTGTCCGACGATTAATTAATTGCTTTTGTGTCTATTCATCCCGCGGTGAACGGGGTCCGTTCGGGATATAGGGCTATGTGAATCGTTTTTATTCAATGTGTGGTTTTTTTTCATGTGGAGTTGATATTTTTTATGGATCAATGATATTTTATAATAAAGTAATTAATTTTGATTTTTCTTATAGCGTCACGCCTGAATTCTCGAAGGGAAAGGCCGAGGAGTAATATTACATCCACAAAACCCAAGACCTCCCAATCCCACGCGCCCATTTATGCCGCGAGACCAACGAGGCAGTCAGGGTAATAAACAAAATTACAAAAACAAAAATAAAAAGTCGACAGAAAGAAATCCCTACATTTTATATATATTGACGCAATATGGAGTTCAGGAACGGGCAATCGCAACTTTTTCCTACTTGCAAGACAATACTTCAAATGAATATAATCCACACAAATATAATATTTTTGTATTGGATATCATAACAATGTTACACAGAATATAATATACTAGTCAATAACGGATCACATATCTACTTACCAGAATCTTGCTTGAACAAACTTAACAGAATTATGTCTCCACTACATGAAAAACCTCAAAATAAGGAAGTAAATAGAGACCGCATTCAAATAGCAACCTTACCCAATATATTTACTTCACTCTGACTTATGATATTTTTCTCATGTAAGAGAAAGATAAATATACAAATGTCATTTCGAATCAGTTTCAAATCTTCGAAATTGTCGTAAATTTTAACTAGACTAGTGATGTGCTTACTCAAAATTAATTTCGATAAAATATCGATAATGTTCGCAATAAATTTTTAGATTTGGTTTACTCAGAATGAATATCAATTGAATGTTGATAAATCCTCAGATAAAGTAAAATATGTGAATAAATCCAGCTTATGCTTAAATACTAGTAAATAATATACGATAAAAAGTATATTTTTAAATTACCTTTTTAAGGTGAATAAAGCAATTGATATTCATAATATCATTAATAATCACTATCTATATGCAATGATAGTAGGGTAAAATTGGGGCTTCTGCATCACTTGCTCTCGCGTCGCCGCTCGAGCTGCGTGATACAGAAGCCCCAATTTTACAATCGAGGTCGATTCATATTAATGTGTTCTGCATAACTCAGAGTGCCCAGTAATACCATACTGTTATAGTTAACATAATTTTTTAAGTTTAGCAATTATTTAGTGATCAATGGTAGCGTTATTTTAGTGAGTTTTTATTATGAATGTGTGTACCTAATGAATTCCTCACTCCATGTAATATCAATGTAATCATGTTATCAATTTAAAAAATAAATGGATATGTTAATGAGTCTAGGAAACTATTAAGTAAAATAAAACAATGTATATTATCAATTTAAAAAAAGTTTATTATCAATGCACCATTTTTTTAAACACAACACATTTTTTAAAGCACATATTGAGTCAAGATAAATACAATTGTACAAATCTTCAGAACACTTATAGCCATCATATAAACATAACAAATTAGGACAACATTTATCTTCTAAATTAATTAAATTATCAGTATTTAAAATATCCTTCAACCATAACATTTTTTCAAGACCTTTAACGTAAATACACTTATCTTTTAAAACATCTGCAATTAAATATTGATAATTTGAGTAAGGTATAAATCCTTCACCCCAGTATATTTTTCTGTTACGTTCAATCCAGCAAACCTGCCGTCTTTCTGATTTAGTCAAATCGTAAAAAGGAAATGGTGGTTTGATTAAAAACACTTGTAGGTTTTTACTACACCATACAGCTATTTCTTTTAGTATAAATTCATTTGCTTCTGTTTTAAAGCCTTGAACGTCAACAATGGCCGTCATGATAGCCTACGCACGATGTTGCTTAGAGGTTTGTATTCCACAATTCGGTACTGAGCGACTAAATTCAGCCACAACATTTTTTTAATTTTTACATAAATATAAAGCATGCATACAAACATTGACTCATAACAATTACACATTTTTAAAAAGATAACATTTATTTATTTTTAGAAATACAACTAAACTTAAATAAAAACATTATCTTAAGACTACTCAGTATCACACAATTTCTTACTTATTTTTTTTATTAATGTCTCTGTGATATCCATTACATCATCATAAGGCTCCTCAACCACATATTGTGCACTTAAGCAAGCCTCGTTTTTTTTTATTTTTGTCTACATAATCTAATTCACGAATATCTATTTTAATTAGAAGACGTCCTTGCTTAGGACGATTTCTTCGAACAATGTACGAATTTGCCGATGACGTTAATAAACTTTGGCGCTTTTTAGACGGTGACAATTTTTTTGACTGTGTAGAAAAGTTTGGTTCAATGTATGTTATGCCATCGTCTTGAGTGGAGAAATATGGGCTAGTAACCTGTAAAAAAATAAATCACACATAAATATATAATAATGTGGACGCGCACAATAAATGTTTATAACCATAAATACATTTTATGTAGTGCTTACCTGATCAGAGGATTTGTTCCGATGCTTTTCAAAACATTCATAATTTCCTTGAGAGTAAAAAAATGGCTTGTTTTTAACTGTCTACCATTCTCTGCCAAAGCATTGTCCTGCAATATAATAACATAAAAAATATAAATGAAAAGTTCATAACTATATGAATTTAACTATGAGGAATAAAATAATATTTACTAACCTCTTGTATTTCTGTCTGGTCAACTTCGTCCAAAGGACTTGGGATTTGAGAATCAACATTATCAAATACAAATCTGTTAAGTCCTCCAATATTGAGAATGCTGGGGCTGTATGACATGATTCTGAAAATAAAACTAAAGTAAGATATCTAATTATTCATATAATAATATAATATAATATTGTAATAACTAATAACATTAAAAACGTACTTACCAATAAAACTTGATTTCTCTGCTAGCAACAGGTCCTGTTTCGGCTGACCATGACAGCATAATGAAATAAGGAATGCAATTTTAAATCTGTATGATATTCAATACCAAATTAAATCAATTATTAAAAATATAATATTGTAATACGAGAATACAAAATTCCTAACTTTCTAGACCTGTTCAAACATGTTAAATGCTGTTATTTATACTTTATGATATGTATATCTAATTTAGTGTTAAAGTTATAGCTACCTATAAATATGCGTGTTAGACATTCATTACAGTAATTGTCAAAATGAAGTTGATCAAGCAACCCATATCTTTGAAAATTAATAATATAGATTTAAATGAAACTTCTCACCAGATCAGACATAGTCCTTTATTACCGAATACGATTCGATGTATAATGTGCGGTGCATCGAACTGTGGTAAAACAAACGTTATGATTAGTTTGTTGTTACATGAAAATGGTCTAAAATTTAAAAATCTTTATCTTTATTCCAAAACTTCATTTCAACCAAAGTATCGTTTCTTGAGTGAAGTATTAGGAAGAGTCTCGCAGATTAACTTCTACAAATTTAACGATGATAAAGAGGTAATTTCTCCGAGTGAAGCTTTAACAAATTCTGTGTTTATTTTTGATGATGTTGCGTGTGAAAATCAAGTTAATATTCGCAATTATTTTTGTATGGGTAGACATAAACAAATAGATTGTTTCTATTTATTTCAAACCTATTCCAAAATTCCAAAACAACTGTTGCGTGACAATGTGAATTTTCTTATTATATTCAAACAAGATGATGTGAATTTAAAACATATTTATGAAGAGCATGTTACTTCTGATTTACAGTGGAAAGAGTTTAGAAATATTTGTCAAACTGTTTGGAGTAAACCTTATAATTTTCTACTTATTAATAAAGAATCGTCATTAAATAATGGAAGGTACAGACAGAACTTTGATATGTTTTTTAAATTTGACTGACTGTTTATATGTATATATATATATAAGTAATTAACATGGCAAATCAAATTCAGTATAATTTGTTCTTTAGCTGAATACAGTTGTTAATAAGTATAACATGGAGAAAAATATTAAAATATAATTAATGAAGTCTGTAGACTCCATAAAGAATAAAATAAAACAAATGAAAAACCAGGAACACTCTACGAACTTATCACTTGAAAAAATGTTAAAACCTGTCACAGATCCCCTTAAAACTCTAGTTGATTCAAATAAAACATTAGAAAAAATACAAAATTTTGAGAATACACACTCTAATTTTGAAGACGTGGAATTAGGTGACATTAATACTAGCTCATCTACTAAGTTTGAAGAATGCTATGACCCAGAACTGAATTCTGTACTGAACGTTAAAAAGCCTCCCCAGACGGAATTACCGGATGATTTAGAAATATCATTAGAGGGTCGTGATATCCATGATATTTATGACCTAAACATACCATTTGGAATAAGGAGTGAAAACAAAAAAATATTAATGGGTAATTCAATAGTTTCGTTTTCTAAAATAGATAGTGCAAATAATGATAATACCATTTTAATTAAAGTTGGTGACAAAAGCTTCAATTTAACCCCTGGTTTAAAAGAACTTTTACTTCGAAGAAAACCTGATTTGAAACATATATCGAGCAAAGATAAACTTGTCTATAAAGATATGTTGCATTATACAAATGCACATAAGAGAGATTTTAATCCTAATGGGCAAATAAGAGGCGATAAAGGTATAAAATATCGTGAAATAATCAAACCATTGTTTTCTGAATCGTCAAACAATAATATTGTCACTAAATTTGGAGGAAGCTTACCAACGTTAAAGAAATACAAAAATAGCACTGACTTGGTATATTGGGACGATCCTAACAAACTGGTTGAAAGATTGAAACTATTAATTGCTTCCCGAGATGCTGGTAATACAAATCATGATAATGAAATTTTATCAATAATCGAAGAGTTAAAAGAAGCTGACATCATTAAATAATAAATAGTCCTAATAATATGCTTTTTATTCAGTATTATAGCAGAATTCGAGACAAACATACCTACTGAGTTGTGAACATGAGCAAAGCTGACGTGGTAAACGAAATTCATAAAAATGCGAGAGTGAACTATCCGCGAAGACATGTTGTAATGAGAGATATAGATGACTTGTGGCAAGCAGACTTAATTGATTTGCAATCAATTTCAAAAGAAAATAAAAATTATAGATATATTCTTACCGTTATTGATTCATTTTCGAAATATGCTTGGGCCTTTCCTATGAGAAGTAAAAGCAAAGAAGATGTGTATAACTCTTTCAAAACTTTGTTGGATAAAGGGCGTGTTCCTAAAAATCTGCAAACCGATAATGGAACAGAATTTTATAATAACAAATTTCAGAAGCTTATGAAATCGTTTCATATTAACCATTATTCAACCTTCTCAACAAAAAAAGCTTCAATAGTCGAACGATTTATCAGAACATTGAAATCTAAAATCTATAAGGAATTTAGTTTAAAAGGCAATTACAATTGGGTAAATAATACCCTCAATGATGTTATTTACAAATACAATCACACTCACCATTGCACTATTAATGAAATCCCTGCTAATGTGAACAATATGAATAAAAAACTGATATTAGAAAGGTATTTAAAGTTGCCAAAAAATGATAATTCATAGACATTTTGATTTATTCGTAAAATAATGTGACGCATAAACATAGTGACGTTATAACTTTATCGATACTTTAGTTTAGAGACTAGCTTCGGCCCACGTATTCGCCGATGTGGGTGACAGTTATTGCAAAAGAAGGAAGCCTTTGCACTATTGCGATGTAGAAGCTATACAGCAATATTTCTTTGAAAAATAAGTATACTTGAATATAATTATATATCTCAAGAAAAGTGTTTTCATCGATCATCACAAACTTTCGTGTTTATAAAAGTTCAAATTAAACCATCTGCTGCTAACAACTAAGTTTAAGCTTGTGTAATTAAATGCAAGACTTCACATTGACTACTCAGTACTCAGTACAGTTAATCGTATCGATCTACATGTGATGTCGTCACTATGTTTATGTTAAGTTATAAGTTAAGTTAAGTTTAATGAATAAACAAGTTTTTAACTGGTGTTAAATTGCACTTATTATTTTTATTCTTCCTGACTATTGACAATAGTAACTACATACACTAAATTCAGTGACAAACGGTTAGTTAAAGTATCTAGTTAGCTAAAGTGTGGTGACCCCGACGTGAGCTGCCTATACCTAATCACCACCCGCCGTAAGTCACCGTTGCTCTTAGGTACCACGCGCAATGCACTTGACCTCGGACTTTTTGATGATCGGCAGATCCCTAACTCTTGCATAAAACGAAATTCTTCTCTTACTTTTTTCAATCTGTCTGGCGTAAGTGGTCTCGCCTTTGCGGTGGTGCGGTCGCCTCTATATGATGAAAAACTGCATGTTTAGGAGTCTCCTTAAAAGAAGCGGGCTTAATTAAGTCAGGATACTCTGCAATCCGTTGATAATAGGGATGAGAAGGGGCAATTGTTTTTATAGTTACATGATAAGATATAAGTAACCGAAAGTTAATAGATGAGATAATCATGTAACTATAAAAACAATTGCCCCTTGCAATTGTTTTTATAGTTACATGATAAGTTTTAACCATTTTAGTTATTATGTTCTGGCTGGTTATCTCATCTATTAACCTCTTGTATGCCGGAATGCCAGACACAATTAAAAAGCTATTGTGTCTCGCGTAGATCTGCATGCCGGCATACAAGGGGTTAACTTTCGGTTACTTAAATCTACTAATAATTTATGATGGGTCAATAAATCGGCACCCAATATTGGTTAATCAACAACAGCTATAATAAAATTCCAGAGAAAGGGTCTTCGTAAATTTAAGTCTAAAACTAATGTTTTATGTCCATAGGTATTAATTTCTTTCCCATTAGCCGCATACAGTTTATAATCAGTCTCCACACACTTATTTTTGCCATATATCTTACGCATATTACGATTAGGTAGCACTGTAACGTTAGCACCGGTAACAACTAAAAAACACATGCCACTTGATTAATCAGTCACACAAAGATGGTTGTTTGAAAACACTGTACTGACTCCCGTCGCAGTCGGTACAATGCCTGGTTTTCCTGGTCATCCTTCCAATTGCAAGGTTTGATGCACTTATGCGCTTTATTCTTGTACCTATCATGGTAGAAATAAAGTTGGGTTTTTTTACCTTGATTCTCCCTATTTTTCGACTTACTCCTTCGGTCGCGGTTGCGTGATTGGTCTCGGCTACGGGATCTAAAGATTGTTCTCTCGAGGTTCTCAATCTTCTTATTTAACTTGGCTATCTCAGCCAGCACCATTGAACACGTATCTGTGGAGCTTTACGTTGAGGATTTACCTCTAAAATTGGGTTGAATGCCGTAGTTTCCATGTCCTTATCTGCAGGTTTCTGAAACTGATATAATTGCTCTCATTGATACGGGTAAATGACCTTGCCAAAGAACTCGTAAAGTTTCGTCAGATATTTTCTCTCTTGCGAAATCTCTCATCCGCCTCAGCAATTGTGACGGTCGTTGGTCAACTAGATCCATTTCACCAATAAGTTTTTGAATCTGCCTGGTTTCGGGTTCCTCGTATATTGCAAGCAAACTTTCCTTAAGTGCTTCATATTTCTTTGTCTCTGGTGGTCGTAATAAAATATCGGTTAACTGTTGAATGACGCACGTGCCACATTTGGATACAACAATGTTGAATTTGGCCTCATCCGATATCTTCTGAAGAAACAGCGTGGCTTCCGTCTGGAAAATCCACACCCTGGGTTGATCAGTCCAGAATTCCGAAATTCGGGAAGCCACTGACATGGCTCCAAGGTCGCTTTGTTCAACCTTGATGACTGGCGCAGACTGCAAAAACGGTACTTGAGCAGGATTCATCTTCAAAACTGAGACGTATTAAATGTAAAAATATTGGCTTAGGACCTGGGTACAAGAATAGACCTTGAAGTTGAGTCGCTACCAATGCACTATGCTACGTGTTTCCACGGGGTCACCACTTTAGCTAACTAGATACTTTAACTAACCGTTTGTCACTGAATTTAGTGTATGTAGTTGCTATTGTCAACAGTCAGGAAGAATGAAAATAATAAGTGCAATTTAACACCAGTTAAAAACTTGTTTATTCATTAAACTTAACTAATACGCGTACAAACATAGACGCGGGTCTATCCTGTGCCCTACGGGTAGCGACTAACTACTAAACGGAGTGGTTGGCGAGGCGAGCTCCGAATAAGCTCACTCAACAAATATAACAATGTGTCGCCACACAAGTAAGCATGCAACATATCCATGTAGGCCATACGGCCTATTTTGCATATATTGTAACTACGAACGAATACAAAGGACCCTGCATTTATTTCTTGTGAGGAACAGGGGAGGTTGTATTAAATTGCTTATTCACATTTACAAAGTATATTTGCTTAACTGGTTGTCTAGTTCGAATATTTTTCAAATCCGCTCCCAAGTGGTCTTTACAGAAGGTCTAGTACGAGTTTTACACGGTGACGATAGACTAGTCGTCGGGAACAATTTTCATAATTTTCATCTTCTTCTGCGTGCCCTGTTCCCATATCATTTGGGGTCGGCGCAGAATGTCTTTTTCTTCCATTCTCTTCTATTAGATGTCATCTGAACATTCACTCCCTTTACATTCATGTCATCTGTCTTTGTGGGGAACAATTTTCATACATTTTCTAAATGCGCCTCCTAGCTGTCTCTATCGATCGCTACTCTCCGTTAGGTGCGCTCTTAGAAAATGTATGGAAATTGTGCCCGCCGTAGTCGGCGGGAACAATTTCCATACATTTTCAATTTCTATACATTTTCATAGCCTAGTGGCTATCGTCATGTCACCGTGACAATCGAATGCAAACTCGTACTAGACCCTCTGAAAGTCCATAGCCGCAAGACCGCAAGCGGCGGTTTTTAAAATGAAATAGTCATGTGAATGTCAGTAAATATAAGGCATTCCTTTGTAATCGGTTTAAGGACATTTATTCTCAAAAAGAACTTACAAGAGTTCACTCACATGAGAACTTAAACTAAAACTTAAAATTAGGTAACATTTCTTTTTGACTCCGATGGTTCAAAGATACATTTGATGGTATACAATATTGAAACTTGTTTATTTTTACATTAAGTTTATGCCTTAGATCAGTTTGCAATTGTAATTATGTGTAGGTATATCTTCATATTCAAGTATTCGAGAAACCCAATCGTTTAAGAAAATCACAAAAGACGATCTTTTTACCATTTACAAACTTACTAATCTATAATATCTAGTAAAGGTAGGTACATCACACACCAGCCAAACAGGTATCAATGTAAACAAGATTTCAGATAAGTAGATACACACTAACTTGCTAGATTAAATTATATACAAATATAAAATCGTTCAATAATCAAGTGATCATGTATTCATGATGTAATCTTTTAAGATTTGTGTAAATTTGTTTATAAACTGTAATTCTCTAATTTCTTTAGGTAATTTATTGTACAGTTATGCACCTTCAAAAGTAATATTTCTTTTACCGTATTCGGTTCGAGGTGTAGGTAAACTTAATTTATACCTGCTTCTAATGTGATATTTGTGGCTCCTTTTATTAAAATAAATGTTAAAATGGATTGTATTTAATTCAATTTTCTTGATTAATATGCATGTTTTATATTTATATAGTTTATCAATATTTAATAATTTGGTTTCTTTATATAATTTAAAAGTAGGTGTTAAGTAATCATAATGTAGTCGTGTTTTGATAACCTTGTTTTGTGCAATTTGTAAATCTTTCAAGTTGGTCATGGCGGTACATCCCCAGACCTCTATTAGATATTCTAAATGTGGCTTAACAAGAGCATTATAAAATAATAATGTGGCAAACTTTTAAAGGGATGCATCCTCTTATTCGATGTAAAGCACCTGCTAATGAGACGAGTTTAGAACGCATATATTCAATATGGCCCTCCAAGTTAATTTACTGTCTAATAGCAGTCCAAGGTATTTTTCCTGATCCGACCTTTGTATTGTTATTTCGTTTCTTTTTAATGGTGTAAAATTAGGTATCTGTTTGTTTATTGCGCAAAATATCATACATGATGTTTTATCGGTATTTATGTTTAAAAGATTTTGCCTGCACCAAACTTGTAAGACGTTCAAATCATTTTGTGCTTGCGATACAATGTCATGTATTGAATGAGCACTTGTGATCTGTTGTTAAGGTACGATTCAAACATTTGGTGTGCTATTCCAGTGATACCTAATGTGTAGAGTAGAGCTTCTCCAGTAAGATTTTATGGCTGACGGTATCAAATGCTTTTTTTATGTCTATAAATATACCTAAAGCTATATGTTTCTTATCTATATTGTTTTTTATTTCAGTAACGAGATCAATTTTATTGTAGCCGACAAGGTGTTTGACTTAGGTCTAAATCCGTGTGATATGCTTGCTGAAAAAATCTATATCATTTAAATAATTACTCAATCTCCTATGTAAAACTTTTTCAAAAACTTTGGACATTACTGGTAGTACTGATATTGGCCGGTAGTTGCTCGGATTCGTTTTTGTTCCAGATTTATAATATCGGAGTGACTTCAGCTAATTTTAAACTGTTAGGGAATACACCGTTTGCAATTCACTTATTAACACAGTCAGTCATATGATCTACAATTAGGTTCTTAATGCACTTTGAGCTTTTAATATTAATTCCATCTATGCCAGCACTTGTATTGGGGTCAAGGTCGTCTATAATCTTGTGGAGTGCAAGGATCAAAATCAATTAAATTTTTTTTTAAATTAATTATTTTTATAATTTAGAGCTAAAGTATTTGATGTGCTATGGCCATGCTTTGTGATTATTTTATAAGCTAAATGTATGCCAGTTGTAGAGAAAAATGTATTAAAACATTACGTACTATACCCTCTGAAAGTCCATAGCCGCAAGCCCGCAAGGGGCGGATTTTAAATGAAATAGTCATGTGAATGTCAGTAAATATAAGCCATACATAACTTTGTAATCAAAAATAATTAGTTAGAAAATTTTACCATTCTCCATTTGCCAGGTTTGGCGAGATTCCGCATGATTTACCGCACTGTGGTAGTTCAGAGCTACCCCGCCGCTAAGTAAAGTGAGAGCAGGGCGGTGATACTGCGGTTTTCTTAGGCTAAATCTCTCGAAAGTCGCACATACTCATAGTTTAACGGGCTCTGAACTAAATTATTTGAATTAGAAACCTGGAGGAAACCCACAAAATGGTCTTTCCACCGCGACATCAAAGCCGTGCTTCTTTCCAATACCATCGAGAAAATTGGTGAACATTAATGGATGTCTGTAACTCTTTCACGTAAAAAATAATAAGCGAATGTTGATGTAACTTTGCATTAACATAGCTTATGGGTATAGAATAACTACCACTTTTTGTCACGATAACCGAAACGTAAGCGGGTGGAGGAAGTTTTGTTAAAATTACTTAAAATGACTTCCTCCGTGATCCAGTGGATAGGTGTATCCTGGGTTGAGCAAAAGTGTTATTGAGTTTTTTCGAATTCCCATTAGCAGCACGGAGTCTGACAATGCTGAAGTGCCCGGTAAAGGCAATTGGCTCGCCTCCTATAACGTGGGACCTATAAATTGTATAGCAAAATGTGGATGTAATATTACTCCTCGGCCTATCCCTTCGAGAATTCAGGCGTGAAGCTATAAGAAAAATCAAAATTATTTACTTTATTTTAAAATATCATTGATCTATCACAAAATATCAACTCCACATGAAAAATAACCACACATTGAATAAAAACAATTCTGAGCTAGGCATTGCTACATCACATTTGTTAATTTTGTTATAACTGTTATGCATTGGTTGACCTACTTAATTCGAAACATATTGTACCAGATAGATACCAAACAACTTGGCCACATGTGTAAGACATTTTCTTATCCTGAACAGTTGAAAAATGTAATTTAGCTTCCACTGCCGCCTGCAAACAATTCCCAGTCAGTCTAGGACAATCTCTGAACATATGATCCATGTTCAGAGATTGTCCTAGACTGACTAACAAAGTTTTCCATATATGTACATATATATGGAAAACTTTGCCCCTCGAGACTGTGTGGGGCGTAGAAGACCACTACGCCATGTTAAGAGAAATTAATTCTACATTACCAATAGTATTGTCGTAACTATCTTAAGATAGCTGATAAATAAGCCACCATTATATGAATTATATTTATAAAGATCCCACACTGAAGAAATAATCATAGCATTAGACTAGCCAAGAATTGTTTAATAAGTATGAAATATTTTGTAGATAATATACATTGTGACTGTGAAGTTTATTGTTAAGAAACAAGTATTTAATATAATATATGACTTATTCACACCGGGAGTATGGCAAACAAAAGCTCTTAAAATAAATGTAACGTCGATAAATAACACTTTGTTTCAAAGAACTTCTATTTTAACCAAGTCGCAGATCCCTGAATGTAGCAAAGGCGAAGTGAAAGTCAAAACCATTTATTAACTCGAAGCTTAATACAAATGGCCACTGTCTTCACTTAGTCTTGGAAAAAAGATTCATAGTTTAAAATTACATTGTTTGCAAAAAAACAATCTTAGCTACGTTATTAAGAGAATTGCCGAGTAAATGTTGTTGGGTAAGGTATCATAAAATATGATATAGGTTCATACTCTATCTACGTGTAAAGAAAACACAATTTCAAATTTTAACAAATATTTACGTTATTTATTACACTCTATTTACATAAGTGAAAATGTTTACATATTCTCACTTTACCAACAGACATTAACAAGTATCTTGAGTATACATGCAATGATTCATTGCAACCTCTCTAAATAACTGTACTAACTTAAAATGAGTAGTAAGTAATATAGAATTTTAGTGGCTATGCTTAAGGTTTTACTTATGGCTTTATTAAGCCATGTAGACATGTGACAATGACAATAGATACTTTTTTCATTTTAATCGCATTGTTGTATTCTGTGTATAGTGTTTTGTTACATAGACAGGTAGAAAACAATGCTACGGTAAATTAGAAAACTACGGAATATTTACTGGACTTGCTGTTTATAATACATAGAAAAGAAAAGCAATGTTTACAGAGGTAGTCACATTACAAACATTCAATAAAAATACACAAAGTACACCCAGACTCGCAACAATACACACTACGTTTTACTTCGTATGGGAACCGAACGCTTAACACTCCGCGCAGTTCTAAGCAATTTTGTACGGCGTACCTAGTGACACTACGCTGTACGTGCAGTCGTTTATAATAATGTATCGTGATTTGCATCTTGAAAATCCAAAGGCCAGTCAAATAGATGAGGCCAGGCCTTTGTTCAACTTCAGGCCTTAATTCTTGCCTTTCACGAATATATGTGCCTGTAAACGTAAAAATGTTGTACCTACTAGGTACCTGTTTAATATTGCCTGAATAACGTAAGTCCTAGACATTGTTAATTAAGTGTTGGTGAGATATTAAACATACCTCTGTCTACTATACATACGTTAAATACAGATCTAGCATACAGTCGTAACAGAGTTATGATTAAAGTGTTACATTAAAATGCATTAAATTAAAATATATTCTAGTATAAGGCTATGATGTGTGTTTGTACCGCAGCCTCGTCGTTATGAACAACCAATGTGTTTTTGTTCATTATGAAAAGTAAAAGGCCACGTCGGTCAGCAGACTCCACAAGTCTGTAAATATTAACATCATGAAGAACTTTCAGTGGTGCGCGTCATCGGCTTTAACACGAGACTATCTGCATGATATCTGTTAGTCTCTTGACTTGGCTATCCCTGACTATAACATTGACTGCACGGTTAGCGTAGTGGTTTAAGCGGCAGCCTCACCACTCGACACTGCGCTGAAGTGTTGTGGGTTCGATCCCCACACGAGACAACACTTTGTGTGATTCATAAATTGTTGTTTCGAGTCTGGGTGTTAATTGTGTCCGTTAGTTGTATGTTTGTAAAGTCTTCCGTGACATAGAATTTAGTCCTAATGCAGGAGTTGTCCTTTTTAACAAAATAATTAATAAATAAGATTTAAAGAATAGACCATTGTTTATAAAGTTTAATAAACTACGTTTACAAGTTATGCACAACAATGTGTATCATGATGAATCCTGATTGAAGAAATATTTTACCACACAAGAGAACAACAGTATTTTGTATATCCATTATGTTTCCAAAGAGTAATTACAGTTTCCAAAGAACTCCAGGAACACCAGTATAAATTGGGCAATAGGAACATGCACCAAATCAAAACTAATATTGCATTTCAACATTCCATTATATATGAATAACCCAATGGTGATTAGCTAGTCGCTTCATATATGCACGCTACCGGATGGTAAAATTACATCCACCTAGCTTGACCACGAATAATTTAAGAGCTTATCTACAGCATACATAATATCCCCAATCGAGTCACGTTTTAATAGCCACATTCACGTATCTATCTAATCTATTTCTAGCAACATATATGTTGTAAAGGAAGGACATGCAACCAAGTTACCTGCTTTAATTGAATTTCTTGGCGAGGGATGAGGCCCGTGGCCACTGTGTTTACTCAGGACGGACATAATTGGTGCCGCTACGATCTTATTAGGCGCTTTCGGCTCACTTCGCTTCGTCTCGGACGCGAATATCAAAAGTATATTGTAGTCCAGATGTTACTTGATTATATAGAACACGAATTTACTTGGTTTTGTCAAAATGTATAACATTTTTGTTCAGGAAATTTACCAATATGTACGAAGAAAAGGGTACGCTATTATGTATGTGTACAATAAGTACACAAAATACAATAAAGTATCTATAATACTTGTGCTACTGACTGACTCACAGATAAGCTAATAACTACAGGAAGCTGAAATTTGGCATATGTATATATTCCTTGGGATCGTAAGGGTGCCCTCAGAAGGGATATCCTGAACGGTACCGGTTCTTGTCTCAGAACAAGGATCGTTAGACTATGTTGGAGGCCTCACACTCACACGGCCAGAAAAGAAGAGCAGTTTAGTCATGGACACGTACAATCAAACAATTCGGTGCTATACCAGTTTAAAACAATCCCTTGGCTCGCTTTTAGAGTCGAGGCACACTAGAAATGAAAATTTTGTATACGAGTGTCAATGTGCGTGTAAAATGGCACTTGAAGCGACAATGTCTTGCTAAGCGATTCTCGCCCTTATGGTGGTCTAGCGGGAAGTTGTGCGACTGTACATACTAGTATGCAATGGATTTCAGGGTCATGTGACATAATAAAAAAATATTATGTTTGTTTAGGTTAAATTCTCAACGACGAAATCAAGTGTTTATCGAATCAACAATAATAATCAACTTAATAGATATCTGAGTTTATTTTTAGCCGAAAAATTCTTGGCCACAGGTCAAAAGGTCTACTACGCATTCGTGGAATTGGAAAAGGCTTACGATAAAGTGGTGAGGAATTAAATGTGGTCGGTACTGTCGATGTATGGGGTGAACAGCAGCCTCATACGAGCTCTGAAATCCCTTTATGAAGATTCTAGAGCTTGTGTGAGGATAAATGGGTCGTACACGGATTGGTTTACCATCGAAACTGGTGTTAGACAGGGATGTGTAGCGTCGCCGTGGCTGTTGTTTGCAAGATTTGAAAAATAGTGACTGTGGATTAAGGATGAATGAGTTACTTGTCAAATGCCTCCTTTATGCTGATGATCAGGTTATACTTGCGTCTTCAGCGGAGGAGTTGCAGGAGATGGTAACAATCATGCATGGTGCGTAAGAGAGGAAAGGAATGAAAGTGAATGTAAGTAAAACGAAAGTTATGGTTTTTGAAAAGGAGGAATACGTTACGGCTTGTAATGTTATGATCGATCGACAGCGAGTGGAGCAAGTGAATGAGTTTGTATATTTAGGTACGCTGTTTACAAGAGATGGTAAGAATGTAGAAGCTATTGAAAGAAAAGTTAATGCAGGTAATAGAGTAAATGGAGCTCTGAAGGCGTTTATGAATAGGCAAAACGTGTCCAAAAAGGCACGTTTGGCTGTCCATAGAGGGGTGTTAGTACCTACTCTTATTTATGGTAGTGATAGTTGGGAATGGCAGAGGAGTCAAGAAAGTAGAATAAATGCTGTAGAAATGAGAGTACTGCGAAGTATGTGTGGTGTTTCTTTGACTGACAGAGTAAAGAATTGTGTGATAAGAGAGTGTTGTGGGGTAAAAGAAGATGTAGTGACAAGCATCAAGAAAGGCATGCTAAGATGGTTTGGGCACGTGGAGAGGATGGATGACGAAAGACTGACCAAGCAAATATATAAGGCAAGTGTGGAAGGGACAGGACGAAGGGGAAGACCTAGGCGGACGTTCTCTGACCAGATTGGAGACATCCTAAAAACAGGACAGGTTAGAAGCACCCTGAACAGAAGAGCATGCATGAGGAATCTGATGGGAGTGAATGAAGCAAGAGAGATATGTCAGGATCGTTGCAAATGGCGCTACGTAGTCTCTGCCTACCCCTCCGGGAAACAGGTGTGAGTCTTTGTATGTATGTATGAGTTTATTTTATATTAAATAATCTAAGAATCTTTAAAGAAATCGTAATAATAATCATAAACTTCAACAACTTTATTTATACCAGAAACAGATTTGTATAGTTTATGTATACTTAGTTTCCCGATAACAATAGTTATTTTAGGTAGTAGAGCCTCGCTGATTTCAGCACGAATGGGCCGGCTCGACCGGGGAAGTACTATCCTCTCACAGAAAATCGACGTAAAGTAACAGTACCCAAACTGTTGCGTTTCGTTCGGTGAGTGAGAGTGCCGGAGGCCCATCCCCTATTCCTTCTCCTTCATCCCATTCCTCCTCCTGTCCCTTTTCTCAACCCCAAGGGGTAGCAACGCACTTGTGACTCCTATGGTGTTGCTTGTGTCCATGGGCGGCGGTAATTGCTTACCATCAGGCGATCCGTCTGCTCGTTTGCCGCCTAATTTTATAAAAAAAGAAGTTGTTTTGTTTTAGTAAACTGTTATTTATTGTAAAACTGTAGAGTAGATTCATTTTGTAGATGGAGAACACAGATGCATATTAGGTTTATATCGATTCAAACAATATTTACCTAACGGTATTAATGGTTTGACATGACCACTCAATAAGAGCATTTCAGTCTAAAGCTGCGATCCCACGGTCCGGCGCGGAGCGTGCCGGTGGTGCAAGTCTGGCTACATAATTGTTATTTAATTCATAACAGCTTAAAACAATCAACACAGGTATCTGTGGTACTAAAATCCGTTTCATAATAATCCACTGAGTTCACCGAAGTCTGAGGAAAATTCACTGCTGCTCATATTACACGGCTCAAAACTTTGAATCTGATGTTACTATGTAGCGTAGCAAGTTTTCTCACAACAATTGCTGCGAAGCTTTGCTTGCCTATAAAAAGGCACTAACAAACCTAAAGGAATTTGGTGACACTAAATTTACTTTAACACATTAGCACTAAAGCTTATATGCTGCTAAATTGCGACCGTAAAGTTGGTTAATAAATCCGAATCCAGCCCAATCCGTCTGAAGGTTTACACTATGCAACATCGCAACTATGTATGTTGTGAGAGTTTTACTCTATGTGTGCGTGTTCTCATAAGCAAACACTTCTGTAAGCAGCGTGTGGCAATAAAAACTCCATTAAATTATAATCGATCGTAAATACCAGATGACGTTTAACATCATACAGTTGATATTTTACGACAAACGGATAATGAGACAAACAAGTTTTCTCACAAAATTTAGGTGAATTGCACACTGCGAACAGCCGTAAAAATGATTCCGCAAATCGAAAAGGACTGAAATAATGGCCGGCTATAAAAGTTGAGAATAGGTAACGGTTTGTTCTGAACAATTTGGGATTTATTTGTTTACATCTCAGCCGTCCTTTAAAGGACGTCTAGAGCCAGGTAAGAGAATAAGGTCGAGTCCGTATATCACGTTTATTCGTGTGTACCTAGAACACAGGACACGCAGCCTTGGACAGTTTACCAAGGATGACCTAGATTTCATATTTTATTTGTATTAAGTTTGCATCACTGTAAATAAAATATGATTAACAGGGTAGCATTAAAACAACAAAAATATAAAGAAGAATCAGATTTAATTTTTCATTCTAAATTATTTTTGGTAAACTAGTAAAAATAAACTCTTTTTTGCCACGATCTGACAGGCAAATGAAATGAGAGCGCTAAAAGTGGTGATTAGGTACTTCGTAAAGAGGAATAGGCAACAAAAATAATGAACACTTTAACTGCAACATTAAACCGACAAAGTGCCCGTTTTTATCACTTATTCAAAGAGAATAAAAATATTATACAATAACTTGTATAATATTTTTATTCTCTTTGAATAAGATTCGCTCTTTGGTAACCCAAAGAGCGAAAATTACGCGAGGCATCGCTGCCTGGTTTAGTGTTTCTTTTATTCGATTTAGCCGGTGAAATTGTTATTTACTGCTGACAATTAACATATATTCCTTATAAGGCTATGTCTAATGCCAAGTAAAAGTAGTCTCTTTTATTATTCAAACTTTGCTTAGGTATCTGCAATGTAAAAACACCCTTAATAGTATGAATTTATACACATAATTATATAATAATGTCATATTTTCTGTAACCACAATATCAAATACATGTAAGCTAAACACCTTCAGTATAAAGCCTGGATTTTCGCAGAACGCCTTTTATATTTTCGATTCTTTGTCGTCTCGTCTTTTCTTGAAAGTTGGATTGCAACCGGAATATGCTTTCCGGACAGGTTTACCTGTGTATCTGTTTACAGCAAAGTTGTTCACATTTTTATTTGCAAAAGCTTTACAAAATTCGAATGTTAGGTCGAGACAACTAGTCGCCAAAGTAATCTAATATATGAGTCATACCTAAAACAAAACTTGTTACAACTTTCCCTCCAAGGTACACTTCATTTTCAAGGTAGTAGAGCCTTGCTGACTTCAGCATGAATGGGCCGGCTCGACCGGGGAAGTACTACCCTCTCACAGAAAATCGACGTAAAGTAACAGTACCTAAACTGTTGCGTTTCGTTCGGTGAGTGAGAGTGCCAGAGGCCCTATCCTCTATCCCTTCTCCCTGATCCCACTCCTCATCCTATCCTTTTTCCCAACCCCAAGGGGCGGCAACGCACTTGTGACACCTGTGGTGTTGCTTGTGTCTATGGGCGGCGGTGGTTGCTTGCCATCAGGCAATCCGTCTGCTCGTTTGCCACCTATTACCATTAAAAAAAAAAAACACCGCAAATGTGAACTCATTCAGGCGGCGATAGCCGAGTGGATATACCAACAGACTGCCATGCAGAGGGTATCGGGTTCGAATCCACGGCGCGCACCAATGACTTTTCGGAGTTATGTGCGTATTGAATGGTGAATTATCGCTAGTCCCGTGCCTGGGAGAGCACGTTAAGCCGTCGGTCCCGGTTGTCATGAAGATCTTTGACAGTCGTTATAGGGCGTCAGTGCCTTCTAAACAAACTGACACTAGTCTTTAACCATGGAATATCGCTATCCCTTCGGGTTGCGGAGGACAGACAGGCAGTCGCTCTGTGGAAAAGCTAATATTCAGCCAAATCCGGTTAGACTAGAAAGCGGACCCCAGACTGAAACTGGGATAACGCTAAGAGGATGATGAAATGTGAACTCATTCTGTAACTTCTGTATCAAAGTCGAGTCAGTTTTTTCGGCGAATTAACGGTTAGGATAAACAGCCTTTGGGAAATCAATTATTTTATCTTACAGACCTTTTCAAAACATTTATAAAGTTTGCAAAGGTGCATAGGGTTCCCACCAAGAACTTAGGGTCCCAAGCCAACCTCACCTGCAAGAGGTGAACCTGCCCATCAACGGACGAGGCTCTGACAAACAAAATGTCCCAATAAGCGGCAATAGGCTCGCCACCTATTACGTGGGATCAAAACACTGGCAAAAAGTGGGCGTTTAATATGCCTCTGCCTACCCCTTCGGGGAAACAGGCGTGAGTCTATGTATGTATGTGTATGTATGTTATAAAGTTTAAGTATTTAAAATGTTGAAATATAGAACATAAGTTGTACGTTGATGTTTCTTTGGATATCTATTCATTGATGTAACAAGTATTTCTATGCCTTTATTTCGCTGTTTTGCGGAGACCCTTACTGGTTATATTGGCGCTTTCACAATATAATAATATAAGGTCGGGGCAAAAGTATTTTCGTATTGTCCATACAAAGGAAAATATTTTTTTAGGTATAATTTTTTATTTATTTATAATATGTATGTGCCGTTTTGATCGATGACTTGATGCCATCTTGTGGGTAGTGCCATGATCCCATTCCTGTACAAATTTTGAGATTTTTATTAAAAACATCTGACAGGTAGTGTTCAAAGTGTTTTTTTGAGATTGCCACCTGTTTCGGTCATTGGTTCTGCAATGACCGAAACAGGTGGAAATCTGGTGGAACAAGGTCAGAGCTATACGGAGGATGCATCAACACATCCCAGCCAAGCTCTCTCAATTTTTGCTGCGTGGCTATAGATGAGTGCGGTCTGGCGTTGTTATGGTGGAACACCACGCCCTTCCTATTCACCAGCTCCGGCTGGTTTTTCTCAATAGCTTTTTTAACCTCATCAGTTGCTGACAGTAGAGGTTAGAATCGCTAGTTTTACCCGGTGCCAAAAGCTCATAGTTGACGATTCCTTTCCAATCCCACCAACCACATAGCATCACATTGTTCCGAGTCATGTCGGGCTTTGTCACGGTCTGTGGGGCTTGTCCATGCTTCGACCATGATCTTTTGCGGACATTATTATCGTAAGTCACCAATTTTTCATCACTCGTAATCTACTGTTTAAGAAATGGTTCGGAATTCTTACGTTTCAACAAAGAACCGCAAATGAAAACAAGTTGCATTAGGTTTTTCTCAGTGAGATCATGTGGTACCCAATTGTCAAGTTTTTCTTGTAACCAGACTTTCGCAAATTACGTAAAACTGTTTTATGATCAACATCCAGTTCTTCAGCAATGTCGTAGGCATTAATATGTCGATCTTGTTCCATTTTCTCAAAGATGGCACTGATTTTATCAGTGACAGGGCGTCCAGAGTGAACCTCATCTTTCTCACTAAAATTTCCAGACTTGAAACGCTCGAACCACATTTGTGCTACTCTTATTGATTCCAGATTAGGTCCATAAACCGCACGAATTTTATTCGCGGCGTTAGTCGCATTTTTACCTTTTTGTAATAAAACTTTAAAATGTACCGAATTTCTTCGTCACATACATTCGTTCATTTTGCTTGCTTGAAATCAATTGAAAAATGGTGGGAACTAGTTTTTTTTATTTATTGCATCTTCAGAATATCACATTTACTACGGAATTCAATATTCGAAATATAGATAGATCTGTAGATTTTAGATTCGTTTTTGACAGTTTTTGACATAAGTTCCATACAAAATATGTCAAACACGAATCTAAAATCTACAGATCTATCTAAAGTTCGAATATTGAAAATGGCCGTTAATGGTGTTAAAAACCAGCCAGTTACATTCAGTACAGCCAAAGAGGTTTGATTATTAATAATATATTCAAAATACGAAAATACTTTTGCCCCGACCTATTTATAATGGTAGTTCATTCTCTCCACACTGAGAAGCTCGAGAAGGTATATAATAATATGTAAGTTGCTTATCTATACATATTATAAAACAAAGTCCCCCGCCGCGGTGTCTGTCTGTCTGTTCGCTTAAAACTCGAAAAGTACTGGACAAATTTTTATACGGTTTTCAACAACATCGAGACTGATCTCTGAGGAAGGTTATAATGTATAATAAATTTAGATTTTGTGCAAACTGACGATATCGATATTAGTTAGACGCGTCGGAAAAAAATGAGCTGATCGGGAGCTTTCCTCGAAAACGCTGCCAAAACCTTTTGAGTTATAACAAAACAATGTATGATGGGATTGTACCTCTTTAATAGATCTACAAAAAAGTCCGCGATGGTAGATATAATTATGTCTATCTTTCAAGGATAACCCACAATAACCATATTTTGCTCTGACATCTATCTATACTATCTATTATACTAATATAATAAAGCGGAAGAGTTTGTTTGTTTGTTCGAACGCGCTAATCTCAGGAACTACCAGTCGGATCTGAAAAATTGTTTTTGTATAAGATAGCCCAGTTATTCAGGAAGGCTATAGGCTATATAACATAACGCTTCGACCCTTTGGGGCCGGGCAAAAGGCTAAAAAGGCTAAAAGATACATACATACATACATACATAGACTCACGCCTGTTTCCCGGAGGGGTAGGCAGAGACTACGGAACGCCATTTGCAACGATCCTGACATACCTCACTTGCTTCACTCACTCCTATCAAGTTTCTCATGCATGCTCTTCTGTTAAGGGTACTTCTGACTTGTCCTTTTTTCAGGATGTCTCCAATCTGGTCAGAGAACGTTCTCCTAGGTCTTCCCCTTTGTCCTGTCCCATTCACGCTAGCCTGATATATCTCTTTTGTCAGTCTATCGTCATCCATCCTCTCCATGTGCCCAAACCATCTTAACATGCCTTTCTCAATGCTTGTCACTACATCTTCTTTTACCCCACACCACTCTCGTATCACACAATTCTTTACTCTGTCGGTCAAAGACACACCACACATACTTCTCAGTGCTCTCATTTCTACAGCATTTATTCTACTTTCAAATCTCTTCTGCCATACCCAACTTTCACTACCATACATAAGGGTAGGCACTAAAACACCTCTATGTACAGCCAAACGTGCCTTTTTGGACACGTTTTGACTGTTCATAAACGCCTTCAGAGCTCCATTCACACAATTACCTGCATTAACTCTCCTTTCAATATCTGCTTCATTCTTACCATCTCTTGTAAACAACGTACCTAAGTAAACAAACTCATTCACTTGCTCCACTCGCTGTCGATCGATCAAAACATTACAAGCCGTAACGCATTCCTCCTTTTCAAAAACCATAACTTTCGTTTTACTTACATTCACTTTCATTCCTTTCCTTTCTAACGCACGATGCATGATTGTTACCATCTCCTGCAACTCCTCCGTTGAAGATGCAAGTATAACCTGATCATCAGCATAAAGGAGGCATTTGACGAGTAACCCATTCATCCTTAATCCGCAGTCACTATGTTTTAAATCTTGCAAACAACTGTCCATGAAGAGGTTAAACAGCCTCGGCGACGCTACACATCCCTGTCTAACACCTTTATCGATGGTAAACCAGTCAGTGTATTCCCCGTTTATCCTCACACAAGCTCTAGAATCCTCATAAATGGACTTCAGAGCTCGAATGAGGCTTCTGTCCACCCCATTTATTGACAGCACCGACCACATTTCATTCCTCACCACTTTATCGTAAGCCTTTTCCAAATCCACGAATGCGCAATAGACCTTTTGACCTTTGGCCAAAAATTTTCCGGCTATGCTTCGCAAGGAAAAAACCTGATCCGTGCATCCCATACCCTTTCGGAATCCCGCTTGTACATCCCATATTTTCTTGTCGGTCACTTCCATAACTCTTTCCATAAGTACCTTTGCATACAATTTGCCAACAATGCTGAGAAGGCTAATGCCTCTATAGTTTTTGCAGTCTTGTTGCGAGCCTTTTCCTTTATAAAGAGGCACAACTACAGCTGTGGTCCAGTCATTAGGTACTCGGCCGGTGTTCCAACACAAGTTATATAACCGCTGCAACTGACCAACTATGATGCCCTGTCCAGCCTTCAGCATTTCGACTGTAATCCTATCATATCCTGCAGCCTTACCTACTTTCATACTTCCCAGTGCCTTCACGATCTCATCCACGCCAATAACGCTTTCATCATTGCTATCATTACAATTCACTTCAGCTATCGGTGTCTCTATCGCCGTTCTTTCGAATAAACTTTCAAAATACTCTTTCCATCTCTTCAGCACGCACAATTCACCATTTACTATACTTCCATTCTCGTCTCTGATAGATGTGTGTTCTGAAGATTGAGTTCTTCCCCGAACTGCACGAACGGATTTCCAGAAAAACTTAATGTTCCTCTGGAAATCGTCAGATAATCTGCTATCAAACTCATCTTTCTTTTCCTCTTTTTTCCTTTTAACCATTTCTTTCACTATTCTTTTTGACCTAACAAACTCCTTTTTTGCTTCATCTATGTCTACACTCGTTGCTTTTCCCATTCTTTCATTTGCTCTGGCAGCCAACCAATCTGACCAAGCTTTCTTCTTCTCTGACACTGCTGATTGTACATCCTTATCCCACCATGTATTCTTAACCTTTCGTATTTTCCTTCTCTTGATCATACCACATACTTCAGACGCTACACATACTACCTCTTCTTTAAAGGCCTGCCATAATACTTCCATATCATTTATGCCATCGAATCTCTCAAATCTTGCTATCAATCTTCGTTTATACTCATCTTTCACATCTTTCTCTTGTAGATTTTCTACTTTTATTCTTTCCAAGACCCTATTTTCATTACGCTCTCGGTGTCGCCATCCTTTAAAGAGCCCACTTATCCGGCTCAACACCAAGAAGTGGTCTGTGTGGATGCCGATCCCTCGATATACTCTTGTATCCAACACATTCTTTCTCAATCGTTCATCTACTATCACAAAATCAATCATACTTCTTCTAACATTTTTCACCTCTCGCGTATACATATGTATCCTTTTATGATCAAACATGGTGTTTGTCACACAAAGGCTCCACTCCAAACAAATCTCAAGCAGTGCTTTTCCATTTTCGTTCACACTCTCATCACCAAATGCACCTAACACCCTTTCAAATCCATCTCGCTTTACTCCCACCCATCCATTGAAATCCCCTAACAAGATCAATCTTTCATTATCCTTGCAGTTCCTCAAAATCTCTCTTAAACTCTCCCAAAACTCCTGCTTTTCGTCTTGCTCATGTTGTGACATACCCGTAACTATATTGACCGGGGCGTACACCCCCACAATAAAGAGACGAGTAAGTCCTACTTTCATTCTCATCCACAGTAGCCTAGCATTTACACATTCAAACTCTTTTACGCACTCATTCATTCGCGCAGACAGTACTACACCAACTCCCTTACAGGCTCTGGTGGTACTATCTACCCCAGACCAATACGCCATATATGCACCATGCTTGGTGGAGTCACACCCTTTTCTTTTTGTTTCATTCACACAAAGAACGTCAATCTTTCTATCATCCATCATCTGACATACTTCATCCAATTTGCCGTTCATTCCTCCACCAACATTAAATGTTGCAAACCTGCTTTCCGTAGGCCGCTTTTCGCCCTCGCGGGAAACGAGACGTGACGGGTTGCGAACCGCGTCGCCGCCGTATGGAGAAGAAAAAAGATAATGTCGGCTAATCTCAGGAACTAGCAGTCGGATTTTAAAAATTGTTATTGTCTATGATAGCCCAATTATTCCGAAAGGCTATAGGCTATATAAAATTACGCCACAACTTTTAGGAGCCAGACAAAAATAACAAAATGGTCAAACGAGAAGGGGTTGGGTCAAAGGCCAAAAAGGCTAAACGAATAGGATACAATCTATATGGGTATCGTTTTCGAGATTTTCGGGACGCTGATTAATAATATGAAATTTATTTAGTGATCCAAGATGGCGGACGGGAAATCAAAGATGGCGGATGAGAAAATTTTAAAAATCAATATTGGTATCGTCTGCGATGTTAAAAGGGATGGGGAATCCAAATATAACATCTGTTTCGTGATTCAAGATGGTGGATGGGAAATCAAAGATGGCGGATGGGAAAAAAATTTAAAATCAATATGGGTATCGTCTCTGATGATTTAAGGGATGGAGAATCCAAATACAACATTGATGGCGGATAGGAAATCAAAGATGGCGGACGGCATTTCTTTAAAGTCGATATGGGTATCGTCTCCGATATTTTAAGGAATGGGGAATTAAAAAACACCATCTATTTCGTGATCAAAGATGGCGGATGGGATTTTTTTTTAAAATCAATATGGGTATCGTCTCCGATGTTTAAAGGGATGGGCAATCCAACTACAACATCTATTTCGTGATTCAAGATGGCGGATGGGAAATCAAAGATGGCGGATGGGCAAAATTTTAAAAATCAATATGGGTATCGTCTCTGATGATTTAAGGGATGGTGAATCCAAATACAACATCTATTGCGTGATCAAAGATGGCGGATAGGAAATCAAAGATGGCGGACGGGATTTCTTATTAAAGTCGATATGGGTATCGTCTCCGATATTTTAAGGAATGGGGAATTCAAAAACACCATCTATTTCGTGATCAAAGATGGCGGATGGGATTTTTTTTAAAGCAATATGGGTACCGTCTCCAATATTTAAAGGGATGGGGAATCCAAATCCAACATCTATTTCGTGATCAAAGATGGCGGATGGGAAATCAAAGATTGTGGATGGGAAAGTTTTAAAAAATCAATATGGTTATTGTCTCCGATGTTTTAAGGGATGGCAAATTCAAATACACCATCTATTTCGTGATCAAAGATGGCGGATGAAAAAATATTTAAAATCAATATGAGTATCCTCTCCGATGTTTTAAGCTATGAGGAATGCAAATACAACATATATTTCGTGATCAAAGATGGCAAATGGGCAATCGAAGATGGCGGATGGAAAATCAAAGGTGGCGGATGGGAAAATTCTATTAAATCAATATGGGTATCGGCTCCGCCGTTATAACGGATGTGGCATTCGTATATAACATCTGTTTCGTGATCAAATATGGCAGATGGAAAATCAATATATTATTTTATTGAAATTTCCCATCCGCCATCTTTGATTACCCATCCGCCGTCTTAAGAAAGGTTCTTTAAAAAGGCGATACGGAGTTCGCCGGGTCAGCTAGTCGAGTATAAAGAATTTCTGTATGGGAATAATAACTTTGTTTTTTTCTCATAGCAGTTCTACTTCAAGGGTAATTTTCACCAATGCAAAAATTACAAATCACACAAAGCATTATCACTTGAGGGTATCGAAAGCACAAATTAAATCTTTTTGTAGAAATTGCCTCATGTGATAAGTCTACAACGAATACAGCGTCTGTATGCGTAACTGATATACTTAGAGTAACGCTCACAAAATAAATACAAAAATACTTACAGAAAATCTGGTGGATAAAATTTGGCACATCGTTCACAGGTGCAGAGACAACGTGCTATCTGATGGATTCCTATAAAAATATATGGAGCAACAGCGATGTGAATTCAGTCAACCGGTATAAATCTACCTAAATAATAAAATGTACGTAACAAGACAAAATATCACAACAAAACAGAAAACTCTTTGCAAATACGTATCATACACATTCAAATTGCCGCATGACCGATAAGTCGTCCATCAATACACACTCGGCTCACTTATCAGGCTAAGTGTGTTCACGGTGGACAAATTGCGAGGCGAGTAGCGACCGGAGATAATTACAATGCAGATTAGGTGAACTGTTTGGGGCTCTGCCAGCGACGTGAGTTTAACAGATTACTATACGGTGGGTCATGCTTTGGCCATGAAGGAAGCGGATAGTATACATTTTGACTGCGAAACGAGCAATATTCATATAAAATAATTTAAATTTTAAAGCCTATGAGGTTCATCAAACTACAAAATTTTCAGGACATACATTTATGTTATGATATTACGTACATTTTTATCCTGAAAATTTCGCCGTTTAGTTAACTTGATAATATGAAGTAGGTGGCAGGCTGCAGAATCTACTAGCCTTTCAAAATAAGACACAGTTACTACCTACTCTTTTTTAACCGACAACCGACCTATTTTCAGAGAAACGGACCAAAATAATGTACTGTCCGTGTAAATCGATCAAATGACATATATGTAAACAAAAGATTATACATAGAAATTAAACTACAGTTTACGGAATTTATCGCTCAAGATTTTTTCATTCAAGAAAAAAACAAATATCATCTCAGTCTGCCGTGAACATGAATCCTGTAAAGAATTTGAAACGTCGGCTAGTAATAAATTTTAAATGTAGTTTCTAGATCATTCGGTTTAAATGTAATAACTTAATGAACCAATATAACGCGATAAAAATTCGTTAACTGTAGTTTAATTTCAATGTGTAATATTCGCGTTAACCCAAGAAGATAAAAGATTATAATTTTAAGTAAGAAACTTTTTTTCTGGTCCCTAGTCAAGGAATATTTTTACCCCGATACCACAATTTGTGGGTGCAAAGTGTGGTCCCATGTAAGGATCAAAGTAATAACATTTAGCGCAGTGCGAAACTACGAGTCGCCTTGTTAAGCTACAATACGATTAGTGCAGTGCCATACTGTCCTTGATTGTACGGGTAAAAAGTTTCTTTAGTGTTTAGTTTGAAACTCTGTTAAAAAGTACCTTCAACGCGTTAGTTTTTGTTTTATTTTTAAATTAAACATTGCTTTTCTGCTGGCTAATATATTATGGTATAGGTATTTTTTCTGTTCGTTGATTTTTTAATAGTGTATGAGAGTAGCGTTGTTTATAAAAGAGCAGTGTTGTTTATTAATTTGCATGTAATAACAAGTTGACACAGCGAAATAACGCTTTCTATGGCGAAACACTCATGGTCTGAGTTGTTACACTGTGGCATTTTCAATGATTTAGTTGCCAAGTTCATACCGTGACTTAACTTGACGTTTCTTCGTGTTTTGTTGTATCATATGACGCTACGGCCAGATCTTTATGAATTTCTTAATGTCTGCTATACACAATTATGTTACAATAAATCGTTGCGCAAATTTGTACCTATAATAAATAAGAAGAAATACTTTCTGCACCTCGGCGTCCTTCACCAAAGGGTATTTCCCAAAAAAGACAAATGTTTACTTAAAGTTTTCCAATATTGATAAAGCGCAACAGGTGATGTTTATGTCTCTAAGTTGTTAAGGAGAGACGCCAACATTCAGTAAACGTAGAGGAAAGAGGATATATGGCCTCTTTTGTGAAAACTTTTTCTACAATTTCGATACATACGCCAGCAGTGTCCATTTCTCCAAGAAAACAGATAGACATTCCAAGCTTCAATAAGTCAAACTTTTTCTTTATAGCACAATATAAATTCACCCAATTGTCTGACTGCCCCATTTCCAGATAATCATTCGGCGACATGAGCAAATGTGTTCACCTGTGTCAAAAAACTGCGATAGCCTACTGGAGAGACCGACAAACCTCTACGCAGAGGGTCTCAGGTTCGAATCCACGGCGCGCACCAATGACTTTTCGAAGTTATGGGCGTATTAAATTTTTAATTATCGCTTTCTTAATGGTGAAGGAAAACATCGTGAGCTAAGCTGCATGTCTGAGAGTTCCCCATAATGTTCTCGAAAGACATGTGAAGTTTGGCAACTCGCACTTGGCCAGCATGGTGGACTATGGCCTTATGGCCTTCTCATAGTGAGAAGAGGCCCGTGCCCAGCAGAGGCACAGTTTGTATACAGGGTTGATGATGTGTTATGATTGATCTTACGGTTATTATGTTATTTTTAACCCACGACGCTAAAAGAGGGGTGTGTTATAAGTTCGACCTGTCTGTCTATGTGTTTGTCTGTAGCACCGTAGCTCCTAAGTGAATGAACCGATTTGTGTGCGGTTTTTTTTTATTTCGAAAGCCTTGTTGTGTATTGTATTGTGTCGGAGGTCAGACGGTTTTTATGCCATGCATTAACTTACATATATTCTGCGATATCTGTTAGAACTACAGATTTAGCAAACACAGAGATCCAAGTGTATGTATAATGTCAGTAACTTTTGTGTAGACTGTACAGACCAAACCAAACCCTTAAAAATGTGATTGTATTTAAAAAAACTACTCACTAGAAATGTCTCGATCGACTACACTGGAAGATCTTCCATCGCAGTCGATTTTATAACCATTCAACTGAACGGACACAAAGAACATCCAGGCAACAATTTGTAAATCACGCAGCTTTGTGGGGACCAAACCACGCAATTGTAAGAGCTTAGGCGGCCGTTCATGTGGCATAAGAGGTAGCCTGAGCACACGATACACGATGCGCGCAGTCTAAAATATAAATAAAGCGTCCATGTTGAGTATCACATAGGTACTCAACTTCTGGGTACTTCTAACCTGTCCTTTTTTTGGATGTCTCCAATCTGGTCGGAGAACGTCCATCTAGGTCTTCCCCTTCCTCCTGTCCCATTCACGTATATAATTGCCTTATATAACTTCTTGGTCAGTCTTTCCTAATCCATCATCTCCATGTGTCCAAACTATCTTAGCGTACCTTTCTCAATGGTTGTCACTACATCTTCTTTTACCCCACAACACTCTTATCACACGAATCTTTACTCTCTCGTCCAAAGACACTCCACACATACTTCTCAACCCTTAACCGATGAGCATGCATGAGATCTGAGGATCGTTGCAAATGGTGTTCCGTGGTCTCTGCCTACCCCTCCGGGAAACTGGCGTGAGTCTATGTATGTATGCATTCAACTTCTGACGTGAGATATCACTTAAGTTTGTCTTAGGAAATTCTCATAATCTTAAAATCCTTGCGTTACTGACTGACTGACAGACACGCTACAGCCGAAACTATTGGACGCAGGAAGCTGAAATTTGGCATGTATGTTCCTTGAGGACCGTAGGTGAGCACTAAGAAGGGATTTTCCGAAATTCCCACGGGATCGGCCAAAACGGGTAACTTTTAAAAAAATGCAGGCGTAGCTGCTGGCGTCGTCTAGTTTAATACAATGCAGTAACCTGTTTACCTAATTAATGGAAAACAACAAGGCGAAAGAGTAGACTCTTCGTCTTTAACCTTACTCACTTCAAGCAATTTGTCGTACCAACAATGAAGTCATACCCCTCTACACTTGTATGACTTTAATCCAAACCTGTCGCCGTCGGGGACCGATACCGTAATTACCCTACTTCGGATAAACTTTGCAGCTATCCCGTTTGCAGTTGCGTCTTTAACTAAACTAGTTGTGTTATCTTGGTTTACACGCGTCAAGACTTTACAACATCTCTGTTCGAACGGCTTAGAGTTAAGAACATCGCACGTGTATAAATACCCTATAACTATTATACGGTCGATAAAAGTACTTAATGTCCTCCTTCCAGCTATCGCAATTTCCCTGAAGATCAGCCCTTAAAGTATTATAGTATTAATATTAAATGCGAAGCTGCCTTATCTATAAAAATAATACTATAAATAAAAGTAAACGTAAAAATAAAAAGTCAAGTGCTTCCTTCACGAAATAAATAAAATGTGTATAAGGTCAAAAATAATTTCCATACGAACGCCGAGGCAAATTGGTATCTCGCATACGACGCCTATCATAACGAATTTGAAAAAAAAAAAATATTATATATAATTCTCCGACACACGCAGCTGCGTACGCATGACAATATTCAACATAATTTCAGATCACGCGAGTTGAGCAAATATTGTCGAGATTCTGTATTTATATGCAAATGTAGCCCTTAATTTTTGTGTGTTAAGGTTCATTTTTTTCTTAATGTGCAGTGCTGTTGTAACCATAGCAACAAGTGGTTCCCTCACCGTTGGCTACCCACCCACCCCATATTCTCAAGCCAAGCTAAGCTTGAGTTATTGCCTAGATCGTTTAATACGAAAGGTTTCTTGATAGTCTTACGTATTTTATGTTTTTATGGTGCCATACTAATTTACGATGCTGTAAAATGGTCTTAAAACTTGCTTCTTCAATTAGCACTGAAGGAGTTTTATTTTAGTTTAAATTGTTTGTGCTCTCAGTACTACTTTAATGTAAAGTAATTCATACTGTTAGTCTGTGGGTAAAACTAATAGAATATTAGACTTTTGATTTATATCTAACCACGAAAGGCTTCAGTATAAGTTTTTAGAAAACTATATCTCTATGCTTTTGTGTAGGTATATTAAGAAACCTCAAAGCTTAGTAAATATTGGCACAAAATTTACATCTCAGTTATTAACCTCAATTTTTTTCTATTCATGTTCTAAGGCAAGAATCGAGGCCGAAGGCGCTGCGTATCCATCAAAACACGATAGCTCAGTCAGACCTAACTGTTTCAACAAGCGGTCACCCATCTAAGACGTGACCTGTGTAAGCGTTGCCCAATTATGCCGATTTATTACCGAATGCCAAGTCACGTCGTGCATCGAGAATCATCCATTCCCAAAAAACATTTTCTAGTTTCTCAGATGTTGCAAGTATTCTCGATTTTCTCATGTAACCTAAGCGAAAGAAAATTCAAAACGTTTGAATTTTCTCTCAAGCATATATTCGAAAATAGATTCTACTAAACCGTTGAAGTTGATATCTAGAGTGGTCAGTTCGTCGATCGTCGACAGAATACTCAATGTATTCGTGCGGGTGAACTTGAGCGATGCGGAGACACCGCAGTGCGGATGCCGATAGGTAACGGGCACACCCCTACAACCATTCACGAATAACGAAGATTTTGTGTACAAAATGTTGAACAGAAAATTTCTAAGTATTTCTAGCTAAGAGGTAAATTTTGCTGAGTATACTGAGGAATATAACTGTATACTGTTTAAGCTCTGAAACTTTAGTAACAACAATAAATAAAAATATTAAAACCGAAATAGGCTGCTATAACTGTTGGAGTAGCGTGTTTAAATTGTATCTCTTCTAAGTGCTCTTTACTTCTTACTTCTAGAAAAGAATTTGTCAAATGCTGGCCTACGCCTGTTCTAGTAAATTATAAGTCGATGTAAAAATAATTTAATATGACCTTAACTTGGCCAAGGATTATTTACTGTGAAATCTGGCTTTACATTGAAACTTTGGGCTTAGATTTGGATATCTCCTAGTGGTCTATGTCTGTTCGGTCTTCTACGAATAAAGTTGTTTTAAGGCAAGCCTTCAGTTCTTTTAATAATACTAAAGCGGCAACCAACACAACATAAGGTATTATATGAAAGGCGCGCTAGCGGCTCGCTAAATAGAATGGGTTAAAATTATCTCCGAGCATAATATAACGTAAACAAGGTGTTTAGCACGACAAGTAAAATAGATTTAAGAACATCGAACCCGTGAGACGCAGTTGATATCAGTTATAACCACTGAGTCAAAACAAAATAAGTTTTTAAAGGTAGAAAAATTCGGTAGTACTATAACGACCATTATGGACTGTGGGTGAGCAAAAGTAATTATAACAAAAATTTGGCGAGATTTTGTATGAGATTAATAATTATTGTTTGTAATTAATTAATTTTAAATCTTTTATATGCCATTCGCCAACTGGCTTACCAGTCATATCAGACAATTTGTAAACTAAAGGAGACTTTTTAGTTACAACTTTGCATTTAATAAATTTAGGAGCGAGTTTTTTATTGAAATATTTAACTTTATCGCTTAAATAGTAAGTACGTCGACACACAATATCGCCGACATTGAATTCTGCTGGTTTACGACGAAGATTATAAGAATTACAATCACGTTGGTGAGCTGCTATCAAAGCGGCCTGTACCTTTTCGAAGATAGGAGACAAATGGCCGAGGGCCTCCGCATATGTATCACGCGGTTCGAAGACAATATTAGGGTCAGATTTGTTGACCACATAGTGTGACCAATTCACAACCAAAGACCAGAAAAGATGGAGAATAGCCAGTTACCTCATTAACTGCGCAATTTATTGCAAACTGAATCTTAGGAACAACCAAATCCCAAACGCGCTGATCTCGTTCAATAAAAGTAGAAATAGCCTTTATAATAGTTTTATTATAACGCTCGACTGAGTTTATATGGGGTGTATACAGCGGCGTATAATGCAAATTAGGAATTTTGTATTTAGTTATCAAATTTTTGAATGTAGAACTAATAAATTGTTTACCATTTTCGAGAACAATAGTTGACGGAATACCATGGACCAAAAAAACATTTTCTTCTAAAATTTTAGTAATTATTTCGGCAGTAGCTCGTTTAATGGGAAACAGCATACAATATTTGGAAAAACAACACGAAACAACAAAAATAAAATTGTTTAGCCTTCTAGAAGTAGGTAGTGGACCAATTAGATCAATGTTTAACATCTGGAATGGTTTATAGCAAGACTTAGATCTACCCATATGTCCTAAGGTTGAATGGTTTTGGTGTTTGTGGGCTATACAAACATCACACGAATTCACAGCCTTAACAATGTCGGAATACATATTCGGCCAGTAATAATTTAATGCCAAGCGCTTGTAGGTTTTAAAAATACCTAAGTGACCAGCCGTGGGCAGCGAATGGTTCTCAGCAATAATATTAGATCTTTGTTCAGACGGAATTACCTCTTTCCATTGAAAATCTCGGGTTAAAGGATTTAGACACTTTTTAAAACGATATAATTTATTATTAATAATTTGGTAGTCCACGAAAGATGTGGGATTGTTTAGACAACCTTTATAAATGTTTAGATACCACGAGTAGTTAGTAGACATTGGGAATGTTAAGTTAAAATTAGGAGTAATATCATTATCATTGATAATGGCTGCAACGGGAACAGAATGAGACAGGAGGTCGGGCAATATATTGTCTGAACCACGACGATGTCGAATCTCGAAATTGTATGACGAAAGACGAACACCCCATCTGGCCAAACGACCAGTAGGATTATTAACTTTTAGAAACCATTTGAGCGCAGCGTGGTCAGTGTAAACAATAAACTTTTTACCGTTATCAACATAACAACGCCAGTGCTCGATGGCAGATAACACAGCGAGCGCCTCGCGCTCAGTAGCGCTGTAATTCTTTTCTGCATCAGACAGAGACTTACTGAAATACGCTATGATTTTTTCTTCAAAACCTGGCAGAGGACAGCGCCTACGCCGTAGTCGCTGGCATCTGTGTGTATTTCAAAAGGTTCGGAGTAGTCCGGACAAGATAAAATAGAAGGAGAGGACAGGCTTTCTTTTAATTTGATAAAAGCCTGGTCCGCCTCTTTAGACCAACAAAAAGGGGGAGCCTTTTTACCTTGAGAGGTTAATTTGTTTAGAGGTGACGATATACGACAAAAATTTGGAATAAATCGCCTATACCATGAAGCCACGCCTAGGAAACGACGTAATTCCTTTTTATTAGAAGGGGTAGGGTAATTAATGATGGCATCAATTTTATCAGGATCCGCATGGAGACCTTGCGGATCGACAACGTAACCTAAATATTTTATGTTATCACGAAAGAAATTACACTTATCTAAGTTTATAGTGAGATTTGCCATTTTCAATTTTTCGAAAATACTTAATAAGAGCGTAATGTGTTCTTCGAACGTTGACGATATACAAACAATGTCGTCAATAAAACAAAAGACCTTATTTTCAAATTCAGGACCGTAAAACAAAGTATCAACTAATCGTTGTTGCATAGCGGGCGCATTTGTTAGACCAAATAACATCCTTTTAAAATGAAACGTGCCACGAGTAGGTACATAGATAGCGGTCTTAAAACGATCCTCCTCCTTAATGAATGTCTGCCAAAAACATTTAGAAATATTTAAACTAGATAGTTATTTAGCATCTCTCATATGATTTGCCCTACATTTCGGAAATTCTAGATAATTTCCGAAATGTAGGGCAAATTATAAGCATCTTTTCTAGTAACAGAATTCAATTTACGACTGTCTAAGCAAAATCTTAGTTCGCCGTTCTTTTTAGGGGTTAGAATAACAGGGTTAGACCAATGACTCTCAGAGGGTTCTACGACATCTTCCTTCAAGATTTCGTCAAGTTGTTGTATCAAATTGCGTTGTTTATCGGGAGACATACGATAATGACGCCGACGTATTCGTCGACACAGGCGATAGCCCACCTATTGGTGGGCTATCGCCTGTGTCAATAGAGTGAGTAATGAGAGTTGTACAACCGAGACCCCGCTTTTTATAAGAAATATCGGAAAATTTAGAAATAATGTTATCAGCGGCAGCTCTCTGTTCAATAGATAAATTATTATAAGATACAAGGTGCGGTGAGCCATCGGTCCGCAGCTCTGTAACTTGTGAATCAGTTTCATTCAATAACAACACCGACTCTAAATGGTTAGGAAATAAATTAAAAATTCGCCAAAAATCCATACCGAGAATTAAACTACTTTTAATCCCTGGCACTACATGAAAATTTAGGGTAACTGTTTTATTTTGAAATTCAATAGGAAGAGAGATAGACCCTAAAGAACACAATTTTTCACCACCAGCAGTTATCAAACTCAAGGGCTGGAAAGAATCCAACTGATACTCATTATTTAAAAATAAATTATGAGAATTGTTACCCAAGATTGTAACACATGAGCCAGAATCCAACAGGCCGACTACAGGTTTACCATTTACAATAACAGAAATATAGGGCGAGTATTCTATATTAGAATTACGGATTGAGGATAGACTATAACAATAAAAATTTTTTTTTAGATTATTTAACCAATTATTCCACTTAGTTTTATTGAAATTATTTGATTTATTTATTCCCCAATCCTCGCTTATTAGTTTTTTGGTTTATTAGCTTTAGTATTACATTTAGGACAATTAGACACACGTAAACCTTTTAGACCGCATTTAAAACAAATAAAAAAATTTGGTTGGCGACAATTATATAAACTATGAGAATTGGATCGACACCTGGGCACGGTAATAATATCTAACAGTATTGTAACTCCATACAATCGCACGAAACTCGAGATATACCTACGCGCCTCGAGCAAAGTACCCATTAGACTGTGCGGACTGTGCCACAGCCACGATCGTGCCGCAGCTCGCAAGCGGCGCGTCTGGTAGGTATATAACTCACGAAGAACCGGAGGCGTCGACTACGAATAACCAATGACGTTGGTCCTACCCATACATTTACTATGGAAAGCTTCAAAGTGCTCTAGACGCCAAAGCGGCAGACATATCGTAATAATTCCAAGATGCAAAAATGTCAAGGGCTGTGCCAACTATAACACCTACTAACCGCCCCAGTTAACAGTATTACCATTACAGAGATTTTTACAGTTTTTACTTTTTCTCGCTTGCGGTAACCAGTGCCATTTGCAAATGGTAGTGCCCAAAACTAAGGTGCCGGAAGTCTTGCAGGTCTATCACAATGGTGCTTCGGGAGGTCACATGGGAGTTAAGAAGTCCCTTACTAAGATCCGAGAGTTGTTTTATTGGCTCCACTGTCGGGATGACGTCGAGGATTGGTGCCGCAAATGCACAAGTTGTGCGGCTGTGAAGGGGCCACATACTCGTAGCAGAGGTGCATTAAAGGTATACAATGTGGGAGCCCCATGGGAGCGCATAGCGTTGGATGTCGCTGGGCCGTTTTCTGAGAGCCAGTACGGAAACAAATACTTCTTGGTTGTGATGGATTACTTCATGAAGTAGCCTGAAGTGTTTGCAATCCCAAATCAAGAAGCTACCGCAGTGGCCGATAAGCTGGTGTATGAAGTCTTTTGTTGGTTTGGGGTGCCCTTGGAAATCCATAGTGATCAAGGCCGGAACTTCGAATCTTAGGTGTTCGAGGAGACTTTTCGCATGATGGGTGCACTTAAAACCAGGACCACGGCTTATCATCCGCAATCGTATGCCATGGTTGAGCGATTTAACCAATCCCTGGAAAGGCATCTGGTGAAGGTCGTGGAGAGCAAACAAAGAGATTGGGACAAGCACATTCAACCATTTCTACTGTCATATCGCAGTGCGGTCCACGAAACCACAGGAGTAACATCAGCTTTTGCCAATTTCGGAAGAGAACTACGTTTTACAAAATCAATTAGCGGGTCTTAATCGCGTTCAATTAACTTATTTAAGGTATAAATACCTATTTGGTGCCGACGTTTCGCTCGTCTTGCACCAAGCGTGGTCGCGGAGAGACTGATGAGAGCTCAGCGCCGTCTTGTGGAAGTGCGGGTTTTGGTACCTACCCTCACTTGGTCTTTATTTAAGTTCGCAATGTCGGTACTCCGACACACTACACTAATGACGTCTACACACTATTGAGATTTATCACTGCGGCGGTGTCTACACTTGCTGATGACCGGATTCCAAGTAGTCGATAATCTATATCCATCCTCCCGGTTGAAATTGTTATGTTTCTTGATTTCTACCGCTTCACGTACTATCCTGGAGTAATAGTGACGATCGGTGAATAAGACTTGTGGTTGATGCAGTTCTATCCAGTGGTTTGGTCCAGACTCCAACAAATGCTCTGCTATCGCCGACTTATTAATATGTCGGTTTTTTACAGCTGCGATATGTTCCTTTACTCTTTCAGCGATTGTACGCTTAGTCTACCCTATATATGAACTACCACAGCTGCAATCGACTTTGTAGACGCCAGGTGTTTGGAGAGGAATGACATCCTTTGGGGTACGCAGATTGTGTGCAATCTTAGAGAGCGGACTGTATACAGTCTTGATGGAGTATTTCTTGAGTTCTGTTCCAACCTTATCCGTCACTCCCTCTAGATATGGCATGTACGCCGGCACTCTGCTTACTTCAGGTCTACGATCTTTCCTCTTCAGACGGAGTATCTTCTTCTTGTATCCATTGCGCCTCAGTACCTCCTGGACATGTGACAGCTCACTATTTAACTGTTCAGGGTCACACAGGTCATACGCTCTGTTCACTAACGAGGACACAACGAAATCCAAATGCCGCGGATGGTGGTGCGAGTTCGCGTTAAGATACCTGTCGGTGTGTGTCGGTTTCCTATATACGGTGTGTCCAAGGGTACCATTATCTCTCACTGTCACTTTAACGTCGAGGAAGGGTAATGATCCGTCTACCTCCATTTCGTATGTGAATCGGATGTTTGGATGTATGGAGTTCAATCTGTCTGCGAATTGTTCCACGTCTTGCTGGTTCCCCTTCATGATGCAGAAGAATCCATAGACATGCAGGCATCAAATGTGAAGCTGTGGAAGAGGTATGTCGACGATCGACATACCTCTTCCACAGCTTCACATTTGATGCCTGCATGTCTATGGATTCTTCAAAGTGCTCCATCCAGATGTTGGCCATTACCGTTGCTATAGGGCTACCCATAGCCACTCCATCGATCTGGAGGTAGTGTTGTCCACGAAATAAGAAGTAGTTACCATCCAAGCTGTATGTTGCATGTTCCTGTTCAAGATCACCAATGTTCCTGTTCAAGATTGCCTTGAGGTCGATCAAGTGTGAAGCTGTGGAAGAGGTATGTCGACGATATCTTCTGCATCATGAAGGGTAACCAGCAAGACTTGGAACAATTCGCAGACAGATTGAACTCCATACATCTAAACATCCGATTCACATACGAAATGGAGGTAGACGGATCATTACCCTTCCTCGACGTTAAAGTGACAGTGAGAGATAATGGTACCCTTGGACACAATGTATATAGGAAACCGACACACACCGACAGGTATCTTAACGCGAACTCGCACCACCATCCGCGGCATTTGGATTCCGTTGTGTCCTCGTTAGTGAACAGAGCGTATGACCTGTGTGACCCTGAACAGTTAAATAGTGAGCTGTCACATGTTCAGGAGGTACTGAGGCGCAATGGATACAAGAAGAAGATACTCCGTCTGAAGAGGAAAGATCGTAGACCTGAAGCAAGCAGAGTGCCGGCGTACATGCCATATCTAAAGGGAGTGACGGACAAGGTTGGAACAGAACTCAAGAAATACTCCATCAAGACTGTACACAGTCCGCTCTCTAAGATTGCACACAATCTGCGTACCCCAAAGGATGTCATTCCTCTGTAAATACCTGGCGTCTACAAAGTCGATTGCAGCTGTGGTAGTTCATATATCGGGCAGACTAAGCGTACAATCGCTGAAAGAGTAAAGGAACATATCGCAGCTGTAAAAAACCGACATGTTAATAAGTCGGCGATAGCAGAGCATTTGCTGGAGTCTGGACCAAACCACTGGATAGAACTGCATCAACCACAAGTCTTATCCACCGATCGTCACTATTATTCCAGGATAGTACGTGAAGCGGTAGAAATCAAGAAACATAACAATTTCAATCGGGAGGATGGGTATAGATTATCGGCTACTTGGAATCCAGTCATCAGCAAGTGTAGACACCGCCGCAGTGATAAATCTCAACAGTATGTAGACGTCATTAGTGTAGTGTGTCGGAGTACCGACATTGCGAACTTAAATTAAATAAAGACCAAGTGAGGGTAGGTGCCAAAACCCGCACTTCCTTAAGACGGCGCTGAGCTCTCATCAGTCTCTCCGCGACCACGTTTGGTGCAAGACGAGCGAAACGTCGGAACCAAATAGGTATTTATACCTTAAATAAGTTAATTGTACGCGATTAAGATCCGCTAATTTATTTTGTATGATGTATACAAATCGCGAAAATTTAAAATCGATTAGAACTACGTTTACCTGCAGAATTAATCACCGGTATTCCACCAGAATCTCCACACAATATAACGGATTACGCGAACGAGCTATGCAACAAGATGAACGACGTATACGAGCACATCAGGGAATCTGGACAACAGATGTCTGAAAAGTTGAAGACTCTACGACCGGAAGGCAAACAAAAAAGGCTTCGATGTGGGGTCATTGGTGTGGCTTCATAATCCAGTACGAAGCAAAGGTAAATCGCCTAAGTTACAAGCCAGATGGAACGGGCCATATCGCATAATTACCAGGATGAACGACGTCACTTATCGAATCCAGAAGGGGTCGCGAGGTGTACCGAAGATAGTTCATGTGGACCAGTTGGTTCGTTACTATGGGTCCAACGATGTTCGAGACAAACACGTCTAAGAGGGAGGCAGTGTTACGAATGGCGATATTTGAAAATAACGCCTCCTATCGGTAAATGAGCGAACTAGTAGAGAATGCATATATCGATAGTTTTAAAGTGTAACATCTATTCTCTACTAGATGGCGTTGCTGTTTTGATCTCTGGAAGTATCGACACTGTTTCCGACAGTTACGAGAACATTCTCGGGAAGACTAGAATGGCCTAGTTTGTTATCCAGCCGGCATATATACCGCGTGGACGGGCGAAAAGACACAGTACAGTTGAATAATCACAGCGATCAACAAGAGAAGGAGTGCGAAGATTAAGTGAGTCGGAAGTGTATTCCTAGTGTGAAAATAAGTTTTTATTGCTGTTTTAAAATTAAGTGTATAAATAAATAAAGTACAGTTTAGTGGCATAGATCATTTAATTTATCACCGAACCCCAGCTGGTAACAATACATTATACTTTATCAGGCATCTTGGACGATTATTGTAGGTATCAAAGACTCTAAATTCAAACCCATAAACCGACGAAAATTTTGTGTAAAATTAAGGACAAACCGTAAAACTAGAAAAGACCTGAAAAATACCTATTTCTTTTACAAGATATATATAGAAAAGTGTAGTCATATTAATTATTGGATCTATCATGCTGATTTTGTGTCTCTCTTTCTATTGCTTAAATTTTATACTAGACTTTGTTTGTAGCTCTGTTCACTTCGTGATTAAATCAACTTCACGCACAAGCAATTTTCACGGGCAGGTAAGGAATTTCTTCATCAGGAAAGTAAGCATAAGGACCAAATTAGAAATATCAGTCTATACATCTACACGTACACGTCGAATGGTTCCGTTTTTTAATGAAAGTCAATTAATTTGGTTTCAGCAGAATATTTTAGCGTCCGTCAGTTGAATTTCCATCGAATCAAAGTTTGAAATATTGATGTTGAATTAAATTTTCGATAACGAATTTATGCAGTTGGGAGTCCTTTTTCACTTTTATTTCTATTTACTTAAGTAAAATTCTATTAAGTTAAGTTGAGGTACAATTTTATATATTTGTTGCTGTTCAAAAATTTAAGTAGAAACCGGTTGAAGTATGTAATCTACTTGTGAAGATACATAGATATAATTTAATTCATAGTACATTCTATGTAATGTACTATTTACATAGTTTCTAATTACATATACAGGTACATTTTCTATATTTACCATGTAATTAAATTAGAAGAACCCAACACACCCAAGATAGCTATCAACAAATTCAATTTAGAATATTCAAAATATTGTGACGGCCGGTGTCATGTCAAGCTGTCATAACAGCTACCGTTGCCAAGGACTACTGACGTCTACACGACAAACTAGCCGGTCGTCAAACACAATAATTAGCAAAGAGGTTTGAAGACTATTTTATTGTTTGGAAATGAGTTTTTAGTTTGATGACGTATACACTCTGTCAAGTGTTCGCCAAATTCACCAGTCATTGACAACAAGGCGATGGCCGTGCGGATAACACATCCTTAGAGTATCTATAAGCAAGCTATAGAGTGCTAGCAAAGCATCTTACTTATTATGCCAATCGTAAGCAGATATTTGATAGATGTCAATTTAGATGTATGTACAACATAGTGATGTGCCATGAATGAAGTTATTGAGTAATCACTAATTAGGTGACAACTGTATAGTTGAAGTAATAGCTAGTAACAGGTAGGTACTAGGTACCGTTTTGTATTTAGTTTGGGGTTGCGTTCGTGTGGCAGAGCTTTTAATAAGTAGATTTATTTACAAGTAAGTATCATGATAACCCACAGAATATTATTATTGCATCTTCAATATTTCTCAAAAAAAGTATCGGAAAGTTGCCGTATCGAAGCGTTTTGGAAATCTGGATGTCAAAAATAGTTTTTCATTAATCATGACCGTACATGAATGTAAAAGGCATGATGAGCTGATATAGAAAGGTAATAATGTGGTGCCCTGGTTGGCATTTACAGCTATAGGTAACATAAATGAAAATAAAAAAAAACCCCGCCACCAAAGAGTAAAGTACCTATGCCTTGAATAGGTTTAGTTAAAAAGGTATTTACGTGAAACCCTTTAAAAAGAAAAAAAATAACTTTAAAATCATCACCCTACGTAAGTACGTATAATGAGTGAGTTTAGAAAAAATATATGAAATTTGCTAATTTGCGGTGGCGGCCAGCTTGGATTTGAAATTTGTCATAGCCTATGGTATTTTACTAGTCAAGCCCTTCGACACCTATAGTGAGGGGTTTGTGCAAAAATATGTAATCCACCATTTTGTGGCGGCGGCCATCTTGGACTAATTTTCATCAAACATAACTAAGAACACTATCGCCATATTTACCTTTGAAACAAAAAAAAACAAATTAAAATCGGTGCATCCGTTCGGAAGCTACGATGCCATGGACAGACACACACACAGACACGTCAAACTTATAACAGCCCGTAATTTTTGCGTCGGGGGTTAAAAATAAAGGCCGTCGTTTTCATTGTCATCCTTAAAGTTACTATACTCGTTCATGATATTACCTATATTCGCATAATGATTAACAATTAGCTAGAGTTGTTTAGTACAAAAGAATTACAAAGTTCTGCAAAAAGTGCAAAAAAGTCATTAAAATCTGAAATAGCTCACTGATATACAAACAGTATTTCACTTTATAAAGAGTTGAAGTTTCGGATACATCAGAGGGTTGATATTTAATTTACTGATGTATCTGTTGCAATTTTTTATTCAAAAGCAATAGACAGGATTTTTTAAAGACTAAACTACAATATTCCTTTTTGTTTATTTTAAAATATAGTTAAGCGAAATTTTCGACTTTGACTTTCAAACCTGTTACTAACTCGGTACTAACACTGTTATATTTCGAGTACAGAATGACACAACACTAGCCTAAGGCAGAGGAAGGGTGAAGCGGGAGGCGTGGCAGCGCGGTTCTGCTGTCCCGCCCGCGCGCCTCACGCAATCCCCTCCCACGCCCTACAATATTTCTTAAAATACTAGATTTACTACTAAAACAAGACTTACCAATGATAAGAAATATCATGTTTCTTCTTTGTATGCTTCCGAGAGTCATTTCTGCAAGTAGGAACTGCAAATTTCACCATATTTTCAATATTTTTTTGCCAAATTATTGTCGATGAACAAGCCGCTCGCGTGACAATTTATGACTAGTGCTGTCATCGCTCGACTCTCGCGCTCGTTCATACCCGTGCTTATGGTTCATACTCGCATACTGTTGCTCTATAGCTTGCTTATGGATACTCTAAGAACACATCCCGTTCACGTTCTGATGGCGTGGGTTCAAATCCCAGTCATAACAGTTATGTGGATTATGTTTTTTATGAAATTTGGAAAATGTTTATGAATATTTGGCAAATATTTAAATATTTCGAGTAAAAATTAGAAAATTCTAGAAACTTCAGGAAGGAATGAAAAGGTTAAAAAGAGACAGGAGATGGAATAACAAATTTAAATATTTCTAATAAAGATTAGAAAATTCTAGAAACTTCAAGAAGGAATGGAAAGGTTAAAAAGAGACAGGAGATGGAAAAAAAAACAATTGAATAACGAAAAGACAATCGAAATTAGTAGTTCTAGAATATTCCTAGGGGTAAATAAGGCGGTGTAGACGCGCTAAGCGCCAGTTTAAGTTGAAAAGTGGTAAAGTGAAAAAGAAAAGGAAGAAGTAAAAGGAAGAAAGAAGAAGTAGTAAAATAAAGTGAAGTGAAAGTATAGTGCAGTAAAGTGCAGTGAAAAGTGCAGTGCAACAAACGCTAGTGTTGGTGCTGTCCGCGTCGAAATTAAACGGCGCGTCGTGTGTGAAGTCGAATAATGTGTCATCAGTGCTACTCGGTGTTTCCTTCCAATCCCGTTACCCCGTCCGTAACAATTGGTGTCAGAAGTGGGATTGGAACGATCAAAGATGCCAGTCATGCCAAGGGAAGGGCCTACGACACGTGCAAGGGCTGCCGCTCAAGAGCAAGGTGACTCTAGCCAGGAAGTTGTGAGCAGGGATGCTCCTTCACAAGGAAGTGGATCTGAAGGAGGGGTATCAACGTCCGCAAGCGCAGCTAACCCGCTATCTCTCTCAGACCTCGCAGCACTTTTCCAACAATCACTTAAGGAAAACTCGCAGCAGCTTAAATCCGAACTCCAGCAAAACTCACAGCAGCTTGAATCTCGACTCGAGCAAAACTCGCAGCAGCTTAAATCCGAACTCCAGCAAAACTCGCAGCAGCTACAATCGCAGCTTGAATCTTGACTCGAGCAAAACTCGCAGCAGCTACAATCGCAGCTTGAATCTCGACTCGAGCAAAACTCGCAGCAGCTACAATCTCGACTCGAGCAAAACTCGCAGCAGCTATAATCTCAGCTTAGCGAGATAATGGAGAGCCAGGATGAGATTCGCCATTATATATCCGAGAACACTCGTAAGATCACCGAGATGGAGATGTGTATCGGTGAAGTGCAATCTCGCATGGCTACTATACAGGCAGAGATACAGTCCTGCAAGGCGGCAGTGTCGGAAGAGGTGCAGTCCCGCATGGCATCAGTATCGGATGAGATGCACAGCCGCTTAGAGGCGGAGTTCAGGAGGATTAAAGCTAACGTCCCTTCAGTCGCAGTAACCTCATCTGATGCTGGTAATTTAAAGTGCCTTCTTTCGATGGTACCTCATCCTGGGAGGCGTACAGGATGCAGTTTGAAGCCGCTTCTTCTAGTAACCGTTGGAACAGAGAGCAGGCCAAGACTGCACTCGCTCTGGCTTTACGCGATGGTGCTATATCAGTGCTACAGTCTGTGGGGAAAGACGCCACATATGAACAGCTCATCGAGGCTCTAGAGTCCAGGTATGGAGAGGCGCATTTGGAAATTGTATTCCGTGCTCAGTTGCGTAACCGCTGTCAGCGCCCTAACGAGTCATTGCAGCAGTGGTCTCTAGAAGTAGAGAAAATGGTAGGAAAGGCTTACCAGTCTGCACCCCCGGCACAAGTCCAAAGCATGCGTCTCCAGGCGTTCATTGATGGCATTTATGATGATGAGGTCAGGTCTGCCGTTCGTCTGAAGCACCACGACAACGTTAAGGACGCTTTAGCGCATGCTCTCGAAGGGGAGGGCTGTCCGTCGAGATATCAAGGTTGGACGAGTCTGAGTTGTGGCCGCAGAAATGCAGCGAACAGACCGAAGATTTGTCCCAAAATGTTATAGCTGCAGGGAACCAGGACATGTCAGCAGTAGCTGTCCGAAACGTAAACGTAAGACTGACGCTACTGTTCAAACGTCAGAACACGACCAGGAACACTAATTCCAGCCAGAGCTGCGGGGCAAGCGCTGGCCGATAGACGAAAAGCCCCTAAAGTTTGTATCCGACAAAGCACGGATGGGAACAGCTTAACCATTGATGGAGTGGTCAATGGCATAACCTGTTTGCTGACCTTGGACACCGGTGCGTCACGAACTGTTATAGGGACTCACTTGCTAAGGAAGAATGGGAAGATTCTAAAACAGTCAATTCGACCTCGACTGACAACAGCTACCGGCCAGCACATCCCAGTCAGGGGAGAGCAAATGCTGGATTTCAAAGTAGGTGACAAATTATATTGGCAAAAAGCACTGATTGCAGACATCGTCGACGACTGCATTGTTGGGCTAGACTTCTTCAGAGATCACCAATGTAGATTGGATATTAAGTGTGGTATCCTCAAATGTGGAGACGTGGAGATTCCAATGAGAGGTGGAGGCACGGGGAAGGTTTTGTGCCTCAAGGAGAGTAAGCTCGCACCTAGGTCACAGACATTTGTTCCTGTCACATTACCTGCCACTTCGAGTCAGCGACGTTGCATAATGATAGAAGACAATGGAGTTAACGATCCATGGTTGCCAGCATGTGTAGTAGTTGCTTCTTCACAAATGGCTGTTATACCTGTCCTAAATTTAAGTGATGAAGAAAAAGTTTTGAAAAGGGTTTCTGAGATAGGAGAGTCCGTAGAAGTCGCTTGGTTACGAAACTGCCAGGAAACCAAGAGTCTAGTTGAGACTAACGTTAACGTGGATAGTGTTTTAAAGGGTTGCAAACACGATCTAACAGAAATCGAAACAGAAAAAGCAAAAAAATTGCTGACACAGTACGTTGACATTTTCTCAAAGAACGACGGTGACATCGGAAAGACAGGAGTAGTAAAACACACCATCAATACGGGGAATGAACAACCGATCCGTCAACGCCCACGACGTGTACCTTTTGCCAGGGAGAAGCAGGTAGAGGATATGATTGAAGATATGAGGAAAAAACGGGGTTATTGAGCCATCGACTAGCCCGTGGTGTTCGCCGGTGGTATTGGTAAAGAAAAAGGATGGATCGACTAGATTCTGTATTGACTATCGAAGATTGAATGATGTAACCAAGAAAGACAGTTATCCTTTGCCTAGAATAGACGACACGTTAGACACATTATGCGGAATGAAGTCGTTTACAACAATAGACCTAAAAAGTGGTTACTGGCAAGTGGAAATGGACCCAAAAGACAAGGACAAGACAGCTTTTTCAATGGGCAGAGGGCTTTGGCATTTCAATGTTATGCCTTTCGGATTGTGCAACGCACCAGCTACTTTCGAAAGGTTAATGGAACACATCCTTACCGGGCTTTTAGGGGAAGCTTGTCTGGTGTAACTCGATGACATAATTGTAATGGGACGAGACTTTGATGATCATCTCACGAACCTAGAAAGTATACTCAATAGATTGAGAAATGCAAATCTGAAGCTCAGTCTTAAAAAATGTTCATTTTTCAAGCGACAAGTTAACTACTTGGGTCATGTCTTCTCTGAAAAAGGCATCGAGAAGGACCCTGCCAAGATTTCGGCGGTTAAAGATTGGCCCATGCCTAAGGACAAGACGCGGGGCAGGTGCGCTCATTTATGGGGCTTTGCTCTTATTACAGACATTTTGTGAAGAATTTCTCGAGCATCGCAAAACCCTTACATTAGCTGACGGAGCAAAAACGACCATTTAATTGGGATGAAAAATGTCAAACTGCTTTTGAGGAGTTGAAGACGCGTTTATGTGAAGCGCCAATTCTTGCATATCCCGACGTCAATGGGGAATTTATTGTTGACACGGACGCAAGCAATGTGGGTATTGGTGGAACTCTTTCCCAGAGACAAGGAGACCAGAAGGCTGTTATTGCCTACTTTAGCAAATCGCTGTCTAAACCTGAAAGGAACTACTGTACCACACGAAAGGAGCTTCTATCAGTAGTGAAAACTCTCCAGCATTTTAAAAAGTACCTGATCGGAAGAAAATTCCGGATCCGGACGGACCACGCAGCGCTTAAGTGGCTTTACAGTTAAAAAATTGTGAGGGTCAGGTAGCTCGATGGATTGAACAACTTCAAGAGTACGATTTCGAAGTTGAGCATCGTAGCGGAAAATCTCAAGGTAATGCTGATGCCTTATCAAGACGTCCTTGTGATAAGAGCTGCAAGTATTGCGTGCGACAAGAAGGAAAAGAGGACGCTGCCGTCAAGGTAATCAGAACGGATACCATCGACGGGCGATGGAACAGGGAGTTCATTATTAAATCCCAGGAAGAAGATAAAGATTTGAAACCGATACTGGAGCGGATAAAGAATAACTCTCTTCGGCCAGGATGGAGTGAGGTGGCTGATACTAGTACCGTGACGAAAAGTTATTGGGCACAATGGAACAGCCTAATAATACAAGATGGACTACTTTGTCGAAAATGGGAAAGTGCTTCTGAAAGAGACAGTTATCTTCAAACAATAGTACCGAAATCAATGATTCCTGAAATTTTGCGAGTTTGTCATGATGGCCCATCTGGCGGACATCTTGGAGTACGAAGAACCTTGCTGAAGATTCGTCAACGTTTTTATTGGCTGCACTGTAGGGAAGACGTTGAAGACTGGTGCAGGAGATGCGTTAAATGTTCTTCAGTTAAAGGACCGCAAACTCGGAGCCGTGGAGCACTAAAGCTATACAGTGTAGGAGCTCCTTGGGAACGGATTGCTGTGGATGTAGCTGGGCCATTTCCTTTGACAGAAAGTGGTAATCGCTACATTCTGGTGGTGATGGATTATTTCACGAGATGGCCAGAAGCTTTTGCAGTCCCCAATCAGGAAGCAATTACAGTTGCGACAAAATTAGTAAATGAAGTATTTTTCCAGATTTGGTTTACCGTTATAAATCCACAGCGACCAAGGGAGAAACTTTTAATCGCAACTCTTTCAAGAAATCTGCAAGATGATGGGAATCGACAAAACTAGGACTACTCCGTATCACCCTCAATCGGATGGAATGGTGGAGAGATTTAACCAGACATTGGAGCGCCATCTTGCTAAAGTGGTCGATAGCCATCAGAGAAACTGGGACGAATATATCCCACTATTTCTTCTGGCTTACAGAGCCGCAGTACATGAAAGTACGGCAACAACCCCGGCACCAACAAATTTAGGAAGGGAGCTACGACTTCCAGTAGACCTTCTTGCTGGATGTCCTCCGGGAACGCCTAGCTGTGTTACCGATTATGCATGTGAATTAAGAAGAAAGCTCGAAGAAATTCATGAACACGTTAGAGAAGAGAATTTACAAGTGGGAGTAAGAATGAAGACTCGATATGACAGACGCGCAAATGCAAGAGAATTCGAAGAGGGAACTTTGGTGTGGCTTCATAATCCGGTCCGATCTAAGGGAAAATCTTCGAAATTACAGCCAAGCTGGGAAGGACCATATACCGTTATAACGAAGATTAATGACGTAACCTACAGAATTCAGAAGACACCTAGAAGTCCACTGAAGATTGTTCATGTGGATAGGATAGCAGTATATCATGGATCCAACAATGCTCGGGACGACCATGTCTTAGAGAGGGGGTAGTGTGACGGCCGGTGTCATGTCAAGCTGTCATAACCAAGGAGCAAGTATACATGGAGGGAGCATTTCAAAATGAGTAGAAAACGTATATGCATCTCTTTTCTCTTTAATTACAAAACTGCATATGTTCGAGTATGATAGCCATAGAGCTTTTATACAGCCTTGAATGACATATGCCAAGAAAAATGTTATGTCATGTCGACGTTCGTCCAGCTGGAGTAAAAGCCGTGTAGAAATAAATTGCAATTTTAATTGCTACAAAATATTACAATTGTAGATATGACCACTTCTAAACATTAAAAAATGGCCATAGTTTGTAATGCCGTCGGATGTAAAAGCCAAATGGGACCTGCGACATTATTGACCGAAAATGGTCAAAAAATATCTTACCACCGGTAAGTCATAATAAGTGAAATTGTAGATATCTGCCGTAATAATTCTACAATGATATTTGTAAAGCTTACTTAAAGATAAAGATAATGACCACCGTTGACACATATTTTTATTCCAATAGTCACAATGAAATAAATATAATAGAAATATTACGATAAAAAAATTTTAACAAAAAATAACCGCCTCCAAAAATCTGGAAATTGTGTGAAAATAGCACTAAAAAGTAAAAAATTAATTCCGTTATTTTTACTTCAATTTACTTATAAACATCACCTATTCAACTTAATATTACATACTTATACGAGTTACACGTATCTACCACTTAATTCACATACCTGACACAATACATATTTTTATATGACTAACAAACTAAATTAAATACCTATCACCAGAAATCAGATAAGTATATTATATTTTTGGACTAAGTACTTAGAAAAAAAAATTTGTTAGGACTATAATATACAATTATACTTTTTTTGGAGTCGGTGCCAGCTGAGATTAAGAATTAAAGATGTTATTAAGTGACCGACCCGAACGCAAGCAGGGCCGACGCTTGAGGGTAGACGTTGTTGACGGTTGTCTCCGATATCCATTTTTTCTATGCGCTTGTATGTAGGCAATTATTGTATTGCAGTGGATTGTGGTTCTTTAGAGTTATTTTACACGAAATCTGTATTCATTGAAATAGGTTTGATTTGGTATTGCTGCATTTTAGTATTGCATCTTTACATAATTAAATTTTTCTTGTTTTTCAAATTTTGAGATCGTTTTGTAAAAACTTCTCAGAATTTGATTTGTACCAAGTATCGCTTTAAGTTCTTGTTTTGGTTGATGATAGGTAATTGTAAATAGGTATTTAGGTAAATTTGTAACTGGGCTATCGCACCTGTTGCCAGGTTTCGTTGTTTCCTTTATTTACAAAATAGGTTTGGTTAGATCCTACATTGTGGTATTAATGTAACTTTAGGTACTTACATATATTTTGTGTTACGGAAAACTTCCTAAAATTTGATTTATATTTGTTGATTTCATTTCTCGTCACTTGTAAATTACTTACAAGTTTAATTAAGTTTTGCTAAATTATCGTATCAATGCAGCTTTTCATATATTTTGTACATTATCAAGAAATTATTTACTAAAACGCTTGGCTGGCACCGACTCCAAAAAAAGTATAATTGTATATTATAGTCCTAACAAATATTTTTTTCTAAGTACTTAGTCCAAATATATAATATACTTATCTGATTTCTGGTGATAGGTATTTAATTTAGTTTGTTAGTCATATAAAAATATGTATTGTGTCAGGTATGTGAATTAAGTGGTAGATACGTGTAACTCGTATAAGTATGTAATATTAAGTTGAATAGGTGATGTTTATAAGTAAATTGAAGTAAAAATAACGGAATGAATTTTTTACTTTTTAGTGCTATTTTCACACAATTTCCAGATTTTTGGAGGCGGTTATTTTTTGTTAAAAATTTTTTATTTCCTGTTTTTTAGTGAATTTTCCTTTCTGCAGTTATCTGATTTATCGAAATTAAAGATAGGTAGACTTTTTTAATTTTTTACCTGGGGAAACTCTTTTGCCGAGTGCCTCTCCGCGTGGCGGGCAAAGAATGGGACACAGGGAACGCGGGTGTGCTGCTCCGTTACGCTTGTCCCGTAAGTAGGGCTCAGTCTCTGGAAGTGTCCTCCCTCACTCGCACAGTACGAGGTAGCGCCTCGTACTGTGCGAATACAGTGGTTTCTCGGCTATCCGAGACCGCTGTCTTCTCGGGGTCGTTCGTGGCCGTCAGCCAGATTGCCATCTCTGATTGCCCACGGCCCTAAGGAAGAGTCAGGCTAGCGGCCATTGCCACCACCACGACGCCGCCTGCGTCTGTGAGCGGGATCGGCTCTCTCGCGATCCCGCTCGGCGGCCTCCTTCTGGTGCATAACCGCTTCGCAGAAGGAGACCACAGCATCCCACCAGATGTCTTCCACCAACATGGCCTGGACGACGGCCTGCGGAGAAAGATCGCCTCCGATAACAGAGACCAAGTCTCGCCGCTCGGATTCACATGCAGGACACTCAGAGAGCGTATGCTGCGCAGAGTTCAGGTCACTGCCGCAGTGGTGGCATGCCGGCGTCGCCTCGCGGCTTATTCGGTTCAAATACTCGCCGAAACATCCTAATCATGACGCAGCCACTTCTCTCGATCAAAGATGGGTAGTTTTGGGTAGACCTACTAAACGCGCTGCTCATATGAGACAGCGCCGTTTAAATGAATTTATTTTTTTCATTGCTGCTAATGGCAGACGAGCGAACGGCCCATCTGAAGGTAAACGGTAACCACTGCTCATGGACTTCGCTAATGTCAGGGTATACACAGCAAAGCCGCTGCCTACCGTGAAAGTAATGCTTTCTTTAAACCTCGTTTGAAGAAGGACAAGTCATAGCGCTCGGGAAACACCGCAGCAGGTAGTTCATTCCAGAGCTTACACGTACATGGTAGAAAAGATCGCTGGAAGCGCACCGTACTAGATGAGAACGCTTCCAGGTAGTACGGGTGAACTCTACTGCGTCGGCGAGTGGTACGTTGGTAGAAGGGTGACCCTGGTGCCAAATTAAACAATTCTTCGGAGCACTCCCCGTGTAAGAGTCGGTAAAATACGCAGAGAAAACTAAAGTCTCTCCGCTGCTCCAGCGACTCTAGTCTAGCCGTGAGATCATCGACGATTCGAACAGCTCGTCTCTATAGGGAGTCAAGTGTATCAAGTTGATAGTTTGGCGCTCCGGCCCAGAGATGTGAGCAGTACTCCACAACTAGCGAAGAAATGGAGAAACGTTTATCTCAAAGTGGGGAATCTCGGGCCAAGGCTATTTCAAGAGAAAGTAGTGAACAGCGTGAAAAGAGGTTAACACAAATGCGGGCTTATAGTAAAAAATATTAAATCGTGTAAACACTGAAAAACGTACTCATCGTCTGCTCTTTGAATTAAACCGTACTACTATTAGTTATTCTGTGATTTAAAATCAAAGTTATTATATGTATAAGCTAGCAGTTAGCAGCTTCGATCGCGCGTAATGACGGACTTTCCATATAAAAATACAACCCCTATTTCCAGAAATGAGTAAATACATGATCACTTATTTCTAATCAGAAGCTAGTTTATGAAATTTCATTTCGCATAAAAACTTTCAACCCCTATTTCAACGGTAGATTTTAGAAATCGCTAAAACACGTACTTATTTGTTTTATTTCTAACCAGAAGCTTGCACACAAAAGTACACGCTATCTTTTTAAAAATGACGGACCTCCTATATAAACTTTCTACACCTACTCGTATATAACCCTCTTAGTTGTTAGATTTGAAAAAAATCTAAATTGCGTGTTTATTTTTTCTGACCAAAAATATGTATAAAAATCCTTCCTTAGTGGGTGCTTACGTCATAATATGCATCGACTGTCAAAATTTCAAGTCACAAGCCCCTGTGGATTTGGCTCTGCGTTGATGAATCAGTCAGCCCAAGCAATTTTATATATGTACTAGAGGCCGCAAGCAACTGCTCTTGCATTTTTTTTTAATTTACCCGTTTTGGCCGATTCCGTGGGAATTTCGCGAAATCCCCCCTTAGTGCACCCCTGCGATTCACAAGGAACATACATGCCAAATTTCAGCTTCCTGCGCCCAATAGTTTTGGCTGTAGTGTGTCTGTCAGTCAGTCAGTAATGCAAGGATTTTATATATTACTAGAGGACGCCAGCAGCTACGCCTGCATTTTTTTAAATTTACCCGTTTCGGCCGATCCCGTAGGAATTTCGGGAAATCCCTTCTTAGTGCACCCTTACGGTCCCCAGGGAACATACATGCCAAATTTCAGCTTCCTGCGCCCAATAGTTTCGGCTGTAGCGTGTCTGTCAGTCAGTCAGTAACGCAAGGATTTTATATATTAAGATGATGATATAGATTTACTCTCCAACCTTTCTTCCTCCCGGTTTCATCAATACCTGGTAATGAAGCCCGAAGTAGGTCGGTTGATTGCGACTATTCTAGTGTCCACTGATGAAAAGTCACAGTAAATACTTAATTTCGTTTACTTGGATGACTTAGTTTTTTGAGTTTTTAATGAAACTATTGGATTTATTTTGATAAAATTTGAGTTTTTAATGAAACTATTGAATTGATTTTGATAAAATTTAAATGGGACCCACCTGAAAGTATATCCTTTCAAAAAAAAAATAATTTTGGAAATCGGTCGATAAATAACGGAGTTATAAGGTAACAAACATAAAAAAAAAACATACAACCGAATTGAGAAACTCCTCCTCTTTTTGAAGTCGGTTAATAAAAAATATGAGGATAGTGTTGTAATACAATTGTCAGTTAGAAAACCAGTTTCTGAAATATTATAATTTGAATAATTGGTTATTAATTGTGATTTTTTGTAGATTTCCAAAGAATGAAGATTTGAAACTAAATTGGGTCCGAAATATGAAAAAGGGAGAATGGCAACAGTCTAATTCTTCTAAACTTTGTTCACTTGATTTTGTGTCTGCTTGTTATCAAGAAGGATTTCAAAGAAAAGTTTTGCATTCTTATGCTGTGCCTACTATTTTTACTAACTAGATATCTAATACTGAGGTTTGTACTTCTACTTAATTATTATTAACTTATATTTTTATCAATCAATATATACCAACATTGCAACTGTTAAAATATGCTATAGTAATCATATATACATATATGTAGGTATATCATAAACAGATTTGTGTTGTAATTTTCAGAAATGTCCGAAATAACGAAACCTTATTTTTAGAAGCGATAATAAAGCTTCAGGAGTGAACATGGCTTGCACTTCTGGAACTCAGGATGAAAATATTGTTCGTAAATGTTAACTGTTTCCGCCCATGTACATCCCATTTTGGTAATACATATAGTATCAGACCTGCCGGGCAGTTATTGTGTGCATTACTTTGTGGTATAAATAAATGATTTTGACTATTTAGACTTCTTTTTCAATTACTTTCTTAAATACTGTAAAAAGAGAGGTAATAATAAGATATGATCAATCATATCTTATTATTACCTCTCTTTTTACAGTATTTGTTTCTTTGTAGGCACCTTAGTACTATACTCTAAATAAAAGCTCGTAAAATAATATACTACTGGTATATTAGGTACTTAATCAAATGCTTATCTTGTCTCTACATACCGAATTATATACCAATACCAATAAAAGATTAATGCATGAGTACATCACTATTGACAGTCATTTCTTCTTTTGAAAAAATTGCGACATGAGTATTTCAAGAGGTAATAAATACAATACATCTGTCTCGGTTACACATATGAAATTTTATACAAGTAAAAAGAAATAACGATAGGTCTCTTGTTTATGCTTAAAGCTATCACTCCATGTATACTTGCTCCTTGGTCATAACAGCTACGGTTGTCAAGGACTACTGACGTCTACAAGACAAACTAGCCGGTCGTCAAACACAATAATTAGCAAAGAGGTTTGAAGACTATTTTATTGTTTGGAAATGAGTTTTTAGTTTGATGACGTATACACTCTGTCAAGTGTTCGCCAAATTCACCAGCCATTGACAACAAGGCGATGGCCGTGCGGATAACACATCCCGTTCACATTCTGATGGCGTGGGTTCAAATCCCAGTCATAACAGTTATGTGGATTATGGTTTTTATGAAATTTGGAAAATGTTTATGAATATTTGGCAAATATTTAAAAAAATATTTAAATATTTCGAGTAAAAATTAGAAAATTCTAGAAACTTCAGGAAGGAATGGAATGGTTAAAAATAGACAGGAGATGGAAAAACAAATTTACATATTTCGAATAAAGATTAGAAAATTCTAGAAACTTCAAGAAGGAATGGAAAGGTTAAAAGAGACAGGAGATGGAAAAAAAACAATTGAATAACGAAAAGACAATCAAAATTAGTAGATCTAGAATATTCCTAGGGGTATATAAGGCGGTGTAGACGCGCTAAGCGCCAGTTTAAGTTGAAAAGTGGTAAAGTGAAGAAGAAAAGGAGGAAGTAAAAGGAAGAAAGAAGAAGTAGTAAAATAAAGTGTAGTGAATGTATAGTGCAGTAAAGTGCAGTGAAGTGCAGTGAAAAGTGCAGTGCAACAGACGCTAGTGATGGTGCTGTCCGCGTCGAAATTAAACGGCGCGTCGTGTGTGAAGTCGAATAAAGTGTCATCAGTGCTACTCGGTGTTTCCTTCCAATCCCGTTACCCCGTCCGTAACAATATTAAGGTTTCTTACAAAGCGAGTGTACAAATAGATGAATAGCTTCTATAGTGGAAAGGACATAACTGTCCGAACGTGTATAGGTATACTAAATCTTTCATAAAATATATTGTTTTCCATCTGAGTATTATATTTCCTAAAAACAATGTGTATTCAGTAATACCTTAGCCACGCAAACATATTCATCTACGGGGTGATTGAATAACGAAGAAAAACAAGTCATTTTTTACGCAACCTCGTTTGTAACGTTGATATAGCGGGACATTTGATTAATCGTCAAACTTTGTCTCGCTTTGGTGAAACGAGAACAAATCGCCTTTGTTGTGAGATAATTTTTGGTAATGTATAATAGATAAAATTAAAGAATAACAAGAAGAGGTATAGCCCGCAACACTGAAACTGTCTGAATTAAACAAATGCTTCACATTAATAAGCTAATACGCATTTATCCCAGAGCAAAAATCCCGCTACAACCAATAATTTTATTTCTACTCTGTCAATCTGAGATAAGTTCCTAATCTAGAATTGAGATTCAGTGTGCGTGCGTAGCGGACTTTTGTAACAAAGTTTATAAGCCGCTTTCTGTCGTTAGGGTTTGACAATTTTTTTACTGAAATATGAGTAAAAACTGCCGTATACGTGTCCTCCGACATATATGCCAAACAAGTGGTCCAAGTTATAACATCAGCAAACGTTTCTTAACTCCGTCGATCGAGTTGAGACGAGGATAAAGCAAGATGCTACGAGCGCGTTTTATATCTCATTACACGTGCCGGATACTATTATTATTAATTCCCGAAACATACTTAAATGTGATTTTCAGAGTACCGAACATGTTAGGCCGACCACACATTAGGCGACAGCGTTCCTTAAGCGTACGCCCGGCGTGCGCTCGGCGTTCACTCTGTAGAACAATGTGAACGCAGGGCGCACTCCGAACGGACACCGGCGTACTCTTGAGGAACGCTCATGAACAATGTGAGGTAGACTTTTAGATAAATATCTTTATGAATAGGGGAATACAGTGCCGGCTTAACCCTTTTCTTTCTCCGTCATCCCGCTTCTGCTCTTATTCCTTTGCCCGTTCTATAGGTCAGCACCGCACTCGTTACTCCTCAGTTACCAGTGTCCATGACCGGCGGTAATCGCTTACCATCAGGCGATACGTTTGGTATAGTAGGCCAGCAGTGGACTGCGATTGTGGTATAGTACCACAATGGCCAGGCGGATTAGCATAAGGTTTAAACTTCCCTAGTCGCCTTTTACCATAGCATAAAATAGGGTAGTTACACTTTGCTTTCTTTTAATCAATCCATGACCAAACCACAACCAAGCGGATAGTTATATTCTATGGTTCCTTTAGATCTGCTATAGATCTTAATGACAGCTGGAATCAATGGCTGGACGTGATCGCCAGGGACTCATGGTATGGGGTGCTTTGTGACCAGTCAACGAATTTGTATAGTTCTGTATTATTTATATCTGGCTCAATACATTTCTTTTTCGTAAATGACATTAGGCAAGTTTTGTCTTAGGTTAAACAGGCAAATGCCCTGACTATGGCAGGGTTATCATGCGATCATGATTTACATAAAAAACCCGTTATACTTATTTTAGAACGAGAGAAAACTCTTTGCAAGCCGTATCTGGGAATCTCAAGTCAAAGATGCAACAATTCAAAAATAATTATACGTTACTAACTTATTTGTACACACTATAAATTAAAACGATATTCATCCCACCATCCCAAAAATTTTATTGTAATCTCTCGCACAAAATAAATAAAACTTATTTATGGAATCAACTTTAATATTTTCGATACAGAAACATTAAATAACTATTTACATTTTAATATTAAAAGTTTAAGTTCTTATTGTATACAATATTTACCCTTTAAGTTTATTCTGTTGTGTATTAGATCTTTTTGTACTATGAGTAATGAATATTCGCTTAATCCATCAAAATAGTGTTTCATCTTGGTTTCATCAATTACACGGTGTCAAATAAATGACCTTTGGTTCACCGAACTCTTTAATAAATGTACTAAGCCATTCATGTTTAAATTCTGACTGACTAGCTTCTGCCCGAGTCCGTGTAACTCAGCTAATAGGGTAACTTGTAGCCTATTTGCTATTCCGATGATTAAACTATATTACTGCAAAGTTACATTAATAATAATATGCCTTCTGTAGTTTTTGCTTGAAAGAGATACATACATCCATCCTTCCAAACTTTAGCTTTTATAATAATAGTAAGAAATATACGAAATATGAATCCATGTTATGCTAAAAATTAAATCTATCTATTTAATTTTTATCTAGCTTCGTATCTATAAGAGTGGAAATGTTATGAGGAGCTTATCAACTAAAATTTATTGCTTAAAATTATAAATGCAACATGTTTCGTATAAAAACCATTCACTTATTCTAGATAATCCACTAGAATCTCAATAAGACTTTTAAATCACCGTGTTTATATAAAAACCTTGTACACTTCAATTTTTTCCGAAAACAGAACCGTACCAACTGTTGTACCAATCTTTGAAAAGTAGGTGTGTTGTTTGTAAATAAGAAGTGATAAAAAGTGTCATTTCCATTGTCATTAAAACGACATAAAATTTATTCTGAAGAGTATTTCATGAGTTTTATCATAACAACTAAACATTGGTGAAGTAGATACAATGGAAAAGTAGAGAAAATATAGAATAGCTAGATGAAGATCATAGAAAATAAAAATAACCATCCAATATTAAACATCACATTTTCATAGTTCAGAAGTACATTGATTCGCATTCGTAGTAATATTGATCTGTATTAATATTATAAAGAGTAGAATTCGATACAATTCGATCATAATCAATGAAACATAAACGCACGATATTTTTTAACCCTTTTGATTTAAATCTTGTTTTGTAAGTAATGATGAAACCTTCAGCACTGTATTCTCTATTGAAATTATAAATATATTATAAAGAAATTACTTAGAGTGAATCCTGTATCACGGAGCACTAAACAAATTGTCAATTAACGAACAGGTCTCTCGAAACAACAATTTGTGTATCATACAAATTTTATATATTATAGTACATATTATTTGTAATAATAGAACCATTATACTAAACGTAATAATAGAACCCTCAAAACAGTTTGAGTCTGTCCCGACAGACAGCACAGTAGACCACCAGTATGCCAATAGCGACTTGGCACCTATCAAATTATTACTACTATAATAATGGTAATCTCGTCAGATGGCTGATAAATAAGGCACCATAATATGGCATATATTTAAAAAGACATATTGAAGAAAAAATTAAAGCACCCAGGCATAAATAGTTTAATGTAAAATATGTTGTAAATAATATACATTGTGACTAGAGGCAGCGATAGCCGAGTGGAGAGGCAGCGATAGCCGAGTGGAGAGGCAGCGATAGCCGAGTGGAGAGGCAGCGATAGCCGAGTGGATATACCAACAGACTGCCATACAGAGGGTATCAGGTTCGAATCCACGGCGCGCACCAATGACTTTCCGGAGTTATGTGCGTATTGAATTGTTAATTATCGCTTGTCCCGTGCCTCGGAGAGCACGTTAAGCCGTCGGTCCCGGTTGTCATAAAGATCTTTGACAGTCGTTACAGGGCGTCAGTACCTTCTAAATAAACTGACACTAGTCTAAACCATGGAATATCGCTATCCCTTCGGGTTGCGGAGGTCAGACAGGCAGTCGCTCCGCGGAAAAGCTAATATTCAGCCAAACCCGGTTAGACTAGAAAGCGGACCCCAGACTGAAACTGGGATAACGCTAAGAGAAAGAAGAGAAAGATAATATACATTGTGACTGTGAAGTTTATTGTTCAGAGACAAGTATTAATATAATATATGACTCATTCACACCGCGAGTATAGCAAGCAAAAGCTCTTAAAACAAATGTAACGTCGATAAGTAACACTTTGTTTCAAAGAACTTCTATTTGAACCAAGTCGCAGATCCCTGAGTGTAGCAAAGGCGAAGTGAAAGTCAAAACCATTTATTTACTCGAGGCTTAATACAAATGGCCACTGTCTTCACTTACTCTTGGTAAAAAGATTCATAGTTTCAAATTACATTGTTTGCAAAAATAACAATCTAGGCCACATTATAAAGAGAATTGCCGGGTAAATATTGTTTGGTAAGGTATCATAAAATATGATATACCTACTATATCTTTTTGTAAAGAACACCCAATTTCAGTTTCTAGTAAGTCATCATCCTCCTAGCGTTATCCCAGTTTTCAATCTGGGGTCAGCTTACTAGTCTAACCGGATTTGGCTGAATGTTAGCTTTTCCACAGAGCGACTGCCTGTCTGACCTCCGCAACCCGAAGGGATAGCGATATTCCATGGTTTAGACTAGTGTCAGTTTATTTAGAAGGTACTGACGCCCTGTAACGACTGTCAAAGATCTTCATGACAACCGGGACCGACGGCTTAACGTGCTCTCCGAGGCACGGGACAAGCGATAATTAATAATTCAATACGCACATAACTCCGAAAAGTCATTGGTGCGCGCCGTGGATTCGAACCTGATACCCTCTGCATGGCAGTCTGTTGGTATCTCCACTAGGCTATCGCTGCCTCAAATTTCAGTTTCTAGTAAGTGTTTGGGTTATTTCGATATTTACACAAGGGAAAATGTTTACATATTCTCATTTTGCCAAGATTAATTCAAATCGTGAGCATAAAATAATTCGTAGCAGCCTCTCAAAATAACTCAACTTAAAATGAGTAGTAAGTAATATAGAATTTTAATCGGTATGCTTAAGGTTTTACTTAAGGATTTTTTTAAGCAATGGAGCCATGTGTATCGGATAGTTCAGCTGAAGTGGACAGGGCTCATAGCTCAAAGATCCAATAGCTTTTGTGCATAAAGGTTCTGAAGTAGTAGTCACGTACCGGACATTGCAGCTGAGATAGGCTTCTCAATAGGTATAATCCGTTCATTCTAATCTGGCAAAAATGGTAAACAAATATGGCGGACAGATAAGTACGTCGCGTCCGTAAGACTAGTGATGGGAAACATTGGATGATCTAAATCAAGCTTCACTTAAATTTCATCATTCATTCATTCACTTTTAATGTTTTCGATGAGAGTAGAAATAATGGTATTTTTGTTTATGTAAAAGGTTTTATTTTTTTAAATGTACAAATATTATGTCAGATCAGATCAGAGAGATGATATTTTATATAAGTAACCAATAACATAGACATTCTGCGACTAAGGCAAAATGCGTTTATAACTGAATACTGGTAAGTGAATGTCAACACTATTTGCCATTATAATGACTTCAACAATTAGCATTAGCGGCATCTATCGCCCGCTCCCATAAATCATGTAATCGTGGTTACGATTTCTGACTGCAATCAGAGAATGGATACTTTTTCGATTACTTTCGGTAAATGTTTTCATGATTGATGGTTACAAATTACATTTTGCCTATCTCTGACTAGAAAATGGAGAGGCATTTGCCTGGCTAATGGGGCACAAAATACAAATTCTTAAAAATAAACTGTCAGTCAACTCTATCGGAGTAATTCTGTTTTTAAATTTCGCTGTTTTATATGGACATTTTTAACCCATATTTTACTTTGCCATCCATTTTTAAATGTTTTCATTCATACAAACACAACAAAAATGAATTAGTTAAATCGGTGCAGCAGTTAAAATGTCTATCTGAGTTGACTTTTATTTATTTAGATTAATTGTCCTGATACAAAAAGTTACACTTACTTTTATCTCTCGGTAAGTTACAAGAGTCCAATCAGTTGTAATCTCAAAGTCCTTTGTACGTAGCCAGGTTGTCGATCAAGAGAAATAATATTCAGAATGAAAAGGTAATACAAATCCACAAGCAAGCCAGGTCGGTCGTAAGCAACTTCAAAATCGTTCTAGATAGAATACCAGAAATGTATGACACCAAACGGAGCAACAAAACGAATGCCGCTCTTTTGACTCTTTTCATAATTGTTGCACTCAGTGTTGCCAATTAATAAGGATTTTACAACAATAATGCCAAAAAATATATTTATTGACTAATCGGTTTTAATCCATATTGTCTGCAGTGAAACAAACTTTTAATTTAGGCCGTTATGAAAATTGACCTCAGTTTAGTTAATGAAATCATTTTATACGGATCTGAATACATATAATTTACATTTACCATAAATGGATTACAATATATTAATACTTTTTCTATAATCATTCCATTTTATCATTCACTTCACCCCATCTCTACAGTCAAATGTCATATTGACAAGACATCGTAATACTCGTAATCTGTGGTTTGAAGTGTCATCACAATTACGATTTTCTATAAATAAATATGTTTTAAAAGTGAATATGAAGCTATTTTAGGTGACAAATAATGTGTTGGTATTTGAACTACTTTGTAAATATTTTCTAGTAGCATATATTACGCGATTCGGCCACAATCTTGTGATTTGAGATGAAGGTATGTTTGTTTACCAGTTGTGCCAGATTAAGGCGCTGTCCTAAGCGACTGTTTTGGTAAATGAGGGGGTGAAGCAGGGGAGGTGAAGGGAGCTTAGCTTCGTCTACTGCGGGGCGCCCCCCTTCATTCTCGTCGCGTGCGGCCGTATTCTGGCGACATCCGTATTCCAATATTTCAAAATCGCAAGCAAAACGTTTTAGCATATTGAATTAAGATACTGATATTAAAATTTATATTACATACATCAATCTGTTTGTACAATATAGGCATAGCGCAATTTTTGTTCTCAGTGCAGCCATGAGCAAAACTGGTTTACATTAGACGTTATAGGCATTAAAATAATGTTGACGAAAGTAGGTAAATACCTACGTGCCGTAAGATGATAAAAATAATTAAGTCAGTTCCATGTATGAAGAGGCCATTATTATGTTTGTTTTGTTTTTGTATAAAAATAGTGAAGCAGTTCATAGAATACCTACATCTAATTGCTGTGACATACGGGCAGACAGACAGACAGACATTGCGAATCTATAAGGGTTCCGTTTTTACAATTTTTGGCTACGGTTCCCTAAAAAACACAATACTGCTCTACTAAGCGCAAAAGCCGTAACTCAACTAAAGCGAGTTACAAGATAATTGAAGTTTAGTAAAAGTTGATTTCTTTTATTTATTTATGGATGTTTATTGTTATTATAGGTATAATTATTATGGCAAAGGTTTCGAAATACGTCGCCGTTTTTACGGGTTGTGAGTGATTGGAGAGGGAGCAGGGGAGGTCTTGAAACCCCCCTCACCATTTTCACTTGCCGGAAATACTTGGTTTCCTCTGAAAAAAAAAACTCCAAACATCGGTGTGTATGGCACTGCCAACTTCCACATTCATCACACTAGTTTAATAAACTAAGGTTGTCGGAGCCCTGCGAAGGGCTCCTATTTTCGGATTAAGGGTCAAAAGAGAACCTAACATAACCTATTTATTTACTTATTACAGTCGTACCTAACCCAAGGCACTCGAAAGCAATGACGCACAAATTTGACATTATCTTAATATATAAAATCCTTGCGTTACTGAGTGACTGACAGACACGCTACAGCCGAAACTACTGGTCGTAAGAAGATGAAATTTAGCATGTATGTTCCTTGGGCACCGTAGGGGTGCATTAAGACGGGATTTCCCGAAATTCCCACGGGATCGGGCAAAACGGGAATATCGAAAATATGTGCGTGCAAAGCCGCTGGCGTCGACTAGTCTGTCAATATGATCATTCCAAGATGGCAGTTTTGCGTTTCGTTTCATGTTTTTCACATAAAACCTAAAAATTACATTTGTAAAACTGTACTAAAGTATAAAAACTATGTTCCGTTTTGCATAATTGCCGAAGTATTTATGAAATTTTGGAAATTGTTTAAAAATATTTAGACGCAACTCCGGCAGCCAAAATTACTTTAAGGGGATTAAAACGAACTACCTTAAGCCCCCTACTCTACCAATACCCTCAAATTCAGGCGACTCGTTTCGAAACCCAACCCATTATTATTTTTCAAAATAGATGAAACATCAAAAATATATGTGGATATACCTTATTCATGAGATACTGCTATGTCGCTTAGAAAATTATAGAATTAGAATTTGAGTTACAGCTTTTTCGTTAGCTCTCGTCATACATGTTTGTATGGAAAAATATAAAAAATTTCTTTCGCTTCAAATATGTGTTGTTTCAAAGAAAATAAATATTAGAAGATATTTATTTATATTCATTTATAATTTATTAACAAAATACAGAGTTCACAGCTCATCAAAAGTTAGCTATCTGCTGCAACCCGGCAGGTTTTCTTTATTCTCATCGAATGTTAAAGGCAGTGTGTGAGGTGATAAGACTTATTATTTGCTGTTGTTCACGAGGCACAGTTTCATTTACTTTCCTTTTACGGCTTGGTATTGTAGAAATTTCAAGCACTGATGAAACATTTTCCTCTCCGTGATCTCGCAATGCCATCCCTTGAGCTTGACGAGAATCAACAATTTCAGGCAACTGCCAATTCATATAAAACGCCACAATCTTCTCCCAGCAAACATCATCTCTTTCTATATTTTCTATTTTTAGTGGTATACTTTCGCCACTCCACACAGCAAATAAACACTTTTGTTTGCGTGTAACGTGGCGTTGCCCCTGAATTTGGTAATAACAATTACAATATTTGTTTAGACTAGTCAGTTCACTTTTTTATCATGTTTCAATATTTGTATTTTATTTGCTCTTACACTATTCTCCAGGCCATTCTTATAGGCAACTTTAGAACATTACATTTCCACAATCGTGTTTGGACCTATTAATCCATCTGGTGTGGCACCAATAATCGAATAATCCACAAGGCTCGATTGTTACATTTTCTTGCTTCGCCAGTTGTTGCAAAGCCAGTTGTTCATTTTAGATTCCATGTGCAACTGATTTTACATTGCAAATATTTTATTTGTACAAAATATTTTTTACTAAGTTGGCTTTATTGCTGTTATCTCTTCTTTTTACCACTATACAAAAATTTCAATCTGTCAACATATTCTTACGCAATTCGAACCGTTCACTGCTATCCCTCCTGTAATTTTTGCTTATCACTACGGAATTTGAGTAAAATTTGTTAAAAAAATTGTTTGGCATTTCTTGGCTAGCTCTTGAACGGATCGTGTTAGGAATGACTGAAGTCAAATGTGTGTAAGACGTTGCAGAACTGTTATCTTTAACTTCACTGTTATTGCAATAATGATAATTAGTTACGTACTTTATTATTAAAAAAATACTATATCTTGTGTTATAGCAAACAGAGAAGTCACCTTCTTACTTATAAATGATTGATTTTAGAAATTAAAAAGATATTAGATGTACTGAGACATACCTAATAGTTTATGAATAATCAAAGTTTTACCCGATGTACCTAAAAAGGTTTATGTTCAAAACACAATAATACAACATTCATTACCGCTCGCTTGTGTGCGGATTGCGGAGCGCCATATTAGCGCTGTCATCATTATTGTTCGCCGTGGCGGCATCTTAGCGCTCCAGGCGCTCTGACAAGCTAATGAATTTGAAATATAAGGTTGGGTCGCCTAAGATCGGATGTGACATAAGACCGGAAGCATAGAATTTACCGCGAATAAAGTGTCATTTTTTATGAATAGCAACATATTTGCCTGCGCCATTAAATTTAGCCCCCCTCTTTATACCGCGGTACGGCCTGCGATGAGCAGGACGTATGTACTGGTGCTTTGAAATAACTGTGTCAATTTTGTAACATTTTTGGCGATCCGATCTTTCCTCCAAAAGTTTGTTGTGAAATATTGGCAAGTTTTCATCATTTTACTGCTTTCTAAGTTGATTTTTGCGGGGAATTAGCAAATGCTCTCTAGAATTGTATCCTTTGTTTGGGCCTAAGATGTCTGTAGGCGTAGATCCGCACTTTCCTCCTGTTGCCTAACATCGGACAAAAAAATCCGATCTTAGGATTCATAAAAAAATACAATGGTCCTCAATCTTATTCATAATTATCAATTGCTGTTAATAATTTATTAAATTTAAGACGCCTGATTGCTATTTGTCAGAGGGGTTAAAGGCCAGACCGGAGGTCTGTTATGTCACTGATGTTATTTTAAGAAAAATAACATCAGTGACTTAACAAATCTACATGTAATATAGTAGTACTGGTATAATCGGTATTTTAATCCAGTAGAGTAATTTGACTGGTGAAAATGTCTACAGATTGGTCATGCCTATGAAATACCAAAGACATTCACTTCAAACGACCACCTATAACAAAAATGACTTGGAAGAAGCTGTAAAGAAAGTAAAAGATAAAGAGTTATCTAATTATGCTGCCTCAGAAATCTACGAGATACCCACATCTACACTCAATGATCGAGTTTTGGGAAAACCTGGTACTAAAAGTCTCTTCATGCAAGCAATATATCAGAATTTCAAATACCCACGTTTTAGTTGTATCTTAAAGGTAAATTAGAACCAGCAAACTCAATTAAATATTCGCATAAAGCTTACCGAATATTTCGTCGAGTTTCTGGTTATGTGTTATCTGGTTCTAATTTAACTTTAAGATACTACCAAAAATGTGGGTATTTAAAATTCTGATATGATGCTAGCATGAAGAGACTTTTAATAAGAAGAAGACTGTCTATGCCACAGAATAAGTACATTACATGCTAATCAAACATAAGACTGTAACAAATTATATGACTGTATTAAGTTAAGAGTAAGACACAGAGTACATTGGTATATACGGGAAAGTAAGAGTACAATAAAAAATTATTGATTCAGTTTACTAATACAATTTTTTTTATTTAATGATCAAAAAATCTTCTAAAAAAATAATGATAGTTATATTATTTGGCTTCACTACACATCCGATCTTACTTAACTATCCTAAAGTACCCTTTCTGCAGAGTCGATAAAGTTTGACAAACTCAGACACGCTTTTATTGGCCGTAGGAGGGAAGATCGGACTAAAAAAATAACAAAATTTTTTAAATGAATGTTCTCAGTGTAAATCGTGCAGAATTTCAAATCGGTTTGTATTAAAGTATTGTCAACTAAAGGCCGGATATTTATCTATTATGCATTCTAATACCATAGCTATAGAGTTGAAATTAGACAATAGTCCGAACTTTGGCTTCATTGAATTTTTTTGAAGGACTATCAGATAAAATGTAATGTCACTTTGACGGCGTTTCTTACAGTGACCGTAGTGTTTACGAAAATAAAAAAAAAGATGTCCGTAGTATACTTTATTGTTAATAATTTACATCCAAGTCCACTGAGAAAATAACATTTAGAAATGAGAAAAAAAATTGTTTGCAACTTGCTCCTAATTCATAGAAAAAGCGTCCGATCTTAGGTGACCCTACCTTAGGTACATAAAATGATTCGATTTTATGTTATTACTCTTTCAAAAATTGAAAACTGTGGCAGCTATGTATTGTGAGAATAATAAAATTTATATAATTATGTTATGCATAATCGATAATATATAACATAGTTGGTCATAAAAGACTCTTATGAAAATAATTTGTGTAAAAATGTTACATATTTCATAATCACTTGGCCATGGATGAATTTCTATTTTATTACGACGCTTTCTTGTACAAATCCTTTGTAGAACTTCATTTCTCTAATTGTCCATATTTTATTCTTCTAATTATATATTTATAAGCACAGAAACAATAACACATTAAACGCAACAAGAGTATAAACTTAGGTCCTAATTATATGTGCCCATAGTTACATGAAAAGCCTATTTGATTCAAAGTATTCAGTCTATAACATAAAACATGAAATTACGAACTGAAATCGGCGTATTATAATAACAAACAGGTTTACGTAAAATTTCGTGCAGCGAAGACGCAAGCGACATGACCTATCTCTCACAGGGCTCATAGCCGAATGATGAGGTCTGGACGGGGCGTAAACTAGCAAGTGACACTCAGTACACCGCTTATGCTAATAAGGTTTAAATTGCTGAAGCGTTTGATATTGATGGGATCTACCGAGCGTCAAAATCATAGACGTTTGACAGATTTTATTTAATTTTACAAAATATACTCGTATATTATGAAAATAAATAGGATAATTCTTTAGTTTATTAGATTTCCTACAATATTATCAAAAAAAATATGACAGCTTACGATCAAAATATTGCAAACAGTGAGACGAAAGATTATTTTCTGCCTCGATTTTGTGATTTTTTACCGTGATTCTATTTTACGTACATGAAAAATTCTTTCAAAAGTCTTTTGTTCAGACTTTTGACTTTAAGCTCTAATTTTTGCTAGTTTGTAATATGTACCGTTATGGCTAGATGCGCGACGAAAAATTAGGTGTTTCACGGCTTCTGAGGTATAACAGCGCCTTAAGATGAACGCACTTTAGACCGATGACGATCTTGTCGCAATCGCGGAAATTGGTTTCCATACCGGCATATCATTGTCGGTCTGTATGGAAAGCCTGGTTAAAACCTGTGTTCAGCAGTGCACATCTTTCAGCTGAGATGATGATGATAATGATGTATCGCTACGGCTCGTTCAGCTTATGAGAACCCCGCAAAGCTTATCACGTCATAATAGGAGCAAGCAATAAAAATATATACGAAACATAATTTTCAAAATGTCCTATTTTCCTTAAAAAGAGTTTTAAATCGGACCTATGTGTTTAAATTTATACATAATACATTATTATGTAGACCCACGACATTTGGCGTAGTCAAGTATATATATGTACACTTTGATCATTACGCTATCAATACAGTTACCACCGCTGCTCCAAAATTAATAAAATATAAATTTTATATTCTAATTTACCAGCTAAAATCAGAGTAAAATTCCTGATTAGTTTCAGCTACACTGTAATAACACGAATCTGTTTTGTTTTAATTATCCTTATACATTTTGTTATGATTCTTCCCGCAGTGTTGTTACAAGTGCCGGCATCTTTACCTTGCGGAATAATGATTCTATGTTTTATTTATTGGCTTTTTGTAACGTACTTTGTAGTATTTTTAGGTTGTTATTTTTATGCTATTAATTTATTATTTTGTAATTGGTAATTATAAAAAAATTACTTGTTAACATAAATTGTGCGTTTGGACTTGCACGATATTGTGTCTTATTTACACGATATTGTGGCGTTTTATAATTACTCCTATTCTAGAACGTTCTTATTCAACAAGTTCCCGACCCAATCAAGGCGTGATTAGGTTTGGACCATTTGTTTTAAAACTGAATTTTATTTATCGCCTTTTTTACCGTACTTCAATAGAAAAAATGAACTCATATGTTTCATTTTTATCATATACAAAGTAATTAACTAATAGTTTGACCGCCATTGGGCACATCAACACGTTGAGAAAATTAATTAGGCGAGTTCATTTTACTGAATGTTATATCCCATGTAGTTAGCAACACAGGAAACAGATTAGTCAGTATTATTTTAATTTCATTACATAAAGTTGCTCGCAACATTAATAGCAATTTATGGTGTATTTCTTGATATTATTATATGGAAAGGTAACGCCCCGGCCACGATTTCAGACTTAGCGGTGAAAAAAACGCTACACGCGGCTGACTTGATTCGGGCTTGCCGCGTTCTACTGAGTAGGACAGTTGCAGTGGATTAGAACTCGGTCTCGATAAGATGTTCATAGCCCACCGTTTCACTCGTCATCGTCCCATGTCGCTGTACCTATGATCTTGGCCAATGTAACAGTTTGAAGCCTCGACCTTGTCATGAAAGGTTGTGGGTTGTGCTATTTACGTGAACCAGCTCTTGAGAAAAACATTAATCATAGGTAGAGGACAAAGTTTATCGTGGGTCATATTTTCTTGAAAATGTGTAATAATGAAAGTGCTAAGTATATAAAAACCATATAAATAAGCTAAAAATATAAAATTGGATCTATAATTAAGAAAATATTTTGACTGTTTTCAAGGAACATAGTGTATATATTGTTGTAAAGTACTGCTTTCTAACAAAATATTTACTTAAAAAACATGGGTTCCAACTACATATCGCACCCTTAGTAATATAAGGGCACAATCCAAAAAAGTAGATTTTTGGGAAATCGCGTTTCAAGATTCTCGATTCCACCATTACAGCTATTTTTTGGAATAACTTCCTTATTATTTAAGTTATAAATGTGAAATTAGGCAGATTTGTTCTTCTATAAATGCACTATATATAGCAATTAAAAAAAATAATAATGGAAATATATTCTATAAATTACAAGTAATAGAAAAAAACCCTTTTAACTTAGGCCCATATAGTACAAAAATCATAACAGAAATATGGAGCTATTTCATTTTGATCCCATATATCATTAAAGTCCCTATTATAGTTTAGTTCTTAATTATAGTTAGTACTATATATTACCAAACCAAACCGTAATCTAAATCTTTTGTTTCTGTTTTATAAATAAAATATCAGGTAAAATTAAAGTAATAGTTTAATAAAATCAGTGCAGAATGTAACAATAATCTTAAAATTATGAATTCTAATAAACAATTAAACATAATGTACATAGATTATACACTTATACTGGTATGTCTTTTGTTGCGAACTAAAGGGTCAAATTACTTGAACCCCTTAGTTCGCAACAAAAAGTATGGTTGAAATTGATATTTCTTCGGTGATTCAATCTACAAATTGTTATTATTAGCTAATAAAAATGAAAAAAATCTAATATCAATAGATTCTTAGAAACGGCATGTTAAAAATACTTAACATTGCGAAGCAGACGGTGGTTAAGTGGAAAAAACAATGTTATGTATTATTAACATTGCGAAATACACAGTCAATGAAAAATAAAAAAAACAAACTGTTTATTTTTATTCTATTTATTGTAAAAGTAATAAAAAAATGAAATTAGTGAAAAATTATTAAAACAAATAGTGATAATATAATATGCCTACTATATTATGTCGGATAGCGTCAGATTTTTATCGTTTCGATAGAAGTTCGTAATAAATCATGATTTTTAATATGTGAATATTTTTTATATGTAAGGGACTTTATTGTACTGAACACAATCTTTTCTGTACATAATCCATGCATTGTTTACGCAAATGTCTAAGAGCTGGGAAAACAATGCCATGTACCATTTTTTTGTTTTATAAATGGTGCGATAAAGGGAGATAAGCATATCACACAAATCTACCCTCCCATATCGTAGTTATAATGTTTGACTATCTGTGGACATGAAACGTCAACCTTGGCTTCAAAGGGTACGAATCCACATAGGAACTGGCCAAAATCACACTTTTGTTATCATGCCATTTTACGACACACGGTTTGTTCTCATTATCAACTAGGTATTTGTTTGCTTGAACCTCTACCCTTCTTTACAACACTTTATCATCTGGTAGTTTAATTTGTCATTCTCTTAAACGATTTGATCTAATTGTGCCCATGGAAAAGATATCATATTCTTGACGTAACATGTGGATCAGCTCAAGTGATGAGAAAAAGTTGTCGAAGTACACAACCGCCGGCTTATTTTGTATAGGTACTCTGGCAAAGAGCTATTACCACTTTTGCACCAACACCTTAAGATTTTTTATATTTTATAAAAGAATGATATCTAATCGTGACTTTGCCAGCGTAGGGAATAAACAAAATCATACACGCAGGCAGAAATAAAAGCCCTAACAAACTTTTCAAAAGCTCCATTTCTTTGGCTTCTTTGCCAAATATTGACGCCTGTTTCCAGGTGTTGAACCATTATAGGGCACCATCATTTCGTCGATATTATAGCGATGTTCTTCTTCTGTACTGAGGCAGTTTCTACGTACACCATCTAAAATCGATCGTACTTTAAAATAACGATCTCCATTCTGCTGAGAATGATCAACGGAGTACAAATACTGACGAATTTGATCATATCGCTTTAAACTCTTAACATCTGCGATTAGGTTATAGCGTAGATTCTTATTCCAGTAATCCCGATAGCACGGCATCTTTACGACACCCATCAAAATATTAATTGCAACAAAATCCAATAATTCTTCCCGAGCAACATTGGTGGATTTTAGATTTCGTTGTACAGAATATAAATTCGTGTTTAGTATAATTATATCAATAATATCTTCACTGAAGGAATCATAGAAGTAATCTGACGGAGACTTCGATTCAGATCCGAATTGCGTAAAGGTTATTGGTTATTGGTCATCCAGTACTGCTTTATATTTAAATTTGACGATTTCCCATCTGAAATTCAGTGATTTTCTCACAAATTGTTTTTTTTTTTTTATTTGTAGTGTTGGTTTAGTTCTTAATCTGCTTTTGGAACGGGTTTTCTTGGAGATATTAGAAGCTGCAGTACTATATTGATAACGCAAGCAAATGCTGCGGTGGATTGTGAGTAACGAGGACTTCGCATATAGCTGGAGTGGATGGTAGCAATTCGTCTGGCAAAAGTTCATCATCTAAGATATTCAGTCGCTCAAATGAAGAATTTAAAGAGCGGGGTGCGGAACTATGTTCTGTATCTTCTGTTCCTTTTTCTTCCTCGTGTTCGGATGTACTAGAATCGGCGGAAGAATCTTCTTGTGGTGGCACAAGTACTAGAATCTTTCTCACACGTTCTAATCGGATGTTGGGCTGAAAGAAATAAAGTAAAATTCATGCAAACACCCCAAGCACCAAATAAACAATTTAGAATGTCAAAAAATATATATTCAGTTTTGAAAAAAGAAATACAACTTTATGTCATACAAGGTGAAGTTCAAGTTCAAGTGCAAAGAAAAGTGCCCAATTAAAAAATATATTGAATTTTTCATGTAAATAAGGGCCGAAAACAAATTGTGTCAACAAACACAAAACAATTTACATACTATAACGAACCAATAAGATGTGATTTCATAAAAAAAATCTACTTTATTGCAATATACCGATCTATTATGAACTAGCTGCAGCCCGCGACGTCGTCTGCGTGAACGTGATAGATTTGTTGAAATATATTGTAAAGATATTCAAAAATATATCAAAGTAAATACGTCTAAAGTATGTGTGTCCCGTTTGTAAGTACCTTTTTATCATCCCAGCAAAAGCTCGGATATCAAACTGTTATAGATCTGGCTAGAATTTATATCATTTTTATTTCTACGTCGAGTTTCAGGTTAAAAGTTACTCTAACAAGATATAACCATATATATGTTTCTATAAAATGTTAAAACAATTATATTTTAAGTATAAAATGTATTATGAATTAGTTTTGTAATAAAACATTGTATTTCAATCTGCACGTGGCGACGAAACGTCATATCCCCACTTGGTGAGTTGTTTGTTCACTAGTATAAAATTCAGATCGCTACGGAGCGACACTCAGTTGTCTCCCGGCAGTCGAAGTGTGAACATCAGACGAACAAGTGTTGCCAATTCTAAAATAGACAAATTGGTTTGACGTTTTGGAATTTGACACTGTCAAACGGGTAAATAGAGTATAAAGACAAGTGTGAACAGACTCTGTTCAGTTTCGCTCCGGCAACGGCTTACTAAGGTACGATATAATTCTGACTATTATGTTAATGTGTTTCACGATTCTATATTGCTTCTGTGGTGTTAATTAGAGTACTGTCAATATAAATAATGTACGAGCAATGTAATATAGCGTAGCTATTGTATAATTGATATTGTGGGTGGTTTTGTCAGTTGTGAGATGTTATAAGTTTAGAACTTGGAATATCATATAATAGAATCGATTTATATGCTGTGAAACAAGCCATATCAATTATATCTGTACCTATGGTGAATATTTAAGTGGTAAATATTGAATATATATACATCGTAAATATACCTAGAGTGATATTAAAGATATACCTGTGGCCAATATTACTAAATGAATTATATTGTTGCTAATCCATTGTATTAATGTTATATTTGATATATTGAACTACCCACAACTTTGCTACCCAATATTATAAATATGATATAGTTTGTACTGCTTTTATAAACAATTACTATTAAAAGAATGGCCAAGAGTGGCGGTAAATGTAAATGTATCTTTATCTAAGATATATTCTTGTGACAAACTGAATAAATGAAAGTAAGAATTAATAGTTGTCTATTTTATTTTTCAAACCATTGACAAATATGACTAAAATACTATATATAGGCCATATACCTTGTATCTATACATATATACATAATAACCCTTCTATTATCAGAAGTGGGATATGTCCACCCCACATTACTAATACATCCAATTGTCAGTTTCAGAGCATCCTTGTCGAAATCCGATGACGCTAAAGGACATCGCCGTTTTGCTGACGACGGAGCACGATCTTTCTTCGACGCAGTGGCTGTGGTGCTAGAAAGAGGCTAGTGGATATGTTCTGATGGGTGAGCTGATTTTGCAATAATATGTAAGACTGATTGAAGAGAATGAGAATAGTTGACGACGTTCAACAAGTAAATACGTATTATGTAAAAGGATTGTAACACTATTTTTTTTAACAACAGTGTACAATTACCTCCATTAGAAACATATTTACTGCTAAGTAATGTAATCTGTATTACCGCTAAGCGAAAGTTGGCTATTTATACTCTTTCCTGTAAGAGTTGTTGGGAACTATACCATGAACCAAATGCTAACCAATCATTGCTATGGCAGTTATGGTCTTACAACGGTTAAAATAATCTATAATAATTTATATTTAAGTTTCTTACAAAATAATTTATAATAATATATTTTATAATGTAATTACTTACTAAAGGTTTCGTAGCAAAGATGTGTTATTTTAAATAAAGGATTCTATTCTATAAATATACCTCTAAAATATGATAACTACCTACATAAGATTATCATGCAAAATTTGTATACTCTTGGTTGAAACTAATTTAAATACTCTATACTATTTGATATAATTAACAACAAATTTCAAGTATATGAAGTATGTAGTGAAAAGAAATATATAACAACTGATATTTACTGTTTTCAAACTTATTCAAAATACAACGGATTACTTTTTTTATAGTTAATTCTCATTAACCTAATTAAAAGCCGTTAGCCTTGGAATAACAAAAAGAAAACTGGTGTATAGGGTGAATAAATGTTGGAACAAGTTCTTAAAATAACTCGTTGGTATTACCGTACAGAATAGACGATTTCAAAATCTTCAGCACCCTAGTCGGATGAGAGTTACAAAAATTACATTTAATATCTATTAAAGTCAATAATTACTTTCATTACTTTTAACTATTCTTATTTATCCTGATGTTGCGAAATCCTATTCTATTATTTATTAAGTATAGGCTGAATTACATTAGTTATTTAATTTTTAAATAAAAATTTGATGTGATGGTTTGGAGTACCTCCTTTCGTATCATATAAATTGTTCTTGTTAATCCATGGATGATGTAGTGGTTTGCAATATCGGAAAACGTTATTATAGTTCCTATATTATGTAACATTTACATTACAATAGTTTATTGTACTTTAGAAAGAAAATGGATAAATAAGCACAGCCTGATTTCTTGATAAAGAATTATTTTCTTCCCTTACCCACACCGGCATAGTCTAAAGTATATTCTTATCGTTGTAACGATGACTTTTAAATCACTGCTAAATAATATGTGTATAAGTGTTTTGATTATTAGAATAGCTATACTTATTACTTGATAAAGGAACATAGAAAATGTTTAGGTACTTTGCTGAAATGGTGATCTGAAATGGTGAATACACATACTTTATTTCTCCACTTGATACTGCTATCAGGTTGGCCGAGCTATCGTACAGCAGTTAAGACTGGCTCTTACATTTATTAGTATATGTTATTGGTAGAAACTCTAACAACTCAAGTCTGATACCCGATTAGATGAGATAAGAGGTACATGATTGTTCTAATTACTGCTGATCAACTATCAGAATATCAACGTATTAAAATTTTTTCTGCTATTGACCGAACATGTTGTTAGAACATTAATACATCTATTCAAACATTTGAAGAATGTCCTATAGGGACTCGGATCAAGTAGTTATCGTAGACTGGCAATAGCTGCCTAGGGCATCAGATAGCCTTTATACATTTTGTGTATATTATTAAAGATTAATAATGAAATAATATAGATAATATTTTGTACCTATGTGTAAATCAAAACCATCCATTATGCAAATACATAAATGAAATGAAAGAATACCGCAACCTCATAAGTAAAAATAAAAACCTGTTTTCAAATATTATATGCCAATATCGTCCATATCTATTTTTGAACGGTCTCACATACCTATAAGGATAACAACCATTTATAAATAAGATCTATCAGTAAAATATTTTGATGATCCAAATTGTTATGTGGAACACCGTGTAAGTGCACATTTATATTGATTTGGGATTTTATGGTTTATTAAAACTAATGATCTTATTAAATAAACAAAACTAAAAACTAGATAAATGTTACAGATAAATGATAAATGAAAAGCTTATCGGACCTTGCGAGGTTCTGGAATAGTTTATAAAAATAAATCGCCTAAGACCTTCAGAGTAGACAGGGCAAAAAAAGAAAAAAAGAACCGTCGTGAAAAAAATAAATTAGTTTAAAAATCGTATTAAGGATGAATTAAAAAGCTGTTGTATGACATTCACTGCAGGTTGCTGCAGTTCCTAAATAAAACTGCAGGTTGCTGCAGGTCCTAAATAAAAACTGCAGGTTGCTGCAGGTCCTAAATAAAAACTGCAGGTTGCTGCAGGTCCTAAACTAAAAACTGCAGGTTGCTGCAGGTCCTAAACTAAAAACTGCAGGTTGCTGCAGGTCCTAAACTAAAAACTGCAGGTTGCTGCAGGTCCTAAACTAAAAACTGCAGGTTGCTGCAGGTCCTAAACTAAAAACTGCAGGTTGCTGCAGGTCCCAAATAAAAACTGCAGGTTGCTGCAGGTCCCAAAAAAAAACTTCAGGTTGCTGCAGGTGCTTAATAAAAACTGCAGGTTGCTGCAGGGAGTTAAAATAAAGAGGGTACTTCGAGAGCGAAGTACAGGTCAGTATGGCCGTGATAGATTTGTTGAAATATATTGTAAAGATATTCAAAAATATATCAAAGTAAATACGTCTAAAGTATGTGTGTCCCGTTTGTAAGTACCTTTTTATCATCCCAGCAAAAGCTCGGATATCAAACTGTTATAGATCTGGCTAGAATTTATATCATTTTTATTTCTACGTCGAGTTTCAGGTTAAAAGTTACTCTAACAAGATATAACCATATATATGTTTCTATAAAATGTTAAAACAATTATATTTTAAGTATAAAATGTATTATGAATTAGTTTTGTAATAAAACATTGTATTTCAATCTGCACGTGGCGACGAAACGTCATATCCCCACTTGGTGAGTTGTTTGTTCACTAGTATAAAATTCAGATCGCTACGGAGCGACACTCAGTTGTCTCCCGGCAGTCGAAGTGTGAACATCAGACGAACAAGTGTTGCCAATTCTAAAATAGACAAATTGGTTTGACGTTTTGGAATTTGACACTGTCAAACGGGTAAATAGAGTATAAAGACAAGTGTGAACAGACTCTGTTCAGTTTCGCTCCGGCAACGGCTTACTAAGGTACGATATAATTCTGACTATTATGTTAATGTGTTTCACGATTCTATATTGCTTCTGTGGTGTTAATTAGAGTACTGTCAATATAAATAATGTACGAGCAATGTAATATAGCGTAGCTATTGTATAATTGATATTGTGGGTGGTTTTGTCAGTTGTGAGATGTTATAAGTTTAGAACTTGGAATATCATATAATAGAATCGATTTATATGCTGTGAAACAAGCCATATCAATTATATCTGTACCTATGGTGAATATTTAAGTGGTAAATATTGAATATATATACATCGTAAATATACCTAGAGTGATATTAAAGATATACCTGTGGCCAATATTACTAAATGAATTATATTGTTGCTAATCCATTGTATTAATGTTATATTTGATATATTGAACTACCCACAACTTTGCTACCCAATATTATAAATATGATATAGTTTGTACTGCTTTTATAAACAATTACTATTAAAAGAATGGCCAAGAGTGGCGGTAAATGTAAATGTATCTTTATCTAAGATATATTCTTGTGACAAACTGAATAAATGAAAGTAAGAATTAATAGTTGTCTATTTTATTTTTCAAACCATTGACAAATATGACTAAAATACTATATATAGGCCATATACCTTGTATCTATACATATATACATAATAACGATTCTATTAAACGCTATACAACACTTAACTATTAAATAAATACCTACCATTATACCTTTTAAAATAACATTTATTTACCCGTTTCTTCTTTATATTTCATACCTGCAGAAAGTGTAATGACAGAGGGAGACTGTCTTTTGTAAAATTGACCTTCAAAAAGTCCTGATTTTCAGCCTGCTTTGTATAAATAACTTTATGGTGATTCTGCTAAATTAAGTCATAAGTTGTGACTGAAGCAGATGGAGAAAATAAGGAATATATAATAGGGTAAAATATATTAAAGGTAGTAGAGCCTTGCTGATTTCAGCATGAATGGGCCGGCTCGAACGGGGTAGTACTACCCTCTCACAGAAAATCGACGTAAAGTAACAGTACCTAAACTGTTGCGTTTCGTTCGGTGAGTGAGAGTGCCGGAGGCCCTATCCCCTTTTCCTTCTCCCTCATCCCACTCCTCATCCTATTCCTTTTCCCAACCTCAAGGGGCGGCAACTCACTGGTGACTCCTATGGTGTTGCTTGTGTCCATGGGCGGCGGTAATTGCTTACCATCAGGCAATCCGTCTGCTTGTTTGCCACCTTATACCATAAAAAAAAATACTTATAGGAATTCTCGAAACACAACATTAGTGGTTTCGCTCTCTGCAGCCAAAATGTAAAGAGAGTCAGGACTGGTGACGCGGAAGAAAGCGACGTACAGGACACCCGCTGCCTCTGCGACTTTTTGGTGGTCATCGCGAAGCAAACACTCACGGGGAACTGTATGCGCTTGAACGGGAACCGGAAGTTATGAGGTATGAGAGGAATGCGTGGTATAAATACTGCCTCGCCGACGCCACAACCCGTAAGAATTCCCGCCTAAATGGTGTGTTTGTGGAGCGAGATGACTTTCAGGCGGGTCACGTTACACAACTTCGGAGGAGATAGGTTCCGAAGAAGCATAATCGGGACACCGACCTTCAGCTTGATGGTATGCGCTGGAAGTTCACTTGCTGACAGGGAGTTCAGAAATTCCACGGGATAATGTGTGGCGTTTTCTTGCTCGACGACAGTGTTTATAGAGGTGTAGACCACTTCATTCCCCTTAATTTCAGAGAGAATGCAGTCGTCAATTGCTACAGCCAGGTCATTTTTGGGCGTCAAAATAGTATGATTCTAAGCTGGATACAACTCTACTGAGAGATTCTGGAAGCACCACCTGTCCACCTCTCTCCTCTGGTAGAGTGTCTTCGTCAAGACTTAGAAAGACATCTTAGAATTGTTGAGCACGTGCATTGACGCCAAGCTGAGCTCTCATATTAATGGTCAAGCGCATCATACGCGTGACCACAACAAAGATAATTTCAACGAAGCACTCACCTTGTCCATGTGGTGACGGATTAAGAATACGGAATGTCACCACCCCACATCATCCCATGGGTGTCGTAAGAGCCGACAGAGGGTGTCGGCGAGGTTTGATGTTGATTAAGGGCTCATTTTAAATTTATTAATGTTGCTGCCATGTACACTATATACAAATCGCGAGAAATCGCGACAGAGGGAGCAAATTATGCAGAAAACAGCACTGTAAGAGAAGGAAAACTTGATACAAACCCTATACCAACCCGTTTGGCCAGCGTGGTATAGTAGGCCGATTCCTCCTTTCAAAGGAGAGGCCTAGTCCAGCAGTGGACTGTTAAAGGCTGATGATGATGACCTCGTCAGCCCTCGATCCCCGCGTCACCACGGGAAGCGTTACGGGAAGCGTTTGTCGGGAATCGTCACTGAACAGAACTGTGACCACCCATTAAATGCTCGTTCCTGCGGATGTCCTGCAGGGTTCTGTCCATGGCCTCAACTGCCTTCCTATTGGCCATCGTACGCTCATTCCATACGATCAGAGAGCAATCTTTGAGCACGTGTCCCTTATCACTGTTACGAGACACACCACAAACGGGTGTTAAGGCGCTCTCTAAATCGATGGGCAATTTAAACATGGTATGTGCTGTCTTGCCACCCGGAAGCAGTGTGGCAGCGATAGCCGGTGACGCTACAGCAATGGTAATTTTGCCTTGCCTCCTGACCTCTGCAAGTATGCCAGTAGTAACAAATGTTTTTCCTGTTCCACCAGGTGCATCCAAGAAAAACATTTTAGCCTGGCTTTGCCCAACGCTTTCAAGGACGGTGTCATAAAATTCGTAAGGTGGTCATTTCAAATTGTCTCAGCATTATACTCCCAATTTTGACGATCTTGATGCGGCGATGATTGGGAAGCTGGTAACAAATATTTGACCAGTGGATTGCCGCTGATAGAAATGACCACGTCTTGAAGTGAACTGAGACAGGTGTTCAGCACGCGGTCATCAGTTACTTCGACTTCGTCTCCAGTAGCACGCCTCAAAGCTCGTAGAAAATCTTCAGACAGATGATGGGGATACTTCTCCCAGAAAGCTACCGGGTTCGCGACTCCACAAAACACCAAGATGACGTCAAACAGATGACGCATGCGGCTGGGACTGACGCTCGCCTCCGCGAGGGTGTCATCCCAGTATTGGTCACCGTCGAGAAAGTGACATACTACGCAGGCTGTGCGGTAAGTGGGATACTCCACGCCATCAAATTTCCTCAGAAAGGCGAAAGACGTTGGGCCTCGGACTTTGTGACGTAACAACCGCAGAAAATAGCATTCGACATCATTTGTGTGTACGGTATAAACTCTACAAAATGCGGTGTCCTTGAAACTTTCCGGAAAACCTTCCACAGCACCTCCTCGTCAACGTCGGTTAAATACACCCTTTTGCTTGTCGTACATGTTACGAGTATATGAAGGCATCTCGTCATACGTAAGGGACCTCCCAAACTGGTCGATTTTACAGAGCCTGTAAAACGCCAAGAGACTTGTTTGACGCGGATTTTCCAAGTGCTCAGCAACGCCGTCGGGATCAAAATATATGCGCTGACCGTGCTCTAGGTGGACGTGTAAATGCATGACTGTATAGAGAACACCAGTTTCCGCCAAACCGCTTCAGGCGTAAGAATAAATAAATGGCTGTGTGTGAGTAAATAAGATCTAGCTAGCTCCACATCTTACTGATGTTTATACATAGTTAATCCAAACAAAGGTACGTGGTATATGTATATCCCGAAAGACAATTTAAAGCAAGATTATATGCGACATGTAAATATATTAATTAAGAAGCCATAATTACACTAATGCGGGCAAAATGTTTTTTTTTGTACTAAATCTATTAGTATTTAATCGGACAGAAATGATGTAAGCAATCAAGTGTGGCGATGGTGTAGTTAATTGATTAAATAACTTCAACTAATAGTCTTGCTCATCTCTGAAACGAATTAACAATACAATTTTAAGAAGAAAATGTACAATTCCATCTATGACTTTTGAAAACAACTATTAACGTCGCCAACATGTTCAAATTAAATTATTTATATCCAAACAGGGCTTACAGATGTAATTCGACTTGATGTTTTTGAACTCTCTTAGATGGCGCTGAATTAAAATTGTCTTGATTCTACTTATATTCAATTAATTATGTTTATCAGCCTAAGTTACTTATATTGCGTGATTTTTATAGTGTGAAGCTAGATTATAGCATAGTTAACATAATAACAACATTAAATTATGCATTGTTACATTACACGTTGTTACAGAATACGCTCAACAAATAAAGGTTCTCTGCTCATTTCCCGTAGGTGATAGCATAATAATATGTAGCCTATATGGTGACCCGACTTTTTAATAATATTTGTGCCAAATTTGAAGTAAATCTATGCAGTACTTTTTGAGTTTAGCCCGGACATAAGGACAAACAGATAAACAGACAAACAGACAAAAATACTAAAAACCATATTTTTGGCTTCGGTATCGATTGTAGATCACACTTCAAGTATTCTTTAAAAAAAATATTCAATGTACAGTTATGACTTTCCTACCATTTTATTATATGTATAGATAAGGCCCAATTATTTATTACATTTTGCGTAATATATCGGCACAACTACAATTTTTTTTTTATAATACAAAATTATAAAATCAAAACTCACAAGGGTTTTCGTCATAGAAGGGCACAAACACGAATCGCACAACGTTTGAACAATCCGCCTCCGACAAGTACGGAAACGTTACGGTTTGCGACTTTATAGCAGTAAGAGCGGGGAACGGGCGGAGATAGTGTGAGAGGGACACAAGTATATTTACCGAGTCATTATTGTCCTTTTTCTCTTTCTGTCAGCGCTAACCGGTAGCGGATTTCATTTTGTGCCCTTAGCATTCAAAATCAGAGTTTACATAAATTTTGACTTGATCCCTTATATTACTGAGGGTGCGATATGTTGCTGTTAAAATCATATTATATTATAAACAAATAGTACAGATGTCAGAGTCCTTACAATTTATTTAAAATTATATCAGACGTGTTATCGTGTGTTGAACAAAAAACTAGATAATTTCTTTTGACGAGGAGACGCTGACGTTTAGCTCTAGACGGTAGACTGATGATGATGGATTAGATTCCAAAATAAAACCAAATATCTTCACTAATATAATCAAAACCCACTCGACAAACAAAAACCAAATAGCATTAATTTATTCTTCATCGTCTTCTTCAGTAAATTTATCATCAAGCATGGTGGTCGAAGTATTGAATACAGCTTTGACGATGGAGCGTAGAGTCTTCCTCGCGCTTTGACGGAGAAGCGTTAGTTTGAACTGCATTAGCACAATCAGGTATGTTGACATGAAGGATATGTTCTGGAAGAAAAAATAATTCCCTGTTATTATTTTCAGTTGTTTATTTTTTTATTTCGGATATTGTTTACTTATTTTTGATTCGTGGCTTGATTTCTATGACAAGGTATTTTTAAGTCGGTACGATGGATTGTATATTTTTTTGTATATTATTTTATCTAAAGTCTGCTGTGTATGACGTATTTTAAATTTAATATTTGTTAATTTAAATTTTCTTATTTTAGAATCATACCTCCTACTGAGGCGGTATGATTATAAAATAATGACCAAGAAAGGAAAGAAAAAGAAACATTATTATAGTCACTGGACTATAATTATGTTTCTTATTCTTTCCTTTCTTACTCACTCGACAGTTACGCTTCTGTAATGCTAAGATAACATTGACGTTTTTACAAGATAGGCTTAGACACCACCACGGGATCTCCACCATGTCGTGGTAGGAGGGCTCAGTAACCGTGGCTTGGACACCCGCGGTGAAGCTAAGAGAGATGCCGGGAGTGGACACTCCACGTGGGCTTGGAGGGGCCTGCGCAAGACTCGTCCAAAGGTGCGGGTGCGGGAGGAGAAGAGTGTCCGTGTTGCGTTGCCGCGCGCCATATCTCCCATCACTGTTGCGTCGCGGTGGGCCGCAGAGGAAGAGGAGATGCGGTGTTGCCAGGTTGCCGTCCTCCCTACCTTCTGCAGCCGCTGGGTGTTTTGGCGGTGGATGAAGATGTTGGGCTCCGCCGAAGGGGGTTTTGTTCGAGGCCCGCCGGACCATCTGGCGGGCCAATAACCGTTGGGGGGTAACGACGAATGCTTCGGCGATACCCGACCCTCCGACACACGGGTACATGAGGATGTTAGATGTAAAGGTAGCTGAAGAAGAGGCCAATCGTTTAGGCTGTTTGCTTGTATCTACAGTGACCAAGTTACAGTTACTGATCTCAGATATGCAGTACAACGCCTAAAAGCGTTAACAGCTTGTGGTCCAGACAACATACCTGTTTTTTTAATAAAAGATTGCTTGTCAGCTCTAGAAGCGCCTCTACATCATGTGTATAATCTTTCGCTTAGACAATGTTTGTATCCTAGCAAGTGGAAAGTGTCCAGGGTGACACCAATACCTAAATGTGGGTCATCCACGGATATAACAAACTACAGGCCTATCGCTGTATTGTGTGTATTTGGAAAGATATTTGAATCCATTATTAATAATACCATTTATAGACAAATTAAAGGACTATTAAGTGATTGCCAGCATGGGTTTCGACCTAAGCGCTCCACTTTGACCAATCATATAGATTTTGTAGATCATATAAGTACTAGGGTTAAGTCTGGCTATCAAATAGATGCTGTATATTTTGATTTTAAAAAAGCCTTCGATCTTGTAGACAATGATGTGCTACTGAACAAATTTTCTGTGCTGGGATTCTCATCATGCCTTTTAAAATTTATGGCGCATTACTTAAAAGATCGAAAACAATTCGTTAAGACAGAAGGATATAAGTCATAAGAGTATTATACCAGATCAGGTGTTAGTCAAGGTAGTACCTTAGGTCCCTCCAATTTTTAGTAATGATCAATGATTTACCAAGTGTTATTTCTAAAGCAAGATACCTAATGTTTGCCGACGACTTAAAACTGTACCTTTCTGTAAAAGAGGCTAATGATTGTTTAGAGCTACAAAATGATATAGATGCTATAATTGAATGGGCTATTAGAAATAAACTACCTTTAAATAACTCTAAATGTAAAACTATCACCTTTACTCGATCCCGTAATCCGATAATCAATATTTATACTATTGATGACGCACCAATAGAACGTGTGTTTTCAATTAAGGACCTGGGAGTTATAATGGGCAGCAAATTAAATTTTCATGACCAAATTCTTGAAACTTGCAAAGATGCTAATAAATGTCTTGGTTTCATTATTAGAATATCGACACAATTTAAGAACACACAAGTTATTAAACAATTATACAATGCTTATGTCCGTAGTAAATTAGAATATAATGCAATAGTTTGGAGTCATAAAGAGTCAATGTACAATGTAATGTTAAAAAAAATTTAACGTAAATTTTGTAGACGTCTATACAAAAGGCAATATGGTTACTACCCGTTTCTCTATCCATCTTTGTTTGTGTCAGGAATGGTAGGTCTTGATACACTCCTACTCAGGCGGGATTCCACACATATAACAACGTATTGTCTTATACTGACAAATAAAATAGATAGCCCTGCTGTAAGGGAATCAATACATTTTTATATACCCGACCAGTATATGCATAGTGTAAGCAGAAGACAGCATAAACTTCTTTGCTATCCACCTATGTGGCGCTCTCCACAAGCTGAAAACAGTCCTACGGCTAGAGCGATTAAGCTTATAAATGAGCTTCTTAAATATAGTCCAGATGCAGACATATTTTTAACGCACAGAGCGCAATATTAAAACATATTTATAAGTACCTAAATTTAAGAAAATAAATTATAGTTCCTATTTCTAGTTAAGTTTATTGTTGTTTTTGTTTACAAATTTTATTTTGTTATTTTTAGTTTTTAGGCTAAGATTTGGTAATTTTGTATAACTTAGTATGTAATTTAATTAAGTTTATTTAGTAAAGATATATGTGATTTGGTGTACTATACGCTTTAAGCTTATATTCTTATAAATAAATGAATATGAATATGAGGAACATGGGTTGGTTTTTAGTCAGTAATAGTCTGACAGTCCCCTTCGCCATTCCCCCAGGGCGGAGGGACTCCATGAGGATTTTCCAACCAGACACCAATAAAAAAAGGGTTAGACACCAAAAACCAGGTTTTTGTACCACTTGCTCTTTATTCGTCAATAAAAAATATGACCCTTTTAATTGCATATTCTCCAATTTAAAGTGTAGTGGTTTTTAAGATTAATTCTTGTATTATTCTAGGTAGTCTGGCTAGTCTAGGTATTAAAATACTTTATTTCTTTAAAAACAGGCTCTTTGTCATGAAATGAAACATTGCAATTGAAAATTATTCTTGTAGTACAATCAGTAGGTACTTTCGACTTGACCTATAACGTAGTATACAAGAGCTAAGTGCATCGTAGAAAATATTTTTATGATAGATCAGCCTGCCTCTGTATTCCGAGTAGCTGACTTTATGGATTATACACAATTTTATTTCTTCGTATTGCTAATAAAATTAGACGGTTCTTGAAAAGCTATTTGACCGGATCATTAATTGGCGCACTTTATGAACATAGACTCATTCTGCGAACCACATAAAATGCTTCCGGCATGATCATTAACTTTTGTAGTCAATAACACAGCTACGTAAATATTGAGCAACGCAGATTATTTATTACAAAGCTAACAAGTAAATTCTGCGACAAGTTAAGTTTAACAAAGTCTACTTAGAATGGATAATTAATTGAATATTCAAGTTTTCTCGTAATGCACAGTGATCGAAAAGCAAAACAGTACTCTACCGTATACACACACATCATTTTATTGGAGAAGTATAATGATACATAATTTGAATTTAAAATTATTGGTGAAATTATCTAATAAAATAACATGAAAGGTCTGTATTTATCTATGATCGTTAAATTACTCACTATAATTTGCGCGAACGACTACTATGCTCGGTGAAGTCGATAGAAAGTATTTACAAGCTTATATTGAAAACATTGTAAGCTTAAAAGACACATACGATAACGAATATGTAAGTATTTTGAAGCGTAGCAATCAGTGGAAGTGGGACAACATTGTCAACCTGAGACTCAGCGAACCTTGACATCACTAAGCTACATTGTATCAAAAACTCGGAATACTGTGTTCCGATCAATTCACCTTGGGTTTTAAAACAACATCGACATACAATAAAAGTAGGTCATCTATTTTTCATTTTGAGTATATTCACACACATAAATTTAACACTTCAAATTCTGAAGTATATCTATAATCTTTGGTTGAGAATTTATTGATTTGACTGCATGTGAGCACGGACATATTGCGTTATTTTTTGATAAAATGACATTCATGATCACAAACAGTTCGCTACACTTTGGTTACCTGGTATCTGTAGATACTTAATAGAATAAGAAACGGGGTTTTAAACTTCGGGGCTTGACTTCTATAAGACGAATGAAGTAGTCGATGCCCGCCTAAAAACAAACAATTAAGGCGTCTAAGTAGGAGGTCGTTTTTGAGAGATTTTTGCTTATTTAGATCCAAAATTTCAATGAAAGTGGAATCCATTAATGAACAACATAATAGCTTATGTATTTTAATGGATTAGAATATCAATTTTATTTTAGTTGGCACTTAGTTATTTACAAGAAATTTAGGGCTTAGTTAACTTTGAAGGCTTAATAAACTCAGGAATAATAGATACAGACAGTACGTACAACAAAAGGTTATAGAGTTAGATGCAAATGGATAATATGGTTATATCGGCGATGTGCTGCGATGTGCATATATTAAGTAAGTAAGTAAGTAATTCCTTTTATTGTCACATCTCATCGCACAATCATCATTTACAAACAAGGGTAAAGTAAGTACATATAACTATAACCTGTTACAAGTACCTATGTTTGTAGGCATGTAGAAATAATCTTATTAATACGGGTACACATTACACAGCATTGCCTACATACATTTTACAGCAATACCCACATTAAAAAATATAACAGGATAACTGATTAGACTGTACGCCGCCGATGTGACAAATGAGGCAGGCATTCAGCATTGCGTCGTTCGTGACGTTAGCCGCGACACGACTTGCTGGTTTTCAATTCTGCCCCAAGTGACGTAACGAACGTATAGGTACCTAACGTTACAAAATATGAACTTAATAAAATAAATAATAGTTTAAAATAAAAACTGCTTATTACGCATACACAGTAAACAAATACAAATACAAAAATATTTGTTCGTACATAATAGTTCTGTGTTAAAATTAAATGGTACAAGTAATAAAGTGCCAGTGATAATAGGGAATATGCATAAAATTTAAATTCGTCTCCTATATTTTTTTTTCGAATCTTTGTTACCGTCAGATTATAATCAAAACGAATTTTTTTCATTTAATTATTATTTAAGCCCATAAAATATTGTTTTAAAAGTAGAAAATAAAGGCGGGCAATTCAAACTTACAAAACGCGTCACCATTGGTCGAAACGAAAAGTGACGTCAGCTGGCACGCCATGCTGTTTATCCGCGTCGATATTCATACTGTTTTAGTGGTATTTGCGAGAAAAATACTTTAAACCTGTGTTTCTGTGGTGATTTCTAGTGAATCTGAGTTTGTAGTAAATCTAGGACTATGACTGAATCTGATTAAGTCAAAGCTCAATCCGAAAATCTACCGAAAATGGATACATTTATGATGACAGCATATTTTGTATCAAATCTTAATTTAACATGCAAGGTACCTATTATTATGTTATTTTTTATATATTTTAGTCCGTCACATTGATTTTTATTCATAAATTGAACACAGCGCGTTAGAAAAATATTAAAACATAACCAATACATAACATTCGTCATTAACATCACTGCAGAACTCCTATTTAACGGGTATATCATAATAATTGGTACGTGATAAATACTTAATGACTTTATGTAATAATAATATTGTCCTACGAACGAATCCGGCCACGGCGGTTTATCTTTTTATGAGACTAGCCAGCTGCACAGAAAATGATATGATGTGTGATACTATATTAGGAATAAGTTTAGGAAGGTCTGTAGAGAAAGTTTAATTCAACTTTTTGGAACTAGGCTTGGTTTGTTTTAAACCGAATTTTGTACTGAATTAAAACTTACATACTACTAATTCACGCTTCGTTGTATATAAACATAGCATAATAGGAATGCTAAATGACCTTCACAAAAATATATTTTATTTATTTATTTATAGACTCACGCCTCTATCCCCGAAGAGGTAGGCAGAGGTGTAATATTACACCCACATTTCGCCAGGAATTTTTACGTCCCACGTAATAGGGGGCGAGCCTATTGCTGTACCGGGCACATAACCAGACTCCGTGCTGCTACTGAGAATTTCCTAAAGGAAAAACCCAATAACACTTTGCCCGACCCGGGAATCGAACCCGAGACCTCCCAATCCCACGCGCACATTTATGCTGCGATACCAACGAGGCAGTAGACAAAAATATACATAAACACTATAATTGAGGTACATTATCCCTTCTCAACACTAAAGGTTTCGAATATTCACATCGCTTGGAATAGGAAAAAAACACTTTATCGGTTGTACTTTTACTAGTGTTTTAGCATTTCGGTACCATACAATACTAGTAAGAACGTTTTTTAGCTTTTTCCATGATTTGTAAAGCAATTAGAACTTAAAATACGGCTGAAGTAACTGAAACGCTTAGAGTTCACACCACGTGACCTGCCATGTGACGTAATCGAAAGCGCGCGTTAAATGGCGGCGTTTGAGCGGCTCGATTTTATTCAATGTTTTCAATTTCACTTTGCAAAATAATTTGAATACTTTTAAACCTATTTATATTTTTTTCTGTGTTATAGTGATGAAAACGATTATTTTACGTCATAAAAAAAAATCATGCATATTCCCTTAGTTATTCGTGTTGGCCGGTGGTGGCGCTGCGAAAGCAGCGCGCGTCAGCGAGCGTATAAAACAAGTTTTTCGCTCAGCGTGGTCACGTGATGTAAACATTGCATCATTTCTAACAAACATACATCTACAGCTTGATAAATAAGGTTGGTTTAAATGTGGTTATGTGAGGATATCAACTGCAACCAGCCTACTGAGCATTATAACAGGTAATTATATAATTACAATACGTAATATTATATTTTCACATTACTTAATATACTTATTACATTCTCATTTACTTACACAAATTATCAATCAAACCATAAACCATTTAAATACCTATTCACATCATAAACCAAATAAAAAATATTGTAATTTAAGTGATTTTTTCTATATCCACACTATACACATATAAAGTTAGTTTGAAGTTGCTTGTTCAGGTTCAGCTATTATAAGGGATCTACTATAAAACCCTTTAGTGGAGTAAAGATTCTAATTGAATGGACATATAAAGAGCTTCATATGTAAAACGGCCTCGTCATTATTCTTATGATCTTCAACATAGCTCAAGCTTTTATTAATATGCTTTTTCTTGAAGTTACTGTTCCAAAGAACACGATCCACTTTTAAAAATATCCCAGTATACTTAGCCATACCCATATCTTTGACAGTCCACAATGTGTAGACGATAAAATATTGATTCCTTTCTGAATCCAAAATCTAAGAACAATGCGAAACTTACTTTCATCAGTGATGCGAACTAAAATCGAACTTAGAAAAAACTTGTTTGTATAATGATAGACTGAGTAAGAAATGCTGTTCATGAACTACTCGGAGTTATACTTCGAACCACTAACATATAAAATATAGGTTCAAAACCGAGCGTCAGACGGCGATACCTTTATCTGGCGCTTCTATAAATATCAAGTATCATAAAATCTTAGCATATAAAATCCTTGCGTTACTGACTGTCTGACAGACACGCTACAGCCAAAACTACGCGGCGCAAGAAGCTGAAATTTGGCATGTATGTTCTTTGGGGACCGGAGGCGTGCACTAAGACGGGATTTCCCGAAATTCCCACGGGATCGAGCAAAACGGGAAATTCAAAAATATGTGCGTGCGAAGCCGCTGGCGTCCTGTAGTCTAACAATAAAACTTAGCAAAGGCATCATTCACAGGAAATAGACGATATATCAGTTCGAAGGCTTATACCAAAATACGTTGCGAACAATTCTTTAATACTTGGGATTACGTCATCATATGACTTTGCCAATATACTACAGGTATCACTAACTTCAAAGTACCTTTACGTAACAAAGGTATCTAAAATAAAAAAGTATGACAAACATACTTTTGTGGACAGCCTGAAAACTAAACACATACGATTTCATCAGATATTGTCCATTCCAGCTTCAGAATGTCAAAACAAAAAGTTTAGCCGCGTGCAGTAACCGCAGAAAGATATTGTACTCAAGTATGGACAAACCAAAAACTGCGGTTTAAAATCAAACTTTTCAAAGCGTACTTTTTAGGTCGGTCATACCTGAATGCAATATCTATACGCAGTTTACAGAGCTTTCAAGTAGGTGGAACGTCAGCGGTTCTGGCCGTACACTTTGATTAGTTAATCAAAGTTAGGCTCGTTTGGGGCTCTTAGAAAATATATGGAACGTACACTGTCAGGTGGTTATAAATAATACGATTTTGGTATTAAGGGGAAAAAATATCGTATTCGCTTAATACTCAGGATGGAAGGAATTCGGTCTTATTATTATATGGGTTATTGTTAAAATTCAGTTCATACATTTATGCCTATAAATATATTTCAAATGTATTTTTAAGCAAGTTTGAAGGCCATTTTTCTAATAAATTGGCAGATCATGCCATTAAAATGTTATGAACGTGATTTTAAGCTCCATAAGTTATGCTGTTAGGGGTGTGAACAAACCTTATCTTTGGCAAGAACTCTCCGAAAAACTAGACATAGTCACAAACAGAAACTGTATCGCTTGAGCCACTAAGATATTATAAGTCACTATGACAATACTTAAAGATATAAATAAAATAAATAATTTTACAGCAGTGAACAACTCCCGGTTGATATTGGTGAAGCCGTCGAGGTTCATAATCGGTGGGTTCTTGGCGATGGCGACGAGAAACATCTCGACTTCACGTTGGGTACTTCTGTCTACTGCGCCAAGGTTCACGTTGAGAAGCCGACACTGGAACTCTAGACCCACCTGTGAGAAAAATGATGAGACACATGAGATCTCGCTTCAGTAGGCTTCAAAGAATAGTGGAATATACCAACTCATCAGACCTTCGTCAAGTAGGTCGTAATACCTCCGTAAACTGACAGTGTTAAAAATTAGGTTTTATATTTATAATTTATAGGTGTCTCTGAGTTATATGTCTATGGCCTTATGTCTGAAATAAATGCGCTACTAATCGCTACATACCAAATTTAATTAATATTTATTTGTGTTTGTTCTTCTTTCTCTTAGCGTTATCCCAGTTTCAATCTGGGGTCTGCTTACTAGTCTAACCGGATTTGGCTGAATATTAGCTTTTCAACGACTGCCTGTCTGACCTCCGCAACCCGAAGGGATAGCGATATTCCATGGTTTAGACTAGTGTCAGTTTAATATTTTCTTGGGTTTACGCGAATGTTACACATTCAGTGTGTCAGTTTATTTAGAAGGTACTGACGCCCTGTAACGACTGTCAAAGATCTTCATGACAACCGGGACCGACGACTTAACGTGCTCTCCGAGGCACGGGACAAGCGATAATTAACAATTCAATACGCACATAACTCCGAAAAGTCATTAGTGCGCGCCGTGGATTCGAACCCGATACTCTCTGCATGGCAGTCTGTTGGTATATCCACTCGGCTATCGCTGCCTTTATTTGTGTTTCTATTGTCCCATATTTACTTCTACTATTTACTGAGTTTTGAGCGAATAAGTCAACATATAAAGCCTTCTCGCCAAACTAAATGAAAAAGAACAGAGCTGAAATAAGCCGCGCTTTCTCTCATTACATCGCACAAACACTCAACCGGCTTAAGAGATATTCCTTTTTAAATAAAAAAAAAACAACTTAAACAAACACATTCAAAAGTGTATTATTTTTACTTTTTACTTTTCCTGTGTTACGTTTTTATTTACCATGTATGTTCGCAATGATTGCTGGGAGAGACAAAGTCAATCTGGTTTGGTGGGTATGGCACAAAAAAATTAGAAATATTAATAATTAGCAACGGTCAATACACTTTAGTCACAATTTTTCGTTGCTAACGGAAAAAAACTTAAAGGTACTCACTGAAGTCTTTGTATACTTAGTCTGGCCATAAATACTGTTGCAATTAAAAATAAAAAAATATTACATTTGAATTTGGAATCTGTCATTTTTATACAATTGTTTATTGTGTTTTCTCGTTTTGGCTCCAATACATTGTACAATATTTTGCGATATTAAAATGGAGTGGGGTGATAAAGAGAACCGAATCGCTGTGATTGCATTACACAAAGTAGGTATGGAGCCAAAAGCAATTTTTAAAAATCTCCATACACTTGGTATGGCAAATGTTTGTGTTAATAGGTACAATGAGACCTCCTCTGTTTGTGACAGAAAAAGACCTGGCCGTCCACGTAGTGTTCGTACGAAAAAGGTGGTCAAAGCAGTAAGGGAAAGAATTCGAAGAAATCCTGTCCGAAATCAAAAGATTTTATCTCGGGAGAATAAATTAAAAAAAAATATCGGGAAGATAGCACCTAGAACCATGTCGCGTATTTTAAAACATGACTTAGGACTTGCAGCCTATAAGAGACACACTGGTTATGGTGGTAAAATCGAAACAACTACTGAAGCTTGCGTACCACAAAGGGAGGAAAATTTGGTTACGGATGCAAAAATTTTTACAATTGAGCAACATTTTAACAAATAAATGACCGTATTTATGCTCAAAGCTCTAAGGAAGCTTCCCAATTAGTAGACAGAGTGCCGCGTGGGCATTATCCGACTTCAGTGATAGTTTGGTGGGGTGTTAACTATGAAGGAGTGACTTAGCCATATTTTTGTGAAAAAGGTATCAAAACATCAGCACAAGTGTATCAAAATACCATTCTTAAGAAGGTAGTTAAGCCCCTTAACAACACTATGTTCAAAAACCAAGTATGGTCCTTCCAGCAAGACTCGGCACCGGGTCAAAAGCTCGGTCCACGCAGTCTTGGTTGGAAGCGAACGTTTCGGACTTCATCAGAGCTGAAGACTGGCCGTCGTCTAGTCCCGATCTTAATCCGCTGGATTATGATTTATGGTCGGTTTTAGAGAGTACGGCTTGCTCTAAACGCCATGATAATTTGGAGTCCCTAGAACAATCCATACGATTGGCAGTGAAGAATTTTCCCATGGAAAGATTGCGTGCTTCTATTGATAACTGGCCTCAACGTTTAGAGGACTGTATTGCAGCCAATGGAGACCACTTCGAATAAGCTTTTTCTATTTTAAATTGTTTTAAATTTATGTATTAAACTAACACACTGTAAAAGTAATAAATGCAATTAAAAAAATATTTTTCCTTTGTTACAATATTTATGGCAAGACGTATTTTGGGCGATGGCAGGTTGGAAATAACAGGGCTTTGCTAAGTACGAATTTGCGGTTGGAGGCAAGTGCGATCCTCGTACGAACTAAAATATTATCTTACATGCTTATTTTGGATGGAAATACTATGGAAATACTTTTAGGTAACGTATACATCATATGTATGGGACTTATCATTTCCCACCTGCCATCGCCCAAAATACGTCTTGTACATTTAAACTACATCAACAAATAGCACCAAGACTCAAAACAATAGAAATTGTAAATGGAAATGCACAAATTTAAACGTACCTTTCTAGACGCGTGATATGCCTCATTGCAGATGATAAATAGGAGGGTCATGCAGTACCCCACAATGACAAAGAGCCCCATCTCCTTGTAACTAAGGCCGTGCTCCAGGATCTCAGACAAAGCTCCGTACAGAGAAATGGTAGTCGTGAAGAAGATTACCATGCAGTAAATGCCGTACATGTTTGAATAAGCACGACCTGGTAAATTTAAATTAATTATTTACTACCAATGACTTAATTAATGCCTAAATTTCTCTTAGAATAGCAAGTAAAAGCAGAACATATTTATTCACATAATGCTAACGCAATCCCCGTGACCCCGCCATTCAATGGGGTTGGATAGAGGAACACCATGGTGGTTTTAGTGGGTAGTCCCGGCGCTTCTCGTCGGGGAGTCACCACACTCTCCCAAGGCTGAGCCCTATAAGGGCCCAGCCTGGGAGGGTTAGCCCATACATTGTTTCCCACAATGCACCAAAAAAAAGGTTACAATATGACGCTTAGAAAAGTGACTTTAAGTTAATACCTATTTAGTGCCACGACCGCAATGCAAGGGCGCTGAACCATAGGAAAGAACGGGCAATAAAACACAGGGCTACTTCTTTTACCCGACAGTACATCAGCAACTACTGACCAATAATTGTTAAGTGATAAAAGTTTGTATACGGCTAGCCCTTTAACTAAAACGTAATTGAGCTACAATGACGTTTCAGTTTAAATTATTGAAATGGGCTGGCTCCAGCAAGCAGGGCTACTATAGACACAACTATGTTGTCATAATAAAACTAAATATGATTTGTTTAAGCATAATTACAACAAAGAACATCCTGACTAAGATGTGGCCACCTCCCCATTGCCACTAAACGTTGTGTTGAATATTTCAGGTAAGTATGTACCTAGAAATTGTTACAAGATACTGCGTTTTCAGTAAAGGAAATATGATCTTTGACTCTTGTGTTACCAACTTAATAAAATAGTGTAGGTATTATTATTTACCTTAGTAACTGGTAATCAATGAATTCCAATTACAAATTACAAGTTCAAATTCCTAACATAAAATACAACATTTTCAACAAAACACTGCAAAAACAGTCTTCCAAAAGACGTGATGTCACAAAAATGTTTAGCGAACGTCACGTAGCGAAAACGAATGTCTCCGTAAAAATGTAGGTATCGTACAAATCTGTTCCCCTTGTTTAGCAAATTGCTGTCAGGTTATTGCAGCCTGTTGGCGCGAACAGGACTCTTTGGTTTAACGATCACGCGGAACGTGTTGTAATCTATTGTCTATGGCACATTTTGACGAGTATGGTGGCGTCAGAATAATAAAATTGTAGTCACGCCATTTTGTGAATATGCACATTTGTTTTGTCACAGCTATCTTTTAAACATAAAAGCATCTTTTTTGTTTTTAATATACAATTTGGTACATTTTTAACAGGAGTTTTATTTAGTGGGTGCTCATACGCTACCTCTCATAAATCCTTGTAGGAAATAATTTAATGATTGAGCCATTAGAATACCTTTACTATACCTACATAATGTAGATACTCCTTCCGTGCATGTCACTGGCTTAAACTTCTTTAAAATATTATACCATTTAGCAGCTTACCAGTGTGATTGTACTTTGATAACGTTTTAAGACCCTGTTTCTCCTACAAAGATGAGTAGGGTCCAAAAAAATTATATTTTCGTGTTGAATTAATATTTTCTTCATTATTATGATGACTTTGTAAGCCTATTAAAGATGAGTGGTTACTTTTAATTTAAATGATAAGATTTTAACGATGAGTGGGACCAATAAAACTAGTGGTTGAATAACAAGAGGAATTTTATCTTATTGCGCGGCACATACAAATGTACACTTTACTGTGTACATACAAAATGTTAACAATCGATATGAATAAAGTTTGTGTTACATACCCAACTGTTGCGTCATATGTGAGAGATCGACCCACAGATGGCGGTACTGCGCCACTTTGAGCGACGGGTGTTCAGCCTCCAACGCTTTGTGCAGATTCATCGCTAGACCACTAGATGCGGTGCCGAACGCATTGCAGTTTATGTACCTATAAGTGTATATTTTACTTCAACCGAGCCGAGTCTGACGTTAATCTAATGCTCAGTACTGACACACGGTTTTACTCGATAGTTTTACTCGAAAACGAGTAAAAAACCAGGTGTGGACTGCAAAACTCAGACTCCGATGACATCAAATACAATGTAATTTTACTCTAAGCGAGCCTGATTCGATCGAGTAAAACTGTATGTGAGTACGGAGCTTAAGAGCAGGTGCGACCTAGACGGGTCTGACTACTCATTACTCTATGAGGTGGTTCGACCTAGCTACATCCGACTACCTCGTTACTCTATTAGTTAGGTCGACCTGGACGAGGCTGATTACTAGTTACTCTATGTGGTGGATCGTCCTGGCCGAGTCTGACTACTCGTTACTCTATGTGGTGGATCGACCAAGCCGAGTCAGACTACCTCGTTACTCTATGTGGTGGTTCAACCTAGCCGATTCTGACTTTATGAGTACTCTATGAGTTAGTTCGACCTGGGGAGTCTGACTACTCATTACTCAATGTGGTGTTTCGATCACGCCAAGTCTGACTACCTTGTTACTCTAAGTGGTGGTTCAAGCTAGCCTAGTCTGACTACAACGGTACTCTACGAGGTAATTCCACCTGGCTGAGTCTGACTACTCGTTCCTCTATTTGGTAGTGCGACCTAGTCAAGTCTAACTATCTTGTTACTCTATGTGACGGTTCGACTTAGCCTAGTCTGACTGTCTCTTTACACTTTTAGGTCAAATTATAATACATTAATTTATTTTGCCTAGCTTTTCTTAATTCTATTAGGTATGGACATAAGGCCAAAGAACCCACTCCGTGATTGGAGTGTCGCTGGATTTGACACAACAATCAGCACATTGAAGCACACCATGCGTCATGAATCCACACATTCTACCACATTCCACAACACCATTTAGTCCCAAACTAAGCAGAACTTGTACTATGGGTACTAGACAATGGATAAACTATTCATACACCCAGACCAAGACAAACATCCATGTTCATGCACACAAATGTTTAACTTGCGCGGGAATCGAACTCGCCACTACTCATGACTAGTGGTCATGTTGCAATAAATGGCCACATAAAAAGTGGCTTCTTACCAGTACATGATCCTAAGTTTGATATAAAAAGAAGAAACTTTGTTTCACTTCAATACTTACCACAGTGAGCAAAATCCATCCAACATAGCAATGATATGGTAGTAAGCAAATGAATGCCACAGCTCGAAGTCTTCTTGAAGGTAGTGTTGAGATAAAATCACGGCGAAGCTCAGACCCCACGAGAATATGCACAGACCCCATGTTAGAGAGTAAAGGTTTGGAAACACTATGGGGGTACCTGTTATCTTCAAGTATTTAAACTGAAATCATATTACATTACTTGAATAGTAATTTTTGCAAGTGGCTATGCGGGTGGAATAGATGTCGATTTTCACGATTATGAACTATTCTGTGATTCATCAAAATATGTTCAGTAGTGTTTGTTTAAAGGGGTAACAGACACCCATCCATACATTTTGCCGTTTATCTGTACGTATAAAAGTCTTGCGTTACTGACTGACTGACAGACAAACTACAGTCATAACTATTGGGTGGAAGAAGCTCAAATTTGGCATGTATGTTTCTTGGGGACTGTAAGGGTAAGAAGGGATTGCCCGAAATTACCACGGGATCGGTAGAAATTATTAAATAAATAATATGTGTGGGCGTAGCGTCGTCAAAAAGAAGTCGGACATTCAGTTACGGGACAGATTAACTGATTGTCCGACTTCTTTTTGACACAAGGCATGCTGAAGTAGTTTGCGTGGCCTCGCCATTCCATGGGTCTTGTAAGAAATTTTATTGAGCACCTAAATCCCTCCTTCATCGAGAATCAAACTCCGATACTGAGTATCGAAGAGAGGTAAGCTCGCAACAGGAAGTACCGCGAGCCAAAAACGACTAATAAGTTGCTCGGGGCACCTCACTGGTAGAACTTTGACTTCGTAACTAACTAAACCTCAGAGGGGAAAATTCTGCGAAACGATGTTACACGTGTACATTTTCTTTTTAACTAGAAGCAAGAAAGCAGGTTTGACACTCTTTTGAAACAAGGTTCTATATAGAATATTTCTAAACAATCCGATGAGTTTCAAGCTAGCACTATAAAAATGTGCACAAATGCTAGTACATTATATTGTACACAATATAATTAATTACAGACAGTTTACACTCATGCTGAAATTGTCATGAACGCTCTAATTGGATTAACTACACCCTAATTTTAAATCAGTTTATATACAAAATGTAGTACTATAATTAAATATTTTTATTTGATTGGACGAACATATCAAATAGAATCAACGAAATAGATATTAAATGTGAACTGAATTTCATTGTGGTTATTAAAGTTATTTCCGCGTAAAACAGATTTCATGTGTACAAATTTTCTGTAAAATTCTATGACGAAATATATTATTTCATCTATGTACAAACAAAATGACTAGCAATTTGTACATATAAATAATTATGTTGTTTGTTCTGATAAATTAACATATAACAAAACATAACATAACTTCACGCCTTTTATCCTCGAAGAGGTAGGCAGAGGTGTACATCCACATTTCGCCACCAACTAAATTGGAAAACCTGGTAACTAGCCGAAGGCTGTCGTGCAAATGCAAAACAGACATACTCTACGATAATAAACACTAAGATGTTGCCGATTATGACGTTGGTAAACCAAGGTACGTACTGTCTCTTAAAGAATAACATTTGATTTGAATACTTTTCTGATAATTAGTATGTTTTTATTACTAGGTGCTTATTTGACTATGTGACACTCAATACACGCACTTAAGTATGAAACTGCGCAGTTACGTACCTGATAATGAGTCCACATGTTTTTGAATATAGCTACTTGCGGTCCATGCCGCCATGAGGCAATTGGCAGCAAAAAATGCGGGATCAAAATACTAAGAAATATGATATTGTAGATAACTTCATCAAATCGCTTATTAGAGCTGCTTTGAAAATTCGCTAAACGCTCTTTTCCCACTGGAAAGAGAAAGATAAATTTGTGAAAATTACTTCCTTTCAAACGGCTCGCCAAGTTTCAATTTAAATTGGGAACTTATGAACTTTTCGTGTAATTAAAAGTCTTTGATCCATTAGCCGTGAAAGTACCACTATTCATTTTGTAGAAAGACTTTTATTCGAATTGTACTAATATAAATTTAATCGGGATAAGAAACAAAGATAAACTATGAAAAACCATTTATCTTACGTTTGATCACGTGATGTAGAAACGTATTTAAATAAACTATACTCAAGAAAACAGTCACGACCTCGCAAACATTGAATTTCAATTTAGACTTTAGATAGGTACTTCTTTATGTAGTATTTACACTGTACTTTTACTGTTCGATACCGACAAATAAAATAAATTTATAAGGTACCTTTTTACTTTTATGGAAATTGCTCCCAGTCTAAGAACGCAGTATTTAATTTAACGAAACTACCAATAAATACTACACAGAAAATACTTTTGAAATTATTCTTATTTACAAATGTAATAATGTCGAAATTTGTCTATGTGTGATCGATCTTTTTTAACTGGCAAAAAATTTGTTATGGTTTCAATAATGTCTCGTGCGTAATGTGTAACTATCATTCAATTATTGATAGTTGCACATAACGTAAGTGATCCTTTATTTTTCTTAATTTACAACTGAAACTTTACACTGTATAGCTACTAAGCTAGGTAGATTCCTAGCTACAATGCAGTGTAAAATCAGAACTTGCTTTATCTAGATAGATAAAGCAAGTTCTACGCTAAACGTTACATTTAAAGTTCCCATAATATCATCTTAATGTCTTTTTCATAGTATAATGACGAAAATTCTTACCTCTCACCACAATAATGGATTCCAAACCCCATACCAAATACGCCCAAAGTGTAGCTTTCGATATCCAATTATAAGTTGTTCGCTTAGTTGTTTGGGCATCTACGGAAACATATACCTATTAAAGAAAATTTGTCTAAGAAAAACATACAATATAGTTTTTCTTCATACTTCCATTACTTGAGGGGTTTTAGAGCGATATAGTCGATGGGGTGCCAGTGGATCGCATAAACTATAACGTTGTGATGCCCTTTTGTGTTTCGTTCTAGCTATATATTGTATATATTATTATACATATACTTTCACACACATATAAACTTCAATATGATTTACTAGTTTCTTTATTTATAATAAATTGTTGATTGTTTCTCTTACATTGCTATTTGTTTACAGAAAATGAGGTTGCCCCATTAAGTTATACATATACTTGTGTAGGTAGGTATTAGTAATACTTTTCAAAGCTTGTATCTACAAAAATGCTTGTGTTATCGGATGACATTCTTCATACTTCCATTACTTGACTTAATGTCTTTCCTTTGACTATACAGATAAATACACATTTATTTCTAACTATTCAAACTATTAAAAGAAAAGTCAATAACACAGCTGGCAGTATTTCTACTTTATCTCATCGCCTTATCTTGTAGCCTCTATAACTTATCATGTTTATAATTCGATTTTGCAGCGATACCTTTTGTTTTGTTATCCTTACCATGTACTTTAAAATCTTTATGATCCTCCATTTGCTTTAAATATTTCACATTAACCACGCACAACAAATTTAATATAAAACGTGCGAACTTGGAATATACCGCAGATAAAATCTATTATTTTCAGACGTTGGCTTACCTACGAAGCACATGCGTGCTCTCTAGCGATCCAAACACTGTCGAAAGTTATTGGTTTTTGAAAAATTTCACCACATTCGCCTCAGAAAACTCTAGAAGTTTATATGTATTAAACTTTGGACAAAGTTTTAACACCGCATTTTATCTGATGAAGATGAATGCCGATATTTTAAAGATTGTAACCAGCAAAGTTCGGTTAACTTTGTCGATCCAATAATATGATTGTTATCAAGCTTTTTTTTGTGATTTTCTGTTTACCTTAGCGTTGGTAATAAAAAAATCTGTTAGCAACATTTTCACAGATAGATAAATACCAACGGTAAAGCGTACAATCAAAATAAACATAATATAAATTTGGCTTAAAATGTATACCTTTCGGCACCCTCATAATGGGCATGACTCCCATAATTTGAAAAAGTACAAGCAAGCTTTTCGTTATAAAGTTATATAGAAACTGTCATGGGCATCAAGAAGGGCCCCATCCTTCTCTGTAATCTTAGGGCCGTAGAGCTCTTTCGCATCGTAATCTGAAAAAAATGTGCTTAATAAAAGGAATAGGATTTATTACAGAGATTAAGTTACAACCATCACTTAAGGCGCTATGAAATATGATCCAAAGAGAGTTTATTTTTGGAAAGGAGGGATTCTGCCATGTTTTATTTTTAAATTTAATGAATGGGATGATGACAGTGATAAATTAGCATTTAAATAGATTTACTTAATTTTGTAAATGTATGATGTTAAAAATTTTATTTACCTTATAAAGCGCTACGAACAAAAAAGGGTGATGTTTAAGTTTTCATAGTACCTATTGAAATGCCTATAGATAGTAAGAACTTTTTAAATAGAGGTATTTAAAAATCCAACTACGCACCTACAGTTCTTGAAAAAGAATTTGAAGGCACCAGGACTGCGGGCGCATAAGATATATCACATAATGCTGCCCTTATCTTTCTTCTGGCTGAATATTCAAGTGTATACTTTTATAGTTTGAAAACGATTTTCTTATTCGATTTTCGTTTAACATTTCATTTCTTTATTCGATTTAAAAAAATTGTGATTAAAAAATAATTACTGGTACTGTTTCTAATCATGTCCTAAATATTTAAATAATATCAAGAAGTAAAACAAAAGTATAACAAGACGCTTACCTCTGATACCACCATCTTTATCATCTGTCTTATCGTGCATATCCCTTTTCTTCGGTTCATCATTGCCATTAGAATTATAAACCCGGAATCCTTGGAATTCTTTGTTCATACCGACGGTATTGTTTCAAAATATAGGAACGGGAAGGGAAGCTCCCTTTCGTTCACCGAGTGGGCACAGAATGAGGCTGAAAGCTTCAGGCAACAAAATAGGTAATAATCAATCATAACCCACCCGTCTCAGCTTACTTGGTTATGCGCGTTTGTCAATACGAAGTGATGGAGCGGACTTATTGCGTTATTTTTTTGAGTATTTTTTATTTTTTAATATATAATTCCAAGAATCTATAATCTATAAGAAATACGTTAAAAGATGAATTCTACTAAGACAGTTATAAAAATAAATTAGAGGATGTCCGCAGATATGTTCGCTCATTTTTTATGAACCGTTGCTACCGGGTCCCTTCGGGATTTTGGTAAATCCCTTATTAGTGCACCCCTACGCTCACCAACGAAAATACTTCCCAATTTTCTCTTTTGCACCCAATAGTACCGGCTATGCCTTGTCTGTCAAAAATGAAAGCATTTTATGTATATACATAAAATGCATTAACGATGATGATTACTACTTTTATTGTGGTATTTCAATAAAAACAAACAAAAAATAATACAACACAGTCACATTAGTCAGATAAGTAAGTAAGTTAAGTAAGTAGGTACTGTAGTTTGGAATTTATATTATGATCGGCTAGACAAAGACTAATAAGAAAACTTTGACAATAAAATGTTTGTAAGCTATCAAGTATGTGAACTTGTGATTAAAGTCTTTGGGTGAGATACTAAAACACTTTTGACGTAAATCTAACACTTTGAAAACTGTTAATGACAAATATGTTTGTTGCTGCATGCCTTTCAACGACTTTAAAGTTAAATAAAGACCAGATATGTTTTTATCTTGATTTTAAGCCAATATAACAGAACTCTGATAGAACTTTGACTGCACCTATAGCATTGTGATTTAAGAACTCCTCGTCGTTACATATTCCACCGAACGACATGGGTTCGATCTCCATAGACTTAATACAAGGCACCAGTTTGTGCTTCCAATCTGGGTTTATTTTTGCACCGTTCATTGAATGTTTTTAACTTCCTCACGACTCTGGATATTACAAAATTGTGGATTTAGTCATAAAAATATTACTAGTTCGTTTTTTGTAACAAGAATGGCTGTTCAATTTTAAGACGGTCAAAGTAGGTTTAATACAGGACTAAATATACCCAAAGGTAGATCATGCAATTTTAGCTTAAAAATATATATTATACCGAGACCGCGAAGCAGGTACTTAACTATTTTTAGTCTAATAATCTCTACGCATTTCTATGTTCCCCAGACACCTCTTGAGAAGCCGTATACCGATGACGCCGCAGCGTCGCTCTACGGCCATTAATTCATATTTCACACTAATGGCGACTTTCGAAAACACTTAACGACGCCCTAAGTGAGATGTAAGCAAGACCTTGCGGACGAACGTTAAATATTCAATATCAAATTAAGGACAGTAAACGGCGCCAATGTCGAATTGCCTCCTGATATTAATTTTACATTTATGAAGAAAAATACTTCTTGTTTTCATAATGTAAGTATATTTATAAGCAACAATGTTTACATAATTTCCTGCTAAATCGCGGAGGGAATAATTTCTATTCAGGGTAAAGCTGAGGGAATACATGAAACTGGCGCGGCGACTAGGTAGAATTTATATTTATGTGTCTTGGGTATATATACATCAAGGGTATAGCAAAGTATTACGTAAGAATCCCTGGAGTGCAGATGTAGCTAACATTACTGGCATAAGTTTTATTCAATTTTCTAGTAAGTCAACTAAAAGAACAGAGGTGATCTTAAAGAACCGTACTAGTTTGCTACTAAAGTCCCAAGTAAAGCTCTAGAGAATATTCCCAGGCACTCGTTCCTAACTTCAGCTTGTCTTAGTTATATATAGCGTATATAATTGTAAAGGCAAAATGCTACAAAATTTCTCGAAACTACGTAAAGTTTGTCGATCAGCAGAGTACTAGCATAATGGGCTGTGATCTAAATCTGTTTTAAGAGGAGGCCCCTGCCAGTGTTCTTGGGACGATTTACACAGACCGGTTAAGGATTGAGGTTAGGTACGTCCATTTTAAATAATAAATTCATAAACATATATCTTTATAATATTTTCTTTTTTTCTTGTGAGTGTGTGGTCATCTCTGATGCCGACATCAGATGTTCTACAAATTCCGAAGTTTGTAGACCATCTAAAGACCTTGACCTGAGACGAGAACCGGGATCAATGCCTTTATGTGGTGTCCAAATCACGGTAGCGCACTTAATAGAAGGGTTATTATATATATGCCTATATATCGTATTTTATTTATATTTATCAATGGTTTGAAAAATAAAAGATAACTATCAATTCTTACTTTCATTTATTCAGTTTTTCACAAGAATATATTTTAGATAAAGATACGTTTACATTTACCGCCACTCTGGGCCATTTTTTGAATAGTAATTGTTTATAAAAGCAGTACAAACTATATCATAATTATAATATTGGGTAGCAAGGTTGTGGGTAGTTCAATATATCAAATATAACATTTATAGAATGGATTAGCAACAATATAATTCATTTAGGAATATTGACCACAGGTATATCTCTTATTATTACTCTAGGTATATTTACTACGGATATATATTCAATATTTACCACTGTAATATTCACCATAGGTACATATATAATTGATATGGCTTGTTTCACAGCATATGAATCGATTCTATTATATGATACTAGTTTTGCACGCGGCTTCGCGCGCGTTATATTCGGGGTACCACAAATCTATTTTCAGTCTCAAGTTGTGTGAAGACACTCCTGATTATTCTAAAGACATCGGAAACTCTATAGGGTACAAAGTAGCTCGGTCAGTATTCATAACACTATATACGTACCAGTATATCTACCGAAAGGTAGATAATAACATCGCCTTGCATACAGTCGAATGCCAAAGCCATGTTCCAATACATATATAATATATATATATATATATATATATATATATATATATATATATATATATATATATATATATATAAACACTTTCGCATTTATAATATTAGTAGAGAAAATCGTTTCAGCCGTTTAAGCGTAGTTTATAATTATTATTTTATATATGTGTAGTGAAACTCCAGTTATACTTATTAGACTATAGTATATATATCTATATTTCTGATATAACACTGTACAGATATTATAATACCACTCTCGCCAACCGCCATTTTGAATTCTTTCGATAGTGATGTGACGCGGACGAGTCAATCGACTACAAATTATTAAATTGCAATCGATATCAATTTTAATAAAAATGGGGACCTTACACTCGTCCATCCTGACCTCCTGTATGTCCCCATACACGCAATCAAGCAAACTAATATAAACCTTACACTCGGCGAGAGAGGGCATTTACAATCACATTATAGAATCCTGTAAACCCATCCAATTCTTACAGGCTTAGTTACATGTTATCATTGCCGCAAACCCATCCAATTCTTACGACAACGATAACATACACAAATTTAATTCTGCGAACCCATCCAATTCTCGCAAAATTAAATGCAATGCTTGCTAACCCATCCAGTTCTAGCAAGATTGACATTCACCGTCATGCAGTTCCTGCTAACCCATCCAATTCTAGCAGGAACTGGTACACCGCTTATAATAGCTTACAATTCTGGTCAACCCATCCAATTCTGACCAGAATTTTAACATAACAAAATATACATTTTATAAATAATGCAATGCTTGCTATCCAATGCTAGCAAGATTGACATTCACCGACATGTAGTTCCTGCTAACCCATCCAATTCTAGCAGGAACTGCTACACCGCTTATAATAGCTTACAATTCTGGTCAACCCATCCAATTCTGACCAGAATTTTCACATAACAAAATAGACATTTAATAAATAAAATCATGGCTACATTAATAATTGTATCGTAATTTAATTAATACGGTTTTACAACCAACAGTGCAATATATCAGCTTATACAATAATTAGCGCAACATGTGTAAGACACCACTATTACTAACCATTTAATTTTTAGCACAAGTTAACAACATATTATTATCACAGCGACATAATATACACAAGAAATTAATATAAATTAGAATTATAGGCTGTTTTATAACTGCTACAAAAATAAGCCTATAACAATACAGCTCTGGACTGTACCATTAATACCTAGGTACAATAATATTATTTTAAATTAATAATTTTTGGGGGGGTGAAGTTACTCGCGTCAGTAGGAACTACCATCTTTTCCTAGACCCACCCTACACGTGCCCCCAAAAAAATAACTGTTATCCGGTCAAATGGGCCATCGGCTATACATTCACCGACATACTGGCCCACAGACAGCAACAAGATACCAGATTTGTTGGACTTTTATATCACCAAAAATATTCAACCTCTTTACGTTCACATAGTATCAAGCCTCGACGTCTCCTCGGACCATAGTCTAGTGATGCTGATGATAAGTACAACAATCATTTACTGTGTACCCTATAATGAGAACCTGTACAATTCAAAAACGGACTGGGGTAATTTTCGTGAATTTCTGGAATCTAATATAATTCTTAAACTTCCACTGAAAAATCCCGAAAACATTGACCACGCGTGCCCATACATCACCAACCTGATACAAGTAGCGGCTTGGAAAAAACACTCCCACTCTAGAAACATCCAATCGTAGAAAACTAATTCCAGTTGATATCCGCAGCAAGATATCTGAAAAGCGCAGACTTCGCAGAGTGTGGCAACATTCACGCAATAGAGAAGACAAAACACGACTCAACCGGGTGATCACTGAACTAAAGGCTGCTCTCGCACAGGTTGCAAATGCATAGAGTCTACCAAAAGATAAGACAAAGTCTCGAAAATAAGGAGTACTGCTCAGCAGCATTTCTCGATGTCCAACAGGCTTTCGATCGGGTTTGGAACAAAGGCTTATTGTGCAAAATAAAGAGGACGCTGCCCCATACGTTCTACCTTTTTTTGACATTATATTTAAAAGATAGAACCCGCCAAGTCAAGCAACGCGGCTCCAGATCCCCTCCGCAAACTTGCGACGCAGAAGCGCCTCAAGGCTCGGTCCTTGGCCCAGTGCTGTATAACATATTTACTCACGACCTACCGCAAGCCCCCAAACGTAATTATTGCGACGCCTGCGGATGACGCTGCATTTCTGACATCTAGTAGGGACCCAGATGAAGCCAGGGGACCCTTACAAATCCAACCAGACCAAACCTATAGCTGGTTGCAAAAATGGCGAATTAGAGCGAGTGCCCCCAAATCGCACCACATCACTTTCACGCCGCGAAAGAAACTATGCCCAACAGCAAATTCCGGTCAAGTACCGCTACCTCAATCTACATGTGTGAAGCCCCGGGCCTCCACTTGGATCAACGTATGACCTGGAAGGAGCATGTTAAACATAAACGGAACGAAGTCAACTTTCGTTTTAAAAACCTTTTGTGGTTACTCGGTAAGCAATCCGCTCCGTCCCTGAGTAACAAACCCAGAGTCTACAGCTCAGTTATAAAACCCATATGGACTTATGGATTACAACTGTGGTCCTCAGCCTGCAAATCAAACATCCAATGCCTTCAGAGCCCAAAATAACATCCTCAGGACTACAAGTGGCGCCGCCCGGCCCACCCGCAACTCTGAGATCCATGAGTACTTGGAGACGAAAACTTCTGAAGGGGTCATGAGGCAGCTCTTTGTCGTCCCGTTCAAGACGGCATCGCTGCTCACCTCGGCCGTCCTTTCGAAAAGACCGCATCTCATCCTGTCTCAATGATGTCGGTCTATGCGACGATAACGGCATCGTCATCAAGTCAGAGAAAACCAAACTGCTAATAACACACTATACATATTTGCGACCATCGGTAGAACCAGTATTGTATACACACAACCATCCAAGCTTTCATAATTTATCAAACCGTCAATGTAAACCTATTGAAAAAGTAAACTGTTTTAAATACTTAGGCATGAAAATATATGAACATTTTTCATGGTCCCGTCATTTAGATTACCTTTGTGACAAACAGAGTATTACTTGGAAAATTCTATCATTTAAGCTTTAAAGTACTTAAAGGAACATTGAAATCCTTATATAAATCACACTAGGAGTCTATTCTCGGTTATGCTTTAGATTGCTATGATCTTACATTCAAAACATATATAAATAAATTAGAATCAATCCAAACAAAGTTTCTTAAACTTCTTGTCAATAATAAATCTAGAAATCAGCATAAAAATGTCTACACAAAATTATTAAAAATTTGTAAAATACTACCAATTTCCCTAAAACATAAATACTTATTGGCTGTAAACAACCATGGCAGTCTTTAGCATAACTTGGAACATGTTACAAATAATCATAACACCCGATCGATGGCCTCTGGCAAATATATTGCACCAAGAGTGTTTAATTATTACGGTGGTAGAACTTTAAAAACGTTTGCCATATCCGCTAAATAATGTCCCAGAGGACATAAGGAACGAAAATAATAAAACTATATTTAAAAGGAGACTTAAGCAATATTACTTAGATAAGTGCTAGAATTTAAGAGTGAAGTTAGCTATAAGTAGTTATTGTAATTTTATTTATGTAAACGTTCTAATTTACTGTACGGAGACTGGATCCTACAGTCAAACCGATGACACGGTTTTGTGGGACACTGCACTATTCCTGTATGAACGTGTGAATGACAAATAACTAAATAAATAACAAATATGCGACGTATTACGGTCGTTGCGACGCGAGTTATGCCGTCGGGAACTCGGTCGCCGACGACTCCGTTGCAAGTTGATTTCCTCTTCCAAGCGCCCGACTCCGTCTCGTTCTCTCTCCGACTCAGGATCCCCGTCCCGGATGCTCCGGCTGCAGACGCCGCGATGAGCAGGGCCACGGCTCCGATAGCGAGTGCGACCTCCACAGTCCACCTCGCTGCGCAGTCGACTCCCGCCCAGCTCCTTCGCCATCGCGTCCCGATCCACCGGGCTCCGGCGTCTCCAGGCGTCGGCTTGGTCCATTCCCGCCTCGCTCCATTTTCTTTAACTCAGAGACGAAAAGTTCAGTTTGAATTTGTATTTTTAAATAGACGGTAAATTTTTTTTTTTAATCGTCTATCTCAAAAACGGTGCGCGTTAGCGCAAAAATAATGAAAAATTCATACCCTTTTATAAAACCCCGCACCGACCTTGACATGACCTTGACCAGCCCAGCTCCTTCGCCATCGCGTCCTGATCCACCGGGTTCTGGCGTCTCCAGGTGTCGGTTTGGTCCATTTCCTTTAACTCAGAGACGAAAAGTTCGGTTTGAATTTGTATTTTTAAATAGATGGTAAATTTATTTTAAAAAATCGTCTATCTCGGAAACTGTGCGCGTTAGCACAAAAATAATGAAAAATTCATACCCCTTTATTTATAAAGGGGTATGAATTTTTCATTATTTTTGCGCTTTAGGGTTCTAAGAAATATGCATGCTCCGGGGTTTTAACCCCGAGGCATGCATATTTCTTAGAACCCTTTTCTGACCTTAACATGACCTTGACCCTGGACCTCCGAACCACAACCAATGATACACTTTATTTAATAATAAAAATGGACGGTCTTGGAGCTTCCTCCTCAAGACCATGGTTGCACCTTAATGTGACCTTGACCCTAAGTTCACGGCACAAGCTAACCATAATCAAGTAGTGTTCTTTTCGTAATTATCCGTTACATACATACACAGTCTCCCTTCTATATCCTCGAAGAGCTAGGCAGAGCTAGATATTGCTATACTCACTTTGACCAGACCAAAGAAATCCCAACAATACATTGCCCGATCCGGGTATCGAACCCGGGATATGTCCCACGAGAAAATTTATGCCGCGAGACCAACGAGACAGTAATAATCCGATAGACAATTATTACACTATGAAGAGGGTAATTTTAAATTTGTTAGCGTTCAACCAATATTTAAAATATTAGGCTGCACGTACAACGTACATTGTACGCTAGTAACTAGTTTTCTATTCCAATATATATTTAACAAAATTTCAAAACTAGGACGAATACAAAATACCCCCCCCCCCCGGCACACGTAAAATCATAATTTGAACTAAAACGAACATAAATTAATGTGAGCATGTACTTCCCACTTCTGATTTGTAGTGAAACTCCAGTTATACTTATTAGAATATAGTTTATATATTTATATTTCAGATATAACACTGTACAGATACTATAATATTGCCGAAGAGCCACCGTCCGTTCTGTACCGTCGCCAGGAATAGAATGCCCACTCTCGCCAACCGCCATTTTGAATTCTTTCGATAGTGATGTGACTCGGACGAGTCAATCGACTACAAATTATTAAATTGCAATCGATATCAATTTTAATAAAAATGGGGACCTTACATATGCGAACAATGTAATCACCGTGCACAATATGACATTATGTATGATGTGTCAATACTGACAGATATACGCACATGCGCACTGAATTATTATAGCGGATGCGTTCTTACTTCCAAGAGGTAAATTTGTGCCGAACAAACTTATACCCTCCCTACAATCCCTCCCAGTTTAATGTTTGCATCTTATGGTAGCCTATGCCTGTCTCCATGGTCCAGTATATCGCTATATCAAATTTCAACAAAATCGGTTCAGCCGTTTTAGCGTGAAAACGGAACATGCATACATACACACTTTAGAATTTATAATATTAGTAGCGATTCCAAGTTCTAAACTTATAACATCTCACAACTGACAAAACTACCCGCAATATCAATTATAAAATAGCTACGCTATATTGCATTGCTTCTGCATTATTTCTATTGACAATACTCTTAATAACACCACAGAAGCACTATAGAATCGTGAAACACAATAATATAATAGTCAGAATTATATCGTACCTTAGTTAACCGTTGCCGGAGCGAAACTGAACATTGAACAGAACCTATTCACCTTTTATACTCTATTTACCCGTTTGACAGTGTCAAACGTCAAACCAATGTCTATTTAAAATTGGCAACATTATAAATTTAAAACATACAATCAATTTATGTTACATCGTCATCCGAACGTGCGACTATGCAGACGCGTTTTTTGCTAACGTTAAAATGAATAAAAATAATTACGACCAATAATTATTTATACCAAATCGCAGTATCAATAAGTAAATCAAAGTGTGTCGCGAGTGATTTGTGCATACCTTTTCATAAACTGCGAATATGAACTAGAAACATTTGTGTGGACGATAGTACTGAATAACATCAACAGTCTGTGCCTGGCTTTAGCCCTTTTGGCTAAAGCCGTATAACTTCGCGAAGTCCTCCACCAACACCAAGTCAAGCATCCCAAACTCTTGACCCAAATCCACCTGCACCTGAGAATTATGACATACCCGCTGAAGTTATACCAACCTCAGAGATCCAAAGATAGATGAGCACAATTGAGTCCTATTTGAATGAAATTGGCTCCATCACCTCAGAGAGCAAAATGAACTCTGACCAGAAGCTGCGTGTAGCTCACGAGTGCCGTAAAATAACATCAGTATCGGCACAAATGTCCACTCTGTACCAAACACTCAAGCAGAAAACTATTCTAGCTCACGCAACTATTCGCCACCTACAAGAAAAGCAAGACTTGACGAGTTCTTTGCAGCAGTTCAAAGAGGCTGTAGAAGAAAAGTTGAAACCAGCCGAACACCACTCCTTTGCTGACATGGTGAAAAAAAGCGCAAACAATTTTGTCCGCCCAAACAATTTGAGCTCTCTTGCAATATATCCTAACGACAAGAACAAAAGTAGTGACGAAACGAAGTCCCTTGTACAAAAAATTATATCTCCTGAAGAGATGAAATTACATGTTCGTGCTGTGAGAAAAGTGAGGAATGGGGGCGTTATAATTAGCACTGACTCTAAAGGAGACATCGAAAAGCTCAGGAAGTCAGAGAAACTTGTCTCGTCTGGCCTGACCATCGAAGAGCCTACTAAACGCCGCCCTAGAATAGCTGTAGTTGGAGTTCCCGATACACTAACGGAAAAAGAAGTTTTTGAGTGTATTTACGAGCAAAATATAGCCGATAAGTTCCCGAACTCTACACGTGAGTCCTTTATGAAAGTTGTGAAACTGAGCTACAAAGCTGGTAAGAAAAATTTGCCCACCTGTACTTACGTCCTAGAAGTAGCCGCTAACATCCGAAAATGTCTCATTAACTCTCTCTCTCTCTTCCTAGCTATAAATCCCACATGGTGGTGGGGTCAGCTTTCTTCACGTTACGCTTCCACTTCGCTCTATCCATGACATCATCGTCAGTGACCTTGCATTCCCTCTTGTCCTTTAACACTACATCTCGCCACCTTGTTTTGGGTCGTCCTCTAGGTCTCCGACCAGGGAGGTCGAGCTGTAGTGCCAAATTGCCGACGTAGTCTGGTGGCCTCCTTTTCACATGACCATACCATCTCAGCCTACTTTCCTGCATTATTTCAGCGATGTCGCGTACACCAAGGCTTCCTCGCACGTACTCGTTGCGGATTTTATCGAACCTGGTTACGCCGCACATCCATCTTAGCATCTTCATTTCAGCAACTTGGATGGTATGCACGCTCTTTTGGGTTACAGCCCATGTTTCGTTGCCATACAAAAGAACTGGCCTAATTATGGTCTTATAGATCAAACCCAAAATGTCTCATTAACCAGGGTCATATTTATATTAATTGAACGTCATGCCCGGTTAAAGACTTCACATTTGTGACTAGGTGCTTTAATTGCCAACAGTTTGGTCACGCAGCCAAATATTGCTGTGAAACTAGTCCCACATGTCATCATTCTGGAGAGCTTGGCCACTCCTTTAAGGAATGCAACAGCAAAACTTCACCTCCTAAGTGTGCTACTTGTAAACGCTTCAAGAGGAAATGTGATCACCAAACGGGAGAAATAGGTTGCCCGGCACGTAAATATGCAGAGGACAATTATATTAATAGCATAGACTATGAGGGCGCCTAAGAGCGTCACCGTTAAAGTTTATTAATAGGCACTTAAAACTAGTTTATATTTTCTTAATGATTTATAAGGTATTTTATTATAACTATGGACAATCAAGTACTTATTGATCTAGATAATTACTGTGTATCAAATAGAATGACTTGTAAAATAGAAGAATGCAAGTCTATTACCCGAGTCTGATAAAAACTTTGTTATAATGACACAGAACATCCGAAGTATTTATAAAAATATACACGCCCTAGAATTACTCCTACAAACCATTAATATAAACTGTGACATAATTGTCCTAACCGAATGCTGGCTGTCTAAGCGGGCGTTCTGCTTACCATCTTTAGATGGCTACAACTCACACTCAACTGAGAACATAATTAACCAAAATGATGGTGTAGTGGTCTATACAAAAAAGCACTTAAATGTTATTGTTGCAAAGCCACAAATCCAGGACTGTAATTGTCTACTTATTACAATTAATTCAGACACTCCTAGTCTAGGAGTGTACAGACCTCCTTCGCAAAGTACTGATACATTTTTGCGATCTCTCGATTTAGAATTAACTAAGTTATCAGCATATAAGAATATTGTAATTACGGGGGACATAAACATAAATATTTTGTCCGGAAAATGTAACCTTCAGGGACAAGACTATTTAAATATCTGTTCTTCCCATGGTCTTCTGCCGGCGCACTACTTCCCTACACATGAAAGTGGATCATGCCTGGATCATTTCATTATTAAAACTAAGCAGCCATCCACCACTTTAGTTATTAACTCAGCTATCACAGACCACCATGCCATCTTACTAACACTAAAATTATCATGTGGAAAACTTAATTGCATACCTAGCTATACAAAAGTAAACATAACAGGCCTTGAAAAAAGCATTCGTAATACAAATTTTGCCCCAGTTTACTTTTGTGCCAACGTTAACGAATCAATCTCTTACATCATAGCTTCCATACAGTACGCAATTAGCAAAAATACATATACAGTAACATTGTCGCGAAAATATATGAATATAAAGCCATGGATTACTCCGGGTCTTCTCCGCTGTATTAGACACAGAGAAAATTTACACATGAAAACTAAAAAGGCACCTGAAAATGAGATTCTGGCTTTAACATATAAGCGGTATAGAAACTTCTGCAATAAACTTCTCAAAAAAGTAAAGGTCGAGTACGATACATCTCAGTTGAATAAAGCAGGTAACAATACTAAACTAGTATGGAAATTCTTAAAAAGGCGATCATTTAGTTCAAAATCATTTGAGCAACCCTTGGGTCTGCTCCAAAACCGACCAAGTCCTACAGCAGCACTAGATGAAATCAACACATTTTTTTCCGACGTTGGCAAAAATCTAGCAGACAGAATCTCTTTTTCCGATCACTCATCTACTAACCATGCTTTGAATATCTCACCCATTTCCAGGCTTAAATCTTTTGTTATGCTGGATACTGATATAGACGAAGTTATTCAAGTCATTACTGGGTTAAAAGATACTTCTGCGCTGGGATGGGATAACATCCCCACAAACATAATTAAAAGGTTTAAGCACATTCTTGCACCGCCACTGACACACATATTCCAAATTTGTATGTCTGAAGGAATATATCCAAAATGCTTAAAAAAGGCTATTGTGATACCTGTGCACAAAGCAGGCGACAAGAACTGTGTAAATAATTATCGGCCTATTTCTATATAACCAGTGCTATCTAAGATGTTAGAGAAAATAATAAACAATAGACTAATAAAATATCTTGAAACCAACAACATTCTTTCAGACAGGCAATTTGGTTTTCAGCCTCACAGGTCAACAAGCCAGGCAGTTGAGCAATTCACTGATCACATTACAACTAATTTAGATAATGGACAGCATGCTATTGGGATATTTCTAGACCTTGCTAAAGCTTTCGACTCTGTATCGTCTTCTATACTGCTTAAGAAACTTGAATCTGTCCGTATAAGAGGTAAACAGTTAGCACTGTTTACTGATTACCTCTCTGACAGGTATCAATATGTAAGAATAGGCAACAACATAAGTAACGATGTCCCTAACAGTACATTTGGTGTACCCCAAGGAAGTATATTAGGAGCTACCCTGTTTTTGATATATATAAACGATCTTTGCAACCTAAAACTTCAAAATGGTGTCATTATGTCATATGCAGACGATACAGCACTTATTTTTACTGCAAAGTCGCTCGAAGAGGTATATGAACTAGCTCAACTTGGCTTCAACACCGTAAACACTTGGCTATTTAAAAATTTGTTGACCCTAAATGCACATAAAATAAAGTACATTTATTTTACAATGAAAAACGATAGCAGACACATCTCATCTAACAGTTTAGTGGCTCACAACAAGTTTCATTTACATGCTGACACTGCATGCGCTTGCCCTACTTTAGAAAAAACTGATTATATTAAATATCTAGGAATCACGCTTGATACTCATCTTAACTTCCGCAAACATATCTAATTATTGTGTAAAAGAGTGCGGAAACTAATTTCCATATTTAAAAATATACGCGACATTGTAAATTTTAAATTGTTAAGACAGGTTTACACTGCACTATGTGAATCAATCATCTCATATTGTATAACCACACGGGGATGGGCAGCTAAAACGATCCTACTGCCTTTAGAACGGGCTCAAAGAGCTATCTTAAAGGTAGCAACCCTTCGCCCTTTAATTTTTCCCACTTATGAGCTACATCAGTCCACCGGTGTTCTAACTGTGCGCCAATTATTTATTCTACGCACCATACTAAAACAACACACCCTTCTTCCATATACATCAATCCCATCAGACAAAAGACGGAAAGATATGGTCTGCACCAAACCTCGAGGTAAATATGTTTATGTAAATATAAATTCTTTGCTTTCTTCGGACCTTTCCTGTATAATAAATTAAATAAAACCTTAAATTTATATAGCATAAGTTATAAGCAGTGTCACCTTGTTGTTACAAAACTCCTAATGACAATGACCTACTCTGATACAGAGAATTTGCTTACAGTAATAAAATAGTGTGTAAGTACCTACGCTAAGTTACAACAAATCATAATATTAAGTCTACTTTCTATTACATATTGGCAGTTCATGATTATTATTAGGTAAAAATATAGCCCATTATTATTATTATTTAAGATTCTTTCCTGAAACACAGGTGTTACAGCCTAGTTCAGGTAAACATTAAAATTGCTATATATACCAAATATTATGTGTTTGAAATAGAATTAGTTTTTATTATAAGTCAAATCGATTAGATCGATTGAGTAACATTTTGTTTAGTCTATTGAAAATTTCTGACAATGGTCACACTGAACTGTCACTTCGGTCTCTTCCCGCGTTGAAAATTTACCACGTTGTCGTCTCGTACGTAAAATATCGCCTTTTGAATTAACGCGAATTAAATTAAATTGAGTAAACCGCTTTGAACGCCGCCTGATCTAGTGCTGGCAACGGTAAATTGATTGTGAACTATTGATTGACATTTGTGAAAACTGTGAATCTGGTATCGACTTCCACGTGCCAACGTGTCCTGAAAACGTCGCGTTTGAAGCTTAATAGCTAAGTATAAGATACTTCATTCATTTATTTTGGCCAATATACTTGTATGAATGTGTCTAATTTAGCTCAAGCCTGACATCAGCAAGGATAGCGGGTGAGTGAACCCCAATATTGATATTGATTGATTTAAATTCATCGCTGTGCAACACAGTACAGTTGTGTCTGAGATTTGTTGTGGCTGACAAGGGCTGATGAATAGAGTCACGCTTCCACAAATCTGCTGCAATTGATCCCAGCTCCTTCTAGCCAAAATTCTAGACATTATGTATTACCGTAATAAATAAAGTGACTACGCATTAATGTACCACAATTTAACAAAGGCACTCATGGCATACATTAAACTTAATTATAAAATTTAATTATTTTTACTGTAATACTTTCGTATGGAACATGTGACGTTTATTTTATTGGATAAAGTTTTATTATTTATTATTTTGTTATTATTTTTATTTATTATTAACAATATGTTTAGGCTATACATAGTTAATGATACAATATATATGGTTATATCTTGTTAGATACATATGTGAATGAGTCTAAAATCGATCTTATTGTAACATAACCTAAAAACTAAGGTAGAAATATTAATGATATAAATTTTAGCCAGATTTATAACGGTTTGATATCCGAGCTTTTACTGGGATAATAAATAGGATATTTTTGAATATCTTTACAATATATTTCAACGAATCTATCACACTAATGTAAGTACCACAACTGTTGTGTTGTCGGTTGTTACAATTTTTTTTGTGACGCAACCGTTTTGGCGTCTCACGAAGGATCTTTTCGCTGATGACGTTTATCCATTTACTTGATCAGCATGACTACCTCACAGAACGCTAGGGCATACTGCGGCGATCCAAGAACTGTTACTCTCTTAGCATCACCTATCTATTACAAACGGCAAGTCAAGTCACGCTATGAGCGAAACCCCTTTTTAAAGTAAAATCTAAAACAACAAAACACAGTACAGCTACACAGTACAGCTATTTATTCTCATAAATAAAATGCGCAAGCACTATTTAAATACAAAATGGTACTATACCGTGTGTAGTAAAGTATTTAATATTATTAAATTAATTAAGCAGTGACATCGGAGTAAATATTACTTACGAGAAACAGATTAAGTAATGGTTCGGTCCTTTTGGTACTTCGACACTTTAAATAAGGTTTCGATCTTATTAAATCTTTCGGAGAATTTGAGGTTACACTTTTATTTATTTATTTTTTATCTAATCTTTTTATGGCTAACGGGTTTGATGATTATCGAAATAGCGAGAAAGAGGACGAGCCGATGTAAGAAGAAAATATTTAGTTTATTAGAGCGTGTATCTGCACAGCTTGACAGTTTTAAACCTTGATATTAATAAAGATAAACATAATAGCGAAAAACTTTTGCATCGTATAGATAAAAACCAACCAAGATGGCAAACCTCGTTCTTAGGGCAAGTCATGTTGCTTACAAATACCTGGCAATACCGATAAACCCTGTCTACAGCTTGATAAGCCCTAAGCGGAACCCACCATAAGTCACGTGTCAAGCACATCAAACACGGTTACGACAATTTATACTCAATTAATCCTTCGAAACGTGATAATGAAAGCGTCACGTATTTATGGTTATCAGACCTTCATAATCGGCTTTGTTTAGACTTAATTATATAACGTAACAATGCTAATACTAACTTCACAATATACATGAATAAATATTGGGTTGGTACGGCGGCGTGTTGGTAAACGTTGAACTGATTTTTTTTCTTGTTGTTAAGGATAAAGGAGATGAATTTATAAAGTACTTAATTTGTTTTTGAAAACAGAGTTAGAACATTGTGCAGACATTTTTATTTCGATAAAAAAGAGAAATCATTCTAATATAATAGGGATTATTCATGTTACTAGTATTTTCTAGTTGTACACATTAATGCCGAATTTCGGGCAATTAGGTGAACTCCCTCTTGGTGGTGACAAAGTACACTTTATGTTCTATTCTTGCAGTTAATTTGTGGTTTTGGTCTGATAGCGCTAAAAACAGTATGAATATTTTCTGTGTTCCCGGATTTTCTTATGAAATAAACTATGTAGCAACAGAAGAAAATAAAAATAAAGAGTACATTGGTGTCTTCTGAAGCAGTCAGCCAACCAAGAGAAAGCTTCTCTTAGCATTGCGTAATTTATGGAAAACGGTTCACCCTACCCTTTTTTGCCTTCGTATTAATATGGACTTTTGGCATTTATATTATTACGGATTTCAGTCTCTCTAGAATAAAATCTCTACATCCCTTTAAAACGACAATTGAAAATTCGAGATCCTTATTTGAGATGGTCGTTTGTTTGATAACACCAGCTACGATTGTTATGCAAACAGAACCCGTACCATGTTCCTTGTTTATTTAATTGAAATATATTTTGTCCTTTGGAATAGAAGCATTGCTGTGTGTGCTCAAAACAAAATGGTGACAAAAGTCGTTAAAATTCAAATTTTGATAAATATTAATGATGTTTCAAGTACTTTTTATTTCGAATATGATTTCATTAATGTCTCGCTTAAGAGTAAAATATGCCTAAAATATATGGAAATCCCGGTAAAGTAGTATGTGCCTCAACTCTCAATTTACATGAGAAACTTGTATTTTGCCTTTTGCGACTGTTTCTTTTTATAAGAACTATTGGCTCCAATAATTAAAGTAAAACAACAACATAAAATTAAGTAAATGTATATAATTTTAGTTCTCACAGGGGAGTCAGTAGCAAAGGAGTTTTACTTACACCTGACTTGGACGTCTAAACAAACAAGAAAGAATAAATCACCTAGATTCAAAACTATAAAGAGTTACAATAACTATGTATTTGTGGATGGATCCAATCCATTCAATCAACATGGTACAGTATCGAGGCGACCTTATCCACTTTTTTATGAATACCAAATATAAAATTTTCGTATTTACACACACATTTATAAATTTAACGGGTCTCAATCATGGGATAATTGGACCACGACCGCAACAAGTATTTCATCTTTCTTCCATATAATAACACATAATTGCACCGTTAGATTAACAAACACCTTTTTCTATTACTACTACTAGACGACTCATTTTTACATGCAATACAACACTATACTCTATTTGGTTAGGTACTTAACTAAAGGTAAACAATCTTGATGTGTCTTTTTTATATAAAATCTGTTTAAAAATAAAATGCTGCTAAAGATCAATGTAAATACAACAACAATAATTTCTAATTTAATTGAACCCTTGGTTTAAGCAGTAGTTTATTTGTTAAATATGTGGTAATTTAAAAAGTCACATCAAGATTGTTTACCTTTAGTTAAGTACCTTACCAAATGGATTATAGTTGCATAGTAGGGGCAACCCTGAGGCGATCTGCACAACAGAGGACGCGCACACTAACAACTAGCATTTGTATACGTCACCCCACCGTTTCATTCTTATCTCTGCGCTTTGTCATAGTACAAGGCTCCTCAACGCTCAGCATTTGTTCTCCTACGTACATTTATTGTATAGATATAAAAATGCACCCGTCTGCGGGTAATGTCATTAGATATTTTAAAAAGCTTTTTATGGATCTCGAAGGAACTTTACTGAATCCAAGTTTCTATTGCCAGTAGCGCTTAGGATTGTAGGGATATATTTCAGACTCGATGATAAAGTTTATGATGCGTATTTGATACTGGAACCAGCTGTCTTCTTTAAAGCCAAGTGACATTCACATCAAAGTTTTCTTTTATACCGTTAGCCGCTAATCTAGTCAAACAAGTAGGTGCCTGTAAAGTTACTAGGTAGAAAGCGATACATCTGTTTTCACTATCGGTAAGCTCAAATTTGGTATGTATGTCCCCTTTAGGTGTGCATTAAAAAGGGTTTTCAAGAATTCATCACATTCACACTAGTCTAACAGACTTAGATTAATTAGGTTTAAATTATCATTAGATTTAACACAACTTAAGACAAGTAGATAATACTTAATCAACGTACGGAATCCTATCCACGCATGTTCAACTCGCACTTGTCCTGGTTTTATTTAATTGTACAGTATTTTTAGACTAGCATATTTGATAAACAATTGCCAACTTTAATGCCTATAGCATATGCCGGTATAAAATTGCAAAATTTCCCTAAAGGCCATAAAACTTTTGATATGATTTATGAAGTCGCGAAACTTTCCCCGATTTATTCATGATCTGTTTCAGCTACATAAATCTTATCTTAAAATTAGTCACGTCCACTTCAGACCTATCTGAACTTTGAATTGGAAAGAGATATCATGCTTCAATGGGCAGTAAAGTTCTTAAACACTTAGTATAATTAAGCTCCTAAAAATAATATTAGCAACTTTCGATTTTATAGTTACCATAATTATTTTAGAAGTCATTAAGTAGTTATTTTGGCAATGCCTCAAATGTTGTTCGTATTTATTTAGCAGCGTAGTTAGTTCAATATGAAACGATTTATTGTTCACTGATTTGTGATTTTCTTCTTTATTGGTATACAGTGGTGGGAGTGATTGACTTTTTACCATCCTATTTTTCCACTCTGTTTTATTTCGTGAATTTAAATTTAAGCATAACGACACATTTTGAAGAAATCAATATCGAAAAATAAACACATATTTAAATTGCAACTTACTCCTAGAAATTTAAATTTATTTTTCCGTTTAACTTTAGAAAAAAATATTACTCATACCGTCCTTCCCGTCAGCTGAAGCTGCACAAAACTTCGCTAGTGCTTCGTTGTGTTGATAATATTTCACACCTTGTGTAAGACGCTTATGAGAGTGTCGATATCACACTCTCATATTTTGCTCTGCACACGAGAAAATATTGCACAAGAACTTTATTTTGTAAACATTAAAAAAGGTATTTTATTTTGCAGTATGGCTGACGAGAGATCTACTACTATTAGTACGTTCACGTTTCCCACCGTCACATCGCCGGAAGGTGAAAAATTTATTCACTTTCATTACTTTTCTGTTATACGAAAGGTCTTGTTATAATGAAACGACAAAGTCACATATTTTGACTTAGGTGTGAAGTTAGGCCTTGTAGAGTTAAATACTTTTATTGTTAATAGCTTGAGTCTACATGAGATCTGATAACTTTTTAACAATGCGAGCTATAAGGTCTCGTCTTGGCAACATTTTATATGGAAATGTTTCACTTTACTTTAATTTATTTTCTTGCCTTCTGTGTTATGGAATCAACTATGCACGATCATAAGAATAAAATATTCATAGGAATATTATCGGTAAAACAGTCGAATCGAGTCTTCGACAGACCACACCATTATTATTCCGGAACAAATATACTTCTTATTTTAAATAAAACGATCGGTGCTTTAAAGAATTTGGTAAAGTAGTACCTACTTTGTAAATGTGTCTTTATTGGAAATTTAAAGACAAATAAGTCAAAGAAATCTGTATTTTTTTTTAGAACAAGTAACATGTTTATTAATAAGGAGATTTTTTGAGTGAGTGTGTGGCCGTCCCTGTTGCTGGAGTTTTTAGATCCTCCTTGGGCTTTCGAGATGACATAATGATTCTTGTCCTAAGAACAGGGTGGGGCTGTGTGTGCCCACCAAAACAATATAGCGTATTGTACAAGTACTCGTATTTAAATGCCTCGAGACCCATCTAAGACGACTTCTGCAGACGTTGTTTCAATTAACCCATCAACTACGAAGGATAATTCAAGTCACACTATGAACGCTAGATAATATATTTGATACTGTAAATCCTTTTCGAAAACATCCACGTAAACCCTACTGCGTTTTCACTCACTTACATATAAATATCACAAATGTGTAGAATCCATGTGACGACAACTGAGACTGATATCAACTCATACGTAAGTATATCAACATATAATATAATTTACTCTTTTCCCTAACCCATATATCAGGTACAAATTTACGCATTTCCAAAATATCTACGTAACCAGGCCTGGCGCATTTCGCATTTTAGGTACAAACTTAAGGCCTTGCCACACGGCACAATTTTACGTCCAACTTGACTAAATCACTTGATGAAATCGTGACGTGTAGACGCCAGTCGTCCAACTCAAGTTCATCGGGTGGGCGGTACCGCCAGATTTTAACCAATCGGGTGGACGGAATTAAAATCAGTGATTTGATTGTGTCGTGTAGACGGGTAAAGGCAATTCGATTGAAAATTTGATCAGTGGTAAAATTGTGCCGTGTAGCAAGGCCTTTACAAGTACCTCGGCCGCCCATGTCTACATGGTTGAATTAGTGGGTTGCCGCGCGCCGCTCACATTAGACGTCACGCAACGAGTGCGACCGCTCCGTATTTTCACGCGCCGTGCGAGAACATAGTTCAAATTATATAAACGCCTTTAACAACAAAAATGTATCATCACAAGTCTGATGCAAAGTATTGCTCATTAAACGTATGTGTGTCGAAAGTAACTTGAAAATTTGTTTTTTTTTTACGAGAGCAATTTGAAAATTAGATTTTTTGTTTGTTGAGATATCCCAACCATTATGGTGTCAAATTAAAGATCTAGTTCGTAAACCATTTTATCTGTTTGAATCATGTAAATTGGTCCACGCGTTTAGGAAATAACTAAGAATTTGTATAGTGAAAATGTAAACGACCAGAATTTTTGTGGTTTTTGTTCTATGAGCTCAAATAGTGGGATAGGATACTTATAGGATAATTATTTATTATTAGGTACGTGGTCAAGTAGGTAGATAGACGATGAATAAATATTATAGTAGCAGTGGCAAGGCCGGCAAGTCGACAACCCTAGCGCGCCACTCCGTGCCAGACAGCGACAGCGTTATGTGTTAGAAAAGAACGGGAACGGTTCGGTGAATATCGCATTAGGCATCGAGTGCTTATGCGAGCTGAATTGAACTTTATTGCTTAGTACCAAGAGTCGCAATTTCAATTAATTGGTTTGAAAAGTGAATCTTCTGTACGTTAGTACTATTTACGTTAGTACTATTTATTATTCTGTGACGTAACAGAAAGTTGATAACGATAAAAGTAAGTAGCAATACCGATAAAATTGCTCAACTTCTGTTAGGTTGAAATTGCGTCTCCATTTAAAACTCCAACTTTAACTGAATAAACATTCGTCCAGAATCTCCCAAAAGGCAAATAATACCTATTTATGTTAACAATTGTAACTTTAATTTATTTTATTTATGTGTCTCAAATTTAATTGCACACGAAACTGTTGGGAGTGTATAAAAAGTCAGTTTATTTGGAAGGAGTTTGTTGTTGTTTTGTGTAGTTGAGGAGGCTGGCTTTGCGAATTAAGTGGAACATTTCGACTTTGTCTAAAGTTTTCATTATACAATGAGAATGGAATTGGATTTTTATCGAATGTTTCGATGTTAAGGCACTTTAGTTTTTGTAATTATTTGGGTATACTAGGATAATCTTTAATATCACTATCCCTTTGGGTTGCGGTGGTCAGACGGCACTTGGTCTGAGGAAAAGTTGATATTCTGTCATATCTCGTGGGTATAATGGAAGAACTAAATAACTAAAAATTTCATGTTTCGAGATAATCGCGATTTACTGATTTTTGACACTTTTTTTACATCACTAAGAAATGGAGAACAATTTTACCGTCGGCGATTATTGCTTTAAGTGTAATATTTATATGCTTTAAGCTTGTTTGCTTCGTCGATTATATGCTTGATAAAACTTACTTTTATCATGAACCAATAAAAATATAAAAATAAAAACCAAGTTATCCAATTTTGCCACACCAAGATATTGCAAACATACCGTAGTTAGCTAATTCTACATTGTAGTTATATTGTAGTCAACTAAGTACACTTATTGAGTTTTGAACCTAAATAAATATATAAACTTTCACTGAGAATGCCTTCTTAGTGAAAGTTTATTTGTGAAATTTTATTACTGATTATTGATCTCACATGAAATTAAAACCTGTATTGCAAGTAGTAATATAGTATATATATAAAAAAATACGAAAAATTACAATATCAAAATTAACAGAATTAGGTATGCCAACAAAATATTTTAATTATGTATTAAAATCAAATAAATGAGTCATTATAAATCTTCAAAATCAACTAAAACAAAAATAACTTGCCTTTGCATTAAAACATACTAGGGTGGTCTGAAAAGTTTCCGACCTCAACCTGAAGGAAGCAGCACTCGTCAAAAAAAGTGTTGTGGATGTAATTGTACTTCTTGTAGCAGTTACCCACCAACATTTCAGCTATTTTGTACCAGTAGTTGCTATTTGACAGCCATACGATTGGGTCGATGTGAGTGTTTGTGGTGAAAGTGGGAAATTTTGTATCGAGCTGGCATTAAATTCTTCTTTTTAAAAGGCAATACGCCGACGCCATTTAAATTTGATTAAAACTCTGTTAATGGAGACTCTCTGCTCCGTCATCATCACCCTAGCGTTATCCCGTTTGCATCCAAGACTTACACGTCTTAGAGCCCAAGGTCCGCTTACTAATCTGACCAGATATGACAGAATATCAACTTTTCCACAGAGCGACAACCGTTTGACCTCCGCAACCCAAAGGGATATCGATATTCCATGGTTTAGACCAGTATCAGTTTATTTGAGGGTACTGACTCCCCGTAACGACTGTCAAAGATCTTCCTGACAGCCAGGACCGACAGAATAACGTGCTCCGAGACACGGGGCAAGCGATAATTAACAATTTAATACGCACTTAACTTTGAAAAGTCATTGGTGCATGCCGTGGATTCTAACCCTACCCTCTGCATGGACTACTATTGGTACCTCCACTAGGCTATCGCTGCCTCACTGCTCCATCATTTACCACAGTGAAATTTTGGGCAGCTGAATTTGTGTGTTTCTGGTTGTAAGAGCTAGGGAACAGATGAAGGTCCGGGACGTCCAAACACTGCAACCACTGACGATAACTTCGCTAAATTTCACCAAATGGTGCTAGACGACCGCTGAATTAAGTAAAAGATATAGCAGAGGGTATGAAAATGACCAACAAATATATTAGTTACATATTAAATCAAGATTTAAGCATGAGCAAGCTCCAAGCGCGATGGTTGCTGCGTTTGCTCACGTTAAGACCAAAACCGCATTGACCCGTCGAATGAACATTTTTTTAATGCTCTGTTTGCGTAGATTAGGCCTAATAAATCCAAGTTTTGGTCCAATTAATGATTGTAGATGAAACCTGGATACACCATTATACGCCCAAATAAATAATACATTCCAAACGGTAAATTGCAAAGGAGGAACCGACTCCAAAGGACAAATGCCGTTTTTTCTGCTGAGAAAGTGATGCTGACTGTTTTTTGGGATGTTCATGGAGAGAGATCGAAAGGGATAACTATTACTGCAGCATACTATGCTTTATTACTAGACATATAATTGAAGGTAGAAGTTGTGCAATCTTCGTATATTTTATATTTAGTTTGTCGCTGATTGCCTCCATGGCACAGTAAATAACCTATGCGTCACTCAATTATTACAGCGCATGCGTTCTTACTGTAAATAGGTAGTACGTTTGTCCCTACAAACAACGACCCTCTCTTAAATCCCTTCCAGATTATTTTTGCAACTAATTGTATCCTATGTGTTTTTCCTGGTTCCAACCTACCTTCCCACCAATTTTCAGCCAAATCAGTTCAGCCGTTCTTGAGTTATAAATAGTGTAACTAACACGACTTTCTTTTATATATATATATAGATGTTTGTCTAATTTAATTTATCAGCAAATTCTACGTAGTTTTATCAGAGACTCATCTTATGCGTCATCAGCTTGTTTGCAAAAGATTGTAGATAACTGACTTGGTGATTGGGGAATCTAACTGATTCGTTCGCTGAGATAAATAAATATTAGAGTTTTTAGTAATGCTTGTACCTAATTCTTATCAGCTGTCTACTAAACATTTTCTTCAGAATTCTTCAAAATAAATTGTCTCACTACCTGGCAAGCTCAGTAGTAGGCTAAATAAACTGAACTGAATGATTACGCCAAATACACACAAACGTTTCTATTTTGAATATATCCCGTGGGACCCAGATACTAGGTGGCCTGAATTCTGAGGCCCATTGAAATTTATCCGTCGCGTCGAGTCGCGTGCTGAAACAAAGGCCTAACAAAAACATAGAATAATTTAAAATTCTTACTATAAAGTGACAATAGAATACACACTGAAAATACGATATACATCACTGTCACCAATACAATACAACGTGTCGTCTACATATTTTCATGATATACGATGCAAACTGAAATTTTAATTTTAGATAAGGTCCAAGTATCGAATTTGAAGTGTAGCCAAATGTACGACAGGTAAAAAATAATGCGCGCGTAGAGTCCGTCTATTTTTCCAAAACAAACGTACTACTGCGGCAACCCTATTTCCTAATCCGAAATCATGACGACGGCTATTCTGAAGATCGACTACAAACATAACCGTTAAGTTGCTATGAGTCCAAGGAGGCATTAAAACAAGTCAGCATTTCAATTAAAGTTTACCAATGTTACATCTGAAGCAGAATGCCGTGAATAGTTGTAGGATATCAGAAGGAAGCTACGGACTTAGTTGCCGAACAATCTGCAACAAACAGAACTTATCCATTACCGGATCGGCTTAATCGATCCGCTTAGCTCTAGCCGGTTATCAAACGTGTTTGTTCAGTACTATTGTAGTTTATGACAACCAACCAATATCCGATTCGGGTGTTTGATTTGTGACCGTGTTTGGTATAATGGAAAAAATCTTGTTATTTCAACTTTCGGTTGAAGTTATGTGTTGTTCTGATGTAGCGAATTAAGGCTTTAGAGAAGTGTTGTATTTTGGTATTGTGACATGCTTAAATTGTTGGCTTGATGTTTCAACCAGTTTACTCCAATTATGGTAACAAAATCTCTGCTGTGATGATGTGGAGTGAGAAGGTAACTATTAGATCATGAACTGCCTAAAGATTGCTTATCTATGTTTGTGGATATCTATACACAACGTATAAGCTGCATATATATTAAGCTTATACGTTTATGAAATAAAATATATAAAAACTTTTGGTAGTAAATGCCGGTTTTCAAGTAGAATGCCAACAATAGCAACAACTAGCTTCACAATATCAACACAGATCTATCCCATTGCGACATAAAACTCAAAGTGCGATAAGCTTACGCTATTCACAAGGCCATATTACATTTTCCGAGTCAACGCCGGTCGCCATATGACGCGACAACTGCTACAATGATCCTCAAAATCTTTTATATACTTAGATTTATCTCCTCGCGGAATATTCTCGAAAATAAAATATTTTTATACCATGTCGTGTAACATCTGTGTCTCAATGTTTTCCCCGATATTCGGTATATAACAGGATTGTTTGTGTGACTCATTGACTGAACTGAATATTCATATTGTTTCTTATTCTTGAAGATCAAGTTAAGAAGATTTTATGCTGTCGGGTGATTCATAAAAATGTTGTAAATCGATAAACCAATGTAAAAAACTTCGTATGTACGAAAGTAAAATACTCAAGAAATAGTGTAAGTTTAGAACTCAATTCTTCTATTGTCTTAATACTAGTCGCTGCTTTCTATTTACAAAAAATAGCTAATGCTAGGTAACATTGTTCTGGAAAGCGCTTACATTATAAGCAAGGTATTGACTCAGAAGAAGTGTAAACAGAGAAAAGCGCGCCTATGGCGTAGGCACTAACTTGTCTGTGCTGCGCTGCCCTATACAGTGTGTCATGCATATACGTAAACGCTTTACCTCTAAAGCCACAGAAACAACTCAAACGATGGCACTGTGCTACTAAATCAAGTATTCAAATCAAATTTCGACGAAAGATTCAGTGCAAAGATAAACCTTTATCCAATTTATACGAATTCCACGTCGGTAATTGGCTAGAACGTCATCTGCCAAGCTATTAGGAGAGCCTTCGCGCAAGTAATTCACAAGCGGGCCCCTCGGGTAGTGTTTCTGAAACTGACAAGTCATACTGCAGGCTCGTAATTATAAATTATGCCCTTGTTGTGTTCGCGACTTAGTTTGTCGACGGTGCAATAAGATTTTTGGTAAGCAACTTGCTCGCTCGCTCGCTGTAATTTGTAGTACAAATTCTCTTTAATTAGCATCGAAGGTCCTATTGCTTTTCTAAGAACGGGAAAATGAATAAGGAAAATTAGCTTTTTATGCAGGTGATAACCAAAAAGGCTAATATGGTAGATATTCCTTTTTCGTTCAGAGGTTTTGTTTCGAAAATGTAAGATTTTAGCTTGGGGTTTTAGTAAGTTTGAAGCTTACGTTATTCATAGGGATGTACTATGTAACAGACATGTATGTAATTGATAATGTGAGTTCCGATTTATGATTCGTATAAAATAAAGAAGTTAAATTTACTTACTAGCAATATCTCGGTTACATTTAAAACTTACATCCCGAGCCCGAGGTCTGCTTACAAGTTTAACAAGATCTGACAGAATATCAGATCGTCCACTAATACTTTTTTTTTAACTAAGTGTGTAGAACCGTGAGGAAGAACGAGCAATAAAACTCTCAAACGTTAGTGAATACGTACAATTCATCAATGTTGTAGGTAATGAATAGTACAAAAAAGTAGATGTGCAGTTAGATCTTAAATTACCAAATACATTATTACGAAACATATATGTTAATACTAATCTGTGTGACATATTCTTAGATTGCGTAAAATAAATCTAAAACAACTTATAATACAAGTTAACACATGCTCTCACATCTCACATGGCGGCTTTACTAACATACTTATTAGTAAACATTCAATACATTATTTAACAAAACTTTTAAATAAAACTAAATAATGTACACAAAACTTGAAAGTTAAATTATTTTCATCAAGGTCAGTTATTTTAATAAATTAATATATATTCTAATCACAAATGCAAATTTATTATCTTAGCAAAAACAAATAATGTCACAATACTGCAAAAATAAGTAAAAGCGTAGGACCTTCATTTTGGCATCTTCGTACGAAAACAAAACGATAACCTTTTATAAAATGTGAGCGTATTCCTGCACAAAGTTTTCAAATGTAGTTTCCGGCGTCTTTCATTGTATGATATGTCACATCTATAGCTGATAGAAAAATACTGTCATTATTATTGTTTGTACGAATATTAGGTTTTCTTTCTATTTTCAAACTCTACTGTGGTTGATCAAAAATCCTGTGAATCTGGTTGTGAAAATTGGTTTTCAAAGTTTGTTATGCATAGGTCTATATAATTAATACTAGGGCTACATCACTCAAGTTTGAAAAATGTATGTGCGATAATATAATTTGTCTGAAACAAAATAGTTTATTCTTACAAGAACATGTACCTAAATAAAATTATTAATTTCCTCATAAGGTATGTTACCGTCGTACTATCGTTATCGCGGTCCACTTACTAATTTAACCAGATATGACAGAATATAAGTTTCTCCCCTTAAAGTATCTCTCTGAAAGTGATTGAAAATATATCATAAAGAACAATCAAATAAGTGGTGTATTAGATAAATATTGATCGAACCGACAACACAGCTTGGAAATAAATGAATTCTTGTTGCAGTCGAACAAACAGTTTTCGAAGTTCAGAATCATATATTGGGTGACACGCATGAATATCAAAAAAAATCTACACATGCAATTAATATTCATATTGTTTCTAAATTACACTACTACATTCACGAATATAAAAAAAATTCAAACATGAGTGCTCTTGACGAAAGCTTTGCAACTAATATATTACAAAAGCCAGCCAGCCAAGTCCATTTCGCGCTCCAAGTATCTAGTGTCCAAATAATGTTAATATATCTCGGCTATTTGAGATCCATTCCATGCTGGGTGTTTTGATAATGCACATCGTCTGAACAAATGTTTGCGAATCCAACTCGCGTTGGGTGAATTTCAGTCTCTACTAGTACTTGCGGCAGCTCAGTGTGTACAGAGAGCTGCAAAATAACGTGTTTGTTTTTATCTAGCTTTTGCGTTGTAATCATTTCATTTTCTTAATTATTATTGTACGGGATACGAAAGGCTGCTATTAAAGGATATTGATGCCTATGTCATAAAAGGTCGACGTAGGCACCCACGAAAGGTAGACGCGCAAGAATGATTTTTAAATTCGTCACATAATGGGGTAGAATCAGGTATTGAAAGTTTGATTGTAAATTCGCTAATTTTCAATCAAGCGCTATGAATATGGGTAGAAATCAATAAAAAGTCACACATGCGTTTGTTGCGGTACAACTACAATGCTATTTGATGCAGTAGGTATCGAAGTTAAAAATTTGTCGAAGAAGTCGTTGAAAACAAAAACAGTTATGGTGTTTGTTCGATTGCAAAATTTCCGATCGTACTATGTTGCACATGGCCTCTATTTAGATTGTCAATTACTTCAGTTGCAAACTTGTCAAGACGACAGTTCTGATCCAAGAAAGAGATATAGTTATGACGTTTTTCACTATAGAAACCAATGTTTATAGACAAGTACAAGTAAATCAATCTTTAATCTATTATACAGTCACCACACAAAAGCTAGAAATCAATTCGTTTTTGTAACTGCATTGCCGATTTGCCGCACCTGTGATTTGTCTTCCAACTTCTGTGCTCGACAGTACATCGAAACAACGGATAGCTTTTGTGATGCTACGCGTTATTTGTAAAGAAAACTTCTTAGGTTTTGCAAAGTTCAGAATACACCTCGCGCCGTAACGTAATCCTTGAAACGGTTGAAAGTAAGTTATTCGTTGAAAGCTTTGTAAACATTGTAGATTTTATGTAAACTATGCTGTTTTTTTCAAAAGTAGTTTTCTAGTATAATCCTGTAATTTCACTCTTTGTCATAAATTGAATATGTTATTTATATGTCTATTGCAAAATATCATTGATTATGCTGTTCGTAATAGATCAGCAAAGTTGAGCAACTCTTCTTTTGAGTGGGTGGTCATTTCTGTAGCATTTTCATAAGAGCGCTAGTCTTTGACAGATAAACGGTGTTAGGAAATATCGGGGTTCTTTGCGCCGCGTGTAAGATCCGACACCAGATTTAGTCACACGTTCATACGAGACAGATGAAGAAGATTTAAACATTTGTTTTGCTTGACATACCTACGTGATGTGAAGATCTTGTTGACTTTCAGATAGTAAGAAGTAATTTAGATAATAAACATGCATTACCGAAGCGAAGCAAAGCTAACACTTTCTAAATATGTACCAATTTTCCAGTTTGAATTGTAGTATAATCATTTTTAAGCTTTACTCTGTGACCTATAAGTGAAATCAATAACGGTGAATTTGAAAGATAAAGAGTATACAGTAAACTTATTTTTTATGGTCCTACGCCTGTATTTTACTGGAATTTATCTCGAATCAATTATGTACTCTACATGTAAAAAAATAATTTGGGACACACTTTAACCTGAAGTAATCTTTCATCGATAACATAAAAATTCAATTGATATTTTTTATAGACTCACGCCGTTATCCCACATTTCGCCATGAAATTTTAGGTCCCACGTTTTAGGGGGCGAGCCTATTGCCGTTACTGGGCACATCACCAGACTCCGTGCTGCTACTGAGAATATAATTATAATACAGTAAACTTAAATAAACAAATAGGGATTAGGTAGTGTGTAAATAGACTCAGACAAAGCTCATAAGTTGATTCCAAATTTTCTCTTACAGAAATGCGCAGTGCACAGTATCAAAGCTGGACGAGCGATGAATAACTATAGACTTAGAAAGGATTGTAAAATAAAGCAAAACTAAGCGACCGAAACAGTGAAAGACGTCATCTTGGCAACAAATTTGCCACTAAAGTGTCTCGTCGAAAATTGTAAAAAACTAAAGAAATAGTCGGGCAAGTCAAAATGTAATTTTCTGGTATTTTATACTATCTCGCTTAGTTAATACTAATACAATTTTTTTATGCTTTTGCTAGGACATAAGCGCTCCCTCCTTTGTCCTCGGACCCATACGAGGGCATTTACCCGGCCTCAGGGAGGACAGGGACAACTCCCCTGCTCTCCACTGGGGTAATTTCCTCTCGGCGCGTCCACGTCGCGGGGGTGGGCACTCCACACCTCAGTAGGCCGAGGTGTAGGAGTGGCGAAGTCCGAGAGGAGACCCAGTTCTGCGGGGTATAACGCGGCACCCTTGCCCAGGGTTACGGGTGAAATCCTCAACGGCAGATGCGGCGGAGAAGGAAGGCTTCAGTACGGCGCATGACTGGCGGAGGAGGCAACGGATCCGGAGTACCGTAGGCGACAGTAAGGTTAAACCTGAACAAGTCGGCGACTCCTGCAACCAACTCGGCTCTGCACGTAGTGACTCGTCACTCGTTTACATTAAGTCGACGAGGATGAGAGGAAGCTATGAATGCTGGGCAAGTTCATAGTTTCACAAAAGCGTCCCAGGCGATGCAGTGCTTGTGGAGAGGACACTCCACCCAAACTTGAAAAGGTGCGGATACCAACACGGGAAGCTACAGTTATCAGTTATAAGTCTTGCGCTAATGGACGTGTACGCAGGCGCTAGGGGTAGCTTCCGACGGTGGAATAGTCCATCGCGCCTAATTGACTAGTTAACGCCCGCCTCAAGCTGGGCAGCCCCCAGTCAGTAAGGTACTAGTCCGTCCTTTATCTTGAGCTTCTTTAGGTGTGTGGAGCAGCAAGCAAGTTACAATGCTTGAAACAAGATGCGAACTTAAAACACCTAAATTCAAACAACACAAGAACAAAAACATGAAACCAATAACACGTTTTGGCTCCTGGAATGTGCGAACCATGCTACCAGGCTTTGATACAGATCGAAGCTTAAGGAAAACTGCCATAATTGACAGAGAACTAATTCGCCTTCGTATTGATGTCGCTGCGTTACAGGAGACACGTCTCTCGGATGAAGGTAGCTTGCGGGAGGATCACTACACCTTTTTCTGGAAGGGAAAGACGGGTGGTGAAAGACGTGACTATGGAGTTGGCTTTGCGATTCGGAACAGCCTGCTTAATTGCATCGAACCACCGACCGGTGTCTCTGAGCGTATCATTAGTGTCAGGCTCTGGTCCCGTCACGTTAATCTCTGCCTACGCTCCAACCTTAAAAGCATCCCCTGAAACCAAAGACAAATTTTATGAAGACCTGCAACAATGTCTGAAGAGCGTTCGTGGATCTGACAAGTTGCTGTTACTGGGGGATTTCAACGCTAGAATTGGAAAAAACTGGAGTGATCGGCTGGACTGCAAGGGCTCTCATGGCATCGGAAATGTGAATGAAAACGGTCAACGGCTATTAGAACTGTCCGCATCCCTTAGTCTGTTCGTGACGAATACCTATTTTTGCAACAAACCAATGCACAAAGTATCATGGAAACACCCACGTTCTGGACATTGGCACCAGCTTGATTTCATCATAACAAGGAAACGAGATCTCCGCGACATTCTTAATTCCCGAACATATCACAGTGCGGTTTGTGATACAGATCACTCTCTAGTTATGGTCAAGACACGACTGCTGGCGAAGAAGATACATTCAGGAAAAATGAAACTTAACACTAGAGCCATACTTGACGACGCGCTATATAAAAAGTCCAAGGCAGAGATCCAAAAGAAACTAGGTCATGATCACCTACATACCGCACAAAGTGCTGAAGCTATGTGGAGCCTAACTAGGGACACACTGTCACAAACGGCTCTACAGACTTTTGGGGTTCAGGGAAGGATCCATAATGACTGGTTCATAAAATACGAACATAAACTGCGCCCATACATCGAGGCAAATCGTAAGGCCCACATACGAGCTATGACCAGTCCCAGGAATCGACGGGCCGAAACCGACCACAAGGCCGCTAAGGGAGCTTTACAGCGCATAACTTGGCATTGCGCCAACCAGTTTTGGACCAAACTTTGTGAATCTATTCAAAAGTGCCAGAGCGTTGGAGATTTTCGAGGTATGTACCAAGGTATAAAGGAAGCGATCGGGCCAACAGTTAGAAAGCGAGCGTGTATTAAAGATCTCAATGGAAACCCCATCACTGACAAACAGCAACAACTTCAAAGATGGGCGAGACACTACTCCAATCTATACTCACAGCAGATCAGCATTGCGCCAGAAGCACTAGGTGCCATACCAAATTACCCGATCATGCTAGATCTGGATGAGCCTCCCACTCCGACTGAATTCAGAGCTGCTCTCAGGGGTTTAAAACTGGGCAAGAGTGCTGGCGGTGATAACCTGCCCGCTGAAATCATTAAGATGGAGTGCGTGTTTTTGCCGTTATACCAAACCTTGCTGAGATGCTGGTAGGAAGGTACAATACCTCAAGACATGCGTGATGCAAACATAGTTACACTATACAAGAGCAAAGGCGACAGAGGTGACTGCAATAACTACAGAGGAATATCGCTCCTAATCATCGCTGGCAAGGCATTCGCTAGGGTGGCTTTAAGAAGGCTGGAGGCCCTTGCAGCAAGAATTTACCCGGAGTCCCAATGTGGATTTAGAGCTGGCAGATCCACAAACGATATGATATTCACTCTGCGTCAGCTACAGGAAAAGTGTCGAGAACATCGTGTACCCTTATATATGGCCTTTAAGGATCTGAATAAGGCCTTTGATACTGTCAGCAGACATGGCCTTTACGACATCCTAACCAAAATCGGGTGTCCACCAACTTTACTGTGTCTGATACGTGCCTTTCACAACAACATGAAAGGCAGCGTAATGTTCGATGGTGATTCTTCGGCGGCTTTCAACATGAATCGTGGCGTAAGACAGGGTTGTGTCCTGGCGCCAACGCTTTTTGGAATATTCTTTTCGGCCTTGCTTACTGTTGCCTTTGATAATTACGATGTCGGGGTTCATCTGCATACAAGAAAGGACGGGAGACTCTTTAAAGTCAACCTTTTAAAATCCACTACAAGGCGTTACGATGTATTGGCCCGTGAACTTCTGTATGCTGATGATGCTGCACTTGTCGCCAATTCGGAAGCTGAACTTCAGGAGCTAGTTGGCAGGTTTATTCACGCATGCCAAGTGTTTTCAATGAGCGTAAACACCCAGAAAACTGTCGTCATGGTTCAAGGTGCAGATTTGCCACCTAAAATTGTCCTTGACCAAGTGGTTCTCCAAGATGTAGATCGCTTCTGCTACCTCAGATCTACCACAACATCAAATCTCTGCAACAACAAAGAGATAGACACTCGAATCGGAAGGGCATCAACATCTTTCGGGAAGCTTTCTCGGCGGGTTTGGAACAATGGCTACCAAGATCCTAGTGTACCAAACTTGTGTTCTTAGTGTACTGCTGTACGCATCAGAGACGTGGACAACATATTCCAAACAAGAACGCCGTTTAAACGCTGTCCACATGCGATGTCTGCGGACAATACTGGGTGTTACATGGAAGGATCGTGACTAACGCGGCTGTTCTTTCAACGACGAAGTGCGCCAGTATTACGGCTTTATTAAAATGAACTCCGATAGAATGCCACGAGAGGTCATGCTAGGGCAGATTGCCGAAGCAAAGAGACCGGTTGGCCGACCCTTTCTTCGTTTCAAAGACTCCGCAAGCGTGACATGGAAAGCTTCTCCATTGATAGTAAGACTTGGAAAGCACGAGCCGTGAAGAAGCAAGAATGGCGTAGGGACCTAAAACGTGGAGTGACACGACATGACGCAGACTGGCTAGATGACCTAAAGCGTAGAAAGTTTCGAGCCACTAATTCACTTCCCGTGGACTCAAGATTTGTCTGCGACATTTGTGGAAAAAGGCGCCGAGCATTTAGCCACAGAAAAAAGTGCCTTTGCAGCAACTAAACACAACACTGCAACAATAATCTGTCAAGATGTAGTGGCCAATGATGATGATGATGAAGCGCTCACCGCTTGGTTGCAACAATTGTGTGCGTTGATGTTGAAAATTCGATCAGATTAGTGGCAAAAGATGAGGTGTGAAGGGCGTGAAAATGTAATTATTCGCTACTGCGATGCGTGAGTGCATGGCATTGTGTTTGGCAAATCAGTGTGACTTTGTCAACTGCAGTAATTAGTCATTGCGCGTTTGTGTGCGATTAGCCCTTTCAGCCTGGCCATGTTATGCTATGCTATGCTATGATATGTTCACAATCCACAAAAAAGATGATAGATGTAAAAATATATTCTTAAACTTGCTTTTCTTTTCTTCTTTTCATGTGAGTTTGCCAACTCTTTTATCAAAATTTATAGGCCGTCCGAAGGCCTCCAATATGGTCTAATGATTCTAGACTTGAGAAAAGAAGTAATCGAATTAATCATAGGATGAAGTATTTATTTTCAATAAAATACTAGAATATCTCAGTATTATATTTTACATTATGTGTGAAAACATATGGTAAATTATACTTTCAAAATAAAACCTTTTATTCTTAATGAATTCATGAAAACAAAAAGGTCGACGTTATACATTTTAGCTAAAAAGCACAACGCACGTGTGCCGCATGAGTTAAAATTTAGCTTGCGTGGCGTCTTGGCATAAAGATATGCATTCACGTGTGACTTACATGAGACCACAATTTTATTATATCACTCGACGAAGAAAAGGTTGAACGTAACTTTTGAATAATTCATAAGTCTTTACGTGCCACAAATCTAATATGACGTAAACGAACCGAGAATTTTGTGAATGAACCCGCGAAACCAAGTGATATCGAAGTGAACATGAACGGAGATAAGTTTTCTTGGCAAAAATATCGCTTATATTTCAACTATCGCGACTACTAGATGTTGAGCATGAATTCAACTGCTTGATATTTTGTAGAATATTGGATTTCTTAGGCAATTTTTGTTGCTCAGATTACTGTTTTATGATACACTTACTTTTGCCCGCCATTTCACCCAGGTGTGAGTAGGTTATCGAGACATAAGGTAGGCCATGTATTATTCTGACGTGTAAACTATATTAGGTACTACAAAGCTAACAATAAACAATACATCCACCCATTCATTCTCACAAACTTTCACAAATTTAATGAACATGTAACTATTGATGTTTACTTCTCGTCAAACGAAATAAAACGAAAATTGGTAAAACAGGCCAATTTACAGCATCTGCTTTCAATTTACATATTCACTCCTTACGTTTATCTTTCATACATAATAAAGTGAGTGCTCTTTTCTATTTTGCAATGTCTCTTCGCGGTTTAACAACGTGGCAACATGCAGAGAACGTTTGTTAATGTTGTGGTTTACAGGAAAACAACGGATACGAAGAGAAGAATAAACTGTTTTTCTGGTTAAGTTGAGAGACATTTAATTTTGTGGACTAAAATATTTGTTAGTAATGTTAATTACTGGGTATTTCTATTTCATTCGAAATATTTATTGTTTTCTTAAACTATTGATTGTCAATTTAATATTTTTATGTGCAAATTCTATACAGGATTACGTTCAAAAATAATTTGTAATACTCTATATATATTTTTAAAGTCTCGAGTTTAAGCCCACTTAGAGTCCCACTGGATTTTTTACATACATAGACTCACGCCTGTTTCCCCGAAGAAGTAAGGCAGAGGCATATTTAACGCCCACTTTTCGCCAGTGTTTTGATCCCACGTAATAGGTGGCGAGCCTATTGCCGCTTATCGGGATATTTTTTTGCCAGAGCCTCGTCCGTTAATCGGCAGGTGCACCACTTGCAGGTGAGGTTGGCTTGGGACCCTAAGTTCTTGGTGGGAACCCTATGATTTTTTATGTAAGTGTATATATTTAATCTTATACTAATATGACGGCGGATTGCTTTATTCTTGGCCGGTATCAACACTTCACATCACAGTTCGTTATAAATTCACACCAAATCAAATCTAACAAAACTGACTATAACTATTTTGTATTACTGAAGACGAAACGAGTGACAGTTTCTAGGTACTTGTTGCCCGCCTGGAGTCTCCAAGAGAAGTGATAGTTGTCGTTGCTCCGTTGAACGTCAACCGTCATCCCCCCTCTTCGACTGTAGCGAACGTGACGCGTAGACTCTGTCGAAGCGCGCAATCTTCGCACTTCCGTTTCGTAGTCAATTGACGTCCTGTACTGATGACCATTCCGATACGGCCATCCTACAAGACACACGTCCCTGTGTGTTAATCTGTAACAAAATTTTACACGCACAGTATCACATTGCTCGGTCACCCCTGACTTAACCCAGGTAAGGGTTGAATCAAAACAGTGTTAGGATTCCAATCAAATTTTCTACAAAATTACCTCCTACATTACATTCTATTATAGGAGCTGAATTCAGAGCATCACTGACAATACAGTCAATTACCATAGGGCATAGACTCACGTTATAATCAAATCAAATAACTAAAGCTCTACATGTGATTCATAACCGTCCAGTAGCCTCCAGTTACTAAGCCAGGCACTCAACCAGCCACTCGGTTGCCCCTATTCTGTTTGAAATAGAATTAGTTTTTATTATAAGTCAAATCGATTAGATCGATTGAGTAACATTTTGTTTAGTCTATTGAAAATTTCTGACAATGGTCACACTGAACTGTCACTTCCGTTGCCGCCTTGAAAAATTAACACGCCGTTTGCACTCTCGCGTGCCTTGTACCTATTTAATAAATTGATCGCCATTTGAATTAACGCGAATTGAATTAACTTGCAAATACTATAAACTGCCGCCTTTGGTTTGCCCGGCAAAAGTTGAGTCGAACATTGACATTTGCAAAACTGAATTGTGAATCCTGTGAACTTGCATCGTGCATTGAAGACGCTGCGTTGGAGTCTGGTAAAGTAGAGATAATTCACTTGCTAATATTGACCAATTTTAGTCTCGTGTGTGTCTAACTTGCCTCCAGGACTCCACTCAAGAACATCACCAGGAGATAATTATTTGGTAAGACATTTGTTTAATTCTTAGCGCCAAGAAACTTGGTCCATGTGTTTAGATCCTTTGCCTTGGGCTAAGACTGGATGAATTAATCGCTTCCACTGATCTCTGTTAAAAAATACCCATTCTTAGCCCGAATTCTAGACATAATAAAAACGTCCAAAAGAAGTTCCTGAGGTATATTCAATTTCGTTCCAGAACATATTTTCCAGACTATTTTAGCCGTCGCCGAAAGTTCCACTTACTGCCTCTGCAGCAGCGAAGAAAAATAGCGGATATTTCCTCTTTACTTAAAATTGTGAATGGGTCAACGGATGTAACCGAGTTGGTGAACAAGATCGGCCTGCGCGTACCATCTGCGCTGTTAAGAAGGCATAACCTTCTTCACACTCCTGACATCTCTAGCACCTACAGGCAGAATTCATTTACGATAAGGGCTTGTCGTTTGTTCAATACAGCGTGCCGGAGAGTCGATATTGATCTCTTTAACACGAGTCTGATAAAGCTAAAAAAGCTTCTGTGTACCGAAATTTTTGCTAATCGAAGCTAGGCAATTTTGTCATGGCATAACGATTGCTGTGTTTGTTAATTATTTTCTTTTCTTTTATATTATTGTTTTCGTTGTTTGTAATATTAAATTATGTCACATAGGTAATTATTTCATGTTGTATAGCGAAGTAGGCGTTTTACTGTTAACTTATTTTTATACACAAATACTAAATGTGAAAGCTTGTAATTGGCCGTAGCTTAAACGTAGATAATTTTACATGTACTATTAACTAGCTGTAAGCTTTCTAAACTTGAAAATAAAATAAATAAATAAAATAAAATAATTTTTGGTGCAGAGCGCTGTTGTATCCTAGCCGTTGATTGTATCTGAACTCAGATTAATGTTGTATGAGCTATATATCTCACCTTGTAGACAGTATTGTAGTGTTTGTCAGGTCAGTTATTGTCTAAAATACATAATATTTAATTGTATAAGTTGACCTGGATAATTTGAAACATATTGTCACACATAACCTCAATCAGTAATTGTTGATTTGTATTGTTGAAAAATCTAACTTAAATTTGTTGTTGCATTAATAAGTCAGTTTGTTTGGATACATAACAGCCGTATGTATCAATAAATTTAGTAAATTTAGTTTATTGCATATATTCATAAACATTATAACAACCAACTTGACCTTGCCACTTGGGCGGGTCACATTAATAAACTTTGTTTTGTTATAATATAGATAATATTGCTAGGTAACACATATTCTGTGCTTACTTACTATTGTATATCTCAAATAACACAGCCAGTCTGTCTGTTGCAAATAATTCATTAATTAATTTGAAGTTCAACTTTTAATTTGTTATAAGTTACAACTTTTGATAACTTTTGTGTATGTTTCAATATATCGAAACTATTAATTTTATTGGACAGTAGATACCTGTCACTTGCCTGCACTTGCAGTAAACAGGCTAATACTTTGTTGGTTGCAAAGAATTGAGAAAAAATAAGTTTTGATTGTTAATATTATTTAACGCTTGTCCGGGCTCTTTTGAATTTTGATTATGTCAGCTATCAAGGACTTGCGTGCGGCTGCTGGTGCTATTGCATCAGATTTGCGCTGGTTTGCCTCGGCCAGTGCTTTAGTGAACCGGCCTGATCGCCAGCAGGCCTTACTTCAAAGGTACGAGCGGATCGATGATCGCCTGGCAAGTGTGGAACAGCAGTTCCGCACTTTCAGCGCTTGCTGTCTCGAAGTGTCAGTCACTGATTTCACTGCTGACCAGCGAAATAAGGTCAGCGAAGACTATGCCCAGGTCTAAGACCTGTATGATGCTGTCTCCAATACTGCGAGACAACTAGTTGCCGATAGGGAAGGGCAACCCGGCCTTAAGCAGGAGCTTCCTAGGTCAGCACCGGGGCTGGTGAGTAGGCTCCCTACTTTGGACCTCCCCCATTTTGATGGCTGCCTAGGAAGCTACCTGGGCTTCATTAATTTGTTCGACAGCCTGGTCAATGACAGGGCTGACCTTCGGCCAGCACAAAAATTGGCATATTTAGTGTCGGTTCTGGATGGGGAGGCCAAGGGCCTCATCCAGCATCTGCCCGTGTCTGACGAGGCGTACCAGACGGCTCGGGACCTAATTACCCGTAGGTACCATAATAAGCGTGGCCTCGCCGACACGCACATCGAGCAGATTTTGGGTTTGCCGACGCTCACTCGGGTCTCTGGGTTGCGCACCCAACTTTTGAACCCGCTTTTGGTGGCCATCAACGCACTTAAGTGCCTTGACCTGCCCGTGGACCAATGGTCCTATCTATTGGTGCACATTGTGCTGAAGAAGCTGCCTGCCGACCTGAGGTCGCGTTTTGAACAGCGCTTTGGTGGGGATAGCGCGACCCATCTGCCCCCTTTGCTGACCTGGAGAGGTTCCTGGAGGATGAGTGCCGGGTCTTGGACAACTCCGGTGGTGACACGCCGGCTAAGACGCAGCCGCCCAAGGTCAAGGAGCAGGCTCGCGTTCACACCCGAGCCAATGTTGACCGGCGCCCTCCTCGCTTTGCGGTCACGCAGAGCCCAGCGGAGTGCTCCTACTGCAAGGTCACGGGGCACAGAACGGCCAGTTGCAGGGCATTTTTGGACCTTCATGTCGCCTCTCGTAGGCGCATCGCGAATGCCCGCCGCCTTTGCTTCTCTTGCTTGGGGTCCCGCTACCAGCGAGACTGCCCAAACTCTCGCCCCTGTCCTCACTGTGGAGGACAGCATTTGGACATTCTCTGTATGAATGCCAGAGAGGTTGGCCGCTTGTCCAACCAGCCGACGCCGCGCACGGGCGGGGGTTTTGAAGGTGGCAGCCGAGGCTCACCGGCGCGTAGCCGAGAGTTGCCCCGCTCAATTGATCGCCACTCGCCCCGCTTGGAGAACCGTAGCGTGCGCACGCCTCCTCTCTCTCGCGCACCTGAATGTGCGACCGCCCAGCGTCACCAGCACCATGACTGCTGCCCCAGGTATTCCCCTCCTTTGGCGGAGCGTCCCCGCCTTGACGCGCGCCCACCTCGTTTTGGGCGGGTGGTCATTATGACCCCCCACAGATGGCGCGCGGATCAAGTCATCGCGCCTTTGAGGACTTCAAGCCGCACCCTCGTTTTGACTTGCCTGGTCCTGGAAAATCCCTTCGGATCTCCGACTCTTGGGGGAAATAAGAGCCGGAGTATGTGGTGTTTCCACTAAAAACCACCTCGACTTCCGCCATGTACCCGTGTGTCGGAGGGTGGGGCATCACCAAAGCACTCGTCGCCACCCTCCGACGGGTATTGGCCCGCCAGATGGTCAGGCGGGCCCCGAACAAAACCCCCTTGGCGACGGATTAAGGTGTTGGACTCCGCCGCCAAAACGCCCAGCGGCCGCAGAGGATAGGGAGGACGGCAACGCAACACCGCATCTCCTCTTCCTCTGCGGCCCCACCGCGACGCATCGAATGGTGCGCCCCCATTTGGTCGCGGGAGATAGGTCGCGCGGCAACGCAACACCGACACGCCTCTCCTCCCGCGACCGCACCCGACTGCGAGGGACAGACAGAACTGTCCCCTGCACCCGCACCGTTGGACGCATCCTGCGCAGGCCCCTCCAAGCCCACGCGGAGAGTCCCCTCCTGGATCCCTCTTAGCTTCACCGCGGGTGACCAATCCACGGTTACTGAGCCCCCCCACCACGATAAGGTGGAGATCCCACGGGGGGGGAGGTCATTGACCCCTGCCCTATAACGCCAACCTCCCCCATTGAGACCGTTATCCTACCAACGGTTGCTGTTAGGGTCTGGGGACCCACGGGGACCTCTGTTGTTGTCCGTGCTATATTGGACACAGGTTCACAAGGTTGCATTGTTTCCACTTATTTGGTAGGGCAGGTTAAATTAAATATGGGCCCTTTTCCGAACTGTATACGGGGTATAGGTGACGTAGCCTCTAATGCTGAAGGGCAAGTTAAGGTTTTGTTTGGCCCTGTTGAATCTTCACACCCGAGGATTGAAACCTCGGCTATTGTGTTGAAGAATATTTTAGGTATGCACCCACATAAACAGCTACCCGCTGCTGTGGTAAATTTGACATCGAGATTGGAACTGGCAGACCCCAAATTTGACACACCGGGACGAATCGACTTGTTGATTGGCTCTGATGTCCTCGGTGGAATTTTGATTGGTGGGAAACGGGTCTTGGTGCCAAATGGTTTGACTGCCATCCCGACCATATTTGGATTTGCTTTGATGGGACCTGTACCTAGGGACCCACCTCCACCTGAACTTGATAATTTGTTGGCTGTAGGCTCTGCTCTCTCTGATGCAGTTCAGAGGTTTTGGGAGGTAGAGGAGCCCCCTCAAGTTGCCCGTTTGAATCCAGAACATGAGGAGTGTGAGCTGTTCTTCCAGAACAACACTGGTCGACTCCGTTCTGGTCGGATTATCACGAAGCTGCCCTTTCTGTCTGTTCGGCCTCCGCTTGGGGAGTCACGACCTTTAGCCGAAAAGAGATTGTTGGCTATGGAGCGTCGCATAGGTCGTGATCCGGAGCTCAGACAGAAGTACATTGAGTTCATGAGAGAATATGAACAATTGGGACACATGTCAGTGTCGAATTTGGATTGGCGTTCGGTGGAGCATTACTTTCTCCCGCATCATGCGGTATTGAAGCCATCAACTGGCAAGCTGCGCACAGTGTTTGATGGTTCTGCGCAGACTTCCACAGGCGTATCCTTGAACCAATGCTTGCATTCTGGTCCCAAGTTGGTCAAGGACCTTTGTGACGTCATCACCAGCTTCCGACGACATCAGGTTGTCTTTGTAGCCGATATAAAAATGATGTTCAGGCAGACTATTATCCACCCTGATGACCGTCGCTTCCAGCTGATCCTTTGGAGAGTCTCCTCGTGATCCCATGGTCGTTTACGAGCTCAATACTAATACGTACGGGTTAAGGTCAAGCCCCTACTTGGCAATACGTTCTCTTTGGGAGCTCGCAGACCGCGAAGGCCTACGTTTCCCACGAGCCTCTGCCATCTTGAAGGACGATATTTACGTCGATGACATTTGCTCGGGCGCCTCCACAGCGGACGAGGCGATCCTCCTGCGGGACGAATTGATAGGTATTTTGGCCTCCGCTGGTTAGTAGTTGCGCAAATGGATTTCCAACTCACCAGCGCTTTTGGAAGGCTTGCCAGAGGATCATCAGCAGGATCCACATTTGTTTGAGATTGTTGACAACCCCGCTATGATGGCTGTTCTCGGCGTTCAGTACAGACCAGTCCAAGACATCTTTACATATAACGTAGACTTGAAATTGCCATGTTCTTGGACTAAACGTCTCGTATTGTCTACTGTCGCCAGAACCTTTGATCCGAACGGTTGGATCTGTCCAATTATATTTTGGGCAAAATGCTTCTTGCAGAAGCTTTGGACAGCAGGATTGACCTGGGACGAACCTCTGCATGGCACTCTTGTTGAGGAATGGACCTCCTTTGTATCCTCACTTCCTGCCGTCAACGAGATCTCCTTGCCTCGTCCCATCCTTCCTCCCGGGAAGTACAAGGCCACCCTTCACGGATTTTGTGATGCCTCGGATCGTGGTCACGCGGCCGTGGTGTACTTGCGCACAGTTAGTGCCTCAGGTCAGGTGAGAGTTTCCCTGATCATGGCGAAGAGCAAGGTTGCACCCCTTCGGACATCTCTGACCATCCCAAAATTGGAGCTCTCGGGAGCAGCCCTACTTGTACGCTTATTGAGCCACGTGTCCAGTACTTTGGGTAAAAGCATTTGTATTAATGGGACTTACGCCTGGACAGACAGCCAAATTGTTCTTTGTTGGTTGAAGGCTTCTATCCACATCTTGGAGGTATTTGTCGCTAATCGCGTTTCCCAAATCTAGAAATCCGAAGTCAAACTTGTTTGGAGACACGTGCCAGGTGAGCTCAACCCCGCTGATTGTGCCTCGCGCGGATGCTTGACGCCTAGTTTGATAGGTCATTCGCTTTGGTGGGGTCCGGAATGGTTGAGTTGACCAGAAATTGATTGGCCTCGAACGCCAGTTTTGAATACTACTAATTTGCCAGGTCTACGAACACTCGCTGTTGAGAAGGTGGAATGCGCCTTCGATCCCGATTTCTTGCTGAATCGTTACAGCTCCCTCGACAAGTTGTTAGGTGTTACTGCTTGGATAAAGCGTTTTGTTTTTAATTTTAGGCACCCACAACAGAAACGTCTGACACCGTTTCTTTCACCACAGGAACGACAGGAGTCCCTCACCTTTTGGGTTCGTTCTGTGCAGTTGGCGCATTTTGAGAAGGAGATTGCTATCCTTAAGTCAGGTAGATCGAAATTATCGGGAGCTGTATCTAAATTGAACCCCTTTTTGGACGATACGGGTCTCTTGCGCGTTGGAGGGCGTCTCAAGAACGCCAACCTCCCTTACGGGGCTCGTCACCCCCTTTTGTTACCTAAGGACGGTCATTTGGTACGCTTGTTGGTAACTGACCGTCACCTTAAAAATTCGCATGCTGGTTGTAATGCTTTGTTGGCCATTTTGCAACGCGAGTTTTGGATTTTGTCTGCCCGAAGAATTATTCGGAGTGTAGTCTTTATATATATAAGCTATAAGCTCAAGGCTTCTACCATGCACCCCTTGATGGGAGACTTACCGGCAGATCGCGTAACTGAGAGCAGGACGTTTGACGGTGTTGGCACGGACTTCGCTGGTCCCTTTTTGGTGAAAACATCGACACTACGAAACAGCAAGACTGTGTTTGTCTCTCCACAAAGGCCGTACATTTTGAACTGGTCTCCTCGCTTACGACCGAGGCGTTTGTAGCCACATTTGACAGATTTGTATCCCGCAGAGGGCTGCCCTCCTTGATCCGTTCTGATTGCGGCACTAACTTCAAGGGTACTTATAATTATTTGAATGATGTTGTTAATTTTCTTGAAACCAACAAGGCTGATATAGGTGATAGGCTTGCCCGACGTGGGATAAATTGGTTGTTTTCCCCACCAAATTGTCCACAGTGGGGTGGTATTTTTGAGGCCGCTGTAAAATCGGCCAAAACACACTTGCGCAGGACAATCGTTGAATCTGTCCTTACATTTGAGGAACTCGCAACTGTGTTTTGTAAGATTGAGGCCGTTTTGAACTCTCGGCCATTGTGCCCGATATCTTCAGATCCGAATGATTTGGAGGCCCTTACGCCGGGCCATTTTTTGATTGGTCGCCCACTTGTCGCCTTGCCTGAGTACCCCTACATTGATACGAGACCTGGTCGTCTCTCGCGCTTTGAATTGGTACGCCAGATTACTCAGAGCTTTTGGAAACGCTGGAATTTGGAATATTTGCACATACTCCAGCAACGCGTTAAGTGGACCGACAAGACCGATCCACCCAAGATTGGTGACCTCGTTTTGATAAAGGAGGCTAACCTTCCGCCACTCAGATGGCGCAGGGGGCGCATCCTTCGTTTGGTAACTGGGGCTGATGGAGTTCCCCGATTTGCTGAGGTCTTGGTGGACGGTTCGATTCTGAGGAGAGCGGTTGCAACATTGTCACGTCTACCAACCGATTAGCGGACCGGTAGGCCGGTCCGGGGCGGGTGGATGTTTGAAATAGAATTAGTTTTTATTATAAGTCAAATCGATTACATCGATTGAGTAACATTTTGTTTAGTCTATTGAAAATTTCTGACAATGGTCACACTGAACTGTCACTTCCATTGCCGCCTTGAAAAATTAACACGCCGTTTGCACTATCGCGTGCCTTGTACCTATTTAATAAATTGATCGCCCTTTGAATTAACGCGAATTGAATTAACTTGCAAATACTATAAACTGCCGCCTTTGGTTTGCCCGGCAAAAGTTGAGTCGAACATTGACATTTGCAAAACTGAATTGTGAATCCTGTGAACTTGCATCGTGCATTGAAGACGCTGCGTTGGAGTCTGGTAAAGTAAAGATAATTCACTTGCTAATATTGACCAATTTTAGTCTCGTGTGTGTCTAACTTGCCTCCAGGACTCCACTCAAGAACATCACCAGGAGATAATTATTTGGTAAGACATTTGTTTAATTCTTAGCGCCAAGAAACTTGGTCCATGTGTTTAGATCCTTTGCCTTGGGCTAAGACTGGATGAATTAATCGCTTCCACTGATCTCTGTTAAAAAATACCCATTCTTAGCCCGAATTCTAGACACATTCAGTAACCTCCAGTTACTAAACTAGGACTTACACCAGTCACTCGGTTGCCACCCATTTATCTGCGCATCCTCTCAAGGATCGCCAAGTCCCTCCTGGACTTTGTGGTTTCCTACGAAACCCATTTCTCTGCGCATCCTAGCAAGGATCGCCAAGTCCCTCCTGGACTTTATGGTTTCCACGAAACCCCCAACACCAGAGTTGTCTGCCTACCGCGTACTCACGGACAACTGCCTTCACAGTTGTATTGAATCCGATCTGTACTGATTTGCGGCTACAAATCAACCCCTGACATTGAATCACACAACCAATTAAACACCAGAGTCATCTGCCTACCTACCGTGTACTCACGGACAACTGCCTTCACAGTTGTATTGAATCCGATTTGTACTGATTTACGGCTATTACGGCTACAAATCGACCTCTGTCATTTAATCACACAACCAATCAACATGTAGGCCTGGTTTTCTACTGTCTTGTCAGTATTAAGGTTCACAATTTGCTCTCTTTAAGATCGTCAGTTATGCTCTGATCCTCTGGCACAAAGTTTCAGTATCAAAATCAATAATCAGGAAACTTAATGTAAAACTGACATTTCACTATCACTATCTCTCAAGATATTATTTCAAACCAAGTAAACCATAACATTCAAGCTCTAGATGTGATCAAACGCATAGCCCAGTAACCTCCAGTTACTCTACTTTCTGCGAACCCTACATGGAAACGCCAAATCTCTCCAGGACTATGGTTTCCACTGAAACCCGACCTGACCCGCCAGAGCTGACTGCAATACCGCCTACTCACGGACTACTAAGTTAGTAGACGCCGATTTCTACCGAGCTACGGCTACACGTCAGTCTCTGGTACGGTCCGATCCGATCATCATGTAAACTCAAACACTTTCTTCAATATCAGAACTACTTTGTTCTACCTCAATTTCGTCAGTTGTACTTTGACTTTCAGGCATTTTTCTCAACCTGTCGAGTGCGTACTTATAGTTACGCTTAGAATTAAGGGCTTTGCGATCATAACGATCATCGTAAAGAACTTCTGTGACCTCAAATGGGCTTTTATACTTTATGATATTTCAAACCAAGTTAACCAAAACATTTAAGCTAAGGTCTTTGGATTCTACATCTTCTAATCTAAGCAAACTCCTTTAATAAACACACACACGAGCTATGCTGGCCACCAAGCCACACTCGCCACCAGACCGTGCCGGCCGCCAGACCGCGCCGGCCGCCAGGCGGCCCCAGCCACCATGCTGTGTCAGCCACCATGTCGCGTCGGCCTCCAGGTCGCGCCGGCCACTAGGCCACGCCGGCCACCAGGCCGCGCCGGCCATCAGGCCGCGCTAGCCACCAGGATCACTCAAAAAGGAATTAAATCTACCATTAGTATTTCAAAGATTCGTCTCATTGTATACCCACTAAATAGAGTACCTATCCGTTCTTTCAAAGTAATTCAACATCCGCACTTCGTAAATTTTAAGCGATTATCAAATTCATTTACAACTTCACAACTGCACGGAATGTAACTCCCGTCCATACTCTCAATGAGCTATGTCAAAACTGGATTTGACCACTGACAAAAACTAAAATCAAATACGAACATGGCGAGAACTGATAAGCTACTTTCGGACAAACTGATTTCCTTTGGCTACATAGAGGAAACGACTACAGTTCTGAGATAACCAATCGGCAGTCTATGAGTACTTTCAGATTCTCGCAACACGCTCTTGTCATATGACACAGAAACCATAGGTAGATGATTTTAGCGATCAAAAATCAAATTAGAGCTACTTGAGTAGCAGGGTATCCATGATTGCGATCAAAAACCACACCTCAATGCACTTCCCTCTAGGAATAAAAGAACATTATCGCACAGCACTCAATCTAGTCGTTCGGCTATTCCTGACCCAAGTCAGTGGGAATAAAGGTACTCTGATCAAAATCATTACAGGTTTTAATGAAAATCACAACTAACTCTTTCTCTCGAAGCTGACATGTTGAACGACACGCATACTCGTTAAAATAATAGGAAACTCATTAAAATATTGCATTGCTCATACTCTGACATCCATTGGGTCTTCAACATCACGCTATGCAACCTCCATCCGGTTACACAACACCACCCGGATAATTATTTCAAGCGTTTAACAAAGTAATCTTAAACTAGGTTTGTTCAACATGTTGCTTCCGTTTTCCTTATCACATAGCAGACTATAAGAAAATCTTACAAGGCTGATACTCTAGATGTTAAGTTTACTACCAAGTATCCAACCAGTCTTTATAGCCTTATAATTTTGTCATGGATAGTCTAAATACGAAGCTTATCCTAACCTAATCATTAGCGATACAGCGACGGTCCTTTCGCGTTCAAGACGATGGACAACGTTTGTGATACTATGACAAATGCACTAACGGCTGTTTTGTTTACTATGACAAACAAAAGCTCAAGGGTAAACTAGGCTAACGAGAAAGGCACTTTACCGGTCCAACCAATGGCAACGCATGGCTAAACGTACAGCCGCACAAACGGCTTAGCCAGTTTATGCAAATCTACACTGACGGTAACGTGGGTACCAAAAAATTATCACAACAACGACTTACAAAGTACCCATTTAATGAGAATAAGGTTAAGCACACAATCATCACTAACGATCACTAACCTAGTTCTACCTACAGTGAAAATTAAAATCTCTAACTGATTATCGTAACGCACTAGGTACGATGATAATTGATAACTCAATCATTTTCTTCTACGTCTGATAATCGAGTTTAACAGCTTCTACTAGAAACACTATCACTCCTAAACGTCCTAAGCATAACTTGAAATTGGCCAGAGAACTCGGGGCACTTGATAAAAACTCCCAGCGTATCACATGAATTAAAAAAAACACACAGTAGGTAACCTTTACGAGTAAATACTTAAGATTTAATTATACTAGTGGTGCCATCTAATAATCAGAGTAAGAAACATTTTAATGTGCCATGTTAAAAATTTATGCTCACAAAGAAGCAGGTGTAATTGCAACACCGAGATCGTCTGTACAACTCAGAATTACAACGAGTAACAGTGTCACTTTTTACTTAGGCTCTGATCACGTTTAAACGAAAACCGTTACGTATTATCAACACCACGAGTCGATAAAATAACGGCGCTAGTAATATCTTTTGACTATGGTCAGGTTACACTAACCAACCAACTAGACAGCACTGCAGTTCACACGTCTATTTAAGAAATAAAAGCTACAAGCTGTTCTACACAAAATCAGCACAGTTAGAAGCAATAGCTCCGCACAATCTTACACTATGATCTTAGTATGCGCAATTCGATTAGTTTACCAACTTTAGCGCCGCTGCCCTGCGAAGGACAGTCTAGACCGGAGTAATTGTTCTAGATTTAGCAGAAAACAACCGAAGCTGTGTGTTGGTTCTAAAACCAATATTACAACTGCACTAGAAAAGTAACTAGCACATTTCACTCAAACGCACTTGATTGGAATAATGCAAGTCGGCCTGTACGCTCACTCCCGCTACTATTACAGTCCATAAAGTAAGACCGAGACGAGATAATCTATGTACAAGCAAGCATAATATGATCACAAGGTTCGTGAGTGCAAGCTACCCTCGCATGAGGAAAATAAAAATAATCGCTTTCTTTTTAACTGGCGTATCAAATTCAAAATCTCCGTTCGCTATCTACGCTATAGCCAGATCACTGTGGTAGTCAGACAACCATATGCTAACTTAAAATACGGCAAAGGTCACAATTAAATCATTACTACCCACATTTCTTTTTTGTCTTTTTTCTTTAAGGCGAGGTTGCAGTACAGTGCGTAGCTCGACCTCACCCCCCGCAAAAACAAAAACACGGCGGTGGCGTCAGCGAGTGAGCGGGGGGAGGGGAGGGGGGGTTTCGTGTGTGCGTGTGCCACAGCGCAGCGTAAAAAAACCGTAGATGAGTTATGTGAACTTCAAAAGTGGCACATTAAAAACAGGCTGAATGTCTCATTTGGCTTTAGTCGCGTAGGCGCTGCGGTCGGAAGCGCTCGCTCTTTTACTCGCGTGTGTGTATGTTACATTTGAAAATGCCGTCGTGTGTAATGAGATTTTGCACAAACTATAGTAGGAAAATGACTAAAAGTTATGAAATCACTTCTCATTCATGAGTATTACAATATAACAACGTTTTATTTACAATTTATAATAAATTCAGTATCACAAATAATAGAGTGAATAAAAAATTTGGCATTTAGCGAGTGTAAAAGAGAAGCAGTATTGTGCGTGTTCAAAGACTAAAAAACAAAGTATCCAGATGGGACATTCGTAATAATAAAATACTGATGTGTGTTTTTGTCAAGTAATAAAAGTTATTTGAGGCTGAATCAACACAATATATTATTATTATAGAAATACAAAATCATACGTAAGTTACAAACATTGACAGATGATCAAAGTCCATTCACTTGTTCTTGTTTTTCTCCTTTTAGTATTAAACAACTAAGTAGATTGTACTGCACAGTTTTCGCTGCCGACCCACCGTACCCCTGGCAGTACCCCTGGGGGTATGGTGGGTCTTTCAAAGCTTAACCGTACTCCCAGATAATATTGTTGTGTAATTAGTTTATTAATTTCAGTTCGTTAATTTCTAGTTCTACTATTTTGTGGGATCATTCCCAGTATAGTAGTAGTATTGAACAATTCTATGATAGAACTGTCCTAATTCTATTAGCACAACTTGATGAGGAGAACAGAACTAATGGGATTAGTAATAGGAAATGTCCCAGTCTAGTTCTATGTATATTTTTACAAGGGCATTCAATAGAACAACTGGGAATGATCCGTAGTGTCACGACATCGCGCTCATATATCCGAATGAATATGTTTTGTAGACGTTCATTTGTTTAATGTGTAAAACAAATGAACGTCTACAAAACAAATGAACGCCTACAAAACAAATGAACGTCTACAAAACAAATGACTTACAGAAAGTGATCAGCTATCGATAGTGATTGCAGAAAACAAGTGCATGCGATTTTCAACCTAATTGACATTAGCCAGAATTTATAATTTTATTACCCTTATATTGCCAGAAAGCGAGAAAAACCAAAAAAAAACGTTTGTCATGAATTGTCAATAAGGTCGAAAATCACATGCACCTGTTTTTTGCAATCACTATCGATAGCTGATCGCTTTCTGGTAGTCATTTGTTTTGTAGACGTTCATTTATTTTGTAGACGTTCAATTGTTTTGTAGACGTTCATTCGTTTGACACATTTTTATACATACATATTTATTCGGATATGTGAGCGCGATGTTGTGACACTACCCTTGTAAAACATACATAGAACTAGTGGTAAATTTCCTATAACTGTTTCCCATTAGTTCTATTCTTCTCATCAAGTTGTGCTAATAGAACTAGTGGGAAATAAGTATCACTAGTTCTATCATAGAACTGTTCAGTAGAACTAGTGGGAATGATCCGACAGCGCAAGGATGATGATGATGACGGGTCTTCAACAGTACCACAGATTATACCTATAATATACAAAGCATTATAACCATTAGCAGTAATACCTAAACGTTTTATTCTCAAATTTATCTCCTTGTTGCACTATATCATCGTACTAGCGCTCGTCTTCGCTTGTCTAAAAATACAAAAACGTAAGTAGTAAGTCATTATCATACGAGAGATAACACTGTTCAGTTTAATATCCACGTAGCACGTTGGTATAACACTACGAGCATTTCAGCCAGGAGTACGGTTAAGCTTTAAAAGACCCACCATACCCCCAGGGGTATTGCCAGGGCTACGGTGGGTCCGCAGCGCACAGTTTTTATATTAACGTACTGTTTTAGGTTTCCATTGAATGAAATGAGAAGAATAAAATGTACTGTTTTAATAAATGTTATAAATAAATCACATCGACTTTTTATTTCCATACCTTAAATGAATTAATCAAATTTACTTTGAGGTGAATTGAATTTACTCAAGACAGACAAAGTGATCATGTCGCATCTGAGTCAAATTATTGTTTGTGAAACGGTCAGCATGATGTCACAATGCGCGTCGGTCCAGAGAGTATATGTTTATCTCTATTTCGCGCTTGCGATTAGATGTCTCACTTACACTTCTTATCTAATTCTTAGTGCGTCGTTTTGACATATTTATATTAGTGTGCGTACGCTTTTCGCGATGCGTGACACTCGTAAGCTCCGTCATGTTACCTTGTAAGTAACCCGTCTACGGTTTCTTACTAGTATGTCTATGGTTTGAACGATTGAGTTTGGAATACGAATTACTTTGTACTTTTGCGAAAACGTACATGCGGGGGTGGAGGGGGATTTTGCGGAGCAACGACGTACGTCCGCCCTCAATCACGCCTAGACAGGCACTGATGAACGGCCAGCGAGCGATATAATGCCAACATTTTGACTATTTCTTTTCTTGGAGAAAAATGATAACGAAATTACGAAATCTGTCTTTACCATTTATTTTAAAATAAAGAGCTGTTTCTATTGATAATACTTTCATATAAATTCATTATGGAATCTCTAAGCAGTACACGTTTAAAATTGTGATTTAGTGCCATGTTTGACATTTTATTTTATCGAGCCAATCATTCCAAATCGTGTTTCTATCTTTACGATTTACTAGAAGATATGTTCAACTTTTATACTTTAATTTTTATTCATTAAAATTATCATAGTTCATGGGACTTTCAGACGTTCAAAAATCTTAAAAAGTACTGCAACCTCGCCTTAAGCTATTAAAAAGAAGATTATTCATGAGATCATGCTATGGCAACCACAACACCGTAAAAGTCAAAACGGTTCTACAACTAAGTGTCTCGTGTAGAAATCGAACCTACAACACTCAGTACGATATGATGGCGATATCACCACAACGATTACGACATTTCCAAGATTAAACACGTAATGTTTTACTACTACTGCCACTAAACAAAATTGGCAGTACCAATAAAAAAATCAGACAAAATACGCTCACCACGGTGGCAGTTGCAAGCTCAGCTGATTCACCATCATAGCAGCGTTAGCAGTCGCCTTCGCTCGCGCCTTGTGGTCGCGCTGGTCCATGATGCCACTTCTGATGACGGCGGATTGCTTTATTCTTGGCCGGTATCAACACTTCACATCACAGTTCGTTATAAATTCACACCAAATCAAATCTAACAAAACTGACTATAACTATTTTGTATTACTGAAGACGAAACGAGTGACAGTTTCTAGGTACTTGTTGCCCGCCTGGAGTCTCCAAGAGAAGTGATAGTTGTCGTTGCTCCGTTGAACGTCAACCGTCATCCCCCCTCTTCGACTGTAGCGAACGTGACGCGTAGACTCTGTCGAAGCGCGCAATCTTCGCACTTCCGTTTCGTAGTCAATTGACGTCCTGTACTGATGACCATTCCGATAAATATATAAAGCTGAAGAGTTTGTTTGTTTGTTTGGTTGAACGCGCTAATCTCAGGAACTGCTGGTCCGATTTGAAAAATTCTTTCAGTGTTACATAGCCCATTTATCGAGGAAGGCTATAGGCTATATAACATCACGCTATGAGTGACGGGAGCAGAGCAGTAGTCTTAAATAACGCGGGTGTAACCGTGGGCATCGTCTAGTAGTTAAATATAGCTTGCTAAACGGTGAAGGAAAACTGGTGAGGAAACCTGCATCTATGAGAGTTCTCTATAATGTTCTCAAAAGAAATGTGAAGTCTGCCAACTCGCACTTGGCCGGCGTGGTGGATTCTGGCCGAAACCTCATAACGAGAAGGAGTAATATGTGCAGCAGGTCATCCACAAAGTTTTAAACCAAAAAAATAAATAAATTACTTTTAATAATAAGTCTTAATAGGAATAAAGTAATTCTATAAGTCGTATCAACCAAAATACTTACAACTTACAACTCCGTGAAATTACAGAACATCATCTGTAACATTTAATTAACAAACAATTTCGTCAGGCTTACAATTTTATAACGCTACCTGAACTAAATCCGTTAACTGAGGTGTAGTCTAAAATTTTGGATTCCGCAAGAGATTAATTTAAGTTGGTTAATTAAAGCTCTTATAGCATTAAATAAAGCTGTATTTTACAAGTAACAAGGGTGTCTCTTCTTGATTATGATCTTTAGTTGTATTCGAATTAATAGAAAGCAAAAGAACAAAGGCAGCGATAGCCGAGTGGATATACCAACAGACTGCCATGCAGAGGGTATCAGGTTCGAATCCACGGTGCGCACCAATGACTTTTCGGGGTTATGTGCGTATTGAATTGTTAATTATCGCTTTTCTCGTGCCTCGGAGAGCACGTTAAGCCGTCGGTCCCGGTTGTCATGAAGATCTTTGACAGTCGTTACAGGGCGTCAGTACCTTCTAAAATAAACTGACACTAGTCTAAACCATGGAATATCGCTATCCCTTCGGGTTGCGGAGGCCAGACAAGCAGTCGCTCTGTGGAAAAGCTAATATTCAGCCAAATCCGGTTAGACTAGTAAGCGGACCCCAGATTGAAACTGGGATAACGCTAAGAGAAAGAAGAAGAAAGCAAAAGAACACTTACATAGTTATTTAATCAGGTCCTGTTGACGTCCTACTTTTATGGATATCGGTACCATATGCAATAAATTAAGCTACATAACTTACAGATCGAGGTCAGAAAAATAAGATAAAATGTCAATGTGCGGTCTGGGGGATCCTGCCGTTTTGCCGAAAAGATTTTGACAAAATTTAATTACCCAAACAAATTTTAGCAACCTTTTTTTATACCACTGCAATATTTCGAATGATTTTAGTACGCATATTTTTTTTGGTCAAATTTTTACTCGGCAAAATATTACCAAGTATAATGTCATTATGGCATTTGGTCTTTAATCAAATGATTTATCGCTGCAAACAATCTTCAGACAATAATCGTTTGGTGATATTAATTTATTTATGGAAGTAGAGTAGGTTACATACATACATACATATCGTCACGCCTTTTATCCTCGAAGGGGTAGGCAGAGGTGTATTTCTACACCTACTTTTCGCCAGATATACTTTAGTCCCACGTAATAAGGGGCGAGCCTATTGCCGTACCGGGCACATTTCCAGACTCCGTGCTGCTACTGAGAATTTCGTGACAGAAAAACCCAATAACACTGCCCGACCCAGGAATCTCGGTCTCTCGCGCGTGGGATCGGGAGGCGGGACCTCCCGATCCCACGCGCACATTTATGCCGCGAGACCAACGAGGCAGTCGCATAGGGTTTGATGTCGAGTTTTCCGTCTCTACGCAAAGATTGTATTTGCATCGTGTAGAGTAGGTTAATTATTAAAAATATGGTAAGGTTAGGTTAGGTTAGAACTGTGACCACCTACGCACAAGCCGAGCGAGCGAAGCGAGCGGTGCCGCGGTAGCGGCCGGCGAGTGCCAGAAATGACTTGCATTAATATACAAAAGAGATTGTTTTTAGTAGGTTACCCGGAACAGAACTATTTAGATTAGGATAATCATTGATTTTGCGTTAAAACTGTTATTCCAACTGAAATATTTGACTAAATAAAAAATGTTAAAAGTACTAGTTGGTAAACAAGTTATAGTTTAAACGTTCATTTCCCAAACAGGGATTAAACTAGGTTTGCGTTACAATTTTTTGTGAATAATAATCTAAATATATAAAATCCTTGCGTTACTGACTGACTGACAGACACGCTACAGCCGAAACTATTGGGCGCAAGAAGCTGAAATTTGGCATGTATGTTCCTTGGGGACCGTAGGGGTGCACTAAGAAGGGATTTCCCGAAATTCCCACGGGATCGGCCAAAACGAGTAAATTTAAAAAAAATGCAGGTGAAGCTGCTGGCGTCCTCTAGTAATACATATAGCCCAAGTACCGTGTCATATACACCATCAATTTAAACAACACCTTCAATTAGTAGTCATTATAACGAACAGATTAATATAGAACCACACAACAATAATACATTCATAACCCCAGCTGAAGATGTTTCGCAGGGGGCACTAGCCACCTGTCCTGCGACCACTCAAGCTGGCAAACCTAGAGTGCGCATGCAATGGAATGACGAAATTAACACTTTTATCATGCGCACATACTTGTAAATCACCAAACTAGAAACAGATAGGACTATGTACTGTAAAAAACTTCACGACCAATTTATTCTGAAATTTCCTCATCTAAAAGTTTCTGCACAAAGAATAGCCGATCAAAGAAGAGTAATTGTTAGAAATAAAATGCTATCCGATGAAATTATAAATAAATTAAAGGAAGAAGTCTCAGAGCAACTTAGAATAGATGAATTAGAAGACACAAATCACCAATTATTATCAGATACAAATTTACCCACCGCACATGAACATTTTACACAATCAACACCAAGGACACAATCTAATATCCCCCTTTTACAAGTATCATCGAGTTTGATAAGTGATTCGCATATTATATTACACTCCCAGACAAACGCTTCTACTCAGACAGGAGCTCTACCAACTACTCAACATTCACACACACAACCAACAGAAGACACAATTACCCCTCAAATTACACAAGAAGACCCAATTATATCTGAATTAGAAAATCAGTTACAGACCGCACTTGTACAATATACTGGTACTGACCCAACAGCCCGACCTAAATTACCAAAACTAAGAGAATGCAGAAATCTTTACATTTATATAGATATTTTTAACAGACAAATACTAAATAGGTTTTTCTCAATTGATTCAAATTTAATTGATATTCACACTTTAGTCTAGTGTAGCGCACTTGTAATATTTGAGAAATTAGGATATAAAATACGTAGCCCTAACGTTAACACGTCACACAAAACCTACAAATCTCAAAAAAATGCATGGCAATTCAGAATTGAAAATGATATAAAAAAATTAAGAGCCGATATAGGCAGATTAACTCAATACATTAATAATAACAGGAGCAGAAGGGTAGTTGCAGCAGTTGAGATAATTTTCAATAGAAACAAAATACACACAATACATGAACGAAATAATATCAGACCAGAAGAATACTTAGACACATTAAAACAAAAACTAACAGTAAAATCTCAACGGTTAGCTAGATATGTTAAATCATTACAAAGAAAGGAAAATAATAAATTATTTATTTCAAATGCAAAAAGATTTTACAGAATGTTTAGGCAAGATAATACACAACTCGAACGCGAAATCCCAAACCCTGAAGATTTAAGAAACTACTGAACCGATCTCTGGAAGAAACGGCAGGATCATAATGATACAGCTGGATGGATAAAAGATGAAGAATGTAGAATGATGAATGTGGAGAGTATGGAGTTCAGCGACATTACAGTAGATGATATAGAGTATACTACTAGAAGAATAAAAAACTGGGAAGCTGCAGGAAGTGATAAGTTACACAATTTTTGGTACAAAAAATTTACACACTACATAATATTTTAGCAAGAAACATCTCAAACATTATTAAAGGTGAACAAGAAATACCCAAATTTATCACAAAGGGGATTACCTATATGTTACCAAAAAGCAGTGACACTCAAAATCCATCACAATATCGTCCAATCACATGTCTACTAACTATTTACAAACTCATTACATCTTTAATTACACACAAAATCAATAAACACTTAGAATACAATCATATTATGGCTGAAGAACAAAAAGGTTGTAGACAGGGACACCAAGGATGTAAAGAACAATTAGTTATAGACTCCACAATTTTAAAACATGCTCATAACAACAAAAGAAACCTACACATTTCATATATAGATTACAGAAAAGCCTTCGACACTGTACCTCATTCATGGTTAATTCGAGTCCTTCAGATTTATTAGATCAATCCAACCATAATCAGCTTTCTGAAAAATGCCATGTCCGACTACATACACACGAGAACCACATTACATTTATCTAATGGTATAGATACAATCACCACCAGCGAAATCAACATCGGTAATGGCATTTTCCAGGGAGACTCTCTTAGTCCATTATGGTTTTGCGTAGCTTTGAATCTCTTGTCTAATCTTCTCAATAGTACAAGTAGTGGGTATAAATTAAATTCTGACACATTCATTACACATTTAATGTATATGGATGATATTAAACTATTCGCTAGAAGTGACAAGTGCTTAAATCTACTTTTAAAAAATACCACTCAATTCAGTGAAGATATAAATATGTCATTTGGGTTAGATAAATGTCGTACACTTCATATACAAAAGGGAAAACTAGCCAACAGTCAAATTAACGCTCCAGATACTAACATATTTACATCTATGCAACCATCGGACACTTATAAATATTTAGGAATATACGAGTCAAACATCACTAACCATATACAAATTAAAGACCAGCTTGTATCAGAATACACTAAGCGACTAAATATAGTATGTAAAAAACAGTTAAACTCGAAAAAATTGTTTAAAGCAATTAACACATTTGCGATACCCGTATTAACTTATTCGTTTGGATTAATTAAATGGACGCGCACCGACATAAATAGACTAGAAATAAAGACAAGAACTACACTGACAAAACATAATTATTCTCACCCTAAAGCAGCAATAGAAAGGATTTCAGTTAGTAGGCAAAAAGGTGGTAGGGGACTAATTGACCTAACTATGTTATGGGACGGACAAATTTGAAAACTTAGAGACTTTTTCTATGCCAAAGCCATAAATAGTAAAATTCATGCATCAATTACTGAAATTGATAATAACTATACTCCTTTAAATTTAACCAATAGAGATATAATTTTTAAAAATGTAGAGGAACATTGACAGGAAAAGATTTGTAGATGGCGAACTAAAGAATTACATGGCCGACATCTACACGATTTAGAAAAAGTGTATATAGATTCGGACAGTTCAAATAAGTGGCTAAAAATAGGGTCCCTCTTTCCTGAAACAGAGGGATTTATGCTGCCAATACAAGATCAGGTTATTAATACAAAAAATTACAGCAAATTCATACTTAAAGACCCAAATACACAAAACGATAAATGCAGAAAATGTCACCGCTCACCCGAAACAATCCAACATATCACTGGCGCCTGCCCAACCCTAGCACAAACAGATTATACCCACAGACACAATCAAGTGGCTAATATAGTCCACCAAAAACTAGCCATTAAGTTGGAACTCATCAGAAAAGCTGTCCCTTACTGCCAATACACTCCAAAACCAGTGCTAGAGAACCGTAACCACAAAATATACTTTGACAGAGCAATACTCACAGACAAAACTATACATTACAATAGACCGGACATAACAGTGATAAATAAACTAAGTAAACTTGTCTATTTAATTGACATAGCTGTACCCAACACCCATAATCTACAGAAAACAATAACAGAAAAAATACACAAATATACTGAATTAAAAGAAGAAATAACTAGAATCTGCCAAATGAACAAAGTATTTATTGTACCCCTGGTACTCTCTAGCACGGGTGTCATACCGAAACACCTTATTCACTATTTATGACAAATCGAACTACCCAACAACCTCTACATTACAATGCAGAAAGCTGCCATACTCAACACTTGCCGTATTGTTCGTAAGTTTTTGCAGGATGAGGCCTTACCGATAAATAATGTCCCAAATGATCTCCACTTGGCATAGACCCGTGGTTTTCATTATATACCGAATTTATTCGAGAATAAACAAATGAAACCAATAATAATCATAATAATATATATTATGACAGAGCAATATTAACTGATAAAACAATACACAACAATAGACCGGATATAACCATGATAGATAAAAAAAATAAACACGCATACATTATAGATATAGCAGTCCCTAATACACACAACCTACAAAAGACAATAACCGAAAAAATACATAAATACACAGATTTAAAAGAGGAAATAATTAGAATTTGGAAGATGAATACAGTTTATATAGTGCCTCTGGTGCTCTCTTGCACTGGTATAATACTGACACACCTTCATCACTACCTACATCAAATAGAATTGCCTACAAATACATATATAACTATGCAAAAAGCTGCCATATTAAACACGTGTAGAATAGTTCGAAAATTTTTACAGGAAGACTCAAATATTGAACCGAATCCCCTGAATGAATCTCACTTGGCTTAGGCCCGTGGTTTCTGCTCGCCTCGCCACTCGTGGCGCTCGCGTCGGAGGCGGTTTTTTAGGCACGAGTCAAAGGACCTCGCGAGGGACGCGAGCGTTGTGTTTACACTCGCGCTCTCGTTTCAGTTTGTTTACGACGCCCTTCCGTGCAGGTTGTGTTCTTCGATTTCAATAAAATATGGACTGGTCCCAAAAAGAAATCCTGCAGTTCTTGAAACTCTACCAGGCCGAGCGAATAATTTGGGATCCAAAACAAAATTATGATGCATAAAAATACCCAAAAAGTAAATGATGCGTGGCAAAGTATTTCAGAAGTTACGTGATGACCGCTGGCAGAGCTCGAAGTAAAAAAAAATCCTTATTTTTAAGATGGTCAAGAATCGGTAAATACTTATTAAGGCTAGAGCTGATGCCGCTACTACTTCGACGTCTTCCATCGTTGCTGGCTCAACGCAAACTGAACGCATCGCGAGAGTGTAAACAGGCACTCGATATCTCGCAACAACACGCGAGCTGCGAGGCGAGGTACGAGGCGAGACGCGAGGCGAGAGTGTAAATTAGGTAAAAAATCTTGACCAAAATAATAATAATAATCTTTATTTGCCAGAAACATGGTTACATAGATGGTAGGGTTATATTTTTGAACGACATGTTCCACCGTATATACGGCATGCAAAAATATTGTAAAATAATCTTAAAATAGAAATTTACACACTATAAATTTACACAACATAGAAATACTAACTAATTTATACATTTATTTTTATATAACCTTATTTATCTATTTAAAAGTCTAGCTTAAAACTCTAACATACACCTAATATATAAAGTCTATTTAACATTTTTATATGATATAAATTCCGAAACCGTGTAAAAACATTTTTCTATGAGCCATTTCTTTAAATTGTACATAAAACTAGTAAGAGGCAATTCTCGGATGGTTTTCGGTATTTTATTATATATTTGGATACTCATACAGCTGCTCTTCTTTTTATGTAATGCTGTTGACGTCATTAAGATCTTTAATTTTGTCGGGTCTCTTATGGAGATATTTTTATTGTTACTGGCCTTTTCAAATAATTGAGGGTGCTTTTTCACAAAGATGCCAATTTCATAAATATAAATTGAAGCCGAGAAGTAAGAGTTAATAATTTTAATTTTCTAAATAGTGGCCGGCAAGAATCCAATGGGCCAGCTCTACATATTGCACTGACACACTTCTTTTGTGATAAGAAGGCCTTGTTTACGTCCGTCGAATTGCCCCATAACAAAATTCCATATCTTAGTACCGAGCCAACGTATCCATGGTACGCCATTAAAGTTGTATTTTCACAAATTACCCTCCTAATTTTCTTTAAAGCGTAATAGTCCGAGATCCGTAGAAGAGCGACCTTCACCGATCTGGTTATTGGCTGAAAAGTATTTTATATCAAATTTTGCATGTAAAAATATATATCGCGAATTGGTTAGCAAAAAAAATCCGGTCCAGACCAGGAAAAGTAGAAAAAAATGTATTTGGGTTTTCATTTAACAGTGCATATACGCGTTTAATAAATAAATTTAGTACTAACCGAATGTATGAACCCTAAAAGGTATGTTTACATAGGGTTGTCAATTTTTCCTGGCGTATTTGGTAGGGTTGCCAAGTATACATTCTTCGACTGTTAAGGTGACACTAGTTATATTTATCAATTATTTTAATAGCCAAATATAATATTAAAATGACCGCTACTCCACTGCGAACACGATGATATTGGGTTGCCTACTAAAACTAAAACCTGTCAGAAAAAGCAGTTGGCAATTTTTTTTAGCCTGGACCGGTTTTTTTTACCAACCCAATCGCGATATATTTTATAACATGCAAAATTTGATATAAAATACTTTTCATCCATTAAACAGATCGGTGAAGGTCACTCTTCTACGAATCTTAGACTATAAACAAACCTGTTAACCCGGGTACAAATGTGTTTTATTTGAGCTTTCCAGTTACAATGCTTGTCAAGAATTATACCCAAAAACGTAGTTTCGTCGACCGTTGCTATTTCCTGATTTTGGTGAATTGATTTTGGTCGATAATTATTGATTACTTCTTTATCATTTTTTTATATAAGGGTTTTACATTGTAGAAATCTTAAGTATGTTGGGGAAGACGCCTTCACTGAGGGATAGGTTTGCAATATGGCACAATACTGTTGCGATTGCACTGCCGCTGTGTTTAATAACATTTGTAGATATTGAATCGTATCCTACAGCACTCGTGTTATTTAGAGATTTAATCACCTTCATAATTTCATTTTCAGTACAAAGCCCTAAAAATATAGATGAATCTACAGCTTTAATTAATTTGTAATTTGGTTTATTATTATGAGATTTATTTGTTTTTGAGATATAGAAGTTGTTGAAAATGTTTGCAATATTTATGGGATCAGAGACGGTGTAACTATCATGTATTATCTATGTCATGGTTAATTTTCACAGTATCCTGTTTATCTCCAATTATATCCCAACAAGCCTTACACTTATTGGATGAGTTTGATATATACTTAGTATTTATATTTCTTTTGGAATTATATATACACTTTTTAAATATTTTATTATATGCTATACAATTTAATTTTGAGCTTTCTTTTTTATCTTTATAATATATGTACCTGAGTTTTCTTTTTGTAATACTTGACACTTTGATACCTTTTGTTAACCATTTCGGAGTTGTTATATTTGTATTAGTTTTCTTTTTAATTATTGGGAAACATAAATTATAGAAAAGTAAGTATGCCTCGTAAAATGATTATAGACTCTATTACAATCGATTTCCTTGTAGACCTCATGCCAAGACAAACTTAATAAACTATTTCGAAACTTCAACATATTGTCTTCACTGTAGTCTCGTCTAAATGTATAGAAAAACGACGACTTGGGTTTTTCATAGTTTACAAGGAAAGACAGGGTCTGGCCTGTATTATGATCAGATAAATAAAGTTGATGTACTTGGCCAGTGGCACATTTCATATTGCGAATTATGTGATCTATACAGGTCTGCTGCCGTGTGGGCTCCGATATGTGTGATATAAAATTGTGAGTAAGTAGGAACTCATTAAACATACGTGAAGCGTCATCTTTCTTAAATAGATTTTTTTTTGTGAATAGATTTTTTGCTAAGTAATAATTTGGTAAATGAAATTACGTGAAAAATTTTTTGGGCAGTGAAAATTTGTCAAATTCCTTTCGGTCAAACAAGGGAGACCCGCGGTCTGGACCTAAAATAATTACCAAATATGCCATAAAATTTTGTGAACTATGGCTACGTAATTACGCGTAACCATTAAGAAGATACTATCGTCTTAAAATAGCCAAGCCTTTCTATTATGCCGATTAAATTATTCAGTTCAAGCAATGCTTAACCTACGTTTGCTTATAAAATCCGTAATTATAATTAGCTATATTGATAATTACATGCACAATATTTACTTTCTTAAATCGTAACGTCCATTTTGTTTGTTTTTGCGATTCGCATAACGAGATCGGACACCATGTTTGTGGTGCCGGATCCTATCGAAAGATAAATTTGGAAACAATCTATTCGAAGCTAACCCCATTTCAAGAGTTATTTTAGCGAAAACAATTTAGTACAAGTATAGAGAAGTGTGTGTGTGTGTGTGTGTGTGTGTAATATGTATATATGTGTGAAGCCCCTTGTGTGGCACCTTGTCCGCGGCATAGTTTTATGTGTATACGGCGACTTGTCTGGTCATAATAAGAACGTGTGAACGGGTAATGATAAACACAATAAAAAAATGGCGCTAGGACATGACTGCTAAAAACATAAAATAAAATCGGGGTCCAGAAGTCGTCAAACACGGTTATGTTAAGTGCAAAATCGTCTTGATCAATTCCTTTGTATTTAATACTGAAACGAGAATATAACAATTAAACATAATAGGTTGGGGAAAAAGTTTCTTCGCATTATTTAAGAAAATTCAAAACATTTTTTAACATAGTTTATTTACATTCAACTAAAGTATGTAGGTACCATTTTGTTCGATAACTTTTTGCCATCTTGTAGGTAGGGACATGATCCCATTGCTATAGAAATATTGGGACTTCTGATCAAAATACCGCGACAAGTGGTTTTGGCAGTCCTCTCGTGATGTTGACCTGACACAGCCTAAAGAATTCTGAAGAGACCGAAACAGGTGGAAATCTGAAGGTGCAAGGTCAGGACTATACGGCGGATGCATTAACACCTCCCAATCAAACTCTCTTAATTTTGCTGAGTGGCTAAAGATGTGTGAGGTCTAGCGTTATCATGATGAAAAACCACACCCCTTCTGTTATTAATTCCGGCCGCTTTCTCTCAATTTCTTGCTTTAATCTCATCAGTTGTTCGCAGTAGAGTTCAGAATCGATGGTCCTGCCTGGTGGTAACAGCTTATAATGAATAATGCCCTTCCAATCCCACCACACACACAGCATCACCTTGTTGCGAGTTAACCCGGGTTTTGCCACAGTCTGTGAAGCCTGACCGGCCTTTGACCACGACCCTTTTCGCACGTTCATGTCATAAGTGATCCACTTTTCATCACCAGTTATCAACTTCTTCAAAATGGTTCGGTTTTATTATGTCGTAATAAAGAATCACAAATGAGTACACGGTTCATTAGGTTTCTTTCAGTGAGCTCGTGAGGTACCCAAATATCGAGCTTTTTTGTGTACCCAGTTTTTTTTCAAATGCGCCAAAACTGTTTTGTGGTCAATTCCCAGTTCTTCAGCTACGTCGTAACTACTGATATGCCGATCTTACTCCACTTTTTCAAAAATGGCATCCATTTTATCCGTAATAGGGCGACATTGACTTATATATTACTGCGTAAGGACCGGGCCAACCGCGCGATTAAATGGCACCAGTGCGTTGGCCCTAAAATGTCAGTTTTGGGCCAACGCGACTCAGTCGACATTGGTCCGAGTAAGCGAGTATTGGCTTGTCATAAAAATGCCTAGTTGTGTGGTAAAAGGCTGCAAAAATTACGATACAAAGGTTAAAAAGGAACATGGGATATCATATCATAGGTAAGTAACCTAATATTACTTTGTTGTCATTAAGTTATTTAATAAACACATTTTAAAGTGATATTCATTTTACTATCGAAGACCACGATGGCGGCCATTGTGTGACCGTCATTGAACACGCTAAGTAAACGAAGTAACTTTGTAGGGACGTCATTTTTATTTGTTTTATTTTTGTCTTAAGAACTTAGTGCAAGTAATTTTGGTACTTAATAATATGTTTTATATTCAAAAAGTAATTCAATAAAAAACAATCACGCAATCTGTGAGTTATCCGTCATCTAGCTTCTGGTGAAAATGGATAAGAGAAATCTTTAACACAACGAAATTTCGCCCGCGCTTACGTCCGCGTGAATTTCCGTTATCGTAGATACTAGCCTAGATCCTTTCTTGGGGTTCAAGCTTAGTCTGTACCACATTTCATCAAAATCGGTTCAGTGGTCAAATCGTGAAAGCGTAACAGACCAACAGATAGACAGTTACTAACCCATTGATAATATTAGTATGGAAGTATGGATATGGATATTAGTATGGACGGATGGATATGCAGTAACGAAGTACAATTCAAATATTTTATAACTTACAGATTTCCTAATGATTCCACACGTAAAGAGATTTGGAGTCGCATTATTAGGGAACAACGAAAGGAGCCTTATTTCAAGCCTCATAAAAATACAAGAGTATGCTCTGCTCATTTTTGTGACATAGATGTAGATATCTCAAAAGCCGGACTCCGGAGGCTAAAAGGATCGGCTATACCACGATTTGAGGTTAAGGTATTGGCCTCACGCATACCTATTTATCTGCATTAAAACTAAATATTTTTTACCTAATTGGAATCCTATCTACTAAATACCCTATATTCCTTCTAAATATCATAGTCATTTACAGGTTTGCGAGAATGAAGAACTCCGGCCTTCAACGCCAGCACAAACATCACAAGTAGAGGAAATTGATGTTGATATTAGCGATCTCAATTCAATATTTGACTCGCCAAAGAAACTACACCTAAAAAAAAGAATTGATAGATTACAAAAACGTCAAATTGTTGCAACCAAGAAGATAAAAAATTTAAAGAAGCAGAATGCTCGGTTAAAAAGAAAAAACAAATCACTGACATATATAATTCAAGATTTGAAACAGAAGAAGCATATCACTGATGAAATTGAGTCTGCTCTTGGAACAAACCTTGAAATAATAGAGCTTTATCGACTACAAGTCTTAAAAAACAAATACAATAGAAATACAAACAATCCTACAAAAAAAAAGCGACCATCTTATCTACCCGCCCTTCGAAAGTTTGCTATGACTTTAAATTTTTATTCGCCATCTGCTTATAAATACGTGCGAGGGAAATTTGAGTGTTGTCTTCCGCACCCGAGAACCTTAACCAAATGGTAAGTTAATAAAGACTTACTAGTAACGTAGTACTTATAAGTCGGACGCATAATATGTTCCTTACTTCATAGATTTGATTATTCCCCTTTGTTATAGGTATAGCTCCATTAACGGCGAGCCTGGATTTACACAGGAATCATTTGAAATGCTAAAACTTAAGAGGGATAGTTTGACAGAAAATATTGAATGCTGTCTAATTTTTGATGAGATGAACATTCGACAAGCCAAATTATGGAAAGGTGATAGAAATGTTGGTCACGTAGACATGGGATATGGAGCAATTGACAAAGAAGAGAAAGCTACTAAAGCTTTTGTCATGATGCTTGTGTGCCTTTCTGAAAATTGGAAAATACCAGTCAGTTATTTTTTAGTGCACGGTTTCGCTAGTGAACTTATAGCAAATACTGTTAATATTTGTCTCGAAAAATGTAATTCCGTCGGTGTCAATGTCGAAGCTCTCACATTCGATGGAATTCCAACGAATATAAAAGCTGTGAACATACTGGGTTGCAACATAAGTAATATAGGTCAATTAAAACAACTTTCCCCCACCCTGTCACAAAAGTAAATATTGTAGTTTTTATGGACGCATGCCACATGATAAAATTAGTAAGGAACGTGTTTGAAAAAAAAAAGATAATTTTCAACGAGAGGAATCAGCGAATTGAATGGAAATTTTTGATTCGGCTCTTAAAACTCCAAACAAACCAGCAGCTAAATTTTGCTAATAAATTAACCTACAGACACATATACTTTAGAAACCAGATAATGAAGGTAAAATTAGCGACACAATTATTAAGCCGAAGTGTTGCAAAAGCACTGACACTCTGCAACGAAGTATTACATAGTAGTTATTTTTCAGAAAGCACTGCAACAGTCGAATTCATTAATTTTTTCAATAATATATTCGATATTTTAAATTCTCGCAGATTCAATCAATCCGGAATCAAGAGAGCCATTTCCCAAAAAAATAAAGTGAAAATATTTAATTTTATTGAGCAGGCTATTGCTTACATTAAAGGTCTTAAAATTTTCTCTAATGTGAAACGGATTATTAAAAGACATAACAGACAACCACGAATAGTTTTGATCATTAGAAAAATAAGCATTTTGGAATCCAAAAGCAGAGTAGGATTCTTAGGATTAATTGTGTGCTTGGAGAGTTTAAAAATCCTCTATAAAAATTTAGTTGAGTCGTCGTCTAAATTGAAGTACATTTCGACGTACCGCCTGTCTCAGGATCACTTAGAGCTATTTTTTAGCTTGATAAGAAAGCACGGGGGTTACAACGATAACCCAAATGCTATACAACTTAAAGGAGCGTACAGGCGTTGCATGAATCACTTGTCATTAAAATCGACATTTACTGAAAACAGCATTCCTTTAGACAATTTTCCAATTTTAACCGTGTCATCTGTAAGAGCTATTAATTGCACCACTGAAATGAATCGTCACGAAGAAGAAGACAAGCCCATGAATCAGACATCAACGGATACGTATCATGAGGAAAGGGATGAAGTTTATAACAATAACTGTGCTCTGTTATCGCATACTTTGGATAGTCCAACAGAAAACGTCTTTGGGCACCTAACAGAGAATATAGAACTCATTGTTGGGTATATTGCTGGATGGGTAGCCAGAAGTTTAACAAAAAAGATTAAGTGTGAAATTTGTTTAAACAGTCTAGTTAGTAACGAAAAATTATTTTTTTATAAGCTGATAGAATTGACAAATATGGGCGGACTTTATTTTCCTTCTCTTGATCTGTTTGAGGTATGCTTAGAAACCGAAAAAATATAAGACATAATAATAGATCCCAATTTATGACAAAAAGTGACTATATGTTCCTATCCACAAAAACTTTAGCAAACTTTGTAGGAAAGAGTACATTCACTGTTTTAAACTTGCACTCTGTTGATCAGCCGGCCACACTTAATCATAGATTGCATCTTATTCGGGCCATCATTAAGAAATATATAAATATCAGATTGCATCACGAGTCTATCACAGAAAACACGGGGAAGGGAACTGAGAGGCAAAAATTTAAAAAAATTGTTTTATTTAAAGGACAGTAATTATTGAAATAAAATTTGGTATAATATGTAAAATAAGCTATTTCGTCTTTTTTTAGTTGCTTTTATCCCAATCCCAATACCTTATAAAAAGTTGATTACAATTTCAAATAGGGCTGTTTGAGACAAATTCGTTTTACTTACACGTCTTTGTAACCTGTAAAATATCATCACAAAAAGGAAATCGTTATGTACCTACTTTTATCGGCATGTTAAAATGTGATAAAAGTTATATAGTACGTGCTTACAAGGTTACGTCGTTGACCTATGCAACGCGTCACTCATGAAGTTCGTATTTGTTATGCCACATATGACAGATGTCAATATTTTTGCTTGTATTAAGAAGGCTTGTATAAAATGTTCAGATGGGCGCATCCTTTCTTTTGAAATCATTGTAGGGCGACCAGAGCGACGTGCATCTTTGACATCAAAATTTCCGGATTGAAAACGCTTAAACCAAATTAGTGCTACTCTCACAGACACTGCACTAGGTCCGGTCCATAAACATCGCAATTTTTTTCGCGGCTTGCGTTGCATTTTTACCTTTTTTGTAGTAAAATTTTAAAATGTATCGAATTTCTTCATTAGATTCACTCATCTTGACAGTACGAAAAACAAATAAAAACCACACATTTTCCTAATTTGAATTTGGAATTATGTTCTTTAAAATTTAAACTTTCAATGATACCAAAACCAGCCAGATACAAATAGTATAGCCAAAGAGATTTTATTACAAGTTCATACATACTATAATGCGAAAAGACTTTTCCCCCAACCTACTTTAAAATTTCGTGTTGCAACCAATTCAACCAAGCTTAAATTATGTACAGTCAATTATTTATTTTTCACCTCAGCAGCTCAAACATGCCGCTTTTGCTGCGAGACAACAGTGAACAAAACGCGATTTTGATTCGAGCGTGAGTAAAAGTAGCTTTTTAATTTTTCAATCTTCAATGTCACGAATTGACATTGTTCAGCCATAAATTTGAAACATTCGAATTTTACTGTGCTCTGTCTCTTTCACATGCATATAAAAAGTGAGTGAAAAAACAAACCCCTTCGAATTCAAAATTCGATTTTGGAATTCGACCTCAAAGAAAACACCTACGGCAACGCAAAAAACAAAGATATTTGTAATAAAGAAATTACTTTTTTTATATGTTATTGAATGAATAAATGTTTAATTTATTATTGGATTTTAATAAAAATAAGTCTAATTAATAGTATAAAATTAGTATTTAACCAATACATTTTTATTTAGAATTATAACAATGATACATTTGAAAAATAAACATCAGGAGCGGTATTAAACCGCGATTTAAAAAAGTAGCGGGAATAAAAATTTCGCTGATGCTGATACAGTAGGTATAGCGTAACGTGTTAAATTATATTAATACCTATATAAAATAATCTAAAAAGATGAGTGAAACTAGCGATGATGACTGTACTTTAACACCAGAAGAGTTAAATCAACAAGTGATTATGCAGAATTCAATCTATTCCTGTTCATTCCTATGTCTCCTAAGTAATATGTGTTCTCACTGCTGTGGTGAAAAGTTATGTGTGCTACACGAGAGCAAAGTTTTTTGTATCTCGTGCTGTTGAGTCCCTCACCACGCTCAGGATTCTAACTTTGATTCACTCGCTACGCTCGTGAATCAATCATAGAATCCTCCGCTTGCTCGGGACTCAAAATCAGCACTCGAAACAAAAAACAACTTTGCTCTCTTGTTGCACAAATAACTATTGTCAACAGTCGCCACTCAATAATAAGGCAAAATGTATATTCTTATCGCCAGCAGCACTGCACTTATGGCAGTGCAAGATAAACGGTTCACAAATGGATTTATTTGAGCTCTCATACAGCCAGCTTAAAACAAAACTAGGTGGTATACATTTGAAGCTCTTTACCTCGCACTTGAAGTTTCAAAAGCGCATGATACACCTTTAGTTTGTTCATTATTATAAAGTCTTGTGTTTTTTTTGTTGTGATTCATTAGATAATAAAGCCGAATAAACACAAAGGGTAAAGTGGGCGAATAAGAGAAAAAGCTACAACGAAGACAAATAAATAGAAACAAGACTATCAATAAAAGGAATATAAGTTTATCAAAATAAACCATGTTGGTACCTTTAAAACACGACATATACAATTATTTTATTAATATCCACAACAAAGTATTTACCAATTACTCTACCATTGAAAGTCAATCTACCTCTAAATAATTCATCCGTCGACTCTACAAACGATTGCAATCGAAAGAATCTTGTACTCCTTAAGCACGTACTGTTCCAAGATAAGTGAAGAGCGTTTTCTTTGCTCTGGCAACAAAACGACTTCTTCTGTCAGACCTGAGTATGGTCAAAGATGAATATCGTTGCGCCGTATTTTTAGATATCGAATTCTAAGTAGTAAGAATTAATTGTAAGCGCCATTAAAAAAAAAAGAGAGAAACATGCAACCCTATGCTATTAATACGTACTAGAGCTTAATATACCGCATCCCAGTTCATTACTTAACAAAGTTCGAAGTCGTGGAATAATCGTGTGCAAATTTAATTCGGCCCCTGAGTCAGCGTTTCCGATCGATGAATGCTTAATGCGTTGTGATTGGAACGTGTTGTGGGACAGTTTAAACTTCATTGGGTTTATTAGCATTCACGAATATATGCAATTTGTTTTTAATTTTCTAGCAAGAATTAAGAGAATATAAAACTATAGCTTGTGCTGTTTATTCAGTGAATCATTGCGGGCGTCTTGATATTAATATCTACACCGAGTAGCAAAGCAAGCAACAGGAATGCTTTCCCTCTCTTTAGAAGATGGTAGCCATAGTAGGTACATTTACATATAAACAGAAATGCCATTGCTATTTAGCAGAATAATACTGATATTGCTATGTAGCAATAAACGATTATAGATTACAGCATAGTTTTAAAAGTTATGAAGTGATGATGAATATGCGAAAGATTCGAATGATGTATCTTGTAAAATACAATTTTACGTACTTTATCTACCTAGCACTTTACTCGTTAGAGCAAACCCCACACAATTTTACCCTTCAAATATATTGAAGTCTAGAAATAGAAAAACTTGAATCATATAGTGGAAATAATCAATTTTGTCGGCGCCGGCGAGACGAAAGTTTCATTGTTTTGTCATTCAATACAATACTTGTGGGCCTTGTGGGAGTTCGTGGGGTTCTTTTTATCAACATCGTCTCAGGAGCTAAGTCTATGAAACCGGAGACACGCCCCAGGACCGCTGCGCAGTGCTATTGTATTGTACACGCAACAATATTGTATACGCACATGTGTGCGTATACAATATTGTTTTTGTTGTTTCCTTGGCGTTTAGATATTTTAGAGAAAAATATCTAAACGCCAAGGAATATTCTATTGCACTCTTACAAAGATTGTTAAGATTTAGGCACTTCGGGACCAATGTTGAATTTTGAAGGAGGCCATGTTAAAATTTCAACGCTCGGAGGGCCTAGTGCGAGTTTGCACACGATTGTCACGGTGACGATAGCCTAGTCGACGGGAACAATTTCCATACATTTTCTAAAAGCGCCCCCAACGGAGAGCAGCGATCGAAAGAGACCGCTGGGAGGCGCATTTAGAAAATGTATGAAAATGTTATTGTTCCCGACGACAAGGCTATCGTCACCGTGACAACCGTGTGCAAACTCGTACTAGGCCCTCTGCTGTGATGTTAATACTTGGCGACTATTGCAAATAGACGAGAGTGTCATCAAACTCTTTAAAATGGCTTTATTTGCATAAAATGTGTCATGAATGTTAACATGGTAGAATAACATGAAAATTAAAGAAAATATTTACAAATCAAGTCAGCCATTGAAAATATTTATCTTAAATCGTATTTTTCGTGTGGAACATTCAGCCTTCTGTCCAGCAATTAGACGGTTCAATTGAAAATTGACAATAGGCAACAAATCGATATTGTTTTGTCCGACGATTAATGAATTGCTTTTGTGTCTATTCATCTCGCGGTGAACGGGGTCCGTTCGCGATATAGGGCTATGTGAGTTGTTTTTATTTAAAGTGTGGTTTTTTTTATAAACTAATTAATTTATATGTTTCTTATAGCGTCACGTCTGAATTCCCGAAGGGATAGGCAGAGGAGTAATATTACATTCACATTTCGCTATATAATTTATAGGTCCCACGCACAGACTATATTGTACTAACGTACATTCTCTGTCTACGGTACAGACGGAGCACTCCCATAGATTAAAACTGGACTGTAATAGGCTCACATATCATAAATGACAGTTGTTTTTTTTTCATCGGTAACGTTTCGGGCAATGATTAAGAACGATTCAGTCTAATTTTTCCTAGTAGGAAATATCCATTTTACCTACTATTTTAAGTTAAGAAAGGGCATTTTAAAAATAAAACACTGCTTTTTTACTTCGCTTTATTTTTTATTTAGTTTTAAATTTATTTAAAGCTTTACATTGCATTACAGGTAAGGATTTGTTTTGTAGTCAGAAGACATCCATGCCTTTTAATATTTAAAGACGAACTTTATCGCACGTTGCAGAAAGAAACCTCTTCTCGAAATGCTTTTGGCACACAAACTGTTTACGAAGTTCCTGGAAACTCAAGCTTCGCAATCTTTCACAATTAATGGACTGCAACCACTTTTTGAGTCCTGTCTCACTTTTTGGAAACATGGGAAAACTGACGTCCTTTCGTCTACTAGCACATGTCGCAACACAGCACTTGTTGTATATGATGATATCACAGCTTCAGAAATTGAGAGGATAAGTTACAGAAATAAATAAACGCAAAACTTCACTCGATCAACTTTGTTGAAACTAATATTGCTGTTGACAAAACTGTCATAATTGTCAAAACTTTGACCAATTGACAGATTAGCAGACATGGCGGTAGGTTCCAAGGGTTGGGGGCGGGAGGTAACTGTCAAATAAGATAATTGTGAGTCCCATAGACTAAGGTTGAAATATATTGTATGAAGATTACCTGCCGTGGTCCCACGTAATAGGAGGCGAGTCAATTGCCGTTACCGGGCACATTGTCACACTCCGTGCTGCTAATGGGAATTTGAAAAAACTCAATAACACTTTTGCTCAACCCGGGATACCCTATCCACTGGACCACAGAGGAAGTCATTTTAAGTCATTTTAACAAAACTTTCTTCACTCGCTTAAGTAGCGGTTATCGTGACAAAAGGTGGTAGTTATTCTATACCCATAAGCTATATTACTGCAAAGTTCTATCGAAATTCGCTTATTAATTTTTGCGTGACAGAGTAACAGACATCCATGAATGTTCACCAACTTTCGCGTTGGTATTGGAAAGAAGCGCGACTTTGATGTCGCGGTGGGAAAACCTTTTTGCGGGTTTCCACCAGGTTTCTAATTCAAAGAATTCAGTTCAGAGCCTGTTACACTATGAGTATGTACGACTTCCGAGAGATTTAGCCTAAGAAAACACCGCGGCATCACTGCCCTGCTCTCACTTTACTTAGCGGCGGGGTAGCTCTGAACTACACAGACAGTGCGGTAAATCATGCGGAATCTCGCCAAACCTGGCGAATGGAGAATGGTAAAATTTTCTGACTACTTATTTTTTATTACAAAGGAATGACTTATATTTACTGCCATTCACATGACTATTTCATTTTAAAAACCGACTCTTGCGGCTATGGACTTTCAGTAAAGACCACTTGGGAGCGTATTTGAAAAATATATGGCAATTGTTCCGATTAGGAAACGACACGAAACTCGAACTCAGACTAGACTACTCAGACGTGGGGGGTTTAGTCCGAGTTTGCACTCGATTTTCGCGGTGACTTGTCGACACAATGCCCACACATTGTCCTACAGCGCCCCCTGGCGCTCTCTAGTGATAGATACTATCCGCTAGGGGCGCTTTTAAAATGTCTTAAAATGTATAGTAATTTTTCCCATCGACTCGTCACTACTAGTCTCGGTGACAATCGTGTGCAAAACTCGGACTAGTCATCCAGGGGTCTAGTACGAGTTTGCACTCGATCGTCACGTTGGACGATAGCCTAGTCGACGGGAACAATTTCCATACATTTTCTAAAAGCGCCCCTAACGGAGAGTAGCGATCGATAGAGTCCGCTCAGGGGCGCATTTAGAAATTGTATGGAAATTGTTCCCGTCGACTAGGCTATCGTCCACCGTGACGATCGAGTGCAAACTCGTACTAGACCCTCAGTTATGCAGCTAAAATATATGTTGTAAATGTGAATTAGCAATTTAATACAACGCCCTCTGTTCATCACAAGAAATAACTGCAGGATCCTTTGTATTCGTTCGTAGTTACGAAGTTAAATTTCATAATGAAGGACTCGGAACTTGCCCAATCTACCTTTGCACTGTTATGTACCCAAACTACTTTAGCACTTATTTTTATAAAAGTGGTAAAACGCCCTCTGTGTGTGACATAATACAACTGCAAGGTTCTTACCAACGGGCTATGGCAATATAACGACATCTCTTGTCGAATAGAATAAGCGCTTATCCCGTAATAATTTACAAATTTATTTAAAATATTCTTTGTGCTGACTTTGCAAAGGATATAATAATTTATATCATAGCCCTTTGTCTTTATCCATATATAACCACTAATACCATATTTTTATATTTTACGATAATAAATTTAATTATGTACCCTAGTGATCTTACTATTCCCCACTAGATGTCGCTGTACAGTGAAGTAATTTTATGCAAAAAATCAAAGCGGTCGACGCCCTATTTATTTTTCGCTCTTTTTAATACTTTTCATATAATTGCATTTCGAGTCATATTTCTAACGCCACTAGGGCAATAAACGAATAAAACTATGTGGACAATTTGGCTGCCGCCTGTCGTAGTCGGAGCTATGAATAACCGACCGAACTAAATAGGCCGCATATTGCAAGCACCCAATTATTAGCCGTTAGCGTGTTAGTCTAGTGGTTAGTGCCATGGACTGCTTACGCCGTAGGCCGTGCGTTCGATTTCCACCCCGGACAAATCTTTGCGTGACGAGTACAAATATTTGTTCTGGGTTTGGGTGTCAATCTTTAAGGAGTATGGCTGTATTAATCATGTTTATCAGATATCTGAGGGTCTAGTACGAGTTTGCATTCGATCGTCACGGTGGACAATAGCTTAGTCGACGGGAACAATTTCCTTACATTTTCTAAAAGCGCCCCTAACGGAGAGTAGCGATCGATAGAGACCGTTAGGGGGCGCATTTACAAAATGTATAGAAATTGTTCCCGTCGACTAAGCTATCGTCTACCGTGACGATCGAATGCAAACTCGTACTAGACCCTCTGCTTGCCTTAATACATGCTCCGCCTAGTGTGTAATGAAATGGCTGTAGCACTGCGTCACAGTAGCCAAAGTTAATAAATTGAAAATAATTAGGCCAGAAAAAGAAAACACCTCATTTAATCAATGCTATACCAGTAACCGAAGTGCCAAAATTCCAGGAACAACGATACGAACTTGCGCGTTACTACGACGTCGTAGATAAATCGTGAAGCCTTCAACCAAGATTGGGATTTGGAAGCGGCCGTTGACTAAACAAATTATGATCTGGAAGGGGATGGGTTAAAAGATTATAAAAAAAAAAAATTGGGATGAGGAGTCGAAGGTTTTTTGATTAGAATAGAGTCCATTTCCTACGCTTAAACAGCTTTTCAGCTCTTTCAGTAGATTAGGTACTATTTTGCCGATATCAATAAAATTAAGCAATCGATAGGTAAGAGCTTTCATCTTGGAATCAATGTCAGGGGAGGTAGTTGCCTATCGGTGATCATAATAGGCACATAGGTATTTGATAAGTACAATCGTTTGCTTTTAAAATCCGCAAATACCTAGTTCCTAATCTACTAAGCATAGTAGAATGCATTAGCGAATCCCAGGTAAAAGGCCAACCCTTGGCTCCTACCTCCTACTCCCAGAATATAATGGAGCTTAGTATTACAGTAACAGTTCCAAGGTAACAGCTATGCAGCTGTCATATACTTAGGAAAGAAAAAGAACGGATAATGAGGACCATGACGTGAAATTAGGCATCCACAACTGCGTCCGAGTTTGCACACTAATGGACCGTATTTAAGTTGTTCGTCGATAGGAGGGCTGCTACTGCCAATGGCGGCCACTACTAAACGATGTAAACCAAGGTGTTTTTTAGAAAATAAAAATGATTCGAATGTGATCCATTGGTGTGCAAATTCGGACCAGGCCATAGGATAAGATAAGTTCATATCATGTCACCACGTTCAGATATGAAATCAACCTCCTTTCTACATAATTGAGTAGCCACTAGTTTCATTAAATATTTAATATTATCGCGATATTTCAATTTAACTTAAGCAATCACCTCTTTAATACCTTCTCCGAAATGCATTGACACATACCAATTACAATTATATATTATTTACCTAATAAGAAAACGCAATCATCATAACGGCAATTCATCCACCATTTAGTTGCGCAAAATGCAATAAACTGACAGCAATTTAAATAAATACTGACAGTCAAACTGTCAATTACATTGCCGCCATATTGCGTTCGCGCCGCCTCCCAGCATCAGCCAATACGCATGCGTCGCATCCTGCACATAATGACATGCGAAATTACAGCTCCGGGCAAAATATACAGTGGACTAAATTACGTAGCGTTTATGTAAAGTTGTGGCCCTATTGCAATAGCTATGTGTTTGAAAATATACTAATTTGTATAGTGATCAGACTAGCATTACTTTTAATTATTGAGTTAATATTAAAAGTTATATACCTAAGTTCAGTGCTTTTTAAGTAATATAGTAAATAGTTTGTAGCTCTTACATAATATGCACAGTAGAGTTTTTGAAGTACAACTTATAGAAAAGTAGCTATAAATAAATAATAAACTTTGGACTTATTCAAGAGTTTCATATTATTATGAGCTTACTAAAGAAATTGAACAACCTGATAGAGAATAGGTACAGAACGGAAAGATTGAAAAGCCAAAGTACTTATATTCTAGAAACATTATCTTTAGAAAATAGTACGATGGACCTATCAGTATATATTTCTCTATCAGTTGTTTCATATTAGACTACGTGTATCTATTATAAATTGCTACTAAACTGTGTCAACCATCATAAATACGTACATATTAGGTACACAACTATATTGTTACATAAATATATTATGATGCTTGTAAAGTGGTCTCTGTGTGTTTTATTTTCATTTCTATTTCGGATAAGTTGTTGACAGTTATAAATAACAAATACTTGTGCCGGACAACATAATTAAATCCATATTAACAAATTACTGCACCTGTTCTTTGAGTCCTTTGCTTAAAATATTTATTTTGAAGGAAAAATAAATGCTGTATCGTCTGGAACTGGACAAACATTTGTTTGTCCAGTTCCAGACGAATACAGCATTTCTGCCTCCTACGCTATGTTACATATTACCAATAACTCATAACTTTAGTAAAATGTTACCTATACTTACGTATACAAAATAATAGTTGCACCTTGCGTTACCACTTTCTACGAAAAGTCGCAGGCCAAGCTCGAATGCAGCTAGTTACAAAATAAAAACACTTCTTATCTTCTCAAAGCGTTGTTTTCGCTGCTTGCGTAATATGTAGCGCTCTAACTGATATTACCATCGACAGTGATAACCAACCACAATGAACTCAACGCAATCGTGAAAGGGTATCCCAAATAAAATTAATAATAAAATCAAACATTATCTCACGGAGACGGTAGCCTTAAGCTCTAAAAGGCTAACTCCTTTCATCATTAGTCCAACTAGTCTGTGTCTCCTCGGGCAAATTGCTTTGTAATTTTGTCCACAAATGACATTAATGACATGTATCGAGAGTTGGAATGTCATTTTGTAAATTGCGGTGCGTTATTATTGATATAATTGGTTGGGGTCACGCAGTGTAGGAATGTTGGCTTTTTACCTCTCATTAGAATCGGGTGATGTCTTGTCTTTACCAATATTTTTGTTCAGATAACTACATTATGAGTAATAATCGAGTAACTAAACAGGCTGCCTTCATCCTGGGATGTCAGCTTTCAGCTGCTTATTTTTCGGAGTAACATTATTATGTACTTATCTGTAAAATTATCCAAAATATTGACTGGCAAAACAAATAAGAAGAGAACTGCTGGCAAAATTTTTAATTATATTTGAGACTAATGTAACTCTCAATCTGTAATCCTTTCGAGTCTGACAACTCAACTCACGAGACGGAATTTGAGAGTACACGCAGGTATGTTTTGGCGAAAATACTTATTTATGCAGTATAATAATTGTTTCGATAGCTAGTATATGTTGAAATTGACTGCCGTAGCCAAAATTCTATCTAGAAAACGTAATTATTATTGTTTACCGTTATAATAAGATTTATATCGATCATTACAATTTCGAGGAGTTATCACAATAGTCTCAAGGGATTGGTGTTGTTAATATTTATTTGTTCACATCGTTGGCGTCTAGCTATCACAATTGTTAGGGAACATGATATTCTAAGTAGAAAGTAAGAATAATTATATCTTTACCGATGTTCATTATATACGTTAAATAATTTTATTACCGACTAGCGGTCCGTCTCGGCTTCGCACGGGTTGACATTTACTTTAAATTGCTATCTAATATTATTTAGAAATAAATATAGCCTATGTCACTCAGAGATAACGTCGCATTGCAATGGTGAAAGGTTTTTAAAATCGGTTCAGTATTTTTTTAGTTTATTCGTTACAAACATACAAAAATACAAATCTTTATTATATTAGTATAGATATTTGACTTGGCGCCATATACAGCATGCAATTTTCAATGACTACGAAACATTAAATTTTTATTATAAATTTGTCTATTCAGGTTTAGAACCTAATTCTACCAAGCAATCATTAACGTCACTGTATAATTTGGAACGAGACTGCTGAATGTTGCTAGTTAAACAACAAAAAAAGTAAAACCCGACTAGTTCCGCAATCAAATCGCCGAAGACAATCAAAGCACAAAAAAGTCAATTAGTCCGTCGGACCAACGACGTTAAAACGCGAAACCTAATAGCAATCATATATCAAGTCTTATCGGCTGCATAATGAGTACATGTCCAACTATGACAGTTTTAAGTGTTTGATCCGCGATTTTGATGAAACTGGTTCACAATGTAAGTTATTTGAAAGAGTATGCAACTCTCTTGCTAAGATTCATTTTAATCTGTTGCGCTATAGTTTTGAACCGAGCATTTATTGGTGCTCACTTATGAGATCGCAAGCAGTTATTTCGTAACCAAACACGCGCGTAAGAGATATCTGGCGCGTATCTCTCCTCCTAGACATCTTAAAGTAAAAAAAAAACAGAAAAGACTGCATGCTTAATTGTTCGTTAACTCGACTTCCTTACGTCAACTTCTTTAGGTAACCAATCCATCTATACATTTGCCAATTATTTCTTGTATTAAAAAGACTCAGATATAGTGTCATTCACAAAAGTTATTATTATTTTATTATTATAGTCTCACGCCTGTATCCCCGCAGGGGTAGGCCGAGGTGTAATATAACACCCACATTTCGCCATGAATTTTTAGGTCCCACGTAGTAGGAGGCGAGCCTATTGCCGTTACCTGGCACATAACCAGACTCCGTGCTGCTACTGAGAATTCGGAAAAACCCAGTAACACTTTTGCATGACCTGGGAATCGAACCCAAGAGTCGATCAGCAGTCGCATACGCTATCCACTGGACCACGGAGGCAGAAAAAATATTAAAAGAAAAACAAGTAGGTATATTACTTACCTAAATGATGTTCCGATCCGAAACAAAATCCGGTTTCTAATTTGACTATTATAAGTACGTGTTATAAAAGCCACAGTGAATATCGAGATCCATTAATTAATCACGCGGGTCTAAATGAACGTCAAATACGTGACCCAGGGAACACTTTCACTGATGGGGTAGCGCAACCATTTATCTTTCTACAAATGTATGAATTAAACATGCCGTTACAAGGCTTTTTAATGTTAGTAAATTGATCATATCATACAAAATAATTTAGCGGGTCTTAATAGTGTAAAATTAACCTATTTAAAGAATAAATACTTATTTATATCTTAAATAAGCGTCTTGCACAAAGCGTGGCGTCGGAGAGACCTGGAAGAAATTGCTTTTAGTGAAATGTTTTGAATTTGAATTGCATGTTTGTGTGTCCTATGACAAAACATAATGCGGTTTGCATATCTAAAGATTATATATTTGATATCTATGTTTTACTTACAAATAATGGTTTGATTTGATTTAATAAGCCTGCACATTGCATTACTCGTACGTGGTTCGGGTGCCCACTCAACGAATTGAGATTTTCTTAAAGGAACACTTTTGGCCGAAAGGTGTTGCGTATCGGCGTTTTCATGGGAGGTTAAGAAATAACACGAAGCCTAACATGAAAACAGTGTAAACAACAACACGCATTTCGTTTAATAATTATATATTTTTTGTATATATTTTTCTACCTGAAAATAAATGTTTTTTTTATTATTACTTTCTATTGAAACTTTACTCACCCTGTATAATGATATGCGCAATGGTATACAAAAAGCATTATTTATGTATATAGCTATTTATAAAAAGTCGTATTATTATAGTACAAAACGTTCACATTTATTAAACACATTAGGTAATACGCTTATCGTATTGCAATGCATGCAATAAATAAATGAACTACATATGTATTATTGTGAACTGCATGCCTCACGATGTTCAATGAATCAAATGACTGTCTATAATGTAATTTGCTTATCGATAACACAGATAACACAATACCTTATTAATGTGTTATCTTTGAAGGTTACGAGACTGTCAGTGTAGGTTCGTTTTTAGATGATGTAACATAATAATATTATAAAATAAGGCTCTGAACTACAATTTACACGCGTTTTATTGGAGTAAAAGTTATTAAACAATATAATTATCATTAAAGATAATTAATATAAAGATTGATTTATTTGTGAGAATACAGTCAATAAGGTCTTACAATGTAATTGTGTTCATGATATTCTTCTGCATTTGTAGTGTACAAATATAAGTGTATAAGTGTACATAATATAAGTGTACAAATATTTAGTGCATACAAAGATTATAGTATTCAATTCAATTTAAGTTAATTGTTTCATAAAAAATTACACAGTACATAATGTCATTATTATACAATTTTAAAGTCATTGTACATTATAATGATCTTTTTGTAAGTAGTTATAGACATTAACGAGAGCGAAGAATATAAATATGACAAAGACAGTCAGTGTAGCGAATTGTGACTACATGTGCTGTTTGCATTTACTTCAGAAAATATTTGTATTTATCACAACAAAAATTCCAAATTGGTAACCTCATTTCCATTCTTCATTAAATTTTAAATGATTTAAACGTTTACTCGTACCTAGTCCAATAAATGGTCAATTCACCCTACTTCAGTCTATTACAAAGTTCGACAGACAGGTCGACGCCAACAATTGAAGTGGAGGCCGTTTTCTAAGAACCTGACTCATACACATTCACTATCACAGTAAACTGTTTTTTACCAGTTACACCATCAATACCATATCCATTGTAAAATCTTTTATAGTTTATTTATGTGGTGGCTGAAGGAAGAAAGGTAATAATCAAAGAGTCATTAGTATATTTTATTTATTTTTAGGTTAGTATGTTGATTAAAATTGATTGACGACCTTCCTTATTTTTAAGAGGCCTGGGACAACTGGGAACGTTTGAAATAGATATTGACGCTAGAAAATGCTTACGTAAACTTCAAGTGACAGGCGCAATTTATAAAAGTGTGCCGTCGTTCTTTAACAGAGGGCACATAAAGCCATCGGTGCCGGTTGCCGTCTCAGGACAAAAATCGGTAGGCTATGTCGGACGCCTCTAGGCGCACACACAGTTGGACACGCATTCACTTATTGATTAGATTTAGGCCACGTCTTATTATTAATCCATACTAATATTATTGGCGATGCAAAGATTTTGCACGCGCCTCTAACGGCGAAATTTAGAAGTTGTCTAAGTACGACACTTTTGACAGCTTTCAATACAACTTTGCTTCGAGTGAAAAGTGCAAAGAGTCGTACATAGACAACTTCTAAATTTCGCTGCTAGAGTCGCTGGTTAGTCGTAGCATCGCCAAAAGATGCCAAAGTGCCTTTTCTGATTATTCGATACCTAGTTCTTATATCACGTCGCAACAGAGTGATGCTTGACTATAATTTTGTGTTTATAAAATCACCTGATTAATTATCCGCTTCGTACATAGATCAGATAAATTAACTGCAAAAAATTAAATATTTTCTGCTTATTTGATAACTGTTGCATACCAACTCTTTGATAGGATAAATAGATCATTATATTTATTTAAAGAGCTAAACATTATCCGCATTTTTATATTAAAAGATAAGATAACGTCAGTGAAATTTATTTATCGCCGGGATCGCGGCAAAGTATGATAAAAGAGATTTGCGTGAACGCGTCGCTGTGAGACGTCGAGGACACCATGATGGTTTTATTGAGTAGAGACCCGTACGACACTAGAGAAGTCCTACATAACTTCTTTGTCAGCCTGAAACTCAAATCACAGAGTGGCGAAGGGACAGACCCGAAAAAAACTGTTTGAAACTCAGAAACAAAATAGAGGTGCTAACTTATGACGGGCAGATTGTAATGAATCTGTTGAATTTCATGCAGCATGATTGATAGCCTAGAAATCGTTGATCGGCTGATGTTTTAGTGCCGAAATAGCTGCAGTAACATGAACGATAAAAAATATTGAATGATGAGTGTACATTACAAGCAACTATGTTGCACCTATTAGTTTCGTCTATTTGTTATAAAAAGCAACACTTGCTTTTTATCATCGATTGTAATCTTTCGATTGCAGCCGAAGTGTATTTTTATCATAATAATGTAAAGGAAATAATTATGCCTTTCATTTTTTTTAACTGAACATTTTTTCTGTATCCTTAACAGATATTTTAAAATTATACATCATCATGCGCCATCTCATCTTTCCAGCACAGCAGGTTGTGCGGGCGCTGCTGCTGCTTCAGCAGAGACCCTCAAATGGCGCAAATATGTAAATCTTGTAGGAGATTATGTATTTGAGCCGTTTGGGGTCAAAACCTTGGGGCCATGGGGTCCGATCAGTCTCTTTGCGAGATCCCTTTTTAGGGATCTCGCAAAGAGACTGATGGACGCCTCGGGTGCCCAGAGGGCTGGCACGTATTTAGCACAAAAGATAAGCATTGCTATACAACGAGGCCATAGTTTTATATCTTATTTTGTGTGTTGATTTTCTTGTATTATTTTTTTTTCTTATTGTGCTTTCTATTGTGCGTGTTTGGAATAAAACTATTTTTACTTTACTTTACTTTTTTTTACTAGTAAGCGGACCGCGTGCTTGGATGCAACCGGGATAACGCTAGGACTTTATCCCGGTTGCGTCCAAGTGCTATCACCAACTGACGGTGGTGACTGTTGAAAACTATTTTTGGATATATTTATTGAATATAACAACATATTAACATAATTATTTTGAGTAATATTCTTAATTAGTAGGTATAGGTACATATACCAATATAGGTAGATAATATATGTGTAGGTACCAACTGCGGTTGGACATGAAGAGCAGAAAATCGAGATCAGTAGTGTGCCGTCGGAGAAGGCTATATCCCGCGGTGCTGATGATTACGGTTACTTTAAACAAATTTTTAATAAAGCGTAGCGTGGCGTATTTAAAAATTACGAAAATAAACGATAAAAATGAAGAATGTGTCGAAAAATTTCATAGCATGCCCAGAAAAGTAACCCAAAAGCTTTATCACGTTGAACGCTTATTTTCAACGTAAAATATGACTCACGCTCACCAAAATAGCTTCTTTAGATACCTAAGTAATTCAATAGTAAAAAAAAATATAACTACTATTACAAATGCATTTGGAGTTGCCTCTTCTCTTTACAACAATAACCCAACACTTCCTAAGATAGTCATGATAAAATGTATGACTTACTTCATACTTCCATGGGTCAATGCAATGCCACAGTTGAATATAGTAAAGGAACAGTCGGCAACGACATTTAGTGGAAAGGTCAAGGTACACAGCGATCTGTAAATTAAAGTAAAGCTTTAGAAAAGTCCATAAAATCATTCCAATTCTTCTTTGCCAAATTAGACAATAATTGACTTTTTAATAAGCTTGTGCATATAATTACAAAGGTCAGGTGACTATACGAGACCTCTGTCATCTAGTTACTCATGAATTAAGGACACTTAAAAATAATATGAGGTTCAATTGACACCTAGCCGTAATTTATTTTTGAAGAAAGTTTTCCTTAAGATTTTCTTTTAAAAATATGCATAAGAAAACAGGCCTTGTCTAGCCCAAGCAAAAGGGTTATACGTCCCCATACATCTTGCGATGCCCTTGGCGATAAAACTGATTTGAACAGAGTCACGAGTAACAGATATTTAAAGATTTTTTCACAGGCGAGCATAAGTGATAGACACATTAGTTATAAGGCAAAGCTTGCTCACCAGATAGAAGTAATAATACGGTAAAAATTCAGTGCAATTTTCTGTAGGAAGATGCGTCGTTCTAAAATATCTGCCTATCATACGGCATCTGGGGGCCAATGTTCTTAATTATATTTGTTAATACATCGAATATTGAATTCAGCGGTTAGTCGATTAAAATTAATATGTATATGTAGCTTGATATCTGTTTGATATGAATACTGCAAATAAGAAGCTACTAAAATTAAAAAAAAAATAGCAAAGAATTTGCCTGAACCTAAAAAAAAAACTTTTAAAGAAGTCGGCTGGCGTAGTAAAGACAGCACCTATTATTGCTAACATCAGTTCACTCAGTTACGCTATCAAGTGGTGCCCCCAAAAATATATCATCATATCAGCCAAAAGACGTCCACTGCTGGACATAGGCCTCCTCCAAGGCGCTTCACACAGACCGATCCTGAGCCACCCGGATCCATCCGCTGCCCGCAACCCCAACAAGATCGTCCGTCTACCTTGCGGGAGGCCTACCTCTGCTACGACGTCCTGTGCGTGGCCGCAAAATATAACATAAAATTTAAGAACTAAGTTTGCTGGATCAGCTAATTTGTGTAATAAGAAGATCATAGCAAATTATATGGTATCCAAACCATTGGGGACCAAAAAAAAAAAAAAATTCCTAGAAAAAGAAAAATAAGTAAAATATACATAATTATGGAAGAATCATTATATATCTCTACACTATTGTAAATGTCTTGAAACTTAGAGGTTGTGCCTGCAATAACAGCATTCCAAAATAGCTTAGTAGACATCATCACTCTGAAAAACAAGTCACCAGTTTTAGCAAGAATGGTTCTCTCTCGGAATAAAAGGCGGTCAATAGGTGAGTGAGAGCGTTGCAGGACAAATCAACTATCCATCCTCAATCTCGTTACTGTGCCTATTATTGCCGTGTATGGATATTATCGTCATGTTGGCCGAATGTCAATGAGACTTAGTTACTGGCCTCCAGGTGGAACACTGACTCGTATGCTGCCCACAACAAAAAAAATATTTTTAACCAATTTTCTCCATAATTCATTTATAAATCATACAGACGTTTAAAATAAATCGATGCTCATTTCGCATGTGCACGGAAAACCCCACCCAGTTTCATGTTCAAATAGCGTGTTTATAGGTGTGTACGTAATTATATCTACTAGTAATGTATACATCGATAACATGGATATTCGTTTGTATGTGTGGAAATGATGACGTCATCAGGCTACTCGCACTTGACCGGTTTAGTGGAAAGCCGCGGCGAAGGCCGTTGGAGGAACGATAGTGATCTAAGCTGACCTATATGCCGGTAGCCTCATTATGTGACCTGTGGTCAGATCGCGTGACGTACTGGCCCGTATAACTTTTATGGCCCACTATATAATTGTGCTATGGTTTAATTTTTTGCGTAAAGCATTTCGGACCGTGAAGAAAATACTTGCATAGAATATTTCGAAGTAACTAGGCAAATTACTGCCTTAAAAATATGACAAAGATAGCATGGTTTTCCTTTTTCCCTTCTCAGATTAGGTAAAAACAGGTTTCCCTTCGGTTTGCAACGCGCGAGTTCCTGAAATTTATTTCGGAACTTTAATTCAACTTCAATATCCACATTAAAATGTACAAATTAATTAATATTTTATGTACATAATATATTTATTGCTCCCGTAGTATGTTTGCATTTACGATAATGAAGTCGGTTTAGAAGGAAAACGCAGATTGGTGCAAGATGCTATTGACATAACTATGTTATGTAACTTTTGCATAATACGTTATACATATTTATTGCCACGAGAACAGATACTGCTAATTGTTTAGTTAAACGTAGCGTAAGAACAATACGTTAATGTAAATTTGTATAGGGACTTATCTGAGGACTATTAGGTATTATTTTAAATTTGCACACAATTAAGCAAGTAATGACGACCGGTTGACGCAGCGGGAGTGTAAGCGACTGCTACGCCGAAGGTCGCGGGTTCGATTCCCGCTCAAGTCAAACATCTGTGTGCATGGAACATGGATGTTTGTCTTGTTCTGGGTGTTTCTATTGATAATATGTACGTATTTGCAAAAAAAGAATAATAATATGTATGTTTCTCCGTTATCTAGTACCCATAGTACAAGCTCTAAGTTTGGGACTAGATGGTGTTGTGTGTGTGGTAGAATATTATTATTATCCTTTATTCAGCATTAATAAAATTTTAGTTACATTTTTAAATATATAATTTACAAAATAAAAATACATTTAAAAATATAAAATATACCGTGGGATCCCACCAGCAACGGGCACAGGGTCCAAGCTGCCGGTGGTTAGGGCTCCAGAGACAGGAACTTCCTCACAATACGTGCCGTGTCAAGAAGTACTGCCTTCTGCAACAGGCCATTGACCCAAGCACCCAACGCGAGCCTCTTAAGGCGACGGTCGAGGCTCTTGGCTATTAGACCATTAACGGCCACGACTACCGGCACAATAATTGCCGAGTTCACTTCCCACATGTCGACAATCTCGTGAGCCAAGTCCAGATATTTAATCTGTTTGTCTTTCTCGGCTTTCACGAGATTCTCGTCATGAGGAATGGTGACATCAACAATTATTGCGAGGCGCTCAGATCGATCTATCACCACAATATCAGATTTGTTGGCTACAACAGTCCTGTCTGTGACGATAGATCGATCCCAGTACAATGTGGCATGGTCATGTTCGAGACCTGGCTCGATGTCTACAAGTTTGTATTTCAGAGCAAGTTGCTGGTGAACAATTCTGGCTACTTGGTTATGTCTGTGCAAGTACTCGCCGTTAGCAAGACGTGAACAACCGGAAATAATATGCCTAAGGGATTCACCAGGCTGGTGACACGCACGGCAAATATCTGTAGTGCCATCCCTCAAGATATATTTCCGGTAGTTATTCGTCTTGATAACTTAATCAGCAATTGCACAAACAAACCCTTCGGTTTCCCCAAAGAGGTCACCAAAGCGTAGCCAGTTCACCGAGGCTAATAGGTCTACATCGGGTCCATACGGTTCGGATGGCGATGAGACGCAGAGACCGAGCGTTTCGGAAATACCGAAAGGAGCGCTGTGATTTAAACTGGACTTCTTTTAAAACTGCCAGGAATCGATGCAGTCAGATGATACGTAACGCTAAACGCCGACACATCCTTGACAATCTAGATTCTTCTTTGTCCGCTAGTATTTGGAGCGTTTTAGGCAGTCTTGGCATTGAGAAACATCGGTTGGTAGATGAATTTCCTATGACGATTGAGTTGATATATATCGTCATTTTACTACCTCCAGCCAGATGGACAACTTGACGAAGTGTCAAACTCTTTGTTATATTTCTGGATTATTGCGTCCAAATATTAACCCTTTTAAGTTTTCTCCAGTTGCGTCGGATGAAATCAAAAAGATTGTCCTATCCATTAAATCCAAAGTGGTGGGCTATGATTACCTGAGCCGTTTCATGGTCACCACTATTCTAGATTATCTCCTTACTCCCCTTACCTACATCCTTAACTTCTCTCTCCACTACAATCTGGTTTCAGACCCGGCCATAGCTCTGTCTCGGTACTACTGAAAGTGATTGGTAATGTCAGGGCGGGCGTAGAGAATACCAAGATCACTGTATTGGTCTTGGTAGATTTTTCAAACGCCTTCGGTACCGTTAGCCACGATATACTCCTTGCCGTCCTCTGCCACTATATGATTTCACCCAACGTGCTGGAATGGTTCTCTTCTTATCTTCGAGGACGACAGCAGTCAGTTCGCGTAAATGAACTCTCATCAACTTGGCGTGATATTGACTCTGGCGTTCCTCAAAGCGGTATTATTTCTCCTCTTCTCTTCTCATTGTTTATAAATCTTCTAACCTACAATCTTCACAGTTCGTATCATCTGTACGCTGACGACCTTCAAATCTACGCCCAGGCAAGAGTAGGCAATCTTAGCACAGCTATCAGCGAGGTGAACCGAGATCTTGACACGATTCGGGACTGGTCTGACAGATTTGGTCTGTCAGTAAATCCAGATAAATGTTAAGCCATATTAATAGGAAGTCCACGTATCACATGCAAAGTGGATATAAACGACCTACCCCCTATTATACTCAACGGATCTGTCATACCTTTTAGTCCCATTGTAAAGGATCTCGGTCTCCACCTTGATGCTGCTCTTGACTGGCGTGCACAGATTGCGAGTGTCAGTAAAAAGGTCACTGGAACAGTGCGATCTCTCTATCGTCTCAAGAATTTCCTGCCAACTAAAATAAAAACAATGCTTGTGCAAACGTTGTTTTTTCCTATTATTGACTATGGTGGATATGCCGTGTGGTTGACGGCTTAGAATACAAGTGTCATCACCCCCTATCTTCCCGTGGGTGTCGTAAGGGATAACTCGATGCAAATACCATCTTTGCGTAGAGACGGTGTAACGTAATACTCCACGTATTGCGTTATAATATCTCGCAGGCGCTTAACGCCAGCTTAGCCGCAGAGCGTTCGCAATATTACCATATATAGTCATGTTCAGAGCCAAAGGCAGTCTGTGACTCATATGTCTAAGTCTATATAAGATGGGTGCGCGATCTAAGTCGGTCACTTGCCGTACAAAACACCTCGCTGATGGTTGTAGTGACAACCAAGTATTATTCTACTTTCTATCTACTGTCCCGCTGGGGGTATGCATATTCTAGTCGTCTGTGTGCCTATATGTTCTGTCTGTAGTATCTGTGTCTCCTAAGCATAACAGCCGATCTAGGGACCGCCTGTTCCTGACCGGTTGTTGTGTATTCTCTGTGCTGTTTCCAGTTCTCCCTACGGGCTACGATTCACCCTACGTGCTACAAGCCACGAGCTGCTGGCGCCATGCCGCTACCAGCTGCCGCCCACGCATCAGCTCCTGCCTACGAGCCTCCTACAGCCAGGCCACGGACGCCTGAGCGTCACCGCTCGGCCCACATCGGTTGCACCGCCTAAGACCCCGCTCAGCCTGAACCTCGACCACCGAGCTGCCTACACAACGCGCACCTTGGCCAGCTCATCGGCGACCCTACGAGCGGTCTACCCTGCGAGCGTCGGAGAGCAGCAGGAGTCTACACTCCAGCCTTCAGGCCAGTACTTACCTAGTTCGGTCATACTGTATGTGAGCGGTAGTGAGACATAATAAAGAACCTGTTCAGCCTAGCAGTGTTTCTCTTGAACCCCGACATCCTACCTGAGATCCTCCGTCTCAACGGAAAACTCGACATCAAACCCTATACGACTGCCTCATTGGTCTCGCGGCATAAATGTGCGCGTGGGATCGGGAGGTCCGGGGTTCGATTCCTGGGTCGGGCAGTGTTATTGGGTTTTTCTGTCACGAAATTCCCAGTAGCAGCACGGAGTCTGCAAATGTGCCCGGTACGGCAATAGGCTCGCCCCTTATTACGTGGGACTAAGGTATATCTGGCGAAAAGTGGGTGTAGAAATACACCTCTGCCTACCCCTTCGGGGATGAAAGGCGTGACATTGTGTATGTATGTGTGTGTATTGACTACGGTGATGTATTTTATCTCGACCTGAAAGCAGATCTACTCAACAAACTTGACCGACTTCTCAATAATTGCATTTGGTTCATTTACAATCTCCGTAAATATGACCACGTTTCCGCTTACCGCTCCAAATGACGATGGCTGCCTATCCGTGCACGTCGTAATCTACGTACGCTCACTACACTTTATTCTATTCTAAAATCTCCAAACGCCCCTTCCTATCTATCCCCTCAATTTCAATATCTTTGCAGCAGCCATGATAAAAATCGCCGCTCTGCCAATAATCTTCTTCTTCTCTGTCCTTCTCTGTCCTTCTCATACCTCTAATCTTGTTCATTCGTCTTTCTTCATCCAGGCTATTCTTCTGTGGAATGCACTCCCTTGAAATTAGGATGTCGTCTTCTCGTGAACTTTTCAAATCTAGCGTACGACGCGGCGACGGCAGTTATTCCAACAATTGACAGAATCATCTTCCTAGTATATATTTTATGTGTTTGTATTTAAGTATATAAGTAGACTAGAGGACGCCAGCAGCTACGCCTGCATTTTTTTTTAATTTACCCGTTTTGGCCGATCCCGTGGGAATTTCGGCAAATACCTTCTTAGTGCACCCCTACGGTCCCCAAGGAACATACATGCCAAATTTCAGCTTCCTGCGCCTAATAGTTTTGGCTGTAGCGTGTCTGTCAGTCAGTCAGTAACGAAAGGATTTTATATATTAAGATATATTTATATATTGTATGTAAATATTAACGAAATATTTATATGTAATATTTTATGTATAGTATAATTAGTCCTTTATCTTACACACAGTTTTAGCACCCATCTTATTGATTTGTCTCTGCACCACCCAAAGGTTGAGTGGTAGAGAATGCCTTGGGCATTAAGTCCGCCTTTGTACAAATTATTTGTTTCGTGCAAGAAGTCTTAAATAAATAAATAAATACAGGGCCCGATGGAACCTGCCATGAAGCTCCTTGCTCTGCCATGCACGCTTGCGATCATCAGTACTAAGTACTACGGGTATGCGCCAGTTCTCCTTAGCCAACTTGAGCGAGGTGAGTCCATTGTCCTTCGCGACAACATCTCGATGCATATCCACGTTTGTCCGGAGAAAATATTCTCTGAGATTGCACACCTCGTGGTTGTGTAGGGTCTTGACATTAAGAAAGCCACGACCCCCGCACTTCCGCGGGATGTACAAACTCATCACAGATGAACGTGGATGATGCATACGATATGCCGTCAACAATGTGCGGACTCTTCTATCCAGGGCAGCCAATTCAGTCTCAGTCCACTTGAGTATGCCAAAGGCGTATACAAGAAGTGGCATGACCCAATCGTTGCAAGCACGGACCTCGTTGCCACCTGATAAAAGACTTTTTAATACTTTTCTTAGGCGGCCAAAGAAACGCTCTTGCAACGATTGCTTCATGTCAACTTCATTGATACTTAAAGCCTGTGACATAGCCCAAGTACTTATAGGTATCAGTTAAGAGAAGCGATCTTAGGTTAATGGAATCTGAGAGTTGGATCCCCTCAGATTCCACCATCCTGCCCTGCTTCACATTAATGACAGCATATTTATCCATACCGAACTCCATATTGATAGCCTTACTAAAGTTTTGGGTTACGTTTAGTAAATCTAGCAAATCAGAGTGGGCAAATAACGTCAGATCAAAATCAAAATCAAAATCATTTATTCATCTAGGCCACAAAGTGACGCTTATGAACGTCAAAATTTAAGTTAGTTACTTAATGATTCTACATTTACATTTACTGCCACGTTCGCAATGCAATAGGTAGAACCACGAGAAAGAACGGGCAATAAAACTCATGGCCACTCTTTTCAAACAAATATAATGTACCACCATTTTATTTTTGTAAGGAGCTGCAACTGTGTCACATTGTAGACATCTACTAGTAAAGTTTTTAGTTACGTACATCATCCATGTACAGTAAGTGAGATATGACTGACCGCCTCTCTGTAACCTGCTACCTGTAAGCCTAACCTTGAACCCTCCAATAATGTACTGAGAGGGTTTAAGGCAAAACCAAAGGGGACTCAGATTGTAGCCCTGAAAAAATCCCGTCGCCTAAAATCCTGGATCCTTCGGAATCCTGGATAGCAAAGAGTTGTATTTCATTGCCCCATAAATGACTTCAAGAAGATGCGTAGAGTTGTATTTACTTTATACAACTCCAACACCCTTAAAAGCCATGTATGCGGCACGGAGTCATACGCTTTCTTATAATCTATCCAACATGCCGCCAGATCCTTTCGGTTACGGCGAACTTTTGGCTAATGACCATGACAATGAGGAGGACCTCCTTAGTACCACTAGCCCCCTTCCTACATCCATTCTGAGAGACTGACATAGTTGAGTAATCTTCAACATGTTTAGCTCTCAGAATAGATGTAAGAAGTTTATAGACCGATGGTAAACATAATATTACGACTTGAAGTCGTCTTGAAAAGAAAGTAAAGGGACCAAATATATTCAAAGTTAAAGTAATATTTTACAAAATAAAAAAACATGATATATCTCTATGCCTTTGGGTTGCGGGAAAGCAAATTTTCTGTCAAATCTGGTTGAACTAGTAAGTGGACCCCGGGCTTCCAAAAATTTAGGATGTAACTGGGATAGTGGTAAGACGATGGAAAACGTTCCTTTTTTTAATCTGTATTCTTTAAACCTGTATATTTACACAGCATTGTATGCCTACTTTTCATCCTTCTATTCACTATTTTAAATTGAAGTTACTGATCTAAGTTATTAGATAAGAAAGTGTGTGTCAGCTTGTTTATTTAAAAAAAGCAGTGTGAAAAAGTGTGTTTCTTGCAGCCTAATTATGCGCCGGTTACGATATGCAGGACTTTGTCGTGTCAATATTTTTAATACCGCACTTATCTACTATGCCTCGACCGACGTATATAATCTATCTAAAATGGTTATGGCGTTATTGCTGTAGCTAGTTATTTACGTATAATGGCTTAAGGAAAACGACATGCAAACTACTACGAAATGTATATCTCATTGAAACACCATTATTGAGTATAATTATTTCGTCGAGTCGTACAACTTCACCATTATTTTGCAGTGCCGCCTTTATTGGCATGACCAATGAGGGATATTGGTTGAGAATAAGACGTTAGTTAAATACAATTTATATAATTGTTTGATATTGTACTCAGGATCTATTAAGTGTTTTCGCTTCACGACATAGATATGATTGGAACAAAGTTGTGGTCTAGCCACTGGAAGCCCGGCAAAGCCCTTTGCTGAATCCTGAGTTGAGGTAGTGGGTCCACTGAAAAGAAAAACGTATATAGAAATGCTAATAAAACAGTCAGGCATCAGTTTTTTTGTTTTCTAAATTTCTTTATTGCAATCTATCAGTCTTGCAGATATTCAACAATGTGTGAGATTTTATTTAATTAAGAGGCTTGTATGAATGCCATCCAGTGACTGCTCCGTTTATTCTTGTGCCTTTCAGAGAAGGTCTTGAGGAATCTTTCTTTTCAGTCTACGAGCAACTGTTTGGGTGTTCATTAGATTGACTGCCAACTTATGATGATTGGTAATTCGCTTCTTGTACGCTTTTGTCCTTTCCGAGATTTCTTCCATAACACTTTTAACGCATAGGTCGTGATGGAGTCTAATGTTTGAGACATGCCAAGGTGCGTTCTTTATTATTCTCAGTATCTTTGACTGCAATCTCTGTATTATTTCAATTTTTGATTTTGCTGCTGTTCCCCAGAGTTGTAGGCCATATGTCTATATAGATTTTTTATGCACTTATAAAGCAACAGTTTGTTTTGAAGTGAGGGTCGTGATTTTTTATTAAGTAGCCAGTACACAGTGCGCAACTTTTGTCCCACAGCTAATCGCTTAGTGAAAATATGCTTCTTCCAGGTTAGGTGTCTATCTAAGTATATTCCAAGATACTTGGCGTGCTCCTCTTGCGGTAGTGCGCAACTTTTGTCCCACAGCTAATCGCTTAGTGAAAATATGCTTTTTCCAGGTTAGGTGTCTATCTAAGTATATTCCAAGATACTTGGCGTGCTCCTCTTGAGGTAGTGCGCAACTTTTGTCCCACAGCTAATCGCTTAGTGAAAATATGCTTCTTCCAGGTTAGGTGTCTATCTAAGTATATTCCAAGATACTTGGCGTGATCCTCTTGCGGTAAAGGTATGCCGTTGAGAGTGACGGGTGGACATGTTTCTTTCCTGTTTGTGAAAGTAACCTGGACAGATTTGGCTTCGTTGGTCTTGATTCGGTAGTATTTGAGCCATTTGGATACTTGATCGAGACTGTTTTGAAGCTTTTGTGTTGCAATGTTTGGTGAATTATCTTAATATATAAAATCCTTGCGTTACTGACTGACTGACAGACACGCTACAGCCGCAACTATTGGCCGCAGGAAGCTGAAATTTGGCGTGTATGTTCCTTGGGGACCGTAGGGGTGCACTAAGAAGGGATTTCCCGAAATTCTCACGGGATCGGCCAAAACGGGTAAATTAAAAAAAAAATGCAGGCGTAGCTGCTGGCGTCCTCTAGTCCATTGATAAAATTGCTGTGTCCAGCAAATGTTCCAGTAACTACTTCATCGGTTGTAGGGAGATCAGCTGTAAAAAGCAGATACAACGTGGGACCCATGACGCTGCCTTGCGGAACTCCAGCTTTGATAGCATACAAAGACGGTAACTCTTCTCCTTGTTTTACAAAAAAGTTTCTGTCACTTAGGTATGACTTTATGAGGTTGTAGAAGTTAATAGGTAGGTCCTTTTTATATTGAAAAGGAGTCCGTCATGCCACACTCGATCAAATGCCTGAGATATATCCAGGAACGCTGCGACACAGTATTGTTTTGCTTCAAAAGCTTTATTTATATGCTCCACTAGTCTGTGTACTTGTTCAATAGTACCATCCTTTCGACGAAAACCAAACTGATGGTCAGGTAGTAAGTAATTTGTTTGCGGCAATAATCGGGGATGATCTAAGCAAAATAACTATCTCCATGATTTTTTAGGGTTTTGGTAACAGGCTAATAGATCTGTATGATTGCGCCTCAACCGGGTTTTTCCCAGGCTTAGAAACCATTATAATTTGGGCTACTTTCCATTGAAGAGGGACCTTTCCTCTTCGTAGGCATCAGTTGAGGCTTACTCTCTTTACCGTGTGTTGCCTCGTACGGGTCTCCCGGAAAGCTGTAAAACGAGCCTAAGCATGAGGTAATATTATTATTTAGGTAAAAGGAAACTTGTTGAAATTCATAGTGCGTACTAAATTTAATAATGGCACATTATGGGGATTACCTAAATCGGAACAGGTAAAAATGGCTAAAATAATATAATCAATGCCAATTTTGTTACAAGCAATCGAAAAACTACGCATACCTACATGTATTGTATTTTAAAATTAAGGAAAGCCGTGAAATGATATCATCCGTAACTATCCGTAACCATATGAATTTAATGTACCTACCTATCTGAATAGGTACCTACTTCAAAATCCTTACATATATTTTCTTTATAGACTCACGCCTGTATCCCCGTAGGGGTAGGCAGAGGTGTAATATTACACCCACATTTCGCCATGAATTTTTAGGTCCCACGTAATAGGGGGCGAGCCTATTGCCGTACCGGGCACATTGCCAGACTCCGTGCTGCTACTGAGAATTTCCTAACGGAAAAACCCAATAACACTTTGCCCGACCCGGGAATCGAACCCGAGACCTCCCAATCCCACGCGCACATTTATGCCGAGAGACCAACGAGGCAGTAGTAATCCTTACATTTCAGATAGTAAAACCTAACATGCAACCGCTCAGCGTGTTCTCCCCAATTACTGATTATTTTATAAGAGTCTTTGCAAGTTAATCATAATATTTATGACTTTTCGGTGAAGTCTAGATGATTATAAATTAAAGGCTACTTCCCTTGAGCAAAATGTCTGTCGTTGTTATTCCATATGCTCCTTTAAGCCTCCCAAATTGTAAAAAAAATGTTATATTATGCACACCAGAGGCCACTAGTCCGAGTCTGGTGCTACCACATAACGATAGCTTGTAACATACGTGAAAATCATTATCATTGTCTTAGCGTTATTCCGATTGCATCCAAAACTTTTCCTCTTAGATCCCGGGTTCCGTTTACTGGTCCAACCACTTTGACAGAAAATTTGCTTGTAGCGGCGATTTTATGTGTGAAATACTAATAATTAAAAAAGCATATATTTTATTTTCTTTCACAAATACTTAACTTATAAGATATCCCATTTCAGTGCATCCCTACGTTCCGCATGGAACATACATGCCAAATTACAGCTTCTTGTGCTCAATAGTTTTGGCTACACGTTGTCTGTCAGTCAGTAACGCAAGTATTTTTTTATATACATAATTATGTTATCGAGCATTATTAATTTCACAAAATGAACTTTTGTAAAAGACTGTGCCGTAGCGATTACTGCCCTGCCTTAACGTACCTGAGAACCTACAAGCCAGTCTATTTACAGATTTTATCTCGTTTTATTAGCTTAGCTTGAGCAAAGAAAATACGGCTATTTTATATTTAATATGCCATCTTTTACTAGGCCCACCTACATAAGGCAGTAGGTATATCAGTTGATAAGAAATATAATAAATGATAAATATTAGATAAAATATATGTTAATTAAAGTACACACGCAGCTACGCCAGCAAAAGTTTTGTTTTAATTCAAGAGATTTTCGAGAAATTCCTTCTTAGCGCACCCTACACATCTTACACTACGGACGGAAATAGCATAGCGGAACTCTTATAGTTTCGCTATGTACTTGTAGTTTACTACGGATCCCCCAAAAATTAAAACCATAAGTAAGTAGCGATTTATAATAAAAACGGCATTTTTCAACAAATCATTACAACATACACACAAACATTACAAATCGATATTCAAATACTTTGATTCCGTTGATGTATGCAGATTATTTGTTTTTTTACGCTAGTATTGTAGTTGCGACAACCTTGTATTCAGCCTTGTACGGCCTCTGCTTTGTCTTATTATCACCTCTGTGGAGATCACAGCTACTTGATACTTGAACGGCTAGCCAAGAAATACATACCTTACAAAAAATATTTTCACAAAATATTAATTCTACAATAATAAATTAAACAAAAAGTTAAATACATAGATCATCAACATTATTGTTTCTATAGATTTTGTTACGTAATACTTACTATTCTTGTAAGTAAAAAGTGATTTTGGAATCTTTTTTGTGTTACATAGTGGAAAAACTAGTCAGCTATAGAGGAATTTTGGCAATAATCACTTCATTCTATGTCTCACATCCGGCTACTTAATTGCCTATTACATTGAATATGAGTTCATCAATCAAAGGTCTAAATCATTCAGCTTTGATTCATTAACATAACTAGTTCTGGACGAAGACTGTACCACAACACAAATCGATTGATGATTTACTAAACAAACATTTTGCTAATTGAAATGACTACGCGGATAGTGTTGTGGTTTATACGGCTTCCTCGGTTAATACTGTGTTGTGGTGATGGAACCCACATTAGGGTGTGATTTCACCACAACAACTCGGCGTCGAATAGCGGTACAACACTTTTTGTGGTCTACAAACTGTTGCTTCGACACTGGTTGTGTTTGTGAACATACATACATAGACTCACGGCTTTTTCCCGAAGGGGTAGGCAGAGACGATAGAACGCCATTTGCAACGATCCTGACATATCTCTTGTTACATTTACTCTCATCAAATTTCTCATGCATGCTCTTCGGTCAAGGTACTTTTAACCTGTCTTTTTTCGGATGTCTCCAATCTGGTCAGAGCACGTCCACCTAGGTTTTCTCCCTTCCTCCTGTCCCATTCATTATTTATCTTTTTGGTGAGTCTTTCGTCACCCATTCTCTCCATGTTTGCGTCCAAACTATCTTAGCATACCTTTCTCGATGGTTGTCACTACATCTGCTTTTACCCGACACCACTCTCTTATCACACTATTCTTTAGTTTGTCGTTCAAAGACACACCAAATATACTTCTCAGTGCTCTCATTTCTACAGCATTTATTCTACTTTCATGTCTCATCTGCCATACCCAACTTTCACTACCATAAATAGTGTAGGCACTAACACACATCACACACATCTATGAATAGCGAAACTTGCCTTTTTGGACATGTTTTGACTGTTCATAAAAGGCTATAATAAAGCTCCATACACCCTATTACCCGCATTAACACTCCTTTCAATATCTTCTTCATCCTCCTAGCGTTATCCCAGTCTCAACCTGGGGTCCGCTTTCTAGTTTAACCGGATTGGGCGGAATATTAGCTTTTCCACGGAGCGACTGCCTGACTGACCTCCGCAACCCGAAGAGATAGCGATATTCCATGGTTTAGACTACTTAGTGTCAGTTTATTTTAGAGGTACCGACGCCCTAAAACGACTGTCAAAGATCTTCATGACACCCAGAACCGACGGCTTAACGTGCTCTCCGAGGCACGAGACAAGCGATAATTGACAATTCAATACGCACATAACTCCGAAAAGTCAGTGGTGCGCGCCGTGGATTCGAACCCAATACCCTCTACATGGCAGTCCGTTGGTATCTGCACTAGGCTATCGCTGCCAATATATTCTTCATTCCTAGTTAATACCGTACCGAAATATACAAAATCATTCACTTGCTCTACTCGTTGTCCATCGATAATAACATTACAAGCTGTAAGTTGTAACACATTCCTCCTTTTCAAAAACCATAACTTTCATCTTGCTCACATTCAATTTCATTCCTTTCATTTTTAAAGCAATATGCATGAGTGTTACCATCTGCAACTCCTCCGCTGAAGACGCAAGAACTACCTTATCATTAGCATTTAGGAGGCATTTGACAAGTTACTCATTCATCTTTATCACACAGTCACTATGTTTCAAATCTTGCAAACAACTGTCCATGAAGAGGTTGAAAAGCCACGGCAACACTACACATCCCTGTCTCGATGGTAAACCAGTCAGTGTACGACCCTATTATCCTCACACAAGCTCTAGAATCTTCATATAGGGATTTCAGAGCTCGTATGTATGTAATTGAATGTTTTTAAAGACATCAGCTACAGCCATACATAGCTAGTACGAATAGAACATGGACTCAATATACTTCGAAATTTAGTAGGTACTGAGATTATTTGAAAAGGTATATTTAAACTCATGCGTTTTAGAGACAGACAATGCACAAAAAACTGTAATTCTTTAACAGTTATTGTAGATGTCAGCCAAAAGACACGTCCACTGATGAATATAGGGCTCCGCCAAGGCTCTTCACACGGACCGATCTTGAGCCAACCGCATCCATCTGCTGCCTGCGATCCTAACAAGGACGTCAGTCTACCTAGCGGGACCCCTACCTCGCTACGCTATTCTACGACGTTCGTTGCGTGGCCGCCACTCCATAACCTTTTTTCTGCTGAAACAGACATCAGTTCCTCTGGCTATAATTATAGATATAACTCACTCATTATAACATCAAAATAGATTTGTCTCTGGGTCATTTATAATTTATAATTCATAAAATATTTAAAATAATTAATACGGCATTTGTTTACTTTTACTGCATCATATCCCAGAAGAAACCCAAAAGATAAGAAATAAGATAAAGATGAATGTCTGCGATAAGAAAAACCCGTAGGTCACGTAAGATAAGATTCAAATGAAATAGTTATATAGGCGTATGATAATGATAACAGATTTATAAATTTGTTGCCACTCTGTGATGAAAATGAGCGTAATGCACATTAAATTTTCTAAAGTTTCTTAATTTTTTTAAGACATATTAAAATGTTGTTGACAGTGAAATGTACATATTATTTACCTACTTAACTTTTACATTATAGCCCCATAAACGTTTTATTTATTTAATACATTTTATCCTTTATTGAAATAACTACATGAGCTGAAAATTATATAAAACATATTTTTTCAAATAGGTACTTAATTTGAGGAATTTTATTAAAAGGTTGGTGTGCAAAAAGTCGACTTCATATTAGTATGTCTACTACATTTTTAACACCGTAAATATTAATTGGTATGTAAGTGTGCACGTACTGAAATGATCCAAATACTACTACAGTGATGAATGTACAAATATACTACATAATGCATTATGATGATTCCAAGAATTCTTAACCGAATAATGTTGTTGATCTCAAGCGCATCGCTAGTTCCTTTCTAAACATGATTCATGTAGATCTTACAAACGATCTGATTTCGTACACATTCTAATTTTCAGTAACTTCAATAGCGTATTTTAAAAAAGGAGAAATACCTACCTACTAATTGTCCCAACTATTTAGCATGGCTTACACTTAACTAGGCGTGGTCTCGTGACCACTTTTATAAACAATTGACGAATATTCCATATAGTGTGTTTTTAAAGAGGTGATTTGTTGTAAAATTGTCTTACACCTGTAAAAATATCTTCTGTGCAGTGTCGCTTTACCAAACGCTGACTGCTTTATTATGACAAAAAATATTGGTAAAATCCTTTTACCAGGTCTGTTCACTGCATGCTATTTAATGACAAAAAAATGCAGGGAAAAATCGATTGATTCCTGGAATTATGTGCAGCAAATTATGAATGAAAGTACGGCACTCATGTCAGTAGACATAACATTATACATAATTATTTATATGTACAACTGTGCCGGTAATTTTCTTGACTCATTTACGTATCAAAACTGCTACAGCGCGCTACATGGTAGTACACATTAACGACCGCGGAACCACAGAGAAACAAACCTTTATTCACTATAGGTTCACTATAGTTGGCAGACGAAAATAAAACGAGTCTCGCGTGCTAGAACACAAACGAAAGTACTCGCGTCTGGACATTATAAGTAATAATTATTACCGCAAAACAATATTATGTAAATCAGCGACCACCAATAAGACCTGTTTTGGCGCCACTATTTTCGCGCCATTACGGGCGTGTGAGTCTAAAATTAATACGCCTCTTTTAGTTCAGCTCCGATAACAAAACGCGGACGACGTGTTTTCAAATTTCGAACAATAACTGCTTCTCATCAGAAACGAAGTGTTATTTTTTTTATTCAGTCAGTGATTCCATTTCCGATTTTATAAAAATAGTGATGTGAACATGTTTGTTGGCGATTAAAAAACCTAGGTAACAGTGTTGTAACATTTTATCATTGATACTGTTATCAGTCGACTGAGTACAGTGATAAAGTTTAGTGAAAGTATAACACTTGAAGAATTATATTTAATATTCTGTGTTTTGAAATCGATATCGCTAATAATTCGGCTTATGAATCATTCATAAAGGAAGGAACACGCTACGCCCAGTATGCTAGTTCAATACACCAGTTAAATAGTTTTAATTGTGCGTATAATTTGAAAGTGAACTGCTTGTATCGAAAAACATTGAGTGATTCAAACTGCATTGAACGGTAAGTGTCTTGCTTATTAGTCTAGTTATGGTACTAATGCAAAAATTATTACCTACGATATAGAAGTTTGCTGGTACACTTGTTAAGTGGAAGGAGAATGGTAATATTTGTACAGATGATTTTCCTGTCGGTCACTTAGTGATTGGAATGTGAAACGTTTCCGGACGTAAAGAATTTGTTCTAGCGATCATAGTGTTTTTAGCATCTTTGTTTACAAAATTGATACATATCTATTCTTTCAAGGTTGTTGCCAATTTTGATGATTGACAACCCTTTGTCAGCCACAGTCATCACATATAGTGTAGACTGAGGTATATATTGAGAACGATCAGTTTTCAACAGAAGTTGCATCAAAGTGAAAAAAAGAAATTATAAGTGTGTTCTAAAACTTCTAAACACAAAAATAATTGTTCTATTATTTATTGATGTATATAATTATAACGATTGCCTACCCTCTGCCCAGCTGTTTGTTACTAGTTGAGCCAAACCAAATGATGAAATACCGAAAAGATAAAGATAAGAAAACAGAGGAAAGAATGCATTTATTTCGCAACACGCAAGGGACACAAAAAAGCATCAATATTATACAACGCAAAACAATAAAATTATATGACATAAGTTTTTATAATTTTTTTATTTATAGACCCACGCATGTATCCCCAAAGGGGTAGGCAGAGGTGTAATATTACACCCACATTTCGCCATGAATTTTTTGGTCCCACGTAATAGGTGGCGAGCCTATTGCCGTACCGGGCACATTACCAGACTCCGTGCTGCTACTTACTGAGAATTTCCTAACGGAAAAACCCAATAATGCTTTGCCCAACCCGGGAAACGAACCCGAGACCTCCCAATCCCACGCGCACATTTATGCCACGAGACCAACGAGGCAGTCCATAAGTTAAACAGATAATAATTATAGTACAATAGCGATTTATAAACTGAACACATAATTGGTATTAAGAAGTATACTTAGAATGAGTACTAAAAGTAGTAATGTTATGTCTACTACAGTTTGAGATAAGCGACATTCACGGACGATTGTTTTTTATTATGACCTACTTATGGACCTTTATGGTGAAAGTTGTTCTTATCAATAGCAGCATAACCACTTTCCTCACTTGCATGAACTTATTGGCTAATATATGCAGGCATGACCCAGATTTTGCAGCTGCTGTTAAAAAATATAGGTAGGTACATTTTAGTAGGCTACCGGGTTTGCGTCACTTTGCTAGAAGAAGAAAATAAATCTGGAAGTCGAATAGTCAGTTCCACAGTAGCTGGTAAATGCTTATATGGCAAAGCCTTTCTTTTATAGATTTACGCCTATATCTCCGAAGGGGTAGGCAGAGGTGTAACAACACCGACATTCCGAGCCGATTGCCGTTACCGGGCACATCACCAGACTCCGTGCTGCTACTGAGAATCAGGAAAAACCCAGTAACACTTGCTACCCAGGAATCGAACCCGGTACCTCCGATCAGCAGTCGCATACGCTATCCACTGGACCACGGAGGCAGTCAAAGCCAAAAAGCAAACAAGCAGGCAAAGCCTAGTTTAATAATGTTTTCAATACTCAGCCTGTATGAGTCCACTGCTGGACGTAGGCCTCTCCTATCGCACGCCAATGACCTCGGTCTTCAGCTTTCCCCTTCCAGTCCCTGCTGGCTGCCCTACGAATATAATTGCCCCACCTGGCTACAGGTGCACTCATTACATACATACATACATAGACTCACGCCTGTTTCCCGGAGAGGTAGGCAGAGACTACGGAACGCCATTTGCAACGATCCTGACATATCTCTCTTGCTTCAGTCACTCCCATCAAATTTCTCATGCATGCTCTTCGGTTACAGGTACTTCTAACCTGTCTTTTTTAGGATGTCTCCAATCTGGTCAGAGAACGTCAGTCTAGGTCTTCCCCTCCTCCTGTCCCATTGACTTATATAACTTCTTGGTTAGTCTTTCGTCATCCATCCTCTTCATGTGTCCAAACCATCTTAGCACTCATTGTATTGAGAATATTACCAAACTAGGCTTTGCCCGTGGCGCCGCCCGCGTAGATTCGCCTCAACCTTCCTCAGGAATCACACAATCTCTTGGAAACCGTACAAAAATCCGTTCGGTAGTCTTGGAGTTTACCAGACAGGAAAGAAAGGCAACTTCATTTCTTAATATGAAGAGATTTATCATAGTGATTCACCTATTACTTTAAACAATGAAATCTAGGTAGGTATGCTACATAAAATGTAATAATGGGTAATATATAAATCTACCTACTTATTCTATATTTATGTAGCTAATGTTAATTATACCTAAGCTCAAATACAATGATAAAAACAAATTAACATGTTTTGTATTGTGTAGATAAATAAACATTCTTATAATTACTATGATTACTATGAGGTAACTTAAACAGTGGGTACAAGCATTTCTGCAGTAATTGTAGTGACTAAACTTAGTAATTACTTTGGGTTTTCCGCAAGTATGAATGCAAGTTGGAAGGTTCTAGTTTTACACTAGTTTGTAGGTGCAACGGAGTTCTTCTAAGACATTTTCCTTAAACTTTCACTTTGCGTAAAATGAAAGGCTCTATAGTTTAGAAGGGATAGCTTTGTCTATATAATCTAATATTTTTTTAAATTACTTATTGGTCTTGTACCCAAAATATGATTAAAATAAACCTCAACATAGTCTACGTGTTGTAAATCATGTATTTACTTATTATAAAGTGTAATTTATAATTAAATGCAATTATTTAGCAAATTTGTCCGTGTGGTGACGGATTAAGAATACGGATTGTCACCACCCCATATCATCCCATGGGTGTCGTAAGAGCCGACAGATCCCGAGCATATTATGCAGAGAACAGCACTGAAAGAGAAGGAAAACTTGATACAAACCCTATACCAACCCGTTTGGCCAGCGTGGTATGGTAGGCCAATTCCTCCTTTCAAAGGAGAGGCCTAGTCCAGCAGTGGACTGTTACTGTGACGGCTGATGATGATTTAGCAATGACAAACGAACCTTTTAACATTTAATTTGTGCATGATAGAAATCTGCTAATAAATAATATTATGCCTAAACATGTTTTATTTACTCATGGTCTGTCTTTTAAATTATTGAATGGTTAATACGTTAGAATACGTTAGTTAGATAAAAGGCACTTTGTAGACGCAAACAGGGTCAATTCTGTAATGTAGGTTGTCGTTGAGTGTAAAACTGGGCCACGCTATATAGTAGGTACTATGGCCAGTGGGTACTAGCCACTAGAAATATGACTGTGGTGCGTGGCTGACTCCCAGTCGCAATAAAAGTATGTAGTCAATAAAAATGTGGTTGTATTAACAATTTTCTCAAATTCGAATGAAGATGGAACTGTAAGCGGATTGAAAGCCATGGCGGGTGGTGGGCTAAGCAGAAGCGACAGCGAGACGACGAGGGAAGCGAACTTGGGTACCTACATCGGATGTTTTGCACCGCTTGTTAACCCGCCGCCGCTTCCGCTGTAACGAAAACTGCACCGTATAAACAAATGAGTATTGCCTCGCCTCTTGCTCGCCTCACTCATCACTGTAGTCGTGACCAAAGCTTAATGACTATTGTTCGTGACTTTTCTTTTATACGTACGCGAGCCGTTAGTGACCCATATCCAAGGTCATTGGAACGACGCCGGTAATAAAATGCAAATAATAATTATGATGCTATCTAAAGCAGGCTACCCACGGTACTGGTGTTACAGACGGACGTGCTCCGCACCTTCGCACGTCCGCACCGGTTACATCGCGATTGAGGCAACTTCAAAGGTGTGCGGTGCGAAAACCAAACGTTGCCGTGGTGTCGTGTGCTCGATGTTTTAACCTACAGATTAATCATTCACAAATATGGTTTGAAAACCTATGTATTGTTATTTGTATTGGGGAAGACCATTGCCTACATACTTGGAAATACGTGTTTCCCTATCTCGTGTGCTATAATTAATAAAACCCGCTTGCCTGTGTTTCAATTTAAATGTCAAAACGATAATCATGATTATTATGACATTTGTTTATATAAATGAGGCGTCCTCCGTTTGATTAAGTAGATTAGTTGAAAAAACATTCAACAGACGCGAGTCAGACTCGCACAGTGAGTTTCATATTTTATATCGCACGTAATAAATATGCTTTGGTTAAATTAGAATGATGCACCTAACTGGCAAAAATTAAAGTTGAGTCGTCAAGCAAAAACTTAATAAACGTCTTTTTTTTCTTATTACTTTAATTCTGCAAGAATAAGGTTTTCGTAAAAGTCGTATGTAGTGAAATAAATAAGCTTTAATTTAAAGTTTCATCGGACTAAATAAATAATTATTCTTGATAAAGTGCCATTCAAATACACACAGTATCCACCGAGTATCTGTTAACAGACATACAAACAGCGGAGCCCCACAAAATAATGAATAGTAACATAATTTTCGTTTGTCTAAATACTGCAAGTATAATATACTTATACTCAGTTTTATATTTACTCTAGGTTAAGTACTATCACCCCCCAGTGGGATCTCCACCTAGTCGTGGTGGGGGGGCTCAGTGACCGTGGGTTTGAGGTACACCTACGGTGAAGCTAAGCGGGATCCCGGGAGGTGACGCTGCACGTGGGCTTGGGTGAGGCCCGCGTAGGATGCGTCCCAAGGTGCGGGTGCGGGGTACAGTTCTTCTGTCCCTCGCAGTCGGACGCGGTCGCGGGAGGAGAGACGTGTCGGTGTTGTGTTGCCGCGCGCCCTATCTCCCGCGACCAAATGGGGGCGCACCATCCCATCGTTGCGTCGCGGTGGTGCCGCAGATGAAGAGGAGATGCGGTGTTGCGTTGCCGTCCTCCCTATCCTCTGCGGCCGCTGGGTGTTTTGGCGGCGGCGCCCAACACCTTCATCCGCCGCCAAGGGGGGTTTCGTTCGGAGCCCGCCTGACGTCGCCGTCGGGGGGTAGCGAGGACTGCTTCGGTGAAACCCTAACCTTCGACACATGGGTACATGAGAAGCACGGGTTGGTTTTTAGTCAGTAAAAGTCTGACAGTCCCCTTCGTCCTTCCCCCCAGGGCGGAGGGACTCCATGAGGATTTTCCAACACGACACAAAAAAAAAAAGGTTAAGTACTATCAAAATTATTTTTAAACTTGATTTAACTTAATTCTAATCATAAGTAATTTTAATTTGATATCGGTGTCGCATAAATCTGAACTGATGAAAATCTATGCTTATAATTATGTGTATGGATCACATGGCCATAAGTAACAACAACAGATCGTTGGTAACTGGCTTACGATAGGCAGATTTCGTAAAATTATATAGCGTCTCCTTACAAATAAGTATAGGAAGACATGGAAGAGCAAATCAAAGCATTGGCTAGAAAACATGTAGTGGCCACTGACCATTGGAAGAGTAAACAATCAGTACTCAGTGAGCAACTAAGGTCTAATACGTCAGTCAGGCAAAGTAAGTAAGATTTTATATAGGGACTGAGATCACTAAACGTATGTATTATAGTATTGTTACGGAGGGTAACGGGATTGGAAGAAAACACCGAGTAGCACTGATCGCACTTTATTCAACTACACACACACGACGCGTCGTTCGATTTCGACGCGGGCAACACCAACACTAACGTCTTTTGCACTGCACTTCACTGCACTATACTTTCACTTCACTTGATTTCACTACTACTTCTTTCTTCCTTTTACTTCTTCCTTTTCTTCTCCACTTTACCACTTCTCAACTTAAACTGGCGCTCAGCACGTCTACACCGCCTTATATACCCCTAGGAATGTTCTAGATTCACTAATTTCGATTGTCATTTCATTATTCAATTGTTTTTCCATCTCCTGTCTCTTTTTAACCTTTACATTCCTTCCTGAAGTTTCTAGAATTTTCTAATCTTTATTAGAAATATTTAAATAATCTTTTTTTAAATATTTGCCAAATATTCATAAACATTTTCCAAATTTCATAAAACTAAAAGCCACATAATTGTTATGACTGGAATTTGAACCCACCCCCTCAGAACGTGCGGCGTATGTGTTATCCGCACGGCCATCGCCTTGTTGTCAAAGACTGGTGAATTTGGCGAACACTTGACAGAGTGTATACGTCATCGAACTAAAACCTGTCATTTCCAAATAATAAAATAGTCTTCAAACCTCTTTGCTAATTATTATGTTTCACGACCGGCTAGTTTGTCGTGTAGACGTCAGTAGTCCTTGACGACTGTAGTGATGACAGTTTGGTGTCATGACATCGGCCCTCACAGTATCAATTCATGTGCTAGTAACAGGCCTTGCATTAGTAGCAGCAGGAAAAAAAAACGACTGTTCAAAAAGTATACAAGTTCACTAAAGCATAAAATATTAAACACAACTGTTTGAAATAAACGTTGCGAAGCCCTGAACGTTTGTTTACAAAAAATCTATCTTCTCGTGGCACCAACTATAGTAACATTATTCCAATAATATCGATAGATACATGTACTAGTAGCGTTCTCCAAAAACAGCAAGTTATGTACTAATAGTGCTCCTGCAACAGTATCAACATTGTTATGTACTAGTAAAATTCTTGCAATACCTAGTATTTATAGATACATGCACTAGTAGCGTTGTTGCAACTGTATCAGTAATAATTTCACCGGCTCGTGTTTACGTATGAGTCAGTGAGTGATTATTATAACTACTCGTTACTGTTGATAAGGTCAAACTCCAATACTTATTATTTGAGAACCATAACAGGTCTTCGAGGATCGATTGATTATGTTACACGTACCTTTTGTTTTATTGAATACGTCGTGGATTTTTTGTGGAAATATTTTACCATTTGCTTCTCTTGTACGACAGTCGACGCATGTACCTATGCATGTTATTTGTTATTATGCGGGGTTAGTGGTGATTGATTTTGTTTGGAACAATCTCTTTTAATAGTAAATAAAGTGCTGCTTTATTAATCAGACCATTGTGTGTCAGTCTATACACAATGTTCGATTTCATATCTGGTCTCTAGTACGGCTGAAGCTTGGTGTGATGATCTAATTAAATTTAAATGGTCCGGCAGAAACTAAAGTAATTTAGAAGTTCCACAGGTATTATTGTACAGCATTTATTGGCTGCGCAGAACACTGGCTGCACTGGCAGTGGGCTGAAATATGACATGAGATGAAGGAAATAAAATTGCTATAAAAACATGTTCTTAAAATGTCATGTTAAATCATCATAATTGGCTACTTGAACGATGTCAAAATAAAATATGAAAAGTTCAGGTTATTTTTTATATAAAAAATGCTTATTTACTCTTATATTTCCAAAATGATATCGAATTATTTATGGCGCGTTTATGGAAACTAAAAACACGGTACTGATATTTATACGGTATTTTATCTTCATACAAACGGGCGGATTTATACCTACTAGTAAAAATCCTACTAAACTACTTGCTGTAATCATCATTAGCATGCCAATAATCCATTGCTGGATGTAGGCATCTCCAATGGCACGCCGCTGAGCTCGCTTTACGGCTGCACACGAGTGCAGCCGCTGTCAGCCACTTTGCGTATATCGTCACTCAAGCTAGCCGGAGGCCGTCTTACCCTACGTGGTGTCCACTCTAGATGGGGAATACTCCACCGGTTTTCGGTTCTACTACAAATGTGACTGGCCCACTGGCACTTCAGCTTCCTAAATATCTGGGCTATGTCTATCACTTTGGTTCTCGATCGTATAATATTATGTACCTACTTATATTTCTTGATGGGTCTTATTCAAGAAGATATCTATTTTAAGGATAAACTATCAGATATTCCCCTTCACGTTCCTGATATTCGGCCGGCTTATTTTAGGCGTGATCGCAGTATATAGGTCGCAAAACATTCATGCATTTTCTCGATCCATTCAGTTTGCTTTTTGTGTCATCAAAAACCATATCATTATTTTATTTGCTTCTTATCTACCAATAGCTTCAAGGCCAGAACAATAGATTTTCTCATTTGCAATAAATTTGTTCATAATAAGTGCTAGACAATTTTATGTGCAATTATTTATTTTGAATAACTTAGCATTAGATATTTCAAATGATTTTGTATAATTATAATAATATACAATAATTTCGATGCCAAAAAACCTAATCTTGATCGAGGCTATTTATGAGTTATTTATACATTATTTAGATACAGATTGTGTGCATTGCTGCAAAGATAAATTTATGCAAATACGGAATTAAAACCACTTAAGAAAGCACGTGTAATATCACAGGTGTCATACAGTTTATGAGGTACAGATTGTTATGCTGTCTTTGGATAACAATCTTCATATTTCAATATAGCATAGAGACGAGACAGATACGAAACCAAGATAATCATTATCAGCCTTTATACCTACTGTCCCACTGCTGGGCACGGGCTTCATCTCACTATGAGAAGGGTAAGGCCATAATCCACTACGCTGGCCAAGTGCTGGTTGGCAGACTTCACATGTCTTTCGAGAACATTATGGAGAACTCTCAGACATGCAGTTTTCCTCACGATGTTTTCCTCTCCCCGATAGGCAAAGCGATAATTACCAATTTAATACGCACTTAACTTCGAAAAGTTATTGGTGCGTGCCATGGATTCGAACCCGAGACCCTCTGCGTAGCAGTCCGTCGGTCTCTCCACTCGGCTATTATATATGCTAAGATAATATGTCTTAATATTATTTACAAGGGTATTTTAAAATCAGCGAGATAAGAAGTTACATTGTTCCATGAATAGTCAAATAGGTACGTATTACAGAGTTACTTCTTTTTTGAACACATTTTTATAATAATTTATCAAAACTTTGTCCGAGGTTCCATCCGCATGGATTCAGTTATCGCGGTGCCCTATGTCACACCAGGCGCGTGAGTCTTCCTTAAAATCTTTACATACAAAAATCATACTGTACGTTGTGACGTAAAATTTGCATTTCTTTCGCTTAAAATATTAGACCGATGATAATAGAAGTTTATAGACCGGCGTAAAATTGCGGACTGGATCCAACGACTCTTGTCTTGAGACGAGAACCGGCACCGATAGCATAAGTGTTCTAGTAGTACAGTTGCGCTCATATGCATCAAGCGGTTACTCATACATGATGTGACCTCTGTGAACGTTGCTTAACTTTGTCGATCTGTAACGAATGGCAAGTCAGAGGGCCTAGCCAAATGGCTTTCGCTTCTGATATCTACTTTCGTTAACGTTTGTTTGCCATGGCAACATAAGGAGTTCCTTCTTCGTTGACCACGTGATATATCGAATTCTTATGCCATTTTCATACATTTTTGCATTTAGCGATTAGTGATATCGTTAATGTCCGTGTGGTGACGGATTAAAAATACGGAATGTCACCACCCCATATCATCCCATGGGTGTCGTAAGAGCCGACAGAGGGAGCATATTATGCAGAGAACAGCATTGTAAGAGAAGGAAAACTTGATACAAGCCCTATATCATCCCCTATACGTTTGGCCAGCGTGGTATAGTAGGCCAATTCCTCCTTTCAAAGGAGAGGCCTAGTCCAGCAGTGGACTGTTAAAGGCTGATGATGATGATGATGATGATATCGTTAATCGATTGCCATTTGGTTAGAGGGGCTGGTCACGTTATCATAATTATAGAATGATTAAGTGTTCAATTGATTTTGTTTAATTGATTTTCGTTTTTCAATACTTTGACGAACCGCCTTTACAAACCATACCTAAATTTCGCAGTTTGAAGTTCATTTCATGGTAACGTTGATGACTATGAAGGCAAAAATAGAGCGATATACGGAGCGGGAAATATATTTTGTTTTTCATAATGCCAATCCAAATAAAAATTTACTCTTCAGTAGAAAAAATAAGGCTCAAAGTTCAGTAATTTCTAAAGCCCAGGGCAATAGTAACTTTATACTTACACGCAGTCCTTTCGTTCATCGAACCGATTTCTGAGAACAACCGATCGAACTAATACAAGGAAACCGCTTATAGGCCAGCTATAATTAGAACGTACCTACAAAAAATAACCATGGCAAAACGATATGTGGCTATAATATTTTGTCGCTAACAATGCCATAGCAACCAAAAAGGTCACATATACATATATATGAAACTAGTGTAATTTGCTCATTTGTTTGTTTATTTTTTGTTTTGGAGATCGATATGAAATGAATAAAAAAATAATCTAAGTGGTTGTAACGTTTTTTTCAATGTGTCTAATGCATCATACACAACATCGGCTGTCAATGATAATTTAACCCATTATCGCTAGACTGAGTTTGTATTTTCTCCAAATTCAACATTCCTCTTTAGCTCTTTCATCGAAACGCATATGTATGTATAAAATTCTTGCTTTACTGACTGGCTGACAAACAAGGCACAGCCAAAACTGCACGTATGTTCCTTGGGAACTGTGTGAGTGCTAAGAAGGTATTTGCCGACCACTGGATCAAGAAGAACAACTTGAATTAAAAAAATATATTTTAGCGTAGTTCTGGGCATCCTTTACTTACTAATAAAAATGACGACATCTAACCATATTATTATAGATGGTTGTATACATATATGCTTAGTAATTAATTATGTTGTCTATAGTAAAATCCGCATAGCATCTTCAGCAAATAACCACGATAAGGGAAATTTCGGTTCAATGACTTATAAATTTAGTCTTTGAGTCGTCATGGTATCAGGTAATAAGCTACTATAACCAAATTTGGCTTACGTATACCAATTTGCGTTATGCTTATGGTGTTCGTAGGCGAACTGACCTTTTAAGTTTCCTATTAGTTGGTACTCGAGAATCAAAACCATAGCAACATTACAGGTTTGGGCCTTACCATGTATATTTTATGTTAGGAAACCAGCATCAGATATAATATGTACATAAATAGACTCACGCCTGTTTCCCGGAGGGGTAGGCAGAGAGTGCGGAACGATCCTGACATATCTCTCTTGCTTCATTCACTCCCATCAGATTCCTCATGCATACTCTTCTGTTCAGGGTACTTCTAACCTGTCCTGTTTTTTGTGCATCAGATATAATTGAGGTATAGTGTTACATTTAAAGAAATAAAAGTATCAAAGCAAAAATGTCTGGCCACCTCTAGAGTCATAATTTTAGACCGCCCGAACGCTCCAACATAACCAAGCGATATGTGCCGTGAGACAAGAACTGGGTCGGACGTTGCATTCAGATCAAAATGCCTTAAACGGTCACCCATCCAAGTTATGAACTACGTATACTTTGCTTAAGTTTGCCGATCTGTCTGGCAAGTCAAGTCATGTTATATTTAACACTAAAGGTATTCTACTATATAGGTATGTTTGACAACGTGCAGATATTTAGTCCAGTAACCAAAAGACTACTATCCAAACATATCAATGAATCAATATCACTTGTTCTTCTAGCAGCTACGTTAAAATAACCAGATGCTGTTGAAGTCTGTCTGGTACATTGCCAAACTTCACAATCCAAATCAACCGATAGGTACTGTTCCTTTTAGTTACTCATCTATACTAATATAATAAAGCGGAAGAGTTTGTTTGTTTGTTTGTTTGAACGCGGTAATCTCAGGAACTACCGGTCGGATCTGAAAAATACTTTTTGTATACGATAGCCCAGTTATTCCGGAAGGCTATAGGCTATATAACATAACGCTTCGACCCTTTGGGGCCGGGCAAAATGCTAAAAAGGCTAAAAGATAATGTCGGCAAATCTCAGGAACTAGCAGACGGATTTTAAAAATTGTTATTGCCTATGATAGCCCAATTATTCCGAAAGGCTATAGGCTATATAAAATTACGCCACGACTTTTAGGGGCCAGACAAAAATAATAAAATGGTGAAACGAGAAGGGGGAGGGTTGGGTCAAAGGCAAAAAAAGGCTAAACAAATAGGATACAATCTATATGGGTATCGTTTTCGAGATTTTCGGGGCGCTGATTAATAATATGAAATTTATTTAGTGATCCAAGATGCCGGACGGGAAATCAAAGATGGCGGATGAGAAAATTTAAAAAATCAATATGGGTATCGCCTTCGATATTTTAAGGGGTGGGGAATCGAAATATAACATCTATTTCGTGATCAAAGATGACGAATGGGAAAATTAAAAAAAAAAACAATTTTGGTATCGTCTGCGATGTTAAAAGGGATGGGGAATCCAAATACAACATCAGTTTCGTGATTCAAGATGGTGGATGGGAAATCAAAGATGGCGGATGGAAAAAATTTAAAAATCAATATGGGTATCGTCTCTGATGATTTAAGGGATGGAGAATCCAAATACAACATCTATTTCGTGATCAAAGATGGCGGATAGGAAATCAAAGATGGCGGACGGGATTTTTTTAAGTCGATTTGGGTATCGTCTCCGATATTTTAAGGAATGGGGAATTCAAAAACACCATCTATTTTGTGATCAAAGATGGCGGATGGGATTTTTTTTTTAAATCAATATGTGTATCGTCTCCGGTGTTTAAAAGGATGGGGAATCCAAATACAACATCTATTTCGTGATTCAAGATGGCGGATGGGAAATCAAAGATGGCGGATGGGAATAATTTAAAAAATCAATATGGGTATCGTCTCTGATGATTTAATGGATGGTGAATCCAAATACAACATCTATTTCGTGATCAAAGATGGCAGATAGGAAATCAAGATGGCGGACGGGATTTTTTTTTAAAGTCGACATGGGTATCGTCTCCGATATTTTAAGGAATGGGGAATTCAATGTATATAAAAATGTATGTTTGTTTGTTAATCATTTATAGACTGAAATTATAAGAGATTAAAGCTCTTAGTCAATGGTAACTTTAGAAAAGGGGCTTGGAAAAAAGGGAATTAAATAAAAACTCTTAAAAAGGCGATACGGAGTTCGCTGGGTCAGCTAGTGTTTGATACTTTTACTTCACTAGAAGCAGCTTTTTAGCGTCAGGTCCAAAAGGAAACACAGATGAACAAAAATATAGGCGCTCTGACACTTTTGACAGGTTTCTGGTCCTGGCGTCTCAGTGCTGTTGCCTAGAGAGTGTTATTTCAGAAAACACTCATTGTTTAAGCTTGCCTATCATAGGGCTATGTAGCGTTCCGTAGTCAGAATTAGTATTTTAGATTGCATGACTAACTAACGCCAATTAGGATAAACGTTTATTTTACCTCAAAACTCGTTCACCATCAGTACTTAAACATTTTTTATTACTCAGTATTTTATTTTTTAATTAAAGACGTGACAATGCTGATAGCCCAGTCACGCTGTCAGTTTTCTTCCCATCTACAACAAGTAGGTAAACATTTTTCTATTTTATATTCCATATATATACAGGGTGTAAAAAGACCCTTAACGAAAACTGAAATCCCATGTTGTACCAATCACTACGAAATTTTTTTACTTCGGCACCATACCTGGGAAATTACAGGTTCAGGGGATATTGAGGCTCAAAGTTAGTATGGAATGTTTCTAATTAGGTACAAAATCGATGCATTTGCCCCGCCAATATGTCCTTTAGATGCCCTATAACCCCATGGATAAGTAGGTATTTCGAGCATTGCACGCGCGCGCTTTTAATTGCGGTTTAAAAAATGTGAAAACTCAAAAAAATAATCGTTTGCCAGGTATTATTTTTGGTTAGCATGACTTGGCATGATGTCCACAACGAGTAGACTTCGGCTTTGTGATGGGTCTTGTGACATCCTGTATATATATGCATTTGTTTTAATTCTAAGAATATTCAAATAATATATTTATATGTATAATCTTAAGCTAGAAGACGATCACATATTTTGTCTGTTGTAGGTATATTTTAAAGAGAACGTGCCAGTCCATAATTTTTTTTCAGAATAGAAATAAATAAAATAATAAGTCAAAACGTGATAAGTAAATATTGACCTTAACACGCCACTGTTTCGTAGTGTTGCTTAGCAACCGATCATTTCGATGTGATCGTACGAGTAAGTGGCGGCCACTTATATATTAAGCCATTACGCAGTGACGGCCTATCACTCCTATATCTATATCTGTAAGCCACTGACATTATCATCTAAGACAAGTTTGAAATACGTCTGTAGCCAGACGTATTTCGAACTTGTCTTGTCTAGAGGTTTAAGAGTCGACTAACAGGTAGACATAATTTAGTACAAAAAAAACGCTACGTTATTGTGTAAATTGTTTTTTTTTATTATAGACTCACGCTTGTATCCCCGAAGGGGTAGGCAGAGGTGTAATATTACACCCACATTTCGCCAGTACCGGGCACATTACCAGACTCCGTGCTGCTACTGAGAATTTCCTAACGGAAAAACCCAATAACACTTTGCCCGACCCGGGAATCGAACCCGAGACCTCCCAATCCCACGCGCAAATTTTATGCCCCGAGACCAACGAGGCAGTGCGTAAATTGTGATTGTGCTATTGAACTGTATTTGATGAAACTGTGCAGTAATTTGGCTTTTACCGCAAATAGCACATGGGTTACTTGATGTCTCGATAAGCTACCTCCAAGACGGCGAATGCCATAGGCAAAAGCTATATAACATCATAATATCATAGTTATATAACAGTGCCAGTTTTAAAATCACTTGAGTTATATTATGTCTCAGATGTCCGTATTTTTTCTTTTATCTCTGGCGTCATACGTCACACATGTCACACCCACTCTCTCCTCAGATTGCCAGTGTTTATGTGGTATATGTCGAGATTGTTATGCCAGCGAAATTATTTATAACCAATTGTTACACGAGTTACGATTTTACTTTGAAATCGTTTGATTAGTGGTACGATGCTATTTTTGCACAGAATCAAATATCAGTTTGGCTAGTACTCGTTTTAAAAATAAAGGATGATTTTGTACTGGATTAAATAGTTTACACTATCCGTTAGCAGTTTAATCAATTACGGTGAATAAATATTTATATATTGAAACTAGAGTATTCCAGCTACGCTCGCGCGTTTTTCCGCACCCGCAGGAATTTCGGGAGATCCCTTCTTAGTGTGGCGCACTAAGACTACGATCCCCAAGGAACACATATGCCAAATTTCAGCTTCTTGCGCCTTATAGTCTTAGCTGTGCGTTGTCGGTCACTCAGTCAGTAATGCAAAAAAATATATATATAGAGATGAGAACTTATATGAGTATTAAGTATAAGTATAAGTGCAGTTTTGTATCACGTGTGAGCGTTGTAAACACGTGGAGTTGATTTAAAAACCTTTTCAGGTCTCGTGCCGCATGTTGTGCTACTACTAACGTTACGTAATAGTTTTTCGTTTGACGCGACAGCTTACCTTAACTGTTGCAAGTCACGAATCACTATAGTCAAGTGGAAACTCTGGGTGAAGTCGGTTACGTTTGATACAAAATTTTGTACGAATGATAAAGACGGGAATCAAAACTGTAAATACTATCTCCTTTGTTCAGGGGTCTCATGTGAATTCAGGTTCTGACTCTTTCTTTCTTAATCCAGCTCAATATCACTGATTTGAAAATATAGGTACCAACGTGTTACCAACCAACCAACTACCTACACTAAACAAACCGAAACATCAATGTGCGAATATTTTTGACATGGCAACAAATTATCCTTGACTTACTGATGTTAATACAATTAGGTAAGTTAGTTTTGTTTGCAATGCTAGTTAACGAAATACCATCACTTCGCCATATATGTAAATATTGATTTGTAGTAGGTAATAATTGTTAGTGATATGAACGTGGATTTGAAGGCCGTTTTCCTGTTAGTGACTACTATTATACGTCGATTTTACGGTATATCACACGTCATACACCGTCACTATCATTTTAAAAATGCCTGTTTCATTTCTGCAATAGGCACAATAAAATGTATGTTTTCCTTGTGATGAAAAATCGCATACTGTTTACCATATCCATATCCATTGTTTGACATGTGTTTATTATATCAGATGTAATGATTTCGTTCATTCTTTCTTATTTTCAAGCTTACTAAATCGGGCATATTGGAAATAAAAAAACAAATGAAACTTGCTTAAGTTTCTAGGTATTTTTACGTGCTAAGCTGACGGATAAACAGAAAACTATTATCCATTACCTCACACAGGTGTTAATCTTTTAAAATCTTTTTGAGTCTTTCATCAATTTACGTTAGGTAATCGCAGTGCGTAGATATGTATGTTCTTTGGGAACAACATTCTTCTTTTTTTTTGTTGTTAAGAAGACAACGCCCGCATTAGGACTAAGTCCTGTGTCGCGGGCGACTTAACAATCATACAACTAACGGACACAATGAACACCCAGACTCGAAACAACAATTTATGAATCACACAAAGTGTTGTCTCGTGTGGGAATCGAACCCACAACACTCGCGCTGCGTCAAGCGGCGAGGCGGCTGCTTAAACTACTACGCCAACCGTGCAGTCCAAGTGTTTGTAGGCACATGTATCGAATAATATTAGTCGGTTTTTGTTAGTCATCATAACAGACAAGGAAGCTCGATCGTAGGTGTCCGAATATATGTAGTAGCTTCTTCGGGTTTGAGTTTAGTTCGGCATTAGCACCCGCGTTGGATGTGCGGTGTGAAGTGTACTTAGTGACATTGTTCGTTAAACGATTGAACTTCTGATCGTTGTGTGTTTGAACTATTAAGTAAGTAGTTATAGGTGTTCAGTATAAACTGTCAGTTTTAGAGTTCATCAAGTGAAAAAGATCGATACAAAGCTTTAAAGGTACTTAAAAAATTGTTAATATTTAAAGGTACTTATTTGATTTTACTTTTTATTATTTTAGTATGAAACCTTAGCGGCTCTGTTAATTTTCGTATTTACTTTAGTAAATATTGTAAAACCTAATCTATGTTTTTAAATCTACATTACTAATAAATCTAGTTACCTATTCTCTAATGATAAACCGATTGCACTAAGTCGTCTTGGCCAACGGACAGCATTGTATTTATAACCAAACGGTAGGGCATGTTTTAAATAGAACATGTTTTTATTTTCGTCTCAAGACGTAAATCTATGGTATGCGGCAGATTCACCTGTTGATCCAGATTTACCACACGAGCTTTGAAAAAGTAGCCTACACAGCGAATCAAAAATGTATAGCAAATATTTGAAAATTAAACTAAACATACTGTAACCCAAAGGTAGCACACAAAAGATTAACAAAATTTAGGTAACCAATTTTAAACTATCACAATTTTGTAGTTTAAAGTTTATTTAACAGGTTACGGTTAATGGCGATTACTAACTTATTTAAGAAAAAGATAGGTTTGGTACCTTTGTTTTCTCCAACGTCTCGATCGGTTTTCAATGGTTCGGCTTATAATTATTGTTTTTGAAACATGAATTGTATAAAATAAATAGTAAAATATATCAAAGCCCTGCTACATTTTATCACATTAACTTTGTTTCAAATTTGACGATACTATCTCGTCTATTTGGTTATGATATCTATGGTTTGAGTAGATTTGAGTTAAACTAATTTAATCACAACATATTTTTCTTATGTAATATATTTTCACCTCCTTTCATTCAAAATTAATAATCATTATGAGCATCGGTTTCCTGTAAAAAAGTTTTCTTTTCAAATTTTTTAGGCAGGTCGTCATTATTTGTGCCATGCCAAACATTTACGACTACTAGCAACAGAAGTCTAGACGTTGTCCGATATTAATAGCCGCATGCTCGAACATATTGGCTATTATTAGCTATAGAGCTAATGAAGTGTGTAGATGTGGACGACTATTTCAAACTTTCAAGGCCATACAAATATGAGTACGAATAAAAAAAGTTATAACAAACGATACGAATACAATATCATATTAATATTCATACCATTGTCAAACTTGAATACTCATGTACGTGATTATTGTTAGTCATTTGCATTGTAGTTATGCGTTAGATAGTTTCTAGAGCTCTGTCACTTGGGAACAAAGACACTGTTATATTGAGAAGATGATAAGAACTGGGAAGAGTAGGTATGTTGACAGTTTATCAACCAAATGAAAATTCAACAATAGCCTTTATTTTTATTTGGACTATCAACAATTTGTTCTCTTATGTGTAATGGTAAGATGAAATTATTTTATATTATGGATTTTATGAATCAGTTTTACACTCATAGTAAGTTTAATTGACACCTCATGAATGTATTATTTAAAAGTGCTGTACTGTACTTTTTATTTAAAAAGGTACATCCAGTAATAATATAATATTCTATAATAATATTCTACCACATACACAGATCACCATCTAGTCCCAAGCTAAGCAGAGTTTGTGTTATGGGTACTAGATAATGGATAAACATACATATATACTATTTTTTGTAAATATATACATATTATACATTGAAACACCCAGACCAAGACAAACATCCATGTTCATGCACACAAATGTTTGACTTGAGCGGGAATCGAACCCGCGACCTTCGGCGTAGCAGTCGCTTACACTCCCGCTGCGCCAACCGGTCGTCAATAAGCTATATAAGGACTAGTCGAGAACTATTTTTGAAATAATTTTATCTTAAAGGTAACAGATAAGTGGAATTAAATTCTACTTTGTCGGATCCTAATATTGTTATTTTGATTTTTGGATATAAATAAGTCTTATTGCTGCTAGGTTTCTACCGGCTTACATTGGTCAGTTTACCCGTGACCGCGACCGAGGTAAACCGGTCGAAACGTTGGGGTAAAAATAAGTATTTTCAGCATTAAAACGAATACTTACGTGATAGACCCATAATCATAACAAGTTGTGTTGTAAAGTATACAAAATATTAAGTTTATTATAATCATTTTGCGGGCTGGTATTACGGCGAGAGGAGTTACCTAAAGACGTCTACGTTTCCTTGGTAAGCCTTACGAATATAATGTAAAAAGTGGTAAAGTGATTCGGGTCATTCAAAATTTAAGTTTACTGTGTAGTTGTAATGAATTTTATATAATTACTAGAGGATGCCCGCGTCTATGCCCGCATTATTATTTTGTTTAACCGTTTCTTTCCGATCCTGTGGGTATTTCGGGAAATCACTTCTTAGTGTACTCCCCAAGGAACATACATGCCAAATTTCATCTTCTTGGGCCTAATAGTTTGGATATGGCTTGTCTGTCAGTCAGTCAGTAACGCAAGAATTTGATATGTACAGATTATCTGATAATGCATTTATTGTTATATTATCATTGTATTGGGCGTCGAGGCATTATTTATTGTATTCGTAGGTATTCGAACGTATTGACCATTATTAGCTATAGAGCTAAATTTAGAGTATACCTAATACTGGAGAGTGTGGAGTACAAGTATCGACAAAAGCCTTTTATGATTTCAGTCACTTCAAAGTTTGTAATTCACCTATTAATTTATTACGTATCCATATAAAATGATGATCTCCATTAGGTATTTTCCAGGGAAGAAATATCATAAATACGTTTTGGTATTTTTGTAAGTATTTCACACAGCCCAACGTATCAGTTTCGTTTGAAATAAAATACTAATGGAATAGCATTGTTTTTTGGTGAGTGAGTTGTACGAACAACTTACAATACGTGAAATGCAATTCATGAACAAGTAAAACTTGATTGCAATCTAATTAAGGTATAATGGCGGGTCTAATAGATTATGATCGCAATTGATACGGCTATTGTATATCTTGCGTTTGCATAGTATTTATACCTACTGTTAACGAATTTAAAAATATATTTTTTATTTCATAACTATCCATCCCCTCAGAGGTTATGTCAGATGTGAATTTAAATAATAAAGAATACATACTGTTAAACCAATGAAATAATTTTGATGAAATGTAGCGCTGTGACTCAACAAACGAAAAGGTCCTTTTCGTTGTGTTGTGTTTCGTGTTTGAACCCAGGTCTTCAACTTCCTCCAATATCAATCGCCGACCTGATTTTAATGAAATGTAGCATACTACATTTCATTAACATCAGGTCGGCGATTACAAAATTAAAAAAATTCAAAATTCCAAATTCTTTATTGCCATGATAAACCTATACAGATGACAAATAATAAATAATGATTGATTTTAGGTTATTGTTAGCAGTATATCTGTACCTTCTGAACTAGTTTAGACTGTGACTCAGAAGGTAACTGTTCATTCTTGCTAATATCCTAAATTACAAATAGGTGGAGTTGGTGTGATACAAAAACAAAAGCAAAAAAAAAAAAAATACAGTGAATTTATTATCATGAGCCTGCCATAGATCACTGCTGGATATAGTCCTCTCCAATGGCATGTCACTGAGCCTGATTTTTGGGTTATAATGTGAATGCCTAACTTCCTTTGATTGTCTTTATTCCCTTCTCTTATGCTGACATTCTTTAGCTTACCTAGTATTACGCTTACCATAATTTCGATGAGGAAACCTAATGATTTTTCAGCTTACTGTTAGAATCAAATCTTTCATACGGAGATAGGTTTTGTTGTTTGAATTCGTCACATGGGCACGGAAGAGCAAATATTAAAAGTGGGCTTCACGTACCAGTACAACTAGCGACATAAGTGTATATACCTACTTACATAAATGTGTTAGATTTGAGACTTTAAGTTGCTGTATATATTTTTCTGAGTGGATATTATAACCACTACCTAAAGAAAACTTTCCATCATTCCTATTCTAATAGTTATAGGATAATTATAACACGGACATATAAAGTCACCGAATCTTTTGAAGATATCGCAGCCTGTAGTGACTTTTGTCGTTGCCTGTACCTACAACTACTAAGTGCACGCCTCCTACAGTTACGTTCTTAGAATTGCCGTTGCAGATTATTTAGCGATTCATCGTCACCGCGACAGAATATAAGGAAAACTACTTTGGAGTTTCTTCGCTGTTTTCTTATGGTCTGTATAGCACGGAATGCTTACGGCAACTCTGTGTGGAGTGCTAAGTGTCGGTTTACTGATGACGTAGTGATTAGAGCGCCCGACTTTCCGCTTTACACTGCGCCGATTGGTGTGGATTCAATCCCCAGGCAGGACAGATTAATTAGACAGGCACTGCACAAATAAATTTACAGGAATCATATTTTTAACAATTAAAATCGTACAAATATGAAAATTACATTAATTAAGACAAGCTTACGCCAGTTTTTTTTAACCTACCCTACAAATCACGCTATTAGGGCCAAAACAATTAATCCATACTTACCATGTCATAGAGCCTTTCGTATTCCACTGCTGAACATACGCCATTATTAATTTGTGTCACAAAAACATTTTGAAGCAATAGGAGAAATTGGCCTACTACACCATGTTGGGCAGATAAGTTGGTATATAGTTTGATGTGGAGTTAAGGTCGGCGCAAACGGGCCACCGACCACAGCCACTGGTGGACAACGAAAGCCACTTAACACACTTTTTTCATATATTTTGTATAGACGCGCCGCACACGTGTGGCCGGAGGCGGCCATTCGCTACAGAAGTAAAATATATGCAAAAGTGTGTTAAGTGGCTGTCGCTGGCCACCAGTGACTGTGGTCGGTGGCCCATTTGCGCCGACCCTTAGCCATCTCTTCACAAAGATTTTATTTGGTTCGTGTATTCTCTTTAGTCACCTCTTATGACACTCATGTAATCAAATGGGGAAGAGATAGTTTGCCCGTCCCTATACGGATGATTTAAGCAGTGATGGCAGAGTGGAGAGACCGACAGACTGCTACACAGAGGGTCTCGGCTCCGAATCCACGGCAATGACTTTTCGAAGTTCAGTGCGTATTAAATTGTTAATTATCGCTTGCTTATCGGTGAAGAAAACATCGTGAGGAAACCTGCATGTCTGAGAGTTCTCCATAATGTTCTCGAAAGACATGTGAAGTCTGCCAACCCGCATTTGGCCAGCGTGATGGACTATGGTCTTACCCTTCTCATAGAGAGAAAGACCGGGCCCCGCAGTGGGACAGTATATATACAGGGCTGATGATGATGATACGGATGAACACTTATAATTTAGTAATAGTCACACTACGTATTTAATTATTATAATTATTTATGCATTGAGTATGTAACAGTATACCTGGTTTTGCACAGACGAAAGTACGAAATCGAAGGCTAAATTCCAACTGAGCAAAATTAAACAACCCTGAGACTAAACGAACCGAAATACTTCACTATCTAAATAAATAAAAGCAATTGATAGCAACCATATGGATAGACTTTACTCTCAAAACATTCCTCACATCAAAGTGTTTGATATATTTATCTGTTTTAACCGGGCGTGAAGTTTCGCAAGCAAATGGCTAATCTATTTTGTATTTAAGTGCAGCATATAGAATTATGTAAAGATTATACAACTATTATTTTCTTATTATAAATTTCTATCTCCCACACTTGTTATAAATTCTGTGTCGCGAGGGACTTTAGAAACGTTCAATCAATGGACACAAGTCCGGTCCAGACCGATTCGAAAAAACAAATTGTGGGTCACACAAAGTGTTGCCTCTTTGGGGATCGAAGCTAGAGCATTCGCCGCAGTATTAATTTACTATGTAAATTATTTCATTCATGCGACTGTTAATTCCCGTATGCTGCAGAAAAAAATACATAAAATAAGAATATATTACATTAAATGGTAACAAATGAAAAATGTGCTTGTAATCAAAACAGTGGAAGCCTTTGCCTAAAAACGGGACATTATAGGTTAAAAAAATAAAATCGACAAAGACGTCTTTAAGAACTCACTCTTAAAACATTCAAATAAATATCAGTCAAAGTTAAATCTAGAAGCAAACCAATGATATTAAATAATGAGCAATCATTAAAAAAATTAGTATCTCTGCACATACCTACCGAACCTTACATAAATTAGCAACAATGTGTGGAATTAATATCCAAATACAATGTAACCCGTAACGGTTTGAAGAAATTGTGTAAACCACACGTAGGTCATTAACATTATCCGTGACGTAATAAAAGCTAAGTATTGACAGAGTATGTGTATTCAGTGGTAGTAGTAAAGCCTATACATCGTGCTAGAATATAATTCTCACTTATAAAGTCAAAAAAGGAATATTTTTTCGTTGTATTTCCCACCTCAACTACCTCATCGGTCATCATGGATTTTTGTTACTTACCGGAAGTACGAAAATTAACATGCGGTAGAGAATTGCACAGGAACGCAGACGTGGGAAAATATATGCATATAATAGGAAGCGTCTTCCTTTTACCCACTACTTTATCACCTGTGTAGCTAGATTTAGTAGCAGTGACCATAGACGACACCGAGTTTTGTAAAGTCCCGGAGAAATCTAGGAAGTATCATTTTGGAGGAGTGGAAAAATCAATAATTCAAGTTAGAATCAGCAGTAAGCGTGTTATTTCATTAAATAGTCATGTAATAGGTATTATACCTACTAGGCAGATAATGATCCTCACGATTCTACTAAAATAATTGAACATGAACGCTATCGCTTTTTCATGGACCGTGAATTGTTGAGTGATTTATTTGACAAATTTATTACTCGTCGATGATAAACTAGCCTAACAGCCAAAATCATGTGGCAAGAACTAAAGATGCATTATTGTACCCAATGTAGCCACAAATAATTCGAGACATCATTATCCTCCTAGCGTTATCCCAGCTAGCAGGATCCGCTTACTAGTCTAAACGGTTAAGACTGAATATTAGCTTTTCCACAGAGCGACTGCCTGTCGGACCTCCCTTTCAAGGCTCAGACTAGTGTCAGTTTATTCAGAGCTACTGACTCTCTAAAACCACTGTCAAAGATCTTGATTACTGACTCAGCATAGCAGTATGTTAGTAGCTCTACTACGCTCTACAACTACTCTCGCTGCTTTTTATAGTGGGCTCTATCTAGCACGTGCCTAAAGAAATAACGACCTAATTTAATTTTCTTATGATAGAGATAGTTTTCGCGGTGCTGGTAGCGTCTCTCTATCTTACCGGCATCTAAATAAACACTTAATATAACGATATAACGATAAAACTACTTTGACATGTTCAAAAAACATGGTCTTTCTAAAGGTTAAGGGTGATTGACCTCTTTGATATTTCGATAAATTTAGCTTTAGTTTTAGTTATCAAGGCCAGCTACATGAGAAAAAACTCACATGATTATGCGGCGGGTCTAGTACGAGTTTGCACTCGATTATCACGATGAATAGTCACTTGTCGACGGAAACGATTTCCATACATTTTCTAAATGCTGGCAGTATCTACAACAGTAGAGTTGCTACTATCTGGTTATGAAAATGTATGACCATCAAAATTAATATTAAGTATTATGCTTGAGTATTATAATGTACAGTAAATATATACAAGTGATATAGAAGGTTGCAGCACCTTACAAAATGTAAATTAATATAATTAAATAATTTTATGCAAAACATGGCGATGAAAAAGAGTGACCGTGAGTTTTATTGCCCGTTCTTTCTCATGGTTCTACGCCCTTGCTTTGCAAACGTGGCAGTAAATGTAAGTTTAAGTAATTATTTAATAAATTTAATATTTTGACGTTCATAAGCGTCACATTGTGACCCAAATGAATAAAGGACTTTGACTTTGACTATTGCTTTTTTTTCTGTGGACTAGTCACGGTAACGATCGAGTGGAAAACTCGCACTAGACCACCTAATGTCAAAAACTTAAAATGATTGAAAATACAACATGTTGACAATAAAATACCTACAACACGATGGCAACATTCACGTATATTAGGCATCTAAAAATGTTGAAGTGTAAAATCATGGATAAGAAACGAAGTAGTTTTGCTATTACATTTCGGAAGCCGTTTTATATTTACTAATATATATTGGGATAGAAATCCCAATCATTCTAAAATTAATGAGGCTGGCACCAATCTATATCCACTTTTAGCATTAGCTTTACAAGTAGGTCATAATGCTTCCACTAGATACATATGTGGCCGATTGCCAATGAATGATCAAAATCTAGTTATCTACTATTATTAGATTTTATTTAGAGAGAAATATGCAAAAAGGTTTAAATGAAATTAGATATGAAGTTGTGTTTTAGGTCAATTTAAAAGGGCTAATCAGTTGAGACTAATGCCCAAAGAAATATTTAATACAAGTTAGACGATCTATCAAAGAATTATTAATTCCAACATAAAATTGAATTATGTAGACATACATGCCTATCTGTTTTTAGTCCCATGATGTTTAATAAGACGGGTGAAACATTAATCACCCACTAGCTCTTTGCACACGTAACGAAGAATCCATGGAACGGCTGGTAGGGCAATGAAAAGCCGATGGTAAAAGATCTTGCGAGCTTGCGGTGGACAGACCTCACCTGACTATGACCCACTCAACCGTAAGCGCTGTCAAACGTCAACCTACATGACGATCCATTGCGGGGACAGCGCCGATGCTAGAATCAACCCCGACATGACCACGACAACTTTGGCAAGAGTGCACGACTGGGAAGAAGATGTTTCATACGAATGTCGTGAAAAGACATCGGATGAGTGCAGTTAGGCATAAGTAGCTCCAGTTTTTTCCGAAGAAGGAGTTCCTTAGCCAATCTCCTCATATACTAGATATGGCAATAGTGGAACCTCTATTAAAATTTAAGGTTTAAATAACATAAACATGAGCAGTTTTTAATTATCCGCCGATGACCGCTCCCGAGGTCATGCCTATTGAATAATCAAAACGTGACAAGATCTTATGCAAGACTTGAAAATTTACATAAGATCGTAGGTGTAATTTTAATCACTAGAATAAATATAACAAGATCAGATCAAGATCAACTTTTTTAATTCAACGAATATGTAATACTAGAATACTGTTGCTAAATGTATATATTTATTTTATTTTAAATTAATCACTTTAATATTTCTGGCGATATGCAAAACGGGACCTATATTCATTCAAGCAAAAAGGAATTTTCATATCTATTCTAATAATAGCTATTTCCCGCGGTTTCACCCGCGTCCTGAGGGAACAACTTCGCGTACCCGGTTAATTTATAGCCCAAGTTACTCCTTGGTACATCAGCTATCCGCCAGAGAAAGTCCCATTAAAATCGGTCCAGACGTTCCAGAGATTAGCGAGAACAAACAGACAGATAGACAGACCGACAAAAATTGTAAAAAAAATCATTTCGGTATATTATTATGTACCGTGTATACAAAAAGTGGTTAGTTAGTTATCTTAATATTACAAACAGACACTCCAATTTTATTTATATGTATAGATATATAGAGTATAGTTTAAAAATCTGAAAAGTTTGGAATGTTTGGTTGAACGTGCTAACCTTAGGAACTACTTAAACTGAAAGTTACATTTGGGGTTGCATTTGTCAGGAGACGCAATTTTATTTTACAGGTGTATAGGGAGGTAAAACTTAATTCAAATTTGTGGGGTCGTACCTCTTGTCCCTCAGCCGCCATCTTGAAAAGAGTGGTACAAATGGGTCTTCTAGTATATCTGACAAACTATTATGATATATATGAAATAAATTTGCGTCCTCTGACAAATGCACGCTAAGCCCAAAAAAATGTAACATTTCAATGGACTAACTGGTTCGATTTGAATAATAATTTTTGTGCTGCATAGCCTTCCTTCCTTCCTGATGTACCCTAGTACATCATGTCACGCTATGAACCACGGGTGCGTGGCAGTAGTCCTAAGTAACGCGGGCTCAGCTATGCGGTTAAAAAATGACGAAGTTCCTGAGGTAAATATCATCATATCACATAAAATAATTTTTTGACGATCGGTTGGTGCAGCGGTAGTGTAAGCGGCTGCTACGCCGAAGGTCGCGGGTTCGATTCCCGCTCAAGTCAAACATTTGTGTGCATGAACATAGATGTTTGTCTTGGTCTGGGTGTTTCTATGTATAATATGTACCTATGTATTTACAAAAAAGTACACTGACTGGCATCGCAGCGCAGAGCTAAAACTAGTAAAGCTAGAGTCATGTTTGGACAGCGGGTATGATATTTTTTTATAATAATGGATATTTTTTTTTATATATTACCACCAGTAACCCCTAACTAGGTAAAATAAAGTTTGAAATTTTCGGATAGGCAAAATCGCGGCGACACACTACTAATCACATATAATTACAACCAAATTGAGAACCTTCTTCTAATATAGTAAGCGGTTTAAAACTAACTGCCAACTGAAAATTATACCATAGTCTAAGATCCGTAGAAGAGCGACCTTCGCCGAACTGTTTATTGGATAAAATGTATTTCATATCGAATTTTGCACGAAAAAAAATATATCGCGAATGGACAGTCAATTCCTACAAAAGAACACTTGAGAAGGGGTTATTCTCGCCAGATATCTAAAAATATCCACGTCATGCACAAAAACTGGCAAAGAGCTGTACATTAATGTAGGATGGGCGTTGTTGATACTTGTCTACTGCGGGAAGTAGCCCTACCTTCATCCCTCACAGGTCTCGATGATTTAATAATAATAATAATAACAACTACCTTAACTTGGTCCCTGAACCCGATACCGGTGAGCCCCGTAATTTTATTTTATATTTTTATATTGTTTTTCACATAAAAATGTAAAATATAATTTATGAGAGAATGTTAAAATAAAGAGAATAATAATAATAATATTCTACCACATTCACACAACACCATCTAGTCCCAAACTAAGCAGAGCTCGTACTATGGGTACTAGACAATGGATAAACATACATACATACTTTTTTTTTTGTAAATACATACATATTATACATAGAAACACCCAGACCAAGACAAACATCCATGTTCATGCACACAAATGTTTGACTTGAGCGGGAATCGAACCCGCGACCTTCGGCGTAGCAGTCGCTTACACTCCCGCTGCGCCAACCGGTCGTCGATTTGCTTTTGCATTTACATCTAGTCCAAGTGGGCGCACGACCCCTCGAACTGGTATTAGGCTTACGATCTGAGAACACTCAAAATTGATGTAGAGCCATGTAGAGCCACCTTACAGCCATTGCCGGCCACAGTCTCCTTATTTGCAAAATCACACGTTTAGTACCTATAGTGAGTCCATATAAATATTTGGCCTTCTGTCAATACCATGATGGTCAGACGGATTAGTATAGGGCTGGATATCGAGTTTTCAGTCTATTGCCAAAGACGCTTCGTGCACTTTCCTTAACCTTATATAACCCACGGAGTGATATAGGGTTGCGGGAGGCTTCATAATTTAAACTGCCATCACACAGACATGTGATTTGAATTAGGTATCTTTTACCTTGCGATTTAGCTTCTGAGCCACCTAATGATTCCCATCATGTTGCGCCCTCGGCAGGCGTAACGTTATGACCTTGCCATTAATCCAATTTATCATGGCAGTACACAGAACATTGCAAAACATTTGTTATGACAACAATGTTAATCTATGTAAGCGTAGTAAATGTGCCTAGAGCAGAGCATCGATAAGATTACGAATATTAAGCTTAGGTACTTACGTATAGAAGAGGTACAGGAATCGCAGTACACCACTAAACAAAATGTTCAGCGATGAAACCGTAGTGCACTCTATGAGTCAATGCCAAAATTACTTATGTGCCAAACTCTGATAAAAGGTTTCGCATGGCCACACTAACTTTAGTATTGCTACTGTTCAAAAGATGGCGCTACTTTGGATGGAAGTTACATCTTTTCATAAAATCAACTGATTTTAATGACGTATTATTGATATTTACATTTACACAACATGTTATTAAATACAAGATTATTTTATTTAATAAGAGAGAAAAACTCAATACAAGAATATAAAAATATTTGCTTGATTGAGTATAGTATTAGCTACTCGTTACTAGATGGCGCTGCAAGCAGGTTTGCTCTTTTTTTATGAAAATAATTAGCACGATTGATCTACTAGATGGCGGTATTTTTACATGTCGGTATTCGTTTAATATCAAGGCCTACATAATTAATACCCATCTATTATTACCAGTTTTACTAAAAATAAAATCATTATGATACCCACCAACTGAATTGACTTTTAGATTTTTTGTTTAATACAACAATGCAATTTTTTTCTTCCATTTAAACCTAGCTAAATAAATGTTTTTATTTTGGCATTACCAACGTTGATTTATAATTAAGGAAGGATTCTAATGAAATAAGCAGGGTGAGTGGCATGACAAAATTCCTATCTCGTAAACATTGAAGATTTTTTACAAAAAGTGGGACTCAACTTTTTACTTACTTTAATCATTGGATATACCCAACAAAATTATAATAATGTGAGTCAAACTAAACAAAACATTACATTTTATCTAATCGACGGGATTCCATAATTTCCATGTATGCTTCTCAGTACAAATCGTGACGAACAGAAAAATAAAACTCCGTAAAATCCCCACTTGCGGCGCTAGTGCGGCGACGTATGACGTCATTGTTGTTCCGTGAAGTGACGTGCCCCAGCTACGGCATCGATGACGTGTGCATTGACATGACGCGTGCTATCAAGGTCGAGCGAACATAGTCCGATTATGCGGTTTGCGTTACATAACGTAATAATTTGTTATTTATTATGTCGAGTTGAAGTTTATCGCGTTCGATTTTGAATGCGTTTGAATTAAAATGTTTTTTTTACGAAACTTGCTTTGAATTTCGATTTAAATTTTGAAATTTTGGTGTTCGTATCAAATTGTGATAGGTATATATACCTATACCGTAATTTGCTCTTTTTTAATGATATTTCTAATTTTATAATAAAAATACTTAAACAAAGTAAAATAGTTAATCCACTATTTTTATATTAGATAAATAAATGTCTTCTTGACCTTGTAGGTACATATTATAGCGTTAAGTTATATTAAGCGTACAAATATACTACAAGTATTATTAGATATCTATTTATAGTTGCCCTAATAAACTACATTCATAATAAATAGTTATCTAATAATAGCCACACTAATAAAGGTCAATGTTCTTCGCAGCTATAAATAAGGATAATGCTGTGAACGTTATAAAAATAAACTAATATGTGCTTTTTCCTTCCTCATTGCTTACATAATTAACACAAGGAACAACATGCACTGAGTTCGAAGGTTATAGAAAGTAGTTTCGACATGAACTCATGGGAAAACCTAAATTACTTTAATTTTGTTTGACATAGAATAAACATTAATCAGTTATTTTAATTCGTTTGTGGTAAGGAAAGATAAGATATTCTTAAGTGAAAAGGAAATCCCTTTTGTCCAATTTAATATACTTGTAATATTAAGGTCAATCTGTATTTTATCTGTTAATTATTCATGCGGTTTTTACTTATTTTTTTAATTACGTTTAGATAAATAGCCAAACATCATGCATGCATCGTAATTTATTTTTTTATACAATTGGATTTTAATGACCCATACGTCATACAAGTGCTGTTTCTATAACTTTCTATAGGACCAGCTGAGCCTGTGGGTACAACCGCGTTTACAGCGTAGATACCTAACTGTTCAACTAACTTTAACGTAAAATGAAAGTTTGTTTTGATCTGGACGCAGCTCAAGTGATGAAAAATTTGCGGGAAGGCTGTGATGAAGTTCCAAACCGAAATTATATAATTATAGAAAGACCTAGTAGGTACTCTCCCGGATATAACAACTTAGAATCACTAACCATCTAACAACTTATTTGCCTTGGACAACTTGTTGAACAAGAACAAATTAAAAACAAATAAATAAATGTAAATGGCAAATAAGGCCATTGATACGCTTGAAGACATATGCGCGTGAGTCACTGCCCATTATGTTTGATATCATAAGACAGAGTTGAATGCATTTGCATAACGTAAAAATGTACGGAAATTTACGTTCGACGGGTTTCCCTGCCATTACGACATGGAATAGTTCTCATGATTTAATTCCAGTAATATTCCTTGCTGTAAACGAAGGAAATATTTTTGTACACGTAATTAATATGTGAAAAAAGCGGATTCTATAAGCGGATCTACCTTTAGCGGTATTGTTATAAAACCCATTTGCCTACAGCTAGCTTTTCATAGTATCGGTGGGATGGAAGAAACCCTAGATGTAGTCATATCCTGTGAACGTCATGTAGGTGAGGGTTGGGATGGTAGCTTTTATTTCTTTTAAATAGATATGCAACTACGGATTTTGATGAAAACCTCGTGTCCTAGTATTTGCTACATTGTTATTGCTTTTGTATATTTTTTTTATATGAAAGATACAAATAAATTTGTAATGTTATCAAACGATATTTAGTTATGGTTTTATCCGTGTAAAAGTCTATCTATCTATCGTCACGCCTGTCTCCCATTGGGGTAGGCAGAGACTATGGAACGCCAAATGCTCCGGTTCAAACACACCTTTTTCGCTTCTTCGACATTCATTAACCTCATCATACATGCTCGCCGGTTATGGGTACTTTTAATTTGGCCCTTTTTTAGTAGGTCACCTATTTGGTCGGCATACGTCCGTCTTGGGCGTCCCCTACCGACATCTCCATTCATTCTTACACGATACACTTCTTTCGTATTTCTTGTTTCATCCATCCGTTCCAATCTCTATCTTCTTACAGACCACACTTCTCTCGTAATATTGTAAAAGTCAAATTGAATTAATCATGACTTCCTCCTAGTGGTGTTAAAAATCTACTTCTTAGCTTGATGTTATATTATTCTTTATTTTGCCATAAGGCGTTTTCTTAGTTTATTGTTATTTATTTTGTCTTAATTTTGTCATAGGAACTCACAGATTTATTTAAAGTCAGTGAAAGAATGAAGTCAGCGGTAAACTGAATGACTTTGCCGTTACATAGTATCAAAGTATTCTATATTCAAAGATTGTCCACTATCTTAAGCTTAATACTTGCCGACGGTATGCGGCCTAATGTGACTTCCCGTGCCCTAATATAACATGTAATGTAATGTAACGTAATGAATATTCAAACAATCGATACCTTTGAACCGGATGCTGTGTAAGATTAAGGAACTATTTCTATTTAAAAAGGAGTTCCTTGTTGACAATAATTATTAATTAATGTACTAATAATTAATTAGAAGGGCCCAATTACGCATTTTTTAAATTACTGTATTAAGATCCGTTTTATGATTATTAGTATCGATATAGATCCTGTAATGTTTAAAGTATTTTAATGTGTAATAAATCCACGCATTTAAACATTTATTTTGTGTATTGTTTACATTTATTATTTCTTATGATTGCACCTCATTATACCTGCTGGGATAGGACATCTATCTTCGCTGCCTACTAAAAACAAATCGTATAAATATCTAGTGTAAAGTATCTGCTAATAAAATACTGCGGACTAGGTTTTTGCTGTTGTCAAGCTAGGGATACACCTGGTCCAGCAAACGTTCAAATACTAATGGCAACCGCTGACCAGGTGTACTCGTTTACCAACTAAGTGGTATAAAAAGGTTTTATGTAAATCAGATCAACCGATTGTGAAGGTGTTTATTTAAATGCAAACACCTTAACTTATGGTTCAATATAATTACTAAATTATCTGACTAGCAACATTATGTTGCTATTCGATTATATAGGACTGTAATGTGTAGTTTTTGAAGTGACTAGCTAAAAAGGAAGGCGTTAGTTTCATACAAATTTCGTCTCATTGTCAACTTTTGGTGATATTAAACATTTGTTAGATTTGATAAAAAGTACATACCTATTTCGTTACTTTGCTATTTTTATTCTATAACGTTGATTGATACATAATGTCTGCAGATTGTTATTTTTAAGGATACCTCATAAATACGTGCTCAGTCGGGCATTCTTTGACCTGATGATTAAAGTATTAAACTGCAGGCAGAAAAATTGTATCATCAAAGTATTCAAGCAAAACTTATTTCAAAATCTATTTTAAATACGCTACTTACTTTACGTTAGAAAATAATAGTAATAGTCAAATATGAATCACCATAGCATCCATTCATCTAACAGGGAATTCCATTCATGCATGGTGCATTTCGTGAAGTGAACGTTTCCATACGTATGGAAAATATAAGCGGATACTAATTAGTCATACGACTTTTTTCTCGTTGGCCAACTTTTACAGAGCTATGGAATCTTTATAAATTGACCATAGTTCTATGGAATTGTTCTATGACGTACATTGGTCATGAACTACATATGAAGAGCGGTCAAAGATCACACATGACATGTCAGTGGGTCATTTTGAAAACCTCGTAATGTTTCGCGTTAGTCATATCTCTAAAATGTTGTTCATTGTGACTTAGCATTAATTGTGATACTGATTTACCTGTTTGTAAGGAAAATGATTATTTTATGTGGCTTGTAATTAATTCGCTGCGTATTAATATTTATGCCAACAATACTATTAGAAGATTAACAGTAAAAAGGCTGTATCATAACATTATGATGAGAACTTCTTTATATAATGCTGATACTTTAGTACCAATTTAATATGGTTTGGTAATAGGAAGAAAAGAAGAGAAATAAAATCAAGCTACGGCGTATTGATTTGTAAAAGAAATTTGGAATATTATTGTGGATTCATTGAGATGAATGCACGGATGGCGTAGCAATTTCAGCAGGCCCGACGTTGCTATGCTATGGGAGGCTGTGCGTCCGCTGGTGCCATGTTTTTTTCTCCACGATATAGAGGAAATACTGAAAACAGGTATACAAAATAAAAGCAAATATAAGTATGAATTTTTATCCTGTAGTCTATCGTTTCACGTTTTCGTTTTTCAGTGTTGTATGACTTATGTGTGATAACGTATGACTAACTTTGAGGATATACCGCTATCATTACAAACTGTTACATCAAATTATTTTTGTTATTAACAGTAGGTAAATAATAATGATAGATATGCAATGTGTAGAAGTACAAATTTTATTTATAGGAATTTATTATTATTTTATTGGATGTTCTATAGCTTCTAAAAGAAATAAATATACCTATTTAAAAGTCGAAGTGCTCCAGAAATCCATTCAGTTTTATACCAAATAAGCTTTTATTCCATTAGTGGTCGAAGGTCGCGAGATCGATTCCCGCTCAACTCAAACATTTTATGTGCGTAAAATTGAATGTTACTCTTGGCACACTCTTGGTATGGGAGTTTCTATACAAAACTGTTTTTACAAAATAAAAAGTATATTAGTATGTTTATAGCTCTACTAAGATCGATGTCTACATCTTTGTAGAAAAATCAATATTTATAAATTAGCCGCATATAATAAATTTCTAAGTATTCTAATGCAATAGACCTGGCCCTAATATTATATTTGCAAAAGGATATATAAATAATATGTACCAAATTTCTCCAAATCAGACAAATCTATAACGGGAAAAATTTGATTTGAACCTACTACCCATAGATAATCTACTACCAATTGCCCACCCTTAGGTAAATATAACCATAACCTCTCTATCGCATCCTGTTATATGATGATTTATTCGTCAAGGTATATTAGTCATATGATGTCATACTACTTAGTAACATAGTAAGTCTGAACAATCAGATTCCGGTGAACATTTGAGGTTCACACATAGGTTTTTCCAATCTCGCTGAAATCATAGTAGAACTGTGCAATTGTTTGTTTTTTTGCTACTTAGTTTCTTACGTTGACTAATTCTCTGCCTAATATATTTTTTTATAATTTATACATATTTTTATAGTCAATAGGCTTGCCCCCTATTACATTGGGATCCAAACATAACTGGCGAAGTGTGGGTGTGTAATACACCTCTGCCTATCCCTTCGGGGATAAAGGCGTGAAGTTATGTTATACATATACAGTGAAATCAATGTCAGTACGCCGTTCCCCGTTTATCATAAATGTTCGGGTAATGTGGAATGATTGGTACATTGTTTCGTAGATTTCGACTTTGGTATCGAAGTATTATACGTCATTGGTTAAATTCTATCTGTAAAATAGCTTATTGTTTGTCGAATGGTATAGGTAAATATCATAAGGAAAACTGAATTTCTTCATTTTCGTCCGCCACTCAACACTGGATTAGAGTGATCAATTAACTCATATCTTATTTGGGTCAGAAGTAAAATATATTTACTATAGGGTAATCAATAACACTGAATTAACCTTAAGTATATTAAAATATTAGCTTTGTAATTCTTCTTACTTAATTTTATGACAGGTTTCAATATATTTTCGGTACCTAAACTGTTGCGTTTCGTTCGGTGTTCTCTATTCCTTCTAATCTATTCCTTCTCCCTCATCCCACTCCTCATCCTATCCCCATTCCCAACCGCAAGGGGCGGCAACGCACTTGTGACTCCTGTGGTGTTGCTTGTGTCCATGGGCGGCGGTAATTGCTTACCATCAGGCAATCCGTCTGCTCGTTTGCCGCCTATTAACATAAAAAAAAATATTTTTTTCTTACTAATAGGTCAAAAACTGCAAATAACATAATGAAAGGTCGCGAGATCGATATATATATATTTCACGACAAAAATTTAAAAATAACAATAGTTTACTTGGACCACTAGCACACACTGTTCTCACAAAATATTATAAGCGAGACAGTGGAAATTTAGTTAGATAGCTCTTTATCGTACACTAATGCAAATATGGGCATGCTGAAATTTACTTAAAACTTGTGGTACACCGCACTTTTACCAATAGTTTAAGATATTCGCAAATTGAGATTTCTTCCAGACAACCATTTAAATAGTCCTCAGTAAACTATTATGTAACAGATAATAAGAACGCACATTCATCTTAACCTTTCCTCAATGATATTATGTAACTAATTTATTTAATAGCCTTCATCTAATTGGACTGCGACCATTTCCGATCGTATTGGCCTGAGTCATCCATTGATCTCTCACATTGAATGGGCACACTAACATCGTAACGTGATATTGTTTTGCACTACTGTAACAGAATATCCAAATATTAGGTCGTAATTATGTGTCTGCGTACAGGAGTTTAGTTTCGAATTGGGTTTATTAATGATCATTTGTATAGGAAGTATTGTTTTACGTTTACTTGAATGATACAATATATCAGTTTTGTTTTTACATTTTAAGTGGAAAATGAAATAGCAAGCTAAAATGTCAGTGGTCTGGTCACATTTGGCGCAGAACTGATCATCTCTGAAATAGACGTGTTTTTTTTTTTAATTTATTTACATGCACAAAACAAATTACAATCAGTTAACAAAAATACATATTAAACCACATATTTCTGTTCTGGATTGCAACGCAACAACAGTGCATACATCAAAATCAAAGTAACAAGTAATACAGGGGCCCAATTATAGAAAATGGAACAAAGAATCGAAGCTTAATTGGACGCTACATACATTTTTAATATTATGCATACAGAATCAGACTAGCATTAGTTTTAGAGTGAAGATCGTACCTTGGCAAACGTAGCGTAGCCACCTTCCAGATGGCAGCTCCAGCAGAGGACAACAGCATCCTGATCATGATGACGATGGTACAATGTGTATATATACATATAAGTACATGCTTAAATCTAGGGTCCTCTTTAACTAAAATTTATTCCAAACGCTTTGGCGTAGGCAGAAAACGGTTATCACTTGCAATTGAACCGGACACTTATGTGGGCACTGTTAATAGTAGGCAAAGCACACGTGACGCATGTAATAAATTTCACAAAAAAGTGTCCGATAAGTCCACATACCGAATAAAAAACTTGTAAACAAAACAAACCGCGACAGTATCATTTCAAAGTAATTACATTACATTGAAAAGGAAATGTTTGAATGAATGTTATGCTGAATGAGGAAAATGCGATTGTTTTATACTATTACGTTATGTTGTAGTACCGCGGACTGTTCTGTTGTCATTGAACTAGGTCAAGTATACCGATATGGAACTATGAAATGGTTTTGTTCATAATAAAATTGTTGGTTGGCGTCTAGCGTCTGCGGTTTTGATTTCCTTTTAAATTGATATTACTGCATTTCATTCATGTAAACTGATGTTTGCACGCTGTCAGCATAGTTGTTTATAAAGGTCGTGAAAACTTGCTCTTTACTCTAGGAGTCGATAATGACTTTAACTGTCTTATTTCTCCTCTCGATTCGATTATAGCGGCAATAGGCTCGCCACCTATCACTTGGGATCAAAACACTGGCGAAAGGTGGGCGTTTGGTATGCCTCTGCCTACCCCTTCGGCGAAACAGGCTTGAGTCTATGTATGTATGTATGTATGTCGATTCGATCGATGCTCAGTGTACTGAACGGCTGGGTTCAAATTATTCAATGATTCAATACGAGCCAATCCTTGTGCTGAACGCAGATTGAATAGAAGAGATAATTATATGAAGTGTTTTAAGTACGATAGGCAGCGATAGCCTAGTGGAGATACCAACAGACTGCCATGCAGAGGGTATCGGGTTCGAATCCACGGCGCGCACCAATGACTTTTCGGAGTTATGTGCATATTAAATGGACAATTATCGCTTGTCCCGTGCCTCGGCGAGCACGTTAAGCCGTCGGTCCCAGTTGTCATGAAGATCTTAGACAGTCGTTATAGGGCGTCACTAGGTACCTTCTTAATAAACTGATACTAGTCTAAACCATGGAATATTGATATCCCTTTGGGTTGCGTGGGTCAGTCGCTCTGTGGAAAAGCTAATATTCAGCCAAATCCGGTTAGACTAGTAAGCGGACCCCAGATTAAAACTGGGATAACGCTAGGAGTATGATGATGATGATATGAAGTGGTTTAAGTCGTACTACGCCTTCTAAAGGCAAGTGCGACTCACAGCGCAGAAGACATATTTTACTGTACACAGGTTAATATATATTTAGCAAACATTTTGTAAGTATGATTATACCAATCCTTTGCTATCAATAAATGAACAGACCCACAATAATTGTAATCTGTGCAACAACTATAGTAAATTGAATTACAAACTGAATTCGAGTGTAGTCGTCAATGAATGAGGACACTGTAATTAATCTTATGCGTACGCTCATTCGGCATAAATAAATTGACTCATACTTGTTTATTAGTTAGAGACAGGTTACTGTTTACTATTTTCTCTTGGCACTCACCTACTGCATACGACTAAGCTAATGAGTAATAAACTCATAGAATAAATTTTTCAATTTTCGAATGCCATTGTGATTGGGACTAGCAGATTGGTTAAAGGCAAAACAGATCAACCGTTTGAAATGGTAACGAGTAGATAGATAGATTCTTTACTTCACCAAAATAAAGTTCATTTATAAAGTAACTTAAATCTACAATTTGTGACTAACCATAGGAGGCTCGTGTGGATTCGAACGCAGCAAAGATTATACTCGATTATAGAGATGATATAATCATCTGAAAATACTCACTTATTTTTCTTAGAGAGCCCTGACAAGTTTGTTATAACTTGTAACAAAATTCGACCTTTCTTACCAATAATTATGATTGATGGCGTCGGTAGCTTGTCAGCGGTTTAAATGAGCGTATTTTACAGTACATACTTTAAGTTTTTAAACATAGCCTAAGCGCACTGCTTGTAGTTTTAGTTAAGACAGAACGGAGTAAATCTTAAGAACTGAGACTGGGCAGCGGAAAGTAAACGTTTATGGATAAATTACTTGTTTTGCTGTTCAAACAAATTGATATGTTGCTCTGATAGTGAATATAAATAAAATTATCACATAAGTTATGAATAATTTATGTACAATTGGCGGCCTTATCGCCAAGGGCGATTTATATACGTAAATTTATACCAGTATACATAATGGTTATTCTTACCCAAAGACAGTACAAATAAATACATAATTTATGCACATTCAAATACTAAATAATACAGATACAGCGAATATAAGTGTCAAAGATCAATACATTAATTTACCTACATATTAAGCAGTGACTGACTGTAACTGATTGTCATAGTGATTTTTTAGCATTATTTTGAATATATTTAAAGAATTTGCTCTACAAGTTTCTAGTGGTAAAGCATTCCACAGGCGCACAGCCTGAGCAGTGAAAGATTTGCCGAAGTAGTAAGTGCAATCCGAGTATTAGGACCGTATAAATAAAATGCTTTAAATTACTATACCATTGTTTTTGTATGTCTGAATTTAATGTTTTTTGACAAAATACAGATATAATTGAATATGGAGCAAAGTGTCTGACTCATCGCAGCTCGAAAATAAAAATATTTACCCTGGGAATGGACAATGTGCGTGTCTGTCCCCTAGAAAATTTACTTAAACTAATAGCCGTACCTATTCTGAAATGCAATTTTCATCATTTATTAGTCAACGTTCTACCGGTAAGCTGTCATAAAAATAAAATAAGTAAAAATGAACCACACTTTCTTTAATTCCAATCAGAGTTTGTCGTCATAAACAAAATAAATTATGACTGCAATGGATTTATTGACACAAAACACTCATGATATTGACTAATGAATTTCAAACCGGGGATACCTTTCAAGGTAGGCATTAGCTTACGTGAAATCGGCACGCAAATGAACAATCCTCAAGATGAAATCATAAGTAATACAGGTGACAAATATTTATGTAATTTGTGACTAACTATGGGAGGCTCGTGTGGATTCGAACGTAGCACATATGACGCGTTTTTTCTGAAGCATAGTTCTTAGTAAAGAGATTACTACCAGCCAGTGAATGATGCCCCCTTCCTAATGACATGGAGGCTAATAAGCTTGTCAACCTGACTTATCTAGATGGGAAGACTTAGATGTTTCTTTCCTATTTAAGCCTTCTCATAAAATTCCAATGTCAATGTAAAAAATCAAGTCCACATGTAGTAGTAACTTTTCAAATGCTTTTGTTATAGCAAGGGTTGTAAGTGATATCGGAGTGCATTCATTTATATTTGCCAAAACTAATATTACATTATACATAAAAAAATACTACGATAGACGTTATGTGAATGGGACAGGACGAAGGGGAAGCTAACGGGAACCTACGCGGACATTCTCTGACCAGATTGGCGACATCCTAAAAAAAGGACAGGTCAGAAGTACCCTAAACAGTAGAGCATGCATGAGAAACTCGATGGGAGTGAATGAAGCAACAGAGGTATGTCAGGATCGTTGCAAATGGCGTTCCGTAGTCTCTGCCTACCCCTCCGGGAAACAGGCGTGAGATGAGACTATGTATGTATGTTTGTATGTAAACGTTATACCATAACTATCACAATAGCTACGCCAGGCCATTGACTAGAATCGATTAACACCACATCTCATCTCACATGTTCGAGTCGCCCATCTAGTTCTCCACCTTGATACTATTGCTTAACCTCACTGGTAATATTCGTGTTGCACGACACCTACGAAGACATGATAGTTGCATACTAAACTTGGTGTCGGGAAAACACAAGGCTGCAAATTTCAAAGGTTATTATTAAATAATAACTAGAGCGTACAACACGGCAAAATTACGTTGAATCGTGTTCAGTGTCCGCACTGATTTTATCGACAATTATAGGAACTGATGATTGTCCAAACCAAAATGTTCGTGATATTAAACCACATATCCTGAACCTGTATCTGAAACAACTATGACGGATTTGGTTGGATACGTCATTAATGACTGCATACCGGTGACGGTGTGAATGTATGTGTCTCGGGTCTGTACCGATGTTTATCTTACGGACCAAAGATTGCATTATCTACGTCATGGGTTTTTAATGCACCTTCAACAGATTTGTTCATTTTCTATGATATTGTTGGAAACTTTAGTCATGTTACTGAAAAATTGATAAGTACACAAGTAAAAGGCTTAGTTTTAGTAATTTTTTGATGAGGAAAATGACAGAAATATTAGCCTCGTGGTCCCTCGTTCGACTTAGGCGGTGAATCGGTTGAGCATTTCAGTTACACGACAATTGGACGTATAAACGAGACTTTTAAGGTTTTAGTTGTGTTTTTAGTGTAACCGCAACTGAAAATTCAATGAAAGCAACATGCGATGCGTTACAGGATCATATTAAATATAAATATGACGAGTTTGACGTACATGGAGGCATGAAAGTTAGTGCTAAATTTTCTTCGATTTGTTGTTATTTCGTTCCAAAATATGAAGTAAATGTCGTTTCATGAGTTGCACGTTTACACGAATGAATCTCCACTGAAAAGGGGGACAGTATTCTGATTCTTATTTGTAAGCTCTCAAATTATTATACTATCGCAATCTTAATATAACAACTAGAATTATCGATTTCAACTGTTTGAAGATTATATTAAGTCTTTCTACTAAAAAGAGATATTGGCGTGAATAACCGTTCTTCTTTTGATGAGCATTGTTCAAATATACTGTGATTATTATCGGATTGTTTAAGGAAACAGGAAAACTATATTAATATTGGCTGCTATTATTAGTAATTATTTCCTTTTGGGGTACAATTGAGGGAGCGCGACTCTAAAGATAAGATAAGGTAAAATAAGGTTCAATGTTTGAATCTGCGTTTCAACTGCTGGATTAAAGGTCTGGCGAAATTCTTGTACAATTATAAACGCGTAAAGGACAATGGCAGATCTCCATACATCAAAATGTCTGAAATTAAATTGAAGCGCTCAGTAATAAAAAATATATCAAAAAATTCGGCGTAAGTAACAGAGTCTATAAATTATTCTATTTTCACTCGGGAAAGCCGGAAAAAGAAGATATCGGTGTTTAAAGTTTAGTTAAGAATGAACAATGTGGGTACGTTTGAATTATCAAAGGCATTATGTCAGATTGACATCTAAACGCAGAACTATTCTGTAGCATCTACCTGTCACAGCCAAAGACAAAAGCAGAGCTGCACATTTTAAATCAATTTTATGTGAAATCGATATAACGTTAAAACGATGCTGTGACGTTTTTATTTGATTTAAAAGTTGTTTTGCTACAAAAGAATTAGCTTATTGATATAATGTTGATTAACAATTAATTAACTGCATTTTAATTATTATATTTTAAACCAAACCAACCCTATAAAGGTCGATCATATCGATTACTTATTTAATAATCGATACGCATCCATGTCAAACGTCTATTCCTGTCACACCATTGTCTATGGCAACAATCAAATAATAAAGTAAGCACCTAGTTCGTAATCAATTGGAATGCTTTTTATCATCATAAAATAATCCGGCTTTATCGAGACAAAGTGAAAATATAAAAAATATAAGAAAAAATAAACAATTTGTTTCGTTCATATGAAGTTTAAGCTCGCCACAACAAACCCAGACCTAATTCTGCCATTGTTCTTTTTGCATGGAAGTTTGGTACTCCTTTACCAAACATAAAATTTTAACGGATTTTGATAAACTTTGCAATAATAAAGATTATACTCGATTATAGAGGTTATATAATCATCTGAAAATACTCACTTATTTTTCTTAGAGAGCCCCGACAAGTTTGTTATAACTTGTAAGAAAATTCGACCTTTCTTACAAATAATTATGATTGATGGCGTCGGTAGCTTGTCAGCGGTTTGAATGAGTGTATTTTACAGTACATAATTTAAGATTTTTAACATAGCCTAAGCGCACTGCTTGTAGTGTTAGTTAAGACAGGACGGAGTTAATCTTAAGAACTAAGACTGGGCAGCGGAAAGTAAACGTTTATGGATAAATTACTTGTTTTGCTGTTCAAACAAATTGATACGTTGCTCTGAAAGTGAATATGAATAAAATTATCACATAACTTATGAATAATATTATCACTTAGCAAAACAATACATTTATCCATATGACGTGTATTATGGCGCCATTTCAGCGGATAGCGCCATCAGCGATCGGCGCCATATATACACATTTAGAACTGGTCATGGGGTTTTCAGTCATGAAATTCCCAATAGCTTCCCAACACCGTATTTTGTTAGGATTCAACATATGTTTAATGGTAAAATAATCATTTGATCACCGCCATCGTTAATCTTAATATATAAAATCCTTGCGTTACTGACTGACTGACAGACACGCTACAGCCGAAACTATTGGGTGCAGGAAGCTGAAATTTGGCATGTATGTTCCTTGGGGACCGTAGGGGTGCACTAAGACGGGATTTCCCGAAATTCCCACGGGATCGGCCAAAACGAGTAAATTTAAAAAAAATGCAGGCGTAGCTGCTGGCGTCCTCTAGTATACTTTAAAATTAAACAACTCTCACATCTGCCATTTGAATCATGTACACTCTTGACGCTTTTTATACTACTAATACATCTTGACGCTAATGGTAGTGGTAGGCATTCATTTGAATAGTGTAACGGCATAAGCGGTTCCATTATCGCAATAAGGTACAGAATATATTGTTCATTTTGTACTTTACTTGTTCTTAGTATGTTACGCCAAAATACTTGTTACCATTACCCAAACATTCAGGCCTTTCTATCACGTAACAGTCACTACGAAGATGCAATGCCTAACCTTTCACCGGGTGACTCATTAGTGCGTCAATGACCACCTTGATTGCGGCACTTTCACGAGATGTACACCGACTAAGGGCATGGAATCTCACGGAATGTCCATCTTAGTCAGACTCCAGGGAATTCCTAAATACCTTGAGACCTACTCATTGGACCCATTTTTTAGCCTTCGGCAAAATTTTACTAATATCATTAGCACGTTGGCAAAATTTCCAGTGTCGTGTGCTAACAAGATTTTACGTGGAAATGAAAGCACTGCACTTTGTAATAATATATTTGACCCAAGGGCTTTCCCTGTAACCTTTTACGTTGTCCTTCAGAAAGTCCAAGTGCCACGAGTAGGTATGGTATGGTGCAAATATTTAGAGAGTTTTATACCTTAAATTTATGATTGAAGTATGCACCTATTAACTTTTTCTTTTAAGAAAGTGACAATGCTGTTAATTTCATCGTAGTGAGGGATAGAAAATAAAGCAAGCTTTTGGATCGAAACTTTCAATAGCATCATTTATCAAGGGAGGGATTGATAATGTGAAAGCTCTTTTTCATAAGCTTTGCTTCCTTACTTCCACAATAACAGGCTTTACAAGTAGCCATTATAGCGAAAATAAATTGAGATACAAAAATCTAAAGTCCTATTCTATATGCATATAATATAATACATTTTTGATTATTTATCTTAAGCTTAGGACGCTCCCTGGCTAGGTGAAGACGACGATGTGCAAATAATGGCTTGCAAATGGACGGAGACGACACGGAGAGACGAAAATCGAACTCACAGGTGTGTCATTAGAGAGGCCCACATCCATTAGTGGACTCCAGGAGGAATTATAAATCATTCATCATCATAAATAATTTCATAACTTCGCCACTTGTCTTCGTTTAGGTGCTCCGTGTGTTTCTCCGCATCGATGTCATTGTGGAGAAGACGTCGATAGCCTTGGACACCATGGGCTATCCTGCAGCAGAAGCGCTGGTAGAATTCCTCGTCATGCTCACCTAAATGTCATAATCCGTCGTGCTCTTGTCGCGTCTGGTGTACCAGCTGTACTTGAACCAAATGGTTTGGTACGCGACGACGGGAAGAGACCTGACGGTATGTCATTGTTGCCATGGAAAATGGGTAGGCCTTTGGTGTGGGACGCAACCTGCGTAGACACCTTCGCGCCATCCCATGTTCCAAGAACGGGAGGCCAGCATGGCCTCCCGTTCTTGAGCGCTGCTGCTGCATCTGCGGAAACCCTCAAACGGCGCAAATACAGTAATCTAGTAGCTAATTACGTATTTGAGCCGTTTGGGGTGGAAACGTTGGGCTCATCAGGTCCGAGCGCTCGTTCTTTATACCGAGATATATCTAAACGGTTTATCGACGTCTCACGTGACCAGAAGGCTGGTTTATTCTTTGCTCAAGGAATCAGCATTGCCACCCAGCGTGACAATGCTGCCAGCCTTCTGGGCACGCTACCCGATGATATTGATGCGGAGGCATTCTACGACGCCTAAACACACCTGTACATATATATTTTCACTTTTTATTTTTAGATTTATGTACATATATATTCTTAGAAATTATGATTATTTAAGATAGTAGTGTATATTTCATAACGGTTAATGGAAGTAATGACAATAAGTGGCCATTTAAGAAAAATCTATAGTCACTGTTTGTGTCAATGTATGAGTATCATATGTTTGTTCTTGTATAGGTTTCCGCATGTCATGGAGATTCACCTGGTAACATATCTTTATTATTGAGTAACATCATAACGGTATATCAATGAAAAAAAATTAAAATTGGTTAGTCACTCCCTAGGCGTTTTCCAATATGTTTACCTTATGTGTCAGAAGGTTGACGATCTGTAGGTAGTTTCAAATTTTTTTTAAGGATACCTGTATTCCTATAGAATGTTTTATAATACCTCTATTACATTTCATTATGACAAGTCATATCGTTTGCATGATATATTACGTAAAAGTGTTCTAAGAAATCATATCTGCTACCAATATAAAAAAAAAAAATGAGTATTGGTTTCGTCATACGAGACATTACTATCCGAATATTTTCAGATTTGGTTATCCTTATGGCGCAGTTAACATTGTTTTTGCAAACTTTAGTAATTTGCTTTCATACTGGTATATTTATCAGCTGACCTACATATCTTGTAAACACAGATGAACTCATGAATGAAAATTGTAGTAAGCAACTTTGATTACTCAAAGACCTGAATGGCGTCGCATATTTGGATCAAATCCAAATGTTACCGCGTTGTTGGTTTGTCGAATCTTGTGGTAAAAGGCACGTGGCATTCACATGGACAAGTACACAAATATTTCATAATGTTTTGCTCGCCACCATAACAGTGAATCATAGGTGAAAGTGACCTTCACATTCACTGGCCGTGCAACCAAACTAAACAAATAATTACATCGCTATGTCTGACTCAGCTTTTGATCTGATTCGTAAAGCAGTTTCATTTACATGTGATATCATTTACGAAGCATTCATAAATGCACATAGTAAATGAAATTATCGCTTCTGTAAATATTGCCGTATGCATTCCTAGATAAAATAATATTTAAATCTCCTTGATCTACTAGCCTTAATAGAAATTGTGGTATCGGGTCGTTTGCGTGGTAGCACTTTTCTAAACATGTTCTACAATCCACATGTCAAGAACAGTTAATTACTGTGGGCGTTACTTTGTTTGTGATAGAATGATTAATCCTAGATTATCCTCCTCTTTTTAATGCAGCGTTTCAAAAGCCATTAACATTAAAATCTATAATAATGTTAAATTGAGTTGTGAACTGTAAAGTGTGCGGCTAGTTCGTCATATATGGAGCATCAAATTAATTTACAAGTACCAGCACTTAGTAAGGACTATATGGTAGAGCAAATCAATGAATGAAAATGTGTGAATCATTTTTCATTTCATTTCAGTTTCCAGATCCAGACGTCCGATAGTTTCGACTTTAAGTTAAAATAGGATTTCGTAGTAAATTAAACATAAGATATCGTAGATTTCTAAACATAGGCCGAACACAGGTGTGTACGGGACCGCTAGCGTTTCTCGAACAGACGAGTATTCGAGAAACACTCCGCAGGTAAAAACATACATTTTCTTCTTTGCATATTTTCATTCTTGCAGTTCCCAAAATTTTACCAATTTTCTTTTCGCTCATAAAACTTTAGGTAGGTAATTAAAATACCTCCTCCCGAAATTTCACGCGTTTCGGTTGCTATGTATTAAAAAAATGTTTACAAAGTTTGCACTTCACGTGTTGATGGATGTATATAATAGGTTTCCCAAACGAATTGTCGGAAATGGCTTGGCTCCAATATTGCGACACTCTTAGAACGGATATTACAATTGATAGAGAGTTTTCACTCGTAGAATGCGCACTATTTTCTTTTTAATATCTTATCTTCATGTATCACATTCTTTGTACTATGTTTTAACATCTGTTTAAAGTCTTTTCATTGGTGACTACAGGGACTTTTATAATAAGCGTTATTATACATTTTGAGACAACTAATTAATTTCGCGAAAATGTATTGATAGGTTCAGGTTTTTATACTAGATCGCTTTGACTATTTTTTCTTTCTTGACTAATCTAATGACTTCGACTAATTATCTATATTTTTTATTTCTTGCAAAAACTGAACGTGCTTTGGAGACAATGTAAAGGCGTCGGTCGCGTTTCTTATATCTCACACAGGATTCGTTAGGCCATGGTATAGATATTGAGGCGGTCTAAAAACTAAAGTTGACCCACACAGTCACATGAAAAAATGATAGAGTTCAAGCCTTATTTCATCATAATTGATCAAGTTAAGTAGTAAACCTATAAAAGCGTTACAGACCAGCTAATAGAAAGAGACCTTGCACTTTATAATATTGAATTAGGAATATGTTATTAAGATTTAGTATTTGTTTTGCGGGCTCAGCTGTCAGCTTGCCAAATTTCTTCACAAATATTTTGTAATATACCTATAAAAAAGTGGGTTTTTTGGTAACTAATGTGATTCATGCTATATTTTATCAAATTTGAGTCAATTTTTTTGAGCTGAAAACATAATAAACAGAATAATTTACACGAACTATTGAAATATTAGATTTAACTATTTTGAGATGATTTTCGTTTCCTCCTTCCATATTCCGTCAAATCTCTCTATGATTATAGGTAAATACGTCATACCTGTTACAATGTACTTTCACAGGTGAACAGTTCAAAGTCCAAAGTTCAAGTACATGCGCGTAACGCACTTTTGTTTCGATAGTACTGTAGTGTCAAAAATCCACCATGACTTTGGTTCTCAAGAACCATGCGTCATCTGGAACAATCTAGATGACGTATTGTCGAAATATTCATAAATTTTTGACCTTTTATTGTCTACCGGGGAATTTCAGCAAGATACGAATCGTTATAGTTTTCACGAATCGGAACTGTGTGGAATAGCTTCGTGAATGAAAGTTTTTGTTTCTTTGATTTTTGCGTCATATAGTTTTTGTTGTCCCTGTGCCGCGGTGTCCCGAAACGTGAGTGACGTCATTTATTTGTAGTAATGAACAAGAAGGCTTTTGCGAAATCAGGCGTAAAATCCGTGGGACTGTTGGTTGACACTCCAAACGGATGTTTGAATGTTCTGATTATAGAATGATCTACATAGTTATTCTCGTTGCGGATAGTGCGTATGTCATGGAATGTACATATTTATTTACGGATATAAACAATGTCAGAGTTTATAAGGTGTGTGTATTGATTCAGATTTATATTTTGTATCATTAGATAGTTTACGTAATATATTAAGAAAGTAAAATATTCATAAAAAATGTAAACAACCATATCATATAATAGACATGTTATATAGACAAGCTATAGCAAGGCCTTCTCTTTGCCCGAGTGTGTGTTTCATATTCCTTGCTTCTTCAAATGTGAGTTCTACTTCTATGGCAGCGCTAGAATAATATTTTTCCATACCATATGAATGTAAATTGTACCTAGTTGTTAACCATGTGGTCTCTTAATATTAAGATTATAAAGATGAGTATAAACGAAGATTGATAGCAAGATTTGAGAGGTTCAATGGCATAAATCATATGGATGAATTGTGGCAGTCCTTTAAAGAAGAGGTAGTATGTGTAGCGCCTGAAGTATGTGGTGTGATCAAGAGAAGGAAAATACGAAAGGTTAAGAATACATAGTGGGACAAGGATGTACAATCAGCAGAGTCATAGAAGAAGAAAGCTTGTTTAGATTAGTTGGCTGTCAGAGCAAATGAAAGAATGGGAAAAGCAACGAGCGAGGACATAGATGAAGCAAGGAAGGAGTTTGTTAGGTCAAAAAGAATAGTAAAAGAAATGGTTAAAAGGAAAAAAGAGGAAAAGAAAGATGAGTTTAATAGCAGATTATCTGACGATTTCCGGAGAAACATTAAGTTTTTCTGGAAATCCGTTCGTGCAGTTCGAGGAAAAACTCAATCCTCAGAATACACATCGATCAGAGACAAGAATGGAAGGATAGTGAATGGTGAATTGTGCGTGCTGAAGAGATGGAAAGAGTATTTTGAAGGTTTATTTGAAAGAACGGCGATAGAGACACCGATCGATGAAACGAAGGGTAATGATAGCAATGATGAAAGCGTTATTGGCGTGGATGAGATCGTGAAGGCACTGGGAAGTATGAAAGTAGGTAAGGCTGCAGGATATGATAGGATTACAGTCGAAATGCTGAAGGCTGGACAGGGCATCATAGTTGGTCAGTTGCAGCGGTTATATAACTTGTGCTGGAGCACCGGCCGAGTACCTAATGACTTTGCCACAGCTGTAGTTGTGCCTCTGTATAAAGGAAAAGGCTTGCAGCAAGACTGCAAAAACTATAGAGGCATTAGCTTCTCAGCATTGTTGGCAAATTGTATGCAAAGGTACTGATTGAAAGAGTTATGAACGACAAGAAAATATGGGATTTACAAGCGGGATTCCGAAAGGGTATGGCGGATCAAGTCTTTTCCTTGCGAAGCATAGCCAAAAAGTTTTTGGCCAAAGGTCAAAAGGTCTATTGCGCATTCGTGGATTTGGAAAAGGCTTACGATAAAGTGGTGAGGAATGAAATGTGATCGGTGCTGTCAATGAATGGGGTGGACAGCAGCCTCATTCGAGCTCTGAAATCCCTTTATGAGGATTCTAGAGCTTGTGTGAGGATAAACGGGGCATACACTGACTGGTTTACCATCGAGAAAGGTGTTAGACAGGGATGTGTAGTGTTGCCGTGGCTGTTTAACCTCTTCATGGACAGTTGTTTGCAAGGTTTAAAACATAGTGACTGTGGATTAAGGATGAATGGGTTACTCGTCAAATGCCTCCTTTATGCTGATGATCAGGTAATACTTGCGTCTTCAGCGGAGGAGTTGCAAGAGATGATAACAATCATGCATGGTGCTTTAGGGAGGAAAGGAATGAAAGTGGGAAAAAAAGAGGAGGAATTGTTACGGCTTGTAATGTTATGATCGATGAACAACGAGTGGAACTAGTGAATGATTTTGTGTATTTAGGTACGCTGTTTACTAGGAATGGTAAGAATGAAGAAGATATTGAAAGAAGAGTTAATGCAGGTAATAGGGGGAATGGAGCTTTGAAGGCTTTTATGAACAGTCAAAACGTATCCAAAAAGGCACGTTTGGCTGTTTATAGAGGGATGTTAGTATCTACACTTATGTATGGTAGCGAAAGTTCGGTATGGCAGAAGATTCATGAAAGTTGAGTAAATGCCGTAGATATTAGAGGACTGAGAAGTATGTGTGGTGTGTCTTTGACTGACAGAGTAAATAATTGTGTGATAAGAGAGTGTTGTGGGATAATAGAAGATGTAGTGACAAGCATCGGTAAAGGTGTGCTAAGGTAAAACACCTTAGCATACCTTTCCCGATGCTTGTCACTTGGCACGTGGAGAGGATGGATGACGAAAGACTGACCAAGCAGATGTATAAGGCAAGTGTGAATGGGACAGGACAAAGGGGAATACCTAGGCGGACGTTCTCTGATCAGATTGGAGACATCCTAAAAAAAGGACAGGTCAAAAGTACCCTAAACAGAAGAGCATGCATGAGAAACTTGATGGGAGTGAATGAAGCAAGAGAGGTATGTCAGGATCATTGCAAATGGCGTTTCGTAGTCTCTGCCTACCCCTCCGAGAAACAGGCGTGACTCTATGTATGTATGTATGAATATCTATGGATTGCCCGGTTGAAATATTGAAGCATTTTATTAAAGGAAGTACTCTGAGTTTCAGTTATTGTAACTGTAAAACTATTTTTATTTTAAATAAGATCAACACGTGGCTGATATTTTCCACAACCTTCCCTGTTTGCAAGGATAGCAGTATTGAAAATAGAAAGTTGCTACAGAACTACCCACGTTTAATATAGATTTTAAAACCCTGATCTTGAAAACTACATATAGGACCATTCATAGAACAAATACGAGTTTATTTTATAGCACATTTCATTACATAACAAAGGTCTTATTCTTCTTCTTATTCTTATGAAAAAAAAAAATCTCTGAGCTATAAAGTCCTGTTGTCAACCTCAGTTCAGTTGAAAATCATTGAGAATGCAGTTTGGCGCAGGTTGCATCCAATACTGTAAGCAGTAGTTTCCCGTTACGTTAGATCGGTCTACAAGGATAGCATATCTTTTATCTTGTTACCTATTAAGGGGCAAACAGCTGACAGGCCGCAAATCTAGGAGAGTCACAAAAGCGTGGTAGACCTATAGAATAGAAACAGGAGTAGAAGTATAAGTGGAATGAGGGTAAAGGAATGGGCCTCCGTTTCTGTCACTTACCTAACGAAACGCAATTATACGAGTATAGATTCTACTGCATTGATATTCAATGAGAGGGTTGTACTTCCCCTATCGAGTCAACCCGTTCATGCTGAAATCAGCAAGGCTCATCTTATAGAAACACACATCTCACCAACTACTGAGTACACTAACAACATTACTCCCTCTCGATAATCCATGAACTAAGGTGGCACCAACCTGTCCAATTTAGTGCAAATTATTTAATTTATAACCTTCATTTATTTTTGACTAAATCGTATATTAACTTCACTGAATAGTATGAACAGTTTTATAGTTATAAATTATAGTACAGTCTATGTTTATTAGTACTTATATTTTTCTGCCAATAACGTCCATTCTTTAGAACCTTGTTAGTACATAAAATAAACTGCTACCCTCTTTATAGAATTGACCTTAATATACATAGGATCGTTCTCTTCTGCTGAAGAGATTTATAAATATAAATGTCTATTCTAAGTAAGAAAAGGTTTGTAAATCTTTAATCATGTAATAAATGTCAACTAAGATCATTTCTGAATGTGGGTCAAATTATTACCCTGATTTTACTTGACTGTTATGTCCAAAGTCGTGGTTTTAAAACGTAAAATAAATGTAAAATTATTATATTTTCTTGACAAAGTGTCAGTGGAGTCTTTAGAGTAGCGACAAATTGTTGACAATAATAAGACGGGATAAGATATTCTTATTTATTTATTTATTTTAAACTTCTTGCACAATTACAAAAAAAGTAATGCACAAAGGCGGGCTTAATGCCAGAGGCATTCTCTACCAGCCAACCTTTGGCTGATACAGAGATGATTGAAGTAGGTGCTTAAAGAGGGAGTAATTTAACAACTAATATTAATTTAAAACAACATAATTAATAGGTATCACACTAAATAAATATGTAATAATAGACATACTAACAGTAACATATTATTATAAATATATACATACAAAATAAAATACATATACATATGCAAGTATAATAGATAATTATACATACATACATAGACTCACGCCTGTTTCCCGGAGGGGTAGGCAGAGACTACGGAACGCCATTTGCAACGATCCTGACATACCTCACTTGCTTCACTCACTCCCATCAAGTTTCTCATGCATGCTCTTCTGTTAAGGGTACTTCTGACTTGTCCTTTTTTCAGGATGTCTCGAATCTGGTCAGAGAACGTTCGCCTAGGTCTTCCCCTTTGTCCTGTCCTATTCACACTTGCCTTATATATCTTCTTTGTCAGACTATCGTCATCCATCCTCTCCATGTGCCCAAACCATCTTAACATGCCTTTCTCAATGCTTGTCACTACATCTTCTTTTACCCCACACCAATCTCGTATCACACAATTCTTTACTCTGTCGGTCAAAGACACACCACACATACTTCTCAGTGCTCTCATTTCTACAGTATTTATTCTACTTTCAAATTTCTTCTGCCATACCCAACTTTTGCTACCATACATAAGGGTAGGCACTAACACACCTCTATGTACAGCCAAACGTGCCTTTTTGGACACGTTTTGACTGTTTATAAATGCCTTCAGAGCTCCATTCACACTATTACCTGCATTACCTCTCCTTTCAATATCTGCTTCATTCTTACCATCTCTTGTAAACAACGTACCTAAGTAAACAAACTCATTCACTTGTTCCACTCGCTGTCCATCGATCAAAACATTACAAGCCGTAACACATTCCTCCTTTTCAAAAACCATAGCTTTCGTTTTATTTACATTCACTTTCATTCCTTTCCTCTCTAACGCACTGAGCACACGATTGTGACCATCTCCTGCAATTCCTCCGTTGAAGATGCAAGTATAACCTGATCATCAGCATAAAGGAGGCATTTGACGAGTAACCCATTCATCCTTAATCCGCAGTCACTATGTTTTAAATCTTGCAAACAACTGTCCATGAAGAGGTTAAACAGCCACGGCGACGCTACACATCCCTGTCTAACACCTTTCTCGATGGTAAACCAGTCAGTGTATGCCCCGTTTATCCTCACACAAGCTCTAGAATCCTCATAAAGGGATTTCAGAGCTCTAATGAGGCTGCTGTCCACCCCGTTCATTGACAGCACCGACCACATTTCATTCCTCACCACTTTATCGTAAGCCTTTTCCAAATCCACGAATGCGCAACAGACCTTTTAGCCTTTGGCCAAAAATTTTTCGGTTATGCTTCGCAAGGAAAATACCTGATCCGTGCATCCCATACCCTTTCGGAATCCCGCTTGTACATCCCATATTTTCTTGTCGGTTACTTCCATAACTCTTTCAATAAGTACCTTTGCATACAATTTGCCAACAATGCTGAGAAGGCTAATGTCTCTATAGTTTTTGCAGTCTTGTTGCGAGCCTTTTCCTTTATAAAGAGGCACAACTACAGCTGTGGTCCAGTCATTAGGTACTCGGCCGGTGCTCCAGCACAAGTTGTATAACCGCTGCAACTGACCAACTATGATGCCCTGTCCAGCCTTCAGCATTTCGACTGTAATCCTATCATATCCTCCAGCCTTACCTACTTTCACACTTCCCAGTGCCTTCACGATCTCATCCACGTCAATAACGCTTTCATCATTGCTATCGTTACCATTCATTTCATCGATCGGTGTCTCTGTCGCCGTTCTTTCAAATAAACTTTCAAAATACTCTTTCCATCTCTTCAACACGCACAATTCACCATTTACTATGTTTCCATTCTCGTCTCTGATGGATGTGTGTTCTGAGGATTGAGTTCTTCCTCGAACTGCACGAACGGATTTCCAGAAAAACTTAATGTTCATTTGGAAATCGTCAGATAATCTGCTATCAAACTCATCTTTCTTTTCCTCTTTTTTACTTTTAACCATTTCTTTCACTATTCTTTTTGACCTAACAAACACCTTTCTTGCTTCATCTATGTCTAGACTCGTTGCTTTTCCCATTCTTTCATTTGCTCTGGCAGCCAACCAATCAGACCAAGCTTTCCTTTTCTCTGACACTGCTGATTGTACATCCTTGTCCCACCATGTATTCTTAACCTTTCGTATTTTCCTTCTCTTGGTCACACCACATACTTCAGACGCTACACATACTACCTCTTCTTTAAAGGCCTGCCATAATTCTTCCATATCATTAATGCCATCGAACCTCTCAAATCTTGCTATCAATCTTCGTTTATACTCATCTTTCACATCTTTCTCTTGTAGATTTTCTACTTTAATTCTTTCCAAGACCCTATTTTCATTACGCTCTCGGTGTCGCTATCCTTTAAAGAGCCCACTTATCCGGCTCAACACCAAGAAGTGGTCTGTGTGGATGCCGATCCCTCGGTATACTCTTGTATCCAACACATTCTTGCTCAATCGTTCATCTACTATCACAAAATCAATCATACTTTTTCTAACATTTTTCGCCTCTCGCGTATACATATGTATCCTTTTATGATCAAACATGGTGTTTGTCACGCAAAGGCTCCACTCCAAACAAATCTCAAGCAGTGCTTTTCCATTTTCGTTCACACTCTCATCACCAAATGCACCTAACACCCTTTCAAATCCATCTCGCTTTACTCCCACCCATCCATTGAAATCCCCTAACAAGATCAATCTTTCATTCAAATTCAAATTCAAATTCAAATTCAAAATCCTTTATTCATTTGGGTCACAATGTGACGCTTATGAACGTCAAAATAATAAATTTATAAAATAATTACTTATACTCAAATTTAAAACATTATTACTGTATGCTTCTACATTTACATTTACTGCCACGTTCGCAAAGCAATAGGTAGAACCATGAGAAAGAACGGGCAATAAAACTCACGGTCACTCTTTTTCAACGCCAGGTTTTGCATAATACACAATTTACATTTTGTAAGGTGCTGCAACTGTTACACCTTCTATATCACTTGTAAATATTTACTGTACATCATAATACTCAAGCATAATACTTTTGGTTAGCCTCCTCAGAATAGACATGGTGAAACAGGAGCATCCACTTACATTATATATACCTAATAATACAGGCAATCCGCGAAAGTGATCAGAACCATGATGGAAATGATGCAGTTAAATATTAAAATCTAGTACCAGCCCGCATTATCCTTGCAGTTCCTCAAAATCTCTCTTAAACTCTCCCAAAACTCCTGCCTTTCGTCTTGCTCATGTTGTGACATACCCGTTACTATATTGACCGGGGCGTAGACCCCCACAATAAAGAGACGAGTAAATCCTACTTTCATTCTCATCCACAGTAGCCTAGCATTTACACATTCAAACTCTTTTACGCACTCATTCATTCGCGCAGACAGTACTACATCAACTCCCTTACAGGCTCTGGTGGTACTATCTACCCCAGACCAATATGCCGTATATGCGCCATGCTTGGTGGTGTCACACCCTTTTCTTTTTGTTTCATTCACACAAAGAACATCAATCTTTCTATCATCCATCATCTGACATACTTCATCCAATTTGCCGTTCATTCCTCCACCAACATTCAATGTAAAATGCAAACCTGCTTTCCGTAGGCCGCTTTTCGCCCTCGCGGGAAACGAGACGTGATGGGTTGCGAACCGCGTCGCCGCCGTATGGAGAAGAAGAAGTTTTTGTTCCCATAGCGTTCCCACGAGATTTAGGGATCTAGACGGTCCATCCCCGCAGAGCCCTTTACGGAGGTAAGGCGGAATATCAGCTGTGCCCTGTGACCACCAACACAGGCACCCTCCGTTTACGACCAGCTTGCCCTCTGGCCACGAATCCCTCGGCACGGGTCGGTTCACACCTTAGATCGGGGTTTTGTTTCGGGTATGCTCCCTGAAAGTTGGTTTAAATTCGGAGTTTTCCTTCTCCTAGACAGGTTGCCAACCAAGGCTAACGAGGCCCATCTCCCCGGATATATATATAGATAATTATATTATATATAAATATATACATATACAAGTATCCTTTACAGAGTCCATTATGATTCTACCAATTCAGCCATATAATGCTGGCGTACTCTAATTTTAAACAGTTCACGAGATGTAGACTTCCTGATTTCTTATTCTACACCTATATGTTGTCATTATTAGACACCAATCGTGACCTCAGCAAGATTCACTCGTTCCATGAATACATATCCACCAATATCAAATCTATCGCTAACATTTTATAACGATGATTGTTTACCTAACATTGTGGTACGTAAGAGAGCCTTCTTTAGTTTAATAATGAATACAATAGCATGTTTAGTCGCCACACTCAGACTTAGTCTACATAAAGGTCTATTGCCTACATATATACATTGCTGTGGATTATAGCTAAATTGATACTTTAGTAGCAGCACTACTGTCTATTGCTATAGGGTGACTAGGCTATAGCTGTTTAACAGTTTACCACATAACCAATACTTTGTAGATGATAAAGTATTGGGTAAGTCAGTTTCACTATTACATTACTTTCGGCTGATTTAATGGATACATCATACAAATATTTAGTTCCAAATTTTAAGTATAGTAATGCCTATCTAAACGTGATGAACGGCCGTAAGCTTATAGGTTCATTTTCTTTTATATTTGGGGCAATTATATTCTAGGCAAATGTTATTGATATGATTTGAAGTAAATTTTTATTACAGTTCTACTTTTAACACTTGTCGTAGGCCGGATGAAGTATCAATGTTTATTTTCTTTACAGAAAATACACAGTATATAATCCAGGAAGTGAGACAGTCCCGTTAGATAGGTATTAGATTTTATTTCATTCTTGCGTGGTTCGCAGTAAAATAGATGGTTTGTCTTTTTCATACTTTCATATGAGATAAAATGAACATACATACATACATATCGTCACGCCTTTTATCCCCGAAGGGGTAGGCAGAGGTGTATTTCTACACCCACTTTTCGCCAGATATACTTCAGTCCCACGTAATATGGGGCGAGCCTATTACCGTACCGGGCACATTTCCAGACTTCGTGCTGCTACTGAGAATTTCGTGACAGAAAACCCCAATAACACTGCCCGACCAGGAATCGAATCCGGGACCGCCCGATCCCACGCGCACATTTATGCAGCGAGACCAACGAGGCAGTCGTATAGGGTTTGATGTCGAGTTTTCCGTCTCTACGCAAAGATGGTATTTGCATCGTGTTATCCCTCAGTCGCCTCTTACGACACCCGCGGGAAGATAGGGGTGGTGACACTTGTATTCTGTGCCGTCAACCACGCGGCTAAAATGAAATAACTATTTATTGCATGGCGTTATCAAATGATGCACTTTCGATATCAAGAATTCAATATTGGGTAAGTATAACTTTATCAGTGACTATAAATACTCCTTACGAGATATTTAATGGTGAATCACTAAGACTCTCATCTATGCTCTCTTGGGGGTTTTCCAAATCAAACAGAGCCCTGATTTACAGTAGTAAACATGACTATAAGTAATGTAAATAACGAAAATCATAGAAGTGAACATTGTGATATCACCAAAACTTGTACAGACGTCATTAATGTAAGGTGTGTTAGTAAACATTTGTGTGCTAGACGATACTCTGTTTACAATACTATACAAGGCGATAACTTAGAGAACTGTTCGACAAAACAGTGCGCTAAGCGTTCGCAAACAGCGAAAGTACGCGGTTCACTCGCGGAACTTACTTACGTCACATCCGATCTTCATGCGTACGCGGCCTTATTTAGTGTCGTTTTATTCCATAGATACAGTATCGATATATCGTTATACATGCATGGGAGATAGCCAGTTGGGTATAGAATACATTTTTTATTAGCCTTGGCGCCTCGGTTATATAGCATTCATATCGATTCATGTGTTTGGAATTTGCAACGGCATAAATTAGTGAATGCAGATAGGTGGCAATTTTAGGTTGGACATTAAACACTCTGTTTTATTTTACATAAAATACTCGATTTTAAACCTGTTTGTGTTCTTCACATTGTAGAGGATTTGACCGAGAAATTTACCGACGACGTTGCCTTTTGTCAATTGGGAAAGAAAATATAATATCTTTACTTCTGAGAAATTCTGAGCAAGTAAGTCAACATGATACTAGTGACGCAACAGGTTAAGCCTAGTACAACAAAAAGATCCTTTTATTTTTAAATTGCAAAGTCGATTGTCAATATAAATATAGAGATAATAATATGCACAAGGCTAAAGAGACAAGTCACTGTGTCACGTTTTTCTATTTCCAGTATATTTACAAACCTATATTGAGCGATTGCCGATTTCGGTTCATGACGTATTTTATGACAAGTTAACATTTGTTTAACTGATATCTGACTCAGGTCGTATCTTTTAGTTCATTCTTATTGATTTAACTGAATCGCTTACTTTCAATGACGTATGTTGAATTGTGTATAAATTATCGAGATCACACCGAAACAAATATTCGTCCTATGAGATTCTATAGTTTAACTTGTGACTGATAGCGCCGAGATTAGAAAAGGTATGTATAAATAAAAATGTACAATATTCTACCTTAATAATACAATACAGTAGTATCTTTTATAGATAATATTTATAAGAATAGCGGAATACTTTACTCTCATTACAAAATCGTGAGGCTATTCTTATTCCGAAGTTCATTGCTCGATATCGAACGCAAGCGCCTCGATAAACAACCTCACTCAAGGTCCATTCATGAGCGATACGTCAAGTTCATTGATGATTTTTACGCTTGTGTTGGTGACTGTACGCACACGGTGACTTTGTATGTACGCGTGACGTTTACACGCAGTTGTATATTTGTGAGCGATAGATGGTTCGAAATAACGCATGTGTGTGTGAATTTCTATATTAATATCTAGCGTTGTGTTACGTGTGCGTGAACGCATGCCTGTTGGTGACAGGACGCTCAACAATAGCCGGAATAGGAAGCGACAACGGCAAAATGGGCGTGCAGACTGACTCCCCAGACAAGATCCGTAAGCAGGTTCTTGCCACTGGACTCACTTTTTGTTGATTAATTCTTTAATTTAATAAGAACAATGCTGCTTCAAAAAAAACGGTTTTACGCATAAAGCACACTACGCTCTCATTGCTTAAGTTACGAATCGTCGGAAATCCTGGTTCATACTAGTTCATCACGCACTTTGAGCCGATCGTCGAGACGACAAAATGTATGCGTAATGATCGATTGTCCGTGCTTTGCTTTTTATGGACACCAGCACTTTATTTTTAATTTAGCACAGCAAATGTACTTTGCAATGGACAATACGGATCTGATTGAAGATATGAGAATAAAATTGTTGTTTGTTGTGGTTGTAAATATAGAAGCATCTAGATCTCCATTTATTTTAAGTCTCACTTTGATTGGTTCTTGTGAATTTCGTTTATTATTTGAGTTTTATTGATTGTCGACCGAGTTAAGTTTTTCGTTTTTTAGTAGGACAACTGAAAAGGAAAAACGGTAGTCGTTATCAATTTAATGTGAACAGTATAATATTTACTTACATGTTTATCCAAAACAGACAATTACATACTTACCAACCTTCCTAACTGAACCGTTATAATATTAACGATTGCAGAGAACAACATAAAATTAAAAATTCAGAAATCAGGGATCTATGACAGGTAGAAAATATACCTATAGGTCTAAGCTCTATTTTTTTCCCTAATAAGTTCTTTATAAATTGTAGCAAGGTTATTATAATGAGTCCTTTACTGTAGAATTACGGTACTTAACAAAAAAACACCATACTTTGTTGCTGGCAGTTAAAAAGAGTTAATCACAGTTTTTGGCTAACATTTTGCTGCCAACAGTTTAATATTGTTCCCTCGTGTACGAATGAATCACGTAGCATAGCATGAAATAATATTATTTGGGCAAAACAGATATTGTAAATTGGACTTCGCTCAGATTCCATGACACCGATGTGTTTTGTTCCAGGAGTTTTGTAGATGTATTTACTTCTAGTACGTATGGTGGTGCACTAATCCCTCAGTGTGTTTTTTGGATAAACACAATAGATACGAAAATATGCACGTAGCACCCCTTTGAAAGTGATCAAATCACTACCTTTATATTACATACAGACATATAAATAAAATTTAACTGTCAGTCTATGATTTAAAAATAACTACGTAGTTTCAAGTGCATATCGTTAGCTGCTATAAGATTTCTCTTCAATTTAAGAGCTTTGCTCTTGTCGGTGGAGCTTACGCCATATATTTCTATCTTCAGTACCTTGACCTCCTTATACGACATGACCTTTGCCTTTTCTTTAATTTGATCCGTGTATGCCCTCCTGGGTCGACCTCTTCCTCTCTTTCCTTCTATTTTACCTTCCAGTATGTTTTTGATAAAGTCATCATGGCGTATAAGGTGGCCAAACATCTTTCCTATTCTTTTTTCTACTGTCGCTAAAATGCTTCGTTTTTCTTGGACTAGGCTCAGTACTTCTGCGTTGGCTTCTTTTCAGTCCAGCTGATTCTTTCTATCCGCCTCCAACACCACATTTCGAACGCCTCCAGTCTTTCCCGGTCCTGCTGAGTCATCGTCCACGTTTCGCTTCCGTACGGAGCAATACACCAGATATATGATTTAAAGAATTGTTTTCTTATATGTCTTGCTATTTTTGATTTCAGAAGATGTTTTTCTTGTTAAATATGCTATAAGCACAGGCTATAAGATACTTAAACAATCATATTTTAAATTTTTGTCTATATCTGTTTCTGTCTATCTGGCTGTCATTCTGTTTGTCAGGGGTAATCTCTGTAGTGGCTCAACCGCTTCTAATGGGACTTTCAACGGAAGATAGCAGACTTTGTAAGGCTACATATAGGTTGGGAATTGATTAAAAAAAAAAAGGAACGCGGGTGAAATTGAAGGGAAGAGCTATAATATAGAAATTATAAGTTCGCTGAACCCGTTAATATTACCTTAGGTATTGGCTGGTGTTAAAAAAAATTGGGCAAGTGCGAGTCGGACTCGCGCACGAAGGGTTCCGTACCATCATCTATAAAAGAAAATCACGTTCTTTGTATGTATACTTAAATACTTTATAAGTTTCTACCTGTTTATTAAGATCGAGTAACAAATTGCTTAAAAATTACGTTTGTTGTATGGAAGCCCCCCTTTATTATTTACTTTTTTTTAATTTAATTATTTATTTTGAAAGGTAATATACAATTACATATTCTGTGAAAATTTAAAGCGTCTACCTGTTACGGTTAGTAATTTTGAGCAAAAAATACGAAAAAAAACACGTTTTTTGTATGGGACCCCCCCTTAATATTTTAATTATTTTTGTTTTTAGTATTTGTTGTTATAGCGGCAACCGAAATACATAATTTGTGAAAATTTCAGCTTTCTAGCTATCATGGTTTATGAGATACAGCCTGGTGACAGACAGACAGACAGACAGACAGACAGACAGACAGACAGACAGCGGAGGCTTAGTAATAGGGTTCCGTTTTTTACCTTTTAGGTACGGAACCCTAAAAATCAAACAACACAAGGGATAGCGTGTCTATCTGCTCGCTTGTCTCTTTCGGGTTCAATGTTATTTTATTTTCAACCAAATTAAGCCCTTATTGACCAAAATAATTGGAGAAAAGGCCGGTTGGCTGATAAATTAGGTAACCGATGATAACGCCGTACCATCCAATACCACAGCTCTTAAATGTTACATCTGGCAAAAGCAGTGTAAACATATGACACACTTTTATTTGCACAAACAGAGAATTCACGTGATACTCTCGTGATTTGCGCATCAGGGCATGTATTAAAGAGTAATCCCTCACTTGGAATAATCACAGAGACATCAATGCAGCGGAGACAGAGCATTTTCTGCTAGAAATTGCCAGAGTATATCCTTATTTCTCGATCCGTACTTTACTTGTCCATCCAAACGTTACATGTAAAATAGTGCTTTATAGTGATAGGACCACCATTTCTTATATTTCTTATTTAAACATGTTATAATTTTGCCATTTCTTGGTGTACAATAAAGTCACTTGGACTTGAATGTAAAGCAGCATCAACTTAAAGAAAATTACTTGATTTGTGGAACTTGGGCTTTGAATTGCACACTAAGACGTTACTGTTCTAAGCGGTAGAATATCGCTATCACTTTGGATAGCAGAGGTCAGACGGCAGCCGCACTGTGGAAAGCTAATATTCTGTCAAATCTGGTTAGACTAGTGCGTGGAGTCTTTGGTGTCGGGTTGGAAAATCCTCATGGAGTCCCGCCGCCCTGGAGGCAGGGCGAAGGCGACTGTTAGACTCTTACTGACTAAAAACCAACCCGTGTTCCTCATGTACTTGTGTGTAGGAGGGTCCGGTATCACCGAAGCATTCCTCACTACCCCCCGACGGGTATTAGCCCGCCGAACAAAACCCCCTTGGCGGCGGATGGAGGTGTTGGGCTCCGCCGCCAAAACACCCAGCAGCCGCAGAGGATAGGGAGGACGGCAACGTAACACCGCATCTCCTCTTCCTCTGCGGCCCCACCGCGACGCAACGATGGTGCTCCCCCAATTGGTCGCGGGAGATAGGACGCGCGGCAACGAAACACCGACACGCCTCACCTCCCGCGACCGCGCCCGACTGCGAGGGACAGAAGAACTGTCCCTGACACCCGCACCATTGGACGCATCCTGCGCAGGCCTCCGTCAAGCCCACGCGGAGCGTCCACTCCCGGGATCTCGCTTAGCTTCACCGTAGGTGACCTAACCACGGTTACTGAGCCCCTTCACCACGACAAGGTGGAGATCCCACGGGGGAGTGCGTGGAGTCTGGGCTCCAAGGCCTCTTGGATGCAACCGAGATAATAATGCTAGTACAATGAAGATGATTTTGTATTGATTTGCAGTGAAATTGTATTCCGGTTTAAAACTAGTTAAGCGATGAATTTGAAATAATTCACAAAAGTTTGTAAACACAAGATAATTTGGTGGCAGCTGGAATGCAAAATCTTGCCAAATTACGGTGAGTTCAGCAATTGCTATGTAGCGTGCATGTATGAGTCACTTTGTTATTGTTTTTCGTTATTTTACTATGTCGGGTAGGTGGCAATGAACTCGCCCCCTGTGACGCGCGATCAAAACACAGCTGGCGAACTATGGCACTGATAAGCTTTGGTTCAAGTTCTGCAATGAAACAGACGAACAATTCTGCAAAAAAATCTGAAAGTAAAACACGGTGTGGAAGTTATTTAAATCCCAAAGGGGTGTCGGCCTACTAGCTGCTTGAATAAAATATTAGACATATATGTATTATATTGATTTTATCAGTGTAACACAAGCCTGGCAACAGAAGATAAGCGCCGTATATGGATCTTTGAAAAGTGCAGGGCAAAGAAACATGCGAGAAATAGCCTACCAGAGAATCGTAGAAAAACTGAAAACAAGGATAGTTATTGCAAAACGCACTACACAAATGTATTGATGACGTGCGATGACTGTTTTCTATTTATTACTACTGATGAAAGCTGTGAATACTGCACTGCACTGTCAATATACCTACTTACGTGATAGTTGTTCACTTTCGCAGCATAGAGATTATTCGTGACGAGAGACAACCATATCAAACGATACTGCATAGATTTTCCTGTGGCGCGGATAACTAAATCAATACTGATAATTGAACTCTGCAAAACTATGTGACTTTAATTCCTTTCTGATTGTATCTGCTTCACATTATGGCAAAACAATGTAATTTATAAATACGTCGTTGTTGGTAGAGATTTTGTGCCACGGTGTTACAAAAGTACAGTATATCGTAAATATTTGCCCTTACAGTGATATAATTTTCACATACATATCGTCACGCTTTTAATCCCCGAAGGGGTAGGCAGAGGTGTATTTCTACACCCACTTTTCACCAGATATACTTTAGTCCCACGTAATAAAGGGCGAGCCTATTGCCGTACCGGGCACATTTCCAGACTCCGTGCTGCTACTGAGAATGTCGTGACAGAAAAACCCAATAACACTGCCCGACCCAGGAATCGAACCCGGGACCTCCCGAGCCCTCGCGCACATTTATGCCGCGAGACCAACGAGGCAGTCGTATAGGGTTTGATGTCGAGTTTTCCGTCTCTACGCAAAGATGGTATTTGCATCGTGTTATCCCTAAGTCGCCTCTTACGACACCCACGGGAAGATAGGGGGTGGTGACACTTGTATTCTATGCCGTCAACCACACGGCTATGTATTCTATGCCGTCAACCACACGGCTATATATAATTTTCAGATTATCTTAAAAGATTAAACTTAGCGAATTATTATGTAAGATACTTTGCCGATATTAAGGCAGCGTAAGCCAAAGTAGCCTAGTGGTGATACCAACGGACTGCCATGCAAAGGGTATCGGGTTCGAATGCACGGCGCGCATGTAGGACCTTTGCGTAGTTAAGGGTGTATTAATGTTGCAGAGTTCAGACGGCAGTCGCTCTGTGGATAAGTTGATGTTCTGGCATATCTGGTAAGCCAGTAAGTGGACCTCGGGCTCCAAAACGTGGAAGTCTTGGATGCAACCGGGATAAGGCTGGGGCGATGATGATGATGACATGTAATATACGTACTATCATGCTAATCTCTGCCGTGTATATTTATGGTAATCAGTATAGAAGTTAAACGTTCAACAAACTAACTCCATAACCAGCTATAATGAATAAGTAAATTAAGATGATACATTGTACGGATCATCATCTATAATTTAAACCCTAGTGCTTATTTTCCATAACAGAACCCGATATTTACAATTTTTTTACAACACACAAAAACTAAAATTATAACACGTACGTAAATTATTTAATTTTGTGCTTTATTTTTTGCATGTAGATTGAATTTTATTATTTTTTACTTTTTCTTCATGGCTCGTAGTAACAATTATTTGTTATGACCTTCTCTTGTTCCTCATGATCGTGTCTGCAATATGACAGGTTGTAATTTCGATATTACTGACCAATACTACCTGAACTATATCGCTAATAATTGACGTTCAATTTAGGATCTTATTTCACATACTTATAAGGACTATTGCTCAGGAGCTCTAATGACGATGGCAATTTGGCCGGAGCTCAATACATTTTGGTGATGTGTTCAAAAAGATCTAGGTCACGAAAACCATTGCTTGCAGCCCTGAGGCCTAAACATCGGACCTAAATACTAAATTATCGTCAAATGCAGACTAATCATTAGTTTAGGATGCAAAAAATTATTTAAAATATAAAATTGTCTGTGTATTTTTAAATGCGGCACTGTCTTTTGTAGTCATGAGTATTATTTTTTAATATTTTTGTTTTATTACAGGTTGAGCGGTGCAGCAAATAACGCGCCGTAATCTGAAGGTAAGGTTTTATATTTTACTAGCTGACCCGGCAAACGTTGTTTTGCCATTTTTTTTTTTTTTTGAAAAATAGATGTTGGCCGATTCTCATAGATACCGGATAAGCACAAAAAATTTCATCAAAATCGGTCAAGCCGTTTCGGAAGAGTATGGGAACGAAAACTGTGACACGAGAATTTTATATATTAGAAGATTATATCGGAAAGGTTTTCGTCATCAGCGTTACATCAATATTTTTCATAACCTAGTTGATACTGACTGCAAGGTTGGTGTAGTTGGTAAAGCGGCCGCCTCGCCGCTTGACACTGCGCTGAGTGTTGTAGGTTCGATCCCCACACAAGACAACATTTTGTGTGATCCATAAATTGTTGTTTCGAGTCTGGGTATACATTGTGTCCGTTGGATGTATGTTTCTAAATTCCCCCGCGACACAGGACCTATTCCTAGCGCGGAGTTCTCTTTTTTAAAGAAATATAGAAAAAAGGCATTACTTCAAATTAATTTTAAGACTATACCAATCTACCTAAAGAGCTATTTAAATTTAAAAGTTATAAAGTGATCATTAAAAGTATGCGATGAAGACATGAAAACCATGATGAAAACAGTTATCATATTATATAATTAAATATGCATTCCTTGTACATCAATCAAACTTTTTTTTAATATTATTTTATTTTTAAATTGAGAGTTGAGCGGCCATCTAGATTGTCTATGGATTATCAAACACATTTTGACATATCACGCTGACTTTAAATGCGTTCACATCACTTTATGTAAATGTGAAATTTCGAATTTGATTTTTTAATATTTTTCGTCAATCTATTTTTGAAGAAATTATTTATTTATGTGAGGTCATGGTTAAATATCATGTGTTATAAATTGTCATCGGAAAAAGTGGACATCGGATCTTTAGTTAGGTGCGGCGCGAAGGGAATCGTAGTGTTGTCATCATGTTGAACGAATGGTTGCAGCGAAGGATAAAAGAAGTTTGTATAGAGAATTTTCAGGTAAACATGCACTTAAACTAATTTATATATTATATAGAGGTAAAACGATAAGTAGAAAAGTATCAAACAAATATACAGGATAGCGAGATTTCCTATTAATTTGTGTACCTATCGCATACCCTACGTATCTCAAGATAGATAAAATTTCATTCCTAAATAGAAATAAATATGCGAAGTATTATGATATAAGAAGTCGTTTAAATTTTCCTGTTGTTACATTGTACTCGTAGTTTTTAAGTTTTAAACGATCATAACATTCATACCAACAATGTTCTAATCAATATTCCATCTGCCCAATAAAAAAATTACATTTACATTTTACAAAGATTTAGTTTTTAAAATCAATACAAGAAATATTATAAACAAAAACCGGGTAATATTTAGTCCTCCCTGGGAATCGCTCCGTTAACTACGGCGCACCATGAACCACGGAGCACCGTGAACCACAACCGATTCTTTTCTGAATGGTGTCTCCATACGGTTATGCAAGTTAACATCATTGAAGATTAAGAATTTGCTGAGAAAATAATAATTACATATAACCTAAAAATAAACGTATATTACCTGACTAGTAAACCTCAATTATTAACCTTTTAGCGTTGTCCATGTTTCATCCAAGACTTTCATATTTGAGTTCACTGCCCGCTTACTGGTCTAAGATTCTTTTAGACTTTTTCGAATATTTGTTTTAACCAGCTTAGTCTGCCCATCCCAAAAACCTAGCCGTGATATACATCCTATAGTCCAAATGGGTCTTGAATTTATAAACAATTTAGAAAGGCATGCTCGTTATTTATTAATTATTAAGATGAGAATTTAGTTCGCTCTCGAGCATTTTCCCGTATGGGTGCCGTTACAATAATGACACCACACATGTCGACAAGCGACGACAACCGATGGGTATTTTCACACAGCCCGTCCATCTTATGTGACATAGACTATGAGAAAACAGACACGACAGATTTGTAGGTCCTTTTAAAATAAAGTTTAGGAACAAAAATGCCTTTAGTTACAAGGAAAATATTGTTCTACTGTAATCCTATGTTTACACTAATGTTTGAAATCAATAATTTAAACGTATCAAATCAGAGATTGTTTCGGTATCTAAAAGCAGCTAAAATTATGAAGAAAGATGGATTTATTTGCACTAGTGGTCTTGTACTAGCTGAAATTAGACCAATTTCCATACGCACTTTATTAATTAAATATGTCAAATCTAAATCTGCTGATCCTGAAAACAAAACTTCAATTTAGTGTATGTTTTATCGCGTTTGTAAACTAAAGCTAAATTGCTATCTAAAAAGCTATTAAGTTATAAGGAATGCTATAAAATCTTCTTAGGTTTTCGCGAATGTTATACATTGGATTCATGGTCAGTCTGCCGTGACCATGAATCCTGTAAAGAATTGGAAACGTCGACTAGTAATAAATTTAAAATGTAGTTCATTCGGTTCATTAAATGTCATAAATCAGTGAAACCAATATAACGCGATAAAATCCGTAAACTGTAGTTTAATTTAAATTTAAGGTATACTTTCAAATGTATCATGTAACTAATCTTGCAAAGAAGAATTATCACTGTATAAGCCATTAAAATATATAACCATGTATGTAAGTACGTGACCAAAGTAACCCGGGTTTATTTTCGTATGGATGGTCAGGGATCGTAACCGTGGAGAAAAGCTAGTATTTCATATTTCTATCTAATCATTGTAATAATTATGATTATGTGCGAACGAACGTCTACGTGAACGTACTTACGTGAAAACCGCGACGTAGTATACCTAGTATTTTATTGCTTATCTAGGTCAACTCTGCATGTAAAGGAATGCCATACCTTTTTAATAGACTGTATTAAATTACATAAACAATATCAAGAATTAGTACAAATTTTGTGATTTATCATAACATATTACTAGCTACGTTTTTACTCTCACGTAGTAACTTGCACGCAATTATATTTCTACGAACTGTATACATAGTGGACCCAGTGTCCTATGACCAAAACAAAAGCGAATAATTTAAAACGCAATATATATTATTTAACACAATCTGTTCTAATGCCATTCAAATCAATACATCAAATATTATTGATTTTGTATACGGTAAAGACATTATCACTACAATATTATTATAAAACAAAGTACCCCGCCGCGTCTGTCTGTTCGCGACAAACTCAAAAAATAGTAAACGGATTTGCATACGGTTTACACCAATAGACTGAGTGATTCATGAGGTAGGTTTAGGTGTGTAATTTCTTAAACTTTTGTGTTCATTATATGTATATTATACTACACGTGCAAAGCCGGATCGGGTACTTAGTACTGCATTGTAGTTTCGTCTCTTATTATAAGAGGAAGTAACTACTTTATTGAAATTAAAATAAGGCAACCGTCGAGCTGTAAGGAATCCGTGATAATCATTCCCGGATATTGAATGTCAGGTTTGACAAAATTCCGATGCGATTAAATAATAAATAACATATTATATCCTTACAAAATTATCAATAGTGTAATTTATTTACATCCCGAAATGAACAAAACAATGGTCTATAAAATAACGAACATACTGTGACGATCTACGCCTATGAATATTAATAATAAGTGCACATTTCCTCGAATAGTGCCAGAAACGGAACTCGATTTATCCGTTCGCTTAGGCTTAAAAATTAGGCGATTTGCATCGCGTTTTCCGTTCGCGTGAAGGACATAGCGTGCTTTATGTGAAGCTACGTACATCAGAGATACCTATGTTTTTTATTGGACTTATAAAACCATAGATATGTTGGTTTTATATTTAAATATATGTACAGAAAATTGGCAGAAACATACAATAGGTTAGTGGAGAGGGTTCAAAATATACGGCGCGCACCACTGACTTTTCCACCTGAAACCTGCTTATCTGAGAATTATCCAATTATTCTTCTTCTAGTGAGAAGACTTCTCCCGTGCAGAGTAGATACTATGTCAGTTTGTATATGTGGTGATAATGATGGAAAATTGTGTAGATAGGAAGTCAGATCATCATTGCGAATTCGCCAAGACAACGGGTCAAGCAGTTTCTCTGTCAGATTTTTTTTGATTGAAGCATGGCATCTGTGTATAAGTTTGCCACAAAAGGCACCACAAAATTCCTATAACTTTTGAAATATAACAGAAATATGATTCACGTCACAATCATATATTTTACAAATGAAATGTAGATTTCTTAATGATTTATGTATTTATAGATGCCAGGAATTTTACGCTGTGAGCTTTTACGATTCTTGTCAATAAACGTCTGCGGCAGTATTGTGTGGAATTAATTGAATGATTGAATTAATTAATAAAATTATCATCGTTAATGTTTTCTCCTTCTATTCAGTATATATTACGTAAATATGTAAAGTAATTCCATGAATATGCACATCACGAAAATAGCACGCGACACAATAAAACCGCAAAATTTTTGTCAAATAGTTTTTACAAAATAAGAAATTTAATGATGCCTTGTCCATCTACAACATAACTAGTCTTTAATAGCGGCAAAAAGAGGATCACTTCCCACTCCAGTTTTTACTACCATAATGACCTTCGATTTTAATTGTCCAGCTAATTACGACATAATTTGACGATGGCAAAGTAATGTTTTAATTGTACACCCTTCTTTTTATGTTTTCTTACCAATTAGGACTTAATTATTATATCATCTGTGCTTATGTTTATACAGTTACTAACTGAATTGTACTTTTGATTATGGTTTCGTTCAAAATTTTTAAGATATCGCGTGACATCGACGCGATGGCGCTTATCTGTGTCGATCGCGTGCATCCCGGGAACAAAGGTTTCCGAACGGGCATTGTTTTCGCACAGTTCGAAATTTTAAATTCGAAAATGGATGGCAAAAAGAGCGGCGAGGGGCCAACCGCCGCGGCGTGCCCACCCAGTCGGTCGGCGGTACCGGCTCGCAACGACGCTCCACCGCGGTCGTTGGCGAATACCGCCAATTCCTTACCCATACCTCTCCCTAGCCCACAAGACTTATAATCGCCGCCTACCTCCTTTAAATCACCACTTTATGCCGCCTCGTTTTCGACTCGTTCTCCTTTGCACACATCCCGACTAATTTTCCAACAGAGATAATGATTAAATTGTTTCGGCATGTCAAATCAAACGAAATTATGCTGTTATATCTTGTTTAATAGCGGTACGCTTATGTTTGTGTCGTACATGCCTACCCCCAAGTGAGATTTCTCCTTTAATGGATTCTTTAAGAATATTTTCATTAGTTGCTGAGATATGGACAATGGGACATTCTCATGTACCTTACATGAGAATATTCCATTGTCCATATCTGTGGCATTACAAATTAACTTTTGTAGGACCATACAGCTTGGAGAACTTTCGCATATGAACTGTAACTCAATTAATTGCTTTTAATGATGATAGAATAAGGGTTTGTTTTTTTCTCACACAATAAATCGTTGATACGTGTATAATGTAGAGTTTGAGAATAAAATTGATGTTTAACTTTGGTCTGAAGATTGACCAAATTGAATGAGATTGACAAAATCCGACAATTTAACTAAATTGAATCCAAAACTGATATTTGCCAAAAAGTTAATATAATCGCCAAAAACTCAATCACAAAAAGCTGATAAAATATATGATAAAAGATACAATTTTAATATACGGAGCGATCGTATATTAAAAAAAACCATGCGGATGCGTTTAAATATATTTTAAATCAAACAAAACTGTCAAGCAAAAACCGAAACAGATTCACCTTTGTGGGCAATCTCGTTCGAAATGATTTATTGCAAAGCAATAAAGCTACGTCGGCTAATTACCAGGGATCAGTTTCGTCCGCATCTACCTACATCATCCACATGGCCATAGTTTTGTGTGTCATTAGGCGAACACCCACTTCAAGGTCATATATGAGTACGTGCCTAAAAGAAGGTGCTCAAACTTGATTCATTTTCGGCGAAGTAACTGATCCCAAGTGCGTTGCCCTCTAGAATATCACTTTTGATACGGCACTTCTTAGATAGAATGCTCCAGGATGTAGTCACAGCTTTCTCTATGAGGCCTTGAACGATTTTTTTGTCACGATCTGTCAATACATACCTATTTCGGAACTCATTAGATGATTGAGTACAATTGTTATAGATTAGTTCATCACATTTATACGTCAGTTGTGAGCACTTTTCGCTGTCCATAGCTTGTTTTAATAGAGTCTACAGCTGTCTTTGGACTGCGACGTTTAATGGTATGTTGTATTGTATGATTTTTCGTTTTCACGTGACTGTGAAATTGATAGCGCTACATACCTACCTACCTACATTTTTCTAAGAGTATATTGGACAATATATGCCGATTACAAAATAAAGCAGTTTAATGGCAAGTTTATTAGTATTGATAAATCATACATAATAGTTATTAGTCACCACAATATCCCACCTAACGCATTTGGTATATTATGATACTATATGTGTAAAGCATCTTACAAATTCCTTGTATTGAGCATACGTAAGAGCAATTGCTTCATACTCGAGACCGTGACGTTTCTTAACAGATTTGCAAAGCAGGGAAACACCAGCATCCTGTGTTACAGAGAAAGATGACTAATACTACCATAAGTTTGACATTCGCGACCTCCAAATTTAGTATTACCAAGAACCAAGCCTCCAATTTGACGTCACGTATCAGCAAACATAAGATACGTTCTATGTCGCGATTATGTTAATTATACATTGCCGCTTGAGATTCTATGTTTAGAATTACGATACGAACCGGTTCAGCATTGTTTGTGTTGTAAAACGATTGTACCGTCGTCGTCGCGTTGGCTCTACTGATACTTACGTGACTGATCTGGCGTAAATGTTATAATAGTTCATTGAGATGCGGATACTGATGAATCACCCAATGACCCTGTATTGATTTTCTCTGGTTCACCATTGATTGTATATTTGGCTTTCTTGCATAAAATTAAGTAATGTTTTGAAACCAGTCTATGTTATCTATTGCGATCAAAAAGTCACATTAAATAAGGAAAAACTTTTTAATACTTAGTACTTCTCTGTAAGAAAAGTTGCACATCTATCACAAGAGTAACGTCAGAAAGAAAGTTGCTTAAATCTAGTTCGTGTCCTCATTCGCACCTGTTGAATCCGCGATGACTTAATACTATAACTGCCTTTCTGCTATGATAACTCTGCGGAAATTACACAAGTCAATGCAAGAAATTTGGTAATATTATACCGTTAATAAAGGCTTCTTGGGTATTTAGTGAATGACTCTTATCATTTCGATATTTGATGTAGGTAATACGTTTCTCGCACAAGTTTCGTTGCTGACTCAAACATCCTTGAAATTGCCGATAAACCTTAACCATGACATTTATCGCCGCATGTCGTAACAAGTTTGACATCTTAACTTGCGTTACAGTTTTTTGGTTCTTTAACAGCACCGGAAAGGTGGGCGTATTGTTGACGGACAATTTATCAAACAGAAACATCCAATGATACGTCTATTCACGCATTTTCAAACGAAATTTCACGGTGCTCCTCTTGTTGCAACTTTAATTGTGTTGCGTACGAACTGCATATTGTGTCAACGCCTTTATAGAGCCGCCACTGCACTAAACAATGTCACAATTGTGAAATTTAAAGGCAGTCGCACGCTAGTTTTTGTAAGTTTAGGACCTCCTCAGAGCGGCCCCAAATGTACTACCGTTAAGATGAAAACAAAACTCGAAAATGGCACCTTTTAAATGGGTCTAAGTTGACAATACAAACAATTTATTGCATCATATATAACGTAGTGAAAGTTGCACGAGTTATTGTCTCACATTTGTTCGTTAACGGTAAAACAAAACGATTCGGCAACGGGACAAAGGTTTTGGGTCCTTGTACAGAAGTCGGCTATTTTACAAGCCAATAAACAGTTTGCGAAATTTTAATGGCCATTTTATAGACTTCGTATTTATGGGACACAACGACACCGAACATATTTTATTTTTGTATTCCTCTTTATTCTTCAGCGAAAATATTACGTACAGATTGATGTAATGTTTTATTAACTTAATCCTTGTAATTAGTTAGCCTCACACTTTCAACGTTACTGAAGATCTTGCATTGACTGTCAAAAATGATATAATAATAAATAAATCTACCTGATTATTTGTCATTATATCTAATACAATCTACTTAGTAAGTTTCAATGTAATCATTAAGGTCAATGTATTAAAGTCACAGACAGAAATGTTTTTTGGTCAATCTTATCATAAATAGTACCTGTCGTACTCAGCGCTTGCATGAAGTTCTTTCACAGCAGGTAACAATCATCATTCGTCGGAACAAAAAGCGCATTTGTATTGTTAACCATTGTCTTGTAGTGAAATGTCACTTATTTTACGGGCCTAACACCTTTAAATTGAGTCATCAGTGTGAACGAGCCCTAATAGATATTGCCATTACAAGTGCAAGGTTAGTTACGTGTGATAATATTGTAATTACTCACGCCCTAGTAATAGTAAAATCATATTCAGAGACTAATGCTACTATAAGAAATATAGTTTTGAAAGTACTGATGATATAAGAGCTTTTTGATCCATTTGAAGCATTTTTTGTTAGTATTCTGTAACTGGCGCTGTTTTTATTTTGATACGATTTTACGACAACTAGGTGTAATATGTTCCTACAAATTTTATGCATCGTATATTTTTTTTTGTCTAGTACTGACTCTATACGACTAGACCCTTCAGTCAATGAGTTACGTCACAGCAATGCCTACGTGATACGCGTAAGAATGACAATGCAAGTGATTGACACTGCACATGATTCAGTTTGCACAAGTTCCATGTGATTTTCCCTAATCCCGTGCTATTCTCGTAAGACGTCTTAAAATAGAAACTAACGTAACTCAAACTATCTGAAGTATTAAGGCTGGGCTATAATGTAAATACTTTTATGGTAAGATTCGATTCACAAATACGTCATTTTTGTTTGATCACGTCAAATATTTTGTTTTTAAATGTTTTGTTTGAAAAGTTCTTGGTAAGATCATTGCTAACCGAGTAAATCTTCCTAGAAGAGTATGAATTTGAAAATTGTATGCGTATGATTTAATAAAGTACCCAGCCATGTATGGCATCTGACGTAGGTAAATGATAGTAACGGTGACCTTTGTACTATATGCACAGAGATCAACAAGTTAGTAACTCTGAGAGCATGTGCTTACTTGAGGTACCGGTTTGAAACCTCCAGACAGAGAAATAGTTATATCATCATTTTCGATTAGAATTTCACCTGATACAAAGAAAACAGAAACTATATCATACAATTATCGTAATATCTGTTCTTATGAAATGTAGTTTCTTCTTCGATGACACATCTGTTGTTATTGTTTTATTAGGAACCTGTTCAAAGATTAGATAATTTATTTATAGACACCTACATAATATTCATAAACTTGTATTAGAAAATGTTTATAAATAGCTTTAAAGTGGCAGTGTTTCATGATTAGAGTACATTCCGATTATGAATTATACCTACTTACAGACTTTACTCTCTTTAAACATACAGGTAAAGGTGTATTAACACTATATGGCTTCTTTCTAAGAAAGGTTTTCAGTACTCTGTAATCAGTGATATCATTTATTTGATGTGGGGATTCCAAACACACAAATGTGTAACTCTTATCTTTGCAGAGCAGCATAATTTTCATTGGTTTTCTACTGAAGAAGATATTTATTTTGTCTATAGTTAGTTTACAAAGTTTAAAGATAACGTAATAATTTAGGATGCTTTTAAAAGGAATCGCGAAATCCATCTGTTACATAAAAATAATGCTCAGTTATTGCTAAAAGAAGAGTGAGTGTCTTATCAAGCAACTGATGTTGCATTTCGAGAAACTGGACGACAAATTATAAGAACCCGAACAGCTTGGCAGACAGCGCGACGACAAACAACCTTATCAAATATGCTTAGCTACTATGAAATACCTTGTGGTATCAACAGGATACTGCGAGCTGATGAAGCACAGGTGTTTTACTTCATTCATAGAACTGTGACGTAATATCCGCTGTATAACCGAATTGCACTGGGAGATTTTGATTCTGTATTATAGTTTTAAATGCGATTGTATATGTGTGATCATTCGTAACGTATGATTCATAGTTCAACCTGGATGGCGCTAACGTGCCTCGTAATTATACTCAGTGGGTTTCCTAAGGTCTTACTGGTAAATTATGAAGCGTCATCCCGGATTCTATAGGCAGTACTTTTCCAAAGTTGAATAAAATTTCTTTACTTCTTTCAATACATCGCAAAATACTTTCTATCGACATTATGGGTTGTGAAACAATGCATATTAGTGACTTAAAGGATTCGATATAATGCATAGGAATATTTTTGAAAATATATTTTTATAGGTACTACACTCAAAACGTGTGAAAAAGATTTTAACGTGTTCTCACAAAATTATCAAATAAAAAACCGCTAAAATGCTCAACCTATTTGAATAGCTTCTCTGCATTTCTGGAAATCACTTACGCTAAATCGCTACTGAAGTTTTTATAAACTAACCTAATTAGGCCGCTTTTTAAAAACCCTATTTGTAATTACAACTCAAATAGCTATTTGTCAAAGCAGGTCCTAATCGCAAAAGATACCTCGTTAGTTATACAAAGATTGCAAATCACTATCTTGTACCTAACGGTAATTTTGTATAATATTATCTACAAAGGGTTTTTAATGAGGTCCTCATTTTTACTATTACTTACTTTTTTACTGCTTTTTATGTCAGGCGATAATGGCTATTGAGACTTTTAAATCAAGTGAGTTTCGAGAACAGGCTTTTAAAAGAAATAAGGGTTGATATCGAATCGTAAGCCTACCTTCCCGATAAATTTAGTTATGAATAAAATGTCCAAGACATTATTTAATTGTGACTTGATATTTATCTAAGATATAACATACATTGTTAGGTGGTAATCATGATATGATTTAAAACTAATTAATAAGATTTTCAAATATTCATTAATAGAAATCTAAAGTAAGTTAATAGGATTATTTGTATGAACTTTAGTCCTATGTCTATATTCTATTTAGTCCATACATACCTACATAGACTCACGCCTGTTTCCCGGAGGGGTAGGATGTGATAAAAGGAAATGTTTGCTTATCGCTGGAACTTTTGTATAGTAAAAAGGTTTTCCATTTTGATTTTATACGCAGAAAAATCTTGAAAATGACTATTTACCTATTGATACACATTATCTGAGTCAACTGAAAAATGACTAACTGAACCGGCGCGTGTGCTGCGCATGAGTCACCTTAAAGATATTGGAGAAATGTATGTTGATGCCAATTTATACTAACTTCTCATTTCATACATTTTCGCCGGAAAATACGGCGCCACCGCTTAATATACTTACCTAATGTTTTTGTTTGTGATTGTTTCACCTTCCAGCCATCTTTAATAAAACCCAAACATATTCGTACAGTTTTAGGAATAATAATAATGTCCAATTTGCAATTGATCAAAATATTTTCTCTTATGTACTAATGAATGACAGATCATATCCAAAATAATCACAATGATATTTATAATCGACTAAATATATCTACGGAAATGAATCAATCAAATGTAATACTGTTATAATAAGGTTATCAATGTTTACACGAATTACGACTTAGTGTGGTTGGTCAGTGCATTAATTTCATAACACATTATCTATTTAATTGTCGTATTATATAAATAAACTTTATGATTTAATTAATGACGTCGACTCATTTCCGATACATGAGTCCGCGGGGTTTTCCAATTCCGGTATCCCAAAACTGCATGGAAAATTAAATATCGATTCATTCATTTTATTTCAATAAATGAAAAACTTTATTTATAATTACATAACCTAAAAATACAACTTTGATAATGTTACCTAGAGAGAAAAGGATATTAATTACATACATTCTCAGAAAACATTTTCCAATAATAAGTTTCATAACACGCGCGTCCTTTACGAGTCACACGGAGAAAATGTCAAGGGTCAATTTTATTTTCCTATATCAAAAATTAAATAGAGCACGTCAAAATGTTGTTAAATAATTTTGAATAATGGTATCAGTAGGTATATTATAATGGAAATACGATAAAAGTCAACCCTTATCTACTGGGATACGGTGCAAACGGACCCCTCGGCATACATAATGGTGCATCTGGGTGGGATCAAGGCGCCGCCTACCGCCTACGATTGGCCCGTTGCTCGGATACATGGGCAAAACCCACCGTCTATTCGTTCTCCCTTGCCCCTCCACTGCCCTGCAACACGTGGTCGTAACAGTGTAGACTAGCCTTTATCTTCGCGCGTTCACACAAAATCATTTAGTCTGTCACACGACACGACGCGTGCCACTTCGAGTAGCATTTTGGGGGATGTCAGTTGCGATCGTCAACTGTAATGGATCATACTATCATACCAGCGTGTGCGTTACACAGGAGTACCGGCACTGTTATAGTAAGAATCAGGATGGAAGTGACCACCAGTTGTTGCAAGCGTGAGGTGTTCCTGGCGTCCGGTTGTCCGGAGGTAGTACACAGGCCGTCCGGATGTGAAAAATGTACTAGGACTAGATTAATTAGCCAATATAGTGACTGTGATAGTGGTATTGTGGACAAATGTCGACCCTATAGATCGAGTGCCGCCAGAAGTAGTAAGCATATTTTTTTCTTAACTTATTTTTAATTAACATTATATTCAAAATTTATATATGATACTAACCCAAACATAATTCGCTTTCGTTTTATACAAAATAATTAATTTATTTCGTTATATATCAACCAAAAATTGCTATATAGTATCAATTGAAGCATAATAATAAGTCCTTGTTGTATTTTGATACACTAAAGTAATTTTCTAAATCGATGAATAGTTTCATATTTACATGCAATGAAATCAAGTTTTATCCCCTTTGTTTTTTTAAACTTTTGTAATAAACAATAATATTTTACACTTTCTAATACATGTTTTAGCATGTAAAAGCTTATGCATATCTTGACATTGCTTTATTAAAACAAGTAGTGCTTAGACAGAACTAGACAATAAAGCTCGCATTACAAAAATGTCACGGGGGCAGACCCTTAACGATAAGTTATGTTTATCATAATAAAAGCTAGCCAAGTGTTGGTAAGCGTTATTTATTTATAAACTAAGTATCCGGTCCCGACAAACGCACGCCTATTCTCACATCCTCGTCGCATTGTCGGTACCTAGTGTCTCGTTCCACCGCAATCGAGATTACAATTTCATTACGAGTAAAAACTTGGCTCAGTCTCACTTTACAATGTTAAACACGAAGATCAGAGCTAACTAACTAGGCTTAAACTGTAATTAAAGTAACGTTCTGTTACCGGAATGACATATCTGACTAAATGTTTCTATCCTTTAAGAGCCGGACAGTTACGTCCGAGCGGCGCGCGGAGGGTTATTTCGTAATTAGTACTATCGCTTGGTCGCTCTCTATATAGGGCCAAGAAATGATTTAAGTGTCGTGCAATAAAAAACTAAAGCCTATTAGATTACTTACAGGGAACATTTATCTCCCCTTTTTGTCATAGAATTGTTTTCTTTTGCCTCTTTTGTATGCATATCGCGAGTGCAAAACGAGATGAAAAAGTAATTAGAACTGTAACTTCGCTTAATTTTTATGTAAATATTCAATCCTTAAATTAAAAACTTACACCGCAGATTAATTAAGAGTGAGTTAATTATCCGATATGGTAGAATAGGGTGTTAACCTTGCCGTAGATCTATTTATATCAAGTTAATGACTTCTAATAAAAGTTAGTGTAGTAACGAGAAGTGGGTAAACCCGTCCGGAACTAGAGCCTACTTGCGTCCGACAATGCAGATACAATGCATATTTATTGATCTAATGCGTCTACGGCTTGTTTCGAAGAATATTACTATATATTATTTTATTTGTTTACAATTAACATGAGTTCAGTTTTCCGTGATGTTTAAATCAGTGATGCAAATGTTAGTTGGGTGTAATTATCTCTGATGTATGATATAATCGCAATGATGTATCTGAATCGTCAATGATTACGTATGAGGGTGATGTATCAAAGTTTGTATTTTAGAAGATTACGTCTTAACGGCTGCAGTAAAAACTGTATCCTGTCCAATAAATCCGCTGCTGGTTTAGTCTTCTATGCTTACTCACTTAGATTTGGTGATTATTTATTTTAATATAGGTGAATGAAATCATAAGTGGGTTAGTCATTTAAAAATATCCTGTTAAAATAAACAATTATTTAAATATAATAATATCTTAAAATCATATCCTTGTCAAAGTGCTATATGCTTCAAAAACAGAGACTCTACCTCATTTCATGTGTAGTTTTATAGATACCATGCCATGCCCATAAACAAAACTAATTAACAAAGGTGAAACTTACTTACTCTCAATCAGAATATATGGATCATTGCAAAAACAATGTTGCAAATTAACCGGAAACCTGCACAATTATTCAAAAGCAATTAATATGAAAAAATATGTAAATAAATTATGACTAAATAGGATCGTCTATCGTCGAGTGTAGGTTACCTAGTAGTAAACTTGATATATTTGGAACTTTGTCAAAATCGATTTATCTACTAATTTTGACGAATCAATTAAAATCCTATTTTACAAATATATATTTCCCAAGAGTCAACGACTCTAAATCAGTACCTTGATGGTCACTTTTGAAATCGGCAACCCGTCCATCAAACAATAGGTACCTTAAGGAATGTGCACCACCGACTTTTTATTGTTGGGACGCTTATCCATACGAAAGCTATGTCATAATAATTAAAGCAAAGTACACGTACTAAGCTCGATTTCATGAACTATGTCCGCGTCATTAGGGCTGCGATCCACTCTCTCATTAGCAACATTTTCACATAAAACGTTGTTCATTTACGCAGAGTAAGGCAGCCGCGTCAATTATAAACAGTTATTTCAGTGAGACGGGGACCTCATAATTGCAGTGTTTAGCTGTCACTCATTTAGTGAGAGATGTCGATTCTAGCTTAGATGCGCCTAATTAACTCTTTTTACAGCATAATAATCATAAAAAACGATACACTCCTACTCTTTACCACTTGGCGAATAAGGACTGAAATTATACCACTGTAAACACCTAACAAGGTACTCAGCTTAAGTTCGGCCGATAAAAAACAGTTACTAAAAATACATAATGTCAGTTGTTATCTTATTAAAATTAATACAAGAAAAATTTGCGCTTGTTTCGTTAATTCCGAAGCGGACAGGGTCGATCAACGATCTTCTTCGCGACGCTATTACCATTTAGAGCGATTTTCAGGTAATGAAGAGTGGTATCACCGCGAGTCTTGTGATACGCGCCGCCACGCGCCTCTCTGAGCGATAATCGCCCTTATTATGCGCAGTCAAATTTTACGAGCGCATCGGTTGTTAGCCGGCTACTAACAAAATGATGAACCGACTTAAATTAAACCTCTATTATAGCTAAAACATGACGCTTTTTCTATGTAATGTCACGGGGACGGATATTAGTATTACCGTTAATGATCTAGGGCTCCAACCCTACTGCGAGCGCGCTGCGCTCGCCGAGTAAATAACATCGAGATTCGAAAAAGATAGCCCGTCAAATTATACTGACAGGAATTTTGTAACGAGCCGCTAAGATGATGGCCGCGACTCTCATCCAAATTTTTTACCGCATTTATAACAATAATAATCAGAATTTACATAATGATTGCAGAGGCGCCTGCGACGTCCGGTGCGTCGAACGCCGCCGCGAACTTTTCTCGGTTTTCGAGTCGAAATTCTAGTTAGCGGGCGCGCGATTTCTTTTTAAAAAGGTTAACAAGATGGTCTCGTTTGGGTCGTTTTTCGTGCCGCGAAGCCCTCTTTTGTGAACGGGCGAGCTGTTAAAAAATAAACGAACTCTTTGTTTCTCGGGTAGTCGGTCCGACCTCCGACGCGGTCCCTACTTTTTTATGCCCCCTTATAACCTGTGTATTACCTACGTGTAGGTATCTACGGTTTTTATGGTCGCCCGGTCAGTTCTTCAATGGGCTAAGGAATTCGATCGAGTCTCATTGTTCATCTCAAATATCTCCACGTATAAGTGGTTGGGGATATAAAGAGGATATCAATTACTTGCCGTCTCTTTAGAAAAAAACATCCATTTGTTTTAATTACCGTTTAGTACGTAATACCATTTGTAATCATGACGTTACTGACATATGAGAAAAAAAAATGGTAGGACTTCAGAAAAACGGCTTACGATATTTTCTATTAGGATCAAGACAGCGAAATTTAAAAACAGGAACATGCAGTAACGTTAAAGCTTTCCTTCCATTGATAATGGAGCTTCAAACATTTAATTAGCTCCATATTTTATTTCCATCTCATGGTTACTCAGTGAAAATATTTGTCTCACAGTGACTCTACGTCTTTTACGATCTGACCTGTTGTTTTTTTGTACATGAACTTTTGACGGCGCGGTCTCGCGGTTGCTTTTGACCGGAGCACTAATAAAATGTTATGGTCGTGTGTTTAACGCGTGTTGTGTGTGTCGGACCTTCCTTTTGACATGATCGTTATTGCCCGACTCCACCTTTGCGGTCGCCTTTTGTAACCCAATTGGTACAACATTATTATTGTGTCAATTAGAGGGCAGTATAATCTACAACTAAATCATGGCTAGTTAGGACTGCATGGTTAATGAGTGACGTTTGTTTATGCAAATTGTTTCTTTATGTTTCGTGTCATTTTTGTTTTTGAAGTGAAACTGAGAGGGGGTAATCTGTATGAGTTCACAGGGTCTAGTTAAATAATAAGCGGCTGAACACCCTATAACTATAATTTTGTTTTATTTGTCCGCGGTGCCTCCGGCCCTCGGAGCGAAACCGCCACAGACCGCTAACGAGATGATGAAAAAAATAACACGCACACATTCGTGCCAATTGTGTGAGTGTATTGATGAATTTGAATACTTTTAAATGTTATTTGCAAGAATAATCTTTTGTGACGGCCTGCATGACCCATTTAAGATACAAAAAACAGTTAGCTACGTAATCATAAAGCATAAAAATCAAGATCCATAAAACCATAAAGATTTAGTTGAAAAAGTTCATCAAAAAGTAAAAGTAAGAATTCATCTAAAACACGAATGTAGAGTAAAAGTCGCGGCCTCGGCTGGAGGAAATCATATTATCACAAATAACTGTGAGATCTTTACCTACGTTAGTCACTAACTACCAGACATAATACATGTGATTCACGCCTTGAGTCAAAACAGTAAAAAATAAATAACATTCTATGCGCGTGAATCGTTACTACTTGGTGGGCCGATGATTTTAGTTGTGTCATAATCGTTGCGAAATAACTAGTTCAAATATTTGAATGAGTTTTGGCGAATACATTGCGTTGAAGACGAAACTTACTCTATGTTTCAATTTGCTACGATTTGACTGACAAATACATGGAACTGAACTTGAGTATTTGAGAAATGGTTATTTAGTAAATAAAGCCAAAACCCCATTTTATTTTACCCAATAATAGAATATGGGATTTTGTTGTTATTCATTTAATCAACGAGAGGAAGATCCGAATTCCGGTATAAAAACAACATTGCTTTATCACTGACGTCGAAAGAAACCCTACGGCAGTGACGATATGTGTCGACGATATGTAATATTTAGTACGTAATACTGTTATCATATTACAAACACATGACCAGACTCTTCACTATCAGTACTACAAAGTTCAACTTTATTTTTATTGCGTCTGGTATCGCATATATTCAATGTCACTGTATATTTAGCTTTCTTTTTCTTGTATCGTTAATAGTTCCAAATGTATCTTACATACATTATATAAATGTTACCAGGTTCCCGCACAATATTACCACTGACATTTTCTGACAACCACCTACATTACCATTACTCATAACATAAACAATTACAATTTATCTCACCAAAAAAATCATCCTAACAATATCCAATTATTTAAATAACTTGCAAATTAATGTTTTTTTGGGTAAAATGTAGACAGGTGCGCGATGCGTTAATTTTTCATTCAAATAAAAAATTATGTCAATCACACATCAAATTATTGCCTTTACCGATGTTAATATTATTCAATTTTAACGAGTAAAACGAATGTCAAGTTAATAAATACTTCTATGTCAACGATTGACACCTTCTGCTGCCGACTGGTGACGACAGTTGTTACTTCTATTCATATTTCTTTTTCTGTTAAATTCAAAATAGTCCCCATTTACATACCTACGGTCACCCTCACAAGCCAATTACGTAAATACATGCAGTATCACCTACATAAATAGTTAATTATAACGAGCATTTAAATAATTTCCAAGTTCGTAACGTTGTACCAGGCCTGGCGCACTTCTCATTTTAGGTACAAACTTACAAGTACCTCGGCCGACCACGTCGACGTGGTTGGATTTAGTGGGTTGCCGCGCACCGCGGCACCGCTCACATTAGACGTCACGCAACGCAACGAGTGCGACCGCTCCGTATTTTCACGCGCCGTGTTCATACACTGTTCAAATTATATACCTAAACGCCTTTAACAACGAAACAAGTCTAATGCAAAGTATTGCTCAATTAACTGTGTGTCGAAAACGACTTGAAATTTTGATTTTATTTTATTTATATTACGAGAGCAACTTGAAAATTTGATTTTTTGTTTGTTGAGATATCTTAACGATTATGGTGTCAAATTAAAGATCTAGTTCAAAAACCATTTTATCTGTTTGAATCATGTAAATCGGTCCACGCGTTTAGGAAATAACTAAGAATCAGTATAGTAAAAATGTAAACAACCAGAATTTTTGTGGTATTTGTTCTACGAGCTCAAATAGTGGGATAGGATACTTATATGATAATTATTTATTATTAGGTACGTGGTCAAGTAGGTAGATAGACGATGAAGAAATATTATAGTTGCAGCGGCAAGTCAACAACCCTAGCGCGGCACTCCGCGCCAGACGGTGACAGCATTATGTGTTAGAAAAGAAAGGGAACGGTTAGGTTAATATCGCATTAGGCACTGAGTGCTTATGCGAGTTGAATTGCACTTTGTTGCTTAGTAGCAAGAGTCGCAAATTCAATAAATTGGTTTGACAAGTGAATTTTCTGTACGTTAGTACTATTCTTTATTCTGTGGTTGTACGAAATACTGAATATTCTATTATACAATGGATAAATTAACTGGTTGAAGTAACCGATCCGAAGAATGTAGGTATGATTACCGTGCCACCGTTAAATAGTGGCGCATTAGTGATTCACACAGGTTCACTGGACAATTAGCAAAGGCTGTCCACCTCTGGGCCGCGATGTATTTATTCATCGGATGTTCATCGATTACCATAATCGATACCATCGCGCGTGCCGCATACGGAACAAGTGGCTCTTGAGCGTTTTCATTGGATGAGATGCATTTAAAAAAAAATACGGGAGCTTTCATTCAAAACGAAATTATGAATCACTCCGATGCACTTGTAGGCATTTTGACGTTGCGTATAGGTCACACGTTCATTCACAAGCGCCGTGTCTTGAATAATTATCTGTTTAACATATGCACTAGGCAATTAATATTAATTAGGTAGTTAAACATGGTTTTCAATGGGCAACTTTATGGCTATAAATACTTTAAAGTTGTGGTTATAACCATTGAAAATCATATATGTATTTGTGGACGAGAAAACAAACACTAAGCAAGTGATTGTTTTGTGCAGGATACGTCAACGTCTGTGCAGCGGTGTGCTTGCTACTGTTGGTGGGCGGTTTGTCACCGAGGTCGTCGGCGGCGCCACATCGAAGCCGAACCAGTATGGAGAGACAGAAACGCGGTGTGGATGAAGAAAACCAGCTGTGGGCGAACCCTTGCGATTATGACGGGGACATTGTAAGTACTTGCTTGTATTCAGGCTAATATCATTACAAATTAGAGGAACTAGTTTCCTGATGCTGTCCTGGGCTTTGAAGCAAAGCTTGACGCTGCAGATGAGATAACTCTATGACCATGGTATAAATACCTATCTTGACTCTACATCCTTATTAAAATCGAGCATCAAACTCTTTTTGCTGTAGTTTTTCTGGTCATGGTCTACTAAATAGGTAATTCTCATATAAATCCTGATAAGTCATCGCAGCATAAAGCTCATCATCATCAAGTCATCTGTCAGACTGTTGTGGAGAATTGCTTTTAGCAACTAGAAACAATAGGAATCACTGCAGGCATATACTGCAGTGAGTATTTAGTTTTGGTCCCGGTGGATAATAATACATTCAATACGACTTACAATTGCGGTTCTCCAGGCAGAGAGATCTAAAAGTATACTCATTTATGATTATCAAATTAATTGTTTTTCGAACCCTTTCTATACAAATTCTTCTCCATCTTCAACTTAGTTATATGAAGATTAACAGCAGATCAATAACATGTCTTATTCTTTGCCACAGGCGGGTTATGGCGCCAAAGTCAACCCAAATTACGAAGTCCTGTTCCAGAAAGTCGCCACGCAAGCAAAACACACTTACTCATCCACCAAGTCATACAGCAAAACAATTGTAAGTACACAATACTGCTTTTACTTTAAAAGCTACTTTACACATTAAGTGAAGTTTCTGTCACTACCTGTAAATTTTTTTAGGAGAGACGCACTATTTTTGGAAGTCACTGAAATTTATTATTATGCAACGATATAGGAGGCCTGCGAGTCATCATATCAGAGCACACGGATATGCATTTGGCACCAGAAAAATAGGAATCTCCTAGAGACTTCATAGATGTTCAAAATTCATATTCGCAGACTTAAATAGCGTTTGAAAAGTATGCAAATGGAACTCGTTGATTCTAAGTGACAAAAGCGCGAGTGATACTCGCTCGAAGGCCTTTCTTCGCTTTCATTCATCGATGTTGCACGAGACAATCGTCGTAGTATTCGCGAACACATCTATATGCCCGCCGCGTCGCGTCAAATGAACGGACGGAGCTTGTGGTCGACCAATACCAATAAAACTTAGCCTTACGTCGACTCAGGCCTCTAGCGTTTGTATCTACGTACGTTTGTATCTAGATGTTATTGATTTATGTATGAGAGTCTGTAAGAGATGCTATAGTATTCTGTTGACGTGCGCGTAAAAGCTTTGACTTGCAAACTTCCTCTCTGATTAAGATATAATAAAGCAATCTTCTCGTTGAGATAGCGTCACGGTTTATAAGTAAAGTATAAATTCGTGTTATAGCCGCTATGCAAATATGCGTATATTTTTCTACCAACATGTACAACAAAGTACCTGCTATCTTAGTGATTTACCGCCATGTTTTGTGCGAAATTTGACCCATTAAATATTCATGATGTGCACGGTTTAGTGCGGTTTTCTCACCGTGGCTCGTTGGTGCGGCGCTGCTCGATGAGAGATTGCATCGGCGCGGGCGCGTCGCGTCTCCACGTCCGGCCGACCGCTTCCTCCCTTTTAATTATAATTTCGCACTGCATTTGTATGACGCCACGACGCCATCGACAACCTTGTGGATAAAACACTCTTACAATAAAAACGCAGTTGTAATAAATCCAGCAAAGATTGCAATCATTGTTTATATAGAACATACGCTAATGTATAAACCTGAACTTGTAACTTGGTGTTATACCTACATTTTTTGTGGCAACCACTCTATTTGCGAATGCGATGCAGAATTATAACAAACCAGTTTTCATTAAAAACAAAATACCTACCTTATCAGATGGTAATATTGTCGCATAAGAATCGCAGACAATTCAACCTACATTCAAGAATTCAAAAAACATTCACGAATTATTAGAAACAAACGTTTAGCATGTTAATACAACGATTCATATGATGGCTATATCATTTCAATCCTAGGAATATAATAATTTCCGAATCGGAAGTAAGGTGGGCCGATCAACGAGAAATAATGCGATGTCGACGTCGCGCCTCGAATCATTTATGGATGGCTGTTTACCAACGTATCCGACGATAAGCCGGCAGCCGTGTGCATCGCGTATACATTTCGGCGATAGTTGTCAATATAATGGATTTATTGAGAGGCAGACGGTCGATGGTAGCGGAACAATGGCGGCGTTTATGTCGAATGTGTCCAGTTATCGAGTGTGATGTTCGCGTATGAAGTATGGTGGCATTGTAACAGGCTCGACGGTCGTAACGACGGCGACGTCCTGTCCGCTGCCTCCTCGTAAAACGACATTATCGACTCACAGTAGCCGGAACGAGGTACAGGACGGTGCGCATACGCGTCGAATACTGATTGCGCATTAGTATTGCGCGACACACCTGCCCGACGATTTTTTTCTGTCTCTCCCCTTAATGTCGGTCATTCGTTACTAATGTATCATATTTATTGCGATTTAGACGCAAAACGTGGCGATGAACCGCCATTGTTTCTAGACCACAAGGTCGTCGTAGTTTTCTTTGTTTGATTGCTATTTTTAATAGAAAATATTGTGGCTATCGTGATTTCCTATCTAATCTCGTTAATATTAGTCACCCCATTAAAGCGAGATAAAAGTCTAAGTTACATGTGAGAGACAATATATCCTAAATAAATCAGGCTGCTACATCTGTCGTCAAGCCCATTCCGTATAAATAATAACTGGCCGCGTTGTACTAAGAACGCAATAACAAATTCAACGAACTCTACCGGTACTGTGTGACTCGCCACCGGCCACCGGCCACCGTGTGAATGTGTCATAACACTCGTGCTTTGGACTACACCGGTGTCATATTATCGCATCACATTTTCGACAGTGGAATTCGACAAGCTTCCTTCAAAAAGTATCCGTAATATTTTGAGAGTAATTACGATTAACAAATGGGCGAACATTCGCCGTGTAACCCGATCGGCGATCGGCACCGAGACGGGGCATGCCGCACGTCGCACTTTGCGTGCATCTGTCAAGCTTATCTTTGCAATAGCGTCGCTATATAAACATTGAATTACATAGCACATACATACAATATGTATGTACATACATAGTACGATAGCGTTGTTCACACGGGCGACAGGCTGTCTGCGGCCGTTGGGTGCGTACGTGTGCCGTAAATATATCAATGTCTGCGCATGTGTGGGTGCATGTTTATTTGATAAGCTTCCGATGTTTCGAGCTAGGCAGTCAGATGCTAAGTCGTTGAATTTCTTATTTAATTGCCCACCCACGGCCACTTTACCACACTAAATCCATCGATTCCTTCACTATTAGGTACTTACTAAAATATAAAACCAAAATATACAAGAATAATCCAATTTGTCAGTCACTAGGACAATGCAGTCAATCAGATACGCATATCGCATAGAGTTATTCTTTTTAATCTTATAATAATGCCTCATCAAACTGTCGTTTTGTTAATAATAATCAATTAAATAAATGCACTACCAAGTCAGTAATATCTAAATGCAATCAAGTCTTGATCTTGGATACATTAAAACTCATCCTCAATCAAGTTTTTCCGATACTATTGCGTTAATTGAATGTGAATAGATAAAATAGCTGAAGCATCCTGCTAAGTAGATACTACTCAGTTTGGATGCAAACAGAACTTATAGCTAGTGTAGGTAATGTTTCGGATATGGTTTGATGGACCGGACGCACACCTGTGTATTTAATGTGCCAATGACTACATGGCACATTCCATCTCGGTACGATTTGATTACTTAGACATTCTTCAATTTTGTTTTGTTAAATCTTCCTTGCATTTATCTTTATTAATCCTCACTAGCGACAATATTAATATAAAAACCGTTATATCTTTTCACAAAGATTTTAAATGTTATTGCACAGTAAACTCAAATTTCCTCTCAATTACTTGGCACTTTGGGAGCGGATAATATCTCGCTTTGATTCCATTCATACACCGCACCTCAGTTTATTTCGAAAGAAATAATCGTAAATTTATTTCATTACACATATTATCAGCGGAGTTTATATCGGCGGTATCTCAATTTCAATTGAGCAAATTAATATTTGGACAAAGTTTTTGATCGTGGTAGATAAGCGTTTTGTACAACGACACATTTTCATGTTTTGTTGGGTTCCGCAATCTTTTAATTAGCTTGTATTGTTCGACTAACAATATTTTGTACATAAGGGCCATTAAATGCGGTAGCGTTCGGTAGCGTTACATCTGCTTGTCCACCGATTGTTCAACCTTGTCAAAGGTATATGGACTCTGTGCGTGTAGAACAGGATCAGTTTTCGTTTAGTCCTTGTCCGTCACGTGAGCTCTGGACGTAGTGTCAAATTTTAATGTCGAAACGGTTTTGTTACGTGAAATGTCGTCGGTGACGGCAAACCTCTGGTTTCGAGCTCATCTTTCACACGACCTTGGTTAGGCAATGATATCATGAAATCAATAATGGCGTGTTATGTGATGTGCTGTAGTGTCATATGCTATAGTTAACAATGCGTTTTATTGTCTTAAATATACCAACCTATAATTAAATAATGTCACCTGTCGATAGTGTTTCTATGATATGAGTATTATAAGTCTCGTATTACAAGTTTCGTATTACAATATAATTATTCAATAGTATAACTACTCACTATTAATATCAATAGCTATCCTGTAGTCTTTATTTGTGATTATCTAGTTGAGAGATGGCGTCTTTAAATAAATAGATCGCAGTTGGTAGCTAGCGTAATACCAAAACATCTTGAACTATAATTTGCTGTAAGAGTAAAGAGCTCGTAGATCTTGTATTAATGGTTACATCTTGTGAGGGCAGTAAACGTTTGTCATTTCTAGGAACAATTTGCAGCTTACCCGTGTTTGTTCGTAGGTGTTTTAACTTCATATATAGTATTTCTGAATGTTGTTATTCGCAAGCATGTTTTAATAGAAAAAAGCCTAATCTAAAGAAATTATTTAAACCAATTGAAATAATATCGTAGAGCACATTAGAAGGTGGCCGCAAAGATATACAATAATTATTTACTATTCTATGAGATCTAAGTTACAAATAATACAGATTGACTCAAAATATCAAAATAGGTACATACTTGCCTGAAATGATGCACAAATAACCGGTAATAACCGAAAAAATACAAATACATATCTTATTTGACTAGTTTTATAACAGTTCTCAACCAAGCACTGCAAGAGGGCCCCCTTTCAAACCATATTTATACCATCAGATCAGGAAACAAGACGGACTCATCGTCCGTCCAATCGTTCTTTTCCATGAAAGTCAATCAACGCAACGTATTAACTCGTTGATCTATTTTCATGTTTCATAGAACGCAACAGTACTCTATAAATGTTGATTCATTCTATCCCTTAGATGTCTTTGTTTAAATGCGAATACTCTTTTTACATTCAACGGAATATTGCTCACATTGAGAGACTCACTTAGGCTTTTAAACATTGCTATAATTATCTTTTTGATTGTTCCAGGCAAAACTGCACAGTTATGAGGAATTTACCCAAAAACTCTTAGATGTTTGGAAGACGGATGATTGGCTAAGGTCGATTAACAAGGACGCTCTACCTGCGAAGAAAGTCCTCGACCAGGATTTGCCAGATGAAGATATTGAAGAAGTAATTGTAAGTATCTAATAAATCACATAACATTACCATAACATAAACATAACTGCACGCCTTTTATCGCCGAAGGGGTAGGCAGAGGTGCATTACACACCCACACTTCGCCAATAACGTTTCGGTCCCAATGTAATAGGAGGCGAGCCTATTTCCATTCTTCAGCTTTTGTATTTTATAACGCAACTTAACATTGATCAAACTTCAAATAAAATATTTTATAATTTCTCATCGAATTCGGAAATCTATTTCGTTTTGATAACACGGACGTTGCCAGATTGATGTTTCCCAAACGAAAACAATCATCGAAGGGCGGCGAATTCGCTGATGCCAAAAACGTGCATCCGTATGAGTTTTTCAATCGATTTCACAGAATCGACATCGTCGGTGGCACTTATTGTTGTCGGCCGACTATCGCTTACGTGAGAACACAATGGTTTCGCAATGTGGTAGCGACAATCGAAATTGTAATCGAATTTAGGATGATAATCACATCATGACTGTTCTTATCAGCTTTTTGTTCACTTCGTAATGAACGAATGCAATTTTTAGTATCAAAAACCGAAGTTGGTTTGTGCAATGCACTTGTAGGCAACTTTGATTTAAAATATTTTGATAAGTACATATAATTAAAATTTAAACCTGTGTACTTTATGTATGCTATGAAAAAGTTTCTCAATTTTACTTTTTTTTGTTCACAGACAAATATTAACGATAAACTGCCGTCGATGTACATGGGCCTGAAGATGATTGTGGCGGGTTTGCACAAATTCTCCAAGGAGGGGTTGAATGACAACGTAGCAAATGACGACACTCTTAAAGAAAATATCAACCAGACCATGCATGACGTGCGAGGAGTGCTTTGCGATTTTAATGTAAGTATAATCACTGAGACATCATTGAATTTGTATAATATATTTTAGTTCATACAACTACATAGGTACATTGTTGATCAATATAGTCAAGGATTATATAGCGATTGAAAACCTTCCATTAGATCTCTAAGAATAAATAGAGTACTGAACAAATATGCCGAGAATATACTAAAACGAATTTTCCACTTTCATAGAAATTTTTTTTTTTCAAGCGAAATCATCTAATTCACTTTTTATCGAGTTCCACTATAATATCCGTGACAGTCAGTCATGCCGAAAATACAATCGATCTAATATTTATTTCTTTTGTTTACAGGATATAATGACAGCTCGTAATTTGGAGATCCGGCCGCTGCTGGACGCGGATATCCCGGACTTTAGGAAGGACCCCAGCTTCGGCCTGACGCTATACAGAGACACATTAAACTACTTGCAGTACCTCCATCAAGTGTTCTCGAAGCTCGCCGAAAAGCAAAGAGCTGCTTGAATACATCGGTTGTGGTGATTGAGACTGAGCCAACGACTCGAGGAGCTGCAAACCCCATGTATTTATTGGCTGTCTACTTAATCTTGGTGCTCATATATTGTGACAGAACGTCACTGCAGTACTCTTCAGTATAGTTAGCCCCAAGAAACTCTTTCTAGTAGAATTATTTGCATCTTTTGGCTGTTGAATAGCGAATTAATGTATAGAAAAAAAAACAACTGTATTTGCCATTACATTGCCATTTTGGTCTAGAACGAATTAGTTCCTTTTTATTGTAAATAGTGACGAATTTAAAATGTTTTTATTTATTGTCTGCTGATTAACATTCTAAATTTCCCGATTATCCTAGTCAAGGTCTTATTTATTTCTCACTTATCTCCATTTAGTTTCAATTTCTTTATTACTCGTAATATTTAATTTAGATTTTAGTTTTAGAGTTCATTCCAGCAGTTGGATGTTGATGAAATTGTTGAGTCGATATATGAATGTGTCTAACGATGAATGAAGAGTTTCACTTCTGCTGTTGTCGATCTATTCTATGTAATGACATGTTAGCTTGAGGCTGAGACTAATAATTTTAATTGTACATTACATTCCTACTTTCATTAGTATTATTACTTGACTCTTTGTTAACTATTTATATGTTACAGAAATCCAATGAAGTATGTCTAGCTTTAATAGAGCTGCTAATTATATTATTGTAAAAATACAGAGCCAGTGTATTTATAACTTAATCATTATTTGTATAGTTCAAATAGTACCTATTTATAACTGCGACAAACATAATTTCTATGTTTGCGGAATTAAATTATTATTACATTTATTTCAACTTTTTTTCTTGTTACCTCGGTACACACCACCTTCCCAAAATTCCTAATCACAAATGAAATATATACACAGTTTCTAAGTATTCTATAGAATATGTATAATTATCCAAAACATTTACCTTTAGTATGGTTGTAAAATCAATCTTATTACTGTTAGATTTTACAGGAAGGGCTAATAGCAGTTACGTGTAAGAGCTAACTGTATTGAGTATGATTGTACAAAAACGCTTTTAAATGAGTAATTACCCATTAGATCATTTTTAAATTCGCTACGGCTGTTTAAACTACAATTCACTAGTTCTGACCAAATTCTCACACAGATTTCTAATTCCATCACCGGACAAAGAACTTCTAATAACATTATTGACACAACCATCAACGATCCCATAAAATGGGTTTCAATAAATATTACATTTAATATTCCTAAGTCACAAACTTACACAGTCCGAGATCACGCATGTTCCCATGAGCCCGGGCTGGAAACAATTTCATGTCTTTACACAAGGTATTCACAGTACCCGACATATTTGCATTGGTGACTTGGTCTCCGACAAATTAGTACGACCGAGGCGATGGGACCTGAAAAATAATAAAAAAGTCTCCATACAATTTTACCTTTACCATCGAACAGAAACTTCTACCTTTTATCACCAAGGTATAAAGTCGAAAATTGTTCAATTTTGGACAAATAAAGGTGTTTGTTTATATTGTGTAACATGTCCCGCTACTGATCACAAAGCGAACACTGTCAAACGGCTCCCGCCATATTTGTTTAATATGTTGTGACTACGACGTTATAATTTGTCGTCAAAAACCTGCTGGTGTTAGATTTGGATTCAAATATTCAGGAGAATATAAATGGTAAGGTATATGAATCATATTATAAGATGATGAACGCTTGGTCATATACCTATATTCAGCATTTGATTGGCGCTAATTGCAAAGCATAAAAAGATGTAATTTTAATGGTGAGTATGACTCAAAACAAATATAATCTTTATATTTAGTAACATAAGAACTAAAGGGTAAAGCTCTTTAAAAAGTAACAGCGGTGCGGAAAACTCTAAGGTTTATTCGAGCGACAATTTAGACGCGTGACTAGAAAAACATTCCGTTTTATTGTGGTCGCGTCGTCGAGATGTCGAGGCCGTGTAAATGTGAAACACATATTTACACATTAACAACCAAAGCTCATTGAGAGTGACCTACCACATTGTGTATCGAGTTGGGTCACATTTTTTCGGTAAAAAATCTTGAAAGCAACTGGAGTCGTCTTAGTTGCTGATGGGTTCAGTACAATCCGTATAGATTTGTTATAGCTTTTCACAACCTCAAGCATGAGGATCAGAGGTTGTCAACACGTTAGACGATTTTTTGCCGAGCATTCACTTTATTTAAACTGAGCAAACTGCTAGTTTGCTCAGTAATGCGAAATATGACGTGCTACGTAGCGAACTACCTATTTAAATCAAATTGGATAGGTATAGATACTATTAATATAGCCGAAGATTTTCAAAATATTCTTAGAAAACATTTTTAAATGGAATAGACAATACATTCTTTTTTATTTCCAAGCATTTATCACCAAGGAGCAAGTTGTTTATCACTCATTTGGAAAATACCATAGAAAAACAAACATAAAAAATAGACTCTTACACGCAGGTTTTTCACAAGTGAATCAAGATTTACAGCGTTACTATCAGCCGGTCCAATACACCAATTTGGAGATAATAGATGCAAATTTGGCATAAGCTTCATACAAAACTTTACAAATATATATCTCTAATCAACACATCCATGGATAGATCGGATATTGAATTCAACGGTATATCATCATCATCTTCAGCCTGCCATTGATCACTGCTGAATAAAGGCCTCTCCAATGTTACGTCACTGAGCCCGATTTTTAACTCTTCGTGTACAGCCATTACGCGTAAATCGTAATTCCAACTAGCTGGACGGCGTCCTACTACGTTTGCCAAGATTGCCAAGGCGCGGTCTCCACTCTAGAATACGACTACTTCACCGGTTATCGGTTCTGCTACAAATTTGAACAGTCCACTGCCATTTCATTGTGCTAATGCTTTGATATATGTTGATTGCTTTGGTTTTCTGTCGGATCACTTCATTATGGATAGCTTTATCAGCGTAAGTATATAATGTCCACCGTTTCATGATAGAGTCATTATGTTTGATTTAAAAACTATGAGTGTGAACATGCATCAATCTTTACATTCGTTGTTGAATGATGATCATGAAAGCATAGTTTGAATACCTTATTAATGATCAATGAATTTCGTAGCATATGGCTGGCTGTATTGAGAATAAATCCTGCTGGTTCTCAAAACCGCTGATGCTTTTCTAATAATCGTCCATTTTTTAAATATCAATCTAAAATCATTCAGATACCACAAGGACTGTAGGGAAAAGTCTTTCATCATGATACAGACTTTCATAGCCTCTCCTAATTTTCGTCACAATAGCTGCATTTTGGATCAATAAGAGGATACAACGTTGATGCCAAGAGTTATTAAGTAAGTCAATCTGTGATCCTAAATCGCCCTCACTTATCCATTTATCCAATCTGGGCTACGCAGCTACTCACTGGGCTTAGTATCAATTATAATATTATGTCTCTGTAAAGCAGGCCTAACATAAATCATTCAATAATCTAGGGCCTTAAACACATGGCAAATAGGATGAGTAAGACTATAGTACTTAATAATCTTTTTTTACCGCTTGCAAATACGCCGGTCATGGTCTACCGGGCCAAGAATATTGCAAGCTTGAAACTTCTTGCTTCGTTACCTATACTGAGAATTTCCTTACTTTTATTATAGTACTTTTAGGTATCTCTGTAGGATTTCAAATGTAAGCTTTGTGTTCATTTCAATTATAACCACAATTAAGTATCGTATAAAATGTTTGTCATATTTATATGAGGACTGTTATGTCCCTACAAAATAAGACAGGTGTTAAATAATTGAGAGTCAAACTCATGGTTTAAACGATAGTAGAACAATGATCTGCGATTTTCCATGACTTACTTACTACGAGTATGTAAATCTTCTCACTGGTTTATTCGTTCAAATGTACTCTATTAGGAAATACTAGCAAATTGATATAAGTCACTAGTATACATGGTTGCACGAAAAACCAACAGTAAGTTTCCCCGTCCAGTTGATCTCTAAAAGGGGCACAAAATATTTTCACATTCGTTTAACGATCCGGCGTCGGCGTCCACAATGGCGTTTAGGGCGCACCGAACGCGCATGCTGGCTTTATCTCGCTCACGTTCCCTTGTTTTATTTATTAGAAAGATTTATTATTTACCACGGGGCTCGCACACGATGTGTCACGAATCTGGGACGAAAAAACAAGGTTATGTTAATGTGTACCCCGTTCGCACGTGACAATCTTCTTTTTGATCACCCAACTTATTAAGTACGTAAGCGAATGCTCTCACTTCCTGTATTTGTTTAATTGATACGCTTTACCTTTGTTCTTGTGTGTTCGGCTCGTGTTGTTTAAATTAAGTAGGTGTTGACCATGTCCGTGTTAATGCAAGCGTAAAAGAAAGTACCTATCTTATCCCGCACAAGCTGCAAGCTTCGAGAGTTTATTTTGTATTCAATATGCCATTTTATAAGCATAATTCTGCTACATGTAACGTTAGCCTCGTGCTCTAAAGTAAAAGTGATAAACGAATAAATGAATCTTATAAACTCAATTACAATCTCCTTGAGAGCAGCGAAAATAGATGAGATTTTTACAAGGGCTAGAGATAATTGAAAATTATCAATACCTATACCGAAAGCTTTTGTTGATTATATAACATAAATTTCTGTATTTATTTAGTATTTTTGCATACATCACATAGGTAGTCAAGCTAACTTTCTGAGCCATATCTGTGTAGCCGCGCCGCAACTCAATGCTTCAAGTAGATAAATCGAAAGCCCGATGCATAGACAATACATTTTCTTCTTTATCGGCTGAAATAGGTATCTAAAGAAATCACTTTAAAACGGCAAATGGAATATCGCTATAGGGGATGCCAACATTTTTGTTTGTTTTGAATGTCATAAAATATTCCCACAGACATAAATAAATAGTGAATCACATGATATTATAAATCGCGCGCCTTCACTTGAATGATTGAATTTTAATTTGGGCATAACTTGTGAAGGGATAATTACGACAGTCCTGCCTCATGACTTCATCGGCTCCGATATTCTCACGCTACTAATGACACAAATAAACTAAATAAATAGCGAATAGAATCAAGATTGGAATCGCACTTGACCTGCGTGAAACCACAAGTCTGCCGTGACCGAGTAGGAGTAAACATGCACAAAAGAAAAGACAAAGATGGCCAACAATCCTTGTTTGACATTATCTGTGTACTTTGCAAGCCCTTAAGCAAACTGCGCCGCTTGACAGTGTTACGTCAAAGTAAAAATAAAGGATTATGCATTTTCGTAACTGGTTATTTAGTTATGTACCTATGTAGGAAGCATTTAATTTCAAATGGAACTTCCAATTGAATCGAAAATAATAAATACAGCTTGAGAACTATATTTAATAGAACGAGGATCGAGTAAAATAAAATATTTACGCAATTTCTATAAAAAATATGTTCACCAGCTCACGTGTGAAAAGCGTTAAAGTTTCCAATGAAAAACTTAATACAAAACTGTTGCTCAGAAAAATAAGTTCATATTCAATCAGTTCATTCAATTAAATATTCAATCAAAAGGATTGCATTTTAACATTGAAACATTTAGCATTGTAATTGATACATATGCGCAAACCACAACGGAACTATCAATCTTTCTGGCGGTCAACCGGTTATTAAAACCATCGTAAAACGAAGCCCAGGACAAACAATTCCTTGTAATCCTAATTTGTTCCAGCAGGATACAATCGTATCAAAGTCAGACGGGATTGGAGACAAGTGATTGCAAGCAATTATCTTTTCGTCTCCTAAGGTCATACACGTTCCGTTTAAGAGAGACATGACCTCGTACCCTCTAAGAAGCAAAACAGCCTAAGAGTAGTGGATTTCCATATTGACATAAGCCGTATTATCTCAAGTGCGACAACGCTCTCAAAACTATGACAGGAAGTGAGACGCATGCCTTTCTTCAGGCGTCGCCAATCTGTTGTAATTTTTCATTCGCTTGTAAGCAACTGGCCTAACAACTGAAAAATGTCAAGCTCTCTAAATGATTTGGTAGCATGAGTTGTCAAAATAGAGACCACAAGCAACACTAATAAAATATCACAGTCACCGCAACTTAGTCGACGTTCAACCGCAAAGGATATTCAATTATTCATTACGTGATATTCGTTAATGCATTAAGTAAATAATTTGTTGCGTCCAAGTTAAAGTACGAATATGCGAAATAGGCATTTAAGGTTAGCGGAGAAAAGCCGAGAAAGTACTATAACTTTAGTGTGAGTTGTATCCATTGAGGTTTTGTTAATGAAGCAAGCCGTTGGGCATATGGGCAAATTCGTTTTATTTATCTGTAAAGGTTTTGTAATTGTGATAAATATTATTATTATTTTAGCTCGATATACATTGATATTGCTGCATTCTTAGAAATGAAATAAATCTAGTTTTATATTAATTTTTATTATACAAATTGTTACGTCAAAATCGAAACAAAATATGACACGCATAATTGTCTAGCATTGAAAAAAAAAATGTAAGAAATCGGCAACATAATAATGTTGCAAGATTGCGTACCCCTGACTATGATGCAGAGCTGTAGTAACAATTATTGACTTTAATTACCGCAACACCTCACTGTGTCCGCCACGAAGTGCGTATTTTTTATACATTTTATTTACTTTTTTTATATTTACTTACGAAATATTTGTATACAGGACTTGTGGAGTTATATACGCAAGGTCTCGGTCAATGCTGTTTTATATTACGTCACAGAGTTTTGTGCAATATTTTCTAGTAGCCTCCACCTGCTTATAAGGTTACGCAGGGGTTTTCCCATACTTACTTTTTAATTCCTTGCAATTATATTTCGACAGTTTTATTGCTGTTTACGTACGTATAGGCAACGTAATTGTTTAATAAATAGCTCAAATACAAATTGATGGTAGGTGGCTAAATGGGGAATATCCTGTGATTATTATTGTTTGTAAACAAAGAAATAATTCACTTGCTATAAATACCAGATCATTGACCTTTAGTTTTCAATCTCATTACATAAATAGAAACATTGATAAATATAATTATAGGTCATTGGATCAATTGAGATCTGAGGGCCAATTCTCGTAATTATATTTGTTCAATATGCAGTTTCGATCTAATGTAAGTGCCATGCCTACATCACGTATGTAGTATACGAACTTACTTCCGAAAATAAAGATAGAACTACATTTATGTAACAACTATAATTAATACCTCCTTTTTATATATTTAGCAAGTATTTTTCCGTAACCTTAAATGAAGGTTTCATCTAGCCAATTATAAATATTCCACCTCTGTGATCAGTGTATCCACATATATCGTTTACTAGGTTACGCGCTAAGCCTTCGGTTTTCCCGAGTCTTACTTATAATCAGAGCTAACCACTACGTTGTATATCAAGGACTTCCCTGCTTAAGCAAGCGGCAAACGCGATAATGGATTGTATTTATTTATTTTAATGTCTCTCAGACATACGTAATAAATTTGTAAGAAGATTCTTCTTCTCACTTTCTCACACACATGAAAATCTTATTTTAGGTATCTGCAAAAATATTTGAGATATGCGGCAATTCTTCGTTAAATTATATAAACGCGAATCTAGGATATCGGCTCTATTAGCGATGGCGACTTCATATGTACGAGTATAGCGATATCCCCTTGCGTGTATTTATATATACAAACGCGAAATAAACAACCTTTAACAAAGATATTACAAAATATTGTTTTACTGTACACTTAACGACCAAAAATAATATTTTATGGTAAAACATTCAGCCACTAGAAGTTCATATTATTATTCGATTCTCTTACGAAACGCGCAACAGGTGTCCCTCCACTGCGGTCTAACTGGGTTGTCCCGTGGAACGGATAGCTAGGCGCATGCGGGACTGTAGTGCGGGAATTCAGCTCTAACAAAGTATCGTTGGAGTTTCCTGATAGGTACGTCCCTAAAGCTACAGAAACCGATAAGAAATTAGTAATTGAGAAAAGGTGATCGAAGAGTGTAGAAGGGCAACAAATAATAAAGTAGTTCATACAATTATTAGATGTAATTTGTGCTGCGTTATCATTCAAGTGCTTATATAAAATTAACTATAATACTATTCTCTACTAAATGGTTTTGACAAGGGTGGGGTAAATGCTAAGAAGACCTAAGGTTCTTTTCTTCACAGTGGAAACCTAAATGACGGGCTCATTATTCGTCTCTTGGTGCAGGCTGGATGAGTTTGTGTAACTCTCCCCAGCACGCCTTCAAGACCTACCCACTAAAATCACCACAGTGTCCGACGATATCCCGTAGCGGTGGAGCCACGCAAATCGCGGTTAGTATACTTTGCCGCGACCACGCAAAAGAAGAGTTAAGCCCGATAAAGTTTTGGTGGTTGTGGTCACTTTTTTATATAATTTATTTTTACTCATATATTATATGTAGAGATGATATTTCTAGTGATCTTCAGAAAAGAAAAGCAAAAATGATATTCTTAAATGTTTATTTAAAATATAATCTATCATTCGATCTTTGTACACGCGTTTATCCCTTACACGATATCACTAATGGCATATTAATCTATAGTTACACTTTGGTCATCGAAGTTATAAGGCAATATCATCATAGTTCAAAGTTTATCCAGGCGGATATGCGCACATTTTTTTGCATTAAAACATGCGTCCATATTAGAATTAAAAGCATCGCGTGCAAACTAAGTAATGATAAAACGAGATGTTGATTATACACCAAGTGGGGAGGGATGTATCTATTAGCCTAGACGGACTACTTTCTATTCTAAACTCGTCTTACATACGCAGGCAATATATTTAGTTAATGATTCTTGAGCTATGCAAGATATTCGCTATGTCTGACAACGTGGACATGTAGATATGTGAGCTAAAGACGAACATTTTTTATTTTGAGTCCGATTACATTAACGTCGTGTGAAATTTAATGTAAAGCTTTTGATTAGATGCGTTACTCAAAAACTGGTTTAATATCTAGAAATACTCTGTGTAAAATGTTGTGTACATTCATATTTCATTATCTGAAAAGTTTTCGAATATATAAGCCGAAAAGTTTATAAATGTATCGTCTTTTTAATTATATTGCCTACTTACTTTGTTTGAGCTTCTCTCTGATGTCAAAACTGGACTCTTGCACAACATTCTTAATTCAGCTCAATTGTTACTGTTTTACGTTTACTAAACATTTTTAAGGTAAGATACATTTATTTGAATAATCAATTTAAGAGTTGTTGTGCAAGTATACCTAATAAGTCCCTGTTACCTAATTTGCGAAGTCGTCGCCTTTAACCTTTTTTGTATTTTTGTTCACGATAAATTTCATACTGGTTGCAAAGAACCTAGGATATTAAATAATTTCAATAATGGTCCAATAATCTATATCAAACTGTAAAAGATTAAAATAATTACCTATTTTAAAAAAAATGGCAATATGATAACCTGCACTACTAACAGTCAACAACAACATTGGTGACTTACCACGAACGTTTAAGTTACGATATATCATTAGCGCCAGTAAATGGTATAATTACTTAGCTAGATTAGATATCGTTGTTAATATTAAACATTAAGTATTTTATTGCCCATGATATCTTAGAGCATACACAGTGGTTCCCCGTGAGTAAACGTCACTACCTGCAGAAGTAAGTAGATGATTTTAAATTACATAAGAAATGCATCATATCCTGTCGTATACTATTGCGAAATACAAATACACACTAGTAGGGGTTAGTTATATCATATTATATGACAATATACGAGTAAGTTCGGGATCTAATGAAATGACAATAATTTGCCGATTTGAAAGGAACATAAGTTGCAGCAGCCTTAATATATTTTGGAGTGGTAGGAAGTTTAAAGTAATGAGTGGTAGAGTCACGTTAGTACTTTCCGCGTGAATGGGCCAACTTGACCGAGGATTTACCTTTCTCACACAGATGATCAATGTAAAATATTCTTACTATTGCGTTTTTATTGAAGTTATATCCAAGCCCGGAAGGGCTTCTAATCCTATTGGAAACGTAGGCAGGGAAGATAAGGTGGTTTGGAAGAAGAGCGCGATGGTATCATCACCATCTTCTTTCATAACTTACGGTGAAATGGCGCTAGTGATACGAAACTAAGGGAGAAAAAGTTGAAAGTTCACTGTCGACAGTTTGTTACAAAAATCAAAGCCTTTATTTGTAATTTTTAATTTTAATGTACAATCCTGGTGATGCAAAGCTGTGGATAGTATTATAAAAATCTGCACGTAACTATCGCCCGTATTTTATGTGTGAAGATTTATATGTTTAATGAGAATGATTTTATCTTAGTGCGTACATGTCAAACTACGTCTTTAGTTACATTACTTCTTCCTTCTACGCGTAACTTTTCATTTTGTCACCGTCAAGTGACGACATTGGCTATGTCGCAAATGCTATGGCCTACTCCGACCTAAAGCGAAAACTTAGGTAATTAAAAAAATAGGATATTTAAAAATTATTCTTGTTGAAAAGCGTATATTAAGTTGTTATTCTAATCGAAAAATATGTAGATAAATTACAATACAATGTCATTTCTGTATCATAAGTTTACTTAATTACATTTTTAAGTACGTATATGCATTTTGTGACTATCAAATCCAGAACATATTTGGCAGTGGCAAGTGGACCAATTAAAGCAATACGCCATTCACGCACTCCAAACCGAAGTTTTGAATAAATCACGCAACTGATTGGTTTGCAATGCCAAAAGAGAGCATCATGACCGCCACTTGAAAATAACAATCATTCTCGGTCCAATAACGTTATTATTATATTCAGTATGAGTAATACAATAAGTTTATTAAACGCTCTAATTTTGGTGAAGTCCGGAAACGAAGAAATTCCACGTGACCGGAGCTATTGGGTGCAGTTCTCTCACGAACATTGCGCCAATGATGACTACTGACTCACGCCACTCTCTTTGCAAACTTGTAATGTGCATTAAAAACATCGTCTTTAAGTGATTGTGGCCTAGAATGTGGCGGCAAAACCTTTTTGTGGTGGACTTTAATTTCGCTTGTTTTCTTTTTTGTTTTGGTAGTTGTTCTTTTACCATGACCTATATACTTGCGACGTCTAATTCATTCCACGAAGATATTTAAAATTATTAGGTATATTTCTTTATCGGTTATTTGTTTTGATACTCTTATGCTATTGTGTAATATATTATTTAACTGTAATCTATATTATTTTGTTCTATGATAATGTATTGTGAATAAAATAAATGTATCTCTCTCCTTATATTCCAAACTCTATTTTTGTTAAACTTAACCTAATGTCCTCATCTCAGCGTATATTTATTTAGCATCAGCTATATTAAGCTCGTACCAGGTACAAAGTTAAATAATTATAATGAACATTGAACTTTGTACTCCGGTAGACGTTTATTACTATAATTTGATTGCCTGCGTATATCTAGTTCATTGCTTCCAAAATCAAGCCTTTTGGGACCCGTTTTTTGGTTTAAGCAGTTTGTTTAGCGATTGCCATGCGACCACCACAATCAATTTGACAAAAATTATAACGATATTTCATCACCATTTCTAGTTGTATTTTTCATAGATACTACTTGTAACTTTTAATTTCAAAGAATTTTATTCGTAGGGTTGTCTAGTAACACCTGGTATTAAGTGATGTCATTACATTACACAGGCGCCAAGGTGACATAATATCGTCTATGCTGTCGACTCATTGCATGAAGGTATGTACTAGCAACAAATATTATTGGTGCCCAACTAACGCAAAGACGGAACTTGACGATTGTCCTTTCTTAGTGAGGTCAGATACTTGTATCGGATAAAAATAGAAAGAGGAGACGCAAAAGTTGTATTTTATGTAAAAGATGCCAAAGTTATCTGATTTGTGTGAGGATTTGTACACTATTAATAAAGTCCTCCGTTATACCATCTGAATTTAATGCAACTGTATAGCTTGACATGTATACAATTAAATGTAAATTAGTTGTTTGTTTTTTTTTTTTATATATAATTACCATCAAGCTGACCGATGAATTAGAACAAACAGATAATTATTTACATATGCCTAGACTTCTATTTTAGGACCAAGTTTTATAATTTAATCAAGGTTTATAATATAGAACGTTCTATATCTTTGTATGTAGTTAATAACATAGCGCTTATTTACACGTTCCGTGTTTTTTTTTCTATTCTGTAGAAGCATACATGTGATTCGACTTTCAATATGTACATACATACATATGCTCACGCCTTTTCCCGTCGGGTTAGGCAGAGACAACCGAACGCCACTTGGTTCTATCCTTACAAACCTCACGCGCTTTCTCTACATTCATTATTCTTTTCATACATGCTCGCTGGTTACGGGTGCTACGGACTTTGCCGTTTTTCAAGACGTCCCCAATTTGGTCGACGAACGTCTTACGAGTTAAACCGCGAGTTAATGCTGCAAACGGCTTGCCCACACACCTCTGCCATTATATAGGTATTTGATTCGTCAATCTTTCTTCACTCAAAATGTCTGACAATTTGATTGCTGATATTAAATTGTCAGACATATTGTCAGGCATAAACGATGCCTATAAGCTACAAAGAGTAAAATAGAAAAATGGTTTCTCATAATCCCAACCGATGACTATACTAAGATTCATCTTGTACCGCTCATTACATTAATGTTACCATGCGCAGTCATCGGGTTTTCCAAATTTATCACAATAGAACGTTTAGCAAACAAAAAACGTCATTTAAACAGGCGTAGCATTTGATTACGTTAGTAGATCGATATTGCTGTTGTTAGTACGCATTGTTAATTTATATAGAGAAAAAAATATGTGAAAACGAAACACAGTAGTAATCTGTATATATATAAAATTCTTGCGTTACTGACTGACAGCCAAGCTACAGCCAAAACTATTAGGCGCAAGAAGCTGAAATTTCTTTTATTTTAACCGTAGGGGTGCACTATAAAGGGATATCCCAAAATAGCCACGTTGTCGAACATAAACGGTGAAACAAAAAAATATATAGTTTTTGGAAACTGTGAGTATGAGAAGAGAGCTAATATACTATCATATCTGGGTTAATTAGAAAGCTGACTGCATCTTACAAGGTAGACATCTTGGATTCAAGTGAAGAAAAGGCCAAGAATTCTCTTGGCCTTTTCTTCACTATATAGATAGTGATAGTGTAAAAAAGGGAAGATAATGTTAGGTAAGAAATACTTTGTATCAAAGAGCATAACTATACCGTAGCCATACATAAAATACAATAAATACGGATCATTCTGTTACATACAAGTATACTCACTGACAATATACTGCCTTCTTATTCACTTGCTGTACTTTTATGTTTTATAAAGATTTTCAACGTAAAGTTTATTACCGATTTGACTCTGGAAAAAGAAGGACATATATTATATTAACTGCATGTATTCAGAATGTATTAGATAATAAGATTTTTTATGATCCGCTGCACGTGGTCAAACTAGTTGCGGTTACTTGGTTATAAATTAATTATTTATTCATTTAAAACAATACAGTTGTAAACTTCAAGTAAGTATAACATAGAGGTAGTGAAATATTTTAAAGGGCTTAGCATAGGACTGTCTTATTTCTGTTAAAATAATGAAGGCAATATTTCAACATTGAATATATTTATTACAATTAGGGAAATATAGTTAAACAGAATATATTATATACTCATTCATCATCAGCCCTGTCTACCTACTGTCCTGGGACACGGGGCTCTTTTTACCAAGAGATTGGTAAGAATGCTAGTATAGTATTATAATATAGTATCTGTGGTAAAGCCATAGTCCATTACGTTTGCCAAGTGCGGGTTGGCCGGCCGACACATTTCTCACATTTCTTTCGAGAGCATTATTGTGAACCCTTACTTATATGCAAATTTTCTCACGATGTTTTCCTTCACCGGAAATCCTTCACTGAAAAGTCACTGGTGCTCGTCGTAGCATAAGCGTAGCATTCTGTCAGTCTCTCCACTAGACTATCGCTCCTAGTAACATAGTCATTAGTAGGATGTATTATCTTAATTTCAGCAGCGTCATCACGCGGTATGACTAATCGCTACACTGGAAGATAAACACAGTCTTGGAGATGTCATATTGTCATATGTTCTTAATTGAATGAAACTGATCACAACTCTAATTGAACGAGTGACGTTTACGACATGACGTAAACGCGTAGTGTTTGCTGTCAACTCATTAGCGTTTTTAAATTGTGACTTTAGTTCAGTAGTGAATGGTTTAACTAGTTTACTTACAAAGAGAAGTTTCTTATCTTCCAGATTATCCTTTCAGTTTTTCCTTCTCTGTCCGGCCGCGGTTTAACTACATTTGGCATAGTTATATATTGTAACCACGCGCACAAAACTGTATGATATAAAACTGACATAAAAAATTAACTCTCAATAAAAAATATTACTGGTATTTAGATTTAACTAATTAGGTACTGAGTAAAATTCAATTAACTTAAGCTCTTCATTGAGTGGTATTTATTTTTCGACGTCTCCTGCGCTTTTGACAATGCGATGAATGCGAATTCGTACAATTACTTTTGCTTAAATTACATTCTTATTGCTGCTTCAGTAACATCTATTCTCTCATTTATACGTAGGTGAAACATACATAGATAAAAACAGTAAGATACTATTGGCACTGTGTGCATAAATTCCACAACAAAAGGTTGTCCCCAGGGATGCATGCTAGGTCCGCATTTATAAACGTACAAGAATACCACTTTTAGGAGAATACCATATTTTACAACAATACCACCTTTATGAATGTTTTACTTGTTCAATCTAATACTAGGGTAGAACTTGAACTATAAGGACATAATTGATTCAACATGAATCATTGAAGTGAACATTATTGCCTGATGTCTCTTTCTAGTTATTTTGTAGGGGAATTAAATAACACCGCCACGAACCAAGTTAGAAGATTTTAAATTAGATTATGGATTATTTTTTCCTATTAAAATGCTTATGCTTTGTCAAAGATATCACATTACTGCGATAGTTTTTCGTTCAATACATTTTAATTCAGGTTGTGTTCATAATTGAGCACTTGTACGCAAAATACTGACTGACTGACTGACTGCCTCGTTGGTCTCGCGGCATTAATGTGCGCGTGGGATTGGGAGGTCTCGGGTTCGATTCCCGGGTCGGGCAAAGTGTTATTGGGTTTTTTCGTTAGGAATTCTCAGTAGCAGCACGGAGTCTGGTAATGTGCCCGGTATGGCAATAGGCTCGCCCCCTATTACGTGGGACCTAAAAATTCATGGCGAAATGTGGGTGTAATATTACACCTCTACCTACCCCTTCGGGGATACAGGCGTGAGTCTATAAATAAATATATTGTACGCAAAATACTACGTTTCATTTCGCGTTTCTATTAAGATTTAACTTCATACACGAAAATGAAAAGTTACAGCCTGAAATTCGTGTAAATTTATGAATGAAAAACGAATTTTAGAAATGACATTATATTATTCCGGACCACTTCATGGTAGTCTTTAAGATGAACGATGTATCGCGTGTATTCCGGCGTAATTTGAAAGCAACAAATATTCCCAAACTTCCACAAATTTACAAATCTTTCAACAAGACCGCACTAAACACAATCGTATTACTTATTTTTAATATGAATAGATTCAAATAATACAACTGTGTTTTAGCAAAGTATTATATTGAACAGTGTGATAAAAAACTTAACTAGAGCACGGTCATATAGATCACTTTATAATTGACATATCTAATCAAGAGACTAAATCCTAAATAGTTCGAAGCGTCGAGAACAACTTATCAAAGCAAAAAATTAATCACTCTATAATTGAAAACCTATTCTTACTATAAAAAGGTAATAAACAAACTATTTTGGTATTCCCCAAATTTCTACTCTCATTGTATCCTAGTTCCGATATTTCAAGGTTGGTAAACGTACTTGCCGTTTAAAAGTGAATCATACTGACTTGCCAAGTGGACCGCGTACTGCAAAAAGTGATGAGTAACGTTACTAGTGGCCTTAATTTAATATGAGTTTGTTGAGATGCAAAATACATGCGGACACTCGAGACTCTACAATTACTACTCCTGATTCACCAGACTTTATTCCTGGATCGGGATGAAGTGTCCGGCATTAATGAAATGACGTCTTATCCAATTCTGAGGATTCACAAGATTGTACAGCGAATTATTAATACATTATTTCAACTTTGCTCCTTATTGCATTATGCCGTCATCCCGGTGTTTCCCTAAGTGTGCTAAGGTCAGTTCCGGTTTATACTGAGCCGACTCATTTACAGATATTTACTCTCCGCACCTAAGTGAACATGCGTTGTGGTAAAATATTCGACAAAATGTTTTGTTTTGCAACCAATTTTTTTTGCAAAAGTTTATTATGATCTGCACAAACAACGCACTGGTTACGGCTGGTTTAATTCTCACTGGGAACCAACTTAGGACCTGGTTATAACTTATAAGTAGTGAACAAGCACTAATTGGAAAATTAAGCCAATATCTATCAGATAATAAAATTTAAGCAAATTCATAGTATGAAAACTGCTACAAGGAGGCTGCAGGTAATAAAATCATCTCAGCAAAACTGTTTCTAATATTTAAATGTTTGAAATAATTATTACAGATTATTATTTCTAAATATACTAGGTCCTTAACACAAAATCAAGTGCGCTAGTAAGTATTGTAGTTTTAGTTTTACAGTCTGTCATAAATCAGGTCACAAAAAACAAGTGTTTTTCGACATTGACCTTGTTCTAATTAATCATAGTTTGTCAATTTACATAGTCATGACATAATTTATGTATTATATCAGATGACACCACGCGTTAAGATAAATGTTCGTCATATTCAATCCTGTGCGCCGTGTATACAAAGATTACTTACATAAAACATAGCGATACAAACATACGTAATTATATTGGATGAAGCCAAATAAAAATTCGCTAAGGACGCATTATATTATAAATGAATTTGTAACTTATACTACATGCATCAAAGTATATATTTGAATAATACAATAAGTAGCTGTTTTGGAACCAGAAGTTTGTGATTTTGATTTGTATGGCATATGTATTTGGGCAAATTGCGGTGCAAGGTAGAACAGAAGCAAGTGCCTGCTCAGCAGTATTTTTATACTGTATACGGATATTTCAGATCTTCTTAATTAAATAAAATTTTACGCAAATAATTTACACACACATACGTTGTCTATGTGAGCGTCCAAATTTTCACACGATGTCTCATCGTTATACTAAGTACGTGTAGGATGCCATCGCCAAAACGTGACCTAAAAACTGTTGGAGGCACACTTGTGCAGGAAGCCTGAGATACGTCATTCCACTGTATTGCTGATCACTCACATTCCCTACACCATAAACTTCCCGTGTTCCACACCGTGAACATAATGATTCATACGTAGCCATGTCTGTCATTACGATGATTCACGCACAAAAGATGTTCCACCTGTATTTCATCCGATCTAATTGACAAACTCGGCTACCTAAATAACTATTCTATTACATACAAAACACTATTCATTCAGATGTATGACGTTAAAATCGTATTCTTTATATTGAGATAGTATAACGCACAGAGAGCGTCATATATTTGAGACATACTTCTGGAAAATGATTTTGGTGAAAACTATGTACAAAATTTTCAGTCTCTTAAATTGAAATTGTCGATACATTTTGGTTATGCGAAGCCTTGAAAATTATTATAGAAGCCTATTCATCACGTCATACGTAAAATACCATAAGTTAATTGTCATAAAATTAATTAATCCGTATTCCACGTGCAGAACCTACTCTGATTATAAAGTCTATTCGATACGTTCACAAATAACTGTATGAAGAGTGATTCAGTTTATGCAAATACGTGCCGTCGAGTCGCGTGTTTGCCCAATGAATGAGTTTCGATCCGTTTGCACGTTGTGCAATGCAATGCTAATTATGTATGTATCTAAAGCGTTTTGTGTAAGGATAGCCGTCAATTGAACGTTTACCGTTGTTTGTACTGTGTTTTTGTTGACTTTGTTCGCTGATTTCAGTGGAGTATTTGAAATGAAATGAAATGAAATTATGAAATGAAATGAAATGAAATTAGTCTTTATTTCGTGTAAACTTTGTTTAAAGTGCTTACGAAACGTCAATTTTAAATTTATCAGTTTGTACAAGTATGTATTTTTATGTTGAATTAGAGCAGCTCAATCCCAAGCATTTTTGTCGTCTATATAATCGGAAATTTTATAATATGCTTTTAAACACAATTTAGTTTTAACAATAATCTTAAATTTATTTAATGTTAAATTTCTTATATTAAGAGGGAGCTTGTTATAAAAGCGTATACACTGCCCCATAAAACAGTTACTTATTTTGTGGAGGCGGGTGCTATGAACTACAAGATTATACTTATGTCTAGTATTTACAGTGTGAAGATCACTTTTTTTACTAAATTTGTCAATTTTCTTGTGGACATATAACAGATTATCGTATATATATTGCGATACAACAGTTAGAATGCCTATCTCACAGAACTTTTCTCTTAGAGAAACACGAGGACCGAGGCTCTAAATTCCCCTTATTGCTCTTTTCTGCAGAACGAATATTGTGTTAAGGTCTGCAGCATTCCCCCAGAGAAGAATCCCATAAGACATAATACTATGAAAGTAACTGAAATAAACCATTCTAGCTGTATCTATATCTGTAAGGCGTCTAATTGTCTTAACTGCATAAGCTGCAGAACTAAGTTTGCCCGAAAGTCTTTCTATATGCGGACCCCATTGAAGCTTGGTATCAAGCATAATACCTAGAAACATAGCTGTCCCGACGGGCTCAATTCTGGATTCCTTAAGTTGTACATTGGTTTCCACCTGTTTAACATTGGGCATTGAGAATTTTAATAGTTTGGTTTTCTTGTCATTAAGTAATAAATTATTTACATTAAACCAATTAACAACTTTAGAGAGTGCATTGTTTACTTCGTCAACATTTCTCTGCTGTCGTCTAATATTAAAAATTAAGGAGGTATCATCCGCGAACAACACAATCTCATGATTCTTCTTTACGTAATAGGGTAGATCATTAATATAAATCAAAAAAAGAAATGGTCCGAGGATTGAACCCTGCGGGACTCCCATTTTTAAGGCAGAACCTGGAGATGTCTTGTCATTTATCTGGACCTTCTGGATTCGGTTGCCCAAGTAAGAAACCAGGAGATCGAGAGCTTTGTTCCTAACGCCGTAATGATACAATTTCCTGACCAGAGTGTCATGATGTACACAATCAAATGCTTTTGACAAGTCGCAAAAAATACCTAATGCATCTTGCGACTTCTCCCAAGCAGCAAATATACTTTTGAGTAACTCAACTCCTGCGTCAGTAGCCGAACGACCCCTCGTAAATCCGAACTGTTTCTCGTGGAGTAGATTATGACTATTAAAATAACTAAGTAACTGACGAAGAATCAATTTTTCAAAAATTTTACTAAGTGTCGGTAATACAGAAATAGGTCGAAAATTAGAAGGGTCGGTTGTGTCACCAGATTTAAATAAAGGTATAACTTTACTATATTTCATTAAGTCAGGAAATATTCCAGAAGCAACGCAACCATTGAATATCTTTGCAAGATGTGGAGCAATTATGGTAATAATAGATGAAGTAGTCTTCATTGACTATCCCCACAAATCCATTGTCTTTTTCATATTTATAGTTTTAAATTGTTTAAGAATATCGTCAGTAGTAACAACAGTAAATTCAAAGGCTGCATCACATTCTGGCACGCAGTCCCTAAGAAGCATTTCAGCAGACATGGAAAATGAGTTGAGCGACTCTGTTGTCACTATAGGTATATTAGCAAAGAAATTCTCAAATTCAGTCGCAACTTCTAGGTCCTCTGCAATACTCACATTATTGATTTTTAAAAGGAAGTCGCGAAAATTTGTGTTATGGATACACCTAATGAATAGTTCTGCACTTGTAATTGTCCACTGAGTTCAGTTTTTTTTAATATCAATTGCCGTTTTTTCGACTACACGCATACTTATCATTACATAGTATAAAACAAAGTCTGTCTTCTGTCTGTCTGTCCCTACGTATGCTTAAATCTTTCAAACTACGCAACGGATTTTAATGCGGTTTTTTTAAATAAATATAATGATTCAAGAGGAAGGTTTATATTTATAATACATATACATGTGGTGGTACGAAGTTCGCCGGGTCAGCTAGTTTACGAATATTTCACTTATTATGACATACATACATACATACATATACTCCGCCTTTTTCCCGTCAGGGTAGGCAGAGACAACAGAATGACACTTGCTTCTATCCTTACAAACCTCACGCGCTTCTTCCTTCACTTATTATGAAGCACCGGAAAATTCTAAAATTGGAAGTCTGGGTCTTAATTATACATGAAAAAATGTATTACTGACCATTGACTTTTAGAAGTTACTAGCTGACCCGGCAAACGTTGTTTTGCAAAATTTTTTTTTTTTTTTTTAAATAGATGTTGGCCGATTCTCATAGATACCGGATAAGCACAACAAATTTCATCAAAATCGGTCAAGCCGTTTCGGAGGAGTATGGCAACGAAAACTGTGACACGAGAATTTTATATATTAGATGTGTGTAATAAATTGTTAATTATCGTTTACACTGAGCCTCAGAGAGCACGTCAAGTTGTTGGTACCGGCTGTCATGAAGACCTCTGATAATTGTTATGGGTAGTCAGTAATAACCTACCCTTAAGTACACTGCAACTGACCTAAACTATGGATTATCGCAATCTATTTTTCTTGTGGATGTCAGGAGGTCTGGGATAAGCTAATTCTCAGAAAAATCTAGTAAGCGGACACCGGTCTTCAAGTAAAAAGTCTTGGATGCAACCGGGATTACGGATAACTAGAACGATGATGATGATGACATTATCTAATTTATATTATCCAATTCATTCTAAATAAACAATTTAGGAAATCGTCCTTAACGGTTAGTACTAGAATAGGATAAACGCAGGCGAAGCTGTCAGATCGATTAGTTAGATAATCTTATTATCATTCAACGTAACTGTACCTACGCAGTCTCGTCCGACATCCTGTAATGTCATAATACATTTAGTACGTATGAGGTTATAGGTTATATAAGATAAATCGTTTGAATAAATCAGTCTGTATTTCGCAGATGGGTCTTGATCAAATGAAATAGCAGATGCGATTTTAAATATGTATAGTCGATATCGTTGGACTGTAATATAATTATTTTTAAATAAATAATAAATAAATAATCATTTATTTGCTTAAAAGTTGGTACGTACATATGTTCTTAAAAATAGCAATAAATTCCAACAACTTTAGTCATTAAGTGACATGCAAATATTAGGCATACGTAATATAATAAAAGGTAAGCAATTTCAGGCAAATTGTTGTAAAAATATGAAGATTCTTATATTTAGAAGTTGAAAAACATTATGAGAATTAATAACATTTAACATTACTACACTTGACTGCCTCGTTGGTCTCGCGGCATAAATGTGCGCGTGGGATTGGGAGGTCTAGGGTTCGATTCCCGGGTCGGGCAAAGTGATATTGGGTTTTTCCATTAGGAAATTCTCAGTAGCAGCACGGAATCTGGTGGTAAGAGGTGACTAAGGGATAACACGATGCAAATACCATCTTTGCGTAGAGACGGAAAACTCGACATCAAACCCTATACGACTGCCTCGTTGGTCTCGGCAGTGTTATTGGGTTTTTCTGTCACGAAATTCTCAGTAACAGCACGGAGTCTGGAAATGTGCCCGGTACGGCAATAGGCTCGCCCCCTATTACGTGGGACCTAAAAATTCTTGGCGAAGTGTGGGTGTAATATTACACCTCTGCCTACCCCTTTGGGGATACAGGCGTGAGTCTATAAATAAAATAAATTACTACACTTTGTGATACAATTCAAACCTAACTGTACTTAGCGGTTATAATTATAATTAATGTAATGTTAATATACAAAACTAATTGTCAATAAATTAATGCCAATACAGTATCAATGTCAATATTATAATAGAAATGTCAGTGTAAAAATATATTATATTTGTAATGTCATTCAATTTAATTAAGATAGTGCAATGATTACATTAATTAAGACCCATAAATTCATTAATCGAATAAATACATTTCATTATTAGCCATTCTTGTAAAAATTTTGTATTGGTAGGTTTTTAATATCATTAGGAATTTTGTTATAAATCAGTCCACACATAGCATAACAATTTTTTTTAATAGTGTTGTTCTGGGGATCTTAGGTAAAACAATTCTATCAGGGTCACGTGTATTTCTAAAGTATTTGTCTTTGGCCAGAGTGAACTTCGCCATGTGCTCTTTTTCAAACTTCGCAGCTTCGAATATGTAGATGCTCGGCAAAGTCAACAACTCCAACTTTAAAAATATAGGCCTACAGACAGTATACCGACAATTGCCCTAACGCATTTCTTTTGTGTGACAAACGCTCTTGGGATATCTGTAGAATTGCCCCATAATATAAGACCATATCTCAAATGTGATAGGCAATTTGCTTTCAGTATCTTAGTGGCTAGATTGTCACTACCTACTGCATTAGTGTTTTTTAGGGGGTATTCCTTAAAGCGCAACTATTTTTGAGCGCAACTAAGCGCAACTACTTTATTCAACAAAGCGCAACTAAATATCAAGGTGCAATAGTGCTGGTTAATAACAAACGGAAAATATCGATAGTTGATAAGACAGGTCAATTTAGTATACTGTATGACATTTGATGGATATAAAAATAATACAATGCAGCGAGGAGCAGGGTGCGGTGCGGGAAGCGGTGACCACTGGGAAGAGCTGTTGCTGTGCGCCTGAGTTTTACCTATACCATGCAGTGCCTTATTTCTGATTCATGACCCTAAAACCAGGTTTTTAATAGGCTACTTACTTCTGTTCATTTATGTTACCCTGGTACTTTTCAAAACATTTTACTGATTGATAACTTTGTGACCAGATTCTATAAACACTTCTAACCTCTGTTGATTTCTGTTATCCAGGTACTTTTGAAAACGATCACCATAATATAATTAATAAAAAATGGGCAGATGATTTAAAAATCCTATCGATAGTAAAGTCCTTTATGAATCTATTATGCCCCTTCAATATTTTTCGACGTGGTTGCGCTTTGTGGAATAAAGTAGTTGCGCTTTTTTAGTTGCGCTCAAAAATAGTTGCGCTTTTAGGAATACATACCCCTTTTTTAGACATAATTATTTTCTGAATTTCATTGTAGCCATATGGTCTCAAAAAGATGATATTGCTTGCTATGTTCTTATATGTATTTGTTAACTTCATATTGGATTTGTTTGACAGCTCTGACCAAAACCTATTAAATTCATCAGCAATATCTACTACATTGTTAGTTATGGCAGCAAGTTCTTGTTTAAGTTCGTTGATCAGGTGTAATTTATTTGTAGATGCATGTTCTTCATGCAAGCCCACATGATAAATTTACAAACATTCCTAGAGCTTTTTAATATTTTATTTGAGCAGTAGGTAATACTTCGTTTAAATACCAAAATGATTAAAATACTTAGTTTAAAGTCGTATTATTTTTTATAATTAGTTTATAAAAATACATTAATAGTGCACAGGTACTTACATACCTTAAAGAGCATGTATCAAATCTAATACTAATATATAAAGCTCAAGAGTTTGTTTGTTTGCTGGAACGCACTAATCCCAGAAACTACTGGTCCGATTTGAAAATTCTTTCAGAGTTAGAAAGGCAATTTATCAAGAAAAGCTATAGGCTATATAACATATATGAACTATATGAACCACGGAAGCGGATCAGTTGCCTTAAATAACGCGAGTCCGCGGGCTCATCTTCTGTTTTATTTAATTAGCAGTACCCATCTAGTATTTTATATAATTAGCAATAATTTTATTTTATTTATATATCAACGTTGAAGTTAAACACATGTACATATATTTTATCTGCTAATTAGTTTATTAATGTTGGGCGTTATTTTTACCAATCCCAAATATAACTTACAGTTTCTAAACTATTTTAATTCACGTATATATTTCCAAATATTGTGACAGAACTTATTGACTAACTGCTGAATTCAATATTCAATATATCCATTTTGTTTAATTTGAGATACATATGTGACATTAGCTTCATACAAAATATGTTAAATATGTATCTCGAATCTCGAAATCCATGGAGAGATCGAATATTTAACCCTGCCGTATCGTCATCAAAGACAGCGATAACCGTCATGAGATGTGTCACGTAATCTAAATTATTCACTTTAATCCGCAAATAACATGCTTACCTAAATACGGTTATCCCTTATATAAATATTTCATTCACGTTTTATTACATGACTTTAAACCTGTCAGTGAACATCACACAAACGTGTGGCGTGAAAATAAATAAATGTTGTCCAACGTCGGCGTCGTTCCCATCAGCACAGTTTGTTTCGAGAGTGTTAATTGATCTGTGATATTTGCTGTGTGAATTTTTCGACACATAATACGTAGTAAAACATTTTTTTACTTCTATGTCACTATAAAAGTTTTTATTTATAATGACCTTTGGGCAAATTTTATTAATATATCGTGGTAAAAAGTACCCAGCGCCGACATAATTAGGTACGGCTCTGGTCAAAAGTAACTTCCTGTGCAGACTAATACAATTATTGTAAGTAGAAGTGCTTAAAATCTATAAAGCACCGTTAGGGAATGGAAAAATAAATAAGTATTAATACCTATCCCCTTAAGAATTCACACTCGAAAAATAAAAGAGATCCAAAACAGCAGACGAAACCGCTCTAAACCAGTAGTCTATACTTCTCTACTGTTTGTATGGCGGCGGTGATTGTTTTGTTAGGCTGCTGTGCTATTTCTGTGTTACATATTTTTTTATGTTTGCCTTCGTTTGGCACAGACCACCGACCTAACGGCCACTGGGAGCTGTCACACGATATTATTTAATTATAGGGATTAGAGATGATGATTGTGAACCTTCACGGCTTTTTGGTTAGAAAAATAAAAGCCCTATTATTGAACAAATGTGTGGTAAAATTGCGATATTCTATTTATAGTTTTGCTTTTTTACAAATTTAGGAAAAGTTCAGTAGGATTTATATGACAAACTGGAGTAACATTGCACGACAAACAACGGAACTTACATTACGCAAATACTTATATGTTAAGGAATCAAAATATTCTGAGAGCTTTTCATAATTGCATTTCGTGTCGCTTCGTGATCCATGTCATTCAGAAAACCTATTAAAAAGTTTTTTGTACCTTTTCCATAGTGAGAAGAAGCTTGAGCTCAGCTGTGGTAAAGTTTATTTGCAGAACAGACATTATTACTACTACAAAAAATATATATCGCTATATTATGCTATTATTCGCAATTCACTATATTCATAATCTGTATCATTACTAATATACAATGTATGTGAACATGCCTTTTTATTTTAAACTACTTTGTTCCAAACGTGACCACCAACAAACATAAAAATAAAACAAACCACTTATCTCAATAGAAACCAATAATTTTCGAATCAATATCTAAAGCCCGTCAGACGGAGCGGACGAATCCGGAAGGTAACACAATACTATAACTAGAACACTTCCATTGTTATAACAAATACATACGGACGGCTAAATGATCTGTTTGTACTCAGTACGTATCATATTACTGCGGTGAGCTTTTGTACATTTAATATGGCGGAAAATTTGCTTATTTCTGTATTTAATGGTGAGTTTTTTATGTAGGTTTGTAACAAATAAAAAACATAATTAATTCCCGTTTAAGAATATTTATAAATTAATTAGAATAAAAAACTGGTCACGTTTAATTCTATAAATTTATACGCTTCATAGAATTGCATGATCTTGGCAAATTGCCACTTTTTTGCATTATGAAACCCATATTACCTATTACCTAGAAATGACCGTCAATTACCTAGAAAACTTCGTGACTAGATCGCTTTAGAATTGTATGAATAACTTATCTTAAACACCAAATTCCCATATTTTACAAACATGATTTAATTTTACTGATTTTAAATCTCTAGCTAGATACATACTTAGTAAATATTTAAAAACATGTGAACATATTTTTTTACATAATTAACATGTGAACATTTAAACTGAGCATATTTTCCAGACTAATACCCCTACCATTAGCAAAAATAAAATGTCTACCAAACAGTTCTATAAGGTTAAAAAGACGTCTCGACATCCACATCTTATATTACGTGTAGGTATTCGATATTAATCGAGCCAATAACCAATGAACTTTAAATCGGGTCCCGATCGAGCAGAAAACACCGATCTAAATTTATCGTATCATATCTAACATCTATGTATAACAAATAAAGTGAACGTCCAAACATCCGTGGAACACTGGCACCGCAAAACACAACCCTCGGAGGAATGTCGCGTAGGTCAAATAAAAGAATTCGGTCCTTTAACAATAACATAATCGGATGCGCCGGCGCCGCGTCGGCGATCGCTTAGCACAATGCCATGAAAATATTATAAAAGACATACCTATAGACGTGTGAAATCACGGTGACACCAAACTTACAAATAAAAAAGTAGAAAAAAAAAGTTTACGTTCCAAAAAGTTTTTTCATCGGCTATTAATTTTATATTGATCGGACGTTTTACGCTTGTTAGAAAGATTTTTATAAGTGGCTCAGATAGTAGCGTTATGAAGCAAACTCGGGCCAATATCAGAGACTAATAAAGCAATTTAAGGCATCCTTTTGAGCTGTAAAAGTTTTATTGAAAAAGTTAAATATTGTTTTATAATAATATTATAGGTGCTTTGCATAAATTAATCGTTCGTCGACCTTTGTACTAATTTTTTTTTTGGAGAGCTACGTAACACTGAATATTCTGGTTGGATATAAATTACAAATTGATCATACTACACTTTGCTGAATGTGATCCCACACAGTTTAATAATTTAATAGCCTTGCTTGTTCAATATACTTGATTTGAAAGAGAAGAATATACCTGACTGAACTACATCACCTTAGAAAATAAAAAAAAGTTAAAGCCACGGGCGATGAACAAACCCGACTCATTTTTAATTCATTGACGCAATTAATTCGTTAAATATCATCATACATCATCGCATGATATCAATAAGTAAATTATGTGTGACATCAATAAACAAATAATATTGATGTTAAATAATTATGTGTCTAAAGATATCATTATCAGATTTAGTTCACAAAATATATTTGCCACTTTTGTTAGAAAGGCACTTTTGTTAGTAATTGTAGAACTCGCGTTGGGACAAAAATATTCCACACCCTCCTTAATAAAATGCATATACCTATCTAGACAAAATTGCTTTTCCTGGATAGTAATCCAAATACATTACACACCACAAGCTACCACAGTATCAGTCAAAACAATAAAATACACGAGCACAATATTAATAAATGTACATGAAACCTACAATCATGATATTTTGTTAATGGCATTCTATAATCTATAAAAACTAAGCAAGATACTAATTTTGATGACCCTAACACTAGACCTAAATCAATCATAAAAGTAAACTAACAATAACTGAATAGAAAGGACCAAGGGTCCACTCACGCCTTCACACCTAATAATCTTTCGACTTTACCCCAATGTGAAACCCATAAAATTTCATTAACAAAAGTTTATCAACAAACAAGACCGCTAACACTGTCCGTAACGAAAATGGCGAGACGAGCCGTCCCAAAATTAATTGGACATAATTAATAAAGCATCTAAAACAAACTCCTCCCAGCTTGCCGAACGATCTTGCATGTTAAATTATTTTATTTCTCCCTACCAAGATACACCTACCAACCGAATAGATTAACATAACCCTTATGGCTTCAACTATAAAGTTGATTATCCAGTGTGTATCGCGATAGGTGATTGCAAATGTAAATTTATCACGGTGTGTATCTAAAGCTTTTTTGTTACAACATTCCGTACAAAACGTGCGTTGTAAAGAGCCCCCGACGATACCACCCATTCATGAGGACAGTGGTGACCTATTGAGATTCGAAAACGATGGTTTTGTGTGGACCTGACTAATTATATTTTGATTGGTTATTAACTTTTAATAATAGGAGTTGTTGTTTGTTGGGATAGATTATTATAACTTCAGTTGTTTTTTAAAATATACCTTCATAAATATGGGAATGAAAGAGTTTGTTAATCTTAGATACTGCAAATCCAATCAGAAAATTATTTTCATCATTTACAGAGGAATAAATCGCACAGGTTATATGTTATGTAACATTTAGCTACAATTAAGGAAGGATGTGAGCGTGGAGAAACGATGCTAAAAGGCGCGGTGAGTCAGTGGACGTGGCGTTGCGGTTGAAACCATTAGGGCAAAGCTTATATTCTTATCATCTAAATCAAGCTTTTGTACAACTCATACGTTACGTATGGAAATTCTTGATATTATAAAGTTAATGTTTCATATTGAAACATTTTAGCCTTCAAGTTTTTTTAACTTTATGCCGACGCTACTAGACGCAGCTTTAGTTTTGTACAGTTCTTGCTGATTCTCATCTTTTCATTTTCAATATTTCTTCAATATTAGAAACAAAGCCAAACCAAATCATTGCCAAGATAAGTTTAGCTACGGAATTAATTTAATATTCCTTCGTAAAATATATTCTTGTTGAATTCTTATCCACTCTATCCTGTCCTATCTGAGGCCCACACGCGCGTCTCAGGCAGCCTCTTGTAAAATCGACTTTGGGATTGAACGACACTCAGTTCTTTTGTTGGGTGTCCTTGAGGAAACAAATTTACGAGCACACCTCGCACCAACATAATGAGCGTCAGCAAAGCTATTAACACCTCCAGCTCAATGAAGATGTTGCCAGTAATGTATGGTGCGAAGGAAATGCATCGTTAAAGTAGGTAGTATAGGTATCAGGGAAGTGTGTAGGTATAATGTTAAAAGCCTTTTTGGCAATAGCATCAAAAGTGACACTGAAATAGAACGATATGTAGACCAAATACAAAATAAACAATTAGATATATTAACAGTAAGGTAAAATATATATTATTTTTATTGTAATCCAAATGTTGCAATAATTATTTTTGATTTCATATAATCATAAAATCAATAAATAACTTTAATGTGTCTGAACTGTTCGATATTGAGTTATAAGGAGGATACTAATATAATATAACATTTGCACGATAGAATAATATAACGTGACCGCGTACGGCTGCACTTATTTTTTATCGAATCGATTGACTGTGTGTACAGGTCTTATATCGCAGGCTGTGGCGTCGTCACAGGCGGACTGACCACTGGAACCAACAGCAGCAGTAAGCTTCGTTATGCCCAGTATAATTACCTGTATTTACTACAGCATAGTGTATTCATTGCCCGTGTAGAAGTAACAATTACATTGGAATATGATTTGCAATTTATTAAATAAACTAACTTATTTTCCATTCTTATGCCATTTGTATCTTTTTTTATTATTTTATGATCATTTTAGGCATATGCATTATGGTTAACAAAAAAAAGCTAAAAGAAAATGGATTTTATTCCTATATATAATGTAATAATAATATAATGTTTCATAAGAGTTAATGCTACCAAGTATTTATTGCATGTAGTAAATGATGCCACCTCCAGAATAACTTATATATTTTTTTATTGTTTATGTATCTATGCTAAAAATAAAAACTAATTTAATCTCGGACATAAAGCTAAATATAGACAACTTTTTATATCAATATAATTAGGTATACTTTAAGTAATAGATTGCAATCAGATATACAAAACATCTAATTAAATGTGGGGATACAACACGCTTCAATTGTTGAGCCCAAAATATACCACTTAGTAACATTAACAGACGTGTAACAAAAAAGAAACCACCGATACTAAACGATCAACTTTGGTTCCGCATATCGAGGCGTATAATTAACAAATAGTATTCAATAACAAACCCCTAGTCACACGTACACAATAAATCCACTAACGTTTATGATTTTTAAAGATTTCCAACATTCAGACGGACGCGCGATGAAAAAATAAACAATTTATGAGCTCTTCACCCCCACTGTAACTGTTCAAAGTCCAATAATTGTATATTCTTTTACAGTAGTGTGCCGTTTATTTTGTATGGCCGATGAAGGCAGCGCAAAAAAAGCATTCAACTAAAATCACAGGCGCCTTTAATCACCGCTATTGAGATCTATCGCGGGATCAAAGCGGGCGCGGCGCCATGACGAAATCGCCTCTCAAAATATTGACTTAAGGTCCACTTTACGTGTGACATTGGTCACGCTTTTTTGCTTCGCAGCGGATGCTCGTGTCAAACGCTTTAGTATTTTGAGTTTGTTTTGAAAATTCTTTTATCTGATGTATTTGGTGTATCTATTGTTAGTGATGCAGTTCATCTGCTCCGGGGGCGATTTGTTGAGGGGGCGGTGTGCTTGCTGAAAATGCTTACTGGCAATAATTTAGACGTCAAATACGCAGGTTTTTGTGCGGTGTGGGTGACGTGGCGATCATTTCAGTTTTATTTATGACTTTGGCAGGATATCGCACAATATGCGGAGGAATTCGCGGCGGCTTTGATGCCTTACGCCGAGACGCGTTGGTGGCATTTCCGTTATTGTGACTTAAAAAAAACTATACTTATAGGTAAATGTAATGTGAGTTTTAGGTGGACAATAGGTTTAGCATATATTATTATGTAAGACATTGATGGGTGTATGTTGAGTAGGAATGAATATTCCAATTTATGCTTTGAATAAATCCGTTGATCCTGTAATTGTTTTAACATTGTAGGGTTTATTTCAGACGCGGCATGTGCGGTAGACGAAGTGTTGCTATTGCGCGAAGTAAAGACTTCAACGCGCTACGCTGCGTCGCGCAACCAATTACTTCAGTGACGATGGAGAGAATATGGATATGAAAAAAGAAATTATATATTAAAATGATGGTTCAAAACGATGACATTTCTGATATCTTATTAATTTATTAGCTGTATGTTATGTACCAACAATTTTTGTGTTCATTCAATAAGTTACTTCGAGAGATTAAACTTCGTTCCATCATAATGTCTGAATGGAGAGACGAATTGTTGCACAGTAGATAATTTCAAATAAAAACCTAAGTATCTGTCAAAAAATCAACATTATAGTCAACAACAGCCCCAGCTTTAGGTTTCGCACTTTATTTTTAGAGCAGCTAATACGCTAATAAGAACAAAATAATAAATCGATTTGTATTATATTAACCGATAACCATTGGAGAAGTCGAGTTCTAGAGTGGAGACCGCGCTTTGGCAAACGTAGTGTAGGACGCCCTCCGGCTAGGTGGAGTGACGACATACGCAAAGTGGTTGGTAGCGGCTGGACACGAAGAGCCGAAAATCGGGCTCAGTGGCGTGCCATTTGAGAGGCTTATATCCAGCAGTGGACAACGTCAGGCTGATGATGATGAATCGATGAGTATTTAATTGATTGCTGTATTTGGCATTAACCTCATTTATGACGGAGACATTTAATCTCGTTACCATAGATAAATGAGTTGTCCGCTCGAAACGTGGTGCGGAGATTATACGGCACGACAGATCTGTGGAAATCAAATTTGCTGTCAAATCTCCTTAAACCCGCAAGTGGTCCTTGCCAAGATGAAAATTCATGGAAAAAGAGAGACAACTTATACTCTAATAACAAAACAATTATTACATAAAACATTACACCTTTACTGCCTCCGTGATCTAGTGGATAGCGTATGCGACTGCTGATCGGAGGTCCCGGGTTCGATTCCCGGGTCGTGCAAAAGTGTTACTGGGTTTTTCCGAATTCTCAGTAGCAGCACGGAGTCTGGTGATGGCAATAGGCTGGCCCCCTAGTACGAGGGACCAAAAAAAAAATCATGACGTAATGTGGATGTAATATTACACCTCTGCCTACCCCTTCGGGGATAAAAACACACACACACCTTGGCAGAACCTTACTCGTATTAGAAAGCCTAATACACGACCAGCGAAAATCTTTACCTATAACACGTATCGATTTGATTGCATACACCTGGTCCAACCGAACCCACATGTGACGAAGAGATTTAATCTCATTACTGTTGTACGTATATCATCGGTGTTCGCAGATATTTCAGTACCATTGTTGTAAACAATTGGCGCAGTGGACATCTGCTATGCGCATGCGCCGGACAGGTGTGAAACCGAAGTCGATGTCGTCGAGATATTAGTGGCGTAGATATTTGGTACTGAATGCCACGTGGATATGATGTTAGATAGTTATAAAAGGTGTAGGGTAAGGTAATAAAGAATAAATAGTAAGAGGCTAGTTTAATGTCTAAGGCCTAGAAAGAAAAAGTCCTATACAGGTTGTGGCGTAGTAACTTTTAAGCCCTAATAACATTTATCTTTAAATTATATACCAAGGACTTTATATAAGATCATACTTATTCATTCATGTTTCGACCACGAGATGGCCTCCGACTTAGCCTAACGATCTTGTCCTGAAATAAGAACTGGGACCGACGGTTCCCTTCCCCTCCGAATTTCAGTAGCGCTGTAAAGTAAATGCCACAATGGGCGGTGCCATGGATGGGTGACCATCCAAGTGATTACCTGTGTTAGCGGTCTTTAACTTTGCCGATTTATTATGAACAGGAAGTTAAGCCGCGGTATGAACACTACATACAAATTCCTAGATTAACGATACTTAAAAATCCTTGAGCTGATCAGTTATTTATTCAAATTCGATGCTTAAATTCATTTTAGAGACAGGAGCCGTATAAAACTGAATACGTAAATAATTTAAAACAGATAAGGCTGCTGTGTGTGAACATGTTCAACAAGAAACCAACCATTACCAGCAGCGCTATAGCACCATGTAACTGTTGTAACCATGCGCACTATTTGAGATCCATTTAATCACATTAACGACTTCACTGTCACTCACAAAATATTATTTACTACCAAACAAAATCTTTGACATCATCGGCACTAAATCATACAGATTATGAGTATCTTTGTGTTGCGCTAAGGTTACGTAGTATTTTATAGTCACACTTTCTCACTTCCCACGAAACTAATTTTAGCAGTCTTTCCGCATAGACTAATAATCATAAAACCACGAAACAAAAGGGCTTCTTCACGAAAAATATCAAGTTACTGTACCAATAAAACCCCTGTCCAAATATTTAGTATCATAAAACCAATTCAAATATAATATATAGTACAATCGGTTAACCACATTTGTATTCATATAGTTGAGTGCTATAAAAACATAATGTTTGTCATTTTAAGTTCTTTTGTTGAAAATTAAAAAGCGGTCGGCCGTTTAGCGCACACGTCACGTATAAACACGATATAAACACTCAATCTTCTGAGATTTTATTACTTCCAAAAGTATTGAGGTCGGTAATAGTCGGCGTCTAGTCCCAATTCAAGTTTTAGATGGCTCTCGTATCTTTTGCCCTTCTCAAAGGTAATAAGTATATTCTAGCCAAATCTTGATAGTGCTCAGAATAGATTTATTAAGCCGTACAACATGAAACAAATCGATCTATGACTCGAAACGGTCAACTGATGTAAACTGAATTACAGTCCGAAATATCGCAATAAATTTTCTACTGAAATAAACACCGTTTTCACTGAATCCTAAAATTTTGGGTACTGAACTACTCATTCTCCGAGACAAGGAGAGTTGTGCCTAAACTGATTACAAATATTGCCTTCAATAAATTTCCAAAATATATGTTAGATATAATTTGCGCGGCGGCGCGCCAGTCGTAATAACAGCGCAGTAAAAAACATGCCAACAACCTTGTGTCAAACTGAAGCCGACATACGCTTACAGCTCGCAGCTTCAAATAGAAAATTCCTCCATCGCTCGCCAAATATACTCAATCAAAGACATAATTTAATATATTTACATATGAAAAAGCATCGCCAATAAAAATCAAAAATCGATTTCGATACACCATCAAAAAGACATCAAAATCAATTTACGATCCAACGCGGAATAACTCTCGGCCGTCATAACAGAGGGTGTTATTTGAGAGAAATGCATCATAATCCTAAACGCCACTTGTCAAACCGACTCTTTATAATATTATGACAATAAAAAAGTATTCATTGAGACAATAGTGAGGGTTTGAGCCCACAATAAATTCTGACGTGGTCCATTTATCACAAGAGATAATCATCGGGAAGCTTACGCCGAGCACACGGGACGAAATACTTTAGAGGTTTATTCACCCACTTCTGTCAAATTTATACGGTTAATTAAGTTGTTTAAACTGGAATTTCTAATCTTTGTAATCGCTTGTAAGTGATGTTATTACTTAATTATTTTAGTTGGACGTTGCAATGAAGTTATATCATTAGTACAAATATGCTAACGACGCTGTCATTCTCAGCATAATGAACCAAATTAGACTCAGCAAGTCTAATTTTAGCAAGACATGTTTAAAATAAAAGAAACGGTGCGCAACCCTCGGTTTAAAACCCTATCGTGTGTGCGCAACAATTGGTTTAACGAATCGGGTACAATGTGTGCCGCCGTAGCGTCGGCCAATCAGTGGCTCGCGTGCCCGCTCGCGGCCCCTTTCACACGGGGTGAACACTCCATTTAGTTTTTAAACACAATTATTCGATCTATTATCGTCATATAAACATGTGTATTTATGGTGCATAACTCAACCGCACCCGTTTTTATTGGCAGTAAAGTATGAAATTGTGTATTAGTGAACGTTTCACATCCAGTTTCATATCGCTTGAGGACATAACTCGAGATTTAGCTCGCGCTGATGCTTTGTGTCGGACCACGAGATGTTTCCATGTGATATTTTTATGGAAACGTATTTACGTGAGTTCGGTTCTTTTCGTTTTATAGCCTTTTATTGCTTTGTTTTGTTTGCCGCAAGTATGTAGTAAGTGACACATCTGAATTTAAGAGTAAATTTTTCGTTACTTTTTTATAATTGTATCTTTAGTGACCACAGTGTCAATTAAGTAAATTACGTGCTGTCATGCCATATAAGTTTAAATATTTCTTGCAGTAAAGTCATGGTGTTTTCGACATCAAGCATCAATATTTACTTTGATTTGGATAAATGTGATGTGTCAATTATTCAGTAGGTATTTTAAAATCGTCAGTAAGAGAAATACCTATATTCGTAGTTGAAAATCACTGGAACAACTATTAAAAGAAGTCCTTATTATCAATCTCATAAACCAAACTGATATTGTTTCTTTTTAATAGATTCTGCAATGCCAAATTGTTATATCGAAATGCCTTATAGGATATACCACAAACGCTTTTCTCTTCCCCACAACATTACGCCACACTTCAAAATACCTACTAACAAAATCTGGCTATAATATAAAATAGTTTGAGTTACCATTTCTGGATTAGTTAGAGGATGTGAATATTTGACAAAAAGCAACTTCTGCAGAGGGCCTTGATAACATCATCATCAGCCCTGTATATAAACTGTCCCATTGCTGGGCACGGGTTTCTTCCCACTATGAGAAGGGTAAGGCCATAGTCCACCATGCTGGCCAAGTGTGGGTTGGCAGACTTCACAAGTCTTTCGAGAACATTATGGAGAACTCTCAGACATGCAGGTTCCCTCACGATGTTTTCCTTCACCATTTAGCAAGCGATCATTAACAATTTAATACGCACATAACTCCAAAAAGTCATTGGTGCGTGCCGCGGATTCGAACCCGGACCCTCTGCGTAGCAGTCTGTCGGTCTCTCTACTAGGCTATCGCTGCTATATTGCCTACGGAGACCAATAGACAGAGACAATAGCATTTTTATCAGCGAATTACCGTGCTTTAGAGGTTTCGTGAAACCGACGGGCCTCGTTATTTTTCAGGACAAAAATGGATCGGCAGATCGAACTTAGCCATATAAATACTTACGAAAAGAAATAGATAAAATAAAACAGGTATATGAAACATATGAAGGACCTTTTAAATCGACTACGTATATAACACACCCACAAAATATGAAGTTACACGAAGGCTTTCAAATACCATAGCTCATACGCAGGTGAGTAGCCACCTTTACAGTGGCGTGTCAGGACAGGTTTGGACAATGTCCTCTGTTGACGCCACTGATTACCAACTCTCCCACACTGCGACTGACCTTAGATTTGATAACTCAGATATCTATTACTTTAGTCTGGTTTTTGTCTACCTATGTTGAGAAAAGCTTGTTTAAGTATTTCTTTGGCTGCTTCAAATTCCAACGCAATCTGGCTGATCTAAAATTTGCATGAATGGCTCTAACAAAATTTCTTAACGGTATCTTGTATTTATGTTTATTACTATGATATACCTACTTCGAGGCTTTTAATAATATTCATAGGAAAGAAGTCAAGAGTCCAAGTTAGGATGGTTTAAGATAATGATAAATTACAATATACAACAATACACTGAATGTACTGCAGAGGGTCTCAAGTGCAAAATGATAGTCATGTAAAATTGTTAAATATCGCTGGCTAATCAGTGAAGGAAGAAATGGTGAATACATTTTCATTTCTGAATACTTTCAGAACTTGCTTGAAGGACAAGATAAATCTGCCTACCCGCACTTCAGCAGCATTATAGACTATGGTAGCAATAAATATCTACGGCACGGAAACAAGTCGCTTCAGTACATACTCCATATACTATTACTTCACTGGAAAATAAATCACGGAAAATTTTATATGCGTGTATTATACGTAAATCACCATTTATATTTCACCCTGAACGTAGTATTCGTACAACTCTGTATATTTGATAATAAAACAATTAACTTATAACATTATTTAAAAATTCAGAATTTACAAGACTTTAGATTGAGTTAGAGACTAGTTTGAAGTTTCCATTGAAGACATCTACAGTCTAATAACAAATAACAAATGGTATATATTATTTGTTATATATACTATTTGTTATTAGAGGGCTCCTATATATTAACTATTACTATATAGTAATAGTTAATATAAGAGCAGCTAGAGCTAGCTCTAATGAAATCGCTTACCTGCCCACTAATAAAAATAATTTATTTATTAAGGATAAGTATATAACCGCGTTTTTACATAACCATATTGTTTCTTTCCATGTGTATAATTTATCATCCCAAGCACATAATATTGTTATAGTCCAACAATAAATCCCCGTGACACACAAAGCGCGCCGCTCTAATTTCGCCAAAAGCAGGCACCGCTAATATCTCAATTTCGAGAACAGACCTACGTCTGAGGGCAAACACACCGCCCATTAGAGGCCTACCAGTGGGCTGCTTCACGAATCGTCACTTAATTGCACTACCTAAGTGCAATAAATTAATTACGTGACAACAAAACTGTGAGAAGCGCCCGGTGAGACGGACCCGAGGTACCACCCGCTGGCGCGAGACCTCACCGAGGACACACCGTACTGTCACACCACACCGCTTTGTTCACCTAAATTCGCCTTCCCTTTTCGCCTTTCGTACAAAAAAGAGATGAGCAATCGTCGGCGAGGCCTTTGCGCCGCGCTCATCATTTTTCACGTCTCATTCAATAACTCGATGCATAGTCGCCGAGATAGTGATCGAATTTTGAAATATTTCGATGGGAGAGCGTCACATTCCCAAGGATATGGTGTTACTTTGCGTGCGGAATGTCGGTACCTACAGGTATTGTTGTCGCTCGCTGGACACTGGCTCTGAATGGCTGTTGCTTACACCGTACACGTGCACGCTAAATGCAAATGAAGTGTGATTTTTATAAGGTGCTCGCTGTTTTATAAATCGGAGACACAATATCGTTAACATTGATTCTCTAAACAGAAATATCACTCCAGCTGGATCATCATTGACCTTGTGTTATCCTAGTTGTAACTCGGGGTCCGCTTACTAGTCGAACCGGATTTCAATGAATATTAGCTTTTACAAAGAGCGACTGTTGGTCTGACCTCCGCCACCCAAAGGGATAGCGATATTACATGGTTTGGACTGGTGTCAGTTTATTCAGAGGTACTGGCTGTTAAAGATCAATAACGACTGTGACAGATCTTCATGATAGCCAGGACCGAAAGCATATCATGCTCTCCGTGGCACGGGGCAAGCGATAATTAACCATTTAATACGCACAAAACTCCGAGAAATCAGTGGTGCGCGCCATTGATTCGAACACGACACCATCTACGTGTCAGTCTGCTGGTATCTTCACTAGGCATATTCTAGCTGGACCATGGTGGTATTTGCCTCAGGCATCAATCTTAATAATAAAATTCAAAACACTGGTAAAGCTGACAGCATTGGCTCTTAATAGTGGCAAAGCCGCGTCCTACATGATGATAACTGATAGACAGTACTGCGAGGATTTTTATAGCCAAGAATCTCGATCGAAAATAGACACGTTTTCTGGACTCTCGAATCGAAGTATATAGAAGTGAAAGCGCACCCGTGGTGAAAATAATGTTTTTCAGGTGGTTGCCTAAGACTATCAACTATGTATGTATATGATTATGTGTCTGTATCGCGATAGAAGCCCCTAGTTGCTGGTCTTCCCACTTAAAGTTGAGTTCAACTCAAATTTTTATTTTCCGCCTGGTGCAGTGTGATCAGAAGTGCGAATATCGGTAATGACTCGTTAATCTCTGTGAATGCCGGTCTCAACTTCCCTTAGTGGCAGGATCACGCGAATTTCCGTCACTGCTTACGAGGGATTTTATATATAAAGGTTTTCATCGATATTAAAATACCATGTACCCATTTCATTTTGATGATGCCTTTCAAATCTATATTTTATTACTCAGCTTGATACTGATGTTCAAATAACATAGTTATTGATAAAATAATAGCACTATAAAGTCAAAGACGTGTTGCCGTATTCAGATTGAAAAATCGCTCACGCTTTTAAATATCTATTAAAGTCGACTGGTGTAAAATCTTTTGCAGACTTACATAGATTTTGAAATCTACCAAAGTGTGTAGATGAAGCCAGTTGACATGCGCTGTTCACAAGAACTGAAATATATGCAGTACTAAGCTTTCAAGTCTCATCATCCGGATTTTTGTTTAGAATTTTGACTGCCCTTATAATAAACTCTAAACTAAATGACGTCTAGAACGATTACATTATACAAAGTCAATTATCTATCAGCTTTGTCTAAAATTATGCGACTTTACACATACTACACGCCTATTGCCCGAAAGAGAAGGGCTATGGAACGCCATTTACAACGATCCTGATATACCTCTCTTGCTCCATTCACTCCCATCAAGTTTCTCATGCATGCTCTTCTGCTCTTCTGGTACTTCAGACCTGTCCTTTTTTTTAGGATGTTTCAAATCTCGTTAGAGAACGTCCGTTTAGGAGCACATAGCACACTTAAACCATACGAGATTTACTAGTATGCACAGTCATCATGGGATATAAAGGGATGTTTATTACGGATCAAGGTCCAGCCAAGGTTCCCCCCAAGGTCCCCCCCGTGGTATCTCCACCTTGTCGTGGTGGGGGGGCTCAGTAACCATGGATTGGTCACCCGCGGTGAAGCTAAGAGGGATCCAGGAGGGGACGCTCCGCGGCGGCTTGACGGAGGCCTGCGCAGGACGCGTCCAATGGTGCGGGTGCGAGGGACAGTTGTTCTATCCCTCGCAGTCGGGCGCGGTCGCGGGAGGAGAGGCGTGTCGGTGTTGCGTTGCCGCGCGCCCTATCTCCCGCGACCAAATGGGGGCGCACCATCGTTGCGTCGCGGTGGGGCCGCAGAGGAAGAGGAGATGACAGACAGATGAGGAGGACGGCAACGTAACACGTTGCCGTCCTCCCTATCCTCTGTGGCCGCTGGGTGTTTTGGCGGCGGAGCCCAACACCTTCATCCGCCGCCAAGGGGGTTTTGTTCGGGGCCCGCCTGACCATCCGGCGGGCCAATGCCCGTCGGGGAGTGGCGAGGAATGCTTATGCGATACCCTACCCTCCGACACACGGGTACATGAGGAACACGGGTTGGTTTTTAGTCAGTAAGAGTCTGACAGTCCCCTTCGCCCTTCCCCACCAGGGCGAAGGGACTCCATGAGGATTTTCCAACCACACCATTTTTTACATGGGAAATTTAAAATAAAATATACATGTTAGTAATATTTCATAACAATTTCCATTAAAATATAATAATAATTCCTAGCGCACTAAAAATCTAATCACTTACCAATAATACTTTCAAATTTTCAAAACTAGTCCCAATTAGTGTTGCCCAAATTCAGTCTTGGTCTTGCAGTCTTGGTCTTGTTCTTGCGTTTTTGCAAGACCAAGACCAAGAACAAGACCGCGTATTTTTAGCAAGACCAAGACCAAGACTGATCGTGCAAGACTTGAGCAAGAACAAGACTAAGCCTGCAAGACTCTTGCGTCTTGCAGCTAGGACTTAGCGCTATTTCACGGAGTAGTTAGGTGTAACAGTTCGGTGTATAGGTACGCTTAGGAATTCTATGAGACGCAAAAAACTGTATCAAAGAATATGAAAAACTGGACCTATGCGCATTACTTTGTATTAATTCTTGGTCAAAAGAATTGATATAAAGTAACATAACCTAATGATAAAGCTGTTGTGTACTGTTATGTTTGATTTGTGTTGTATTTTATTTTTTATTGAAATAAATGATAAATCGTAAAACTCTTTTATTAAATTTCATATAAGTTGAGGGTTCAATCTCTTTCTAGACAGATATTGTTCTTTAAAATACAGTCAAGTTATTGTAATTAATTTGTTTTTTTGACATGTTTTAGCAAATGTAAGCTTATAAATCATAAATGTTTATTAAGAAACAGTTACTTCCATGGAAAACGACATATAGGTCAGTTGATTTTTCGAATTTCTTATCAAATCTTCTATTTATTAATCTGCTTGATCTTTACTATGGGTGTATTAATTCAAGCTCACAATGTTCCAATTCTAATACGTTTTTCTAAGATTTAAAAACTTTAATAAATAGTAATAGACTGATAGGTAATTGCAAGACTTGCAAGACTCTTGCTGCAAGACCAAGACCAAGACCAAGACTGGGAGCGCAATACCAAGACCAAGACCAAGACCAGGTGTATTGGCGCAAGACCAAGACCAAGACTGGCTAAGTCTCGTCTTGTTCTTGCATTTGGGCAACACTAGTCCCAATTTAACAATTATTTGTAACTTAAAATTTTTGATTGACTGTTTCTTACTCTTACACGCTAACTATTGAACAGATTTTGAAGAATCTTTGCATAGCATCATTAGCTTATACATCAAAAAAGCATCATATAGCTTATGCATAGAGGAATGTTAGTACCTACTCTTATGTATGGTAGTGAGAGTTGGGTATGGCAGAAGAGTCATGAAAGTAGAATAAATGCTGTAGAAATGAGAGCACTGAGAAGTATGTGTAGTACTGTTTCTTTGACTGACAGAGTAAAGAATTGTGTGATAAGAGAGTGTTGTGGGGTAAATGAAGATGTAGTGACAAGCATCGAGAAAGGTATGCTACGATGGTTTGGGCACGTGGAGAGGATGGATGACGAAAGAGTGACCAAGCAGATATATTAGGCAAGTGTGGCAGAGACAGGACGAAGGGGAAGACCTAGGCGGATGTTCTTTGACCAGATTGGAGACATCCTAAAAACAGGACAGGTTAGAAGCACCCTGAACAGAAGAGCATGCATGAGGAATATGATGGGAGTGAATGAAGCAAGAGAGATATGTCAGGATCGTTGCAAATGGCGTTCCGTAGTCTCTGCCTATCCCTCCGGGAAACAGGCGTGAGTCTATGTATGTATGTATGTAATGTATCAAAAAAGCACGTCAGCGCACTTTTGTTTCGATATCTGGTGAATCACGTGGATCCACCAGTCAAAGTAAAGAAAAACTTTGACGATATACTCATGTAAATTTCTTACAATATGTGAATTTATGTTTACATAGAGTTTCTGAAAGCGAGTAATGACTTTAAATGGGTTGTATCCACAAAATTACTGACTAATACAATAGGTATACTATGAATCAGTCATCATGTCACAAAAATCAGTTACTTTTATGTTTTAGCGTGACTTTGTACCAATTCAATATGAAGTACAGGTTATTGAGGTCACATAAATAGTTTCTATGATTGTCAAATACGTCATTTGACTCAAGTTCAACGAATGAGATCTGTCATTCATACAATTTGCGGAAAATGATAACATTAAATAACATTGTTAAGTATGAATCTTATATATTTATTTATGTGGTCACAGTTTCCTTATTGTACTTTGAACTTTACTCATAATAAACCATTATTACGTATAGAGTTCACTAGCACTCTCCGAGTGGTGACGGATTAAGAATACGGAATGTCACCACCTCATTTTATTCCATGGGTATCGTAAGAGCCGACAGAGGGAGCATATTATGCAGAGAACAGCACTGTAAGAGAAGGAAAACTTGATACAAACCATATACCAACCCGTTTGGCCAGCGTGGTATAGTAGGCCAATTCCTCGTTTCAAAGGAGAGGCCTAGTCCAGCAGTGGACTGTTAAAGGCTGATGATGATGAGACTAGTACTCGCCCGCGGCTTTGTGGAATACTAAAAAATTCTTCCATACTGGGTGCCTATGTATTTTAAAGGAACCGTCCAAACCGTTACTAGCTTCTGTAGTTTAGATTCTGCGATGGTATCGTCTTGGTCAAGACAAGTAAGATCATAATCTTAGAGGCGTCCACTAGAGTAGCCGAGTAATTATGCACATATCATAATATAGTACACACCAATGAAACCATACTGACACGAATAAAAAGAGACGTCCTCTACTAGAGTAATTTTATATGCCTATATGATGATTATTCTTTGCAATCATTGATGTTACGTTAGTCGATGTCATCAAATGGTCCATAACTCGAACTTCAATTAGTCAGGACCGCTATCAGTTAATACAGTACAGGGGTTTATAAACACATAGTTTTAGTATTGCCCATCTAAGGTAATAAGATCAAGAACTATCGTCTATTAAGGAGTCTGTTGCGTTTCGTTCCCCACTTCAGGCAATGTAGGTACTTGGTTGTCTGGAAGAAATCGCCTATCGCAAATAGAAAGATTTCGTTACCCGTTTTATAACTGCACATTTTGATGCCGTGTGGTTGACGGCATAGAATACAAGTGTCACCACCCCCTATCTTCCCGTGGGTGTCGTAAGAGGCGACTAAGGGATAACACGATGCAAATACCATCTTTGCGTAGAGACGGAAAACTCGACATCAAACCCCTATACGACTGCCTCGTTGGTCTCGCGGCATAAATGTGCGCGTGGGATCGGGAGGTCCCGGGTTCGATTCCTGGGTCGGGCAGTGTTATTGGGTTTTTCTGTCACGAAATTCTCAGTAGCAGCACGGAGTCTGGAAATGTGCCCGGTACGGCAATAGGCTCGCCCCTTATTACGTGGGACTAAAGTATATCTGGCGAAAAGTGGGTGTAGAAATGCACCTCTGCCTACCCCTTCGGGGATAAAAGGCGTGACGATATGTATGTATGTATGTACATTATTTTTCTAATTAACTAAAATAACAGTTTCTACTTTTCTCATGGATAATGAAGAAAGACTGTCTATCCGAGCTAGTTTCTTTAACTCGTCTGTGTACCTAGGCGAGGATATCCGTACATATTGCCCATTTGCATTCTCGAGTCTAGGAAACCTTTGCTCCATATGTGCAACTTTATTGGTGACCAGCTCATTGCCGCATCAGATTTTCCGACACATTTTATATGACACAATCGTCAAGGATGTCATATTTTGTAATATGCTTTGCGACTTTTGACGGCGAATCGTATCGAAAAGCTTCCATAACCTTGCCTTAATACCTATTATCATATTCAAAATGAGTAACTTAACATATTGAAAGTCTACCTTACAGTACGGAAACATGCAGGCGTGACGATATGGAAATGTCAATCATCACAAATTGAATCGAAGCACAATTGCACCGGCATCGGCAACGCTATTCAGGTGAAATAAATCGGAAAAGCCAATTAAGGCGATGGAGATGAGAATCATTGAATGAACACCACGAAACAACATCATTTGCATCACTGGCCACATTATAACATTCGCTGAGAAGCGTCAACGCGTTGCAAGTCCCGTATAATGTAATTTACTTGTATACAGCTTACGAACCCTTTGCAACAAAGAGACTCAGAACACTTTGTTTGCTATTGTCGGCTACTTTAACAGATTACATTCATTGTACGACATAATAGTTAGGAAGCAGGTACAGTTATATTCATTGAGTGGTCTTCTGCACAGATGTTTATCTATAAAACAATGTTGTAAGTTTTGCAAACTGACAGTTTTTCGAGGTTCCCTTATCTGTGTATCTTGGGAGTTGTGGCTTTGAGCCGCCGCGGTTACCACCTATTTGTTGTTATCTCGGAGATTAAGACTCGCCTCTGGATTTAACACCGGTTAAATGCTGGGAGATTTAGCCGTGAATGGAGTTTGAGTGTTTGTTCAATGAGTAGGAGACTGTTTGTTTATTTTGTATGAGAGTGTCTCGTTACATTACACAACGTTGGAACCTTTAAATAATGAACCGAAATCTACAATGTCTATATTTCTATGTACGGCAGAAAAAGTAGCAATTTTTCGACTCAAAACCAATATCTCTGTCTGTAATAGGTCCGTATTCTGGCGCCGTATCGTTTAAAAAACAAGTTTCTTTTGTGGTTTACACAATAAAGCAAACAAATTTAATATTTATCTTTGTTACACGAATTATACGCACGTCAATAAAACCGCAGATTAACAGCAATTCGAAACAAATGCCAATAATGAGAGAAGTTGAATCATAGCTTCCTGAATACCATGAATAACTCTATACAAATATTAATTGATATTTCTACGCAAAATTTGGAATATTCAAATTGTAACGTCTTCCCTGGTTTCATTCATTTTAATATTTTTTTATCCTTGTGGTTAAAAGAAGAAAAAGAGATTTGGAAAACACAAATTGCTAATTCTTTTTGATTCGAAATTTCACCTGGCTATCATAACAGATGCCATAGTCTAAAAAATCTTAAATAATATTACAAAACCAAACGACGGGGCAAATACGAGGACAGGGAAATATCATGCACATGGTCATGTTACTACATTTTTTTAACTTTTTTTATACTATTTATTTGCATGACTTTTCGAAAACTTTAAAAATTGCAAACTGGCCGCCTTTTTCAGCTCAAGAAACTTGAGAAATTTTATATGCATCTTATCCTACAATGCAGAAAAGGATGCGGACAATTAATATCAGTATAACTAATAGAAATACGATTTAATTGTTTATCGCGCCTAAATTTTGTAATTCCGTTTGAATTTACGTTGAACTTTGACTTGTACACTAAAAAGCGAATCTATTTGCGGACACCGCAGGCTATTCCCATAAAAATTAATTCCGTGACAACCAGTTTGATAAATCTATTGTCACGCTACAGCGTAGTAACGTAGTTGTCAAAGTCAAGCTAATAGGGAGCGTTACAGAGAACGTAAAGCATTTGGACACGGTTGTCATGAACCGGTAAATTGCTGCTTTAAATATTTTGATCCTGGTAAAATATTGTGTTACGGGAAATTAATGGCAGGTGCCCATTATTATATTGAGGTATTACTTTGTCAGTGGTTATGCCAACGCGGCAAAAAAATAATAATGAGAAGTATGGAAACCTTATAAAAATTCATTTACCTACAATTACAGTGTAAAGCGTGAAATCGTATAAAACAAAAACTAACTTCCGTATTAATAATATTAGTCGCGATTCCCTATAATGTTAGGGTGGCTTTTCAATTCCACAAAATTTAGCAATAGTTAATATTTTATCAAATCCGCTTAAACTAGTAAGCAGATTCGGCTCAAAGCCGAAAGAAAAGTCTTGGATGCAACTGGGATAACGCTAGGACTATGATGAGAATCTAAAAAAGTAAGAATACCTAAGAGCCGATAATACACAAACAGGAACATAAAATATTGTATACTAGCTGTTTCCCGCGGTTTCACCCGCGACCTGAGGCAAATATTTCGCGTACTCGGTTAATTAATTTACGCCTAAGTTACGCCTTGGTACATCAGCTATCCACCAGTGAACGTCCCGTCAAAATCAGTCCTGCCGTTCCAGAGATTAGCGAAAACAAACAGACAGACAGACAAAAATTGTAAAAAAAATAATTTCGGTATGTATACATCCATATGCATTTAGTAAAAAGCGGTTATTTTAATATTACAAACAGAAACTCCAATTGTATTTATATGTATACATGTATAGATAAAATACGTAAATAATTCAAACGTACATACCTGCTGAAACATGAAAATTGGGGCGGCTTTGTGTGCTTTAATCCGTCAGAAATCCGCCCACATCCGGTGGCGCTCGGATACATTTAATAATGTCGAGTTAACGAATGCTTTATAATCACGCGCTTAGACATGAAAAGGTGCCGGCAATTTGGAAGATTACGCAGGGCCGGATTGGGGGAAAATCAGGCATAACGTCTAAATAGACTTAGATTTTTCTTTAGGCATAGATTATATCAGGCTTTAGGCGGCATGACTATAGCAATTTTGTTAAAATTATGCTATGTATTCAATCTAAGCGTGGTCTGCCACGTGTTCAATTTTTTACTTTAAGGTCGTGAATTTCAGATAAATTATGCATTTACCTTAAATTACTTACTAAAAAACGATTAACTAAATAAATAAACAGAGCAGGCATTTTATAAAAGTGGGTAATTATCTCTAAGAAGAAATGTTATGTCCAATGTAAGATATAGTAATAATATAGGCCGCATATGAGGGCCAGCCCTTTTATGCGGCCTAGATTTTCAACAAGAAACTATAATAAGAAATTAAAGCAAACATAGGCCTGACTGGAGCAACAAGAGTCTTTTAAAAATATTTCGTGTTCTACAGATTGCATGTCTACAATATTTTGATGAAATTGAAATGAAATTGACCACTGCACCACTGCTGACAGTCAGGGGTGCTTTAAGAATGTTTATTGAAAGATGTTCCCATCGACGAAAGACCCAAATGTGATGCATATATGTGTAAAAAATTTGGACTACGGCTCCATCAACTTAAAATTATTTACTGTAAAAGTAAAGTTTTAAACTTTCCCATGTATCAAGAAAATGCCAGTGTCGCAAACTTTCTAAACAAAAATGCAATACAAAAATTAAGAATCGACCACAAATTTAAGCGTGAACTATCAAACGGACGCTGGACAATTAAAAGCTATTATCTACTTCGGTTTTTAAGAAAATAAAGAATTCAATAACCGCTGTCGATTTGAAATGGTTTCACAGTAAAACTAACCGAAAAACCACTGGGTCTTAACCAAATCCTGCTCTGTGTTCGCTGAGATAAATCGTAAATCCTTACTGCTCGGGGCTTGTCATAGCGATAGTAGGTAATTTGTATTAACCAATATACATATCAGAACTTAGACGCCTTTTCACATCGGAAGTTTTTGGTTTACAACTAATTTGTAAATTTTATTAGTACCGCGTGTGGTCTGTTAGATAGCTACGCCCGTGTCTCATAGGGTGACTAAGATACCATGATGATCTTTTCTACGGAATAAGGTAGTACGGTGGGCGAGATTTCCCGTTGCCTAATAGGTATCTACAAATCTTTTAAATATTTATCCATTTATGCTAATACCGGTTACTTATCAAGTAAGTTTTATAATATCAGACTTACCTACCAATCAACATCATTGTCACTATCCGCCCTGGTTATAACTGTTTGGGGTCTTCTTATTATGCTAGTAGCTAGTTAGTCTACCATGTGGATCATGTGCGAGCTAGCACACATGGAGAAACCTCATACATTCTGGTTTCCATCGAAAAGTCAGTAGTGTGCGAGTATCGCTACCTTCCAGACCAGACATTCCAAAACCAAAATAAATTATTTCAAAAGTTAAATTTGCCTAGTGGTCTACATAAAGTTCGGGGCTGATATTTCAAAAAAGTTTAAATAGCATATAGGTATAATGAAAATTTAATTATTTACATATTATAATTAAATTGTCGTCTTGGGGTCTAGTACGAGTTAGCACTCGATCGTCACGGTGGACGATAGCCTAGTCGATGGGAACAATTTCCATACATTTTCTAAAAGCGCCCTTTCTAAGAGTAGCGATCGATAGAGTCCGCTAAGGGGCGCATTTAGAAATTGTATGGAAATTGTTCCCGTCGACTAGGCTATCGTCCACCGTGACGATCGAGCGCAAACTCGTACTAGACCCTCTGCACAAAATAGTTTAATACATTTGAAAGCTAGAATAACCTAATAGTTGACGACGGCCAAAAATATAGCAATATATTAATTCATTTCCAATTGCTTTAATTCTATTGAAAATTCAATTAAATATATTAGCTTAAACTTAAAATCGATCAAGCAGCTAATAACTTAAGTTCATAGTTTCTATTAACGCCATCTATGAGCGAGTAGCAGAACTAAAATAGATAATCCAATAATATCAATATTTATCTAAAGGGCATTTGTACGGCGAATAAATATTTTAGATCACCCTAGAAATATTATAATAACTAGATGAAATGGTGTATTTCTATTATGATTAGATTATAGGTGATCGTTAGAGATCAATTGTATATTACAGTTATATGTCAACAGATGTCGCTACTAGACAAAATCGTCGCTTGTCTTGCAAAAATAGGCGAAGCTTTTACATGACACGCTAATTCAGTAGATAACTTCCACCATCACTTCTCATAATATACAGGATATGCCACGAGTATTACAGTTTTTAAAAATCATATCCAGAAAATCTTTTTATTTTATTATGTTCGTACCTAATTGTACCTATACTTAGATATAAACTAAACGACCAAAGATCACTTTATAAAATTATCATTTGAATAAAATAACACTATAATTAGTACCGAAATCCTTATCTGAAATCTGTCGAAACAAACTTAGAACAAGAGCCTAATTTAAAACGATTCTTATATAAAAATCTTCGCAGATTCGAATCGAACAGCTAAAGCTCGCCGAATACTGTCATTTCTACCATTTAATTTTTATTTTTTATTGAAAAAATGAGCGTTTATCTTCAATCGGCACCCTGTTTCTCGTTCGACGTGAAGGTTAACACCGTTTCATTAAAAAAAGGAAGTCTGGACCCCCAAAAGACTGAAAAAAGACTACGATGGAGGCAAAAAGTCTACATTTGGTTACTGAGCGGCGCCTAGCGGGTGCCGCGGCGGCGTCTGTGAATGTGAGAGCTTTTATAGCCAACGATCCCATACATCCAGACTTTATTAACGATATATTGTTGTTCATGTTGATATTAATTATTATAATTAATTTGTACTTTATATATGAATAGACAGTGACTTAGAAATAGAAGTTACATTTATCTACAGTGAACTTTATTTATATATTTAAATGTAAAGGATTTGCCGTGTGGTTGACGGCATAGAATACAAGTGTCACCACACCCTATCTTCCCGTGGGTGTCGTAAGAGGCGACTAAGGGATAACACGATGCAAATACCATCTTTGCGTAGAGACGGAAAACTCGACATCAAACCCTATACGACTGCCTCGTTGGTCTCGCGGCATGGATGTGCGCGGGGGATCGGGAGGTCCCGGGTTCGATTCCTGGGTCGGGCAGTGTTATTGGGTTTTTCTGTCACGAAACTCTCAGTAGCAGCACGGAGTCTGAAAATGTGCCCGGTACGGCGATGGGCTCGCCCCTTATTACGTGGGACTAAAGTATATCTGGCGAAAAGTGGGTGTAGAAATTCACCTCTGCCTACCCCTTCGGGGATAAAAGGCGTGACGTTATGTATGTATGTATGTATGTAAAGGATCATAATAATATAATATGTATTGTAGTAACTATTGTATCTAATATTTTTAGGTTTTATACTACGTGGTTGAGTTGCTTTGTTAATTTGTTGAAAATCAATAACCTTGAAATTGCGTAAACATAATTATCTAACCCGTAAATTAAAATACTATCCAGAAGCTATCATCGTCGACAACTTATTTGCAGACTTATAGAAACCGCAAAAAAATCCGACATCATAAAAAAGGCCTCAAACAAATTAATACAACAACTCGCGGACAATCAAAAAGGGACACACTTAAAGATAATTTACATGTTAAAAGCTAGAGTTACATCGTGTCTTCCAAAACTTACGTCGTAAAGTGTAAAGGCACATTTAGATGTTTGAATTGATATTCGCTGGCGTGGTGTGTAGTTTTGTTGTGGAAGCTCACCTAATTTATACGCGTTGACTCCGCCACGATGGGCTATTGCAACGACACTTTTGTGCGTGTTTACATATTTAAATTGCTTTAAGGATATCCTTAAGGTTTACTGGTATGCAAATTATTAAATATTAAGATATTTGTTACAGTTTGTTTAAAGTGCTTTCTGTTTAAAATCAACTTGTAGATAATATGAAGATTAGATTAATTAAAAAAAGGATTTCTATATAACAACATTAACAATATATAAAAGCAGGATTTTAAAGAACTTATTACATAATTAATTGCAATTCATTGCGTATACAAATGCATCTATTAAGATTTTATCTGACCTACTACTACATAAGAAAAGACCCTCGCATACATAATATATTTAATGTAAATTTATGACTAAAGTAAAGTAACTCTAGACTTGGAGGCATTTACTCACAATTACTTTTAAAAGCATCATTCATAGTAAGTACCAAATGTATCTATCTCGTCTGATCTCAGTTATTTGTATCGATGAATTAAAGAGTACCTATATTTTAAAGTAGTAAACACGTGTAAACGTGTGGTGACGGATTAAGAATACCGAATGTCACCACCCCATATCATCCAATGGGTGTCGTAAAAGCCGACAGAGGAAGCATGTTAGGTATGCAGAGAACAGCACTGTAAGAGAAGGAAAACTTGATACAAACCCTGACTAGACTTTAGGTTAATATGACCTACTCATATTTTTGACTGCAAATGCATAAAGCAGATTGCATTCAAGAAAGCTATATGTTTATCTCCTTAAATTTACTTCTTAGGTGCTTTTATTACCACATGGGTAGGTTCTTAACGTAGTTTGTCTATGATAGGTATACAAGCAATATTCAGAGCAAGACGAGATAATATAACTTGCTAAGCCTTACAGAGCGTGTGGTGACGGATTAGGAATACGGATTGTCACCACCCCATATCATCCCATGAGTGTCGTAAGAGCCGACAGAGGGAGCATATTATGTAGAGAACAGCACTGTAAGAGAAGGAAAACTTGATACAAACCCTATACCAACCCGTCTGGCCAGCGTGGTATAGTAGGCCAAGTCCTCCTTTCAAAGGAGAGGCCTAGTCCAGCAGTAGACTGTTAAAGGCTGATGATGATGAATCATGTGTACATTCACAAAGTATCAAGTAAATACAGAAAACAAAATACTTCAGTTTGCTTTTTTGTTACATCCCGTGATACAGACGAGCTACAAAGATAAAGCGGAAAAAGAAGTCAAATAAAACCAAAAAGATCCTGCTATTTTGGCAAAGCATCTTATTGGCAAAGCTACTTCAGAAGAATTCGATTATTACAAGAAATATTTTGTAGAATACGGCCTTTGGGTGGTGAACTACATACTACATAAAAACCTGACAATGTGTATTTCGATTGATAGACTAGTAAATATAATATGTATTTAGCAAGAATTTACATTAATTCAATTAGGTACTGACTATCAACACATCAACAAAATAATACATAAATACAGTGGTTTTCGATTTTATAAAATAAATTCTCTTGTTTATGGATTGGCATACATTTGGCAGATTAAATCCATACTCAATGCTACCACCTCTGTGGAACATGAACGTTGAACGTGCATAGAATTAAACAATATATTAAATTAAACACTACAATCACTAGATTACGGAGATGTCAAGGTATTCAATGGCGCACTTAAACATAAATTTTTGATATAGTTTGTCAAACCTGAAATTAATCATCATATCATACGTTTTTTAAATAATTATGCGATTGATACAGTTACATAAATATTCGTATGTATACAAAACGAGAAATTTTGAATGTCTCTCTATCGTCCAAGAACAAATTTTTCCTTATCATGACGCAAAGGTATCAAGAGAACGGCTGTCATAATAATGTTAATAAAAATACAGCTAATAAACACAGACAGTTTACCTCATCCGTTTCCCAAAAGCTTGGTCTGCAACTGTGATATATCTTTGTTGTAAGGGTCCATTCATACCAGAGTTGACCGCAGATGGGTATCTTTTACTTTACGCGGGACCGCTGCGGTCGGCGGTCGCACAATATGTCAAAAGTAAACGATATTTCGTCTGGTTATCGTTTGAAGAATGCGCGGCTGACGTGAGGACGCCCTTCTGTCGGCCGACGCGAGCTTGTTTAAATTACGATGGATGGTTGTATCTAGGCAGGCGATTCGTTATGATTTACAAGGTTGCGTTGATTACGACAATTGCTAGGTATTTTGTATTGTGTAAAGGGAGTAAATAGAGCGTAAGTGCTTTTGTGAGTCGATTTGTTTAAATGTATAAATATGAAAGGAAATATTTAAGGAATCGTTGTCACCAAAAACAGAATTTCGTAAGTGCACTCTTAGGTTTCTTAACTTGTCTTTGTTCCATATCATGGATAAGTCGATATTTGATCACTATATTGATAAACTTAAACACATTCAAAATGCAATGTAAGATTTAGTTAAATATATCAATCTAAATGCTAATAAAGGTACCACTCACCTGAATATAACCGTCACAAAGAACCATAAGGAACAATTCTTACAGTATGTCAAAACTAATAATTCTCGTAGCATATTTTACGAGTGTTTAACTTTCCATAATATCATAGCGTCGGCGCGGAATCCCATGCACGATTCTCATTTTACATTGACAGCAGAACGATAAATATTGAGACCACCGCAGTTTCGCGGCGAGCCACCGCGCACCCAAGCAAACTCCTAACGACACCGTCGATTATCATAAAAGTTCAATTGAACAAAAATGCAATTTCTACGCACAAACAAAGATGGACCGAATGCGTGTTCTCATTTTTTTGCCACGTCATTATTCACGCGGTAATGTCATGCGAATGCAAGTGCAGTAAAATCACTTCGCGTCGCGTTTATCATTAGAATCAATTATTTCTCCATTTACGCGTCCGTATGTCGGCGAGCCCTCGATGTCGGTAATTTTGTGTGGACATGATCGCTTTTTATAGGATATTAAGAATTCTCGAGACGTACGCAAAATATTAACATTAAACACCTTTAAATTATGGGTGCCAGTGGTAATGATCGTAAATACCGTACGGTAAAGGTACGACGTATTAAATTTAAGGAATTCGCTCAGCATCTCTAATGCTCTTAAAATTTCAACTATACAAACTTATGGCTTTATGCAAATTATTTCTATTTATCTGTTTCCAATTAGTTAACATTAAAATGCTTTTGTAATAAAATTTTCAATCGTTAAAATAGTTATGAATTGGATAAAATATCTTACCTCGAGAAGAGAGCTGGCTAATTTCTTCATATCTACCTAAAGCTGAAATTCTTCTCAATAACTGTTGTGTTTAGCTTTGATTGGTAAATAATAACTACCTAACTAATATATGTAACTCATATTATTGCACATAGTAAAATCACAGTATAAAGACATACAGTAGTTTGACGCCTTTGATCTCGTAGAAAAAGCCGACAACGTCTAGACAAGGGTAAGTAGGCTAGGGCTGCCACATGTAAACAATACCTACTTATTCAAACACCGTCTATTTATTTTAGAAAAATATTACAATTGCTACGCTACATGAATAATATAGTGTAAATAAAAAATTGGAGTGTCTGTTTGTAATATTAAAATAACCGCCTTTTACTAAATGCATATGGATGTCTACACGGTACATACACCGAAATGACATTTTTTTTTATTTTTGTCTGTCTGTCTGTTTGTTCTCGCAAATCTCTGAAACGGCTGTACCTATTTTGACGGGACCCTCACTGGCCTGATGTACCAAGGAGTAACTTAGGCTAAAAATTTACCGGATACGCGAAGAAGTTGCCTCAGGACGCGGGTGAAACCGTGGGAAACAGCTAGTTTATTATATTACAATAATTAACGATAAATAATTATTATAAAACACGTTGCATTTTTCGTGCGGTGACAGATTTGCATACAAAGTGTCAGTCAGGCGGTTATGAATACAAAGCATTTTTCGTACAAATCAAGTTAAAATAAAGCGATTGACATAGCGGTGGTTTAATGCATGGGTAACCTTGGGATCAGCTTGCAGAGCCTATGTTATCGATATTAAGTATTTTGCAGATCTTTTTCGCGCAAACTACGTTAAGGTAAGGCAATAGACATTACGGTCATTTTATGGATGGGTGACCGGGCTATGAGATTACGGAGAACATGTGTGGGGTTTATAAAAGGGGGCCAAAAATATGGTTATTTTTGAGCTAGGATGCACCGCTCCCAAGATACATAATAATATGTGATAGGTACTTACCTAATGCGAAGGTACTAGGTACTTATTGAATGAAATTAAAATCACACCAGAATCGAATATTACCTTACAACGCATACTTTCTTACGTCTGCCATGTTGTTTACGTACAATAATTGCTACTTTATTTTGTGATTTGGCCAGACTAGGCCTACTAATCTACAAACTTTTTACAATATCTCATATATAATTGTAAAAAGTTTGTAGATTAGTAGGAATGTGCACATTATTTTAAGTGGTTATAGGTACATACATTTCAAAATAATATAAATAATTATAATTAATGAAATTTTCTTTTTTGGTATAAGTAAATTGATGATATCGCAGATTTTTTAAATCCTTATTTATTTAAGTCTTTAAACAGCATAAAGAATTTCAATGTCTCACAGCACAAGTCGTATGCACCATGTTAATTAATATTCATAAGTAAATAAATAAGTAACGAACAAAAAACAAGCACGTGCCAGCCCCCAAAAACATGTACCTAGTTACGAACTAAGGCGATATACGTAACTAGGTACCGCTCTTCCCGCGTCTCACCTCTTGGCCCCCGCACGATTGACCCATCTAGACGCGTTCGTCGAACGACTGTATGGATTATTTGACTGTGGTAAAATCATGTGCATCTTTTTTCAAGTTAATACGTGATAATAAGATGTTCTAGAAATTGCCTAGTACGCAACGACTCACACCTACATTCATATTTTAGAGCCGTATAATATTTGATATATTTTATTCTGAAGATATACCTACTATGGTGTCTACTGACTTTGTCACCTTATGAAACATTTTAAAATACGAATTTATATTTTGACTTTTGTACATTTTAAAGCTTTATGAACTTCTTGAATTTATTATTATCATTTTGATATATTTTAAACTTTATAGGCTTTATTGTGAAACAAGGGCTAAATATACTTAAAATGAGACTAGATTATGGGCTAGATTAGCACAAGATAGAAGGAAATGCCATCAACAAAGAGAGGTCTATCTTCAGCAGTGGATTAAGTCGGGCTGTGGATGATGATGATGATGAGACTTAGTTCTCGATTGAAAATATTTGAAAAGACTTTTAGAAGAAGTACATTTTGTTCGACCTTTCTCTCAACGAATTTTATATACAGAAGGTTTATAAAAATGTGTCTTTCAAAGTCATAGTAAAAGTCACTCGGATTAGGCTGGGACTAAACCTCGAACCGTGTGGTGACGGATTAAGAATACGGAATGTCACCACCCCATATCATCCCATGGGTGTCGTAAGAGCCGACAGAGGGAGCATATTATGCAGAGAACAGCACTGTAATAGAAGGAAAACTTGATACAAACCCTATACCAACCCGTTTGGCCAGCGTGGTATAGTAGGCCAATTCCTCCTTTCAAAGGAGAGGCCTAGTCCAGCAGTGGACTGTTAAAGGCTGATGATGTGTAATGTAATGTAAACCTCGAACAAGGTTATTTTATAGTTCATAATCAGCAACTTAATAATATTTAACTTTATTATTTTGAGAATATGTACCTAACACTGATGCGTAGTATGTGTACTCGAACTTACTAGCACAAATTTTTGCTAAATAATTATTCTGCTTAACGTTCACACTCTTTTTTGAAAAATAGGTTTATATTTAGCTAACGTTATCTACACTTTCTAACTGAAATCCCATGTTGTACCATTCACTACGAACATTTTTTACTTCGGCATCATACCTGGAAAATTACTGGTTCAGGAGATACTGAGGCTCAAAGTTAATATGGAATTTTTTAATTATTTAGGTATAAAATCGATCCATTTACCCCGCCAATATGTTCTTTAGATGCCCTATGACCCCATGGATGAGTAGGTATTTCAAGCATTGCACGCGCGCCCTTTTAATTGCGGTTTAAAAAAAGTGAAAACTTAAAAAAAACTTTGTTTCCCAGGTATTATTTTTGGTTAGTATGACTTGGCGTGATGTCCACAACGAGTAGACTTCGGCTTGGTATGGGTCTTGTGACACCCTATATATTCATCATCATAAAATCATCACAGTAAAAAACTATAACATTGATTACTTTGGAAAAACAAAACGCAACAATGACAAAAGAATCAACGTACATTCAGATGGAAATGTGTTGACACACCTACGTGCAATAACGCCGCGAGTCAAATTAGGGTGGTGCGTAATTAGGGCAATTACAGATGACATCGGAGCATCCTGTCGACGGACGCATGTGGGTGGGAGACATTACCATGGCGAGAGGTCTGCAGACATATTGAGGGAGTGAAAGCGAATGGGAATTATAAGGGTTATAATAAATGCAGAATATTCGAGCTATGTGCATAATCAACGCAGATATTGCAAACTTCTGCAGCTAGTAATATTAAATTTTGGATAGAGGATGTCTATTACAACGTAAGCACCAAATAAAGCAGGTATTTTTAAATATATCGCTAAAGGAGTAAAATAAGGGGTGAACGTACGTTTAAAATTTTCTGATTTGAATGTAGTTCGTTGAAAAAGACGATCACAATTTGTATTATTTTAAAAGCCTGCAAGAAATAGCTTCCAGTCATTGTTTATAAATGTGACTTTCACTCATTTGCTTCGAAGCCGGCTGTCAGATGAACAATAAATTAATAGTAATGTCTTACATTAAGTGATTTAAAAAATCCGAAAAAATAAACTCTTTAGATTAAATTCTAAAAAGAATGATCGTCTAGAAACAAAGGTAGGTAATGATTTGAGTAATTAATTAATTGAAAATAGCTCAACAAATATCAAGTGAGAAACTGAAAATATAGCGTAGCAATTACCACTCGTATGTATTTGTTTCCATGTCAAGGATGGTTATATTAACAGAAATATTTATATTATTGTCCACAGTCCTTTATATTGACCATATTGATAGATAGATCAATAATCACTAGGTCCTAGAAGCGGCATTCGATATTGAGTGTAAATAACTATATTCTTATTAGCCCATTATTGATCTCAGAAGCATTTATCGTACAAAATCAGGTAAATGTTGGACCATTTACAATGTAGGTCTTAAGTATTGCCTTTTGAGGATCTTTACAATACACATTTTTTTATCTTTTTGATCTTGGAACTTAATTTTTATATGTACACCACTTTTATTCAGTAGAAAAGTTTTCACACATACAAACAGAGCAGTTTAGTTGGTAGTGAGCGGGGACATATAATAATTTATGATCTATGCTAAATATTTCCCTATTAACCAAGCAAACTCTCGCAAGTACGTAATCAAATGCTTTTTCAGCAAAATATTTCGCTGTTTTTGGCATGACTATAATTTTGTACATACCTGAAAAGTTTTATACAAAGAGTCATCGCCATACAACACTGACATTTTACGACGGCCCATTTAATTTTAATTTAAAGGAAAGGCCTTCATAGTGCACCTTTACGGTCACTAAGAAACATACATGCCAAATTTCAGCTTCTTGTCCCCAATAGCTATTTTAGCTGCGTTTTGTCTTGTTGTTTTCAGTCAGTCAGTAACGCAATGATTTCATATTACACAGATGCATAATTTAAAATTTAGAATATTTATCCAAACAAGCCAATATTATATACCTACATTTTAAATCCTTTTGAATGGCAAACAACAAATCCGTGCGTTTACATTTTAAAATATCTGACAACATCCCACCGTGTCATTACGGAGCATAAAACTTAAAAAATACACCGGTAATGAATTTTAGTGGTGTTGTAAACGATGTCAGTATCCTTACCGTTGCGCGTTGGTATAATTGTAAGTGTTAAATGTCAGCAGATTATTTCGGACGAGGGTGTCATAGGCTGCCGATGTTTGGTCATCGGGTGACTCACTAAGAACTTAAAGTGGTCAACTTTGTTGGTAGCTTTTTGGGAAACGCTAAAGAAAATAGTTTTTAATTTCTTTCTGTTGATAAATAAATTTTGCAGTTTGTTGATTTTCCTTTGTTAAAATGAAAAAATAATATACTTAAAATATACAGGCCCTTGAAAAAGTATAGTAAGCAACTATCGTTGTGAGAAATATTCATAATAGTCCGGTCAATTTAGACCTCCGAGATTGCAATAATTCGCACCCAGCTGAAAATTTGTAGTATTGTTCAAAACACCATTATAAATATAATTATTGATCCGATCCGACACATGTCGGTCACAAAAATAGGACAATCACCCCTCGAACTTTTAGACGACTGACTAGACAGAAGATTGCACACAAAAAATACTTAGTGAATTATAAGCATACATCTGCATGGATGCTGTAGAGTTACGACCACAAACCTCAACAGTACTGCCGTCCTTTAACTAGAACCCCGTTAACCCTCAAATGGTCGATTTTGAGTTTTGAATGCAAAGTATTACAGTTTTAAATTCTCTATCTTTCTGTCTAAGAACCATATCTCTATCACTTACAGTTACAGAGATATTAAAACATGATTTACCGTTAAATGACAAAATATGCAACAAATGCTTGACTATAAACTGACTATACCACGCTTCTTAGCTTAATGCACGTTTAAGTACCTTAGTTTTGAAAATGGCCTCATATTTTTTACATTTTTTATTAGCTTAAACCACGTTAATGAATATTCTTGACTACAAATACACTAAGAGCGTATAACTTGTTTATAGTTAAGGATCAATTTTGATAATATAGGAATAAAAACAATGCTATAAACTATTTATGATGAAAACCTTATCTTAATTCTGGTTAGACGACCATAACGGTATTTTTGCCAAGTAATCGTAATAAGGCGATTTTCTCAAACCAATTTGTAAAAAAAGCGTTATTTACTTCTAACATGGAATTTATTCCAAAAAATATTAGTCATTCTTAACTTAATAACGGCTAGCCCACGTTCCCTAACTAGAAACACGTTATCCATTTTTCGCGCTTCATTAATTCCCGGAGTGTGCAGGGATGCCACATGCACGCGAGGATGGGATATGCGCGCAGGGAGGTTTGCCATTCTGGTCGGAGAGCTTATAGCGTGCAAGCGTGCGTCATTGCATCGTGTTCCTGCCAAAACTCAAATATGTTGGGGAACATTACGAAAAAACATTCGGTAAAATTTGAATTTTTTTGTGTAATAATTAATATTATCTTCCTTAATATGTCCACCGAGTTTGAGGGAAGAATAGCAGACCAACAAAATATTGATATTTATAAAATTATTTTGACTGCCTTGTTGATTTGCTATTTCCTTTGACGGGCAGGAACTGTATAAGAGTAAACGCGGATCCACCATTGCAGCCAGTCAACCGGAAGATGGCGGTCAAACCATCGAAAGTAAGGCGAAAGTAAAAGGCAAGATACTATATAGGCAGAAGCGTTAAGTATCAAAGCATTCCGCCACTGCGATCGCCAATCCGTCTGCCAAGCGTGGCGATCAAAACAAAATCTCCCAAAAATTAGCCACACACGAAAAAAACAGCCTCCATTCCCCGGTGGCCTCGCTATTTCCGACTCAGATAGCGGCCATGGTAACGGCAGGGCAAGGGGTGCGATAAATCTCCGGCAGATATTCGACGCGATATTCATTGAAGATCATACAGGTATACGCTCCGACTTTGTCACACTCCGATGAGGAGGTAGAAGCTATGTATGAGTACATATCTCGGGCTATATACATAGCTTCAAAACCCATTACACCGTTATCATAGGAGATTTTAACGCGAAACTAGGTAAACGAGCGGTCATGAGCTGAGGGTGGAGCAATTTGGATATGGTAACTTCATGATGAATTCCCTTTTTCAAAAAGCGAGAATGCCGAAAGTGGACTTGGATAAGTCCAGATGGTGCCACCAAAAATGAGATCGATTTCATCATATCGACGAAGATGTTAATAGTTATTGATGTCTCTGTGATCAGTTCGCTTTAAGCGGGCCGCGGTCAGCGAATGGTAAGAGGTACATTGAATATTAGTCCCAGCCTCGAACGGTCGAGGTTGATGAAGTCTACGCTTCTAACAGCGCTAGTTAAAATCTAGAACCCCGAGAGCTTTCAGCTTGAACTGCGAAACCGCTTCGAATGTGTAGGAGAATGCGTAGATATGGACAACTTTAGTGACAGGATCGTGAATGCTGTCCATACAACAGGTTTAAAGTTCTTAAAGCCCATGACGATTAAAAGAGCCCATACAATCTCTGGTCCGATCCTCGAGCTTATACAGGCAAGGCATAAGATGCTTTTGCATGCTGCCTTCGACGATATGCCGAAGTATCGGTGGCTTAATAGACATATCTCTAAGTCTCTGATTCGCGATCTTCGCTAATACAACACTAAGTGTGTTCAAGAGGCAATCGAGCAGAATAACGGTTCCAAACTGTTCAAAAGAGATCTGTCTATCGGGCAGGTCAGCTGACAAGGCTGACGACGAATGGTGACAAAATTATTTCGTCTAGACTGGGGTCTAGACGAGATAATTTTGTCACCATTCAGAACAGTTTGATATCTTCCAGGAGCTGGGGTTCCTGGAAGATATCAAACTGTTCTTTGGACAGCTATATACGAATACACTACCATCGGTTACTACTCCAGCCACTGACCCTAGAACTGGATTGACCCGACACTATACCGATGATATCCCCGACATGACATCCCGTCAGCATGTACAAGATAAGTGTGGCCCCAAATCAACTAAAAAACAACAAGACACCGGGTGATGACGGAATTACGTCAGAGTTTTTGAAAGCTGACGGCGACCCTGCCGTGCAAAAACTTCGAAAGCTATTAAATTCTGTCATACTCGAGGGCAAAACGCCACAGGCATGGCACAAGAGTGTGGTGGTGCTTTTAGTCAAGAAGGGTGATATTATCGTTTTAAAGAACTACAGACCCATCTCACTCCTGAGTCACGTCTATAAGTTGTTTTCAGGGGTCGTCACGAAACATCTCGAGACCAAACTAGACGACTTCCAGCCTCCCGAACAAGCGGGTTTCCGTAAAGGCTATATAGTATTATAGACCACATACATACGCTGCGGCGGCAGGTTAAGTCTGAGGAGTATAACCAGCCTCTTTGCTTGGCGTTTGTGGACTATAAGAAAGCCTTCGATTCGATCGAAACCTGGGCGGTGCTGTAGTCTCGCCAACGGTGCCATCGACCACTATCGATAAAAAAAACACCACTATGACAGTCCGCCTCCAGGACCAGAGTTTAAAAGCTATTCAACTATACCAAGGGGTGAGGCAGGGAGATGTTATATCTCTGAAACTCTTTACCGCTGCGCTGGAAGACGTTTTCAAGCTTCTGGACTGTGAAGGACTCGGCATCAAATAAACGGCGAGTACATCACACACCTTCAATTTGCTGATGATATCGTAGTCATGGCTAAGACCATGGAAGACCTCAGTACACTGCTCGATGGCCTTCGTAGAGTCTCCCAACAAGTAGGTCTTAAAATGAACATGGACAAGACGAAAATCACGTCTGACTTCCATGTCATACCTGCTCCTATTCAGGCTAGAAACTCTACACTCGAAGTTGTCGACAAGTACGTAAACTGAGAAAATTATCCAATTGGGTAGGTCCAACGAGAAAGAGGTCATTCGTCGAATCTAATGCGGTTGGGCGCCGTTCGGAAAATCACGGCATATCTTCACGTCTGATATCCCGCAGAGTCTCAAGACGAAAGTTTTTGACCAGTTTGTGTTGGATGTTATGATCTATGATCCTTATCTGGAAGGTCAGGGTCACTCAGAGGGCAATGAAAAGAGCTATGCTCGGTGTTTTGTTGCGAGATCGAATAAGAAATAAGGAGATCCGCAGGAGAACCAAACTCACCGACATAGCTCTCCGAATAGCCAGGCTAAAGTGGCAATGGGCAGGGCACATAGCTCGAAGAGCCTATGGCCATTGGGGCAGGAGGATTTTGAAGTGGCGCCCACGTACCGGACGACGCAGCAGGGGTAGGCCTCCCACACGGTGGGCCGACGATCTGGATTCTTATCCAGATCCAACCGCTTCTGGTAATCTTTTACCAGAAGCGGTTGGATGCGGGCGGCTTGAAATCGAGTCTGTGTGGAGAACTTTCGGGGAAACCTATGTCCAGCAGTGAACGTCTCTAGGCTGAAATGATGATGACTATGTGATTGAAAATATCAATACTGTCTTTTATACGCAAATATAATATATTAAAAAGCCGCTATGGAAATAGTGCCTTAAAAAATATTTTTAAAGCTAGTAATTGCTTAATAAGATTAGAAAAATAATCAAGGCTGGCATATAAATTTTTACAAATTGCTGTATATATATATGTTAAGGAAATGTATTTAGTTATACAGTTTAATATAAATAATTTCAATTTTCATACTGCATTTCATTGAATTATCCAATTTTTTGATATGTAATGCTTAGCTATAAACACTTAAGTAACAATTGAAGTAAGAAATACCTGTTTTTAGCTTAGTAAGCAAACATATATTTTTTTCATACCTTTTTTATTTTTTGCTAAAACTTAGCTTGAAACAGTCATAGGTGCTTTAGCCTCTTCTTACGTAAGGTACTCATGTATAAATGTTAAGAAAGGTCTTAGCTACAAAACAGTTAATGGACTTAGCGCGTTTATAGTTAAGCATTTAAGGCTAAATTTATTAAAAAACTATAAACCTCATAAATTTAAAGAAAATGCTTAACTAAAAGATCTCTAAGTGTAGGTTAACGAGGCTTTAGTGCGGCAATCAATGTAAAAAAAAAATGTGTTTTGCTTAACTAAACCAAAAATTTCTGTTTTTTTATATAATTTTATGTACATTTCTGAGCAGGAAATATCCTAAATGACGCTGGAAAATATTTGTTAAAATAATATTTAACAATCAACGATTTATGTATAATAGTTTTCTAGAAACAACGATTCCCGCGTTTTTTACGTTTTTCTCGAAAATCACTATTTGGGGTTAACGTGGTTTTAGTTAACGGACGGCAGAGTATCCATGGCGATGAATTGGTCTGAATCAGAAAATCTTTTCATGCCGAATTGTTTCTTTTTTTTTTCAAAACTGACTAACTTTGAAATATCAAATAATAAAACTGTACTGTCAAAGCTCCTCTCTACTACAATCACAAATACGAACAATATTATGAGTAACCTATTACAGATACAACAGAATGTCATCGAGTTGCTTTACCGTGGCCCTCTTTAATTTTCTGTCCGAATGGCATAGATGTATTATGGACGAAGCCCAAGGGCACATGATACCTACTTGTAACAAACCTGATACCTACTATCTTTTTTGCAGTCCGCTGCTGGACGTAAGCTTCTCCTAAGGTGTGTCACAATAGCTCTGTAAGCCAATAGGCCGATTTGGCACGTGTGGTATAGTAGATAACACGCTGGCCTGACAGATTCGCTTAGGGATAGGATGCCGAGCTGTCCTTCTCTTCGCAAAAATACTGCTTTCTTCGTTTATCACTCTATTCACTCACCTATTACGACAACTACTGAATATAATGTGGCAGTGACAATTGTCAATCTAATATGTTATAATCCGTCACTATCAGAAAACAAACGTACTTACCAAACACTAAGTTTTATTTATTTTTTTCTTGTAAATGTTATTATTTGAACGCAACGGGGAAGCCAGGCCAATGTTTGAATTGATTTTATCAAATGATGACTGTTCCCTCTTGACAGATACATATAGAATAACAATATCACAAATACATAATCCTCTTAACCTTATTGTAAATCGAGATCAGTACCTATTATAAATACCGAATTCGGTGACCCAAAAATATACTTTATAGAGGGCAGTCTCGGCACGTATGGTCATGACAACCTATCAGGTCAGGTCAAGACGAAATAGGCTGCGCTGTGAATTCGCAAATTTTTCTAGACATTGTGCTTCATCTGCAAATGTTTACAATAAAATCTTGTTGTAAAGAATAGATGGTAGATTAACTATAAACATGAGTCATTACCAAAACCAGTAAATGAAATAAGAATCGCCTCTGGAATCTCACGGATCGTAACAACATTTCAAACAAATAGATCAATCTATTTTTATTATTTTTAGGCTACCAGCCTAAAAATCAGAGAATCAAAAAGTCTAGAGTTCTTTAGTCTAGCGTTCTAAATTTCTTGAGCTACTTTACAAACTAGATAATGATGCCGTTTTTACAGTATCTATTTGATTTCGTTAATCTTAAGCAGTAATTGTTCAAAAAGGAATGATTAATAACCGAAATGAATATAATTATGCTTACAAAATATGCAATTTCTTAGTTGTTTCAAAAGTAAATTCGCATATTCTCACGAACGATTTAATTTCATATGATCGCCTAATATGGTGAACTATAATCATATAGCTTACAACCGTAGGCGATAGAAATATCATAACATAGAATCGTCCTTCAACAAAAAGTAGGTAGACGGGTCGTCGGCCGAATTAACGACTGTTAATCGCACACTCAGTAAATGTGAAAGTGTGTAGGAATTAATTACTATTTGCACAGTTCGCAACGAGCAACAACAAAAATAATAAACAATGTCAACGGGTCGCGTGTAGGCGAAGGCTTTCGTTATCCGTCGGCGACCTATTATCGTCCATAGTCTGCTCACCGCCCCAGGCTCTACTTGAACTTAACTCTTGATCTTACAATTTTCATAGAAATATCGCTACTGCCATTGATTTTAAACCGCAGTCTTCTTCCTACTTATTTTCTATTTAGATCAATGCTAGGTCACCGGTGACGTTTGTTGAAGAATGAGAATGAAGGTTCGAAGTGGGACGTCTGTTAGTTTAATATTTCTATTTAAATCGAGTTTCTAAGTAATATTGTTTCATCAATGTTTTCACATTAATGAAAGAACTAAATACAGAATGAGAGGTCTCTCGGAGAGTTCACATGACTTAGACAAATGAGATGCATAATATAGCAATCACGATACTTGTTTCGTCAATCAATTGTGAGGTGTGTCATGACATTACCCTACCTATCTATTTGCGATACGCCGCTTCAAAACGAGTGGGCAATTCAAGTTCTAAATCATTGTTTTATAAATAACTGGTGTCGAATATTAATTTGTTATGTCAATAAAAGGACAACATAGTAAAAGAAAGTGCAAATTACGTACGACACAGGGAAATGACACACAAATGGACAAATAAGGCGATGTAGATACAGTAGGCACGTATAAACTTATGTAAATGGATTACGTTGACAGGCGGCATATAAGTCGTGGAGTAACTGCGCTGTGAAGCTGTGTATAATAAAAACACGGTATTCTTACCTTGTGATGGCATCCGTCGGCTAATGTTTGAAGCTCGCTCGCTCGCAAATCACAAATCCACTCGAGATTAACATCCATTATTTTGCATATTATTGACATTTACTACCACACTTTATTTATACACGTCCAGAGTTATTTGGGAAGTATTTTTTGTAGCAACATAAAAATGTTTGTAGGAAACAAAAAGAGCTAAATATTTATGGCTGGCCCGATGTATGTCAATGCGAAATTTATATTGTTGAGCGCTGATTTAGCTTCGGGTGCTTTCCGTTTGAAATACGTGCTTTGTGACGGACCCACCGGTGTTCGTATATGGATAATGAGCAATACGATTTATAAGATTGGGAAGATAAGTAGTGTTAAGTACTGAAGCTCCAAATGTGTATAATGAGCGACAACGATGTTGTGTTTGAAATAAAATTGTCGGCCTTGATGATGGTTTGGAGCTCGTTTATTGTCGTTAAGATGACACGGTCGCTACCACTTGCGGTTTTACGGCCATAAAAGAGTTCAGAAGTGCTGATGAAATTTGAGAATGACGATGTTTTACATATACTTAAGTATTTTGAAAGAGCGCGACAAAGAATCAATTATCATAAATCTAGAAGTAACTTAATACTGTTATTAATATTATTATAAGTCATATGAAACAGTCGGAAATATACAAATCGGCAAACGACCACACAAAATGTCGCCCAAACTTAATTTACATGTAACAAATCTGAACCATTAGCGTACATTTATTGGTGACCATAAAGTAAGTAATTAATTCACAGTAGTAAAGCTCGAATATAAATCAATAATAATATCGGTGTTAATTTCCAAGGTGGCGTATTTAGTTCGTATGACATCAGACTAGTGAAAGTTAATTAAACTGATATTTAATGACGCGCTTTATTTTAATCCTCGTGACTAGTAGTCGTTGGCGGGTTATTAGGAATAGCAACTATTTGTTACTGTATAAAAAAGGTATTTCTGTATCTCGTAGTTTGTTTGCGAGAACAGATGATCATAATTTCACATCATTCATTAATCATTTTACTGTATTCATGGCCTTATACCGATTGCTTACGTTTATGGGTAATGACATACCATTTATATTTTGCTCAAACAACACATCTCTCATTGTTTTGGTGAGCATGAACTCATGTATAATTTTCCTTTGCCCGATTTGATTATGTGTCAGCACACTTCTCATCGAACTTAATAAAATCTGTCTCGCTGCATATCTAGGAAGAGAGTTGTTTATGTAATCATTTATTGTAGCTTGCAAACTCATGTTGGCTTTACAAAATATGGGATCCAAAACTCTTCTAAGTCAATTGTTTTATTTCTTTGTTAGGGTTTGAAGTTTCATTTCTAATAGCTTGAGATTTTCATTTAAAATAATTGGAGCAAGTCATTGTAATGCGTCCCCAAACTAACCATAAACTCGTTTTTAAATGAAAGCATACCTACATTGTTTTGACAGCCTACATTGCGAAGATAGTCAGTTACGACAAACAAAATTCAAATCATACGAAAATATGTTTTGACTAGCACACTCAGGACCTCCACGTCACCAAAATGAAGATGCTGAGATTGATGAGCGGCGTTACAAAAGCCGACGGTATTCGTAACGTCTACATGAGAACCGCCTGAGATGGTATGGCCATACAATGCTCTGCGCATTGTATGGCCATACCATCCGGAGGGGTATATAGGTCGAAAATGCCTAGAGTGGGAAGTATCTTGTAATATTTGGCCTCGAGGATGCCCCAAGAAGCGCTGGTTCGACATTAAATCAACATAAAAGTTAAAATGGGTAAACATGTATGTCCACGTTTATCTAAAACTGGAACAACATACTGTACTAAATCGAAAAGATATTGACCCTATTATTGAAATGATATAACCGAATACAAAAAAATAACTATCACAAAAACTTTTGATTGTAGATTAAATCAAAGTTCACGATCAAAGGCGAATCAAACTAAAAGCGCTATAAAACTATGAAAGTCAATATTCATTCGTATTAGTGAACGTATTAAGAACATTTTATATAATCTGTGCTAATCAGGCTTATATATTTTATTGCCATACCGAAAAGATATTATGATTAAAAATATATTTTCCACGCGGATTTAAGATTAAGAGATATAAAATTGGTGAACTATACTTTCCTGTGTATAATAAATCAAAATGGCTGCCAATGCTTCAGAACATATACCATAATAGTAACGGTTAGTAGTTCTATGTTTCAAATAAAGAAGGTGTCATAATATATGAATATTATTATCTGCCGCTACCGAATTCTTTATAAGATAGTGCAGCTTTCATATAATTAAAGAAACAGATTAGTCAAATAAACACTATTAATGAAGCTGTTATGTACTTTCTCAAACAAAGTGGCACGGCTTTGTTGGATGCATGTAGCGTAGAGTCGATTGCAAATTTAAAAAGAAGGCTCACGTTTACCGGGTCAACTGAAATGGTTTTGAAATGTAAATTGCTAGTTATGCCAGTTTTGGATGTAGGGGTTTTCACACGCTGTTCTTTAGATATATTTTAGTTTTACTTAGCACCTAAGAGTAGTTGTATAATACTACATAGTGAATAACTTGGTTTTTAACTGCAAAAATATTTATCAATTCCGATTTGTATTTCTTGAGATTAGGGCATTCAAGAAGGAATCAATTCTACCATATTAGTACAGACAATGATATTATAAGTCAGTCAAAAGGGTGCAGGTAGCTTACAATACATTAGTTGCATATCAGGGGGTCTAGTACGAGTTTGCACTGGATCGTCACGATCGACGATAGACTAGTCGACGGGAAAAATTGCCATACATTTTCTAAATGCGCCCCCTATCGATTGCTACTCTCCTCTCGCTACGTTACTACTACGTTGCTACTCTCGCTTTTGGAAAATGTAGTCTATCGTCGATCGTGACGATCGACTGCAAAACTCATACTAGACCCTCAGTAAATCATCAGAAATGGCATACTAACGCACACTTCATATTGTAATATCACACAACTTTACGATTAGGCGTTAAAGTAGGATGGCATGGTTGACTAAGATTGTTCTTCATTGTTTCTTGTCGTTGCGTATGTCATCATGATATATTTACACTTTTATAATTCAGATTTGCAAGGATACGTATAAAAACCATGTATATCCGTTCGTTTATTCAGGTGCAAAAATCACCGAACGGTATTAAACAAAACGGTATTTTGTTGTTGTTTGCCAGTTTGACACTTCGATTTAAATTAAAACCTAAATCACGTTTCAGTTATATTCGTTTTGGGAGAACCGAATGTATAATACAATGCTTCATTATGCTTCCGTTACGTAGACCACATGCCATGTCATCCGAAGTATTGTGGTTGATGAGATCCGTGGTAGGGTTGATGAAGTGAGTGGCAAATCATCCTTAAATAAGCAAAATTGACTGCACGGTTGGCGTAGTGGTTTAAGCGGTCGCCTCACCGCGTGACACTGCGCTGAGTGTTGTGGGTTCGATCCCCACACGAGACAACACTTTGTGTGCTTCATAAATTGTTGTTTCGAGTCTGGGTGTTCATTGTGTCCTTATTTGTATGTCTGTAAAGTCCCCCGTGACACAGGATTTAGTCCTAGTGCGGGAGTTGTCTTTTATAAAAAGAAAACAAAAATGCTGATGACGTGGTTTGAAATAGATATTGTTCATACATTATGTTATCTCGATAAACAGAAAATAGGTACAAAAAAGAAAACGTTTTTTTTATTATTCAGGACACGTTATACCTTATACTTGAACTAAAGTCCATTCCTACTTGATTATTAACTGGTTGATCTAACATCGTCTAAACAGACAAGAATATTTTTAGATCAACTAGTCAATAGAAATTATTTCATTTTCGATTCTATGAATCTAATCAGTATATAAATTTACATGTGGGATGTAAATACAAACACATGTCATTTCAAATTATTCACATATTTGTAACCGTAAAATATATGCGAATATATCTTCTTGCCTTCGATTAGGTGCGCCATGTGTTTCTCCACATCGCTGTCACTGTGGAGAGGCTGTCGACAGCCTTGGTCACCATGGTCTGTCATGCAGCAGGAGCGCAGGTCGTATTTCACGACACGCCAACCTCAATGATATACTTCGCCGGGCTCTTGTCACCGCTGGCGTTCCAGCCCAACTTGAACCTCAGGGCTTGGCACGCGACGATGGTAAGAGACCTATTGCCTATTGCCTTTATTTGTTAGTTATTTAAGTATAGGAATAATTATTTTAATTTATGTGTAAATAGCCAATTATAGTTAGTATTAATTCAATTGTATATAACCTTACACGAAAATAAAGTACTGCGAATGTTATGCAGTTATTTAAAATTATAATAAAATCCATCAATAAATTACTAAAAATTAAGTGCAGAAGTTAATGAGTTTTCGTTAATTCTGTATGTAAATAATGTGTTAACATAGTCATATTTTTACATATCCTTAAAATATTAAAGTATAGCTATGTTTGTGTTTGTGTCAGATTTTGGAGCAGCTTAGAAGGAATGAAACAAATTATCTTTATGATAAAAATACAGTTATTTACCTAGTTATAAAAGTACTGTGTGGAGGACATAAAATCTTCAACTACTACAAGCGGTTAAAAAGAGTCAATAGTCAATTTTACAGATTTATTGCCATGTGTTAGAATCTTATTTTGAATCATTGTCGCCCTAGCGTTATCCCGGTTGCATCCAAGACTTACACGCCTTGGATCCCGAGGTCCGCTTACTCGTCTAACCAGATATGACAGAATATCAACTTTTCCACAGAGCGACTGCCCTCTGACCTCGGCAACTCATAGCGATAGGATAGCGATATTCCATGGTTAAGACCAGTATCAGTTTATTTGAGGGTACTTACTCCCCGTAACGACTGTCAAAGATCTTCATGACAGCACGCAAAATACGCGCCAAGACGTGGAGTTGCGGAAACAGCCCGTGCAATCAAGTATCTTCATGACAACCGGGACCGTCGGTGTAACGTGCTCTCCGAGGCACGAGGCAAACGATAATTAACAATTTAGAATCTTATTTTGAATTTCCTCATTAAATAAAATGAAACACTCAAAAGAACATTTGAACCAAATTAAAATTGTTTTGAGCCCCCATTTCGCGCTATTCACATACATTGCCCGAGTTGGTCGTTCCGAGTCGAAACGCACCGACCACGCCCACGCGAGTCGTTCACCGTTTATTGGCTACCCGTACGAGGGTTCCGTATCACACGATATTAGGCGATTTTTACGCCCGGACCGCAACCACACTCAATTGAATTACAATGCTCGATATACATACATGATACAATGTAAGTAGCTACGTCTTGAAGGAACGCTTTTGAATTCTGCTACATATTCACTGTTATGAGAAGTTGGATACAAATGGTTTGAAATACTACATGTATACTGTATTAATCCTAAATACGCACACTTATTACCATATTAATAAGAAGATTTGATCCTCTCACGCATCTAAAATTTTATATAAAATCTGCTGATACCTACAATATTTTAAGGTTTACCGAGACACTACATTAAAAATAAATAAATCGCTAGAAGTAATGTCTGTTCGTTCTTTTATTTATGGTTTATCTTTATTTAAAATTACTACAGAAATAATACGGACGTATGAAAGAGGATGAATGACGGCAAGTTTTGATGGATGCTGTGAGGGAAGGGGACGGGAAGTAACGCTAACGCAGTTCCCGCTCCTCCGCCATTCAATGGGATCGGATAGAGGAAACCATGGTGGTTTTAGTGAGTAGGTCCTAGCGCTTCTTGTCGGGGAGTCTCACAGTCCCCCTTTAATTCCGGTCTAGAGGACCCAGTAAACCGGAAGTTTCCACCATACGTAAAAAAAAAGACATGAGCCCTAATTCTAATTCCACAAGCAATACAGACAAACTCCATATGCAACGTGGTTTCGCTCCATCTTCTTTTTAAATTAATTTTAAATTTGATTTACGTGTACTGTTTGAATAAGATGTTTAGTAGAAGAAACATTTAGATAAAAATAATAGGCTACATATGAATTTGACAATCAGATCTTAGTGCCTATATCCACTTATTGGATTGACAATTGGCAACAATTCTCAAATAATCAAAAGTGTAGGTATGGGTGTTATATTTATGGAGATAAATAAACATGTTTCTCATATATTGTCATTTTTTATGCATGTATTCTCTTTTCGGTGATAACATATATTTGCGAGTATATAATGATACGCAATGGTTTTATAATATAAATCATTTGCATACTTTTGGCTTGGTTAATCTTAGCCAATATGAGAATTAAGGTAGGTCACAGACACTCAGACTACAGAGTAGACATTTTACATATGAATTTTTCTCAGAAAAGTCGTGAGTCAAATTAGCAAAAATAACACATAAACAACCTAATTAGAATAAATTATTCTTATAAGCCGCTTCCTATTCTCCTATCGGCGGTAGGTAATATGGTCGATGTTTCCATACCATACATTATTTAGTCAGAGAATGGGAACAAACGGAATCACACTTAAAAAAACGCGATTTATTTTTAAACTTCATGCGTGAAATGTGATTTCAATTAATTTTATCAATATTTATGCATACTAAAATCCTTAAGCTTCGATTTTATATCGATGTACCCTCATTCAATCCAATTCGCCCTCTGCCCCGTTAGGTGTACCGTTAATTATCGGATGTTTATTTGAATGCTGTAACGGTCACGCCTTATGAGGGACAATTAAAATGTGACGCATCCGGATCGATTCAGCGATTCGCTGACTCGATGCATCGTTGTCAGCCCGGTGGCATCGCGAACAATCGAGAACTCGATTTACGATGTGCCTTTGACACGGACAATGAATCGGTTCGTTAGAGATGTAGGTGTATGGAGAGAGTACTTGTTACCGAAATGTTTGTTTTCCAATATCGCACGTCATGTTGATTTACGTAAGTAAGTTTTATTTGGGTGCCCTAATGACTAATTCAAATAAGCATCCACATTGAGCTAAAAGGATAGTACAGATTGAGTGAGAATTCCCACCTGTGTCTCAGCTGCGACTATCCATGCGTTTTCTAATTAAAATACAGTTACATAATGTCCAAAACTTCATGCTATTTAAGAATAGTCGCTAGATTAGTCAAGATATAATTTTAGTTAATCTTACTTAAATCAAGTTTGTTGGGTTAATGTGTTTTGGTTCCAGTTTGCATAATATTTTATTTTGATCTTATAAATTATCTCCGTACCTACATTGGTAACTGGTGGTATTAATTACAAACTAATCATAATCTACCGCTTACAATATACATATTTGCAATTCATGAGTGTTAAAAGTAAAAGGGTCGTTCACTTGGATTCATCCCGTTACATCGGCAGCGGTTGCATCATTCTCGCTAATCGAAAATTCTTAACGTGTTATCTTAAATTTCAAGCCTCTCGGCGAAATGAATCATGTTCCAAAATAAGGCACCGATAATCGAACTTCAATTTTGCATGCCCCTGTACAAAGAAAGTACTTTTACTTTTTTGTTAAATTCAGTTTTCTCACGGCGGGACGTGACTCATTTTACTCTCTTGATTTTCGTCGTGTGTTTGGGCCCCTTAATTATGACGTCATAACCACAGACCGCTGGGCCACGGCTAAGCTTTTGTTCTCTTTTCAAATTTCATTTTTTAATTTATTCGCTGACACAGAGGCTGTATATCTTGGTTTTGTCTTTGATGCCAGTTAAGTTAGCCATGTTTATAAATCTGCTTATTTTTGTTTATTATACGCTACCCCAGTATATTTGCATCTACCAATTTATAAATTTATGCATGTTCTGGTAGTGAGGAAAATATATGTGCTGTTTAAGGTGCAAATGACTTGTATTAACATGTGCGTTTCAGGTTACAATAAGTCCGTTTATATATGAAAAAAAAAAATAAGTATTGTAAATAATTTATGAAGCTGTTTCGTAATTTAAACGGGCAATATTTTCGTATATAAGTGTACAATAATTCCGCTTTTGTAGAAATTGTTCCATAAACGGCGTAGCGGGTAACTACTTCATTGTCAGCCAGTACAATTTCAAAAGCAATAAGATTAAAATATTAAGTTCTCAACGATCTGAATGCTTGCAGGAACATTGAAATATTTTGCGCTCTTTCACACCATACGCACAATAGAATCTGCTTTACTCTCTACCTACTGCGCGCAACAAGAGAGACAAGAATTATTCGTAAAATATCGGGACAGATCTGGTATAATTATTTTGAATGAAAAGTGCATTCAGTGCATCTAACCTGCTGACATGCCTAATTCCATAGAAATCACACTTAATAGTGATACTACCTTTCTATAAAAATGTTATAATGCTTTTGCAATTGGTTTTACAACTCCATTCATACTTATTGACCCCTCGAAGGGCAGCGATAACCGAGTGAGGATACCAATTAGAGTACCATGCCAGAGGATATCGGGTTCAAAGCCAGGGCGCACACTGCTGACTTTTGGAACTTCTAAGTGTATTCAATAGTTAATGATGCGCCCGGTAACGGCAATAGGCTCGCCTCCTATTACGTGAGGCCTAAAAATTCCAAGCGAAATGCGGGTGTAATATTACACCTCTGCCTTTCTCTTAGGGGACACAGGCATGAGTCTATAAAAAAGAAATGTTAATGAACGCGCTCGTGCCTTGAGTTGCCTTATCGTTAAAGTGTCAGTCCCAGCTATCATGAATATATTTGGCAGTCGCACACTGCGGAATATTACCAAAAAGATGGCCCAAACGTTTTAATGAATAATTGCATTAAATAAACCTATTGACATTAAGTGCAAACCTTTTGATCTATGAATATTTATTATTTGAAAAGAGGCCGTTGTTTCAACCAGGCGTGAACATAAATACTGACTTTACGATATTGATAGTTTTAAAAAAATAGTAGGATAATAGTTAGTATGTATACGTTAGAGATTAACAAGAATTTAGGTTACGAAAATTTAATTCTTGTTAATCTCTTGAAATTGTCTTATAATTAACAATATTCATAACTAAGAAACATGAATGATCAGATATACAAACGTATCAACATTGAATACCATAGTATCCAATGTTGATACCTAACTTTCTTTAAATATCAGATACTACACTTCAGATTCCTTCATTAGTTAAATTGCATCTAAGGCAATTGCGTATTGGACTTTCTGGACGTTTTACGTAAAGTTGAGATTCATATAAGGGTCTGAAGAAACGCAAAGTCTTTGAAATAAATGTCTTATTTGTAGTTTAAATACGGGGCGTTTTTCTTGTAAAGTCTCTGCGATATTTATTTATATCCCTATTTCTTGACTCTTATGCATCTTCAGATAGATATCAACTTTTTAAAAACCCCTCATCAAAAGAATAACTCAAGTTAAAGACCTAAAAATAGCCGACGACAAAATGTACGCATAAATACCGGGACTTAAAGCTAATAAAAACTAATCATTAGGCAGATATCGGCAGCCAATCTAAAACAAACTAAATACTAGCATTATATTATGATTCGATTTAATACAGCTTATTTCTCGGAATGCAGAACAATATCGTACCATTTCCCTTATTCTTTCTGCTTACGTAAGTAAATAATACTATCAATTTCTAGACAAGGGTATCGGTGTTCAGATTTATTTTAGAAAGTAGTAACATCTGAAAGGAATTATAAATACCTCTAGAAATAGAATAGAAAAACACCAATTATTTACAGTTGTAAAAACAACGAGCGATAACATGCGACTTGAAAATCATCGGTATAAAGCACGATATTTTTGATCAATTTATTATTATTCTTAGGCAGATTATAACAGAATTTTACCATATAAAATATATAAAATAATGCTCAAAAGTTGCGTCATTTATTGATGTTTAAGATAAGTGTTATAAAACTGTTCAATAGACAATATTTTAAAATCACATATTGGGCAGGTTTTTGCAAATATCCCCCCCGTGGGATCTCCACCTTGTCGTGTTGGGAGGGCTCAGTAACCGTGGGTTTCAGGTACACCCACGGTGAAGCTAAGCGGGATCCTGGGAGGGGACGCTCCACGTGGCCTTGGGTGAGGCCTGCGTAGGAAGCGTCCAAATTGCAGGTGCGGGGGACAGTGCTGTCTGTCCCTCGCAGTCGCGGTCGCGGGTGGAGAGGCGTGTCGGTGTTGCGTTGCCACGCGCTCTATCTCCCGCGACCAAATGCGAGCGCACCATTGTTGCGTCGCGGTGGGGCCGCAGAGGAAGAGGAGATGCGGTGTTGCGTTGTCGTCTTCCCTATCCTCTGCGGTCGCTGGGTGTTTTGGCGGCGGAGCCCAACATCTTCATCCGCCGCCAAGTGGGGTTTTGTTTGGCCAGATGGTAAGGTGGGCCGCCTTACCATCTGGCGGGCCAATACCCGTCAGGGGGTAACGACGAAAGCTTCGGCGATACCCGACCCTCCGACACACGGGTACATGCGAAATCTCGCAAAAATCGAGGTGGTTTTTAGTGGTAACACCACATACTTCGGCTCTAATTTCCCCAAGAGTCGGAGATCCGAAGGGATTTTCCACCTCGTAAAAAATAAAAAAATAAAAAAGGTTTTTGCAAATATTCGCCAGTGTGAGTCGTAATGGGGAGTCGGTACCTCTGAATAAACTGACACTGGTCTAAAACATGGTAAAACGCTATCTTACTGGGTGGTGGCAATCAGACGTCAGTCACTCTGTGAAAAGGCAATTTCTTTTTTATTGTCTCACGCCTGTATCCCCGAAGTAGTGTACTGTGTCCCCGGGTAGGCAGAGGTGTAAATATGTAATATTTACACCTCTGCCCACATTTCGCCATGAATTTTTAGGTCCCACGTAATAGGGGGGGAGCCTATTGCCGTTACCGGGCACATCACCAGACTCCGGGCTGCTACTGAGTATTAGGAAAAACCCTTTCGCCCAACCTGGGTATCGAACCCGGGACCTCCAATCAGCAGTTGCATACGCTATGCACTGGACCACGGAGGCAGTCTAAGTCTCTAGAAAAGGCTAATATTTTGTCAAATCTGGTAATACTAGCAAGTGGACCCCGCGCTCCCAGCCGAAAGCTTTGGATGCAACTAGGATGACGCTAGGAACATGACGATGATCAATTATTCACTCCTCAAGTTGCTAAAATACGTCTCATGAAAATGGCGCGGAGATTCATTTCATTATTTTTCAAATCATAATTCAACTGCCTTCATATGGAGAAGATTATGCTTCTTATGTTAATAAAATCGATACGAAGCTCCTTAAGTAGTGGTTCTCGTGTGCACACGAGCCTGTTCCATACGAGGCGTTCAAATAAGGTGACCTGATCATATCTCTTCAGCTTTGATTGGAAATCAATATTTATAAATTATAATCTACTTCGTAAGCCTTTCATATTTTTGATAAATTTTAGGCTTAACAAGAAGACTAAAAAGGTATGTTAATAATTAATATTTTTTTTGTATGTAATATTACACCCACATTTCGCCATGAATTTTAAGGTCCCACGTAAAAGGGGGCGAGCTTATTACCGTTACCGGGCACATCCCCAGACTCCGAGCTGCTACTGAGAATTCGGAAAAACCCAATAACACTTTTGCCCGACCCGGGAATCGAACCCGGGACCTCCGATCAGCAGTCGTATACGCTATTCACTGGACCACGGAGGCAGTATAATTAATATATATTATTTATATTTGTGGCTTCAGACCGGGAAAGTCATGCTGTGGCCAAGTTCTGAACCTCACCCAGTATATAGAAAACGGGTTTGAAGCTGGCGAAGTCTCGGGGGTCGTCTTTGTGGATATCTCAGCTGCGTACGACACCCTAAACATACGGAGACTGCTGTGGAAAGTCGCAATCGTCACTAGCGACATGAAGTTTGTTCGTCTTCTTGGAGAACTTCTGCGGAATCGACACTTCCAAGTCCATATGCTTTCGGATAAGAGCAGGTGGCGCTGCCAAAACTGGACTGCCCCAAGGTAGCGTACTGGCTCCGATTCTATTTAATATTTACACCAACGACCAACCAAAGATTCCAGACACAAATCGATTCATTTACGCAGATGACTCAGCGCTCGCAACACAAAGCAAAACCTTTAAGCAGGCGGAAGCTACTTTATAATTTATTTCGATGAAAATAGTCTGAAACCTAATCCGGCAAAAAGACAATCCTGTGTATTTCACCTGCGTAACAGAGCTGCGAATCGTACCCTTAACATCTCCTGACGAGGCAGCCCCGTTTCTCATTGCAGCCACCTAAAATACCTGGGCATCACTCTGGATCGAACACTAACTTACAAAGCCAACTGTGAAAACTTAAAACAAAAGGTCTCTGCACGCAATAACATTCTGCTCCGATTAACATCCTCAAAATGAGGCGCTGCGCCTTCAGTTTTGCGTACCACAGGATTGGCATTATTTTTCTCTGCGGGCGAATACGCATCCTCGGTTTGGCACCGATCGTCTCACGCCAAAAAAGTGGATATAGCTCTCAACGAAACGTGCCGGAAAATTACAGGATGTCTGAAGCCGACCCCGGTAGAGATGTTATATCCACTGGCAGGCATTGCACCTCCAGCTGTCCGCAGAGAAGTAGCCTCCACCATAGAAAAATTTAAACAGGAGACAGATTGCAGACACCTATTGTATGGCCAAAGCCCAGCCGCGAAGAGGTTGAAAAGCAAAAAGAGTTTTCTCAGTACCATCCCAGCTAGCGACAACAATGCTTCCAAGGCCAGAGAAAACCTATGACGTGACAAATTCCCTCTTGCAACCTTCGTCCCTTTGGACGAAAAACTACCTGCAGGAAACGGGCTTCCTTGGCCAACCTGGAGAGCACTCTATAGGCTGCGTACCCAGGTTGGTTGATCCAGGGACAATCTGTCAAGGTGGGGATTTATAGACCCAAGTACGAACAAATGCGGCTATGGCGCGTCTCCACAGACGATGGTCCCGCAGGCCCGGAGTAGTGTACGCTTGACGACCTGTATGAGGCAATGCCAAATGCCATTCGAGTGGACGAGTTTTGGGCCAAATATATTTAAAGTGTTGCCATCGACACGATAAGTAAGTATATTCGTGGTTTAGTCAAGGCTGCTATAATTATCCTAATGGGGAGACTAACATACTGCTACGCAGAGGGACTCGGGTACAAACCCATGGCGCACATCACTTTTTTAAGTTAAATGCCTATCAAACTATGTGTTAAACTTCGTTAAATCTACGTTACTCTTGGCGGCAGACTAACTGACAGGTGATACCTGACTACCGACTTACGGCCATTTTCAATATTCGATCCATACATGGATTTTGAGATTCGAGATTCGTGTTTGGCATATTTTGTATGGAGCTTATGTCAAAAACGAATCTTAAATCTACAGATCTATCTATAGATCGAATATTGAATTCCGTAGTTAGACAGCCTCCGCAATAAGAGGCCTACTACCAGTAAATTTACATATGTAGCTTAGCCGGGCTCAGCAATCGTCAGTAAATTCACATCTGTAGCTTAAATATTTTGAAGAAAGGATATTTTTTATATTCTACCCCTAAGGAGATTATTGTGGTTTTGAAAATCGGTTGTGTGTTTTGTGTTCGCGAGTTGCCTACATTAAAAAGACGTAAGTGGGTGCTCCTGTTTCACCATAATTATTTTGGGAAGCTAACCAAATGAACATAATTTACTACTTGAGTATGATATCAATAGTTATTTAATTTTCATTAGGAACTTACAATGTGAAATAGTTGCAGCTCCTTACAATATTAAAACGAATAACTATTATACTGGCGATTAAAAAGAGTGGCCATGAGTTTCATTGCCCGTTCGTTCTCGTGGTTCTACCTATTGCATTGCGAACGTGGCAGTAAATGTAAATGTAGAATCAAGCATTGAGAAATTAACTTCAATTTTGACATTTATACGCGTCATTTTGTGACCTAGATGAATAAATGATTTTGACTTTGGTTTGAAAAGCCGCTGATGTAAATCTCTCACAATAAAAATGCTGACAACAGTATATTTGTAAAAGACACATACTTTTCAAAGCAGCAGTATCTTTTGTTATAATAACAATAAATAAATAATAACTTACACGTAAGTAAGTATCAGTAAATGCAGGGAATGCCATGCAGGGATTTTTAATTTTATGTCCTTTATATGTAAGGAATCGTCAATTTTTATTACATCGGTTTGAACAGCAATCATATTTTATTCAAATATTTACTTACGCGGCAGCAAATGCTGATCGTTCGTGTTGTGCGGAAATGTATGTATTTGCTGAGAGGTTAGTTTATACCTGCAATACGTCATTTATTTAGTAATTTATTGCAGTATACTGTCTAGTGTACTATTAATTTATTAATCTTGTCGGATATAAAAGGCTTGCACCGTATTAGACGTATTTAATCATCCGTAACTGGCAAATAATCAGGGAAATTAATAAGAGACCGTCTTTATACTTGTAATTAATTAGCTTGTATTATTTTTTATTCTGATTGTGGTATTGCTTTATATTAAAAGCCTTAATATGACTTAGAATATAAAAATCTAATAATATATAGTTACTGGGTTATTTACAAAAGTAGTAGATATAGTAGATACTTCGTGGCAGTAAAACAACCGAGAAAAAATATCCTGGGACCATGGACATGGGGACCGGGAAGACGGATACAGACTATCGACCACTTGGAACCCAGTCATCAACAAATGCAAACAACGCCGCAGTAACACAATTCATCAGTGTGTAAACGTCATAAGTGTAGTTTGTCGAAGTACCGACAGTGCGGATAGAATAAAAAAATATCAAAAATATAAAACAAGTGAGGATAGCTGCCGAAACCGGCGCTTCACAAGGACGGTGCTGAGCTGACATCAGTCCCTCCGCGACCAGGACCGTTGCGAGCAAGAAACGTAGGAGAATAACAGAGGTATTTATGCCTTGAAATAAGTAAATTATCGTGACTAAGACCCGCTAAATAATATTGTATGATGTATACAAATCGCGAATGTTTAAAATCGATTATTATGTAGAAAATAATAAATTAAATATATTTCCTAAAATGGACAGTCTCACAGGATACTATCACAAAGACACCCACCTCATCCCGGTTGATGTCATGAATGGAATATTCAAGCTGTTATAAATAAATATAACTGTCGTAAGGCGTCCGAAGTAAGTGGCCGCGCGCAGTTCGATCGTAAACCACTGTTACATCTCAATAAACATATCCTTGGTATGTTGGAAATTAACGGATAAGTGAGAGATTTTGTTGGATAACCTAAAGATGTTTTATCGACGAATAATAAAATTATTTGCCGATATCAGTTGATATGACTGCATTGTTTATGTAAATCGAGACAGAATAAAAGAGAGTCTTCTTTGTCACCGTTTAGAACAGCGCCGAGTATTGTGGTGTCGATCTCCATAGGAAATTACACTTTGTGTGATCCATATATTCGTGCTTCGAATCTGGGTGTTCTTTGGGACTGTTAATTAATTGTTTGTTAAGTCCTCCGAGACATAGTATTTGTTGGTAGAGCGGTTGTTTTTCAGTAAAGATGGTAAATAAAAAGAAACTATCTCTTTAATTGTCCGTGTGGTGACGGATTAAGAATACGAAATGTCACCACCCCATATCATCCCATGGGTGTCGTAAAAGCCGACAGAGGGAGCATATTATGCAGAGAACAACACTGCAAGAGAAGGAAAACTTGATACAAACCCTATACCAACCCGTTTGGCCAGCGTGGTATAGTAGGCCAATTCCTCCTTTCAAAGGAGAGGCCTTGTCCAGCAGTGGACTGTTAAAGGCTGATGATGATGATCTCTTTAATTTGCCGTGAGCCAAAAAGGCACTCAAAAAGCTTTAACTTTTTGAGTTAGCAAAGATAATAAGAACATATGTAGATTTTTAGCGATTATATAGAAATATAATCTAGTTTGCTGCTAGTAAGCGGACCTCGGCTGTCTGGAAAAGAATCTAAAGTCGAAACCGAGATGTCACTAGGTTTGTGATGATACGTTATGTACAAGGGAAGGAAAACGGAAACCTAACTCACCTAATGAAGGGAAACAGTATAAATAGATACTGTTAGTTTACGTCGAAATGTCTATCTAAGAAGCGGGAAGTGCCGTCTATATTCTAATACACGTGTTACACTTGTATTTAATTGTTTCTACGCCTACGACTCTTATAACACTATTGCTGCTTCTCATTATTTTAGTTATATTTTAATTAGATTTTTGCTTCTAATATACCACGGTCTCTTACTACTGGCCTAACGAGTAGTTGACTTACTGGCTGGTTGGTATTGTAGGCCAAAGCCTCCTAATGAGTCACAATGCAATCACGATATAGGCTTATGTCCAGCAATGGACTGTGAGAAACTGTATGATGATGATATTGATTTTAGTGATATCATCCTCTTAGCGTTGTCACCGTTGCAACTCGGGGTCCACTTACGAGTCAAACCGGATTTGACTCAATATTAACTTTGCCACAAAGCGACTGCCGCAACCCAAAGGGATAGAAATATTCCATGGTTTAGACTAATGTCAGTTTCTTCAGAGGTGCTGATTCCCTAACGACTATCTAAGATCTTCATGACAGGTGAGACAGATGGCTTAACGTGTTCTCAGAGGCACAGGACGAGCGATAATTAACAATTCAATGCACATAACGCCGAAAAGTCACTGGTGCGCGCCGTAGGTTAAGCCCGATGTGCATGGCAGTCTGTTGGGGTCTCCCCTAGGCTATCGCTGCCTTTTTGTATAGGTTTACATAGGTTAGTGATAAACATTTGAATAAAGGTAGGTATTTTCATTCATTGCATTTTTTACGACCTTAACGATGACACGCTTCGCCACTACAGCGTGCCAAGTAATGTGGGTATGATTCACATACCTACTGCACAAATGAACATTTATCAAAGTTTTGTGCCGCATTTTGTTATTTGTATGTGTTTCTTTATACTTTATACCAAGTACCAAGTGTTACTTTATATATATAACACTTCTTCACACACAGAATTTCTTGCTAGTGGATGCATTTATAAGAAACAGCTAGCGACACTGAAGTCACAAATATATCTTAAATCTCCGAGAAGTGAGAACATGGTCAATGTTGCTTTGGTTAGTCGGTGGTTTAGTGTCCTAGTACCCTAAATTCACATGAATCTATTTCTTGACACAAATAGAGAGAATAGTGGTAGGTACGACATGTCTCGGGTCACCTAAATTAGAACATTGATAGGTCAACTTCCGTTTTTCTCCTACGCATTTTGTTTGGCGATGGCCGAATAAATCCTGCTCTCATTTCTGGTTTTCGTTACTCTGTCTATTTGCTCCTTCTTCATCCTTACTAAGCCTACCTTGTCAGTAAGTTGGATATTTTTCTGGAGTAACTTTAAATACGTGTGTTTATACATTAAAAGCCTCATCACAAAACAGGGACTAAAGACAATAGACCTGGTCTTAGATATTGAATTATTAAATAGTTTTTTGAAGAGGACAGGTATATTTTTATTTTCTTTTTTTAAACGCTTTTGTAGAGTGTCGTTGTTTTAAAAAATTTTGGAGATATAAGTTCCGCTAAATGTTCCTTTTGCACAATACATTTATATACGTAGATAGGAACTAAACTTCAAACTATTTTTCTTTAGTCCATGTTTACATCCCACATATCTGCATCTTCCGATCAATCTATAAAAAGTCTAGATAGTTGGCTTATCGCGTTGATGAATAAGTGTGAAATTACAATACACATAACTCTGCACCCACATAACTTTCATGAGAGAAAGTTAAATGGCAATTACTATACAAATCGCCAGTAGAATTGGCAAGTAACAGGTGGGTTTATTTGCTTCGTGTAACAAAGTTGTATTAGTGTGTAGCTCAAAAGCTAGTGCTTACCATAATAGGGTATTACACCATTTTTTGAAAAGTATCTCAAGATGATCCTATGACTTTAAGAAAGTAGTAGAAAAATTACAAAAAATATATTCAGTTGATAAGTAGTTTTTAAACAACTTTCAAATTTACATTTTAAATGTTCGCGGTTTATCAGACAAAAACGTTGGAAGCCATCTTGCTTACGCAACATAATTAGTAAACAACGTATAATGCTTGCATTTTTGACAGTCACGTGGTTTAGTTCTTTAAAATTCTACTAAGTTTATGACGTCATTTGACGTTAATGACATTCGTCATGGCGGCTGCCATTTTGCGTGATTAAATTACAGATACTAAAACGGAATTCTTTAAAATTGTTTTAAAATTCTATTTATTCATTTTATGAGCTGTAACTAATGTATTCCGTATGTTTTCCGGTAATACTATCTTAAATATACGTTATTATATTTTTTTTCACATGGGGTAAAATACCCTATTGTTACGATGTGAATATTGTCAATTTATGTATTTAGCATAAGCATCTGGAAGGTTCGTTTATATTTTTGCGAAATTTCAAATGATGGCACGCAATGTACACAAATGTAGGCACTGTTCGCTGCCTCTCCTACGGATAGTAGGTATATCAAAACTTGACTGTATTGAAAAAATACCCTTTACAATCCTAGAGACAATAAAAAATAGCCTGATCATTATTTAGTATTAGAAAATTGATGTTTGCAAGATGGACTGACGACCTTGGGATCGTGGGTAGCGGATGGATGCGGGTGGCTCAGGATCGGTCCTTGTGGAGAGCCTTGGGGAAGACCTATGTCCAGCAGTGGACGTCTTTCGGCTGAAATGACGGATTTGGCAATCACCTACTCTACGATAATATTTTTTGTTCGGGCACTTATCATGCTAATGTACTTGATGTATTTGATGATGCATTTAATGTTTGCGCTGGTTGGATGCAATATTCATTTAATATTATCAATAAAACAAGGATATGAAATATTGGGCCTTGTACATTTTATTTTTATTTATTTATATTCTCACGCCTGTATCCCCGAAGGGATAGGCAGAGGTGTAATATTATACCTACATTTCGCCATGATTTTTCTTTGGTCTTACGTAATAAGGGGCGAGCCTATTGCCTTTACCGGGCACATCACCAGTGCTGCTACTGAGAATTCGGAAAAACCCAGTAACACTTTTGCCCCAACCGGGAATCGAACCCGGACGTCCGATCAGCAGTCATATACGCTATCCACTGGACCACACATTTAACTCTAAAAATTTAATATGGTACACCTACAACAACCTATAAACTGCCACCTGCAAGGATGTATACAAGGATGCAGTAACTAAATATTACCTATTTATACCTTTCGTCAAACACTTCAGCCATTATTAGCTTTTACGATTAGTGAGCCAGCGTGCAAGTGAAATAATTATGAATAACAATATTTCTTCATTTTGTATGAGTGTGTGCTGTGTGTGACAAAAGCCTCCGTTTCGTCATGCCTTACCCGTTCGTGTCCTGCAAGAAGAACTGGGATTGACGGCTGAAATGAAGCCCGGTAGGGTTTCTTATGTAAATGCCACAACTAGTGGCCATGCACCCAAGTGGTGACCTCTGCCAGGTTTGCTTAACTTTGCCGATGTCTTACGAACGGCAAGTCATGTCCCGCTATGAGCGCTGCAATGTAAAATTTTAGTTTATAATTCAAATGTAACATTTTAGAAATACACACATCAAAAAAGTCTAAGCAACACATACTTGTGAATTTCAATTTTACAATGTGTTTTCGCATTAAATCCTTAGTATTTTCTTATTTATATTATTTTTGATGCTTTTTTTATATTAAACAACAATAAGTTTTTTTTATTTTTTTAATAATCTTAATTAACAATAATTACGAGTAAGTACTGTATGTACGTAGTACAAAGTAAGGTGCCTAATCAACTGAACTTAAACTAAAATTAAATGGTTGTACAAAAATTGTATAATTTAATACAAAGTGTGGCCTTCCTCTGTTATTGAGAACTTGCTGGCACCGATTATTCGTAGAATCGATGAGATTGTTAATGTTATCCTACGGCAATCGCTCCCAATAAAATTTTAGTAAGTCCATCAGTGTATGGGTTGTTGTCACTCCATCCAAGTCCTTTAAAACACATCTCTGGAGCATGTCCTATGCATGCTCGATGGGGTTGAGGTATGGCGATTGTGCAGGCAAAGGCAATACCAGGATGTTTTCCCTTGCCAAGTACTCCCGTGTGTGCAAAGCTGTATGCGAACGCGCATTGTCATACATCAACATGAAATCGGAGCCGAGCGCTTGTGCGAATGGACGGACATAAGGCCTTAGAACATCCTCAACGTAATTTACAGCTTTTTATGGTACCATTTACAAAAACGTGCTCAGTTCGTCTGTTCTTCATAATACCCGCCCATACCACTGGTGAGCCGTTGTATAGATGCACTTCTTGAACACACCTCAGTCTTTCAGTATTTCCAGGACGACGGTACACTCTTACCCTTCTAGTATCAGGCTTGAAACCAAATCGAGACTCATCGCAAAATAAATTTTTATCCCATTGTTCCCGGGTCCATGTAATGTGTTCCCTACATCATTCATTTCGATGAGCGCGATTTCCGTGACGTATCGGTGGGCACCTAATTGGCCGTCACGCTCGTAGGCCATACTCATGCAGTCGATTTCGCACAGTTTGGCAGCTAACAACCACTTGAATTTTGTAGCCTTAAACCTATCTCTCGGGCAGTTAACATCGGCTGGCGTATTGCAGTCAGTTGTATGTATCGATCTTGCCGTGTGGTTGTACGCCTACCTCGACCTGGGTGCTGCTCAGCAGGATCTCCCGTGTTAGTGTAACGCTGATGAAGACGGCAAATAACGCTTCTGTTGATACCAAAGTACCGAGATACCTGAGATTGACTTCTTCCCGCTTGCAACATCCCTACAGCTCTTTGCATTTCATCTGCGTTCAAATGACGTCGCTCCATGACGTAAAAAATGTCTCAAAATCCAAATATGTTCAAATCTTTTTCAAATTATTGTTTGAATCATAAAATTGATACAGAATACCACAGAAGAATAACTGAAGCATGGAAGGAACGATATTTTTAAGAACAAATTGAATATAGCTACACTCTTCACTCATATGGTAAATTAGAGTTGCCAGAAGAAGATGGCACTATGTTTGTCAGTTAGGGCTAAAGACAATTTGAACACAAATATCGTAACTTTTTAATTTAATAGTGACTGAGCAAATCCGCTATCGATATCGATTAAAGTTTCAATATAGGTTCAAAATCAAACGGACTTGTAAAGTATATTATTTATATGTTATACATTTTAAATTCCGTAACTTTATGTGCACAGCAGTCAGAACGCTAGTTGATGGACAGTCTTTAAATAATTATTACAGAAACTTGCATTTTTAAACTGAACTTATATATTTTTGTTTCAAATGGGTACTCAGTAGCACATAATCTTTCGAGGCGTTATTTTCTAATTTTCATGGTATTTTTCTTTACGCATCAACAGCCTTTTCAAGTCCACTGCTGGTCTTTAACCTTCCGTGGTGGAGGTTTGGCCTACTATTATACCACACTAGCCAGACGTATTCGTATAGGGTTTTATTTCGAGATTTCCTTCTCTTGTTTCTCTTAGTCGCCTCATACGACACCCTCGGCATAAATGTTTATTTATAGTTACTTATTTATAGTTAGTTTTTCAGCTGTAATGAAAGCTGTAAGTTGGATTAATAAATATTAAATAAATAAATCATCACTTAAATAATTAAATAACACTTAAAAAATTAAAGTAGATAAATCAGACAAAACCTTGAATAGTGCCCAAAGGTTTGTTATTAACAATAAACACTTTATTGAAATTTTCTCGTTACATAGTGTAGGTCAACAAATCTATGTGTAAAAAATGTATGTGCGGGATCGGACACTTTTCGGTCATACATGTGACACACAGAATATTTAGAGAGAAAAAATTGTGGCTAGACTAGCCCTTCGATTTTATCTTGGGATCGGCACATTATTAGTCCACTAGTCGAACAAGAACAACCAAGTTTTGGTCTCTGAGTAGATGACATTTTACAAAATTTCTTTCAATTGAAGATTTCCTTATTTTGATGCATATCCACTCAGTAATCGTGACTATGAAAGCAGACAATTCTTATCAAACCTTCAAATTACTGTCCTTTAAATATTACTGTCTTTGTAAAGAAAGATCAGAATTTTTCTATAGGTGCATTAATTTTTTTTGTAATATGATGGATTCTAACAAGCTTCGGAATGCATTACTGTTGCTGATAGTTTAAATAATAGCAAGTAATTATTTAAGCACTCACACTGATATGTTTAGAAGGGAGGAGCCATCTGTCATTAGTATAAAAACATTCCGCAGTAAAATGCTTGGAACAAATTCTATGGTGCTTTCTAGGCACCCAATTTTCTCCACGACATACTGCAGCAATCCACTTATTTTATAAATCTTTATCACGTGCACATATAATCTAAAAAATAACGAGGTAAAAATATACGGTGGATAGACATATCGATAAGATTTTTTACAACACTTGAAAAGTCGATATAAATATTATACGACTAAATTCAAAATCATGATAGAACTGTTATAAAAGAAAAAATCACTAAGGTTATATAATTTGATGGCATAATATTGTCTAAATTGTATCTTACACGTCAGTTGACTGTGTTCAATTTGGGAGTACTAGGACGGTCTCTATGTGTATTATCCAATCTCTTTGCAGAATACTAAATTTTAATAAGCAAAGAGAAAGCTATAAAATTCGAACAAATGCATTCGCTTTTGAATTTGTGAAAAAAAAAAACAAATATGATACTCGATTTTTTTTTACAACCAGCCAGTATGTCCTTTAGATCAAAACAGTTTACATAGGTATTACCTACTTGGTAAGAAATTATATAATAATTGATTATGTACTAATTTGAAATATTATGTGTTGCTGAGACTTTTTTGATGTGTGTAGTTTCCTTTCTTAAACTGTAATTTTTTTACTCAATATCGACCGATTTAACAAAGGTAATTTACAAAACGGTGAACAGAATTGGTGTTGAAAGTAAAATTGTAAGATAAAGAAAATAATTTTCGATTACAAACATAAACTGCGTTGCAACTACAGAGGCCAGCTGCCGATACAGTGGATTTTTGTAATATCAGGCATTTACCTACTTTTTAAAGAACATGAAGTAAGTACTGACCAATTTCTGAGTGAAAGAAGGAAAATCATGAAATACTTGCGCAACTTGCAGTATGAGCAGAACTATTCATATATAATAAACATTTTATGGATCCACATGTACTCGTACGTACACCTAGGTACAATTTTACACATTTCGTAATCCTTATAATTAGGTACTTTTTGGTTTCTGTAAACAGCATCATAAAATACTTTTAAAAACTTTTTACGTATGGTACTTATCTATCTATAACGGCGCATTCAAATAAATAAATTAACTACAAATTTACAAAAATCGACCACGATCTGCTTTAGTATTACAAAATCATATTCTGATATTAACGGTCCGAGTAGTTCATTAAGCAATGATATCAATAACAGTCTTTGATTAGGTATACTGCATATTTTACTTGGACCAAACAGAACTATGCTCGTTAAGAGTAAAGCCAGTAGCTAAATACAGGCTGGTAATTTTTAGTAAGATGCTACTGTTTGGTAATTGGACGTCTGCGTATTTCTCAAAGGCTGCACTTTGATTTCGCAAGCGGTGAGTTATGGCTGTAAGACGGTGATACGACGTGAGTGACTTATGGCCGGGACTGGTTTCATTCACGAGTCCCATTCATAAGCTAGACTGTTACGCCTTTGTGGCACTTTGTTAACTTGGGAAGCTCTTAAAGTGGCGAAGAGGCGTTTACTTAGGCTTAAAAGCCTGTTCAGACTATAAGTATTTTTTCCTAATGTTATTATTGTAAAATATTTTACAATATGCTAAAGTAAACCTATTAAATTATTTTGTGCTTATACAAAGAGAAAAGAAGAGAAAAGAGGGTTTGAAGAAAGAAGATATATAGAGAGAAAGAGGCACATAATAACACACAAGTCATTTAGACAACAACCTTCACAGAATTCACGCATTTCTTTTTAATCACTTTTAAATCAGATGTGCTGAAATGTGTCTTGTTGTCTACTATGCTATCTTCTTTTCAATATTTTATACAGGTCAAAATAAAGCCGATTGAATATTTCATCACAGATTAAGTAAACCAAACGTTGCATTGCTAATAGAAAGTTCAGATAGCGAGGTCAAATAAAAGCGACTCCAATTATGATATCCTTTAATTAGGAAAGTTGACGCCCACGTCTGGTGTCGGCACCGATGTAGATGGCAGCAATATTTTTCCATTATTCATTGCGAATAGAAATAATTAATCATAACAGTTTATTTTTAATTTCTCTTTGTAGCTTGTTGCTATATTACTCATCGTTACAGTTGGGCGTATAGTTCCGGGCGGGGTTTTCTTGTTAAGTCGGAGGCAGATTCGCGGTTCGATGATTCTCAGAATACTCTGCGATAATACTTGGCGCACAGTTCCCCACTTATTATGTCGCCCTTATAATAAAACAGGGACTAAATACAATTCTAAAGTAAAGTTCCTTCTTTAGCGGTGTACAATTTATCATATACAGCGTCTGTCCCTTAAAATCAATGAATACAATTGGCCATAAAAGTCTATCGAAAAGATTGAATCTAGGATTAATCCTAGATTTATTCTTTTTTCAGATGTTATATAAAGTACTTGTTCTCTTATAAGCGACTAGCTTTCGCCCGCGGCTTCGCCCGCATAAAATTTAATAAAGAGTAGCCTATGTTCTGCCGCAGGTTTCAGACTATCCATATCAAATTTCATCACAAACGGTTCTGCACATAAGCCGTGTAGCATACGTATAAACAGATAATACTTAAAATTTCTTTTGTTTTCATAGTCGTCAAACTTCAGGTAAAGATTAGTATGTAGGTATATTATTAAAGTTATTGAAGAGCTTATATACCTACTGAATAAAACAGTAACAAAAATAAAAATCTGAAAACATTACCACAAAGTACATATTCAGACTGCCCCTCCGCCCAGCTGCGCTTAAGCGCACCAACTAAGTAAGCGCTTTTAAAGCCTCGTATTCATTAGGGGACATTTGTCCTGCGACCTTGTCGCCCGACACGAATTCTACGTGTTGAGCGACGTCGCGGGGGACATCGCCCGACATCGCAGGCGACATCTACGTGTCGGGGAACAAGTCGCTTGTCGACGGTCCGATAGCGTCGACCTTGCGCGACTTTGTGTCCCTCGACAGTTTCCGACGGCATTTGACTTGTGAGGACGTGTGTTGCTATTTGTTCCGTGACTATCCGCGATTATAGCACACTTCGTTGGTCCACACTACCAACGAAACTGTGTTAACACCTAGGCGACATCTCGATCACAATGCCGGTATGTGGACGAGCGAAATGTCGGTCGACATTGTCGCGGGACAGTCGCACGTAAATGTCCTGCGACTGTTCGCGATAAGTCGAGCGACTTTGTCCCCTAGTGAATACATGGCTTAAGCCATGTATTAGTAAAGGTCATGTATTAGTAAAGGTCGCAGGACAAATGTCCCCTAATGAATACGAGGCTTTAATACCGCTGCGCTTTGGTCAATTATATCGTGATAACTTTTAAACTACTACTCTACTTTAAATATTGAAGACAATAAATCTATCAATTTTGAAAACAATTTGATAACTACTCTAGAATGAGCATTGTAAAAAAGTATCAAATTTAATTATTTTTACAGACCACTTTTTAAGCCATGTATTCACTAGGGGACAAAGTCGCTCGACTTATCGCGAACAGTCGCAGGACATTTACGTGCGATTGTCCCGCGACAATGTCGACCGACATTTCGCTCGTCCACATACCGGCATTGTGATCGAGATAAGTGTTAACACAGTTTCGTTGGTACCTATAGCCGCAATGACTACTGAAACTGAGTGTACAGTCGTTTTAAAGATTTCAACCTGCGTACAAATTATTTGTAGGAAGGTGTATTCAATAGATGTTTTGTCATCTAGTCCTATAGTAGTGTCCAGAGAAGATCCTTTCTTATAAGAGGTTGTGTATCTACTGCGTGAAATCTCTCAGCCCTGAAATCAAACAAAAATAAGTTTAAAGTGTATCTACAGGCAATTATGTAAAAAAATTGACAGAATAACAGCTATGTCACCTATATTGAACGTTATCATTCAAATAATTGTACCAAACTTTCACCCATCTATCGAAGATAGATGAATATCCGTCAAGTAATTGTAATTGACCATCACCGCCTTAATATACCTATGTAATGACAAAACAGAGGTCTTCACATACCCATGACCACACGTCAATCTCTCGATTTTGTTCAATAATATTGAACTTTAATGCTGCTGCTTCAATCATCCATTTTTAGCTCGGTCACAAACAAGCGTAGGTGAACATAAATCGTGCCTCATATAATATTACATTTCGCGCGAGCATTGTCTATCTGAGCTGGAGACTCGCCATTATTCTGTTACGTGTTGTAAAACTTTATTTCTTTATGGAACTTTATTATTTTACACTTTAAAACGCGAAGCTTTGTGCCCTTTACGATAGTCCGTGGTGGTCGTCCCGCCTCGGCCAGCGTCCTGCGCAATAAAAAACAGTATATTGTAGCAAAGTGGTGAGTAATCGAACAATCTTTACGACCGTCTACAACTATAATAATGTCACTAAACTTTTTTATCATAAATAGCATTTACTCATCCCATTATAATTTAAATTCCGGATGCCTAAGTTCTGCGTCGAAAAAAACATTCTTTGTAATGTCCAAGTATTTAAATGAATATGGGAATAAAGCTCTGCGCACACGGGACAGCTTCAGATATGTCGTAAAGTCACCGTGTACCGATCCACGTGAGGAGATAGTGCGCCGACGGCTCCCGAGATTGTTGATTTAAGCCCTTTGTTTTAGGGCCACTATGGGAAAGTATATTCACAAATATGAAATAAGACGAATGGAATTGTGAATTCAAAACCTGCCAGATATTGCATTGTACTTGTTGATATGAAATAAATATTGTTGGTAATAAAATTACGTTCGTATTTTCATTTTTAAAACTATAAAGTGTATCTCACAAATTGGCTTACCAAGCTAATGATAGTCCTCACATTTATTGTAAATGCTTGTATAATGATCTGGTTCCGGAGTACGTGAGGCGATGAATTAGACTTTGCATTGTCGTACGTTAAGGTCCGCACGTACACCATGTTACTCGCTCGTACGTTATAATATGAAATAATCGTACACGTCACAATTTTATTAGATGACAAACATTGATACGAAGCAACCAAGATACCTACCACGATATACCTATGCATTCACCCAAATAAAAATGAACGAAATAATGTTGAATCGCATTGCTTGTCATAAAGAAAAATATCTGGAAAATATTGTGGCAGACATTACATAGTAAAGTCTAAAGATACTTTTATTCGCTGAAAACGGTCATTGGATGAAAATTGCTACAGAGGATCGTAGTTTATAATATACACTAAACTACTTTATGTTTGACTTGAAGAGAAAAGAAATATAAAGTGAAATGGAGGGGCCGAGGCAAAAAGACATTGAATAAGATAAATTGAACGACAAGATATTGCTAGCCTCCTTAGTTTACACAATTCTCTAGATATTTTTAGAGATGTTATATGTCCTCTATAAGACCTGTTCTAAAAATAACTGCAGCCTATTTTCGCCAACGGGGCATACTGCTAGACACCGTGTGCCAGTACCAAGAATTACAAGGCTGTTTCTAAATATCTGTAATAGCGTACACGAGAGCTTCGTACCTTTAGGTCCTAGACTTATTATGTCATAAATATGTCTTATTATGTCATTATTATGTTATATAATACAGATTTATTACTTTAAAGGTTTTCATTCACGTTGCTTGTCGTAAGTACATACAGTGAGCAAAGAAACGCAGAGCAATGTGAAGGCACTATCCTGTTACTTGCAGCTTCACAGTTTTATAGTATCTTTATATCAAAAAACCGAAACTGAAAATAACTCATATTTATATCCCCAATTAATTAAAATATTTAGTTATATTTCCCCCGAATTCATAATTACACCATATTTAAACCTCCTTAGATTGATTTTTGCTTACAAAGGACAATCTATGTCCATCTCCAAGGTGTGGTCTATTTCAATATTAAAAATCATTAAATTCGATTCCACAACATAAACATATAAACGCTGTAATATTAGTAGAGATTAAAATGTATTCCTATTTTAAAGGTAATGTCAATATTTATAGTCACTTGAAAGATCAATTGGTATACTCTTGCGTTCCTACACGTAGCCAGTCTATCATTTTATAATGATGGAGATGTCACTTACTTATTACAAACAGAAACATGAAGCTAAAGGTTAATTACAAAGGAATAATCCAAGACAATTAACATGTAAAAGGTTAACAACTTATCGCTATTTATCAATGTAACAATATAGTATTTGTATCAGTTTATACACTAAGACCTTCATTCACGCACAATAGGAACGTTTGCCAAACGATCAGAGACCAAGAAATCTTCATAGCATTATTTTTTATCATGATTTTTTCAATTCCGTCTGAAACATGTTCGCCCTAAAGCTCGAGGTCTTGACAGAATATTAGCTTTTCTACAGAGAAACTGCCGTCTGACCTTATTAACAATGAGGGATAGGGGTATTTCATAGCATAGACCAGTATCAGTTTTCTTTGGACTAATGACTCATAAAGGCCGGGACCGACGGATTAACGTGCTTTCTGAGGCACAGGGCGAGCAATATTTAACTATTAATTCGGTTAGTTAGATTAGGCATTATAGTATTATAATTCGGTTGCGTCACATAATTGTCAGCTTTTTACTATGGCTATACACTCCCCTACTTTGATTGCAAAGTGATGAGGACTGTAACAGAACGGCGTTTGTAATAAAGTCCCATTTTATTAAACCAAATTCAAAGTTTGTAGATTCTTTAGCGCCAGAGCAAGGTTTTGAAATGTGCTTGTAAGGTTTTATTTACCGCCTGGTGTTTAGCATCAGGCGGTAAATTGAAATACTAGTGTGAATGTAAAGCTTAATTTGTCTGTTTTGTTATAAAATCTTTACATATATTTATAGGGAGCTATAGAATGTAACAAGAATTGACAAATGACAATTCAACAAGAGACGTCAAGGAATGTCGTAGACGAAACACCATTTGCAAAATGCAATTGTGCATTATCACGGAGACATCGCTTTTGTGTTGTGTAATCTTCATAACATCGAAATAGCTCTGAATATGTACTAGGATAATTTTCTCTTAGAATTGAAATCGCAACCGGAAGGTGTATCGTAGTACGTGGGTAGTATCCGGCGCCCACAGCTAGCCAGCGTGACGTCACACAGTGCACTGTTTCACACAAAACTCAATGGGCTTAATATTAATATGAATTATGGCGCTTGGTGACGAGTTATGAGGTTAAAGTTGCACGAGCGCGTTGAAATCTATTCTGCGATGGTTGCGGAACAATTTTCGTGTTTATACGATGATCAGAGGGTCTAGTACGAGTTTGCACTCGATCGTCACGATCGACGATAGAACTGTCGACGGGAACAATTTCCATACATTTTCCAAAAGCGCCCCTAACGGAGAGTAGCGATCGATAGAGACCGCTAGGGGGCGCATTTAGAAAATGTATGGAAATTGTTCCCGTCGACTAGCTATCGTCGATCGTGACGATCGAGTGCAAAATTCATACTAGACCCTCAGTAAACATGTTTGCCAAGCTGCTGTAGTATTTTGCCCGGCAACCCATCAAATGATAAGTGATAACCCTGACTTGCCCGCAATGCTAGTCTCTTACCTATATTAAATAAAACACGAGGTTTTAAACGGATATAAAAGAAGTTAAGGATAGACATTGAATCACTCTGGTGTGTCACTGAAGAAAAAAAATACGGGGTGAACTTAAAACATTAATATCGATAGATTAAATTTGTTTTTTGGTTCGATTCCCGGATCGGGCAAAAGTGTTACTGGATTTTTCCGAATTCTCAGTAGCAGCATGGAGTCTGGTGATGTGCCCGGTAACGGCAATAGGCTCGCCCCCTATTACGTGGGACCTAAAAATTCATGACGAAATGTGGGTGTAATATTACACCTCTGCCTACCTCTTCTGGGATACAGGCGTGAGCCTATAAATAAATAAATAAAATAAATTAATTTTTACTAGGATTTCTTTAATAAAGGTTTTCATTCCTGGCAGGTGTCCTGAATATTGGTATACTTGTATGCTCATAGGAGAATTTATTAAATGCGACTGCTGACTTGCATGACCTATTTATTTCGTGCTTCTGCAATGATATAATTTCCTTTAAAGATGATCTATGGATATAACCATACATACCTTATTTAGATTATGCGTCGTATATTGGGCAACAAAAGTGGGTACTTTTGTCCTCAATAAAATAATGTACGTGGAGTATATTGTATCTACATAATATACCAAGATCATAAAAGGGATTGGATTTTAAAACAAGTCGCCTAAATTTGAGGGTATTGGTGGTGTATTGACAAGAATTGAGAAAGGAATACTGAAATGGTTTTGGGCTTAAAGGAGTTAGTCTTAATCCTCTCAAAGTAATTTTGGCTGCCGGAGTTGCATCTAAATATTTTTTAAACAATTTCTAAAAATTCTTAAATATCTACTTTGGCAATGATGTAAAACGGAACGTAATTTTTATGCTTTAGTACAGTTTTTCAAATGTATTTTTTAGGTTTTATGTGAAAAACGTGAAACGAAACGCAACCCGCCATCTTGGATGGATGGTATTGACAGCTAATGTCAAATTTGTGCGTCATTCCTTTGCTTTCGAGTTTCGAGTGCCTAGGGTTAGGTGCGACTGTAATTCAAGTAACTAAATAGGTTATGTTAGGTTCTCTTTTGACCCTTAATCCGAAAATAGGAGCCCTGCGAAGCAGGGCTCCGTCAACCTCAGTTTATTAAACTAGTGTGAAGAATGTGGAAGTTGGCAGTGCCATACACACCGATGTTTGGAGAGCATATAATTTATATTATTTTTTCTAAGGAATCCAAGCATTTCCGGCAGGTGCAAATGGTAAAGACCCCGACCCCTCCCCCCTCCTCACCCCAACCATTCACTACCCCTTAAAATGGCGACGTATTTCGAAATTTTTACGCATAAAAGTGCTATACCGTTTTATCATCCTGGATTTCGAAAACGGCTTTCTACACCCGAATTTTTACCGTATAGGTATAAGCTTTTGCGCTTAGGTTAATATACTAGGATTCTCAAGTAAGTATACTCAGTTTTCCTAACGATTATCCTAAAGATATTGTCAATTCCACCACAGTTGGAATTGCACAATATTAGCATTTGTCAATCAAAGAGGGCTTCTAAATAGATGTTTAAATTTTCATTCGTGTATTAACTACGTTTATCCATACATCTGCTATTACTAGAATATAATGTTCTTGGAATTTGGAAGCCACATTGCAATAATTTTTTAATGAAATAACTTTCAGAACTTTGCAATTTATAGTTATGATTTACAAGCATATGACGTAAAGAGCAGAGCTGTGACTGATAAGTATTTGCATTTTATGGCTACCTTTTGGTACTATTACGCCAAGCCAATTTATCCTGGAAATAAAAATACGAAGTCTAACCCCCTGAAAGACTACAAAATCCTTCAGTATTTATAAACTATTAAAAGCTCCTAAAACTAAATCCATACTGAACTGTAGAATGAAATGCTCATACAATACAATAGCCGACACACATCGTACTTTATTCACGTCTTATTTCAAACATCTTACAAAACGACTTGTGTCTTACAAACTGCCATCCTATTTTATATCTTATAAGCTAGACCTAAAGTTCAAATTCAATACTCATTTTATAATCCAGATGGTCGTGTAAAAAACACGTAAAGGAAAGGCTTCATATTTCATCTAATATGCGTCTACTATCGCGACAGTGTCCCAGTAGTGAGCAATAACCAAAGCAAAACCCACTAAATCGTTGCCACCTGTTCTCACTGTGATAATGTTAATAATTTTCTTCTGACAACCAAATATTAAAACTCTACCTAAAGATAAGGATGTAAAGTTCAGTTTTCCTAAACATGTACTTAAAAATAGATGCAATAAGAAAATGTATTTTATACACATAAGGATTGAGTCCTGTTTAGATGAGAGTGCGTGGAACAAACTCAATGTAGGATAGCTACCCACGTGCTTTCATTCGAAGGAAATCCATATCTTTGTTTTGTAATGAAATTGTTAGTTTATTTCTTCAAATAAACGACGTGTTCGAGGGGGCAGTAGTCTTCGGGTATATCGATATAATACGCGGGTGGTCTGTCCGTTTATTGGTCTAAGATGTTTATTATCGCGTGATCGAATGTTACTCGCTTGTTATTTCTTTATTTAAGCGACGCGTTGAAGATATTATCCGTTTGATATTAATATTGTTATAAGTATGTACGTGACAGCAGCTTTTATTCTAGCTGCGGAAGTATTAGGTTTCTTTGTATTTTTTGTTATGAAAGAAAGTGTATTAAGCAATGTGAAATACGAGTAGGTAAGCTTAGTTATTAAAGGGATAACATTTTCTGATAGATATACAAAGAATGTATGAAATATGAAAACAGTCATGAAAGTAATTGCCTAGCTTTTGCTCTCGAACTAATTAAGCTTCCATTTTGTATTACAACTTCTGCTACATAGCATACTTGTCTTATATTTGTGAACCATTATATTTCGACCTCCGCTCAGCAGATAGTACCACCTATTCACCAACAATAAAATACCTACACGCAACAAAAGTCAACTAACCGGATAAGTGGGAGAGCTACGTGCAGTGTGAAAACCGATGTGATGTGTACGCAAGCACTAACTAATTCAATTAACATTTTTAACTAAGCACAAGTATTAGAAGGCATGGGAGAACATTTTGAGTGTGTACACAAACATTCGCTTGCACTTTATACGTCCCGTTACAATGAGTACTACACGCCACAAATTAGAAGACACGGTTGTCCGCTGCATGGTATGAACACAGGCTGCATTCTAATTTGTTTGCATTAACTTAAAACAAAGGCCTGGTTTCGGATTTGGATTGCAGAATCCTGGATAAGGATCAATGAATGTATTTTGAAAACAGGATAAAAATTGTTTGTATAACATTTACAATAAATACAACAACGACGAAATATCCAATTCTGAAAACGTTCGTATTTTTGTAGGTAATAACATTGATGACAATTAGATACTACTATAAACGACATTCGTATCGTATCATACTTTTACTTTGTCGCGTAGGGTTGAAAATGCTACGATGATTTTTCGATTCTTGTTCAAGTGGTTTGCGAAATTCGAGATTCTTAAGTTCGTCATCCAAATATCAAATATTTAAAAAAAGTCTAGTCTTTAGTTAGTTACCCTTAATACTGCCGTGAATAAAAAGCTTTTACACATTTATTCAGAGTAGGAATCGTAGATGCTTTTACAGTTTGTTACATGTATCGAACGAAAGGGTTTTCAAATCCTCGTCATATGCTTCGTGACTTTATTTCAAACTTTTCACCAAATGTATTGAAAAATAATGCTAACTTAACTTATTAAAAGCTAATATTTAGAAATAGAAATCGTAATGTAATAAATGGCGACCCAGAACGGTAATACTTTCGCTAGAATAAGATGGAAGAATTTTCTTTTTCTCGGAAACCATTTTCATCTAGTTACACAAATATTCTTCTAGGAATCTGTTACCTGGCGTCTTACGTTATACTATATTTAGCGTCGACACTGTAGCTACCGACAAATACACATAAGTAATACAAATTAATGTTTACGTTCATGTACTAGTCTATTCGTGTTACAATATCTGTAAACAGATTTTATCCATGAATCTAAACTATAATATTGTAAATGCGAGAATTTGTCTGTCTGTTACGCGATCACGGCTTAACTTTTGAAACGCTTTTGATAAAATTTTGTGAGCAGATAGTTGACAGCCGGAGGTCAAAAATGTTTCTTTTTTTAGTAATAATCAAGGACTAAGCGACTGAAATCTGGACGATATTTTGATCAAAATTTGGCGTACTAATCGTATGCTATCTGGTTTTACAAGTAATGTACCTACTTTTATCGACATACCGTTGCGATCGAAACCGTGTACAAAAGCTTCTTAAAAATCTTTAACTGACTCATATATTTTGACTCACTCATTAAAATAATTACAACGTTATATAAATCACGTAGCAATGAACATCTTATTAGGATAAGCTGATTTATTTTTACTTTAAATAAAAGGTCGGGCTTGCACGTCAATTCGATAACGGCAAATAAATTTTATTAATCTCATTTGCATTCTCCATTATCTTGTTACAAGCATTGCTTCAAATACAAAAAAAAAATATTTTGAACAAGTGCTTCAGCAAAACGTTTCTTGCGGTGCTCACAAATTTGCATTTACAGATGTATATAAAATTAAAAAACCGGCCAAGTGCATGTCGCACCACGCACTATGTAGGGTTCCGTAGTAACCATTTCCCTTTGTCCTAAAATGGTCCTAAAGATAAAAGGACTCGATCACAATAATTATTCATTTTAACGCTGGCAAATGTAAGTTGAAGCTTAAGTTAATAGATTATTACTCGTTAATTAGTGAAGCCCAAGGCAGCGATAGCCTAGTGGAGATACCAACGGACTGTCATGCAGAGGGTATCGGGTTCGAATCCACGGCGCGCACCAATGACTTTTCGAAGTTAAGTGCATATTAAATTGTTAATTATCGCTTGCCCCGTGCCTCGGAGAACACTTTAAGCCATCCGTCCCGGCTGTCATCAAGATCTTTGACAGTTACTACGGGGAGTCAGTACTCTCAAATAAACTGATAGATAGATAGTCTAAACCACAGAATATCGCTATCCCTTTGGGTTGCGGAGGTCAGACGGCAGTCGCTCTGTGGAAAAGTTGATATTGTGTTATATCTGGTTAGACCAGTAAGCGGACCTCGAGCTTTAGGGCGTGTAAGTCTTGGATGCAACCGAGATCACGCTAGGGCGATGAATAGACTAGTTGACGAAAAAAATTTTATAAGTCCGTCCTTTAGATTATTCAAAAATAAGCGACACGTATTTTTTATTTGTAAATTAAACCAAAAATGACCAAGATATAGCTCATTAAAGTTACGTATAACGTCACACCGTGCTGCATTTTTTCGCACTAGATGACGTCACACGTAACTTTAATGGGCTATATCTTTGTTATTTTTTATTTAATCGAAAAAAGAAAAAATACGTGTCCAATATTTTTTTATAATCTTAAATAGGACTAAATAAAATGTAATTATTTTGACCCTGGAAACTACCCTATTAGTAAAGCCCAATGACAAGGTATAATTACCATTGAAGGTTAATTACTATAAAATATATGAAGTTTACACATACCCAAATACAACGGTTCAGAAGATAAGTAAGTAGTTAGGGACAGAAACTTTTAAACACTCGCGTTGCAGGTTTAAGAATATATTTTGCCCGCTGCTTCGCACGCGTAAATTACGATTAGATAAAATATTTTGTATAAACACCCTCCTCAAGGAACATACATGCTAAATTTTACCTTCTTGCGCCCAGTAAGTTCGTTCTGTAATGTGTCTGTCAGTCAGTCAGTAACGAAAAGATTTTATATACACAGATTGAAGTGATTCCATTGAAAAAAATAAAAGTTTTTACACAAACTCTGAATCCCTTTTCCACCCTCTTAGGGGAAAATTTCCAAAATAAATTTCTTTGTGTTTGCTAACGTCATTTGCGGATCCAATAAACAAAGTATGAAGTTAATCTTTTGAAAGCCTAATGGTTCTATGCAAATTATGACTCCTATTTTTATCCACTTAGGGTAAGAATTTTCACAAAGACTTTCGTAGTGTTCACTAACTTCATTTGAGGAACTAATAGGTATACAAAGTTTAAAGTTAATCCATTGAGGGAATAAAAAGTTTCATACAAATTCTGACAACCAGTTTGGGATTAAACTGGTTTTGGGGAGGAATTTCCAAAAATCCTCTCTTAGTGTGCCCCTACACACCTCAAGGAACATATATGCTAAATTTCATCTACTTGCGTTCAGTTGTTTCGGCTGAAGCATGTCTGTCAGTCAATCAGCAACGCAAGGATTTTATATACAGACAGATTATACAAATAAATAATAACACGGAGGCATTTAAATAAAAAAAATATTTAACTGCTTCCGTGGTACAGCGGATAGCGTATGCGTCTGCTTAACGGGAAGCTTGAGTTCGATTCCCGGGTCGGGTAAAGTATTACTGAGTTTTGCCCAATTCTCAGTAGCAGCACGGAGTCGGCCAATGTGCCCGGTAACGGCAATAGGCTCGCCCCCTATTACGTGGAACCTAATATGCAACATGGCGAAATGTGGGTGTAATATTACACCTCTGTCTACCCCTTTGGGGATACAGGCGTGAGACTGTAAAAAAAAAGTAAACAGTCTGTAATCTCAAAATAACTGTATTGCATATTGTTGCTAACCCGTTTCCAGTAACCCAATGATTTATTTAGATTGTTTTTCTGTCTGTCTATTTATTCAGGGTAATCTTAAAAATGGCTGAATCGATTAAGATGCGTATTTTACTAATGGTTCATGAAAACTCTCGAACAAACTATGAAAACTTCATTTAGGCGTAGCTGCTAGCAAAAGCTAGTTAAAATTAAATTAGTCAAGTATTCCGTCGCAGTAAACATTTGTATATCTCAGCGACATTATTAAAAAATGTAAAATAAATTATCCAAGTTCAAAAACCCTTTCTTAGTATTTTAAATTAATGAAAATTAAATGCACATCAGGGACGACCAAAAAAATCAAGTGAAGGAATTAAAAGTTTCATACAAACTGGGACCCCTTTTTGAACTCTCTATTTTAGTGGTGAATTCAATAACGTCACTTGAGGAAGTGGTATACAAAGTTTCAAGTGAATCCATTAAAGTTTTTTGTTATATTACAAAATAAGGCACTAACGGCATTTGAGGAACCTATATAAAAAGTTTGAATCAATTAAAAGTTACATACAAACTTTGACCCTCAATTTTACGCTCTTAGGGGTGGAATTCCTAAAAAAATAATTCTTAGTGTTCACTATTATTATTGGAGGAACCAATAAACAAAGTTTGAAGTCAATCCACTAAAGGAATAATAAGTTTCGTTTCATACACACTTTGAACCCCTATCTTACCCCCTGAGGGCAGGAATTTTCGAAAAACAAATTCTTAGTGTTCACTATCGTCGTTTGAGGAACCAATATACAAAGTTTCAAGTGAATATATTGAAGTTTTTTTTTTATATTACAAAATGGGAGACCCTTTCTTAACCCCTATAGGGGAGTGACTTCGAAAACTCCTGTCTTGGTGTTCACTAACGTCATTTGAAGAACCTATAAACAAAGTTTGAAGTTAATCCAATGAAGCAATAAAAAGGTTTCATACAAATTCCGGCTCCCCTTTTTAACCCTTTAGGGTAAGAAATTCCAAAAAGATTTTCTTAATGTTTACTAAGGTCATTAGAGAAACCAATATACAAAGTTTGAAGTTAATCCATTGAAGGAATAATAAGTTTCGTTTAAACACCTATCTAACCCCCTGAGGGTAGGAATTTTCAAAAAACAAATTCTTTGTGTGCACTTTTGTCGTTTGAGGAACCAATATACAAAGTTTGAAGTCAATCCATTACAGGAATAAAAAGTTTCATACAATCTTTGACCCCTATCTTACTCCCTTAGGGGAGGAATTTCCAAAAAATCAAGTTCTTAGTGTTCACTATCATCATTTGAGGAACCAATAAAAATATAAACTTTGAAGTCAATCCACTGAAGGAATAATAAGTAACACACTTTGACCCCTATCATACCCCCTGAAGGTCGGAATTTTAAAAAAACAAATTCTAAGTGTTCACTATTGTCGTTTAAGGAATCGATATACAAAGTTTGAAGTCAATCCATTAGAGAGATAAAGAGTAACATACAAACTTTGACCCCGTATCTTACCCCTTAAGGGAGGAATTTCCAAAAAATAATTCTTAACGTTCACTATCGTCGTTTGAGGAACTAATATACAAAGTTTGGAGTCAATCCATTGAAGGAATAAAAAGTTTCATACAAACTTTGACCCCCTGTTTTACCCCCTTAGGGGTAGAATTTCCAAAAGTCCTCTCTTAGTGCTACTCTACACTCCTCAAGGAACATACATGCTAAATTTTATCTTCTTGTGACCAGTAGTTTCGGCTATAGCGTGTCTGTCAGTCAGTCAGTAACGCAAGGATTTTATATATTAAGATATATAGTTAGGGACACTTTGCAATTAATGGTTGTTGCTAAATATTTCACAAATGGGTTCTTGAATAGAAAAGTGATAAAAGCAAACCTCTCATAAAATTTAAATATCTACCACAACAACATCGCTTTTTCCTTTAGGTGTATGAAAGCAATTCAAATAAATATGTTTTAATTAAATCTTGCATAGGGTGCATAGGGTTCCCACCAAGAACTTAGGGTCCCAAGCCAACCTCACCTGCAAGTGGTGTACCTGCCGATCAACGGACGAGGCTCTGGCAAACAAAATATCCCGATAAGCGGCAATAGGCTCGCCTCACCTATTACGTGGGATCAAAACACTGGCGAAAAGTGGGCGTTTAATATGCCTCTGCCTACCCCTTCGGGGAAACAGGCGTGAGTCTATGTATGTATATAATTAAATTTTATTTTGTAGTCACAATATATAACTATGATGGATGCTAATTCAATAGTGTTTATAGTTTTCGCGTAAAAACGCGGATGGACAAATGGCCGGCCGGACGGAACATAAAAGTTCCTTGTAAGTTACCACTGAACCCTGAAAGGCATTCGTTGGTACAATTTCGAATGTATGTAAATGACCAGTACAAGATCAAATACAAAAAGATGTTTACTTTTATATTTTAAAAGATTTATCGTAAATTAATTCTGAGATTTTAAATGCAGGCAGCTTTTGTTAGCTTAGCAATGAAGATCACTTATCCGTTATGGATTTATTTCATTCTAATACAACAAATGCTATTGGCATTTTTCAATTCGTATTTACTTTCTGTACAATTGTTTAAACCTATACTAAAATAAGTTCGAAGGTGTAATGTAATATAATAATTATACTGTCAATAAAATGCCTTGTAGTAATAATAAGATATTTAGTAAGTAGACTTCTAGTACAATAATAAAGTATAACTAATTATAAACTTAATTATAAATATGATAGCGGCGATATCCTAGTGGTCTACGTAACGGACTGCCGAGATGATGGTCTCGGGTTCGATCCCCAGGTACCCCGGGTACACACCTCTGACTTTTCGAAGTTATGTGTGTATTAAAAATTTTAATTATCGCTCGCTAATAATGTGCACGGTAGATGGCAATAGGTTCGCCCCCTATTACATTGGGACCTAAACATAACTGGCGAAATGTGGGTGTGTATACACCTCTGCCTACCCCTTCGGGGTATAAAAGGCGTAAAGTTATGTTATGTTATAAATATGATTATAACGATAGCATAGTGGAGAAAGGAAGCTACAATCCACGGTGCGCACCACTGTCTTTTCGAAATCATGTGCGTATTAAATAGTTAATTATCGCTTGCACCATGCCTTGGAGAGCATGTTTAGCCGTCGATCCCGGTTTTCATGAAGATCTTTGACAGTCTTTATAGGGAATCAGTACCTCTGAATAAACTGACAATCGGATATTGCTACCTCTTTGGGTTCAGGAGGTCAGGCAGGCAGTCGCTCCGTGGAAAAGCTGATACTCAGTCAAATCCAGTTAGACTAGTAAGCGGACCCTGGGTTGCAACTGGGATAATGCTGGGAGGATGATTATATTTTAGTTTAACTTTGTACACGTGTAATATATTTTTTTATTAGAAATAGAACAGCCTTAGTTATATATCGAAACATTATGCAATAAGTAGAACAGGGCTACCAATTGATGGTAATGTGTTGTAAATAGATATAGAATTATTAGAACTCTGTGAACTAAATCTTTAGTCGTGCAAGGCGATATTGCCTTTCCGAGTCTGCAGTTCGAAAACTGCACACAATTACAAATAAATTAGGCGTGCACAGACTTCCTAAGTAATATCGTTTGTCTTAAATAATATTTCTGAAAAGATTTCGCACAACGAATACATTATTATGTTATGATTATATAAGTTATGCGCATAAGTGCTCACTTCAGGAGACAAAATATGAATAGAAACTTGTAGAAAAGGACCGACCTAGGATGGATGCGCGTGCGATACTCTAAATCGGTCTTTGTGGAGAGCCTTGTCAAACATAACCTAAGTAGGCCTTCTTAGGTTATGTCCAGCAGTGTAGTTACGATGAGGACTTGACAAGTACGTATCTACCTGAATCTGATCTCGTATTAAATATGTGATTACGTTTAATATGATATATTTCGTGGGGAACTATCTAGACATCTACCACATTTTGTGCTTTTAAAAATTATATATGCTAAGGCCGTTATCTGCAAAAGAAACCAAAAAGTCCCTTTTCAGAATTATTCTTATCTTTAGTTTGCAAAACAATAGAATATGTAAATGTTAAAAATATTTACTTATCCACAGCCAGTATAGTCTGAGTATCATCCTACACACAAATCTGGAGATGTTCCCGGGTAACTCGACAGTTTTAAGTGAGGCTTATAATTTCGGATCACGCTGTATCCGCTTGAGAAATATTGTTAAGCAAACACCCTTTATACGCGCTTATTGCTTTGTTCTTGTTCGATTAGTAAGTCTTTTTGATTTGTTTTTATGTGTCGATGAATTTGTGTTTTTTTCGCTCAAAGAATTACAATGCATAATTGCACTGCATATACTTTTATGGTTAACGATTCCGCGATGATAGGATCCTGAAGGTCAAAATTTAAATAATCTGAAAATTATAAAAATATTTCATGCATTTATAAAAGAATCCTCAAATATATTGAATATTACAACTTTTAGAATAGAGGTATTACTGTATTATAGTGTTTTTTTCAAATTCCATTCAGATCTAGATCATTGAATAGGCAGCAATAGCCTACTAGAAATACCAACAGACTGTCATGCAAAGGGATCGGGTTCGAATCCATGGCGCGCACCATAAAGTTTTCGTAGCTATGTACTTACGTATTGATGGTTAATAATTGCTTGCTCGTGTCTCAGAGAGCACGTTCAGCCGTCGTCCCGACTGTTACGAAGACCTTAGGCAATCGTTATAGGGAGTCGATACCTCAGAATAAACTGACAGAAGTCTAAGCCATGGAATATATCTATCCCTTTAATTTACGGCGGTCAGATAGGCAGTCGCTCTGTGGAAAAGCTAATATCATTCAAATCCGGTTAGACCAGGAAGTGGACCCCGGGTTGCAAGTGAGATAACGCTAGGAAGATTTATTCAAATCATCAAATATAACTAGCAAAAGCTCATCATTCAATATTTTTACTCAATGATTTTTACTTATAAAAAAATATTTTTAAGTCAAATAATAAATTATACTCGTGTCGCAGCCACTTATTGACGTATTACTTTCAAAATAGAGACTATAAAAACAAACAATCTCGCACTAGACATTGTAGGATAGACGTATAAACAACCCGCAACTTCTTTTGAAAAATAAAATAGCTTATATTCTTCGCCGACATACGTAACTTATAAAATTAAATTTGATACTTCCACTGCGTCCAGTTCAAACAATACTTTACAACAACAACAACATAGACTTCAATGAAACATATTTATAGGAATAATAGGTTATTCTTAGTTGCTCGTGTTTGCATTTAAAGGTTATCGGAAAAGTTGCGACAGCACTTATGTCTAAGTTCTACAAACAATTTACACATTTTCTCGTGTGATATCTCACAAAGGGCTAGGCTCAGTGTCTCTAAATGTCAATCAGTATGTATCTTTTGTTTGCACAGAACTATGCGACAGTCGTTCACTTAGGATTTGGACACACTTGTATGTGAAGTATTCTGCTATTTCAAGTTTTGTTCAACACTAATGTAGGTGAGTATAAAGTGTCGAACACTTGTGTGAGTAATTTACTTACAATATCACATATTCTTGAGTATACTAATTTATTAATAGCTTCTATTGAACATATTGGAAAGTTAGATTTAGTCGGTAGATATATTATTTGAATTTTAAAATTGTACAATTAAGACTGCAGTACTTCTGACAGTTAGTAAACCAGTATGAAAATTTTAAGGGAGTAAAGCAAGCGTAGCAAATGCTTATGCAAAATTATTTTGGCCATCATTGATTTTCGGTCATGGCGATTAGTCATAAGCAGAATCTGTGAAAATATGTGTTTTCCACCATGTATTTTCTCGCTCTAGTAATCCGATGGGCATATATTACTCATTCTTGGATAAAATGTCTGTTAAAAGGTACAAAATATAAGCGCACCCTTACAAGTGATACCGAGCCCGCATAAATCATTTCGACACAATTAATGGTTTATTGTCGCCGACTAGTTTGATTTAATTGCCAGTTCAATTTTGTTTTGATAGTGAATTACAAGTTATCAAAGCTTAATTGTTGGGTCGGTTTATGTATGTATATGTGTCAAGCCAAGAGCTACAGATTGACGAAGTACGCTAGAGCTTTGATTAATTGGACTAAAGGGTAATAAAATGAATAAAATATCACTATATTTCAATTCGTCGCCGATGGAGTCGGAGATTGTAGAAATACTTGTATAATTTACACACTAGACATACGATAGTGTCTTCATCTATGTGAAGACGATCATGATTATAATTATGCTCAGCCGTTTGTACGATGTTTTCAAATAAACGTAAAATTATAAGGCTATTAATAAAATGTCGTACGTTCATTATACTATTTTATTCAACTGTTAAGAATAGGTTAATTCAAAACGGGTTTGACTCCTATAGCATTAATTGCGTAGATACTGTAAATAATGGTATCATCAAAGATGTATATTATTATGTACCTATAATCTTGATCGTGTGAATGTTTTGTCGTATTTAGCTCTGCACCGTAAAGTGCTGATTTGACTGTTTCGGCACTTTTTGTGTAGTAGGTAAGTAATGTACAAAATGCACTACACATTTGTGACAGAGTCCAATCTTATCCACTGCATAATTAATCCTAATTATACGTCACCAATTTCACGACAGCCTCTCTCTCTTTAACCACTTATGAACATGCATCATTCAAATGTATTATCATTTCCATATTCTCAGTAAAATCATTTGATTTCGTCAATCTCACTTCACAATAACACTCTAACAACAAAAAGACAGTTACAACAGAATCCGCATCCAAGATGACGTTAGCTAGAAGAAAATATCATTGCATAACACAAACACACGTAAACCACACAGCGAATCATGCATGTTCGACGCATACCAATCTTAGCACAAAAACGCTCAGATATGCGCGACGCAATCGTAGGATCACATCTAAGTAGAATAGATTTCTCGGAGACAATAGAAACGCTGTCCACGGTTGCCCATCTGTTAGTTGTACTGTTGCCATTTATCACTGGACTAAAGGAACAATCGATTAGGCATGTTGACTAAAAAAATTTAGCTAACCAGCTATTTAGTAGTAACGCAAGATACATTGAAATCATAGACTAAAGATTGTCATATTGAAAGTCTCGCTCGGCTCTACGAAGCGATACCAATCCTTTGTCTAGGATTGAAATAAAATTGCTTTTTGAGTATACAATTTTGTAATTCACAATATGAACAAAAAGCTCTCTGTCTTAAAATCCATTGGCAAGTGGCACTGAAAGACTTTCTAGGCATATTTTACGCCATCTTCCTTATGTAGATATTGTTCACATTACGATAAAAGAGAGTTAGAATATGGGCGATAAAAAAACAAATTGAACTTACTTTTAGTCTATGGACGTTAAATGACATAAAAGCTTTTCGTATATTGTTTAAGTAATTTACTGTTACTTTAATTATTAGTGGAAAAATATACAAAATATAAATGCATTTTTTTTCAATAATAGCCTAAGCTGGTCTAGTTTCTATTGTTTCATATTATAAATGCTTATACTTCTCGGTGAATCAACGTCAGGTAAAGTTCTCCGCAATTTCAAAATCGCGCTGGCATGTCCACGATAATATAACAGTTAGATTGGATTACTGACCTCAACTAACACTATCTATTCCAGCCACTGGTAATGACAGATATTGTACTGCCGATAGCAAAAGGCAAGTGCTTTGTATTTTAAGATAATCAGTTACTAAAATGACTTTCGATTTCTGAATGAAAAACTGCATATTGCTTGTTACGTAGATAGTGTTACACTGCAAAAGATTACTATTGCGTATAATGAATGTATTTAAAGTAAAAATATGTCGCGTGTATAATTATAATTATGCACACAATTCGGGGTCTTCAAAGACACATACCCACTGCAAATAAGGTTTTTTTCTTTTCTTTCTACCGTTTATAAGGTACGTAAGAATTTCAAAGATTTTATGAAGTAAAAGCTTTTCATGAAGAAGAAGGTTGTTATTTTTGTTATAGATGCTTCACAAAAATGTTGATTAATGAAAACTTTGACTTACTTTTTTTCAACTTTGAGCTAGAACTAAACTCTTTACTCTTTCTGTCTTTGTTTTATAATATACAAAAGCCTAAAAGTATGACGAAATATTTAATCCACTGTCCATGAAGTTCGTTCACGTTTGCGTTGGCAAAGAACAATATACGATAGCCTTGACCAATAGCTATCCTAGTTGTTTTCTTTAGAAGCAAGTAATGCGATATATTTATATATGGCTACGTGCCTTTTGGAAAATGCGCCGATGTTCTTTTGAAGATATAGCTACTTAGAGCAATAATATAATATCATGTTTCATCGGACGGATTTTATGATGAGAGATTTCTTTAGTGATGTAAGGCAGATAACATAATATAAACATTGTTTTTTTGACGATAGCATTAACGAGATTAAATAGTGCTTATAATGCTGTGTACTTAGCTTTTATTTTCCAGAAAGGGAACCTTTATAAAATCGGAAGCATTCAGGATTTATGATTGCCTTAATGATTCGAAGACTCAGGTCAAGTAAAATATAGAATTTTAGTTCTAGTACTAATAATTCGTCTCATCCGTGCAAGTACCACTCTCAGAGAATATAGACTTGAAGTCTACAGTAGAACTGCATTAATATAGTTAATAGTAATGCAGTTCTACTGTGCAAGTACCACTCTCAGAGAATATAGACTTGAAGTCTACAGTAGAACTGCATTAATATAGTTTATAGTAATGCAGTTCTACTGTGCAAGTACCACTCTCAGAGAATATAGACTTGAAGTCTACAGTAGAACTGCATTAATATAGTTTATAGTAATGCAGTTCTACTGTATATTTTATTTGTAGTTAATTGGTATGGTTATTAGAAGTATGTGTGGTGTGTCTTTGACCGACAGAGTAAAGAATTGTGTGATACGAGAGTGGTGTGGGGTAAAAGAAGATGTAGAGACAAGCATCGAGAAAGGCATGTTAAGATGGTTTGGGCACATGGAGAGGATGGATGACGAAAGACTGACAAAGAAGATATATAAGGCAAGTGTGAATGGGACAGGACGAAGGGGAAGACCTAGGCGGACGTTCTCTGACCAGATTGGAGACATCCTAAAAAAAGGACAGGTCAGAAGTACCCTAAACAGAAGAGCATGCATGAGAAACTTGATGGGAGTGAATGAAGCAAGAGAGGTATGTCAGGATCGTTGCAAATGGCGTTCCGTAGTCTCTGCCTACCCCTCCGGGAAACAGGCGTGAGTCTATGTATGTATGAATACAAAAAAAATCACCAATTAACTACATTGTTAATTGGTGATTTTTTTCGTATTCAAATAAATATTTATAACGTAATTCAGAACTGTACACTAAAAGAAACGCAGCTTTTTAATAATGACTTATCATCAATAAATGTAATAAGTATATGATAATTATATTATAAGCTTTTATTTTTTATTGTTATTGTAGTTTCTCATAAATCCTTGCTAAGGCCGTCCATCTGTGAAACTCATAGTTAGACACAAGACACCTACTTGCTTACATAATATTTCATCGACGAAGGCCGGAACAACATTTTCCTGATATAAATATATCTATATTTCAAAGCTACTAGTTTCACACGGACTACAAATAAACTAATCTCCTTTATATATTCAAATCATGTACCAAACGCAGGCATTCGTTTTTATTGTATCGCTACGCACATTAGCAACATTAAAGTGTTGTGGTTTAGACTTTGACTTACAAGTATCATTTGTTTTACCTGTTATCGATTAGAATATGCATTCGAAAATTTGATACGTGCGTCTTTTGTTCTTAATGGTGAGTTTGTTTTACGATATGACGCTCAACGTTTGTCGTTTATTGGCCAGCTATGTAATAATAATGTGTGTTTATTGGTCTAAGATTTGTACAATGGATACCTGTTTAGTCTACCTTACAAACAAAGCCTGAAGCATTTTGGATTTCGTGAAAAGCACTGCCGCATTAGTAATAAATGTTGGTGTCGTGGAATACTTTATTAATATACTAGCAACGAATACAAATAATACTGAGATTCATAACCTCCATTATTTTGTGGCAGGCACTGTATCAGGGGCTCGGACCCTCAGTAAAATTCTACGAGTATAACTCTACAACTATGAATTTTAAAATACACTTTGCACAGTATATTTAGGTCTTGAAAATGTATTTTCTTTTAATATATCTTCCATGAAATAAAAAATTATCACCCAGCACCATAATCGTAGTACAATATGCTTAATGGATCGATTTCCTCCATGAACTCGAGGTAGAGGTCATAGCGTATCCTGACTTCAAATCAAGGCAAAGAAACCAACGTCGGCAGAGGTGAGGACTACTAGGATATGTGACTGCATTAACATCATCTCTATCTTGCTTTAAAGTTCGCGTAAAGCCGTCGTCCTTTTTCTTCTCTTCAAACAAGAATCATTACGACCCGGTCACGAGATCGGTCTATGCGGCGAGCGGCGCGGCAGGGGCGATGTACAGGGCGCCTTTACTCTAAGGCGGCCGCGCGCTGCGTCACAGTAAACGCGCCATGTACATCGAAAACGCTCGCCGCTGCCGCCCGCCGCTGTAGGTCGTGACCGGGCCCTTAGGCCGTGTCTGGGCCCGTCGAGTAACATATAAACTATGACACTAGAGTTGGCCATACTCCTACAAGAAAAATAAAATAAAATATTGTGCGAACTGCTAAGATTTTTGCATAGCTTCACGCGCATATATTATACGTTATATGAGTATTTACCTAGAGTTATTTAGTTAGCTAAAGTTCAAATAAGTTAGTACTAATGAATCATCAGCCGTGAACAAACTTCACACATTCAACGTATTGTATTTGGTGTCTTATTGACATGAGTATTTTAAGTGACACTTTCACTAATTAACTCTAATTGCATATTTACTTTTCGGCCTCACCCATATCAATATTTTTTTAACCTTGTTGGTATAATATGATAATTATAGTAGACTGGTGGTATGTAGAATTTACATGGAATTAATTGGCGATGTCTTCAAAGAAAGAAAGAGAGATTTATATGGGCATAAGGAGTTGCTAGACGGTGGTCTTTTGTCTTTTATACTGAAAGTACTGCAACTTATACAAGATACGAATTGCAAAAAGCAAACACGATGTTTCGCGTACGTTTGAACAAGTTAACTAGTGTTTCGTTTGTGATATTAATTTATCTCTATAATTTTGTCGATGACGAGAACTGCTTGTTCTAATTGCATTACAAATAATGCTTATTACATCTTTATTTTACCGAAAATACTTAGATCATTTACACATTTACATTACATTAATGTTTGTCAATTTATGTACTGCTATGATTGCTTAGCCGCCCCTTACAACGCTTTGGCTGATGACAGTTCACGGACAGTGAAAGCGTAGCACAGAATCGTGCAAAATCGAAAATCAGGGCGAGGAAGGCCGACCGAAATAAAGGAACAGGTCTAGACTGAAGAAGAAGAAGTTGATTAGCGTCCCTTCCTTTTTAATTTGAATTGACGTCAGCTCGTTGTGGTATTTACTTCAGAGGGCTACCCTGTTTTGATAGATACATGAAATAATTAGTCACGGCTCTTGACCGACTGCCTCCGTGGTCCAGTGGATAGCGTATACGACAGCTGATCGGAGGTCCCGGGTTCGATTCCCGGGTCGGGCAAAAGTGTTACTGGGTTTTTCCGAATTCTCAGTAGCAGCACGGCGTCTGCTGATGTGCCCAGTAACGGCAATAGGCTCGCCCCCTATTACGTGGGACCTAAATATTCGTGGCGAAATGTGGGTGTAATATAATGGGTGTATGTAACCTCAGCCTACACCTTCGGGGATACAGGCGTGAGTCTGAGTCTATTGACTCAGGACAGTAATAGGACAGTAATTCATGTTGGTGATCTTCGACTTTACAAAAAAGTTTTACAGCATGTGACAATCGAAGCTCATAGCATTTGTTACAGCGAGGCTGCCGCCTAAACCACCACACTATCCAGTGAAGCCAAATTTCGTCGTCTTTTTGTAGTAGTTATTTAATAAATAGGCTTACTCATATTATCATCGTTAATCTTAATCGCTAAACAAAGGCACAATCACGTTATAGACAAATGCCTAGTAATTATTTAGTCCAAACGAGTACCCCATAATTCTTCATATTATCATAAGCATTAGCATAATATGTGCGCACTCAATTTTGATCCTATTAACAATTTATGACTACTAAATGTTTACTAGATCTATAAAATCGTAAATATTAATACTGTAATCTCAAAGTCATAACTTATCGCAATGTCGATATGAGTTATTGATACAAAAAGACATCAATAGCCTTCCAGTTATGGTACCGATAAATAGGTTGTAAGTTCAGATTCTTGTTAAGCATTACACAGATTATGTGTTCAATACGTTAAATATGTAAATTATTTAAGGTATTCTAGATTTATTAACAAAATTTATTCAAAACATACAAAGGAGAACTAATAAAACGCATGATAACATGGTTGACAATGCTAACTTATGAAGACTGAAATCAGCACCATGAACCATGGTAACCAAAATGGTTCAAACACATACACATACATACATACATAACGTCACGCCTTTTATCCCCGAAGGGGTGGGCAGAGGTGTATTTCTACACCCACTTTTCGCCAGATATACTTTAGTCCAACGTAATAAGGGGCGAGCCTATTGCCGTACCGGGCACATTTCCAGACTCCGTGCTGCTACTGAGAATTTCGTGATAGAAAAACCCAATAACACTGCCCGACCAAGGAATCGAACCCGGGACCTCCCGATCCCACGCGCACATCTATGCCGCGAGACCAACGAGGCAGTCGTATAGGGTTTGATGTCGAGTTTTCCGTCTCTACGCAAAGATGGTATTTGCATCGTGTTATCCCTTAGTCGCCTCTTACGACACCCACGGGAAGATAGGGGATGGTGACACTTGTATTCTATGCCGTCAACCACACGGCACAACTAAGATAAAAATGGTGGGTTCCCTGTACAACCTTTAGTAAAATGAGCTATATTGTGTAGAGTTTATCCAGGACAGAACGTTTATACGAACTTAAAATATTAATTACGTCTAGGTATAACTATAGGTCTATTCCATTTTTAATACATGTCGGATATAAATCTCCTATCATATAACACACATAATTTTTTTTATAAAGCAAGCGGAAGAATGCCATCGCTTTTTTAAAAAAATCCTACATACATTCAATTTACATAAAATAAAAACATAATCTGGTGAGGAAATCCCTGCTTCTGTATTGTACTACTTATTTTCAGCTTTTAAAGAAAAGATTTCCCTCCCTATCATGGTGCCTTATGTATAACTTTACTAAACTGGGTTATACAAAATGATTGGCTTGCTTCACAAAATACCCTATCAAACCCGACTAATTACATCAATTACATCATGACAATATTATTTACAACCAATTATGAAAACATCGTAGCAATTTATAATAGAATCAAATTAATTGTCTCGCTCGCAAGTTCAATCGTTGAAGGGCACATTTGAATTTACCATTTGCATTCTCAGACTCGACTGTCGATCGAAATTGTTGCGGAGTGACGTCATCAATGATGTAATATGATTCACGTCGATCGTATCAGAACTGACAGGTCGTGTTTATATAAAGGCTATTCAAAATAACAGGCATCTTAGGCATCTGTCTTTTGTTTATAAACTTTTGAGCTTAATGTGATTTTGTTGCATAGTTTACGTGTTCAGTTTGTGCGTTTAAATAACGTGGGATTTAATAAACTATAGGTCATCGAAGTAACTGGTAATACAATATTGTTTACAATGATTAAATATCTTTAAATCGTTTAGTAAATGATTAACAATTCCTTATTGTATTTTAAAGCGTTCATCATCATCAGCCATTTATACTGTCCCATTGCTGGGCACAGGCCTCTTCTAACTATGAGAAGGGTAAGGCCATAGTCCACCACGCTTGCCAAGTGCGGGTTGGCAGACTTCACTTGTCTTTCGAGAATATTATGGAGAACTTTCAGACATGCAGGTGTCTTCACGATGTTTTCCTTCAGCGTTTAGCAAGCGATAATTAACAATTTAATACACACTTATCTTCGAAAAGTGCTGTGGATTCGAATCCGAGGCCCTCCCGCTACCCTCTGCGTAGCAGTCTGTCGATCTCTCCACTCGGTTATCGCTGCTTTATTTTAAAGAGGTAACTCTTGTTAATTAAGAAAGTGGTGCTGTGGGCCTTATGACTTTGCAACTTATGACTTTGCAGTAATTTCAAAATATTTCGCCAATGGGGCTGATGATATGATATTGATGATGTTCGGGTAATAGGCTCGTCCCCTATTACGTGGGACATAAAAATTCATGGTGAAATGTGGGTGTAATATTTATATCTCTGCCTACCCCTTCGGGGATACAGGCGTGAGACTATAAAAAAAATCTAAAGAGACACGATGTAAAGCCGATCCTCGTAAAATGTCAGGCTTAAAACTACTTCCCCCCCTCCCCCCGTGGGATCTCCACCTTGTCGTGGTGTGGGGGCTCAGTAATAGTGGCTTGGTCACCCGCGGTAAAACTAAGAGAGATCCCGGGAGTGGACGCTCCGCGTGGGCTTGGAGCCTGGAGGTGCCTGCACAGGACGCGTCCAAAGTGCGGGTGCGGTGGACAGTTCTGTCTGTCCCTCGCAGTCTGCGGTCGCGGGAGGAGAGGCGTATCGGTGTTGCGTTGCCGCGCGCCCTATCTCCCGCGACCAAATGGGGGCGCACCATTGCTGCGTCGCGATGGGGCCGCAGAGGAAGAGGAGATGCGGTGTTTCCAGGTTGCCGTCCCTATCCTCTGCGGCCGCTGGGTGTTTTGGCGGCGGAGCCCAACACCTTCATCCGCCGCCAAGGGGGTTTTGTTCGGGGCTCGCCCGTCTGGCGAGCCAATACCCGTCAGAGAGTAGCGACGAATTCTTCGGCGATACCCGACCCTCCGACACACGGGTACATGAGGAACCCGGGTTGGTTTTTAGTCAGTTAGAGTCTGACGTCTGACAGTCCCCTTCGCCCTTCCCCCAGGGTGGAGGGACTCCATGAGGATTTTGGTTCAACACCTGTAGATTTGTTTCAACTACACAGCAACGGTATGGTACCAGACAAATATGGTAATATTTATGAATTTCTATTTTACTATATATGCTGCGCCATTAAACAATTAAACCACATTAAGCCACAATATCTTATATGTTTATGTCTAACTTAAAATATAAAGATATCTTACATGTTTATGTCGAACTTTATGACTACCAAGGCCTTATTTTCCTTATAAATCTGTTTATTGTAGTAAACTAATTTGGCAGTCTTAGAAAAGTTTGTCTTGTACAAGCATTATAAATGTTTTGATTGATTGATTCCACATAAAAAGCAAAAGTGACCAAATTTAACGAAAAATATAATTTGTTTCACACCTAATATGTTAGAATATTTGAGCTGTAATATATGCATTGGGACCAATCAGTGAACTTCTAAAACCGATGGCAAACGGTGTCATTGACCTCTGAGATAATAACATGTCTGCTCTTTATACAAACGTGCCAAATTCGGTACCGAAGCCACCATAGATTGGCACAGACATATAAAGAACTGTGTTTGTACTAGACATCACGTCCTCAAGTCATTTTGAAAGTCGTACTTAGTTGAAACATATTGACTAGACTTTAGGTTAATATGACCTACTCATATTTTGACTGCAAATGCATAAAGCAGATTGCATTCAAGAAAGCTCTATGTTTATCTCCTTAACTTTACTTCTTATGTTCTTTTATTAACACATGAGTAGGTTCTTGACGTAATTTGTCTATGATAGGTATACAAGCAATATTTAGAGCAAGACGAGACAAAATATTACTTTCTAAGCCTTACAGATATAAATATAATATAGCTTTACAAGCGACCATTAGCGATTTCATACGCACTTAACTTCTGAAAGTCATTGGCACGCGCTGTGGATTCGAACCCGATATCCTCTCTATGGCAGTCTGTTCAGTTGGTATCTCCAATAGGCTATCGCTGCTTGTTCACATTTAACTTAATTTCTTTACAGGTAGTAGAGCCTTGCTGATTTCTGCATGAATCTCTCTCGGGCTCGACCGGAGAAGTACTACCCTCTTACAGAAAATCAACGTAAAGTAAACTGTTGAACCTATATATATACTGTTGCGTTTCGTTCGGTGAGTGAGATTTCCGGAGGCCCTATCCCCTATTCCTTCTCCCTCATCCCACTCCACATCCTATCCCTTTTCCCAATCCCATGGGGCGGCAACGCACTTGTGACTCCTGTGGTGTTGCTTGTGTCCATGGGCGGCGGTAATTGCTTACCATCAGGCGATCCGTCTGCTCGTTTGTCGTCTATTACTATAAAAAAACGGATGAATCTGAGAAAAGATAAATTTGTTTTAAAGTATAAAAAATACATTGAAGCTTTTAACAATACGGCTTTCTAACAGATTTGTCACAGAGAACCCCGACATCTAGAGTATACGTTCAGGAGGTAATAAGGATACGATGGCGTTGCTGTAAAACCATCAATATAATTGTGTTCATTTATAAGGTTTGTCTGACACCTAACAAATTACTTCATATTATATTGACTATTAACTAAGGCCTAAGAGGCAATTAATAATATTTTATTGGAGCCTGAGTATTCAATAGATTTTAATCACTTTAATAACATCAGATTAATTAAGGATGTAATTAAAATAATATTCATATAAACTGCAAAATTATTTGTTAGATAACGAACGCTCTGTATACTACTTCTATAGGCCTATATAGCTTTTCATAAGTGATATAATATATCGATTGTATACAGGATTCTTAAATCGGTTGAATTCAGCATACAGATACGGGAAAATCTAGTACCACATGGTAGTAACATATACATATAACATATTACTATAGTGCAGATATAAATAGTAAGCTTGTTAATTAAACCAAATAAAAATTTAGAAAATCCTTTCAATTGTAATATTCACCTTAGCTTTTTGATAACATACATACATAGACTCACACCTGTTTCCCGGAGGGGTAGGCAGAGACTACGGAACGCCATTTGTAATTTAAACATTATTTATGATACTCTGGGTACAAAACACATTAATATCGCCTGGCTAAAATCCAAACTTACAATGAAGTGAGCTCATGCTACAAACAATGTAGCAAGCACACATCCACACATTCACCCACACATAAGCACATGATAAGTACACATACATATAATACGCCCATGTTCCCTTTACTTACCTTACCTACTTACCTCAACTTACTTAGCTCATGTTTCCTTTCTATTTTTACTTTTTAATAGTAATCGATCACTTCATCGGTCAAATAACGAAAGGGCGTATCCAAAAAATTTTTGATTTTGAGATATTAGCACCATCGACATTTATAGGTCAAGTTTCAGTATGTCACGAAGAGGCGTAGCCAAAACTGCAATGAAACCGCACTTATAGACCGTTGCGAAAAGCCCTATCTACTTTTCCTTCTAATTAAAAAAATCACGAAGGGACATATCGCTAGTTACGCCTGTTCATGCATAATAATGCTTTTTCACGAAGAGGCGTAACATCATTTTGCGCGAGTGAAACCAAGACCTGTCGAAACTCGTTTCTGTTGTAACTGCTGGAAACCCATGACACTGTTGACGAGAAAACCGACGCTGTGGTCAAAACGCTACAGGACGTGTCTGGAAGGGTGTATCCCGGCAAAATCGTTAACAATCAAAGTAAACTCTCGCTCCAGACTCTCGAACTTATGAGGCAAAGAAGAGAAATGTCATATGCGCAGACGTCTTCGAGGGATGGAAGAAACCTTAAGAGGAAGATCCGGAAGCTGGTGCGACGTGACCTCCGATGTTTCAATACCCGCGCCATTACGGCTACGATTGAACAGAATCGAGGCATCAAAGTCTTCGCTCGCCAGCTTGGGAGAATTCATCTGTCGAAACTCATTACTGCGGATGGCAAAACCGTAACCTCCAAGTTCGAGATTCTCGCTGAAATTGAGAGTTTCTACAAGGATTTGTACGCATCACAGATGCCTAAACCTACGAGACCCAGCGATGATGACCACAGGGCCCAACTCACGCGCCATTACACGGAGGACATCCCTGATATCAACCAGGGCGAGGTTAGAGTGGCTCTCGAGCAGCTTAAGAACAACAAGACTCCTGGGGATGACGGAATCACCATAGAGCTCTTAAAAGCAGGTGGGACAGCAGTTCTGAAAGATCTGGCGAGCCATCTGGCGAGCCTGTTTAATTCCGCTACCCACCAAGGCCTCAGGCGTGGAGTGGGAGTGCTGTGGTTCTATTTTTCAGAAAAGGTGATAAAACCCTGCTGAAAACCTATAGACTTATTTCACTCCTGAGCCACGTCTAGAAGTGGTTCTCGAGAGTCCTAACAAACCGCCTCGCCAGAAAACTCGACGATTTCCAGCCACCGGAACAAGCCGGGTTTCGAAAAGGCTACAGCACCGTAGACCACATCCATACTGTTCGGCAGATTGTACAGAAGACCAAAACTACATCGAGATGTTGACATGTTTGTACGACACGGCCACTATGACCGTCCAGCTCCAGGGCAGTAAAACTAGCCCCGTTGAGTTGCGAAGAGGAGTGAGGCAGGGAGATGTTATATCCCCTAAGCTTTTCACCAACGCACTCGAAGACGTCGTTAAGACGCTGGACTAGACTGGGCATAAACATTAATGACGACTACATATCCCACTTTTGGTTTGCCGACGATATTGTCATCGTGACAGAGAGACTGGAAGAGCTGAGCGAGATGCTGCACAGCCTAAATGGAGCCTCTCGACGGGTCGGTCTCGGCATGAACTTGGATAAAACCAAGATTATGTTCAACGAACACATTATGACGGGACCGGTTTATGTCAACGGATCGATGCTCAAAGTTGTTCAAGAGTATGTCTACCTTGGGCAAGTAGTCCAGCTTGGTAGAAACAACTTCAAGAAAGAAATCGACTACAGGATCTAGTTGGGTTGGGCAGCGTTTGGCAAGCTACGTCGAGTTTTCTCTTCGCCCCTACCGCAATGCCTGAAGACCAAAGTCTTCAACCAATGCGTCCTACCTGTTATGACGTACGGTGCCGAGACGTGGGCACTCACTAGTCCACAAACTAAAAGTCACGCAGCGAGCTATGGAACGGGCTATGCTTGGCGTCTCTTTGAAGGATAAAATCCGAAACGAAGTTGTCCGGCAAAGAACCAAAGTTACCGACGTAGCTCACAGAATCAATAAGCTCAAATGGCAGTGGGCTGGCCATATCTCTAGAAGGACTGATGACCGATGGAGCAAGCGTGTCCTAGAGTGGAGACCACGCCTCGGCAAGCGTAAGGTAGGGCGGCCCCCAGCTAGGTGGACCGACTACCTGATAAAGGTGGCTGGGACCGACTGGATGCGGAAGGCTGAGGACCGTGTACGGTGGCGCGTGTTGGGAGGGGCCTATGTTCGGCAGTGGACTGCGATAGGCTGATTGATTGATTCGTTAGGTGATCTTACTTTACACAGAGAATACATCACTCGATTTGATGAAAGAAAATTTTTTTTAATGCATACCGATGTTTTCAATTTCACTTAAAGCAATACCTACGTGGACGTAAGTGAAATGACTGATATTAGGGGTACATCACGAAAAGGCGTAAGTGAAACGTTTTTCAAAAAAATATAAATATCCTTATAATTAACTACAGTACACTGAAACTACAGTTAATAATATGATCAATCTTAGCCACATATTTACATAAATATCATACCAAGCACATTAAATCTTAAGACATAAAGTTATGACAGTACATAACGTGATGATTTCATAAAAATGGCTCTGCTGTAAAATTTACTAAAACACAGTTACGCCTTTTCGTGATTCGACCGACGACTTGTATATCCTGCCTGTAACATTTTGCCCTATATGAAGCTTCCTTGTCGGTGTGGTGACGGATTAAGAATACAAAATGTCACTAGGTACCCCATTTCATTCCGAAGGTGTTGTAAGAGAAAGAAAATAAAGAAAATACACCAAGCAAGTAGTCATCTTCCTGGCGTTATATCAGTTGCAACCCGCGTCCACTTACTAGTCTAACCGAATTTGGCTGAGTATTTCCTTTACACGGAGCGACTGACTGACTTCCTCAACCCAAACGTAAAACACAATTCCACTAGACTAGTTTTCATTCTAGACTAGTGTCCTATCCTATCTTGTCCGTGTGGTGACGGATTAAGAATACGGAATGTCTACACCCCATATCATCCCTTGGGTGTCGTAAGAACCGACAGAGGGAGCATATTATGTAGAGAAAAGCACTGTAAGAGAAGGAAAACTTGATACGAACCCTATACCAAGTATACCAACCCGTTTGGCCAGCGTGGTATAGTAGGCCAATTCCTCCTTTCAAAGGAGAGACCTAGTCCAGCAGTGGACTGTTAAAGGCTCATGATAAGACTAGTGTCAGTTTCTTCAGACGTTCCTACTGACCGATAAAGATCTTCTTGACAGCCGGGGCCGACGTGGACGGCTTGACGTGCGTGGAGTAGGCACACCGCACGTGTGTAATATTACACCCACGGTATTCGAACTTGGGACCTCTTGATCAACAGTTGCATACGCTATCCACTGGACCATGGAGGTATTGAATTGAATATGTTTTGAATAAATATAATTTTCGAAGGCAAATTTTAAGTGAGTAGATACTTAGGTTTTTATCATCCTCCTAGCGTAAGCCCAGTTTTAACTTGGGGTCCGCTTACTAGTCTAACCGGATTTGGCTGAATATTAGCTTATCCATAGAACGACTGCCTGTCTGACCTCCGCAAACCGAAGGTATAGCGAAATTCCATGGTTTAGAATAGTGGCCCTTTAACTTCATCACAACCGGGACCTACGGCTTAATGTGCTCTCCAAGGCACGGGACAAGCGATAATTAACTAGCGATAAGATACATAGGTTTTAAAATTCTATATTATTGGCTGAAACAAACTAACAAGCCAGACAACTTATGACCATGACAAGCTTACAATTCAAACGTGAGGCTAAATTGAAGATATATCATCTTAACACTAACGTGATTAGCACCCACGTCCATTAAATTAATTATTTATTACATACAGATAACAAAACAGACATTGTTATTATATTTAAGTTCATTGATTGCCAATGTGATTTATTTTACCAACTCAAATAATATTAGTTAAAGGCAAAGCTTAATCAGCAATTTAGTAAACAATTCTAATGCAAATATGTAAAATCATCATCAGCCCTGTTTATACTTTGACCCATTGCTGGCTATATGCCTCTTCTCTCTATCAGAAGGGTTAGGCCATTGTCCACCACGTTCGCCAAGTGCGGTTTGGCAAGCTTCACATCTCAGTCGGGAACATAATGGAGAACTCACAGACAAGCACTTTTATGTTTAGCAAGTGAAAACTTACAATTGAATACACACATAACTTCGAAATCTCATTAGTGTGTCACCTGAGGACTCATAATATAGGCAGAAGTTCCTGATTAGATTCAGCGAGAGAAGCAGTGGTCATCAAAAGGCTGTTGGTCTCGAAGAGCTGGGGTGGCTCGAGTAACAACAGTTATTCCCACTAGTAAGCGAAATACACGCCACAACTTTGAGTTGCGGCAACAGCCCGTGCTGCCAATAACAAGTAATTGGTGCGCGCCGTGGATTCGTACCTGCGACTGCCTAACGGCCCGGCCACAGCCTACAGAGGCGGCGGCAGCGGCAAGTAGAGATGGGCATATACCCGGTAAAAACCCAGACTTTGGGTAAATACCCATTTATACCCATTTTTACCTACCCATTTTTAATTTATACCGGGTAAAAATCAAAATCAGTTTAATTTAAAATAATTGTTGTATTTTTTAATAAAAACTGACCTGTATGTAAGTATTTATTAAAAAATACATTAATCATTTTATAATTTATTTTATTTGCGACCGTCGCGACGTCAAATGTTCGGAAACAATGTCCGCGTATGTTGCTCTGACGACGCGTCGTCAGAGCAACATACGCGGACATTGTTTTCTCATTAGGACAAGAGAAGAGTTACAGCACTATAACTGTCCAATGAGGGATTCAAACGAATTGTGCAGTTTTAATATTTTATTTTTACTGTCTAGGTTGCATTGTAATTATTGAACTGAAATGAAAAATCTAAGTAATTGTTAGTCATTTATTGGTTTTGAAATGTTTTCAAGATATACCTATGTGTCATCATGTCAGCCTAGAGACGTCCACTTCTGGACATAGGCCTCCCCCAAGGTTCTCCACACAGACCGATGTTGAGCCGCCCGCATCCAACCGCGCACCGCGATCTTAACCAGATCGCGGTCCACGCTGCGGGAGGCCTACCCCTGCTGCCTGCTCCGGTACGTGGTCGCCACTCTAGGACCCGCCTGCTCCAACGGCCATCGGTTCTTTGTGCTATATGCCCTGCCCACTGCCACTTCAGCCTGGCTTTTCAGAGACCTATGTCGGTGACTTTGATTCTCCTGTGGATCTCCTCATTTCTGATTCGATCTCGCAGGGAAACTCCGAGCATAGCTCTCTCCATCGCCCTCTGAGTGACCCTGAGCTTTGGGATAAGGCTCTGCAGAGCAGTTTGTTGATATCTTCACTAGGCTATTATAGTCTCTCTATACGTCATCATCAGCCCTTTCTACTGCCACACTGCTGGGCATAGGCCTCTTCTCATTATGAAAAGGGTAAGGCCATATTCCACCACAGTTCCCAACCTGGATAGGAGCAGGTAAGACATGGACGTTAGACATGATTTTCGTCTTTTCCATGTTCATTTTAAGACCTACTTGTTGGGCGACTCTACAGAGGCCATCGAGCGTTGTGCTGACGTCTTCCATGGTCTCAGCCATGACTACGATATCATCAGCAAATCGAAGGTGAGTGATGTACTTGCCATTGATGTTGATGCCGAGTCCTTCCCAGAAGCTTGGAAACGTCTTCCAGCGCAGCGGTGAAGAGTTTCGGAGATATATCATCTCCTTGCCTCACCCCTCACTGTCGCCGAATAGGTTTTGAGCTCTGATCCTGGAGGCGGACTGACATGGTGGCGTTTTCGCACAAACACTTCAGTACTTCGAAATATCGATAGTCAATTTGGCACCGTTGGAGAGACTGCAGCACTGCCCAGGTTTCGATCAAATCAAAGGCTTTCTCATAGTCCACAAACGCTAAGCATAGAGGCTGGTTATACTCTTCGGACTTCTGTATAACCTGCCGCAGCGTATGTATGTGGTATATGGTACTATAGCCTTTACGGAATCAATTTGTTCGGGAGGCTGGAAGTCGTCTAGCTTGCTCTCGAGACGATTTTTGATGACCATAGGAAACAACTTATAGACGTGACTCAGAGGTGTAGTTTAGTCTGGGACTGGGTTTGTAGTTCTTCAAAAGGGTTTTATCGCCCTTTTTGAAGAAAAGCACCACCACCCTTCTGTGCCATGTCTGTGGCGTTTTGCCCTCGAGTATGACGGAATTGAATAGCTTCCGAAGCATTTCCACGGCAGGTGTGCCGCCAGCTTTTTGAAGCTCTGTAGTTATGCTGTCATCACCCGGTGCCTTGTTGTTTTTTAGTTGTTCTAGGGCTACACTAATCTGGTGCATGCTGACGTCCGGGATATCTTCGGTATAGTGTCGGATCAATCCAGCTCTAGGGTCTGTGGCTGGAGTAGTAACAGGTGTTCGATCTCCTCCAGGAGCTGAGGTTTGGACGAGACAATTTCGCCATACTCCGTCTTCAGCTTTGACAGCTGACTCTGCCCGAAAGAAAGATCTCTTTGGAACACTTTGGAACCCTTATTCCGCTCAATCGCCTCTCGAATACATTTAGTGTCTGAGACTTAGAGATCCGCCTATTGAGACGCCGATATTTTGGCATGTCGTCGGAGGATAGCAGAAGCATCCTACGCCTTTCCTCTATGAGCTCGAGGGTCGGACCCGAGATTTTATTGGATATTTCTATTCTTCGTTTTGGGCTTAAAGAACGGTTCAAGTCACACCCAGTGAGATTCTCAGTGCTCAATACGCCTCCTTGTCATGGATCTCCGCGTCAAACCCAAGGACAAATATGTCGAGCGATGTCGACGCCAAATTCGGTGGTAGCTGCTTAAGAGTTTGTCAGATATTGGCGACAAATGCGCTGCTGACGGCGAACCAGCCCAGAGCCACTGGGAAAGGATTCAGTTGGTCATCACTGGGGTAGCGCAGACTGTGCTGGGCATATCCAAGGGCGGACGCAAGTGTGACAAGGAGACCAGGTGGCAGAACGACACAGTCCAAAGGGAGACCAGGGTAAAGAAAGCCCTCTTCAAAACGTGGCAAGCGTCCAGATCTCCTGAAGACCGTGACGCATACAGAGCTGCCAAATGTGCCACTTAGAGAGCCGTAGCCAGAGCTAGACGAGACGTCTGAGGGTCAGAAGCTCATATATAAGTTGGCACGTTCCAGGGTCAAAGCGGCACAAGACATTACAAAATGCCGCTGTGTTAAAGACCCTAAGTGCAACCTGTTATGCGAGTCCAGCTCGGTTAAAGAGAGATGGCGCCTTTATTTCCACGAGCTGCTTAATAAGCAGCACAAAGAGGTGCAGCCACTGGAACTCCCTCCAAACCAAGGTCCATCGCCACCGGTAGCGCCTGAGGAAGTCCAGAGGGCACTTCGCCACATGAAATCGGAAAGCTGTCGGGACCGATGGAGTCCCTATTGAGGCCTGGAAGGCGATGGGCCCGCAGGTTGTGGACGCCAATACCGAAATTTTTAACTGCATACTCCTGACCGGCAAAATCCATCAATGGAGGCTGAGTATAATCACTCCAGTCTTCAAAGGCAAGGTCGGGTGATGTACCACATTCTAAAGCTCTTAGAGCGCATAATTGACTCCCGGATCCGACAGGAGGCCACTGTCTCGTAGTGTCAATACGGGTGTCGCCCTGGTCACGGTACCATGGATCCAGTTTTCGCCCTCAGGATCGCCATGGAGAGGTACAGGTCGAAGAATACACTTCTGCATTTACTTACTGTTCCTGGATATGCAGAAGGCCTTTGACTGTGTGCCCCAACTGGTGATCTGGTGGGCTCTAAGATCTAAAGAGGTATCAGAAGCGTATATCGACATTATCCGAGACATGTACTCAAATTCCGATTCCGTAGTTCAAACCGCTGTTGGCAATACAAAATCTTTCCCATTACCGTCGGAGTTCACAAGGGGTCCGTCCTCAGTCCGTATCTGTTCAGCGTGGTATTAGACGCACTGTCGGACAGCATAGAGCAACTCCCGTGGCTGGTCATGTATGCTGACGATATATCGCGCAGGCGGATGCAGACAGGGGACGCTTGGTGCGGTGTGTGAATGCGTGGAAAGTGACGCTTGAGAACGGCGGTCTAAAAATAAATGTGGCAAAAACCGAGTATTTGGCCTGCAATACTACAGTTAGGTGGAGACATTGCCGAGCGAAAGGACCTGGTTAAGTACCTGGGATCTGTACTCCACGCGTCTGGTGATGTGGGGTTGATGACAGTGACATTGATTTTGACGTCAAGGCACGCATTTCGGCAGCCTGGGGCAAATGGCGTGAGGTGAGTGGTGTCATTTGTGACCCTAAAATGCCAGCTAAGTTAATGAGACAGGTTTATAAATCCATCATTAGACCTGTCCTGTTATATGGCAGTGAGGCGTGGCCTGTACTTGAGCGACACAAGCAGAATCTGCGTGTCACGGAGATGAATATGCTGCGCTGGATGTGTGGAGTTACGCGGAGAAGGAGAAGGACCGCGTTAAGAACTGCCTCATCCGTGGCAGTCTTGGTGTCCATGACATTGCGGATAAACTGCAAGCGTGTCGCCTACGCTGGCACGGCCACGTCTTACGACAACCGGCACATTACGTGGGGAATAAATGTCTGGTCATGCCGCCCCCGCCGGGCCCCGGCAAACGTGGCATACCTAAGAAATGCTGCTGCTTGACATCGTAAGATCTTATATGCGTGTCAATGGACTTACTACCAGAGATGCCGAAGACCAAGCGAAGTGGAAAAGATTAAGCGGAAAAGCGGACCCCGGGTTCAGGACGGTATCCTGCTATCCCGGTCTTGGGGTACGACCAGGATAGCGCTAGGATGATGATGATGATGGGTCATCATCATCATCTAGTAGTAGTAAGTTCATCCTTATTTTTTGTTTAGAGACGAAAATAATGCTTTCTACTCGCATTATGACATGCAATTGTAGTTCTTAATATATCGAAATATTGGTATTCAATTTTTAAATTTAAAATTGGGATTAATATCACATAAAAAATAAGGCAGCGATAGCCTAATGGAGATACCAACAGACCATACTGAAGGTACAGGTTCAAATTCACGCGCATTGAATTGTTAGTTATCGCTTACTCCGTGCTTTACAGAGCACGTAAAACCGTCGTTTCCGACTGTCATGAAGAACTTGGAAACTCTTTAGTTGAGTTAGTACCTCTGAGTTAACTGCCACTAGTCAAATATAGAATATCGGAATTGCTTTAGGTTGCGAAGGTCAAACAGGCAGTCACTCTGTGGAAAAGCTAATAATCAGTCAAATCCGGTTAGACTAGCAACAATTTACTTACCGAACCGGATTAGACTAAATATTAACTAAATCCCAGTTGCAACCTGGGGTCCGCACCCCTGGTTGCAATTGGGATAACGATAGAAGGATGATGATTGCATGGGGAATTAATATCGCCTGTTGCATTTTTTTTTTATAATATAAAGCGGCAAACGAGCTGACGGATTGCCTGATGGTAAGCAATTACCGCCGCCCATGGACACAAGCAACACCACAGGAGTCACAAGTGCGTTGCCGCCCCTGGGGTAGGGAAAAGGGATAGGATAAGGAGTGGGATGAAGGAGAAGGAATAGGGGATAGGGCCTCCGGCACTCTCACTCACAGAACGAAACGCAACAGTATAGATTATGTTACTTTACGTCGATTTTCTGTGAGAGGGTAGTACTTCCCCGGTCGAGCCGGCCCATTCATGCTGAAATCAGCAAGGTTCTACTACCTACAAAACAATTTTCTGTAAAAGCAACTTTGTCTTGTCCTTCTTTCCATGAACCCATCACTAACCAATTTTAAAGCGTATGTGAAATAACTGACCTACTTGAAGAAACAATATTATTTCCATATCCTAAGTTATACAAGTTATTCAACACGCACTTTGTCTAAGTAAATTTTGTATTAAATTGAACCTGTATTCACGACTGTTGCTGCAGGCATTTACAAATACAAGCTGTAATGCGAATGTCAATGTTCCGTTCTCTCGATAAATCACATTTGCAATCATTACTTTACAAATAAGTAAAAATTAATTGACAATAAATAATATCTCCTTATATCGTGGTATTGAAACTAAAAGGATTATTTAATAGTAAGTAAATTGTGTATTAAGTTTGCAGCTAACGTACCTAAATGTCTTCGTCTTCATTGCCATAGATTTAGTGCTTACTATAGAATTTTTCAAATCGGACCAGTAGTTCCTGAGATTAGGGCGTTCAACCAAACAAACAAACAATCAAACAAAGAAACTCTTCAGCTTTATATATTAGTATAAGATTATTATTTATTTAAACAGAGCATTTTATCATACAATAATATATTTTAATTCTTAAAATTAAAATAAACATAAAGTAATAAAAGTTAAAAAAAACTTGATGGCGTAATGAAAATCAATTGGAAGCATGCCCGTTGTACTGCTATGTTTAGCTTTTTTTGGAAATTGTTATGCGTTTTTAATCCCGTGAGATAAAAAAATACAACTACCGCATTTTTATAGGGTTTTTCTGTATTGCACTGTTTTTTCCTTTACATTTTAACAGTATTTACTTACATAGACAATCAAAGTATTGTGTCATTTATATTAATGGCGAATGTGCAGAAGTGGAAATACGATCGCTTTCATTTCTAACAATGATCTTACTACTGCGCCAATATTTACAATATTATCTATGAGAATGCATCCCTTAGTGTTTACTAATGGATGAAGCTGGTATTTAGGCACTGCATTATAAAGTAATTTTGGCAGACATGATGTGATTAATCTCAACATAACATAACTTCACGCCTTTTATCCCCGAAGGGGTAGGCAGAGGTGTATTACACACCCACACTTCGCCAGTTATGTTTCGGTCCCAATGTAATAGGGGGCGAGTCTATTGCCATCTACCGGGCACATTGTTAAGCGAGCGATAATTAACATATTGAATACACACATAACTTTGAAAAGTCAGAGGTGTTTAATCTTCTTACCTCTATACTTTCGCTTTGCCTGAAACTTGTATTATATACTGAAAACTAGACGTCGCCAGCGGCTTCGCCCGCGTCAATTATACATAACTAGAGGACGCCAGCAGCTACGCCTGCATTTTTTTTAATTTACCTGTTTTGGCGGATCCCGTGGGAATTTCGGGAAATCCCTTCTTAGTGCACCCCTACGGTCCCCAAGGAACATACATGCCAAATTTCAGCTTCCTGCGCCCAATAGTTTCGGCTGTAGCGTGTCTGTCAGTCAGTCAGTAACGCAAGGATTTTATATATTAAGATATGTATAACCTTTTTAATTGAATCATTCTATTGATTAAAAACCGCATTAAAATCCGTTGCGTAGTTTTTAAGATTTAAGCATAGACAGTCAGAAGACAGACTTTGTTTTATACATGCAGTGATAATATCTTATACAAGATTATCATACGTTAAATATAATTATTTAAGAACGGTAATGGGCCGGAATCGGGAATGGAAGGATTCTTTTAAGGGAACTACAAGAGCTAAACGCGAGTTTTATAATGCTTTAAAGTATATGATTCAATGCATTTAACACAATCAGAAAAATATATGATATTCTTCAGGATATAATCTAGTTAAGTACTGTGTTGAAAACATAATACAACTAACTTTAATCGATAGAAAAAAATCACAAAGATACCTCTAAAAAAAATATTTTAACGAGTAAAAACCATATTAAAATACATACAATCATTCTGATTTTCTGACAAATTATTCAACAAGCAATATACTAACGAAGTACTGTTTTATTTTTTTAATCCAATCAATACATTTTCTGTAATTAATTTATTTCATGTTTTTTTTCAAGTTCTGAACGTCCCGTCGTCGTCGCGCTTCTCTTTCTTATGTAAACAATCCGACAGTGACAACAACAGCTCAACTCAGTAGCTGTACTCGGCGCCTTAAAATATTATGCAGTTTAATTAGTTTATAATACATAGTATCTCTTTACATAGTATCTTTCACTCTATAGAGATAGAGAAGCTAATGCGTTAGTTATATACTGACCAAACTTGTTTCAACAGCATTATTTATAATAATATCAAAATCTCATCAAAATATAACTTTGACTTAGATTATAAAAGTCAACGTAACAAATTAGCCAACATTTGTAGCATTGCAAGACAATGTTTACTAGTTTGTTACAAATGTGTTTATGACTTCTTTCATTACATGTTTAATTTAAATAATTGTAATTTTAATTTATTTAAGGGTTTTACGTAATTAATAAATCTCCTCTAACTTAGATGAGACCAAACGGGGTGTATGTACTTGCAAATAAAAAATAATTTTCCAAATCGTTTATTAAACGACTATATTCTGAAGTAATAAACAAGAAAAAAACGAATTGGGAACCTTCTTCCTTTTAAGTCGGTAGGATAAATACTGCGTTATAAAGAAGCATGTAGGCTGAGATCAGTAGACCAGAGCTGTGTCCATAACAAATTTGCATTTTAATTAAATGCCCGATTTAAGCTGAACGCTCTGTAGGTACAACTTACATTACTTACGCTCTATGGCTTGTTTTTCTAGTTGTTGTAGATATATGTATATGTAAATTTCTTGCGTTACTGACTAACTGACTGGAAACCCACGGCACACTACTTAACAAGAAGCTGAAATTTGGCATACATATATGTTCCTCGGGGAGCGTAGAGGAGCACTAAGAAGGAATTGCCCGAAATACCCCCGTGGGTACATCAGGAACTAGCGTTCCCGATCCCGAGGGTATTTCCTGTGTTCCCGTGGGTTAAATTAAAAAAAATGTGCGGGCGTAGCAGCGGGCATTCCCTAGTTGGGGAATGTTAGGTACGCCAATATTATTTTCTGCAACACATAACATTTATTTATCGGCATCACTAACAATAAGAGTTACAAAATAAACTTTTCTCAATGAAGATACGTAAGCCTTAAAGCTAATACTTCCCACGAGTCGGCAAGCTTGCATTTCTATCATTGTTTCAAAGCCATTGAATTTACAGTTCAGACAATATTTACGTAACAGTGGAACGCAGAACAACAATGGACGCAATATAAATACGTCATGCCTATTATTGCATTATTGGTTTCAGAGATACTGTGGCTCAGTCACGGCTCTTGAGGGTTATACGCGGATAATATTAGTAATTTATGTTTAAAACATAATATTTATGTCTATTTACGTAAAGTCTGTGCCGTTTCCGTGAACGGTGTTGGCGACAATGTCTAAGATAAGCCGAAAATGTATGCGGCATCGAGGTGTGGAATGGGTTTGGCCACTTGTTGTAACGTAAGCCTATTTCACACTTCGCAGACGGCAAAAGAGCTCATTTTAAATGCATGGATAGTACAACTTATTTCACGAAATACTAGAAACATGATAAAAAACGTAAAGTAGCCAATTATTACGTTACTAATACATAGTAAAACATATTAGGTTTCATTGCAATGGATGATATAAGGCTATCAGATGTTACTAAAATATGCAAAATAAAAGACAATTTTTTTAAAAAAGAGGCTCGGCCAAACTGGTCACTTCTTCGTTTCGGACAATTTCTGTTCTGATTTCTGTTTTAGCAATGTGGTCATCGTTTTATTTACCAAGGTCTTCTTAATACTTAAGCATCTTTGTTTTCACTTGCCTACGTCAACATTTATTTATTTTTATCAATCATATTTGGTTATCGGTTTGGCAAACTGGCTGTTCTCAAATAATGTTTGGATATTGCATAAAGTGGAAATACCAGTAAATACAATTTAAACACGTATTTTACGTTCAATAGTTTACCAAAGTGTTATAAGGAAGCCACAAGAGATAAGAATATTCTTTATAAGACTGATTATACAATGGCATCGAGATAATATGATGTCCGAATAGAAAATATAGCTGATTTAAATATCTGATGACCAAAGCTCACAGAACTCTTATATTCAAAAGTAGAAATATTATAGACAGTTGTCGATCATCCAAATCAAATGGAAATCGCTCATCCACAACCGGTAAACACAAGTTAATCATAATCAAAACAAATTGAATACGCCAGTCGCAAAAAAGTATTATAGACTCCTTGATTGGAGGCTTAATCGTTAGGCTACATTACTTCGATGTGACGTCATCAACCGACCAGACTCACAGGTGCCGGTACGCTACACTCATTTACATTCTTGTTACTTTCTAAACTTCATTCAATATTAAACTTTAGAATTTGTTCCTTAGTGTCTAATTTTACATAACCCCGGTGTGAGATATGATATTTTAGATGTGGCAGATAAGTTATTGGTGAAATAGCAGTAAGACAGTTTCATATAGATTAATGATAGCATGATATGGGTATAGACGAATAATTTGTAAATAATAACAAAGAAGCGATGAGGTCTGCAATTCTTAGTACTTTAATATTATATCTACATATGTTATATGACAGTGATACAAATCGTATACTGATTTTATTCGACAAGTCAGTAATAATTTGACCGTAGAAGAAAAGGAATGTGGTTAACGATAAATATATTACGCATTGCAATTAACTTTGTTTTGTAAATGATTACAGGTAAAGTTTCATTGTAAATGCTCTTGTTTATTATGATATTTTACATTTTCTTCTTATTGTCCGTAGTATTAAATACATATTTTATACATGATACCGACGAAATTATATTGGAAATATTCAAACTTAGTCAAGCATGATTCTTGATGATATTAGCCTTCCGTATATCAGTAAGTAGGTACTAACAATGGGATAATGATTCACTAGAAGGTACACATGTTGGACGCCTACGTTTGGGCTAAACTATGTTGTTGAACGGTAAAAACATCAATGCGAAATCAATTACATATGTGATCGATTATATTCATGAGCTTTTAGTGTCAGCAGTCGAGCATATGAACTTCTTTTTGACTCAATGCAACGGTACTAATAGCTGGTATACTAATACTTTCACTATCAGGTTTTGAAATATATGGCAAGTGGGCATTGTTCTTTCTGTCTCCCTACTGTCTAATCAAATGGAAGGTTGTATTACGTAAAAGGCTAAATTACTAATTGTGCATTAGCAAAGGTTAAAATAAACGTAAAGTTTATCAAACTGATTTATATACTTGATAATAGTGTTATGATATAGCAGTTATTTCAAAGGTTTACGAGGGATTAATGAGAGAAACGTCATGCCTCAAGGTGCAGCCTGGGCCCATCCCTACAAAATACTTTGTCAATAAATCCCAACAGCTGACGTTGATTACCAAATGATTCGCTGCGGCTTTTCAACATTAAGTGACATTGTCAAACAATCTCTACCTATCTATTTAATAGATTTAACTAAGTGTTAGCAACATTCGTATTCCTAGTTCAATTAACGTAGACACATAAGCATTATTTATTACCTGTAACGATTACACGTAAAGGCCAAATGTCGTGTTAGTATCTAAATGGATGCTAAAACATTCCTCAGACAATTATTCAAGCGATCTTTCTTCAGACTTGTAAGAAAGTAGCTTCAATGAACGATGCAGTTGCAAATTGTGCAACATTACTATTAGTGTCAGCGGTTACTTGTTGAGATAAGCTGTGAGGAAAATATAAAGAAGTCTTCTTAAATTGTATGTTAAATATTTTTTTATATATACGATCTTTGAATGTTTCTTATAATGTATGCCAGTGTTGTTAGGTACTTAGGCGGCGAAATCCTACAGTATAGCAATAAGGCATCGACATAATGGGTGGTAATTTGAAGTCGTCTAAATCGCCTAATGTCATAAATGGCATCCGCGTCTTAAACTGCTGCTTCGTCACTCATCATTAGGTCATACAATTAGTATAATTTTGTCACCTTTAATGTAGTACCTACTAGGTTTTTCAAGTATTGTGATGATAATGCGATAATAGGTACATTCGTAAAGTGATGATAATGAATATACTCATTAACACAGTTATCGTAGAATTGGGGTGCGCTCATCATAGTATTAGCGTGTTAGTCAAACTAATAATTTGATCTGAAACGTGCTAATAAAGTTCATTACTAATGTTTCCCAGTGGATTTTTCTGATGGATGCGTTTTTTTTAAAGTAACGACCATATAGTTTGTTTTTCTGTTTGAGATTTATTCGTATTGCGTTCGGCGGTTTTCCAATTTCATAAATATTATTATAATAATAATCTTTATTTTCCTCACAAATTATAATATACAATTATACATACTTTATTTACATATAATTAAAGTATTATACATAGCTATAACTCAGATAGTGAGGACTAGTGTCTGAGATAGGCGTAAGCCTGTAGTACAGATCACCAGGCCCATACTGTGGAACCAAACATATTATTATGTCAAGTAAGTTATGTAACTTGCGAATTGCCAAACAAAACTGCATTATGAAAATGGGAATAAAAAGATAAGAAAGATTAAATAATTGTTCATATAGCCTTACTGTAAAACAAACACTGTGTGACCGCAGGCGGGCACGCGTGTATAAGTGTGTGTGTGTGTGTGTGTGTGTGTGTGTGTGTGTGTGTGTGTGTGTGTGTGTGCGTGTGTGTGTGTGCGCGTGTGTGTGTATGTGTGTGTGAGTGTGTGTGTTTGGGTGTTTGTGTATCTATGTGTGTATGTATGTATGGATGGTCACGAGAAAAGTCAATTTAGTTGTGTAAAAGGTTCTCAGTAAAATCGTAGTCCACGCCCAGCAGCCAATTGGAAACAACAGTCTTGCACGCCACCTTATGAAGAGGGTAGATTGACAAGATACGGTTTATTTTATTATGTAAATAGGGGCCTAGGTAACAAAAGAAACGATGAGAGAGAGAAAGGTTACATTTTTGTTAGACACATACTCTATCATTCCCATGTCTAGATTTCAATAGACCTGGGTCAAAGGACAAGCAGGAATGTTGTTTGAGAATAGTGTGTAGGATGAAAAGCTGACGTACCGATAATACCCCCAAATTTTTTATAGAGCTCAGTGGTGGGATGCTGAAAGCGTACAGAGTAACTCACTTTCAATATCGCCCTTTGTGCCCTCTCTAATTTAAGAAAATGGGTTTTAGCTGCTCCTCCTCAGGAAGTGATGCAGTAGGAAAGAAGTGATTGGCAGAGTGCAAAATAGACAGATTTGATCAGCTTTTCATCCGCCACATGTCTTAGATTTTTAAAGACGACAATTAGTTTGCGTATCCTGCTAGCCAGCAGATCAATATGTTTAATAATAATTCCTGGAAACTTAATCTACTATTGATCAGAATACCTAAATATTTAATGCAGTTTGCCCTCTCGAAATTTGAGCATAGACACTAGGAATTGTTCATATTTGTGCATGAGTGATATTTGATACCGTAGGTAGATATGCGCGGATCTGAGATTGTTGAGAGAATGCTAAATATTTAGTTTTTTCTGCGTTCAGGGTAAGTATGTTATTGCGTAACCACCTCGCAACATTGTTAAAGTCATCTTGTGCGTATCTGAAAACTTCCTCCCACGTATCACCATAGAAAAGAAGAGCTGTATCATCACCAAACATAACTATTTTAGAATGACGCATTTCAAGTTGACATAAGTCATTTATGTAGGTTAAAAATAGAGTCGGGCCTAATATGCTGCCCTGAGGTACCCCTTTAGTCATAAGAATTTCTCTGCTTGTATACTTATCTATTTTAACCACTTGAGAGCGATCTGTGAGGTAGTCTTTGAAAAGGTTCAGCTGGATACCTCTTATCCCAAGGCGTTCGAGTTTTTTTAACAAGATTGGGACAGAGAATGTCAAATGCTTTGGCCAAATCTAAAAAAATACAGATTGTCTTCTTACCGTAATCAATTTTATTGATTATGAAATTTGTTAGTTCATGTGTTGCATCCGTTGTTGACTTTTTACGTCTAAAGCCAAACTGTGAATTTGAGAAAAAATATCGTCTTCTAGGTATTTTACAAGTCTCTTATTAATTATTTTTTTCAAGAATTTTGGATAAAGTCGGTAAAATTGCAATTGGCCGGTAGTTATTAACACAGTTATTGTCATCATTCTTGTGAATTGGTTGAACTCTTGATTTTTAAAATACTTAGGAAAGACTCCGGGAGACATAGCTGTGTTGCATATATGAGTTATAGGATTAACTAAAATATATTTATAAGATTTTATAATTTTTGGAAAGATTGAATCAAGTCCAACGGCACAGTCGCTTTTTAAATTGTCTGTTAGGTTGCTGACTTCATGAGAATTCGTAGGCAGGAGCACAAAAGAGTGGGCATCTGAGTCGGAGATGCTAGGCAAATTGAAAGAAGGACTGGGAATTATTTTTTGGGCCAAAGTGTTTCCTATTTCAGCAAAAAAGCGATTAAATTCATTAACCGCTGCCAGTGGACCACCGACATCCAACAACATATGCGCAGATTCCTTTGGTTTAACAGTGTAGGTTATTTCTTTGATAGTTTGCTATAATTTTTTGTTGTTACCTTTAGCATTTTGCAATTGCATTTTGTCGAAGTTCCTTTTTGATTTTTTTAAGAGGGTGCAATTTTGATTTCTGTATCTCTTATATGTGGTTCTTAAAATGCCGTTGTAAGGATTTTTTTTCAGTTTTTTATTGAGATTGTCCCTATTTCTTAAACACTTAACAATGCCAGGAGTCATCCATGGCTTCAATAATCTTCTACGCCTAGATATTTTAAAAGGTATTGTATTACTAAGAATAATTTCCTGAAGAGAGTTTGTGAAGAAATCTGCGGCTGCATTTGCCTCTTTAAAGGCAAAAATTGGACTTAAGTCGAGACTTTTTATCTCTTTAACAAAATTAACTATGTCTAGTCGGTTAAGGCGAGGTGGTGGTATTCTATTATGGCAAAGATTTTGATATATAAAGCAACACGGTCATGATCGGTTAAGGATGTTTGGAGAAGCAAACAGCGAGATGGTTTCTTAGTTTTTAACATTATGTGATCCAGGTACGTTTTGTTGTGAGTGGGACTGGTATGGGCAGGCAAAATACCATGAAAAGCCAACATATCCAAATAGTGAAACTAAAATCCATCGCTGCTATTATTTCCTATATCTATATTTTGATTCTAATTTTTTTTCCTAAAATTAGAATCAAAATAGCTAACAAAGCGCGTAGATCAAGATGGATAACCAAGGGTCTAAAAATTAGTTGCAGAACAAAACGATCGCTACGTTACAAATGCTATGGTAATGCTGGTAAGGAAACTATAAATACAAAAAATACACAAAAGTTTTGCGAAAATGCATAGATCAATCTATTAAAAATCAAAATCTTAACATAATCTTAAATTCAAATAATATGTGTAAAACATCTTGGAGATTAATAAAACAGGTATCTGAGTCTGTGAAAGTGTTGGATAATATAAACAGTATCAACAAGGACGGTAAATTTTTAAATGACCCATACCTCATAGCAAATGCATTTAATGAATTATTCTCGAATCCAACCATTGCATCTTCCAACTCCATACAAAACACTTGCAAAACTACTATAAGCAATAGTATATTCTTGACTCCTTTTACTTGTCATGAAATTCACACAATTATCATGTCTTTAAAGAACACCAACTCAGAGGGTTATGACGAAATATGTACGAAAACATTAAAATATTGTGCACAAGAAATTACTCCAATACTTACACATCTGGTCAATCATTCGTTTAGTGTTGGTCGCTTTCCGGAACCTCTTAAACTATCCGTAATAAAACCACTTTTTAAGAAGGGAGAAAAAAACATGTTTGGATAATTATAGGCCTATTTCTTTGATCCCAATCATGTCAAAACTATTTGAATCAGCAATGCATAGAAGGTTGACTGGTTTCATTCATAGGCATAATATTTTGAAAAGTCAACAATACGGTTTCCAAAGAGGAAAATCTACGACGCTAGCGTGCTATGACTTAGTAAAACAATTAGTTGAGAATATAGACAGTAATAAGACGGTAATAGTTGTGTTTTTTTGACATGACAAGGGCATTCGACCTGGTGTCCCATGACCTTCTATTGCAAAAACTTGAACGATATGGTATTAGAGGCCCAGCTCTAAGTTGGCTTGAAACATATTTAATAGGCAGAAAGCAATCAGTAGTAATACAACAAATAAATGATAAAAAAGAACTACAAATATACAAATCTCACTTTCTCACTAATAAATTTGCTGTTCCCCAGGGCAGTGTTCTCGGGCCTTTATTATTCTTACTTTATATAAATGAACTACCTGACATCACTTCCAACTCATGTATATTATTCGGTGACGATTTTTCTTTAATTATGACATGTGATAAAAATGCTGACATTAATAAATTTTCATCTGACATTAGTAATACAATTAATAATATAATAATATGGCTCGAAAATAATAATTTGCAAGTAAATTTAAATAAAACAAAATTTATTCAATTTAGCACCTATGGGAATCCACATAAAAATATAAAAGTAAACTATAAATATCAGGCAATTAATGAGGTCAAAAGCACAACTTTCCTAGGATTTCATTTGGACAAAAATCTAAATTGGAAGCTGCACGTAGAAAATGTATGCAGTAAAATAAATAGATTCGTGTATGTCCTTTACAAACTACGAAAAACTTCCACTGAACATACTGTGCTAGCGGCATATCACGGCTACGTATCCTCGGTACTAAACTACGGTCTCATATTGTGGGGCAACTCTACTGAGGTACAACGTGCTTTTTGGCACAAAAGAAATGTGTTCGCGCCATTCATGCCATACCACCATGGGAGTCCTGCAAGCCGCTTTTCAAACGGTCTCGCATACTCACTCTACCCTGTATGTATGTATATACTGGTCAGCTAAATTTGTTATGCAACATCCTAACTTCTTTAAAAAAGCAAGAGACTTGTACCCTCGTAACACCAGACATCCAGAAAGAATTGTAATGCAAAAGGTACCCAGAACGGCTATGTATTTAAACAGTAGTATTGTAATGTGTGGACGCATTTTTAATGCGTTACCTAGTAGTTTTAAACAAATACCTACACACAAAAATTTAAAGACTGGCTCATTGAGAAATCCTTCTACTCAATAAAAGAATACTTTGAAGCCGTAAAAAATGAGTGTAAATTGTAATAATAGGTTAAGAAATAATTTACAATTTAATAGTTATTTATATCTAATGTTAATATAATTATTTTGGATTTTAATTAAGATTTGCATGTCACAGTTTGACAAAATGTATATGGCTCCTATTATATATTTCAACTTATGTACCTACATTTTATGCAAATAAAAAAAAATATTATTATTATTATTATTGATATCACCTAAAATCATAATGTTTTATGTGGAAGAATACATCTGCAATAGGCTGTTCAAGGAGTTAATGAAAACATTTACATTTTTGTGACCAGGGGGTCGATATATAGCTATTGCAATTGTATCCGGGTGAAATTGTATAAGTAGAAAGTTCGATTCTTGTAAATGCTTTTCCTCAAATAAAATAGACAAGTAACTTTTGTCATAGACAACCACTCCTTCGTTTTGGGTAAAGTGAAATCTATATATCACTCATGCTTATTATCATTCATGCTTATTGAATATTATATATTATCACTCATGCTTATTGAACTAGCTACCATAATTTTTGCTTTACCTGGCAAAAGATTATTTATTTTAAATAGTTTATTAACACTGTTTACGTACCTTGCAGGTACTAGATATTAAACTTATAAAACGCGATAGTTTTCAAACAGTCTGGAGACTATTTACTAGATAGATAGATAGATACATATTTTAGTGCACACCGAAATACAGTACATCAATAAAGTGAATTAAAACTACGATTTATGTACAAACGGCGGTACTAGATCATCATCATCATCAGCCTGTTACAGTCCACTGCTGGACTAGGCCTCTCCTTTGAAAGGAGGAATTGGCCTACTATACCACGCTGGCCAAACGGGTTGGTATATGGTTTATATCAAGTTTTCCTTCTCTTACAGTGCTGTTCTCTGCATAATATGCTCCCTCTGTCGGTTCTTACGACACCCATGGGATGATATGGGGTGATGACAATCCGTATTCTTAATCCGTCACCACACGGACTAGATACTTAAACAAAAAAAAAACTAAAAAATATATGTATTATACATATATTTTTTTAAGTTGTTTTATATAAATAATGTATATATTTGAGTAGAAACGGGCCACATGTTATTCACTCGTATTTAACAGTCTACGCAGTCGAAGCTTTGTGTGGTCTACAGATAAAAGTATTCTGAAATAAATCATAGGCCAACTGGACTTATTTTTAGCCCGAAACTAGTCCAAACAATACAGCAAAGAGCCACTGCAGCCACAAACACAATCATTTACACACACGAAGAAACTTTACTGCTTAAATTTTGCGCATAAACATCTTTTAAGCGAAATTATATAAGAAATTCACAATTCGCAACAACACCTGTGATATGCCGTGTGGTTGACGGCATAGAATACAAGTGTCACCACCCCCTATCTTCCCGTGGGTGTCGTAAGAGGCGACTTTGGGATAACACGATGCAAATACCATCTTTGCGTAGAGACGGAAAACTCGACATCAAACCTTATACGACTGCCTCGTTGGTCTCGCAGCATAAATGTGCGCGTGGGATCGGGAGGTCCCGGGTTCGATTCCTGGGTCGGGCAGTGTTATTGGGTTTTTCTGTCACGAAATTCTCAGCAGCAGCACGGAGTCTGGAAATGTGCCCGGTACGGCAATAGGCTCGCCCCTTATTACGTGGGACTAAAGTATATCTGGCGAAAAGTGGGTGTAGAAATACACCTCTGCCTACCCCTTCGGGGATAAAAGGCGTGACGATATGTATGTATGTATGTATGTACCTGTGATATGCAATTCGCGCGTCCAGGCGAAATAATCTTAGACTGTTCTTTTTAAAATGACCTTTATGCCAAAGTAGGTTACAATAGGTATGTGAATGAATATCATAGACGTCCTTCACAGATGTTATATGGCAATGGAAAAGTGGCTCAATGGCGGCCAGACATGTTTTTAGTGTCAAATACAATTCACAGAGAAAACAAATAGGGAAAATGCGTAGCGATGAACGATATACAGACGAGTTGTGGCTTCTCCATCGGCAGACGATATTGCACGATTTTCAATGTTACAATGTATTCAACTAAACAGTTTTCTCTATAAATTCTTTTTCATAAGCTCTCTAGAAATCCGATGCATGTTTTGATTCAAACTCGTATTTGTGTCTGCGATGTGTACCTAAATAAAATCACTGCGACTTTTTTAGCAACAATCATAACGGTATTATTAGTAGGTACTAAGCCCGATATTATAAAGTAAGTAACTAATCTTTAATTTATTGTGTTTTACTGTAAAATATAACACCATACAAATAACAGAAAATTTTCATAAATTAATTTATAAAAAAGCTATACTCATAGCTTACTGTTGACAGTTTTATAATTACTGTCTTCTAAGCAACTTTGAGCATTTAAATAACCAATCGAATACTTTTATAGGCACATAAATTTCCTCTAGATATTAGAATATTTTTTACCTCCACCTGTATGAAAAGTGAAATACAAAAGACTTAATGACGGGTGTTTATAGTATCATTAAACACTTTATGGCCCTTTCCTTTATATTAATGTTTTCATTACGCAAACAATAGCACCACAATCGATAGTCTTTAGTATTCCTGATGGATATCAAATTTTAATAATGAAAACTAATCCAACTGGAACTTTCTTTTCTCTCCCATCATCTTAGCTTTGCCCCAGATGCGAAACACAAGCTTCGACTAGCGATTTTGATACATTACCAGACTAAAAAATTATAAAAAAAATATATAAGTTTTTCTATTTATTCTAATTCTGTCAAATATGGTCAGACTGGTAAGTGGACCCCGGGCTCCAAGGCGAGAAATCTTGGATGCAACTGGGATAACGCTAGGACGATGAAGATGATTCTTAGCGCCGTAAGCTAAACGAATGGCCATATTCACTTACTTAGACCAGAGTTAGGATATTTTGAAGAGCTGAATTATCGTAACATCATCTCGCATGGTAGCTTTAGCTCTTTTTAAAAGCCACATTCATTCTAAAACAATGCCTACTCAATTTTCGATTCAACAAATTATTTCGCTAATACAGCTATTACAAAGATGTAGTACTTAGCCATCCTATACGTATCAGTGTAGTGGCGTGTAAGCATTACAACAAGTTTTGTGAAGGAGTACAGGGCGCGTTCTCAAATACCCACGCACATCTGTATGTGTACCCATAGTCTGGTAATTTTACCCGCCAGCCACATTTTCCTTTAGTACCCACTACTAATTGGCGACTCGTGTCTGAGAGCTAGGACCTTATGGAGATATGTGGAGATGTTAGTCATAACAGAGATTTAACGAATTTATAAATTTGTTGAATTATTATGTTTACTGAAAAATAAGAATATTAACTAATACTACAATCCTTATAATGTTTATTTATTTCTTTATTAATGACATGGAAGACTTACAGCTACAGGCAAAGTATAACAAAAACATGATAGTTAACGGTAAGCCAATTAGTTTTCGCTTATAGAAATATAATATTATACAAAACTGCTTTTTGCTAACATAGTATTAAATTATGTGTTGAAAACTCTGTTTAATTAAAATTTGTGATAAAATAAAGGTTAAATTTTATTTAAAAATAATTTAGCTAAGCAATTCTTTACACGCGTCAAGCTTGCAAAACTTATTCCACTGAAATCTTTTAAAACTTTTAAAAACTATATTCACTATTGGACGTAGGTAGGTAGTATCGCTGGCGACTTACGGAAGCTCGCGTGAAAGCGCAAGGAGAAGTTAGTAAATTATGAAATATTATAACAAGAGCGATAAATTAAAATAATAATCTCCAAGTTATATTATGTCAGTATCATTGTAAATATGTTAGATAACTAGGGCTAGCAAATAAACCCGACACAATTTGAAAGTGTAATTTTCTGTCTATAATAAGTCTTACTCTGTGACCTAAATAAATATTATTTGAATCTTTAAAATACTGCAGTGTACATTGCATTCGTAATAAACAAGAATATTACTACACAGTTAATAAATTACAATATATGTCCACAGTGCTTAAACTCACTAGTATTTTTATCGAAATTAAAAAAGCAACAAAGCTAAGTAAACAATATCCTTAATGATAGTAATATAAGCCCGATTATTAAACTAATAGGGTTGTTTCCAACTAGTCAAATCAAGCACTTTTAATGAAATGTCAAAAACGACCTTTTCTGAGGGTTTTGTGTGAAATATGACGTAGTGACGTCATAGTGTTTTGCTGTCAAGAAGAATACTTATTATCAATAAATTGACGATAAAATGTTAAATTAAGTTTTAACATTAATTGATGAATGAAACTACTATTATTTTCACATGTTTCACTAGATAAAAATACTTGTATAATTTATTTCACTTGCAGGAAGCTTCCCTATTGCCAGGCACGGGCCTCTTCGTAAGTATCTAGTAATATGTGCCTCCTCCAAGTGTGATAGTGTATTTTGGCTGAATATTAGCTTTTCCACAGAGCGACTACCTGTCTAACCTCCGCAACTTGAAGGGATAGCAATATACCTTCGTTTAGACTGTATCAGTTTTTTTAGAGATATCTACACTCCTTATAACGACTGTCAAATATCTTTATGACAACTGGGACCGACGGCTTAACGTGCTCTCCGAAGCACGGGGCAAGCGATGATTAACAATTCAATACGCACCTAACTGCGAAAAGTCTGTGGTGCGCGCCGTGGAATTGAAACCGATACCCTCTGCATTTCAGTCTGTGGGTATCGCCACTAGGCTATCGCTGCCTTAAGTAAGTTTGTAATTGCTATAGAAAGAAATATCTAAATTATTATCTATCTACGAGTATATTAAAATTTTTTATTAAAAAAATGTTTAATGCAAACAATTGAACTAGATTTATTCTCCACTCGATATTACATTAGTCTTGTCAAATACTACTAATACGATTAATATTCAGAACAAGTATACTCGCTTTGGGAAATCTGACCGCATAACCACATCGTTGTCCATGCATTTAATTAAGAACAGACAATATTTTACCACAACGTACCACAGTACTTATGATTTCGTAATATAAAATCACATTGGAAGCATTATTGTATCTTCTAACATAAATAGTGGAAGTAAACTGACTTAGAATAACTGTTTAGGATATTTCAGATTGGTTGGATAATAATTTATAAGCACACATATTTGATTTTAGCAAGAATTTAAGGAAAATGTGTGCTGAATTCGAATGCACGACGCATGCTTTTGAATTATTAAAGGACTTTACGACCAAATATTTATGGTGGTAAAAAATTAGGAAAAGACACAATTGTTTCTGAGCTTCATTTTCATTTCACATTAGCCCACAGACGTCCACTGCTCTACATAGGCTTCCTTCAAGGATATCAACACAGACCGATCTGGTTTTGGTAAAAAAATATTTGTCTTAGGATCTATTCTCCCTGCAAACCACAATAGACAAGGCCAAAGCATCTTTACACTTCATCACCTTAACAGTAAGAAGACATAACTTTATAAGATAATAGTGGTTCTATTTAAAACATGACTAAGGAGCTCGATTTTTGGAATACCTTATTAGGTATCCCAAAAATCCAACACACTTTCTTGTGTATGTGTGGGTGATACCATACAAGCTTAATTAGAACCACTTCCTGTAATCCTACGGCGTTGAAATTTTCCATGTTGCCTCGGTTCAACGCAATGACTATGTATTTTTATAATAAGTATGGTCAGATTCTATAGCTATTATTTACCCCAGAGCAAGGACCTTTTCCACGCACAGAATACAGAAGATTGTTATAAAATATTAAGTAATTTATTATTTTTAGTAATATCCACTCTAAGTAATTCTCATTCGCATCTCGAAGCTTGCAAGAAATTCAAGTCGGAACTTAACCGACAACTGAGCGGCTACAACTGCGTACCGACATGTAATTTGTCAAGCAATTTAAATAATATGCATGATTATATATCTATTAAAGGCATAAGACGTGTTGATATTGAGCTAATGAGGTGGACTCCGCAATGTATGTACTTGTTCGATATTGCCCACTTAATTGAATATCTTGGGAGGCTGAGTGAAAGTCGCCAAAGGTCACGATTTTCTTTCTTTTACGCAAGTGAGAAAGTCATTACGAGACAGTTGTCATGATTATTTAATTACATCATTAAATGTGTAATTGCTTACAGTTGTGTTGTCATGGGTTAAGAAAATGAGGACTGGCAGGCGTAATAAGTCACCCATTTAAATACTTCAGATTTATTCGTGTATAGCTTATACTCGTATACTTCAATAGTTACAAGTCTGAGTAATACCTAAGGCATGTGAGAATCGAGAAATATTGCTCTAATATTTCAATATTTTGCTTCAAGATAGCCATGAACTAGATGTGAAATAAGCTTTTTAATAACAATTTTGTAAGATGAATAGATGCAGATAAACTTTCTCATTACACTGCACGCAATAAAAACTTAAAGCAAAAACAGAAAAAAATGTTTCCCACGTCTGGCATTACAAGCGAAACTCCGTCGAAGCCGATACGTGTTTATGTCGGTTCGTAATTGACTTGTCGTGTCAAATTACCGTTTATTAGTTGTGTTACGATATCGCCACCGTGGCTTATTATTTTGTCCGACACTGTATTTATTTGCATCAGGTTGTCACTACACTGTTACGAAGTGTACCTACTACGTTCACACGTCCAACGCTCGACACTTGATAGACTTTCAATTAGGTATATAGACACCAACTTCATTCGTCTGTGTAAATTTCAGATACCTTATTATACATTTACGTATGTGATATCATTAGATGCATTGAGAAACTTAAGAGTACAAGTCAACTATTAATATACGCGGAAATTGTATTATTATTTCTATTACGCGATTGCGAGCAATAAAGTAGCACGGTATTCGCAACTATTATCGGAATTATGTCATCTATCCGTAACTAAAATGACAATGTATTTGACCCGCCTCAGTGAAGTTCACGAATAGTAGCTCGTATTTTTACTGGGATTAAAAAATAAACGTGACTGACACACGTAAACATTGGGTTTTACTAAAATATCGACGGTGAATGATGTTTGACCGATTATACGCTGGAACCAATCGTCAACGGATTGAAAGAGATGTCAGATCTAATAGCGATCGACAGCGTTGCTAATTTATGACTTCTGTTATACTCGTAGATGTCGCCGTAAAATCCGGGAGTAACAATCTGTATAATTGGTAGTCGTTACGCTAGAGAGAACAGGATTTCTCGTCGTATTGGAACATGATTTTTCTCAGATGTATGATTACCTTTATTGCCTCATACTAATAATGCTACGGTTCGTTTAATCACCAAATGTTTGTCGTCGAATTATTATGTGGCTGACGTGTTTATTAATTTTTATTTATGTCACTGAGTCATATCTAGCCGCTATTTTAATATGATCTTAAAGTGTAATAGTAATAAGCCAGCGTCATACTAAGCTCATAAACGAAAAGAGATTGTATTGTATAACACATTCAGATGAGAATCGGTTGTTGTTATTGTTTCAATTTGTTTTTATAGTAAGTACTGCATACTGATTCATTGTTGTATGAAAAACTTGCAGTTAAGTTCTCGTGCCAATCAACGGTTGGATTTCCCCTCAATTTGTAGATTTGTGACGGACTTATTTTTAATTCATTATTTTTTTCAGTTTACTCTAATTTTTTGTTAGTTCTGGATGAAGGATGTCCGGCTTATATAATAAACCGTAGTGATAATTGTCAATTGTGTGTCCTTTTTACCCAATGTCTCGCTTTTTGAAGTGGGTTTTTCTACGAGTCGATGACAACAAAATACGCATAGGTACGCCTTTTATCAAGGGAGTGACGGACAACGTTAGAACAGTACTACAGAAATACTCCATCAAGACTGTATATAGTCCGCTTTCCAAGGTAACACGCAATCTGCGTACCCCAAAGGAGGTTATTTCTCTACAAACACCAGGCGTCTACAAGGTTGATTGCTGTTGTGGTAGTTCCTATATCGGACAGACCACTGAACGATCGCTAAAAGGGTCAAGGAACATATCGCAGATGTAAATAATCGAAAAATTAATAAATCTGCCATAGCTGAGCATTTACTGGAATCAGGACCAAACCACTGGATAGAACTACATCAGCCAGAAGTCTTATCCACTGATCGCCATTATTACTCCAGGATAGTACGTGAAGCGGTTGAAATAAACGACGGATACAGACTGTCAACCACTTGGAACCCAGTCATCAACAAATGCAAAAAACGCCGCAGTAACACAACTCATCAGTGTGTAGACGTCATAAGTGTAGTTTGTCGAAGTACCGACAGTGCGGCTAGAATCAAAAATATCAAAAATTTAAAACAATTGAGGGTAGCTGCTGAAACCCGCGCTTCACAAGGACGGCGCTGAGCTGACATCAGTCCCACTGCGACCTCGGCCGTTGCAAGCCGATAAAAACGTAGGAGAATGGCAGAGGAGAGGCAGAGGTATTTATGCCTTGAAATAAGTAAATTATCGCGACTAAGATCCGCTAAATAATATTGTATGAAAAATACGCATAGTCAGGATTTTTTTAGATCCTAACATCATTTTTATCTGGTATATGTATGTGTGCCAAGTAAGAAAAGAGCACCAAAAACTCCTTATTTTGAAATAAAATATTGCTTACTTTCATGTTCGAATTTGCATTCCATATTGTATTCATATTCGTTTTTTTGCAGAATGAAGGTTTAGAGATGCCTCAATACCAACATCCCACTAACCTTCTCCTGTCGCTTTGTGTGTACGAGACACAGACAATGAGAAGAGAAGTAATGAAAGTTCCATATCGCGTCATCATACCTATGAGTATGATAACATATCTCACCTAACTGTCGCCACTTACGCACAATGGCCCAAATAAGTGGCTAAGTGCGGAAAACCCACGACCAACTAAACTAAACATATCTCACAAGATTTAGCGTATTCCAATGTCATCTATTGAAAGTACTTCGAATTGGCAAATCCCTTATAAAAATATATATTACTTAAAGGTGTGAATTAATTGTACAAATAATATAAAATATTCTTGGAAGTTATTGCGAACTATTTACAGTTCGATGTTGCATTACTATGAATTGCGATTACCTATGACGTTAAAAATAACGTCATTATGTCGACAGCTTATTTATGCGAAATATAAATATTAATAGACATTATCTGTCGCTTTATTAAGTGACAATAGTAATCTAAAAATAGCTACCACATTGAGTAAAATAATAACAAAAGTAGCGGATTTAACCGCAATACATTCATAAATAGGACTCACACTGACTCATACGACCAACAGATATCGCCATACATGGCCATTATAACGATGGGATGAAACATAGCCCAGGCATGCTCTTAAGGAAATGGGCTTTTAATATCACGAACATTATGCCTGCTTTAAAACACGTAAAGAAACATTAGCTTTTAATGTGGGACGATCATCATTTGGCTCTGTAAGAGCTTTATAAAAGAAAAAAGGTTGTGTCGTATTATATGTGTATTAAAAAGCCCATTACAATTTATTGCGAGAGAAGCGTATGTTTTAAACAATTATTTTGTCGCTTGTATTGGATGCTAACAATTTTTCGGCGTTTGATTATTGAATGGCTTTAGCTTTGGATAATTCGGCCCCTTTTTTATGGTAATAGGCGGCAAACGAGCAGACGGATCGCCTGATGGTAAGCAATAACCGCCGCCCATGGACACAAGCAACACCACAGGAGTCACAAGTGCGTTGCCGCCCCTTGGGGTTGGGAAAAGGGATAGGATGAGGAGTGGGATGAGGGAGAAGGAATAGGGGATAGGGCCTCCGGTACTCTCACTCACCGCAAAAACGCAACAGTTTAGGTACTGTTACTTTACGTCGATTTTCTGTGAGAGGGTAGTACTTCCCCGGTCGAGCCGGCCCATTCATGCTGAAATCAGCAAGGCTCTACTACCTTTTACTTGGTTATAGCTTCTTGATAGAAGTATCTCGCTGTTCTTGTCTTTTAAGAAGAATAACACAGTGAAGGCATGAGACTTTAAGTGTTTAGAAGGTACTTGGCTGGTACTAATAATGTGACGTTATCAATATGCAGAAAAATATTCAAAGGCTTCTATGTGATATCACTATTCCCGTACATTTTAATGTACGTGAACTAAAATTTTACAGGTCAATCTCAAAGGTGGCGTGATTATCGAGAGACAAAGTCTTACCCTAGGAATATAAACTGTAGAATATTTTATTGTGATAAGGATTAAATTATTGTCTTGCAGTATTACACCAGTAATATACCTGCAGTGAAATAATAAGTCGTAGCAATAGTCTGCAGTGTTATTAAAACGGTAAACGTAATGCAAATGTTATAGCTTAACACAAGTTTCTAACTTTCTCCATTTCTAATATTACCTTCGTTTTAAAACCTACTTGCTAGTATATCAATTTCTTATAATCATAGAAACTACACTACATTTGTTTATGGAATCAACCTGCTCATAAAGTAAATAGAATTACAAAAATCAATTAAAATATCATATTTCATAAATAAGGGCTTAAAACCAACAACTCTATTGAATCAATAGACTGTCGTTAATTATTTTCACAACAAGCTAAAATACTATATCTGACCTTCTTTATTGGTTTTTAAACATTTTTCGTTGTGCTAGTCAAGCCGGATACACAGTAATCATGAAGTGAATTTGAAGCATTTAAATACTTTTTTTTTCATTTCTCTACCAATTTATAAGGAAACTACCCACAACTGATTCGACTGTCTGATTTCAATTTTCACGCATATCAAAAGTAGTTCCTACAATCGGTTTAATCTATCAGTATAATGAGTCTGTCTGTATTAGAAACCGTTTACTCATAGCCATCGACCTATTACACGTCGTATGTACAAAGAACATACAAAAAACAAATCAGTAGTCAACAAAGAACAGAATCATGGCATATAAATATGGACAACTGTGGTATACGACTCTGTGATTTGACTACTTACTACTTACGAGTATTTTCGCTCGTCTGACTCATGACTAGACGAAACAACAGATGGACAAAAACGTTCCAACTTTAAACATATGTTTCGCCACCAGCTACTTTTATAGCAGCTATTATATTAATTAATTGCTTATATTAAATGCTTTAAACCACTTTTAGTGACGTAAAACGGCACCGGTCACTTCTTTAAGTCATTAGGCCCAGCCCAGGTGTTGGGATAGTGATACTTTTTTGCGAAAACTTGTTTTTGCTCATTCGTTGGTTGTAATTTGATACATTACGTTTTCAGTATTATGTTAAGCAGTCAGAATATTAATATAATATGGCACAGATATTTTTTTATAACCGTGGTTATGACAAACTACCATTTTATTAACATACCTACTTCGCACCTCCAATAAAATAGGGTTACATCTCGAAAAACCTGGATTTCGAGAAAAGCGAAAACAAAGTCACGGATTTGTTAATCAGTCTTTATTCTTGCAGTATTCTTATTATGTAATACAAGTGATATATACTTGGAAAGCTTACAAAAAATACATTTTAATGGCATACGCTATTTTTCAATTTTCCTGAAAATAAACCTGGAAATAATGAATATTCAGACGACACATGTACATTTATCGTCAAATACTGTTACTACGTGAAAAGTAACACAATATTACAATAAATCTTATCTAAAATACTGACATAATACAAAATATATCACTATGTTATGGAAATGTTGAACTCAAGCCAGTTTGCAATAAACTGTAATAATTCGACTTGTAACTGTTTATTAGACAAATTGATGTATGCAACAAGATTTTACCTGTCTGATACACTGATATATTTTAATTTGTAACACTACTTGTCTCAACAAACGCACATCCACTTTTCATAAAACTAAATGTAACACTAATCGAGATCACTCTGGAGTCAAAATACTTTAGTCATGTAGCGTTACAACTCCATCCAGCGGCGAGTTTTAGAGTTACAGATGTAACCGTGTTGGAGAAGATAGATAATAAAATTTTAAATATTTCTGTGTCGTTAATCAAAATTCGACTTTTTCGAGTTGTAACCCTATTTTATCGGAGGTGCGACTTGTTCTTCTAAGTTAGAAGAAAAGCACGGCATCCTGAATTATATTTTAATTAGTATATAACACAAACAGCAGCACCTTAAAATTAAAATAAATAAAAATTAAATACTTTAGGAAAAGGCTATTAATTGATGAGATCATCAATAAACTACTACTTAAACTACATATGGATATGTATACTTGTTCTTCTCTTGGTTATTTGCAAAGGTTAATATTTGTAAAAGTGTTTACCTTTGCGTGTAGTAAACTGATAAAAGCTAGAATTAAGTCTACATGACACAGCACATCACGACTTCGCAAAGCAGTAAAGCTTTAATTACTAGATAAATAAACACATAAAACAAATAATCATTAGAGAGCACACTGATAATTCGGCAAATAGTGAAAAAAAATATGTACCGAAAAAAGGAGTCTGACTCCGACAAAACTGTTTCTTTTGTCTGTCAAGAGGAAATAAATAATCGACGTTAATCATAATAATATCGTAGGATAATTACTCACCCCCCTCTGTGGGATCTCCACCTTGTCGTAGTGGGTTGGCTCAGTTACCGTGGCTTGGACACCCACGGTGAAGCTAAGCGGGATCCCGGGAGTGGACGGTAGACAGTGGTCTCCAAGTTGGCTTGGGGGAGGCATCGCCGTCCTCCCTATCCTCTGCGGCCGCTAGGTGTTTTGGCGGCGGAGCCCAACACCTTCATCCGCAGCCAAAGAGATTGTAGCCTTCGGGCTATCAGCCGGGGTAGCAGGGTAGAATGCTAACGCGACCCCCTGGCGCCCCCAAAATGCCGTGGAAGTATGCGCTGTGATTTTAGTGGGTATTACGGCCTTGCAATCCAGCCGTCGAGTCTCACATAGCTACCGCTTTTCATCTTGCAGGGGGTATGCGTAAAAGCATTTCCACGGCAAGGAAAAAAATAAAGAGGCTAATTACTCACAAACGGTCAACTGATCCCAAACTAGGCAAACGAGGACCCCTACTATTAAAAAATAAAAATTTTCGGATATAATCCATTAAATATGGTTAGTATACAAACGTAAGACGTTTGTACTAACACTAGTGTTAGTACTTACAACTACCATTATAAATTATTATTAGAATTATTATACGCCACAGTAGCATGTAGGCGTATCCAGTGCCAGTCCAGTATGGGCTGTCCCACCTGTCCGCCACGATACTCAGGATGCTTTTGGAGCTGACGCGTACCCTGCGCATGATGGAGGTGCATCGTTTGCATATGATGGCGTGAAAACCATCTATGCCAGCTTGTGCAAATATGCCAGAGGTACTGCAGTAGCGCGGTAACCCCAACAGCACCCTGAATGCATTTTTATATTGAACGCGCAGAGCGCTGTATGTACGTGTAGTTGACCCCCAGACTGCATGTATTGAAGGACTGACAATAAGCTGTAAACAGCGTAGCCTAAAGGCGTCAGTCGAACATATTGCAACTGACAGCAAACGATCTGCGCTCGCGCATGTTCAGGCTATCCTTTAGGTTCTCGGAAGCCCAGTGACCCAGATACTTGAAAGTAGTGACTTGGTTCAAGGGGCTGCCGCAAAGAAGCAGTTTTGTTGTAATCGGGTAGGTTTTAGTGCCAGCCTTGAATACCATTACTTCACTCTTCTTAACATTGTATCTGAGCCCATTAGCCTCCACTTACCTCTCGCATAACATGAGCAGGCCCGTCATTGAGCTAATCGATGGGCTCAGCAGCACCATATCATCAGCGTAACTAATGTTCATGACACATACTCCGTCTACATAACAACCTGTATATGTCCTGCTGAGCTCAACGATCAACGAGTTTATGTACAGATTGATGAGACGAGGAGAGGTCAGGTCGCCCTGTCTCACTCCACACTCCAACCTATACGCGTCTGGTAACGAGCCTGCCCACCTTACACAGTTGATTTGGTTGTTATACCAATACCTTAGTATTGATATAGCTCCCCTATCAAGCCTCGTATCATTTATCAGTTTCTGCCACAGTAAGTCGTACGACACCAGGTCAAATGCTTTAGATAGGTCCAGGAAACACGCGTTAACAGGTGTTTTCCTAGACGTGTAATACTGGACAGCATGGTTGACTATGTCAACCAGTAACTGGAAAACATATTTATGTATTCTTACAACATATAACTACATAATTATAATGCATAGATACAGTCATTGGACCTGGACACAGGACAAATGCTCGTCCGTATCACACAAAGAGGTGTCCCAGCTGGGAATCAAACTCACCATCTCCGGCTTAGTAGTCAAAGTCACAGGCATCCTCATCCTCTCCAGCATACAAACATGCACAACCAAAATTATAACCCTTCCTTTTGTCTTCGCATTAATCGGCCAAAATAACAAGTACAAGAAGCAAGTTACAAGTAACGACGATTTCGTGTTCCATCAACCAGAAGTCAATAACAAAACCATTACATAATATAAATTCAAATAGAAGTTGCGAAGACAATAAATCGAAGTTGTTAAGTTGTTACAACATTGTCGACTAACATGTTTCGTCGCCGCACTCCGTCCCGTCTTCCTTCATTTTAACTGCCAGTAAAATAAAGTGGGCTTTGGCTTAAGCTATTTGTGTTGCCAAAGCTGCGGCCAGTGTCAAGTGTCTCTGTTTGTAGAAGGCGACGCTTTGGTATGACCGTATGAAGATATTAAACGTTTTTAAATAGTTTATTGGTGATGAAACTCTTATCTGTTTAATCATTATTTTGTTTTTTCAATATCAAAACTTTGGAAGCTTTATAGAAAATTTCGAAATGCACTCTAAAATATTTACTAGAAATGTTACCTTTTCTTGTAAGTTATAACACGACCTTTTCGCGCATATGTCTTTGTGTTATGTTATGTTATTTCTACAATTTACTGCTACACATAATTGAAAAAAATATGTGCCGCTTTGGAACTAATACAAATATGCCTGTTTACATAATGAAGATGGTAATGTTATATTGATAGGTACTTATCATAAATTAAAACTTTAGCAAAAACTGTATTTTCATTTCATTCTTAAAATTTTTATGGGGTCAAACGGGAAATGTTATCAAAATTGTTCAATAAGAGGCGGAGTTCTGGGGTAACAAAGTAAAAATTTATTCAAATACAACCAGATTGAAAAGCTTCACCCTCTATTTTTATTCAAATTAAAAGAGCTGCTAAAATTTCGACGAAATATTACATTTTTAATTGTTAACGCTAAAGCTTATTTATTAATATCAAAGAAAAACAAACAACACAAACAGGGAAAGTAATTTTATTAACTGCTTTGACTTAATGTATATATTATACATATAGGCGATAAAAAGTGTAAATAGAAAACAATGTATCCTTGCCCGCTCTTTTAGAATGTAAAAGAAATACATATAATATAAATAAATCTGACCCGGCGAACTTCGCACCGCCTAACAGTCGATAATGTCGATAAACGAAATAAAAATAAAAAAATAATGAAAGACATTATTTTTTTATTTTTAAGAATTAGCGAAATCGGTCCAGCTCCTCTCGAGATGTGCGCTTAGCAACACATTCAGCGATTCATTTTTATATTATAGATTAGCAAATAATGATACAATAATTCATAATGCGGATTAATATGAACACGTTTTAATATCTATAATGAACGAAATAGATCGTAATAATGATATATTTTATAACAAGTCTAAATGTCCATGTAAGCGTTCCTATTGTCACCTTTATCTTTCATATTTGCATATATTTTAATAGGCAGCCAATATATTTAATTGAAACTGGCTGTTGCCACGACCTAATATAAACGTTTGAATATAAATCTATTTTATTGTGAGACCTTGCACTGCGCTTTTTAACATATTAAGACATAAATACCGTGTAAAGAACAATAAATACTACATCTGTCTCTATTTGACAAACATTCCTCAACAAAACGAAGAAAATGTATATACCTACTCGTATTACTAGCGGACTTGGCAGACGTCCTGCTTTTTCGGTAAATCAAGTTCGGTGTCACATTGACTGCAGCGTCACCTACCAATTGTATTTTTGAACCATCCAGAAACCCATTAAATACATATCGGTACACACATTTTTTTCCTCAAAATAGGGCCCAGTCGTTAAGGATAATTTAGGTGAAAAATACACGACTAAGCCCAAATTTTTTTTAGTTTTTATTTTTTATGTATCTTTGTTGAAAGTAAAACTTACCTGCATGATGAAATCAGCCATTTGTACAGCAAAACTTCCAGATTTGAACAGCTTTTATTTTGTTTGAGATTGCTTACTAAAAAACAGAAGAAACCTGAGAAAATGCCGGAATTGCGAAGATTTGTTTCTACAGCTTATTATTAAAGGTGGACTAAAGATAGTTCGCACTTTTATCGTGGCCATAAGTGTACAAATATTATTAAAATAAGGCTAATGGTTTTGTGCCATTTCTGTCCCTGAATTGAATTAACTCTGGACCCTTTCAATATACTACTAAAGTGGTTAATCGCTTTCACTTATATAATCATCTAAACAGATGAACTACTGATAATTCTCGTACACACTTTATATTCTACGAAAAAACAAATTCGTTATACAATATCTGGCGAAAATAAACATATATTATACTAAACAGAAGCCAATTTCTCAATAAATTCTTCATACTAGGGAATTGGTGAGATGAAACATGTTCTCTTAGAAATTTATATTAATACTGTAAAGGGAAATTAGTGGTTTTTGTTACAAATATCGCCAGTATAATATTAAGTACCCACCAATAGTGTTTAGGAAGTTCAATAGTGATTTATTTTTAGACATAAGTAGGTACATTAATTTTTAATGTTAACTTAATAGGGATATGTACATGAATTTTTAATTAATAGGGATGCACACTGAATCTCTTTTTGATTTAAGTGCCAGGCACTTGCCGGTGTAGGGATTTAAATTTCTCTTTATCAAGTGCCATCTCCTTGAGATCAGTGTGGCTAGTGATATAGGACTTTCCTTTAGCTGGTTTGTATATTTCCTTTTTGGTAGGTATTCCTCTCTTTCTTTGAGCCTTCATGTTTCCTTTTATTATACTAAATACTATATATTTATTTATTTTGCTATAGAAAATGAACGCTGATGGTCTTATTTACTTACCTACCTATATTAAATTTTAAACCTGCCAGATTCTAATAGGATATTGCTTTCACAATTGAGAGGTTCCCTGCCCATAATTAAAAATGAAAACAAATTTTCGGATTGCCGCATCAATGTATTAATGAACAACTTGAATGTAAATCTTTCTATACAAACTACACTGATTATTTTTCCAAGGAAATGGAGAAACAGTGGGCTGCAACCTATGTATGGCAATATTTCTGTGAATTTCTCTGCTTTGCTATAACCATACACCTCCTACTATATAGTTATTATAGCATAACAAATGACAAAGTTGTAATGTGGATTCGCGGATTTGTATTAAAATAATAACAGTAATACTAGGCATGTGAATAAAATATTTTTTTATTTCCGCTATACGCCTGTTAATTAAACGAAACGTAAACGCTTAAGACATAAATACCTCAGTTTACTCCGGAATTTGATTCAATTTAGATCGATCAGCCGACTTGAAATTGTATGATATAAACTATCCAAGTGCCTGGCCCGATTTACTGCCCTATGTGAGAAGAGAGAGGCCGTTGTCTAGAATGCTGGCCATGACAATATACAAGTGGCCACTATTAACTTTTGAAAATAGGGTAAACATTTGTCAAACATTTCGTCACGATGGAAAACCCTTCACCCAGCGAGCGAAAATTAACAATTGAAAAACTTTCATAATTTTGTAGAGTATCGGGTTCGTATACACTTCATCGTTCAAGAAGTAAATCGACGAAAAACTCAGCTGTTAGTAGTATTTCATCACATTTATAATCTTAATGTATATTGACCAAAATAACCATCCACCTTATCGAATGTTTCATAAATGATTAATATAACAACACTTGTCTGACTATTCCGTCTAATATTAGCTGGAAAGATAAAAATAGAACAGGAAACAATGGTGATTTCCTCGATTCTCGTGTTTGAATATAGATTACGTTTACTGATACCTTGTATAAAACAATTAGCTGGGGCTTTACCAGCGCTATAGAAAATCATCAAAACTGTTTATCCTCGAAGGGTTAGATGAAGGTGAATTTCATACATTTGTTCCAGATTTCTATTGCCTAGGTCTCATATAAACATTTGTGGATAACAGAAAGTTTATAATTTAAGTAATTATAAGCGTTAAGGTCTCGATTAAAACCAGCCGTGCAATAGATTAATGATTGCTAATGTTAACAGGACATTAATTTATTCTTTCTACAAAAGTATTTTGATTTTACGCAAAATAAGTCTCAATACATAGAGTTTCCTTCTACCTTAAAATTTGCGTTTCTTCTAGTTCATTACAGCACCTTTTAAACAGATATCATAATGTTATAGTCGAATCTAAAAGATATGAAATAAAATTTCTTCTACATTAAGAAACCATGTCAATGTTGTTGATTTAACAATAAGCTGTAGATTACAGTTCAAGCTTACATAACTTCTGAAATACCAGAATCCCCTGTTTTTAGTCAAGCTTGAGATTGCCTCTGTTACTGATGGCATGAAAAACGAGATGAATAAAATTACTCCCAGTAGATGGATCTAAGTCATAGATTGTCTTTATATCTAGCTTTTTTATAACACTGCAATGCTGCACATCCAACCTGTATGATGTCAAAGAAATAACTAATAGGTATGTTGTTGTATAGGCAACAAAACGATCCATACTTTTGAAAAGCATATTTCATAGTTTACTTTAGTCTATCTAAATTTCAAGCTTAAAACTTAAGCTCCCATTGCTATATTAAGTGATAAAGGAACCATGAAATATTAATAATAATTATCAAAGCTAATCTTCATATGAGCTATCTTTATTTAGAGTATTTAATTTGAGTAATTTTATCAGCACTCTGCACTCTGAGCTGTACTCTACAGCGATTAGAAATTTATTTATATAATTGCGACTAAAATTGCTATTACATATGTATAATTGACGTCATTCCTGCACCACAATTTAGAATAAAAACTTTACTGTCAATTGAAAATATGTTTCTTTTCAAGTTGCTGCATGTTCATATAATATATATTTCTTTGGGAAATATTTAGATAGCCTAATGGATAAACCAATATTCTACAATGCAGAGGGTATTCGGGTTCGAATCCATGACGCTCCTGAATTGTGTGCGTACTGAATTGCCGCTTGCGCCGTGCCTCGGAGCACGTTAAGACGTCGGTTCCGGGTCACATGATCCTTGACAGTCGTTCTAGAGAGTCAGAACCTCTAAATAAACCGGGGCCAGTCTAAATCAGGTCCGACTCTCTGGAAAAGCTAGCACAGAGCACTGTGGAAACGCTAATATTCAGTCAAATCCGGTTATACTAGTAAATGAACCTCGGAATGCAACTTGGATAATGCTACGAGGATAATGATTTGGGCCAGAGCATTAAGTGCACAGGCTAGGTATACTATTGTCATAGATAAATAACATACCTTACATAATGACATTTTTGTAAGACTTACTTATATACTTTACGGAAGATCGAAGTTTACTTTTGCGCCTTGATATTTGTTCCGAGTAAATGATATGTTATAAAACAACCTTAGTTTAAACAAATATTTTTGTTACCATTGATAATGTACTTTTAAGTTTTAAACACAATTGCACGTGGGACAAAGAATAAGGTATATTATTCAAAATTAGAATACCCGAATTATGTGTTCGTTATCCATAATCTATAGAGATCATTTCCAATAAATATTTTTAGGTCTTTCGTTGAGCCTTAGTGTCTTAAATTTGGTCAGGGGTGACCTAGTTGGTAATCTTGTATAGTTAATACAAATATTGAAATTTTCGTAGTAATTTATTCTATAATTTTAAATTTCGGATTTCTTCGGAAAGCAGCTTTTCAACACAAATTTAATCTTAGCATGGGTACAAGTGTTCAATATATGTGTATACTTAAGCAATTTGTGACTTCTCATGCGTAACTTCAGGTATGTGTGTTTTTGTGAGAAAATAAATATTTATTTAGGTTTTGTTAATAGCTTTAAACTCATATTGAGATATATAGTATTGCAGTAAATTGCTATCCCGAGAAGCATTTTAATTATTGTGCGGTGAACATTCTTGTTCGCCACAAAAATATCGCATTTATGTCAAGTAACACGTTTTTCTTATAAGTAAGTTGGATTTATACGTATAATTCATAAATATTCAAGATGCGAGAAGTTATCAACGTAATTTCAAGGAATAACATAATGTGTTACTTGTTGCGTACAGTATTTAGTAAGAAACAATTAGTTGTGCAATAGAAGCCAAAAAAAATAATAGAAGAAAACTGTGAAGTCCCTTTTTAGGGTTCCGTACCTCGAAAGGAAAAAACGGAACCCTAATAGGATCACTTTGTTGTCCGTCCGTCTGTCAAGACCCTTTTTCTCAGGAATGCGTGGATGTATCAAACTGAAATTCATACTAAATACTTGAATCTACGGTTCCATAGAGCTGTAAAAAAATCAAACTTCTAATCCAACGCAATCAAATGATACAGTCGTATATGCTGCAAATTGCAGCATATTTTAAAACTCGCATTGCAATCAAAACCTAAAGGGTACTTCCCATGAACTCAGAATCTTAAAATTTGGTACGAAGCAACGCCTCATAGCACATATAAAGGAAAAATTTCGAAAACCATAAATTTTTAGTTACATTATATAAGAAAAATATTTTTAATAAATTTAAAGTTACTACCCCTTTCTCTTGAACGCGTGGTGGTATTAAATTGAAATTCATATCAAATACTCAGGTAAATAACACCGTAAGGCTGCAACAAACTCAAGCTTCTATGTCAACGCAATCAAAAGAAAGAGCAAAATAAGCTTATTTTCAAACTCGCGCCTACTCGCAAGAGAATCAAAACCTACAGGGTACTTCCCGTGAACTCAGAATCTTTAAATTTGGTACGAATTAACGTCTTATATCACATATGAAGGAAAAATTGTGAAAACCGTAAATTTTTAGTTACAGCATATAAAAAAATATTTTTAATAAATTTAAAGTTACTACCCCTTTCTCTTGAACGCGTGGAGGTATTAAATTAAAATTTATATCAAATACTCAGGAATATAACACCGTTAGGCTGCAACAAACTCAAGCTTCTATGTCAACGCAATCGAAAGAAAGAGCCATATAAGCATATTTTCAAACTCGCGCCTACTCGCAAGTGAATCAAAACCTACCTACAGGGTACTATCCGTGAGCTCAGAATCTTGAAATTTAGTACGAAGCAACGCCTTATAGCACATATAAAGGAAAAATTGCGAAAACCATAAAGTTTTAGTTACATCATATAAGAAAAATATTTTTAATAAATTTAAAGTTACTATCCCTTTCTCCTGAACGCGTGGAGGTGTTAAATTGAAATTCATATCAAATACTCAAATATATAACACCGTTAGGCTGCAACAAAATCAAACATCTATGACAACGCAATCAAAAGAAAGAGCAAAATAAGCATATTTTCAAACTCGCGACTACTCGCAAGGCAATCAAAACCTACAGGGTACTTCCCGTGAACTCAAAATCTTGAAATTTGGTACAAAACAACTTCTTATATCACTTATAAAGGAAAAATTGCAAAAACCGTAAATTTTTAGTTACATCGTATAACAAAAATATTTTTAATAAATTTAAAGTTACTACCCCTTTCTCTTGAACGCGTGCAGGTATTAAATTGAAATTCATATCAAATACTCAGGAATATTACACCGTTAGGCTGCAACAAACTCAAGCTTCTATGTCAACGCAATTAAAAGAAAGAGCAATATAAGCATATTTTCAAACTCGCGCCTACTCGCAAGTGAATCAAAACCTACAGGGTACTATCCGTGAGCTCAGAATCTTGAAATTTGGTACGAAGCAACGCCTTATAGCACATATAAAGGAAAAATTGCGAAAACCATAAAGTTTTAGTTACATCATATAAGAAAAATATTTTTAATAAATTTGAAGTTACTACCCCTCTCTCTTGAACGCGTGGAGGTGTTACATTGAAATTCATATCAAATACTCAAATATATAACACCGTTAGGCTGCAACAAAATCAAACATCTATGTCAACGCAATCAAAAGAAAGAGCAATATAAGCATATTTTCAAATTCGCGACTACTCACAAGGGAATCAAAACCTACAGGGTACTTCCCGTGAACTCAAAATCTTGAAATTTGGTACGAAGCAACTTCTTATATCACTTATAATGGAAAAATTACAAAAACCGTAAATTTTTAGTTACATCGTATAACAAAAATATTTTTCATAAATTTAAAGTTACTACCCCTTACTCTTGAACGCGTAGAGGTATTAAATTGAAATTCATAGCAAATACTCAGGTATATAACACCCTTTAGGCTGTAACAAAATCAAACTTTTAAATCTACGCAATCAAAAGAAAGAGCAATATAATCATATTTTCAAACTCGCGACTACTCGCAAGGGAATCAAAACCTACAGGGTACTACTACCCGTGAACTAAAAATCTTGAAATTTGCTGAGGACCGTGTGCTGTGGTGCGTGTTGGGAGAGGCTTATGTCCAGCAGTGGACTGCGATAGGCTGATTGAGATTGAGATTTCAAATAATTACATAGTCTTCAAACCTTTTTGCTAATTATTCTGTACTTTATAAGTATTTTTGTAACAGATATCTAATAGTCACTAAAAACTTTGTAAATCAATAACTTTGATAAAAAAATCTTACCATCATTCATCAGCAGACTTTTGCAACGTTGCTGCAAGGCTGGTATAGGTACTTAAGTTATATTATAAAATAAGCGATATATGTTAATATAAAATAAAGGATGACTAATTAAAAACCACAAAGACCCCTTTTTCTTTAATTTATGCTCCTCCAGCTTTCCATACTGTAATGTTATGGATTTCATTTGGCAATAAAAATACCATAACTATGACTGGTGAACTTTTACTTATATATCTACAGGTTTGTACGGAACCCTCGGTGCGCGAGTCCGACTCGCACTTGACCGGTTTTATTATTAAACTATAATATAATAAAACTGTAGAGGTGAAAAAGTCTGTACATTAAAGATATTTTGACGAAAATTAGCTAAAAAATCTAGGAAAATGCTAAAAAGCAGTACTTGATAATTTTTTGAATTTATGTCTGTCTGTCTGTCTGTCCAACGTCTTTCCCTATGTTGCTAAAGATCTCTGAAATGGCGAAATTGATTTCAATAAAACTTACACTCATGTACAAAGGATACTCAAACCTATAAAATAGTACATGTTACGTCACAATCGGTTGAGTGGTTTTCGGTGTACAGCTTGACCTCTCCTTTGTACGTAGTCCCAAACAAAACAGGGATCATACAGAACTGGTTTATATGTGGTGCCATCTATGATCATTATAAGTCTGTTAGTAAAAGTAAAGTTAGTCTAAATAGGTACCTTCAGTGTTTTATGGCTATTTACCGACTGATAAATGTCATTATTTTCAAATATTTTCCTAGCAAAATAAATGTTCCTTGCAAAAAAGGCAATAACTATGTGTCGGGTATCTTTCTGTTATTAAAAAAATAATAGAGTATAATATTCGGCACTTTCATAAACAAAAAGTATCTGTGTCAAAATTTATTACCATGTCCACTTAATTTAAACGGTCAATCTCATTTATTTCAAATTATTATGTTTATATAATAGGTGTATAATCATTTCATGATCCTTTTTTCAATAAATTGTCGATTAGTCCATATTACTTTCTATCTCGGTCGGTTTGTATGTGTAAACATAGATGGCGTTTTCTGAATGGCGGTGTTAAGTTTAATTTTCTTTCGTTTTCGTCGGATTGGTGTCTTAGTCGTTTCCTTTGAATAATGAATGTGGATGTGTTTCTTTGATTTCTTTCGTTCGTTCGTGTTCAGTACTTATACAGGTGTCTCATTATTCCCAAATTCCAAAACCTCACGTACGTGGGAATCCGTGGGTGGGAGACTGAGGCCTGAATTCAGATACCTCTTGAGTAACTCAACGGGGCTATCTTACTTTCGGCAGGGCTGGCTATTCGTAGCCCTGTGTGTATTTTCTAAATAAATCGCAGGGACAGACTTGAAACAGCTGGAATCGACCCCCGAACATGTTGTTTTTCACATGGTCAGTTATATGTGGCATGTTCACAAGTAAGCGGTAAAAATAATTTACATGTTCTATATGAAGGTGGTAAAACAGTTAGATAATGTTGTGTATAAAGAAAGTCTCTAATGATATCCCTACTATCCCTACTAATCTATATATATAAAAGAAAGTCGTGTTAGTTACACTATTTATAACTCAAGAACGGCTGAACCGATTTGGCTGAAAATTGGTGGGTAGGTAGCTCAAAACCAGGCAAAACACATAGGATACAATAAAATGCAAAACATAATCTGGGAGGGATTTTGGAGAGGGTCGAAGTTTGTAAGGACAAACTTCCTACCTATTGACAGTAAGAACGCATGCGCTGTAATAATTGACTACTGCGCATGTGCTATCTGTCAGTACTGTCACATTATGCATTGTCATATGGTGCACTGTCTATACTTCGTTCGCTTACTTACATAAACTAATTGTTATTGAAAAAGCCTTGGCTAATACCTACTAATATAAGGTATAAATGCGAAAATGTACCAATTTCACGCTAAACCGGCTGAACCAATATTCTCTACTCATAAATGCGAAAGTGTATATAGAGATATATCGGACCATGGCTTTGACATTTGACTGTATTTCGGTAGATAATGTCAGGAATACTGGCCAAGTTTCTTCGTTCCCCATAGAGTATCTGAACTCCTTACAATTACCAGGAGTATGGAGTACCTTCACGCAACTTGAGACTGATCGTTGGTGTTCCAGTCCTGTTAATGCGGAATTTTAATGCACCATAGCTTTGTAATGGCAAACGGCTACGAGTAACACCTAGGAGGAAACATTATAAAAGCTATTTGCTATGAAGGCTTCCGTAGTGGTAAGCTATCCACTTAACATAGCCATTATCTTTGACTAAATATTAATAGTATTTGTATAAACGATAAAGCTATATTTGCAGTTTTTAAGATTTGCTTTATTTCAAAAACTGCTTATTTATTATAAATTAAAAATTTTCGTTGGAGTTTTTTATAACGATTGTATGTTTTTTAGATTTGTCCCTCTCTTACTTTAAAAGTTAGAGGGGTTAGTCACACACACCCATTTTACCACTTTGGAACCGTATTATCTTTCAAACGATTGACTTCGAGAAACAATGGTTTTAGGAACCTCAAAATATTTTTTTAAAACCCATTTTCTACATCAGTTCCATGTATGTAAAGCCTTAATATTCAATATTTTTTATTTTCTATAACGTCGTAAAGCGGTTCACAGAATACATCTAGCTACCAATTTTCAAATGTGTAAACTGAATAGTTTCGGTATAAAGTGGCTATGATATACGGATAGACTGACAGACATAGCGCGTCAATAAGGATTCCATGTTTAGCCATATTTGACTACGGAACTCTAAAAATACTGTTAACAAAAATGTTTTAAATACTTCTTGCGGTTCTATTTCTTATTAGTTCCTATGAACAGAATTAAAACGAAAATGACTATCGAACGATGAAGGAGTTTTGTGTTACCCCAAATTTAACGTGAGCGAAGCCGCGGGCAAAAGCTAGTTATTAAATAATGCTTTTCTGAGGCTTCACTCGCGTGATCTCACTTATTATGGCATAAAGCTGAGAAGAATTATGAAGGTTTTTTTAAGATTTTACGCTTTTATTACGTCTGGTAGTATTATGTAGAGAAACATCGATATAGTTACGTGCTTCTAAATTTGAAGATGACGTACGTATTTTTATATTGCGCTTCCCAAACTTTTTATCAATCATTTACCAACTATTTTGTCAATATATTACCTACTTATATATGTATCTTGCTTACCATAACAGAGATATAAAACAGCGTAACTCTCATTCTCAAGAACTGTTATGTCTTCTACACAATATATTATACACACATACATACATAAACTCCCGCCATTTTCCCGTCGGGGTAAATATATTATACCTTTTTAATAATAGAATATCTAAGATTGAAACAGTTGAATGAGACGTTTTATAATGAACAACATTTAGTTGATAACTATTAACTCGATTGAAGATGAAAAAGTAGAGCAAGTAAAAGAATTTGTATATTTGGGTAGCGTGTTTACAAGAGACGGAAAATGTGAAGAAGATATTGAAAGGAGAGTGACTGCGGGCAATCGTGTAAATGGAGCACTGTATGCCTTTATGAACGGCCAGACTGTGCCGAAAGAGGCGCGATTGGCGGTTCATAATGGAGTGCTTGTCCCCACGCTGATGTATGGAAGTGAGAGTTGGGTATGGCAGAAAAGGCATGAAAGTAGAATTAATTATAATAATATTCTACCACATTCACACATCACCATCTAGTCCCAAACTAAGCAGAGCTTGTACTATGACCACTAGATAATGGATAAACATACATATATACTTTTTTTTTGTAAATACATACATATTATACATAGAAACACCCAGACCAAGACAAACATCCATGTTCATGCACACAAATGTTTGACTTGTGCGGGAACCGAACCCGCGACCTTCAGCTTAGCAGTCGCTTACTCTCCCGCTGCGCCAACCGGTCGTCGACTTAACGAATTAACGCAGTTGAGATGCGATCACTGCGTAGTATGTGTGGGGTGAGACTGATCGATAGAATTCCGAACGTAACTATACGAGAGAGCAGTGGTCTGAAAGAAGATGTCGTGACTAGGATTGAGAAAGGAATGCTAAAGTGGTTTGGACACGTGGAGCGAATGAGTGAAGAAAGAATGACGAATAAGATTTATAAGGCAAATGTGTGTGGGCAAGTCGGTCGCGACAGACCTCGTCGGACATTCCTCGATCAAATTGGGGACGTCCTAAAAAAACGGCCAGGTCCGAAGTACCCGAAACCGGCGAGCATGTATGAAAAGAGTAATGAGTGTAGAGGAAGCGCGTGAGGTTTGTAAGGATAGAAGCAAGTGGCGTTCTGTTGTCTCTGCCTACCCCGACGGGAAAAAGGCGTGAGTATATGTATGTATTAGTTGATAACATAGTGATGTTATATAAACCTTTAAAAAATCGCTCTCTTGAATAGCTTTTGCCTAGCATATTTTTAATCTAAATTATGGTATATTCATATTATATCATGGTCCATGTGTACTTCTGTCAATCGTATAAGTAACCCACCAAGAATATGAAATAGTTAGTAATTTTAACTTTTTAACTTGCACTTCATAGTCCTAGGAAATAAGAAAAGACTCAAATGTTATGCAACGTTAATGCATCGTGTTTTAACAAGCCGAAAAAAAATAGGTTACTGGTTTTGCCACAAGAAGGCAAAGAATGCAAACTTTTTACCATGAAACGCAAAAACAAACATGCAAACCTATCCTTATCTACAATGTCATTGCAGAGAGATATACTTATAAAACTAAATACTGTATAGCGCACAGTACTATACAAATTGAAACGTCATTGTTCTAATTCACTTGTTCCGCTAATAGAATGTCAAAATTAATAATATATTCTGCCTCAATCATTTACTAAATGATTGATAAACGCACCCAATATAAATTAAATACCGTTATTATATTAATGATCAATAATACGAATTAATATATTTGACAAGTAGTTGGCGCATGTCAACGATGTTTTTTCCTCATCGCCTCATCCCACTGTGTTTTCATTGACGTTGACATTTCTTAATTGGATTGTAAAACATTATAATTACCGACGAATCAGTGATCTTACAGTTTTAAAACTACCGTTAGGCTGCGTCCACAGGTGAAGCGGTGAGGGTAGCGCAAGCGATAGCGAGCTAAATACCAAATACACGACATACACTTTGTTCATTCAGTTATAAGGGATCGTCTTGTCCGATGTCAGTGACAGCAAAGGCGGATTGAAATTACGTCGATCAAAATCAATTGTCATCTTGCCTCTAGAGGCTTTCGCTCCGCTTCCCGCTGTCATCGAGGACACGCCTCACAATCTTATTATTTTACATTAGACTACTGTTACACAGACAGGATACAACTTGTATTAGTTTTGGACGTTGCCTGCGTGACGTCATTTTGTTAACAGCCCGATGACGTCATAAATGTATATCAGTTGGTGTCATACAGCCTCGTGCGCTGATAGAACTAGTTCTTGTTTGATAAATAATGTTATTTAAATTCAATTGTGATTGATTATGTGAGTCACAAAAAACACCTCATTGGAACATTGATATACTTCTGCGGTGTAAGTAAAAAAAGTTGGACAGGAAACTTGCTGAACAGGTGTTAATAAGGTTCTATAAATATAACAGCTATCAGTATTATATAATATACTCACAGGCTTAGTCTATAAGACTTTACTTAAAAAGAAAAACATTCATATTTTATTTAACTTAAAATCCGCTTACTAGTCCAACCGTATTAGGCTGAATATTAGCTTTTCCACAGAGCGACTGCCTGTCAGACCTCTGCAGCCCGAAGGGACAGCGATATTCCATGGTTAAGACCAGTGTGAGTATTTACAAAGTACTGACGCCCTATAACGACTGTTAAAGATCTTCCTGACAACCGGGACCGACGGCTCAACGTGCTCTCCGAGGCACAGGGCTGGCGATAATTAGCCATAGCGTCTATATTACATCATTGTAAAATTGAGATGTCTTTACTAAACAGAAGATACTTTAAAATATAACTATATCAAACAAAATAATTTATAATTATACAAGACTATTTGCATAAGCAAATAAATAGTATTTTAGTTAAATAATTATATGCATGCACTTGCTAATCCAAAATAAAATATATGCATATTTTCTAAACATTACAAGTAATCAACAATTTCATGAATTCAAATTAGTTCCGAAACAAAAACATTCACATATTATGACTTACCATTCTTTTTCGTCTTCCTTGGTATAAGTACATAGCTAATTTTGCTTAGGAACAAAACGAAAGCTCATCTAGGACAAGTTTATTTACCAAGATTACCGCTGCTAAATCATATACGCCGCTTTGAGATATTAATCCCGGCCTTGCAAAAATACACAATAATAATTCATCGAAATTTGTACTAAACGCAAACATTTTATACGGAAAAGCATTCAATATGTTTGTAAAGATATAACTTATCAGCCGTTATAAGTATTGGCTGGCGCCGTCGAAATAAAAGCGATACCGTTTCTATATCAATAAACGTTTGCTTTAGTTTGTTTGCTATAGCTATTTTTAGATAACTTGTCGAACGCTCGCAAAAAGAATTGAAGATTAACCTATATCGGGTTTACTGCAGTTTTGTTTACAAAATATTATTTATTTATACGATCACGCTCTTGAAGTCTCGGCCTTTGCACATGCTGACGGTACTGATATTTATACCTTTAAAAATATTGACAATGATACTTACGACGACGGCGACGTCTGCATTGGAGGAAAATAGCGGCAAAATATTTATCTATCGAAATCCAATGACGCTTGTCTTTTGTGTATTTCGATGTAAAATAGTTAGTGATCAAACAAATCAATTGACAGATGTTCTCGGTAACTCGGTAACAAATAAAAGTACCTAACGAACGTCAATAGCGGACAAACTATGACTGTTAACACCTTCATATTCCTTCATTTCTGATAAGATACGACGACCTATTACGAGAATTATGCGTAGCGTCTGCAGATTACTATATTTGTTTGACGAAACTACGTCAGTGGCAGTCCGTCATTATTTGTACTAAAGTATTACGTCGGTTCGAACAAGGCTTAACATATACTGATATTTTGTAATCAGTACAAAAATAGATACTCCAGTGATAAATATATTAATAATATTGTAAATACTTGCTATATCGTACTGATATTGAGTCACTTGACGTGAAATCACTGGAGTGATGATGAATTACTTTGAAGATATAGTTAGTACGTTTTGCGTGCCTTTGAATCACGTATTAAAAAATTACAATAGTAATATATTTATCTGTTTGGTAATAACACATAATATCATGTTCTACGACATTTTACAGTTAATATTATATTTTTATCTTTGTCAAGCCTTATATCATCATCATCAGCCTCTAAAAGGCCACTGCTGGTCTAGGCCTCTCCTTTGAAAGGAGGAATTGGCCTACTATACCACGCTGGCCAAACGGGTTGGTATAGGGTTTGTATCAAGTTTTCCTTCTCTTCTTACAGTGCTGTGCTCTGCATAATATGCTCCCTTTGTCGGCTCTTACGACACCCATGGGATGATATGGGGTGGTGATAATCCGTATTTTTAATTCGTCTTATCTTGTATTGAAAATCTCCTACACTGAACTTGTGCTAAATAGTGGATATGTTTAAAGAAAATAAAATATTTTAGCATTTTTATTATGATTACCGAATTACTTTTTAAGATTTCATCTTCCAACCGGTTGTTGATCATAACCAGATCTTGCTAGGGTATACAATCATGACTGTATTTATAAAATAGTTATTGTAATAGCTACATAGCTCAATCATGAATACCAGCTGTCTATGGACATATTTTCATTAATATTTCCAAAAATTCAACTGTATATAAATGTAAGCAAAAGTTAAACGGAAAATTGATCTTCTGATTGAAGTAGAGATCTTTTAGAAAAAATATATTTATTCTGAACAAAATATGACATATCGCGTCAAAATATATATTACCACGTAATGATTAGATACAAATTCGACTTCAATTTATCATACAGCTTTATTTGATCGTAATTGCCAAACAAACCCAACAAAAATGTACGAACGGAAGCGAATCATTATAGCTTGGTACAGCTAGCTACACTATCGAATAATTCATAAGAGTCAAAGATCGTGACATCTGGATAAGATCTTGCCATGTCACGTACGTCGTGGTCATACCTTGTATTGACGACATGGGTTTCTCCTTAATCATGATCGTCTAGTTCTCTAACATGATCTATTTGCACACATCCGCTTATTGTATTCCATATTGTCATCTATTTTGCCGTTCATATGGTCAAGAAAATATTTTGTAATTTTTGGATGACACAAATAAACTTCGCACATTTTTCTGTAGAACAAAAGTTATAAAAAACTAATTTTCGTTGTCAGTTTTTGTGCTTTTAGTTTCGTTCCAGCGCGATTACCTACCTCCGATAGACGATTGCGACAACCAATTAACTATCCTCCAATAAAACGGTAATCTTTGTTTACCAGCACACTCTAAAGTACTGGTTGTTTACGTAAACGATTATCGAACATTACGTTCCGATCACATCAAACAAAGCGTCTTTAACCTCATTCCTACACGAAAGATGATCGTTACACAAATATTGGTCCGAACATGGCAAAAAAGGGATTGTTTGTTGTGTTTCTCAGTATTCAGCCCCCGTGTCTATCTGTCAAATATTTGGCGTAAGTGCGCGCACACTTGGGCAAGCGACTTGCGTCAGAGCATACATTTTGACGCATGCGCGCTTCGTGCCTCGCCTCCCTAGGTGCGAACCAAATCATGGGACCAATGCGCCAAGCATACGCTTCTTTTAATAATTCTAGGAATATGATAGCAACTTCGCTGTAAGGATCATCAGCCAATTTGACCCTAAAGGGCCGGCTTAGGAAAAAGGTAAGGAAATGTAAAATATGGTCACAAAATAGCACTGTGAAATTTTACCAACCATTTAACCCAAAAAAAGTATTTTTCGAAAAATAGGTAAATACGCACTATGTATTGTATTATTTACTTAAATTACTTAAATACAAAAAAATATATAAATAAATAACGTGTAAACTTAATAAGTTAAGTGATACGATCTATAAGTCACATGGCTGCGATAATTCAGATTACCAAATTATTATAAACTCTACCTAAAAAATTACTCAAACCTGACAAAAAAACGGTGTCTATTTGCATAAATAATAGCGTTGCTTATATCATCATTATATTTTTAAAAGTGCAATAATTATATAATACGAAAATACATTGATAAGATTTCTGATAGTCGGGATTTATAGAGATATCTACTTATTCGGTAATAGATGTGTCTAATATTTTTTTCATCCAATATTTTAGTACAGTTTATAAAATGTTGTTAAAGCAAGACAGTAGTACGTAGTAACTGACAACTATGAACGAGAAAAAATGAAGAGCTTTGTTAGTAAATATTGTAACTTCTTCATTATTGTGTTAAATCGCGGGCAGTAATTAGCTGAAGATCAATATGTGTAAAGTGCCTTGGTAACGCCTTTGCCCAGCAATGGACGTCGTTATGCATCTTTTATTATCCTGTAACAAAATAGATATGTATTATCCGATGCAATTTTTACACTGTAAGTCAGTGTATACATAAATAAAATGAAAACTCTTTTTAGATGTTTAATATGATTGTTCTCATGGACTTTGAACATACGTTTATCGCATTTTGAATCAACGTGAACAATAATATCTAACAAAACCATTCCAATTTTACGCCAAACCTTTCTATTATACTCGAAGTATTATTATAGAGTAAAACATGAATTAATACAAGCCCATAACGACATTATACAGCTCTATGCTATTCACAAGTTTACCGATTTGTTATTGAAGCTTACACATGCATAAAATTATAAATATATGCATGCTTTAGCGCGCTTTTGAATTTAACAAGTTAATAGGCTATTTGTAATAGTGCCAAAGCACGTTTCACATAAAATTACTAAAATTTAACAACATCGCACTTGGATACTCCCTGAGACATTAAGTGTATTGCAAAACTAAGCCGCATACATCGGCTAGCTGGTTGTTTACGTGGCTCCGTCCAGCGTAGCCGTCAAACACTGCTAACCTACTCCAGACTAAGGCAGATAAACAGTAGCTTTCTAATTATAATTACTAAAATGACTAAAATTTGTGCAGCAGTTTTAAGGATGCCGTGTGGTTGACGGCGTAGAATACAAGTGTCACCACCCCCTATCTTCCCGTGAGTGTCGTAAGAGGCGACTAAGGGATAACACGATGCAAATACCATCTTTGCGTAGAGAGGGTGAACTCGACATCAAACCCTATACGACTGCCTCGTTGGTCTCGCGGTATAAATGTACGCATGGGATCGGGAGGTCCCGGGTTCGATTCCTGGGTCGGGCAGTGTTATTGGGTTTTTCTGTCACGAAATTCCCAGTAGCAGCACGGAGTCTGGAAATGTGCCCGGTACGGCAATAGGCTCGCCCCTTATTACGTGGGACTAAGGTACATCTGGCGAAAAGTGGGTGTAGAAATACACCTCTGCCTACCCCTTCGGGGATAAAAGGCGTGACGTTGTGTGTGTGTGTGTGCAGTTTTAAGGTTTTAAGGTATAAGTAGTTTTAAAAAAGAACGGTTTGTTCTTTATAGTGTTACTTATTTTTGGCCATAGTTCTGGCCGCATAGGTATCGGTCATCGTGACAAAATGTGTCATATTACAGCAAAGTTTCATCAGTAGCTAAACGTTAAAGAACGACAAATATCAATACATCCACCCTCACAAACTTTCAAGTTTATAACAGTAGTAGAACTATAGACGAAAACGTGCTTATTACTATAGGGTACGGTAAGTTTCAAGACACAATGAATGGATGCTGTTGCGCAAGACAGTAGCTCAGATTAACATCAAATGTGGGCTGCGGCGTCGGCGACATCATGCGTTACGTAGCCACTTGTGCGGTTTGTACAACTGGATAAATTATTATCCTTCACTGGCAACGTCACGATTTATTATTACTCACTCCTTTGACTTTCATTGTTGAATGATTAATACTAAACTAAACCAGATACACAAAACAGACAAAATTCTTTATTAATAATTATTGCAAATTGTTTTTTGGGATGTTATATAACACGTACCATTATTTCAAGTATTCAATATTCGGGACTGTGGCAAGCGCCTAGTATACGGATCACGGATCCAATATTAGTGACCACGAAAGTTTAAATTATTTGTCATTATTTATTTCAAATAGAAAGCTTAATAGAATCACCCTAGATAGCTACAGGGCTCTCTTCAAAATATTTTCGGCACTTGTATTTACATACATACATACATAAACTCACGCCTTTTTCCCGTCGGGGTAGGCACTTGAATTTAGTTTTCTAATTAAAAGCTCTATGAAAACTTGGACAGATTTATTGATTTATTAAAGTTATTACTATCATCATCTGTGTGAAGAACCTTGGGGGAGGCCTTTGTCCAGCAGTAGACGTCTCTAGGCTGGCATGATGATGATGATTACTATAATATTATACACAACAATCAATTTTGATATGGTGTCTAACTTGGATACCCCTCAGTTTTAAAGTCCATGTATTTCTCCACGACTTTGTTCATAGAATTTATCCTTCCAAAAAAATTGTGCCTTTAGGTTGCAGAGGTTAGAAAAGTCTTTCAAATCTGGATAGACTTAAAAGCTCGAACTGCAAGGCGAAAGCTAATATTGAAGAAAAATTCAATAACTGTCGACCCAATTTCGCCCACGACAAATAGAGCAAGTGTTTGTGAGAAAAAAATGCACTCACTTTTTCCTTAGGCTCATAGTCATTTTGATAGTAATTTAGTTAAAATTCAGACGGTTTAAATCATTTCAACTTCAATACCTAAACGTCATTTAATAGTTTGTGTTACATTTATAAGTACCACTTACTAATATTGCCCATTAATTCAAAATATTTGCGCGATGACCTAGTCCGTTACTTTCTAGATAAGCCAATCGAAAAATAATTACTCACGACGGTTACGTCAACCATAGTAAAGTTGTTATCAACAATACAATAATCGTAAGGAAATACTTCCGTTCATTCATTAATACACTTTGATTAAGTGTTGACACTTGTTAAGCAAGTGATTGATGGTATAAGAATCATAAGTGGTCATGTCCTGCATACTTTACTTCGTTGATTGGACTTTGGATCTGATATCGACGAAAACAATGATGACTGTACTTAACATTAGGTATAATAAAATGTAGTTCAATACGACGAAATTTATTTATAGAAATTTAACCACGAAGGTCAAAAGATTTTGTGACTCATGAAAACAATTAAGCATATTAGTATTGTAACAATTGGAGCAAATAAACTAAAAAGAACTTATAACCATTAGTGGATCAGCCACATTTTGGGCCAAACGCCATCACAGAACGGTATTGCATTGGCCTGTGTCTAAGGCTTCCACTGCAAAAGACTTAAAAATAATTAATTAAAAACTATTTTGTATAAATCCATCTAGCCTGGTCTATTCTTGGCACTACTTTAAATATATAAATAGACCACATATTTGTTGATATTTTACCTGGTATTGTGGTGAACAGACGTCTATTCACACTAAATGACGTACATAGCATTCTCATAAATGGTAAAACATACATTGCAAGTCTCTTATCACTCTAGATGATATGCGGGGAACCCCTAATCTAATAATTAAAGGAGAGTTATCTGTTATCAACCTCAGGTAAAATCCGGGGAATCCTTAAAGTTCGAAGATTAGTCCTGTTGGAAATCTTACTGAGTTTATTGCTTTAACAATTTAGTCGTTTTGGGAAATACCCATAAAATTACTTGAGTTGCACTTGATCCTAGATTCTGTATATATAAAATTCTTGCGTTACTGACTAACGTACAGACAAAGCACAGCCAAAACTACGGAGCACAAGAAGCTGAAATTTGGCATGTATGTCCCATAGGTAGCGAAGGGGTGCACTAAGAAAGGATTACTTGAAATTATCAAGGGATAGGGAAAAACGGTTAAATAAATAAGTATGTGCGGAAGTAACTGGCATCCTCTAGTATAGAACTTTAAGAATTTGTTTAAAATACTTTCAAACTTCCCGATTTTTGCATTCCCCAATACCTAGTTTTGTAACGTGTCTCAAGCGAGAAATTATTTAAAAACTAGAGGACGCCCGCAGCTACGCCTGCATTATTTTTTAATTTACCCCGTTTTGTCCGATCCCGTGGGTATTTCGGGAAATCCCTTCTTAGTGCACCCCTACGGTCCCCAAGGAACATACACGCCAAATTTCAGCTTCCTGCGCCCAATAGTTTCGGCTGTAGCAATTCTGTCAGTCAGTCAGTAACGCAAGAATTTTATATATTAAGATAATCAAAACGTATAGTCCATCTTCATCAATTTCGTCATGATTTACTCCAGCCGTAGTAATGGATTTCACATTCGGTGATCACCTGCACCTCCTATCCTTTTCCTGGTAAAGCAAATCATAGGAGAGTGTCGGAGTATTACTTGTCACAGTTGCACTACTATTTAGTTGTGGGCGTGGCATTCGGCGTGGGCCCCAGTAGCGCCGTCCATCCGCCGTTGACTAACTGTTTGTACTTGTACACGTAATACTCTTTAGAGGCGGTAAAACCGCAGCCAAACGACATATTTTTTGAAAAAAATTGCTTTAATTCAATTCTATTTTAATTTGACTATACGATTAAGTACTAAGTTTCCTCGCCGCCGACACTACGGCGATAATTATGAGTTCCCACACGAGACAAAACTTTTTGTGATGCTAAAATTGTAGTTACCATTCTGGGCGTCCGGAATCTGGTCAAGGGCCTCTTCGCTCTATGAGAAGAGTTAGGCTTCGGCCACAGTTCACCACGCTAGCCAAGCCCAGATGGGAGACTTCACATGTCTTTTGGGAACATTAACTCTCAGACATATGCAGTTCTCTTTACGATGTTTTACTTTACTTTACTGCACGGGCGAATTTAATACGCACATTACTTCGAAAATACATGCCTTGGCCGTGTGTGGTTGAACCCGATACCCTCTATGAAGCAGCCTGTTGATCTCCACTAGGCTATCGATATTTTCCACTTTAACATACAGATCGGTTGCCAAATAATGCATATATAATATTATAATGACGCCTGAGCAGTATGTACAAATATACGTGTAGTTAACTGATTCTATAATCATAACTCAGAAGGGTCACATTTAAAAGATCAGTGAGTTTAGCTACTACTATTTAAATAATCTATACTATAATCTATACTATAATAAAACTGTAGAGATGAAAATGTCTGTACATTAAAGATATTTTGACGAAAATTAGCTAAAAAATCTAGGAAAATGTAAAAAAGCAATACTTGATAATTTTTAGAATTTATGTCTGTCTGTCTGTCTGTCCGACGTCTTTCCCTATATTGCTAAAAATCTCTAAAATGGCGAAATTGATTTCAATAAAACTTACACTCATGTACAAAGGATACTCAAACCTATAAAATAGTATATGTTACATCACAATCGGTTGAGTGGTTTTCGGTGTACAGCTTGACCTCTTCTTTGTACGTAGTCCCAATCAAAACAGGGATCATCCAAAACTGGTTATATAATTATGTGGTGCCATCTATGATCATTATAAGTTTGTTAGTAAAAGTATAGTTAGTCCAAATAGGAACCTTCAAAGTGTTTTATGGCTATTTACCGACCGATAGATAGATGTCACTATTTTCAAATTATTTTCTAGCAAAATTAATGTTTCTTGCAAAAAAGACAATAATTATGTGTCGGGTATATTTCTGTTATAAAAAAAATAATAGAGTATAATATTCGGCACTTTCATAAACAAAGTCTCTGTGTCAAAATTTATAACAACTATCTATACTATAATAAAACTGTAGAGGTGAAAAAGTCTGTAGGTACATTAAAGATATTTTGACGAAAATTAGCTCAAAAATCTAGGAAAATGCTAAAAAGCAATACTTGATAATTTTTTGAATTTATGTCTGTCTGTCTGTTTGTTTCTTTCGATCGTGTTCTGTACTTATACAGGTGACATTATACCCAAATTCCCACACCTCACGTACGTGGGAATCCGTGGGTGGAAGACTGAGGCCTGAATTCAGATACCTCTTGAGTAACTCAACGGGACTATCTTACTTTCGGCAGGGCTGGATATTCATAGCCCTGTGTGTAGATATTTTCTAAATAAATCGCAGGGACAGACTTGAATCAGCTGGAATCGACTCCCGAACATGTTGTTTTTCACATGGTCAGTTATACGTGGCATGTTCACAAGTAAGCGGTAAAAATAATTTACATGTTCTATGTGAAGGTGGTAAAACAGATAATGTTGTGTATAAAGAAATAAGGCAATAGGCTCGCCCCCTATTACGTGGGACCCAAAAATTGAAGGCGAAATGTGGGTGTAATATTACACCTCTGTCTAACCCTTCGGGGATACAGGCGTGAGCCTGTAAAAAAAAAAAAAGAAATTCTCTAATGATATGTATTATATAATCTATACATATATATAAAAGAAAATCGTGTTAGTTACACTATTTATAACTCAAGAACGGCATAACCGATTTGGCTGAAAATTGGTGGGGAGGTAGCTCAGAACCAGGAAAAACACATATGATACAATTAGCTGCAAAAAATAATCTAGGAGGGATTTTAGAGAGGGTCGAAGTTTGTAGTGACAAACCTACTACCTTTGACAGTAAGAACGCTTGCGCTATATGGGCTATCGTATATCTGTCAGTACTGTCACATTATACATTGTCCTATGGTGCACTGTCATTACTTCGTTCGCTTACATATATAAACTAATAATTATTGTAACAGCTTTGGCTTATCCCTACTAATATCAGGTATACATGCGAAAATGTGTACCTATGTATGTATCTACCGATTTCACGCTAAACCGGCTGAACTTATATTCTCTACTCATAAATGCGAAAGTGTGTCTAGAGAAGACCATGGCTTTGACATTTGACTGTATGCAAAATGATGTTGTTGAGCACCTTCTGGTAGATAATGTCATGAATACTGACCAAGTTACTTCAAGGTACCCTATAGAGTTTCTGAACTCTCAGGAGTACCTTCATGCAACTTGAGACCGAACGTTGGTGTTCCAGTCCTATCAATGCGGAATCTTAATGCACTAAAGCTTTGTAATGGCAAACGGCTACAAGTAACACCAAGGATGAAACATTATAAAAGCTATTCGCTATTGCGAGTCAGACTTGCTCATGAAGGGTTCCGTAGTGCAGGTATCCACTTACCATAGCCATTATCTTCGACTAACTATTATAGTAGTATAGTATTTGTCTAAACGACAAAGCTATATTTGCAGTTTTTAAGATGTGCTTTATTTCAAAAACTGCTGACTACATATCGTTCAAATCAATTTTCGTTGGAAGTTTTTATAACGATCTACAGGATATATTTTTTATAGATTTGTCACTCTCTTACTTTAAAAGTTAGAGGGATCCTCACACCCATTTTACCACTTTGGAACCGTATATCTTTCAAACGACTGACTTTGAGAAACAATGGTTTTAGGAACCTCAAAGTAATTTTTAACGACCTATTTTCCACATCAGTTCCATGTATGAAGAAATTATCTTATAAATTATCCTTAATATTCAATACTTTTTGGTTTTGGTAGTTCACAGAATACGTCTAACTACCAATTTTCAAATGTGTAAACTGAATAGTTTCGGCATAAAGTGGCTATGACATACGGACTGACGGACGTAGCGCGTCTATAAATATTCCGTGTTTAGCCATTTTTGACTACGGAACTCTAAAAATACTGTTTACAGAAATGTTTTAAATACTTCTTGCGGTTATATTTCTTATCAGTCCCTATGACTAGAATTAAAACGAAAATTACTATCGGACGATGAAGGAGTTATGTGTTACCCCGAATTTAACGTGAGCGAAGCCGCGGGCGAAAGCTAGTTATACATAAATGTATAGCTCAATGTTCAAGTATTAAATTTAACACTATCGTATGCAATAATTAAAGCACTAAGAAAAAACTTAACAAGTCAATCCTAATTAAGCTATTAATATATGTCGGCGATAAGCCAGGGTTATGGTGTCCAGACTCCATAATAAAAACACTCACGTAATATTACTTGGTTTATTATCAGTTGATTTCTAGCACAGAATTGAATTAAAATGCGAGCTACAGTCCTTTTTATAAACTAACCGTCATCACTTAATGTTTAAGAACCGTCACTTCCTTTTCAACATATAATTGAAATTACTGTACAATTCACTATAAACTAATCAAAAATCGACATTAATATTGTAATGAATTTTGCACAACACCAAATGATTGAATTTACATGAATAACAAATTTATTTTATTAACCAAACGCTGCTTTACAACATTGTCAACAGATGGCGCTATCAACAGGATGCAAATATAAACGCATGTTATTTATTGCCGTAAAAATAAGTGTCAGAATAATGTTATTTAATACTAATTGATTTTACTTTGAAAGTTTCTGGAGTTATCTTAATAACTAAGCGATAAATTAAATACCCAATCTTTGTAAAACAGTTAAGCAGCCAATACAGTGTCTAATATTGTAAAGTAGCGAAGTTCTCAGTTCTGTGTTCGCAAATAGTTATTTAAATATCAATCTTAAATATTATCAACATTTTCGTAACAATATAATCATTATATATTAATTTGCGCCCATACGGCCATTCTGATCCAGCGCGCTCCTCGCGCTGATAATTTAACGGTTACAGAATAAACAGCATAACAAACAAAAATAAGGAATATAAAAATTACATAAATAAGCGTTTATCATACAGAATGAACTAAAAGTTATTTACAAGGCTTCACCTAGTCATAGGATCTTAGCCTGAGGCATGCGTCACCCATCACGGGATCTAACAAACAATGCTTCACCCATGGCTAAGCCGATTACGGCATCACCGATTACGGGATCTAGCGCACACAGGCATCACCCACATAGGGATCTAGCCCACAAACGGCATCACCCACATAGGGATCTAGCCCACAAACGGCATCACCCACATAGGGTCGATTTAGCCCAAGCGGCATCACCCATCACGGGATCTAGCCCACACACGGCATCACCCATCACGGGATCTAGCCAACACACGGCATCACCCATCACGGGATCTAGCCAACACACGGCATCACCCATCACGGGATCTAGCCAACACACGGCATCACCCATCACGGGATCTAGCCAACACACGGCATCACCCATCACGGGATCTAGCCAACAAGACCAGGATCAAGGATACGCATGGTGGCCAGCCAGCGTTTTGGGAAGGATGTTGGATAGGAAAAATAAAATTTTACTCAAACACATAAATGCAAAATTTGCCTCATAAACACGTCAGTGCATATACATTAAATAATCATCATCGTTGGTCATGTTCAGTTATATCAATACAATACAATGGAGGAGGTAGAGGACCCCCCCCCCCCCCACGTAAATCGATATCTGACGAATCCTCCGCCCATACGGTCAAGCCGCTCATACAGTCGCCGATGTTGATCAGCAACAAAGGTTAGCAAACAATGCTTGACTCCAGCTCAGCTCATGCGGCATGTGTGCGCGCAGCCCACACACAAAACCACCGACGCCAAAACGGCGGGCCACCGTCATCCATACATACAAATCAGTAAAGGGCCGCTCGTCCATCCTCTCCTCACACCAAGGTCAGGTCATCTGCTAGGATGTCATCATCAACCTGCAACACTCAAAAGACAGGTGGTGGGCAACATTTCCCACTCAAATATTAGTTCCATGAACCTTCGTTACTGTAGATGAAATAAAATTCTACTCTTACAAAGTGGTCCGGTCTATTAAGCTATATCTATATATCAGGCATGTTCAACAGTGTTGGAGCCCATATTTTACGCATAAGGTAAAATACAAAAGACACTGAATTTTCTCAGGTTCTGTCTGACAGTGCCATTTTAGATAATCAAATATAAAGTTATCAGGATACCCATATTTTGCAGTTTTGATAAAACAGTTAAAACTTAATATATTCAAAATAAGTTTTATCCACATCAAACAGGAAAACAAAATGCCAAGGACAAAGAGAGGCCTATGTTCAGCCGTGATCAGTCGGACTGTTGAGGATAAATATGAAATGATTTCAAACCATGCAGATCCAAGGATTTCGAAAATACTAGTGCTATAATTATTTCTCATGTAAGAACATGTTTAATCCAATATTGAATATTTTTAAGCATAGTGCAAGCTATGAAATTGTTGAACTGTTTGCCAACTGAGCCATAAAAGATAAATTTACAAGCTACCAATAGTACAAAGCAAGAGTAGTGCAGTCTTATTTCTAAAAATGATTCCACTCAGTTTGTATAGTTAATATGGTGGTGAGTGTATATCAATAGTTTTATTTGACTTTATATTTAAGGGAATTTTCTAAATAATGTTAATATTTATTTTAAACTGTTCACACATGGTGCTAATGTAATTCTTATTTATTCATACACAATTAATAATTGTTTATCTGAATAAATAAATTTAAACTGACCAATCACAACTGACTTAGAAACAAAGCATGAGTAGTCCATACATTTACTTTTATTTGCCAAGAATAAATACTGCTAAATGGGAAAAGAGATAATATGGATTTTCACATCACGTTCTTTAAACCCACTTACCATTATCCTAATAATCATATTCCTAACCGTCTTGCGTCCCAAAAGAGCTAGGCAATAAGGTTGGCACTAAGTTTTATTGGTTTATCACTGTTTGTCATCTTGAATATAGATGCAACTAACTTTGCAAATGCACTCACAAATAAAATAAATTGTATTTACCAAGTAAAACACTAAGGCTTGGTATTTATACAAGATTAGCAGTCACCTGCCTTGAGACTTTCAACCTAAAATGCTTAGAGGTGGACTATTATAGAACCTAAGTTTAGTGAGTGCCTATGTCCATAAAGGAATCTACTGTTCAGATCTCATGTTTCTAGCTTCAGTAGTTCGGGTTAAGCAAGGACTTATCATGGTCGGAACAAATCATTCTATACAGGTATAAAATTAAGCGACAAATATTAAGATATGTCGGGTTCCCTTGTCTTATTATATAACCTCAACTTGAGCTGCAAGTTGACAGTAACAATTTCAACAAAATGTTAAAATGAAATCATGTAGCTACAGAGTCCACAAATATAAATAAAACCTATTTTGTAACTTAGCTTTAAAAATATATAACAAATTTATTTTTATATCTACCTTCTGAACATATCTGTACCAATATAATAAAACTTAAGTTCGTTTTGTTGAATGCACTTATCTGTAAAACTACTGGTTTTATGCAAATAATTATTATTGTGGTGGATAGTCATTTATCAAGAGAGGCTTCATATAATCGCGCCGTGAACACTAGCCATAAGTAATGCAGTTAGTTAGCCTTATGCAATGTGTAACCAAGGGCTATAAATAATGTTTTGATTCCTTTAATGTTTTACTATTGGGATAACCTATTGACTACCAATTGAATTCATATTCAGCACATCGATTAGCATATTTAAACTGAAAGCAAATCAGGTAATTTATACAATGGATCTATATCACAGCTTCAACTTGAAAAAGGCAGTTATACCGTCCTTTACTAATAATTACATTAGTAGAACCACATAACAACAAAGCTATTTTCTCTTTCTTGTGTAGATAAGTAAGTTTTACAGAAAGTTTCCGACATGGGCTAACGATTAATAAACAGACATGAGACAAGAGCCCCAGCCGAAGGCTATAAGCACAGTAGCACTGCTATATACCAAACGTGGATAAACAACAGTTACATATAAGTTCTATTTGGGGTGTAACGTTCGTAATTTTGACGGTATAATGTTTACCTGGTAATCCTTACGGGGACAGTAGGTAATCGTGTAAGCACCATAATTTATAAAATTAGGATGTTTCTCAAAAACTAATCAAATCAGCTCTGGATAAATACCTCTGGTCAGTGCATCAACAACCCGCATCTGCAACCTCTGGTAGCACAGCGTTCACACCACAGCACACCCCGGTGCGTGCAGTGCACCCCGTCGTAGTCGCTCTGTCGCTCTCGCTCGCACGTGGCCTCACGCGAAGTGTAGACGTGCTCGCCATAATTCCGACACACCGTGTGGTCTCCGATCAGGGTTGACTAGCGCCAAACACGACTTCCAAGCGCTTGTCGCATCAGTCTTCAGGTCATCATTGGTAATGGCGGCCAAGCCAAGAGACCCATCGCTCTCGCGCCAACCGTAGATCCTGAAGTCTCTTAGGGGGCGTTTATCCCACCGCTGCTGTCGGCGATAAGCCAGGGTTATGGTGTCCAGACTCCATAATAAAAACACTCACGTAATATTACTTGGTTTATTATCAGTTGATTACTAGCACAGAATTGAATTAAAATGCGAGCTACAGTCCTTTTTATAAACTAACCGTCATCACTTAATGTTTAAGAACCGTCACTTCCTTTTCAACATATAATTGAAATTACTGTACAATTCACTATAAACTAATCAAAAATCGACATTAATATTGTAATGAATTTTGCACAACACCAAATGATTTAATTTACATGAATAACAAATTTATTTTATTAACCAAACGCTGCTTTACAACATTGTCAACAGATGGCGCTATCAACAGGATGCAAATATAAACGCATGTTATTTATTGCCGTAAAAATAAGTGTCAGAATAATGTTATTTAATACTAATTGATTTTACTTTGAAAGTTTCTGGAGTTATCTTAATAACTAAGCGATAAATTAAATACCCAATCTTTGTAAAACAGTTAAGCAGCTAATACAGTGTCTAATATTGTAAAGTAGCGAAGTTCTCAGTTCTGTGTTCGCAAATAGTTATTTAAATATCAATCTTAAATATTATTAACATTTTCGTAACAATATAATCATTATATATTAATTTGCGCCCATATATACATTCACAAACAAGTCATAACCGTCACCTGTCACTTACGGCTCTATTCGCTATGTTAACGTCAATCACTTTTTAAACGTTCCACTTATACGATGACACGTTCGCTTAACACACATAATTTCACTTAAACACACTGCCAACAGCTTCAGAGTTTACTTAAGCGTCAGGTTATAGTCCATTCATTCAAACAAATCGAATCGTTTCGTGCTTCCCTTCATTCAATAAACGTAGTCAGAATGGCGACGAGCATTCGCCAGGTTACATAAAGTGAATACAATTGAGCATACCGTGCGTAAACGACATGAAAATAAATGGGACTCTCCATTGCTTACACTAGGATTCTACTGGATGTATTTGTATTAGTTTATACGACAATAAACAGATTCACGTATCTCTTGAGAAAAAATATACTTTTATGATGATTCCGAAAAAATATTAGAAAATATAATACTTAGAATGGTAAAATTTTGAAATTAGATAAGTAATTTATATGCCTAAATAGTCTTTAAAGAAGTAAAATAATACGATTACAAGCATCCATGGCAGAACAAGGAGCTTCACGGCTGGTTCTACTGGACCGACGTAAGCTCTTAGCCTCGATGAACAGGCTACACATTGGTGAATGAGCCTCGTCCACCATTTCAAAAGGCTCTCTTTCGATACTTGGCTGTGTCTGGAACAGAACATCCGATCACGGCACGTATTTATTTTATTACAGGAGTTGTGCCTACAATGAACTCTTAAAGGTATGCTTATAGCAATAACAACTCAACATTAAGTATAGAACAAAAAGCTCCATTCAAAATCTACCTTAAATTGATTACGTAACGATAGATAATTTGATGGTTACGCCATAATTGACTTAATGACTTAAACTTAGCCCTGTGACCCTGCAAACGACTTTCGCAATCTGACTAACGGATATCGACGACCTTAAAATAAACCGAGGTAGTAAGATGACTAATAAACTATTTAGGAATTTAAGTACATATATTCCCATACTAAAGATATTTATTTTTCTAATTCATTCTAATTGTTGACAGGCATTTATTGTAATAATTCAAGGCAGATATTTTTAATAATTAATTTTTGCCGTATTATCTATTGCTGAACACAAAAATTGAGCTACCCAACTAAATTATTCCTGAATTCATCATTAAGGTAAAGTTCATAAGTCAGGAATAATTTCTCATCATAATTTGTTGCTCAACCAGCGTCCGTCTTGCATATTTGTCATTATCAATAGATATCAATACCAACCAGAACAAGAAATTGAATTTTCACCGAAGGAACTGTGGAATTTACCGTCATACCTAATTCAATATCACAAAAAGCTATTCCACACTCTAGAAAGCGCTAATATGGAGCCATTAAAACAGCATGGCATTGAGGAACGACACTATGAGGATTTGACAAAGTAGTCTTTGAAAGATTTGAGGTTAATGTTTTGCTCCCATTTTTCCAACACTACGTGTATTTCTTACGTTAGGTGTATTACAGGGATCGGGACAGTTCGGTCTATAGTTTTAATTGTCCCGTTTATATATCATCATCATTATCATCAGCCTGGCAGAGTCCACTACGGGATATGGGCTTCTGTCATGACACGCCACTGAGCCCGTTTATATAGTGGCAAAATTTATTAGTCCATGTATTTGTATAGTACAAATATTTTACGCACTTTGCATACATTTTCACAAAAAATATATTTTTCGTAGCAAATCTGGAGAAATCCGCAAGCATACGATTTTTTTTTCTACTGTCGAAAATAAATTATTATATACGTTTCTAATTCGTAAGACCATTCATTCAACCATCCTTTCTATTGGTAACGTGTTTAGATTCTGTGAAACAGGTAACATAGCTACTATATAAAATCATTCAAATGTTGGTAGATGTTGAAGTACTAGACAAGGCGTAGTTTTATGCCATGGCTATGTTGAATTGGTAGTCTGGTCTCAATTCTACATAGATAAGTCATGTTATCGGTACCCCGGCAATTCTGTCTCACTATTCTTGAGGACGCACCGTTGTCACAAGACGCACAAGGTACTGACTAGTTGTAAACGTCAAGGAACTTTACGTGGCCGAACCGGCTGTAAATCTAGAGGGCGAGTAATAGACCCGATATCACACTATGCTATTGCATTTCACATTATTTGCGAAATATCACAATAATCTTCACAGTATTAAAATACGTATCCGTTACGTATGGTCCGAATTCATATCAAATTACAAAATTTTCGTAAAGCAAATTTACGACTTCTTGATGATATTTTGTTACATGTAAACTTAGTAAGAGCCGATGAGGTCTTTCAAGTTAGGACATTCGACACCTTGACTCTTACATGACGGCAAGTAGGCTTGCCCAAACTTGCATTTGAGATCTGAAAAGATAATATAATTATTCTAGGCCCTATCATTGTTTATAAAACTTAAACTAAAAGCTTATTTAAGCTTATTTTGCTAAAGTGTAACCTATGAACCAAAACTCCACTTGGTAGTACAAAAATATATTGAAAATGGTCAAATGTAGCATTCTTCGCACATATTATGGCCCTTTTGTGTTAGGTTTACTGGTATACTTACGAACTTTGAAAGGCGTAGCCCCGCTTGTACTTACTTAAACACCTAGGCTTTTAGCTGTGGCACTATTCATTCTAAATAGTTGGGCAGACACTTAAGAACGGTGACAGAACATAACAGTGTGTCGTAAGAAAGTTAGGATAGTCGATCAGTGTGGGCTGCAGGCTGTATAAATAAAATTTTACAGCTCGAAGCCGTGTTTAGAGACCATTATCCTGGACTATTACCTCTCATTGAACGCCATTTAGGCGTGTCATTAATACACGGCATTACGTGCGTGAAATAGAGTAGTTGAAATGTGATGTTACAGTTTTGTATTCAGTGCCGTTGGATAATGTTCTTATAAGGACTTGTCTGTGTGGACTGTAGTTCGTATTATTCTTCTAAGCCCCGTATACTTATAAACGATTTGGAGATGCTGGAAGTCAACTATTTTATCATTGATATTAATGAAAGTAAAATAGTACACTATTGACGCGTTGGATATTATAGTAGCAAATAATTGTAGTACCATCGCTTACCGGAGTTGATCAAATTGACATTGTCGATTCCAAGAATTCTTTACCTAAATAATATACCGGAAAAGATAATAATATTTCACTCCGTCCTGAAAATCGATTACCAAAACTGTACAAATATATTTAATAATATTTTAGTTATAAATAAGATACGGGATCGTAGCACTCGTAGCGGTAATTTAATACACAGTTTATCTAGATTATATTGTATTTATGTAAACAATACGTTTACCACATAATGACTAAATTAAGACATTTCGTAATGCATGAGTAATATGACACTGCCTAGCTGCCTACGGTTACGTTTACTGGCGCGCTCATAAACGATGAAGGAAAATTCTAAAAGGTAAATCCGAGAGCAGGGGAACATCCCATATCCATACGGGTTATAACAAACGTAAAATCATTTGGATTATCTCATTTTATTTACATTTAAATCTCCAAAAGGCTGTAAATCTCTCATAGAAAATCGACGTAAAGTAACAGTACCTAAACAGTTGCGTTTCGTTCGGTGAGTGAGAGTGCCGGAGGCCCTATCCCCCATTCCTTGTCCCTTATCCCACTCCTCATCCTATCCCTTTTCCCAACTCCAAGAGGTGGCAACGCACTTGTGACTCCTGTGGTGTTGCTTGAGTCCATGGGCGGCGGTAATTGCTTACCATCAGGCAATCCGTCTGCTCCTACTGCTGCGTCTGTATTACTATAAAAAAAAAAAAAAAACTGTATGCTACGCACCGCAATTTTTTAATCGTGCTTTCTTTCTGTATCTATCGAACGCCCATTTTGCTACGTCATGTTGGCTACTTGATACTGAAAACGTTCTTGCTAAAATGAAAAAAATGTATTCGTATATTTGGTGTTCTAATGGTCCAGTAGAATTTCCAGGGAATTTTGTAGGATCCGGGATCGCACGATCGCTGGATTTGCCTACCGCGAATTCATGCGGCTATTAATAACAGTATATGATGATTTATTTTGTGTGATGCTCGTTTTACTATGAATGGACCGGCTCAACACGTGTACTTTGTAAAGGGATATCGATCTCATCCCATGGGTGTCGTAAGAGCCGACAGAGGGAGCATATCATGCACAGAACAGCACTGCAAGAGAAGGAAAACTTGATACAAACCCTTTACCAACCCGTTTGGCAAGCGTGGTATAGTAGGCCAATTCCTCTTTTCAAAGGAGAGGCCTAGTCCAGCAGTGAACTGTTAAAGGCTGATGATGATGAATTTAATTTTTCCATCACATTCAAACTCAATATATTTATAATTTAGGTATGTTTATTATTTTAAGTTGAAATTTTTCGTAATAATACAAAATGATTGGATTTGCTATTGATAATTGACATAACTGTTTTTCGTTTTGCCCATTTGACACGATATTAATATTCACGTATTTCAAATAATGAATACTCTTTGAAAATCCACAAATTTCTACCTATTAGTGTTGTATGTAATGATTGATATTGAGATTTTTTAAATTAATTTACCTTAAATTAATTATACTTTAAATTAATTAAATATCGTGAATAAGAACGGTTTTATAAAAATTGTATGATTGTAAAATTTTGTTTGTATTTAAATGTTCAACACAAATTGATTTTGTTAAGAGTAATTGAATAAACTGCATGTACACCCCTAAGTAACTAGAACCATGAAAAGCAATTCTAATATCGATCTCTCCCTGATTGTGACGGATTTGCCGCCCTATCAGCCTGTTAGAGTGTAGGAATAGCGAGTACCCTTGTATTTGAGCATACATTTGCGGATGCGGACTACATTTTTTCGTGCAGCCAGCTAGCTGGTCCCAAAATGGCCAGTTATGCGTCTATCACCTGCGACGTGAAAGATGAGGGAAATGAAAAGATACGTTCAAGCTGCAAAAAAAGTTACATACATACATACATATCGTCACGCCTTTTATCGCCGAAGGGGTAGGCAGAGGTGTATTTCTACACCCACTTTTCGCCAGATATACTTTAGTCCCACGTAATAAGGGGCGAGTCTATTGCCGTACTGTGCACATTTCCAGACTCTGTGCTGCTACTGAGAATTTCGTGACTGAAATAAAAAAAACCCAAGAACACTGCCCGACCCAGGGATCGAACCCGGGACCTCCCGATCCCACGCGCACGTTTATGCCGCGAGACCAACGAGGCAGTGGTATAGGGTTTGATGTCGAGTTTTCCGTCTTTACGCAAAGAGGGTATTTGCATCGTGTTATCCCTAAGTCGCCTCTTACGACACCCACAGGAAGATAGGGGGTGGTGACTCTTGTATTCTATGCCGTCAACCACACGGTTAAAAAAAGTTAACTGTGATTTTTCTCTTACGTCAGAAAATACTTTTTTATTACTCAAGTTTTGCAACACTGCCTATTTTGGTTCAGTGTGAAGTACCCTGATTCATAGATTTCAGTAGGCGGGCTACTATATGAAGGTGGTTAGAAGGTCGTTTCTATTACTCACTATTCTTTCCCGTTGTCAGTTAGAAAATACGTTTGGCATAACTTCCTTGTATACCGACAGTTACAGGGCAGTAGGTAGAATTAAACTCATTCATATATTTGTACTGTAAACATCAACGAGTTTTGCGGTTTATCTGAATCATTTCCGTAATGCAGACGGCTGAACAAATCTTGAAGTTCATTGTGGATTCTGAATCAGACTGTGTGACACATTTTTAAATTAATGCTATTGAAAACTCACTTAACACCGATGACTATATAATACTTTTGGTCTTAACTTTCAAATGCAATTATTGCATTTAAATCTGTATGCTTCTAAGTAAAAAATGGTTAAATTCATTTAATCTATACATATAATAATCTATAGGTACATATGCCAGTAAAAAAAAATCTGTACATTGAATATTTTTACAAAAAAGTATTCAGTTAAGAATCAGTTATAGACTAAGAATCAGTTATAGAGCAAGAATCTAAAAAAATTCTGTCTGTTTGTCTGTTTGTACGCGCTAATCTTCGAAGTTACTTGATGGATTTGAATGAAACTTTTTTGTTCTATTGCTATTAGGTCTGGACAACATATAGGCTATAATCTATTATGGAAAGTGGAACACCTGATGCAGGACCTCAACAGCCCTGTAAAACTATAAGAAATAAAAAAAATTGGCTTAGCAAAAAGCATTACGTCTGAGGAGCATTTTCTGTTGCAAAATTGAAATTGGGAGACTTCGAACATCTGATGTGGAACTCTAAGAGCCCAGCTACACTATAACATATACTTGGCTTGACGTCTTAGCAAAAGTTGTTCAGTCAGGTGAGCATTTTCTGTTGACTTATAAAAAATCGAAGATCTGAAACATCTGATGAGGAACTATTTGAACCCATCTGCACTATACCATACAGACTTGACTTGGCTTAGCAGTAGTTGTCCAATATGATGAGGATTTTCTGTTGAAAGATCAATATTTATAACTAATTATTCGATCAAATCAAAGACCCGAGGAAGGACACACACAGTTTTTATCACAATAACCGACATCCACGCGGGCGGAGCCGCGGGCGACAGCTAGTAATTATTTAAATGTCGTAGGGCCATGAGTTTTTGCTGGCTGTTTAAACATCTCAAGGATGACACCACTTACTGGTCAAACTTGAACTCTTTAAGGGGTTCGCCATTATTTAAATCAATGCATAACATTTCATCAAGTTCGGTCCAGCCGCTCGGAAGTGATATAATTATACATACCATACCTATGGTAATGCCTTTGGCAATACATTTTTACTCATGTAGCTTTAACAATGATTGATAAGTACACGTAAAATACAATCTCATTTCTATTGTTTATTTTGATAAAAAGTTATGTGAGTCCATAAAAGTATAATATCTATCTATAATATCTTCATGCAAACTACAAAGCTGTGATATATTATGCAATTATTTAGTATAAATTGATAATATGTTAGAAATAACGTAATACGATTTTCCATCGCGAATACCTAATACAAAAAATACTCAAAATATGCGCCACTACGTAACAGAAATACGTGTGATATCCCCCGCATAGAGGTGACTAACCCTCGCAGATATCACTCGTAGACTGCTACTGACGTAATATCGACGTCACCTCAAATTTCGTTACCCGGCTGATTCACTAGATACTTGTATATCCTAAATTCATTCATAGTGAGTGTGTGACCTCGGACCTTTGATAGGGTTGTCACCAATGTGAATTACAACGCTAAATGGATTTAATGATCTGAATCGACCTGAAGGTCAATTTAAAAGTATTTCCTAGATCAACTTTCGTTTTATTTCTTTTTCAGTCTTATGATATTACCCTACCAGATGTTATTATATTTACTAAACTCACGCCTGTATCTCCGAAGGGGTAGGCAGAGGTGTAATATTACACCCACATTTCGCCATGATTTTTTAGGTCCCACGTAATAGTGGGCGAGCCTATTGCCGTTACCGGGAACATCACCAGACTCCGTGCTGCTACTGAGAATTCGTAAAAACCCAGTAAAACTTTTTCCCGACCCGGGAATCGAACCCGGGACCGCCGATCAGCAGTCGCATACGATATCCACTGAACCACGGAGGCAGTCTAAACCTTGGTAGGTTTAGACTGCCTCCGTGGTCTATAAACTTATTTAAAACAAGCATTTTATTGTCATTTCTATGGTTACTTTTTTCATGGCAGTCATCATCACAGGCGTTATAGCACCTGGAGAGATTAAAGTAGAATACTAGTAACGCAATACCTGCCCGTTAAAGAAGTAGACATGGTGCAAAATTGTGATCAGACAAACAGATATAATGCCTATAGATTTTCACAGATGGTAATTTACCTGGCTTAATCATTAAGAATGCGCTATTAAAGACTGTTGTGATAAAGGAAATTAGCTTTTTGAAAAGTTCTTGAACATAGTATTAGTAACTCAACATTGTAGCGAAAATACGGCATCATATTATAATACTACATGTCAAATGTAATGTCCAGCTATATAATGTTTTCCGCAACCCTAACAGCCTCGTTAAATTAGAACTTACATAATATCCTAATGAACACGTCATCGCCAATAATACCGTTGAAATTACAAATATATGGAAATTAGTAAAAGTTATATTTTTGCAAGCGAATCATCGGCGTAGGCGTTTAATAATATAATATTTATTTTAAAGCGTATCTAATTTGATACAAAATTGATTTGGATTATATGATATTAAGGCAATTACATATGGTGCATATTCATATAATTTTGTATAATAATATAACCGAGTTATAGACGCCTACATACGATATGAAGGATTTCTACGAAAAATAACAGGTGTAAAATACATTTCCAAAACAAATAAGGATTTAGACCAGGACATGCAATAGGATGCACGGCTGATTAATATTAAATGGCTTATTAATATATTATTAATCAAGTATCGACACGCGTTTTTATGATATAATTATTGGGACTTCCGATCATTACAATATTCATTACGTATAAACGAAGCCTGCGGCGGTGTGTTCTTAATTACAAACATAATTATAAAAGCGTATCATTATTTTCGGTCATTAACATTAGATAATGTATTTATAGTTTACAAAAATGTAACAACCTTTCGGCATCCGCATTATTTCTATGCCGGATGAAAGAGTGTGTGGACGTGGAGTTCCCGGTACAGATACTGTTTTATATTTTTTTAACCCCCGCACTGGGAATTATTCCTGTGTCGCGGATACTTTGCAAACATAAAATTAATGGTCGCAATGGAGAGGGTCGAACCCTCGGCGGCAATAACACTGCACGCAGGTTTTTAAACCACTGACACTGCGCCAACCGTACTGTCAAAGTAACTTACGTAAGGATACTAAATATAATTACGTGGGCATGTGGCCCTTTTCTCTAAGGAACCTGAACATCCGTACTATAATAAAACAGATTCTTACAGACACTAAAGGACCATATTTTTGTACCATATTTTGGTGACTATATTAGAATCACGTAATGAATTGCTAATAATCCATAAAAATGGGCTACATGTTAAATTCAAGTTGTAAATTAATATGACTCACGCTAAACAGACTTAAAATTGCTAAATTAATGCAGGTGAAAGTTCACTTAAATGTTTGCAAAAATTGTTCAGATGATATTGAAAGTTTTGAATTCTGATTCAACTTTGAGAAGAACCTCTATCTTTTTACGGGAGTCTTTTGGCTCTCCTTCTTACAAAAGTTTACTGCTAAAAGCTGTTGTGTCCTTCACCTTGCAGCCCAGAGCTAGTAGATGAAGGTTTTGTATCTCAACCAGGATACAGCTGGGATGTTGATAATGCTCTTGTGTTGTTCCCAGTGCTCAACAATCGTATTTCTAGGTTACCTGTTAAAATGTTCTCTGCAAAAGGATCACACATAGCAGGTGATCTTTTTCCCTTTTTCTGGCTGCACAGCTGCTACAATTTTGAATCTTTTGACATTCCATGTGTCAGAATACTGCTACGACGGCATTTTCAAAACACACTTTCCGGTTTAAAGTACTCTAGTTTGAAGCAGAGCCATGGTTAGACAATGTGACTGAAAAATTCGAAATATTTTATACCTTGTCTGAGGCTTTATTCTCAATAATTATTACAACACAATAACATTAATATTTAAATAAACATTGGAAATTGGCAACATCATCTACATAAATATACATAAGTTGACAAATAGGAAATCATCAATATAAATGAAAAGCTGCTTTATCAATTGATAAAAACCTGCTCTGACCTAAAGTTTGCTCACACATTGAGTGGGTCAGGCACGGCAAGTCATTAATCATTAACATTTAATTAAATTGCCTAACGTATGATCTATAACTTCAATTAGAATATTGATCAATTAAAGCTCACTCTATCTCTATCACTCTATCTTATTAATTTTGACAAATATGAATAGAGTTAGTACCCAATTAATTATGAATTAGCTTTCGTTTATTACTTTTTTAAATTCAATGCGGCTTCTTAAATTGGTTTGTTTAATTAATATAATATGAATGGGCTTCTCCTGTTGATAAATCGGGTAAGTTATGAAAAATGTCATGTAGGATATGTACAATTATTATTTATCAGTAAAAAAATTGTTAAGTATATTATTTTATTTGTTGATTCTTATTATAATCTAAATATTCTACACAGCGAATATAATGAAAAGTAATTTAATTTAAAAAGTACATGCAGTTTACACTATACTGCTTTAGGAATTTAACTTATTTTAAACACCGTGCCGCGTAGCTTTAGAAGTTGCGTTTATACCAATAATATTTCTAATAATCTTAAAAGCATACATTACATGCAATGCTCCTCTTTTATTTGTTCCATCGTACACGTAGGTAGGGTGGTCTGAGCAATAACTGCAGATAAATAATACTCTGAAGTCCTGAACACTTATCAAGGATGTCAGAAAAAAATGTTATTAAAATTGAATAGGCCACGTGTAATAGGGGTTTTCAGCAAGTGTCCAATGCAATGTGGATGCCAGAAGATGGATGCCAAGGATAGGTAACGAGACCAATCGTGAAAGAGGTAACATCACGATCACCTTACTACGAGTAATGATTAAAGGTGGCGCGCGATTCTACCGAAGACTTATGCTCATAAGTGGAACACCAAAGGCCAGAAAAGAATATTCACGCATTGTTGCGATTAAGGTCACAAAGGTCTAGGGCAATGCAATACAGAGTGCCTAGCATATAGCACTACGCAGCTGATGTTTTGTTTGTCATTATGACATGCAAAGTAATGTTAATTACTAAGGGTGATGTTGATTATTATTATTATGTGCCGTTGTCGCAATAATTATTGCTGATTGGCCGCTGGCAACATACTTCCATTACTTTGTTTCTGCGCTGTTGTCAATCACATATTATTGTGATACAATTACTTATGTACCCGTTATTTATATGGTGAGAAATTATGTATTTAACATTATTATTATACTATTATCTTCACCTATTTTACCGCATGGTGGAAACCGCTATTTACGGGCTAACCCCCCTAGACCGGGATTAAGGCCTAGGGGGAGTGTGAGACTCCTGGATGAGATGTTTCAGGACTACTCACTAAAATCATCACTGTGTGCCTCTAAACGATCACATTTACGGCGGGCCAGGGGTGCTGCGTTGGAAGAACATCCCCAAATATTATCTCCACCTATTTCAAATTGAAATACTGGTCGTAAAATAAACACAATTTCAGAGCTCTGTTTCCAAAAAAGATACACTTGCATTTGTTTATTCTTTTAAAATATTCACGATTTTGAAATGGCCTTCCTTTGTAATTAGGTTCGCACAAATATATATATGTGTATAAATTGATTGTAATACCTACAAATTAACGACAAGTTAATAACCCTATGGAACGCCGCCATTGGTTGGTTGTGGATCAATTAAAGTCCCCCACAATAAATTATGTATCTGGCCACACCTACTATTTTCCGATGACTGACAAAGGGCTGAGGCAAAAAAACACATATTATAAAGCGTTAGATACAGCAAGATTTCACAAACTTAAATAAATGTTACGCCTAATACAGTTGAGGAAGGTTTGAGATGATAATAGAAAAGTTGGGAGAGTAAGACGATGTACATAATAATTAATTAAATAGAATTACCTTTTGTTCGAAATATTCAGATTGAACAAAAAAAGGATACTCGTTGAGTTTCTTGCCAGTCCTTGCTGAATTTTCATGCCAAGCTCTCGTTGTATGATAGAGAAAACTGGAGCTTATAGAAGGCTCTCTACTGAATTATTAAGTTTATCATGCACGAAGCTTCGGTTGCACTGCCATTTCTATAAATAAATAATACAATCAATTCATAGAAAAAGATGAATGAAGGTTTTATTAGAAGGTTATTAGGTAAATGACCCTTCCTACATGGGTTATGCGATCGGTCTGTGACGCCTCTACATAGAAATATAACTATATCTATGCGCCTCTCAGTTCAAGGCAATGTAGGTCAGAGGATGCATGCGGGCGGCTAACAAGGAAAGACAAGGGAAGACCACCTCCACCCCTCCGGTCATTCATGGCGCTCATTAGACTAGATATTCTTTTTCAGTAAAGAATTGTAATATTAAAAGTAATAATGTAATATTAAATCAACATTTCAACATGATTTTCTTTTTTTCATTCAAGAAAACTCACAGACTTGCAATTAATCATTTATCGCGGGCGGCTTCAGAAACATACAATCAACGGACGCAAAGAACATCCAGACTCCAGACAATAATACCTGTATCACACTAAGTGTTGTCTCATGTAGAGATCTTACTAACTTTGTAATATTAAAAGTAATATTTCAGAGAGTGCCAGAGGTCTTATCCTCTATTCCTTCTCCCTCATTCCACTCTTCATCCTATCCCTTTTCCCAACCCCAAGGGGCGACAACGCACTTGTGACTCCTGTGGTGTTACATGTGTCCATGGGCGGCGGTGATTGCTTACCATCAGGCAATCCGTCTGCTCTCGTCTGCAAAAAAAAAGCCATTAACTGCAATTATTATGTAATAGTATGGACTCTCCCCTTATTTCATGTTTGTTCTTTCACGATGTATTGTTAAAGAAGAGAAGGCCTAATTTAATTGATACAGTCTTACTAAATTCCAAGGCAGTAATAGCAAGTCACTGTCTTATTAGCAGTCATTCAGTAGGTGTTTACGTGGATCCACCTGTTCAGAATGAGTCATTCCACCCAACATGGCGCGAAGATTACACCGTAAGATGTAAATTTCACAAAAAAACGCAATAACGCCACTGTTGTCTTTATATGAATTATTTTATGGGCTACCGACTGTTTTTCTAATTAAAAACGTTGGAAATCCAATTGAATACAACCTGATTATTTTGACACTTATAATCGTTTTAATAATATTCTCATAACTATACTTAGCATACGAGAAAGGCGGTTCACCCATAAACTATAATAATATAGTAAGTAATAATACTTAAATGATTCAAAGCCTGAGTGGGTAGGTTTTATATATTTTTTTATTTTTATTATTTTATTTTTTATTTTATAACCTAATCAGAATTATGAATCAAATTAGGAGAGGCTTAAGTGCAGCAGTTCAAGTAGTAAAAGCAACAAATCCAACTCGGTTGGGCGGCGTTCGGCAAGTTACGGCATATCTTCACGTCCGATGTCCCGCAGTGTCTCAAGACGAAAGTCTTTGACCAGTATGTGTTGCCAGTGATGATCTACGGAGCCGAGACGTGGTCGCTAACTATGGGCCCTATCCGGAAGCTCAGGGTCACTCAGAGGGCGATAGAGAGAACTATACTCGGCGTTTCCCTGCGAGATCGAATCAGAAATGAGGAGATCCGCAGGCGAACCAAAGTCACCGACATAGCTCTCCGAATAGTCAGGCTGAAGTGGCAGTGTGCCCACTGGGGCACATAGCCAGAAGAACCGATGGCCGTTGGAGCAGAAAGGTTCTGGAGTGGCGGCCACACACAGGACGTCGTAGCAGAGGTAGGCCTCCAGCAAGGTGGACTGACGATCTTGTTGGGGTCGCGGGCAGAGGATGGATGCGGGTGGCTCAGGATCGGTCTATGTGGAGAGCCTTAGGGGAGGCCTATGTCCAGCAGTGGACGTCTTACGGCTGATATGATGAAGTCCAGCAGTTGACTGTGAAAGGCAGTTGAGGAAGGAATCAGACTTTATTTTCATCGTTTCTACGATATTTCTCGAAACAATTTTTCTTAGTAATAACTATTAACGGATCACACTATATAACCTTACTCAATCATATACCTAAACAACATAATTTTACAATCTGTAAACAATGAAAACCTTGTGAAATATACGTATTTTAAGGCTTTATGGAGAATTGGAAATTTCTGAACATTATTTACATGAACATTGTTCCTGTACTTTGTTGACCAAGACCATTGAATTCTGTGATTTATTTGAAGCCGAGATTATGAAGTAGATATTAGAAATAAAAACAGGACATACTGCCTCCCTGGTCCAATGGACAGCGTATGCATCTGCTGAAGAAAGGCCCCGAGTTCGATTCCCAGGTCCGACAAAATGTTACAGAGGTTTGCCGAATTCTCATTATCAGCGCGGTGTCTGGCAATGTGCCTGGTGATGGAAATAGCCTCGTCCTCTTAAAATTCATGGTGAAATGTGGGTGTGTACACCTCTACCTACTCCATTCGGGATAAAAGGTGTGAGCTTATGAAAAAAACAATACACAAAAACAATACAACAAACAATACACACAGCTCAGAAGGCCAAGTTACCCCTTGAGTGGTCTATCAGTGGTATATCTACTTACCATTGAGAACTTATATGATGATGTATCAACCACATATATACACATAGGTACGTGAAGTCAATAAATCATCATATATATACGAGTATATATATATAGGTACACTAGCTTTTGCCCGCGGTTTCGCGCGCGTTGAAGTCGGGGTAACATAAAATTTACTTTCAGACTCAAGTTGTGTGAAGGCACTCCTGATTAGTCTAAAGAGTTCAGAAACTCTATAGAGTAGTAGTAGTCAGTATCCATGACATTATCTACCATTATATGTACCGAATATATATCTATAAACACTTTCGCATTTATAATATTAATAGAGAAAATAGTTTCAGCCGTTTAAGCGTAGCCTATAATTATTAGGTTATTGCGAATAATGTAATCACCGTGCATAATATGACAATATGTATGATGTGACAGTACTGACAGATATACGATAGCACATGCAGCACTCAACTTACAGCGCATGCGTTCTTAATTCCAAGAGGTAAATTTGTGCCGTATGTACAAACTTCTACCCTCCCTAAAATCCCTCCCAGTTTAATTTTTGCAACTTATGGTAGCTTTTGTCCGTCTCCATGGTCCAATATATATTTAATTAAATTTCGACAAAATCGGTTCAACCGTTTTAGCGTGAAAACGGAACATACATACATACACACTTTCGAATTTATAATATTAGTAGGGATTACAGTTAAACACTTATTGCGCTACAAAGAAGCCACAGACATAATCGTATACATTATGCTCCTTTAGGTTATTGAGCTCTAAGCTTTCAATGTCAGCCAAAGACCTCAATCTGTCCACGCACCGTATACCTCCGTTCACCACGGCACCAAATAACACGAAAGGCACCCGATACAATGCTTACGAATAATATATTAGTTTCCTTAGAATAATGACATCAGACGGCTTAGTAGTGAATCCTCAAATAAGTCTGTTAAACGTCTACATAACAATATACCTATATATGTGAATATAATAGGTGCATATGGAGTATTTAATTCATATGTCGGGCACGCGCGTACTTGCAACATTGAGGCAGTCAATCATGAGGCACCTCACTTTCACAGACCCACCCACACCGTCTAGTCAAAAAACCTACACACTACATGGCTCTAATGATGGTGTTTCGAATGGGGATGAGTGAGAGATTTCTCTAAGATGAACTCTTGGTCATCGACACTCGGCAAACACACGGTCTTACTAGAACAAAACTGTGCATAAGTATGTCACTCTGTTACGTAATATCGAACGATGTCAAGAAATTTTAATAATGCAGACATATAACTAGTAACGTAAATATCAAACAAGCACTCTTTCCATCAAATAAACTTTGTGATTCAGCATGTTTTGACCTAATATTTTTAGCACTTACGCTACTACCACGGACTACACCATACGGCTATACATATATATACATAAACTCACGCCTGTTTCCCGGAGGGGTAGGCAGAGACTACGGAACGCCATTTGCAACCGATCCTGACATACCTCTCTTGCTTCATTCACTTCTTAGGTGGCTACGGCTATATAGAAATATATGTCTCTACTTACTTAATACAATAAGTATCAAAACATTTCATCTCTTAGATAAATTTACATTAACTTGTACTCTTAAACGGGATACTGCAAGACGAAACATCACTACACTAAAGTTGTAATGGCCACCCGAATGTTATCATCAGATAAGTGTTTCATGTCATACGCCACATCTGCAATGATAAGAAAGTATTGATATAGGACCTACCTATAACATTGTCAGTCAAATAAATCTAGCAACTCTTCATATTTTCTAGTTACCTAGTTTTACATCTTCATAATTGGTAACAGTGTTTCCTGCGGTTAACGCGCATAAAACTAACACACATTCACGAGAACTACACACAAAAGAACGAAAACTACCAAACACAAGTGCAGTCAAGAATAGACTAGCAATGCTTTATCGGACACAGTCATGCGGATCTAAGATAAACAAAATCTTTTTACATACAATGAAATGTCTCAAAGATTGTCCCGTACGTTTCAGCTAGCTCAAAGCCAGATACGAATGTCCAATGCAAATTTAAAATGTGCCTTTCAAATATAAATGATCAAAATATATTCAATGTATGCCACTTTCATATCATAATAACTGTTATAATGTCTACATTTTTGTTTGAATAAAAATATTTAAGCGTAGGTTCTCGGTGGGTGTCGATACGACCTTCTGTTGAAAGTGAGATTAATTTATATGAGCGTAATTCTTTTGTTATCATTGTTAGGCCCTTTGCTGTAAGATTGATTACGTCATAATTGTTGATCACCTTATACGCGGCAATATGCAAATGCTTGTAAGTTGTAATGTTTTGTTCGAAGTAATATGATTGCATTGAAGAGGTTTGCGTCATTTAAAATACAAAAGGGATACAATTTTGTAAGTATACCTAATTTATGTATCAAAATATTTCATTATAATGTCCCCAAAAATTGCAGATAATTATTTTATAGGAATTGCACGCGAACGTAAATTGCTCAGCGCACGTACATTAAGGCGTGTCACGAAAAGCCAAGCAATAATGATAATAATAATTATAATTATTGCACATCGGTATGCAGAAATGATTTCCTTCGTGTAATGATCCGCAGGCTGAGCTTACTTGTCCCCGTCGAACGAATTAGCGTCTGTAATGGGTTTAATTGTGTAAATGGAATTCTGCTTCGCCTTATTAGGCGAGTAAAGCGTTTCTACCAGTTTTCGATATTGTCGACTTGCAATAATTAACTTGTAAATTAGTGGGTATGACCCGTGTACATGCTGTTAATACGCACCTTCTTGTCGTATGATTAAACTTAACGAGTCCACTTCTTGAAATTTTAATGTTTTATTATAGTATTTCGTCATGCGACTGTTTATTTAGTCTCACTCTGATGGTAATTGTCTCGTGTTTCGTGTATGACAACCGCTATGGTCTGTAAACATTCCATTAGAAAGATTATTTTATGCGTAAATTCTACGTTAGTCCTTTCAAATTTGTAAAGACTGTCGCATTTTCCTAAAAAAGCTTTACTTACATCTTGCCCAATATCAAATTAATTTTGAAATTAAAAGACATCGATATTTACACCAAATTAATAGGCAACCTTATCAAAAGTGGTAAAAAGGCTAGCTGCGGATGCTGCCGATGAACGGGGTGAGGAGACCCCGGGCTCTAAGGAGAAAGATCTTGGATAAATCTGAAATAACGCTGGAACCATAATTATAAACAGGGGCTTCTAGCATTATTGGCAGTGTTAAAAGTTGTTCTAGTAAAGCACACAGTACCACCGCGTTACTATACTGCGCTGCCTTCAGCACGCTGAATGGCTTAAATAGTACTACACTGTTCTGACTTCGTTATATATCGTTTTATACATTGCTTTTTAACCTTTTATATTACAAACATTCTGAATTAGAAGTTATGATGACTTATCATGACCCTAAATTAATGCATTAAATTCCAAAGAAATACATCTATATTAGTTTCTTTGGAATTTGATGCATTAATTACATACGTATAAGCAGATAGTATAATCAGAGTATGAGACTAGAATTATAAGAAGGATGGAAACTGTGACGAGCATAAAAGTGTCAGTATATTCAAGGCCCTAGAAACTCTATGAATGAGAATACATATATATCTAGAATCAAAGTTAACGTAACTTTCGAAACACAACAGGCATATCATTTGTAACTATGTCAATGCCAGATATAAACTCTTAAGATAATATAACTGACGCGAATAAGCTTCTAGTTAAAGCTTTGAAGCTGCGTGATTTATTTAAATGTTCGGGCATCGCCATTTAAATATACTTGTTATGGAAATTTCAATTTGATTTGTATGTACTAAAGGATAGATTGAATTTCACACGTCTCTATGATTACATCCTATAAAACATTTATAGATTAGCTATTTGTAATTCAAAACTTGTGCGTTCATATCATAAATCAACACGGCCACATCCTAGAACGAGCAAGGAAAATACTGAATTTTATTCTGACTTCTGAAAATGTAGAGTACTTACTGGATCACACATTGCCTGGTCCGTACTTACTGGACCAAATATCGAACTAAAAGCTTCCTAAACCACTGAAGTCATATTGAAGAATTTATAGTACAGAACCAAAGGCAGCTTTAGATAAACAAGCATTAATATTATGCGCACGCAAAGCGGCGTATAATTACTGAATCAGACAAGAGGAAAAGGTTGGTCCACAACAAAAAGGTACAGTCACAACAAACCTGAACCGTTACAGTGTCGGAGTGTCATCAATTCACAAATCCTTGCACCCACCGAGCTTTCACTTCAACACAGGAAACCACTCAAAACACGCGACACTTATCTCACTTACAATGAACAATTTATCATAAGTTGATTTTAGTCGTTACACTTACCCAGTAACCAGAGAGAGTCCGTAACCTTGATACCAATTTGCACCACTACAAATCTATCGGTGTCATTTTTTTCTCTAGTCTGACTCGAAGATATGCAAATAGCCGGCAATGGTACCGCAAATTCGAGTACGTCGACCTTGCGAGGATCGCCCACAACGAGTTTGAATCAAAGCACAAATCTAGTGTAACTACATCTCACGTTAAAGTGAGTAGCTCCTAGTGACCTACTGATTTCCATAAGGTACGTGGGTGGGGCGTATCGCGGTGCCCGACGTAGTAGTGCGTACCAGACGTTTTAGACATGTTTGCCTAGATTTATTGATGCTTGCATTTGTAAGGTAATTAAACGGATTACATTTGCCTCTATAAATAAACTGTGACTTATTGTCGCTTACCTCTTGTCGTGTTGTAAGAGCGAACCCTTTGTCAATATGTTTTCTTTTTCAGATACGTCGTTAGTTGAGTGATTGTTTTCGAGTAAATGCTACTGCAAAATACGTTCACTATATTAATTTTTGATTGATTGCTTTTTCATAATCTTTCCAGTACGCCAAAATAATTCAGATTATTTTCAGGGTTTCAGAAAAACACATTTGTATTCGAAAAAAATAAAAAAATAAAATATTAAATTGTATGTACCTACCTGTATGTAATGTAAAAATGTAATTTTATGTAAAAACATCTTACAGACCAAATTAACATAAAACTAAGTATCAAAATAGTACTTGAATACACTTTACGGTAAACAGTTCTTACAGTGGAATTAACAAGCAAACGAAAAATGACGTGGGCGATGTATTTTTAACCAAATGCATATTGTATTAATGTCTTAATTAAGAGATACCGGCAATTTGTAAACACAGCTCAAAAGATGAAAGCAAATACATCTCCCTCTCTAAAAAAAATATGCAGAAGTAAAATATCATCGCTAATATTTTACTACTACCCAATGCTGTGAACGTTTGGTGAGACTTGAAAAATATTTTCGCGGGTTATTGTTCAATTATACCTACTTTCCTCTTTTTGTTAATAAGAACAGAGTAAAATCTTGATTCTGATTTTATAATGTAAGTAAAAGATAAGGTTTATAATTTTATTACACTAGCTGTACCCGCAGTTACACCCTCGTCATAATCATGGCTCATGGCGTTACCACAGTCAAATAATCCATGTCGTTATACTGTGGCGTTACTGATAATTTGACTATTCAACATAAAAATAATTATTCTATAATCAAACAAACAAACGCTACAATACAAGTCCAATCACATTTAGAGTCGACATCGTTTGGCAATGCACTAATTATATTATTTATTCCATATGCTTTGATTCAAGAGTACAGTTGTTCTCTATGTATTGCAATAATAATGTCTGTAGGGGCACTCCAAATCTGGATTCCTTTATCAATCATCATAAAAATGTCTATGTATCCTAAAGTGCGCAATCCATCAAAGCGTTTTTTAACATAATTAAATACAACATGGAACGCCACCTAAAAACGCATCTAAACATAAAATAAATCAACTGAGATTATTCTAATTAAATGAATAAACAGTTGCAATTCGATATACCTTCCTTATACAAACTGAATCGGTTGATGGCGTTTTGATACCGTCAAATTAACCAATGACAAGGGTTGCCGTCACAATAATTTGACAGTTCAATCATACAACACACATCTTTACAAGGAATCTCATGTTTTATTCGCACGTAATTTGTATTATATTCATGATAATGTTTTATACACGTAGATTGAGGTGAGATAATGTTTTGATACGCGCATTGAGTTTTTGAGTGATTAAAGACGAAATTTACAATGATATATTTGCTGCCGTATAACTTTAAAAGTCTATTGTTTTGTGTGATATTACCAATGGGTCTTTCTCTTAAAGCTAGGTAAATATTTTTAAGTGTTATAGTCTTACCCACTAATTAAATTAGAAAGAAGAAAGAAAGAAAGAAATAAAGTTTATTGCTGCAGATACAAAGTTCTTAAGATAAACAATAAGTATAACAAGCATAATATAGGTAGTCTGCAACAACGAGGTCCCACTCAGCATATTGTTGTGTAGTAACCTTAGCTATTACACAACACTGATTTTCAGTGGTAACCTCCATTGACCCCACGGATAACAAACCAACAGTATTTAAGGGGTAAGTAATAGAATGCGTTAGGTACATACGGTGCGCGAGTTACGTGCGTTCGCGTCAAATAAAAAAAATAAATAAAAACATATATCTTAATCTAAGGTATTAACAAAAGCTGACTATAGTCATAAAGAAAAGAAAATTATCATGAGTACACAAATATTATAAAACAAGGTATGCACTGACCAGTAGATAAATGTAAATAAAAATCCAATAGAGACAAATAAAATGCTATATAAAAACTTACAGTAAGTAACTAATTTTGCATTGACTGCGAGTAAGTTCGTCGTGTCGGGTTATATATTAAAACATGTTTCTACATTTCAAGTGGCAATAAATGATAGGGCGTAGAGAAGTAGTGTATCATATGTATCGTATCACTGTACCTAATATTAAATCTAAAAGGATCCATAACATGACATCGCCAATACTGCTGGGATTTTACGTAATTTTTTATGATGTGTATGTTCATATGTAAAATATTCGTTGCTTCTCAATTTGCTCCTGTAGTAATTGCTTTTTTACATAAAACTTAAAGTTTTGTTTTGTCTTCAAAGATCTTAAAGGAGGCGGAAGATCATTCCAGCAGTGAGTGGCAGCGTACTTAAAGCAGCCTCTGAAGGCTGTTGTTTTGTATTGTGGCATTGAGAGTGGATTGGAAGTGGATCGAGCAGAGTAACTGTAGTGGTCCTGACGCCATTCGAGCTTTGCGTATAGGCACAGCGGTTTTTGTGTATTAATTACGCCAAATAACATGGTAGCTAGATGCAACTTACGTCTCGCTGACATTTTTAGCATTTTGTGGTCATTTAAATACGGTGTGACATGGTGTCTACGGGGTATGCTAAAACAAAAACGAGCACACGCGTTTTGCACTCGCTGAATGACATGTTCAGTCCGGCTCAGCAGACAAGGCCCATACACAACATCACAATAATTAAATCTAGATAGCACCAAACTATCCACTAACCTTTGCCTTACTGCAACGCTTAAAAACATTCTAATTCTATATAAAATTTTTAGCCTATAAAAGCAGTTTCTTACTACTTTATTGATATGCTCCTCGAAACGGAGTTCAGGGTCCATTGTTACACCAAGATTGCTAGTTAATTCAACCCTTTCTATGCTATCTCCGTTTATTTTTATTTGAGGTTTGGATAATAAAATTGAGTTTATTTGATTTCTGCTGCCCATGATCATAAACTTAGATTTTTTGGAGTTCAATACTAAGGAGTTATTTTTTGACCAAGATGAAATGCAATCGAGTTCAGAATTAATTTTTCCCATGGCATCAGCAGTGTTTCGACTATTCGTATGTAAATACAACTGAGTATCGTCGGCGTAAATATGGTACTTGCAGTTACTGAAACATTTGGTAATGTCTGCGCTATATAGAACAAAGAGCAATGGTCCCAATAAAGATCCCTGGGGAACACCTCGAGTCACCGGGAGCGGGGAGGAGGAAAGCGTTGAACCATCCTTTTTACGTAGTCGAACCAATTGAGTCCTACCTGTCAAATAACTCTCAAACCACTTGACCGTTTCCGACTCAAAGCCGTAATATGACAGTTTCGATAGTAAAAGCGAAATATTTATAGAGTCAAAGGCACGGGAATAGTCAAGTAGTGTGAGTACCGAACCTTCCCCGCGGTCCCGAGCCTCAATGATATTCCCCACGACATCCGCCAACGCTGTACTTGTACCACGCCCTTTTCTAAAGCCCGATTGAAGGTCGGGGAGTATCCCACTAGACTCCAGGTAATCCACAACTTGCACGTACACCAACCGTTCCAACACCTTGGAAAGGCAGGGCAATATGCTGATAGGCCGAAGGTCTCCGTAATTTTGTGGATTACTCTTTTTCGGCAATGGCCGTACTACTGCCTGGCGCCAAACACTCGGAAATGTACATGTGCATATAGACCTATTAATAATTGCAGTTATAGCTCGTAGTGACTGAGGTAATGTGAGAGATAACATTTCTCTTGTAATGCCATCAACTCCCTGAGCATTACTGGACATATTTTTTATAATATTAAAGACTGCGTCCGTATCAACTTGTTTTATAGAAAATGTTGCCTGACTGTAACGATAAAATTCATAAAACGTCAAGTGTGATATTCTTGTTTCGGTGTTGCCTGGAACATCAAAGAATGCGGAGTTAATTCCTTCGGGATCATCGAATTGATCCGGAAGCACGTCGTCGTCACTGCCATGAGCAAGTACGTGTCTTTTCAGATTGTACCATAAAGATTTTGCATCACCTATTTGGTCATTAATATGTTTAGTAAAAAATGCCTTTTTTCATTGTGTAAAGCAGTTGTTGCCAGTTGCTTCAAATCGAGATAATGCTGTTTTGATCCCTCTGACTTGGTTTGATGATAACGTTGTCGAGCATTGTTACGCAACTTAAATATCGATCTGATGGTTTCTGTAATCCAGGGAGTTGGAGGTCCCTTGAAGACCATACTTTTAAGAGGAGCGTGTAGATCAAATAGAGCACTAATGTGCGTATTTAATAAATAGACCATCTCATTTACGTCCTGTAGGTCACAAATAGATTGCCATGGAATGAATTTTAAGTCATGCTCAAACAACTCTGGCAAGATATTTTTAATGGGACGAAATGTTACAATTCTTTTTTGAGGTTTTTGATTTTTAAACTCGAGTTCACCTATAATGAAAGAATGAGGACCAAGCTCAGGAATGTAGTCTACAGTAACACCCCGGTGCTGGGCATCCGTGCAGACTACATCAATTAATGTAGCACTATCACCCACGTAATGGGTTGCCGTTGTGACTAATTGGCGTAAGCTATTATGGTTCAAGAAGTCAGTGATTTGTTTTGTTTTGGTGTTATTTACTTCCAACATATTGACGTTAAAGTCACCTAATATTAATATGTTGTCATACGGAGCCAGACTGTACATACTATCAGTAATAGCATCCAAGAATATGCCTAAATCCAACCATGGAGGTCGATACGCGGTGCCGATCAATAATTTCTTACCCCTTAAATTCAAAGTCATCCAAAGTTGTTCTACTGTAGGGTGATCAGGGTGATGTCTTATACGCGCATTTGTTCCTGTTTTAATGTAGAATGCAACCCCTCCCCCGCGACCCCCGCGGACAGTGGCTGGACGCGGTATGTGACGCAAACGGTAGCCCGTTACCATAGGTGCTCGATCCTCGTCCCCATCACGCAACCAAGTTTCGTTTATGGCCATGATGTCGACTAGGTGATGATTCATTGCCATCAAGAACTCATCATGGTTGGTCGCCAAGGAGCCAGCATTGAATAGGCCAAACTTTATATATCTGTTATTCGGCATTACTGTAGGCACTAGGGATAATTATTAATAGAAACTCAACACGCGCAATACACATGCAATCCTTAGTAGAACAGAAACATAAGAACAAAACAAATAAATCAGCGCAGCACAATAATACATTAGCTACAACCCGCAATACAATAATATTTAACAAATTAAAAACAAGAAGTACGTAAAGCCAATGCTGGCCTATTTGACCTGCAACGTTAATAAATGTAATTAAAACCACAACACGATGTCTTACCATATTACAGGGAATAAGGAACGTAACTCGATTATGTAGGATGTTACTCTTGTGGAAGTGGGCCGAAGACACGGTGGAGGTCCTTTTCTGTCCGGATAGAGCAAACAGAATCGCCATTCTTCTTCCTGGCAAGTATGCGACCTCGCCTCGTCCATACAAACTGCCAACCGAGACGATTGCCAGCTTCTCGCGTTCGCCGAAATAACATGCGGTTCGCCTTAGTCAGGCGTTCATTTATGTAGAAACGGGTCGGTGGTCCCGACACTCCAAGGTCAGCTGTTGTTGCGCCTCTGCGCACTCGCGCTGCGCGCAATAGTTCATCACGCATATCACGTCGCGCCAGGCGTACGATTATAGGGCGTGGTCGAACCTCCTTAGCCCCATCTGAACTAGATGCGTTGATATGCTTGCCACCGATACGATCCACGCTTATAATGTCTCTGTTCTCCATGCTGACACCCAGCTTTACAGCTATACCCGATAAATGGGCGAGATTTTCCCCTTTTGTCTCAGGTATATTACTAATTTCCAGATCAGCAGCTAGAATTTCCTGATCCCGTTCGTTCAATTCAATTTTCAGCTCAGCTACCGCCATATCAATATCTGCTTGCCGTTCTGATTTTTGCGACATATTGCTTTGCTCCAGAGCACACAACCTAGCATCAATACCGTCTATGCACTCATTGCAGCTGTTCACAATGTTTCTTAGTTGTGCATATTCTTCCCGAAATGCTTTAAATTCTTCACGCATTGAGCGCAGTTCAGAGCGAAGCTCCTCTTTAAACATTCGGATTTCCTCGGATATTGCGGTAAACTCCGAACTGCTGCCACCCACACGTAGTACTGCCCGACGTAGTAGTGCGTACCAGACGTTTTAGACATGTTTGCCTAGATTTATTGATGCTTGCATTTGTAAGGTAATTAAACGGATTACGTTTGCCTCTATAAATAAACTGTGACTTATTGTCGCTTACCTCTGTTGTTGTCGTGTTGTAAGAGCTGACCCTTTGTCAATGTATTCTCTTTTTCAGATACGTTGTTAGTCGAGTGACGGAGTGATTGTTTTCGAGTAAATGCTACTGCAAAATTCGTTCACTATATTAATTTTTGATTGATTGCTTTTTCATAATCTTTCCAGTACGCCAAAATAATTCAGATCATTTTCAGGGTTTCAGAAAAACACATTTGTATTCGAAATCGAATTCGAAAAAATTTATATGTAAAAACATCTTACAGACCAAATTAACATAAAACTAAGTAACAAAATAGTACCAGAATACACTTTACGGTAAACAGTTTTTACAATTGAATTAACAAGCAAACGAAAAATGACGTGGGCGATGTATTTTTAACCAAGTGCATATTGTATTAATGTCTTAATTAAGAGATACCGGCAATTTGTAAACACAGCTCAAAAGATGAAAGCAAATACCTCTCTCTCTAGAAAAATATGTAGAAGTGAAATATCATCGCTAATATTTTACTACTACCCAATGCTATGAACGTTTGGTGAGACTTGAAAAATATTTTCGTGGGTTATTGTTCGATTATACCTACTTTCTTCTTTTCATTAATAAGAACAGAGAAAAATCTTGATTCTGATTTTATAATGAAAGTAAAAGATAAGGTTTATAATTACACTAGCTATACCCGCAGTTACACCCGCGTCATAATCATGGCTCATGGCGTTACTGATAATTTGACTATTCAACATAAAAATAATTATTCTATTAACAAACAAACCCTATAATACAAGTCCAATAACATTTAGAGTTGACATCGTTTGGCAAGGCACTAATTATATTATTTATTCCATAAGTTTTGATTCAAGAGTACAGTTGTTCTCTATGTACCTATTGCAATAATAATGTCTGAAGGGGCACTCCAAATCTGGATTCCTTTATCAATCATCATAAAAATGTCTACGTATCCTAAAGTGCGCAATTCATCAAAGCGTTTTTAATATAATTAAATACAACATGGAACGCCACCCAAAAACGCATCTAAACATAAAAGAAATCAACTGAGATTATTCTAATTAAATGAATAAACAGTTGCAATTCGATATACCTTCCTTATACAAACTGAATCGGTTGATGGCGTTTTGATACCGTCAAATTAACCAATGACAAGGGTTGCCGTCACAATAATTTGACAGTTCAATCATACAACACACATCTTTACAAGGAATCTCATGTTTTATTCGCACGTAATTTGTATTATATTCATGATAATGTTTTATACATGTAGATTGAGGTGAGATAATGTTTTGATACGCGCATTGAGTTTTTGAGTGATTAAAGACGAAATTTACAATGATATATTTGCTGCCGTATAACTTTAAAAGTCTATTGTTTTGTGTGATATTACCAATGGGTCTTTCTCTTAAAGCTAGGTAAATATTTTTAAGTGTTATAGTCTTACCCACTAATTAAATTAAATTGCAAAAGATTCACTGCAAGAAAGAAAGATTCACGCTCATGCATTGACATATACTCTAACGATAGACGGAGCATTCCCTATAAATATGTTGTTCAAATTGTCTAACGTATGACGTCTAATCGTACTAGTGCAACACGCAGGCGCAAACAACGCCAATGACTTACAGTGTCTAGTTATTATTATAGCCAATCAACAACAACCAGTCCTGACATCTTACCAATGAGTATCCAATAGTTCTCTAACGCTACTGGCTGCTTATTGCCATTTGCAAAGACTATTTACATCACAGAAGAGATGTTTTCTGCCTACAATATTTCATCAACATAATAAGAACAGTTTATTTATGAAAATAAAAGGAATTAATTGCTGGGGGTTTATTTAAGTAAAAAAATTGAATCTATAAACATATTCAGATGTTTTTATTACAAAATAGAAAAATGCATTCGTGGGCGTAAGTTCAAGACTTGCCTTAGTTGTCTCACGAATAATTCTAATTTTAAACTTTATATTTATCTTACTATGAGAATTGCTTAAACATATCCTAATATATAAGGCAGGATTGTTTGTCATTCTGTAAAGATGCCCTTGCTGACCACAGAGTTCTAAACCTACACATGTGGCAGATGGCATTATGTGCTACCATGAGGAAACCAACTATTAAAAAAAAATCTATGACGAAGTGGCCTGAATAGCTTAGTCGGTACGGTATCGACGTGGACGCGGGTTTAAGTCCTGCCTAAAAAAAATATTATAAATTGCAGATAAATTTACTCTAGCAAGAAATGCTCAAAAATATATTTTAATAACTATTCAATTGCCACCAAACACAATTAATTTTGTGGTTTTTTGTCTATTGGTCGGATAATGGGAATCAGGATCTGTTCGGCCTCATGGTTCAATATTAGTTTTGCGTATTTTTCTATAACTGCAAATGTGTACCTACTATGATGAAGTGTTGAAATATTCGTTATAATACGGTTATTACGATCAATATACCAAAAAATAAGAAGAACACAGAATTAGTGTTATACAACGTCAAATTGGTTTTATAACATTAATCAAACTAAAAAACTTAAAACCAATACCTTCACGAAGTCTGGTCTTAGTCATATATTTTACCTACAATCACTTGCAATGTATTTCTGCATAGTAGTTAGTCTATGATCGTAAATGACGTCACATAAAAATAAAGAAATACATTTTAATGTGGTATTATGATACATTTAACTCTTTTATTTACATAAATAATTAAAAATATTGACTAACGCTACTACAGATACAAGTTCTGATTCAAATTAATCGATATATCGTCCCCACACCGTCAATAAACGAAGCGGACCCACACCGCAGGCAAGTCAAAGTGACACTAGATTGCTTTGCCGGTATGTTCATGCAAAGCATTTGACAAAGCATTGAACAAAGTAAATGTTCTGAATGCTACATCTAGTACTTTAGTACATATATATCGATGCGCTCATGTTGATTATTGATTGATAATAAAAAGAGGAAAAGATTGCATGATTATTTAGAGCAATAATGTGCCCGGTAAACGGCAATAGGCTCGCCCCCTATTATGTACACTGCGACCGAAACGTAACAGGCGAAATATGGGTGTGTAATACACCTCTGCCTACCTCTTCGGGGATAAAGGCGTGAAGTCATGTTATGTGTTATGCTATGTTATTTAGATCATCGATAGGATCGAACCGTACTAATAGAAGGAAAATTATTTAGTACATAAACCTTACGACCTAGGTACTTAATCATAACACAGGCTTGTTTTCGGAATATATTATCTCCGTCGAAATGGTTATCCTCATATTAAATATAGGTATACCTAATTAATTGTCACCGGGGAACTCCAATATTGAAAATCATTATTTATTAAGACCATTTTTGTTTTTTAATGTGCGTCAAACTTGCATTTAGGCAGCTGTCCCACCGTCAGCGATAAGCGAGTAGGAAGTAAAGCTAAAAAAAACTGCTTGAGACACAGGAGAGTCAAGGGACACCCGGATGGAACGAAGTTCCTTTCGATTAATTAGTGAAGGAATTGTAATATTTTTTATTTATTTTTTATTTATAATAATATTTTTTTATTATTAACAAATATAATGTAATATAAACTTAATGAATAGGCTCAATTTTAGTAATAACTGTTAATTTTACAAAAAATGTCCCATTCGCCATCTTGGATCCCCAAATAAATGTCATTTACGTTATCAGAATGCATGATAGCCCCGAAAATTATATCCATATTAATTTTACTAAAAATATCCCGTCCGCCATCTTGGATTCCCAAATAGATATCATTTTCGTGACCAGAATTCATAAAAACCCTGAAAATGATACCCATATTAATGTTATTAAAAATTTCGCGTCCGCCATCTTGGATTCCCAAATAGATGTCATTTTCGTGATCAGTAAGCATGAACATGATGAGAGAGAGAGAGAGAGACAGACAGAGAAACATGCGCACGCCGCACGGCTTACAATAGCTTACTATAGCAAAAAGTGTCGTTACAACTTTTCGTCTTAATTTTTTCCGTCTAGCCCCCTTTCGCAACTCGCGATAAGGAACTTCGTTCCAATACAGCGATAGCTGAGTGGAGAGACCGACAGATTGCTACGCAGAGGGTCTTGGGTTCGAATCCACGGCACGCACCAATGACTTTTCGAAGTTAAGTGCTCGCTTGCTAAACGGTGAAGGAAAACATCGTGAGGAAACCTGCATGTCTAAGAGTTCTCCATTATGTTCTTAAAAGACATGTGAAGTCTGCCAACCCGCACTAGGCCAACGTGGTGGACTATGGTCTTACCCTTCTCATAGTGAGAAGAGGCCTGTGCCCAGTAGTTGGACAGTATAAAGGGATGATGATGATGATGTTGATGAAGTTAAGCTAGCAACCGAAAATTATTTGGCGAACGGCAAGGCTGGGCTATCACTCACAGTCGCTGAATGCGACGGCCGATTACTCGCACCTTTCACTTAGGACGGTAAGATTCCGGCGACGTTGCGCATGCTATGCCTCACTGTGGAGAGTTTGCGTGGCCCCTCCGAAGAATTGTGGGAGATCGAGGACACCGCAGTGTTTTAGAGCATATACAGAACGTCATTCTGGAGTTCCATATTACATTGGCACCAACATGCCACAAAACTAAGGGCGGTAAAGTTAGGCTAGTACTGCGCAACACTGCGAGCCACGTGTTCCAAGCGAGAATCGCTGAAAGACTATTGCCTATTATTACTAGACTATTACTAAACTATTACTGGGAGCGAGTAAAATAATCTTTAAAAGCTCTTGCCGCTCAGCGACAAACTAGTAAATCAAATCCTCGCTAGCAGCGTAAACACATGAACAAGAAATTAGCCGATGGTTGGTCGCTTCCTCGCTGGGGGTGAGACAACCACCTTATGGGTATAAGAAATACTTAAATAATATCTAAAAACTAGCTGACCTGGAATACGTCTTTTTATTTTTATACCAAACGAAGCCTGCAGCTATTATATATTTTTGTTTTACCATTATATTTTTATGTTCCCTTGGCAATATCTATATAATAATATACAAGTTTTTCAAATTCGTTCTACAATCTCAATGTTAATTTAAATAAAGAAGTACGAGGTGAGGAGAAAGAAAACTTTTTACTTTATTACCTCCTAGGTAATAAAGTAAAAATAAAACGTAGAAAATGAATAAGTCAATTTGTGAAATTCCTAATGAATTTTTCAAAATTGGGCTCTTATTCCTAAGGGTAATAATTATGTTTTGCAAACATTTATTAGTTTATAACCCAAAAAGTAAAATTATATGTTGGAGTAATGTGTATTATATATATACATATATATCCTTCCGTTACTGACTGACTAACAGACAAGCTACAGCGAAAACTATTGGGCGCAAGAAGCTGACATTTGGCATGTATGTTCCATGAGGACCATAGGAGTGCACTAAGAAGGGATTGCCCGAAATACCTACGGGATCGTGCAAAACGGGTATATTAAAAAAATATTATGGGCATAGCCGTTATTCTACAAATCCCAAAATTTTGTGCATTTGAGATAATTATGACTTTAATTTGACTTTGTAGAATTTCACTACGTATTTATTAAGTGAGACAAATGTAGAAATATAAAGTGAAAAAATGTAAAGTGGAAAGCTTTGTTTTTTAGCAAGCTTTCACATGCGATTTACATAAATATATAATTAAAGTACTTGTCAATACAAATCGAATGAGCCCAAGCTCGATAGAGTTAGGTTGTTTTATTGCGCAGTTCATATGGCCACCTTCCAGCTCTATCATGAGATCAGCTCCAACACCGTTGTATGGCATTTTCACCCGACATATGCATGCAAAATATTAGAAAATAAATTAAATATTGGTAAAAATATAAATTACAGTTGTAATATTGGAGTATTTCTAGTTAGAAATACTTATCATAGATCAGTTTCTTAAAAGTTGCAATCCGATCTATTAAATAAGGTGTAAACGACACAAATAACAGCAAGCAACGATCTAGCAGAGGATGAGTAATATTAAATTGTAGGTAATATCTTACCTTACAATGAGCCAAAACGGTATTTCTCAATACAAAAAGACTAAACATATTATAAAGGAAATAGGTTTCATTGGTGAGGTCGCAATAGAATTTTCTTTACGCCATGTAAGTGGTCTAATTTTACGACTCGTCACAAGTTTATTGTGACTTAGAGCCCATTCAGACATACAGGTTGAAGTTAGGAGAAATTAACATTAAATATTGTGCCCAAGTTTAATTACAATTTCAACAAAAGTTTAACATTAACTTTTATTAATGTGAAATATTGCTACAGCTTATTGAACAAATTGCAGCAATTTCCTTTAACTTTCAAATTATTGCTGTGGCACTTTAATACTTGAAATGAATACCTTCATTATTTAGCTATAAATTTAATAATATAAGAAAATGGTACAATTTTTGCCATTGCTGTAGTTAAAAGTCGCAATTAAAAGTACGCGTGTGCAATGCTCGAAATACATCTATAAAACAAATTGGCGGGGTAAATGCATCGATTGTGTACCTTATTAGAAAAATTGTATGGTGACTTGGAGCCTCAAAATCGCCTGAACCCGTAATTGCCCAGCTATGGTGCCGAAGTAAAAAAAAACGTAACTATTGGTACAATACAGGCTTTCAATTTTCATTATGGGTCTTTTTACACCCCGTATAATATCCTGTCCATGTCCTTGCTCCTCCTCATTGCATTTGCTCCGATATTGTTTTGTTTAAACCCATGGACAGTTCTACAGAGGCACCAGCGCCGCAGGTACGGCTAGGGGACTCACTTTTGCATCAACCTTATCTACCTCAAGTGACGGTCAGTTCAGTTTTGGTTTGAACTTTTAGGTTCTGGGAATTTTGACCAGAAGAACAAGCCCAGTGGATAGCCGCAGCTCCTGCGGCTATCCACTGGGCTTGTTCTGACATATGTCGCATTATAAATAATATTCGAAACAAATACCTGCCTTTGGCGAGAGTTAAAAATAATTATAATCTTTTTCATGAAATAGTGAACGTAAGATAATTAAAAAACGCCAGATGCTAGAAAAGCTGCGCAAAAATTAAAATTAATTACCTACTCCAATCAGCACTATTTTATTTCAGCAATAAGTTATGTGATTGGAAGGAATTACATAATTTATGAAACATCGCATACATACATAATTAGGTATATGAAGATATTTGTCGATCATAAGATAATAAATTCGTGCCAGTTATATTTTGGTGAAATTATTTTACTCTGCACGTGTAAAATAATTTCACCAAAATACGTAACATTATAAGAACGACAGCTACAGTTTACCATGTCATAAATTTCACCCAGTCGTCGCTTCGTAGCAATTTGTTCGGCGTAAATTGGAATATGAGATGAAACTTTATGTCCAAGTAATGTGTTTCTTGCATTGACCGCTACAACTCAACGGTACGAACATTAGCAGGAGGTTTTGCCTTAATCACCAGGTGCAGTGGGCAATGTTGTAATCACCGAACAAATATGGAATGGAGCAGGAAAAGCAACCTCATATCAGCCTAATTCCATGGTACTTCTAATTTATGACCTTTGCGTTTTGAAAATAAACTAGTTTACTTGTTTGGACAAGATGTAATTTATTCTTCTTGTCTTATTTTTTTAATGAGGCTTATTCGTTTTTAAAGACTCGTTTTCGTCATGACATTTCTTAGCGTACTGGCATTACTTTTATGATTTTTTTAGGCAACCTAGATAGCCTGTTGAAAGATTGCCCTGTGATTCAAACATATTTATGTGATCAACATTTTAGAGCATTAAGTAAAAATTAAACGGGATCCATTATTATCAAAATTAACTGGCAACTACGAAAAAATTTAAGTGTATGAAGCAGACCAAAATCAAACAGAAATTTCATAATTATAACGACCTACGGAGAGTAAAAATTTAGTCAGTGGGTCGGAATATTGACTAAAAAAGGCTACAAAACGGCAAGGTGAAATAATATGTAGAGTATGACATAATATATGTTTTATTAGTACACCAAAAAATAATAACTTTTACTTATAATATGGTTGCTTTTGTTTAAACGTCATTTGGTGCAGGCAAAAAGTTAGGTTTATTTCAATATTCACACCGCTATGTCACTGTTACGAAAATGGCGTTTATTTTCATTTGACAAATTGACACTAATATATATATGAAAGAGATATTGCCGACATTTTTGCATAATTTTTTTAGCAAGTAAGTTGCACATTTTTGCTGTAACGTGAAACCGGGGCGAGTCGAGTCACGTCAAGATTGTAACGTAGAGCGTCTATTTTTGCTTCAAATGTATTTAAATTGTTGTATGCAATTCTAATTTTTTTTTTTTTTTTAACTGCTAGACTTTAATATATTTCCTTATTTGTCAACTGCCTTGCAGCTATTTGGAACATGCCGCACACTGGATTGGTTATTTTTGATTAGATATCTGAAAGTTGTAAGACAAGATAACTAGAATTTTAGCTCAAGCTTCTTTGTGATCACTTTTTTTAAACTATGCCAACAGAAACTAGTGTAATACATATTCTAATAAACGAAAAGCTTTTGCAAAACTAAAGCACAAACAAAAATGCATTGCTTTTCAATATAAATGCCGAAATGCAAGGCTTGCTTGGATATTATCCATATTTGTTACATGGACAAGTCTATAAAATTTATCGAACGTTAAAATTAACGTTCATGGTGCTACATTGTACACATTTACTTCACTGTTGCCGCCAACGCAATTGTCCGTTATTGTTGAAATAATCATAAATTTCACAAAGTTATATGTATTAATTTTTATTTAATACGAATTAAAAAAACATAAAACCGTTGGGATATTATATTGTATTTTTTTAACTATTTTGTTTATTTTCAGAAATAGTAATGCCAGACGTTTTTCGGCAGCTTGCATAAAATTAAAGACTCCAGCCCAGCGCTCTCGGAGAGCTTTGATACTTATCAAAGCATTGAACCAGGCGTCAAAAGTAAGTATCGCATTTAGAGAGACTCACCTCGGGTTAACCATCCTATCAATCCAAGGCTTAATATTCTAGTTCTCGTTTAACAGGCAAAACGGCATTACATTTTAATATTCCGCTCAATAAAAGGTTGCAGTGTTTAATAGCTGTAAACCTAACACAGAATTGCATAAATATTATATGTTGTAAAGTTGATTGACTAAAGTCATTATTATGTTACGATCGTGGGACCGAGTCATTGGGTCAATACAGTGTTGCATAAAATTTGTTGTTTGCAATAATATTAGTACAAATTAATCTTTTTGATTCGTTAATTAATGTTAAGTGTCAAAGTATTAAGCACGTATGCTGGCCGGTATTGGCCATCCATTGAAAATAAACAGGTACTTATGCGATTCTATGCTCAAATTTCAAATAAAGATACTGGTTTTATACCTTCTTTCATTTGAAAAACGTTCAAATTGTAAATGTAAATAGAAGCTGAAACAAAAGCTACCGCAAAGCGGTTTGTGCTTTGACGTGGCACAGTCTTAAAATATGCAGTTATATTAGGCAAAATTATTTTGTGAAAGTAATTTCAAATGTTTGCTGATGTAATAAAACAATGCTATGTTTGTCAATGGGCAGTGATGAGCGTGCGTAAACAAATACTGGTGTTGTATTAGTAGGATTAGTAGCATTTATGAGAACATTCATAGAGAAAATCAGGAACCGTACCTACACCAAAACGAGACATGAAGCTTACGACAAAACGCAATCGCAACATACAATCATAGGCATCATCAACATCTCCCAAGGTTTAATGAGATGGATAGACATGTAATACACCCACATTAATATCTTTAAATGATAGACTGTTTGATTATTGCCACCTACCGTATATTACGATTTTGATTTCAACTCAAATAGAGTTAGAATTATGAAGGAAAGCCACTCTCTCGATAATCATTCAGGGCTGTCCTTTCGTAAATTACATTGCTCCCAATATCAATGTAGTTTTTGGCTCTTTGGAATTACAGATGTAACAATTAAATAATACAAAAATACACCAGTTGTAAAGTTACATTCAAAATGCAATGGGCAAACAAATTTACCCAGGCAAACCTTTAATATCGACTCATCCGCAGCCTCTATTAACCCACAGCAAGACCTAAATTTATAAATATGCGATACTTTAATAGATCAGTTAATATATAATTTAGTGTACATAATAGAGCTATTATGTTTAAGTGGGAGCCGATCTGAAACACTCTGGTATTAATTTCCGGATGGAGTTCAACTTGATAAGGTTTCTGAATAAAACACGAACAGTGATTACCAATAATAATGTGGCAGGCTAATAATTATGCTACTTAGCTCACGTATCGTTGGCAAGTTTTTGTAAAGGAGTGTTTCCATCAGAACAATTTTCATAAATTATGTAAGAACCGACAGTGTACCTACCAAAATAAATTAGTCCACTTTTTGCAACTTTTCCCTCATATGGCGTGAAGAGAAATAAATGTCGAATACAGTTGTCTCAAAGCGATTTGGCCAAAATGTTAGTTCATGAATAGTTCAGATGCTAGTAACTTCTTCATGTACACAAAGAAATTTACATTTTCCATCATCTCAGTCTTGAAACGTCTACTGTTGGACATAGGCCTCCTCCAATGTTCTCCACACAGACCGATATTGAGCCTCCCACAGCGAATCGCACAATTGATTACCAAAATGGTAATATCACTCCATACTTTCAAAATACCGAATTACAGGGTCCGATCAGTCTAAATAGGTACTGCATCGGTTACATGACATACAAAGATATAGAATTATACAATAATTTCTCCCATTATAACTTTTGGCCCATACCTGTTTGAGAATTATTTGCATAAGTTCATTTATCATCTCCAAAGTCTTATCTATTTGTATACTGAAATTCATGAAATTCATCTGACGACCGGTTGGCGCAGCGGGAGTGTAAGCGACTGCCACGCCGAAGGTCGCGGGTTCGATTCCCGCTCAAGTCAAACATTTGTGTGCGTGAACATGGATGTTTGTCTTGGTCTGGGTGTTTCTATGTATAATATGTATGTATTTACAAAAAAAAAAGTATATATGTATGTTTATCCATTATCTAGTACCCATAGTACAAGCTCTGCTTAGTTTGGGACTAGATGGTGTTGTGTGAATGTGGTAGAATATTATTATTATTATTATCTCAGCCGTTTTAACAAAAACATTTTCCATGTACTTTTGCAATCTTAATATAAGCAGGGATGCACTTAAATCTTGAAGGAATCTTAATTCACCTTCACCTTCATCAAAACACGGTCCTATAAATATGAAGAAGAACTAATAGATAAACATACTTTCGCATTCAAATACTAGTACTTCATTTTACGTATCCAGGTTGATGCCCTCTAAAATAAATCGTTTGTGATAGTGAAAGTCTATCATTATTTTAAAGCGATAGTAAATAGTGTATCGTCCTATAATAATACTGTGGGCGTGCAATTTATAGTAGATTTTTGGCAAGCAATCGAAGTGGTTTTTATTACAAGTTCACTCACATGGCCACAAAGGAGTACCTACCAATAGAAGAAGGAAAATTTGTGGTAAGCGCACATCTTGAAGAAAAATCATTAAGCTTAATTAATAGTAGAAATAATAAGTTGTTAGATGGTTTATTAAGCGTATTAAGAACATATAAAAAAACAACAGTACAAACACAGAGCACTAATTCAATAGGATAGTAGTCTTAAGAAACTTTATGAATGAGTTAGCATATTTTACAGTGAAGAGTAGTTTAGGTACCTATGCATTTGTATACAAATTAAAATTGCTCATGTTAAATACTCGGCAAGAGAGACGCAGTATATCTAATAGCAAATTTTAAACTAGCGGCCGGTTTATCCGTGGATTTAAAAATTTAAGATATATATTTGACATAAACTCCATACAAAATATATCAAACATGTATCTCTAATCTCCATATTCTGAGATGAAAATGAGAATATTATTTATTTATCCTACACCGTATTACACATTATAATATACATAATAGCAAGCAATACTAGGTAAAAAATAACAAAAAACGTTAACTGACTTGAAAAGTATATAACAATAACAAAAACACAAAAAAAAGAACATAACCAAATTATATGAACAAAAAATAACGAACAAGACAAGGAAAGTAAAATATTAAAATAAAGAGATCGAATATTGAAACCGGCCGTAAGCTGATAGACAAAAACATTCTAAATTGGCGGATCCACACAGAGCGAGCAGCCTCGCGCGGAAAATGCTTCGCGAGGCTACTCGGTCTAGGTAGACGTGGCTCGGTCGAGGAAAGCGCATGTGCAGCCGCGGCCGAGCCATCGAATTAGGCACGTCCACACAGAGCGAGCAGCCTCGCGAGGAAGTGCCGCGCGAGGCTGCTCGCTCTGTGTGGGTGGGCCTAATGGCTATGTATTTTCAGTATTACTTAGCAAAACACGAGCGACGACGAAAAACTAAAACAGAAGACTGTTTTTGTACCATTAGCATAATTAATTATTTCACTCCTACACATTTTCTTATAAACCAATGTAGATGAGGATTCTAATGATTAATTATATATTTATACCTTGTATATAATCTAATAAAATATGAAATTACCATACCTCTGATTTATTTTAAGCCATTATTACAAGTGTTTTCTCTCCGGAAACGACTTTATTTATTAGAGAAATTTACACAAAAAGCTCTGTTGATACATTAATTAATAATTTGCATTTGGCTAAGCTTAATCATAATAAAGTTTTGCAACAAATTGAAAAGATATCGTGAGAAATATATCAACACCAGTTTGATGAGTCGCTTGAAATACCTGTATGTCTATATTAGAATGACCTGTTGATCAGTTGCCCATGTTCAAATTAAATTTGTAAATTAATTTCTTCTTAATATCTTAATCCAAATACGGCTCTGGTCTAAGTTTCAACTAATTAAACTGTTTCTTCTTAAGGCTTCCTTAATATTACGACCGTATATAACATTTAAACATGGACGTATAAATGAAATTTAGTTAGACTGAACTATTTATGTTATAAGTGTTATAACTTATTAAACACACTTTTTGATAGAATCAGTTGATTTTATAAATATTTTCCATAATCTCATAGTAGACATAAATCCGTAAAAAATATTAACATAATCATAATAAATATATTTCTATAGGTAAAAATGTCACGAAATATCCTGTCAATATCCTTTCTAACATTAGAGTTAGTATTTGAGTAAGTATATTATGACATGGTCATTTAAAATTAGTTTAATGTGGCTTTAATGTGGCATGCTGACATAAAATACGTCATTAATCAAAACCTAGTGTTTCAATCACGAGTGTCTTAAGGTACAAACTATGTTTCAAATATATATTAGTCTAAAAGAATAATGCTTTAATGTATTAATTCATCAAAATCTCTCCTTATCTCCTCATTTAGTCGCGACATGATGCCCCCTGTAAGGTTCATCGACATTTTATGTTTTTTTTGCTATAAATGTTAATAGTATGAACCCAAAATCGAATAATGCATGACTTTGTAGGCAACGTAGGCACGACTGTCCTTTGTAAAGTTCAATGACATATTGCCGTTCCTTCCCAAAGATATTAGGTTCGTATATTCTATTTAGTCCCTCTTACGACACCAACAGAATTAAATAAATGATAAAGGGTTACGTTAGGATAGGTTAGCCTCTGAGGCGTGCACGGGGTAGTTTAACACCCCACTACCCCGTGCAGGAGACGGGGCCCGGACAGACCCGGCCAGCACTAGTGTGGAGCTGCGGAAGAATTTGGATTCCCGCGGCCCCGCGTGCATGTGCGAGGAGACACCGTGGTGGTTTTAGCCGGTGAGAGTCCAGCACGCCCCTCCGCCTTTCCCCAGGAGGAGGTAGTCCATGAGGATTGCCCCCCGAAAAAAAAAGGTTACTAACACTTTGTACTCTTAACCAGTCACCAATTAATGAAAATACCGCAATTACCCTATTGTTAATATGGCTTTGCATTCATGTCAGTTATATTATGTGAACTTCACATTCAATTGTACTATCCTGCCACGCATGCTACGTATGGCAGCAAAGTAGACCAAAATATGGCGCAAACCTACCCAACAGAAAAAGGCTATATATATTGAAATAAAAAATAACGAACTTAACTTACAGATAGATATCATTTCCCAGCTTACTGGAAGCTTTACGTCAACTTTTTAATAATATTGCCGCGAATCTGGTAACTTGACACGTGAAGTATTCTGTGATTACGTAGGTAAAAACTCTAAGGCATGGTACTTGCCTTAGTTTTTGAGTGGTATTCAACCATCGATTAAAGAACGATACAAAAATATATCATCTTTAATCACTGCGGCAAGTTATTTTGAAATACAAATTAGTTTTATTTATTACTTGACTCAGCTTACAAAAAAACCGAAACCATTTAGTATAGGCTAATTAATTACTGGCTAATAATTATGAACAATGTGACGAGTAACGGAATCATTATAATTATTGACAGCTTGACGCCCCTCGCCCACAAGTGGGCAGTGGACTAGCCTCGGGACAATAGTGCCGATACCGCATCATGGGACACTTACTTTAACTGTTATTGGAAAGGTAAGTCGCCTTGCTTTGTGGTATATTCAGCTCGAAAAGTAACAAAAAAGGCTATACAGTTGAACTATACTAAATATACTAGCTAGAACTATAGTGTCATAACTGTACGGTTTACCAGGCTAATACCTAATGATGACCAAGAGACCAACCTTTTTCCCACTAAGGCGTCTTGTAAGATCACTGTATACGAAAATCCAGTAACTTATTTTACTTTATAATAATAATATTCTACCACATACACACATCACCATCTAGTCCCAAACTAAGCAGAGCTTGTACTATGGGTACTAGATAATGGATAAACATACATATATACTTTTTTTTGTAAATACATACATATTATACATAGAAACACCCAGACCAAGACAAACATCCATGTCCATGCACACAAATGTTTGACTTGAGCGGGAATCGAACCCGCGACCTTCGGCGTAGCAGTCGCTTACACTCCCGCTGCGCCAACCGGTCGTCATTTTGGCAACTTTGGCAAAGAATTTTGTTTAAAACTTGAATCCATTACAATCACGTCTATCTTGCTTTATTCATTCATGTGAATGTCAGGATCGTTACAAATGGCGGTCCGCAGTCCCAGCCTAGCCCTTCGGGAAATAGGAGTGCGTCTATGTACATACATAGACGCACCCCATATTATATAATGCTTATACATATAATGCCTATTTAGGGCCTTATTCACATCAATCTAGTGGCTGAAATGCATGCAGACCTATTTGGTCCTGATTATAACATTTAACTTTGTTAATCAATACTAACAGGTAATGTAAAACACACAAATTGTTTCCATCATGTCCGATCCCGAATATGAAAAGAAATGGACGGAAGCCAGCATCTTTGTAATACCACTCGTATGAATGTCCCTGTAGGTGTGTTTGTATATTCACTGTGAGAATGCAGTTTTACATACACATACATACCTAGCATATGTGTGTATACGCCAAGATATGTAATGCTAGACCTCCTCACGTGCACTAATGGGTACTTTTTACTCGCCGCATCGTCTCATAGCTTTTATTTGTTTATTTTTCTCGTCACTCGTTTATGCAAAACGAGCACTGCATAACGGATGTTTAAATAATCTAGTTAGGTTTATGCACTTGAGTGCATCATAGTGTTACAAACGATGCCGAATATAGCTGGGGGGCTTCACGTAACAAAAATGTTCATAAACTTCTGTATATTTTGAGTACAATCTTGACGTATTTATCGGTACAGTTGGGATACGAGCGGTCGCACATTATGGTCATGGATCGGCCGCAGATTATGTTTTAAGAGTTACTGGATGTGTCAAATACATAGGTACGTCATATCCATTTATGTAATAGCAATGAATACAGAGCTCTTTGGTAATAGTTCGGCAAGTGTGTAACAATAGCATGCTGCATCCTACATGCTAGTAACTTACCGTTTAATACTAACATATAATTAGGCAATGCAAGACTGTTTCTTGGAGGACTTGTAAGTGTGAACTTATCTTCATACCTAAGTATGCTGTGTACTTCTAGCATCCTCCTGATATCAACAATAGAGCGGAAACAGGTAGCGATTTTGCATATCGAGTATCATCATGCTGGGTATCCAGTTAATCGATATTTTTGTATCCATAATTTCAGGTGAAACTGAACAGATGTTGTCAAATGAATCGCCGATGGATGCTTTCTAGGATTTGCCTTACTACGGAATTCAATATTCGATCTATGTCTATAGATCGAATATTGAATTCCGTAAAACGAATGAACGTTCCAAAAACGAATCTAAAATCTACAGATCTATCTAGATCTGTAGATTTTAGATTCGTTTTTGACATAAGCTCCATACAAAATATGTCAAACACGAATCTCGAATCGTGATCTAAAATCTACAGATCTAGATAGATCTGTAGATTTTAGATTCGTTTTTGACATAAGCTCCATACAAAATATGTCAAACACGAATCTCGAATCTCAAAATCCATGTATGGATCGAATATTGAAAAATGATATGCTTAACTGAAAGAATTAAATATATAAACGAATTATGAGGTGACGTAATATTAGCGATACCATTAATAATTTCTCAGGAAGAATCGCAAGGAACGCTCATGACATAATCGTACGTAATAAATATCAAAATGATTTGTAGTAACTTGTTTTCTTTTCTTACAGACCTGCGTATGTAAGATAAGAAAACAAGTCACTAGTTTATGACAAATTTTACGTGGAAATACTTTTAATATGACAAACAAATATGCGGTGCGTCTGATGATAAGCTGTTTCCGTAAGCAATAGGCAATTCTAATGCTGGTGATGACGAGATTGATCTACAAATGATGAACAAAATTGTCGATGTTTTGAAAAATATGTCAATTCTATAACAATAATTTTTAAAGCGTCTCGATCTGAACAATACGAATCTTGTAGCAGGCAGAATTCTATAAAAGTTGTCACAGCCCTTTATCTTATATACCAATATATAAAGCTGAAATCTCAAGAACTACTGGTCCGATTTGAAAAATTCTTTCAGTGTTGGATAGTATCGAGGAAGGCTATAGGCTATATAAAATCACGCTATGAGCGACGGGAGCAGAGCAGTAGCCTTTTTTTTTTTTTTTTTTGGTGTCGGGTTGGAAAATCCTCATGGAGTCCCTTCGCCCTGGGGGGGAAGGACGAAGGGGACTGTCAGGCTCTTACTGACTAAAAACCAACCCGTGCTCCTCATGTACCCATGTGTCGGAGGGTAGGGTTTCACCTAAGCATTCCTCGCTACCCCCCGACGGGTATTGGCCCGCCAGATGGTCAGGCGAGCCCCGAACGAAACCCCCTTGGCGGCGGATGAAGGTGTTGGGCTCCGCCGCCAAAACACTCAGCGGCCGCAGAGGATAGGGAGGACGGCAACGAAACACCGCATCTCCTCTTCCTCTGCGGCCCCACCGCGACGCAACGATGGTGCGCCTCCATTTGGTCGCGGGAGACAGGGCGCGCGGCAACGCAACACCGACACGCCTCTCCTCCCGCGACCGCACCCGACTGCGAGGGACAGAAGAACTGTCCCTCGCACCCGCCCCTTTGGACGCATCCTGCGCAGGCCTCCGTCAAGCCCACGCGGAGCGTCCCCTCCTGGATCCCTCTTAGCTTCACCGCGGGTCACCAATCCACGGTTACTAAGCCCCCCCACCACGACAAGGTGGAGATCCCACGGGGGGGAGAGCAGTAGCCTTAAATAACGCGGGTGTAACCGCGGGCATCTTCTATTGATTATATCTGTCGAATATATACCTGTATACTTTCGTCAAATATACCGTACAATTATTTACTTATTAATAAGGCATGTCAACAGAATAAACATAAACAATTACAAAAAGAAATCACAAATTACAGAAAGTTTTATGCTTATGGCAATTACAGACATGCACACCATTCTTAAAATTAGGATGTATTACGCCGTTTTAGGTCACATAAAAAATAAGTATATAATGTAGTTTCGAATTCATTAGATTAAGGTTTGTTTTTATCGGGTTTAAGATCGTCCTGAGGCCTTTAAATTAGGAGTTCGTGACTTGTGATCTTTATGTACCCAACATAGTTGTTGCCTACTTCACCCAACTACGTATCTCCCAATTTTCTCCCAATGATCGGTGTGTGAGGTGTGTCGACACATCATCCCTTAGTACGTATCTTGACTAAGAAGTTTGATAATTGCCAAGCACCCTGTAGTTTGGATGGACACCTTCTTGTCACAAATAGCATAAATAATTGTTTGAACTGCATTAATCTCACAGTTATTCACCTATTATCCCACATCTATGAGTCACGCAGAAATCTATTAGTCTTTCAAATATATTCAACTTATGGTTTCCTTCAAATTCAAGCATGCCAATTAAATCGTTGCTCCTGAATATAAAGTAACATTGCTATTATCACATATTTATGAAGAAATGTTTCCGATGATCGGAAAACAAAGGTTATGTCATCATGCCAGATCGTTCTAGAGAAATGTCGACTACATTGACATATTTTTACGAGAGTGGTGATTGCCCCTGACTGTTGATGAATTCAATGAATTTTAAGGAAATATATTCCGTTCCATTCATGTTTATAATACTATTACTTTGTATCAAATTTAGTACAGTTTCAGACAAGGTAAACAGCATTGTATAATAATGATGATATTTCAGTAGGGCCAATATTATAAGTGCCTAATACAATAGCCTACCTCGCATAAATTCTAGACTACGATTTTTAGCAGAAACCAGTATAAATACTCATAAGGAGGAACTATCTCATGTTTACGAGTAGGTACATAGGTATTTAGTTTATGTATATTTCTATTGATATGATGATAAGGTAATACTGATGATAAACACAATATTTTTAGCTGTAAGGTTTCCATGTACGAAATAAATAAATGAATAAAATTACCACTACTTTTCTTATCTCTACAGTGTATAACAGTAATACACATATAATCATAACAAAAAAAAACGGCAGTAAAGGGAAACGCTCCCAATTATGAAACATGCACGTCGATAATGTCCGCGCAGTCTAACGTAACATAATTAATTTCCATCTGCAACGGGATCAAAGCAGATCAGTGCTTCTTGATTTTGGGTCTGTCTATCTATGGCTTCTATGGCTACAAGAAACCGATTGAGTGTTTTTTTTTTTACATATTTATTTTTTTATTGAGAAATCTCCACTTCTTTGTTTCTAAGGTGTAAAAGAAAACATAATGCAAATAATGCTAATGATTTCATTATCCTCGATACATGTTACCTCGAGCGAATATCCGATGTAAGCCGGTGGAAACCTAGGGGAACAAAGAGGTTTTTATTACCGAAAATATGTATAGGTATTCACGCAATTAAGACCCTCAAAATATTATTTTATATATTCATACTTTATTTAGTAATGTTACAACCTTTATGTAATCAATAAATAAACATAAAACAATAAGCCATGAAAGCTGAAGCCATTGTTGCATCAACTTTCCCACCGTAGACCATATCACAAAAACTTGTGAAAAATACATACTGATTACACAATTAATAATGTAAACAAAGCAAATGAATATCTAAGAACTAATTTACGGATCACAATGGCCGTGATAAAGAACAGATGGAATTCTAAATTAGTTCGAGAATTTTGCGTAACAACTGAGGAACAGGAAATACAGGACCGGTAAGTGTTGATGGAGCGGCAATCATTAGAGCGACTGTCGTGCAAGCCATTTTTTCCGGTCGATATGTTTTATGTAATGAAACCTTTGTAAACAAAACATCGATGTCGGGGAAAGATTGCAAGTCATCTACTCGTGGCGTTTAGCAGACTTTTTCTTTTTATTTATTTATTTATTTATTTTTATTTAGGATGATTTATTTTCTTTAAATACATGTTACAGGTAAAGTGTGCAAATTGTAACACCGCCTAACCTAGAACAATATGGTTTTAAAATTTAAAATGAGTAGAAAGTGGCTTCATATCCTTACCAATCGAAAACCAGTGCAACGGTTCTCAGTATGACATGTAGACCGATTTGACTTAAAATTATAAATTAATTATCTATGTCACTACACCACTCCTTGGACGACACAATAACCACAACGAAGCAGTAAAACAGGCATCACGATCCTGTTACCTACACAAACAAGATCTTGACCTTCCACAATAGAAAATATCTCAATATCATTGGGCTATACATATGTAACTATCCAACGAGCTCCCCGCTGGAATTCGTTTACAGTTTCCAATAAATTCGATCGTTTGGTACGTACTAAAATCGAAACGGTTTATATTCATGAACTTAGCAGATATTCAGAAACTTGAACAGTCACTTGTGTTTACCGTAAGCTACGCTAGATCATTTATATCTAGAGTAAGAAAATAGCCGAAAATCTGATTTTTCGTCTAGTTTTAGTGGGTATAGCAATAGTAAGCAAGATTTAGGGATGTTTATTTTATTGGGTGACGCCTCCTAAACTTGAATGTTTATTGACGTATTATACTTACATGTCACCAACCTCGTTTGTTTAATGTTACATGAAAATAACCACGTAATAAAAATGAGTTAATCTTTACTCCTCTTCAAAAAACTGCACAACAGTATGGAGCAGCTTTTTATTTTACAGGACTGCGCAGTAAAGGGCTATAGTTATATAGTTCTTAGGTTTCATATATGCATGTCTTCAATATGTGACTTATAAGTGACAGAACAGATTTAGCTTTATGAGGTAAGAATAGACTTCTTACAATATCCAGAGTGGTAGACTCCTCAACAATCTCCAACTGATTTGCGATATATTATAAAATTGATAAATTGATTATCGCTCGCTTAATAATGTGCCCGGAAGATGGCAATAGGCTCGCCCCTATTACATTGGGACCGAAACATAACTGGCGAAAAGTGGGTGTGTAATACACCTCTGCCTACCTCTTCGGGGATAAAAGGCGTGAAGTTATGTTATGTTATGTTATAAATTGATGATTAATTTTATTGAAAACATGGAATATCGCTATCCCTTTGGGTTGCGGAGGTAAGACGACAGTCGCTCTTTTGAAAAGTTGAAATTCTGGATCATTCTCACTAGTTCCACCAGCAATTAGTTCCATGGAACCAGTGAGACCTTTTTTCTCAGTAGTTCCACCGTAGTTGTTAAGTCCATGCCATATCTGGTTAGGTTACGTTAGGTTAGGTTAGGCATGTAAGTCTTGGATGCAACCGGGATAACGCTAGGACGATAAGTCTGTCCGCCCAAAAAGTTGAGAAGGAAAATCTAAGCGGTCATCCAATCGAAAGACAAGTTCTTATAATATTTGATCAAGAGTTTTCATCTTTAATCTTTCATTATAACGTGGTCCGAAACCAAGTTATATTTCTTGTGTAGTTTGAAATTCCATGAGGTACTGATCGGACAGACCATCCAACATAGCATTGTCCAAATCTAGAGATCATTGTCAGAATCGTAAAGAATTGGCTTCACCACGTTATAATGAAAAAGAAAATTAAAGAATTCCTCGCCTTGCAAACGCCAAAAGACTATTAACTATGTCTTTGGTTGTTTAGAGATTCTATCACGTTTTTTTAGGGTTCCGTACCTAAAAGGTAAAAAACGGAACCCTATTACTAAGCCTTCGCTGTCTGTCTGTCTGTCCGTCTGTCCGTCTGTCTGTCACCAGGCTGTATCTCATAAACCATGATAGCTAGAAAACTGAAATTTTCACAAATTATGTATTTCGGTTGCCGCTATAACAACAAATACTAAAAATAAAAAAAATAAAATATTAAGGGGGGTCCCATACAAAAAACGTAATTTTTAAGCAATTTGTTACTCGATCTTAATAAACAGGTAGAAACTTACAAAGTATTTAAGTATACGTCCAACGAACGTGATTTTCTTTTATAGATGATGGCACGGAATCCTTCGTGCGCGAGTCCGACTTGCACTTGCCCAATTTTATTATTTACCTATGTGTTTAAGAGTTATATAAACAATCATTTAATTTCGGTGACTATCAATATTGTTGGACTGATACAGAAATTATATCAGACCCGGTTGCGTCGGGAATAGTAATCATGAGGTAAGCACGCACTCAGTCATTCCTGATTTTTTTTTAGAATGCCAGAGTCATTATGAAAATAATGTATCTTTAAGGTGATCTGATACATTAACTAAAATGACAACTGAGTTGCTACAATATTAAAAAATATCGACTCATATCACATTTCTGTAAAGGGCTAAAAATTAAGGCATGTCTGTGACATAGTTTAAAACTTATACAGCTCTACTTATTATTTGTATACACATGCTTTACATATTAAAAGCAGTGTAGAAAAACGTGTTTACAAAAAAAAACCATCAATGCGGTTCGTTCTCATAATTCAAACACTTGTCCAATAACTGAGGACAAGTACAAATGTAATAATAACACGACAGTACAATTACAATTTACGTATGGACAAAGACTCATTTGAATATAAAAGTGCATCTTGTTAGACAATTATTCTAATCTTGTTCCTTTAAATAACTTCGAGTGAATCGCACTATTTCTCATAGTACCGGAAAAACTGGAAAGCATTTCCATTATATGGTACTTTTTGTTTGTATTGCGATTTGAATACGGTGATGCAAGACGCGGTCCCAGGCTCGGCGACAGTGACAGTGAGATTGTCACAGAATCATACCTGTAGTAGATCTGTTCTTTATGAAGCTACAGTCAAACGCTTCTCTTTTCTTTTTAGTATGATCGTGTGGCCACCTCTGGTGTCGGATTTTTCAGACTGCCTGAAGACCTCCGACATCGCCTAACGGTTTTGCCCTGAGACACCCAAGTCCCTTCCAAGTAGTACTACTTAAGGTAGTAGAGCCTTGCTGATTTCAGCATGAATGGGCCGGCTCGACCGGGAAAGTACTACCCTCTCACAGAAAATAGACGTAAAGCAACAGTAACCAAACTGTTGCGTTTCGTTCGGTGAGTGAGAGTGCCGGAAGCCCTCCTATCCCCTATTCCTTCTCCCTCATCCCACTCCTCATCCTATCCCTTTTCCCAACCCCAAGGGGCGGCAACGCACTTGTGACTCCTGTGGTATTGCTTGTGTCCATGGGCGGCGGTAATTGCTTACCATCAGGCAATCCGTCTGCTTGTTTGCCGCCTATTACCATAAAAAAGTGACCTTTGTGAACGTTGCTTAACTTTACCGAACTCTTATAACGTATGATCGCTGCTATTTGAGTTCGTTCAAGTTCGTTGATGTGTCGTCCCACAAGATTTCTTCCTCGCATCTGTTCGCTACCGCTACGCTACGACAATGACCTTTATCTTTCATAATCGATATTGACTCTATTAATTCTGCTGGCCACCAATAAAAAGAAAAGTTTCTTTTGCAGAAACAAATGTGGATATTCCGTAGTGTTACTTTGCAACATGATTATATTGACGAAATTATGCATGTTATTATTACTGTGACAGGCGGGGATACTGATCACCATACTACCGATAGCTGAGTGGAGAGACCGACGGATCGCTATGCAGAGGGTCTCGGGTTCGAATCCACGTCACGCACCAATAACTTTTCGGAGTTAAGTGCTTATTAAATTGTTAATTATCGCTTGCTAATCGGTGAAGGAAAACATCGTGAGGAAACCTGCATGTCTGAGAGTTCTCCATAATGTTCTCGAAAGACATTTGAAGTTGGCCAACCCGCACTTGGCCAGCGTGATGGACTATAGCCTTACCCTTCTCATAGTGAGAAGAGGCCCGTGCCCAGCAGTGGGACAGTATAAAAGGCTGATGATGATGATGATTATTACTGTTATTTTCTTTGAAAACTAGTCCCCAACTTATCTCTTGTGCATTTTCTTTTTTGATAAACGGTTGGTACTTTCGAAATAGGCAGTAACCTCTTGACTTGATGGGGAGCGGTAGATAGTTTGAAAGCTCCCCATTTCACTACGGATATGGATCCTTTTCTTTTATTGAATATAAAATGAGGATTTTTGAATAATGTTATTACAAAAGACATCCGAAATTTATATAAAATGACTACGCCGTGCCGGGTGACCATCAGAAATCAGTGGCTGGTCCAGGATCTTGTTTAGAGGGGGAAAGTTTTTTTTTGGGTCTTGTTGAAGAGGCTTCAACCTCTTTTCATGATTGATTATCGCTTGCTAAAAGGTGAATGGAAACATCGTGAAACATCCTATATATCTGAGAGCTCTCCAAAATGTTCTCGAAAGACATGTAAAATCTCCCTACCCGCACTTTGCCAGCGTGGTGGACTATGTCCTTACTTTTCTAATAGTGAGAAGATGCCCGTGCCCAGCAGTAGGACAGTTTAAATACAGAACTAATGATGATGGTGATGAAACCTCTTCCTTCGTCCTCCTTTTTAAGGATGCGCTCCTTTGACAATAATTTTATTGCACTACTGGTACCATCAAGTAATATTAAACGGTATTTCTTTTTTCTTCTTTTTTTTCCTCATGTACCTGTGTGTCGGAGGGTCAGGTATCGCCAAAGCATTCCTCGCTACCCCCCGACGGGTATTGGCCCGCCAGATGGTCAGGCGGGTCCCGAACAAAACCCCCTTGGCGACGGATGATGGTGTTAGGCTCCGCCGCCAAAACACCCAGCGGCCGCAGAGAATAGGGAGGACGGCAACGCAACACCGCATCTCCCCTTCCTCTGCGGCCCCACCGCGACGCAACGATGGTGCGCCCCCATTTGGTCGCGGGAGATAGGGCGCGCGGCAACGCAACACCGACACGCCTATCCTCCCGCAACCGCGCCCGACTCGACTCGACTCGACCCGTGCGAGGGACAGTTCTTCTGTCCCTCGCACCCGCACCATTGGACGCATCCTGCGCAGGCCTCAGTCAAGCCCACGCGGAGCGTCCACTCCTGGAATCTCGCTTAGCTTCACCGTGGGTGACCTAACCACGGTTACTGAGCCCCCCACCACGACAAGGTGGAGATCCAACGGGGGGGATATTAAACGGTATATTTGTATACACTGATCGTAACGTATACATAGATAAGTATCAAACTACACTTGTTTCGAGACAGTTATTTTGAAGTGCCGTTGCAAACATTTCAATTGCTCTAGCCAAACATCGTATGTGACTAACTTTGTAGGGAAGCCCCTTAACTATGGTAACGATAGGTGTAGCATGTTTACATTAGCTTAGATATAATGTCATATCATAATACCAATGAACAACATATCAAACATCTTAAAAACATCCAAGACTTTGATCTGGTATCCCAGAGTCCGCTTTCTAGTCTAACCAGGTATAATGGAATATTAGCTTTTCCACAGAGCAACTGCCTTCTGACCGCCGCAGTCCAAAGGAATAGCGAAATTCCATGGCTTAGACCACTGTCGGTATATTCAAGGGAAGTGACTCGCCATAACGACCGTCAAAGATCTTCTGGGATTGACGGGTTAACGTGCTCATCAAGGCACAGGATAAACGATCATTAACTCTTATTTAAGCAGATTACTTTGAAAAGTTAGTGGTGCACGCTGTGGATTTTAATCCGATACCCTCTGCACGACCATCTGTTGGTATCTCCACTAGGTTCGTATTTCATATCGTTGACTCAAATCATTCAAGTATCATATTTAGATAATCTGTCGCAAATCATAGATTTATGTTGTAAATTCTGTAATCTACTTGTTTAGACAACACATGAAATGATATCACTTGAATACTGATAATAGTGATAATATTGTTTAATAAGATAAGTACCTCTAACTCAGTAAATATGAAATGGATTTCTTACTTTTATCATATTATTTCTACCATAGCTAAACGAAAGGACACTCAATCGCTCACCGGATGAATATGTTTTCTTTGGGATTTAAACGAGGCAACTACGAGTAGAACAGATCTACATAATCGTAGGTGAAACTGCAGTACCGGCAGATGTTAAGGCGAGTTTGCATTACGTTTTAAGATTTTTGAACCTCTGAAAGTCCCATGAACTATGATATTTTTAATGAATAAAAATTAAAGTATAAAAGTTGAACATATCTTCTAGTAAATCGTAAAGATAGAAACACGATTTGGAATGATTGGCTCGATAAAAAAAAAGTCAAACATGGCACTAAATCACAATTTTAAACGTGTACTGCTTAGAGATTCCGTAATGAATTTATATGAAAGTATTATCAATAGAAACAGCTCTTTATTTAAAAATAAATGGTAAAAACAGATTTCGTAATTTCGTTATTATTTTTCTCCAAGGCGTGATTGAGGGCGAACATACGTCGTTGCTCCGCAAAATCCCCCTCCACCCCCGCATTTACGTTTTCGCAATAGTACAAAGTAATTCGTATTCCAAACTCAATCGTTAATTTATTTATTGCGCCACAGTATAAAAAGTACAGTAGGTTTAGTTCATTGAAATGTTACATTTTTTTGGGCTTAGCATGCATTTGTCAGAGGACGCAATTTTATTTCAAAGATGCCAAGAGTCCAAGTTTTTGGGGTTGCAGCGCTTGTCCTGCTATCTTTTCGAGTGGTACAAATGAGTTTTCTAGCATATCTAGCAAACTATTGGCCGCACAGAAAAAACTCAAAACATGATGAGTAGCAAATTAAATTATCTAAAACATTGGTAGCATTTAGCAAATAAACAGTTCTGGAGTACCTCAAGGGAGTATCCTTGGCCCCCTCCTGTTTTTGTTATATATCAATGACCTGCCTAACGTGACGGACCACCACTGTGTACTATATGCTGATGACACCACCCTAATCATTACAGATAAAAACAAGAATAAACTTGAGCATAAAATAAACAACGCCTTAGGGAATATAATGGAATGGTTAGATTACAATCACCTTAAAGTTAACATAAATAAAACAAAAATGATCCAATTCCAAACTTATAATAGTGAACCTACTAAACTTAATGTAAAGTATAATGCAAACATGGTCGAAGAAGTAGATGCCACATCATTTCTAGGCATCATAATAGACAAATATTGTAATTGGAAAGACCATGTTCAGAATTTTTGCATAATATAGACAAATTTGTTTACGCTTTACCTATATAGATTGAGACAAGTCTCAACTTTAGAAACTGCTTTAAATGCCCTATCACGGCTATGTTTCGTCCAAATTAAGACTTGGTCTGATATTATGGGGTAACTCGGTGGAGTCAAACAAAGCTTTCATCCTGCAGAAAAAATGTATACGAAAAATAATATCTTACCCTTACCTAGTCAGTATATATATGAAATTTGTATTTTTGTACGCAAACATCCACACGTGTTCTGTAAGCACAATGATGTCGTGATGAGACCAGGGAGACACACACACAAGCTACTCATACCCAAGCAAAGAGTAAATGTATTCAGTAAGAATGTTTACTGTATGGCGATACGTATTTACAATAAGTTGCCAAATAGTTTTAAGGAAATTGATACTTATAATACTTTTAAACGAAAATTATTTATACTTTTATTAAATAAATGTTTTTACTCAATTAATGAATTCTTGGAGGACAAAAAATGGTGACATATTTATAACTAACTGCATGGAAATTTAAAATGAATTGTTATTAGATATTATTATTAAACTTATAAACTGGCAATTGTATATGTGCTACTAGCAAAAAGAAACAATATTTGTATGCCAGATAATGGTAGAATATGGCTTGAATGTAATGTGAAACACTAACAACTTTGTATACCTATCCATATTCCGACGAATAAATGTTTATCATTATCATTTATCATTATCAAACTATGGACTAAACTCTTAAACTACGGCACCCTGTGAGCTTCTTACGGCACTCTTTATTTATGGTTTTACGGCAAAAAGTACCAGAACCAAAGTTGAAGAAAATTTAACTTGCAGCAAAAATGCATGAACAAGATCTTTGTGTGATTAATAGTTTACCAGACAAATAAGAAAAACCTTCCGCACGCGCACTCTTTTCAAGATGGTGGCCGAGGGGCAAGAGGTACGACCCCACAAATTTGGATTAAGCTTTAAACTAGCCCTCCCTACCCATCTGTAAAATAAAATTGCGTCCTCTGACAAATGCAAACCCAAATGTAACTTTTCAATGGACAAGTTTAGTTTTTGGATTTCTTGTTACTCGATTTCTAAGCGACGCGTGGACTGATATGTGTTTTTTGTTTATAATGAAAAGATATACATACTTAGAAAGTATACCTAGAAAAGGTATACTTAGAAACTATACCTTTTTTTTTCGTTGGTCCCATAATCATCAATGCGCGTCTATTAATTGTTTACGTATTACGTATACGGCATTGGGCATTCCCAATTTAAAGAACTGTTATCTGCAATGAACATCCCCGTCTTTTCGGCACATACATAGGCCCAGATACAAAATTAAGTTTATGAAAATTGGGAAATAACCGCAGCTGATGCCATGCGAGCTGCTATTGATAAGGAAAAAGAAATAGCTATTTCTGAAAGAAACATTAGAAATGGATATCAGGCGAACGAAGTATATGCAGACGTAGCATGGATTTTCTAACCTTTTCTGTGGCCGCTGCAATCATTGGTAGAAGATCAGGTCAAGTTTATATATAAGTGTAAAAAAAGAAATATTGTTTAGTTTGTAATCGTGCTGAAAATATAGATATATCACCGAAAGAAAACCGATTCTTTAAAAATTTCGAAGGTTCGTTCAGTTCAAGAGAAGGGGATTGTAACGTCACTGAATACGCGTTGTATTGTGGTCATTTTTGTTTTCATAACAACTGAAAAAATACGTCTAATATTTATTAATAATAAATAACTGCCTTAATATTTTTTTAATAAAGTACGTACGCACTAGTCATGTGCGCCGATGCTTATTTTTGATCGGCAGCGGCGTCATCCGCGTTATTGGCGTGAATGGTGAAACCAAGAAAAGTATGCGTTAAATCAAAATAAACTACAACTTAATCACTATAAATTGTAAATATTAAAATTACAATGACAAAAATACTTTAGATTATATAATATATCTTAAAATATTGTTTATGATGCGGCATTTTCGTACTTTAGTATCTTCATGTATCTTTTAAACCAATCCTTTTTATTTTTTTATTAACTTTTTAAATTTTCGACAACATTTACTATATTTAGACGCAAATAGGTATATAAAAAAATGCGAATTTGTATTAAAATATTTTTTATACTAAATTCCGGTTTACTAACTTGAGAATAATTGCCATTTCTAATTTTAACCAATTTCAAAATTCATTTGATGGACCGTCAGCATTTTTTTTAATTGACTCCGCAATTTCTTATATCTGGCATATCTTTGAAGTCCCAGAAACCAGTAAAAATTAAAACCAGAAATAATGATAGCACGAAATATTATTAATGTCAGAATCGCTGCAAAACTTGCAGAAAGCGTTGAACTTCATGTTCATCTACACTGCATCCCTCAACCAATTTTGGCCCAAGATGTAGCCCTCAATATTGTTCAGGAATACGTATACTTGGGCATAAATTGCAGTTAGGTAAAGCCAACTTTGACGGTGAAAATCGCCAGAAGAGAGCACCATGGCTTTTAGGAAGTTGCATAATTTCTTCGAGTTATTTTTGCCACAACTTGACTTATGGACCTAAGACGTGGAACATAACGGTGAAGACGTGGAACACACGTCATGTCATTCATGCCACTCACAGAGCTATGGAAAGGTCAGGGATCTTCCTGAGGGGCAAAGGTTGCATATGGCAGAAGACCAGGTGAAATGCCCCTAGGTTAATCTTAAATATTGTGAAAAATGTTGCCGCCGATGATGCCTATGAAAAGGTCGGTGGCGGCGGCGTGGTCAAAATGACCGGCAGCGTGCGCCGCGCCGATCGGCGCACATGTCTAGTACGCACTATGTAAAAACATAATTTTCCGGACCCACTAATTAACTATCATTTTACGAAAACCTAATCCAGATACACTCGAACACAGTTGACTTACCGCACACACGAACCACCCCCCCTTCCCCCCGCTCACTCGCTGACGCCACCCCCGTGTTTTTGTTTTTTTGCGGGGGGTGAGGTCGAGCTACCCACTGTACTGCAACCTCGCCTTAACCTGTATAAAAAACATTACTGACTGGTAATCTACTGTCAAAACTACTGGGACCCAGAAGCTGAAATTCAGCATGTACATTTGTACATAAATGTTCCTTGGGAACCGTAGGGGTGCACTAAGAAGAGATTTTCCGAAATTCGGCAGCACAGCTTAATTTAAAAATGTGCGGGTGCAGCTATGGGCTATCTTTAGTTCGATTATAAACTCGGTATTTAAATTCATTCTAACAGATTTCTAGTTTATAACTTGATGAACTTTTCCTTACTGAATACATTCTAGCTATTCTAAAAAATCATTATTTAGAGTTGGCAGACGTTATTCATTATTGTCTCAACAGTCGATATCTGAAACTTAGATTTTCTTAGCGAAACCTCGATTAAAGTTTTAATTAAATATTACCAAAAATAAAGTAAGCACAATTATAACAGGATGTTACCATTACTTTCATCATTAAATGTACGTGTTTGATTTTATCAAGTGTTTCGTAATTATTTCTAAAATGTGAAATCGTAATGTAATTGTATTTGTGTCCATTTTAAAGTATTGCAGCATAATATCGTCAAGTTACGCAGAATAAATACTATGGCAACCAGATAACTGATATATACATATTATTGTTTTCATACCTACGCACATGTTATATATAAATTATTTCACCCAGAAACTCAAAGCAGCTTAAACATTTGGAATCGAACCCACGACCACCGGCTTAGCAATCAGGATCACTAACCACTAGACATAATATCTCTGATCTGGTCATAAAATGTTTGCTGGAAGAAGAAAGCGCATCGAGTGTCCCTTTTGTCATACTATTCAATAGCTCCGTTTTTTTATTTTGCAATTTTATAGTACTGGATTTGTAAATAAGATGTTGTAGAACCCACGAACACGCTAACTTATTGCGTTCCAATTCTCTTAAAAAGATAAATGTTAATATGATGTTAAACTACCGGTTGACGCAGCGGGAGTGTAAGCGACTGCTACGCCAATGGTCGCGGGTTCGATTCCCGCTCAAGTCAAACATTTGTGTGCATGAACATGGATGTTTGTCTTGGTCTGGGTGTTTCTATGTATAATATGTAAGCATTTACAAAAAAAAGTATATAATATGTATGTTTATCCATTATCTAGTAGGTACCCATAGTACAAGCTCTGCTTAGTTTGGGACTAGATTGTGATGTGTATGTGGTAGAATATTATAAACTGCCGCACTAGAAATGAATGTTGTCGCTCGGAATTTACAAACATTTAATCCATAGACACAAAGAACAGAAGTAGGACACACAAAGCCTTTTCTCGTGTGGAGAATGAACCCACAAATCTTGGCGCAGTGCTAAACGACGCGGCGATCACTTCCACCACTACACCATTCGTGCAGTCTACGTTTAAGTCATGATTATAACTACAAGGAAATAATATTTTTCGTAGAAATTTTCGTAGCTGCAACTTGTAGTCCGTATTCTTGACATGACCCAAAATTAAAGTAATAGACTTCAACAGGTGTTATGTAAAAATATTTGCAGTTGTATTACGTGAAAAATATAACATTTCTATGAAAATGCTGTCACAATCTGTACAATAAGGTAAAAACATTGACCTCACGCAATAACAAACAGAACAAAATTCTCAGACTATCTTTCATTGTCCTCCTAATATTTGGCTGTGTGTGCAATATTGTGGCATTTCCTCTAGGCGGTTACCTGAGAGGCCTTTTCGGGGAACAAGCCTCCTAATACCAGACAGTTAGTCATCAAATAATCATAACCAAATCTAAGTCGGCATGTGGAACATGCATGAAATGTTACAGGATGCTGACGTAGACGAAACATATTTTTGATAGACCGTCATAGGATGCTTCCGATTCTTAAAACAAAGCGGTTGCTTTTTTGTTTCTGAGAACAATCGCCGAATATTTTCCTGTTTCGGTAGGTCGTGGGTCGCTGAAAGCGGCGGGGGGTCCGAGATACGTATTAACTTTTTTTTGACCTGTGGACGCAGGTAATTTCTCCAGTATACTAAGGGTTCACATTTATTTTATATATATGAACGTGTCCCACATACCATTAGAGCAATTAGCATTTGTGGATAGATCTTTTTAACATTCATCTCTCAGATCAAGGTGTGTCCCAAAGGACCATAGAGCTAGTCTCCAAGAGATGCATTATAATAACAAAATACATAGATACCTAATCCCCCATATATGTTTCAATGTACGTTATATAACTTGCAGTCATTTATTAGGTAAAAATATAAAATATTTTGCGTACATACCTAATAGCAAAAAATACCTTATATAGTTCAATTTAATAACTAAAATTGTCCAAATGAGCTGTGCCGTGACAATCAGATATGACTAGCCACCATATAATAGCGGATTTACATAGACAATGAGTAACAAACATTACATGGGGTTTTCTCTAAACATAGGTAATGACATTTTCTCGGTAATCGTATGTATCAGGATGTTCAAAATAACCCCGCGTATTTGAATACATTATGTATAACGAACAGTAATTCAGGATTCCCTGAGAAAGGTACACTTATTATGCGTTAATAACTTTGTGCGGGCCGCTTGTCACACCGTTGCGAATGCTTAGGAATTTTAATAAACGTAAAGTTATGTTTATTTTCGCACTATATATTTATTTACTTACCTACTTAATAAATTAATACTGCTGCCAGAAACAAAATCTTATTTGTATACTAATAGTTATAATTAATATGTAAATATTAATTATAACTATTATTATATATTTGTCAAACGTATTGCTTTCGGATAAAACAATAACATTTCGAAAAACCCTTACCTACCTGTCTTACTTAGAACTATTCATCAAGTAAACAGTAATATTTCCTTTCAAGTATTGACGAAATATTTAAATGTGGTTAACTTTTCCTCATTCCGATGCATATTTTCACAGCAATTGTTACATAATGATGCTCCACAGTCAATTTGTCACCATTATAACAAATTAATCAGGTAATAATGCTTTCATTAACCGGGACCCAAAGAGGAACGGAATACATTCACATTCACATAGTACAAATATCTTCATCGAAAATAAAATACATTTTAAGTAGGTACCAAATATATTAGTAATCCCTACTTGAAGCTTTTTGGATTTTTGACTTCTAACACTTAACAGTAATTTATTGTATGAGTTTCAAGATCGTCACTAAGTCTTTGCGATTATCCGTTAATAAATCAAAGTCAAAGTCAAAATCCTTTATTCATTTAAATCACAAAGTGACACTTATGAACGTCAATTTAAAAAAATAATTACTTAAAGCTTCTACATTTACATTTACTGCCACGTTCGCAAAGCAATAGGTAGAACCATGAGAAAGAACGGGCAATAAAACTCAAGGTCACTCTTTTTCATCGCCAGGTTTTGCATAATACATAATTTAAATTTTGTAAGGTGCTGCAACTGTTTCACCTTCTATGTCATTTGTATATATTTACTCTACTTAATACTCAAGCATAATGTAGTAAAATTTTGATGTTCATTTAATTAGCCTCCTGAGAATTGACATGGTGAAACAGGAGCATCCACTTACATTAAGTACCTAACAATGCAGGCAATCCGCGCAAATGTTCAGAACCATGATAGAAATGATACAGTTTAATATTAAAAATGTAATACCAGCCCGTAAGACCGACATCGACCAGTCATCGCAAGTAGCACCCGTTCACGAGTATGACGCATGGGCCAGCCATCATCCCTCTCGCCATATCAGAGGGACAGGGATGACCCGACACACGACGCCACCACAAGAAATGACATTTTAGTGAGCATGACGACAACGGTACACGATCCGGCAGTAATTAACAATCTGTTGGTATACTGACCATGAACACGAATTACCTGCATTTTCCAGATCGTTAATATTATCATAAATATGTGGAACGCGTGCAAAATGCAAATGTAGTACCTATATTTGATTGATTGACATGATACTTTTTGAAATATAACCACCGATCGAACTGATTGGCTACACGATTATAATACATTATAAAAAAATAACAAATAAAAGTATCTAACGAGATGAGTGACATTTAGTAATGTGGTGGCGATTCCAAAAACTATCATTTACATGATTTTAATTGGAATGGAATAATATTTAATTACATGTCAAGAAACTTATCATCTACCTATTTACTGTATAATATATGAATTATGAAACATTATTTCCAAGCGCATTTGTCATTCAGATATTCATTTAAATTATAATATGCCTTTTGCATTAGGTCATTTTTAATCTTTATCTGAAATGCGTTAAAAGGCAGGTCCAAAATACTTATCGGTATCTTGTTGTAGATACGTATACTAAGTCCTATAAAAGAACTATGAGTTTTGCACAAACGAAAATACGGAACACATAATTTATGTCTATTTCTTGTATTTATAGAGTGTATATCACTATTCTTTGAATATGAATTTATATTTTTACGTACATGCATAACACTAGCATAAATATACTGAGACGCTACTGTTAGAATACCGATTTCCTTGAATCTTTCTTTGAGCGAAACTCTTGTCCGTAATTGGTAAATGGCCCGAACTGCCCTTTTTTGCAATATAAAAATACTTTCGATATCAGCAGCTCTACCCCAAAGTAATATGCTATAAGACATAACACTATGAAAATAGCCAAAATATACCAATCTAGCCGTATCGACATCTGTTAAATTGCGCACCTTCTTAATGGCATAAGCAGCCGAACTAAGTTTCGCTGACAGATATGTAATGTGTGCGCCCCATTGTAACTTCGAATCAAGTGTTATTCCTAGAAACAATGTAGATTCAGTTGTTTCCAGTACATCACCATTCAAAACTATGTTAGGACCAAGGTTTCTGACGTTGGGCAAAGCAAACTTAACACATTTGGTTTTTCTGGCGTTCAGTACTAAGTTATTTACAGTAAACCATTTAGTCACCTGAATAAGAGCACTGTTTATTTCGGTAAAGTTTTCCTTATTTCTATCTACTTTAAATATCAATGAAGTATCGTCAGCAAACAATACCACGTCACAAATATTTCTCAGGTAAAATGGCAAATCATTTATGTAAACTAGAAACAGGAAAGGCCCTAGGATACTACCCTGCGGCACTCCCAATTGTACTGGTACGCCACTGGATTTTGAGCCATTTATTTCTACACATTGGATTCTGTTATTTAAATATGCCTTAATAACATCCAATGCTTTAGTCTGGACACCGTAATGTTTAAGTTTGCATAAGAGCGTATCATGGCAGACATAAATCGCGTTCGATAAGCAAAGCTCCTGAAAGGTTTTAAATGTGCATGTTTATTTTTTAAATTACTTTCATGATAGTTTTGACATTTATCAATTCATGACACTGAATGGCAATAAATTATGATCAAATAATTAAATTGCAAATGTGATGTTTATAAGAGTAACATCATGAATTAAGTCTATAAAGGACTGAAAGATAAAATTACAAAAAAAGAGTTTAATAAATACTGACTAGCTAGCGGAAAGCAATCTTCCCATTCTTTTAATAAACATCAGAGACAGACACTATAATGATCATCATCATCATCAGCCCTGTATATAAACTGTCCCACTGCTGGGCACGGGCCTCTTCTCGCTATGAGAAGGGTAAGGCCATACTTAGTCTACCACGCTGGTTTAGTGCGGGTTGGCAGACTTCACATGTCTTTCGAGAACATTATGGAGAACTCTCAGACATGCAGGTTTCCTCACGATGTTTTCCTTCACCGTTTAGCAAGCGATAATTAACAATTTAATACGCACATAACGCCGAAAAGTCATTGGTGCGTGCCGTGGATTCGAACCCGGACCCTCTGCGTAGCAGTCTGGTGGGCTCTCCACTCGGCTATCGCTGCCTACTACACTATAATATCGGTGTGATAAACTCCCATGCGTAATTATAACTCTTTTGTTCGTATTCGTAACGATCTGACAATTACTGAGTTAGAAACAATGCGACCTGTCACGAGATATGTCTGTGCGTTGATATACCGAACACAAGTTGCTATGAAACATTTATTTTGCGATATATACATCGATAAATATTATAAGAAACATGCAATGCGTCAAACTTTATGCTAGGTCTGAAGTTGATGAATTATCTCATGTTTTCTTCTCAATCTCTGATCACCTTGCGCATGTTACTCGTAATCAAAATAAAGGTATAGACGTTCTCCAAATCTTCTCACGGCTAGTAGGAGCTCACAGATTGCACATCATATGTGATGCTAACAGAAGTGTTATAAAATTTATTTAGCAGAAAGCAGATAATTTTGGTATGCGCACATGCAGGCGAACAAATCTTATCTCCCTTCGACAAATATTGACCCACCCTAACACAGTACCGCTTGACTAAGTATTTACTAGCTAAGTATTCGGCTGCCTGAGTAATGACGACTAATCGCCCGATCGAAAAAAGTGCTCCCAAAAATTCGCACATCATGACTAGCCAAATCCTAGCCCAATAAACATCTGCTCTCAATTGCGTATGAAGGCAAATGTCTATATTTTTACATTACTAGACTGTGCCCGAGGTTTCACACATGGGTATCAAATTTTGCCCTATAATAGTTTCCCTCCATATTTCAACCCATTCAAGTTTTATATGTTTATGCAACAGAAAGCCTACGTACATACGTCTCCAAGGACTAATCTAGGTTTAGGATTAAACTAATGAAAATCGGTTCAGCTATTTGACGTAAAAGAAACAAAAATATATAATATGTTTTCGTTTTACGGAAAGCAAAATATTTCGAATTAAAATGATCACATACAAAAACAACAGATTTACCTACGTCATAAGTCATAATACAGGCAATAGTAGTCCATATTTGATACAAATATCCTTAATGTATATATTAAAGGAGTATTCTGAAAGACTAAATCACAGAATGGAATGTATTTTAAGAGGAAACTGGCCCTTAGGTATTGATATAATATAATTCCAGGTTAGGGATTTTCCTCAGTTTCCGTTTACATCATTGTATTTAAAAACAGTTAATGACATTACTGGAATTACTCAAGCAATATTGTCATGAATACAATCATTCGTCATTGAAGCAAATAGCATTATTTTAGAGTAGCTTGGACTGCTTTTTATCTTTTCGATTCTTCAACATTTATACTACTTACATCACCATTGTTATGAAGTTTACTAAAAATATATAGCTGAACGTATGGTTTTGAGATGCTAGGTATTATAATATCCCGTTCAAATTGTAGCAAAATATTACTACTATCTACGCTTAGGTACATTTTTAGTGTGCAAAGGTTTCATTACTATATTGTTCTAAAACACTAAGGCCTACTTTCACTATTTTTTGTAAGTTTCAAATATTTAATAACTTAGTGTAAACACATAAATATTGTTCTGCTAGATTCCGCCGGAGACTGCGGATATCCGAATATTAACTAGGCATAAAAGGTATCCTCTGAGTTATCCTAATCTATATATTACTGCACAATTACATCAATATCCGTTCAATAAATTTTGAGGGTAAGTGTGAAGATCCGTCCAAACGTCCATCCTGAGAAACTTTCGCGCTTATAACAGAAGTAGGATATTTTGTTAATTCATCTGGAGTACGCCTTTCCAGAGGTTGTAAATCGGGATCTAAGCCGTAATATCCCAGTCCATAAGCTGTATAGTTGCAACATTATCGTGTAGTAAAGTTTAAAGCGAGTTGCTGCATGTAATAGGCGAGGAGATTATTCCGAGCGACCAATCGTACGGGACTATTTTGGGAATGAGGCCGAGAGGCGGACTCTCTCGGAGGCGGGATGAAGCAACACCCCCGCTGAAATTTAAACGCATTTCTAATATGGCCGAAACACAAATTAAAATATCTACTTAGTTTATTGGGGTGTGATTTGACATAGCGGGCATTCGTCTTGACAGAGTAACTTGGAAGTTAATAGGATGCTATGTCATTGTACTTATTAAAAGAAAACATACTACATACTAACTACGGCATTCAATATTCAAAATATAGATAGATCTGTAGATTTTAGATTCGGTTTTGACAGTTTTTGACATATGCTCCACACAAAATATGTCAAACACGAATCTAAAATCTACAGATCTATCTATAGTACGAATATTGAAAATGGCCGTAAGAGATTAAAACAGTAGATAGGTACATATGAAAGTTTTGAATTTATTCTATTGATTTGTTTAAAATTAAATCTAATTAAGGTTTTAATTAACTAACATCCAATAAAAAGTTCAATGCTGCTCTATTTAAATGCGAATTAAGTTATTTTCTGAAGGTTGTAAACATTATCATCAGCTAGTTTGAATCTTAGGTAAATATCCAAAATTAAATTTTAAAATAACAAAAATACAAATAATAGTAAAATATTTTATTGAAATATTAATTTCTATCAAACTAATCCTTACTGCTGATTAATAATTTTTGTTTTTACAAATATAAAATAACTTGAGTTTAATTCATATAAAGTTAAAAATACATATATATCTTCACAAAATCTAGGCCGCAACGGCTTTAACCAACGACTGATAAAAAATATGTTTACACGGGCAGGGACGCATTTTCACATACCTCCAGGATCCGGTTCTGGGCCACATGTATTTATTTGATCAAGCTATTGCGTAAGAGCATGTGTTCGCTTACGTCCTAATCGCGGGCGACGTCGTATCCGTGACGTAATGGAGTATGGCGGGCCCTCTAAATCAAACAATCGGTTTTTTGCACCCTTTATCATCACGGGTACGCCGGCCGGCCACATAAAAGCCATGGAAAATGCGTTCAGGACCTCATTACACGTAACGCGGCGAACTGAACGTATCCGCCAGCTGAGATCGTTCGTGTCCTGAACGCGACTCAACCGCGACGCCCGTTAATCATTTCAATTCAATAAACAGAATACGCACCTGTTCTGAATTTGAATATCGTTGAGTGCCAGTGATAAATAACTTATTTAATCTGTGACAGTTTATGCCAAAGACTTTATAATTTGTGATCTGTGATAATTTAAGAAAGGAATATGTTTGACATGATGTGCACTTGCAACTGCAACGGATGTTCCTCAAGGACGCAAAAATATACTATTAGATATAGTAAGTAAATTATAATATCTACATAATTAGGACATAATATTATTAAAATATTAAGGTATAGTAGTAAACAGGTAAATACAGTGCGTTAACTTATAAATACTTAATTCACTTCGTAAACTTTTCGTATTGGTGAATTAAATACTTATTGTTATTGACAATTAAGGTTATTAATTAATTAGTCACATCACTAGATTATCACACATAATGACATAATCGGCGTGATATGATTAGGTATGACAAATGTCAAAATATTATTATCACAATGACAGTTGGCTACGTGACACAGTGACCTAATTTTATTTCACATAAATGTCATATGTAATGCAGTTTATCACTTTCTATTCTATGAAACATCAGTTTGATAACACAAGGAAATTATGCGAGTTACTCACTTCTATTGTGTAACATGTGATCACATCTCTAGTACTACATAGTAAAGAAACTCATTCATTGACTGTCAACACCAATCGAATAAATACAAAATAGGGTTGTGAATTACAAAAACCGGTACCATAAAAACATTTGATAAGATCCCTTGACTGAATTCACGCAAATTTAATAGATAAGGTCAATTTACTTCCACAACACGAGACATCAAATATTTGATGAAATCCGGTTTTTCATATTGACGCAAATCTTACGTAGCAATAGTTTAATAGTTTATTTATTTAGTTCAAGGTTAAGTGAACTTTTTGTAGAAAAGTCTCACACATCGATCAACTAAAGCGGATGCCCGGCTGCCTTCCATTCATGTCAATAACTACATATTATTCTGTATAACATTGATACATTCTAAATCATCTGTTTACTCAATGCACACTTTGCCACAACGCTCAATAGCCAGCAGGTTTGAATTATACACAAACTTAGTCCCGACGAGCGCCGCATACATTATAGCCAACCATACACTTTTCTTGCACAAAATTGCCTTATTCAGCTTTGAGGACATAGTGTAAAACATTTCCTTCCGTATAAGTAACATACTGGACGTTTCTCGGTACCGCAAAGAGTCTTTTCTTCAGCCTGTGACTTGAAAGGGGTTAAGGGTACGTGCACAATGAGTAAAAGCTTTCGAATAGTACGCACAACGCGTGATTTATATTGTGGCTCGCAAACAATGCCATTTCACGTATTGGCAATGCCTAGGCGGCCGCAGCGGACTGTCGCGGAAGCCAGTCTTCAAGTTTACGGTAAACTTAAATTAGCTGCTGAAACTATGTTGGTAAAGGAATTTTACGGTAGATTATCTCCCACAAATGCGGCTGTATACACTCACCTATATGTAGATATTACGTAACATGGTCTACGACATGACACCTACAACCATGAATTATTTTAATCCCAACGTTAACTGAACTTGATCTTGGCGAACTATTATAATATTATCTGTATCCGCCTCCATTACTGTCAGCATTCGAACACCACTTTAGCTTCAGACAAAACAATATTTACAAAATATAAGCCAATGGCAAACCTTTTATCGGTGTTTCTGTGTTACACTTTTAAAAACATACAACTCACCATAGAGACATTACGAACGTCGAGGTTGACGGATAGATGGATTATATTTTGTTAAGACAATGTGCAACAGATCAGCGCCAATAGTACTAAACTATCGGCGTTTAAATATTCACTCTAGTAAACACGCGTAACTCTGCCCGCGGCAAACAGCACTTTTACACAGCAACACATCTCTCTAAAAATAATTTACGCGCCAACACCGAACAAAACCTCGTTGCATACTAAACCCAACATCCATAACCTGTGAGAGCTTAGACAATATCTACTCGGCAGTTTTATAGATTTTCTGTGACAAACAAACATACTGTTCAATGCATTCTTTTATATTAATTGTTTAATGGGCAGGTACCCCGTAAATATTGGAATCCGTTTAAATCTGAAATGAATTACGAAACCACAAACATTTTTATTTATACGCATATGATTTCGTAGCACTTAAGAATCAATATTTGAGACATGACGAATCGTTTAGTGTTACACGGATCTAACGCGTAGACTTTCTACGCGTGAGTAATAGTGAGCTCACGCGACTGCTTTTGTGGGCTTTCAGTAGTACTTTACAAGTTTACACGAAGCGTGGCGAAAAATTCGGAAAATCCGTGACTCACCGATGAGACAAGCGCCGGAAAAGCCTCATCAAATCACAATAGCGGACTCATTTTCGTACAAAAACGCCGCTAATAGATGAAAGGCGTGTCATTAGGTCACTAGCTAGAAACGATAGTGATGGGAATCTCCTTTGAATCGAACTATCGACACCGACATGAAAAAAAAAAACGTTTATAGCGCTCGGCGCTATTGTCAACTTGTTGAGTACTTGGCACATTTCTACACATCAACAACCTAAATTCAAATCACTCAGCAATATAAATTACATTGTTTAAAGCTTTCAGTATCCGTATACAGAGTTGTTACATTTAGTATAAACAAATCACTGCCACAATAATCCTCTATTGACACTATCACTAAGCGGCGTACAATGGCATCGCCTTGTTAACCACGGAACAAAAAACGTGTCAATGTAAATACACCAAGATGTGCGTCCATATCTCGAAACTGTGGCCACATGCTGTAAACATTACCCACAGACTAATATCAAAACAAGCAGTGCACAAATAAATCTGAAGCAAAATTTGTATGCTGTGACGTGGTCTGCGCGAAGGATGTGAACCTTTCTATCTGTGTCAGTCGAGTCTTTCCCAGACTCTGTACACTTTGACACACGGTTTACTTTCTTATTTAGTCCTTGTACTCTTTCGCGTTATGTTTGACAGCCGACCGCTCATTGACAAGTGAAAAAAGAAAACGAAAGTTGTTTATAAATTAAACAGCCTCTAAATCTAGGTGCGTATTTACATAAACTAGTTAACGTATTATACCTATATTTATAATGGTTTTATCGAACAATAATATCGCATTATCGTGCAACGGGAAGGTACTAAATAGTTTAGGTTCGCCTACGCGAATAAGTGATAAATGTATGTATTGATAATTTATCCATATTTATTGTTGTATTTGATTTATTGTGATATATATCTGAGTATTCAAATTGGCAAGGATTGTAGCGCACGTGTTCGTTGGTAACGCTTCGAGCACCGGTGCGACGCGCGACTAACGCCCGATAAAAACTTACTTTAGGATAGACTCATCGATGAATCACCGGCGAGGTCTAACCGAATAAATGTTCACTTGCACAAGATGTGGAAACAGCCGGCCGTGGAGACGCATATTAATTCACAATTCACTCTCACTTCTCACAAAAAATAATCCAGTTTTCTTTTACATTTTACTCTTTTGAAACTATACGTGACATGTCATATTCAAATTATTTAAAGAATGTCTGCGATGGTATCACTCATAGTGTAAAGTACGGATACATGATAACGTACTCTATACGCTGTCCGATACTGAAAGGCACTTGAACTTGATTCATAATTAGTAATGAGTGATGCAATTCATTTCGTATTCATACGCAACACAGAAAATTCTGATTGCGATAAAGCAATAACTTTCATCAGATTTTTTTGTTCAAGTAAACAAAAAAATATTATTTATTGAAAAATTAGAGCGAAGGAAGTCTCCGCGAGGGTCGAAGTTCACTTTCCGGCGGGCGGGTAAGGGATTTCGCATAGTGTTTGACCGGCTATTTCACGTACGGTGAAGCATTTCGGTGCCCATTCAACGAGCGGAGGCTGCTCGCGCGGAGGTCTCGCACACTCGCTCCTCGCACCACATCGGTGACACACGTTCGACAAATCACCACACGAACATTTTATAATTCCAGTGCGAATTAAACAAGTGGATTCGATATTTAAAAATAATAGTGCTTCGACTTTTAAGTGTAAACTCGCGAGTGTTTTCAGCCAGTGGTAGAAATAGTTCAGTTGGAAAGTTCATATGTCATTTTCCAACATTTCGTTTATCGGGATTATATTGTTCGCATGAACATGGACTTGCCCAAAGGAGCTACATCAATGCGTTGTTCATGGATGTCTTTTTAACTGGTGTGTGTTTATTTTATAATTTAATTCAAAGCTTCGACGCAGACTTAATTATTTGTTTGACAACTTCAAGTGCGCCGTGCATTCGCATGTCGAATGTAAACAATTGACATTTATTTTGTGGGTAAGCTTAGATAAACGCAAACACTCATAAAGCTATCACATTACATGCAAACAACACAGATTTGTTTAATTAAGATTTTTATTGACTTTTAATTGCCTGATTTAATTAAACACGAAATTAAGTTAAATATATGACTAACGGAAAACATAAGTAGGTTCTGTAATTTAACAGCAATCAAAGTAATATAATAAGTATTTAATCTCTTTCATAAAATTAGACCCCTGTTGAACTTATTTATTTATTCATCAAAAGCGAATTCATATTTTATTACAAACGGATGTTACTTATACACATTAATAAACATCAAATATTATTAGTTAATTAACAACATGCGTCACTGTTATAAATAAAATTAAAAAGACGCGAGCTTCATAAAACCTAGTCCATGAAAGGTGAAATGAGGCATGACTTATTGTAGAACAAAATCGATTTGTAAGCGTATTCGTTAGACGTTTTTGGAAGTGGACAATGTATCGAGAATACACTGCAGTGCATGATTCGTGTGAGAATGTTCAACATTCGGCCGTCGGCAAACGATCAAAGGGATTTTTCGCTGAAATGCGCCCGCGATGTCACCCGATACAGACAAGCTTCGCTTTCTGTATTCTCAATATTTGATAGCTTAGTTTGCTTTGTTTTTGACAACCTTAATTATTTAATTTGAACACAGAGACGTACTTGCGCGGACAAAATCATGTAATTTTAAGTTAAACAATTATTGTTGTGTTCATCCTAATTTGAAATTCGTGATTTTGTGTACGCACACGAACGGTGAAGTGAAACACGCGGTAACCACGGCCTGCATTAAAATTAATGGATACTACAATATACCATGATCACTACAACTATAAACTGCTACTACGAAAATTAGCATATTTAATTATATATTTATTATACCCATCGCTTATTATATTAATCTAAACAAGTAGAAAAATATATCGTGTTACAAATATAATCGGCTACACAAATACCATACAAGATCACAAACAGCTGGGGAAACCCCACGGTGGAAAAGTCACAATATGTACCAGGTTTTTCGCGGTAACAATTATATACGATAGCATTGTTTGATCTCGTCTACGCGTTCAACGAATACTACAATGGCCACAGTATAAAATAGTTCGAACACACTTGTACAATACAATGTAGTGTATCAATTTTTTTGCACTGGCTTTTATTTTCTATGACCGCGTTACGGCATATTGACTTAACATACATTAAATTGTCAACGACACGAATTGACCTAATGATTCACTGACCATAAACCTCGGTTTATCCTCGTGTGACGTAATACAAGAGTGTGAACTCACTGTAATGTTCAGCCGATGTGATAATACATGTTACATATTTGATTTAAAGTTCTGAAAACCGCATCGTAATATTTATTTACCATTATCGATGACAGCATCGATATTCAACGGAATTATGTTTTAGTGCCTATTTGATTGAGCGAACACGTCGATCATGACATGTGTACACAAAATCATAGCATAACTAGTCGTTCCGCTAAACAATAATTAAAATTTTCGGCTATAATCTTTTTGAGTAAAACTATTCAGCGTCATAAAAAGTAACCGTTGCATATTTGTAAATCATAGACACAAACTTCAAAATACTTTAAATTTAGAAACAATAGGTAGCAAAGTAGGAGGTTCAAATATATTAGTGGCCAGTATTTTTGTTCAGACAACATAAGCAACTAATAAAAAGTGCAACAAGTACTTTCTATGTTTTAGCACTCTTCCGAACAAAGCTCAACTTGAAAGCAGTGGTGCTCCTTCCCTTTTAAAAGTTTGAAAACATCGCCTCTACAGAATTGCTTGGGACATAAAATATGTTTTATGGCGTCGGCGCGAAACATCAAAACCTTCAATAACTGTCAAACGTTAAATCGAAGAACGCGACACATAATATGAATATTTGCGCAATAACATTAACAACGGCCGTGACGGTTTTCGCGTATATTACGTGACGTAACATCATATGTTAGTTAAAAAGAAAATATAAATCTTTTCACTCCACTACCAATTTTTATGTAAGAAACAAACCGTAAATTATGACCAAAAAATTCAATTCCAAATTGATTTTAGTAATGCCGATATGAATATGCTAATCCAAAACCATCGGCGTTTGACATAAATACAGGGTTTTTAAATATGAGACCAATTGCGCATCCACCAAAATTGATTATAAAAGCACGTTCGTTGCACGGTTCCCACCCCGGGCTAATGGTGCCGAGAAAGTGGTCCGGAGTTGGGAGATGAAGATCGCACTGCACCGACATACGTGTACACACAACACACGATAATCACGAACCTTATTATTTTTTATGTGACTACAAAGAAACGCCTTACACATTTCTCGTCTACAAAAATGCGAGTATAATATGCGTTATATTTATTTTTAAATTACACAATATCTTCGAGAAATATTTCCTACTGCACCACGCCGCGTGTCGCTATCAAAACGTGAGCACGTTACGCATACTACGCATGATTCAAAGATTTTGACTTCCATTTATCAGTTCTCATTAATCATTGGTATGAGATAATTATCTTGAAGATAAAGCGATATTATTACACTAGCGATTATTTTTATAAATTTTATTAATATATGTTATAACAGTTGTAGTAGAAGCAGTCTAAAGTTGCGTGTCTTTGTTGCAGGTTTGCCCAAAAAGCTTTTGGTAGCTACTTCAGTATTAGTGATATTAGCCATGGTTGTGATGCCATCGGAGGCGAGGTCGGTAGAGCACAAGCTGAGGCACGAGAGGCGACACGACGCACTCTCACCCACCGACACGAGGATGAGGTCGCCGCCACAGGAACACAGGCGACGCCCGCACAGAAAGCAAACCTTAGTTCTAAGGCAAGGAACCAAAGAAACGCCTGGAATTATTAGATTACAGAAGAATGTCCTCGCCGAGCGCTTCAAGAACGCAACCAGAAAGATAATTAAGAAACTAAAGAACACAAGGCGGTTCTTCAACGAGGAGAGGCGGGTGCTGAACGATACTCGAGAGTACAGAGACGGCATGCGCGAGTGGCTGCCCACTATCAACTTCGTCGACATACACTTCTACAGCTACAAGAAACGGGGAGCTGCGAACCAGTCGATCTCAGAACGCAAAGTGAGTATTTTTTGCACTTATTTGTAATTAGGTTAAATATCATAAGAAGTTAAGAACACATCACAGATATCTTGCATTCACAAGTAGTAAAACAAAGTAAGCGACATTAAGTGCGTCAAATCGGAGAGATACAAATCTACGCATAAATGTATATTAGATAGTAAACTTTAAAATGACGCAGAATCGTAAAATTTGCCTGGCGAATAAAGCTGATAGGCGCGAATCAAACAGGCGTAACTATTTGACGCAGAGTGACCTCATTATCTTTAGACAAGTCGGTGCAAGTTTGGGCGCTTAGTGTCGTTCGCCCCAAATTGTTAGACGTTTAATCATATCGATATTATGTGTGACGCAACGTTACGCATATAATCGCAATACTACGTTTGAAGTAACTTTACACTGACAGTATAATTATTGCGGTCGATCACTCGCGTCGAGGGTGTGGTGCTACATCCCATCACTCTTTTTACCCGTTCAATGTTTTTACGTTATTTTTAATTTGTTTTTGTTTTATTTGAGACAAAGGATCTTCGAGTACATTAGCCGTGCTCGAGGCTCCACCGTTGCAACTTAAATGAGGTTCCGACGAGCCAAACTACATGTATCCCGCTTTTGTACCGCGTTTATTTACTTCACATTGTACTTAAGGGCAATAACTACAAGTACAAGCCCTTAATTTTCGACGCCGCCTGGTAGGAAACTCGGTCCAGCTATAAGTGTTTATAGAACATCATTAAGTTGCTTTCAAAACAAAATTCTAAATCCATTTCTTTACTGGATGTAATTTGATTATTAGAATACATAAATGCATTTATCAACCTAATCTTAAGTTTTAATTAATCTAATTTGGCTGTAAAAACATAGCGAACCCGACACCGAATGCAATTATCGCCCTCTAATCTAGATGATGCTTTCAAAAAACAATGACGCCGCCCACATTTAATGACCATTTAAAATAGACTTCCAATCATCAGCCTCTTCACCTTTAAACTAACATGTCTACCTGAGACTAAAGGCTCAGCTAAGACTGGCTTTTTATAAATCAGGGGCTTATGGTTAGTATTTGTGGGAGCAGAGCAAACTAAGGAGCCAGTTAAATGTTTCAAGGAAATTTGCATAGATTGACACTGCATGATTTCGCAGCGCACACGCGATCCTAAAACCATGCCTTAACAAGCATCCTACACGTAGGTATTTTAGCACACAACCTTATAATTATGATAAAAATTGTATTGAGTCGGTCGCTGCCCGTACCGGTTTCGGTTCGTAAAAATATAAAACACACAAGCGATATTTAACGAGCCTTCTATAAGCCTCTCTTTATTATTTACCGAACACACATCTGGAGTTCGAGACTTTCTGTTATGTATTCATATTGGTCACCCACTAATTAGTACACAAAAGTTAATGCGACGCGAGACAATAAGTGTGTGTGCATTCGGAGCGTCGCATGTCCTTCCTTACACAGTGCGCGACCGCCGCGGGCGCACCGCATCCACCAAATCATTTGTTCGAGCGCCGCGAGCGCGCCTCCAGCGTATCAACCGATGAATATTGAATATTTCTTACGTATGTCTCGCCAGCCGACACTGTACGGCCACTTAACAAATTTAAATATTTGACATTGGGCAAAGGAAAGCGTTAGAATTCAAGTGATCTCTGCTTCGCTCCGACTTAGTTGACATACCAACAATTTAAAAATTAAATACTGCTCAAATGAGACGTTAAACTCGAGGGCTCGAAGAAAGAATAGTGTGGACCCGCGATCGGCTGCATTGATTTAATTTATCGCCGCGTAAGCTTTTGAAGTTGGGCGTTCCGGTTGAAAAGCAGCGTCAATAATGTCAAGGGATTATGGTAATTGGCAGTGATTTGTCACACACTCGTGCCAGTGAGTGGTGGTGCGGTGTGCGGCCGGTATTTTCAGTGTTTGAATAAAGGGCAGAAATTCCACAAGTGTGAACACGGTGCGCTTTCACAGTGACAAGGGGCCGGAGCCTTAGCGGTCGCGCTGCGCTAGTGTTTGTACAGTATTTACGATTTAACAAAACAACACGAAATGTTAAAAACACATTATTTGTCCAAGTGAGACGAATGTGAACTTACGATTCCGGAGTGGCGCGTTTGTCTGCGACACGTCTCACAGGTTAAGCTCGCCTCTTTAAGGCAAATGTACGGCTTATTGTCGAGTTTTCAGGCTTTTAATACACGACCATATTTGCTCACACAGCCCGACGCTTTTATTATCGTTCGCTCCGACAATTTCTTCGGCGTCGCGCCTTCACAATAGTTGGAAAACGCAACGGCATGTACTCAACGCTTTTATGAACCGTAAAATATTAACGATTAATTTTAGAATCGATCGTTTATTGCCTTCTAAATAGTCGTGGAATTAAATAAAGTGTACGTGTACCGAGGGATTGTAAATACTTTCATTCCGCAAGTTTACAGTCCAAATGAATCTGTGCTAAGGTATATGAAGTTTTATACCGCGAGAGACTTCGGCGATGAATAGGCCAGCGGCGGCGGTGTCTACAGGCGCGCTTCGGCATAGGCAGCTGTAGTATGTAATATGAATCACTCATTCATAAGTTACAGGAAGTCGGTGTAGCGTGGTGACACTCGACACAACAACAAAATGTCCGATCGTCTCAGGTTCACGTTCCGGGAACAATGAGTGTCCAGATGAGTTCATTCATTAACTACTTTAATGAACAGACGGGAATATTCTCTGAATATATTAGTCACAATATTTTCAATCGGTCGCGCCGCGTACGTAAATTTAATTATTATGACGTAGTTAAGCCGGCGGATAATAAAATGTAATATTATAATAATTCATTTTGTATTAATTACGGCACGTGCTGAAAGTCACTGGGTACTCTTTTATTCGTTATTTATTCATTTATAACATAATTAGTAAACATTAGTAATCAAACAAAAAAAAATATTCATAAATAAAATTTCTACGTTTAAAAGATTTCCCGAATACAATCCAATATTTTCATACGTAACTCAATTACCGGTTTCTTTTTAAATAGTTCAAAGTAGTTTCATAGCGTAACTAGAGAAATATGTGTAATTTTTAAAGGACAATAATAAACAATCCATTGCAAGTACCGAGGTGAACCAGCTAGACTGGTACTCTTTACCTAGAACTGTGTACAATCGTACATTTACTGTACGTATAGACGCATCATTGTTTACTCATAAAGAATTAAATATAACCGCTAAGCTTTATTCACGATTTTAGAAGGAAACCCGCGAGCACAGATTGTTTATTCAAAATATGTGGTCAATTATTTAATGAATGAATTGTTGTTGGTAATGTAAAACTAAATTATAATATGCTATTATCACTGTCAAAAAATGAACCATATCAAATTTTAATACAATAATGATACAAAAAAATGGGCTTTCCTTAATATTGAAGAACTTCGTCAATAAAGCCGCAACGTCTAATCTTGCTTCAGTAAAAAATACCTACCCATAGAAGGCTCTTTTCGTTTTAGGTACTATATCTACAAGAATGACCTAACGGACAAATTCAGCTAGTTTACCTATTTTAAGTAAATATGAACATTCGCAAGAATCTGTACCAACCTGTAGCAATAAATCGTCAAGTAATACTGGCACTTGATTATGTCATTCAACTGCATCTAAGAAGTTTATTACAGTTGCATACGTAATTATATATAGCTATAGGTACGTAGTATTTATGTGATTTATTGCACATAGAGATCAGCTTATAACAGTTACCTATATTTAAAGATTTCGTTGATCAAAATCACGAATAAGGAGTTACTGTCGTTACACCAAATTGGATGTAACCGCCGTAAAACTTAGGATTAAACAAATAAATACACCCTTAAATATTGTTTACACTGAGCTTCGATGTAATCCGAACATCAGATGGTGAAAAGGTTGCTTAAATCTGCATTCGCAGATTTTAATTGAAAATAATTCCTTAAAATTATAATATTGCGTTTTGAATTTCAAATCACTTAACGGGACAGGCATTTTACAGGTTTGTATTGTGTAGTAATAAATAAAACGTCACAGTGAATACGAAATGTAGTTATAAACACAAAGCCGGAGGCCTAGCCGTGCCGTCTTATAATCGACTAGAAAGTGCCATTAAAGCCATTTGTTAAGTAAAATTTTGTTTAAAAGCAAGTAAACTATAAATAAATGTTGAGTGCGATTGTTAATGTCGTCATTTGAATAGTCACACCGATCACAATTGCCCACAGCGTACAGCCTCGACACGAATATGCCGCCGCGTAAACTATCCGCGATATGACGCGCTTAATTCACACATAAAGCTTCTTCACAATCACGACCCGTTCGATACGATTACATACATCAGAAATTGACCGCATATACTACACTATTATTAACATATCATAACCATTACCTTCTTCTATAATGCTCAAGAACATACGTAAACGCTAATTATATTTGGTGATTTATGTAATAAACAAATCACTGTCACTTTATAGAGTGTTCTTCGATAACAATAGAACTAGGTACGCTAACGACTGTTTTTTTTAGAACACGATAATTAGAAAACAATAGCATTTCAATGTAAACGATCCCACCTTCATTAGTCATTACGTATTTCCAATCTGTGACGGAAGCACAATTACGTATACTACCGTAAAAACGAACAATGACGGGGTTATCACTACGATCGGGGATTTCATTCATCGTATCATTTGTAAATCCCAATTGCTTAAGTCATTAATGAACGCATCATTTATTTCATCACTAAATCCATTTCATCATTACTACAACGTGATCAATTTTCAATGTACTAATGTGAGTTCTCTTTTGTTGCAGTTTTCGTATCTGATGCCAAAGCTGTACAAGTCGCTGGTGGAGTATCATGAACTCTTCAAACTACTCATCAAAGTGGAGGTCGACTTCGCCGACGATCCCTTCTGCAGCTACAACAAAACCCGTCACGAGTTAATAGGGAAAACGCTTTCGAGATTATACAGCACTATCGCTGAAATTAAAGAAAACATGATAGCTGTGAACATACCAGTGCCACAAGTAAACCCCAGCCGGAGCCTCCAAGACTTAGAAATGAAAGTAGATGCACCTCAATGCCTAAAGAATGACTACATCGCCTTCAGGGCGTATGGCAACCTCCTCAACAATTGGTACTCAGAGTTCCGATGTCCTCATGGCAAAAAAGTCATCCACATGAACCAAAAATGTGCAGCATACGAAACAAAACTAAAAGAAAAGAAAGATAGAAGAAACAAGAACACAGAAAGATAGGATATTTGATGTTCAGTATTGTGACGTAATTTAATCTTCGCTTCGACTAATTATTTATTCAATTTACAATCGGTATAGTCCCTGTTGTACTTATTTATTGTAGGTGTAGCGAGCGCTCTCTAAGCGTCAATCGTTCGTGATGTTCGAAGTGCTTGACGATACAATGTTTTGTTGATTAAGTATTGGGTACTTTCTCTGTGATATTTAGTATTCTGTAGATATTAATCATTAATTTATTGAAAGTTTTAGTTTGTAAGCCTTTCTGTTCAGTTCCTTTGTACTTAACTGTTATATTTTTTCGATTTCTCGTTACTATCGACGCTTTTAAAAATTCTATAATTAATTTATTGTATTTATAATTTATCAGTATTTATTAATTTATACTAATCTCCTTGTAATCTGTAACTATACGATCGAATCTGAATATGCGGTGCATTAACAGTATGTTACTTAATATCTCTCTTATTGATGTATCTCGAGTATTATTAGCAGGCAAAACATGCCGTTTTAGCCAAGAAAGACTTTTAGCCTTATAGTAAGTTGCTTATTTATGTAATAAGTGAGTTATACATAAGTTTGTATAGAAAAGTGCCGTTAGATGTTAGTGAATTAATGAACTGATACCATGTTAATATTACCTATGTTTTATATACGAGTTGCATAATTTTCCAATGCAAATTTTGTTACTACATGTGAAATATAAGTACATGATTTAAATAATAAAATGAAATAAATTGATACAATCACGTAACTTTGTGTTTACTTGTTGAACTTTCACCTTAACGCGCCTGCGCTTTTAAACCACTCAGTATAGCCGGTAATACACCTGTAGCAACCGCATGCATATAACACTTTACTTGCATAAAAATAATATATTGCACAGATATAAAGACAACATTTCTTGGCGACGGAAATGACAACATACTTCAAATACAAAGTTAGGAAATATGGATACCAAATGTAGACATGGCAAAATCGTATGCACTTCAAAATGTCGAAAATCTTAGGTCTAACATCTTCTTGTCAGTGTTTAATATCTACTTTTTAAATTATGAGACACAAGTTACAAAGTTACAACCGTTTTCATAGGCCGAATAAAAAAATTATTAAGACACTAGGAATAGGATAAATCCTGTGTTGCAGGGGACTTTACAATCTATAAATAGACCCAGATTTGAGCCTTCTTTATTTGTATTGGTATATACTAATAATTTTGTAATACATACAATATGTAAGAATTGAGAATATGGGAGTGGTGACCAGATGGTTGGGCAGATCATAGATTTATTTTCTGTGAAGACCATTCAAACTTTAAATTGCCTTTGTCGCGTTAGATCCATCGGATAATCTTATAGTACAAATAAACAAGAATTCCAATTACAAAGGAACTACATGTCACGCAATAAAGCGTTAAGAACATTTAATCACATTTATCGTAACACGTTAAAAGGTTAACTCTAAAATATTGTGTAGTAACACCAATACTAGCATTCATTGTCATCAATAATGTTCATAAGCTCATAATTTGTGGCTAATGACACAGCTATTTACCTAAATATCTACAAAAGCGAACCAGTCGTGAAAATCCCTTATATGGCATAAACACACCTGCATCATAAGATCTTATAGTCGATTGCAATTTATTTGTGGAGTACCACAAACGAGTAAGAAATAAAACTTAAAGGTACCTTCCTATAACTGTTATACTTACAAGAAGTTTATGTAGCACATAGGTAAAGATGTGTAGATATTCTGATTTTATGTATCAGATTTGCATATGAAGAGCTTCAACACCTAAAAGGCATCTCTATTTCGCTTTCTTTAAAAGTAGGGAAGGGAGGGGCTGTTAGGCCTCCAACTAGAAATTATTTGAAATGTCACTTCTCGAAATGTGTTTATGAACTATGTCGAGAAAATTTTATGAAATTTTAAACAATTTTTTTAATAAATATATATTATTCCTTTGTTAGTTAAAGTAAGGGTGCATAGGATTCCCATCAAGAACTTAGGGTCCCAAGTCAACCTCACCTGCAAGTGGTGCACCTGCCGATCAACGGACGAGGCTCTGGCAAACAAAATATCCCGATGAGCGGCAATAGGCTCGCCACCTATTACGTGGGATCAAAACACTGGCGAAACGTGGGTGTTTAATATGCCTCTGCCTACCCCTTCGGGGAAACAGGCGTGAGTCTATGTATGTATGTAATATGTATGTAGTTTAAGTAAGTACTTAACTAATTTACTTTTACGACAACCAGTCTTCATCACATGAGTATCGAACTATTGATCAACTTCAGACAAATGGTAAAATCTTTTTATGTCATATTAGTCATTTAAATAGCCTTTATGTAATATGCGGCAAAACGAGCAGACGGATAGCCTGATCGTTATGGATTACCTGGATACTCACAACACCAGAGGATTCACAAGTGCGTTAGTGCAAAGGAATAGAATTCTAAATATTCAAGCTAGATGTTTGATGAAAGCTAGCCAGAATCAATATGTGGGGTGGCCGTGTCGTTTATCGGTGGCTAGGCCGATTTAAGTTTACCGCAATAGGTTTAAGAGTACGTACCTCTATCATAACTAGCAGTAGCAAAAATATGAAGTACAAGACTAACTTTAAATGCAAGAGATATGAACAGAGAAGAAAAGAGAGAATAAGAACTTTCCTTTGCTAAGCCTAATCCGAGTTTAAACACGAATGGAAGTTCGAATCCGAAACGTTCCTCGATGCGTGAGATTTTCCCATATATTTTCCAAATAGCCCAGTGGTGTTCGTAACGGACTGCCGAGAATATGGTCTCCGGATTCGATCCCCAGGTACTCCGGGCACACACATCTGACTGAATGGTTAGGACTGACGGGCAGGGCTGCTTTTAGAAAATGGATAAGAAAATATTCCCATCGCCAAACGAACCGCATGCGATCCATTCAGTCGGACTAAGCTCCCAGTCATAAGGTACCAATACACAGATATTTTTACAGTTCGATCCTACGGATTCAATTCGATAACAGCGGATTTTAGAGATTATAATAAATTCTGACCTAGACACCCTGCGAAAGATACGCCGATATAATATTTAGCAGATACAGCGCCCTCTGTCACCGAAATTGAAAACACTGTTTACTGCTACTCGACACTAGATGGCATACAAATTTGCGCCATCTATTGACATATTAAAAACCTCTAGGAAAATCTTACAACTTTATATATTTTGCCTTTAGATGTCCCTTTCATTATTTTTTATTTATTATTTAATGAAGAAGATATCGTTATTATATATTCCTCTTATCATTTACTATGAATATTATGGAAAAAGAATTATGATCTAATATTTACGAGAAACCACAAACAGAGGGTCTAGTACGAGTTTGCACTCGATCGTCACGGCGGACGATAGCCTAGTCGATGGGAACAATTTCCATACATTTTGTAAAAGCGCCCCTAACGGAGAGTAGCGATCGATAGAGACCGCTAGGGGGCGCATTTAAAAAATGTATGGAAATTGTTCCCGTCGACTAGCTCTCCTCGATCGTGACGATCGAGTGCAAACTCGTACTAGACCCTCTGGTCACATTTAAATCATGTTGTTTTGTTTATGCCTACTCAGAAGACTAGATGGCACTTTAGATAATATTCATTGCCAAACTGTTTGAATTTCTTCTCCGATGTGATGTGATGCCTGCAAGTAATTTATCATAGACAGAGGGTCTAGTCCGAGTTTGCACTCGATCGTCACGATCGACGATAGAATTGTCGCCGGGAACAATTTCCATACATTTTCCAAAAGCGCCACCTAACGGAGTGTTGCGATCGATAGAGACCGCTAGGGGGCGCATTTAGAAAATGTATGGAAATTGTTCCCGTCGACTAGCTATCGTCGATCGTGACGATCGAGTGCAAACTCGGACTAGACCCTCAGTATAAATATTATTTTTGTAAATAAATTAAGTTAAATGTATAACACTGCCATCTATCAGACACTAGAAAGACTATGAGTGTTTACTCTAATTAACAAAAGATGGCAGCACTGAGATGTCAATTTGTTTGGTACCACTACAATTTTATCAAATTGTGCAAAACATGATTCCTTGGGTCTGGGGCTCTATTCCAATTTTGATCAGCTTGCGAGTAGTTTATCGAAGGGAACAATTTCCATACAGTTTCTAAATGCGACCACTAGCGATATCTTTTAACGTCACAATCCGCTATCCGCCAGAGGGTCTACCATAGATTATATATACGAGTTTTACGGACAGTAGCGATGGATAGAGTCCGCAAGCGCCCCGCATTTAGGAAATGTATGAAAATTGTTCCCGTCGACTAGTGTATCGTCACCGTGTCGCGTGCAAAACTCGTGGTAGACCCTCAGGAGAGTTTTTAAAAACACATGGAAATGCTTCCCTTCAAGAAACGACTCGCAAAGCGATCAAACACGGATTAGGCCAGACTCGGGTCACGGGTGAGACGCGAGGTAAAAACTTGTACTTATAGGTAAGTATGTGTTATATTTTAACTTATATTTTATTTCTAGTTTTACTTTAATCCAAAGCCTACCTTTTAAATAGAAAAGTATAAAAAATACCTGACCAATATTTTTAGTTTTACCTTAATCCAAAGCCTATCTTTTATATAGGAAATTATAAAAAAATACTTGACCCTACACTAGAATTAACACCTACCAACGTTGCGAGAGACTTTACAAACCTTGAAACAATGGACACAAAACCAGCCAGAACCTTATCAAGTTTTCATACGTGTTGCTCTCAATGATCAGGTACTTGTTATGTCAGGCTAGAGACGTCCAATGCTGGACATAGGCCTCCCCCAAGGTTCTCCACACAGACCGATTTTGAACCGCCCGCATCCAACCGCTTCCCGCGATCTTAAGTCCACCTTGCGGGAGGCCTACCCCTGCTGCGTCGTCCGGTACGTAGGATCATTTCGCCTGTTCGCGTCCATTTAGTGCAGTTGGCAAGTTTGAAGGAGAAAATAAAAATGTTCCAGCAAATTGATTCAATGAAAAATGATGTAATGCGTTCATTATATAGTCTATTTTAATAATAACTTTCAGTTTTGTTCGAAACTTGTTGTGTTTTTTTTTAAATAGACAAACTTCAAAATATGGCATTTTACCCAGTTTGCGTCCAAAAAATCCAAATTGCGTCCACCTGTGGACCAGTTCGCGTCCACCAGCTTAGTCTTAACAATATCAGCCTTATAATCCTTCATATAAGGGTGATATTGTTAAGACAATCTAAAGAAATATTGGCTTTTAACAATTTTTACATTTAAGATTAAAGTTATAAAAAATCTACATTATTATCATTATTAAATCACTTTATAGAAACTATAAATAACTATTTATTGTTCTCAACATCGATGGAACTTAAAATCAAAGATAAAAAAATAACGATACATGTTGTCCAATATTGTGGTCTTCGGAATAGCATAATTTTTACATAATTATGTACATATTTGTCTTATCGATTTCTTCTTCTCACGAATATCACAAAACGCTTTCTTTATTTAATCATCTTTTGTATTTTTTTCCTTCTTCTTACTTGTCTCCTAAGAACCCATCTTGAATAGAAAAAATATGGAATAAAAGAAATTAAATGTAATTATTCAATTTTAAACTCAGTCTTAATCAAAAATGCATTTTAAATTATAAAAAAAAATATATATAGAATGTATTAAGCGATCATTTCTATTTCATGAAAATATGGACGCAATTTGCTATAATATTATCCCTTGCAGGTATAGTTTGCGTCCACTTGTGATCGATTATTATATCGATTGTATCTTTTATTACAATCATAATAATGTGGACGCAAATTGGTCATTACAATTGCATACTATTAATGTTAAAATAAACAAAATCCCAATTTCTCTCTCATATTTTAATCACATAAAAATAAACAACTAAAGAAATCATAAATAGACGAGTTCGCGTCCATTGTGGACGCAAAGTGGAAGTTTTATAAATTCGGTGTTGTAGTTCGCGTCCACCTTATTTTAATTGTTAACTATAAAAAAAACAAGCTAATTCATAATTCATACTATTCGTCTTTTCATTATTAATGTCTAGAAACAGCTATGTATCCTAAAATTCACATAAAACAATAAAATACTTACCTTCAAACACGCCGCTGCACACTATTTTTTTATTTATATCCCGCGCATCTGCACTCTTTTGTTGAACAACCGAGATTAACTATATTTTTTAAACAGGATAAGCTGGGCGCACGGAACTTTTAGACATTGTCTATTTGTGTTGTGCGTGTCTCTTATACGTTGAGGTATTGGCGATACTGACTTTTCATTTTATTAGTGTGTTAGTATACTTATTTCCGAGCATTTTTAAAGGGAGGTCCGCAAAATGGACGCGAATAGGGGGGTGGACGCGAACAGGCGAAATGACTCGCCATTCCAGAACCCGCCTGCCCCAACGCTCATCGGTTCTTCGCGCTATGTGCCCTGCCCATTGCCACTGCATCCTGACTATTCAGAGAGCTATGTCTGTATGTGTATCTCAAGTAATACGGCAATCAAATCCGCGGCACGCATCGCACTAGCAGTGGCGCGACGACCGCTATGCCGTACGTAGTCAAATTATTGTAAAATTGTTTCTTAGATGAATTAAATAATCATACGGCCGACCTTCCTCCATAGAGTCATGTTGGTTACGGCTCGTTGCTCGGCTTCCGAAGTTTTGCAAACTACAACCGCTGGCCCACGGCCGCTGCTAGGAAGTTATTTACTAAATTCGCCAGGTATTATCTCGCCAAATTTCGGAATGATTGAACAAGGTGGTGTTTAGAACCCTAAAACTCGGCTTCTCCGTTTTACTTTACTTGCAAGTAGAACGCTCGGTAAACCATATTATTAAATGTCTAATTATTCTAGCAGATTCCACAAAGTTCACTTGGAAACAATTTCAATAAATTATCCAAAGGGCCTACGATCTCGACCGACAATTCTATCCGCTAGGGCTTTTAGAACATGTATGGAAATTTTTCGCGTTGAGAAACGACACCCAAGGCGATCTAGACCCCCTGAATAGAAGCAGTCTGAGACGAGGTATAATAAGTATATCGTCATTGATACGACCACGAATTTCGAGTAGATTACATATGCTGTCCAAATAAAGCAAAGGGTTCGCGATTATTTTGTAAATGTATAAGAGATTCGTAAAGCTTTAAGTTTGAGTAACACTGGTGTAGATAAATCTATGCCCTCTTAGGGTGAGGGCAAACGAGCGTAATTTTGTGACTCGTGAGTCGCAGAATTGCGGTTGCAGAAAGAAAGTCTATTGTTGTTAGTAACTCATTTTGCGTCGCCGTGTGAACTTTTCTATGAAACCGAATGCAGCAGAATTTCTGCAACCGAAATTCCGCGAACTCACGAATCACCAAATTACGCTCGTTTGGCCTCACCCTTACACGTATGGTAGGTACCTACACACAACTATGCAGGTGAACTAAGATGAATTTAAAGCTAACCTCGCGGTTTACTTAAGTTCATATCAGAAATAATTGACAGTGAATCCAAGAAGATGACTATAAAATATGTAAACCAATTATTATGACTTTTTTGTAATTTTTAAGATTGAAGCATAAACGCCAATCAGTGAAGGGTCAAAGTTATAAAACTTCTAAGGCTTCAAAAGGTAGACCGTTTCAAATATATGTCGGGTAAAATCCCGTGATATTCGCATGCTAAAGCCGCGTAAATTGTTATAATTTTGGAATATTACCTTTATTTTGTTGTAAATTCTTCAGTTATATTCTTTTATTAGGTTGTAATGGAGGTCTTAATACTTTCATTATTTGGAACGGTCTCGTATTTTACATCTGTTTAGTATTTAGCAGATCGCTTTTGGAATGTTATACCTACACAAAACTTTATTATTTTCCTTAGGGAGTGTAGGGGAGCATTTAGAGAAGGTTTTTGGAAATTCGAAATTTAGAGATAAAAGGTCAGAGACGCAGGCAAAGCAGCAGGCGGTTATATAATAAGGTGCATTCTAATATATTATGGCAAACACCTTATAACGTATACTTTATTTTTTAATGTCTCCTATTTTATGTTTAAACTTTGCATCGCGTGGGAGGATCAGTGGATACAGAGTAGGACACCTGGGGCCGTATTACAAACTTTTATAAAACTTGACAAGTTCCAGGCAGTTCAATTACCTGCCTGGTTTTGATTCGTATTACGATGTGTAAAAAGGTGACCGTCTTCAAGCTGGCAAGTTTAACGCTGATTGGTTTGTCACTTGAGAGTTAGTCGTTCAAAAACATGACTAACTCGTTTATCGGTAAGTATCGGTTTTAATTGTAATGTTTTAACCTGAGAAAATAAAGTCAAACTATTATTAAATGGACAATAATGTAATTACTTTAGCTGTACGTTATTATATCATGAATTTTAGATCATATTCAGATTTATTTGTAAGCACATAGAAATGAGTTCCATATTATTTCAGAACGTCACTTAAATTTTCTGACGCGGGCAATTTGAAGTTTGCAGCGAAGTAAACCAAAGTAAACAAACTTGTAGAGATCTTATTCATAATTTTAATGTATACTCATTAATTATAGCGTACGTATTTTTGCGATTTTCAATGGATTACTAACTTAAGTATACTATATGTATATTACATTATTGCGATAGCTTAGTAGACGATAATATTCTAAGACGACGTAGCGTAACTTTGTCACAACTAGAAGCAATGTGAGAGTTTCTGGAAAGCCATAGGGAATTAGCCACGCCACGGGCTATAATAAGTCAGCGCAAACACGTGAGCACTCTAAGCGCCTTTGGATATCCATAGCCGAAGGCGCTTAGAGTGCGCTCTGAAGGAGAAGGCGCAATAAAAGATTGGAAAGGAGGGTCTAACGTAAGTACTTTTTTGTTACATATTAGATTATATAAATACCATATATAAACATTGGTATTATCTAAGTTTATGAGTTGAAGAGGACAGTTGTTCACTAATATTAAATTTTTGTTTTCAGTAACCACATAGCTCAGCCTCAAACTCATCAAATATTACTCCACCATTGCCTTCACTCACACCACCCTTACCAGTGCTAACAATTACCTCCAGCATCACCAACCATTATAGGTACCACCAATACCTACCATCCTCATCACCACAGATGCCAGTAGTTATAGAAAATATTGCCTCAAACCAAAATGTTATGCCACAAGAGAACAACAGAAATAGGCGCCCTATTGTACGAAGGCGAACGTTCCCGTGACGTCATGACACCAGAGGCAGAGGTAGCTCGGCGTACCCTCGTGGATATCAATAAGGAGCGGCAGGAAATAGAAAGGGCAGCAAATGTTGGTTGTCCTTAATAATATAGCAGAGAACATTAGTAGGTTAGTATATGAGATTGTTGATAATGTAAGTAAAAGAATATTTACATTTACTTATTTATTTAAGTACATAAATCTTTCACTATCATAACTGGTTAGTACCCAATGCAATAGTGGGGTATTGTTTCTATAATTTTACACAAAATCACATGAAAAAGAAGTAAAACAATATAGCTAAAATCCTTAATGTCAATAAAAATATATAGTACAAAAAACCTTATTCATATTTATTAGTAAGAATATACATACATTACAATATGCAAAGTCATAAAACAAGTGATAAATGTAGAGAGCTTTAATATTGATTTAATTAATTAAACAAGAATACTATATATTTAATTTGCAGGATTGCGGGATTCCCACAGGCGACGCAAGAGGGCCCCTCTGACAGCTAGCCCATCATTTAGGTCCCTTTGTCCTGCACTGCCATGGTAATTTGGCTGCATGTTCGCTTCTTGAGCAGATTCTTCCTAAGTAAGTGCTGGTGGTGCTTCCATATTTGATTTTACACACATATTATGTAACACCACACATGCATTTATTATTGAAGCTGCTACTTGTGGTGTGTAATGTAACACACAATGCACCAATAAACACCTAAAGCGAGCTTTCAGCAGTCCAATGGTCCGCTCAATGACATTCCGGGTTCTCACATGCATCTCAGTATATTAAGCTTCTGGAGTACCCGGATTTGTGTTGGTTATTGGTGTCATCATAAGTTTCCTTAAAGGATATCCAGAATCATCTGTAAATTATAAGAATATTTTATTTCATTAGTTTGTAAATTTAATTAACCATACTTATAACTATATAAAATAAGGATGTGTTAAGAAAGAAAGTTTAAACATAAATTTATTAATGTTTACTTTATTTATATTATAGTTAAACTAAAAAATAAGATAAACCTAAATGCTGAATTATTTTTCTACCCATTACAGCAGATATAGAAAGAAATACATACCAACTAGTAACCATATAGACTGTTTCACAAATTTGCTCTAAATGTTGCTTGAGCGGATGGTTCAACCAAATAAATGAATCATGGGTACTGCCTCCATAACTAGCATCAACGCTTATTATTTCCATGTCTGCATTACTAATCTAAAAAAATATATTTTTGTTTCAGATTATTGTCACAGTCAATACTTACCTACTAAGTTTTGAAGATTAGTTTATATTTTGTTAAGTTTAATTGTGTAGTTTTAAGACAAGTTTATATTTTTGTTAATAAAACAATTAATACTCACTAGTTGTACATTTATTGAATGGTAATGCTTCCTACAAAAGTATCTTTCTTCATGTTCAGTTGGTCTAATTATTGCTACATGTGTGCAGTCTATGCATCCCAGCGTGCCAGGCATACCAAATTTACTGAAAAAGCTAAAAATTTAATTGGCATTTAATTACACTAAGATATGCAGTAAGATACCTACCTACTAATGTTAGTTTTTAAATAGATTTTAATAAATATAATACTTAATTCAACTTTTATACCTCACAACATTTGCTCTGCGCTCTTGAGGTGTTTGAGGGAATTTGATGTACTTTGACTGTATTTCAGGCAGATTCAATATTTAATTGGGTTATTTGTTTACTGTTGAAACAGTAGGTTGGAATATAGAATGTGATGAAATATCCCCAGTTGGCCGCTGGTAAGAGTCTGTAGCATAAAATGATTATGCTACCAACACCTAAAATAGAAACATCTTAAATAAACACTGCTCATGTATCAGTATTGTGCCAATGAGTTACCAAATAGCGACAGATGCGCGTTGTTATGATTTTAAGATAGATTTCTAGGTACTAACCTTTGTTTCTACAGACAAGTCCGTAGTTTTTGTTGGTTCAGACATATGAGGCCTTAATTCTTCATATTTCTTACTAAAGCCTTAGTAAGGCGATATCTTGCAATGAATTTTTGTTCGGACATACTTAATTATTAAAAGGATCGCTCTCGTCACGAACTCGCCTTTGCTTGTTTTCATTTTCAGCATTTTGCTGAGCAGCGTCAGCTTTCAAAAACTCAAATAACACTAATTCGTCGTCACACATATTGAATATTATCTAAAAATGTTCTCAAATTCACAAATAGAGATGATAAATAAAGTAGCAATTCAAAAAAAGTTACTCCGGCACAGCGTAAACTGAATGGTTTGTATTGTTTACAAAATGGCGTCCCAAACATGAAACGAAATGTCATATGAAAGCTCGTAATACGGAATTTGCCAGCCAATATACGGTCAGATGTCACGTGACCACTGACTGGCTGGCGTTAGTATGTTCGTAATACGAAATCGCAAGGCAGCTCTCTTTACGGCGTAAATTGGCTGGAATTAAGAGATTGTAATACGGCCCCTGGACTCGAAACAACAAATCATAGATCACAGAAAGTGTTGTCTCGTGAGGTGAACAAGACCAAAACTCTCGGAGCAATGCTATACGGCGGGGCGACCGCTTAAACCACTACGCCGCGCGCCGGTGCAGACAAAATAACTTAAACGAAAGCAGTCGCTTATTGTACTACATTCTACCATATTTTCAGATGCGACTCTTCTTTTTGTTATGTAATAGGCAAACGATCAGCTGAATCGCCTGTTAGAAAAACGACTTACTGCTGCCCTGAATCAAAAGTGCGTTGCTGCCCTTTGCGTTAGAAAATAGAATAGGAGGAGGAGTGGGATGAGAGACAAGGTTAAGTAGAGCCTCCGCCAAACTTCACTACAATATCTACACATCTATACATATAACTAAAATTGGAGTGTCTGTTTGTAATATTAACATAACCGCTTTTTACTTAATGCATATGGATGTATACACGGTATCTACATATAGCGAAATTATTTTTTTTTTTCAATTTTTGTCTGTCTGTTCGTCTGTCTGTCTGTCTTTCTGTCTGTTTGTTCTCGCTAATCTCTGGAACGGCTGGACCAATTTTGACGGGACGTTCATCGGCGGATAGCTGATGTACCAAGGAGTAACTTAGGCTACAAATTAACCGGATAGGTACGCGAAGTAGTTCCCTCAGGACGCGGTTAAAACCGCGGGAAGCAGCTAGTAATTTTATATAAGTATTGAAATCAAACTACGTTTACGGATTCTATAACGATATATTGGTTTAAGTTTAATAATATTTAAACCGAATGAATTTATATAAATAATCAAAAATGTTATACATTTTGGTGAGAGGCACAGCATCATATTATAGTATACTTACATATCTCTATACGCATCGTTTAAATGTGAGCTACTGTACACACTTCAACTGCAGATCTGCGAAATTGAGTTATTATCTACATGTAATGTTACGCTTGTAAGTCCGTTCACTTAGTGTAGCAACATCTCTATCAAATAGATTCACGTCCTAACGTCAATAAAATCTAACGATCTAATAACAGTTTAGCAACAGTTTTGAAGCACAATGTAACTATGCTTCGAATTACTTGTAACGTTAAATGTCTGTATAAAAACATAATTGCTTTGCGCAGTGGCAAACCTAGGAGAATCGTAGGGGCTCAAGAAGATCGCCTGTCTATTTTCTTACAAAGACAAATAATATTTCGTGTTTCTCTTCTTTCACCAGGTTTAAGCGCCCACAAAACAAATTATGGATACGCCACAGGTACTGCGCCTTTTCTTGGAAAAGAAGAGTCTTTATAATTTAGGCAAAACTGCTCATATCATCGTCAGAGTTCTTGAGACTGCCTGAGGACCCCTCAATCCAGAATATGGAGGTCCGACTCTTAATAACGATATCAATCGAAAAGTTATAAACCAACTACTAACTCTAGCAGTTAGTAGTTGGTTTTCCTATTTCAAACTAATGAACTGATAAGCAGAATGAAATTTATTTATTTTTACTTACATACTGCGGTAGGTCAAGCTAAACAGTCGATTTATTTCCACAAGTCGTGGTATATCAAAGAAATTCATGGACCACGACTTCTAAAAAGAAATCAAAACGTCGGCTTCTAGTAAAGGGGATTCTAGATAATTCGGTTTAAATGTAATCTCAGTTATATATCGTGATAAAATCCGTAAACTGTAATTTCATTTCACTTGAAAATCACTCAATATTTTCTACAATATTTTATCTCTTACCTATAGTCAGCACCAAGTTTCATAAAACTAGATTAATTTTTAACCATAGTAGAGTGCTTGAAAATTTTTATGTAGGTTGTGACGCAAAGGGTTTTACCTCATTATTACAGAATCAAAGCCAAAGTAACATAACCGAACGTGCTACCGTCAAAATGAAAGGACGGTGAATTTGTATTCTTAAGTACCTATCCGTGGTGGCAGAAGCCAGAAAAATTCTTAGGAGGTCTCTTTTTCGAGTTAGACAGAATACCGACGAATGCAATCCGAGCCAACTACTCTTTATGGGGTACATTTTAAAAACTGTGCCGCAACTCATGATTTGCTAAATTATAACACACTATAATATCTTGGTCCACCTTTTGTCCAAACGCCGGAACTCTTCATTCAGACTGGTATTTTTGTAGTTGATACCAGCAAAAAATCACTCTTATACAGTGATCTTATGCTGGTTTTATCAATAACCAACTTTTAATCGAACATTAAGTTTGCCACCACATAATGTGTAGACTAGTTTTCCATCACCTGTAAACTAGAACAGGCAACTAAGTATTTACCAAAGAACTTCCTACATATTGTTGTCAATATGTAGGAAGTTCTTTGGTAAATACTAGAGGGCTATAAGGACTATGTTGTCATAGTCCTTGAACGAAGACTTGAGGCGAGTCTTTTAGTCGTTAATTATTATTATCAAGAAAAAGTCATCACATTAATTTATACTCTAGTTATGCTATGACCCACTAGTAAATAATATACGTTTAATAAAAATATTATAAAAGTTTAAACAGACAAATATTTTAAATTTAGAAAGTGACTCTAAATTTAAAATATTTGTCGCTAACTGTACCAAATCGCCATACTTTACCAAAGAGCCAACAAAAATGTTTAGCGACTTATCGAATCGTTGTATTGTATCGAAAACGATAACGTACCGTAATACCTAGGTCGTGTACGTAGTATTGTGTCGAAATCCAGATAATGCGACCTATTCGCCCGAATATTTTCGAAACATCGCAATTAATGTTCAAAGGTACTGCAACACTGCAACCAACTGCTTATTTGTTAATAACAAAATTATTATTCATCAACCACTTATCCATGAAAAGCAGGTTAATGATATTATACTTTTTTCTAAAATTCTTGTAACGCTCTGGTTGTTGTACAAATGCCTACGACACTTGTTTATTATCTGTTATTATGTTATACAAGGTTGGTATTTATTGAGCGCGCACAATTTGTTAGGTTTTATTTATTTAGATTTCACGTAATGGCTTTAATGTTGACTTATGTATGAACTTTAATGATTATGCTGTTCGGCGTTTATAGGCATGCAACCCTGTATTGTTTGGTAAAAGAATGGGCCAAGGACCAACGGAATTATTAGACCTTTTTAAATCCTTTGTATCAACTTAGTTTGCACTCCTCAAATAGGGAAAAATGTAACAAGTTGTTACCAATATGTATTTCCATGCAACGATGTGACGAACTAAGTAGAAAAGTGGCCTACGTAAGCTTTTCTGAGAAGGACCGAAAGCCATTGCACGATGGAACCACAAGGTTGATTAAGAAATTTTGGAAGAGACCGTAGTTTTTTTGCACGTAGTAAGGTGCTAAGTACTCAAATTTGGCTGTGAAGTTACCTGCCTATAAAAATTGCTGTTAGGTCATGGTTTGTTAATAGGCCTAAGTTGCTGCACATCAGATATTGTATAAATATTATCTACTTAGTATAATATGCACGGAGGCAGCGATAGCTTAGTGGATATACCAACATACTTCAATGCAGAGAGTATCGAGTTCGAATCCACGGAGCGCACCACTTACTTTTCGAAGTTATGTGCGCATTTATTTGTTAATTATCGCCTGGCACGTGCCTTTGCAAGCACATTAAGCCGTCAGTCCTGGTGGTCATAAAGATCTTCGAGGGCTGCAATGAGGAGTCAGAACCCCAGAATGTACTAACAATGGTCCGAACCATGGCAAGATATTGATAATTTAGAGTTCGACGCATACAGACGTTCTCATCAAAATTACTTAAAATAACAATTAAAATAAAATAACCTAGTTTTAGTGATTTAACGTACTATGCACCTTCTAGTTACAGTAATCTGTATATATAAAATCCTTGCGTTACTGACTGACTGACAGACAAGCTACAGCCGAAACTACTCGGCGCAAGAAGCTGAAATTTTGCATGTATGCATCCCTACGGTCCCCAAGGATGGGGACCGTAGTGATGCACTAAGACAGGGTTTCCCGAAATTCCTACGGGATCGGGCAAAACGGGAAATTCGAAAATATGTGCGTGCGAAGCCGCTGGCGTCGACTAGTGTCATAATAAAACGGACAAAGTATTAGTGTTTGTATACACGTGTACGTATATGTGTTTCTAAAAATGGATAGCAGCTCCTTTAACAGGAGTAGTAAAACGTGCCGCTCTCCACCACCGATGTTGTCTCAGAAACCCAAGAGTGAGCAAAGTGAAAAGATGGAAGTTGTTTCGACACCCGATATGCACAATTGGTTGGACCTTATTGAACAGTATCTAAATGAGAGCTGTTCCATTGCATCTGACGGTAAACTGAACACAGACCAAAAATCAAAATCAATTCCTTGTGCCATAAGGTGACACAGCAAACTGCACACTACCAGTCCTTAAAGCAAAAGGCCATTCAGACGCATTTCTCCTTCCAAGCCCTAACCGAAAAAGAAGTACTAAGCAACAGCTTGACTGACCATAAGGTAGCAGTACAGCAACTTAGCTTACTAGCACTTTGAGTTCCGTTGCGATCTATCCCAGCGATAGTTCTAAGACGAGTGACGATACCAAAAACTTGGTTCAAAATATAAAATGTCCTGGTGAGTTGAATCTTAAAGTTCGAGGCGTTCGCATAACAAGAAATGGAGGTGTGATAATCAGCAATGAGTCCACACAAGACAAAGTAAAAGTGAGGGAAACAGTTCAGCTTGCTTCAAAAGGCCTTACTGTTAATGAACCGCAGAAGCGCAAGCCCCGCATTATAGTTTTACGAGTTCCTTCATCCATGGATGAGAATGAGGTCTTTAAATGCATTTACGAGCAAAATGTAGCTGAAAAAATTCCTTCTTTGTCACGAGAAGTGTCTATGACCTTTATAAGACTGAGTCACAAATCAGGCCAGAGAAATGCGGCAACGTGCAACTACATCATTGAGCTACCCGCAAACATACGTAAAGCCCTTATTACGCAGGACAAAGTATTTATAAACTGGACATCCTGCCCTTGGAGAGACTTTACTTTCGTCACAAGGTATTTCAAGTGTCAGCAGTATGGGCATGCATCTAAAACATGCAAATCCACGATTTCTACTTGTGGGCATTGCGGACAAGAAGTTCATTCAATCCAGGACTGCACGAAGAAAGCAGAGTCTCCCAAATGTGGAAAATGCCTGCGCTTTAAGAAGCCCCATGAACACAAGACTGGAAAAAAAGCAGCCGAACACAGGTACATCAACTCCATAGATTATGTTGGCGCCTAAGAACGCCACACACTTAATTGTTTGTAAGCACTTTTACTATAAAATTTTGTTATGGATGTAGAGTTAATTCCGGAATCAAATAATATATTTGTACCCCAAGCACAATCATGTGAGGTCGAGGAGTGCAGAAAGTATCTTTCCAGCTACCAAAACTCGCTAACAGTACTAACACAAAATATTCGCAGTATTTCCAAAAATATAGACAGCTTTAATGTTTTCCTAAGTAGACTAGACCTTACATGCTACATAATAGTGCGTACGGAGTGCTGGATACCAAACCGACAAAGTAACTTACCAGAAATCCAGGGATACAATACGTATTACACAATCAGTATGATGGAATTATTGTCTATGCCAAATCCTCGCTAAAAGTCACAATCGAACAACCACCTCAACAGGATTGTTATTGCTTAGTGATTAAAATTGGCCCCAACAAGGCAATTTTTGCATTTATTGCTATTTATAGATCGCTAGCGCAATGGCATTTAGACTTTGCTCTGTCCAAAATTTAATACAACAGGCGATATAAATGTTAATAATGGATCTAAATATCATAATGGAGGTACCCAAGACTATCTTAATATCTGCGCATACCATGGGCGACTACCCGCTCACACAGCGCCTGCACATAATAGTGGTTCATGTATCGATCATATGTTTGTGAAATCTAATCATCAATATAATACGCTTGTTACTATCACTGATCATCATGCTGTCCTACTCACCATTAATTGAACACTGACTTAGCGAATTCGTCCCAGGACAAAGCCTAAGCTATACATAAACAAACTTGAATATGATTTACGCAATATTGACTTTAGTATCGTTTATAATACTGTCGACCCAAATGAGTCACTATCGTATTCTATAAAACTTGTCCAGCAAGCCATTTTAAATAACACTACAGAAATAACAATTAATAAGAAAATCTATAACATTAAGCCATGGATTACACCCGGGCTTATTCGATGCATAGGAAACAGAGATAAACTACAACAAAATACTAAGAAATACCCTAATAACTTAAGTTTTCAATTAACTTACAAGAGATACAGAAATTACTGCAATAATCCCCTCAAGAAAATAAAATCTTACAACGATAAAGAAAAATTTTATATGGCTGGTAAAAACACTAAACTATTAGAATTAAAGGATTACAGTGCTGTTGGCTGAGATAGTATAAGCAATAAGATCCTTAAACGTTTTATGCATATTTTTGTACCCCCTCTTACATACATTTTTCAAACATGCCTAACCGAGAGTACCTTTCCTAAATGCCTCAAAAAGGCAGTAGTTATTCCTATCTATAAATCAGGAGACAAGGACCTAGTAATTAATTATAGATCAATATCATTACTTCCCTGGGTATCAAAAATACTATTAAAGATTATAAATAGCTGATTAGTTGAATTCCTCGAAACGACACATTATCTCTCATCTTCCCAATTCGGCTGCCGAACAAAATTATCAACGTCTGATGCCGTACGTAGCCTGACTGACTATATTACACAGGAACTTTGAAAAGGCAACAACACCTTAAGGATCTTTCTTGACCTAGCCAAAGCTTTTGATACTGTATGTATTTCTTCACTTCTATACAAATTGGAGGCCCTTCGTGTAAGAGGAACACAGCTTAAACTTTTTGCGGACTACTTAAATGATCGGCATTAGTGTGTAAAGATAGATAACATTACTAGCAATTTTCAAAAACTAAATTTGGTTTGCCCAAGGAAGCATTTTGGGCCCACACTGTTCCTAATTTATATTAACGACTTGTGTAACATTCAGTTAGATCACGGCAAATTAATATCGACGGCAAAATAATCATCGACTTCGATGAACAGACTGTTTAATGTAGAGCCACCTACTAGTCGTGCTGCAACTCCAGTTAGAACGCCAATCTGTGTTACCTGCTTCCCGTAACATCTGATGACTTGATTTTTGAACAAGTTAAACAAGAACGTCTTTCCTGTTCCAGCGCCCCACGTTTTTACAATCAAATATTATAATTAAAAGCACATAGTTTACACTTCAGCCCAGAAATAGAGACAACTTGAACGATCCATAATTTATTTTTTGTTTTTACGTGTCTTTATAAAAGCGTGTTTTTCTAGTGTTTTTTAAACTATTAATTTATTTCATACTTTTTTGTCTTTGATAACGAAATATTTTTAACATTTATACATTTATTTTAAGTAGGCGAATGAGCCCGCATCTTCTCCATCTCCGCCCGTGCGTCTGTATTGCATCGTGTTTTATCTGTCAGCTTAGAACAATCTAGCTCTTCAATATTGAGATCACTAAGTGGTTTTACTCTACTTGGGTCCACATACGCCTGTCCAGCCGCAAAAGTACGGGACCCTAAGTACACCACTGCGTGGTCTGCAATATATAATTGCTTTGTTATAACCTTAAAACCTGATCGAGTTCAAAGTCCATTACGTGGCCTTTCTCACAAGTGCAAACACGACTATGATACAATATTCCATCATGGAATGCCAGTGCCTATCTTCCGGCTTCATCATCAGATTTTGAAACCTAATCATAGTAAAAGTTCAGTACAAGACTTTTCTAAGAAATCCAAAACAGCTATGATACGATTTGCCATCATGAAGTTCCAGTTCATATATTCCGGCTCCATCATCAGATCAGTTCGACAGTACCTACCATATTATTCTATTGTCATCAGAACTACATACAGCTGCCAATTTTCATTACGCTACGACCCTTGGAAGATTAAATTAGTTACCTTAGATTTCATTACATAGTTAGTTACATACATGTCGGCCTTTAGGGCCCGATCACGGCCTACAGCGGCCGGCGGCAGCGGCGAGCGTTTTCGATGTACATGGCGCGTTTACTGTGACGCGGCGCGCGGCCGCCTCAGAGTAAACGCACCATGTACATCGCCCCTGCCGCGCCGCTTAGACCGACCTCGTGACCAGGCCGTAATAAAAGCGTATTATAAACTAAGGACATTTGCGGACTCCAAATTAATCACACAAGTATGTCTTGCCCCTATGTCAATCTATAATCCAATATTGTATAACATCTTGGGGTGGTGCTCTGAAAACAATCTTGTTACCTCTTGAGCGAGCACAAAGAACGATCCTAAAAGTAGCAAAGTCTCGCTTTTTTCTTTTTCCCACAACCCTGTTATATAAATCCTGTCATGTGTTGACTGTTCACCAACTCTTCATCATGCACATAGTTTTAAAACAACATGCTATGCTAACCTATATTACACACAATACTAACAAGAGGCGGAAAGATATAGTCTGCACCTCACATTCGTCCTCAAAATTTACTTTTACCAATAGATTTCATACATTTATGGGTCCATTTTTATATAACAAATTAAATAAATTTATATACCTTAAACTATTATAACTGTAAGAAAGCGCTCCGTAATTATTTACAAGAGAATATGTCATATGAACAAACAGAGGAGTTACTTGCAATATTAAAATAGAACTAAGAACATAATAATGTACAGCTATTATTATTTTAGCTTTAGTTATTTTAATGTTGTTACTTTATACAGGATGTCACAAGACCTATCACCAAGCCGAAGTCTACTCGTTGTGGACATCATGCCAAGTCATACTAACCAAAAATAATACCTGGGAAACGACTTTTTTTTAAAGTTTTCACATTTTTTAAACCGCAATTAAAAGCGCGCGCGCGCAATCCTCGAAATACCTACTTATCCATGGTGTCAAAGGGCATCTAAAAAACATGTTGGCGGGGTAAATGCATCGATGTTGTACCTAATTAGAAAAATTCCATACTAACTTTGAGCCTCAATATCTGCTGAACCAGTAATTTCCCAGGTATGGTGCCGAAGTAAAAAATGTTCGTAGTGATTGGTACAACATGGGATTTCAGTTTTCGTTAAGGGTCTTTTTACATCCTGTATAAGTTAATTTTACTTGATCGCCTGAAGCACAGGTTTTTAACTTAGTACAGGCAAACATGTTTTTCGCCTTAAATTTACTTATAAGATCTGAATTGTAAATGTACTTATATGCACTTTTTGGTAATAAAACATTTATTTATTATTTATTTATTTATATCACTAGCCCTTTGGGTGGCAGAGGTTAGACGGCAGTAAGTAGCCATACTTATTTTTATTTTATTTTTATTTTTACACTTCTGCAAAATGTATGCAAGGCGGACTTAATGCTATATAGCATTTTCTGCCAGTCAACCTTAGGGTGATGCAGATAAGAGTGTGGCAGGTGTATAAAATATATAAAACTTGATATTCATTTTCAATCATATTATAAATAGGTACATTATAATAATCTACACAATAAATACTTATAAAATGTTAAATATATATTTATATATCTATACATACATTATACATATATATATATATGTGTATACAATATACGGATACATATGTATATAAATGATACATATTTATATATATTATATAAATAATATAAGAGAAAAAATATATAAGTACATATCATACTAAACATAACATGAAAGATTTTTATTATTTCTTACCTTCAAGTAACAGGTTCATATAGTGCTGGCGCACTTTAGACTTAAACGTGAACCGGTTAGCCGACATCCTGATCTCGAGATGGAGCGCATTCCAGAGGAGAATAGATTGAACATTGAAAGAAGAATGAACAAGACTTGAGCTATGAGAGGGACATGAAAGAAGTGAATTGTGAGAAGAGCGAAGATTTCTATCATGGTTAGAGCAACGGTATTGAAAATGCGGAGTTAGATAGCTAGGGCTATTAGGATAATGAAGTAAAGAGTAGAGTGTAGACAACGCGCGCATATTGCGACGCTGTCGGATAGGTAACCATGATAGCTGAGTACGATATGCTGACACATGGTCGTACTTTCGAAGGTTGAAAATGAACCGAATGCAATTATTGAGAAGTCGGTCTAGTTTGTTGAGCAGATCTGCATTCAGGTCGAAATAACACACATCACCATAGTCGATAATAGGTAAAACCAAAGTCTGTACAAGCATTGTCTTTGTCTTGGCAGGAAGGAAGTTCTTAAGGCGGTACAGAGAACGTAGGCCACCAGTTACTTTTTGGCAAACATTTGTGATCTGGGGTTGCCAGCTGAGTGTGGAATCCAGGTGTATGCCGAGATCTTTGACGGTAGGGCTCAAAGGTATGTTGATGCTATTAAATGTGACAGGCGGTAGCGATGCCAAGTCCAGCCTGCTAATTATTCTTGGGCTCCCGATGATAATTGCTTGGCATTTCGAAGGATTCACGCATAAGCCATACTTTTCTGATCAGTTTTGAATCACCGCTAAGTCCCGGTTCACAGCGTCAAACGCATTCGGCAAATCCTCAGTAGTAGCATGCAAGTACAGCTGCAGATCATCGGCGTACAAATGATACGAACACTGAAGATCCAGGGTTAAGAGATTAATAAAGAGTGAAAATAAAAGAGGAGATAGTATGCCGCCTTGTGGAACACCAGCCTCGAGGTCTCGCCAACTCGATAAGGAGTCATCGATTCTGACCGACTGCTGGCGTCCACGAAGATACAAAGAGAACCATTCCAGTGCTTTGGAGGAGATCATAAGATAGGATAGGATAGATAGGAGGATATCGCGACTGACGGTATTGAAGGCGTTTGAGAAGTCAACCAAGACCAGCACAGTGATCTTGGTATCCTCCACGTCATATGCTATACTACCCACGTCCTATACTTGTAGAAGCTGAAGTAAAATTTTCTCTAACCCATGACATATTCATTTTAATCATACTACATTCAAATGTACGCCTGTGTATGACGACGAATTATTCCTAAATCCTTTTAATTTTACAGAAACAAACTACTTTCCTTAAATATTTAGAGCCTCACAATGGCTGTTCCCGAACCCATTTATTAGCCCTCAAAACCGAAATGTCATAAGCTTATACCTTATTGGCAATATTTAAGCTGACTATAATTTCGTTCTCGTTTCCATGGCACCGACCTTGACCACGATGACCTTGAGAAAAAAAATCAAAGCTCGGAACTAAACAGGTCATAAAATTGTGCGTCCTTAATTATCTTTACGACAGCCCCAAAATTAAGCTGACCCTAAGATTGCCGCCATAAATATAAGAAGGATAAACCTTTATGAGATGACTTCAGTTTTATTGCAGTAAACATACCTACTTATCACGCGGTTTTGGTCGATATTGTTTCCGAAGAAGCTCAGATCAAGTAAAGTAAGGTAGTCGTAGCATGCCACGAAGGTATAATCCCTTAATACCAAGAAGACTCCGAGTAAATACACACAAACACATACACACAAACACTCACGCCCGCACGCACGCACGCGCACACAAACTCATGCACAATCACACACACACATATGTACACTCACACCCAAACTTAAACACAATCACTCACACATAGATACACATCTTCAATACATTTAAAATATTTTTTGTTGATGTACTTAATTTCACCTTAATTTTTATTACTGTTTTCTATTTTGCCGTGAATTTCAATGTAAATCGTTTATTTCCCCCACAGGACAGGCTATGCCTAGTGTGAGGGATAGGAATGTATTGTTTTGTAAGGCTGAAAATGGAAATAAAGATTTTATTATTATTATTATTATATTAACAAGGCACATTACGTTACACCATCACTTCATTTCCTTCGGTTTGGTGACGTGCGGAACGGCATCTGGGCTACCGTGTAAGAGTGGCACCTTAGCCCGGACCGTGTTGCTCCGGAAAGGAAGATAGAGGTTGGGATTAATTGAAAGAGTTCTTCGGAGCACTCGCCGTGATAAAGGTGTTAAAGACAGCTATTGAGGCAACGTTTCTGCATCATTCAGGGACTCAAGAGTCCTAGTAGCCTTAGGATCCCCAATGATAATGGTCCATCATAAGGTGAGAGCAGTATTCAAAGCAAGACTGAACCTGAGTTTTGCATAGCAGAGACAACTGCTCCGGCGTGAAAATCCTCCTCACCCTGTTCAGGACTTCGAGTTCACGGGATGTTGATGACACCCTCGATGTAGTTTCTTTGTTTGAGATTATGGCGTATGACCATACCAAGGATATTGAGACTGTCTTGTATCGTTAAGCTAATTAATTAGTTTAGGGCTGGTGAAACAACCACCACGACCGTATCTACCTTATAGTCTAAAAGATCTTGTGTAGTGATCAATAGTTATAAATTTTCCGCATTATAGTGACCCTTCTGTGAACACTGCACCAACAAGATACCTCTTTACTTTAAAAGTTAAAACCCTTTTGCTAGAATAAAAAAATATATTCAATAGTATTACACACGTATTATATTAAAACTAGAGGACGCCAGCAGCTACGCCTGCATTTTTTATAAATTTACCCGTTTTGACCGATCCCATGGGAATTTCGGGAAATCCCTTCTTAGTGCACCCCTACGGTCCCCAAGGAACATACATGCCATACAAATTTCAGCTTCCTGCGCCCAATAGTTTCGGCTGTAGCGTGTCTGTCAGTCAGTCAGTAACGCAAGGATTTTATATAATTAAGATAGGCAGCGATAGCCCAGTGGAAATCCCAAAAGACTACCTTACTGAGTCGGGTTGAAATCACAGGCGCTCACCACTGACTTTTCAAAGTAAAGAACATATTATTGTTTTAAAAAAAAGTATAGCCGGCGCCCTGGCTTGGAGAACAGGATAAGCCCGTCCCGGATCTGATAAAGATTTTTGATAGTCGTTGTCAGGGAATCAGTGGAGGCGATACCCTTGACTCTACTGATTCTGGTCTAAGCCTTGAATTACGCATAACTTTCCTTTTATGTTGAACGGTAGGCAATGATGACGGTCATTATTATGAAAAAGAAATAACATTCAATAGATTTCAAATGTTCAAGATCAAGATTTCAGAAGGCTCAGGCACAATAATACATCTGCCACATACCTATGACAAAATAATGAATTCATCCAAAATAAGATCAAAAATTAAAATTGTAAATAATGTAGATCACCAAACAGGCTTACAAATATTAATAAATATTAATATTTGTATTCTAAATTAAATATTAATACCAGCGATTATAATATAGAGAATGTTGTGCAGATGAAAATATATGTGCATATATTACACATTTTTATGATTCTGCACATTGCACGCGAGTGCTTGCAAAACATCATCATTAATTCATACGTAAACACAGTGTGGGAAATAAACAAAGTACTTTTCTCAAGCGTTGAACTTAGTTTAACTACTATGACCAGGGACATGTATTGGTCTATCTGTTAATATAAAATTCTTGCGTTGCTGCCTGACTGGCACACAAAACACACAGCCAAAACAACGTACAATGATACAATCCTTGGGCCCTGGATGCACTATGAAATGATTTCCCGAAATTCCCACAAGATCAGCAGAAAAGGTTAAATTAACAAGTATATAATCATAGTAAACAACTTCTCACTTAGTCGATATTGACTAACCGTACCATAGACAACAGTAATTGTCATCGGGTGATTCTAAAAGGGATGAAAGGGGATGGCTATGACCAAAGAGCTGAAATCAATCACCTCACATGCTCATGCTCTCTCACCCATACCAATGGTTCGTACTCGTCTTCCCTATACGAAAGAAATACAGGCTTGAACGGGAGGGTTGTGTCTGTGGCACTCTACAAAATATAGTAATTAGCACCACATAGCGCATCGTACTAAGCTAGCGTGTACAAAATCAGATTAAATGCAGGTGAAACTGTAGAGAAATTCCAGTTAGAAAAGAGTTCAACAACTCTAATTCAATTTGGGTTTATCAACTTATTTTTCAGTAAATAAAAAATAAGTTCTTAGTAATAAATTTCTTACCGATCGCAAAAACTATTTAATGCTGCAGACATCAATAAGCTTTCATTTAACACGTTGTGTTTGACTTTTTGTTTATCGCATACAAAACCTGAGTATCAGCAACTTTGCCACAGTATTCCTAGACTCGTCACTCTGTAGTTGGTACACTATTACAGTGTGCTTACGTACAATTAGCAATATAGTGGCAAAGTCACGAAGCCTGCTTTAAATCCCAATCTTCAAAGCATTGCTAGTTTCGTCAATAATATAGATTTATTGTGGGCAACCTGTTTTCACGGCAGTTCGAGGAAACTAGTTCTGTGCAATTCTTATGCATGTCTAACATGTATAATCACACGTGTTACGTTAAAGCTATTAGTAATAGAAAAGCGCAATCCGCGATAACTGAATGACAATGTCCGAGGACCGAGCGTGCGTCGGCGGCTTGCGATGCGGCTGCACCAGACATTGCGCCCGCGCTTATAGCAGATAGAAAGTACTACGGCGTTTAGTCGCTGAGTGTACACGGAGGGAGAAGCACGTGGCCCGACGCAAATGTTACCGAACACACGCGGGAAATAGTTGCGTCTGTATCGTGAACAAAACAAACATAAATAAAAATTACTAAAATATTTTTGTCCAAAGAACTTTTGGTGCGGAACTTAAAAATGGGTGTCAGTGCGTGGATTTGCGTCACGTTTCTTATCTTTTCTGCCACAACAGCTGTTCCCGCGGGCGATAAGAGGAAATCTGCTTTAGATATAGGTAAGTTTATTCGGTCATGTTTTTTTATTTGGTACCGTACCTATCCAAATGCATCCCGGCGTAACAATCTGTCTCTAAAAATAAGTTGATGTTATGTAGACTAAAATAATTGTACAGCTTCACGTGCATTTGTATTTCTGTAATTGGAGTAATAACAATGCATTGTTTCAGTAAATTGCTCTTTAAAATTAGCTCTAACAATACTGGAAATCGTGCGCGGGGTTAGTTCCATTCAGGAAACGGACTAACTGCGTTAATTCATAGACAAGAATAGAGGAAGCTGTGCAAACAGTTTTGTTGCAAACGAAAAAAAAAACTTACGCAAGCAGTCTTGTTGAAGACTTGCAAAATAGATATTAGAGAATATTTACGGTTAATTTTGCGGCAAATCAAATAGTTGCACGGTTTAAGTGACAATGACCTAGTGAGCACGCGGCGACGACTTTTAATAGTTTTAATCACTGGTTTGAAACAAAGGTAACTAGAACCGGTCAGACGGTTAATTGGATTGTATTTGGAAATCATTTATAGGTATAAATAACATAAGACCAAGGCTATTGTGATTAAAAAGTTACGTTTGCATATTAACGGCTTATTTCTCCTGAACAAAGCAAGGCACTTTAACATATTACCAAAATATAATCAATTGCTAATTAAAACATGAAAAGAAACACTGATAATGTCAGTATCAAATAAGTTATTATTTACTTACACCGTTGAGGTGATTAATGAAACGTCCCGGTTTATAAATATTGATGTCAAGTAGGTGTAGTCAATCAAATAATGACACAAAATTTTCAAATTAATAAAATTAATATATGTACTAATTCAGAAACGGATATTATTTATTGAACCAATTTGTGATTGGGTAACTTTCATGTAGGTATTGTATTATTGGCACTTAAACCAAATCGTATTCTTTTAAAAACATTATAATAAAACAACTGATCATATCCTCAAGATGTTTCATATGTAGTTTATTTAAGTTTATTAAGGTGTTCCCGTATTCAAATCCATTCCACTGTAAATTTTGAACACTTTAACCTACAACTTGATAAATGATGTAAGAATTAAAGCAGAGCATTCATTACATAGTAATTATAAATATAGGCCATGGGCCCAAAAAAAAATAAACAATGTAATAAATATTTTAAAACATCTTTACGACTTAGCAATTCGTACTAACTAATTTCCTTCAAAGTTCAATACCCATCTGTTTCCTTACTTATTTCATGTCATCCTCAAACAAAGCAATCATCATTTATCATCAGAAAGTCATTGTCCCTTACCTACACTGTTTTCAGCTCACAATAGGGAGAGAATGGTGAAGGGACAACATACCATATATTGAAAAACCTAAAATATAGAAGCCGATTGATAGTGTCGAAAATATATTAACATTTTATCAATATAGATAAAAAATACACTAATTTCAAATGTGCACTTAATTACCAATAATTGCAAAGATGACCTCCGACTGCTGGTAATCAGACAATTAAAACATTAAACCAATAACTTTTAAACACGCGAACTAATAATAAAATTGTAATATATGGATTCTTGCAATAATTACCTACACCAAGCGAACATTTTATAAATAGTTATTATTACTATAAGCGAGCATCAACATCGTAGAGTATCGTTGAACTGTCCTAGATATCGAAGGCGTAACATAAATATTTGATAACCGAAAAATTATTCGTTAAAACCGCAACCGATAGATCTCACCGCAAGCCTCAGATTTCCTCGTTCCTAACTGAAGTATGTCCCAATTCTCCGGAAATAATGGCTTAGATTGCATTGGACATAATAACTGATTTCTTGCAAGCCTTTTGTTACAAAGTTATTGTTTCCTTTATAACAGGCTGTTATAGAATTTGAAAGACCTTAACACATAACCCACGCGGCATTTGAATACCAAAACAACACAAAATAATCGCATCACATTATTCTTCCGTAGCAGCGGCGCATAATTGTCTAATGTGTCTAAAATCAACATCGCACAACAAACGCTCAGTAAATTGTTTGGATGAATATCTACCAAGGTTTCCCTTCTTCGTTCCTAATATTGCTTAATTGCTTCAACCTCCAGCGTAGGACGGGCAACAATGGAAACTCGGCAAGGCTCTTCAACACTCAATGCTTAAAGCTGGATGATTTTTTCAACACCATTGTTGAATTTACGGCCGACGACGCGATGCTCAGCGCCGTACGACGCGTCGCTCGGAACCGTTCACTTCCGAGGAACATTGCTTTCTTGTGCAATCCACGTGAGATACTTCACGGGTCAGCTTTACTTGTTTTTGTTAGTTCAGTTAATGTCTTCACTCATTACCATTTCTATAGTGTCGTAATGGCGGTAACTAGGCTACGAACGTTCGCATGACTTACATTGTCCACGTTGAGTTTTTATTGTTTTTGTACCGACTTGCGCACAAATTGTCGGCAAATCAACATTCTGGTTTAACCACTTGATGGTTTGTTTGTTATCCAATGTAATTACCGTCTAAGCTCTGTCAGGTCAACAGTAATCTCTTGAAAAGGTGTTAGTCGACTCAATGATTGGTACTTGAGATTCCGAAGATAGTCTTACCTGAGCGTTGGCGTGCATCCTTCTTCAGTTCAATACCCTTAGCTCTCGGGCCCTGACGCTCCAATATTGACAGTGTGCCCCGACATTTACGGCTTTATGCTAACTTAAAGAGCATTCGGTTAAGCATGCACTATGTTCCCAGGAAAAATGTGTTCGTCCGCGCGGCGGCGCCACAATTTCGTGCGTATTTATTGATCGACCCTCAGAAATTCCAAATTTCGTTTTTGAACAGAATTTCGAACACACCTGCATTGTTTTATTTTAGGGTTAAGGTAACCGGTATAAGGTGGTAGCGAAACTTTTTTGCATTCCATACACGAGGAAAAATTTATGATCTAAGGAGTTTTTCGAAGCCTCTCATCTTCATTAGGGCAGGTACGACGCTATAAAGGGCTTTTGTTCGGTACTGTCGTGGTCGTTAATTTAATATCATAAATTGTGCAAATTTCATTTATACTTTTGAATTAGTTCCAATTTACATGCCTTTGGGCGGTGAGAAGATATATTGATGTATCCCTGTAAATAAAAAACAAAGAATATTAATGTTTATTTCTTAAGTTCACACAATAACAGGTGCTTTGTTTATGTTGTAAAAGATAATCGATAACGGAGCGCATCGATAGTGCACGTTTGTCACGATCCACGTCTTATCGATTTAAATCATGACTCAAAATTTATTGAACGCAACACCGATGTGTAATATTTATTTCTAATAATTTATTTGTCGTAAAGTCTTATTATCATTGAAACAGTGCAATCAAGCTTCATATTTCGATAGGTCGCAATACTTTTCATACGTTTCATTAGTATTATATCACTTACAAATGTTATAATTATTGTGTAACGCTCTAAGTCGATACTTTCAAATTAATCTAATCGGTTGTTCAGCGATAAAACGGTTATTACGTCGCATATTGTCAGTATGGTTTGCGCAAACGGCGATATACTCGTAAACTGCAAACACAAAAGATGTTAACTGCTTCAATGATAAAATAAAATTTTGCGACTATCTTATACTAAAAATTTATTGTTGCAAACTTTAACCTCGATTCGGAAAGATCAATCGTTTTGGAAACAATAATTTAGGTAGCTATCGAAATAGATTGTATTTATCATTATTTTAATTTTGTAGACAATTAAGATTAGTTTTAAAACGAATATTTAATTCATTTCACGTCTGACATTTCTTAACGGGGAGGACAAAAGGCGTCTCAAACGAGAGTGGCGTAAGACAGCGGGCGCAATACTTAAATCTCGAGAGAAGTACATAAAACTGCTGGAATTTAGAAATAGTATTTTACTGTTGACACTCAGACAAATAAATTTGTGACTACAATCCCACCAAAATATTTTCAGGTATGTTTTAACATACATAGTTATACAGTTAAGAGAGTTGACCTCAGTTACTGTATGAGACCAGAATATCAAAACAAATCAAAGTGACTAACGTATGCGCAAATAAATGAAATAATATAAAAACGAAGCAGTATCAGGACAATAATAGCAGTATGTCATTGTTGATGTGTTTATTTTTTCAAAAACCTTTGTTTTGAGATGTGTATGGGCAAAGTTGCAATAAATTATTACTTTGAGCGTTTTACGTTTTTGTCATGTGGAGACTTGATGGCAGTGTGAATAAATACATGGCGTATTTATTCATTTTGATTTTTTGATGTATGTATTTGTAATATTTATGTGTATATGTGTTCGTGTTTTTTACATGTATGAGTGTGCTAAGTTTCAGAGAATAACAGCGTAGGAGCTATGTAACATCCTGCCTCAGTTGAGTAGGTCAAAAAGTCAGATATATTTTGTAAGGTACCTACTCGCTTTCTCCGATGAGTGTTATTTATGACTCTGTGGACACGTTGTAATTAAAGTTAGTATTCTGATTTTCATAAATTCTAGCCTTAAAATCGTTAAAATGTAGATTGTTTTGGAATTTGAAGGCACGTAAGACTAAGTTCAATCTCGGCAATATTGAACTGACATGGATAAATAAATGTCTTAAATAGAAGCTCGTCAAATACGCTATTTATATACAGTAAGGCCAGGCCGCCTTGGTAAAATGCTGAAGGCTCCGAAGCAAACTCTTCATGCAAAGTCACAATTATTGTAAAATTTTATTATGAACTTTAAAAGAAATTGGCTTTTTGCAACCTCTCTAAATTTAATGAGAGCAAGTGCATTGTATCGTTCAGATCCGCAACGCGTTATTTCTCAAGATATTGAGTATTTTTTAACCTGTCCTCTCTCTACTTTTCCTTTAACCTCTTCATAATGCAAGCAGATCTTGCCTAATATTAATTACATGGATCTTGCAATAGCCAACCGATATCTTTAGGACGCTTGCGTGGGATTTGGTGCATAATGTCTCTTAAATTGGTGGCAAACAGGCTTTGAATGACGATCTTGTAAGTATAGATTGATAGAGAGTGGTATTTTTATCCAACTCTTCTAATATACGACTTTTGATTAAACTCGTGTGTTTCTCCAGGACTTTACGAGTTTCAAAGCTCGTTGCCTGCCATGGTCACTACGTTATCACCTAGCTACCTAAGTCATACGGTTGTAGAAATTTGAGCGAAACTGGTCCAGAACAAAATTGAGACAATACCCGTCGTTTACCACGATCAGACTACCGAATAATTATGTCCTTACTTCAGAGCTTCCACAAGTTCCACATTTGCGCCGCACCACGAATGCCCCTGTTTGTAAGAGGATAGAGCGAACGTCGCACGCTTTATTACCTATGTAGTGCGCTCTGCTTCACCCTGCGCGTACCGGCTTTTCAATAAGTACTCCATAATAAAAGAACGGTCTTATCTGTATCCCACTGTGGAGCGCCTACATCGCATTCGGCAAGTGTGGACACACCCATCCGAATTGCCTGATAAACTATTAAGAAACTATTCTTTTTTAATTCAAGCAAAATACAAAGAGATGATATTTCAGTACACATGTAGAAATAGGTGTTCTATCTAAAAAGCAAGTAGGTACTCGTACCTACATACAATACCAAATAAAGAAGTAGCACAAAACACAAAGAATATAAAAAAATAAATAAACATTTATAATATTAGTGTGTATTATATAACAGATACAATATGCCGTTTCAAATAGCTGTGATGCAGATGAAAGACGCTAAATAAATCTTAACGGTATAGAATTAGTGGTGTCAAAATCAAATGTTTGAGCATCATCTATCATGTTTTACTTAGAGAAGCATATCATTATGTTAGAAACTTAAACCGTTATTTATAAGGAAATTAGAACATAATAGATAGTTTCATTTCCGTCTCTAGGCAAAGATGGTATTTGCATCGTGTTATCCCTTAGTCGCCTCTTACGACATCCACGGGAAGATAGGGGGTGGTGACACTTGTATTCTATGCCGTCAACCACACGGATAAACATCAAACCCTATACGACTGCCTCGTTGATCTCGCGGCATAAATGTGCGCGTGGGATCGGGAGGTCCCGGGTTCGATTCCTGGGTCGGGCAGGGTTATTGGGTTTTTCTGCCACGAAATTCTCAGTAGCAGCACGGAGTCTGCAAATGTGCCCGGTACGGCAATAGGCTCGCCCCTTATTACGTGGGACTAAAGTATATCTGGCGAAATGTGGGTGTAGAAATACACCTCTGTCTACCCCTTCGGGGATAGAAGGCGTGACGATATGTATGTATGTATGCATGTAGATAGTTTCATACCCATTCGCAGGTGTAAAAGGTGATTTTGTTATGTCTTGTATTTATTATGCTATTTCTAAGAAGATCAACACGTACAATGGTACGAGTATGCAAAGGCGGAGAACTTTATTTTCTTATTTTATCAAATTACTTTGGTTGCTTTGCAAAACTTCTTCACAACACATGCGTAGTCCAGTGGATAGCGTATGCGACTGCTGATCGGAGGTCCCGGGTTCGATTCCCGGGTCGGGCAAAAGTGTTACTGGGTTTTTCCGAATTCTCAGTAGCAGCACGGAGTCTGGTGATGTGCCCGGTAACGGCAATAGGCTCGCCCCCTATTATGTGGGACCTAATAATTCATGGCGAAATGTGGGTGTAATATTACACCTCTGCCTACCCCTTCGGGGATACAGGCGTGAGTCTGTACTGTAAGTTCTGACATAATAAAAAAATATTGCACTTTTATTTATTTGGTTCTCCAACAAAAAATACACAGTCTCCTATATTTATTTTTTAAAGGTGTCTTATTCACTTTGCATTTGGTTATGCTTACGAAAATAATAAAGCTGTTAAGAACGAAATTACATTTCCAAACGAGGTAATTTAAGTAACTTTATCGTAACCATATTGTGTACTATTTCTAGGGACCCGTTGTAATCAGTCATTTCTAGCGGCGCGGGTCAATGTTCCACACAACACGGCCCAAGGTAAAGTGAAAGTGAAATCGAAAGTGCCATACTTCAACTTGTTTTATTGACCATTGTCTATTTTCAAGTAAAAGTTTACGTTTTTGAACTAAAACTTAAAAAAGTTTAAATAGATTAAAAATAGAATACGTTACGCCATTAAAATAGAGAGATTATTGAATTTTACAAATACCTGGCTGGTGAGAAATGTCAAATGTAGGTTGAAAATGGAATCCGAGGCAAATCTTGAAATGTTAGTCTTCACTTTCTTTTACATAATTGAAATTTATTGCAGTGCATGGTTTATCGGGTTTGTAATAAATATACATGGCATAACAACAATTATCATTGCGCTCAATGATGGCGTTGATGTGAACCATCGCAGTGTAATGTTGCTTACGCGACTTGACGTAACTACAGATGAGCAAACCATCAATCTTCGTGCGTATCCATCTGGAAGTGGAGCGATTGGTCAATTCGCACTTACATTCCGTTTTCCGAGATTTCCTCATCAACTATTTATGGTAATTTGTTTTGAGACCAATGTTATAGGTGTCGTCTTCTTAAAATAATTCTTGCCCAATAGTGTACTCGTCAATGATACATACATATTAATGAGAGCATAGTTCCAAAAATCGAGTTTTGATTCTTCCTATGTTGAAGTAAAATACATATCATGAGGTCGTTATACGAGAAGATGACTAGTTTGCATTACATTAATTATGTCACGTAAGAGCACGTGTAGTTTGTTAGATAAATATTACGTAAATAATATACCTGCCTACGCAATGTATCTACACCTAGTCACCATAATAATGTCATGTTTGAACTATGTATGTTTACCCTTTTCCATAAAAGTCATTTGCACTATTTCTAGCCCTAGGTCTAGCCACAATGTCTATGAAATGTTTGTTATTATTCTTAGAACGTTTCAAATATGACCGCATAATTATTTTTTAACGGTTTAATACGCTTAGGTAATGACTAATAGTCATTATGTTTTTACGGACTGTTACGAATCAATGTAGAGCGATAAAAAATGTCACTACAAATTTAGCACAGTTGGTAGGTATATTAATTTTTGTACTGAGTTCAGAAGTATTTTAATATTTGTATGTGACATAATTATCTCTCACACTTGACATTACTTATATCTCTGTTGTCGACAGCATAATAACAAGTTAATTAAAAGATCAAGAACAGAAAACAAACTCAATGCACTAATATAGTTCTACCAGCTTTTGACGAAGACTGTGTAGTTTTTTTTTGTTTTTCGTATCAGTATGTGGGCAACTCTGGTGTCGGAGTTTTCAGACCACCCGACGGCCTCCGACATGGCCTAACGTTCCTTATAATTAGACAAGAACCGGGACGGACAGCTTTACGTGCCCTCTGAAGCACGGTAGCGCTCAGGGCTCAGATGTAAATGCCACACACGGTCACCCATCCAAGTGGTGACCTGTGCAAGCGTTGCTTAACTTTGCCGATCTCTTACGAACGGCAAGCCAAGTCTCGCTATGAGCGCTACTATCCATAGGTCGCTGGTTCATATCCGGCTCGAAGGACTGTGTAGTTTATGATCATTGACAGCAAAAATGACAGCCATCCAAATTCTTACTATATCTTTATATAGTAAAATGGTTTTAATAAAGACGCCGCACGAATCCTCCATAGCACGACACTACAATCGCGTGACGAAAATTAAAATTTACTTACCGTGTGAGGCGGTGTGGTAAGAGTAACGTAAATTATACTACATGAACTTTAAATTTGCCAAATCTAACTAGCCGACTGAGTCATATGAAAGGTCGCAAAGTGGAACCGTGTCAAAACAAACAGGCGGCCGCTGCAACAATTTCAACACGATTGCGATGCAACCAGCTGTCGCAGGCGCTGACGTTGTGAACGTACCTACTACTAAACAATACCTACTTGAAAAAAATATAAATACATTTATAAATATATCGTTGTCTGTGAGATAATGGAATTGCAACCGACAAGTAACGTTTTCAAGTTCAAACATCTGCGCAACTGATGTGAATCCACCCGTAACTCAAACAGAGCTAACAAAATTAAGTAAGAAACCCTGTAACCCCAAATTCTTAGCACCCCTATATTTAATCTCCAACAAAATAATGGGCACTAATTTCCCTCAACAGTGACTGCACAATTTAAATTTAAAGTTAATTTTCTTTTGCAGACACAGCTATTTTTTGCACATTGCTTGCATCGTACAATTGATCTACCAACGCTACGCAGTTACCATTCAATAAAAAAGCAATCCATAAAAATAAAATACAACCTCTCATCCGTAACTTACTCATAGATCACGTAGTATATACAATTAGTTTGGATTATATCCGGTCTATCTCAATTTGGAACTCAGCTACCGTAACAAAAGAGAAAATTTTAACTAATCGTACCGTCACGCTTGCATCGCCTTACGAATTAGACAGAATTGTTATTTAAGGCCCTTTTGTCTGCCTATCATATTAAGTATGGCTTTATTTCAATAGTAATAGAGACGCTCTGTTTAAACCTTAAGTACGACAGTTCCACGGGGAATATATCCAGTTACGGAATATTGGCAGTATGGGTCAATGCCTAATGAATTCGAGTAACACTTGTTGCTGTTACCGACAGCAGTAAAAATATTGAGGCAGCAATAGCCAAGTGGAGATACCAACGGATTGCCATACAGTGGGTATCGGGTTCGAATCCACGGCGTGCACTACTGACTTTTCGGAGTTATGTGCGTATTGAATTGTTAATTATCGCATGTCCCGTGCCTCGGAGAGCACGTTAAGCCGTCGGTCCCGGCTGTCATGAAGATCTTTGACAGTCGTTGTACCTCTTATATAAACTGATACTAGTCTAAACCATGGAATATCGCTATCCCTTCGGGTTGCGGAGGTCAGATAGGCAGTCGCGCCGTGAAAAAGCTAATATTCAGTCAAAGCCGGTTAGACTAGAAAAAAGAAAAGAAAATAGACGGACTACAGGCTGAGACTGGGATAACGCTAGGAGGATGATGATGATGTTGCGACTGTCAGACCCAAGCTTACTTTACTATAACGCGTGGCTTAAACATAGTTACACCGTTTATGTCGCGGGAGTGTAAGACTCCTACGACATAAACGCTTAAACAACAGACAAGAAGCCTTAAATTCAAATACAATTTACCGAAAATATTCGTGAGCCATCACAACATCAGTAAACGTTTGGTGTATTACACCACCTATTATTCTTCCAACAGCAACTGACACTTACCCGTACAATAGATGAGATGCATCCGATAAATGCACATGCACGATTATGATATCTCTTTAGCAACGTTATTGCAAAATTGCCGTTAAAATACTAGCATTAAACAATGTGGTGTTTCGGCTAGAAACTAGCCTTGGGTGTTGAATATGATCGGAAGCGTTAATTGACCGAACTAATGTATATTTATGCAGGAAACAATGTTGTGAAAGAGACACAGAACGCGGGGATTTGTGTATTTGGTTAAGTTTAAATAGTAAACAGAAATTAGATATATAATCGGCAAAGGCGATGAAGATGGAACAACATTATGAATATGGAATTGATGGCTTTAGGTTTTGTAATTGCACGCTCTCAAGGCAGCGATAGCCGAGTGGATATACCAACAGACTGCCATGCAGAGGTTATCGGGTTCGAATCCACGGCGCGCACCAATAACTTTTCGGAGTTATGTGCGCATTGAATTGAATTGTTAATGATCGCTTGTCCCGTGCCTCGGAGAGCACGTTAAGCCGTCGGTCCCGGTTGTCATGAAGATCTTTGACAGTCGTTACAGGGCGTCAGTACCTTCTAAATAAACTGACACTAGTCTAAACCATGGAATATCGCTATCCCTTCGGGTTGCGGAGGTCAGACAGGCAGTCGCTCTGTGGAAAAGCTAATATTCAGCCAAATCCGGTTAGACTAGTAAGCGGACCCCAGATTGAAACTGGGATAACGCTAAGAGAAAGAATTGCACGCTTTGTTACGTCTGCTTCACATCACATTTGCGAAATATCTGTATCCGTTTTGGTAACACAGGATTGATTTAATTTTATTCGGTAATGCACTTTTATGGTTAGCCGAAATACATTTTCAATAAATATTTTATTTAGTTAAAAAGCATTCAAAAAAACATTAAATTTGATCCGACACGAGTACTAAGATTTTTGCAATTTGCTTCGTACATGCGCTTTTTGCGTAACGATAGTCAATATTGCGCTTGCAGTTCCATGGTGCTCCTTTGAAATCCCATAAATTCATTCTATAAACTATCATTGTATTGTAATAGCACTTCATTTCAACATGGCTTGGAGCTGTGCCGACAATTTTGCCGCGGCGCGACTAAAAATCGTGACTGTAGGGACAGAACGCAACACCATCCACTAACAATCACTATGATTTGGCAAATCCTCATTATTCCGATGCTTGAAACGTAATCGAAAATGGACAATTATGTCAGTGCCATTCAATTGTCCTAAATCGTTGCCGAGAACAATTGGACAACCTTCGATAATAACAATTTATTATTACATTTACGTTAGAATGCCAAATAAACCTCGTTTGTTGACAATGATCCAAAATTGTCATTATGATGATTTGATTCGTAAACAAAGTACTACAAAATCGACATTCAGCTCATAATTTATATTTGACGAGATCTGCATTAGAAACGTACATATTTATTAGTTTTGCAAGTGACCGTACTTATCACTTGCAAAACTTGTATGACATTACCAATTCGTTCTATGGACTAAGTACTTTGAGCTTACTTATTCATTCTTCTGTGTGTGTAGTATATGGTGTTGATGTTTTCTGCCTATTTATGGTAAACCAATGCTGTCAAAGATTTGCATACGCTCTTGAATGCTTTTTACAAGTTTGGCTCGCTATTTATGGGCTCGCGCAGTACCTTTTACAATCTAATAATAAGCGTGTTTGATACAGAAACTACAAAGCCTTAAAGGCTAAGGGCGGACGCAAATATTACGTTCAAAGCCTGGCTAAAATCCAGTTTAAGTTTGTGTTGAAAGTAGTTGCCACTAGATACTTACCTATTTCGCTTACATGAGTAATAAAAGTCAAGGTATGCTCAAAGTATGTCAACTATTTAAAAAGTTCTGTAACAACACTTAGGTGCATAGTATACACCGCTGTATAAACCGCAAATATTAGTAAAAAGTCTCGTTATTGACTGCGCATTCGCTACAAGAATGAGACCTTGGTTATGCTTTGCCCGGTTGCAATGAACTTCTTTGTTATTTGTGCAGGCAAATTAGCAATACACACCCGAACTGAACTAGTTTAGAACTGGTCATTTCGAAACGTTTCTATTAAGTGCTTTACAAGTACAACGCTCTAATTTAACCGTCATTCTCATTATTGTCAATATATTACAACTCAACATTCTGACAGCAAATTTGACTAATAAAGCTTATAGATTTCGTGAATAACGTATCCGAGGTTGCTCTGTTCATACAAATTGTAGTCTTATTGAAATTCAGAAACAATAATAGGAATTCGTCAATGAAACGGCCTGAGGCCTATGCAATACTTCGCAACCGGTGTATCGCAATTTGGAGTTTATTACAATATTTCTATTGCAAATGTTTGATACCTACGAACGCACGTATTCGCTCGTAGAAGGTAATTATTGCAAGCTTTGTCAAAGTTGAATTATGCGTGCAGAATGCTAGTCACGCTTCTAAGCCAGTAATGTCTTACAATCGACCGTTACATACATTTAGTTATGCCATATCATTCTCTGGTGTTTGTACACTAATTGCCTACAGTATTATCCAAATGTAAAGAAAATTAACATCGGTTATCCAACAATCAGGAATCATCAAAATTCGGTTTATATAATTACTAGACGATGCCCGCGGTTACACCCGCGTTATTTAAGGTTACTGCTCTGCTCCCGTTGATCATAGCGTGATGTTATATAGCCTATAGCCTTCCTCAATAAATGGGCTATCTAACACTGAAATAATTTTTCGAATCGGACCAGTAGTTCCTGAGATTAGCGCGTTCAACCAAACAAACAAACTCTTCAGCCTTATATATTAGTAGATATAAGATTTATGAAATCGCTTAAAAACATGCTATATGAAATCGCTTAAATGCATGTTACTACGGCATCCTGTGTTCTCCAAATCCGTATATCATTAGCATATTAATAATTTAAAAGCTTAAACAATACATGACAAGTAAATTCTGCCAGATGCCTATTATGGACGTTGTTACTTAATTTTCTTAAGATGCAGGGAAAGCCAGAGATTCGATTAAAAATCTCAAGAAATAGCGACTCATTATACCACGCTTACATCTCATGCATATTATAATTATCATGCATACTGTTTACAACGGCTATATCTGTGTAATCATCATAACTTTTCATTTAAAATAGCTTGAAATTGGATATGGCAGTACTACCGGCATAAAAGCCTTACAAACCATCAAGATATTTATATAGGTACACCATGTTTCTGATATGATGTGTTGTGTGAATTTTGTTTAACTGTGCTTTTGGATAGAGGTCTAGGATATTTTGATTAGACAGACCCGATCAGATAATTGTCCCTGAACAACCAAGATAACATCTCTTGATCTCACTGATATTATAATAACGGAGAAATGACTTATTTTCGGACCACTTACTAGACGTGGATAGATACATAATGCTGAAGACAATAATTTCCTGCCAAAAAAATAAATATTATAAGACAGTAAAACACGTTGTTTTTAATGTAAAGCTTCTTTGGAAAGTCCAAGGGTAAGGGTCAGGTAACAACAACCTCATACAATGAAGCGTAGATGATTCCGAACCCTTTGGCAGAATGCAAATAAACGCAAAACCGCAGAGGCCGTCGACTCTACACATAGTGACATATGAAAGATGTACGTATTTTTTGTTGTCATGATGCGTCAGTACCTACTGAGAATCTGTGAAACGATGCTCAATCACCGTTTATTGAAAAATGTAATCACCAAACTAAAAATAACGGTGCGTTAATTATGAGGAGAAGTTTACGGTAACAGTTTTGGATAATTTTATGTGTGAAGGATTCCATTTCCGAGCTGGGTAGTTAATTTTGATCTGTTGTTTCTTGTATTAATTATCTTTATTTATTTGATTGAATACTCTCTATTGTCAATTAGCATCAATTATACGTTATTTGTTGTTGGAATTTAATGCCTATATACCCTTATTATGTCCCAATATGTCAATAGGATTACATCGATCAGGTTCCATGTAAACCTACCTATTGACAGATCAAAGGATGACTCTTCTTTTTTATTGACATTGATTTATCAAACTCGTTTATTGGAAATATTGTGTAAGTTAAATCTGTTATTAAGAATTTCGAATTAATTCAACATAAAACTCACTTAATTATTACATATGTATAGCTACAGCCATTTTTAAGACGAATTGCATACTGGAGGCAATCATTTTCAAAATATATAAAGATCAAAATGGAGGTCAAAACAGTCATAGACATAAAGGTAACATTGAAGATAATCGCAATCATAACATTAACTAATAAGTACATCAAAAGGTAACATTAAAAAAAATGGCAATCATAACATAAACTAATGAGTACATCACTAAGCCTAATTACTTTTTAAACACTCACAACATAAGAGATGAACAAATAAACCTTACAACCAAAACTAATATCTATTCTTTGATCGCTCCTTAATGTGAATTTTTGACTGTGTGAAAATAATTAATCAAAGTAAATAATTTTATATCCAACGAGTCAATGGAGATTAAACAAAAAACTTTGTTTATAGTATAATCGAATTAATATTACGACGTCGCGCGTCGATCGTTGACCCATAACAGATTAATTTTATAGAAGAATATAATTAACAACGAATAAACGTGTACCAATTTAGCTTGACCTACATCTTCTGTTTTGAATAAACCGGTTTTGTGCGCGATCTCGCCTATTGTTCATTTATGAATATTGAAAACTATCATAAGACTGGTATTTTGTTACGCAAGATGTCAAGTTCTGCTTATCTCGTTAAATTTTCTTTAGGCATTTATGTAGCAAAAATATTTTGTTCTACAATAAAGTATGGATATATGTATAAGAGCATGCATGAGAAATTTGATGGGAGTGAATGAAACAAGAGAGACATGTCAGGATCGTTGCAAATGGCGTTCCGTAGTCTCTGCCTACCCCTCCAGGAAAAAGGCGTGAGTCTATGTATGTAAAGTATGGAAGATTTTTACACAAATAAAGTTTCTAAATCAACCAAAATGGTGTGTAATGTATATACGGTTGAACTACATGGGTAACGGTGTAATATTTCGATACGTATAGACAAAGGTTTCACCTTGAATGTAACAAGACTTATGCCCCTGATATTTATGCAATTTTCTAATACATGAGTAACTGTTAACACCAGTTTTTTATTATTTTATTTATTTATAGACTCACGCCTGTATCCCCGAAAGGGTAGGCAGAGGTGTAATATTACACCCACATTTCGCCATGAATTTTTAGGTCCCACGTAATAGGGGGCGAGCCTATTGCCGTACCGGGCACATTACCAGACTCCGTGCTGCTACTGAGAATTTCCTAACGGAAAAACCCAATAACACTTTGCCCGACCCGGGAATCGAACCCGGGACCTCCCAATCCCACGCGCACATTTATGCCGCGAGACCAACGAGGCAGTTTTTAGGGTTCCGTACCTAAAAGGTAAAAATCGGAACCCTATTACTAAGCCTCGCTGTCTGTCTGTCTGTCTGTCTGTCTGTCTGTCTGTCTGTCTGTCTGTCTGTCTGTCTGTCTGTCTGTCTGTCACCAGGCTGTATCTCATAAACCGTGATAGCTAGAAAGCTGAAATTTTCACAAATTATGTATTTCGGTTGCCGCTATAACAACAAATACTAAAAATAAAAAAAATGAAAATATTAAGGGGGGGTCTCATACAATAAACGTGTTTTTTTTCGTATTTTTGCTCAAAATTACTAACGGTAACAGGTAGACGCTTAAAATTTTCACCGAATATGTAGTTGTATATTACCTTTAATAAATAAATAATTAAATTAAAAAAAGTTAATAATAAAGGGGGGCTCCCATACAACAAACGTAATTTTTAAGCAATTTGTTACTCGATCTTAATAAACAAGTAGAAACTTAAAAAATATTTAAGTATATATACAACAAACGTGATTTTTTTTTATACATGATGGTACGGAACCCTTCGTGCGCGAGTCCGACTCGCACTTGCCCAATTTTTTATTAATGCCGTTCATTTTCAAATATATGACGTGTATTCACTAGAGAAACGTTTAGTTTTGACCCTTCTGTTGTTTGAAAGCATCTGTAAAATGTTTTTAAAGTTCTATTACTTCTTGCATATAAACGTAAAATCTCTTATTCAGTACAAGTTTCAATCAAAAAACCTGTCCTTACCTATACTAATATTATAAAGCTAAAGAGTTTGTTTAAATACGCTAATCTCAGGAACCACTGGTTTTGAAAAAATATTTAATTTGTTACGTAGTCTTTTTATCAAGGAAGGCTTCAGTCTGTGAAACATCACTTTATAAGCCACGGGGGCCTGTAGCCCTAAGTTGCCTGTCACGAGTCAATACATACCTATCTTATCTGAGCAGTTTTTACGTCTCTCTCTTTGTAGAACGAGATACTCTCGTACATACTTACTATATATCATAAATGATACGGAGCCCCAATCCATTTAAACATTACATTAAGTGTCTATAAACGCGGTTTTAGCAATCATCGCACATCTAATTTTTAACCTACGTGAATTTATTGAAAAATAATTATAATAATAATTATATCAATGTCAATGATAATATTGGCATATTAATTATAATAAGTCATTAGTGTAGTTGATTAAAATTTTACCTATAGATGAATGATTGGCACAATTGACTTCCTCCGGTTTGTTCCTCGTTCGGACTGAAGTTTCGGACCAAAAAAATTCCTACTTTGTCCCACATCAGTGATTACTGATTTGGACCGAATTCCAAGTACACTAGTTATTTTTTCAATAATTGTTCAATTATCAAATAATTTGAATTGAAATTATAAAGTACCAGGGTGGCATAAAGGTACAGAAATTAAAATATGTTCATTGTCAAGTGTACTTTATAAGGAGTCTTCCACCCTTATTATATGTACACCGCTAAATGGAAAAATGTTCTATTTAGATTTAATATTATTAGTGACAAAACTATAGTGTCTTTTTGCTGGTAGTACAAAAAAGCAAGTAAAACCTATACAAAAAAATATGGGCCGTACAGGGAATATAAAATAGGACGACGCGAGATCAAATTTACAAAAATTTTATTTTGGGACGAAGGAAGCATATTGTTTAAGCCGAATCAGGATTTTTTATGTGGTCCGAAACTCAGTGGTCCGAACGAAGAAAAACTCTTCCTCCAAAGGAATATGCATAAAAGCTGCCTAATCAGTATTAATTCTGCTTATAACGTTAGACTACTAATAAAAAAAAATTCAGCATCTCCTCAGAAATTTACTGAGTCACATTTTGGTAATGTTTTGACCCCTACCCTTCGTGTAAGTTGTTAATATTTCTGCGAAAGATTATATTCAACATAAAATGTTTTGGTCTTATTATAAATTACAAATAACTATGGCCCTATTCCTACCATTGACCACAAATGTAACATTACCTAGGTCGCTGACGCATAAAAAGTTTTTTTTTTTATTGTGTTGATGAGGACTTACGACGGAATAAAAACATTCACTCACTGACCTACGAGTGATATTCAATCTTCATTGAATGGTATCTCAGAACATCAATCTTTATCTGTAATCAGACATACAGATTTATGTTATTACTTACAAATTGGAAACAAATTACATACAATATGTGATATAAGAACAAACGACTTATTCGACCCAAAATCCAAATTAAACATCAACATCGTTTAAACTGTAATTGCTCATAGAAAGCTGAAAAATATTAAATTATGCATGACTTAACAATTTACTGCGTTTTACATAGAGGGGCGATAAATCAGAAGCATCCATGAACTCTATTTAATAAGACATAAAGGCCATATTTGGTAAACATTTTTATGCAAATTCATGAAAGTAGGTAGCATTTGAATCATGTCATATAACAGTCGAATGTTCTTTTTTTACGTGAGGTGCATAATATCTGTCAATATTTGTATAATGTAGGCAATGCTTTGTTTTTTCTTTTGTATACTTAAATATGCACAGAGCATTCACTTTGTATAATTTCGGACAGTCTCTGAAATTGTATAACTTTACACCAATGGGTTACTTTGAATTCAGTGCTGCTTCTTATCGTCAAGTTTAGTGTCGGATATTCATAAGTTAATTTCCCTTATGTTTATCTATGTCAACCCGAAATATGATTGAAGATCATATACAAAAGCTTTCATCAATTTCCACGGTAGTAGAGCCTTGCTGATTTCAGCATGAATGGGCCGGCTCGACCGGGGAAGTACTACCCTCTCACAGAAAATCGACGTAAAGTAACAGTACCTAAACTGTTGCGTTTCGTTCGGTGAGTGAGAGTGCCGGAGGCCCTATCCCCTATCCCTTCTCCCTGATCCCACTCCTCATCCTATCCCTTTTCCCAACCCCAAGGGGCGGCGACGCACTTGTGACTCCTGTGGTGTTGCTTGTGTCCATGGGCGGCGGTAATTGCTTACCATCAGGCAATCCGTCTGCTCGTTTGCCGCCTATTACCATAAAAAAGAAACAAATTAAGATATGCGGGAAATCCGATTAGACTTAGTCTCTAGACTTAAGAGACAAATATTAAAGGGATGATTATTTCCAGAAACTGTCATATCGTTAATATATTCATGACAGAAAATGGTAAAAGTCGCTGTTCACGTACCTATAGGGTGAGAAATTCTCTACCTGAATAGCAGAGACGTTATGAGAACACATCAACTAATGTGGGCAGTTTGTATGTATAGTACCCCCTAATGCTTACATCCTGACACACGCTTAAATCGATTGTGTAATTTAGTTAGTCAAACTGAATACGAATTATAAGCTCTGATATAGTACATAATACTTAGTAAGCAGGTATTAACAAGGCTCAGGAGGCGTGGACCACAGACACACAATAGCCGCCAACCTTGGACAAATGCCATTAAACATGACTCGTGTCAATCACCCGCTAATGTGATAAATGCTTTCACCAATTCACCAACTAGCTCCAATAATGGATCAAACATTTGACATTTGAGATGATCGATGTAGGTCAAGAACAACGAAACGAAAGGAGTGACAATATATACACTTTCAATACCAATGTGTTGAACTAATTCAATCATTACCTGCATTTTTACGGAATGCCAAGAATTGTTTACAACAATAACTAATTCATATTTTCTCATGATTAACAGAATAATACATGATAAATGATGTTTATATTATTCAAGTATTTTCACAAGAGCGCACAATACGCCCACGCTTTTATAATGAGCTGATTTTTGATAAGCGTTTGTTGTTCTCCAAACGTTGCGAATACAGACTTGGTACATATGATTAGCATAATTAATTGCATGCGTTTCGTAAACTGTTTCACTTCCATATTAATTGTACGGCAAAAATGTCCGGCCTCGGTCTTCGGCGGTCTACATGGAAACTATGCAATCGACTACCGGTTCCAAAATCGTATCGATGCAGACGCTCGTGCGATTCGGAGCGTGTATGTACGACATGCCGCGAAACTGTAACTCACGCGAAAGTGAAACTTGTAGCATAACGCATGTTGGTCGCGATGCCTCTTTACATAATCGCACATCGTTGAACCGAGATACATGGTTCGATTACACGATTTAAAACACCATTCCGGGAAATCGAGCAAGGAATCGAACGAAGCCATTTACCGAGTTAGCACATCATTCGTAGTTACGCCTATGGAATACTAAAATTATGTGTGAAGAAATCTTTCTACGTTGTAACTAGTTTTGCATTACATGTGGCTGTTTAAATAAAACTAGTAAAAACAAATAGTGACATTGACCTTATTTGCCACTTCATAAATCACTCTCGCTTCGATAAACTGTCAATGTAGATATCATGCGGTTAATATTCGTTATATAACATAGGGATCTGTACCTTGTTAACGCGTGATTTGACAAATATAAGAAAAAAAGATAAGGAAGTATGTTGGACAAAATTAGAGCGTAACTGGGGCCATTCTATAGTAAAATAGCAATACGTACAATGGATGACTAAGGTTTGGTGCAGACGTATACATAAAGTGGGTATTTTTACGTCGCTTGAGCTTTTGTATGCAGTAACAGGCTGTTGTCTAAGTGTAAATCGTTCGATCGTATCTCAGCTCAAGGCGTGCAACTATCTCCTTCATTGGCTTACATAATTTTTGTAATTACTTTTTCACACAATCTAACGTAACTAAACTTTATTCTTCCTACTTCTCGCATACTGTGTGCTTCATTCGCTTTTGTTTGTTCACTTCCGAGTCTAAGCTATGCGCCTTTTTACCCACTATACAAGCCTACTGCCACAATACAAAAAATAAGTAATTTATTCTAGAGTCGTTTGCAATCAATCAAGATTAAATTCCGACTAATTATTGCCTCATTTAATATTAATGTGTTACGTATTCAAACAAAAGCGTGACTACCGATTTTTTACTTATAAGTTCTTAATCTTAATCAGATATCACGATTAATTAGATCACTGTGTCATAGAAGAATTATTACAAAAAATAACTAATATTTGTTCATGTTTTTATACCTACATAAAAATTAAGGTTTTTTTTGGCGCAGTGGAAACTCCAACAGACTGCTTTGCAGAGTATCGCAGAAGGTATCGAGTTCAAACCCATTGTGCACACCACTGACTTTTTGAAGTTACGTGCGCATTTCATTGTTCATGATTGCTTGCTCCGTGTCTTGTGCGAGCAGGCTAGGCCTAAGCTCAAGTACTGACTGTCATATACATCTTTCACAGTCAGTACCAACGGCTAAACGTGCATATGGAAAAGCAAATTCTGTCAAATCTGGTTAAACCAGTAAGCGGACCCCGGGTCCCAAGGCAAAAAGACTTGGATGCAACCGAGAAAACGCTAAGAGGATGAAATAATCCCTTCTGCACAATTGATCACAAAAGCCGCTTCTTTGGCATTCAACGATGTCCTCGCCAGGCATTATACAATCATTAAATTATTTAGTTATTCAATTTAATTGCCGGCGTGCAATTAAAACAATTTTTTCACCGCATTCATATCACGACTTCTTTATTTATACAGTTATTATAATGACTACCTATGCCCTTTTATTCACATATTGAATCTATTAAGAAATAGTTATTTGTGCAACAAGAGAGCAAAGTTGTTTTTTGTTTCGAGTGCTGATTTTGAGTCCTGAGCGTGGTGAGGGACTCAACAGCACGAGATACAAAAAACTTTGCTCTCGTGTAGCACACATAACTTTTCACCACAGCAGTGAAAACACATATTACTTAGGAGACAGTAATGAACAGGAATAGATTGAATTCTGCATAATCACTTGTTGATTTAACTCTGCTGGTGTTAAAGTACAGTCATCATCGCTAGTTTCACTCATCTTTTTAGATTATTTTATATATTAATATAATTTAACACATTACCTTACTGTATCAGCATCAGCAAATTTTTGTTCCCGCTACTTTTTTAAATCGCGTTTTAATACCGCGTCCCTGATGTTTATTTTTCAAATGTATCATTGTTGTAATTCTAAATAAAAATGTAGTGGTTAAATACTAATGTTATACCATTAATTAGACTTATTTTTATTAAAATCCAATAATAAATTAAACATATAAACAATAACATATAAAAAAAAGTAATTTCTTTATTACAAATATCTTTTTTTTTTGCGTTGCCGTAGGTGTTTTCTTTGAGGTCGAATTCCAAAATCGAATTTCGAATTCGAAGGCGTTTGTTTTTTCACTCACTTTTTATATGCATGTGAAAGAGATAGAGCACAGTAAAATTGGAATGTTTCAAATTTATGGCTGAACAATGTCAATTCGTGGCACTGAAGATTGAAAAATTAAAAAGCTACTTTGCGTCACGCTCGAATCAAACTCGCGTTTTGTTCACTGTTGTCTCGCAGCAAAAGCGGCATGTTTGAGCTGCTGTGGTGAAAATGTGTTTTAATTGGAGTTATATGCGAGAGTATTCTTGAAGTGGTGGATATAAGACGATTACTACAACAGATTCAGCACGTCAACTTTGCGGACGTTATTTAACTTTGAACTCATTCCTGAAATATAGACATAAATTCTTGATGAGCGAATATATATTTAACTAGTCCAAGAATAATCAAGATAAAGATTAATCTAGCTTGTTGAATCGCAAGATATGAATCTCGAGCATAATTTTGTGGACCGGATTCAGAGCGTACTCAATAGTTATAATAAATGTCATCATCTGGTTTCACCCGTCACCTAATCGACCTAAGTCTCTATACACAGCCAGTCATTGCATTTTAAATGACTGCTCCTTTAAGGCTGAGAAGAAATAATTACAATTCCTGATTACACTAATCAGTTAGTGCCAAAACCAGTTCCTTGTAAGACGAACAGTGTAGAATACAGGCAGCTTATCTATTCAGACATCTAATAAGTTATTACACCTATTTGTATCTTTGTTGTCTTGTTGTTTGCAATGATGTTCTTTGTCCTGTATTTATTGTAAAGGATGGCGTGGGTGGTGATATAAGAAGAAAAATAATGCTATTGTCCAAATTTATATTCTGTGTCAAACAATAAACTGAATACATAACTTATTTCTTTTTGTGATCCAGTTACAGATAATTTAATAAATTATTCTAAAGCTTTTATTATTTGTTGGTTTCTGATACTACATAGTACTAAAACATTTTTGTTTTTACTTTATCCCTGTGCAGATACGTATCCGCTTTTCGATTACATGTCATCATCCTCCTAGCGTTATCCCAGTCTCAACCTCTCCGCTTTCTAGTCTAACCGGATTTGGCGGAATATTAGCTTTTCCACGGAGCGACTGCCTGTCTGACCTCCGCAACCCGAAGAAATAATCCATGGTTTAGACTAGTGTCAGTTTATTTTAGAGGTACTGACGCCCTATAACGACTGCCAAAGATCTTCATGACAGCCGCGACCGACGGCTTAACGTGCTCTCCGAGGCACGAGACAAGCGATAATTAACAATTCAATACGCACATAACTCCGAAAAGTCAGTGGTGCGCGCCGTGGATTCGAACCCGATACCCTCTGTATGGCAGTCCGTTGGTATCTCCACTAGGCTATCGCTGCCCTTTTCCAATAATGCTCATTACAGGTAAATGCACAAATGTATCAGCACCATTAGCTTTACCAAAGGCACCATAGACACTAGAAACAAGGCATTAATAGAACAAAGCAGTGGTGATTTTTGTCCTGGACGGTGAATTGGAAAATAGAATTTCAACAAAGAATTGCACCAGCAAGACTAATCATATTAGCTAAACCAGTCCGGATAAAATTGGCAGATGACTTTTATATGGGTATGGATATGCAATGATATGTGTTAACGGCTGCTACATTCCATAAACTTGCGATCAATAAGGAGTATGGATCTCTAAACATTGCGTGGACGATCATTAGTTAAGGAATAAATTACTGGCCTTATAAAGGAACTAGTACTTTTAACATCGCAACAACATATGGATGGTAATTAATAAGATTACCTACAAAGATTACCTGCGGTAAAGAACGTTGCGTTACAACTTACAAGTGTAGGTGGCAAAACGCCATTACGAAAATGTTATCGATCGTGTAGATGGATTCAATAAGTGTTGTTCGATCCTTTTTGTAATTTCGTGCTTCTAAAAAACAACAGGTTATTCCAACTACTGTATGTCTACCCTTTGTGTCGAGGATGACCAGAAGTCATTCAATTATTTGTTGTGTCTAAAAATCGATCAAAACGTGTCTTCTCATTATTATTCTTCTCTAATTATGATAAAAAAGGAATCGATGGTGCCAGATTTAATGCTACTGGCTTAGACCCTTGGTGACAATTTAAATAAATAAACTAAAACCAGAATTAAAAGCACTTTAAGTAGTTCAATCGTTTTGGTTTAGATAAGGTGGGCGAATTATCATTACTTTATGATGACATTTTCCTAATTTAAACAATAAGTTTCAGAAATGGCTAAATATTGACTACCATATAAGTGCCATCGGTAGCAGTAAGGTCATAATTTAAATTAATTCAAACGATATCAACTGATTCACTTGACTTTAAAGCAAATATTTACGTTGTAAATATGGCGGATATTTTGTTTGTTTATTTATTATTTTTATGGTTTACTTAAAATATGTAACAAAAGAGCCAGACCCTTGTCTGTTTGTCATATTTATGTTGTTTTTAAATTGCGGTTTTAGAGTGCAGAATTAAGTGTGATTAAAAATAAACCAGCTGCACCTTGACAAGCCAGCGAGGCGTTTAAGACTCAAGGTAGCAGATGACAAGGTGATATGAGCGACGACCCTCGTCTTCCGTAATATTTTGAGATCCAACAATGCCCGCTCTCTGATGAAGGCGATAAACATACATTTAATCTTCTGTATACTATAAAATACTTGCGTTACTGACCGACTGATGTATATCAGTCAGTCAGTAACGCACAACCAAAACTATTGGGCGCAGGAAGCAAAATTTTGCCCTGTATTTTCCTTGGGGACCGTATGGGTGCATCAAAAAGGGATTTCCCGGAATTCTCACGAAAACAAGAAAATCAGTTAAGTATAAAAAAAGCTTGCGTAGCTGCGGGCTTCCACTAGTAAATGTATAATTTTTACATTACTCACAATCATTTATACCTACCCTATGTACAAATAGTACACACATAAAAAAAATCTTAAAAATAAAATAAGCTGAATCATTATTTATGTTGAATCCATTACGTTATTATTTATGTATCGTATTTCTTATTTTTTTGCTAATCTTCAATCAAGTTCAATAAAATGATTTCAATACAATGTCACATAAGAATACAGAGGTTGATAAATTTTATGTTTATGGGGATTTTTATTATTTAATTACGCATGCTTATTTTTGTCTATATTATCCATAGAGCGTATCATATTTATCTTTTTTTAACAATTTTAGAATCATCATCAATCATCATTTTAATAAGAAAATAAGCTAGTAGAGATAGGTGGTAATCAAGACGCATTTTCTTATTTTTCAGGTATTAGAAAATTATGTGTGTAAAAAGTGAAGTATTTTTTACCAACCTATTTTGTATAAAAAATAATATTATGCTAGTTTGATTAATTATGAACATACCAACCAATATTTGTAGAACCATTGAGCAATACATTTGTTTCTCTTTTTCGATCGAGGTTATTGTTATTTTAATAAAAAATAGACTAAGATATTATGGCCTCGTGTCTTTGGAAACGTTGAAGATCAAGACAAGCCATCTTTATGGCTACATTGTTCTGTTGAAATATGAATCTTAAAAATGTTTTGATTGTATGCGTGTACGAGGTGTGAAGCGGTCACTTGTTTATAGAGTTATTTTGTGTTAATCTGAAATAACGATATTCAGGTATTCTTATCAATTTAAGTCTTCGAGTTCATAACCTACTTCATCAAAGATGTCTTAGATTGTTTTAGTATTTACGTTACATATTTCGATCAGAGATCAACGAGCGATGAAGCTGCGGATTATTATTGTACCTACTAGCATTTAGTAATATACTAACTATTATCATTTAAAAACAACAATATAAAGCATAAGCAAATGTACAGTCAGCATCAAAAGTCGATGACCACATTCAGATTATCAAAATCAATGAACATAATATCACCCATAAATCGCTCAAAAGAAGGGCGCCAGTATTGAATGAACATCATTAAAGTTCAAAACTAACTGAACACTACTTGTCAAAGGTCACTGAACACCATTTTGTCAAAAATTGCTGATCGTTATAATATCCGAAAACATTTAGAATGATCAGTTTGAATTTATACCATCGACGTAATTATAGATTTTTTAGTTCGGTTGAATTGTAACCTTATTCGTAAAGCAATAAGACTTATTTTCAAAAATCACGCAGATTCCGTACAAATTCATGCCGTCGACTTAGTTTATGATTTTTATAGTTACGATTGAATTAGAACCCATTCCGAGGGTCTAGTACGAAATTTACACGGTGATGATAGGCTAGTCGACGGGAACAATTTTCATCATCATTCTCTTAGCGTTATCCCAGTTTCAATCTAGGGTCCGCTTACTAGTCTAACCGGATTTGGCTGAATATTAGCTGTTCCACAGAGCGACTGCCTGTCTGACCTCCGCAACCCGAAGGCATAGCGATATTCCATGGTTTAGAAAAGTCATTGGTGCGCGCCGTGGATTCGAACCCGAAACCCTCTGCATGGCAGTCTGTTGGTATCTCCACTCGGCTATCGCTGCCTTTTGACGGGAACAATTTTCATACATTTCCTTAATGCGCCCTCTATCGATCGCTACTATCCGATAAGGACGCTTTTAGAAAATCTATGGAAATAGGGTTGTTTCCAACTAGTCAAATCAAGCACTTTTAATTAAATGTCAAAAACGATCTTTGTCAAGGGTTTTGTATGAAATATGATAGTGACGTCATAGTGTTTTGCTGTCAAGTAGAATACTTATTATCAATAAATTGACGATAAAAAATGTTAAATTAAGTTTTAACATTAATTGATGAATGAAACTACTATTATTTTGACATGTTTCACTAGATAAAAATACTTGTATAATTTATTTCACATGCAGGAAACTTCCGTAACGATCGCGTGCAAAACTCGTGGTTTGTTTGAAAAACAAACTCTTGGTAGACCCCCTATATACCTACATATAAGACTCATTTTCAAAATTCACACAAATTCTGTTTTAATTTAATTCTTTGTAAAACTGTTTACCCTTGAATGTAAAATAATATTTCTACTTAATTATCACTTTGTATCGAATGTAGACCATTGCGGTTGCAATTATTTATCATCTATAAAATATTGTATTAGCTTAAAAGTATATAGCTTATATTATATAAAATTATTTACTTCATAATACTTTAATAATAATATAATTAATCACATTAGTTTATCAAATGTAACGACCTCCTTTATTTAGTTCTCGGACGTCACTGGCCGTACTGGCCGAATGACTGGTGACGTGGTGTTATACTTTTTTTACCATAACTTTGTTTGTCTACTTTTGAAAAGTCATGGTCACCTACTTATGCCCTTTTAAGACAATCATATATTTCTGGCGCTTGTCATGTTGAGCAATTTAGGTGTATTATTGTGTACAGCGATATTGAAAATCTAAATGTGGTCATCAACTTTTGATGCTGACTGTACCTACATTCCTGCCTAAAGTAAGTAAACTGCTAAAAAGTTATGCAGGCCACTAAATTATTCTTGTTTGTTCATAATTTGAAAGTGGTGTTTAAACTTCGAAGCGTTGTGTCTTCTGCAATGTAATCCAGTGACTTGCGACTTTTCTTACTTATGGCACCAAAGGCAATATGCTGTTAAAGTTGTCAACAGCAAAAAAAATTAAATTACATTATCGATCCTCCGAATTTAATCGTTCGTAATTGGAACATTAGCATAAAATTTAAACATTATGATCTGAATAATAGCACCCAGTTGCAATATTGCGAAATTGTTCCTTTGAAAAACTAATAATGCACCGTAATCCTAAGACGTTAGGATCGAAATTCGTATCAAATGCAAATAAGAAAACGTTTCAACTTTATTAATAAATACTTCACGGTGAATTCGCTGCAGACATTTGCAATGCTAAAAGTATGGAAAATTACAAAAAGCTTAGATTTAAAAAATGAGGGCAGAGGGTTTAATATTCTGTAAAATAGTCATCATAGCTGTATGATATCGATCATATTTAAATCCAAATCTCAAGTTCCTTCGATCAACAAACCGCGCACACATCACGTCGACTAGCTGTCCAGTTATCGCAGATTTGTTTATAAACTATCCCACGGCTGGGCATAAATTTGATTAGCTGGCCAAATAAATTCAGACTAACTGGCAATGCAAAGTATCCACTTGTCGTCAATAAAAAAGACATTACTACATGTTACTACGCTCAGTCAGTAGATATTTCATTATTGTCTTGAAATCAGAAATTCCGAATGATTTTATTATGAGGAAAGAGGATGATCCATGTTTACTTTATTTCTAAGGAGATAATGTACGTAACTTCATTGATAATAGACTTGATTGCGTTCATATCCGCAATATACATTTTCAATGTATCTTTTATTATATTTGTTATTGTTATTGCAATAGTGCACGACAAAGAAAAAGAGATTAATTTATTCATACATTCACAGGCAGACACTTAAATAAATGATAGTTGATTTCTCACATCTTTATGTGCTAATGCGAATACGCAGGCATTTCCGGCAGTTATATCAAGTATGTCACGACTTATACCATATCACTTATTAATCCCATGTTTAGTATAAGAAATAAAAACCCCGTTTAAAAGATATTATGGTATTTTACATAAATTATACGGCAGCTAGTGGGAAAATAAGTTATATATAAATACTAGATTTCACCCACCGGATTCACTCACTAGGATTACAACATGTTAGAAACCTTTTCTTTATGCCCCCTTCGCAGTCTTAACTCCAAACCTCTTAAACCGTAAGGTTCATTTTTGAAAAATCTTTTCTTAGTTGGCGCCGATTCTTCCTATTGACTTACAGTGCTGCTGTAAAGCTAATTAGGAAAAGCTGAAGTTTAGTAGGGGCCTGCGAAAGGATGTAGAGACAGTTGGCTCCATCGCTAGTCAAGGTTTCCACCTGCACGAAAAATTTCAAGTCTCTTGACGCAAACGTTTGGCCTGCACGTCAGTCGCTCGGTCTGTCAGTTGGTTTCTCTTTTTTACAATTATAAATTACTAGAGGATGCCCGCAGCTAAGCCCTCACACTTTATATTAATTTAACCGTCTCTGCCCCATTCGGGAGAATTTCGGGAAATCTCTCCTTGGTGCACTCCCACGGTCCTTAAGAGCGGTTTCCGATTAGCGTTTTATACGCGCGTATAAGCTCGTTTTTAGAAGCGCGTGTAGGCGCGTATAGGCTCGCCTTTTGGCACACGCGCAACTCGTACGAGCGTTGACGCGCTTCTAAGCTCGTATAACTACCAACCGTCAGAATCCATGTTGACACTGACAAGACGTCACTACCGTTTCGAGCGAACACGCCCGTTTACGTGAGTCTGGTTTTTTGAAGCGCGTAATATAGCGCGCGTGTAAGCGCGTATGCAGAAACGACCGTATACGCGCAGAAAAATACGCTAATCTGAAACCGCCCTAAGGCACATAGATACACGCCAAAATGCAGCTTCTTGCGTTCAATAGCTTTGGCTGAGCGTTTTCTGTCAGTCAGTCAGTAATGCAATAATTTTACGTATACAGATTATAAATGCTTCTTCTAACTTATTTAACTTTATAATAAGCCTTTGCAGGATTTTGTTAGTGCGGCTAAGCGGTCGGCGCATCGTGACAGACTCCTTACGAAATAACCCCTTCTAATTAAAATTGCTGTTGCAAACCAAAGCTAAGGTTTTGTCAAAATCATTTTCTATTCTTTTGTAACTGAATAATAGTCAAGTACAACAAAATACTGGATTCTAGACCTACGATAAAAATATTTGCTGCGCCATTACTTAGGTAGTTTAAATAAGAATAAATAGAAAAAAATATGAAATAGTAACTTAAAATTGTTACCATATTTAAAAATTCGAAGATATTGTAATTTTCTGAAAATAAAGTATACTCTGCAACGGGATAATATAATGCATAAGAGTTACTACACGTAAAAAAGACTTACACGCACAGGCACCCACCTGCCGCGAGATAGATATACTTAATATTATTTTAAGTACTGCATTTGTATTACATAGTACGCGCCTTATTACTCATAAAACTATAAATATTATGTTGTTAGACGGAGTGATTCAGATTTAATTACTCACTAGCTAATCTAGTTTTTATGTAATGCTGATTGGATTATGTCATACGTCGCACTTATTAACCTATTTGGAGATTTTACACACACTGACATATCCACTCATACGTACAAAGATCTCTCTGTGTGTATATCTAAAGAGGTAGTCAGAGATATGTACAGTGACCAAACACATTTGAGCGTTTCCATGCAATTTGACTCCGAATGCTTGACGATTCGTTCAGCGTGGTGCTAGAAGTAGGTACGGTTCGTCTATGGATGATCCATAAGCTAGTAACAACTTAGAAGTAAATGCCCAAGTGTGTACTCAGCCACTCGTACCACTGCCCATCGATACTCTAGAGATATTCTTTTACTGCGTGAGAGCTATAAGACAGGTGTCGTCGATTGGCAATATATATTGAAATGACATATCGGGTTCAGTTACTTAGCAATGTTATGAAGCAGTAACGTGTATAAACCAAAATTTTCTTATAAAATATCTTATAAAAAATCAGTAGTAAAAAGAGGTTTGTACTTTGCCATTGGCAAAGTACAAACCTCTTTTTACTACTGAGGCATTTTATAACTCACTCACAGTTCAGTCTAATGCTTAAATATTCTACACCGAGAAATGTCAATATTCATCATCATCAGCCCCTAACAGTCCACTGCTGGACTAGGCCTCTCCTTTGAAAGGAGGAATTGGCCTACTATACCACGCTGGCCAAACGGGTTGGTATAGGGTTTGTTTCAAGTTTTCCTTCTCTTACAGTGCTGTTCTCTGCATAGTATGGTCCCTCGGTCGGCTCTTACGACACCCACGGGATGATATGGGGTGGTGACATTCCGTATTCTTAATCCGTCACCACACGGATTCGTCACCACACGGATTAACGGTCAATATTCAATTGTAGCCTAATTGGATATTGACATTTCTGGGTGTAGTCTTTTGTGCGCATCGGTGTCGGTGCAGTCAACTTGCACATGTTTTATAACTCAAGTTTATTGTAAGTGCAGTTTATCGTTATGTAATTCTAACGAACATGGACGAAAAGATAATTATCTTCGCATATACTTATGTATATTTTCGAGACAAATTTGTAACCTAATGGAAGGAAAGAGGAACCCACCACGCACCCTCGGATTGACTACCCTAACCATTGCAATAGAAAAAGGTTGACAATACCGAACTCCTCTAAAAGGATAAGGGATATAGGAATGGTATGGGTTCCAGGAAGATACCTGACTTGCAGTATCCCGCTGTATGCGCCGACTATACTTCGACACGTGTTTCGCCTCTGCACGAGGCATCCTCAGGAGCGATGGGCAACGACTGAAGTCAGGTATCTTCCTGGAACCCATACCATTCCTATATCCCTTATCCTTTTAGAGGAGTTCGGTATTGTCAACCTTTTTCTATTGCAATGGTTGGGGTAGTCAATCCGAGGGTGCGTGGTGGGTTCCTCTTTCCTTCCATTAGGTTACAATGGAGTTCCGCCAAGTAACGCCTGATTCAATCAACTATAACAAATTTGTAATTTACGATCTCTTCTCCTACCGTTGCAAAAAACTAAAATGAGTCCCACTTTGATAAAAAAAGTTGGTGAAACTTAATCCTTCAAATCAAACTTTCATTTCATCAACAGCACTGTACTTGAGATCAAAGTGAGAGAAAATATTGTACAGCAGCATATAATAATTTCCTCTTAAAATGACTACCTCTATCTCTCAATGAGCACTTAAAATTTATAATAATCAAATTGTCAACATGCAGATAAATATTGTGTCTTACATAAACAAACCAAACAGTACACTTTCGGTTGCTTTAAGAACACTCAACCTGTGACTGAACTAACAAATGCTAGTCATGATTATAACATTTCACAAGCTTCACAGGATCTTTCGTTGTAAAGTTTTACATTTAATGTGGGTTACTAGCGGCCAGATTATATCACATCCTGCGTATTATTAATCATATGCCAAGTATGGTGTATAAGGTAATCGCCTCAGGTTCTTTAGTTATGTAGGATTTATTTGGCAGTGTGGGTCAGTTCCTTAATGCCATACGTATTCGGTGACATCGATCGATGAATGAAACGGAATTCATTGATTTAAATTATGTTTATTGCTTAATTTACACATTATATGTCTTTCAATATTTATGACCGATCGTCATATCTTGACATCGATATTTTATTGCCATTGAGTATGATATAGCTAGACAGTCTAGATGCCTTAAAAGTATTTAAGAAAAGCTTGATTTTTAAGTGGGTAGTAGAGCACGGCAAACACCATTCAAACAAGCTTGCATGCACAATGTAGAGGTAGAATTATTGAGACTGCATGTACTTCGAAAAAATCTCAGTGCAAACCAATTCTGACTCTACATATGTAAAAAGGATGGTCTCTCTGATCCTAAATTAATTTACTTTTCGTGAATATGACAACAAAAACATGCTGCGATAGTCCGAGTTTTCCGCCACACAAAGATCCTAATCCATATTTGAGTAAATCTCCAGGACAACCCAAGTACATTCCATATTTCATTCTTACCTACATCCTTTACTCACAAAATAAATAAGAAGTAAAATAGAGTTGCAGACTGCGTCCGGTTGATCGACTTCTATAGGTAACATCCGTCTAAAGATGTCTTCCAAAATGTAGGTGTCAGTCTGCACCGTATAAATCTATACGAATACTAAAACTTCTCAGTAACTAAGTATATAAAACATATCTGAATAGAGAAGTCATAAATATTGTCAGCATATTTATTGCAATAAATAACTGAGCAACAAATACAAAAGTAGAATCAAATATTTTTGCAGATTTTATTGACACAAGAGCAGTAAGTAATTATCAATAAAATTATATTGAGTCGAGTAGATGGTGTCTCATTAATCATTCGGTGATTAAAACACGAATAAAGTCGTCATCAATTCTGCCTTTTACAATTTTACATGTATTTGCTTAGCCATGTGCATTTGCAACTACTTCATTTTTCAGACCCATAACATTTAAACACTGTTTAAACGAGCTTAAAACTAATGTAAGCTACTAATGTCTACTTTACCTCAAACTTTATTGTGCTGCTGCTACCTATGTATGTATTTCATTTTAAGTGGATTTATGATTAGGCCAATTTGCTGGATTTGATTAAATCATGCATTTGCTGTTTGAGTTATACCTACTCTACATATTACAATAATTTCAAATACAGTAATTACTACAGTTGGTATATTATTCTGAACTAGTCTCAAGCTAATTTGATTAGGTATTCAAGTTATATTCGTTTTAACCTCAGTTTATGATAAAAATTGAGGTCTCTATGCAAAATATAGATTTTATCTGTTTGGTCTTATTACATAAACTAGGCTTAGTCGTATCCGTTTGATTATACAAAGTAGTTAGACCGAATAAGTAAAATTTGATTTTTAAACTAGTTTTAGTATCATAAGCGCCTACGATGTTTTCTCGTCGTCACGTTATGTAAACCCCAAACTTTTGACATGCCTATGTTGTAGATAGTATTTAATTTCGGCACAATTAATTAGACATGAGATGATTTGTGTTTCATTTGTACCTCACACCTCCCCTCCTATTGCTAGCTTCGAAAAGACTGTGTGTGTGAAGTGCAGTTAACCACAAAGTAGGTAATATTTATTTCCCAGTAGCTATTTAGTCGAAAGTAACCTTATTGATCTTTACTCTTCTTTTCAATTAGCGAAAGTCAGTAAGTGTATTCATCAGTTATCTAACAGTCGTGAGAAAATACCTACCTATAAGCGACTTAGTCATCGGCTCAACGATTTCTCTAAGTCGCAGTACAATGGGACTGTCCATTACTTCCGCGACGATTGATGAATTGATACCTCCATTCTCGAGATCCTAGGAACATTTCAAAGGTCATACAATGTTGTAATGTTTACTCATCATTGGCAATTTTTTTCGGTATAAAACCTTCACTCGTTGTCGCTATTGTAGCTAAAACTGCAGGTGGTCTCTACCATCACGAATTTAGACGCAGAACCACTTTTTATTCAACTTTGACCTGATTTTATCGCATGAATTGAACATTGAACTTTTTATTAGGCGATTTGCAGTGGTCGAAGTATTTTGGGTTGCAATGCGCTTTGGAAGCGGATAGTGATAAAGGCAGGCTTTTTATGTTCCAAACCTATATTTAGATAAAGTTTATACAGTAATGTGAATGACCTCACGAAATTGCGAAGTGAGAAACACATTACATTGCGGATCGAAATTATTTCTTCAGCAATAAACGCGAACACATTTCACAAAGTGTGATACGTGTGACATTCTTTCTAAATCGAAGTGCGTGATGTCTTTGCGCAAACCTAATAATATGTTGCACCATTTCAACATTAGGTGTAAGTCGTGTAAGTACTTTATCGTGACCAAATGTGTATGTGTTGAAAATATTAAGCGAATGATAAAATAATAACTTAATTTCTTACTAAGAAGAAGAATCTATTAATTAATAATACTTACGCCTTCTGTGGTTTTGTGAGGAAAATCTATCAGGTATTTTAAGACGACTCTTTTTTTTTGCAAAAGTCGCTCATTCATCAGTCTTGTCTCCAAAACCGTTTTCTTTTACATTACCTTTGAAATTTACGATATTTCTTACAAGAGCACAAGGATTATTCTTCTGTTTTGTTGTGTTCCACCTGTTTTGTTCTGTGTTATTCGTATTTGCAAATAATAGCATGATACTATAGCTTATTTGCTATTGACATTACATAGTACCTTAGGTATGCAATCAAAGCAATAAACCAATCAAACCACATCACATCCCAACAGATAAAGTTCCGATTCACTTTCAATTTTCAATAGACACTGGTTACTTCTGCTCTTAAAACTCGTGACTAAGTACACAAGAAAAGCGATAAACAAGTACACGTAATACCTAACAAGTCTCGACCAGGTTTATGAGGAAGCGGAATTTCATTCGACTTGCCTTCACGTATGCATCTATTAGGAATTATAACTCGTTCTCGGGTTAACTGCTTAAGTATGGAGTATACAAGTTTTTCTTCAAAGTCAACTTTGATTGATAGGTACTCACGTAATCCTAAACGGTAATAGCTACCGGACTAGTAAACGTAAGATGGATTACTGTCAAAATATTATGTAAGAAAGTTACTTACGTATATTAAATAGATTCATCAACCGATTGAACATCCTATATTAGCTTTTGACCGCGACTTACTCGCGTGGTATGTAGAAATGGATGTGTGCCAAAAGAATATTTTCTTAAAATTTTCCCCCGATTGCCTTAGCCGAAAACCCGAAATGCCTTAGCGGCCTAAGAATAGACGAGTAAGAAAGTAGTTTATATTTGGCCCCAGATGCTTAACTATCACCTATCGAAGCAGCAATTCTGTCATAAAATTGTGAAGGACATACAAACACACTTTGGAATCTATTATATATATCTATAACTTTGTTTCTACGACGAGTTTTCATAATCGGCTTAATGTTGATCCGATTTGTCACAAGTAACAAGTGACGAACGAATTTGTTTCTGTTACCGATATATTCAAAACATTCATACATCATTTCATATTTGCTCTGTGGCGAATTTTGTTTAATAACAACCGTTAGACATAAAGTAAACATAGATTAAAGCCTGACCTTCTTACACGTGAAGTATGAAATAAATAAAATGCAAAACACGATATTTTTTTAAGCATACACAAAGATATTTTCAATGGAACTTGTTAGGATTCACTTAACATCAATCTAATATGTATAGAAATCTTTACTACTAGGTGCAATAAACCCAACGTCAACGGTCGTAAACTCAAACAATCTGAGTCATTGCATATCTAAGAAATCTGTATACATATAATTATACAAGTCTTCGTTACTGACTGACTGACAGACAACGTAAAGCCAAAACTATTGAGCGCAAAAAGCTAAAATTGTGAATGTATGCACTAAGAAGGGATTTTTCGAAGCTTAAATTTTTTATTTATTTATTTATTGGAAGACCAACAGCGTTTACAATGTACAATAGTAAATAAATTCTTCTTTTCTTTTTCTTCTTTTAAAAAAGATAACTCCCGCAGTAGGACTAAATGTTGTGTCGCAGGGAACTTTACAAAAGACTGGACAGCTCCTGTACCCGGTCTTGTTTCCGTAGTGTGCCTTTGGTTGGCAGTCGAGGTGGTTTTTAGTGGCAACACCACATACTCCGGCTCTCGTTTCCCCTGGAGCTAGAGATCCGAAGGGATTTTCCACCTCGTAAAAAAAGGGGGCTTTACAAACATACAACTAACGGACACAATGAACGGGTTATTCACCAACTCGACACAAGAGACTGGACACACGTGTGTCCAGTTGGTGAAATTCAAAATTAGTACTACTAATTATTTCGTCATGTGGACACGCCATGATTTTTACGCGTGTCCACATGGTGAAACTTAAATTAAATCACTTTAATGTTTTCGTCAACTGGACACACTCAGTTTTATTGCAATAAAAGGTACAGTTAGGTTCATAATCGCCTCGTTCATTAAATTATTAAACGTGGCGATTTCACAATAAAGGTCGCGACACAGAGGTAAGCGCGTAGCTCAAGCGACTCCGCCATGCATCGTATGAATTATAGACGGGTGACCATATATAAAAAAATAGTCCGTGCCTCGGAGTGCACGTTAAGCCATCGGTCTCGATTGTCATTATCATCTATAACAGTTGGTATAGGTTGTCAGTACCCTCAAATAATCTGACACCTAGTTAACCTTAGAATCTCGAATTCGGCTTTGTGAAAAAAAAATTTGCCAAATCTGGTTAGACTGCAAAGCCGAGTTACAAAGTGAACTTTATAACTCGGCTTTGCAATCTACTACTAGAAAGTGTAATTTAAAAACAATAATGCAGGAGGATGTACGTATGTCATGAAAAAGTTGCTTTATTTTTTTATTCAATAACCTTATTAACTTTTATTTAAGACCAAACATTGAAATAAAACAAATACATAACAATTCAATAATATAATGATTTATTAATATAAAGAAAATTAATTATACAACAGCATTCAAAATATTCAAAATACTTAATCTCAATATATCCTAATAACACAATAATAACTTTCAAATCAATTAAAGACTTAGATAATTCACCATCAAAACATTCTTTTGAATTTTTGCAAAGTTAAATGCAACGACAAACTAACTTGCACCGTTCAACCTCGAGTTACTATGTATATGTGCCATAAAATTAAATAAGTATAAAAAAAAACTTATTGGAGCATAACAACAGTTAAATTGGTAATTTTACAAACAATAGGGTAGTTTCCAGGGTCAAAATAATTAAATTTTATTTAGTCTGTATTTTAGATTATAAAAAATATTGGACACGTATTTTTTCTTTTTTCGATTAAATAAAAAATAACAAAGATATAGCCCATTAAAGCTACGTGTGACGTCATCTAGTGCTAAAAAATGCAGCACGGTGTGACGTTATACGTAACTTTAATGAGCTATATCTTGGTCATTTTTGGTTTAATTTACAAATAACAAAAATACGTATCGCTTATTTTTGAATAATCTAAAGGACGGACTTATATTTTTTTTTTGTCAACCAGCCTATTATCAATCTACATAGCTCTGTAAAACAATAGTTGACTGTTTGGAAATATAGTAATTACCATTATTATAATAATTAACAAGCTTAATAATAAGTACTTATCACATTCATTTTACTACAAATAGAGATCAAAAAAATCAACACTCAATATTTGATTTCTTGGAAATATAGTAATTACCCTTAATATAATTAATAATAAGTATCACAATCATTTTAATACGATTGAGATAATATCAAGAAAATCAACAGTTAAACATTACAAGAAAACATAAAATATAAATATAGATATGGGATTATAATATGGGGTAATTCAACTGATTTCTTGAGAATATTCAGAGCCCAGAAAAAGTGTGTCCGTTCACTTGCTGGAGCTGATCCATTAGACAGCTGTAAACCTCTATTTAAAAAATTCAATATTCTGCCATTACCCTGTCTGTACCTCTATGAAATCTGCTTATTTGTACACAAAAATAGCTATTTATTCGAGAAGCACAACGCTGTAGTGTCTCGACCGGGTCGCCATATAAATAAATTAAATGTACCTAAACAACGCATCAATGTGTTTAGTCAAAACGCGTACTGTATGGCCATACGCGTGTACAACAAACTAAATGACAAATATAAAATACTTCCATTAAATAGAATGAGATCAGAATTGCATAAATTCCTATTAAATAAGTCCTATTATAACATAACCGAATATTTTAATGATAGGAATATATAAGGACTGTTCGATTGTAAGAATCAATATGTAATTTAATTAAACATTATGCTTTTTATGACATTCTAATTTAAATGACTTTAATATTGTATGTATAGTAATGACATTATGTACTGTGTAATTTTTAATGAAAGAATTAACTTAAATTGAATTGAATACCTATATCTTTGTATGCACTAAATATTTGTACACTGTTAATGCAGTAGAATATCATGGACACAATTATATTGTAAGACCTTATTGACTGTATTCTCACAAATAAATCAATCTTTATCTTTATCTTTAGAAATATTTTAACTTACCTACTTTTTTTTCGATACTGTGACCGATTCTAATTTCACCTGATTCAAACTCCCTTACAGTGGCTACGATCATACTATTAATTCTGATTGTTTCAATTCTGTCGATCTCCGAATCCGCAAGAAACATGAATGTCTTGAAAATGCTCAGCTGCAACGGCGTCAGCTATATTATTAAATGATATGCGTCGAGGACCCAACGATCTGTTCCTTATTCTATGTTTGGCAGGACGTTTAGTAGCCGTTGATAAATGAGTCAAAAACATTTATCTGCCTGGCTGTACTTTGTCAAGAAATCGGGTAAAATACGACCGTGTGTCCAGTTGACGAAAACATTAAAGTGATTTAATTTAGGTTTCACCATGTGGACACGCGTAAAAATCATGGCGTGTCCACATGACGAAATAATTAGTAGTACTAATTTTGAATTTCACCAACTGGACACACGTGTGTCCAGTCTCTTGTGTCGAGTTGGTGAATAACCCCAATGAACACCCAGACTCGAAACAACAAATTAAATAAAATGAGCGGGCATAGCTGCGAGCATCCTCTAGTATTACACAAAAACATTGAATATCTAACTGTATAAAACCGCTGAACCTAAGAACTTGGTCAGTGCGGGCGGTCTAATACAACTCTTCAATCTTAATCTTATTTATCCCACAATCATTCGCAGAAATGAAGGTACGTATCTGCGAATCTAAATCGATGTAATTTATATCTGTTTTGTTTCCTCTGCGATATTAAAGGCATTATTCACTTTTAAACTTTCACGAGGCATCATTTATGTATTGTACGTAAATACCATGGTGGATTAAGACTTATGACGATTATGTAATAGTGCTGAGGTATTATGCGATTCATTTTGTCTTGCTTTGTATATAGTACGAGATCCCACGACAAATTAGTGCACTCATCGAGTTTTTGCTTAAAACCAAATGTTTAAGTATATTTATGATTAGGAGAATACATATCTACTAGGTTGCCTATTAAAATTTGGCCGCAAGTATGTTTAATTAAGTGATTGTTAATTGATTTTTGAAAGATAATTTCGTTCATTCGTTTTATAAGTAAAATATCGTCAACTTCACAGCTATACATATAAAGATTCTGAAAAACCACGGTTGCCATTGTTCACCTGGCCGCACCTCCTCGCAGCCAGGTGTAACCAGGTATGATTTCGATACATTTTTACGTTCATAACGTTTATTTATGATTTATATATCAAATGAAAGCTATTTTTTTTTCTGATTCTGATGATATATGGTTGCCTAATTAAATCCAACCGCAAATAAGGGTTGCCGGCTGCTGAACATTGTAAATATTTAAGGTAGAGTGAAAGAGAGTTATAAGCGTAACATAATGTGTCAGACAGCTCCTGAGAATAAGGAATATACATAGAAACCGCATAAAAACAGCAGTTATACCCAATAAATTTACTTTGACTTATGAATTATTTCTAGTATTAGAGTAAGATATTATAATATATACAAAAGACGTTTCGAATTTTCGTCGGTTCACACTAAATTTTATAATATAGGAATTTAAACTTTCGTGGTCATTTAAACTTGTTTTAAATTGTCTTTCGGGATATATACCACGTACCTTTGTTTGGAGTAACCGATATTTCGGCACTGTTGCAAGCGCCATGTTCACGGATGTACTGAACATTACATTATAATTTGATAAGTTAGAATATCGTTAAATTTTGGAATAAATCATCAGATCTGGTTTACTCAGAATAAATATCGAAAGAATGATGATAATTCCTCAATCAAGTAAATTAAAGAATATATATCAAATATAAATATCAACAAAATAATTTGAACGTAGGAAAGAGTCATAATAATGTTATTGATGACATAAATCCGTTCAAAAAATAGATCTGCATTTATGTAAGCAACTACAGGAGCAAATAAACAAATTGTGGTTCTTAGCTGAGTCAAGCAGACCTTGAAGTTCAGTATCTTCAATGTCTTCTTGCCTCCAGGTACAGTATAGTTAATTTGACTGGCAATAAAAAAATAAACCGTTAGATTATTTCTCCCATGACCAAACCTCACACGAGCACTGAAATGCTTTTTTTATTTTACTTAACATTTTAACATGAATAAAGCAAACGATATTTATTGTAACACCGGTAACCACTCCAAGCAGTAACAAAGTCTGTGAAAATATCATTTTAACGCATCGGTTTTCAAATTTACTGCATGAATCTCTGGTTACTAGAAGCTTGGCTTGCTATGGTGAAGGAAAACATCATGACAAAATTGCATGGCTTAGTAGTTGTTTGCGGCAGATGGTTTTACAAAAAAACATTTATAAACGAAAAAAAATTGAGGATACTATCGTGAAACAATATTTTTATTGATATATTGTACTATAGCTTATACATCACAATAAACTACCTTTTTATGCGATGAGTAAGACCCGCGGTGTACTGAAGCTAGTCTGTAAAATTTAAGTATCGATAAAGTTATAACGTTACTATGTTAATACGTCACAATCTTTATACCAATAATTATTAAAATGTCTATGACCGAAGACCGAAGTCTCAAAGTTTTAAATGAAGTTCTATTACATTTTAACGGGTAATGGGTGGCCATATGGCCACCTATGTCAGATTATTAGTGACGGTCTATTATATAATCGGACGGTCGGTTATAAAATCTAAGGGTTGACTAGTTAACTAGCATTTGACGCATGCGCAATGGCTTAAAAGCGTCGCAGAGCTGTCAATCGTTCTCGTCTGACAAATGACGTCACGCATAGGGTGAAGTTCCCCAGTGGCGGACACCTAAGGTTTTTAGGAAATAAAATAAAAACTATTTTAAGAAATGTAAGTTTAATTAATTTTGAATTTGTCGACTTAACAAATTATGAAATCTTAATCTATCAACAAAAATACGATTTCTGTATAAATATAATCAGGAACTTCAATTAAGTTTAGATAAAGAAAAATGTTATTGTAAAAACTGGCACCTAGTACCGGACACACAATTAGTTTACAGACTAGCGCCGGACATCTGCAAAACATCGGCCATTGATCGTGTATATCTCGACGACGTCTCCACATTCAAGAACTTCTGCAAAAGCTTCAAAAGCGCACCCTTGGCATCTGGAGCACTGTAACCATGTGTCTTCATCATGATTCGTCGTGACACGTGTTTTTCTATGTTGAATATTTGAGATAGTGACATCTTTTTGTTAGCTTACCTCCACTTTTCCCATAAACTTTCATAAGTTTGTTTTGTCTACATTTTTAATGTATTGTTCTTTTTGTACTTGATGCCCATTTCTTTCCTTTTTTCTGAGATAACATGATTTTTGTCTCTTCAGCTACAATTCTACACGACGGTGACGACGTTAAAATTTCACTTATTTCACTTTCACACACATTTTATTTGTCAAGTTGCTAATCTGTTCATCGTGAAAGCAGGTAATTTTAACAATTTTAGAATATTCTGACCAACTGCTAAACAAAAACTAGTCGACGTCTTCATACTGCTGGTTCCAGGTTTGTTGTTAAGATATTTGATCACTAGACAGGTTTTCATGGCAGAGTGTGTGTTACTTTTTTTTCACATTCACACAACACTATCTAGTCCCAAACTAAGCAGAGCTTAATTTAAATTGTTTTTCGGGATATATACCACGTACCTTTGTTTGGAGTAACCGATATTTCGGCACTGTTGCAAGCGCCATGTTCACGGATGTACTGATGGTATTGCGGGTGGATGAGTGTGGTATGTCGTGATCGGGTACAATGTGATAGTGATAACAGTGCTAGTGGTGTTGAACGCAAAAAACGAGTAAGAAAGCGGGTAGACCGTTATACTTGCTCGTAACATTCATCCACCCGCAATACCATCAGTACATCCGTGAACATGGCGCTTGCAACAGTGCCGAAATATCGGTTACAACAAAGGTACGTGGTATATATCCCGAAAAACAATTTAAATTAAGTTTAAATGACCACGAAAGTTTAAATTCCTATATTGTGCACCGGTACGGGCCGGAAAGTGCTAAATTAATTAAACACCTTGAACGCGCGCGGAAGAAATGTGAATGTTTACGTCAATCGTTGGTGTTTTTAGTGAAGTGTCGGGACGCAGACATAATTCCCGTTTGTGTTAAAATAAACCCCGAAACGATATTCACGGTTCCGCGGGCATTCTACGTAATGCGAGTGTAAAACTTTTGCGTAAGATGATCGCCAACACCCGTTATAAACTCGACAAATTACAAACGGAGTTGTATAAAATACATCTGAAGTGCAGTGAAGTGTTGACTAAAGATGATTTCGATAACTGTGATCACATCACCTATCTACAGGCACAGCGGTCGAGAGAACTTAGTGCCTTGAAACAAGATCGAAAATTTGAATTATTGTTGAAGAAACAAAAACCATCTACCCCCCACCAAGAAAACTCAAATATTGAACGCACGGTTATCAATCTATCCGATAAAACGTTAACGGAAGCTGCACTCAATATTTTAGAGAAAGGGTTAAATTTCGCCCCAACACCTAGTCATGTTCCATACGAAAAAGTGATCGGCACGGTTGAAGAGGTTATCCGACGGAATAAAATACCTTCCGAAGAGGCCGAAGTTTTGCGACAAGACGTCGCTGTTTGTTTACGTCGAGCCAAGCTTCCTCAGCCTAACACGAACGTCGCTGAACGTGTCGCATTACGGGAACTCCGTGAAGATGAGAGCGTACTTGTCCTGAAAGCTGACAAAGGGAACGCGACGGTAGTTATGAACGTTAGCGAATATGACGAAAAAATGCGTCATTTATTAAGTGACGTCAACACCTACAAAAAGGTAAATTATAACCCGACCGCTCGATTGAACCGTAATACCCAGAGGCTGATCAAGGAGTGTCAGCACGCGATCGGTGATGATACGGTATCCCATTTACTAAGACCTCGTAATGTTCTACCCCCTAAACTGTATGGTTTGCCAAAGGTTCACAAGAACAACGTTCCTTTACGGCCTATCGTCAGTCAAATTGATTCACCTACGTACGAACTAGCTAAATACGTAGCTAAGGTCCTGCGGCCATTGGTGGGTAGAACAACATCGTATGTCAAAGACTCCCGACATTTTATTGAGATTTTACGTCAGAGTAACGTAAGTGAAAAAGAAGTGATGGTCAGTTTTGATGTGGAATCGCTTTTCACGAACGTGCCGATAGCAGACTGCATGGAGGTAATTCGACGTAGGATCAGCGAGGACCATATTGCTGTGGTATATGCCGACCTGGTGCATCATTGCCTGACCACAAATTACTTTCTATACAGAGGTGAGTACTACCTACAAATTGATGGCGTAGCGATGGGCAGCCCGGTAGCTCCAGTGGTAGCCAACCTATGGATGGAACATTTCGAAAACCAAGCCATTGCTACTGCCCCATTAAGTATAAAAATTTGGAAACGGTATGTGGACGACATTTTCTGTGTTATGGAAGGCGATGAATCAGCTGTTCAACAGTATTTGGCACATTTAAACAGCATCCACAGTAAAATGGATTTTACGTATGAAATGGAAAGGGATAGAAGAATGGCGGTCCTTGACGTTATGATCGCCGTACGAGATGACGGTTCCCTGGGCCACTCCGTATACAGAAAACCAACGCACACAGATCGCTATCTACATGCCGACTCACATCATCACCCACGTCAACTGAATTCCGTTATAACGTCGCTTACCGACCGGGCATACAGCTTGTGTGACGAGGAACATTTGAATAAAGAACTTTCACATATAAGCGACGTTCTACACAAGAACGGGTACAGTAAGCGAATTAGACCACCCAGACATACTCAGAAACACCTGGACTACAAGGTTGAACGACACCCAGCGTACTTACCGTACGTCAAAGGAGTGACAGATAAGGTCGCCAACATCCTTAAGAAGGTTTCAGTTAAAACTATCTTCACTCCTTTTAAGAAACTGTCGCAATATATAAGAACGCCGAAAGACAGTCTTCCCTTAGAAAAGCCAGGTGTATACAAAATTGACTGCAGCTGTGGGAGTTCCTACATAGGACAAACCAAACGCACCATCTCTTGCCGAATAAAGGAACACATTAAGGCAGTCAAAAATAATGAACCACACAAGTCGGCCATAGCTCAACACCTCTTGGACTCGGGTACCGACCACTGGATTGAGTTACATAACCCTCAGGTACTTTCGACAGAACGCCACTATATACCTCGAATGGTTAGGGAGGCTATTGAAATTAAAAAGTTCAAGAATTTCAATAGAGAGGATGGATTTCAACTGTCGAGTATCTGGCATCCAGTGGTACGTCTATGTAAAACCCGTGAAAAGAACAAAATCAAACCGCGAGCTGACGTAGTGAGTGTGGTATGTCGTGATCGGGTACAATGTGATAGTGATAACAGTGCTAGTGGTGTTGAACGCAAAAAACGAGTAAGAAAGCGGGTAGACCGTTATACTTGCTCGTAACATTCATCCACCCGCAATACCATCAGTACATCCGTGAACATGGCGCTTGCAACAGTGCCGAAATATCGGTTACTCCAAACAAAGGTACGTGGTATATATCCCGAAAAACAATTTAAATTAAGTTTAAATGACCACGAAAGTTTAAATTCCTATATTAAGCAGAGCTTATACTATGAGTACTAGATAATGGATAAACATACATATAAGTATATATTTTTTGTAAATCCATACATATTATACATAGAAACACCAAGACCAAGACAAACATCCATCTTCATCCACACAAATGTTTGACTTGAGCGGGAGTCGAACCCGCGACCTTCGACGTAGCAGTCGCTCACACTCCCGCTACGCCAACCGGCATATTTTACGAATCCCGATGGCACACTATATTCAGTGACATATTAAAATAAATCATAATATATAACCTTATATAGAATAATTACATAATAGAGTAACGTGACGCAATGCTTTGCCGCTATAAACAGCAAAATGCTGCTACCGCTGTGCCCAGTCGCAGCACTGGAAAACCGCGTTGTGTGATCCTGTATTGATATGTTATCCCGCACCTCTTCCACATATTTTTAAATTGTTGCTCACGATTTAAAAATATGTGGAAGATTACTTGTCCAGATAGTGTAGTGTTCGGCGCTAGGTGCCATCCGGCGTTACGGGAATTCCCCCTATAGCTCTCTTTCACTCTACTTTAAATATTTACAATCTTCAACAGCCGGCAACCCTTATTTGCGGCTGGATTTAATTAGGCAACCATATATCATCAGAATCAGAAAAAAATAGCTTTCATTTGATATAAATCATAAATAAACGTTATGAACGTAAAAATGTATCGAAATCATACCTGGTTACACCTGGCTACGAGGAGGTGCGGCCAGATGAACAATGGCAACCGTGGTTTTTCAGAATCTTTATATGTATAGCCGTGATGTAGACGATATTTTACTTATAAAACGAATGAACGAAAGTATCTTCCAAAAATCAATTAACAATCATTTAATTAAACATACTTGCGGCCAAATTTTAATAGGCAACCTAGTATATATGTATTCTCCTAATCATAAATATACTAAAAAAAATGGTTTTAAGCAAAAACTCGATGAGTGCACTAATTTGTCGCGGGATCTTAGTCTAATACATATATCAGTCTCAATTAACAGTTCATTTGTATTATTTGGTGTACTGTGCAATACTCTTCTTCTTCTGCCTGCCTTGTTCCCATATATTTTGGGGCCGTCGCAGAATGTCTTTTTCTTCCATTCTCTTCTATTAGATGTCATCTGAACATTCACTCCCTTTTCATTCATATCATCTTTCGCACAATCCATTCATGTTTTCTTTTCTTAAAAACACCCGTACTGAAAACTGATTACATTCTGAGATCGATTTTGAAATAACTAAAATTGTACCTTTGCGGGCAACATTTTTGTATCCTCCGTAAACGGAGGATAAAATGAATACGCCGACCCGGTCAAAAAAGAACCACAATGTTGAACTTTCTATTATATTCCTAGTTCTCATTGATAGTCTAGCTTTTCAAACCATATTTTACGAATACATTTTAAATTATCCGACACAGCACATCCACTTTTGCATTTCGAAAATAGACATCACGATTGAAAATACTCAATTGAAATACCTCTTAAAGCGAAGCTTACCAAAGTCTGCCTCACTATCCATACAAGTTAAACACTTCATAAATAGCGGGACTCGTAATTCATATACAAACCAAGATATTCAAATATAGAATACTGTTAAGAACATCATGTTTGAATGATGACGATACCTCATTACAACCAGCCAGTCAAATTCAATAACATGACATTTAGTACTTCTATTTGACATACATTCTTACAAAGACTTAATAACATGAGTAAATGGTATATTCCATTCATTTGCTTCATAAATTATTTTAATGTAACGGGGATTTAATTCAACGAAGCCGTAATTTATTGTTTATCGTCTAATATGGAGCAAGCGTCATTCAATGTTTTTATCCTAGAGATTTATTGCTAGTATTTAATATACAGTAATTCCAGCACGAGCCTTGTGATAGCTGAATAACACTGTTAATTTATAGTTTTTATATTTCTGTCTTTCCCGATGCAAACATTTATTACATGTTCAGTTATAAGAGTCATATTTTAATACTCGTATAACTGTAATTATCTACTATTAGCAATTGCCTGCGGTTTCGGCCGCACTACATTTAAAGTTGCCTAAGTATGTCACTCTCATGTTCATATATTTATTTCAATTTAATTTCAATTCTGTAATTTTGCATGGAATAAATAAATCTTATTATTATTATTCCGTTTATTACAATTTCTTCTCATGGTTACATTTTACATAGATACCTAATATGGCAAGTCGCGGATACAAAAATACGGTAATTGACCATAGCCAATAGGTACTTCCTTCTTCCATAGCCGATACTTGTATCCTATTATGAATTATATACAGTTCATCATCAAATAGGTACTTCCTTCTTCCATAGCCGATACTTGTATCCTATTATGAATGATATACAGTTCATCATCATCAGGCTGTCGCAGTCCACTGCTGGATATAAGCCTCTCCAATGGCACGCAATGTAGCGCTCATAGTGAGACTTGGCTTGTTGTTCGTCAGGATCGGCAAAGTTAAGCAACGCTTGCACAGGTAGTCACTTAGATGGGTTACCATGTATGTGTGGCATTTACATCTGAGCGCTACCGTGCTTCGGAGGGCACGTAAAGCTGTCGGTCCTGGTTCTTGTCTCAGGATAAGGATAGTTAGGCCATGTCAAAGGCCTTCGGGCGGTCTGAAAACTTCGACACCTGAGTTGGCCACACACTCACACGAAAAAAAAATGGCACGCCACTGAGCTCGAGTTTTGGTTCTTCATAAAGTAATCGTTTCCCATTGATGAATATAATCAATTCTGTTACGCCCTATATGTGGAAGTCATCACAAAATATATAGTGTAAACTAATTACCTGTATACCTTATTATTCCTAAAAGAAAGAGTAAGGAATCGTTGAGAGCGATTCGTGTTCGACTGCAATTCACAGGGAAGCTGTCACTAATAATGCAGTACCGTGATCTTTAAACCCAATACGTTATGTAGCTTTCAATATTGTAATGTATCAGGTATTGGTACTGTCGGAAAGACAGTTTCTCTCTCATAAATGTTGAAACTTTATGGTGAAGTCTGTGTTTTGTTAACAAATAATACTTGTCAATCGCAACTAAATTATTATAGTTCACGTAGACGCACGCAAGCTTAATTCAAATTAAGCAGAAATTGAATAAAACCAACTCAAGTCTTAACAATGTATCTATTTATTAATAGTCATATGATTTACTACATATTATTTTCTTACATTTTGAGTCGGCGTCTGCTTATAGTTTATTCTTTGCTGTCTCGAGCAGCCTGGTAATACCAAAGCAATATATGTTTGTATATATACGGCGGCGACGCGGTTCGCAACCCGTCACGTCTCGTTTCCCGCGAGGGCGAAAAGCGGCCTACGGAAAGCAGGTTTGCGACATTGAATGTTGGTGGAGGAATGAACGGCAAATTGGATGAAGTATGTCAGATGATGGATGATAGAAAGATTGATGTTCTTTGTGTGAATGAAACAAAAAGAAAAGGGTGTGACACCACCAAGCATGGTGCATATACGGCATATTGGTCTGGGGTAGATAGTACCACCAGAGCCTGTAAGGGAGTTGGTGTAGTACTGTCTGCGCGAATGAATGAGTGCGTAAAAGAGTTTGAATGTGTAAATGCTAGGCTACTGTGGATGAGAATGAAAGTAGGACTTACTCGTCTCTTTATTGTGGGGGTGTACGCCCCGGTCAATATAGTTACGGGTATGTCACAACATGAGCAAGACGAAAGGCAGGAGTTTTGGGAGAGTTTAAAAGAGATTTTGAGGAACTGCAAGGATAATGAAAGATTGATCTTCTTAGGGAATTTCAATGGATGGGTGGGAGTAAAGCGAGATGGATTTGAAAGGGTGTTAGGTGCATTTGGTGATGAGAGTGTGAACGAAAATGGAAAAGCACTGCTTGAGATTTGTTTGGAGTGGAGCCTTTGTGTGACAAACACCATGTTTGATCATAAAAGGATACATATGTATACGCGAGAGGCGAAAAATGTTAGAAGAAGTATGATTGATTTTGTGATAGTAGATGAACGACTGAGAAAGAATGTGTTGGATACAAGAGTATATCGAGGGATCGGCATCCACACAGACCACTTCTTGGTGTTGAGCTGGATAAGTGGGCTCTTTAAAGGATGGCGAAACCGAGAGCATAATGAAAATAGGGTCTTGGAAAGAATAAAAGTTGAAAATCTACAAGAGAAAGATGTGAAAGATGAGTATAAACGAAGATTGATAGCAAGATTTGAGAGATTCGATGGCATAAATGTTATGGAAGAATTATGGCAGGCCTTTAAAGAAGAGGTAGTATGTGTAGCGTCTGAAGTATGTGGTATGATCAAGAGAAGGAAAATACGAAAGGTTAAGAATACATGGTGGGACAAGGATGTACAATCAGCAGTGTCAGAGAAGAAGAAAGCTTGGTCAGATTGGTTGGCTGCCAGAGCAAATGAAAGAATGGGAAAAGCAACGAGTGTAGACATAGATGAAGCAAAAAAGGAGTTTGTTAGGTCAAAAAGAATAGTGAAAGAAATGGTTAAAAGGAAAAAAGAGGAAAAGAAAGATGAGTTTGATAGCAGATTATCTGACGATTTCTAGAGGAACATTAAGTTTTTCTGGAAATCCGTTCGTGCAGTTCGAGGAAGAACTCAATCCTCAGAACACACATCCATCAGAGACGAGAATGGAAGTATAGTAAATGTCGAATTGTGCGTGCTGAAGAGATGGAAAGAGTATTTTGAAAGTTTATTCGAAAGAAGGCGATAGAGACACCGATAGCTGAAGTGAATTGTAATGATAGCAATGATGAAAGCGTTATTGGCGTGGATGAGATCGTGAAGGCACTGGGAAGTATGAAAGTAGGTAAGGCTGCAGGTTATGATAGGATTACAGTCAAAATGCTGAAGGCTGGACAGGGCATCATAGTTGGTCAGTTGCAGCGGTTATATAACTTGTGTTGGAACACCGGCCGAGTACCTAATGACTGGACCACAGCTGTAGTTGTGCCTCTTTATAAAGGAAAAGGCTCGCAACAAGACTGCAAAAACTATAGAGGCATTAGCCTTCTCAGCATTGTTGGCAAATTGTATGCAAAGGTACTTATTGAAAGAGTTATGGAAGTGACCGACAAGAAAATATGGGATGTACAAGCGGGATTCCGAAAGGGTATGGGATGCACGGATCAGGTTTTTTCCTTGCGAAGCATAGCCGGAAAATTTTTGGCCAAAGGTCAAAAGGTCTATTGCGCATTCGTGGATTTGGAAAAGGCTTACGATAAAGTGGTGAGGAATGAAATGTGGTCGGTGCTGTCAATGAATGGGGTGGACAGCAGCCTCATTCGAGCTCTGAAATCCCTTTATGAGGATTCTAGAGCTTGTGTGAGGATAAACGGGGCATACACTGACTGGTTTACTATCGATAAAGGTGTTAGACAGGGATGTGTAGCGTCGACGTGGCTGTTTAACCTCTTCATGGACAGTTGTTTGCAAGATTTAAAACATAGTGACTGCGGATTAAGGATGAATGGGTTACTCGTCAAATGCCTCCTTTATGCTGATGATCAGGTTATACTTGCATCTTCAACGGAGGAGTTGCAGGAGATGGTAACAATCATGCATCGTGCGTTAGAAAGGAAAGGAATGAAAGTGAATGTAAGTAAAACGAAAGTTATGGTTTTTGAAAAGGAGGAATGCGTTACGGCTTGTAATGTTTTGATCGATGGACAGCGAGTGGAACAAGTGAATGAGTTTGTTTACTTAGGTACGTTGTTTACAAGAGATGGTAAGAATGAAGCAGATATTGAAAGGAGAGTTAATACATGAAATTGTGTTAATGGAGCTCTGAAGGCGTTTATGAACAGTCAAAACGTGTCCAAAAAGGCACGTTTGGCTGTACATAGAGGTGTGTTAGTGCCTACCCTTATGTATGGTAGTGAAAGTTGGGTATGGCAGAAGAGATTTGAAAGTAGAATAAATGCTGTAGAAATGAGAGCACTGAGAAGTATGTGTGGTGTGTCTTTGACCGACAGAGTAAAGAATTGTGTGATACGAGAGTGGTGTGGGGTAAAAGAAGATGTAGTGACAAGCATTGAGAAAGGCATGTTAAGATGGTTTGGGCACATGGAGAGAATGGATGACGATAGACTGACAAAGAAGATATATCAGGCTAGTGTGAATGGGACAGGAAAAAGGGGAAGACCTAGGAGAACGTTCTCTGACCAGATTGGAGACATCCTGAAAAAAGGACAAGTCAGAAGTACCCTTAACAGAAGAGCATGCATGAGAAACTTGATGGGAGTGAGTGAAGCAAGTGAGGTATGTCAGGATCGTTGCAAATGGCGTTCCGTAGTCTCTGCCTACCCCTCCGGGAAACAGGCGTGAGTCTATGTATGTATGTATGATGTATGTATATGTTTGTATAACCTCTAACTATAAATCAACGCTGCACTGTGTATCGGTATTTCCATACATCGATGTATTACAATGACTGTTTGAACTCAGCAAAAAATCGAAGCCATCTATCACAGATCATTGGTGGGCGGTTGAATTCACGTTTATACATCTATGCGTGTATACATACACGTATTCATTGCTAGGTGTCCTAAATAATCAGTGAGTAAGACCAAGTTCTCACAGCGGCGTATGAACGTCACTATCACGCCACCATTGTTCTCTACGGTCAAGGGCAATAGCACTCACTCTTACTATAATATCACGAAACGATCAACGTGGTAATTCACTTTCTAATTATGTTAGATGTCGTTTACTGCACACGCGGAGCGCACTATTTGAAAATTGTTTCCACTGGAAAATTTCACACTACCTTTAGTGCTATTGACTTTTAAGCCTAATATTTTTGCATGTTGTTTAATTTATTTGAGTAAATACCTACACTTATAAATGCCGAGTAAGCCTATGTCTATATTTGTAGAGAGAAAACATGCTGTAGGTAACAACTATTGTAAACACCTTAGTGTCAATAGTTCACGTACCTAAGTCCCGCAACATTCAAGCATCTGGTCAAATATCCTCACTTTCCTTTTATTTAAGAATGTAGCCATCATATAGCAGAGAGTGCTGTGGGAGAAGTCAAATGCTATTTAGAAGTTAGACTGTACAATTAACCCATTGTCAGTCGAATAAGAAAACAAACCACAGCATACCTTTGGGATCTAATAAGGAGAAAAATCTGAATGATTGCTCCTAAGATGTACGGTATCAGTTACGTTTCGCGACGTATGTACATGTATATGTAGTAAGTACCTATGCATATTTATAATTTAGACGGCATTCTAGCTCATCAGCTTACGGCTATAACAAAAATCATCTTCCATCGTATTTACATTATACTTATTGTGCGTTGCGTGTCTCGTTATACAAAATCAGTATCATCAATTCAATAAAAAGTAAAGTTTTCCTTAAAGCAGAATGTAAAATTACGTCCTCGATTTCAATCAACCAGTTTGCCATTGAGTTTCTCTTTGTTTTATGAAATTGTTTCTAGTCAAGGCTATTTGTTATTTGATTTTCACAAATTAATTGGATTGCTACTTAAATAAATGTGACATTGTTTTCTTAAAAAGAATACCTACGTTTACTGAATTGGGCACCTGATTCATCTTACCAGAGATGTTACAGTTAAGTAAATAATACTGTAATTTTTAACCTGTTGCAATACCATTGTTTCAAGTATTGAAGAGTTGCAGGAAAGAATCATTATTTCAATTGTTGAATGACAACTGGCGAAATATTGTTGCATTTGCTAGTATTTGAGGTTTAAATTGCAACACAGTCCTATTCCACTGTTCGTTTAAATTATTTTGAAGGACTGGGTAATACAATCGTAGTTTATTTCATTGCTTCTGTATACTGATGTTACCAAATGAATGGGCCAATTTATAAATAAAACAGTACAGTAGCAGTCATATCTTTGGCACATTCCTTTTTCTGACTGCATTACACTTTAAACTTCCCATGCAATAATTCAATGACGATGGTTGAAAAACGCGATAAATAAATCAAAAACAAAGTCTTTACAGTATTCGTTTCTTTACGAAACCTACGCAAAGTAACGTAAAGTTTTTACTACGTGTTTTAATAATGGACAGACAAATGGCCGTGAAATAAAAAATATTTCGTTTCATTCAATACTTTAGAAATGCGGAATAACGACAATTTATGAATTACAACTTTACGATTGTAGAACCAGTTCATAAAAAAGATACTTGTTAATTGAAGCAGTTTCATTTAAGACGCAGTACCTGGTTCATGCATACATTTGAGTGTTTTTTTCAAAAAGTAAATGTTAAGTACATTTACTTTTTGAAAAAAACTAGAGCCTTCTCGAAGTTCTCAAATGTACTTATAAAGGTACATTTACTTTTTGAAAAAATCTAGAGCCTCCTCGAAGTCCTCCTCCTATATTTTCGGAAAATTAATAGCTGTCTTTATAGAAAGCTATTAATTTTCCGAAAATATAAAAATAAAATTAAGCAAATGAATGGACGAGTGACCTTCAACTTAAATACCATTATGACGATATACAAAATGCTATCAATAATATAAGAAAATATGATCAATAAACTTCAGAATCTAATTACTTCATTCTTCAAACTATTTATGCCCATTTGTATTTTACATTTTCCGGCAACTTTTCATTGATCACTATCTACGGACCATCAGCCACACATTACATGATATATTATGCCCATATGATTTGCGTTCCGGCATTGATCAAAATATTGCCTACAATTTAGAAAGCCACCGAGCAATTAGTCCAAGGTTAATGGATAGCGTAAAAACTCGTTGAAAAAAGGTAGCGTGTCTAATTTTGTACACGAGCCATGCTGCAACGCATAGAAGTGATAATAAAAGACAAAATACCGGAATTATATGACATTCGATTTGTCACGAAATTACGCATTTTAGCAATTTTTGTCAACACTTTCTGGTTTAATCGTTTGTCACGTCACGCATTAGAGTTGACCTGTTGAAACAGATTTATTTCACTTTTCGTCTGTGAATATTCCATCTATAACACAGCATAGATCTATTTTTACATAATGGAATAATTTAAGGTATTTAGGTATATACTTAAATGCAAACTTAATAAATATTTATATATTATATTAACATTAACTACCTCTGCATAGCTGTCATTTGTCCATCCATCGCGCATCGAAGCATACCTCACCATCTCTGAGAACTTGTGGACATTTAGTTTATTATAATTACCAAATACAATGTAAATTATTTTTGGTATCCATTTAATTATCTTGTTTTTGTAACAAATGAAGTATAATGATTATAGAACAAATATGTATTTATTGACTCTGAAAGAAAATATAAATAAATATAATTTAATTTTTAAACTGCAGTGCGTCTAATAATTTGGCCACGGACTGTATGTACGTAGGTACTTACATTAACTTCAAGCAAGAGTAAGAAAAACGTATAATGTAATTTACCAAACTGGTACATTGTTAGTGTACTGGTATTCATGTAATCATTATTATTTAAATTGAACGTATTATAACTAACACACGCGCAATTACAACTGCTTTCCTACGAATACCATTTCTATGATTTCCACCTAAAGCTTGCCTGGCAGAAAATGCGTATAGCGGCAAAATTACTCCTTGAACTCATTGTTTATTCTCCAAATCTTGGTATCAGTTGCCGATACATATTATAAAGTGTCCTTTTTCGTCCTGTCTGCCTTCATAAACGCTGTATACTCGAAAAATACCGTGTGGAAGTTTGTACCGTTTTCACCAACAGTTAGTGTGATTGATGAAACATATATAGGTACTTACATAAATAAATATCATACATATTATGATGATCAAATATGTATAAGCCAAAAACGAAGACTTATGTGCGAAAACCGGTCGTTAGCATGAACAAAATTGGTTTAGCGGAATGTACAACGGAATACACACCATTGTTGATAGTTGTTAAAGTAAAACTAGGTCATTCGAATAATCATATTCAAATAGCGTGAATATATTGGAGGACACTGAATGACGAGATCATCCTCTATGTACCTATATTATTCATTATTCGAAGTTGGAAAATATTGTTGTATAAGGCATAACGTTGAACATGAATTCGTAATATGTATATACACATATTCCGAATTCATGTTCTGACATTTTATACATAAAGAGCATAAATAAGATGGCATAAGATATGGAATAAGAAGGTATAGGATATGGTAAATATCGGTACATTTACTTACTGCAAGCTATATAAATTATTTTTATACTAATATTTAAAAGTATATACATAAGGACATTGCGTTTAATATAAAAACTAGACGCTAGTTTTAAAACAAAAAGTTTCATTAACGTAATCACATCGCATTTTATCACAAAATACAACAAGTGGTGTAAAAAATGTAATTTTAATTTCAAATTTTATTACATTTGGAATTCATGAAAAAGTAATTTAATTTTATAGAAGGTACATTTTAAATTTTCTGCTTAGTATTTATAACTTAGATAATTTTGCTTGTTTTATATAAATACTGCTTTTATCAATTATTGACCATGTATATTTTATGCCGAGAAATTTTATGATTACATAGAAAAATTCACGTGTACAGTGTACAATGTACGTTCACGTTTGACTTCACATAAAAAACAGAGTGATTTTTTAGCTTTTTTCGCTCACAAAATCAAAGAACAAAGTGTTTGACAATGTCAAGATTTTCTGTTCAGTCTGGCCATACGATGTTAAATGAAGCGACTGTTTTGTGTTTTGATAAATGAGGGGGTGAAGCAGGGGAGGTGAAGGGAGCTTAGCTCCGTCTACTGCGGGGCGCCCCCCTTCATTCTCGTCGCGTGCGGCCGTATTCTGGCGACATCCGTATTCCAATATTTCAAAATCGCAAGCAAAACGTTTTAGCATATTGAATTGAGATACTGATATTAAAATTTATATTACATACATCAATCTGTTTGTACAATATAGGCATAGCGCAATTTTTGTTCTAAGTGCAGCCATGAGCAAAACTGGTTTACATTAGACGTTATAGGTATTAAATGTTGACGAAAGTAGGTAAATACCTACGTGCCGTAAGATGATAAAATAATTAAGTCAGTTCCATGTATGGAGAGGCCATTATTATGTTTGTTTTGTTTTTGTATAAAAATAGTGAAGCAGTTCATAGAATACCTACATCTAATTCCATTCCTGCCAGTTTTCAAATCTGTTTTGCAATAAATTGGCTGTGACATACGGGCGGACAGACAGACAGACATTGCGAATCTATAGGGGTTCCGTTTTTACAATTTTTGGCTACGGTACCCTAAAAAACACAATACTGCTCTACTAAGCGCAAAAGCCGTATCTCAACTAAAGCGAGTTACGAGATAATTGAAGTTTAGTAAAAGTTGATTTCTGTTATTTATTTATGGATGTTTATTGTTATTATGGGTATAATTATTATGGTAAAGGTTTCGAATTACGTCGCCGTTTTTAGGGGTTGTGAGTGATTGGACAGGGAGCAGGGGAGGTCTTGAAACCCCCCTCACCATTTTCACTTGCCGGAAATACTTGGTTTCCTCTGAAAAAAAAATTCTCCAAACATCGGTGTGTATGGTACTGCCAACTTCCACATTCATCACACTAGTTTAATAAACTAAGGTTGTCCGAGCCCTGCGAAGGGCTCCTATTTTCGGATTAAGGGTCAAAAGAGAACCTAACATAACCTATTTATTTACTTATTACAGTCGCACCTAACCCAAGGCACTCGAAAGCAATGACGCACAAATTTGACATTAGCTGTCAATATGATCATTCCAAGATGGCAGTTTTGCGTTTCGTTTCACTTTTTCACATAAAACCTAAAAATTACATTTGTAAAACTGTACTAAAGTATAAAAACTATGTTCCGTTTTACATAATTGCTGAAGTATTTATGAAATTTTGGAAATTGTTTAAAAATATTTAGACGCAACTCCGCCAGCCAAAATTACTTTAAGGGGATTAAAACGAACTACCTTAAGCCCCCTACACTACCAATACCCTCAAATTCAGGCGACTCGTTTCGAAACCCAACCCATTATTATTTTTCAAAATAGATGAAACATCAAAAATATATATGGATATACCTTATTCATGAGATACTGCTATGTCGCTTAGAAAATTATAGAATTAGAATTTGAGTTACTGCTTTTTCGTTAGCTCTCGTCATACATGTTTGTATGGAAAAATATTAAAAAAATCTTTCGCTTCAAATAATGTGTTGTTTCAAAGAAAATAAATATTAAAATATATTTATTTATATTCATTTATAATTTATTAACGAAATACAGAGTTTACAGCTCATAAAAAAGTTAGCTGTCTGCTACAACCCGGCAGGTTTTCTTTATTCTCATCGAATGTTAAAGGCAGTGTGTGAGGTGGTAAGGTTTCAATACTTATTATTTGCTGTTGTTCACGAGGCACAGTTTCATTTACTTTCCTTTTACGGCTTGGTATTGTAGAAATTTCAAGCACTGATGAAACATTTTCCTCTCCGTGATCTCGCAATGCCATCCCTTGAGCTTGACGAGAATCAACAATTTCAGGCAACTGCCAATTCATATAAAACGCCACAAGCTTTTCTTCTCCCAGAAAACATCATCTCTTTCTATAATTTCTATTTTCAGTGGTATACTTTCGCCACTCCACACAGCAAATAAACACTTTTGTTTGCGTGTAACGTGGCGTTGCCCCTGAATTTGGTAATAACAATTACAATATTTGTTTAGACTAGTCAGTTCACTTTTTTATCATGTTTCCATATTTGTATTTTATTTGCTCTTATACTATTCTCCAGGCCATTCTTATAGGCAACTTTAGAACATTAAATTTCCACAATCGTGTTTGGACCTATTAATCCATCTGGCGTGGCACCAATAATCGAATAATCCACAAGGCTCGATTGTTACATTTTCTTGCTTCGCCAGTTGTTGCAAAGCCAGTTGTTCATTTTAGATTCCATGCGCAACTGATTTTACATTGCAAATATTTTATTTGCACAAAATATTTTTTACTAAGTTGGCTTTACTGCTGTTATCTCTTCTTTTTACCACTATACAAAAATTTCAATCTGTCAACATATTCTTACGCAATTCGAACCAGTCACTGCTATCCCTCCTGTATTTTTTTTATTATCACTACGGAATTTGAGTCAAATTTGTTAAAAAAATTGTTTGGCATTTCTTGGCTAGCTCTTGAACAGACCGTGTTAGGAATGACTGAAGTCAAATGTGTGTAAGACGTTGCAGAACTATTATCTTTAACTTCACTGTAATTACAATAATGATAATTAGTTACGTACTTTATTATGAAAAAAATACTATATCTTGTATTATAGCAAACAGAGAAGTCACCTTCTTACTTATAAATGATTGATTTTAGAAATTAAAAAGATATTAGATGTACTGAGACATACCTAATAGTTTATGAATAATCAAAGTTTTACCCGATGTACCTAAAAAGGTTTATGTTCAAAACACAGTAATACAACATTCGTTACCGCTTGTGTGCGGATTGCGGAGCGCCATATTAGCGCTGTCATCATTATTGTTCGCCGTGGCGGCATCTTAGCGCTCCAGGCGCTTTGACAAGCTAATGAATTTGAGATATAGGTACTTACATAAAATGATTCGATTTTATGTTATTACTCTTACAAAAATTGAAAACTGTGGCAGCTATGTATTGTGAGAATAATTTATATAATTATATTATGCATAATCGATAATATATAAGTAACATAGTTAGTCATAAAAGACTCTTATGAAAATAATTTGTGTAAAAATGTTACATATTTCATAATCACTTGGCCATGGATGAATTTCTATTTTATTACGACGCTTTCTTGTACAAATCCTTCGCAGAACTTCATTTCTCTAATTGTCCATATTTTATTCATCTAATTATATATTTATAAGCACAGAAACAATAACACATTAAACGCAACAAGAGTATAAACTTAGGTCCTAATTATATGTGCCCATAGTTACATGAAAAGCCTATTTGATTCAAAGTATTCAGTCTATAACATAAACATGAAATTACGAACTCAAATCGGCGTATTAAAATAACAAACAGGTTTACGTAAAATTTCGTGCAGCGGAGACGCAAGCGACATGACCTATCTCTCACAGGGCTCATAGCCGAATGATGAGGTCTGGGCGGGGTGTAAACTAGCAACTGACACTCAGTACACCCCTTATGCTAATAAGGTTTAAATTGCTGAAGCGTTTGATATTGATGGGATCTACCGAGCGTCAAAATCATAGACGTTTGGCAGATTTTATTTAATTTTACAAAATATACACGTATAATATGAAAATAAATAGGGTAATTCTTTAGTTCATTAGATTTCCTACAATATTATCAAATAAAATATGACAGCTTACGATCAAAATATTGCAAACAGTGAGACGAAAGATTATTTTCTGCCTCGATTTTGTGATTTTTTTACCGTGATTCTATTTTACGTACATGAAAAATTCTTTCAAAAGTCTTTTGTTCAGACTTTTGACTTTAAGCTCTAATTTTTGCTAGTTTGTAATATGTACCGTAATGGCTAGATGCGCGACGAAAAATTAGGTGTTTCACGGCTTCTGAGGTATAACAGCGCCTTAAAACAATTCCTCAGAGTCATTTTGATATGTTAGTATTTGCCTAATTTTGGTATTTTGCGGTCAGTTGGACAAAAAGTCTTAGCCATGGAACCGCTAGGGTTATTTACATACCGTATACAGACTTTTTTATAGCCTAGCTAATATAACAGAATTGCTATGGTATTCAGAATGCCTGCATGTACTCTGAATAGTTGTAGTTAATGCGAATTTTTTATGTCAAGAGCCTTCTAATATTTAGTTACTTTTGCAATGAAGTACCTCCTATGAAGTACTTTATTTGAATAAAAATATTTAATATTATTTACAATATGTAAATAAACGTGAAGTAGCGGCATTGTCATGTCACCTCGGTGAGCACATTTAAACAAACACCGTTCCAGAAGTGGCAACGGCTTGACATTCAGTGTCTTGTAGGTCTGTGCTTATAGGCATCTTGTCCGATAGTTCAAGGACCTCGTTTTCGTGATGTTAATACAATGAAAGATAAATACTCTTGAATGAATCATACGTTCACGCGTCATGGAATCACGTTCACTTATTCACCGCAATCAATGATAAACCGTTATCTATATAATTATCATAGAATATTGCAAAGCTTGGCTGACTCACCTACGGTAAAACCACTATAGCAATTATCATTTAATATACAACAGTATAATATTACACGATGCATTCTGAAAACACACAGTTAAAGTACTTAGTGATCAAATTTGAGACCTGCTGACTAATTTACGAAGCCAATTTATTCTAAGAGAGCCTTTGTATTTATAGTAAGAAAGGAAGCTTTATATGGCGATGCCCATGAGCGTAGCCAAAGGAGGGCAGGTGGAGCAACTGCCCTCCCCCAGAACCAGAACAAAAACCCTACAATTTATACTTTTCCTAATAGTTTTCTCATTTTCCATATCAACTTGATCCTAAGCCATCGGCTGGCGTACGTGCTCCCCTCTTGTCAATCGGCTGGCGATGCCTAAAATGGTCAGATTCACAGGCTTTAAACGTGTCTAAGTGGTGTAGTTTTATGCCACATACCTAAATAATGTAATAATTGTCCTCTTATATTTTGCAATTACCGAATAATTGTATACATAATTATCGTAATATTAACTAGTCACTTAGTGTGTTGCCTTAAACAGCTCTACCTTAGAAACATTAGCTTAAATTATATAACATAATTAGATGTAAATATAACTGAATATTTTTATTTTCCGCACAGCTGTAAAAACAGTCATAAAATATAATTAGCAATTTTTTACAAAGATAATAAAAATTACAATTTAAAATGTTTATTTCCCACAGTGCTGACACCTATTTATAAAATCTAAAGAAGGCCATTACTGGAGGTAATGCTAAGAGACAATTAATATTTAATTTTGGAGGTCGCTCAAATAGCATTCTACTACATTCTGAACTCTCAGTCATTCCACATACTGCCATTACCACATGCAAAAGAAAATGTCTAATAAATCAGCCAGACAGGCCATAAAATGCGCCTGTCTGTCACCAAAATTAATCACTGGCTACCGCACTCAGTGACATTTGTTACAATGAAACTGTTAGCAATGTCAATACAATTCTCCACAGTTTAGCAATCCATCACTGTTTAGACAAGCAACAATGTATTTTATCTTCGACAGATAAACCACTTCTGCGTTTATTTGAACTGACATTTCACAAAAATTGTTTAAACTCCTTAAGTAGGTAGACGTATTGGGCAGCCCTAGGAAAGGTAGTTCCAGCGAAAGTAGAGAGGCTGGTACGTCGCAATCAATATTTTCTCTGCATTGTATGAGGCTTCAGGTCAAAGGGCATCTTTACGCAAGATTAGCTATTATATGTACCTAGACTTAGAGAGAAAATTGTGCTTTCAACCGAGTATAGAGATACTGATACACAGATAGAACTTGGGCATATCAATATTGGAACATGCACATAAAATAGTACAAACAAAATAATAATAGTAAAATAACACACCTATAAAGTAAACAGTAAGCCTGTTTACTTTATAGGTCGCATAGGTCAATAATATTTTACTGCACTTTAAATAAGCTTTTTAGCAGAAACAAATACTCCGTTTTTAGCACGATTACACCCAATTAACTAACATTTTTCTTCGGGTCTCACTGCATTGAATACAAAGATGTACTCAAAGGAAACGGAATAGTACACATTCCATGTATGTATGCATAAATAGAAAATCAAGCACAACACAAAATGTCTTACAAGAACAGAATCGGAAGGCAGCGCGTGATTCCCGCGACATTCAAACTTGCACGACCTATAGTAAACGTTCGCAACATGAAGCCAAAGCTTTGTTCAATCAATTTGTTGTTGCTAAATTCATATAATAATAGCTAATTGCGGCTGTAAAATTACTGCGATAATATTGTCGAGATAATATTTAAGCAGTTGAGCACATGTGGTCAATTAACATGCATTTTATAGTGCATAAAATTAAACAGAAATATGTGCGTACGGGATGCACCTAAATATTTATCGTTTGTTTAACTATTTAGTATCAAAATTTTTTAATAGAGTAACCTAAAAGTGCTACTCTAATAGATTACAATGTATTCATTCATTATTAGTGTCTCTAAATACTTTACTTGCTAGACAAACAACAACGGCTTTCGACTGTCTGCCTCCACAGGATATTGCAATACTTCGGCCACATAGCGCGCCGAGGCACAGATAACCTTGAAAAGCTTATCATAACTGGCAAAGTGGATGGCAAGCGACAGAGAGGACGAAGCCCGAAAAGATGGTCTGACCAGGTGTCCGAAGAACTTCAAATGCCGGTGTCTCAGGCTCTCCATGAAGCACAAGATCGTAGCAAATAGCGAAGCCTGCTGCAGCGTTTCCGTCGGAGCCACGATCCTCAGCAGTGAGGGACCGACTTGAGGAGGAGGAGGAAATACTTTACTATTTCACCTCTTGTCTTGCGCGTAAACGTATTATACGTCATTTTAGCCTAGAGACGTCCACTGCAGGCCATAGGCCTAGGCCTACCACAAGGCTCTGCTCTCCACAAAGAACGATCTTGGGTCGCCCGCATCTAATCGCTTCCCGCGATCGCCACTCCAGAACTCTCCTGCCCCAACGGCCATCGGTTCTTTGAGCTATGTGCTCTGCCCATTGCTACTTCAACTTGGCCATTCAGAGTACTTGTATCATTAAATCAAATTTAATATAATATGCAATAATAATAAATTGAATTGAGTTCGGTTGAAAAGTGTAATTATTTGATAATTTATTGAATGATTGGATGTTTCTTTCGTGATTAATAAATCTTTCTCCATCAGTTCAGACGCATTCCTGTAGTTAAGAATGCACTTTCTAGTCTAAAAGCGTTATCAGAATAAATATTAGCCACGACTCAGCGGACTACCGAAACTCTATGGTAATACTAGAGTAAAGTTACCCAATATTTTGATTAATATCCACAGCATGACGCGTCTCATTCTCAAATGCACAGTCTTTCAAACCACAGACCTTGAGATATGTGAACTTTACCTGAACTAAGCCCATTGTTATTGTTTTATAATCAAAATTTAATTTAAGCCCAACAATCGTTCACAAGGTAATAATAGAATAAGTATTGCAAGAGCATGCCTTTTCACATGCTCTTAGGAAATACTCTTAAATTAATCTGTTTACACGACATCTTAAGGTTATGTGGAAGTAAATCCGCATTGCGAGTGCAATTGCATAAAAAAATATTATTTATTCAGCGAATGCGAAAAATCGTATTAATGGAGTAATTAATGGAATCACTTAGTATCAATATAAAGCATTTTCTTTTTTATCGCTGTGAAAGTTTTGATCAATTGCAGGCGATAAAATGACGTGTAGATAATTAGGCACTATAACTTCATAGAATTTGCCGCATATTTTCAAAGAAAAGGAATTTTGCAGTAACTTGTCAAGATGTTATTTATATTTTAAGTAAGCTATTTACCTACAGCGTGAATATATTATTACATTTTTCCCAAAGCAGAGCTACAATAGTAGCTCCAAAAAAGAAAATTCAATACAAGCGTCAATAAAATGGTTAGCCAGGCACGTTTTCAATTTAAATAAATTCAGAAGTAATAAAGAACTAAAGAAGCATATTAAATTGGGAAATTATGTCGAAGTAATGTTACTAAATAAATACTAAAATGGTTTGCCAACATAATAAAACTAGGTAGCACAAACATTAAGTCTTATTTTAATGGCATTCCCCGTTATATTTATCTTAGACTAACAAGGAGATAACGGATTGACACACGACAGCCAATTTACTTTAATTTGTGGGAAGTCAGAACAATGTGTTTCCTGCATTTAGCTTTACTTTGTGCTTCTACATTTTAGCTTAGCTTTCAGAACCTTTTCAAGATAAAAATCACATTTCAAACGTCTTTATTTAGAAACGTTTGTTTTTGCAAAATAAAAATGTGTTACACTGTCAGATCTTCTCATACACAATCTTCTCATGCATAAAGTTACTAAAGTACATAATTATATATGATATGGCAAATTGCTTCTGATACTGATACCGTCAAAATAAGTATTCCTATTATCATACCATTATTGCCTATTCCTGTTAAAGTAGGTATGCGCACTCAATATAACCTAATTATATCATTTTGTGATCATTACGTTTTGTTGTTACCTGTATCGTAATTTTAAACTTTTACATCACCTTGCAAAAGTTTACATTGTAATATCTTACAAGAGTGTAATAATTTGACATTCTTGTTAGTTTGCATACGTTCGTTCAACCGTAAACCTTGCTCACTTGAACCGTAGCCGCCATTATGTTGTGAGAAAAAAATAATGACTTAAATACTTCAACGGCTTTTTACGCAAACCAAGCTAATTTTTAACAAGGTGCTCTATATCTAAATTGAGCATCGAACTTATCAGAACAAACATCGTTTGCGTGTCAATCCATCAAACCGTAACGTGTTGTAAACTGTGACCTACTGTTTCGAAAAAAGGCAACGGTTGCTAAGCAACAGCCTTGGTGATTTCTCAAAGCATCACGACGACAACAATAGTACCTAAATACTGTGAACTGAGTAAATAGTAAACACGGTTACGCCGTTCGGACAACACCGCGCTATTCGAATAAAAACACGAAACTGCTCAACCGCTTTTCTATTTCACCTTGTTTTTCAATTACATTGAACAAATTAATTTGCATTGTTGTTGCATTGAAAGTCATTTCAAATATCATTTTTGTTTCTCTACTTTAGGTAGAAATCAATTTCTGATTGCTTTGTGTAAAAATTAAATGAACTTATTGTATTATATCAGCGGGGCATTTTGTATATGGTTAATTTTATTGTTGTTGTATGTTGTATTGGTTACTTCGTATCAAAATTAGTAGTTTTTCAGAGATTGTTGGTCAAAAGCATTTTATTCAGTTAATTACGAAAAAGGCTAAGCATTTAAATTGAATTATTTGGCACTCTTCCGAGTAAATATTCTCTGAGCTGAGGCGCAAAAACCTTGGATGCAAACAGAATAATTTGACGAAAAACGTCATATTGGTTGTTTCAGAAGATTCTAGTTACATTTTTAACACAATTATTACATCAACAGTATTTAAACTTGTACACAAACCAATTATACTTACGGATTGAAACCTGTTGTCTTTTTTAACGATACAAATCAAATAATCGCCCTAATTTTAGACAACGAAACCAATAAAAAATATTTTTAAATTTTACTTATGGACCAGAATTTAACAGAGACTCCAGCGAATTATTACATAAAGCTTCCTCCTGGAATATAAAAGCCGTAGAGACATATAGCCCTTAAGTTCGTGAAGCAATCCAATCATGATGATTGATACCGTGTATATTAATAAGTACTTCCGATGCTTATGACTTTATTCTTCATTATAATCTCTCATTGTTTGTATTCTGATTGACATCCCCATACAATGAAGATGACGTTGAGAGATAATAATTTACGTAGGCTAACTGGCTGTGGGAGGTAACGGATCCTTGTAACTCTGCCTATATCTGCATAATACCTTGCTGTTTATGAGACGCTTGTACTATGGACCATTGTCTCCAATCTGCAATGATGTACGAACCTGTACAATGAGCATGCTTTAACCCGTTCAATCAGATTGTCAAAACATTTAATAGCGAGTATATGTTTAAAAGTCATCTCCACAGTAGTACAATGCCTAATCAAAAAATCTTAGGTAGCTATAACAATACTATTAGTCCTGTAGATAGTATATTATATAGGCTTCAGTGCAATGGCACTTTTTATAGATTAATATATTGAACATATTCTAGTCACAATTTAGGCATATACTGATTATTACCTGCCTTTCTCACCACTTTTTAATAGCCATTATCATCCAGATATATTAAAAACAGAACAAAATAACCGCTGATTAAATTGCGTCGTTGGTAACGAAGTAGATAATTTAATCGGAACTTATCGTAGGTGTGGCAAGACTGGATTTTAAAATAAAATCCTAAATTCGCATAAACGTTGGTTGTTGGCGACTGTGTGTCAAAAAAGTTGGAGAGAATCGGTGCAAGCGAGGCGGGTTCTCCTTGACTCCGCGATGCTGAGGTCGATAGGTTAACTGATTTGCTTCTAACCGCCACCCTTGTAACGAAGCGGATCATTTCGTATGAGGTCAGGTCAGGCTTGTCAGACGGATTGTGTACTTGCCTCTTGAAGATATGAATAATAAGAAGCCTTTGAATAATAACGCCTTTGAATACAAGACAACAGGCACAATCCTTTGAATAATAAGAATTGTTACGACATTACAGTATTGTACGGTAGTGTAGGTACAGCTTGCAGCATAGGATTTGTTTGCTTTAGTTTTGAATGCATTGCAGTACCTAATAATGACTACTGGTGATAAACTCTAGGTGTGCGAGATATAATAAGAGTCTTCGATTCCTACAAGAGCAAGGTAACTTTTAAACTACCATTACTTGTTCCACCCGTATTTGTTCTTCGTGTTTTTTGTGACGATGATGATTAAGCCCTATTTAGCTTTTAGCAGTAGTAGTATTTCTAAGGGTTCTTGAATAAGCGCGCCAGAAACCCGAATCTCTCATCCTACCCTTATCTTTTTCAATACTTGTGGTGGGGGTTTTGGAATGAAGGGGATAGAAGATTTGTGGGAAGAGGACAAAGATAGTTTCATCCTCTTTACCTTTCATGTAAAGTTGGCGACGCGCGAGTGATAGTTCGTTAGCAAAACTGGTGTCTAAGGACTACAGTTAACTTCTTACCATCAGATTGCAATAAGCTCATTGTTATTGCCCATTGTTATTTTATAATGGCGGCGTTAGTTGTAGAAATTAGATCATAAAGGTACGAGTTGGAAGCCGGCCGCAGACGACAACTGTAAGCGACGTGTCGCCGCGAACTACTGTTTTCTATTTATTTTTATAAAATACCTTCCGTCCGGGCGACACGCTTGCAGTTGTCTGCGGCTGGCTTCCAACTCGTACCTTTATACATCATCCGCATCTCAGCATACTACGCGTATATGTGTTTCAACTGAAAACGTACACAAAGTTTCACCCTGATTTATTAAAACATAGATGTTTAAAAAAGGCTCAAGACGATTTGTAGTCTCTTGTCTTTACTTATCAACGGCAATAAAATTTTATTGTAATTATAAACTTCGATACTGTATAAAAATATTACATGATCACATTACCAGAAGTATTATTCGGCTTAAAATACATATTTACCTACTTAAACTATCGTAAATGCATCACATATAAATAAAATAGCACTTAAAGCAGTAATTTAGTAGCAATATAATTAATGACCTGTGCTATGAGAATAAATCTCATGCATTATCCAAACTGTAGTCGGAACAGACTACCTGTCTACTTCAAGTAGAAACTTTTAGTTAGTTTGCAACAATTAAGAATAAATGAAACCGACTAATTATTGCTATCAATTCATCTGACGACAACAATAACTAATCCAAGGATTTAGTTGGGTAAATTTTGTACGGCAATGCTTCTTATACAAATTTGGCAAGCAGATTTGGCAACTGAAATGCAAGGATGATAAATCTATATTTTGTGATGAACTTCGATGAAATGCCTGTCCAACATAAATGTTCGTCTCATCATCATCAGCCTTTAACAGTCCACTGCTGGGCTAGGCCTCTCCTTTGAAAGGAGGAATTGGCCTACTATACCACGCTGTCCAAACGGGTTGGTATAGGATTTGTATCAAGTTTTCCTTCTCTTATAATATGCTGTTCTCTGCATAATATACTCCTTCTGTCGGCTCTTACGACACCCATGGGATGATATGGGGTGGTGACATTCCGTATTCTTAATCCGTCACCACACGGAATGTTCGTCTATCTCAAGTCAAAGACAAAATCATTAATGCCACAATGTGACGCTTATGGACGTCAACTAATGACTCTACATCAAGGAGCAAGTACATATGGAGGGAGCATTTCAAAAAGAGTAGAAATCGTATATGCATCTCTTTTCTCTCTAATTACAGAACTGCATATGTTCGAGTGTGATAGCCATAGAGCTTTTATACAGCCTTGAATGACATATGCCAAAAAAAATGTTATGTCATGTCGATGTTCGTCCAGCTGGAGTGAAAGCCGTGTCGAAATAAACTGCAATTTTAATTGCTACAAAATATTACAAATGAAGAAATTATCACTTCTAAACATTAAAATATTACCATAGTTTGTAATGCCGTCGGATGTAAAAGGCGAATGGGACTATTGAACAAAAATGGTCAAAAAATATCTTACCACCGGTAAGTCATAATAAGTAAAATTGTAGATATCTGCCGTAATCATTCTACAATGATATTTTTAAAGCTTATACTTAAAGATAAAGATAATGACCACCGTTGACACATATTTTATTCCATTAGTCACAATGAAATAAATATAATAGAAATATTTCGATAAAAAATATGAGGATAGTGTTGTAATACAATTGTCAGTTAGAAAACCAGTTTCTGAAAGATTATAATTTGAATAATTTATTATTAATTGTGATTTTTTGTAGATTTCCAAAGAATGAAGGATTGAAACTAAATTGGGTCCGAAATATGAGAAAGGGAGAGTGGCAACAGTCCAATTCTTCTAAACTTTGTCGGCTTGATTTTGCGTCTGCTTGTTATCAAGAAGGATTTCAAAGAAAAGTTTTGCATTCTTATGCTGTGCCTACTATTTTTACTATCCAGATATCTAATACTGAGGTTTGTACTTCTACTTTATTATTATTACTTATATTTTTATCAATCAATATATACCAACATTGCAACTGTTAAAATATGCTATAGTAATCATATATACATATATGTATATCATTAACAGATTTGTATTGTAATTTTCAGAAATGTCCGAAATAACGAAACCTTATTTTTAAAAGCGATAATAAAGCTTCAAGAGAGAACATGGCTTGCACTTCTGGAACTCAGGATGAAAATATTGTTCGTAAATGTTAACTGTTTCCGTCCATGTACATCCCATTTTGGTAACATATATATGTAACATATAGTATCACACCTGCCGGTTATCGTGTGCGTCAGTTTGTGGAATAAATAAATGATTTTGACTATTTTGACTTTATTTCAATTATTTTCCAATACACAATGTCACAAAGAATGAGAACATAAAATAACTTGCTGACTGCAAATGCTCTGATCAGTGCGAACTGTGAGACATAATAGATTTTTAATTGTGTATAACTGTCTTGTCGGTATTGCAACATTCAACTAGTTAAATAAACCTAATAGCGCAGTTTTTCACTCCTTCAAAAATTGTATTTATGTTTCAGTGTTGTCAATTTAAGAGAAATTAAAGGTTTTTTGAGAAATTATTTTCTGTCGGATTATAGGAAAATTGTCAAATTGTGATACCGAGCAATGCTAAACTGCGCTGTATACTGTTCCTATCTAGGTACAGTCTAACAACTGTCCGCTAGACCACAATAAGGGTGAGAATGGCTCAACAACGCTTCCTTCGCGTGCTACTTTACACAAATATTGACATTCGTATACAAAACCAGTTTCTATTGTGCTTCGACTCTATGAGCGAGCCAAGAGATTTTTTTCGAACTGGTCCGACTTGTTTGATTGCACGTACCTGGAGGATTCGTTTACAATTACAAATAACAAGTAACCTACTTATTATACCAAATGTACGGTTTAGACAAAACTTCATTTTATTGTAATGCAAGTACTTTATATTATTTGGAAATTTCTGAAATGCGAATCATCATAGAGGTGGATAAATTATACTCTGACCACCAGTTCGAAGTGGATACTTGAATTCCTCCTGTAAATAAGCGGTAGGAGAGGAGCTTCGCGAAGGACATTGTCAATTCGATTTCCAACTTCGTAATTTTATGAGAAAATTTTAATTTACGATTAATATTGCATTATTATTTCAGCCAAAATACTATCTTTGCTGGACATAAGACAAGTCTCCTCAAGACAGTAATCATATCTTATTATTACCTCTCTTTTTAAAGTATTTGTTTGTTTGTGGGCACCTAAGTACTATACTCTTAATAAAAGCTCGTAAAATAATATACTACTGGTATATTACTTAATCAAATGCTTATCTTGTCTCTACATACCGAATTATATACCAATACCAATCAAAGATTAATGCATGAGTACATCACTATTGACAGTCATTTCTTCTTTTGAAAAAATTGCGACATGAGTATTTCAAGAGGTAATAAATACAAAACGTCTGTCTCGGTAACACATATGACATTTCCTACAAGTAAAAAGAAATAACGATAGGTTTCTTGATTATGCTTAAATCTATCCCTCCATATGTACTTGCTCCTTGCTCTACATTTACGTTCTTATATATATTACTAGCCGTTTCCCGCGGTTTCACCCACGCCCTGAGGGAACTACTTCGCGTACCCGAAAAACCCAAACATCTTACGGACCCCTATCTTTTCTGAAATAAAATATAGCCTATGTTACTCGCAGATAATGTAGTTTTCTAATGGTGAAAGAAATTTTAAAATTGGTCCAGTAGTTTTTGAGTTTATCCATTACAAACAAACAAACAAAAATACATTTTTTTCCTCTTTATAATATTATAAATAATATAGTGTAGATAAAATGTTATGGAATATAACTAGCATATCGTCCATATATTATGTAATTACTGTGTAAAACAGAACGTAATCCACCCGTATAAATCAAAGTGTCCAAGTCTTCCGGGAAAATTGCAAGAGGTGTTCAACCGGTAAAGACTGCGGAATCACGTCACTCATAAATAATAGCAGGTATCATAGGTGTGGAGAAACGAGGGCGATAACCGCACCCATTTACATATAAGTGAATTTTCATAATTAATTGACACTATATTTCCTGGTTCGCCACTCTAACGAACCTCTTATTAAGATCTTTATCTTTTCATAATTAGCCAAGGCCAATAATCTATTATAATATTTTTTAACACTTCACACAATTAAGATTCGAATTTTAAATATATGCATGGTATGACGTAAAAAACCGTTGAATTTAAAAGCGTCGACATGACACGCGTACTTGTCAACATAGATGGATTAGATTCGTTTTGGTTGTAGAAATCTGGTATAATGTATTACGAACTAAAATTGGAAGTAGGAATGGAATCATTGGATCTCTAATTAGATGTCATAGACCTACTTTCTGACTCAAGTTCGAGTTTACGAGTTACATAATATGTGGGTAGAAACATCAGTAGGCAATTAAGTTACACAAATGACAAGCCATTATTTGTGTCGGTTTGAACAGAGGTTTATATTACAGAGGAGGTAATAATAGTCGTTGTGAACAGGACAGAAAACACGCCCTATAGTCGCACGTAAATCATTCTCACCATTAAGTTATGTAGAATAATACATTTCAACATTAATAGCATTGCCCTACCGTTAAACCTTCAACAGAACTATTTGAAGATGCATAAAATTTTATGATCAAGCTCGTACGTAGGTACATATACCTATGAATCAGGAGTATATAAGGTGAGCTTATTCACGCTTTAATTACACAACCCTAATGAAATCAGTCTGGAACCGACGACACGTTGATTTAGATATGACCAGGCTCTGTGACCAGGCTTCACTACCAGCCTTATATTGATATACCTACGCGGGCACAAATTACTACTTAATCTAATTTAAAAAGCTGACAACTCTTTCATAAGAAGTGGTTTACTTAAATTTAAATTGTGAAGAGAAGTACTATTTTATCGCCAAGTACTTACCTGATACAGTAATTGTAATTAATTAAAGAGTCGACACATATATTTTTTCTATTACGTTAGTCTGTTTTGCTGTATTTAGTAGGAAATAGAGCTATCATTAAAAAATCTAGTTTCCACCAAACGAAAATGTTTTATAAGCAAAAGAAACTCACAGACGTCCATATACGTCACTGGTGTATATCATTATTAGTTACACAGTTGCTGTAATTGGCAGTGAATTTACACCTGATTTATTTATTCGCCCGTTTCACCCGCATATTCATCAGCCGTTTAACCAGCCGTAAAGTGGAGAATTACACGATATTCTCTACGGCTATATATCACGTTAAGGTGCAATAACAGTCACTATGACTCTTAGAGCAATGAGACTAAACGGTGCAATTATAATCATTACTAACAATCATCGCAATAGTTAAGGACTTATTATATTTAATTATGCGTGCAGAAAGGATCAAGTTAGGGTTTGATCAGTCTAAGGCGTAGAAGAACTAAGACGCGAACGCGATGCGTAACGTGAGAAAAATAATGTTTACTGCTGGGTAAACATTATTTTTCTGACCGTTACGCCGTACGAAGTAGACCTATGAGCGCGACAAGCCAAGTATCGAAGGCATTAAAATCTGATTAGTTACGAATATATTAAGAAGTCGATTGAAAATAACTAACCTCAGGAGGTTCCTTGGCTTCGCACTACTTTTCTACATTTTATAATAAACTAGAGGACGCCAGCAGCTACGCCTGCATTTTTTTTAATTTACCCGTTTTGGCCAATCCCGTGGGAATTTCGAGAAATCCCTTCTTAGTGCACCCTTACGGTCTCCAAGAAACATACATGCCAAATTTCAGCTTCCTGCGCCCAATAGTTTCGGCTGTAGCGTGTCTGTCATTCAGTCAGTAACGCAAGGATTTTATATATTAAGACTAGAGGACGCCAGCAGCTATGCCTGCATTTTTTTTATTTACCCATTTTGGGCAATCCCGTGAGAATTTCGAGAAATCCCTTCTAAGTGCACCCTTACGGTCTCCAAGGAACATACATGCCAAATTTCAGCTTCCTGCGCCCAAAAGTTTCGGCTTTAGCGTATCTGTCAGTCAGTTAGTAACGCAAGGATTTTATATATTAAGATATATCATGCATAGTACATCTATGGATACAAACTATTATCACTATCCTAGCTTTATCCCATTTGCAACTAGTACATTCGTCTTTAAGTCCGGGATCAAATAGAGCGTGATTACGTCTATTTTCGATTTATTGCGTCTGCGTCATAGTGCAGTCTTACCCTTATGTGGCTTACTGTTAATCAGCAGTTGTGTAGTTACCTGACGAGTTGCTACAGAAACAATAAATTTGAAAACAAAGTACATACAAGACAAGTGAAAATAGTGATTTACTACGAATTTTCGTGTAACTTCACATTCGCATAGTTTTCACGCACCACAGCTTTTAATACTGATTGCAGTTTTATTAAAGCAAACAATAAATATAATTTATTTGGAAACACTTACTATAATAATATAAAGAGAATCTTTAGCCATTCATGTATTTTTATTTTGTAAGTAGTTTAAACATCTCATCTCATCTGATCTCATCACATCACATAATCAAAATGAACTTGTTATATGAAGGTACAATGTGTAATAAAATATTTTTGAGGTTGACATGCTGTACAGGACTGACTTCTTAGTCAGTCCTGTACCTACATGAGACGCATGTAACTGTCTTCAGCTACATGCATCTGGGCCGTAGGACTGACAGCAGAGACCTTTTATTATAAAAGAAATAAAAGTTGAATTTATTATTATTTTACAACATTTTCCAACTTAATGATAAAATAGTAATGAAAGCAATTTATCTGGCAATCCTGTCAAACGCATTAACCGTTTAACACACCACATTACTAATTAAACGAGGAATTCTGATCACCGGTAGCCGCAATCAAATAGGAATTCTTTTAGTAAATTCCAAATAAACACTAATTAATGATAATATCTTATCGTATATTTGATGGTCGAGACCAAGACCAATATATCGGCACTAGTGAATTTTGAAGTGCTTACCTTGAATAAAGTTCGTTGGACTTGTTTTGCATTGAGGTCTCAAGTTTAGTCCCAGTACGTTACTAATTATTCTAAACTACTTACTTGTTTGCTAAGCCAGTTAATTATCGTTTACTATAACATTGAAGGAAAATATCCCGAGGAAACTTGTATGTTACATGGGGCAATTATTGCTAGGGAAGATTCTTATCATCTCAATTTTATCCTCATGACAAGACAAAGATAATATTACACTTGCTTGAAGAAAATGCCCTCTTGTAAAGCCGAAGAAGTTGTATAGACTATCCTTAAAGTCATGTGGGGTTTCTGAAATGAACCAGTGTGGTGGACTAATACTAATCACTTAACAAGATAGAGGGGTAGGCAGAGACTACGGAACGCCATTTGCAACGATCCTGACATATCTCTCTTGCTTCACTCACTCCCATCAAATTTCTCATGCATGCTCTTCGGTTAAGGGTACTTCTAACCTGTCTTTTTTTTAAGATGACTCCAATCTGGTCCTTCTGTCCCATTCACACTTGACTTATATAACTTTATGGTTAGTCTTTCGTCATCCATCCACCCCATGTGCCTACCCCTCCGGGAAACAGGCGGGAGTCTATGTATTTATGTATGTATGTATGTATGTATGTAACAAGATAGAGCTGCGTTGAAACAGATTTATATACACACACAGTTTTAAGTCACAAGACCCATCACCAAGCCGAAGTCTATTCGTTCAGGACATCATGCCAAGTCATACTAAGTAAACATTATACCGGGGATTTTTTTTTTAGATAGAGCCATTTTACTGAAAATAAAAATGCGCGCGTGCAATTACCGAAATTCCTTCTTATCCATGGGTGCATAGAACAGCTACAGAACAAATTGGCGGGGTAATTGCATCAATTTTGTACCTACCTAATTATAAAAACTGCATAATGACTTTGAGCCTCAATATCTCCAGAATTAGCAATTTCTCAGGCATGGTGCCGAAGTAAAACATGTTCGTAGTTATTGGTACAATACGGGATTTCAGTTTTCGTTAAGGGTCTTTTTACACTCTGTATATTCATCATCATCGGCCCTGTATATAACTGTCCCACTACTGGGCACGGGTCTCTTTTCACTACCAGAAGAGTAAGGCCATAGCCATTGTCATTATGGAAAACTCTCAGACTTGCAGGCTTCCTTCACCGCTAAGCAAGCGATAAATAACAATTTAATACGCGCTTAACTTCAAAAAGTCATTGGTGCATGCCGTGGACTCGAAACCCGAGACCCTCAGCGTAACAGTCTGTCGGCTATCGCTTTATATGTATTATTTTAATATCATCAGACTATTTATATTACAACGTAGAGCCAAGATGGTATTTTAACAGCAACCGAAACCAGTTCACATAGCGACTGACTCAACACAATAGTATTGCACTTACTCCAAACAGCAGCTATTAATCACTAAGTCGACAGAAAGCTATACAAATTCTCTTTAATCTTAATATATAAAACCCTTGCGTTACTTACTGACTGACAGACACGCTACAGCCGTAACTATTGGGTGCAGGAAGCTGAAATTTGGCTTGTATGTTCCTTGGGGACTGTAGGGGTGCACTAAGAAGGGATTTCCCGAAATTCCCACGGGATCAGTCAACGCGGGTAAATTTAAACAAAATGCAGGCGTTGCTGCTGGCGTCCTCTAGTATAAAAATAAATACTTATTTTGTAATAGAAAATTGTGTCACAGAAAAAACACTCAGGTCGGTCTACCACGAGTTTTGCACTCGATCGTCACGGTCTCCGTGACGATCGAATGCAAAAATCGGATAGTAGCGATCGATAGAGTCCACTAGGGGGCGCGTTTAGGAAATGTATGAAAATTGTTCCCGTCGACTAGTCTGTCGTTACGGTGTTCAACTCGTACTAGACCCTCAGTTTTACCATCTTCTGAAAAATTCTGTTGAAAATATTTAGCAGATAAGAAATTTTCAAGCTATCTGAAGAATAATCAATCCTTCAGATAAATAGGGTAGACCGAGGCGAATCGGATCAGTGGGTGAATCGGATCAAAATAATAAATTTGTGAATATTTTTTATAAAATGTTGATACAGAACGCAAGCTGTTGGCGGCTCACGAGCCACTTCTTTTGATTAATCTTTACGAAAAAGATGCTAAGAAGAAACTAAAAACTGGCGAAAAAGCCGTGAAAATAAGAGAAACTGTCTGAATAACAAAGAAAATATGAAGAAGAATAATAATAAAAGAACACCTTGAATAAAAATCAAAGATTCACGTGCGAAGCACAAAGATTGGCTTTGTATTTACTGATAAAAAAACAACATTCATCCACCATCCTGTGAAGAATGGTGCCATGAAAAAAGTGCTGATCTGGGTGGGAAAGAAGGCCCGTATCGATGTGATTTATGTTTTAGAAAATAATATTGTTCTGATTATTAATTATTTTAATATTGCTTTTGATACAAAAGCCTATAGTGCTGAAAAAACCTTAATTTTATATATGATCCTATTCGCCCTATTTGGGGCGATTCGGATATTCCTCTCTTTTGATTAATATTTTGCACAATTTATGAGTAATTTGAGTTTCGAAATGTTTAATGCGTAGCCAAATAATTATTGATTACCGTTTTGGCAATAAAAGTTACATATATTACACTTTAGTATGATTTTTATGTCCTCAAATAAAAAGTGATCCGATTCGCCTCGGTCTACCCTACAAAAGAAATTGTTATCTTGCATGACGTTATCAGATGGTACTGAAACTTGGCCTCAGAGCCTTATGTATATATTGTGTCAAAGGGACCTTATTTAAGATCGTCGTGCGATGATGTGCGTAAGATCTCAGTGCACGAAACGAACGTTGACTTTGTAAAAAATGTGATTTTTTGCAACGTATTTAATTACTTTTTATTTCTCTTTCAGGTAAGTTGCCGATGTATATCACTGGCTCTTCATTCGTCAATATCTAGAAGATTTCTTATGTACAGGTAAACATAACTATTGAATCCAATAAGCCTCTACTTCACTTGACTTTATAAAAAACAAATAATACAGACCGAAACTTATGTTCTACATAGTAAAACCTAAATTCGATTTTATAAGACAACATGTTCAGATCATATAAAATGTTTGCTCAGTCACAAGAAGTCACTTTTCCAATTACTAAAACAGAGGCCTTATCGTTTAAAATAATTTCTTCCAGACAACCTGGAATTACAAGAGTAAATTAAAGAAAAAGAACATAAATGGTTTACTACTCCATTGCCTACATCAAACCGAAGGCAATTTAATGCTCGACCTGTAACAAAGTTTATATAATAATATTCTCATTGCAAGTAAGCCTACGACGTAGACCTCTGACCGGAAGTAACCAATAACAAATAACAAACCTATTACGATGATCTTCAACCTCACACTCTGACCTTAAAAGCCTATTGATTATTATTGCTTGAGGTTAATAGAAAGGTTGTTGAAAAGCTTTATTGAGCATCAACAATGGGTAGTAATTGCAGAACTATTATACAATTTATACAAACAAATCTAGTTATACGTAACATAAAGATATAAACTGAACGTATGTTGTTATCAAACGCAACTGTTTTAAAGTTTTGTGCTGAACAAAAGACAAAAATCAACACAACGATTGCGACGACAACTACACACTTTGGAGATCAAAGATAGCAATCGAATGTAATTGAATAAAATTTATATATTTCTACATAATTGTACAGAATATTACTTACCCAGGCTTGGTGAATCTTAAGCCTTTGCTTAAATAGAAGAAACATTAAATTTGAAGAATTCATAGTATGTAGATTAGATCAGTTTGACATTTATGACATATACAGATTTATCTGTATAACTAGCTGACCCGGCGGACTCCGTACCGCCTTTTCAAGAAGAAAGTTAAAATACTTCATCAGCTCAAACTCTTACCATTTTAGAGTATATAAAGAACAAACAAACATTGATTTTTATATACAATATGTAGAGAGATGACCCAGCTAAAGCTTTTTGGCATATTAATAATATAGAGAACAAAAAATTTAAAAGGCCATCTTTGAAAAACAGATTACGACCAATTCTCAGACCTACCGAATATACATATAAAATTTGATACAAATCGGCCCAGCCCTTTCGGAGGAGCATTATTGTGACTAAGGCTGGTTTCGGAGTCACGCGTTTGACCGGCGCCGGCCACACGCGCGCGCTTGCAATTACACTATAGTCTGTGCCACGAGAACATAGACTTTTTGTAAACAAAGAATTTCTACTAAGTGACTTAGCGACAGTCCTGTCAAAAACAAATAATGTCAAATCCAATGACCGCAACGGCACATAGATACATGTCATTGGAAACTAATATGTCAATGGATCGGGTTTTTATCGATACTATGCGCTGTCAAGAAGATTTTCTGATGTTTTGAGCTACTGACGCCTAGGATGCCAACATTTGGCGTTACTTCATTGAAATGTTGCATTCTTGGGCTTAACATGCATTTATCAGAGGAAAAAATCATTTTTCGTAGTTATCAGGAATGTAAAGTTAAATACAAGTTTATAGTATCGCAACGCTTTTCCCGCTGCCGGCATCTAGAAAAAGCGGGTGCAGAATCGCAGATGGCAAACTATTAGTCGCGCAGAAGTACACAGTAGCTGGTTATCTGTAATATTATTCATTGTTGGTCAATAATTTAATATTTTAGGATAGGTAGGCTACTTTGAGCAAATGATTTATTGTCTATGATTAAAAAAAAAATGTCAATAATAGAGTCACATTTGTGTATTCTATCATTTACATACATGGTACTTTATTTTTCCTTAATTTACAGAATAAATTACGTGTAAAACGACAAAAAATCGGCAAATTTATGAACATTCAAACACAAAATCAGATATTTTTATTTTAGTTAAATTTTACAATACAAATTTAACAACATAGTGGCATAATTAGGCATTGAAAAAAAAAGACTGTTCAAAAGGTATAAAATCTAAAACACAACTATTTGAAAAAAGGTTGTGAAGCCCTGAATGTTTGTTTACAAAAAGTCTATCTTCTCGTGGCACCAACTATAGATTAGTAGTAGCGTTTCATGGCCACGCAGTTCAAACGCGCCGCGTGTGAGACGCGCGCGCCGGCCGCGCTGCCGAAGCTTCACACATTGCAAAGAGAAACGCGAACTCGTTTCACAGTGGTCCGCGCGCCAAACGCGCTGTTTGACCGGCGCTGGCCGACGGCGCGTGCCGCGCGCGTCATTCTGCAACCAGCCTAACACTGTGTCACGATTTATTTTTTACACCAGCATGCGCCTGACGCTTATAACTGATCTAGTGATATGATTCAATTACCTACTAATATTATGGCTATTCAAAATAGGGGTTAATGATAATTAAAAATAAGTGTTGGTGATAAAAATATGATAATTAAAGGTTCTTTGTATTTCTAAGGCCTCGTCATAAAAACTAAAAAACTGACCTAAAAAAGAAAACATATGTTTGGGTCACACCTCCCTTGGGACTTAAGAGGTCTGAAAAATAGTCTAAATATATACAGAATAAGCATATAAATTTCATATAAATCGGTCCAGCCGTTTCGGAGGAGTATTATGACTAACACGATCATTGTGGAACGATTTTTTTGACAACGGTAGGTCTAACCGATCTAGCGATAAGATTAAATTATATGAGAGGGCTATTAAACAATAGCGTTTGTTGATTAAAGAGTGAAAATGTTAGGATAGAATTTAAAGATATCTTGCATTGCCACATTGTAAAAAAAAAAATATTTCAAAAAAAAAATTAAATTTATAAAAAAACTGGTTTGGCCACCTTTACGATCTGGGGGTTCGAAAAATAGATTACGACCGATTCTCAGACCTACCAAATATACATACAACATTTCATACAAATCGGTTCAGCCTTTTCGGAGGAGTATTTTAACTTACACTGTGACACGAGAATTTTAAATATATAGATAACTGACTAACCTTTATTTCCTACAACCAACTACAACCTTTTTCTTGCATAAAAGACCGAATCGACTGAATGACCATTCGAAGAATTCATATTTGATGGTTACAACTACACTTTTCTTTGACACATTCGATGACGCCTCCTTAATTCCAAGAAATCCTTTTATCTCTCTCTCGCTCGCAGCCAGTGTCGTATACCTTTGCTTAGGACAAACAGAAATGCCATAAGACTTGTTTCAAGAAAATATCGTCATCTAAATAAGTCTATTCAAGACTCATGATCAAATACATAATATTTGCCAACAACAATTGTAAGTCGTTATTGTGACTTAGCTATAGGCCCGTCAATATTAACATTTGTAAGGAGATTCACGGAGAAAGCTCCTTATTGTATAACAAGTGATATAATCCAATCCTGAGTAATGGTATTCAAGGCACAATGTACTCGTAAGTGCCGCTACGACCTCTGCAATGTAATAATATTGGCTGTTGACCACAGCTTTATTATCAGGAAACCAGTGTAAGGAAGAAATAAAAAAACACATAGAAATAAGATAAATAACACAATACCGAAAGAAATCTTACTCGGAAAGTGTGTGAATCGTAAATAAAAAAATAATAATTGTGCTCTACTTTATAGTTTCTTTTAATTTTTATCGGTGAATAGAGTAATAACAGTATTTTATTTAAGTTTTCTTCAGTTGGTACAGCAAAACTCTTCAAATTTTCCCGAGTCAAAATAATGAAAAAATCACGTAACTAAAAAATAGCAAAATAAAATTGTTCAGTATGTATTGAGGTTGGGATGGTCTACTTACTTCGAAAAAAAAATTCAAGAATAATTAAATCATTTCCTTCCCCTCCTTATTCATAACCAAAGGTACAAATACTAGGACTTTAGCATTTTATCGCCGGAACTGCAACTTGCTAAAAACTTTTTGTAAAATCAACTATGGCAACAATTTACGATAATTTGAAACTGTTTAACAAAATATACAGTCGTTGAACAACTCGTGTACAAGGCAGTAGAGAACCGGGTGATGTTTATCTCTCGGTTTACGATTGAGTGAAACGATTATTTACTTTACATTACACTTTATTTTTGGTTTAATATCAAGTTCCGGTAACCGAATCTTGATACACTAAATGTATGGTGGGCAACAAAAAAATAATATCCAAGGTTGTATATATCACAATACATGCGACTTTTAAGGACACTTTGTAATTCCACCTAACCATTTTTGATGACACCTTCCACTTTCCTTTAGCCAACATAATAATTACGTGATCATCATCAATAAAATCGAACTACACCCATAAATACTCTTCCAAAAAAAAATATTAATGAGCGAAGTAAATCATCTTGCAATCAATTTATGTAATGTTCAACTTTTATTCATCGATTTCTCTATCAAATTTCTCTCGACATACTACGACAGCACTTCCAAATCCTACAGTATAATTCTGATTAAGTTTTTCGCAGATTTCAAGGTTTAGGTAATCTTTCTCCAGGCCTTGACGGGTGCCTAAACTTCAATAGTTACTGCTGTTGTACCTGGGGCAATTGTGGGAAAAGGAGAGGCACCAATCGCAAACAAATACAACAACAGCGACATACCTTGTCTCAAAACAATACAAGTACAATGAGCTGCCTTGCTCTCTCCTAAATAACTCCTATAGACCTCTCATCAACTTTGTTTACAGTAAACACGTATTAACCAATACACAATTCTTTAGACCTCACAGAAGATGACGGTCATCGGGTCACCGGAGTCAAACGCCTCATTGGCCCACATAGCAACATATTGTTTGTTATGTCATCGCATCAATTTCCATATTACGAAATATGCGCGGACGCTGCTCTCTCACCCACTGATCCAATAAACTTCTTGTATTTATGTGGTTTTGATTATTCTTTATATTCAATATCTCTGTGAAATTGTTTTCGAAGCAATGAAATCGAAATACCTCGGCAACAATTTAATTCTTACAGCTATTAAAATGTTTCAAACCAAGCGTGGCATACTTAGATGAATACCTAGATATTAAGATGTAACACGGCACAGATTTGAGAAAGGTGTTAAAAGCTAATAGAAGTGTGAAAAGCTTTTATACAACAGAAATAAAAGAATAACGAAAGTCTATTCATCATCATCCTCAGCCCTGCAGCTATATAAACTATCCCACTGCCAGCAGTGCCCAGGCACGGGCCTGTTTTTACTATGAGATGGTAAATCATCGTCATATTCACATTATTTGTGAATTGTCTTTTCTTTTCGCTTTTCGCAAAAAACAACTTATTTTATTTCTGACAACTATTTAATATCATATAAATATTTATTTATTCAATTGTTTTAAATATATTATTCCACAAAGCAGTTTATATTTCCTAAAGCCTCATTTATAAATATATTATTTAATGTATAAAAGTGAAAGCGTATAATAATGACGAATGCGTGTAAGGTGATAAATGTTTTATGTATTGTTGCGGTTTGCCAGCGAATGTGAATCTCAATCTAGTATATTTTACACGTACATCTAACGTAATCTCGTAATATCTTATGTATTTATTCTAAGCACACATAAACTATTACATTGGCGTACGCGCTATGAAAATTACGATACCACAAGCAGAATCAAGTCGCGTTATTCCTTAGAGAGTTTACAATATAATTTTGTTCTTGGAAGGTTCGTAAGTTTCTGAAAGCGGCCTATTATATTATATTATCGATGAACCTCTATTTAGTGTATATTGAATGGCTGGCGTGTTGCTTAAGATTTCACACTGACTACAAAAGCACAAATTTTGCAAGTAAGACTCTTGATCATGTTTATGCTATTATAATTGCAGGTTTAATACTATAATAGTATTCATACAATTTCAGTAATCATAAAGCTACGTTTCTATTACTAACAGTTGGTTTATAAACACGGTTTAGAAACAAAGTTAATACGTCTTTAAACTCTTTTGCAACATTACGACCCGTTACTAATATGAAAACACCTTCACCGAAACCTTTCAGAATACAAGCCGAAACTGCACATTACCACGAAGACAAAAAAAATACTTTCAATAACTTAAACCACACATTAAAGCGAATCCGTGTAAATTTCGCTCAATGTGATTTATATCGAGACAAATTTCACAAAGTACATTATTACGTGACCGGATACAAGAATTTACTTCACGAAACCTTTATTTTTAAATTTGGTTGTAACCATTTGTATTGCGCGAATTATGGTAAGATATGTTGCTTTGTGCATTCATAAATTAAGTTGATATCCATAAACATCTGAGTGTTAATTAAGTGTGGATTATATCTGATCTTGTAAATACTTCAAGAGTATTATATAACATTTCGTTTACGTACAAGAATCAAATTTACATGCGCGTATATAAAAAAACAAAACCCATTGCATATATTTGGAGAGGACTCAGTAAAGGCAAGGTAAATAAGATACAGCAAAACTTTTTTTATTCACAGAGAACCACGAATGAGTTCGTGAATTATTGACTACTTGGAGCCCATAGAAAATGTACACTGTTGATTTATCAACCATTTGATATGTCAACGACCTTTTTACAACGATCCGGTTTATAAACCGATTACAGTGAACTAGAACTCAGGAATGTTATCCATTCTGAAGGCTTTGGCATGCAGCCTATTTCGGACTATATTAAGCAATTCAGTTATAATTTAATAATAGATTAATCTGCGCTCGCCCACGAGCATGACACACTTATAATATTTATAGGCACCTCTGACCTACGACATAATTATATATTTTATGTCACATTCGGTTCTTACCTTGCATTACATAATTATTATCTAAGAAAGATAACTTAATAGCAATAAATCATGGGTTGCCATATCGTGGACGCAAACCTTCAAATATTTAACACCAAGAACATTCAGACTCGGAACAATATTTAAGGATCTCACAATTTGTTGTCCAACGTACCCACGTTGGACAACAAATTTTATACCGAGTGTTGAGGATTCATATTGATACCCATCTATATGAACCCTCAACACTCGGCACAGTACTAAACGTCACACATACGTCGATTTGCATTATTTAACCGGCATAAATTCAATTTCAAAAGCGGAGCTTGAGCCTTGATGTATCGAGGCGACCCGACATACATCTTCTTCTTCTGGTGCCTCTTCATTTCTGAAGGTTGGCCGTCAGCTTTTTGTACTCCTCCCTGTCCATAGCAAACCGGAACAGCTGCTCTACGGAGGCAATGCCGGTCCACTCCCGAATGTTCCGCAGCCACGACTTCCTCCTGCGTCCAGCGCGTCTCTTCCCCTCCGCCTTGCCCATCATTATCAATTATAGCAGCCCGTATCTCTCTCTCCCGTATGTTGCGTTTTTTGATAGTTGGCATCAGCTTACGAGGCATGTAGACAAGCTGAAGCACAGTTTCGTTCCTGATCCTCTGCGTCCAACTAACTACACACGTAGATACATACATACATATGGAAATCAATCTTACTATCGTTAATATTATTAAACAGATCACTGTATTGTTCAGCCACGAAATAAGGTACTTATCGCTCTACACAGGTACAACAAGGTACCTACTAAAGTTAATTACTTCCACGATGTGCATTGATCTAGTTAAGTATTTATTTTACGATCATACATAAGTTTACAGTATAGATGCTAGAGTGGCCTAAGTGTTACATTGAGCACAATGCCAATAGTGGCAATCTATCAACGATTTGTAATAATCAACGTTTAACTAATAGCATGCCACAAACTTATGCGTTCCACTTCTTACCCTCATGATCACTCGTATCTTTCTCATGAAACACGAAACCAAACATATTACGCGCACTTTCGTTTTCCTGCATGACGGCATGACCTGTGCCATCAACCGGAACCAACCGTATCAGAGTACTACCACATCAGCGCTTATCCGGCACAATAGAGTGACGGTATCTCGTTAACAGATAAATAATTAAATGGGTGAAAAACGTGGGATGTACTCGCTTCCTGCCAGTTTCCGTGAGACGTTCACGTAGGTACAAATAGAAAGGTAAACGCCTTTTATTACGACATCCCATGACGAGCTATAAGTCGTTGATACTTGAAACCTCAAAACATCTGTCAATTACGCGCATTCTAAAGTTTTCTGTTGCATAACCGGTTGTTGCGAGTTAGTAAACAAATGTTGCTGGTGATCTATCCGTTGAAGAAAGTTTGTTGTAATCGCAATGTTGAGAAGTCCTCACTGGCTAATAAACTTGGAAGCACTGACCATGACCGCATACCTAATACAGAAGGCATCGCGTATCTTTTGATCAATCTGTATTTGATGTTGTGGCAGAATAGATACATTTAAATCATCGGCTATTATGTTTTAATTTTTTGAAAGTTTTGTAGTTTTAGTGTTAGCATCAACGACACAATAATTATCTTTTAAATTGCGTGAAGAATTCTTAAATTTATCGAATTGATCTGCATACGATTCCGGCTTCGAAATACTTGTAACGTAATAAAGCGTAGATGCTAAAAGCCATAATATGCGAACGTCAGTATACTGAGTTACTGACCTACCGCATTCATTCAAGACTAGGTTTAGTGTCGCCGCACACGGGCCACGAGCCACAACCACAAAACGCCGCCACCGGCATATTTCCTGTAGTTTTCATACATTTTATATGGACTCGCCGCACACGGTTGAAGCCGGTGGCCGCCACACGTTACAGTCGTCGTTGCGCGCTTCTGGTGGCCCGCACCGGCCATTAAACGCCGACTCGAAACGTCGCTACACGCGACTTGCGCGATTCCCCACCCCTCTCTCCCTTCCTCAGTCAACCTGTTAAAGTCGGAGGCAACGCACGCACGTAGTCTGTTGTTGAAATTATGGATATAGAATTATTTGTATCAGAGATTCAATATCGTCCTGCGATTTGGGATTTAAAAATTTGAAAAAAGTACCACAGTAGGCCACAAGTGGCTGCTGCGCGCTTCAGCTACTTTTGTAGCTGCGTCTAGCTTCTTGTGGCGGCGTTTGAGGTTGTAGCCAGTGGCTCGTGTGCGGTGACCCTTAATCAACCTTGTTTACAAGTTACATGGTCTGAGGCTGCGCAATGCCTCAACACTAGCTATGAAATAATGATAATAATATTGCAAGTGCTATTTATGCACTATGCAAGCATTTACATATGCTTTTATATTTAAGACTTCAGAAACATGATGTAAGTGAAGCCTTTTACCTTTTGTGGATTTAACGTTAAATATTTTCTACGATTGTCTATTCAAATAAGAAAGGGGAAATACCACATCTGCTTTCGACAGAATATTTGACTATAAGTAGGAACATATAAGGTGGTTGGGTAGTAGTTTATGTAAAAAAATGTTTCATGCGCGTCTTCTATTTTTCATAAATACAGGTAGACCTGGTAGACGAGTCTTCTATCTGATGGTAAACGGTAACCATAGCCCATAGTGACAGGTGTTTCTAATAGTTACTCTTGTCAATATTTTGCGAACGAGTAGTAATTTGAGGTCGACTTGAAGGGATCGGGGAATTTGCCTTGTTGGCTTAAATCATGCACTGAATCAAATTCTGTCCTATGCATGCTAGCGATTCATTATTTGTTGAAAATTGCTGCTCAATCTGTAATATGTTATTTCAATACCTTGGCAAAAGGTGACGCTCATTCACTAGGCAATCACGATCCATGAAATCAATGAAGTTCTCTACAGCCAACCTCAATGCACTGCTGAGGGTCTAGTATGAGTTTACACACGATTGTCACGGTGACGATAGCCTAGTCGACGGGAATAATATTCATACATTTTCTAAATACGCCCCCTAGCGGTCTCTATCGAACGCTACTCTCCTTTAGGGGCGTTTTTGAAAATGTATGGCAATTGTTCCCGTCGACTAGGCTATCGTCACCGTGACGATCGTGTGCAAAACTCATACTACACCCTCTGGACTAAGCCTGACCTAATTTGCTTCACATTAGCACTGAAACTCAAAAGAAGATTTGACGTACAATCAAACAAGTCGGCACTAGACCAGTTTGAAAAAAAATCCCTTGGCTCGCTCATAGAGTCGAGGCACCCTAGAAACTGGTTTTGTATACGAGTGTCAATGTGTGTGTAAAGTAGCACTGGAAGCGACGATGACTTGCTGAGCGATTCTCGCCCTTATGGTGGTCTAGCGGGAAGTTGTTCGACTGTACCTACTGGACTTCGCTGTGGTCACACGGGTTAGTACAGGGTTTGATGTCAAGTGTCTTCGCAAAGATAGTACCTATTTGCTTCGTGTATTTTCCTTAGTCACCACTAAATGAATACTTATGAGACCTAATACATAATGACACTCACCGAATTCAATAGTATAGTGATATTTTAATCTGTGGCCACAGAAAATAATAATGTTCTACTATATCAAAAAATTAAATTGTGCTTTATATTATGTCTCAACCTCAGAACGTATCTTTCTTACAATCGTTTTAATCATTCCGCGATGAGATAATTATTCGTAATATATAATCCAGTAGTAAATACTTAATTGCCTTTAGAATTATGCCTTTTTTATTATTTAATAAAGGCAGATTGCAGTGAAACTAATAAAGAGAGGAAAACTATATTATACAAAATAACGTAATATAACTTTTACTGTTCGTTTGTGAAACTAGCACCAGAGCGAAAGTGAGTGTTTTACTTCCTTTTCATATAACTTTATTCGTTTTATGCCTATTATTCTATTATTTACAAACAATAAAAATACAGAACTATGTTTATTTATTCTACCACTAAGTAAACAGAAAGAAAACAAAACCACCGAATTAATAGTGTTACACAAAATAATTTACGTTTACGTCGAGAATAAAATAATGTGCTACACACGGCGTAACGGTTCAAGTCCGTAAAATACTGCGCGAAGAGTTGTGGATTCGATCTCCACACAATACAATATTTTGTGTAATCCTCAGCGTATCCTGCAGTTGAATATTTGCTAAGGCCCCAATATTGACATAGGTTTCATTCCTAGGCCGAGAAACGCTTGTTCATAAAAGTAACAGATCAAACTATTGAGTGGCAGTCTCTGTTTCGTTCCTGCTAAATTACTTGGTAGTTAACACCTAACAAATACCGTTATATATTTTTATAATTCATAAGATAAATATGGCCTATTTAAAGGTGGTGAAACTGAACCTTAATTATACATAGTGATCACAAAGAAGGCGTTCGTTAGACAGCATGATAGAATATCCAGTTATCACTGTTATCTATTATGCAACTATAAAACTAAAGAATTTCATTACTTGATTATATCAGCTCGAAGGTTGCTTTTTATTCGTTTGTACAAAGGTCGAATGCTAATGTGTAACGAAATAATTCATTGAAGTATAATTAAAGTAATTATTCTAACATATACAAGTAACATTTAAACACGCATTGCATGCTTATTATAACACTAGAGTCTTAAATTAGACGTGTTATAGGTCTGTTATCCGGTAGTTGATGATGATGTATGGTTTCAAGGGCCTTATAAAACTTATTTTCTTATGATACAGAACCATTATGTGGAACGGCAGAATACGCCCTTGGAGAGAACAACCGCCCTCTGAAGCAATAGTTAGATATGTCATATATAAACCTTTAATATGACACTAAGGGTTAGCGTAGCAACAAGACCAGATTTTCCATTTTAGGTAAAATTAACTCAAAGTATTGAAACTGCTTATTATAAGAACATAGCTAAAATCATTTGATTTTTAAGCTAAAATAATCTAAGTGAAAACTTGCAAATAACATAGTTACTTTATCACTTACTCGCGAAGACGATTCGCGACAACGCGTAATGTGATACTTGAATGTTTACAAACAGCAAAAGCCTTGAGTACATGAGTAGTAATGACACCAAACATCCGGCCTCAACTTATCGATCAATCAACTCACAAAATCGATGTCATAATCGCTACAACACGTCACTAGTACCGATACTCGTTTGAATTACGTAAACTGTACGGAGACATTATAGACGGTGCGTAAGATTCGTGTAAAATGACAAATTGGTGGCATAAATTATGGATAGACGTGGTATACTGCCAGGTCAAGAGTTGGGCAGGATAGGAATGTTTATAGCTTGACATCAGATTGCAAGTATTGTAGTTTATCGATGTAACATTCCGCTACACTAGTTGGCTTTGAACCAAGAGTATCAATGCCTTCTCCATTATTGTAGAATGCAACGTATTGCTATTTGCAAAAAAATCTGAATAAAGAGCAGCATTAAAGACTTTTAAAGTATTGTATGAGATTTACAAATAAATTCAGCTAATTTTTTTTTGAGCTTTTCCACAAGCTTATATCGAATAAAGTTCAATATGAAGATTTAAGCAATACCTTTGTACTTCAAAGAAGGAATTTGATGAACGGTCAAAACATTCTATAAATAAAACATTAGACATATAAAAATCATAGTTAATTCAAAGTCACGCATATTATTTATTATTATTAGTTGCAGCCTAATCTGTCCGACTGCAGGACAAAGGCCTCCCTACCCTCTTTCCACATCTCTCTATCGAGAGCTGTTGTTGTCCTCTCTTCATTAAAAAGTTTTAAATCATTTTGCCACCTAACTTTTGGTCTACCGCGAGGCCTCTTTCAATCAGGAACCCATAAAGTAGTACATTTGGCCCAAAGATCGTCAGACATACGACCGACAAGACCGCCCAGCCATATTTTAACTAACTTACACATACCTACATTATAAAAAAAAACTGAACAAGTAAGCTTACTTATTTTCAGGACTATTATGCCTACCAGTGATACAATAAAGTGTAAAGTCTAGTTTGCGTGCCGCTTAAAAATATTTTTTAAGAACTAAGAATAGAACTCTGAATGTCAGTTTCGTTGAAACAATAGTTGCTCATAACTCAACCCTTCTAAGTTGTTGATTTACCATTGAGTTTTATGGCAGATTTTCTAATGTTATGTTAATATATTTTATGTTTCTATATCAGGAACCTTTAATAGGATCCACTTAATCAGAAGGTCATCGGTAACTAGATTCCAACATGATCTAATTTATGTCAGCATAAAGAATTAATTATGAGGCATAATTTAATAAAGACAATAGCTGATTTAGATCTATATGTCTTTGTTTCCAAACACGGTATCTTGTATCATGTAAGACTTTCATTTATTGGACACGATTTGTACAATGACACATGTCAAATTGACAGGAACACAGTAATAGCAGTAATAGCCAAACAGTAGTACGAATAACATAACAAATGATACACCTCTTTACGGACCTTCTCAAAAATAGCATGGAAACAATTTGAAAATAATCTCCTATTGGCCTGGTATGGACATGTTATGCGGAGAGATGAGATGTACATATGTAGGTAAAAATGTGATGAATATGCATGTAGAAGGACGAAAAGGGAGAGGACGGCCAAGGAAAAGATGGATGGACTGTGTGAGGATGGATATGAAAGAGAAAAGGGTAAACGATCGGATGACTGGTGACAGAGAAGTATGGAAGCGAAGGACATACTGCGCCGACCCCAAATAAATTGGGAGCAGGGCAAGACAATGATGATGAAGTATCTCAAAACCTAAACATTGTGCGATATAGTTAGTGTCACGGAAAGTATTGTTAACGTTGAATGCAGTACTGTAGTACATACTTTCATTCAGTTATGAGGCGTGATAATTTCATTACATAAATGCGTAACATGATCGCGTAATTAGTGTGATGTCTTTTGCACTAGTCAGTCATTGCTTGATTGTGAAATGCCAGGGCATAAAATATTACCCGATGTTACCGTTCCTTCAAGCAGTTGTTACTGCCAGCATTGAAGCGGGTCAGTAGTTTCTTGACATGTTAGAAGCATAAAAATTGCGTATGCCGATAAAAATAGATGAGACAGAATCAGCAAATATTACAGATATCATTCACGAAGAATCTACGGAGACCAAAATGCACTATGCCTAAGTAGATATTGGTGGTGAAAATAGAACGAACTAAACTAGCAGTTAGGCAGCGATAGCCTTGTGGAGATATACCAACAGACAGCCATGCAGAGGGTATCGGGTTCGAATCCATGGTGCGCACTGCGAACCAATGACTTGCCGAAGTTATGTGCTTATTGAATTGATAATTTTATTGCTTGTCCCGTGCCTCGGAGAGCACGTTAAGCTGTCCGGTCTCAGCTATCATGAAGATAATTGACAGTCGTTGGAGTACCTCAGTACTTCTAAATAAACTGACACAAGTCTTAACCATGGAATATCGCTATCCCTTCGGGTTGTGGAGGTCAGACAGGCAGTCGGAAAAGCTAATATTCAGCCAAATCCGGTTAGACTAGTAAGCGGGCCCCAGATTGAAACTGGAATAACGCTAGGAGGATGATGATGGAATAGAACGAACTAAACCAAGGTGGTCGGTGCATTCAGAAATTGACAAAATTCGCATTGTGCTGACAATCATAACAACAGTACGCTTAAAACGTTACACCACATCACCCAGAGGGCCAATCACTTTAATCCAACTGCTTTAAATACGTCATGGAATACGTATGTACAATCCTTTTTTATTTCTGACCTCACTTTCTTAAACAGGACGTAGGTACGAAACAAGACAGTGAATGTACGCATAAACGTTGTTAATAATACCTACACTGAGTCAGATTTCCGCATATGTAGTTTATTCTAGACATAAACTCATTGTTATTTGAATTTTAGCTGGCAATTTGATACTTCATAAAAACTGCCGAACTGGTGACGGAAACCACCGAATCATAGATTTTTTGTAGGGACTTCTGTGAACATCAACCGATGTGTTGAACCTTTAGCGAGTTTTGTTGCTGTCGAGATAGCCCTATCTCCTCACTGAGATATCAATCAAAGCAAGAAAAAGTAAATTCAGGCGTTTAATACATAATTTAGGGCCCTAAAAATTAAGTAATGCAAGCAAAGAAAGTAATGATTATTACAATAAATAAATTGTTACCCGATATTTCTTCAAAATTTAATTGTGTCACTTGGTCCGTTACCTCCTTTATTCCTTATTGTGTAATGTTTATGACAATAAGCACAATAAAACATAATTTCACCTTAGGCACACCCACCATAAACTAAGTAAGAAAATACGTATTCTCCTGTCTTTCGTAATTTTCATAAAATTACTGTAATAAAGGGCACATGGCTAACCCCATGGTTTACACTTTGCCAAACATCTTACGTAAGCATTCTGTAAAGTAAGGAAGTGATGCATATGATGCATTGTGCTTTCAAATTACTACGAAACGAAGAGATATGAACTCAAACAGAACAATAAGGTATTTACTGCACCTCATCGTAATACAATTATTACGTTACAGTCGCATAGCCGTTTAGCACTTCTGCAAAACCCCGCAATCGCGATTCGAAAAACAAGTAAAGAAAAAGATCTTGATTAACAGACAGATGGATGGATAACAAAGTATTCCTTTCTTTTAATGATTCCGAGCCCAAATAAAGTATGAATGTAAAGTATAATTAACAATCAATTCTTTAATTTTGAGCAGGTATCACTTCCTACGTGCTTAATTTATGCGTGCGTAAGAGTTGCTATTGTACGGCTTATTGATTTATTGAAAACTTGATGATAATGTAATATTATGGTGATAATGATTGTGCTCTTATTCCAAAAAGCTAATTATCTCATTTTTATATCGAATGGTTATGTAATCCACTATTATATTTGATGGAACTAATCATATTTAGATTACAACCGCTGCCTTACGCCATACTTATTAAGATACGGTGTGGTCAACATAAAAGAGATTATATAATTTCATATTTGTTTGACAGTATTCTGATTGTCAAACGTGATAAAACATCATTCGTCACCTACATAATTATATGTGTTAGGAGCAACGTGACTAACTAATCCGTATGAATAAGGGCCGAGTATTATGTTCCCAAGAGCATCGGACTATTTGATAAATTTTAGTATTTCAATTACTTAGACCGGTCCATATTATAATGCCCGACAGCCCGTGGTCCATTTAAAAACGTAAGGTTAGGTACACGATACGGTACGAGATACGGTCTCCCGTATCTCAAGTAAGTAGGTTATGTTAGGTTCTCTTGTGACCCTTAATCCAAAAATAGGAGCCCTGCGAAGCAGGGGTCCGTCAACTTAGTATTTTTGTAAATCTTAGGATTTACTGGTAAATCTTACTGGTAAAAAACACTATGTTGACGGAGCCCTGCTTCGCAGGGCACCTATTTTTGGATTAAGCGTCACAAGAGAACCTAACATAACCTACTTACTTAAGTAACAGTCTCACCTAACTTTCATTTCATTTGTTTTATTATTTTGCCCAAAACGTATTTGCCCTTATTCATACTGACCGAGAAAAGTGATTAAGCATGCAATTTTAATCAAATTGCCCATATGACATGGGCATTATGTAAACAGGCCGATCACTATTCATAGGGACCAGACTTCTCAAGTTGCCCGTAACATATGCATAAAACTGTTATGGTCAGTAACACTATTTTCCGGCTTTCTTCAGAGAAAATTCGAAAGTTGGAAAGATTCTGACAGTTATAAAGTACCTCAAATCTCTAAATATTTAGTTATACACTTGCTATTATGACGATATTCACGGATCCGAAACGGACATTGCTCCTAAGTGCGTGTGATAGGTTTGAGTTACAAAATGCAATTATTTTATTAATAGGTACGCAGTCCTCAAACTAATTACGTATGGAAACTCCATCTATAGTTCTGTAAAGATAATGCATTTACAAGAAAGCGGATTTTATTTTGAAATCGAAGCCAAGTTTGGCAGTCCTAAACGAACCTAACGGAGGCTTAATACGTTTCCTATGGATAAAACATTGGGCGAAAACAGCATTATGTAAAAGTATATACTTATTACTAATTTGTAGTAAGCAGCAGGCCATATTTAACGTTATTTTTATTAACAATAATTGTATTAGAAAATAAAGACTTCCTTTATGTTTATACCTACATAAATTGAAAGTTATTTTTTTTTATTATTTTATTTAGTCTCTCACAGATGTTATATGGCCAAAATTGCACATGCGTGTTCAGGTCTCAAATTCGGATAATACGAAATGTCACCACCCCATATCATCCCATGGGTGTCGTCAGAGCCGACAGATGGAGTATATTATGCATAGAACAACACTGCAAGAGAAGGAAAACTTGATATAAACCAACCCGTTTGGCCAGTGTGGTATAGTAGGCCAATTCCTCCTTTCAAAGGAGAGGCCTAGTCCAGCAGTGGACTATTAAGGCTTATATGATGACTTCTTACTCACAAGTTATCAATTGTCGTAAGTAATCTAGAATTCTGTCAGTTTGATACCACATCTAGTTCAAAGAATATAAACTGGATCGTAATATTTTACAGTTCATTGCATATAATGAAACAGTTTTGGTTTAGTAATTAAAATGTAAGCCATCTTTGCAGTACCTACTTGTCGAGTACAGACATTGAATACAATGTATACACCTCAGTCCACTCATACGAGTAAATTGAGCGTACTCGGGACCTGTTTGGATTTCGGGTATAACAAAATTACAATTTTTGGGACATATTTATTTATTTATTTATTATCTTTATATACACATTGCGTACAAAGGTGGACTTAATGCCTTAGGCATTTTCTGCCAGTTGACCTTAGAGTGGTGCAGAGATTAATGGTAGGTGTATTTTAGAAGTGTACTTTGACTTATATATTTAATAGAAATTAATAGATATGATAAACCGATACATAACATAAAATTTTATCATAATAATACATAAATACATATACTTACATACACATACATATTATATATACAAACATAAATAAATATATAGGTAGGTACACAAGTAAGAAATATATACGTAAAATATATATAAATGTTACGATACTTCTGCCAACTTAGGCAATAAAAGTTGCTTTGCCTTTGTCTTAAAGCAGTGCCTAGTGGTGGACGTCCTGATTTCGAGAGGAAGGTCATTCCAAAGAAGAATAGCTTGAGTAGGAAAAGAAGAGTGAATGAAAGAAGATCTATGGGAAGGACAGAGAAGAAGAAGGTTATCAGATGAACGAAGGTTACGATCATGGTTGCTGCATCAGTACTGAAAGTAAGAACTTAAATATTTGGGAGTATTGGGAGACATGAGGATAGAATAGAGAGTAGTGAGAGCACGCAGACTGCGTCTTTGACGAATAGGAAGCCACTTCAACTGGGAACGGTAAGTAGACACGTGGTCATACTCGCGAAGATTTAAAATAAATCGAATGCAGTTATTGAGAAGACGGACAAGTTTCTTAAGAAGATCTGCATTCAGGTCATAGTAGCATACATCGCCATAGCCGATCAAGGGAAATACCAAATTTTGCACAAGCATTGTCTTAGTTTTGGGTGGTAGGAAGTTTCTTAGGCGATTGAAAGCACGTAGAGTACCCGTAATCTTTTTGCTGGTTTGAGTGACATGGTTTCGCCAGCTTAACGTGCAGTCCATATGTAGGCCAAGGTTCTTGACTACTGGGCACATATCTATGATGTTACCATCATAAACTAGTGGTGGCAAGGTTGAGACGTCTAATCTTTTAATAGCCCATTGGCTACCAATTACATATACCACGGACAAATTCATGGCGAAATGTGGGTGTAATATTACACCTCTGCCTACCCCTTGGGAGATACAGGCGTGAGCCTATAAAAAAAATACCACGGACCAAATAATGAACAGAAAACTTCATATTATATTCAGTCAATCCGTTTAGATTAGAAACCTTACCTCGCGCTCCAAGATGAAAGTCTGCTCCTGGAAGATCGGTAGGATCATTAACATTACTAATGCTACTAGGAGAAAAATGTTGCTCATTCGAAGAAGATTGGCCTCAAGCAAAACAAAGCTAAATGCAAACTCATGGCAACAAGACAAACAGACATACAAATCTTCAATTTGTCCTTTGAATTATACATTACGACTCACGAAGTGAGAGTAGCCTAATCCAATAATTTGATTCCTATCTGCGCATAACTATGCCGTGGTATGGATATGTCAGTCACGACTCATGATTGTCATATACAAACCACTGCGATGACATTCTGTGCTTATTGGGTTTTATTTGATTATAACCGGCAGCTAATTAATAATGATTTTTTTATTTAATTACGTAACGACACAGTTCCTTAGCAAGATATCAAAGATGCAAATTATACATATCGAATTATTGACATACTGTCAGTTACTCCGTGCTGTTGAGCTCTGCTTCCTACTAAAAATATATTTATAGGTACTTCTTTCTTCGTTCTGTGGTAATCAGCCCCGACGTCAATCATCCTCATCCTCATCCTCCTAGCGTTATCCCAGTTTCAATCTGGGGTCCGCTTACTAGTCGACCCATATCTATATTGTCCACCTTACCTAAGCTTTTTGAGAGTCTCGTCAACGGCTATCTATTTCCTCAGTTAAATCACCTCATTATTCCCGAACAACATGGATTTGTTCAATCTCGATCTACTACTACAAATTTAATGATCTTCACTCATTTTTCATTTGAAAATATGGATAAAGGTACTCAGGTTGTTACCGTATACACTGACTTTCGAAAGGCTTTCGATAAGGTGGACCATAAACTGCTCTTAGACAAAATTGCCTTCAACGGCATTAGAGGCAATTTACTCAGATGGTTCACATCATACATATTTCGTAAAACTCAAAATGTTGTTGTCAATGGTCACGAGTTCGATTACGCAGTCGTCGAGCCCAGTGTACCCCTGAGTTTAGTACTAGGCCCGTTAATGTTTATTTTGTTCATAAATTATATAAAATCTTGTATAGTTAACTCTAAATTCCTCATGTACGCTGACGACATGAAAATCTATAAGGTCTGTACGAACATTCAGGAGTGTATCTTACTGCAACAGGATCTTTACAGGCTCTCACAATACTGTATTGTTAATAAACTTAACCTTAGTCTACCAAAATGTCACTACATATCTTTTACAAAAAGCAAGAATCCCATTAACTTTGCATACACACTAAATAACACAAAGCTAAGAAAATCCAAATTTACTCGTGATATGGGCATACTACTAGATTCTAAATTACACTTAGATATCCATGTCGACAACATTAAGCCTATCAGATGTATGGTTTTGTCATGCGCTCCTGTAAAGGCTTTAAACACCCTGTTACTTACCTTTTCTTATATAAAGCTTTAGTCCGTTCTCAGTTAGAGTATGAGTATGTACCTATCTGGAGCCCTTTTTACTCAAAATACAAGCAGAGGATAGAAATGGTCCAAAAACAATTTCTTCGCACTACCTATAATAAATGTTTTAATTTTAGGATTCCCTACGCAGATCTTCTTAAGCTTGAGAGCATAGACGCACATTACTTATGATAATGATGCTGTATGGCATATGCAACAATAAGTATAATTGTACTGAATTATCGAACAGGCTATGTTATGTAGTACCCAGGACTGTTATTCAGAGGGAGGTGCGCGTACCTCTATTGTAAGCCCCGACGTCAATGCTCTGTTTAAAAACCTTTTATGTTATAGAATAAGATTAGTCTCTATCTTACTCATTTAGCCTAACAAAGATATGATTAAATAAATTGCAATTACAAAGGCTTAACATTATGACACCATACCGTTACCTGATCTATTTTCGCCAGACTCTTTCCCAATGATGAAGTGACAAACACTACTATAGAACCTTTCATATAGAAACACCTACGCGACGCACCATTGTACAATACTCTTCACATATGCTTCAAATACGCTTACACAAACATTCATTAACCAACATCTAAGCAAGCACGACTTAATGATTTGACAAATGAGATCAATTATTTATTTTCTCATACTTACGTCACAGGGTAGTGAACCTGAAGTACTTTCTATGTTTGTAAAGCTTTATGTACCTAAGTGGGACATTGTATCATCTTCATAAGCTTATGAAACGTACAGATCGTGACTGTTTGTCTTTTTGATATTGCAACCGATCCACTTTCATAGGTTCCTGAACAACAAAACCAGTTACATTTAGACAGTTAGCTAAGGTATACTTATAAAAAAATAAACATCATCATACACAGTATCGGATGGATTGTGTCCAACCATTTAAACTTCAACCTCTCAATGATTATATTTAGGGAATGTAAGAAACAGGCAGATTTTTCCACTCTGTCTAATATCATAACGAATGAAGACAATATTTATTACTAAAATTCCTCATTTGTAACCGTTAGGCGTAACGAACAAATCAAAACACAGAGTAAATAAATAATATAATAAAAAGAAAGGCTGTTACGATTTTAAATTCGTGAGTACGTCATTATCAAAAATAAATAAAACATTTGATACAATTCGTATTATATTAATCAAAGATTTTAGTAAACATTTGTTAACACTTCGAATCTAAGCCGAACAAAACGTGCGAACATGTTCATTACAGGCGGGTACAGTCACGTTCAACTGCGCGACAAAATAAATGCACTTCTAGCACACATCCTTGAGCATAGACCTCTCTAATACCAATGATGGGATAATATACACAGCAGCTGTCTATATTAACCATCGTTAGCCGCATTGTTGTTAAATTAAGATAAATCAACACCAGCTTATTGTCTTGATAATAAAGGCTATATTTGAATTGTTTAACACTCCGCTTTGGAATTATTAAGATAGTTACCAATAGTACGCCAGTGGGTTAGTGCTTGAATGATAATTGTATATAATTTTAAAGATGTAGATTATAATAAAGATATTTGTTTGCATTTGCCGTATCGCAATTTATAGTAGTTGAAATGTAACTGGATTACATTTGCTGATAGCCGGATCAATTATCGAGGACGACGTTTAGTAATACGACAACTCAATTAATGCTTGTCAAAAAAATTCATATTTGACATTCGGTAGTTGTCACATGATATGATGACATAACCATATTACTGAGAAACCGTGACTAAACTATGTAGTTTATATAATAACTAATTAATCCAAATTTCTGCTATCTATTAAGTTGGCGATAGACAAAAGGTAACATTTTCTTCTCTCTGTTACCGTTTATTTTTGTATTTATTTGCGTAATTTCTAAATATAATGCCAATTCTAATAATAGAAACAGTAATAATAGCCCCTAAAACTGAACAATAACATCCGCAAGCCACGCAACAGTACGCGTCCCTAATCGCGCACAAAACGTCTCGAGATAGTCCGCATAATGACACAGTAGTCTCGTGAACGTTACGCTTACGTTATCGCATTATGTAAGCTTTCGCATATACTCACGTGGAAAAAACGCCTACGACTGACTTATCAGAATTTAGAAAAATATTCCTATTAGATAACGTGACTAGCCGATAACCTAGTCCTCACTAATCAGTTTAAAAAGTTACGCAGCTAGGTTGAATCCTGAAAAACGCGAATTTTCGTAGGAGGATGTTTGCTGTTCGTCCGTGTGGTGACGGATTAAGAATACGGAATGTCACCACCCCATATCATCCCATGGGTGTCGTAAGAGCCGGCAGAGGGAGCATATTATGCAGAGAACAGCACTGTAAGAGAAGGAAAACTTGATACAAACCCTATACCAACTCGTTTGGCTAGCATGGTATAGTAGGCCAATTCCTCCTTTCAAAGGAGAGGCCTAGTCCAGCAGTGGACTGTTAAAGGCTGATGATGTTTGTTGTTCTTTAACGCAAAAACCACAAATCGAACTTCGGTAAAACTTTGCAGTAAAATATCTCATACACTAGAATTATCACATAGGCTGACGTTTTGTTACGATATCCGACTACCTTTTTCCTCTTAAACTTATTAGCATTCCCAAAGATTTGGTATCCCTTGTAGGCAGAGTTAATAAAAACGATATTTTACACCGGGTTGAAAAGATAAAGACCCTCTCCCCAAATTCAACTTTATAAACATATATCAACAAAATTAATACTTTACCAACACATCGATATCAAATACACTTTCAACATTCCATTGAAAATACATTCAAATACACGTATTGACTCTCCCAAAATTATTGGTTCGTGAATCGGAACGCATTGACCGGTCGATAAGGACCTGCGTTTATAAATAATAATATGGGTTTAGGCATAATGACCTTCACGGTCGCGATGTTATCGTGGCTGGAATGTTGTGTAAAAAGGTGGATTGTGGTAGGTCATTACACTGACACGGTACTATATGTGACTTGAATACATTACGCTTGAGCGCCGTATCTTTGGAGTAATCGAATAGATAATTCGTAAACAGCACGTTCAGATCTTTTCCAATAATGGAACACGTCGATTATACTCGATCACACTAGTATGCCACCATCTACCATCTTTCTTTCCTATAATAGGGCAAAGGCTCATCCTCTACCGGCATCTAATCGTCAAAATTCAAGTACAGTTTCTTATTTCGCAATCAAACCTCTTATCGAAATTAAATAATTAATTAGGAAGATCTTGTACTCATCAATAAAACTAGAATCAAAATATACTTTAGAATAAGATTATTGTCTTAATTAAGAGAGTAAGACAACAAATGTAAGCCACATTGTATCTGAAATACGCAAAAGAGAGAAATAGAGGAAATAAAAAATCCACAATACCAAAGCCCTAAATGTGTACCTACGTCATTTGAGCAGTTGCTAACAAAAAGAAGTGGGCTGACTACATTGATGCTTACCGTTGAAAATGGGTCTACAACATGGCAAACGGCCTTACAACATTCATATTTAAAATCAGATAGCATAATGACACCTTTTCCTAATGTTCACGTCACGCAACGGACAGGAATTGTGAACTAGGAAACCCATTACAGAGCAATATATAATATTATGACGTTATAATAACTATTTTCGCATTGACTGTACCAGCGTACTCTACAATTCAAATACACTAAAAAGCTTTCCTGCTCTAAGATTAATTACTTAATATAGGCTTTTATTACATGTGAAGTGGTGCGTCATAAACTTGTATCGTATGTGCTACATGTTCCGTGTTTCTTTATGCCTTACCGCGACATTGAGATGTCGTGATGACTTTATACCCACACTGTCTAACTGCTATTATGAATGCTCATAGGAGCTGTCAGGAAGAGTAAAACCTACATGTATATTAATGTTGAGGAAATTGACGAAGTGATGACAAGTCAAAATAGATATGTGAAGGATTTGAACATGTTAAGCTAAATGCTTCCGACTACTTTGATTAGCATCGAAAACTGGTCCTATATTATTTTCTTTCTGTATATTCTCTATATATTCATTTTTTTATACATATGTATAGATAAGTAAAATATAGAATTTGGAAATATATTTCACACCCACGTTTACTGTTATGTAGAAATCAAGTAACATAAGACAATTCAACAAATCCGGATGCATGATTCCTTTATAAAACGAAACTTAACTTCGGATTCAAAGTAACGTTTATTTGCGAAACAAAAAGGCGTCTGGCGTTGATCTTACTTTAAATAAGAAGGGTTATAGCAACATCTAAGTCACACAGACTCATAAAACTAAACGACATCATTGCTCAAATACACGCCTACTATTTGCCAAAACTGACACTAGCTTCTCAAACTAGACAAGTTGACGACAAAGCGACTCTCACGCACATACAAACGTAACATTTCATCACTTCAGTTACGGTTTACGAAAATGGTAAGAGCCAAGAGAATCTACAGCCAGAATGAACCATGTTGACACTTAGCTAGTAGAATGATTGAGACGTGTGCGCACCGAATTGATGTTACACTCCATATATTCTCTCCTGTAGACCAGTTAGTCAACTTTAGTCAAGTATTTACAAGTCAACGAGATCTTAGTCCATTTTTTGTGACATAATGAAGGTTAACACTAAGTAAATACTTTATTGTATTCCATAATTACAATGAGGTGTTAAACATAAGGGTAGTATCAATTATGGACCCTGTTGGGCACAGCAAAGTTTTTATTAGGAGAGAGGAGGAAGAGGATTTTAATAATGACTGTTAACAGTTTGTGAAAATAGCACGTTATTGCCAAACTTTTCGTAGAAACGGAAATTTTCACGGCTTTTGCGTTGCCTAATTTACCTATTGTTATATGTAAATTAAAGTAAATTATATGTTATATGTATAATAAAAGGAGCTCGTTTAACTATCGAATGCTAAAAACTGAAAATATTTTTGTTTTCTTGTGGTTTCAAGGGTAATTAAAACATCAAGAACGATCATAATAAGAAACATTAGTTTGTTACGCTAACTTACATAGTATATTTGATGTTCAAAATTACAACATTAAATGCGCTAAGTGAGGCAATGACTACTTAAAATAAAAGCATTCAAATATTCAGGAAATGGTTATTTCGGTAACATTCATAACTTCACCACAGGCAGTTTAATAATTACTACGAAACTTTTGTAATATTACCAAACATTATAAAGTATTTGCAATTTCAAAATTCCATTGAACTAGAACCTTGATTTTGCTTATGCGGTATCGTGCTCACATTTACGTAAACGTACACGTCACGCACACATTTGTCACATAACTAGCGTGCGCATGCGCAGACGAGATCGATGTCACGCTCCATTTCTGCAGCAAAGCTGATACAGATGAGTTTGTATTGAGTAAGGCAACTTGCACAAGAACATCAATGTGTGTATGTGTGAGTACTCTCTTGAAAGCTCTCATTCTGACGTAAAATCTTCCTACACAAGAACATTACTGTATATATATGTGTGGGTTCTCTCTTGAAACCTCTCGTCCTGACACGTGAGTATGTGAATCATGCTCATAATGTCAACATTCGCAAGAGGTTGCATGCCCTTTGATTGAGAAATGAACTGGTTAAATACTTAAATGGTACCGTATTTATTAAAGCACCGTCTAGTTAAATGAATAACGTTTATTGATTTAGAAATATTTTACTGCACTAAATTACGATCGCTAAACTAAGGAAAGTTTATGATAGCCATAAAAAAATGTGAAATTATGAATCCATTCGCTTTCATTTCCTGGCTTAAAATTAATCATAATAATTCACAAGGGCTTGTTTCTTTATTTACGTACCAAAGTACGTTACTTTTAAATTATTAATAAAATTATATTAATGTTTTTTGTGACTGATCAATGTCAGCGATTTTATTGTAAAATTAATTACCTATAGTAGTTTTTATCTTGAACAATTGTACCTGTGTCTTCCGTAGGTACATAGTACTTATGTACTTTCACACGGCATCTACAAGATTTGCAATAATCTACAGACATGTATTTAAATCATTAGTCCCACCTATAACTATACTTCTTCAACTGTATCTTCGGTGTAGCGCGATTCATCAGTAGCAACCATTGAAGACACCAATTTTTGTAATTCGTGAAGAAGTGATTGGTGACGAAGTTTCAGAATATAATTAATATTCGTTGTCAACTGGGTATTAGCTCTACGTCAAATAAGTACCGATATGTGAATTAGTATACTTATTGAAGACCGGATAAGGAATACTACTATCCGTTCCATCACAAACTTTGCGGATGTCACTCGAAAAGCTGCCACGCTTAAATGGAGCTCCATTTTGCTCCATTTGGACAGGACATATCAGTCGCATGTCAGATGACAAATGGGCCAAATTAACAACTCTATGGACCCCCTAAAATGGCAGACGACATCGCGACAGGCCGAGAAGGCGATGGCGGGATGAACTAGACACCTTCAAAAAGGCTTGGTTCCAGGAGGGCGAAGATAGGGACTTGTGGAAGAAGCGTGGGGAGGTCTTTGCCCTGCAGTGGGACGTCACAGGCTCAAAAAAAATATCACCGAACAACAAGCTATATAAAATAATTTTGTATAGCTTGTTGTTCGGTGGCATTTTGTGCGATTTGGATGATAGTAAGAGCGAGATTATAGCGCTTGGGCACAAATAGCACAGTGTCAAAAAAGACCTTTCTTTTTCAAGCCTAAAAGTAAAAATCTCTGGGCATTGCCTGGTAGTGCAGCGGTTTCTAGGGAGCTCAAATGACCTTGTCATCGAACACTGGGTACACAGCAAAAAAATTGTCTTTTTTGTGGAGCTGTTATTTGAAAGCACTCGTGTGCTGATTCAGCATGTGTGGTAAAACAGAATTTAGCGGCTATTTCCGTGTATCATTACATACGAAACTGCTAATCTCGCCAATTTCGAGATCTCGCGAGATTGGCTTCATAAACTCGCGAGATTTGCATTCCCTAATTATAATTCAGACAGGGCCGCGCCGACCCAATCCAGCGCCTGTATACGAAATCTATGAAGCGCCTTTTTGTTAGCCTAATGCTCCTGCTACACCTGCGTCTGCACGCGTCAATAAACGCGTTAATTTGGGAGCTAAGCAGATGTGGCCAACGTTTTAACGCGTTAAATTACAAATTGTTTATAAGAAAGTAATTTGAAAAATTAACGCATTACACCCGGCGCGCGGCGGCCCTATTGCCCCGGCGCCTGTATGCGCTGCGGCTGCGCACATTGCACAAATGGGAGGCTCGGCCCTGATACAGACCTATTTTGCTTTAAAAGCGTGACAGTTCTGTTTTATAATCATCTTGAGAGTATCCTGAATATAATTACTGTTGCGCACGAGAAAAGCTGGGTAGTGCAGCAGTTCGTTCTCTGTCTACGGCCCACCAAAAGGAGGGTTTACCTGTAGAGCAGAAACGTGCCTGTTTAAAAATACACACCCTATCTTTGCTATGCTTATAAATACCATAAAACAATACATTTTAAACGGTGTTTTATATAAGCCAGTCGTGCCGCAAGGGCCATACAGAAATATTATTCGATCATGACTGAAGAATAAATTGTCCACTACTATATAAATCATCTGCCATTTACATATTGATCACCGATCGCCATCGGTTTAAAATACGGAAATTACAGCTTACACGCATTATAAGTAGTTGTCAAGAAAATATGGCTATTGTAATTTCATTAGTAGAGGGAAGTCATTAGATGTGGGAATTACAGAAATACTATGTCATAACATGAATGTAATCTGATAATATTGTATATAATTTATTGTAATGAGTAAATAAACGCGGAAATGTAAAAATATTATAATGTAAGGACAACAATCTTGTTATGTACTCGGTACTCGAATACCGCATAATCTTGTGTAATGTTGTATGAAGATGACTAGGTTCAGAATAATGAAATTACTTACCTTATTTACTGATTACCGTTTCCATTTGCTTAGTATCTTGATATTGCATCGCATTGCTTTCGGAATGTGCAACATCTCCATTCCCCTGCGCTTTAAGCCAACATCAAAGAAGTCATCCGGCTACTTACTTTTAATACATTATTACGCGCAGATTTCTCATAGATTAGCATATGACTGAGAAGATCATGTCAGCTAAAATTATGTTTATTTTTGGTCGAAATTTGGCTACACGAAGAGATTTTATTTAAGAGAAAACATAAGTGTGAAATCTTCTTTTATCCAAAGATGTACATATGAGTTCACTATCAATTTAAATTACCTAAATATTATTCTTCAATTTTTTTTTATAGGCTCACGCCTGTATCCCCGAAGGAGGCAGAGGCAGAGGTGTAATATTACACCCACATTTCGCCATGAATTTTAGATCTTTATTATTCTTCAAAGATGGTTAAAATTAGTTGGTTATCTTCATATCATATGTGAATGGCGAACAATAATATCTCTTAATATATAAAATCCTTGCGTTACTGACTGACTGACAGTCACGCTACAGCCGACACTACGCGGCGCAAAAAGCTGAAATTTAGCATGTATGTTCCTTGGGGATCGTAGGGGTGCACTAAGACGGGATTTCCCGAAATTCCCACGGGATCGGGCAAAACGGGAAATTCGAAAATATGTGCGCGCAAAGCCGTCTAGTATCTTCATAAAACTTATAGCTTTTATAACACGCACTGCACGCACATTACAATTGGCAATATACCGCTACATATTGCAAATAATTAAAGTGGTTTCTTAATACCTCGTTTCTAAGGCCATTGGTACTTTATAGAATTGCAATGTCGCAAGTAATGAGATGTTACGCACTTTTTCCCATAAACCACTGAATGCAATAGTTGGGGCAATTTAATTATTTTGCCCCGCAACCATTAGGGCTATTGAATCATACTGCCCTGAATTATAATTAGGTACGTTTACTCCATTGTCGTATTTATGTGTATGGTGAAATTAAACCTTGCTCAAAGTAATTTAGGTTCTTTGTTAAAAAACGCTTTGGATAGCGAATACTAATTTCATTTAGATTTATAAAATTGTGTTATAATTTTTGCCATTATGACGCTTTGTAATTTGTAGGTACCTATAGCTTTTTTTAAACTTTAGTAGGTATTTTCAATAACATTTTATTAATAGTTCCAGGCTTCGATTTTGAGAATTTAATGAAAATATTTTAGCTATTTAACATTATGATAATCTCTATCTTGTCATTAATAATCAAAACAATATCTAATACTAAACCTTTTTCTGGACAGGTGAATTTGCGTCCAAAAGCTAAGTAAATAAGTACATAGTTTATCCCATTAACAAACAACTTTCACAATTGACATATAAAACGATCACTTCAATAAAAAAACAATTATTAACCTATAATTTCCTCAAGAGAAAATCCACATTAATAACTGTAAAACAATATTTATGAGTATGCGCTTTTGTTAACCTTCCCTCGTTATAGCCCATCAATTAAAACTTTGTAGAACATTAATCTCAATTTTAATTACTTTAGAGTATAACGACCTCTACGAATCAAAAACAAAAAAAATACCGTTATTGCTAATAAAGATGTACAAGTTTATACATTTGGACAAGTAAGGTCAAATCATGACTAAGAATGACCCGCAATTGATCGACCAAGCCAAGGGTCGCTGTACTCGAATATGGTTACAACAGTTAAGAATATATAAATAAACATTAGACATGTTATTTAAGATATATAAATAGGGAAAATTTCGAATAATGACTCAGTAAACATTTTTAGTTAGTTTAATACATAATTTGCAGAAGTGTTGTAATGTCACAAGATATTTAAATTGTTCTTTGTATCCTTTTTTACTTATAATGCCTAGATACCTACTGTATAATTCTAAGGCAGCGATAGCCTAGTGGAGATACCAACAGACTGCCATGCAGAAGGTATCGGGTTAGAATCCACGGCGCGCACCAATGACTTTTCGAAGTTAAGTGCGTTTTCAATTGTTAATTATCCATTGTCCCGTGCCTCAGAGAGCTCGTTAAACCGTCAGTCCCGGCTGTCATAAAGATCTTTGACAGTCGTTACGGGTAATCAGTACCCTCAAATAAACTGACACTGGTCTAAACCATGGAATATCGCTATCCCTTTGGGTTGCGGAGGGCAGACGGCAGTCGCTCTATGGAAAACTTGATATTCTGTCATATCTGGTTAGACCAGTAAGCGGACCAGGGCTCCAAGGCAAGGGTCTTGTATCATAGCCGGGACAACGCTAAGATGATATTGATGATTGAATAATTCTGTGATGCTGATGATTCTGTTGTACAAGACCACTACTTAAATAATCTCCATTGCAATTTCAATATATTTTTCTCCTGTTGCCCCAGAGACGATTAAAATATATGGATACACTACAAATTAAAACCGATTTCACTTAAATCTTATACTTTTATACTAATATATAAAGCTGAAGAGTTTGTTTGTTTGATTCATCATCATCATCATCATCATCAGCCTTTAACAGTCCACTGCTGGACTAGGCCTCTCCTTTAAAAGGAGAAATTGGCCTACTACACCACGCTGGCCAAACGGGTTGGTATAGGGTTTGTTTTAAGTTTTCCTTCTCTTACAGTGCTGTCCTCTGCATAATATGCTCCCTCTGTCGGCTCTTACGACACCCATGGGATGACATGGGGTGGTGACATTGGTGACAATCCGTATTCTTAATCCGTCACCACACGGACGGTTTGTTTGGTTGGTTGTGAAAAATTCTTCAGTGTTAGATAGCCCATTTATCAAGGAAGGCTATAGGCTATATAACATCGCGCTATGAGCGACGGGAGCGAAGCATCGTCTAGTGTTGTATAAAGCCTGTAAAACTGTAAAGCATCCATTTGCTTGCAATATATTATGTTCGTGCATAACAACAGAAGTCAATTTTTTGTTAAATTTATCTATCAAGAGAATTAACGCAACAGTGGAACAGGGTGAACTTTCATTGAAATCATTTCCAAACTAACTACTTTAGTTGACAATAATGTAATGGAATAAACTTTATTCTCAGATTATCAATAACTTGGTGGGTAGCAAATATAATACATAACAAATTCATAATATTCAAATGACTTGCGCAGTAGATGCTTTGAAAAGTGACTGGTAGCTTCGCATTGCCCAATAACAGCTATCAATCTAAATTAAACTAATATAATTAATAGTTTGATTTATTATTACGAATAAATAAATTGCTATTGTAAATCCATCTAATCAATTATATTGACAGTTCAATTGTGGGAAAAGAAAGGCCAAAGCTCGTAAATAAATCTTGCGTTTAATTGTATCGAGGTCAATTGATAATCAACACACTAGTGGACTTGTAAGTCCAAAGATTTAGAAGCCATTTTGACAAAAATATAGACATAAGTACTTTTAACTTTTATCACTGAAAAAGAATGTCTTCAATTCTTCCAATAGTAAAATTCTGTTAAGTATAGAATACATTATAATTAAAACAAAGCCATGGACTAAAATATAGATATCGGTTCGATATTTTTCTTTGACCGCTCATTCAACGAAAAACACAACGTTAATTCGAAAGTTACTAATTTAAATTAAACTACTTTTTACTAAGTTATCAACACTTTTTGCAGAGGTGTCATTTGAATAGGTATCCAAAGTGTCTCTCTCCGTAAAAGTGAAGTGATTTGATAACATTGGCAATGGTTCACGTTGCTATTCTAAAAAAATATCGGGCTTTATGCTAGATTTCTATCTCCTAATCTCGCTTAAAGAATGAAATGTAGGTAGTTAAGGTAACCCTATATAATAAATTCAGCAAAATTAGTTCTTCCTTCTATCTATTCTGTCACCCATAATTTGTAACCCCAGAGCACAGTGCTTCGTTATCATGATTATCAGGATATATATTTGGTTTTACGAGCATCAATCGCGAAATTTTCAAAAGAAAGGTCAAAAACTTTCTATTAGCCTCCTAAGAAAGACACTTTGGCATGGGTTACACTAACCGTGGTCAGAGATGAGGTTATAGGTATACGCGTTTATTAAGACCATTATAAAAATATTACCAACTACTTTCATACCCAAATCGCGAAATATGGCAAGCATTAATCCCCAGGTTGTCAAGCTTTTGAAAGAAACAAAACTGCAACTCAAATAAACATAATAAGTAACTTTATAATATTATTTCATAATTCTACCAATTTATGCATCTACAAGCATACTACCAAGATTACGCAGATACCTATGTACCAATTGCGGCGTAGCTGCGCCTAATGGTCTGTCATATAACAAATATTTCAATTCCAAAACTGCCCAGTTATATCATACAACACTAAAGATAGACATCTGTGTAACGAGTAGCATAGATCATCGTATAACGCGGTCAAAATCATTGTTTTTGGTCAACAGCCTAACACGCCTCCTACAGTGTTAAACAGAAAAAAAAATTATAAACACACATATCTTGTTTTACAAAATGAAATACCAATGGACTAATATTCAAATATTTGACAGTTGTTATAGGGAGTTAAGGTTGTGGTGGTGTCTAAGCAATAGGTAGAATATCGCTATCCCTTTGGATTGCGGAGGTCAAATGGCAGTCGCTCTGTGGAAAAGCTAACATTCTGTCGAATCCAATTAGACTAGTAAACGGACTCCGGGTTCCAAGACGAAATTCTCGGAAGCATCGACAATAACACTAGGAAGATGGTAATGATTTTTTTGTTTTCAATACATTTACAACAAACAATTTACGAAACATTCTTAATGTTGAGTCAAAATATTTAGATTGGCAGTCACCAGTTACGCCATACCATAATGTGAATTTTGTTGATTTGAACATCAAATATACCAGTAATATATTCAAATATCCATAATCCATATTCTTATACAAACAGATTGATTGATCAAGTCAAGATCTTAATATGCATAAACCATAAAATTTATGTGAAACATGAAACTGTCACGAAACAGTAAAAACGTTTTATTGCATGACCGGATTGTTTATTTACATTGAACACGTAGGGACAGCACGAAAGGGAAGACTAAGACGGACGTTCTCTGACCAGATCGGAGACATCCTTAAAGCAGAAAAGGTTAGAAGTACCTAAACAGAAGAGCATGCATGAGGAATTTTGTGGGAGTGAATGAAGCAAGAGATACATATATGTCAGGATCGTTGCAAATGGCGTGCCGTAGTCTCTGTCTACCCCTCCGGGAAACAGGCGTGAGTCTATGTATGTATGTATGAACACGTAAATTAACAATTAAATAATGTTAAAAACATATTCAAGCAATACAGTATAACTATTACTTATCATCAGTATAACAGTATTTTTGAAAACCAATAAAAAGTGCGTTGGAGCGTGATGCTGGCAACTATCCGATGGCCAATGATTCAGATTGAATAGCAAAGCCCTTGCCCTTGTAGAAAATCCGTTATTCCTTTACATACATTTTTTTTATTTATTTATATTAAGCACATCAACAGCATAATTACATTATTTCTTATGAATAATAACATTTTCAGTATTCGAATATTAAGTAACTACACAGATAACAGATATGCATGACATTTAACAAAATAATATCTATAATGTTAGGACTACATAAGTGCCAATAACAATATTTAAACTAGAGATCATAATTTAAAATTAAAACAAAAACAAATAAGGAATTGAACAAAGTAATGACAATCCAATAAAACAAGAACGAAAAAAATTTATGGTGCTTAAGTATTTGAGTTGGCTGTATTGTTTCGCATGCAATGTCTGTAAGATACAAATTTCATTGAAAAGACATCAATACTATCCACTGCCATAGACAGTTCATTATACAGCCTTGCCACGCGTGTGAGGGGCTGTTGAAAGTGGTATTTAAAGTAGGATAGGTATATCAAATGTACGAACGTGTAACGGATCACACGTGTATTAATCCTAAAGTTTAAGTTGCCTATCAATGGGCCATCTATAGTGCCGTTTATGATTTTGTACAGTACTAATAAATCAGAATGAACGCGCCTATCCTGTAAGCCTAACATGCAAAAGTGTTTCAACCTATCGGTGTATTGTGGAATCGTTTTACGGATACCAGTTTATCTAGTACTAGACCCGCGACTCCACTTGCGTTAATGGTACACCTAAAGCAGCAGTTAAACCTTGCTCAGGAGTCAGGAGTCTAGTTATCTATTGGTGAAAACCTTTCAAAAATTCGTGTGGTGGTTTTTGAGCTTATCGCGTTCGTATGACAGGGCGAAAAGGGAACTTCATCGTAAAATTAGATTAAAGATTTTAAACGCATGATCGCCAACACTACTGCTTTAGACTTGGAAAGGTTTCGCCAAAAATCACCTCAGCAAATAAACTTTTGTCTGATAGCTAGTCGTCAACACCAAGTGCTAAATGTATTGACATTTTGTAAGTACAAACAGTAATAAGAGTTCAATGCAGTCGTTAACTTGTAGGTCGTTAACAAGCAGTAAGTGCTTACATGCAAGAACAAAGCAATTGCTAGTTATAACAAACAATAATAATATAATAACATCGCGGAACATTACATAAAACTTTAGTCGTGACATCTTAAAGTGCAATTGCAAGTCTTTTGATATCACATTTCAAGCACCAAACTCTACATACGACAGTATGTAAGTACAGTTTGGTGATTTAAATGTGTCAATTAGAATATTCCAATAAATAATGACGAAATAGCAATTAAAACTGACATGTTGTATTGCAAATCTCCCTGTGTAAGTCTTAACCCTAACTTTCTCCTCTATGACCCGTGTGACATGGTTACAAAATACCTTTGCAGCAATTTTCCCTCCAAAAATATTGTTTTTGGAACATCTCCATGTTAGTGTGTCGGAGGTTAGGGGTCACTGGCGTACGGTTCGGTTATTATTAATACGTAATATGTAAAATTTTGTGTTGCAAACTGTATGACGAAAATTGATTCTAATTAAATATGGGCGATAATTGATCCGTAGGTATGTAAGTTACGTGGAAATTGTAAGCTCGTGAACATTTAGTGTGTTTCTCGTGTCGTTATAAAATAATATTGCACTTTTTTGTAATCTGAGGGCTTTGAATTTCGAATGATTTGAAATTGGAACTTCGTTATGAAAACGAAATATTTCGTTTAAGCTGCGCGTTCACCGGATCGGAATCGGAGCGTACGGAGCGGAAGGATTTGTTGCTTTGTATTAATTTCTATGAAACTGCGTGCACTGGATCGGCATTTCTGCGCCTGAGACCGGTATTTGTGCCGATGACGTCATCCGCAGTGAACGCTTCATACGGATTCCGAGCGTTTCAAGTTCTGACGTGTTTGCGACGTTAAACTGTAGGCAAAAATACTTATTAACGATGAACGACGATGTTTTAATTATTTTAGTGGAAAGGTATGAAGAACTTTATAATCTAAAACATGAACATTAACATAATCAACTTAGGAGAGACAATATTTGGGATGAAATTGGGCAAATAAAATCTATTGTCACCTTCTAATAAATCAGAATATAATGTATGATATTCTCCGAAAATTAATCTAATTACAAAAATATCCTCGTCACTATCCTTCTGCTTTAAAAATACCTAAATTGCCGATGCTGAATCCGAATGCAGTGGACGCACCCCATCGGCATTTTGTAAATGACGACGCTCCGTCCGCTCCTTACGCTCCGATTCCGATCCAGTGGACGCGCAGCTTTAATCTGTATCTTTAACTTTGATTGACTTTTTGAGCTCATGCACAGCAATAAGCCAATTATTTACAAGTTGATGGTATCATATACTTTTATGTAGGTACATAGGTTTAATTGACCAATAACTGAAAACATGCACGTTTTGGTGGTATCGCGTTGTACCAATACCGCCGACTATAAAATGAGCACCAAATAAGCTGTAGGTACAGCGGCTTAAAACGAAAAAGGCTTTGGTCTTTGTTAGGCACGGTGGGTCAATTCTCCAGACCCAAGTTTAATTGTTGAGATAGATACCCACTAACGAATTAAATAAACATTAAGCTCAATCATCATACTACATAAATTACTTACTAGATATACAACATACAAAGATCCCAAACACCAACCCGACCAACCGCCGCGCCGCTCTAAATTATCGGTTTATTTTAGTTCACCTACTTACCTGCTTGCCCATAATTGCCTTGAGAATGAACACAATTGAAACATAATTCAAACTGACAAGTGAAATCAATCTAGTCTGAATATTCCTATTTCAAATCGGCATATTTTTTAAGAAGGAAACATGAGGCGAATACCGCAAACCACAAACTATCGCTGGCCAGTATCAGCGTGTGATGCAACAGATTCGTTTTCATTTTCATTTACTATCAACCACACCACTTCTTTAACCGCATGTACCTGCATAGGATTGAAATGAACATGGAAGGGATAGTACTTCGAATATCAGATATTCACAGACCTCTGTGTAGGATTGAAATTAACACGTTGAAAGATTTTGCTTCGGGTATCAGATATTCATAGACCTCATATGCTCTAACTTCCTATTCAATATCATATTATTTTAAAGTTAAGTTTAAGTTTGGTTCGCTTTCAGTAATAAACGAAAGATTGAAAATATTCGTCACTATCATCATCAGCTCTCCGCAGTCACAGATTACTAAATAGTTAGTCCACTGCTACCTCTTCCGAAAGGAGGAATTGGCCTACTATACCACGCTGGCCAAACGGGTTGGTATAGGGTTTGTATCAAGTTTTCCTTCTCTTACAGTGCTGTTCTCCGCATAATATGCTCCCTCTGTCGGCTCTTACGTCACCCATGGGATGATATGGGGTGGTGACATTCCGTATTCTTAATCCGTCACCACACGGAATGCTCATCAATACATTATAAGAGTAATATTAAGGAAATATATGAACCAGTATTTTAACCTCAACTAGAATACATTTTAATCGATTTTAAGCTTTCGCGATTATAAAATAAAACATAGGTATTCATACCTTAAATAAGTTAATTGTACACGATTAAGACCCGCTAATTTATTTTGTATGATATAAAACACATTTTATTAGTTTGAAATGCGCTTTAAAAATCTATATAGACGTAATTTAGAGTCATCAATTTGTCATACCTAATAAAAATCCTCGCCAATTAATGTTCATCTAAATAGCAAAACACATATATTATGCGCATCATATCACTAATACAAACTACATATCGATGGCTTAGAATTAAAACCTCGGGAATGCAATTTAAGATTTATTTAAGCACATCGTCTGATGCTGCAGAGCGTGCTCGTCTACTGGCCGTGGAAGAGTGGGAGTCGGACCCCTGGCTTCAAGCACTGCCATCGTCCAACATGCTGGTCCATACTGAACGATACGACCTTCCGCATCGCCTGTTGACTCCGTTCAGGCGTGCCATGTGTTACTCCACATCGCTGTCGCTGTGGAGAGGCTGCCGATAGCCATGGTCACCATGGCCTGTCATACAGCAGAAGCGCAGGTCGTATTTCACGACACGGCAACCTTAATGACATTCTCCGTCGGGCTCTTTTCACCGCTGGCGTTCCAGCCCACCTTGAACATCAGGGCCTGGTACGCGATGATAGCAAAAGACCAGACGGTTTGTCTCTACTGCCATGGAAGTTGGGTAGGCCTTTGGTATGGGACGCAACGTGTGTCGATACCCTCGCGCCATCACATCTTCCTAGCACAGTGGGTTGTGCGGGCGCTGCTGCTGCTACAGCGGAGACCCTCAGACGGCGCAAATACGTAAACCTAGTATGGGATTACGAATTTGAGCCGTTTGGGGTTGAAACGTTGGGGCCATGTGGTCCAAGTGCGAGATCTCTTTTAAGAGACCTTTTAGTTAAGTCTTTTTATGCTTAGAATTGTAGGTTTCACATCCTAAAGTCTAATTTGATTTTCTGTAAGAACAAAATTTTACAGGAAACTTTTTTTGTGCCTTCTGAAAAGTTGCATATTTCGCAGTTACGAGATATTCACTATAATCCATCGATATTAGATTTGAAATGAAAGCTTTGATCGATAAAATAACGAGAATTTGTTGCAAGCTGCGGGTATCTTACAGAAAGAGATTATTTAGTGGGGCTCTACATCTTGTTACATCTATGAACCCTTAAGAAACCTCAACGATACCAATAGCCATAAGTTACGTAATATTTCCAGCATTTCCAAAAGATATTAACCACTACGTGCTTGTCTTCTTGAGCTAGTTAGGATTGCCTGATCTTATGTGTGTCTCATATTTATTAGCGACGCATGATATCACTAAACCAGCGAATGCATTCACGTAATCTCACGTAACTCACCGCACATTTCTAATAAGTAAGTAATTCCGTAAACTGGACGTTAACTGCTTTTATTGCGGCACAGATATTTTTATCTGCTATATAATATACCTAATTACCTACCTATACTATAGAAAATTCCCCATATTAAAGCATATACTATACTTTTCTGTAACTGTATTTCAAACAGATAAAAATATGCTATGAGAAAAAAAAACAGGTTATTGTCCATTGATTTAAATATATTATTGTCCCTTTTTACGCTTCCCGCTTTTTTATAAACCGTAATTTCAAATTCTACATTCTTTCAATGATGTTACTCTTCACTCTCCTTACCTCTATTTCTATCTTTATCCTCTTGGGATTAGTCCTTATTAAAGGAACCAAGCTAGTATTGCTATCTTTATCTAGGCTTGTCGCGACGTCGTTTGTCATTAAAACTGCGTCGTAAGAAGGTTCCTTCTGCAGTTCGACTGCAGTAGTTAAAAAAGTAACTTTTTCTTTATTTGTCGTGTGAGTGTGTGGCCAACTCTAGTGTCGGAGTTTTCAGACCGCCCGAAGGCCTCCTACATTGCCTAACCATTCTTGTCCTGAGTCAAGAACCGGGACCGACAGCTTCATGTGCCCGCGAAACGGTAGCGCTCTGATGTAAATGCCACACGCGGTAACCCATCCAGGTTGCAACCTGTGCTAGCGTTACTTAACTTTGCCGACCTACGGCTACGAGCGCTAATAAAAGAGCCACTGGTACCCCCCGTGAGCTTGAACTCAAGACCCTCTGCGTAGTAGTCTGTCAGTCCCTTAAATAAGCTATTGCTGGCTCAGACAACTACATACATATACACTTGACTCATTATTTAGAACTAATAGGCAGCGCCTGTGCTATTGTTACCTAACCGTTATACAGAGGGTTTAACACCGTCGAGTTATTTCACTGTTATCTAAACTTTCGTCTCTACGACCTATGACACGCTTATAAATACTTACAAAATATCGTTCGTCTCACACGCAATACTTCATGACATCCAAATCAATCATTTATTTTATTTTATTATTTTACTTTATTAGATTGGCTGATATAATGTACAATTGATCAAATGTTCTTAAAATGTTATGTAATTTATTTCGTTAACTTATGAGCGCATATTCTGTGGTTATAATGATTACATTTATTTTATTGTTTAAATTATGATACAGTGTTCTTTTATTAGAAAAATGCATTCGTTGATTAAGAAATAGGTATTTTTCGCTCGTCTAATTTATACCTATTTCTTAATCAATGAATGCATTTTTATGATAAAAGACCACTGTAACAAAGGAATACTGGATATTTCGTTGCAATCTTGAAATCGATTATATGTCGTTTCAATGATAATATATATGTAGCAGTTACATAGCAAATACTTGTAGCCAATATTTTCATTTAGCTTTTTTTTTAATTTTTCATTTTTGTTAAAAGACGACAACATTAGGACTAAATCCTGTGTCGCGGGGAACTTTACAAACATACAACTAACGGACACAATGAACAACCAGACTCGAAACAACAATTTATGAATCACACAAAGTGTTGTCTCGTGTGGGGATCGAACCCACAACACTTCGGCACAGTGTCAAGCGGTGAGGCGGCTGCTTAAACCACTACGCCAACCGTGCAGTCAATATAGCAATAAACTTAAGAGAGACAACACATAGGTATCACACAATAAATCCTGTGTCGCGGGGGACTTTACAAACATTCAATCTATGGACACGAACTTGAGCCAACAAATAGCGGGTTCAACCAAAGTATTATATCTTATACTAATATATGAAATGAAATTAAAAAACTGAAATGAAATGAAATGAAAATGAAAAAAATATATAAAGCTGAAGAGTTTGTTTTTTTGGTTGAACGCGCTAATCTCAGGAACTACCGATCCGATTTGAAAAATTATTTCATTGTTAGATAGGTAATTTATCGAGGAAGGCTATAGGCTATATAACATCACGCTCAGAGCCACGGGAGCGGAGCAGTAGCCTTAAATAACGCGGGTGTAACCGCGGGCATCATGTAGTTACTTTATATGCTAACTAGTGAAGTAGTGACCCGCCCCAGCTTCGCACGGGTGCCAAATTATACATATAAACCTTCCTCTTGAATCACTCTATCCATTACAAAAAGCCGCTTCAAAATGCGTTGCATAGTTTTAAAGATTTAAGTATACATAGAGACAGACAGACAGATTGCAGGTGACAGAGATGAGAATGTTACGATGGATGTGTGGAGTGACAAGAATGGACAGAATTAGGAATGATTACGTTAGAGGTAGTATGAAAGTGGCGACCATAGATGAAAAGGTAAAAGGGAGTCGATTGGCCTGATATGGACATGTTATGCGGAGAAATGAGATGGATGTAGGTAAAAAGTGATGAATACGCATGAAGAAGGACGAAAAGGGAGAGGACGGCCAAGAAAAAGATGGATGGACTGTGTGAGGACGGATATGAAAGAGAAAGAGGTAAACGATCGGATGACTGGTGACAGAGAAGTATAGAAGCGAAGGACATACTGCGCCGAAATTCGGACCAGGGCAAGACAATGATGATAAGGGACAGACAGAAAGAAGACAGACTTCGTTATACTAAGTGATAAAGATAGCTCACCTACTATTACGTAAAATGCACAAAGAGGAGTACATCTGAACTTATTACCTATACCATAAATACATAAGTACCAACTTCTTACACAACAATATCATAAACAAGGTACTTGTAGAACAGGAAGGATCAGACTTGAAATGACATAAAAGGAGCTTAACATAACAAGCTTAGGCACACATGACGCCTAGCTTTAATTTGAACGACACGAATCTACTATACATGTGCTAATCTGTATAGGTAAATTTATAGGATTTTGATCACGACATTGTATAACAATTTACAATTGCAATCACGATAAGGACCTACGTCATCGCTACTTTAAATATTCACACTGAATAAAACGTACCTATATCTGTGTGACAACTATCAATGCCACGGAAAAGGCGTGGTTGTTACTTGTTACCCTACAATAAACCTTCTTAATAAACCTACGTTACAGTCCTAGCAACAGTAAAAAAATAATCGAGCTTTACGATGTTTTACTGAAAAATATTGGCTAGTCGGAGTCAAAAGCATTCAAACATCAAGATTAATTACTTTTCTAGCAGCAATTACCACCAACTACGCCATTTTAACAGTCAACTTTTCATTTCTTATGGGCGCTGTGTAGACAAACTTTCTGTGACCCAAATTGCCGCTTGGCGGCGTGGCAGTCGCGCTGTGATAGTTGTCTCTATGGGTGCAAGAGAGACGAACTGACGACACCCGCCAAATCGCCATTGGAATCGGCACACGAAATCCTTAAGAAATGCGCTTCTATTATGTAAATCTGTATTCATTGCTAAACGTAAGGATTTTTTTTAAACTAAGTTTGTCGCCTATTATAGCCACAGATTATAGGAATGTCACTTTATGTTGCTCAAACCTCAGAAGCTTGAACAAAATTACCAATCGATTTAAACTTATTGGTTTAGTACTTTTGGTGCTTTAGTGTCAAACACAGCTCTACAATAGCTCTTTATTTTAACTTTGCCGTATTCGTATAAATTAGCCACTGTCTTTTAAGCAACGTCATAAATCATCTCTGTCGACACCGCAAATATAATTTTACATTCAATTAAAATATAAATCAATTACAAATAATAATAAAAAGCGGAGATGATGATGTATTTCCGGCTGGAAAAGGTGCACATAATATTGTAATCGAATCATACGAGAAATAAATAAGTAAAACCATTTAATTAAGTTGCCATAATTGGATTCCAACTTCTACATTATAATTTCTTCATCTCATAATGAAGAACCCGCGCCTAATAATTTGTTCTTATTAGGTAGGAGGTTGTCTTTAAAAGTTTACATTTATGAAAATGCAAATTTCCTAAATGGGTAAACGGAGACTTAGCGTAGGTACTTTCTAGTTGTAATCTTACTTCAAGCACTATCTTTAAAATGATCGACACATCTCTTCCTACACTAATTTTGTCTGAATGTCGTTAATTTAGACAAAAAACGTAAATTTCACTCCTAAATATATAGGTATGAGACGTTATTTACTCATAGTCTATTCACAGAAAATTATTTATACTGTAATAATACTTATTTGTCATACAAAAATTAAACATGTACCTATGTATGTACGTTGCATCAGAACTACACATCTAGACAGCGTTGCCAACTCTACGTCTTTTTACGTAGATCTACGTATTTTGGACCCTTCTCGCGAACCTACGTACTTCAGGCCCCGAATCTACGTATTTTACAGCAAATGACCAAATTAGCAAAATAACGAGATTTTACTAAGAAATAAGCATTATTAAACACAAACCACACGTAATAATGGACGTTTATAATACTTTGTTGCATGTTTATTCGTACTCAATTAGTTTAACAAGTACAAACTAAAAACATATCGATCAATTTAAGTCAATAATATTTGCTCACACACTCGAATCGATGTTTGAAACACTCGTTTTACAATTTTTTACTCCCTTTATCTAGTATATTATTAAAAAGTACGTAGATCTACGTACTTTTTAACTCCGATCTACGTATTTTTGAAAATCAGTGTTGGCAACACTGCATCTAGAGGTGGAAGTATACAAACTAATAAGTGGCATGCCACTATGATTGCTGGATATGTGTCGCAACAATAAACACTTTTACTCGTATTGTATTGAGTCACTTGTCGTAACAATCGCGAATTTCTCTCATACATAGTCAGTAGAACGAAACCAAGTTCACAATATGTCCCTTTTGCATCACCATGACTATATTAATAGTCTAGAAATCATATAAAATCAATTATTACAGGGATTATTTATACAGGAACATTAATCATACAAACGACCGTATAATGTCAAATTATAGCATCAATGACTTATACTACATTTTTTTGTAAATTTATGTATAAGTTGTTGCTGTTATGTTATGTTTTAATCCTTGTGCTTACTATTTACAACAATATAATTTTATGTAGATAATTTATTTAAGTACATAAATTATTTAACCTGTGAAACCATAAAAGTATGTGAAAATAGGTTTGTGTGTAGTAATAAGCTGAATTTTATATCATTCGCATCGTACATAAAGCTTACGAGATCATGTTCTTGTATAGAATATAGAGTCCCAAGTTTGTTGAACTTTTGCCAAATAGCTTTTTCATAAAGCTGAACAAAGTTCTTTGGTTTTAGTATTAACATGCTGATCTCAGGAATGAATCAGGAATGACTAATCTGATTTGAAAATCGCTGTGCAGTTGACAGCCCCATTAAGAGAGAACGGCTATGTGATATCTCAAAATAAGATCCTATCAATGACGAAATAAACTACATCAATGACTACAACACTGAAATGATCTAATAAAATAATAAAGGCGCCGCTATTCTTGTCATACTTATTACGTAGGTATAATATATTCATACAAATCATACAGGAAATATGTACTGAGTTTCAACTACACACTTTATGTAAAATGTCGTCGAATTAATTAAACGTGTAACAGCAGAGGCTTGTCAAAAAACATTCTTTTATCACCAATTTTTGATTTAAATATTAAAATATCCTGTTTACCTGCAGAACAATAACTACGACTACTTTTCTTGAAATTAATTTACCATGGCCATGCTACTACATGACGAACATGATACTACCATAACTAACTTCTCTTTTTGTTTGTTTCAGATGACACCAGGGACCTCACAGCTGAATCATCAGAAATCATATCAGAAGCAGTGGCACCCCCGCCGGGGCTAGCACACAAGTACCAAGAACCAGTAGCAGCCGCCACAGATGACCACACGGACCACTCCATAGAGCTCGTTGGCGGGTCACAGACTTTCTTCCCCACCTTCGCAAATTTATTTGAATCACGTCAGCAAAACAACTTTAGACTTGGTTTCAACAACCAAGAAGGCGCCTACAGTCAAAGGCCGAATTCTTATAGATCTCTATTAAACTATCCACTATTCGGAGGCTACAGAAATATAGATAATTTCGCCAAACAGAGTACACCCACCGCTGCACCGCTTGTTGAAGCAAGCTCCAGCTTACTCGGCTCAGGAAACTTTGGCATTATCAGAGGCGGCACTTTCTTTGCACAAAACGACGAAGACGAATTTGGCGATGGATTTAACTACTACAACAATGGACACGGCAGGCCTTCATACGAACTTGGATACATTGCCAATCCCCGACCCAACTACAACCAAGATCAGTTTGCAAACTTCAGAGATTTCGCTGACATCAACACACCCTCCAATTCCGCTTATTCCCACTATGTCGTAGTGTATGCTAATAAAAACGGGACATTGCAGGACGAAATCAGCGAAGAATCAAGAAGAGTATTATCGAAACCTAAGAATATTATTGAGACATTAGAGCGTATTGATAAAACGACCACAACGAATGCACCTAAATTATCAAAATCTAAAGCCAAATTGGCAGCAACAAAACAGAAAATGTTGAACAAAAAAGAGCAATGGAAGAAAACAAATTCAAAGTTCGTAAGCCCTAAACATGACCCGGAAGAACCTTTATTAGCATTAAGTTAAATTTAGTGAAAATACAAAGACTTGCGTTATGTAAGTGATTAAAGTACCAGAGAAGGTGTATTGTGTGATATGCGTCGTCACACTCCGAGTGTCGAGAAGTGGTTGTTGTCTAAATTTAATTATTATGTAGATAAGCTGTTGATGGACAAATTGTGTAAGTGGTACCGAGCGATGCACTGAGGTGACGAATGGAAGCGTGTTTGTTATTGTATAAATATTAATGATGAATAATAAATTAATTTTTAAATATGTCTACAGGATTCCTTTTATTTTACCCCTTTATAAAAATAAGTCTGAAACAACATCGCTACAACATGCAGTATTATTAATTAATTGTACATAATTGCATCTAAAATAATCGAGATGAAGAAATGTAGACGTTTAGAGGTAGCAGGTATTCTGGCTAATGGCTAACATCACTTCATCATCATCCTCTTAGCGTTATACTAGTTTCAACTTGGGGTCCGCTTATTAGTCTAACCGGATTTAGCTTAATATTAGCTTTTCCACAGTGCGAATACCTGTCTGACCTCCGCAACCGATAGCTATATTCCGTGTTTAGACTACTTTCAGTTTATTCAGAGGTACTAACGTCCTATAAGGACTGTCAAAGCCGTTCATGACAGCCGGGACCAAAGGCTAAATATGCTCTCTGAGGCACGGGGCAAGCCATAATTAACAATTCAATACTCACTCCGAAAAGGTGGTGCTCTCCGTGGTTTCGAACCCGATAGCTTTGCATGGCAGTCTGTTGGTATCTCCACTAGGCTATCGTTGCCCAGAAAAAAGATCACTCAATATTAGAATGAAAGCCTGCTCCGAGAAAAGTACGTGAAGCTTTCGGTCAAGTCTGCCACAATAATTGTTGACTGTCGGTACGAGAAGCCAATTTCCCCAACATATACCTAATGTAGGTACTCGTATGTATGCGGTATGTATGTAAAAAGCGGCGATATCACAGGTGCACGTAACGGACTGCCGAGACGATGGTCTCGAGTTTGATCCTCAGGTACCCCGGGCACAAAGCTCTGACTTTTCGAAGTTATGTGTGTATTATAAATTAATTATCGCCCGCTTAATGATGTGCCCGGTAGATGGCAATAGGCTCGCCTCCTGTTACATTGGAACCGAAACATAACTTGCAAAGTGTGGGCACAGCGGTGTCGAGCTTAGTGGAGCTGTGCCGGGTGAAGCGAGGCTGTGCGGTGTAGAGCGGGGATGCGCGCGGTAGAGTGGGGTTGCGCGGGGTGCAGCAGGGCTGAGAGGGGTAACGCGACGTCAGGCGCGGTCCGCGCGGTAGTTTGTTTGTAGTAGTAGTTGAGACACCGTACTGACTGAAAACAAAATGTATTCACAGCTCCGTTCAGCTCATATCTACTTCACAGCTCCGCTCCGCTAGACGGAGAGTAGCGATCGATAGAGACCGCTAGGGGGCGCATTTAGAAAATGTATGGAAATTGTTCCCGTCGACTAGGCTATCGTCCACCGTGACGATCGAGTGCAAACTCGTACTAGACCCTGGTCCGCCCCGGTCGTCTCAGCTCCGCTCGGCTCCTCTTAAACCAGCCACATAGCCCAGCCCTGCACCGCTCATCTTTGCGCAGCTTTAGTGGAAACACCTACCTATTTACACGGCTCTGCTCCGCGCGCAACTCCGCTTCTGTGGAAACGCACCCTAAGCGTATTAAAACACTGTCTTTAACTAGGACGGGACGCATGGAAGACATTCAACCTTTTGCACGACCATTTCAAACTTCTCACTATTTCAGCGAGATTTCGATTTTGAAACTAAGCTTTTGTTACTGGCACTGCCTGGATATTCTTGGGATTGACAGTATGAGTTACAAGACGAGGGTTGAACCTGGTTAGGGAAGGATTTATTGCTTGAGCCCCGTTTGGCTCCTTACCTCCCCCTGAGCCGTCTGCGCTGCGGCGTAGGTACCTACTTACACGCTGCGATTTCTATATTCATCGAACGACTACGCTCGACATTTACAAAATAAAGAAATTTTACACAAGACATTCTATGTCGCGGGGAACTTACAAACATAACCTACCTACAACTCACGGACACAATTAATACCCAGACTCAAAACAATAACTTATGGATCATACAAAGTGTTGTCTTTTGCGGGGATCGAACCCTACCTAAGCACTTGACGCAGTGTCAAACAACGAGGCGGCTGCTTAAACCACTACGCCAACCGTGCCACGACATAGAGCGAAAAATTGGGAAAACAGTTGAGAGGGGGCGCCATTGTTAACATTTACCCCGGTTCGAAAAAACGTAGATCCGACTGCTAGCAACTATGGATATGACGACCACAGATTAAATTCGATGCGTTGAGCTGAGCCGAGGGTCTAGTACGAGTTTGCACTCGATCGTCAATATCGAGGAGAGCTAGTCGACGGGAACAATTTCCATACATTTTCTAAATGCGCCCCCTAGCGGTCTCTATCGATCGCTACTCACCGTTAGAGGCGCCTTTGGAAAATGTATGGAAATTGTTCCCGTCGACTAGCTCTCCTCGATCGTGACAATCGAGTGCAAAACTCATACTAGACCCTCTGAGCATTAAAAAAAACTTAGTTCAAAGCTTACCTACCCAATCAAAGCGACTTTAAATGAGTTGGGGCTCTCTAGCGGCTAATAGCGGCACTAAGAACTTTAGTGTAACGCCATCTAGTCTAAACTTGAAAGACTAGATGCTCTCAAAAGTGAAGTGGTGCTTAAATAGTGATGCAATTTTTTTTCTAGATGGCACTACATAGTCGTAGCGAAATTAAATATTGCAATTAAAATATATAAAAACGTAAACAGTAATTATTACTAATTAGAGCTGGTAAATTTATCACTTGATCAAATATTTTAATTATAGAAAATGCTTACAATTAATAATTCATAGTTTTTTAATGTTACTAGTATAAAAATAGTCCATAGACAAACTATGACAACAATTTAGAAAAAATCTATTCAAAGTCTATGGTAAAATGTGCAGAAAACCGATGGACGTGAAATGAATTAGGTACCTATTCTTGTAATGAATTTAGCATGAATACTCTAATGAACAACCCAAATCTTCACGTATCTGATGTTTAGTCTTCAAAGTGTTAACAGAGTGTAATAATTTGTGCAAATACTGTGTAAAATATTTTAACCACCATGTATTCCGGCAAGGATGCCGCAAATACTGCGTATCCCACGCAGTGGGCTTTGAATCCCACGGCTTATCAAAATGTTGATACTAGTCAAGTTGACTGGGCAGCTTTAGCTCAACAATGGATCGCTATGAAGGAGGCTGCGGCCATAGTGGCGGCGCCTCCCGGACCATCTTCGAAGGCGGAAGAAGAAGGCGAAGCTCCTATGGAAGTTGAGAATCCGGACACCAACTCAGACGGACCAATACCGGCGGGTGCTGAATGGAACTCATCCACAAACTCATGGGGCGGATGGAACGGTCAATGGGGTATGTTACAATATACGAATTTGCATACATTGCTATAACCATATTTTTTTACAAACTCTAATGATACATCATTTTTCTGGGGACCCAAGTCAAAGATCATCATCTAATGCATAGGTGAAGTTTAGTACCTAATATTTCTCATAAGTTGTACATGCAATATCACATATTATGAATTCTCTACGATAACTATGATAACCGCAGTTTCTAAGACATTATGAAAAGGAATAATTTTAAAATAAGTAATCAGTGATTTTCACTGATGAAAATTTCCTAACGTCTCGTTGGCTTATCCTAAGGACTACTGTAATAAAATATGACAGGTGTAACATGCTTTGAATTCATATTATTTTATGCAGAGAACTCCTAATTTATCTCCGTCAATTCATTAAAATTTTGATGGTACCTATATTGATATGATTTTGGTATGATGTCCTTATGGGACTCTTGACTGCTAATGATCAGGTAACATGGAGTCAATAAGAAAGGCAAGAATAAAAAGATTTCCCTGTCTGCCTGATTCATCAATGCTTTAACTTTTATAATCAATAGTATAATAATAATGAGTTGTTAGGCTCCATTCACTCTTCACCCTATTACTAGTCAACCAAGCCAACTAGACGAATGTCAACGTGACAAAATTCAACATAATTCAATTATTTATAATCCAGAAATTCCTAGTACCGATTGCAGGCGCATTGTATGTTCACACGCAGCGTTCGCATGTTAGGATAAATAATTTCTGGATTATGATTGTTGAATTATGTTGAATTTTGTCACATTGACATTCGTCTAGTTGGCTTGGTCGACTAGTATAGTCCACTACTGGACTTAAGTCTCTATGCTTGCTTCAAGGTAGCACTGTGAATCAATAGGAGATTTTGGCCTTCTGTACTACCATGGTCAGACAGATTGGCATAGGGTTTGATGTAGATTTTCTGTCTCTCCTGCAAGATACTAAATGATTAGTGTATTTTCCTTAATCACTTCATATACAGTATGAATGGGGTGGTAGTGTCACATTGTATTAATTTCTGAGAAATTAAATTGCAGGATTAACAGTTTCGTATCTGTTTCTGTCTGAGAAAAGAGAAAATGTACAGTATTGGTGTTTTTATAAATACACTCTAAAAGTCTAAACACAGTAAATTGTAGATTGAGCGTTTTACTTGTATCTGTAATATCACATCCATAAGCAGTTGTTAGCATATCAATGATTTCTCAGTGGTTAATGTCTCATTTGTCAACCTATAACCCTAAGCACTCAAATAGTAGATCTGCTACTAAATTGAAGTTTAATCACACTTGATAGCTTTATTAGATTATCAACCGTAACTGATAAGGATTTAACCTCTATTGCTTATCTTTTCACACTTATAACTACGAGTTTATAGGTTCTAAGTTATGGTTTGAATTTTATTACTGTTCATTTATTTACATAAACTACCATTTAAATGACATAAATGTTGTGTTTAATGGATTACACTAACGCAATGCACACATGCATAGTAAAAAGCATTATGCCTCTTATTCATGATTTTTCACAGTGAAGAACTAAAGTGGATTATGATGTGTAGGTCATCTGATTTGAATGTGTAGTTATAGAATCTTGTAGATGTACATTGACACAATATGGCACAGCTGACAGGTGACTGAGTAAGAGACATCTCACAGCATACATTGCCAAGTGAGATAAGCTTCTCTAACTCTCATCATCAGCCTTTAACAGTCCACTACTGGACTAGGCGTCTCCTTTGTAAGGAGGAATTGGCCTACTATACCACGCTGGCCAAACAGGTTGGCATAGGGTTTGTATTAAGTTTTACAGTGCTGTTCTATGCATAATGGAGAGGGAGCATTCTCTCTGTCGGCTCTTAGGACACCCATGGGATGATATAGGGTGGTGACAATCCGTATTCTTAATCCGTCACCACATGGACACAAGTCTCTAACTCTAGCGATCTCTGATGTTTTTATACTTATAGATAGCTTTACCTGTATTCCCTTGAAGACTAACAGTTTCAACCCATATTTGCCAAAGGCATGTTATAGATAACATACCAGATATACCTACCTTTAACATAGAACATACCTCAATAGAGAAACAAATAAAATAATTTGAAATTGATATAAAAATCACATTTCCAAAATGATTAACTAGTATACCTGCATCTGGGATAGACTAATAGCTTTATTATTTTTATTAATGTAAATACAAAGAAGACAAGCCAATCCCAGTAAACATCCTGCTTGTGACATACCCACTGAAGTACCACCTGCCAGAATTACATTATATAGTATTTTCAAACCATCCGGGCTTTTAAATTTGTCCAATAGTTAAGGCAAAGTTAGATGACACTAAATACCTACAGAAAAATTATATAATTATGTTAAGATAAACCATAAACCTTAATAAAGTATTACATTTAACTTTCAAGGTTGGGGCTGGTCAGGCTCCGGTCCTGTGGACCCCAAAATGGCCTCAGATCCAGCAATGGGCATTCCATCAATGATAGATGGATATGTACCATCAGATGCAGCTGCAACAATGCCAGGGTAAGTAAGCACATTTTGAATATATTGCAGCATTTCAGATTTTTAAATACATGGTTGTTTTCTCTCATCTTTTTCAACTAGGTCAGAATATATACAATCCACTTCTTACTGCAGAGAGGAGAGACATGATAAAGTCCTTAAACCTATGTATCCTTCTCTGGTGCTCCAGCTTACAACCAAATCAGAGCATTGTAGTTATAGAAGTATAGATAATGTGTGTTATATCAACTTGAGGTATAAATAAACAAGTTGGCGCTGGACCAGCTTGAAAAAAAATCCCTTAGCTTGCTCATGATGACCTAGAATCGTAATAAATGATGTAGAATCATACTTTGGTGTAAATAATGTGTAATGTTGCTATCCCTGTAGGTTGCAGAGGTTAGTCTGCAGTTGCTCTGCTGAACAGCTGATATTCTGTATATTATAGGCCATAGGCTTATCTACCTTCAAATCTTACAGCTAGGTCTACATTATCGGCGAAATTACGAACAAAGTAATATTCCTTTAGTGTGTAATCTTCACAAGTAGCCCCATGGCTGATAAATATTCCATGTTTCATAGCTATTATACTTTGATAATAGCGTGCGGGTTATGCCTGCTATGTAGGACACACAAACACCATAATTTAAACTCAAGGGTGTCACAAGACCCATCACCAAGCCGAAGTCTACTCGTTGTGGACATCATGCCAAGTCATACTAAGCAAAAATAATACCTGGGAAACGATTTTTTTTTTTTTGAGTTTTCACATTTTTTAAACCGCAATTAAAAGCGCGCGCGTGCAATGCTTGAAATACTTACTTATCCATGGGGTTATAGGGCATCTAAAGAACATATTGGCGGGGTAAATGCATCGATTTTGTGCCTTATTAGAAATAATCCATACTAACTTTGACCTTCAATATCTCCTGAACCAGTAATTTCCCAGGTATGGTGCCGAAGTAAAATATTTTCATAGTGATTGGTACAACATGGGATTTCAGTTTTCGTTAAGGGTCTTTTTACATCCTGTATATTATGAAATCTTATTTACGTATTTCACAGTAATGATACTTTTTTTTTATTATAACGTGATTTAAAGAAAGCTTTATAGTATAGGACATATTCTGCTCTAGAGATTATCCTGGAGTTGCTTGTTGAGAGTGCAGTCATGTAAGAATTTTAAGCAGAGATTGTATAGAAATTGTTAATGTTATAGCTGCTTCATTTACCTATATTATAATAACAAAACCCACCAACTTCTCTATCACTGTAATAAAAATTTATTTGCAGTCATTACAATAGCAATACTTCAAGGACTACACAAATGGCATAATTTCCATGTGGCACAAGATTTGTGTTTCATAATTTTATTTCAAGTTTGTGTATTATTATTGATTGAATGTTCACAAACATCAGTCTGTGAATACAGGTTTTACTCTTAGTTTATTCCTAGTTGTTTTTTTTTTTCTTATAATCGGATGTTGCTGTAGTACTGTGTAAAGTAATGTACTTTGATGTGAATGTAATCATTCAATTTACTACAGTCTGCAGACATTCGTCGACATAAAGACATATTTATTTCTGCATTTTGGTTGTTTACAACACTTATACATGTCAATACCCTATTCTAGATGAAGCCGGCTTTTCCTAGCTAAATGACTTCTTGAGAAGAAAGGCCGAAACAAACTCAGAGTCATTGTTTTTTTTGTCACTTCAATTTCTTTAGTCTTTTCTTCATCTTTTAAAGTCCAGACAAAAAAGGGTTTAGTATGCAAGTACAATGCAGGAAATTATCTGACGCTTTTGACTGACTCGGCCCACTGATGGCCCGCATTCAACAGCAATCGACCTTGAGAAGAGCTAGCTACTACAGAGTGGCGCAAAAGTATATATTAGGAATATACCCTATAGGAATTCCTTATTTTTTTTTATGACATCTACTGTCATTCTGATATTGAAAATGTTGTCAAATGTAAAATTCACTAAAAATAATCATGGACCGCTTTACTCTCCAAGAACGTGGAATAATCGCGTCATAAACCTCAATGTTGAAGAGGATAATTTGTCTTCAAAATTGATTATGAGTGACGAAGCGCATTTCCATCTCTCGGGGCGTGTCAATAAGCAGGATACTCGCTTCAGGGGCACTGAAAATCCGCGCATTATTCAACAAACACCTTTACATCCACTAAAAGTAACTGTATGGTGTGGCGTCCAGACTTCTTTCTTTGGGATCTTTTCTTTTATTTGAAATCTCGGGTGTATGTGAATAAACCACAGACTCGCGCAGCTTTCAAAGAAAACATACACAAAGAAATAAGAAACATATCGCAGGAAGTGTTACGGTATATAACTAGTTATGGAAAATGTCATAAATAGGGCTCAAATGTGCTTCAACTCTGTAGTTCTACATTTAATAGACATCATATTTATTATATTGGGTGCATAGGGCTCCCACCAAGAACTTAGGGTCCCAAGCCAACCTCACCTGCAAGTGGTGCACCTGCCGATCAACGGACGAGGCTCTGGCAAACAAAATATCCCGATTAGCGGCAATAGGCTCGCCGTGGGATCAAAACACTGGCGAAAAGTGGGCGTTTAATATGCCTCTGCCTACCCCTTCGGGGAAACAGGCGTGAGTCTATGTATATGTATGTATAATTAAATAATACTGCAAATAAATTTCATGGCACAAATATGTATATAGTTTTCTAATTTAGAAACTAAGTTGTAGCTGAACCAAATAGGGTCATTACTTTTGCGTAAGGCGGCCAACTTTCTGAAAATTTAATGTGGGACTCTTGGTAAATAGATAGAGTTGGAGGAGGGGGGAGGGGGGAGTGTAGTATAGAAACACAAAACTTAGTTAGGTACATACAAGTATTTTATTTTTAAAATCATATTTATCACTAGAGTGACACTTTTTAACAAGCTCAGGATTTTTATTGAGAATGTTATAAAAAACTTTGCAACTGCCCATATTAAATGTAAGTACAAGCAGAGCCTATAGTGTTTCCACTTTTAGTGACGATTTTTCAGACGTCCACAGAGTAGGTATTCATCAAAGAAAATACGATAACTAGGTAGGTATATGTATAGGTTCCGTTGCATTTGTTACACCGCCGCACTTCCGAAGGAGTGTGACACTTTTGCAGGCGAACGGAAATTATTTTTGTAAACCTTCAGTGAATTTACAAGTTTACTTTTTCACTGTCGGCGGCATTGTTAAATTAACGAAAGTAATAAAATAAAAACATAAAGCAAAAATCAATAATATAACCGTAGTATCCCCTAAGTAGTCTGTGAATATAACCTATGTACATGCGTGTACTAATGTCTAACTTTTATGCTACTGCTACACCTGCGTTAGCGTTAACGTTAATGGCAATGACCTAGATATAACGCGTTAAAAAACTCGCATTGGAAACATCGATTGGAAATTTGTGATTTAACGCGTTAAAACGTTGGCCACATCTACATGTGGCCAACGTTTTAACGCGTTTTAGACGCCTAAATTAGCGCGCTAATTGAAGCGTTAAGACGCAGGTGTAGCAGGAGTATTAAAATCAAAACAATTCAATCACGCGCGCGCCCCTATCCCGCTCTTGCGCTTCATGTGTTCAGTAGAGAGAAAGAGAGAGAACGAGATTACACGCAATACGCTTGCCACACACACACACAACGCTTTAGGAATGGGACATGGGAGTCATGGGACTGCTCTATGCGCTGTTGTTCATGCGCGTGTGTGGGTGTTGTGTTAGTTAGTGTGCTAGAAAAATAGGCATGCGGGACATGCGGGACGCATACAACATTTTACGGGACTATTTTCCTAATTATTTCAAAACGGGATTTCATCCAGAATTACGGGACGGTCCCGCAGAATACGGGACGGTTGGCCGCCTTACTTTTGCGCCACCCGGTAGCTATGCAGAAGTACAGTAAACACAGTCCTAGACTCATTCTTCACAGGTCTGTTAAAGTACACATGTTTTTCGCCTGAACACTCTTGTTTGCTTCTGTAAGCTATGAATAGGCAGTACTATAAAAATAATATCTGTTTTCTGCAAGCGGGCTCAAGAATAAAAATAATAATAGAGCTTAATAACAAAGAACAATATCATCATAATTATACTGCACAAACATGAATATAATGGCAATTGAATAGAATTATTATGTTAATTCTATTGAAATTAATGTTCAATGAAAATCAATGCCTACTTATTTTAACCGATTTTTCACAGCTTTTCTATTTATTTAAGTAATAATTTCATTCAGGTAATATTCACTTGTAGATGGAAAACACATCAAAGAGATGTTAGTGACATACTGCCTTGAAAATATTGATGTAAAATGGCAGCATCTACATTCAGCATTATCATTTATCACCTATCATCCTTTGTTTTGTGTGTCACTGCTGGACACAGGCCTCCCCCAAGGCTCTCCACCACGTAGATTGATCTTGAACCAACCACATCTAATATGACTAGAGGATGCCAGCAGCTACGCCTGCATTTTTTTTTTAATTTACCCGTTTTGGCCGATCCCGTGGGAATTTCGGGAAATCCCTTCTTAGTGCACCCTTACAGTCCCCAAGGAACATATATGCCAAATTTCAGCTTCCTGCGCCCAATAGCTTCGGCTGTAGCGTGTCTGTCAGTCAGTCAGTAACGCAAGGATTTTATATATTAAGATTGTTGGTCCCCCTTGCGAAAGGACTACCTCTGCTTCTACATCACCAAATTTGTTTTTCCACATTCACACATCACCATCTAGTCCCAAGCTAAACAGAGCTTGTGTTATGGCCGTTATGGGTATAAAAAAAGTATATAAGTATGTTTATCCATTATCTAGTGATAATGGATAAACATACTTATATACTTTTTTTTTGTAAATACATACATATTATGCATAGAAACACCCAGACCAAGACAAACATCCATGTTCATGCGTACAAATGTTCGACTTGAGCGGGCATCGAACCCGCGCTCTTCGGCGTAGCAGTCGCTTACGCTCCCGCTGCGCCAACCGGTCGTCAAATTAAATGTTTTGTTGAAGTCTATACCCAATATAATTTATTCCGTACTTTGATACAGTTACACAACCAGTGCGCAAACGCCAACGTTCCAACATGGCTATTGGACAGCGCCACAAGTGGACCAGACAAACAACAGTCGCAGCAGCAGTTCTAGTAGAGACAGGCGGTCCAAGAGCAAAAGCAGAGACCACAAGCCTTCTAGAAGTTCCAGGTCGACAAGGTATGTTATTATGTCATTACTTTTAACATAGCTTAGCAGTGCACATAAAAAAAAATTGTATTTGCTCATTTCATCCCAAGATTTTTGGCTGTATGGCGTAGTGGTTTAAGCTATCGCCTCGCCATTTAGCACTGCGCCGAGTGTTGTGGGTCCAATCTCCACACGAGATAACACTTCGTGTGATCCACAGTTTGTTGTTTCGACTCTGGATGTGTTTTATATCCATTGATTGAATGTTTGTAAAGTACTCTGCACACGAGACTTACTCCTAATTTGAGAGTTGTCATAAAATAAATGTTTTTCCAAGTTTCAGTGCCTTGGTTTGCTAATGAATGGCCTTTTGCTTTGTCTAATATAAATTATATTCAGACCATTATGAGATTGTAGAAGAATTACAGCTAATCTCATGATCATCCAAGATCAGTTTTGGGTAAACAGAGTAATAGCCTTTTTGACTGCAACAGAAGTGTTTTAACTTGGTTGAATAATTAAATATAAATTCTTGTATTCCTCTGTATTATATGGCAAAGTAAACTTTCGTTTTCCCCAAATTTTGGGTACCCAAAGAAAATATTGCGTATGTCTTATAATTTTTCTTAGGAAAAATATAGGTATACCTAATATGTCTCAATAATATCCAGTTAATTTGAATGCTTGTTTCTTCACTGATCTTCTTAAATGTTTCAGAGAGAAAGTTCCCGTGATAGCACCTGTGATTGAACCAATAATAATGCCAACAGCAATCCCCACTTCCGCCATTGATGCAGCTAAACGAAGACAGCTTCCAGCTTGGATAAGAGAAGGTAAGCTGTACTTTAAATGTACGACATACGCGCCCAATCTTAAATGCATGATTACGTACTAGATAGGTATGATTTAGCGATATTTGTAAGTTGTAAGGCAGGGTTTCTTAAACTTTTTGCAGTCACAGACCACTCACAGAATTTAAAAATGAATAACTTGGTGTAAAAAGTCAAGACTGTCCTCATATATTTTACCTTGATCTTGACAAAAGAACACCAAAACTGGGGACCCCTGTTACTCATGCTATGGACCACTAAGGGGTCCATGGACACCACTATAAGAAACCCTGTTGTAATGGATTATCAAATTTAAAACAAATAGGCAGACCTGGTCATAAATTAACATTATGTACCTATGTAAATGTAATGGCTCAATACACGTTTTGGGCAACTTTAAGTGTAGTGAGCGTTTGTACTTAATAAATAAATAAACTTCATACCATTCGTACCTAAGAGACGACTAAGGAAAATACAGAAAGCAAATAGTATATTTCCGAAGAGCCGAAACAAGCGACATTAATCCCTGTGATCCGTGCCAACCCCAGAATGTTGTTTACCTATTCGTAATTCTAAGCTGAACAATTAATAAACTGCACAATACCATGTTCTGAAGACCTAGGCCCATCCTGAAAAATAACCCGAGATTCGCCAATGCCAGCAGTAGACTATACTTGATACTTGAAGGCACGGGCTGTTTCCGCAACTCCACGTCTTGGCGTGTATTTTGCGTGCGGGTGGGAATGGTGTCGTCACTCGAGCCACCCCAGCTCTTCGAGGAAGGCCAGCAGACTCTTGATGTGGCCCACGGCCTCCCTCAGGGTGCTGTATCTGCTCAGGTACTGCTGCCTGTACTGTGCGACCTCAGGGCAGTCGAGGAGCAGGTGGGCTGCCGTCTCGTCCGCTGCCATACAGGCCCTGCACAGCGGGCTGTCGGTGATACCTATAGTAAATAGGTGTTTATTAAAGAATCCGTGTCCTGTGTAGGCGGCCGTGACTGTCCGCAGTTGTTGTTTGGACAGCCGGAGGATTTGTTTGGCTATCTTACCGTCTACTGCGGGAAGAGCCTCCTTGGCCTGCCTACATGTTTCAATACCAATCCAGGACTGGTTGTGTTGGGTCCTGGTCCTATTCCTTACCAGGTTGCGATAAAAACCAGAAGGGAGGGGAATAATGGGCTCGGGTCCCACCACCTCTAAAGTGGCCCCTCTTCTGGCAAGTACGTCGGCTGCGTCATTCCCTCTTGAGCCACTGTGGCCCTTGATCCATTGCAGTGTTAATTTGTTTTGTTTACCTACCTCTGTTAGTTTCTGGTGGCATTCAAGCGTGAGTGCCGAGGTGATAGTATGGCTTTTGAGGGCTGAGAGGACAGCCTTACTATCTGAGAGGATCCTAATGGATCGTTCCCTTACCTCACGTGCCATGATTGCTGTGGCAGCTAGGATTATGCCAAAACATTCGGCCTGGTAGACCGTGTTGTAGGCTCCCAGCGGTGCTGCGATGTTGATGTTAAGGTCCTCGGAGAATACTCCTGAACCCGTACCTGTATCCGTCTTAGACCCATCTGTGAAGATCGTGAGCTCGTTGTGGCCAACCGCTCCCTCGTGTAGATCCTCGTACAGTTGGATTTTGTATTTCTTATCGAAAACAAATTGTTTCGGTATTCGGTCGCCAATGGCTTGTGTGAGAGGAACTTCTTTAAAGAGTGTGTTTAAGTTGCTAGTGTGCAGTGTGTTAGTGTCTTTCCAGAGCTTCAGTGCTCTTAGCCGGATCGCCGACATCGTTGCTTCCTGTTGTATGAACAGGTGCAATGGAGGCAAGTCCAGCAACACTTCGAGTGCCGCTGTAGGTGTAGTTTTCATGCAGCCCGTGGCCGCTAGGCATGCAAGTCTTTGAAGCTTTTGAAGCTTGTTGGCGGCCGTTGTTAGGTTGGTCCGAGGCCACCACACTACTGCGCCGTAGCTTATCATCGGACGTATTATTGTCTTATAGAGCCATAAGACAATTTTGGGGGATAGGCCCCATCGTTTACCTATCATCTTCTTGCACTGCCAGAAGACGATGCTGGCTTTATTGAGCTTATTTTCCATGTGGCTGTTCCATGTCAATTTGCTGTCAAGAGTGACTCCCAGGTACTTTACCTCGGTGGACAGCTTGAGCTCTGTGTTGAATAGCCTGGGCAGTCGGTAAGTACCCAGCGCGCGTTTGTGTGTGAACATAACTAGTTCGGTCTTGTTCGGGTTTACTGATAATTCGTACTCATTACACCACCACTCTACTATGCGTAGAGCCTGTTGAGTAAGGTCGTACACTGTACTAGTTACCTTACCTGAGGTGAGAATGGTCAGATCATCTGCATATCCTATTGTGTAAAAATATCTCGCGTTGAGTTTGTCTATGAGTTCATTGATGACTAAGTTCCACAATAGCGGGGAGAGTACACCGCCCTGCGGGCAACCTTTAGTTATCAAGGCTGTCTGGGAGTCGCCGTGCAGGCGCACTACTCTTTTGCTGAGCATGTTTTGGATCCACTGTATGAGCATCTGATCCACACCATGTCTGGCTAGGGCGTTGCTTATACTGGAGAAGTTTGTCTTGTCAAAGGCTCCTTCTATGTCAATGAAGGTGCCCAGACAGATGCTTTTTTGTTGTATAGCAGCTTCTATCTGGTTCACGACCTGATGTAAGGCCGATTCCGTCGATTTCCCTGAGCTGTATGCATGTTGATTGGCATGTAGGGGTAGGTGTTTAAGTGCCCCACTTCTTAATTCCCTCTCGCATAGCCTTTCCAAGGCTTTAAGCATGAAGGAGGTCAGGCTTATTGGTCTGAAGGACTTTGCATTTGTGTAGTCTGTTTTGCCTGGTTTTGGTATGAAAATTAGTTTGACTTCCCTCCAATTCTTCGGTACATATCTAAGGGCCAGGCTAGCCCTCATGATTGCCAGAAGTCTTTTGCGGACCGGTTCACCCCCCCATTGTAATAACCCAGGGAAGATGCCGTCCAGTCCGGCTGCTTTGAAGGGATGGAAGCTATCGATGGCCCATCGGAGTTTTTCTTCTGTGACCACGGTGTTTGCGTGTCTCCACTCGTGTTCGGTCGCCACTGTTGGTGTATCGTGCCACGTTATTACCGGGGTGAGGACGCAGCCTGGGAAGTGTGTTTCTAGTAGGACGCGTCTTGTCTCCTCCTCCGATGTGGTGTATGTGTTATCCGGTTTACGGAGAGTACCTGGTGCAACCAACGGTTGCTGAGCCAGTAGTTTCCTTACCCGGTTTGCTTGTTGGCAAGATTCAATGCTCCCACAGAATTTCCGCCATCCCATGGTGCGTCTGAATCTGAGGCATTTCTTGTAGCTTGATTTGGCCGCTTTATAAGCGTCCCAATCTGCGTCCGCGCTTGTGTTCATTGCCCTGTTAAGGGCCCTTCTTACCTTCTTGCGCTTGCGTTCAAGCTCAGCGCCCCACCAGGGTTGTTTACCTGGGGTTGAGGGTAGAATGGTTTCTGGGCATGCTGCGTGGTAGCTGTCTAGCATCGACTGCGTCAGTGTACATACCTGCTCGTCGATCTGTTCATTGTCACCCAGTACCGTCGGCATAGCAGTAAGGGTAAGTTTCTCTTTAAGTAATTGGACATACTTTGCTTTGTCAGTGTTGTGTGGTTTCCTGCGTGGCTGTGTAGGTTGTATAACGACTTCCATAGAGAAGCTGATCCATCTGTGGTCTGAGCACGATGCCTCTTTCGAGACGTGCCATCCCTTGATGCGTTCAGCCGCTCCTTCTGTTGCGAGAGTTAAGTCGATAATTGTCTGACTACGTCTTGTGACGAAGGTGGGCTCCGTACCTGTGTTTAATAGGGTAAGATTAGTGGTGAATAGGTATTCAACCAGTGATTTACCTCTGTTGTTATTGCAGTTCATGCCCCACATTTGGTGGTGGGCATTGGAGTCCGTTCCTATTACGACCTCCGTTTTGGTTCTCTCGCACTGGTTAACCAGACGCGTGAGGTCGAACGGTGGCGGGTCTTCGGCCTCGGGCATGTAGACCGATGCGAAAACAACCGCTATACGCCTTGGCTGCTGTGTTATTTCAATTTGTATCGCTGTGATGTCTCTGGAACAGAACTCCGTTAGAACTTGGGCTCTGATGTTTTTAGTCGTCAGTATGCAGGTTCTTGGATGTGTGTGGTCAGTTGAAGAATAAATCTTACCTCCCAGGCTGGAGAGGCCTCTGATGAGGCCACCCCTTATCCAAGGTTCCTGGATGAGCACGATGGCTGATTGTTGGACCTCCATCCATTTGCGCAGTTGCGCAGTGGCCGTTTGGCTGTGATGGAGGTTGATTTGGAGGCAACTGACGTCACTAGGCAGAGGGTTCATCTTTGGATGATGTCCCCACCTCCCCGACCGTCAGCTGCGTTAGGCCGGCCAGGATGTCGCCAGCCTCCACCCCGTCGTCCCGCCGCACCGGGCTCAGGAGCAGGCTCTCATCTTCCGAGTTACCCTCGGCTGACGGGCCAGCCCCCGAGCCAGACGCGGCCGGCTCTGACGGGCCGGATTCTGCGTCGCACCCTGGCTTGGTGTTTGAGTCCTGCTTGACTCGTGTGGAGTTGTCGTCCGGAGGATGGTCGACAAACTTACCTGAGGGGTCCCGGAACCTGACGTAGACGGCACCTACCCCCAACGCGAGGCGGCGCTCGTTCTTCATCAGGATCGGGACCTGTTCTACTGGGACGCCCACTACTAGGAACCACCCACCCGACTGCCTTTCAGAGTGCAGCATCGACCATTTGTCAACCTCCAACCAGGGGTTCTGAAACTCCAGAGCGCGACCCACGTCGCGCACGTCGTCTAAGACCCCCTGTTCGTCGGGCACGACAATGCCGCACCGCACTCTCTTCGGGGTCTCTTCCTGGCCCCTGACCTCCAGTTCGAAGCCCGGTGGTGGGACCAGGAGAGAGACTGCCTCCGTCAGCCAGGTACGCGTTGCCTCGTCGGCGCACCAAAGTTTGAGGACCCCGTCCGCGTGCACGGGTTTCCCGGTGAACGCTTTAGCGGGGCGTTTGGGGGTTTTGGTCGACCAGGCATCACTCAGGATCTTCTTTTGGAGCTCCCGGAGTACCTGGTCCACCAACTCCTTCGGCAAGTTCCCTGTGCGTTTGCATGTTACTGCAACACCCAGGGACGCCTTGGAGGCCTGTGCGTAGGACTTACCTTGTATCCTGGAGGAGTCGAGGCGGGGCTTCTTGTGCTCCCCTCGAGGCGAGCTGGTCTCGTTGAGAGCACGTTTGGCCTCACCTCTTTCCTTGTTTTCGGCAGTTTTACCTGCCGCGTTTCCCGGTGGTGCTGGGGCTGGATGCCGTCCAGGGTGGCCAGCCCGCCGCTTGGCGGCAGGCGGCTTCCCCGTACTGCCTCGGGCCTTCGTGCACCCCTCGCTACTGAGCGTGGGCTGCGCGCTGGTCACATTGCTGGAACCTGCGACGGCAACCTGCTCAGCTGTTTTAGTGGAGGTAGCACCGGCAGTAGCAGCGGCTTGTTCAGCCTTCCGCCTAATTGCCATGCGCTGTCTCTTGCTTTTGTTGTTCCTCTTTTTCTTCGTGGAACTGGTAGCAGCGGGGCCACTCGGTTGTGTGGTGGGCGTGCGTTGGACAGGACCGGTGGTCTTGCCCTTACCCTTACCCTTACGGTGACTCACCACTCAGTAGACTATACGATATGATCATTAAGTCAACTGTCGTTCGAGAACTACTTATTCTAGTAACTGTGCGCTTGGTCCGAATATACATGGGAATTATCGCTATACAGTAGATCATTTCTGAGCAATATGTTTTATATGATGTAAAATCGCACTCTTCGGGACCTATGTAAGGCTATGTATATACATATAATCGTCCTAGTTGGCAGCTATACATTAGAGATTATGAGAAAATGGCTTAGAGTCATAAAAGACAAAACCGATGTAGTATTTGTGCTACTATAAAACGTGGCAATAAAAATTGCAATTCAATTCCCCTGCAATCAGTGAAACAATGGACGATTAATTTATGTACTAAGCCTATTGAAAATGTTATTAAGTTTTATAAGTCATGCACTAGAAAGTACTACTTCTAATCTAAGCTATAATTTAAATATTATGTACATTTATATCACTACAACTTACTGATAAAATGAAGTAACCTTCTATAGATCCTTAGTATTATGGCAAAGCATGGCTTTCCAATGTCGTTACGGAGTAAAAGAGCCCTTAATAATAAATCTTCTTATGTAATAAATAGAAGGTTAGAAAAGCCTTCATAGATAGGGAAGGGATATTCGAATAACTTTATATCAGTTAAGTAGTAAATATGTCTATACATGTCATGAAATGATTCTGATTATGAGAAATCCTCTCTCCATAGTTATTTACATACATATATAGACTCATGCCTGTTTCCCGAAGGGGTAGGCGGAGCCTACGAACCGCCATTTGCAACAATCCTGACATGACTCTCCTTCTTTATTAACTCTCATGAAATTTCTCATTCATGCACTTCGGGTATTTGAGACTCCCATATGATAGTCTTATTTCTATACTTATAATAATTTTAAAGTTTGTTTGATTGAGCGAGCACTCGAGCACGAATGGTTCGATTTGAAAATAATTTGTGTAACTATAAGTACAGCCACATACATACCTCAACCTGATTTCTTCCACAACACTGTTTAATAATATGTTGGATGTTGTGGGTTCGATTCCCTCATGGAACAACACTGTGATCCAAATATTTTTGTTTCGAGTCTTTGTAAAGTCCTCATAGATACAGGATAAATCACTAGCGCCACAGCTGCTTTAAAATAATAAAACAAATACTCGTCGAGCACATGCAAAAATACTTTTAGGCAAAATTGCTCTGATTCTTCTGATTTGTGTGTGCCAGTTTTTAGATTTATACACAAAGCAATAATGAAAACAATTTTGAACTATCAGTTACATTGTCATTAATCATGATTTAGGCTTTGATAACATCATGTTTGAGTTTTAGTTCATGTATCTACATAAAACAAAATGGCAACACAACACTAAAGTATTTGTGTATGTTATCTTTGCAGGTTTAGAAAAAATGGAGCGCGAGAAGCAGAGAGCGATAGAAAGGGAGCAAGAGAAGAAAGCGCGGGAAGAAGCAGAGAAAGAGAAGAAGCGGTTAGAAGAAGAAGAATTAGAGAGAATGAAAGCGGAAGCCGGAGGCCAACCAGTACTACCACCCAAGAGCAAATTTGTAAGTTTTGTTGTATCTATACTAATATAAGAAAGCTGAAGAGTTTGTTTGGTTGAATCATTGGTTATTCAACCACTAATCTGTGTAAGTATTGAATTATTATTTTTGCTAGCTATCCAAAAATAGCTTATTTATCGAGAAAGGCTTACTCGATATATGGGCTATAGGCTACACAACATCACACCATAGGCTGCAAGTGCAGAAAGTAGCCCTGAATAGTGCGGTAACCGCGTGCCACCTGGTTATAAGTATATAATTTTAAACTTATGGCTAGTAGTATAAATGTTCGCCTTGCTGTTTAGAACTGCACCAAGTATCGTGGATTCAATTCCCACACAAGACAATTTTTGTGATGCTTAAATTTCATTGAAAAATTCAAGAGGAGGCATATTTAAAGAATGCCTCCTTAGGGGGTAAATAAAGTGCAAGTAAAACTATAATATTCAATTTTCTCCACAGGAATCGGAGTCTGAAGGCGAGGAACCCGACGAAGAGGATAAGGAAGATGCGTCGTCGTCGAGTCCAGCGAAGGAGGACCCGGAGGAGGAGCTGCCTCCCGTCAAGGAGGAGAAAGAGGAGCCGCCCCCACTCGTCAAGAGGAGCAAGGAGGAGATCATGCAAGAAGTGGTAAGTCATCATCATCGCTTATCGTTATCCTGGTTGTATCCAAGACTCACACGTCTTGGAGCCCGAGGTCCGCTTACTGGTCTACCCAGATATGACAGAATATCAACTTTTCCACAGAGCGACCACCGTCTTGCCTCCGCAACCCAAAGGGATAGCGATATTCCATGGTTTAGACCAGTATCAGATTATTTGAGGGCACTAACTCCCCGTAATAACTGTCAAAGATCTTCATGACAGCCGGGACCGACGGTTTAACCTGCTCTCCGAGGCACGGGGCAAGCCATAATTACTATTTAAGTGTATTTAATCCATAAATTGTCGACGGACGACCGGTGGGCGCAGCGGGAGTCTAAGCGACTGCCACGCCGAATGTCGCTCGTTTGATTCCAAATTTTTTATTTTATAATAATATATCTTAATAAATATATATTTCTTGTGAGCGTGTGTATGTCACTGAACTCCTCCTAAACGACTGGACCGATCTTGATAATTTTTTTGTGTGTGTTCAAGGGGACCTAAGAATGGTTTAGATTCACAATGTAGTCCACTGGAAAATGTTTTTTACTTAATTTTTAATTTGTAAGTAGTTGTGGATTTCGGAATGTTTCACATTGGTACCGACGGACTGCGCTGTTATCGCAGTGTCAAATCTTATATTAATAATTTCGTCAAGAAGTACATCGAAACCTTACCTGAATATTAAAACATAAAAAAATTAAGATTTCGAGTCGACAACATATATCCGCAAAATTCGGATTGTCGAGTATTTTGTTAAATTCTAATGGTTCTGACAGACAAATCACAGTCGCCATATTGGCGGCTCTCGCGAAACGTCACAGATAACGGATAAAATTTTGAGTACCTACTACTAAGTCTTAGTACTAAGTAGTTTGTATGTGTAAATACTTTTTGCAGTTATATAGTATCCTCCCAATAAAGGAGATTTGTGTTACCCCGAACATCGATGATATACTATAACTAGAGAACCCCAAATTTACGTGAGCGAAGCCGCGGGCAAAAGCTAGTAATATTATAATTTCGCTCAAGTCAAACATTTGTGTGCGTGAACATCGATATTTGTCTTGTTCTGGGTGTTTCTATGTATCATTTGTATGTTTATCCATTGTCTAGTACCCAAAGTACAAGCTTCCGCTTAGTTTGGGAATAATAATAATCTACCACATTCACACAACACCATCTAGTCCCAAACTAAGCGGAAGCTTAGTGGTACATTATTATTATTTCTGCATTTTGGTTGTTTAAAGCTGACAAAAGGGATTGCTGGTTTTCACGTCGCTTCTCTATTAGCTGAAAGGATTCTTGTTTAACAGTTTAGCTCTTGTGATGCGTCTGACATAATTTCGTCTACCCATCCCGTAGGATTTCCACAACTTGGTCGAGTTTCTGGTCCATAGCAACGTCGATTGTGGTGCAAACCAGTTTTCCAGTTTCGCATGAAACTCAATATAGAAGACTTTTGTTTATTTTCTAGGGTATATTTAATTCGTGAAGGTGGTAATAAGATAAGCCATCCAGTTAGACTAGCTACAAACTTAGCTATTTATCTAATAAAACTGCTTCAAAGAAGCATTTAAATTCAACAAAATAAATTAAGTCATTAAAAGATACAAGGAAATTAACTGAATCCATAATTATTAACCGATACCACTGAGCAGGTAGGTGCTTATTTATATCGCAAGCCTGTACCTAGTTTTAAAGGATTGAATAAATATAACCCTAGAAAAGAAACTCTAGCATTTGACATCCAACGAATGTAGTCTTATCAATCTGAAATACGCTTCCATAATATTGTGTGAATATCACATAAGAGGAGATTAATTATTACGACAAATAAAAAAGTACACCTGTTGTTTCTTGGAATTTGCAATACGAGGGTCAAACTGAAAGTTCTTAGAAAATCAAAAACTGATTACATTAGCCAGTTATTAGTTTTATTATATCTTTTCAAAATATTGTCCATTGACGTCAATACACCGCTGCATGCGATGGAACCACTGGGAAAAGCACTTTGCCCACTCGTCCTTAGGGGTCTCTTCAATGGCATCGCGATACGCAGCCACCGCTTCTTCAGCATTCATAAACTGCTTTCCTTTAAGTTTTTCTTTAATTTTTGGAAATAAATAAAAATCACAAGGCGCGAGGTCGGGGCTATACGGCGGGTGACCCAGTAATTCAACGTTTGATGTCGCCAAATAGTCGATCGTTCGCTTGGCGGTGTGCGACGAGGCGTTGTCGTGGTGAAGGAGGATCCTACTGCGAGGTCGTTTCTCTCGAACTTTTTCCAAGACAAGTGGCAAACAATTGGTAGTGTACCATTCTGCAGAAACTGTTTTTTGATCCTCTAACACAATTGTTGCGAAATGACCTATCCTTCCAAAGAACGAGGCCACCATTTTTTTTCCCGCACTTCGATCTCTCTTCACTTTAGTTGGCAACTCCTCGAAAGGAAACACCCACTGAGCAGATTGTCTTTTGGTTTCAGGATCATAACAGTAAACCCAGCTTTCGTCACCTGTTAGTATGTCGAACACAGCATTTGAGTCACCTCCGTTAAATCTTTCAATCATTTTACGGCACCAATCCACACGATGGAGTTTTTGAGCCTTAGTCAAATTATGAGGTATCCACCGGGCGCAAAGCTTCCTGACCGCTAAATGTTCGTGGAGGATTTTGTGCACTTGACTCATACCGATGCCTAAGCTTGTCCGAATCTGCTGATAGGTCACTCTTTTGTCAGTCTCTATCATACGCCGCACAACACAGATGTTATTTTCAGTCGTCGCCGTAGAAGGCCGTCCCTCACGTACATCATCAGTGAGATTAGTGCGACCACGTTTAAACTCATTAAACCAGTTGTAAACAGTCGCACGAGATGGGGCTTCATCGTGAAAGGCCAATCGTAGTCTATCATAACTTTCTTGTTGACTTAAATGACATCGAAAGTCATAAAAAATCATTGCACGAAAATTTTCTCGTGTTTAATTCATGTTGACGTGATACAGACAATTTTCAATTTGCCGCCAAATCGTAAAACAAATGACAAATGAATGAAATATATACTCAGTAATATTGGCAAAGAGTTCTATTTTCAAATTTTAGAATATTTTTTTTATTATATTGTTTATAAGTGGCCAGTTCTAAGAACTTTCAGTTTGACCCTCGTATGTACCTGTAAACCACTTATTCTGCGGATAGTGAACCCTAATGTTCCGCATACCTCGCAATCAAATTTAAAATCTGTCGTTTAAGTATTCAAGTCTTTCTTGGTGAGTTCATTGATATGGCGTACCATAAAGTAACACTTTTTTAGGGTCTAGGCCAGGGGTCGGCAACACGCGGCCCGCGGGCCACATGCGGCCCGCGAGGGTCCTACTTGTGTATAATCGGGGCAGTACGTGAACTGGAAATGCTACATTTTCGGAATAGGCGACCAGATATAAAATCTAAACTTTCAAGCGAATCTCTGGAACTGTTGTGATTTGACGGCAAGCATCGGGGGCTTTCTTGTCAGACCCAAACTGTCTCCATAAAAAGATCCCGAGCTTAGTAAGGCGTGACCTCCGTAGCTAGAACACTCGCCTCGTACAGAAAGGCGTCATTTGACAAAGCTGACTACCTCGAGGCCTCAGGCCCGCAGCTTCTGTAGAATGCAATTAGAAAAAATTGAAGCACAACTCACGACGCGTTTTAAGCCCGCGATGTGCGCGGTTGTTTGCGGTTCCCGCTGCACCGGCGGGCAACTAGTGGAATCGTGCGGGCCGCGGTCAACCGCAGCCTCGGCGGGTGGCGCCCGCGCGCTCTGCGGTCGGTTGGCGGGCCACGGACGCGGGCGAAGGGCGGGTACAGAAACCAACCAGCTTCATTTTGCACCAGCCTGTGACTTGTGGCATCGTGACAAATGTTTGTGCATATTTAAAATTAAACAAACATTATAAAATGGATCTATGGCGGTCTGGATCTGATCGCCCGCCACGTCTGCGGGCGATGATCGCAGCCGCGGCGGCTGCGAAACCGCGCAAATAAACGGTCTCGTGAGTTTAGAAATAAAACCGCAGTTCCACCACCCCGGCGGTCGCGGGTGAAAATCGCTCAGTGAGTTCTTAGCCTCAGACAGCTTAATACTGGTAAGGCACACGGGGAAGATGGTGTGGCTTTGAGATCCTTAAGGCTGGAGGAGAGCCGTAGAGGTTTTCCTCCTCTGGGAAGCTTAGAAGGCGTGCCAGATCATGCTTTGCCGATAACCTGGTAATTATGGCAGATTTGCTGCAAGACTTGTAGAAAATGCTTTCCAGTCTCAATAATGCCTCAAGACGTGTTGGGCTCGGGATAAATCTGGACTCTTGTCCAGATTTATCCCGAGCCCAACACGTCTTGAGGCAAGCTCATGATTAATGAACACATCGTGCCGGCACCAATTTATATTGAAGATAATCTAATATATAAAATTCTCGTGTCACAGTTTTCGTTCCCATACTCCTCCGAAACGGAAAACGTTTGCCGGGTCAGCTAGTAATAATATAATATTCTACCACATCCACACATCACCATCTAGTCCCAAGCTAAGCAGAGCTTGTGTTATGGGTACTAGATAATGGATAAACATACATATATACTTTTTTTTGTAAATACATACATATTATACATAGAAACACCCAGACCAAGACAAACATCCCATGTTCATGCACACAAATGTTTGACTTGAGCGGGAATCGAACCCGCGACCATCGGCGTAGCAGTCGCTTACACTCCCGCTGCGCCAACCGGTCGTCGAAGCCTTTGAAGTTGTCCAGGAGTATGTATATCTGAGGCAAAAGTTGTAGCAGTTGTAAAAGTTGTAGTAGGTAGAGACAACTTTGAGAGTGAAATCATCAGAAGAGTGGGCTGGGTAGCATATGGGAAGTTGCTTCATATCTTCGTGTAATCTTAGCTACAATGCCTAAAGACCTAGGTGTGCAACCAATGCGACCTGCCAGTCATGTCGTACGACGTACGTAGCTAAGACGTGAAACATAACATGTCACTCAGATAGCTATGGAACGATCAATGCTGGGGATCTCACTGAGGGACGAAGTCTGGAACGAGATTATTCGGTAGAAGATCAAAATTACTGAAATTATAATTTAGAGGTGTAGCAAACTAAAGTGGCAGTGGGCTGGACAAATCTGTCCCAGAACCGATGGGAGGTGAAGTAGGCAGGTTCTCGTGAGACGCTCCCGCGCCAGATGGACTACATACTTAAGGACGGTAGCTGGTCGATCAGGTCGTGTGGTGCTCACTGCGGGAGGCCTACTTCCAGCAGTGGATTGCAACAGGCTGATGGAATGTGTGTGTGATGAGGCAGAGAAGCCGTTTCATCAGGTTTTAATGGATGCCGAAAAAGCCTTTGATTGCATCGAAGCTTAGGCTGCTCTGTAGTGATTGCAGCGCTACCATGTGGATTGAAAAAAGTGGCGGTGTTAAGATAACCAAATGGCGATTTCTGTTCAAACCCTAAACAACTAAACAAGACCCATCCAATAGCTTCGAGAGATAGGACGGGGTGACACTATATTCCCGAAACTTTTCACTAACACTAGAGAAGATCTTCATTTCCCTGCAGTGGGATGGAATAGGCATAGGATCAATGGTCGACATGTCACGCGTCTCCGACTTGTAAAAATGCCGTCTATTTATTACCAAAAGTGCGGCCCGCCGTTAGTTTATTTTGCCTCCTTGCGGCCCGTGCCTACCAAAAGGTTGCCGACCGCTGGTCTAGGCCATAAAATGTAAGAAACTCCTGCTCTAAGCAACATAATAAAGACAATCTCTACATCATATTGTTATTTTTGCTTTTAACAGATGCTTGCGGTCCGCCGTTCACTCACGGAAATACTCTTAGAGGTGACCGACCAGGAGATCCAAACGGTGAGCCAGGAAGAATTGGCCCGATATACCGCCCTACAAGGTATTTCCACTCATCTAAGCTTAACCAAAAAGGAACGGTCTCTGTCAAGATGTAACTTTGTACCACGAGAAACTGTCGCGTATTGACTGTAACTGTGATATTATGTATGCACTGTGATATAACGTCTCGTATCGAGACACTCTTATGTGGACACGAAAACATTGTGATGTGCAAAAATGTGTATTATTTCATCGCTAATAAAGTCTTATTTCAGATGTTGCCTGTTGACAATTGAATACATGTGGTGTTGTGATTAATATTGGTTTTATTTATATGGTAAAAGCATCGCGCCTCAACGCTATGAAGGCGAGCAAGTCCAAGGCACTCGCCGCTATCGCCAGTGGGCTCGGTGAGTTGCGTTCCTAATGCCGACCACGCACAAATATCTCGCACACTCGCAGACACCGCCTGCCGTGTCTAACCATCCATACCTAACTTGTACTTGTCACTACGTAACTATCGCTGCCTACCATCATGCATCAGCTGAATCAACAGTCTGCCAGATATTTGCGTACAAAACATAAATGGTGGTTTTCGCGAAAATGGCCGGGAAACTGTCACACAGATGATTTTATATGTACTGAACCGCCATGTATGTTATATTAGTTTCTCATTTCAGCTGCCCAGCGTCATATTTAGTATTTTAGTATTGACCTAATTGGCAATACAGATTATATCAACAGTGTTTAAATGCATTGTGTTTAGTGGAATAATTGGTAAGAAATGTACAGAATTTATTATAGATGTTATATAATTTTTAAACATTTATATGTAAACTATATAATTTATAAGAAAATGTGTAAATGTGTGTGTGATTTATTAGAAGTTCGTATGGTATTTAGTTGTTGTAGGTAATTAATTAATTGATTCAACACTGTTCAGATTAAAATCATCTTCATGTTTCTTACATCAATTTAATGTTATATGAAAATTTAAATTTATAATAATTATTATTTTCATTTGTCTTTATGGATAGGATTTTAAAAATTCATAAAAAAGATTGAAATGGAAAATCATTTAACGTGGTATTGAATAAAGGGTAGGTTCTTTGTAGGTCATAAACATTTGGTGATTTAGTATTTATACTGTCGATTGGGTGGTTACTGTGAAGTGTGGTGTGTGCACAGGGCTGGGCGCGTACGAAAGTAGCAGCGACGAGAGCGGTGACGAAGATGAACCCAGCGACCTGTCTGATTACCAGTTGCAGGTAAAATATGCACAGTATTTACATCCTCCTTTACAGCTTTTGGCAGTCCGCGGCTGGAATTCAGCTATGTCCTAATTTGCTTGACGGTGGCGCTGCAAGACATATACCATGCTGGCCAGTTGAACTGTTGCAATGAACTGGGAGACAGTAGGAGGATTCCTCGTATTGATTCTCCGTGTTATTATGACCTAAATAGCCTATATTTAGCAACGGACTGAGAAAGGCGGGATATGATGATTTTGCTGATACTAAAATGAAGGGCTAAAATTACCTATTAGTTTCTTCCTTATTCTCCATAGGTACTCATATTTTTACTCGCTCTGATCCTAGTCAAGTATCAAAAAGCTTTCATTAAATCTTTCAAAACCAAAATAATAACCTTCAAGGAAAGGAAAACAAAACAAAGCCCATTTCCTCCTCCCTTCCAAAGACAAAACACTGGAGCCGCCACTGAGATACTACCAATACCATTGTGTATAACATTCGCAGGAGATAATAAAGCGCAAGCGTCAAGAGTTCGAGCGCACGTCGCGGGAGATCGAGGCCGAGGTGCGGCGCCAGGAGGCGCGCGACGACGAGCGCGCGCACACGCCCGCACACGACACGCCCGACCGCCCGCGCCGGGGACGTACGTACCTACATATGTATACACTTACATGTTTATCCCGTCGGCAGACAGAACCCAGAGGGCCTAGCGTATGGGATGCGTCGTAAGTTTTATGTCAATCCCGTACATTGGTTATCGTATTCTATTCTATTCGTCTAGCGGTTATGCTATTTGGCTAGGCCCTCTGAACACCACTCACTTCGACTCGCACAATCCTATCAAGCTTCTTCTACATACATCCACGTACCGCGGGCTCCAACCCCAATTCTATCTCTCTCATCCCACTACTCCTATTCTTATTCCCAACCCAAAGGGGCGGGCGGCACTGTACTTGTGACTCCTCTGGTGTTGCTTGTGTCCATGGGCGGCGCTAATCGCTTACCATCTGGTGATCCGCCTGCTCGTTTGCGGCATATTACATAAAAAAGTAAACTCTCCAAAAACATCACTTTTCTTCCAAATCGTGAGCTGGCGTGGCTTCCTTGTTAGTACCAGCAATCAGATACTCATCACAGAATTCGGAAGTCACAGCCCTCTTTCCAAAAGCATACAGCAAAACCTTAACATAGTGGAAGGTTTTGTGAAGGTTTCACCAAGTAAAAAATAATAGCAAAAAATAAATTCGTGGAACCGCCACCTGCCACAATTGGTTAATTAAAAAAATACCTGACCCTACGGACTGACAATTTGATCAGACACATTCCATGGCCCTACTGAATTTGCGGCTATAATGGACCTAATATCGCAAGATGCACACTCTACAGATTGCCTGAATTGACTCTTATGCCCAATTTATTGCCATCGTCTCATTCTAGGGCCTAGGCTAGGGCAACTTCATAAATGCAAACCTTACAGATGGTTGCTTAGTTGATGTGGACGGTCGCGATAATCACGCAGCTTGCTTCGGCCTTTTTGGATTGAAATAAAGAATTGTCAGTGCTCAAATTGTTGACATAACGTCGGAAAACCTTTCAAAAATCCTTTGAACACTTAAGCGTCGGTGACTTTACCGATATCGATTTTATATTTCTATGTAGTTCCTGCAAACAAACAAACAATAATTTTAGATGCTGTAACGTTATTTGTTGGTTGTTAGTTCTAAATTATAATTAACTGAAAGGAAACTACAAAGGTTATTATTAAGTTCTATTTTACTTACAGGCTCCTCTGCCACTCCGCCGCCTGTCGAAAGTGACACACCTACCAAGTTGCCTGAACGTCGTATTTCAAAAGATAGGAGAAGTAGTCATAAATCAGTAGATAAAGTAGACGGGGTTAGAAAATTAGATACCATTCCAGAGGAAAAATCAAGAAGAGCGAGTAAAAAGAATCATACGCCGAGTCCATTAAAGTCTAACAAAGTGAACAATAAGGAAAGTTCATCGTCTTCCACTGACTCTGAGGATGATTCCGCGTCTAGTGAAAGTGAACAATCGTCAGACACCGAGCCAGAAGTAAAGTCTGACACTAAAGCTAAAAAACGGAAACGCAGAACTTCCAGTTCTAGTGGTTCGCGTAAAAAATCGAAAAAATCAAAACACAAAAAGGAAAAGTCGCACAAGTCTGAAGATAAAAGTTATTCCAAATCAAAATATTACGACGATTACGAGAGGTCTGATAAATCGAAGTCTAGGAAAAAGGATGATTACTCTGAGAAGCATAAATCCTCGAAGAGTAGGGATTACGATAAACACAAGGATAGATATAGGGACGACTCGGATGACGATCGGCCGAGGAAGCGCACTAAGCGTTCGCGGTCGATCAGTTACGAGTCACGCTCGGGACGGAGGAGGGCGTCGCGGGATCGGTCCGAGGATCGGTCGCACAAGCGGGACAAGAGATCGTACGACAGGGAGAGTTCGAAGCGGGACAGGTCCTACGACAGGTCGGGCCGAGACTACGACAAATACGACAAGTACGACAAATACGATAGGTATGAGCGGTCTAGGGACTACGACCGGCGCCGGTCACGCAGCGGCAGCCACTCCCGCCATCGACGGTGAACATCAGGTTACCACTCTGACAGGTTGTACTTTTATTTTATTTTTTATTGTGCCATTCAGAAAAGACAACTTACTTTGACCATTACTTATAATGACCCGTATTCAACAGTTCAAATTGTAAATGTAATATATACATACTTATAATATAAACAATATTATTGTTATGTGTTGTATATATGTACTCTATTAGCGCTATTAATTAATATAATATTACCTCTATATATATCTTACATTGTGTTTGAAACATAGGTGATGTCAGAAATGTAATATAATTAAGTATTAAATTTAATTTCCATTGCTGTTCAATAACAAAAGTCATGATTATTTGTTTGCCGGAACATTTTAGATGACACAACAATTTAGGAATGCATCGATTTCGTTTCAGCCGATACAATACCGATACGGAGAGCGAAGATTTCAAAAAGATAGGTCTAAAAAGCTGTGGCTTTTTTAAACAAGCAAATTACCTACTCGTAGTAAAACAATATTTAAGGACAATGGCAGATCTCCATACATCAAAATGTCTGAAATTAAATTGAAGCACTCAGTAATAAAAAATATATCAAAAAATTCGGCGTAAGTAACAGAGTCTATAAATTATTCTATTTTCACTCGGGAAAGCCGACAAAAGAAGATATCGGTGTTTAATGTTTAGTTAAGAATGAACAATGTGGGTACGTTTGAATTATCAAAGGCATTATGTCAGATTGACATCTAAACGCAGAACTATTCTGTAGCATCTACTGGTCACAGCCAAAGACAAAAGCAGAGCTGCACATTTTAAATCGATTTTATGTGAAATCGATATAACGTTTAAACGATGCTGTGACGTTTTTATTCGATTTAAAAGTTGTTTTGCTACAAAAAAAATAGGTTATTGATATAATGTTGATTAACAATTAATTAACTGCATTTTAATTATTATATTTTAAACCAAACCAACCCTATAAAGGTCGATCATATCGATTACTTATTTAATAATCGATACGCATCAATGTCAAACGTCTATTCCTGTCACACCATTGTCTATGGCAACAATCAAATAATAATGTAAGCACCTAGTTCGTAATCAATTGGAATGCTTTTTATCATCATAAAATAATCCGGCTTTATCGAGACAAAGTGAAAATATAAAAAATATTAGAAAAAATAAACAATTTTTTTTGTTCATATGAAGTTTAAGCTCGCCACAACAAACCCAGACCTAATTCTGCCATTGTTCTTTGTGACTTGTTAATTCACATATCTGAGATAAGAAGAGAAATAAAATTCGCAGTTATTAGATTTTGATCTGAATTTCGCTGATTTCAATATATCGAAAATCTCGATATCGCGCCGTTCTTTTGAAACTAGCAGAAATACCTAACACTCTCCATAGTCACGACTCGGTTTGAACAGACATTAAGTTAACAAAGTCGAGCATGAAAACTGTACGTACAGAACTGATTTGTCAACAAAGAACTCAAACAAGCCCTCATTATTAATACGAAGTAAAGTTCTATGACAAGGACACAGAATATGCTCTCAACACGAAGTAAATGTAGTGAAACAATTTAAAGGCGGTTTCAGATTAGCGTATTTTTCCATAACAGTGGTCTGAACAAGCATTCTGTAACTTGTTAATCAAACAAAGCGTTGTACCGCGTGAGAATCGAACCCACAAAATTCTCACTAATCAGCGAGGCGACTGCTTAAACCACTAACGCTGTCCGTGCAATCCATTCTATGCACGAGGGCAAAGTACGCGTTACGGTGCATCTGAACATGATACGGCAACTGATAGGACCCGGCTATGAAGGAATCATGTTACGAAACGAACTACTCATATTACGAAACAAATTCATTGACACATACAACATTGATTTTATTTAATATTGTTTTAGGTTATAAATTGAGTCACTACTACATATAAAGTGATAATTCAACCAGACACTACTGTGTATTTTATCTCCTTCAGTTTACTTTATCGCGTCATAGATAAGAGCAAGTAATACAGACATATATACATTATTCAAGTTACATAAGATGACATCTATAACCACAATTGATGCAACTAGATAACAGCCAAATTTTTGAACAGCATTTTAGCTTGTACATTTCTGGCATCAAAAAACTAAAGGCTGTGATACATTATTTTCTTCTTTTTCTCTTGCAGATGGGGGGCGGTGATTGGCCATGCATCAGATGTAAATATTAGTATTTGTGTATAGTATTTTAGTGTGCACTTATTCGTCGTATTTTAATAAACACCTTACATTAAAAGATATTTTTTATTTCATTTATCTCTAAAATAATGGCTAAGCTTTGAGTATTGGTAATGGTTAATGGTTGAAAGTTGAGGCCTATGCATAGATTGATTTAATGTACTGACTCCGCCTATAGCAGTTATCGTTTAGATTATTATTTATCGACAAGCGACATACCGATCCAACCAAATACATTCAAGTCATTCCTTAACAAATAAATTACGCATGACTTCGAAAGTTGATTCGCAAGACAAGAAACAAAAAAAACACGTTTAACCGAAACGTACTATTTCCGGTGTCTGTCTTGTTTTTAATTCTAAAACAGTGAATGTTCTAATAATTTTACAAATAAGTCGTGAACACACGAAAATTGTGTGTTTTAACTAATCTATTATTGCATTCACTGAAAGTGACTACTAACATAATTATCATTCCGGAACACGACTCATGCTGCCTAGGCATAAAACGAAGCTTGATTAATAAAGGGCAAGATTTTAATTGGGTTTTCGATTTATAGATATATTTACTACTTCGTATTTTTGCGTTTTTGCTGCGCAGTACCCAGGTACATAACACAAGTAGGTATATGAGTATTAAAATGGTTAGTCAATTAAAAGACAAAACCGCTGAAGCAGCAGTTACATGTAGGTTAAATAACTTGAATCGACTAGTGAGGTCAATGTGTTTGATTTAAGTATATTTTTTAGGGTTCCGTAGTCCACAAGGAACCCTTATAGTTTCGTCATGTCCGTCCGTCTGTCCGTCCGCAGCCTAGCTCAGAGACGCCTGGTGCTAGAAAGCTGATATTTGACATGAATATAGACATACGATATTGCAACAAAACTGTAGAATAAAATTTAGGTTTTTTTTTTTTTTAAGGGTATCTCCCCTACATATATAGTGGGGTTGAATTTTTTTTTGGTTGGGTACCCCGTTGTGTGGGGTATCATTGGATAGGTTTAAAAAAAATATTATTAGCTTGCTCAAATCATTTTTCGATCAAGTGATTGGTTTGTCAAATATCAAGCTTTGAATTGAAAAAAATTGTTAGACTCCAGTGTCCCCCCCCCCCCCCTCTGCCGGCTAAACTATTTATTTGGAAGAGGTGAAAAAAATCACAAATGTAGTACATATAACGAATTTAAAAGGAAAACTATCACGGCTAAGTAGACATCACTAGTTTACGAGTAATCGTCGATTAACTCATAAATACCTATTTCTGTGAGTTTACATTGGGAGCGCTGGCTTAATCTTAAAGATGCCCGTTTTTAGTCCCATGTGAAACAGAAGTTATTATCAAATCTGGCCTGGTACTATCAATAATGGCCATTATGTGCAACTACGGAACCCTACATTGCGTGTCGGGCCACGGCCCGACACGCACTTGGCCGGTTTTTTATATAGTATAAAAGTATTGATGCAGCGATAGCCTACATGAATTTATGAATTTCTACCAGACTGCAACGCAGAGAGTATCGGGTTCGAGCCCATGACGCGCACCACGGACTTCAAGTTAAGTATATGCTTTTAAATTGTTAATTATCTTATCATATGGGAGAGCACGTCGATCCCGGCTGTTGCCCCAGATAGTAGGAAGGTATTTATCTGAGGCTGTCAGAGATGTTTGACAGTCGTTATCGGGAGTCAGGGTACGCTTTCGGATTCAGATATCCTGATTCGAATCCCAAATCGTCGCACAATGCGTAAATCTTCTAAATAGGTATTTTTACTGTCGTTTAACATTTCAGCTGTCCGGGTGTAAATGACCGATTGAACTAGAGATTAATTAAGCGAGCAATGTTCGCTGAGATAAATTGAATGAAATAATTCTCTAGGCATGTTGGATGTCACACGAGCCACGAGCGGGCTTTAGACATAAATCTAGAAAAGCAATCGTAAAATCGAAATAAGGACGTTTTTAATACTAGGTATATAAATGTTATTATTATTGAAACGTTCTTTTAAGAATAGTTGCGAATCTAGAAATATGATTAAGTAGTTAATAGGAACCTTGCTCTGCTAAAGTTATCAAGGATAGTTTAGTTTTTCAGGATAGAATATGACAAGAATACAGCTCTCCTTACGTCCGTTGCTGCCTGAGAACGAATCTTAAGTTAGATAAACGCAGCGTCTTTTATTGCGAATTAAATTGATATGCAGATGAAAAAAACAAAGGTTGGTAAGTCGTAAACGTAATTTAATTCAAACCCTATTTCTTTTTAAATGGCATAGACTGGCTTATTTTACTTTCTAACATGTAACAAACTCAAAAATATTATGAATTGATCGGAGTCTTTCGTAGATGGGAACATTTTCTATAAGCGTCAGTGGCGTAGGAAGGGGGGGTCGGCGGGGGTAGCCCGCCCCGGGTGCCACCCATTCAAAAAAGGGGTGACACCCAAAACTCAACTGCACTAGCTCAGCACTACGAGAGTTAGCCTGGAATTTGTAAGGTATCTGCCGCCCCGAGTGCCATCCAAGCTAGCTACGCCACTGATAAGCGTCCTTGTCCTTAGCCATATTTCATTAGGACACCTTGATACACGACCAGTCGCGCCACCGTGGTTTCTAGAGGTACCAAGCGAGAAAAACCTAAACAAACACTAGAATTCCCAGCGGATGGTTCGGTCAGGACCGCGCCGACTCAATCCAGCGCCTGTGTGCGAAATCTATGAAGCGCCTTTTTGTCAACCTTTTTCGAAAGTAATTTTAATAATAATTAAGCCATTTCACCCGGCGCGCGGCGCCCCTTTTACACGGGCGCCTGTGTGCACCGCGCACATTGCACATATGGGCGGCTCGGCCCTGGGTTCGGTCACCGGCAATATCATGGTTTTGCGCCACTAAGTTGATACCTACTATGGGGTCTAGACTGAGTTTGCACTCGATTGTCACGGTGACCAGTGACTAATCGACGGGAACAATTTCTATATATTTTCTAAATGCGCACATCCAACTACTTGTATATTAGGTACCTACCTATTACACATTTTGTTGGTGGCGCCACTTTGGTTTTCTAATGAAACAGGGACCTTAGCGGTTAGTAGGTACTTAGTAGGACCCCAGCTATATCTGTGGATTAGCTAGGGTCTCTCGAGTGAGATCATAATGAGACGGTGGATGCTACTACAGAAATTCTTTTCAATACTGACCACCAAGTAGGTAGTAGGTACTTCTTATTTCAATATAACCACCTCACCGCGATTGGCCCGAAGGCTGACATTAGCGTAAAATATAGCTCGATTCAAGTGAACCATTGTGGTTTGTGGTGTGAGGATTAGTCAGCAGAGCCTGCGTTACCGGGTATAGCTGCTTCCATGGTGCGCTGCGTTGAGGCTCATTTACCTACATGCGCCCGTTGCAAAAGAGCCTTAGACAATGCCGTCACCGTAGCCAAGTATTCGGAACAGAAAATCTGAACTAGTGACATACATAGACTCACGCCTGTTTCCTGGAGGGGTAAGCAGAGACTACGGAACGCCATTTGCAACGATCCTGACATCTCTCTTGCTTCAACTAGTGACACGATAAAGAAGCGTTAAAATTATCAAGCCAAAGTGCGAATCGGGTTTCTTACGTGGGTAGAAGGCATATACCTAATCAAGGAATGAGTTGTGCAAAATTGCGGGTAAGACCTGGGTACACAGCCGAGGACAGAGTTCACAGCTAATATGATGATGATTGGTGCGCTAAGACTTCAGTGTGAATATATCCTTACGCATATTTTGTGATACCTACTTTTGTCGCCTGAAACCACGACATAGTGTACCCAGACAGGTTTCTGGAATAAGGATACTTAGTATTTTACCACAGACTGATAGCTCGAAATTCAGTCATCGATTTGGAAAATCTACATGCTCCCAATGCTCATGCTCCCTGAAAAATAAACCGTTTTCAAATTCTGGGTCTGCCACTGCTGCTGGTCAGTGATGGTTGCTGTAGTACGAGTACGCCGCGATTGAAATGTGCGTGGTGCAGTGATGTATGGCCTCTATTCTTTATGCAGACATTAAGTACTCATAGCAAAAATGTGACTACAATTTTGATAGCAAGACAGGTATTAAGTCAACAAGCTTAATATTTAGGCCAAGGATCTAGGTAACAATAATAAAACTATTGTCCATATTGAATATTGTCAAAAGTAGTGATATAATTAATATAGAATAAAAATGTTTAGAGGCAACTATAGTCTAGTGGAGATACCAACGGACTCCCATGCAGAGGGTATCGGGTTCGAATCTACGGTGTGCACCAATGACTTTTCGAAGTTATGTCACAATAAATAAAAAACTGCCAAATCTCTTGAAGTGTTAACAACCGCGCTCCGACATTTAAATAGTTTTCGTGCTCAAAAGTGAATTGAACTCAATAAAATTATTCTTAAAGTGTTAAGTGGTGTTAGTGAGTGATGTGCACGTGTTATTTCTGCATAAACTAGTGAAATAACTCTAAAATACTTTAAATAAATTATCGTCTGACCTTTAATTGTGCAGAAATATTCAACATACCCTCAATCTAATATATAAAATTCTCGTGTCACAGTTTTCGTTCCCATACTCCTCCGAAACGGCTTGACCGATTTTGATGAAATTTTTTGTGCTTATCCGGTATCTATGAGAATCGGCCAACATCTATTTTTAAAAAAAAAAAAAAATTTTGCAAAACGACGTTTGCCGGGTCAGCTAGTCTCAATATATTTTCGTTCATTTGACAACTTGATATTGACATTAATACAAACGTCAACATAAAAGTGTATAGTGTTGCCAGTAAAACAAATATAAATCCGACCAAACAATGAATTCTAAAAATAATTCAAGCTCACCCTCGGGAATATGCAATAAACCATCAAATGAAAAGAAACCATCAGTAACATGCGACTCCTGTAAAATCCTATTACGTGGAGAGTGTCATGGGTTGTCGCCTACAGAAGTGCGTGTGCTTGAATTAAAAACTGTAGCACGCGTCATGACTTTTCTTTGTGGGGTTTGTAAATCTGCCATGACCCAACTACCAACTATAATGAAGAGTTTGAATGAGCTCACTGATGAAGTTAAACAACTACGAATGCCCCAAATCATGCTGGCAACCGAAGCAGCAATTCAGGAAATCAGAGAGAGGGCTAACAGGGCGAATAATGTAATGATGATGTTCCAGAGTCAACAAGTGACATTGCTGAACAGAGAAAAGAACATGATGTGAAAGAGTGCGTGGCTGTCATAAAGACTGTCACAAACAGAATTAACTGCAATGGTATCAAGGTATTCCGCCTTGGTGCTCCCAAGAAAAACCCAGGTGGCAGGCCGCGTCCGCTTAAGGCCATCCTTCACACCAAGTGTGACGCGCTCGAAATATTTCGTAATAGAAATAAACTAAGCGAGCCCTCGAATATCACATCTGACCTTACAACCATGCAAAAATAATACCTAAAATATCTACGTGATGAACTTAACAAGCGTACAAGTGAGGGTGAAACGGACATCACTATAAAATATGTAGGTACGAGGATACCCAGCCATCGTAAAAACTAGCACACAAAAAACTAGCTCCCAATACCAACAATATACCAACACATTCAATTAAATCAAGTTATAATTCCCCTAATAAGAAACCTACATCAACATATTCTAGAATAACAATACTTTACACGAATATACAGTCGGTAATATCTAAACTGGATCTACTAATTGCTCAAGTCACAGCATTGAAACCAACATTGATTATTGTCTCCGAAACATGGCTTATACCAATTATACCCGATTCAATTGTTACAATACTAGGATCACAGAATTGCAAATTATACAAATCTGTGCCCAGGATATAGGTGCCTAATTTATATCGAGACGATCGTATAGGCAGACGTAGTGATGGAGTCGCAATCTACGCCTCGAAAGACATATCTCGCGTAACAATGAAATACAATTTAACCTACAACAAGAAATTCGAAAGCTCTGAATGTCTGTGGCTGGATGTGAAGGCTGGTAACAGTAAATTTCTAATATGTGGGCTTTACACACGACTCTTCAATAGACTAAGACAATCGACTGCTAGACCAACTGAACCATGTTTCCGAAGCTAATACTGTGTTAATAATGGGTGACTTCAACTATGGCGGAGTGAAATGGCCTCTTGAAGACAGCGGGTACCTTACGCCGAAAGGAAAACAACTTTGTAGAATGGTATAAAATGAGTAACCTTCATTAGATGATAGATAAATGCACGAGATACAGACAAGGAAATCAGCCATCATATTTTGATCTTGTATTGACAAATGACGACTCACTCGTAGCCAGTATTGAGCACCAAGCACCTATTGGAAAAAGTAACCATACCTACTTGCTTATTGGCAACTATAGAATTGCAGGAACAGATCCAACAAATGCAACACAAAACCAGACTTAATTTCTACAAAGCTGATTACAACAAAATCAATGAAAATTTGAGGCAATTGTTACCATTAGATATGAAGGATATAGAGTAAGATCCCGGAGCCGCCAGATCTACGTCATTTTAGCAAAGCTGAAATTTTGAGGATTATTAGTACACAATCTTGTTAAGAGGTATGCCGACTCACTAGCTTGAAAGCCGGGCCATTTCACAGGTAGTGCGAAGTAAAGTTACCAAAAAAACATACACACCTACGTTAAAGTAGCAAAGCTGGTATTCAAATATGTGTTTAAAAATACTGTCTAAAATTGAAATTCATTATTCCCAGACACCTGCCGTGGGCCATTACTTCTGCCAGACGTCTTAAAGGTTACTTAAAAATGAAGCAAACTACGTAATTTTAGCAAACCTAAATTTGATATATGTTACTTAAGATACTATTTTAAGTAAGACCCTTCCTACGCAGCCAGACCAATCCGAAGGGCCGTACGTTCAGCCAGGCACCATGAAGGCGGCCATTATTCATACGCATGAATGCGTGTGAGTACACTACATTGTCCCAAAAGACTGTAGGATTATTATTTTGGGTATTACCTATTACAAGAATAAAAGTGTAAAATATTCATACGCATGATACGCATGAATATGCTCCAAAAGTGTGTGGCCTTTTGCTGCCGTGGACCGTGGACTATGGCCTTACTCTTCTCATAGTGAGAAGAGGCCCGTGCCCAGCAGTGGGAAAGTTTATATACAGGGCTGATGATGATGATGATTCTTCATACAGCACTTAAGGAATCTATAAACTTATATGTACCCAAGACGACTATCCGTCAAACAACTAAACCTTGGATTTCAAACCAAATTAAGACCCTGATAAATTCCAAAATGGCTCTGTGGAACAGATATGTGCTGACTGGACTCCCTAAACACTATAAAGACTACAGAAAAGTAAATAATCAATTAATAAATCAAACCAGACAAGCTCGAATAACGCATGAAAAAATACATATACCTACTACAAGCTGGACCTAAAAAGTTTTACTCTTACATCAGACAGCAAATTACTTCAAAAGTGAGCATACCAACAAATATAACCAACAAGCAAGGCCATACCGTGACTGAGCCTAGAGAAATTGCCAAAGTATTTGCAGACCAGTCAGGGCCTGTGTGCGAAATCTATGAAGCGCCCGTGTGCGAAATCTATGAAGCGCCGTTTAGTCATCCTTTTTCGAAAATAGCTTTTATAATTAACGCATATCGCGGCGCGTGGCGCCTCTATCACCCTGGCGCCTGTGTGCGCCGCGCACATTGCACATAGGGACGGCTCGGCCCCGAGACCAGTTTGCGAGCGTTTTTCAAGTAGAACTGCACAATCAACTACCATTATTAGATCCATCACTCCGAGTACAAGACTCCATTGAAGAAATAGTATTTACTCAGGATAAAATTCAACAAGCCATTGCAGAAATGAATACAGAGTCCTCCCCGGGACCAGATGATATACCTGTAGTTATATTAAAGAAATGCAATCTCTCTGACCACCTGGCACCTATAATGCAAACGTCGTACGATACTGCACCCTACCGGATTTATGGAAAACAGCAATAGTTACCCCTATATTTAAGAAAGGCAGCAAACTCATTCTTCCAACTACAGACCTATCAGCTTAACCAGTGTCATCATCCTCTTAGCATTATCCCAGTTTCAATCTGGGGTCCGCTTACTAGCCCAACCGGATTTGGCTGAATATTAGCTTTTCCACGGAGCGATTGCCTGTCCGACCTCCGCAACCCGAAGGGATAGCGATATTCCATGGTTTAGACTAGTGTCAGTTTATTAGAAGGTTCTGACGCCCTGTAACGATTGTCAAAGATCTTCATGACAACCGGGACCGACGGCTTAACGTGCTCTCGTGCCTCGGGCACGGGACAAGCGATAATTAACAATTCAATACGCACATAACTCCGAAAAGTCATTGGTGCGCGCCGTGGATTCGAACCCGATACCCTCTGCATGGCAGTCTGTTGGTATCTCCACTAGGCTATCGCTGCCCTTATCAGCTTAACCAGTGTATTTTGCAAAATAATGAAAAAGATTATAGTCAAGCATATAAGTATACAGGGTGATGCTTGCATAGGGGCATTGATTTAAAAAGGATGTAGCATTGATGCCTATAAAATGTTTTATATCAACAAAAAAGGCCATGGGGCCAAAATAAAATAATAAAATTTTCAAACAAAATAAACTATAAAATATGAGTAGCAAAACGAAACACCATTTGTAGACCAATATGACATTAGGTTACTGACCTTTGTAAGAACGGCAACGTGTGCTATGCGGCAGACGATGCCACAGAGGTAGTTCACATTTATTGACGAATTACCTATTTCAGTTATTCTACACATCACTCCAATGTTTGGTCACTCATTAGGCAAGCACTGGTGTCTTTTTCATATCAACAAAAACCCACTTAACACAAACCCACGTAAAAGGTAGCACAAAATTTTCAAATTCTCAAAATGGCCGCCATTGTTATCACGAATTACCTATTTCAGTAATTCTACAAATCACTCTAATGAAAGTTCAGTAATTAGGATAGGTGTCTTTTTCACAACAAGAACCCACACAATCATATCCGCATATTCGGACGACATAAAGTTTGTCATTATTAACACAAATAATGCAAAAATGACGAATGATAAAGTTCACTAAACAACAACACAATTAAATAACACAACTAAATACAATCACACAATTCAATACCAAAAACAACTGTCGCATAAAATTAAGAGCGCGCGCGCGATCTGATCGACTTATTAATCCAATAGTTTTTGCGGCACTAAACAAACTTTTGATGAGTCACCGATGCGCCGCTGGCGCCGACATGTCTAGGATAGGAAATAGAGATGCGCAATAGGTACTATGAATGTCGATATTTTTGACACGTTAATACGTTAACAACAAAATAACACAAAATGTTTTTATACAACGAACTATGCATTCTTACTTGTATTAACAATAATGCTATTGCTTAATTGTGTTGCTAATACGACACAGTTAAACAAGTTTATGAAATACTATGCACATACTTCAATTAGTTCAGTAGTTTTAGTACATAGTTATTATAATTCTTAAGTAGATTGTTGAACCCATTAGACCATTTAAAAAATACCATACGGAAAGAGCTAAAATAGTCAATAATTATTAACTTATTTCAAATGATTAAATAATTGAATATCTTTACATGTTTATCATTGTTTACCTTTTAAAAAACGTCGTCTTTATTTGTACCACACTTTGAAATTTTCGAACGTAAAGTCATTGATAAGACGATTACATTAACGTTAAATACAAACAATGTCGATACAATAAACAACAAACTTTTACGGTGCGTAGGATTTTTTATCGATACTATCATTGATAAGACGATTACATTAAAGTTAAATACAAACAATGTCGATACAATAAACAACAAACTTTTACGGTGCGTAGGTATTTTTATCGATACTATCATTGATAAGACGATTACATTAACGTTAAAATACAATCAATGTCGATACAATAAACAACAAACTTTTACGGTGCTTAGGTATTTTTTATTTATCGATACTATTTACAATATTTTGTTCATAATTGGGCAACTCTATTTGGCTCCACTATGTTTGTCCTTGTCCATGAAGCTAATTAGCTTAATGTCCTTGTCACACGTAGTGCATTTACTGTAAGAGTGAGTTCTTATTCACTCTTACAGTAAATGCACTACCTAATTAGATTTTATCGTGCTTGCCGGAACCGATCCATTTTATTAATAAGTAACTTTATTGAAAAGGTAATTAGAAAGTTTCAAAAGTCTTGTTCTGTAAAAATTTACTCGGGCGCAAAAACCTACAACGACGAGTCGTACCTACCTACGAGGCGAAGTGACGTTGCACGACGACGACGTGCAATGTAGGGTCGTTGACCGTTTTGTATCAGCTGTGTGGAATTTAAAGCATGTGCAAAAAATGCGGAACTTAAAATCGATATTGTAGCTAAGCTACTGCACCGATTGAATTGATTTTTGGTACAAGGCTTAAGAATGTTGTAAGCTATGCCTCTGGTTAAAAAGTGCCCCTATGCAAGCGCCACCCTGTATAATATAAAATTTCTCTCCAACTACACGGTGATTCCTAAACAACAACATGGCTTCTGTGCACACCGTTCAACAGTTTCAAATTTACTGTCTTGCCTATCATCGTGGACCAAACTCTTTAATAATAGAGAGCCAATCGACGTGATCTATCTGGATTATGAAAAGGCCTTTGATAAAGTCCCTATTAGAAGACTTCTTCAAAAGTTTGAATTCGTGGGCATACGCGTAAAGTTGTTGATTTGGATTGAGACATTTCTAAACAAAAGAACATTACAAGTGAGAATAGGCGAAACCAGGTCAGACGCGATCGAAATACTTAGCGGCGTGCCTCAGGGTTCAGTTTTAGGTCCAATGTTGTACATTATATATACATTTGATCTTCCCCACTGCATACAATGTAATGTCAGTATTTTCGCCGATGACACCAAATTATTTGCAAATCCACTAATTGACTACGACCACCTTACCGATGTTTTGAACAAAATAGCTAACTGGTCTAAGGAATGGCTCATAAATCTGAATGCCTCAAAATGTACAGTGCTGCATATAGGTAATCGCAATCCTCGTCTTACTTACAAATTGGACGATGCACCTCTTATGGAGGTAAAAAATCAAACGGACTTAGGAGTAAAGATTACTGAAGACTTGAAGTGGGAGAGCATATCTCAACTATTACAAAGAAAGCCAAAGGCCTAATATACCTTGTGATGAAAGCATTTGGTGTCTTGACACCAGAAATGATGCTCAAGATCCACAAGACTTTCATTAGACCAATTCTGGAATATGCATTTCAAATTTAAAACCCTTACTTTGTCAAAGACATTGAACTCTTGGAGAAGGTACAATGAAGTTTCACCAAAGTACCACAAATTCTTAAAGCACGACCTTATGAAGAAAGATTAGCATTTTTAAAACTTACAACACTAAAGCCCGCAGGGACCGCGGTGATCTGATAAAAACCTACAAGATATTAAACGGACATTATGACATTGAGGAGTTTGATAAACTATTTGTGCGCAATGAAAATATCCACCTCAGAGGCCACCACCTTAAATTATGTACCAGTTTCTCAAATAACAACCCTCATCGACACTATATCAGTAATCGTGTAGTCAGAACGTGGAACAAGCTCCCAGCAGAAGTAGTCTCAGCCCAAAATGTTAATCAGTTCAAGAACAAACTGGACAAGCACCTACTTAGCACTGCAACAGGAACTAGTGGGCAATAGCAGAATATAGGCAATCATCAGTTGTACTCAACTGCCTGCCTGATAATTAATAATAATAATAAATAGTACTAACGTAGTTAAGTGCGACTTAAATTGTTAATTATCGCTTGCGCCTTGCCTCAGAGAGTAAGCTGTCGGTTCTGGCTGACATGATCATCTTTGTCAGTTGTTATGGGGAGTCAGTACCCTCAAATAAACTGATACCAGCTTAAACCACGGAATATCACTATCCCTTTAGGTTACAGAGGTCAGACGGCAGTTGCTTTGTGAAAAAGCTAATATTTTGTCATATCTGGTTAGACTTAGAGGACCCCAGGGTCCAAGTGCAAGTCTTGCATGTAGCGGGGATAATGCTAGGGCGATGATAATCATCTTAAAAATGGTTGTTTTGGTTAACCCTAAGCCTAAACTGAGATACCTACATACTGATAATAAAAAACATGGATTTTTGATCAAAGTTAATATATTTGGGTAGTTATTATGTTCAATCAATTTGAATAATATTTATTGCTCATTGTGATGAAAATACAACTAGGTAAAAATAAAATGAAATGTATTTTTGGAACAACCTACATCAAACTCCAATTCTGTATTAAATTTGATGATATACATTATCAATAAATATTATTATAGGCCTTTTAAAACTAGAGTTATGTATGATAAAATAGTATGAATGAAAACATTATAATTTTGACATGATTCTGACATTTATAAATTAAATCACTATTTACATACACTTGTATTTACTAACCAACAAGGAATGTTGGAATTTTAACACAAATTATACTTAGGCCTAGCATTGGAAGTACCTATCTCACTTACCAAATCTTTGATCACATTTATTGTACCTATACAAAGCACCTATGTAAGTATCAACACTTAAGCTATGATCTAATGACATCTGTATAAACTCAGTAAGTCGTATTTGCCACGGCAATAACCCATGAGTGCAGCACAGAGGACCAGTGTACAGCACAAGCTCTGGATCAGGAATGGAAGGGTACATCAGCTTTAGAGCATTGTCTAACTCTTGTGCTGTGTATTCTTTAGATTCTCTATTACATGTAACTTTATCTTCTGCTATTCTCTGTATACATTGTGCTATAGTCGGTAGCCCATCTTTGTGTGTAAAAATATTTATCACTATTGTGTGAGCCTGAAGCCCATTGGTGTAGCCATTCAAATCTGGTTTCTTAAACCATTTTATACAGCCTGGCACACCCTTCTTTTTTTGTTCGACTTCAAGAAATAATAGTCCTTCATTTTGCTTCAGCTCCCCTGGAAAATAGATCACATATTAGGGTGTAATATATCTGTACTCAGCTGACTTAATGTTATAGTACACACAGATAAGTGCATGCTCTTTACTAAACTTCTTTATGTTTTCTCAATTGTCATTTTGAAAATTACTTAAGTAATAATTTTGGTTCGGAACCAAGAGAACCACAGTGGGGCCACGGGGCTAACAATGAAATCGATATTACATTTTTATATACTACAAAGCATAAAAAAAAAATTGTATGGGCAATGTAAAAGATATCGAGTAACTATTTAAATAATACACATAACATTGTGAAAAGTGCCTGACAGCTAATGTTAGATAGATGTTAATGATGTTTGGTTAGTTGGTAAATCGATACTTTACTACTTATATCAACAAAATGATGACATTCATAGCCTACCTTATGCAAATATTGCAATGTTGCATCAGACATATGATAAAAGTTATACTAGCCTATCCTAAAATTCTGCTGGCTTTGCAATATAGCTGGTTCAGAAAAACCTTATGATAATAAACCTAATAATATACCGGATAACTGTAAAACATGTAAAAGTTAGGAACTTATTAGTCATTGTGAACATGACTAAAATGTAGATAAATAATGAAGTAGTGAACGTTGGTATGACTACGGGAATTATGGTAAAAGATTAACACGTTTATTACCTGTTATATCGTAAAAGCTCACGTAAGATATCCCGGCTATGAGGCTCCATATAACCAAACGAGCCAAATCACTGAACGTATGATGCTCTGTGTCCGTCAGGATCACCAAATGATTGAGTTTCTTGGTAACTCTTGGCACATGTTCCAATATAAGTTTTATATCACTTCTGCTCACCTCATCGTTTGGTAAAATGAACTTTTTGTCCCAAAATCGGTGATAAACATTTTGAACAGCAACAAGTATATTCACAACCAAATGTACTAATGTAAACAGTAACTGACGGAGCAACCGTGAAAGCATGATAAAAAATTAACAATATTGTGTTAAGATTTGGTCATAAATTATTATTTTATTTAACCATTTTTCGCAAAAGAATTCTCATCAAAATTGGACAGATCACACGGCACAGTCAGCCGCTTTTTCCTATCAGCCAATCACGAGCTTCTGGGTGGACAGATTGCTTGCCAACGTTCAGAAACAAATTATAAATAATCGTTTCACAGAACGTATTTTATTTAACAACACTAGTATTTGTATAATGGCAATGTTTAGGCACATTATTAGGGTGGCTATTTAGTACCAAACTTTTTTGCTAAATCGGTGATGAAAATTATAGCAATATTTTAACGTAATGCATGAATGTGTAGAAGCAGTGATAGCCTAGTGGAAATACCATCACACTACTAGACAGAGTGCATCTTGTTAGAATTCACAGAGCGCACCTGTGACATTTTGGAGTGCGTATTGAATTGTTGATCGCCCCGTTCCTCGGAGAGCACGATAGGTTGGTGGTTCTGGTTGTCATGAGGATCTTCAACAATCGTTACAGAAAGTCATCTGATTAAACTGACACTAGCCTAAATCATGTTGATTTTCTTAGGTCTAGTCCCACCCTCATTCCCACTTCTGTGTCACCTGTCCTGTATAGCCAGGTTATCACGGACATGAGCATTAAGGTGGCCTTAATTGTGAACTATAACTGTTTCCACAATTATAGCATGTGGTGTGCGTCAAGATGGCGGGATCAAGACCCAATTTAAAATTTAGCACTATACCGGGTTTGTACTACATTTGTACTATTTGTACCCAAAACGAAACATTTGTACATCAAGATGTTCGGGGTCCATGATAACAGATAAATTTTGATGTACCTACTTAGTTTATGAACGTGAAAACGCATTTACAGATTACGCATGTTCATGTACCTACTTACGGCGTACAACGGTTCCTCGTTTGATTCTGTACGATTTCTATCGATTTTTATATGAATTAAGCGGTAAAATTAATCATCAAATTGGTTGGACCAATGTTTTAATGGCAATAGGCTCGCCCCCTATAACATGGGACCGAAACATAACTAGTGAAGTGTGGGTGTAAATGTAATCACAGACGTAGAAGAGAAGCAGGCAAATATACGCTGAAAATTGCGTGGCAATACACTTACGCATATTGAAGTATAAAGTACAGGGCAACACTCAAGGCAGTTCGAAATTTTAGTGTCTTAATCTTTTACCTTAATACTTTTTCATGTTCTCTAATGTTATGTAGTCCTTCACTGAAGTCCTGTAGTTGTGTATATTGAAATTCAGAAAAAACAATGTAATTATGATCTAAAAATACGTCGGACTTCTGAGATTTTTTATAGCATGTATATATATATATATATATATATATATATATATATATATATATATATATAGTAATTTAACCTTTATTTTTCTTGTTTGATGTGAATTTTCTAAGCCTATACAAGCGTTATTTGGATATATTTCCTACATACACTAGTTTTTCATTGGTTTAGGAAAAAAAGCTCACGTCCAAAATAAAACCCTCTATTCATATTCAAAATCAAAATTCACCTAGCACCTAAAACAAAAAAGTTATAAAAGTCAGTAACTGTTGAAAGTACGTAGTAACGCACGATTATTTCGAGTTGTGTTCTCGAGCGCCGCGCGGTCGTGACCTCGGCGCGCGCGCCGCCGCGCGCCGTCAGCTGTTACCTACAGCGGTTGTAGGTAGTTAGTGCGGACCTATAGTGATACGTAATTTACTTAGAAAACATGATTTAGTTAATTACGATGCCAACAATTTTAAACACATTTTTTTTCTTCTTTTGTTTTCTTTTTAAGAACCCCGGGTTCTGACACAAGATTAGGATTTAACACTAGGGTGTTAAATTCTGTGTCACGAGGGATATTACAAACCTACCACTAACGGACACAGGAGTCGAAACAACAATTTATGAATCACACAAAGTGTTGTATCAAACATCGCTTAAACCACTACGCCAACCATGAAGTGCAGTAATAAATAATTAGAACAATAAACGTATGTAACTAAATAGCTATACCTATTCAATTATTCTTTCGTACATTACTCGGACTTAGAATCAAATATGGTCGAAATAAGCTGTGGGTTCACGAAATCGTAATGAACTTGTAGAAGAAAAACGATAAACTAAGAATTATTAGTTACGTTATTAGTAGTGATCGGATAATCGGATGCATATTCACCTAAAGTTCATTTTCGGGTAGGATATTATGGAAGCGGCTTCTTGAAAAATATTTATTTAAATATAAATATAAATCCCGGGATTCCAGAAAATTCAGGAATGTGAAACTACTCTGTAATATGGTGGTAAAACGACGTCTTTAACGTGTGTTTTTTATTTTAAAAAAACTGGTTTCCGGGATTACACAATTATTAATTTATGAGTATGTTGAGTGTAAAAAGAATGGTAGGCAGTGGGTGTTACTTAAAAGAAATGAATATAATTATACTTTATTGCACATAATTACAGGATACAAAACATACTAAGCATATTACTTTAAATTAAATATCCCTTATTGAAATTTTATTTATTTATTTTTTATTTTATTTATTTAAATTACAAAGATGAGCAAGAGACCTCTTTCAACGAGCCCTACTTATATCGTGATTGAGTGTAAATATTCCCTTGGCTACTACAACTTTAATCTGTCTGTCAGTCAGACCCATTGGAGCGCGGGAGTTCGATGGTGATGCTGTTGTAAGCAGTGGCGTAGCAAGGGAGGCGGCGGGGGCGGACCCCCCGGGTGCCACCCTTTTTGGGGTGCCACCCATCCAAAAAAAGGGGTGACACCCAAAACTCAACTCGAACAATGTACAAAAACATACGCACTAGCTCAGCACTACGAGAGTTAGGATGGAAAATAGGTAGGTGCCGACTAAAAAATAAAAAGGTCATCCGCCAACTACCGCCCCGGATGCCACTCAAGCTAGCTACGCCACTGGTTGTAAGTTAATAATTATTAAGAGATTGAATGGTTTTCTTTGTAATTCTTATTTATTATTCGTTTGTCGTTTGAGGTAAATGTTTTGAAAATTGAAGAAAATAAGTGGATTTTATTATTTTTAGAGGTTTCTTTTGGTAAAAAAGTTAAAATAAGTAAATATACCTACACCCGATTTGATTCTATAATAAAAACACTAAATTTGTCGATTCCAAAATCCCGGGATTTTTTCGATATAAAAGTGGATTCCATATTAGCTAACACCTTACAATAAGTAAATATAGCCACATCCGATTTGATTCTATAGTAAAAAAAAAACAAATTAGTCAATTCCGTAATCCCGGGATTTGTCGATTCAAAAGTGCATTCCATAATAGCCAACACCTCAACTTTAGGTAAATATGCATCCGAATATCCGATCACTAGTTATTAGTCATACGTACCTACATTATCTTTTGAATAACTAAACAAAAGGCCTTGCCACACGATACAATTTTACCACTGATCAAATTTTCAATCGAATTGGCTTTGCCCGTCTACACGACACAATCAAATCACTGATTTGCATTCCGTCCACCCGATTGGTTAAAATCTGGTGGTACCGCCCACCCGATCAACTTGAGTTGGACGACTGTCGTCTACACGTCACGATTTCATCAAGTGATTTAGTCAAGTTGGACGTAAAATCGTGTCGTGTGGCAAGGCCTAAAGATTTTAACAATGGGAAAGTTTAGTACTTGCGCGCGCGACGTAACACGGGTACAGTAACGGGATGGAATGTGACGTACGGGCGTCCCGTTGACCTAATTAGCAAGACTAAAGCAAAAGCATTGGACATAGATTATACACTTATGCATAGGACGTAAATGCTGTCGAAGTAAGGCCTGTCCACACAACACGATTTTACGTCCAACTTGACTAAATCACTTGATGAAATTGTGACGTGTAGACGCCAGTCGTCCAACTCAAGTTCATCGGGTGGGCGGTACCTACAGATATTAACCAATCGGGAGGACGGAATGAAAATCAGTGATTTGATTGTGTCATGTAGACGGGCAAAGCCAATTCGATTGAAAATTTGATCAGTGGTAAAATTGCGCTGTGTGGATGGGCCTTGACGAGCGACAAATTGCATCCGACCCCCGCACCCACCCCTGACGCCCCCCGTTGCAATGCGCGCAGGCTGGGGGCGGGGTCTGTACCCACAGTGCAATGTTTATCTGTGTGTGTCGTATGTTTAATATCTATCTGTGTATGTGTGTGGCTAAATATTCAGCCAAATCCGGTTAGACTGGTAAGCGGACCCCAGGTTGAAACTGGGATAACGCTAGAAGGATGATGATGTGTATGTGTGTGGCACGATCGAACATACATCAGCGCGCGCGATTTCTTTCATAAGAGTGGTAACTCGGAACAGAAAAAACGAAAAGAAATGGTATGCACCAAAATTACTATAGGAACCGATGTCGCCAAACTCACACAAATAAACCGATAATCACATATTGTACTACAAAGAAACAATTCGTTTCATTTGTAGTTTAAGTTTATTCAAAACTAGCCTACTTCTCAGATTTGGATATAAACCTTGCTGTTCTACAAATAAGATTTATTTTGCTTTAGCGGCAGAAGGTATTTACGATCTATAGTCATACTCCCCAAACACTATAAAGACTACAGAAAAGTAAATAATCAATTGATAAATCAAAACAGACAAGCTCGAATAACGCATGAAAAAATTATACTACAAGCTGGACCTGAAGGGCCTTATTACAAAACATGGTTTAAATATAAAACCAGGTTTAGGTATCGATGGAGAATTTTTAAAAGGAATTTTTGACGAAAGTAGTTATTTATTTTAATTTGACATTTGTTAGAACGAATTTTTGTTCGAATAGTTTTACAAAAAAGTGTTAATTGTGCACGTATTATCAATTTTACGCGGTAAAACTTAGGAGTAAACCTCGATTTATTTTTAGGCCATGTTTTGTAATAAGGTGGAAAAAGTTTTACTCTTACATCAGACAGCAAATTACTTCAAAAGTGAGCATACCAACAAATATAACCAACAAGCAAGGCCATACCGTGACTGAGCCTAGAGAAATTGCCAAAGTATTTGCAGACCAGTTTGCGACTGTTTTTCAAGTAGAACCACACAACCGACTACCATTATTAGATCCATCACTCCGAGTACAAGACTCCATTGAAGAAATAGTATTTACTCAGGATAAAATTCAACAAGCCATTGCAGAAATGAATACTGAGTCTTCCCCGGGACCAGATGATATACCAGTAGTTATATTAAAGAAATGCAATCTCTCTGACCACCTGGCAACTATAATGCAAACGTCGTACGACACTGGCACCCTACCGGATTTATGGAAAACAGCAATAGTTACCCCTACATTTAAGAAAGGCAGCAAACTCGATGCTTCCAACTACAGACCTATCAGCTTAACCAGTGTATTTTGCAAAATAATGGAAAAGATTATAGTCAAGCATATAGGAAAATTTCACTCCAACTACGAGGTGATTCCTAAACAACAACATGGCTTCTGTCCACACCGTTCAACAGTTTCAAATTTACTGTCTTGCCTATCATCGTGGACCAAACTCTTCAATAATAGAGAGCCAATCGACGTGATCTATCTGGATTATGAAAAGGCCTTTGATAAAGTCCCTATTAGAAGACTTCTTCCAAAGTTGGAATTCGTGGGCATACGCGCGCGGCAAGTTGTTGATTTGGATTGGGAAATTTCTAAACAAAAGAACATTACAAGTGAGAATAGGCGAAACCAGGTCAGACGCAATCGAAATACTTAGCGGCGTGCCTCAGGGTTCAGTTTTAGGTCCAATATTGTACATTATATATACATTTGATCTTTCCCACTGCATACAATGTAATGTCAGTTTTTTCGCCGGTGACACCAAATTATTTGCAAATCCAGTAATTGACTACGACCACCTTACCGATGATTTGAACAAAATAGCTAACTGGTCTAAGGAATGGCTCATAAATCTGAATGCCTCAAAATGTACAGTGCTGCATATAGGTAATCGCAATCCTCGTCTTACTTTCAAATTGGGCGATGCACCTCTTATGGAGGTAAAAAATCAAACGGACTTAGGAGTAAAGAATACTGAAGACTTGAAGTGTGAAGAGCATATCTCAACTATTACAAAGAAAGCCAAAGGCCTAATATACCTTGTGAGGAAAGCATTTGGTGTCTTGACACCAGAAATGATGCACAAGATCCGCAAGACTTTCATTAGACCAATTCTGGAATATGCGTTTCAAATTTGGAACCCTTACTTTGTCAAAGACATTGAACTCTTGGAGAAAGTACAACGAAGTTTCACCAAAGTACCACGAATTCTTAAAGCACGACCTTATGAAGAAAGATTAGCATTTTTAAAGCTTACAACACTAAAAACCCGCAGGGACCGCGGTGATCTGATTGAAACCTACAAGATCTTAAACGGACATTATGACATTGAGGAGTTTGATAAACTATTTGTGCGCAATGAAAATATCCACCTCAGAGGCCACCACCTTAAATTATGTACCAGTTTCTCAAACAACAACCCTCATCGACACTATATCAGTAACCGTGTAGTCAGGATGTGGAACAAGCTCCCAGCAGAAGTAGTCTCAGCCCAAAATGTTAATCAGTTCAAGAACAAACTGGACAAGCACCTACTTAGTACTGCAACAGGAACTAGTGGGCAATAGCAGGATATAGGCAATTATCAGTTGTATCAACTGCCTGCCTGATAATTAATAATAATCATAATAATATTAGATTCGATTGACGAGTTAATTCCGCTACTCGACCATAGATGGCGGTATTCTAAGTTGTAGCAATTATAATGTTCATTGCGTTAGGCATATGGTTGACATTTGCGTGATCGGTCGATTTCCTCCGCTACTCGCTCAAGGCCACACAAACAGCTGTACATTTTAAGCCATTAGACACACGGACAGACAGACAAGTAAATATAAAATTACAAAGCATCTATTCAACCTAATACACTTCTTAAAATTAATTTCGTGTAGTAATCGCTCAACAAGAAGGGCGCCAGTATTGAATGAACATCATTAAAGTTCAAAACTAACTGAACACTACTTGTCAAAGGTCACTGAACACCATTTTGTCAAAAATTGCTGATCGTTATAATATCCGAAAACATTTAGAATCATCAGTTTGAATGTATACCATCAACTTTATTATAGATTTTTTAGTTCGACTGAATTGTAACCTTATTCGTAAAGCAATAAGACTTATTTTCAAAAATCACGTAGATTCCGTTCAAATTCATACCGTCGACTTAGTTTATGATTTTTATAGTTACGATTGATTTAGAACCCAATCCGAGGGTCTAGTACGAAAACACGGTGATGATAGGCTAGTCGACGGGAACAATTTTCATACATTTCCTTAATGCACCCTCTATCGATCGCTACTATCCGATAAGGGCGCTTTTAGAAAATCTATGGAAATAGGGTTGTTTCCAACTAGTCAAATCAAGCACTTTTAATTAAATGTCAAAAACGACCTTTGTTAAAGCTGCGCGTCCACCGGATCGGAATCGGAGCGTACGGAGCGGACGGAGCGTCGTCATTTACAAAATGCCGATGGGGTGCGTCCACTGCATTCGGATTCAGCATCGGCACTTTAGGTATTTTTAAAGCAGGAGGATAGTGACGAGGATAATGTTGTAGATTAATTTTCGGAGAATATTATACATTTGATGAATATCATAAATAATGAATATCATAGATTTTTGGGTACATTCATATGACTCTACTTAAGTAATTAAAACATCGTCGTTCATCGTGAATAAGTATTATTGCCTACAGTTTAATGCCGCAAACACGTCAGAACTTGAAACGCTCGGAATCCGAATGATGCATTCACTGCGGATGACGTCATCAGCACAAATACCGGTCTCTGGCGCAGAAATGCCGATCCAGTGCACGCAGTTTCATAGAAATTAATACAAAGCAACAAAGCCTTCCGCTCCGTACGCTCCGATTCCGATCCGGTGGACGCACAGCTTAAGGGTTTTGTATGAAATATGATATAGTGACGTCATAGTGTTTTGCTGTCAAGTAGAATACTTATTATCAATAATTTGACGATATAAAAATGTTAAATTAAGTTTTAACATTAATTGATGAATGAAACTACTATTATTTTGACATGTTTCACTAGATAAAAATACTTGTATAATTTATTTCACATGCAGGAAACTTCCGTGACGATCGCGTGCAAAAGTCGTGGTTTGTTTGAAAAACAAACTCTTGGTAGACCCCCTATATACATATAAAACTCATTTTTTAAATTCACACAAATTCTGTTTTAATTCAATTCTTTGTAAAACTGTTTACCCTTGAATGTAAAATAATATTTCTACTTAATTATCACTTTTTATCGAATGTAAACCATTGCGGTTGCAATTATTTATCATCTATAAAATGTTGTATTAGCTTAAAAGACTATAGTATTATATAAAATTATTTACTTCAAAATACTTTTATAATAATATAATTAATCACATTAGTTTATGAAATGTGACGACCTTCTTTATTTAGTTCTCGGACGTCACTGGCCGTACTGGCCGAATGACTGGTGACGTGGTGTTATGCTTTCTACCATTTTTTACCATAACTTTGTTTAGCGACTTTTGAAAAGTCATGGTCACCTACTTATGCCCTTTTAAGATAATCATTCATTTCTGGCGCTTGTCATGTTGAGCAATTTAGGTATATTATGGTGTACAGCGATATTGAAAATCTAAATGTGGTCATCAACTTTTGACGCTGACTGTACCCAAAGAATATTTTTTTAGAGAAAGACGTAACACGGACATTTTGCCACATTTTAAGGCTTTTAACTTTTAAGCCTTAAATTGTTTACTTATTATTTCATAGATTTGTATTAATTCTGTATTAAGATAGTGGAAAATATATCAGTTAGTTTAGAAAATGATGTTCTACCAAGTCGGACAATATGTGTCCAACATTATTGCTAGAGGAGTTTTTTAGTCGATTGTTAATTAATTTCCTGTTCCGTCCACCATTTTTGTTTCTTTCGCTTGTCAGACTTGGCTGATAAGGTTAGTATTTCGCAGGAATTTACGATTTTATACGTTTTGCAGAAATTTAAAAGTAAAAAAACACACAAGTGCTGGTCAATACACCTATATTTACTAAAGTTCGTAGATTTGTGATGATATTGTACCAGATGTGATAAATCGCGTAGTCGTTGTTATCGTGCTACCAGACCACGCTGCTAAGTATTGCGTTATAATTTCAGAAGCCTCACAATGCAGCTGCACATCAGAGGACAGTCGACGCACGTCTTAGACGTTGATGGACAGGAGACCATTGCCCAGATCAAGGTGAGTTAGGTGTTTCAACATGATTAGTAATGGACTGATATGATGATGTTCTATGCTGATGTTCAATCCAGTATTTCCAAGAAAGTAATATTTTCTAGGCTAATCTATAATTATTTGAGTAATCCAGTAATCCAATACTTTAGATCAAAATATGGAATATATTTTGTAGAAATGTGAGACATGTTTTGTTAGGTTATGTTGTCTTGTTACCGACACATATTGAACTTGACATTTATTTGCCTTGTGTAATTGTAGGAGCGCGTTCGTGCCCTTGCTGAGGTCGGAGCTGAGGAGCTTACTCTGTCAGTAAGCGGTGCTCCCGTAGATGACTGCTGCCTGGTCTCTGAGCTGTCATCCAATGAACTTGACCTGACAGTGCCACTGCTTGGTGGTAAAGTGCACGGTTCTTTAGCTCGTGCTGGTGAGTAACATGTATTTCCATAAAATAACTTTATTTATTTTGGGTATGTAATGATATAGTATTTTCGCTGTATGATGATATGCATGAAGGTTCTCATTTTACGTATCACGCATACTACTTTCAACTTATGAAAATAAATTGGCAAAAGAAAACAATTAATAAAAAAAATATATATTAAAAATTACAAAGTAAATTGATACTAGTAAGTCTCTCTCTAATTCTATAATTATTATTAACTGTAAATAAATTATTTAAATATAATAAAATATAATCCTCAAAATGTCAGATGCATAAAACGAACCCTCTGTCAGTAGAGATTGACACCATTGAATCGGCATGAAATCGATGAATAGGAGCGGCCATATTGTGATCGAATACGTCAGTACGAGCGCCTTGTATGCCGTCTGTGATTCTGCCTGTCTGTTATTTTTTTTATTGTGTTTTATTAGGTAGGTACAATGCCAAAAATAACAAAAAAGATAGTTTTAAACTCTCAAAGCCGTGAGTTAGTGCTTAGTTTGAGGACCTTCTTTGAACGAGAGCGTGCAAATGGGGGCCCGGTAATACCGATCGACAGTGTTGATTACAGAGTTGCGGCAGCTCTGCTCTGGACATCGGCAAGGCTTCAGTTTCTCGAATATCCAATAAAAAATTTGGAGAAACTAGTTTTGAAGACAAGAAGCTGGCCACTCCGAAGAAACGTGAGCGTAAAGCTTCAATAACTGACATAGATAGTTCCGATGTGGTGGCAATACGAAATCCCTACATTGATAAAATTAATCAGTCGTAGAAATAACACGATCGACAATATGGTAAAGGTTTCGAAATACGTCGCCGTTTTTAGGGGTTGTGAGTGATTGGGAGGGGAGGGGGGTAGGTCTCGCAACCCCCCTCACCATTTTAACTTGCCGGAAATACTTGGGTTTCCTCTGAAAAAATATATCTCCAAACATCGGTGTGTATGGCACTGCCAACTTCCTCATTATTCACACTAGTTTAATAAACTAAGGTTGACGGAGCCCTGCTTCGCAGGGCTCCTATTATCGGATTAAGGGTCAAAAGAGAACCTACTATAACCTATTTAGTTACTTATTATAGAACCCTAAGTACTCGAAAGCAATGACGGCAATGACGCACAAATTTGACGTTACCTGTCAATATCATTCACACAAGATGGCGGTTGCGTTTCGTATCACATTTTTCACATAAAACCTAAATATCGTTTTATTGATTCCACTAGTTTAATAAAGTGAGGTTGACTGTGGTTAAGGGTCAAAAGAGAACCGAACACACCCTATACAGGGTGGCGCTACCATAGGGGCACTTTTTGAACAGAGGCATAGCGTACAACATTCTGAAGCCTTGTACCAAAAATCAATTAAATCGGTGCAGTAGTTTAGCCACAATATCGATTTTAAGTTCCGCAATTTTTGCACATGCTTTGAATTCCACACAGCTGATACAAAACGGTCAACGACCCTACATTGCACGCCCCGACTCGCTCCGACGCGACGCCTCGACGTCATCCGAAGTTAGGCTCAGCGCAGATAAAACGGAGCGCAGCGGAGAGGATTTTATTAACGCACTTGAAAATAAACTATATTTTTTTTACAATTAAGTGCATAAATGCTTGAACCTGACAAAAAACATTCGCGCGTCCTCGAAGATATGCGGGAAGCCTCGCGCGGCGTCGAGTCGGCGCCCGCATCGTAGTGAGAGGAAGAGAAGATTCAGAGCCCGCATCGTTGGAGAAGATTCAGATGTGGGGTTTTAGTTCGAGTGACAGTGACTAATAATAAAAAAATATATTTTAAAATTACTGCGTTTTATTTGTGAATATATTTGCCAAAACACTTTTAAAATGAATTTTATTGCAAAGATGTAAAATCGGTAACTACGTACGATTCCATGTCGTTTGCCAATTAATTCGATATTCATAAATAATCGCTTAAATTTCCTTAGGTTACATCACTATAATTGTCAGTCATGAACTGTCATGCATATCATTATACAGCGAAAATACTATAGTAATAATAATGTAAGTAATTATTATTTTGCCAGTGAGATTTTACTGCTTTTATATAAAATTATATTATTATATTTGGGGAGAATATTTAGAAAATTATAGGTTTTTTATCACAGGTTTCCAGCTAAGTCTAAAAAGTATATTTTTATTGAAGAATCTGCTATACACTCTTGCAATATTGTTATTTAGTCACATCTAAAATTTTAAGCCTGTTGTGTATGAATGAATATAAACAAATTATTAGAAGCAATACAAAGTAAATTGCTTTCTATTTTTAGAAAATTACTAGAGTTCTATGATTAATTCAGTGACTGAAGGTGGGGATAACAAGATAAATCATCTATATAAATTCTGGCTCAAATTTGAATTGTAATAAGTAAGGTTCCATAAATAAAATTGTGAAATAGAAGCAAGTCCCATTCTATTACCAATTTTTATGATTCATTTTTGGATTTGTTGCTTTTTGTTTATTCAGGAGTCTAGAACTCCCAAAGCATTTGGTGTTTTCATTTGGTATCAAGTTTAGTATAGATAACCAAAAATAGTCAAAAGTGGAGACAAATTGTGGCTAGTTGAATTACCTGATAAAAGCTATTATAAATACAAAACTTTGCAAGGATAGTTGTGGGTGGATATGCCCTAGTCTTTCATCCATAAACTGGACTTTGATGACACTTTGCAGTGATATACCTACCTTATATTCATCAATATAGCATATGGATTACCTTTTGTCCAGGTCATCATCCTCCTAGCTTAATCCGAGTCTCAACCTGAAGGGCAATTCTCGTATTTAACAGAGACTGACACTTAATTTTGACTGAACTGCGATTTAATTTTGAATTGACTCACAATTGGTATTCTGCTCCACTTAATCTCCTTATAGTATAATTTCGATATAATCAATTTATAATCTCTTGTTGATCTTAGAGGTAATGACAAAAACTCAAAAACAAAAACATGAATTTTGCCATTGTATGGGAAAATACATTAATAGGAATGGTTATTGGATGCCAATACGTTTATAATAAATATTTGTAATAAAATTTCGGTAAGTAAACATATTGGTTCCTTGGATCGTGTGAATTATTTTCAATAGGTATTCAATAATTAAAAAATTTAATATTCAATAATAGAAATAATTCAGACATTATAAAGATTTTAACGATGGTAACGTACAATTGGGTTTTTTTAATTCGTTTTTCCCTCCTGATAATTTTATCTCATTTGTTGAATTTCTCGAGCAAAAGTTTCGCGAATATTTCGATCTTGAAATAAATATTGTCAATGCTGGCAACGAAATACTTAACATGTTTGCATGTTGTCCACCAGGATCTCCTAGCCAGATCCCCCAGAGGATCCTCGTGAACTCATTAGTTGTGAAATTGTATAAAAGCAATTAACGTTTACAAAACCAGTGACTATCAGAAAGTTATCAGCCATCGATAGGGATTACAAAAATCAGGTGCATGCGATTTTCGACCTTATTGACGTAACTCAGAATTTATAATTTTAATAACGTATCAATGTCAGAAAGCAAGAAAATACCAAAAAGAAGTTTATCATGAATTGTCAATAAGGTCGAAAATCGCATGCACCTGTTTTTTGTAAGCCCTATCGATGGTTGATCATTTTATAGTCATTTGTTTTGTAGACATGAATTTGTCTTACACAATTTCTTTTTAAACTTATTTTAGATACCTATCCCCGTGGTAAAACTAGTGGCACATAATAGCTAAAGGCGATTCCTATGTTTATTAGCAAAATAGATCATAAATATTACCAAAAAAATATTCAACACTACAAGTGGTATCGTTGGGAATGTCAAATAAATCACGTCATCACGTCGTGTCCTTGGTAACAAATGTATATTAAAACTAGAAATACCTTACCTGCTCTACTAATAATTAGCAGAATACCGTTCACACTAGTTCACACTTGGTTCAACTTTCGATGTAGCCCCGATCTCATTCAAGTGTCAGTTAAGTTACGAGAATACCATTTATGACGCCGAGACTAGATCGATATTGGATTTGAACAAATATAATTACCAGAATTGGCCCTCTGAAGTCCGCTTTTTAATCTAACCTGATTTGACGGAATATCAGCTTTTACATGGAGCGACTGCCTGTCTGACCTCCGCAACCCGAAGGGGTAGAGATATTCCATGGTTTACACTAGTGTCAGTTTATTTTAGAGGTACTGACGCCCTATAACTACTGTCAAATTTCTTCATGACAGACGGGACCGAAGGGTTAACATACTCTTCGAGGCACGAGACAAGTGATAATTAACAATTCAATATGCACATAACTCTGAAAAGTCAGTGGCGTGCACCATGGATTCGAACCTGATACCCCCTGCATGGCAGTCCGTTGGTATCTCCACTAGGCTATTGCAGCCTTTTACCTTTTGTCCAGGTAACCAACTTATATTGGGGGAAGCTGAATAAAGTCATTGAAGAACTTGACAATTTTTATCCTTGAACCACAGTTTTTATTAACATTTTTAATTTCTCCTTTCAGGTAAGGTCAAGGGCCAGACCCCCAAGGTAGAGAAACAACAAAAGAAGAAGAAGAAGACTGGCCGTGCCAAGCGTAGGATCCAGTACAACAGACGGTAATTAATTTATTTACTTAATAATTCCAAGTGGAGTCTAAACTTAGGTTCTCTGTGGGACAAGATCTCAGAAATTGCTCCAGTACACCTATGGGTACACACTGACCCTATTTACCTACCTTTAATAATTAATAATTACATATTCATTATTTACTTTCTACTGCTAAGATCATAGATAATTCTGCATAAGTTCTCTTTTTTTTGGAAGCTGTAATACATTTTTTTACTCACATATCGCCGTCCCCAACGAATAACATCGTAATAAAAAAAAGTAAAATTTACAGGAAAAATAAAAAACCGTTTTTTGATTATAACTTCTTATCAGTTTAACATAGCAAACTCGTTGACATACCAATAGATAGGTATTTTTTTGTTGTGTAAAGAGTAGTAACTTAAAAAAATATTAGTTTTACACCCATAAAAATATAATCAAAAAATCGTATTACCAAAATGTAAACAAAATTTTCAAACCGTAATGTAACCTTACGATTTTATTCGAGTAAATTGTTGACAGTGACCTATACAGCAATAGTTACTTGCGATCGGTATCAGTAAATTGGTTAACATTAATATTCCATAGCAAAAGGAATGGTAATATACTTTACCGATGTAAGTTATTTTTATTGTACCCGAATAAAATTGTAATTACAGTTTACTGGAAAAAGGATAACTTCAAGGGGTCAGTATTGATTCATTATGATGATATTCGTCACAAAAATCAGTTTTTATTTATAGACGAATAGTACAGGTTAATTCATTACAAAATGTCTAACTCGGAAAGTAATCGTACGAATTACGTGAAAAAAATTCACAAGGTGTAATCGCACCTCTAGAACAATAATTCCCCAAAAAAGCACTTCTATCGCAATAATTGATTACGATATTATTCGCTGGGGACGGCGATATCATTGTATTGATAAAAGTTTTAGTTGTATTTATTGCTCACATAAGACTAAGGATGGCATTGTGTTTTAAGCCGTTTGTCAGATTGCCATTGCATTGAGCGTTGTGGCTAACATTGCCACAAAACAAAACACTTTGGGTGAACCCCAAATTTTTAAGTAATTATTTTATGAATTTATTATTTTGACGTTCATAAGTGTCACATAGTGACCCCAATGAATAAAGGATTTTGACTTTGACTTTAACTTTCAAGTCTGGCCGTTCTTTATGCCTGTGCATTCTGTCCCTGTTGGTTCTTAATGTTTGTATTGGTTTGTTCCTAGTGTGAGAGTTGTTGTTAACAAGAAATAATTATTCACAACTTTTTACATAAACTCTAATTAGTGGACTAGTAGAGCTGCACTGGTTTGTAGAATTTGTTGTGTGAGAATGTTACAGACGGGAGTCACTTTTTCCAAGTTATTGTTTGCTAGTTATCTCTCCATTCTTTCTCATGGTTGCCAGTACTTTGAATGTGCTTTATAGGACTTATTCTATGCTAAAATTACACTGGGCCCACTAGAGCCACTGGTTTGTCACCAATGGCAGTAAAAGCAATAAAGATTTAACAAAAAAGGAATTATGTTCAGAAACACTTGAGAGGTTAATTATTTGCATTGAAGTTTGATTATGTATTGTGATATGAGTATGTCCTCTGTCTGAGAATAACTTGGTGTCTAGTGCAAGTTTGATAGATTTGCGAGTGGTTGTAAATGCGTACCGTAAAACGGGGTGAATAGATAGGTCTTTAAACTTTGTTAACGATTTTCGTAATGTTGCAGAATTGATACTCATTTTTCTAAGCATATATTTATTGAGTCTTAGGCCAGACTATTGAAATATATTTGTTTTTGTTCGGATATGTCTGTAGTTATTAAAAAAATCAACAAAATATACGTGATTTCTGTTTACCTCCCATCAGGGGACAATAGACACACCTGAGGGGTGATTAGATAAATTTCGTAGGGTTGGCTCATTGTAGTTTCCTTCCCTGAATATTTTCAAGATAAAGGCAAGCAAACTCGAGGTTTCTTATAAAAACATATATAGTTTAAAATTATAATTTCTATACAAATTATATTATCAATAATAAAAATCAATCAAAAATAAACAAATTTAGAGTGTATCTGAAAAGAAAACAAAAAAAGCCACTTGACTTTAAAATGTAATATCCATTGTATAAAATCAATAATTAATTATAATCAAATTTAATCAAAAACAATAATTATTAATAATATCTACTATCTCAACACATATTGGTTCTCAAGGAACATGAACTTCAAAATAGAAGAAAAACTGAATTGATTTGTTATATTTTTCTGCAAAAGAGGCTAATGAACACTTTGTAGTCGTTTGAAACTCTTCCTAAGCTTATTTAATTGTATAATGATCATATTTGCGATACTGCTTACCCCGTGGATCGGGATTATAGTTTCGAGGCAATATTGGCGCCTGATGAAATAAAATATAATTAAGAAAATTGAAAACGCTATAAGTACCTAACTAAAAGTGAAATTTGAAAGTAGATGACCACTATCAACGGTGCTTTAAACTTTGTGGCAGCCCTGACATAATCATGGCTAATCACCCCTTTTTCGTTACTAATCACCCCTTTCCTGTGTCTATTTACCATATTCGCGTGCCTATTAACCCCTCAGGCGTGTCTATTCACCACTTTCGTGTATCTATTCACCTCGAAAAATTAAAGAAAACGAGGCTTACGAAATATGAACAATTTTATGTAATAATCCATATCATTATCTCAATAATTACAGCACAGTATATTTATAACTGCATTGACCGTAGCTTGAAGATAATTTTAAACTATTATGACCGAAATTCACCGAAACACGGAGGTTCAAAGTCACACGCACGTAACGACTTGTTTTGTTGTCAACTTTGACGATAAGTTTTGACGTATTTTGACCATTTTGCCACAAATAAAATTTTACGAGACTAAGAAAAATCTTGCCAAAAAATTACTAAAGTTGCGGGTTTTTTACTGGAGTTGCCGAGTTTGCCATAAAAAACGTTTGAAATTAATCCAAGATTTTTCTCTATTCCCCCCGCGAGTTCTATTCACCCTGTTTTACGGTACCTAGCTGATTGTAACTATCAGTCGAGAACCAGAGGATGCGTTCAGAAAATGTATGTCAAAACTCGCCGTAAAGTGCCTGGTTGCTGCTTCACAGAATTCTAGCTAAAATGTATATTGTTTTGTTTCAGATTCGTCAATGTTGTGCAGACCTTCGGCCGCAGACGTGGACCCAACTCCAACTCTTAGGTTTATGTTTTGTAAATAAAATGCAAATATAACATCTGTTTTGCGCCAACAATGTGTTTTATTTAAATATTAGAATTTCAAATTAGTTAATCACAAAGTTAGTGGTACTCTTCGGTGATGGATGATTCATTTTTGGGGTTCCGTACCTAAAACGTAAAAACGGGACCCTTTTACTAAGCCTCTACTGTCTGTCTGTCCGTCACCAGGCTGAATCTCATAAAGGCCGGCGCGCACTGACGTCGCGGCATGGCACGGCATGGCAAAGGATTTTATTACTGATCAAGTCATTTTTATTCTTATTTCAATGAATTTAGAATTCATTTTACTTTATTGCGATACAATCGTACCGCAGCGCGCCGTGGCACGTCGTGGCATACCGCGGGACGTCGCGGCATACTTCGGGACGCCGCGGTATGCCACGGCGTCCTGCAGTGTGCCACGACGTAATCAGTAGGTAAATAAGTGCCTGAATTCACCGTAAGTAAATCTTGTTCTCCATAAATAATGTATCCAGAATTGTTTTCTCTTCGACGTATCAGTTTGTATTTGTCGTTCTTCATCTTCAACAAGAAGTGCTATTGATACTAAATTCCAGTCAATTGGACGCCTCGGTATGCCGTGGCACGTCGCGGCTCCATCGGGCTACCGAAACATGCTGTCTGAGTTTCTAGCTGAATCAAAACATTAAAGTCAATCCGGAGTCGCGAGTCGCTAGAAGCTATCACTAGACTTCCAAACGTAGGTATCTATCAAACATGCTAAGCTTTCAATTGAGTACAATGCACGAATTTATTTATTTTATTTGGTTTACCAACGATTGTTTACACAATTATATACTATTGATACATGTAACAAAATAAAGACAGAAGTGTAACAATGAAACGAATGAGTCTGGTTCACATTTGGAAAGACAGAGCAGTCGAAGGAAACCGGCAAACTAACAACGGTCCGAACATTCAATAGCTAGGTAGGTACCTAACTGCCTAATAAAATGTAGGCAGTTAGGTAACTAGCTATTATACAGGGTGGCGCTACCATAGGGGCACTTTTTAAACAGAGGTATAGCGTACAACATTCTGAAGCCTTGTACCAAAAATCAATTAAATCGGTGCAGTAGTTTAGCCACAATATCGATTTTAAGTTCCGAAATTTTTGCACATGCTTTGAATTCCACACAGCTGATACAAAACGGTCAACGACCCTACATTGCGCGCCGCGACTCACTACGATGCGGGCGCCGACTCGACGCCGCGCGAAGATTCCCGCATATCTTCGAGGACGCGCGAATGTTTTTTGTCAGGTTCAAGCATTTATGCACTTTATTGTAAAAAAATATAGTTTATTTTCAAGTGCGTTAATAAAATCCTCTCCGCTGCGCTCCGTTTTATCTGCGCTGAGCCTAACTTCGGATGACGTCAAGGCGTCGCGTCGGAGCGAGTCGGGGCGTGCAATGTAGGGTCGTTGACCGTTTTGTATCAGCTGTGTGGAATTCAAAGCATGTGCAAAAATTGCGGAACTTAAAATCGATATTGTGACTTAACTACTGCACCAATTTAATTGATTTTTGGTACAAGGCTTCAGAATGTTGTACGCTATGCCTATGTTCAAAAAGTGCCCCTATGGTAGCGCCACCCTGTATTAGGCTGGTTTCAGAGTGACGCGCGCGGCACGCGCCGTCGGCCAGCGCGTCTCAACAGCGCGTTTGGCGCGCGGACCACTGTGAAACGAGTTCGCGTTTCTCATTGCAATGTATGAAGCTTCGGTAGCGCGGCCGGCGCGCGCGTCTCACGCGGCGCGTTTGAACTGCATGACAATGAAACGCTACTACTAATCTAGTGTAATTGTAAGCGCGCGCGTGTGGCCGGCGCCGGTCAAACGCGTGACTCTGAAACCAGCCTTAGACTTAAGGATCACCCAGTTACTATTGTCGGCGAAACATTAGAACTCCTTGACCGATATATTTACCCTTGCCATAATCTTTCTTGTGATAACAAACAACAAAAAAAGAGATATCAGGGAAGATTCCGCTTGGTTGGGTTGCATTTTAAAAACTTGACGACGTCCTAAAATTGGTTAAAGTTCCTCAATGTTTGAAGACCCGTCTCTATAACCAATATGTTTTGTCCACATTGACTTCCTTCTGAGATTTGGATTTGGACGCTCACATACGTGACGGTACCTATACAGATTCGTCAGATTGACCAAGTTGCCAACCTTGAAATGCCGAAACGCACAAAGGTGCTCGACATGGGAACTTGAATAAAATAGGGCAAGTGCGAGTCGGACTCGCGCACGAAGGGTTCCGTACCATCATCTATTAATGAAAATCACGTTCTTTGTATGTATACTTAAATACTTTTTAAGTTTCTACCTGTTTATTAAGATTGAGTAACAAATTGCTTAAAAATTACGTTTGTTGTATGGGAGCCCCCCTTTATTATTTACTTTTTTAAATTTAATTATTTATTTTGAGAGGTAATATACAACTACATATTCTGTGAAAATTTAAAGCGTCGACCTGTTAGTTAGTAATTTTTAGCAAAAAATACGAAAAAAATACGTTTTTGTATGGGACCTCCCCTTAATATTTTTTATTTTTAGTATTTGTTGTTATAGCGGCAACCGAAATACATAATTTGTGAAAATGTCAGCTTTCTAGCTATCACGGTTTATGAGATACAGCCTGGTGACAGACAGCTAGACAGACGGACAGACAGACAGATAGCGGAGGCTTAGTAATAGGGTCCCGTTTTTTACCTTTTAGGTACGGAACCCTAAAAATGACATCCAAATGGTCATGGGCAGAATAGCTAGGACATCTGGCTAGACTTAGTGCCAACGGGCGGAGTAGAGCGGCAACAGAATGGCGGCCACGGATTTGGAAAAGAAATGTCGATCGCCTTGGCAAGATGGGCTGACGATATCATTCCAATCGCGGGTCGAACCTGAGCTAGATTAGCAGGGAAATGGCAAGAACGAAGAGAGGCCTATGTTCAGCTGTGGACAAAGTCAGGCTGTGGATGATGAACAGTCCGCTAGAAATCATCGTTCGTCACATTTTGCTAGGTAGATACATACCTCCTAGCAAAATACATACCTATTTTACAATTATGCCGAAATTGCCGAAGCATTTTCGACACCGGCGGTTGGCGTAGTGGCTTAGCGGCTGCCTCACCACTTGACACGTTGCCAAGTGTTGTGGGTTCCGTCCCCACTCTAGACAACACTATGTGCTAACTATGTGTGATCAATGGTCATTAATCGTTATTTCGACTCAGGGTGTGCATTGTGTACGTCAGTTGAATGTTTGTAAAGTTCCCCACTACACAGGATTTTTTGTTAGTTCGGGATTTGACTGTGGTAATAGTATGTGCGTACCTGTGGTGCGTCCGTTTAAGAGACTCCTTTGGAAAATTATAGGAAGTGTACTACATGAGTTCCACAAATGAACGTGCGACAAAACTGGGCGCTTAGTCAGAGTTGGGTCGGCTTGCGGTCGTTTCTCGATGAGAACAAGGCGTGTGCGACTAAAGATATAAAGTCAAAGTGATTTGATCCAATTTAGTATTATTTAGTATATTTTAATATCGTTGGAGGTAAATGAAGGCTGTTAAAGACGTGAAATAATTCTGAAAAAAGTTTTAGTCGTAGCGCGATAGATGGCGTTGTACCGGACGGCTGAATCGCGCTATGGTTTCGTTACCGTAGAGGGTATATAAGCCCGACAATATCTATATTTGATCAACAAACAAACAAACAGACAGATTTAGGAAAACTAGCTGTCCCGCGGATTACATCCGTTCGAATTTTTGGCGGTTGTTGATCTTACATCAGCAACTTAAATACTGTATTGTATTTTGTAACATATTTATCTATTTTGATTAATTGCCATAACACGCTCGACGGCTCGAACTTGGTCCGAACCAGGGCTCGGATACCGGTAAAATTTTCAAACCGTTATTATGTACTTGCCGCAAAACCATTACATTTGGTTTCGTTCGCATAAACCGGTTTTTTTAAACCGATATTTGGAACAGTATTTACATAAAGGTTTTTTCGGATTAAACGGTTTAGAGCAATAAAAACCGGTTAATACGGACGCACCATAAAGAAACGCGGCGCGCTGTTACGATTTTATTCAGTAGTAAGATTTTTTTGTTTGGCAACGTGTTTACCGACATGCCGTTCGTCGAATAAACCGGTTAATTTAGGTTAAAATAAAGTTCAAAAACGGTCACGTTCTTAAGAAAAGTTCGGAGGAAAACCGTAATAAACCGGTGTTAACCGGTATTTTTTAAACCGGTTCCGAGCCTTGGTCCGAACAGACCACGGATTTGGGTCGCCTCCGGAGTCCGGACCACGTCTGTAGACTGTAGAGTAGTCCGGCGAACATAATTGTTATTAGGTAATTAAGTCCGCCTCGGTCCGCTACACAGTGTTTGATCGGAGCCAAAAAAATTCCCTATGCTGTTTATTATGTAAACGGATCAAGAAATGCATTTGCAATGCAAGAGTAGAACACCCAAACGTCTATTTCATATACTTTTTATAATATAAAATAATAAAACTTACGTGAACTTTAACCTAAAAAATGTTAAATATTTTCTGTAAATTTAATGAACCAAGATAATATTTTCAAATAAATACAGTCTTATGAAGAATCTTTAGGCGCATGTTTGTTAGTTTTTATTTTTAGAAAATCACATCTAGATACCAAGTAATTTACTATTTTTCATATTTTCTTTTTTATTTTTTTTCTCCATAGAATCTCAAAAGTGCGACTTGTGACTAGCATAGAAATATTTCTCGTAATAAGGCCTATCACTGATAAAAAAACCACGTTGCACAATTGCGGACTTTGGGAATTATGTGCCGTTTAGTTCAAAGGTCAAATGGTACGAAATAGGGTTGTCGCTTAAAGGTCAAACAAATATAGGTATATTTTTTGTAAATAATAAATAAATTTCAACATGGTACTGACACTAAACTACTGTAAAACATCATTGTTTAATAAACTTTTTATTTTGGAACCACATCCAATAAATAACCTACTCATACAAATCGCTTTCGTTGCTTAATATTAACGTGCAGCCATGATCATCTGCATTATCATCATCCAATGAAACAGGTCCATCCAATGATGAGTCTTCGTCTTCATCTTCGCCTCCTGCTAATTCCAAATTTTCTTCGTGAATTAGTTTTAAAAGTTCACGTACAGCTTCTGGCAGACAAAGCCGCTTGTATGAACGACATAAAATGTGGTGTAACATATAAATCAATGGGACTGATGATTCTAGTGCACGGTGAAAGTAACAGCTCCATGGTGCCTCACCCCCGTTTCTTTAGGTCACATGTTTCAGCACGGGCTTTTAGCTTAAGCCTGACGAGGATGGACCCCTTCCTGTGCTACACGTGACCCTTCATCGAAAAAAAATTTAATTAATACATAAAAAAAACACTTGGTCTTGTGTAGGTGTGTCAGATAAGAATTTGACAGCTCCTTTTGTGTGATTTTTATTGGAAATGAAAAAGATTTTGATCATGTGAAACATTAATTAATCCTTGCAAAATTACTTTCTAAGAAGAATAATGTAGGGGACATTATTCTAATGGCGGAGAAAACAAAGATTTATCGTGTGTCCTTAGCGCTAGACGACATCTGTCGGAGGTTGAGTTATTTGTCTACCTATCCTACGGCCCTTAACCAAATAAATTTCATGCAATAAATTTTTGGGCTTTGCCTTTAAAATAAAATGAAAGGTCAAGTTGAGTGATAACCCTAATCACTATGTTTTGAAACTTAATTCCTCCTACGAGCCTCAATAGTGGAACGTGGTTTTTTTATCAGTGATAGGCCTTATTACGAGGAGTATTTCTATGCTAGTCACAAGTCGCACTTTTGAGTTTTTATGGAGAAAAAAATCAAAACGAAAATATGAAAAAAATTAATTAAGTACAAGTACTTATCTAGAGGTGATTTTCTAAAAATAAAAACTAACAAACATGGGCCTAAGGATTCTTCATTAGACTGTATTTATTTGAACACAACATCTTGGTTCATTAAATTTACAGAAATTATTTAACATTTTTTAAGGTGAAGGTCACGTAAGTTTTATTATTTTATATTATAAAAAGTATATGAAATAGACACTTGGGTGTTCTACTCTTGCATTGCAAATGCATTTCTTGATCAGTTTACATAATAAACAGCATAGGGAATTTTTTTGGGTCCGATCAAACACTGTGCGCTAGTTTGCAGATCGTTTGGATCGGATATGGATTACGTGAAACAACTGTCCGATCCGGTCGTCTGTAGCGAGAACGGATTTGGTCCGCCGGACTAACGGGTTTTGTCCGCCGGACAAAGTTCGAGCGTGTGTTACGGCTATAAGGCTTTCCAACAAAGGCTGTACCAGTACACCTCTTATATAAAACAATTTTTTTAAATTACATTACAGGATTATAGCCTGTGTACCTACTCCCTCAATTACAGGAAACCACATCATGCATAAATTATACATTCTAAAATAACAAAATAATGCACATAAGCGCAGACAATTTACAAAAGTTTACAAAATACATGTTTTAAAATTAAAGTTACATTTACAAAGTTTACTTAGAATAAATAAAAAATATCAACAATATTAACAGAGACTGAGTAAAATAAAAGATAATAAGGAACACACCCATTACTATAACCTCAGTAAAAGGCGCAGCCATAGCATGTTTTTTGTACTCACTTATCCTATCGCTAATATCTGCATTACAGAGTTTGGTGACTAAGTTGTGCTGCCTACAAAGCCTTGACATGGCGGCGTAGTACCCGAGATTAAATTTGTTCTTGAGTAAGGAACACTGAACAACTTATAGGTATACTAGAGGACGCCAGCAGCTACGCCTGCATTTTTTTAAATTTACCCCTTTTGGCCGAACCCGTGGGAATTTCGGGAAATCCCTTCTTAGTGCACCCCTACGGTACCCAAGGAACATACATGCCAAATTTCAGCTTCCTGCGCCCAATAGTTTCGGCTGTAGCGTGTCTGTCAGTCAGTCAGTAACACAAGGATTTTATATATTAAGAAGATGTTACTTCTAGGCACGTAAGTAGGGATGTTAATGACTAAAGAACTTAATAAATCACTGCAATTATTTAAATAATTTGTGAAGAAAAACAGCATCTGTCATTTTTCTACGGTTCGATAAGGTAACCATATTATAATGTTTTAATCTTGCCGCGTAATTTGAAAGTATCTTGGCTTTATGGTCGCGATAGCAGATATGATAAAGAAAGCGTTTTTGAACGCTTTCTAAGCGCTTATTGTAGATATCATAGTAAGGGTTCCAAACAACAGAGTTATATTCTAGTATTGGTCGTACTAATGCATTAAAAAGTAGTATTTTTGTTGGCGATTGTTTGAATTCTCTCGTGTTGTGCAACCAGTGCAACACAAAGCCTAATGCTCTAAAACCCTTTGATGTGATATTTATTAAGTGTGTATCGAATTTCAATTGTGTATCTATCCAAACGCCTAAATCACGAATGTTATCTACGAAGCTGATCTTATCTCCACCAATGTAATACTCATTGAGTCTTGTAATTTTTTTGCGAGTAAAGTGGATATGATGGCATTTGTTAAGATTTAAGTGCATATTATTTATTTGACACCAATCGTGTAGTCTGTCACGATCTTCCTTGTAGTTTGGTTGAGTCTGAGGGGTTGCGAATTGGCATGATTAATTTAAGGTCATCTGCAAAAAGATAGAACTTCGAGTAACGGATAATGTCGTTGATAAATACATTAAAGAGAATGGACCCTAAATGAGAACCCTGTGGGACTCCAGAGGTCACTTCATAAGCGTCAGAGAGGTATCCATTAATAGCAACTCTTGCACGTCCATTTTTTAGATAGGATTGAAACCATTCAAGTAGTTTGCCATATATGCCAATTTGATGTAATTTATTAATATGAAGAGTATGATCTACCTTATCAAATGCCTTACTGAAGTCTGTGTATATTGCATCTACGGGAACACATTTATCAAAATGTTCCGATAATGTTGATGTGTAGGACAATAAGTTGGTAGCCGTAGATCGTGATTTTATGAACCCATGTTGGTTGTTGCTAATGTATTGTTTAAGGTGCCACGTAATGCGTTCTGTCACGGGTTTTTCTAATATTTTGCCGAAAGTCGCTAATATAGATATTGGTCGGTAATTTATAAAAAGATGTTTATCATCGGATTTATATATGGGTACAACGAGTGCCTCTTTCCAGAGGTCCGGAAAAACACCTTCTGAGAGTGACCTATTAAAAATTAAGCCTAGAGGTGTAATTAGTGCCTTTGCGCAATGCTTGATCAAAACTGGTGGAATGCCATCTATACCTGCTCCTTTTTCTTCGTTTAAATGTTTGAGTGTGTTTTGAATTTCAGAGTTAGTGAAGGTTAATGTGCCCAGACTAGATGTATTGGCAAAAGTTTCATTAAAGGTGTAGGGGTATCAGAATGATGTTCGGTTGGGTGAAGAAAGAAAGATGCCAAAAGAAGAAAATATATACTTTACTGTGGTACCACATAACGATATAAATAAACTACATAACTACGACCTAACTATACAAGAGCGGGAAGACGACTGCTGCGCCGCACTTACACAATATCGTGCCTTGTATATAATTTGTAGCGTCAGCAGCCGCTACAATACTCCCCCCTTTATTAAAAAAGAACAGAACCAAAAATTTTACAATTTAAAAATTTATAAGGTCGGTAATACTAAACAACATAAAATAATATTAAGTTAATAACAAGTACCTCAAGAATTGCTAGCGCTCGGATCACATTAACATAAACAATAATTATCTACGATCGAGTTACCGGAGCGCTAGTTCTGATAACACAAACTAAGCAAAACACTGTGGTGATTAAATTCGTGGAACTTAATAACTACAAACTATGAGACTTTATTTTTAGAACAAAATAACGATAAAATATAATCTGAACGATGCCAAAAACACAATAATTTGCACAGTTGCCGTTTCTATCACACTCCTTTTGCTCTTCGTAAGCCGCTTGTAGAGAGCTGGTCGTACAAAGAAGCAAATAATTATGTGCGTTTCACCGATTGTGCCAGCGATCTTCGTATTCTGCCTGGGCCGTACTGAGGGATGACAGGGTGTGCTATCCAACACTGAGCGGTATCCATCCTCGCTTCCAAGTGTGATCAGCCGCATCGACGCGTGCACTGTCCCGTAGAGTGCCACCGCCCGGTCCCATGTCGTTCAGCTACCTCGGAGTATGCTGCGTATTGTTTATCTTGGTGCGGAATGCTGCCTCGGCGCCAAGGTCAATACGCCTTACGCCTTGTGCCTCGACGTACGCACTGTCCTGCAGAGTCCCGTTGTCCTGCAAAGTGCCGCCACCGTCGTATGCCGCTCCGGAATGCCGCTGCTGCCCATAATGCCGTAGTCGCTGTTGTCGGCAGATCGTCGTGTTGCTTTTCCAATGGTTCCACATGTATGCAAATCCTCCATGCGTTGCACGTGTCCTGACTCAGCTGTTCTGCGCAGTTAGGTCGTAAGCCCTTTCGGTCGTAGTGAAAAGGGCGAGTCGTCTCCCATGAGTCCAGGTTGTCTCCGTATCCAGGCTGCTTGGCTGCACGCTGTTGCCACGCTGCACATGCGCTTATTTGATTCCGCTGACCATGTGCACGTGCGTCGATGCCGCGTTGCCGAAGCTTAGCTGAAGGTTGCGTCTTCGATGTCAGGGGTCACCAGTGTAGGGGTATAAGTAGATGTTGTGTCGTGGTAAAAGAAATAATCCATAAAACAGAAATATATATGCTTTACTGGTACCAGTTACTAATATAAATACAATATGTGTACGACCTAACTGTATGCGTGAAGGGAGACGACTGCTGTGCCGCGCTTACACATTAGCGTGCCTTGTATATAATTTGTAGCGTCAGCAGCCGCTACAAAAGGAACAGTTCTGAATCGGTGAAAATGGAGCGTTGAAAGTCTGAGAGAAATTATCAGCGAAGAGATTACAAATTTCCTGTCCATTAGAAGCAGTTTTAGCTTTGTATTGCATTGTAGCGGGATACACACTATTTCTTTTCTATATATTCTTAATCTGAGTCCAAAATACATATTTTGGGACATTTGACAACTTTGTCCTCAATATCACAGAGGTGTTTTTTATAACGAATAGTTTGAGGCTCCCTGCACCTGGTACGCAATCTTTCGAATTCCGATATATCCAGAGGATTTCTATATTTTTTAATCCTTAAGTGACACTTATATTTCTGTTTATGTAGGCATATTAATTCACGAGAATACCAAATTGGGTATTTACTGTTAGTTAGTTTTTTAAAGGTCTTAATGCAATAATGGCTTTATTCAACTTTTCATATAGTAGGCCTAACATATCGTTGACTGAAAAACTGTCTTGAAATTCTTTTTCCCATGCAATGGCCATCAGAGATACTGAAACCATAATCGTCGTAGTGTGATAAATATGATTCGGTGTGTGATGTAATTGTGAGTGACTATAATAATATCTAATAGGAGTTATTTTGCACTAACTACTAATTTACAGTAACAGGGTATTTGACTAAAAAAATCGAATTAGTCCGTCAGTTAGATCAAAATCAAATCAAAATCAAAATCATTTATTCATCTAGGCCACAAAGTGACGCTTATGAACGTCAAAATTTAAGTTAATTACTTAATGATTTTACATTTACATTTACTGCCACGTTCGCAATGCAATAGGTAGAACCACGAGAAAGAACGGGCAATAAAACTCATGGCCACTCTTTTCAAACAAATATAATGGTGGTACATTTTATTTTTGTAAGGAGCTGCAATGGTTTCACATTGTAGACATCTACTAGTAAAATTTTTAGTAGCTATTGATATCATACTCAAGCAGTAAATGATGTTCATATGGTAAGCCTCCCAAAGTAAATATGGTGAAACAGGAGCATCCACTTACGTCTTTTTAATGTAGGCAACTCGCGAACATGGTCAGAACTATGGTAGAAGTGAATGAAGCAGAAAGTAACGGTATTATGAAACCAAAGCAATCGACAACCTATTAGTTAGCCCATGACCACGAGTTACCCACATTTTACAAATCCGCAAAGTTATAATGAAAGTGTGGAACATGAATGCAAAATATAGTATGAAATGAGAATATCGTAATTAACTACACTATAAAATAAAACTACTAATTATTGACCTAGTCAAAAGCGAACAACTACTTCCAAGCGCTCCTGTCATCAAAATAATCCTTCAAACTGTAATATGCCTTATTTATAAGATTCTTTTTAACTTCTGCCTGAAACGAACTTAATGGCAAGTCTAAAATATAAGTTGGTAATTTATTGTATATGCGAATACTGAGCCCAATAAAAGAGCTATGCGTTTTGTGCAAACGAAAATACGGAACACATAATTTATGTCTATTTCTAGTATTGATATTGTGTCTGTCACTATTCATTTTATAAGAATTTATGTTTAGTCTTACATGCATTACACTGGCATAAATATATTGTGACGCTACAGTAAGAATACCAATAGTTTTAAATTTTTCTTTGAGTGAGACTCTTGTCTTTAACTGGTAAATGGCCCTAACTGCCCGTTTCTGCAATATAAAAATATTTTGGATATCAGCAGCTCTACCCCATAACAATATGCCATATGACATAACACTATGAAAATAACTAAAATAAACCAATCTAGCCGTATCGACATCGGTCAACCTACGAACCTTCTTAACGGCATAAGCAGCTGAGCTAAGTTTCCCTGAGAGATATGTAACATGCGCACCCCATTGTAACTTCGAATCAAGTGTTAATCCTAGAAATAATGTGGATTCAGTTGTTTCGAGTACATCGTCATTTAAAACTATGTTAGGACCAAGGTTTCTGACATTAGGCAGACCAAACTTAACACATTTTGTTTTTTTGGCGTTCAGTACTAGATTGTTTACATTAAACCATTTAGTCACTTGAATGAGTGCACTGTTTATTTCGTTAAAGTGTTCCTTATTTCTATCTTCTTTAAATATCAAAGAAGTATCGTCAGCAAACAGTACAACGTCACAAATGTTTATCAAGTAAAAAGGTAAATCGTTTATGTAAACAAGAAACAAGAAAGGCCCTAGGATGCTGCCCTGTGGCACTCCTAAATCAACAGGTAAGCCACTGGATTTTGAGCCATTTATTTCAACACATTGGATCCTGTCACTTAAGTACGACTTAATGACATCCAATGCTTTAGTCTGGACGCCGTAATGTCTAAGCTTGCACAAGAGCGTCTCATGGCAGACACAATCGAATGCTTTCGAAAGGTCGCAGAACACACCAACAGCATTTTGGGAATTCTCCCAAGCACTGTAGATATGTTTGAGTAACGCTACTCCTGCATCTGTTGTCGAAAGACCCTTGGTAAAACCATATTGCTCACCATGAAGGAGGCTGTTTTGATTAAAATGTCTTAGTAGTTGCTTGAGTATGATCTTTTCAAAAATCTTACTAAAAGCAGATTATCGAAAAATATTGGATACGTATTTTTTGTTTTATCAAATCAGTAAAAAATTACGAAGATAAAACGCATCAAAGATGGAGAAACGTCTAACGGCCATTTTCAATATTCGAACTATAGATAGATCTGTAGATTTTAGATTCGTGTTTGACATATTTTGTGTGGAGCTGATGTCAAAAACTGTCAAAAACGAATCTAAAATCTACAGATCTATCTATAATTCGAATATTGAATTCCGTAGTAAGAGTGGGGGCTTGTAACGTCACTTGCCAGTAAAAAGTGTACTGGCAAGTGACGTCACACGAGTTTTCAGCGAAGTTTGTAGTCTTCATTTTTTGTTTACGTGACTAAAGAAAATATACGTGTCCAATATTTTTCCATAACCTAACTGACGGACTAATTAGATTTTTTTAGTCAAATACCCTATTACCTGTGTCCTGTGGTAGGTACTACCCTCACACAGAATATCGACGTAAAGTAACAATAGGTAGTTATGAATGTTATGGGAGGCAGACTGGACAGCACCTGTACCCTGTCTTCTTCCCGTAGAACGTCTTTGGTCGGCAGTCGAGGTGGTTTTTAGCGGTAACACCACATACTCCGGCTCGCATTTCCCCCCAAGAGCCGGAGATCCGAAGGGATTTTCCACCTAGTAAAAAAATAAAATAATTGGTAGGTAATCGCTGACCATAAATCCGTCTATTCGTTTCCCTCATATTATAAAAAAAGAAAATAGCCGGAAAATCTATAAGCAAACCATATTCTAGTTGGGTCTAATATAAAAGTAAGATAAAATATTCGTTTATTCTCCAAATAAATAAAATAGTTTAATGACAAATATTTGCCTGAAGCATAAAAAAAAGCGGCGTCGTCAGGAAGGAAATTACGCTCTTGAAAGTACACCAGAGGGCCTAGTATGAGTTATCATTAATCGCATGCATGGTTTAGTGGTTTAGTAGCCATGCATGCGATTATTCGCTTGCCGCTACTGCGACCGTCTGGGCCGCTTTTAGAAAATATAATGGACAATTAGCAAATGTTATCTTTGGGAAGAGACGGACAACATACATACATAGACTCACGCCTGTTTCCCCGAAGGGGTAGGCAGAGGCATACTAAACGCCCACTTTTCGCCAGTGTTTTGATCCCACGTAATAGGTGGCGAGCCTATTGCCGCTTATCGGGATATTTTGTTTGCCAGAGCCTCGTCCGTTGATCGGCAGGTGCACCACTTGCAGGTGAGGTTGCCTTGGGACCCTAAGTTCTTGGTGGGAACCCTATGCACCCGGACAACTCAACATCAAACCCTGTATCTGCGTGGTATTGTAGGCCAAATCTTCATGTTCACTTACAGTGCTACGGTGAAGCAAATAATATTCTACCACATACAATCTAGTCCACCACAAACATCACCATCTAGTCCCAAACTAAGCAGAGCTTGTATTATGGGTATTGGGTACTAGATAATGGATAAACATACTTACATATTATGATCAGCCTTTAACAGTCCATGCTGGACTAGGCCTCTCCTTTTAACGGAGGAATTTGCCTACTATACCACGCTGGCCAAACCGGTTGGTATAGGGTATGTATCAAGTTTTCCTTCTCTTACAGTGCTGTTTTCTGCATAATATGCTCCCTCTGTCGGCTCTTACGACACCCATGGGATGATATGGGGGTGGTGATAATTCGTATTCTTAATCCGTCACCACACGGTATACATATAAGTATGTAAATACCTACATATTATACACAGAAACATCCAGACCAAGACAAGCACCCATGTTCATGCACACAAATGTTTGACTTGAGCGAGAATGGAACCCGCGACCTTCGGCGTAGCAGTCGCTCACATCCCGCTGCGGCAACCGGTCGTCGTATAATTGGCTGACATCCAGCAGTGGACTGCGAAAGGATGCAGACGAACACCATTCTGAACTCTATCCTAAGCTCTATCATCTCTTATTAATTATTTTAGATTTTATAGAGTCCCATACTAGGATTAATTTGTGTGCTACGAGAGACTTAAGAAACACAGGAAATCGGACACCTGGAATGTGATTAACCATTGTACCTACTTATGGGAGATCAAACCGATCGTGCCAGTTGGCATAACACTTTCCAGCAAATATGGTACAAATTAAAGCAAGGTTGAGAGTAATAATCATCATCAGCCTAGTTTATTATCTCACATCATGTCACGTTCCACTGCTAAATATGTACACTTACCATTCATCATCATCAGCCCTTTATACTGTCCCACTGCTGGGCACGGGTCTCTTCTCACTATGAGAAGGGCAAGGCCATAGACGCCATAGTCCATCACGGACCAAGTTCGGGTTGGTAGACTTCACATATCTTTCGAGAACATTATGGCGAACTCTCAGACATGCAGGTTTCCTCACGATGTTTTCCTTCACCGATAACCAAGCGATAATTAACAATTTATTACGCACTTAACTTCGAGAAGTCATTGACGTACTTGCTGTGCTGGATTCGAACCCGAGACCCTCTGCGTAGCAGTCTGTCGGTCCCTCCACTCGGCTATCGCTTCTTACCATTAAGTAGAAATAAAACCCAAAAGATAGTCAACAAAAGTACGTTTATTAAATACAAATTGCTGCTATAGATAAAGAAAATTACATGAGGAGATTACCCACAGATCGAGGCAATAAGATAAAATGAGCGGTCTAAGTACATAATGTGATTGTTACGTATATCAGCTACTTATAACAACGCGGTCACTCACTAAATGACTAATAATATCGCCTAAAAAACTTAATAAAGAGTAAATATGGGCTATACTAAAAAAACTTTGTCATTGTCTGTATGAACTACCCGGCAGTTACCGTGAACTTAAGCATATAGAAGACTAAAGCCCTGTTTCGCCCAAAAAGTACAACTACACCCAGAATTGCAACTGTTATGCCGTCACTCTTTTATACGTTAACTAGAAAGGGACAACATAATACTTACTTTCCAGGCTACTATTCCTATACATCATAAACAGTTCCTAATTTACATTCACAATATAGTGGTCGGACTCATTTCGCTTCACTGTTTGTACGTTGTCATGATATGCGGCAAGACAGTTAGCAAGCGTAGTGAACATTCCTTTAAAATGTATAATGATATGGCACTGTGGCATTGATAAACATCCTAGTATTAAAAGGACACAAAAAATCATAGTCACCATCAAAAACTAGTTCAACAATTCCGATAATATACCTATTCATAAAAACCAGATATTCTACGTATGAAAAAATCTCATAAACGTTTGAAACGTCAGTATAAAATATTTTACAATATCTATACAAAATTGTACAACCATCTATAAATCGCAAATACGAAAAATACTTCCATTTATCAAATAAAATTCATGTAAAAAGATGACCAGATGAAATCATATATAATTTTTTCTTCTATATGTAAGTATAGAGGTAGAAAGGTTGATAATTATCTTTCTATAATTCAATTTAGTCATTTTGTACACATATATTTATTCGGCATATGTATTAGGTAATATTAATGTCCAAATTCTTAATAAAAGTTAAGTTCTATAGCAATGATTGCATAACATAGAATCTACTATAAAGCTAGTCTATGTAACTGGTCTTTTGGCAGTGATTTATAAGTAAATGTAGTAAATATCTATTAAGCATTTGTCAATCAAGCAATTTTTATAGATACACTTCTTAACAATTTGCTATATGTCTGTCATTTTGCTTACGCAATAAGCTCTCCTACTGCTATATATAGGTATATATGCTATATATATATAGGCTTGTAATTTATCTGAAAAAAACGGAAGGATTTATTTATCAAACTATATGACTATGATTTCTTATTTATACATTTTAGAATAAATACGCTAGAAGACCACAGCCACAGTCGTAGTTCTTATTCTAAGTTTAATATGTTAGTTACATAATATATTCAGATAGCCGAGTAATGCATTCAAGTGTTGCAATTTGCAATACGCATATATATAAACCTATTCCCATTAAGATAAATCTCCTATATCATTAATAACAATGTCTAACCAGACTCGTATTCATTTACGTAAATAGAGTTATTTGTAACGATATAGCGAACTGATTCACACAATAAGGCACATTTATTACGTCTCAATCTCATCTCTTAATTTTATTTTCTATCACTCAATTCATACACTGATATGCAGTATCTTATACAAATACAGTTACAGTAGTCTTATATTATGCACCACTTTTAAGTATAGTCTAGGCACACACAATTACTAACAGACTATATTAAAGTACATTTTGGCTTCAGATCTCCATCATATGGGGTCTCATTTCGACAAAACTGCGAAACTAATCTTTATATTTCGAGTCTTTGTACTTTTAAAACCTCTAAACCTACTTAAATGCATTTATCTGACTTAACCGAATAATTGCAAATGCAACATCCCTTGCAGTTTTGTCAAAAATTCGCTGTTGGGAATGTTTCTAATTTATAATTTCGTATTCGAGGTACATGTTTAGGACTGTAAGTATATAACTAGGTACATTTAAATTAAATTACATGCAACTTGATCGCTTCAAAACGTCGAATCTAAAACTAAATTACTACACTAGTTACATTTTGTAAATAAATGTAATATTAAAAATTGCAAGTCTTACAAAAGTAATTGCCGTATTCATGAACGAATGCGCTAGTGTAAAGTAAGTTTACAGTAGTAGCCGTAAGTGCGAATACCTACATACGTATAAGGTCATTCATGAATACGGGAATAGGGCTGGTATTCAAAGACTGCGCGGGCGTAATGAGTGTTTCATTACACGTTAGTGCACTCGCGTTCCTTCGGCAATCGTTACATTTGAATACCGGCTACGTTTTGTTTCACGCACCCATCCGGCAATAAAACAACTGCAGTCACTATTTTATCAATAGAATTCTTTTGGCACAAATGTTTTGTCCCGAACAATGTGTCCATACGCTTTTGTTTTAGCGGTTAAACTTTTGGTGTCGTGTTCATATTGCTGCGCGCCTTCTCCCACCTGCTGAGCCTGTCGATGGGGTAGCACATGAGGGCCGACACCAGTAGGAACACTCCAGACACCGTGAACGCCACGTCATAGCTCAATGTGCTGTCGTACAGCCAACCTGCGCAAATAATAGTTATTTATTTTTCTTAAAGACAATGTTCATGCTAGGGAAAATCCGGGATCGCGGCGACTCTACAAATTTTCCCAGCATTGTATTAATAGGGATGGAGCCAGGTTAAGTAACAGTGCTCCGTTGGTACCCTCAGGATATGGAACCCTAAAAAGAACTATCATAATAATTCTGCTTCTAGACAATCAAATCTGTTTATCTGTTTTATAAAAAAACAGATAAACATGAGTATGTATATCAATTCTCAGTAGCAGCACCGAGCCTGGTGATGTGCCCGGTACGGCAATGGGCTCGCCCCTATTACGTGGGACCTAAAAAAAAATCGAACTGTGTGTGTAATATTACACCTCTGCCTACACCTTCGGGGATATAGGCGTGAGTCTATAAATAAATAAATAAATGTATATCAATTAACATGAGCAGTAAACATAAACATTTTAACCTAATAACTAAACAATCAACAATGTATTTAACAGGGGAATGTCAATAAAAATAATGTTGAGTATTACACGGCATTATATTAATAGCCTAGGTCATCTTTCAATAACCATGCGGGCTCGCATGAAGGTAGGAATTTGGCAATGCGCCTATGTAATACATACAAAGGACAGTAATAGTCGGGCGCCAAGCATTATGCAACACAATGCAGTAATTACGATGCATTAACGTTCAATAAATAGCTACTATTGCGTGATCAAACGCTGAACGAGCACGTATACCTATCGTCGATTTAATGGCCTGACAAATGGAGATATCCGAGATATTATATTATTGAAGCTAGGTGATAACTGTGATAAGTATAGAAAGATGAGCAATCATAGCTCAGCAAGAGACAAAATAATAGACTGAGCTATAAAGGAGGTCTTGGCGAGCGCATCAGAATTTTTGTAGTTAAGTACATAAAAATCAAATTTAGTTAGTGTCGTCTGCTCCGTACCACGAAGAGCACGCTATGCCGACAGAACCGGCTGTCATGGATATATCAAAAAGTCGTTTATGTCAAGTCATGACTCGCAAATATGATTTGTATAGAGGCCAATATCCTGTCTAATTTTACCAGATTGGAAAGTGGACCCTGGACTGCAAATCGCGATCAAGCTGTGATGGTAATGATGAAGGTGTTATATAATTATAAGATTTATAAGTTAACTCACCGGCAATAGGTTGACCCAACAGAGCGCCGAGCCCTTGGAAGAGAAGGAAGAGACCGAAGCAATTAGTCAGCTTCTCCAGACCCAGATATTCTACGACCAAGATTGAACGTAAGGATGCAAAACAAGCTGAAATTGAAAAAAGGGCACATAAAGATCAATTCGTATTATTTGTTTACTTATCTTCGTGGTAACAAAGGTTTAATAAATCAAACTTACCAACGGCAAATCCAAATACAACGCAGAATCCGTATTGGTAGCTGTTGTAATAGCACTGTCCGCTCACCATGCATGCTATGCCTCCAGCCGTTATGGCAATATTGTTCAGCCACAATGGTGATACCTTCGGTACGGATGATACAAGACCACAGAGAATACGACCAACAATGTTGGCTATTCCAATAGCAGGCACCAACCATTCAGCCGCAACAGGAGACATATCATTAGCTTTACCACGCTTTTCGATGTAAATGTAAGGCACGAAGAATCCTAACATTGTGAAGAAGCCGCTAATTGTGAAGACCACGAATGTCGGGGATTTGAACAAGCTGAAGTCCAACATAGTCGCCAATGTACGTCGCACAGCTTCAGGACAGAAACGACATTTGCCCGAGGTTTCCTCTTGAGTGTCTTCCTTGGTTGGCACATGAGTAACAGCCAAATGATATCCGAGAGATGTTCGTGATGTATATTGCGGCAGTCTGGTCAGACTAGCACCGAAGAAAATGTCGTCACGATATAGAGGCCTGGCCACCAAGTCAGCGTGCGAACGACGGTAATTATGGTGTGGACGGTTTGTTGTTTGAACCTTGATAGTGGATTCAATCAATGGTTCGGTGTTGTCAATATTGCTGTTAGAGTCTTCTTGCTCGTCTTTTTCTACGACCGGCACATCAATGAACATTGGCTTATTGCTCAGGGTATTCTTTATAGCTCCAGCAGTTGCGGATGACCGTCTGATGTGTGAATTAGAAATATGAGAATTGCTTCCTCGAAAGACTTCCTCGGCGGTCGGATAACGAGTGTTATTAGCAACGCCCATCCAAGTGTGAGGGCTGACTTTGTTGGTGAATCTCATTTCAGGTGGCATAGTAATTCCATGCTCTAGTTTGCTATGAAGCTTAAGCATGGAGTTTAATTTTTCTACTGCTTCCTCATGACGACGTGCCGTTTCGTCTTCTTCTGTTTGATCAGCTAAAGTGACACGGACGGGCTTGATTGGTCGGAACAGGGCGCCGAAGACTATACACAAAAGCAGCACGGCTAAAAAGAAACACAAATTAAATTAGTTTTTCGTTTTAAATTCTTAAATGATATATAATTTATAAACGCTGTATGATTTAAAAGCAACAAACCTGCTTGAATAACCATAGTCGTACGCCAGCCATAGGCTGCCAAGAGTCTATTGGTTATGGGCGCCATGGCAAATATGCCAACACCAGATCCGCACAGCGCAATACCGGTGGCAAGAGCCCTCCATTTCTCGAAGTAGAAGCCGACGGTCAAGACAGCCGGCATGTATATCATACCGAGGCCAATACCTGTAAACATTTAACGTCGTATTATTACTGAACCCAAGAAGATATTATGTCGTATTATTATTTAGAAGAAGTATCAACTTCGTTAAGTTGTAGACAAAAGCAAATACAATAACAGCAATATGTATTTAAAATAGTTTTGAATCAAATTGATTGCCAATAGTTGCAATTGATCATTAAGTATCTCTAATATTATTGTATTAAGATTTGGCGATTTTATGACTTGGTCGTTGACACCGATGCCTAAAAAGCCTTGATTACTAAAAGTGTGCAGCGTAAAATTTTAAGGAGAGCGAGTTATAATTAATATCGTTGACAAAAGTAATGTTTGTGTTGGATTTAATTTATGAATAAATGATTAGAAACCAACCTCCAAGAATTCCGTACACAACGTATAGATATTGGACGCTCGTGGCGTAGTAGGAGAGAGCGAAAGCTATACATGATATCACGCTACCAACGATGGTCACAATTCGGAATCCGTACCTGAAAATAAGTTATTTTGTTGTTAATTTCATAAAGTAAACCTGAAATGCGCCGAAGGTACAATACTGAATAAAATAAGATACCAAAGGTTTTCTTATGCAAATCTTTATTTCAAAGTTATTTGTTGAAATTAATTTATCAAATACTTAGGCGTACAGATTGCGTCAAATTTTAGAATAAGGCAATGCAAGTTTGTCAAGTAATATTCGTTGAGAAGACTTACTTATTAGCTAAAGCCGAAACGAAAGGACCAGCCAAAAGGTAGAAGCCAGCTAGCAGAGAGTTCACCGGGGACACCTGGAACTCACTGATCTGCGAACAAAACACAATAATAAATTATACACAAATACTCCCAGAACAGAAAACTCATTGCACAATGAACTCTGTCCTTGGCACAGATGGCACAGAAAAAGTTGGCACGCTAGAAGAAAGTTGAGTTGTGAAAGATATCGTTTATTTTTGTAACGAACGATTAAAATAAACACTTTACACTAATGAGGCTTCATAACCTTAATGACTGAACTATTAACTGGCACTTATACAGTTATAAAATATTAATTAATTTTCGTGACAATCCTGAATCATTTTCATCGTCCCAGCGCTATCCCAGTCATCTCAAAGACTTTTCGCCCAGGAGCCCGACGTCCGCTAACTAGTCTAACAGATCTTCGTCGTAAAATATAGAGCTATATAACTAATGTATTCCTCTTATAAAATGTAACATAGGCACATATGAAGACGAGTTATTCGATATTTATCATTCCGTTATAACATCTCGATAATATGTTTAAATGTGAAACTAGAACTGGTATCGAGCCGCAGGTCGCTAACAAGCTCGCACTCGTAATACACGTGCAATGTGGAAGTAAATCGATCACTTCCTCCAGCCAAATTAAGTGTCGGCTATCGATGCTCTGTTCTATGGCCTACTGGCCTTGTTCTCTACTGTGACAGACAACTGGTAGACATACACGTCACACGCTCTATGCACTTTTAGTTTAATTAAATTGACATTAAATGGAAAGCTACCATGTACCAGTCTAACATGATGTCGTCGTCGAGTGAACACGTCGTGTTAGAAATGCCACCGTAAAATAGTAAAAGTACATTTTCATTTGAAACGAGTTATAATCATTTGCTATTGGAAAATACCGCGTGACGTTGAAACGTATTCATATTATGCCGAATTTTTTACATTCTAGTCACTGTTGCAAAAGTTTTATGGAAAATTCATGCTAAATAAATGTAGACAGGTTTGGTTATCGGTCGCACTGCAATGTTATATATTCATATAATAAGAGGATTTCCTGTTTACGTGCGTCGTAAAACGTATCAAAGAATTGTATAATCTTGTAAATACAGATTTTGTAGTTTTTGATTGCACCAATAGGTGGTTGACATATTTCACAGCGCGTCTAGTTATACTATTTATTCTGTGGTTATACGCACAGGCCTTTAGTCAGTACAAGATCAAAAATAAACACAAACACTAAATAAGAGACACCATCGTTCTTAATGGTTGCTCAATTGATAAGATTTGTAAAACTATGTCATGTCTTATATTTAGTATCATGGGACTTTTGCCATGCGCGGTTAGTGATAGAGAACACCCACTAATAAATTCGATGTTATTACTCAACTATCTACGATGGGTTGTACAACAAGAGTTTTTGTGTGTATAGGTAACTGTATGGGAACTAATAAAGCTAAATACAACTTGTTAGGAGCTCGTCACTGGCTTGTCGTATAAGTACCGTAACCGCGTTGCGTCTAGACACGTTCCGCGGGTACCTGAAGTCTATGTGTGGTCCTATTTACTTAGGCATGATGCATGGCGATGTTCTCAAGCGTGCAACGTTGGATGTTAGCATAACGGCACCACCGACTTATGTAATAGGTATTGAATTACAATGAGGCCCTTAGTACAGAGGGCATTGCTCGGTCATTGTTTATCTACTCTTAGACCTAGATTTCCGAATGTACCTACACAGGCCGATAAAAGGTGAACGCACACTTATCCGAACCGAACGCGTCGAACGAGTCGAACGAAACGAATATTAGAATTTTGTATATGAAATCTCATGAAACCTCGCACACTTGCCGGCGTCGAATCATCCGAATCGATAGTGTGCATTGCATACAGAATTCTAAAATTCGTTTCGTTCGACTCGTTCGGCTCGGATAAGTGTGCGTTCACCTTTTAACACTCTTTAAAATTCATCAGAGAATTTTGGACCAAATTGCAGGTGGGTAAAGTGTAATTCGCTTTTGAAAATATTTTGTATCGGCTCAAAATAATAAAATCCCCCAGAAACCCCTGGACGTTGTTCAGGTTAAGCGGTGGGTAGCACCATGTTACGAAAACACCAAGTGATAGTGATTGCCATCCAATGTAGGAACTTGTTGTTTATTATTCGAAAGGTACTAGGTATCTAACTTTTACATAGCAGCTGCACAACTTTATTCCCTTTACAATGTTACAAGTTTACAACGTAGGTAATATAGACGAGGCTATTTAAATAATTTCCTGTTGACTTGCCTTGTGACTCTCAGTAGTAAAGCACTGCAGCTAATTTAGTTACACTTTACGTTCTGTTCATGATCATTTACTAGAGAGTGGGCAGAAGGCTTGGTCTAGTAAACATAGGTGTAATTCTTGCTGTTTGCTCTTAATATACATATATAAACTGTTGTCTTTATAGTCTTCTAAGATCTAGACACTGCTTTATTAATTTTAAAGAGCAACTAAACATTAAGTCGTGCAGCTTTTCAGACTACTAAATGGTCGCTTATACATATATCTTTGCCGTCATGCGTTGATTGATTTGTACTGCTACAACTGTATCACCAAGTTCAGACCATTTGACAGGTACTTATTGACACACGTGCAATGACCTTAAAAAAGTTTACAACTGAAACTTGTTAATAATCTTTGGTCCCGATCCACTTTACACCGTGACGTCAATAATTACGGTTACAGTATAAATATTTATGAATGACAAAAGAACACGCCAGATATGAATATTAAACAGGGCCTTACTAATTGCAAGAAGTATCCCAGAACTTACTTTCTTTGAATTATTCCAAGAAAATATTTTGTCGTGATGGTTTCAAGCCGATTGCCTTCGCTACAATAAGACAGTAGACCTCATTGTTAGTTATAATTGCAATGTCTGATTACAATGGATTACCGATGAAAAACTGAATCGCACCGGACGAGTACATTTATGGACTAATATCGGATATTGTCAGGGTCTAGACTTGTTACTTATAAGTTATAATTGGCCACGACGGCGGCGCCAAGGCAATATCGTGCGCGGTGCGTCGATACTTATAGAAAATAACATGTTTTCTACCAATTACAGACGCAATATAAATTACTTCATTTCATAGCTATTTAATTTCTCCTTTTCCAATTTTTCCATTTGAGGTGATAGATACTCGGACGATCTATGAAATCTTGTTAATTACCGCTAATTTGATTCGATAGCGGATCGGACCTTGTAAGTAGATAGCTATTTTATTACTCAAATAGCTTTAAAGAACTATTAGTAGTGTCGTTAAGGCTGGATGCTAAGTGCACATAGAAGAGCTAATAAGCATTTTAACGCTTCTATTTATGAGCTCTATCATTATAATCATGGGCATTAGACTTGTTTAAAAAAGTAAGTGCGTGTCCTTAACGCACTGAACGTGCGCTTATATGATCGTAAAGACATTTACGCATTAAGCTGTGTCTGTTTACGCCTGTGTAAAATAATCATTCTCAACTCTATCTACATAAGAATAGAGATGTCGATCATAATATAAATGACAGACGCGAATGTTTATGCTGTTGTAACCGTAAATTTGTTGACGTTCTCCAGTCAACTTGCATACTTAACTCTCAAGTTAGCGATTCAAATGGTGGTATCTATCGTATCAGGAAATTGGCAATTAAATTGTTTTGGAACATAGATTATCAACACACATAATTATGAAACTATACTGTAAAACAACAAGAGTTTTGCCAGCAAAGCTTGTTTTTAATTATTGTTTGTATGGTTTACGTAATGTCGACGTCTTTGCAAGGGCGATATAAATATCGGCTGGCTAATAAGAATTTAAGTTACCTACCCGTTTCTTTTTTCGTATGTACTCAATTCGAAAGCCCGCATTTCTGACACAAATAAGGGTATTCCTACCAGAGGAAAGCTATGAAATCGATAGGCATTTCATAAGTTTGCCCTCGGCAGCAGTTGCGAAAGATTACAACATAGAGTTTAAAAATGTTTTGTTTTGTTTAAATTTTTGGCAAGCACCCAATGATTGCGTGTGCTCGTAGACACATCTATTTATTTTCACAGATGTTGCGTTATCATGGGTTGTATTGAAAGTAGTAGGTGACGCATAACTCATTCAAGAAATACGTTTTATTCATGTTACCAACATAACAATGTTTCACATTACAAAGCTTATCAGCAGGTCGGTCTGATTCATAAAATAAACATTGCAGTGCAAAATCTCAGTGAGCAGAACATTCGCTAATCAACGCAGTCGATTGGGTCGAAACGAAATACTTTAAAAATGCAACCTGTTCAGCTTAAATGGCGTCTCGAGGCCGAGATCGTTCGTTGCCCTCGCAGTGTTATGTGGGAACTTTATGTACTTCAGCGTAACAAGGGTTACTGCACTTGCAATAGTGAAAAAGTTTTAATAAAGTAATTCAACTCAACCTGATCGCAGTACTTTGCATTCGTCAGCGCAACCGGTACAGCATTTTAAACGTTATACAGTTCTCACATTTCGAAACTAAATTAAGCTGTAAGCGCACTTTTTGGTTCTACTATCATATCTGCAGAAAAAATCCAACATTACGCGTGTAACGAATGTGTGTAATTAAATATCCGTCATAGTTAAGATAAAAGACAGTATCCGCTTAGTAGTTGTAGACCGATGCACTTCCTTTTCAACGAGGAAATCCGGGTCAAGTTATTGCAGAAATCCTTCATCGTCTCAAGGGGCAACCCTACCAAGGAATGGCCACGGCAAATTCCACTAACTGGCATCGATTTGACATCGAGCTGGTGTAAATTGTTTGATTAATTGCTTTGAGTTCGATCATCGGGCTTCTGTGACGTCAAGATGATAAAATGATTTAACCAATGCTATGTAACTTTGTTTGACCTTTAGAATTAGTACACCCAGCGGCAAGTCAGATAGTTGCAGTGCGATTATAACATTTATTTTCTTCGCTATAAGAATAGTCAAAGTGTCTAACTTGACGTGTAGCTAGGGAATGCAAATCTCGCGAGATTTGGACTCAAGCGAGAACTCGCGAGTTTATGAAGCCAATCTCGCAAGATCTCGCCAATTTCGACATCTCGCGAGATTGGCAGTTTAGTATGTTTTTTGTAAATAATCGCAATCTTTGAATAAATTAGGACAAATATAATATATAACCATTTTAAGTATTATAAGATAAACATAATTTTTCACGAATTTTTCAGTAGACTTTTATGCTTCAAACATTGTTTGACGTACCTATCTGTCTATATTTTTTTAATAAACTTTTATGGGTTGGGTTTCGAAACGAGTCGCCCGAATTTGAGGGTATTGGTGGTGTAGGGGGCTTAAGGGAGTTAGGTTTAATCCCCTAAAAGTAATTTTGGCTGCCGGAGTTGGGTCTAAATATTTTTAAACAATTTCCAAAAATTCAAATATGAAAAATAATACAACGGAACGTAATTTTATGTTTTATGTGAAAGTAACTAAATAGGTTGTGTTAGGTTCTCTTTTGACCCTTAACCCGAAAATAGGAGCCCTGCGAAGCAGGGCTCCGTCAACCTCACTTTATTAAACTAGTGGAATCAATAAAAGCGATATTTAGGTTTCATGTGAAAAACGTGAAACGAAAGGCAACCGCCATCTTGCATGAATGATATTGAAAACGAATGTCAAATTTGTGCGTCATTGCTTTCGAGTGCCTAGGGTTAGGTGCGACTGTAATAAGTAGGTAACTAAATAGGTTATGTTAGGTTCTCTTTTGACCCTTAACCCGAAAATAGGAGCCCTGCGAAGCAGGGCTCCGTCAACCTTAGTTTATTATACTAGTGTGAAGAATGTGGAAGTTGGCAGTGCCATAAGTACACACCGATGTTTGGAGATATTTTTTTGTTTCAGAGGAAACCAAGTATTTCCGGCAAGTGAAAATGGTGATGGGTTCTGAGACCTCCCCTCCTCCCCACCAATCACTCATCATCATATCAGCCAAATGACGTCCACTGCTGGACATAGGCCTCCCCCAAGGTTCTCCACACCGAGCGGTCTTGAGCCGCCCGCATCCAACCGCCTCCCGCGATCTTGACGAGATCGTCGGTCCCAATCACTCACAACCCCTAAAAACGGCGACGTATTTCGAAACCTTTACCACTTTTATGAAGTAAACTTTTGCGGACGGATCTGTCAAATAAGAAATGAAAGAAACAACCAGTCTTCGCTTCGAATATCAAACAAAAATCTTTTAGTAGTAAAACATTTATTTTATAATAAACAAAACAACGAGAGGTCAAAAAAAAAAGCTTAGGTACTTATCATACTCTGCCCTAAAAATGGTTAAGTTAAGTCGTTACTAAGATGAGGTATTATTATCAATTAGGTAAATAAAACTATATCTACTCAGTAGACCTTTTAGATATTACAGATTAATTAACAAAATATACCAATAAGACAGACTATTAGAAATTACAGATCCTAATTAACAAAATATACCTATCAATCAAAGGAATGATTGGTTCAGTTCAAATCACAAGCCATTATTACGAATTATTTTCAAAGTAGCTCCTTCAGAAGCACAAAATGTCCAAAAAATCGTCTGCAAAACGGCTTTCTTTTCTGTTGGCCAGATAACCAGCCGCTGAGAAGGCCCTTTCGGATTCAACGCTAATTGAAACCGCAGTTCTCAGGCAGACCTCCACGAACTGCAAAAGTTTGCCTTTTGACCCCCGGACTCGTATAAATTCAGATTGCAACTCCGTCCGTGTCAGTTCGCGCTTCTGATAAGACGATTTATGCTCGAGTGCAATCTCGTAAATCTCGCGAGATCTTGCCCTTTTTTCGACCGAGATTAATCTCGCTAAAAAGGCCGAGATCTCGCGATTGTATTCCCTGCGTGTAGCCGTGTGTATACTATCGCACGCCTTGCATACGCATACTACAGTCTCACACATTCACTACTCAAATGTTTTACAAGTTCACAACTAACATTGTGCACTGATGATTGAATGACTGCCGCCGAATGAATGGAGTGGCTTGTAACCGTTGTGATTGGAACCTTGGCCTTAACATTATGATAATTTTATTGTTGGAACACAACATTGAAATGGTCGATCTACGTTGCGCCATAAAACTAGATTCTAATTACTTTTGAATTGTTTTATTGTAATGAGATTCGGTGCAAGTACTTACATTTTGTGCGGCGTAGATCATATTCCGAAATGCTGTGCAAGCTACATTGATGAGTATAAGTAGGTATATATTGGGCGGTAAACAAGAGTCAGTTAATAAGAATGCGACGAAAGAACTGTCGATAACTTGCCAGTGGGAGAACCCCAGCATCCAATTATATTTTGATAGCATTAAAACCAGTTTTAGCTAACACTAAGTTAGATCCTAAATGTTAGTCACGTCTACGTGTTATTGAACCAACTGTATCAGAATCTATGTCTCAAAGGCTCTCCTTTGAGACAATTCGTGTTGAGGATTATAATTAATTCTGTATGAGCACACATACAAGTATTATCGGTTGTTTTTTTGCGACAAGGAGGCGCCAACTTCGTCGCGAATTCCAATCAACATTTAAATAAAAAATGCTGTACCTACTGAATTATCGATTAAAGTAATTTATAAGGTGTTTAAGGTTACGATATTGAGCATTCAAAAAAGAACTACAGAAGTTTGTTTCTGCATATTGCAAATTACCAATGTGTTTCCGGAACTAGATTCTGGAAAATTTCGGATTTTTAACGAAGGTGTTATAAACTGTTGAAAAATCCTTCATTAAAATTCCGAAATTTTCCAGAATCTAGTTCCGGAAACACATTTAAAAATTAGGTATATTCATACTTTTGACAATGTTAGCTCCCTGATTCCGATTCTTGCTTATAAGTACTTATATTATTTGTTTGCCCCTAATTTCTATCCACCTTATTAGTTTTTTAAAACAATCTTTACGTATCTTTAAAAATATTCAGTCACATAACTAGTTGGCAAGTGTAATACAAGCGTATCACACATTTTACTTTGACCTACAATCTTGAACTGCAGACGTTCGACGTCTCCGTGCAATTTCATCACGTGTTTACAATACCACTATCCGGTTCGTCTCAATGATTTCCAGGACATGTAATCACATGATATAACGCTTATGCTCACGCGGTTTAAAATAGTAAACATCATCTTATATTAGCAAAATATGCAATTAGAGAGCGATATAAATCAATATAATCTAATTATCCACGTACAATAACAGAGTGTGAGTATCATTAGTAGGCACCGACCACGACTCTATCGCGCTCTATCGAACGGTTACAGTTTCCGCGATCTTGAGGTATTTCTTGGTAGAGCATTAAAAATAATATATTTATACCCGGGATTTCCGGGCCGAGTCTACGTCACTTGTCCGACGAGGTTGTCAAGTATCTGATAAAGAATTTTTAATAAATCAGATCTCCAATCTCTATATTTCGATGCTTATTACAGTCATGTCATTTATTCGATTGCCTCGTTTTAAATACTTTACAGTCAATGAGTGACACTAATCAATCGAAAGTCAAACAGTAACATGACATGTTATTTAGGATAAGTTTGAATATTAATATTAATAAGATGTAGCACGATGACCCATCGCGCATGGTCGGTCACTAGCCAAAATGTTATTCCACTTCACACACACTTGTTAATCGGTATTCGTTCTCTTGGTGGCCTACTTCAATATACGACAACCTTGACGATCACTGAACACGTCCCTTTTTGTCATTCATCATATTTTTACTCATGTTTTCAATGTCTGGATACCTACAACGATATTGTCTCGACACGTTTTTTCAAACCTTTTTATTACCACTAGAAATGTCAAAATATACTGAGATTGTAATTCAGCGGCTCAGAATGCTGCTGCTAGGTCGATTTATTACGAGCATACGGTAAGGTATTTAAGTGAATGGAAGAGTAAGCAACGTAATCGCACAATGCTTGGGAGATTCAACAGGATATAACGATGAGTACTTACACGACGATCAGACATCTGGTATTACTAACACATTGGAAATCGGGTGACCAAATTAAAATGACCCGTGATCGTCGCAGGCATGTATCAAATATGAGTCATTTGAAGTATCTCTATTTATTGGGTGTATTGTCGATATGAGATGGAGGCATGGCTGTGACGCAAAGCTATGTAATGATGATGCGAGGGTGTGGTTGTCGCTGAAAATAGAATCGCGCGAGACGACCGGTCCTAAATTACATCTATATAAATGTTTTCTTAAACATCTGCGTCTTGCTATCTCTTTTAATTCATTAATCTTAATCATAATAGCCATAAGACTGCTAATTAAGATATGTCTCCCTCTTAGATAATTACAAGCAGCACACAATTAGCGTTATGAAATTAAGCGTATCAAATAAATTTCTTATAAGCATTCTTTGTTATGTTGTAGGTCTTACTTTGAACTCATCCTGAATAGGTTTCGAGAAGGCTCCTCCTGACGTCATAATGATGCCATCTACAATGAGATTGCACATGAAGGAGGCGAAGACCACTATCCAGCCCCAGCCGCCATCCGGAGGTACAACCTGTAAACATACACAGTTTTATATAACAGTCTATGGGATATAGGTAGTTTGTGGGACTTCATACTAACTGTAGGTATTCAACTTTGTACGTACCTAGTTAAAACATGTGTAGTATAATTATTAAATGTTGAAGCAAGGTTTTCAACACACATAATAACATACGGAATGTCACGTTTTCAGAATAAAAAACCCCGTAATTTGAATGCAGTTGGATTAATTCATATTATTATATTACCTCACAATAGCCATGTAACTCAAACGACGTATATATTTATTACAATGGATGAATGGAACTTCAATTGTCATATGCATTACGTTGTTATGAATCCCATTAGATATACGTAGGTAATTTAAGAAACCTTTTGAACTTCACAGCTAGACGCAATAGGTAGACAAAGCGTGCTTGTTTTAGATATTACTGCTACGAATCATATTGAAACAATGTTTACATAAAATCACGAAAAGATACTTCACGCAATCTTCTTCTACAATCTTCGATTTTACATCACCTTCGACGCATTTTGTACTATAGTCGGCAACGAATAGAGTTTCCGTCATTATTGATCAGACGTAGGTATTAATTACCAGAATATTTTTTTAATTGAATTCATTATTACAGTTTAAAGTTTGTATTGATGTCAATGTCTATACTTTGATTATTTGTCACTATGTAAGTTTGTCACATTCATGTCACATTTAATTTCAAAGACATGAATCGTGTGATTGCAAATTTGAGCAGAGACTAGGACTAGGATATTGGTACTATCTGACATCTTGCTCGCATTTCGTCAACATTTTCTTGGTGAAAGTTTCGCGAGTTTCGTAGTCAAACTAAATCGATTCAGATAGAAACAAGTAACATATTATATATATATATATATCTGTGGCCATAGGTCAGAATATGATAAATACAAATTCATTACTTTACAGGACAAGCAATTAAATTATTGAGCAATCTAGAAGGCACTATAAAAATATGAGACACTCGATTTATAAAACAAAAATGTTTTTATAATAAAGGAAATGTATTACTAATTTGTAAAAATACTTATAATTCCTTCTGGAATGCGTATTATTCATGTATTGTTATTTTTTTTAAAGAACGGTTGCACTTGTCACACTTTGATCAAAAGAAGTAAGTAGTTATCATGTTATGATCTTAAATGAAAAATATATAATATGAGAAAAATTCTTTACTTATATTGAAAATCCAACAAAATTACAATGCAGTATATTTGGCAAATATCATTGCACTCGAAGCAGCATTAAAAAAATAAGGTGATAATTAGAAAAATAAGGTAACGTCATAATAATAGAATAATTTCTATTCAGAATCGGAATCATAATCACTAATATGTGATGTGTCTACTACGTCGTTGTCAGACTTTATTACATTCTTATAGAAATCATGGTGCACTGGGTCAATGTACTGTAATAAAGACAGAATATCCTTATGTTTCTCTTTACTTATTAATAATGGCTGATTGTAAGCCTTACGAACATCCATCAGTGGCTGATTATTTCGACTGGCTCTGACTTTCCTCTTCATGTCACATATTTTAAACTCGTCTTCCACTCGCAGTGAATACTTAAAAGAGAAAAGCCAAGGATGTTCTTTCTCGACACGTATCCAAAATATGTTTCGCCACAGAAAAGGATCGTTATTCAGATCTTTGGTTTTCTTGATAAGTGACTGCTTCAGGAGGCTTGAAAATGCGAAAATGTCGTCTTGTGACAATTCTATCACAGTGAATTTACTGCTGACCATTCTCACAAGCATGTACCAGTCATTTGGAATAGAAATTCTTCCATTATATTTCTTTTTGGCACGCTCGATTGAGGCATGATCAGCATCACACTCTAAATGTGTGTGACCAGGAACTAGAAATTTATGATCTATAGTCTTCAAACCAACTTTCTGCGTAAGTATGTAGTTATATACAACAGGTAATGTGTTGTTGCGGGTTTGTCCGGGACATGTATCTGAATAAATAATAACGTGCTCTGTTTCTTCGGGCAAACTCATGAAAATGAAAATAAATGAAAATTTTTAGGCACGATGCTATTTCGTCAGCACCACGTTGCGCGATACCTTCATGCCACATGAAGCAAGTAGTTTTCCCAGTGTTACAGTTCCTGACTGTAAAATTAAAAGTCCATAACTTCCGTTTATAAAATGCTACACTAGTATTGAGGTATGGTGTAGCGAGACACTGCTGTAAATCACACACAGCGACAACGATGGTACTCCCTGATGACTTGGCACGTTGTTTATCGAAAGATTTACATTCGTAATGGAAATTTGCTTTATCCTGATGAGAGACATGTTCGTCATGAAGCCTTGTTTTCTCAATGTCATTTATTGTAATTTTTATTTTTGCTACAAATGTATCACAAGTATGGCAAGTATCGTTATGTGGCTTTTTAAATTTTAAATTGAACGTCTTTAAAATATTACCATATGTAGAAAGGCTGACTATTTTTGTAGTTGTATTGTCCATGGTATGTTGCTCTTGGTATAATTTATACATTTTTTGTAAATTCAGTCCAGTCTCCAGCTATTTTTTCGTAGTGTGTCGTCTTGAATAGTGGCTTTCGTATGCAGGGAAATTAGAAATATGATTACGCACATATTCAATTGCTTCATCTGAGTGTTTAATTTTTGGCTCATGTCTGCCTCTTTCATCCCGTCCAATGATACCGGTAGATGACTTTTTCTTCTTGTCAATTATGACATTTACAAAACCACGATTCTCACCATAAACATTTAGAAAACAGTTTTGACAAACTTTTACCAAATTGCCTTCATTTTCAATAGAGTACTCTACGGATATTTCTCTTTTCTTTTTGTTTTCAACCTGTTTAACTCTAATTGGCTGTGTTATTAGTATGTGATTACTCAAATGTAATCGTTGCATATCCCTAGTTTCCATGGCGCGATAATCCGTAAAAATTCTTTGTAATTGTGCATTTGTAAATTTAGTTTTACATTTTAATCTGCAATCTTTTAGTACACCTACAGATTTACCCAATATTATTTTCCCCGCCTGATTAATGTATTCTTCGCCCTTTTTTATTTTTTCTGTCCTTTCCTTACGGAGTTTTCTTTGCATCATACCAACACCACGCTTCCTTTTTCCTCTAACGTTATCCTGTGTTTGAGAAACCAATGCTTGGACAGCAATGCTTCCAATACTTCTAGGAGTAGATGTCTTGCTAGATGATGATGATGATGATGACACGTGTTCATTATGTGTACCAGCAGGGATCCAAGTACAATCCTGCACATCATCATCAGAACTATACTCTTCGCCGAGAGAAGTACGATCTGAACTATAAGCTTGATTACCTGAAGGGCCGGGCAGAGATTGCAAAATATCCTGCTGAGCTACGGGAGTACCTGACCGATCGGGCAGAGATGGCAAAATATCTTGCTGAGTTACTGAAGTACCTGACGGGCCGGGCAAAGATTGCATGATATCCTGCTGAGCTAATGGAGTACGTTCTCTCACACTTCGTTTCACAGCTAAATCCTAAAATGAAAAAAAGCAATGTTGGTCCTATGTGCTTGTATTTTATCTTTTCAACGATTGTGTATTGTTGTAGGTAGGTACCTAAGTAATGTTTTGTTCAGAGTTTGTATAATATAAAATATACTAGGCACAAGCAGACATATCAATTATCATAATATTGCTCACTAAAATGCCTATTTACTCTCGCAATTAACACTCTGGCACGCTTTGTATAAAATAATGATTTTAAACATACCTCTGAATCTTCTTGCCTCATAGCTAACTCCAACAACTTCTTAGAGCGAGCACTCATCATTAAAACAGTAATAATAACCTATATTAATGTTCCTTCACAGACGAAATAACGAAAACTAACAATAAACTACGAAATGTGCGGTAGGTACGCAAAACAATAATGACACGACACGTTATGACATGTTTCGCGCCAACCGAGTAATTTTTGATCATAAGCTGATAAGTGTGCTTTTGTCATATTCTGATCAATAAAAAGCGCATTGTCTTTTCGGTCAGATCTAAATAAAATCACTTAACGCAATATGACCAAGATAAAAGTTGAAATATAAAAGTTATCATAATCTGATTAGTATTCAATACAACAGTAATATTTTGCATGCAGTTATCCTAATATGACCAAATGATAAGTCATATTGACCAAAAACGCACTTATCATTGTCTGATCTATGACCACAGATATATATATATATATATATATATATATATATATATATATATATATATATATATATATATATATATATATATATATATATATATATATATATATATATAATGACAATTTTTATATATACCTACTTGAGATTTAAGACGTTTCTTCGTCTATAAGTTACGATTATGAAACATTTTTTTCAGTTGTCCATTTCGTATTGATTAATTGTTTGTACAACTTAATGTCCATGTATTTCTCTGCTTTTGTCTGATACTTGTTTTACATGTAGTACAATAAACGTTATTATTATTTAAAAAAAAATATAAGTTTGTTACAAGTAGAGCGTACTTCCAGCGGTAGGTACCCAGTGCAGCTAGAGATACTTTTGATAGTTCCAGTCCCTATCTATCCTTCCTTTTTTGAACCCTGGTTATGCATACAAATTGATCAAAAGCTAGGTTTATCTTCTGCTCTACAGTCTCTATATTTTAAGACTATATTTTGGATGTAGAATACAGCCCTAAGCTTTCTTTGAAGAAAATTTGTATCATCGGCATCAATAGTATAAAATCGAGTAGTGACATCACAAACAACTCTTTTAATAAGGCAATTCCCAATAACTGGAAGCTCCCCTTGACCCGGTGGGAGGCCACACGAGACACCCAGACCTTGTGTATACTTGAACGATGAACTCATCACACTTGTTATATAATATTAAATCAAATTAGTGTAATTGACCTAATATACCAATCCACTTTATGGCAGAATTCTAGGAAAAAAGGAGAAGCATGTCTTGTAGTGGCCAGTTTATTTATTAAGCATAATACAGGATATTTTATTGCACTTCATCAATTTTTATAACGTTATCAGAATGTAACCTCCAAGCACGACAGTGGCCCATACCATCGCTTCCACCATCACTTCAAGTGTTTTCTGAACTATTTGCTTTCTTCTTTGCCACGCTCTTTTGAACGCCATTGAACTAAGTGTTTTACTTTCAGTATCTTCCACGAATTATATTACAGTACAAATAGCAGTACAATTACTGTTACCTCAATGAAAGCTAAGGAGAGGGTTGTTAAAACGCAAGCATGCACAATGTCCTGAGTAGCTTTCCGTATTTGCCTTCGTCGTCTTATTTTCTTTGCGAAGGCGGTCATTTTAGGTAGGAGGTAACAAGCATAGAGGTTAATTGAAGATCTGAGCTATTGTTTCAACTATTGATCCATTGCTTTAGGTGTTTTTTCGGCTTTTCAAATCACAACTGCAGGTGCTCACACATGCTGATTTTTGTTGTATTGCGTCAGTCTGACTTTGCACACATTTGCAGTGACAGCGTCCGGTCCTGTCGACTGACTCGAAGTTCAGTATGACGGTGCAGATGTGTATTCCCACAATAAAAGCTATAAATGCATTAAAATACGTTACGTAGGACATACCCAGTAGATAGGATCGAGGACATCTCGCTTTGTCCTATTTATGTGATGTTTTTGCTTATTAAAATCTGTAGGCCATGATGGCCCACAAAAGGTACTCTGTGATGCTTCACTTGATTTTTGACATTTGATTTATTTGTTTTTAATACTTGAATGGTTTGTTTTTGGTTTGTCACATGGAGGTTTGTTTTTGAAACGCTTTATTATAAATTGTAGACAATAACATCCGTTTTCCTTCCCTAAAGAGTTACCTAACATATTCTAAATATCATCCACACGTAGTCCAATTACATTTATTTCGCAGTTCATATACATATTGCCTAAACATAACCTAGCAATGGATGTACTCCATTCGTTTTAAGTACTTCTTAGTATTGACCTGAACTTGAACTTCGTTATTTTGATTTGAGAGTTAACTTATATATAATAGGTATATATACTTACTAATGCTGCCTCCGGCTCAGTGTCTTCACTGGGCGAGTCACTTCTGCCGAGCCCGCTCTCATCGGACGATGGCGTCTCGAAAGGACGCTCATCGGTCGCCACCCGGACCACCATGGTGCTATTTTACCTATTACAACAAAAAAAAATTATAAGCAATGTTTGTTTTGTTATCTGTAAACTACGAGTAGCTATTTCAAATAATTAAGAAATGGGAGTGGAGAACTTAGAAATAAATCTAGTAACATATAGGTAAGTACCTATTTGAAGATTCCTTATTTTTTTTAAGACTAGGTATTATTTGATGAATTTTCTTAATCGTTGTCTGTATGTTCATGCCTGTATTTGCACTGAACATGAGCACGAATTATGTGTCCGACTTTCCTTGCAACGAAGGTAGACTAACATTATTGCATTAGATAATCTAATTTAATTATTTTGCATAGGGGTTCAAGTGCGAATTCAGTACCTACTGGTGAAAATCGATAGTGTTTCTATTAATCTTTATTCTGGCAGCAGCACGTAAAACAAAGTTCAGATAAAAGTTGTGTTTTAAATATTATTTTCTAGAAGGTCCAACGCGATCCATATAAAAATGTCGCGCCAAATCTCCTGTAGGTACTTATTCCTATTTCAGGCTTCCGGTATTCCGTCTCAAGCCCTCGGTTTTCGAATCCAGGAAATCTAGTACGTTATGTAGATCATTAAATGTGATACTGGTATTCTTTATCCTGCTAGGATAATAAAAGTGATGCTATTTTACGATATCTACTTTAAATACAAGATTATGTTTACGTTGTTGATAGGTATCTCATTTTAATAGCTGCATACTTCTACATTTACCTACTTGTTAAGTTATTGCTTACAAATGATTCTAATATATGCCATTGCGTAGTTATTTATATAGCTTGTGAAGTAGTTCCACTGGTATTCAAATTTGAGAACGATAACAAAAACAATGTGTCACGAAGCAGAACAAACTGCGCGATGCTCGGTTCCTCTGCGTTTGTTCAATGTTAGCGATTATTCTGACCATGACCATAGATCTCATTCTCTCTTGTTTACGCGACTAAAGAAAATATACGTGTCCAACATTTTTTGAAAATCTATCTGACGGACTAATTTGATTTTTTTAGTCAAATACCCTATTGGAGCAATTTGCTCAATACTGGCTGCTGTATCTACGATTTCGCCCGCGTGGTATCGGTTATCGGGACAAGAGGTAGTGCAGAGTATGTAGAGTATCAGGTAAGAGTATGTGCTATTCCAATGTATTAGTAATAAAAATAATAGTTTAAAGTTTCATAAAATCCGTTCACTAGATTTTGCGTAGCTTTTTAGTATTAGATACTCATATCAGGTTCAAGGTAGTACTTGTATGGTAGTTTATCTACACAAGTATATCTAAAGCTCCACATTCGCCGACGACGCACATCGCCGGCCATGACCATGTTTCGACTGCGCACTAAAAGTACTCAAACACGTGCTCCGTTGTTTTTTTTACCAACCTATAATCGCGAAACATGCTGATGCTTCTTATAACAATACTTCTGCCAGTCGATAGAGGTTTATTATACTTTCCGAAAATAAAAGAAGCATCGTTGCTGTGAGCTTGATTGGATTAAATTGACGTCAAGAGAACTGAACCTTTCCTTCCCTTCTATCTAATCCTATATTGATAAATTAAGTAGAGGCAAATATTCTAGATTAGATTCACTGAACTTTAGACGATCTATTAGCCTTATAAACACTACCTCGTTGGTCTTGCGGCATAAATATGCGCGTGGGATTGGGAGGTCTCGGGTTCGATTCCCGGGTCGGGCAAAGTGTTATTGGGTTTTTCCAGCAGCACGGAGTCTGGTAATGTGCCCGGTACGGCAATAGGCTCGCCCCCTATTACGTGGGACTAAAATAAATTTGGCGAAATGTGGGTGTAATATTTACACCTCTGCCTACCCCTTCGGGGATACAGGCGTGAGACTATAAATAAAAAAATAAAAAAATTAACAACGCAAATTTTGAATCTTTTTCTATCGATAGCGGCATTAAAAAGTGAAATTAAAAAAGTGATCATTTGAATATAGCCAGCCTGGGCTTACTTAGATGACACGTTTTCACATAATGCTTTAGTTTGTTGCGTTCCTACGTTTCCTAGGTTCAAAATATGTTTAACCTGACTATTACAGTTAAGATTATTGAGTTACATTTGGGTGTACTTTGTACGTCAAGTAAACCTGCAAACGAGACCACGCACTACTTATCTGTTGTCGCAACCTGACACCGTACAAATACGACGTGTATGTAAATAATGTGACATGCTTAATTATATGTAGGTACTTGTCTTTTTACAATATAGCCTATATTTTGTTTTACAAAGTATAATGCTAGCAATCAATGAAGAACCCATAGGACAAAAAGTATATAGGAATGGCGGGAACTCACTAAACCACAGCCAGGAAATGTGCTGTTTTTGATCACAGACTCTCTTGTAGTTTTATATAGATTTACTCATATTGTCAAGTAAATTATCTTCCATGTTTATTTACATGAATAGATTCATAGCCTTATATTAAAGTATTCATGGTTATTGTCTCGCCACGTGTTTAGACCGTCTATACACGACCAATTCAGTTGTGCAAATAACAATTCAAGTTCACAATAAGTACGTTCACAGGTGACGCAATATTTTAATACCAGTGATATCCATTTATTGCAGTCAAAAATCCAGTAAAAACTGGTTTCCATTTTAAATTAAAGCCGGTTTTCCTTTAAACAATGGATGATTAGTAATTTACAGTCAGAGTTTTTGCAGAAATGGTTTTAGTATAGATAATTAAAGGAGTTGTTGTTCATTATTTGAATAAAAAATGTCTGTCAAGGTGATACTCGTGATGTTGATGTTTGTCATACAAAAAATAATCATCGCCACCTAATTCACGGACCATACTTTATCATATTTATGTATTTACATTATAATTCATAAAAATACGACATAATGTAAACGGAACTATATTTTCGTAGTGTCACTTCGACTGAAGTACCTATGTACTAAATCGGTTACCATGACTTGGTAGGTCTGCCTTACGTAGTTAGTATAACTTGAACAGATTTTCGCTACTTTGTGATAGATGTTAAATGTGTCCATATATTTGTCATGCCTGTGTTTACCGTTAGAAATACGTTTAGTTTTAACATACTTATTTAGCTTGTTCATACATTTACTCGCACAGAAATCTATGGCATAAATTCTGTTTAACCATATTGTTCTACTGACCCTGAAATATAACTCCATAAGGCCGACGCTGTTTTTGTTGTACCTACACAGTATTATGAGGAAAACTGTTATTTTATCATACCGCCTGAAACGGATGAGAAGGAGGGATAATTTGAATAACTTTGTAAGCATACGCTTTACCTTATTGACTGTCAATGATAATGTTTCTAGCAGCTTGTAGTTGTAAAATTTACCTATTACAAATGAAAAAATCTATGCAATTTCAATTATACAGAGAGGCTGTTATGATACGGGGATACCCGCCAAGAAACTTCCTAAGTTAAAGAATTCTATTTGTTCCAAATATTGTAAGTTGGTTGTTGTAGTGGTTTAAGCGGCCGCCTCGCCGCTTGACACTGCGCCGAGTGTTGTGGGTTCGATCCCCACACGAGGCAACACTTTGTGTGATTCATAAATTGTTGTTTCGAGTCTGGGTGTTCATTGTGTCCGTTCGTTGTATGTTTGTGAAGTCCCCCGCGACACAGGATTTAGTCCTAGTGCGGGAGATGTCTTTAAAAAAAAAAGAAAAACCTTTCGGCCTCTGTCGCTGTCCTTTCAGACATGACTTATGGGCAACTCTGTACTTAAATAGAAATGATATATTTAAGTATACCTACAGTCAACAGTCTCTTTAATTAATATTTGAATATGAGTAGTGAGATGACTAATGGTCCAGTTATGTATGTGCTTAATGAATTCTTTCAAGTGTAGATTAATATGGCTTACAATATTAAGGCTCTACTAATCTACGAGATTACATCAAAACAGCTTTAGTAGCGCGTCATACTAATAACTATTCTATATTAATGGCTACTGCGCAGCAGAGATAAAGGCTGATATTACCTGACCTTCATGATATGTTTACCTGTCTGCTAATAAAGGTACAATGTTGTCATGGTTCTCAATGAACGAAATTTCACTGTAGCAGAAAGCTCCCACGTTAATTGACGTGGTTACTTACAAGTCATGGTGCGTGTTGGTCACACGAGGCATGCACTACCGAGCGGGATACGACTCCAGACTTCGCGATAGCGTCGAGCTATGCAGTATACAATTCACACTTTTCTTTGTAGTCGGTGCGGTCGCCACTGAGTAGAGCACGACTTGGATATCGTTTAGCCTTCGTATGGCATATCGTAAGTTGCTAAAGTCGTGTCGGTAAGATTGCAGTCTTGCTTGTCTGAGGCGCCACAATGAAGCGGTGGTATTAATGTGGCGCCTCTTGCAGCGGTGACTACTTATTCTATACCAATTTGAACCTCTCTATATTTTGTACAGATGAGAAACAAGGGGTTTTGTGTGTTTAAAATTGGCTTGACTTGTAAGCTTGCACAGATAAATTGAGTCTCGAAAATGTTTCGTAAATGATAAATTAAGTTGACTGCACGGTTGGTGTAGTGGTTTAAGCGGCCGCTTTACCGCTTGACACGTTATTGTGGGTTCGATCCCCACACGAGACAACACTTTGTGTGCTTCACAAATTGCTGTTTCGAGTCTGGGTGTTCATTATGTCCGTTCGTTGTATGTTTGTAAAGTCCCCCGCGACGCAGGATTTAGTCCTAATGCGGGAATTGTCTGTTTAAAAAAATATATTTTATTTGATCATCATGAAAGAAATGCGCTAGTACCTATTACGAGCACTAGTCCGATGTTAAATATATGCGTTATGGTTAAGGTTATTGTATGTAACGCGCGACGCTAAATTGAGTCACTATTCCATCAATCATTCTTTGAGTTCAATAATTTACTAAACAGAACTGAAAGGGCGATTAATGTTGCACGTATCACGCAGAATTTCACGTGAATGGCCGGTTTATTTAATAATTGATTATAGTCAGGCGGTTTCGTTTCACGCTTAGTGCGGTGACCCGGCTGACATAACGTTAACGAGTGTAAATCACCACTGGCACTGATAAGGAGTGATAAGAACGAACGTGGCGACCTTACTGTTGACGCGGCTGCTCTGTTTACTTGAAAGCAGACCTCCTTGTGATTTATGTTGCAGTGTTTATAACGAGAATAATGATTGAGATTTTAACAGCTTTATTATTGTTTCTGACGCCATTTGTGTGAAATAGCTGTTTTGCGTGGTTTCACCCGAGTCCTGAAGGAACTATTTCGCGTACCAGGCTAATTTATAGCCTAAGTTAGTCTTTGGTACCTACATCAGCTATCCGCCAGTGGACGTCTTGTCAAAATCGGTCCACCAGACAAAAATTGAAAAAAAAAATCGTTTCGCTATATGTACCGTGTATACATCCATATGCATTTAGTAAAATGTGGTTATTTTAATATTACAAACAGACACTCCACTTTTATTTATATGTATAGATGTATCGATGTACACATTAGGCAATCTGGTAAACAATCTCAGTTATACCGTAAATAAGGCCACTTGGAAGGAACAAAATAAAAAATAATCATTTACAAGAGAAGTAAAATATTCAAAATTGGAAAACATATTTCCAAGATCGCATAAACTTGCGTCAATGTGGTGTAGAGCGCAAATGAGTTCATTTACAAGCTAAGAATTGTGTACTTGGTAATCTTTCCCACTTAAAATATATGTGTGGTGAAGTCTATCAGCTAATATTTGACAGTCGTGTACATACAAGTACAAAATATTTAAACAAGATGAAGTCATGCTTGACGATAAATAATGTCACATAAAGACACGAAGGCAGAGTTCTAACTGAGATACAGACAAACATATATACTCACGCCTTTTTCCTGTCGGGGTAGGCAGAGACAACGGAACGTCACTTGCTTCTATCCTTACAAACCTCACGCGCTTCCTCTACATTCATTAGTCTTTAGCCTCATTAGCTTCGAATATATTTAAAAAGTAGTTGTTTCCCCGCGGCTTTAGATCCGTTAATCACTCAAATACCTACATAAATGCCTACTTCTCCATTTCGTTTGTATAATCTAAACTAAGGGCTAATCGCTTATTCTAAAACGAGGAGCTTAAGTTAGGTGCTCCGCATAACATCAGTTGTCTACCAGTAAAAGTTCCTTCAGAATCCTTCCAGCTATTTCGGAGATTAAGCGGCACAAGCAGGGCTGTCAGATAAAAATATAGAGTTCGTATATTCATTTGATAAAGGACTGTTATTCTGTATCGATAAATAGATTTCAAATGCTCGTTGTATGGTTAATTTAAATTATTCGTTAGTACTTGCTTTGCATTTGGCAGTAGGTATGAATTTATTTAGGTAATTTATTGGTTAGCTTGCAAGCGCATACTAAGTACAATGAAATATTCATGACTATAGTTAATTAATACGTTAATATTGTGTTAATGAAGTATTGGTTAGTGTTATCGACACTTGGTGGTTCTGCGTTCAAATTTAAATTTGGACATTTTATTATTAAGAATAATTCCAGACTATAGATTTGAATATACTGCAAGTATACAGACTGTGTTGTTTTTGATTAAATAGTCGAGAAGTAGATAAACATGTTGACAATTAACTAAGGCGAGCATGTTGTGACTATACTTATTTATTGGAAAATAAATATCTGGTTTTATATACCTATAAGTATTTAAAGAGAAGATCGAACCTTAGATAAATAATCGATTTCCTTTAGGCCAGTTACAGTATCAAAGTGTTCTGAACGTAAATAAGACAAAAATATACGAACATGATCTATTACACATTAAACCACTAGTAAACAATATCTGAATTCATTATTAAAGAAATTTATTTTATATTTATTATTTCCACTAAAATATAATTTCTGAACTTTATTTGGGAGTGTAGAATTTTGCATTGTGCAGATTTGTCTAGCTGACTTGAATGTATTTATAAGTCCAGTACCAGCTTTAATCAAAAGTTTTGTGACTGATAAACTGATAAAGGGCTGCCGATAACATATCTATATCGCCCACACACCGAATTGGCAATATGTAGTGTATAAAAAAATCGGCGCAGTTGAAAGATAAATATAACAATTTGATGTCAAAAATAATTATTCGTTTAGAATCAAGGACTAAGTATTACACAAATACTAGACTGTCAAGATTTACACTGTTGGTTTTAAGTTCTTAGCTATTATATGGGCCGCTTAGTAGGAAAGCCGTAGGTACTTTGCCCGACATGTTACAGAGGTAGCAAAATACGAACGCCAAAGAAGAAAGTTACCTTTTGCAGCGGCTTACATGTCTCGCTGGCTCTGTGAAAATACACTTCATTTCTCGCTTTCGCGTATACACGCCTCTTACGGCGCTTTTACAGACTACAGATATATTATTCAACAATTTATTTTCAAACTGTAGGTAATATATAAAATTTCAAAATACCCGAACCGTAAGTCTCGGTTCCTATTTCTTTATTCTATGGTTCCTATGATACATATAGGAATTAGGAACCAAGCATTATATAATATACTGATTTTGCCGTGTGGTTGACGGCATAGAATACAAGTGTCACCACCCCCTATCTGCCCGTGGGTGTCGTAAGAGCCGACTAAGGGATAACACGATGCAAATACCATCTTTGCGTAGAGACGGAAAACTCGACATCAAACCCTATACGACTTCCTCGTTGGTCTCGCGGCATAAATGTGCGCGTGGGATCGGGAGGTCCCGGGTTCGATTCCTGGGTCGGGCAGTGTTATTGGGTTTTTCTGTCACGAAAATCTCAGTAGCAGCACGGAGTCAGGAAATGTGCCCGGTACGGCAATAGGCTCGCCCCTTATTACGTGGGACTAAAGTATATCTGGCGAAAAGTGGGTGTAGAAAATAGTAGAAATACAACTCTGCCTACTCCTTCGGGGATAAAAGGCGTGGCATCTATCAGTTAAAATACATACATACATACATAACGTATGTATGTATGTATTTTAACTGATAGATGCCACACATGCACTAGGACTCTAATAGACACTGAAATACAAATCTATTTGGTACTTTAGTTAAATAATTCTATTACACAATACAATTTGCATATCTATGTGTGTCATATAACTACGTGCGACGTTTCGGCGTACAGAAACAATAGACCGTATGTACCTAACAATGTATGAATGGCAACATCAACGAGAACTATTCGCGAATGGACTGGGTGTGCTTCCTTGGACCGTATCAAAGATAATACATAAATATATCACTGGAGCTCTGGGCCACATAATTTACACTTCATTTTATACTATATATGCTACGAAGGGTCTCTGCATAGTTTTTATGATACGATTTGGAGATATACATATTTAGAAGCGTTGAAGGAAATAATGCGTTTTAATAGAGTCCTTAAGAGTGGAAAGTATAAAGAAACAAAGTACCTTTGAGCTGAAACTAAAGTAAACAATAAAAAATATGTTACACTAGCGGCACGTCTCGGCTTCGCACGGGTGATCCCTAATATTTTCTAGAAATAAATATAGCCTATGTCACTCAGGGATAATGTAGCATTATAATGGTGCAAGAATTTTTAAAATCGGTCTAGTACTTTTTTAGTTTATTCGTTACAAACATACAAAAGTACAAATCTTTCCTCTTTATTATATTAATAAAATAATATAATAAAGATACATCTCATGACATGAGCCATGTCAATTATTTCGTGGCTATACTTTACTCTTTTTTGTGTCAGGTTTTGTATGAAACAATAAATAACTTGCAATTTAGAACGAAGGTGCACAAAACTACGTTTCAAATGATATTAACCCATGAAAATACTTTTTATGATCTGATATTGATTGATAACAAGAATTATGTTTTAACTAAAAATCTTACTTACCTATCTTGTGTAATCGTACCTATCTGGAATAGGTACAGTTACCCAATACAAGATCATTAATTAGTCTACAAATCTTATTTACCCTTGTATCACGTTTTATGATTTGATGCAATAATATTCTCGCATAACATACCTAACTATCGGGGCAAAACAACAAGATTAAAACCGTTTAAATGATTTTAGTATCTATTTGACATGACCTCTACTTTGTTCTGTGATTAAGTTGACCCTAGCTAGAGGCAGCGGTCGGCTGCTGTTACGAATTATCTAAAATATAATTATCATAACATCTTCATACCTATAGCTATCATGAATGAAATCACTTATCCTGACAAAGACGCAAAGCCTAAACGACTGAAGCTAAAAATATGAAATAGGGCATGATTTTTTTTATTGTTGCTATCATTTATTTATGTTAATACGATACCGTAAAAAATATTAGTCGTGGAGAACTTGACATTTATTTTAAATTAAATGTTGAAAATTGCAATGACATAACGCTAGTTTAAGCACTCCCATTTAAGCGCGCTTTGTGGTGACGTCAGCGTTCTCAACGTTTGAGTTGTTAACTGTCAACTCTGTCAAATGTCCAGACATTTTGACACTTTTGACATATCCTCTACGAACCGTGTCGTCACGTTGGTGTCTAGGCAATAGCGTAGCGTTCCGACATTTTAAATTTCGCTCGTAAATTTACCACCTTTTATTAATTAATATTCGCGATTTTAGAGTGTTTAAATATAAAATAATGTTAGACGTGTCTTTCTTTACCAATAAATAATGTCATAAAAATATATTCGCTTATATCTGAATCACACGCATATTCCCTATTGAGTTAGGCAATGGGTTCCTTATAATATAAAGTAAAGCACTCACTAAGGAAGAGTATTTATTATACCGTCGTCCCAAAGATGCTAATTTAGGGATTGAAAGATTAAGACTGGTAAAGCCGCGGGCGACATCTACCGACCTATAAAATTATTTGTTCTGACCAAAATATGTCCGCAAACCTTAAGCTATCAAAGCTAGAAACATAGAGGGAGGGAACCGATTACGACTAAAGCACCCACTAAGTAGAGGGGTAAAGTAAAGGTTTGAAGTCTGTTAAAAGCCCCCGATTTTAATCCTGGGCTTATGAAGAAACGAACAACAGCATGGATACCTATTTAAATTCAGATTGTTATTCAATCGAAATTTAAACAATAATAATGTCGTTTTTCGTGCGGGGCTCTGTCACTCCCATTTGGGGTCAACGCCCAGCTGATAGCGGATGGAAAACTGATTGTGTGAATACAAAAAATCTGTGAATAGGTAGCTATTGTCTGTAAATATAAACACAGATAAAATATGTAAAACGTGCGGAAATGAGCCTGCATTGGAATAATCCAGAGAGGTTGGTAGTCTAAGGAATAATCTGACAAATATTTGTGTATTTTGTGGTCAGCTAGATATTTATGAAATAAAATCAATGTCAAGATCGACTGCATATAATCACGGATTTTTTTGCGAGTTAGTTTGTATTTATTTTGATGAAATATTGTTTGTGACCTATCGCAATAGGATACAGATGAAAGTGTTAGCGATTTAGAAACGCTTAATTTTCTCAAAATCTACAGATTTAGTGGATACTAATCCTAAAGTGGTCAATATGAGATTATTATAAGAAACGGCTAAATCTCTTGTTATCACTGTAAGCTTTTGTCTAAGAACCACTGTTCTACACTGCTGCACAAATCATCCTCTTAGCGTTATCCCAGTTTCAATCTGGGGTTCGCTTACTAGTCTAACCGGATTTGGCTGAATATTAGCTTTTCGACTGAGCGACTGCCTGTCTGACCTCCGCAAACCGAAGGGATAGCGATATTCCGTGGTTTAGACTAGTGTCAGTTTATTGAGAAGGTACTGACGCCCTGTAACGACTGTCAAAGATCTTCATGACAACCGGGACCGACGGCTTAACGTGCTCTCCGAGGCACAAGTGATAATTAACAAATCAATACGCACATAGTTCCGAAAAGTCATTGGTGCGCGCCGTGTATCCGATTCCAATACCCTCTGCATGGCAGTCTGTTGGTATATTCACTAGGCTATCGCTGCCTTCTACATACACTGCTTTGCAAATATTTTGCTAAAATTATTAATATGTAGATATTTCGTAATGCTATTAAGCATACACTATCGCTGTTGTGTAAGCGTTTCGTTTGATAACCACAGAACAAACATTTTTGACGTTAACGATAGCGCCATATTATATGTACAGTTAAAATTATTATTTCGTAATTATTCTATATCTGTATATAGTAAAAGGTCAATCTTGTCGTCATTCCATCCCTGGCTAAACGCGAAATCTCGGTAACTATTTGATCGATAAGGCGCAAAGAAGGGCACTAGTCTAGAGGTAGAAGACGTTGATCACCTAGTTCTTAGATATCATATAATCATTTAATCATATTAATATATATGAAATCATTGATATATTACGGCGTAGAGCCTAAACTGCCGAAGCTAGCCAGATAAAATTTAGCCAGATGATTTCTTTTAAGACGTAAGCAATCACTTAAGAATTATATTTATAGGTGGATGAATCTTTATTAGCTAAGACCTGATTTGGCAAAAGTACCGCACTCAAACCGAGCGGTAGAGCTTGTTATGTTTAAAAACATTGTTTATATAAACTCATAATAACCTGTCCTTCTGTACTAATATGTATAAATACAGAACGATAATTTATTATTCAAGTTCGATAATAATAATGTTGGAGTGGAAAATTTACAAATGATAAACATACATACCGACATTATCGCTTATATGTTGTTTAAAATGTTTTGTATTTCTTTAACTGTATTTATGCATACGGCTTGTTACGATTTGATTTAGTCATAGATTTAGGTGTAATTTTAAATGTCATCTTATCGTCAATCGTCTTAGCTTTATCTTGGTTACATCCAAAACTTTCACCCTGGAGTCTAGGTCCGCTTTCTAGTCTAACCAGACATGACATCCCTAATATTAGCTTATAACAAAGCAACTGCCGTCTGGCCCCCGCAACCCAAAGGGATAATAAGGCGGTGTTAGGCTTATAATTCGCTAAATAATGTGGCTCGCAAATATCATCAGCTCAAGTGCGATGATTCGACATGGAATGCCGGTAATTAGCATTCAAGAGCGTATCCCATATCACATCACGTCATCACGTCCATTAAAAATATTCAAATACAATGGTGAAAAAAATATAAATGCCTATTATGTTTTATGGAGGGTCTATGTTTGAATTGACAATACTGGCTGGCTAGAATTTAGCAGTATGTGTACTCACCCAATAGACTTGAGATGTTCATAAATATTTAATCTGTATGTAAACAGATTTGATTTTCGAACAAAACAATGAAATATGAGCACTTTATTTTCTGTAAGCAAAAGTTCACAGTAACTTGTTGTTTGCATGGCAGTTGATAGGTAACTGCGTTAAATAATGAAGCTGAGATAATGTTTATATCTCGTAATATTATGTAAATTTTCAAGTTCTATGTCATTCGGAGTACCGGTGGAGCAGGTTTGTAGATCGGGAACCTACTGAACCTACTTGTTCTATTTTTACGTGATTTATTTTAAGAAGGTTCTATTTTAGTTCAACACCCTACATTTCAGTGAAAGTGAACAGATTTCTTCGACAATTGTTTGAGACAAAGGGGTTGCTAATATTGGATGTGTATGTTTGCTCTACAATTGTTGTATGCGGGCATCACCCTTAAATAAAAGAGCTTCAATTAGGGTGGCGCACGTATATTATTAGTATTATTACCGGTATTAAACAGAGAACCGTTACTCTTTTCAAAAGACACCAGATGTTTCAATGCGGTCAAATTAAGAACACACTAATTATGGGAAGACAGTAAGCCCTTCTTCATTTAATTAAGGTCGTTTAAATATTTGTTTTATGATCAATTTGTAATTATGTGTCTTTTGAGCTTTGGTTCTTTGGCTTTTATAAATAAAAGTCACAAAAAATAACTATACATATAGTTTTAGTTTGCAGAATATAATATGGTACTGGCTCCTGGTCTACCAAGAGATAATAAATATTATGATCGACACGGGTATAATGTAAGCATCGTTCAAGAACATTAATATTGCAAGTCATTCGATTAAGTTTTATTTCACAATCTTATGAAACTATTATAACTGTCTAACTTAAGTAATATGGCGTCGAACTTGTTCTAAGTTTTAAATTAGAAAGATACAAATAATAATCGTCGAGTGACAAGACCATTCCCACCCGCACGCAAAATACACGCCAAGACGTGGAGTTGCGGAAACAGCCCGTGCCGTCAAGTATCAAGTAAATAATAATCGTTTCATCTGTTTTGTCCTGTGTAGATATCCTGTGTTTGAGTACAATTTAAAATTTCTATTATCTTATTGAAATATTATCCATATTGAAAGCTATCTAAATCGAAATCGAGCTCAAAACAATGCATTTTGATGAAATTCAAATTTCTAATACTGAAGTGTTCCGTAAATTACCATATTTACTTAGAATACATGGTGGAGATCTGCGCTACAAATGCAATTTAATTTATTATTGCAGTGCAATATTGCTCCTAAAAGCTTACCTAAGATTTTGAAGAAATCTTCACCATGTTCGTAATTACGGTTGATAAACCGTAAGAGGGTTGCCGTAACCACCTCTTAAATAATTATGTAGCTCTGAGACTTATGATAGGTACGGTATCTGTTATAGCAAAATTCTTACAAATTATTATCGTAAAAAAGTCAGTGGTCTCTCGATAAAAAAAAGCCTGCGCACGATGCGCCACGTGATACTAAGATCGTGTGTTCAGACACGTTTTGTTTCTTTACTTATCAAAGTGTTCGCGAAATATTGCGAGTTTGCGACGCTACGACACTTCTGACGAAAATGTTTACAATAACTAGTTTCTTGCGTGGGTATCGTTATCAAACAAGCAGACGGATCGCCTGATGGTAAGCAATTATCGCCGCCCATGGACACAAGCAACACCACAGGAGTCACAAGTGCGTTGCCGCCCCTTTGGGGTTGGGAGAGGGATAAGAGGTGGAGTTGGATAAGGGAGAAGAAATAGGGGATGGGGCCTCCGGCAGTCTCACTCACCGAACGAAACGCAACAGTTTAGGTACCTACTGTTACTTTACGTCGATTTTCTGTGAGAGGGTAGTACTTCCCCGATCGAGTCGGCGCATTCATGCTGAGATCAGTAAGGCTCTACTACCCTAGAAATCTAGAACTCTGATGTACAAGCTATATTACTTCAAGGTTTTATCAAAATCGCTTCAGTAATTTAAGCCTGATAGAGTGACAAACATTCGTCCGTCTTTACTTACTTTCGCGTTTATGATATTAGAAGGATTTGACGAGACTTGTCTGTGAGGTATTCGCCACGCCTCTACCAAGCTGTATAAGATGTTCTTGTTTTTTATTTTGGAGCTGGTTTTCAAGGTCTTGTGACCAAGAAAGGTTAAGACGCAGCGGTAGTCGAAGCGATAACGAAGCGATCGCCGATGGCGAATACGATGACGATCGATCCGATATTCAGATATGCATTCCATGGCGATCAGTCGCAATAGAATCGCCTAATGATCGCTTCCATAACTTTAACAAATTACTTATTTCTGTTCGCTTAATCTGCGACCAGTTTCCTGTTATATGTCGTTAACATGTGTATCCTGTTTGCAGTCCACGAAAAATCGTAACTTTTAATTATACGAACAGGAAAATGATTACCTACCTATTATAAATTTATACGTGTTTCCACAATATTTGCATTGGTGACATTAATTTAACACACTGGAACAGTGTGTTAAATTGTTACTCTGATATGTGTTAACAGTTACTCTGAAACTTTGACATACAAATGCAACGCCTACTAGTTATATAGACAATATACATAGTATATTGGTTTTCTAAATAAGCGTTCAGTTCATAAGCGTCACATTGTGACCCAAATGAATAAAGGATTTTGACTTTGACTTTAAAAGCTTGAAACGAATCACCTTTAGTGCTCATCAATTATGCGAAGCTTGAGCATGGATTGTCGACTACTATAAACTACTGTGTATAAGTAAGTTTCTCAAAGGAATTTGCGCTCAAACCGATTTTGAGTGATTCGTACCAAACCGTCTAAGCCGACGCTGATTGATCATTTTCGGTTAATTTCCAAATATTACTTTAATGCATGAAGAAACTACTCAAAAAACAGAATTCAAAGTTGAGCTTGCAGTTCCATACGAGCGTGGCCGTTAGACATAATCTGTGGAGGTTAAAACTCCTCCATCGTCGTTCACCTAGCTGGTATCGAACTATCGAACCAGTAATGAGACTGGTACAGTATAAATCATCGCGAGCCAGCTATAAATATTACGACGTGGTTTCACATCGGTTCTATAAAATGCGCACAGCCTTCTATGGTCAAGCAAAGAATCCTTGTGGACATTACATGGACTGGTTTATGAACTCAAAAGCTACACCGATATACCACGCTATTAACATTGAGTGTCGTCGTAAAAAATTATGGCCTATCTAGTCTAACACAGTTAATGATCATTTTATGTGTAAAGGCTATGGGGAGGATAGCGGATTAATAAAGATGTTAATAACTCAGGTATACATGTTCTCAAAAGTAGAGATTAAAATTAATTTGTTTATGGTATCATTAAATATTAGCTCCTTGGCTTAAAGGATCTGGTAAAAAAAAATGATGGTCGGATTATAAGTTGTTTTATTGCTTGATATGGTGTCTAAAATTCCTAATTCAAGCTTCTTTTCATTTATATAATGTACTCCCACGTGCCAAATATTGTATCTAGTACATATTTATATAATTTTAAGTAACTCATAAATGTAGAGCTACCAGTATGTAATTCATCATGAGAGATTTTTCTGAGTATATTATTATTTGTAAAAAAGCATTGTTTTATACACTATGCATAATATTATGAAAATTGTGCCTCATCTTATATAATTACTTTTTTTTTATTTTTTATTTATTTTTTTTTTTTTTTTTCCGAAAATTACAGACTTTATTGAAGTAACAAATAACATATATACAACATAATAAAATTACTTATGCAACTAAACTATCCTAAACTAAACCAATTAAACTAAATAAATAAAAAAAAAATAGAAACTACGCGGCGTCAAAAAATTCCTCCGCAACGCTGTCGGCTGGTAGCGTGCCCAGAAGGCTGGCAGCATTGCCACGTTGTATGGCAATGCTTATTCTCTCTGCAAAATATAAACCAGCCCTCTGGTCACGGGAAGCGTCGATCAGCCTTTTAGCGATTTCTTTGTACAGAATAATAAAATATATAATTACTATATTTAAGCGTAGGTAACTACAACCAATTTTTATAATATAGAATCTCAAAAGAGCAGTAGACGACGGCAATGGCACTTTAACACAAAAACCTATAATTAGTTGGCTCCGGACATAAAAAGTTTCATTCTATAAAAAGTCATACGTTCACGACCTCTGTCTAGCACAGAGTATAATTACCTCTACGTCTTAAGGAAGCTTCACATATTGTAATAGAGTCAACAAACGAACATACGAAGTGTGTCCAAAATTTGACGCAGATCGTATTCCACCAATGTTCTCGTATGCCCAAATACTCAATTGTCATTCAATTACGTTGATTTAGTTAATAGACATCAATTATGTTGGTAACGTTCTAACAAAAGAGTGATAATGGATATTATTACTGTAATTGTTGGCGGTATTGGAGTGAAATACGTCTTGCTAGGTCATGTGTGACGTATGCCGCCGTATGCGAAATAATGCGTCCAAGTTACAAAACCCCATATACCTGAGGTACGAAAACTTCAAATAGAGTTTGATTTGCTTTTCCCTAAATCCAGCCCTCACAGTTCGTTCAAATAGTTCAGGCCTTTGCTATTCGTACGTATGAAAGAGAACAGGATGTTTTCGCAAGGCTTTTTATGCGTCTGTCGCAGTGAGTTCTTGGAAAAACTTCATGTTCTTGAATGGAACACGTTTAAGGTTTGTTTTCGAGACGGTCACATGAATTTTTATTAAACTTCTACGAGGTGTGTTACGCATGCTCGATGATGTCGTTTATATTTCATATTATAATCCTCTTTTATGAAGCCATAACTTTGTATTGAGTAGTATAAGAGCATCTGACACTCGGGTTTGAATTCGATTTGTTGGTAAATTATTGATCATGAATAACTTAATTCATCTTAATATTGAGATTTAGATTACTATACACCCGGACTAGTATAGCACACATATTATCTGTCCCCCGAACATAATGTTATGTATGAAGTACTTAATTCTACGTCTTCTTTAAATAGGTATTGATTTGCTTTTTGTTGGCACTTCTTGCCATTGAAATAAAATACAAATATGTTATTATGATTAAATAGTTATTGTTTGCCTATTATGGTGTATCAATCATCCTTATTTAAAAAACATGATATATCATCATCATCATCAGCCTTTAACAGTCCACTGCTGGAATAGGCCCTCTTTTGAAAGGAGGAATTTGCCTACTATACCACGCTGGCCAAACGGATTGGTATAGGGTTTGTATCAAGTTTTCCTTCTCTTACAGTGCTGTTCTCTGCATAATATGCTCCCTCTGTCGGCTCTTACGACACCCATGGGATGATATGGGGTGGTGACATTCCGTCAGGATATAAAGCCTAACTTAAATTATCTTAAATATCTAATACGCAATACATACCTACATCAAATCATACTAATGTGTACGTACAGGATATAATATTTAAGCACGAACCGTATTTAAAAATAAATCACATCGTTTTGCGAGGAATGTGGTCGAAGCGACTTTCCATGGCGCTCTACAAGCATCCGCGCAACGTCTTGGCTTATCATTCTTTATTCTTGAAGCTATATTTGTCCTTGTCCTTTGCATTTAAAACAAAAGAGATAACAGACCCAAAAGTGTGTCAATACGGATAACATTTTTATTATAACTTTTAACAGCAAACAATTACGTCCCCGACTGTTACTGAAAAAAAATATTTGAACAAATGTGGAACGCCGTCTGGTTTAACTGTGTGGTATTTTCCATTGGCTATTGTGTTTTTATTTTAGTTTTTAACGCGAGCTCTATTATTTATGTGCCAGAAGAAACAGTAAATGAGGCATTCGGTGTTATTGTGAGAAATAAGAAAACAATCAATCAAAACATTTGTACAGAGTAGGTAATAAGTACATAAATTGCATCTTTTGTTAGCATTTCAAAGTTAATGAATTTCATCTAACTCTTTTAGTTTATTGATGTAATTATTTAAATATTATATTATAATCTTTCTCATGTTGTAAATTCGTTACAAGTAATCTTTTAATATTAAAGATTTTACTTCGTCCTTTCCGGTAAACTAAAAAGAAAATCGCTTCACTACTGATTTGCTGAGTGGTGACTGACTGACCTCCGCGAATAGTTTATTCTTCATTTTCTATTTAGTTCTCGGTGCCAACTTCACAAAAATATTATGACCTTCAGAATATGAGTAAATAAATAAATATACTTGAGTTTATTTTTATGAAACAACGATATCACGTTTCTGCTTCGTATTTCTCAATTAATCTTTGTTATGGGATCATAACCCTGCCGCTATCACTGCATGTACACTGACAGATAAACGGTGTTTTAATAAAATAATTTTATTAATATCCTTTATTCTTTGTTTCAAATGAAGAAAAAAAAAACTGTAGTATCTTATCGGGGCTTAAGCCATTCAAGCCAAACAGCCCGGAGGCTTACAGTGACTTAATATTACAAGATAATAAGCTTTTAATTAAGGAAATCTGTATCATACGATACCACTTGCTTTATGTATGTAGTTTAAAATGATTGATCTGCGAAATAGTCTTGACATTTCACATGTGTAAGTTTAAGACATGTTAAAGTATTAATCGTTGGCAGTTATTTAAATAGGTATTTAAGTTAAAACAAATCGTAGCTTCTTTATATTAATGAAAAATGTTATTATAATGTAATGGTTTCTTTGTAGTATATAATTCATTGACGTGAAGATTTAGTCTTTACGTGATCAGAAACAAAGAACGAGGGCGAAATGTCCCATATGATTTTGACTTTGCGTTTACTATCTATTTATAAATATCTTATACACATCGCGAAAGTTTGTAATAAAAGTTCTTAGATATTGTCACTGTAACTTGTACTTATGAATATGTATTTATGCATATAACCGCAGATGAAGATATATGCAACATAGTCATGTGTTTATAAATCTAAGGTCAACTCTACGGAAGTCTTATTCAGACACAGGAAATAAAAAATAAGTGCAACCACTTCTTTATAGAGTTATAATAAGTATATAACTCACATATATACATAATCATGACTATATGGAACTATGTTCTAAATACCGATATCTATGTTCAAATATTAAATATGTCGCATTTATTTAACCGGATTTGATATGTACAGAATATATCAATAAATTATAAAGTAACTCGCGTGGTTTTGCTAATTCTAGATACGTACGTACTGCTCGTGCTATTTGTTTATGCATATATGTGATAATGTGACAATCTTGTTGACTATCGGTCAAATTGATCATTATTATTGTTAATTCGATATTAGCCTCTAGTTTGTTTGGTTTTCGCACGCTGCTAAACATACATATATTTGTCAATCGTCAGACTAATCGATGATTCTTCGTAAAAGATATAAAAAGAATTTACTTATTTGCCAACCTTTTTTACAAAGTATAAACATAGAATATCCTCATAACCATAGATCGGAATCAGGGAGCTAACATTGTCAAAAGTATGGATATACCTAATTTTTAAATGTGTTTCCGGAACTAGATTCTGGAAAATTTTGAATTTTTAATGAAGGTGTTTTAAACTGTTGAAAAAACCTTCACTAAAAATCCAAAATTTTCTGGCATCTGGTTCCGGAGACACATTTAAAAATTAGGCTTATCCATACTTTTGACAATGTTAGCTCCCTTAATTCCGATCCTTGCTCATAATACTTAGTTGTAAGCAACTGCCCCTATCTAAATGAGAATTCCAGGAATATTCCATGTTGTTGTTTCCCATACATTATCGGTCCCTAATTTAAAATGAATGGACCTTTTACACCCTTAGAATTTGGCGCCAAACGTGATGTTTTCTCAAAGGCTCTATTTTTTTTGTCTAATGTTAGGGTCGGCGCTTCCCAGAACTAGCCCCTAGATATCGCTTGGGGCATATTTTTTCGTCATATTTCATATTATGAATGAGTTGGCGGCGCCTTTATTTATTTTGTTTGTAGGCACGTTTCACCACGCCGCACTTTATTTTTTTATTCTAGATGGATTCTATTTTGGCCCGGAAAATATATTTTGCAAACATTTCCGCGATCAATGACGAGAAAGTGTACAATTTGGCACGCTAATCGTACGTAAGATAAATACTAGACTTTTATTTCGTAATATAAAGTAGATATAAAAATGTTTTATACCTACATTGCATCAACGGCGGCATTAAAATAACTTTATATTGGGGCGAGACAAGACATTGCTAATGTCACGGTCAAAGTTATCATACTTTTTAATCAATTGGCGAATGATATTGTAAGTGAATATAAACCGGAGCTATTACGTCCAATATATTTTAGAAGAAATTTGTTAGGTGTTCTGGATGTTTCTATATCAGCAATGTGACGATACATGCATCTTACGTTTGTTTTTACACGATTGTGCGATCCAATGTCTCTATGACGTTTCTAAGAAGTAAAATCATAAAACATACATACATAGACTCACGCCTGTTTCCCCGAAGGGGTAGGCAGAGGAAGCATATTAAACGCCCACTTTTCTCCAGTGTTTTGGTCCCACGTAATAGGAGGCGAGCCTATTGCCGCTTATCGGAATATTTTGTTTACTAGAGCCTCGTCCGTTGCTCGGCAGGTACACCACTTGCAGGTGAGGTTGGCTTGGGACCCTAAGTTCTTGGTGGGAACCCTATGCACCCAAAAATCATAAAAATAACATTAAATATCATTTGTGTTTTGTAATACTTTAGTATCAACAAATATTCTAGTTGTATGCAAGAATTGATAATAATTAATAGCATTTTTCCGCGTATAGTTTGTGTCAATCTGACGCAATAGATTTTATTAACCTCTTGACAGTGAAATATATTATTGTCATCGTCAACAGTTTTAGTATTGCTTGGTATTGCGTACTTACAGTTGATAGCAAGAAATAATCTGTAAGCAAGAAATACAACTTTGATGTCATGTTAAAATGATAGAGAAGTTTGATGTCTAAGTAAATTCATATTCTAACGAATTCAATAGATTTTTACGTCTCAGTTTCATATAACGCTTAAATGATGTTGCAGTTTAGCAATTACACGCTCTTGAACCGAGTTGTTAGAAATAAATTGGAATATATTCGAGGCGCTATAGTTCTACGTTGTACTTACAAGCGCGTCAATTTCTTAAATTATTGTATCAAAATTAGGGTTAACAAGTAGGTAGATGGCTTTTGTGATGTACCTATTTGCACGCTGCGACATGACAACAACAAAAATGATATGCCTACAACTAGATATTTCTCATGGTAAAATTTATTTTAGCGCTACCTCAGTGGCAGCCTTATTAGCTTCTGTACAGGGCGATAGCTAGAACAGTATTAGGCTATTAAAGGATACTTACTCTCCCATATCGTCTGTCAAATATGTTCATGAAACTCTAGACCGAAGTCTGAACAGACAATTAAGCGGCAATTAACAATTCAGTACAGCAAAAACTTCGAAAAGTCTGTTCTGGCGCCATCGATTCGAACTCGAGGAGCTCTACATGGCAGTCTATTAATCTCTACTGAGCCACACTGAGCTATTTCTGATTCTAGATTACAGATAAGTATTATTAATTTCTTTGCAAGTAAATTAAAGATTCAGCCTTCGTTACTAATAATCACATTAATCTAGTTATAACTAGTTTAACAGATGGTTACGTTTTAATTAAGACTACATCCTAATTAATTTAATTAACTGCTAATATTGTATGAGAAGATTTTCTCGTAGATTTGATTTAAAATGCCTTTATCTTTTTAAGTTTGACGTAAGTACAATAATGGATGAGTCATCAGTCGTTGCACCAACTGCAGCAGGGGAAGTGGAAAATTATTGCCAAAGTAGATTTATGGCAGAGATAACTTTTAAAAGGGGAAGGACCTTAACGCACGTTGCATGCATCGAATTTATATTTATGATATTCAAGCTACATGGAAAATATAGTGTTATAGAAAGAAGATAAAATGTGCCGCGTAGAAATGTGTGGCAATAATTGAAATTAGATAGTGTGTAATGCGGGTATGTGTAACATGATATAGAATCATGCAAGTACTTTCGTAATAGGCTACTCTCGTACTAGGAACAAATTCTGTATCGGGTATCTCCAAATGTTTATGCAACGTACACAAAGAACACCCAGGCACAAAATAACAATATGTGGATCAAACAGAATGTTGCTCCGTATGGGAATCGAATCTATAAAACTTGGTACAGTGCTTAACAGCGAGGCGGCCGCATGTACTCCCACGGTGACTGTACAGTCAACAAACAAATCAATCATTGATCAGTTTGTAGAATTAAAAAGGTAAGCGTCGCGTGCTGTGCGTAATATACGATTATGTGTCATGCGTGTTAAGGCGATTTTACCTTGTTAAAAGTGAGCTGAATTCGTTATACCGATAGCCATGTTAATGATGCATGTCCTTAACGGTGATTGGTTGATTGTGCGTAGCGTACGAGACTACTATCAAAATAATTTCTTGTTACTATCACTTATATATTTTGAAATATAAAATCACTTGTCCTAACGTACGAGAATAATCGTAGAGCCAGAACTAATGAAAGAAGAAAGAATAAGCTAGGAGCATGAAATTTGCACAGTTTGTTTATTTAATGACGTAGGCTCGGGTGCCTTTATTATAAAAGAAAAAGCTTTTTAGTATACTACCACAAGGGAGGTAAAATAAAGATTGAAATTTAGATTATTAATTCGGCTAATATCCAAGAAAGAACTATGAAAGTGCAGGCTAGTTTCCATTATAATTGATCACCAACCAACGAAATAAAAATATACACGAATTAGTTTCTAGCCTATTTTATTTTCTAGACATTAAACATTGAATTGCTCTTTTGATTTACTTAACGGCAAACATTAATTAATGCGAGTTAACAAACATCGTTAATAGCAAACCTGAATTTCATCGACGCGGTTCATTAGTCTTTAGTGTAAGTAAATACGTTGTGTGGTCAAGAATTAAAAGTTTGAGATAAGAATTCGTTTACGGCGGCGGTTTATACCATAGTAGGCATGTGTGTATAAGTATTAATAATAGATATGTCTCGTATTCTGCTTATATTAACTTCCTTGCTTACGTTAATTTTTGACTGCTATTGCGACTAACGCAGTTCTCCCACGTGGCATTTAACTTGGAAATAAAAAGATATTGTTACTAAAATCTTTGCGTTTGGTTATTGCAATCCTGTCATGATCAACCTAAAAAAATAATGAAAGTAAGAGTAAAAATAAATTCTCATGCTTCTTAAATTCTTATCTTTGTAGGCCAGTTTATTATCAACGCACTGTCAACAAGAAATAAGGTAGAGAGCGACAAAAGTATCATGCACCAGTGTTGGGAACATCCGACGAATGAATACAATGATATTATATAAATCAAATGTCTCAAGATTTCATCAACACGTGAATTTGTAAGCGACTATTTGAAGTTATTTCCATGACGCCAAAATGACTACAGTAGCTGTAATATTGAGCCATATTAGGTAGAAGGTAAATAAAAAACCGAAGATCTTGTGGTCCAAATCGTTGGAATTCAATGGACGAAAGTGATTTTATAGCTTTTTTACTGTGTTTATTATTAATAATATTCGGTATGTAATCATGTGACTCACTGAACGTCATGTGTTCACAATATATTATTGTTAATACATATGTACAGTGACGTAAGCTAAGGTCGCGACGGGTCGCGCCCACAAGCTTTAAAACAACGCGTTTAGTACATTCACTAAAAACTAGTTTATTTTTTAAACTCAAGGTCTCGAACGAGCTTCCAGCAGTTTTTTATCTGTAGAACCCACATGCCAATGTTCAATTCGCAAATTTTACCGCGAAAACCATTCTACATGTTGGATTACAAGTCGATCGATGTTATACATTCAGCCGTCGAAAAATTGATTGTAGAAGACTTAAACAACACGAAGATTCTATCAGTCCTAAAATAATGTTTTTTTTTTTGCTACAAGGCAAAAGAATAGATCAAGTCGTGTATAAACCCAGAGCACCGGATTAACAATGCAGTTTAAAACTTTCTCTGAATTCAAACTATTGAATTTCAAAAGTTCGTTGACTTGTTTTATAACGTAACAATTGCAAACTTTTATCGCTCTACAATTATTCTAGTATAATTACTTTCAGATTTTGGTAAGTAAACGTACATGTTCGAAAATGTGTAGTGTTAAACAATGTGCCCGGACTAGCGTCTGTTTCTAAATCTATTTTAATCCTTTGACTCGACGCTGCTTAGCTGTCTCAAAGCTACATTGCCTCAAACAAGCTTACAGCTTACGTGCAAATGAAATAGTAACTAAACTTCAAAGTGTACACTCACTCTAAGGACTTCATTTCGTGCAAGATACACAGTATGTAAATTAGAATTGACATGCGGCGTACTTGCGCCGGTACAAAATTTAAATTATAAAATAGAGTCTTGTTAAAATTCGAAGTCGTGTCCGAATGGAAAATCGTATCTTCTATTTGCATTCACTAAGGAATGTTTGAATATTTGAATAAGCATACAAAATGATATCGGCTTAAATTGGACTCTTTACGAACAGATAAGTAAACGCACATTTTTTTCGTAAATATCTTTAAAAGTAAAATGTTGTTTGTTTATTGACAATATAGTGTTGAGGCAATTACAAACATCCTTGTGTATGATAGCATTCTGTGTAATCGTGACTGCTGTTAAGTGAATGAACTCATTAGCTATCATGCGTTTAACGTTAAGTACAAAACAATAACTGGCCGATATATGGTTAATTAAGATACGACGAAGTATTTTACTATCTTCAGTGAGTGTGTAATTGTATAAAAAAATGTTTTGCGATTCATGATGTGCAGGGCCAAAAATTATTTATAGCCAGACTATAGTAGAGTTCATTAATCGTGAAGCTTGTTTTAGAAACGTATACTATAGAGGAAATACCCCGCGACCACATTTGCGGGTAGAAGTTCGGTTATGTGATTGGAATGACAACAGTCTATAAATATCATTATTGCCACTGACATATTATTTGTAACCATTTTTTTAAATTTGGCATAGATTCGATATTTTTCAGTGTTCTCTGAAAACTTCGAGAAATAGGTACTATATTAATATAACATAAAAAATTCGTGTAGAAAATCAAGTTGGTACGAATATGTTAAAAAATATTACATTTTCTAATATTTTGTAACATGAGAATGCAGCTTAGAATATAGGTGTGAACGTTTCGTGAACCAAAAATAGTTGCGACCGCGCATCCTAGCGTTCACGTCGAGTGTAAAAATAAAGCTGGGGCTAGACTAGCCTCACGAAATGTCACTCACCTAAGGAGCACGTGAATCACTTGGAGAGACGAAAGCGCACAATTTCACACCAATAATACGTCAATTTCTAGTACGGACCTTGACCAGTTCGAATTAATTTGGAATGCTCCGTAACGCCGGCTAATTAACATCCACACGAACGCGTCCGACACACACTCCCGCGCTTTTGTCAAACTTGTTGAAATCACGTAAAGTTTTTGAAAATATTTTGGTTTTCCTTCTTCACTTTCGATATTTATGTTTATTTTTTATTTGATTTACTGAAGTCGACCATTTATTATGGAACGTGTTGACGCGTGCCCTCGTCAACGGTTGGCTGTACACTGATCGCGGCGCCGGCTGACGGCCATGTTTAAAGCACACCACAGTTAGTTGGTTTGTTCGATAAAAGAAAGATCAGGATTTCAGCGCAGTGTCAAGCATTGTTTACAGAGGTATGGCGATGTACATAGACTTTAGCTGTTATCGCCTTATGTAATTAATTGCCTCATTAATCAAATTCCAATCAATGGGATAACTTATGAAGTTGTATTGTAACTGTTCCATTTCTTATCAGTTACGAGGAAAGCACAGAGAGGTTCATTGTTATCGGATGAAAATCATCGAAATACTGAATATTAAAATAGACTCTACTCTACTTATTAAGGCCTACTTTTTGTTATGTAGGTACTTAGTGATAATGTGTTGAATTTGGATAACAGTTATAAGGCATATTTCTGGGAAGCGATAGCCCAATGCACATACCAACAGACGGCTGTGCAGATTGTATCGGATCGGGTACCAACAGCGCGAACCCCTGATTTTTCGCAGTAACTTGGGTATTAATTGCTAATTCTTGTTGGCCTCGTGCTTCAGAGCACGTTATGCCATCCTGGATCCCGGCTGTAATGAATATCTTTGGCAATCGTAATGGGCAGTCAGTCACCTTTGAATATACTGATACTAGTCTAAAGGATGGACTATCGCTATCCACATGGGATACGGTCAGACGGCATTCGCTCTGTGGAAAAGCAAAAAAATGTTATAAGTAAATTTGGTTGTCCAGTAAGCGACGCTGGTCTCCCAAACGAAAACCAGAAAAAAGGATGGAACCAGGATAACGTAGGACAATGATGATGAGTTGTTAGGCATATTCGGATGTACTTATACCTATCTTTTCACCTCCACCTGATCCTTTTATCTTTCCAGAACTTTACAATAGTGTATTTTCGTAAATATTATTTCATTCTGCAAATGGTTGCAACAGAAACAGGAAGTAAATGTCAATTAAAGTGTCCGCCTTTCTGTTCAATCGACAAAAAGTCCGCCCCTGGTAACATTTGGTGGCATTCATGTAGAATTTAGCAGGCGAAATAAGTTTTATAAGTATGCCGGATACACGAAATAAGTTTTATAAGTATGTCATTAGTTGTAAATAATCTAGAGTGCGCTATAGCCGTCTCTGACCGTCAAGTTGGTAATTTGGTATTCTTCAGGGAGTCGTTATGTTAACTTTCACGGGTGAACAGCACATTCAGCTTCCAATCGTCATAGGACAACACATTGCAAAACTGCGTTAGATTCGTAGAAGGTATGAGGGGAAATAAAATAATGATCATACTAGATTGTATGAAATGTAGAGCAACCTTTATAAACGTCCCGTAAAATCTTGCTGCTCGCTGACAAGCAATTGTTTAATAAGTCAACGCTCTGTTCACAATAGCAATACCTGTTACTGGGGCGCCTAACAGCACGTATTATACCTTGTTGTATTATTTCATTCTTTTAAGTTACTTAAGGTGCAGTTATCAGATTGTTACACAATATAAATCATGCAACACCGCGCATCATGATACAGGCTGTTTTACTATGCATGTACGCTGTAGACGCCATGCTGATTTCAGCATGGGCATCGACTCGAGTGACTCACAGGATATCTAAGTAAATTGGAAGTATCCGGCCGTTTTCTTAAACGCGTCAGAGCATGTCGTGGAGGCAGCCTATAGCAGTCTTTGCAGCGATCCTCCCGCGTGTTCCATTAGTGCGGTACTGTTTCTCTACTGCTGCGTTAGGCCGTGAATGATGCATGACCAAGGCCATACACACGACTAGTGTTGAAAATGACTAAAGTGACTGAATTTGACTGACTGTCATTTACGGTCAATTTGGTCAAAAACAGTCAAAAAAAGGTCATTAACTGTAAAAAATGGTCAATTTCGGTCATTTTGATTTCACTAATATTTTAGTACTTTTTAAGTATTTTCTAAGTTTTTGTGATTAACAAAAGTTTAGAGAATTTTTAATTGAAACAAAAATGTGGTTTATAATTATTTATTGCAGTATTTAACATTTTACAATGTATAGTGTCAATCATTTTACTAATTGTTTTTTAATTCTAATTATAGTATTAAGGGATCATTTTCCTCATCATCATGAGCATGTTTTGTGCGTGGTTCGTGGCGTCTATGAATGCAATGTCTTTATATTCCTCTTCTTCCGAGTCTGAGCTCAAATTACACATTGCAGGAGCACGTTTATTTTCCGCAAAAAGACGGAGGTTTCACCTGACGAAAACAAGTTTTTCCACCCTTTGCTTCGGCATGCGATTGCATCGCAAAGAATGTGTGAAACTGAATATGCTCCAGTTGCGCTCACTTGCAGCTGAAGATGGTGGAACGCTTAGGATTCAAGTAACGATCGGTTGCATAATTTGCTTTGGTGCAAATGTCTGCCACCAAATTTCAAATTGTGGTCGATGGCCAAGAGTTCTAAGGCTTCTCTTATTACTTTAAAATTCGTGTATATATATAATTATATACAAGAATTGCTAGTTTATATTAGTATATAATATATTTTGTGGATCTCGGCAACGGCTCTAACAATTTGAATGACATTTTTTATTCAGATAGAGTTTGGCTTGGTAAGTTTTTTTTTATAGTTAATTTTACTGGGAAAACGTCACAAAAAAAAGAATCTCTGAGTGAAGCTCAGTCGCACCAGGTTCATTTAAACTTGCATATAAATTGGATATCTAAATAAATAAATTATTTGGTGGTAGTTGAGAGTAAACAGTAATTATTATTTCAGTCAAATTGACTGAATTTGACAGTAAATGACCGGTCATTTTAGGTTTATGACAATAGTGACTGGTCATATTCAGTCATTTTACATCTCTACACACGACGTATTATTTTAGAAGAAATGCTTTTGAGCATTATCATGTATATCCTGACTGACATATCATTGCAGAGCCCAAACTACTGAAGCTAGAAACATGAAATTGTGGTAGCGAATAGCTTTTATGACGTAGGCACTCACTAACAAAGGTTGTTTTTTATTCCTCATATTTAGATATGAGGAGGTAATATTTGTCAAATAGACCACGTATTGTATTTTTTCAACTTTCAACTCCGAAAGGACTCGCATTTACTTTACTATTCGATAGATTCTGAGGATACTTTCTGTACAATCTCTTCATTCCACTCAAAATAAGTCCATTAATGTTAGCTTCAAACATGGTGTTGGAAGTTATTTGGTTGGAGTTGTATCAAACACGAAACATGTATTATTTTATTTATTTTGTGGTTTGCTTTATCGGAGCGGAACTGATAAGTAACCAAGAGGATATTTCGTTTTACGCTTCTATGGAAGGTCAATACTGCCGTCTGTAAAAATATAATGTAGAGTTCTCAAACAAATGTTAGTTACTTTTCAATTTTATAACTGTTTTAGGACGTATATTGGTTCTATAATGAGAACAAGATAAAGATAAACATATAAGAAATTATCACCGGTTTCTTAGAATATTATAACCATGTTTAAAAAGCCATTAGCTAACTTAACCATTAAGCATTTTAAAATTCGTTGATACAATGCGAGAGTGTGAAACTGAGAGCAGATGGGTTCTTTTACGTATTCGGTAGATTTTTTTAACATAATATTATCGAGTACATATGGCTCTAATGCAATGGCATTAGAGCTATATGTACTCGAATCTCACTCGGATTTGTCTCTGTCCACTTCATTATCTGTGTTCTAAAATATGATTCATCGTCCTCCTAGCGTTATCCCTGTTTAAATCTGGAGTCCGCTTACTAGTCTAACCGGATTTGGCTTAATATTAGCTTTTCCGCAGAGCGACTGCCTGTCTGACCTCCGCAACCCGAAGGCATAGCGATAATATTGTATGGTTTAGACTAGTGTCAGTTTATTTAGAGGTACTGACGCCCTATAACGTCTGTGAAAGATCTTCATGTTAGCCGGGACCGACGGCTTAACGTGCTCTCTGAGGCACGGGGCAAGCGATAATTAACAATTTAATACGCACTTCTTCTTCGTCGTTCTCTTCATTACTGAAGGTCGTGTCCGTCCTGAAATGCTTTCACGGAGTCGTAGACCAGCTGTTTACACACCACTCCATCTTCGGCTTTTCTAAGGGCAGTGGCAACTGTAAGTCCCGTTATTGCCTTGATCTGATCAGACCAGCGGGTAGGTGATCGCCCACGTGGTCTTTTACCGTCGAATTTCCCTACTACAACCAGTTTGTCAAGGCTATCTGGTTTCCTTCGGCCGACATGGCCAAAGTAACCCAGGACTCGTTGGTTGCATATTGTGGAGAGTCTAGTTTTATCTTTAGTTGGTCGAGAATGGACTTATTAGTGCGTTTTGCTGTCCACGGTCTGTTAATACGCACATAACTCCGAAAAGTCAGTGGTGCGCGCCGTGGATTCGAACCCGATACCCTCTGCATGACGGTCTGTTGGTATCTCCACTAGGCTATCGTTGCCTACTATGTTCTAAAATATGATTGTTACTTCTTATATACCTACGTATCTATTTAAATGTAAAATGCCGTAGTTAGGTAAGTACCTAAACAAAAAAATAATAATCAAGAATAGATAAAATTGTAATATGTGTCGATAAATAATAGGTGCAAATATAACTAGCTGTATTCTGCAGGTTAATAGGTTCTTTATTCAATCTAACTAAAATCAGCCATACACATTTACATTTTCACTGAATTCGGTTAGGTGGCTACGAAACCACCCAACCGAATTAGAGCTTACAAATACTATATGTATTTGGTCGGTAAAATCTAAACGCGATTTTTGTTGATTAATAGGTAATCAAGCAGCGATAGCCTAGTGGAGAGGCCGACAGACTGCCACGCAGAAAGTCTCGGGTTTGAATGGCGCGCACCAATGACTTTTCGTAGTTATGTGCGTACTAAATTGTTAATTATCTCTTGCTCAGCGGTGAAGGAAAACATCGTGAGGAAACCTGCATGTGTGAGAGCCCTCCACAATGTTCTTGAAAGATATGTGAAGTCTGCCAACCCGCACTTGGCCAACGTGGAGGACTATGGCCTTACCCTTCTCATAGTAATAAGAGGCCCGTGCCCAGCAGTCGGACAGTTTATACATATACAGGGCTGATGATGATGATGAATAGGTAATGCCTAACCTATATAATATGTTAAAGGGTTATCCTTAATTGCAGATTTATATGATACTCTTCTCTCAACATTCATAACATTGTACCTGTAGTTTATTTATATAATAAGTGTTATACTTTCCTTATGATTATTACCTATATTTGCGGACAAGGTAGGTATCTTATATTTATTTTAATATAGTTTGAATTATTATTTTCATATAATAACTACGTACTAAAGTATGTACGTCACATAATGTATTTCTACTCGTAGGCTTGGTCGATTATCATTAATCGTAAACTTTACAAACCACGTATCTTAATATATATATTTCTTGTGTGTCACTGAACTCCTCCTAAACGACTGGACCGATCTTGATGAAATTTTTTGTGTGTGTTCAAGGGGACTTGAGAATGGTTTAGATTCACAATTTAGTCCACTGGAAAATATTTTTTTACTTAATTTTTAATTTGTAAGTAGTTGTGGATTTTGGAATGTTTCACATTGGAACCGACGGACTGTGCTGCTATCGCAGTGTCAAATCTTATATTAATAATTTCGTCAAGGAGTACATCGAAACCTACATATACTGAATAAGAAAACATTAAAAAATAAAGATTTCGAGTCGACAACATATATCCGCAAAATTCGGATTGTCGAGTATTTTATTAAATTCTAAATATGCTAATGGTTCTGACAAATTACAGTCGCCATATTGGCCACTAGCGAAACGTCACAGATACCGGATCAGGGGGGCGATTCAGAATCGTTCGATATCTCATTTGACATTCGATTCCGTTAATTGTCAAATGGGCTAGCTCATTTTTTGTCAAAACTATCGCATTTCCTATCAATTTTATGCATTCAGTATGTAGTAAATTAATAAATAAACCGAATTCAATGAATATTTGTTCAAAATATCTCTGATAGGCGGCTAAAAGATGAGGACAATAATTTGACATATCGTACGATAACTTATCGTGACATTCTGAATCGGCCTGCGGACCGGATAACATTTTGAGTACTATTAAGTATTAGTACTAAGTAGTTTGTATGTGTAAATACTTTTTGCAGTTATATTTTTTAAACAATTAAAACGACAATTGGAGAAGTATCCGCCCAACAAAGGAGATTTGTGTTTGGTGTTACTGTGGTGTTATCCCAAACATAGATGATACTAGAGAACCTCGAATTTACGCGAGCGAAGCCGCGGGCAAAGTTAGCATAATATAAATAAATGCGTGAGCGCACTCACACGTTCCGGTCGCCGTAAATTTTGACATCTGCCGAAAACAAAACCTGTCAAAGTTATCTGAGCCCAACCAATTCTTAAGTTATAAACTCTTCCAATCGCTATAAGCCTGATAGTTTATTTTGTGGAAATTAGTTGACCCTTCAAATGTAAGGGATTACCACCGTAATCGTATACAGATACTCAATCATGAATCTGTTGTACTTATTTATTTTAGTGTCAAATAAATATAAATACCATTTTTTAAACACATTTATGATACCTATGGTCGCAATTGAGTCATGGGCGCCACGCCACCACAAGCTTACCATCGAAGCGGACCGCAGATTAGACCAAGAAGATATGAATTACTAGAGTACGTCCGCAGCTACGCCCGCATATTACTTAATTTTTCCTGATCCCGTGAGAATTTAGGAAAATCCCTTCTTAGTGCACTACGCTCCCAAAGGAACATACATGCCCAATTGCAACATAAATCCCCCATTTGGCTTCAATAACGATTCAGGAGGAGGTCTTGAGTCATAACCTCAGTTTTTGTTGATTGAGTTAGTAAAGTAATGTAACTGTTGCTCAAAAACTAATCTTGTTACTTGACAATTGAATGCTACGCTGATGCAGCGACTCAGCACAAAGTATGAGTACATAGCCTATTCCGCAGTCTATGTAGGTACTTATATCATCAAACAAACTGTCAAACACGCCACCTGATGATATATCGCAATAAGACAGATGCAATTGACCCGGCCGCCGTTAGATCCTGCAATTTACGCCCATTACGCTATCTCGGAACCGGCTAACGTTTGGCAAACGAGTTATCTTGTACCAACAGGAAAATACGACGCAATAGGGTGTCCCCATATCTTGAATTGTGGAGGTATAAAATGTTCTAAGAAATATAATTAATCAATCATACATGTTAATTGCATACAGATATTGTCTGTAATATCGGACAGGGACTTCCCTAAATTGTAAGATATTCAAAGGAATGACACAAGTGTAACTTCTCCTAGTGGATATATACGCATACAAACTATTGAAAAGATATGTCGAGTTTGATTTATATTCAATGTAAATACCAATGCATTTTACTAAAACCATTCTGATTACATACATACATAGTCTCACGCCTATAACCCCGAAGAGGTAGGCAGAGGTGTATTTCTACACCCACTTTTCGCCAGATATACTATAGTCCCACGTAATAAGGGGCGAGCCTATTGCCGTACCGGGCACATTTACAGACTCCGTGCTGCGACTGAGAATTTCGTGACAGAAAAACCCAATAACACTGCCCGACCCAGGAATCGAACCCGGGACCTCCCGATCCCACGCGCACATTTATGTCGCGAGACCAACGAGGCAGTCGTATATGGTTTGATGTCGAGTTTTCCGTCTCTACGCAAAGATGGTATTTGCATCGTGTTATCCCTTGGTCGCCTCTTACGAAACCCACGGGAAGAGGGAAGGGGGTGGTGACACTTGTATTCTATGCCGTCAACCACACGACCATTCTGATTATAGTATCTATTTAGGCATCCGTACATTAACGCAGACCGAACATTCTTATTTTGACTACAGCGTTACTGTCTGGTACAATTCGGCCCTATCGCATAATCCGTTTTAGTTAACTGCTACTTCCTACTTATCTATAAACTAACTTACTAAGTTACTACCTAAGTGTATAGGAAATCAGGCGACAAGGTCAAACTAACAGTTTATCAATCGCGATCAAGAATTTTTCGAGATTTCGTGTGAGTCAAGTACGCTTTTGTACATATAGATTTACATCTAGATAATTAAGTACAAACTGTGATTCGAAATGTATGTGTCATGAAACCACAATACCACATCGCTGAACCATTTGGAGTTAGTGTTCAATCCTATTTATAGCCAAAGACGTGGTCCCATTCCTACGTCTAACTCGATTAACTCCGTCGAATATATTAACTGAAATATTTAAAGACAAACAGAACGCTTACTTCTCAATTAGTTGCTTTAAGTATACATGAAAGCTATATCTATTACCTACACACTGCATACAATGTACCTTAACTAACTGCTTTGGCTTTTTGATGAGAATGTAGTCTGTTTGCTAATGTGATGCGTAAATTACAAACAGTGGAGCAAAACTGAATATGATAATAAATTTACATCTTTTTTCAGTCACTCAATTCAGAGTAAGCATATGGATATTTGGTCCGTGTTTCTTTAAAAAGAGACGCCTTTTAACTCTTCGCAAACTCTACTCTTATTTTGCTTTCTATGATTTATTAAGGAATGACAAAGAGTTCACCTATAATAGCTTCGCAGTACCTCTATTGCTTTGATTCCTAAACATAGGTGGTAACCTTAACAAGTATTTGTTTTTCAAGATCAGGATTTTATAGAATGCTAGCCTCATAATGTACGCGCTACCTGATGACAAAAAAAGCGGACAGAAACTATAATTAAGTGCTTGAAAATCACATTGACAGTTAAGAAATGAACTGCTGGGCAATTAGCCGAGCTGAAGTTTTTAATTGGGTATATAATAGGGACAATTATTATTACACCACATAATACCGCTGAAGATCTTAATTTTAGCTCATCGTTGAAGGAAAACAAACGGTTATTTAATAATTTTAATTTGACAAACAGCACATAGATTCTAATCTAGTTATTACAGGAAATCATCTCCTTCCTGATAATTTATTAAATAAAGATTATTTCGATATTAATTACGTTATATTCATAATTTATTCCACAAAGACATTCTTTTTTTCAATATGTAATTGGCCATTCTTTGGTATCGGAGTTTACAGTCCGCCTGAAGGCCTCCAAAATGGCTAACGAATGTTGTACTGAGACATGAATTGGGATCGATGGCTTTATGTGCTCTCCGAGGTACGGTAGCGCTCAACTTACCCAGTCATCTATCTAAACGCAGACTTCTGTAAATAGTTGTCACAAGAAGCAAAAAGAGCTTAGGCCGGCCTAGTTAGGTTATCGTGAAATTTACATAAGCCATTTTGATGATTTATCAAATATCGATATCTAACACTAATCAGATTATTTAACTTTAACTGCATCAGTTTAAATTTAACAGTTTTATCTAGTTACTTACTAATAAGTTTCTACCAACTTCATAATCCAAGGTCATCAAGTCATCAGTGTCAACTCACATCAAGTAAACATAGATCCTAAAACGGATTGGCCTCGAATTGCCCTTTTAAAGACAACCATCCCATACAATTAATACATTGTGATGTGTAACCATAATGTGGGCGCATTGCATCTGTCTGGATAAGGCTAATTACCAAATTACGAACGTATTAGAACGCTGGTCATCTATACTCTTTAACCGACTCATATTAAAAAGAGGAAAGGTTTGTTTTTTTAACGTTTGTAACGAATACACTAAAAAACGACTATACCGATTTCTATAGCTATTTCACTAATAGAGTGCTTCATGTTTTCTTAGTAATATGCTGCATAAGGCCGCTAGACCATTTTTTTTTTTTTTGGTGTCGGGTTGGAAAATCCTCATGGAGTCCCTCCGCCCTGGGGGAAGGACGAAGGGGACTGTCAGACTCTTACTGACTAAAAACCAACCCGTGTTCCTCACGTACCCGTGTGTCGGAGGGTCGGGTATCGCTGAAGCATTCCTCGCTACCCCCCGACGGGTATTGGCCCGCCAGATGGACAGGCGGGCCCCGAACAAAACCCCCTTGGCGGCGGATGAAGGTGTTGGGCTCCGCCGCCAAAACACTCAGCGGCCGCAGAGGATAGGGAGGACGGCAACGCAACACCGCATCTCCTCTTGCTCTGCGGCCCCACCGCGACGCAACGATGGTGCGCCCCCATTTGGTCGCGGGAGATAGGGCGCGCGGCAACGCAACACCGACACGCCTCTCCTCCCGCGACCGCACCCGACTGCGAGGGACAGAAGAACTGTCCCTCGCACCCGCCCCTTTGGACGCATCCTGCGCAGGGCTCCGTCAAGCCCACGCGGAGCGTCCCCTCCTGGATCCCTCTTAGCTTCACCGCGGGTGACCAATCCACGGTTACTGAGCCCCCCCACCACGACAAGGTGGAGATCCCACGGAGGGGAAGGCCGCTAGACCTAGATCAAAGAACTAGGATAATGGTAAGTACTAATAAATGGTACTAATAAATCTGAAACTAAAATCTGTTGCTCATCAATATTTTATTTTGTTAATGAAATGAGAGTTGTCGAATAACTAAACATGGGCCCAAAGCTTTATGATAAGACAGCAGGAAGAAAAAAAGGGTATTTCTTAGTAGCATTGTCGAATTTCGTTCATTATTAAAGAAGATGTGGTAACATGTATCAAGATAACATTGATAAAATGCATATACTCGAGGCGCAACCTCTCAAAATGCCTATAGTCTGTAACTGTATAGAACGTTTTGTACCTTTAAATCTAATTGACTTTCCTTTGCGTAAAAACAGATCGAATCTATTGCATTTTTCGTTGCATTCAATGAAAAATTTGAGTATAATAAAATGTTCGTCTTATAACTTAACCTCTTGTATGCCGGAACGCAGATACACGCGAGACATAATAGCTTTTTAATTGTGTCTGGCATTCCAGCATCATCATCATCATCATCATCAGCCTATAACAGTCCACTGCTGGACTAGGCCTCTCCTTTGAAAGGAGGAATTGGCCTACTATACCACGCTGGCCAAACAGGTTGGTATAGGGTTTGTATCAAGTTTTCCTTCTCTCACAGACATAATATGCTCCCTCTGTTGGCTCTTACGACACCCATGGGATGATATGGGGTGGTGACAATCCGTATTCTTAATCCGTCACCACACGGACAATTTTTCATTCCGGCAAACTTTGCAAGATGTGAAAAAAGTTATGTCAATATTTTGGCAAAGTTCCAAAAGATTTAGGTCCGGTGTCGGCCTGCTGTGACCACGACATAAACAAACTACCTATATTGAACCGATTTTGTTTAGATTAGAGCATCCGCAATAGCAATAACAATAAAAATACATAAGTATATTTTTAGTAATATGAGACGTAGTTACGTGAAATAAATGTAATCAATATTGTTAACTAACCAGCAAATGTTACAGTTTCTTTTGAGATTTTGTTGAGGTAAAGTAGGTAATAGGTATCAATAAAAACAAGTAAGTTGTAGATTGAATGGCCAAGCCCCTATCCATGCCTCTTCCTATTTTAAAAAGAATGTAGAGTGGATCAAAAGAGGTTTTGGGAAAGACGAGCGAAGATATTTTTTTCTTTTCTATAGGATTGTCATCGCACAAGTAAGACCTAATTAGTATTACTGGTCATATGTACAATTAGCTGACTTGCTAAGAGGTAGCACGTAGGTTGCTCATTTTTTTTTTATTCATTATTTTTAAAGAGGCTTTCACAAAACAATGGTATGCCAGCCTCATCATACCCTAATCTTAAAACTAAACATTATAACCTATGTACTTACTACTAGGTATTATTATTATAAGAAACTAGAAGACGCCAGCAGCTACGCCTGCATTTTTTTTTAATTTACCCGTTTTGGCCGATCTCGTGGGAATTTCGGGAAATCCCTTCTTAGTGCACCCCTACGGTCCCCAAGGAACATACATGCCAAATTTCAGCTTCCTGCGGCCAATAGTTTCGGCTGTAGCGTGTCTGTCAGTCAGTCAGTAACGCAAGGATTTTATATATTAAGATTACCTATTAGTATTTGAGGCACTCACAGCTGCAGCAACCATTTCATATAAAAGTCTAGCTTTTTTAGAGCCAGGCTTTACTAATATTTTTGTAAAAGCTCCTACATCATATTTATTTATTCTGCAGGCAACCAGTAATGACTCTCTTTCTCTTCGGTTCTTTTCACATTCTAATAGCAAGTGTTGGACATCATCAATTTTGCCCCATACATCACAATTAGGTGAATCATATTTTTTCATGAGATGCCCGAACTTCCTAGATGGGAAGTGGCCCGACCTCAACCTATGAGCCATAACTACATTAGATCTACTAATGTCTGCATGAGCAAACCAAGGAATGTGGGGTGGTTCACTTTGTATCGTTCTGTACCATATCCCTTTCTCATTACTTCGTTGGTCAAAGTATTCCTTAAATTTAATAAAACAATTATGTTTTATTAAACATGATTGTACACAGAAGTTTTAAGTCTTATTAGACTTAAAACTTCTGTGTACCACCTATTGATATGAGTTAATAAACCTTCCTTCACTGGCAACTTTGCAAGTCTGTCGGCGTTGCTCATCTTGTAGTGTAAAGACATCCCACTCGATTAATAGTGTCGTACTCGTATGAGTGACGCATAATTCCATATCCGAATTAGAGTATGATCTTGTGTGGCATACACAATCAAACATTTGCAGATGATATCATTGCATCGATTGAACAAAAAATTAAAGTGTAGTAGATTTTATACCAGTATCTCGAAGGATTAATGTAGGTAGTTGAAAAGAAATATTCAGCAGTCTCTCATTTTGAATATTAAACAGTTAAGCAATATATTTTTAATTAGGTAATATTAATTTTTAATTAGGCTCCATTGTTATTCAACTATCTTAGTTTGATTCGGACCTTCACTCACGAAACACATTATTATTTACAATCGCTGAGAATGAACCCATATAAACAATAAGGTCACATCACTTAAACGTATTGGCAAGCTAGTTAACCTAAAAACTTGATTAATAACGAACCTTTGACCGAGTTTATTATCGTACGCATGTGCATAACATAAACAATCTATAATTAGCGCTGTGGTTACGCTTGGCACATGAAATTAGTCCACACAGGTGGACCTGTTACCGCCTACGAATTTATTCTTAGAAATGCATGATAGTATTTATAACTAAAGGTATCAATTACTATATAATTAATAAAATTAATTCAATGTCACACAAATTATATATGTCATGCAATTATTGGTACCATTAAAATAAATATAATCATTGACACAATACATGTATAAATACAAATTGAAAATATGATAATTTTCTGGATACTTATAAGTTGTGATCGGATAATCGGATGCATATTTACCTAAAGTTGAGGTGTTGGCTATTATGGAATGCACTTTTGAATCGAAAAATCTCGGGATTACGGAATTGACAAATTTCGTTTTTTTTTACTGTAGAATCAAATGGGGTGTGGGTATATTCCGTACATTTACTTATTGTAAGGTGTTGGCTAATATGGAATTCACTTTTATATCGAAAAAATCCCGGGATTTCAGAATCGACAAATTGAGTGTTTTTATTACTCAAGTTTTTATTACTCAACATACTCATAAATTGATGGGGAGCTTAAAATAAACTTCAAGTAAATACACATTAATAATTATGTAATCCCGGAGACAAGTTTTTAAATAAGACCACATGTTAACATGTGGTCTTATTTAAAAAGTCGTTTCCTCACCATGTTACAGAGTAGATTCACATTCCCGAATTTTCTGGAATCTCGTGATTTATATTTAAAAAAACGTGTTTTAAGAAGCCGCTTCCATAATATCCTAGCCAAAAATGAACTTTAGGTGAATATGCATTAGATTATCTGATCACTGCTTATAAGCTATAGGAACTTATAAATTAGCTAAAAAGTAATAGCAATCCAGGGACTCTGCAAGAAAACAAAAATATGTTGTACAGTAACATGCGTGATCATGGCGATTGCAACAGTGTGCCGAAATCTAATATCTAATACTAATATATAAAGCTGTAGAGTTTGTTTGTTTGTTTGGTTGAAGAAGCTAATCTCAGGAACTACTGGTCCGATTTGAAAAATTCTTTCAGAGTTAGTTAGTCCATTTATCGAGGAAGGCTATAGGCTATATAACATCACGCTATGAGCCACGGGAGCGGAGCAGTAGCCCCAAATAACGCGGGTGTAACCGCGGGTTCATCTAGTACCGGATATTCGAAGTAGAGTTAGATGTTATATCCTGAAAGACAATGTATGTAAAAGTAATAAAACTTCTTTGCCTATATCGTATTGTGCCTATATCGGTCTGAATGAAAATATACTGGTTTATCGAGTTACAAACTTGTCTATAAAGCGGACTGAAAGAATTGTGTTTGATTTGTGGTTCATCTGCTTGTACAAAAGGACTCTATTTTATGAGATGACGAATCATAAACGCATGTTTTATTTTTTTTAAAGACACAATGCCCACATCAGTGTAAATTAAAGGTATATGAAGAAGTTGAGTATGTATTCTTGTTTGCTACCTTATCTAGCAAAAGCTACTGAACTGATGTTAATAAAACTTTGCAGTGATACGGTTTGTAGCTCAGAATACAGCAAAGGTTACCTTTTTGTCCGTGTGGTGACGGATTAAGAATACGGAATGTCACCACCCCATATCATTCCATGGGTGTCGTAAGAGCCGACAGAGGGAGCATATTATGCAGAGAACAGCACTGTAAGAGAAGGTACAAACCCTTTACCAATCCGTATGGTCAGCGTGGTATAGTAGGACAATTCCTCCTTTCAAAATAGAGGCCTAGTCTAGCAGTGGACTGTTAAAGGCTGATGATGATGATACCTTTTGTCGCGATATATGACTGTCGACACGTCTTGCACGAACGAAGCCGAACAACAGCCAATAGATTAATATCATAATTCAGTATATTTATTTATGACTGCTTGTGTTGTCTAACTGCAAAGTAAAAGCATGCGTAGAATCTTAGAATTCTATGCCGTGGTTATTTTGTATGCTGTTGACGTCTCACAAACAATAATTCATAATATTTCAAGTGACAATTTTCTGTCGTATTCTCATTGTCTCTCGGTGTGACAGTGAGAATTCATTGCCATTTCTAAACCCAATGCTATCCCGTCACATTTTTATGTAACGAATTACGTGGTATTTTGACAATACAAGCATTGTCAATATATACATTTTTGACGACCGGTTGGCGCAGCGGGAGTGTAAGCGACTGCTACGCCGAAGGTCGCGGGTTCGATTCCCGCTCAAGTCAAACATTTGTGTGCATGAACATGGATGTTTGTCTTGGTCTGGGTGTTTCTATGTATAATATGTATGTATTTACAAAAAAAAAAGTATATAAGTATGTTTATCCATTATCTAGTACTCATAACACAAGCTCTGCTTAGCTTGGGACTAGATGGTGATGTGTGTATGTGGTAGAATATTATTTTATTTTTTTTAACAAGTCTCAGTGTATTTATTTGCTTCATAGAATAATAATAAACTAGTTATGAAGTATGAAGCTTTTCTGAGTAAAAATAAACATTTGGGTAGGATAATGTCCGTCAGTGGCAACTCTTACGATATTCATAGTAGTCGTTAAAAAACCTGTCGAGTTCTAGCCGATTACGAACCAATCAAAATATGTAGAGCAAAAATGGCATGTGACAAATGACAATTTGATAGATTTCAATGATGTTGTGATACAATTAAATTGCAGTGAGACTAGCTACTTTTGAACCAGTTGCTTTTGCGTAGTTTGTTTTTAATTACTAATTTATTATTGATCACGATATTACTTACACGCAGACAATATACCTACTATATCCTAAACCCTTGGCGGAGATTATGGTTTAATACTTGCATGGTTCTAAAAGAAAACTCATGATTTGCGTGTGTGTCAATACTATGAAGAAAGAAAGTCATCGCTGTTAAAGACAGTTTTTCTGACTCACAGTATTTATCTCTATTTTGATAAGTATCTCAAAAGTGAATTGAAGAGTGACACATTTCCTTAGAATTGCAGATGCATTAAAACCGATCATTCAGATCAGATGGTAGCTCGTATAGGTTTAATTATAAAAGAGAAGTTAGGTATAATAAGAAGACTAGTCCCGTTATAAATAGTTACAATACAATTTAGTGCTGCTAAATATAGATCTTCATTGGCAGTAGATTGATAACGTGCAACTTGTGTCTCTGAATTATAATTACTCAATTTTAATACAGCTGGCGCCGCACCTTGTATAATGTAATAGTTTTATAAGTTTGGATGATAGGAGCCATTTCATTAACATAGAAATTCTCCAAATGATATAAGAAGTAAAACCATTTACAACTTAAAATAAAATAATATCCTCAGAGATGGGGCTACACAACAAAAAGTGATTAACGATAAGATAAGTTGTAGGTTCAATCTCAAAACGGGTCAAAACATTGAGTAATTCACAAAATTTTGTAACGAGTATAAGTGACCGAAAATACGTTGCGTCCATCGTTTGAATGTTTGTAAAGTTTTCCAAATCTCACTCCGGTTGGTTGTCTTCCCACCTCCCCTTTCGGTGTAGTAGGGGCCTTTTAGAGGTGAACTCCTTGAGTTGGTTTTCATCGCAGCCCATTACTGTGGCCTGGTTGTTGGGTTGGTCCGCCTTCGAGGCTGACCAGCCGGGTGAGTCCCCGTTGGAAGAGGCCCGGTTAGTCGCTTACGAGAGTCGGCGGTTGCTCGACTGCTTGGTGCTGAGATGATGGTGAGGAACCGCTCGAAGGAACTGGGATCAGTTTCTGGGTCAGGTCTCAGTGCGTAAGACATCGATTAAATAAATACATCGCTGTTTTGCACAGATTGAATTTCTAATAGGCTAATTGGCTTTTAAACATTAGAAGCCAAAATGCGTCTTCATTAAAAAAGTATGCTCTCGCTATGTAGCGAATTATAACTTTCACTGATACTTTTTGTAGAAGTCACATGACTGGGCCATGACTAATGATGTCAGCTAACTACATACCTACAGGTGTAACAAAAAACAAACTGGTATCGTTAGGATGCTCTACTAATAATGTATTCAATTTAAGCAACATGTCTATGACAATTTGATGATAAGTGATTAATCAATCAATCAATCATCATTAATATATAATATACAATTATTGCCTTATCGAGTGACTGACAGACAACGTACAGCTGAAACTATTGGGCGCAAGAAGCTGAAATTTGGAATGTACGTTCTTTTGGGCGTTTAGTGGTACACTAACAAGGGATTGCCCAAAACTTCCACGGGATTGGAAAGCAAGTTTAAATTAAAATAAAATGATGGCGTAGCTGCGGGTGTCCTCTAGTGAATTATGTATATGACCGTACTGAAATTATAAACTTCATATAACGGTTTAGTTTTAAATTAATCATTTTGTCTCATTAGTAGTCGCTGGTCGAGGACGACAAGGACAAATGGAGGTGATAAAAAATGCCTGAGCAGAAAACTAAACCATATAACTCACGATCATTCAACATCCTTTGCCATAGGATCTTTAAGATATTAAGCATCGCGACACCTATAAATCACTACTTACTTGATAAATTTGTGTAAATTATTTCCCTAATAATTATTTGCACAATGACTATTCCTACACTCATTTGTACATAGAGCAAAGAATATCCATATATACATGATGCTATGCATCAGATGGATGTTTTAAGCCAGGAGTACAACATCGGCCTTAAGTTGCCTAAAAATAAAAACCACTGAACATTATAGAAGTTTGTAATATATATTTTTATTGTAACGCGATAGTAAGGTTACTTTAGCGTGTATCAAGTCTTTAGCAAATTTGTATACTGCTCAGCAAAATGTTTTACAGGCAGTGCGTCAAGAGCCAGTATTCTGCTTGACTTCTTCGTTAGGTCTTAAGATAAATGCACGTAAAGCCAATCAATGGCTAATATTATGTTTTATGTTTGGCAAATGGCTAATATTATGTTTTGAAACATTATTCTATTATGTTTTAAAACAGTAGTATTATCATTATTATTTTTCTCAAAAGCACGTTAATGCTTTTGAGAAAATCAGGGATTGTAAACAATGTCAATAGGTATAAATTGTACATATAATTACATACCTACTTAATTTAGGTGGCTACATAAAATATATCAGTGGTAACTGGTATCGATCTTATTGTTGTCCCAGTCCGCTCTAAATAGTGATACATTTTTTTAACTTTTCTACGAGACACATGATATTTTGTTATACAAAACTAGATATTGAACCGCGTGAACTAGTCTAAACTGTCTTTTTTATAACATATACGTGTCCTTCAAAAGATTTATAAGCCTTTACAATGGTGTCTCAACATCGCGACGAATCTAAAAGAAAAGGTATGTAGTACCTAAAAATGCCTAATGGGTACTGTTTTCAATCAGTAGGTACTTTATTTAGGTCGCCACATAAAATATATCAGTGGTATCGATCTTATTGATGTCCCAGTCCGCTCCAAATAGTGATACATTTTTTGCAATGTAGTTTTCTATGAGACAAATGATATTTAGTTATACAAAACTAGATATTAAACCGCGTGAACTAGTCTAACCTGTCTTTTTTATATCATACAAGCGTCCTTGAAAAGATTTATAAGCCTTTACAATGGCGTCTCAACATCGCGACGAATATTCTAGACATATCAGTAACATTCTTAGATTATTATCTACGATGATTTTGCGTTCAACGTGTATGTATTGCTATTTAAACAGTATTTCAGTTTACATAATATTGGCGTGCGAATATTCCATGATGGCAATATAATTTCCTTTGTAGTTTCATAGAAAAAAGTAAGTACAAAATATCGTAGCTACCTGTTTTAAATATTTAATAATAACATGAGTTTGTATGTAAGAATGAAGATCTTTTCTCTGTACTTATGACTTACAAAAACAGTGATCGGGCCAAAAGAATAGCAAAAAGACAAATTAATAAAATCTTTAACACATTGTCTTTTATTTACCAGTTTAAAGCGTTTCATATTACCACAGTTATTTTTAATTAACAAATATAATATAGTTTTTGTCGGCGTTGTTCACAATAGGATACATTTCAACAAAAGGATTGGTGGCCTGTCAACAGCATTGCAAGACGCTCGTTGATGTCTTTTGTAACGTGAACTACGTCAATGGTATCTGTCTAAATATTGTTAATTTATTATGTAAATACTGTTGTTTATTGTATTGTTTAATTACTATTCTTGATTGTTATAAGTTAATTTAGTATTCACTAATAGTTAATTTGTTACTGAGGCTTATACAGATAATGCATCAATATAATAATTGTAATTAGTATTTCCTAATATATTTTGCCATTTTATAAAAAGATATGAACTCTTTTTTATTTAGTAAGTAAATACTATTGCTGTTTAATTGCTATTCTCGTTTGTTATTGTGTTAATGTATTGTTTAGTCAACAATTAATTTATATCATCGGTACTGTACTGTAATAATCAATTACTGTTGATATCGTTAAAAGTATAATTAAGTATATACGCCCCATTAATTGTATACTAAACCGGAGATGTTTCAACAGATTATAGTTTTTAATTTGGTACAATTAGCTGTTGTCACGTTCCTGTAGACATACGTTGAAATGACGTCATAGGTACTGATTATTGTTTGATTTGGGATATTGCATAATCTGTCATAAGCAACACATCTTCAGGTAAAATGTTCCCAAGACGAGAGCAAACGGCTCTCAGTGTCTGAAAGTTATCTGACCTTATGTAGAACCAAGCTTCTGACTCTACATGTCTTCACTTTGCATGTCTTAACTTCACAAACTATACCTTAGTAAAACATGTGTGGCTTAGCCGTAACAAAAACCATAGTATAATAAAAATGTACTGAACAGTGAATATTTTAAAAGTAAGTTTAAACATTTTAAAGCTTTTCCAAAGTAACTTCATTTTGATGCTGTGACCGTGAAAATAAGGCGTAAAAGTAAGTAGTAGGTACATCATAAGAAGCAGGGCTGAAAATAACTCTACAGGATATACATACATAACAGATTACTTCTTTTTTCTGTTCTTCATTTACTTACCTTCTTTAATATTGCTGTTTACATATCTGTACTAATATTATAAAGCTGAAAAGATTGTTTGTTTTTTGGCTGCACTACTCTTACGAACTACTGGTTCTATATGATATATCTAAAACTAATTTTTGTTCAGTAGCCCACTTATTGAAGAAGATAAGTTATATAGTATTTCATTCAACAAGTCTATCAGGATGTGAACTTTCACATACTTCAAGCTATACTTTAAAGTTAGCTTCTAAATACGCAAACTTATAGGTACAATTATGACATTTTAATACAACTTTGGCTATAAAGTAGGTAATATAACTTACATCGGCGAAGAACACTGCCAATAAAATAAATTACCATTAAAGTTGGCATATTATATCCATTGGTATGCGGCGCCTCACAACGCATGCGCAAAGGTCTCTTGGCTCGTGATTGTTTAGTATGCTATGGGCACTTACTCGTCTATAGGGGCGACCTCATGGGTACCATGTGAACTTCCAGTTTATAGCCTCTTAGTGCTAAAGCTGTTCATAAAACTCTCTCACCTTGCGTCTAGCCAGGTACTGGTTTAGAATAAGTGTAGTGTTCTATGTATACCTACTTATATTTTTATGTAACGGTCGTATAAGAGTTTATATTCGCCGCATGGTTGACGGCATAGAATACAAGTGTCGACCCCCTATCTTCCCGTGGATGTCGTAAGAAGCGACAAAGGGATAATACGATGCAAACACCGTCTTTGCTTAGAGACAGAAAACTCGACATCAAACCCTATACCAACCCGTCTGGCCAGCGTGGTATAGTAGGCCAGGCTCTCTTAATTTGCTCATAATACTATTGTGACGCAAACGAGAGGCCTATGTCCAGCAGTGGACGTGAGTAGGGAGTGAAAGGCTGCAATGATGATTTATGTAACGAGTCTAAATGGCGTAATAAGTAATAAAATTGAATCATGCATCATACTACTATCGTTATCCCAGTTGCGTCCCGGGATCCGCTTCGTAGTCTAACCAGATTTGACTGAATATTAGCTTTTTCACAGAGTAACTGCTGTCTGACCGGCGGCGCAACCCAAAGGGAAAGCGATATACCATCGATTAGAAAAGTGTAAGTTTATTCAGAGTTATTCCTACCTCCCTATAGCAACTGTCAAAAATCTTCATGACAGCCGGTACGACGGCTTAACGAACTCTCCGAGGCATGGAACACGGAGGTATGTCCATCCGCAGTTTTACGTAGCACCTATAACTGCCTATAAGCACTAAAACATTGAACTTAATTATTTATCTTTTTTGTAAATGTCAACTATTGTGTTGAGATAGTAAATACCTGTATAAGAGCACTCTAAATAGGTATCAACATTCAAATACAGACTCAGCATCAAAATTTGATCAAGCTTAAATAATGTTGTCTCTTGTGGGAAACAAAGCCAGGACTTGCGAGGCACTGGCAGTGGCGAGAGAAACTCTTAAACAACTACACAATACAACAAAAATAACGAAAAATTGTGTCTGAGACGCTCACAGACACAACTATTTTCGTATCAATATGGCTATCTGTATGATGCAATCATGTTTAAGTACAGAATTGTATCATACGTTAATAATGGATAATCCCCTTGGCATTGGATTCTACTAAGAGTCTGTCTAACCAGGTTTTACACCGCAGTAGTAATTTAGAACTGCTAACAGAAAAACCGAATATGCTGTTTTACCAACGGGAATCGACCTAAATTCATGTACCTCTTGAATACCTACATAAATCGTAAATAATGATGTTCTGCACTGCAAAACACCATGTCAAGTCATTGTAGTCACATGGTTTCGTTCTTGATAAAGCAAAGGCAGCTGACTGAGAGCACTTAATCACATTATTTTCTATAATGAAGGATGGTATAATAAAAAGTACTTAGTCACGAGGATTACTTGCTAGCAGTTACAGTAATCCAACATCGTGGTCACAGGTATCTATACTAAATAGAGCCATCATCGTCACCATCAGCCTTTAACAGTCTACTGCTGGACTAGGCCTCTCCTTTGAAAGGAGGAATTGGCCTATTATATCACGCTGGCCAAATGGGTTGGTATCGGGTTTGTATCAAGTTTTCCATCTCTTACAGTGCTGGTCTCTGCATAATATGCTCCCTCTGTCGGCTCTTTTTGAGGGATGATACCCACGGGATGATATGGGGTGGTGACATTGCGTAGTCTTAATCCGTCACCACGCGGACTGACTAAATAGAGCAAGATCACCTAACTGTAAGCGCAATTTATTTTTTCTAAAACAATCACAGGAATGACCTACGCATAAGCCTTTTAAAGCCACTTAACTTTCTCCAGGACTTCAGGAGTAGCAAAACACGGTGTCGTTTGAGTTCGCTACTGCTGGACCTGTCTACACAAAAGTAACAAAAACTAATTAATCTCAGAATCCGTGTAAGTAATCCAAACATAGTAAGTGTAATTTCAGGTCCCATAAACAAAGTTAACCATAAATAAAGATTCCAAGAAACGAAATCTACATGAGCAAATGTATAGAACGGAAAAACTGGGCTGGCATTTCTTTTTGTTTCTGAAGCGCAGGATTTCTGTAATTACTTACCTCGCTAATCATTTTTCAATCCAATGAGTTTAAAATTGTTTATCATAGGCTTAAACGGATACATATTAGAAATAGTGTAATATCATTATTTTCTTACATATGCATGTTAGTGATAGTACAAAATCTCGAAATGGCAAGATATCTTGAACTCACACTTTGTGTGTCCTTTGACCTCACTGTTTGATAACAACTCATTTAAAATAATTATTATGCTTTGGTTTATAACGCTGAATACTCAAGTAATATGTGCTTCCTATTAAACATAGTAAGCGGGCTGGTTATTGTTAGATTAATTTGTAAAGCCGTGTGAAAAATTATAATTATTAATAATGAGTGCATGGTAATTGTACCTACTTATATAATTAGTAGATCGAACTGAATTGTATATGAGATAAACTCGTGATTATCAACAAAGCGGTTTTCGTAATAAAGTGCTGGCTAGTTAGTCGAATGACAAAAATTTTTTTTTTCAAGTAGGTAAGTAAATGAATTGTTTCTAAATTATAATTTACGTATACTTCATGTACAGTTACAGAACATAGGCTATTGACAAGTAGGTATTGCGGCATGATACATTTAGAAGTCGAGGCATGGTAAGCAACATAATTATATGGTTATTTCAATATGTTCTGTAAAGTGCAACCAACGACAACCCAGCCTACTAGACGCAGACGTAAGGCGAACACTTTCTGACAACACGTTAGACTTATACGTCTTACATAAGACCAATCCCAACACTAGTTATGAATTATGACGTACCGCAAATTTTAAACGGCCAATTAGAATGAATTTTTGTACCCCCTTCGCCCCGCATACCTCACCGCTTTGACAGAATTGTTTGTTTGTAAAAATGAAAATATTAGGTGTCTAGTAGGCTATGTTGTCGTTGAGTGCAACTCATCACTAATATTACACAACGAAATATGGCGAAAGATTGTATTACTGAGGCATAGGCTTCATTAATAGATTTCTCAAAGTGACGGACAAACGTCGATCTTTTAATAAGAAGCAAAATTTTAGTAAAAAAAATAATAATAATCATCATCAGCCTTTAAGAGTCCACTGCTGGATTAGGCCTCTTCTTCGAAAGGAGGATTTGGCCTACTATACCACAATGGCCAAACGGGTTGGTATAGGGTTTGTATCAAGTTTTCCTTCGCTTACAGTGCTGTTCTCTGCATAGTATGCTGACTCTGTTGGCTCTTATGACACCGATGGGATGCTATGGGATGGCGAAATTCCGTATCCTTAATCCGTCACCAAAAAAATAATATTCAAGTTTAATTTAGTCTTTATTTGCATAACGCATCTATAAAACCTTAAGAATCTGAAAGAATGATAATGCTAATCGGAACGGATTTGCTAGAAAATTACATTTTAAAAAATGAAGTAAAAGTGGGAAAACTACTTTTTATGACTGTTACTAGGTATTTTCAAATAATAAAAATGTAGCTTTTTAAATGTCTTCTGATTGATATTTGATCCTTGATAAAACTTTACTGCAATGATCAAAAACAATAAACACAACAAACCAATCCAAATCGTCCAAGGCATCTCAACCATTTTTTACTGCCTACCTATATTCGCCATTTTCCTTTTGTTTTACCGTATGGGTATTACAGTATACATATTGACCATTTATTATAATATATGGAGGTCTTATCGCTGTCATTGTGTCACCGTGAACATTCCTTAACGATTATATTCTGTAACAAATGTATAGTACTATCTAACACGCCAGGGATCACGTTCAAATAGTTCTGTGGAGTTACTTTAGTTTTCCTTGATTTTTTCCCTAATAATTTGTCACACGGAAATACTCTTTATCTATATAATAGGCTAATACGGGCATCAATCATCTCGTCTGCTGTAGATATCGTGAACTTCCTTTTTGTTATTGCATTTTCTGAATATTTCAAAGGATTACAGCTTAAAATCTTTCTCCCTGATGATTAAAGAACATCTAATATGAATGATACTAACAAAGTGTGTCTTTATATTGCCATTGTTTAAAAGTACGTCAGCCATCTTAAAGTCGTTTGAATAATATTATGATATCTGATAAGGCCATTAAAATAACAATAAGTCTGTTGTAATTTGTAAACTTATTGCAATATTCTTAATAAATTATCTTGTAGATTAATGGCTTTACATGGAATTTTAATTGAATGGAATTTATATTTGTTCCGTTGTCTCTACCTACCCCGACGGGAAAAAGGCGTCATATGTAGGTATGTGTTATATTTGGTGCACATTTGTTACAAAACTGAAAATGTTTTTAGTAATGACGTTGATAGGCAGAGCACATTTATGACGTAAGTGCCAAAATTAAGTAAGCTCTGTAATCTGCTATTTCCAACGTTCTCACCTCATGTGTTGTGTAAATATGCTCACAACCAACGATAGTCTAGTGGAGCTGGTACAAAAATCATCGGATTCTAACCCACGGCGCACGACGATTATAATTATCGCTTGCCTCGTCCCTCGGAGAGCATGTTGAGATCTTTGGAAATAGGAGTCAGTACCCTTGGATATACCGATGCTATTTTAAGTCATGGAATATCGCTCCCATTGGGTACTAGCATAGTATTATATTATCTGTGCTTTGGGCTTCGGCGGTCAGACGGCAGCCGCTCTGAGGAAAGGCTAATATTCAGTCAAATCAGCAGGCCGATTCAGAATGTCACGAGTTCTAATCGTACGATATGTCAAATTATTGTCCTCGTCTTTTAGCCGCCTATCAGAGATATTTTGAACAAATATTCATTGAGTTCGGTTTAACAATTAACGGAATCGAATGTCAAATGAGATATCGAAAGATTCTGAATCGCCCCTCTGGTTAGACTAGAAAGCGAACCTCAGAATCCAAGACGAACCATCTTACATGCAACCATGCAACCAAGATACCGCTTGGGCGATGATATAGATGCTATTTCTATATCCCAAATGCATCCTATAGTACATTTTATTATCTGTATTATAAAAAGTACCCACTGTTACTGGTGATTGCCGACTTCGCTACGCTACGCACCATGTTGAGTAACCTTGTTTCCGCACATGATAAAATGCGGATACCGCTGTAGTAATAATTATGTTGTAGGTACATCACAAAATTATCAGAAAATGTGAGGCAGTTAGTGTACATGTACCGGCTACACCAGTTACGTGTAGTAATTGTTTTTGGCAATAACGTTTAGTTCATCCTTGGGGGGAAAAACATAATACATGGAGATAGCAATACATACAATTTAATTTATTCTAAAATGTTAGTAAATAGTTCTAGATTTCACCAAAACCGATTAAGCGTTTTACGCGGGAAAGCGTCAAGAACATGTCTATTCGCATTTGAAAGAATAATATGAATATGGATTTATTAATAAATTCATAGTGCAAACATCCGAAATATTTATTCTAAAGATATTTAAGGATAGCGGAAAGTTACCAATCGAACTCAAGATCCAATCAATAAGGACATTTGCACCGAGCCGTACAGCGTTTGCGGAAACAAGTTTGGCAACCAAACAATGTCAAGGAGCTAGTAAGTTCATCAGTATTCTTAATTCACACTTGATGATAAATGTCTCTAGATATTCCTTGCACAATGTAGCCTTAAGGGACCGAGGAAATAAACATCTTTTTGCGCATCACTACAGGAATACAATCAAATAAAAATGCACATCTTCATCACAAGTAACTTTATGTGCATCAACTGTTACGTCAAATTATCATATTCGACAGACGCCAAGGTAACATGGCCCAAAAGCTTTTTCTTCCATTCTCCTGTTGAGTGTTTGGAGGAAAATTGCATTGTAGTCTTAGCAACAATCTTTGCGAATCTTTGTAATTATACATATACTATGATATATAGTCTATTTACAGCATTATGCAATGTGTATTAAATCGTTTCATATTTTTATAAGTATGTAAAAAATAGGAATTTTGAATCATTTATCAAAATTTGACAAGTATATTGCTCGCTGCTTTATATGTTAGACTAGAGCTTAAAAATGTATTTGTTATAGCTGTACATAAAATAAGTATTACAAAAGCGTACATTCCTGGAATCCAGTCCCGAGTCACGATGCACGCGCGAGCTATTCTCGGACGCTTAATTAGACAACGCATTATCTCAGATTCCTTGCTTAAACATTCAGATACTCTTCTATTAATAGAACACACGGTCAAATTCCATAGAACACTAGCAAAAGTAATGAAAGAGAAATTGTTGTAATTTATTGCATAAGGCTATATAATAAGGGAAATCTTATTTCCCTAGTACAAAGGACCTATATTCGGGTTGGTATAAAGTAGTGCGTGTTCTCTTCCATATATTTAAAATTATCAAAAGTAACAGCAGAGTCCTATGTGTAGAGTGGGACCTAAAAATTCATGGCGAAATGTGGGTGTAATATTACACCTCTGCATACCCCTTCGGGGGTACATGCGTGACTCTATAAATAAAAAATAAATAAACAGCAGAGTCGTGAAATTAAATGGCACATTATTACTTATATTTTTCTCATCTTGGTGACACGGAGGCATTTCTTTTCGAACTTTTCGACTCTAAAATTTTCAAATGGGAGCATCATTTTCTTTACGTAACAGTTCAAAACTTTCCTATACTCACTCACAGTAACATTTATTTAGGACACATTACTAAGGAACGCATAACTCGTTAATTGTAAGCATTTGTGTCACAGATAATGATGAAACAATTACATTATCTACGTGAAGAATGAAGGGACAACCTTGCTCTTTTATTGCGCACGAACCAGATAAGATTGTAAATATTTATATACTTATGAGGGCCGGAAGTGATCTTTCTTTAAGTATAATTCCTGCTTTATGTGCCAATTATAATAAATGCATTGCATGGAAGAAGCTGTCACGCCTGTCACTGTAAATAATGACACTAGTTTTGTAGAATTAAGAGAAGGGTGCAATACGTATTACCTACATTACTTATTGACGTAGAGTTTATCTGCCGGCACATATGTGTACTTTACTTCTAGTGCTACTTAAGGAGCATAGTTATCACATCAGATAAATAAGTGCATCTTTAGGCAGCGCTCGTCGTACCTGATTGGCCCGCTTGAAGGTCATAACGACGAAGAATTCGGTCGGTGACAATCAGTGCGCCGGACACTGTCAGCCACTGTCAGCGCTCGGCGCGCTGATGTGCGGTGACTAAATTAGTAAGCTCCCTGATCAGGATGATCAGGCTCTTATAATAATAAAGCTTTGGCAAGCAGCGATAGCCTAGCAGAGAGACCGTCGGATTGCTACGCAGAGGGTCTCGGGTTCGAATCCACGGCGCGCACCAATGATTTTTCGAAGTTATGTGCGTATTAAATTGTTAATTATCTCTTGCTAAACGGTGAAGGAAAACATTATGAAGAAACCTGCATGTCTGAGAGTTCTTCATAATGTTCTCACAAGACATGTGAAGTCTGCCAACCCGCACTTGGCCAGCGTGGGCCTTACACTTCTCATAGTGAGAAGAGGCCCGTACCCAGCAGTTGGACAGTTTATACAAAGGGTTGATGATGAAGCACTGCCATTACAATAGCTATTCTATGATCAAAAAATCTAAAATGAAATCTGATTACATATATCGCATCACGAGAAGATAGGAAAGACAATTAATTGGGTAGGTATACAAACCTAAGAGAAACCAGACGTTAGCAATATCTATCTTAGACATTTTCAATTCGATTGTACTAGACTGCGTTTAAGGCTTAAGGAGTAGAATGGACTGAGTGACAAACAACTTGGTTGACATTCGTTATCGACGGAAGTGCGGTCAAGTTTACTAGGTCTAGGAAACTACAGATTAGAATTTATATCTCATTATTCTACAATAACTGGCTGTTGACATTGTACAAGTAATGCGCCGCAACTCGTTCAAATTACTTTGTGCTTTACTTATTTTTTTTCATTTTTTTTATAGACTCTCACGCCTGTATCCCTGAAGGGGTAGGCAGAGGTGCATATAAAAATAAATGTTCGGAACAATAATACCGTCCTGGCGTCTAAACTACAGAAGGTAGAAACATGAAATTTGGACAGTGAGTTCATTTTCTGACGTATCCACTGTGGACGTAAGTTATTTAATTATGCCACTCCTGAGGGGGAAAACAGAGTTCAAATTTTTTTTATAGACTCACGCCTGTATCCTCGAAGGGGTAGACAGAGGTGTAATAGTAAACCCACATTTCGCCATGAATTTTTAGGTCCCACGTAATAGGGGGCGAGCCTATTGCCGTATCGGGCACGAGAATTTCCTAACGGAAAAATCCAATAACACTTTGCCCGACCCGGGAATCGAACCCGAGACCTCCCAATCCCACGCACACATATATGCCGCGAGACCAACGAGGCAAGGAAGTAGCTTCATGTCCTGACAGACATAATTATCATTACGGCGCCAAAATTTGAACAGTGGATTCCATTTATGACGAAGGCTAACTAGGGAAGTCTTTTGTAAATTCTACCGGAAAGGGAAAGGTAGTTAGTTGGAACATACCTACCCTCACTTTGAAGCTAGGCCTACAACGTACATATATGGGCAAGAACTAGTACAGATATAATTATGAATGTTTTTATTGCCTTATCGTTACATTTGACATTAAACATTTATCGTGGATCCTGAGAGCCCGAAGCCGTGGTTAGCCATTCACACGATCACCGCACATCTCACGACCACAAGAACATATTGCCTTTCTTTTTTTTTTTGCAGTCGTAAAAATGGTCGCTCTGTCGCCATGATGTGCTCACAATACAATCGCACTTTTATTATATAATTTACTATCTGAAACCAAACGCTTCTGTTAGTAAATATTATTGCTATAGGTCCTTATTATAACCGACATGTTTATAAATGTTATCTTGCCGATTGTAGTTGTTTGTTTGCAACAGCAACAAACAAGTATTTTGTAAAGCACGGAAAAATAATTACAGAACGATGAAAATATTTAATTTATCATCAAATTGAAACCAAAGCCGTAAAATTTGAAAATTTTCCTCAGAGGCTGTCTCAATGTTTTGAAATGTCCTGATAATACAGACTCACAAACAACTAAGTCTGGGCGGTATTATCGCTAAGCGATAAAGCCCATAAATAAACAGTTAAAAAAACAACTAAGCAATTATCAAAATGAACTAATTGGCTGGCAAGCTGTGTTTTGTTCAATTTTCCTGTAAAAATCGAACAAATATTTACAATGTGTTACAGTGTTTCGTAAACACATACTTACATACATATGTTATGTACCTTATATTACAACTTTAGTGATAAAGTGCGTGAAGTCGCCCACAAATTAATTAAAATAATGAGGCTCAATATCATTATTTCTCATTAGAATTTTTCTTTCTTGTGTGATATTTGTCTTTAATTGTAACTAGGAATGTAAATATTGTACGACAGAGTTTTTCGGGCTGCCATTTTATATCAAAGTAGACATAATCATAAAATGTTAAATGATTAGACCTCAACAAAGCACACAATGCAATCTAAAGTTGGACCACTAACTCTATTTGCAATTTTTGGTGCAAATGGTGAATAGAAACTTTTGTGAATTAATCACAATTTTACAGTGGTTGTTCCATTACAAACATACATACATACATAGTCTCACGCCTATAACCCCGAAGAGGTAGGCAGAGGTGTATTTCTACACCCACTTTTCGCCAGATATTCTTTAGTCCCACGTAATAAGGGGCGAGCCTATTGCCGTACCGGGCAAATCCATTACAAAGTAAAAATATAATATAATAACTGATTTAAAAAACGAGCATAAATATTCAATTAAGGCAAATATGTACGAGTTGTTATGACTACGGGTGATGACAGGTGACGAATCTCGTTTAAGACGATACTGAACTTGATACGCAACATACCGGTGAGCCGGCTCGGTGCGGCTGGGCTCACAGCTCAAATGTCGCTGTCGCTAGTAAACAATAGCATAATTATGCGATACTTATCTGAGTACTGTCGTAAGCAAATTGTCGTTTTGAATAGTGCATTGTGACGTGAGTTCCGGTGCGTCCATGTAAAGGTGCGTACATAATTATTATAATAACAGATCTGATGGACACTATTTTGAGAGAAATGTCATCAACGTCTGTATCATAGTAACTGAATATGCAATTTGATAATAAATCATAATAAACTTGCTTGGGACAAAGGAACACTTAACTCTGATTGTACCTATAGTGTGAATACTTTTGTCACATGCAGAAAGTCTTTACTTCAGCTAGTCACATTGGATATTATTTTTGATTCACGAAACTAAACTTTACGACAGTCTCTATATGTCATGTCATGTTTTTATATTTCACTTTGACTTGCGACGTTTTCAATTTATTTTGTTTCTGTAAATCTACTTTATCACAATGAGGGGAATGCACATCTAGCGAGATTTGGGCTCAAGCGAGATCTCGCGAGTTTTTGAAGCCAATCTCGCGAGATCTCGCCAATTTCGAGATCTCGCGAGATTGGCAGTTTTGTATGTTTTTTTTTTTGTAAATAATCGCAATATTTGAATAAATTAGGACAGAAATATTAACCATTTTAAGTATTATAAGATAAACATTATTTTTCACCATTTTTTATAGACTTTTATGCTTCAAACATTTTTTGACGTACCTATCTTGAAGTAAACTTTTACGGACGGATCTGTCAAATAAGAAATGAAAGAAACAACCAGTCTTCGCTTCTAATATCAAACAAAAATCTTTTAGTAATAAAACATTTCTTTTATAATAAACAAAACAACGAGAGGTCACAAAAAAATTAAACTTACTTATCATCTATGTTACTAAACTGAGGTACCTATTATTATCAATTAGGTAAATAAAACTATATCTACTCAGTAGACGTTTTAGATATTACAGATTAATTAACAAAATATACCAATAAGGAAGACTATTAGAAATTACAGATCCTAATTAACAAAATTTACCAATCAAAGGAAAGATTGGTTCAGTTCAAATCATAAGCCATAATTACGAATTATTTTTATATTAGCTCCTTCAGAAGCACAAAATATCCAAAGAATCGTCAGCTAAACAGCTTCCTTTTCTGTTGGCCAGATAACCAGCCGCTGAAAAGGTCCTTTCGGATTCAACGCTAATTGAAACCGCAGTTCTCAGGCAGACATCCACGAACTGCAAAAGTTTGGCTTTTGACCCCCCCGACTCGTATAAATTCATTTCATTTTTTATTAATGCCGATACCGACAGATTGCGATCCGTCCGTGTCAGTTCGCGCTTCGAATAAGACGTTTTTATGCTCGAGTGCAATCTCGTAAATCTCGCGAGATCTCGCCCTTTTTTCGACCGAGATTAATCTCGCTAAAAAAGGCCGAGATGTTCGGCGATTTCCGATCCGGCCGAACGAGATTGCATTCCCTAATCACAATTCAGATAAGGTTGATGGTATGCCGAAATATATCGTCGAAAACGGTCGTCTGTTTAGTATTCAAAAGAGTGATGGCAAATAATTTTATTAAGTAGGTATGGTCGCTTGTTTTTAGTCATTGTTTAGTTTTGGTCGCAGGATGTCGTCATGTCTACGTGTTGGGTGCCACCAGACCGAGACAGATATGGCTGAATGCAGAGGGCTAGTGAGGCCTATCGAGGGATTTTGTGTACCTAACTATATTCTAAATATGGCTATTTTAGTTAGGTTCTTCAAAATTATTCAAATATGTTTTTAAAATGTATAGAATGTGTGGGAATAAATAGAGTCCTTTTGAAAATGGATCTCTTTGTAAGATACATGTCAGCATAGATTTATATGATCTCTATGCATGTCAGCTATATTTTTACATTGGGTTTTGATTTCAGCCGCTCTGTAGATAATCCGTGGCCGAGTAGGTACCTTCTGCTAACTTTCTTAATTTTATAAATAAAATATCGTCAATCGTAGAGGCGTCTTTAAAAAAAATACTAAGCTGGTAATGTCATGATATTAAGGTTTATTTAAAAAAGGAAACGTATCCTAGCCAATGTTTTCTATGTTACATTTGTTACCATGATGATGATCTTTTCTCCATTAATATTAAAATTTCAATGACCCCATCATCGTAGGACGCCCTCCAAGGAGTTGGAGTAGGTAACAATAGCTAGGTATACACAAAGTCGCTGGCAGCAACAGGACACGTAGAACCAAATACCGAGTTCATTGTCGTGCTATCACAGGGGCACATCTAGTAGTGGAGTGGGGTAGGCTGATGACGATAATGAAAATTAATTTTGTTGAATTAATACATACATACATAGAGTCACGCCTGTTTCCCGAAGGGGTAGGCAGAGTACGGAACGCAATTTGCGACGATCCTGACATATCTCTCTTGCTTGATTCACTCCCATCAGATTCCACATGGACGCTCTTCTGTTCAGGGTACTTCTAACCTGTGCTGCTTTTAGGATGCCTCCAAACTGGTCAGGGATCGTCCGCCTAGGTCTTCCTCTTCGTCCTGTCCCATTCACACTTGCCTTGTATATCTGCTTGGTCAATCATTCGTCATCCATCCTCTCCACGTGCCCAAACCACCTTAGCATACCTTTCTCGATGCTTGTCACTACATCTTCTTATACCCCACAACACTCTCTTATCACACAATTCTTTAGTCTGTCACTCAAAGACACACACATACTTCTCAGTGCTCTCATTTCTACAGCATTTATTCTACCTTCATGACTCTTCTGCCATACCCAACTATCACTACCATACATATGAGTAGGTACTAACACCCCTCTATGCACAGCCAAACGTGCTTTTTTGGACACGTTTCGGCTATTCATAAACGCCTTCAGAGCTCCATTCACTATATTACCTGCATTAACTCTTCTTTCAATATCTTCTACATTCTTACCATCTCTTGTAAACAGCGTACCTAAATATACAAATTCATTCACTTGCTCCACTAGTTGTCCATCGATCATAACATTACAAACCCGAGGCTAATGACGATAATGAAAATTAATTTTGTAGTATTAATGTAGGTACCTATCTAATGAAGGGTTATATATTTTGACAAATCGAGATTTGTCAAAATATGTAAGCCTTATTATGTACTAGGTGCCTTTTGAATAGCTTTGAATATTTCCTAACTCTTTAACGATTTCGTGTTTTACCTAAACAAATAAAGTGATTACGTATATAAATAGACTGTCGAGTTGTTTAACCTCTACACCAGGCAAGGTTATACTACATAAACTACATTCGTCGAATAAAAAAGTAAAATAAAATTGTATGCTAATTTATTTATTTTTTTGGAAATTAATTTCTACTAAATATATTTAGTGTCAACGTCAACAATAGGTAAGTATACCACAATGATAAAATGGAAATTAAGAACTGAATACTCGTAGCAACATTATGTGGATCCAACTAATCATAACGCCGTGTGGGAATCGAACCCACAACATGCGAACTAAACGAACATCAAATATTTGCGCTGATACACATGAGCATTCACCTGTAATGACCATTCTCGCGAATGTTACAAAACAAATGAGTGTGTTTTAGCGAGCATTCTCACGAACATTCAGGCGAGCCTTAGAATATATATAATACATAGAATTCGCGCTACAATGGCGATCAAACCCAATATATTTACTTCACTTTGACTTATGATTTTAATCTAGGGAAGAATCTTCGTAGTTTGTCACTAATTTTAACTTGACTAGTGATGGGCTTGGACTAGTGAGGTAAGTACCTACATTAATTCAACATAAATGGGTCGTACACTGATTGGTTTACCATCGAGACAGGTGTTAGACAGGGATGTGTAGCGTCGCCGTGGCTGTTCAACCTCTTCATGCCGGCCAGTTGTTTACAAGATTTGAAAAATAGTGACTGTGGATTAAGGATGAATGAGTTACTTGTCAAATGTCTCCATTATGCTGATGATCAGGTAATACTTGCGTCTTCAGCGGACGAGTTGCAGGAGATGGTGGCAATCATGCATAGTTATTTAGGGAGGAAAGGAATGAAAGTGAATGAGAGCAAGACGAAAACTAAAACTAAAACTCCTCCTAAATCGTAATTAAGACTTTATTAAAAAAAATCTGGATGTTTTATACTATTGGCAGCATTGATTGGCAGTTAAATTATTATTGGATCTGAATAAGCTGACGTAACATAAGCCTTTGTTTTGCTTACATCGTTTGATTTACAACAGTTTCATTTATTAGTTCTTAAAACTATAAAAGTCCTTAGCTAAGTAAACAAAATCTTGCAAAGTCTATCAAACTACAACCAGGACCATTATTTATGACAATTACAATCATTATAATACGTATCTTCCTAATAATTTTATTCTAGGTAGTAGCAGCAGTTATCCAAGATCGACCAATCTACATAATTAACTACCAATTATTAAAATATTTTACTTATCTGCTTCCTAACCAAATAATTATATACATACATTTACCGCGTGTTTTCAGTAAACAAGTTTAGTATTGTTTTAGCATAAACAGTATTAAAATTGCATTTAATTCAACATTGCAACTGAAGGTTGCCATTCTGCATTATTTAATAATTAAATGTAAGTACAATATGGAAACTTACAAAAATACGCGTATTAATTTAATTACGCCAAGCTAAGGCTGCGGTTCCACTGAGGCGGAGCGGAGCAGAAGAGATAATGATGAAATAGAAGAGATGTGGATTTCAAGCTATGTGATTGGTGAATCGCGGCACAGCTCGTCTCCGCTCTGTTCCGCTCCGCCTCAGTGGAACCGCAGCTTAAGCTATAAACACTGTCAATGGCACACATTTAAAGTAAATTGTACAGTTATTAGAGGGTACACACGCTGTTGATGTTGCTGTCAAGTCCAGTCTAATCTAGAAGTTTCAAAACATCATCTAGCGAAGCGATAAACGGCTTCGGAGATACCTTTAACTTCCGTGTCTGAAGTAGTCTCAACCTCGCACTAGTTGAAGTTTTGAAACATTAGGTACTCGCATAGTTATAAGTTTGTTTGGCATATGCAAAGGTTTTTCTTAATAGTAGGCATCATAGAGTAGTATAAAAGTATAGTAAACGTTTTTTTTTTATGGTAATGGGCGGCAAATGAGCAGACGGATTGCCTGATGGTAAGCAATGACCGCGGCCCATGGAGCACAGGAGTCACAAGTGCGTTGCCGCCCCTTTGTGTTGGGAAAAGGGATAGGATGAGGAGAGGGATGGGGAAGAAGAAATAGGGGATAGGGCCTCCGGCACTCTCACTCACCGAACGAAACGCAACAGTTAAGGTACTGTTACTTTACGTCGATTTTCTGTGAGAGGGTAGTATTTCCGGAAGAATTGCTGATTTTATATGATGATATTCTTGCTGATTTCAGCATGAATGGGCCGCCATTCATGCTGAAATCAGCAAGGCTCTACTACCTGGTAAACGTTAAAACGTTATAATGGGGAACGGCTAGTGATTGGACATTTGTTATTTTTGCTAAACTTAGCGCTAAAAATATCCAGGGCGATATAAACTGACGGCCTCATATAGATACGTAGATTAGGTAAATTTATTTATTTATTTATGTATTTATTTTAACTTTATGCACATAAAAAGTACAGAGGCGGACTTAATGCCGTAGGCATTATCTACCAGTCAACCTTTGGGTGATGCAGAGATACAAGTAATAGGTGCAATTCAAGTACTTACATACCTTATATATAAATAAATTATATAAGTATATATATATACCTATATAATACAAAATACTTTACATATATACATCATAATTATATATTAAATATACAACATACAGAATAAATAGACGATAATCCTATAATGATTCAGTTTGTGCGTCTAAATAAGTCTGGCGCACTCTGGTTTTAAATGTGAAACGGCTCGAGGACATCCTGATATCGAGAGGGAGAGCATTCCAGAGAAGGATAGATTGAATATTAAACGAAGAATGTAAAAGGCTAGAATTGTGAGAAGGACAAAGGAGAAGAAGGTTATTTGAGGAGCGAAGATTTTTCTCATGTGTATTACAAATAAATTGGAAATAAGGAGTACACAGGATGGGGAGCGCAATATAGAATAAAGGGTACACAAAGTTCGTAAGCTACGCCGTTGACGAATGGTTACCCATTCGTCAAAGGCGTAACCCCATCGTAACTTTAATCGGTGCTCGGTAATATGATCATATTTGTGGTGATTGAAAACGAATCCAATGCAATTATTGAGAAGGTGGTCGAGCTTGTTGAGCTGATCTGCATTAAGGTCGAGATAGCACACATCACCATAGTCAATTATAGGAAATATTAAAGTCTGTACTAACGCTGTCTTAGTCTTGACCGGTAGAAAGTTCTTCAGACGATAGAGCGATCGTAAGGCACCAGTAACTTTACGACTGACGTTCGATACCTGGGTCTGCCAATCAAGGTTAGTGTCAATATATAAACCAAGATCCTTGACGCTAGAAGTAAACGGGATAATTTGCCCATCAAAAATGGCGGTTGGTAGTGCCTGCAGGTCAACCCTGTTCAATATACGGGAACTGCCAACTAAAATAGCCTGACATTTATCAGGATTTACTGCCAATCCAAACCGTTTCGACCAATTCTTGATATCGTTAAGATCTTGGTTTATTGCTCTAATTGCAGAATGTAGATTTTCCACCTTAGATTGTGTGTAAAGCTGCAGATCGTCGGCATACACATGATACGCACAATGAAGTTCATGAGTAAGGAGATTAATAAATAATGAGAACAAAAGAGGAGAAAGTATTCCGCCTTGAGGCACACCAGAGTTCAAATCACACCATGTTGATGAGGTTTCTTCAACCCGTACTGATTGCTGGCGTCCTCGAAGATAAGAAGAGAACCATTCCAGTGCCATAGGTCTCACCTATGGCACCTCTCTCTCATGGTCTCACCTCATGAGAGAGGAAAGAATTGAAAGAAGGAGGTCGTGATTGACGTTGTTGAAGGCATTTGAGAAGTCCACCAAGATCAAAAGTGTAACCTTGGTTTCCTCAACCCCGCGCCCTCACATCGCCAGTCACTTTGAACAATGCGGAGAGAGTACTATGTCCGGGTCTGAATCCAGATTGAAGTGGTGAAAATGTGATGTCGTCAATTTACAGACTGTCGGGCTACTTTTGCTTTCACTGTGATACAGACGGTTGACTTTCCCATACAAGTCTAATAAATATTAAAGTCAGTCAAAATCCAAATGAAAACGATAGCAGAAAGACAACAATGTAGCAATGATATATTTTACGTTTACACCTATTGTACGCTTGACAATAGCCTACAATTAAACTTCATGGGATCGGAACTACGCTTCCGGCATACCCTGTAGTCACGTTTACATTCGACAAAACATATTACTCGTATTGTACCTACACCTGTACTAAGAAATATTATAAATCTGAATAGTATTTATAAGAAGGACTCATAAACTTTTAGAAACTGCTTGATTTTGAGCCCTTTTTTAAGTATCAAAGTGCAAATGCCCCTAAACAATTAATAAATCGTTAAAAACAAAAGGCAAAGTTACAGTAATAAAAGTTAGCATACATACATACATAGACTCACGCCTGTTTCTTCGAAGGGGTAGGCAGAGGCATATTAAACGCCCACTTTTCGCCAGCGTTTTGATCCCACGTAATAGGTGGCGAGCCTATTGCTGCTTATCGGGATATTTTGTTTGCCAGAGCAAAGTTATCAATACCATCAATACATACATAATTCTCCTAGCGTTATCCCAGCTGAACCCGCTCACCGGATAATGTCATGACTGAATATTAGCATTTCCGCAGAGCGACTGCCTGTCTGACCTCTGCCCAAAGGGTTAGCAATATTCCATGGTTTAGACTAGTGTCAGCTTATCCAAAGGTACTGACTCCCTGTAACGACTGTCAAAGATCTTCACGACAGGCGGGACTGATGGCTTAACCTACTATCGGAGGGCAAGCGATTATTAAGAATTCAATACGCACATAACTCCGAAATGTATGACACATGGTGTGAGTATATATTTTGTTACTTATCCAGAAAAACTTAAAATTGTACTTAATAGAAAACGTTTTCGGAGTAGGAGCTATCTTTGAACATAAAACTTAGGTTGAACGGCTCCTACGGCTTTCGTATCAGTAAGTAATTTACGTGTTGACTACCTTCTTGAATATTGAATGTTCTGTATGACCAACCAATAATCTATCAAATCTATTGACCTAAGTGATGGGTAATAATATAATCATTGGCATGGCATCTGTTTAATCAATAAATTAGGATATAACATTTTTCGATCCATTTCGATTTCCTGTAACTTCCCTTTTTTACTGATGATGTTGTTCATCAGCAAAAAAGGGAAGTTACAGGAGTGGTGGCAGAGGCGATGTAGTCCACTTCAGAGGTAGGTAGCGGGCTCTTGGGCGGCAACAAAGGCACATCCGTCAGACAATATTATAAGGAATTATTTAGGATCAACACTTCACGACGTTGAGATTACTCAACTAGCCCAATGCTATCGTATCTCTAGCCTAACATTACTTTTATAAGGAATTATAATCAAAATGAAACCAAAAAATGCATGAACCCATAATGGTTACCTACTACTTGTTAGAATTTTCTAGGACATCTGGTGCTTGTTACTGCGGTGAGCCATCGTTTCCATATCTTCGAGCGTATGGCGTCAACTAGCTGACTAACGATTGACACTTTTAGGTTTTATGTAGGTGGAAGTGACTCTTCGTTAAAAATCTTGTCGACTTACGTATGTTTGTTTCTTTCTCATTGTACAAATTACCTGGATATTCGAATAATTAAATTTTAATCCTTTATTAATACAATTTTTAATTCTTAATTCGAATTTCATGGTTTAGAGTAATTAAGATATGTATAATTATAATAACATACCTAATCTTAACTGATAATCATTTGCAACGATACACTTGCTTCTGTACAGATGTCTATCACTAAAGTCCGTCTAATGAGATGGATTGATATCGATCTCTATTTAGTAATAACAAAAAATGCAGCATCACCGCACAAAAATATCTACAGAATTATCGGTTTGTGGTCAGCCAACTTCTTGGTTGTATAATTGTTTTAATTTGACGGTTTAATGAAATGGCCATGAGTTTCTTTTTAGGGAAGTAATTATAGAAGATTTCAAAAAACGTTAAAGTAATATCCTGAGATATAAGTAATAAATACATTAATTGTTTATCATATCTTTATAATTATTTTATCTGTGGTATCTACTGACTATACGTACCATTAAGATTACCATATTTTTCTTGGCATATTTTTGTGTCTATTTATTGAAAACAATTCGCTCGGATCGTACTGAATCGTCAACGGATAAAACTTTTGAGGTGTCCATGGCAAAGAGGCGTCCGAATTTATTGATACGCGTAGTTTCGCGAGTCTTTGATCTGGTTTATAGATGGGCGTGTGAACGTGTTACGAAAATGGAGAGTACACGAAGGCAGCGGTCTTGAATGTACATCAGATGAACTCATGAAGTACCGAGACTATACTGACAATTGTCACGGTGTGCTGGCGGGCATTTGGTATAGGTACCCTCAAATATATTGACATGACACTGGTTTAAAATTGGAAGTGTTTATCGCGGTAGGCTGCAAAGTTTAGACAACAGTCGCTCTGTAAAATAACTAATATTCTTCCCTATTTGATCAGACTAGAAAGCGTATAAGGCTAGCTTTTTTAGAACTGAGGGTCTACCACGAGTTTTGCACAGTGACGATAGACTAGTCGACGGGAACTATTTCCATTCATTTTCTAAATGCGCCCCCTAGCGATCTCTGTCGATCGCTACTCTCCGTTAGGGGCGCTTTTAGAAAATGTATAGAAATTGTTCCCGTCGACAAGGCTATCGTCACCGTGAACCGTCACTAAAAACCCGCCCGTGTTCCTCATTTACCCGTGTATCGGAAGAGCGGGTATCGCCGAAGCATTCGTCACTACCCCGCTACGGGTATCGGCCCGCCAGATGGTCAGGCGGGCCCCGTCACCCACTGCGGCCATCACCCCGGCCGCGACGACACGACGCGACGCCGCCGCCTCTAGGCCTGCTGCTGGTCGGACGACAAGACGCCCCGAGTCTGCCGTTAGCAGGCCGCGCCCTACGGTTGCTGGAAGTCGGCCACCCTAACGCCCAGTGCGTCTGCTGCGGGAGGGGAGAGAGGAGGCAGCCTCTTTCTTACTTTCAGCCGCCTGCTTTGCGAGCATCACGGCCTCGCAAAAGGTGGCGACGGCACTCCACTCTGACTCGCTACCGACCATGGCGCTGCTCGGCCCAAGCTGGGCACTCCGCCAACGTATGCAGCGCCGTATCGACGCGGCAATCACCACAATGGTGGCACAGGTACTTCCCGAAACACCCGTGTCCGGTAAGCACCTGCGTCAACCGGAAGCTGGGGGCGCCGCGGCTCCTGTTGTACAACTCCTCTAGAACGGGCCTTACCGCCGCTACAGCACCGATGCCCGCCGTGGGTTGCGCTAAGCACGTCTGCCACTCCGCCACTAAGACCTGGCGGAGCTCCGCATTGCGTGCCCCAACCTGTCGAGGCACCAGGCGCTCGCCCCGCTCGACTGCCTCCGCGGTGGTAGACCCTCTGGTCTGAGCCCTATTGCCACTCTTGTACCACCTGTGTGGCTAGTAAAAATAAGGACATGGTCAGAAAGGGCGTCAAAATATTATAATGAAACAAGAATCACTGAAATGCGATCACCGTTTGATACTTATCAAATATACACGTATCACCTACATGAATACATAATAAAAAGACACATAATCAAATGACATCATATCTGTAAATCCATAGTTGCGCACTTACCAAAGTGTATGACGATTTACACCATTGTGTCACATGCCTGTACTACTTCAACCCGATCAGGGTTAAAGTAGAAGCTGACCCTAACATACTTAGAAGTAGTCTACAATAACAGAGAACGTAAATAAATCATTGTATGGAAATTGATTCCACCATTGGGAACGCATTTTAATTCATATTATGCGTCTCTCTCTGAGAATATTACAGTTAAAGCACGTACTTAAATAAACAAGGACTGGTACTCAGCTTATCTACCATTTGGCGACATTTTGAGCTTTAATTAATAAAACTTACAAATAACTTCCTTAATTAAGCAATAATAAAGCAATTCTGTATGGGCGGACGTGAATAACTAAAGGAAATATTTTTGAATAATACGGACAGACTTGCTTTAACGTATTTATCATCATCCTCCTAGCGTTATCCCAGTTTCAACCTGGGGTCCGCTTACTAGTCTAACCGGATTTGGCTGAATATTAGCTTTTCCACAGAGCGACTGCCTGCAGCCTGTCTGACCTCCGCAACCCGAAGGGATAGCGATATTCCATGGTTCAGACTAGTGTCAGTCAGTTTATTTAGAGGTGGATTCGAAGCAGTGGCGTAGCTAGCATGGGTGGCACCCGGGGCGGTAGTTTGCGGATGACCTTTTTTTTTTTAGTCGACACCTAACAATTCCGTGCTAACTCTCGTAGTGCTGAGCTAGTGCCTATGTTTTTGTGCATTGTTCTTACAGTTGAGTTTTGGGTGTCACCCCTTTTTTTGGATGGATGGCACCCCAAAAAGGGTGGCACCCCCCCCCCCTTCCTACGCCACTGTCTGCATGGCAGTCTGTTGGTATCTCCCCAAGGCTATATATGTATAGGCTGCTTATAACGTATTTATATTATTGATTTATTAAGCCGTATTACAAGGTTTATAGAAATTAAGGAATAGGTACAAGCATCGTATGGGTTGTAGCTCTTTTGCTGATTATTTCTTAAAGCCTATGCATTTTGTCCAAATTATTGTTGAGTCAACAAATACCACTCTGCTGAAAAGTAAAATACTTCTACTTGAATGTTATGAAGTTTCACGTAATTTTTGTAAGCCAAATTATACGGGATGGTCTATTGAGTGCACTTAGGAAAATACCTGACGTGTAATTAAACAACAATTTAGTACTTAGCTGACCTCCTTGGGCACGCCTTGGCCGATTTATCCACTACGTGGAAAATCTTCCGATGCTATGATTTAGATCTGCCGTCCGTTTAGTAAAAAAAAAATGTTACGTTAAAACGCATAGGTATAGATTATTTACTTAAGTGACTTATGAAAGTACTGACTTCTTTAAAAAGATCTCTAGATATAGGTATATGTTTGTTTATAAATAACGAGGATGTTATAAAAATTTGTAACATTATACTTGTAGCGTGCTTTATCAACCTCTGTTGCGGAGCGTTCAAGAACCCAGAGCCACTGCAAAGGTTTAGATCAGCGTTTCCCATTTGCCGGGTCGCGACCCGGTCGTCGGCCGTCAAAATAAACTACCGGGTCGCAACACACCTTGTTTTAAAAATAATACACGCTACCAGTATAGTTTTTTTTAGTTTGTGACTAAATAGGCGATACCAAAGTATTATAATTAAGTACCTTGTATTAATAAAAAACATTTCTACTATTAATAAATGTGTAGGTATTATTTAACCTTAATGGAACCAACTTGGGTTTAAAAGTATTCAATGGGTCACGAAGGGGCAATGTGAAAATTACCGGGCCATGGCAGAACAATGATTGGGAAACACTGGTTTAGATAATAATCTGCCCGTACAAGTCCTCTGCAACACGTTCATGTATGGCTGCCATTGAGGCAAGTTTTGAGTAGAATGTTAGTACCTACCGTACACTACCGATTGAGGATTCCGCTCGATGTTGCTCAACATTTTCCTCGGCAGCTGAAGGCATATGGTAGGTACTCCTCAATTCATCTGTTCCACGTTTCGAGTAAGATTACTTGTACCTACAGGTTTATTTCTTACTAGAGGATGCCCGCGGTTACACCCGCTTTATTTAAGGCTACTGCTCCGCTCCCGTCGCTCATAGCGTAATGTTATATAGGTAGCCTGGAAGGCTATAGACTTCTTCGATAAATGGGCTATCTAACACTGAAATAATTTTTCAAATCGGAGCAGTAGTTCCTGAGATTAGCGCGTTCAACCAAACAAACAAACAAACTCTTTAGCTTTATATATTAGTATTAGATAGCTGCGGGCATCCGCTATTCTCGCAGCAACGACCGCACATTTTATTTTAATTTAACCATTTATTCCCGATCGCGGGGAAATTTCAGACAATCCTTTCTTAGTACACACCTACCGTCCCAAAGAAACATACATGCCATATTTCACCTTCTTGCGGCTAATAACTTTGGCTGTGCGTTGAATGTCAGTCAGTAACGCAAGAATTTTATTTATTCAGATGTGAAGATAATAAGTAGGTAAAGTTTAAGACAATTTATTACCATCAGGCTTTACAATGCATTCCAAATTTAGTTGTCTCACGAATAATGAACAATTAAACCTTCCTTCAACTGTATCATCATCAGCCCTTTATACTGTCTACTGTCCCACTGCTGGGCACGCGCCTCTTCTTACTATGAGAAGGGTATGGCCATAGTCCACCACACTGTGCGCTGGCCAAGTGCGGGTTGGCAGACTTCAAATGTCTTTCGAGAACATTGTGGAGAACTCTCAGACATGCAGGTTTCCTCACGATGTTTTCATTCATCGTTTAGCAGCGATAATTCACAATTTAATACGCACATAACTTCGAAAAGTCATTGGTGCGTGCCGTGGATTCGAACCCGAGACCCTCTGCGTAGCAGTTTGTCGGTCTCTCCACTCGGCTATCGCTGCCTTCAACTGTATATTAGGATTATAAGGCTAGATTAAACATATATAGATACTATCTATTGTAATGACAGTACTTCCTGTTCATATATTTGTTTGTAATAATAATTTCAATAAATGCCGCCATTCATTTCCCACTGCTGTCATTCCCAAGGTCGTCAGTGCAGATAGGTCGCATACGTTTTTAGCCAATAACGTTTCAAACGTATGTTTTACGAGAATTGGTCTGGTGCAAGTTTAAGAGATGTTACATCATCCACGTGAGTCAATAGACGACAATTGATTGCTTTGATTCGTTTTTGATTTTTCATTCATTGCGTTTGATGTATGAGATGTCGTATATGCTAATGAGGTCGTACGGTTCAATGGAAGGTGTGTCTTGTTGATAGTGTCGTCAGCATGGCTCGTGGTCGTTCAACGTCCGTGTACGAACACACGATTGGCATCATGTTGCATGTTCTCATTTGTTTATTGCTATTTGGAATTTCATCCAACGGTTGTTGATATAAGACCACGCTATTTTTGTATGACGTTAGCTCGGTGCACATTTTTTGTGGACGTCGCCATATTTTTGTTTTCGTAAGCAAGTTTCCGTAGCAGGAAACCTGTGATTAATTTAAATTAAATTGACGTATCATGTTTATATGAACGTCTATCAGTTACAGTTAGGTGTGCAATTAAGTCATTGAAAGATTCAAAACTAATTACTATTCACCCCTACATTCAAGATTTGCCGTTGCCAAAGAATTAAATAAATAAACACAATTGTTTTGGAATAAATTAATTACTGACTAATTTATCTAGATTTGTTCTTATTAAATATTAAGCATAAAAGTGGCCAAGTGCATGTCGACCCATGCACGCAAGTTTGGTTCCGTAGTATCGCTTACCTAGTGTCCTAAGTATTGAGGGACTCGATTACAATATTCATTTATGCCAAATGCAAGTTTAAAATAATCAATTAATACTCGTTAATGAGTAAAGCCTAATGAGCCATTATAATTTCCATTGAAAGTTCATCATGTATTTAGCATAACTTATAAATAACTAAAACACTTTAGATTTGGTGGTTTTTGCTAAACGTTTCGCCAACGCATCACTGAATTTAAAATGGTTAAAGCAAACCCTTAGTATCTTTAAATGACCTATCTAACGATACCCTACTCGACATAATAGGAAAAAAAAATTGATAGGCTTTTAAAAGAAGACGAAGAAACCTTAGTGGACTACAACCCGAATATACCTATTTTCATATTCTATGGTTAAGTTCAGTGACATCAGTGTCAATCTATTAAAGGCTCGAAAAGCATGCCTTTTTGTATTGTTTATTTGCATTTACAAACCAGACGGTGTAGAATGCGCATCGGCTTGCGAATCTATCTGTCATATGTGTGTGAGGTTGCAATTCTTGCCTCCTCTCCCAAATTATATTTCATGTGTTGGTTTAAAGTTTAAACCAACACATGAAATATTATTTAGGACCGGATTTGTTTAAACTTTAAACAAATTGCATCGTAATTCTGTGCCAGCCTATTTCAGGTCTGAAAATATAAACAAGTTTCAATATAAACGTTATATTTAATGATCCCAAAATTGTACCAATTTTGATGTAATTTTGTTGTAAAATTACGTGATATTATCATTACGATGACTGAACAATCGTATACCGTGAAGTACGCTCACAAAAAACAAAAATGTTAAATAACAACGTGATTCAAGACCAAGAAACTCATTAAATTGGTAGCGCAAATAAAGGACGCTTCTAAAGAAACTTTAGCTGATTCAACATTTTAATTAGTTTCGTCAAATCACACAAAAAGTAAAACAATAAATTAGATTCTGTTTGTAATTTATCTGGAACGAGAGAATAAAGAGATCCGTCATCTGTAAAAAATATTACTTATTTTTAATGCTAATACAAAGCATGCAAGCTGGTTGACCAGATATCAAATAGGAACGTTTCGTCAACTAATTTTTATTAGACCAGCAAGACTATGAGAACTGCTGACAATGGTTGGCGAAAGTACCTAATTATTACTTTGAAATAGGTACACATTGATCGCTCTGGGTATAGTCTGAGATTTATGGTCATAATGGGCTCTGTTTTGATCTGAAAATTAAATTAAACAAATAAAACATATTTAAAAGATTTGTATTAGGTAGCATATATTGTGTAAAATTTAAGATTTAGACGTCTCACAAGGTATAGTAGTTTATTATTGATCAGAGGTTGTAAGCGCTACTAATCTAAACGCAAATATAAAATGCATAATATATCGCTCACTCACTGACAAAATTTCATACCCTTGATCTCCGAAGTTCAAGTAATAGCTGCTAAGAATATATGCCTTTTCCATATATAGGGCTGAATTGCATTGCATATAGAAAAGCTGTTTTCGAGAAAACCTCTGGATATCTGCGCATAAATAAAACAAATAAATGGGGAAAACCTTTGAAGCATCTGTTTTCCATAAAAACGTAGTTTGGTACTCATCACAAAAACTTCAAGGAAAATTGTATACTTATTTAACCACTCAGTTTCCAAACTACTTTTTTATCGTCCTTGAACAAAACTCTTTTTGTTACTTGTTAATTTTGATGATTGCATGAGGTATAGTTAATACAGCCGTGGAAAATTTTGAGTTAATTTAAGATTGATTGCCTCTTACCGACGCAAGAACAAAATTGCAACTTGATAAATAAATGTATTCTATATTGGCTGTATTGATTAAAACCGATACAGCCTGTACTTGAGCTTCACAACAGAGGTTTTGTTTATCAATATTTGTTATTTGCTTTCACGGTGGTCTTGTGGATCTTATTTTTTCTTACGGCAGATTTTGATTTAGTCGTCCCGGGTTCGATAATATATATCTACGACGTAATTGTTTTCAGGTTGTTAATACTGACAGTCATGAGGGGAATTTGATTGTGAATTTGGAAAAAGATCCAATGTTTTGGTGGTGCATATCTACCTGCCGGAGGATGTAAATCCACGATAGTATTTCCAAGTTCTCAAACCCTATAAGCCCACAAAACATAAAACACATCCTGAGCCCATATATCAGTTTATTATGAACATAGTTTATTATGTACGAATTCAGAACAGTGATAACCCCATAACATGGTCTTTAAAATGCAAATATACACATACAGAAATAGATAGATAGATAGATAACAATTAATACGTAATTTATTAAAAACTTATTCAACAGGGGAATCACTACGATGACTGTATTTTATATAATATTGAATGGCCCAACGTATTAGCGAAATCATGAAACCAAGTTTCGATTATTTCGACTTGGACTGCAAAATTATAAAACATCGAATTTATGCAAGCATGAAGCAGGGGGTTTTAGAAATCCTACGAGGAAAACCGGTGACGGCAACGTGACGCACGTTGTATTCGAGATAACGCAAAAACTGTGCTGATATGTGGACACATTATTAGTTCGCGAAACACGTGATTTACGACGAATTGAATCTGCCGAGACTAGTGCCGAGACGAACGTGCTTGACTATGTGTAGGGTGACCATGAGACACCACAATGTTTCATATAAAATTAAATGTTTTATATTTTGTGAGTATTATTCAACTTAATCAGAATAAGCCAGTCCATTATCAATATTTATCATTTTACTTTCGTGTAATAACTTGGTAAGTTATGCAATCGGAAGCACGTGGAACAATGTATGATCGAATTGCGTTTTTATTTCGCGGAGAGTACCTGAGACGGCCACGGACATAGGCTACATTACAGCAATGACTGTCATTGTTCCGTGTCGGGCAAGGCCGGCTGATGTAATACACGCGCGCGTTGCACCAGACGCCCCGCGTACCGGTCAACGACCTTGCCTCGACACGGTCTACCGCCAACTAGAAATTATGGTGAACATCACTAACCTATTGTAAAGTGTGTTAGACAATATGGGTGTCATTATGAATGACATGGGCTTTGCTAATAACAAAGGCCATATTAATTTTATTTGATTTTATTATTATCAATGTGGTGAAGTTATTTTCTACTGTTTTGAAATTCGGAAAAGTTGATGCCTGTAGACGAGTAATGCTCAAAATGTAATACTAGACGTTTCAGTTTTAGAGTAACCGCTATTAAACCAAGTTCGCGTAAACTCAAAATAACATTATAATATACTAGAAGCAGCGATAGCCGAGTGAAGAGACCGACGGACTGCTACGCAGAGGGTCTCGGGTTCGAATCCACGGCACGCACCAATGATTTTTCGAAGTTAAGTGCGTATGAAATTGGTAATTGTCGCTTGCTTATCGGTGAAGGAAAACATCGTGAGGAAACCTGCTTGTCTGAGAGTTCTCCATAATGTTCTCGATATACATGTGAAGTCTGCCAACCCGCACTAGGTCAGCGTGGTGGAATACGGCTTTACCCTTCTCATAATCAGAAGAGGCCCGTGCCCAGCAGTGGGACAGTACAAGGGGCTGATGATGATGATACTAGACTTCGCCCAGGGCTCTGCCTGCATGGGACCTATTTACTCGCTAAGAGCTCTCTTAGTGCTGAAGGCTTTTCTAGAGAAATTTCAGCTTCTTGCGACCAGTAATTTTCGCTGTACGTTAGCTATTCAGTCAGTAACGCAAATATTATTATGTTTTGTCGAATTTATTCTGCATATTGAGTTTTACAAGAGGCTATTTGAAGAGGCAATTTGGCAAGGACTCTACGAAACATTTAGTTGCTGAAACTTTTCCTCTTTTGTATCAAATTATCAATTAAGTATTTACAAATTGAGAAGAATTAGAAAACGATGTTTTCATGATTTTCTTACGTATACTGATCTCATTATAATTCAGGCACATATTCATATGCGTAGCATAGCAAAACATAGAATGTCAATGTTCAATTTCAATGTCATTTCAAGTGAAGCAATAAATCAATGCATGCACATACATTACATGTAAGTTTAATGTATGCGTAACCGGTACGCAAGGCTCGCAAATTACTGTAGGTCGCGCAAGGACGCAAAAATAATCTTCGTACGGTTATTTTTGTAATGCAACCATCAAATATTATAGCTGGGCTACATACTGCATTGCAACGTAAGATCGCCTGCCAAGCTTATATTTTACTGTCGATATATTACGAAGATGTTGCAGTGATATGCGTGGGCAGACGCAATAAGCGAGGAGCGATATATCATGCATTCGACACGACAATATGCCCAGGTGTATTGTCATGTCAAATATTTACATGTGATTTATTAAAGTGTAATACATGAATATTATCATCATTTATTTTCTACTATTACATAAAAAGCAACTTAATTATGTCTTCAAATAAAAAGAAATTACAAATTAAATTTAGAAGCCGTCATGAAATTCATACGCATCGCAGTCAATTGGAAGCGTGCCCAGAAGACTGGCGGCATTGCCTCGTTGTATAGCAATGCTTATCTTTTGTGCTAAATACGTGCCAGCCCTCTGGTCACCCGAGGCGTCGATCAGTCTCTTTGCGAGATCCCTAAAAAGGGATCTCGCACTTGGACCCCATGGCCTCTAGGTTTTGACCCCAAACGGCTCAAATACATAATCTCCTGCAAGATTTACGTATTTGCGCCGTTTGAGGGTCTCTGATGAAGCAGCAGCATCGCCCGCACAACCTGCTGTGCTGGAAAGATGAGATGGCGCATGGGATCGACCACAGAACAGTTATATATCAATGGCATCGACACATGTCGCCGTGTCGCGTCCCATACCAAAGGCCTACTTACTACAGCTTCCACGGCAGTAAAGACATCCCGTCCGGCCGCTTGCCATCGTCGCGTGCCAAGCCCTGAGGTTCAAGTTGGGCTGGAACGCCAGCGGTGACAAGAGCACGGCGCAGAATGTCGTTGAGGTTGGCGTGTCGTGCAATACGACCTGCGCTCCTGCTGCATGACATACCATGGTGACCAAGGCTATCGACAGCCTCTCCGCAGTGACAGCGATGCGGAGAGACACATGACGCGCCTAAACGGAGGCAAGTAGCGAAGTGGAAGGTCGTATCGTCCAACATGGTACCTATATTGGACGATGGCAGTGCCTGAAGCTAGAGGCCCGATTCCCATTCTCCCACAGCCAGCAGGCGAGCACGCTCTGCAGCGTTGGCCGATGTATTGAGGAGTTTTTCTCGTACCACGCTGCAAAGCGGCCCATCCCATTGCCTCTGGGAGAACAAGTTTCGGGGTAACTCAGTTCCTTATTATTCCTTATTTATTAAAGTACTTTGAATCTGCTAGATGGCTTCAACGGCTGTAGGTGCATAGGTTTTATGGAAGTAACGGCCTCAGAAACTACATAAAGCAATTTTTTTAATTAATATCAAAATTTCATCGCTATAGCGTCTTTGTAGCAATATGAAATTAAAAACAGTAAAAGAGTAGAGAAGCTAAAGTAGAGAGAAGCCTCCTGGAGATACCAATAGACTGCCAGGCAAAAGGTATCGGATATGAACAGCTATGCGGCACCTCTATTTTTCGGAGTTATGTGCGTATTGAATTGTTAATTATCGCTTGCCCCATGGTTAGGAGAGAAGTTCTTTGACAGTCGTCGTAGCGAGTCTGTACCTCTGAGTTGCGGAGGTCAGAGAGGCAGTCGCTCTGTGGAAAAGCTAACATTAAGTCAAATCCTGTTAGGCTACTAAGCGGATGATGATTAGAGTAGAGAAGCCGCGCTCTTGACCACCCGCCGTGAAAAACACGGGGGATACTTCATGTAAATCTGCGGTCAACCGAGAAGTGCTATGGAAGCTTGTCCAGCTTGTCACGTGCTCCGTCGCTTTAATTGATTAAGCCGAGGCGCCACCGGCGCCGCCGTAACTGAGCCGTGGCGCTGGCGCCGAGTCTTGGAGTGAGTCATATAGGTACATAACTCTTGAAGGCTTTTACTGCTTTTGCTGTTGACGTTATTATATTAACGCTGATTTTGTTTTGAATGAAGTTTGTTGTTTGTTTGAATTTGTTTGATGAAGGTAATATATTAATTGCATAACAACAAAATTCGTGGCATATGCCAAAAATAATTCAAGTAAACCGATGATCCATCGAACAAATGACTGTAAGATGTCTAATTTGTTCGATGATCGTGCTAAACCTCATAGTCTGTGTGCTAATCGCACCTGGCCTCAAGAAATATGCTCACACATTTAGATACGAAAGATCAGACTCGAACAGGGAACGGGTTACTACCTCATTAGTACGGTGTACATTTAGTACGGTGACGGAAAATACCGGAGGCAAATCATCCTCCCCTATGGCTCAATGTCGCCATCCAGGTGTGTGAATCATTATTTTTTTGACAATTTTATGGCACATTTATTATATAGCTACTGATATAAACCCAATTCAACAGAGATGGCCATAGGAAATGATGAGTTTCATATAACACTCGGCAAGTCCTAGTATAGGTATATTATTGCGTCCTGAAACTGAAAAATTTGGTAATTACTTACAGGCAATATGCAAATAACATAATGGCTACTTAATCATCAGATTCAGCAGTACAAAACCTGCCAGGCGCTAAGGTTTTGCATGAGTCATATTATAAAATATTTATGACATCGAAGCCTAAACAAAATAAGATTGGAGTTAGACAGGACACATGTATTTCTATGAAGAGAATAAAGAAACATGAAAGTTTACATGAGAAGTTTAATTTCGATTCGTTTTATATGTTTATTCGAATTAACATTACGGTCGCGGAGTACAAAAAACTAGCGACAGGTAAGTACAAAACTATACTTAACATGTTATAAAAATATACATAAGCAATTATGCAATATAAGCGCAGTTCATCGTTTATTTTTATTACAAAACATGTAAGAATACGATGTCAGCGCTTATCAAATGTAATCAAATTATAATAATACAGATAAGTTTGAATAATAAGTAGCTAATGCCATAAGAGTGATACCTATAGGTATTCCGATAACGATCTTAATAAACTTTAGTAATACCTGGCTTTAGACGTCATACAAAATAATAAGTTAAAGAAATGTTTTTGTTTATTTTTTCATATGTGTATACATACGTCGTAGTTTGTTACTAGAAAAAAATTCTTATCAGACACCCGCACTGCTGGCAAAAGATAATCGTTAAGCTTATAGTATTGAATAAGCATGATGAATTAACGTCACTAGCTAAAATTTTCTACGAGATTGATCCAATGCATAAATTATTCAATTAATTTATTCTAACACTACACAATATTTTGATTCCTGATCATCATCGTCTCAGCAAAAAGAAGACTCTCAGCTTAACATAGGCTCCGTCAATGCTCTCCATAAAGATCGACCTTGAGACGCCCGCATTCAACCTCTTCGCACGATCCACGATTCGAATAGTCAAGCTGAAGCAGCAATTGGCAGGCCACACAGCTTGAAGAACATATGGCCGATGGGCAGGCAGGTTTTATGGAGTTGGGCTTGACGCAGCAGGGCTAGGAATCTCGCAAGGCGATCAAATATTCTGGGACCATCCACACATACCTAGTCATCCGATCCAAAACTTTTATAAAACCATTGGCGTATACATGGTTAGTCTTCAGGGTATGCCTGGGTCTTTATTAAACAATAGTGAAAGATTTTTTAGTGTCCAGGCTAGAATTCTAAACATATCATAGGTACAAAAATCGAAATAAACGGTATTATCTCGTTTTCCATAAATTCATTTGCACTAATATTGTTTGCCATAATCATCCCCGATCATAATATTTACTTGCACTATTATCATTTATACTAATAACGTTTGCCTTAACAACTCAACAGTGATAACTTTTATTTGCCATAAAATGACTTTCTATAACAACATATATCATAATAATTAGTTTCCCTATGGAACACATCTCATAATCGACTCTTGACATAATCAAAATTTGATATAATTATGAAAATAATATATAATATTGTTAGGTCGAAATTAATTATCGTTAACACCCCGACTCAGTGCAATCCGACTCGGATAGGTTAGGTTAGAAGACTAAGCCTTAGTCTTCGTGGTTTATTTTTAAACCACCCAGAAGTAGGAGCCCCGCGAAGCGTTAGTTAGTAGACGCCATATGAGGTTAAGTTTTAGGTTTAGTTGTGAATAAAAAATCTGGGGTTGGGTTTCGAAACGAGTCGCCCGAATTTGAGGGTGGTATAGGGGGCTTAAGGGGACTCCCTTCCTTTGCAGCCAAAATTACTTTTAGGGGATTAAAACTGACTAGTTTGAATCCCCTAAAAGTAATTTTGGCTGCCGGCGCGGCGTTGCGTCTAAATATTTTTAAACAATTTCCAAAAATTCTTCATTCAAATATGCAAAACGGAACGTAATTTTAGGTTTTATGTGAAAGTAACTAAATAGGTTGTGTTAGGTTCTCTTTTGACCCTTAACCCGAAAATATCCGATAAGAATCAATAAAAGCGATATTTAGGCTTTATGTGAAAAACGTGAAAGGGAACGCAACCGCCATCTTGTATGAATGATATCAAAATGATATAGACAGCTAATGTCAGATAAGTCAGATTTGTGCGTCATTGCTTTCGAGTACCTAGGGTTAGGTGCGACTGTAATAAGTAACTAAATAGGTTATGTTAGGTTCTCTTTTGAACCTCAATCCGAAAATAGGAGCCCCGCGAAGCGGGGCTCCGTCGAGCTTAGTTAGTAGACGCCATATGAGGTTTAGTTTTAGGTTTAATTGTGAATAAAAAATTTTGGGTTGGCTTTCGCAACGAGTCGCCCGAATTTGAGGGTATTGGTGGTGTAGGGGGCTTAAGGGAGTTAGTTTTAATCCCCTAAAAGTTATTTTGGCTGCCGGAGTTGCGTCTAAATATTTTTAAACAATTTCCAAAAATTCTTCATTCAAATAATGCAAAATGGAACGCAATTTTAGGTTTTATGTAAAAGTAACTAAATAGGTTGTGTTAGGTTCTCTTTTGACCCTTTAACCCGAAAATAGGAGCCCTGCGAAGCAGGGCTCCGTCAACCTCAGTTTATAATCCGTTATGCAATTTTTCAATTTCAATGTAATATTATTTTCATTGCTATAATCGCTTATAAAATTAAAGATTTGAGTATATGTAATTCTATCTTTATGTGTACACAAAGCAAATAGAAGGGGTACAGTTTTATTGTATCCATTCATAACGTTACTGTGTACTGTGTAGGTACAGTTGCAAAAAATTGTTGGGTGCTATCAATATCCACAAATCTGATCTTACTAAATTATCTTTATTTATATTATGGTGAATAAAAGTTATGGAAAATGGCATTATTGAAAACGAAAATTATAGCAAATACATTTATGGATTTAAATTATTATGACACTTGATCGATTATGACCAATGGAATTAGTGAAAGTCATTTCATGTCATTTCACGATTATGGCAACTGAAGAGTTATTTCTAATGAAATTATGGCAAATACCAGTATGGCATATGAAATTAAGGCATTTTAAATTATGGCAAACATTAGTAAACCGAAATAAACGCATTAAGAAATATTTCAATAAACTCTGTACTGTCACTTTTTAGATAGATTTTAAATAAAATTTCTGTATACTGTACCGTTTTAACACTTTTAGATTTATTTGTAGCTTTTTACTGGATCCATGTTATGTTTACAGGACCAGCAGTACCTAAATTCAGCAATCGCCTCGAGGGCGATGTAGGACATCGCGTGCAGTGATATGATAACAAAGAATAAAACAAAGGGGAAATAAACCAAGGCAATATAAATAATGTAATAACAAAGGAGAAAGAAATCTTTACTAATATTATAAAAGCTAAAGAGTTTGTTTATTCGATATGAAAAGTGATGTCTGTTTTGGATAGTCCATTTATCGAGGAAGGCTTATTTATAGGTTTACATAACATTACACTGTGAGCAATGCGGGAATGCGGGTGTATTTAAAGGTAAAGCTAATCAAAAATAAAATGACTGTCGCAATATATGTAAGTATAAGAACGCCGAAAGACAGTCTTCCCTTAGAAAAGCCAGGTGTATACAAAATTTACTGCAGCTGTGGGAGTTCCTATATAGGACAAACTAAACGTACCTAAGTACCATCTCTTGCCGGATAAAGGAACACATCAGGGCAGTCAAAAATAATGAACCACACAAGTCAGCCATAGCTCAACACCTCTTAAACAGCTTAAACTCGGGTTCCGACCACTGGATTGTGTTACACAATCCACAGGTGCTGTCGACATAACGCCACTGCATACCTCGAATGGTTAGGGAGGCTATTGAAATTAAAAAGTTCAAAAATTTCAATAGAGAGGATGGGCATCAGTGGTACCTACGTTTATGTAAAACCCGTGAAAAGAAAAAAGTCAAACCGCGAGCTGACGTAGTGAGTGTAGTAGGTATGTCGTGATCGGGTACAGTGCGAGTCGCCACCACTGCCACTGTCGCAATGTGCGACAGGGGCAGTGGTGTTGTACAAAGACAACTTAAAATAAGTAAAAAAATATATCCGTCTGTGTGGTGACGGATTAAGAATACGGATTGTCACCACCCCATATCATCGCATGGGTGTCGTAAGAGCCGATATAGGGCGCATATTATGCAGAGAACAGCACTGTAAGAGAAGGGAAACTTGATACAAACCCTATACCAACCCGTTTGGCCAGCGTGGTATAGTAGGCCAATGCCTCCTTTCAAAGGAGAGGCCTAGTCTAGCAGTGGACTGTTAAAGGCTGATGATGAATGATGATAATAAAAAAAATATAATGAGTTCAGAGAATTTAAATACTTACTTACTTACTAAAAAGTGACTACGATGCTAGTAAAAGTTGCATACATTGTACTATACTTAGGTAAGTATAGTACAATGTATGCAACTTTTACTCGAAATGTTTATTACCTACTTTAGTTTGTAATCTCACATTCACTTAAGTGTCGCGAGAGAGTTGAGACTTCCCAATTTTCTTCTCCATATCAATCGCTCTGATTTCTACAAAGGTAAGTAGATTGGTCTGTTGTGCGGTAATACGAGTATTATCGCACAAGTAGATTATTTGCGTAAACCTCATGAATTATGATATGTCTCAATAAGTATGTGTAATCGACACTGATTTCGTGTGGGGATTAGATAAAACTAATTCGTCCCTTGTTATCTTAAGCAAGTACGTATTTATAATTTGTGTATAATGAAAATAGTCAAACGGTTACCGTATTACCAGTTGGCAAGTCGTAACAATCAAAATGAATAAAAAATATACAGCTTTGTTCCTTGTGTTCTTGGTGGTTGGGGCGGAGGCCAACACCATCAGCTTGAAAGGCCTGCCTGTATCCAAGCTATTGGACAACGAGTAAGAAATGAATTTTTAATACTATCTTCAAAAGTGACAAGCAGATGGTGATGGTGTACCTGTTTAAGTACTGCACCAACTGTTGTCGGTTCGGTTCCCAAACTTTAATTAACAGTTTTTATTTCCATCAACAACCTTTGTGGAGGCCTTCTTTTATGTATTAAATATTACTTGTGTCAGAAACCACACCAGACAACATTTGTGTGCTTCAAGAAATGTTTTTTCGTATGGCTAGGTGTCTTTTCGTCCTTCCGTATGTGTATAGTTATCCGCACTACAGGCTTTTTTTACGTTTTATAATTATTGACACTATCTTCTTAATATATAAAATCTTTGCGTTACTGACTGACTGACAGACACGCTACAGCCGAAACTATTGGGCGCAGGAAGCTGAAATTTGGCATGTGTGTTCCTTGGGGACCGTAGGGGTGCACTAAGAAGGGATTTCCCGAAATTCCCACGGGATCGGACAAAATGGGTGAATTTAAAAAATTGCAGGCGTAGCTGCTGTCGTCTTCTAGTTTAACATAAAAAGCAGCGATAGCCTAGTGGAGACACCAACGAACTGCCATGCAGGAGATATCAGGTACGAATCCATGTCGCACCACTGACTTTTCGAAGTTAAAGAGCACGTTAAGTCGGTCTTGGCTGACATAAAGATCTTTGACAGTCGCCACAGGTATTCAGTACCTCTGAATCAACTGACACTTGTCTAAAACATGGAATATCGCTAACCCTTTGGGTTGCGGAGTTCAGACAAGCAGTCACTCTGTAATATTCAGTCAAATCCGATTAGACTATGCCTAGTTGGTGCCACGAGAAGATAGACTTTTTGTAAACACACATTCATGGCTTCACAACTTGTGTTTGAGATTTTATGCTTTAGTGAACTATTATACTTTTTGAACAGTCTTTATGTACTCGAATTTATATTTTATTATCTATGACTTCCTGTTGTGACCAAAAATGTTCTTTTTTACATAAATAAATAATATAATATTTGATTTTGTGTTTGAGTGGTCGAATTTCCCGGAAGTGTTTTCATGAATTTGCCGATTTTTTGTACTTTTTTACACGTAAGTAATTTTGTAAATGCAAGACAATAATAGAACCATGTATCTCAATGAAAGACTAGAAACATGATACTCTATTATTGACTTGATTTTTTTAATCATAGACAATAAAAATAGCTGAGCTATCCTAAAATATAAAAAAAATACCAAAAATGAATAATATTACAGATCACTATTAATGAAAACGTCAGAATTAGGTAACTTAAAATAACATTTGGGGTTACCTTCGTGTGAAGAAGCTATTATCTTTATTAGGTGTAAAGAATCTTCTGTGCGACTAATAGTTTAAGATCTGCAATAGTGCACCCGCTTTTTCGATATACCGGCCGCAGGACGAGCGTTGTGACTGTGACACAATAAACTTGCATTTAAATTAAAACTAACCTCTTCTTGACATCCAAAAAATATTTTTTATCCTCTGATAAATGCCCGCTAAGCCCAAGAATGTAACATTTCAATAGATTAACGCAAAATGTTGACATTCCAGGCATCTGACGCTTTCCCGTACTACAAAATACTGTTGACAGCGCATATATCGATAAAAACCAGATCAATTGACATAATTATTACCTTGCAATGACACAAATGTATGTACCGTTGCGCTCATTGAATTTTACAATATTTGTCTTTGACAGTCGCTAAGTCACTAAATTACTTTGTTTATAAGAAGAAGAAAGAAGAAAAGAAGAAGAAAAGCATTTATTTCCATAACATACAAGAACATACATACATTTTATACATTATAATATGGCACAGGTTACATATTGCTTTGTAAACACATTGACAAAGTACCAGTAAAATGTCTTTGTTCTCGTGGCACGGACTATAGAAAGCGGATCCAGGGTTTGGTACAACTGGGATAACGCTAGGAGAATGATGACTATTCAAATCAGCCATATATTCGTAGCTTTTTTTTGTGTCGGGTTGGAAAATCCTCATGGAGTCACTCCGCCCTGGGGGGACCCACGGCTACTGAGCCCCCCCACCACGACAAGGTGAAGATCCCACGGGGGGGCGCTCTATTCGTAGCTGATATAAAAATTATTTTTAAATAAAAAAAAACCAACTTCAAAAACCACTAAGGAACTAAAAAACAAAAAATAATTGGTTTTGGAGCAAACATTTTTAGAGTCGGTGCCAAGCAAAGTATTTCTGATCTGACTATAAAACCTCTACACATTTTTATATAACTTTCGTTGTTGATAGAATAGGTAGTTTGTAATTTAGTAACTTTTTGCGTAAGGGCTTGGCACCGAATTTAAAAATGTTTGCTCCTGAACCAATTATTTTTTGTTTTTTAGTTCCTTAGTGGTTTTTGAAGTTGGTTTTTTTTTATTAAAAAATAATTTTTATTTTTTGCTTTTTAGTGGTATACTAATAAAAAATAGCAATAGGTGGTACATAGGATAGTGTAGGTGGGTACATGATGGGGAGGCCTTCCTTACGTGCCTCAATTCTGAAATGTAGACCTGTACCTTTCTGGCAATTTCAAGTATTTTTTGTTTTCAACTAAATAGCCTAAACACGTTCGTTTCAGTTCCATCATCACATCTCGGCAATCATCCAATACCAAAGACAAAAGAAACGAGCCTAAACACGATAATATTGCGTTATTGTATTACAAAGATCCCATGGCCACCTTCCTGCTCCATCATCAGACTTTGGAAAACATTCAGCACTAAAGTCCATGTAAAGACGAATCCAAAGAGCCCAAACTCAATGGGATTGCGTCTTTGTATTACAAAGATGACATAGCCACCTTACTGCTCCATCGTCAGACCATGGAAATCATCCAGCATCAAAGTCTATGTAAAGACGACTCAAACGAGCCCAAACTCGATGGGATTGCGTAATTGTATTTCAAATATCCCATGGCTACCTTCCTGCTCCATCATCAGAGTTTGGTGAACATTCAGGACTAAATTCAGCACTAAAGTCCATGTAAAGATGAATCAAACGAGCCCAAGCTCAATGGGATTGCATCTTTGTATTACAAACATCTCATGGTAACCTTCCTGCTCCATCATCAGACCCTGCAAAACATCCAGTACCAAAGTCCATGTAAAGACGAATCAAACGACCTTAACCTCGATGAGATTGGGTTATTGTATCACAAAAATCTCATGGTTACCTTCCAACTCTATCATCAGACCATGGAAATCATCTAGCATCAAAGTCAATGTAAAAGACGACTCAAACGAGCCCAAACTCGACGGCATTGGGTTGTTACGGTCAAATCGCTTCAAATGTGCTTATAAAATTTGAAGACTTCCTTCGATTTCTCAGAATTCCATGATCAGATCCTGACCTGATGATCATGGGACCAACTAGGAGGTATACTCTTTCAATCAAAACAAGAATTTTCGAAATCGGTCCAGGCGTCTTAGAGTAATCGGGAAACATACATAAAAAAAAAGATTCCGACGAATTGTAAACCTCCTCCTTTTTTGAAGTCGGTTAAAAAGAATGACTAAGCTCGGTCATTCGTAATAAGTTCGTTTTTAGGGTTCCGTACCTAAAAGGTAAAAAACGGAACCCTATTACTAAGCCTCCACTGTCTGTCTGTCTGTCTGTCTGTCTGTCCGTCTGTCCGTCTGTCTGTCACCAGGCTGTATCTCATAAACCATGATAGCTAGAAAGCTAAAATTTTCACAAATTATGTATTTCGGTTGCCGCTATAACAACAAATACTAAAAATAAAAAAATAAAAAAATTAAGGGGGGTCCCGTACAAAAAACGTGTTTTTTTTTCGTATTTTTTTCTCAAAATTACTAACTGTTACAGGTAGACGCTTTAAATTTTTACAGAATATTTAGTTGTATATTACCTTTCAAAATAAATAATTAAATTTAAAGAAAGTAAATAATAAAGGGGGGCTCCCATACACAAACGTAATTTTTAAGCAATTCGTTACTCGATCTTAATAAACAGGTAGAAACTTATAAAGTATTTAAGTATACATACAACGAACGTGATTTTCTTTTATAGATGATGGTACGGAACCCTTTGTGCGCGAGTCCGACTCGCACTTGCCCAATTTTTATTCAATCTCACACAGTAACACACATTTAGGTTTTTTATTGTGCAAATAATCAATACAAGGGCTAAAAATTAAAAGAATCTAAGGATCTGGATACGTTTAATTATCTACTTAGTTATTGTATGGTTGGATATTGAAATTCAAAGGAGGTCTTTTGCCTTCGATCTACAGAATAGAGTAGAGATAGGTACTTGATCTGCTTACATCATTGCATTGCTGCTACTCAAATAATGAGGCATACTGTAAGAACGGAGAAGTGTGAGCACACACGTTATTTCGTTGGCAGAAAACACAGTCTTATGATTTAAATAAAAATATTAAAACGTGGTTCACTTACTCATATATTATGATAGCGGTAGTGGTGCGTTAGACTACTGCATGTCCAAATTTAAAAAATCTGATCATCTTTTAACTCATCTTCTGTTTTTAACTAAAGACCCAAAGGCAGCATGCATCTTGTTATGTCTTCGACTACAGTACTTTAACTGTATCTATCTATCAAATATGTGAGTTAGTAACTAGGTACTTATTGTAACTATAGGTTTACGTGATGACTCCAAAAATTTAAATTGTTGGTATAAATTCTGCATTCTCCATAGCTTGTTTGTAATCGTTGTGCCTGTAATCGTTTAAGTACATGTTCATTATTGATATCAGTTTGCGCAATATAATCACGGTACATCAACATGCTTCCATTTGTACAAACAAGCCACAAAACAAGATTGGACAATGGTCGTCATCAGCTTTTAGCATAAGTAGAAATAATTATGGTGGCGAACAACAATCTTCTCAGCAACTTAAAAGTTCGCTTTGATAGGGAAGCAAATTTATCAAAATAGAATGATGCACGTTACTGCAGGATGTTTCTCTTCCGGCGTACTTACAGGCTAACCTAATTTAACCAAGCCTGCACACAAAATAGAACATTGGTTGTAAACCGCTTTTTTACGACGATGATGCCAAATTCTTCATGGCAGCGTTATGACCATCATCCTCCTAGCGTTATACTGGCTGCATCCAAGACTTTTCGTCGTGGAGCCAAGGGTCCGCTTTCTAGTCTAACCAGATTTGACTTGAGTTAGCTCTACTACGGAGCGACTGCCGCCAAGCCGAGCGACTGTTTGACCGACGCAGCTCATAGGGATAGCAATATTACCATTGTGCATTTAATATTTCTATTTGTTTTTTAAGTCTTTTAAATCAGTTATGATAATAATAATTTAAACCACATTCACACAACACCATCTAGCCCTTTAAGGCTGATTAAAGTTCGTTTTGCGCAGACTCATAGGTACGGTTTCTTCGGGTATAGTAATGGTCATCATCGTATATTACCATAACACAATTAAGTATATCATATATACAAATTAGTCAATACATAATTAAAATACTAATTAAGATCACAATATATTTACTTAGGTATGGATTTGCAAGTTTCCCGATTTGACATTAATTAATCCTCCTAAAAATGCGTCATGACTCCAACATGCTTACTTGAACATCATCAAGTCTACTTAATATAAACGCGAAAGTTTATGAGCATGTAGATATAAAAGATTGTTTGTTACTCTTTCACGCAAAAACAGCGGAATAGATTTTATTGAAACTTTGTAGTAATACAAATATTGTTTTAGCTTATAGGTATATCAGAACAGCACATGCGCACCTTTTGCCCGACCCCGCGAGGACGACATTCCCATAGCTATACCTAATTTGGATTTCAGTTACAAAATGAATACCTACCTAAAACTACTAATATAAAGGGAATAATAATAATATATGTAGGTACATAATTATTAGTGGTAATGATATATATAAACTTAAGATATCCACACAATAGACCACCCTACAGGTGCCCTTGTCAAAATCACAAATCATCAATAGTAAGTCAACAACTATGATTGCGCTAATATACGCAGATATTAATTACTTATCTACTTACCTACTGATTCATTAATGATATATTGCGACATAATCGAATTATACAGGGATTAGTAGATATCAATGACGTTTTATCTAAAATTACTTAATATGATCAATGTCTTTCGCAATCATTACAAAAGACCTAATGTAATTAAGTATAAACAAGTGTATAAAAAAAATCCTTATGACACAGATAATATGATTATTATAACTATGATTAACATATTAGATTAGATCTTTACTATTTGACACATGTCCACTACATCTATAAATAAAATTGGAGTGTCTGTTTGTAATATGCAAATAACCGCTTTTTACTTAATGCACATGGATGTATACACACTACATAAAGGTACCGAAATGTCATTTTTTACAATTTTTGTCTGTCTGTCTGTTTGATCTCGCTAATCTCTGGAAGGCTGGACCGATTTTGACAGGACTTTCACTGGCGGATAGCTGATGTGCCAACGAGTAACTTAGGCTATAAATTAACCGGGTACGCGAATTAGTTCCCTCAGGACGCGAGTGAAACTGCGGGAAACAGCTATTATAAATATAATCTAATACTAATTATATAAAGCTGCAGATTTTGTTTGTTTGCTTGAACGCGCAAATCTCAGGAACTACTGGTCCGATTTGAAAATTCTTTCAGTGCTAGACAGCCCATTTATCAAGGAAATCCTTCATAAATTCTATCTAACACTGAAACATCACATAATAAGCCACGGGAGCGGAGCAGTAGCCTTAAATAACGCGGGTGTAACCGCGGGCTCATCTAATAAATAATATTACAATACATGTGGCGATGTATCATCAACATCTTACAAGGCCTTGGCTTTGTCCTCATCCCATCTACCTGTCTAGTACACGGTTCTTCTCCTAAGTTGCCAAAGTATAATGCTAACGAAACAAATATATGTTTATTATTGTTATTTCCCTGTTTATATCGAACAAAACGCTAGCATCACTAAAAATATTGTAAAAGAACATAAAACTGGTTGAGACAATGTCATGCCAAATCTTAAATTTAATGTCTCCTAGAATACATAATAATTCTTGCTATTGATCAAGAAAAGTTTAAGTCTGTTTAAGTTTTCTTACACATCGTAGTATATTGTACAAAGTTATCTTTAAGAAGACTGTTTATGTAGATATCATAATTTTATTTGTTTTTTAGCCGTAACTGGGATGGACTCGGTCTATCTGCTACCGTGAACGACTATGTGGACGAGACTATTGGGATGATCGTGCCCTTCATCCAAGCAAATGGCCTGGACCCCATGGAACTACCCGAAGTTGTGGAGGGCTTTGAAGTGGTCAGTATAATATCTTAATACATATTTATGTTTTTTTATTTATAGACTCATGCCTGTATCCCCGAAAGGGTACGCAGAGGTGTAATAATACACCCACATTAGACAGAATATCTAGTATCACGATGCCAATGCGATGAAATTAAAATGCAATGAAAAGCATTAATCAGAAAATCTTCCGTAAAGATTTTTAAATAATCTTTTATATGCTTATCTATGCTTTTTATAAACGCAGCATGCAAAATCCAGAAAGGGCTAAGGTCCTCAAGCGCCCTTTTACCCTCCAAAAGCTTCCTTTATCTTCTAAAAGCATATTTTTTAGATTTTAAGCTATAACAAAAATCATCATCATGCCAGCCTAGACACATCCACTGCTGGACTGGATCCAAGATTTTGTCCTTGTCTGATCCTCTCCAAAGGATCTCACCAAAACAAAATCCTGGATTCGCCATTGAAATCCATATTATCTCTTAATGTTGTGTTTCATTGCAGAGGCCTGTGTTGATTACCTACAGCGCGTGGCTGAAGATCTATGACGGCTACATGACAGGTTTGGTTAACGTGGCCCGCTCCGGCGACCAGGAAGTCAACTACTTCGCGAAGATGCTGCGTGTTCGTGTGCAGCTGCAGTTCACCAATCTTGAGGTAACGACCATATTTTTCCTTTTTACTACAACTCCTTTTAATATTAATAGATATTGATAGTATTTGGCAGCGATAGCCGAGTGGATATACCAACAGACTGCCATGCAGAGGGTATCGAGTTCGAATCCTAGGCGCGCACCACTCACTTTTCGGAGTTATGTGCGTATTGAATTGTTAATTATCGCTTGTCCCGTGCCGCGGAGAGCACGTTAAGACGTCGGTCCCGGTTGTCATGAAGTTCTTTGAGAGTCGTTATAGGGATAGGGAGTCAGTACCTATCTCTGAATAAACTGACACTAGTCTAAACCATGGAATATCGCTATCCCTTTGGGAGGAGGTCAGACAGGCAGTCGCTCCGTGGAAAAGCTAATATTCAGTCAAATCCGGTTAGACTAGTTAGCGGACCCGGGGTTGAAACTGGGATAACGCTAGGAGAGAGAAGAAGATATTGATAGTATTTGAATGCTTCTTCAAACATAATCTTAATATATAAAATCCTTGCGTTACTGACTGACTGACAGACACGCTACAGCCGAAACTATTGAGCGCAGGAAGCTGAAATTTGGCATGTATGTTCCTTGGGGACCCTAGGGGTGCACTAAGAAGGGATTTCTCGAAATTCCCACGGGATCGGCCAAAACGGGTAAATTTAAAAGAATTGCAGGCGTAGCTGCTGGCGTCATCTAGTATGCTATATTACTGCAGCTTCATCAAAATCGCAATAAGAATATCGCAAATAATTCGCAGAGCATTTCTTCGTAGACATTGTCCACATTCTGTACAACGTCTAAATTCAATTAACACATCAATAAAATTATATTATTGTCCGTGTTAGTGCTTGCGTACCGCACAAATTAAAAAAATGCTCTGCGCTGCGCTTTGTCAAATGTGCCGGCCGTAATGGCCAGTAACTTTGTACCTACTTACCTTTACCTTTGTAGGGGTTTTGATTATGATGATGTGTGAAATAAAAGAAAGATTCCATAAGATGAAAACATACAGGGCGTAAAAAGACTCTTAAGGAAAACTGAAACCCCAAATTGTATCAATAATTACGGTCATTTTTTACTTCGGTACCATACCTGGGAAATTAGTGGTTCAGGAAATATTGAGGCTCAAAGTTACAATGAAGTTTTTGAAATTAGATACAAAATCAATGCATGGATAAGAAGGGATTTCAAAAATTGGACGCGCGCAGTTTTACTTCCCATTTATAAAATGTGTTTCCTTAAAAAAAAATAGTTCCCAGGGTTTATTTTTGCTTAGTATGACTTGAAATTATGTCTAAAACGAGTAGACTTCGACTTGGTTATGGGTCTTGTGACACCCTGTATATTTTACTGGTATTAAAATATATAAAACATCGACCTAACTGTATGGGTGTGGGGAGACAACTGCTTCGCCGTGCTTACAGAATAATTCGCCTTGTAATAATTAGTAGCGTCAGCAGCCTACACCTTAAAATAAAAACTATAATATTTCAACCTCTTCTTTTTCTAGTTCATCTACAAGTACTTGGTGAAGGTGATGAACCTCGGGCCCACCGGAGGTATAGTCGCATCACTCAGCCGGTTCGTCATTGTGTTCGACATTCTGCTTGACTTCAACAACGATGAAATCCATCTGCAGCAGTTCAGGATGTCCGATATTGGGTGAGTTTGGGAATATACCACAAACGCTGTTATAGTTTTTGAAGTAGACAGATAAGTAATTTAGGTATCAGTCGTTGGTTAGTGTACCTACATAGTACATACATGTAGGTATAATAATATACCTACATAGGTACAGCAGAGACATATAGGTCATAAAGGCCAACAACATAGTCAGAAGCTTCGGACCTAAATCATAAAAAATATCTTGAAAATATGATGAAATTAAAAATTGTAGCTTCTAGTTCAAGTGACATATCATCGTCGCCCTCCCCGCTAACTGTCGTATCTCACAAACTGACGTATCTGCACTGACATTACCTACGTGTTCAGAACTATGTTTCGAATAAGTCTCTCTAATCCTCGTATCTGTGTCGTTTACCGTTTAGAAGATATTCACATATTTTGTTTGGCATAACTGCAAAAGGTGGGAATAAATATTCTCTCTACCTGTCGTATGAACATACTACAGTTAGTAAGACTTTTTTTTCGCCACGATTGAAAATTACTGATAGTATATGTACATAGGGCACTAAGCTAGAACTTTTTCTACGATGTTTATACATTTCATTTTTCACTTACGTCGTATAGAACAAAGCTTTTTTACGAATATGAAGCTATTTATAGTATTTATTTATAGCATTAAGTGAAGTCACACTGCGGTACGCAAGGGGGGTGCGGGTGTGATTGTACCAAAATGGAAAATTGGCACTTTTTGTCACATCTTTAACTGTAAACGCAGTTGTTATCGTTTCACAGATGATATTCGTAAAAATATATTCCAAAAATATATTTATAAAAAAGTTATTGGGTCAAGGAAATCTTCAGTCACAGCGTGAGTTTATTGTGAGGCATGTGAAAAAAGAACCTGTTAAACGTCGAACTTCTGGACCAGAATCTAGAAGGCAAGCCTCTCTTCAATATTTTTTCCTCTGCAGAATAAGTCTCTCCATGTTTGCCAAAGGTTTTTCTTAAACACTTTGGGAATAAGTTTAGGACATCACTTGGAAAAGTTACAGTCACCATTATTATCGAAAAATAAAAACGAGGATGGCGTAGAGAATCCTTTTGAAAATGATTTCGTAATTCGAAAAATGATTGAACATCATATTGAAAGATTTCCGAAGGTTTCCTCTAGAGAATACCTACATTGTGACCTGACGCTACCAAAGATGTACCACATGTTTAAAGAAGAGAATAAAAATTGTTGCGTGAAGCCCAGTTTTTCGCCGTATAGCAAAAACTAAAAAAATACGAAAAATATAAAAATACGAAGCATCAACAAGAGAAGACGTTGTTTAGATCAGAAAGAAGTAAGTGTAAAACAGCATCACAGCAGAACCCAACCACAATACAATGATGAATGAATAAATGCATTTGACCTCCAACAAGTCATAAGCTTGTCTATTAGCAATGAAAATGCTGTTTTTTATAAACGTCGTCTTTCAGCGTACAATTTTACAATATGAAATGACTTCTGGAGCCTGTTCATGTTATACTTGGCATGAAGGATCAAGCAAAAGAGGGTCGTCAGAAATTTCGACTGCTCTGTATGACTTTCACAAGAAGAGTGACGCAAGAGGCATCAATATTATAGTTGATTGAATCAAGCGTTACTTGGCGGAACTCCATTGTAATCTAATGGAAGGAAAGAGGAACCCACCACGCAACCTCGGATTGACCACCCCAACTATTGCAATAGAAAAAAGTTGACAATACCGAACTCCTCTAAAAGGATAAGGGATCCCCTTTCCTTCCATTAGATTGTATCAATATCATTTATCTGTTTGCTAATGGATGCAGTGGACGGAACAAAAATTCCATCGATTACCTCAAATTTTTAGATTGGCACGGAGAAATAAACCGTACGTAGTGAATGTTCTCACATACACTGACTTCCTGGATTTTCCTTATTGCGTCTCCAGCGGAGGAGTTGCATGAGATGGTAGGAATCATGCAAGGTGCTTTAGGGAGGAAAGGAATGAAAGTGAATGTGAGCAAGACGAAAGTTATGGTTTTTGAAAAGGAGGAATGTGTTACGGCTTGTAATGATCGATGCACAACGAGTAGAGCAAGTGAATGATTTTGAATATTTAGGTACGCTGTTTACTAGGAATGGTAAGAATCAAGAAGATATTGAAAGAAGAGTTAATGCAGGTAATAGGGTGAATGGAGCTTTGAAGACCTTTATGGACAGTCAAAACGTGTCCAAGAAGGCACCTTTGGCTGTGCATAGAGGGGTGTTAGTACCTACACTTATGTATGGTAGTGAAAGTTGAGTATGGCAGAATAGACATGAAAGTAGAATAAATGCTGTAGAAATGAGAGCACTGAGAAGTATGTGTGGAGTGTCTTTGAACGATAGAGTAAAAAATTGTGTGATAAGAGAGTGTTGGGGGGTAAAAGAAGATATAGAGACAACCATTGAGAAAGGTATGCTAAGATGGTTTGGACACATGGAGAGGATGGATGACGAAAGACTGACCAAGAAATTATATAAGGCAAGTGTGGAAGGGACTGGACCAAGGAGAAGCCCTAGGCGGACGTTTTCTCACCAGATTGGAGACATCCTAAAAACAGGACAGGTTAGAAGTACCTTGAACAGAAGAGCATGCATGAGGAATCTGATGGGAGTGAATGAAGCAAGAGAGATATGTCAGGATCGTTGCAAATGGCGTTCCGTAGTCTCTGCCTACCCCTCCGGGAAACAGGCGTGAGTCTATGTATGTATGTATGTAGGTTAAGTTTCAATTCATGTCATTAGGAGTACTTAAACATTTTAGCTAAATTGCCTAAAATGTTAAAACATATTTTTTTTGCAATTTTTAACCAAAACGACATTAGTTTTAATATATTTATATGACATTAAGAGACTTTTATTTATATTTTATACCAAAGAACCACGTCGTAACAATCACAAGTTGTAAAACAAAGTTCTCACAGAGAGACGTATCTGCTTCAAATGAATATAAATAAATAAATAGATACCTTAGGGCTTTAGAGTTACTACTAACTTAAAGAGTAAGCCAAGAGGAATATAAAAAACTTATTAATTCATTGATAAAACCACAACCAACGCAACTATAATAAGATGACTGTAACGCTCGACCGAAAAACGGTTGCCCTGGAAAAAATGTCAATTGCTAGTTAGGACAGTTAGCAGGGAGGGTGACGTCATGTGCTCTTGCTTAACTCAAATTGAGTGTGAGCTTGATGTCCATGTAAAATATATGACAGTATGTCCATATACTTAGATACTAAAAATAAATAAAATATGTTTTGAAACATTTTATTTATTTTTAGTATAGTACGGAACCCTCGGCAGACAAGTTTCACTCACACTTGTCTGGATTTTTTTAATAATAATAATAAAGTAATTTTCACAACAATATCTGAACTTGTCACTTTTTATTCTCAGCCGCCTTCGCGTGCGTTTCACCGGCAACGTTCTCACCGACTGGCTGGTGAACCCCGTACTCAACGTGTTCCTGAGGATCTTCGACACAGTCATCATGATATTCGTGCAAATGAGCATCCGCAACGCCATACAAGACGCCATTGATGTTATCAATACCAACGTCAAGAATATCGTCAATGTCCTAGAATCTTTCAATTAAACTTACGCTATAAAAGTTGCCAGATATTAAAGTATATTTACTATCAAGTATATGCTGTGACACTCGTGTACCTATTAAATGGGTTTGCAATTCCAAAAAAAATGTTATTATACGGTTTAATTTTCAATCCCTTAAGCTATAAAAAAAATATTAGTACCTTTATCATACTGCTCCTTAGTCACCCTATTTAAAGAAATGTAATAAAACTATCTGATAAAACTAAGATAGATTCAAAGAAATTAGAAGAGCTACGAATTTCATTTTAACTGACATCTTAAATTTATTTTACTCGATATGGAAGATATTTTAAACTAAAGACATAGGTACTTCAATATTTTTTTAGATTTTGAATTTGACTTTAGATGAATTTTATGAACACCTTATACATGTTAGTTGTTAGGCTTACTCAGCAATTTATTTTTTAGTATTATAGATGTGAATTAATAAATAGAGGATTCAATCATACTGTGTAGGTATACAAACACATTGGCTGAAGCGCAAGCTGTCGTTGGGATTTATTTTTTGCTTATGAAGAATGACGTATTGGTGGTAAAATAATGCTCAGTGTAATTGGTTCACGCCCACTCCTATGATCGAGCTAACTTGCTAAAAGAAGCGAAACGGGGACGACCAGTCAAATGTCATAATTCATTTAGCCTCGATACACTGAACTACTTCGTACTCATTGATTAATTAGATATTATTGCGATACTAATTCAAGCAAACATATAGGTTTGACCTTATTTATGATAAGGACCTAGAACATAGACCAAATAGTATAATCACCTTATACTCATAGATTAGTTTAAGTCTGACTTTATCTATAAAGCGCCTACCTAAACATCTACGAGAATGTCTAAGTAAAAGTTTAGGACAGGAAATTACTATCGTCCTTGTTTTCTAATGAGACCTTCAGTAACTCACTATTACTCGCAACAAGGGATGCAACGATGTAATCCAAATTCTTATACTTACATTTCAATCAAAATACTTTCAAACGTTTTGCCAGTAGATTGCATCCGGCATCGAAATTCGTGTTGGCTAATTTGATACTTCATGACAAGTAGTTGATCAGACAGTCGTAACGGCAGTGATCTTAAAAGACATAACCTAGGTAAGAACTTATCCGCACTATAGTGTATTTTTTTTATTTCAATCTTCCGCAACCAAAACCATTTAAAACCCTTAAGAACACCTCTGACGTATAGCTGCAATCTTTTTCGGAAGTAAGTATATAATTTATCTGCAAGAACACGAGCATAGAATATAGTTAACTGTCTCGGCTCTGCGGAACTGAAAGGCACTAGGAACAGAAAACCCACAATAAAATATTTGTCGTAAGATGTACAATGATATCATCATCATCAGCCCTATACTGTCCCACTGCTGGGCACGGGCCTCTTCCCATTATGAGAAGGGTAAGGCCATAGTCCACCACGCTGGCCAAGTGTGAGTTGGCAGACTTCACATGTCTTTCGAGAACATTATGGAGAACTCTCAGACATGCAGGTTTGCTCACGATACTTTTCTTCACCGATTAGCAAGCGATAATTAACAATTTAATACGCACTTAACTCAAAAAAGTCATCGATGGGTGCCGTGGATTCGAACCCGAGATCCTCTGCATAGCAGTCCGTCGGTCTCTCCACTCAGCTAACGCTGCTCTACAATGATATGAACTTAGTATTAAATCATGAGTTGTCTGACACAAATCTAAGAAAACTATAACAGGAACTGAATGTTACACAAAATTAAGTTATAGATTTACTTATTTTATTTATTTTCACTACTTTCCTCTTCTTCATTGAGTGTGTGGCCAGCTCTCTGGCATGGCCTGACTGGGATCGCTAAATCAATTTCTGTCAGGATCGACGACTGTGCCCAGCGAGGCACGGTAGCGGTCCGTGATGTAAATGTCATACAAGCGGTCACCTCACTTTGCCGATCTATTACGAACGTACTGTAACTCTATGAAAAAAGAACACTTATTTTGACCAAACAAAACGACTTACATCGTTCGTTTCACATATATTGCAAAGAATTAAAGTAAGCATTATGCTTCGTACCTAGTTCATACCAAATTAAATTAGTCCGCGTCTAATAACTTTTACATAGCCTGTACTAAACTCCCAACTATACATAGAAGTATACAATAGGTAGGTATCTACTTTAGATACAAATAGCTTATTATATAAATTAAGTAGCAGAAATAACATACCGGTATCTTGGGGTAACTTTGTGACAAGTTTTGAGGTTATCCGGCCATATCTTGTTTTGTTTTTCAATTATATCCCAAGGCAATATCATTTTAGACGATTGATCTATTTGGCTATAATTATGTTCACAGAAAAATATTTAGAAAAAAAGCTATATTTCAGTATTGACAGCCTTCTAAAGCCTGTCACAAAGTTTCCCGAGGCATGGGGCTACTTTATGACACTCCATAAAATGCTTCCTATTTCCACAGAAATTGATTGCTGGCCTAATATAACTCCATAGACCGTTAATACACATGTTACTAAACAGACTAAAATGAAAAAGCTGTCAACTGTTCAGTAAAAAATCTACTATACACTTACAAACACACTTATAAAAAAACAGTTTAATTTTATTTATGAAAATTTTAATAAACAACAATATGGTAATTTTTTTACTAAAACAACAGAATAAATGAAATTTAAAGGTAACGAATCATTACCAGAACGTTGTAATGACCTCTGTTTGTAAAATTTTTGGGTTCTTTTATTTTTTTCTTTTATCATTGCGCGTGTGTACCAAATCTCATCTTTTTTTTCCGGCCATTTCCAAAACTTGTTTCCTTTAATCATAGTGCTGATAATAAACGTGTCTTTATCCACAGAAGTTATTCTTTTTGTAGGTTCGAGGCATGTTTAGAGGATTTCTGCAAAAAACAAAGATGTTAAGTGTAAGTTTGTGACGACCATAATGGATACATTGTAAATATAGTAAGAACATATAAGTAACCTCTTATTCTTCCTTTGTGACTAATTGACATACGTCCTTGATGATCAAATTACTATTTTATACCAAACGTGCGACCTTTTTTAATAATTAATGAGCTTAAAAAAGAATACTTCTACCATTTCTTATTTCTCGGACGTACCTAGCAACTCCGCACGTAAATGTCACTTTGTCACAAAGTTACCCTAGGATGTTATGATTTTTTACATATTTGTAAATTATGGTTTTAAATGCGTGCTTAGAAACAAACACTACAGTTTATCCTTTTCAGCGCAAAATTTACAATAAGAAACACATACCTGCAGTTCTGAACAAATGTTTTTATTTCGTCACTGAGAGAAAGTTTTCACACAAAATAATTTCGCGCTGTACCTCACTCCGACTTCAAAACGCCACAGAATAAAAATTTACATATATATTGACAACATGGAAGCTGCAGTTAAATTCGACAATATTTGTTTTTGTCATAAAATACAAATGGGTTCTTTCAAAATATTATGATTACTAGATATGTCGTGTTAAATATGGAAAAATGGGTTTGTCACAAAGTTTGACCGCAGTCACAAAGTTACCCCAAGTTACGGTATTTAATTCAATTATTTAAAAAAAAAATAATGAAGATAAAGGGTCATAGATTAGTTTCATATTAAAGATATTGTTAATCTTGGAATAGGTACCTACCTAATAGCAATAATTGCTAGACTAATTAAATGTCAATAATAGGATTAGGTATAGAATGTAATAAAAAATAGCCTAATTCGCAGATAAATGTTTATAAGTATGACACGAAACTCGTGAAGTACCTACCTAGACATGTGAAGAGGCAGCTAGTGGAACTTTCGTCTATATTCCCTTAATATGTAAGCTTTGAGCTTGTGCGAATCCTGGGCTCCAAGGTGATTTTAGATAAGTACCTGTTGGTAAGTATCTAATGAATTGGCGTATACTTACATTGATTTGAAATTTGACGACCGGTTGGCGCAGCGGGAGTGTAAGCGACTGCTACGCCGAAGGTCGCGGGTTCGATTCCCGCTCAAGTCAAACATTTGTGTGCATGAACATGGATGTTTGTCTTGGTCTGGGTGTTTCTATGTATAATATGTATGTATTTACAAAAAAAAAAAAGTATATATGTATGTTTATCCATTATCTAGTACCCATAGTACAAGCTCTGCTTAGTTTGGGACTAGATGGTGATGTGTGTATGTGGTAGAATATTATTATTATTATCAGAACTGTTAGTATACTCGGTTTAAAACCGGTGTTTAATGACGTTTACGGGTAAATACCAAGTAATAGTCATTTAAGATAGGCTTGGGGTGCTTTGGTCTATGGTTTCTGGTTCACTTTCGTCACTTTGCATAAATTTCCTCACTATTCTGCATGTATTTAAGATAGCTGCTTTTTGGATGCTTATGTATATATTTGGTGGTAATTCGAGCATTTTTAAACTATGGTGTAAATATTTAGGAACGACACCTGTGGTGGAAATTACTATTGGTACTATATATACTTTGTTGACTTTCCAAATTCTTGCAATTTCTTCTTTGAGTTCTGTATATTTATTAATTTTCTCTGTTATTGTTTTCATGAGATTGTGGGTGTTCGGAACTGCTACGTCAATTATGTGGACAGAATTGTCAGATTTGTTGTGGATGGTGATATCTGGTCTATTATAATGTATGGTCTTATCGGTTAGTATGGCACGGTCGTAATACATTTTGTGGGTGTCATTATCTAATACAGGATCAGGGCGGTACTTATAGTATGGCGTGTGTGTGTCTTGTATAAGTTTATATTTTATAGCTAGTTTTTGATGGATAATATTTACTACCTGATTGTGTCGGTGTGTATAGTCAGTTTGTGTGAGTGTTGCGCATGCGCCTGTGATGTGTTGTATCGTTTCTGGTTGTCTATGGCATTTACGACATTTGTCATCTGTTATGTTAACATCTTTAATTATATGTTTCCTGTAATTCCTGGTATTAATTACTTGGTCTTGGATGGCTATAATGAAGCCCTCAGTTTCCGGGAATAAATTGGCGGCCGTAAGCCATGTATTTGATGCTTGTGTATCAACGTAAGGTTGCTGTAGATCGTGTGGGTGACGTCCGTGCAATACTTTTTCTTTCCATTTAATCATTTTCTGGTTTTCACGGTCAGTTTGATAAGGAATCTGTAAAGCATTAGGTATATCTGATAAGTTAAGGGGAGTAAATTTGGTATCATTGTTGCTAATACTTGAGTGTAACTCACTAGTGGCTGCCTTTTTGTGAAAGAACGATCTAAGGTTATTTAACTGTTTTTCCCATAACCATAATATATCAATTAACCCTCTACCCCCATTTCTTCGTTTCAATGACATTCTCTCTACAGCTGATTTAGGATGCAGATAATTACTTCGTGTTAATTGAGTGCGAGTTTTTATTTCCAGGCTATTCAGATCAGTTTTGGACCACTTTATTATCCCAAATGAATAAGTTAAAATTGGAATTGCATAGGTATTTATTGCTTTGATGAGCCTTTTGCCAGTGAGTTGTGTCTTACAAATTGTTATTACTCTATTTTTGTATTCTTCAGTTAACGCTTTTTTTATAGTTGTGTGATCTAATTGTTTGGATTGCTGATATCCCAAATATTTGTACAAATCGCCAGTCTCCATTGCTGGTATTATTTCGCCTTCCTCTAAAGTATAGTCTCCTGATTCTATTTTTCCCTTTTTAATATTTAAACTCTTACATTTGTCTAAGCCAAATTGCATTTTGATGTCTCTGCTGAATAACGCTGTGGTGTCTATTAATTTTTTCATATTTTTTGCTGAGTTACTGTAGAGCTTAATGTCATCCATGTAAATTAGATGTGCTATAGATGTTGTATTAGACGCATGTTTAAATCGATAACCAATATTTAATTTGTTGATCATTTGTGAAAGTGGGTTAAGAGCTAGGCAAAACCAGAGAGGGCTAAGAGAATCACCTTGATATATGCCTTTTTTGATCTGAATGTCACGTGTTACTATAGAAGTGTGTGTGTCACGGAGATGTATGTTTGTTTTCCAAAATGGCATTATTTGTGATAAGAAGTTAATTATCTGTGGGTCAATTTTATAAATTTTCAGGATTTGTAATAGCCAGGTGTGCGGAACACTGTCAAACGCTTTGCGGTAATCTATATAAGTACAATATAAATTCCTTTTATTTGTGTTTGCGTGTTTGTGTATTACAGAGTCTATAATTAGTAGCTCTTTACAGCCCATGTGGTTTCGTCGGCAACCCTTCTGTTCCTCCGATATTAAATTATTTCTTTCGATGTGTGTGTAAATTCTATTGGATATAGTAGCTGTTAGGATTTTATAGATTGTTGGGAGGCATGTGATCGGTCTGTATTGTGATGGGTCGCTTCTCTTTTTACCTTTAGGTATCAAATAGGTAATTCCTTGTGCTAAAAATGATGGAATGGGATGCTTATTTAAAATTATATTTGTAAAACAGTTGGCTATTGATTTGTGTAATGTGGGTAAATGTTTATACCAAAAGTTATGTATGCTGTCGATACCTGGTGATTTCCAGTTATGGAGTTTGTCAGTAACGGTCCTAATTTCATCCTCTTCTATCTCATGAAACTCCATTTCACCAATTTCTGTCCATTTGTTTTCTTCTTCTCTTATCCACGATGCATCTTCGTTGTGCTTACTTTCCTTTTCCCATATATTTGACCAGAATTCTTCTATTTGCTCTTTAGATGCCATTGTTTCTGTACTGTCACTATTATTATTATCAGTTGTACTGGTCTTCATTCGTCTATAAAAAATCTTTTCATTAGTGGCGAATAGCTTATTTTCTTGTTTCCTAAGAAAAGATTTTTTATATCTGGATAATCTACTTGCTTTCAGCAGTAACTTCTGTTTAAGTGTGTCGAGGTGTTCTTCTAATTTTTTATTAGCATTTTCATGTTTTGTGTGTATTTTGCTATTTTTCAATATATTGTCTATCATATTTACTAGCCTGCTAGATCTGTTGCCCCTTATGTACTGTGTGAGCCTTCCTATGTCTGCTCTTAACCTAGCGATGTCCTTTATTATTATTAGGTAATTAGTATTAGTGTCAAAAGCGTTTTCTGTACTGAAATTGTCGGTACCTTGGACCTTGGTCCAAGGTATCAAAATATACTTGATAAAGACTCTCAGTGGCGTAATAATAGATTGTTTTAATGAGACTGAAATGATGCCTTTTCCAAAGCAGAGATTAACTAGATGAGAAATGATTGAAACGATTTCTTTAGCAATATATTTTAAGAATTTAGTGGATATTTTATCCCATACCGGGGTATTGTCAGACTTCAAGCTTATTAGAGTTTGTTACACTTCCTTATCACATCATCAGCCTTTAACAGTCTACTGCTGGACAAGGCCTCTCCTTTGAAAGGAGGAATAAAATTGGCCTACTTTACCACGCTGGCCAAACGGGTTGGTATAGGGTTTGTATCAAGTTTTCCTTCTCTTACAGTGCTGTTCTCTGCATACTATGCTCCCTCTGTCGGCTCTTACGACACCCATGGGATGATATGGGGTGGTGACATTCCGTATTCTTAATCCGTCACCCCAGGGACCAACTTTTTCTTATCGTTAGTCTCCAATAGTGCAAAAGAATTATGTATATGTATGTATTGTGTATATGCTGTACGACCTTAATGAAGCTTCCCGGCAAGTTGGTCTCGGTATGAACGTAGATGAAACAAAGGTAATGTTCAATGAATAAGTTGTGTTGAGACCAATATGCACTGACGGTTCCTAGCTCGAAGTTGTGCAACAGTATTCTCGCTGTCTAATACAGTTGGGAAGATATAGCTTCGAGAAGGAATTCGATAGGAGGATTGAGTTGGGATGGGCAGCATTCGGTAAACTACGTTGGGTCTTCTCGTCGCCAATTCCGCAAAGTCTCAAGACAAAACTCTTAGACTAATGCGTTCTACCAGTAATGATATACGGTGCTGAAACCTGGACACTCACCGTCGTTCTGATTTTGAAGTCTAAAGGATATAATTAACAACGAGGTCATCCTGTAGAGAATGGAGTTCCGGATATAGCTCACCCTATTAGCAGGCTGAAGCAGGAGACCACGATTCGCCAAACGAAGAGTGAGACGCGCCCCGACTAGGTATCCGACGAACAAACAAAAGGTGGCTGGGGGGGGCAGGGTGTGGAAGACAGACGACCGGTCATTGTAGCGCATGTTGGGAGAGGCCTATGTCCAGCAGTGGACCGCAATAGGCTGATTGATTGAATTCTACATTCCTAAAAACGCACCAAGCCAAAAATATAACAAGAAAATGTAGAGTGTTAACAGTCTTGCATAAAAATCAATGATAGATTCGCACATAAAATTAAAAAGGACATTTACATTCTTAACCCAACGTTGCTGACGTCAAACAAGAGTGCAATAAGTATAGCTTCGGTAAAGCAGTTAACTAATAAAAAATCGTACATTCCACCCTTCGAGGCCATAGTATATAATTGAAAGTGTTGAACTGCTGATGTAATGAATTAACCCGTTACAGCAGACGGCGTTCACATCAATTTGTGTGGCCTGTGTGGGGTCAATTGTAGTGATTGTTTCGCTGAAGCGATATTAGATTGATAGTAAGCTGTACGACAGACGCCAGCCTCGTACCCACTTACGGAAGACGTACGTTACAAATGTGATGCTTTTTGACAGATACATTTGTGAATGACTCGCGTACAATGATTTATTAAATGTTAAACGTGTTGATCTGCGCAACTGGATGTTATTGATTCTGCGGTTGAACGTTGGTCAAGGATGAACGCGATTAAATAACCGTCTAGTCGTCTAGGTTAATTATTGTCAGTCTTCATAATAGAAAAGAAAGAGCAATTATTTAGGTATTGTAGAGTACAATATTTATCTGAAGAAAATGAATAAATTATGAAAGCATAGACTATTTACTTATTAAAACCTTAGGTAAAATCACGACATTGCTTAGGTATAACCACATTGATGAATAACCCTTCTTTGACTTTATGTCTACAACATTTTTAACTCTCTATAGACCTAAATAATATCTATTGCAAATAGATTAGTAGACCATAGTTTAAAATACCTTAATCTGTATCTGAGCCAGTGACTGGTTTAGCACATACTTACCTATTTGAGGAACACTCCGCGCACGGATAATGTAAAATATCCTTCCAATAAAAGAAAATGGAGAAAAAGTCTTACAAATTAAGCTAAGACAGTAGTCTTTTTTATTTTCGTGTGAGTGTGGGGTGAAGCTATAGCATCGGAGTTTAAAGGCCACTCGAAGGTTTCGGAAATGGCCTAACGAATTTTGACCTGAGATAAGAACGTAAACTGTCTATCTCTTTACCGCGAAACAAGTAAGTAAGTATATCAGATAACAAAAAAAAATAGAATACAAATTTAATTTGATAAATTATACAAAACTGATGTCAAATTTGTCAGAGACTTCTCTGCATTGACGAATTTATACTATTGATGTAGATAGGTACAGTCAACAGCAAAAGTAGATGATCAAAATCAGAAATTCAATACTAATGAACGGAGTTCGCGTCAGAACTGTGTGGCATCGAAGTGATTCAAAAGTATGTGATTGTAAATTGTACCAATAATTTAATACTAGTACAGCTGCCATATATTCGTGATCAGTTTTGACTCCAAAACTTATAAACTCAATTCACATCAGGGGGCCAATTCTGCTATTTTTATATGACATTGATATTATATTTTGAATGGATTTAAAAGCGGTATTCTGATAACCTAATGTCATTGTATAATTTAAAATAAAGAGATCGTCGTTGACACATACGATCTCGTTACAATTTCATTCAAATATCAGATAATTTAGAAGAATACGCTTTTTGTGACGTAAGTATGACACTGACATGATATCGAGACTATATTTATTTAGCAGAATTGAGCCCCAGAACTAAGAAGTGAAAAAAATGTTCAAAACTAGTCAACAGTTAAAATCAAATATAAATTATGAAACTGAGGCCACGTAATCATGAGGCAAATAATTTATCCATACTTATTTTTTAATTAACCCAGTAATTTAATTTGTTATGTTTTACGGAAAAAGAGCTGAATTAGATAAAAATTGCATTTTTAATATATTTTTTTATAGACTCACGCCTTTATCCCCGAAGGGGTAGGAAGAGGTGTAATATTACACTCACATTTCGACATGAATTTTTAGATCCCACGTAATAGGGGGCGAGCCTATTACCGCTACCGGGCACATCACCAGACTCCGTGCTGCTACTGAGAATTTGGAAAAACCCAGTAACACTTTTGCCGGACCCGGGAATCGAACCCGAGACTCCCGATCCGCAGACGCATACGCTATCAACTGGACCACGGAGGCAGTCACTGGACCACAGAGGCAGTCTTTGTATATTTCATATAATTATGCCAGATTTCATCTTTCATGTATTTTGTTTTTTGTAACTTCTGTCAAATGTTTAAAAGTAACTGATGTGATACAAAACCATAATTCAATAAATATTATTATCTTTGCATGTTTGTGCATTTATGTTAATGTTCAAAAGTAGCTGATGCTATAAAAAATTATAACTCAATGATTGCTTTTGCCTAGTCGGCTACCTACAATATATCTGTCACAGAACACAGTGTACCTATCTGTCACAGACTAATGCTATGCCTTGCGTTTTGTTTCTTTTTTTATGTTGTACTTTTTCAGTGTCTGTGACAAATAAATAGTTTTTCTATATGTATAAAAACTGGAAGGTAGATTCATAATTTTATCTTTAGGGTTAGGGCATTATTTATATTGACTTCGCGCTTTTGTCACAATGTTAGCAAGAGTTCTGTTGGAATAGTGCAAAAATCCAAGTATCGAAACTCTTTAATGTCAATCTGTGATTCGGCTGCCACGTAGGTACAATATATAAATTTGAATTTAGAATACAATATTGATGAATTTTACTGATCACGAATTTATGGCAGCTTTACTAGTAGTAAATGAATGGTATAATTTACAATCACATACTTTTGAATCACTTCGACGCCACATAGTTCTGACGCGAACTGCGTTCATTAGTATTGAATTTCTGATTTTGATCATCTACTTTTGCTGTTGACTGTACCTAAACTAGCTTCATTGCTTTTGCAATAAACAACGGGATATCCAATATTCACAATTAAAACAATAAAAAAACCTATCAATAACAAATTCGTGGAACAAATACGCGATTTATTGTTTGTACAGTAATTTACCCAATAAGAAGTTGTCTGGGGCCAATTAATGTGTTAGACAATGTTTAACGAACATTATCATGCGTGACTTGTGACATACATAGGTGACATAACGACATTGTGTCATAATTTTCTTAGATCTGAATGTAAATATTTGCATCAATTGAAGATCTTCGAATAATAAGTATGACGACTTAAATAGGTACCTACCTATAGGTACCTAAATAAATATTTTCTTAATTAAGTAGGTAGGTTGATACATGTTCAGTGGAAGCAAATCTAATTACTTAACTAATTACTATCTAATAGAGCTAAGACAAGTCGAAACCAAGCATAGATAAAGTCCAACACCGCTGTAGGTCATAAGGTCAAGTCGTGGAACTTGTTAGCAAAGATGGGTTCTCAATAAAACAATGAAATCAAATTTTATAATTTATGCGCAAATTAAGTTATAATCGGGCAAATTATATAAAGCAAATGTATTATGTACTTAGATATATACTAAGGTACCTATTCATTTCTTTGCTTATTTTAAAGACAGCTCCCGTTCTGGGAAAAATCCTGTGCCGCGGGAGACTGTACAAACAAACATGCAACCAACGGAGATAAAGTAGGAACTACACCCAAACTTGAAACAACAATTTGCGGATTACAAAAAGTGTTCTTTAGTTGCACAGGCCACTTACTTCTATGATCTGAGCCACAACTGGATGGGTGACCGCTAGGAGAGCACGTAAAGCCGTCGGTCCCAGTTCTTGTTTCAAGACATGAATCGTTAGCACACGTCGGAGGCCTTCGGGAGGTCTATAAACTCCGACACCGGAGTTGGCCTCGCACGCACTCACACTTAAAGCATTGCGTTATGGAACTTAAAAAACAAACACTAGGTACCTAATCCATTTACGGTCAAAAACTCATGATATGACTTAAGTGTTGTAGATCAATAAACTAATTTGTATGGTCTGCTCTATACCCTTGGACTCTATACCTGACTACTAGTTTTGACCAACACCCTGATTTTGTAATAGATTAAATGCATTTGGTGCTTATGTACCTATCTATTAGATACTTATTAAATTGGCGCTCTTCCAAGTATACAGGGCCGTTCCGACCCAATGCAGCGCCTGTGTGCGAAATCTATGAAGCGCCTGTGCAGTGGCGTAGGGCGGATGACCTTTTTTTTATTCGTTACCTAACAATTCCGGCCCAAATTTAATTTTATATTTGCACTTCCTACGCCACTGCGCCTGTGTGCGAAATCTGTGAAGCGCCTTTTTAGGGTTCCGTACCTAAAAGGTAAAAATCGGAACCCTATTACTAAGCCTCCGCTGTCTGTCTGTCTGTCTGTCTGTCTGTCTGTCTGTCTGTCTGTCTGTCTGTCACCAGGCTGTATCTCATAAACCGTGATAGCTAGAAAGCTGAAATTTTCACAAATTATGTATTTCGGTTGCCGCTATAACAACAAATACTAAATATAAAAAAAATGAAAATATTAAGGGGGGGTCCCATACAATAAACGTGTTTTTTTTTCGTATTTTTGCTCAAAATTACTAACGGTAACAGTTAGAAGCTTTAAATTTTCACAGAATATGTAGTTGTATATTAACTTTCAAAATAAATAATTCAATTTTTTAAAAGTAAATAATAAAGGGGGGCTCCCATACAACAAACGTAATTTTTAAGCAATTTGTTACTCGATCTTAATAAACAGGTAGAAACTTATAAAGTAGGTATTTAAGTATACATACAACGAACATGATTTTCTTTTATAGATGATGGTACGGAACCCTTCGTGCGCGAGTCCGACTCGCACTTGCCCAATTTTTTAGCATCCTTTTTCGAAAATAACTGTTATAATTAACGCATATCTCGGCGCGCGGCGCCCCTGTCACCCTGGCGCCTGTGTGCGCCGCACACTTTGCACATCGGGAAGGTTCGGCCCTGCAAGTATATTCTTCAAGTTGAAAAAAGTGTGTAATTTTAACCAAAAGCGCAAACAAGGTATTACACAAACAAGTAGGTATACTTACTTATATAAATTTTAGTTAATTATGAAATTACGATCATATTTTATAAAAATTCAAATAATAAACATTTCACGGTCATGCACACGATCATAGTTTAACTACTAAAGTATTTATATTTGTAATTTGTGCTCTCCTTCCGGTTATAAAACAATATATCATACAAAATAAATAAGCGGGTCTTAATCGCGTAAACTAACTTATTTAAGGTATAAATACCTATTTGGTTCCGACGTTTCGCTCGTCTTGCACCGAGCGTGGTCGCGGAGAGACTGATGAGAGCTCAGCGCCGTCTTGTGGAAGTGCGGGTTTCGGCACCTACCCTCACTTGGTCTTTATTTAAGTTCGCAATGTCGGTACTCCGACACACTACACTAATGACGTCTACACACTGTTGAGATTTATCACTGCGGCGGTGTCTACACTTGCTGATGACTGGATTCCAAGTAGCCAATAATCTATATCCATCCTCCCGGTTGAAATTGTTATGTTTCTTGATTTCTACCGCTTCACGTACTATCCTGGAGTAATAGTGACGATCGGTGGATAAGACCTGTGGTTGATGCAGTTCTATCCAGTGGTTTGGTCCAGACTCCAACAAATGCTCAGCTATCGCCGACTTATTAATCTGTCGGTTTTTTACAGCTGCGATATGTTCCTTTACTCTTTCAGCGATTGTACGCTTAGTCTGCCCGATATATGAACTACCACAGCTGCAATCGACTTTGTAGACGCCAGGTGTTTGGAGAGGAATGACATCCTTTGGGGTACGCAGATTGTGTGCAATCTTAGAGAGCGGACTGTATACAGTCTTGATGGGGTATTTCTTGAGTTCTGTTCCAACCTTGTCCGTCACTCCCTTTAGATATGGCATGTACGCCGGCACTCTGCTTACTTCAGGTCTACGATCTTTCCTCTTCAGACGGAGTATCTTCTTCTTGTATCCATTGCGCCTCAGTACCTCCCGAACATGTGACAGCTCACTATTTAACTGTTCAGGGTCACACAGGTCATACGCTCTGTTCACTAGCGAGGACACAACGGAATCCAAATGCCGCGGATGGTGGTGCGAGTTCGCGTTAAGATACCTGTCGGTGTGTGTCGGTTTCCTATAAGGTACCTGCGGCAAATAAGGCCCGGAGGGTAATAAAGCCCACATTTGAAAACTCGCGCTAAAATATTTCAATTCCGGTTCGAACTTGACTCACAGATGCACAAGACCGTTAGGTTCGCTGTGTTGGTAGCGCGCGGCCGCTGCGCGCCGCCATCTTGCCAGTAGTGAACGATTTGTGACAGGGTGCGCTACACCGCTCGGATTTATAAAATTTGGTGATAAAGAAATGTAAGTATTTTGATTTAATTGTTATTAAGCTATAAAGTAACGTAATTTTATTAAACATTAGACATCAAATTAGTTATTTTCTATGCTGTTAATCAAAAATAAGTGTTTAATTTCGTTCTAAATTGATGATTTTATAAAGCATGTTATGCGTCTAATAAGGCCCACTACAGTAGGTCATGGGCCTTATTAACCGACCTTTGTTATACAACTTGATTTTTGTTTCTACTCACAGATCGAATAAAAATACCTCCACGTCGAGCTCCGTGGACTCAAGAAAACTTGCGTTCTGCTATGGCAGCCGTACAACGAGGGCAGTTGACGCAGCGTGGTGCAGCAGAGCGATATAATATACCTAGACGTACGCTAAAGAACCACTTGAAAAGTGGAAATACAATGCGATGTTTAGGACGCCGTTCAATTATGACTGAAGCTCAAGAATGTGATCTTGTCAACAGAATCATAAGATTTGCAAATATAGGGATGCCACTTACTCCAAAGCTTATTCGCAGACAAGCATTCATCTTTTGTGAAAAATATGAGCTAAAACATAACTTCAACGCAGACATTGGCCTTGCTGGCAAAGACTGGCTAAAGATGTTTTTGAAACGGCATCCAGAAATTTCAAAGAGAAAGGCACAGTTCATGAATCCAGCTAGGGCGCAAAAGCTAAACAGACCAATCGTTAGCCAACACTTCTCAGAAATCAAAAAAAATTATGACGAGCTTGAAATTATAACACACCCGCAAAGACTTTACAACATAGATGAAAAGGGATGTCGGTTGACTGTTCATAGTCAACAGACTGTTCTAGCACAAAGAGGAGCTCGACGAGTCCATTTAATAGCGCCAGAGCATGCTCAAAATGTCACGATCGCAATGTGTGTCAATGCTGTCGGGACCGCTATTCCACCGATGATAATATTTAAAGGACAGAGGCAGAAACCTGAATTCAGTGACAATTTACCCACGGGGAGTTTCGTGAAGATGTCAGCAAAAGGGAGCATGACAACTGAACTATTCGTGGAGTTCATTAAACATTTGGCAAAATATAAGACTCAAGGAAAAATTTTGTTGATCTTCGATGGAGCGTCATCGCACTTAGATTACACGATCGTTGAGGAAGCAGACCGGCATGACATAGTCCTTTATTGTCTCCCGAGTGTATTACTCGGGAGACAATAAAGGACGCACGAGCTGCAACCTCTGGACAAATCTGTGAATAAGTCGTTTGAACATTATTGGGATCAAGAGGTTTTAAGATACATGTACCAAAATCCTGAAAGACGCATAACGAAAGCCAGTTTTAATACAATTTTCACAAAGGTGTGGTCACAGTGTTTGACTCACGACAATATAGTAAACGGTTTTCGAGCTACGGGCTTGTACCCTTTCAACCCTGACATATTACCTGACGAGGCATTTGCTCCATCAATTTTAACAGAGCTGCCTCCACCAACAGAATCCAGCGCTTTAGTAGGCTCAGACACAGGTCATTCAGATAATTATACTGTCAATCAGCCAGAAGAACAGCTTCGAAACGAGCATGATTCTCAATCTCATTTAGAGCAAGTTCCTGATTTACCCGAGAAAAGTCCTGCTCAAAGCGCCATGGATCTAAATAATTTGTCGGTCTTAACTAACCAAGAGCATGAAGACACTATTCAATCATCTGAAAAGATCTTGAATAATGTAGAAACAACACCAAAGAAGGCACAAATCATTGTTACTCCGACCCAGTCACCAAAACCATCCACTTCAGGACTTCACAGGGCTCCTATATATCGTCGTCCAATAATTTACAGCTCAGGATCCGAGACAGACTCTGAAACAAATATTGAATAGCAGATAACACAACTGGCATTAAACAAATCATCACTGGCCATGGATAATATATATGGTTCTGAAGAAAATATCGAAGACAGCGATGATTTTGGTTCTGATGACAACGTACCTTTGGCGAACCTCAAAGACAATAAATTTAGGTCTCCTTTTCAAGAACTACTGCCAACGCCAAACTACGCTGTGACAAAGAATAAACCTAGGAGAAAAGCTATCAATTATAAAGGCCAACGAGTCACCAAAGATCTGTTTAAGGAACAAGAAACATTGAAAGAAAATAAGTTGACAAACAAAAGAAAACCCAAAGAATCAGAGAAGAAGACTGAAAATGAAAAAAAGAAACGATCTAAAGGGGATAAAAGAAAAAGAAGCAATCTATCGGTAGAGGAATCTTGGTTCTGCCCAGCTTGCAATGAAAATCGTGTATCTGATATGAGACAGTGTGTTAAATGCAGAATATGGTACCACGAAGAATGCCTAGGGCTAACCAAAAATGATAAAGATTTTTTTTACTGTCAAAACTGTGATGAATAAGTATAGTTCCCAAAGGAGTACCTATTTTTTCCTAAATATTTGTATGTATAATGGTAAATTCTTAGTGGTTGAAGTACGATAACTTCTAAACTAATTTAATCCCAACAGTTCCTAATCAAAAGTCTGATTTAGAATATGTTATTACTAGTCTTAGTATAAGAAATTTTGTGATAACTTAATAAATGGCCTTATTACCCCCTGGGGGATAAAACGGCCCATTGTTATTATCTCTTATGATTATGTGAAGAAAACATTTTTATTTGTTCTATTAGCTGAAAAGTGCCATAAACGTTATGTTTCGTTGATTATTTCATAAGAAAATAAAAATATATTTTTGGGCCTTAATTTACTATGGTAGTTTAATAAGGCCCACGGTAAGTGTTTTTAAAAATGGTTGTGTTTCTTTCCATACAGATTTTTGTATTACTATTAACCTTTTATTTTAATCGCAAATAAATAAACATTCATATGATCTAGACTTCTTTAATTTTTTTACAATAATTTCTGAGTTATTTGTTTTTAAAATTAGGTGGGCCTTATTTGCCGCAGGTACCTTATACAGTGTGTCCAAGGGTACCATTATCTCTCACTGTCACTTTAACGTCAAGGAAGGGTAACGATCCGTCTACCTCCATTTCGTATGTAAATCGGATGTTTGGATGTATGGAGTTCAATTTGTCTGCGAATTGTTCCACGTCTTGCTGGTTCCCCTTCATGATGCAGAAGATATCGTCGACATACCTCTTCCACAGCTTCACATTTGATGCCTGCATGTCTATGGATTCTTCGAAGTGCTCCATCCAGATGTTGGCCATTACTGGTGCGATAGGGCTACCCATAGCCACTCCATCGATCTGGAGGTAGTGTTGTCCACGATATAGGAAGTAGTTACCATCTAAGCAATTCTTAAGTAGAACTGTGAATTCATTAGACAGACCGTTTTCCCTTAATTTCCTCTGTACGACCTCAAGGCAATCTTGAACAGGAACATTGGTGAATAGTGACTCAACATCAAAACTCACCATCACCTCGTCTGGTTCCTTTTTCGTGCTCTTGATAATTTCTATAAAGTGGCGAGAGTCCTTCACGAAAGAGTGTGTCTTGCCTACTAACGGTTGTAGTACCTTGCTTATGTGTTTCGCCAAACAATATGTGGGTGAATTTATTTGACTCACTATAGGACGCAAAGGTACGTTGGTCTTGTGTACTTTGGGTAAGCCGTACATCTTAGGCGGCTGCACAATTTGAGGTTTATGTAACCGTTCAAACACCTCTTCCGTAAATAAGTTTTTATGGTCCCTAATTAAGGCACGAATGCGTTTTGTCACTCTGGCGGTCGGGTTATATGACACAGCCTTATATACTAATGTGTCACTTAACAGATTCCTTATCTTACAGTCATAATCACAAGTATTCATTACCACAGTGGCGTTTCCCTTATCGGCCTTTAGCACTAAAATATTCGTGTTATCACGCAGCGTTTTTAGTGCTTGACGCTCTTCTGTGGAAATATTGGGTTTAGGCGGCTTTGACTTGCGTAAAATAACGGCAACATCCTGTCTAAGTGTATCCGCATCGTTAGACGGTAACTTGTTACGCGTTATCACCTCTTCTATGCTACTTATGACGTTTTCATATGGAATCCGTTTAGGTGTTATTGCATAATTTAACCCTTTCGCCAATACGCTTTGTGTCGCGCTATCAATAATATAATCTGATAAATTGATTACCGTTTGCTGTTGGGTGGGGTGTTTATTTTTGCCGCTTACCCTCTCATCATGACTTATCAATTTATCAAACTTTTTATTGTGCCGTTTAGTACGCAGATCGTAAATGCGACTAGATTGGTTGTACGTTACACGGTCGCACAAGTTAAAGTCACTGTTTGATAGCACTTCACTACACTGTGTATGCACTTTATATAGGTCACACTGTACAACACCTAGCTAGTGAACAGAGCGTATGACCTGTGTGACCCTGAACAGTTAAATAGTGAGCTGTCACATGTTCGGGAGGTACTGAGGCGCAATGGATACAAGAAGAAGATACTCCGTCTGAAGAGGAAAGATCGTAGACCTGAAGTAAGCAGAGTGCCGGCGTACATGCCATATCTAAAGGGAGTGACGGACAAGGTTGGAACAGAACTCAAGAAATACTCCATCAAGACTGTATACAGTCCGCTCTCTAAGATTGCACACAATCTGCGTACCCCAAAGGATGTCATTCCTCTCCAAACACCTGGCGTCTACAAAGTCGATTGCAGCTGTGGTAGTTCATATATCGGGCAGACTAAGCGTACAATCGCTGAAAGAGTAAAGGAACATATCGCAGCTGTAAAAAACCGACAGATTAATAAGTCGGCGATAGCTGAGCATTTGTTGGAGTCTGGACCAAACCACTGGATAGAACTGCATCAACCACAGGTCTTATCCACCGATCGTCACTATTACTCCAGGATAGTACGTGAAGCGGTAGAAATCAAGAAACATAACAATTTCAACCGGGAGGATGGATATAGATTATCGGCTACTTGGAATCCAGTCATCAGCAAGTGTAGACACCGCCGCAGTGATAAATCTCAACAGTGTGTAGACGTCATTAGTGTAGTGTGTCGGAGTACCGACATTGCGAACTTAAATAAAGACCAAGTGAGGGTAGGTGCCGAAACCCGCACTTCCACAAGACGGCGCTGAGCTCTCATCAGTCTCTCCGCGACCACGCTCGGTGCAAGACGAGCGAAACGTCGGAACCAAATAGGTATTTATACCTTAAATAAGTTAGTTTACGCGATTAAGACCCGCTTATTTATTTTGTATGATGTATACAAATCGCGAAAGTTTAAAATCGATTATAAAACAATATAATTATAGAAACAATAACTGCTGATTATTAACTGTGAATACATTAACGCATAATGATCATCATGGCCTTCACACTATGTCATTGTTTTATAGTAGGCAGAGACGAGGATGCTCACAGCTACGGCCGCAGATTTAGTTTTAACAGTTTCTGCCCGATCCGGTGGGTATTTTGGGAAATTCGTTCATAGTGCACCTCTGCGGTCCCCAAGGTACAGTCCCTTACTTACATAGGTACTTGGCTATGCGCAATAGTTTTGGCTATGCGCTGTCTGTCGGTCAGGAACGCAATAATTGTGTATTTTTACATAGGTACCTACCTACCTGTCCTGTTTTTAGGATAAAAAAAATAAAAACAGGACAGGTTAGAAGTACCCTGAACAGAAGAGCATGCATGAGGAATCTGATAGGAGTGAATGAAGCAAGGGAGATATGTCAGGATCGTTGCAAATGGCGTTCCGTAGTCTCTGCCTACCCCTCCGGGATACAGGCGTGAAGACTCACGCCTGTATCCCGGAGACACATAGACATGTATGTATGATACCTACCAGATATTAATTTAGTCAAAGATAAAGCCATGTTCTAATAACCCATTATGTTTTACATACATCCTATTTGCACTTAAGATTAAAAAAATAGTCTGGTCACAGCAGCCAGTGATTATGCGGTTGGGTTCTCGTAGGATTCCAGAAGTTAATTAGGTATTATTTTTCAATTATAGCAAAGATTCATCATCATCATCTCCAGCCCGACATTGTCCACTGCTGATGCTGAACATAGGCCTCTTTTTCTTGCCATTTCCCCCGATCTTGGTGCTAATCTAGCCCAGGTTCGGCCTGCGATTTTAATGACATCGTCGGCCCCTCCTGCTAAGGGCTAGCTGACACCTTCTTTTCCCCAACCGTGCACCATTCGGTTACTGCTCTACTCCACCCGTTGCCCACCACCTGCCAAATGTCCTTCCTGCCCAAGCCCATTTGAATATAATTACAACACAAAAGCCGCAGCTTACAGTGATGCAGTAGGGCTAACTTATGGCCACTTCACTCAGCTCGCTCAGTTCTTACCTCGATTCGATGTATCTTCGACATTCTAACCGGTTTACCTACCTAAAACTTAGATAGATAGATAATATTCTTTATAGTACACCAAAAAAAAAGTATCGGCCTTATCGCCAAGGGCGATTTCTTCCAGGTATAGGATGGACATTGTTAGATATTTTGTGACGAAACATAAAGCGGACTAATACCACCTAATACTGAGCTGCGCTCCAAAACTAAAGTTATAGATGTGGAAAAAAAGGCTGCCAGCCTGAAGTGGAACTGGGCGGGCCACGTCAACCGTATGCACGAGGATCGTTGGGCGAAAATCTCGACACTGTGGGTGCCAGAAGATGGACGACGTTGCTCGGGCCGTCCCCGAAAGAGATGGCGGGATGACCTGGACGCCTACCACAAGAGTTGGCTGGAGACCGCAGGCGACAAGGAAGTATGGAAAGATTTGGGGGAGGCCTTTGCCCAGCAGTGGGACAGTACAGGCTAATAAAAAAAAATTGGTGTAGAGGACTTGGTCCAAGTTTGCACTCGATTTAGCTCGGTCGTTGACGGGACCGATTCCCATGCTGCTATTTGTGCTCAGTGAAATACATTTTTGTTTCGATGTCACTTTTGAAAATAATATATAGGTACCTACCTAATACCGCTTACGCCTGTGGGAACTTAATAAACCTTCTTCTTTAATCTATTAAATCATTATTAAAAACACATAAAAACAACATCAAAGAACCAGACTACAGAAACACTGCCCGAACTGACTGAATGTTATGTGGAATTCAACCCTTAATTACTAGAACTCAATTGTGACCATCCTTGCTCTTAAAAATTAGCTTTATGCCTCATTACATGAACGGAAAGCAGGTAGGTATACCAAAAAATGTGTCTCCAATTATCTACGACCATGAAATGTCAAAATAATGTTATGCTAACCATCCCACGGTCTATTGTGTACCTGTGCCTCGACGTTATTGTTGAAACAGGATGTCAAAATAAAACGGCCAATCTCAGTCATCATTATTATTTAATGAATCTGTTATTTACAAAAGATTTCGGTGGACTTTTCAACAATAAGCATCGCATCATGTAACGTTAACGCAAGAAAGCCGTGCGCTAGGTTCCTTTTAAAAAACTTTAAATGACTTACATTTTAACTGCTCATAAGAAACAATCATAATTTTTTAACAAACATAGGTCATACCTATTTACTGTTTTAGGACAATCTTTCCATAAACAGTTAAAATGGTTAACACATTTTCATAATACATCGTAAGAGCTGTTTACATAATTATAACACGATAAATAAAACTAAGAATAATCATTTTCATTATTTAATAATATTATAATTAATAATTTAATGCATGCGCTCAATCAAAACAATTTGAACTAATACAAGTCACAATCAACCAATAAGTAAACAGCTCGTTAACATTTTTAATGAAACACAAACAATACTTTGAGCCAATACTGAGTAGTACATACAATGTAGGTAAACAAAATCATATTTAGACATTCATACAAATGGCAATGTTATGTGCTTCTATGTGCTTTAATTCAATACATAAAAATTGCCTCTAAAAATAATCATGAGATATTAATAATTCATGATTGTTTTCAATATGGTCGTAGAAGTCGGACCAAAATATGTCGTAGACAACATGATTTATAAATATAATAAATCGCATCGATCTGACGAACACCCCAATGTTACGTCCCACGCGGTTCACTAGTAGCTTCCTCCATTCGAATCCTAAATCATTTTTAATCTTAAAAACATAATAACACTTTTGGTTTTTACATAAAGCTATATAACAACAGTAACATTAATCCATATTTTCTGAATATTTCTTAATACGTTCTATACACTTTGTAACTTCATATCAGATTACATTAAACCTTACTAACGAAATTCATTAAAAATTATCATATACTTATAGGCATACAATACAGGTTGTTAAAAAAGAAATATATTCAATATATTTTTCGTGTTTATCACATAATACCTACTCCTAACACCTAAGTTTCATTCACATTCCTAATGATAAAGTACAACTATGGCTTAAAGCTAAATTATGCAGTTTATTGACAAAAAATATCTATGACAAAAATATATATCTATAGTAGTTCAGATATATACACACTAATGTGGCAAGTACATGAAGCCTATATTTGACAACACCTAACAATCAAAGTTTGGTATTGAATGGTGCACATAAAATTGACTGCGTTACATTTCTTCCACCACTAGTAAACTCACTTAATATTAGCGTATTTACATAAATGTGTTGTTCGTTACAATGGCACTAAAGACAGAGTTCTACACAATGTCAAGGATTACATAGAGTGAGTCATCGTCGCCCTCAAGTTGTACTTTAATGCCTAAAAGTGTTCTCTGGAGATTTATAAAATGTATGCCGACACTCGTTTTAAATATCTCTCTCGTAGTGGCTGAGACGTTCAGAAAAAGCTAAGCTCGAAAAGGTAACGTACTCTAGCAAGTTTAAAGGCGAATGCTACTCTAACAAGGTAAACACACATTATAAAACATATTAATAGTTTTAGTCGTATAATTGATAGCTCTCCTCAAAACTGGAACACGACATGCGTAGTGAATATCAAGCAAGTCTCCAAAATTCTTATCGGACTACCGATATCGTTCAGTCCACGTTAGACGTAAAAGTCTCAAAATGTTAAGCCGTTTGTACCACACCACGAAAATACATTGTTTAAGTATTCCTCTTCGTTACCTACTGAAACATATATTTACAACTGTGCAATTATTTACATTGTGTTGAGTGTAAACATTTGATTGATTCAACGCTTTCTACAATGAAACATGAATAGATTTAGACCTGAGAGATATCTTATTGTCAATTTAGAATCTGAAATCAATCCTGCATGATATGCGTTTGTATAGAAGATGAAGAGTTCTACAATTCTATGTTTTTTCTAAGTACTTAACTGCCTATAAGTACTAATTTATTGCTGACATTAGACATCATGGACTTTTTCAGTATGTGTTCACAGTTTGCAGCGCTTGAGTATTAGTTATTGTTTGTTATAACATCGATAGTGTTGACGCTAGCACCACGACAATTATATGGCACATTGGAATATAGGACCTTACACATCCTCCCGTCTAATTTCAAAATGCAAAGCGAATATACGCTTTATTGCTTGCACTCAATTCCAGTATTTTATGTCATTAACTTATGGTAACCTCGTAGATATAAATCTTCACTTTGAAGTATTTTTTTTGTGTTTTATTTTTATTACAACAAAATGAATCATTTTCCAATGTTTATATTGACTTAATATTTAATAGCACTGTACATTACATTCAGAAAATAATTCATTTCGTCGACTCCCTTTTCATTATAATCGTATATATTACGAAATAATAATTAATAAATATCTAAATGGATTTCAAGAAACCTTTATCACAGCGTCCCCAGTGTAATGAGATCGTAGAATTTGTTTAAAATCACCGGAGAATAGAAAGGGTTCGTGAAATCTAATCGTATATCAAATGACCTATAATTTTGTTATACGCCCAATGTTCCGAGGTAGAATATCGTCGGCTAATGCGAGACGCTTCGTGTACATCACTATGTTTCCACGGTTTGGTAACACAAACCGACATAATGATGTAAATATATTACTTTTACTGTGTGTTCGGTGCACATCAGGATAATAATCTTGTATGTTGCCGTTATTTGATGTTCAAAACAGATCTTCAGTTTTAGTAGTCAATTGTTAGTAAATTGACAGAATTGATTATATACGTGGTTTATATTAAGCAAATATTACTCTTTTCTAATACATCAACTGAACCATAAGTAATTTCGCTGAATCCTTTTTTCTTTTCACATCTTTGATAAAGGACGTGCCGAAAAACAGATAACTAGCGGTTAACTTGTTGAAGTTCAGCTAACGTTTACAGAAATCGCTAGATTGTTAAGTCAAATATGAGTTTAATAACTACTGCACTTAGTATATAAAGTTGAGCTACTCGATTAGCCGATAAACTTTTACAAACGCAATACTACCGATCCACAAGAATCGTGCCTTCGGTCATTATTCATTAGTCTTATTAATAGTAATCAGTACTCGCGCCGAAAAAGAGACAACGGATGTGTAAAATAGATGGACGAAGCGAGATAGATGATGCAGTATAAGTGGCGGTTTGGGAGTACTGTCGACGGTCGACGTCAGTACTAGGGTCATAGAGCGTTCAAACAAAAAAGTCACTGCCATCGAAATGCGCGATCTAGAACGCCGCTTACCACGGTCGCGTGGCACCTTCGAAGGTGCCCTAACTGGCGGTGAAACCTAAAAGGTGCCACGCGAGTCCGTCCGCACATCCACCACGAACCGTAGGAAGCCGGCTTTACGAGAAAAAATTAAACTTATTGTGCCACTCGCTAAAACGTTGGCGGCATGTCGACTTTAGTGTGTGTAAGTTTTATTTAACTCTACAACCCTCACAAATATTTATGTAATGGATGTACATATCTAGTTTAATTTATTAAAAATAAAGGTAAAATATTTTTTATTAGCCTCGACGTTTCGGCGTGGGTTATACCAGCCCTGGTCATACACTGACCATTACATGAAAAAGCCCCTTACATAAATAATTGTATCTTATCTACCCTACCGCCACTAAGTAACCTTTCCGATCCGGACATATCATTATATAGAATAGCTAAAGATTTTAATTCACAAACAGTCAGTGGCAAATCTAGGATTTTGTTTGGGGGTGGCAGGCAGTCTTATTTTTATTGGGCTTTTTATTGGCTAATTTTCATTGAGGGACTTTATTTATTGGGAGGCTTGTGAAGTAAGGCCTTCTAAAGGGCAACCCTAAAAAGTCAGTTGCCCTAGACAGGAAAACAAAACATTTGGAAAGGGCGAACCTCCTAGGATCTAATCCTTTGGATTTGCCACTTTTAACAATTACTGACCGATATCTGACCGTGTGAGCGATTTTTGTGGATGTACATATGCACATCTAATACTATATAGTATTAGATGTACATAGGGAAAGTGTGTTCTAATATCTAATACTATATACGAGTAGTATTAGATATTAGAGCACACTTTCCCTCTGCGGCTGGTGCGCGTCGGTGGGCGAGGGCGAGGGAGGGTCGGAGGGCGAGGCGGCGGTGCGCGTGATGGCGGGCGCGCGCCCCGCCAGCGCTCCCATGGTGATGGGAGTGTCGTCCGGGTCCTCCTCGTCACCCTCCTCTAGGTCCTCGTCGATCGGGGTTAATATGTCCGTGTTGGGGTGGACCTCCTCTTGTTTCCTGTTGAGTGGGTACATTGCATCCGTTAGTTGTGTGTTTGTTAAGTCATAAATAGGTTGTACAAATATTAATGTAAATTGGATAAGTACATTGATGACATTTTAACAAGTATGTTCGGGTACTCGTACTTGGGTATCCCACCACCCGCAACAAATAGGTACATAGTTGTGTAGTGTTCATGATTTATTTAATACGCTAAGTATCAAATTATATTTAAGTAAAAGATTTTGTAGTGAACAAACTCCCGCAAGATGGGTCGACGATCTGGTTAAGATCGCGGGAAACGGATGGATGCGGGCGGCTCAAAATCGGTCTGTGTGGAGAACCTTGCGGGAGGCCTATGTCCAGCAGTGGACGTCTCTGGGCTGACATGATGAAAAGATTTTGTATCACCGGAATTAAAAGCGACATAGTGCTTTTTCGCACGTAAGCAAAATAGAGAGTTAAACGGCGCTCAGTTTGTATGCGTTTGCGTACGAATTTTACTTATGTATACGTACAAACACGTACCTACTTGCGAATATACATATATATACCATATACATACCTTTACCATAATTTCGACCGCAGAAGTACTATGAGAGTGCTCGATATGTAACCACAGACATAAGCCACAATGTACTGTACCGGTAGTCTTTCGAGTACATACCACCCTGCGCTTGAAAACATGGTGGACGGTGGCCTTACCCTTCTCGTAATGAGAAGGAGTCTATGCCCAGTAGCGACACAAATTATAAACAAGACCGATGACGATGTATCTGAATGCTTTTTAGTAGACAAAATACCTATACATATCGCGTATCATTCCCGGTGCCGGCAAGACACGCACAAAAGCTAGTTTACAATAACCTAAAATTACATACATCATCATAATCATCATCAGCCTGCACTGCTGGATATAGGCCTCTCCAATGGCACGCCACTGAGCCCGATTTTCGGCTCTTCGTGTCCAGCCGCTGCCAGCCACTTTGCGTATATCGTCACTCCACCTAGCAGGAGGGCGTCCTACACTACGTTTGCGCGCGGCGAGGTCTCCACTCTACAATACGACTACTCCAACGGTTATCGGTTCTTCGACAAATGTGGCCGGCCCACTGCCACTTCAGCTTGCTAATTCTTTGAGCTATGTCGATGGTTCTCTGTCGGATCACTTGATAGCGATTTCGATCCTTCAGAGAAACTCCGAGCATGGCCCTCTCCATAGCTCGCTGAGCGACATTAAATTGGTGGACTAGTCGCACTCGTTGAAGACCTTTGTCTTAAGGCTTTGCGGTAGGGGTAAGGAAAAGACTTGACGGAGTTGTCTATATGCTGCCCAGCCCAGCCGTATTCTTCTGCCAGCCTCCTCCTTCTCGAAGTTGTTTCTACCCAACTGCAAGGTTTGCCCAAGGTAGACGTACTCCTGAACAACTTCGAGAGGGACCCCATTTAGAGTAATCAGTTCCGGAGATACATGTTCATTGAACATTATATTGGTTTTTTCCAAGTTCATCTGGAGACCGATGAAGATATTGTCTGCAAATCCTAGGTGTGAGAGGTACTCGCCGTTTATGTTAATACCGCGTCCTTTACAGTACAGCGACTTGAACATATCCTCCATTGCATTTGTGAACAATTTGGGGGAGATAACATCCCCTTGTCTCACACCTCGATGCAGGTGGGTAGGTCCAGACTGCTGGTTCTGTACTTGGACGGTCATAGTCGCGGCGTCATACAGACTTCTCAGCACTTGGACATATCGCCAATCGACTTGGCACCGTTGCAAGGACTCCAGAAGAGACAAGGTTTCAATGAAGTCAAAGGCTTTCCTATAGTCCACAAACGCTAAGCACAGGGGCTGATTATACTCCTCTGTCTTCTGTATAATCTGCCGCACTGTGTGTATGTGGTCTATGGTGCCATATCTTACTTGAAAACCGGCCTGTTCCCTTGAGAACAGGTTATGGATGTGGTTCAAGAGCGAGATAGGACGATACTTCTTCAAAAAAAATTTTTAATTACACACAACAATCCAGAATTTAGATTTAGTGGTTTGAACACCGTGAAGGGAGAGTTTATCCGGGGAAATACTAAAAAGTTATTTGTTTGACAGAAAACAGATGCTTTTAGGGTGTTGAGCCCATAGACACAGTACACTAAGAACAGTAGTTTATGTAAGGCCGCTCGGCGAGTTATTAACCTACTTTTGCGTTGGCGTTTAGACCATAAAGTGACAATAATTTTTGAGCATGTTCGTATTCACGATCAAAAATTAATTTGAATGCGATAAATCTGCGCTAAACAATGAGAGCAGGCGAATGCGAGCGGGCGTACAGCATACCTACTTCAATGTGCGATCACACTAACATTTCTGCTCGCGCTCGACACCGTATGGTCTCGTATGTTATGCGCGTGCGTATACAGCGTCCGATACGTACACACACATACAACCCAACAGCGGCAAGTTTATGTGAAGATGACCTACTGTTGTAGTGAAAGAAGCGTCTCTAGTAACACATACCTGCGGAACAGCGGCGCGGCGAACGACGTGAGCGTACTGGCGAGGAAGAACGCCGCCGCCATGTAGAACGACGCGTCGTAGTTCTTTGTGGCGTCGTACACCGCGCCCGCCAGCGGGGACCCCACCATCGCGGCGGCACCGCGGAACAGGATCAGCAGACCGAACGCGTTCGTCAGCTTGTCTAGGCCCAGTAGGTCCACCAGGATGATCGAGGTTAGCGAGATGTAGCCCGCTGTGGATGGAAAATATTGTATTGATATTATTTTTGATACCATCAGTTATCTTCTTGGGTTTACGCGAAGTTTACACATTGAAATTAAACTATAGTTGCCGGATTTCTCTTTTTACTGAGTTATTATATTAAAACATGTTTTTTATTAAAAAAAATATATATATGTTTTGTATGTATGTATATTATGCCTACGTACAGTATACCTATACGGTTGTTATGTTTATTTTGATCATGTTTCATATGGTCAAAATCGTATTTTCGACAGCTCCAGACCGTGCATAGAAAACAAAAGCTCTGGACAGTTTGTACTTACAAATAGCGATTCCAAAGGCGATGGCTATCGCTACATATGATGCGTAGGAGTAGGCAAAGGGAGTCAGGCCCACGGAAATCTGAAACATAATTTATTTCACGTTACTATTCTATTTAGTAGTTATAGTTATTCAAATGCCATAATACTATATAGAACCCGTTAATTCTAAAGAAGATTCTTCTTTCTTTTTGATAACTCTAGCACTAGATTATAACTCCTGGGGTCTTTACAAATATTACAAAGAATACCCAGGCTCTAAACAACAATTTCAGAAACACACGGTGATTGCATGGTAGCCACAACACTTTCGGTAGTGCTAAACGGTGAGCATCCTAGCAGCCAGATAAATAATTATGTTGATACTATGAAGGCCCAGTTCCACCACCCATGGGTGGGGAACCATGTTCCAGATAAATTCAAAACTGGAACGAAATCTGTATGCTACTTGACAAATTATTTTAACAGGCACTCAAACAGCGGTAAAGCTAGCCATAAACAATATGTGCACGTGTCTCTTACCGTGGCAATAACAAGGCAGACATTATTGAGCAGTAGCGAGTCCATCCAGGGGAAGTCGGCCACCCACCCGCACGCGATACGACCGAACGTGTTCGTGATGCCGATGATCGACAGCAGGAACGACGCTTGCGCCGGGTCCACTCCCTGGAAATTTATTGAAAAGGTATAAAATAGAAACACTGGGCCTTTAAAGCAATTTATATGAATTTATAGCGACTCTAGCGAAGTCACAATCGTATATGGAATTACTGCGCATCATTATCATTGCTTTTTTGAGAAGATACATCTCGTACAAAGAATATTTCATTGGTGAGGCATTTTCAAACATTAAATTAACACCCAAAAACAGGGCAAATAGATCCCACAAAGTTTTGTCCTGTATAGTAATGGGACCTGCAACAGATCGGCACACTGGCTTAGCCGCTAAGTAATTAATTAATTAGTAGGTAATTACGCTATGTAGTATATACGTCACCTGTGCAACGCTGATGAGCGTGAATATGGCGGACTATTTACACTAAGTGTGGTGGCGTCCACGATATACACGAAGGGCACGTAGAGCCCCGCCATGCCGAACACGTTGGACACGCCGATGAGCGTGAACATGGTGGTAGTACTTACACTAAGTGTGGCGGCGTCCACGATATACACGAAGGGCACGTAGAGCCCCGCCATGCCGAACACGTTGGACACGCCGATGAGCGTGAACATGGTGGTAGTACTTACACTAAGTGTGGCGGCGTCCACGATATACACGAAGGGCACGTAGAGCCCCGCCATGCCGAACACGTTGGACACGCCGATGAGCATGAAGGCGGGGTCACGCAGTAAGCTCACGTCTAACATCGACGACAGCGCCGACTTGAATGAGCTTGGCAGTTTCAGGCACGGGCACAGGTCGTATTCTGTAATATGTTTTGTTTTATCTTAATATTTTCGTCCACTTTAACACTTGAAACGGAATATAACTTTATTGCAATCATACAATAAATACATTATGTTAAAACGAATCATAAATAACTATTAGTCAACCATGTTTTAAGGTCTTTCTAATGCCGACTAACATTTCCTTGCTTTTAAATTACTGAATAATATTTTATCTTTGTCGTCGGATGTATAATACTAAGAGATAGTATACGCGTTGCAAAAGATGTTAAGTCAGTACATAGTAGTAACATCTTCATGTAACCTGTCAAGACAATTCATGAACATTTTTCTTATATTTCACACATCAATGAAAAATGGTAAAAATCATTTACTTACGTTCTTGCCTTTCCAAGTCACCAGTCTGTCTGCTTTGGGGCAAACTCAGTACGGAGTTCCTGTATCCTTGCAAGGACTTTTGGCTCTGGTATTGAGGCAAATTGAGCACAGAGCCAGAGTAGAAGATGTCTTTACGAGACATGGGGCGAACCATTCTAGAGGGCTCTCTTGGACCGGAAACGGATAGTTTTGAGTTGTACATCATGCTTTCTGTGTCTCCCTGAAATAATATTAAAGAATATTCCGTCAAAATATTGTAGTCTCTATTTCTATTACAAAAGTGTGTCTTATTCCGATATCATATTGTATTTCAAACGGTCCTAAGATGAAATTTTATAGACATTCTAGAATTATAGATGGAATGCCCCATTATGCAAGCACGCCAACGGTACAGCTCCAACCCAGCTAATAACCTGTCATCCGATTTTGATGATTAACCGCTGAATTCAATATACGATCTAACCATTTTTTTAGATTTCAGATTCGTTTTTGACATAAGCTCCATACAAAATATGTCAAACACGAATCTCGAATCTCAAAATCCATGGATAGATTGAATATTGAAACGAGCCGTAAATCATATACTGTATCGTCAGTACAAAAGCTATCGACAGGTTGTTACCGCTACCGCAGCAATGGAGACAGCCTAGTGCTGCAGGTTTGTCTTTACTAAGCTTTCAGTAAATTACGAATACATAGGTACAGTTTTTGCGTTGTGCATAAACATCTAGTCAATACAACAAAATATCCCATTGCTTAAAATTAATTACCATCTTATAATCGATTGCTTGACAAGTTGACATTCGTAATACACTGATACAATAAAAGTTGAAGATACGATTTATCACAAAGGGAACCACTACAACGGAATGAATTTTCCGAGTGCATTTCTCAGAATCTAATGTTCCTTAAACGCTAACAATATTGAATAATTCGGAGCACGTGTTGTTATGCGTGCCGAATTAAACGATCATTACAATAAACAACTTTATTGTACTTACTATACATGTATTTAATTTAGATATCGATGCCTGACGGCCAAAAGAGGCTAACCGCCACTTTACAAACTTTACAGGAGAGTAGTTTAAAGTTCAAAATAAGTGAAAAAAAATCATAGAAAATTTTCTGTACGTTCCAAAAGATCCAAAATTTAACCATATAGTTTTTGATTAGGTCTCTACGAAATGACATTGTTAATTAAAACAAAATACACGCCTAACACTATTTACTGTCGCTTACCCTCAAATGGACCTAATTATACTAACAGGAAAAAACGTCGTAAATGAAAACAACTCAATTAATGAGTTCCAACCCAAATGATTTAACTGCACCATTTATTTTATTTCTGTTGAAGAAAAAGAGCATACCTGTGCTTTTTCTGTCCATCAAGTGGAGCCAATATGACATAACCGGCTATTGGTTAACGGCAGAAGAACAAGGAATTTGTAATAAGTTAATTATCTATAAAAAATACAATAAGCTCTTTTATACAACGCGAAAGCACATTGTGATTAATTCTTATAAAATTATAAATACATTTTTACATACATACATTAGACTTTTATAAGTTTTTAAACTGGCCGAAAAGAATCGAACCGACTAAGGTATGAATTAAAAAAAGTTAGATTGTGCTTAATCAGTCTTTATTTTAGAAAATTGAACAAAACAATTGTTAGGTACTCAATGTAAGTTAGTCTTGCATTATACATTCAAGCTGACATTATAGGTTTGACAAAAAATATAAACTTAAAATTTCGTACCTAAGGACCACTTTTTAACCGACTTCAAAAAAAAGGAGGTTCTCAGTTTGACCTGTATGTATGTATGTATGTATGTTTGTCCGCGATTATCTCGCGTTTGGCTGAACCGATTTTGATGCGGTTTTCAGAAAAGTATTTGTTACACTTAGGAGAAGGTTTTAAGCCCTTAACCGACTTCAAAAAAGAAGGTTCTGAGTTTGACCCGTATATAAGTAAGTTTGCCCACGATTAACTCGAGTTTGGCTGAAAAGTATTTGTTACACTTAGGAGAAAGTTTTAGTATTTTAACCGACTTCAAAAAAGAAGGTTCTCAGTTTGACCCGTATACATAGGTATATTGGTTCTTAGTATGTTTGTATGTATTATGTGTGTGTGTTTGTACGTGTGTACATGTGAGCGCGCGCGCGCGCGCTCGTGTGTGTGTGTGTGTGTGTGTGTGTGTACGAGTGTGTGTGTGTGAGTTTACGTGTCTATGTCGCTGCGATTAAAAACAAAGAAAGTTGGTGAGAATTAAGGCTCTGTTGTCGTGGGGATGGTTGAGTAATTTGTTCTAGACAATATCACTTAAAGCCATGCATTTTAGGGATTTAACCCGACTCAAGGCAACATAGCATTGGCCTTTAGCAAAGATTTTAGGCCCTAGGTCGATTACCGCGGCACTAAGTGTACATCCTTGCAACTTGTGTACCGTCATAGCCCAACTCAATTTGACTGGCAACATCCGACTCTCGATATCACCATAACCGCGATTGCCTTGATAGGTCGCTGTCACTGGAGCTATGGAAATATAAAATAATATCAAAATGGCATCAGGCAGTTCACCTGGCTCAAATTGATCTCTTCTTAGTGTCGGACATTTAAATCCTTTAGGAACACCCATTGCCCCATTCGCTAAGCCATCCGTTATTGACATATTTCTCCGGAGCATAATACGAGAGCTCACAGCCAATTCAATTGTATTTACAAGTCCGCCGCATTTGTTTGGATCAGCCGGAGCAGCATTTGTGGACGGCGTCCTTCCGTATGTGGCTGATTCCCTAGACTCATCTCTCTCTTGCAGCATCAAGCCTAAGCCCATAGGCACACAGAATAAAAGTACCTACTAGACTAGACTGATACCAGCAGAAAACTTATCACTAAAATAATTGAAGAATCTATCTATAAACAAACTATTAATTAGCCCAAAACTAAAAGTAAATGGAGTATCTATCACTAAAAAGTATGAAATAAAATAATAAGAAAAAAAAACGAAAATGAAAACTTAAAAATCTCAACAAAAATGTTAACTAAGTACGTATTTAGCTTCTTTTTAAAAAAAAGAGAACCGCCTTCAATAAATCGACCCACTGAAAAGTGCGAAATAATTTTTACATACGCTACCCCTAATCCTTTCAAATTTCCTTTCGAATTTCTCCCGAAAACTAATTACTAAATTAAACTAAATACTTAGTTTTTGAAGTCGGTGCCAAACCAACAAAAACAAAAAGAATACTGGCAAACAGAGAAAATAATACGACGAATGTATCAAATCAATAAAGCCTAAAAAAATGCGCTGGTTTGGAAAGGATGACGCCAAACAATAGGATTTTAGAGGGATTTGGTTTGGCACTGACTTCAAAAACTAAGTATTTAGTTTAATTTAGTAATTAGTTTTCGGGAGAAATTCGAAAGGAAATTTGAAAGGATTAGGGGTAGCGTATGTAAAAATTATTTCGCACTTTTCAGTGGGTCGATTTTTTGAAGGCGGTTCTCTTTGTTTTAAAAAGAAGCTAAATACGTACTTAGTTAACATTTTTGTTGCGATTTTTAAGATTTCATTTTCGTTTTTTTTCTTATTATTTTTAGGTATGACGGCGTTTAGTCCTCGTCGTCCGCATGCCCGCGTCTGCAGTTGCCGTAAATCGCCTCGCGACGTCCGTTGCCGGGGGAGTCTTCCACAGCAAAGAAACTACCTAAAACAACCGTGTCCGGTGAAGACATGCGTCATGCGGAAGGTGAGAACACCGTGGCGGCCTCCAGCCACTCCACAAAGAGGGTTCTTACTATCGCTTTTGCCGTGTATCCATTCATTCGCTCTCACCCATTCATTCAATCAATCGATAAAACAATGATGATGACACATGTTAAATCAGACACGGTGGCAAATCTTGAGGCAGAATAACAATTTGCAAAAGAGGGACCTACTACCGTGCGCTAATATATGTGCAAAAAACAACGTGCAGTTATTATTCACTCACTCTCATAGTCCCATAGGCAATTCTACACAACAGAGTCATATCAGTCGCAGGATTAACTCTTGACTGTTACTGAGAATTCATAAAAAAATCCAATAATTCCTTGATGGCCTAACCTGGGATTCGAACCCTTAATTATGATCCTAAGCCAGGCAAGCCAACAAAAACTCTGTAGGTACTTATTTAACCATTCAGTCTTGTCTGAACAAGATAGCAAAATAATGACTTCTTACCTTTAAAACTTAAAATAACTAATTAGAATACACAATTATAGATGCATATAAAAGTCTATTAAAATAATCTTACCGTTTTATTTCCTTCAAAAAAACTTCGCGCCATACTGACTCGCAAGCAAGGAGGCGCTTACGCCGCGGTGAATGTTCGCTGTGCAACGCTAACGACATTTTGTTTGAACGAAAGAGTGAGCTAACCGACGCTGTTTGTCATTCTTCTGTAAGCTAAGCGCCAAACCTTTGATTTACCTTGTTATCTAACCAACATACCAGATATTTTTTTTGGGGAGGGAAAAAAAGGGTAAGCGACAATGTAAACTAATGTCTAGTTTGGATGATTTATCCTAAGCGCCTTTGATGATTGATTTGGTGACTAGGGAAAATAAAAATAGGCGCCAAATAAAGTCACGGAAATGAGACCTAAATGTAATAAATGACATATATTTTATCCAAAGAAACTGCCCTAATATCCTAACCGAAAGTTTGGTACACAAAGATTCAAGTAAAATTGGATTAATGTATTTTTTACAAAAAAATATTTACAGCCCAAACTACTTAACGTTCAAGTAAAGAAAAAACTATTCAAAGCCAAAATTGCTTATCTCACAGTTTTGAAATATTATTTTTATCCAACCACCATAATACAAAATACACCAAAAATAACTGTCGTTTATGACGAAAAACTAAGTGTTAGAACCACAATTCCTTTACCGCCTAAGCGACAAAAAGTTTGTCCTAGAGCCACGAAACTTAGACCATTAGACGCAGAAAAAAAAGCCGATTCTAACGATATATATAAGTCGATTTCGCAAAAAATGTCGCTTACCCCCTTTTGGCCGGAAGGCATCGATATGTATTGAATCGTTGTCAACAACACCGAGTGTCAGTGGCGTAGCGTGGGGGGGGCCGGGGGGGCCATGGCCCCGGGCGGCACATTTAAGGGGGCGGCAAAAGACGCCGCAAAAATAAAATGTAATACTTGGCGCGCGCACTGACACGATCCCAGTAGGACCGTTCGGCGGCGCGGGCGCAGTAGAAAGAACACCAATCGAATTATATTAATTGATAAATCCATATATCAGGGCCGAGCCACCCTTGTGTGCGATGTGTGCCGCCCCTATTGCCATGACGCAACTGGCGCATATAGGCACCAGAGCAATAGGGGCGACGCGTGCCAGATAAAATAATATAACATAATCTTTATAGTTGAATAGGTAAGAAAGCAGGTACAGGTCTCCTAAGTCACACCTGCGGTTTAACTATACTCTATTTGAACTTTTAATATTTACGATATTTGCTGATTTCACATACTACAAACGCCTTCTGCAAATTTTTGGACGCAACAGCCCCAATTCCCGGCAGCGTCGTTATTCCCGGCTAAGGACGTGGTGGCGGTGGCAGTGCATGTGTTCTGTAAGACTATCGGGCTACGGCTAACGGCAGGCTACCAAAATCAATTATACAGTATACCTTGCGTCTTACAACGAACATAATCTACGGAAAAAGAACACCTCGCCGAGCTCAAGGTAGAATTAAATCACATAATGTGGCACATATGGGGTTATCAGAAGTCCGATGACAGGGGGAGGACATGGTAACTCTAGAGTCAGGTGACTTTTGCTACCATCGAGAAGGCGTCTACTCTTCGGGTGGCGTCGGTCTCCTGGTCAGGAGGAACAGTTTGTGGAAGTCGGTAGCGTACCTAGTCGTAAACTCACCAATAGGGGCGGTCTAAAGGTGATGATTCAAGTATATGCGCGCAACTCAACTAACCCTTACGAGATGGTTGAGGCCATTTACCAGGACTGTCCAGGACACTGTTAAGGCAATACCTAGTAAAACCAAAGCTCTGTACTTCAACGCGAAAGTGGAAGTATAAGAACGCGGTGAAATGAAAATCGGAGGCCACGGCGGCGCGGCGGCGTGGGGCACGAGAATCATATGGCCGAATGCTAGTTAAGTGCCTCGTAGCAGAGGGCCTTTTCCTATGAACTCCTTTTGTAAGAAGAAGCCTCACAGGAAGTGGACGCCAAGACGCCAGTGGTGGCCAAGTCAAGACGGACCGCAACCACATACTTAAAGACGGTGATCAATACAATAAACACCTGAAGCGATCACCGACGAGTACGAGGCTCTCTTAATATAAAATATAAACCTCAGAACTGAAAGGGCCCAGTCAATTAAGCCTACTCTCAGACTTACGTTGCTCATCCCACCGACAGCATTAAGGAGTAGACGGCCACAGTGGTCACGGTACTAGGAGATTCGTGTCGAAAGATCTGCTCCACATAGAGAAAAGTCTAAATTGCCAGCCGAGAAACAAGTAGTCTAAACTGCTAGCCGAGACTCTCGAACTGATGAGGAAAAGACGCGCGCGGGATGCCATCCTGTCAACTGTCTTCGCCGGAAGGACAGGTCGTAAAACGACAAATACAAAATCTTACGCAACGAGACCTACGCTACGACGCATTAACACTCGGCCATCGAGGCTGCGATCGAGAAAACCCCGGGGATCATAAGTCTTCGCTCTGCAGTTGAGGCGACACAATCAAACGACACTACAATCGTGGATGGCTGCATCGTGAACTCAAAGTTCGAGATTCTCGAAGACGTTGAAAGGTTTTATCGACACTTGTTTACTTCGCGGGCAGACCGACGACCACAGTGCTCTACGGACGCACCACTACACCGAAGCCGTCCCGAATGTCGAACAGTGTGAGGTGTGGACGCATGTGGTCGGCTCTTAAAAACAACAAAGCATCTAGTGATGACGGAAATTCATCGACATTTAACTTATTAAAATCCTTTAAGCCAGCTATACATATATTGCAGCAGAGAAACGGCCGCCACGCTGCCGTGCGCGACTCATTTTTCTTCTTCGTGTCAATGGTTTCAGCTTGAATTGACCTTGACCAATGAAAATGTGGTGAGCTGCTTGCCCGAGCACCTGCACTGTGTCTGAGCTCTAGGAGGCCACTCCTAACGCGACCCATTAACACCGCTGAGAGCTGCCACATTTTGCCCTAAAATTATTATACTGTATGCTCTATGAAATTCGTGCAAGTGAGACGAATCAAATGACAACATTTTTTTTTAATCCTTAAAGCCGTTCAGTGTGTAAAGCCAAACTAAAAGACATACTAATAAACATACAAACATACCAAACCCGAAAAACGGTATACTTTCACAGAGACATTGGGGTAAAAAGGGGGCGGCGAATTGCCGAACGGCCCCGGGCGGCAGAAACCCACGCTACGCCACTGCCGAGTGTGTTTAGCTGAGAACATTGCGGTATAAATAAAATCATCTAACGAATAACAACACTATTGTTTCATAACAATTGACCAAGTTTAACGGCTCATAAACTAAAACACCAATATGTTTTGTACTAAATAATGCTTGTGGAATGATTGATGGCATTCTGTTGGTAATGACTCGAATATTTTAAAAGTTTTTCGCAAATATTAGCAATATGGTTGAAGCGACAATGCGTGTTGGATGTCAGCCAGTGTTGTTGGGGGACATTTGGCAGGGATCGTGGCAAAAGTTCAAGGGCACGTGATAAAGTTCTATGGCGCACAGAACACACGGATGTGTCAGTACAGACGCCCTTGACTACAAATTTATTTATTGTCATATGAAAACTGGGTCAATTGGTTTGAACTAAATACAATTTCAACACAGGCATTTGGTTGTGTATGTTTACATGAATTAATGTTATTTAGTGTTTGTAAGTACATACTTACAGCAAGTAGACGATTGCTGTACCACATTGAAACGTAACGTCGGGTATTACAGCACACTCGGTACAAGTAAATATTGCCCAGAGGAATACTCAATGAGTCGAGTAGGAACCAAATCTTACATCATTTGTTGCAGCATAGTGACAATTCTGTCAATCAACTAATTATAGTATATGTTACAGCCAAAGTAATAAATCCAGATATTATTTATACTATCTAGAGATTATATATAATATCTATAGTCATAATATGTGTCTGTAACTTTTGGAATCAATAAAGAATAATTATTATAATTATTATTAATTTGGACAAAGTAATAATTGACACCGAATTAATCACATTACCTAGCTACATTATATAACACCTTAGTACTCTTGGATGAAGTAATGTAATAAGTGAAATTATGCTTGTAAAGTAGTTTTAATAAGTTCTCTGCTAGATATCAATATGTTAACTGGCCGATTAAGGAGAACCATTTGAATAGGTTATGTTAGGTTTTCTTGTGACCCTGCACCTTAAAAATTAAATAGGACCCCTGCGAAGCAGGGCTCCATGAACTTAGGCTTTTAATCTTCATCTCCTGAATCCATATTTCATTATAACTTAAGGCTTGGTGATCACGCCACGCTGTATCGAAATGGTAAGGCAAGTAATTCGTATCGTATTATTCCTTTGACTCCTTTGGTCTGCCTTTATGAATAACATCCACATGAAGTGATCAACAAATTGTCTAGGCAATTTAGTAACTATATAATATATTGACTAGTCATCTTCTTAATATATAAAATCCTTGCGTTACTGACTGACTGACAGACACGCTACAGCCAAAACTATTGGGCGCAGGAAGCTGAAATTTGGCATGTATGTTCCTTGTGGACCGTAAGGGTGCACTAAGAAGGGATTTCCCGAAATTCCCACGGGATCGGCCAAAACGGGTAAATTAAAAAAAAAATGTAGGCGCAGCTGCTGCCGTCCTCTAGTTATGTTTAATTTCATATTAATCACTATGGCTGTAACATATGTATATGTATATAGAAATTAGAACTAGATTAATTATCAGAGACATCTGAATCAGCCCGATGCCTATGTTAAGCTGCTTACATTTCAAGGGCGAGTCTAAATCTGTATGCAGAAACTCGACAGGTCAAAATCAATCCAATAATAACAGGTTCTCGTTTAAGCCCTAAGTGTTTTTAAAACCGGTTAAAGGTTTTATACTACGAGAACACATCTTATTGCGTACCTACTTAAATGAGGAAACCAACATATGTAGGTGGCTATAATATGAGTAGGTATTCTATAGAATACCAAAAGGTTAAACCTACGTGTACCTACGTGAAGATGTATTTTTGTTTTGTTCTATACAATGCGGTATTGTTTTTATCTACTAATAATAACTTCGAATGACTTGTATGCGTTACTCATGTCTATTAATAATTTTGTAGGTGTATTTTGTATAGAATTATACCTAAGACACGGGCGTATTTCTTCGTAATTTTTTCTAAGCTGATGCGTTCTATACTTAGTAAAACATGCTAGGTACTAGCTAATGCGGTCTATAGGTACCTACTTCATAACTAGAGATGTAAGTGCGGTATTATACCATTTGTATTGAAATGTATTAAACGAAAAATACCGTATAATACGGTATTATACCATTTACAATGGTATTTTATGTATTAATCAATTGTTCTACTATATTTTTGAAGTAAATGATCATAGTAATCATTAAAAAACTGAATACGGTGGAATTGCACAGGAATAAAACCTGAAATTATATTTTAAGTTTGTATTATTATTAATTGCTATTAGCTACAACAACATTACCATAAAAATAGTGTTGGGTTTCGAAACGAGTCGCCCGAATTTGAGGGTGTTGGTGGTGTAGGGGGCTTAAGGGAGTTAGTTTTAGTCCCCTAAAAGTAATTTTGGCTGCCGGAGTTGCGTCTAAATATATTTAATCAATTTGCTAAAATTCTTAAATACTTCGGCAATTATGCAAAACGGAACGTAGTTTTTATACTTTAGTTCAGTTTTACAAATATCATTTTTAGGTTTTATGTGAAAAACGTGTAACGAAACGCAAACCCGCCATCTTGGAATGATGATATTGACAGCTAAGGTCAAATTTGTGCGTCATTGCTTTCGAGTGCCTAGGGTTAGGTGCGCCTGTAATAAGTAACTAAATAGGTTCTGTTGGGTTCTCTTTTGACCCTTAACCCAAAAATAGGAGCCCTGCTTCGCATGCTTTTTGGGCCAACCTTAGTTTATTAAACTAGTGTGAAGGATGTGGAAGTTGGCAGTGCCATACACACCGATGTTTGGAGATATTTTTTTTTTCAGAGGAAACCAAGTATTTCCGGCAAGTGAAAATGGTGAGGGGGGCTTCCGAGACCTCCCCTCCTCCCCCTCCAATCACTCAAAACCCCTAGAAACGGCGACGTATTTCGAAACTTACCTATAAATACGCTAAAAACAGTCAAAATATTATTTAAAGAAAAACACGTAACCTTTTTATTTACGTCAGAGCAAAGGGGTCCTCAAACTTATTTGAATCATCTGTATATTTATTCAAAATTAAATTATGATCCTCTCTGCGTGCAGACACGTACAGCCCGAACCTTAATACAAGATCCATAAGAAAAGCACAGACGTTGGCCCACGCTTTTTGTCTTCCTAGTTCAAAAACCCGAGATTTAGAGGATCTTCATCCTCAAATAAAAATCCTCTTGTGTTGCTACGTTCTCGGTAGATGACGACGCAGTACTTAATGTATTCTAGCAACGTACTTTCAGCTGCATCATCTTTTTCACCACTTTCTTTAACTTCGAATGTGCTGTCACGAAGACGAAGATTCGCGTAAATCGAGACCAATTTAGAAATACGTGATGTGTCTAAGCGATTTCGGACTTTGCAATGAATTCTTACAAAAGTTAAAATTCCAAAATTTTAAAATTAGTGATTCTAAAACAAAGAATACGATCGTAACTTAAAATATATTTATTGGTTTAAACTAGAACTTGTCGCAATATCGCAGGGTTTTCAAAACTGAATCAGAATATAAAATACATAAAATACCAATAATACCGTAAGTTATAATAAAATACCCGTTTAATACATAGCCTTTTGGTATTATACGGTATTTTTACAACACTTCATAACACATACTACATTATTCAGAAGATCATCCCCTATTAACAGATATCATAAGTTTTGAAGAAACTTACAGATTATTATTTGTGAGAAAAAATACCACACCTCTATAGAAGGTGTGTATATTCACGAACGAAATATTCCAGGTGCAATTCCTTAGTGAAACATAATATCGTTGGGTCGTCTTTTAAGACATGGGTAACAGAACGACGTCATTCAAAACGAGGCCTTTAGTTTCGAATTATTTTCATGTTATAGGTATATCCAATGAAATGCAAAACCAAAGGTATTCTGTTTTGCTACAAAGAAAGTATTTTACCATTATTTTCGAATAATTACGCGTACCTACATAAAGCAAACCGCGAAAGTTTCAAACTAATGGCAGTAGGTATCAAATATCCATTTGGCACCACCAGTATAATAGTACATGTGAACAAACTATACTGACTCACTAGTAGAGTGACACAGTTCACGAATGCGAGATAAAATAAATGGTATAGGTTAATAACTAGTATAGTTACTTACATCAGCGTTGCGGTATTGACTATTCATCGAAGTTTTGGACGTTGCTTTAATAGCGGCTAGGGACGGTTTAAATCTGAAATTGAAACAGAAATAACATGACATTAGTATACGTCATAATTATGAATCTGTAAGACTTAATTTGTTTGTCCGTGTGGTGACGGATTAAGAATACGGAATGTCACCACCCCATATCATCCCATGGGTGTTGTAAGAGCCGACAGAGGGAGCATATTATGCAGAGAACAGCACTGTAAGAGAAGGAAAACTTGATACAAACCCTATACCAACCCGTTTGGCCAGCGTGGTATAGTAGGCCAATTCCTCCTTTCAAAGGAGAGGCCTAGTCCAGCAGTGGACTGTCAAAGGCTGATGAAGAAGAAGAAGAAGAAGACTTAATTTAAAATATTAAAGATAAACAAAGCATGGCTTCTTAAGCTTTATATCGTATAGATTGTGTTGTATGCATAATCAAAGCATTTATCTTTGAAGATTTTGTGTTTCAAATCTCACACTGCGGTGCATAATTTCATACAAGGTGACTAGTCCCTTTCCAAGTAAATAGGTTAATAAAAGGTACTATTTGACGCCTTGCCTAATGATTAAGAGAGAATTCCTACGTCTAAAAAAACGAACACCAAAATAAAACCGAAAAGCATATTATGGATCACAGCATGGGACTTTAAAAACTGAAAATCAATCGACATTTGCAAAGGCGTAGCATTCATTATTGTAGGTTCAATCCCCGCTTAAGCAAATGAGCCAACTCCACGCATTCTAATTAAATAGCATCAAACAAAAAATGGCAACGTTTTATTTCTGTGATTATTTCACGTTATAAATATACCGGCACTAACACGTCAAAACATTTCACTTTTTGCAGAAACATCTGACAAATAATACGGGTCTTTGATGTGAAGTCTAGTTTCAGTGATATTATCAGATTCTTTCATGTTGTCAGATTTCAAGAATTCATTCAGAGGAATTATTAAACTGACACATTTAATTTTATTACTAGGCCGATGAACTCAAAAGCAGTATCTACAATAGTACCTGAAATATGCAATTACATAGGGAATCCATCATTTTTATTCCCATCCGGGAATTTGTTACATAATATAATGACTAGATATTTCGTCGATTATGGCAGTAAAATGTAACCTGTCATTCTCCTCAATGTTTTTTACGTAAATACGTTAAAATAGTTCTTATGTAACTTTTGTAACATCTTAATTTTTGGATGCTATCTAAATATGGCAAAATCCTTTTGAAATGATTAAAAACATGTACTGTAATTACCACATTTTCTGCAAATAAACAATTATGATGATAATGATTATGATCCAGCATCCTTGCTATTTTCACACACAAATCTCATACCATAACATCGCTCTGTTGCAAAGTTGCTACTATTCAAGCGAATATAACAACATCTCCTTTAGAGAATCCATCAAGCAATTTAGCCAACAGAGTGTACCGAAAATCATACATATGTACATATACATACTCCACGAAAACATAAGCATCCTTATGACCTATATGAGCAATTATCTTTACAAAGGGTCGTAACATGAAACGGGTACTTATACAAAGTGTACCATAAAATGAGTATATTGAGTACAAATGGGTGCCATATTAAATCAGTACTGTATTTGATTATTCAACGTCGAATCGATATGTCACGCCATTCATATATGATTTCTTCTAGCACTATAGCGCTCGTTAATTTATCGAACGGTAATGGGTATGCGATAATGATACCATATTAGGTTCATGTGTGTGACAGAGATTAGTAATACGATAATCTTATAATGATCACCATTTCACTTAATGGGTGGCAACGTCGCAAATTACCGTTAAATTAACTTAATACTTTTATCAACAAATATTGGAGTAGCGCTCATAGCGAGACTTGGCTTGCTGTTCGTAACAGATCGGCAAAGTTAAGCAACGCTTACACAGGGCGCCACTTGGATGGGTGACCGTGTGTGGCATTTACATCTGAGCGCTACAGTGCTTCGGAGGGCACGTAAAGCTGTCGGTCCCGGTTCTTGTCTCAGGATAAGAATCGTTAGGCCATGTCGGAGCCTTCGGGCGGTCTAAAAAAGCTCCGACACTAGTGTTGGCCACACACTCACACGAAAAACAAAACAACAACAAATATTGGATAGTATAATGTAATAACATATTAAGTATAATAATGATTTCCGTTTTTTTTTAAATGAAATATTGAGTTGAAACTGTAAGTTTCGAAAATAATTGAGACTTACTAAAGAACAATGGCAGAATTCGGTCTGGGTTTGTTGTGGCGACCTTAAACTTCATATGAACAAAACAAATTGTGTTTTTTTCTACGATTTTTAATATTTTCACTTTGTCTCGTTAAAGCTGGAGTATTTTGTGATGATAAAAAGCATTACAATTGATTACGAATACTTTATTATTTGATTGTTGCCATAGACAATGGTGTGACAGGAATAGACGTGAGTGCTATATCCATATCGATTATTAAATAAGTAATCGATACGATCGACCTTTATAGAGTTGGTTTGGTTTAAAATGCAGTTATTTAATATTTAATCAACATTATATATGTTGCTTTGCTTCAAAAATAATAAGCTAATATTTTTGAAGCAAAGCAACGTTTAAATCAAATAAAAACGTCACATCGTTTTAAAGTTGTATCCATTTCACATAAAATCGATTTAAAATGTGCAGCTCTGCTTTTGTCTTTGGCTGTGACAGGTGTATAGGTGGCGCCACCGTCACGCAAAGTACAATTGAAAAGTGCTCTGTATTTACTTTTGAATTTAAAATAATAAAAGTAATTGCTTAAAGTGATAATATGTGTTAAAATGTTCCACATGGGCTAAATTTTAAGTACAAGTGTTATTACTAACATTACACACAAACTTCACAAATAAAATCAACAGAAAATTTTAGTATGATAAACATTTAAATAAGTGAATTGAAGTGCAAAGTAAACAGCAAAACGTGATAAAACAGTGATCATAAAACAGTGAACAAAAAACAGTGAATAAATATTCAGAAAACATTCGAATTTTATATCCTAATTTATCAATAAAACATAAAAGTGAACTACTTCAAAGTGACGGTGACAAGAAAACGATTCATATAAATTTTTTCAGCATGAATCATCGCAAAGAATTTTATTCTAACAGTCTGTGAACCGAACGCCAATTTCACATCCATAGTACCAAGCACAAGTAGCGAGGTAGGCAACTGATCGACCTGAGGCTTTGTATAATTGAGTGAACTCGGGATCGAAACCCACCCAAGCGTTTCACTTTTTGAGGATCATCTGAATTATTTATAACACATAAAATACAGAAAATGAACTTCCTTGACAATATAACGTTCCGACGAGCGAGAACATATTCAAGTTCAAATAATACTACCGAACAAATCAACAATTCATTAGACGAACAGACGGACTTCAATGAAAGTACAGCTAGCAGCCTACCTGATTTATCGAAACAAGTGCAGAATGAACTGATTGATAGCCTAAGAGAGCAGGTGAAGAACCTAGAGCTAGAATTAAAAAGTGCGCACCAGGAAATTGATTCACTATCACTAGAAAATACTAATTTAAGAAAGATTAATCAAGATTTAAACAAGAAAAACGAGATATACAAAACATTGACATGCAGCCCTATTAAATTAACAAAAACTAATACACCGCAAAAGCAAGGGTTTAAAAAGGATATGCAAACTCAAACGGAGGCATCACAAATATTAGAAATTGAACGCTTTGACCAACAATTGGACAAACGTCAAGAAACTTGCTTACCAAATGAAGCTAGCCTGAATTCAAAGACTTCCATAGAAGATATAACACACAAGAATAGGCTGTGTATTATTAGCAGCAATAACAGAAATAATATATTACCAATAGCTGAAGATACTTTTCAAAATTACGAAATATGTCACTACTGTTATCCAAACTGTGGTACTGAACAACTTCTGAGTAATTTGGACCAAAAGTTGGAACAATACACGATGAAAGACTACTGCATTATTCTGATAGGTGATGAAGACTTTCGTAAAACCAATTATTATTTTGATCTCATCATAGACATAAGAGAGGCGTTATTAGCAGTTCAACATACCAACATTATTATCTGTCTACCGACATTTAGATTTAATAAATATTCTGCAATGTTTAACGGGCGAATAGAAGTTTTTAATAATTTACTTTATCTTGACATGTATACATATAATTATGCACTTCTATTTGACTCGAATTTGGATCTTCCCTGTGACTACAGTGTATTCAGAAAAAATGGTATACTTAATACTAATGGAATGAAAAATATTTTTTACAATCTAAAATACACAATACAGCACGAAATATTTAACATAAATAATCATTCTTATAATTTAATTGACAATCCTACTATGAAATTAACTGAAAATCATTTAAATAATAATTTATTTCGCACATAATTATTTATACGTATTTCATCAAAATGTTAATGGCTTAATAGGCAAATCGGACTTGTTAAGCATTCACTTAGATGAGTTAGATAACAGAATCGATGTTATTTGTATTACTGAGCATAATATGGTAAAAGGCGATGAGCAGTATTTGAAGATACCCAATTACACTTTGGTAACATCTTATATGAGAAAGAATAGACGTGGAGGCTCTTGTATATTAATAAAACGTGGATATCTTTATCGAGCTCTTCATGAAATCAATAAATTGTCACTTGCTAATATATTTGAATGCTCGGCAGTAGAATTATTAGAGCATAAAATTTACATAGTATGTATTTACAGACCTCCGAAGTACGATAAGTTGACAATGCAAGGTTTTTATGAAAGACTTAACTTACTATTATTTAAACTGTGTAAAAATAAAAATAAGAGGCTTATTTTGTGCGGGGACTATAATATAGATCTGTTGAAAAGAACTAAGCTATCTTTAGAATTTGAGCAAACATTGAAGGCGTTTAATCTTAGAATTGAATTGAAAGAAATTACAAGATTTTTAAGTAAAACTTGCATAGATAATTTTGCACACAATATTAGGGGATGCAAAAGTCAGGTAAACGATTTCTCTATTTCAGACCATACAGCACAAATATTAAAATGCCCAATTGCAAAGAGATGCCTGCTAAAGTATTGGTATACTGAAAAAAGAGACTTTTCTAAAGAAAATAGAAATAAGTTTAAAAACTACTTGGCCCAAATTAGTTTTTCTGACGCATTAAAAGAGCAAGATCCAAATAAGGCATTTAATATATTTTATGATTTTTTCAGCTTACTTTATAATTTATGTTTTCCATTGGTGAAAATCAAACGATTCTCAATGAACAAAGTGCCATGGATTACAAAAGGACTAAAGCTTTGTACCACTAGAAAACGTCAAATGATGTGGCAATTCAGAAAAACACCAAGTGAATCTAACAAAATAAAATTCAAAACTTATTCAGCACGACTAAAAAAGATAATTCGTTTGACACAACGACATAAGAATGACCATTATATTAAATCCTCTGTAAACAAAACAAAAGCAACCTGGAACATCATAAATAACACGAAAGAAAAGCAGCCTAGGATGGATATAAGGAGTATTATAGTTAATAATAAATTAATAAATTATCCAAAGGACATATGTAATGCATTTAATAATTATTTTGTTGACATAGTAGATAATCAAAATTTAGATAAATATAAATTGAAACTAAAAGACAAAAATAATCAATCAATTTTTATAGCACCTGTAACTCATCAGGAAATATTTAATATCATTAAGTTATTAAAAAACACTAATAGTGCTGGATACGATGGTATTACTACATCAGTTTTAAAAGACGTAGCCAATATAATCTCTCCAATTCTGTCCCATTTAATTAATATATGTAACGAAAAGGGCGTCTTTCCAGATGTATTAAAAATAACTGTTATAAAGCCCCTTTTTAAGACAGGAGAAAGGTTGGACATTAGCAATTATAGACCAATCGCACTTATACCTATATTTGCAAAAATATTTGAAAGGGTAATATATAACTGCATTTATTTTTATTTGGAGAAAATAAACGTACTGGTGCCAGAGCAGTATGGATTTAGAAAAAATAAAAATATAAATATGGCTATCTACAATTTTTTAAAACCTGTAATTACAAATGTGGACAAAGGTCAACCTGCGATTGGAATGTTTATGGACATGTCAAAGGCCTTTGATCGTGTAAGACATGACATTCTGCTAGATAAATTAGATCATTATGGTATCAGAGGCAATGCCTATGATCTTATAAAATCATACCTTTCAAACCGACAGCAATTTACAGAGATTTCGACCATATGTATGGAATCAAAATCAGAGTTGATTAACAGGTCCGATGTTAGAACTGTCAAATTCGGAGTTCCACAAGGCAGCGTGATGGGGCCTTTACTTTTCATTATTTATATAAATGATTTTACATCGAGCACCATCTACGACATGACTTTGTTTGCAGATGACAGCACTATACTTTTTACCAATAAATCCATAAGTTATCTTGAAACAGATATTAATAATACTATTAGTCTTATTATAGAATGGTTACAGATGAATAATTTAAAAATTAATCTTAACAAAACAAACTTTATAGATTTTAAACAAAGAAGCAAAAATACGGATTTTAAATTAGATATAAATTACAATGGTCATAAATTTGAAGAGAACGAATTTACCAAATTTCTAGGATTAATAATAGATCAGAAATTAAATTGGAAAGCGCATATAGAATACGTTTGTTCTAAAGTAAGTCAATTTGCCTATGGGCTTTATAAATTAAGAAGCATATCAAATATATCTACACTAATAACGGCATATCATGGTATTGTTTCATCGACTTTAAGATACGGCATCATATTTTGGGGAAACTCTACTGACTGGCTACTAGCATTTAAAGTTCAGAAACGCTGTATCAGAACCATATTTAATATTAAAATATCCGACAGTTGCAAACCCTATTTTGTAAATTATAATCTTATGACATTACCTTGCATCTACATTATTGAGTGTGCCATGTTCATTAAACAAAATATAGACTTATTTCAAAAGAGGTCTAGGGTTCGCCATGCGGATAAGTTATGTGTGGTGGCCAGCAGAACAGCTCTAATGCACAAAAGCTTTTTTTGTAACGCAGTCCGCATATATAATAAGCTACCAAAGCAGATCATCGATATTGAACGTACCCATGTATTTAAAAGGCGTCTTCAAAAACTGCTTACAGCTAAATGCTATTACTCTGTTCAAGAATTTTTAGAAGATAAGAATATTGAGAATTTTTAATCAGCGATAAATTTGCTTTTAATTATTATATTTTAATTACCTTATTTGACATTACATTATTATTATTATTATTATTTGACATTTCTTTATAATTTGACATTTCTTTATAATTTGACATTTCATTATTTTTATCCTTAATAAATTATTTCTAATATTATTTGACATCCCATTACAATTATATGTGTTATTATAATTTGACATATATTATTATTGCTACATAATTTTTTTGATAATCCATTGTACACAATTATATTCTGACATTGTGTTTTTTATATTATTCTCAAGCTGGCAAATCAATCATAATAATATAATTGTACCAGAATATACCTACAAAAAAAATTTGCATGCCTAATGGTTGAATATGGTAAAAGAACCTAAATATGTATTAGTTTATAAGATCTACAAATGTATGTATACCCATATTCGCAAATTGATTAAATGAATTATTATTATGAATTATGAGTTAGATGCTACAAAATACTTCCGCGTTTTGATGTCAATCTGACATAAATGTCATTTGATAATTTAAACGTACCTACCTACATTGTTTAACTTTCATACTATAACTTTCCTTTTACCTACATTGTTCATTGTTAACTAAAAATTCAAACACCAATATCTTCTTTTTCCACCTTTCTTGAGTAAAAATAGAATCATTTATAGACTCTGTTACTTACGCCAATTTTTTTATTACTGTTCGCTTCAATTTAATTTCAGACATTTTGATGTATGGAGATCTGCCATTGTCCTTTACTAGTTTATACAATGGTTACTAATTTCGGGTCAGACAGGCAGTCGCTCTGTAGAAAAGCTAATATTCAGCCAAATCCGGTTAGACTAGTAAGCGGACCTCAGATTGAAACTGGGATAACGCTAAGAGGATGATGATGATACAATGGTTACTAATTTAATTTAAAAAGATACTAGTTTAACGACAAACCACCTACTATTTTGTCTTTGTGTTTGTGGTAGCTTTCCTGTCCTTTTATGACTATCCATATAAAATGACATCACACATATAAAAGGACTAGCTGACCCAGCGAACTCCGTATCGCCTTTTTAAGAGTTTTTATTTAATTCCCTTTTTTCCAAGCCCCTTTTCCAAAGTAACCATTGACTTAGCGCTTAATCTCTTATCATTCCAGAGTCTATAAATGATGCAAAAACAAACATAGATTTTTATATATTTGATTCCCCATTCCTTAAAATATCGGAGACGATACCCATATCGACTTAAAAAAAAAACCCGTCCACCATCTTTGATTTCCTATCCGCCATCTTTGATCACGAAATAGATGTTGTATTTGGATTCACCATCCCTTAAATCATCAGAGACGATACCATATTGATTTTTTAAATTTTTCCCATCCGCCATCTTTGATTTCCCATCCGCCATCTTGAATCACGAAGTAGATGTTGTATTTGGATTCCCCATCCCTTCAAACATCGGAGACGATACCCATATTGATTTTTAAAAAAATATCCCATCCGCCATCTTTGATCACGAAATAGATGGTATATTTGAATTCCCCATTCCTTAAAATATCGGAGACGATACCCATATCGGCTTTAAAAAAATCCCGTCCGCCATCTTTGATTTCATATCCGCCATCTTTGATCACGAAATAGATGTTATATTTAGATTCGCCATCCCTTAAAACATCGGAGACGATAACCATATTCATTTTTTTAAACTTTCTCATCCGCCATCTTTGATTTCTCATCCGCCATCTTTGATCACGAAATAGATGTCGGATTTGGATTCCCCATCCCTTTAAATATCGGCGACGATACCCATATCGACTTTAAAAAAAATCCCATCCGCCATCTTTGATTTCCTATCCGCCATCTTTGATCACGAAATAGATGTTGTATTTGGATTCACCATCCCTTAAGTCATCAGAGACGATACCCATATTGATTTTTAAAATTTTTCCCATCCGCCATTTTTGATTTCCCATCCGCCATCTTGAATCACGAAATAGATGTTGTATTTGGATTCCTCATCCCTTTAAACATCGGAGACGATACCAATACTGATTTTTTTAAATTTTCCCATCCGCCATCTTTGATTGCCCATCCGCCATCTTTGATCACGAAATATGTAGATGTTGTATTTCGATTCTCCACCCCTTAAAATATCGAAGGCGATACCTATATTGATATTTAAAATTTTCTCCTCCGCCATCTTTGATTTCCCGTCCGCCATCTTGGATCACTAAATAAATTTCATATTATTAATCAGCGTCCCGAAAATCTCGAAAACGATACCCATATAGATTGTATCCCATTCGTTTAGCCTTTTTTTTGCCTTTGACCCAACCCTCCCCCTTGTCGTTTGACCATTTTATTATTTTTGTCCGGCCCCTAAAAGTTGTGGCGTAATTTTATATAGCCTATAGCCTTTCGGAATAATTGGGCTATCATAGGCAATAACAATTTTTAAAATCCGACTGCTAGTTCCTGAGATAAGCCGACATTATGTTTTAGCCTTTTTAGCCTTTTTAGCCTTTTGCCCGGCCCCAAAGGGTCGAAGCGTTATGTTATATAGCCTATAGCCTTCCGGAATAACTGGGCTATCGTATACAAAAAGAATTTTTCAGATCCGACCGGTAGTTCCTGAGATTAGCGCGTTCAAACAAACAAACAAACAAACAAACTCTTCCGCTTTATTATATTAGTATAGATGTCGTGTTGGTTGCACTATTTATAACTCAAGAACGGCTGAACCGATTTGGCTGAAAATTGGTGGGGAGGTAGCTCAGAACCAGGAAAAACACATAGGATACAATTAGTTGCAAAAATAATCTGTGACGGATTTTAGAGAGGGTCGAAGTTTGTAGGGTCAAACCTACTACCTATTGACAGTAAGAACGCATGCGCTGTAATAATTGAGTGCTGCGCATGTGTTATCGTATATCTGTCAGTACTGTCACATTATACATTGTCATAATTATGGTGCACTGTCATTACTTTGTTCGCTTACTTATATAAACTAATAATTATTGTAACAGCCTTGGCTAATGCCTACTAATATTAGGTATAAATGCGAAAATGTGTATGTATGTATGTACCGATTTCACGCTAAACCAGCTGAACCAATATTCTCTACGAAAGTGTGTATAGAGATATATCGGATCATGGCTTTGACATTTAATTTTGACTATATGCAAAGTGATGTTGTTGAGCACCTTTCGGTAGATAATGTCATGAATTCTGACCAAGTTACTTCGTACCCTATAGAGTTCCTGAACTCCTTACAATTATCAGGAGTACCTTCACGCAGCTTGAGACTGAACGTTGGTGTTCCAGTCCTGTTAATGCGGAATCTTAATGCACCAAGCTTTGTAATGACAAACGGCTGCAAGGAAGAAACATTATAAAAGCTATTCGCTATTGCGAGTCAGACTCGCTCATGAAGGGTTCCGTAGTGAAGGTATCCACTTACCATAGCTATTATCTTCGACTAACTATTAGTATTTGTATAAACGACAAAGCTATATTTGCGGTTTTTAAGAAGTGCTTTATATCAAAAACTGCTGACTACATATATATCGTTCAAACCAAATTTCGTTGGAAGTTTTTATAACGATATACAGCATATTATTTTTTTTTTTAGATTTGTTACTCTCTTACTTTAAAAGTTAGAGGGACACACACACCTATTTTATCACTTTGGAACCGTATATCTTTCAAACGATTGACTTTGAGAAACAATGGTTTTAGGAACCTTAAAGTAATTTTTAACGACCCATTTTCCACATCAGTTCCATGTTTTTTTTTATGGTAATAGCCGGCAAACGAGCAGACGGATCGCCTGATGGTAAGCAATTACCGCGCCCATGGACACAAGCAACACCACAGGAGTCACAAGTGCGTTGCCGCCCCTTTAGGTTGGGAAAAGGGATAGGATAAGGAGTGGGATGAGGAAGAAGGAATAGGGGATAGGGCCTCCGGAACTCTCACTCACCGAACGAAACGCAACAGTTTAGGTACTGTTACTTTACGTCGATTTTCTGTGAGAGGGTAGTACTTCCCCGGTCGAGCCGGCCCATTCATGCTGAAATCAGCAAGGCTCTACTACCTAATTTATGAAGAGCCCCCCTTAATATTCAATATTTTCATGCAATATTCAAGAATACATAGCTAACTACCAATTTTCAAATGTGTAAACTGCATAGTTTCGGCATAAAGTGAAGGATTCCGTGTTTAGCTATTTTTGACTACGGAACTCTAAAAATACTGTTTACAGAAATGTTTTAAATACTTCTTGCGGTTATATTTCTTATTAGTCCCTATGAACAAAATTAAAACGAAAATGACTATCGAACCATGAAGGAGTTTTGGGTTACCCCGAATTTACCGTGAGCGAAGCCGCGGGCAAAAGCTAGTTAGATAATAAATTCTTGTGCACACCTAATTTTTTGCAGTCATGTGCATGTAAAACAAAATATTCACAAATGAAGTAAATAGTAACAAATCAAAGCAAGCACATATAAGAAAATCCAAACAGTTTTAACAAAACAACGATTGTCATATTAAACGTTCTTGTAATTACACATATGTATTTTATAAATGTGTAGAACTCAAGTCACAGCACTTTTTATATTTTATTTAAACTTCGGAGCTTAAAGTTTCAACGCCGTGTATTTACTCATTTATGTTCCTTACCAATAAATACGTAACGTACGATGCATCAGAGCTTGTGCAGGGATTCTTAACTTACTGAATAATATTAATAACATAATAATTAAAGACATCTTGAGTTAGGAAGGAGTCCGTATGATGGTTTAAATTAAACAAGTGGCCCATGGGAAAAAAATGGGTTAAGAAATCCTGGTGTGAGTTTGTTTTAGATTCCAGTTGATCGTCAACCGAAACAACTTTCATTAATTGTTGAAATGCACCCCCTTTTTTACGAGATGCAAAATCCCTTCCGTGGAGTTTGTAGTGTTACTACTAAAAACTACCTCAACTGCTGACCAAAGACGCCCTACGGGTTGAAGACGGTACAGGAGCTGTCCAGTCTTCCTACCATGTCTTCCGCCATGTTTAACTAAACCCATTCCTAGGAAAGGCTACAGGCCCTCATCTGCCCTTACTCGCAGCTTCCCGGAGCAACGTATTTCTAATCGGCGAACAGAGCTCCCCATGCTCTGGCGAACCTCCCCTAGCGGTCTCTACTGACCATTACTATCAACAAGAATATAAGATTTAAACACACTGAATGCGCTCGTTTAAGCCTGTGTATTAAGGTTTATGTGCATAAGCGGCTTGTGTGTCCCATACATAACTTATGTACCTACATATGGATGTGTGTAACTTGCACGTGTACGCTTATTTCATACGTAAAGTGTACGCAATAACTTTGTTCTAGCCGCGAAGCATTATAAGGCTTAACTTGGTGTAAAGTGAAAGCTTACAGTATTCACGGTATCCCTACTTTTTTTAATGGCATTTGAAAAAAATGCATTATTCTAGTGTTCATTATTGCTAAAAATGTATTTATCAGTGGGTGTGGTCAAAAATTAAGAATCCGTACAAACTCAATTATGAGCTTTGTTCTTTCTTTATGATACATCTAAGAATGCCGTATATTACAAGGCAAATTATGAATGCCAAGACAAGTTATTACGTTTAATTTTAACACCAATTAAAAGCTTTAGAACAAGGAAAGTAATTAGTTTCTTTAACCTCTTGCCTAAAGCTGCCACTGACGACTGCTTTTTGATAATTTTACTTTAAAAGAGAGAAAAGAAATATATATTTTATTCACCAAAAATATGATGGCAAAAGCCGTATAGGTATTATTTCTGAACCTTGGAACGTTCGCCGCATATCTTACTGTATTGAAAATACATATATATTGTACAGTTTCTTTATGACAATCGTTATTTTGAACAAGTACCCGGTTTGTTGCCTCGTCCTCCACCTGGCTGCACCTATGAACAAGTCTTTAGTACTACCTATCAGCGGACCTGTCGCCGGTGCTCTGCTTGCGCTGGCGGTCGAAGAACGGCACCGAGCCGTTCTTGGGCAGACCCGGCGCGTGTGCGCTGAAGGCTGGAGACGACACGTTGCGGGACATCTGCTGCTGAGGGTTCAGGGTTAGGTTGCCGTTCTCGCCCTGAGGGACAATAGAAAAAGCTCTCAAATGTCTGATATTAAAGAACTGTTCATTTGACGTTGGTGATACCTACTAATAGTGCATAAACAATACAACACCTTTTGTTGAACAACATTTCAGAGCACAATTTTTTTTAGATTTTTGCTAAAAGCTAATGCATTTTGTCGTGTTTCTGAATGTTTTCCCACAAAAAATATCAGGTTTGGATCCACCATTAAATGTTTACGGTAACAAAATCCCTTAGCTGATTTGGTTTTAGTTATGCATAAAATGGCTTAGAAGCAATGACAAAGAGTTTATTTTTTGATAAATTTAATTGACATAATTACAAACCGTTATTTATTATCTATTATTCCAATATGTATATACCAGAACGAAAAAATTATGCACATATTGAAAGATAATCCCTAAGATGCCTCCATATTTCGCCAACTATAATCTTGGTCCTACTAGGTCCACTAACATACCCGTTGTTGGTATTAGGAAAAAGATAGACATAATTTTTACAGGGCGATTTAACAGTTGCATTTGTGCAATTGAATTTTATTTCTCCATCCATCCATCAAAATAAAACTCTTAAAAAGAAAGCTCAATGCATCATCGGCGGCGTGGATTTAAATGAAGTCACTATACCAACAAAGCGCCTTTTATTGATGTACTCCTAATGAAATTATAACGTGGTGTCAAGTTTTACACTAGGCACGTGTTTACCTCACGTGAATAACACATAGGCAATAAAGATATTATAAATAAGCATATAATTACTACCTATCTACATATAACGGGTGTATTTTGATAACTAATAGAGATAAACATAGATATCTTAAGATCGGTAATTAGAGATCGGCGATTCGGTTTATAATTTATTTTTAAATTTTTGCAAGTTAATTCAAAAAGGAAAATTGATGACACTCTAGCCGAGAGAAAAAAGTGTCCACCGCGTCACCAAAAAAGGGTAATGCACATTTTTTATTTGATTAATGAGTTTAAATCCTAAGATATTGAAGCTAAAACTTTGCCGAACAACCCTCACGCCTCACTGGTTATTAAAAGTTTCAGGGTGACTTTAACACGCAACATTATACTTTTTCTTGAATCCTCTTTTATGTTGTGAGCCTTTTTAGAACTTTGAACACCCTTTTTTAGGCTGTCGGCCTAGGCTCAACTTATTAACTTCTATAAATAAATTTAATTTTATCGCCGAAATATTTGTGGGTAAGAGAAATTTGCCTTTTTCTCAAAACCTTATTTGTATGATAAAAATATTTCAAGCTAAATTAAAACTGATAAGCCAAATATTACTATATAATATCGCTATTTTAGGATTTGTTTGGAAATTTCCATCTACTTTAATAATGAATAAGGGACTGATGACGGTTGACACGTATCTTTAAATAAAGGAACATCGTTTTGAAAATTAAATAATGTTATTTCATTTGATTTCTGGAAATGTTGCCAGTCATTTCAGATTATCATCTGTTAGCTTAGTTATTCTTTATAAAACGGGAGAACAATAAAAAAATAACATACCTAGACGATCCTTTACTTCATAAACCAAAAATATCAATCAGGTCAAATTTCAACCAACCTGGTGAAGTTATAGTAAGAATATTATTATCTGTAATATTTTCCTGTAGGAAAGAATGGCCGAGGACATAATTTCTGTCATTAAGTGAAACCTAATAGCTGGCGAAATATGGATAAAATGAAATTATTAGCATATTTTACAAAATAATTACTACGTAACCCTTAGAAAATAGAATAACAAACCTTTTTCTTTTCCTCTTTAGGTTCATCGGCGACTTTGGCTTCAGTGATGGTGGGCAAAGTCGGCACAGTAGGCACTCCGGGCATATTGGGTACAGTGGGCACGCGTGCCAACGCCTCCAAGTTCAAAGACGAGTGTACTCCGGGGTCGATGTTCAATGGCGCCTGAGAATGCGAATGCTTTTTCATAAGCTAGGGTTTGTGATTTGTATGTAATGTTAATCTAACTAAGCTTTTGAGAAGGGAGTGACGTAATAAGCCTTTAGAAAACTAGAGTAAGTACCTATTCGGAAAGTAAAAACAAAATATTTTATTTTCATGTGTAATTAGTATTACGTACATACATAACGGGGATAGATAACTATTAAATATACTATGTAATCAAACAAAATATAATAAGTATATTGTAAAGCTTGGATTGATCGCTTTGATAGGTGCGATTAAAAAAGGTAAATTTCGGAATAGTAGGTACATTATCATTTTGCCAACCAATTCATTTAAAATATCAATCATCAGAAGCCTTATCTTAGCAATAGATTCGTTTATCTCTTTCGGTATAAAACATTGTATTATAGAAGGAAAGGATATTGAAATGTATTTATTTAAACAACAATTACAGATAAATTGATAGCGTAATTGTTTACCCGCCACACTGGGCACAATAACATTTAACATTGAATGCAGTAGTAATGTACTCATGGTCATCATGACAGTGTTTATTACGTCACTTCCCATCGCATGGTTAGTATAAAACCCAGGAGACTACGAAGGTTAGATATTTACGGAAGGATATGCAGATACCATAACTAACTACACACTACTATAACACACTACAAGCTTTTTCTTTTATTAACACTTGAATATTGCCACGGAACGTTCTAGATTAACAGATCCGATCTGATGTGCAAATAGAAATAAAAGAAAACACCGCAGTTATTAGGTACTTATAAGTAAAGCAGTCTGCAAAACAAACTACTACGCCATGCTTTTATTATATTTCTAGTCTACGCCAAAAAAAAGTAAATTAAACATTCGTCAATTACGTTGCATGAAAAGACACTGAAAAGGTTTCTCAAATAATCTATGGTGTATAGGCAGCAATAATTAGCCTTTTCCGAGGAAACGTTTCAATGGGCATGCCAGTTCCGTGAAATAAAAATCAATAACGGTACATTTTATGAAAAAATAGGGTGAAAGTACACGTAGGGAAGAAAGCTTGCCAATCAATCAAAGGCATTGCCCTCGACGTCGCATACGAATGCTACATAATATATCAACTCTTAGAACGAAAATATAACAGCTATTTTTAGAAACACGCTCCGTTGCCGATTGTAAAAATTATTTATAGTATTTATGCAGCATTGTAAGCGGTGTAGCAGGTAGGTATATTATATAAGTTAAACCATTAGACATAAATCAACATAAATCACGAGTGCTAGCCGGCCAAAGGTCATACAACTCGGCTTGTAGAAAGAAAAATAAAGAAAATAGTCACACAAAAAATCCAAATGGCATACGTTAAATCCACATTTTCTATTAGTATTATCACTACAAGCCAAAGAAAGAAAAAATACTATAGTACTTACTCTACCTAAATTTGCGTTTAGCCATAACTTTTTCACAAAGTATAAAAAGTCATCAGAAAACTCTTACAACTTTATATTGAAAGGTTGGCTAATCCCGTCTGATTATGAATCAATTAATAGTTCATATCGAACAATCAATAAATAGTATTATCAATACTAACCAAAGATATAGAGGCATGTATAGCTTTACGAGGTTCTAGATGCTTCGAGAATTATATAAATTGATAACTAGGACTAACAAAGATAATAAAAACAAGTCCTTATAAAGATAATTCTGGGATGGGATAACGCCTTCAAGAGCACTCGGCTTAGTAGCCCACTAATGGATTCTAAAACTTCCAGTACATTATTTTTCTCTATCGTAGCTTTCGACTTTTAAAAGCGTGTACGATTGAGAAGTATGTATATTCTACCACCACCGAAAAAATCCCAAGAGTGTTAGTAAGAAGCGACTACATACAGAATCTTCTACAACGTTCACCTTCAGCCTCTTCTCCATGGTACCGTCTGGTAATTGCACAACAAAGTATGAACCACCTATAGAACCTCTTTCCATTTGCAGTCTTTTCTCTTCCGCCATACGCTGGAGCAAAGGTTTCTCACCAGACGTCTGAAATATGTAATATGCGGTTTAGGTGCTAATGCAATGTCTATGATGTGCAAGTTATTCCCAGATTCAAAACATCACAAGAATGTCACAGTTATTTATGATATAAAATGTATGACAGTTATAGGTATTTAAGAGTAGGTACGTAGTTATTTCCTTGTGCATTATTTACACGATACACATAAGATTTATTACCCATACAGCACTTCCCGTTAAACGATAATCGACATCTGTCTGAGAATAATTGGTTTCCCATAGTTATCACACACGGCATACGTGACGACCAACCTTGGGATAAACTAAAGGCCTCATCAGTGCACCGAAAACAGCGCAGTTGAGGATCAAACCAGCCAAAAGGAGGTTAGCGTTTTGCCAAGATCCGAACTCGTTGAGCAAAACAGCAGCAAGAGGGGCAAAACTGAAGGTTCCGACACCAGAGCCGCACACGGCTATGCCCGTGGCTAGCGACCGACGAGTCTCGAAGTAGTAGCCCACGGCCACGACTGAAGGCAGGTAAATCATACCGAAGCCGAGACCTGCAACAAAAGATATGGTATGCTGAAAATGTTTCACAGATAAAATAGTAGGTACTCAATATTTTTTGCTTGTGATCGTAAATTATTTAATTATGTAGGCATTCCAGAAGTCGATTGAGGTAAACGCCACATTCCAAAGTCGAGGTTTTCCTACATATAACAACTACTATATTATCAACTAAGACGGGAGCGAGAAGTCTAACATTGTTGCAGTACATACACACGCTTTTCCTCATGATTCAAATACGTATAAACGCATAGAAGAAATAGTAATGAGTCTTCATTAAAGAGCTTATCGGAATAATCTGTGGTGTGTTGTCTCATTTATGTTTGTTTTGGTGAGTAAGAGTAGCAACGAATTGGAACAGCATCTATGTACATACGTCTACGTATCTTCGTATATATAGCCAACATCACTACGTTCAAAGAGGTGAGGCATTATGATTAGTGGGGATTGTTCAATTTGGCGTGATGCCAAATTACAGAGAACTTTGACCAATTTGTCTGATATGACGACGTCACGTATAATTTGGCGTGCGATAAAAAGTGGGACCGACATCAACTTGAGATATTTTAATCCTCATGTGGACATTGACTTCTTACGTCTAGCTACACCTTGTTCAAAGTTGATGTTGCTCTTATAAACAAACAAACTTTGCGTATGTAAGTACTATAAACTTTTCAATGAGTAGGTACTATACCTACAGAAAGGAAAAAAATATGCTTAATTTATACATTTATTTCAAAAAACACCTGCATTACTACTGGCATGTGTATTAATCCATATACGGAAAGATAATAATTCAATATAGTTGTGTCTCAAATTATTCAACAGAAACAGGTCGAATGAGATAATATACGGAGGGAACTAGCGTTTGGTTGAGTTAGAATTGATTACTACTATACCTACTTACAACTATGTATATTACTAACGTAATAATTGTTATACCAAACATTTTATATCACGCAGATCATTATTCCATCCAACTTGTTTAAACATTCGCATGATTTCGAGTGGCGTTAAATCTCCATGGAGCTAACCCTTTCTGACTACATTTCCGTCTACGACCTTGGGTCGTTACTTGGCAACATCTTAATACTGTAGCCGGGAGACGCATAAAAGAAGAGTGGATTATGCTATAATGTCTAATTGAGTAATTATGTTTTAGTGTTGTACTTAGTAATTGACGCAGAGTAGACGTGTACTCTAGGATTAAGGGCGTGTGTACTCAATTGTTGGTACACAAAACATAAACATTGTCATCGATATCAAAATGGTGACATCAAATTGAATTTCTAGGATAAATACCACCTTGTAGAAAGAATATTTTTCTATGAATAGAGGAACTTCTTCGTCAAGCATAACAATAATTTTGAATTTTCTTTGTTATCTATAACAAGAATAAGGCTGAGTACATGTTTAAAGTTCTTATGCTAGATTTAAATACAAGAAGCTAAATAAACGTAAAGAGACATGTATAAATTTCTGTGGCATATTATATGCCAAGCGACAACGACGACGGGTATAAATTATTTAGTTATGTTTTAGTGGGCGTAATATAACGCTATGTATGATTATCAATATTTAGTACATTGCTCGATGTAAACAATATTCAGAGCATGATATGAAATGAGTCATATTTCGGTGCCAGTTCACCAATCAGTATTTGAAACCGCACAAAGGAGCATATGGGTTGTTGCCTCCTGCAAAGAGGTCGCCGCAACTCATTAAATGTATGCGTCATTCATTATCCGGTACAGTATTCCACATTTTTCATCAAAAAATTAATCATCAATTAACACACAATGTTAGCATTTGCAAATGAAACAATGAATCGACTTTCCGTCCTATTAAGTAAGTAAATGAGACCTAGAATGTAATAAATACTAATTACATAATGTTTATAGCTAAGCCAGTCATCGCAAATATAGGACAATAATTAATGTAGAGACATGATAATTTTTCAAACTAATTACGTTCTTTCAACGAAATAGATGGTTATAATTTTTTTTTGAGATAGCATATGTAGATCCGCATAAGACACGAACATGTGCCCACAATCGGAGATGGAAAACACACTGGCCTTTTTCCACATGTCGGTCAATACAGACAACTTTTATCTCCATACTTCAATATTTGTATCTCCTCTTGCATAAATCTTAAACAAAATGACAAAGAGAAAAGTTATGTCAGTCTCATATATCTGTAGGTCAACTAGCCAAGTAAATTGAGGAAAAATATTCTGAGTAAAAGCGGGAACACGTGGAAATGCCCCTCGATTTCGTAAACAACGACTTGGCAGCGAAAGAGCGAAGGTGAATGAATGTTTTGTGAAAATTCTGGGAAAGAAGAAAACGTGCACTATTTTCACGTGCCTTTTTTGTATTGTCTGTAGTACTCAAAGACAAAGAAATACAAGAAGAAGAACTAGCTCAGCGATTCTTTTATGACAGTGAGAATGATTTTCGTAGTTTAATTCCGAATTTTATGTCGTCTTCTTTATAGACACTTAAATCCCTAATGGTACTTAGGTACCAAGGTCATTTATAATAGATAAAATTTCGTTTGAAAGATTCATTAGTACCTACTACCTACATACAATGACAATGTCTAATGAAATATCGCTACATGTTGGACTTTGAAACAAAGATAAAACGTACGATTTCAAAATGTTCAACAAGCCTGTTAGCAATAGTCGATATCATGCAAGGGATTGTTTTCATATCATATTGTAGCGTATATGCCAATACTTTATTTACACCTCTATAATATAATAAGCGACTAGTGCAGTTGTGTAGAACACCTTCCGTTGCAAAATGTACTCAAATCTCCTTCCAATCGTTTATTTTAAGATTAGTGAGCAATAGCTAAACAAAATATATTTCATTCAATAAATTATGGAGTTCTGAATGCTGAAGATAGGTATCGTCGTGAAATAGTGCTTCCGAGTAGTTTTGACATTGAGACTCGATGATCTCAACAGTTGGCTGCCAACTGGGATCACTATAAAATAGGTGCTAAATGGACTTGCTAATCATTAGAACGTTTAAATTTCAAGAAATACATCACTGACACGATTTTGAAGAATTTAGTCTACTAATTTACTTATGTAATAATTCAGATATCGCGTTGTAATGAAATGCTGTGATGAAGCCACGATCATAAAGAGACAATAATAAAAGTAATAAACAATAATCCCCTGATATATTGATATTTTTATTGCATACATGTGACACACGGCCTCCGTGGTCCAGTGGATAGCGTATCGTATGCGACTGCTGATCGGAGGTCCCGGGTTCGATTCCCGTGTCGGGCAAAAGTGTTACTGGGTTTTCCATACACTCAGTAGCAGCCCGGAGTCGGGTGATGTGCCAGGTAACAGTGCAATAGGCTCGCCCCTTATGACGTGGGACCTAAAAAATTCATAGCGAAATGTGGGTGTAATATTTACACCTCTGCCTACCCCTTCGGGGATACAGGCGTGAGACTATTAATAAATAAAAAAAAAACATGTGACACAAAATAGAATTCAAATGGCATTCATTATTTTCCTCAGTTGAACCTTGAATGCACGCCATACAGTACAGGAATTAGGTCAAACTAGATGGTGTGAATTATATTATCGATCCATGGTTGTAAAACGATCAAATGGTCGTATCAATTCAAAGAAAAATACAATAAGCTGCAATGCAGACTATCCAAAAAGATATACATGATGAGGACTGAATACGATGACCAAATATCCATTCAATCTAGCGCCATCCACTTGTTTTTAATTCTATGGCAGCTACTTTGTTATTCACTATCGTAGATTTTAATTACTGGTAGTTTAAACGTCGCCATATAGCATATTCTCTGTGAAAATTACAACGGAGATAAAGAAGGACAGAGGATGGCGAAGCAGTTAGGATCTGGTCTCGACGGCCTAGTCCAAGTTCGCAACCCTTAAGCTTGTAATTAGTAAATCATGCTGATGAGGTACAAATAAAGAAAATATTATAAGCTAGCCTAGTAAGGCGCCACATCGTCTGCAAACGTTGGCAACCAGCCAACCGTCCCGTGTTCTAATAACCTTCGAATAAGTTTCAGTGATACGCACAGGACTCCACATTGCTCTTGTAATAGAGGGAGATAAATATGACTAAGTAGCTTTAACAGATGCGACACATAAATGCCTCATGTATTTAAAAATTGGATCCAAGGTCTACAACGAAATTCATCTCTCAAATCAAAAAGGTTGGGTGCAGGTCTCAGAAATAGAAGGTGCTCTTAGAAAATGAAAATATTTGCAATACAGCGGCTACCGAATAACGACATCAACTACATTAGATAGCAAAGAAATTAAACTCATAATAAAATGTGAATCTTTTGCCCTCGCATATAATAAGACAAAAATCTGGTGATTACTGTTCAGATTTGTTAGCGCGTGTTTAGCAAGTCTGAATAAGCGAGTTCCCATTACTTTGAGTATAGACTGATTATACCAAAAAATATGTCCTGTTCATTGCTTTGAGGTATTTGGCTGCAGACACGATATGCAAATGTAAGCATTTTTATTAAAAAGGGAAGACTGGTTTACCCTATTCGTCATACAAAACTCTATGAAGCTTCGCTCCCCCTTGGCGAAGCAGAAACCCTACGACTATAGTTGTATTAATAGGTAAAGTGTAGCATGTTCGAATGGGTTATATAAATCAGCTGGCATATCAACGATGCATTCGCGGAATGGAAAGCCCACTTTCCACGAATGCAGCTAATTGTCAGAAGGGCATAACACTACGAACGAAAGCGTCATTTGGGACGTTCCGTTCACGACGGTGTATGCTGGCAAATTTCCAATTTCACACACGAACAGTTGCCGTCGTTTTCAAGGGTTTGAGAGAACAAAGAACGTGTCGAAACGGTTTAATATTTAAAGCATTGAACAAAGGATGAGCAGTGCAAATACCAATGAACTTGCAAGTTTGCTTAAACCGAATAACAAATATTTTCTTTGATAGATCGTATCCTCATTTTACATTTGTTTGTAGTATGATAAAGTATGCAATTATTATTAACATTTGCATACCAGTGATGATTAGGTACTTAATTATAAAGATGCTAGTAATAAGTCAAATGCTTTGTATTTAGTTCCAATAGATACTTCCTGATCCAAAGCTTATGTATACCACATAACATAAAACGCATAAATCATAATTAATTCGCGTTCCTATTGTATGTAAATAGAATGACTCATAATAGAATAGACCGTAACCTTCACCATGATAAAAACTATGATGTCACAAAGTCCTTCAAAGCCTTTTACTATAACAATTTTATTGGCAATTAAAAACTATTACTTTCCGAGGGATTGCGTCCTTTGTTTCTATAATTAAAGAGGGGCGGTCAATACCCATATGGACGGAGAGTATTGATCTTTATAGGAATTTCCTCCAGGATTCGTTACTTGATACTTATCAGTTATCAGAAAACAATGTTACACATGTATTATGTCAACATTGTTTGATTATAGAGGTTTATGTCCAACGACATTAGGATTGTAGATATATAATCCAGAACATTATCAAGAAAGAAACAGTCCTTCATCCAATGAGAATGGATTTCTTTTAATGCCGTTGTCTTTTTTATAAAAATAGGCATTTCTATAAATTTAGTTATGATCCACATTATTAAACAGAGTGTAAAACAACCCTTAACGAAAACTGAAACCCCATATTGTACCGAACAGTTTTTACTTCGGCACCATACCTAGGCAATTACTGGTTCAGGAGATGATGTGGCTCAAAGTTACTATAGGTAAAATTTTTATAATTAGATAAATTCGATGCATTTACCCCGCCAACCTGTTCTATAGATGTCCTATGTACCCATGGATAAGCAGGTATCTCGAAAATTGCACGCGCACACTTTTAAAAGCGGCTTAGGAAAAGGTTCTCCTACAAAAACCTTTCCCAAGTTTTTATTTTGCTTATTATGACTTGGTATGATGTCTAAAACGAGTAGACTTTGGCTTGGCGATGGGTCTTTTGACACCCAGCATATTATCTTGTTATGTACTCTGAGTCTGGATGCTCTCTGTACCATTCATTAAATGTAAGCCACCTCTCTCGCGTTGCAAATATTTTCAGGCGGTATTTAAACAAATATTTGTCATACTCGTGGATATATAAAACTGTCCACAGAGACAGACAGACTGTACACAAGAATGACAAGCGAACGACAGAGTACAGCGGCGTTATTTAGTTCCCTATTTATTTTATATATTAGATATTTGGTCAACGTAATAATAGTCTAATATCACTCTCACGTTTGTTTTTAGTGCGGGCACCTCCAGGTAATTTATCTGTATATATAAAATTCTTGCGTTACTGACTGACTGACAGAAAAGCTACAGCCGAAACTATTATACGTAGGAAGCCTGGAAGGTGGCATGTATGATCCTTGTGGCCCGTAGGGGAGCACTAAGAAAGGGTTTCCCGAAATACGAAGAAGATAAATAAGATCGGAATGAAATATGTGCGAGCATAGCTGCGAGCGTCCTCTAGTCTTTTATAATATTTTATCAGCTGATATTACTAAAAGCAGTGCTGTAAAGTACGAAATTGTTACAGTTGAATATAAAAATAACTAAGTTATCGTAATGACTGTTGACATCCCATGAAATAATTGCCCGTAATAACAGTTTCACGCTTAGTTAAACATCACGATGAATAACTGAAAGATTAGCACGTGTTGATTACTGAAATTAGGGCCGATTAAAATTGTGTTGAAAAGGATTTAAGTAGCCGTGTCCGATAAGCATTTATTGTAGCTCATAGAAGTTATAATTACCATCGAATTATATTTGAAACCAGAAAGGTGTAAGAGGACGAAGAATAAGGATGACGAGGATGAATTAATGGGGTTCCAGCGCTTGGTGAATATCTGAGTAGGACTTAAGCCTCTCGATGTTCCCAACTCGGGGTATTTAATCCACCTTGACTGCAGTGTTGTTTTCGTGGACTACGGAATTACTAAAAACGCAGCATAGATTGTAACTTGGAAGCAAGCAACGAAAGTCTATCAATTGTTAGCATTTAGGCCGACAAAAAAAATGTATTTTAAAAATGTTTAAAGCACACAATTAAAAAGTTATCCTAATAGTGACCATTCAAAAACTTGAGTGTATTCCAAGTGTTAGAACTATAACTACTACGAATACGGCCTAATCAGTTATTTTGGCGTCTCACTCTTCATATCCCTCCAGTAATCCTGTATTGATTGTGAAGTGCCAGACATTCCAGCCGAGTTCCATTCATCTAGATAGCACAAGCTTACACAAAGGTTTTTCAGATCGGACTAGAATTTCGTGATACTACTCGGTTTTAACGAACTCGACCACTTCATAAATTCATCAGTTCAGTTTCAATACAGAATAAATTCCTTCTTTGCTTTTCTACACAAGCATGGTAAGTTTCGCTAGGATACTGTTAAACTACGACCGAAGGCCTTCTTCACTAAACGCGATACACCCAATTGCACCAAATTTCCACAGAAAAACGTTTTAGAGTTAAAAAAAATGCAATAGAAATATTTAAACAAGTTGTCTGGGTGCAATTAACCTCGTTAAAGTTTCACTGTTACAATAAAATGAGTTAGCAGACAGCCCTGCACTGAAAATACCTGTTACGACCGAGTCAATGACGCGGCAAAGAGAAATATATCTATAAAACAAAGAACATTACGTTCAACAAGCATGCATTAAATTATTTTGGTACTTATTCTGCCGTTTCTAAGAAAACAAAGGTATAATTTTGGTTGTGGGAAATAATTTTATGGAGACAAATATAACAAAGGTACTAAAACTGTGCTAAAACTACGTATATATCGACGATGGGTTTATTTATAGATTGTTCTAAATTTAAAGTTGTAGTCATATGTGTTTGGGTAAATACGATAAATTTATGTGTGTACTGAAACGCTATCATACGGATACTAGGGTTTCGGTACATTTAGATGTTAGGTATGGTTCAGAGAGATACTGTTTATATTCGTAGTCAATCCATAGACATGTTGCTATACTTATGAGTTACGCTTAGATATTGACTACGCAGTTAATCAGAATCGTCTGGTCAAGACTTCTTTGCCAGAGAATGTCATTAATATCTAATATATAAAATTCTCGTGTCACAGTTTTCGTTCCCATACTCCTCCGAAACGGCTTGACCGATTTTGATGAAATTTTTTGTGCTTATCCGGTATCTATGAGAATCGGCCAACATCTATTTTTCAATAAAAAAAAAAAAATTTTGCTAAACAACGTTTGCCGGGTCAGCTAAGTTTTTGTTATAAAAATTTAAAAATTAGTTTAAGAATATGTTTAATTTTATTGTTTTCGATCCTCCTGCTTTACCTACTTTATTATAGTCACCACCATCACTGTTTACGCAAATATTATAAATACAACATTAAGTGAGTAGCTACATACTTATGTTGTTTCATGGACAAACCGCTAAACCTACCTACATATGTTTGTATGTGTATACCTATTTGTTATTGATATCTATATAGTCCATAGTCTCACGCCTGTTACGCCTCATTTCACCAAGCTACGAATTTGTAGGTCCCACGTAATTAGGTGCGAGCTTATTGCCTATACCGGGCACTTTGCCAGACTCCGAAATGCTACTAAGAATTTGGAAAAACCCAGTACGAAACAATTTTGCCCGACTCGGGAATCGAACCTGGAACTTCCTGATTAGCAGACGCATGCACTATCCACTGGACTACGGAGACAGACGTTGATAACTATCTATCAATGAGAAATACACAGTCATATCAGAATATTTTTTTAATGTTGCCTGGCGTCTATTTGGACTCCAGGCCAAAACAATATTACCTTAAAAAAACACAAATTCACGATGAAACAGCGTTTTTTAATCACGAAACTGACGGGCTGAAAAACCAAAAATAGCATTGAATCGTAGAATATAAATAATACAGTTCGACCTAAATATCGCAAGTGTTACGGCAATTAGCGTAACACAATACGACGCTTTTGATAGCTATAGAAGTCATAGACTATAGTGGTATCCTTTAAGTTTATAGAAGCCAAGCTTCGAAGGACGTCGAGTGGCGTCGCCGCGACGCCGCCAGTTCACAAGTGTGCCAATGTGCCAAGGGCGGGAAACATTTACATAACTCTCACGTTCCACATCACCACCATACGTTTTATTGCCATACCACACTAAATATACTCCCGCGCTGGCAACACCATAACATGTCACATTAATGTCCAATCTTAATTACCAAAGACGTAAAACGCTACATTCGACGCACAGAATACGACTAGAAATTCAGCAAATTATTGCTGAAATTCAACTTTACGTTAATTTTGACGTGAAATGCGATAACATTGAATTGGCAACGACTTTCATAATATCAATCTGTTATTGTCGCTAACTGACATTTTATAGGATCGGCGCTACATGTCAAACTTTCCCTGGATACGTCAAACACAAAAACAAAAATATTTCTGTAAATAAATAAATAATTTATAGACCAAACAACGAATTGTCGAATTCCTTAAAATGTTTTTAGTAATCTGTGCAATTTTCTTGTAAATATACGCTGCAATGTAAACTTCTTGGAACTCGCGATCAATAAAACTTTATGAGAAAAAAAGCATCGAAAACAAAATATTTTACTGATTCATGTTATCATCGTAAACAAGCCGTCAGAGCCAGTTGGTTTTGCGCACAACTATATTAGCATATTGTATATACCTAACAGAGAACATGGCTCCCTGATAAAAATATGAAAATACAATAAGTATTATTAAATACCTGATAGAATGGAAGCAGCGATAGCCTAGTGGAGATACCAACAGACTGCCATGCAGAGGGTATCGGGTTCGAATCCTAGGCGCGCACCACTGACTTTTTGGAGTTATGTGCGTATTGAATTATTAATTATCACTAGTCCCGTGCCTCGGAGAGCACCTTAAGCCGTCGGTCCCGGTTGTCATGAAGATCTTTGACAGTCGTTATAGGGAGTCAGTACCTATCTCTGAATAAACTGACTCTAGTCTAAACCATGGAATATCGCTATCCTTTTTGGGTTGCGGAGGTCAGATAGGCAGTCGCTCCGTGGAAAAGCTAATATTCAGTCAAATCCGGTTAGACTAGAAGCGGACCTCGGGTTGAAACTGGGATAACGCTAGGAGAAAGAGAAATACCTGATAGAATAATATTTGCTAAACATTTAAAAGTACATTTGCACAATGGTACTAGTTACTTTCAAAAATGTTCTAATTCAAATTTCTTTCATAAACGCAGCTATGAATAGTAACCTGTTAGAAATAAGAAGATTGATGTCTTACTTTGTTTACGTCGTTAATTTTGATACAAATATCAATAATGATTAAAATTAATATACTTCAAATGAATTTTTATAACAGTTCATTAGAAATGTAATAAAATATCCAATCTCTATAATGACCGTAGCCACAGATATGAAGTTTTGAAACCGTCAAATTAGGCTGCTCGTTTATCGTTCATTTATTATCTTAACTGACATTAGACGGCGCCTATTTTATGTGTTTTTGTGTCTTTCAACTAAAGTGTAAACTTCCTAAATTGCCATTTAAAATAGAATCAGTCATTTGGTGAACACACAAGTACCCTAAAAAACGGTTTTAAAGTTCTATCATGCATCCTTTATGAAGCGGTAGTGGGTGGATCGCAACACCCCTATGTAGCGGCTACTAATCGATGTTGCACCCCTTGTGTCCAAAGAGAACGCCGCCACTTGGTCTAGGTCATCTTTTTTGCATGTAGAACGTTCCACAACACAGTAAAGCCGTATGGAAAAAGCCTACGTCAGACTACATCCACTAGAAGAGATCGGATGTGATGATAAAAATTATAACTGACAAGCCAACTTAACACCAGATAATCCCTGTCAACCAGATTAGAGTAATCATTTAATGGAATGCAAACATACTTCCATTCACCATTTTTATACAGCGACATAAAAATCACAATATAGACAGGCTGTAGGTGCGATAAAAACAATGTACAATATTATCGCACTACACATTTTAATGTCCACAGCCTAATCTGTCCTTAGTAACCCGAACTAGATGACTCACGAATCTGTTTTTACCTTATCTCATAGCTATCATAGCTCATATATCAAAAAGATATTAAAATACACGTATGCTGCTGTGTATAATGCAAAAAGATATTAAAATACACGTATGCTGCTGTGTATAATGCATGTTTATTGGTTTACGCCACCTAAATCAATACATCTTCTTAATTGCATTGAAACTATAACCCGCCTGTCTTACCGAGATGCGGCTAAATATCAGTTATTCCACAGAGCAACTGCCATTTGGCCTCCTCAACGAGCAAAAGGATAATCATATTTTAAGGTAAGGCCGCTTGTAAGGTTATTTATGAAAAATTATTCAGATAGGGACATCGCAGACTGAAGACTGCGTGCTCATCGACGAAGAAGTTTGAGTTAATGAGTCCTAATGTAACAAAGCTAACGATCTTGGTGAAGTTGCCTAACCGATTAACTTAATACGGATCTGTTCCCTACCAAATAATAATAATTTGAAGGCTGGGGTTTGCTCAATTAATGCTTCATAATCATAATATTTACCAGGCATCTCATAAAGTTTATAGTCCAACTCACTTACCTCCTAATAATCCATAGGTGATCATCATCATAGTAACGCTTTTGCTGAATGTGGAAAGCACGAAGGCTGTCGCGGCGATAATAGAGCCGGCTACACAAACCGCTCGGCACCCAAATTTGTTGCATAACGCCGACACAACCGGACCTGTTGGGCAAAATTGATTTTCTTCTTCAACACGACAAAGTAAACGAACTTTTTTAACAACAAGAATTAATATCAGACTTCTGTTATTAAAAATAACCGGTGACATTTCATTATTTTCTTGCGAGGGCGTAAGATAATCAAATTGAGAGAGTTTGCCTTTGGCGTGAGAAACTGTTATGTTAATTTGCATTTTATAGCAGGAATTTTCTTAATAGGTCATCCTTGTCTAAGCACTTTAATTAAAGTTTAAACCACTTTACCTACTTTATAACTAGAATAATTTATACGTCAAATAATAATTACGTGTTTTGCAACTGCAGTGCATTAGGTATGATCATTATCAATAATAGAAGTGACTACCTTGGTACTAAAACCTACATTGCAAACTTGATTTCTGCAACTTGTATTATTTAAATACTTGAAATCCAGTTCAAGGGTTCGAAGTATCTTCATAAAGTAATCAGTATACATTACATAACGCAATAAAAGCCTAATAAGGAATCCATAAATATGTTAAACGTTATTTGACACTTCAAGTTGTACTTTACTTATTAATTATTACTTTGATGTGAAGTTCTTGCGTAAAAGACGTCTTCTTCAAATTGATAATACGCCTAAAGTAATGCGCAGATGCAAAATGAAATAACCCAAATAATGTTGCAAATAGATAATGTAGATATTTAAATGCTAGGGTCACTGGAACAGGTCTCCAAGTGATAGATAAGCTTTCGTTGCATATTCACATAAATTTGTACAACATGTGAAGCCTAGCAAATTAATCTAGGACATTTTTATCGGCACATTGCCATATCTACGATATCTATCTACGATCGTAATCGAATCCAATCAGGACAATAGCAGTTTAAAATAGATAACAGAATGAGATAAGAAGCTAGCAGTCTGCTGGAAGATATGGTCTGTACTTTTGTGATAGCTATTGTTTAAAAAACTGTGCTATAATGTACTTGGCGTATCTTGTTATTGCCGATACATTATTTAATCTTCTAATATTTGAGTTATGCAGATAATCCTAAGATAAGATTGTGAAAATTTACGATGCATAATTTAGTTCCGTGAAGTATCGACCAAAATATTAATGAATATTTGGTAAGCATGTTAAATTCTCCAAGCAATTTTCTTCATTAAATGCCTGAGTCTTAAAATTCGTATAAATATGAGTATCTCTGAAGAGCGGCTATCCCTTTACTGTAGCAATGTTAAGAATTTTAATGACAGTAAAAAACAGAAACCAAATAAATCTTGTGTGACCTTCTTATGGTGGTAAGGTATTATAGTGTTCTGAATGCAATATTCCTTGGTCAATATCACTTTCGCAGCACGAAAACCTGTCTAGCAGAAATTGCTTTCATTGAAAGATGACCTTAGATTGTGTATTCATAAATGTTAAGGGTGCTAACGATCTGATGACGACGACCGAATGCTTTCTTTTAATATTATAGCTATTGTTATACTAACCATCTATGGCAAATGCTCACTGTGGCCGGGCAATTTGGTGATACATCAAAAGTTTAGGGTTAGATAGAATCATTCAAAGTTCTGAATTCTCGCATGAATCGCATCCAATGCTAGATCAATATTACATGCCAACATCGATATAACATATTCAGATTGTGTGACTAGATGCCACTATGTTGATGGTCACACAACTTAGTTGTTGATTCATCATCACAAGACTCCGTAAAGGTGCGTATTTGACCATGGGCCGGTCATCGGCCTGGATCAATTTTGACATAGTTTTGACTGGGTATCAGCAGCTGATTGTTTGACATGTTTTTATTGTACAAAATTACAGATTACCATAATTTATTTTAGGTTTATTATCAAACTGTCCTAAAGCTACTTAGCAAAATATATAATAATAAATATGAAAATAAAATCCAAACATGATTATCATATCTCATTTGGAAAGTTAGCTGGCTGAGCTTTATTTAGCTATAATGTTGAACGAGTTGTTCAACTATTCGGCTAATAGGAGCTTGGACGTATGGTTGAATGGGTTTGTACAAGGAAAGAGGTAGTCGTTCCATTACAGTAAAACGGCTATTTGAACTGATAGGATGTGACGTAATATGCATTTGATATTTCAATTATTTAATTAGCACAAGAATATCCTTGAGTTTGAAAAACATGACACTGATAGAGGATAACGTGTTCAAGATGACTTAGTGATTGAATCAACGATATATATCAAGCAATTCTATAGAAAATGAACACGTTTTACAACGCCACGGTTATCTCATTTTACGGCACCTGCCTAGTGTCAATTAATATACCTAGTCTCGCATGCACATTGTCATTGTATTGATGACTTAATACACAATACATAATGGTTTTAATCTTCAACGTTATCTCGGGGCGACACAGTAAAAATTTGCTTTCCATGTTATATGATCAAGTTACGTAAAGTTGTGCATTGCAGTTATAAAATAAATCATCTAATTGGTATATGTCTGACAAAACAATGTCTGAAATACTCGCCATAAAGTAGGTAATGCAAATTAATTTAAATCTTTTCAACTGTACCATTGTAAATAACTAAAGTATGATTCCTACCAAATAACTCTAGATCTGTAGGTATGGGATGCGGTGGCAAAAGCGCAATTAATTTTTCCTCTCTGTCCTTGTTTCAAAAGCAAGAATCGTTTGGTAAAACGAAAAAGTCGTGTAAGACACAAAGAACACAGGCTTGGCGCGTGTTTGTGGAACCGTTTTCCTTGCGATTCTTATTATCGCCTTAATATAAAGTAAATATTTTTGTAAAGGATATTCAAGGCAGAAGCCGGATGTTGAAACTTTTACATATAAGCGAATATAAGGGCCATCTTTGACATGTTTAAAGCCGGCACAAAGCCAACATGCAAAGCAATCATTCTATCGTCCGTGTGACATGTTAATACACATTATTTGTGTTCTCGTGCACATCATTAGCTACACAGCCTGCTGTGTGCATAGGTAGATGTAGTTGACGCATGAATAATGGATAAGTGCATGCGACAACGTGACCCGAATTGATAGGCAACGGACAGTCGCATTCGATTAAAATGGGCAAATAGCTCCTAAAATGCAGAAATGTTTGAGGTATTTGCAAATTGCTGATTAGTGTTTCAATGACGACTAGTCCGGCCTGTCCAATTAAACGTTATAAACAGAAACTATACACACAATTTGAATATGACAGATATCCATCACTTCTATCTCAGCGCTTGTTTGGACAGTAACAAGTGGCGGCAATAAAACAATAGAAGATATTATGTAATTAAAATAGGGAACGAAATGAAAGTCATAAATCTTACCGGCAGCGAGATAAACGCCTGACAGCAAGCTGCCGACCCACGCGACCGTGCCTTTGCCCTCGCCGTAATACGTCACGAGTTCGGGGAGGAATATGCCGAATGTGTATGCTATGCCGTCCACAATCATGTTACACATGAAGGAGGCGAATACGACGACCCAGCCGTAGCCTCCGTCGGGAGGCGGGGGCAGGGCGCCATAGTCGTAGGCCTCATCGTCATCGGCGTCGGCAGCAGCCCCTTCCGCCGTCAGTCTTGCAGCCTCCTCACACGACGTCTCGCTTTCCGTCTGCAACAAAGAAAAAACCTATTATTTTCACTACCCCCAGCATATATCGACAAAAATGATACGACGCGCGCACTTTAAACTCCAATGCAGTTACGCTGCAGTATTTCGAGCCGTTAATGCGTATGAAGCAGCTGTTTTAATTGCTATGGATGTGTCAACGTTTTGTATCTATAAGACAAAGGTTTAGTATGGTAATACGAACACGTCAACACCAGATAAACGCGCGGCCATGTCTCTAACGCCGATATCATGGGTGTATGTTGTATGTGTATAACGTAATAAAAACAATTGACGGCGACATTTACATTAAAATTAACGCGTCGTAAATTCTACTGTCGTCATGTCGATTTCATTATTATTGTCCGTATTTAGCAGTTTTATTGTCCTTTGTCGTAAAATTTGTAAACGTTGACAATAAGGATTTTGACGAGCCTATGGAATTTTACCGTTTGCAAGTTATGTTCTGGGAGCTTGATAAAGTTTTATTTTGAGCTACGACGCCTACACGAATTCGGCACGATCAATATAATCCTAGCAGCAAATTGTTTACGCAGTGATAAATATAATATGTTTGTAATTTGTTATGTTTGTCATGCTATTCATCATTTTCACGGTCACTGTCACTGACATAGCCAAAGGCTTTCGATATATCATGATTATGACAGCAGGATATGGCATCCAAATATACGTAAGTAATAACTTGACAAAATAAACTTATGTGACACATGATCATAGTCATGACCATCCTAATGACATCTTGGTTGCAGTTTATGACCTTCGATTTTAATGGACTGTGACTTTTTCCTAGTAAACGATTATAACGAAAAACCGTGTGGTTGACGGCATAGAATACAAGTGTCACCACCCCCTATCTTCCCGTGGGTGTCGTAAGAGGCGACTAAAGGATAACACGATGCAAATACCACCTTGCGTAGAGACGGAAAACTCGACATCAAACCCTATACGACTGCCTCGTTGGTCTCGCGGCATAAATGTGCGCGTGGGATCGGGAGGTCCCGTGTTCAATTCCTGGGTCGGGCAGTGGTATTGGGTTTTTCTGTCACGAAATTCTCAGTAGCAGCACGGAGTCTGGAAATGTGCCCGGTACGGCAATAAGCTCGCCCCTTATTACGTGGGACTAAAGTATATCTGGCGAAAAGTGGGTGTAGAAATACACCTCTGCCTACCCTTTCGGGGATAAAAGGCGTGACGTTATGTATGTATGTGTATGTAATAATAAGATATAAAAATTATAATGTAAAAAGTTTTCAGCAGTCGAGAACGAGTGTTCTCAATAAAGCAGCAAGGGACAGTTACCTTGCTGCTTTTATAATTCATGACACTGGATTTTCGTCGGGATAAAACTGATATTTTAATTTAAAATGTTAGAAACGGAGAAGAAGTTTCTAATGGATATGATAATAAAAATGAGACATAATCTTGTAATTTAATTGCTGTGGTAACCAATGTATGTACCTTGAATATAAATAAATAAATTATTGTATCCATGTAAACAAATGTAATGATCCATTGAAACGCTTGCATAATAAGCACTTACACAGATAATACAATCAATAAGTAAACATATTATTTAGCAAATTATGTCACAGTTGAAAATGCTGCTATGGACATCTCTTTGTTCGTAACATGACCGGCGTTTCATTATCATTGTATCGTTTCTTTGTGCAGCCGGGTGTCAATTACAGTTGTCATGTCAATACTTAGATATTCTATACCGCTTGTTGCTGCTGAATACTATAACATCATTGTTTGTTTGTCTGAGTGTTATAATAGATTGGTTTCCGCCCGCAACTCAAATCACGTTATAATGTTGAAGAGTATTCCGATCTTTAAGCGATATTACTTCAAAGAAAAATTCCTTCAGTAGTATTTGCGTGGAAGAGTAGCCAATATTATCTTACCCCACAAACTTTCGCGTTTAAAATGGTAGTAGGATGACTGGTAATAAACTAATGTCATCATCATCAGCCTTTAACAGTCCACTGCTGGACTAGGCCTCTCCTTTGAAAGGAGGAATTGGCCTACTATACCACGCTGGAAAAACGGGTTGGTATAGGGTTTGTATCAAGTGTTCCTTCTCTTACAGTGCTGTTCTCTGCATAATATGCTCCCTCTGTCGGCTCTTACGACTTACGACACCCATGGGATTATATGGGATGGTGACATTCCGTATTCTTAATCCGTCACCACACGGACAATAAACAAAATAAACTAGGGTACCTAGATGATTATATCAATTACCTACATTATTCGTGTTATCACGGTTTGTCTGCAAACTATCTGACCTTCGAATTTCGAATGTAATCGCCATTATTGTGTCAAATGTAATCATTAATTGATTATCACAGTAGTAGATAGCAGCGAAGTAAAAAATATCAGTCACTGATGTGTTGTAAAATATCAGTCGGCTACTAAGTGTTTACAATGAGGTCGAACACGTGCTGAAAAGCTGCCTAAACTTTTTGTACTGGGAGCTCTTATTGATACCAATTTAAAATAATATAAACAATGCCGCAACAGTGAGTCACGCATGCTACGCAAAGGAAAATTACGATAGGAAGTCTTCATAGTACGTGGACATAGTAAAAAATACGCCCCTGAGTAAACGACCGTTAAGCTCATATAAAATATCACCGTATAATTCGATGATATAATTTTAAAAGCTGAAGACAAACATGATACAATTCCAAAATAACGTGTTATGTAAAAACGTAAATTAGGTCAAGGCGTTGTTAATTTCGGCACATTCCGTAGGATTTCTATTATATCATCTCATATTATTATAAAACTTTTTGCTGTAACTGTACCTACTTTACGTGCAAAATGCACATAGCAGCCAATGCGATGACAACTGGAAATAATTAAACCGGCTTGTCAAGTGAATATTCGAGAACATTTTCACATGGCACCCCATGGGGTTCTTTTGAAGAACTAGTTTCATACAGAATGTACAGAGTGTCAATGTAACATGCTCATCTCATTGTTTGCGGCAGACGGGTGTCGACCTTGTTCGTGTTTACACCACAAACTAGTCCCGACACAGTGATTTATTTTGTTAACACACCTTGTAGACTCCATATTATTCCACACTTCCTATTTTAATAACGCATACGTAACCGTACACTTTACTGAATTAAACAAGGTGCGAATTTGTACCACTCTATTAAACCAAGCATGAACTGTATCTCTACATTATATTTAACTAGTAACTACTTACAACAACATTTATAATTTAGTAAAGTAAGTATATAAAAAAATTGACAGCTGCTCTCCGTAGTAACCAGAACCCTTCTTACTCCAATCAATCATAGGCAATTAAAACGTGCATGTCATGACGAATAAATGTATGAATGTGCAATTGAAATTAAAATAGCTTCTTGCTTCATGCCAACGTAAAGGCGGAAAATTCGAAATAACGAGGAAGCCCAATTGACCTTAACGTTCAATACTTCTAATACATACTAAGTACTAAACACAACATTCCTATAGACATTAATGTAAATGACAAAGAATCCTGTGGTTACATTAGAATTGTAGCTGGTCAATATTCCGCGTTGTTATTATATTAATGTAATCATTTCCTGTAAGTTTTATGATGACGCCACCGGTATGACTTTTCCAGCTTATATTGATGTGATTATGGTTTCTCATATCTGGGACGGAATATAATCGAGGAGGAAGCACTGATTGTTCCGAATGAAAAAATCTTTGCCCTTATTTCGCTAATAAATTGGTATTTTGAGATGACTATGAATATTGTTATGCCGTTTTAACTTACGACAGTTAATTAAGTATATAATATTTTTCGGGGATTCAATAATATATGAACATACCTAGGAATAATATATATACTATTTTACTAGAATTTTCAATACTTGGCACAGGTTAAAAGTTACTTGGTTACTAATACAAACAAATAATTTACTTTAGACCCCGCTGAATAATTACTGACATTCTGTTTTACTACAATCATCGCACTATCAACACAATAACAGTTAATACATACATGAAGAATCGATTGTTTAACAAAAGCCCTTTTCATTGCGCATGCTAACAAAGAACAAATACAGACCGACGACTTACGTTCATGAATAGGTCGTATTGAAATACTGGCCGAATTAAAGAAAGAGGTATTTCCAAAAAGGCCAATAAACCAATAACAAAGAAAAGTTGCACACGGCATGTCCGTTGCCCTTGCATATGCAAGGGCAACGGACAAAGGAGTGACTGCACTCTAATGTCCTTCCATGTTTTAAAAATATTTATCTAAAACTAAACCAAACTGAACATTAAGAACAAAGACTGTTAATCATTATCTTCTTACGTAAATAAAAGCCCTGAATCAATAGAAATATATCGTTTTGATATAATTCCCACTTCTCTTACTTTAACACTACAGCTGCAATACAAGGAATTGACCATGTTATCAGAATTGTTGTATGTTATACAGTTATATGCTTCCGATATCAACGATTTTATCACCTATATCCAGCCAGTAGATTAATAGAACATCTCATCAACATTCTTTTCTTGAATTATAATCCTTCATCGTATAATTCTCACGCTAATCCGAGTCATGAGTCAACGCTAAACCAATCAAGCGTCAGATGAATACGGAGAAACGAATAAAGAAGAATGACAGAATCATGTACAAAACACAAGTAACTAATTTATATTAAGGCTATTTTTCTTACCAGAAACTTACAGATATATTTACCATTCCTGTGAAATATACTGCCAAAAAGAAAAGTTTAAAGTAAGTTGATACGATTTACTAAGGATTTTTGTATCATTCATTAGCAACAAATTATAAATTGGAAAAAGAAAAATTGGCTTCTAATAGCCTGAGGAGACAAGAGAGTAAGAGCAGTTTAACATTTTGCTATGGAACCTCACCTCAAGGAAGTTTTAGGATAGACATTTTATAAACTTTAATTTAAATTAATATTGTATAGTACCTATATGTAGGTCAAGATCTAGATACTAGATACATAGATTTTTGTCTGCATTGGTTAGTCTGACTTTGGTAACGTTGGACGTTTAGCTCTAGGTGGAGTGATGATATACGCAAACTGCCTGGTAACGGCTGGTAAAGAGCCCAAAATCGAGCTCAGTAGCGGTCTATCGGAGCAGTCTATATCCGGCAGTGGACTACGACAGGCTGATGACGTTGGTGATGCCTTACTTGATATTAATTCCAGGATTGGCACCAGCGAAAGGGGATTGTTAAAAGCACACGATTTTTCAAAAAATTTTGTAAAAGTTTGTTTACAAAATTATGACACTGTATTATTATTTCTTCGAGTATATTTAACATAAAATTCTGCGTACAATTTCGTCCGTGGATAATACAAAACGTGGCCACCTAGTACAACGTGGTCGAGCCGTGTGTAGCGGCGTCGGCGCACGTGATCTCGATTGCCATTAATTGATTAGTGCCGCACGCCTGTAGCGGGCAGCTTCCCGCGAACCTATTAAGACGAAAACTCGCACAGGACGCAATTATGTGAGGCAAATAAATAACGCTGGGTCTCTGAAATGTCACTTTTCATTTGAATATTTATTTTTGCTCTTATTCATATCATGTCTTACTGATAATAGCAAAACGAATTGAGAACTAAATCACATTGGTATTAACTACTTAATGCTCGAAATGTCAATTAGCATTTACCCCGAATACAGCTGCATAGTTCATATCAAGCGATTGCATATTAGCGCATATTTTGTCATTAAACTGTAGTTTACGGACATCTTTATCACAAAATTTCATTTCAATTTTATTCAATTTCAGACAAAATTACAATAACGGAGCATAAATAAATTATCTTAAATCGAAAGCAATATATTTTACGATGCTGGCAGAAAATGGGTTCATTTTCTCTCCGAGAATAGCTCTGACTTTATAAATACAATAGGTACTTATAAATTGCTACACAAACTAATATAATTCGATATCAAATACATTAATACTTTTCTATTCGCCAAACCAACAGAAAATAAATAAGACATTTTAAATGAAGTTGAGTCTATAAAGAATATGAAAGTGTTATGAGGGGGATGCCACAAGGTACTACGCTCGTGCCTTTAATTTATGTTATAAACGTATTTCATAAGCGCTATAATTTATCGGTATTTAGTACTTACATCAGTTGTATTTTTGAGAAAACTGAATCAATTTCTACAGGCTAGGCATACCTATTTAAATAAGTAAAATAAAAATATTAATGTATGTTACCTATAACAGTTATTATGACACATATTGTTATTACTAAATTGAATAGTTAATTATTTGGTATGATTATAATTATTTAAAAATGAGTGTTAACTAACTAAAGCCAACATATCTGTCTCAACCAGACAATTAGTTATTTTATTTATAATGCCTGATTTAAACATACTTAACGAATGTTTAAAATTCAAATTCAAAATGATATCTTGCGCCATGGTTACCTTTTTTTACCTACAATCTTAATATATAAAATCCTTGCGTTACTGACTGACTGACAGACACGCTACAGCCGAAACTATTGGGCGCAGGAAGCTGAAATTTGGCTGCTGGCGTCCTCTAGTATTTTATAATACAAGACTGCCGAAATTATTTAAGACTAGAGGACGCCAGCAGCTGCGCCTGCATTTTCTTTTAATTTACCCGTTTTGGCCGATCCCGTGGGAATTTCGAGAAATCCCTTCTTAGTGCACCCCTACGGTCCCCAAGGAACATACATGCCAAATTTCAGCTTCCTGCGCCCAATAGTTTCGGCTGTAGCGTGTCTGTCAGTCAGTCAGTAACGCAAGGATTTTATATATTAAGATATTTACATGTACCTACACTTGTGAATTGTACATGCGTCTCATCAACAACACTATCAATTTCCAAAAAAAGCATTGGCGTTCATAAACGAACACCTACATATTATGTAATTTATTTATTCTCTGCAGTAAAATATAATAAGGATTTAAATGATCTAGATCTGTAATACCAGTCGCGTGCGCAACGTACCTACAACTAACGAATGACAAATGAAATAATTAATGCTAATGTACTTCAATTACGTGCCTTGGTTTCTTAGCCTACTACAGAAAATAACAGACAATTAAGATTACGCTTATTAAACGCATTTAAGGTTCGCAGCTAGTCCAGTTAATTTACGACGTTTAGGTAAAGAGTAAATTGAACAAGGGGACCGCGGGGAAATTAAGGAAAGTTTTATACACAACAATTAGTATTTAAAAGAAAGCGGTGTCGTGTCCTACTAGTATACCAAAGCCCTATAAAGAAAAGGCTTGTGATTACTTTACTCGGAGAAGAGTATATATTATATCTGTTTACAGCTCAATGTGTAAAGAGAAATTGTGAAACAATGTCACTGACAATAAAAAGCACTCACCATCTTTCTAACACTCATATTACAAAAGCACTTCAATAAACTGGCACATACAATTACACAACACCCACTTCAGTTGCAAAATCAACCGCTTATGGCAATCAATGATTATTTTAAGTCCTTACAAATGATAATACGGTATCTTAATCAACGAATTACTTGATAAAAGCGACAATTATTTCGATATCTACGTAAGAATGATCCGGCAAACCAGCGGTTGCTATTCAAGATACTGAGCGCTATAGACATGTTGGCGATATAATCTGAATATAGACACTGGATAATACTACCATACCAGCATTGTGGAACAATTAAGGCGTCATTAATAATATATGCATCAGGTTACACGTGCAAAACAAATTCAAATGCACCTTGGACGGGTGTGAATGTAGCGTTAAGTAAATAACATGGCGTATGTGAAGTTATGGTTAATGCTAAGCTTTGTTTTCTGATAAATCCAATGATTATGTATGCATTGTTTAACTATTTAGCACTTTAGTAGGTCAAGTGACAGATGTTTCGCGCATACTATATATCAAAGATAACATTACCTTCACGATAACTTTTTAGGTACTTGGCGAAATGGCCAGATATCTAAATAATACTTTTTTTATCATCTGGCGTAGACCTCCTGCAAGGTGGACTGACGATCTTGTCGCGATCCCGGGAGGCGGATGGAGGCAGAAGAAAGATAATTTATTTGTGGAGTGCTTTGGGAAGGTTTATATCCAGCGTGGTTGAGAAGATGATAATCATAATATCTTGGACAAATTCGTCTAGTTCATGTAACGATACCTTGGAACATTAAATATGCAAAATTCATGTCATCAAGATGCAGTACACAAAGTTGAGTAAAAAAAAAAGACTTTCAAATCGGTCCTTTTGCTTGTGCAATAAAACCCAATTTCCTCACGTCTGTTTTCACGATAGTAGGTCAACGGAAAACGCTCCATCGATTTTCATAGAACGTCATTTCTTTACACTTTGTTTGTAAAGAATTCGAAACTAATTGCAATTTTATATCCAATGCTTGAAAAACAGTTTTTAGTGAAGATACAACAAAACAAACCGATCATAAAGCAGTACAAAGTTCAACATCCTAAAAATATAACAGTTTGTTAGTAGGATTTATGTGTACTAATAGACTGTGTACATATTTAGGCGACGAAGTTTATAGAACAGAAATAGAATGCAGTAAACGTATGCGTACAAAATTGCACACAAGATATTTAAACGAGCTGAACTGCAAGACGACCGTCTACTGGCTTAGTGCCCATTAGTTTGCACAACACTTGTGGTGACTCGGACTTAGCACTCTTTTCTCGTTTATCTTAGTTGGCCCTCTTTAATTAACTCAATGAGCACACTTTTAAGAGAATAGGCTTGTGCACAATATTAAATTAAAAACGACGATAATAATTGTCAAGCAATAATTATTTTTTGATATAGGTAGTACAGATATAATATTATAATTGGCGAAGTAAGGAAAATTGTTAGTTTTAAAATGCATATTAACTGACTGGAGGGATATTGGTTATGTAATAAGTAATGCCAGAATCGATAGTAATTTCCAAGCGGGTATTGATAAACTCCTAGGTGGTTATCATTTTTAAAATGGTGCAAGACTTACCCAGCTTAAATTGTTACACTGTAATAATATAATCATTATAAATCATCGTCGATTATAAATTATCACATGATATTAGTGCCAAATTTAACTCAGTTTCGTTCAAAGATAGCTCAATGATAGCGTAAAACGTGTATTTAGAAAGGAAGTAAGTACGAATCATTGAATGCCCTCGCTTAGTTAAAATTTTACCCACATACCTATTATACTATACCCAGTGGCCCGAACAAGTAGGCGACCCCGGGTTGCAACTGGGATAACGCTAGGAGGATGATAGGTACACAATGGACCAAACAGAGAAAAACAAGGCTAAGTAACTGTTACCCATTCATCATAGCGCTATGCTTTAAAATGCTACATGCAAATTCTCTCTATTAAATCTAAAGGCTTATGTATAGATTTCTGACTGCCTCCGTGGTCCAGTGGATAGCGTATCCGACTGCTGATTGGAGATCCCGGGTTCGATTCCCGGGTCGGGCAAAACTGTTACTGGGTTTTTTTTTATGGTAATAGGCGGCAAACGAGCAGACGTATTGCCTGATGGTAAGCAATTACCGCCGCCCATGGACACAAGCAACACCACAGGAGTCACAAGTGTGTTGCCACCCCTTGGGGTTGGGAAAAGGGATAGGATGAGGAGTGGGATCAGGGAGAAGGGATAGGGGATAGGGCCTCCGGCACTCTCACTCACCGAACGAAACGCAACAGCTTAGGTACTGTTACTTTACGTCGATTTTCAGTGAGAGGGTAGTACTTCCCCGGTCGAGCCGGCCCATTCATGCTGAAATCAGCAAGGCTCTACTACCTTAAAAATTCCAAATTCTCAGTAGCAGCACGGAGTTTGGTGATGTACCCGGTAACGGCAATAGGCTCGCCCCCTATTACGTGGGACCTAAAAATTCTTGGCGAAATGTGTGTGTAATATTACACCTCTGCTTACCCGGGTAAGCAGAGGTGTAATACGAGTATTACACACACATTTCGCCAAGAATTTTTATCCCCGGGGATAAAGGCGTGAGTCTATAAAAAAATGTATAGATTTCACGCGTCTCATATTGTTCTTATAGAATACCTGATAAACGTTTTAGAAACACATGTGTCGGCTTAATAAACACTTGTGATATCTCATATACCTACGGGCAAAACTCGCAGCAACTTATCGTAAAGTATGTCGGTGACTTACTGTTGTGCTACTATGCTCGTGTTATCCTAGAGGTAAACGTGAGCGATAGACAAAAACAAACCCTTTATGTTCAAGAAAACGTTTTATTACAAAGAAGAAAAACACGAAGTAAGCTTATCAATTAAACTAGTATTCATTAATATTTTCTTATATTTCCTAATGTAAATAGGCTTAACTCTATTGTTTAGAGCAAAGCATCATTGAAATTACTGACATAAGGACATTGTCTTAGCAGTCCCTTCCAAGCTTTCCAATAAGCATGAACCAAAACCTGCCTAAAAGACTTGTAAGTTGTTGTCGTATTCACTTTTCTGAATTCTAAAAATCATAGTACTAAGGAAGCAAGCTGCACTGCGCAAGCTGCTGTGTCTCTTTTTAAATTATCAAATCAATTTTGTGAAAGTATTTCGCGATTTGCGACTTTAAATTTTGGTCGGAATCACCATTGGTATCATCATACAAAGCAAATTTCAAAGCACAAGGCTGATGATTTAGAATATACTAGAGATGAAACGGTATCCAGGATTCAGGAAATGTCTTGCATAACCCGGTCAGTTACCATAAATTCTTTTCAAAACGCATTAATCACATTCGGATATCAGAACTTCATATTCTGATAGCGTAGTTGGCGGATGACTGATACATAGTATCGTTTCCCGAATTAGAACTGGTCGCATGTCTGAAAATGCTATAGCAGGCGTAAGTATACAACGGCAAAGCTGTAGTCACCTCAAATTCGGAAATTATTTTAGACTGGTTATAATCAGAGCACCACAACAGCTAAATGGAGCATCAATCAACGAATCCTAGAACTCAATATCAAATCATATTTCACGGCAATTAAAGGTAATTAACAATGGCAATAATTGGTGTATTCAGTATTAAAGAATCTACAAAATTGTATTGCTAAGGCCGTACTCGACTCCTGAATAACGTCGATAAACAGCTTACAATTATCAAGATAATTTATAATCTTTAAAATAAATATTAAATCTATAAAGCGTACCTTATTGAGTATTAGTTTACCTCTGTACAGACGTCTAAAGCAATAAAGTAATATTAAATGAGATATTGACGCATGCTATATCAACACTGATCTTGACATGGATAAGAATGATGAGAAGATATATATGAAATGTATTTACCTGATATGAACATTAAAATAGAAAATAATTATGATATTAACAAATCAAGTGATCTTCAGAACACACACATCCTGTCTTTTAAAAAACGTTCAATACAACAGCATATCATATTCGTCGTAATAACTTTCTGAGGCCGATTCTTTCGACAAATAGATGCGTGCAAACCATTAGTTTCTATCAATGGTACAAACTATTAGGAGGATTTTTTCATGTACTGACTGCATGATGCTGGCTACTGACAGTTTTGCAAAGTAAACGCTCTTTTGATTTCAGGAAGTACATTAGTTCCTTTTACGATGTTTCATGAAACATATCTGAAGAATTTATTTGTGTCATCGTAGCACGCACGTTATACTTTCATCATTCCTACAGAACACGCACAATACGATTGATTACCGTTTTAATAATTTAATACGATATCGTGACTGGTAACCCTACGTCATCTCTATGTGAACTTTAATCGAACGTGTGTAAGTATATCAATTATTGTGAGTTCTAACACATTCTCATAGGGTATATTTTACGTTAAACTTAAAGTGAACCTTGAATAGCAGGCCTTCACGAAGGTTTTCCTACGGCCCTGTGCAGGACGGCCATTGTCAAAGACATTGTTTTGATATTGGCCCAGTGTTCTATAAATATAATAAGTCTACTTCAGACGTCCGTCCAGACCACTAGACTTATTTTTAACAACCCTTTAAAATAGGTATTTTTACTTACACTAAATATAATGAAATTCATTATATATATTTAGAATTCCTATTTTAGGGAATGAAAGGCAATAAATAAATATATGTAATCTTTTCAGATAGCCCAGTGGTGTACGTAACGGACTGCCGAGACGATGGTCTCGGGTTCGATCCCCAGGTACCCCGGGCACACACCTCTGACTTTTCGAAGTTATGTGTCTATGAATAATATTAATTATCGCTGGCTTAGCAATGTGCCCGGTAGATGGCAATAGGCTCGCCCCCTATTACATTGGGACCTAAACATAACTGGCGAAGTGTGGGTGTGCAATACATCTCTGCCTACCCCTTCGGGGATAAAAGGCGTGAAGTTATGTTATGTTATGTTATGTGAAATCTTCTCTACGCTAAAATGAATGTAATAAATATGTTGATCACATATTTTCCAATACTCATAGGATAGGTCAGTTCCTTCGTTCGTAGGTATCACACTTTGAATTTAATAATAATTTAAAAGAATAATGACACCAGTGTTATTTTAAGACAATTCAATAATTTTCCAGAAGGCAGACAGCTTACTCGCACCAATACTGAACAGGTATATTGTTGATATCCATTTAATTACAGGAAACTACGTATTTGGTGCTACTTGTAAGTTACGTGGGTTTTTTAATAGTCGACACATTTTTTAATATTATTTACATCTTTTTTTAAATCGCAGTAAGTGTGTACCTATATGAAAATTGCAGAAAATCGTAACAGGCATAAAATTTACATTTGTAAATAGTCCCTACATTTACTCGATATGCTCTCGTTGTTTAGATAGAGGATGCCTATTTTGTCCTCTATATAATATGGTGATGATGGCGTATTTGTATTATATATTTATCTCAGATTCCTTTGAAAATTAGTAGGTACACGCATTATTTATAAACAAGTAACAAAATTAATACTTAATGTATGTATTCTCCATTTATTATCCATTTACTTATCGATACCACGGAAACGATTAGGGAGAGAAAGTAATAATACGCGTATTGGCAAATTAAGCACCTATTGTATTTTCCAACAAACATGTTTATCTTATATGTATACAGCATTATCCTTGATAATTAAGATAAGACGCTTGAGCCGACGTTTTGTTTCAGATAAGACAACGCATTTTTCTGCACAAGAACTAGGTACTACCAGTCGGACATGTGAAATATCGTAACAAAGGAATGGGATGTATGAGACGTAGGTACCAATAAAGGCATATATCTAGATGTCAATCGTCCGTGTGCTGCTGGATTAAAGAAAGTACACGAATCAAATAATATACCTATCTGTGAAAGGTATGAAAACTTGGCCTGAAAACCGTGGTTACAACTCCTTTGACTCAGAATAATAACTGTGACTCGAGTTGGGAGAGACCTACGTCCAGCAGTGGTGCGAAGGACTAGGATGATGATATTTAAATACCTACTGGATATACTGGTTAAGTCGTCACCTCACCCTTTAGCACAGCTACGCCTTGTAGGTTCGATTCCCGCACGAGATAATAGTTTGTGTGATCTATACCTATTTTTTGTGTAGTGTCTGGGTGTATGTGTCATGTTTGCAAAGTCCACCGCCTCTGACGATGTATTCTTAGTGCGAAAGTGGTTTAAAAAAAAAATCTGTCCAACGCTAGTAAGTAATTTTAAGATAATAACACAATTCGCACTCAAAACAAAGACCACATTTAATCTCCAGAAATATATTACACCTAATCGTCTTTTTGGCTCTCAGCACATTCGTAATGAGACACCACAGCATCTCCTGTTTTCTCAGAGAAAATACAACTCAGCAATTTCACTTCAGCGAATATTTTCGATTCAGGTCGGCATCGAAATTCGACGAAATATTTTCGAGTAAAATTCACGACTTGTGCGGTTAGAAGGCGCACAAAAATCATTTGCGTAGGCATGTGCGGATTGTACGGCTGTGTCGAGAGCAATAATTTAAAAACCAATTTTTATTTGTACACACAGCATAATTTTTATGCAAATAATGAAAATATAAGCCAAATATACCTACTGAATTAGAATGATTATGTCTACTAGTCTGCAGTAATATGAAAAAACGAAAATTGGCAAGTGACGCTAAACACCATTACCCAGTCATTGATAAAACGGTGACCGCATAACAGTTGTGCCAATTGCCGCCACTCGTGTGGCACTAGAGCTGATTATTACGAAACCGGCCAGTAAGTAAAGAGCGTGAAACAATATAAAAGAGATGTCATTCTTTCGTCGGATGCAAATGAGATATGCTATCAAACACTGGATGTAACTGATTTGAAGCTGGCTTCATTTGCGAATTTCGTCGAAATTACTTTTGTGAATTGTGATTTAGCTAGATTGTCATTGCAATATTATGTAGATCACTGTATTATCCTGCAATTTTCCGTTGTTTCTAATTTCGTCGTGCTATCATTATGTGATATAAACAGAGTATGACAGTGCTAACAGAACAATTAAGAAATGTTATTTACATCAACATTATTAAATGGGCCATAATGATATTGTAAATTAGACATGGCATTCATTAAGGTGGCATGTAACTAAATGGCATTATATGGAATGGTTTATTTTCATTTACATTGCTTTTAATAAAAATATAGTTTTAAGGTCCCTTACCTTTTCATCAAAGTTAAGAAACACAAGATAGCTATTATATAAACAATAAAATAGGATGTAGATTTAAAAAAATATTGCATATAATACTTACTTTTAGATCATTAATTTCAATCTTTGAATCTGATATATGAAACATATTTGAATAGCACAACAAAATTAAAGCTATAATATATTTCAAAAATTGACATGAAAATAACTGTTAAAGTTCATAAACTGCAAACTTATCAAAGAAAACAGGAACTAGATTTAATTCAGTTCATTAATAAATAAATAAATAATTGATTAGACACTTATTACATTATACATAGATTGATAGATTAATTTAAGAAACATTGTTCTTTGACAGTCACTAACAGTACCAATGAGTTTAATAAAACTGACACTAAACAGTAGAAATGAAAAGTGGCGTAACTACTGTACCATTGGTAATTTAGTCTTTAATGAAGATTACCGTTAATCATGATATGAAATGTTGCGTAAATTATGTACCGGTGTGTACGAGATAAAACTGATGTCATTTCCCTATTTGTGAGAGGAACAATTACATCAAAGGGAAACATACATTATGGCTACGAGAAGCAAAACAGCCAACGTTTTATAGTTTTTTTTGCATCCAAATCCAATGAAAATAAAATATCCAGGTATCTATTATTTTTGTGTTATTTTCTTTACCAAATACTCACCAGTTAAAGCAATTACAAAATCAATAATTAGATATTTTTTAAATCTCAACAGGTTATAACCAGCACAGGATTTTAAAGGATTTTACCTCAACTAGTTACTATGATAAAGATTTTTAAGCTATAATATTTATTAGAACTCAATTAGTAAGGTTTTATAATATACTACTCAATTTTATTTAAGGCACTTGCTAAAAAAAAATATAAATTAGGAAATTGAGTATTATTGTCAATATGCCATCTGTGCAAATTAACTATGCATACTAAGTACCTTTATTAAAGCATTCATTTTTATTCATAAAACATTTTTATAAACAAAACATGTAATAATTAGTAATGAAACTATAAATCTTATTTACTTACTTATTTCTTCACTTATAAAAGTATTCCCAGTACATTGTCTAGTATTCCTAGTAATGTTCATTTATTAATTAAGTATGTCATTAAATAGGCTTGGTTGTGTTTAGCAATAATTCATGAGAATTAACAGTAATGGTTCTAAAGCATGTCAAAGTGGCAATTAGTGTGATGACCATTATGTATAAATAATTGATTATTTACTAACTACAAATATAATATTATTTTAAAGATTTTCTTTTATTTGAAAATAAAACTTATGCTAAGTACCTAATACTAAGCACAAACTTTAATTTCAAATATTTGAATATGTTTATTTGTTTTTATTTATAATATTATGTACATCAATCACAGAAACAAAAGTCTCTAAAATAATGGATTGATTTGAGTATTATTTATTAACCCACAATAATATTACCTTTCGAAATTAAGCATGTAGCTTATCCTAAATGCATGAATTAATAAATAAATGATGGTATATTAGAAATACAATGATCAGCATGTCTTCAGGCTCACAAAGTCCCACCCAGATTGGTACTCCCAAATATGTACAATACCTATATAACCTCAAAATTATCTAATATTAGCCGAATTATGAGTTTTCATTTGTGTAGAGTATGCAAATATAATAATTTCTACTCACCCTGGAATACGTTCTCAGACGATTGATACGAGGATTTGATGGAATATTATTCAGGGACACCTTCGACATCTTCAGTTATTTTCCTACTACTTGTCACGAAAACAACAAAAAATAGAACGTGTAGTCACTTTTCAGCTGGCACTGGTTGTTTTGAAATTACATCAAGTTCAAGGGAAAAACAAATGAACATGTAACACCTTACATTACAATAACAAATGTTAATATTGACAGCACAATTTCGAATTGCACAATATTTTAAATGACAACTTTTATATTAATAACTTACACTAAAATAAGAATATTTTGTGCCACTAAAAGTACGAAAAATCTGAGCGTCCTCAGTGTATAACCACGAACATTAAAAATTTTATTATTAAAAAAATAACAATTCCATTTGACAGATTGCTTACGAGTCTGTGACGTTTCGTTTCACAGAACGAACGCGAACGCGTAGGTACGTAAGAACCGTTCCATACGCCGTCAGACCGACAACTGCTAAACTTCAAACAAAAACGCGCGAAGTGCGTACGGCGCGAAAATTGTTTTGATCGCAAGTCCCTATTATTTCGATCAATTGTTGTTTCATCCTTTAAAAACGAGAAAATTCACTTCTTCATTTATTGTTGTTAATGTGCAAAGCCGATGTGTTATTTTACACACATATTTACCTACATGCATAACTAAAGACAAATTCCTTAGCTGCAATCAATCCTCTCTATATCTAATAAGTAATAACTAATATAAGTACACATTAGATCTAAAAAAATTCTACAATTCATGAGGCAAATTTATGAATAAATCAAAAATAAAAATGTTGCTATAATGCATGTCGTATTACCTACATGCCTGCCGCACTTACCTATCAACAGGTTTACCGTTTAACATGGGCCATGGGCACATCGTTTCAGTATGTAGGTACCTAGTTATGTCTATAAATATTTATTTGCTTACAGGAATATCTTTTTGTTGACTGATGATTTAATGATGATGAGTCCTTACCAACTATGAAATACTGTGTAAAAAATTATCTGTTAACAACACAATGTTATGACCATCATCCTAGTGTTATCCCGGTTGCATCCAATCCAAGACATACGATTTGAAGCCCGGGATCCGTAATCCGTATTAATAAATACTAATCGATTATTTTATGCGAATATCATTTGACAGATATTATCGAGTCCATATAGGTAGGTATGTGTTGGGTATGAAATTTGTGAATGTAGGCGCTAGTCGCAGCAATTTGTAGCATTGTAATTAGTTTGTTCTTTAGGTACCTATATATAAGAAAACGTGAGAAATACAAACTAATTACGCTATAAGTATATACCTACCGTTTACTCAAATTAAAATCATTTGGCCTGCACAATATCATCCTCGTAGCGTTATCCCAGTTTCATCCCGGGCTGGACTTACTAGTCCAACCTGATTTTACTAAATATTCTCTTTTCTACAGAGCGACTGTATGTCTGATCTCCGCAGCCAGGGCCGGCCTTAGCCATCATGGCGGCCCGGGCGAGCCACTCATTTAGCACCCCCCTAGTTAGGGTTCCGCGGGCAAAGTGGTCGTCGTCGTCGATCCGTATGTCTCAGCCACTTTATTCCGAAACTATTGACACTACACCTTTGAAAATTAGTGGGTAGATGTATTCTGTGAAACGCTTCATGGTCCAGTAAATAGTGTATGCGTCTGCTGTCGGTAGGGTTGCCAACTTTTTTTAAAAGAAATAGAGTATATCTGATTTCAAAGGAGGTAAATAAAGAGTATGGGCTTAAAAAAAGGAGTATCATTAATTTTATATTTTTAATAAGGTATTTTGTTTTAATTTTTGCTGCACATAAAAATTTTTCATTGTTTTTTAAGTAATTTTATGAGTCCAAACATTCTAACTCTAAATTTATGTAGATCAAGAGCTAATTAATTTCAATGAAGCTCTGTTTCTCTCTTGTCGCCACTTCACATTCATGACCGAACAGACTAACCTAACCGAAACTAACATTAAATACTGCTTTATTTAAATTATAATAAAATTCATTGAAATTTAAAATACATTTAGAAGAGCATCGAATAATAATAAAATCTTATATCTTGTATATAATCCTAAGAAACAGAAAGGTCCGAAGTACCCGAAACCGGCGAGCATGTAATATATTATTATATAGCTTAATAATATAAAGCTTAGACTATTGGACTATATACATTATATTAGTAAATACCTAGTCTAAGCTTGTGACATGAGTACATGACATTGACACCTTTGACATAATGAAATGATATTAGTGGCTGCGTTCACGAACGTCCGAATGTGGTTTGAGGAATTGGGGATACCAACATATTAACAGTAAATAGTCGACTTTTTTGGTTTCGATCATGGGTTTTTGCATAATATTATATGACTGGCACTAGTTTAGTAAAAATTGTGTAAAAAAGAGTATTTTAGCGTACTCTATTAGTGTTATAGATTATAGAGTACGGTAACATGATATCCGTGGCTGGCGTGAACACATTGACATGTCGACTTCTATGACTTTTTTTTTATTGGCTTATTACATCCTACGCATTAGGAATTTATATGAAAAAAATTGACAGTTATAGATATACATAATTTTTGGAGCAATCGACTTTGGTAATATGTTGACATCTCGCATTTTGACATGTCTAACTTAACAAAACCTCATGTCAAATTAACGATTCACATGTTTTTGTGATCGAACATTGATATTTTGTTATATCAACCTATACTCAGCACCCAAAATAATATTCGTTATTTGATATCTCAATTAATACACTTAAAAGTTTTGTTTAAGTACTTATTTTAAATTGACAAATTGAAGTGTCAAGCTATTGCCAGCTGAGGTCTTTTTGATTAAATCGTGACAAATTGAGATATCAAGTTATGGCCCACCGAAGAATTTCTGTTGAAATTGCGATATATTGAGATGTCCAGTTACGGCCAACGAAGTTCTGAGCACTAAAAGTAATAAGTATAGGTATCACTACATGTCCGTTATAAAAAACTTGTAACGTTAAATTAATATGTTTAGTTGACAACTTATGTACCCAAGTTGTATTAAAAAATAATCGAGTTATCAAAAAACTTTCGTAAGAAGTAATAATTTTTCAAATATCGCGGCAAATCCCTCGCTCGTGTGTTGGTAAACAAACGTCAGTTTAGAGTTCAGAAGCCACGCGCGCGCGAACCGCGAACGAGTGTGAGTGCTTCAAATTGATTTCGTTTGTTTTTGAGTGTATCTATTGATTGATTTATTACTACAGTGTTTCAATTCATAAGTTGGGTGTATAGTTTGTGATTTGCAATGGAGGAAAAAGTGAGTACCTACCGACCAAACCTTACGGTCTACCTTAGTGTATTATCGTAACAGAGGGAATACCTACCTGATTATGTGACGTGATATCTAGGTATTTCAATATTTGGTTTTTGCAGAATCCGACGATTGCCGAATTAATGGCTAGGAAACGCAAGTTAACAAAACTTCGTGACATTAAGTTAAATTCATCTCGTCAGCGAATGAATGAAGTGGACGAAAACGGTAAGATACAGATCTTATACTCACAAATATTTTTTTGCCACTTTTTAGGTAGATATTGATGAAGGTTGGGAGTTAGTTATCTAGGTAAGTAACATATTGTAAGCCGACGTTCGGAATGGACGTAAAAATATCGCGGCGATTTTTTTCGCGCACTGGATTTTCAACGCTCTGCTTAGCGCCGAGAGTTGAAAATCCAACCAGTGTGTTTGTTCAACGCGTTGGAATGCACTCTGTTGGATTCTCAATGCTCGGCTCAACACCGAGAGTTGAAAATCCAGTGCGCGATAAAATCCCGCTGCGATATGTTTACGTCCGTGCGAACGTCGCGGTAAGCTGATTGTTTACTTGAAACTGTGAACTTAGATGTATGTAGACGATGGGAATCTAGCTGTAGTAGGTAGATATACACCGTCGTGGGTAAGGCCTCCCCCACATTAGGATCGCGCGTTCCTCGGGCGTATGAGCGACGCGTCCGCCGCGTGCGCGACGCGAGCGCGCTGCGTAAGCGTCACGTGTTGCCACCGTGTAACGTGTGTGCAGCGACCGCGCGGCGCGCACACGGCGCTCGCGTTGGCGTTTAAACCCTTCAGTCAAGTCGAAAGTCGAAGGGGTATGAACGCGACTCGAGCGCCGCGCGCGCGTGTGAGTAGCGCGGGCGCCGCGCGCGCTACTCACACGTGCTCGCGGCGCTCATCCTCGCTTCATCCTCGGGCGTTCACACGCCCGAGGATCGCGCACGCCTAATGTGGGGTCAGCCTAATTGTTCTATGAGTAACTTGCTCCTCTAATGTTGAAATCAAAACAAAAATAACTATTTAAAAGAAATGAAGGGTGTGTAGTATAACGGTTTAACTTTGGCTACTATGGTAATAATGATTATTTTCTTTCTTTACCTGAACTATTTTAGATCTGAAAGTTTATGTGTGGGTGTGTGTGTGTGTGTGTTTGAAACGATTTGCATCTGTTACTGCTGGGCAGATTTGGATGAACCTTGGTGTGTAGATAATCTAGACCCTGTAATAGGAATAGGACTCAGCAGTTAGACACCGCTAGTTATTCACCCAAACTAATATTATAAATACGAGAGTAACTGTGTTTATCTGTCTGATTATTATTTTTTATTGCTTCAGGTTACCCTAATCTTGCCACTCCACTGTCAAACTCTTCGTTATTGAGGAACATAAGTAACGATGATCCATTATCTCCTTTTCCGGTAATGTCCCCAGCAACCCAAGAAATTTATAATGTATTAATTACTGACCCAAGCCTACAATTAGATAATACGTCAGACATTGTCGAAAACAGTGAAGCGTCTGAAGAAAATGAATCGTTTAATGGCGACAGTGACGACAGTGTTCGTGATCCTGATTTTAACATAAAAAAAGTCACAGTAGATGATTCAGAAACTGACTGCGAATCATGTGATGATGCTAAAATTGAAAGCAAAGAATTGATACCAATCTCCGGAAAAATATCGAAAGCAACAAGAAATCCGGAAAAATATATCGAAGTCAACTACGAATGCGAAAATATAGCACCTACCTTAAATACGAAAGAAACACCACAAAATTCATCTATGGATAATACACAGAACAAGGAAACGGGGAGCTCAACGTGTGTGACAGACGAAAAAACGGCCAACCGAAGTGTTTCACCTGAAATGAATGAATATGAGAATGCAGCTCCTACTATATATGAGATAGAAACACCAACAGTGATCCTAGAAAAGACGAGTGAAAGAAATGAGATTTTAACTTTAACTATGGAAACCGAAAGTACTAGTGAAGAAAGGACTAATAATAATACAAAAAAAGGAAGATCAAGAGTGGAGAGAAATGCAAGCAAAACACGTCGGAATACAGGAAAGAGTTATATAACGGAAAAAGGTAAAGTAGTTCCTGACAGAAAACCGAAAGAGTTGAGTTCATGTAGACTAAAATGTGCTGAAAGAATTACAACGGCTGAACAGACGCATTGTTTTGAAAATTATTGGCAACTAGGAGATAGAGATAGACGGGCAGCATTTGTGTCTAAGTCAGTAATGATTTTCCCGAAAAAATCACAAAAAACGGGCAGCAGGACATTAAATAGAGAGTGCTACTGTAAATACATGCTAGAGATTTCTAATGAGATGAAACCGGTTTGTAAAGAGTGTTTTTGTAAAATTTTAGGAGAGACCAAGGGATTTGTTAATGTTATAATAGAAAAAAAAAATGTCTCCCAACGGAATCATTGATGAGGATCAGAGAGGTCGTCAACCTCCCAAAAATAAGAAGACTATCGAAGACATTTCGCTTGTCAATCACCACATTTTGAGTTTTCCAAGTTATGAGAGTCACTACTGTAGAAATTCGACTGGGAAGAAATATTTAGCTGCTGACCTGTCAATCGCCAAAATGTACAGAGAGTATAAAAACACTTCTTCAAATCCTGTCTCGTTAAAATTATATGCCAAATGCTTTCACGACCTCAATCTGTCGTTTAAGCAACCATCAAAAGACACATGCAACACGTGCGATGTGCTGAACGCTAAAATTAAAGTTGCAGATGAAGATCGCAAAATTAATTTAACTGCTGAATTAGCTGAACACCAACATCAAGCTGATAAAGCTTATGCTGAAAAACGTGTGGATAAAGAGAATGTCAAAGCAGATTCGTCTGTTAGGGCATTTGCATTCGACCTCCAGCAGTGCTTGCCGACTCCATATTTAAAAACATCTGTCTCGTTTTACAAACGACAGCTTTGGTCTTTTAATTTAACAGTGCATGATTTAGCAACTAATGAGGCTACCTGCTACATGTGGGACGAGACAATAGGAGCTCGAGGTGCAAACCAAATTGCCTCATGTTTGTGGCACTTCTGCAACAATTTGTCCTCCGAAGTAAAAGAACTGATTTTTTATTCGGATACTTGTGGTGGTCAAAACAAAAACAATGTCGTGGCAATGATGTTTATGTTTTTGCTACATAATCATCCGACGCTGCAAAAGATAAATCACAAATTTCTCCTCAGTGGGCACACACATATGGAGTGTGACTCTGACCACGCTATTATTGAGAAAACAAAAAAGAGAACACAAATGAGAATAAATCATTTGTATGATTGGGTGCAGCTGGTGAGGACTTGCAAAGTTCAGAAACCATTTAAGGTCGTGGTGATGACGGTAAATGATTTCTTGGATTTTGCTGAACTAAAAGCCAAGAAAGGACCCTTTACTATCAAAAAACTGGACGATTCTGGGGACAAATTTCTATGGCAACCTATTAAATGGCTGCAATATAATAAAAACAGCGTAGGAAAAATAAATTTCAAGAAAAGCCTGGATCGCGAACCCACTTTCGAGTCAGTGAACTTTCGGAAAAGAGGAAAAACCACCATAGATGTCTTTAGGTTGAGCCAAATCTCCAAGGAAGCTTTGCCAATCAGTGCAGAGAAAAAAAAGGATTTGATGGACATGATTGACCTGATTGACGATTCGTTCAAAGAGTTTTATATTAATATAAAAACTGTCGGTGATGTCTCTGCATCTACTGATCCAGATTTGGACGAAGACAACCCAGATGAAGAGGATTCTGAGGTCTAATAAAATACGAATGGTCTGCGACGAGGTTGAGGAGTCAACGTAGTTATTTGTGTTAGTAACATACTTGTATCTGTTTGATGACGTTGTTTGTGGTCCAATAAAGCAATTTTCTATTTTTTTATAATTTTTTTTATTGCGAAAATACTAAACTGATAGTTTCGTGGTGTTTGAATTAAATATTTCTTCAGTTAAAACAACATTACTTGATTTGAGTGAGTAGCAGCAAATTCAATATTTTTTTTATGTTTGTCATCTGTTTGCTATCCAATTAAAATAATGTGGTTGTCATTAAATTACATTGTTTACTTACTATAACTTCCCACTCAGAAGGTGAATAAGTTGATAACTGTTGGTGAACAAGTTGACAACTCGGTGCATAAGTTGATAACTCGTTGGTGAACGACTTGACAAGTCTATTATTTTGCAATCTATGGAAAATTTCGTTTATTTATTGTCATCATTGAAAAGATGGCACAAAATAACCTTTAAAACAACTTAAACACATATGTAAAATTAATTAACCGATTTACCAGAAGACGCCAAAACTTTAAAATGGCCGTCCTGACAAATTGCAGTTTTAGACATGTCAACATATTCACGCCAGCCACGGATATAGAGTACAATACTCTATTTTAGAGTACGGTTGGCAACCCTAGCTGTCGGTCCGGTCCTGGGTTCGATTCCCAGGTCGGACAAATGTTACTGAGTTTTTTCGAATTCTCAGTAGCAGCACAGAGTCAGGCAATGTGGCGGTGTCAAATTTTTACTTGGCAAAATATTACCAAGTATAATGTCATCATGGCATTTGGTCTTTAATCAAATGATTTATTACAGCAAACAATCTTCAGACAATAAACGTTTGGCGATATTAGGTTATTTATGGAAGTAGTTAGAGTAGGTTAATTATTTAAAAAATTGTAAGTTTAGGTTAGGTTAGAACTGTGACCTCCTACGCACGAGCCGAGCGAGCGAAGCGAGCGGTGCCGCGTAGCGGCCGGCGCGCGGCGAGTGCCAGAAACGACTTGCATTAATAGATAAAATGGATTGTTTTTACAATGAACTGAACTATTTAGATTAGGATAATTATTGATTTTGCGTAAAGACTGTTATTCCAACTGAAGTATTTGCCTAAATAAAAAATGTTAAAAGTACTAGTTGGTAAACGAGTTATAGTTTAAACTTTAATTTCCCAAACATTAGCTTTGCTTTACAATTTTTTGGGAATAGATTTTTTGCTAAGTAATAATTTGGCAAATGAAATTATGCGAAAAATTTTTTGGGAAGTGAAAATTTGTCAAATTCCTTTCGGTCAAAGAAGGGAGACCCGGGTTCAATACTACACCTCTGCCTAACCCTTCCGGAATACAGGCGTGAGGCTATATAAAAATAGGTTTCCTTAGTCATACAAGCCGTTTGTCTATAGCTAGATATTTAAAAATACGTCCCTCCCTAGAACCAAATACATAGGAAAAGAAGTGGGATGAGGGCAAAAATAGGATGGGCCTACGGTACGTTCACCCACCGAATGAAACGCAACAGTATAGATACTGCAACATAACGTCGGTATTCTGTGAGAGGATACTACTTCCCCGATCGAGCCGGCCTATTCATGTTGAAATTAGCAAGAAAATCTTTTATTAGCTTGGTATGTGTCTAGGTATGTAACGGAAAAGTTGAACTTGATTTTAAAACGATGGGACGCTATTAGCCATGGGTGCGGCGCGGATCACTAGCCCTAAATAACGCGTGTGTAAAACCACGGCCTCTTCTAATGTTACTCAAGGGTGTTGCGTTCATACATAAATCTCCTTATTTGTGTTACAGACTGTCGGGGCGCTTTCAGATTTACATCCATCGTCCAAGTTCATATTCATGCAGGGCATCTCCTGTTTGAACTTGTTTAGCATTTTCCCCCTATGGTTTCTACTATTCCCATAATTATGCGCTTTATGCGGTCCTAAACAAGATTCTTCACGCAATAGCCCTACTTTAGTTCACGGTATGCTACCTGGGTCCAGACGTTGCAGATGTCAGTCCCATTGTCACAGACAGTTTTTTGACGAGATATAACCACTTCACCCACGAATCGCCAGATGCAAGGGTTATCGTGACTTCCCACTCTGTTCCAGCTGTCAACGTCGTTCATTGTCTGTAGCTAGGTTCAATCGATGTTGGCAGCTATCCATTAGCCCGGGGATTCTTAGCATCCCTTACACTACCACGAACAAGGCGGTGAACTGGAATAATATGGCTAGCTATGGACTACGCATCGTAATCTTTATCTACTTTTCATGGTGGGTTTTGTCCATAGTCACGTTGGATATGCGGGTTGGCAACCACAGCAAGATGGTTACCTGCATAAAGGAATGCAGCTGCAATTTTTCAGCTGATAATCCGTTAATCGCCTCATACGGGAGGGAATATGGTGTTGTTATTCTAAGCCTTGCCGACCACTAGTATAACATAATTATTCAGATAAAACATTTTATCTACTATCAAGAAAAGGTCTATAACTTTAGATTAATTTTAAAAGATACCTGTTTACTAGGGAGATAAATTCTTTCCTTAATTCTTTTATTTCCGATGATCAACCTGGCGCCCATTGCGATTCTTTTCACTCAATTTACCTGTGGTCAAAGATAAGTAATACCCCGCGACTCGTGGTATCTGCTATTTCATAGCATTTTACTTTCTTATATTTTTCTAGGTATCTCTAAAAATCTTATAAACGGACACATTTAATGCTTCTGTTTAACCCAGCACTTGACTTGACCCGGGCGCCTGCGGCGCCCCTAGATCTCAGCGCCCCGGGCGACCGCCCCGGTCGATCCTCCCCCCTAAATCCGCTACTGTCCGCAACACAAAGGGATAGCAATATTTTGTGGTGACGGATTAAGAATAGGAAATGTCACCACCCCGTATCATCCCATGGGTGTCGTAAGAGCCGACAGAGGGAGCATATTAGGTATACAGAGAACAACACTGTAAGAGAAGGAAAACTTGATACAAACCCTATACCAACCCGTTTGGCCAGCGTGATATAGTAGGCCAATTCCTCCTTTCAAAGGAGAGGCCTAGTCCAGCAGTGGACTGTTAGAGGCTGATGATGATGATACATGATGCAAGTGATTACCGTGCATGATGTAACCTAAAATTTGGCCAGCTCTGAGAGAAACCTTCCTGTGCGGCTGTCCATGTCTACCTTAGACCGTACAATGACATAATGAACTGATATCGTTTATTTGCTCGTGATGATAAGGGTGTCAAAAATCTACTTTTATAAACCAGTCCGTTAGTAAGTGTGGCAATACCATTATTTTATTCGTATATATGTATTATATGTCGTAAGAGGCGAATGATGAAAAAAACACGAGGTAACTAAAGAATCTTTGCAGCCTGACAGGAAACCCGACATCAAAGCCTGTAACAACCCGTCTGGTCAACGTGGTATAGTAAACCAAATCTGCATATTATCTAACAATGCTACTGTGAAGCAAATTAGGAGAGGTGAAAGGCTGTAGGGGGAATATCTACCTACTTGTTTTTATTTTAGTTCTGTTGCCACACTAGTGCTGTCTAGTCGATTTTTCCCTACCCATTTAAAACTAGTTATCGAGATAGGTAATTTTATTAAGATAATAAGATCTTTCCCTTTTTTCTCAAAATTCTTATGCTGGATAAATATGTAGTTAAGTGACATTAGAAAAAAAATATAAAACAATCACATCTCTACCACGTATTCTACCAAGCCTGCCTCCAATGACCCATGGTCATCTGCATCCTATTTGTAAATTGTACCTATACACCTATACAGATTCAAAATTTGTACAAATAGTTGTAGGTATGTATCATCGATCGAGCCGGGTATTCTGTGTCATTTGTGTAGTCCTAAGAGCTATTGTACTATCGATGTACAATGGGCAATCACGATCTTTGGTCAATGTAGCGCCTCCACAGGGAGCTCGATTAACCGAGCCGGATTAACTAAGTCTTTAAAGAACCCTGCTACTGCTAGAATCTTTTAAACCGCAGATGCTCAAGAGAAGAGTTGGCTGCAAGCCTGCAATTCTTTTATTTTGTTTTATAAGGAAAACTTACAGCTAACATACATATAATGAGACATAACATATATACAATGAGAAGAAAAATAAATACAAGAAGGCCATGTAAATGTTTTATGTCATAACTATCAGTATCAGTAGGTACCTAAGTTCAAAGTTTTCCGCTTTTCAATCGTTCATGAAAGGTAGGAGACGACTCGATATGTCCCATTACACCTAGATTGTTCTTTTTTATTATTTTCGTCTCTATTCTTATTTCGTTTCGACTAACTGAAAAGAAAATTGCATTACTTTCATGCTTGCAACTATACGGTCGGTCAGATTTATATCTCAGGAAGTAGATTTTTTTTTTCTTTGAGGACAGTCAGAAGGCTCTTCAATTAATAGGCAAGACCTCGACTTTTAATGGTGGTGGGCACACATGTTATGTTATTATTATATTTTCTTTCGGGATGTTGCGTTACCTCTGTTTCGAGTATCCCATATTTCGGCACTGTTGCGCAACATTTATGCAAAATATTTTCAAACTTTCTCGATTTTTACTCATAAAAATATTTATGTAACGGTATTCAATCGTGTAATTATTTGAAAGTGATGGTGATTTTGTTCCTACGTTACGAAATGGGCTGACGGTACAGCAGGACACTAATAACATCTTTAAACCAGCGTTTTTCATTACCTAGTCAGTATTTCTTGACGTCAGGATTCCAAGACGTTGATAAGCACAACCCTAGCCACCTACCAATCTGCGTAAGTACTTTTCTGTTTCAAACGTTTTTCGTGGTATTCTGGAGAAATAGTGACGGTCAGTGGAGAGAGTTGATCCAGGTTCCAGGTTGATCCTACCTATACTTTACTATGGCCGGCTTGCTGATTTCGGTCTCAGGCCGACCCGGGTCTTTCTTCTACGACTCTCAAAACTCTTCTTTATGTCACTCTGTGAAAATATCACTTGGTTTAGATTAGACCAATTTGTACATCGTCCTTCTTGTGTTATCCCAGTTGCAACCTAGGGTTCGCTTACTGGCTGAATATTACCTTATCCACAGAGTGACTATCTGTCTGACCTCCGTAAACCAAAGGGATAGCGATATTTCATGGTTTAGACTCGTGTCAGTGTTACTGACTCCCTATAACAACTGTCGAAGATCTTCATGAGAACAGAGGGTCTAGTACGAGTTTTACACAGTGACGTGATAATTAACTATTATAACAATACGCACATAACATATTTGAACACGATACCCTCTGCATGGCGGTCTGTTTGTATCTCCACTGCCTCGTTCTCGAGCGCTGCCTCTTTGGCCGATTGGATCAATTGGTATGTTAGGTATAAAAATAATTACACGCGGAATTCTGTAGTACCTTGTAGTACACTGTAGTACCTTACAAAACAATGAAATCTGAACTAGACTCAATAAAGTTTTAATTTTACCACGCATTTTACTAATTAAGAACTTCTCATGACCACTCTCAAACCGAATGGGTACAAAGAAATGTACCATTTTTCGTACTCTCATATGTTTTTTTGCGTCTATGATGTATTGATTTCTTTCTGTACAACTGGCCGCAACAACGAAAAATACAGACTGTGACTACAGCTGTGAGCACCTAATTTTTCTGCACAGATTTGAAAAATACTTACCTACTTAAGCTTCTGTATTAGTTAGGCATAATCAATAAAATTGTTTATATATGCACCTTTAATGAGTACCTACCTATAAATTCTATGTATACTAAGTACCGTAAACATTAAAAAGACAATCATAGCATTACTTTAAAGAAATGTTCTTGTCTCATTGCATTGGTTGAGGCTATTGATACATTGAAAAAAGAAAAAAAGCCACAAAACACCGCACTGTAATTCAATAAACATCATAATAAAGTAATACAATCTACTCCGTAGATTTGTCGTCCAGACTTGATGCATAAAACTTTTAGACGTATGTCTGACGCGTCGTATAATGTATGGATTGAAAGGGTCATCATTAGATAACTTACCAGCGATTTTTCAGTCGTATTGACGCGAATGCGCGGCTCTGAATCGTCGTCGTCGGGCGTGCACTCGGCGCCGGCTGTTTGGCCCATGGTGAGTGTTTACGGGATCGGGCGTGTGGCCTCTAATGCCCGGTGGCCGAGGGCCGAAAGGCCGATGCGGCGGTGGGCCGCCCCGAGCAGCCCGCGCGTCTGTCGCGCGTCCACTGCCGCGCCGACACGGCTCCTAGCAGTTCCCACATAGTCAGGTGCTAGTGTTGGGATTAACGCCGCCGACAATAAATCTCATTGCTCTTACCGTTATTTCTTATATTGAAGCACTGAAGTAGGAATATGTATTTACGAGGAAGTGTATGTACCCTACTTGCACAAATCGATATCTGTCGTGCAAACTGAAACAATTGTGCAAATAGGGATACATTTTGATAGTTTGATATAAGACATTAAGGCAAATAAATTATACGCATTCAGGGTGATAAAAGTAAATAATAAGTATAAAAATATTAAGTAGGTAGGTACGTAAAAGTAGGTACGTATAAATATGACGTTATAAAAATGGAGGTATTAACACTATTAACGTAACAGACTTATTCTTGCACAAAAAAAATATATTGCTAATATTATTACGCACTGTCGCTATACATGGTAATTCAGTCGGAGTCATGTCGCATATTATTTGTACAGTGCAGCGTAGCCATTAATAATTTGTCTTAACACCACAGACAATAAATTTTAATAGGGATAATGTATATTATGTAGGTATCTATGTTGAAAGCAAATGACAACTGTGCAGCTGTGTGGCCCACCAGCGTACTCTATTATGACTACATACATAGCTATAACTTATAACATTATGCTATAACATTTAGCTATGTGTAATAATAATAATCCATAGTTACGCGTAACGTTTTCCATCGATATCGACATGTCGCAGGCCTAGAGCAGTGCGCGGTCGATACGGCAGGCGCAGGTCTGCAACGTACAGCTGGGACCTCAGACAGTTTGAACTTGCAAACTTAACCGCTTTCGTCTTCAACCGGCTAGGTTTTCACTGCAATTTAGAAAGTGTTGTATTATCTAAACAAATTCATCGGTATCATAAAAGCGTCCTCCAAGGGCAATTGGAATGTGTTGAAATATTACGCTGGCTAAATAAAAAAGAAAAATATTATATGTAAGTAATATACCTAGGTAGGTAGGTTATTACTTACAGTCTGTCAAACTTAATTTTAAGTGAATATTATTTTATTATATTTAATATCGAGATAATAGGAAAATTATTTTAATAAAACTATTTAAGACATGGTATTGGCATAAAATAATTGGGAGAAGATTTTGGTTGGATGATCGTTGTTAGGTAGTCTGATTACTCGGTGAACGACTAATCATTTGGGTGCGCCGATGCCCGATTGACAGTAGTAACCAATTTCCTAGGCACGGACAGTAGTAATAGAGTTTGCAAAAATGATTAAAAAGCGATACACGTGCAATCACACGTGGAAGTAGAATCTTAATGGCTTCGTAAAATTAGACCTATTTTCTTGTGTAGGTATACGGTACCTAACGTTTAAAAATGAAAGTATTTTTTTAGGTTTTCCCCAGGTCTTGATCTCTCAATTCCCTCCGTCCGTATTTTGTACTTGCGAGTTGCGATCATATTTTCACATGCGTGGGTCCGTATTGTTTAATAATAAAAAATAATAATTTTATTTAAAAACTTAAGAATATGCAGCGAAAAACATATGCAACCTAATCTTACAATTACATATTACACTGTTAGAAATAGCATCGACAAGCCACCGGGCACGCTACTATAGAGACGGTAAGACCTGTTTTGGAAGACTGGAGAGGCGTCACCTTACAGTTGCTTTGGCTGGTTCTCACACAGGATAAGCCGAGAGGATATTATGTACGTCCGGCTGTCGTCGTGTGTCTACAGACAACTGCGATGTTGTCGAGGACACGGCAGTCGACGCTGGACAGTTTGGCGGAATGCTCTCACCGCGATTTGGTCCCAGCAGTCGGTTTGGATGTGCTCTTGCTTCGGAAGTTCGGACATTGATACAAGTCGTGGTTCAAAGCGAGAGAGCCTCGATCGCCGATGTCTTCTGCGAGGCAGTAAGTCTGAGCAAGAAGACGGTGGAGCTGTAGATGGATCGTCACCACCATCGGGTGCCTACTTACAGCCTGCGGACGGTGAACCAATGGGGACTCTCGCTGTCATGATCAGGCCGTGTAGGCGGCGCAGTGTCCACGTGCGTGTAACAGAACAGTAGCTTCACGCCCTTAGGGCAGATTGAGAACATTGCATTGTTCTTCAATGCGTAGGTTTCGAAAGTCGCATACACTCCCGCTATTGGGCCATATATAAATACAAAAAATACATTTCCAATGTATTTTTATCTAGTGCTCCACATATAGGTAAATCATATTTTGTCTAAGGAATGTTATAGAGCTTTGCTGAAAGTGGAACGCGAAAAATGCAGGATTTGTTCCCGTCATATACCTATTTTTTATATTTTTTTCAAATATTTAGTAGCATGTCAATCAAGTCCGTAATTATCTTCAACAACACTCTGTATAGCTGTAACTATAATTCAGTTTTGTAAAGAAGTGCCATCTAGTGTCGAATAGCGATATTAAAACTCAGCACTGCCATCTATATACAAAAGAGTAAATCTCATAAGTATATAGTTGCAGTAATATACTATAGAGGACGCTCTAATTAAGAGCAATGAATAATTAGGCGATTTTTCTCTGCTGTATTTTACATCGATATACTTAGGTAATTAGGTATATATGTATTCGACCATTTGTATGGTCTAAATAATAATAATTTAAATTAAAAATTGTAAAAGGTAGTAAAAGGCAGACGCAGGGGGTCATGCATTAATTATTATTTGTTTCTCAGATTGCAATTCATTCTTCTACGATCTTCAAAGAAATTACCTAAGTAGCATCATGTCTTTTCGTTTTCAATAACATGTTTATGAATATAAAGTGTCACTATCCCATTCATTTAATTTCTTAGGTGACGTAAAATACAGCTAATAGATCTGATGTGAAATCCGTAGAAGAGCGACCTTCACCGATCTGGCTGGATGAAAAGTATTTTACATCAAAATTTGCATGTTGAAATATGGCAAAAAAAATCGGTCCAGACTAGGAAAAGTAAAAAAGAAAAATGTATTTGGCCTTTCATTTAACATTGCATAAAATACATGTGAAAAAATTTAGTAGGTACTAATCGAAAGCATGAACCCTAATGGGCACGTTAACATTGAGTTGTCAATGTTTCCTGACGTATTTGTAGGGTTGCCAGGTATCCTCCGCGTGGGATCTCCCCCTTGTCGTGGTGGGAAGGCTCAGTAACCGTGGCTTGGACACCTATTGAATCCTGGGAGTTGACGCTCCACGTGGGCTTGGATGAGGCCTGCGTAGGATGTGTCCAATGGTGCGGGTGCGGGGGACAGTTCTGTCTGTCCCTCGCAGTTGGGTGCGGTCGCGGGGGGAGAGGCGTGTCGGTGTTGCGTTGCCGCGCGCCCTATCTCCCGCGACTAAATGGGGGCACACCATCTGATGCGTTGCGGTGGGGCCGCAGAGGAAGAGGAGATGCGGTATTGTCAGGTTGCCGTCCTCCCTATCCGCTGCGGTCGCTGTGTTTTAGTGCCTGCGGACAGCGATCGCTGGGGCTGCTCCCCGTCCGCCAAAAGGCAAGAAGGCGGCGTAGTGTCCGCGCCGCCTCCCAAGTAGCATAACGAGACGGGGCCCGCCAACACCAACGGCGGGCCAATCCCGGGCGGGGTCACGTAAAAGTATGCTATCCGCGAATCGCGTGACCCAGACACTACACGGGACCCGTTGGGACACCGCAGTGGTTTTAGTGGGTATGCCCCGCACGCCTTTAGGGGAGAGCCTCCACACACCTCCGCTAGTGCGAAGCCCGATCGATCACACTTTGGCCGGGTTGGCGTCTAGTTGAGATTGCTCAAAAAGGAGAGTTGCCAGGTATAACACTAAGTACCTACACATAGACGCCTCGCGTGACCAGAGGCTGGCACGTATTTGGCTCAAAAAATAAGTACCTATAGCCATACAACGAGGTAATGCTGCCAGTCTTCTGGGCACGCTTCCAATTGACTGCGATGCGGATGAGTTTCATGACGCCTTCTAAATTTAATTTTTAAGTTTTTTAATTTTCACTTCTTGTATAGGTATATTAATTAGTTTTAATAAATTATTTTAAGACTTAATTTAATCATAGGTATTGTTATAGTAGGATTTTCCATATTCTGAACAAAGCAATAAACATTACCCTTATGGCCGGCGCCGACTGACGGCACGGCATGCCGCGGCATGCCGCGTCATACCGAGGCGTCCAATTGACTGGAATTTAGTATCAGTAGCACTTCTTGCTGAAGATGAAGAACGACAAATACAAACTGATATGTCGAAGAGAAAACAATTCTGGATACATTATTTATGAGAACAAGATTTACTAAAAGTGAATTCAGGAACTTATTTACCTCCTGATTACGTCGGCATGCCGCGGTGTCCCGAAGTATGCCGCGGCATGCCGCGACGTGCCGCGGCGGGCTGCGGTACGATTGTATCGAAACAAAGTAATATGAATCCTAAACTCATTGAAATAAGAATGAAAATGACTTGATCAGTAATAAAATCCTTTGCCATGCCGTGCCATGCCGCGACGTCAGTGCGCGCCGGCCTTTAGTCATTAACTATTCACTAAGTGATCTATAAAATATTTAAGATATTCAATAATTGTTGAATTGAATGCTATATATATATAATATCTTTGTATGCACTAAATATTTTTACACTGTTAATGTAGTATATTATCATAAAGTCTCAAAGTTTAATCTCTTTAATACATTCAAATTAAAACTAACATAGCTAAATGACTATTTACACATAAAATAAAACAATAATTTCTATACTTAAATAACTTAAAATACATTAAAAGAAAAAAAAAAGAAAGGAAAATTAAATTTAGAGTTGACACAAGCTAAATTAGAAACACCCGAAATTTTTAGTTTTCTTTGGCAGTGTTACAGGCACCCTTCAAAATTGATATATAAGGAAAATGTTTTGGAATCCGCCGTTGGCTGTCAACAAGGCGACCCGCTTGGACCACTTATCTTTAGCTTGGCCATTCACCCAATTATCAAAGAACTAAATTCAAAATTTAACATCTGGTACCTGGATGATGGGACCCTTGCAGGTGATGTAGACGTAGTTTATCAAGACCTGGCACTTCTAAAGTCGAAATTTTTATCCATTGGCCTAGAAATTAATCCCAGTAAATGCGAAATTTTCATTAACAATAACTTAGACCAATCACATATACTTTCTAAATTTCAATATCTAGCTCCCAATATTATTCACGTTAAAAAAAGTTCTCTTCGCCTCCTTGGGTCCCCAATATTAGACGAAGGTTTCGATTCATTTATACAAGAAAAAATTCAAAATTTTAGTGATATTTCAGACCGGTTACTCAAAATTAATATGCATTCGGCTTTTACTATTATCAAGTATTGTCTTTTTGTGCCTAAATTTACACACGCTCTTCGATCTTCCCCTTTTTGGAAATACCCATCTCTACTCGCCCAAATTGACAATCTTATGCAAATTACCTTAAGCAAAATTCTAAATCTGGACCTGAACGACCGAGTGTGGCTACAGGCGTCTTTGCCTGTACGCCTGGGCGGCCTTGGCGTTCGCAAAAATTCCGACGTAAGTTTACCAGCATTCCTGTCCTCCGTCCACGGCACTGCAGAATTGACCAGGAAAATTTTAGCACCTACACTGGTCGATCCTGAGGTGCCGTGTAAGATCGATGCCATGAATGCTTGGAGAATGGTTTGTCCAAGCACCGAGTTACCCCGAAATCCATCTTCACAGAGGCAGTGGGACGTGCCGCTTTGCAGCGTGGTACGAGTAAATCTCTTAAGTACGTCGTCCAATGCTGCAGAGCGTGCTCGTTTGCTGGCTGTGGGAAAATGGGAGTCGGGTCTTTGGCTTCAGGCACTGCCATCGTCCAACATAGGTACCATGTTGGACGATACGACTTTCCGTATTGCTTCTTGCCTTCGTTTAGGTGCGCAATGTGTCTCTCCGCATCGCTGTCACTGTGGAGAGGCTGTCGACAGCCTTGGTCATCATGGTCTGTCATGCTGCAGGAGCGCAGGTCGTATTTCACGACACGCCAACCTTAATGACATACTTCGCCGGGCTCTTGTCACCGCTGGCGTTCCAGCCCAACTTGAACCTCAGGGCTTGGCACGCGACCATGGCAAAAGACCAGACGGTATGTCTTTACTGCCGTGGAAGCTGGGTAGGCCTTTGGTGTGGGACGCAACGTGTGTCGACACCCTTGCGCCATCTCATCTTCCTAGCACAGCGGGTTGTGCGGGCGCTGCTGCAGCTACAGCGGAGACTCTTAAACGGCGCAAATACATAAATCTAATAGGAGATTATGTATTTGAGCCGTTTGGAGTTGAAACGTTAGGACCATGGGGTCCAAGTGCGCGATCTCTTTTTAGAGATCTCTCAAAGAGACTGGTCGACGCCTCGCGTGACCAGAAGGCTGGCCTGTATTTGGCGCAAAAGATCAGCATTGCCATACAACGTGGCAATGCTGCCAGCATTCTGGGCACGCTCCCAATTGACGGCGATGTGGAGGAGTTCCATGACGCCCTCTTAATAATTGTTTGATATTAAACATTGAAGTACACATTGACTGTTAAGTTGATACCTACAAGTTAAATTTATCAATTTGTTTAATAGACAAATCTTATATTAAAATGACCCCTACTTCATTGCGAACACGATGATATTGGGTTGCCTAGGAAAAACCTGCCAGAAAAAGCGGTTGGCAATTTTTTTAGCCTGGACTGGAATTTTTTTATCAACCCATGCGCGGTACCTATATTTTTTAACATGCTAAATTTGATATAAAATACTTTTCATCCAATAACCAGATCGGTGAAGGTCACTCTTCTACGGATCTTAGAATATAAGAAAAATACACGTACAATCTTGCGGAAGACACGGAAAACTATGTAGTAAACCATATTTCCGTATTGCCTCATAATGCTATTGTAAGGCAAATTAGTAGAGGTAACTACCTAAGTATATGTATGTTTTAGCACTGGACTACAACCATGCTCTGAGATGAAGTTGATATACAAATGCTAAAGAATCTTCACATTAGAGTAGCGTGGACGCATGTTGGCACTATTATCGTCATTATGAGCCTAATTTTAAATAGGTATTACAAGGGTTCTGGGCAACCAATTATTTTCTAGCCTTGATTTTCTCTCAGACTGATTCGAACAGGACAATCCAGGAAAACCGTATTCAAATTTAGGTATTCAAACTTGAATAAGACGTTTAATCTTTCAAACCAAAAATAATTAACGTAATCGATTAATAAATGAAAAACTACTGAGTAAAACAAAATAATTCGAACGTATTGAGTACCACCTCCTTTACTAAAGTTGGTTAATAAAGCAGAACTAAATAAGACAAAAGGAATTTTCTCAATAATTGGGAATTTGCTGAGTGGATCGAGGATATCAGTGGTTATGTCGCCGTGCACGTCCAAATGAGAATTACTAAAAATTTACGCCGCCTAGAGAAGACTCTAGGCGGCTAAGGTAAGATGGGCAGAGAAGACTCTGCCCATCTTAACTTAGCTGAGTACAAAATTGGCAGTAATAGGTTTGAGCCTATTTTTGCCCTTTTATCCCAAACCCCGGCGAAGACTTGTTCCTCTGTTTATAGTTCAGGCAACGCGCGCATGTCGATTGGTTACTATACCGCTATGTATAGCTGAGTAGATCATCGGTTTTAAATATAAGTAGATATGTTATCAATAAGTAAAATTACTTTCAAAATTGATAATAACCAAGCTTTAGTTTAAAATTAAGTAACAATGACCTTTTTTCGTATATACTTCAGGTAAGTCATGCCTAATGCTGGTTAGAACACTTTCACGTGGAAAGGATAAACTCTGCAGAAGTATTAGGTAGATGGTACGTTTGAAAAAAGGAGATACAGCTACCAAATCAGATAGTCCATCGGAGTGATATTTCTGCCTACGAGGAGTCCATATATTTTAGTCATGTCTAATAGCTGTCGTACAACGCCAATTTAGTTAATGGACCTAACGCAGAGCTACTTTATAACTAGTACAAGGCAATTCTATAAATATTTAATACCTTCATAACGCAATTAATTATCGTAATGGAACATTATTTTATTAACTTCAACGTCTTCACATAAATGTCACAGAATAATTTAATCGAGTCTGTACTACGCAGCGAAGTTAACGTTCACTTGCGGGCTCTTGTTTAAAATTGAGAAGAGGCAAAAATGGCGACGGAAAAAGAACAAGAAGAAAAACCAACCGACGAAGACCCAGCAGATAATGTTTGTACAAAAAATATTCCTAACGTTGTCCACACTACACAACCACTATTTACTTTTCAAAGTATATTCGGTATATTTGTTTTCCGATTGGTTGAAGGGGAACTTAAGCAGCCTAATTGGAAAGTGAAAGCAGTCGGTATGGTGGAAGTCTTAGCTTATATTGTTTTATTTTGCTGTACTCTTAATCTGCCAACAGCCATATCTGGAACGATGAACGTGGTCGATGCAATGGATGAAGTCCCTGGCATCGTGGTTCTTCTGCAGTACGTTACGTCTGCAGTCACAAACACTTTCCTTGTCAATGTTACAACTATCGGTATTCTGACTGCCTTTGCAGAACTAGATACGATATTGCGTGTAGAAACTATTCCTGACTTTTATAAAAAGTCACATTCTTCTACAGTAAAATATCTTGTTTTACTTGTAATAACACACTCTATAAATGCTATTGCAGACATTGCAAGTGCAGAAACATTAAGCATTTCATTGTTAGTTGCCTTACCACTTTATCTGTATCAAAAACTCCAGATGGTTTTGTTTTGTAAATCTGTCTTGATGTTAAGGTGCCGATTAGTGTTAATAAACAACTATTTGGATATTTTTACTCAAGAACAAGAAAGAATAAATGTCACAATATTTACCGTCAGGGACGTAAAGATTGCCTCCGAAGAAAAGTTCAACTTCATTGGACGACCATCCGAAAATAACTTAAAAATAAGAGATTTAGCTACAATGTATGACCTTGTCGGTAAGATTGGCTTGATGATCAATGAGGCTTTCAATTTTCAAATCTTTATGACTTTGGTGTCTACCTTTGTTTATATAGTCATTACTATATGGACGTCGTTGTATTATTACAAGACGCCTGAAGATTCTGCGGGGCCTTTGGTTAGCATCGCAATTTGGTGCTTTAGCGCGATTTATACTGTAGCATTCATGTCCTTTGCCTGTGAGCGCTTGCTTCTTACTCGTAATGAGACAAAAGTATTAGTGAATAAGGTGATCATGAACTATGATCTACCAAAGACAATGCGAGTACAAGCGAAAGCCTTTATGGAGTTGATCGAAGCCTGGCCTCTACGTATCTTCATTTATGATATGTTTTCAGTAGACATAACTCTGATGTTGAAGTTTATTAGTGTAGCAACAACATATTTAATTGTTATCATACAGATATCTCACTTTGTGTAAGTGTAGTTTTCAATTTATGTACAAGGTTAATCACTATAACGCTAGTGGATATATAAAAACCGATAAAATTATTTATAGAATACTCAAATACTTGCTTCAAGCATATAATAATAAACATTAAGATATTTCAATTTGTGCACATCAATGTTGTTTTTAAATGTGCTTTACTTGGTTTAAAGTTAACCTAGTGTTTAACATTTCTTTAAACACGAGCCTTGTGAAAACCCCACTGTGATCTGTCCCCTTTCTCCTCTGCCTCATTATGATTCGAATTAAAGCAGGCGGAACAGATATGTTAAATCATTATTTTCAAGCGAGCAAGATTCTAAACTCTACTACTCTAATTTTTACGTTGTATTACGTTTATATTCTACAAAACTATGCATTTCGTTAAAATTGCGCAAGCTATGTAGGGGTATGTCTCCTTTGAATACCATTCGATTGCTCCTAAATCCTGTTGTAGGCCAACAACAATAATAATGTCAATATTGAAATGTTCGTGAACTAGTGTGCCCGCTGTTAATTAGGTAGGGAAACTTCTTAAACTTACTTCTTCGTCCGTCTTTTTCTATAATTTGCACAGTAGAAGATCGGTTTTTCCATCGTTGAGGTTCATTCTCCTAGATTATCCCAGTTAGAGCCCGGGGTCCGCTTTCTAGTCTATTCCACAGAGTGACCACTGCCTGTCTGACCGCCGCAACCCAAAGAGATAGCCACATTCCATGGTTTAGACTAGGGTCAGTTTATTCATAGGTACTGGCTCCTTATAACGACTGTCAAAGATCTTGATGACACACGGGACCGATGGGTTAACGTGCTTACTGCTGCTGGTTATTACTGCCTAATTTAAAATCTCGGGCTATAAACACAAGTGTGTCTTCTTATATAGGTATTTAAACTTTTGTGGTCATTTAATTGTCTTTCGGGATATATACCACGTACCTTTGTTTGGAGTAACCGATATTTCGGCACTGTTGCAAGCGTCATGTTCACGGATGTACCTACTGAGGGTATTGCGGGTGTAACATTCATCCACCTGTGTGCACAACAGTGCCGAAATATCGGTTACTCCAAACAAAGATACGTGGTGGGTATATATATCCCGAAAGACAATTTAAAATAAGTGTGTCTTAATTAACTAGTATAGAACCTAGTTTTAATTTTACTTAAAATAATTGTTTGAAATACTACTTGAATTAGTGTTGGAAATTAATAATTGTTTGATATCTAGATAGTATTTTAGCATGTTGGACTTAAATTTACTCGTCCTTGTTGGTATAATAAATTGAATGGAAAAGTTTGGCGTTAAATAAATTAAATTTTGTGGTTTTATGTATGTTACGGACTCTAACGTTAATTAAAATTAAATGTATTTGTTTTCTGAAAATGTCTTTCACTAATTAACTATTCCTGAAAGTTTCCTATATATCTTTATGTTATATAATCATATGTGATTCATCGAACAGAGAATTGGTAAATGAATCATAAAAAATGGTTGTACCTACAAAAGTTTCAGGCATCGAAGAGCATGTAGTTGTCGTTCCTAGTATCTATTATAAAAATCTCTGAACACTCAAACTCAAACTCGTACTCATACTAACATAATTGAGCATTGAAAAAAAAATGCCTGTTCAGAAAGTAGAGCCTCGTGAGAAGAATCAGGCAAGAAACTCCGGGCCACTCTTTTCTTCGTTTTGATTCTATACAATTTGAAAAACTTAGTAACTACATTGAATTTTTCATAGGTATATGAGCTGGTGTGTCTATAATGTTGTTGTCAATTAATACGATTTTTTAATAATAATATAAAAGTACTAAACTAGCATAATATAGACACAATAACTTACACTCACATGAAACTTAACACTAATCAAACATATAAGTTTATAGTTTGATTAGTGTTTATTTAGCCTGTGCCGAGCAGATTAATCCCAAGCATTTTTGTCTTCAATATAATCTAGCACCGAATAGTACCCTTTTTGACAAAGTTTACGTTTTATACCTAACCTTTTTGAATTTATTAAAACTTAAATTTTGTATATTGCTTGGCACTTTATTGTAAAAGCGCACACATTGGCCTTGAAAACATTTTTTTATTTTCTCTAGCCGGGTGGCCGGCACTACTAGTTTGCTCTTATTTCTAGTATTCAAATTGAAAGACATCACGGCAACATTTAATTCCTTAAGTACACTGACAGTAGCGAAACCTGTCAGCGTATGAGCTCCGACCCACCAAACAAAAATCCCAATATTGAGACTATTTGAAACGCACCTCTTGGCCCTCTTAGAAAAAAAGGGGTCTTAAATATTAGTCCAATACTCAGATTCTCTAATGGCAAGTAGCTGGACTACTTGAAACCGTGTTATTTATCCTAATTAGAATCGGTGTCGCCGTACACAGGGCCTGCTCAATAATCGCTCGCGACCCATTAGTGGGTCATAGCATAGTTTGGGCAATGCTGGTCGGAAACATCCAATAAGACTACACCTAAAGATTGCCGAGGTCAGACGCCTCTGATAATAAGCTTGAATTCTAAATATTTAGGGGGACTGTTTTAGTACCATTTGTTAACTTATCATAGGATAAGTCATAATTAAGTGCTGTTTTTTTACCGATGTAAGAATATTTGAAAATGGAATAATGAATGAAAAGGTACATAAGCTAACGTCATCTGAGATGTTTAATCGCACCTGTTCTGAGAGAAGAGAGTGAATTGAGGAAACATCCGGGGTGCCAGCAAAGTAGGTTACAATGATCTGATTACTTCTAAGTTGGTATCATCGTACTTACATCTCGAAGGTTCATCATCATTTATCCAGTCCAATTATCCAATTGGACTGGATAAATGATGATGAAGAGAGAGAATCATCCGATTCTCTTCTTGTTGAAGAGTCATGATTTGCGCCACTTTATGAAAGATTTTAGAATTAGTTATTTTAATACAAATCAATATAATTCCATGAATTCACCTTCATAACTCAACAACAATCAATCAATGTCATGTAAAGAAATAATAATTTCGTATTAATTTCGATGGTTCTATAATTTCTATGGTTCTACGCAGTACTCCAAACGTTCCGTTTTGTAATTGGTTGAATTCTACAAAATCTCAAATATGATAGAGATAGAGCCACAAGAAGATATCAACATCAACCAATGCAGACAATATCGAAGATAATAGCAGTAAAAAATGTCTCTCCAACGAGCTTTTCTCTGTGCAACCACTATACGCTTTTCAAAGTGTATTCGGTATTGCTGTATTTCAGTTAAATTAATAATGGAGAACTAAGAGCACCTTCCTGGCAAGTGAAATGTTTTTGTATAGTACTAGTCTTAGTCAACCTTGTCATGTATTGCAGCGTTTCTACCTTAACCACACCTTCTTTCTTTTAGCGTTATCCCAGTTTCAATCTGGGGTCCGCTTACTAGTCTAACCGGATTTGGCTGAATTTTAGCTTTTCCACAGAGCGACTGCCTGTCTGACCTCCGCAACCCGAAGGGATAGCGATATTCCATGGTTTATACTAGTGTCCGTTTATTTAGAAGGTACTGACGCCCAGTAACGACTGTCAAAGATCTTCATGACAACCGGGACCGACGGCTTAACGTGCTCTCCGAGGCACGGGACAAGCGATAATTAACAGTTCAATACGCACATAACTCCGAAAAGTTATTGGTGCGCGCCGTGGATTCGAACCCGATACCCTCTGCATGGCAGTCTGTTGGTATATCCACTCGGCTACCGCTGCCTTTAAATAATTACCCACACCCATTAACGGAATGGACGAAGTATTAGAAATATTGAACGAAGTCCCTTACATTGTTATAACGATTCAATACTTTACTACTGCGATCACACGCATTCTTCTTATAGATCAATCTTTCATTCATATTTTGGCTGCTTTTGCGGATTTTGACTCTAGATTGTGCGTAGAAACAAATACCGACTTTTACAAAACATCGCATTCTTCTTCGAAGAAATATCTTATTTTGCTTATAGTAAGCGACACTATAAACGGCATTGCAGACTATGCCTTTTCTGACGGACTAGTGATGTCATACCTTGCCGCCTTCCAACTTTTCTATTTCAAAAGCTTCAGACGGTCATATTCTGTAAAGTGATCCTAATGCTGACGACCAGGTTAAGATTGATAAACAATTATCTGAATACATTTCTTCAAGAACAAGATAACGCAATATCAACCATCGGGCATACAAGCGTTATTTTAGAAGACAAATTCAACTTTATTGGGCGTGCATCCGAAGATAATTTTGTGTTACGTGACGTAGTATGTATGACCTTCTTGGGCAAATTACCTTGAAGTTCAACAAAGCTTTTAATTTCCTAAACTTTATGACCCTTGTGTCCACCTTCGTATTTATAGTTGTAGCGATATGGGTTTCGCTTTATTATATCAAAACGCTTGGTTCTTTGGGATCTTTGGTTAGTATCAGTATTTAGTGCTTCAGTTCCATTTACACTGTAGCAAAAAATTATGTGCTATACCTGCGAACGTTTGCTTCACTTTCGTAATGAGACAAAAGTATTAGTGAATAAGGTGATCATGAACTATGATCTACCGAAGACCATGCGAGTACAAGCGAAAGCCTTTATGGAGTTGATCGAAGCCTAGCCTCTACGTATCTTCATTTATGATATGTTTTCAGTACACATAACTCTGATGTTGAAGTTTATTAGTGTAGCAACAACATATTTAATTGTTATCATACAGATATCTCACTTTGTGTAAGTGTAGTTTTTGTTTCTAATTTATGTAAGCGATGCTAGTGGACTTGCAGAACCTGATGTTACTAAAGAATGTAAAAAATCTTGTTACAAATAACATTATAGTCTAATTAACATATCTTTGTAGTATTCTGTTTTTATTAGTTGTAATAATTTTCGTTTAACTACTTTAGGATGAGTACATACATATACATACATAGACTCACGCCTGTTTCCCCGAAGGGGTAGGCAGAGGCATATTAAACGCCCACTTTTCGCCAGTGTTTTGATCCCACGTAATAGGTGGCGAGCCTATTGCCGCTTATTGGGACATTTTGTTTGCCAGAGCCTCGTCCGTTGATCGGCAGGTGCACCACTTGCAGGTTAGGTTGGCTTGGGACCCTAAGTTCTTGGTGGGAACCCTATGCACCCTTCTTGGTGGGAACCCTATGCACTCTCATCCCTTTAGGATGAGTGTAAATAAATTTCAAAGAAGTCAATATTTTAAATAATCATTTGTCAAGAGAGCTTTTAAAATGTATCAATAAATGAACCAACTACTACGTTGTTTTAGTTTGTATGTCATTAAATCAAAAGCTTAATTTCTAATCTATAAGATAAAATATACTAAGGAATATTATTTGCATTTAATCTTGATTTAGAAGTTACTAAATAGTTTGTATTGGAGAAGTAGAATTGTAAAATTTATGTCCCGTATAGTAAAAGGCAGCGATAGCCGAGTGGGTATACCAACAGACTGCCCTGCAGAGGTTATCAGGTTCGAATCCACGGCGCGCACCAATGACTTTTCGGACTTATGTGCGTATTGAATTGTTAATTATCGCTTGTCCCGTGCCTCGGAGAGCACGTTAAGCCGTCGGTCCCGGTTGTCATGAAGATCTTTGACAGCCGTTACAGGGCGTTAGTACCTTCTAAAATAAACTGACACTAGTCTAAACCATGGAATATCGCTATCCCTTCGGGTTGCGGAGGTCAGACAGGCTGTCGCACCGTGGAAAAGCTAATATTCAGCCAAATCCGGTTAGACTAGTAAGCGGACCCCAGATTGAAACTGGGATAACGCTAAGAGAAAGAAGATGTCCCGTATAGTAAATATGTAGGTAATTAGTAACTGCATCGCTATATCGACGGCTATCGAATTAAATAAAGTACACATTCCATGTGAAATAGGTACCATTTATTCTTTGTAACTATGTACTTAGGTTAATTACAGAACTGTAATAAAATTAATGTATGGCAATTTTCTTGTGTTGATTGATCTGGTATTTGATTTATAATTTCTTCAGCACGCTTAAAGGTACTACATCTAAGAAGCGCCTTATATTCTTCATAATTGACTTCTGGCCATATTCTACAATTGGCGTCCCGAATTCCTCGGCTACCATACGCCAATTAGTATTCATGAAATCCAAGATAGCTCTACCTGAAAAATAATTAAACAAACCATTAGACACATAATTTCAGCAGATCTACACAATGCTGGGATCCAATCACAGAGGAGTGGAACCTAAACTGAAACCTTTTAAAATGTTTTGAAAGGAAAATGATCAATGGTACCTTGTGTTCTCATGCACCAACGTTACTTGATTTAAATATTATTTACATTATAGTTGTAAAACTTTTAATGTTTGTCTTTTCGTTTTCAAATAGTGAAATATTATTTTAGTAATGGATATGGAAGTAACTACTAAATAATTTACTCCACGCATCATGCACACGCACCGCATACGGGTATATGGTAGGTATGAATTAGTGCATTTTCTGAGCCAGTTAGTCAATATGTATTGGTAAGTTTTTATTGTTTTGTAATACAGGTGGATTTTCTTAGTGGGTGACGTTATCGCGTTATCTCTAAAACAGTCTGATTAATTTAACGAACTTTGGTGAGTAGACGGACGTTTTGCCACTGCAAAGATCAAACGATTGATCCATAATAATAAGTATTATACCAACAAGGTACTTACTTATTTCTTTATTCCCTTTGAAGAGATCAGTCATGTAATAAGTCACCCTGCCATCGTACGAGTGTTGTAAAGAAGAACTTTTGATGCTCAAGTATTCTTGCCCATCCTTCATTTTTGGCTCAAGTGTAAGGAAGCTGTGGAACTTTATGTCATCTGAAAGAAAAACCGTTTCGATATAAATAATATAAGTTACGTTGGCTAAGGCAATCATTTTCAATTTTTTTGTGACTGAGATAGTAATATATATTTTTTATAATATGCGCTACATATAGGCAAGAAATTATACAGGTTCATGTCATTAAAGTATGCAAATTGTAATTCAACAAAAGATTCTTTAAATACTGACCACATTTGATGGTAGACATGCCATCACCATCAATAGGAAACATTAGTAGTGAACCAGACGATCTGTATCTTCCCCTGATGGTCAGATTACAATGAAATTCCGATTCCAAAGTTTCACCTACCAATCTGCAAAACATTCCAAAACAATATAGTCTACAATCAATAATTATACATACAAATATATTATTGGCAAGTAGAAAATCAGTAAAGACTTCTGGTTTGTTCTTAACTGGTATAAAAATAAGATTAGTCCCTAGATAACTGTCCTTAATAGAGCAGGTATGGGACACCTCAGTAGGTATGCCTCATCACGTTGGACCCATGTACTACCCGTGTACTACATGTATGCCTCCCAACGGACCGTGCTTCGGAGGGCACGGAAAGCTGTCGGTCCCGGTTCTTGTCTCAGGATAAGATTCGTTAGACCATGTCGGAGGCCTTCGGGCGGTCTGAAAACTCCCATATTAGAGTTGGCCACACACTCACACGAAAAACAACAAACAAACGGACCGAGTATTTTGCTAGAGTGAAATTTAAGAAAATGACCATGCAGGAGAGGTTTCGTGTAACTCAGTGTAACTAGTAATTTGTAATATTTAATTTACCTTGCAAAATCGACGATGCATGTTTTCAACCCTTTTGCATAGCCTTCGCTGAAATGAATGTTTATGCCGGACAGTGTGATGTTTAAGTCTTGCAACATATAGGGATCGAGAGTTTCTAAACCAAGATGACGATCTCCATTTGCAAATAACGGTATAGCGGCCTGGAGAGAATTCTTTAAGCACTCCGGTGATAAGTCGTGGCATGGTCTTCTATATGGAACTGTCCAAAAATATTGGGATTTTATTAGCAGCTTTCCAAATGAAAAGAAATATATAAATTCTGTTTGCATATAGAATAATACGAATATATCATACTACAAGTAAGTAATTTGTGTAGAAGCATTAAATGGTTTCAAGTGCGTTCATTATTTCTGAACATTGATGAACCTATTTAGACGATTACCAGAAACTATACGTCATTTCGAAGAACTTTTCCATGGATTATAAACAAAGTATGTATTTATGCTAATTCAGATGTAGGTATTTAAAGGACTACATAATTATCTTCTAGACATAAATTTACGAACAGTTCATGTAATAAAACAGTTTACGGATTCTTAGTTCATTTGTACACTAAAATAATAATAATAATATTCTGCCACATACACACACTCACATCACTATCTAGTCCCAAACTATGGGTACTAGATAATGGATAAACATACATATATACAATTGCTTTGTAAATACATACATTATTGTTATACATAGAAATACCATGCAATATTGCAATAATAAAATATTGTACTTACTTGAGTAACTGTTTACGTATCCAAACACTGCCAAAATTGTGGTAAAATAAAACACTTTGGTTTTGCACATTTTCCTTATCTTAGCTTAAGATCGTGGACAAAAATGTATTAACAACGAATATTTGAATGTTCCTCGCAGCGGTCACACACTAAAACTAAATTTAAATTGTTTTACCATTTATATACTAATAACAAAATTACACTTAATGTTAATTTGCGTCATTTGAGACAATTCCGTTGTCAAAACAATTAAGATGCCGATGACTAATAGGTTACTAATAAAACTACCTTTCTTTTATAATTACACTTTATTACTTAATACTAATTGACTATCACTTTTGAGGAGCTTTTTGTTCTTCTCCAGGCTTACCAAACCTGGCGTCTAACTCGCCGTCGCCTTCAAAATCGGTTGTAGCTATTGTGGGCGAAGGGCTTGAGGAATTTGGATCCATAGTGAAGACGGATGATAACAAGTATGATGGAATAGTGGCGGGCGGTTGTTCCGATGATGAAGAAGCATTTTCGGTACTGGATGGGTGTGTGGACTGTAATTCCGAAGTTGGCGTGGGTGAGGTAACCGCGGCTTGGGTCATCGTAGAGGCTGTGGATCCCGACGACGTATCGGTGTCCTGTGGTGCTTTAAATTCTGGTTCCTTGTTCAGGTCCATATGTTTTGACCGATGGTTCGAGGATGATGACGTAGTGAGGTCTGTTTCAGGAATAACCAGGAAACATGGCGTAGTAGCTCTCAAATTCACGTCTGGAAAAAAATATTTTGCTTAGCTTCCAGAAATCATTAATGTAAATTGGTGTCCATTATTGCAAATGGGCTTAAATGATTTTATGAATAAAAAATTTAGTCATCAACACTTATAGTTCGTAGAAAGACGTTTTGAAAGACCTATTACTTTAATTATTTTGGCAGGCGGATTACTCACTGACTCCACAGGATTTGGCGCAATCCAAGCGTCCGGGATTTTCATACGTAATACCGTTTGTCCCACAGACTGGGTTATACTCTGTTGTAACTTGGCATTGTCTCAAACAGCTAGCTATTTCTGGTGGTAATAAAGTAACGTCTTCATTTGCTCTAGTTGTTGTAGTAGGAGTTTTGTCTGAAGACGTTGGTGTAGTGGAGTCCGGTTGAGGAGGAATGAGGAAACATGGCGTAGTAGCTCTGTAGTCCACATCTGAAAAAAAGTTGTTATCTGTGTCTTTAATAATTGTAATAGTGTGTTTTGTTTTGCCTAACGTCTATAAATCGTTAATGCATGTTACTTCAATTGATAACTATCTTTACAGACAGTGTTCTGAAATTTACACCTTTGTTACTTGGCAAATCAATTACTCACTGATTCCACAGAATTTAGCACACTCCAATCTGGATGGATTTTCATACGTAATACCGTTTGTTCCACAGACTGGGTTATACTCTGTTGTAACTTGGCATTGTCTCAAACAGCTGGCTGTTTCAGGTGATAAAGTAACGTCTTCATTTGCTCTAGTTGTCGTAGTAGGCGTTTTGTCAGAGGACGTCGGTGTAGTGGAGTCCGGTTGAGGAGGAATGAGGAAACATGGCGTACTAGCTCTGTAGTCCACATCTGAAAAAAAGTTGTGATGTGTGTCTTTAATTGTAATAGTTTGTTTCGTTTTGCCTAACGTCTATAAATCATTAATGCATTTTACTTTAATTGATAACTTTTTTTACAGACAGTGTTCTGAAATTTACTCCTGTTTTACTTGGCAAATGTATTACTCACTAATTCCACAGAATTTAGAACAATCCAACCTGGACGGATTCTCATACGTAATACCGTTTGTGCCACAAACGGGGTTATAATCTGTTGTAACCTGGCATTGTCTCAAACAGCTATCTATTTCCGGTGATAAAGTAACCTCTTGATTGCCAGCAGCTGTCGTCGCTGAAGGCTGGGTTGTAACTCTATTGCATTCTGCAAACTGAACTACTCTTACATCTGAAAATTAAAGCAGATTTTAAAAACCGAACGTAGGCTATTGAATGTAATACGGCTACACATGAAAGTATAAAATGACCTGCTTCCTATAGTTAAACAGATCATTGAATATCAGAAAATAGCAATAATACCTAAGTGGAAGAGCTCTTGTATATGAAGCTTCAAAAAGATTGATTTCTTACCTACTCCACACGATTGAGCACAAAGTAGGAAACCAGGGTTAGCATACGTCACACCATTTGTTCCACAGACAGGATTGTATTCTGCCGATATTGGGCACGCCCGCATACACTCTTCTACTATAGCTGTGGGTTGTGTACTTCTGCGTACGTTTCCGCTTGTCGTAGATACTGTTGTTTCAGTTGGTGGTCTTACCACATTGCAGGCTGGACAAGTTTTCGAGCATAAAACTTGGACATCTGTAAATTAGGTAAATGTCATATGTCTGGTAGAATTCCCATGAATTTTTCTACAGGTTTTGCAGTTAATAAGTGGACAGTTATTAAAATAGACAACATTTTAGAAAAATATTATGCTGTTATGTTGGAATTAGTTCAGCCAAAAGATTACGCTGTATGTTTTAGTGACATTCAGGAGAAGCGGGTAAGCGTAAATCTCTGAAATGTGTAGACATCCTTAGTGGTACCTAGGTATATGAACGATGGACGTTTAATATTAATGAGTATAGTTAAATGCTTATTATTAATGAAGACATACCTAGTCCACAACGTCTAGCACAGTTCATGCGCTCGATGTTAATGTACGTCTTACGATCAGTGCCGCATACGGGGCTGTAATCAGCGGTAACAGCACATTGCTTCATGCATTTCTGGAAATCTGTCAAATCTGTAGCACGTACTGTCCTTGAAGAAGTGGTTGTCGTCGGTTGAGTAGTGGTACTAGTTGGACTTGGGTCATTCTCGTTAGGATCGGGAGTCGGTGGAGAGCACGGAGATGTATGTCGTAAGTCAACATCTGCAACCACATACACTTTTTAAATCATATGTTTCTCAAATACTGACCATTGAAATTCAACATTGTACATTGTTGAACGAACTCGAGAGCTTTCGGGCCCTTTTTGATTCCAACAAACTATGTACTAACAGAAGACGTAGCGTCATGCAATTTTAAAAATGCCTGTCTAAAGAAATCACTAAGCCGATCTGTAGACAATATTTCTATAAATTATTGTACAAACTATATAAGTTATGATAATAATAGTAAACTTACTGACTCCACAGCTCTTAGCGCAGTACAATTTGCCAATGTTGTCATATGTTTCACCATTAGTGCCGCAGACTGGACTGTATTCCAGTGAAGTCTGACAATTCTCCATGCAATTAGGCGTAACGTTTGGTACAGTTGTATCTACGGGATTCGATCCTGGACTTGATGCTGCCAATGTCAACTTAGTTTGACCTTCTGTCGATGAAACCATATCTGAAGTAGACTTGTTAAGTTGTGCGCTAGTAAAAGCAGTTTCTTTTGTACTTAATTCCGCAGTAGTGTCTGGACTTGTACTAGTAGATTCATTTGGTACGAAAGAAACAGTGGTGAACGGCTTGGTTGTATCCCTGTTATTTGTGTAAGGCTCAGCTGTTGAGCTAGGAGACTTGGTATCCAGAGGTTCCTCTGTACTACTGATGGTTGTACACAAAACGTTCTTAGTTGTTCGTCTTGGTTTAGCAGTTGTACTGGATTTCGTAGGCCGCTTTCTAGTTGTTTTGGCTGTTGTAGTTTTACGTTGAAATGGTTTTCGAGTAGTTCTTAGCTGACATCTGCGTAGAAATTTTTACTTACATTTACGAACTATGCAATCATATTTGAATTAGGTCTACAGACAAAGTGTTAGATAAAGGATAGTGTACATTAGGTCTACATCAATGCTCTATACATTAATTATCTATTTATAGATTTATTGGATAACCTCTTTTGCAGTTTTCCAGTTTATGAGAGGTAATATATAGACGTTATAACGTAATAAGGCGAGATTTTGTGAAATTCCCCACTTAATGCGGGAAAATAGGCATTGAAATATTGTTGGAAAAGCCTCTGATTTTAAAACTGCTATGAAAATGCGGGCCACAGTTACATATTACATTTTCTCAGACACTCTGGTATAACTAAGAGTATCTTAACAGAAAATACAATACATTTTTTATAGAACGAGAGCGATAAAACATTTACAATATGAATAACCAGGTGTTATTTAAGATAATGTACCCGTTCTATGACATGGCACGATATGAATTTACTCCTATCCTACCTATTGTAATAGATGTGTTTTGTTTTCGTAATATTACCTTCGTCCTTTACAATGATGACGACGGAAGTCAGGCTGAACTTCTTCGTCTGATTCAAAGCTATTTTCATAATCTGGCCTTTCATCTGTTTCAAAGTCGGATTCATTTGATTCAGAGGAGTCATACCAATCTGAATGTTTATCGTGTTCATAGGACACTTTGTGATGGTGTGAGTGTATATGGTTGTGTGAACCGTGATCGTGGTGGCCATGCGGTCCATGTGAGAATCTTCTCATGTGGTGAGAATGGTGGTCATGATGACTTCTGCCCTCATGTTCTTCGAAGGCTAAACACCCGGATAGCGCAGCTAAAGCTGAAAAATATTAGAATTTTATAGATAATGCAAACTAAGATATACTCAATCCAATTATTCGGTTTATCATGATACTTATTATAAGTATTGACAAATTATAATGTGGTTTATTTTGTTTTTATATAAGTGAATTTCAAAAGTTTCGTATTACATTTTTACTAATATCCCACGTGGCTATTTGCAATATTTGTGATTGCTTTACAACAACCGTAGTGTGGTAATATTAAAACCAAAAATATAAATGTGTTCTCGTATTTAGTTATTAACCTCTAAATACCCAAGCACGTTTAAGTTATCTTTCTGATTGTAGAGTCTATAAATAATATAATTAACAAATTAAAACAACACCACGTATGTGCTACAAATGTTTAATTACTGTCAATAAAAAGTATTTAATGATAATTAAGTAATCGCTTTTAGGTAACAAATGGCGCAACTTAAATGATTACATTTTAGGGTTCCGTACCAAAAAGAAACCCTACTACTCCCTACTTAGTCCCTGTGGTCCGTTTCTCAATCTTTCTGTTAGTAAGCAGTTCCTCATAAACCGTAATAGGCACAACGTTTTCTTTACCGCCGCTATAAAAATAAACTGCATAAAACAACGGGACGGGCGAAATAATTACTTTACCTGCTCTTTTATATGTTTTTAAGAAATATTCCAATCTACTAAGTAATTCGGTATTGCATGGGACTTTACAACGGACAGAAAAAAACATCTAGACGCGAAAAACATTACTATAGGTATTACGCGTGCTGAACTTGATCAAATGGATTTTTTTTAAATATGCTTAAGTACTTTCAAGAATACATTTTGTATTTTGACTTTAACTTGCAACAACGTTACATTGATGGCGGTTTTATTATTACTGTTAAGTACCAACCTACCTATCTAGAATGAATTAATAGTGGCCGTAAACATTTAGTAAACAATTTAATTGTCTAGTCTAGTACGATAGTTAACCTTAAAATCATTAAAATATTCATTGAAGTGTACGATCGTATTTGATTAAACCAGCATTTCCCAAACTATGGGTCGCGACCCACTAGTGGGTCTTTTGATTTATGGGTCGAAGCCCGAATAACTTTGGGAACCACTGGCTTAAAGAATTATTATTCTGTGCCACTGATCCATCACTGATCTAGTTGGGAAATTCCCATCTTTCGAATTCTCAAGTTAAGGTCAAAGCTCTACTGACATTTAAAGAACATGTCTTGGTTGTTTCCTATCGACATGACAAGGTGATTAAGTTCTCCAAGCATGCCAGTACATTATACTAAGGTATAACTTTTAAGATCATTCACGGGAATTTACCTTAGAACAGTTGACGATAAAACTAGTTCCTCGTAGAATGATAACATTAAAGCACTGTACTTTTTTTTAGTTTGTATTGAATTAATTATACAAAAAAAAATACAAAATAGTTTATTTCTTTAACAAAAATGTAACAGTTAAGTTGTGATTGGAGCCTTCTTTTAAGCAAAGAAAGCCTGTCGTAGAAGAATGAATGATAATAGTTTATTGATAGCCAGGTCTTATCGAATTGCGAAAAGCGTCTTGGAGCAGATACGTATAGACTAAATTATTTCTATGTACATATGTGCTACCTAATCATATAATGTAACGTTTCTGTAAATGTTTGACTCTGTCTGCTCACGGCGAGTGAGCATTTACCTTGTATTTACTGACATTATGCCAATACTTGTAGGTTTGTAAAATTATCATAACATTAACATAACATGATAGCCGAGTGCAGAGAGCAAGCAGCGATAGCCGAGTGGAGAGACCAACAGACTGCTACGCAGAGGGTCCCGGGTTCGAATCCTTGGCACGCACCAATGACTTTTCGAAGTAAGTTGCGTATTAAATTGTTAATTATCGCTTGTTTATCGGTGAAGGAAAACCTCGTGAGGAAACCTGCATGTCTGAGAGTTCTACATAATGTTCACATGTGAAGTCCGCCAACCCGCCCTTGGCCAGCGTGGACTATGGCCTTACCCTTCTCAAAGTGAGAAGAGGCCCGTGACCGGCAGTGGGACAGTATGCGGCTGATGTTGATGAAACATAACATAACTTCACTCCTTTACCCCCGAAGGGATAGGCAGAGGTATATTACACACCCACACTTCGCCAGTTATGTTTCGATCCCAATGTAATAGCACAGTCAAATAAACTGTGGTAATAGGGGGCGAGTCTATTGCCACATTTTTATTGCACACATTTCTTCGAAAACTCACTGGTCTGTATCCGGGGTACCTGCGGATCGAATCCGAGACCATCGTCTAGGCAGTCCGTTCCGTACACCACTGAGCCATCGCCGCTTCTAAAATTGTTCCTTGCGCTTGTAAAGGTTGTAACAAAAATGCGAACGAACGTCGTCATTTAGATCATTCAGTAGAGCGGCTTTTTGCTCTGATGCCTGTATAATTGTATATATTCAAGTACAGATTAATGTTAATGAGTATCGATGTATTCAATCGTTTATTTTTTAATAAGAAAACTAAGATTATTGTTAATTTATTCATTTAATATCGAAATAATTAGTTGATCTGTTGAAAAGTGGCACAATCTTTTAATACTCCTAGTATCTAAAAATTTATTACGTACAACTTTCTTTATTTTATGTATAACTAACTTAGCCTGCACAACTTATAAGCACGTTTAACAGAACAGCTGGAATGTTGCTTAATGCAATGGAATAAAGACCAAAAGACTTTAAAATCATTAAAATATACATACTGCTAATTAAATATGTATTTTTAAATTTATTCCTAAGTTGTTTTACACAAAAAAACGCGTAAGAATTTTCCTTATAGGTTTTATGAAATGAAGATGTTTAGCCAAACAAGATACTTGACATACACGTGCTTATAATTTATAACACACAAAAAATCTGATTTGCAATAAGACGATAACATTATTTATATCTATCAAATACGTAAAGTTGAGAATTACGTTTTATATACCTATGACTATATTAAACAAAACCTTCCACAACCGCAGTCAGCCTTGAGTCTGGGCCCTAGACGTTCCAGTTTCCACAATTAGTCACTAATATTTATGTGAAACCAATAATTTACCGTTCCAATATGAATCACAATATAAACAAATAAATAAATAACAAGGAAATGCCAACGCATTACGTTGCGGAGTCTAATATTCCATGAATAATATAAATTCAAATTCTTTATTTCAGAAAATAAACCTATTACAATACGAGAGAGAGAAACTTATACTATATTATATATGATATTATGCTTAAAGCTAAAGTGTTTCCGCTAACATAAAAACTGTTGTAATTAAGTTATAACTATAGGTTATTCTTGCCTTAGAGTTCCGTACCTTCTGAACTAGTGTAGACTGTATCTGTAATATATGGACTACTTGTTCATTCACTTAAAGCCTCGCATCGCGGATGAATAATATTTTAAATTACCTACTACAGAATTTAATTTATTTGGTTAAATAGTTGGAATAGATTACCTAGCTCTTAAAGATCCCGAACTATTTGAATATGTGTATCAAAGGTATAATAACTTAAATATGGAAAACAACTTATATCAACAATATAGTAAAATTAGGTATTAAAATTAAAATAAACATAATGATATTACAAGAGTAAAAAATAAAATTTATAAGGCGTCATGAAAGTCATCCGCATCGCAGTCAATTGGAAATGTGCCCAGGAGACTGGCAGCAGTGTCTCGTTGTATAGCTGTGCTTTTTTTTGTGCCAAATACGTGCCAGCCCTCTGGTCACGCGAGGCGTCGATCAGTCTTTTTGCGAGATCTCTAAAAAGGGATGTCGCACTTGGACCCCATGGCCCCAAGGTTTTGACCCCAAAGTGCTCAAATACATAATGTCCTTCTAGATTTATGTATTTGCGCTGTTTGAGGGCCTCCGCTGAAGCAGCAGCAGCGCCCGCACAACCCACTGTGCCGGGAAGATGAGACGGCGCAAGGGTATCGACATACGTCGCGTCCCATACCAATGGCCGTCTCAGTTTCCACGGCAGTAAAGACATCCCGTCTGGTCTTTTGTCATCGTCGCGTGCCAAGCCCTGAGGTTCAAGTTGGGCTAGAACACCAGCGGTGACAAGAGCCCGGCCCAGTATGTCACTGTGGTTGACGTGAAATACGACCTGCGCTCCTATCCTCCTATCCAGGCCATGATGACCAAGGCTATCGACAGCTCCTCCACAGTGACAGCTTTTTGTATCAAAAAGCTTTTATTGTGAATTATCAATATGTCGCGGATGATATTTCTACGGCCGAATTAATAGGAATGTTAACAACGTACCTACACAGGGAATACCCAAATTTAAAACAATTTTTAATATGATTCGAGTGTGCCGAACATCCTATAGCTAAACATTTTATTTTAATTCTAAGAAGCAAACTAATAAGGCATCTAACAGCAGCTCGGTAAAAAACAATAAAATGCCAAATGAAAATTAACTGTACATCACAATGTCAACAAACCCAGCCAGCTTGTCCATCAAAAGCAGCTTTGCACATAATAAAACAATAACAAACAAAACAGGTTAGTTACGTTTTAAGAATTTCGTAACAAGTTCGAGAGTTGATAATCTGGAATACCGTCATATCAAGACCGGATTTCTAGATTCTAGTGTAATTTAAGTAAGTATAGGGTTGGCATATCATGCAGCTAAAGAATGGTCTGCCTTTCAACTTGAAATTGCTAACTTATCTCATATCTCTCCCGTTTGGTTTCATTCGTTCAACATTAACACTTTGTATCTACAAATTTGTATATTTTTTTAGTTGTTCTAATGTAATAAGTTACAATGCGGATGGCATATCCTTACTAGATGGAAACGTTTTTTTAATAAAATGACGATACGAAAAAAACCTCCATACTCTACCAAAACACTTATGTTCTGGGAGAAATCCTCTAGCAATTCTGATAACGATTCTTGTCTCTATCACGTTAACAGTAGGTATATCAAACTTCATTGTATACTGTACCAGTATAATTATATGTTCTGTAAAAGCCAGAAGTAGGGTAAATCTTAAGATTTACCAGTAAATCCTAAGATTTACCAGCATGAGTTGGTAAATCTTAAGATTTACCAGTAAATCCTAAGATTTACCAGCATGAGTTGGTAAATGTCTGATTTTTTTAATAAAAAAACACTAAGTTGACGGAGCCCTGCTTCGTACGGCTTCTATTTTTGGGTTAAGAGTCACGAGAGAACCTAACATAACCTATTTACTTGAGTTACCCAACCTTACTTAGTCTCACCTAACCTTACGGGCTTTTACAGTAACATATATACGATAATTCTAATATTTGACACATTGTGCCTAAAAAGAAGACAAATTGCCAAATTTGCTATGTTAGGTTATGTTAGGTTCTCTTGTGACCCTTAACCCTAATATAGACAAAAGTAAACTATAATAAAAACAAAAGTAAACTATAATATAACAAAAGTAAGTTGACGGAACCCTGAAAAATTCGGACAATTAACAACTCATGCTGATAAATCTTAGGATTTACTGGTAAATCTTAAGATTTACCGTACCTCGGGCTTTTACAGTAACATATACATACCTACTGGTTCCAATTGATTATTAAGAAATGTGAGATTAACTAATAAATTCATTGTGACTTGACTTTGGAATGCGACTCTTGACTTCATCATCATAATTATATTTGCTTGCAGAGTGGCACAGCAAAAGTGAGCAGAACTCTAGCTCCAGATACATTTGGGCTTGGAAATGGAAGTGTTATTTTTAAGCGAATTTCTATTTAATACATTCCTTTATGCTCTGCAGCTTGATCTGAGGTAAATATACTCAATAATCAAGCTATGAAAAATCTTTGTAGATGTCTTCATCCATTCTTAACCGAAGCTCTTTAACGTCCAAGCCCAGCCAAATATGTGATCGGCCGAGTATTTCTATAATAATTCGTAATGATCAAGGCCAAGAAACAGTAATATAAAAAATATGCATACAATTTATTAAGCACAAAGCTCGAACGTATCTGCTAATTAATTTTATCAGTGAATGGATCAATGTGATACAGCATAATAAACAATGAATAACAATGCCTTGTGGTAGGTCATTGGCACTAAATAAACTCGATGCGAATTCATTCAAAAAATCCTTCGAAAGATTTTTGAGATCGTTGCATACACCTACCTCATACTGTTTTAATTTTTGGTCGACATTCATTATTTATGATGGAAACACACGAGAAATCAGTCTCATACCTATATCTCAAAGTTGAAATAAAAACATACTTAAATCGTAAACATCCAATAAAATATTTGAAGATAACTCCGCGAATATTGGTAACATTACGACATTCTTACATTATCAAATAGATAGAGCTGCTTAAATAAAAATATAAACACGTAGGTACTCACCGATAGTGACAAGAAACCTCATTTTAAACATTCAAGTCACAAGAACATGGTCAAATATATATTTTTAGCACACAATCACCTAAAACAAACGAAGTCTGTTTATAAAATGACGAGCATCTTTGCGCGTATAATCATATGTATAAAAACATATTCTTAAGCCATCCCCACTATTATGTTTTCCTCTACCAACCCGTTTGGTGGCGTTGATTAATCATATTTGTATACATACGAGTGGTAATAGCGAGGGTTTTTCTTTGGATTTTTGAGTAATTACAGTGGATTCACTAAATGTTAGCTATTATATTTCGACTTTTAATTTTAGGCAAACAAAGTATCTGCGCAGTTTAAGGCAACAAATTTAGCCGAATCTTAGTCTCGTATTTCTAAAACGTATTCTACTATTTAGAATATTTTAAAGTTCAGCCGCAAATAATATTATGTCCTCAACAGGTTTTAGAAGTACAAGGACTAGACACACCAGTTCTAATGATTATAAACGTGAAGTAAGCTTCGTTTCTTTAGTTTATGCACCGAGTATGTACATGCTACAACGATTAATGTACAATCTTTATTATAGGCCTCATTATACCAAATAAATTAGGGTAATGCGAAAAGAGCTATAAAAGTTAAAATTATCTTCTTCGTACGCCTGCTATTTACAACTTTAAACTGGAAAATTACTAACATAAAGCATGCTCTATTAACGTTTTTATTCCTAAGTCATAGGTCTCTACTTCTAACTAATATCTATACTTATAAGGAAAACGTAAAGAATCCTGTGCTAAATAAGTAATAACTGGTAGAACGAGCCTAATAGTCGCAATCAGGCAAAGATTTAATTGGATGTATTGATAGCTTAATATTTAGCAGGCAGAAAACCTTGTGTGACTTACGGTTGGTGATTATGTTTTTAAGAGATACTTATTGAAGAAATAAATTAATCATAACCAAGATCTTCTGATTATACAAAGAAAAGCATCACCGCGTTCGCTTTTCATTTTGATTTCACAAAGAACTACCGTCGTTAATCGAAGTAATTTCCTCCTACCTCTACTAGGATGCAGAGCTGCTGAATCTTTATAATCGTCATTTGACGAAAGTAGCAGTGTCTCTACGTAGATGAGTACAAATCCATAAACGTAAGTCACAGATACTACTTATCATACCCTCAGCCTGACACAGGTAGGTCATGGTGAGAAAGCGGTTTGGAAAATGTGATATTAGCCTATTCTCTTTTCCTAGCCTTTGGTATCACAGGCGCGTATGATGACAACAATATATACAATTGACTGCATATCATCAAAACTATAGTCCGTTTCCTTTTCAAACTTTAAACATACTCTTTACCTAATAGGTAATCTATGAATATAAGACTATATGTTTTACTTTAAACCAATTAATGTATTTTTTACAAATTCTTTACCTGCTATTTTTACAAGTTAATACCATCGGAATAGGAAAAATAACTGAAAATGGTTTTACCACGCACGCGAGTTTTTCCGATCTACAATAAATATATTTTTTGCTGCTGTTTAAGAATACCCTTCTTAAATGCACAGGTTTCAAATGTACTGCCGGGCAAATTGCGACGGAAATTCAACAGTTATTCTGCCTTCATTTCTTACTTTGCTCTACAAGTAACTTCTGTACCACACTATTGCTATGCAGCATTTAATTAATGAATAGAGTTTAGTCAATCTACCAGCCGTGAAGTGTGTTGAACAAGATTATGATAACAAGAGAGATTTGTACTAAGTACCTGCACAAATTGATGATTATGTACCGTTGCTACGAAACGCCTTAATCCAGTAGCGCTGCAATCAAAAGTAGTAGAGCAATTCAAAAGAACTTTACCTACTGCTTGCAATATTAACCATAATATAAATAACACCACTGGTGTGGTCACAGTTCCCAACAAAATAACACTTTCAGCCTCTGTTTTTTGATCTGCTAAAAGACCTTTCGGAAAAACACGTGTAAATAGTAAACCGATAGACACGGACTAGCCTCGAAATTAGTTGTTCGGTTCAATAGCTTTGCACTTGGTCTGTTTTTTGGTTCACTCTTTTTCTTGGTCTGTATTTAAAACCCTCACATTATTTGATTCCTAACTTAAATCTACCATAAGCAGTTTCTTGCACACAAGAATCTCGCGTTGATAATCCAGAAAATAGCACTTAAGACATTTTGAAGGTGTCCTGCTTCTAAGGCCTTAGTAGCAGGTTCGTCACTGGAGTGACGAACACAAACATGAAAGGCTTAATTGTAGGAAATTTAAGAAGCTTTTAATTAAATCCAGGACAATAACTAATCAAAGTGTTGCCGTTGCCAATATTCTAAAATTAACTTATTCTTTACTCGCTTTGGTCAAGTAAGTTTGTCAAGTTTTGCGTTGGTGCGATTCGTATCTAAAACATAGATCACAACTGGTTATGATTAACGACTATACTTCTCAAGCTAAAATTGTGCCTTCTAGTGTGCCCTAGGGGTCACACATGGGTCCTCTTTTCTTTCTAATCTTTATAAATGATTTAGCTAATATTGTAAATTGTAAGTTTAAAATGTGTGCAGATGATTTAAAACTTTATAATATTATTAAAGAAAGTTGTGATGTCGATATATTACAAAATGAGATTAATAAAATGTACAACTGGTGCTCCATCAATAAAATGTATTTTAATAATAATAAATGTCTCCAAATAAAGTTTTCCCGGAGAAAGAAATTAAGTAGCGCTGTTTATTATCTCAATAATACAATGTTGACAGAGGTAACCCATGTTCGCGACTTAGGCGTGGTTATGGACAGTTCTCTAAGTTTTAGAAATCACTATGATGCTATGATCAGCAAAGCGTCAAAGTTGTCTGGTTTCATTTTGAGACAAATCTCTCAAATATATTGGAGTAATGTTACCTTTGTATAAATGTTTAGTGCGTAGTGTCCTAGAGTATTGTAGTCCTGTATGGAATCCAAGCTATAATGTACACTGAGACAGAATAGAACGTATTCAAAAAAGGTTTTTATTTCATGTCTCGTTCGCTAATAATGCATATAAAGAGCTTTTATCCTACGAGTTTAGACTGGATTTTTATAGGATGCAGACATTAATTGCACGTAGAAAATGTGCTGATATAACTAATAATGCTTTTTAAATGAGTACATGGATTAATTGTTTGTCCAGCGTTTCTTGCCCAAATTAGCTTTGAAGTTCCGCGGATTAACGGATTAAGTCGTCTTCAAAACCGGAAAACATTTTCTTTGCCTCGTTGTCGAACTAACATAGCCCATGCAGCATGCACCCTCATATCGAATTCTTTCTAGCTATAACGGTATCAGGACGTCCTTTGATATATTTTCTGGTTCTTTGGCCTTTTTTTTATGTACCCATGTGTCAGAGGGTAGGGTTTCACCGAAGCATTCCTCGCTACCCCCCGACGGGTATCGGCTCGCCAGATGGATGATGGTGTTGGGCTCCTCCGCCAAAACACCCAGCGGCCGCAGAGGATAGGGAGGACGGCAACGCAACACCGCATCTCCTCTTCCTCTGCGGCCCCACCGCGACGCACCGATGGTGCGCCCCCATTTGGTCGCGGGAGATAGGGCGCACGGCAACGCAACACCGACACGCGTCTCCTCCCGCGACCACACCCGACTGCGAGGGACAGACAGAACTGTCCCGCGCACCCGCACCTTGGGACGCATCCTACGCAGACCTCACGCAAGCCCACGTGGAGCGTCCCCTCCCGGGATCCCGCTTAGCTTCACCGTGGGTGCACCTCAAACCCACGGTTACTGAGCCCCCCCACCACGACAAGGTGGAGATCCCACGGGGGGTGGTTCTTTGGCCTCGGTTAAATTAAAGATACCTAAACTGATGTCTTAACATACATGATTTATTTATATGTATTTTTTTAGTTAATTGGATTATTGTTTTTAAGTTTACATTTTAATGTTTAATATCACTTAGGTTTATATAGAAATAAATTAGTTTTAGTAACCTTATTTTTATTTAAATTGTCTTTCGGGATACCACATAACTTTGTTTGGAGTAACCGATATTTCGGCACTGTTGCAAGCGCCATATTCACGGATGTACTGTTTAAGTTTCTATATAGTTTTAGTAAAATAATCTATGTCTCAACCGTATCATAAGCATGTTGTGTTTACTGCCACAGGATGGACAAAAACTATCATCTTTGTTAATTTAATATTAAGTAAGGCTTTTCTGTCACATGCAATTTGTGAACCGAAAAAAAAAGCAGTGATTGCGCAGTGGATTTTTTTTCCATAACATCGATAAGTTTTGTATTGAGCCATTTATGTGTATGATGATAAATTTAGTACAGTTGCAATTAACAGTCCAGATCATGGTAACAAGCCAAAGAGAAAACAAAGCACTGCTAAGAACAAGGGATCAAGTCTGACAAGTATGTATCGTTAGACAAGTTTGTTATGAGCAATATCACTAACCGTAATTCATTTGGTCGAGGTCAGGATTAAAACTCTAATGTTAAACATTTAGATGGCTTGTATTCCTGCAATTTGCTTGATAGTTTCTACGTCATATGTAGCGAGTGCGTTTTAATATAATATACTAACTTCCGAAATCAGCTATGTACCATAACGCGATCATAAGCTGTTTAAAACATGGCAATTTTATTTTGCCAAGGTTTATATTTATAAGCATAAATTTCTGACTAATTATTTTTATAAAAACTAAGCTCACGTTTTTGGCAGTATTAATTTTAATTTTAATTGCATATACCATCGTTTTCTCGGAATACTTTAAAGCGTATAAATTTTAAACACAACTAAAAATTCAGTAATAAAGATTTGTTTATAATATAGTTTTATATTCTAATTGCAATGTGACTCATAAATGACCTTGCGAATCACTGATGTTACGCTTACCACAAGATCATCTATTTCGACGCAAAACCTTCGGGATTTCAAATTGACGTGATTTCCACATTATGTTTAGCATAAACCAGATATAGTGGCCCATAAATCCTCAGAAAGCACGTTAAGCCATCGGCCCCGGTTATCGTCAAGATGTCTGTCAGTCATAACGACTGACAGACTCTATCATCTATCGCATACCCTCGAATATACTGACACTGGTCTGGACCGCTGAATATCGCTATCCCTTTGATTTGCTATAGTCAGACGAAAGTCATCATCATCAGCCTTTAACAGACCACTGCTGGACTAAGCCTCTCCTTTGAAAGGAGGAATTGGCCTACTATACCACGTTGGCCAAACGGGTTGGTATAGGGTGTGTATCGAGTTTTTTCATCTCTTACAGTGCTGTTCTCTGCATAATATGCTCCCTCTGTCGGCTCTTACGACTCCCATGGGATGATATGGGGTGGTGACATTCCGTATTCTTAATCCGTCACCATACGGACGGAAATCACCCTGTAATAAAAGCTATTATTCTATGAACTCTGGTAAGATTTGAAAGTGGACCACGGGCTCGAAGGTCAAAGCCTTGGATGCAACTGGAATAACACTAGGACAATGATGAATAACTTGAAATCTTAATGAATTTCCTAAATTATATTAAAGAAATATTATACTCTTGTAAGGGGTCATTCAAGTATTACCTAAGCACTAAAAAGAAGCGAGAATTTTTGCCTTCGCTTATTTTCATAACATTGGAAATTACTTATGATTTTTTTCCCTGTATTTCTACAATATTTGTCTACATTAATTTTGCACTTTTCTGAATCTACATAGGTACGTACAATGAAACAAGTCGGCGGTGGACCAGTTTGAAATAAAATCCCTTGCCTCGCTCATAGAGTCGGGGCACACTAGAAACGGGTTTTGTATACGAGTGTCAATGTGTGTAAAGTAGCACTGGAAGCGACGATGTCTTGCTGAGCGATTCTCGCCCTTAGAGTAGTCTAGCGGAAAGTTGTTCGACTGTACCAAATCACCAATATTTACCTAAGCATTGAAGGAGGAGTAAACGATTTCCTTACTGACATGGGTTGGGTTGACTTGCCTGACATAGGTTTAAATGTCTTAAAATGTCTGCTATCGTCATATTTGAATGGCCTTTAAGAGCAGCAACAGGAAGCTTGTATCATACTACGTTACACGAAGACTACGCGTAAAATACATTACGTTAGGAGCCAGAGTACTGTAACCCAGAAATGGGTTTTTGATTAATCAGTTTGTTGAAGAAAGGTTGACCAAGGCTCTATATTATGAAGTCTTTCTAGTGACAAGCCAGTCCCTTCAAATCTTATGACCAGTTATTGACTGTTACAATCCTTGGAGAGTTATTAAAGTCGTGAAGATTCTTATATTTTTCGAAATGTATCCGCTTTGGTGTCTTTTAGCCATTGGACTCATTACACAGACATGGTGATTTGAAGATTCAAGATTCAGGTCTTCACTTTCAAGATGAACAGAATTGATTATATGAGAGCAGTGCGAATCATAGGTAAGCGTCCGTGTTTATTACGATACCCAGCTCTTTTGCGCCAGCAGTCTGAAAATAACTGTCTAATTCTGAAGCATCGTTATGATTGCCATACGACATAAAATTAGAAGCGTCCACACGCTTTAATGCTCCATAGTAACCGCATCATCATCAGTCCCGTTATATACTATCCTACTGCTAGTCAGAGGCCCCTTCTGACTATATGAAGGATACGGCCATAGTGCACCAGTCTGGCCAAGTACAGGATGGCAAAATAAACAGTAGTAACAGCATAATTATAGTCTGTGCGGAAAATGAATGGGCGTGGCGAAAATTGGAACTAACATTAAGATTTGTACCTTTAGTAATTATTAACTTATGTAGGTACGTACAAACCCTTCTGTCTGTCTGAGTAACACAGGCTCAACAGCTCAAGATTTTTAGTCGCACTATAATAAATTAACAATGTTGCCAACATGAGAAATACGGTAAGTACGCATTGTTGCGCCCTCAAATCAAAAGTCTGTTCTCTTTCCGCACAAACTCTAGTTGGATATCAACTCTAGCATTTAAACATTAATGGTTTTTGGCACATCCCGTACAATGTGGATTTTCAACCAGTTTATTAGTCATACCAAGGGTAACTACTATTTTTAGGTATTTAACGTTTGAGCACTAAATTTATTTAAAACTGTTACTCGTAAAGTTAATTAAGTAGTTTTTTTATTGATTGTAGGCGGCCAAGGGACGTTGTTGTACTACAGAATGTAACCGCTTAAAAAACCAAATGTTGGAAATACATGCAATTTATATATCAAAACTAGAGGACGCCAGCAGCTACGCCTGCATTTTTGGCCGTTTTGGCCGATCCCGTGAGAATTTCGAGAAATCCCTTCTTAGTGCACCCCTACGGTCCCCAAGGAACATACATGCCAATTTTCAGCTTCCTGCGCCCAATAGTTTCGGCTGTAGCATGTCTGTCAGTCAGTAAGTAACGCAAGGATTTTATATATTAAGATTTCGATAACCTGACCCTTTAATTTTAAATTCATCGCTATTGATACAGACACTGCGGTTATTGAAATCGAGCTCAGTAGCGCGCCAATAGAGGGGCCTATATTCAGTGGACTGCAACAATCTGATGATGGTGACATACATTATCGTCTGACTGTAGCTCGGTAGGACATTTCAGTACGAGTATAATTTGGAAGTCATTGAAAATACAATGAAAGAAAGAAAAGAAAGAATGAATTTGTTTGCACAAACACAATATTATGATAACAATTACAGTAATAAATAAGAGCTAAATAACAAGAAAAACAAAGACACGAATACTGAGGATTTCGAAGGCAAATAATGTATGTATCAGATAGGCTCGGAATAATATTGTGTGGCAAAAAGGCCACAGTTCAGCATTACCTATGCTGCAAATACAATTGCAATTGCAGCCCTGCTTTTCAACTGAGGCTCCTTGGGGCTAATAGGCTTCCAAATCTAAGCAGTTTGATTATTTAAAATTAGTTATATGAATGAATATATGATTATTTAAAATTAGTTCTGTCAATACGAATAAAAAATTAATATGTCAACGAAATGAATATCAACTGTTAGTTATGAAGACTGAATTATATGTCATGACTTCATAAGAATTAAATAATTATGTAATACGAAGGGTAATTATTAATTTGGTATGTCAACAAATATCATTAAATTAAATCATAAGTCAAAAGATTGTCCATAACATAGTAGGTATAAATAAATAAAAAGGCCTGTAAAGAGGGCTGTGATGTCATCGAATAAAGCTCAATAGGACAAAAGTAAAAGTAAAATAAACAAAATAGTAATAATAATAAATAATATAGAATATCCAATAATTTATGTGCTGGTTTTTTGTTTAAGTAAAAGCATGGCTTTAAGTTTGACTTTAAGGTTTTGTGCACTTTTTATTTGTTTTATTTTATTTACACCAACAGCTTTTAGGCGAAAAATACAATAACTTATCTTTTAATAAAATCTTAACTATCTAGCCTAAGACACGGTCCTAAGAGCTAATAACAGGTGTGAGACATTTACCATTAACAAGTATTTACTTTACAATACTATGAGACAAAGCAAAAACAATAATAAAAGAAATAATAATTTAAAACTTATTGACTTCTAAACACCAAAATAACAAATCGAATCACATTTGTGGTTGCAGTACTTGACGCCTGAGTTGCGATGGGGTGTTATGAAAAATGTCCAAATTAAAGGACCATGCGTCAAATTGGGCTCAGTGTTCAATAGAGTTAAGGCATATGCCATTGTAAAGGATTTTGTTCGTACTAAAATTGTTACTACCGGCACCAACTTCAATTCCATTGCAGAAAAAAGATAATTATTATGCACTTAAATAGATTTTTTAGGAAAATACAATTGTTAGTCATAAAACTGTTATAGTAACAATATATTCATACTTTAAAATGTAGTGTAGTGGCGTAGCTAGCTTGGGTGGCACCCGGGGCGGAATTTGGTGGTCGACCTTTTTCCTTTTTTTTTAGTCGATACCTAACAATTACGGGCTAACTGCCCCCGAATCCTAGTGCTGAGCTAGTGTCTATGTTTTTTATATGATTGTACATTCTTCTTAAAGTCGAGTTTGGCTGGCACCCCAAAAAGGTGACATCCGGGGCAGACCGCCCCCGCCGCCCCCTCTCCCTTCCTACGCCACTGTTTAAAATAATGGTAAACAATAGGTGCGCTTGCGCCCGTGTGATTTACAATACTCTCCTTCCCTCTCACACCTCTCGGCGCCTGCCCGGGCGCCCGTCTGCTCTCAGTCTGTCGACTCGTGATTCTCACGGTGTTATCTGTGTGTCCTAAAAACAGGACAGGTTAGAAGTACCCTGAACCGAGGAGCATGCATGAGGAATCTGATGGGAGTGAATGAAGCAAGAGAGATATGTCAGGATGGTTGAAAATGGCGTTCCGTAGTCTCTGCCTACCCCTCCGGGCAACAGGCGTGAGTCTATGTATGTATGTATGTTATCTGTGTGTTTTCGTGTATCCTCTCGGCACATACATTTTAATCCACCGGCAGGTCACCTTAACGATATTATTATTGATATTGATTGAAATGTTAATAAAAATATTTTTAACTGTTAGCAGCTGTTTTATTTTATATGTATTCTTTGCACATAGAATTAAAACTAGTTAAAGATGTGAAACAGCAAAAACTACAATGCCATAACAGCATTACTTTGCAGGATTATAGTTTATTTATGGTAGGAGAAAAATATTTATAGCAAAATAACCCCATGGATTCTTCGCAAAAATGAGTTTATATCTTTATATTAATTGCTTTACAAGTATATTCAAAGTGGTCTCATCTCTGTTGGTCGAAGAGCCCAGGCTTCATACATTTTTGCCCATGGTCCTTTATCTTGTAGTGTGTTATAATTTTTTTGTAGTCTTTGTAAGGGCGAAAATTGCCCGACATTTATTCTGTTTCGACGTAACACGAAGATGTTGTTACGTGTAACCCTACTATTAACCTTAGGAAGGTAAAAATCTAAATTGGATAGGAGATAAGGTTCGGCAATCTTTCACGTAATGACCTTATGTAGGAATACCAATTCAAGATAAGATCGTCTCTTCTGCAGTGAATCCATTTTAAAATATTTCAGTCGCTGATTATAATCTGCTCTCCAATTAATACAGCGCTTATCGGTATTAGCTTGCTTGTGTACAAGGTACCGAGTAAAAGATTTTTGCCTCCTCAAGCGATCAATATGCACCTGATAAGATGGGTTCCATACTTGACTGCAATACTCAAGACGGTTACGGACCAACGCGAAGTAAAGAGTATGCAGTGTCTTGATGTCTCTAAATGTTCTGCCCATGCGTTTTATTAGACCGAGCATTCTTTGACTATCGCTTACTACACTATTAATATGGCTAATAAAATTCATTTTGCTATCCATAATGACACCCAGGTCCCTGATAGAACTAACTTCATCTAATATAACATTGCCTAGCTTATATGTCGAAGAAACTGGTAGTATTTTTTTCGTAAACTGAATAATTATGATGTCATTTATTAGCATTCATTGTCATCCTATTTGAGGCACACCAGTTATTAATACGCGACAAATCCTCTTGTAACAGATGAGCGTCCATATCTGAGTTCACAGTTCTATATAGCTTTAGGTCATCAGCAAAAAGTAAGCACTTGAACGTTTTACCTGCCTAACTATGTCGTCAATGAATAACACAAACAATAAAGGCCCTAGATGTGAAATTGTTCCAGTACCTGGTAGAATTGTATCTAAAAGGCGCTAATGGCACTAAAATAATATTTCATCTAATTAAATGTGTAGTAAATTTGTTTCTGAAGGCTCATTCTTATCTATGTACATTGTTATCTATGTGAAATTGACTTGAAGCAGCAGTATTCCTATCTTACTGCCGTGTTTTGTTCAGCGCAAGCATTTGCATTGTTTTTATACCATACAATTATAATTTCATTGTATGGTATAAAAGGGTGCATATGGTTCCCACCAAGAACTTAGGGTCCCAAGCCAACCTCACCTGCAAGTGGTGCACCTGCCTATCATCGGACGAGGTTCTGGCAAACAAAATATCCCGATGAGCGGCAATAGGCTCGCCACCTATTACGTGGGATCAAAACACTGGCGAAAAGTGGGCGTTTAATATGCCTCTGCCTACCCCTTCGGGGAAACAGGCTTGAGTCTATGTATGTATGTATGTATGTATGGTATAAAAACAATGCAAATGCTTGCTTTTATAATTATATATAACTTGTGCAACGCCAAAAACTTTCAAATGAGTTTATTTAGATATTTGATATTTAGTGACTATTAACTCCGGGATCGGTCCATGTGGAGAGCAGTGGGGGAGGCCTATGTCCAGCAGTGGACGTCTTTCGGCTGATATGATGATGATGACTATTAACTTAGTTATTTTAAACGAATTCTTTAAACGGTTTATGAGTTTCAACAAGTACTTATCTCATTGTGACTACGTTTCAATCCACAGAAATTAAGCTAGCTACATATACTTAAAGAATTTGCAATTAGTTTAAATTTTCCTCTAATATTTTATTTGTTTATAAATATACACTCGAAATTGCTAATTCATGAATATAAAGATAACTGATTACTGATTATCGATTTATCTGAAGTTTGCCAGAAATAAAATAAAGTAATCTTAAGATTGGGTTTTTGTTCCATTGGTCAACCGCATTATTCATGCATTTCCGTCGGTAAACCCAGCCGACAAATGACCTTATTACCAGACCTTGTCACCAAGTAACGAAATGACCTCAGCATTTATAAACTTTTGAGTAATACCTACAGCCAGTGGCATAAATTGATTCATTTGTATACAAGTTTTTTTAACTATTGGATCGTCCATATAATAACTAGTTCAGCCCGCGGTTACACCCGCGTTATTTAGGGCTACTGCTCTATTTCCGTCGCTCATAGCATGTTATAGTCATGTTATAGTCTTCCTCGACAAATGAGCTATCCAACAGAAAAAGTATTATTCAAATCGAACGAGTAGTTCCTGAGATTAGCGCAGTGCAGGCAAACAAACTCTTCAGCTTTATAATATTAGTATAGATTGGGTATACAGATATAGGTAGTTAAAGAAAACTTAACTAGATTTTCTTTGCCTTTACCTGGAATTTATAGCTACGGAACTAAATTTAAACTTAACAGACCATTTTCTGCTCTTGTGCCTTATACCATACTAGATCGAAATACTATGATTATGACCAGGCATTCTAAGTATAATCAGCCATAAGCAATTGCTCATGGCTCATACAGGACGTTACTGGTACCAATAAATAATTTTAACTATTTTACATACTAGCGTTTGCATTGTACGAGATCCCGCGACAAATTAGTGCACTCATCGAGTTTTCGCTAAAAGTCGTTTGTCACTTGGCCGCACCTCTTCGCAGCCAGGTATAAACAAGTATGATTTCGATATATATGATAGGCAACCGTGATTTTTCAGACTCTTTATATATATTGCCGTGATGTAGACGATATTTTATTTAAAAAACAAGTGAACGAAACTTTTTCCCCAAAAACAAATACAAAAAAATACCATACAAAAAGTAAGTTGGGAGACTAGCTAGACCAGAGGGACCGGTTTATGTCAACGGATCGATGCTCGAAGTTGTTCAAGAGTATGTCTACCTTGGGCAAGTAGTCCATAGCTTGGTAGAAACAACTTCGAGAAAGAAATCGACCGCAGGATCCAGTTGGGTTGGGCAGCGTTTGGCAAGCTACGTCGAGTTTTCTCTTCGCCCCTACTGCAATGCCTGAAGACCAAAGTCTTCAACCAATGCGTCCTACCTATTATGACGAACGGTGCCGAGACGTGGACACTTACAGTGGGACTAGTCCACAAACTAAAAGTCACGCAGCGAGCTATGGAACGGGCTATGTTTTGCGTCTCTTTGCAGGATAAAATCCGAAACGAAGTTATCCGACAAAGAACCAAAATTACCCACATAGCTCACAGAATCAGTAAGCTCATGTGGCAGTGGGCTGGCCATATCGATGGAGCAAGCGTGTCCTAGAGTGGAGACCACGCCTCGGCAAGCGTAAGGTAGAGCGGCCCCCGGCTAGGTGGACCGACGACCTGAAAAAGGTGGCTGGGACAGACTGGATGCGGAAGGCTGAGGACCGTGTACTGTGGCGCGTGTTGGGAGAGGCCTATGTCCAGCAGTGGACTGCGATAGACTGATTGATTGATTGACAGCTAAATAACAGATTATTCAAAATAATTGTTACACACACAAGCCTTACATTAAATTCTGAACTAACTTAAGGTATCTTCCAAGTCAATTCCAACTTCGAAAGTATTAAATTCCAACTAAAAAAATGTATCCTAACGCGAAATGTGGATTTTTTTGTTTCGTACGATTACGTTACGTAAGATGAACGTTCATCTGTACGCCACTATAATTATATATATAACAAATTCTTGTGTAACTGACTGTCAAACAACGTACAGCCAAATCTATTGAGCGTATGCATTAAAAATTAGGCATGTATTCCTTGGGGACCGGCGGCGCAGTGCACTATGAAGGGATTTCCCAAAATTTCCATTGGATCGAGAAAAATGGTCAACACTCGTCCCTGTCCCACAGGATGGGGAAGAACCGGTTAAATTTAAATAAAATGTGCGAGCATTGCTGCGGGCATTCTTTAGTGTATAATTCAAGTAGGTAGATACTCGTACCGATGTTATACAAACTTATTAACAGAGTCTCTTACTCTATAAACAAATTAAATCATTTGCCAGCAACGACAACCCAGCCTACTAGACATCATTTCTTCAAACAAACAATTCTATCAAAGCGGTGAGCGGTATGCGGGGCGAAGGCGAAGGTGGCTACAAAAATGCATTCTAATTAGCCGTTTCAAATTTGCGGTACGTCATAATTCATCTGATGTTGGGATTGGTCTTATGCCAGACGTATCGTGTTGTTAAGGCTAGCGTCCACTAGGCTCGCCGCGCCGAGCCGAATCGAAACGCAGAAAGACGCCTCCTATATATTTCTATGAACCTACGTTCATTAGCGACGAGCCGCGGCGCGCCGAATCGAATCTACCGCGCGCATTGCTCGTCAGGCGAATTTCTGCGGCGACTCGTTTCGACTCGACTCGGCGAGTCGACGCGGGTCAGCGGATGAGTGTTGACGGGTACTACTTGGCGTAAATACCTACATAAAAAGTTATCGAAATGAATGAAGAGCTGTTAATTTCGCTAGTTCAGAAATATACTGAACTTTATGATTATGAAGATACTCATTATCATGACGAGCAGCGTAGACTAAATATATAGTAGGTAAGAAATAGCGGGAATTTGAAACAAGAACATTTCTTCGTCCAAACTATCCATCATTGACAACACAAGCACAACCTACAGCAGCCAGTCGCCGACTGCTGACTTCGATTCGATTCGTCTGTAATGAATGCACGCGCATGAAAATGCGACTCGGCGCGATTCGACGCGGTTCGAATGTAGTCGACGCCAGGCTTTAGAAAGTGTTCACCTTACGTCTGCCGTCTAGTAGGCTGGGTTGTCGTTGTTTGCCAGACACTCCTATAAGCAAAACAAAACATAAACTTGATAAACTTGAACTAATTTACCTAACATCATTATGAATATAACGCATTGAACATTACACATTAATATATACATATATGTTACAGCCATAGTGATTAATATAAAATTATATATAATGACTGGTCAATATATATAATTACTAAATTGCCTAGACAATTTGATAAATTAATCACATCATCTGGATCACAGATATGAGAATTAGTCAGATGGAACGCGCGGCACAGATGCGTGCGGCCACTAAAGCAAATACAAAATTGAAAAGCGAATACAAACTCGTCTCAGTGCGCTACGAAGCATCGTACAGTTCACGCGTCACGATCACTTCAACTTTTAAATTCTCAAAATGCCGTCTTGTGTTCTTAAACACTGTAAAAGTTGTACCTAAAAACAAAAACAGGAAAATGGAATATCTTTTCACAGGTAACTATTGATAATTTGACTGTTTCCTAATTTAATTTCGATAAAATTCGTATTTGTGCTAGAAATATGTAAGTGTTGCCAGTTTTTGTCGACGCCGTTCTGCCTGAATTAGGGAAAATGCACTTGTCAATTGAATATGTGATAATGATTGTCATGTTAATGAAAAATACATTACCGTATTATAAAAGTATATTGTAGATATATTTTCTTTCTCATAAATATAGTAATAGAATTTCAATTTCCATTAGTATATACCTTACATTATATTGTTTTGAGTTCGATCCCCAAACGATATCCTAATATTCGTGTACACCCTGCTACTCGTCAAGCTTATACACTTTGTCCTTTGCACCGTTCTTATGGCGTAAAGAATAAGTATCAAAATCGTACAGCAACTGTTTAGCTTGACTTGGCGCCGTGTGTACATACATACTTATGGCGTAGGGAATAAGTAACAAAATCGTACAGCAACTGTTTAGCTTAACTTGGCGCCGTGTGTACATACATACTTATGGCGTAAGGAATAAGTATCAAAATCGTACAGCAACTGTTTAGCTTGACTTGGTGCCGTGTGTACATACATACTTATGGCGTAGGGAATAAGTATCAAAATCGTACAGCAACTGTTTAGCTTGACTTGGCACCGTGTGTACATACATACTTATGGCGTAGGGAATAAGTATCAAAATCGTACAGCAACTGTTTAGCTTGACTTGGTGCCGTGTGTACATACATACTTATGGCGTAGGGAATAAGTATCAAAATCGTACAGCAACTGTTTAGCTTGACTTGGCGCCGTGTGTACATACATACTTATGGCGTAGTGAATAAGTATCAAAATCGTACAGCAACTGTTTAGCTTGACTAGGTGCCGTGTGTACATACATACTATTTATTTCTCAACTAATCGACGCCAGCGGCTTCGCACGCACATATTTTCTTATTTCTCGTTTTGCCCGATCCCGTGGGAATTTCGAGAAATCCCGTCTTGGTGCACCCCTACGGTTCCCAAGAAATGCATGCGCCGAGTAGTTTCGGCTGTAGCTTGTCTGTCAGTCAGTCAGTAACGCAAGGATTTTATATATACAGATTTATGAAGTAGTTAAAACTTAATTCGGTACCTACATTTAAGAAATGTATTTATAAAAGCATTAATTAAATCCATTGTAAATTCTTCAAAACCGCGAATGAATATAAGAATATTACATAACTATATGCAAAATACTGGGAGATTATTCATAAACTGGCAACTTTTCACACACATAGACGCGCGTGTCCGTACAGTGCCAGTCGCCAAAGGTCACGCACACATAGCTGTCAACGTGCCACGCTTAGTTGGACGAATGCGCTCTATCTGATACTAATTCTCATATCTGTGATCTGGATGTTATTCATAAAGGCAGGCCAAATAAGTCAAAGTACCTAATAAATACGATACGAATTACTTGCCATACCACTCCGATACAGCGTGGTGTGTTCACCAAGCCTCGCTATAATGAAATGTGGAGTCAGGAGACGATGTTTAATAAGCTAAGTTGACGGAGTCCTGCTTCACAGGGCTCTTATTTTTAGTCGCAGAGTCACAAGAAAACCTAACATAACCTATTAAAATGGTTTTCCTGGTTAACCGGCCAGTTAACATATCGATGTCCACTTCAGAACTGATTAAAATAACTTATTACAAGCTTCACTTTACTTAGTATATTACTTCATCCACGAGTACCAAGATGCAGTGGCGGCGCTAGGCGTCGGCGACGTAGGCCACCGTCGACGGCCTCGCGCCTGCCTCGCAAAAAGTTTCACAAGTTACCTATTTTCGTTTCGCCAAGCATCCTGGCCTAGGTAGCCAACTTCGAACAATTCAGGATAAAGCTAAGCAGATGATAATGACTTTTATTATTTTCGAACACATGCGTGTGGTGTGAAGTGAAGTGATTAGTCTTTTATGGGTACCTCCACAGATATGAGAATTAGTCAGATGGAACGCGCGGCACAGTTGCGTGCGGCCACTAAAGCAAATACAAAATTGAAAAGCGAATACAAACTCGTCTCAGTGCGCTACGAAGCATCGTACAGTTCACGCGTCACGATCACTTCAACTTTTAAATTCTCAAAATGCCGTCTTGTGTTCTTAAACACTGTAAAAGTTGTTCCTAAAACAAAAACAGGAAAATGGAATATCTTTTCACAGGTAACTATTGATAATTTGACTGTTTCCTAATTTAATTTCGATAAAATTCGTATTTGTGCTAGAAATATGTAAGTGTTGCCAGTTTTTGTCGTCGCCGTTCTGCCTGAATTAGGGAAAATGCACTTGTCAATTGATTATGTGATAATGATTGTCATGTTAATGAAAAATACATTACCGTATTATAAAAGTATATTGTAGATATATCTTCTTTCTCATAAATATAGTAATAGAATTTCAATTTCCATTAGTATATACCTTACATTATATTGTTTTGAGTTCGATCCCCAAACGATATCCTAATATTCGTGTACACCCTGCTACTCGTCAAACTTATACACTTTGTCCTTTGCACCGTTCTTATGGCGTAAAGAATAAGTATCAAAATCGTACAGCAACTGTTTAGCTTGACTTGGCGCCGTGTGTACATACATACTTATGGCGTAGGGAATAAGTATCAAAATCGTACAGCAACTGTTTAGCTTAACTTGGCGCCGTGTGTACATACATACTTATGGCGTAAGGAATAAGTATCAAAATCGTACAGCAACTGTTTAGCTTGACTTGGTGCCGTGTGTACATACATACTTATGGCGTAGGGAATAAGTATCAAAATCGTACAGCAACTGTTTAGCTTGACTTGGCGCCGTGTGTCCATACATACTTATGGCGTAGGGAATAAGTATCAAAATCGTACAGCAACTGTTTAGCTTGACTTGGTGCCGTGTGTACATACATACTATTTATTTCTCAACTAATCGACGCCAGCGGCTTCGCACGCACATATTTTCTTATTTCTCGTTTTGCCCGATCCCGTGGGAATTTCGAGAAATCCCGTCTTGGTGCACCCCTACGGTTCCCAAGAAACATACATGCTAAATTTCAGCTTCATGCGCCGAGTAGTTTCGGCTGTAGCTTGTCTGTCAGTCAGTCAGTAACGCAAGGATTTTATATATACAGATTTACGAAGTAGTTAAAACTTAATTCGGTACCTACATTTAAGAAATGTATTTATAAAAGCATTAATTAAATCCATGGTAAATTCTTCAAAACCGCAAATGAATATAAGAATATTACATAACTATATGCAAAATACTGGGAGATTATTCATAATCTGGCAACTTTTCACACACATAGACGCGCGTGTCCGTACAGTGCCAGTCGCCAAAGGTCACGCACACATAGCTGTCAACGTGTTACGTGCCACGCTTAGTTGGACGAATGCGCTCTATCTGACTAATTCTCATATCTATGGGTACCTCATTCAGAATCGTCTGTCTTGCAACACTATGAAATGAAACTTTCGCCTGAATGAGCGTTTTCACACACTCTGCCCGACCGACACGATATCGTACTGGGTGAAAATGTTTATGTTGTCATTTATTGATACATTATTTTATAATTTGGCTCACTTAATTTAATCGTTGGTCTCGCGACATAAATGTGCGCGTGGGATTGGGAGGTCTCGGGTTCGATTCCCGGGTCGGGCAAAGTGTTATTAGGTTTTTACGTTAGGAAATTCTCAGTAGCAGCACGGAGTCTGGTAGTGTGCCCGGTACGGCAATAGGCTTGCTTCCTATTACGTGGGACCTAAAAATTCATGGCGAAATGTGGGTGTAATATACACCTCTGCCTACCCCTTCGGGGATACAGGCGTGAGTCTATATTTTTTTTTTAATTACCGTTTTTTTTACTACGAAGTAAAAGGGGCCTTCGCCATAAATATAATATAGGGCCTCGCGAACTTGATGTCGCCGACGTCCACATGCCACTGCCAAGATGTTATATAAAATAGCTAGTTAATGTGATTAATTCGGTGTCAATTATTACTTGGTCCAAATTGAGTAGATATTATATACCTAGTCTTGGCATAAATATTGTAACAAAGAAAAATTCTCGCTAAATCGATGACTCCTTATCGAGTTGGTGAGACCTCGAGGCTGGTGTTCCACAAGGCGGCATACTATCACCTATTTTATTTTCACTCTTTATTAATCTCTTAACCCTGGATCTTCAGTGTTCGTATCATTTGTACGCCGATGATCTGCAGCTGTACTCGCATGCTACTACTGAGGATTTGCCGAGTGCGTTTGACGCTGTGAACCGGGACTTAGCGATGATTCAAGACTGGTCAGAGAAGTATGGTTTACGTGTTAATCCTGCGAAATGCCAAGCATTGGGAGCCCAAGAATAATCAGCAGGCTGGACTTAGCATCGCTTCCACCTGTCACATTTAATGGCGTTAAAATACCTCTGAGCCCCACCGTCAAAGATCTCGGCATACACCTTGATCCTACACTCAGCTGGCAACCCCAGATCACAAATGTTTGCCAAAAAGTAACTGGTGTCCTACGTTCTCTGTACCGCCTGAAGAACTTCCTTCCTGCCAAGACAAAGACAATGTTTGTACAGACTTTGGATTTACCTATAGATAACCGACATGGTGATGTGTGTTATTTCGACCTGAATACAGATCTGCTCAACAAACTAGACCGACTTCTCAATAATTGCATTCGGTTCATTTTCAAACTCCGTAAGTACGACCATGTGTCAGCATATCGTTCTCAGGTATCATGGTTACCTGTCCGACAGCGTCGCTATATGCGCGCGTTGTCTACACTTTACTCTTTACTTCATTCTCCTAATAGCCCTAGCTATCATACTCGGCATTTTCAATACCGTTGCTCTAACCATGATAGAAATCTTCGCTCTTCTCATAATTCTGTTCTTCTATGTCTCTCGCATAGCTCAAGTCTTGTTCATTCTTCTTTCAATGTTCAATCTATATAGATATATATAAATATACCATTTTATATTAAGTATTTATTATTATATTGTATTTTTAATATGATTGAAAATGAATATCAAGTTTTATATATTTTATACACCTGCCACACTCTTATCTGCATCACCCTAAGGTTGACTGACAGAAAATGCTATATAGCATTAAGTACGCCTTTGCATTCCATTTGCAGAAGTGTCAAAATAAATAAATAAATAAATATTTTTTTAATTGCAAATAACATTATTACTTAGTTTAGTGTGTTAGTTTAATACATAAATATAAAACAATTTTAAATATAAAAAGCTTATTCGAATTTCGAGCTTATTGGTCTCCATTGGCTGCAATACAGTCCTTTAAACGTAGAGGCCAGTTATCAATAGAAGCACGTGAGAGATATGTAATAATATCTAGGCTTTGGGCTGAAATTACTGATATCCAAGTATTTATACATAATATGTAAGAGGATAGTGGCAACTAAATGACACTGACATGACGTTTGACAGTTAAACTGTCAAACGTGTAAATAAGGTGTACCTATATAAGTCGACAGGCTCGGCTAGCTCGTCCTATTCTCCTTCGACGACGGCTCAGGTACGATATGGTTCTGACTATTTAACTGCCACTGTGTTCCAATATTCTGTGTTGCTTGTTCTTTTGTTTCATCACCTAGGAAACAATGTAAGATAGTGTAATCATTATCTTATTGATATTGTGTTGTGGGTAGTTTGATCGTTTGTGAGATATTATAGATTGTAATATAGGATAGAATAATATACTGTGGATCAAGTCGTATCAATGAGATTCATTATATACCAGTGGTAAACATTTAGTAAATTGTATTGATGCTAATTGCTAAATAATGCTTATTATGTTCTGTTGTAAGACAGACCTTTCTAGTAATATAAAACTACCCATAACATTGATATTTGATATAAATTGGCTGTACCACTGTTTGTTAATTATTGTTATAATTATATAGTAATTGAAAAGAATGATCAAGAGTTTTAGTGCCCGTTCTTTCTCTTGGTTCTATGTCTTTGCTTTGCGAACTGGGCTGTAAATGTAAATGTAGAATCACGACGTAATCTAAAGATATATCCTTGTGCCAAACTGAATACATGAAAGTATGATTTGATAGCTGTCTCTTTTATTTATCAAAACTGTCTCTACACTATAGGAAGCTTCCCTGATTCTGACATCAGAAGTGTGATAAATTTGCGCCCACAATACTAATACATCCAATTGCAAGTTCCAGAGTCTCCTCATCGTGATGCCATGATTCTGCCTAAGCGCGTCACTGCACCGTTCAGCTGACGACGGAGAACGATTGCCCTACGCTCCAGTAGCAACGTTGCCGAGAGCAAGCCGGTGGATGAGTACCGACTACATAATTATCTTAACGATCTGCAACAGTATGCTGAAGCCAACAGCAACAACCAACTGCAAACGCTGGTAATGTACCTACTTCCACCAAGATTATAGCCATGAATGGTCGAAAAATATTACTGTTGTGTTTATGTGGTACCAGGCTATTTTAACATGTTCATCAAAAATGTATCTGAGTATAAAACTATGTAGGTAATAGCGAAAAAAGTTACAGAAAATGTATAATAGATTTTTAAAGTAGCCGATATTTTTCTAATCTGTTGGAATTTAAATAGGCAACATTTGTAGTGATTGACAGAGACTCTGTATGAGCATTGGCTGTGTTGTGCTTTGTTGATAACTCTTTCTAGTGTAAGTACTGATTAGCGTAATCGTCCTGCATATTTGAATTCCAAGAATTAAGTGCTCTGACGAATCTTTTCATTACAAGTCGAATATGAAATTATGGTAGGTAGAATACATTTCAGAGATTTCTTCATTAATATTGTTGGCTCTGTATTCATTACATACAGACCAATATTGCGGTGTAGGAATGTGCCTTAGCATAGCTTCCATAAGCTGTAGTGAAATTTTCGCCACAATTTTATTAAATCGGATCCAAACTATAACGAAAGAAAAAAAAAATAAGAATAATTTAATGTTAAGCTCTTGAATGTGTTGCCCTGGAGATAAGAATACGAAACTGTATATTTATCTTCAACATATCTTTGAAATATACTTACTCGTATTTTTAACTGGTTAATAATTGTTTATGGCACAAAAATTTGTGTATAGAATTACAATTAATAATGCACGTTCTATAATTGTGTAGTGAGTAATTGTCATGTACCCAGATAATTTCCACCAGTTTACTTGCAATAGACATACTTATGATTTTGTCACTTTGATTTCTATTGGAAGAACAAAACCAAATAGCTTCCATTTGTCTCAGAGGCACCACATTTGAATGACATGTTGTAAAGATAAGCTATGAGTTTTGTATAACTATTACTACAAGCGAACTTTTGTGTGTAGGTACAGAAATATTCTTTATTATATCAAGCGGGTCTGTGTCTAGCTAGATCATATCGATAAAATGATAGTTTCACTATTTCCTTTTATTTTTTAAACATACCTCATTCTCCTGCGGCCTGAGGGGTCATAATATATGCTACGTCTAAATATATAGCTCAAGGTATTTTTATTAAAAAGTAGTTATTGATGAATGTTTTTATATTATATAGGATTAAATTGACTTGTTAAAGAAAGTGACATCATTTTGCTTATGTCTGGCACTATTAGATGGCAGTGTATCCAATATTTTCAAGTAGTGTTATTTTGGTTGATAATTTCCTGTTATTTATAACGATAATAGCAGATAAAATAGTTAAAATTAAATGTGTAATAAATGTGTCTAATTCTGTCTAATTAAATGGATCTGAAATAAGCTATTCAACTAAATTGATTCAATTTGAAAATAGTTCCAAATTACATCAATGATTTTTTTTTCGAAAACATTCTCATAGTTTATTTATCCATTCTCGGAAATAATACAAATAAATTAATAAAATATGAGACGGTATTTATTTTTATCTGCTTTTATTCATTGAAATTATGTATTTTTATTATGTAGTGCCATGTGTTAAACTGTTAACCTATTTAGACCATAATTATAATAATAATCAATCTTAGGATTAGCTCTCGGTAATTAATGAACTATCTTTACAATTTAGTATCTCTGGTATAAACACTGCGATAGATAAGCTATTTAGAGATATTTTTTATGCAAAGATATGTGTACATGTACTTTGTGTGGTTCAATTGTAGGAGACCATGGCAATAATGATTAAAATGGTATTTAATCATTCTAGGTGCTTGAAGGGTTTTGTTTATTTATTTTAAACAATACCAACTTACATGTAAGCTTACTATTTTTATAACAAACCTCTTACGAATCGTCAAATCTTAATTATAATGAAACTGAATGAACCAGATACCTAACGTAAAATACGTAAAAAAAACGAATTAAAAACGATGTCAGTGTTCTGATTGTGTAAACGGAATGAAAATAGCCACAATCACATGATACAATTGATAAATAAAACTGAAATTGATGAAATTAAATAAGATATTCTGCTTAATATAATAAGTATTTGTATAAGTCATCATCATCATCAGCCCTTAACAGTCCACTGCTGGACTAGGCCTCTCCTTTGAAAGGAGGAATTGGCCTACTATACCACGCTGGCCAAACGGGTTGGTATAGGGTTTGTATCAAGTTTTCCTTCTCTTGCAGTGCTGTTCTCTGCATAATATGCTCTCTCTGTCGGCTCTTACGACACCCATGGGATGATATGGGGTGGTGACATTTCGTATTCTTAATCCGTCACCACACGGACAAGTACATTGATGTTTTTAAGTGTTGCGACCTAAATTAATAAATCTAGGTATGTATATTTGACTTATATATATTAACCGACTGGTCCGAATTCTAACTAGTGTCTGGTTTGACTTTCTACATGACTATTTATTATACCGTTTCTTACCAAGAGTACTTTTACTGGCATTGGCGTCTAGTTTAACTTTAGGCAGTTCACCGACTATTGGTAACATAAATAAACTATTAACTAAATTAGTTCATTCTTGGTTACTAGTTATTTATTTATACTTTTGTACTATTTGTACCTGCAATACATTCAGGTCAATTCAGTTTATAGCATTCCATACTGTACATTTACGGGTGGTAGACTTACAATTAGGAAACAATTACTATGGAACACTTTTAGGAGAGAGGAGCAGTTTAGTAATATACTATAATAGTCTTTATATTATACCTAGATGCATTTGATATATTATAGTTAAAAGATGTATTATAGTAACATGCTTTAATAGGGTCTGCTGCATTTATTATTCTAAATTGATAACATTTTAGTGTATTATTAATATAGATATCAATTTTGATTATGATAAGTTACATTTATAGATTTTCCTACAGTTAATTTTTGTGGAATATAATAAAGAACTTTGTACTTTTAGATAGCTACGATTTATAGATTAATAACGTTTAGATATTCTTTGATGACATAGTAGCTTTTACAGATAACATTTTTTTTGTTTTCTTACTAAAGTATTTAAGTTAAATTTTAAAATACATACACAAAGAAAATAAAAGGGCGGTCTTACTATAGGTTAGAGGTTCTGATAACCATACACAGCATTACATATAAACTTCTTCTAAACAAGGATCGATAATGTAGGTAGCAGTGATGATATAAAGGTATCTGTAAATATCTATAATAATGTGATAACATCGATTTATTCATTGATGATTAAATAGTTGACGATAATTGAATTATTATTGATGATTAACTTACCGATGGTTAAGAAGTTGATGATAATGCTGGCAATGATGACCATGTTGATGATAATGATTTTGATAATGATTTCATAATGATTTCATAATGATTTGATAATGATTTTGATGATTTTGATGATTTTGATAATGATTTTGATAATGATTTTGATAATCATTTTGATGTTGATGGTATTGATAATGATTTTGATAATCATTTTGATGTTGATGGTATTGATAATCATTTAGATGTTGATAATATTGATCATATTGCCTACGAACTGCAGAAGTCTTTCGCCTTGTTCTAGCCTGGACTCATGTGCAGCAGGTGTGGGGCTAGATAGTGTCAAGGAGATTGACCGTTGTTACTTGCCTATTTAATGTGAAAGGAAAGGCAATGGCAATGAGTGTATTAGAATGAAAGTATTGTCCTAGTATTACACTACTGTTATCATACAAGTTGGTACCTGTATACTTGTAAATTAGTGAAATCGAATTTAATTATTAAACTTGGTTGTGAATTTAAATAATTTATTTTATTTCATTTATTTATCAGCCATAAGCAGAATTACCTATTTTATTTTTTTATTCTTAAAACCGTTACTTAATTTTTTATGCTTCGTAGTGGCTCCTTTTGTACTATATTATTGTCAATTTGTGGATGGATAATGCAGTGGTGTAATATTGTAAAATTAAACTGTACTTTTATGTAACATGTGTATTGTGAATGTTAATGATCCCTTCATAGAAAAGTAAATACAATTTGTAACAATGGTATCAAAGCAGCTGACACAGAACTTATTTCTAGACTCGCAAAATGAAACCGTAATTACTGTAAATATGAGTCCAGTTTATTTTTGTGTAATTGTTTCGTATAAATGGATTGTTGTTGATACTATTCTTATAATTGAACTTACTTAGATGACGACGTAAGTCAGTATAGCCGTAGCGGACGTAACGATACTATAGTTTTTAGATGGCTTTAATCGATATGGTAAGAATTCATTGTTACATAATACAGGGCGCCCGTCGGGCGATTGTTTAGTAAAGTGTTATTTAATTTATTGTACTTCGAGGACGAAGTAATTGTCAGTCTGGCCGTGAGAGATATGTAATAATATCTAGGCTTTGGGCTGAAATTACTGATATCCAAGTATTTATACATAATATGTAAGAGGATAGTGGCAACTAAATGACACTGACATGACGTTTGACAGTTAAACTGTCAAACGTGTAAATAAGGTGTACCTATATAAGTCGACAGGCTCGGCTAGCTCGTCCTATTCTCCTTCGACGACGGCTCAGGTACGATATGGTTCTGACTATTTAACTGCCACTGTGTTCCAATATTCTGTGTTGCTTGTTCTTTTGTTTCATCACCTAGGAAACAATGTAAGATAGTGTAATCATTATCTTATTGATATTGTGTTGTGGGTAGTTTGATCGTTTGTGAGATATTATAGATTGTAATATAGGATAGAATAATATACTGTGGATCAAGTCGTATCAATGAGATTCATTATATACCAGTGGTAAACATTTAGTAAATTGTATTGATGCTAATTGCTAAATAATGCTTATTATGTTCTGTTGTAAGACAGACCTTTCTAGTAATATAAAACTACCCATAACATTGATATTTGATATAAATTGGCTGTACCACTGTTTGTTAATTATTGTTATATATAGTTATTGAAAAGAATGATCAAGAGTTTTATTGCCCGTTCTTTCTCTTGGTTCTATGTCTTTGCTTTGCGAACTGGGCTGTAAATGTAAATGTAGAATCACGACGTAATCTAAAAATATATCCTTGTGCCAAACTGAATACATGAAAGTATGATTTGATAGCTGTCTCTTTTATTTATCAAAACTGTCTCTACACTATAGGAAGCTTCCCTGATTCTGACACACGCACTCTTTAAATGGAAAAATTCTTGACTGCCAATCGTATGGATTGTTTTAGGGACTCCGAATTATCATGGCATTGGCGTTTAGAGCAAGCCGTACTCTCTAAAACTGACCATAAATCATGGCTCTAGGTGCTATTTTCATCTCCCGAGATAAAATCTTTTCCTTTCGGACAGGATTTCTTCGAATTCTTTCCCTTACTGCTTTGACCACCTTTTTCGTACTACGTGGACGGCCAGGTCTTTTTCCGTCACAAACAGAGGAGGTCTCATTGTATCTATTAATAGCCAGGTACACAAACATTTGACTAATACCAAGTGTATGGAGAGTTTTAAAAATTGCTTTTGGCTCCATACCTACTTTGTGTAATGCAATCACAGCGATTCGGTTCTCTTTATCACCCCACTCCATTTTAATATCGCAAAATATTGTACAATGTATTGGCGCCAAAACGAGAAAACACAATAAACAATCGTATAAAATGACCGATTCCAAATTCAAATGTTTGGAAATTCCAAATTCAATTTTTTTTTACTGTAACAGTATTTATGGCCAGATTAAGTATATTGGCTATATAATATAAATAATATCGAGATTTATTACTTTGGCTGTAATCAATGGCTATAACATATACACACAGCCTTACGCATTTCACTGCTTGACTTCGGCTCCTTTTAATAAGAATTACAAAAGCTATGTGAGTCAATGGGAGGATTTGGAGTCAGTACAGGCTTTGATCTCGAGATGTCCATTTTTCCTAAATATACTATTTGCTTGGTGTATTTGCCTTAGTCGCCTCTTACGACACCCAAGGCATGAATTGAGGTGTTGACATTTGTATTCTTAATTTGTTACCTCACCGACATATTCGAGAATAATTTAAATTTATTTGGTAATATTGTGGGTGTTGAGACGGGGGATCTCAGGTAGGATTGTCAGGGTTCGAAGAAAACACTGCTAGACTGAACAGGTTTTTTATTATGTCACACTATCTCTCACATACAGTACGACCGAACTAGGTAAGCACTGGCCTGAAGGCTGGAATGTAGACTCCTGGTGCTCTCCGACGCTCGTGCGGTAGCTGCTCGTAGAGTCGCCGGTGAGCTGGCCGAAATGCGCGTTGTGTAGGCAGCTCGGTGGTCGAGGTGCAGGCTGAGCGGAGGCTCAGGCGGTGCAGCCGATGTGGTCAAGCGCCAGTGGCCTGGCTGTAGAAGTTCGCAGGCAGGAGCTGATGCGTGGGCGGCGGCGGTAGCAGCACGGCGCCAGCAGCTCGTAGGTCGCAGCCCGTAGGGAGAATCGTGGCCCGTGGAGAGAATGTCAGCCCGTAGGGAGAACGTCAGGCCCGTAGGGAGAATGTCAGGCCCGTAGGGAGAATTCTGGCCCGTAGGGAGAACTGGAAACAGCACAGAGAATACACAACAATCAGTCAGGAACAGGCTGTTCCTAGATCGGCTGTTATGCTTAGGAGACACAGATACTACAGACAGAACATATAGGCACACAGACAACTAGAATATGCTTACCCCCAGCGGGACAGTAGATAGGGAAGTAGAAGACAGAATAATAACGAGGTGTAGCGGCAGCGTTGCGTCGTGCAGGGACAGTGATCGATTTAGATCGCGCATCCATCTAATATAGGCATAGACCTATGAGTCACAGACTGCATGTGGCCCGTTTATGACTATATAAGGTAATAATTGCTAGCGAAGCGCTGCTCGAGCTAGGCTCCACCCACTGCGTTAAGCGCCTGCGAGATATTATAACGCAATACGTAGTATTACGTTACATTGTAATATTATACCTCTGTCTACCCTTCGGGGATACAGGCGTGAGTCTATAAAAAAAGTATTTGGTAATAAGTCAGATATGCTTGTAGAATGCAGGGTTCATATATTTCTGTATATTGTTCAGTCCAAATCTCTCTAGCAAGCAATAATTAACAATCTAATACGCACTTAACTTCGAAACGTGAGCGTGCCGTGGATTCGAACGCGAGATCTGCGTAGCAATCTGTCGGTCTTTCCACTCGGCTATCGCTGAGTTAAGAACTTGTCTAATAGTTTATTGGTAACTACTTACCTACATATAAACCTTTGACAATTTGATCCGTATTTGTACCTATAAACATGGAGGCTTTATTTTTATATCGCCCGTATCCCCAAAGTGGTAGGCATAGGTATTACATCCACATTTCGCCTTATATTTTTCCAAGGTCCCACGTAATAACGGGCTATAATAGGGGGCGAGCCTATTGCCGTTACCGGGCATATTGCAGACTCCGTGTTGCTAGGTACTGAGAATTTAGAGAAACTTAGTTACTCTTTTATCCACTTTAACCCGGGAATCAACCCGGGACCTTCCGATCAGCAGACGCATACGCCATACACTGGACCACGGAGTCAGTCCGTCCTCTTGTAAAAAGTCTACGTGTATTTTCCTACTACTACAAGACTATCAGCGAATCATCTGCTCAGTTGTTACCACTCGCTCATATTATATTATTCAGTTTCACAGGTAGTAGAGCCTTGCTGATTTCAGCATGAATGGGCCGGCTCGACCGGGGAAGTACTACCCTCTCACAGAAAATCGACGTAAAGTAACAGTACCTAAACTGTTGCGTTTCGTTCGGTGAGTGAGAGCGCCGGAGGCCCTATCCCCTTTCTTTCTCCCTCATCCCACTCCTCATCCTGTCCCTTTTCCCAACCCCAAGGGACGGCAACACACTTGTGACTCCTGTGGTGTTGCTTGTGTCCATGGGCGGCGGTAATTGCTTACCATCAGGCGATCCGTCTGCTCGTTTGCCGCCTATTACTATAAAAAAAAAGTTTGCCATCTGGTGACGTTTGGTGACCTAAAGGTCATCATCATCCCTGTCTTAGCGTTATACTTTCTGGGCTGGGCTTTAAGACTTTCGTCTTGAAATCCTGGGCCTATATTACTTTAACCAGATTTGACAGAATACTAGCTTTTCACAGAGCGAATACTGTCTGACCACGAAGGTAAATATAATTATCATTATTACATAGCCTAGACCAGTGTCAATACATTTTAAGGTAGTGACTCACCATAACGCCTGTCAAATAAGTTTATCTAGTCCCGCGTATATAGCGTATCCAACAGATAAAGCCCTATCTCATATCTAGTAAAATAAAACATATCTTCATCTATACATATAAATAAAAATGAAATGATTTCAAAATAACGATGCTCTTTCAAGTGCATCTTAGTTAACACGTTCGCTGCGGAAGCAGATTTGTCCGACTTGCCAAAATGGCGTTACGAGATCGAAAAGTACTCGTTGTTTTCTTTCCGTAATGACGCAGCGAGGCTCTTTAGATCTCGTGTGACTTGTTCTCTCTAAACCCGAATAATTTTATGAAAATTGCATAATTTAGTATATTTTTTTATGAACTGGTAAATAATGAATGTACCTTGCAGTATGCGGTCCCGCGCGGAGATAGCAGGAAAATTTACTTGAAAAATTGACAAAACAAGTTTACGAATACTAAAGGATCTCGTAATGTACATTTTGTAAAAAAATATACGAGATCCATTGGATCTCGTAACGCATTAATTGTTAAATATTTATAAAATGAATAGTGATGAGAATTATTTATTTATTGAAATATCGCCATGACAATTTTATTTTAAAAATCTGTTAACAAATTGCTCAAATAGTCAAGGTTTTTACTTAAAAAATAATGTTTCCAAAGTTTTGTTATATTGACTTTTCATAACAAGCAGCACAGCGTTTTTTCTAATTACATATTTTTAAACTTATATTCAGATACCATAGCATTATTTTCTGGTTTTTATCATCGGTTCTCTTATAAATTTCTGAATTATGCATTAAATATGTTTTCAGATACCTTTTCACTGTTTTTTGGCGTTCTATAACTACCCATTCCATGTGGTAATAAAAACTGTATCGAAAATCAGCTTTACGTTAATCCCACAACACAACACTTGTTGATTTTTCGTTATGCTTTGTACGCGATTGGTACGAGATCCTATAGATCTCGTAGCGCACTGGATGTAATTTTTTACTGTCTGGTCGCTACGAGACCTATTGAGTCTCGTACGTTTTTATTGATAAAAATAAAACACTTAATATAACTAATCAGGATGAGTTAGGTCTTATCACTCTGCGTTTAAAAATCGTGCTGAAAATGCATTTGCCGGAGCGGGAATATCATACTATTTCATCTACGAGCCAAAAGAAAGTCTCGTACGAGATCTATAAGATCTCAGTGAACGTGTTAAACGATACTAAGTGAAAAACAACCATTTTTTTTAATTTTGTCTGTCTTTCTGTCTGTCCGGGGTAATCTCTGGAATGGCTTAAAGGTTAACCGATTTAAATAGGACTTTCACTGGAAGACAAGACTTTATAGGCTACAATTTGATCGTACGGTAGATGGTGCTGTTGTCGTGATACTGAAAATAACGCAGGTTAAATCGCTATTATTTAGCTATTATTTAATATAATAAATGTCAATTTAGAGCTTAAAACAATAAAGCCAAAAAAATGTTAAAATATAATTTATTTAATCCTAAAGCATAAATATCACTGTGTCTATTGGGCGGGCTGTGCGGCTGGGCAACGCGATGTTCTCAGCAGGCTCACGGCTGAAATTAAAAACAAAATCAAATAAGTATTGTTTATGTATAAGTAAGACATTTTTGAATTTTAACTAGGTACTTGAAATCAAGTATGATCGGATAGACGTTTAAATGTACGCAGTATACATCTAGGTAGGTAAAACACTTTTTTTCAGTCATAAGGAGATATTATGTGGTAAATTTTAGGCAGTAGATTTGCTCTACCTATTTTTTTTTTTAATTAAAACATACAATCATGTTAAGATTCAACGTGTGACATGTGTGCGTTAATTTAAAAAAAACAATGTGAAAGTGTAAAAAAATGGGTATAATTTAGTTATCTAATGTTTTGTAGCACGGGCAACCGACCGATTTCTGTCACGTGAATATTTTTATATATTATATAGTCTAAGATTTTGTGATGTGATATGAGTCCTTAGACTATATATGAGTCAACTTGGTCAAAAGTTGACTCTGACGTTTTCATTCGAATCTCTATGTTTACAATATTAATTTTAATTCAAATATTTAATTTTAATTAAAGATTCAAAACCGTTTGTATTTTATTTAATCCAAATGTTGCATCCCTGAATGTACCTACCTAAGCTACGCTTACAAAATATGGTTTTCTTTGGGGAATATAATTGATATTGCCACACGGCACAATTTTACCACTGATCAAATTTTCAATCGAATTGGCTTTGCCTGTCTACACGACACAATCAAATCACTGATTTTCATTCCGTCCACCCGATTGGTTAAAATCTGGTGGTACCGCCCACCCGATGAACTTGAGTTGGACGACTGGCGTCTAGATGTCACGATTTCATCAATTGATTTAGTCAAGTTGGACGTAAAATTGTCCCGTGTGGCAAGGCCCTAATATAATTCTCGTATGTTTGCTGTTTAGCCGTATGTGCATTTACATGTGAATAGGTATGTAATACTGAATTCAATGTCGTTTTCCTCAACTTGTAGCAATCAATTCTTCATAATATATTTACGCAATTACTGTAATAGTACCTTGTGCCTGATAATAATTATATTAACTATTAGAGATGAGGTAAATGCTATTTATTTTAAGTAACACTTAGTCCATGGTTTTCCTTATTTTGTATTATAATTATCTGAATACAAATAATCTGTATTGCTAATTGAATAACATTGTAAAATAAACAGGAATTTCAACCAGAAAAACAAACCAGAAACAATTAATTATTATCGGACTGCTTATTTTTTAATTTTCAAGCTGCTCTTTACATGCAAGGCGGACTTCAAACCTCTCGTACATTGAGCATATGTGTTTCTCGAGCATGCGCTCAGCGTCGGCGGGCGTTCGGGGACCGCGCTCGCCATATGTGAAGTCGGCCTAAGTCTTGCTTCTGTGATCGGTTTTAAGCGCAAAACAGAATGTTTAATTTAGCTGATCCCTGTTTTATAATTACCGTTCGTTATGAAACAAGTAGCGCTCAAGTGACCAAACATGTACGTAGCAGATTGAGAACAATGTTTTGCGATGCATTTACGTATACTCGTAGGTACCTACTCAAGTTTATAAAATGACCAGATCAGACTATTTACGGATTTACCTGCGTAACTAAGTTAACAAGGGTGGTTCAATAGTGACTATGTTAAAATTTGTTTCATTCCAATTGTAACACTATTAAATAAACTGCAATTCTTTAAACAATATTTTTATTTGATTAGTTAATATTAACTACTATTTTGTTGAAAAGTATACCTAGACCACGACTTTTAGATTGTTTTAATCTGCTGGACTGGATATTAAATGAACCTTTATTAAAGCAGCACTATTATTATCAGCCTTATGGTAAAGAAACCAGTGTTTGGTGAGCATCTGAATGATGCCACAAGATTGTATATTTCTGCTCCAGTTTCACATACAAGAAGCCTAGTTATGCTCTATGTATCATGTCTGTAAATGCACGAAACACAGAGGAAAACCGCCAAAATAATATTGTACGTCTTCTCAAATTAGACGTTACAACTTAAATTATAATTGGTTTAATTAACAGTATAGCTGTGCCATTTCATTAAAACGCTTATGAGTAAACATTCTTATTATTACGACAATAATAATTTAATGACTTCCTGTAAACAATAAAATACTATGTATTAAGTATTTTATTGGCTACACCAACTGTGTCTATAAACGAAAGGTAACCTTTAAATCCTATAGGTGCATAATAATAGGACAAGACATGTCTAGCGATTATAAGCTAGTTAACTAGAACCAAAATTACTATTTTAATTATTAAGTCTACGGGATTTGATTTATTGACGTTCCTATTAACTGTGATATTTGGTCCTTATCTCATTTCATAAAGAAACACGAACTTAATCATATCTTTCTTCCGCACTAGGAATGAATATTAAGTTTCACGATAGGCTACACACATTCAAACAGCAGACCGGCACAAACAACACCCAGACTCGAAACAACAATTTGTTGATATCAAAAAGTGTTGATAATGTGGGGAGCGTACCCACTACACTTAACATAAACCATTACGCATTATGCTTAGTCTTCCATATTCGACAGGTAGTGTTTGACAAATGACAGTAGGTACTCAATGTTTTATGGTCTTGAACGCCACCTGACCTTAACATGGCAGCGGTCATCATTAAATTGAATAGATGATTTTCAAAAAAAACTCAATAGGTACTTACTGCGTCCACAAACTTGAGCGCAGTTCAGTCTTGAAGGGTTATCGTAAGTCACATTGTCGCTACCGCACACTGGGTTGAACTCTGACGTCACTGGACAGCTAGCGATACATTGACGGTACGCTGGTGACTGGGTGGTGACTCTGCAAAATTTAAAAATTTCTTTTTATTATATCTCTTCTTCAAAGAAGTCATACATACATACATACATATCGTCACGCCTTTTATCCCCTAAGGGGTAGGCAGAGGTGTATTTCTACACCCACTTTTCGCCAGATATACTTTAGTCCCACGTAATAAGGGGCGAGCTTATTGCCGTACCGGGCACATTTCCAGACTCCGTGCTGCTACTGAGAATTTCGTGATAGAAAAACCCAATAACACTGCCCGACCCAGGAATCGAACCTGGGACCTCCCGATCCCACGCGCACATTTATGCCGCGAGACCAACGAGGCAGTCGTATAGGGTTTGATGTCGAGTTTTCCGTCTCTACGCAAAGATGGTATTTGCATCGTGTTATCCCTTAGTCGCCTCTTACGACACCCACGGGAAGATAGGGGGTGGTGACACTTGTATTCTATGCCGTCAACCACACGACCAAAGAAGTCATGTATGCGGAATTTACGTTAGCTTCAATTTCATTCCTAATGTCACTGGGGAAGTACCTCAAACCTACGTAGTTAAACAAACCAATTGCAGATTTCAATGCTAAGAAATATTAATAGACTCACACCTGTATCCCCGAAGGGGTGAGCAGAGGTAATATTACACCCACATTTCGCCATGAATTTTTTATGTCCCACGTAATAGGGGGCGAGCCTATTGCCGTACCGGGCACAATACCAGACTCCGTGCTGCTACAGAAAATTTCCTAACGGAAAAACCCAATAACACTTTGCCCGACCCGGGAATCGAACCCGAGACCTCCCAATCCCACGCGCATATTTATTCCACGAGACCAACGAGGCAGTCAGTGCTAAGAAAGAGTTCTGGGCAAAAGAGTAAAATTTAATATGTGTCACTATAGAGACGCATTTTTATTATCATCGTCTCAATTTAGTGTAAACTAGCGCTCATAGACCACGGTAAGCTTGTAGCAAAATCGCTTCCATTACCTAAATGCAACACTAATATGCATAGCATACAATACGTGATCTTGCACATACTGATACTCTTACGTGGGATCAAAACACTGGCGAAAAGTGGGCGTTTAATATGCCTCTGCCTACTCCTTCGGGGAAACAGGCGTGAGTCTATGTATGTATGTATGATACGCTTAGTGCTTTACGCTACAAGTTAAAATCTATTTCAGTAAAATCAAAAATAAAACACAAGTGAGAGAAGCTTCCAGAAACCCGCATTTCACAAGGACGGCACTGAGCTGACATCAGTCCCTCCGCGGCCATGACCGTTGCAAGCCGGTTAAAACGTAGAAGAATAACATAGGTATTTATACTTTTAAATAAGTCAATTACTGCGAGTAAGACCCTCTAAATAATATTGTATAATGTATACCTACTACGTTACTAAATCAGATGCTATCACTTACGTGCCAGATGCAGTTGTGGTGGTGGAAGGAGGGGTTGTTGGACGTTGATCTTGATTCTGTCCTGGGAATTGATTCTGGCCTGGAAACTGATTTTGTCCTGGGAACTGATTTTGTTCTGGGAACTGATTCTGTCCGGGGAATTGATTCTGTCCGGGGAATTGGTTCTGTCCGGGGAATTGGTTCTGTCCGGGGAATTGGTTCTGTCCGGGGAATTGGTTCTGTCCGGGGAATTGGTTCTGTCCGGGGAATTGGTTCTGTCCGGGGAATTGGTTCTGTCCGGGAAATTGGTTCTGTCCTGGGAACCTATTAGGATCAAAGCCAGCGTATCTGTCATCTAAATTATCCTGATCATTGTCTTCTTGTTCTTCCTGTGCATACGCCACGCTCGTGAAGAGAACTGGAAAATAATTATTGCCAATATTAATAAGATTTTTCAAAATTATTTTTATGATTAAAGTCCTAACAAGTATTCAGAAACAAATAAATTCATAGTCACACTCCACAATCAGTTACATATTTTGGAACAACTCTATCATAATGTCTGAAAGCTTTATTAAGAGCTGTAAACGTGACATGAATTTTAAACTCTCTCTTTAGATTAATACGTGCTTTTTAGGGTTCCGTACCTAAAAGGTTAAAAACGGAACCCTATTACTAAGCCTCCGTTGTCTGTCTGTCTGTCTGTCACCAGGCTGTATCTCATAAACCATGATAGCTAGAAAGCTGAAATTTTCACAAATTATGTATTTCGGTTGCCGCTATAACAACAAATACTAAAAATTAAAATATTAAGGGGGGGTCCCATACAAAAAACGTGTTTTTTTCGTATTTTTTGCTCAAAATTACTAACTGTAACAGATAGACGCTTTAAATTTTTACAGAATATGTAGTTGTATATTACCTTTCAAAATAAATAATTAAATTTTAAAAAAGTAAATAATAAAGGGGGGCTCCCATACAACAAACGTAATTTTTAAGCAATTTGTTACTCGATCTTAATAAACAGGTAGAAACTTATAAAGTATTTAAGTATACATACAACGAACGTGATTTTCTTTTATACATGATGGTACGGAACCCTTCGTGCGCGAGTCCGACTCGCACTTGCCCATTTTTATCTACGAAGCGATATCTCTCATCAAACTACATTACACATGGCATGCCAAATATTATTAAAGAGTTAGACAAAGGGGAAAACTATACGATGTATCCAATTTTATCCCCATGTTACATATAACCGTAGAAACGCGTGAACTTGGAACAAAATTGAGACGTCTGTCAGGTAGTCTTTCAATTAGGCCATCTCTGGTATTTATGGTCAACTATGGTTGAACACCGGTAAAAGAGCAAGTCATTGAAATAAATTGTGCTTAGCCTTTCTTGTATGTATATACATCTGGGAAATCCAAAATGTTTTGCACCTTGTCGAATGTCGTGCTTATTTCTTTACTAATAAGTATACAATTGCGAGAATGCTGTAGCGCTACCCGACTTCAAAAAATGAAATTTAACATCCACTAATGGATCTTATCAGTTACTATAAAAGAGGTTTACGTTTCAAAGTTTGTATGGATGAAATTTATGCATGCTGTAGTCTACGCGGACGAAGTAACGTTACGTGCTTATGTAGTTAATACATAGGTATGTTTATGAGAATACAAATGGTAATGAAGGTACGGGGTAGAGCTGCAGACACATAATCATTTTCGGAACACTTTAAACCTTAAAAACCTTTCGATATCTTTCGTAAAAAATTGGAAGGGATGTTAATTATTCTAAATAATGCACCTAAGTATAATGAAGTCGCTTGGAAAAGTATCTGATCTAAGTAGACTGTACAAGTTAACTATCAATAGTCAACTACATGATATACATACGCAAAATATAATTCTCAATACATTTTTGAGTAAGTATGATAAAAATACTGCGATTGAGTCCTTTAAAGGGCAACTGCGTAATGCATTATTCATTATTGTGAGGTCTCATACAGTTTAAAATGGCTAATAATTACCCTAAAATTATAATTTACGAATAAATCAACTTTTTAATTAAATACTATTGAAAGATTGAATTATTAGGTTTTGTAAACCAGGTAAAAAAATCACGAATGTTTTACAAATAATGTCGCCGGGTGTAATAGCTAAATGTTGTCAACCATTAGTGCAGATTTAACAAAGTCTCCGAATAACTTCTTTACTTAGGTTATACTTACACCTAACATAATTATATATTATGTGGGTTTTTTTTTATAATTGATAAGAAATTTAGTAAAATTATGTTTAATTTCCAAAGAGCTTTTATTTATGATTACTCATCTCTGTGCCAAAATAAACAGAATATCGTTTTAATCTAAATACAAACTGCTCAAAGCGCAATAATTTAAACTTCATTTTTTAGGTAGGTACCTACTTTTCTAAGAATGTCATGAATATTAGGTTCTTAATGCGCTCGTGAATTATAATTCATTTAAACAGCATACCTATATCTTAAATTAAGTAGAACCGGTTGCAAAAATATGGTATATTTGCAGACTTGAAAGACGTAGCTATCTGAAAACCTGTTAGACGCTACGTCGTCTTAGTTATTTAACAAGACAAAGCAAATATTAAAGTCACAGTCTGCTAGACAAAAAACTCAAAGATTGTTCAAATAACACCTATATACTTCGTTTGTTTATAAACCTGTGTACCTAATATATTTTTAAGGCATTAATATATACAACTAAACAATCCTAAACACTCAAACGATCTAAACCTCAAATCATTTCACATATTTTCAAACAAACTCATACAGCAAAAATTATGTCAGCAAAAAGTACTTACCAATTACGTAAAAAACACACAGCTTGTTCATTTTGTAAATAGTGACGTGACCGGTCGAGAGGTAAGACTTGGAGCAAGGTTCGACCGTCGGTGTCTCAATGTCCAGTGTCGACTGACCGCACACACATGCCGTTTTTGTTTATAAACGCCCGCGCATCTCGTCGTATGCTTCAAACACTTAGTGCTGGGTGACAACAGCTTTGATATCGTTTTCCTCGTCTGAGTCAAATCTTGTTTGCTTCTCAAGAATTCAAAAGAAAATAGATAATAGAGAAAACTGTGTTTATTGTAAACGCCAATTTACTTAGATGTCTTCAAAAGGTCATAATGGGAAAATAATATCTAAGTATTTATTTTGTGTAAAAGTTCTTTCTACAGTCCGGTAAAAGTAAGATAGTATTTTTTTAATTTACGGTTTACCGATCTGTATTTCAAGAAAATGATTGATTCTCGTAAGTCAACTCAATTGCATTCATTGAATACCTATGCTATAAACGTGACATTATCTAAATATCTAACATTTATTTGCAAAATATCTTAAATTAAAATATTGAACATGTCAATATACACGTTTTAAATCCGTGGCGATAGTTACTATGCAATCTCTAAGCCTTATCGTATTCAGATCTCATTCTGAATGTGCTCTTTACAGTTTATCGAATGCTGTACCGCACTAGCAGAATTCACTTGACCCTTGCAGTTTACGTCATATCTCAATTGGCTGTGAATGTTTAATACCGTTTTCCTACCAGAGGGGGATGAACTCTACAAGGTATGAACCTGTTAATCTTGGAATGTCGCCTACATTATCATCTAAACGCATAATATTCTAGATCTTGAATACAAAAATTAATACTGCCTTGAGTTTCCTGTATTTATTTCCCATAAAGCCATGCCAGGCTTAATCAACAAGGTAAGGATGTAGTTTTGATTTGATTATGAATATTCGAATAATATGTATATGTACAACATGCTGCAGAAATGCATTATTATTATATATAAGGATAACAGAACTAAGAATATGAAGTATTAAGCCCAACGGGCAATTTCGCCACCTCTGAACAAACTCAAACACGAGTGTACATTACGAATTTTAAAGTAAAATTATAATCGTACGAGATTTGATTTCTACGTTCTTACACTTTTTTAACTAAAACATTGTTTTATAGTTTTTATGAGTCTAACATACATTCATACATTCATTGGTCTACCTGACTAGTACATATCTACTGTATAAATATAAAACCTATTCTAACAGGTTTTTAACTGCCTATTCCAGTTAATACATATGCATTTCATCCGAGTCATAAAATTAGAGCTAAATGAAGATGTATTTACTGTTTAATAAATAGTATAAGAGTTAAGAAAACTATATCAGCTTTTAATAAAATTTATATACTTACTGAAGAGCTTAAATAACTTAGGGCTCATTATAAAACAAGTAAATATAACCGCAAATTAATAGCCGGATTTACTAGCGTCTGATAAGTTTCTGTTAAAATAATTTGTCAGATAACTCATACTCGTTTTTTAATTAAGCTTTGTACTACGTTTGGTCCTTTTTTGTCGAAACTCCCTAAGTCTTTAAGATACATTATTTAAGTTCAGGTATTTCATGCAAAAAAGAACATGTGTCTCACCAAAAACTACTACTTCTGTTTAACTTGTTTATTGGGCTTTAAGTTTTCTATGATGTGGCGTACTTTAAGAGATTTGATGGCATACTGTCATCAAATCTCTGACAAAATGCCAGCTTTAAATGTGTAGAAGCATTGTATTTAGACATTCACATTAAATTGCCCGTTGATAATGTGTATTGCACTACAAATTCTTTGCTTCTTTAAATTTTGGTCCATCTTTCATGTATCATCTGAATCTTCATTTATCTTTATAGACAAAGATCAAATTGGGTGTACGGGACTCTACCAAAGTCTTCGGAGCCCAACCCAACCTCAATAGGGAGGTCAGACGGCAGTTGTTGCCGTAAAAAGCGCCGAAATGGCCATATTAATGCGGGCCACCGTTTCTAAGGCATAGACTTTGAATCGACGGTTTATTCCCATCCAGTAACACCCTAAAGTGTAACACTGTTACTCGTTGGGAATTTTTTTCCCAACGAGTAACACCCTAAGTATATGTGTTACTGGATGGGAATAAAAAGTTGCATCGAGTAACAGATGTTACTTGTTGGGAAAACGCGCGGGTAAAGTATCCCAACGAGTAACAGTGCTACTCGTTGGCAAAAGACGCGGGTAAATCATCCCATTATGTAATAAATACCTTCAGTGGTTTTTGCATATTATTTAATCATAATTATGTTTCAGTCTAATTAGTATTAATATGATTATACTACATAATCAAAGTTTTGTATATGATACATTTTAAGATGTACCAAGACTACAAAACATCTAAAGAGATTTGTTTTGTTTGCTTGTTATTTCTAGGCCTGCACAATATTACAAGATGATTAAATGTCTGCAGCTTTAAGAATAATTAAATCTACTAGCAATATCACCATGAATGTCGGAACAGGTACCTATCTATCATCTTATTTAAAATCTATACCCTATGAATAAAAGTTGTTTCGTGTCTGAAAAGGTCCAAAAATAAAGAAAAGACATTTAAACATTTTGTAACAAATTTAATAAAATTTTGAAAAAACGTCATAGCTACAAAAAAATTTAATTGAAGAATTTGTTTTTGCTGGTTCATCTATGATTACCCAAAAAACCACGGAGTTAACAAAATTTTGAAGTTCTTATCCAAAAACTAGACACTTGGAGCTACAGTTTCCTTTTTTTTTTATTTCCTGTACGACTATTTCTCGCGAAGTTACGGCCTGTTGAAAATTGCCCAAAAATTTGTTTTTTTTTGATCCCTTAATTTTTTCCAGTAGTATATATTAAACTAAAAATAACTTATTGCATGGGTGCAATAAGTTATACTAAAAGTATTGCAAGTTGCTTATATGTTGAACGTTACATTGTATGCATTACAAATTACTCATGAATAAAAGTATAAAATATCGATTAACTAATAAAATTAAAGTATAGTAAATACGTAAAATACACTAAGTAATTTACACGTATATGTGGACTAGCAAATTAATCACAAGTCAGGCACACAACATACATTCGTTGGCAATAATGATCGTCAATAGTTACTCTGTTTATGTTTTATGTTGGTTACATAATTTTGGTTGTGATAGTTTTAGTTCCAGTAGATATCTATCAAAATCTTTGTACCGAATTTTATCAATATTGATTTAATTGTGATATTTGAATTACTAGTCTCTAAGTTACTTTTAGTTTAATATATGGCAATTTTCAACAGGCCGTAACTTCGCGAGAAATAGTCGTACAGGAAATCAAAATAAAGGAAACTGTAGCTCCAAGTGTCTAGTTTTTGGATAAGAACTTCAAAATTTTGTTAACTCCGTGGTTTTTTGGGTAATCATAGATGAACCAGCAAAAACAAATTCTTCAATTAAATTTTTTTGTAGCTATGACGTTTTTTCAAAATTTTATTAAATTTGTTACAAAATGTTTAAATGTCTTTTCTTTATTTTTGGACCTTTTCAGACACGAAACAACTTTTATTCATAGGGTATAGATTTTAAATAAGATGATAGATAGGTACCTGTTCCGACATTCATGGTGATATTGCTAGTAGATTTAATTATTCTTAAAGCTGCAGACATTTAATCATCTTGTAATATTGTGCAGGCCTAGAAATAACAAGCAAACAAAACAAATCTCTTTAGATGTTTTGTAGTCTTGGTACATCTTAAAATGTATCATATACAAAACTTTGATTATGTAGTATAATCATATTAATACTAATTAGACTGAAACATAATTATGATTAAATAATATGCAAAAACAACTGAAGGTATTTATTACATAATGGGATGATTTACCCGCGTCTTTTGCCAACGAGTAGCACTGTTACTCGTTGGGATACTTTACCCGCGCGTTTTCCCAACAAGTAACATCTGTTACTCGATGCAACTTTTTATTCCCATCCAGTAACACATATACTTAGGGTGTTACTCGTTGGGAAAAAAATTCCCAACGAGTAACAGTGTTACACTTTAGGGTGTTACTGGATGGGAATAAACCGAATCGACTGCCATAGAAGCAAAGCGTTGCAAACAGTGATTTGTCTCTATCATCATGAGCCTGCCGTAGTTTATTGCTAGATATTGGCACCTGCAATGGCACGCCATTGAACTCATTGTCTCTCTATTTAAGCATGACCACACCCCTGCCAGCTCTTGACCAAGCATAAAGATTGGCGCGAACAATAACTAAAAACATTTCTCGTGTATTAACATGTGCAGTGTAAAACAGCAGCGAAGTAATCTTAACAGTAGCATGATAGATTATTATCATCAGTATATTAGCGCAAAAACGCTATACAAATGACCAACACGTAAAAACACAATGACGAATAAGTGACTTCACATGTTATATGTATTACATACACAATACACGCCCACACATACAACAATATAATATAGTGGGACTACGGATTATAACTATGATAAGTATGCTTTCGGCAGAATAGTAGCCATTCTTATAGCGGCAATTTATGTCGTTAGTTATAGCATATAGCGCTTTGGGGAAGGCCTATGTCCAGCAGTGGACGGCTTTCTGCTAATGATGATGTTAGTATCGTATCACACCTTGTCAAACATAGCCTGTGACGTCTTGAGGCTAGGTCACGGTAGTAGAGCCTTGCTGATTTCAGCATGAATGGGCCGGCTCGACCGGGGAAGTACTTGGTACTACCCTCTCACAAAAAATCGACGAAAAGTGGGAGTGAGAGTGCCGGAGGCCCTATCCCTTATTCCTTCTCCCTCATCCCACTCCTCATTCTATCCCTTTTCGTAACCCCAAGGGGCGGTAACGCACTTGTGACTCCTGTGGTGTTGCTTGTGTCCATGGGCGGCGGTAATTGCTTACCAACAGGCGATACGTCTGCTCGTGTGCCGCCTATTAGTATAAAAAAATGGTGGAACGACGATATAAGCAGAATGACTGGAAGCATGCAGTGGCTGATGTTAATAATCAAAAATTGAGTTCAGTGGCGTGATAATTTACTGAACTCAATTTAGTACTTTTTTTTTTTTTTTTTTACTAACAACTAATTTACTACTAATTTTTATTTAGTACTAGGTTCAAGTTACATAGTAGTTTACTTTTCCAGTAGGGTGGGTATTTCAGAAATCCCTTCTTAGTGCGCCCCTGCGGTCCCCAAGGAACATGACAAATTTCAGCTTCCTGCGTCTAAGAATACTTTTGGCTGTAGCTTGTCTCTCAGTCAGTCAAGTGCGGAGTTGGTTGTTGAATTTTGTTAAGTAATTGTGTAGAAAAGACGTGGTCTGTGGTTAGCAAGCTTACGAAAAGGAACTCGGTCATTGCCTTTAGCAAAATAATCATCTTGGACGTGAAACTGAAGGCAGCGATAGCCTAGTGTAGACACTAACAAACTGCCATGCAGAGGGTATCGAGTTCGAATCCAATGCGCGCGCCAATGACATTTCGGAGTTATGTGCGTATTGAATTGTAAATTATCGCTTGCCCCGTGCATCGGAGAGCACGTTAAGCCGTCGTCGGTCCCGCCTGCCATGAGGATCTTTCACAGTCGTTATAGGGAGTCACTGAGTCAGTGCCTATGAATAAACTGACAATAGTCTTAACCATGGAGTATAGTACTGTTATCCCTTTGCGGCGGAGGTCAGACAGGCAGTCGCTCGGCGGAAAAGCTAATATTGTCTCAAATCCGGTTAGAGAAAGCGGACCCCGGGTTCTAACCGGGATAACGCTTGGAGGATGATGATATGGCGTGAGCGGATAAGACATTTATGACGTGCGAAAAATGCAACAAAATTACATAGCTACCTATATAGCTAGTGGGCAATCGGCGTTTTAATCGCAAATGGGAATATCCATTCGTCAAATACAGTTTACCTATTACCTAGCCTCATATAAAGTAATGTGCATAATTAGTACCTACAATATTTAATACGAACATTACATTCTGTATTACCTATTAAGCTGCGAACTTTATCACACGGGGTTTTCCTCAATTAAACTATTTTAAGTTTAACGGTAAACAGCAATGATAAGAAGAATCATGCATGCAGAAACGAAAGATTGACTTAATCGGCGTTCAGGGCACTGATGAGTATTCTGACTTTTGTTTGTGAACTACGGAACTCCGAGTGAGATGAAAGATGTTTTTCTATATAAGCTACTTCAAATTGCCACTTGAAAATTCGAACTTAGCCTGTTTAAGTCTGATAGACAGCTTCATTGAGTACCAGGCTCGTCGAAACACACACTTAACTTTGAAAAGCCCATGGGGCTTTTCAAAGTTAAGTGTGATTTACGTTGTTATTTATCGCTTGTTGAAGCAAAACATTATAAGGAAACCAGCATGTTTAAGATTTCTTCATAATGTTCTCGAAAGATATGTGAAGTCTGCCAACCCGCACTTGGCCAGCGTGGTGGACCATGACGTACCGCCTTACTGGCTAACTCTCTCCTTCATCTCAGTGAGAAGAAGTCGCACCATCGTTGCGTCGTGGTGGGGCCGCAGAAGAAGAGGAGATGCGGTGTTGCGTTGCCATCCTCCCTATCCTCTGCGGCCGCTGGGTGTATTGGCGGCGGGGCCCAACACCTTCATCCGCCGCCGAGAGGGTTTCGTTCGGGACCCGCCTGACCATCTGGCGGGCCAATACCCGTCGGGGGGTAGCGAGGAATGCTTGGGTGAACTCCATGAGGATTTTCCAACCCGACACCAAAAAAAGAAAAAAATGAAGAATTGACGAGAATCAACACTGAAAATCATAATTGAATCTGTACGATTATAATCAATTGCGCAAGCCATCACTTTTCCTTTTACAGAGCATAATAAAAATAGATTTATCTTGATTTTTTATTGGTTAAAATGGTAATTAAATAAATAGATCTACATATATTCTGTTGAATATAGGAAAGTATGTAATAAGTATATATTATAGAAAACAAACTTTTTAAACTAGTTCAAGCTTTAACCGTGGACTCGATAAAATTGGTTACTTGTGTATGTATTAAGTTTATTTGTCACTGAACCGGTATAACTAGATCTTCGAGCATTTTCCGAACACCTGGTGTAGTTTATTGCACACGTCTATGAGTGCTTTTATTATATATTTTCATCTTATAGGCGGGGAACTAGCTGATGGATTGCCTGATGGTAAGCGATTACCGTCGCCCATGGACAGCCGCAACTCCAGAGGAGTCACAAGTGCACTGCCGGTCTTTTGAATGGGAAATGGAAAAGGAGGATGAACGGAATGAAGGAAAAGGAAAAGGGACTTCTGTCGCTTTTACCGATCGAAACGCAACAGAATAGATACTGTTACTACTACAAATATGTCGTGAGAGAGTAGTACTTCCCCGGTGGAGCCGACTCATTCTTAACCCCTTAAATGCCGGAACGCGGATCCACGCGAGACACAACAGCTTTTTAATTGTATGGCATTCCGGCATACAAGAGGTTAAATTAGTAGTGTAAAATATGGCTTTTACATCACTCTTTTTTAACTAGCTTCTGCCTGTTTAATTATTTTCGCCCGCGTGAATCGCGTCACCTCGACAAAAGTTTCATACAAACTCTGACTCTCTTTTTCTCCTCTTAGTCTTAGGGAAGGAATTTGCAAATACCATTTCTTAGTGCTCCCCTGTACCCTTCAAGGAACATACGGTTCGACTGTCTGTTGTCTATCAGTCAGAAACCGAAGAGATTTGAGTTGTGTACATATTAAAAACAAATGTCCGTTCACCGATTCAGTATAGAAAAACCTAAAAAACTGTACCTGTATGTGTGTCTACACAAATAGGATTGCTTAATTAATATCAAAGTGAATAAATGGTAACTTTTTTAACCATGATGGGATAATATATGCATTGCAGCTTATCAATCTTACTTTGAAGCTACAGAAGTTTTGGATGCTTGAAACATAAACATTAATACTTCCATATGAGTAACTCTCCGTAAGCCAAAAACAAAGTGCTGTGTGCCTGAATAAGAGGAAAATAATTTATAAGGGGCTATATTTGTTTACTGTTCAGTAAAAAAATACGTGTATAAAGTATTAAAAAAGCATTATTGCAGGGACTTTGTTTGGCAAAATTGCATTTTAGACATAGAATAAAAATTGCTTGCGAGAATTTCCTTTAACCCTAATATCACGGCTATCACGCCTACGTTTCACGTCGAACTCTTGACACTATCGGCAACTTGAGATTGTTTGTATCGACTGTAGCAGAAAAACAGCATTTTATTATGAGGAAAGGTTGTATTTACATATTGCAGTAAAACAGGTTAATCTTTACATATCATTAGAAAAACATGGACCGACTTTAATGTCATATTGTCACTACACAGAACCAGAATTCAGAATCACCTCAGACTCGAACCAGTTTTATAACACGTTTGCCGTACCCTTACCTCATGTTAAGTATGCAAGATCTTCACTTGTTTTATTACATTGTTTCGTAACTGGTTTTGCTAAACGGTTAGAAAAACCGTAAATATTATGCAAAATTTAATATAAATCGGGTTTAAAAGACGACACTCGAAATTATCAAACTTATCTGTGTTCAGGTCTCAAATCTTTACCATGTAATTTAATACCTACTACATAGATGTGTTATGGATTGTAGAAAACATTTTTGTCATTTTTCTGTCAGCTGGTGTTTGCAAAATGCTTCAATCAGCAAAAAATTTTCAGTTATGTTGATGGAGTCCACAATGAAGTTATTTTCATGTTTTTGCAATTGTGTACAAGATGTGATGCATGTTATATAAATATGTTTATCTGAGTGTTTATTCATTGTCTAGTACATGTAATAGGCCATGTATGGTCATTACATTGATTATGTGTTTGTCTCAACAGACCAGCAATCAATCAATAATCAGAAACAGACGTGGCTGTATACGCCTTGTTAATCGTTTATGGTATTGCTGTAAACGGAAACCCGGCAGACAGTTAATGAATGAATGAATGATCATTATTTTAATAAGCAAAGATACGATTAGCAAAATTTATGAGGTAGTAGAGCCTTGCTGATTTCAGCTTGAATGGGCCGCCTCGACCGGGGAAGTACTACCCTCTCACAGAAAATCGACGTAAAGTAACAGTACCTAAACTGTTGCGTTTCGTTCGGTGAGTGAGAGTGCCGGAGGCCCCTATTCCTTCCCCTCTTCCCACTCCTCATCCTATCCCTTTTCCCAACCGTCAAGGGGCGGCAACGCACTTGTGACTCCTGTGGTGTTGCTTGTGTCCATGGGCGGCGGTAATAATTGCTTACCATCAGGCAATCCGTCTGCTCGTTTGCCGCCTATTACCATAAAAAAATATAGTTCTACGAAGACTTTGTATGGCGTTGTGGTTTAGGAGTAACATTGTCGCTTAGAACAGCGCTAAGGGTTAGATCCCAGACGAGACAAGTTTGGTTCCCAAATCGTTGTTTCGAGTCTGAGTGTACCTTGTGTCCGTTGATAATGGTTTTTAAAAGTCTACCGGTGTACAGAATGAATAGTACATACTGCAATTGCCTTAAAAAATGAGGTCAACTTATAACTCATATTGATACAGGTTACAGAATACTTATGATCATCATAATATTCTTTTACTATCATCCAGATAAAACTACGGGTTATTTATTTAAAGAATATCTTATCTCGTTTCCAGTTCTTTTAAGACTCTTTCATTAATTAAGGTGTAATGTAACTCCTAAGTAGTATCGATCCACTTATCGTTTGACCAAAAATCGACATTTCGTCATATTATTGTTTGCCTTGCTGCCAGGCAGCAGACGTAACAACAGAGTAACTAGTCAGGAGTTCATTATAATATAGAATAGGAAAGTTTCCTGCAAGTGAAATAAATTAAACAAGCATGTTTATCTAGTGAAACATGTCAAAATAATAGTAGTTTCATTCATCAATTAATGTTAAAACTTAATTTTACATTTTTATCGTCAATTTATTGATAATTCTACTTGACAGCACAACACTATGACGTCACTACGTCATATTTCATACAAAACCCTTGGCAAAGGTCGTTTTTGATATTTCATGAAGTGTTTGATTTGACTAGTCGGAAACAACCCTATTATAGATAATAGACACTCATCAAATGTCAGTCCATTTATTATAGAAATTCAAATGCATTTTATTTCATTAATATTAGTATCGATAGCCTAGTGGAGAGACCAACAAACTGGTATCGGGTTCAAATTCAAACTAAGGCCACGGCACTTTCTATGATCTTAAATTGTTAATTGTCGTTTTCTAACACTAAACGAAAACATTATGAAGAAACCTGCACGTTTGAGAGTTCCCCATAGTGCTCTCATTAGACATGTGAGTTGGCGCACAGTGTGGTAGACTGTTTCTTGACCCTTCTCATAGTGCGAAAGGCCCATCGGGGCGCAAAATTCAAATACAGTTTCAAATTGAACTAGACACGGCCAACAGATTACCTGGTAAGTCAGGTACAAGCACAGAATAACTCTCTCAAAACCGATTCAGTGAACAATGTTCGACTGCTCTCTGCTGGTGGGTATATTGTCTTCGAAAACGCAGGGCTGCTCAAATGCTCAAATAGTGTAAGAAGTTTTGACCAAACTTCGTGAAACACCATGGCAAAATTCCTGTGAATGTATGGTCAATTCAAGTCACAAACATTGAGCTAAATTCATTTCTGTAATGGAGAGGTTTGAAGTATTATGGACGTTTGATCCGATGATTTCTCATTATGGTTTTCTCATATTACAAGCTTAATAGCCAAAGTAACACATCTGTATAAACAGCTAACCGCTTAGACACGCGGGACTTTCGTGACCCCGCTCTAATTAGTACACATGTAACGAAGCTTCACGTTGACCAAAGGGACAATTATATATGTACCTATATGACCGTATCCACTAGGGATTCACTTCGAGACTAACGTTTAATCACCTCACGTGGAAGGGCATTGGTTTTTCTGTCTTGTGGTTTTGATTGTCATATTCCTGCGGATTTTCTATCGTCATAAAATATGATACATCTGTCTTGTTCTTCGTTGCACGTTGATAAACAGAACAGGAATATAAGTCTAGTCGCTGTATAACATTAATCTTGAAGAATTGGTATTACCTGTGATACCTGCAATAGTCACCATCAGCAATTTTTCCGACTACGTTAAATCCAAATACATATGTGCCTTTATAAAATGTAATAGAAGATTCGCCTTGTGGGCATTATTCAAATTATTAACTTTAGGGGCGTTTTCCGTTTGCAACCCGTTTTTGAGTATTCCGTTTTCGATCCGGTAACTATTAATGTATAGGATAAATGTATGACAGTATATGCACGTACATATGTGAATTTCTTTATTTCACGATTGTGATTCGTTACACCACCCTGAGTGTTTTTATTAGTTTGTTTCTTTGTCCCAGCAAGCATATTTATAATAGCGATAGCCTAGTGGAGAGACCCAGACCAGGCCTTCTTCACTCGGCCGTACCTCCAGCGATAAGTGCCTACACTTTCGCGCGGCTTCCACGCCGCGTCGTCACCGCTCGCGCGCAGGGCTAGCTAGTAACGTGAATTTTAATAGTGAACAACAAAAATGTTCACATCACAAGTCTGGTGCAAAGTATTGCTCATTTAACGGATGTGTGTCGCAAGCAACTTGAAATTTTGATTTTATTTATTTTACGAGAGCAACTTGAAAATTGTACTTTTTATTTGTTGAGATATCTCAACGATTATGGTGTCAAATTAAAGGTCTAGTTCAAAAACCATTTTATCTGTTTGAATCATGTAAATCGGTCTACGCGTTTAGGAAATAACTAAGAATTAGTACAGTGAAAATGTAAACCACCAGAATTTTTGTGGTTTTCGTTCTACGAGCTCAAATAGTGGGATAGGATACTTATAGTATAAATATTTATTATTAGGTACGTGGTCAAGTAGGTAGATAGACGATGAATAAATATTATAGTAGCAGCGGCAAGTCGACAACCCTAGCGCGACAGCTAGCGCACCGCTCCGCGCCAGACAGCGACAGCGTTATGTGTTAGAAAAGTGCGGGAATAGTTAGGTCAATATCGCGTTAGGTACTGAGTGCTCATGCGAGCTGAATTGCACTTTCTTGCTTAGTAGCAAGAGTCGCCATTTCTATAAATTGGTTTGCGAAGTGGTGCTTCTGTTCGTAAGAACTATCTATTCTGTGCCCAGACTGCTACTCAGAGTATCTGGGTATCTGGGTGGTTGACTATTATGGTCTTCTAGACCTATTGTTTTGGAAGAGGCATGTGCCCGGCAGTTTGACAGTTTGTATACAGTGCTGATGATCATTTTCAACTATTTGACAATGATTACGTCCCATTAGAATTAATAATAAATGTTCCTGTTTATTGCCTGTAGTATTTGGTTTTAATGTTTCAGTTCTACGTATCCGTTTACATTATTAAATACACAATTATTATATATGTACCTACTTTATTACAAAACAACAAGCAACCTTTTGCATTGAAATTCTTAATTAACGCTTAACTTGTTAAGAAAATAACGTTATTCAATATTATTTCAATAAAATAATACCTATCATCTAATGGCGCTGATACACCTGAGCATTTACGTGTAACAGAACAGCGAGCATTCGCCGCTTTTTGTTTTGTCGAACCAAACATTTTCACGATTATTCTAGCGAACACTCTTATTTGTAGAATATAGAAAAAATATAGAAATCGCACTACAACAGCAGTTTAACCAATATATTTACTTTAGTTTCTCTTATGAATTATTTCTAGAGTAAGAGTATGATACATAAACAGATGACGTTTCTAAATAATAAAATTCAGACTTTAATTTGAACAGGTTTAATAAAACACAAGTGTCTGTTCTTACGTTCAATTTTATTTATTGATATCGAGGTTTTTTCAACATTTACTGAAATTAATTCTGAGTAATCCAAATCTATTATAAACATTATCGATATTTTATCGATATTAATTCTGAGTAAGCCCATCACTAGTCAAGTTAAAATTAGTGACAAAGTACGAAGATTCTTACCTAGATTAAGATCATAAGTCAAGGTAAAGTAAATATTTTGGATTTAACCGCCATTGTAGCGCGAATTCTATGTATATTTTATATTCAAGGCTCACCAAAATGTTCGTGAGAATGCTCGCTAAAAGACACTCGTTTGTTTTGTTACATTCGCGAGAATGCTTAAGTGTATCAGCGCCATAAGAATAATAAGCTTTGTTTCGAATACTGTAAAAAACTAACAAAAATATGTTTACCATCTAACTCCAAACACATGCTCACACCTAGAAGATAATCTAGATATAATTAAATCAGGAAGCCAATTCTCGTATTTTATATGACATTGCAATTTGCAATTATATTTTGAACAAATTTAGATTATATTTTGAATTGACTCAGAATCGGTATTCTGCTAACCTAATTTCTGTCATTTTTGTATATTTGAAATAAACGATTCGTCGTTGACACATATTTTGCCACTTGTTTCAATTTATAATCTAGTTGCGTTTGCTATGGGAGTAGGTAATTTACTCTATGAATGCAGTAACTGAACCGGTTTCTATATTTTTCAAATATGTAAAGGAAACCTCTACGAGCCTTTAAAACAAAACTATGCAGAATAATAGATAATAAACTTGGATTTTAGACAGACAGTCTAAAACAGGAGTCTAAAATCCGAATTTCTAGTATTCATCTGTTATGTTAGAATGTATTGTCATGGCTTTGTCGGTATATCAATCTGCCGACAACATTGTTAAATATTTTTTTTTTAGACTCACGCTTTTATCCTCGAAGGGGTAGGCAGAGGTGTAATATTATAGGTACCACATTCCGCCATGAATTTTTAGGTTCCACGTAATAGGGGGCGAGCCTATTACCGTTACCGTTACCGGGCACATCAATAAACCCGGGAATCGACTCCGGGACCTCCCCATCAATAGTCACATATACTATCCATTGGACCACGGAGGCAGTCATTGTTTTACTACGATAATATCTTTAATTAATCCATCTAGGTCACAAAGTAAGTAAGTACTACTAATACTTTGTTTATTTAAATAATTTAATTATTTCTTTAGTTTAGAGTTATTTAAAATTTACTCAACGATAGAATGTATCTCTTTTTGTTGTTTTCAATCATCTTTTGTAATCCCTATTAACGTTAATAAGATAAATCGTCATATTGTTGATAGCAGCGATCGCGTATTCACGCCACAATGACAGATTCGCTACTGACAGCGCAGAACGAAGTTATATGCTAACAGTTCGCTAATATTTCGTTGAAAATTTCTGATGTTGGAACTCTCTATCTAGACAAGTTCAAATCAATGGCCTTAAACTTGCAGCTTATGATAGGCTAAAACTGTTGAGGCACACTTCAAAATGTGACTTAAAACAATAGATTTATCTTCATCAGCGCTCTGAAGTCCATTGCTGGATAGTTATACGTTCTACGCAACGTTTGCCTAGATGCGGTCTCCATTCCAGAACTCGTCGATTCCAAGGTTTATGGGTTCTGCTTCAAATATGATCAGCTGACTGCCACTTCAGCTTGCTCATTCTCAATCGTAAACACTTTGGTTGTCTAGCGAGTCACTTCCTTTCGGATTTGATATTTCAAAGAAAAGCTAAACATAGTCACTCTATAGTGATAGTGCCGATATTTTATATCCGAAAGGAATTGTATATATTTTTTCCGGACCAATTGACGTGAAGTACCTCATCTCCTGAAAAACAAAGCGAATAGTTATTAAAAAAGGGTGAATTCTATACCCAAATACATTATCTAAAATACTTGAACCTGTATTTCCAAATCAATCTCTCTAAGCAACTAGGTATCTTATAATGCTTAGTCCTCATAGCACACATAACAGCTTCTCAAAACTCTGGCATCACCCCCAAGCCATAATAAGTTCTTCCCCTCTCCTGAAAGCATTATGATCCTCCCCCTCCCCAAAAGAAAATCCTGAATCTGTTACTGTGTAATTAAATACAACTTAAATTCGGCAGAGAACCGCTGGTGATTAAAGTTGCTACCATGTGGATGCCACATCACACTCCACAAGATATACAGGCTGTAAAAAGACCCTTAACGAAAACTGAAACCCCATGTTGTACCAATCACTACGAACATTTTTTACTTCGGCACCATGCCTGGGAAATTACTGGTTTAGGAGATATTGAGTCTCGAAGTTAGTATGGTATTTTTCTAATTAGGTACAAAATCGATGCATTTTTTTTTCATCTAGGTCACAAGGTGACGCTTATGAACGTCAAATTTTAATGAAAAATTAAATTTACCCCGCCAATGTGTTCTTTAGATGCCCTATGCCTATGACCCCATGGATAAGTAGGTACTTCGAGCATTGCACGCGCGCACTTTTAATTGCGGTTTAAAACTTTTAAAAAAATCGTTTCCCACGTATTATTTTTGGTTAGTATGACTTGGCATGATGTCCACAACGAGTAGACTTCGGCTTGGTGATGGGTCTTGTTACACCCTGTGTGTACTTAGACACTTGATACCTACACGACATGTGGTTAAGAGCAGGGTTTTTTACAATTTACGTAATGTTTGCATTATCCTAACATTTATGTAATGGTGCTGATACACCTAAGCATTCACTTGTAACAGAACAGCGAGCATTCGTCGTTTTTTGTTTTGTCGAACCGAACAACAAAGAGAGCCGAAGATTGCTACGAACATTTTTACGATCTTTCTAGCGGATACTTTTATCCTTCGTCGTCGTCAGCCTTTATCAGTCCACTCATCCACTGCTGGACTAGGCCTCTCCTTTGAAAGGAGGAATTGGCCTACTATACCACGCTGGCCAAACGGGTTGGTATGGGGTTTGTATCCAGTTTTCCTTCTCTTACAGTGCTGTTCTCTGCATACCTAATATGTTTTATCCTTATAATATAGAAATAATTTAGAATCCGCACGACAACAGCAGTTTTACCCAATATATTTAATTCAGTTTGACTTATGAATTTTTTCTAGTAAGAGTAAGATACATAAACAAGTGACCTCTCTAAATAATAAAATACAGATCTTAATTTGAACAAGTTTAATAAATCACACAAGTGTATGTTCCTACGTTCCAATTTATTTATCGATATCGTAAATTTATCAACATTCTATTAAAAATAATCTGAGTAAACCAAATCTACGGATTTATTATTAACATAATCGATATTTTATCGATATTCGTTCTGAGTAAGCCCATCACAAGTCAAATAAAAATTAGTGACAAACTGCGAAGATTCGGAACGTCATTTGTATATTTGTCTTTCTCATACATTAGATAAAAATCAAAAGTCAAATTTAAGGAAATATATTGGGTTCGCCGTTGTAGCTCGGTTTCTATGTATTTTCTATATTCTAAGGCTCGCCAGAATGGTTGTAAGAATGCTCGCTAAACTAAATCACACTCGTTTGTTTATCTGTTTTATAACATTCGCACGGATGCTCATTACCGGTGAATGCTCAAGTGTATCAGCGCCATAAGACGATAAATATTATAAACAATAATAAAGATATATGAGATGTCTATATACTGTCTGTCGGTGGACCGACGATCTTGTCAAGATCGCGGGAGGAGGTTGGATGCGGGCGGCTCAAGACCGGTCTGTGTGGAGAACCTTGGGGGAGGCCTATGTCCAGCAGTGGACGTCGTTTGGCTGATATGAATGAATGAATGAATGAGATGTCTAGTATGCTGAAACTAAACACAAGTCAATAAACATACATTTGCATAGGATTGCCATCAATCAAGGAATAAGTACTTAAGTACAATATTGCGGACTAGGATTTTTTTTTCATCGTACGTACATGTGGTTTTCAGGAATAAAACTATTGCTTCGTTCAGTGCTGAATTAGACATCAACACGAACCCCTATACCCATGTAAAGTAATAATACACATACATATAGTATCAGGGCAAGTAATAATACACATACTCACGCCTTTTTACCGTCGGGGTAGGCAGAGACAACAGAACGCCACTTGCTTCTATCCTTACAAACCTCACGCGCTTCCTCTACACTCATTATTCTTTTCATACATGCTCGCCGGTTTCGGGTACTTCGGAACACGTCTTTATACATATTGATTATCGTGTTGACGATAAACAAACGTAGTGACATGAACTTCACATCTGTCTTTATCTGCGTAATCTCTAGTTTTAACTTTCAGTTGTTAAGGTAAAGGCTCCTTATACCGAGGTATTTCGTGACATTTGGAAGCAAGCAGGAAAAATAAGCATTTCTAAATATTTTAGCCTATGTAAAAATATTATTTCAGCTAAAATGGACATTAAATTTTGTATAACTTCTCTTATTATGTGACTTTTCAAAAGATTAATTCATGAAAAAAATTTGTTTTATAGCAAAGTCGATTTTCCCTAATTCCGAGGTATTTTCAGGCTTGAAACCTAATACCGCGGTAGTCGGTTCCTAATTCCGAGGTAGAATAAAAAGGAGTTAATTGGTTCCGTACAGCAATTTTATAAGTTAAATAATAATAGTAAAATAGTAGTGCTATTTCTTAAAAATATGCTCTTACTCTAGTCACAAAGGAGTTTTTAAATATAATAATATATGTTTAAAAAAGTTTGATAAAATTTCAAGTACATAGTTTACTTATTCTAAATTATTAATAAGACACATATTCGTTAATAGAAAATTTGAATATATTTAAGTAGGTATGTATCAAGAAAATCCAAAATGCGACTAAGCGCAAACGCTAAATTGTAGCGGGACGGCCAGCGCGTGTATAAAGGATTCCGATATGACGCGAAAGTTTTGGTCTAAGGAACCCTAAAATACTATTTGTGGTTGCCATACCTCGGCATAAGGCTCTATGGAGATCCTTATACGGAGGCATACCCTTGGTATTAGGAGCTCATAGAGCCTAACACCGAGGTATACAAAAATCCTACCTCGGAATTAGGAGAAATTCCTGTAATTTGTAATCCTAATTCCGACCCATAAAAAATCGGCCGAATAAATAACTTATTCAATTCTTACTGGTACCAACATTTCTGTGATTGAAAAGTGTTAATATCAGTCAAAATCTGTACAAAATAATTACATTTTATTAGACTAAAGAGCTACTTCTTATTTAGGCCTTTCAAAGAAAATGTTGTTTTCTGGATCATGTTTGACAACATTTAATAAGATTTCTATCCAATAAAACATACCACGGAATTCGGTTTTTACTTCGAAAAAAATATTAATAATTTTAAATGAACAAACGCCTCATTAAACAATATATTGTTTAAAAGTAATAAGCAAGTGAATACGATGTAGTGTTTCTCCTATTACCGATGGTACCTCCGAATTAGGAACTACGCTTAAAAAACGTACCCTAGCTCCGTGGTATTTTGTTTTATATTTTAGATACTAAATCAATTTAAAACATAAATTATCTTGATAATTATGGTAAGTAAAAGGACACAAAATACTGACAAATTGCTTACCTTCAGTACCTTATGTTAAAATCACAACAAAAACTTACGTTAAAAAATGAGCTCACTTACCTAACAGGATCCGTGTTTGTATGAAAAAACCACTCGCGTCGACACCGTGGCAGAGACTGATTGATTTTAGCTAGTTGCTCCGGGGTTAAACTTACGAACTTCACCTATGTGAGCAAGTTTGAAACATGGAATGAGTGAATCCTGTTTTTAAGTAGTGACATAATAATATTCAAAAGATAAGAGCGAAAACAAAAATACCTCGGAAGTAGGAGCCGATTTTGACTACCTCGGTATTAGGAGCCTTTACCTTATTAGTTGCTATCGATACTGTATGTAAGCAAATAATTATTATCTGTCTAGTTACACAAATAGCCTAGTGGAAATACCAACAGACTACCATACAGAGAGTATCGGGTATAAATCGGTATCGGGAATAAATCTTCGAGTTCTGTGCGTATTGAATTGATAATTATCGCTTATCCCGTACTTCGGAGAGCACATTAAGCCTTTGGTCCCTACTGTAAACTAATACCAGTCTAAACCATGAAATATCGCCATCCCTTCGGGTTGTAGAGGTAAGTCAGGCAGTCGCTCTGTGTAAAAGCTAATTTTCAGCTTAATCCAGTTAGACTAGTAAGCGGAAACCCGGTTGAAACTGGGATACCACTAGGAGGATGTCGAGTTACACAAAGTACAAAATAAATAAACTATACAAATTGTTAATGTGACGTCACATTAACAATTTGTATAATTTTCTTCATAATTATCATACTTACGCTTACTTTGTGTAATAATCGTTTATGTTTACAGTAGGCGTAATTAACTTATATTTTAATTACATATATTTTGCAAACTCATCTGAAACTATCTCGACCAGCTTTAAGGTTTTAAAATCTGATTTGGTATTTTTTATTAAGAGTAACATGGTAAATTAAACGAGATATACTCAGCAATAAAAAAAAATATTAGTAAATCATGGTTCTTCGGCTTCCAAAATCTGAGTGGGTGTTGATTGATTAAAACGGACGCAGCAGCAAAAAGAGAACGACACAATTTTAGAATGCCGAACTTTAATAAAATTAAGGGTTTGTTTTTTTCGTAGTTGATACCACTTGGTATAGATATTAACTTAAGATCTTGTATTATGGACTAACGAAATATCGGGACACAAATTAATGTCTAATAAATGCAATAAATGTAATGTAACAAAATACAATGAAAATACATTTCTCAATTGAAATCATTTCCTCACATCACTCCTCCATTTTACAAATGAATACATATCAATCTTTTTTTATAGTACAGTTAAAATCTTGAGCCGCCGTAGTCGGAGTCGAGTCTGCGGTGGTCCATTATTTCAGATAACTACTAAGTATGTAAATTCAACTGTGCGCACGTATTTTCTGTGCTTCCTAGTTTAATAAATGTGCTAACCTTAGCAGCGCCTTGATCGCGACAGATGCTTCCAGGGTTTTTCGCTTTGCAACACGGAGTCCGCTTACTCGTCTAACCAGACTTGTCACAATATAAGCTTTTCTTCAGAGCAACTGCTGGCTGACCTTCACAATCCACGAATTGTCTTTATGATCTTGTTATAAACAACACAAAGACGGAGTTTTCAAACGTTACACCTCCTTATCAGCATACGAAGCTGCGAACGGAAGCTAGTTTAAGCTGATAACCCGATAGTGTTTTATACATTGTAACAATATCTTCAAGATTTTTAAATAATTTATTAATATAGATGACGTATCTCAAGTTGACATGAAATCATTTGCGTGATAACCTTTTATGAGTAGGTACATTTCTGGATGATAGCGGTTCAGTGATGTTTTTCGGTAAATCATTATGTATCTTAAAAACATTTATGATATCAATCAGAATTCAAACGTTTACTAAATATGGACCTCCCATGAGGCAAACTCTACATTTTTATTGAAACGCTATATACCACACAGAATAATATAAGTAACAAATAAGATGCAAAACCTAAAACCCATCATCTATTTTTGTTTAAATATGTACACAAATAAGTACTCCTTTAAAATTATAGTACTAATTTCTGACGGACAACATATCAGCTGCTCCGCACGTGAAACTCTTCTTCCTAAAGATAATCATGAGATACAGTGAACAAGGGACGTTAAGCTATTAAAACTTATCAGACAGTCTGTCTACATTTATGTCATGTCTCTATAGAGTGAAATTTCTTAAGAGGTATACGCCGTTGACCTTGCTCGTACTACTGGTTAGTTGTCCACGCGCGATTTGCGAGTATCGGTGACGTAAAAAAATCCTTAGAAAATAATAAGTAAAGTTATTTGCAAAAATAAGCTGAAAGTTCCCTTGGTGTTCTAATATATAAGAGGCTGATTCAATTTAAACAACCTTATGATTGATAGATTAGGAGAAAAAAGGTAATAACTACAAAAACAGAGGTTACTTTGCATATTTTATTCAGATATTTAAAATACTTTTTTTAGGATTTGGTACCGAAGAGAAAATGCTTTAGGTATATTATGATGTAGATTAAGACATGTTTTTTTGTTTTTTTTTATAACAATTACGGAGAAAAACGGTTTTAAGTTACCCCTAATGACGCCCAATTCACATATGTCCTCGCCTTAATAAATAACTAGAGGAAGGCCGCGGCTTCTTTTTAATGAACCCCTTTCTGCCCGATCCCGTTTGAATATTGCGAAGTTCATAGTTCCTTACGCTTTCCCAGAAACATACATGTATGTCATATTTCAGGTTCTTGTGCCCAAGCTTGAGCCCAATCAATAGTTTCGCCCTTGGTTTCGCCTGTGGCCTGTCTGTCAGTCGCAGAACGTTAGAATTTTATAAACAGATAATATTGTTAGAATTCTTACCACAGACAATATCCGTATTGTCTGTGGTAAGAATTCGAATAAAATAAGCAGACGTAGTGCGAGGTTTCTATTTCTATTATCCGGAAGCAGTACGTCAGTGAGCGCAATAAATTATATTACTATCAATAAAATATAATTATTTCATTATGTTCATTGTTCATATCAGTTACACAAAACTTCGAACAACCTATTCAAACAATAGGACAAGAAATTAATATTTAAATATGTTGACCGCTCTATTAATTAATTAGAAACATATAAACGAAATATTGTACCTAGTATTTTACGAGGAAATATCACGTCATCTTTATCCTACAGTTTTGACCATTCTTACCCTAGGATACTAAGTAGAAAATTCTGTACAATTCTGTAAAATAATAAAAGAATAAAATGATCTCCTATTACACAACATTGCACCACAAATCTTCAATTTAAAATATAATAGATAATTAACGATAGATCACAGAAAGTAAAGATTAAAAAAGGAACATCAACGTTCGATCTGTGTTATCTGTGTAGCGAAAGAATACTCGCTCTCATTTGAAAGTCGCTCTGTTATCAGCGCGCGTCCTCCGGCCGAGCCAGAGGTTATCGCTTCCACCACCACTCTGATCCCCCCTTCCATCCTGGAACACGCTCCAAGCGTCTCTGATGCACCAGTGAACAGATAAGTCCTACACAATAAACATCGTTCATATGCTTATAAATCTCCTGTACGCTGTTTGTTATGCCAGCTATTTACTAAACTCGACGGGCGATAATACGAATAAATACTATAAATAATAATAAATTGCTCTACCAGTGACTTGTACGAAGTGGTGCCGGTACAATATTTGGATACAATTAGTTGGAAATGTTAAACGGGAAGTTTTTGTTCTGCGTAGTGTTAGTTGCTGGTAAGTCTTATTAAATATCTATGAACACATCACTAATATTATGAATAAAAGTTGAATGCGAATTTGGTGCAATTTCATCGTAGATATATTTAATTTAAAATGACACATCAATACGTGGTTTTGATAACTGTTGAAATAAAATAAGAAATGGCAAAGTTATCTTTTGTAAGAAACGGATCATTCATAAGATAAGTATTAATAGCAAATGAATGCGTGGGGTACGTATTTTTTAGTTTGTCAACCATGAGGATGAATAAACAACAATTATTTAAATTACGATACCTATTTCAAAGTTTAATAGAAACGCAATGTGTGATCAGTGATCAAGGTTAATTGACTAGGTTTTTTAAGTTTCCCAATATATCAATGACACAAGGATGGGCATGGTACAACTGTTAAAAACCAAGCACTAAATACAAGTTAGAATAATACTATAAAACATACTTGTCAAATGAGACCACTCAATTAAATTGTAACGACTATTACACATTCATCAGTTAATGCAGTATAAGGACAATAATATAACTTTTCCACGAAGTGTTAATTATATTTAACGTCATTTATATAGGCTAAGAATACGGTTAACTGGCTTTTAAACTAATAAAAGGTAGAAAGCATTTGAGTCTTTGTTTATTACCAACACGAACAAAGTGTTTCATAGTTGGAACCAAAATACGAGGCACATTAGACCGTTTGGCGTCGTGATCTTACATCTTAGGGTTATCGGCTCACGCCCACCACAGGGCAAGGCGCGGTTATAATTAGCTGTGAGTAACCGATCATAGGGCAGACATATGGACGACAACGCGTCTTGCGTTTAACAACATATAACATAAATGTATCACTACTTCACAAGAGAACTCACTCAATTATCCTTCAAAATTATTGGTACTTTTGTACATCAATCTGACGTTTACCACAACCGGTTCTAATATTTACGTTTATAATTTCTGTGAATGATTATCATAATTTATGTTGAATATGGGGAGTACCGGATTTTATACGTCATGCCGAAATAACGTAACCCATAGAATTGAGCAACTTTAAGACCATGATGACGTAAATGGAATCATCGTTGTGTGAGACAAATGCATCTGATAGCGTTATCTATGTGTGTGAACGTGTGCGATGCCACTAAATAGTGCTACTACACAACCACCACTATCTTATATCTACTGTTTACATTATTATATTATTGATCAATAGTATTTACCTACGTATGCTACTACTTATTTCCATTATAGATCTCCAGTCCAAAGTGTAAAACTACTAAGGCATAATTAATATACTTACCTACTTATGTTTAGTTAATTTATGTATGATTATACACTTTGTATTAAACAATTCAAACTTATTGAGAAACCATAAATCAGCTTGCCTTATTATCTGTTTTGGTTGTAGGTTAGTTATTATGAAGGGTCAGTGAATCGGAATTGTAGAAAGTTGGATCCGTTTGTAAAACCAATGGAATAGGTTTTGGATCAAGGGAAACTTTACAAACATTCAAACAACAGATACAAAACACGAAGACACGAAATAAAATGTTAAAGTTATTGTCTTAACTAATCCAAAAATTATTTACTTGTCAAACCATCAAACTGTTTTAAAACTAACCAACATTTGCTGTTGTCTTTAATCTTATAAATTCCTTTGTTTTCATTATAAAATGAAACCAAACGAATTTATATATTATTATTTATATTTATAATTTATATAAGCCCGATACGATAATTACAACCTAAATAAAATTTACGCGTTTTATTTCCGTGTGTCAATATCAATGACCTTTCATGACGTATTCAGGTTTCAGCACACGTGTACCTTGTGACAGCTAAACTTACAAATGGCATCACTTGAATTACTACTCATTACTTACGATGATTCTATTACGGAAAAAGCTCACAAAACTGTCGTGCTATGACAAGACAAAGACACTGTATTTGAAGAAGGCACAGTTTTCGGAAATCGCTATTTTCTACAAAACTCGACATTATTTGTTGTGACATCTGAGTGTATATTTCTATAGTGCTCCTCAGTAAATAATTTAAGAGATAATCAATTTTTTAAGGTAGTGAGGAGTGATCCTAGTGAGGAGATCAGAGAACTACTACGCAGAGGGTCTTAAATTCAAAAGCCACGGTTTACACAAACGATGAAGAACACAATCTGGGGAAGATTGTGTTCGTCATCCGATCTTTATCATCATCATTACCTTTCTGGCGTTATCCCAGATGCATCTAAATTCTAAGATTTTGCCTTGGAGAAACAACAAGCAATATTCTGTGTCAAAAGCCAATGCTGAAAAATCTTCCCATCCGATAACAGATTATAGTAGATACTTGCTTTAAGTATTTGTTTTAGGAAGAATAACTTGTATAGGCTTTTATAACAATAATGTTCATCGTGAATTTGGTGCCTAATAACGTTAATTTTTGCAGCTTTCATCGAACGAGCCTCTTTGCGCACTGACCGTAGTTCGTAAAAACGTTTACAAAAATTGAACGGACCGTTACTTACTGGAATAGTCTACCACTTGAATAATTACGATGAATCAACCAATTCATGACAATACATTTTTTTTAAAGTAAAAATTGATTGCTCCTTATTTTGGTCACTGCAAGCAATTGTCTTATTAAACTATCGTCTTCAGGCCATGATTATAAGAGGTGGTCCTCCGTATATTTAGGATTGCTAGTTAGGGATTTCCACTTTAGGAAATCTTGACTCCAAAGGCCTTCAATTCTTAGGCAAATATTGCTAGCTCTTTGACATTTTTACTGAGAACTAGGTCGCAGTAGTTGACATTTTCGTTTTAGTTGTTTCATTGTAGACGATCCTAGCTTTGCATAGAAGCCGAATTATGCTTCCTTTTGCGGCATTTCCTTTTGTTTTCTTTTGAAGTTTTCTTACCCTTTAGTTGATAATAACCGCAACCGTTGGAGTAATCAAGTTGTAGAGTGGAGACCGCGCCTTGGCAATTACGTAGTGTAGGACGCCCCCGGCTAGCTGGAGTGACGATATACACAAAGAGCCGAAAATGGGGCTCAGTGGCGTGCCATTGGAGAGGCCTATATCCAGCAGTGGACTACGGCAGGCTGATGATGATGAACCGCAACACATGCATTGCTTCAATTCAAGCCATTTGGTATCCTTTGTATGAAATTTTCTTTTGTAAAGCATCGCAATATTAATATCGCCTGGCCTCAACTTGTACATGAACTTGTAGATAGTAATCCATGTACTACATAGACTACTATGTGTGCGACCGATTTACTGTACCGCTATTTGTTGAATATCCACGTATTCACAATGGTACATCTAGTAGGCAGCTCCGGCCTACAGGTAGCCTTTTGTAGAGCACAGGCTTCTTATAACTTGTTGTGCAATATACATACATAATTACATATTTTTGAAATTTTGTATATACTTGCAAAATTAAACTGATGGGGCCCACTCCCCACAACTTTTGAAAACCCTCTTCGCTGGCTCTACTGTTGGTAGAGTCTTATGTGGTAGAGTCATAAAGAGGGTTGCCACCGCGATTTGATTGTTGAATATATAATTTTTTTTTGTTTCAAGTTATATAAGTTACCGCTCAGCAATTTACGCTTCCTAAAAACGGTCTGAATATTGTCTAATGCCCGTCATTATTTTTACACCTAGACGGGGCTGGGTTGCTCTCTTCAACTAGATAGAGAATTTTATTCGATTTTCAGAGATATGCACCTAATTTGGCCTAAAATGACTGGACTAAAAGGGTTAGTAACTTTAAAATTAATAAAAATATTTTTTTTATGTGATGTAACTAAAAATTTACGGTTTTCGCAATTTGTCCTTTACCTGTGCTATAAGACATTGCTTCGTATCAAATTTTAAGATTCTGAGTTCAGGGGAAGTACCCTGAAGGTTTTGATTCCCTTGCGAGTTTCGAAAATTTGCGGAAATTTGCAACATAAACGGCTGTATCTTTTGATTGCGTTGAGATAGAAATTTGTTTTTTTTTACCGACCCGAGTATTTGATATGAATTTCAATTTAATACCTCTGCGCATTTATAAGGAAAGGGCTAGTAACTTTGAAGTTATTAAAAATATTTTTCTTATATATGATGTAACTAAAAATTTACGGTTTTCGCAATTTTTCCTTTATCTGTGCTATAAGACGTTGATTCGTACCGAATTTCAAAACTCTGAGTTCACGGGAACTACCCTATAGGTTTTGATTCCCTTGCGAGTTTCGAAAATTTGCGGAAATTTGCAGCATAAACGCCTGTATCTTTTGATTGCGTTGGTTTAGAAGTTTGATATTTTCACAGCTTCATGGGACAGTAGACTTGACTATTTGATATTAATTTCAGTTTGATACCTTCACGCGTTTCTGAGAAAAAGGGTCTTGACAAACGGACGGAGAACAAAGTGATCCTATAAGGGTGCCGTGTTTTCATTTCGAGGTACGGACCCTAAAAAGGAGATACAGCTACCAAATCAGATAGTCCATCGGAGTGATATTCCTGACTACGGGGAGTCCATATATTTTAGTCATGTCTAATAGCTGTCGTACAACGTCAATTTAGATAATGGACCTAACGCAGAGCTACTTTATAACTAGTACAAGGCAGTTCTATAATAGTTATTTGTGCAACAAGAGAGCAAATTTGTTTTTTGTTTCGAGTGCTGATTTTGAGTCCCGAGCAAGCGAAGGATTCTATGATTGATTCACGAGCGTAGCGAGTGAATCAAAGTTAGAATCATGAGCGTGGTGAGGGACTCAACAGCACGAGATACAAAAAACTTTGCTCTCGTGTAGCACACATAACTTTTCACCACAGCAGAGAGAACACATATTACTTAGGAGACATAGAAATGAACAGGAATAGATTGAATTCTGCATAATCACTTGTTGATTTAACTCTTCTGGTGTTAAAGTACAGTCATCATCGCTTGTTTAACTCATCTTTTTACATTATTTTATATATTAATATAATTTAACACGTTACGCTATACCTACTGTATCAGCATCATCGAAATTTTTATTCCCGCTACTTTTATAAATCGCGTTCTAATACCGCGTCCCTGATGTTTATTTTTCAAATGTATCATTGTTGTAATTCTAAATAAAAATGTATTGGTTAAATACCAATTTTATACTATTAATTAGACTTATTTTTATTTAAATCCAATAATAAATTAAACATGTAAACAATAACATATAAAAAAAAGTAATTTCTTTTTTACAAATATCTTTTTTTTTGCGTTGCCGTAGGTGTTTTCTTTGAGGTCGAATTCCATAATCGAATTTCGAATTCGAAGGGGTTTGTTTTTTCACTCACTTTTTATATGCATATGAAAGAGACAGAGCACAGTAAAATTCGAATGTTTCAAATTTGTGGCTGAACAATGTCAATTCGTGGCAGTGAAGATTGAAAAATTAAAAAGCTACTTTGCCTCACGCTCGAATCAAAATCGCGTTTTGTTCACTGTTGTCTCGCAGCAAAAGCGGCATGTTTGAGCTGCTGTGGTGAAAATATTTAATACCTTCATAACGCAATTAATTATCGTAATGGAACATTATTTTCACAGCTTCAATTGACAGTAGACTTGACTATTATGTATAAATTTGAGTTTGATACTTGCACGCGTTTCTGAGAAAAAGGGTCTTGACACACGGACGGACGAACAACAAAGTGATCCTATTAGGGTTCCGTTTTTTCATTTCGAGGTTCGGAACCCTAAAAATATGATCAGTGACGGGTAATCTGATTTTGGCACTTTTATAACTCTTTTGACGTTTCGTTTCTTTGATCGTTATAACGAGCTAGAAAAGATTTTTAATTTTATTTATTGTAGGCTCACGCCTGTATCCCCGAAGGGGTAGGCAGAGGTGTAAATAATACACCCACATTTACCCATGAATTTTTAGGTCCCACGTAATAGGGGGCGAGCCTATAGCCGTTACCGGGCACATCACCAGACTCCGGGCTGCTACTGAGTATTCGGAAAACCCAGTAACACTTTTACCCGACCCGGGACTCGAACCCAGGACCTCCAACCACCAGTCGCATACGCTATCCACTGGACCACGGAGGCAATTTTATAGTTATTAATACCTGAATTTCAGTGTTTGGGTATAATAACAATAATAACAAACTTCATATTACCGCAATTTATACACATACATACATAAGCTCACGCCTTTTTCCTGTCGGGGTAGGCAGAGACAACGGAACGCCACTTGCATCTATCCTTACAAACCTCACGCGCTTCCTCTACATTCATTACTCTGTTCATACATGCTCGCCGGTTCCGGGTGCTTAGGACCTTCCCGTTTTTCAGAACGTCACCAATTTGGTCGACGAATGTCCTACGAGGTCGGCCGCGACCGGCTTGCCCATACACGTTAGCCTCATATATTTGGTGCGTCATTCTTTCTTCACTCATTCGCTCCACGTGCCCAAACCATTTCAGCATTCCTTTCTCAATCCTTGTCACGACATCTTCTTTCAGGCCACATTGCTCTCGTATTACTGCATTCGGAATTCTATCAATCAGTCTTACCCCATACATACTACGCAGTGACCGCATCTCAACTGCGTTAATTCTGCTTTCATGCTTTTTCTGCCACACCCAACACTCACTACCGTACATCAACGTGGGCACAAGCACTCCATTATGAACCGCCAGTCGCGCCTGTTTTGGCACATTCTGGCCGTTCATAAAGGCATGCAGCGCTCCATTTACACAGTTTCCCGCAGTCACTCTCCTTTCAATATCTCCTTCACATCTTCCATCTCTTGTAAACATGCTACCCAAATATACAAATTCTGTCACTTGTTCAATGTTTTCTTCTCCAATCGCAATATTACACTCAATCACATTTTCATCCTTCTCAAACACCATCACTTTCGTCTTTTTTGCATTCAATTTCATACCTTTCGATTCAAAGCTCTCATTCATGCAGTTCATCATTCGTTGTAACTCAGTCGCCGACGACGCCAGAATGACTTGATCATCGGCGTACAAGAGGCACTTAGCACGCAATCCTGCCATATCGATCCCGCATTCCATTTCCCTCATATCTTTCATGCAGCTATCCATGCATAAGTTGAACAACCAGGGCGAGGCTGCACACCCCTGTCTGACACCTATAGAGATGTCAAATCAGTCTGTATAGGCACCGTTAACCCGGACACAGGCTCTGGAACCCCTATACAGAGATTTCAGAGCCCTAATTATAAAATTGTCCACCCCATACATAGATAGCACCTTCCATAATTCCTTTCTATTCACTCTATCATAAGCCTTTTCCAGGTCTATGAACGCGCAATATACCTTCTGGTTTTTAGCCAGACACTTTTCGGTTACGCAGCGTAAGTAAAAGATCTGATCCGTACATCCCATTCCCTTCCGAAATCCCGCTTGCACATCCCATATCTTCTCATTAGTCACATTTACTACCCTGTCAATCAATATTCTGGCATACATTTTTCCTACAATACTAAGAAGGCTGATTCCGCGATAATTTCGACATTCCTGCTGCGAACCTTTCCCTTTATAAATTGGGACAAGCACTGCCTTCGTCCAGTCATCTGGGACCTGGCCTTGTTTCCAACACAGGTTAAAAAGGCGATGCAGCAGGTTTACGATTAGTCCATCGCCAGCCTTCAACATTTCAATCGTCACCTTATCACACCCAGCAGACTTGCCAGACCTCATACCATTTAGAGCTTTCATAATTTCATCCATTCCAATTTCATCACTAGGGCCATCATGTATATCTATCATCTCTTCTTGCTCTATTTCACTCACATCTTTCTCAAATAAACTCTCAAAATAGTCCTTCCAGCACTGTAGTATCATTTTTTCTTCATTCATAACTTCACCTTTTTCATTCCTAATAACTTTCATTGATCCATTTATATTTTTGCCCCGCGCTTCTTTGACTAGTTTCCAAAACAGTTTTATATTGTCTCGGAAACTTGAGTCAAATTGATCCTCATATTTCTTCTTTTGCTCATTCTTCTTCCTCTCTATACATTCTTTTACTTTAGCTTTCACACATCTATACTTGTCCTTCATTTCTTTAACAATATCTTCATTCATACCACCGCTCGCTCGATTCGTTGCTTCTACTGCTATTATACCCAACCACGCTTTCTTCTTTTCCTCAACCATACTTCTAGTTTCACCATCCCACCAGTCTGCTTTCTCACATTTCTTACTTCTTCTTTTACTCACACCGCATACATCTTCAGCACTTTTCACTACGTTGGTTTTAAATACCAACCATACATCATTCACACTTTCCTTATTTACATCACTCCAGCTTTTATCCAGCCGTTCGCTCAATTGCTTTTTATACATCTCTTTCGTATGCTGATCTTTCAATCTTTCCACTTTTATGCGTTCTAATTCTGTATACGACTCTTTGGCTCTGTGCCGCCAGTTTTTAAACATACCACCAACTCTTGATATCACCAAATAGTGGTCTGTGCCAATATCCGGTCCACGATAAGCCCTAGTGTCTACTATTTTCATTCTCATTCTTTCATCAACTATCACAAAATCTATCATGCTTCTTAACGTAACATGTCCATCGTTCTTACGCCACGTGTACATATGTATCATCTTGTGCTGAAACCACGTATTCATCACAGACAGACCCATCTCCACACATACATCTAATAAGTACACGCCATTGTCATTAACACTCTTATCACCAAACGTTCCAAGTACCTTTTCATACCCCTCACGCTTCACTCCAACCTTTGCATTAAAATCTCCAAGCATGACAATACGTTCATTCCACTTACGCAATAACACAACCTCTCTCATTTGTTCCCAAAATTCCTCTCTTACCGCCTTATTGTAGGAAGAGTCCGGAGCGCATACACCTATCAGGAATAGAGGTGTCAGACCTACTTTCATCCGGACCCACATAAGGCGCGGACTTACTCATGCAATTTATATTATCTGAAAAAGATTTTGATGGTTATAGCAAGTCCTGTATGTACTTAGGAAAGGTTAAACCTTAATCGCGTTTTTATTTGTAAACATGTCGATTGCTGACTTGAACAAAATATTAGTAATAACATGTGCACTATATAGTGGGTACTAATAGAATGATAATAATCAAACGTCAGTGGCTAATTTTACTTTGAACAAAATCTGAAATTTACTACATCTTTAATTGAAGCCTAGAGGTAAACTTAAGGCTTTAATATATATATATACAGTACATATTTTTGTATTTAATTAGCAAACTAAGGAGCTTTGCTCATTAAATAAAAAAATACTATCCTTATATAATAAATCTTCGGGTGATAATGGATAATTTTTGGTGTAGATTTGTTAGTTGGACAAAATGTTAACCAGTAATTGTAAAGTCATCAATGATTCATATCACGCTACTGTGTACTCTAAAAACCTTCAAATCAAGAGTTAATCACAATACAAGTATGACATGTTCGACAATCTAATGAGTCACTAGAGGAAGTTGTCATATCTAGATCAGTTACACTTTCTGGAAGCCGACCGACACAAAATGATAAAAAAATCATAGTAATTAGTAGTACTCCACCCCGGTCCCCGGGTCACTGCGCAGTTGTTGTGCGCAGTTACTACGATTATGCATACGCTTTATCTCAATAGTTTCGGATCGTTTTCAGAAGATACGATAGAAGCAGTTAATTAGGTCAGCAATACGATAAAACAATTGAACTCTAGTTATTATTTAGATCTTTAAAATTGGAACTTCTAGGCAATTTTTTACACTGGCGAGTTGTCAAACACTACAAAAAAAAATAAGACTGCGTTACTGGCCAGTGAGAATATTTTCTATGACTAACTTAGAGTAAAAAGTAATTGAAGTGATTGTCACTGGTCAGTTAGTTTAAAAGAAAAGAGTATGAATAACAGGTGTTGCGACCTATAATAAAAAGACAACTTGATGACCTCGACTCAGGCCTCCAAGTATGACACAAACCGCAGAAACTTTTAAGTATCACTAAATATTAACACCTTATCCTCCTTCTACGATGCTTCGCTGTCCAAAGCGTCATTCGTAAAATATTTCATTTATAGTTATAGTAATTTATCTTTGGATCTCATGTAATTTAAATTGTAAAGGAAGTTGGAATAAACGATTGACTTATCGTTCAAACCGCATTTTTGTATTTGAATAATTTTGATTCAATTTACTTAATTCAATACATAGTTTCGATGATAAAATTTATGGGAGTGAACAACAAAGTCCAACACAACAATCTCATGAATATTTAATTGCAACTTGATAAGACTCTGCCTCAAAACAAAAACCAGAATCGAGTTCAAGGACTATTCAAGAGTATTTTATGTACATAATACATGTTTACTTGCACAAATGTGAGTCAATGAGAAGGGGCGTCAGCGATCATTGTTTACATAGTGCACTAGTGCTGATAGTGCGACACTAACGCGTAATATGGATGAGATCACAGGAAAAGTTTAGGAAAATAAATAACACTGATTAGATTGAGGGGTCATGTTGAAATGTCAAACAATTATCAAGAAGAACTGTTGAACAATAATGGAATAAAACAAGAAACAATTAAGCTACGTTTATGTTCCCATTAATTATCTTCGGTTAAGCATTTATCGCGAATATGGCCGGGCGGCGCGGCGCATTGTTTTGATGCAGATTTGCATTAATGATCGGCGACAGGTCAAATTGTATTATATCATCTTTATATTCGAAACACCGATCACAATTGTTTTGGTTCACTGCTATGCTTTTGATCCACTTTAATGTGATCGATTTATGTGTTAACATGTTAATAAGACCAAGGTATAATTTGCTAATGTGATAGAATCTATCTATATATGAATATTCAAAAAAAAGCAAATGATTTTGTTCAAATCACAATTGGAAAACGTTTTTTAAGCTTGATTGATAATCAAAAAAAAATTGTGATGCCTCTAATAATTGGACCTTTAACGGACTAAACACGTTTGTTAACCAACCTATACACGTATACCTATTCCAATTCAAAGTCAATAATAACATTCGATAAGCTTACACAAATAACAATTCATGATGTACACAAACTCACCAGTACTATTGTCACATTTCAGCATGGAACGAAGCACAGTCAGCCAGCCTGCCGTTCCTGACGTCCCGCCTCGATGACGCTTACGAGACCTTGGAGGAGGGAGCGGCAGCGGAGATGCGGATAGCTGTGCCCGCAGTCATCATGAGAGGTCGAGTGAGGGAGGGGGTTCCTCCGCCCCTTTGCCCCGGCAGGTGCAGGGCGCCCCCAGCAGGACCAGTGTGTGCCTTCGACGCAGCTGGCACAGCAAGGACTTTTGCCACGCTATGCGAATTGGAAGAAGTATCATGCCGCGAGAGCACGTGTAAGTTTCCTTGCCTACCTTTTCTTACCATTGTTGGAAACACAACGCTAATATTCTGTCAAATCTGGACAGACCAGAAAGCGGATCACGGGCTCTAAGGCAAGCAGGCATGTTGGATGAAGACGGGGTAGTTCTAGAACAGTCCTCTATTAGATTCCGGAGACCGTAGTTAACACAGTCACTCTGAAAAAAGACTCTTTCATCATTAACTGTAGAACCTGCCAAGCTGCAGCCTCAGCTCATTAAAAAGATGGCTTGAGCACAGCAACAACAATCCTAAGCTTGCATACAAATTGCAGTGCTCGGAGCGGATGATTTTAGGACCGTTCTGGGCATTCTTCTGTCTGTTTCACTGCTAGAACTTTTAGGGAAATATCTGGTTTGGTGTCGTCATACGACACCTAAACGGAGTTCCATCCTTGTCACCAAAAATCGACCACTTATTTTAAGTTGGTCTGTCTGCCTAGCCATCATCCCATAAGCATTTATTTTATAATAGTAAACTCATATTCTGACCTTTCTTTTTCTGTTTCCAGATTACGCGGTCACAAGTTTGGGAGAATGCTGATGTGATATTCAGAAGTACGCAAAGTGCATTGGTTCTCGCATTAGTGTAAGCACCACGCCCGGACCATGTGTGGTCAAAAGGCCACCATGTAATGTTCAACCACATGTATTAACTATATTAATTAATAGTCATACGTATTTAGTATGTACCTGTCTTTTATCGTCCGGATTCTTTGTACCAATCGTGAGGAAACTTTTAGATTTTGTCCACAACGCATAAAGACAGTGCAAAGGCTTTAAAAACTTTAATTAGTTTAATGTCCGCCTCAAATATAAATTTTCATCAAACATTAATTTGACCTAATTGACTTTTAAAATATTGAAAAACCAAGTCTTGTTTTGCACTGGAAATCAAGTAATGAATCGACAATCAAGTAATCTTTACCTGCGTTTTTAACGTCCTTAAGTTTATGAACAATTAATAAGTTGGCAGATTCTTTTTAACACACGCAAACATTTTTTAAATAAATTAAAATGTGTATCAGTATGTACTTACGGTAAATCAATGCTAATTATAATAATTGCTAAATGATTTGGTATTGTTATAACGCATTAGACATCGTTTAATTTTAAAGTAACTGTTTACTTTAAAATAATTTAAGTTTAAGATGCAGCGTGTGCTTACGCTTTAAAATATTAAGTTTTTGTATTTTTAACTTTAATCACGTAGTTGAAAATAGTCATGAAAAATTTAGAGATTTATCAGAATTGGATATCCAGATACAGATTCATAAAATTAATAATAAATCAAAGAAAGGAAGAAACAATCAAATATGCTTGTTCTAATGCGATCTAAGGATGTTTCATATTTGAAATGTCCCACAACTTTTTGAATTATTCTTGAATATTCACCTCAAATATTTTATTTAAAAACTAATCACACGCAATTGGATTTATTTTAGTTACTTATTATATAAAATTAGACTTTGGTCAAAAAGTTCCTAAAATTCAAAATTAACGTGTATATTTAAGAAAATTAGTTTATAAGTACCTACGTAGATTTAAAATTAACGCCAAAGTCATGTTCAAATAAAAGTTTCAGTAACTGTACTAAGTTTAAGATTATCCTCTAAGTCGGTATTTCTATTTATTGTACAAAGTACGAATTATCATGACATGTATGGGCTGACTGTTTGGTCACCTCATCGTCATTTTAATAGACCAAATTTAGATTCAATAAAGATTTACTTCATAAAAGTTTGGTTTCATTTTTCATACATTTAATGGTATTGGCCGTTTTTCTCTTTCTTCTACTTTCTTGTTTTTCTTTAATATCTGGATACGTTGTTTTAAATTCTTGCAATATTGCTGTTTCAAAAGGCAGTAAATATTTGTAATACCTAAATTTATGTCTCTACATGTATCTCATCCTCAAAAGTAACATAGTTGCAAGCTTTATTTACTATCCAAGGCCTACAAGAAAATATTATACAGTGACCTGGAATTAAATTATGTGTTTAGTAATACGAAGTCCTATTGCTTTTACTTGATTGTATCAGGCGTTCCTTGACGGTACATACATATTAGTCCATCCCTTATATTTAAGTATCCTATTGCTATTATTTTCAAGCGCAATTTAAAACTCATTTTATTTTTATTCTATGGATATGGTATGGAAACTACGAAAGGTTAAGAATACATGGTGGGACAAGGATGTACAATCAGTAGTATCAGAGAAGAAGAAAGCGTGGTTAGATTGGTTGGCTGCCAGAGCAAATGAAAGAATAGGAAAGGCAACGAGTGATGACATAGATGAAGCAAGAAAGGAGTTTGTTAGGTGTAAAATAATAGTGAAAGAAATGGTTAAAAGGAAAAAGCGGCAAAGAAAGATGAGTTTGATAGTAGATTATCTGACGACTTTCGGAGAGACATTAAGTTTTTCTGGAAATCTGTTTGTGCAGTTCGAAGAAAAACTCAATCCTCAGAATACACAGCAATCAGAGACAAGAATGGAAAGATACTGAATGGTGAATCGTGTGTGCTGAAGAGATGGAAAGAGTATTTTGAAGGATTATTTGAAAGAACGACGACAGAGACATCAACAGGTGAAATGAATGATAATGATAGCAACGATGAAAGCGATATTGAAGGCACTGGCCAGTATGAAATTAGGTAAGGCTGCAGGGTATGATAGGATTACAGTCGAAATGCTGAAGGCTGGACAGGGCATCATAGTTAGTCAGCTGCAGCGTTTATTTAACTTGTGCTGGAGCACCGGCCGGGTACCTGATGACTGGGCCACAGCAGTAGTTGTGCCTCTTTTTAAAGGAAAAGGCTCGCAACAAGACTGCAAAAACCATAGAGGCATTAGCCTTCTCAGCATTTTTGGCAAATTGTTTGCGAAGGTACTGATTGAAAGAGTTATGAAAGTAACCGACAAGAAAATATGGGATGTACAAGCGGGATTCCGAAAGGGTATGGGGTGTACGGATCAAGTCTTTTCCTTGCGATGCATAGCCAAGAAATCTTTGGCCAAAGGTCAAAAGGTCTACTGCGCATTCGTGGATTTGGAAAAGACTTATGATAAAGTGGTGAGGAATGAAATGTGGTCGGTACTGTCGATGTATGGGGTTAACAGCAGCCTCATACGAGCTCTGAAATCCCTTTATGAGGATTCTAGAGCTTGTGTGAGGATAAACGGGGCATACACTGATTGGTTTACCATCAACACAGGTGTTAGACAGGGATGTGTAGCGTCGCCGTGGCTGTTCAACCTCTTCATGGACAGTTGTTTGCAAGATTTGAAACATAGTGATTGTGGATTAAGGATGAATGAGTTACTTGTCAAATGCCTCCTTTATGCTGATGATCAGGTTATGCTTGCGTCTTCAGCGGAGGTGTTGCAGGAGATGGTAACAATCATGCATGGTGCGTTAGAGAGGAAAGGAATGAAAGTGAATGTAAGTAAAACGAAAGTTATGGTTTTTGAAAAGGAGGAATGCGTTACGGCTTGTAATATTATGATCGATGGACAGCGAGTGGAGCAAGTGAATGAGTTTGTATATTTAGGTACGCTGTTTACAAGAGATGGTAAGAATGTAGAAGATATTGAATGAAAGAAGAGTTAATGCAGGTAATAGAGTGAATGGAGCTCTGAAGGCGTTTATGAATAGCCAAAACGTGTCCAAGAAGGCACGTTTGGCTGTTCATAGAGGGGTGTTAGTACCTACTCTTATGTATGGTAGTGATAGTTGGGTATGGCAGAAGAGTCATGAAAGTAGAATAAATGCTGTAGAAATGAGAGCATTGAGAAGTATGTGTGGTGTTTCTCTGACTGACAGAATAAAGAATTGTGTGATAAGAGAGTGTTGTGGGTTAAAAGAAGATATAGTGACAAGCATCGAGAAAGGTATGCTAAGATGGTTCAGGCACGTGGAGAGGATGGATGACGAAAGACTGACCAAGCAGATATATAAGGCAAGTGTGGAAGGGACAGAACGAAGGGGAAGACCTAGGCAGACGTTCTCTGACCAGATTGGAGACATCCTGAAAACAGGACAGGTGAGAAGTACCCTGAACAGAAGAGCATGCATGAGGAATCTGATGGGAGTGAATGAAGCAAGAGAGATATGTCAGGATCGTTGCAAATGGCGTTCCGTAGTCTCTGCCTACCTCTCCGGGAAACAGGCGTGAGTCTATGTATGTATGTTTATTTTTATTCATATTTTGTATTGAGACTTTCGACATAACCTTCGTTTACAATAAGTGTTTTTTGATTCAGATTCGGCATTTCAGAGTTTTCCAGGCTGTTATGTCATTTCTTGCGCTGAAACCATACTCTATGAGCAGGGGGTTTGGGGTTAAAAAGAGTTCTTGTGGAAAAATTAAAACAAACAATGGAAGGAAAGAGGAACCCACCACGCACCCTCGGATTGACCACCCCAACTATTGCAATAGAAAAAGGTTGACAATACCGAACTCCTCTAAAAGGATAAGGGATATAGAAATGGTATGGGTTCCAGGAAGATACCTGACTTGCAGTATCCCGCTGTATGCGCCGAGTATTCTTCGACACCTGTTTCGCCTCTGCACGAGACATCCTCAGGAGCGATGGGCAACGACTGGTCAGTCGTTGCCCATCCATTCCTATATTCATACCATTCCTATATCCCTTATCCTTTAAGAGGAGTTCGGTATTGTCAACCTTTTTCTATTGCAATAGTTGGGGTGGTCAATCCCCTCGGATTGTGCGTGGTGGGTTTCTCTTTCCTTCCATTAGGCTACCATGGAGTTCCGCCTAGTAACGCCTGATTCAATCAACTATATGAAAACAAACAAATATTTCAAGACAAAAGTAATAATTAATCAGCAAAAACGAAAACCAAACCTTACTCTTTTTACTTTTGGCACAGTAAGTAATATCAACTACGAACATGTTTATTTTATCTACGCTGAATCTAATCTAACCATACTGATAGCATCAATATTTTGCGGGGTATGAAGGGTGTTGTACTAGAAATTAAGAAAATTCTTCTGACCAATACATACCTACTGTGTGGAAAATTCCTTTCCCCTAACCACGAGAGAGTAGTATTTCAACAATTATGTAAATAGTTAGTGTGCACTATACAGTCTGTACACGGAAGCTCTGGAGGGAGTCCTTGCCTCATCTCTACCGAATGAAATTACAGAGGAGTTGTTTGAAGCTACACTACGTAGTCTTCGGTGGTTAGATAAATTCTAATATAATCTAGTGTATATACTCTTCTAACTTTTTCTTTCTTTAGTTTTACACCGTTCATTTTGAGTGCACTCGAATTCTTTCCTACACAGTTTGCAGTCTCCTGCGATTTTAATTACATACATTTTGTAATATTTAAATATATATGGTGTGATGGCTTTGCTCTTCTAAATATAATAAACCAATGCTCTTGCTGTTTGGTGCGGTACACTATCTTTTAGCGTAAAATTCGATGAGCAGTTCAGCAATCATCCTGTTTAAGGGAGTTAGGTCGCACTCGTAAATCGTTTGATGCTAATTAATTCTAAGAAGATAGTGAACTTTACACACTGGAAAATTCTATTTTTATTTTAGAAGAGCAGTGGCAGTTAATGCCTTTTAACGAATGCGTTATTGAAGATCTGATTTGTGTGCTCTGCATATGTCGATTGGGCGATGTAACCATGCTTCAAATATACCTCTGCTCTCCTTGATACTCCGCAAATGTTGAAAGTTTCATCATCAGCCTTTAGCAGTCCACTGCTAGACTAGGCCTCTCCCTTGGAAGGACGAATTGGCCTACTATACCACGCTGGCCAAACGGGTTGGTATTGGGTTTGCATCAAGTTTTCCTTCTCTTACAGTGTTGTTCTGTGCATAATATGCTCCCTCTGTCGGCTCTTACGACACCCATGGGATGATATGGGGTGGTGACATTCCGTATTCTTAATCCGTCACCACACGGACTAAGGTTTACCTTATAAATAAAATAATCAGTTTATCATCTGCCTCATACATCCTTCACGGTCGCTTCTCGAACCGTAATTATACAACAAAGTAAGCATATTATTTACGCCGTACACAAACACGCTTGTACAGGCGACAAGCAGTCTATGTCGTTGCAAGTAGGTCACGAAGCGACCTGACACCCGATCTAGGCGATGTCAATGTGAAGTAAACATAGATAATCCTGGTCAACGATAAACACAATACGTACCATACGATGTTAGATAGTCAATGTTTACATTGCTTTGACACGTTCCGCGTGATCAACAGTCACGTGTCAAAGTGTCAGGCTTGTTAATATGTTATGTTTAGTAGGTCGAAGGGTTATTATTATGTAGGCTTTTCAGCCATACGTTTGAAATTGCATTATTAGGTGTTTATACACCTCAATTCTCAAAATGCTGTTGGTGTGTTTTGCGACCTTTCGAAAGCATTCGATTGTGTCTGCCATGAGACGCTCTTGTGCAAGGTTAGACGGCGTCCAGGCTAAAGCATTGGATGTCATTAAGGTGACAGGATCCAATGTGTTGAAATAAATGGCTCAAAATCCAGTGGCTTACCTGTTGATTTAGGAGTGCCACAGGGCAGCATCCTAGGGCCTTTCTTGTTTCTTGTTTTACAGACTACAAACGATTTACATTTTTACTTGAGAAACATTTGTGACGTTGTACTGTTTGCTGACGTTACTTCTTTGATATTTAAAGTAGATAGAAATAAGGAATACCTCAACGAAATAAACAGTGCACTCATTCAAGTGACTAAATGGTTTAATGTAAACAATCTATTACTGAACGCCAAAAAAACAAAATGTGTTAAGTTTGCTCTGCCTAATGTCAGAAAAATTGTATAATCTATGGTCAGAAACCTTGGTCCTAACATAGTTTTAAATGACGATGTTCTCGAAATAACTGAATCGACATTACTTCTAGGATTAACACTTGATTCAAAGTTACAGTGGGGTGCGCACGTTACATATCTCTCAGCGAAACTTAGCTCAGCTGCTTATGCCGTTAAGAAGGTTCGTAGGTTGACCGATGTCGATACGGCTAGATTGGTGTATTTTAGTTATTTTCATAATGTTATGTCATATCATATATTGTTATGAGGTAGAGCAAAAATATTTTCTATATCAGCAATATAGAAAATATTTTTATATTGCAAAAACGGGCAGTTAGGGCATTTACCAGTTAAAGACAAGAGTCTCACTCAAAGAAAAATTTAAAGCTATTGGTACTTGGTACTACTTACTGTAGCGTCACAGTATATTTATGCCAGCGTTATGCATGTAAGACTAAATATAAATTCTTATAAAATGAATAGTGACATACACAATATCAAAAGTAGAAATAGACATAAATTATGTGTTCCGTATTTTCGTTTGCACAAAACGCATAGCTCTTTTATTGGGCTCAGTATACGCATATACAATAAAATACCGACGTATATTTTAGACTTGCCGTTGTTCGCTTTTGACTAGGTCAATAATTAAGTAGTTTTATTGTATAGTGTAGTTAATTACCATATTCTCATTTCATTCTATATTTTGCATTCATGTTCCACACTTTCAATATAACTTTGCGGAATTTTTAAATGTGGGTAAGTCGTGGTCGTGTGCTAACTAATAGATTATCAATTGCTTTGGTTTCATATACAGTTACTTTCTGCTACATTCACTACCACCATATATATATATGAAATAATTAAAAAGACGTAAGTGGAAGCTCCCAAAGCAAATATGGTGAAACAGGATGTTTCACCATATTTGCTTTGGGAGCTTACCAAATGAACATCATTTACTGCTTGAGTATGATATCAATAGTTACTAAAAAATTTACTAGTAGATATCTTACAATGTGAAACAGTTGCAGCTCCTTACAAAATAAAATGTCATCATCATCATCATTATCATCAGCCTTTAACAGTCCACTGCTGGACTAGGCCTCTCCTTTGAAAGGAGGAATTGGCCTACTATACCACGCTGGCCAAACAGGTTGGTATGGGTTTGTATCAAGTTTTCCTTCTCTTACAGTGTTGTTCTCTGCATAATATGCTCCCTCTGTCGACTTTTACGACACCCAAGGGATGATATGGGGTGGTGACATTCCGTATCAAATAAAATGTACAACCATTATATTTGATTAAAAAGAGTGGCAATGAGTTTTATTGCCCGTTCTTTCTCGTGGTTCTACCTATTGCATTGCGAACGTGGCAGTAAATGTAAATGAAGAATCATTAAGTAATTAAATAAATTTTGAAGTTCATAAGAAGCGTCACTTTGTGACCTAGATGAATAAATGATTTTGACTTTGACTTAAAATTTCCCTTAATGACTCGCTTTCCTTGGGAGTTGGATCTCAAATTAACAAATACAAACGTGTGGCATCAAAGTAAGCTTCCAGCCCGGCAAAAAATTATGGAATGCAGAATATTATATTGTTTATTTAAAAATATTAGACATATAATTAGTATAATCTTCAATCAGGTGAATCATCATCATCAGCCTTTAACAGTCCACTGCTGGACTAGGCCACTCCTTTGAAAGGAGGGATTGACCTAATATACCACGCTGGCCAAACGGGTTTGTATAGGGTTTGTATCAAGATTTCCTTCTCTTACTGTGCTGTTCTCTGCATAATATGCTCCATCGGTCGGCTCTTACAACACCCATGGGATGATATGGGGTGGTGACATTCCGTATTCTTAATCCGTCACCACACGAACAGGTGGATAGCATAAGCGTATCCACCTGATTGAAGCAAATAATAGATACGATTGTTAAGTATCTATTTGCTTTAATCATATCTGCTATTTAGCATATACCTAGACAATTTATTCCGAATTAAAGGAATATTCAAGACACCTGAAGACCTAATCCGGGTTTGCACACCAATAGATAGCATTCGAGTCGTTCGTCGATGGCAACATTTTGCCATACACTTTCTAAAAGCGTCTCCAGCGACCACAAGGTACTCATTGCTACTAAATACTGCAGTATTATTAAGTTCACATAAAAGTGCATTCTCAAAGAATACTAAAACATGTGTTCTAATCTAAAGAATTAAAGTTATTCCAGTATCAGCCTGACATCTTCAAAGTACCTTGAACCTTTAAACATATAAATCGCAGTAATTTCACATTCTTTCTTCCATGTCTACACAAAATAACTACAAAGTATGTCCTATTTAACTGAGAATACAGAGTAAATGCGAGCTTTATACTCCGACGTAACGCGAGAGCGCTTAGCCGAGAAAAACTACTTGACTATCTCAAAGGAACGCTAGGAAATGAGAGTGTGAGGAAAATATATCTAAGACTTTGCTTCAGAGTGCCAGCCACATGCTTCTATCAGCTTAATGCAGTGTGATAAAGTTATTGCGCGTCTTATCGTTGGAAACCGAATATTTTTAAGGATATTTTCCTTCCAAATTGGTAGCGGTATGGTGTTAATTTATTCTTACTCATACTTATTTGTAATAGGTTACTTCTTGAATTGGAATGCTGGTTTCTAGAACCTTAGCTTTTAATTATAATATTACTTCAAGCCTACAGCTTAATTTTCAATTGAACCACATTCAAAGTCAAAGTCAAAATCCTTTATTCATTTAAATCACAAAGTGACACTTATGAACGTCAAATTTAAAAAATAATTACATATAGCTTTTACATTTACTGCCACGTTCTCAAAGGCAAGGGCGTAGAACCATGAGAAAGAACGGGCAATAAAACTCAAGGTCACTCTTTTTCATCGCCAGGTTTTGCATAATACACAACAATTTCAATTTTGTAAGGTGCTGCAACTGTTACACTTTCTATGTCACTTTTTACTCTACTTTAATACTCAAGCATAATCTAGTAAAATTTTGATTTTCATTTAATTAGCCTCCCAAAAATAGACATGGTGAAACAGGAGCATCCACTTAGGTACATTAAGTACCTAATAATTTATTTTTTTCTCTGCAAAGTGTTAATGGTTAAGAAATTCTCAGCAGCAGCACGGGGTCTGGTAATGTGCCCGGTAAGACAATAGGCTCGCCCCTTATTACGTGGGACCTAAAAATTCGTGGCGAAATATGGGTGTAATATTACACCTCTGCCTACCCCTTCGGGGATACAGGCGTGAGTATATAAATAAAAAATAAATAAAAACATAGAACAATCTTATAATATCGTATAAATAAGAGAGACCCTGCACCCCAGTGTGGAAATTGAACCCTCCACCTTCATCATAGCAAACAGGGTCACTAACGACTATGCCAACAGGCACATTAGATTAAATACTAACCGAATTGATAGTTTTTTTAATGCAGGTATTATATAGTAATAGTATCCTAACTTAGGCAATATAAGAAAAGACTTTACTTGTATATTATGTTATTTTATTATAATGTTACATATTTCAATACACGATAACGTAATAGGCACGTAAAGTTACAACGTAAAAACCTCTACTTCAATCACAGCTTCTTTGATATTAGTTAGCAAAGTCAAAATATATTTTAGTAGAAAATGCAGTCAAATAAAAGCGCTTAGCATTATGTTCAGAGAGGCTACAGTTTCTCTTGAACTTAGGATAGACGGATACCATCTGAGCCGGCACACTCGCCTTTGCTGATCTTGCTCAGTGCTGGAAAGAGAAAATAAAGTTCATTAATACGCGAAATAATAATTACAATCACTATAGACCCCAAGAAGTGGAAGGAGTATACATCAATTAAACTTAAACAGCAAGAGACAATCTTCAGTATAATATATGAAACACTGAGAGAACATAACTACACTGGCGAGAAAAAAAATCGACTCACTTCATACTTTCGCACTCAAAGTGTTCTAATTTTAAAATTAAGACCTAAATCTTAATTTAGGTCTTTAATTCTTTAAGTTCTAGATGTTAGCTTTAAAAAAAATAACAATTACTACAGTGTTAACTTTTAGACATTGTCACAACTGTCGAGGAACAGTAACTGTATGATTTCGTACTCGTTAACTCAAACTACTACTATTCAAATTACTTTAATTTTGATAAAGATCCGACAAATCAATTTGTATCAAAAATTATATGAAATCTACAAACAGTTTTTGTATACCTCTATACAGTAGGTAAACTTAAATCAAAATGTGTTACAGAAAAAGCTTAATAGAATAAAGTTACATATTACTTTCATGTTGGGCTTGTAAGCTGAACATGAGTGGACTGAAGGCTGTATGGTCTTTTTCTTCCAGTCAGTCCTTTGTGATCCAGAGCAGAAATTATTACAGGCAATGCATTATAAAAAATATCAATAGTTGATTTATTATAAATATATCAAATAGAAGTATATAATAATAACAAGTATAGAGATAAATAATATAGAGCTACAGATAAATATTACTTATGATTAATTTCCAGTCCAGGGTCAAAGACCGTGCGTTTGCCAACGAATATTTTTAACACCTCTCCATTAGTCTACGTCTAGGGTTCAACGCTCCTCAGTTTCAACAAAACGGGCGATTTATAAAGCTGTCATACGACAAATAGATTACTAACGAAAAAGAACACAAACAATACACATTTTACCGTACGTACATTTAATGACTTAGTTTTTTTTGGATGTCCAAAATGAAAATAATCTTTAATTTCTGCTATCGAAATCATCATCAGACTTCTGCAGGACATACTTCTCCTAATTTGCGTTTTAGTATAAGTATCGAGTCAATAGCTGGATATGGTCTAACTACGAATATGGAACGCTGTGGCCAGACTCGGTTATAAGTTTATTACACACATAGTATGGAACTTGATAGAGCTCGCTGAGGTTTAAACATTTTCATTTGTTTATTCGTATTTCTGACGAAGTCGTTCTGTTGTAGACAAGAACCAGTCCTGTCTATAAAAGTACCTACATAATTTTTTAGCCTGAGGCCATAATCCTTTCAACAATAACACAACACGGGCTGTTAAATTCGGACAACTCACTGTCAGACAAATAGTTTACGGAGCCATAATAATATGAGTCACAATCCGGTCACCACAATGGTCCGCGTTATCGCTTACATCAGCATTCACGGGCCGCTGCACACACAGGTTTTATAACCAGAGTTGTTGCTCAATTTTATGTTTTTGTCATGGTGTGAATAATTGTGCTTTCCATTGCGATTCATTCAATTATGGTGGAGTTGTTTGACTATTTTTGGAAGGCATGTTTTGCAGTTGAGATCTCGCAACAGATATAGCCTGTTTTTTGTTTCCATAATATCCACCTTTGAAAAACTTTATTGTATTTTATTTCACCGGTTATTTCTCTTCACCTGCTTAATATATTACTAGAGTACCTAATTAAAATCTTTGGATAACATTATTTAAAAAATATTTGCAGAACATCCGTACCTACTAATACAGCGATTGTGAAACTTAACGTAGAAAAATCTTTAAAACTATATAGTTATTATAAATATTATATGATTTGAAAACGAATACATTGCTGCCAATATGAACACTAATCGCAGGGTTGCCGGGTGGTCTGCATCCTAGTATTTTTAGGCTAACCGTCTTTAAGCTGGCTTGATCCATCTCTAAATGAACAATAAATTACAGAAGCTATTAATAACTCTGATGATATAACCATTTATTACAATGATTCTATAAAGTGCTAATCAGCAATTCTCAGATTTGCTCATAATTTACACCTATTCAACATTACCAACAAAAGAATAATAAAGCATCTGTATCCAACTCTGTAGGCGTTTAGATATTCTATAATAATATAGTGAGTCAATCCCGGCAATAAATTAGCACATACCTACCTAACAATTAGACACAATATATGTATTATTAAATTTTAGAAGGAAAACAATGTTTGGAATGATTTTACTTCATAGCATTCTAGATTTTTTACATTGCTAGCCTTGAATTACATCATTTCCGCCGAGTGTTTAGTATGTGGGTTGAATATTTTGTTTTCAGCAAATTAATTTAACAGAACGTTTGCCTACTCTTGCCAATTAGAGCTTTACAAATTAGGTAATTTAAACTCATCCTTATATCGCTTGACCAAAATGCTCAAATTACCAAAAAAGTGATTGGTGGAATCTTTGTGTTAATTAGCTCAAATAATGCACAAATCCGATTTTTGATTCTGCCGGAATAATTATTTACAAATGACACTAGTATTAGGTATAAGTACCTAATTACCTAATAGTGATCATGCATTCTGTTGACTTAAAAATGGAATAAAAAGTGGGTGTTGCCTCTTTGCTGAGTTATCTACTTTCCTAAAAGGAAATGAAGAACTTAGGAGCACTAGAGAGAAGGGTAACTAACGACTACTCCGAAAAAGCAACAGTTGACCAAATTCTCAAGTGCTGGCGAGGAACGATAGCAGACCGAATTCGCAAGTTCTAACCTATTACTTACGAATTATCCAAACGCCTATGACTTTTATACAAAAAGACCTTTAATAAATGTCAGCCAAGAAAGCTTTTGCTACTCTAACCTCATTTGTAAGAGTTTGTAAATCATATGTATAGTAATGTATGCGATCTAAGGGTGTGCAAAGTAGGTGCCGTACAAGATGTCTCCGTTCACCGGCAATCTATCATACCATCTAATAGAGTAGAGCTCGCGAAAACCTGCGCCAATACTTACTATCTTTATGTTCACAGTTGTAGTTGTTCATGACGCACTCATTGCCGAAGGACTTGGGCTTCTCTCCCTGCTTGCCGGCGCACACGGGGTCGACCGGCAGTGAGGTGCAGTCGTGCATGCAAGCCTTCTTGCGCGCCGCTTCAGCCTTCACTTGCTTCAGATCTGGCTTGTCGGGCCGGCAAGATACCGCCACTATCACCAACGCTGAAAATTGAGCAGACATCTTATGTAAACTTTTACATGAGGCCAGAAAATTCGTCTACTAATTTGGTTTCTGACTCCCATGCTGCAACAAAGAATTATTGAAAAACTAGAGGATGCCCGTTGATACGCCAGCACATTTTTTTTTTTTTAATTTATCCGCTGGGAAATCTGCCCAATCCCGAGGGTATTTCGGGCAATCCCTACATAGTGCACTCGTACGATTCTCAATTAACATACACACCAAATTTCAGCTTCGTGCGCCGAATAGTTTTGGCTGTGAGTTGTCAGTCAGTCAGTAACGCAAGAATTTTATTTATACAGAAGATAAACGATCTATTATGTCTAACCCAGCGATCAAAAGCGGATTTTCACAACTGGTCACAACACATGCGTTAGGGCTAAAATAATTAAGCGATCTAAACTAGCATTGTCCAAAAAATCTATTGTTTGAGGAAAGAAACGTGGGTCCGGAACATATACGGCAACTAACGTATGAAATAAAACACAAGAGGCTTTGGTCGCCGGTGACTCGGTGCCGATTTTTTGCGTTTTAGGTCAGTCTGCATGCCAGCAAATTTATGAGTAGCCACACTGCGAATCTTTCACATTTCGGGCTAGCATCCCATCTATGCACTGTTTTTCAAACTTGCCTTCTTTCAGCATTAGTCGCATTTTTCTGACAGTATATATTTTCGTATAGGTACTTACATAGGAAATGCTTTTTGATTATTTTTCTGCAATAGGGTATTTGACTAAAAAAATCGAATTAGTCCGTCAGTTAGATTATCGAAAAATATTGGATACGTATTTTTTGTTATATCAAATCAGTAAAAAATTACAAAGATAAAACGCAACAAAGATGGAGAAACGCCTAAGAGTGGGGGCTTGTAACGTCACTTGCCAGTAAAAAGTGTACTGGCAAGTGACGTCACACGAGTTTTCAGCGAAGTTTGTCGTCTTCATTTTTAGGGTTCCGTACCTAAAAGGTAAAAAACGGAACCCTATTACTAAGCCTCCGCTGTCTGTCTGTCTGTCTGTCTGTCCGTCTGTCCGTCTGTCCGTCTGTCCGTCTGTCCGTCTGTCCGTCTGTCACCAGGCTGTATCTCATAAACCATGATAGCTAGAAAGCTGAAATTTTCACAAATTATGTATTTCGGTTGCCGCTCTAACAACAAATACTAAAAATAAAAAAATGAAAATATTGGGGGGTCCCATACAAAAAACGTAATTTTTAAGCAATTTGTTACTCGATCTTAATAAACAGGTAGAAACTTATAAAGTATTTAAGTATACATACAACGAACGTGATTTTCTTTTATTGATGATGGTACGGAACCCTAATTATAATAAATAAACCCCAATGTTTTGTTTACGTGACTAAAGAAAATATACATGTCCAATATTTTTTGGAAATCTATCTGACGGACTAATTCGATTTTTTTAGTCAAATACCCTATTCTAGATATTATTTAAAAATTCGTGTTTTAGAATCCTCAATAATTTTTTGACAGTAGGTAGGTACCTATTCCTTATACTACCGTTCTTTAGCAGTACCATTCTGGTCGTGGAGGATTAATTGGCCAACCCTATAACCTCATTACCATCTTTGGTACTTCGATCATCGCAGGTTTGAATGTCACAGTGCCGTAACATACTCGATCACAACAGCATATATATATATAATACGAATGACATTCATCTTTAAGGAAAATAAATAGAATGCCATTTAAACGCACTGCCTTTCTAAGAACAAGGCGTTTAATATTCGTCTCGCTTGAAGTTCAAGTGTAAAACTACATCTAAATTACTAAATGTGTTGAATAGATTTGTATGTAATTCACGAAACAACCTATGTAGCTATGTAGCAGCTAAACGTGTTGTTATTAAATTGAAATGTATAATTTTTTTTTGTTTCCGATTGCATGAATGTATGCATGACAGATTTATGAAAATTTGTCATAAATTAATATTTGAGAATTCTATAACCTGAATTTGTAAATAAAAGAGTAGATGAAATGACAATGGGAAATGCTCTTCCTTTGTATATGGCTACTTCTTAGCTTAATTTGACAGAGAGGTAGTTAAGTAGTTCAAATGGCTTAATCTCTCGTTTATGGAGCCATCATATCTATTTATTATTATAATAATAACCCAGTGCCGTGTGGTTGACGGCATAGAATACAAGTGTCACCACCCCCTATCTTCTCGTGGGTGTCGTAAGAGGCGACTAAGGGATAACACGATGCAAATACCATCTTTGCGTAGAGACGGAAAACTCGACATCAAACCCTATACGACTGCCTCGTTGGTCTCGCGGCATAAATGTGCACGTGGGATCGGGAGGTCCCGGGTTCGATTCCTGGGTCGGGCAGTGTTATTGGGTTTTTCTGTCACGAAATTCTCAGTAGCAGCACGGAGTCTGGAAATGTGCCCGGTACGGCAATAGGCTCGCCCCTTATTACGTGGGACTAAAGTATATCTGGCGAAAAGTGGGTGTAGAAATACACCTCTGCCTACCCCTTCGGGGATAAAAGGCGTGACGATATGTATGTATGTATGTAATAACCCAGTGAAGATAAATAATAAAAGCCAATTAACTATAATATTAACAAACAATATAACTTGTATGAAATATAACGGAACTTTCCTTGAAGAGATATTTGTTTTGTTCCATTTTTATCTCAAAGCTAAATATTAAACACTACTCGACACTGAGGTCAATGAAACATAAACAACTTAAAGACTTAATCTGTAAATTGCACGTACGTAAATGGTCTCATATTACAAGGTACCTAACAAACGGAAGCAAAGATCTCATCATGTAATCAAGCCAAAGGATCTCCTACGCGCTTGCGCAGTTCTGACTTCATCTGACCTTAACAAAGAACATTAAGGTCGTGAAATACTCATCTAGGTAATAACAGGAAGAGGGACCACTTTGTACACATCAGCACCGGTTCTCGTTAGTACTGCGATACTCATGAGTAGGTACTCATGACGCATTCCCTCCTTCAAATAGTCGCTTTTCGAATGTAAAGTTACTGTAAAGTTTGGACATCCATTTGTAAGCCAAATATTGGTACTACAATATCCATAGCAAATATGTTCCTTATAATAAACTCGTATCGTATTCAATATTAATAAATAAAGACTGGCATATCATGGAGATCAAAGAAACATAATGATGTCTTTACAAGTTTTTTAAATAGCGATTATTAAAAAAATCCACAATTGGATTCATAACTGGTTTTCAAGTAATTCCCGCAGCCTTTATCATAACATAAATTATCAAAATTATCATAATTAGTATATTAGGAAAAAAATTACAAAGGCACTGGTAAAATGTTGAGGAAAAACCACTATGTTGGCTAAATTATGCGTCATGCGAATATATATTAGTTTGATCGTCACCTGTGTTATAAAGTCAGTTCCAAGACCTGTCTAAGGTGCTTGAGAATACACCTACTGTCCAAACTTTACTATCATTATCTAACTTGTATTCTGTTTTAAAAAGACTTACCAAAAACAAACAATGTTGACGCCTTCATTATATTTTTATCACAAATCTGTGCACTTCGAGCTCTCTACGTGAACTGGTAACAAAGAGGGCAGGCCGATTCTCTTTATAAGATCACAAGGGGGGAGCTAGTGAATGACCATGAATGATGCAGAATTAAGGCTTTGTTTACATTACCTGTCCATCACGTTTGTCGCACTAACTTTTACAGTAGAACCAGCAATGAAATACGTGTTCAACCAAATTGTCGTGATTATTTCCAGGTCAACATGTTCATTTTGCATACATGTAAGCTCATTGTTTGACAGGGACAGTTAACTATTGTCACGTTTGTGATGATGTTATCTGATACAGACGTTAATTTATGTATGCTGTAAAGCTCGTGCCAGAATCTTCCATTCAGACTCGTTATAAAAATTGTTTTTGAAAATCCCGTTACCCACTGTAGGTACATCCTGCATCCCAAAATTCTCAAATATGTATAATCGCATGTTATAAACGCGAACGTTTGTGACTTTGAATGTTTTTGATATTTGTAACACTTTCACAAATACCCATTCAGTAGAAACGTACTTTGATAAAACTTACAGAAATATTGTTTTCACGTCAGAGTTACACGTAGGCTCATAGGCACAAATTGCAAAGATTGTTATTGGACACAAAACTGCATGGCTATTTTATTTTCCTGTTTTATTTAATAGGAGGCAAACGAGTTAAACATACGGTTATCTTGATGGCAAGTTATTATGACCGACCATGGAGACACGCATCACCAGAGGACAACACAAGAGCGTTGCCAGTCTTTACAAAAGGCGTAAACACTTTTCTTAACGGTTTGAAAGTCTTATTGGTCCGTAAATATCGCAGACGGCAGATCCTTCCACACTTGTTGGGTGTGCGAGGTAGAAAACTTCTGGTGAAACGCACAGTTGTAGATTGAGATTGTTAATGGGTATAGAATTTCTGTCGTGTAGGGTGATGGCGAAATAAAATTGTAGGAATCAGTAGGAATAATTCCTCTGTGAACGCGTAACGATAATTAGCAATTAAATTTGCGCATAAAATAGAAAAGCCATTGGTCGTGGGTTTGAACCCTAGACCCTCGTAGCAAATCGGTTTTTTCTCCACTAATTTATTCATTAAGTTATTTACACATGACAGAAGCTAGTGCATTTTGAAGCAAACATACAGGGTGTAAAAAACCCTTAACGAAAACTGAAATCCCGTATTGTACCAATCATTATGAAAATTATTTACTTCGGTACCATACCTAGGAAGTTACTGGTTCGGGAGATATTGAGGCTCAACGTCACTATACAATTTTCTTTTTTTTTCTAATTACGTATAAATTCGATATATGTACCCTGCCAATGTCTTCTATAGATGTCGTACACTTTTAATTACGGCTTAAAAAATGTGTCAACTTACAAAAAATCGTTTCCCAGGTTTTATTTTTGCATAGTATGACTTGGCATGATGTCCAAAACGAGTAGACTTCTGTCTGGTGACGGGTCTTGTGACAGCCTGTATATATGCAATGGATTTTATAATGTTATCAATAAGTAATCAATTATATAATGTATTTTAATTAATTTCCAATGATAAATATTATAAGACAAACACAAGTTATTACTTAGGTACCTATTACCTGTTTCGTTCTCAAATGATTTGCATATGACAATGGATTGTAAGGAATATAAGTTATAACTATTTAGAGTAGTAGAGGCTAGCTAAATAGGCACAGTTAATACTAGAAAATCCGTCACATATTTATCTTGCTAATATTTTTATTACAGGTAAACAATTTTATAGTACATACATGTACATGTACATACATGTACAAATGTACATACATATATAGACTCACGCCTGTTTCCCAGAAGGGGTAGACAGAGGCATATTAAACGCCCACTTTTCGCCAGTGTTTTGATCCCACGTAATAGGTGGCGAGCCTATTGCCGCTTATCGGGATATTTTGTTTGCCAGAGCCTCGTTCGTTGATCGGCAGGTGCACCACTTGCAGGTGAGGTTGGCTTGGGACCCTAAGTTCTTGGTGGGAACCCTATGCACCCTCTTGGTGGGAACCCTATGCACCCAATATACCCAATGCAATTTTATAGAATAAGGAAAAATATAAAAAAGTGGTCAAGTAAATGAATTATTCAATTCTATTTTCGTTGGGTTGTTTGGTTTAGGTATGTTTCTGAGGTATGTAATTCTTTTTGATAAGTATGAAATTAAAATATCTAAAGAATCATTTTGTAATGTAGAACAAGTCCCGAATCCTACAATAAGAAGTGCTTGAAGAACATAGCTATCTAATTTCTTAGATATGTTACTTTTTTAATGTTTTATTTGTTATCTACTATTTAGGTAAGCATGCCTAAATAGTAGATAATAGATGGGTTAGCTTTTAACCACGATAACAGCAGTTATCGTGGTTAAAAGCTAACCCACAGCAAGTAGGTAGGTATGTAGATAGTATGTTAAAGCACTGTACAGAATAATTATTATTGATAACACATCTTCAAAACCGCACATACTAGATATAAATATGAGATTACAGAATGCGTCGTGTTATTGAGAGCACAGTAAAGTGGATAGGGTCAATCATGGAAGGAGGTTAGATAGAAAAGCAATGTGTGTAAATGCTAATGATATAAAAACTAGTGTCTGTTGGTGAGATAACCTCCTTATTAGAATTCAATAGAATACCCGCAGCTACGCCCACCTATTTTATTTTAATTAAGCCGTTTCTTCCCGATCCCGTGAGGATTTCGAGAAATCCTTCCTTAGCGTACCCCTACCTACGGTTCCCAAGGAACAAACATGCCATAGCTTCTTACGCCTTATGTGTATAATAATCCTTTAATACTCTGCTTAGTGTATGCTGTGTGATGTCTGTCAGTCAGAAAGTAACGCAAGAATTTTATAGGTATATGCAGATAGAAGTAATTGACTAAAAGAGTACCCGACATAGGTATCTCCTAGCACGCTATACCGCAAAATATATGACCCTCACGCTCTCGCTTTGTGGATTAGCCAGCGTACGCTGCGTTATAAGGAGTCTGTACCTCTGAATAAACTGAAACTAGTCTAAACCATGGTATATCGCTATCCTATATTTGGGTTGCGAGGGTCAGACAGGCAGTCGCTCTGTGGAAAGCTTCCCGAAATTCCTACGGCATTAGGCAAAAACAAAAAAAAAAATAAAGTGTGCGTGTATAGCTGCGAGCATCCTTTAGTAGGCTATACAACTTCGCGCTGCCTATTTTTAATAGGCAGCGCGAAGTTAGAAAACGATCTGTTTCCTACCTAGAAAAATAGGCAGAAAATAGATCTGCGTCACTCACTGCATGATTACAAAATGCCTCGCGCCCGCCTTAAAAGACGAAAAAGCTTGTTAAGAACACTGCTGCCACAAATAACACCCCAAAGTTGGCAAGAGAGCAACTATGGGCCACTAAATACCCGGCCTCCCTCAAACTTCCCACAAGCAAAGGTCATAACTTGCAATGGTCGACTTGGAGATCGCTTAATCGTTTGCGAATTCAGGTCGGTCGCTGTAGGGAAAACATGGCATTTGGCAAGATGGAGATTCATAGACCGCTCACAGGTACACTGCGCCTGCGGAGCCTCATCACAATGCATGGCGCATTTGCTTTCATGCCCTCTTTGCCCATCTACCTGCAGTAAACGAGATCTTAAAGTAGCCTCAAACAATGCCGTTATCGTAGCCAAGTTTTGGGAACAGAATATCTGAACCAGTGACACGATGAAGAAGGAGACTTCGCGCTATAAGCCACGGATGCGGGGCAGTAGTCGTAAATAACGCAAGTATAACTGCGGTAAAAATACTTTAAAATCTTTTCAAAATTCAAATCCTGCATATTATAATACCTATTGTTTAGTATGTTAGAGTACTAAAGCAAATGTTTTATAAATGCAACCAGAGTTGACGATTTCTTCCCTTGCATCAAAAAACCAGTAAGTTTGATGCAGTTTTAAAAGTTTCGTACTTTGATTTTCCAGCTTTAGGACATAGACACTTGGTTTGAAATATTCATTGAAAATATCTTCAAATTCAACAATTGAATTCAACAAATGACAATTGAAAAAAATTTGCAACGATCCTGACATACCTCTTGTACGGGCAACGTACACTTCTTGATAATTGATAGATAGAAATGATAGATGGTATAACTTGAACAGTTATTTATTGGTAACCGCAAAGTATAAACTTGATAAACTATGCTAAATTATGATTAAATGATTGATACGTTAAAATGCTTATGAGTACACGATACGCTTGCTGAAAGTGAACTGATTTTATAGATGTTACAAATTGTCACGTTTGGCGTAAAATGCTGACCGCGGCAACTGTACGGTCGTTGGCCCGTACATGTTCCCGGGGGACAAAAGGTGAGAAATGGTTTGATGAAAGAGGTGCATGTAAAATGATTGTATGTAATGCATGTATGATTACAAGGATGATCCACTTGGTCCTTATAGACTAAAGTTGATAAACTTATAGTCTCTAATGATCCTAGTAGGCACGCAACACTACACAGTTTGTTCACTCACTTTGAACACAGATTTTTTCACAAAAGGCGACGTGCCTCTATCTTGTTTATGTTTACGCGCACTATTTGCTCTACGGAAGCCTAGCACTTTACACTGGCACTGATCATCGTCACTGATAGTAGATGACGCCCTGCAGGCCGGGGCCGGCGCGGTCTCCCGCGCTGGCTCGCTGCTGCTGCGTGGCGGCGCGGGTGGCGCAGGTAGCGCACGTCCGCGCCACGCCAGCCACCCGACGCGACGCCACCGCCAAGTACCGCGACAACACCCACCACTATGTATATAGCTGTATAGTGATGGATATCGTGATACGAGATGCTCTCCACCGGTGTGCGGTTTTCCTTCAAAATGCGAATCTTATCGTGTATTTCCCTCAGTTCATTTTGTGTCTCTGACAGATTCACAGTTTCTATAGGAGTCGTCATAGAAAAGTTGATGATATGGTTGATCGGTGGTATATACCCAAGGTTGGTAATATATGCCGAAATGTTGATATCACTGCTCATATCCTTGTGCGAGTAGAGCGTGAAGTTCTTTGTTTTTATCATACAGCCTTGACCGAGGTTAATGATTCCTGACCGGCTCAGCTGTTGAGTGGTAACTTGATCGTCGCATAATATTCGCACCTGACACCCATTACAGCAAAAGTAAATAAATGAATTAGCATTGTTCATTCTAATCCATTCATTATTACATGAATTTATTTTCGTGACACATTGATTTGTTTGATGATTCACCTCGCACAGGTCATTGTCGCTAATAAGGTGGTTGATAGGATTTTGTATACGACATAAGGAAAATTTGGCACAAGATACACACTGCTGTAAATCCATTTCCGTCAAGGTCATGAAAATATCTTTCTGGAAATTGATACCAACGTACTCGGATTTCGGTACAATGCTGATTTTGCTGTTTCCTGATTGTTGCGGTATAGGTATCAACCTATAAATTTCTAAGTTGTTTTGACTAACTAAAGGTACCTTGATTTCAAAAAGACAGTATTTTGCAGATGCTCTTGTTTTAAGTGTCAGCTATTGATAGATACTTTTCATATCGTTCTGCACATCATCAATCGGCAGAGAGAACTCCTTGGGCAGCTGACTTGCGATTCTGCTTAGTTCGCCTTTTAGTTGTTCCGGTGACAGCAAATGCGGGTTAAATCGACCATGATATACGTCGATTATAGTGTCTGATAACATGTCTTGTATGTTTTTCAGATTCTGTAACATATTATTGGCGATAACAGCGGTAAATGTGAACATGTTTAAATCAAAATTGTTTTGAATTTCTTTCTGAAAGTTTTTTGTGGTATTGTCTAAGTTCAATAGATGCTGGTTGATTGCTTTATGCTGTTTGTCAATCAAACTAGTAGTTCTCTTCAAGATATCATACTCTGACTCGATGATGGAAGTCTGATTGCGCCATAATGATGCCATATGCCCTTGATCATCTTTGATAAGTTGAATATCTCTTTGATATTGCTCCGCGAAATGTTGATCTAATACGCCGAATAGGCTGTTGGCGATGTAACCGACACCGTTGATAAGCCCCCGGCGCTGTCGCGTGCGAGAATGCTGACTCAGGAGCATATGGTTATAATATTGAAGTTCATTATATCCGTGCTGTAATTGTAATAACGCTACATCGCATCGGATAGTTTTGTTTATTTTTGTACATTGGTCGTCCAAGTACTGTATGTATTTATTTAGAGCCAAAAATCCTTGTTGATATGGTTGCATGTCGTAATAGGCTAATATCTTCCACTCGTCTCTTACGAGTCGCATATCGGTAACTTTGTCAAAATAAACATATTTATCCTTGATTTCCGTTAGGTTGTATGCACTTGATGCACCTGATATAATGGTCATAAAAAATAATAATGCCATGACGACAGAATTGAACGATAAACGACGCTTCGACGACGTAGCATGTTCCTGCGTTTGTTGGTGATTTGGTTTGTGAACTTGCTCTTCACTGTGTGTTGGTAAAATGGATAGCTTGATGATAGGTCTCATGATGAACCCATTTTTCGTCTTGAGTGTTACGACTCTGACGTAACCGTCAGCTCCGGGGTGCAGCTCCGTGACTCTGCCCATAATCCATTTCCCTGCTGGTAAGTTGTCGTCATGAATAAGTACGACGTCATCCATCTTGATATTTTCTTGCTGCTTTCTCCACTTACTCCGGGATGTTAACTGGTCGAGGTATTCATTGCGCCATTTCTTCCACGTGTCTTGGAATATTTTTTGCGTCAAGTACCATCGCGTTCGAAGATCTCTTTCTGTGTCCATGATAGTTAACCCAGCCCCTCCTGTTAGAAAATGTGCTGGTGTGAGGTAGTCTAAATCATCCGGGTCTTCCGATAATGGACAAAGTGGTCGCGAATTGAGACATGCTTCCAATTGCGTTAAAAGCGTAGAGAACTCTTCGAATGTTAAATTTTGCTCGCCTATGACTCGCTTAAGGTGGTATTTTAAACTCTTCACAGCTGCTTCCCAAAGGCCTCCTGCTGACGGCCACGATGGAGCGTTAAAGTGCCACTGAATTTCCATCTCAGTGACTACTTTAAGCAAATCTTGATTATTGATCTGCAGCTGCTCGAGCTCGTTTTGAAGGACGTTATTTGCTCCTAAGAAGTTGGTGCCGTTGTCACTGTAAATGTGACAAGGCGTTCCTCTTCGGGCTGCCATTCTACGCAAAGCTGCTATAAAAGAAGATGTTGTCAGGTCCGACACAAGTTCTAGGTGCACGGCCTTGGTTGCCATGCACACGAATACTGCTACATAGCCCTTCGTGGTCTTGATCCCACGGCCCTTGTTGGCTTTAACAGTGACGTATCCTGTGAAGTCCACGCCTGTATGGTAGAAAGCTCGTGGCGATGGATTGCACCTTGCTTGCGGCAAATCACCCATAAGCTGTTGCAATTTGTAAGGGCTATGACGTCGACAAATGACGCATTTACGCAATTGTTTCTTGACAGTGCACATTCCACCTATAACCCAATACTTGTGTCTTATAAATGCTAGACACAATCTTGCTCCACCATGATATGTCATCTTGTGCGCATAATCAATGATGAGTTCGGCCAATCTGCCATTTGATATTATAATGGGAGTTTTGCGATCTTCATTTATAAGCGCGTGCCTTAATCGACACGTAAAAGACCTTGATTGTCCAGGAAAGGATGTAAATTAATAATCTTGCTCTTATTAGGTATATTCTTTCCATCCTGAAGACTGCAAATTTCACTCCTAAATTCTGCTTGCTGATGATTTTTCATTATAATAATAGTTGCTTGCTTGATTTCTTGCTAAGTTAAATAGTTGATATTACCTACACGTTGTTTTGTAATAAATCGACGCAACCAGGCTACAACGCGTATTATAAACATAAAACTGCTGAATCTAGTTATCAATGTTGTTATAATATCGCTATCTTTGTCTTGCTTGGCGACAACGTTGACTTGTTTTGTTGATTTTTTCACCTCTTGATCGGTAAAATATTTCGGTCGATCTACGTCGCATCCGATGGTCCCCTGTAGCCAACTGGGACCTTGCCACCAAAGTGTATGTTCCCTGAGCTGTGTTGCTGACATGCCTCTGCTACCACAGTCTGGATGTTCTCACTGGATTTGACGTATCTCCATAATTCCGTAGGTATAACTTCCCTGATCTGCTTGACTCGATTCTGTACAAACGGTTTCCACCTGCCGGGATCACCATTTAACCATCCTAGCACCACCATCGAATCAACCCAGCAAAAGGATTTGATGTTGTAGTTACTGAAGCAGTTTTTAATCTTAGTCATCAATCTTGATAGTAAGTGTGCGCCCATTAACTCCAACCTAGGTAGGGAAACATTCTTGCTGACTGGGACTAATTTGGCCTTTCCTGCTACTAAATGTATTTTATAATCTGCTCCTGATCCGGTGATCCTGCAATAGACGACGCACGCGTATGCCTTAGTCGAAGCATCGCAGAATCCATGTAATTCGATTTCTTGATTTTTTCGAATGCCTAACCATCTTGGTATTTGATAATGTTTTATGCTATCGATATCTGCTATGCTTTTGACCCAAACTTGCTTGATATTTTCGGGTAACTTGTCATTCCACTGTAGGTCAGCTTGCCAGACCGATTGAAATATAATTTTCAAATTTGTTGTCAGGGAAAATAGCCACCCTAATGGGTCAAATAACTTAGAAATATCAGAAAGCATTGATCGTTTAGTAGGATTAAGAATATTTGGCTTTATTTTCGGCACAAAAAGAAAAGCATCTTGTTTGCAGTCCCAACGAAGCCCTAAGGTTTTTATTGACTCTGCGTTAATAAAGTTATAGCCTTCTTGCTCAGGCTGATCCGGACTGATTTCTTCAAGCAATTCTGAGCAGTTAGAGGCCCATTTTCTTAGATTAAAGCCACCAGATCTTAAGATATCGGAAAGCTCTTTTTGTAAGAGCTTTGCTGAGGGAATACAGTGTGTTCCGTAAAGTAAATCATCACAGTAAAAAGCTTCCCGCAACGCGGTGATAGCTTCACTGCCCGGATATTGATCTTGCTCATCTTTTGCTAATTGCTGCAGTGTCATCATGGCCAGATACGGTGAAGGTTTTAAACCGAACGTTACGGTGGTCAACTGATATTCCTTTAGTGGATGTTTAGGGGAATCTCTCCATATAATTTTCTGCAGCTTTTGATCTTCTTCAGCTACCCAAATCTGCCGGAACATTTTCTCAATATCCGCTGTGAAGCCATACTGATACTGACGCCATTTTAAAATAAGGGATTGGAGATCCTTTTGTAAATTCGGACCCCGTGCCATGATATCATTTAAGCTTGAACCCCTTGAAGTTTTAGATGACGCGTTAAACACAACTCGCAACTTCGTAGTTGCAGAGTCAGCTCGTAAAACACAATGGTGCGGTAGGTAACAATCGGGTCGTATGTTATTTGATGCAAGTTTCATATGACCGAGTGCAATGTACTCGTCTATAAATAACTTATAATCTTTTGCTAAATTTTTATTTCTTGTCAATCTACGTTCCAATTGATGATACTGGGCAATAGCTATAGATTTTGATGCTCCTAACTGTTTCTCGTATTCTTGCTTGAGAGGGAGGCGTACTTCGTACCGGCCGTCTTGCTTACGTACCGTTGTATTCTCAAAGAAAGTAACGCATTGCTTATCTTCTGCTGATAAAACCGCATCTTCGGCGATATCTTCAATTTGCCAGAAACGTTGGATGTCGTCCATATCGCTCACGATAACGTAACATTGGCGACTTTGCGTTGTCCCGATACTGCCGCAAACGATCCAACCTAGTTGAGTCCGTTGCGCGATCGGCATAGATGGATTGCTACCCTTGCGCAGACCGTCTAAAATAATTGCAGGGAAAACGTCCGAACCTAAAACTAAGTCAACAGGACGACTAATGTTAAAATCGTTATCCGCTAGTTGTAATCCTTGTAGATGTGGCCAATCCTGCTTGATGATTGTACAACCTGGCAGATTCTTGACTATTTTGTTCATGATGTAAGCTTTCACATTGAATTCGAAGTCCCTGTTGTAAATAGAGGAACAATTCAGTGTGATAATTCCTTTGCAGCTACTCTCTTTCTCGCCTACTCCTGAAATAATACCCTTACATCTCTTTCTAGAAAGCTGTAAACTCTGTGCGGCGTTTTCTGTTATTAAAGTCATCTGAGAACACTGATCTACTAAAGCACGCATTTTATGATAAGTGCCGAATCGATCTTGCACATTGACAATAGCCGTAGTGATGAGTACTTCAGATGATGCCTGGTTCCGTGAAACATACGAGTTCCCGCGGGGCATTTCAGAAGTCGAGGGCTTGCTTTTTACAGAGTTTGTTGAACTCGCGTAAACTGTGTGCAAGATAGTATTGTGCTGTCCATTGCACTCACGGCACGTTTTGCTTGAAAAGCAATTCTTTCCTTGATGGTCGAATAAACAATTTTTGCATAAATTGAGTTTCGAAATTGTTCGTCGTTTCTCATCCGATGACATACTTAGAAATTGCTGACAATAATAAATTCCATGCTCTTCGCTACAAATTGGACACAAAATGTTACTTTTTTGTGAAATTAATTTCTTATTTTGATTTAATGATTTTGATGAAACTTGATTGGTTGCGAAAGCTTTGTAATTATGCGATTTTCCCAGCTTCTGCACCCCTGTTGGTGGTAAGCTGTTTGACTTGAGTGCAAGTTCTTGTTTCTTGCGTGTAGCTGAAGATTCCATAGTGGTAAACCTGTTCTCTAAAAATTCCAAAAATTCTTTCAAGTCTGGTATTTCTCGAGGTTGCTTCAAGGATTCCAAATAATCGTTATAAGTACCTGAATCTAATTTTAGCGACATTATTTGAACAAGCAACGGATCCCATGTGCTTACGTCAACACCAAGGTTCTTGATAGAATTCAAACACTCATTGATGGTGTCATGAATGCGTTTGATAAGTGTAACGTTGGGATGCTGCATGACGGGTATATTTAAAAGGATATTTATGTGCGAAGTAAATATGAGTCTCTTGTTGTTAAATCTGTGATTCAGCAAATCCCAACAAGCTTGATAATTATTGGAATTTATTGCCAGATGCTGTATTAATTTCTCCGCTTCGCCTCGAACCTTACTTTTCAAAAATTGCATTTTTTGTGCAGGGTTCAGGGAGGGATTCCTATGGATAGTCTCCGTAAATAAATCTTTAAAGGAAACCCACTGATAATAATTTCCAGTAAAGGTTGGGATCTCGATTTTAGGTGTAAACTTCTCCCTATGCGATGTTGACCACAATTTGCTATTAATCGCCTTTTTCATGATTTTGTACCGCTTTTCATTTGCTGCAAATAATTCGTCATACTCTCTATCCTCACCGTCAAGCTCACCGTCTATTTCCCAGTGGAGAGAATCTATGACTGACCATCTTGAATTCAGCTGCTGTAACAGATCTTCAAACTCCCATTTCTCTGTCACATCTTCCAAATCGATGTCATCTATTGTGCGAACGAAAGCTTTGAAGTTTGTTTTATCCTTTTTTAGCAGCTCGGCGGTCTTACTATCTGTACCTCGAGATAAAGATCTTGAATCCATAGTGATTTGACCCACCTGCGTCGGGCCCGGCCTGCCCGGGCTTAGCAACTTTGCGTCTGCGCTCGGTGTAGAAATTCTCGGTAAGCACTGCTGTATGTGGGCTTTGGCATTTTTATAAAATTCCAAAGCCTGTGCAAAATGATTGTCACGAAAATAAAAGATATTATCGTCTTTATAATTCTCTAGATTAGAATGGTTAGATTCAAATTCTTTCCAATACGAATCCAACGTCTCCAGTTTCCTGGTGATGTAGTCGATCGTACGGCGATCGCGGCCTGTCTTCTTGAAAGACGACAGAAGCTGCTCCATCGCACCGACTGTTTGCTCTTGATTAGCTAGAAGGTCTTCCATTTTTATAAATAAAAAATTGGAAAGATCTTACTTGAAAACTGCTGTGAGCACCCCTTGCTTGGTGCTGTAGTCACTGCGCGTACTTGCTTGCCCAGCGCTGCTTGCTTGATAACCTTGATAGTCGCTGATCACTGCTAGTCCTCACACGCGAAAGGTCCTGCTTTTACCAACACGCGCGAAAGGTCAAAGCTAACGAAGGACCATGAATGTACGGGCAACGTACACTTCTTGATAATTGATAGATAGAAATGATAGATGGTATAACTTGAACAGTTATTTATTGGTAACCGCAAAGTATAAACTTGATAAACTATGCTAAATTATGATTAAATGATTGATACGTTAAAATGCTTATGAGTACACGATACGCTTGCTGAAAGTGAACTGATTTTATAGATGTTACAAATTGTCACGTTTGGCGTAAAATGCTGACCGCGGCAACTGTACGGTCGTTGGCCCGTACACCTCTCTTGCTTCATTCACTCCCATCAAGTTTCTCATGCATGCTCTTCTGTTTAGGGTACTTCTGACCTGTCCTTTTTTTTAGGATGTTCCAATCTGGTCAGAGAACGTCCGCCTAGGTCTTCCCCTTCGTCCTGTCCCTTCCACACTTGCCTTATATATCTGCTTAGTTAGTCTTTCGTCATCCATCCTCTCTATGTGCCCAAACCATCTTAACATGACTATCTCGATGCTTGTCACTACATCCTCTTTTACCCCACACCACTCTCTTATCACACAATTCTTTACTCTGTCGGTCGAAGGTACACCACACATACTTCTCAGCGCTCTGATTTCTACAGCATGTATTCTACTTTCGAGTCTCTTCTGCCATACCTAACTTTCACTACCTTACATAAGGGTAGGCACTAACAACCCTCTATGCACAGCCAAACGTGCCTTTTTGGACACGTTTTGACTGTTTATAAACGCCTTCAGAGCTCCATTCACTCTATTACCTGCATTAACTCTTCTTTCAATATCTTCTTCATTCTTATCATCTCTTGTAAACAACGTACCTAAGTAAACAAACTCATTCACTTGTTCCACTCACTGTCCATCGATCAAAACATTACAAACGTAACGCATTCCTCCGTTTCAAAAACCATAACTTTCGTTTTACTTAAATTCACTTTCATTCCTTTCCTCTATAACGCACTATGCATGATTGTTACCATCTCTTGCAACTCCTCCGCTGAAGACGCAAGTATTACCTGATCAACAGCATAAAGGAGGGATTTGACGAGTAACCCATTCATCCTTAATCCGCAGTCACTATAATTATTTTAAATCTTGCAAACAACTGTCCATGAAGAGGTTAAACAGCCACGGCGACGCTACACATCCTTGTCTAACATATTATGTCAAAAAAAACAAGAATTAGGCCTCTGATTATTAATACTGTTCGTTAGTTGTATGCACAGATATAGATCTACATAGATAACGCAACTATCACGATTTGTATTGAAACCAAGCGTGCCGACTTTTTAATACCTACTGTGACGTTGCCTGTATCACGAAGTCGAAGCGATGCGCGACAGTATCGCTTGTGCGATATTCATCGTCTCTTAATACACAACGTCAGATCAAATGTCCGAAGCAAACGCGGCAACGTAATGTGAATAAAGTTTACTTAACGGTAAAACGGACGCGCGGGGACTGAAGTTAGTGGCGACCAAGCTCGACGCTTGGTCGGAGTTCAGACACGCGAAGTGCATGCATTTGCGTTATCTATGTATATGGTTGTATGTTTAGACATAGTGCGGGCAACGTTTTTTAAATCAAAATCTCTGAGGTATTTTCTTGGATTTACGCGAATGTTACACATTGAAATTAAACTACAGTTTACGGATTTTATCTCGTTATATTGGTTTTACTTGTTATTACAGTTAAACCGAATGATCTAGAAACTACATTTTTATTACTAGCCGACGTTTCGAATTCTTTACAGCAGCGGTCGGCAACCTTTTGGTAGACAAGGGCCACTAGATGGCAAAATTAAGTGAAGGCGGGCCGCACTTTTGATATTAACTAGGAAGCATTTTCTGAAAGTTTTGCAGCGCTTCCACAACTCTGAATATGTCATCGGCATAGCCGACCAATGACATTGACGTCCACTCCATCCCATTGTAGCGTATTGAGGACACCCTTCAGCACGATAGTAAAGAGTCTTCTTCTTTCTCTTAGCGTTATCCCAGTTTCAATCCGCTTACTAGTCTAACCGGATTTGGCTGAATATTAGCTTTTCCACAGAGCGACTGCCTGTCTGACCTCCGCAACTCGAAGGGATAGCGATATTCCACGGTTTAGACCAGTGTCAGTTTATTTAGAAGGTACTGACGCCCAGTAACGACTGTCAAAGATCTTCATGACAACCGGGACCGACGGCTTAACGTGCTTTCCGAGGCACGGGACAAGCGATAATTAACAATTCAATACGCACATAACTCCGAAAAGTAATTGGTGCGCGCCGTGGATTCGAACCCTATACCCTCTGCATGGCAGTCTGTTGGTATATCCACTCGGCTATCGCTGCCTTCACGATAGTAAAGAGTATCGGGGAAGTAATGTCACTCCGTATTACATCTTGCAGCAACTGGATGGGTCATGTTTGGTGGTTCAGAGCTCGAACAAACATCGTCACCATTTGGCAGAGACCTCGCAACCCTTTCACAGATTGTCAATCCACATAGCAGCGCTGCAAAGACTTCAGAACAGTCCAGGTTTCGATGGAGTCAAAGGCGGTTTCAAACTTCACAAAAACCAGAGGAGACGGCTACTCTGTCTTCCTGTGAGAATTTAGGAGGGCGCTGCGTCAGAGGCACACTGATTTCGTCAACATCTACTCCTCGGAAATCTTCTGTTTATTGGCGAGCAAGTGTGGCTTCAGGGTCGCTGGTTTTTACTGGGTTTATTTTCATAGAAGTGTTAAATTTCAGCGAATGTCTCTAGAACTCATGTGATGGTATCACTATTGGAGGTTCTCAGCTTTGTCAGATGACTGTTTCCCAATATCTTCGTAAAGACTTCGAATTCCGATTTTGCACAATATGCTCCTTTATGAGACAAGTGTAAGATTCACAATATCTTTCAGTTACAGCTTAGGTTGCGACACGAATGGGAATAGGTTTAGCTCAGCCGTATACTCCCGAACACTGCTTTACTGTGTAGAAACAGACGCCGGAAGGACAGAAGGCAGCGATAGCCTAGTAGGCAGTGATAGTATAGTAGGCAGTATAGTAGTGGAGAGTCGGACGGACTGCTACGCAGGGGGCCTCGAGTTCGAATCCGCGGCGCACACCAATGACTTTTCAAAGTTATGTGCGTATTGAATTGTTATTTATCGCTTGTTAAACGGCGAAGGAAAACATCGTGAGGAAACTTGTATATCTTAGAGTTCTCCATAATGTTTTGGTAAGACATGTGAAGTCTGCCAACCCGCACTTGGCCAGCATGGTGGACTATGGCCTTACCCTTCTCATAGTGTGAAGTGGCCCGTGCCCAGCAGTGGGACAGTTTATATACAGTGCGTATGATGATGATGATGAGCTCCAGATCTATTTGTTCAGTGATTGGGACTAAAAAGGCTGCCTCTGATGTTTCCCATCGAAGTCACAACAGAGCCTCGTTTGAAAGTTTACGTTCCCTTTCCGAATGTGCCCTTTTCTTTCTTAGCGCACAGCTACGACTATGCCCCTCATGTCCTCATCTACGTTTGCCTCGATTTGTAGTGCAGAGAACGTAATTGGCGATTGCAGATGGGAAGCACTCGCTATTGACTCAGTAGGGGGAAGAACAGGCCTTATCATGCTGAATCTCCACTCAAGCTTCAATTTAATATTTAAGGCGATTCATAAAAGTCGGAGATTCCTTCTGGTATTTTATCTATTGATCAATGATAATTATATCCCTAAATATTAGCTTATTATTAGTAATGGTCAAGGCGTTCCAAGCCCACTTCCACTGGGGATTTTACTCATCAGATCATCATGCAGATCATCTCCTGTGAGAAGTTGACTAGAATTTGCACCCTATGTTTTCTGCGCCGATAACTATGCGATCCAAAACATAGTTCGCACGCTATTGCCTTACTCTGGCTTTGCAGACTTCATGAGGACAGTAAAGTGAGCGTTGCTAGTGCAATGTAAACAAACCCTTCCACATATCGCCGTATACAGCCTCTTCATCTGTGCTACACAAGATCGACATTTTTACCTGCAAGAACTTAAAAATTCCTCTCGGTCAATCTCAGTTCAAGGTATGCTGTCCGGATCCAAATGCTGTAGATCTCAGGCATGTTGTTTACGTAAAGCTTTATTAACGAGAAATTTAAGTTCATTCACGGGAGGAAATAGGGTGGTGCTATTCTACCAAGCATTATATTCGATATTTATGATCCAAAATATTCGCGGGCCGAAAGTATGACCCTGGCGGGCCACGGGTTGCCAACCCCTGCTTTACAGAGGGTCTAGTACGAGTTTGCACTCGATCGTCACGGTGGACGATAGCCTAGTCGACGGGAACAATTTCCATACATTTTGTAAAAGCGCCCCTAACGGAGGGTAGCGGTCGATAGAGACCGCTAGGGGACGCATTAGAAAATTTATGAAAATTGTTCCCGTCGAGTAGGCTATCGTCACCGTGTAAAACTTGTACGAGACCCTCTGGTTGTTTTGTTCGAATAAACGCTATTTTTAAAATCCCGCTAGCAACGCTCCTTGAAAATGACATGCCATGACGCTGAAAAAATGTAACGACATCTGTAGGCGAGTAGCTGAACTACATGCCATTTGGACTTTTAAAATGTTGTGGTTCTCTACTAACAGATGACGCTGTGAATAACAATATTTTTGTTCAAACGTAATTTCCCAAAACCGCGTGACTTAACTCATTTGAGAATAGGTAGGTGGTGTAATAAACAATAATAAAATATTTACTCTGAACTAGATAACTTTATTCTGCACAATCACGAGCATTAAATAAGTCCCATTGTGATGGCCATCATCCCAGCAGCCGTGATCGGATACGATTTCATAACCTAACAAAGTGAGCTGTTTATTTTGCAAGGTTTCGTAGTTATCAAGAAGTTTAACGCTTTAAGTACATACTTAATCATAAATCTAATGCCAGATATGGAATCTTGATGATATTCTTCATTATTCTCATTATTATCCTAGTACGGTACCGGTTGCGAGGCCAAGACTACGACGACTGCGACGAGGATGCCCAAAACTCTCGCCTTGAAGCCCGGTATCCCTAATATGTTGCTAGCATCTAATTTAATTTTTTACAAATACCAAGATTTAGATAGGTATCGGTATTCAGCCATTATTCAACTTTTTTATTATTAGTTCTCTGAAGAGGCTTACCTTACTATTGAAAGAGGTGTGGGATTAAGTTGACAAAAAGCAGGAATAACTTCTTTACCTCATCTGTAGAGAGCGAGATAAATGAAAACCACTTTTCATATAAACATCTTTTTTTATTCCAACTTATAACCATACATAATATACACAGTACAAAAAAAAACTTCCTAATACAGCAATAAGGACAAAAAGAAATTGTCACATACTTTGTTTAACTATCATTTTGTAACATAACCAAATTGAGAAATCTAGTAATAGGATAAACTTATCTACATGCCGTGTTGTAATGTACAATGCTTCGAGCGAATACGTTTGTTTTATTTCAATACAATAACTTAAAAGTATACAATTCTTAATATGTACTCGATGGAATTCGAATTAAAATTTACACAATACATACATATCACTATAGCTACAATTAAGCTGTAAATAACCTGAAGAGTTTTATTTGTATTTCAATTAAGGAACATAAAACATATCCACATCTCAACGATATCACCATAATCAGACTAATTTACATTGCACATACTCCGATCGCGACCGTCGGACTAAATCACATTTCGAGTACACTTACACACATAACTGGTACACAATCGACTCGGACGCTTAACAATGGCATCTTATACACGAAACGGCGCACAGCGCGTATCATACTCGCTCCCAATCTTACGTTTAAATGCGGAACTTAGCGATTAATGTTACGTTCGAGGTTGAGATCAAATGGGGGAGGGTCGCGCGAGCTCACTTGGCGTCGGCGAGCGCCTCCTCGAGGCAGCACAGAGAGTCCTTCACCGCGTGGTACACGATGTTCTTGATCTGCAGCTTGTCCTCCTTGTTGGAGTGCTGGCGCGACAGGCGGCGGAACTGCTGCGCGAGCTCGAAGCAGCGCGACACGTTCTCGGGCGACACGAAGTCCTCGGCCACCTTGATGCAGTCCAGCAGGTTGCGCACCTGGTGCGGCGCGCCCGCCGGGATGAACACGGCGTCGCCGGGGCACTGCAGGATGGCGTACCCCTCCACGCCGTACTCGCGGTACAGGCGCTCGCGCAGCGCCGCGTCCAGGTACCACGTCTGGTCGTGCACGGGGTCGTGCGCCGCGCGCGGCCGCGCCCCGCGCTCCAGCTCCGCGCGCACCAGGAAGTCGCGGATCTTGTCGGCGTCGCGCGCCGCGTAGATGTGCCACAGCGCCGCCCCCGGCTTGAGCCGCGCGCGCCGCCGCGCCAGCACGTCCACGCCCGCCTCGTCCGCGGCGCGCGCCGCCTCGCGCGCGCGCTCGGGCGCGTCCGCCGGTGCCGACGCGTGCACCATGACGTTGACGGCGTCGCTGACGTCGAGGTGCAGGTTGGTGGTGCCGCCGGCGCCGCCGTACGCCGTGTACATCTTGGGCCCGAGGTCGGGGCGCACGAAGCACTCGGGCAGGCGCGCGGCGAGGTTGAGCTTGCCGTTGCGCGAGGTGTACTCGCTGAGCGGCAGCGCGCGCATGAGGTCGTCGAAGCGCGCGGGCAGCAGCTCGGCGAAGTCCTCGCCGGGCGGCCAGTCCTTCAGCTTCAGCACCATGGGCGCGCCGCGCTCGTCTCGCAGGCGCTTCGCGGCCAAATCAAACCCGTCCCAGAATTTCTTGCCGAGTTGGTACGGTACCACTAAACCTGACGCACAATTAACTAAGTCCACTCGCGTGTCACCGAAGTCCCGGGAGAAACTCTCGGGACTCCATAAGTCTTTATCGAGGATTGTCGATACGTCAGAGACTAGAACAGGTTGGCCACGTTTCCATTGATCCTGTAAAGAGAGAAACAATTATGTTAATAATAGGTAATGTACAGAAGAAACTAAACTCAAATACTAAGAGTACCTATACTTTGCAGGTTTTTAATAAAGTGATGTAGAGCATAATCACCTGGAAGGGTTTATAGTTGCCGGGGTGCATGGGGTCGGTGAGGTGCAGCAGCTTGCCGTCGCAGAGCCAGGCGTGCGGCACGTCGGGGTACAGCAGCTTGGACTCGGTGAGCGTCATGATGCGCACGGGCAGGTCGTCGCGCCCGCGCCCCCCGCGCTCGTAGCGCTTCACCACGTTCGACAGCGCGAACGGCTTCACTTCGCCGTCCTCGTCCTTTTTCTCCTCGACTACGCTCGAGATGACGTCATCGAGGATGTCGCCTCTACTCTTTTTCTGCTTCTTCTTAGGTTGCGTCTCGCCGCCCTCCGGGGCCGGTCGGATGAGCAGCTCCCTCAGCGTGGAGAAGTTGCCGCCCTCCTCCGAGTCGGAGGAGCTCGAGTCCGACTTGTCGTCCTCGCCCTCGGTCTTGATCGGCATGTCCGACAGCCAGCTGACGACCGGACTGCTCGTCTTGCCGTTCTCAGACTTGACGGGGGAGGAGCCGTTGGCCGCGGCGCCCTCCTCCTTGACTTCCTCTTTTTTAACGTTCTGTGGAAAAGAATAAAAAAATTAGTTGCACGTCAAAATCAACTACTGCTAAATTTTTACTTTTTACGAAGTTACAAAACAATTCTAATAGTATAGCTAAATCATTACCAATAAAGCAAAGTTGAAGAGTATGTTTGTTTAGTGGAATAATAATCTTTGTATCGGATAGCACATTTACTGACGGAGACCATTTAAAACATCACGCTGTAGGAGTCACAGGTGCGGAGCACAAGCCTCAAAAGACGCGAGTAACCGAGGACTCAGCTAGCTTGCGCTCACGCCGCCTGTCTGATCGCATACAAAATGAGCGATAAAGGTGGGTACACACCTCCTGCAGCGCTTTCTGCAACAGTCGTCTTGCAGCGGCGCGTGTGGCGGGCGGCGGCGACGAGGCGGCGCCGCACGCGCAGGGCGGCAGCGCGAAGGCGGCGCGCACGGCGTGCATGCGCGCCGCCGCCGCGCCCAGCGCGCCGCCCGCCGCGATCTGCGTCAGTAACAGCCGCCGCGCCGGGTGAGCACCGCCTGACGTGCACGTCAGCCAGCTGGGGAAGAACACACGATTAAAACTTCGATCCAATAAAACATTGGTCCAATCATTTAATCTATACTAATGTATAAAACTGAAGTTGGTTACTTGGACGCGCTAATCTCATGAACTTGGTCCAATTTGAAATATTGTTTCAGTGTTAGATAGATAGCCCATTTATCGAGGAAGGCATTTAAAGGCTATATAATATCACGCTATGAGCCCCGGGAGCGAAGGAGTAGCCTTAAATAACGCGGGTGTAACCGCGGGCTCATCTAGTAAGCGTAGGTATAAAGCAGGCCGGATGTGCCGTACTCTTTTATCTCTTGTGCCCACCCCAGAGTTTTGGTATTCGATTCGAAAGTATGGAATGGGGGCACCTGAGAAACAGCGCGCTTTTTTTTGTATTCGAAAATCGAACTTAGTGACGTGCCTTTGGAGGCCTTTAAGCAATTTCAGACTAGCGCGTTTCATACGCTTAGCGATTAATTTGAATTCGGTAGAAAATATACGTTTTAAAACCATGACTAAACATTTTTAACTTTTAATTTAACACTAAAATTTACGATCTCCGCTTATAATTTTGATCCGACACTAATTATGACACGGCACAGCAACGAAAGTAACCAACAATCGTTCCAAGGCATCCTGCAATGTTTTAACAATCTTAACCTGTCATTCTGTACCGATAGACATAAAACAAAAACCACAGTTTTGCGTGTTTACTCACCCGAAAGAATCTCTTTCGCCGTTCGGTGTGCTGGAGTTGGAAGAGCTGTTAGTTTCTGTAGGCGCCTGACCGGCCTCCCCGGATGTTCGGGACTACAAAAAAAAACAAATGTTCCTTTAGTAAAATTGTCTTTTAAATTATAATTATACCTGGCTATTTTATTTGTATCGAAAGTAAAATACGATGTACGATATATTTACCTTATAACAATCTAAACAAACGACGAAACCGCATTTGCCGCACGTCCAGTGGAAGTTGAACAGAGTAGTCTCACACACATCACACATCTCTCTCACACCTTGGACTACTCTTTTCCATGCTATCGTTTTATCTGTAATGTAAAAATACATGTTAGACTAGAAATGTTAACTTTCAATAAACATTTCCCATCAGACACATTCAATCAAATTAAAAGATATTTACCATCGTTCAAATGATGGGATTCAGCCTCCTTCTCCTGTTGTAACAGTTCACAGAACTGGTCTCCGATCTCCCTCAAGAGGAAGCAACTCATCTCAATGTCTAATTCGGCCGCGCCGGCGGAAGACGACAACCAAAGCTTTTTATCATCCTGGGAACAATAAGAAATTCTACGTTAATATCGATTCCGTCTTTACACTGACAAACGTATTTCGATAAGCAATAAATTCGGAGCAGCAATAATACGAAGTACACACCTCCTCGGCGTCCTTGTAGGGGTCCGAGAAACCGGCGATGGCCAGCTGCCTATTTTTGGCGTACTTCAGTCTTCGGAAGGCGTAGAAACGGCAAAATATGTTCGGCATATCCTTGTCACGCTGGGCGGGCGACCAGCGGCACTCGCGGCACTTGGCGAGGCGCGGCGCCACCTCGAAGCACGGCCCGTTCTGCAGGAACGAGTCGGTGGGGGCTCGCGGGCTCGACGCGGCCGCCGCCGGCGTGCGGCGCGGGGGCTCGTCGCGCCGCCGCCCACGGCCGCCGCCTCGCGCGCGGCGCCCGCGGGCTCGCGCACCGCCGCGCCGGCTCGAGGTACTACCGCTGCCGCTCCCGCTCCCGCCGGAATCCGAGTCTTTATCGTCACTCTCCTTGTCGCTTTCGCTCCCGCTCTCGGAAGCCTTTTTTCTCTTCGGTTCGTCTCCGGCTTTGCGCGCGACAGAACCCTTTTTCCGTTTCGCCTTCGGTGGCTTCCTCTTGGGCGGCGCCGCTGACTCTCGATCCGAGCTCGAGCTGTCCTCCTCCGCGTCGTCGACGCGACCGTTCGCCTCCTTCGGTTTTCGCGGCTTCGACGTCTTCCGCGCCCCGCGCTGAATCGACTTCGCCGCGACCGGCACGACTATGTTCGAACCCGAGTCGTCCGGCTCCGAAGCTCGGTTTATCGTCATCGGCAGCGTGATACACGTGCCGCCGCCGCCGGAGCAGTCGCCCTCGCCGATGGGGGCGGTCTCGTGTCGCTGGAGCCACGCCTTCTTGCCGAGGTGTCGCACGGGTGCACCGCCTGCATCTCGTGGTGACGCGGCCGCTTTCGCCGGCGTGTCGCCGTCAGCACTCGTCGTGACCGGCGGTGTGGCTGGCGGCGCCGGCGGCGTGGGTGCGGGCGGAGGTGCCGCCGCGACGGGCGGTGACGCGGCTACCGGCGGCACGGGTGTGGCCGGCGCCGGGCTGGCTGCCGGGGTTAAGTGCGGCGCGGGTGAGGCTCCAGCCGCTCGTTCCGGCGTCGCTACGCTTCCGTCCGCAGAGGGTACGCGGACATCACAGGGTGGGCCGGGCGCCTGAGGTGCAGGCTCGGAGCCGTGGGGCGTCCGACCGGCGCCGGCGGCCGCCGCTATGAGCGGCTCCGGCGCGGTGGGTTCCTCGAGTCGCCGCCGCTTAGCGTCAGCCTCGGGGGTGTCGGTGGCTCCTCGCCGCCTTGGTGACAAACGATCAGGATCGTCGCGCGCCACCCCTAGATCCAGGGGCTGCAGTTGACAGGGCGAGGTGGAATTTGAATCTACGATAGGTCGTGGCGACGGCCGAGGTTCAGGCGTCCGCGAATGTGCAGGAGGTGGTGGTCGTGTGCGTTGACTGGACGCGTAGGGCGGAGGATACGGCACTGGCGGTGGTTCCACTTTCGTGAGCGGCATCGGAGGTGGCTCGACTGCGACCGCGTAGTGCGCGGGACTCGGCGAGTTACTCGGCTTGCCGTATATGTGAGGAGGGGCCGGGCTGGACACTTTGGGCTTAACTGGCGGTGCCGTTTGGTAGTAGGCCGGCGAGCGCGGTGGCGGAGGCTGGTACATCCGCCGCTGGTTCTTGTCCTGCGCCGGGAGCGCGGCGTGCGGCGACGTTTGTAACGTCGGGTGCGGGTGTGGCGGCGCGTGCGGCGAGGGCCCCGTCCGGTAGGGCCGCGACGGGAGGTAGTGCGGGGACGGCTCGCTCCGAGGTTTGCTCGGGTACGGGTGCTTCTGTTCTAGGTGTATCTGTTTAGGGTCGTGTTTGACTATCACAGAGTTCTTCTCTGGGACCAGTGGCGGAGGTGCCGGCAGATGCTGGTCCTTCATCTTTTCGTAGGCGCGGTAAGGGGTATAGTTGTAAGGTGCGAAGTTGGGTTCGCCCTTGGGTAGAGAAGGATGGGGGTTAGGTTTATCAGGTTTGGAAGGGATGGAGATTCTCGCGTGCGGTGGACAGTAATCCGCTGGGGAGTTGGAAGAGGGTCGTGGGGAGGGGTGCGAGGGATGCGCTGGGGGGTGTCCGGGCGGCGAGTAGTACCGGCCGTCGGGAGGCGGCGCTCGTAGACGCTCGTGCTCCTGCGCCGGCGCTCCACGATTCGGCGCCAGGCTATGCAGCAGCGACCACGACATACGCTCCCGCTGTGCAAAAATATTCCAATTAGTTTCCCAATTTAGCAATGATATCAAATAAACAAAGTAGGCTGACCCCACATTGCGTGTGAAGAATACTCACGTCCGATGTGGGGTAAACCAATATCTTTGATTAGTACTTAATGCAAAATTACCTTTTGATTAGCCAGTCTGAATGATTCCTCAAAATGTCTCGACACTAGTTTCGAGGCAGCATTCTCTTGGTCTCTCCTCTCTTTTTCTTCCCTTTCCTGTTTCTCTCTTTCACGTTCTCGTTCCCTCTCTCTTTCTCTTTCTTGTTCTATCCGTTCTCTCTCCTTTCTTTCTTTTTGCTGCTTCTCCAGCATCTCTCTTTGCTCCTGATCCCTTCGATCCCTGTAAACAAAAAAATATATATAAATATACTGAAAAGCAATAATTTAAGACGGCAACCGCAAAAAGAAATATCCTTAAGTACCATTTGCGTTTCTATTTATTAAATTGAGAAAGTCATTATTATGTAGTGTAAGTATAATTGAGTGATTATGTTGGCATACATCGGCGAGTGCGCAACTTTCAAAGTGATCGGAATGCCACCAAAGTAGGTCAAGGTCATTTAATTCTATTGAAATAACTTTCACTAATATTTCATCGACTTGTTTACTTCAGATAAAATAGCTGAGTGCTTATTACGCTGAAGTTTCACATGATTTATTATGTAGAGCACTTGTAAATACACCGTTCCGAAAACAAGCCAACAAAAAAATTCGGGTCGTGTTGCTTTTAGATGATGAATAATGTTAGATAAAACGCGTACGCATATTTTATGCTGCCTATTAATATTATGTATAACTGAGTATCAGATAAATATGTGCTGACAGAGTTTGTTTACGGTAAGGTATAATAGCGACATAGTAGCCTACATACCTAGAATATGCGTTCATAAATATTGCTCGGTCCACAATGGCAATCATAATGCAGTAATTGTGTTTCGTACTTAGTTTAGAACCTACGTCTTACCTTTAAAACAAGAGTCATGGACAATAAACAACAAATCGCTGTCAATAAATCCAGCCTAGGCAATAACATAAAAAATATTTGTTATATCTTACATAAACTTATAATAATATAACTAAGTACAGGTACCTCAATGCACAAATATTTTTCATTAATGTTTTGAAAACGTTTCCTAACCTCAATTTCTCAATAATATGTTTAATGTTAGTTTGTTAGAATGTATTAAATGAAGAGTAATAATAACTTACACTGAAATCAATAAATATGAAGATAAATTAATAGACGTCATTAATTACTGTATTGCACAAAATAAATTATACTTTTCTCGTCACAACACCGTACCGATAACGTTGCGTGGAAAATTGACACGTGTCTTTGCAATTTTTGACTTGTGACAAAATGTCAGAAATGTTGCTAGTTGTTGTAGGCATGTTGTAAGAAGTAATCAGTCGTAGTCGATTAATAACAGTTAACAGTAATGTAAAAATTGGCAATGAACCTACATGTTACAACAATTAGAAAAGGGCTTTTCATGATTTATATAAAATTTTCTTCTACGGAATTTACTGACTGGTACGCGCTGTTAGAAAATCCTTGGCTATGAAGCATAATTTAGACTATGATGACCTGAAAATTAATTGATGTGAAAACTAACTTATCTAACTACATAGATGTATTTAATAACTTGTTGAGGACGAAGCTGACGGATTTTTTGCCACAAATTATTTGCCTATAAATTTTCATACATATATGATGAATTAATGAATAACAGGATTTAGAATATATTCCACGAAGGATCTAAACATATAGGTAATAAAATCATACGCACATCGATTATGCACATGTCAGCTGTCTGGCATTACCGTATGTCGACCTTGGCCTACAACGACTTTCGGATGCTGACGTAATTAGCAACCTTGAATGTAATCCGTATCATCAGCGCATGTAATTTTAAGTAATTTGACATTTATGCGGCTTCATTTGAGCAGAACAAGCGTATAAATATTATAGTAAACTCATCAGATAAACATATACCTACGTAGCAGGTATAAAGGCCCATCCACACGGCACAATTTTACCACTGATCAAATTTTCAATCGAATTGGCTTTGCCCGTCTACACGACACAATCAAATCACTGATTTGCATTCCGTCCACCCGATTGGTTAAAATCTGGTGGTACCGCCCACCCGATGAACTTTAGTTTGACGACTGGCGTCTACACGTCACGATTTTCATCAAGTGATTTAGTCAAGTTGACATAAAATCGTGTCGTGTGGATAGGCCTTTAGGTATGTGCTATTTATACAACGTACACGTGTAGCTTCCTATACATACGCAAGCTCTGAACGTGTTATGTCGATGTCAAGTATAAAAATACCGTCACTAATTAACTGCTATAAATACAGCCACGATCATAATGCAGATTATTTCTCTTGAGTATACGAGCATTTTTCTACAAGATATTCTTGGCTCAATTTGTTGCGTAACCTTAAAACGACCTTCTGATGACTCCATTAACGATAATGATCGTTTATTTTTCCTTTACCGGTATTGTGTGCCTTGCTTCTATTAAAGATTTTATTCGTCGTCATTTTCCTGCTATAATATGTAAAGCAATGAAGTAATTGCTCAAGTATTACAATGGCGGCCTGATAAATGAGGAAAGATTTTTTTTTTGTAAGGAGTATTAGCTATGTGCTGTGTGCCATTTTATTTATTACAGAACATTGAAGAACTAGCGAGTATGAAGACGTAGTTTATATGGACCTAGCTATGGTACCTACAAATACTTTTCACAGAGTAAAATACGTGTAAATGTATCAAAACAATCCTTGCATCTCAACCGAGAGGGTGACGACATAATAAGATCAGTCTCTCTTCTAAAGTTGGGGTGCCTAAAAACACCAGGACTATTCACTCGCCCTGGTATTTAGGCACCCTTTTTGCAATTATTATTATTGACATGGCAGTGCTTTATTGTCTAGCCTAGGAGGTTAGCATTTTGTGGTTATTTGCTATGCTTAACCCCCCATTCGTGGAAGTTTATTCGACAATAGAACAAAAACAAAACAGTAAAGAAAAGTCTATGCTATATCCATAATTATGATTCAGCGATATTTTGGGACTCAAGTACTCAACTGCATCTGTAGTTTTGTTATTCTTCAAAATGTATCTTGGCTTAGCTGGCGAAGAAACAATAAATATAAACGATTGTGAAGAAATACGTAGTACGAGTATATTGTGCACTGATATTTTAAAGAAAAGCGATTTTAAAGAATGATCACTAAAACCCGTAATTAGAGCGAAAAAATGATTATTCTTTCAAAATGATCTGTTTATAACTACCTACATACATATTATTATTAATTCAATCATACTAAAAGTTTTATAACTATTAGTATCATATGAATGTAGGTTATTATGAAGGCAATACAAGCAAATTTGGACGGAATATTTGATTCTATATTAGTTTATAATCAAAATAATCAAATTACAAAATCCATCATTTGAAATCTACATTTCATCATGCAAGATTAGCATTAATATTTCATGTTCGAATTTAAATTAATGTTATGTAGGTACAATGATTACTATTATTACGAAAAGGAAATTAAATAACATATTTAAGGAATTACTCATTAGTTATTTAATAAGATAAGGTACGTTCTAATACTGAAAGCAGTAGGTAAGTAACAGATAATTTTATCAATGCTGATTATTACTTTTCCACGAACGTGTCATTATGATTACAGAAAATACACAAATAGCGTATCAGTTCTACGTAATTATTATTATAAAAATTAATCAAAAGATAATTTATTATCAGCAAAAATCAAACGAAATCTATTAATATTGCCAAGAATGTTATTGAATAAATAAGGATATACTCACCACATTGTATGTATACTTATAGTTATATTTATAACGGTAATCACAATAGGAAATACAAACACGGCATACACCTGACGTGAATATAGGGTTGTCAGGTGCCTTATTTAGGCCTGGCCCGGCTGAGTAACAAAATGAAATAGAGTAAATGATACTTGGGCTAGAGCAGTTTCGTTTCTTATGTCAATAATACTGTGTATTGTGTAACTTTGACTTATTGTGTATTCCGCATTTGTCCTGTTTAAATCCCTTTCAATTCTCACGGTCACAAATAAAAACAATAAAGACAAATAGCAGCCCTACAATACGTGTTATAAATAGCAGGCACGATAATCGTGCAAACTCATTACTAAATTATTCGAACGCGAAACGCGACGAGTCAAGGTTGAATTCAACATCTTAATAACAATTTTAACGCCATTATTCATTCAACATTATATTTGCTAATATCACGTTATGAACAAAAAGAACCGGCTGGAAGTTTACAAGGTCACTTATAATAATGTACGTAAATAGATTTTCCTCGTACATATTCATACAAACACGATTGCCATTTACGCTGGCAATGAAGATTATTTAAATATATCCACCCGTAACAACGTAAATGTAATAAAATATGGGTTAGTTACTAGTTTGCTTCCTTCGGAACTAGATCGTGAAACATCACAAATAAATGTCAGCAATATGATAAACCAACATGCATAATTTATTAAGCTTATTAATTTATACGTATTATCCGATCTAAGTGCATAATATATTAATAATCAAATCGAATATGTATAATCATTATTACTTTGGCACGTACAAGATGAAAAAAGATACGGATCAATAAAAAACATTGACACACATGAAGGTTGTTCTGGCGTATTTGGTTCCACAGTCAATGTTTACTAAAATATCTAACATAAACATTTTTTTTGTTATAATTATGAACAAAGATACTTGTAATATTTACTTAATACCTTTTATTATCTTAGGAGGATTAGGTAGGTACGTGAAAGCACCTCTCGGTGTGACTGACAAAGTGTATGGCATGGCTGGCATAACGGGCGATAATCATCAAGAAAACAAGAACGTGCCAGCAGCACAAAATTATTACATTCAACAAATAGATGCATAAAGTAGGTGTAAGGGTAAGAATTTAAATAAAGGTGACCGCGATGGTTAGTTAAATTTAAAAGAGGTTTATAAAGCTATTAAGTTTGAGAGTCCATGCTCTATGCCAATAGTTCTTAAACTTTTGACCCCATGAAACTCTCAACAAATAGCATTTTATTTAGGTTGTGATCAAATTGTTTGATTTAAAGAAAGACTAAACACTATTTGAGCGTACAATAATAAAATGCGATTTCGCTTCCGGGTCAGTTTAGAAATCGGAATCCTAAAATAACTATTCTGACCGAGATATTTTATGATAGAAACCTTTTAAAACTGTATTTAGAAATAACTCACGGCAACTGACGAAAAAGTCTTGGCCGAATAAGTGAAATAACTCGGAAAGAATTTTATATTTCTGGCGACGAACTCGAGACGCACAAAAGCTACATTTTAAAAGAGGAAATCACTTTCAAAATGTGCACATTTTGATACAATAGTATGAGCCGGAGTAGATTATCTACGCGATCTCATGCCACACATGGTAACACTGACCATATGCGGCGGCAAAAATGAAATAACAACAGGCAATAAACTTGTGTTTGAAGCCGTTATAATGGTACTTTGTAATGTTTACTGTTTCTTATCTTTATGGCTTTTTATAAAAGCTAAGATTACGTCATTGTTATTCTTAGCGGAGTACAAATACAAATCGGCTCAGTTAATACGCTGGAATGGTATGTTATGCCAAACGTTAATGAGTGTACTTCGTACCTTAAATATTTGTACACAAATTAACACCGTCCTTAGTAAACTACACTAAAGTTTTTTCAGAACACACCTTGGTACAAAGTGTGACCTGATATTTTCCCTAACCGCAGTAGTGAATTGGAACAATCGTATTATTAACGTAATTCTGATAGTTTCATTATATTTCTCACATAATGCCAATACCATTCCAGTACCTAATTTAATTAATCAACATAATTACTTACGAATAAAATAATGTCTACTAACTTCTGGAATTTCACGAATTCATACATTTTGAATTAGTATGTGTGTAAGTTTAGTCGGGAAAATACTTAAACGTCAGAAGCATACCTATGTACATGTTATTTCCTCATGAATATTTATTGTTGGTCGGTGACCATGTAGGATAATACGCGCGTGACGTAGAGGAAGGATGATAGTTATTTTGCTAAAACAATGACTCTCACATCCAATGCGAAATAAACGCGTGATTTGTTAGGGATAATCCATTTAAACGAATCACGTGTGACGCGTTAATCTTCTGAAAGTATGTACCTACTTATCATTTATTTAACATTTCAAAATAATACGAGATCATACACTAATTGTAACTGTCCATAGCTTCTGTTGTCTATACTAGTTAATATAAGTACAAAGTTAACAAAGTATGCCAAGCTAGATACGGCCTGGTATACTTACTCGACCTTATAATGTTATTTAAATATTGGTGTCATATCTTGACAAACATTTGCAGAGACAATTAGCAATGAAAATAAAAAGTAAAATTAATTCACAAATCACGGAAGACGAAAATTCCAAGCAAACACTAAAAAGCATAAACGTAAATCACTGTGAGTACAATACGAGGATCACGGTTTTAATATAATTTCGACGTGAACATTCCGAACAGTTGAATAAATTGGCGGGCGTCTGGGCGTCGTCAGATGTATAAATAATTAAGTGGCCATTTCCTAAACATTGTACCGAAATATCCCCACAAAACAGAAAGTTGGCATTCTACCAATTATGTACAGATTGTATTGTACAGTACTAACATTCAAGTTTTGTCATCGCTCACTTTTTCGTAAACATGTCAACAAGGTATTTCTGGTAACAATTCCCGTTTTGGCATTTATTTATGAATAAACTCCGAAACGGGAAGTTTAATAAACTCAATCAAAGTTTTTCTTACGTCACACGAGTAAAAAGATATGTTTAACTTATCTCGAACTCCGAGTGCTATTTTGGTATTTACGTAAGAGTGGTAAACATATTTGTTCGCAGAGCTACCTCACTGTCAAAAGGCTACAGTGAATAACAGTCGTCAAAAGAATTTGTTATTTACGTTACTTTTCCTTAGTAAGATAAATTCGTAACAAATTATTTCAAGCCTATGACTGGAATACGAAGACGAATTTATTTGCTTGAGAAAGATTATTGTATGTTTGTAATTGCGATTTATTCCGTGCAATTTAGTTTTCGATAGCTTCACTGTCACTTAAGAATTTGTCATTTGAATCTTCAGTTTCTTTAAACAATTATTATTTTTGCACTTTATTGTACTTACACTACATTTTAAGGTATTTTTTTATTAAATAGAGTAAACATTTTCTTGACAAAGTCAATACAGAATGTTACGAAAACGCTATAATAGCACATTTGACAATAATAATTAATTACAATTAGGTACGACAATTGGCCTTTTAGAGCCATCCTTCATATGGGAAAATGACCAGAAATGCTAGAAATCTAATGATTATTATGTATGTCACCGGAAAATATCGAGAACTTCCAAAGAAATTTATAAACTAACCTAACCTATCCGTAAGTTTAGGAAATTTATAAACTTGCGGATTTTGCTAACTTCCGGTGACATATACATCTCAAAACAAGAATGTGAAAATAATCATCCGTTCAGGCGATTCTGAAGATAGTAATTGTTTTTCTTATTCTTCATACACATTTAGTGTTCATTTTCAATATTAAAATTTACATACCTGGCTATCATATACAGCAGTAAAGAATATTCCGGTAACATCGCGTGCTTTACAAAATATTACTTTATTCCATACACAGACTTGTTTCTTTACTCACTTCACTACGAATAATCAGTTTGAAAATAATTTATTGCCAGTATTGAGTCACTGACGTACTGTGACTGACTCACTATCCCACTGGTCCACATTTATTATTGGTTAACAGGAGCAAAAGTTTGCTGAGTCATCCATCACCTATGCCTAGTTAGAATTTTATGTCGGGACAACCGCATTGGTTTATAAACTTGCAAATACTGACTCGTGAATAATTAACCTCATCGTAGGTAAATACCGGGTTCACATCGTAAGTAAATAATGGGTTTCCCTTTACATGATGTGGCTTTTTGAAGTACAAAATGTGTTGAGTGAGTAAATGGAACAACCTAGGTAGATTTATAAATTTATCAGTTTTAGTTATTCATAGTGAATAACAAATTGTGATGATTCAGTTGTGAGCTGTTTGCAGCAAGAATAATAAAGCTTCGTTGCATAAAACAATGTTCACAATACAATCAAAATGGTATTGTTAAAATATTTTTAACGCAAGCGCGTAATTACCGACAAAATTACTTGCAGATGGCCTCTCTAGATAGCCGTCTTGTCAAATGTAAAGAGTAATGAAACTACTTTCTGGCCAATTTAATAAAGAATTGCAAGATTAATGCGCATTGATAAGAACTGTTTTACTATACAGTTTCAGAAACGTGCAAAAGAGGTTTTATACTGGTAACTGGGAAGTACTACAGTCTATTTATAGTAGAATCGTTATTACAGAATCCCAGAGTTTGTAAGTATTTAACTCAATATATTTTTATGGGTACGTTATAAAGACGCCAAGAAAAACCTGAATGTTATAGTAAATGTTATGAGTAGGAATTTTACGACTACTTGGTGGTTTATTATACCTACCCGTTATGTTTTCCGAACTGTTCAATGAAAATAAACAGTTACATGTTGTTTGAGTATTTACAGCGCTCAGCTTAATGTTCCTAATGCGAAGTATTTAGCCGAGTCATTTGTTTGCACCCCATTTTGCCGTTAATCCTATTGTGTAGGAAACAACCTAACGTTTTATGTATGACATCATTGCAGTACTAAGTATTACAAACTGCGTACCCTACTCACGTAGTAATGGCATATTATGTGCCTATTACAAACAAAACGAGTTTCTAGTGTTGCTCTGTGTGTACATAAAAGAGGAAGTAGGTAGGTATATAAGTAAGGATGGGAGGCTCACCGTAGCAGTCTTTCATGTCTCTCTCTATCGTATGTAGCCGCGAGGTAGTCAGCAGCGATGTCATGGTGCAGCGGCGGGTGTATAGGAGGTTGGTACCGCTGCTTCCACAGCAGCTCGCTGTTGTAGAGCGTGGGGGGCGGTGGCGGGGGCAGGTGCAGCAGAGGCGGGGGAGGGCCTCCGCCGTAGCCGTGCGCCATGCCGCGCCACTCGCGCTCTTCCACCGAGCTGGCCGAGCCGCCCGAGCGCACCCCGCTCACTCCCGAGTCGGACCTATCGTCCGCATCTCGCGCGCACACTATCACACAGTCGTCCTCCTCGGAGGCCACGGCGCTGGCAACACCATCCGCGCCCGCACCACCACTCACTTCACTCTTCACTTCACACTCACTGGGGCACACCTCTGGCTTGCTCACTTCTTCCTGTTTCACGCACTTGTCGGTTTCCTCACTGACCTCGACGACATCACTTGCACTCACACTTTCAGTAACACCTGAAACAATACAAAAAGCTGGTTAGAACAGTTGAATACAAAACGAAAGTTATATCTACTGAAGTAATCCACGTTTCTAACAAATCATCTGGAACAGCGAATAAATCTAAAGTAATTCATCAGAATGATGTCTCCCTGTCAAAACGAATTAATACTTTGTTATCAACGAGGTGCCAGCTGCATATTTTCAAACGGTTGACGTCAGTTCTGAATCGCGTCGTGTCGGCACGTTTGGGAGGAAGCCAAAATAAGCCCATTCACACGACACCCACGTCTCAATGCATAAAAATAATGTATTGTACGTGGAAGATACTAATTTCATTATCTTCTTTTACTGCATTATAAGTGATATCCGTGTTCAAACATAGTAATTTTCAAGATATAAATAAACCGTAAGTAGGTAATTGAATATGAAGTACTTAGGTAGGTACTAAGTTGTAGATTGTGTGTTAACTGTTAACGTGACTAATCAATTTACAATTGCGTAACCGGCCACTTCATTATAAAGTCGACAGATTGTGTTACATGTGGCATTAATATATTATGACGATACTGATAATAAAGAAGTACCGCGACGAGTTGATTGATGTGTTCAGACCATTATATCTGTGGTTCAGACAGTGCATACTCGTTATCTTAGGCGTATAGTATGCGGTATTTGTAATTAGGTTCATTGGTTGTACCGGAACAGGAAGATAGCTTAGTGAAAATGTACAACATTGTAGGTGGCATGTTGGCAATGGAGCGGTATGCCACTGGTGAATGACGGCTGGAGCGCAGCCAACACTCAGCGCCATCGCCAGTAGTCGACAGGCCGGTCATTTGGCGCACCACCAGAATGAGGGCAATGTGATACAATCACCGGGTGACATGTCACCTCACACTGCAGTCACACACGACTTAATCAAAACCTCTTATGAAGAAGTCACAAGTAGTCATACTGAAGTTTAAGATCCGGTACTGCTTAGTGATTTTATAGATAAGAAATTTCTCAATGATATAAAAGAAACATTGTTATCAGCTCTTCTATTATTATCCAATTATAAAAATACTGAATCATAATTGTCCATTCTACCTAATAACTTCGTTTAAAGACGACACAGCAAAAAATATAAATTCCTACGTAAGTAATCTAACAAGCGGACCTACATTACTCGACGTTTTTCTTGATATTAACACGCGATTGCATTTTTATTTCCATAAACATGTAGAAAAAATAACGATAAAAGTAAAGGCATTAGGCACGCGATAATTGGAATGAATATAGAGGTGATTCATGTTAAAGATTTTCCATTGTACTTTATACGATATGCATAACATCAATGCGATACAGTGAAATTATTGTGAAAAACAGATTAAGTCCCAACGATTCAATTAAGTTTTATAGTCGTATTCATACACTTAAATACAGAATTCGACACAACACCTACACACAAAAGAGCGAGGCTGCGTGTCGAGCGAACAACAATGGAATTTTAATGAGCGAGTTGTTAACGAGGATCCTCATTTACATAATCGCATAAATAATTATTCATAACAAACATAAACATAGAAGAAACTGCGCGATGGTGTGCCTACAGCTGGTCATTATTCACCGGTGCGTGAGCCCGCGATCTCATCTCCGTGCTTAATGATATGATAATGTATCACGATACGGTTGCGGTTCAACCGCCATTTTTAATGCACCCGAAGATTACTCATAGGGCGGTGTGATCAAAAAGGAACTGGTTGTCTCGTATTCTGCGAATTCACGTCGTTATGTCGCGCGCGATATTGGCATTCCTATCCAGTTATGTCGCTTTTCCCTTAGGTACCACTAAAGTAACTTAGGTATATATAAATGTAGAAAATATGCAAATATAACCGTCGTGAAGTTTGTTGTTTATTAAAACTGCAATCGTAATTTGCTATCGCATACTATAATAAACGCTATCTAATCTAGAAACAAACGTAATACGAGCGTTATTTATTGCATTTGAGTAGGTGTGTAGACAAAAAGAATTGCAAAATAACAATGGCTACGATAGCGTTACTTATTGCTTGCAAATGAAACGATAGTTGTTTTAGTCAACAATATTCGATAACAAGAAATTCAACAACCTCCAGCTGTTTACAATGTTAAAAGAATACATCAGGCGGAGAAAACAAACCTGCCTCTTTACAAACAAACGACCATTGAATGAATGTAAACAAAAGTTGTGAAACAATGCGACAGTGATCAGCGGGAGGGGACAATGGGGTAACAAATAACTCGATGGGGAAGTGCGGCAACGTTGCACTGTGACAACGGCTGATTGACAAGACAAACGCCGAGGCGGAACCGGTGAGAGAGCTTTTCATTAGATGGAAAGGAAGGGCAAAAAGTTGACACGAGGGCTCTGGGAAGCGCGACGGGCGCTCGGCGCACGACGGCGGCAGTAAATCCTGACCACGACAATTTGAATTATTCATGAAGGGCGGGCCCCGGCAGCCGTAACTCAGCTCAGACTATTGCACCTACCGTTGCAATATCTACATAATATGTACATATATGCACATATTTACGTACGTAATCAGCTACTTTTCCCATGAACCCACTTAAGTATGTCATCGCATGATATTGTAGTCACACATTTACATTGAAACTACACAGCGCAAAAATGTACATAAATTAAATTACTTGGTTTTATAGGTACATACCTAAATATTATTAATTCGTTTACTGTGCTATTGGCAAACTGGCTACGGAGGTTTTCTGAGAATAGTTGACCGCAAAGCATACGGATAACACTTACGTCAATGTTTTATTGCCTATTCAAATAAGAACGCGTCAATTGAGTTCCAGCATTCTACTATGACCGAGTCTTGATGAGGTCAAAAGGTCGAAATCATCAAACCATTTCGTCCATTCGATGTAGGCGCGCTATGTTATGCAGTACACATTATATGGTCGAGCGCGTGACTCGCAACGATCAATCAAAACTTACAATAGGTACCTATTCTGTGAGCCTATCTATGGCTGTAATAGTGGCTAATAAGAGCGAGGAAGGCAAGCAAATGATGGGAAGTTACGAAGTATGTGAAGACCTATAATTTGTTACAATCAGTAATCAGTACTCGAGTTTTGAGAAATACAGAAAAATTATAAGTAGTGGCTCTAGTGTTATTGGTTTTTAAGTTAAGTTAAACTAAAATAATTTCTTATACGTTAAAAGTTGTCAGACTTTCTGCATTTACTTGGAAGTTGTAAGCCACATAATTGTGTACATAAACGCGGTAGACAAAGCGGTTGTAGTACGTCAATAATCTCAAATAACCTGTTACCGTGTTATCTGAGCGTGTTTGTAGACTCAAAGCCATCTTGTTAAACCCACTGGAGCGTACCGACTCGCCGACCGTGTAATGAAACACTTCCACTCAGAGAATAACCGTTAATAGGACATTTACTTGTGACAAAGCTTTCTCCATAATAAAGCAATTAAACAATTTACGCCACGTTACATAAAGCTTCGTGTGTTAATGGCAGGCAAAATAGCTTAAATCAGAGCATGCTCGCCGCAAACCGCACTAGAATCTCACTTTCTAAACGAAGCTCGCAAATTACTTATTCGATATCGCATTAACATTCGCTTTTGAAATAGGTATCAACCCAGTTTTAGATCGTTAGGTGTGTGTGCAGTGATGGACAATTACGGAAGCTAGACTAGTGCATGAGAAGACAAAACGGTTGATCAATCTCTTTTTAGATCATTTGATTGCTTTTTCTATATTGATAGGAGATAATTTTGTCGGCGATAGTATCACGTAGCGCATCTTTTATCGTGACTTCAGCTTGCAATACTACCTTGAAGATACATAGTATGGCAAGCTATCACGACTCGCACAGCTCGTGCAGTAAATTGCGCAATGTGCTATTGAAAGCGCACGGAGGCGAGCGCACTGCAATCTCCCTCACATCTCACGACATGTCCCGATTGTTCGTGACCGGAATTCTTGATTTCCAAGCATAGACAATAACACCAACTTTAGCACTTATCACCTATCTATATCCGTAGTGTAGGTACTTTACATTTTATACGGACCGAACGCCGCGACGATCTCGTCGGCCATGAACGTTACTCTGAATAAAGTGATTTGCATATAATTGAAATAAATCAATGAGTGTGGTTAATTTAATAGCTCATGTATCGTGAGTTTATTGAATACCAACTTCCTGTTATCAGAATGTGGCGTGAATTAGGTACTTATCTACATTAAACATATCTGTATTGAATATTATTAATTCAATAAGATAGGTACCACAACAAATACTAGTCACAAAGCAAATTGCAATAATAAGCAGTGCTATTTATAAAATAGCAGTTTTTTTAAAGGGATTGCTTACCTATAATGCAATACGGAAAAGGTTTGACGATTAGGTAGCGGGTAGCAGCCATTATCAAAGAATTAGAACAAACAGAGCAGGTCAGTCGACAATAAACAATAGAGCGATAAAACACGCGATTCGATAACAAATCGCTGTTTACGGTAACAATGCACACTCGGAAAGCATTCTCGATAACACAGACGATATGAAAGGTCACTCAGTGCACGACTGGCGGCTTTAACGTAATAAATAACTACCTACCTATCCATTTATCGTGTGAACGTAACATGTCGAACTAAATATTGCCTGTCTAGTACGATAAAGTATGCGATTAGCAGGTAGGTAACTACCTACTAGTCAAGTATGAGCAAATTAACATTTTACTACGTTATCTGTATATATAAAATCCTTGCGTTACTGACTGACTGACAGACACGCTACAGCCGAAACTACTGGGCGCAAGTAGGTGAAATTTGGCATGTATGTTCCTTGGGGATCGTAGGGGTGCACTAAGAAGGTATTTCCCGAAATTCACACGGGATTGGGAGGAATTATTAAATTACAAAAATAATGTGCGGGCGAAGCTGCGCGCGTCTTCTAGTCTAATAATAAATGCACGGATAGGTAGGTAAGCACATTATGATGTTAGCGTATTTGATAGCTTATGCATACCTACGTATTTTATCTGCGTTGGCCTACAATATACAGCTAATAGCTCTGCCAATGTAAACCTAATGCGTATCTAATAAACTTCTTAATTAGGCTAATATGAGTTTACATTAATTGTGTACTTTAGACGCTTAATTACGTAGGTCTGATAATATCATAGCTAAATTTAATTTCACGTTACGTTAACTCGTTTGTCACATAATCGTCTTTGTCTTCTAAGCACAGTGAAGTTAAGCTGCACAGTTTGATTGGTAATTGATGCCTGTATGATAATTTGATAAAGTAAATACATTTTCACTTCCTATGCCGCATCTTATCATACTGGTTTACAAGCATTTAGCTCTGACGGTGATCTATAGCTGGTGCTAGCGCCACTTGACCGTTAATTTTCACACTTGTGATAATAACCGTTACATTTAAACTTTTAATTTCCGTTGAGGCAGAATGAGGCTAGCTAATATTTTACTGCTATTGTCATATCTAAATCACAAAATATGTGCAACATGGCTAGTTGTATTTATGATTCTCGATGATTACATTTTTATATAAGTTTTAAAAATATATCTAAAGGTACTCACCCGTTTGCAGGAAACAACACAAAACGAAATTATCTTGCTTCAGTAACAGCTTCTCGATTTATAAAATCACTATCTTAATTTATAATACAGCACAATAATCTTCGGTGCGCTCTTTTACACTAATGACCTAAGTCACTATCACAGCTTTTCACAAAAATCCTCGAGGATATTCCAAATAAGTTAGTAATCCTTCCAAGGAGACGTAGTTGCGGTGCTCGAATTCAAGCAATCAATCACCACACACTCACAAATTCCAGTTGGCTATGCTATGTAATAATATTATGTACAATTCACGACTATGTCAAAATGATTCGATGCGAACATTATGTGGCACAGCACAGACGTGCAAAAGCCTCAGTGGCGCACAAAGAACTGAAATGCGGGGAAGCGGGGGAAGGGAAGTGGTGTACGGAGGAAAGGGGTCGGGGGGAGGTGTGCCGCGGCAGTCTCGCAGCGGCGACGTAGCACTACGTAGCAACAAGTGAACGGCGCGCATGGCGCGGGTGTGAGGTCGGAGCCGGGGCGAGCAGATGGGGAAGCCGGGAGGCGCCCCCCTCGCGTACAAAGAGCGCGCACCTGACGGTGATATGTAGCACCCGTCTTGCCCTATACACAATCCATACACTGTATGACCGTGCCGGGTACTCAGACCCACCAGCAGGGCACACAGGAAGGGCAGATGTCGCTAATCACAACGAAGCCTGATTTACATAATCCAACAGCTTTCAACGGCATAGCAGGACAAAACAAGGCTTATTTATAGCCAGGAAACTGCCTTCAAAAAATTTCGTTGTTAGATAATACTTATTAATATTTTTTCTACCTACTCGTACCTACATTTTTAGCCGAACAATATTGTTATACCTACTACTTAGGTATTGCTTGTGTCAATGCTGATTAACCCTTTCACTGGCAGAAGCATTTTTTTATGTCAGAAAAATAAAATGTCGTTTTATGGAATCATTGTGGGTAGTTTAATAATTAATGTTCAAGAAAAAAAAATATACATGTTTACAATAAGAAAAAAACATGGTGGCAATATCCTTGCCAGCACCAGTGAGGGACCAAGAAAATCAATGAACGACGAATCGTTCATTGATTTTCTTGGTGAAATAATTTGAAACATGGATGTATAAATAGTGCCACTTTACTCCGTTCACATTCTATTTTAGACCTCTTATTATTTACTTTAGTGCTGCAGTAGCGACACCTCTTATAAGTCTCTATTTCTATAGGCCAGTGTTCATCTAATCTTTCAAATCTGATTTCTTCTGGTACACCGTAAATTCTTTTTGTCTTTTATGAGTCTCTTACACTTGTTTCTTTCTATTTAGTTACATATTTTGGCGTTGATTGGAATGATCTTTTTCTAAAGATTTTAGTATCCACCAGCTCCCTAGAAAAAGCAATTCTGAATTATTTTTGGCTCATAACATTGTGCTCTCGGGTGTATGTTTGATGTAACATATGGGCATTGGTTATTGCAACATCTATAAAAAAAAATATTTGGGTCCACCATTTGCGACTTCTTCTACCCAAGGAATATGATGTTCTTTTTTGGTCGAAACGATCGACACTACCCATATGTTTTGTATATTCTGGTATTAGTAATGGGCATTTGATAGTCTGTTTTGAACAGCGTAAAGGTGGACAATCGAAGTTTTCCAAGTTAGGACTTTGTTGCCAAGATTGCTTATTCCATTCGACCTCATCTGCATCCGATTCATCATCTGATGAAGAATAAAAGTCTGAAAAGTTTGGGATTTCTCCGGCTTCAGACACAGATGACTGAAATCTTGCAGTTTCCAATGGAGAAAAATTTGAACATCTGCTCTAGATGTAGACGGTTGAGGTGAATTTGTTAGGCCGGGACTTTCTTGTTCTTGTTCCGATGCTGAGCTAATCAGAGCATCTTCACCTAATAACACAGAAAGCAAGTCTGAATCTTCAACGCACTCGGTATCTGTCACTACTTCATCATCTTCAGATAAAGAGCCATCTGGTATACCGAATAGATTTTCAAGCTCTTCTTCTATTTGCTTATCCGCCAATACTTGTCTTCGCTTACTCATTGTCAAAGAAAATATGAAAAGTAAAGATTACTTATATATTTCTATACAAATTTAAAACAAACCGGACAAGTGCAATGGTAATGGTAACTGGTAATGGCATATATGTTGCCACCATGTTCGGATCCAATTTTGAGAACAATTAGAAGTTATTGTTAGAAAAATTATAGTATAGCATAATTAGAATACCATTTACTTTACAATAAATATAAAATCGTAACCTGGCTACGTCGCAATATGAAGATATTCTTGGATTTTTATACAGATCGTAAACTGATGAATTTTTAAAAAATACCTCCGTGCAAAAATTTGACAATTGTCAAATGTGTCAATGTTTTATTTTTTTGAATAATCTGTGATACGTTCATTATCACACAGAATTGGTACTTTTTAAGTAGTAGTAATGTCGTACAAGAAAAAAAATAAAAAAGTTGGTGGCATAAATACTGCCACCACCAGTAAAAGGGTTAATAATGTAGGTAGGTAGGTACCTAAGTACGTCGGTATTCAAAATGTCGCAATAGGAAAGTAGGTGATATTGTACCTAATTAATTTGTAGCTAAAATAACATGGGTAGATACATTAGTTACTTACCTAAATTTGCAAGCATCTAATTAGAAACCGTTTGTATTTACATACAAGTCTATCAAGAAGTCGAAGAATATTTTAAATACTTAATAGGTATCTACTTTATATTATTAAAACAAATGTTGCGTAAGAAATTAAAATACAGCATATATTTGGATATCATAGCCATATACCTACTTACCTAGGTAGTTGAGAGAAACCGGTTTTGGAAGTATGTTATGTACTGGCATAAATAAGCGTAGCTCGTAAATTTTATCTCGAAAGATGTATCGCATTATTATTAACAAAACTATAACTTATAATTACGTATGTAATGATAAAGTACTCATGTAGGTATATGAACAAGCATAATATGGTAACAATAGGTATAAACAAATAGCGATCGTTGACCAACATACCGAAAACATTTTACAACGCGCTAACGATTTGGCATACTCCCAACTATTCCGTGACAAGCTATCCGTTCTACGTTTGGTTTTATATAAATAACACAAAGAGTTCAGCTCACAGGTCAAATAAATAAAATTGATGTTTAATCTGAGGAATTTGCATGAAAAAATAAACCTCGTTCCATTTTTGTTCGATATACAAAAGAGAATCATGTTAATCATTAACGTATTATCTGTTCTCTGTTTTTCGTAGAAGTAGAGCTAACTTTTTGTTTAACCAACGATTGATTGCAAAACACAACAGCTCGTAAAAACCTAATTACTTTTTTGTTAAGTAGATCATACATTAACAATTTATATCGCGTTGTTATTATTAGTTGTTTTTATAAGTTTGCTTCGTCATGCAGCAAGCGGATACGTAGGTAAATTGGCAAGCAAAACCCGTTCGCGAGTTTTTGTAAAAACAAGCAAAGAGGTCACATACCTTGTTTTGGCCTTGTGCTAATCGAGTTAGCGGTTACATGCGAATAACTAATGTTCTGTAATTTACTCATACAATGCGATGAAAAACGGTGATATTTCAAGTCAGGCGCGTTCTTGTTAAGTGACTCGTATCCACCTACTTGTAATGAGTGTAGTGTCTCGCGTTCCAAATTTGACAATGATAAATGGTTAATGTCATTGAGATAACTGTGTGCGTGTATCCACACACAATCACGTACCACACAAGTATTAAAAACGCTACATCACGCTTTTAGATAATCCTCTAAAAATAGGTGCTTTATCAGACAAAAGTTGGCATACGAACTGAGGTTAGATAACTTGCATAGAGAGAGGTGGGGAATTTGTAGATAAGAGAGTACAAACACGGCAGTCGATAACCTGGTTGCAGGCACTGATAACGGCCCGTTACCCACCCGCGCTGTTTGTACAAAGACCTGTATAAATAACTCTGAAAGCGTTTGTGAACTTCTCAGAATTTCAATAGGTCTACGCTTCGTTTCATTTCATTTACGCTTGAGAAACTCAAACAAGTTATAAAAATGTTTTCCACGTTTGTATTTGCTTTGTTTATAAGCGTTTACCATGGTTCCGCCATATCATTATACTTCACTAGCTTCGAGCTTTAGGTATTTGTTTTCCGACTATGAGTTCGAATGAGTCTTCTTACTTGACTTTTCTTGGTTTGCTATCGTTTTAGCAGACATAGTATGACTATCACCTCTCTTACTGCTTAATTTTCCATGATGCACTGAAGTATGTTATAGTTTATAGTTCTTTATATTGTGATGGTTTATTTAATTGTTCTTTGATTTGTAGCAGCTGTATCCCGCATATGCATTCCAGTGACAATGTATGAAGCAATTTCGTAGAGCGGTAGAGTTTATGATGTTATTGTTATATTTTATTATAACGCTCAAAGCATATTCGATTCGACGGAAAAGCAATTAAATACCCAAACATAAAAATAGAACTATGCAGATAAACAACAGCTGTAATCAAACCATCGGCGGGACTCAGATAACGCTATCTGATATTATGTATGATACGAGCTCATAATTTTTTCGTTTTCTTTTTGTGGGAATAGTATTCTATTGATTGCCGGATGAGGTGACTCACTACAAAGCATGCGGCAGTAAAATGCCTGAGTAGCTAGAGAGGTTACCCTCTGTAGGCATAGAGTATAGAGGCACGGTTGACAATAACAATGAATAAGATATTCAACCGTTATCGATAGCTTACACAGCTGCGCACAGACAAGTAGACTATCAGTTATTACGTTTAAATTAATTCGAAATTCGTATTATTTGACGGGCCTGATGCAAGATTGGGACTTGTGACTCAACGCTCTAACGACGAGCCTCGATTTCTCAGAAGCTACTTAACATTCATTGCAGACGTACCTATTTTATTATTGTATTGTATTTGTGTGTGATTGAAATAGCATCAAAGTAATTAGATGCTTCCGCGGACTGCCAATTGGAATTCAGAAAGTAGCACTTAACATAGAGTGATATAGCAGAGTACCTACTTTAAATAACAAATAAAACAAGAAGAACATAAAAGCTGAAATCCTGACCATGTAATTATCTGCGTAAGTTTTCGGGATCGTTACCTCGTCGAAATTATCGTTTACCTTTTCGGGATTATTGTAGGTCTGTCAAGGACACGGCAATTAACTTGTCTCTACAATTATTGTTCGTGTCACATGAACATTATTATGAGAGAGCATGATATATTTGCGTATTAATTCAGTGCGGTCGTAAATCGTAAGTATTTCGTCATCGCTGCCGAGAACGCCGGACCGGTCTCCGATCGGATGTCAAAAACCGCACGACGCAATAAATTGTTGTCTCATGGAGAGTAAACATCGGCGTTCGGCCGCATTCATGCATAATTGATGAGGGTTCGGAACGAGCGCGTGGATTCCTGGCGGTCACGACTCGGTCGGCCCGAGCGCCTACGGCAGCCATTTTGTGAAGCCTGCTCGCCCCGGGTGCGCCGCATTGAGAATATTAATACGACCTTATGAAGAACACGGTGCACTACTCTCGGGTAATACTCCCAATTCAAAAAGAACTCATTTTTCTAGTCCGTTTCGCTTCCGCTGCGCTCGATCGATCGCACGTAACGATCATGACACGATAAGTATTGCAAACAGTCTTGACTGCGGCACGCAACGTGCAATTAATACAGACAGAATGATCATTATTAGTTTCTATTGTTACCAGCTGGCTAAATAGAGCATGCGCCAGTGTAATACATAATTTTAATGGCACAATAGAACGCGCCTGACTCTCACGCACGGCCATTTACCGTGTAATCGTAATCAAAAGTATTTTCTCTCGGAACGAACAGCTCATCATTAATTGAGACGTTTCACAACAATTAGTAGTAACCTGAAGAGCTGTGAAGAATACGAGCTTCAGAAATCTCTGATTCATACTTCCTTTTCAGTGCATTGAGCGTTGTAATTACGCAACTGATAGAGATAGTGGAGTGTCATGAAAGTTGATGAGTACAATACTACAATAGTAATATTGATGAGTTCTGGTTACTGTAACACTGTTTATAAAGGCATTTCCTTTCGCCTAGCTCTTGAATTTATGTTGAATACATTTGCGGTCGAGGCCTACCCTACGGCGGAGCACTCATTACTGATGAAAGTCTACCGCGCCGAGCGTCGACTCGTAATAATGTGAAATGAAATACCGCGCCCGTACGTCTGCTCGGCAACCGCAAGTGTAGGCTAACACACGCTAACGTGCATAAGCGAATGCGTAACCGTGAACTACAAGTTATTACACCAACTTTGTACTCTCAAATGTAACATTCATTAACCATCAAGTTATGAGCTTATAATTTAATAGCACCAGCTGCTAAATAACGTTCTCGATTAAGCGTTTATAATCTAACCTAACTATTCCAGTAATTAGGTTTAGTATCAAAAGCTGTTGCCATGAATAACTAAGTACGAAGAATTAAACAGACAGGCAGTTAATATATAAATTACTCGTAACCACAACATGTATCTTACCTAGGTATAAGGATAAATTATAATTAAACAATGTCATTAAACTTGCTAAAGTTACAAACTGAGTAATTTTGATTGTATTAAATGTTAGCAATAACTACACAATATTGCTGCTTGTACCGTTTTTAGCTACTATTCTTATTACTATTCTTATAATAAAATAAATAAAATAAAATGACAATTCACAGCACGAGTCGAAGCTGAAATGGTTCATCCAACTTTATAATGACTTGTTCGGCGAGGTAGTTTTTAGGGTTCCGTACCTAAAAGGTAAAAAACGGAACCCTATTACTAAGCCTCCGCTGTCTGTCTGTCTGTCTGTCTGTCTGTCTGTCTGTCTGTCTGTCTGTCTGTCTGTCTGTCTGTCACCAGGCTGTATCTCATAAACCATGATAGCTAGAAAGCTGAAATTTTCACAAATTATGTATTTCGGTTGCCGCTATAACAACAAATAGTAAAAAAAAAAAAACAAATATTAAGGGGGGGCCCATACAAAAAACGTTTTTTTTCGTATTTTTTTGCTCAAAATTACTAACTGTTACAGGTTGACGCTTTAAGTTTTTGCAGAATATGTAGTTGTATATTACCTTTCAAAATAAATAATTAAATTTAAAAATAGTAAATAATAAAGGGGGGCTCCCATACAACAAACGTAATTTTTAAGCAATTTGTTACTCGATCTTAATTAACAGGTAGAAACTTATAAAGTATTTAAGTATACATACAACGAACGTGATTTTCTTTTATAGATGATGGTACGGAACCCTTCGTGCGCGAGTCCGACTCACACTTGCCCAATTTTTTTTTAGATTTCGTCGTAAAAACGATATAGTAAAAGATGTATTTCAAGTTTCCGTAAATATCAAAGCTAAGCAAGCACGCAGTAGTGCGGTAAAGACAGCTGCGGGCGGCGCACCCGTACTTCCTGTAAACCCAACGACCTATTGTTACCACCACATTGCGCACTTTTTATGACGCATTATCTTACAATAGTGCCAGCGTTAACACTCCACGCTCGTGATCATATGAATTCATATGACATTGTACAATTTTATCTACGTCAACAGATACGCTAACAATGTTTTCGTTTGCATTTTCCATGTCACGGCATTTTTAATAAACCTTATCAGTTCAGATAAAGAATCTTACATTCTTTTTTCGTATTTACGGAGCACGCAGAACAAATATGCGGCAATTTGCTGCACATAATCTCGAGAATTGTAATGTGCAATTTCAATTTCTTTCGTCTAACTACATGTATGAATCAAAAAGATTGGCGGTTTTATCTTGGTACGCGTGTATCGTGCAAGGCGGTAATAGGCTGTGTTGCATTTGTTTCTTTTTGCACATAGTGGAGATGTCCAAACAATTTGTAGTGAAGCGCTGGGAACCTCGGCTGGCGTGAGATCAGAAAGTCGTGATCGGCCGCACGACGCCCCTGTGCCTCCAATTCACTAATCAAACAGCACAATGACTCCATTGTTACCGACATTCTTCATACAGTTTTCGCTACACATAACAATCGCTTCCTTGTACTCGATATAGTTCTTGTAGCGGTAGCTACATACAACTGAGGCCATCTAGCGAGCGACGACGAAATTTCAACATCAACAATACGGCGACATCTATCGGACACGATTCCACGGAAACAAGGTGCTGAATCGCACATGCAGAGTTTGCGCGCCGAGTTGTATATATACAACATCTCAAATACATCCTTCGGACTGACAGTCCACCAGGCAATATCACCCAGCCTGGTTAGAGGATCCTCCCTCTAGTTGGAGGAACACCACACCTTTATCCTCCACATTGGTGACCCCGACGTGATCTGAAGCAACCTTCACCGGTCAGATCAACAGCAGCTTCGTCTTCATCCTCGCCTTACCTCGCCTCACTCCGCACTTCACCCGATGGGCGGTAATCAAGTCGCCGCCAGCCAGCATCTTCGGCCAGGGACCAACCATAGGCGACGCAGGCTTGCATGCCTGGTCTTCCCTGCAGCCACTCAGCGTCTAGGCACAGCACCCTGCACCCGGTTCACGTAAGAAGAGGACATCTCTCACCGGCAACTCAGCAGCCAGCCACTACGCAGCAACCTCGCAGCATCTCCCCGACTCACCGTGGGACACTCACTGCGCAGCACCTTCGCAACCTTTCCCCGACTCACCGTGGGACCATTGCGAAGCCACTATCCCGACTCACTGGGATAGCTCACCGCGCACCGCACTTAGACCCGACTCACAGGGCCTACTAGCGGCACACAGTTCCGACCCACTGGAACTAGCGGCATCTCTCCACTGGCACTGGCACGCTCCTCAGAAGCATCGACAGCTGACTCATCACCTTCAAGATCGACCTCCGGTCTTGGGGGGGAGTGATGTAGCGGTAGCTACATACAACTGAGGCCATCTAGCGAGCGACGACGAAATTTCAACATCAACAATACGGCGACATCTATCGGACACGATTCCACGGAAACAAGGTGCTGAATCGCACATGCAGAGTTTGCGCGCCGAGTTGTATATATACAACATCTCAAATACATCCTTCGGACTGACAGTCCACCAGGCAATATCACCCAGCCTGGTTAGAGGATCCTCCCTCTAGTTGGAGGAACACCACACCTTTATCCTCCACATTCTTAATGTTCGTGGTGAGATATTATACTTCTCTAGCTGTACCTAACGCGCGGAAAATACCATTGACAAATAGCATCGCGGAGGCGTTATTTGCTTTAACGTTTGAATGAAAAGTCAATAATGACAGAGCATCAACTAGTACCATGATAAAATGGCAATCACTCGTTATATAACAAGGATAATAATTGTTCGTTATTCTTGTAGCAAGTCGTATCATAAGAGCAATTAGTTGTACACTGGCTTTAATAGATTATAGAGGGTATATCTTTTTGCGTCATCGTGTATCAGTATCGAACTAGTCTTACCATTATGAGGTACTAGCTAACACTGCTCGATTATCAAGGCAGCTGTGTATATAGGTATATCGACTGCCGCACCCCTGCAATATACGTACGCCTATATCCCCCGCAGGTAGTTAGTGACTACGATATTTCTTTATATCGCATTCTTCATGTGCGCACATCGATTAAGGATGATTCGCACGAGCCTTATATGAGAACCATCCTTACAATTCTGTGTAATATTTTGTGGCTATTAACCATAGTTGACAGAGAAATTGCCATTAGTACTGTGAAATGACTGCTAAAACATGTTTTGTGACTCGTTAATCGAAACCATTATCATAGAGTTTCCTATGAAGAGCTGCACTAATTCCACGAGTTGGAAAAGCGCCAAGAAAATGCTACATTGACCGTTATCGTTTCAGTTAAATTACATCATTTGTATCCTCAATCCCCTGCAGAACGGTTTATAAGCCCGAATTCCACATAAATGTACACAATGAATATATTCCATTTATTTTGCGGTTGTTATGTGGTTGTATGTGTTCTAAATAGGTATGTCTGTATTGTTTAATTTATAAAACGGTTGTATTAATTATACACAAACAAGTATATTAAATTAATTTGTCGGTGTTGCCGTGATTAGAACCGGAAAGTTAAAATAAATGACAATAATAGTGCTCTCTAGTGACTTGCCTACTATAAACGTTACGAAATATCGTTTTATTTCAGGAATCACTAAACTGTCAAACAGTAAACTAAGGTCCTAATCAGTCTGTATAATGTGTAGGTTAATATTATTATACGTCACATTTATAGCTGATTTATTTATATACTTCTGAGAAATATTTATTGCTGTTATTATTTATGATTGCTAGTTTAGTTATCATAAATATTCATTCAAATGTACCATGTGGATTAATATACAACTTTATGAATATATGTTTTATTCATATTACAGTGAAAAATAAAGACAAACAAATATAAAGGAATTCTATTTTGAGGCCTGAATATTTAATAGCGTTGGTATTTTAAGTTGAATCCATTCATAAAAACTTTATAATGGATGCGATTGACGTCAAACCGGCGGTATATTTCCCAAATAAGAATCCTCTCAAGTCAATTCAATGTTGTAACATAACAAGGAGGCAGTGGGCGTATTCATAGAATACCTATAAGTAGATACCTACAAATAATTGTTTGCATTGTGATACAAAAAAACAGTTGCCTGGCATCTAAACGCTTACGTTATTCTGTCGTTGCGAATTTATACGTTACGCAAAACAACGCTTAATTTATTTCGGAAAGCGAACCTGTTTGCCAAGTACGGCGGTTACGCAATCATAGCTATTTATATAAAACTGTTCAACGAGTAGAATGTCATGTCATTATAAACGATCCAATAAACATATCCTTCAAAAAATCTCGAGCCGTCATATTTAAGAGGGGAAAATAAAAAATAAAAAAGTTCTTTAAAAGCGAAGGGCGTTTAATTTTCGAATTTCGTGTCGTTGAAAGATTATTGAACTGTGAGGGGGCGAAAAGAGGAAAATGTCACAATTGAGGCGCCTTCAAAGGGAGGATATGGGGAGATAGGGGGTTGACCGCCCACCGCTCGCAAGTTGTTTACGTTGTTCCCATGAATCGAAGTAAATCCGGGGGCTAAACTTTGATTAGTTATTCTTTTATTTATGGTGACAAGAAGCCATTTATCGAGCAAGTGAGTAGGTACCTTGTGAACTTTTGACTTTGGAATTAGTTTAAATACTTATAAATTTTATTTTTTGTGTGCCTATGTATCCGCAAACTTTATATAATTGGTCTCTTCCGATCACAAGAAGTTCTTACCAATTTCGAACTGACGTCATCATGATGACGCATCAAGTTCCTCGTAATCTACACTAACTTAATTAAGGAGATAAGCGACTGAAAATACGTTCAACCCGGTATTGTGATGTAAAATTATAGATATTGTGAAATATCGTGATAAAAGTCGTCCAACAACATTATACTGATAACGAACGACGATATGATTTACAATATGATAAGATTTGTGCTAAAAGTGTCTCTCATTGTAATAAATAACTGTCTCAAATTACTATCTCCAAAAACAATATTTTTGTAGTCGGCAAATGTCGGATATTAGATATACCTATTAGCTGAATCAACACGCGTTAGCAATATTATATTCTTGAAATTTGTCTCGAATGTTTATCGTATCTTTTATTATATCTACGATTATTATATAAATATATATTGTTATCAAATAATATATCTTGGTAGACAAACAGAATTTGGTGAATAAAAATAGTATTTCTTATAATAACGTTTACATCAGATAGCAAAAAGTTTGTCAAACATAGAAGAGCAAGTAGATAAAAAAATATAATGTAAACAGATGATCCGACGAATAGAAGCAAACAATGTGTATTAGTCCGGTGTTATTGCCCCCTGTAATAACGGCTGGCATCCGGTGCCGTTGCTAGGCAACCAGTTCCCGTGCCTTTTCACAAAACATCCCTTATTGCTTATTCCCACACGGTGCACCCTCGAGCAGCTGATTTCATTCATCCGTACTTTTTCTTTTGTACAAAAAACACAATGCCATTCGCGACTTAATATATGACAGTTTTAAAAATAAAACTATTATTATTATTCTTACTTGTAAAAGTAACAATTATGAGTAATACAGAACCCATTAAGATAATTGCTTCACTTTTGATTACTATACAATGTAATAAGTTTTTATGACAATTGTAAACTTGACGCTAACTGCGCCGGTTTATGTTATAATTGCTCTACTTCATAAAGGCGAAATATCGCTAAAGTAAACATGTAACTAGTAATAGAGTCAATGCTTGTGTATATACACGTGCCAATAGATGTTTTTAATCCGGCGGCTCAGTTTACAAACATAGCATAAAAATAAAGCATATCTATCTTGAACGCGTTTCCAAGTATCTCGCTTTTTCAATAGACATTATAGACAAACAATAACTGTACGGCTTTACACAAACAAAAAGATTATGCTGACATGATCCGTGTCGTCTTACAATCGAGTTTCACAATAAAAATGCCCGACATCGGCTGCCATAAATCAAATTTCAATTAAAACAGAATTAACGGCAGTAGGTATAACAATAGCTCTAAATATAGTATGATATAGAAAAGCCACGTCAACCCTTCTCCCGTAGAGCGCTCCAGGGAACACAAAGACCCTCAGCGGCCCTCCTGCCTCCCAGTTGCCTCACCCTCTCGTTATTCACGTATAAAAGAAAACATTGATGTAAGATATGAGACAGACATTTTCGAGGGTGAACTCAAAATTATTATTATTCTGATAAGTGAGCGATTTGCTTGTTCATAGCTCTCATTTGTTTGCTAAAAACAAACGCCTTATATTAGTGTTTTTTATTGTTATTCGATGTCTTATCTACATAAGCAACAATTTACCAAACATATTCTAATTCTGCAAATTATACTTTAAAAAGAGTAAGCAAACAAAGTAGTGCCATTTCGCACAAATAACCAAATTGCGTTCACGTTTTCATGTCAACATCACGTTTGGACATTCCATTATCAAGTCACGACGACCTACATCCATATTGGATTTCTATTTTAGGAATAGACAATTCAACCCGCGTTATAGGCATAGAGCATAGATATTTAATAATAGAGGCACATTTCTTATGGGCGCTCTGTAGACAAACTTTCTGTGACCAGTGTGACCCATATTGCCGCTTGGCGGCGCACTGTGGGCTGAAATCAGCGTTTCATAGACATTCAATTTTTTTTTTAAAGTGAAATTTTTTTCACGTGGAATGCTGGAGGAATCTAATTACATGCCTAAAAATATACTCGATATGAAATGGGTACGTAAACGGAAGTTTGAGAATTTTTTCTTTAAAAATTTGTATGGAGACAACATAAAAAAATACGATAACTCTGCTATCGCACAATTGGCCCTAATTCCCTTCTAGGGGATTAATCCTTGAATTATTTATGATTTTTTGACATACTCGGTATCACGGCCTCAGGTGCGCTTTTTTTTTTTTTTAAAATGAGCATTTTTTTTTATATGAGGCAATTTCTTTGGACCAATTTGACTTAACATAATATATATGAATATGACCCAGATATTTGGATCATATTCATATATCTTAAGCCAAAGAAATTGCCTCATATAAAAAAAAATGCTCATTTAAAAAAAAAAATAGCGCACCTGAGGCCGTGATACCGAGTATGTCAAAAAATCATAAATAATTCAAGGATTAAAGGCCTTGCCACACGGCACAATTTTACGTCCAACTTGACTAAATCACTTGATGAAATCGTGACGTATAGACGCCAGTCGTCCAACTCAAGTTCATCGGGTGGGCGGTACCACCAGATTTTAACCAATCGGGTGGACGAAATGAAAATCAGTGATTTGATTGTGTCGTGTAGACGGGCAAAGCCAATTCGATTGAAAATTTGATCGGTGGTAAAATTGTGCCGTGTGGCAAGGCCTTAATCCCCTAGAAGGGAATTAGGGCCAATTGTGCGATAGCAGAGTTATCGTATTTTTTTATGTTGTCTCCATACAAATTTTTAAAGAAAAAATTCTCAAACTTCCGTTTACGTACCCATTTCATAAAGAGTATATTTTTAGGCATGTAATTAGATTCCTCCAGCATTCCATGTGAAAAAAATGTCACTTTAAAAAAAAAATTTGAATGTCTATGAAACGTTGATCTCAGCCCACAGTGCGGCGTGGCAGTCGCGCTGTGACAGCTGACTCTACGAGTGCAAGAGAGACGAAAGTTTCTCCTGTGTCACTTAACTACGAGAGCAAGAAAGACGGCGAACGACGCCAGCGCCGCCAACGGCGCCAACTACGTACTACACTGACAACCGTCAATACGCCAACTTTAATCGGCAATTCGGCACACGACATCCTTAAGAAATACGCTTCTATTAAGTATGTAAAGTTTGTATTCATTGTTATAGGTTTCAAGATTTACGAAATTTTCTGTCTTAGAACTAACCTTTTGTGACATAGGAAACGTTCGAATAATGGAGCGTCATCTTTCTTTTTGCAAACAAGGCTTTTTAAATTCTATTGTTCTAGTTGTTTGAAAACCAGAGACCAATGCATGCGTGACCTCACTGCGTAGAGTCATTCGATACTAAATTCGTTATATTGACACATGCGTTATGAAAATTAATATCTGTAACATGTGCTATTCAGGCACACAATGAGTCATTCTTTACTACTAACGAAGGCGATAATCGAGTACAGAATTAAATTACATGAGAACCGGTTGCATCGAATAAATTGCATGGTTTAAATTCAATTTATGCAATTTAAATGCCAGTACGGTTAAAACGGCAAGGCCAGCGTTATCAGGTCGAAAATCGACACGTTTTATGTAGGCCAGCCGCCGTGGCGATAAGTGAGGTAGCATAATGGCATTCCTTTTGCACTACGGTAGCCAATTACGATCGTGATAGTTTCATTTTCACGTTCCGATGACTACGTTGTTTGTGCTCTTTTTGTCAAATTAATTCAAATAGTTTCGTGACAACCAATGATACAAGGCCTCCGACAGTTCAATAGGTCGCTTCCTTTCGCCTAATGATCGAGGTTCGGGGACGAGCTAAGGAGACCTTCTTATATTTGTTATTGTTTTTCCAAATGCGGCGTCTCGTGACGCGTGACGTCCGCTCTCCATAATCACCCGTAGACAATTTGTTGCGCAACAGACGCGACAAGCCAAAACAGTTTGTTATTCAGTAGACGATGTTCGGCCTTTACTTTCTCGACCTCCATATAAATAATCTCCAGTTCGTCGTCGAGTAAAACTTTCTTAGTCCTTGTTACGTGCGCGCACCTAAATAGACTCGGTTTTGTTTGCACTGATAATTACTTTGAGTATTTGAACAGCTATCTTATCTCTGTTTATGTTAAATCTACGCAAGTCTAAACAAGAGAAGGTGCTGCTGTAAGACATGAACCGAATACATGCAAATTTATTTATATTGCTATGAATGTACACCGCGTCATGTACTTAAAAAATATATAAAAAATAGTGATAAAGAACGGGTAGGTACTTTAAAACCTGACAAAAATATCGAGGCGAAGCAGTGAAGGCTTATTAAGTAATCAACCATGATGCAATGCAAATCGACAGGTATTAGAGTTCAATACAACAGTTTACCAATAGGTTTGCGTTGTAGAGCCAACTACAAGTATTTGTTGAGCGGTGTCGCGTCGCGACCTCGTAGCATTTGGTCACTCGTGAATTTCTATTGACAATCAACATTGTCGTATTATTGGTGGTATGTGCGTAGCTATGTAATAAATCGATTCGTAATACTTTTACATACGCGTGGATTGGTTATGTAACGGCTATTGTTTACTTATGATTTCCATTTACTCCGAAATATGCGTAAAAACGTGATTTATTTATAAATTAAGTTGTACCGAGTCGATTACGCGCTAACCCCAACAATAAAATAAAACCACTCAGCGTACAATGGTTTGGCTATCTGGAACTAGGCGATGGGACAAACAAAAAAATCCAATTAAATGAATGAACGGTTTTAAAACGAAACGAATGTACAAAACTTTTCATTCTTTCAGTAGAGGCCCGTGGGATTTTGTTGTATTGGTTTTTTATACACAACAATACTCCAGTATCTAGTTTATAAAGTCATATAATTAACACACAAGTCAATTAATTTGAAAAATAAGCATAATGAAGGTATTTTATTTATTTACATAGACGTTCGTTCCGTGCATATTAATAAGGACAAAGTATACATTAGGTACAATCATGTAATATAATGTAAATTCTTGTATGTATAAATATATGAGTTTCCTTCCTTATACATGGCAAATAAATTTCAATACATTATTTAAATTCCAACAATATTATTACCGATCAAGTGTATTCATAGTTCAGAGGTGGAAAATTTAGTTATGTTTTATTTATTCAACCATCGACGATAATATTATTTTCGTGAAGATTTTTTCATTTCATTCAATATTTGTTTTTGTTATGATGTAGATCATGTAGACAAGTAAGTATGAATAATTATACAATACGAGATTATTACAACGCTTTTGCATAAATTATTGTACCTACTTGAGCAAACACGTTTTTGATAATATATCAAAAAAAAGTCGTTTTAACAAACAAACCCATTATTTTTTTATGAATTTGCCTACTTATAACTTTCTAGTTTATTTAGTTAGGTGATTGTTGCAATAGATTTATCCGAAAAACTGTTTATTACAGATTCATATTCTACCCAGTTTAATTGATACAAGCTTTGCATTTTTTTTTTCAGAACATCAGTTTATAACCAATGGTTTTTCCTTTATTGTTTTTACCTTTATGTTAATAGAAGCTAAGGTTATATAAAATTATACCTAGTTACAGCAGTTGTAATGCACACAGATAATATGATCTATGTCTGTGGTAATGCAGATACCTACTAACTTTATTTTCAGAACGGAACTCGGAAATTGTATGAAAATCGTTATGTCTACATCCAATAACGGATTTTAGAGACAATGACTGACGGGTCAGGATTCTTAATCCATATTAAGAATTTACTGCGGCACATTTTTCATTACTATTTTTCTCAGCGGTGCAACTGCCACCACAGCAATAACAAACATTTTCTAGAAAAGTTGATTCGCATTGTACTTACGTGTAGTGTACAGAGTCCATTATATTATGATTATTTATAACAAACGGTTTTCCGACAACAGGTTTAATGACACATCATACTCGAAAGGAAACAAATAGTGAATATTCAGCTGTCCCACATTTTTGCATGACACACAGCTTTAGCAAGGTTCCCGTTCAAATTAATCATTACCTACACGAAATCGGAAACCAAACTACAAACATACGTATTTAATACGACACGAACGTAAAATATAATAACGTTACATAAGCAAACGTCGCGTAGGTAGTTTTATTTATAAACATGTTGTTAAAATTAATGAATCGGTAACAAGTAACAACTAACAATATCAACTTCAGGAAAACCGATATTTTGATAAACCGGTTATTTTATTATTGTCGCTTAAACATTAAGCGGACAGACCAATAACAGGAAAAGAAATCGAGGTGAAGCAAGTTGATTCTTGAGAAATAACCGCTAATATTAATATTTATAATATACCTAGTTTGTATTATAATCGCGAAGATAAACCTGATCTGGCGCGACGTAGAATTTCATCACACAACAGTCTAGGTGGCGTTTCATTTTTTATACAATGTCAATATCTTTCGACGTCGTAATATGTGCTTTATGTCTGTAGAATGAAGGATGTGTTTATGATGTTTACCAGAAGTAGAAAACAAATAACCATTTGACAGAACAATCAGTCACTGATTACAGAACATAAATTAAATGGTTATTTGAAACCCGTTTCGCAGTGAACGTAATGTATATCGGTGCATTCGTAGCAAATTTATGATCCGTTCTCCTTTAGGACGTTAAAGGGAGCAGACTGAATAACTTTAATGGCAATTAGCACACATTCGGTCAACCGGGACCGAGATTACCGGCCACGGGCCACTGATCCCATTCAGAAGCTAAAATAACAGAATAGTGGGCAAGCCATCACTCCTGTGGAATTATTCAATATTGCTCGAATATCAAGGCACATCTTGCATTTTGATATTCGAAATTCTGCTGTACGCATATATAGCTTCAGCAAAATGCTCACTATAATTCAGATATGATATTACACCCCTTTATAAACTGTACTAAATAACAAATCAACAAGCCAAGATTACTTGCCCCAAGATTCCAAATCAGAGGGGAAAACAGTGTACAATATTTAACAACCCTTCAGTAATTATCGGTTTAATTATTTAACATTCTTATTAGGTAAATGTGTATAAATATTTTATACAACAAATTGGTTTGATATCCGTCGAGCAATGCAAATGCTATCACATATTTATTGTCAGGATGTGTGATATTATCATTTCAATTTCATTGAGCTAGTAGTTTTCAGGAAAAATAATGTTCGTGTTTCAAACAAACAACACAAGGTTGCACACAATTTACATAGTGTTTATGTTACTCACCTAAACTGTATAATATGTAGTTACACCTATGACCTAAGTAGTCAACAATCAATCAATTGCGGTTCAAAACAATAATATGTAAAAGTGAGGTGCAATAATCCTCTAATACAATAATTATCGACATTGCTCAAGCACCACAGGAAGTCATTCATATTGACGTTGCGATATTAGATATTTAGCCGTATACAGCTTCAGTGTGTAATTGCATGCTAATGTATCAAAAAGCCAGGAGTCATTGCCTTAACAACCGTGGGCGCTCATAACTCATGCCTAATTAAATGTCGAGGTTCTTGACTCGCTAGTTATAATACCATACGCGGTAGAGCCACTTGAGCCGAGTTTCGTGTACAAAATAACATGTATTGACGGACTCCACCTCGCTCGAATATTGTTCGAGGCGACCCACGCCCCGGCTGAAATTATTCAAACTCGTTATGTCGACATTTAGAATGATGGTCGGAATCAGTCGTTCATCTCCGCGCATCGTCGACGCCTATCTAGACTCGACACCTCGCCGTCAAAAGGCCGTTGGCCCGCTTTACACGAGCGTGGGTCTCGTATTATGTGCATGCCACATCACAGAGGATACAGTTACATGTAACTAACGTTTCCTATAGACCCACATTGTTTTCGTTCGCGTGTTTTAATTATCTAATTACGCAAGTGCAACGTCTCGTCACGAATATCTATTTGCGCCAGCCCGCCGACGCCGACGCTCACTTGCCAAAAGCTATTAATTACGACCAAAGAATAGAATATCTCGCCGGCTAATCCCCCGGAGACGGTTACGGTTACCGACAACGTTGATTAATGTCCGCAGCGTTCGTTTAACTCTTCTTTGTATACGTTCATCGGTTGTGTAAACGCGAATAACCTTCTTTCGGGTTGCTCGGACGTAAATAGGCTCGCATCCGCCGTACAAATAAATAAATTATACGCGTTGATCCGGCACAGACGCGCTCCGCTGGAAACCTTGAAGACGTGTCCGTATGAATATTAGATGGGTTTTTATCGATGTGATGGTGCAATAAAGGAAAGTGACTGTTTTAAGATTGCTTCGGTAATTGGCATTGGTGTCAATTAGCGCTTGGTTTTCACTCGCGTCGCATGGCAACAGCGACTTAAGAGGGCGCTCGGGCCGAGAACAATAGAGAATGGAGATGGGGCTCGTTTTGTGTAGTTACGTCGGTTCTCGCTGACATTGTGGCGATAGCGGGCGTGCGAAGAATGCCAATGGAAACAACTTTACTGTTGGTTTCCTCGAAGCCGACACGCGTGACGAACCAAGAACCGGTTACACGACACCGCGCAGAAACAATGCATTAGCAATGCTTTTCATTAATTTTAAACCCGCCAACCATTTTATTTATAAAGTTGCAGAAAATAACGAGAATTGTGACATGTAAGCGTGCGCGGTTATATGGCCTAATGAGATGAAACTTATTAATAGCGCTGAAACTGGTTCTGAGAGTGTTGCAATGGATAGCAATAAAACATCACACTTTGAATAAGTACACTTAGGAAAGGTGCATCCCGCGGCTGTTGCTTATTAAACTGACGAACGGCTCGAAGCTGAGAAAGCAATCAAGAGCGATGGACATGTAAACTGAGAGAACGATGAGAACACACGCGACCTACATAAAGCAGCGTTTGAAACGTAACACAATCTGTAAGGCACTCGACTAATATTTAAATCTGTTGCAACGTATCGTATAATCGTGGGATTAAAATAGGTCACCCGGGAGGCAAATAAAACGAGAGTTATTGAGCAAGTGCTGTGGCGAACACGCTACGTCCGCATAATATTTCATCGGGTGTTAATTCCAACAGCAAATATCGCGTAAATATATCTGCTGTGAATATATTCATTTTATGCTGTTTAATCGTGCTAATCATTTGTGCATGTTATCGTCGTGCATACGCCAGACACAGAGACGAATAGACAGATCAATAACTTTTGTCTTTAGCTTCATATTTGCCTTACGAATTAATTATGATTAAATGTATGCAATAAAATCGATAACCGTCACTAACTACCTGAATATATTTCCTTGCCATCTAATAAATATACAATTAAGACTATATCTTTTGATCAATACTCCAGCACTTAATAAAACCACTCCAAAAATATGCATCGTAAAATATACTAAAACAGGTAGCTTGACCTCCTAAAGACAATATGAAGAATATTTGAAGGTGAACAAGCGAACATAATTGAAAATGTAAAACATCTTTGTTGTCATAGAGAATAGAGTCTAGACGAGACCGTGACAAATAGAATATAAAGTTTGAAAAACATAAATTATGTAAACTTGTGTTATGTCTTAATATTGAACTCAAAAACAATAGCTGTTAAATATCCATACATGGTCCATTCTTCGTAGATATTTCGTACTGACATAGTGCAAATAGTGTTGTGTAATCAATCATAAGTATTGTCGATTGTGATATCCAAGGTGAATAGAATACAGATGATGTAAAGTCGACGTGCCCAGCGTGACTATAAATACCTCTCAATGCAAACAGCAAACGGATTTACCTGTTTATATCTTGATAAACAATTGGTATGTCTGCAATGGAAAATATGTTCCATTGAGAATAAACAACTCCGCATTATGTTTGAACAATTACAATCGACATTTTATGTTGGAGATTTATTACGTGGACGTTAAATTTTAACGTGATCAATTTGAAATAAGTATTTACTATTATTCGTCACTCACGTACTGTTATATGTCAGATCCTACATTATGATAATGATTAATGAACACCGTAATTAATTAATCGCAATGTATTGAATACGAACATAAAAGTCAAATGAACGCGAATAAAATGAGACGTCGTATAGTGAAAAGTTTACGAGGGACGCGCGAGCCGCCGTCTACGCACACCAGTTGGCGTGGGTTCAATTCCTGTTTGAAGTATTTTAGGAGCCACGCACGTCGTTCACGGTGCGCCGCCGGCATGTTTACAAATACTAGCACAGACTCGATTCAATTCCACGAGATTTTGTAAACAGTGTGCCAAAAGAGATTGGCTGCCACGTTTGTTTGCTATACCTACCCTGCAATAATATTTCTATGCTATTTTCTCGGTATGTACGGCGGCCATTTGCATTTACTAAACATTCTTGACACTTGTTTAATATAATGTGTACCTTTCGCAGAACAATGATTCATTTTAAGCTTTTACGACATGAAAAATATATAGGTCTAACGTTTTATGATTGAGTTGTAAGTATAGTAGACCTGCTATCTAAATTACGGTCGACATGGCACCTTAGCTGATTAACTTTAAGTGTTATGAAGTAAGGCATAGTCCACTATGAGCATAAACATGCCTTTTAAAAGTCAAACGGAGTATAAATAATTGATGAATGAGTCGACCGTCCGGTTCGATGTCGCGGAAGAAGAAATCGAGCGAAACGAGGCCCCGGTATCGATAAACCGACCGGTTATACGGGCACATCACTATATTCGTGGGATAATGAGAAAATAAAACAACATGCAGGCACCGGATTTTGTCATAAAACTGAGATATTTTACGTTTCATTCCACGTAAAGGAATGAAATTATACGGTATCGTATTCGAGAAAGAAGCAGCAAAACATGGTAGATACCTTTCTACCTGCGCCAAGGGGGCCCTTTATTTCGATCAAAAAGCTCTTAACAGGTTCCCGGAATGAAATTCCAATGTAGACGATTAATTCTATTGGATCTTTTCGCAGTACCAGTCAAAGAAGTTCGATTGATAAATACGTAACTAATTCAGTGAAGCGGTAAAGAAATCCTTTTGTTTTGAACATTTCTAATTCGCATCGCAAATATTGATTACGTCCGATTAAAATGCTAGCAGTATCGTAACAAAAAACTTAAGATTTCATGGATTAGTCTGTAATAGCCTATGTTTATTCATAGGTATACCTACCAACCGAAATCATAGATGAAAAAAAGAATGGTCGAAACCGGCAAAAAACCGACCGCGACCACAATACAAGTTTTACTAGTTCCTTTATAGCTTTGGCAAACACGTTTCACGGGGAACGCACGATTTGGTCCGACGAGCCGAGCAACTCACTGTATTATGAGTCTAACCACCGCCCACCGACAAAACTTAAAATGTAATGTGCTCTTGTATAATAGAGTTGGAATTTGCCTGGACGAGTTTTGCACATTACACATCTAAATATAGAAGTGAAACAAAAAGTCTCGAATCTCGTAAATATTTCGACATTTTTGCCTCGAGCGAGTTGTTATTTTGCGTTTATTGAGTCGACTCTTGATTGCTCCGCTAAACGATTACTGGAGCATTGAACTTGGCAGTTTATATTCTTTTATATTTCTTTACATTATTTATGGCGGATGATTTTAGATTGATATGAATATTAAACGATTCATAAACATGGCTTCTGAAATTATTACTACTTCACTATTCACAAGCAATAAACTTGGACAAGTATAATATTGTTTTGCCTGACAAATATCAAACAATTCTAAATCATAACAAGTAAGATCAGAAAATGTTTCTTACAAAACATAAAATTAATTCTAACGTCTAGAGAAATCAAAACATCGAGAGGCATTCCGAGTAATGTTGTTGGAAGACGAAAAACGACTCCTAATAATAGATTTATTATTAGTGTCATTTAGTATAATAACAGACAGCTGTTTGTGAGTCGGTAACAACCTTGGAACCTGTCGGTATTCATCGAGTGATCAACCCTCCATGGAACCACGGGGCGTAACATGTGTTCGATCAACGCGGAGTCATATTTATAGCAAGTCACGGACTAGTCACTACGCATTTATGTATACTCAACATATTAATTGTCTAAATAAAAAACAACAGTTAAGTAAATAAGTTAACACAAAGGAATAATAAAAACATTACGACTTGACTTAGAATACCAACGAGAAACAAACAAAAAAACAGTTAAGAAACCGGCAACCTTAAAAAGTTTATTTTTAACTTGAAAACTCCAGCAACAAGTGAATATCGAAATAACTAAGAAGCAGGTCAAAACAGATGAAATACCGTCTGCAACGACAAAAAGGGGTCAGTGACTGCGCAGCGGGGTGTTGTAGGGTGGCAAGGGGCGCACGGTGCGGGGGCGGGGGACCCGTAATAATACATTTGAAAAAAGAACCCCAAACATCTGCCACACATGTGCGTTTCGTTTCATAGTGGAATAATGCAAGTGGTGCGCGCAACCGCACCGATACGGCCGGGCCTTTTTGTGCAGTAGCTTTTTGTAGTCTTCACGCTTTGTGCTCGCAAGCTTTCAAACGGACAATGCCTTTTTTATTAGAAAGGAAATCAATACATTCGTGACGTTTGTGATGAGAATATGAACGTATGCGCGCTGATCCTTACTTGTGATACAGTTGCTTCCTGCCGTTCTGCTTTCGAATCGCGTTTCATGGAGAATTGGCGAACACTTGATTTAAAATTTTATTTGTCGGGTCTTGTGGAAACTTTTGACGTAATAAAAATTCATGGTAGTCGACACGCACGCGTAATTAACAAGTTGACGCCTGAATACGACGCTAGCAGAGTGTAGACCGATGCATTTCTCGAAAGATCGACATGTATTGGATCGATGCCAAACCTATGTCAAAGCAGGGAACCGGCGAGAGAGCCACTTGAATCGGTTTATTATACCTAGGCTACCAGTTACTACTAGTTATGTTGAGTATGAATCATATCAGCAAGCGAGCTGCGCACGTCTTGCCAATAAATGTCGATTAAGCAATTTGTATTCTCTTATCTCACTTTCTAGTTTCTCGGTAATGCCATACACAAAGTAATGATGATTGTTATAGATTCTGAAATATCGAATGTAATGCAATTAGAATCTCTATTGAGACTAAATAAACATTATTGAGAGACTCTAATCTCAGAAGTAGAATCTGATAGACTTGAACAAATCATATCTTTACAGATTATCCACAGCACACAAAGCGACAAGTCGTAAGAAAAACAAGACCTTAATTCTTTTGACGTACTTAACTTGCGTTCAGTGACTGTGACTGTTACCTACTACAAAAACTGATTACAATTTAAAAAGTAAAACAGCATTTGTAAAGGCAAACTTTATTTTGTATTGAGTAGAATGGGTTGAGAAATCCGACGGATATTTGCTGTTAAAGCCAGAAAAGCAAAGATCATGGCTTTGGCCTTTGACTCGAGTTCTCCGTCGCAAGAAGAACTCGCCTCACCTAGCCACCTCATGTGCCTGTTAGGTTAAAACATTCAGGCATAAGTCATCGGCACCTGGTTGTTGGTAAAACGAATCTGGTCTAAAGAGTATATTAAATTATATGTAAATAGTTTATGATGCCAATGAATGCTATTATTAATATAGAACGGAAACATAAATATATGTATTAACTAAACGACCAATAATCAACCTAAATAAATATGCATAAGCTATATGTAGACCAAATTAAATTATTAAATCTATAACGGAGAAAAGATAAATTTTATAAAAAGGTTAACAAGCATTTGGAGCGGCAAATATTATTATTTCACAACGTGTAATATTATCATCATCGTCATTCCGCAGTTAATAAAATTCAAAATGGATGTCGTAATCGTAATCGTCGTCTGCGCAGCCGGCAGCAGCGTGGGCGGGGAGAGGGGAGAAGTAAATCCCGTTAGGAGAAAGTAGCTGCCTACACTCCGGTTGGCGCACGGATCGTGACGAGCACTGGACCGACCGCACTCGACTTCGAGATACATTCAATTCGATTTTATCGTGACCGACCTAATACGTGCCATTTACATCTCACACAACACACAAAGATGACGGCTTATTTTTATCACCACCTCCGCATTAGGAAGTATTAATATATTACATTCAATATGGTTCCGTTTTTACTATACTTACTGCTGATCGATTTAGGCCTGCTAGACGACGTTTATAAACATAGGATACAAATAGCAATTGTGTTCGTGGATATTACTTTCTCTTTTGTCGCTAAGGGAACAAAGAATTGAAAAATCACTAGACTGTGACTTAGCAAAAAACACGTCAATCATCTCCCATTGTTGCAGGATTTACCTCGATAGCACTCGTCAATTTTCTGCTTTAAATGTCGCGAACAATGTCAATGGTTATGATACCAATGTCGACGAATAAAATGTCCACTTGGCATTTGTTGTTTCTGAGTTTATACAACGAACTTATTGAAGCAATCACTCTTTTAAATTCTGAAGATACATGAAACGAATCTCTTTATTCGAATTCTTTTTTGTAACTGACACTTTATTTTTGTGTATTTTTAATTTAATCATGTAGAAAGTTATAAAATTACAGCGTATCTGAAACAAAAAACATAACGAGGCCTAGTTTACTACCTACGACTCGGAAGATAAAAGTTGAAACGATAAAGTATCATTAAAGCTAAATTAAACGACGAACAGAGCGCTCGACGTCTCATTATGGGGCACACGGGAGTGGCAGCGTGGCGTCCATCTCGTCGATTATTGCGCAAGCGGTAAAATAAAATCATGGCGGCGGTAAATAATGTTTCATAACTACACGGCACGATACTAGACGGCGATGGCGGTGACGGCAAACTCGTTCCACCGGTCTGCGTGCAGGTGGCGCGGCTGTCGATAAACTGACACTTGGCTCCCCGCGACCCTGAACAACTGCATTGCTGCACCGCATGAAGGGGCAATTACGTTGAAATCTCGAGTATGCCGATAGTGCCGATACCGACGATCGGCCGCCGGAAAATTTGGTCAAGCGTTCGATTTAAAGGTCACTGCAATTACTGACTGTACTAATTACCGATGTTATTGAAAGTTTCATGTCGACAAATAAGGCGTTTTGACACTAGTTTAAATTCTGCGATAACTTAAGTTATAATAAAACCTTATTTTTATAATAATACCACGCAAAACTTATCGTGATCGATCTCAAACGAGATCTGTAGAACACATAGCAATTACTTACTCATTAGCCGTGATATATGAGCCGTCAGAGCAATTACTGTATAATAAGTGAAAGGATTAAAGTATAGCTTTTGATTCATCTTCCAGGAAGCAATAAAACAATCATTATCTCGTAAATGTTGTACGCGATGGTTTACCGAACGTTGTATGAATACGATATACTATCGGCATGGCTTCCATGTTTTCCCCTTGTGCCTCGTTTAATATTCAATTTGACTCACAACAAGGCATTATCATACAATCATTATTCAGTCCCATCTCACATGTTCGATAGCATAAACTAATTTTGTTTCTATTGTCTATTCATGTACGAGTCTTTATCACGTTAGTTCCCGTGTACAATATTTTCACCGTCATCAATACGGATGTTCTGTTAACTAAAATTAAGAATGTATGTATTCCAATGTCTCGTTGTGTTCGTTAGACATGTACTAGCTAAATGGCAGTGTCAGTTAAATACATTTACATAGTGGTTCGTTACATGCAACGAGTGTGTAATTCGTTAACAACTTAATTTGATATGTGCGTCAATACGCGGTGCCGGGCGTGAGGCGGGCTGCGATAGAAAGTCGTGCAAAATTGCATGTTATGCCCGTAAGCGGTTAGGCCGATGTACTGGAAACTCGACCATCAACTGCCAAGCCATAACCACCGTATGCGGGTGAATTAATTTAAATGACGTCATTCTACCTACAGCTTAGACTCGTTAACTGCAGAAATGTATCATAAATGAAATTTATGGCTTGAGTGTAAAAATGTAAGTACTGGAATCACCACTAATTGCGTATTTGTAATTAACGGTGGTAACAGGGCGCTTATCTCCAGTAAAATTAAGGCTGTAATCGGTTGCTAGTCAATATGCGGGCATGTGAATACATGTACAGATATTATATCAATAATGGTCCTTATAATAACGTGGGTTATGCAATCATCGAGGTATGACTTGCAGATATAATTAAATATTTCTATCATATTTGTAATACTTTCATTATAACATTTAAGATTTGTAAAACAATATGTGAAAGTGTTAAATAAAAATATTATAAATAAGTTTTAACGTGTCCATTTTGCTCTATCAATCATTATTTCAGTATAAACGCAACTTGGCAGTAACCCAGTACAAAATCCATCCCGATTATTGAATGGAGATCAAACTACTGTTTTTACGAATACTAATAAAACAACGCTTTGTCATTACAGATTACAAAAAGTCTCAAGGCCATTACTAAGGGACCCCATCGGTCAAACAGGTAACTCAAGAATAACAGTAACGGTTCAAAAGGAGAGTCCCAAAATCTATTCAATGACATAATAGACGACCCTGGACCCTCGTCCCGGTCGACTACAACAAAAGGGACAGGTTCGCTTTACAAATCTCACATACATTACCTCTACTATTATACTCTGAATCATTATATTACAATAATAATAAAAGTTTACCTTGTAAGCCACAGTCTAAAAGAACCGGTTTAGTTACGAGTCATGTTATGAAACTCATTTAATAATTCTGTCGGTCAAATTAAAGCCGGCTTCGTGCTTTCACCGGTGACTTTCTTGCTCGTGCACGGTACACGAAATACTCGTCCAACTTGTTCGTTTGACCTCCTCTAGCGTTATTGTTCGTCGCATAATGTTCATATCGCTGAGGATCTCTTTGTTGCTGTCAATCTACATACGCGATCAATTGTGTAGTTGTCAATGTCAATGCTATAGATATTGATGGAGATAGAATACATCAATTTACTTGCCTTGTTTTCATGTAGGTTATATGAATAGTCGTTTTACGTAACGCTGTAGATATAGGTATATTAGATAAATATGTTAACGAACTATAATTACTAGCCCGTAGCTACGACTGTGGCATGCCATATATTATATACGTACCCTAATTACACATTGGCAATACAGATGTGTGCGTCACCAAATAATCGTGCTATCACACGGTATGATCGCGTTTCTAGTAATTAATTACTAGTTCCAGATTAATCGTATCCGTCGAATACATGACAGCGTCTACACGCACGTATATAAAGCAGGTGTTTATAAATAATAAATATGACTTTACGATACACATGCGGTTATAATAACTTGTAATCATTCTCGATGTACCAAGTTAAATAACGACCGACAAAAAACTAAGAGGCCAGTTCTTGGCACTATCACAAATTGGTCTCAGCCGGGCGCTATGAATATTCATTTAATTATACATCCATTCGAGATCCAAGATGACGCACACCTACTTAACTAGACTTGTTACCGGTTCGATAGCGTGTTTTTATTTATAGCACAGGTCGATAAAGCAACAACACGATTTCGGGGTACCAATGACACAGACACTACAAAATAAATTTAATATATGTTTTATGATCTCGAGTATAAATTAAAAAATATAATTTCTGGTAGAAACGAGAAATCTTAAAGTAATACCAAACTTCCATAAACACGTTCTGTAGGCGTTCAATAATATTAATGAAAATACGTGATATTATTGTTACTTAGAAGTCCTGGGACAAATAACAAGCAGCGAGGTTTAGACGTTTGAGGTCGTTTCTCAAACATAACAAATAAAATGTTTTAGCAAGGTTTCAAGTGACCCTCTGTGTACCTATTTTATTACGCTCCGGTCCGAAAAGGTGCGCAAACGTGGGGAAAAGAAAATAAAGTTATAACAGCGAGGGTGGCACCTCGTGTGTGGCGAGCTTTAACTGCCGATGGGAGAGCGGAACGTGTTGTTTCAACCTACTCCAAAACACAAGCCGACAGCCGAGTCGACAAACAAAACATTTAACCGACGAAGACTCAGTATTCGAACACAATTTGAATGGTACACGAATATCATAAATACCAATTAGCCACGTACCGTTGCACAAAATAGTATTCAGTTTATATACCTATTTACCATAAATGAAACGGACGCACGAATAAAGAATTATGTAGAAACATCTATCGAAAACGATGTGACCCCGTTACTCGGATGCTGAATTGAAATTCAGATTGTGAAATGATAATAACAAATGTATTTGTCGTCCGTAGTGACCTCTGGCTTTTAAAACGCGCCCGGTGTGGAGCATAAATACTCCATGCATACGCAGATGAGAGCTGGACAAACAATGATACAGATTTGAATGTGAAATTTAGGATTGTGGTCTCGATTTTTAAACGTAAACACGTTTATGATTCTTGGGAAGGTGGTGGCAAACGAGAGATAATAAAAATAAAATACTTAATGGGATTAAAACTTGATTGTAAGAATCTCATTTTATTTTAAGCAAATAATAATAAAACGCCAATTCGTTTTCAACTTTATGTAAACCGACTTTTTTCATTAGTAATGATAAAATTCACCTTTTCCCTAAGCCGTTGCTAAGTATACCTATTTTAAGGCGAATTTTAATTTCACTTTATCAACGTCGCGCGTCGGCTTTTGCAAGAAGCGGTTTAGCTATTATTAATGTCATCTGTCTTGCCATCAGGTGGCTTATTGAACTAGCGCATGTTACTATTGCTATGAGAGCGATCATTTATGTGTTATTCGCCGTGTACATCATCATATTTCGTGTCATTTTATAAAAAACAATGTTTGCGATACAATGAGGTTACTGTTATTTGGTATTATAATCAAGGTAGCAGTGTGATGTTGATAACTAACTGAATATTATGTTTTGTTGAAGACTGATCGAAATATGTTAAAATATTTTTGTACCTTTCTTGTTAATTTCAGCTGGTTCCCTTTCTGGAGATGATCCTGAAACAAAAGAGAATTAATGTTATTAAAAACCAAATACTTAAACATCTGAATAATAAAAATATGAGATCAGAACGCGGCATTTTTTAGATTACGCAATTTAAAATCTAATTATGCATAAATTAACATATTCAGTCTTAAAATGGACGTCTTAGAAGTCTATGAATAATCCTGTTCCAGAAATTTACAAAGCTTCTCGGAATTATTAAAATGAAATACAAAATTACGACACTCGTGGTAGTCGTGGTCGTTGACGGCTAATTTATTGCCGGTTGATATTAATTAGATAAAGTTACATTTATTACTTGCCGTGTGGAGTATTAACTATGTTTAAATTAACGCCAAAACGGAACCTTTGTTGACTCAAAGGTCAATTATTTTTATTGAATACTTATTTATAACGTTGTCAAGAATAGCAGACAAGTATTGGCCGGTACAACCTGTTTTGGTGAGTAAAAGGTATGCGAAACAACCTTCTTTTTTGTAGTTTATATATTCATGATATGGACAGGTCTTTTATTTATAAATGTAAGCTATGATACAGATTAAAACGAATTTGGTATTTAAATGCGATTGCGTCCATATAAAGCGTTCGTTTGCCGATTAATGCCGTGTGAATTAAGATTATATTGATTTGGAGCTGTTTGAGTATAAAAATTAACGTGGAACGGAAGAAAAGCAACGGAAGTGAATAATTGGCATAAATGTTTATTTAATGCAATAATTATGTTTATAGGAGTGAGATGTGGCGTTGCGATTGCGTAGTTTGTGGCAGAATTAATGAATTTGAAGGCAATATCGGCTGGGCCGGCTGGTCAGATCGGTCGGGGACTGGGCGGCAGGTGGGTCGGTTGGTCCGAGCGGTGAGCCCAGTGCCATGTCTCTCATGTTTCTGTTTGCCATGCCCGCATACCCGTCAACGTTTGCAGCTGCCAGTTCACTAACCCGTAAAGTTATAATGCGACTCGACGGCTAATGGATTTGTGATACGATTTTTATTCATATATTTTTTAAGCTTAACTATTTCGTATACTTTTTGTTTAGAACTTCAATAAATAAGGCATTTTAATATGCAGTATAATGATATGTTAAACATCTGAATGTATGATAAACTATTCACGTATTAAGGCTCCAAAGAGCATAATTTTCGTATGTTTAACAACTGTGTAAATATGCATGGTAGCGAAATGTTTTACATAATTTTCCCTTTCAAGTAATAAACATCCAAATTAGGAGAGTGGATCATGCAAGATAGGTACCTACGTGCGATCAATACGGATAAAAAAATATCGTACGTCGGCGGGCGGGCGAGTTGTAGCCGGCCATAATTGTAGCGTAGGTGTAGAACTGAGAAACAGCTGTGAATAAATGCTTGTATGACTCGTCTGACATTTTATTGGAACCTGTTTATAAGTTATGCAATAGAAAACATTATCCAGTTAATGGTATGCGCGCTGTGGGCCTGTTTAGCATAATCACCTGTCAATTGTAGTGAAATAAACGAATGCTCCGTAATTACATAGATTTAGGAGGTTTTGTTGTGCTACAAGACCTTTGCACGACGTTATTAATACCAGTTTTTATGTGTACATTATTGTTATGATACCTAGAACTGGAGACAACGACTTGACGTTGAATACACAACTAATTGGAATTGGTTGACTAGTCGATTAAACAAGTTGGCATTCTAATAATCTGTCTAATGAACGTTGGAACAGGTGGCTCGTTATCTTAGTCTAAGTAAAGTTATTAATCATAACTGGTCGACGCGAACTTATCGATAGTAGAGACAAATTGTGATCGCTTCGGTTCCACAGATAAATAAACCAGTTCAGTAAATGGTAATCCGTTCTCAGAGATAATCCATAACTTTATAATAATGTTCCGTTTTCAGCGTCTAGTGAAATTTGTAATAATTTATATTTGCCAGATGTTGTAGGAAGAAATAGTTAAGTAATCAGGCGATATAATTACGACATCACGTCGTCGTAATTTTGGTGATAGCTTAAGGATCGTAAGTTTCTCTGCAGAAGCCCATCTATGTTATAACTTTAGAAAAAAGTTAATGACATTTTTTGTCATCGTATTAACTCCACAGCTACAATTCTAACGATCCCACTTGTACCAGGCGGTCTCAACAAATATCCACTGTACAGACGAGAATCAATCGAAGCATCTTACAAAGGATGTGGTATTTATTTTAATAGCGTCTGCTTTTTATGGGCGCACATTCAGAAGCACTCAGAAGCCTATCATCACGACTGTCTGGCAAAAACCGAAACCGCTTTCTGCCGAAATAATTCGCTAAGTCTACACGCTGCCGGGCTAAATCTAATCATTATTTCAGCCGCACGCACGGGCTAATGGTAATGGCGGCCGGCATACTTGGCGAGAGCAAAAAAAACACGGCGTTTTCCCCTTTAAGGCACCGCGCCAGAGCCTTTCTTGATCGGCATGTCGACCGACAACTCCGCAACTTGTTTGAACGTGAGAAATGGGGACTCGACTGCGTTCATTGCCCGATATACCTCGTGCTTTCGTACTACCATTAATTTGATCGAGCGAAAAGAGTATATTAATCAGTATACATGTAGGAGTGCTCGATACTTATGCTAATCAATTTTATTATTAATGAGGAGAATGTCTGCCTTATATCGCTTTGAAAGGATACGTGAACGTCGATTTGTAAATTAGAAGGCGAGTGGTTTAACTCGTGTAATTAATTCAATAGCTGCGCTAGTCTTGTTTCGTTGATATTCTTGTTCAGTTCTCTATTATATCAACACAGCATCCGCTCGGTTGCTCACGAACGAGATAATTACTAGGTCTAGTCTAGAAAGTTGTACATCTTCTTGTCAGCACAAAAACTTGTTAAATATGCCCGTAAAGTGCTTTTAACATAATACTTAACTATTTGCAAAACAAATTCCATTCGATAGAGTCGTCCAGTTACAAAAGACAAGTTTAATGTTTAAACAGAAAGTGTTCGTTCAATAGAAAATACGAGGAGAACGTCTGATCTAATTCTAATAGCAAAAACAATTTTACCTTCATCGATCAAAGCGTCAGTTTTGTCAGATAATGTTTAACTTTCTAATTGAGATAAGATGTTGGAACCAGTTATATATCGCGTGGATCAGTTAGCGGATGTCGCCACGGCGGAGTTGGTGACCGGACGGTGCAGGGTGTGGAGTGTGGACCCGCCAAGCCGCCCGGCACCCGCGCACTCTACTCTCAACCGAGCCGACCAGACGGACGAGCTCATTGAATTTATGTGAACAACAAAACACAGTACACGTATGTACATACATTGTACACTGGCCGCATACACGCTGCACGAATTCGGCCTCACTACCGCACATGTTGAAATAACTCATGTTACGAGAACAAACATAATCGGCATCAGTTACCGGAATGTGTGATTATTGCTGTATAAATATTTTACATTTGGTGTTACGAGAATGCTGTAATGAATCGGTGTCGAAAAAAAAAACGAGTTATCTCTCATCAATGCCTTTCTCTCGAGTTGTTTATAGTAAATCAGACTGAGTAACGCCGAACATTGAAAACACGCATACACTTGGCACACGTTCGAGCTGTAATACAAACAAATAATAAGTTGGACCGGTCTGGGCTTTACATAGTCTTAAAATAGGTATGTTTTCATAAACCCGATATGAGAGTTTACGCAGAACTAGTCCCGGGAATGAGGTCAAACGAGTTGGCATGCGATCCTCTGTCGGTCTGCTGAAATATGCCAACGGTAATAAACAATACGTCGGCATCTTAATGTTTTACATCCACTAAAGAAATATGGAACCAAAAAGCGGCTAATAGTTTCGCAAAGTAAATCTCTTACTAATCACTTCGTATATTACCGTCATTATGTATAAATCAGCGTGTCAAATGTGAAAGTATGTTTTGTGTTGACTACTTGAATTTATAAATATACTTTGACATCAGGTTACCTCAAACAAAGACTGGTTTATCGATAGAGCAAGCGTGTCAAACAGCGAAGAAATAAAGTTCGTAATGCATAAATATTTACACAGCGTTTATAGAGTTCAAATATAAAGCAATTACGCTGTGTAAATCTGCAGTAGCAGTCGTAAATATACGAGGTACATTGCGATAACAATAGCAATTGAAATGCAATCGAGTTACGCGTAGGAGTATTATATTATTTATCAATCGTGTCGTTCAATGCACCGCCTTATCGTCTTTGTAATTAACTTGAATGGAAACTTGTTTATAAATCTTGCTGATCACGTTGTGGATTGGTCGATTTATTCTCCCAACACGTAACATTAAACTTCGGAATGAGAATAACAGCGTGACTTATTATTCATTTATTTCGAAGAAAAACGATAACTTACTTTCAAACATTGGGATACTGTAAATTATTATGCGGCAACTGAAATAAATGTTGTGTATTACAGTATTACCAATAATAAATATTGGAATCAGACAAGAGAAGGTAAACTACTTACCAATATATTTTTGTTCTCGATAAAACATGGCAAGTTTTAAAATAATCATACTAAACTTATCGTACTTTTGATAATTTTTTGTTCATGTACTAACAACGATATCATGGCTAATGCTGAAAGGATTTTTATTTTCCGGGTTTGCAAACCTTCACGGGCGGTCGATCGAAAAAGGAAGCTACGCCGAATTCAAGTTGATTTTAACAGTTAAAAAAATGGAGCAAAACCTCAATCGATTGTATTGGCCGAATCGAGAGATTCCTTCTTCGTGCGACGAATAAAAAACACATTTAAGAGACAACTGTTGCGTAGTGCGATGAATAAAAAATGACTGAAATGAGGTCACTTTACATCGCGACTAGTGATGTGCAAGACTCGTAAATGTTACGATCCATTACTTTATTGTAGGCCGCCCACTACGCTCGTAGTATCTGCACTTATTTGTGCTGATAATAACTAGCCAGCGACGAATTTCATTAAAATACAGTAACATTTATGCCATGCGTGGCTGTCGCAATCAAGTCGTAAATTTAACGTACTCTATTGCTGTTCTCTAGTAAATATGCAGCAATTTTAGATACCAATAAATGTTGATTGTCTAGAATTCAAATGGAATGGTCATGAATATTTAAGAGATCTCAAAAACAATTTTAGATTCGTTTCTATTTTATGATGTAAAGTCTCTACTCAACACCTGTTTGTTTAAGATCGGTATAATAACAAAACTATAAAAATAGGATCGTAATTTAATTTCTTTACTTTGATTAATATATTTTAAGATATCCAGTACCTATTCCTTATTTCTAAATCTTAATCAATTGAAATTAGGGCAAATATATCGAAGAAGAGTATCTAGCAAAATAGAGATTCTCATAGTATAGGTAATGTAAATCTATTTAACTTTGCTTTGTTACGAGTAACAGTGTTTATAACTATAAGTAATGAATTTTAAAGTTTGTTAATTGAAATAGTGCTAAGACGGAAATGGGAAATTAAACATTGATTAACGGTGGAGAATGTTGGCGTTTCTTAGAAGTCGATAAGTCATCGGGTTATTTGCGAGGCAAGACGCGTCGGTAGCCGGTGAGCCACTTGCCGTGTGAACCCGCTCCGGCACGCCCCGACCTCGCGAATTCACTGGAATCACTAGTTTGTTTGCCAACATTATGTTACGTTACCTCTTAATAGCATTTGATCAATAAATTGTTTACTGTATTGGAATTCGAATCACTAAAGTTTACGTTCTTATGTAAGACCGTTTGCAAACAGACATAAGACCCAATGAAGAACCAATCAGAACGCGCAATTAACAAAGAACCGCAAATTTACAACGATTGTATCTAAGATTCTCCGGAGACTATGTCTACATGGTCCCTCACAATCTTGAACAAATCAATATTTAACAACATAGGTACGCACATGCCTATGTATCTCAATATGTTAAAATGGAAGCTTACATTATGAATTTATGGATTTTTTTCTGTTATATTTGTAGACGACACACGAACGTAGGTAGCTAAAGACACTTTTATTTACGATCAATAAGTACGTTTTATTAAACATCGACTATACAATGGAAACAGATCAAGGTGGAGGGAATATATTCAGTAGATACCTATGTATTATCTTCCCGATTGTTGACTGAATAATAAGATCAATTTGCGTCATTGTTAGTACATTAGACTTTCATGACAAGCTCTCTGAGTACCTACCTACCTAGTACCTACCTAGTAGACATATTGTTTCTATTGGCGTTCTAAATAAATATTGCACGAAACCTATTTGGAAAAATCAACATAATATCCATTTTTAAAGATCCTTTGATGCATAAAATCGTCCAAATAAAACGTATTTGAATTGAAAATAAATGTCGTGAACTTGAACTGTGAACAAAAAATCATTTAGTTAAAAGAGTCGTATATAAGCAATAAAGGTCATTGAGAACCCACGCGAGCTCGGTTCCCATGGCCGTCGGAAACAATACCAGAATCGCGAGTCTCGAGCGCATAAAACTGAGAACAATCGGTCGAATGGAAACAAGAGAGCGATATAAATCAAGCTAAGCATTGCGTGCATCGGCCGGCCATAGATCCTCGCGTTTCAGCTCGCCTACCCGACCCGCCGCGCCGCGCCGCACCGCTTATAATTACCGAGTACTTTCGCCAACCGACGCCGGCCGCCATCTTGCTATTTATATTGCAAAATGGCGGACCGCGCGCAGCACGTGTTCCTCTTTCTTTTGTTATTTAAAGAAACAGGCGCTCGTGCATTTCAAAGAGAGACCGTACTAATAATTTATTAGATGCATAACAAGGGCCGAGATACTAATAGGTAACTTCGTATGGATTTAGAGCTTACGAGTCGTGAACAAGGTCTCGGAGAATTTACATTGAATAGGGAGCCGTTAAGTTGCGATGTGACTGGACGTAAGGAAGGTCACCTTGACCGAACAAGCGCGGCAGTTTGTCTTGGTGACTGAATAACTTGGCATTAAATTACGCTTATATACTTATTTTATTATTAAATGGCAATTTTTTACACGTTAATAAACAGTTCTTTTCCAAAATTATATAGGTACCTATTTGTACCTACGTGCAGGACATTTAGATGGTTGGTCAACGAATAAATATGCAGAACATTTTATTTCACAATGTGACTTTGAAACGTGGCATCAGCTAGCCGTAGTAGCTATTGTGTCAAAGAAAGACGAAGTTTTGTATAAAAAATAACAAGAAGTTATAGTCTATGAACTTGTAAACATTGAAAAACAAACAGATCTGATATAGAATTACACAACATGCAAGAAAGAGATTGCGTCATTATTTGTACAAACAAATATATTGAACACCAAACAAAAGTCGGAACACCAACGTCAGTTTACAAAGCAATGGGCAAGAACAAAGGATATTGATGAACTTGAAAAATCAACAACGTTATCAATCGTGCAATAAATAGACGATAACAAAGTTGCACAACTAATACTTACATACATGACACTCATAACGATTGATAGCGCTTATCTGAAGCAAGTGGGTCAACGCTAACGGTACCGATTATGTACAATAACAATACCTAATACACGTACAGAGGTTTATTTATTGGAGCGTTTCTGATAATACGATGTTTTGGCAGTAAGTCATGTTTAAGAGATAGTCACGTTTAAAAATAGAATATCGGGTAGGAACATAAATGTATAACCGTCAATTGGTTTCTGCCACCGCATGGTTTTGATGGCTTCCTGTCCTGCTCATTCGCTGATCGTGGTACAGGAAACCGAAATCGAATATAATTTCAATGCAGATCTTGCAAAGGCGTTCGCTTGACGCTTAGTATTCAGCGAGTTTTGCGGGCCAATGGCGAGTGACTATGATCGCGGTCCGGCGCCGCCACCGCTTGAATATGTATGAGATACTGCACGAACACTACACACGCACGGGTTCTAGCCGTGACACACATCCAAGGCAAATATCTAACCGATTCTTCTCACTTTACATACTTACTGAAACGTTCCACGTCATTAAACTACATTTAAAAGTTTAATAGAGCAACTATTAAACTTGTTGTCAATATAAATGAGTCCAATGATGTTTAATTCATTGCTTTGTGGAAGTGAAACCTGAATGCGCTATTGTAGTTGTAATCGCGTATAAATACGTTACCACAACTCATTGTTCGATATAACGAATAAGGGCAGTGTTCTTCCTTGATACGAGTTTTGTTGTCCCATCCACTAACCCTTGACTTTTGTTCGAGTCACAAACGAAGACGAAATCGAAATTGCTCCAGCATAATGCTATGCGTCATTATTCAATATCTATTCATCTATTTTAGTAATATCCGTTCATCGTTGTCCTTTATAAGCGATAATTGCTACGTTGAAGGCAATGGCCTCAATTCTTGGCGTCGCAATCGTCAGTCAATATTTGATTAAGCGTAGAATGTGGCTCACAAAAAAGCTAAATCTGTTTATACAAAAGACGTAAAGAGTAATTTTAAGTCGGTGTTCTAAAAACGACATGCATGACATCACGTCGTGCGAGCCGAGAACAATGTAAAGAACCCCGTATTAATGACTCGCGGAACAATGCATAGATAATAAAAAATGCTAATGAAACGACGCTTAGATAAGAACATTACAAATAACCTCGATTATGGGATGAAATAAAGCTTGTCAACGATACTGGGAATAACCGCTGATTGATATCGTTTATTTTTTAATTGACTGACAGAATGATTGTCCAATTTGAATGAGTCATTAGTAAGTATTTTTGTAAAGCACATGTCGTCCGTGCATTGTCTGTCTCATAAGTCTAGTTACCCACATCTGTCATGCTCACGGTTACGTAGTTAACACATGTTAGCTAATGGCCCAGCGCGACATGCCACGTGTATGTTAACGCCCGCTACGTGCTTATAAAAGAAACTCATGTTCATACTCGTATAATGCTCGCGGTAAAACGGCGTGCTTACTTCAAAATAACGACGTAGCAATTTATTTCAGAATGAACATTAACGGTAACAAAGCTAATAAAGATGCGATCATCAAAACGGAGTTTGCGCAGAAATGCAATAGCGAATTGCAATGCACAATAGAAAAGAAACGAGAATGAAGCGTGCGAAGTGGTGGTACGCGACGTGGGAAAGCGAATGGCGGCTTTGGTGCTGGCGGCCATCTTGGATTGGGCTTGTTCGGAAAACATCACGTGTCCACGCGTCCGCCTGGCAACAGCGTATACGCTAAACGGAGCGGAACAATTCGTGTACACCACGTGGTTTTTTATTTGTGCAACATTCCACCGACCGCCAGCTATTGAATTTATTGATTGGTTCGCATACCCTTTCAGCAGCTGCACCGCCATTATGTCTCAATAAAACTCCAACGCAATATTTAATTGTTATTTCGTAGGATTGAATATTTCAAATTTTTAAAAGCACACTATTCAAAGGAGCTATTAAACGTAGGTAATATGAGTCGTAATATCACAATAAAGTCTATTCGAACGCCCACGACAATGAAATTCATTTTAATGGCGAAATAAAGCAGTCTGACCTCCTACGTGCATGTTCTAGAATTCCTTGCGACGGTAATGTGGACATCCTTTATACTGTGCTCGCACGTATCGTACAGATATATTAAAAAGCGTCATAAAGTCGAGGAGTGAATGAACAGGATCCACGTAACGACCCTGACTCACCGCCAATAAATCTACGAGTAATGTTAATTTTATAAACAAGTGTTCCTGTATAGGTACCTACATTTACCACGGTCGAAATTATGAATTTTCATTATGCATTGTACTATGAATATAATATTTTAGAAAAGCACACACTCAAACGTGATAATGATAAAACTGTTATTTCCTTATTATACTGCCAAGCATAGAGTTTATTATAAAGCCACATAAATAGTCTTAGAGCTAATTAAGTAGCAGATAACGTGCGAGCTGCTGAATTAAACTCGCTCGTCGCAGGTATTACCTAACGAGAGATGACTACACACCGGATAATTAAGTTTAAAAATGTTCCCTCTCGATATTGTGGCTGGCAGTTCCTAGTATATCTGAGTAATTTATTAGCGCTATTGGTATTTTGATATCGCAACTCTGTTACGACGTTAATGCATCTGATGTGGGAGTTTGTTATAGTCGTTAAATGTTTTTCGTGACAAACGTTTCCTCGACGACCCATCACGCCATGCGTGACTCACTATTGTACTGTTTTGTTATGTTATTATTACGTCTACGCGATGTTGCCAGCTCTACTCGCTACAACAACCATTTTTTGTTCGTCTCGTTTGTTATTTATCTTCACAATTTTATATACCTGCTCTTGTCTATTTGGATACAATAATAGCAAGCGTCAAATGTGTTAGGTAACCTTATTTAAAGACACCTTAACTTTGAAGTGCTATTCTAGCTCCACGTTCTTTGGTGCTCACAATCGCAATCCAGACAAGTTTACATCAAAATGCCAACATGAACATTAGTATGTACGGTGCGCCTCGGTGGCTGATAGGCTGGGGTAGGCAAGAACATCAATCTCAAGGCGATCCTAAAAAGGTGGGCTCCGTTATGTAACTCGCTTTATGCCAACGTAAACAGGCGCTCAGACCGAATACATTATGCAAAGAGTTTTTATCTCGACGCCTCTCTTAGGGCACGCACTGTGCCACTTTCTGTTTAGTCTTGCATGCTAATGTGGCTAACAACTCCTCCGTTAAAGCCGCAAGCGCCCTTTCAAACATTCAAACAATTTATCTATCACGCACTTTTATCACTAAAACTCTAAATATGCTAACATTTTATATAAATCTTATCTAATCTGGCGAGTTCACGAATGTCTGAATGTACTTTGATAGAATAGCCATTCGAATTTCGAATAATATTCCGGGGTTATCATTACATAACCTCAAAAGATAGCAAAAAGTCAACAAAGCTGGCACTAGCATCGAGCTCTCGCTAGCTCGCTACCATCACGTAATTCGTGAAATTCAATGACAAAAAAGCGGATAAAAAAACTAGCCAGTTGGCAAAAAAATTAACGGCAACCAAATCTGATAGAACGGGACGGAGTTAGTGGATAGCAACCGTTAGAAGGAGACGGGTGTGCACGCCATCTTGCCTGCATCGAGTCTTTAGTCACGCGCAGTAAAACAGCGTTTCTATTTTTTGCGCGCTCTCGTCTGACCTCGTTGGTTTATCGTTATCATACAGCTCTAATAATAAATGGATTTCGCTCGTCATGGAATGTGCGCTCGCCTCTCGCACAACAAGCGGCCACAGTAATAATGCAGATAACCTTCGGCAGCTGCTCATCAAATTTATTGGCCTGCAATATGCAGCCGCTCGATTAATTGCACAGACGATCACATCCACTAAATCAATTTACATTATACGCCCGAACCGACTTCCCGTTGTTATGTTATTGCGTAGATTAGTTAAGATTACTCGTATAATGCTCTATATTGTTGTGTCTACTGTTGCTTTCGATAAACTACGGCCCACTTAACCCCTTAATAGTAAAGTTCATAGTCAATTAGTACGGCAACACAGTTGTGAACTTTCGACGTCTGTGTGCAAACGAGATACAATTGGTCGCCTTTCGAGACTGTCCTGTTTTAATAGAGACGTTTTAAACTAAGAATCACGATACTTCGTGACTGAGTTTCAATAAGTGTCTTGGTATGAACTTATTAATAACATTGCGTGACTACGCGCAATTTGTTACCAAGTATTTAATACAAAATTATCTGAATAATTTCGTTGTTGGTTTTGAAAGAACCGTTTTTTCATAAAATGAGGTGGATATTTCCGAGGCGAGTCAAGGACGAATTAAACACGAGGCATTTAGGTCTGCGATTGCCATTGAAGACTCGTCTTTGATGCGGCTTAATATCCGATGACATGATTTACAACTTTATAATACAAGCATTTAGCCATTATCGACGAAGCTACAACGAGATTTGCAACGAAATACGAAGTAAACTTGTACAATAATCATAAAATACTGTTATTACCGGTTCTAGGGAGCGACTATGACTTGTATACGACATAAAATTCTATTACAACAATAAAGTACGTCTTAGTTAGCTGCACAAAACTTCGTGACCTAAAAAGGAATAATGGGCAAGAAAAATAAATTGTTTGTTTGAGAAAGTCTAAGGTACAATAAGATTGAGACATATTCACATCGCAGTATATAAAACCCACGCGGAGGCTACTTTTAAGAAACTTTCCTAGTTAGAATAACTCCGCTCGTTTGGAAAACAAAACTAACTTTAAGCAATGAATAAGAAGACACTATAAATTAACTCGGGTAATGTAATACAAAGTTTATTCGCAGCCAGACAGCAATTACGTCGAGAACTTTAAGCGGTATTCACGAACACCAAAGAGAAGGGAGGCATCCGACGGCCCTCCCACATCTCTTACCCCTTTGAAACGGTTCGAACTTGTGGCAGGGGGTAATATTGTCAAAGTTCCACCACCCCCGGCTTCTATCCGATTATTTTGGAATCTTTTAGGGCTCCTAACTTTGTTTGACACTTGGGACCAAAGAAAAAGTTGATCCTTCAGTGGATTAATTGAATTCACCGCGATTTCATTACTGGTTGATGTCTGTGGTGAGGGAACTTTAGCGGCGAGTACTTGTTGAACGGACACAATATTAATTTAAACGCTGTACTAATTAATGGCTAATGATGACCTCAGTTACTGAGTTTTAATTGAGTAATATAACTAAACCGACAAATTAAGAGAACTTGTTATAGTAAAACAAAGTAAAAAGAAGCGAATAAAAGTAAAGAAGTCACAAATAAAGACGTTATTCCAAAGCAAGAAGAAGGCTGCGAGGCAAGCGAGAGTTTGGCGAAGTCCACAAAGTTGGCAAGTTTCAAACTTGTTCCGGCTAGAACTCTGCTCCTTCAAAACTGTAATGGCTGGAAGCAGATAATCTGCAAGTTTGTCACTGTAAGCAAACTTCGCTAATATGATCCGTAATTACTTTCTCAACATGATCATGATAACGCTCAAGTATATCAAGCAAGGAGAGAATATTAAATTTCAAACCAAGTCTCTCTTAATCAATATTAACATCAGATTTTAATAAAGATCATACTTAAACAGTTTTAACTGTAACTATTCTTATATACAGATGTAGTGGCATTTAAAGACATCCATCACATACCTGTTGTTGTCTGTGATGTAAGCTGGTGCGTAACAAAAGAACAAATAGTTCTATTATAATTAAACATCGTTATCGGGCGGGTAAAAATGGTGGCAGTGCGGTAGCGCACGACAATAGGGTTGTCATACGTATGCGTCACGTAGGTGCATACATTTAATAAGCTTTTTCGATTATGTTATATCGTACAATACCTTTATTTAATTAAAATATATTATAGTTTTAAATGTTTTTTTAAAAGCATAGCTATATAGTATTGTATTTTTTTTTCGTATTGTAATAACTTTTTCACTGATTACTCTTTACTACTTCAATGTAATTTGAAAGTTAGGGCGAAATTATTTTCAAAAATATTAAATTAATATTTCGCAGTCGTCATATATTGGATAACATTTTTTCAAGCATCTATGTTATGAATATGTTTTAATCTATTCTTTACTTTCATATTTTTGTTGTAATGTTAAAAAGTGTTAACATATTTTAAAAATTGGCAACACTAACATTAAGTGAAAAATTAACAATATAAACTTTTCAAATTATTTCACAAGTTTAAAATAAATACGTCTTTGTTATGTCAAATGAAGTCGAACGGTCATTTTCTTACTTAAAATGTTTTTTTTTTCCAGCAGACATCTTAAACTAAGAGAAAGCAGTATACATAAGTTGTAGGTTTTTTATTCCAAGTAGACGTAAATATCTTCAAGGAATATTTTAACAAAAAATATTCAATAAAAAGTAATTGAAAAATATTAATGTGTTTCATTTTAAAATTATTTCTAACGAAAAACCTACATTTATTATTTTGTATTGACTTAGTTACGAGTGATTATTAAAATATAATTTAATTTTGATATTTTAATAAGGTACACAAGGACAAATTGAAATATAGATTCTTAATTACATAAAGATATCAAGTAATAACATTAAACTATTATTTAAAAAAAAATGTGCATGCTATATGGGTACGCGCGGCAACCCTAGTGTCGAATGCCCCGACCTTGACCCGCTGGATAACGATGTTTAATTATAATGAATAGAAAAAATTGCTACAGTTTATTACATTCAAACTTTTTATGCTACATAATGCCATTAAGCAATACAATAAGAGAAGTTGTTACTTAAGCTTATAAATAGCAATGTACCTTTGAACAAAGCATCTCCAAGAATGTTAAATAACCAAAAGAAAATTGAAAAGAACTTGCGTCAGCGAGTTGCTTAATAAAATTGCTTGCCAGATGAACAGAAATAACTTTTCCCCAGCAATAAAATTTCAAACAACAAAAGTTGCGTGTATAAATAGGAAAATTCGTTTAACTTTCGTTTTTAATAATAAAATAAGAACAAAGAGTGTAACACGAAAGTTTCATAACGAGCAAGTCTCTGAAACCCCGGAACGTCAACTTGCGAAACGTAAAATCTTACAATGTTTAACTTTTCATCGCGACTCCAACTTGAAGGATTCAAGTACATAACGCTGTTGCTAAATTTACATTTAAATGTTTCACAAGTTTAAGTGAAAATTTGCGTTTATTGAAATTTCTTATAAGTTTAAACAGCCTTCGACGGTAGTACAAATCAGTGAACAGACAAGATAGGCATAGCAAACAAGGACGATGTGAACCGTAAAATATTTTATTGTAAACTTACGCTAAACCAAACAGGAAAACAGTACTTATACAATGTTACTGATAAACAAAGTAAATCCAAACAAACAACAAGTATAATTAAGCGGACCTTCGAATCTACAGCGCGATGAATAACTTAGTAACTGAACTTCTCATCGACCTTAGTTTATATAAGTGAGTTGGTACGGATTCACAAACTTCGGGAATTGATTATTAACTCAGAAACTGGGATTGGAAAGGAAAGCGACAACTTCATTTTGCCTTCCGATAAAACTTAAAGAAAACATAAAATCGTTCATTGAATTACTATAGAAGAAAATATTTAAAGTAGTGTGCAATAGGGTTGCAGAAGTAATGTTAGATAACATTGATTGCTCTTCCTGAACATTGCCTACAAATCATTTAGTAGATTACTGTTCTCAGTTCTCCTTATTGGTCTTTGAAGACTTGGGTCTCGACAGTAAAATTGCCTAATACGATCATTACGTACAACCGGCATGTAATGAACTTCGAGCTCTACCTTCATAAATAAGATCTTTGGTTAAATCATTACCTTGGGATAGTAAGTTAGTTTTCATAAGTAATTAACTCAAACTATCGTTATTGTTTATTAAGGTAAATCAAATACTTTGCGTGATAGCGTAGATAAGTAGGTATAAACAAATAAAGACTTATACACTTGTATGTAAGTGGTAGGTGAATTGGTGCCGGTTGTTATCTATTTATTTTTAATGTCGATAAACGTCACAAAGTACTGTTGCTTGCTATTTTCCACTATTACACAGACATCTATCTGTTTGCTATCGGCGAGTTTATCGGCGGATGTATTAAGGCTGCGTAAATTGCTTAATTGATAAGTTGAATGCAACGATGTATATATCATATTTGGCATCATATCAAATTGCTGATAAGTATCAAATTTAGCGGAATTGTTGGGTAAATAGCTTTGTTATATTTCTACAACTTTGATACTTTCCAAAAAGTATGTGTGTTGGAATGTATTAGTCTTCATATATTTTCTGTTTCCTGCTGTTTGTTTCGATATACCTATACTAATGTTTTACTTAGCATGACAGTATAGGTACTTAAATAATTGTTCGAAACCAAGTCAATTTTAGATTATTCTAATATAGATTTCTTCGCATATCATGCCACCAGCATTTATTACATTTTGCAGCTATCAACAAAATGAAACCGATTTTTTTCGATAAGTAACTGCAATCTATTCTCCATATCATTTGTCAATAAATTATCTACATTAAGTATTAATCGTATAATCTACAAAATTTTAAATTAATTCGTAAATGTTTAATAGATCATAAACAATAAGGGGTGTATATCGATATACGTTATTAAGCCGATGTTAATCTGATAAAACAAATTTACAATCAGATACTAAAGTTTCTACACAAACCTATTTGGATATTCAGCGGATCTAACGAGTCCGAAATCCTCGGCCACTAGGGTAAAACAATAACTGTAAATTAAGCTCGAAACTCATTAAAACCGAGCCTGGGTAGGGGGCGCGCCCGGTAGACGCGTAGTAGTTCAACGTGTTTTATACGATCGAACTTTAATTGGTCGGACTGAAGTTCACTTGATATTTGTTAACTTACTCCACTTGTTCCCAATTCTCTGAATCTCACTCGACCACTTTTTCTTTAAACGTTATTCGGACTTTACACCTTTTTACAGTTACATAACGTTTCATTTCTGCTTTAAACGCTATCTGTATTTGTATTACCGTTTATATAAAATGATTATTTTACGGCAGGTTCATTCGCTATTCTCTCCCTCGAGGAAAAATCTCTGAATATAAATATGGTTACGATCTTTCCGGGTCTTTATATCTGTCATCTATATAAGTAGTATATGAGTAATCACCTCAGGTAAGAAAGCTTAAGGCACTTGATTCCGTGAAAATGATTCCACATTTATATTCAAGTTAACTGCTTTAGCAAAGGTCGATCCGGTCGTTTACAGAGAAGGGAAACCATCAATCAACATTTAGTTGATACGACCACTTGGAATACGATTACTTGAACATCGATGTTGGCGCATTTCCAATTCCACTTCAGATAGCTATTTACAACCATAGAGTTCATGTACTCGCTTTAAATAAATGTATGTTAGTTGAAATAAAAATTTAAAGCGCCATGGCAGTACAATATTGATATGGCGAGTACAGGTACATCATAAAGAAAAAGGTCTGTTTCGTAACGTACACGTTAGTGGGGACGTAAAATACATAACTCACAAGTCAATTTTAGCATTCGAAGATGACATAACATTTATTATTTAAATAACTGTTGATGAAACAGGCAAAATAGAGTAATGTTGAATTGAAGCAGCTTAAAGAAATTCCTTCTTATTATGAAGTGACAATAGACTATTAACGATAGATGGAGCATTGTGTCGGAAGACAATAAGTCGCTGTAAGTATATTTTGCGCATTGGAAGAGTGACTCACGATATTTACGGTTTGTTTTCCTTAGTCTTATGATGCTATGAAATTGGGGAGTATAATTTATGGATTCTCAATTTACGGCTAACGACGACTGCTAGACTAGTGAGATCATACAATATTATACATTCCTAGAATCCCATTTACATAATGCGAGTACAGCAAAACAAACATTTACTCATACGCACTGAAATAGTTTAACCACAGGTCAACAAACAAGGATATTATTCAATTTGTACGAACGCAAACGAACAGACAAATATTGATTTTAATAAGTTTGATAAATCGTAAGTAAATACGGTAAAGATACGCCACATTATACTCGTATAAAGACGTAGTATGGAGGAACTTTAGGAATGTCCCTGTTGTCATTGCTATAAGTAGAAATTTATCACGTTTTTAATTAATAAGCGAAAATAAATAAAATATCAAACGACTCTACATAATTAAATTCTCTTTCATAACATCAAATGTTTGAATTGCTAATAAACCTCAATTTATTATATAAATCTTTAGCCATTTGATTTGCGAAATAATCTGAAGTCATAAACTCTAAATGCCCTTGAGATTGCGACCATATTCTCTCTCGCTGGAGCGGAGCCAACCAATTCGCGATACCGCATTCATTTGTTTACTTAACACACAGTTTTATCGTTTTCGGCATCGGATTGTGACATTTCATACTATAAGGAATGTTTATAATAACATTACTTGTATATATTCTGTGATATAAGTAAGTCACACGCGATACATTTCACGATATTACATCATAAGACTCATGCCACAGGAAGCTCAATTAAACCATAGAATTATAGCTGCAATAACGACTCCATGCGTCATATGGAAATAAACAGTCTCTTAAATAATAACTCAGTTCATGTTCTTGATCTTTGTGAACCTAACTAAATAAAATTGTCTCCAGCTCACGTCGTTTCCTCATTGGCGAGGGTCACGACCTCTTGCATCGCCTCTTTATGTATTTCATCTCCATTTATACGCGAAACAAATTACCGAAATTTTCCCAACGTTCAAAGTCAAATTCAAGACGCACACGTTCAAAGACAAGACGCGGGTGTCGCCAGTCATAAATATTGTCCGCAGCTCATTGTTTTCAATAAAAAAATATGATAAATGGCATCCATTACGGTGGGCACGTTTGGCGTGCCGCCACGGTCGTCAGCCTCGCCTTGACCAACATCGAGACGTGATCCGAGATGTCCGTTTCACTGTATGCGCATATTGATTACCAGATTACACAGTTCCTTTGCATAATTCCTCCGATACATATTGATAGTACGGCTTACGGATAACAGTTGCGTGCGTTTTAGCCGTGGACTTGTTCAGGATACAGATGAGATAAGCTTGCCGTTCGTGGCTTCGATTTGCAGGTCAGATTAAGTATTATCATATTACATCTAAAGATTAGACGGAGATAATGTTAATAGATGTAGATTGACTCGCCTTCCATTACGAGGTAGTGAGGTACCTGAACATAACTAAATGTAGGTGTAAGGTCACCTTTGCTTTACGTTTTGCAGATTTAAGCGTGTTATTTTTGGCCGTGATATTGGAATGGAAGACTCATTCAACAAGGTACAATTCTACACAACAATTTTAGCTACCATATATGATTGATATAATAAAAGATTATTGAATCTTATTTCGGTGTATTCACGCGAAATAAATATAACACCTACATTAATTTTAACAAGAATTTTTATGACAGTTTTCTCTAAAAGCACTTTATACTTTTCATAAGAAATAAAGAAATGTTTACAAACTTAGTTCGTCTGAAGAGCATGAGTATTTTTATCCACATATTTTTCTTAGCCAACTTACAATTCAACTTCATTAGGTAATCGAAAAGTTATACATACCTAGATCATAAAACAGCAAATTTGCAGAGCTATTTTAGTAGAACTGCGGGTTGTTTTTATTTCACAGTTATAAAAGTGTGAAATGATGTTTTATAGCATTGCAAATCACGATTGTGAACAGTAAAGATGTCCGACAACTCAGACATAATTGATCACGTCTGAAGCGCTTAACAGGGCACGTGGGCGCGTTCCCACATTTAATTCGATTCTTGTCACACTTTACTGTCGAAACTCCACTATTTTCTTGATTATAAATGCAAATCCAATGACTTGTTTTAAACTATCAATTACTTAAGTTCATTTGCAACCTAGCATATAATTATAATGTTCATTAACCAGGGAAATAGCTGAATTAACATACTTGTAATTCAATGCTGCCTCATTTAAATGATAACTCGTTCTTTTTCTACAAAATGTTTACATTATAAAGGTGAATAAACACAATGTAATTCGAAAGAATTTTAGTACGTTAAACAGACACGATATACTTTTATTATGTGTTTGGTGTCGACTGTAAATAACGAGATATTTCGTGATGACGATCGTCTCAGATAAAACCTAATGAAAACAACTATAGATGTGACCTACTTCACAATCATACGACAGTTTGTTTAAAACGATAACACGTCGCTTTCAATGATAAGTTTATAATGAGGATTTATTTATAATATCACAAGCATTCAAAGATAGCGTGCACTTATACCTAAAAACACGTCGTCATGGAACGCAATCAGTAGACAAACTCAATTATCTGCTATTAGTAATTAAATATCAAGTCACATGATTTGTAAATACTTACGAGAGCGGATGATTTCCTCTAAGAATTTTCCCTTTCACAACCGTGAAGCAAAATTAAATAAAATATCGCGAGGTCACTATTTTTCTAGACTGAAAAATGATGCTGGAATGATCGGAATTATTTATAAGTATATATTATAATTAATATACAACAGGAAATTGTGAGACAAAGCTAGAGCAATGATGCAATCCAATTGTTGCGTTACTAATAAAAAGTAGGGTTTTATTATAAATTGATAACATAAACATTGCATAGGCATTTTGCATATTCAAAGAGTAAAAGCAAAACTTAATACAGCTATCATTTTTGAAAAGGGCATATTTCCTGAACACAATTCAAAGAAGACTTCCGAAATTGCACATTCAATTACGATAGTCATTTCGTTCGTAATCAGAGCAATTCGTATCGTCGCGTCGCCGGTATTTTTGTAAATTCCATTCTATTTAAAGATAAAAAGGTTATCAGGACAATTGTTTTATTGTGAACCGGGCACTTTTGCGTCACATAACCTTTAACCGTATCCATATAATTATACTGTACATGTAGAGTTTTACTTATCAAAATGATTACCTAATTACCTACAAATATGTACATTTATTTGCCACTACAATGGAGGTTAGCACACAAGGATGATGAAGCTAAAATATTATTTGTTCTAGAAGTGAATTCGAGCACGTCATCGTTTGATTGTGAGTCTGAAACCGTAACCTACAGCCATTTAAATTAATGTAATGCTGTATGCATATGTGATGTGGACTGCTGCACATACATTCAAAACATACGAACACACTATAACGAGCCTGTTATTGCGATGACATAAGTTGAGCTATTACGTATTACGATATCGTACACATCTACAACAGTGGAAATTTATACCTTCTATCTATTATTATTTATCCTAGTGATCATTAAATATATAATATTAATCGACAAAATGAATGTCATAGGCTTGGTATTCAAGCATTTTATTGAAGTATAAAACACTATCGCAATCATAAATTTTTATCTTCACGTTTTTTCAAGGTGTGTCAATGACATCACTCAAGATTAATTCAAATGATATATAATAGGTATCATGCATTTTTTGCTCAGACGTGATTTACAATGGAAACATTTCAAAGATGTCTGGCAAATGTTTTGGCATGAAGCCCGGCAGTATAACATGTGCATGTATAAGCATAATGGTTGAACGCGTCTGAAAATGTAGTTACACTATACGAAAACTGACACGGGGTGATTTATAGGTTAAATTCATGACAGTGCTGTGCATTATGCGCTGTTTTGATCATGTTCGCGTCTGACTCATAAAGACAATGATAAAGTATGAATGGATTAAGAATACATTTCTGCTATTCCGGTTGTAGGTACACCAGCTAAGTAAACTAAGTGCGCATAAATTTGCATTTCAATTGCACATAAAAATACATATTTACCGCCATCACGAAATGAAACTACAGTGTGTAAATAAAATATATCCTTCTTGAATGTCGAAATATTCGTATCTACTTAACGCCAATTATTTTAAACAACAATATAAAAACACATGCGTGCAAAATAAGATAAGGATAATGCAATGGTATTGTAAGGAATTATAAACAACATTAAATGAGGCTACAACTTCAGAGTTATTAGCACGATACACGGCAGAAGGATTAAAGGAGACAAATCGTTGAAACAATGAAGATTCCATTAGCATTAGGTCGGTTCGCTCCATTTCTCTGAACGGTTAGCGCGTTCCCAGTATCAGAGAATACGAGTACCTATTGATTTACCGCGGTAATGCGTCAACGAAGTTATTGACGTCAAACTAATGTTTATGTTGGTCCCACATTGGTTTATTAGTCAAACATGATTGTAGTAAACCACATTGTATCGGTAGCTTCTTGGCTGCTTGATGCCACTTTTGTAGAATCTCCCGTAAGTAAAGGTTTTATCGAAGTTTATTGGTATTGAGTAATACAATATCTCTTGTAGAACATAATTTGTGTACTTTGGGTGCGCACTTGTATTTTGAGTAAAATATATACCTAGCTATTAATTTAGTTCTTATGAAGAATTAACGTTTCAATATCATAGAGAGCTTTCAAATAAGTATGTCATTCTCACAGTAATTCACGTTTTAATAAGCCGGAACTATTAACTATATCTATTAGGTATTTTAATAGACCGTTTAATTTTTGGAAGAGAATAATTTATTTCAAAGCTATTTTAGGCATAGCTGTACAACAATTAAAACGGATGACTTGATAATTTATAGTCATTATAAATTAACATTCTACCTAAGAATATTTTACGTGACTCAGATATTATTGTATTTACAAAGTAAGTACCTACTGAGAAATGAGTAATAATACGAATGACCCAATAAAGTATTTATTACGGTTTAAATACAATTTCCTCAAAGAATTGAAGAAATCGAAGAAACAAATTATATCGTACATCTCAAGTCGTCGAACTAAGCAGTATACTAAAAGATATTTAGCATCATTTAAAAATCCGTTTTTATCTATGAGTCCAATGATTCGAAACGAATTAGCATGGTATCGTTAACAATTCTAAAAGTCACGATCGTTTAGCATGGATAACAAACCAAACAGTAATCAGGTCGGCAAATATCGTTTGTTCTACGTAGGTACACAATGAACGAGACCCATGGGAAATTAATTCTCTGCGCGGGTCGCACTATTGAGCCATGGTGTGATGACCTCGTACAAAACACCACTCATTAGTCAAGAATATAAATCAGCCTTTATACGTCTACAACATGTGTTGTCAAAATTCCTAAAATAGTATGTAGTCATCCTCATATTAGCCGAGTTGCTGCGTCTTCGTACACATAAATATGTACGTTATAACCTCCATAATGGATGCAAGAGATAAGATCTTGTTGTGTTGTAAACATTATCGCTTTTTACCTTAACAATAGAGCTATAAGTGCGTACGGAAAATAAATAATGTAAGTCGTAAAACGGAGAGGTTTACTACCTCTAAAGAACTCCAGATGTTGTCAAGTACTTTTGAGCATACCTGAAACAATAAATACAACAGTTTAAAAATAATAAACTTATTAGTGTCAAGGTTTAATTGAGGAAAATCATACAGCCTTGTTTCCTCAACTTGATAATAAAATGGATAAACATTTGCTCTGATGTTGACTACGTATTTCCATCTCCAATCATTATTAAGATACGGTTACTAGGAAATGTTGGAAATGATAAGATATATTTAGAAACAGTCATGTACAGTCTTATCTTATCCATATCAGGTAGATAATAAAGGAAATAACGGTAAAAGATTAAATGCCTGAACCTTTACTCTTTAAATAATATCGGCCTTTGTTTAATTGCAGTACTTAATTACTTTTCAAGTACAATCTGATAAACACCACTTAATCATACTCATTGCTTTAAAATATGTAGACGCGTTCTGAGTCACGAGGTGATATATTTATGTAGCATATAGTATGTAGTTGAATCTAATAAATATGTACCCCCGATAGATCAAAATCTGTTTAGGGTAAGTATAATTTTGTATTCGCATATAGAGGAATTTACCATGTAAAGTATAATAATACGAACATAAATTGTGTGGGCTAGCATTCCCGCTGCGATAACCTCGCTCGATAACCACGACCAAGTTCCCGGTTTTCAATTAATTTAATTTAACTATCAGCTTCAAATAGCCTACATACCATGTGGATATGCTTATTTTATTTATAATGAATGTTGTAATAATATTTGATCATGTTTACAAAGCCTGGCTGCCATGTGATACAACTTGCTTTGCCTTTTACGCCGAATACTTGAAAACGGTTGAAGTTATCGGGCGCGTTATCTTATATTAAATTATGTTTAATATTTGAACCTACGTGTGTTTAATGGCAAGGAGCAGTGACACAATATATCAATGAATTAACTTTCGCTAATTTGAATTTTAATAGCGCTATAAATCGCGAGGCTGACGCCGTCGGTTAATGAGACCGCCACTCCTTCAGGTCACTCCACCCAACGGTCCATTGCGCTAATTAATTGCCTGTTAAACTGCAGTTCCTTGTATGTTAATTCTTGATGGTGTAACTGGCTGGCGTTCGTAAACCGGATTAGTAGTTTGTAAAGGCGTTTATGGTCATGGTATCGCTATAAAAATTTTATCTCTCGTCGAAGACATGTTTCGCGAATTGTTTTTTATCGATATTAGGTTAACGAGATTGTTCTCGATTTCTTTTCTATTAACTAAAGACATAAAAACGATATCAAATGATTAAATTTGATAATGACTGAGCAATAGCCGCGTGGCAACAGCGATGACGACACGTATCTATTAAAAGATAAAGCACATCGCAGATAGTCTCGATGTTTTACAAGTTGCATCACAGAAAGTGAGTGATGATTGGTGTGCTTCTTAGAGCAAACGTTTCCTTAGCAACGGGACAATGATCCATCACAATTCATCCATCATATTCAATTGCGCCCGCTGACAGACACCGTAGGACCACTTAAATGTACGTCTCGTCATTTGTGTCCACTGAGCGTGTGATGAGGATGGATTTATTTATCGCCGGAACACATTTGGTATTTTTAAATTGAGTCTTCCATGTCTAAAATATGTGTACCACTTTATGCACGGACGTCAACATGAAGAAAGCGCGTGTTAATATTACTAATAAACCTAGATTAGTGTCGTTGTCTTGTGCACTGAATAATGTGTCGTAACGCAAATCTTCATGACATGATTGTTGTTTCACTACGTAATAACTCTATATTTAGAAATAGTAAATTATATCGAAGTAATGCTGTAACAAGCGGAAGCCGACGGCAGTGTTATTATAAGGCCAGCGGATATAAAACGATAAACTATTAATAAAATTGTATGTTGTCATAGGACAACGGTTTTTTATCACGACGTTGCGACAAAAGGATACTCAAGCTGTTATCGGCCGTGCGATAAAACTGATAAGAATATATCATGCACTTATAAAAGTGATAACAATAACAATCTAGTGGTCTGATTACAAAACGCACGAATGTTTACTTATGTGCGAGCGATTTTACCGATAACGCTGATAAGCCTTTCCGTTGATAATCCATTGAATAATAACCATGTAGGTTGACTCGGATTTTCCGTATTACCGACATTACATATTTACGTAATACGGTAAAACCAAAAGAGTTATGAATCTCATCGAACATTTACATATAATACACGTGGGATGGGAACAGAATACTTCCATTTTATTAAAGTAATCATGATTAGACTACGATAACTCTTTATTTTGAATATTCTTGTTACCTAATTATGTAGCTAGGCAATAAATTATCAGGAGGTAATTATTATTTGTTTAATAAGCAAACACATGTTACAAGTAATTTGTACATACACAGCTTCAAAATATTTGTAGCATGTGTCAAAAATCAATTCTTCATCATGTTTTTTTTATGATTGTGGACATATACGTAGGTATTATATTTTATTTATAGACCAATAAACAATGCTATAATAATTTCAAACACGATACTCAAATTTTAGCTAGTTATGCAAATTTACAAATTCCTTTCTACATCTATCTACTAATAATATAATCATTTACATAAAGTATAAAGGCAGTGTTGTTGCACTGCAACTAAACTCAAAGTTGTTTGGCGTATTACGAAAACATCTTCAAATGCTTAGAAAGCAAATAGATTTTCAAACAATTTCTAGATTTACATAAACTGTGCATTCAAAATTGGTTGTATTTTCTTAAAACATTTGCCAAACGTAGTCAATGTTGTACAATAAAAGTAGACCAAATCGCAAGCCTTTTACGGAACTCTACCTATAGAATTCAAACAAGCTATTTTCAATTTTGCCTTGAATATTTTAGATTATTTGTGACTCGACCTCGATACATAATGCAAATAATATACATTATTCAAATAATAATAGGTAAAGTGATCAATTTATTGACGTGAGTAACACCAGTTTTCCTTGGTAATTATGTTTTACTTGAAGACCAGTAAAGGCACGTTTAGGCACCAAAGATAATGTTGCAATAAAAATCATTACTTAGCTATGTTAGATAAACAGTTTCATGTTCAGATCTTTATTTAAAATCAAATTATCAACATGATATACTCGATCCAAATTGAGGGGTTAATGTTTATCCAATTAAACGTTTGTGTGAGCTTAATAAGGATACAATTATATAAGTATCTAGGTGGTGAACTACTAGAGTTCACGACTGCAAAGACACGAGTGAAAAGTATATTTAACTGAAACTTTATTTTAAACATGTATATTTAAATGTAATATCCGATACAAAACGCTATGTGGTCTAGCAACACTTGTATCAAATGTCAAAATTCGTGATAAAGTAAAGGTCGCGTGGTACCTAAGTCAAAACATAACAAGGCTTATCTTACAGAGAGCTCGTTTAGTGGAAGTCGGTCATCTGATCTCGGAGAGGGCAGGACCCCGGCTTGCAGCCGCATTAATGGGACCAAACACTACAGATCGAGTTTCTAAATAAACATTGACGTCTTCCAACTACACTTATCCTAATAAGAGACAGATGTTTGTTGTGTGTGTAATACAGTAAGGTCAGGATACGGTTATCTTAATATATAAAATCCTTGCGTTACTGACTGACTGACAGACACGCTACAGCCGAAACTTTTGGGCGCAGGAAGCTGAAATTTGGCATGTATGTTCCTTGGGGACCGTAGGGGTGCACTAAGAAGGGATTTCCCGAAATTCCCACGGGATCGGCCAAAACGGGTAAATTAAAAAAAATGCAGGCGTAGCTGCTGGCGTCCTCTAGTTCCTAATAAGTCCGTTAATAACCATAATAAACAAGTTTAGGTGTGTCATATTTATTTATATGTATTTCCTTTAATGGAATGTCTAAAATGCTGTAGTATTTTCCGAACAACTGGTAAGCTTGTTTCCTTTGCCAAAAAAATATATGCCGTGTTCTTTCCTTTTCTAGATAAATAGTAATTAGGCTGTCAGTATAATATTATTGTATCAGTATTTACATAACGTGTTATTATTCTTATGTATTATTATTCTAATATGTATACTGAACACTAAGGTCACGACAAACTCTACAAAGTTCAACACATACTTGTATGACGAGTTTTATATGTATCAATAAATTAAATAATACTAATGAATAAAAACAAGACGGAGTCAAACAGAGGTCACGAGTACAGACCTACTGCTAATAACATTAACAAAATTAAGATGTCTTAGCATAATTTACACATTTATTTTTATCATATTAATCAAATTTAAAAATATCGAACATAAATATCTGACAGTAAACAAAACCAAAACTCTTATATGTGAATATTAATGAAAACTTATTATTTTATAATTTAATCTTTAAAAGGGAATGATATAACAATTTTGTATAATGACCTATAAGAATATATTGTGTAAAGTGTAATAAAGCACCGCAAAGACAAAGTTTCTCTCCCCTATTATTAGAATCCGAGGAAAGAGCATTAAAAGTTTGGCATTTCTTTTGAGAGTTTGTTAAGTTCGCAGGAGCAGTTGCGGGCAATATCGAACTAAACTGAGATTTATATCCGCTTATAACTTCTTTGACAACTGTCTGTAATGTTTCACTTGATTGAGAAAGTTTGTTCACTCTTAATTTGTTACCGAGCTGTGCACTGATAACCTTTTGCTTTCAAGTTGCTCGCGAAACATTTAAAACTTGTTTCTGACATTATCATTTAAATTTTATTCAACCAATTTTTACATAAATACATGCATATGTATTATGTAAATAGTGACCACTATTATTAACTGTCTACGATAGCTGGCTATTAATATGCGTATATGTATATTTATAGTAAATGGTAGTCCAGTTTCAAACTCGTATCTCTTGATTTTAATTTATTGGTATTTAAGAATGGAATGGATATTGGCTGCTTTCCAACTAAGAGTGAAATTTAAAATTGTTAGATTTTCTTGCTTGAAAATTTTAAAATTAATTCGCGGAATCTTCGTCCATCGTATAATACAACTAAATTGATCTAGGTGAAATACATGTGCTTATATATTTTTATGTAGGTAAACACAACAGTCCCCGTTCCAAAAAAATACATAATATTAAGAAACAAATTACAATATTGGTTCAGTTGCTCGCAAAGGTTATATCGAAGTCACTAAAGTTTGACAAAACATACAAGTAATAATGCTTGTTATGTTCCAGAATGTTCTTACTTATATAAGTGGCACATACAATAACTAACTAAACTCAATTACTTGGTACCTATTATTACGAAACATAAATAACGAAGTATTTTTGAGAGCAAAGTAACTGAACGGCGACACGGTATAAATATTAATGCCTATTATATTAATTTTCCTTCCGTGCGGTTGACAATGAAAATTTATCGTACCTTGAGTCGTAGATTAATCACAGTACGCCTGAATTTTCTCTCTTTCATGAATACGAGCCGTATAATCATAATTACTTTTTAATTTGTTTTCATTATCAAGGAAAGATAAGTTTCCCTCATTATCATTCATTTCTTGTTAGCTTGCATAAACGTACCTACAATGATAACCTTTTAATAAGACATGTAGGTATATTTTTTTATTTATTTATTTATAGACTCACGCCTGTATCCCCGAAGGGGTAGGCAGAGGTAATATTACACCTACATACAGGTAGGTACCTATATGTTCGTTCTATACTTGGACTTAATAATTCATTGATAGTAGGTATCGGCATAGATAACTATTTAAATGTTATCGATATGATTCGGATTTACTTATATGTATTTATTTTTGTTCTAGAATGGCGTAATAAATGCTCATAATCTTAGAGCTTGTTATCGTTAAATGACTCCCAGAGAAGTAGCTGTAGGTATGTGCATGATAACACGAATATGTAAATTCCCAGCACCTAAATGTGTAAATAAAAAGGAGTTTAGTATTTAGCTATAGCATTCAAGGGGAAAGCGAACTGTTACGTTCATGTAATTTCGTCTCACGCCATCGTGACCTCCGCTGTAAGTATGTCGCTCACATACACAATACAACTTATAAATTCATCGTAAAATCACCGTTTTCCCCCATTGTCACAAGAACATATCGACGTCACACTAAATCCTGATTCAGCACAGCATGAATTGTTTACATTTTTTGCACCCTACAAAAACAGGTCCACATAGTCCCATAAAGCAGTAGAATGCCTCTTTCCAAAGAATTTAAGGGAGATTTTTTGTTAACCGACAAAAAAATGAAGCTTTCTGCCCGAAATGCTTTGTAAGCTGTAATTATAAGTAAGAATAACTTTGGGAATATCTTTTGTTACAAGAGGGGGAGTTTTTCTGTGCGGGTAACGACCGCGGCAGGTGGTATATAAAATGGCGGCTGGTAAATAAATTACGAGAAAAAATGTGCAACAAAAACTGTGGAAGCGAGGACGGCTCGCCTCTCCAATGTCAAATAAAGGTCGACTGAACATCGAACAGTCGAACATAATTATAACGATTTATCAATTAAATATAATAGTATCTACCTACCTTTACAAAAAACGAGGATCAAAATAGCATAAAATCTATGCTTTTATATTTTAAGAATATATGATTTCGGATAAGTATCTTATTTGCATATTAAAATTACATTAAAGTTTAAGGCGTCGAATATTTACATCTATAGTATACTTAGTAAGAACGACATTACCATAATTATTTATTTTATTATGTCTCAGGTTTCGTAGTTTGTACAGTTGGTAGAGTCAAGCTGGTATTTATTTTTCGATGATATACGTACCTACCTACTAATTACTGATAAAAACGTCTGTTTCAAGATACTAATTCGCCTTATCAAACTACAGTTTGCACGTAGTACCAAACAAGGAATGAATTTAAATAACTTTACAGTCTTAAAATAAATTACTTTATTTTATACGTTCGTAAATTAGTAGTTCCTAGATTGGAATCATATTCATAAATTCAATTTCACGCCGCGTGTACCGGGGAACACGTATTCTACACGCGATAAAGTTTAAAGGCCCCGTCTTTGTATTCATCCGGTCGAGTCCATTAATATAATGAAGCCACAACGCCATCACATCACGTTCTAGCAGTGCCCACGTCCGCATGTGCTACAAAAGGAATGCTTAGTATTATTATTACGATGGAAAAAAGCTGACACTATATTTTTTCCGCGGCATCCAGGTAGCGCAACAAAAACCGGGCGGGGGAGAGGCGGGCAAACCGGTCTAGTAAAAAAAACACTCTTTGTAAAGGCAAAGGCATAAATCATGCAGGCTCACGACCGAGACCGGTTCGATGCGTAGTCTCGTTCGTCTTGATTCTGCACGGCTAATGAGCCTTCAATCAAGGTCGACTCTTCACCGCACCGACGTTGTCACTAATTTATAACCCGTTCTTTACTATTGTGCACTCGTACTTATTCTCATATTTCTGTAATATGAAATTTATTGCTGAACCTGTTTACTCGTCCATTTTATGTAGGTATTTAATTTGTTTGTGTTATTACTTAAGCGGGCAATAAAATATAAAGTTGCCTGTTTTATTTTGAGAATATTTAAATAACTCGTAGGTATAAAATGTACGAAGTCAGCGGAATGAAAAAGAAGACATAAAGACGTAGACAATTATTATTTTTAAGTCGGAATACTGAAGGAGATAATAATAAAAGCAACAATGAGCAGTAGCCATTGTACGAAGCTGAAAAACAAACATTTCTCATTAGGCGAGTAGCGCGAACAATCTATTGTTCTCTGAGAGGACATAACGGACCGTGTCGGATTTACGTCAACTGCGTCGACCGACGACCTTTGGAATGCCAAGTAAGGCTCCCTATTCCGATAAGATAGTTTTTATAGCTTATTTACAAACATGTAGATATGTGTATGTCTCGTATCTAACTTCTACATTTTATTATTTCCACAACAAAACATTTGGTATAATTTCGTATTCGATAAACATAAAAGAGCAATAGCCTGTAGTTTTTAGTCACGTGTCCAATCTTTTTTCTAACCAGCAATAAAAATATTAAACCAATCCATAAAAAACAACAAAGTAAAAAAGTAAAACGAACACTGAGAAAAATTAATGACAGACCTACGTTATGTAATTTAATCTATCAGCCTACGGGCATAACGTTAACAACGACTGGAGTGGAACGTTGGGTCAACGGCCGGCGGACCTCGGACCAATTCGCGACATGAGATTGAATAATAAGTTGATTGCGAGTACGGCCCAAGGCCGGCAGCCATTACTGCGCGTGTCGCGTCCGCCATTTTGCGCAGCGTGCACCCTTCAGAGATTTTCGTGTTAATAGCGTTCCATCTGACCTAATTTACTCCACTATCCTTCAACCAACACAACGTCTATTTGACCATTTCCTTACAACAAGAATATAATGAAATAATAGTAATTCACTGCATACATTTTAATAATAAAAGGTAGAGAATTATATTATTTATGCATTCAGATATTTTAAAAATAGACAGACGGTGATTTAGTTTGAAATTAAAATGTCATAATCATTCTCATCCATAACTAGAGAGCCAAGCTATGTAGTAGTAGACATTTCAAAGACATTAATAGATCTAGCTATCTTAAAATAGCCAGCTAATGAATATGGTGGTATTAAACGATTATGATGGAATGATTGCCAATAAATATTGATCAATGTTATTTGGCAATTCGATTAATAAATAAAGATACTGATCTATAAATATTTCATTGGCGGTTTTATTAAAATGTTTAGTTTCTCGTGGCAAAAACGCTCTTTTCCTTTCTACATTAAGCATCATACTTATTATGTTGTTGCATAAGCACGGCGTATCTGTGTAGTCAAATAATGATAATATGTATGTGTGGCACATAATTGCACGATGTTATAATAATTGCTGCAATTATCACAAACCGGTATGCTGGTGCCACATGAAGGTTTATTACACACTTTATTCAACACTTTCAACAGTACTTTAATAATAATGTATAAATAGAGACACTGACGTTTTTAATCAATTAAGAAAACAATTATTCGTCTATTTTGTCTATATAAGTACGTAAACATTTTAGAGTTATAGGTACTTAACGCAGGATATTATTCTGAATACCTAATTGAAATAAAATAGGTAGAATAAAGCTAAATACCTTAAACAGTTGTTTACCTATGTGTATGTATTAAATTGTTGTTTACCCTGTAAGGAAAACCAGTCACTAAGGATAAAATAAATGTTATTGAAGTTCTAGTGAACTAAATTGGTTTTCAGGCATTGCGTGCCTGTTGATAGCGACTATTATTATCCTCACGTACCGCTAGTCAACATAAATTACAAACTGTTCCTGATGTGCGGCGGCCAATTCCTATTGAAGCCTTTTGTCCCCTCACCTTACGGTAATTTCCATTTGCTCAAAGTAATATTCAGTAAATAGTTGCTCTACTACCTAGTTAACAACTCCTTCTAAACCCATTATTTCACGTAAGAAGATAAAATTAATAATGTATTGTTTACTCAACAGTCAGCTACGATATTATGCAGACTCGGTAACTAACATGAACATGAAGCATATGGTCATATATTAATAAGTACAATAAAAAAACAAGCATAAAATCATCATTACAATGCAATCAATAATAAATTACTATCTGTAATAATAATCATACTTCAATTAATTATGACTATTATTATAAGTCATGCTATTGCTGATAATGATGAATTTCTGTCAAAGATAATCTGTTTGATTTTTTGCTATTAAATCCTTCACATAGTTGATAGCGACCGAGATCAGTATTTATACAGCACTGCAAAAAAGACCCTGAGAGTCAATCAACACAACGATCAATTTAATGCGCCCGCGCCGTCAGCTGACGTAATTTCCAACGGCCGCCATCTTGAAACTCTACGGACTCAGTTTGTGGTTTAGACTGAGTTAAAATTATGTCTGAGTAGTTATTCGTACAAAAGTTAGTGCAAAAGTTTTTATGATACTTACCTTTTACAAGATTATCTTCTCCTTTTTATGAGTGTGAACTCATTTGCAGTCAAAGAATTGAGTGCCTTAATTGAGGAAACAAGTCGTAAAAAGCTAAAGAATGAACGCAATATGCGTCTGTGAATCGATGATCAAAAGTATTCTGTTGAGCTCAGTTACTATATTAAATATTTTTTATGTTTCTTTTTTATCTAATTATACATATAAAACTGCATTCCAATCCAATTAACGGGCCATTCCTCTCGATAGGCGGTTAAAATAAAAATACAAGCTCAAAACCTTTAATGTAAAGGCGGCCGCGTCGGAACAGGTTCTACGAAAAGGCTGGTGATAAATTCTTCTAGGAACCGATTACGATTCGACAGCAAAATTCCCTTTAAGGGCACCATGAATCTTCCCGTTTACGGCGATTAGAGGGAGATGAATGTATGTGAGAGATTATCCAGATAGGGCCTGCATGCCTCGCCCTACTCGTATTTATGGAGCTGGTTTTGAAACCTGTTTGTACTGGACATGCGTTCTACGGAGGGCAAATAAAAGTCATAACGGAGTGAGAGTAGCCACCGGCAGCGGGTGCGTGATAATTGTGTGAGGAATGCATTTGCGTCGACGTGTGAAATATACACCACCTCTGTGGTCTTGAGGTGTCATTTGAATAATGTACACTAAACATTTCGGTGTTCGGTTCGATCGTGCTCTGATTTCACTCGTTAAACCCGCGCCGAATGAGGCGGGTCGCCTTGACTCTTTATTACGTTTACGACCTTATTAGGGTCTCTTTCACAATGTTCCGATTGAGGCTAAATTATTGACAGAATAGTAAAATCGCATTTTGAAGGCAATTATAAATCGCCGAGTTAATTTAAACCTGTTTCTGATTTGAAACAGTGGCATTTGAATTTAATAGATATTTGAGTTCCTATTCAAATTAATAATGTTTATGTTGCAAAATATTTACGTATAACTGAATAGACATTTAAGAGGTCTTTGTTTCCATTCAAAGCTCGTTCTAACGAGGCCAGATACCCGGCCTGAATAAACATATAAATCGCGTTGTTTCTGTCCGTTCAATAAATTTCCAAAGAGGACAAAATAAAGGCAGATACGTTACAGTGGCTATTACCAGTCTTGTCTCTTTCCGTCGTCGAGGCCATTTAGATACGAAAACACCTACTGAGTCAATAAGTATACAACATCAGAACAACTACATTTAAATATAACGACCCTCACACAATACGTTCGGTGGCTTCATTGGAAACCGGATTACATATTATCAAATGAGACAACATAGTAGTTAGGTACCTACATGTGTGATGTGACTCGAACTATTATTATGTATAATATTATATTGATAGGTTTGAATATAATCTATTTTTTGTATGATAAAGTCGTTTCAATAAAGATGTATTTATTAGAGAGCAAAATAGGTAGTTATTCTCTAGAGTTTACTTTTCGTTTTCCAGCTATGTTAATGAGCCTTATTATTGTACATATATAATAATATATTCATTAGTAAGTGTGTATTCATTAACTATTCATAGTGATATCATAATTGCCTTGTAAAAACACTAATTGCCATTGTTTGTTTATGCAACATTCCTTTGACTAGCTCGTAGAAGCCGCAGATTACTTTCTACTTTAACATAAGTTATTTAAGTTGTGTGATCTGTTCTGTTCTTCCGTTATTTACTTATATTATCAACCAGCTGAGTCGATCGAGATCGTGTCTGTATGTGCGAGAGAGACAGGTGATATGCAGTAGTTCAAGTAACGGTAATACGGGGTGAAAGTACACATAATAACGTAACGCTTGAGTCAAGTGTGTTAAGGACTGGTTGGCCTCAAGACTTTTTAAATATACACTCAAAATATTATTTAAAATTTTACATAATCGTATGAGTAATCTCTAATAGGTATTTGAAACACAAGTTATGCTTAAAAATACAAACGAATTAGCATAAGAAAACAGCTAAGAAACAATCTTGAATACATAATTTTGTATTCTAGGAATAAAGTAAAACCTGTTCTAGAAACTTGTGAATAAAAGCGATGAAAATTTTAATAATACAATTAGAATAATTCGCACGCCGAACACGGGCAGACGAAAAAAATGCAAATGGTTGTTTGTTCGGGGCACAGAGGACGGAAACGGTGCTGCCGGCCATTTGCGATTCCACACCGATATTGTATAAAGCTGAGACGTCGCTATGAATAAATAAATGGAATAGATTCTGTGTAAAGGATTCGCGTCGCGTTCACGGCCGCGTTCCCAGCCGGCCATTGTTCTTTACGTAACGCCAACGTGACGAGCGCGACGATTTATTATGCCTACGCAGGTGCCGGTGCCGCGGCCGGCTCCGGCTACAAGCTCCTCACCGTGTCGATTTCCACCGACTATTGTTCTTGTAATCGCACTAATCTGCATATAAACATTGACACACGGATATTATAAGACCGTTTCTAATAATGTAGCTGGGCGAATTATAATTAGCCTATTCAACATAAATAGATGTTAATGAGGCATCGCGTCGATTGAAGATCGCCTTGTGATGTAACAACGGCGCATAATGAATATTCAGCATATTTGTTTGTCAATTGACGCTTACATTAATGTCGGGCCGCTACTATCACGTTTTCAACGCGACCTCGATGCAATAAAAATTAAATGAGCAGGCAAAGCCGGCTTCAGCGCGCCCTCATAAATCTTCCATAACGGTCGACCCAACATAAAAAGGGCATTCGGCTGTCTATTGAGGGATCGAGAAATATAGTAACCATTATTTTTTACGCTATCGCTCACCGTGCCTCGGCTTTCTGTTTAGAAAAAATATTAAATCGTCTTTAAGTAGATTTACCTATGTATACGGAAAATATAACATAACATAAAATTAATGTAGCACAAGAACGTCGAATAGTTCATGTAGCGTTGTCACCTGTTCTCTAATAATGAAACTATATTCGTGCCACCATTAACTCCGTATTAGCAAAAAGTAAACTCATAAAAACCAAGACTTTTTCTAATGATCACTCTGTCGTCTTACCTAATAGCTTAATTTCAAATGTCACCTTGAGTTAGCAGTTAATGATTGATTAACAAACCGGTGCTATTAAAGAGGCATTACGGAGTAGAAAAACTTCTTCAAATGGGTTGCCTATCTGTGAGTAGAAGTAAGAGATGAGTGAAACAATTAAGAACCTGATTTGAATGAGAGACATAAAGGACTCCTCCTCCCCTACTGACAGACGCTTTTCTTCTAATTAAGTTGATGTTGATTCACGCGCACGCTCGCGTGGCTCGTCTCGTGTCACTGACCTTCACGCAATTGTGGGCCGGATACGGCTGTCATGCGTTTGTGTACTTCATCATGGTGCCACGACTGCTTTATATCAAAACAAAACAACATGCGAACACACTGTATGACTCATAATTTAACATTAATTAATACGCCTTCAAATTTTACGCGCACTTTCACAGTCCTGATAATTTCGGGTTCTCCGTCGTGATTAATTTATTTTTACTTACGTGGGCATTGACGGTCGGTTATTTCAACGGGAGTTTCTTTTTGTCCTGACGATACAGTTAGACCGTGGGATCTGAGCCGTTGAATGACACATATCATTAAAGCCTAATTGCAGTTATTATGCAAATTATATCCTTGTCTCTACCGATAAAATTGCATCAGTTCGCCCCAGTGTCTCAAACTCGACGTCATTATAGTCAGGTGAGGGTTATTATGGAGCAACGATTGGGGTGACAGTGCATTCCTGCACGAATTTCTAACGCCACCCACAAAGCGTGCGCTCGACGTGTCACAATTTCCCTCCGTACCGTTTCACCCCACTCCACCCTCCGCCCTCGGGGAGAGTTCGTCGCGTGCCTCAGCCAGTTTCGTCGGCATGCAAATTTAATATTGTTATTTTTATTCTAACTTTACAAGGGCAGTGGGGGAAGCAAAGTATGATAAAGGGGCATAATGTGTATTAATGTATGCCCGGTTTCCTAAACTCATATAATATTCACATGTAAAGGGGTTTGCCTTAAGGATGTTTTATTATTGACTACAGCGTTTTGCACTTAAACGTGATAACGTTCGTACGTGGACAGAAATTGCATAATAACTCTACAGTTGTAACTTCAGTATTTAGGTCACGAATAAACAGTAAACACTTCTTTGCATATCTTAGTCTTAAGATTAAAATGAATGTCATGTTTTAATTTTATGAGTACCAAAGAGTAATTTAGTACGTAATATATTACCATAATGTAGATGAATGTGTGTATGTAAGTATGCTTAGGATGAAAGCACTAGACGTACCGCAGTTGGGGCGTAGTGTGGAGCATTTAAAGGTAAATATGTAAAGTTATGCAAACTACATGACGCGGCTCGGGCGTGCACACAAAATTTGCGATGTTCCGCTGTCGGAATGCAGATTACTTCGTTACCGAATAACAAGATAGTATAAATCTGTCAATGAGATAAAACTTGCCTCGCTCAATTACTATCTTTTTAATTTGCAATTTAGAAAAGTCTGCTGCAAATGGAGACTAATAAAAAGATAAGTTTATTTATATATAACCAATGGTGATGCAAGACACGCAATTTATACATAAAATATTGTGAGTGTTACTTTCTAGACATTTGCGTTAAAAATAGATAAACTTTTAAAATAAAGGTTAACGTATTTAATTAATGTGCCTACTAACTCTACGGACGCAGCAAGACATCGTTAGGTAACGTTAAATGACTTGTAGTAAACGTGGCATGACATTAGGGCTAACTTAATGTACATTATTAATATCTGCACATTGAATTATCGCTGACAAATATCTAAGACATGGTGCACAATTAGTTTGAATTATACATGGCTATCGATCGTAATCTTGTAACAAGCAATTACTGGCAGTTCAATAAGCGGCCATTGCCGACGGCATTCGTTTTTATTAAAGTATAGGGCATACGCACTCGCATATTTACTACCAACCCAATTAATAGACAACCGTATACAAACATCAATAACTAAAATGAACACTGCACTATGATTACAATGCAATAATTGAGTTTATAGATTTTCAACGAGCACGACACAAACAGGCCCTGGCGGTAGCCGAAACCAATTAAAATCAAATTGTTAGGTAAACAAACAGGGCTCCACCGCGGAAGCTTATCCAATATCCGAATTCCGTTAGCTGACATAAAGGACTGTCGCTTCCACGTCGCTTTGTGAATACACAACGCCGCATATGTATTTGAAGAGGCACCTATACAGTTGATAGCTTCGCCTTTATCCAAACTACAGCCTGTCGGGTTGTTTATATGTAAAGTGGCGTCAATAAGTCATTAAAGTAATAGTTTACTACTATCACAGCAAGTGTATCACTAAAATGAGTCCTAAGTTTAATATATTCTATCAATTCTTTGATTGTTAAAGGTTAAGTGGACAAATATAAACGAAGCACGTGGAACCATTTGAGGCACTCGATTCAAACATTTATCGACAATAACTAATAGCAGTTCTGTTATTTGATTGTATCGCCAACAATAGAAGGTTAAACTCACAAAATACAATAAAATCACAAATGTACTTGGCAGTGTAATGGCGCCGTATAATGCCAGCTCTACCGAAGTATGTCATGCCAGCTTCTGAACGTTTTTGGAACGATGTTTAGCCAAGAAACGTGACTCTACATATGTAGGTTTTCCAAATAAGCCAATGAGGACTAAACATTTTCAATTATGTAAAACGGTATTGTTTTGCAAACGGCTCGGACGGTAGCGACTCAAGTTGGTAGCAACCTTGGAAACTTAACTAGTTTCACATTCAAAAGTTGGTCCCACGCCGGCCGATGGGGCAGGTCGCGAAACGCTGAACGAAAGTGACCGAACTTGGAGCGGCGAACAACAATCCGAACTAAGTTGGAGATCCGAGCAATATTGTTCCGAGCCCACGCTTGTTCACGGCTCCCGAGTTCCGAGCCAATATAAAGTTAGCTGCCGATTGAATACATATATATAAATACACTGGACCCAGACTAAACTTACTAACAACTTAAAGTACACATAAACTTTAACATAACCATGCCGTTACGCAAATTCATCAGTAACAGTAAAGTCAGGTATATAAATCCAATAAAAGAACGGGTAGAATGGGCTCCTGAATTATATTTTAATAAACATGAGACGATGTAAATTTAAAAAGCAGGGCGTTCAATATATTAACGTAGATGGCTTTAGAAATCACGACAGCGCGGCGCAAGGGCTGTGCAAAATTATGAAAATCACCGAAGCCTCGCTTACCGCTTACAATATTAGATGCTTGGATTCCAACTCTTTATTATGTAAATATTCGTTAGCCGAAGGCAACCAAATTTAATACATCTATTCTGAATTATTCAAAGAATATATAACAGGACTCTTCTCATTCTCAAAATAACTTGTAAATATGTATGTTGTCAAATGTCGACACAAGCCTCATATAGGAAATTTACCACACCAAGTCATAATAAAACAATGACATGCGGTTATCGGTATTTATCTGCTGTGTCATGAAATACTTTATAGGTACACATATATTTAATTTTACAATATTTGTATAATCTGACAAAAGTAATTTCAAAGATAACAAAATATCTTGAATATGAAGCACATGAAGTATCATGTCAATGTGTGAAAATTATACATGGTGGTTGTGCAATCAAACCAAATGTAAATATACATCAACATTTATGTATACGTAGGTCCGCAGTCCTCTATGATTTATATGACACATGTACGCATCACATGTATCATCCCCCTTCGCCTCGCTGGCGGCCATTCTGTGACGTCACACAACTGTCACTCGCAACGCTCGCACAAAATGAAAGCACGTTTTATCTGCCTTTATCGTGGACATATTATTTCAGTCAAAGGATAACCTTCCAGCGGAAAGACAAAGGGGAATTGTGCTTCCTATTTAATTTTCCTTTTAACTCTTTGAATTCAAGTTAAACATAAAGATGCTACAAAAGAGTACGTAAATGGATTTAAAAACACTGAAACTTTTAGAAAGCTCAAAAGGAACAAAAGATTCCCGAGCGCTAGTGAGATTTTTACTCGTTTAAATTAAGTGGTTGGTAATTAAACACACAAAGCAAATCATAATTTATCATTGAAGTGATAAAAGAGACATTCGAGATTAGAATCAATACCTACTGCCGGAAGTTTTTGAAACCATTTAAAATCAAATCAATGATTGTAAAGAGGTAATCTGGTAGAAAGTCGTAATAGTTTTATTAAAAAATTTGGTAGCGCAAGGATAAAGCCTGTCTTATATCCTCACGTGGTCTAGTTCATTAAGCTAATACCATTGGCTTGTGGGTTTTGAATGTTCCCAATTATTGCGAGATCCGCTTCGCTAGGATTATTCAGTGGATACTTAACCGGCATTAATAACTTAAGCTTTTGGGTATACATATTATTCACATGTCTACATTGCGGAGAAATCTATGTTATGTACCTATTTGAAAGCACATTCCTAGTTATATAATTAATTGGACAGGAACTATGAAGCTTTTGGCCAATGTTAACATGAGCTTTGTATGGTAGACATTCACGTGGCAATGCATGTACATGACTAACTTTCTACTATTAAATATATCACGAAATGAAATCAACATCCTAACTGACAATATTATAAAAATGTATTTAGTATAAACTGTAAAGATATTACTTATAAATATCATTTGGCATATAAATACCTAATTATATTTATACGTAATATCACTTGGTGTCAATTATTATTTTCACTGTTTCCCACGAATCCCACGTATCATTAATTTATTCAGTCACTTAAGTTTGTCAACCAACTAGTCATTTTTATTATAAATATTAATAACACTTTACATTGAGAAAAACATAATATTCAACAAAGCTAGTTTCACATCGGAGAGAAACAAAAGGCAAATTGAATAGAAATCTCACACAATTATGAAATTTACATTATAAAGCAGACTCCTTTGTAAATCAAATAGGTATAGTCTTTCCAAATACTAGATAGGCTAAACAATCCAATCGACAATGTTTCAAAGGGCTCGTAAGTATTGAAAGGTAAATCATTCTATTGCAAATGGCTACCATCCATCTTGGATGCAGTCAAAAGGCGAAGCAGGATCATCCATTAGCGGAGGAAGTATGGGGAGAATGTACATCTTATATTTATTACCTTACCAGCACAGATTTATTTATCAGACTACATATTTATCCTGGAACTGTTTTAACTGCAGACATTTAAAAGTAATGATTAATATTTATAGCAAAAAGTTGGCAGCTTAACTCGATTATACTAACATACTAAGGAGTAAAAAATTTAAATAATTGTCATTTTACGAAAATCCAGCCACAGAAAATAAATGTTATGTTTGAAGGTTGTGAGATTATCATGGGGCCGATAATATAACACATAACTATACCTACATAAAATTGTAAAGTTGTATACAAGGAGCATCCGAAGTTTGCTTCAATTTACATTTCAACTAGTTTGGAAACTCAATATTTGTAGTTTGCAGTGTATATTTCATGAGATAGCGCAGTACTGCACAACCCAGCTGTGGGAGAACGTACTATTTAAGTTTAAGTAACCCGTTTATAGCCGACGACTGGCAAAGAGCCAACGTATGGAGTAAAAGCCGTAAAATTTGAGACACGCTTATCTATATATTCACAAGGATATACCCAAAGACGTCGGTGTAACGACCCACAATTTATGCTGACCCATTTATCTGGATTCATATTTCAAAGTCAAAGGGTAATTTAGACGTGTATGGTCACTATGTTCCTTTGTAAGCTGTACGCACTTAACAGATTATAAAGTATAAAGGAAAGTATAGAAGCGATGTAACGAACGAAACGAATATGCTAATCAGAATAACGGAACAGAATGTACGAACAGAAAATGTAGTCGGACCGAATGTACAATGATACAAGCTGTAATAAAACAGAGTCCACCATTCCAAATAATAATGTCCAGTTTTTCTCAGAATTAAAAGCATTATTTTGATATAAATTTATAGATTCCAATTTAAACGAAATCCAAGCGCATTTAATCTGGCTGAAATTAAATACTGAACGTTTTGTGGATACCGGACAGAGCACACCTGGATACCTTGAATTCTATCCTATTAAAGCAAGAATTCGTATCTCACGGGAGCTTTTGTAAGTCCTCTTTAGTATATTGCCTGTTTTGTCAATTGCGACATACTGTCGATTCTCAGACTCGTGTGTGTGGCTTGACAAAAATTTAATCAATAGTCGGCGCTCTGATAGAAGTAAGACGTTTGTAGTTTATGTCGGAGCTTCTGCTATTTTATTTTAAATTGGCAGAGGCAGTACCGAAATTGGCCGTGGCCTGGTTTTTCAATACGGTAAAAAATTACGCCGTAACACCCAGAAAGCTGCTGGGACTTCTTATAAAAGTTATATGAAGAAAACTAGCATAGTTAAGCCGAGTATTTGGAAACATAAGCAACAATCGCAGCATAGAACCAAAGTGACTCCAGGGACGTATCTACAAAGGCAGTGACTGTGGTTTTATATCAGAAGTACCAATGAATATCATTCGCTTTTACTTCTAAATTAGTGATTAAGTCTAGTCATTCATCATCATCAACTTTTTGCTCTTAGATTTTTGGTTATGTATTCTAAATTACCTAACATTCGGACTGGTTGGATTAATAGAACAAAGTTGTGATTGGCTTTCAGATAATGCCCGTGAGTGTTACCGGTCATCAATCAAACAACTTTCACTACAAAAACGTTTCTTTTATGACGTGACCATCTAAGGCGATAGTCTTGACTTTTAAAGAGTAATATATTCACAGCTAAAATATAGAACTTTGTAATGGCGCCATAAATTTTGGTTTTTATTGTTTTCTTATAAAAGTTGGCAAGTTCGTGTGTGATGAACAAAGGAAGTTTGAAAAAACTTGGATGTTTACCTGCAGGTTGAGGGGGTGGTTCTGTGGGTGCGATTTGTCCGTTGCTCCTCACGGCTGCGGATTTCTTCCTGCCGCCAGTAGTCGCTGGACTTTTTGTTGTCTCACGCTCAATTCTCTGAAAATAAAACAATTCTTTAGAAACCGGTATACTCTATTAGATTCTATTTCGAAACAAAAAACACAAGCAGCTGGTTCTGTTCACAGTATTTAGTAGAATTACATTGTCCAATCTTTAACCTTTTACCTTATGTTACAACGTGTTCGATATGTTGTTATCGGTTTTTTGATTATGATACATATAATGGACGAGTCACGTTTTGTGCTCGAATGCAAATAAGAAAGTAGCCGTACTATCGTTTGTTTTATGACTACACTCGGTGTTAGCAAACAAAGCGCTTTGTGTTCCGGGCACAACGTTAATTTGAAACCCCTCGTATCTTTGACGTTAAAACGCGTGGGCCCTCGTAGACATATTTTAATGAACTTTGGATTTGTAAATTACCAAGAACAACCTTAATACGTAGCTTGATGGTAATTAGAAAAAGTTTCGGCTGACATGCAAACAAGAAACGCTTAATGAAATCGGAGCCAATTATTTATTTAAGTTACGGTATTAGATCGCCAAGCCGATGGTACTATCACAAGTTTAATATTGTATACTCCAGAATGTATTACGCAGTACTTGGGTATTTATTGATTCTTTATTAATCTCATAAATTAGGAAGGGACAAAATAAGTCCTCTTTTCTGCATGAGGAAAATTGGCGTGACCTCGTCTATATATTTTAAGAACACTTCGATTTGGGAAAACGTGTAACTCTCATCAAAAGGCAATTTGGGTCGCGCTTAAATTGCCGTGGCTGTTTGAATATAATCTGTAGGCGTTCAACCTTCTAACAATTTCAAGGAAGATATCGAACAATCAAACAAACCGTGTTTAGAACGAATATTTCCGAGAAGAAATTAATAGAACGTAAGCATGAAGTAATGACATCAGAGGGTGCCCTTTAGAATGGAATCATTCAGCCGTGAAGCAGCAATCCACTTATTTCGGCTGACGGCGGGCGATCCCAGTCCGAATTGCGTCGAGTCATGACTCATGGCGCTCCGTGCCGGTTCTTGCTGACTCACAGCCGACTAGGCAACGACTCGCCAACGATTGCCGAGTCAGCCCTAGTCAGCGGCGCACCTCGACAGCGGTTATTGCGCTGACTGGGCAGAATAGCAGCCGACCGTTCACTGTTATGCACTAATGCTGATTGATATTCGATAATCGCTAACTAAACTTCTCTAATCATAATAAATATGTTTTACTTTCGTAATACATTCTCAAATATGTAACCCTCGTCATTCTTTGTAATTCGACCGTTTCAATTTTTGACATTAAATCGAAAATTGATGACTTGAAATTTGAACAAAATCCATGCCAAAATAGAGAAGGCCTCGAATAAAGCCCTCGTATCAAGAAGCGTAACAGGATATTTAATAAAGCGCCGAGCATCAAACTGATTTGCTGACAAGACGATACAAAAGCGATCTTTAATTTAATTATTAATACCCCAAGCGTAAAGATATTAAGTTACTCGAATGAATACCGTTGTAACAATAGAAACGTTATAGATCGTCTATAAAATGTAAATTAATACGCAAAATAAAATCACTGGTCCGAGTAAAACTAAAATAATTATAAGTTTTGCTTGTCTGGTAACAAACAAAACGTCATATACGTATTACAGAATAAATATCGCATATGTATGGCTCAGCTGACCGTGTGTTGTCATAACAAAAATTTATGGCATAAACATGCGAAATTTGGGACGGTAGGGAGGTTAGGGCGCAGACCACGGCATGCTAAGTACTCGTGAAAAATGGGGCAGTGGAGGCGGGGTGGTTGCCCCCCTCCGGGGGTAAATAGGGTGAGGATCGGAGGGCAGTCGTCGGTCGCGACTGAACTGTTTATGTGCACAAGCGAGCACTATGCTTTGACAACGCGCTGCGTCATCGGGAAATTGACAAACAACCTGTTTGTATGGATCGAGGGAGTTTGTTGGCTCAGTTTTGCGTACCTCCACTAACTTTGTTTTATTTATTAATTTACATTTATCTGGCGACACAGCTGCTCTATTGCTTACACACGTGCCGGTAAATTGGATATCTTTTGTCGATAAAACAAAGATAGCATTTTGTATTATAACAAAGTAGTGAAGAAAATTACTGACAATAATTTTCCGTAAGAGTAACAATTGAAGTGATCAAACTTGAAAATTACATAAAATTAAGTTGCAAAATTCAAACAATCCACACGCGCTGAAACTTTTATACATGAATAGAAAGTTTTTAAAACGTTAATTAAAACTTTGCATTCGTACTGAACGTGCGGAGAAAGTTAAATCATTTAGTTCTGTTTACAGTTTAATATTGACTTTTGTTCTTTATAATATGCCACTTATGTTACGTGATACGCCGCACAAAGAAACAATTGTGAGTATTACGCCTACGATTTGGCGGATCGAATTGTTGATTGGACATAATTTAAGTACTGTGCTTCGTAACACGTTTTTGTGTTTATTTGATTGACGCCTATCTTTTATTTCTATCAGACGTGCATAATGAGGTACATATAATTCTTAACTAAATTACACACAATGCGTAATTGTTGTATCTAAATTAATTAAGTTTTATATTATTTCCTGCGCAACTCGTTCATTTCCGCACGCTTGGTTGGCAAGCAATTATACGCTTTTATTCTCATTCTTAATAAAAAGAACGGCAACCGGCAAATTGAATCTGTACATTAAAAATTAAATGCACTGAAAAATGGCATTAAAATGTCGATCGTCAAGTGAAAGTGAAATGGTACATTAAGGAGAAAGTGTGGTCACACGCCACTCATGAGTTCATGACTGACCTACGCAATGCGCGCCAAACTGGGCCACGGCTCTACTTGCACAACGAAATGCATACTTTACATTACACTTCTTATTCTAAGCTAATAGTCTTAACCGTATTTCGAAAGAGTTGTATTCTACTATGCAAATTGATGTTCTTTATTTAAATCGGTTACTTTAAATGCATTAGGACCGCTGCCTACATTTGTTTAGGTAGCATATCCTACTCATTTACGCATGAACTGTGTTGCCAGCCCATTATTTCTGTGCATGCAATTAAGTTCCCCTAAAAAAGAAATGTGCGGAATCCAAATCCAGTTGAGCAGTTCAGTAGATATATGGCGTCACCATATTGTACTGTTTACGAATGCAGCACATTAAACTGTGCAATGTACACTGTAGGGGAAACCGTAATTATAAGTGATTAAGCAACGGGTTTTATTCTCTTGTGCATGTTACTTAATAAATTGTTTTATAGCTACATCAATATAGCGTGACGCTGCACGATTGCACGAATAAAATACAGAGACATTAAAAAGTAGACAAACAGTTTTGTACTAGCAAATTAACCTGGTTTTGTCAGTAGGTATATAGATATAGTAGAGAGGCACGATGAAGCTATTATACCACATAATAAAAACAAAGGTTTCTTAATATAAATAGGATAATTTACATATAATTAAATTAGTTGAGATCTTCATTATTGGACTAGGTACAATTCATCTTTTTTTTTTTGTTTGATTTCGCCATTTTCGATAGCAAAACATAAATAGAAAATCAGGCCAACACAGACGGTCGCAGTATGTTTACAATTTTTTTCGTGTTTGATGTTAAAGTGAGCTCGAAGATGTTAGGGAGTGCGTGTTTTCATAACTCGGTGGGTGGTCTGCTATTGACTTGGTAGTAATCTATATTAGGTACCATTAACGTCCGCCCGCGCATTTTCTATTCATAGCTTAACATCAACACGGTTTTATACGGAGTATGATGGAATAATGAGATTTTTCAAAGAATTTCTTCAAATATTTGGCAACGCTCCACATCGTTCTGTATGACTGCTGTTAACCCCGTCATGTTTGAAAATCGTTCAACAATATTATTGACAGTAAAATAACTGGATTTAATATTATTATCAGAAATTGTAGACAATCATTTTCTGTATATTTATGTAACAATTTGGCGCATGTCTTAGCTAGAATAATGCGACAAATTATATTGATACGAGTTTTCTTCAGGGACAACATGTTTCTTGTAATATCATGAAACATAAATTCCCGTTGCTACTAGGGTCATTTCGCCTGTTCGCGTCCATCCCCCTATTCGCGTCCATTTTGCGGACCTCCCTTTAAAAATGCTCGGAAATAAGTATACTAACACACTAATAAAATGAAAAGTCAGTATCGCCAATACCTCGACGTATAAGAGACATGCACAAATAGACAAAAGTTCCGTGCGCCCAGCTTATCCTGTTTAAAAAAATTAGTCAATCTCGGTTGTTCAACAAAAGAGTGCAGATGCGCGGGATATAAATAAAAAAATAGTGTGCAGCGGCGTGTTTGACGGTAAGTATTTTATTGGTTTATGTGAAATTTTGGATACATAGCTGTTTCTAGACATTAATAATGAAAAGACGAATAGTATGAATTATGAATTAGCTTGTTTTTTTTATAGTTAACAATTAAAATAAGGTGGACGCGAATTACAACACCGAATTTATAAAACTGCTACTTTGCGTCCACAATGGACGCGAACTCGTCTATTTATGATTTCTTTAGTTGTTTATTTTTATGTGATTAAAATATGAGAGAGAAATTGGGATTTTGTTTATTTTAACATTAATAGTATGCAATTGTAATGACCAATTTGCGTCCACATTATTATGATTGTAATAAAAGATACAATCGATATAATAATCGATCACAAGTGGACGCAAACTATACCTGCAAGGGATCATATTATAGCAAATTGCGTCCATATTTTCATGAAATAGAAATGATCGCATAAATACATTCTCTATATATATATATTTATAATTTAAAATGCATTTTTGATTAAGACTGAGTTTAAAATTGAATTATTACATTTAATTTATTTTATTCCATATTTTTTCTATTCAAGATGAGTTCTTAGGAGACAAGAAAGAAGAAGGAAAAAAATAACAAAAGATGATTAATAAAGAAAGCGTTTTGTGATATTCGTGAGAAGAAGAAATCGATAAGACAAATATGTACATAATTATGTAAAAATTATGCTATTCCGAAGACCACAATATTGGACAACATGTATCATTATTTTTTTATCTTTGATTTTAAGTTCCATCGATGTTGAGAACAATAAATAGTTATTTATAGTTTCTATAAAGTGATTTAATAATGATAATAATGTAGATTTTTTATAACTTTAATCTTAAGTGTAGAAATTGTTAAAAGCCAATCTTTCTTTAGATTGTCTTAACAATATCACCCTTATATGAAGGATTATAAGGTTGATATTGTTAAGACTAAGCTGGTGGACGCGAACTGGTCCACAGGTGGACGCAATTTGGATTTTTTGGACGCAAACTGGGTAAAATGCCATATTTTGAAGTTTGTCTATTTAAAAAAAAAACACAACAAGTTTCGAACAAAACTGAAAGTTATTATTAAAATAGACTATATAATGAACGCAGTACATAAATTTTTCATTGAATCAATTTGCTGGAACATTTTTATTTTCTCCTTCAAACTTGCCAACTGCACTAAATGGACGCGAACAGGCGAAATGATCCTAGTTCGTGGTTGCCCCACTATTATTTCTTGTCTGTCATGTTTGCGTGGCACTATGGCATATAGCTCCAAGTTAGCACGCAAATCACAATAATTGGGCTACACTGCTACAATTTGAATGCTAATAATATATTACTACACAGCTTTAAGTACAGTTAAGACTAATGAAGGGAACTGATATACGGAGAGAGCGGAATACAACGTTCTAGTGGAAAATAAAACTGGTTACAAATAACATTGAACTGAGAGGTTATTGAATCTTTAATACTAAAATAGAAATCATATTGCATCGTAAATGTTCTAGAATATTGCACAAAAAAAGCGAAGCGACCTTGGAATGTACAGTTTCAAATACACACATTTCACTTGGCACAGCTTATAAAAGCTGACGGTGTATTTTATGTCGTGTCATCCTTCACGTGCCATTCACCCCGGGGGCGAGGAGCAGGGGCCGAGGTGCGATAGACCCTTTACCCTTTATCGCAATCCTCTAGGTACATTGTGCGTGACAGATCAAAACCATCTTTCCCTTTAATGAGATTTCACACGAAGGGTTAACGGAAATTTTTAACCCCAGTAATTATAATTTATTTGGACAGTCTAAAGTAAATACAACGTTGATTGCCGCTCGAAATGAGTGGACCTTTTGGACATCGCAAACGATAATATATCGAATATTTTGATTGAAGTATTTCCATTAATATTTATTACGAAGGCGATGAAAATTTCAATAAACGAACTATTGAAATCATATAAGTAGTTTCTGCTGCAAATATGATTGCGAATGATTCATATCGTGTTTATTTAAGAATCGTGCATAAAGGCTTTTTATAGAATGTTTAATATTATTTTCGGATGAGCTCTGTATAGTCTGTATCTATATTTTTATCTTGATTTTTATAGTATAAATGTCAACACTATAAAAACATAAATGTACGAGTATGGTTTCTTTTTCGTTTTCAGGTACAGACTAAAAAAATTTACAAAAGACTGAAAGTTTAGACAAGTATTTGAAGTTATACGCAGTGCAGTGTCCACATCTAGATTATTCTGTATTCTGGTGATGCAGTCTGAAACCTAAAAACATCACAGCTTTTCATAAGCGATGCAGAGAGAACAATTTATTTCATAAATAGGTCAAAACCGCGTTAGTATTTTACTATTACAAGCAATTACAGGCAGACAGTATTATAGAACGAATCAAAATTCGGTACGGCGCATTGAAATGGCCGAGATTCAAATTGCCCCAGTAAAAATCGTAATAAACCTAATAAATTAGAAGCAATTATGTATTCATATAATACTAGATATATTAATACGAGCAAAATATCAAAAAGCCGTGTCCGTTGAATCAATTACTGCAGAACTAAATTGATATTTAAAAACGCTGACTTTAATGGCTGCCTATAATTAAGTCGTTTAGGTAATAAGAAAACCGGTCAGTTTCCAAATAACGTAGTCGACTATGGTGCTTGAAAGTTGGCAACGTTTCATTAATATGCACTAGGGTTACAGCTGGTTGTAGCTTGTAGCGGTTACACTGTGTATACAACAAAGATGAACGAGGCAAGCGGTGTTTGACGACAATAAGCGAGACTAGGAAAATTAAATGATTTTATTGGTAGATGTTTTCCCCGTACCGCAGAACTGGCTCGCTCGCCATATCTCAGATGGAAACGTAGCCTTATAGCCAAGTACCTGGTGCTAAAGGCGTTCGTTCCACTTACTTGAGTAAGGCGAACGGTAAGCTACCGAGCTACAAGGATCTAGTTAACTGGTTTCTATACCGGCCATAAAACACGACGTAACAGCTCCAATTCATGATTATGACCAGCAAGGTACATAAAAGGCGAGGCTTTGCTCAATTTCCTATGTATATGAACCATTAAGCGAATTTTCTCAAAGACCAGTCCCTACCGAAATCGCGTTCACGCGACCGAAACGGTATATTTACTCCATTGAAATCCTAAAGAGCGTTATGGAGATAAAATTGACTCTACGGAAATGTTCGTCCTGTTATGTGTAAAGAATCAGTGAGTAATGACTAGATAGTCTCTTCATAACTTAATTGTAGAGCCTTTCAGTTGCTCCATCTAAAGCAAACGCATTAATAACTACTTACGCTGTGATAACGAACAGGATATGTTTCATCGTCCCGGTTTAATTACTTCAGCATATATTAACATAATATTATGTGTTCTGTTTAAAACTCATATAAACAAGTCCTTGTGAGGTTGGATTAACATTATAAATTAACATAAACACGGCATTATACCATGAAAGGTTACGACAGAGTGTTACACACAAGGTTTCACTTTTTTACAAGAATATTATCACGTAGTAGGTATTTTATGTTTATTCAGATGATGACGGAGATTTACAGAGCTTTTTACTATTTACTAAATAAACATTTTAGGTTAACTTTCAACGCAGACTCATGCTATTTTATCTATTTGAGGTAATCGAACGTAAACGGCGAATTTCCTTAAATATATCTATCGAGTATACTATCCAATTCGAACTAAACTATGCATGCTACAACACACATCCTCTGAAAGCATCTCAGAACGAAGCCTCAACAGCTCTCTTAAAAGCCCTGTAACACTTAACTCACATAATCCAGTTCACACGAAACAAAAGCTTCTACTTTAGCCTTCATTACGACTAAGCAGTTAAAATAGTCATTTATAACATCAATAGCGCATTGTGGTGCATGTTTTGATACACAATATCAAGTTATTGTAGGCACAACACTAGTGTTGTCCCGACAGCAGGTATAAATGATTAATATTTCAATATTCATGAAGGTTGTATACAGTATAGTGTACAGTGCAAGTCAATTGAATGGGAGCACAATCAGATCGTTTATATTGTGGGCAGACTGTTACACCAACTCTGTGTATCGAGGCTTTGTGAAGTTCCCTTTGAAACACACAATAAACAAGCACAGCATTATGGACGGAGTGTACTGAACTGTGTTCTATAGTGGCTGTAGCAACGGTACTATCAAAGGTTGCTTATCTCCCCAAGTTGAGCTGTCTCTATACATATGAATTGATTACGCAACCATTACACGAATGAGTTGACGCCTGAATAACACAAACGTACTGGGAGCGACGGTTGTTCAATAAAACGGCTATAGAAGATAAAACAACATTTCAAAGGATTATATAGTCGATCCTAGACGTAAGTCTTTGAGACATTCAAAATATTTAGGATTAGCGAAAAGTTTGAACAACGTTTTCTATTTTCATCTTAAAATATACTATTGAGTGAAATAATATTTTAATTATTTATCTAGTTTCACGTTAACTATTCTTATTGTTATACTGAAGTGATTAATATGAACCAATTTCAATTTAAGCTTTTGTAGAATTTGGGATTTGCGCTTAATTAGAAGTCAAAAACATAATATCACAATTAACAACATGTAGCAACTTTTTATGCTATGTTATACATAATATATCAACGTGTAGTGGCTTATCTGTGTGATTACAAAGAGGAAAAGAGATTTAATGAACACCAATTTCCTGTACGCTATAAAAGGAAACACGTAAAAATAACTTGATAGCTTAAATGCGAAAGAAGCTTTGGCACTCGTTCGTGGGAGGGGTATTTTCCCGGGAAAGTCTTCGCTCGCGCAAAGCCTTTGAAGGTCCTTCACCTAGCAACCGTGCTTCACTACCTATTACTGAAATATTCGAGAAAATGTGAATATTATTCTGCATGTTCAAAAGACTCACTTAATAAAAGTTGTTCACTGTAGGTAATAACATTTCACAACGAATAAAATACTGTCGTCGTCAGTTATTTTTTCTTAGCGAGCGCCGAAGTAGGGGTTCGCAATATTAAGACAGTAGGTAAATGTGATATATAAATCTCGTAGTAAAATATATAATGGAGCTAAGCTATTGTAAAGAAGCAAAGGATAGATCCAGTTGAATGGCGCTATAAAAGTTTAAAAGCCCTTAAATAAAAGGCAGGGATTTGTCACCAACGTTGATACGAACCGAGCGGACCGCAGAAAAACTAAGCCGATTATAGCCACGCTCCCGTAGGACAAACAGTACCGCTTTGAACAATATAATCCTTTATTAATCCCTGGCAACATTCTACGATGTCGTCATAAGTTGAAAAGATTTCATCAATTCGTCACACGTGCAATATACAGGGTCCCTTGTAGGTGAACGTCCCCACAAACATTGTACGGAGATTTATTTGAAAGTTCACCTTCACAGAGCCTCGGTCCCCGTGCGGTAATATCGACAAAATAACCAAGATAAATTAAACTATTCTGCCGTCACAAGATCGTGATAATAGATACGTGGAGGGCACACAATAGACCGTGCTTTGATTAATTGGTTAATTTAACGTGAGAGGTTAACGACACGGTTCTACTTCAAAGCATTCGAGACATTGCGCACTAAACACTCAATTTAATTCCTAATAAATTTCCTTTAGTATGCATGTTTGTGTTGTAGTCGCTAAGTCACGATTTGTGCGATAAAGAAACTCCCATAAAACGTTAAGCTGCAAGGGGACCCTATAAACTTACTTGAAATGAAATACAACACCTAAATCTTGATTTGAAGCTATTCATAAAACCTTTCTAGATGATAACCGCGCTGAAAATAGCGCTGTTAAAAGATTTGTAATGGTTTATAAATAATGTTGATACTGTCTTTGGGAAACGTCTTTGTAACTATAATTTTAGTTATTTTGTACACAAAAATACCTAGATAATACGATCGAGACTAGAGTATGTCGTAAGCTTCTTATAGGTACTTAAATAAAAAGAAAAGCTTGTTAGTTCCAAAAGCTCTTTAACAAAGTAGTTTGACATACGTCTGGAGCGTTGCGAAGAAAACTTTACGTTAACATTAACGTGGTGGCGAACACGAGTGTGTTGCATAATACAGATGCACTGTCTCACTAGGCAGTAACACTCTACTAACATTACGCAAGTGCTGCACGCTCGCCTGACCTTTGTACACTACCGTCACCGCCACCTACAATGAATACAACTAACATACTTTATATAATACTCTGTATAGTTACACTCCCCGCTCTATATTCCTCTTAGTAATTGCTTTAAGAGGATCAGTTCTAATCCCCTTCAGAGAATCTTTTTGTTGTCATCGTGACGGTATAATTACTCATCCGTGTCTCTAAAGAATACCAGATTGCTTAATACCTTTATACGTCGCACAGTTAAACATTATCTCAAGTGATTCATTGCTCATTATGTCGTTATCACCACAACAGTTAAACCAATAAGCCCCACTTATGAATAAATGCGTCTTATCGTAAAAATACAAACGCATTTACTCGTGAATGCATAGTAATCATTGTTCTCTGTTATTATTTCCATTATGCAACACGAAGTGGAATTGTTGTGATTACTCAAGATGATTAAGCGTTTATCATTGTTTAGAGTAATGTTACGGGCCGTGTTCCGTATACACGAGTATACAATTTCACGGACTTTCTCAAGCCTCGATTCGGAGAGAAAAAAACGCATCGCCTCGGGTCATAGTGTGTTCATACGAGCGGCGCGGCGTGTTCCCGGTACATTTATCTCTCAATCTCGCGGAGCCGGGGGGCAAGAGAACAACACGACTCGTCGGACCGGTGTCCCCTCCTCTTTCCTCGCCGTTCCCACTAGCACTATAGACCGGTATTCCTAGTCCACTAGGGTCTCACTAAACTAAATAGATACTAACGCCGATAAAACTAACTGCTTATCAATATTATGATTACCTACGTGTAACCTTGTTTTAAAAATTTACATTAATACTCACTTTAAAAAGCGGCATTACATTATTATTTTTTTGAATAGATAACTGGAATTCTTATATCCAATTTTAGACACGAATTGTATAAACAGCGTGCAAATCTCCGTTAAAATATAATTTATTGGCTGATGTATAATTCATTGTATTTATTTACATTCTGGACGTGTTTAAATTACATCACGTTATATTCATATTGATTACATTAACACACGAAACAGGAAATGCTATGAATTACTTGGAAATAATACGATTTAGTTATACTAATGTTATATATTAAAATATAAAGCAATATATTATTAATTTACGTCTAATAGAGCCTTAATTTATTGTAGGTCAAGTGGCACAATGTGAAAGTTTGCGGAGTCTTGAAAAGTTGAGTTTCTTCCTTCATACTACAAAGGGGTATTTGACTTCGCTAACATGAGATTTTTGGAAGTATTTAGATGCCTGTGATAAGGCTTGCTTTTAAATTTCTAGATTCTGAAAAAATACTGGAGAAGATTGGATTTAATTTATAAAGCGGATGTATTGGCATGCACTTAACAACAAAGCAAACAGAACAATTCATTAGATACTATATTTATAGCTCCAGAAAATTACGATCAAAGAAAATGCCGGAAATAAGGTAAAAGTCAAACACAAATAGAACATTTCAGACGGATATAAACGGATAACACATTCGTTTAAACGTTCAAAGTGCCATACCACGCGGCAACTTGGAAGCTTCCCAAAGTTGGTATATTAATGTCTATTGCAGTAGCAATAAGCAAAAGTGAATATGTAATTAATCCACTACGACACAAACTAGGTCAACGCAATAAAGAAGAGATTAATTATATAACTACCTTTGAAAGTTACACCAACTCTATAGGATTTTAATGATCTTAAATGGTATTTCAAAGTAACGCTTCAACCAAGTAGTAAAGTCGGTTGAACGAATACTTACGAATTTGAGTGTATTTACTTTATCAATGTTACAAGTAGAATTCCATGAACGTTTATAGTTATTAATTAAACATGAAAATTACGTATGAAATGTTTCGAATAATTTTCTGAAAGACGCACTTTGTCTCGAATCGTCAAAACAAATAAATCTTTGATAATTATCAAAATAATTCCTCATTTGTTTTCTTCTTATACTCCATTGCCTATCTTTGCTTAAGTGGAACAGCTAAATGACCCGAACATAATTTAAATACATAATTAATAACAAATCAACATTGCGGTGAGGTTAAGTGGATAACGGCTTATGATAAATGCTGTTATCATTAACGACGTCAATGTCTCTGTGAGTCGTTTGTCTTTACAAAAAGAATCTCATATCTTGTCTAAATATGACAAATATAAACATGCAATGAGACAAAATATTGTGGCAGACGCAGTAACTTATGTTTCTTTAGTTTTCTCTATATTTCTTCAATAGTTCCTGAACTTGGAACAACACTATTACTTTTGCTCCCTAACAATTGAATTGGTTGAGAATATTCTCATCCTACTATTTGTTATTTCATTGTATCGTAGTTCGCTTGACAAAACAATCAATATGAAGTATATTTTGCTAAAGAAAATGTTATTACGTATTAGGTACGAGTGGGATCAATCTCGTAGAAATATCATGTTTCTATTTAATCCGCAAACTAGAGATAAACGTAGTAGTATTGGTGTATGTATAGTAAAGGCTGGGTCCAGCGCACGGCTATGGCGCGCCAGTGTTGTCAGGTGAGATTTATTCACGTATAGCCTTAACATGCGGCCGAGTGGGCGTACGTGGGATGTAGACGGGCCTTGTGGTATTCGTGTACCGCCTTTATGTCGTTGCGTCTAGCCAACTATTCAACTCCCTATTTGGTCTTTATTGCCCCTTACGGTCATATTTTATTTAGAAAATGTGGGACAATAAACGCTTAGATAATGCCGACAGTGCTGACACCTGCTTCGGGCGACTCAAAGGCTACTTACAAGCTGCGGAATTTGATTCCTATTGAACATTTACATAACATAACGTGTAACCTTATGAATTTTCTAATAATTGTGGGAATGTAGCGCAATAGAAAATATTTCAATCGACGAACGTATGTTTATAAACAGTCTCCTCAGCAGCGGTCGCTTTATCATACCGAACAAAGGAACAATAACCACCAACAAAGAAGTTAGAAAAGAACAAAAGCAAACATCGAGACCGAGTCAAACGAGCTGTTTCCTTCTAAGGCGATGTAATAACAATAACAATATGGCCGACATTGTGCGTGCGACCGTGCGTGCGTCGATTAGTGATGCGCGCAACACTCGCAATTGATCTAATTCCGGACTCCGGGACTCGCGAACCTTTATATAAAGTATCGTAAACATCTCTCTCTTCAGAATTAACGGTCTGTTAAGCTATACATACTGCCAGTGATATATGTATAAAACATTCGGTGGTAAGGTGGGAAAGAGACAGTCCTTTTATCGGGGTGTGGCTATCTCTACTTTGTATGCACTGCGCCTACATAGTTGCATGCGAGAGTAATGTATACGTATGTATGTATTAGGCGGTCGTGCTCATGCCATTATATGCTAATTAGCTTTCCGATGCATGTTCACTGCTGCAGATTAGGCTTGTACGTAATTTTATTTCGAAGACAAAGGAAATTAAGTATCCAATTAGGTTACAGGTAGAACAGCTGAATACACAGTATACATAAAATAAGTGCATAATCCCACAAATTAATACCAGTATATTCTTATATAACTAAAACGTAGAAAGGTATATTTAGATCAACAAGCAGTAGATATGACAGTTTATGCAAATAAAGATAATAAGTAAACAAGATGATAGTAACATAAAAGAAGATAAATTTTATAATAAACATAATGTGATACTCTCACAACAACATGTAGCACAGAATGACGTAACGCATAAATTAGAGTTTAACTACTTTCATAAATAAATATAGCGAATGATATATGTAAGACAGCAACTAATGCTAATAGGCGATAGTAAACAATGAGTCATATCAAGTACCGGTGGCAGGGGAGCGGGCGGTGGACAGGCACGGTCCACAATGGCCACAAAGCACCAAAATCACTTCACGACGTCACGCAGCACATTAGAAATTCGAAAAACATGTGACGCTAGTGCGGTGAAAGGTAAGATGCGTTCAGTAAACCGTTCCGAGTAACGAGTAAGCGAACGTAGTCGTGCCGGCGCGGGAGAATGGCGCAAACTGGCGTCGCGCGGGGGGCAGTGCACCCCCGCGCCGGTCCTGTCTCTGCCCCCTCCCTCGCCCCTCACTTGCCCGTCGCTCGGCAGCGCGGCTCAGCGGCCCGGCCACCAGACAGGCTTGCATAATTAATGATACTTCACACACATTGCGCCTTCCGCACCAACAAGGTCATCTTTTAGTGATACAAATTTGCGATATTACAGGTGATAATGCTAGATTTGGATGTTGAGTAACATTATGTAACTTTATTGCATCAACAGTCCAAGATTGTTATCATTAGCATACTTTTAGGAAATAAGGTGACTTGACCAAATTAAGGTTTCCATATCGGATGCAGAAATGACTGTAATATCTAGATTATAAAAGTTAATTAAAAACGAACTTTTTACTTCCAGCGCAAAGATTTCTGCTGAAGAATTAAAAAGTTACAAACACAATTTACAATTTCTAACGTGATTTACAAACTAGTAAATGACTAGTTGTTGAAAAAATAAACTGGAGGACCATACAAAAACATGACAAAAACAATTGAACCCAAATACAATAACAAAACGTTTGAAAAATGAGGAACTGTCATTCAGGTCAAAATGAATATTAACCTTCAAACAAAACAAGAACAAAGTAGTGAGCGGCGCGTTAATACAGACCCTTTAGAAGGGTGGCGGCGCGGGCGTGAGGCGAGCAGGGTGGGTTGGCACGAGGGTGTTCGGTTACCCGGGCGTGCCAGACGAATCCCGGCGTCCCGCACTTGTCCCGATCGATATCCGTATCCGCTGCACGCCACGGGAACTCACATCAACTAACTCCACCGACGGAGGTGGAAAGTCGGCCGATGTTGTTTCAAACTTTACCGATTAGAGTTTCACGAGATACTCTCCCTCTTGTTATTCTAAATGAATCAACAACTCGTTACTAGCTAACTAAAGTAGCAATATTGATTGTTACCGTTTAACTTTGTTGTGTTGCTGACAAAAATGAATTTACCTAAGGATGAGATTTCATTTTGGCATCGCATCAAATTCTCCCTGATGAAATATGTTCAGAGAGATTATACGCTAGCTAAACAACAGACAGATTGTCTAGATGCTATCGTCTGGTAGAATATACCAGAACAATCTAACAATAAAATCTCCCACTCGTATCTCGTATCTAAACTCGGCTTGTGTAGTAAACATTTGTACACAAATAAATTCCAATTTACCACTGTGAACGCTGTGACCAATTAGCGAAACATAATGACTGTTACACATATTTAGCTCAAGCGATAAACATTGATGGTTGATTTTCAGGATTTGTGTGGAATGTATTTCGCATTAAAATACATAATTATTAATTCGAATGTCATTAATCTCTGCTCGAATGTAAAAAAAGATTCTAATCGTATTATCAGATTCAAAATACTTGGTTTAATGTGAACAATATCACCCACGCTCCTTTCATACTATACAAAGTGGAGTACCGACAATCAACCACATAATATCAATCAAGCTTAGTCACTAACAGGTTTCAATGTAACCGTGTTTGTTTTTACTCGAGCGTCATTTTGGCGAGGTGCCAAAATAAAATAAAAAGATGAGTAATGCTGAGAAGCGACATCGTACACATACAATATTGTCCTTGATCTGCCATTCCGATTGATTCACGAACAAACGAGACTTAGAACACAACCATTAAACACAATAAAGCGAAATGGGACACGCTCTACGGACGTCTCCAAAACGAATATGACGATAACGGAATAAATTGCAAATGGGAACCATTTATCCTTGTAACATTGTCACCAGTGACCCGGATGGCGAGGGGAAAGTTTATTTATTTGACACTTGTGGTATTTAATACATAAAAACTATATCGAAGCTTTTTTCTACTTTTATGGCCCAGGTATGGGGTACCTCACATATACAAAAGATTAAGTTACAAAGGGCACCAATTTCTATTGTTTGATCGTTCAACCTACGTCGTGGTAACTTTTTTTTCCACGAAGGCGTATTGCGCTGAATAGGAAACTAGTTCAGGATTTAATAATGTAAGATAAAAAGGTAGTTCTATTACTATAAGCAAGTGATTGATAGCTTTTATTTAATACAATATACAACTTAATAAATTTAATTCTCTACAAATCGTAAGAAAGGAAGCATCCATTTCAATAATTGCTCTTTAAAAAGCATGTATAATCCTCTAATTCTTTTTAAAATGATTTGTTACAAGTAAACCAATTACAAAAGTAATTTATGTAAGACTTTATGTTTATCGTCCTTTACTCAATTCTAAGCAACTCTATCAATTTAATTTTACATCCACAATTAGTAATTTACTAGAAGTAATTTCAGCGAGCTCATAATAAAATCTTAAGAATACTTAAGAGATTTGAAAGCTCGTTTCTGTTTAAATGTGATATCCTGGAAAACCGTAAGCTTTATAGTCGAGGTACTCACGACTCCAGAGAGCCTTAATAATAATGAAGTTGAAGTTCGGAGAAATATACTTTAAATTGTGTGTTGTATTCTAAATTAAATTACAAGCAGAGTATTTTTATGGCGAAGGTGGTATGTAAGTACAGAACGTATTGGCGTATATGAACAAAAACAAGTGTGATGCTGCAGCCAATTCCATGATAATAGGAAAAGTTAGAATCGATTCACGCGACTCTCACGGAGACAAGAGCGACGCAAGTAGCTCGCCGTTCGACCGTACATTCTCTACAACGACAGATACGACAAAGCTCGTACTATTGAATTTGCATGCCAAGCTGTATTTTCGATATATGTATATTCCCATTTTCTAAACCATACCATTGTTTTAACTTCCGATACAAACTACGATACTATACACGAGTCCGTAGAAGTACAAGTTTTGTTGCTTTTAGAAATTTTATGAACCCTACCGTTCGGATATCCTGTAAATATCCTTTGGAAATACAAATGCTACTTTATCTTCGACTACTGATAGCCAATTTCCAGAATTAGGTCCTTGATTTCTCTTGGGGAGCAAACATTCGTGTCCAATGCATATATAAGGCAAAATTGCTTATAGTTCTATTAAGATGTAATCGGTTTTTGGTGGTTGAAGGTATTTTGGTCCGAGTTTCTTTTGGTACATAATTTAGAACATTTATATTTCAACGAGAAATATAAAGATTTCATTTCACTTGTGTTGCCGTTTATCAACCCTCAGTCTCAAATGATAATTTATTCGGATTGACCAGGAGGTGTAGAGTTGTTCTTGGCAGCTCTCCAACTTGAAATCGTTTCTCTGAAATGTTAGTTGCGAATGCAAGACTTCCTACCTCTCTGTTTTAGTGTGTTTGTATAGTTATGTGTATTACAGTGAATATACAATACTAGAGGACGCCAGCAGCTACGACTGCATTTTTTTTTAATTTACCCGTTTTGGCCGATCCCGTGGGAATTTCGGGAAATCCCTTCTTAGTGCACCCCTACGGGCCCCAAGGAATATACATGCCAAATTTCAGCTTCCTGCGCCCAATAGTTTCGGCTGTAGCGTGTCTGTCAGTCAGTCAGTAACGCAAGGGTTTTATATATTAAGATTTCAAAATTCATAATGTCGCTTTTAAAATTCATAATGTCGCTACTCTACATTTATTTGTAAGTTTCAAAGGTTTTTCGCTTTATAAGACAAACTGTTCTCATATATATTTTATGATAAAATACATACGTCAAACACGCCAACAACATACATATTTAATGTGTTTTACTACAGAAATTTTAAATTTCGCATGATGAATTTGATAATAAAGAATTCAGATGGTTGTAGATAACAATTCGATTTTTTTTTAATTGTATCTATTAACATAAATATATATGTATGAATTGCCAATTAATTTGTTTTTGAACCGCCTATTTTTATAACATCAATACTGCTATAAATATAAAGAATCGCTTATGTACGAGTAGCTCATTTGACAGTTTAATTATCGGATAATCTATAACATTAACAACTAGAGTTTTTTACTAAAGAACACTTTCATAAATCAACAGAAAAGTAGGTTATCGTAATGAAGGTAGGTACGGTACGACTATTACATTGATTGATAGTGAAAACAAGCAAATCCAATAACGTGACGCAAATGATATTTTTATAGCCCGCATCTAACAATGTTTAACAGCTGTAAAAGTTATAATAGTAGATTTATGTCACATACGTGCGCGACACAAAAGCGATAGGCAACGTTGCCAAAATTGTTACGTCAAAACAATGTTTCAATTTATTAAATGACTGAAGATAGAAGATGGCAACATCGTGACTAACCGGATTTCCCCACAACGAATACTCGCGATCATTAGCAAAGTTTAAAACGAGTTGTAAATAAACCTTTACGACGTGACCGGCGCCAACTTTCGATTGAAATCTTCATTACGAGTGGGAGTTAGACTTAGACAAAAAGGCATTCCAGATGTTTCTTGACCGTTCAATTCAGAAAAGTCAATAGAAAAAGGAGCTCAGTAATAGCTGTTTCACGATCACGGAACACCTGCACACGAGACGTCGCATGCAATCTAAAAACACTCTTAAGTGCACTTCTTAAAGTTCGTTTTACTATTCCCGTAGTACGTGCTGGAACAAGTCGAGTTAGGATTATAGTTTAGCATTCCACTCACGTACTGAAAGAGACGGTGCTATTACAGCATAGCTAGAGGGAAAAGTGGAGATGATTTGTTTGAATGTACTCTCCGAATCGATAGTCTAAGAGCATTCATAATGGCCTTGGTCTAAAATCCTATTCACAACGCATAGATTTCACAAGATGAATTGTTTATGGGTGCCGAGCCTGGGGAATATCTACTCACGTCATGTTACCGAAAAGGGTCACTGAACCAGACAAATTGCTACGGAGAGAATTGCTTCACTCCCCTTTGTCGAATCGGCGCGCAATGTTGGGCTTAATCGTATTATTTGCAGGATTTACGTCAAGTTGAATTTTCGGCTGAATTAAAATTGGAGGTAAGAGGAGCAGGAATTTGCACTAATTGAGCATAAATTGCGCCTTTATGAATGTCGAACTAGGTTTCCGTTGGGTATGCAAATGTGGGATTGTTTTGAACGCTTTGTTGTCGGACGGAGTAGATGCGATGTGAATTATTCACGTCACAAACTACCGGAGCTTTCAAATGTCTTTTTCATATTTTTGTAGCTGGAAAGTAGTGCACCGGTACGAACTGAACAATGTAAGCTACATACCTACATGCACTCAAGGCTTATTTGAATCCTTCGTAGCACACAAAACTGGTTCATCGATATGTTTAAAGTCGATTATTTTGATTAACGACGTTCGTGTCGTCAGATTGGTGGTCCGTGCGGCAAACATGGCCATATGAGAATTATAACTGAGTGTATTGGTCGCATACAAGATGAGCACTATCGGGCATTGCACGGCTGTACGTGACGCGCATACACAATGCACCACTAAATCTCTCTCATTGGCTCCTGGGTTTCAAAAGAAATATGTTTTATGGACGGTGACATGAATTCAGGCGACTCTATTACCGTTTCGCAAAATAGTTACATTTCCTTTTTACTTCCCTACTTTTTATTTCGTATTTGAATTACTGCAATTTCATTTAAATAAAGACCTGAAATTCCTCCAGACATTTAGTTTAATCGACGCCAATTTATCATGTCTTTGGTAAGTCACTCTAATTATTATAATTAGAAAGTTTATGATCTCAGGTAAAGATTATTCAAATAGCTGTACGGGTTCAAAGGAATATGAAAGTAGTGCGTGGGTTTTCTAATACGACCAGTTTAAGTAGATCCTTTTTGTACTTGGATATTGTCTGAAACGTACACAGTTTTATGTGTAGGTAAGTGAGATCCCGGCTCTTCTACGACTGGTCATGGTGAATAATAACTACACATCCTGAGGCTTGGATGGGTCACTGCGCAATAACTGACGACTTTCTTTGTCTTCGTTTTATGTTAATCCGAATCCATTGTAATGACTACACTCCGGCATTGTTGCCGTTGTTTCGTCTGCACCTTGCTCTCCCAAAAGGAGTTTGTTTTAAAATCAAATTGTAATTTATATATTTGTAACTTAATACTTAGGTACATTATAAGATTTTATAACGATTAAATAGCAGTATTTGTTATCGTAAGATTAGAAGGTTCGTAGTAAGGTATATCTGCCAGTTTAGCTAAATTTTAAGCGTGTCAAAATGTCAGTAGAATAAGGTCGGCCGAACTAAAGGTAAGTGACAAGTGAAAACTCAAGAACAATGACATTATTCCAGCCGATAACATTTTGATAGAACTAGTTTATCTGAAGGTGACACATATAATTAGTCATTCAAGAATAAAGCTGTCTCTGGGTCTACAAGTCGACCTTCGCAAATGTCGAGACCTTGGTTCGTCCTATCCTTGAAACCTTGAGCTTGTGTTAAGCAAAAATTTTAAATTAAATCGAGTTTCACGTAACTCCAGAATTCTCATCTATTATTTATGTTACAAGGCTGCCGAGTATGAAATTACATAGTTAGTTATACCGTTATTACTGAAACTTGGCAACAAAAGATAGCCGTTCCACTAAAAACCGCAGTTGATGATGTAGATCGCAAAGTAGATTGTGTTATAAAACTTGACTAGACTGTTTTAAACATATGTTTTAAAGCTTTTCGGAATGATTCCTGTGCAATGTGTATTTTTTCGTATATAATTATTAATGAAACAGATAAAGAGAAATATATCATAGAATTCTGCAGAACATGAAGCAATTTACATACTTATACGAATAAAAACATTGGCTTTTGTCAATTTACGAACAACAAACTTATTTCGATGACAAGGATGAGCATATGTATTATTCCATCCATAATCATGTCAACATTGTATCTATCCTTCTCTCACAACTACTATTAGAGTAAGATGTAGTATGATTAAAATTAGCTCAGCTCGTAAAACAGAATCGGCACCAGTAGGTATAGAAGCGTTCTAAAATAAATAAACAAGGATTACACGTTAATAAACCCCGAGGGCCATAAATAGAAAAGTGTCGCCTTCGAGTGTTTCTAAATTGCCTTTGTAATTTACGCGTGTGTTACACGAGCGAACCCGTCTGACTCTGAAACCGTATTTCGTCAGTAAACATCGACTTTAGAGCAGAATTAGTCTAGACATATTTATGGACTGAAAGCTAATTATCGTACGCTTGTAACTGCGGTAGCTTCTAAATGAGAACTTCACAAGAAATTTCACTAACTGTATATTATTTTCAATATTCAAAGGACCGTTCCGCTTGCGACCGATCTCAAAGTCCCGCAGTCCTCGGATTACCATTGAAACAATACCGTTCGCCCAAATTGAGTTTTTGGTGTGTCTGTATTCCTATTGTTATATTCAAGTACACGCTTTGATGCTAAAATTTGACCGTTTATAACATTTGGTAGCGGTTGGATGGACGAAATGGTGTTTGAAAATGTGTCTGCGGTTTCTGCTAGATTTTTAAGATTGCTACGTAGTCGAAAATATAAGGGTCTGCACACGACGCCACACAGAGCCGTCCCGCTCGACGCGACGGTAACCGCCGCTCTGTGTAGCGTGCTCCGTAATATCTAGTACATTACAACTGCTCAGCGTCGCGTCGCCGTCCCGTCCCGTCGTGCCACGCCCGCTGTGTGCATAGACCTTAAAGCAATACACACAAAAATGACGTAGAAAAATTATGCCTACTAAGCTTAGTGGTAGACAACATTTTATTTTTAAACGGACTTGTAAAAGAGCCTAAGCAACACATAAACAAATCCTTTTGCGTCTTGACTACCTATGCGCGGGTGCTCATAATATGCGAGATATGTACTTCCAATAAAAACGTGTTTCTCATTTATATTATTAATGTAACCTTCCATAACAAGATAAAAACATGAAGAACACGTTTCGCTACGTATAAAAAATAAATAAATAACGGAAACAAAACATCGTAGGTAAATAAATCTTCATGCTTGGAAGTACGAGCGCTTCTGCTCTTGAACAGACAGGTCTGTGTTAAGTATTTCGCAGTTTTCTGGTTTTTACCTACTTAATTTTCTAGCCTTGAAAATCTAAGAGAAGATCAGTAGCATGATAGTTTGATAACGTTGATATTATCTTTTCATATCATTACTGTACCTACAGAATGTTAATACTTTAACGATTTATTTCCTTTAACTAATGCTCGTAAAACTGTATTCTTTTTTTATTTAGGTATCGTGCCACGAATAATAGAACCGATCTTACAAATACATCTATTTATCTTGTTCATAAGTCGCCGGGTTCATCATCATTAAAATTAATCCCTCATTAATTCCGGTCGGGTAGCGTGCAATAGCATCATAACTACGGCTACCAGTTAGTCATTTATACCATATTTAGCTGAACGGGTGTTGGGTTCGGAATAATGGTGGCTCATGCGTCACCGGGCGCCGGCTGCCGACCTGTCGCGACACGTGAAAACCAAAATAACCGACAGATACTCACACACACACACATATACATACACGCTACTTGATTATACATACATACACATATCTGGATTTACATTATACATACACACATTTGCATTCTATCAGCACTCTAAAGTAGGCTTCTATTCTCGTTCACTTTTAAGAAATTAACAGTAGTTACGTGCCGAACTGATTCTTCTTTGATAGAATTTGAATACCGTGTACATACCAAAACGAATTTTCTAGCTGCCCACTCTGAATACAAATTGCGGAATACTTTTGTAGTACCATGCCTTCATAATATTGACAAGGCGACGTGTCCTTTTCCTACTGTGCATGTAAAATAGCTCCATGCCATCTAGTTTTCACAAAGCTACAATCAAAAACATGTCCATGGCCGATTTTTTTAGTAAGTACATGAACACTTCCAACACCGAGACAAATTATCAGACAAAAACTAAATTCTCTACATTTTGCCCGAAAACTATTTAGACCAATAAAAAGGCTATGTTATCTGAAATGCTACACGTACAGAATGTGTTATTACAAGAGTGAACAAAATACTTTAGCATAATTTCAAACTGCGCAAAAATCTGTCTCTACATCTATAAGAATCTTATTATGCAAACCAGTAAGAGACTCAATTACCGTGCACATCGCTCGATTAAAGCGAGAACACGATCTCGACACTATACAGTTAGTTTCACGAAACACCGTATCTTAAGTTGAAACTGGATAATGTTCCTTTATCCAGTCGACTGGGAGCGTTCAGATATCTTACTTAATTAAATATTTAAGACAGATTATTAGCTAGAACTTACTTGGAGGCTGGAGCGAGATCTTCGCGGCATTACGCCCATCACTTCCCCCTTCATAATTGATTCGATCACTGGAAAAAACATTATACATTCAACGAGGGATCTTTCGACGATTACAATTTTATTTATGAAGGTACTAGGAATTTTGCTTAAGTACTAGAATTACTGGTATTCTTGTTAAGCACTAAGCTTTAAAGTTAGTTACTTTTATTAAGAGTGGTTCGTGTTATTGGGTATCAGAATGTAATGATTACGTTTTAGATTGTCTAACTAAGCTAGGTAAAGTACGAGTATATGGAAGAATAATATATTACAAGAAAGATAATAAAACTTATAAGTGAGTGAATGTATAGATACGCCTTTATCATTTATGTCTACAAGTGGTTAGACAAAGATGCATTGTATGTTCGTGCATATATCGTAACACATGTCGTCAACTATGTTTTAATCCCATTTGATAAGAAGTGAAGTAGTAGGTATTGATCTACTAGTATAAAAGGTGTCTTTATTTTAAGATGCTCTATTAAAGGAGTGCAATATCTGTATATTATTAAGGGCCACTTTCAATATTCGAACTATAGATAAATCTGTAGATTTTAGATTCGTGTTTGACCATAGATTTGTATGTACTAACGTACTAGATGCGCCCTTCTGTACAACGAAAATGTTCCACTGACTTATGGCTCGGGAACTATACAGCTCTTAGTTCGTTCGACAACTCTCTAGTGGGCGTACGAAACCGCGCTCTGTCAAACTGCTTACGAAATTATTTATTTAATTGGAATAAGAAAGTTTTCAGTGATTATTCTGTGTAAATCTGTTTTATTGCTTGGTAACTAATCTACTTTTTGGAATAAAACGTCTTAGAAACGCAATTACTAGGCAATATTATAAATTTTCGTGCACCGGGCAAGTCCATTGTAGGCAAGTCCATTATGGGCAAGTCCATGATGAATAAATGAGGGCGAGTCCATTGTACTATCTGTCACTTTCACATATGCACGATATTACGTTTGCAAAAACGATACAGATATATACGCGGAGTTGTCGGCAGTTCTCGTCATAGAATAAAATTACAGACTGGAAAAATTCCTTTGACGATCTCGAGTACCGACTTAATATTTTTTTGCTCTACAATATTTGTTAAAGGTTGATATGTAGTTAAAACTATATTATAAATAATATAGTTTTAAATTCATAGATTGCGTGTATTCTACGTTCGTACTCAGCGATGCCGTCATGTGTTCTACGTTCCTGCAAAAATACGTCCAAACATACAAATAAAGCTGCAGGAGTTACTTTCCACAAGTGAGATATTTCACTGATGATTATTATAAGTAAGTATATAATATGCCAGAGAACAAATAATAAATGTTCGTTTGTCTTCTTCTTTACCGATATTGACGACTTTTCTTGTATTTTTGAAGTTACCTGCATAGGTCTTATTACTTAGCCGTCTACGGTCCACAAGCGAGTGCTGTTGTTGCGAACGAAAAAATATTCCTATAGCAAGGGAAATTTCGTCATCGCAGGTAGAATATCAATAAAACATCTACTACTTCATTTTTGCGTAATATCCTAATCATCGTACGTAGTTGTATGAGAAAAATATAGCTCTTTGGACATTGTTCCCTTATACTTTTGCCATATTTTTATGAAATGGATGAACTGATAAGGCCCCTTGCTGCTCATACATGGAATGGCATAGAGTGGTATTCTCTAAAGTCTAAAAGAAAAAGAATATTATCAATTAATGATATGACAACAAGTTTGAAATTTTAACTCCGAAAGAAATCCCGCGGGATTCCATGGCATTCCCGTTCGCTTGTTAAAAACGTTGAGAAAAGGGAAAATTGGTTCAAATTCGTCCAAGCTGAGAGAAGAAAAGAAACGTGGTTGCCATCTGTACACTGGGATATCTGCTCAGCGCATTTCCGTCCTGATGATTTCACAATTTCCAAAACTGGAAGAAGGTTTCTTAAAACAGACGCAATTCCTTATGATCCTTGTTGGACTCCATATGACACGTTTGAGATGGTAGAAACTCCTAAAAATGCATCGCCTTCTTCTCTACATAATGTGCACGTATCTGAATCTGATTCGATATTTAATAGCCCAAGAAAAGTTAAACTAAAAGCAAGCTTACGTGAAGTAACTGTAAAAAATAAATTACTTGCACAAAACATAAAAAAATATTTGATTGTATTTTTCTGTGTCCACGAAATTTCAAGTAGGTAAAATAAACAGTTTGTCACATCTGCGTATATACATTCTTAATCTATGACGAAAACACCCACGCGCGCATGCGTAGTCAATCAGTCTGAGTGACAATGAGTGACAGTAATTTTGTTTGAAATATCGTCTCTATATTATATATCTCTATGTGTTTGACATATTTTGTATGGAGCGTATGTCAAAAACTGTCAAAACCGAATCTAAAATCTACAGATCTATCTATAATTCGAATACCTATTGAATTCTGTAGTAAATCTATGGTAGTATGTTTATAACTCTAATGTCGACCGGTTTCATGCCAGTTTTGCTTTACATCTCATCTCGATAAGAGAACCTATTGCCAATTACCGTACACATGCGCAAATATTTGCTATAGACTACTACTGATATAAGTCTGTCACAAAATCCAATAACACAGCACCTAATCCCAGAATCCTAATCCAAGCGCTCGAGAAAACTCGAGATTGGCTTCGAGCGTAAGTAAAGAACATACTCAGTTACTCAAGAATTAAAGTGTGACATATTGCGAGAATTTCTAAAAGTGGATACCTTATAAGATTGACTCACACCAGTATAATACCGAAGGGAGTAGGATAGGATAGGAGCACATGTGTGGTGTTCTACACCATTTTAATCCAAACAAGCCATTTTATAAGTCCCAGGCATTTATAGATTCATAATGGGCCTACCCTGAACAAATTACGAACAGTGTAAATTAAATAATATAAATTCCAAAGTAAGTAACGTAATATACAAAACAGGTACATCTGATGTTATTTCCCAGCACATTACGCTCGTGTTGTAAGCGTGTAAGTATTTTTCCTTTAGTATATTGCAACGTCAATTACTAAGGTTTCAATCCAATTATGCATGTAAAAGTACTTGCAACACTCATCCTATGTTCTCATTACAAATATATAATGCGTCGGCACACACCGTTGCACATTATAATAATGCACTGTTATTAGACTGTCGAGTACTATCAAAGTAAACAATCTATTCACAGCAAGTATTACTCTTATGGACTTCTAAACAATGATATTTAAATTGAGTTACTTTAGAAAGTTTAAACTTTATCAATTCTGAAGTTTGAGATAAATCTAATCTAATTCCAACTACTGCTACAGTACTATACCTACTCTAACCAACAAAATAACGGTTTTCCAGAATAGATTTCAAACAAACTTGACAAGTTATTTAATTATGTTGAATTTTGGCAAGTAGCGAAATTACGAACGAACTTACTGAGTCTTAAAAAATATATTTGAAATGAAAACAGAAATCTTACAGCCGAATAAGTATTTAATTCGTACATTTCTATTTACAGTTTTAATGAAAAGAAGACGCTGGTTGTTACATTCAAGTTTTATCGCCGACGTTATAATTAATTCTAAGCGTTCATATTATTTACGAGTACTATAAGCCTCGAACGATAAAATATTCTTTGAACAGAATATTCGAGACGTACATAATTTATACATTCCCGAATTAACTTTCCCGAGAAAACTAATGAAGTTTGTAATAATAATATAAAACGAATTTTATATAAGAAGAACGATTGAAGGGGAAACAATAACGCGGTGGACTTTGACCTCACCCTTCTTTATAATGGAGGCGATAATTTGCTCTAGGGTTGCCAACTTTTGATCTTGTATTGTATTCAATAAAATACACTCAAAAGAGGATTACAGCAATAACAATAATATTATTTTAACATTATGAATGGCTACTAATATTAAGTTTATTAAATCGTCTCTTTTAATTTTAATCATGTTATTTGATAAAGAGTGAAACAAACCGGGCAACCTAGTTTAAAATGACTATAACCTGTGCTATTACCTTCAATTTCGGTAGATAATAAACAACTTTGTAATAATATCCAACCAAATGAGGAACGGAGGGAGAAAATAATTATATAATACCCAAAAGAACAAACCATGCCCATCGGTTATAAAGGGCTGCGATTAAAAGTTTGTAAACTTTTTTCTGTAGGGAAGAGGAGAGAGCAACTTGAATTTGATGCCCACCGTGAGAAGAATTTCAAGCTTCCGTAGGCACTGTCTTGTTATCAAAAACCCCTTATCCCATAGACACCTGTTTATCTGCTAAATATTCATTATAAAAAAGTATCACTTTATTTTTATGAAGAAACAGTTACCAAAAAACATAGGTATTTTACATTACGAGAGCTTTTTCGTATTAATGGCCCATTCATTACCTATGTAGTACTTGATTTTATTACTCTTTGTTCAGCACACGTGTCTGAAATAAAAATATAAACCACAAAACCGAACAAATAGGTTACAGTGATTTCCTTAACCATCATAAAAAGCAATCATCTGCTTTGTTTACATACGTTCCATAATCGGGTTAATAGATCAACATTATTACTTGACCTTATATTGAATGGTATCTATTTAAAAACACGACACATAAATCATAATGCGTGGTGAAACCGATCTATTGTTCTGCAGATGGCCGAAGATTGTTCAACGGGCGAGCCGTTATGTAACCAGAACCATTGTTTCCACATACCTACATAAATGTTATCGTAAATTCGTAATCAATCATGACGATCCTTTTAATCGCTATTCGGTATAATGGTGCGCCAGTACGGTTTTGTGTGATGCTTTTAAGTAATTACAACTGAAATTCTACATGTTATTTGACGCCTAACTATGCGCGGTTCGCGCTTGTTTTAAGTGATTTTCAGTTCAGTGGATACATATTTGATTGCATTGCCACGTGGTTGAATAATTTCTCTTTGAGGTTCTGAATTATTGATTTTCCTTTTAATAACTATGTACTTAGTTATACAAATGATTAATACCTAAGGCGTCTCGAAATAAATTACGTCGTCGGTAGGGCTCTGACAATATGCTCTCTTATAAGGGACTGTAAAACATAGTTGGCGAAATGAGGGACACCACTACAATTCAGCCTAACCCTTTGGGCATACTGGTGTGAATGCATACGTATTGTTACTGTAGGTATGTGTACTTATAACATAATTATGTAGTATCAATTCAAGGTCGGTACTATACGGGTGTCTGTTTAAACAAGACTGTGATGATTACATTGCAAACAAGTTTTCACATTTCTTTGTTTAAAGTGTGTATTTACCTCCATCGCCGAGTAGTCTCATCTGTACGAGAGAAGGGTCCTCGCTATGCTCCTCCAAAACCGTGTCATCGGTGACGGTCAACTCCTGAGAACAAAATGCAAATTAATTACTACGTAGATACCGCAATATTGCTTTTTCTTAACATAAGATAATTAATAACAGGATTAGTAGTAGCTAATGGAACCTGATATGGTAATATGATTACCTATGATGGTCAGACACCGTTAAAGTTCCTTACATCTCCGCCTCCGGTATGAGCGTGAGACTTTTCTCAAGACTACCACTAGCGCCATCTAGTTACCAGACGTAGAATCAAAATAATTATTCTCAAGTGGGCGGCGCTTAGTTGATTTGAGATTAAAATTAGAATCTGTTATAAACTATGGCGATCAATATTTCGGGTAGAATAGAGGCGAAACGGGCGATCTCATAAATATTTCTTGTAATACAAACAAGGATAGTCGTACAAGAGTAACGGATCCCTTTGAAAGTAAAACACGAGAGTTTGGCAGGTGTTTTATATTTGTAAGCAAACAAGATTCCCTAAATTCCCATCTAAAGTTTCTCACGGCTGAGTGCGGCGGCGGCATAACGTAAACAAATACGTGTCTGTTTTATGTCGCTTTCATCGGCCGGGTACAGGTGTTATACGCGAATATAACCTTGAACAAACTCGCTAACGTACATATTGAGAGTTTCGTGGAAATTGAACATCGAGAACCTACTCAAGGTTTGCTCTGCGTAGCGAAATTGTTGTGTGTAACATCAATAAAATAGATATTTGGATAATATTAGTTCTTTCTGATTTTACTTATGTCTAGTACCTACCGTTCCTTTATATGTAAGTCTTCTGTTCTTTATACTTATGTGTACATGGATAGGTACAAATAATTCAGATTAGGACGAAGTACCTACTTAACTATTTAGTAATCTGTGGATTAGGTACGTAAATAAGCTTTCTATAAATCACAAGTCTTCAAAATTCATTCTTCGTCCCAATTTGGCAATCAATAAGCATCTATATTTAACCTTGAAATTTCATCTAGCAAGAACAAAAAGTGTCTTTAAATACTTTTCTTAAATCTAGACTTACGGCAACGTAGCGCTCCATCTTGCTCTTATTCACAATCCGCTTAGCAATTAAGATCAAATTATACAGACATATGACGTCATCGGTGTGAGTTACTACGCGTTTTCCTTGTACTAAGTATAATCACTTGGACGTGCCGCCGATGGCTTAACACGTACTAAGAATAAAAATATCGCCAGTGGAAGTAAAACTTACGCAATAAGTCTTCCGGCCGTGATTGTTTTACCAACCGAAAAACGAAGTTATTTTTCTTTCTTTGTTTTTGTAACAGAAATAAATTATATTAAAGGCTTTTATGTTAATTTGCCGTCAATCATAAATACATTAGGGTATTTATTATACTTTTTGGAATCGTTCAGTTGAAAGACATCTTGTTTTGTCTTCTTTTGTCTAAAAATGAAAGGAATTTATTTTTAAGTTATACGTCTTCACTTTCAATTTTATTTACAACAATTAAAGACCGCAATGTTTTATTTGTGAAAATAAAACAAGGTAAGCTATGTGGCCGCCACACGTTCCCGTTGGTAAAGGCAATTATATTTTATAAGGCAAACACGACAAAAAGGTTGTGAAGAAAAACTGGTAGGTAGAGATGTTTATGAAGAAAGATAATATACTAATCGGAATGTTAGCCGTAAATTCACAGAAAAGTTTTCAGAACACGGATTATCCTTAAACACTAACAATAAGATAGATATAAACATCGTAACTCACAAAGTTATTGATAGAAAAATAAACACGTGAAACACAACTCACACGCTCATCAGAACTATCAATAAAATAAACAAAATTGAAGTAGCCGATAAACATCTCGACGGCTCCGGACAAGTTGAACACAAACTTGCGAGAAACAAAGAGGAACTTTAAGAAAGTTACTTTGGAAAACCAGGAAAGGGGGCGAATGAGGGGGTTACTCAAAACTTCGACGTCTCGGACGGCAGTAATACGAGCCCCGCCAACTTTTCCACTCGCTAATTCGCAGTATAAATTTGTTTAACGTCTTAACTTTTTAACTGTAATTACTTAGCAAAGTTCGAGATAGATTGAAGTACTCCAAAACAGCGACTCTGAAGACTGAAGAGTTTGATGAGTTATTGTAATAATTGTAGTTGCCAGTTCGCAATCACCTATCCGAGAGCCAGCAAGGACATTCAAAGTTCAAGTCGTACGGTTTATCTGACTCCTTAACTTTGTATCGCTACTCCTCACTCACAATTTATTTTAGGCTGACAACGGTATTTAACAAAGTTAGATTAGTCTTGAATAATTAATTCGAACGAACAATATCTTTTAATCTCGTAAAGATTCCATTAGGCGCAAAATTTCATAATTTAATATTTTCTTGGGTTTACGCGAATGTTACACATTGAAATTAAACTACAGTTTACGGATTTTATCGCGTTATATTGGTTTCACTGGTTATTTGTTATTACATTTAAACCGAAAGATCTAGAAACTACATTTTTATTACTAGCCGACGTTTCGAATTCTTTACAGGATTCGTGTTCACGGCAGACTGAGGTGATATTTGTCTTTGTCTTGAATTTATAAGTTATCTCAAAGTACCTGAACATTTTTCAACTATTGGTGTTACTATCTACGCAGAATGTGCTCACTGTGTCTTGATGTCTTCTGGTGACTTTGTCCTTCTTGGGTTTCATTAGCCTGATAACAGGGTCCCAAGCTGGAGGAACATTCCAACCATCTTCCCTATTGAAATTAGGATGTTTTTTAATTTCAATAGCTTCACGTATCATTCTTGGAATAAAGCGGTGTTCTTTTGCGAGTATCTGTGGTTTATCAAATCGCAGGTAATGGTTGGTTCCTTGTTCTACATGTTCACACACAGCAGACTTCGTCGAGCGTTTGTGTTTAATGTCAGCTATATGTTCCTTTAGTCGAATGCCTATGCTTCTCTTGGTTTGTTCAATGTATGAGAGCCCACACTCACAGTCTATCTTGTAAACCCCGGCCTCTTGTAAGGGTAACTGACTCTTGACAGATGGTAATAATTGGCTTATCTTCGTTGGCGGCTTGTAGAATGTTTTGATTGAAGCTCGCTTCAAGATGTAGCCAATCTTGTCGGTCATGCCCTTGATGTATGGGAGGACAGCAGGTTGTCTCTCTACTGTGGCTGGCTTGTTCTTCGGGGATCTGTGACGTTGGCGCGGCGGTCGGAGCTTGTTGTCTTGCAGAACTTGCTTGACATGTTGAAGCTCGGCGTCCAGGTGTTTCTTGTCACAACACACGTTAGATCAAAACACCGAAAAAGTATTATGCAGAGGTTTAAATTATGCGATAACGCCATCCAGAATACCGTATGAGACCATTATTTGCAACGTTGAAGATTGTCTAGTGAAGAACAATGTGTGTAAGGAAGATTTCGAGGCCATACGTCAGGATGTTTCGGCTGTATTGCGTCAGTCGAAAGTGCCGAGAAGGAATCTACCAAAACCAGAGTATCTCGCACTGAAGAACCTACAAGCTAGACCTGAACTAACAGTACTTCGAGCAGATAAAGGAAATGCAACGGTAGTGATGGACACGTCCGATTATAAACAAAAAATGGAAAATCTTTTGTCGGATGAAAGTACATATAAATTGGTTAAGACAGACCCGACCAACAAAATACTCAAGCAAACGAGTGACATTGTTAAGAAATACTCCGAACAACTGAATCTGGACGTGAAATACTTAATACCATCGTGTGCAAAACCTCCTCAATTGTATGGTCTACCGAAAATACACAAAGAAAATGCTCCACTGCGCCCTATAGTCAGTCAAATAGGGGCACCAACCTACAGATTGGCTCAACACATTGCGAAGATTCTCTCGCCACTCAGAGGCAAGACGAGAGCGCATGTAAAGGATTCCTACCATTTTGTCAGTGAAATAAACCACCTACATCTCTCTGACAAGGAAACTATGGTTAGTTTTGATGTACAGTCATTATTTACATGCTTACCAGCACATGACTGTATTGAAATAACTAGAAGGAAGCTAATAGAGAACAACATGCCTGAGGAATATGCAGAAATATTGAAACACTGCTTAACAACTGGCTATCTGTTATGGGATGAGAAATACTACATACAAGTAGATGGTGTGGCAATGGGCTCTCCAGTATCGCCTGTTGTTGCTGACATCTTCATGGAGGACTTCGAGGCGCGAGCCCTGCAGACTGCCACCATCACACCGAGGTTCTACAAGCGGTATGTAGATGACACTTTTACAATTTTACCAACAGATAGTGTTAATGTATTCCTAGACCATCTTAATTCTATTCATAACCACATCAAATTTACAATGGAATTAGAGGCAAACAATTCTTTAGCTTTCTTAGATGTACTTGTTATCAGGAACAAAAACAACTCTTTGAGCCACACTGTGTATAGGAAAAAGACACATACAAATAGGTACTTAAACGGTGAATCTCACCACCATCCTAAACAGTTAGCTACCGTGGGAATGTCTTTGTTTCAGAGAGCCCGGGGGATCTGTGACAAGAAACACCTGGACGCCGAGCTTCAACATGTCAAGCAAGTTCTGCAAGACAACAAGCTCCGACCGCCGCGCCAACGTCACAGATCCCCGAAGAACAAGCCAGCCACCGTAGAGAGACAACCTGCTGTCCTCCCATACATCAAGGGCGTGACCGACAAGATTGGCTACATCTTGAAGCGAGCTTCAATCAAAACATTCTACAAGCCGCCAACGAAGATAAGCCAATTATTACCATCTGTCAAGAGTCAGTTACCCTTACAAGAGGCCGGGGTTTACAAGATAGACTGTGAGTGTGGGCTCTCATACATTGGACAAACCAAGAGAAGCATAGGCATTCGACTAAAGGAACATATAGCTGACATTAAACACAAACGCTCGACGAAGTCTGCTGTGTGTGAACATGTAGAACAAGGAACCAACCATTACCTGCGATTTGATAAACCACAGATACTCGCAAAAGAACACCGCTTTATTCCAAGAATGATATGTGAAGCTATTGAAATTAAAAAACATCCTAATTTCAATAGGGAAGATGGTTGGAATGTTCCTCCAGCTTGGGACCCTGTTATCAGGCTAATGAAACCCAAGAAGGACAAAGTCACCAGAAGACATCAAGACACAGTGAGCACATTCTGCGTAGATAGTAACACCAATAGTTGAAAAATGTTCAGGTACTTTGAGATAACTTATAAATTCAAGACAAAGACAAATATCACCTTAGTCTGCCGTGAACACGAATCCTGTAAATAATTCGAAACGTCGGCTAGTAATAAAAATGTAGTTTCTAGATCTTTCGGTTTAAATGTAATAACAAATAACCAGTGAAACCAATATAACGCGATAAAATCCGTAAACTGTAGTTTAATTTCAATTCATAATTTAATTTCAATGAGCAAATATTAAGTTAAGCACATTTTTACTTTTATCTTTTGTATATACTTTCAACAACTTAAAAGGTTAATAGAAAGCTTTTAAGTATATAAAATAGATCGCAGCATTTAGGTCTAATGTACTAGCGTACTAATATTAATAATACTTTGTTTGTCTACAGATTGGCATTCTACTTAAATTAAAACACTAAGGATCTTCGCCTGTTGGACCCTTGCGGCCATGTTCCCGTGTAAGCTTCCCAAACGACAGAGTATTTCCATAACGTGAAATTTAAGAAAATACTAGTAAAAAAGGAAAGACGTATGTATTACATTTATTTGCTATCAGTAAATAGTGTGCCAAATTTATATTGAGGCCTAGTAAAAAACTAGAACCACTACTCATAAAATATCGTATAACAACTACTCTCCTAAACTAATATATCTTCTTGTACACAGCATTAAATAGTCCGTAGCAACAATCAACAAGCAACTTAACAAGCAATCCCGACAAAATGTTCCGTTTGGTTACGTACAACACAAGGTACTTCGACATCTCCCGTCCTCAAAGGAGACGAGATGAAAGAAAAACAATAAAGTGTTTCAATAACGCAAAACAACAAAGTTTGTTTAGAGAAGTTAGCGAAGGGGTGAATCGAGGTAGTGGGTGGCACGGGGTGGGCTACCCACACGCCGGCTCCCCGCCGTATTATACATAATTCGATACTGTTCTGTTCAACTTTATAAATACCCCGAATATGTGAAGGGCTTGCCAAGGACTTCATAAGTTGATTTCACGGGAATTGAGATTAATTGCTACTAAGCAACGAACTGAAAGCAACGTGGAAGCAATTGAAGGAAATTATTATTCAATATACATTAATAAGCATCAAGAAAGAACACGCACAAGCAGTTACAACTTCCTCTACTAAATTAATTATGATCAATATTCTGTTATGAATAAATAGTCTAATGAAGCATCATTATACTTTTTATAACCTAATAACTTTGCCTCCAAAGAGAACTGAAAATTTAACAATATTTTTCCTGGATTACTCAATCATTTATTCATCAAAATTGGCCTGTTTCATAACAGCTTTTCTGAGAAGAATTATTATATAAAATTGGCGAAGGCGGAATGGCGTTATTAGATTCAAGATTTTAAGCAGGAATATAAGTAAGTATATTAAATCTTCTTACTAAATTGAGTAAGGTACCTACTAAGTTTACTACTCAACTAAGCCGCTTCCATAATTGGGGTATTCCTGAAAGCGCAACTATTTTTGAGCGCAACTAAAAAAGCGCAACTACTTTATTCCACAAAGCGCAACCGCGTCGAAAAATAGTGAAGGGGCATAACAGATTCTTAAAGGACTATTTACTATCGAAAGGATTTGTAAATCGTCTCCCCATTTTTTATTTATTATATTATGGTGATCGTTTTAAAAGTACCAGGATGACAGAAATAAACAGAGGTTAGAAGTGTTTATAGAATCTGGTAACAAATATCAATCAATAAAATGTTTTGAAAAGTACCAGGGTAACATAAATGAACAGAGGTTAGTAGCCTAATAAAAACCTGGTTTTAGGGTCATGAATTAGAAATAAAGCACTGGATGGTATAGGTAAAACTCAGGTGCACAGCAACAGCTAAAGTATACTAAAATGTCCTGTCTTATCAACTATCGATATATTCCGTTTGTTATTAACCAGCACTATTGCATCTTGATATTTAGTTGCGCTTTGTGGAATAAAGTAGTTGCGCTTTTTTAGTTGCGCTCAAAAATAGTTGCGCTTTCAGGAATACCCCCCATAATTACTTAAGGAATTTAATTATATTCAAGATTTACAACATTTTATAAGTAGACATATAGAAACCATTTACCAGCAAACATATTACCTGCCTACCTGTCGTACATATGAATGTACACATATATAGAATGCTAACTAATACGTTGTACCTATATTATGTAAGGTGAACATGCCAAGCTGTTTAATATCAAGGCGGCCTTGGCTTGATCGGGGAACAATGTCCATATGTAATAAACCGTTTACATTACACATTATATACTTGTATAGAATTTAAATTATCGTACTACAATAATATGTACATAGACTATTAAAAATAGCATTTGTCTACAAAGGCCTTGATTTCCTATTAATTTATAACAAGGCATTCAAGTAACATCCATTATTTCATCGTATAATATATACTATGTTTATTGACGGGTCTTTACGTCTAGGGATCTCACTTTAAAAGGGTATAAATATCTCTTTTAGTCCCGAAGATTCAATCGGCCTTGACTGTGATTGTGGTCTGACAAAGCTATCGTTACGTAACTCGCTCCTAAACATATCCACGTGTATTCGCGCAACGTATTTTTATTGTTATCAAATTTCAAAGTAGCAGGTGTTAAAAGTGTAATTTTTTTAGCCTTTGACATTCTCGTATAAAATAATCGATCGCCCAAAACTCTGTTAAAATAAGTTTTTACTGAAATAACTTTGTTAAGAATAGTCTCATAATTTATGTATACAGTAAGCTTAGTACGAACACTGATACATCAGGAGGGCGCTGATTCTCAAGGGACCTTAATGCTTTAACTTTAGTTTCTAATAGCAAACTTTCATACTGTAATTGACTTGAACTGTACACGTGTTAATGTCGAGATGAAAAGTAGCCGTTTTGTATTACAAGACAAAATTATTAATTATTACGCAACCTATTCTCTCGAGACACGAAATTTTCTCTCACCGGTAATCCTCGACAGTATTGCGTAAGAAGATATTAAAAACGCATTTCGTATTTACACAAAAGCATAAAGACTTTTAAATGGACCGCAATCAAACCATAGTACGCGGTATTCCGCGTGACAACATCGATCACAAAATTCAATTAAATCTTCATCAACCGCCTCATATGGTCTCGACATAAATTGAGAGCGCTGTTTTACTAACTCCTTATTATTGGAAGCTAGTGGAAAGTTCTGGATTCCATATACTTATAAGGTAACAGGTTTCCATGTGTTGATCAAGTAACGAACACCGTATACAGGTTGTTCGGTTACTTACAAGCGCCCTTATAGATCGAACCTCGTTGTCGGATGCCTTCGCGTTCAATAAACCAAACTGGTTCCATCCAGAGCTTCCCGCTTCAAAATTATCTTGTAGAATTCTTGTACAGTTAGTCGTGTTCACCTGCACTCAATTATTTAAGATGTCCCTGTCGCTATTGTTTGCTAAAGCAACGAGCTGCGATAAAGATATTCACAAAGTGTGTTATCATAATGGATCTTATTTAATATCCTGTTGAAAAGAGATAATTTCAAATGGAAACGGTACACTAAGGAAATTGATACGAAATCCTTTTATATCTTACTTTTATACATTTTATTTGATTAGGTATGTTCTTAATTGTATTTCTCTGTTAAAGAAATAAGGTAAAAATATTGCTGTACATTTACAGTAAACCGATGTCGACAGACCAATCATGGAACTTTATTGGAATCCGAATTGGTTTCGTTTAATAACTGGAATACGTCTACAGAAAATGAAACCTGTCGAAAACTTGTTACGGTTCTTATTCGTAAAAAGTTTATAGAAATAATAATAAAATATGTTCCAATATAACATTACGTGTTTTATTTCTAGTGACTATTACGTATTAATGGAAATCTCCATGGAAAATTGCAGGAAACCGATCGTGACGTCATTCCCAGTGCAGTCCCGATCTCTATTAATAAACCAAACGTAATTCAATGACAGGTTTATTTGAATCTGAATTAGTAAGCTTATTTAGTTCGTGTACCTACTAACAAGTGCGACTTCTTAATACTGGGGTCCGAGTTTGGACACGAACCAATGTATCGCATTCGAGTAGTCGATGCAAACATTTTTCTGTACATTTTTTAATAACGCCTCGGGCTGCTACTACGTTACAGATTTAGGCTAGACCTGCAGACACAGAAATTATTCTAGCTAAGTATATCAATTTCTGTGCCTGCACTATCACAAAAGAAAAGTATAAAAAGGTGTCTTACCCCAGTATGTTCATTGACTCCAACGATGACAGCAGTGTACCACTGCGTAGCGCCAGCCACTCTGTACACCTGGGCCCTACAGCCGCCGAGCACAGAGGGCGTGGTGGTGAGGATACGCTGCCCGTCCTGTATCGTCCGCCAGTCCGCCGCTTCGGATGACAGAGACGAGATGATGGCAGCATCTACCCCGGCCTCTGAACCCGCGAGACGAGCGTCCCACTCCTGATAGAGAAATAAAGTTTATTTAATTTCATGTTAGTATTAATATTAGTACAATCCTAAACAGGCCTGATCTCATGGATTGTAGAAAGTGTGCCATGAATATATCTTTATGGCTTAAATTTTAAGATTAAACGAAATTAGCGTTTGTCTATCTCTTTCAAGATTTCTATATTCATTACAAATTGACAGTCATGTATCAGATATCGATACAAAATGTCTTTCAAACAATATGAAAATTACTCTTGCATTTAGATACATACTTAGATAGTATTACTAGATTTTGCGTTTTACTACGGGAGTGTAAACAAGTACCTACAATGAAGTGGTGTAAAAATATAAAGAAGAGAGAGAGACATACCCAGCTAGTAAGTCCAACTAGCCGCAATATCATTACTATGGTAATGATATTTTTAATTTTTTAATATCATTACTATGGAAATGATATTTTTAATTTAAAATTTGAATCTATGATAGATAGCTATATAAAATCTATGGATTTTATATAGCTATTATTGATTCAAATTCAAAATTGAAAAAGATTCGAGTCAGATTGTCTTGTAATGCTGATTATAAAACCTATCTTACTTTTTCCGAAAGTGAAAGTACGTAGTAAGTAGCAAATGGAATACGCCAATAACCATAATTTTTACTTTGCACGCACTTAAGTACCGATCCAAAACAGCGTTTTATCTGTCCTTCAGGTACAGCATTGTATTTTCTGAATACACAGTATCATCATGACATCATATTTGCTAAAACCAACTTAACACGTTATCCATTATCAATATTAAATCAATGTTGTTAGGGACTCATATTTTGTTGCTTATAACAACTTGATATGAGGAACGTCTACTGTGGCTATCTTATACTTAATTATTGGACGCCAAAATTAATTTAATTATTAACGTGTCCCATCACTTACCAGACAGAATATCACTAATACTTTAGCATTAAATACTAAGACACTTAGGAAATACTAGTATAAGCCCAACAAAAAACATATCTCTTTTAAGTCTCTTGCTCCATAAAGTCATAACAATGTTATGCCTTAAAATACCACGCCAGAAATTCCTTTTAACCCAAAAATACAAAAGTTAGCTCTCACAAATATCAGCACAATTTTATGAGCCACAAGTATTCGATGGTATTGAGCAATAGAAAAACCTTTTTGGCCGAAAGAGGATAAGATTTCTATATTGTTAACAAGAAGAGCTGTGTCGCGTACCCATTATTTCCTGGCCAACCTTTGTTACAACCGCCAGACGAGAAAACCAATTGGGTCCATATCGGAAAAGGTTCCTTTGTTTGTCCTGTGACATTGGTTAGATAATGGTACTTCGAAATAGCTCTGGTTTTACGGAAGCAATCTCAATTTATATCCGGTACTGTTTTCCTATTATCTAATATACAATTTACGCTTCAAATAATTTAGACATACAAACGTTCAAAGCAATCGTAATATCCAATTGAGGTGATACAGTTTCAACATAATTTACGCCCATGTAAGTATAATGTTTATGTATTTATGTATCTGTAGCTTGTTTAATTAGCATCATGTACGCTGCTGGTACGACGTATCTAATAACGACAGGGACATAAATCTGTACTTATATATTAATTAATTCAGTACATCGATAGTTGCCTTTACGACCTCGTATCACATGTAAACATTATGCCCCACATAATGGTACACCTCCACAAATCAACATTAGTGTACTGTATACTTGCCCACGTATATCGTGTTAAGTGCAGTAATAATTCACCGCGCACACAGAGAGCACAGGTACATTACACGTGTGCATGTGTGCGCACATTAGAGTTAAACGTGCACACGGTTGCACTAGTATTTATGTCAATGTTACAACACACACATTGATATAAAACGCACACCTGTTTCAGTGTATTGCATACAAGCCTTTGCCCGGCGACAGACGTATCCGGTGCGTTGAACCCGCCCCCCTCCTCCATCAGTCCCCCCACAAACGGCTGTTATATCTACATGTAGACCTACTGTATCCGCCTGTTTGCTAACTAACGCTATTGGACCATTCAGGGTCACCGGCGTTTGTGTGGACAGCTTGCTTGAAAGTATTTACGAGTATATGTGGGGCGTTACAATGAATTTTAACAAGAAACACACTAAGACAATAGACTTACAATTGTGTAATTAATAATGTAAAGGATACAGTTAGCGCCTTTACAAAGTAAACTATTCAAGGTGACGTTGTTGAACAAGATTGTAAATATTTGCAAAAGTTATTTGGTAAAGCAGAAATGTTTATGTAGGTAAAAGGTTTTGGATGGCGAAAAGCTTTAAGTTTGATGGATGAAATAGAATAGCAAAAGTCCTTTTCACGGTCAAATGATTTCTTTGCGATAATAGCGTAGAAATTGTCTGGGAGGAAATGGTAAGCGATAAGTATTTGTAGAGTCACGCACTGTTGAGCTCATGATGGTCGCTGGCCCGTGCGAGGCGGTGACTCAGCAGCGGTTACACAACTCGCCTCCAGCCATTACTGTTTATTTTGCTCCGTCGCTCTATTTGGTGAGATTACGTCGTGATTAATACCGGCCCGTGGCCCCGGGATCAGGGAACGGATTACGCTCGTACTGTTTGAGAAAGTGATGAATATTAATAACCCTAGTTTTAAGACCGCTTCACGCCCATTTCTGACCAAATTCTAATAAAATTGGAAAGCTCTGAACTTGGGCATAATATTTCGATAAATTTTATCGCCAATTGGGCAACTGTATATTTATTTTAGGAGGTATCGTAAAGTTTAAGACCGATGCGATCTGTGCTTCCAACTTTATAGTTGGATTACGTAGAAGTAAACAAATATTTGATATTATTGTACAAGTTTACTAGCTATACGTTTTCGAACAACGTTACCATAGTGGAACAAAGGATCACGTGCCGCGTGGATGGAAATGTACTAACTACATTTCAAGGACAGGGAAACTTTGATGTAGTTCTCTAAATCAGAATTCCCGATGGAAATATTTCTTATAATGTAAGTTTTCCGTGTAGCGGTATGTTGGTTATGTAGGAGCGAAGTGTGCGGACCAGGAAGCCATTACGTCTGGCATACATTCACAGCTCCCGCGGCTCTCATTCAATTTCCTGCCAACGCTGGCTGACTCCACTCCCCGCCCGTGATACGACTACTGATAACAGATTTAGATAATATAGCTAGCGATAGCCTTAAAAGGAGACGATTGGCCGGTAGCCTGGATCTAGAGATATTTTACAGAGATTCTGCTTGATTGTTATATGTACTTATACTAACATTACTGTGACCAATGAAAAACTCTGTGAAAAATCGTCACAGGTAAAAGTAACATCTACCTAGGTACTTTGTGTTTGTAGAACAATTATATTCGGTTAGTTCTTCAATAGAGATGACTGTCTGAATTATCAATTGATTGGTTGATGATTGATTTAATGTCTCCTCACTCTCGTCGTTAGTGCCTATATGCCTAGTAAGACTGACGAGCCATGATTTAGATTACCTAGGTTTCAGAATCAGAATCAGACATCTGTAGTAGAGACATTTAAACTCTAAGCCCATAAAACGTAAAGTGTTTAATAAAAACATTTTTACTCTTTCTTTCCCGGTTAACTATATCATTAATTCATTATTCCTCAGTTATAAACTTATAAGACTTATAAGAAAGTTATGATAAATATTAAGTCATCTAGTAAGTTTGTGAAATGGATAACCTAATCATAGTGAATATAATTATATGATAAATTATTTGAAAACGAAGCATAACCTGTCCTAGGATACAGTAAATTATTTAGCAAATTCTCAGCGCTTGAATACCGACAAATGCCGGAAGGTGTTAAGTAACATGTTATGCCGGTATTCGCCGCACAACGGTACTTGGAATTATCTCCAATACGGTTATTAATGTTCGTACATTATCTCCTGGGATCTAGGTAGGTAACATATAAAGATCACATTGCCGACATAGGTAATTCTAACTGCCTATAATTTAGCCTGTAACGATCTGAGATACCATCGGTAACGTAAGCGGATACTCGAGCATTATATGTTTGGATAGTAGTATATATAGTTAACAATATGTAATGAGAAAGCGCTGTTGCACTATACAAATACTACCTTAATCAACAGTTATTTGACTGTGCCTATACTATAAGAAAATAAAACAATTTCGCAACAAAGCTTGGATAAAGACAAATGTACGACAGTAACATACACAGCGTGTATACAAATGGCTTTATTGCGAACTCTAAAAGTACCCAAAGCGGTCATAAATGAAAGGATTTAGTTCCCTAGACACTGCACTTTGCCGTATCCGTCAGGCGAGATGAAACGTCAGCTTTTCTACCGAGGAAATGTAAACACGTACTTCATAAACCGAGCTTGTGTGTTCATTGCACTTCTCTCGACTTAGCTACCACTGTATTAATATTAAATTTCTATAGCAACGTGCCTTCATCTATAAAAGTTGCCGTAATGTGGTATTACAATTACGATTACTTATTTGTGTTCATTAGAAGTGAGCCTATATCGGCCTTCAGGCGTAGTTCCAATCACCCGACTACTAATGTAAATTACACGATAGAAATACCAATAAACACACGCAAAAGGCTAGATAAAATATTCAAAAACAAATTGACGGTGAAAATATTGGTTGTTGAAATTATTTTTAGTTAGTTACTCTATTAAATATTTCACTAGCTAACCTTGTTGAACATTTTAGTTACATCAACAAAAGTCACTTAAAATTCAAATAATATCAAGGCCTAAATTCTAATAACAAGATAATTTCTAGACTTCATTAATTTTATTTATGCCAGCTGTGTCTTCACCCCTACACAAACACTACATAAACAGTCTGTGTACACTGGCAAGCAATCATAGAATCAAATAACTACAAGCTACCTAACAAAGCCAAAAGCCAACCCCTCGGCATCTCTTCGAAATGTGAACAGAATTATGTGCAAAGAAAACGTCTCAACTTAGCTATTGATGTCCTTAATAAAATAGGAGTACGATCAAAGTAACATTGTCTCGTGTCTAACACACGCCTATATCAGCTATAGCCTCCCGCGCTCACTCAGCCCTCATCCCCTTCCTGCCCGCCGGGGTGGGAGGGACCGGACAGTTGAGTAAGCTAACTGAAACAAACTTTACTCGTTTAAATTTTGCGGCGAACAGTTTCTGAGTTGGGTTGCGTGCATGCTGACGACGACAAAGTTAAGAAACTCCCGATAAACTTTCATTGCCGGTTAGTTAATTGAGTTTTTTAATTATAAATACTTGAATCTTCAAGATTCGCCGATTTCGTTATACATTTTTACGGTATGACGCCCAAATAGTCATACTTATACAGTTGCGCAATAAAACACGAATAATCATTATATACACCTGCACGGTATAATTAAAACTTATTACCACTTAGTATAAAATATCGTGGGACTCTGAGAAAGAAATTAGCAGACTTCTGGCAAAAACATTGGAAAAATAAGATAAAATGAATGTGCACTTATACAAAGATAATGTGCGAGAATTGAGACTGTAATTTAGAACAATTTATAAGTATGTAACTATGTACGCTGAAGCCATATCAGACCAATATCGGCCACCCTCCGTCGTTATGGCAATAAGAAGTTACGTAACACCCATTGTTCTCGACTCGTTCCACTAATAAAACAGAGCAAACAACTTCTTTATCTCGTACACTATAGATTACATCTAGTCTAGTTAAAACCTCTTCATAATATCTAACTTGAACGCAGACAACGCCAAAGTGGAAAACTTTTTCGTTCGTGACAACAATATGTTATAATAATGTACTCTACCGCAACCTACTCGCCTATTCTCTGCCTTTGTACCCTGAGCTCCGGAAAATCTTACTCTACGTACTTAATGATTACAAATAAAAGTTAATAAAATAAGAGAAGGCACTCTTTCTCCATTAAATTTAATTTTATATTAAGTAAAATGTCAAAGGAAAGAAAAAATAACTAAAGCACGGTTCGTTGGCGATGAAAGGAAATTTAACATTAATGAACATCCCTTTTCGTAATAATATTCTACCTAGAACCACTGAAGCGATTGTATGTTGTGCTCTGAGAAAATAAATTACTTGTACTGCTTCGAGACAAGGATTCTTTAGCAGAAGTACTCGCAGACGTAGCCGATTCAGCGAGAAGCTCGAACTAAACAATGTGATGAAATTGCAAAACAAAAAAGAGATTGGCTTTTGCGGGGTAGCGCGCGATCAATCATAATGTTTCCACGGGTGCGAGGCGGCCGGGCTAACCGAAAATAGCACGACAGTCGGCAATACCACCATCCACCACCTGGCTCAGAATATGTATATAATAAAGGGGAGGCAGGCGGATGGGAGCGGAAAATCAATAAAGCGGGCGGCGAGCATCAAAACATACCGCGCCCCGCTCGCCAGATCACCCTCCACGCGCGCGCGCCCCTCGCACCCCCGTCTCCCGGGGAAACCCTCCCCATGTTTGGCAGACACCGTCCTTGATCTCCCCACTTCGCCTGAGCGCGCAACTTTGGATAAACACTCGTATCATCTCATCCGAAATTGGGTCGCTTATGCGTTTTGCTTTTTACAACTCGATCTCTTTCATCTCTTAAACTAATAAGCTGACCCATCTGACAATATGTTATTTCAACTTATAAATCACATTTATAAATAGATCAAATATGGCGCACGTGTCCGGTTTCTTCGATAAATAAATTATGTGCGTCAATTTGTTACCGTTGCCCTAGGATATTAGGTATATTTATTCAAATTAGTTTTCCTCGATCTGTTTTAATATAAACATGAATATTACGGAATAATAAACAATATTATATATTTCTATAATTCTTAACCGTCAACGTCATAGTTATTATCCAAAGGCGTTGGAGCAAAACAAAAAAGTAATTGTTATTGAAAGAGAACAACTTGTAAGTAGATTTCTTACGAACTCTGGGTATAAAAATGGATACTTAAATTCGAGAGGAAAAATTACGTTCCGAAAGTTCTCACAAACTTTGCCATTATAAGCTACGAAAAAAGAACTTCGTGTTCAATTTCTTAGAAAATAAATCACGACTGAATGTCAAGGACGAATAACATGATTATATTTTGATTTCCTACATAAGATGGATAATGAATGAAGATCAAGAGATCTCTCAAATGTTCGACAGCAGATTCAATTTCATTGGAAAGTTCTTCTATGTATTTAAATTTATTCGAGCGTTCATCGTGAAGTATTTTCATTTAGGTATGTAATGCTCTACATCCGATCTCTTCATAAACAACAACAGTGCAACGACATAAGGCCTGCGAAAAATTACAATAGGTACTATCATAAACATAATATTATATTTAATATGCTTAGGAAGCGGGTTCTAAACCGTCTTTCTGCATGCTATGAAGAAAAGTCTTTCGAGAAAAAGGCGTGTTGTTATTTATACAAGTGTTACTAAACTGACAAATTTCTGCCCGAATTGTACTTTCAATAATTTTATCTCCTAGTTACGAATCATAGAAAGTTAGGTATACAAGACGCAACAATTTTGTATCTATTAAATGAGGGTCTTCGGAAATGACGCTCACTATGCGGCAGCACTGAGGCATCAGATCCAGACACCTGTCAAAACTGTCAAAGCCCCTATATTTTCGTACGTCTGTGTTTGTTTGTATTATGTGTGTGTACGCGTCTGTACATATCTGATGTCAGTTTAGACCTGACGCACTAAGCGCCGTCTGGTGTTAGAAGAAATATCAAACACCCTCATTTGCATCTATTTAACATGCTTTATGGTCGCAGTAGTATCCTAAAAACAGGACAGGTTAGAAGTACCCTGAACAGAAGAGCATGCATGAGGAATCTGATGGGAGTGAATGAATCAAGAGAGATATGTCAGGATCGTTGCAAATGGCGTTCCGTAGTCTCTGCCTACCCCTCTGGGAAACAGGCGTGAGTCTATGTATGTATGTAGTGGCCAGCATTTGATTTAAACTTTTTTTTTTTAGATATGTTTTTGCATCTAATAAGCAGTATACAGGCCTATAAAAACGAATACAGCCTCTCAACTATTCATAAAACAGTAGGGTGGGAGGGGGTATATTAGCAACAAGCAAACAAGTCACGGTACTACAAACGTGCGTGGGTTAGCATTTGTCGCTTTATTTATATATACGCGATTACGTCACAAATCAAACATAACAATCGATTTTGTATTTATTCGAGTCATGCGCTTGCTGTGACTAATTGAAACATTTGTGAGCAATTTAGCGGCACGGTAGCAGAGACTGCAAATTAAAAACACCACCCCAACAATATTCGAAAGAATGTGAAGTCTGACAAAACTGAGCGCAGTGTACTATATGCGTTAACCTTCTCGCTAAAAAAGACGCGTTTCCATCATCGGGATCACTTGATAAAAAAGGAGCATATTATTTCTCAAAAACTTATTTCATGTTCTCCGAGACTTGTCCTTTAGGAAGCTGGTAGGTTGATACATTTCGAAAAGCATTTTCATCCTGTGTTTCGCAGAGGGCAGAAAAGCTACGTTGATTTTCTCATGATGATATCAGAAACAATGTATGAGTCACAAGAGCCATCCACGACTTGGCAAATAAAAAAGGAATACGTAAGTATATCTGTTGGATCTACAAATACATACGCATTTCCATATCCTATGTTGTATAAAACGAACAAACATAATCTATGTGTCACCGGAAACTAACGAGAAACGCAAATTTATAAATTTCCTAGGAAATTTATAAACTAACGTAACCTAACTTATCCGAAAGTTTATTAATAGTAAGTAAGTAAAATAATCTGGTTTTGACGTCTGCGTCTACTAAGGAGCCAGTTGAAAACCAGCGCCGGGCACATACCTATGTCCGGCAATATGCTGAACTGGCCTCCTATTTTTGTACAGACGACGGGCGTGTGCGATTTTTGCCTGGTTATAGATATTTTTTTCTCACATTGTTTATATCATGTCCTTCGTCTGATATAAAAATAAATGTTTTTCTTTCCTTCTTTCTTTCTATTAGGAAATTTATAAACTTGCGGATCTGGTTATCTTACGGTGACATATACATCGGGTATGTACTTTTCATTGTACATGGTCTGTTGAGCTCAAACAAGCCCGTAAAATTTGTTAATACTTACATCCAACAGATCGCAAAATCTCCCACGTACGAATGAACAACAGGCGACTGCCTGAGGCGCCAAGCGGGCCCCTACTTACAAAAATTGATTTTTATAAAAAAAAAGTCAGCGGGCTTCAAACAATTCTATTAACAAGTATTAAGCCTCGGCCCCCCCACAACATGCGACGATAACGATCAGGGATAATTTAAACTCGTCATCTTTTAAAGCATTTTCTACAACTTCGAAAGGGCACTAAATAGCTTGCAATTTATAGTGTACATATCTTTGATCACATAAATGATTTTATCGGCCTCGTTTACAACCTGCCCCATTGAGACACAAAACGGGTTTCCCTCAAAACGGCTTCTCCGTAAAATATATTATACCTATTCAAAAATGTCCCACAGAACATAATTTCCATTTGCCATTTAATATTTACATCGCCGATTTGAGACTTCAAAGGTATGTAGTACGTGAGTTAATGCGCCCGCATGTTCAATAATATATTCTGAATGTCTGTAATGCTGAGAACAGTGACCCTTGATGTCACCTGTCCTATAAAACGTGTGAGCAATGTGGGTAGACCCTGCTAACAATATAATTGAGAATTGTTTGCATTCTCCTCACTGTGTTAAATTCTGTTTAAACAGCTGGCTTATCTTATGTAGCTCCATTTTGCTTTGCATTATCAAAGAACTTGTTAGTGATTTTGTTGATTTGCATAAATTTTATCCTCGCCATCGACTGGTAAACTTTCATTTTTACTTCGAACCCTTACTAATGTTGTACCTAATGTGGCAAATAACTGCCCGTTTTTTACCCGAGTAACGGGTTTTATATATATGCACTAAGCTTAGAAAAACTTGACGCAGACTTTTACGTTTTTACATGCTATGTGGTAACAACTAGAAATACGAAATGTATGTGCCCGGTATAGTTATAAAAAAAACAGTAACGATCACTACAGCACAGGCAGCGCTTAATAAAAAAATAAATCAAGGACAAGGTACAGATATAAATTACTTATTTGAATCTGTGCTACGTAGATAAAAATAAAGTAGGCAAGTAATAGGTTATATTACTTATATTATAAAAATCGATGCTCGATTAGCTCCCCTTTTGATTACGTAATTGGCGGAGCATTGAATAATGAAGCCATATGATTTCCTCTATCAAAGGCTAAATCGTTATTGATGTAAGGCTCAAGGTGGTTTCTCAGAATTTAGTTTCTCTAAAAATTAAAATAGTTTACATATTAATAATGTAGTAACGGATTTAATCTTCTCAGCATTGAGAGGGGGTGGGGGGAATATAGAGAGTTATTATCGATGCCTTAGTTCACAATTGGACTAACTACAAAATTTTCAAATTTGACTTTTTAGATGCCAAATACACTAAATTTCATGCTGTTTCGTTTCCGAATACCGAAATAAGTTTATTCCATCTCTTTCTACGAAAAACGTCGATCACAATTGTAATAAATAAGTTCCTTGAATGTGTTTTTATACTAATGTCCTTTATTTTTGTAAACGCAGAAAAAATCTTTTAACTGATTTTATCGTTTTCAACTGCAGAAAATTTCAAAGCACAACCGTGTTAGGTATACATATTTGTAATATTTGCTCATACTTTTTAGCAATACTATACGAGTATATTATGTGCTGGTAGGACAAAATTTTCAAGAAAGTTTGATGTACAAGTGTATTAAGTACTTTTATTTCACGGGGTGATCAAATGCAATTTCTAAAACATTAAATCGGTTCGAGTTATATTCCCATGGTTGCATATGAGATAAAATAAGCGGAAATAAACTAATGGGTAAGTACCAAAATCTATTATTTACGCAAAAAAATGATATACGAGTATGTGATGCTAATACTGACTACTGCCATTTATGGGACGAGTGTAATGGCAGTAAAGGTACTTGTTAAAACTTCTTTGAAGTTATCCCGATACTGTTACTCATGTTGCATCATTTTGATCACACTTGTGGTGATCAGCACCACAACAAGTAAGTATGTTACTCTAGCTGCTTTATATGCTTTCAATAACTTACTTACATATAGGTATATGATTTATTTGAAATTCATGAAATCAGGGCATTTGTATTATGAAGTGAATTCAATTCAAGCGTATTCACTTTGTGGGAATATGCCTTGGTCTATTACAATCAAGCCGAAACCCCTTTGGGAGCGTCTATCTTGCAAACGATTCAGTGCGAGAAACAATGGTTTTAGAAACCTCAAAAACATTTTTAGAGATATATAGGCTATAGATAGATAGACTATAGGAGTGCCGCGCGGATATGTCGGATGGAAAAAAATATCTTTTGCGGCTCTCTCATGTAGGTATGGAGAACCCCACTTAGTTTACATTTCTTTTTTATTTTTACACAGGATACTTCCTACCAATTTTCAAATGTGTATAGTTTTGGAATAAGGTGGCTGTATTTTTGAGTATTTTTAACTTAAGGCCTGTCAACATAATAATTCTTAGTGCACATAGGTATGTATTAAATGGAGGGTTTTATGTATATTTAGCCATTTTGAAAATGTTACGCTTATACCAATATTACAATATTGAGATATACATGGAGTAAATTGTAAAAGGATTAGACCCATGAATAGTGCATTATTTATGTTGATACTTTACTTAATTTTCGTACTGTGCTTGTCTGAAGTTTAAAAAACTTAAAAACTCTCTCCTCAAAGTTGTCAATTTTGTAGTTAGTGCAATTGTGAACTAAGGCATCGTTATAATACACCATTTTCTGGCTATACTAGGTTTTCACTTTAAATTCTCACTCAGTATACCTAGTGCCATTCCGCACCTGGCCAGCGTGTTTACTAACCTCCTTTCTCATAGTGAAAAGAGGCCCGTGCCTAGCAGAGGAACAGTCTATATACAGGGCTGATGATGATAGTTTATTAATTATGATTTACCTGATAAGGAAGTAGGTTGGCGTAGTCCAAGAAGTCCAGGTGCTTGTCATGAAGGTATTCCACCGGCTGCGCGTCCGCTTGCAGCGTCAAGTCAGCAGCCAGCGGACTGAATGTCTAAGAAATTAACATCGTATCATTAAATATCACAGAAAAACTAGAGGATAAAATTATTACTTAGTAAATAAATATTACTAAAATATGCTCAAATCAGATTTAGTAATGCCACGTTGCGTGTTGACTTAACAAAAGCTAAGCATATTTTTGAAATACTAGTGGCATCTAGCGTTACATATTTTAAAAATGTATTGACTATTCTCCACGAGATGGCTGTAGGAATGCATTAGATTCGTTAATAATAAATCTACGATTAGATTAATATTAATTGATTTTAATAGATTGATAGTTTTAATTGCATATTTGTTTCATCTATACTCAAATAGATTACACATTTGTTTAAATTAAAGAAATCAATCAATTATGTCACATTATGATCGTCCTAAATATCTGATTGGTAGATGGTAGGCAGGTATATAGTATATATCTTTTTGTTGTAAACTGATCTTATTTAAGACTAATATTGACATTTATTGAGAGGATTTAGTTTATAAAAGCTACCATGATTGGCGCTACATGACAAGATGCAGCAATTCAAAAGAACCTTTTAAGTTATCTACTTGATAATAGAGGGCGTTACAAACGACGGTAAAGCAAGAATAAAAATAACATGGCAAAGTAATGTATTCTAATATAAGCCACATAAATTGATGGTTTCAATGTTCTGCCTCCCAGTAGAAGCAAGTTTTCAATACGAATCAAACTTTAGCGACCTCAGACATGCACAAACGTGATCTCCATTCAAAGAAGGGACGCGCGTGGTTGTTCACAAATGGAGGTCACAAGGGACACGTGTGACGAAGCCACATTACATCGCAACTTGATGTGTATTAGAATATAACCCCTAGAATATCATGTTACGTTTCCAATATCTATTGAATATAATATTATCTTGTTCTCTCTAAACATGTAAGGATACAATGTAATTGTTTATGTAAAAATAACCTATAATATTAGCTACCATTTTTGTATATTATTCTCACTTATTTTGGCGAATGTTTTGTTAGCTAACAAGGAGGTAAAATATCATAATACCTCGCCTAGAATTGTTCTAAGTTGACGATTGACACATTTCGGAAGGTTCAAATAACCTGGACAGCTACGAGTACCTATATCTTATCAAGACCCTTATAAGTTTGCGCTAATCCACAAACAACGTCCAGATGCCTTAAGATATTAGCCTTTATGTAGCCCTTCGCTGGACACACACAAACACTACACTTAGGTATTTGAGTCTTAAAAGGTTAATTTTTTTATGTTTGAATAATTACTTATTACTTTTAGTTGTTATAGATTGAGGATTCGTGAATAGAACGTTTAATAATATACGTAAATAATATATGCAAACCACAAAGCAAATTTTTGTCAGTATGGACTAGGTATATACAGTTTGAACGTGTATGAGAGCTACCTGAAAATAAATCTTCAAAAAATATTGTGCAATTCTGAAGACGTGACACGAAGTACCATTTTACCTTCTGTTTTCAAGTACAAACGACAAATGGGTATTGGTAATTATGAATATTAATTACGAAACTACAACAGATTTCTGAGAAACCATAAATCAATTGTCAAAATAATAGCGAATCCACAACACTCAACATAGACCCCAACTAATTATTTCCTAGCAGTTTAATAAAACTAGCAATTCAGTGAAACATTTGGACATTCGGCGTCCCAATAAAAGAGTTGCAGGGGGTAATACAAAATCCTTAGAAATTTGTTAGTATGGTACATATAATGTAGGTTCAAAGTGATTTATCTGGCAAAGGATACAATATACTTATAATATCTTGGAGTCCCACAGAATTTAAAAGTAAGTGTTGAAATCTACACATCAGCAGCTACATTTAAGTTTTACATAATAGAGGAAGGAAGCAGTAGGTATATGTGCTGATCTTTGCGTATATTTCTAAATTCTTAAGTACTACAAGAGATTTGATGTTATGGCGATTAAGCAGTTTCTTTGTGAAATACCTAATAACCTTCTTCGCGAGACATTAAAACATAGATATCAGGATTTAATATAAACAATACGAGTATCACTGCCATACTTCAGTGATCGTACAAATAAAATCATCTAAGTAATGCTACACAGCGTTTTTTTTAATTGTTAAATCGAAGATAAATTAGCTTCCAAATCAAATGGCATTGGGCGGGCTGGCAAGAGCATGTAGGGCAAGGGCGTATAGGGAGAATGTGAGAAACAAAACAAATGATTAGATCTTTAGCTCGAAGGGATTTTTTAAAGTTATTTCTTGATTTGGGGCTTAATTGAACTCAATCCAAGTCGTAGCTATCAGCGCTTTAGAAGTAACATTGGAATAGAACAGAAATTGGTGGAGACTGTGGAGAGATGCCGTATATAAGCTAAAATATTGATAGATGCCGTATATACCCTACGACAGAATTTGGCTACAATAATCTGCAAAAGAAAACCCTCCATAATTTAACACGTCAGTTCAAAAATCTGCCCCTACACCGCGCTCTAATTACTGGTTATTCAGGTTAAGTTTTAAATCGTAACTATTAGCGGTCTACTCATTTTTTGAGATATAATGTATAAAATTTAAATATGTATCGATACATAACAAAGGTGCTAAAGCTAAATAGTTTGAATACTAACGTGTTAAGTCATGTCATAATTGTTTTGACATAAATGAACGTCTATATATTATCGTCTATTTAGAATAGCAAAATACCGAATAAGTAGTTGAAATATGTGCCCTGATAGGAAAAATACGCTATATTTAAATTGCCGACCACATATTTTATTACGGTGACCTAATATTATTATACACAATAGATCAAATTTGTTAATCAAACAGTTTTCAAATATGTTTTCAAAGATTTTTTAGGTATATCACTATTATTACAGAGGGTCTAGTACGAGTGCACCCGATCATCACGGTGGACGATAGCCTAGTCGAGGGGAACAATTTCCATACATTTTCTAAAAGCGCTCCTAACGGAGAGTAGCGTTCGATAGAGTCCGCTAGGGGGCGCATTTAGAAATTGTATGGAAATTGTTACCGTGGCGTCGTCGACTAGGCTAGCGTCCACCGTGACGATCGAGTGCAAACTCGTACTACACCGTCTAGACCCCCAGTAATATCCTAATGTGAGTCTGGACCGGCAGGGGCGCTTATAAATAATGCACAGTAACATAAATTAATACTAGTAGCGCCATCTATTGATTGTTTATGAAATCATCAGAAACTTACCAAAGCGGGCCATTTGACATCCTTTCCTTCATGACTCCTAGGAGCCCACACTAAAGTTCTTTCCACTAAAAAAACACGAAACGTCCGTCTGGAATAAACAGCTACCCACTCGCGACGTTGCCAATCTACACCATCATATTCCACTAACACCTGGAACAAAAGAAAGGGCTCATAAATAAGTTTTATAGATAGATTTACTAATTATGTACACTTTTGGATATATTAAACAAAGTGTTTTTAATTTCTGAATGGTATCTATTGTAGTAAGTAACTATGCTTCTTATTTAAAAAAAAAATTAGGTAAAGCAAAATTACATAGCACGTTACAAAACGTCATCTAGCGGCGAATAGCAGCATTACAACATGCAAAGGAAACTGGGTACGTTTACTGAGTTCGCCGTTACAAGCCTTATGTTCAAGCTCACTAGATGGCGACACATGAACAACCTGCAATGGCCGCTTGTCGACCCCGCCCAAATCAAGTGTATGAAAGAGAGCTGCAATTTTGAAAGAGAAAACAATAATAACAAATCAACTTTCTATCCTCTATCAGTCTATCATATTATAGCACTTTATCAAAGTTGCACCGATACTGGCGCGACTTGAATAAAGTTGCATAAACTTGTATCGCGCTATACCAGAGGCTACGTTAAGAGCACTTTTGTCCGCGAAGAACAAAAAACGCGTAGAGAACGCTTTTTTCGTAGGTAGGAAGGTAGGCACTTCATGATTCTCGAGTGAGTTATTTGACGCAGTTGTAAGTGATCCATTACAAGGAACTAAAAAGGAGTTTAGTTAAGAATGCTTAATTTGCCAAGCAGGCTCTAAAAGTAGTAGAGTTCTCGATAGATTAATCATATTTTTAAATACATTTCCAGTATTTCTACTTTGTTCCATTGGGCCCTAAATCACTCATAGTCAGTCATCCACACATTAAAAAAATACGGTGGTTCTGGTAAACCAAAAGCGCTTTCCACAAAATCGCTGAAATACTTATTTAAAACTGTAACGATGTCATTGAATCATTAGATTGCTAATTGCTATAGGTGTATCGTAATTATGTCTGTAGTGGCATGTAAGGAAGAGACAAGGCTTATAAATGTTGATAAAACCGTTATGGGTAGCTAGAGTTGATTTAATTATAGCGTTCTACCTACTTATAATTAGGGTTACCATTTGTACTAAGGAAGAACGGAGAAAACTATATTTTAAAACCCTATAAGGTACTTAATTGTTACACTGACAGCAGTGTGGCCTAATTTCGAACTTGGTAGTCAAACCGAAGGGTTAATAATAACGAAAATATGTATACGAATAGCTGTATAAATTACTAGGTATTTATTGCACGTTTTACCGAAAATACCAAATTGGTGTAATAAAGACAAATATTTATTTGAAACGATACTACATTTGTACTTTGTATATAAAAGGTGGCAATCACAGAAATTGAACTAGCGTCAACCCTACTCGCAATAGTAATGGCTGGCTGGCGTAAATACTTCCGTAAACATAATAAGTATAAGACGTTAATATTTTTTAAACAAAACGATAGACGGTATCTTTGATGGCCATCTTATCTTACATAGAAATATAAAAAATATTATGTGGGCTGAGATCGTAGATACAATGCGATAAAAACCTTTGCGGGTTTTCATATTAATTAGTACCTACCTACTAGCTCGAAATTGTTTCGTCATATAACCAAGTTAGTATGGAACTAAAACATCAGAGAATCCAATCTCACACCAAAATATAAATTAACACTGATCCAGTCGTTTTGAAATTTAGTCACATACAGACGTAACTACAAAAGATAATGAAAGGTACACAGAAAGAAATAGAAAACTACTTCAACCTCAGAAAATATTGTTCAAAGAGAGAAAAAGTATTTAATTTTTTTATAGGAATAACCGTATTCATACGTTTTTAAAACGATGACGTTGCGTAGTTTTAAACATTTAAGCATACATAGGGACAGACAGACAGAAGACAGACTTTGTTTTATACTATGTAGTGAAGATCACAATATCAAAGACGAGCAAGATAAGTCGGAATCATAATCATCAAGCTAACAATACGGTATACCGTTTTAATTGAATAAAAATGTTAATTTACGTATTTCCGTGTTGTATTTGTTATGATGATTTATGCCCTACGTTAGTCAGTAGCCAAGGACCGTAGCCCTAGCATGTGTTTTTATTGTTCTAGATTACGATCAACGTCGACGTGTCTTCCATGTATCATTGCTAATTTTGTTTGACTCGGTCGGATGGTTAAGGTGTTAATTACCAGACACTTGCAATGTTGTCTGAATATTCTTTGTGTCCCGTAGATTTATGTTTTCAAAGAATGCAAAGACATGATTATGATTTACATATGTCTGCAAAGATCCTTTTGACCCGTTCCATGACAGGCCAGACTACTATTTAATCCTCACGACATGAGAGGATGATAAATATGCAGAGTTAACACCAGCTGAAAGTACTGACAAGTCTCACGCGTGATGATTATCACCAACTTAGATGACAATGTACTAACATCGCAATTCAACAACCTGGTTAAAGTATTGAATTGATTTTGATCAACCAGCTTCATGACTCACGCACTACTCGTATTGAGAGCATTGGGCAATTTATATCCAATTCGATACAAACATGCAAATCGATCGAATCACTCCTGCTACTATTTAGTTTCTCCTGTCTCCGTCTTCTACAGTAAGCAAGGAAAAGTCAAGACTGTTAAAGACAAAACGAATCTCGGAATGACCATGAATATTCAAACGGAGATGTTACCAAGCACCTACTGCGTCATACCGATTTATTGGAACAGGCAGAAGCCCTTGTCCAGCTTCAAAATAATTTTTCGATCCAGATCGTAGGTATAATACAAGACCTTGACCTAGACCTAGAGAAGGTCTTGTATTATGCTGAACAGATATCTGATACTATTTTTAGCTGATCTACTTCAACATACTTATATGTATTGCTTGTCTCCTGATTGCCGTACTCCGCTTTTTCCAGTCCATCTTATAAGATAGATAAATAGCTTGTAGCCAATTTGAACTAAGAAATATTCTCGTGTAATATTGGCTCTAAAGGCGCGATGAATCAGCTAAAACGTACTTTACTGGCGATATGCCATGACCTTAACTGTGTACAGTATCGCACCTCTATAACCCACATTTCAACAATTTAATCGTGTTTAGGTCTTATGAATACTTATATATCTATCAGTAGTACAATACGAATGGATTCCATTCGGTCATAGCAAGTATAAGGTTGATCTTACGTTTTAGGTTGATCATTGGATCGATGTCAAGGTTAGATGCCTGCGTCGAGGATCGAATTTCGAAGTTATACGAAATTGTCAGTCATGTAGTCAGTTATTAATGTTATTATGCTAGTTTCTTATTATGTGGACAAAAGTGACCTGGTTCATGTATTACCTGCATACCTAGGTTTGTTCACTTATAACAACAATCATGTAAAAATATAGTCTCTGAGTAATTGTACTAATATTTTACAATAGGTTAAACCTCAGAATAGGTCCCGATTAATTATCTGATGGAAATACAGGTTGTATCCTCAAAAACACAAAACGATATCTACGGTAACCGCGAAACTCTGCCAATATTGTTTTTTAAATAAAGCTACATAAAAGTGCTTCCATTGTTTTATTTGCTTGAACATTTAGTTGTTTTAGGCTGATGAAGATAAAAGCTAGAAGTTAAATGTGTTTTCAGGCTGAGTAATCATTACCTTTGAGAAGTTTTAAAGACAAGTAATAACTCTTTTTACATCTTAATTTTCGTCGAGAAAAACCCCCGTAAAAGTGGAAATGAAAGGATTGCCCAAAATTCAAGAAATACATTTACAAACCAATAATATCAACCTCTCCTTCAGTATCAATAGTAACCATGTCCAAGTAAATATTTACCATATCAAATAAACCGTATCAAAGTATAATGAAATATACATAAGTAGGTATATATTTTTCATGTGATTGTTAGCTGGGGATGGGATACCAAACCACGTGTTTGGACGTAATAGAATTTAAAACCTAAAAGTACCGAATTATAAACCTCTAAATTCCATGGATACGTGAGCAGTATGCGAACATTATACACACTTAAAAAGCACGTTCACGTATATCCGAACGTATGGTACCTTTGTAACAGCGTGGTCGGAAAAGGTATAAAGTTAAGGGACCTCAAAGAAACCCGATAGTCTTTTCTATCAAATCCCCTAAACTGCAAAATACTCACCTTGTTAAGACCATATTTTGACTTTATTCACTTTGAAATGTACAATGCCGCACTTCAAAAATCCATATTATGATTATATTATCAGCATTAGGGAATGCAATCTCGTTCGGCCGAGATTAATCTCGGTCGAAAAAAGGGCGAGATCTCGCGAGATTTACGAGATTGCACTCGAGCATAAAAATGTCTTATTCGAAGCGCGAACTGACACGGACGAAGTTGCAATCTGCCGGTATAGGCATTAATACAAAATTTTATGAATTTATACGAGTCCGGGGGGTCAAAAGGCAAACTTTTGCAGTTTGTGGATGTCTGCCTGAGAACTACGGTTTCAATTAGCGTTGAATCCGAAAGGGTCTTCTCAGCGGCTGATTATCTGGCCAACAGAAAAGGAAGCCGTTTAGCAGACGATTCTTTGGACATTTTGTGCTTCTAAAGGAGCTAATTTGAAAATAATTCGTAATAATGGCTTGTGATTTGAACTGAACCAATCTTTCCTTTGATTGGTATATTTTGTTAATTAGGATCTGTAATTTCTAATAGTCTGTCTTATTGGTATATTTTGTTAATTAATCGGTAATATCTAAATGGTCTACTGAGTAGATATAGTTTTATTTACCTAATTGATAATAATACATCAGTTTAGTAACATAGATGATAAGTAAGTTTATTTTTTTGACCTCTCGTTGTTTTATTTATTATAAAATATTTTTTTTATTACTAAAACATTTTTGTTTGATATTAGAAGGGAAGACTGGTTGTTTCTTTCATTTCTTATATGACAGATCCCTCCGTAAAAGTTTACTTCATAAAAGTTTATTAAAAAATATAGACAGACTAGACGACGCCAGCAGCTACGCCTGCATTTTTTTTAAATTTACCCGTTTTGGCCGATCCCGTGGGAATTTCGGGAAATCCTTTCTTAGTGCACCCCTACGCTCCTCAAGGAATAAAATTATATGCCAAATTTCAGCTTCCTGCGCCTAATAGTTTCGGCTATAGCGTGTCTGTCAGTCAGTCAGTAACGCAAGGATTTTATATATTAAGAAGATAGGTACGTCAAACAATGTTTGAAGCATAAAAGTCTATTGAAAAATTCGTGAAAAATTATTTTTATCGTATAATACTTAAAATGGTTATTATATTTGTCCTAATTTATTCAAATATTGCGATTATTTACAAAAAAAAACATACAAAACTGCCAATTTCGCGAGATCTCGAAATTGACGACATCTCGCGAGATTGGCTTCATAAACTCGCGAGATCTCGCTTGAGCCCCAATCTCGCGAGATTGTATTCCCTAATTAGCATCTTTCATAACAAATCACAGGCACCAGCAAAAGTACAATTCCACAACGGGTTGTAATTATGTTATCGATTAACAAATAGGTTTTGAAACAATTAACTACCTAGGTACTTTCTATTTATACGCATTTTAATGGGTCTTAAATCTAAGTTATCGTTTTCTTTAATATCAAAGGGCTGAGGCGCTCGGAGACCAATGTGATACGAAAGGCTTTCGGTAGTTACGAACAGAAGGTGTGAAAAACGTAAATACGTAAAACAACACCCGTAGTTATAAGAGACACGGAATGCAATTCGCCATAGAAACGCCTTCGTAGTTATAAGAGACACGGAATGCAGTTCGCCATAGAAACGCCTTAGCACGGTTGACTTTTGCATTTCCATGAGACTGGATTCTGGCCTCTACAACAGTAATCTATCTCTATCTTTATACCAAGGCGTATACAGATAGATACATACTATACTGGGTACTATTTTGTGGTTTGTATATAAAAGCGAAAGGTCACTCATCACGAAATCTCTAAAGCCGCAGGACGCATAAAGATGAAAATTGGCAGCGAAATAGTTTTCTATAGTAGGCGTTCGTTAAGAAGAGGATTTTTCAAACTCAAACTCAAATATGTTTACTTCCATAAAAAGGTTTAAATTTTTTGGACACGTCAGAAGGTCATACAAATTAAAATTAAAAAGTAACTTTAAATGCATATTAACATAATTGAGCATTGAAAAAAATGCCTGTTCAGAAAGAAGAGCCTCGTGAGAAGAATCAGGCAAGAAACTCTGGGCCACTCTTTTCTTCGTCTTGATTCTATACAATTTAAAAACCTAGTAACTACATTGAATTTTTCATGGGTATATGAGCTGGTGTGTCTATAATATTGTTGTCAATTTTATTAATAAGGTTTTTTAATAATAATATAAAAGTACTAAACTAGTATAATATAGACACAATAACTCACACTCACATGAAACTTAACAATAATCAAACATAAGTAGCCTGTGGGACCGAGCAAATTAATCCCAAGGATTTTTGTCTTCAATATAATCTAGCACCGAATAGTACCCTTTTTGACAAAGTTTACGTTTTATAACCATTTTGAATTTATTAAAACTTAAATTTTGTATATTGCTTGGCACTTTATTGTAAAAGCGCACACATTGGTCTTGAAAAGATTTTTTATTTTCTCTAGCCGGGTGGTTCAAAAGTCATTAAGGGGGTCTAAGGGCTCTTGCAAGTTTATATAAACGTTACTAAGATATAATGTAATTTTTATTCGCGGGCAAAGCCGCGGGCTACAGCTAGTACAGTAAATGCGTCACCGTGTATACACTTTGCTCGTTTGTTGTATGTTGGACGATGGTTTGACTGACAAGGTAACCAAGTTCTACGATTAGGTTAAGGTGTGCCCTATCTTATTACATAATCAAATACAAATATTTTTTTTAATATATGTAAAGTTACCACTTTATAGTCAAAAATCACTTGACCAAAAGACAAACTATGAAAAAATACTTTATTTTATCTACATGACTAAAGTACTGTCTAACGCAAATGAGTAAGGAAAAAACACAGAAAGGTTAGTGGATGCTTAATCATCCTTTATTACGTTATTAATATGCAGAAATCAGAAACTATAAACTAATATCCGGTCAGATCTGAAAAAACTTGGAGGCGGACCCCCCTCCCCCCCCTCGGGCTTCGAGGCGAAGCTTTGTAACTGGGATAAAGCTAGGACGATGATGATTATGTAGAGGCGTCTTCGATCAAATATACTAGTATATTTGATCGAAGACTTTGTTTTATTTTATTTTGTATTTGAGGCGTAGTCCTCCCGTTCTTGGACTAATAAGGCTTTACTACTCTAAGTAATATTATGATCATCGTCTTAGCGTTATATCCCAGACTTTCTAAGTAATAATTAGTACCTATGGTACTTGACACCGCCTCCTTAACATGCAATCTAGATCCCAGAAAACTGACCATGCAAATAAATTCAAATATGGAGGCATTAGGTGCACACTGAAATCTAATTGGCAAGGCTGCTGCCTGACAGTCGGAGCTGGTATTATAAATCTACCTATAGTTGCTCACAAATAGCCATGCAAACTTCGGTAGGTAATTGTCATTGATGTCATTAGTTTCGCTATCGCACGCCATGTCGTTGTGCTAACCAATGTCACTACAAGCAAAGACCACAAAACACCACATCAATTTAACAGGGAGAGGACAGACCAACAGGCAGTTGTCAATTGTCTAGATTGTACTATTTTTGCCGAAAGCTACCCCGGCTTATAGAATACTAGCTTTTCCTCGCGGCGTCGCCCACGTGGAGGTCGAGAGATAGCCAATGTGCTATTCTCATGCATAATCTATATACATAAATAAAATTGGAGTGTCTGTTTGTAATATTAAAATAACCGCTTTTTACTTAATGCATATGGATGTATAAACTGTACATATTATTATTATACCGAAATCTAATTATTTACAATTTTTGTCTGTCTGTCTGTTCACGCTAATCTCTGGAACGGCTGGACCGATTTCGACGGGACGGTTCACTGGCGGATAGCTGATGTACCAAGGAGTAACTTAGGCTATAAATTAACCGGGTACGCGAAGTAGTTCCCTCAGGACGCAGGTGAAACCGCGGGATACAGCTATTCAAAGATAAGTGTCATCAAAATCGGTTTTGCGTGCAAGAGTAACAAATACCCAGTCCATTCATCCTCACAAACTTGCACATTTATAGTAGGTAGTAAGATGAGATGAGTAGTTACTTAGATAGTCTTCCTAGCTCATGCGTGATTCCATCACTCATATAACATGATTTAGGTGCCACAAGGTTCTTTTGTGTATACTATAATACCGTTTATGTATTGTATTATATCATATTTCATAACAAAGAAAAAGTTTAGCAATATTTTTGGATAGACATGTTACAGGCCTCCGTATGTTATCCAATTTGGTATATATTTCGCGTCAAAGACATTCAGATTCAGGCATACCTACTCGACATAGCTAAAATGATGAATGATAGCTATAGACGCTATATTATCTAAACAAATATAATAAAGTTGAAGCGTTTGTTTGTTATTACGCGATAATCTCAGACATCTACTATGGATCAGATTCGTATAATTGTTTTCGTGGTACATATAGCCTATTAAATGAGGAAAGCTATAGGCTATATAAAATCACGCTATGTAACCGCGGGCTCGACTACATAGTTCAGGATAAAACTGAAAACAGTGTCACAGACATTTGTGAAGCGAACAGCAATCCTAATCGAAATATTCAAGTCAATGAAGAATCACACGCTCCTTAAGTAAGCAACTCGTATAACAACAGTCGAAAACGAGGTTTTAATTACAAATTCGTGTAGCGAACAACGCTTTGCTACTAATCCATTATAATGATGATAATTTATCACATGAGGTTACGTAACACGGCCCAGGACGGCCCTCGGCAAACAACACTACATTACGATTCTCCAATGTCATTTTATACTACTGCTCATAAGTACTTTGCTGAGACGAACGACGCTAATGCTTCTTTCACGATATTGTTTCATTTTAATTCGAATCTCACTTGCTTCACTCACTCCCATCAAGTTTCTCATGCATGCTCTTCTGTTAAGGGTACTTCTGACTTGTCCTTTTTTCAGGATGTCTCCAATCTGGTCAGAGAACGTCCGCCTAGGTATGTCAGGATCGTTGCAAATGGCGTTCCGTAGTCTCTGCCTACCCCTCCGGGAAACAGGCGTGAGTCTATGTATGTATGTATGTATGTAATTCGAATCTAAGCGTTCGTAGACTCAGGTTTTTATCTCAAATAATTGTAGTGTAAACATTTATCACTGAGTCCATCACTTAGCTAGTCATCAGGGGATCATTTTAAATTTAATTTATAATGATGATGAATAAATTTAATTAGGTAAAGCACACAAACGTATTCATAATTACAATTAAACATATCCAAACAAATCAAAAATGTTCATTATATACTTTATTATACATATACAATATATAACATTGTATGTTTAAACAATTCGCGAGGTGGTAAGCCCGCAAGCATGGTTTCAGTTTATAATTACTTTGATATTACATAACATACGTATAGAGACTCACATCTATCATGCGAAGAGGTAGCTTTGTTTCATTAATTCTCAAAGTCATGTCATTAAAATGTAGTCCTAGGAGATATTGCCAAGCCCTGATCCAGCGGAGACAAGTTGGCGTCATGTTACTCCTTTCTTGTGAACAATATCAACCTTCGTGGTCAATATCTGCCTGGTTTGGTCGATTACTGTCTGGTTTCTTAATCAAAGGCTTTGCTAGGCTCGTTTTTTGAATGAATGAATGAATCATTTATTTCACTTTTAAATTTCTTATAATCTAAATACATTGCCCCACAAAACTGCTTACGCAGTTTAACTGTGAGATCGGTGAGCCTCTCTTACAGTTACATAATTTAAGGTAAATTTATACCTTAATATACACTTTAAACCTACATTTACATATTTTCTAGTAAATGTCTTTTAAGACATTTACTAGAAAATATGTAAATTATTAGTGCATAGGGTTCCCACCAAGAACTTAGGGTCCCAAGCCAACCTCACCTGCAAGTGGTGCACCTGCCGATCAACGGACGAGGCTCTGGCAAACAAAATGTCCCAATAAGCGGCAATAGGCTCGCCACCTATTACGTGGGATCAAAACACTGGCGAAAAGTGGGCGTTTAATATGCCTCTGCCTACCCCTTCGGGGAAACAGGCGTGAGTCTATGTATGTATGTATGTATGTATGTCTTTTAAGCTTACGTGCAAATATTGATTTATTTTTTTCCTGTCTGATGTCAACATGCAAGGTATTTAATAGATAGGGAACACGTTTTCTTAAGGTTCTATCACCATAGTAATTATGAACTCTGGGTATATCATATTTTCCTGCTGTCGTCGACCAATGAGTCACTATCCCGACTGACATGGTTATTGACCAATAATTGGTATTTATGTTTAAGACTAACTGGTAGAATTTTACAAATTTTGAATAACCTATTATAGTCTCCTTTACAACTGCATTTAGTTTTTCTGTTTACGAGTAATTTTAAAAATCTTATTTGGAGTGCTTCTATCTTCTGTATATTACTTTTAAAAGTCAAACCATAACAGTCAAGAGAATAACTCAGTATTGAGTCAACTAGAGACTTATATAAACATTTTAAGGTGCTGGATGGAACTTTAAAACTTAATTGATAGAATTTACATAGCAATATTCTAAGCTTACTACAGATGTAATCAATATGTGAAGACCATGAAAAACTTTCATCTACTTTCATTCCAAGATATGTGACACTTTCTACTTGTTCTATTTACTCAAGATCAGTTTCTACTTTGACACAAAATGGTTCAGAACAGAAAATGGTAAGTATGTCGCATTTTAGGTGATTGTTTACCTTATAATGATCACGATATTTACCTTTGTATACTAAAATGTCTGCCAAAGAAGGGTAAATCAGGAAAATAATTCGCTAATTCGAAAACTAATTCGAAACACAACAAGCTAAAACAAAGATTGAGATACCAGCACAGACTACCCACCAACGATTCGATCTATAACTTCAAACAAAGAAATCGCAAAAGTTAGTCTCGTTCCAAACAAAGTAGACGGCAATAAAATCCGGATTATAACGGATATTGGCATGGCAGTAATTTATTTTTCTGTTTGGTGCTTATTAATTATCATAAAAAGCATTACAATACAAGCAGACCACACGACATTACTGGCTGGCATGGCATGGCGTGCCTCCGCTTTGTTCCACTTACAATCGAAGCCCTATTGTCATGAGCATTGACCTTGTCACAATATCTGTGTTCGCCTTCATACACACAACTTATGAATTCGTAAGGTTACCATAATGTACAGCGTTATGTCAAAAATAAACAAGTATTTGTTTATTACTACTGCTACGGCGAACAAGCCTACAGGCTAGAGTCCGATGGTGAGTACGTATATACAATGTAATGCACATTGTGTGTCATTAGTTTGTGTCTGTGGAGAGACAAAGGCCACTGGTATGACCACTGACCTTTGTCCTTTTCACTTACATCTGCTAAAGAAATTCTGGCCTCTATATGGGCTATTTCTGGTTTAGGCTCTTTGGTTGAGAGCTTATTTAGTAGAACAAAAGTCTTCGGCCAGGTTGTTCCTGATTTAAACAGAGATTCGGTTTTGTCTACGTGTGACAATGTCTTAAAAACTATTATCTTAATATATAAAATCCTTGCGTTACTGACTGACTGACAGACACGCTACAGCCGAAACTATTGGGCGCAGGAAGCTGAAATTTGGCCTGTATGTTCTCTGGGGACCGTAAGGGTGCACTAAGAAGGGATTTCCCGAAATTCCCACGGGATAGGCCAAAACGGGTAAATTTAAAAATAATGCAGGCGTAGCTGCTGCCGTCCTCTAGTCTGAATATAATATCTGCCTATGCAGTACTTTATCAACGTTCTCATTCCACGTACCACCTAGATCTTTGCTTTCAACTTGATAGCATACACTACAGATTTTGTGGTAGGATACTGCGCAGCATCATTGAGAAGTGCAAACGAAAATGTGAAGGAGTGAATAAATGTAAAGCTATTATCATATTTAACCTTTTAAATATGTTAAGTTGCCAGTAATTATAGCTATTTTTATAGGTCGATGAGTTGTTATTGTTTTACGGATGTATACTATGTTAATTCCATGGTATTATTTCAACAAGGATGTTCAAGTTTATGAAAATGCAAATATACCAAATATTTTGGATAATTTATCTAAATTAGGCTTAATACTTCATAATTACGTTAATACTTCTACCACCATTTCGTTATTAGGTTTCATTAATTGACATTCCATGGTTTCTTTTTTCTGTGATACGATTATACAGAAATGTGAAAATAACCAATTTATATAATACCTAAGCCTTCGGAATATATGTCTGGATAGCGCTAAAAATAATTGAGTGTACCTTCAGGAAAAGTTCAAAAAGCCACTGCTTAACTTAGGCTGCCCCAAAATTTTCTATATGGACCGAATTAGAGCCGCCCGCATTCAACCGCTTCCAGCGGTTCTGTTTGAGAGGAGCCTATTCTGTATTCCCTACTTACCTTCTTGATCCCCACATAAAAACAAAATCATTATTTGGTCATTGGTCTCTAAGAAAGAAATTATTAAAATCACACTACGAATTTCGAAATATGTAGATTCAATCATGTCCACGCCTATGTGAATCTCTGGCAATGTTATTGTTACGAGCTGGGGTTCGTGATAAATTAGATGGCGTAACATTATATTATTATTACATATACTTTTGTATATATTTGACCGTGTGGTTGACGGCATAGAATACAAGTGTCACCACCCCTTATCTTCCCGTGGGTGTCGTAAAAGGCGACTAAGGGATAACACGATGCAAATATCGTCTTTGCGTAGAGACGGAAAACTCGACATCAAACCCTATACGACTGCCTCGTTGGTCTCGCGGCATAAATGTGCGCGTGGGATCGGGAGGTCCCGGGTCGGGTAGTGTTATTAGGTTTTTCTGTCACGAAATTCTCAGTAGCAGCACGGAGGCTGGAAATGTGCCCGGTACGGCAATAGGCTCGGCTCTTATTACGTGGGACTAAAATATATCTGGCGAAAAGTGGATGTAGAAATACACCTCTGCCTACCCCTTCGGGGATAAAAGGCGTGACGATATGTATGTATGTATGTATATATTTACCAATAACGTCTATTTATACAACGTTTGTACAAAGACATTTATAATGGACGCAAAGTGAAACTCTGATTACTTTTGGCAAGGGACCAAGGAAAGTGGCATGAAAGAGATTAGTGTGAAATAAGCGGAAACAAAATAGAATTCAATGATTATGTTACGTTTATTTTGACTTTAATGTTTATTAAACATTTAGGTTCGTTATTGCCAAATTTTCTAGTGAACGAAAAGAGTGTTGTAATATAAATAGTGTAATGTAATGTTGGTGTGGTGACGGATTAAGAATACGGAATATCACCACCCCATATCATCCCATGGGTGTCGTAAGAGCCGACAGAGGGAGCATATTATGCAGAGAACAGCTAGCTAGAGAAGGAAAACTTGATACAAACCCTATACCAACCCGTTTGGCCAGCGTGTTATAGTAGGCCAATTCCTCCTTTCAAAGGAGAGGCATAGTCCAGCAGTGGACTGTTAAAGGCTGGTGATGATGAATATAAATACACAAAATATATTTATGTATAGTATGCGTAGATATCTTATATTAATAGCTATTAGCTATTTGTTACGGACGTCGTAGCTTTGTAATATAATTAAGTAATGATCATAAATAATGTAAATAAATATGAATATATAAGTAGACTTAAGTAGATATAAGGATGATTCAATAAAAACGATTTGAGAGTAGGGAAATGTTTATTGTTATTCGATTAAGGTTGTTTTATTATCCCATAGTAAATAAGAAATTAAAACATGACGATGTAAAGTGGACGCGAGCACGATCGAACAGGTTTGAACATGTCGAAACCTGTCCGAACGCCACCACAAGTGAAACTCGGACGAAGCGCTGTGATTGGCCGAACCGAATGCGTTGCGCTCACATCCACTCACTACTTGCACCCTGTAAAATAGAACATAAGCAGGACGGTTTGTTGCACCGAGGTAGTTCAGTTCAGTCAGCAGTAGTTCTCTCAAGAAATCCGAAGCAACAAGCCGATCCTGATCAAGATTAAAATAAATCAACTCACCATCAAGCCAGGCGTTTCATTCCTTTGGAAGATTAAAAACTACAGTCCACCTCAACAGTTTGGTCCTACGCTCGCCGGATACAGTCGGATCATCGTTCGCCTGACGAGTTGAAGATAAAGAATATACGCAAGCGCAGTGTTCCTGAAAATGAAGACTAGGAGTATTGCGGCCAAAGAGAGTGAGGCAGAATCGGGTTACGACAGCCGACGTCGCCGAACATTCGAAGAGCCGCCGAGATCACCTTCAACCGTTGCGTCCGCGTTGCCGCGCGCCCAACATGAAGTGCCCGCAAGTGGAATCGACAGTGCCACGCCCATCGCCACTGTGTCGGTGACCGCACCGCCCGCCACCGCCGCGACGGGAGGAGTTGTGCCACCGTCTGGTGCGTCCGCCGCGCTTACCGCACCCGCTCCACGCCACGTACCGGCGAGTCGAGCAACCGCGATCGCGAGCGTAACAATGCGTGAAGAACAACTCGTCACTCCAAGCACGTCGTTCCAGCCAAGAATTCAGGACTCTGTCAGAACAATGACGGCAAATAGGTCAATGAGAGACACCGCAAGTACGATAAGATCAAGGGGATCTTATAGCAGTGATGTGGCAAGAGTAAAACTAGCGGAATATGAGGCACAAAAAAGAATTGCTGCAATTAGGAACGAGCAATTGGAAATTGAAAAGGCCCTAGTAAACAAACGGTTCGAGTATGAAGTGTCGGCGATTGAAGCAGAGGCAGAGGCTCGTGAAGAGGGCTCCAGACATAGGAGTGAAGACAGGGTGGATGAGTGGCTGCAAAGTATTGACCAAGCCCACCCACCAGTCACCGAAGAGAGAACTCAGCCGACGCACCCCGCCGCCCAACGAACCGCCGCAGAGCCGAACACATGTGTCGACGCTACAACGCCTGCCATGCCACGCAGGAGACAACGTTCGATCTCACGTTCACCTACAAGAGGGGAACGCAGAGTAGGAAGAGGCATCGAACAACTGGCCGACACGCTGGACAAAATGATGCGTGTACGCCCGCCGCCACGACAAGTGACTGAGCTACCTGTGTTCACCGGAGCAGCTACGGAATGGCTGCCATTCAAGGCAGCTTATGAAGATTCATCGAGTGTCTACAAATTCACCGCGATGGAAAATTTAGCGAGACTGAGGAACTGCGTCAGAGGTCCAGCAAGGGAAGCAGTCTCCGCACTCCTGTACTCTGCGTCTGACCCACGGACAATTATGAAGACGCTAGAACAATACTATGGAAGGCCGGAGATATTAATGGACCATGTGACGGAGGACATAAAGAAGTTGCCTCGGCTCACTAGTGTGGCAAGTGAACTAAACTCGTTCGCAGTGAAGCTACAGAACATAGTGTGTGTGCTAACCAATATGGACAACCGCGGATACTTGTGGAACCCGATGCTAGTGCGTGAAGTTGTGGACAAATTAAGCCCGCACGTGAAATCAAGGTGGTGCGACTACGCTTCTGAGGCAGTGGAAACGTCACGTGAGCCTGAAATTACGATATTATCTCGGTTCCTGATGCGGGAGGCTGACCGTGCAATGAAGTACGCCTTCACAAACCCGACGCCCACGCCCGCACCAAAGAGAGAACAGAAAAATGTGGTGCAAGCAAGCACAAAAAGGAAAGCGGGCAGAGAAGTTATTTACGCCACGACAGAAAAAGAAGATGAAAAGAAACAGGTATGTCTGTGTTGTGCTGGGGACCATGATGTGCCTAAGTGCGCCAAGTTTTCAATGATGAGTGTCGACGACAGGTGGGAATGGGCACGAACGGAGAAAGTGTGCTTTAAATGTCTGAATAATCGCCACCGGCGAGAGCACTGCCGAGCTAAGCGGTGTGGCAAAGAAAACTGTACCCGCCCGCATCACGCGCTGCTCCACAAAGAGATGTTGCAACGAGACACCAAAGAAAAAGCGACGGATGCCAAACCGACAGCGGAGTCCGTGATGACTGTCTCAGCAAGCAGCGACGCGCCGCATCGCGTACTCTTAAAGATGTGCCCCGTCGTTTTGAAAGGACCAGGCGGTCAAGTGACCACGTTCGCGCTAATGGACGAAGGATCGACGATCTCACTCATCGACGAGGATTTAACACGCCGTATCCAAGTGAAAGGGCCAATTTCTTCACTCAAAATACAAGGGGTGACCTCACAGCCACACGAAGAACACAGTCAAGAGGTCAAACTACAAATTCGTGGTCAGAACGGCGACTATCAAGAATTACGCGCACGAACGATGAAGGATCTACGACTTCATGGTCAGACAGTAGATAAATCAATGTTAATCAAATATCCACACCTCCGAGACATGCAAAAGGACGCATTCTTTGACGAAGCCACACCGAAAGTATTGATAGGTGCGGACAATTGGCACCTGATCGTGACGCGAAAACTACGCATGGGCAAGAAGAATGAGCCTGCGGCCTCGTATACCCAACTGGGATGGGTAATTCATGGGACGGCGCCACGCTCAGCGTTGACTCAAAAAGAGGGTCAACTAGTGCTTCATATCTACGACGTGTCTGCGAACAAACAGACAGAAGATGTACGGCGCGTAGAAGAAATAGTGAAAGCACACTTCAGGATTGATGCCCTTGGAGTCTCCCTGGCAAAGAAAGTCAGACCAGAAGACCAAAAGGCAATCGACGTGGTCCAACGAACAATGAGGAAGGTTGGTGAACACTTCGAAGTGGGTCTGCCATGGAGAGATGAAGACGCTCCGATGCCCAATAATTATCACTGTGCCGTGAAGAGACTAAAGATGATAGAAAAAAAGATGGACGCCTCTTCGGATTTCGCTGCACAGTATCGCGCTCAAGTGAGAAACCTCCTAGATAAAGGTTATGCCCAAGAGTGCGATGGACAAGAGGAACGAAGCAAGAAGATATGGTACCTGCCACACTTCCCGGTCGTGAACCCTAACAAGCCGGGAAAGATGCGGCTGGTTTTTGACGCGGCGCACCGATACAGCGGAGTGTGCCTCAATGATCACTTACTAGAGGGACCTGACCTCCTGAAATCGCTACCAGGAATCCTCTTCAGGTTCAGAGAACGTCAGGTAGCCGTGACAGCAGATATTCAAGAGATGTTCCTCCAAGTAAGAATAAGACCACAAGACCAAGCAGCTCAAATGTTTCTTTGGCGAGACGAAGAGCGTGATAAGCCACCGAAAAGGTACAAGATGATATCAATGATCTTCGGGGCATCGTGCTCGCCGTTCATCGCGCACTCAGTGAGAGATGCCAACGCGAGACGATACGCACAAGCATACCCCAACGCTGTGCAAGCAATAACATCGAGCCACTACATGGATGACTACGTCGATAGCTTCGCCACAGAGCGAGAAGCTATAAGAACAGCACAAGAGGTCATGAAGATACATGAGAATGCACACTTCAACCTCCGTGGATGGTGCTCTAACAGGCCTAATGTGGTGGACAACGTGGCTACAGAAAAACGAGTGCTCAAAGCCGAAGTGAAGCTTGGTCAGAGACAGGAAAACTCCGATAAGACACTTGGTTTACTTTGGCATACGGATCAAGATGAACTAGGCTTCAACACAGGGCTTAGCCGTCTAGCACCTGAAGTGAGGATGAGAGACAGAGCGCCGACGAAAAGAGAAGCCCTTGGAGCAGTGATGGCCGTCTACGACCCCCTCGGTCTCATCAGCCATTTTACTATCACGGGTAAAATCATACTTCAAAACCTGTGGAGACACGGAGTGGGATGGGATGAAGTGATTCCCGAAGAAGACGCACAACATTTCGAAGAATGGCTCCGAGGTTTGAGCATGGCCACGAAACTGCGAGTCCCAAGATGCTACGGCAAAAGCTCTGAAGACGACATAGAGCTCCATGTCTTCTGTGATGCGAGTGAACAAGCATACGCGGCGACCGCCTACTGGAGGATCCTGAAACCAGATGGAAGAGTGACTGTGAGCCTGGTTGCGGCAAAAGCAAGGGTCGCACCATTAAAACCAGTAACCGTCCCTCGACTCGAACTCCAAGCGGCAGTGATCGGCGCACGATTAGCGGAAACAATCGTGAGAGAGCATAGAGACAAGCCCAAGAACGTGACGTATTGGACGGACTCACAAACTGTTCTGCGTTGGATAGAAAAAGATGCCATCAAGTACACACCCTTTGTGGCACACCGCTTAGGCGAAATAGCGGAGCTGACCGACGCCAATCAATGGAGATGGGTGCCCACGGAACAAAACGTGGCAGATGATGCAACGCGCCCTAATTATAAACTACAAATGAAACCAGAAGACAGATGGTTCACCGGGCCTGAATTTCTATATGATGAAAAAGAACTCTGGCCGAAAGAGAAAGCCAGGAAAGAAGACCAAGAGGAAGAAGTGACTTATGTAGTCACAGAAAAGAAACACGCTTCTCATCTGCCCGACATAAGCAGGTTCTCCTCATATGAGAAGCTGATACGAACTACAGCGGTACTCTTTCTCTTCAAGGAAAAGTACAAAAATCGAGCTAGCCAGATGACCGTCGACCTGATAGAAAAGGCTGAGAAGATATGGGTGAAACAAGCGCAGCTCGACGACTACGCAGAAGAAATAAGACTGTTGGAAAAAGGAAGACCAGTGCCCAAGTCCAGTAGCCTGTATAAACTGGACCCTTATTTGGAAGACCAGATTCTCAAAGTGAGAGGAAGAATCGGGCACGCTGCGGTTCCAGACATGAAAAAGAAGCCGATCATATTACACGGCAAGCACCCGTTTACCAGACTGCTAATAGAAGACGCCCATCGAAGGGCCGGCCATGCAAACAACGAACGCGTGGTCAACGACTTAAGGCAAAGGTACTGGGTGATCTATCTGCGCCCTACAGTAAGAACCATAGCGCAGCGATGCCAACTTTGCCGCATCAGAAGAGCGACACCAGTAAAACCAGTCACGGGGGACCTACCGATGGAACGACTAACAGAGACGCAGCGACCCTTTATTCACTGCGGAGTCGACTATTTTGGGCCAATGACAGTGGTCATAGGAAGAAGACACGAGAAGCGCTGGGGAGCACTGTTCACTTGCCTGGTGACCAGGGCAGTTCACCTGGAACTGGTGGCGAGTCTGTCGACCGACTCGGCTATAATGGCCATAAGAAGAATGGCAGCACGACGAGGTTGGCCCCGAGTAATGTACTCCGACAATGGCACCAATTTTCGAGGAGCAGACACAGAACTGCGCACGGCCTATGAAGAATGGGCCAAAGAATTCGCCCACTTCGGACTTTCACACCGAATGAAGTGGAAGTTCATACCACCAGGGGCGCCGCATATGGGGGGAGCATGGGAACGATTAGTACGCTATGTCAAAACGGCGTTGGGGGCGACACTGCATCAGCGGGCGCTAAAAGAAGAAGTGCTGCTGACCCTGATGGTAGAGGCCGAACACTCTATAAACTCTCGGCCTCTCACCCACGTTTCCGTCGATCCCAAGGATCCGGAGGCGTTGACTCCGAACCACTTCCTCATCGGGACCTCCTCAGGCCTTCCCTATACTGGGCCTTGCGAGGAGGTCAGCCGAAAACAGTGGAGAGCTGCCCAGGCGCTCGCCGACCATTTCTGGCGACGCTGGGTAAATGAATACCTGCCGACGCTGGTGCCCAGGGGGGCATCCGACGACCGAGGACGACCTCTGCGCGTTGGCGACCTGGTTGTCGTCATCGACCCCACACTGCCACGAGGGACGTGGCCCCGAGGCGTCGTGGAGACTACATACGTCGGTCCAGACGGCAAGGTGCGATCAGCCGACGTCAGGACTACAGCAGGCATCCTACGGCGTCCCACGACGAAGCTCGCCGTCCTCTGCGTGGAAGATAAGGCTACGGTAGCCCTGCGCCGGGGGGAGGATGTTACGGACGTCGTAGCTTTGTAATATAATTAAGTAATGATCATAAATAATGTAAATAAATATGAATATATAAGTAGACTTAAGTAGATATAAGGATGATTCAATAAAAACGATTTGAGAGTAGGGAAATGTTTATTGTTATTCGATTAAGGTTGTTTTATTATCCCATAGTAAATAAGAAATTAAAACATGACGATGTAAAGTGGACGCGAGCACGATCGAACAGGTTTGAACATGTCGAAACCTGTCCGAACGCCACCACAAGTGAAACTCGGACGAAGCGCTGTGATTGGCCGAACCGAATGCGTTGCGCTCACATCCACTCACTACTTGCACCCTGTAAAATAGAACATAAGCAGGACGGTTTGTTGCACCGAGGTAGTTCAGTTCAGTCAGCAGTAGTTCTCTCAAGAAATCCGAAGCAACAAGCCGATCCTGATCAAGATTAAAATAAATCAACTCACCATCAAGCCAGGCGTTTCATTCCTTTGGAAGATTAAAAACTACAGTCCACCTCAACACTATTTTTATTTGGCGCCGCAGGGGAATATCATGAAGAAATGTATTTACCATAATTTTCTCGGAAGACGTTGGTCGATTTTGACTAAACCTTTCTTCTAGTTGGAATAAACTCGTCCACAGCAGCGAGACAGGTTATAAACAGGGCTGAAAAGGCTGATATTATATTATAATATTTTCATTTAGCAGACTAGGTTTTTTTTTGTAACTAGTACATAGGCTGTCTTAAAAATATTCTCAGATGGTATGAATTATGGTGAGAACGTCATTCTCACAATCACATAAGTAAACAATACTCAACACATTGAGTAACACAGATTCACAATAGATCACATCACTGCTTTGTCTGCTCACACTTTATGCTGTTATCTGCAACAGTTGTGTGTGTAATTATATTATTTTATTTGTATGATAGTTGATAAACACAAATCATACTGCCAGCCGTATCTAAATAAATATTGTATGAATTTATGTGATTTTGTTTCTAGGCTTCAAATCTAGTACCTGAAACCAGTTTAATTATATATTATTGGTTCTTTGGTAGTACCTTACAAGGAACGAAACTTAGGTATCTGAAATTTAGGCAATATTATATCTTTCGCAAATGAAATCTATATGAACTTGTACCTATCGTCACATTTCTAATTGTATACATGCACCATAATATAAATTACAATTTTCCACGTTGCTTTTGCAGTTCTTCTCTTTACTAGGACTACTAAAGAAAATAAGAAAAATTAATCAAGTAAGTAATTATTTATTTGTTACATACGCATGTAAAGAAGGTATGATAACAACGGCAGGCTATTCATCAGGATAATCTTGATTTCGAAAATCCTTGACATTTTTAAGGTCCGTGAACAGCACCGACCATCAATTATCAGGTGGATCGGAGCCCTAGGTCATCTGTCACTACCATACTAGGTAAATCCAAAAACTCGTTTGACACGTATTTTGGATAAGGAAAATACAAGCAGGCTTCAAGATTATTTTTACTACAAGGTGAAGTACACGGCAAATATGCAATAAAGGTGTTGCAAATATTGGAAAACCATTCTCACATTGGTAGCTATTACACTCAATTGGCATCATTGACTTCTATAACATTGATAAAAAGACTTTCGCTTTTCTTTGGTTTCGCTATCAAAATTCTATTAGTTTTATCAAAAAAATCCTATCACCGCATTCGGTACTGTTAAGTAGTTACGGTCAACTTCCTAGTTGATTTTTCATTATAAATAATGTAAATTTTTTAGATTACAGTTATGGGTTTTTCTGTCACGAAATTCTCAGTAGCAGCACGGAGTCTGGAAATGTGCCCGGTACGGCAATAGGCTCGCACCTTATTACGTGGGCCTAAAGTATATCTGGCGAAAAGTGGGTGTAGAAATACACCTCTGCCTACCTCTTCGGGGTTATAGGCGTCAGACTATGTATGTATGTATGTAGAATGACGATTTAATAATAGTAGTTACGCTACACAATATGGCATCATGCTTTTCTCCTTGAAGAGTATGGCAAGCGTCAGAGTTTACTGCCCATTGTAGCTAATTTAATCTGCGCATAAGGGCACAACTGCACAAGACTTTTTTAGATAGGTACCTAACAGTCCCCGATATAAAAACCTAATAACACTTCCAAATTAACAATCGCGTTATGCTGACATTAAGTTAAATTGGTTAGGTGTTTATGTATCAACGAAATACTTAAACGAACCTGGTTTGGTTCCGAAATAGCATTCAGCGCTTACGAATGCCGATCACGTCAGCCAAATGTGTAAACAAACACAGTAGACAGTGCATTGTATTGAATGCAATGGAAACCACGCTCTAATTTGTATTCTCCACCAATATCTTGGGCACTATGTATAAAAAGATCAGCACAACACGTAATATAACCTCATTTCATTTCTAAGAAACATGGCGTACTAGTAATATCGTTAGAATCAAACAGTCATTGAACGGCTCACGCGAAACTAAGACCATAGTATTTGCAATTTAAATGTCGTTTTGGTACTCCCTGATTGTAATTTTATTGCCTTATCGCTGTTCGTGCTTCAGAAAATTGGAAAAGAAACGCTATAGTTTGTCCGCTGTGGTCGCTTTTCTATTTGAATCCTAATCAGATATGATTCCTGAAAGTTTTTTTTTATATTACAGTCTATTTGATCAGAAAAGACTTAGTGCATCACAGCGAGAGCTGCCTGTCATCCTTCGTAGCTTTTATTGAAACACTTTTCTTTCGCAAGAAATCTTGTTTAAAGATTATGACTAAAATACATTGAAATGTATTTCTGTCATAAGCTTGGCCCATTGATTTTAAAATGACCTCCACACCTATGGAATGCGTCTGGTGATCTGAAACTGTCTTTTTCCGGTCCAAAAACATATAATATCAAACCAAAGTATCCTTAGAATTTGTCTGACCACCTTAGAACACACTATATAACTAATGCTTATTCCGGTCCAGTTTGGCCAGAGCAAATCTATCCTTTTATCATTTTGTAGTTGCGGCGATTCCAATTTTTTTTTACTGTGCTATAATGCCTTTGAGTTACATAACAAGATATTTATTTTCAAAGTAGTTCTCTATTAAATTTGTCATTCGGTTATACAACGCAATAACGGTTATAGTAATAACCAAATAAATTAATTCAGATTTAATCCCTTAGTTTGCTTAGAATGTAATTGAACTATATGAATATAGATTTCAGATTCATCTAGAATATCATTATGATAAAGACGACCTTAATAGAGTGCCGAGACAAACAAAAGGCATAAAACAAAATATAATTTTCAGCGTTGAAATTCTCAACACGTCCTTCTAGAACCGTCTAATACATATTTCACAGCGGTCTTACAAAATACTTAAACCCTGTAGACTGTAGAGGTTGCTAATAATTCGAAATTAGTCTAGCTCGTAAGTTATAAGACGTTTTCTCTGTATGCTTACCATAGTACTGCGTTACTCAAAATTGCCATCGCAAACCTCTTACGGCCATTTTCAATATTCGAACTATAGATAGATCTGTAGATTTTAGATTCGTGTTTGACATATTTTGTATGGAGTTTATGTCAAAAACTGTCAAAAACTAATCTAAAATCTACAGATCTATCTTTAATTCGAATATTGAATTCCGTAGTTAGTTTATATACGTTGACTATGTTTCGTGATAAAGTTGGTGTCATGGCTGAACAAATATACCTTATATTTCAGATCAAATTTTCTAGCAGATTGTACAGAGCTCCTCGTGTTCGATTTTTGGATTTCAATGGGTTGATAATAAAGGGTTCGTAAAGCTATAAGTTTAGTAGATCCTGTTAGAACTTAGGACAGTGAATTTTAATGAGTTGATATAAGGACAGTTATAGGTTGTTTCGTAATAGGCACTCGTAGTGAAGAGTCGCACCGTTCATCCACACTTCGACATCAAACGTCCCTTTGATGTTAAACTCGGCCACGCTATAATGGCAGACGTTTGACAGAGAACGTATATTACAGTGATTTTGTAACTGCCAAATTCCAATTTACATCTATTTAAATTTTGAACAACAATTTGAAACTTTCTTATTAATATTAAGCTTTGTGAATTAGGATGTTCTAATGTTATAGTATTGTTTAAGTCGTATTTTACATTTTATGTCAGGTATGATATTGCATGGATTTATTTATTTTACAGATATATTCCAGTAACATTTTTCATGATGGCAAATTGCAGCAAATGAAAGTTTTCGATTAGGAAAATCTACCTTAATTTGCGGCCTTGTGCGCTGTGATCGTCTTAATGACACACAACACCAACTTCTCAGACTACCGTACTGGTTGTTTATGTAAATGTGTAATGCACATGAGAAAATTTTGTTTTTGCATGCATTATGATGATTATTGTCACACAGAACATTAAATCCCGGGTCGGGCAAAGTGTTATTGGGTTTTTCCGTTAGGAAATTCTCGGCAGCAGCACGGAGTCTGGTAGTGTGTAGTGTGCCCGGTACGGCAGTAGGCTCGCCCCCTATTAGGTACGTGGGACCTAAATATTCCTGGCGAAATGTGGGTGTAATATCACACCTCTGCCTACCCCTTCGGGGATACAGTGAGTGTATAAAAAAAAGAACATTAAATTATGAGGTAGATGAACGGTTCCGACAGAGTTAGAAAGACTGTTAGACAGCAAGGATAGACAGGAAACATTTTAAATTGCCTGACTTCTTTTTCAGCGTAAAGATATGTAAATTAAGACAAACACAAATATAAACGTTTTCCTTCTGCGTTATAAAGGAAGAAATAAGCACTCCACTCGCAGAATGATAATAAAGCTTAAGACATTTTAAGTAGATAGGTATGATTTGAAACACAGATTTAACAAACAAGAACCAGATGTAGCGTATTCGTCCAACTAAGTGAGGCACGTTGACAGCTATGTGTGCGTGACATTTGGCGACTGGCACTGTACAGACACGCGCGTCTATGTGTGTGTAAAGTTGCCAGATTATGAATAATCTCCCACTATTTTGCATATAGTTTTTGCAAACGAATATAAAAATATTACATAGGTAATATTTTATATTCGTTTGTGGTTTTGAAGAATTTACCATAGATTTAATTAATGCTTTTAATATGTAATGCTGTTGTGAAAATTATTCAAATAAAAGATACCATTAAAGTATGCTTTTATAAATACATTTCTTAAAAAATGTAGGCTCCGAGTTAAGTTTTAACTAATTTTATTCGTAAATTGAGAAATAAATAGATAGGCTTGCGTCATAAATATTAATTAGCTAAAAACATTTTGTCATGCATACAATAAATTACGAATTTCATAATCATAAATCGTAACCAAAAAAAAAATGCAATTAAAAATAAATAATGGCTACAATCAATAATTTCTGTTTCTGTTCTTAATGTAAATACGGCGCCAAGTCAAGCTAAATAGTCGAAGTACGATTTTGATACTTATTCCCTACGCCATAAGAACGGTACAAAGGTCTAACAACGGTACAAAGGTCAAAGTGTATAGCTTGACAAGTAGCCGCGTGTACACGAATATTTGGATCGTTTGGGGATCGAACTCAAAACAATGTATATACTAATGGAAATCCTATTAGTATATTTATAAGAAAAAATATAATCTACAATATACTTTTACAATACGTTAATGTATTTTTCATTAACATGACAATCATTATTACCTACATAATCAATTGACAAGTGCATTTTCCCTAATTCAGGGAAAACGGTGTCGACGTAAACTGGCAACACTTACATATTTTCTGCAGAAATACGAATTTTATCGAAATAATATTATAAAACGGTCAAATAATCCATAGTTATCTGTAAGAATATATTCCATCTTCCCGTATTTGCTTTTAGAAACAACTTTTACAATGTTTAAAAACGCAAGACGTCATTTTATGAATTTAAAAGCAGGATCTATCGTGGCGTGTGAACTGTGCGATGCTTCGCAGCGCACTGAGTCGAGTTTGTATTCGCTTTTCAATTTTGTATTTGCTTTAGTGGCCTCACGCAAGTGTTCCGCGCGCTCTGTCTGCCTTTTATTCTATAGTCTTAGATTTGAAAGTTGAATTTCGAAATTTGGAAACAACATTCATTTCGCCCAGGCCTGGAACGTAGAGAGAATTAATTCTATTCTATTCTTAGAAAGCACACAGACAATATCTGAACTTTGCTTGAACATAATACATAAATGAGCTCAGACTGAACGCGACAGACAGATTGTCTGTGGCTAGACTGTAAATAGTTGTAAACTTAATATACCTAGTGATATTAAATACCTACCTACCTACACCATCTTCGTAATACACTTTGTTACTTTTTATTACTATCGTCTAACGGGTTTTCTGCAAAACTTTTCTGATCGTAACATTTTTCATTCAAAGTTTCGTTTCTGTTGGTTGGTTTTTATTTCGTATCGATGTTATCGATACCTTATTTTCAATCTGTAGGTACTCTTGGTGTGAGGCGATGGAAACGATCCTGCCATTATTAATAGAAACACCAAGTACCTACGTCAAGGTTGCGAAACTAGGCCAAACGCGAGATTATAACAACATTGCTACGTCTATCTAGTATCTAGTGAATACTACATCGAGAGCTGAATGTATACTTAATACCAAGATTTACCTTAGCATAGAATTAAGGCTGCCAGATGGCCGGGAAATCCGGGATTGTCCCGGAATTTCAAGTCTTGTCCCGCGTCCAGTAATTAAACCTAACTATCCTGGATTCCAAAACCCTATCTATCTTCTAGACTTGGTCATACAAGCAAAATTGTCACGGCTGGTACTCGATGCAAACAAGCCTAGACGTCTCGTACATATATTTCTAGGCCCAAATATTTTTATGTATAAAAGATATCTCTTCAACACTTTTTATATATCAATGCAGCGGGGGAGGGTGCAATTGTCCCGGAAATTATACAGCCGTATCTGGCAACCCTACATAGAACATAGGACGTTAAAGTAGGCTTTGCAAACATAATACGCTGAGAAATAAAGTAGTTTTGTCAAAGAATTGGCAGAGATAAATAAAACATTAAAATATTCAAAAATATTTACGACAGATATTTTGTATGCGCATAAATAAATAATTTTATTAGTAGGTACCTAGGTACTAGATCTTATATCCTGTGAAGAAATTTAAATCTGTATTATCTATGCTGCAGTAGGTACAGCGATAATGCTCATTCATTTTAAATTACCTCGGTGCAGATGTTTCGATCTGACGTTGATGGCAGTAAAAAAAGTTTCCCGCCAAAAGAATCATGATACGTTTGGGCGGGCTGCGGCGCGCGGCGCGGCTTGCGAGTTGCTTCTCGGCCGGGTTCAGTGGGTCAATGAACGCTGAGACATACGCGGGCGCGCGGACCTGTCGCGCGACCAGTTGCAAAACATTGTCACCGCCCCGACCTTGGCGTGAGCCACCGACTCTCAGTGAAACGAAACAAAAGATTACTAACCTCACAAGTATACACCTTAATAAAATTATAGATATTTTATTTCAAATTAATCTATCGGATAAAACGTAGTTGTCATCTAAGTTTTAACCAGATCAGGGGGAAAATTCAATAACAGTCCTTTTCTTATTTTTATTCCATTTTATAGCTAATTAAATTAATAGTCATTTATTATGAGACGAGTTAATTATACTTAACATAGCTGGCAATTAATTGGATTTTAAATATACGTTAGCTAAAATTGCAATCAAAGCCATTAGGTATTTGGCTTACGTAAAACATTTTTTTATAAATTCTAGACACTAGACACATTATTAAATTGGAATGAATTCAATATATTATGCATTATACATATACATATTTATGTATAATGATTAATAAGTTAATTAATATACTAACGTAGCAAAGAACCAACGATATTATTGATTACGTTGAAAGTTGAATTTGGCTTAACAAAAATATTTTAATTTTTGTGCACGTAATAAGTATGCAGCAAAGTATAATGTAACTATAGGTCATATTGTTTTTACAACAAGTCTAACAAAAAACAGGTCGTATTTTATAGTCCGTAAAACTACCTAAGTATACCTATCTACAGTCTAGTATCGGCGCAGAGGTCTTCGACTTCAAGTTTGTACCCAATGACACTTCAGTTCACTTGACGGACAAACCTACCGCACCGATAATTCGATTAATAGCTTCGGATGTACTCAATTCACAACGTAATAATTATGTAGGTATAGATTATGCTTCAGACGCAATAACACACATTTATCAACTGTTTGTGAAAGGTGAAAGTACTCGTAGTATACAAACGCAATACATTTACAATTAGGTATTATACAAACATGGCTGTGGCTGTGATTGGTGTTATGATCACAAACGTACAGTACAAAGAGAATAGCAGAACACGGGCTATAATGTTATCTGCATAGACACTGGGCTTAAGGTGCATTGTCCTCTGCTTACTGCTGAACAAATAATACCAAATAATTGACCAAGAATGCTTTTTGAGGTCAAATTATGCCGTCTTATTGGAAAATAATAATGATTAGGTATGTATATTGTATCCTAAAATAGAATGCCTCAGCAGGTAACCAAAAGCCATAGACGATCCAAATGCGTCAATTTTACAATAAATGTTACTAAAATTTGAATATTAGTTGCATAGGCAGATTAACATTCTTCGGAGAGTCTGTGACCGCAGAATGCAAAGAATTCGTGACCTGAATTCTAGAGATATTATTTCGTTCGTAAAAATTCTGTAACTGCCAATTATACTCGTCAAGTTTCTTTATTATACTCATTCGAAAGTTATTATTATTATATAAGGTAAAAGCACTAATGCTTGACACTGAACTAATAGATGACATTTTCACAAAAAAATGTTTCTAATAAGAAAACTAATCATCTAAATAACATTGTTACTGATGTTTAAGATACCTAGTGCTATCTATGATACATGTTTAAAAGCTTGTGTACACATTCAGAAGCAAATTTCAAAATTGCATCAGTTTATGACAAACAATGTGAGTAGGTTGGCATGTAGCGCGTAATTCTTAGCGTTTTTCGTAAGGCAACTGACTTTTAACAGGTACGATTTTTTTCTTATATTTATGATTATAGGCTTAGTTAGTTTCAATATTTCAAATGTATGAAATGTTTGATATATTAGGACTATTTCCTTGTTATTTTGGCTTGTTTTTATATAATTTTTAAGTGGTGTCTACTATTAGTACCCAAAATGAGTCAAAACCTAAAAGATGACACATGTGTCATCTACTAGGGTTACATCAATCCGATTTTTTTAGCTTATTTTAATGTTTATTTAGCCTTATCTAATAGAAATAAAGTTCCTGTCTTAGTTTCATTTGTTTTAATCTACTCTAACTAAAAGTAGACAGTGTCAACTATTAGGGTATATTAGATGTCAAATATTAGTATTTAGTGTCAACTATTAGGGTATAATAGATGTCAACTATTAGTACCTATGAATATCAGTGCAGATCCCTTGATAGTGCCATCCACGTCACAATTTTGACAAAGTCTCTTGCATAATTATGGGTAAAGTCATGTCAACTATTAGTGCCAATTGATGTCAATTATTGGTGGATTTGATTTTCGACACTGTCATCTTTTAGTGTTTACGGCAAACCTAAGCAAATTGAGAATTTTGTTGAAAATGTAACAGCTTTAAAATAATTGAATATAAAAATATCAATCTCTGAATGTTGCTCTATTTGGGAAAATATTAACAACTGTATTTTTTTGATAAATAGATTTTATATTAGGCAAATGAAGTTTGATTTGTCCTTAATGTGTCAAGCATTAGTGCTTTTACCTTATATAAAATCCTTGCGTTACTGACTGACTGACAGACAAGCTACAGCCAAAACTATTAGGCGTAGGAAGATGTAATTTGGCATGTATGTTCTTTGGGGACCGTAGAGGTGCACTAAGACGGGATTTCCCGAAATTCCCACGGGTACGGGCAGAAACGGTTAAATTAAAAAAAAATGTGCGTCATCTAGTATCATATAATAATTACACAGAGAACAAGAATGTGGTCAAACTACAATCCTAGAATTTTGTGCTTAGTCGTATAACTATCTATGTCGAAAGAAGCAATAAACTGTAGACATATTTAGACTTTCATCGACGACGTAGTGAAAACAATCGAGTCATTTTTGTGTACAGTGGTTGGCCTGCAGCCTGTACAGCAATTTCATAACTACATTCAAAAGATTCAGCACAACCGGCTCGAGTTGTTACAAATGATCAAATGGACACCAGTGTAATCCTCATAAACCAATTGTTTAGTTATCGCTGGAATAAATATGCAATTTAGCAGCGCCAGATTTTATGGATCAAAACACATAAATCAAAATTAAAATTGTCATTACCTTAATTCATATTCTTAATTATCTAATTCCATTAACATTGTGCAATGGGCTTTCTGTAGCAATAAAGATTCTGACTTTCAAGACGGTTTTAATATAAACTAAGGTCTAGGAATTAAGTAAAAATCTTGCTCTAAAAAAAGAGACTTTGTTTGGATCATTTGTAATCCAAAGTAAAGCTGTAATTCTGTGCTCATTGCGTAAAGCGACACAACACTCACCACACTCTGAACCAGATAATATGGGAATCGTAGATCTAGAGCAGCATGGGCTACGAACAGAATGCAGGAGGTAAACACATTGCCTGGAATTCAAAAATATCAAGTCTATTTTCGCTCACCTCATTCATCTGGAATGGCGAACCCGTGTTTTACAAACATAAACGCGGCATAGCAATGTGACTAATTAATGTTAACAGATTGATTCTGCACTCTCTAGGAGAGCTACAGAAGTTTATTTTAGAATGTATTGTCACTTCCAAGTCTTCCAACAATACGCCATATTGTCTCTTTATTATTCTGAGTGCAAAGGCTGATCGCCAGGTCCCGTTTCTTGTAGTAGTATTATTACCGTTTGCCATAAAGTGTCGGTAATTACATGGAAGTTCAACTTAACTGACAATTTGTGGATGATTTTATACTACAGCGCGATATAAAATGTTGTCATGTTAAAGTAATGTGTATGATAACTGTACGTACGATCATAATGCTAAACATAATACAGGTGTGCTTTGCTTTCGTTGTGTAACAGTAACTTGATTTGAATTGCATAATAAATAACTGTCGCCCACGATTTCATTCACGTGGCCAAGTTTATTCTTCATACAAACTTCTCTTTTGGAATCTGTGGGGAGTGATTTTGAAAATTCGTTCTTTATGTGTTCCTAGGTTAAAAAGAAACATACGAGCATTTTAAGTTTCTACAACCAGGAATTTGAACTGTTTGTTGATGGTTTCCGTCAGTCATCAGTCAGTCCTTTTGTCGTATAAATATCATTCTTACTATCTCTTATTAATGTACTTTACACACATCACATCTTATACACTGTACATAAATATAAATTGGCATTGTGAAGATAACATCATAGCATCCAGAGTGATGTTACTTATTCGCATAATATATCCACAGTTTGACAATTTATTAAACAGTGATATATTTATCTGGATTAAGCTTGACTAATTTTAAAGTGAAAATCTTACTCAATATTTAAACAAATATTGTAATATTTATATAACGATGGGTATCTTCATTTTTGGCCGGTATCAACGCTTCACAGTTCTATGTTCTATGTGGGCACAGTTGAGTCTCTTTGCAATGAATACGCACTGAGTACAACACTGTTTATTGGAGGACACAAAATAGTATCTTCACGATCTTAATATGCACACATGGCTCGGATAAACGCGGCGAAGTCGGGCGTAGGTGGGCCACACTTGTTTCCTCCGCTGTGTCTGTCACCAGCATAGAGATATAAAGGATAGAGTGGCAGAACAGTACCTAACTCAATACTGTGTCGTGTCCGTCCGTGCGAGAGAGAACGCAACATTAAAGGCCCCCTGCATCTCTCTCTAACAATACATGCACAACATCAACATTACGCAGTGGCGTGCTACCTGTAACTATTATTTATATCAGTTTATCAGTAATCAATAGTTAAAAAATATATAAACTTTTTTGTCACTTCAAACTATCTTCGTGTATCAATAAAACAACTTTTAAACTATTGATTACTAATAAACTGATTTAAATAATAGTTACAGGTAGCATGCCACTGCGTAATGTTGATGTTGTGCATGTATTGTTAGAGAGAAATGCAGGGGGCCTTTAATGCTGCGTTCTCTCTCCCACCGGCGGACACGAATAGGCCCCACTCTGCCACTCTATTCTTTATATCTCTATGGTCACCAGTGTCCGTCGACAGCTTTGAGAAAAGAATATAATATGGAGTGGACGAATAATACATATGGATACTTTACGTTATAGAAATATATATGAAATCGACATAAAGCCACCAAACATAGTGTTGTCTCGTTTTTACTTAGCGATATCTCTGTTAGAAAAAAGAGATAGCCATAGGTTACTGAATACACTGATCATAGTGATTTTTTATCAGAAATGTCAATCGTGCCAGTGTCGCCATATTGCTTGCCAAGTGTTTTTGGTACATCTGCTGTCAAATCGTTGTGTATCGAACATAATAATTTTGATTTTGTGCATAAATATGTCTAAAAACCAGATGAATCAGTGCTTCAGGCTTTCCTAGAGATCGTAAAATCATGCCTAAGTGTTGATTTGAACTGTGCAGTGCAAGATAAAGCTATAATCAACACAAATGTACTCTTCACAAGTAAGTAACAAGTCATCATTTATATTGTTGAAAAGGATTAGTATTTGTACAAAATATTGTTACAAGAGGTTCTTTTTATAGTTAATTTAACTGGTTTTAGCTTCGTTATGGCCTAAATGTTGTTATTTTCGTAGTTTGGAGTTATCTATATTTACGTATTAGAGGTTAGTAGTGATGTTACTGCTAATGTCGATATGGGTTATCGATTCGATAAATAACATGTATTAATCAAATATGTATATATTAATTAATATAAATAATAGTTACAGGTAGCACGCCACTGCGTAATGTTGATGTTGTGCATGTATTGTTAGAGAGAAATGCAGGGGGCCTTTAATGTTGCGTTCTCTCTCCCACCGGCGGACACGAATAGGCCCCACTCTGCCACTCTATTCTTAATATCTCTATGGTCTAACCCAACGGCAGTCATTTTATGTTCCACATAATTTCGTATGTATGCGCGCTAATTTCGTAGGTACGTCCAATCCATGTTATTCACAGATCTGTGGTTTATTACTAGAAAAAGTAAGAACCCTTCAAAAACTTAAAAAATATAGTTTTCTTTTTCATCTTTTAGCAACACAAATCGCATTCGCTAGTACGTTAGCTTTAATAATTTCGACTTCTTACTGAACCGAGACAACAGTGATTTTAGCGCTGGTATGAACGCTCTCATCGCAAGCTTTTAAAAGTGCTTACGCCAGAGTTCAACGCAATCGTTTTTTAAATCCTCGTGCGAATGATGCCTAAAGGTGCTATACTTTGTCGATAACAAAAAAACTTGTCGATATATGCTTTGAGTTGCCTAATATGCGCCCAGCCCTAATGGACGCCATTTTATTTGCATACGTTTCGTAGGTATGCACGCTAACTTCGTAGGTACGTCCAATCCATGTTATTCACACATCTATGGTCGACAGCTCCACGTTCGCTTAAAACTTCAGATGACATTGACAGCTGTCAACTGCCAACCTCAGTGTTGCCAACCATCGTATCCGAATACGCCCAAATCTATTGAGATTTGACGTTCCGTTTTCCAATCTCCGACATATATATCAATCAATCAATAATATAACTGCTGTAAAAGATTTTCTTTGATTGCCTACTACTTGATAAGATTTATTATAGACAATCAATTTCCCAATGTTTAAACACACAAGTTTCTCTTTCATCGTATATTATATAATAACTATCAGATAGATTTGGATACGTTATATATGTATAGAAAACCGTTCATGGTACGTCTGATGTACCTACTCATTCAAGTTTAGTCCCACGCATCTGAAAGCAAGAATTGCGTAAGAAAGGGCTTAGGTACTTGTACTACGACAGTCGTAGGCGTACTGTCTCTACTTCAACTAGTTTGTTTTGAACGATGTCCAAACAACACGTAATAAATAAAACTTTTATTTATTTATTGCCACTTGCCTCTTACAACCTGATACTTGTACATTTTACAACAAAAATTCCAATCAACTACCCGATTATTACAGAGACCAGTTATGGTATAAAATTGCACCTGTTTTAATGTAACGACATTGAAAATAGTTACGTACGCACTGAGACTGTATCATTTTGAATTTGCTTTCAAAGCATGTGTTTTAACACGTTTATGGTTAAGATAAAGTAGACAGACCTTTATTTCGTGGACATTGTTCTCGATGGATGGTATGTATAAATAATATAGCCTATAAGTACGTATTGTCAAGCAATTTAATGTAAGGGCAGCATGTAAGGGTACAAGAAACGGCTGAGGTCGTAATTCAAAATAATCTCAATATATGCAAAATTGTAATGAAAATGAACACTTTATTCATTACCCTCGAGAAGCTGCTAAGGTTATGTAAGTTATGCTATGTATCTGCTACATTCAACGAACATTTTATTCAACGGACAGAAACCCCTTGTCTAACCGATTCCATATAGCGTTATCGGCGTGTTCAAGCAAGTATTCTAGTGATGTGAAACCTTCGAAGCACTGTAATTACCGTACATAGTACGGTATGCGTATGTCGATATTAATACGTATCCAAGACCGGTCGTTAATAGCAGCCACGTACTATGTAGATAGCATAAACGTCGCACTAGTGTGAAAACTTATATTGTTGCTATTTATCATCTATCGTAGTAGTTGCATGACCGTCGTTTGTAGTAAACATATACTAAAAGCCCAGAATTCGAAGGTTAAGAGCGATTCGCATTATACGTATAATCTTGGACTAAATTGGCATCCATCACAAACTTGAGGGCGAGCTACATATTAATCTTCGTTTGAAATCAATGATATCATGTAGGTAGTTCATAAGGCACATAATAACGTACCTAATAGTTCTTGTAGTATGTAACTATGTGGGAGTATGTAGTTATGTACACGGTACCTCCCTCGGGATCCTTTCAGAGCCTAATAAATTACACTCTCCCCTATCCTTCGGTGTTAATATTTCTTCATCGAGCTAAACCTCGAAGCAATAGAAATGTAAATAACTATTTATACACATTAATGCGTATAAAAGTTTTATAATACATAATTTTATTAGTATATCTGATATTTTATACAAAAAATATTGCCTCGACATACACTGCTATAATTATGTTACAGTAACGCCTGAATGTTTTTAAAAGAATTGAGTTTTTAGAAAACATGCTGAAATACCAACTCATCATGACTGGCACTTGGTTTACAAAACGTAAAAAATATGTACTTGTAATAATAATATATTTACGTGGTCGTTATGACATGAAATTATACCTAATACATATAATGTAAAATGAAATATGTAATTCTCACTTTCACCAAACTCGGCGAGCTCAATACTCAATATTTTATTGCATAGCTTACCAGACGACGAAGAAAGGTTAGTAAAGAATATTTAAATAATAGTAAAATCGGGCTGTAGTACTTTGTCGAAGTGTCCAGGTGCACTGTTTATGTATAAAATTACGAGAGCAGGCTACGAGTGAGTGATCCGGACATAAGATGAACTTGAAGTCTGTGCCATCTAGATCCAGTAATGTTAATAATATTGAGAAAAATGTCAGATTCATTCAAAAAGAGAATAAGATGTTTTTATAATATACCTAACACTTTTTGCAATTACACGCCTAGCAAATTTAATAACAGTGTGATAGATAAGTTATCACTCTCTCATTCCTTAGACTACTAGGCAACAATTAAATTGTTTGCATTCGTCCAAATGTTGTATGTTTTATATAATTGATCTTGTACTTACAATAAGTACTTTGTATAAGGTAAAAGGTCACGCGTGATTTTATCGAACGGATTGACACGTTGCCTATTTATAAATGTTTACGGTTATAAATATAAAAACTCGTTTCGCACAACATACCAAGTCATACTAAGCAAAAATGATGCCTGGGAAACGATTTTTTTTTGAAGTAGACTTTTTTTAGGCCGCAATTAACAGTGCGCGCGTGCAACACTCGAAGTAACTACTTATCCATAGGAGCATAGGACATTATAAAGAACCAATCAGCGGGGTAAATGCATCGATTTTGTATCTAATTAGAAAAAAATTATGGTGACTTTGAGCCTCGATATCTCCTGAATCAGCAATTTTCAGGTAAGGTGCCGAAGTAAAAAAAAATCATAATGATTGGTAGGGGATTTCAGTTTTTGTTAAGGGTCTTCTTATACCCCTTATAATGCCACAAACGAGAAAGCCTGCACTACAAGTCAAATGACTTGATGATTATGTATGTAGACTTGACATCTCACGCACACACTTTTGTTATGTAAATAACCAATTCGATTTAGTAATATGCTACCCTCCTAATATACAGTAACTGACATAATATACATTTATATAGCTACATACATATATTTTAAGGGTGTCGGGCAATATGTGGGCCAAGGCCAAGCGTGGCCGAAACCACTGAAGTACGTCGCTCGAAAAAATTAAAAAGGTAAAGCGATGCAACAAAATAGGTATATAAATCAACTTTGAAAACATATCTGTAACTAACTTGTAACTAATTATCATGACATTTGTAAGAATCCATTAAATAATAGCTGTAATGTGACTTCCAGTTTCTAAAAATCTATAGCATTGCGGTAAGAAACATAAAAATAAAACTGACTTAAGAACTTAAAATCCTGCTATTCCATCTGTGAAGAAACTATTGATGAATTCGTACATACAGAATCGGGCATAATTATGAAGGAGTTGAAGGTAAAGTAAGTAATATAATTCGATTACTATGTAATGTATGAACAGTTTATACCCCCATAAATTTTTTGAAAAACAGTAGCAGTATTTTGCAGGACTTAAGAAAAGCTGACAAAATGTTAATATGTACAATAGTCTGCTGTCCCGCTTCATGGACAGGCATGACTTTTGGATGCATGTATATAGCCAGCACTGTTCTTAGTTGAGACTTTTATCAAGTTTTACAATATGCCACATTAAATGTAAGGCTGAGGATTTCCATCACCCCATTCTAGACGTTTTGCCAGATTCCCTCGCCCAGAGTGTTTATTTCATACTGCATGGGCCAGCTCCCATAACAATGTACCAACATTTGTGTGACATGTAGTCACTGAAAGTTAAGTTACTAGCGGGCGAGTATGCGAGCTAGTATGTGGGCAAGCGGTTCGCTTTGAATGAACGTCCGCCGGTCTAGCAAAATTCGCTGAACCCAGCTAAATGTGAATACTTTCACATAAAATGTACCGCCACTAGACTTATCGACCCGTTCAAAAACGTCAGTCTGGTAAAGTGAACAGGGCCTCAGAGTACCAAGCCTGCATGGCGCTGGCATAAAAGAAAATTCCGTTTAAAGATAACGAGTATTTCAATATTACAAATACTAACAGTTCAGTCCTATCTTAAAACTAACATAGCGTGAGAATATCAGATAAAGAATCGTAAGTACATCACAGAGCATGATAACGCCGACCTTGGAATCTAATACGCCCGGTTATACAATAGCACCGTGAAGTATTATTTAATTATTGCGCATATAAACTTTTCAAATAGGCTCGAGACGTGCGATAACGTTGTGAGGTTTTGCAGTCATAAATCATTCATATACAAATACCAACACACGTTACAGAAATGTAAATACATTTAGAACAGTATTTTCCACTCCATGGGTTTGACATAGTCAAAACCGATTGTGTATCTACAAGGATGACTGGCTGTATATCTATATAGTCATCTTCAAGGAACATGACTAGATTCTTTGTTTTCATTGAGAATTTCGTTACAGACCAGCTTTCATATAATTAAACCAAAATATAGTAAAATAAAGCCAATAAACAAATAGTCAAGCCGAAGATCCGAACATGGCGAGCCAAGCCAAAAGTTTCGAACCTTTTATCATTGGAAGAACTGATGATACAATTTCAATCGGGTATAGCACTGATTATACCTACCTATTTGTCCCAGACTACTTCTTACTCACCTCTGATACTTATAAAACAGAATATCTAGTTCAAGATCCTCACTTTAATTTGAAAATGTTTATTGATCCCGTGAACATCAAAAGCAAGGACAAGTCCTCCAGACAAATCAATCTACTGAATGAAACTCGACTTTTAATTAGAGCAATTCTCTCTACACCAAAATTAAAGTTGAAATTGACTAAAGTTCTAGAGGAGTAGGACAGTGATCAAATATTTTAGTAGTGAAATATGTTCATTGTGTAGCGAATAAACAATTTAATAATGATAAAACTACGTTTTTAAAATAAAAGTTCTCAGAGGAGCGTTTGTTGAAGTCCATGTGTACACAGGTCTCCTTTCCACGCATATATTGCTGAGTTTATTTTTATATCCTGTCCATGTAATCTCGGTTGATTGTTATAAATGTATCCACATGCATGATCTCTCTTGGTGGGGTCACTAGTTTTCAATACGATATACGAGCCGCCAAGTTATATTTTTAGTGCCAAGCGATTCGCGGCGCAGCTGGCGTTCAGCATAGGTACCGTTTGAACTTTGGATTCAGTATCAGAGTAACCGGTTTGGAGTCGTAAATATTTCGTGTAGAAAACCTTTATACTGAATTCATCTAGATTTGATCATTGGATTTTTGCTAAACGTCGGGACCAATAGTGATCAATCTGAGTGACTTGTGAAGTACGAGTACCTAATAGAGAGCACTGTAGAAAAATTGTTGGCTAGAACGGTTATTTTATCTACCTTATTTTATTACATGTTTCATTGTTCTGTTCTGATTATACTTCTTTATGACTTGTCTGCTAAGCAAGTACGTATGGGCAATTACCATGAATCAGTTACAAAGTATTATATATAATGCAATACGAATAGTACTTACTTACTAACCTACTATATAAATAATTACTAAATCAGGACTACAAAAGACTGAAAAATAATCGATGTGTTAGTATGAAGCCTGCTTACATGTAAAATACAAATAAAATCGTGGATTCGAGTGACCTTGCAGGCACTGACCGACCTCGGCTTGATACATATTCAATGAGACTATTCCGCAGTTAACTTCTTCTGTAAATAACACGTCAAAACAAATAAGTTGTAGGTATATTGTTTAATTATATGGATCGTTCCGCATTTGGATGCATTCGTATTGGAGTAATCAAGAAAGACCTCGTTTTTATGCCAAAATAGTACCTACCTATCAGACTGATAAATAATGTAGACGAGTAAATATGTCATGTACAATATTTAAATCAAGCCATTGGCTCGGTATTTATTGTGTTTGCGCCTTTACATAAGTGTGGGGCTTTTATTTTTCTACACAACTCCATATTATTTACAACATACGCTCGAACTCCTTTATCGGTAATTTTATCCCAAACTAAGATGAGACACACGACGTAACAGTATCATGAAATATTTACGAGTATTTTCAACGATTTTTCCTTCTAGGGAGTAGGGGCATCGACAGTAAAGCCAGATTCCATTTATAAGTGCGCCAGCTTCTGATGTTGCTCATAAAGCGTCCCTGATAAAGCCTCCGGTCCTGTGGGATAAGGGGGCAGACGTAGGGGGCGAGGGGAGTGGGGCAGGCCACGTACTGCGCGAAGTTTCGAAATGTGTCTATGTTGTAAAGAAGTTGTCATATTTGGATAGGACTGAATACTGCTGTACAGAAAGGTTAGTTTGATGTATGTGGCTCTGATTGTAAGGCGTAATCTCACGGAGTAACAAAACAATTGCTAGAGCTTTTACCTACTTTGATTTTAATGTTGTACCGGCTTAGCTGATAAAACTCGCAGTGGGCAAGAGGATGGATTAAGGTTTTAATCCCTTTCGGTTAGAGAGGCAATCACAATGGATAAACCGTAATGATTAGGTTCAGTGGCAACGAAATAAATGAGAAAAATATATTTCTTACAGTAAAGCCATTAATTTCGGCTAGTTCCGTTACACATATCAGTAAGGGTTGCTATCTGCCTGTACGTATATTGCATGTTCCCTTGCGAGCATCCTGTTCGGGGCCGTCCGTTAGCTCTTCCGAGGGAACTTCCTTCGTGTAGACACACCAAATTCCTACTGATGATGTCTACAATCTACATAAAATGTGTATGTTTAAACACGAGTACATTATGTATTGTATCTAAAATAGTATATACACAATACTGCAACTTATGTACTAATAGCAATTACAAAATCAGTGTTATAATTATGTATCATGTATCTCAGCTTGTCCCAAAATAAGTCTAGAAGCGAATACTGGTGAATAGTGCAGTTTTTGAACTTTACTATATTCAAATAATAAGCCATTGTAATAGTTAAGTTGAATATGATTAGCATTTCATTTAGTACCTACTATTAACTTTAAGATTTTAAACATAGTGGTGAGTGGTGACTTGTGGGTTATTTTATGGCAACATTATGCGAGTTTATTAATACATATGTGCATAGAAATTACCACGAAATAACGGCAGTCTGGTGGGTACTGCTCTTACACAACAGGCCATACGACTACTTTCACCATGGCTATGCATACTTGTAACCTCAACACGTAAGTTCATCCAACAGACTACATTAGTCTGCTGTTGATCTCTGAAAACGAAATTTAAGCTTAGGTAATTATTACACTTTTAACAAAGACTTTTAGAAAGGAGTCCGTCGCTTTCGGAATGTATTGTACATCTACTGTAATATCTACTACAATAATAAGTGCTATTCGACAATCTTTTCCAATGGTCGATATGGCCAAATACCAACAATGATTTCATTTGTTAATTGTTAATTGGAAATTCATAAATATCGTTACCATCTATTATTGCCTGGACAGCCAGTAGCCACTAATATCTTCAACAGCTTTCTAAAATAAGTGCAATCACAGATGAAAGAAGTCAGAGTGTAATTCCAGGCCATAACCGTCATCTGTCCGGGTTTTACAAGCAAATAAATAAGTCTATATTGATCGCATTAATAAAACATTTTCACAAACTTTCTACGTGTAGTTTTTATGATCATATTCCGCCCGCCATGTTTGTGTAAACGACAGCGGAACAGGGAACACAAAACAGCTGTGCGCGTGCGATGCATTCCTAGCGGTCAACGTACGGCTGACAGCACACGATCACTGGCTGTGTACGTATCAAACATTTATTGTACGACTATGCTTTTATCACGTAAGGTATAAGGTATGTGAGAAGAGTCTCAGGTGCTCAACGATTGTGCCATTTGTTTCATCTCGTAATATCACTATAGAAATCCATTAGACATAGTGATTTCATTAAAATTCTGAACGAAATTTACTTGTAATAAAACACCAAATCGACTTTGAGCAAGTTCTTATTATTCCTCTATTGGCAGTAAAATCATAATTAAAGTTGCCCTCTCTATAAACTTAGAAATAAATCAATAGAACAGCCATCTGGAGGTTACACGATCTTTACTTAAATATGTAACTTTCATAAGCTCATGCCTACTTACAAATTCAGCTCTACTTGAATTTCAAATTCAGAGTAGAATTTTGGAGGAGTTTGCTTGTGAAATGGAATACAATCTACATAGTTGTTGGTGCGAAGTTCTTGAGATACTAAGTCGAAGAACAGAAACAACATACATCTATGTACGTATATGTAAATACTGTAGAATTGGATAAGTTTGTAATTTGTAACACAAATATTTTGATAGGCTGTGGAATTCTAATCGAAAATATCATAGAATGGATACAAAATCTATATAATTATATTCCATCAGAAATGTGATCAATATGCCGCAGTACCTAAACATTATAAAGCGTAAACGCATTATCGTTCCCGAGAATCCTACATATTTTAATTATATAAATATTACCACGTGTAGGAAATTAGTATCAAAGTGATTAACAAGCCTATTTTAAAGTAAAATACCTGGCAGAGGATCTATAAAATACGATGTGCCAAAAACATTTATTTATACTAAGTTCAAGCGTATAATTTCATCAGACACCTATTTGCTTAGTAGTCTTAGTACAGAGTTATTTCTCCGCAAATTACGCGGTCTACCGTCTATTAAAAAACAACCACTCGAAGATTGGCGAGACGGTACCAGCATAGCAATTAGAAAGATTGAGACACAAAAGTCCCGTCCTTTGAAGGAGGCGTTAATTTTTCATTCGCGGTGAATTAGAGGTGGAACGGGTTGAAGTGTCGGCTGGCGGCTGCGATCAATACAGGGTTATGGGACTACGTTTGCATGGTCCAGGTGAAATTCTTTATCCAGGCGTGCACGACTTTTCGTAATGAAGTCGTAGGAGAACATACCTATAATATTTATTGCAATCATAGCTACATGCGTAGACGTTGTATGTATATACAAGTGCTTGTATGCCGTATATATTTTATTGACTAAGTTACAAAAACTTAGACTACTGACATTTCAATCCAAAATGACGATAACAGAATTAACAATATTACTAGACATTCCAAATCTATGTTCATGGCACCAATTATTGAAAGTGGCACTTTAAGTGCAATTAAGAAGGACGAATTCTGTCGGTCATGATGGCTTTGCAACGATAATAATTAAGTCAGTAGGTACAATTATAGCACCAATATTAACACACATTTTCAACCTATGCATAGAAAAGGGCATATTTCCTGACCAAATGAAAATATCATTAGTGAAACCAATTCATAAAAAGAATGATAAAGAAGATGCTAAAATCTATAGACCAGTAACACTTATACCCATTTTATCAAAAGTTTTTGAAAGGATTATATACAATGCGCTTTACGGATATTTTGATAAATTTGATCTACTCTGTGCTGAACAAAAGGGGTTTCGGAAAAACACAACCATAAACATGGCGATATACGATCTGTTAAATACCGTAATGTCTAGTATGGACGACAGTATTCCTACATGTGCTTTGTATACGGATATAACAAAAGCCTTTGATCACGTAGATCACAACAAACTCTTAACCAAACTCTAAAACTATGCAATCGGAGGAAATATCCTACATCTATTAAAATCATATCTACAAAATAGAGAACAACGGACAGAAATATCACGGATATGCCAAAAATCTAAATTGGTAATCAAATATACATCTTAATCCAGAACTGTAAAATACGGAGCCCCTTAGGGAAGTGTGTTGGGCCCCCTATTATTTCTCATCTACATGAATGATCTTCAAAAAGCAGTAAAACATCCGATGGTCCTATTCGCTGATGATAGCACAGCCATTATAAAATGTTATGATGTAACAACATATAACCAAGAAAAAAATAACACGCTTACTGATATAATATCATGGCTGGAACATTATAACCTAAAAAATAATTTAAGTAAAACAAAAATCATGCAATTTCACTAAAGAGCGCAAGTCAAAAATATTAATATTAGCTATAGAGGTACACCAATAGAAGAAGTAAATGTTACAAAATTTCTGGGACTTGCAATTGATAATCAATTTAAAGGGAAAGACCAAACTGATTGCGTTAGTAAAAAAAATTGCAAGTCATCATAATATGCACTGTATCAGTTATCAAAAGTAGCGAATAGTGAGACAGTATTAACTGCATGTCACGGTCTAGTTGCATCAGTACTGAGATACGGAATTATGTTTTGGGGGCATTCTACAGACAGGGAAGCGTTGTTTAGAGCTCAAAAACTCTGCATTCGAGCTATGGCTCATCTAAAACAAAGAGAGAGTTGTGCTCCATCTTTCGTATATTTTAAAGTTTTAACCGTTACCTTGCTTGTATATTCATGAAGTGGCAACATTTGTGAAGAAGAGTCTTACTCTTTTTACCAAGATAGCTCAAGTCCGTAGAGGTCCAATGCGATCTTGGTATCAAAATAAATTGTGTACAAAAAATTGTAGAACAGCCTTATTACGAAAAAGTATCTTCGCAATAGCGCCTTTAATAATTATATAATCATCTACCGATGCCCTTAAAAATGTGAGTTCTATAGCCAGTTTTAAAACAAAATTGTATACCTATTATATCTACTAGTCAACAAATGCTATTTTACGATTGACGAGTTTCTGAATGACACAAATGTTTGTATATTGTAGCTTTTATAATAATTATAATAATTTACCATTGAATAATAATTTTCTATAATAAATTTAATTCAATTTATTTTGTGATAATGACTATTAAAATTAATTGAAATAATATGTATGACAAGATTTTAATTATATAACACTCAAATGATTGATTACAATTTAGATTCTAATTCATCAATAATATATTTGTATGCCCATGGCAAAACAGTGAAACTATAAAGCGACAACACCAATCATGTACCTATGTTTTACAAATAAATAATCTTTTCATTTCAAATAATCATTTCATTATATCTCTGATCGTCATCCTCTTAGCGTTATCCCAGTTTCAATCTGGGGTCCGCTTTCTAGTCAAACCGGATTTGGCTGAATATTAGCTTTTCCACGGAGCGACTGCCTGTCAGACCTCCGCAACCCGAAGGGATAGCGATATTCCATGATTTAGACTAGTGTCAGTTTATTAGAAGGTTCTGACGAACGATTGTCAAAGATCTTCATGACAACCGGGACCGACGGCTTAACGCGCTCTCCGAGGCACGGGACAAGCGATAATTAACAATTCAATACGCACATAACTCCGAAAAGTCATTGGTGCGCGCCGTGGATTCGAGCCCGATACCCTCTGCATGGCAGTCTGTTGGTATATCCACTAGGCTATCACTGCGTTCATTCATCATTATATCTCTGATAAAATAATCAAATAATTAATTTATATTTTATTTATCGTCTAGCTTTGTTTTTTGGCACAGTAAGTAGTAAATAGTAAGATGATGTCTCATAATTTCTTTGCTACAGGTATTTGACATCTAGTTCATCCCTAAATTACATAACGTCCCATCCCCCACTTGGTTTTTTTTTTATGTTAATAGGCGGCAAACGAGCAGACGCATTGCCTGATGGTAAGCAATTACCGCCGCCCATGGACACAAGCAACACCACAGGAGTCATAAGTACGTTGCCGCCTCTTGGGGTTGGGAAAAGGGATGCTGAAGTCAGCAAGGCTCTACTACCTACGGAATGAACGTTAAATCTTGTTTAGTCTTAGAATTTACTTTTGATATTTTGACATTAGCTGCGGACTTTAAAAAAGCCGCAAACAAAAATTAAACTAAATTATCTGACGTCGCATCGTGCAAACAGCTTCTGGTATTTTTTATCTAGATATAACTAAATCACATTAATTCAGACATTACATAAATAATACATTGTAAGATTAATTCCAGATAAGATATGCACGATACAACGTTCTACTGATTTATTGGACTCATAAACTTTGATTTCTAGACATCACTATGTGCTGATAACACTGAATGGCATTCTATCATAGTACTTCACCTTTAGCTCATTAGGTATTATTTCCAGGCGTTACGTGAAGAAACACATAGTAATGAATAATTCAAAAGCAACTGTTAGGAATGAAAAATGATTTGAATACGTAACTGCTTTCCTTGAACATAAAGACTTATAAATTATACAGAAATAATACAATTGTGATGCATTCCGCTATATTTAATACAATGATAGAATATTAGCATTCACGATCGCGATGTTTACATCCGTGGTGTTTACATCATTAACTGTTTTATGGGTAATATTTACACTAAACTTTTTACAAGCAGTTACTTTTAATGTGAATGACCCATAAAAACTGATTGCCAATTAATTAGCGAAATAAATAATCAATCTAATCTGAAATCTCAGATTATAATGAGTGACACATCATTAAGGTTTTTATTGTTCGTATAATGAATCGTACTGAATCAACGTAAAAATAATTCAATTAGAGAAAATAACACACAATTGTTAGAAATATATTGTATAGAATACTGGTAACAAATATATTGGCGATATATTTATAATTATTAAGAATCTATAGACAACATATGCGTCGTAAAGAAGTTGATTGCCCTATGCGTAACAATATCTTTGTTGCAAACACAAGATATTGCGTGGCATTCGTAACGCGTATCCGTATAAATCACTAAAATATGTCTTCAATAAATAAATGTTATTTTCAAATAAGTAAGCATCTCTTTCAATCACGATGCCTTAAGTACTAAATAAAGAATGATTTAAAAACTCTTTCGTATCGTAACTGTATAAGTTACCAGGCAAACGCTATAAAAACAATACTTCATTTGAAATAACAAGTCTCTTTGAGCTACTCCGGGCTGAATGAAATACTTAATTGAATATTTATTTTGTAAAGATAAGTACGTACTACGATATAAATGTGTATTGAATTGATTAAAATTTGAATCAAATTCCATATACAAATGTGAAGAACGTGCCATTTAAATTCTAAAATAACGATTTATTTTACTTTATCACCTACAACAACAACAGAGTTCTGCCGTGTTTTAAAATTGTCGAGTCATGTTTGTAGCAGGCTCTAAGATTCAAATGTATAGACATAAGTTCGCATCGCATGACTGCCATACTCAACGCCAAGGTAATCGTACAACGACATTTCATTACTCAGTGTTTCGCGAGCTTTGTATTAATATGGCTATAGACGGTATCGATTCCTTGCAAACAATACATCGGTACACGGACAACTAGCATTTTTGACATAGCGGAATCCATAGCGAAAACCTAATTGAGAAATGCAGCCTGACTGAAAAGCCATCCACTTTACGGAGATCGCGTAGATATAAGTTATGTTCATGTTATGTTATTGTTATGTTATGTTATTATGTTGTGTTCCTGCAATGAGTAGGGTTTCCAAAGCTTCTTATGTGTGCACTGAAGTGTTTCTGTGCGGACCTGGGCTGGTCCCATATGTCCTTGGAATAGACAACGTTTAACGAACCAGAGCTGTTGTACTGTTACCTTAGCAATATAAAAGAATAAAAAATTATAATCGCGTTTAGAAAGTTTACATTATTTTACAGCAATTAGTCACGATCACGATCATCATCTTTTATTGGACGTCTTTTCGCATTGGTGAGCGTCTCATTGATACAAGACATACGAATTGCCGCCACCAATACCTACCTTATAAGAAGCAATGATTTTTTTGGAATGCGCATTATGTTAACCCATTCAGTGCCGTGCCCGCCCATCGGCGGGCGAAATGTCTTAACTGACACGCCGAGCCCGCCCATGGGCGGTTGGATTTCAACCTCCGATATCTAAGCCAATAACAATTAGAAAAAAGTAAGATTTTGTGAAATGATTCGTTTTACTAAAATTTATTCGTTACCAAAACGGCCTGCAGATATCTCAGGTTTGGAAAAAGGTCGATTCCGACATTTCATGCCGAACCCGCCGATGGGCGGGCATAACAATTATTCAGGCTTTACCAACCTTTTGTGAAACATGATAATTTTAGTTAAAATTATAATGTTTTAATACTATTAATAATCGGCTTCAGGAAAATATTATATACTTTCTCGATTGTAGTATCTGATACTAATATATAAAGCTGAAGAGTTTGTTTGTTTGTTTGATTGAACGCGCTAATCTCAGGAACTACCGGTCTGATTTGAAAAATTATTTCAGTGTTAGATAGCCCATTTATCGAGGAAGGCTATAGGCTATATAACATCACGCTATGAGCCACGGCAGCGGAGCAGAAGCCTTAATTAACGCGGGTGTAACCGCGGGCATCATCTATACTAATATATAAAGCTGAAGAGTTTGTATGTTTGTTTGGTTGCACGCGCTAATCTCAGGAACTACCAGTCCGATTTGAAAAATTCTTTCAGTGTTAGATAGGTTATTTATTGAGGAAGGCTATAAGCTATATATAACACCACGCTATGAGCCACGGGAGCGGAGCAGTTGCCTTCAATAACGCGGGTGTAACCGCGGGCATCATCTAGTCAACCGTATGCCTCGGACATAGAGTATATTATTGCAAAAAGTATAATAATATGCAAAAGGAGCTGGCCGGCCGGTCAGTAGACAATAGGTTAACAGTGGTAAACAATTTTTTTATGCGTCCGTGTTATCCTAAGCCCAATTGAACCTTATATACAAGGACATATGGTACTTTGTATACAGTTTTGTGGCTAGCTAAAATATAACAAAAGGATGCGCCGGCGCATTTCGTTTTTTACGGGATTTTTTGAAAACACTTCTGTTTTACTGTACTTAGTAATCAGACGTTCTACGTGTTTGCTCTTCCGACGATATTCGCTTTTGTACCTGGACTTTGATCTAATCTTATATGTATGGTGACTGTGGCCTGTATCACTGGATATCGTAATCTGTGAAGTTATTGTGTGTATCGGGACGGATTCCTGTGATCGCATTTGTGAAGACTGTCGTTTGATGTGTGATTAATGTGATTTTTGTTAATTATTCTTTAAAAAAATATGAGATAATATCTCGTAACTTATCATTTATGATAAAGCATTTAAAGATGTTTGTTGTCGTTTGATGTGTAATTATTGATAATTTACAAAAACAAGTTATTGAATTATTTAAATTGTTTTGACGTGACAACGTCTTATAAATTGGTTTGCCGGGTGACACTTCAAGAAACTGCGTTACGCTCCGCTCACGTTATGCGCTCACAATGAGAGCGAGTGAGAGGCACGCGTCCCGCCTAAGAGCGAGAGAGACAGACATAAAAAGTGAAAGGCACGCGTCTTTCATCCTTCTTCCTACTATACGAATGAATATTCACATTAAAATTATTTTACCACTCAAAGTCGTTGTCACGTAAAACTTTCGCCCGTATACCGACTTTACAGGCAACCAATTTTTTATTTTACATTAACATAGGTAAAACAATAATCATATTATAGAACAGTGCACGACAGTTTTGATAAGGACTAATTTCAGTTTTCCTTAAAATTATTTACAAGGATTTCTACTTCATTTAGAAATTCTGCAAGACGATTATTTGGCACATTTTCTATTAGTTGTCTAATGGCAAAAGCTGCCACATTTTTACAATTGCATGGAGGCAACCCATTACCTTCTTTAGTCTGGGTACTTGCATCTTTTTTTCGTCCACTGGTAATCTTCTTTATCTTCGCTTTTACAAGTCGTTTGATTTCTTCCATATTGTCGTCTTTACCAAATTCAGTTTTATTGTCTGAACAAAAGAAATAAAATATTACATTGTTACCTATCGTAAAGAGGAAAGATAAAAATTAAATTGTAAGCAAATTTACATAACGTATTTTTTTAACTAACTAATTGTGTGTAGGGGTTGACGACACCTGACTTTTGAAAAAGGCACATAGATGTGGGTTTTTTAAAGACATTTTAGATTTCTTTACATATGTATTAGCTTAATTTTATCTGAAACACAGGTTTCTATGATTTTGATTCATCTTAGATTAATTAACTGAGAGTTATGCCTTACCTTCATGCTCCATTACTATTTCAGCTAATAACCAATAAAACTGTCACAATTTTACCACAAATATCGCAGGAAACTTCACATACACGCTTTAAACACGATACAGTACATGTAAACTTAACATATCAAACAGTTCATGTCGAAATCTAGAGCTTCATGCCGAAAACGCCGATGGGCGGGCAAGGATACTTAATCGAGATGCCGGGCCCGCCGATGGGCGGGCTGTATATCATAATATGGCGGCACCTGGGTAATGATGTTAATTTTCAGGTAGGCAGTGAATGGGTTAAGTATTACATTTGATTGCGACGTCATCATCTCTGACAGTTTTCTTTGGCATAAAATCGCTAATGAAATCAGTACTGTTTTAGCCAATGTTTTCATAAAAATTTTACTTATAGAACTTCCTTATAGAAATAATGTAATTTATAATAATCATAATAGTGATTAAGGCCATCTATAATGTAATAAGTAGTTGTATAGGGCCTATGTTTTCTTCTTCAAAGTAAAAGCTCAAACAATACATACATACAGACATACATACATACATACATAGACTCACGACTGTTTCCCGGAGGGGTAGGCAGAGACTACAGAACGCCATTTGCAACGATCCTGACATACCTCACTTGCTTCACTCACTCCCATCAAGTTTCTCATGCATGCTCTTCTGTTAAGGGTACTTCTGACTTGTCCTTTTTTCAGGATGTCTCCAATCTGGTCAGAGAACGTCCGCCTAGGTCTTCCCCTTTGTCCTGTTCCATTCACACTTGCCTTATATATCTTCTTTGTCAGTCTATCGTCATCCATCCTCTCCATGTGCCCAAACCATCTTAACATGCCTTTCTCAATGCTTGTCACTACATCTTCTTTTACCCCACACCACTCTCGTATCACACAATTCTTTACTCTGTCGGTCAAAGACACACCACACATACTTCTCAGTGCTCTCATTTCTACAGCATTTATTTTACTTTCAAATCTCTTCTGCCATACCCAACTATCACTACCATACATAAGGGTAGGCACTAACACGCCTCTATGTACAGCCAAACGTGCCTTTTTGGACACGTTTTGACTGTTCATAAACGCTTTCAGAGCTCCATTCACACTATTACCTGCATTAATTACTCTCCTTTCAATATCTTCTTCATTCTTACCATCTCTTGTAAACAACGTACCTAAGTAAACAAACTCATTCACTTGTTCCACTCGCTGTCCATCGATCAAAACATTACAAGCCGTAACGCATTCCTCCTTTTCAAAAACCATAACTTTCGTTTTACTTACATTCACTTTCATTCCTTTCCTCTCTTACGCACCATGCATGATTGCTACCATCTCCTGCAACTCCTCCGCTGAAGATAAACAATACAATGGTAGTAATAAAGCGTTTACTGTTCGTAGCCCTTAAAATACTAGCATACACAGATTTATTAAGAAACGTTATACTATATGGCGACGGCTAATTATTTCATTTCCAGAAAGCAATTTATTAAGTTTTTCTTAAGAGATATTCTTCGAAGCGTATATTTGCTCGTTTGATAGTCCATTGCCACTTAATGGATCTATAAATATCACACAAGATGTAGACATACCGTATTAAACGTTGTGCCTATATTCCTCTCCAGCCACGATGTTATATCGTATTGTTATCGAAACTCAGTGTAAAGACTTGGGTGGTTTACGCCGCAGTTGTACTTTTATTTCTACTCAGAAGGCAAGTTATTAAAATTCTTGTGCTCAAATTTAAGTCCGAAGGTGAACAATGAGTGCCTTGGATTCTATTATCTACCCTCGACGTTGTAGGAGACTATTAAATAAAAAATGGTTATAGGTAGTCTGGAGGAAAAATTATGTCCGATAAATGGCAACAAGCTCGTGCCCGAATGCTACTTAATGGCCCAAGATGAACGAGTTTTTGCTCGAAGATAACGCTCAGGCTGCGTATAAGAGTATTACACGTATTCAGCTGTACATAACTAGTAGCACAAAGAAGGTAATTCCCAATTTCTGCAGACGTCCTTTATTTACGCCAGGTCATGATCTGAGCTAAAGCGTATCATAAAATTTTGCAACATTACTCAACGTCGATCAGACAGCATATTCATCTATTCAATAAATAATAAAATGTACTATAACGTTTCTATCGAATGCACGTCACGTACTGTAAGAAATAAAATTAGTTGTTACAAAATGATTTTATTGCGACATTAGTACTGGCCTCAAATTTTGAGACGTGCATTGACTTTGTACGATGAAGTATGAATGTGGTAGCTTTGGAAGGAATTCTGCTACAAGATTTAATTGAATGCATACCTGCTAACTATACGGATTAATTGAAATACAACATAATCACTTCAATATTGATGCTCATTCGGGTTTTGCTTTCCTAACATAACGTGCCTCCGAGTTCGTACTGTAGCGTACAGGCATGCACATAAATATTCAATAGAGTTTCTCTTCTCATTTTAATTAACTTCAAATGAGAACTGCTGATAGTAATCATAATGTAATGAGAATTCGATTTATCTAAGTACTTCTCTAAAGTACTGCCCAGTCCTAATAAATCCTTATTATAATAATTGCTGGTATAATGCATATCTCACGCATATGAGTATCGCACGTTTTATGTAAGACTGATATCCCACAGATGTATTTTTGTCTTATGCACCATGAATGTTATATAACGAGCAAACTGACTGTCTCAATTTACTTTTTTATTATTTAGATTGTACGTAATTAAAAGGAATCTGGCACTTATTTTTTATTTACGTAGTAGGAATGGTTCTTTCCTGACAGAGAAGTTAAATACTCTACACTTGTTTTGGCAAATAATGCGAAGAACTCAAGAATGCCTTTCGCGTTTACGTCTTTTTAATGAAATTTTGTTTGTTAATACACACGTATGCGATAGCAGTTATAAAATATTTCTCTAGTGGTCATTATTTAGTAAGTTTACCCTATAAACATTTATGTATATCCGAAGATAGGCTCCATAACTTCGAGCGTAGGCCATTGCATCAAAGAAATAATAACATTTTATGCGTCTGTAACAATGTCACATTATGGAGCTTGCAATTCCTAAATATTGCACAGAGGCAAGACACGATTATTTTGGCTGCCATATTTTGCTGCCTAGGCCGGCTATTTATTAAATGTCCCTTACATAATGTCAAAGGAACATTTCCTTGTAGTGAAAGTAACATATCACGGTGTGTATACTGAAAACCGTAGATAGATACATTAATGTATAAAGACATTTAGCTTTCTATTGTCACCGCGATCGCGGACACGGAGGGTGTAAAATCGTGAGTAAAACATGACATTCCTTGTGAATAATGTCTGTTCAGCACATTAAAGACAGCATGACTGGTCGTATTGGTCAATGAAGTCTCAAATAATATTGACAAATTGATTAATTGTAGCATGCGCGTAGCTAACAACAATTGTTGTATGCATATTCATTAGTAAATAAAATTATATTATGGCAATTGGCATGTATGGAATAGTAGAATAAAAATTCTCTAAAATCGATGAAGCAAGTAAGTATAACGCGCTACAATCGTTCTTCATTGCTGCGTTTCCATAGCGTTATACCTATGCTGTGCTGCCTGCGATCAATGACTTTTCACTTGGAAAGAGTAATTTGAAATAAATTAACAAGAAACGTCTCCTGACCAAATCAGGCAATTATTTATAAATATTATATACGGTTGAGAGTTCGGTGAATTGGACTTGAATAATGCTCAGATAAGAACAGTTAATTGAGCAAAAAGCTACAATGATCATTTTTGTTCTTTGATCCTCCTTATTTATAAAATGGTTATATTCTTATGTTCTGCTCACCGTATTATAAAAACTTGAAATGTAATGAAACAAATATTTTTAAAAGCATGCATATTATTTTACATAACAACGTGAGAAGCATAAATATTAATTTCCATAAAAGTAAGTAGCTCATATGTTACATCTTAGAAAGACTCGGATAGGTACTTCATTTAACTATTGCCTAATACACATATTAAGCTATTTGGATAAATAGGCGATTTACTCTCATATAAAATTCAAAACACGTTCGCATTAGGGCGAATAAACTAAAAGGCGGGTCGTATTAAAGTAGAAATTTAAAGTCTATACATTTCAAATAGCGGGCGTAGGGAAGCAGTACCAAACCAGCCCTCATCTCTCCCCTAGGGTTCGTCCCAATTTCGTCCCTTCACATCGTAGTGACCTACTTCTGACAGCCGCTCATTTGCCACCGTAGGTTTAAAACGGGGTTACATACATGTAATCGTTCTTTGCCCTCATACTAGGAGGGTTTCAGTCCTCAGTTAGAAATGTGCCCTCTCTTTCACACAAGTTCATATTTCAGAAACAGTTGCAGTGGTGAATAGTTTTCAAAATGAGGTTTATTAAAATGTAGACAAGGTTTTAATAAATCTTGAGATGCATGAATTTTATTCACCTATAACTTACATCAGATATGAAAAAAAAAATATACTTACCTTGTGACATTCAATCGATACCGTTTGTGTACAAGCGTTCGTATGTAATGTTGAAGCCTTTGAGTAATTATCTAGTATCTACTAAGCTTCCAATGAATTTGGAAAATTTTGAAGTTACTGTAAAGATTCAATTTAACAGCAATAATTAATCTACCGTTTTTATATTCGTATGTATAACATGTATGTCAACCAGATTAAAACGAATTAAAAACAAGTTATAAACATATAAATTACGTATTTGTATGAAACAACAACAACACTATTAGCTATTATAAACCTTCGTTGGCATTTTGTTATTGATTTTATAATTGTAATCTGTTTGGGAAATGGAACCAGATAAATTATTATTTTTATCGATGTCAACAAATAAAAAATATATATTTGAGGACAATGCAGAACACATGGTAACGTCACAAACAATATTTTAGAAGATAAGTACTACAATACATAAGCGTTCAACATGTGTAACATTTTAGAAATGTCTGAGCCTCACTCATGTAGGTATGCAGCGGTATTCAACGTCTTTATTAGGGTTCCGTACCTCAAGGTAAAAAAAGGAACCCTTATAAGATCACTTTCTTGTCCGTCTGTCTGTCTGTCTGTCTGTCTGTCCGTGTGTCACCACCGATTTTCTCAGGAACGGGTGGACCTAGCAAATTGAAATTTATACCAGATACTGACGTCTATGGTTGCTATTAGGTGTATGAAAATCATATGGGTCCTGGGTCAACCCAATAAAAAGATATGGTCAAAATTAGATTTTTGCAAATAAATGTAAGTAAGTACCAAAATTAACCTTAATTTTCAACTTTTTTAATTTTCGGAATTTTTCCTTTACTTGTGCTGTAAGACCTTGGTTTTGACCAAAATTGACAATTCTAGGTCAACCGTAAGTACCCTATAGGTTTTGGGTCGAAAACCTATATAGTAGTTCCCGTTGAACTAGAATCACGAAATTTGGCCAAAAGCAGGGTCTTACAGCACAAATAAAGGAAAAATTACAAAAAATAAAAAAGTGGAAAATTTAAGGGTGTCCCCATACATACACAGTAGACTTCATTTAAGATAGTCCTCTAAGTTGTATGGGCGCTCATACAGATTTAGAGGACTAGCGTAATTTACCCTCAAATAAGGTAAAATGCGTACGGAACCCTCGGTGCGCGAGTCAGACTCGCACTTGCCCGAATTTTATTACTCTAAGATGTGATATTTTGACTTACTATACTATTCAGTATATTGCCTTATTAACACGTCAATTTTGGGCATTAATTAAGCATGTTAGGGTCGGCGCAAACGGGCCACCGACCACAGCCACTGGTGGCCAGCGACAGCCACTTTTCATATACATATTTTACTTCTGTAGCGAGTGGCTGCTACCGGCCACACGTGTGCGGCGCGTCAATTCAAAATATATTAAAAAAGTGTGTTAAGTGGCTGTCGCTGGCCACCAGTGGCTGTGCTCGGTGGCCCGTTTGCGCCGACCCTTAATCTTAATATATAAAAGCCTTGCGTTACTTACTGACTGACAGACACGCTACAGCCGAAACTATTTGGCGCAGGAAGCTGAAATTTGGCATGTATGTTCCTTGAGGACCGTAGGGGTGCACTAAGAAGGGATGTCCCGAAATTTCCACGGGATCGACCAAAACGGGTAAATTTAAAAAGAATGCAGACGTAGCTGCTGGCGTCCTCTAGTAATACGGTAATACATAAATATTATCAACAAAATTACCACACATTTAATAGAAAATTCCGACACGCTTGGTAAAAATAACCGTTAAACGCTTATAGCGAGTGGTATAATTTTCACATTTTTCTTAAAAAATAGCTGAATCCGGTATTCGAAACTCGAAAGAAGTGTGAATAGTTGTTATGCTGCAATCAAATATTAAGCTGGTCGGTCTTATATTATCGGTCCTTCATTCAGAGTTTATCGCTCATGAATATAAAATATTAGACATACTAGGAAAATATTTCATTTCAAGAAGCGGATTGCTCAAACGGGATTTCGTTCCGTGCATGTTACTCGGGACGTTGTTTACCTCGACACGACTAGCAAGCAGCGTGGAATATTCTTGCGTCACTTTTACACTTATCTATCTTTTAGTGTTTAACAACAAATCATACGAAAGTGACGAATGAAAAACAAGGTCCACTAACATACGTCGGGTAAATGACCGCCTCGCACAAGAATGTTGCAACAGACACACAAGGTTGAAGTCTTGAACCAGTATTTTTTACGCTTCAGACAAAACAGACGAGCATAATATTTCAATGAATATAAAGACTAGGTTAGAATATTCGTTTTGTAATTATTGTTATACCAGACGGAATAGCAAACGTTAAGTACGTAAAAAGTTACCGATCAACATTTCCAATTTGATTTTCTTGTATCGAAAATTTTATCTGAACTCAATAGGTTATTTTCGAAGCTCGAATATATCACAACAATCTAGTTAGTGTTAAAAGTCTGGTAGAAAACGAATAAAACATCTCATAGACATTGAGGGAGAATCAAGGTCGGAAACGTAATATCAAAACAAATAAGTAGCAATAGATGAGTTTGACTAACAAGAAAATTAAATACCGATAAGGTTTATGAGTTTCCAAGAAGTTATTTAAACGTTGTACACAGTAGAATAACCACCCAGTGGTTGCGTAACTAAGCGAATGCAGTCAACCGAAATGGCGCGGCGGCTGATTGCGCCGTATAAACAAAGATTGATCTCACGACCGTGTCAAGCGTAACGTAATAATTACTGCACTAATGTTGCGCCTATTATGTTTTAGAAAATATTCGAGTATTCAAGTAAAAGTCAGTAAATCTAATATAATACGCTTGCTGAGTAACACTGTTGCGCGTCAGGCTTAAAACGTTGAACGTCTAGCGTAACTAGACTAACTAGAATGAGGGTAATGCTCCACCCCGGCTCGACGTCACTAGATGTACCGCCATAGCTTACAAGTTGTAGCTGTTTCTACATACAGACGCAGAGCAATTTCTGTAACAGATATTACAAAAGTAATGGAAGAAAAAGTTCTAATGGTTAATTAAGCTGTATCACTTTTAGAGGTGCTATGTGAATGTGATGAATAGAAATCTGTTATATAAGGAGGATCAGAGCCAATAAATAATAGCTATAAGCTATAAGTATTATATTGTTCTTTAATTATTTTCTTGTAACACATCACCAAAACAAAATGACATTGAAATAAAGTTATACAAAGTTGTACAAAAACTGTCGCAGACCGCAGACGTCGTGAAGGGCTCGGAAGTCGGAACCTTGAGGTATTACTTATTAAATATTATAATGACTAAAGTCAACAATGATGGTAACATAAACGAGTAATATTGTTACATAATGTTTGATAATAATTTATTTAAAATATTTATGTGGTACCTATCATAATGTAATACATGAATTAAACATTCTGTTAATCGTGAAAATCCAATCGATGGTACGTGAAGAGGATTGTATACGCTTTTGCCCAAGGTGGAGTACGAGATTTTGCAGTTGAAGATAGATTTGTTCCTGTAGAAGTGATCAAACATCGATCATATATGAATTTAGTGGGTATGGTATTTGTAGAACTGTGTGCGATTATAGCAATAAACTATTAAGGTACCGTTATTGAGGTTTGAGCACGTCTTATTATGTGCTTTAATTGATTTACCTAAGTAGGTATACAATACGAATCCACCCCAAAAATATTACGATAAATCTCAGAATGTATTTTTGATCGAAGCGATGCATAAGGTTATCTACAATCACCATTCGCCATTAAGAATTTTCCTCATCACAGACGTGTGAATCCCTTGACCTACATTCGTGTGATTTTCGCTCCAACAGACCTCTTGTCGAATGCCGACTTGTCATCTTTAAAAAATATTTCTGATCCAGATACATATAAAACAAAAACTAAATTGAAACAATCTTAAAAAGTGAGATTGAGAGTAGGCGTGAACGCCAGAATGAAATCGGACACGATTTTTCTTGACTACAAAATTATTCTTCATTTGCCACGCCCCGCCCGTTTAGTGGTAAAAAAGCAGACAGAATTTTTAAATAACAGGTTAGACAGATCCCATTACAAAATACAATACAGCGATTATTGTAATATTATGCAAAAAAGTGTTGCTAGAGTCGGTCATTACGCACCAGACGACGTTGATGAATATTCTATCATTCAAAAGACAACATTTAGTTTATAGACGGGTTAAGACAACAATTTTCTGCTTGAGAACACTTTTGGCTTTAATGTAGGCATTTGACGTAACGAATTTTAGATATTGTAATATTAGAGCAACGAAACAAAATAATAACATCAGTAATTGTAAACAAAGGAGGTTGTTACGTTTATAAAGAAATTGGTTAAAATAAAGATGACTAAATTGCAAAGTAAAATCTGGTTGGCTATCAGTACAAAGGTTGTCTAGAATAAACTGCCGCCTGCCGAGAGTGTTGGTCATAATCATGACAAGCAAGTATTATTACCTAACTGTAGATTTTACTTTTTATTTCTTAGTAGGTACCTACACTATTTTACACTCGATTGTAGACAGAAACAATAGAAATATACTACAATAAAGATAGTCAGAGTCAAAGGCAAAGTAATATTTTGCGTTCATTTAGGTATTTTAAAACGATTTTAATTTTCCAAAGTCCATAACACCATAATATTGTAAAACGCTAAAGCGCATGTTAACATAATTAAGTATTTATCTCTGGCAAAATTGAGATAATTTGAATGTTTTCTTAGTAAATGCTACACTTATTTGAGTCATTTGTGTTGTGAAAGTGGTCGATGTTTACCGGCCGGGGTAAAGAACGGAGTACTGGCAGGCCTGGCGCACTTCGCATTTTAGGTACAAACTTACAAGTACCTCGGCCGACCGCGTCGACGTGGTTGGATTTAGTGGGTTGCCGCGCGCCGCTCACATTAGACGTCACGCAACGCAACGAGTGCGACCGCTCCGTATTCTCACGCGCCGTGTTTATACACTGTTCAAATTATATACCTAAACGCCTTTAACAACGAAAATGTATCATCACAAGTCTAATGCAAAGTATTGCTCAATTAACTGTGTGTCGAAAACGACTTGAAAATTTGATTTTATTTTATTTATATTACGAGAGCAACTTGAAAATTTGATTTTTTGTTTGTTGAGATATCTTAACGATTATGGTGTCAAATTAAAGATCTAGTTAAAAAACCATTTTATCTGTTTGAATCATGTAAATCGGTCCACGCGTTTAGGAAATAACTAAGAATCAGTATAGTAAAAATGTAAACAACCAGAATTTTTGTGGTATTTGTTCTACGAGCTCAAATAGTGGGATAGGATACTTATATGATAATTATTTATTATTAGGTACTGTGGTCAAGTAGGTAGATAGACGATGAATAAATATGTATTATAGTAGCAGTGGCAAGTCAACAACCCTAGCGCGCCACTCCGCGCCAGACAGTGACAGCGTTATGTGCTAGAAAAGAAAGGGAACGGTTAGGTTAATATCGCATTAGGCACTGAGTGCTTATGCGAGTTGAATTGCACTTTGTTGCTTAGTAGCAAGAGTCGCAAATTCAATAAATTGGTTTGACAAGTGAATGTTCTGTACGTTAGTACTATTCTTTATTCTGTGGTACTGGGGACCGGTTTAGTGGACTGACCCCGGCTGTCAGGCAACATTGTGGTGTTGCACAACCAGCTCGACTTAACGACTCAAGTAAATACCTATTATCCACCTATTCATTGATTTCTAAGATAGCGCAAATAGCTTAGTATTGTAGCACTGTACCTATTTGTTTATCTTTAGTATCGTTGTATAGGTATTACGTTATCGTGTAGTACAAATTGGATATTAAGTAATTGATTGGTTTTAAAGATAAGATAAAAGAGATATCATTGAGAAATTTCAGACCATTCAAGATAACAGACGATTTAACGAATGTGCACATTGGTTGTAAATTAATTGTCATTCATTTCCGATTAAATCGGTGACAAACCCAAGTGAAACCAGCTTTGAAGCATTGACTTATTAAAACAGGATTGCTATATACATAATATTAGGTACCTTAATTATCATTATGGCGATTAGGTATCAGAAAATAGAATTAAGTACATTGATTTACAAGTAATTACAAGGTTTGCTTGGTTCCAAAAAAAAAAACGCCAAGTGTATGACGGAAATGTATTATTACCGTGGTAGAAATCTAAGGTTACTTCTTCGTCTAAATATTATATTAAGTATAAAGGTTTTAACTTAATATACGCAGCTACTCGATAGCCCTTATTAAATTAGTTATCACTGTTTCACAACTACATCCGTCTATATGTATAGTGTGATTGACATGTAAAATATGTACTAAATGCACCTTAGGTACTTCACATTCTACACTCGTTATTTATAGAGACTGGCTGATAACAGCTCAGTGGTTGTTATCACTAACAAACAATAAAGACATAAACAGTACGCAGCCTCTGCACAGTTGTGTGCGCTCTATCTTAATTGCAGTGTCGTAACAAATATGATAATAATATGTAGACAACTCCAACAGCCAACAATGTTCTCATGTTTCGAATTAAATCGTTCTCAGTAGACCACCTACTGGCTAAGACGTGTTACACAATACTACATGATACATTACATCTAAGAAATATAAAGTACTTCTGAAGTGGGTGACTTACTGACTTATCTATAGAAAGCTATAAGACACAACGATATTATTTATATAAAGAACAGGTCAAATCCAATGTCAAGCGAACTCTGATTACCAATTGTTTACTAGTAACCTTACCTACTACGGCCTGAAAATATGCACAATGTCATTTAAATACCGCGCATATAAACGAGCACATAAACATAGTGTTTATAATACCGGTCATTGTTGTACCTTCTTTTAAAATAAGAGCATTGATGCAGTGGGCCATGAACAATAATGCATTAATCCAACGAGCTTGCCGTGGCCACATTCAGGTCACCGGATCACGACTTTAGAGAACTGTCGAGCAAGCAAACTGCCCAATAATTATTTCCGCATCATTCAAGCATGTTTATGATGTTTATTTTCAGATACCAAGATATTTTTCAAAAACCAGAGCAGGAGAAAAGATATCTTTGATCAAAACTAGAAACTTCTTCCATACAACGTTTTTAGTAATCAAATAGCTTATCCGCTGGCTTTACCATAACATACCAATAAAGAAACAAGATTATGGTATACTTAATTGGGACTGTTTGCAAATGAGATGCCATTATGATCACGTAGTTTTTGTATCGCAGTGAGTCACCACTGATTGACAGATTGAGAGACTGAATCAAAATATTGTATTGTTTATTACAGCCTGTTTACGTTTGTTGTCTTCATTGTTTACTAAATTAAACGTTATTGAGGCCAAAGCGAATGTTGGCCTCAATGAAGTATTGTACATCACAATAGAAATGTATCCTTCATCTTTATAACAGCAGCCATTACAAAGTCATTATATCATCGGGTAATGCGATCCGATATTTAATACAGACGGCCAAAGTACATAATCGCATCGGATTCCTACTAAGTTAACCGCTGGTCTGAATTACTAAGAATACAAGCTGCGCTCTGTAAAGTAAACGCAGCCTTCTTTGAAGTATATGTTTAATTTAATAGCTCTCTATGAAAAATACAGTGTTATTATCCAACAAACTCTGAACTCTATAACAAAGTTGCTCGTCTAAACTAACTCACACAGTTTTTAACCACACTTCAAGGCCTATGGGAGGCATGCGGAACATTGAACAAACCGCTCATATTATCCGGTTTTTGGACGTCAAAACTGTAAGTAACACATTTTAGTATGGAATAATACTACCATTCTACTGTACATTTATACTAGGCATATTACGTCAAAGTGAAAAATAAGTACAAGTAGTTAACTATTTGAAAGAAAATCATGCCACTCAGTCACTCCACTTTTCCAAATGTTGACGAAATCCATCACCAAATATGTCAATTTCATCGTCTCTAGAGAATAGTATGTTTCTTTGACATGACCTTTTCCTCACATGTATATTGTAGATATAGCTAGATATATTCACATTTTTCGCGTCCTTGCGGCTTTCATAGTGGAATGTGAGTGGGAAATAGCTGTCAAATTATGAGAAGAAGGTCCGCCCATGTCACAGTCGCCCGGAATCACACGATTCATCAGCATTTTTTATAACACGCGCTCATGTCACCGGTCATAATTATTATATTATACAATGGGTAACAGGATTTATAATAACATTCTAGAAAAACAGTCATGATTATTTGATTCCGAACTAGGCGGAGATTTTTTTGTGGTTACCAGAAACGTGATGACCAGATGACCAGACACAGATTAAATAATAGCGCTCATCACACTTTTTTCCTGCCTTAGGAGGCAGTGTCACAAATCGCCAGACCAACAGGCCAGCCAAATATCTAGGTAGTATAAGAGATTCTCAGTAAACGATACACGCCCGAACTCGGTTCTTAACATGTTGCATCCACTCATTCACTTAAACATTATTCTTTTTTATTTCTACAAGAAAGAAATCCGAAGTGGCCGCACAACAATGTGTATAAGTCCATCACATTCCTACAGATATATACTTTAGGCGGTTTATTCAACGAATTTAATTAGTCCAGGGGTTTCATTAGCAAGCGTGCTCGACCGTTACGTAATTACGATCGTCAACTGCAGACGGTGCCAAGCTGAGCCCGCCGTTGGTCCTAACACTCCTACTCTCACCATACCCGACTCCATTTATAGCCACCTATTTATAATACGCTGCCGGAATAGAAAAGAAAAAAACGAATATGCTACTCGATCGAATGAACAATTCATGTTGTGGTAAATGTGGTCATTAAAAGCAGTAGCGCGCAAGAAATCTTACATTTCTGCACATTGCTATCCATCAAAGCATTAGCTATATCATCAGTGCAATTACACTGATACATTTCCATAACATGAGCTTGCAATGTTTGGTAGACTATAAGTGTGCGTCAGGATGGCTGGACCATGAGAGATTTTGGAGGTTTGAGCAATACCAAACTTTTGTACCTATTTTATACTATTTGGTACCAGACATCAAAAATTTTGTACCTCGCTAAAAAGGGAAACCTATTACGAGGAAAGTGGCCAGCCATTCTGACTTCAGAATGGCTGGACCAAACCGGTTTCACCTAGTTGTAGGCGTTATAACTAGTTCATCTTTTCGTTAAAATATAGTACCTAATTGGTACCTGAACATATGTTTTTCTTATATTTTTTCGATAAGCCATAAATAAGTTACACCTACAAGAAGAATTCGCACTTACCCAGTTTTTCTACCCGACTGCGGCGAAGCCCAAAAGGAGTGTTATTTAAGCCAGTAGTGAAAATATATTGTGAAATTGCATGGAAAATCGAAATACAATCAAAATAGTAACAATTTTATTTTCCCATACAAACTGTTCCTACCTATCAAAAATTTAATGCGTGCGTTCCGAAGGGATAGGTAGTAGGTAGGTAGGTAGGAAGTGGGTAGGTAGTGGGTAGGTAGTGGGTAGGTAGTGGGTAGGTAGTGAGTAGGTATTGGGTAGGTAGTGGGTAGGTAGTGGGTAGGTAGTGGGTAGGTAGTGGGTAGGTAGTGGGTAGGTAGTGGGTAGGTAGTGGGTAGGTAGTGGGTAGGTAGTGGGTAGGTAGGGGGTAGGTAGTGGGTAGGTAGTGGGTAGGTAGTGGGTAGGTAGTGGGTAGGTAGTGGGTAGGTAGTGGGTAGGTAGTAGGTAGGTAGTAGGTAGATTATCGAAAATAAATCATAACACACATAAATAAGTGGAAATACCAACAGACTGCCATGCAGAGGGTATCGGGTTCAAATCCACGGCGCGCATCAATATATTTTCGGAGTTATGTGCGTATTGAATTGTTAATTGCCTCCGTGGTCCACTGGATAGTGTATGCGACTGCAGATCGGAGGTCCCGGGTTCGATTCCCGGGTCGGGCAAAATTGTTACTGAGTTTTTCCAAGTTCTCAGTAGCAGCACGAAGTCTGGTGATGTGCCCGGTAGTGGCAATAGGCTCGCCCCCTATTATGTGGGACCTAAAAATTCATTGCGAAATGTGGGTGTAATGTTACACCTCTGCTACCCCTTCGGGGATACACGCGTGAGTAGATGATTGATCATGAAATGATGAATTTTCAATTATTGCTTGTCCCGTACCTCGGAAAACATGTTAAGCTGTCGGTTCCGGTTGTCATGAAGATCTTTGACAGTCGTTACAGGGCGTCAGTACCTTCTAAAAAAACTGACACTAGTCTAACCTATGGAATATCGCTATGCCTTCGGGTTGCGGAGATCAGACAGGCAGTCGCTCTGTGGAAAAGCTAATATTCAGCCAAATCCGGTTCGACTAGGAAGCGGACCCTAGATTGAAACTGGGATAACGCTAAGAGAATGACCTGCCAACTACTACTACCTACCACCTACATAGTCGTCAAGTTTTCTTAAATGTAATTTCAATTTCTGAACGCACGCATAAAATTTTTGATAGGTAGGAACAGTTTGTATGGGAAAATAAAATTGTTACTATTTTGATTGTATTTCGATTTTCCATGCAATTTCACAATATATTTTCACTACTGGCTTAAATAACACTCCTTTTGGGCTTCGCCGCAGTCGGGTAGAAAAACCGGGCAAGTGCGAATTCTGCTTGTAGGTGTAACTTATTTACGGCTTATCGAAAAAATATAAGAAAAACATATGTTCAGGTACCAATTAGGTACTATATTTTAACGAAAAGATGAACTAGTTAAAACGCCTACAACTAGGTGACACCGGTTTGGTCCAGCCATTCTGAAGTCAGAATGGCTGGCCACTTTCCTCGTAATAGTTTTCCCTCTTTAGCGAGGTACAAAATGTTTGATGTCTGGTACCAAATAGTATAAAATAGGTACAAAAGTTTGGTATTGTTCAAACCTCCAAAATCTCTCATGGTCCAGCCATCCTGACGCACACGACTATAAAGTAATATTTTTGAAAAGCATCCCACTTGAAATTCGCAGACATTATTACGAAATCAGCAGAAGCTTTGAAATGAGCCTTCAAACAGAAACGTTCACCAAACAAGGCCATCAGTCATGGTTGGTCATGGTACTAAATAACGATAATAGCACGCAAGAAAGATAATAAATAAGAAATAATATTTAAATATATTCTTAGCAGATGTTAACACTCAGAAAGAAGGCGTGAACGACGATTAAAATAAATCATCAATAGAACTTATTTGCGTATTACGCCATGCTAGGTGTGATCACTATCTGCAGATTATGCCCGCCGAACTCCACTGATGTTAAATTCCTTGCATGGGTTATGCTTTAGTCAATATGTTCTTCTGCTCCAGCGTATATCCTAATCTTCCTAAGTTAAGCCCTAGGCTACCGTCGCAATAAAATCAGTATGCGCGCTCAGGAGTTTTCCAAACTATTTAAAGTAAAACCAAACAGTCCAAACATAAAAAAACGTGTCGTGTGGGTATTTAAGAATATGGTAATAATCAGTAGATTTAAAATAAACATTTGGTAAGTATTTTTTATACTCCACAATACTTGATCAGTCCTAACGGTTGTATTACTGTCACTGGACGGCGATTTGATTGACTCCACAACAATAAAAACTAGTATGTAGAGGTTCTTGGTTTCATAGTTACACGAAACCGATGCCGAAATACTTTCGTCGGTGTTGTAACAGGTTATTTCAACGGGGCCATCGTTGTGTTGGTATAAATAACAGTTAATTTCTCTGTCACGCTCCGTTAGATCGCGTCGCGTGCCCAGCAATGCTTCCTGGTTAGCTTTAGACAGATTCCATTGCATTTAACTATAGTTTGTGACTACACTGGCTAATTTCTAGCTAGTGGTATTTTGAACTATGAACGTAGCTTGATTTCGTGGCAAATTTTCATGGAAAAGAATATACAATTCTTATGTTACGAAGGAGAATGGGCTAGCTCGTTCTTACAATATTTGGCACTTGAAGCAGAAACGGTATTCTAGGTAAACTTGTCTATTTCGTATAACCTGTTTGGAAATAACGGTAAGGGAAGCCAGTATGTTTGGTGGACCGAACGAAGTGGTATCACGCCTCATGTCTTACTGGGCAGTTATAAAACAGGTCTAACTTGTGACAAATGTACCTTTTGAAGAATCTGTTTATGATAAATTTTACCGCGCATTTTGCAAGTGACATCCAAGTTATTTAAATGAAGAAGAAGCTAATATTCTGTCAATTTAGTTAGGTAGTCCCCTAGTAGACCTGAAAGCGAACCCGACCTCCATGGCGTTCGCTTTGAATGGAACCGAAATAATAACGCTAGGAAGCTGATGATGATGCAAGCTGTTTAAATTTCAATCCACTGTACTTCATCAACGGAACTGCAAAAACACAAGTTACTTAATAATGTTTATTGCTTATTATGAACGATCTGCGTTGTATCAACATGGATCCGCATCCAATGCATTAGCACCGTGATTACATATATACATGGAACATCACGTTACATCATAAAAGTACATTATTGCAGTTGCTAGTCGATCATTGAAAGCGAAAATAATGATGAATATATATTATACTATTATTTATGCTATGATGTTCGTTACTTGTGTAATAAATTATCTATAAATATTTAATAAATATTTAATTATCTATAATTATCTGCCGTGTGGTTGACGGCATAGAATACAAGTGTCACCACCCCCTATCTTTCCGTGGGTGTCGTAAGAGGCGACTAAGAGATAGCTGTTAGTTTGACCTTGTCGCCTGATTTCCTATACACTTAGGTAGTAACTTAGCAAGTTAGTTTATAGATAAGTAGGAAGTAGCAGTTAACTAAAACGGATTTTGCGATAGGGCCGAATTGGACCAGAGAATAACGCTGTAGTCAAAATAAGAATGTTCGGTCTGCGTTAATGTACGGATGCCTAAATATATACTATAATCAGAATAGCCGTGTGGTTGACGGCATAGAATACAGTGTCACCACCCCCTATCTTCCCGTGGGTGTCGTAAGAGGCGACTAAGGGATAACACGATGCAAATACCATCTTTGCGTAGAGACGGAAAACTCGACATCAAACCCTATACGACTGCCTCGTTGGTCTCGCGGCATAAATGTGCGCGTGGGATCGGGAGGTCCCGGGTTCGATTCCTGGGTCGGGCAGTGTTATTGGGTTTTTCTGTCACGAAATTCTCAGTAGCAGCACGGAGTCTGGAAATGTGCCCGGTACGGCAATAGTCTCGCCCCTTATTACGTGGGACTAAACTATATCTGTCGAAAAGTGGGTGTAGAAATACACCTCTGCCTACCCCTTCGGGGATAAAAGGCGTGACGATATGTATGTATGTATGTATAAATATTATAGATGAAGATCCGTCCTCGGCTTCGCCTATGTGGATAACGATTATCATGACAAAATGTCGCCTATGTGCTATTACGATTTACCAAAGTATATTACTGCAATGTTTCATCAACAGCTATTCGGTATTTTAAGTGTGAAAGAGTAAGAATCACCCATTTATCCTTACAAACTTTTGCGTTCATAACAGTAGTAGGATTTGCTACTAAGTAATTAAAATGGAGCTTCATCCGCACGGAATTCGAGTTTACTTCTTCGACAGATGAATGGAAAAACACCGGTGATGAGGTTATACCATTCTTGGACTTATTCGCTTATTCCATCCCATATGAGATTTCATCAAAATCGATCTAATGATTTAGTCGTAAAGCTGTACCAGACGTACCTACTGCATTATTTTCACATTTCATAGTAATTCTACACAAATGCGCTTTTTGATTATACACAGGAATATACATACTTTGGAGTTACTCTTCTATGAATGGCTAAATTATATAATTGTAGCCATTCATAGATACGTTTTAATACATACATAATGCGGTTACTATGAATGCAGGGCAAGTAACACACGGGCGGAAGAGGCGGTGGTGCGTGACCAACGACCGTGTGTCCTCGGCTTTGTTCCGCGAAATATAAAATAACGGGACTGATCCTACCATCGATCGATGCCTTATGTGCCTGTGATAAGTGATAATCCAAGTTTTGTAATAAACAATACACAACCAATCATGTAGGTACATGCACGTGAATCTTGTCAAATACAATATTTTTGTCGAATCTGCAATTAAGTAAAAATAGATACCTAGTACAAAGTAATTATCTTCAATCGATGTTTAATGTGCCTGTGATAATCCAACTTCTAAACTCCTTACCTACTCTAAAGTACACGAACATTTAAAGAAAATTCTGATTAAAAGAGAGTGATAGGTATTTTTTTTCCGGCCAGACTTTTTCTCAGAATCTTTCGATGTAATTTGTACGAGATTCATTGACTAGTCATTCGTATTTACAAACAATTTATTGCTCAAATATTTTATTGGCCAAATAAAGCAGTACCATCCAAAAATACTATGTCTACAATACGAATTCATTTGTGAAAACATTCCGTAACCTTCATGAATGCACTATAGCAATCGTTCTAGATATTTCTGTTTGTGAAAATATATACCTAACAGTCATTTATAATTTGTGTTGATAATTCAGTCAAGACTAGAAGAAGTATTAATACACATTAGTTATTTCATTAGGTGGGTCCACACAAACCGAGCAGCCTCGCGAAGCATTTTCCGCGCGAGGCTGCTCGGTCTGTGTGGACCCGCCTATTGAGAATGTCAGTATACGACTGTACAATTGACTGCTTTTTAAAAAAAGCTTCGGAAGTGTTTGCCAAAGAAATTTAATACTCGTAGATTCATAACCAAGCGATCTCAAAATACTCTTTAGAATCAAAAGCAACAAACACCTCATTGGCTTGTTGCTAAAAGAATATTAATTCAGCACGATTGTTAAGAAATTACAGAAGTCTATTAATGAAAGGGTATTGTCTGTGAAGGCTTCATTGTTTTACCGTAGCTACCAACAAACATAAGAATTATTTTGAAGTAGCTAATTGAGACGAAAACAAGATTGTTCTTAATGTAGCTATTTAACTAAGCAGATTCTTTAAATATTATGTTCCTAGGTCAATGACACGAAATAAAAAGAAATGTCAATGCCGTAATGAATGCATAAAAATGATGTGTTGGTTGTCGTTGTGAGTTGTTGAAGCCAAGATTTGTGTGGTAGTACCATAATTATTATTATTTTTTCAAAGACAACTCCTGCACTAGGACTAAATCCTGTGTCGCGGGGGACTTGACAAACATACAACTAACGGACACAATGAACACCCAGACTCGAAACAACAATTTAAGAATCACACAAAGTGTTGTCTCGTGTGGGGATCGAACCCACTTGCGCAACACTTGACCGCAGTGTCAAGCGGCGAGGCGGTCGCTTAAACCACTACGCCAACCGTGCAGTCAAGAAAAAAACGTGTCATGTCATTAAATATTTCATTAAATTATTACAAGGTTGGTAAAAATCTTATTTAAAGAATTGGCATTACTCTGATTATATGTATATAAAACTCAAGCTTGCGAGTATTTAGGTCGTCTGCAGTTTGGACGGTAAGCTATTTCCAATCTTCCCGTGCAACGGATTCCAACCTCGCGAGAGCGTTATAATGGTAATCATCTTATACGTATAGCTAGCTCATTTGCACCTTACATTACTCCACAGTTTATTACAGTTATACAGTTACAAGAAACAGGTAAGTGCCCCGTGCTTGAAGAATAATGTTTCACGGATTCATCTTGGATCTATAAAATATTGCTTTAATGGTGTAAAACTGTAAACTGTAGATACATCAATCGTCTTTCGTGTTAATGTACTATCTCGTTGTGATACCAGAAGTAGGCAAAATCAAAATCAACAGTTACATTATACATATTGTGACATCAGAAATATGTGACATATAAACAATTCATGCCAAAATCTGATGAGTATTGGAGTCACTCACATCTAATAAATTAAAACCTACTTAATATGATTAATTAATACCATTGCATCTTCAAATCGAGCAAGACAACAAGAGATCAATATTCATAATGTCAATCCATATCATAATGGCCATACATAAAAGTACAGGTGGTGCAGTATTGGCGACGCTTCTAATATTATGCAACACGGTATTCCAATGCCTTGATTTGTAAATGCCGTGCACTACATTATATTCTGAATAGGCAGTAAAGAAAATAACAATTGAAGTATGTATTTAAAGAAAACTGCGGCATGCACACAGAACAATAACATTTTATATACTTACTGCAACAAAGAAACGAAACGATTGGAGTGTTTATTATGAGTCTTTGTTCATTGCAACATTCATCGACAATCGGTTACATAAACAAACAGGAAACACTTGTTTTAGAGTAAAACACTTATTAGGAAATCTTATTAACAACTTCTCAACATGACATGGAAATGTATCGAGAAAAAGTGACGCAAATTGGACGCTAGTTCTTGATTGATTAAGCACAACTATAAATTATATTCCAAATTTTCTTCCTTCGATTTCTAACTGAAACCTTGGAAAATTGTAATTTATTATTCAGAATTTTCATCAATCACTTTCTTAGCTTAGGTTGTACTTGCTCGACGTCAAAGTTTTGGCTTACAAGTGTTGAAAGAAAGCCTTTTTCGGCTTTATACGCATTACTACGTAAATAAAACATCCATTTGAATAAAATTATAAACGTACCTATTATTTTTGTCGATGGCACTCAACGCCGGAGGCCTCATAGGTTGTTTGTGAAGGGCTTTTCGAGGTTACAAGAGCAACCTTATTTAGACGGTAAAAATCATCAAACGGAGTTATCATACTACTCTTATCTAACCTTTGTATCTACATATATATATTCAAACGTTTATGATGTTCACATTAGCTGTTATTCTATTGAACATAAATGTATGGAAAAATATTGAACGCTATATTCAAGTCCACTAATTTGCCTATATTTCTAGCTTCGGTTTTCTTCAGTAGGTAAACATGAAGTGTACTAGATAACTAGTTTGTCAGCTGCCTCCACTTTGTCAAACTGGTACCAGGGCAGATGGAAAGCGACTCACATGAATACCTTACGAGTGATTTCACTTCCATCTAGTCAGTGGGCGATTATTTCAAAAATGTTTAGAAAGTTAGATTTATAACTTAATTACTTACCTACACCAATTGTTTTAGAAAGAAAATGTCTAAAGTAGGGCCAAGGAAAACTAAATCCAGCTACAGGGAATTGCCATTCGCTTTGAACTGGCATTGAGCATATTTTACTATGCAAAGGAAGGGCACAACCTTCTTCATTACTGAGGTAAAATAAAATTATCTCATCCGTAGAGAAGCATTAAACTCGAGCCAGCGAACACAACAGTGCCAGATATCTACCAACAAAAATTTCAAGAGACAAACTCGCTTTCCCCGCTAGCCGCGGCTCCGGTCGCTCGCTTGATAAGTGGCCTAAGGGCTCCCCCCTCACTCCGGTGACCTACTTCCCGCCCTCGCCCTCGCGATCTTTGTGCTGCCACTTGCACAACTCGTTTGATATCAGCTGGATGATAATGTTGATTGGATCATACCACCTCTATTCTGAATTTGGATCGAATTGCGAAACTCTGACAGCCAGTTTGTTGAACTTGTATTATTGATTATTGTTAAGATTTATTCTGCTTGCCTTGTCCTACAGAGTCGTTTGTATAACTAACTCTTTTTGTGTCACGAATCATCTTGTCATCAATATACACCATAATTCTAAATCGTTTTTGCATCACCTTTTAGTTGAATAGATAGATCCAGATTGACAAAATTGCTTTCGTGAGTCATGAGATGATTTAAGTGTTAAACTACCCATGAGTATGCTGTTTGCCTGTCATGTTTTGTAAACATAAAGCATTATACCACATATTTACATAACCGTTCGTTACGTTGGTATATTCACAATACGTTTTTACAGATTTTAGATTGTTAATTTACCTAAATCTTTAGCTATTTCTTAGTCCCACGCCTTATGAAGGTCAACCTCTAATGGATCTTTACAGTAAATCTTTTTGCCATCTTCCGCTGAAATTATTTTGTAAGGTGTTTATTATTTGTCAAAATCTAATAAAATATATTGAAAGTCATTGAGACACGTAAAGACTGAAGAATTGCTTGCGTATTCATTTAACTATATCCTCCAATAAATAGGTGGATAGTTTTACCTTATATTTTCACTGTCGTAAAATATTTGTTGTAGCCAGAAGAACAAAATACTGAGTCACCTTAATAGTCAAACTTAAACAAAATATACAATGTGTACACACATAGTACCAACGTAAAAAATGATGCGTCAAATCACTAATGAGCTTGAGTGCGATCAATAAAACATCCGTCAAGGTCGACCAACCGAATCCTGAGTCAGCAATGTCAACAGTCAATTTCTATGAGCACGCAAGGTACGGTAAGTATATCTGACATACTACATAAATATGCCCAGCAAAACATTGTCACATCTAGATGCTGACTAATCCACTATAATGTGAAACAATCACAAAGAACAAAGACTGATAATGTTTCTATTGTTTACGTTGGTAAGGAAGAAAACCAAGAGACATGGAATATTTTCAATCATTGAAGTGATTTAGGAGCCAAGAATTCATAATTTTATACCAGCAGTCGTCAAGCAAGTTTCCAAGACAAGTTCTTAAATAAATATTTTTTGCTTTCAGACAGATCCGTAGTAATATATAAAAAAAATAATGAGCAACATACGACGACATCCGTCGTATTCTAAACTCACGGTATAGTAGTAGAAGGAGTATTACACAACGATTCTATAACAGTTGTCGTCGCCTAGGTGACGGTGACGTAACCGCCAACTAGGAATAAAATAGAGTTGATTAACAAACCGGTCCTCTCTGGCCACAGTTCAATTAAGAACAAATGACCTATTAATATTGACATTTATTTCAATTGATTTGACATCTCTTTGATGATGATTTGATGAACAAAGCATCGGTAATATATCCTAGCTATTTTGTTATATTTTAGTGGGCTGTGCCGACAAATATGGGCCAATTTGATATGTGGGACGCAGTGGGTCCGCGGCAAACTTTTTGATTTACGAAGACGTATTGAGATGTCATGGGACAGAGTTTGGTAGGGTTTGATAAATTGCTCTAATTTCGCATGAAATATATAAACCTCATTAATAAAAGTCAGGTTGTATAACACGAAGGTTACACCCCGCACAGAAAGTATTAAATGAGTGTTAAGGATAAATAATGTTTATAAAGTATTAACAAAAGAGGTAACAAACGCAATTTTATAAATATGAACTGGTGTAACCTATAAGATTGTAAGTGCTATCGTGAATAAAAACTAGTTTAACCAGGTTTTATCGAGTGTGTTAAAAAACTGGATTATCTACCATGAAAGAGCTTGAGTCGTTATCTGAACAAATTAATGCGTTTAAATACCACTTATTAGACTTCAGTATTTAGGGTCAATGTTTGTACACTGTAAGTGGAATCTAGTTTAGGCCAGAGGATTGAGTTATGAGCACAACCTTACATAATAACTGGACGCCCTTTTAATAAGGGTCCCTAAAATATATTCTTTTTATCTCGGACATCAAAGGGTTAACAGGTTATTTACTTCGGCACATTTAGGACACCAGACACATTTACGCGCCGACGCCGTTGCTAAAACATTGGCTTTGTAGATTTGCTTAAAGAATCACTTGGAATATTACGGGCACTTCAATGTGCCTGTTTGGGACCTAAAGGCATTACACCTGAATTTATTTATGTGGTCATAAATAAATCTGCTGATTATTATTAAGTAGGTGATTATAATTTAAAGGTACAAGGTAGCATTTGTCGGAGATAAAAGGATAAACAGTTCCAGAGAAACATATTTATTACAATAGAGTTAGGAGTTACTTGCCGAAATTGATCCTCACAACATGGAAGACTAGGTAAAGACTGGAACATGATAACGTTATCTTGCAAAACTAGATTGTGTTCATGTTTGATTTTAGTTGTATAATATATAATCAACGTGTCGAAGTAAAAGACACCTGCGTCCGACCCGGTCTTCAAAAGGCGTAGGTAATCTAAACAATTATCTTTCATGTGGCGTATAGTTGTGTTGAAGTTGGTCTGGCGTCTCTCACTCGGCGGGAGAGCGAATAGCGATGCAGTGGTATAAAGATATGTCGTCTATTTATAACTGACGAGTAATGCAGGCGTGCGGACGCATCACAGCGCAACTTGGCTTTTGTCGTCTCTCTTGATTTTGAATGTTCTGTGTCATGTACCTGCGTGTTATAATACAATACAACAGTATAAACAGATATGAACTTCAAAAACAACGGTCTATGTTACATTTCAATCTGAAGAAATATCTATGCGATACCTAGCCATTTTCGTCAATCCAAACAATTGCTAGGCAGTAACCAACTTGGTATTACAGAGACAATGTAGTTGATTATGTGTTTCCGTTATGTTAGCGAAGTTGCCAATTTCAATAACCGATTACGCAACATGTGAACGAAGTATTTATAGGTGTTTATTATTACAGAAGCCGTGGCGATTTCGGACTTTGGACTAATAAGGTGGAAAACGTAATGTTGAAGATGATGTGAACTGAACTAAATATATCTGAATTATGATATTAACAGATTATCACATTTATCACCAACGGTGAATTAAATTAATGTCAATTTACGATAGGTAGAGACAAGATGCAAGCAAGTAATAAACAAAAAAGGGCCCACTCAGGTTGTCAAAGTGTTTTGCATCACAAGGTCGGTGTAGATGAGGAATAAGAGAGGTGGCAGTAATCGAAAAAGAGTTTGTCTGTCCGCAGCAAATATGAACTATTATGTGAACATAAAAAAGCGTTTAGCGATTTGAAAGTTAATAATTTTTTTTTTTATTTAGATTAATAAGTAAGTACTTTTGTACATATTACAGTTCACACAACAGCAGGCGATAATGAGATATATTAGAGAAAAATATTCGGCTTGTATTGTGATACAGGCTATTATTATTGAGGGCAATAGCTAGTCTAATAAACACAGTGAAATGATCAACTGATGGGCCAGGATGCTGTGATACAGGTTGCTCTGATGCAAAAAGACTGACAAATCGACAAGTAACAACTTTTTATCAAGTCTAATGGAAAATAATAAATTGTAAACTTTTTTCAATTGCTAGTGTACTTGCTTATTATCAAAACTTATAGATCTATAGCATTGAACATGTGTCCTCCTCATCAAATTATGAGTAATATCATGCAATTTGTTTGACAACGTATTTAAGTATTTATTAAGATCTAAAGGAACGCAAAAATATGTATATAATGAGTATTATTGTTAACATACAATACAATTCTATGTTTCAATATTCTTTGATTATAATGTACTTATTGATTTACGGACTCTAATCGAAGCAGTAAACGACCTTTTTGGAATATACGACTTATTTTATAAAAATTAAATAAGCAACCAGTTTAATATAGTCTAAGGGCAGTCCCTTTCAATGATTGCATTGACCGCAAACGATTTCCAGTCGTCGCGTCTGTTGAGGGGCTCCATGTTTTACCTCAAAGACTTGCATTAGATCTTGTCTCTTTATCAAATTTCATTGGAAACACCACAGAAACAGTTATCTCGATTTATTTATGTAGAGTTACCAAAAAGACTAAAATATATAAGTGTAGAAAACAAAAATTACTGAAACAGCTGGAATTGAGTAGGTTCAGCCTCTTTTTGTAATTACCTAATGAAAATTTATTTTATATATATAATTTATAACAGAAACAATATAAAAATAATATATCGCATTACTCGTATACCTACTTCATGTGTAATTAGCACATTTTCATTGCGTAAATTAAAGTTTTTTTTTTGGTTTATGTACCTTTTAGGATAGATATACTTAGTTAAATGTAGCTACTTAGCTCAGAAATCAGAATATCAATATTTTAAAGATTGAAAAAGGTTTACTTACTTAGTTTGTTTTTGTTCTTTTTATATATATTGAGATAATACTAAGACAATCACATTTAATATTCACCAAGAAAGGATTGGAAGAGAACATGGGACAAGTCAATTGGAATAATTTATATCCAAATTCGAATTTTTTCGTTCAAGAAAAGGCCGATACCCGTAAAACCGTTCCAAGTCTAATAATGATTTTTTTCTTGGTCCAAAAACTGATTGGGCCGAGTCGACACAGCGATGCGTACGGTCGGTGCATCGAACGCGGTGAGAGCGGGGTCGTTGAACCTCCTGCCATGTGCATTTCGTTTTGTACAATTTTGTACCTAATTACAATATAAATGCTAATGAGTGATAATGGTTGAATAGTTTTTATGTAGAACAATAGGCACAACATTTATAGCCGTCGAGGTCGCGCAAATGTTGCAAGTTATTGATCGTTATTCCATACAAAACTACCAGGTACGAGGACAAAAGGTATTTTGAAATAAAAACTCATTTATATTAAGATTCCCACTTGTATTCGTGTTACAAAAACACTGATGGTATTCGAAACGAACAACTAAATAAGAAAGTTTGCTTGTTATGTCTGAATCGGCGGTTCGTCAGTTCCGCCTTAAAAAAATGGACAAGTGCAACATTCTTGGTATTGTATTGTTTTTTTATAGGCTTGTTGTTTCTTTTCTTACGTTTCGATTTTTGCAGCGGTCAAATTTGATTCGACTTTAGTTATCACTATTTTCTTAATAACATTTAAAGCCTAGGAGACAGATGCTTGCAGTAGTTGCAGTGCAGGTTAAAAAAAGCAGACGACGAAGCCAGGAACTCTGTCGACGATACCACCTTTTTTGGTGTCAAGTTGATATTCATGTCTGTCTTATTAGGGGGCGCAGTATGGTAACTAATCGTTAGGACACTTATTCAGGTGGCCTGGACTGGCAGCAGAACAAGAGGCTGGCAGAGGTATTACGGCGGAAATTGATCTACACGCTGAATTCCAGACTTGCAGTAGCCATTAACATTTGTTTATCGTTTGAACATTACACTCAATTCACTCTCAGGGACAGTAGAAGCCATTGTGGTATCCGCTTTCGACCTCCAAAATCGTATGAACGTTCTTCAAACTTACATTGATAATTTGATGTACAATATCTTTCGTAAAGTCAAATTATGAGAATTTCGTTTAATGCGACTTAACTGTGTCAAAGAAATGTTCTTTGAAGTGATATTTTAACATTGTATATTGTACGGCCGTGGCTTTACCCGCTTCGTTGGGAATCGGTCATTGAGGCCAAAATAGACAGGATTGCTTATCGTGTTAGCTAATGTTCTGGTCGCCCAAAAGTCTGAAGTATAAGCTACATTACTTACAGCAAAGTTTGATTAAAATCCGTTCTGTAGCTTTTGCGGGGACGGGTAATAAACATCAATACCTTGACAATATACACGTATTAGGTATATCCTATTCGTCTGTTTAATAAAAGACAAATAACAATTTGTTACGTTAAAATAAACATAATAAATACTTAATATGTATAGTTTACTAATAAAGAAACCATGTAAATGACAAACAATGTTTTCAAACTTATCGCACAAAGATAAATAATATTAGTGTAATCTTCATATACTGTAAGGTACTTAGTGTGTGTATTGCGTGACGCGCTAGAGGTCAGACAAGCAGTAATTAAGTGCATGACTTTAGCATTATTTATAATGTCACATTGTGTATTGTTTATTGATACATTTTAAGTATAGTTTCAAATTTTTAAACGGTGTTTGCTCTTTTTAGTAACCGAAAATAAAATAATCACCAAAACGGGTAAATTATAGGAATAACAACAATAAATCATTGATTAAATTCACTGTCAGAATTCGAGTCTACATACATACATACATAGACTCACGCCTGTTTCCCCAAAGGGGTAGGCAGAGGCATATTAAACGCCCACTTTTCGCCAGTGTTTTGATCCCACGTAATAGGTGGCGAGCCTATTGCCGCTTATCGGGATATTTTGTTTGCCAGAGCCTCGTCCGTTGATCGGCAGGTGCACCACTTGCAGGTGAGGTTGGCTTGGGACCCTAAGTTCTTGGTGGGAAACCTATGCACCCGAGTCTACTTTCCTCTTAAATTCTTTTTTATCGGTTTATTCTAGATTACGGTACAAACCCATTAAAACTTGATTCGTCTGTTTCATGTGACTTTAGTGTTACACGAAAATGGTCAATCTATCTTTATCTTTACATATTATAATATATAAAATGAAGTCCCCGCCGCATCCTGTCTAGCCTGTATGAACGTGATAAAGTCAAAAACCATCCAACGATTTTTTGTACTGTTTTTACCAATAGATGGAGTGATTCCTGAAGAAGGTTAAGTTATATAATTATTTTATCTATTTAATATGTGAAGAAATTTACAAGCAAGTTAGAAAAATTACGTCAAAATAATAGAAACAAAGAACAAATACCTTTTTGTGTCAGTCTTTTTTTCTTATGTGCAGATGTAAGTAGTTGCTCATTTATAGATCTGCTAGAGCAAGAAATTCTTAGGTGCTGATCTACCTATAGGCAACTTGCCTGGGTCCAGCCCGGACCACATTTAAAAGCCAACATTAAAATAAGAAAGTAAAAGAGTGGTCTTTTAAGTTTCCATTTATCATTCTCCTATTTCTTTACCTAGATAGATAAGTCGAGAAGCTTTTCGTTCTTCTGATCTCTGAATCTGTTACAGATGCAATGATAAGGAAGAACGAAAATTTAATAGCGTAGTTTTATAATCTCCAGTTCATCAACTGCAGATTGATGTCAGTCACTTTTAATAGATACATATTACAGGTAAACAAATAAAATTTTGGCATCTCCAATGACAGGCCACTGAGACCGCCAAGCCATTGTGGAGGCTTATATCCAGCGACAGTGTTCTATGGCAGGCTTATGATGATGATGATGATGGTGATAATGATGATGATATGTATATTTATTTAAAAATGATAGAATAAAATCTTTAAAAATAATAACATCTCGGTGGACCAAGTAGGTGCATTGTACTTTCTTGATTCCTAATAAGAATGGCAGCAATGCTAGATCGAGAAATCTAGATAGGTAGGTACTGCTAAAGCTCGGCATTGGGATACGATTCTGTAGAATACATATAGAAGTCGAAATACATATCTAAGAAATCTTTGTCGATAACCGCTTTAGTCAGTCACCTTCAATGCATCTAGATATCTATACCTACATCTATGTATACTACTTTTAAATAAAACTGAAGTGTCTGTCTGTGATTCCGGTTTTTATCTGTATGTCCACAGATATGAGAAGTATCAGATGTAACCCACGGCACAGTTGCGTGCGGCCACTAAAGCAAATACAAAATTGAAAAGCGAATACAAACTCGTCTCAGTGCGCTACGAAGCATCGTACAGTTCACGCGTCACGATCACGTCAACTTTTAAATTCTCAAAATGCCGTCTTGTGTTCTTTAAACACTGTAAAAGTTGTTCCTAAAAACAAAAACAGGAAAATGGAATATCTTTTCACAGGTAACTATTGATAATTTGACTGTTTCCTAATTTAATTTCGATAAAATTCGTATTTGTGCAAGAAATATGTAAGTGTTGCCAGTTTTTGTCGACGCCGTTCTGCCTGAATTAGGGAAAATGCACTTGTCAATTGATTATGTGATAATGATTGTCATGTTAATGAAAAATACATTACCGTATTATAAAAGTATACTGTAGATATATCTTCTTTCTCATAAATATAGTAATAGAATTTCAATTTCCATTAGTATATACCTTACATAATATTGTTTTGAGTTCGATCCCCAAACGATCCAAATATTCGTGTACACCCTGCTACTCGTCAAGCTTATAAACTTTGACCTTTGCACCGTTCTTATGGCGTAAAGAATAAGTATCAAAATCGTACAGCAAATGTTTAGCTTGACTTGGCGCCGTGTGTACATACATACTTATGGCGTAGGGAATAAGTATCAAAATCGTACAGCAACTGTTTAGCTTGACTTGGCGCCCTGTGTACATACATACTAATGGCGTAGGGAATAAGTATCAAAATCGTACAGCAACTGTTTAGCTTGACTTGGTGCCGTGTGTACATACATACTTATGGCGTAGGGAATAAGTATCAAAATCGTACAGCAACTGTTTAGCTTGACTTGGTGCCGTGTGTACATACATACTATTTATTTCTCAACTAATCGACGCCAGCGGCTTCGCACGCACATATTTTCTTATTTCTCGTTTTGCCCGATCCCGTGGGAATTTCGAGAAATCCCGTCTTGGTGGGGTGCACCAAGACGGGATTTCTCGGTACGGTTCCCAAGAAACATACATGCTAAATTTCAGCTTCATGCGCCGAGTAGTTTCGGCTGTAGCTTGTCTGTCAGTCAGTCAGTAACGCAAGGATTTTATATATACAGATTTACGAAGTAGTTAAAACTTAACTCGGTACCTACATTTAAGAAATGTATTTATAAAAGTATTAATTAAATCCATGGTAAATTCTTCAAAACCGCAAATGAATATAAGAATATTACATAACTATATGCAAAATACTGGGAGATTATTCATAATCTGGCAACTTTTCACACACATAGACGCGCGTGTCCGTACAGTGCCAGTCGCCATAGGTCACGCACACATAGCTGTCAACGTGCCACGCTTAGTTGGACGAATACGCTACATCTGATTCTTGTTAATAAATCTATGCCGTATGTCTTTGTTTACCCGGGGCAATCTCCGGAATGGCTGAACTGATTTTAATAGGACTTTCACTGAAAGATAGAGGTCTTTGTATGGCTACATATGATAAGGCTGGAATTTGACATGGGAAGTGGCGCTGTGCGGGCGCGGGTGAAACAGCGAGCCAGTAGCTAGGTATTATTTTGAAATAAGAAGGCGTAGCTCGATTAACTCGTGCGTTTGATAAAATTTAAACCTAGTTGCATAGAAATCTTGTTAGGGTTTTCTACACCTTGAGACAATGAGGTAGGCATACCTACCTTTCTTCCTGCAAGTTTTATAAGACTAGGCAGGTACCTATAAGGGAATTAGTTTCTCAAGAGAAGTTCAATGATCTTAGTGACATATCTCATAAAAATATAGATAGGTACCTACTAAGTAGGTGGCATGTAATTTATAGACAAACAAATTTCCTAATATGGGCATAAGTACCTACCTACGTACGTCCATAAACCTACATAGGTATACGTAGGTATGTGGCAGATATAACCCTGTAATGTGTACGAGCCCGGCCTTTAATATTCCAGGGTTTTCTCTAGTCCCAAGCTTCGAGAGCCCTTTCCAACACAGTCCCGAGCTCGGGAGCGGGAGCCCTTTCTTACTACCCGCTCTCCCTTCACACCCCCGCTTATAGGGCAAGATGTACGGACCTAAGTAGGTATAGCAATCGTTATACATTAACTTCGAATGACGATATTTTATTTATTTTAACGCCCAAGTGTCGGTAATTCAGAAGGTCAATAATAAAAAATATGTACCTACTTACAGAAAAAAGCAAGCAGCAATCACAGAAAAACAATAAATTTCTTGGCATTGATTCTCGTGTTTTATGGCATTGATAACATCTTCTGAAGTTGGCCATGAAAAGCAATAAGATTATGGAAAGTAGCCAATGAAGTATCTAAGTAGATACAATAGGTATGAAAATCCGCGCGCCGGCTACTACTTTGCAAGGTACTTCGAACAAAGTAGACAGTGAGAAATTAGTAAAAATATGAATTAAACTCGACTTTAATTTATTTAAATATACGATTATACACATAGTTTTACCTGAAGCTCCTTGTTCTTGTTATCTTTGAGCGATGCTGCTCTGATAACACCAGCTTTCCATCCCCATTCGGAAACTTTATTCACGTTAATTTTTGTCACACCACTCACAGCGAGAAATCGTTTGCCAACTAAATCTTCACGGTACTTATAAGCCATAACGAACTACACAATCACATTATTCACATTAAAACTACACAAACGTCAAGAAACTCAGCGTAAAAACGCACTACACGTCACACTCTTCGTTGAGCGAAGGGAAACTACGTGGAAAACATAAGAAACGTTTCTGCGGAACGTATCTAGAACGCGACTGTTTTCAAAATGATCCTCATTGTATGCTGTTTGTAACTTTGAGCTACCTTCGCTGTTTGGTACGACTATAATGGAACTGGTTATATAGCTACAAAAATAGAAAGGCCACTAGAGTCTGGTATAATAGCATCTGTTTGCGTACATTTCAAATTGTTCGGGTAATAGGCTCATTTTACAACGACGTAAATGTTACGTTTAAGTTTCGATGGTAGCCAATAGATGGCAGTGTTTTAATAAGTTATTTGAAAAAAAAAATTAAACAATAAACCTGGTTTGCCTCGCTAATTAAATATACTTTAACATTAAAAAATATAAAAAATTTATATTTTTTGAACTCAAAAGATCGCTGTAAGTAGCACAGATACTTTTATGCATTTACTATCAGGTCAATGTAGAGGTCTTCAGGGCTATAAAATATGTTTTGAAAGATATTAAAGTTTCATTCCATTTATGAAAAATGCGAATACAATAAATAAATAACCTTGCTCATTGAAATCTTTTTGTAAGTGGTCAGTGGTCATGATGATTTATAATAGTTGTTTATCTATTACGCGATAGATGTCACAGCTAACATAAAGAAAATGTTCTATCGTTCTGGTTCTAGAATAACTTCGTTACAGAATTACTAAGTAACTTGGTAGCTGTTTTCAGAAATCACATAATTTTTTTAAATACAAAAATATCCGTCAATAAAATATGTTATTTTGGAACGCTGTCTTCTTGTAGCCATATTGATTTGTAGGGTCACGTGATGAAAACAACTGTCATTTCAATATCATCTCATCATGGCGTATTAGACTTTTCGTGAAACGGTTGTGTTTTGCTATGTATTCTATTGTGATTATTTGAGTGAATTTTCTTATGTGACTGTTAATATGATATCGTCGATAATTTCTCGACTGGTTATGTAAGTATATTTATTTTAATCTTATTCTTTACATGCACTACTACACCATTAGAATTATTTTTGCAAATCCTTTGTTTGAAATGAAAATAATAATATTTTTAAACTTGTAATTATTTTACTGATCGGTTATTCTTATTCTCATCTATTAATATTTAAGAAATGCAGTTGTCTCATTTTTCTTTTTACGTTTACAACTAAATATCGAACATATTGCTGTTTTATAAAACCTCATAATTTGTTACGAACTTACGATCAAAATTAAATCATCCAACGGCTGATCGTAATTTCTTTATACATGTATTTTCTGCTTTTTTTTTTTTATTTCTGTCTATATTTTGTCTTTTTGAAAAGTTTGCTCTCACACTACTTAAATATTCCCATGTATGTATCACGGGCGAATACACAAACACCCTAAGTAACGAATCTATAGCAGTCATTTATGCAGTTTCTATGAATTCATTTCTACAGACTACTGACATGTAAGATGCATTAATGAAACATCTAATGTCACAGGTCACAGTCTGCAAATTTTATCTCAATCATCTTAGACCATTGAACCCTTCAGAAAGTCATTTTACTTTATGATACCTCAACATTGTCAATGAGTTTGACCTCTAATACTTATTTGCTTGCAATGGCAATCCCATGTTTCCTCAGTACCAGTAAACTGCTAGACTTGTTCTGTTATTACTATTTCTATTACTTAATTTATTAGTTAGGGTACCTAGTCAAAGTCAAACATAGTGTGTGAAAAAGAAATAGAAACATTCATCACCATGGATTGTGTCCATAGAAACCAATATTATGCTATGATTGTTTTAATTTGTGTAGTTTAATATAATTATTATGAGCACCAATTTTGATATATTCTATGGCACAATCTGTTTTCAACACTGCTGCAGAATATAATTATTAATCAATATAAGAATTTGTTGCTGTGACTAATTACAACACAATGGATGGGCAATACTTTCTAAGCATTCTGTATGATTAGAAAGTTATATCTTTAGACAGATTGATTAAAGTTATCTATTTATTTCATACACACACACACAGCACTTCAATATAATAACAAGATAAGTTGTGTAGATGAAACAGTTTTCTATAAATAATAAAACATATACACTATAATAGTCTGTGTGGTGACAGATTAAGAATACGGAATGTCACCACCCCATCTCATTCCATGGGTGTTGTAAGAGCCGACAGAGGGAGCATATTATGCAGAGAACAGTACCGTAAGAGAAGGTACACTTGATACAAACTCTATATCAACCTGTTTGGCCAGCGTGGTATAGTAGGCCAATTCCTCCTTTCAAAGGAGGCGCCTAGTCCTTGCCTTTAACAGTCCACTGGTACTGTTAAAGGCTGACGATGATACACTATAATATGATTCTTACTTGGAATATAATATTGGGTAATTTACATTAATATTGTCATTTGCATTATAAATAAGTGCTTTTCTAGATATTTTACTGTAATGTGTTGTGGTTATTTGATGGAGATTGTAGGACTCCTGTTACCATTTGAAGCAGGTGAGGTGTGGCAGGAAGGTAGGCTCCAATCAGTATGATAAAGGATTTCTAGTCCTAAACAGAATTGCACTAGAAAGATGATGACAATTGAAGGACACCTGTATTTATTAGAATACACACAATATTCATTACCATACATAATACTATTGTTTCTAGTATTCTCTCTGTCTTCTTTGTATTATAGTAATCTTTCATAAAATTAACAAATAGAAATAACAATGTGTGGACTTAGCTGTTGGCAATATGCAGGATGTAGAAATTGAACTTCGTTATCTTGATTATCACTAAGTGGATGTAATGCATTTTTATACAACTTATACAAAATATGATGCCTTGAAATAATTTTAAATTGACATATCTGGATACGGAAAAGTTGATGGTTTCCAATCTCTTAAATTAATGAGAAGGTTTGTCTTAAAACATTACAAATGCATTATTACTTGTCTGGTGATGTGCCCGGTAATGGCAATGGGCTCGCCCCCTATTACGTGGGACCTAAAAATTCATTGCGAAATGTGGGTGTAATATTACACCTCTGCCTACCCCTTCGGGGATACAGGCGTGGGACTATGGGACTATTACTTGACTGACAGTCCACCACCCAGCCTGGTTAGAGAATCCTAGTTGGAGAAAGACCTCCACATGCATATTGTATTGTCAATTATCACTTGTCCCATGCCCCCGAGAGCATGTTAAGCTGTCAGTCTTGGCTGTCATGAAGATCTTTTACAGTTGGTATAGGGCGTCAGTACCTCTAAATAAACTGACACTAGTCTAAGCCTTGGAATATCGCTATCCCTTCGGGTTGCGGAGGTCAGATAGGCAGTAACTCTGTTTAAAAGCTAATATTTAGCCAAAATCCGGTTAGACTAGTAAGCGGACCCCAGGTTTAAACTGGGATAACGTTGGGAGGATGATGACAAATGCATTATTACTTACTTTAAAAATCAGAACTTCAGCATGGCATCCACTTTCTGGAAAGTCAGGGAAGCTCTAGGTGGTCAGGGAATGACTGTGAAATTTACGGGCTAGCTGGAAAGTCAGGAAATATTTAAAATGAGCGAAATATTGTTATTCATGCTCTAGTCAAACCGGTCTTCAGAGGATTTGGACGATTGCCACGTTTTGTATAAGGCTTTCGTCATTCTTATAAATTAGCCTGTGACTCTCCTTATAGGATCCACTAGTGTAAACTACATGGTTGCCATTCCCAATGAACCAGGATCTGCTGATCTCCTATGCGAGCCACCCTCTAAGCCAGGAAATCCAACAAAATGGTTGGCATTGGTTGTGGATGAAAACAACCGTTTTCCACCACTCGTTTGACATTGTTAAGCGATTTTCCTGGTTAGGTTTTCCAGTTGTCTACCACCAACATTGTAGCCCTGACCCACCGTTGACACTGTTTCGCCCCGTCCTGGCCATGTTTTACTTAAGTGATATGACGGTTACGCCTTTTACGGTAGCTTCTGCCTTCTGACCTCCCAACGCAAGGGAATGGCTTGCATCAGAACATCGGGTACTATTCTGCAGTTGCACTGACTTGCAAATAAGGCTCCGGCTGTAAAGACTTTGCTAATACCCAACTATATAAGCAAGCTATATGGTATACTGCCTAATTTCATAATAGATTAACATTATAACTTCTTTCTCACTTTTCTGAATAGATTAGGTCAGAGAAATTTGTCAAAATGACCAGGGAAAGTTATTCAGCTAATCTGCCTAAAAATAAACTTCAGAATCTATTGTGATCACTTTTCTAAACACAAGTAATAGATTGTACATTCTTTGTAATTGTTGATTAGTTCTCACAAGCCGCAACTATAGTTCACTCTGGCAAACTTCCAGTTCTCTTGATTTTGGGATCGGCTAGCCAGCCATCCTAAAATTTGGCAACACTGTGGGCTCGTGCGCCTTTTATCATTATTTTCACCTTCAGACGTAAACGAGAATTCTAATAGAACAGTAGTATTGTAAAGTATCTTATTTCGTCTATTATAAATTCCAATTAGCGCAACGTAGTTAGCGTCGTCGGTCAAGTCATTTGTACGACGAGAGTTATTTTGTGACTAAAAGCGTGTTGAACAAAGAAACCAAGTTGAGCTGCGTTGCGGAATTCGTCACTAGGGTATCCCGGTGCACTGCCGGGTGCTATTTTCGGCAAAGCTCGGGCGTTCGCCTCTGATGTGCAGTGAAGAGAAGGTTTAGTCTGTGGCGTTCACGGCTTGCGTCCGCGTCGTCGTTCTATGCAATACATACAAGTGAAGTGCGTTGACACTTAACCGTAGAGTGATTCATTTATCGACATTCGGTCTTAGTAAAGAGTTATTAGTGTCTGTTGCGAGTGCGCTCAATCTGCTCGGCGCTGTCAGGAGGTCGTACACCTTGACTGCGCCACGTTATGTGCTTATTAAGAGCGCTTGTCTTGCCTTTTTAGGAACAGTCTCGGCTGAATTACGTGTACCTTTACCTAGTTTTGCTGGTGACATATTTTTGTATATTTTTTATGTCTTCGCGTACTAAAATCGATATAAGAATAACTATATATTACGAAGATCATGTAGTTGTGATTTATATTTAACTAATGGTATGTAAATATTATATTAACATTGATGTAAGATCTGTTGATAAATATAGTGATGAGTTTTACCCTGTGTTTATTTTCGAATGTATGATGTGTTTGAAATATAATACTGCTGAATAGCGCTTGAGAGAACAAAATCCTTTGACAACAGGATCCCGTTCCCCTTACCTATTTAGTGACGTGTACGAAGCAACGTCAAGTTAATTACATAAATTAACATCCAAGTCTGCTGGATAAAATGAAGAGTAGGTACTGTGTAACTGGGTTGCTTTCCCAAAATAACTGGCATAATTACCGACTTGCCGGCCCACGACCGTATGTCAATAAAAAAATATAATTTCACCGATGATGTATGATAGAATTTAATGTAGAGTTTAAATAGTGATTAGGTAGATATGTATACTTGCGTACCATAATCCAATTACACTAACAAATATAAAAGCATTTTTAATACCTATAACATTTCCGTGTGTTATTATTACTAGTGATCGGATAATCGGATGCATATTCACCTAAAGTTCATTTTTGGCTAGGATATTATGGAAGCGGCTTCTTAAAACATATTTTTTTAAATAAAAATCCCGGGATTCCAGAAAATTCGGGAATGTGAAACTACTCTGTAAAATAAAAATATATGTTTTAAGAAGCCGCTTCCATAATATCCTAGCCAAAAATGAAATTTAGGTAAATATGCATCCGATTATCCGATCACTAGTTATTACTTATTAGTATTACAGTAAATCTTTCCTGTTATTGATATTGATTTTACTTCGAAACGGAGACTCTGTTTATGCCTATAGAATGTCATCTACAACTTTATCATCATAATATGTAGGTAGATAAAGCGAAACCAAGGATTATGCCATATTTAGGCTTGACATTTAGGTATTTCTGATGGCGTCGTGAACCATGAAGTACAAAGCTATATTTGGTCATGTTTGGGACAAAGATTTTTTTATGAAACATGTTAGTTTGGTCTTTGTAACTTTAAAGGCAGTGCCTCTATAATCAGAGCAACGTTTTCAACAATGGCAAAGTAATTTGAAATTATAATTAACTAATGGCACGCTTGACCGATTCCTACAATAGTTACAATACACAGGAAGTTTACATGCTTTTACGCGAACTTGTGCGTTCTGTTTGTATCGATAAGACAAATGTAATAAGTACGTCGCAATGATAATTTACTTTGTGTGATAGATGACGTACAAAATGTAGTAAATTGCGCATCAGCACATTAGCTGCGTAAGCATTGATACACTTTCAAATAGACCAGATGACTACTATTGCGTTATAGTATCATGACACATTTTCACTAAAATCTACTGCAGAAGACTGCTATTAGTCACCTACACTACAGATACTATCAATTGAGCTCCATGTGCCTATTTCGGACAGATAATATTTTACAGACGTCACGCTCTGGATTTTAATGAGAGAAAAATATTAGGAATACCTAAAGCACAAATAATAAAGCATGTCGATGCAGCAATGCACCAGACGTAGGGATCATGTTTGATAGTGATACAAGTTTTAAACCAAATTGTAGCAACATAAATACCAGCTATCATGCGTTCAATCATAACCTAAGTCAGCCACGCTTAGCTGCCTGTTACATCGACCCTGAAGAATGAAGCGAAGCGATGCGCACGCTCCTTTTATAGTCTACCAAATAGCTGTACTCGTCCGTATAGAAAGGATCAACCGATTCATTATCGGTATAACAGGATGCATTCCAATAAAACGTGATTTGAATGTGGGATACTAGTAACCGGTTCCGATAAGTAAACCGTAGGGCGATCTCAACTCGGTTCTTAGAGATGACAGTAAAAAAATAAACACCGCCGTGGTATATCTCATTAAAAACCCCATTAACAGGTAATGCACCACAAGACAAAAGATCAGAATTATAATCGACAATACAAAGTACTTGGAACGTAGCTTCATAATAATAGACACCTGATCGAACGAAACCTGCAGGGCGTAATTTGTTTGCTTAGTGTTGATGCAACTTCGTGTATAAATTAGCCTTGCAATCTTGCGATAGGGTAGTAACGTATGTTTCTGTGCAGCTGAGTGATTATAAACTTTAAAATTACGCGTATTGCATTGTATTGTCGGTGTAAACTTGTTTTAAAGCGTATTGCCAGCTCTGGTACTGAATTTCAACTGATGTAACAAAGGTTTCTTTACTACGCGTGAGATTTTCATTCGGATGCACCATTCTGTATCAGAGGTTCTTGACCCATATGCGCGCCGAGATTATTTTTAAAACTATTATGAACTATAATTTTCCTTCACGTCTTGTTTAGCCCCAGATTTATGAGCATTACTCATAAATCTGGGGCTACTTGCTACATTTAAAACTTCGTTTGGCTTATGTATTGCTAATCCTATTCGTTCCACGTTGGTGTTTAATAAAGTGATTACACCCTACTGAGCATTGAAGCATAAGGTTTATTTGGCTGTTTCAACATTAAGGAAATCGATAGACCCAACGGTTTTCATAGTTGATTGAATTTAACGCATCATTTGTTCAATGACGTTGCGTTACATATTGTAGTGAATAATCATTGACCGATTAAATCCTTTATTGATACTATGTTTTTTTTTACTTAATATAATGCAATTGCAAAATGTAAATCGAATTTGAGCTGTCCAGTTTGACATCTTTTTGCAAAACTTGGCCTAAAGATGTTGAATACTGAATGTATATCTATCGCAATCATATTCTTGACATTTAATATAACTTGATTAGTAAATGCATCTTTGTGTTTAATCCCAAGAACATCCACTAAAATACTTTTTAAAACAAACATGCCTATTTTATTTATCACTGCATTCGAAGCGAGAATTTTAGTTTAGTGATTCAACTCACCGTTAAGGGATAGATCCCGATTATAGATGCTTTGCAACTGCTACCGATTTAACCCAAATGGGTCGAGTTTCTTGCCTATTTATTTTCGGATATTATTAGACAGTTGTGAAACCGAACCATGTGCGAGTGCGTGTGCGTTCGTTTCGCACGCATGATGATCTAGTTTTTTTCACATTAAGTGGAACACTTCGCGTGATATGAAACAGATACAATCCTTCTGTATATCTGACTTTAAAATAATGAGACTATAATTTGGAGTTGGCACAATATCTATAACAGGTGGAATTGTGTACCAAGTCATCTTTAGCATTCAATATTCTTGCTTTCTTTTACCAGTAAAACCGATTTCAATGTTCGGACTTCTAGAGTCGGACTCTGGGAAGTCCGAACTTTGAAATCGGTTTGAGTCTATCACGAACTTTTTGCAGTACACGTTTATACAAAAATATTGTGTCCAAAAAACATTCAATTAGAAATACATGTATAGTAACTAAAAAGTGTAAAAAAAAATACTTAACAAAAAATTTACAAATAAAGTAGGTATCGATGAAAGCATATTGATGTTCAGCCCGTTACCGTTACCGTTGTCAGCTTTATGCAAATTTGTGAACAACAATAGGCTGCCAGATGTTTGATCTAAATCTCTCAAAAAGGTAAATTCAAAATAATAAACGACATTCCAAGGATTATTTCTGTCATTTTTTGCATAATGATTAAGATCGATCCTTTATTGGTAACTTGCTTCTTGTCTCCCACGGTGGATGTAATTTGTGAATAATGACATCATGCAATTTCTTTATATGGCCTTCTTCATTGTTGTGTTGAAATTGCAAAACTTATATTATTTTGTAAGTGAACATGAATTCGAATAACCTTACCATTATGGCCGTGTATTGGTCATCAACAATTCCACTATCAATCGATTCCATTAGTTAAGTGGAAAATGTAATGTATTTGTATCAATTTTTATTGTTTAAGATAAGAGTTATCTAATCAATCACGTATGTTACATTTTATGGTACAAACAATAGTTATTTGAAGACGTTTACCGTAAAAAACAATACGAAGAAGCTAATAAACGGATCAAAATATCATCATTTGCGATAGTATCAAGCATAATGCTGATTGTTGCTCCAGACTAAGGTTGAACATATGTGCAGGTAGATACATATACGGCATGCAGCCATAATGCAATTGTGTTTATTTTAAAGTCGTCCAGTGTCATAGGAATCTTGATATCTAATCGGTGGAAGCATTGGCCAGGCTCAGGGTGGCTCATATTAGACTGGCGGATACAATCGCCTAGCTGTCGTCCGCTAGATTTATTATTTATCTGAATTGTCCACTCTTGCATTGCTTGTTTCCGCTCTGTAGTCTTTTATAGCTAAGAATATATCGTCTTACATTTCGCACAGTCAAGCGATTGTACGTCGCGTTTTTATCATTTCGATGCTCGGGGATTAACTGGGGCTTATACTGACTGTGAATACTTTCAGTATTGGTATTATCTCGTTAAAATTTCACGCACTCGTGCACGTTGCCGGATTGTGAACATGTAACATATTTTCATTGGGTGTAATAATAATAAGAGCATATTTAGAAGTTGCTGATAGACATAACTATTTCGATGAGTTTCTTATACGTAAGAACATAATCTATCACATAATTTTAGCAGTATGTAGCTTTTTCACTGAATATTAATACTGTCGTCTGATCTCTGGCATCCAAATTTATGTATAGACTATATGGTTAGGTCAGGGTCAACTGCCCGGATAGGTTGAGGGTACTGACTCGTAACGTCCGTCAAGACCGACTACCGAGTTACTTACCGACTGATAGCCGGTTACTAGCGATTTAGACTCTTTGCGGACAGGAGGTGTATGATAGTTTGTTAAGCTAGGTCACCAATAAACCCCAACGTTGGTGAAGAATGCGCTTAACCTCCCCAATAAGCAAGTTATTGTAGTTTTTGCGCTATGGTCGTCTCATTTACTTTCCTAGAAATTCAATTATAAATGTCTAATGTCTGTAACCTTATAATTATATCTATCCGTTTTATTTTGTGATATTTTTTTATTTATTTTTATAGACTCACGCCTGTATCGCCGAAGGGGTAGGCAGAGGTGTAATATTACACCCACATTTCGCCAGGATTTTTTTTTTAGGTCCCAGGTAATAGGGGGCGAGCCTATTGCCGTACCGGGCACATTACCAGACTCCGAGCTGCTACTGAGAATTTCCTAAAGGAAAAACCCAATAACACTTTGCCCGACCCGGGAATCGAACCCGAGACCTCCCAATCCCACGCGCACATTTATGCCGCAAGACCAACGAGGCAGTGTGATATTTTTTATTTTACAAATTACTGAAGTAACGTAAGGTACTTACTTCCTACGTTTCCTAAGCGAATAATCTGTTACTTAGATAGGCCATGACCGTTTACTCACCAAAACTAAAGTTAGAAACTATTTGTTAACCTTCAAGCTTGTAAACCTTTTGGTGACTATTTACTTTCCATCCAAACAGCCGTCTACGCGGCCTTATTGTGCATTGAGTACGTTGATATTGATTTACAAGGTAGCTAATAGTGCGCCAATCACGCCGAGACAGATCTTTATTCAATCAGTTCTTGCAATGCATCGAGCGCGTGCGTCTAAAATATTAATGTAGCTTGTACTCGGACAGACACTAATAATAAAAAATAAAAAAAGTTATGCGTTACTAGAAAACAAATGTCGTGGATACCGTATCCATGGCGGTGGGTCGTGCGACCGGTAACCGTGACGATAGTGCTCGCCTGCCGACGCTGAGCCTCGGACTGTCCAGCGTCCGATTCATTGTCAACAAGCTCGAGTCGGAATACGCTCGTGTCACTGCGCCCAACACGTTTGAAACCGGCCGGGAACTCGTCAAATACGACCCAAACATTGACGAAGGCTACGACGATTACGATGACTCTCCCTTCGATCAGCCGAGAGGACGAGTCTGGCATCGATTCGTCGCGAACCTAGGAGTGGCCCTGAGCAGATGCATTCCTAGTGTCACGTTTGGGAACTTCGGTGTACTTGCCTTAACGACGGGAATCTTCGCACCGAGGATGATCACTTACCTAGTGCTATATCCATTTTGCAGATTGGTATTCGGGACCCTCTACCCGGCATATGCTTCATACAAAGCTGTCCGGACGAAGAATTTGAAGGAATACGTGAGTAATATTTTATTCAACTTCAATGTAGAATCTATATTAAGGTTAATTTCGTAAGTGTGCCGCAATATTCGCATCCACTTGCGCTATTAGTCTACAATTGACGGCTACTGATCAGAGAATGTTCTACAAAGGAGAAGTAAATGCTAGACGACAAATTTTCATTCGTAGAGCAATTGGCTGTGTTGAAAAAATGTGTAATTTGCTGTAAATGGTCCAGTAAAGTACAACAATGGCCTTGTTACGGGCGCACGCTCACGTTGTTTGAAACGCTTCGGTTCCCGCTGTGTCCTTTACCTTGTTCCCGACTTCCTATGACTAATTAGCATAGCTACTGCGCCGGTGGCAGGTACTATATCCCCCGTTATTGTTTTATAAACAATACCCAGAATAGATAGAAATGTTTGAAGGGTATCATTGAAATTCATGTTCGATTCGTGCAAGTGTTTATTGACCCACAAAGAGAATTATTAGTCATCGTTTAAATATAGGAAACTATATTATTGTGATATATTTTCCTCAATTAAATTACTGCAAGCCTATACAAAAATATTGATTGTTTGTATGTTGCATTTCGTATTGGTTATTTGTTACAGTAATAACTAACAGTCACCGGCTAATGTAACAAAGGAGCGAATATTTGCCGACTTTTCATTTGTAATGTTGATCGTTTTCAGGTAAAATGGATGATGTACTGGATAGTGTTCGCTTTATTCACATGCACGGAGACGTTCACGGACGTGTTCCTGTCATGGTTCCCGTTCTACTACGAGGTGAAGATAGTCCTCGTGCTGTGGCTTCTGTCGCCTGCCACCAAGGGATCCTCCATCCTCTACAGGAAGTTTGTGCATCCAGCGTTGTGCAGGAGGGAACAGGTGAGCATATATTTATCTATTATAATTTTGACAAAAACACCACTCCAAATTTCATTCCTCATACTTAGGTGGGATCAAACGGAAAGTAGGTGTATCCTTCCAAATAATAATGTAAATTTCAAAATCGGTTAATAAATGGCGTCTGCCATTCATACTGCATAACCCAGAAGTCTTTCTGAGTTAGCAAATTTATAACAATAAATGCCATTAAATAGAAAATTTCCACCATTTTTTGAGGTCAGTTGAAAATATATATTTACGTCTCTTTTTATTGTACAACAGGCCAACAGCCACAGGTGATTGTATTTGTATAAATATAAATGAAGCTTGCGTTGTGCAGGGTTATTAATTCGATAATCAATTTCATAGTTTCAAAGTCAGGATCTGAGTTTAAAGCTGTAAAATTGTTTTCTATGATATTTTGCCAAGAAATATTCTTACCAGAACACATATTCATTATTCGCACCAGAACGATATTGTCCTTTATTACCGAGACAATTTTCTCGGTATATTTTTAGTACTGTATTTGCAGATATACGTTTACTTGACTACTTGATAGATCTTGTTTGAAATTATCATCAATGTTAACTATAGCTCAGCTTTATGATCTACAGTGGATTTTATCATACCATCTTTATTGATTGACACAACAATAATGTAACAATTGTTTTGTTTACATCCATGTCACATTTATGCCGATCTTTTTACAGCTTCTATACTTATTTTATCACTAGAGGACGCCAGCAGCTGCGCCTGCATTTTTTTTAATTTACCCGTTCTGGCCGATCCCGTGGGAATTTCGGGAAATCCCTTCTTAGTGCACTCCTACGGTCCCCAAGGAACATACATGCCAATTTTCAGCTTCCTGCGCCCAATAGTTTCGGCTGTAGCGTGTCTGTCAGTCTGTCAGTAACGCAAGGATTTTATATATTAAGATTGGTCAGATCTCTTATCAAGGTCATGAGAAAAAAGGATACCACTAACACTAGTCTCCATCATGACCAAAGCTTCGAAAAAGCTACCGAAATGTATTGTGTTAATAAAATTTATTCAATATTGTTAAGAAACCGTTTTATAAATTGGAATAACATTCGTACAAAGCAGTTCAAATTGAATAATGGTTCAACTATAAATTAAGTATATCTTCAAGAAATAAATCATCAATAAACTAATCGCTTCGTGAACTGCGAAAACAACATTGACGGCCTTATTAGAATACAACAAGCTAGTAATCTTTAGATATATCGGTCTATTTTCGGTTTCTTTATCTGATCGATCATAACAAACATATGTAGGTATAACGTTTGTACATTTGTTTGAATAACCTTATCAACACCTTTACGCGAATAGACTTGCGTGCCAAATTATTTGTTGTGTTCTTTGTTGTTCTCAATATACTTTTAGATGATGTATCTGATTAACTTTGCTCTGATAATTAGCTCAGAGAGAAACAATTATCGACATAAATTATTCATTTGTGATGCACATGTTCTCTTTGTTTCTCTTGAGAAGATTTGTGTACAAATAATGTTTGTAAATGAACAAGATGTCCTCCCATAACACTCTGTGCGTTCAACTGTTACTCACGCCGATGATATTTCATAAAGGCTGATTATAATACTCACTATCGTATTACAATAGATAGTTACATAAGTAATATCTTATTCAGTCATCTATCGCAATATAAAGCTGTGTTTTAACCTACCAGGATCTTCAGAAAAAGATCTCCAGTGTGCTGACTAATAGGTATTAAGTATTATGGACAAAGAATATTGCGAGAAACCAAGTTAGATAAAAGTCTTTGTTGACCATTGGTGCAACGCAATTGTGAGTGGCGTAGTAGGTAGTGTAGGTACATCGCGTTCGACGTTTCAAAATCATTATTTCTTTATTTATGTCTGGTAACGCCATAAAACAAGGCTGTAGCATTTCAGAATTGATTCTTTTTATACAAATCTAAGAACACTCAACCTTGAAATAACAACTTGTGCATTACACAAAGTGTTGTTTGGTGGAGGAGTCGAACCCACAGTATTCAGTTCTGTGTTAAACGGTGATATATTCGCTTGTCGCTAGTCCGTGTGGTGACAGATTAAGAATACGGATAGTCACCACCCCATATCATCCCATGGGTGTCGTAAGGGCCGACAAAGGGAGCATATTATGCAGAGAACAGCACTGTAAGAGACGGAAAACTTGATACAAACCCTATACCAACCCGTTTGGCCAGCGTGGTATAATAGGCCAATTCCTCCTTTCAAAGGAGAGGCCTAGTCCAGCAGTGGACTGTTAAAGGCTGATGACGATGATTCGCTTAAAACAATACGCCATCTTCATAGTCAAATGCATGTGATCGAAGTTTATAGGGAGCTAAACCAATATATTATCTAACTTAAATTATGTTTATCTATTTCTAACACATAAAGGCACCTGTTCATTCTCTCGTTATACGTCTTAATTAGCGTCCGTTAGTCCCTGTTAATATAGATAAACGTGATTATTAAACCTATTAGAGAAATACTTACTGTGTTCACTAATAGGCAAGAAGTACTTCTTAATTCGTATACTATATATTTTGTATTGTTGTGTTTTCAGGAAATAGATGAGTACATAGCTAAGGCCAAAGATCAGGGTTACCACACTGTGCTCAATTTGGGCACAAAAGGCGTCAACTACGCCACCACTGTTATTATGCAGACTGCCATAAAAGTAAGTTTTCTACACTTTATTACAACCTTAATGGCATGCTTATTTTTATAACTATAATTCTCCTGTACAAGAACTTTGGAATAATGTTTTCTTTTTATATTCCAACAGCTCTTGTAACAGGCAAAATAAGGGTGTCGGTGGGCTTTAACCCTTAACAGATACACAGTTAAAAAGTGTTAATTAGATAACTTTGTGTTTTTTACCACTTATAATTTATTAGCACATTTGAGTTGATAGGTAAACCATACCTACATGTGGCATGTTTGATAACAGTGTGTAATGTAAATAAATTAGCAAATCGTGAATCGCACTCACTGTGCTGTGCTAATGCACATAGCTTTATATGTTTTTATATCCCAAGATTGGCCTAATCGCACACCAAGCAAGCTAGACATCCAGTAGCCACCAGTCATCGGGCATGACCACATCGAGACCATTAAATTTCTCAACTCTCACATCGATTTGATTTTAAACCACATAGCCGCTTTGTTTAATTTCGTCTTTTTTAATTTTATTAACACGCTTTTTTAATTTCTCCCCTTCCAACCCATCTTTCCCAATATCCTTTCCGTTTCTGCTTCACGCAGAACTTCAATCTGCCGAGTCCCGAGCAAGTGAAGGAGACGCAGGCTAGGCGTGCGATCAGGGAGCGTGACGTGCCCGACGGCTACCAGGACGCTTATGACGACTTAGAATACCAGCGGTCAGATTTGCCTGGGATTGTGGAGATAGTGGAATTGGATAATGATATTCCAGAGGATCGTCTTTTGGGAGATGGCGACGCAAATGATCCTGACTACGAGCCCGACGACACCGCGGCGCGTAGTCGCGGCAACGTAGTTCGCAAACGTAAAGTTGTCAAAGACAAAGAGAAAAAGCCCCGAAGCAGGTCTAGGGGCCGCCGAACTAGGAGCCAGACCGCTCAAGACAAGGAAATTCTGGTCGACTGAACGAACGTACAGCACGAATAAAGCTCAACTGTGATCTATAGATAATTTTAGACAACGATTAGTTTTATTCCGTTGTTTTTAAAGTATCCAGTGTATCACATTTTGTTTGCGAATATCCTTCATTTACCGCGTCAAACGATTTTTTATTGTGACTTGACTATAGGCATTATTACTGTGTTATTTTATAAGTATTTCGAATAATCTACTTATTTGCTCTTTAATATTTGCACTAATATGTTTAATAAATTGTCCAATAACAGTGCTTTTGCCAACAGTTATGGTTTAACATCTCAATACTCACTTCACTGTTATATAATATCCCGATCACTGTATAGTGAAATCGACGGATGTCAATGCAATTTATATTTGTTTAATTAAAATTATCGCAAGTGTAATAGGTAAGCTCACGATGTCTTTATAAATTCTCGTAGATTTATCTACTCTTAAAGGGCTTTATAAAAGAAATGCCTCTTAGTATAACGGTGAATGAGGCTTTTCGTATTAAAACTGTATACTTTTACGTACCGACCTATATTATATTTGTAACATTCTCTACATATCAAAAAATCCTTGCAACTCAAACCAAAGTGTGAAATATGTTGTATTTTAATCTTGTGACCTGTACTTTTCATTTATTCCAAAGTGATACTTACTCTCACTATCATTTCTATAACTACTTAATAAGGCTGTATTATAAATTTTAAATTACAAATAATAAGGCAATACACCGTCCATCAGTCTTTTTTAAATTGTTTTTTTTTTATTTGCTAAAGTCACTTTACCGCTTCTAAACTTTTCTACGCAATCTCATTGAAGTTCCAATTTTGTTTATTTTTTATTTTATTACGCATGACGTCTATAATGAAATACATAATTAGTTCGTATACTAGTTGTAAAGTACGCATGTGTTGTATAATCGCCAACTTTGTGTATTGTGTCATTTAGATTTAGTTGTGTGACTGATTTAGTTTTATATTCTATGATTTCTTTTTAAAATAAATATAGTGTTCTTTGTGATTTATATTTTTTTATTAAACGTAATAATAATAAATCATCGCTTTTTTGGTAAATAATGTCAGCATGCGCTTTGCCTCACAAAGCTTGTGTAACGAAGTGTAACATACTACTGAACAAGTAAGTATTCTTTTTTTTATATTTTTATTGCAAAGGTTTTATGTTTGACTTGTCACCAGCACTTGTTTTGATGGTAGGAGTTCTAAAGAATTTAACATCAAGTTGTGGTCATATTTAAATGTTGACAAAAATATTATACTATAATTTACTCGGTTCAATCTGATCAAAGTTGTGTATAACTTTAAAGGTATTTATTGTTACCTCTTCATTAACTTGGCGATTCGGCCGCAGTAAAGTGAAGAGAAACTGTACTTACTCTCCTAAGTACAGCAACTTGTATTTCCACCAACTCGGATAGAAGTTGTGAGCTGAGGGTCTAGTACGAGTTTTACACGGTGACGATAGCCTACTCGACGGGAACAATTTTCATACATTTTCTAAATGTGCCTCCTAGCGGACTCTATCCATCGCTGTCCGTTAGGGGCGCTTTAAGAAAATGTATGGAAATGGTCGCCGTGACGATCGAGTGCAGAACTCATACTAGACCCTCTGGTTAAAAGACGAATAACATCCATGCCATCATCTTGTAGTACTTACTTGTACTTACATTGGCATAAATAAATGTTGATAGAATGCTGTCAACAATTTATTTAGAAATATATGTTTTTTTATTGCTCATCGTGCAATTTTATTGCCCAAATACTAAGAACAATAAAATTCAAAATTTTATTCAAAGTGATAAACATAAAAATCATGAGTCATTAATTGCTTTGCAGAATTTGCGTGATAGATAAGTCAACTTTTAATGTGGCCACATCTTATTGTTACGCGCTCTATGTTGAATTGTTTATCGGCATATTATTATAGCTTCGCTTATTGCAATATTATTAATGGGGTGATGACATCATAACAGTTAACAGCGGAAATAACAGTAATATGATAATCTGGTATTATTTCCGTGCTGTTATAAAACAATTCGTATATAGGTAAATCAATTCCAGAAAGACACAGGATTAGGTTTTGTATTGTGTATAATATTGTACTGTGCCAATTAGAAACGGCCATACACAACCAAATACAGGTCTTGTAATTTACTTGAAGTTCCGGTTTAAAAGATGTTGGTTTAAGGGACATTACCTAAGGCCTTCAGTGTTGAATAATACTAATATTATAAAGAGAAAATATTTGTAGGTTTCTAATTACTGATCCACTGCTGATAATTATTTGCCATACCTACAAATTTTATTTAGATGAAGCACAAAGTATATTTTATTTTAAGGGGATTAGTACGACAATGTCAAGAACCTCAATTCGAATGCCGATCGAAGCGACGCCTGCGGCGGCTACAGTCATACTAACCCCTGTAGTTTGGAAGGTGTAAGAGAAATTCGCAAACGTAGTGTAGATTCAAGATTCATTTATTCCACATTAAATAGAGTACATTAATGGTCTTAATCTATGTTAGTTTCATCTATTTTACTGTTAGAACAGCATGTGAAAATTTGTGATACAATAATAATGTAAAAAAAATGGTAATAATAATAATAAGAAATATACATTAAACATTTGATGTCAACAGGACTGTATCTGTAGGGCTCCCTGTAGCCAGGTGGGCGATGATATTTGTAAGGCAGTGGGCAGGGACTGGTGAAAGCTTAAGACCGAGCTCATTGGCGTGCCATGGGAGAGGCCTAAGTCCAGCAGTGGACTGATTAAGGTCGATGGTCGATTCGTCGATGCGAATTTCTATGGGCGGGATATTCAAGTATAATTCTTTTTTATTTTGATTTATTATTGAGCAAATAAGAAGTGGCCAATCAATCCTCAGGGCGGAGGTGGGTTGGTTCAGCAGCTGCGCAAGAGCTACAGTTTGTCCGACTTGACGGAGTGCGAGCCCCGCGAGGAGAGGGGTAGTGATGAAGCCGACGACGTGCTCACCGAGCCCCGGGTTATACGACGGGTAGCAAAGACGTACGTACCTAATATGTTTATGGAAATTGCCTTTGTGGCCGCAGCCACGGATAAAGTGTAATGGGCTTGGCATGCCACTACGCCTAAATGCCACCCACTGTTACCTGCTGCCTACCGTCGGCTTCCTTGTTTACTGAAATAATATCAAAACTTAATTAATATAATTTTACTGTAGATAGTTTGTTATTTATTCTGAGCAGGGGTCTAATCTGTACTCGAAAGCGCCTCCTAGCGGAGTCAACTAGCCGTTACTATCCGCTAGGGAGTTCTAAAAATTGTTAATATCGAAGATGCCATCCCGAGCTCGACCCTTGGCCCCCAGAATAAAAATTTGTGGGAAAATTTATAATTCGATTTCAGTTAGGTAGGTACGTAAAAAATCTAAACTCTAAATCCCGTCTCAGTGTTAGGTAGGTACATACAAACATACATAGACTCACGCCTGTTTCCCGGATAGGCAGAGACTACGGAACGCCATTTGCAACGATCCTGACATATCTCTCTTGCTTCACTCACTCCCATCTTTCTCATGCATGCTCTTCGGTTAAGGGTACTTCTAACCTGTCCTTTTTTAGGATGTCTCCAATCTGGTCAGAGAACGTCCGTCTAGGTCTTCACCTTCCTCCTGTCCCATTCACACTTGACTTTTATATCTTCTTGGTCAGTCTTTCGTCATCCATCCTCTCCATGTGTCCAAACCATCTTAGCATACCTTTCTCAATAGTTGTTACTACATCTTCTTTTACCCCACAACACTCTCTTATCACACAATTCTTTACTCTGTCGTTCAAAGACACTCCACACATACTTCTCAGTGCTCTCATTTCTACGGCATTTATTCTACTTTCATGTCTATTCTGCCATACCCAACTCTCACCACTATACATAAGCGTAGGTACAAACACCCCTCTATGCACAGCCAAACGTGCCTTTTTGGACACGTTTTGACTGTTCATAAAAGCCTTCAAAGCTCCATTCACCCTATTACCTGCATTAACTCTTCTTTCAATATCTTCTTCATTCTTACCATTCCTAGTAAAAAGCGTACCTAAATATACAAAATCATTCACTTGCTGCACACGTTGTCGATCGATCATAAAATGTTATGACAAGCCGTACGGCTTGTAATGACAAGCCGTAACACATTCCTCCTTTTCAAAAACCATAACTTTTGTCTTGCTCACATTCACTTTCATTCCTTTCCTCCCTAAAGCACTATGCATGATTGCCACCATCTCCTGCACCTCCTCCGCTGAAGACGCAAGTATTACCTGATCATGAGCATAAAGGAGATAGGAGGAGGAGAGAGAAGATTTGACAAGTAACTCTGAATGAGTTACTTGTCAAATCTTCTCTCTCCTCCTTAATCCACAGTCTAATATCTATTTTTCAAATCTTGCAAACAACTGTTCATGAAGAGGCTAAACAGCCACGGCGACGCTACACATCCCTGTGTAACACCTGTCTCGATGGTAAACCAATCAGTGTACGACCCATTTATCCTCACACAAGCTCTAGAATCTTCATAAAGGGATTTTAGAGCTCGTATGAGGCTGCTGTTTACCCCATACATCGACAGTACCGACCACATTTCATTCCTCACCACCTTATCGTAAGCCTTTTCTAAATCCACAAATGCGCAATAGACCTTTTGACCTTTGGCCAAGAATTTCTCGGCTATGCACCGCAAGGAAAAGACTTGATCCGTGCACCCTATACCCTTTCGGAATCCTACTTGTACATCCCATATTTTCTTGTCGGTTACTTCCATAACTCTTTCAATCAGTACCTTCGCATACAATTTGCCAACAATGCTGAGAAGGCTAATGCCTCTATAGTTCTTGCAGTCTTGTTGCGAGCCTTTTCCCTTATAAAGAGGCACAACCACCGCTATGGCCCAGTCATCAGGTACTCGGCTGGTGCTCCAGCACAAGTTAAATAAGCGCTGCAGCTGACCAACTATGATGCCCTGTCCAGCCTTTAGCATTAGTACTGTAATCCTAACATATCCTGCAGCCTTACCCAATTTCATACTTCCTAGCGCCTTCACAATCTCATTCACACCAATATCGCTCTCATCATTGCTATTATTACCATTCATTTCGTCGATCGATGTCTCTATCGCCGTTCTTTCAAATAAACCTTCAAAATACTCCTTCCATCTCTTCAGTACGCATGATTCACCATTCAGTATCTTTCCATTCTTGTCTCTGATTGACGTGAGGATTGAGTTCTTCCTCGAACTGCACGAACGGATTACCAGAAAAACTTTGTTTCTCCGGAAATCTTCAGATAGTCTGCTATCAAACTCATCTTTTTTTTCCCTTTATTTCCTTTTAACAATTTCTTTCACAATTCTTTTTGACCTAACAAACTCCTTTCTTGCTTCATCTATGTCATCACTCGTTGCCTTGCCCATTCTTTCATTTGCTCTGGCAGCCACAGCTCAACGCACAATGGCCCAATTAAGTGGCTAAGTGCGGAAAACACCTGTCCAACTAACTAACTGGCAGCCAACCAATCTAACCAAGCTTTCTTCTTCTCTGACACTGCTGATTGTACATCCTGGTTCCACCATGTATTCTTAACCTTTCGTATTTTCCTCCTCTTGATCACACCACATACTTCAGACGCTACACATACTATCTCTTCTTTAAAAGATTTCCATAACTCTTCCATATCATTTATGCCATCGAACCTCTCAAATCTTGCTATCAATCTTCGCTTATACTCATCTTTCACATCTTTCTCTTGCAGATTTTCTACTTTTATTCTTTCCAAGACCCTACTTTCATTATGTTCTCGGTGTCGCCATCCTTTAAAGAGCCCACTTATCCGGCTCATCAAGTCATCACCAAGAAGTGGTCTGTGTGGATGCCGATCCCTCGACACACCCTTGTATCTAATACATTCTATCTCAAACGTTCATCTATTATTACAAAATCAATCATACTTCTTCTAACATTTTTAGTCTCACGCGTATACATGTGTGTCCTTTTGAGATCAAACATGGTGTTTGTCACACAAAGGCTCCACTCTAAACAAACCTCAAGCAATACTTTTCCATTTGCATTCACACTCTCATCACCAAATCCACTTAAAACCCTTTCAAATCCATCTCGTTTTACTCCTACCCATCCATTGAAATCACCTAACAAGATCTATCATTCGTTATCCTTACATTTCCTCAAAATCTCTCTTAAATTCGCCCAAAATTCCTGCCTTTCGTCTTGTTCTCGCTGTGACATACCCGCTACTATACTGACCGGGGCGTAAACCCCTACAATAAAGAGACGAGTAAGTCCTACTTTCATTCCCATCCACAATAGTCTAGCATTTACACATTAAAATTCCTTAACGCACTCATTCATTCGCGCAGACAGTATTAAACCAACTCCCTTGCAGGCTCTGGTGGTACTGTCTACCCCAGACCAATAAGCCGTGTAGCTCCATAGCATCCCCCCGAAAGAGAGTGGTTTAATTTCGGAGTTTTCCTTCTCCTAGACGGGTTGGTGTTAGGTAGGTACCTAATTTTAAATTCAAAATTTAGTATTCAGACGTGTTATACATTGATGTGGAACTTTTACAATATCATCACAGTTGAATGTTTCCCTTCATTGGAATTCACATATTCGTCATTATGTTATTGTGCATGGCACTGTATATTTTCAGAGCCCTGACGCAGAAATACCCATCATAAATCGCAATATAAAACACGTAAACATTGTTCTGTTCAAATAAACATAAAACTACACGATTTTAGTAGCTTGCGTGTTTACAAATAACGAAACAGTTCCGAATGTGCATGTCTAATTTATACTGCCTGCATAATATGAGTAGTAATACATAACGCTACCAAAAACGTGCAAACACGCCATAAAGAGCACATAACGGAACTAGAAAAAAGATAAAGGAACATTTTACTTTATCTTTTTATTCGTATCAGACTCACTGAGAATGAATTAATTTATATCAGACTCACTTACAACTAATAAAATGGTAATCGTGTCTTTCTCTATCGTGTGAGTGTGAGGCCAACTCTGGTGTGGGAAATTTAAGACAACCCGAAGACCTCAGACATGGCCTAACGAATCTTGTCCTGAGGCAAGATCCTTCCCAGATAACAACAAACTTCCAGCAAGTTAAAATCAAACTTGCTAGTTTCATTCAAAGTCAAACTGAAAATCATTTATTCATCTAGGTCACAAGGTGACGCTTATGAACGTCAATTTTAAAATTAAATTACTTAATGCTTCTACATTTACTGCCTCGTTCGCAAAGCAATAGGTAGAGCCACGAGAAAGAACGGGCAATAAAACTCGAGGCCACTAATTTAAATCGCCAATATTATGGTACAGTCAACAGCAAAAGTAGATGATCAAAATCAGCAATTCAATACTAATGAACGGAGTTCGCGTCAGAACTATGTGGCGTCAAAGTGACTCAAAAGTATGTGATTGTAAATTATACCAATCATTTACTACTAGTACAGCTGCCATATATTCGTGATCAGTTTTGACTCCAAAAGTTCTAAAACTCAATTCACATCAGAACTAAGAAGTGAAAAAAATTTACAAAACTAGTCAACAGTTAAAATCAAATATAAATTATGAAAATGCAAATAATTTATCCATACAATTTTTTTAATTACCCCAGTAATTTAATTTGTTGTTTTACGGAAAAACAGCTGAATTGGATAAATAATTGCATATTTAATATATTTTTTATAGACTCACGCCTTTATCGCCGAAGGGGTAGGCAGATGTGTAATATTACGCTCACATTTCGACATGAATTAGTTTTTTTTATAGACTCGCGCCTGTATCCTCGAAGGGGTAGGCAGAGGTGTAATATTACACCCACATTTCGCCATGAATTTTTAGGTCCCACGTAATAGGGGGCGAGCCTATTGCCGTACCGGGCACATTACCAGACTCCGTGCTGCTACTGAGAATTTCCTAACGGAAAAGCCCAATAACACTTTGCCCGATCCGGGAATCGAACCCGAGACCTTCCAGTCCCACGTGCACATTTATGCCGCGAGACCAACGAGGCAGTCTGAATTTGTAGGTCCCACGTAATAGGGGGCGAGCCTATTACCGCTATCGGGCACATCACCAGACTCCGTGCTGCTACTGAGAATTTGGAAAAACCCAGTAACACTTTTGCCGACTCGGCAATCGAACCCGAGACTTCCGATCAGCAGACGCATACACTATCCTCTGGACCACGGAGGCAGTCACTGGACCACAGAGGCAGTCTTTGTATATTGAAATTAAACTACAGTTTACGGATTTTATCGCGTTGTATTGGTTTCACTAAGTTATTACATTTGAAACTAAAGATCTAGAAACTATATTTTTAATTTATTACTAGCCGACGTTTCGAATTCTTTACAGAATTCATGTTCACGGCAGACTGAGGTGATATTTGTCTTTTTCTTGAATGTATAAGTTATCTCAAAGTACCCGAACATTTTTCAACTACTGGTGTTACTATTTACGCAGAATGAGCTCACAGTGTCCTTAGGTCTTCTGGTGACTTTGTCCTTCTTGGGTTTCATTAGCCTTATGACAGGGTCCCAAGCTGGAGGAACATTCCAACCATCTTCCCTATTGAAATTAGGGTGTTTTTTTAATTTCAATAGCCTCTCGTATCATCCTTGGAAGAAAACGATGTTCTTTTGCGAGTATCTGTGGTTCATCAAATCGCAGGTAGTGGTTGGGTCCTTGTTCCACATGTTCACACACAGCAGACTTTGTTGAGCGTTTATGTTTTATGTCAGCTATATGTTCTTTGAGTCGAATGCCTATGCTTCTCTTGGTTTGTCCAATGTATGAGAGCCCACATTCACAGTCAATTTTGTAGACACCGGCCTCTTGCAAGGGTAACTGACACTTGACAGATGGTAATAATTGACTGATCTTCGTTGGCGGCTTGTAGTAAGTTTTGATAGAAGCTCGCTTCAAGATGTAGCCAATTTTGTCGGTCACGCCCTTGATGTATGGGAGGACAGCAGGTTGTCTTTCTACTGTGGCTGGTTTTTCTTTCTTCTGGGATCTGTGACAGTGGCGCGGCGGTCGGAGCTTGTTGTCTTGCAGAACTTGCCTGACATGTTGAAGCTCAGCGTCCAGGTGTTTCTTGTCACAGATCCCGCGGGCTCTCTGAAACAGAGACATTCCTACAGTAGCTAACTGTTTAGGATGGTGGTGAGATTCACCGTTTAAGTACCTATTTGTATGGGTCTTTTTCCTATACACAGTATGGCTTAAGGAGTTGTTTTTATTCCTGATGACAAGTACATCTAAGAAAGCTAAAGACTTGTTTGCCTCTAATTCCATTGTGAATTGTATTTGGTTATTAATAGAATAAAGATGGTTTAGGAAAGCATTAACACTATCTGTTGGTAAAATTGTGAAAGTGTCATCTACATACCGCTTGTAGAACCTCGGTGTGATGGTGGCAGTCTGCAGGGACCCTGTCATAAGGCTAATGAAACCCAAGAAGGACAAAGTCACCAGAAGACCTAAGGACACTGTGAGCTCATTCTGCGTAAATAGTAACACCAGTAGTTGAAAAATGTTCGGGTACTTTGAGATAACTTATACATTCAAGAAAAAGACAAATATCACCTCAGTCTGCCGTGAACATGAATTCTGTAAAGAATTCGAAACGTCGGCTAGTAATAAATTAAAAATATAGTTTCTAGATCTTTAGTTTCAAATGTAATAACTTAGTGAAACCAATACAACGCGATAAAATCCGTAAACTGTAGTTTAATTTCAATGTGTAACATTCGCGTAAACCCAAGAAGATACTACAGTCTTTGTATATTTAATATAATTATGCCAAATTTCATCTCTCATGTATTTTGTGTTTTGTGACTTCTGTCACATGTTTAAAAGTAACTGATGTGATACAAAACGATAATTCAATAAATATTATTATCTTTGCATGTTTGTGCATTTATGTCAATGTTCAAAAGTAGCTGATGCGATACAAAATTATAATTCAGTGATAGCTTTTGCCTAGTCCGCTACAATATATCTGTCACAGTACACAGTGTACCTATCTGTCACAGACGAATGCTATGCCTTGCGTTTTGTTTCTTTTTTTATGTTGTACTTTTTCTGTGTCTGTGACAAATAAATAGTTTTTCTATAGTTATGTATAAAAATCGGAAGGTAGATTGATAATTTTATCTTTAGGGCATTATTTATATTGACTTCGCGCTTTTGTCACACTGTTAGCACAGTATAAAGAGCATACAGTAGTTTGACGCCTTTGATCTCGAAGAAAAAGCCGACAACGTCTAGACAAGGGTAAGGAGGCTAGGGCTGTCACATGTAAACAATACCTACTTATTCAAATACCGTCTATTTATTATAGAAAAATAAAACAATTGCTACGTTACATGAATATTATACTGTAAATCACTTATTTATTATACTACAATAATTAACGATAAATAATTATTATAAAACAGTTAGCATTTTTTCATGCGGTGATAGCTTTGCATACACAGTCAGCACCTATTTCATCCCACAGGTGTCGTGGGAGGCGGTTAAGAATATGAAGCATTTTTCATTTGGTCTTTATCATACAAACCAAGTTAAAATAAAGCGATTGACATAGCGGTCGTTTAATGGATGGGTAACCGTGGGATCAGCTTGCAGAGCCTATATCGATATGAAGTATTTTGCAGATTTATTTTCGTGCAAACTACGTCAAGGTAAAGCAATAGATACCACGGTCATTTACTGGATGGGTCTCCGGGCTATGAGGTTACGGAGAACATGTGTGGGGTTTATAAAAGGGGGCCAAAAATATGGTTATTTTTGAGCTAAGCCGCGCTGTTACCAAGATACATAATAATATGTGATAGGTACTTACCTAATACGAAAATACTAGGTACTTATTGCAAGAAATTAAAATCACACTTGAATCGAATATTTCCTTAAAACGCATATTTTCTTACGTCTGCCTTGTTGTTTATGCACAGTACTTAATTACTACTTTATTCTGTGACTGTGCCAAACATGAGATATCGTAAAATGTCAGGAGACTAGTAGGTACGTGCATATTATTTTAAGTGGTTATAGGTAAATACATTTCAAAATAATTTACATACTTAATTATAATTAATGAAATTTTATTTTTTGGTGTAAGTAAATTGATGAAATCGCAAATTTTTTAAATCCTTATTTCTTTAAATCTTTAAGCAGCATAAAGCATTGCAATGTCTCACAGTACAAGTCGTATGCAGCATCTAAATGAATATTCATAAGCAAATAAATAAGTAACGAACAAAAAACAAGCTCGCGCTAGCCCCCAAAAATATGTACCTAGTTGGGAACTAAGGCGACATACATAAGTAGGTACCGCTCTTCCCGCGTCTCACCTCTTGCCCCTCGCACGATTGACCCGTCTAGACGCGTTCGTCGAACGACTGTATGGATTATTTGACTGTGCTGTTAGCAAGAGTTCTGTTGGAATAGTGCAAAAATCCAAGTATCGAAACTTTAATGTCAATCTGTAATACGGATGTCACGTGCAATATATAAATTTGAATTTAGAATACAATATTGATGAATTTTACTGATCACGAATATATGGCAGCTGTACTATAGTAGGTATTTTCGCTGTATAATGATATGCATGACAGTTCATGACTGACAATTATAGTGATGTAGGTAACCTAAGGCAATTTAAGCGATTATTTATAAATATCGAATTTAAATTGGCGAACGACATGCAATCGTACGTAGTTACCGATTTTACATCTTCGAAATAAATTCATATCAAAAGTGTTTTGACAAATACATTCACAAATAAAACGCAGTAATTTTTTAATTTTTTTTTTATTATTCCTCACTGTCACTCGAAATAAAACCTCATATCTGAATCGGAATTTTCTCCGACTGAGATAATTAATTGCTGATCTAAAATTCGGTTGAGGTGGACATATATATCCCAGTCTGTAAATATTGTCGATTGTGTTATTTCTACGACTGATTAATTTTATCAATGTAGGGATTTCGTATTGCTACCACATCGGGCCTATCTATGTCAGTTATTGAAGCATTACGCTCACGTTGCTTCGGAGTGGACAGCTTCTTGTCTTCAAAACTAGTTTCTCCAAATTTTTCTTTGGTTATTCGAGAAACTGAAGCCTTGCCGATGTCCAGAGCTGCCGCAACTCTGGACACAACACTGTCGGTATTACCGGGCCCCCGTTTGCACGCTCTCGTTCAAAGAAGGTCCTCAAACGAAGCACTAACTCACGGCTTTGAGAGTTTAAAACTATATTTTTTGTTGTTTTTGGTATTGTACGTACGGTACGTACCAAATAAAACACAACAAAAAATAAAAAATAACACACCAAACAGGCAGAATCACAAACCGCATACAAGGCGCTCGTGCTGATCAGAAGATGGCCGCTCTTATTCATCGATTTCATGTCGATTCAATTGTGTCAATCTCTACTGACAGAGGGTTCGTTTCATGCATCTGACATTTTGAGGATTATATTTTATTAAATTATTATATTTAAATAATTTATTTACAGTAGTAGTAAATGATTGGTATAATATACAATCACATACTTTTGAATCACTTCGACGCCACATAGTTCTGACGCGAACTCCGTTCATTAGTATTGAATTTATGATTTTGATCATCTACTTTTGCTGTTGACTGTACCTACATATTTTTATTTTTGTAAGGAGCTGCAACTGTTACACATTGTACTAAATTACTTGTAAATAGTAATTAGTTACAGACATAATACTTAAGCAATTATTGCAGTTACTAAAGTATGTGTTTTAGTTAGCCTTCCAATGCGAATATTGTGTGTGTCATTGTGACAAACTTGCATGAAGTTTGTTTTTCAAAGGATTTGGATGACGACGAGCACAGGTTGATGGTCCGACAACAGCTGGTCGTCGAGCATCTCCTGCTGTATCTAGGAGGTCGACCGGCTACCAACCTGTGCTAGTCGTCATCCCAATCCTTTGAAAAACCAACTTCATGCAAGTTTGTCACAGTGAAACTAGCAAGTTTGATTTAAACTTGCTGCAAGTTTGGCAAGTTTATATTGTTATATGGGTTAGGATCGGGACCTACAGCTTTACGTGCGCCCCCTGATGGAGGCAATGAGTGTATTTATGTTGTGTTGGTCATGGTATATGACGATAAGCGTTACATGATTGAACAGTAAAGTTTGTTACACTTCCAGTGGATACACGACCCGTCGCAGCGCTTCCGAGTCGAATAGCCGCTCGCCTATGTACTTCCCGGAGGTCGACGTCGACGTCAGACCTCGCCCCAGAAGTGATGAGCCTGATTTCAGGTATTATGTTATTTTGACTTTGTTATCGTTTCTGGAAGAATCAGTTTATATTGTATTTGAGAGTAGACAAGCCAGTGGACAATCTTCTTCCACTGCTTACCAGCATCTTACTAGTAAGCTAATTTTTAACTCGCCAAAATAATTGCGCTATACAAACACAAGTCCTTGCTTGACATGTAAACTATATTTTCACTCACCAATAAACGCTTTTTATAATCCACTCATTTTATGTTATATTAAGAAAGAAAGTTTTTTAAATTTCACCCTCACGCAGGAGACAAAAAAAATCCCTTGCATGCGACGAAATAGGACTAAGTTGAGCATATGAGCTGATGGCAAAGCCTGATGATGAACTAAGTCTTGTTTGTAACTATTCTTCTCACAGTATAATAAAAATGTGTGGTATGTATTGCAGTCACATAAAGTCATCGGAGGACATAAGCTCGGGCTACTCTAGCGCGGACAACAGCGCGTCGCTCAGTCGCACAGCGTCGCTGGGCGCGGGGGCACGCGCGCGAGGTCGCTCTGCGCGCACCAGCGTCACCACCATCAAGCGACCGCAGGCTGCCGAGGTCTGGTAACTTGTCGATCTATCACTACACAGGGGCGGATCCAAGGTTTATGGTTTGAAGGGGGCTTGTAAGTGGTAAATAAAGATTTTATTCAAGGCAAAACTAAAGGCATTTATTTGTCTTTGGATGATAGGTGGTGATTTTAGGAGACTTGTCACGAAAGTGGGACAAGCTTCCCCCAAAATCACCTTGGCTCCCCTGGCTCTCGTCTCCCTGGATCCGCCCCTGCTCCTTCGTCCCTCACACCTCCGCAAAGCGGGACGACTAGGCAGTCAAACTGGTTTTATGGATATCATGACTTTATTTTCTGCTTCGTCTCATCTTTCATTTCGCGACACTAGTAATAGCGCGTCCTTTTTTCGGAACTTATTTATTTTTTTGACTGGATTTAGTACTGGAAACTCGGAATTATTATTGTGGTCGATTTAATGAATATTCAATCTGTTAAGCCAGTTTCATTGCGCTGACTGAATTTTAATTTGCTATAGCCTCAGTTCATAAAAGTTTGGGTGCACTTCATATCTGGTACGGATATGTATTACGAGCGATTCATGTATGTTCCTAATGTAATATAGCTCTAGTAAAACTGGATATTCTTTGCAGTCTTTAAAACTTGGGTAAATTTGACAATAAGAACAACTTAGACAAAACATCTAAGTCTATTGTTATATAGCTTAATTCTCCTGTTTTAGAGCGTACTTGGACGACCTGTAAAACAAGAAAATTCAGACTTGTAGTTTCAGAAATAAAATAATTACATACCTATATTAAGCTTGACAAAATTATCCATGTTGACTGCATTTTTAAATTGGTTATTAGTATAAAACTAAGTGAATATTTTAAATTTTAATTATCTAATATGTATCTACCTATTACTCAATAGCAATAGGCAATGGTAAAATATTTGTAAAATGTTACGTTCTAGTTACCATGTGGAAACTATCATAATATACTATGGAAGGATGAATTCTGAACTTGTGTTCATTGTTATAATATGGAGAAACGCAAGTGAAACACAAAATGTTATAAAACTCAAAAGTGTACCTAATAAGCATTTTTTTTAAAGATTTTAACAAATTATAAGTAGAACCATTTTGTCATAGATACTTTATGAACTGGGACTATGGGCAACTAATTTAAAATATGCTGTAATTTTCTCTTAAATTATCTCAATACTATTTATAATATTTGATTTTTTGAAGACTAATGAGCTAAATTACGGCCAGTATATTAAGTTTTTTACACTAATTTTTATTCTACATTTTAATTTTACTATTGTGTAATGGTGAGGTGTTATGGGGTTGTTATGTATCAAGGGAGTTTTGCAGTCACTGCTTTTACACTCAAAATATAATAAATTAAAATTGTTATAAATATGTGTAGTTGTGAAGCTTTAAATGTCACGTGAAATGCATTATTGTGGATTGCAAGACTACCCTACATAAATGACAGGGCTTGTTTCATCATCGAAAAAGTAAATATCGTGTCGTCTCTTTCTATATTCTAATAAAATGAGAGAGATAGCATGAGTAACATTATTTGCCATAATTGATGAAACAGTTTCTTAGTGTTTTGGTGTGTCAGGGTATGGATGGTGCTGGGTTGGTTGTAGCCAAAACTATATCTTTGAGACAATGTGTAAGCTAATAAATAACCTAAAATTGGCTATTGGGACTGAACAAATCATAATTTTAAAAGATGTGGTTAGGTATGTGTGAAAGCTCAAATGTTTAAATGACATACCTGCCTTATACTGCTCTAAAGCTTCATAGTATTATACTTATAGGATTTTGTGTAAGATAATAAAATATACTAGTATGAGTTGAATAAATTGGCTACAATTTAAATATATTACTAGTTTCAAGTTTGGTTGGACTGATAGACTCATTATACCAAATAATTGCAGTTACTTATCTATTACATGACCAATAATATTATTCCTCTATTTTATGCCAATAAGGCTGTTTATTGCATTTATTAGCTTATTTATGTTATTTGTGTTTGGGTTTTCTTTTTTGATATAGACTTAAGAACTTTTTATTTAAAGGAAAGTGAAGTTATCATCGAGGAGCTACACGACGACGATAGTTTTCAATATGCGAATATGCCTCCTCTTGTTAATTTCCCGTCCCCAATCTATTTATCCCACACACAACCACCTTTTATATACCAATATGTTGGAGATCAAGTAAAGATTCTCCAAGTGCTAGGTAACTATCCAGACGCGAATTCTAATAATCAAACTGATAACGATACAGATCACTGGGACCAAAAAGAAGTCGCTTCTGAAGAAACTTCAATAAGTAATCCTATAGATAAAGAAAATATAACAAGTGTTTCTTCTACTACCGAAAATAAAAATATTGTTATAAAAGAAAAGGATGTTATATCTGACATTCCTGTTGTAAGTGAACATAAAGACAATAATAACGAACAAACTAGTACAAGTAATAAAAATATTGTTGAGCCTGCTTTGACTGATGTGAATACGGATACAGTTGATAGTGCCATGAAAGAAGTAGTCACTATAGTTTTGAATGAAAGCGCAGATAATACGAGTATTGATACTTTACAATACGATAACGACTCTGCCGAAAGCGATGACGAAGCATCATTTGGTACACCGGAAAATTCACCTAAAAGTAAGAGAAAATCACCTAAAGGCAAATACGGTAAAGGCAAGGCACCACCGCCGCCGCCCGTTAATGTAGATGACGTTGTTACACATAATAATAAAGATGCTTGTAGTAAAACAGAATTAGACAAATATTCCTGTAATAAAACGGACACAGATAAAGATGTCTGTAATAAAACAGACGCAGATACAGTAGTCTGTAATAAAACAGGCGCAGATAAAGTAGTCTGTAATAAAACAGACGCAGATAAAGTAGTCTGCAATGAAGCAGACGCAGATAGAGATGTCTGTATTAAGACAGATAATGAACCGGTTGTCGACAGCACGACTTCCCATGAAAGCTTGGTTGATATTGTAAATAAACTACCTAATACTAGTATTAAGGAATCTGGCTCTAAAGGCCTTCAAGTTGCTAATCCCATTTCTGAAAATAAGAAAAGACATAAATCGAAATCACCAGCTCGAACGCCAAAAAGCAACAGTTCTGGGTTAGGTAAATTGCTGCAGCTACCTAGTAAGTTAGCATTTTGGCATAAAAGCGATGATAAACTCAAAACAGACGAAACATCAACGTCATCGGATGATCATAGTAGGAGATCATCAACAAGCGATCGAATAATTGATGAATTTCAAAGTTGTGGTGAATTGAACACACTCGGCGTTGATGAGGCTAAGGTTTCGAACGAAATTATCGAAGTCTCCCTGAGAGAAAACGCAGATGATCAAATGAGCTTTACTGATGCAGTTGATGCAGATAATGAAGCTATATCACAAGAGATAATCGATAAAAGTGATGCTCTACAAAAGCTCATTGATGCAAAAATAGAGAGCCATCCAGAGTATAAATACATTTCGTTACATGAAGAAACGCCGTCTCAGTCAAAAAGTACAGACGTGTAGAAGGCATTCCTAAAATCCCAAGCCCGCTTTTACTTGCAGCTGAAGTTAGGCAGAACAGTATGTTTATTTTAGTTATGTTTGCAGTGTTCATTTATGCATGCCTATTTATTTATTAGTTTGCAATTATTTACAATAACGTCAAGCTCACTAATGATTAAACTTTAATAATGCTTTATTTTAGTGTCTATAGAAAATAAACCACATTATTTACGAATATTGCTTTGCAATAGTAATATTTTTTTTATTATATTTATGAGTGTTGAGTTGTTTATTGTGTTTTTGTTTATTTAGTTTAATTTAGAGTGTTTTGCTCACCCTTTATAAACCTACAGTTTCACTGACAATTACTGACTCCTAACTCTGTATTATATTAATATATTGTTGCACCTAATGCAATGAGAGTAAATTTGACTATAATATGTATTATAAACTTAATTACCACCAAAAAGTGACTGAGTAGTGTGCTTGTGCTTTTTTGAGTTAGTTTTCAATTTACTCCTTTTTTTTCAGGCAATGCTGACGGCCTCTGCTACCATTCCTCGCGCAAAAAAATCTAATAAAAGGAAAACTCAGTAGTTCTTATACAAATAAGTATAATTTTATAGTCTTCAGCCGGGCTTCGTACAAGAACTATTATTTATGCTCTCTAATGTTTCAGGAAGCATAGACAATGTTCTTCCATTTTATTAGCTATTTGTCAAAGATTTTTTGCAGCTAATAGAGAATTAGTAGGTATGATTAAGATCTATTCAGCTTAAGCAAGCAAAGTCACAGTTTATGAATATTTATTTTTTATCTATTTATCATACCATCATAGAAAATTATGCATGAAAAACAAACTTATTATACGCTAAAGCAATATCAATATTTATAATCCTCAAAAATATTTGCACATACATACATATAGACTGCCTCCGTGGTCCAGTGGATAGCGTATGTGACTGCTGATCGGAGGTTCCGGGTTCGATTCCTGGGTCGGGCAAAAGTGTTACTGGGTTTTTCCGAATTCTCAGTAGCAGCGCGGAGTCTGGTGATGTGCCCGGTAACGCCAATAGGCTCGCCCTCTATTACGTGGGACCTAAAAATTTATGGCGAAATGTGGGTGTAATATTACACTTCTGCCTACCCCTTCGAGGATTACAGGCGTGAGGCCACAAAAAAAATGTTTGCTTTATATTTGATATTAGTAATATTATAAAAGGATTTTTTAATTATATTTTCTTATTATTTCACCAATGCATAATTTAAAATAATAATTTCAACAAGTACATGGTGTTTTCTTTTTGTCATTGAAATCGAGATGGATTGTTCAAAAAATTTGAGTTTGTTTGGTTAGAACTACTTATCCGTCTTATGATATAAATTGGGCATTAAATGCGTAATTGTTTTAGTCGATAATCTTTATGAGAACATAATTCTCAATAATGCTTCTAAAGTCAACTGCAGTATTTATAATTGTTAAATTCATTATGTTGTGAACTTCATGACCTTATTCCATTCGATATATATTATATATCTTATAAAATAAATATATATGTATATATTTAAATAATCCTTGCCACAAACACAACATACATTGGTATAATTTAGCCAAAAATTGCCAAATTGACACTAAACGACTCAACAATTAGCAGAAGTTATTTTGTATTAGTCATATTTATTGTAGAATTAGTTCATAGCAAAATAAAACTAGTCGTTAATAATGAATTGATAAGTAAATAGCTTCAATGAGGCTTTCATATCGAAATTGTATGAGTAGGCATGAGGTTTGGCGAGATGTGGGATGTAGGTATTTTATAAATCACAATTATTACTGAAGTTAGCTTATATGAATCAGCGTTTAATGTTACTCTATATGGCTTACTTTTATGCGGTTGTATTATTATGTGATATAGCCCTGATCATTGTCTTGAATTTGAGCTCATTATGAATGATGAAAGATATGTACAGCAAATTGCTAAATAAGTGGGATATTGGATAATATTCATGGCGTATTTTTTTACGTACTAATATTCCTTTTTGTGTCTACCATTATATGAATGTTCCTTTAAACTATTATGTTAAATTTGTGTAAACATAAATTTAGGTAATTAATGACTATGTGCATTATGTATTAGTTCTATTTTACATTTGATGTGAACTGCTAGAGGAATTTTAATGCAGTGTGCAATTACTTTATCTTCTATTTTTAATGGATTGTTACTGCATTATGTGTTATGTTACCCTAATTTAGTTACCTCGTTACATAAAGTGTACATTGATTTTTACTTGTTGACTGTCACAATTTTGCATTATGATTTGTGTTTGAGTTTATTGAAATAAATGACTATCATAATAAAAGTATCTCATTTTATTGAATACAATAAATACGTTATTACAATATTCCACCTGTTCTTAATCTAAGAGTGTCAAATATGTATGATCCATAATCGTTTTCGTAGACATTATTTAATAACTGATTTTCTAATACATTCAGAGACTCAGTATCCCAGGCTTTAATATAATACAGTAAGGAAAATAACTTATAATAGCCATAATCATTATTATCAGCCGCATTTACTTTAATTTTGGGCAGATTCTCTAAAATTTTTATCAACTTAGACCTTATCACTGAATTGAATGTGGCATTGCTTCTGACTGCAAACTTGTGAATTATATCAATTGTTTGATTCGTAATTTCTTGCTCAAGTAATATGTCTGGCAAATTTTTGAGCCATGTATTATAGGCCTCACAATTATGAAAATGACCAAGTTTATCATTGAGTGCCACTTTACATAATAAACTGAAGATTTTTTGACGGAAAGAGCTAGACATATCTTTATTAAAATATGCCCATATTATTTTTCTAAATAAAGAATCCATCACTGAAAGAGTTCTGGTCCAATTATTAACATCATTAGAGAATATTGTATGTAATAATCTTATAACAACATCATTAACATTGTCTTGTGTGTTTTGATTGAAAGTTTTTTCAATATAGTTTAGAATAGACATAATATCCTTGTTTTGGGTCTTTACATTAATCTGTGGATTGAGAACTATGAATAGATGACAGATTTCTAAATTTTGCTCAACTAATTTAGGGTCTGTGATGAAACTTTCAAATGGGGAGTTATCTCCTTGTCTCTGTTTCGACCTAATGTTTGTGACATAAGGGAATGATTGTACAAAGTGCTGTAAGTATGGCTGACGATATTTCAGTGAAAATCCATTTTGGATATGAGAACTGGGATTCTTGGCATTAAAATGCTTCACTAGAGTCCAAATCAATGAAATCACTTGTAGACTATGCTTCAGGAGAGATGCAGCATCTTCATTGATAACAGTTTCAATATTTTTTTCAGAGTTTACATTGGGACAGACTTCCAACCAAGTTTCAAAGAGTAAAGGCATTAGTGTATCAACATATTCTTTTAACTTTTCTACTTCATCTAATGGCACAGTATCTTGCAAATTTTTTGAAGAAAAGCAGGACACTTGGCATGTCTTTATATAACATGGGTTAAACAATGGGTAATAATTCATTTTAGCACTATCAAATGCTTTTGTTGTTTCAGTAGTCTGCTCGTCACTTTCAATGATATTGTTATACTTAACAAATTGAGTTAGATAATCTTGCAATCGGTGCAGTACTTTTACTCTCCATTTCACACTAGTTATTTGGCTTCCCAAGTTTACTGTCAGAGTCCTTCCAGGCTTTGAATCAACTCGCAACTTAGAGATCATGTCCAGGAAGTTAGGGATAATTTTATGGAAGTCTTCAGCTACCTTCTTAGGTGTATATTGAAGCAGAGTATCCAGAAATAGAAGAGAGTCTTCTTGTATGTGTGCATCAATGTGTGTCATTGCACTTCGCAGGTATGTGCACATGATGTCAAAGAATGGATCAATTCTGACAACCTCTGCATTTGACAAAATTATGTGTAGAACCTTAAGTGACTGATAGCGAACCTGGAAATATTAATACATATATTTATTCTATTACCTTAAGTAAATCAGAGGCGGCGATAGCCGAGTGGATATACCAACAGACTGCCATGCAGAGGGTATCGGGTTCGAATCCACGGCGCGCACCAATGACTTTTCGGGAGTTATGTGCGTATTGAATTGTTAATTATCGCTTGTCCCGTGCCTCGGAGAGCACGTTAAGCCGTCGGTCCCGGTTGTCATGAAGATCTTTGACAATCGTTACAGGGCGTCAGTACCATCTAAATAAAACTGACACTAGTCTAAACCATGGAATATCGCTATCCCTTCGGGTTACGGAGGTCAGACAGGCAGTCGCTCCGTGGAAAAGCTAATATTCAGTCAAATCCGGTTAGACTAGAAAGCGGACCTCAGATTGAAACTGGGATAACGCTACGAGAAAGAAGAAGACCTTAAGTAAATCAAAATAAAATCTATCATTATTCAAGTGTGGCCATTAAATTAATTCTAATCTACACATATAAAATGCAGTCCCTGCTGTCTATCTGTATGGACGCGACTAACTCATACTACCAAATGGATTTATGTAGGCACTGTAATAATGAAACTGTTTACCTAAGTTGTAAGCTTAAAATAAAGGACCTCATATAAATTTTATGATATTTGCAAAAACAAATCTGCAACAACTTACGATCTTTTCAATATTCAGGACAAGTGGCGTGATACCATGAATAAGTTCCCCAAGATTTTGTTTCAGCACTGCCGGATGAGCCACAATTAGTTCCTTCAGACCATTTAGTGCCTCAGTTCTTGAGTGAGTGTTGAAGTGATTGAGACGTGACAATAATTCTTTCACATTTAGCTTTCTTGTAGATAGTGCCTCAGATACACCATGCTTCTTCAATTGTTCTTTAATAACAATTTTCTTTACTTTAAAACTTGTTTTTGTTACATTAGTACCTTTTGGCAATTCTTTCTTTGCTTTCAGTTTTGTTTTAGATTTCTCAGATTTTAGGAATTTTTGGTAACGTGTCGCCCCTGTTTTCGGCATTTTAATTATGTCTTCGAAATTAAAATATTATAAATGACAAATTTTTACTGATTTCAATTCAAGTCTTCAAGTCAAATCCTAACCTCAAAATTCATCACAAATCACAACAACGCTGACAAGTTTGACATCTCATTTTTTTTTTTTTTTACCTGGTAAATGGACCTTTATCTTACGTAGTATTTGTATACTCTTTGGACCTTTAGGTCAAGTCTTATTTTATTTTTACGAACACTGCACTATCACTTAATTTTTAAATCGTTTTAACAAAAGTCAAACCAGTGTAGGGATGCTCGATTCGTATCGATACTTGACAATCGATTCAATGGCATTCGATCCATTCGGGTTTGTATCGATACAACACTATTTGATCTACCGGTGGGTATACGCTAGTACAATATTAGTCTGTGGGTGGGTAGGAACTGTCAAACCTCAAAACCCATACATTTTTTGTAAACAAAGTACAAAACAAATCTGTTGTATTTCTCAAGAATGCGTCAATGCAGTGCGTTGAATTGAACCGAGGAGCTCATCTGTTTCCCAAAGACCCAAGATGCAGAAAATAATGAAAACTGCTTTACAAATAACTTTCAAAACAAGTGGTACAGCAAGGTTATGTAGTTTATATCCCAAACAAAAGCGATTATATCGACAGGAATAAATATAATTCAAGATAGCGTTTAAGCTACTAAATGTGTCTATATTAAAAGAAAAATTGGTATAGCCAAAAGATATAAAATATTGAACATTGAGTTATATCATAGTAAGTAACATTCCTATCACAATCACAGACAAACTAAAGAACAGACACAGCACGCCCTACATTACGTTTGAAGCCAAAAACAGCAGCAAACCAGTTGCGGGGCAATCCATTTGCTGTAAATACACTAGCCACGCACACAAACGCAGTACACAAGTAAACAAACAATAAGTTTACCAAAAATATGTCGTCGAGTGTAGTTCAACTGTACAAAAACAATTCAAAAGTGAAAATAATACTGAAAGAATATTGTTTCACAAGTAAGTATTTAGATAACAGCACTTTTATATTAAATGTTATGTTATGGTAAAATGTTTTGAGGTTATTGCCGCTATGACCATAAACAAAACCAAAGTAACGACTGGAGAATGTTGCCAGTAATTAATTTACTAAATTGGTAGGCAGGCTCTTTACATATAAGATTTCGAACAGTATTATTTATTTATTTAACTCGCTTTATTTTAATATGTGTTCAAATCATTGTCCACTTGTTATCTTTGCAAAATGATTTAAACTTACTCGAACCTGATACATGCATAACACAGCTGCTATAGTTTTATTATTTGTTGTACCAACTGTTCACTCATTTATTTATTTTTATTAAAGGTCATGCTACCAATACTGGTGCATAATATAAGATTACTGTAAAATTTAAGCGATTTCAATTAGTGTCATCAGGTTTTTACAGTTCCTTCTGACACGTCTATATCCAAAACTAAGAGAATAACTAAATTACTGTATTTATATTTAGATATATCTACGATTCTATTATTTTTCACAACCCATTTGGTTAATACGACTTTTATTTAAAATCAAATATGAAATATCAAATAAATATTTGATATTTCATATGGATATTTCAAATGAAAACATTTACATACGTTGGCTGGTTACATAAAAAATGTAGTTCTAGCTCATTCCGTTTAAATATAATTTGACTAACGGCCATTTTCAATATTCGATCTATACAGGGATTTTGAGATTCGAGATTCGTGTTTGACATAATTATTTTGTATGGAGTTTATGTCAAAAACGAATCTTAAATCTACAGATCTTTCTATAGATCTGTTATTGAATTCCGTAGTAAAATTAGTATATCGCGATAGAATCCGTAAACCGTAGTTTGATTTCAATGAGAAACATACATATTATGGTTTTATGTATCCAATGAACTAGTAAAATATTGTTAACGATAGTGTGTTTTATTCCTGTCTATTGCGCTACTGGCGTAAACTTACTCGCGAAACATTATACCAATACTATAAGCATAAAAATACCAATAATAAAATAAAATATACGACATTTTGAAAAATTTTACAGAAGTGCATTCATAACGCTACACGATTGGCTAACATAAAATTTATAACTAAAAACAAAAATAAGTGTAAAGCAACCTGGACAGTTATAAAAAGAAAAACACATAATGCAAAGCCCAGAAACAATATAGACTTAATTCAAATTGACGATACAACATTTACAAAACCTGTAGAAATAGCTACTGTCTTTAACGACCACTTTTTAAACAGCACACCTACACAACAGGACACAAAGCAAAATTGCATTATAAATTCAAATGCAAATTCGATGTTCCTCACACCTATGTCCGTAAATGATGTGAAAGAACAGATAAAGTCCTTAAAAATACAAATTCTGTGGGTTACGATGAACTTAATACTAAAATCATTAAGCTATGCCAGAACGAATTAAGTGGAATCTTAACGCACCTCATTAACCTTTCCTTTTCGCAAGGAGTGTTTCCAGACGCATTAAAACGATCGATAGTTGTACCACTATATAAAAAAGGGAAAAAGTGTGAAGTGACAAATTATCGTCGCATAACATTAATACCCATCTTTTCAAAATTATTTGAGAAATGCCTTCTTAAAAGATTGATAAGCTTCTGCGAGAAATATAATATTATAAAGAAAGAACAATTCGGCTTTCAAAAAGATAAATCTACAACCTTGGCTATCTTCTCATTTCTTAAAGTAGTAATGACTAACATCAACAACCGTCAATTCACAACAGGACTATTCTTTGATTTATCGAAAGCATTCGATTTAGTCCAACATGATATACTAGTAAGTAAACTCGACGCTATGGGCATCAGAGGAATTCCACTGCGATGGATATCGTCCTACCTAATAATAGCATTAATGAAAATAGGGAACTAATAGCATATAACTCTGAGTTTACAAGCGTCCAACGCGGCGTTCCCCAGGGTAGCATACTAGGCCCTATATTGTTCCTTATATACTTTAACGATATCGTTAAAGTGACAAACCATAAATGTTTCCTTTATGCCGACGACATTGCTATAGTTGTTACCAGCGACAAAAAATGTAAGACAGTAACTGATCATGAAGCGGAAATTAATACTACAATAGACAATCTAATTAATTGGCTCAATAATAATCATTTATCAATAAATCTTAATAAATCTTTATACCTTCAATTCAATCAATCATACAATAATAAACATAAATTTAAAATGAATAACATACGAAAGATTATTCAAGTTGCACAAACTAAGTTTTTAGGAGTAATGGTTGATGAAAAATTAAACTGGAAAGCACAGGTAGAAAGTGTATGTAATAAAATAAACAAATTTGTATTCGCCCTAAGACATATAAAAAATGAAACAGATATGAAAACATCTGTGTTGTCATATCGATACATACGTGGAATCCTTGCTACGATATGGGTTAATTATGTGGGGAAAGAGTACCGACCTAAATAGAGCATTTATCGCGCAAAAAAAGTGTTTAAGAGCCATCTACGGAATACCACCAGACCAGTCATGCCTACCGATATTCAAAAAGCTAGGTCTGCTACCATTACCCGCGTTGTACATATACGAAGCTTGTATGTTTGTTCAACATCACAAACAACTGTTCAAAAGTGCGGCAGATGTAAGTTCTCGAAACCGGCGCGACCCACACCGACTCGTATTTGACGATACACCTTAATTGACCAAGTACAACAAGAGCTGCGTAGCCATGACGATACGTATTTATAATAAATTACCTACATCATTTAAGGCTTTAAATAACAGGCTTTTTAAAATCAAAATGAGTGAATGGCTTAAAGAAAATTCATTTTATAGTCTCAATGAATATATGCAGAGTACACATATTCACAAACTATAACTATAATTTTGCATGCTTAGTTTAAGCAAAACATGTATTGTACGAAAATTTTATATTGTAACACCTTATACACCATGTTTTTTAGCAAATAAATATATTATTATTATTATTATTAAATGTCGCATTGGTTGACCATGTTCTGCATAGTAAATTTAAAATGTGTATAATTTGAGCATGTTACACGGTTTTCTAATGACGATTTTTATTTGATTTAGAGTGATAACCACACATACATGAAAATGGTACCAACTATGTTAACGATAGTGTATAAAACTTAAATGTTTGTATTTTAACATCAAAATGTAAATATATTTTGTAATAAAATTCTACTTTTGTTATTTTTATTGCATTCTCTATGATAATTTTCTACAATTTAGACCTTTTATAAATGATGTGTGGCAACACTTTTCAGTAACACATGTAAATAAACATGGCTTCAATTGTTTGTTCAGGATGACGTATCTTGTCATTATTTCATCTGAGATCACAATTTTTTTTTCTGTTTTATGTGTTGTAACTTCCGAGAATGTTACATGAAGAAAAATAAAACTTATTCTTATGTGTTATTAACAATGTTGTTTTATTAAAGAGGATAGGGGGATATCGTCCATTTGCGACTACAATGTGATATCTCGAAAAAATCGATTTTTCGTTTTACAGATAATCGAAATCGCCGTATCGAGATCTATTATCTACAAAAACGCGATAGTTTTTACTTTAAAAATGGCTCCGCAGTGAGAGAAAAAAACAAATATATCACAGTGTAGCACTGTCTCTTTCGGCTATCTGTTGACTTCGACAAAGTGCCAGCTCAGTTGTGCAACTGCATTGCTAGCGTGAAGTATTCTCATTTTTCGCGAACAACGTGATAATACGAAGTTATTACGTTTTTGGTGTACAAATTGAGTATATTTAGAGGCTGATTTCTTTTTTCAACATAGTGACATGTTGTTTTGTCATAGTGTTACTGTAAAAGTTAAAAGTAGAAAGCATGTGGCACTTTGATCTTGTCACAATGTTCTTGTAAAAATAAGAAACTTTACTGTGACATCTCGAATTGTAGCATTGAAGATGATGAAACATTAACTCTTTAGTGAATTTGAACGTGGGTTATTTGTTGATGTACTGTTATTATAGAATAGTTTCGGATAAGTTATGTTTTTATTTCCACTTGTAACGCTATAGGTGCTAAATAAAAGTATTTTATCTATGTTACGTTTACAAATTTTTATTTAACTTCACTAGCCTATGAATATTTACAAATCTTGTACATAACATTGAAATCACTTTCCGTGGAGAGATTGACCTAAAATTTGGTATACTTACGTAGCTTTAATGACAATTAAATAGGTAATATGATAGATTAGTTTTGATAATGTAGCCGGGGTAGTCATTTTTATATAAGCTTTGTAATGAAACAAGATAATCCCACTGTGTGTAATTTGTCTTCGTCGTATCAAAACTGTAACTTTGTTTACATTTATTTTCTGATATAAGTTTTTTTTTTAGATGAATTCGAGAGCAAAGCGTATACTACAGTTAGCAACTACAAGCAATGCGGATGATCTGCAAACTTTTGACCACACCTCACATGAGAGCTTTAATGTACTAAGGATAATACCATATATTAGAGCATCAAGAGACAATGTCTTACCAAATTTCACGTCGCCGTAGTGTATCTACAAATTCGTCATGAAGTAGCTCATCCAGCAATTTCTCAAGCAGTTCCTCGTCATCATCATTCATTGAAGGTATGTAGATAATATATTATTATTTAACTTAATCTCACAATAATAACCATAGTAAATTAACTTACCAATCTTTATGTTTTGTAGACAGTGATGACTCGGTGAGAGATCCGGATTACAAAAATGAACGTGAGAAATTCAAGAAAGTCCAAATTTAGTTTTAACGAACTAACAACAAACAAGATTTAAAACATAGTGACTGCGGATTAAGGATGAATGGGTTACTCGTCAAATGCCTCCTTTATGCTGATGATCAGGTAATACTTACGTCTTCAGCGGAGGAGTTGCAGGAGATGGTAACAATCATGCATGGTGCGTTAGAGAGGAAAGGAATGAAAGTGAATGTAAGTAAAACGAAAGTTATGGTTTTTGAAAAGGAGGAATGCGTTACGGTTTGTAATGTTTTGATCGATGGACAGCGAGTAGAACAAGTGAATGAGTTTGTATACTTAGGTACGTTGTTTAGAAGAGATGGTAAGAATGAAAAAGATATTGAAAGAATAGTTAATGCAGGTAATAGAGTGAATGGAGCGCTGAAGGCGTTTATGAACAGTCAAAACGTGTCCAAAAAGGCACGTTTGGCTGTGCATAGAGGGCTGTTAGTGCCCTTATGTATGGTATGTATGGTATGGTAGTGAAAGTTGGGTATTTATTTATTTATTTATTTATTTATTGGTTTACCTACAATTGTTACACTTAAGAATATATAATTACATTTAACACATTATACATTTTTAGTTCAGTGTACAATATTATTATGGCAAACACAGCATGCATAATTATGACAAGCGTTCATGTGTATTAAAAAAAATACATATTATATATTTTTATACAAGATGAAATCCAGCTAACAGTAAAGGATAGGCAAAGAAAGAAAGAAAGGAAGGCAAAAAACAAAAAACAAAGCAATTGACATTTTCTTGCGTATCCAGTGAAAATAGACGATGATTAGTTACTATTTAGTAAAAACAGCAATTATAAAATCACTCTCCACCTTGTCCCAAAGCCTAATTCTTAAATCTTCTAGAATGTGTTTATATTTAGAACCTGATGTCTAAATATGGCAGAAGAGACTTGAAAGTAGAATAAATGTTGTAGAAATGAGAGCACTGAGAAGTATGTGTGGTATATCTTTGACCGACAGAGCAAAGAATAGTGTGATAAGAGAGTGGTGTGGGGTAAAAGAAGATGTAGTGACAAGCATCCAGAAAGGCATGTTAAGATGGTTTGGGCACATGGACAGGATGGATGACAAAAGACTGATAAAGAAGATATATAAGGCAAATGTGAATGGAACAGGACGAAGGGGAAGATCTAGGCAGACGTTGTCTGACCAGATTGGAGACATCCTAAAAAAAGGACAGGTCAGAAGTATCCTAAACAGAAGAGCATGCATGAGAAACTTGATGGAAGTTAATGTAGCAAGAGAGGTATGTCATGATCGTTGCAAATGGCGTTCCGTAGTCTCTGCCTACCCCTCCGGGAAACAGGCGTGAGTCTATGTATGTATGTATGTAACAACAACCAAGGCTTGTTTATTTCGTTTGTGTGTTGATTTGATAATTATAATATTTGTAAGAAACTTTAAACAATAGTTGTTTCAAGAGACTGATTAAAAAGAGGCTTTATATTTAACCTTATTAATTTGATAAGAATTATTTTGAGAATTTAACTGTATTGTGATTTTGATATAAGTAGATTCCAATTTATATGTGCCATAGATAATTGTAATTCTGAATGGGGTAGTACGAAATAAGTATAGTTGGGTAGGGGTAAACAGGGTAACCCAATTTTATTTTTTTGTTTAAGTTTCTTGTCTAACCCAATCAGATTTTTTTGTCTTAATTACCTTTATTTGACTTCTCACTGGTATGATTAGGTAGTTATGAGCGATGTATGTGATTATTATAATAACCTAGATATAATCTTCAAATTAAAATTAAGATTATGTTGATCTCATTCTAAGAACAAAAGACTTGCTACTTGATATTAATCTTTTTTGTTGTAAATTTAAAAAATAATAAATTATATACTTTCGACAACAATGTTTTATTTAGAATTGCTACAATCTCAAGTAAACGTTTACATCATCTTCAACGTGATATTTAGTTATATCGCAACATAAATATTTATTTTTTCAGGTAAAATGTGATAAGTTCTCCGTTTTATTTTTAATCATGAAAAATATATAAAATTTCTGAGAAAATTAAAACGTATATAAATTAAATCATTATATAAATATTTTATCTAAAACACACTCATACATCATTTTGGTATTTGGACAAAATTTGTAAAGTTAGAAGCGATCTAAAGTTTAAAACATCTCCTGTGAAAAATCGAGGTTTTCGATATATCACATTATAGTCGCAAATGGACGATATGTTTTATGATAGAGGATGCCTGCGGTTACACCCGCGTTATTTAAGGCTTACTGCTCCGCTTCCGTCGCTCATAGCGTGATGTTATATAGCCTATAGCCTTCCTCGATAAATGGGCTATCTAACACTGAAAGAATTTTTCAAATCGGACCAGTAGTTCCTGAGATTAGCGCGTTTAACCAAACAAACTCTTCAGCTTTATACAGGGTTAAAATTAAACTACAGTTTACGGATTTGACCCTTATGACAGAGTCCCAAGCTAATGAAACCCAAGAAGGACAAAGTCACCAGAAGACCTGAGGACACTGTGAGCTCATTCTGCGTAAATAGTTACACCAATAGTTGAAAAAATGTTCGGGTACTTTGAGATTACTTGTACATTCAAGAAATGAAGACGAAAATCACCTCAGTCTGCCGTGAACATGAATCCTGTAAAGAATTCGAAACGTCGGCTAGTAATAAAAATGTAGTTTTGAATACTTCTAATTTGCCGAGTCTACGAACACTCGCTCTTGAGAAGGTGGAATGCGCCTTCGACCCCGATTTTTTGTTGGATCGCTACAGCTCCCTCGACAAGTTGTTAGGTGTTACTGCTTGGATAAAGCGTTTTGTTTTTAATTTTAGGCACCCACACCAGAAACGACTGACACCGTTTCTCTCACCACAGGAAAGACAGGAGTCCCTCACCTTTTGGGTTCGTTCTGTGCAATTGGCGCACTTTGAGAAGGAGATTGCTATCCTTAAGTCAGGGAAATCGAAACTATCGGGCGCTGTATCTAAAGTGAACCCTTTTTTGGACGATACGGGTCTCTTGCGCGTTGGAGGGCGTCTCAAGAACGCCAACCTTCCTTACAGGGCACTTCACCCCCTTTTGTTACCCAGGGACGGTCATTTGGTACGCTTGTTGGTAATTTCGGATTTTGTCTGCCCGAAGAATTATTCGGAGTGTAGTCTTTCGCTGCATCCCTTGCTATAAGCTCAAGGCTTCTACCATGCAGCCCTTGATGGGAGACTTACCGGCAGATCGCGTAACTGAGAGCAGGACGTTTGCCGGTGTTGGCACGGACTTCGCTAGTCCCTTTTTGGTGAAAACGTCGACACTTCGAAACAGCAAGACTGTTAAGGCATACTTGTGTGTCTTCGTTTGCCTCTCCACAAAAGCCGTTCATTTGGAACTGGTCTTCTCGCTTACGACCGAGGCGTTTGTAGCCACATTTGACAGATTTGTATCCCGCAGAGGGCCGTTGTGCAGAGGGAGGCAGCGATAGCCTAGTGGAGATACCAACAGACTGCCATGCGGACGATATCGGGTTCGAATCCACGGCGCGCACCAATGACTTTTCGGAGTTATGTGCGTATTAAATTGTTAATTATCGCTAGTCCCGTGCCTCGGAGAGCACGTTAAGCCGTCGGTCCCGGTTGTCATGAAGATCTTTGACAATCGTTATAGGGCGTCAGAACATTCTGATAAACTGACACTAGTCTAAACCATGGAATATCGCTATCCCTTCGGGTTGCGGAGGTCAGACAGGCAGTCGCTCCTTAGAAAAGCTAATATTCAGCCAAATCCGGTTAGACTAGAAAGCGGACCCCAGATTGAAACTGGGATAACGCTAAGAGGATGATGAGAGGGCTGCCTTCCTTGATCCGTTCTGATGGCGGCACTAACTTCAAGGGCACTTATAATTATTTGAATGACGTTGTTAATTTCCTTGAAACCAACAAGGCTTGCCCGACGTGGGATTCATTGGTTGTTTTCCCCACCAAATTGTCCACACTGGAGGGGTATATTTGAGGCCGCTGTAAAATCGGCCAAAACACACTTGCGCAGGACAATCGGCGAATCTGTCCTTACTTTTAAGGAACTCGCAACTGTGTTTTGTAAGATTGAGGCCGTTTTGAACTCTTGGCCATTAAAGACATAAAAGACATATTTATTTCTGCATTTTGGTTGTTTACAACACTTATACATGTCTTAACCCTATTCTAGATGAAGCCGGCTTTTCCTAGCTAAATGACTTCTTGAGAAGAAAGGCCGAAACAAACTCAGAGTCATTGTTTTTTTTGTCACTTCAATTTCTTTAGTCTTTTCTTCATCTTTTAAAGTCCAGACAAAAAATTGTGCCCGATCTCCTTAAGCTGATTTTCCACCAGAGTGGCGAGACGAGGCGAGGCGAGGAGAGAATTGAAATTTGTATGGCAAATTTTCAATTCTCTCCCAGCGCATCTTTGGTGGAAACAGTGTGGATTGACGAGAATATGCGAGGCGTGAATTGAAATATGTGTTTGTGTAAAAATGAACCGTATTGCTTCCAACATAGAGTATAAATTAACCAGAACCAGTATATCTTTATCTAATGAAGCCTACGGGCGGCGCGGCGGTCACGCGCGTGCTCGCACGAGCTCGCGATGGCTATTTTTAGTGGAAAAGGGTCAGTGCGATTTCAATTCTCTTCTCGCCTAGTCTCGTTCGCCACTCGGTGGAAAATCACCTTAAAGGTGATTTTCCACCAGAGTGGTGGAAACGACACTCAAACATCACTGTACCTATGACGAACTCCAACATCACTGTACCCATATCTTTATCTAATGAAGCCTATGGGTGGCGCGGCGGTCACGCGCGAGCTCGTACGAGCTCGCGCGAGCTTGCGATGGCTATTTTTGGATCCGAATGATTTGGAGGCCCTTAAGGTGATTTTCCACCAGAGGGGCGAGACGAGGCGAGGCGAGGAGAGAATTGAAATCGCACTGACCCTTTTCCACTAAAAATAGCCATCGCGAGCTCGCGCGAGCTCGTACGAGCTCGCGCGTGACCACAGCGCCGCCCATAGGCTTCATTAGATAAAGATATACACACATCAACAAAGTCTAGGGATATCTTAATCCTAAATTATTTACGAGTTTATAGTTTAGAACCTTGTTAGTTTCCACAAAAAGTTTATATACAGATTAAAACCTCTTTTATTCTATTTTCAAAATTTGAACATGGAAAGAAAAAAAACAAAATAATAAACAAAATATGGCGGCAAATTTGCTAGTAATTCGTTACATTAAAGAAAGTTAAAACTGTTTTATTATAATTATTAATGAAAAGGGGTTTTAATTGTTTTTCTTTTTTAATTTAACGTGACGTACGAACTTTAAAAGTCATGTCACGTCGTCATTTGAGTCGAGATGAAATGTTACGAGCCGTGGGCATGTTAGAAAATGGTGCAATTCAACGCGTCGTTGCTGAGGCCCTACATACCAGTCAAAATGTGATATCAAGGTTGTGGTCACGTTATCGCAGTACTGGAGATGTGGCCGAACTGCACACAGGTAGATATCGTGTTACTACGCAGAGACAGGATCGATTTCTCCAAATGACCGCCAGAAGACAACCCAATATCACAGCGCTGCAACTAGTGCAAAGGCTCCAGGAGGACCACCAGCTGCTGGTAAGCGACCAAACCGTGCGAAGAAGGTTACATGAAGTTGATCTTCATGCTCGAAGACCATTGCGTGTTCCAGCATTGCGACGTGGCAATCGCGGTCGGCGGCTTTCGTGGGCTCGGGAGCATTTACCATGGAGTGACGAACAATGGTCTTTGGTGCTGTTCACCGATGAGTCCCGGTTTGGGTTTCACCCGGATTCACGAAGAACACGCGTTTGGAGAGCTCCAGGGAGAGTTAGCCGTCTACGGCACCCTCAGGAGGTCCACCCATACCAAGGCGGGACAATCATGGTGTGGGCAGGAATTCGTCTTGGCGGACGAACCCAACTCGTTTGGATCCAAGGCAGCATGACTGCACAAAAATACCACGAGGAGGTAGTAGAGCCCGTTATTGTCCCACACAGAACTCAAATAGGCCATGAATTTCTACTCATGCACGATAATGCTCCTTGCCATACGGCGCGGCTGGTATCGACCGCTCTCCGAGAGCACGATATTCAAGTTTTGGATTGGCCTGCACAGTCGCCCGACTTAAATCCTATCGAGCATGCCTGGGACATGTTACAACGAAAAGCTTTGAGAGATTTTCCACCAAATTTGACGACTGAACAACAACTTTACGAACACTTGCAAAGGACATGGGACCTCATACCGCAGCAAGACATTGACAATTTAATTTTAAGTATTAACAATCGATGTCGATGTGTAATCAATGTAAGAGGTGGCAACACTGATTATTAATGATTAGATTTTACAAGATTTTTTCCATTTTTATTAAAATTAATAGTTTTTTAAGAAGAAATGTTTGTTGTTATCATACTAATTTTCCATGATGATTAAAAAAATTATTTTTTTTATTTAAAACAAAAAAAAAACACGAAATGTTTTTTATTTTTATTAAAGACCTTAAAATAATCTATGATTCTTCTATTTACTGTATCAGAAAATTCTTCATAGATTTTTAGATATTTGATGAAATATAAAATATCCCTAGACTTTGTTGATGTGTGTAGGTACAGTGATGTTTGAGTTCGTCATAGGTACAGTGATGTTTGAGTGTCGTTTCCACCACTCTGGTGGAATATCACCTTTAACCCCTTGTATGCCGGAACGCAGATCTAAGCGAGACACAATAGCTTTTTAATTGTGTCTGGTATTCCGGCATACAAGAGGTTAAGGTGATTTTCCACCGAGTGGCGAGACGAGACTAGGCGAGAAGAGAATTGAAATCGCACTGACCCTTTTCCACTAAAAATAGCCATCGCGAGCTCGCGCGAGCTCGTGCGAGCACGCGCGTGACCGCCGCGCCGCCCGTAGGCTTCATTAGATAAAGATATACTGGTACTGGTTAATTTATACTCTATGTTGTAAGCAATACGGTTCATTTTTACACAAACAAATATTTCAATTCACGCCTCGCATATTCTCGTCAATCCACACTGTTTCCACCAAAGATGCTCTGGGAGAGAATTGAAAATTTGCCATACAAATTTCAATTCTCTCCTCGCCTCGCCTCGTCTCACCACTCTGGTGGAAAATCAGCTTTACGCCGGGCCATTTTTTTATTGGTCGCCCACTTGTCGCCTTGCCTGAGTACCCCTAAATTGATATGAGACCTAATCGTCTCTCGCGTTTTGAATTGGTACGCCAGATTACTCAGAGCTTTTGGAAACGCTGGAATTTGGAATATTTGCACATACTCCAGCAACGCGTTATGTGGACTGACAAGACCGATCCACCCAAGATTGGTGACCTCGTTTTGATCAAGGAGGCTAACCTTCCGCCACTCAGGTGGCGGAGGGGGCGCATCCTTCGTTTGGTTACTGGGGCTGATGGAGTTCCCCGATTTGATGAGGTCTTGGTGGACGGTTCGATTCTGAGGAGAGCGGTTGCAACGTTGTCACGTCTACCAACTGATTAGCGGACCGGCAGGCCGGTCCGGGGCGGGTGGATGTTTGAAATAGAAATATTGTTTGTGACAAGTTAAATCGATTATATCAGTTTAGTTGCGTGTTACTTTGTCTATTGAAAATGTCTGACTATGGTCACACTATGAACTGTCATGCATTCACCGACTGAAGGACGCTGTGTCCAGGTCATGAAATAAATTAATTAAAAAAATCATGCATTCACTCTTTGTCGTATCCGCAAAAAGCCCGCTCTCTGGTCGCTCTGGAAGATTCCGTTTTGTGAGCGCGTTTTGATCTTGTATTTGTTTGTAAAACTACCAAATTACCCTCGTGAATGCCGCTTGATCTAGTGCTGGCATCGGTAAATTGTGATAAATTGATTGTGAGCTATTGAACATTTGTAAACTTGTGTGAATCCGCCAACGCGCAACGTGTTCTGAAGAAGGACGCCGAACTGGACCTTCTAGTGGTAACTATAACGATTTCGTCATTATTTTGGCCAAAATTATGAGTGTAATCTTATAGGTCCACTCAAGAACATCACCAGGAGATCTAAGGTAAATTTGCACATGTACCTACCTATTAGCAGAAATGTAATCACTGTGCAACACAGTATATAGGTGTTTAGATCTTTGCCTTGGCTAGACCAGACTGGATGAATTAATCGCTTCCACTGTCTTCTGCAAACCTTTCCCAGCTTTCTAGCCAAACTCTAGATACGCTAGGTGGCGCTGTTACGGTGATTTGATAATAGTGTGGTTTCAGTAGTAAATAATAGACGCCGTGGCGTACACTAGGCGCCGTGGATGAAAGCACTAGGTGGTCTAAGGGTGCGCGCACACTAGGAATATGTCACTGACAGTTAGAACTCAGACTAAAGTAAGCAAGGATGCTCCTTGAAAGTAAGCGTAGAAATCGCTGCTTCAAAAGGTCAAGTATTTATTCTTATTGATTTTTGTCTTTACACTTCACGTAAACAGCATCGCACTTTATGTTGGTACTGCTTAGTTTTATAAGTCTTTCTACAATAAATAAAAATATTTTTAAATAAATAAAAATTGGGCAAGTGCGATTCGGACTCGCGCATGAAGGGTTCCGTACCATTATCTTTAAAAGGAAATCACGTTCGTTGTATCTATACTTAAATACTTTTGAAGTTTCTACCTGTTTATTAAGATTGAGTAACGAATTGCTTAAAAATGACGTTTGTTGTATGGGAGCCCCCCTTTATTATTTACTTTTTTAAATTTAATTATTTATTTTGAAAGGTAATATAAAACTACATATTCTGTGAAAATTTAAAGCGTCTACCTGTTACAGTTAGTAATTTTGAGCAAAAAATACGAAAAATAACACGTTTTTTGTATGGGACCCCCCCCTTAATATTTTAATTTTTTAATTTTTTGTATTTGTTGTTATAGCGGCAACCAAAATACATAATTTGTGAAAATTTCAGCTTTCAAGCTATCACGGTTTATGAGATACAGCCTGGTGACAGACAGACAGACAGACAGCGGAGGCTTAGTAAGAGGGTTCAGTTTTTTACCTTTTAGGTACGGAACCCTAAAAAAACGACTTCAAAAAACACTAATAAAAATGTGTAGAGGTTTTATAGTCAGATCAGAAATACTTGGCTTGGCACCAACTCCAAAAATGTTTGCTCCAAACCAATTACTTTTGTTTTTCAGTTCCTTAGTGTTTTTTGAAGCCGTTTTTTTTTACTTAAAATAATTTTTAATTTTTGCTTTTAAGTGGTATACTAATAAAAATAGTATTAGGTGATAAGTAGGTAGGTACAGTCAGCATCAAAAGTTGATGACCACATTTAGATTTTCAATATCGCTGTACACCATAATACACCTAATACAAATTGCTCAACATGACAAGCGCCAGAATTGAATGATTATCATAAAAGGGCATATGTAGGTGACCATGACTTTTCAAAAGTCGCTAAACAAAGTTATGGTAAAAAAAGCATAACACCACGTCAACAGTCATTCGGCCAGTAGGTACGGCCAGTGACGTCCGAGAACTAAATAAAGGAGGTCGTAACATTTGATAAACTAATGTGATTAATTATATTATTATTAAAGTATTATGAAGTAAATAATTTTATTTAATACTATTTTAAGCTAATACAATATTTTATAGATGATAAATAATTGCAACCGCAATGGTCTACATTCGATACAAAGTGATATTTAAGTAGGTAGAAATATTATTTTACATTCATTCAGTTTTACAAAGAATAGGGAACATTACGCAAAGCTCGACGCAGATGGCAGCACAAGCAACTGCAGTAAACAAACTTGCGTAGCGCGCTTTTCAAATATTGTCATCAACAAGACAACAATATATCTATACTTATTTATATACCCAAAACATTTCTCATATATGTAATTATCCATAACAATAAAAATGGTACAATGTTTCTGTTTTAGTGACTTGTTTGAGATGAGATAATGAGATCGCGCATCCAAAGTTTGAAGTCTTTACGAGTTGTCAAGTTGTCACTCAAATGTCATACTTGCCAAAATTCATTGTTTACTGTAGTCGGTGATACCGCCATCTGGAGGTTTAACTTGGCAGTAATCTTCCCTATAGAATTAAAACAGAATTTGTGTGAATTTTGAAATTTCTTATATCTATATAGGGGGTCTACCAAGAGTTTGTTTTTCAAACAAACGACGAGTTTTGCACGCGATCGTCACGGAAGTTTCCTGCATGTGAAATAAATTATACAAGTATTTTTAACTAGTGAAACATGTCAAAATAATAGTAGTTTAATTCATCATATAATGTTAAAACTTTATTTAACATTTGTATCGTCAATTTATTGATAATAAGTATTCTACTTGACAGCAAAACACTATGACGTCACTACATCATATTTCATTCAAAACCCTTGACAAAGATCGTTTTTGACATTTAATTAAAAGTGCTTGATTTGACTAGTTGGAAACAACCCTATTTCCATAGATTTTCTAAAAGCACCCTTATCGGATAGTAGCGATCGATAGAGGGCGCATTAAGGAAATGTATGAAAATTGTTCCCGTCGACTAGCCTATCATCACCGTGTAAATTTCGTACCCTCGGATTGGGTTCTAATTCAGTCGTAACTATAAAAATCATAAACTAAGTCGACGGTATGAATTTGAACGGAATCTGCGTGATTTTTGAAAATAAGTCTTACTGCTTTACGAATAAGGTTACAATTCAATTGAACTAAAAATCTATAATTACCTCAAATCAAATCATATTTATTTGCATAAATCAGGTACATGATAAAATATCAGTTGCCACAAAAAAACAAAGAGTCCGCTGAATTATTACCTCTTAGAGGTGTGCAAATTTTTAGTTTGACATGCAAAATATCTAGCATGCTAATATTAAAGTAAATTAAATAACATTAATAATGACGCATTAAAATAAAGTAAAAAATAAAAATATATCAGTAACAAAATTAAAATAAACTGTAAAATAAATTTGATGTCACCAACCTCATGTCAAATAAAAATTTAATATTGTGGAATGTCAAAAATAAAAATGTAATATTGTCAAATAATTAATATTGTCAAATAAATTAAGTATTATAAATGTCAAAGAAATTATTAATAAAAAAATATAATTTAAAAGATGGTTGTCAATGGTTATTAAAAAAATTCAAAATTATCGTAATATTATATTAAAATGTTATCTGACAGGAAATCTGCGACACTATAATAACATTTCTCAGTGAGTAGTTTTCTTAATCTAAGTTTAAATATAGCCATATTTGTCTCTTTTAGACGTTTTGGTAATCTATTATATACTTTAGGGGCCATAGAGAAAACACTGTTATGCATTAACGTAGTGTTTGTCTTACGTATACAAAGTCGGCTTTCGATGGTATAAATTCAAACTGATGATTCTAAAATGTTTTCAAATATTATAACGATCAACAATTTTTGACAAAATGGTGTTCAGTGACCTTTGACAAGTAGTGTTCAGTTAGTTTTGAACTTTAATGATGTTCATTCAATACTGGCGCCCTTCTTGTTGAGCGATTTATGGTGGATATAATGTTCATTAATTTTGAAAATCTGAATGTGGTCATCGACTTTTGATGCTGACTGTACATAGGATAGTGAAGGTGGTACATGATGGGGAGGCCTTCCTTACCTCAATTCTGTAATGTAGACCTGTATCTTTCTGGCAATTTCAAGTATTTTTTTTTGTTTTCAACTAACTACCTAGCCTAAACACGTTCGTTTCAGTTCCATCACCAGATCCCGGAAATCGTCCAATACCAAAGTGTTTGCCAAGACAAAACAAACGAGCCTAAAAACGATGAGGTGAATGCTATATTTTAAACTTGCATAGCATTAGGAACATAGAACATGAACGGTAAAGACTCAGAAAGATGCTCGACACATATGGAGGACTTGCTGCGATTGTTGCGACGTGAGCGAGAAGCATCAGCATGTCGAAGCTGAGCCGGGCCGTATAGACTGTGTGCCTATCGGCGATGCTACGATTCTAACTAGCGAGTTAGCGACTCTAGCGGCGAGATTTAAAAGTCGTCCGCGTACGACACATCAAAATACAATTTGGTCTCGTTATCTAAGCTGGGCCAAAGAATCAATGGTTACAAAATCAACTTATTAGTGCTTGGCAGCCTGGCGTGGCGACACAGTTAAGATGCCATGCCAATGTCAACCAGGATGTCAACTGTCAGACGTCAGTCAGAGGTCTTGTCAAGTTGTCATAACCACGTGTGTTTATTTTACATTTATAAATTGTAAAAGAAAGCTTAGAAAGCTGATAAATAATGAAGATTAAAAAACAGCACCGCAAAAAGAAATATCTTCATAAGTTAAATCGTAAGCGAATGCACCATAAGGAGCGTAGTACTGGAGAAGTTAATTGGTAAGTTAAATGTTTTATAAGTTTTTTTATTTAGTTTAGCTTAGTAAAATTCGTCTTACTTGATCAAAGTAGTTTAGACGTTTAATAAAAAAGCACACTTTAAATATACATATATTTAAACTAGCTCTAATTTAAAACTTATCTTTTAGCAAACCAATAAAAGATGCCTGGGATTTTAAGAAGTCTTCACTCCGTAATATGAAAGAAATGGGTCTAGCCAACGATCCAAATAAAGTGATTAAAATACCAAATTTTAAACAAGAGAAGGTAAAACTTGCAAAGAAAATCGTTAATCAGGATGACACAGATGAAGAAGTTGAGGAAGATGTAGTACAACCTGTACCTAAAGAGGAAGTTGTTGAAATATTAGAGAAAGAAGCAAGAGCACCAAGAGTAAGGCGATTTATGTGAGTATAGTGAGAGTGATCTTTTATTGTAGACTACACAAAAATATTATCACTTTGAAGGACAGTTGACCTCTATGTATAGGCGTCATAACAATAAAACTTCTATTGTGTCTCGTTGACTGACCTTGAAGGGTTAAATTGTAAGGAAATTGCCTGTGTAGTGGTTTCAAATTCTTACATTCATGCTAAGCACAAACCAACCTATACATGTAGAAAAATATACATAAGTATGCTTACACATATATAAAAGTTGTAGAGAATTTATTTCTCTACCATATTGATGATAAATACAAATAGCATAAAACCCGTAGAAAATGAGATATTTGCCAAAAAATTAAAATAAATCGATTTTCGTGACCTTCGACCCCTGAATTTAAAACTTGCGGACATCCAATTATATGTGACTTTTGAGGACAGTTTTAGGATGCCAAAATACAAGTTTTTACGTGGTAATATACTATAGTCTGTGCCACGAGAACATAGACTTTTTGTAAACAAAGAATTTCTACTGACTTAGCGACAGTTCTGTCAAACATATATAATGTTGAATCGAATGAGCGCAATGGTACATAGGTACGTGTCATTGGAAACTAATATGTCAATGGATCGGGTTTTTATCGATATTATGCGCTGTCAACAAGATATTTTAATATTTTGTGGTACTGGAACCTGGAATGTCAACATTTGGTTTTACTTCATTGAAATGTTACATTCTTGGGCTTAACTTGCATTTATCTTAGAAAAAAAAATATCTTTTTAGATGTCAAGAATGGGTAAGTGTAAAATTAAATGCACGTTAATAGGATCGCAATGCACATCCCGCGGCCGACATTGGCGGCAATGCGGGTGCAAATTGCAGATGGTAAACTATTATTCGCACATAAGATTCTGTACACCTAATAAAAATAAATTGCGTCTTTTTACGCAGATTACCCCGAATATAAATTTACCGTAACATTTTAATGGATTTTGTTTAAGTTCATTCTGACGTTTTCATTCATACACAACGTAAAATCTCCATACCTAAAATTTTAATGCGATGTACTAGCTAGTTGTCTGTAATATATCACATTTTTGAACAATTATTTAATAGTTTAGGATACCTAGGCTAGGAGCAAATTATTTATTGCCTATGATTAAAAAATCAAAGTCTATCTAGAGTATCCTGTTTGTGTTCTCTATTATTGACTTTAATTTACTTACGTGTTAAAAAACTACAAAAAAGTCGCCAAATTAATGAAAATTCTTCCAGGAAAATTCGACCACTCTTACACGAAATCAAATATGTTTATTTTCATTCAAGTTTACATTTTTCTGGATATGACTGGCAGTCATAGATAATAATATTAACATTTATAAAGTCAAATAGGTACATTAAAAAAAAAATACCATTAAAAAGTATCAAAGTTCACTAAAGCATAAAATGTAAAACACAACTGTTTGAAACAAAGATTGTGAAGCCCTGAATGTTTGTTTACAAAAAGTCTATCTTCTCGTGGCACCAACTATAGGAATGTTGATTTTCCGAGATTTGCACCTAATTGTGCCCAATTTGACTAGACTATAAACCATTATCTTAGTAGTAATCTAAACATGTTCCTGGATAGTGTGACTCTGCCAATAAATATTGTAGGTACTTAGTATACAGTTACAGAAAATATAAATATTCTACTTATGGCTGCAACAGTAGGATACATATGCCTGATGTAATCTAATTATTGTCATATTACAAGTTTTTACGTTTTTTTTTTGACATCCGTGTGGTGACGGATTAAGAATATGGAATGTCACCACCCCATATCATCCCATGGGTGTCGTAAGAGCCGACAGAGGGAGCATATTATGCAGAGAACAGCACTGCAAGAGAAGGAAAACTTGATACAAACCCTATACCAACCCGTTTGGCCAGCATGGTATAGTAGGCCAATTCCTCTTTCAAAGGAGAGGCCTAGTCCAGCAGAGGACTGTTAAAGGCTGATGATGACAAGTTTTTAAAGCTGCACTGTCATAGTTCTCCATTTATTTAGGCATATTTTTACTAAGCTGTCTGTTGTCATATTCAGTCCCTCACAAAGACTACAGATTGATGATGATGATCTCTGTTGATAAGAATAAATTACTTTTGACCATAATCTAGGATTAGCATACAATGTTGTTCATATTATAATATAATATTATTAATTATAACTTATTATGCACATTTAAATGTTTCAGGTTGCCAAAACCACAAGTGGAGTTTATAACATATTTATTAGACAAATATGGACATGACTACAAGGCTATGGCAAAAGACAAAAAGAATTACTACCAAGAGACATGGAAACAACTAAGGGCAAAAGTGAAAACATTTATGGGCATTCCAAAACAGTATAGTGAATATTTAGCAGCAAGAGGACTTTTGGATAAAGAGGATGATGATGAGGAATTGAAAAAAGTGGCTAAGGCTCTGGTAATGGATGATGATTAGTTTCTAATTTTATTAAGATACATATTTGAATGTACAACTCCTTTGATAAAACTGTAAATAAAAATAGTGTAAGTTACTGCTGCATTTTTACTGTAATTTAAATTTGACCCCAGTGTTCAGAGAACATTATTGTGTCTAAGGATTACACTAACCTACTTTATGATAAAAAGGTATTCAGATAATGTGGCCATCTATATGAAATTATAAATGTTAAATTATCGCTTGCTTAATCTGCCCGGTAGAGGGCAATATGCTCGCCTTCTATTACATTGGGACCTAAGTGCCGTGAAGTTATGTTATGTTGTTATCTATATGATACTTCCTTCTTCATCATATCAATGGTTCAGATTTTCTATTTCCATAACTTGGTTACAGCAAAAGCATTGTCTGAGGCCACTTTTTGCTGCAGATAGATGTCACAAATTCAATATGTATCTATAGGTTTTGGATTAGATACATTTTACTAATTATAACAAATACTTTGTCAATATAACATTTATTGAGTTTTGCAGTCACTAGGCACATCTTTGATAGGCTTCACTTTGGACAGTTCTTGAAACCATTCCTTCTCCATATCAAGCATTATCTGAGGTTTCTTGTACTAAAACAAAATGAGTATAAAATAATTTCTGTTGTAGACAAAAGTTCAGTATAAAATATGTATAGAGAAAAATCTTACCATAATGATAAGGGTATTGAATTGATGAGTGGATGATATATTTGCCTGTTCTATGGGTAAATTGAGCCGGTCTAATTCAGGCACTTGAAGTTTCTTGAAATACTTCTTGTTGGTAGTGCGAACTACAATACACCTTTCTTCATTATTAGCACTTATTGAATATGTTTCTATGGGATATGGTAGATTCCGGATTCTCCATTCCAAGTTAATTCTGGTGTTGCGTCTAGTAAGTATTGGCTGAAATAATGAGAATAAGATGTAATTTTTAACATGAAGGGAATATTATTAGTGAAAGATCATCAGCGATAGTCTAGTAGAGATACCAACGGACTGCCATGCAGATGGTATCGGGTTCGAATCTACGGCGCGCTGTTCCTGGCTGTCATGAAGATCTGGGGTGACACCCTATAACAACTGTCAGTACTGTAAACAAACTGACACTAGTCTAAACCATGAAATACAGCTAGCCCTTTGGGTTGCGGAAGTCAGACAGCCAGTCACCCTGTGAAAAAACTAATATTCAGCCAAATCTGTTTAGACTAGCAAGCAGACCCCGGGTTCTTAACTGGGATAAACGCTAGGAGGATGAATTTATGAGACATCAAATCAAAGTGAGGCATATTAACACGCAAAAGAGTTGCATACTGTTTCATTATACAGAATTTATTACTACTTTGTTTGCCATATTGTAGTAGCAGCAATAAAAATATATTGTTATTTTTTCTATCCAATCTATTACAGTTTATGAGATACAGCTCATCTACAGACAATCAAATGGATTTCTAGTGAAGGCTTGGTGTTCTTGGTAATAGCCTTGTTGGCACCATCTGAATTTAGATCCCTAAATATTAAAAACTAGTATCCACATTTTGGTCAAGAGCATGCCAAATTACCAATGCACATGCATACCTGGTCTTTACTTTCTATTATATCAGCACTGCTATCAATCCGAGGAGTAGCATCAGGAATAGGATCGCCAATTTCCACGTCCCATTTTCCTTCGCCACCCAACTTTCCTTTAACTTTCCAAGCTCTACGCAACAGTACTTGAGTATCTACATTGTACTCTTCCACCATTTCTTTGCCATTTTCAAAGTTATAGTGAATCTTTTTCAGTTTGTCTTCTTTTAGACAAGATTTTTCAGCGCCAAGCAATTCATGATACCAGATGGTATTTCTGAACATTTTTGAAGTATTCTCGTGAATGCCTTCTATTAGAATATCGTCCTTCGATTTTTTACGGATATCATCAAACACTTCGATCAAACTAGTTTTTCTTTTCATAATGTTTCTATGGCAACAGTAGAGTATAAGTTCCTTGCTCTTTGGTTCCTTGATGGCAACATGAAAGAAAGTAGTTTTGTTTACAACAAACTACTTTGCACTTAACCTATAATCACCATGCTGGCGATTTCACTTAGTAAAACTCTAGTTGTGAACTGATTGCTGATTGCGCATTTGCGCAAAGTATGATGCAATAAGACTAAGACATTCTAAGATCTTATATAAATATTAGGATATATCAAGTTGGATTAAAAAAAAAATTGAAAAGTTGATTTTTAGTTGAAATCAAAATGTAAATAAAAACAGATGTTTATGGTAAGTAGAGGTGCAATCCGTGCACAGACTATATTGTACTAACGTAAATCCGTGCAATCTATGATCTGGCCTGGCCTAGTATATCTGTATCATAGAGATATATGATCTGTATCGTAGACAGTAGGATTCTCTGTCTACGATCTGTATCTGTATAGTATTTGTATTGATTTGTATACTCTTTGATCTGTATAGTCTTTTCCAAAGAGTATACAAATACTACGTAAGAAGAGGCGGATGTGCCATAGATCATGCGAGACTCAGCTTTGTATGAAACTTGCAGGTAGAACTCGTACCAACATAAAGATACTAATTGACATCATTTTTATGTTGTCAGCATTGTCATATTTGTCAATATAGGGATGTACCCTCTAGTGATTAACGAAATATCGATATCGATAATATTCGGTAAGAAATAATTATAAATATGTTTCGACTAGAATTATACTTTTCCAACACAAATAAAAGATGTATTTAATATTTATGTGTTTATTCAAACAAATTAGCCTATTCTATAAATCTATTCTAGATTAGCGAAGAAAAATACGCAGAACTAAAAGATATATGTATGTACATGTAATGGAAAGGTTTTCAACATTTCTTCTGTAATAAGATTTAAAGAAATGTCTATAGATACAAGGCATAGCTGTTTTTCTGACTTGAGTTCCCTTTTTATTAAGTCTTTCAGCTTAAAATGCTTGCCACACACATAGTTCAACTGATGTAATTTTTCAATGGGCACATAAATCAAGTCTTGGTTTCCAGTTGCAGCTACCCATTTTTACATCTAAAAAGATAAATAAAGAATATAATTTTTAGTCCTTGTGCCAATTTCTAATAACGGATTATCGATAACTGACAGGCAGCACTATTGTTTACCTTCAAAGTAGTTTATAGTAATCTGTGCTACAAAGTACTAGGATATGAAACTTTAGAATATTTATTTCCTTATTTTTTATGTTTCATTGAAATATATCACATTATATAACATTATAAATATTCATTGATCTTTATCTAGGGACATTTTAACATAAATACCTACCCTTTTTTCATTGCCTGACCGGCATGTTGTTGTATGCCACATTTCGCACGTTATTTGGCTTGTTTTCATTGCGCTCCTTTCAATGCTAATCAAATAAATATAGTAACACTAACACTAGAAGTGTAAAATCACATTTATTTGGTATACACAAAGCACTTTTACAGTATGTTTTTTACGTTTTATAAACAAACTACATAACGCGGCAAAGTTCAATCTGGATAATAATGTGACAGTTGTGACATTTAACACTATTGTCAGCCAAGGCGGTGATGTACGTATAACCCGTCTAACTTTGAAAGAATACTGTTCCAAGGGTACATAGTGAAGGATGCAATCTTCACGTTTTATACATTTAATAGTAGCCATTAAAAATACAGCACGTTTCATACATTCTGTTTTTTCTTAGGAACTTGCGCCAGGCTGGTCTTTTCTTTAACAGTGTTGCCCAAACATTGTTCTGCCATGGCCCGGTAATGTCACATTGCCCCTTCGTGTCGTGACCCACTGAATACTTTTAAACCCAAGCTGGTTCCATTAAGGTTAAATTAATAATACACATTTATTAATAGTAGAAATGTTTTATATTAACACAAGGTACTTAATTATAATATTTTGGTATCGCCTATTTAGTCACTAAACAATAAGTCGCGACGTATTGTTTAGTGGTCTATATGTATGATTTCTATGAATCTAGCCAATCTGCAATACTGCAGGCAGATTTTTTTAACTATTAAAAATTGGTTGCCTGTAAAGTCGGTATACGGGCGAAAGTTTTACGTGACAACGACTTTGAGTGGTAAAATAATTTTAATGTGAATATTCATTCGTATAGTAGGAAGAAGGATGAAAGACGCGTGCCTTTCACTTTTTATGTCTGTCTCTCTCGCTCTTAGGCGGGACGCGTGCCTCTCACTCGCTCTCATTGTGAGCGCATAACGTGAGCGGAGCGTAACGCAGTTTCTTGAAGTGTCACCCGGCAAACCAATTTATAAGACGTTGTCACGTCAAAATATTGCAATACGAAATTGGCGAACTAAAGTGCAGTGCCAAGTAAATCAATTTATTGCAAGCAAGTAAATCTTATCTTAACAATTAAAATAAGGAAGATGACACGCAGTAAATAGCGAAGAGTGAGTTCTTTTCAGCGAATTGAGCAAATCACGTTAGCTGAAAAAATGCACTATAATAACCCATATATGTCCAAGAGCACAAAAACGACCCAACGGTACATGTTCAGTGGCAAAGCGCCATAAATAAAAACCGTATATTATTTTGATAGTTAAACGCTATTTACGAGTTGTCGGAAGAACTACGTACGTTGTAAGAGCGTTACATTATGCAAAACTTCAGTTTCAGTTCAGTTCAGTTTCAGTTCGGTCACTGACCTACCCGCCAGCGGCCGCTTCAAAGAGTAAATCCAACTTAAAAAATCCTTTTAACCACTGTTTCTCAAAGTTTAACACAGTAAGTATTACAGTGCTAGAGAATAAAATGGAAATGCAAAAGTGCGGTGTCTGCGATGATTTACTGACTGAAGGTGTTCACTGCTGCGTGTGCTCCAAGGATATGCACTTCCAATGTGCTGGCGTTACCGAGGCTGGCTATCGCAGACTGGGGAGTGACAGGAGGCTCGCGTGGCGTTGCCTTAAATGCAAACAGTCGGGCACTGCTCAAGCACCAAGTTCACCAAGATCACCCAGACCGGAAACTGAATCAACTGTCCTGTTGGAAATCCGCGCGCTGGCAGCAAAAATGAGCCCATTGGAGGGTCTAAGGGACGACATTACTGCGCTGAGAAGTGAATTCGCTGAGTTGAAGACATCCTTAAACGCACAATTTAATGACATGGTCAAAGAGTTCAGCACTAAGATCAATGCTATGGAACAGCGAGTTGTTCAGCTTGAAAAGGTACAAGTACAGGTCGATCTACTTCACGCTCGTCTGGATAAGATAGAAGAGGAATCTGATAACAGGGAACAATGGTCACGGCTGAACAATGTGGAAGTTAAAGGAATACCTCAAGCACATAATGAAAATCTGTTTGACGTCATAGCCAAGATTGGTGATAAAATTAATTATCCCATCACTAAAACTCAGATAAACTTGATCACCAGAGTTCCCACGCGCGAGAAAGATCATATAAAACCTATTATACTTAGCTTCTTGAACAGATACGTGAAAGAAGATTTCATAGCTGCTGCCAGAACCAAGTCCAGGACCTCTCCATTGACATGCAGCCATATTGGACTTTCCGGCAATCAACGCGTGTTTATAAATGACCACCTAACCACAAAGAACAAGATATTACTATCCAAGACTAAGAAGGCTGCGCGTGAAGTGGATTTTCGATATGTATGGGTGAAACAAGCAAGGATATACGCCAGGAAATTGGATACGTCACCAGTTATATTAGTAAAATCCGAAAAAGACCTTGCGAAAATAGTGTAATTAGTTCTAGTTTTCACAATTCAAACAAAAATCATAGGTTACTAAAATATTTCTACACAGTTTATTTTATTATAAACAGTTTTATAATGCTACACTTTGAGAACCGCATACTACACTGTGCTACTTGTGTTTTCCGTATATCACTGTGCGATGACAAGGTGCAAATTTGTAAGTTCTTAAAATATTATTTTTATAACGTTGTTCTATCACATTCGAATATCGACCTTATATCAATGAACATAAGGATGCATTTTCGATGGCGATTATTGTGTCCTACGACCATTAACGACTATTTGTTCTTGTTTTGCTACCTGTTTTGCCGTATTGTATTCGCTCACAAGTCATTAGTAATCAGAATGACCATTTCAATGTTACTTTTTTATAGACACTGTGTTTTGCTGTGTCTATTTAGTTTGTATAAGTTATTACGTGGTACCGACATTACAAACATAAAAAGTCGTCACTATAAATTGCAAATATTTTATCCTGCAATAGATAATAGTTTAATGCCGTTAATTCTGATATTAATGTATATTACTTTACTCAATTATGTTATAGTAACAATGAGCAATGGCTTCCCTTAACATTTATTACCAGAACGTGCGAGGTTTACGCACAAAAACACAGGATTTGTTCCGAAGGGTGTGTCTTGATTCGTATGATATTATTGTGTTCACTGAAACGTGGTTAGTGGACGATATTTACAGCAGTGAGTTGTTTGATGCTCGGTACCTTGTGTGGCGTCGCGATCGCGATTATTCTCGCACGGCTCAAAAGCGAGGGAGTTTTAATAGCGGTTAAACGTGAACTCACTGCCGTTGAGAGGCAGGATTGGCGCAGCACTGCAGAGGACTTATGGATTACACTTCTCTTGAAGCGATCTAAACCACAGGTAACCTATAAGATACATATTTGCGCACTTTATCTTTGTAAAGAAAATGTAGGTTATTCTTACAATACACAGTTGCATAATTTTACACTTAAACTTAATGATATAATCGTAAAACATCCTTTAGATATATTTCTTTTACTCGGAGATTTTAATTTTGGAACCGACGTAGATTGGCACAGTGGTAACAATACCGAATTACTGCCAATAAATATCAATCAACCATTAAATGAATTTTTTGACACTATTCAAACATGTAACTTAACACAATACAATGGGGAACGTAATATTAATGGTAGATTACTGGATTTGGTGTTTAGTAATGACTCTGTGATTGTGTCCGAATGCGATAATCCGTTAGCGCTACCTGTAGACGTGCATCATAAATCATTAAGTATTAAATGTAGTTTCGTACAAATTCACACATTGGCATACAATTTTACAAAAAAGTTTATTTTTGCACAAGGTAACTATGAAGCTATCAGAGCCGAACTTGACCAGGTTAACTGGGCGGATTTCTTGGTCGCGTGTACATTGGACGATGCAGTTACAAAGTTTTATAATAAGTTATACGAACTTAGAGATAAGTATGTACCGTTAAAAACCGTAAAACAGTCTTCGCATCCACCATGGTACAGTCGCGCACTGATAAATATGCTCAAAGAAAAATATAGGTATCATCGTAAATATAAAATATATAAAAATATTTCTGATTATAATACGTTCTCGCTCCTACGCAGTCGATCCATTACTTTGGAAAAATCTTGTTTTAAAGCTTATATGGAGAAAATTGAATCGTCTATAACAAAAAACCCTAAATCATTTTGGTCATATATGAAAAGCAAAAAAATACTGGCGCATTCCCTAATGTTATGCAATTCCGTGATAGGATTGCAAGTACAGGTGAGGAGATCAGCAACTTGTTCGCTACTTACTTTAGCACGACTTTTCAGGAACCAGACCATACACCGTCTGACCCCCCTATAACTAGAGGCTCATCCAGCTGTAACGCAACTTCCATAAGCTCCATTCACGTAAGTCATTCTCAAGTACTGCATTTACTTAAGACTCTGGATCTTGCGAAGTCTGGTGGTCCTGACCATATACCACCTTTATTTATTGTTAAATGTGCCGAAAGTATTGTGTCACCGGTATGCATGCTTTTCTCTAGATCCTTATCAGAAGGCACAGTTCCTAAAATCTGGAAATCTGCGTACGTGACTCCAGTATTTAAAAAAGGAGACAAATCGAACGTTGAAAATTATAGACCCATATCCAAGATATGTCTATTTTCAAAAGTTCTTGAACGAATAGTGTACTCCGATGTTTATGAGGCTGTTAAGTGCAAGTTAGGTAACGAACAACACGGTTTTCTTAAGAAACGATCTACTACATCCAATCTAATACTATCACATGAGTTTATATCGCAAGGAATGGAAAATCGTGCTCAAGTTGACGTAATATATACGGACTATAAAAAATGTTTTGACCGCATCGACCACCGTGTACTATTGCACAAATTACTTGTAGCCGGAATTCATGGCGATTTGTACAGATGGTTCTGTTCTTATATAGACAATAGGACACAAGCAGTGGTACTTCAGGGTTACGCCTCTGGATGGACTTCTGTTCCCTCAGGAGTACCCCAAGGCTCAATTTTGGGGCCTCTTTTATTTGTTTTATTTATTTCTGACATCACTAGTTGCTTTGAACACTCTTATATCTTGTTGTACGCCGACGACATGAAGATACATAAAGCGGTAAAAAGTTTATCGGACACTCATAAGCTACAGGAAGATTTAAATAGGTTTCAGGAATATTGCATCCTTAATAAACTGCAACTTAATGTCTCTAAGTGCCACCATATTTCTTTTACACGTCTGAAAACATTTATTGGAACAGGATATATGCTTAACAATCAGATAATAACTAAAGTTGACAGTATTAGAGACCTCGGTGTTATAATGGATAGCAAGTTGTTATTTGACAAGCATATTGAAAATATCGTGAACAAGGCATCTAAGGCCCTAGGATTCATAATGAGAGCATCTGCTTCTTTTAAATCTCTTAAAACTATAAAAATATTATACTGCTCATTTGTGCGCAGTCATTTAGATTATGCATCACCGGTCTGGAACCCTCAATATGAGATTTATAAGTCCCGTATCGAGGGTGTTCAGAAAAAATTCATGCGGTACTTAGATTTTAAGGCACAGCAATACTCTAGTGACTATATTCATCGATGCAAGAGGTACCATTTTCTACCTTTAGATTGTAGGCGTAACATAAGCGACATATGTTACTTAATTAATATCGCGAATGGCTCAATAGATTGTCCCGAACTCGTAGCAAACATAGGATTACGCACAAATCAAATTGGTTTCAGGCGACGACCTATTCTAAGTGTACCCTTTGCACACACGAACTATAGGCGTAATGCCTTCTTCAACCGGGTGTCAAAAACATTCTGTCAATTGCCCAGTGATCAGGACTTTGATCTTTTTTGCACCAGTGCAAAAACAGTAGGAAGGCTCTTGGCCAAGCCATTCTTTGAAAGTGTGTAGCAGTCAACTCAAATTGTAGCAAAACTGTTATTGTTATTTTCTTTTTTTTTGTGTAATATGTTTTCTTTTTGTAGCAATTAGTTTTTTGATTTTTTTTTTGGTAAAAAAAAAAAAAAACTCTTTTTGTTCTCAATTGTGTTATTTCTTTATAATTTGTGTATTACTTGGTGTAGGATTTATTCTTGTATCTTATTTAAAAAATCTGTGGAAGCTTGTCATTTAGACGACCGGTTGGCGCAGCGGGAGTGTAAGCGACTGCTATGTCGAAGGTCGCGGGTTCGATTCCCGCTCAAGTCAAACATTTGTGTGCATGAACATGGATGTTTGTCTTGGTCTGGGTGTTTCTATGTATAATATGTATGTATTTACAAAAAAAAAATGTATATATGTATGTTTATCCATTATCTAGTACCCATAGTACAAGCTCTGCTTAGTTTGGGACTAGATGGTGTTGTGTGAATGTGGTAGAATATTATTATTATTATTATTATTATTAGCAATGTGTGTATACATTGAATGTGTAAATACTATTGTATATATTAGTCTGTAAGCTTTCTTAATATAAAAAAAAAAAAAAAACTAAAGCAATAACAGTTGAAAATTAGGAGAAAAGTAGGGACACGTTTTTTTGGTCGAAAATTTAAGACCGTCGCTGACAAAAATGTAAGTACTTATTTATTTGCTTGAAATCTTGCAATTATTAATAATGAATTCATAAAATGAATATATTTTGTATGTTGGTAACATATCAAATCTGTTCAGGACTATCTATTTTTGCTAATTTTGGATGAAATGTTTGTTAGGGTCGAAATCGACCCCTTGGGCAAAAATGATACAGAGTGTACTTCTTTTTCGCAGGTCACGGCGCGTGCTCTCAACGCATGAAATAGCTGATGTCTTGGAGAATTTGACTAATAGTGATGATTTTGGTGGCGTTGACATATATTTGGACCCGCCTTTAGGTGGTAAAATATCCGACGGTGACTCAGTGTACGAAGAATGTTATGATATTGCGAGCTTTAGCCGTCATTAGCTTCTTGCCCCGGATGAGTTGATATTACAAGGTAATGAAGAATTCAGTATCAACATTACAGAGAATATATCCATTCAACAACCGGAGGTTGAGGTTCCTTTGGATATCCATCCAATCATTCCCCCCACTAGTCGCAGTGCATCTCATCAGTCGATAGAGAGAAAGTAGTATCTAGGTCTTTGCTGAAGCATATATATCAGAATGCTTCACAGTGTGCCACCTCCAAATCGAAGAAAAGTTCAAAAAACTCAATAGGCTCACTTTCAGCCGACAATGTTGTTACTGCTCGTGGTGGTGGTGCTGACCACTCAATTTCAGATTGACGTAGGTTCCGTTTGATTAATTTCCTTTGTGCATCAAAGGAAAAAAGTTATGCATTACTACGTTATCGCCTCGATGTGTGACTGCGACTACTGAAGGGAGTGATTGGATGGATAACCAAAGGAACCTCAAACTCTGGTTGTTGAATGGATATATTCTCTGTTACGTTGATATTGGATTCTTCATTGCCTAAAGCTCGCAATATCATTACATTCTTTGTCCCCTGAGTCAGCTTCGGATATTGTTCCTCCTAAAGGCGGGTCCAAATATATGTCAACGCCACCAAAATCATCACTATCGGACAAATTCTCCAAGACATCAGCAATTTCATGCGTTGAGAGCACGCGCCGTGACCTGCGAAAAAGAAGTACACTCTGTATAATTTTTGCCCAAGGGGTCGTTATCGACCACCTGAAAAAAAGTGACTTCCAGGTACTGAAACTGAAATCTACTAGTTTTCAGTTTAATTACTTCCATTAGAGACAACAATATCCAAAATTCATTAAAATTGGTGATCTAAATATTTCTGGGCATATATGGGATAACTGTAAGACACTAAACAGTCCTCAGACTCAGACGATTTTACTCATCTAAGTCCTCAGACCAACTTTAGTACTTATTTTGCGAGCAGATAACACGTACCATAAACAATGTACTTTAACTTTTTAATTTTGGAAATGTCAAGTAGAAATTAGAATATTTTTTAGCGATGGGCGATGTCGAGATGTTTGTCCAGTCGAAACAATCGCAGTCGTTACAATTTTTCATCGAGTCGCCGATTGTCTCGGTCTGTCATCAAACAATCGAGATGTTTTTCGATTGTTCCGAGTCAACATTATCTATGCCGATGGCGATGATCCTAGCCGTCTTTCATTGACTGATTGAATCAGTACTAACTACTAAGGAAAATAAAGCCCATCAAAATAATGATAACTTTACATACCTATACTTCACAATATATTGTACCAAGTAGCAATTACAATATATTGTGAATAATTAAGAGGAATTTAATAAATACTTAAAAGACTGATTGACATCGATATGAGTTTGTATTATTAACTCCCACCAACCAACACCATATTAATATCGCATACTATATAACTCCATTGATATTAACGAGTCAGAGTCGAAAGTCAGCGAGTCAAACGACTTGCGACGATTTCAGTCGATGTGATTGCTGTTTACGATTGTGGCCGAGTTGATCCATTCAAAAATAGCATCATTCGCATCGGTACCCTAGCGACTACGCGACGCCGCGCCGCGAGTTGACTCGAAACCATCGACTGGGCGAGAGAAAACAATCGCGAGTCATCGAGATGTTTGAACAATCGAAACAATCGACTTGAACATCTCGTCATCGCCCATCGCTAATATTTTTGAGGTTATATTTGATGGAATTGTAAATATTTGGGTAATTTAGTAAGTAATTGAAATTAACATACAATTTAAAAACATAGTACGATGCCTGCGATTCCTGATAGGTAATTTTAAATTATTATGTCTGTCATGATATGCAAGACAAAATCATTTACTAACATCATAATTTGTTTCCAGATGGATTCCCTATAAAGCTTGTGGCAATGTAATAGAGGGGACAAGGTTTATATGCTTCAAAGTGCCTCTCAAAAGAGTAAGTTAATGCTTATTTTTTGTCTTAAATAGTTTTATATCAAGCACAGGTAAATATGCTAAACAATATTCAATTCTGAGCAACGAATAATTAGAAGTTTAGTATAATAAGTCGGTCTTGCTTCATGAGAGTACTGATATTATATTCTGCTCGTGAAGCTTAGCATTTAGTTATTGCAGTATCCTTACTAAAACATGTGTAATGTAAATAATGAATGATAAATTGATAAAAAATAGTACTTTAAATTAGGTTACTTTAGTACTCATATCTACTTTTTTATATAATAGTACTGGTATGAATACTGAATAAAATAATAACTATACATGTAAACATGTAAATTTTCGGTTTGTCTAGAAAATTGAGACTTCAAGCACATAATAAAATTATGAATAACATTTATTTAAATTGAAATGATGTAGGATGTAGATATTGGCATCATGTTAACATCTACATACATACATACATAGACTCACGCCTGTTTCTCCGAAGGGGTAGGCATAGGCATATTAAACGCCTACTTTTCGCCAGTGTTTTGATGGCACGTAATAGGTGGCGAGCCTATTGCCGCTTATCGGGATATTTTGTTAGCCAGAGCCTTGTCTGTTGATCAGCAGGTGTACCACTTGCAGGTGAGGTTGGCTTGGGACCCTAAGTTCTTGGTGGGAACCCTATGCATCCGTTTACATCTAATATTGTCATATGATACTTTTATGTATCATGTACCTTTATTATATGATTATTTGGTTGTAAGACAATTTACATGTAATTATTACTACTTTTGCAATTATGGGTGGCTCAAGACCAGTCTGAGTTGAGACCTATGTTCAGTAGGTAGTGAAAGTCTGAACACTGATATGATCTGAGGACTTAAAAAATTAGGGTCAAATCTGTGTGTGACTTTTATATAACTTAAAGCAGCATTTAAGATGCTCCCATCTCAGACAATGTTGCTAATGTGGTTTTAAGCTTCTGCTGTTAACTTCATAAGAGAGATTTAATGAGTATGTTATCTAGATTATCATAGACATGACATGCTTTACAAAGAATTTCGATCTAGACTTTAGTACCCAACATTTTTACAACAGTAACAAGGAACAGCGCCATCTATTGTTGGAATGTTAAACTGTCAGTTCATGTAAATATCGGTAGATGGCGCTATATGTCTCCTAAAATTACCATTTAATTTCCACTGTTAATGCTGCTGCATTTTAGGAATTAAAGTCAAGTTTTCTATTAATTGTCGACGGCAAAAGACATGTCAATACAACAGCCAACAAATATAATGGTATATAGGTGCTTGGTACTTGAAATCCATAGTTTCTGTATGCATGCATGTTATAATTTATGTATTCATGTAAGCTAAATGATGTGAGCGTTGTCCTCATCTTTAGTTGCGACTAAAGGACGCCAGAAGCTACGCCTGCAATTTTTTAAATTTACCCGTTTTCGCCGACCCCGTGGGAATTTCGGGCAATCCCTTCTTAGTGCACCCCCACTGTCCCCAAGGAACATACATGCCAAATTTCAGATTCCTGCGCCCAATAGTTTCGGCTGTAGCGTGTCTGTCAGTCAGTAAGTAACGCAAGGATTTTATATATTAAGATTTTACGCATTACTCTCTGTCCTATAGTTGCTGGCAAGGCTCTGTTTTAATTGGATGTGCCCTGTCAAAGTTCGTCGAGATCGCATTAGCACAACTATTATCTATTTCAGTAAATCTTATTGGTAGATAGGTAAGGGTTCCGACTGCGAAGAGAGGTAACATCTTATGTCGCCTACCTGACCTCCGTGTTGCTTTGAAGTTACTTTGTTACCAAGTAATCCAACAGTAGATACTTGCGTGTCATATGATAATGAAGTTATGTCCACTGTGAAAACATATGCATATCATACCTACGTATTTAGTTTGAATTTCGGATCGGCACTTCCATTATTTTTAAGACATGCTAATATAAGTAAGACAGCTTTACGAAGTTTTGTGCCTTAGTATCGGTTTTGGATTCGTAGTTCTAGTCTATGGTCTACTAGTTCCATGTAGGTATTTTGCTTTATAACGAATGAATAATTGAAGACAACACACATACACGCGCGCTAGCAATCCATAAAAGAAAAGAAAGTGTGCGCAACATTTGTGGCGAAATGTTCATAATAAAAGTAAATATCCATCTAACCGCAACACGTAAAGGTACTCTGCTGAAATGGTAGCATTTGCACCTGCATTAGCGGAGCTTAGCCGACAATGAAATGCATTATTGGTTCACAAGCTCTCCGTACAATGCGTGTTTGCATAACTGTCTGACTGCCTGGGCGTTCACTTGACCGTTCCACAGTTATATGGCAAACACCATCTCTTGACGATCAGTGTTAATTTGTTCTGCATAGCGCTTGCATCGCTGCGATATCACGAGTGTGTTTGGTTGGACACTTCAGATCGCACTTTAATCGTTGCGATGCGGGGAAATGCCCTTTTAGATATCATTATTCTAGAAAAAGATGAAGGCATCGTAATTTATAGTCATCTAGGCCTACCTAGCGTTATATTAGATGTGGCCATTTCTTGTGACAATACGGTTACTGGTACAAATTTTAAGACACTGTCTGTTGAAGTGAAAATTACATTTATCATTTCTGCTTCGCTCTTCTAGATATATAATCTAAAATGCTTTATTGTACAACATATACACAGTCATAATACAAAGACAAAAAAATACTGAAATAAACTACCTACGTACATCATATTCGACGTGCGTCAGCACAAAAACTTCAGCTTTACTATATTAGCATAAGTTTCGGCACTATAAAAGTCTAGGAGCACGTGAAATTAAGATATCTTTGATGGTTAATAAGTTTGCGTTCATCATAGTCATCGTAAAATATTAATGAAGCGACTGTATATACCTCATTATTTGCCGAAACGGTGGGTTTGCTACCTCCCTTTATGGTTACACTAAACAAAAGTTCTCAGTAAAGTCTATGGAGTAGTATTATGGATTAGTAGAGTAGGGTATGTGGAGCTTAAATCGTGAAGGTTGCGCAATTTTCTAAGAAATCGTCTTAGAATGACGCGCGATTCCATCGTTTTTTTTAGTACCTAAGTATGTCTTTATAGGATAATACGAAAAAGCCATGGAAAGGAGCAATTTGTCATTTATCAAATCAGTATTGCCATTTAAAGCTTTAGGCTAGCTATCAGCAAGAACATCCAGAAAAGTCTTCACGGCTTCTAGAATCTAATAGAAAAGCAGCATTGCACCAGTGCTGGAACAATACTCGTCACCCGTACAATTCAGGGCGGATTGTGACGCTCGTCTCGACTATGCCGGTCAAAGCTTGATGCGAAATTGCTTGCGTGCCATTAGCTACGCGGTACCCCAACTTTTGGATCGAATTGTAGAAGACGTTCAAAAGAGATTTAAACATGACAATCTAATACTAATCTTAATATATAAAATCCTTGCGTTACTGACTGACTGACAAACACGCTACAGCCGAAACTATTGGGCGCAGGAAGCTGAAATTTGGCATGTATGTTCCTTGGGGACCGTAGGGGTGCACTAAGAAGGGATTTCCCGAAATTCCCACGGGATCGGCCAAAACGGGTAAATTTAAAAAATATGCAGGCGTAGCTGCTGGCGTCCTCTAGTATAATTATAAAGCTGAAGAGTTCGTTTGCTTGAACGTTTTAATCCCAGGAAATACTGGCTTGATTTGAAAAATTCTTTCAGTGTTAGATAGCCCATTTATCGAGGAAGGCTATAGACTATATAACATCACGCTATGTGCCACGGGAGAGGAGCAGTAGCCTTAAATAACGCGGGTGTAACCGCGGGCTCATCTAGTATTACGTATTTTCAGTTGTATAACTGCCCAACGGTATTGTAATATATGTGGTAAACATTTTATAAGGCAATTCAGTTCATCAGTTTTATTTTGCCACATGTACTGGATCTTTCTCCATGGCTTGTAACTTCTATTACCTACCAACACTTAACGATTAAGAACTAAAAATCAAACAATATTAATATCATCACCATATCAGCCAAACGACGTCCACTGCTGGACATAGACCTCTCCCAAGGTTCTCCACACAGACCGGTCTTGAGCCGCCCGCATCCAACTGCCTCCCGCGATCTTGACAAGATCGTCAGTCCACCTTGCGGGAGGCCTACCTCTGCTGCGTCGTCCGGTACGTGGCCGCCACTCCAGAACCTTTCTGCCCCAACGGCCATCGGTTCTTCGAGCTATGTGCCCTGCCCACTGCCACTTCAGCTTGACTATCCGGAGAGCTATGTCGGCGACTTTGGTTCTACTGCGGATCTCCGCATTTCTGATTCGATCTCGCAGGGAAACTCCAAGCATAGCTCTCTCCATCGCACTCTGAATGACCTTGAGCCTTCTGATAAGACCCATAGTGAGCGACCACGTCTCTGATCCGTAAGTCATCACTGGCAACACACACTGGTCAAAGACTTTCGTTTTGAGACACTGCGGGATATCGGACGAGAAGACATGTCGTAGCTTCCCGAACGCTGCATATTAATATAATCATCTTAAAATAACAGTTTTAATTATTTAACATGAAAGGCCAGTCAGTGGCATAAGTAGCATATTATGTAGACTGCAATTTTCTTATCGAGTTCATAGAGAGATCCTGTGATAAGAGCCATTATTAAGCGAATCGTAGACATGCGGTTATGCAGTACCTCTTTTGATGTCACCCTCGGTCTTTATATTGACTATGTGGGACGTTAACCCATTGTTTGAGACTGACATTTCAGATTACGCTTATCTTGCTTCGGACAACAGTGGTATATTAGTATTATTTATGTGATGCTTCAAATTATGAAAAGTACCAAAACGTGACTACTATTTTGTGCAAGATTTCTAAATAATTGCCTTTTGTTGTAATTTTGGACTAAGTAATAAGTATACTTTCGAATATGCCTAAATAAGTATCAACCATTTTAACTTTATTTGCTGAATCGTGTGTCATAATATTTGTTTGTAACAAAAGAAACGGGTCCCGACATCGAAAGGACTAATCCCGTATTTGATAAAGCAGCGGGTGCCTCGCACCGCACACTCTATGAATACTTGATTCTTTTTATCTATACATCTTTTGATTTTTTTTCTAAAAGTAGCCCTTTATACGGTATCCGTGGCGCTTTGATTCCGTTTCTTTATTCAACGGTATCTGGCTATAAATTTAGATAGTTTTGTTCTCTTTGAGTTATAAAGGGCATTACGTTAATGGCAATCGGTAGGTGTAATTTGATATCATTCATGGTTCCACAAATGTTCCTTTACTATGATCTACTATCAAGCTTTGCTTTCTCATCGTTAGTTTTGAATTCCTGACCGTCATTTTAGTATGCTATTGTATAGTTTATACGTCACTACGTATATAACTGCGATTATTATAATTTTTAAATGGCCACGTGCAAAGTGACTATTATTCCATTGTACGAAAATGTCTTGTCATTTTGGCAAATTTTATGGCCTATATGGATCGCATAGTTGTTGTTTAATTTCTTATAATTATGACGAATGATGACATTTACAAGGGCGTTGTTACTCTCCAGGTGGCTGACGACACCTTTTCAATTTGTTTTTGTTACATTTTACCCCAGTTTTCGCTTAGAAATTTGAGTGAGAGTTGATCAAAATGATGAAAGTAAGGCATCTAATATTCTTTTTACTGTTTTGTGACTGTGATCAGTATATCTTTTGATCTCATGTTTTGACTTTCATCAGTAAGACCGATGTATTCAACAGATGCCAGACGTAACGCTTTGTATCAATCAGTCAAACATTTCAACGTCTCAGCCATAACAATATTTTCTTTTCGCAATATATTTTTACGATATCACCTATAGGCCAAGTGAACACAATTGGTCCACGACTTTATAGTTATGTTTTTATTATGCACACATGGAGACATAAAGCTTTAAAATGATAACCATTTCTTATTGCGGTTGCAATAACTTCGTTTTGAACAGTTGTAAGAGCTCAGCCATTACAAAATGATACTGCCATTATTTATCTATTATTTTTATACAGTTTATGGTCACAGTAAGGCGATATTTATTTTGAATTTGTAGTAATACGCGTAGACCTCCCAAATCTGAACATTATATATCTGGCAATTAGACAGATACGATTATTTTGGATTTAACTGTGGAGGTGTGAATCGTCAATACTTTACACAATTTAATGCTGTGGATCGATATCTCACAGGTTTAATCGATTTAATAGGTAATTGCTATGCGGTTGTTATAGCTAAGAAACTGAATCGGTATCAGTATCGATTCGTCTCCGGTTTAAAGTGTAATGTGTGGTCTCTAGAACCTCTTAAAGTATTATCGAACGCCGGCTTTATAAGGGTATCTAAAGCAGAAAGAGCTATGTGAACTGGTTACGTTTTCTTCGAAATTATGCGCCTGGTTTTGTTTTCAAATCTCTATTATGACAGCACGCCATAATATGACATGATTATTACAATGTATCAGTTTCGATATCGAATTTCAATTTTTGTCCTTTTATGATCTACGTAGATGTTCAATTTTTATTATTTAAAGTTTTATTCCACAGACAATGTTTTAATCGAGTTTGTGACAATGCTTAAATGTTTAATTTGTGTAACTTTGGTCATAATCTGTGACCGAATTCGTCGCACCGTAACTGTTCTAAAACGATTCATTTAGACATTTTATAATGCACATCACTTCAGTATCGGTGTGGAAATCTGAATCGGGAATGGTGTTGCATTTCTCCGGCCATCAGGCCTAATAAAAAAGTCATAAAACGATGACAGGCTTGGGAACACAGGGTAGTAATGTAGGTCGATATCAGACGTTTATTTTATTGAGCCGACAACAGCGAAAGCCCCAATATGTTGCACTTATCGTTTATCGACATGTAATGATATAGCGTTACACGCTCGTAAAACAAACTAAAAACTAGTCCGACCTCCGGCGTATTAAGGTCGGGTTGAATTAGTTCTCGCACCGTGTTGAATATTCATTAGGGTGTAAAGGATTCAGTAATTAATAAAGAAACCGATCGAGCGTCAGTAACGTCCATGTTACAAGCGGACTTCAATCATTCTACTGCGTCGGTTTGATCGACGTCCCATAACGGTATCCTTTGAAATACAACAAAGTTCCACATCACTCTCCGCCAAAATGTTCCTTTTGTTAAATTGTCTATAAGCGTTAAGCTTCATCTTACAATCCATTCTAGACTCAGTTACCGCTTAATTTATGTTCTTTAAGATCCCGTGCTTGGATTGACGTAAATCATGTTCATCAGAAGACACTCTGGACAATGGGACTTTCTAATTCAGCTTTAGTTCTTTTGTCCCATATGTCACGTTGCACCGGTACGTTTCGATTGCCCGATGTTTGGCATTGTCCGCGAAATTACACCTCAATTATACGTAGAAGCTCAGAAAAAACCGAGACTTCATTGTATTTGGGCGAAGGGAGGGCTATAATTTATTCTCCGTCTGGTTTCCGGCTGGCGTCAAACTGTGGGCTGGGGGCAGATTTCGGAATCCATCTGTTTATTGCCTTGTATATACTTGTTTTTTTACAAATATGTAATTAATATATTAAAGTTTAGTTCTGCTCTGTGGCATCTAATAAAAAAGTGTTTTTACAATGTTGGATTATGAAGTGTCCCATTTACATACAGATCGGTATTACTTATGGGTACTTAGGCGAATGTCTTGATCGAGGCGCGTCGGTAATTGGTGATTAGTATCGATGTGCTAAAATCAAGTCCGCCGCGAAGGCGATTAGCATCGTATTGATTGCGTCGCCGATAGCGGTGGGCAGTGTTAATGGCCTCTTATTTAGCGAGATGTTTGATCTTAAAATAGCCGTTTGGGAACACTTTGTTTTTGTGATCTATGCATTTTTGGTATGATAATGTCTAAACCAAACATCTTACACAGACTACGTATACGATTGCGTCAAATGTATAGTATTATTGATGTAGTGTTGTCATCGTTTAATTTTTGTCGGTTGTGTTATAGTATTTTTTTCTCATACAGAATGATTACGGTGATGTCACCAACGGTTTCTGGACACGATAATCGTGATGGTTACGCCCTGTCTGCTATTACCATGTTAAGTTATGAGCTCATTTATTTAGCCAGTTTAATTTTTTGATTATTTTCTTAGTCATTGTTAAGGAGGGGTTGACATTAAGCGGTCTGTGGGAAATTGATATACGATTATTGGAGTCGGCAATTAATTAATGTGAATATTATGTGGCGCCTGGTTGCACTTAGGCAGGGAGTCGTCCGTGGCGTATGGAGGGACCCCGACGGCGAAGGCAGTGCGCCACGACTGCTAATCAATGCCCGTTGATTGCCAATTTGCGCCGTGATATATCGCCGATTGCTGCGTTTAATTGTCTAGCATATAGAGGAGGGTTGATGTTGTGTATGTCAACATTGCACTCAATTCGAAGTGCATTTAAAATCGATTAAATTGTTATGTGCATGTAAGTTGTCATCTGCGGTAAAAATGTAGAGCGCTTTTCTCTTGTTGGTGCACAGTCGATATATTCTAATTGTTGGGAATTCTAAAGCAGCGATAGCCTAGTGGAGAGACCGACAGACGACTACGCAGAGGGTCCGGGTTCGAATCCACGGCGCGCACCGATGACTTTTCGGAGTTATGTGCGTATTAAATTGTTACCTAATTATCGCTTGCTAAACGGTGAAGGAAAACATCGTGAGGAAACTTGCATGTCTGAGAGTTCTCCATAATGTTCTCGAAAGACATGTGAAGTCTGCCAACCCGCACTTGGCCAGCGTGGTGGACTATGGCCTTACCCTTCTCATAATGGGAAGAGGCTCGTGCCCAGCAGTGGGACAGTATAAAGGGCTGTGATGATGATGGGAATTCTTGACATCTTATAATTATAGTTAATTAAAATTTATTGTGTATTACAAGTGAATTACGAATTGAACTATTATCTTTTTTGCCTTCTCTGTTATAATAGTAATTTGTTTATTGATTTATCCAACTCATGGGAATTTATTGTCCTTTCCGCAATTGTGAGGTGAAAGTGTGAGTTTTGATTACGATGACCTTATAAAAGACCACCGAGCGATCCAGACTGCGAAGATATCCTCTCTTTATTATGAACAACTGTGTACAATGCAAATGACAGCCGGTGGGTGGCGCACTTTATGCGATGCTCAATCAGTGACGGTTGTTCGGCGCACGCGCCAGCTACGAATTATACCACGAATTATTATTGGCGCTATTTGTCGCAATACGCGTCCCGGTGGCATTTCTATTATACTACAGCATTTGTTATGATATGGACCACCAAGAAGGTTTAGTGCGCTTAAAAAAGAACCGTAAAATTTGAATTTTTGAGTTTTATTTCAATTGCTTGTTACTACTTCAAAGCTCGCGGTACTTTGCGAAGAGATATATCTATGTATTTTAGTTCTTTGATAGTATCAATTAGTCTACAAGGTCCATAAGGTAAACTGAATATTATTTATTGCCTTGGTCCTAGTCCCGTGAGTCGCGCCACTATTTACCCGTATCAATTACGCAGATCGAATGATAAACCGTCGATAAATTATCTGTGGCCATACGATAACATCTACCAGTAAGCGGTTGCAGCCATCCTTAAATTTTTCTTCATTGTCAATGATTTATAAAGGATTTATAAAACTATTATCATTAATTAAATGTTGCATGAAAATGTTTAGAGATTTTGTACTATCTGGGGGCCAATTCTCCTATTTTTACATGACATTGATATTATATTTTGAATTGACTCAGAAGCGGTATTCTAATAACCTAATGTCATTATCGTATAATTTGAAACAAATAGTTCGTCATTAACACATATTTTAACACTTGTTTCAATTAACGATATCGTTACAACTTCGTTCAATTTATCAGATACCTAATGTAGAAGTACCTACGCTTTTTGTGACGTAAATACCTATGACACTGACATGACATCGAAACTATATTTATTTAGGAGAATTGGGCCCCTCTGATTATAAATTATGAAGAATTTTAAGTTAAGTCGTATTGGACTAATTTGTATTACCCGTATAAAATACTTTCTGTCAGTCATCCTTGTTTACATAACCCGTTAATTATAAAACAACTTTCTCTAAATCACAAATGAAGTAACAATCTAATCAATTTCAGTTCATCAAGAACGAAAGCGTGCCGTACGTAAACACAAGCAACTTAACCTGATCTATTAAGTCAATCGTCCTGGCCACGTGGTAGTAACGCTCGTGTCCAGCCCGCGTGTCCAGTGTTTGTAAAGGTGCAGACCACACAGTAAGCAGGCAATCACCTGAGCGAGGCTCACCCGCTCCGCTCACTGACTGTAATCACGCCATCATTACCTCTAATGACGTGTTAACGTTGCTTTATGGGAATGCCAAACATGACGTTCACATTTCGGTCATTTACATTTGTTTGTCGACTATCTTCGTATTGTTTGCTTTAGTCTCTAGAACAGAGGGCGGCTTCGGCAAGTTTCGGCCAGCCACCGGTGTGTTTAAGGCATTTTTAAGTGCAACGCGGTTTCGGGTTATGTTGAATTTGATTTTGTCGCTTCTGTCTTTGTGGCCTCAAATTACCTTGTATTGATTTTGTTCATTATCAACGTTTGTTCAATATTTTTAAACGGCTGCATCAAAATTTTAGGCCTACTTGCATTCATAAGTTAGATTTATATTTAGCGTGAGTTTTGATCAACAATACTTCGGTTTTTAATTTAAATTATCTATTTACTTAGCTAAGTAAATTGTCAAGTGCTTTCAAAACACCATTATCCTGTTCTCTTCTTATTTTACATTGTTTTTAAAAAGAGTCAATTACTATAACTTTTGTGTAAGACACTACAGTTAAAGTAAAAGTAAATACAAAAAGAGCATTAAAGTTATACCGTTAGACGGGCGACACAGGTGTGAAATTATCATCCCAGGATGCGTCTGTAGGACCAGTTTTGATTGTAAAGTCATTTACATATGTAATTGATTTTCTGATTTTATTCCTTTCCCCAAAGCTACAGTCCTTATTTTATCTCTTCATGAATATCGACTTATTCATCGACTAACATAACATGCTTCATTCTTAATCGTGTCTGTTACCAAATATGTTTGCGGTAGTTAGTGTATACAAAAATACGACTGGTTAGGAACACCCACGGATTTCCACCTTCCGGCTGGTGCTAATACGTCCCTGTTGATTTTGTACTCCCGACAATTTTATACCACCATTGGGACATGCAATAATGCATCTTATATTAAACACAGTAAATGCCATGCCTATGCCAAGAAGAGTTTGCACGTCCGGGACCCTGCCTAATTCACACTATGTATTTAGCTGAACTTTGTGAAACACAACAGAGATGTAATGATGACTGTGGTAATGCATTTTTTCGTGTACTTAAATCCGTCGTCGCAATGCAGATGTTAATCAAATTATCAATGCGGACTTCCGTGTTATTATTTAAAACAGGTTTAGAATTTCATCTAAAGGGCTAGTTATTCCCTAGCATAGATACAAGACAAGGCAACAAATAATTTTACATTTAGTATTGCTTTATAAATAGCATTATTAAAGCAGTACACGTTATTAAATTAATCGTTTATAATATATTCCAAAAAATCCATATTGAGTTGTCGGCGGTGTCCGTTAAACAGTACAGTCACGTTCTCTATAAAGAATCGAGAATCGATATTGGAAAAAATCTATAAAAGCCGCAACTCATAATAGTCAGTGGTCACGAAGGTGCTTGGTATTGTCCGAGGCGCCAGCAGTTGATGCTACCCGCTGCGATATCTTTCCTCCGCCAGAGTAACTTGACACTCGCTTTTGCCCTCGTCTTATTTGTAAACCATAAAAGAGGGTGTATTAGTTTGTGTGCCAAAGGTCTCGTAAATTGGTCTTGTTTGCCCCGGGACATTGAAGCTCGCCGATAGAATTCACACCCGCAGTTCCCGTGTCCCCTTCTCGTTATAAATCAAACGCAGGTATGATTCCGTCTGGGGCAGTCGTGTGGAATGCTGCAAACCCTTGCGGGGGCGATTTCTGCAACGATGCTTGCTATTATACTCATGTTTTGGGGATGTTTTAATTAAGCACAGAAAATGGGTTTTATATGTAGTTATGTACGCATATCGGGAAGATGTCTGGCCTCGAAGAATTTATTTTAGTTTAAATGCATTAAGTTTTAAGCCGAATTCACACTTCCTCGATAATTTTGAAAAACGACCTTTGTAATGCTATTTGATCAATAAATTAAGAGATTAAATTAATAAAGATTTCATTTTCTTTGACATTATGTGCTGTGACCGATTTTCTAAAGTTTGTTTTTATAAACAAGTCATAAAAATTTGGGTGGCTTTTTACACAAACCTTAATAAATTATTGGATTAACGTAACATATAATACGAATGTATGATTATTGTACACGATCGTGTATTTCAATAAAGTCCATTCCATGCATATATTTGTTTTTTAGAGGTGTTAGGTTATTTTTGTGTGGGGTTCAATATTTGTTTAACCTCGTTTCTTTATAATATATGTGTCACGTCTGTAATACATCTTGGAAGTGAGTCGTTTCGACAATGGAGTTGCTAGTCAGCCGCATGGCGGGCCTATGCCTTCTCACTTCTCACAAAGACGCGAGACTTTACTATAAAGTGAACCCTCCTCACGTGTGACGGCACTATGCATTTGTTTGTCCGCAGCTGCGGTGCCGACAACATATTTATTGTGCTCATTAACCTTCAAGAACGCTATTTAATTGTCGGCCGTTTTTTATTCACTTCACCTTTGACCCGTCCGCGTCTTATTGCTCCCCGGTCTCACTTTGAAAGCGAGAACTGGATGTTATTTATTATCCTGAGACGAGGATGCGTGTCGCTTCTATCTTTGTGGCGCTTGTGACTTCGTCTTTATGATTTATTGGTATTATAAAGACGTAATTACGACCACACGAATCCGCTGTGGCTTGTCCCATCAAACATGTAAATTATGGGTTGTGACGCAAACTATACGAAATCGAAATATTGCAAATAGCTAATGTCTCTTTGTAATAATATCATCATCACATAATATAATATATCAGTTGTCCATATCATCGTTAAATATAAGAAATTTGGGCAGTAGGTCCTTAATTTTAAAATAATGATGTTTATATTGTTGGAACCACGGAAGCATTTTTTAATATGCCACCCCTATTAATAGTCTAAAGAAAAGTGAAAGTTATCGCTAAATTTGAAACTAGTACTCATTGATCTGTGTTAATGTTACCTCAATGCCAGTACTATAAAAATGTTGACAATAGCTGCTAGTATTTCACATTCCTTAGTTTTTGGTTAGATTTGGTGATTCCTATTTCACCTTGATTACTTGAATGGCTGATATCATAGTTAATGGTAAATTCTTGAGAATTACGCTTAATTTTCGACCATTACTATGTATACGAGGGTCAAACTGAAAGTTCTTAGAACTGGCCACTTATAAACAATATAATAAAAAAAATATTCTAAAATTTGAAAATAGAACTCTTTGCCAATATTACTGAGTATATATTTCATTCATTTGTCATTTGTTTTACGATTTGGCGGCAAATTGAAAATTGTCTGTGTCACGTCAACATGAATTTAACACGAGAAAATTTTCGTGCAATGATTTTTTATGACTTTCGATGTCATTTAAGTCAACAAGAAAGTTATGATAGACTACGATTGGCCTTTCACGATGAAGCCCCATCTCGTGCGACTGTTTACAACTGGTTAAATGAGTTTAAACGTGGTCGCACTAATCTCACTGATGATGTACGTGAGGGACGGCCTTCTACGGCGACGACTGAAAATAACATCTGTGTTGTGCGGCGTATGATAGAGACTGACAAAAGAGTGACCTATCAGCAGATTCGGACAAGCTTAGGCATCGGTATGAGTCAAGTGCACAAAATCCTCCACGAACATTTAGCGGTCAGGAAGCTTTGCGCCCGGTGGATACCTCATAATTTGACTAAGGCTCAAAAACTCCATCGTGTGGATTGGTGCCGTAAAATGATTGAAAGATTTAACGGAGGTGACTCAAATGCTGTGTTCGACATACTAACAGGTGACGAAAGCTGGATTTACTGTTATGATCCTGAAACCAAAAGACAATCTGCTCAGTGGGTGTTTCCTTTCGAGGAGTTGCCAACTAAAGTGAAGAGAGATCGAAGTGCGGGAAAAAAAATGGTGGCCTCGTTCTTTGGAAGGATAGGTCATTTCGCAACAATTGTGTTAGAGGATCAAAAAACAGTTTCTGCAGAATGGTACACTACCAATTGTTTGCCACTTGTCTTGGAAAAAGTTCGAGAGAAACGACCTCGCAGTAGGATCCTCCTTCACCACGACAACGCCTCGTCGCACACCGCCAAGCGAACGATCGACTATTTGGCGACATCAAACGTTGAATTACTGGGTCACCCGCCGTATAGCCCCGACCTCGCGCCTTGTGATTTTTATTTATTTCCAAAAATTAAAGAAAAACTTAAAGGAAAGCGGTTTATGAATGCTGAAGAAGCGGTGGCTGCGTATCGCGATGCCATTGAAGAGACCCCTAAGGACGAGTGGGCAAAGTGCTTTTCCCAGTGGTTCCATCGCATGCAGCGGTGTATTGACGTCAATGGACAATATTTTGAAAAGATATAATAAAACTAATAACTGGCTAATGTAATCAGTTTTTGATTTTCTAAGAACTTTCAGTTTGACCCTCGTACGAGCAGAAAACAAGATGTGGATTCACTTAGTAGGTTTTATTGAGATTCGTCCTACAAGATAATGAAGTCCTGGGCGATATAAAGCGATGGAATATTGGCCGGGTAATATGGAATATGTATGTAGCGACGATATTGTCAAATGACTGTCTATTTCTCACGCAGTGTGAGCCTCTATACTCGTGGGGGTCTAATATCTAAAGCCAATGATCAAAACACACGGCTCACAGGAATTTGTGTATACAAATGTGTTTATTGAATAATAAGCCTGCTGCGCAATTTAAAACGTTACTACTTGAGGATTATGACGGCACTCATGTGTATTTTATGACGTCGAGTTTTGCTGTACCTCCCGCGTCTGTCTTTTGATGTTTTATTCACACTCGTAAACTGATCGTTTGATAACTTTGATTATTGGTGCAAGGTATATTTTATGTTAGTTTTAAAGCAATATTCGCATCAATATTTAATTTATTGAATTGAAATATCCTTTTAGACGCTAATGGTGACCCATTGATCATGTTCCGGTTGCTTCTTATTATAAGGGATTGGTATCACAATAAAATGCGTGCTACCATTGTTCCGGAGCTTTCTATCTAAGCGTGTTACTCAGTGAAGCTTTGACGTCTTCATACGTGGTATCGGCAGCAGTAAATTGTGGTATCGTGTCGGTACCGTCGTCGGTATGGAACCGTTTATTGATTGGTATCGTAGTTTGTCCGCTGTTCACTTTGAATAAAATTCGAATTATAATTAATCACGGTGTGCCGCGTGGGAGAGCGTCGTCGCACGCTCGACGATCTATCATATTTTGTGATAACGCCACTAGGATGCATCTCGTAAACGTATTGAGACGATCTGGTTTGAAGCTAAGCTATGCGACAATAGTCGTATGCAACGGTACAATGCCATTTCACACCGAGTAACCGTAAACCGAACTTATTACAATAATATTAATGTAAATATGTGTTAATAATGTTATCAACGATGCGGTTTCTGCTGCTTTAGACGCAGTAACATCACTGGGAGGTCAGTGTATGGCGAAGCTGTTAAGCGTTCAATTTTCCGGTCCATTTAAAGGATTCTACCGCAATGTAGCGGCGTTTAAAAGGACTACAGTGTCGATGACTACAATAAAATCGGATCATAAAGTCTCGATCGCATCCTTTGAGAGTTCCTATGCAATCTCGCCGCTCAATTTTATTTCCAATACCAGCGTAAATAGATAGGCGGGTTGATGTAAACGAGGGACACCCTGGGGCTCCAGCGGAGGCTACTGTCAATTGAATTTGTCTGCAAGCGCTCCGTGCATTAATAGCGCACTAAACTAAGTTGAATACTATTATTGATATTTTCATAAAAGTACGTTCCACTCTATGGTGACGATGCTCAATGCACGTCCAGTTTTAGTGCGTTTTAGGAATCGTGTTTGGATATTTTACAACTTCTGCGTTGTGAGAGTTATGACTTTAGTTTTATTGCATTTGTACGCTTTGATATAATCATTTTATCACAAGTTTATTATGTTTTAATTAACATATTGTCTGGAAAGTCATTTATGTGGTTGTAGTTAGTATTGTCGTTAATATATTTGTCGCCATAACTATTCCCTTTCATCGCTCTCTTTCTCTGTCTGTTCCCACGTTCTTGTCGCTTAATCACGTCGGCTGTGCGCTCGCGCCTAATATTGCACTGTAATGTGTTTATTAAGCGCCGTTCCCTTTAATGGCACACCATTTAACATACAATGTGCAGTGGTCGGTTTCGCGTGTTAGCCAGTCATGGATGCGACGTATCTGTTTAAGTAATGAACTCTACGCACGATATTTGCGTTTCTTTTTTAATCCAATTCTAAAGATAGACAGTTAAGTCTATATTTAGAGTTGAATTGCTTTAGTTTCTACCCTCAATAATTCGCTTAACTTTTTCATGGTATTAACAATGGAATATAATCCGATCCGTACGCAAACATTTGAGTCTTCCAGTTTTCCCTTCCAAATTTAAAAAAAGGTATCTCCATATCTTGATAACGTTATGTGAACTACGGTTTGCAGCTTGCTTTCTTTGCGTTTCGTCATCGCTCGCAGCATGAATAACACTGTATTAATTACTGCTGCGGTTGTTTGATGACTGACTTTATTCATGAGTTCGGCACTGATTCTCATGAGCGCTGGCACCGTTTTTTTTTCGTGTTGACACTTACAAATACGGATGGTCTAGTGCTAATTTATGGTTAATGTATATTTTTTCTACTTTTGCTATAAATAATGTTGTGATATCATTGTAGCGTTCATTACGCTGATCAGCAGTGTTAAAATCTATATTTAGCAGTTTTAAGCGTTTTTGTATAAAACCGTAGGGTGCGTAGGGTTCCTACCAAGAACTTAGGGTCCCAACCCAACCTCACCTGCAAGTGGTGCACCTGCCGATCAACGGACGAGGCTCTGGCAAACAAAATATCCCGATAAGCGGCAATAGGCTCGCCACCTATTACGTGGGATCTATCACTGGCGAAAAGTGGGCGTTTAATATGCCTCTGCCTACCCCTTCGGGGAAACAGGCGTGAGTCTATGTATGTATGTATGTATGTATGTATAAAACCACATAGTTGCTCAATGAGTAATAGTCTCGTTTGACTCCGTTTGGCTGGACATTATGTCGACACGAATACCCTAATCACCGAGCATAAGTTGTGGATCGAAAGTGTTTGATAAATATACATGTGTCATCATTACCTCAACGTGATCTACGTCTCTCATTAACTCCCTCCTAAATAAGATATCAACCGGTGATTAAGTGCCAAAGCTACGGTGATTATTTTATTGCATTCCGAGGTTAATAGAAAAAAATCTGTCGACCTACGTTTTATCGATATTACGGGATTGTCAACGGTTATCTACTAATTATTTCGAACATGAATGTTTAACGGTGCATTGCTTAATTAGCGTGCAATCGCGAAACGATAAAGTGTTAAGGGAAAGTCGAATATCTCATAAATATCTATATATAATTCACTTAGCCTCGGTTGAGTCTTTAAACACATGTAAATGCTCTATGATTGAAAATTAATGAGCTCATTAGGCACACGTATTAAATGTCTTTGGTGTGGTTATTTGTAAACGAAGCTTTTGGGGACACAAAAATTGATAGTTCCATTCCGTTGTTTTCGTTAGTGGATCGTTAGTGTCACCGGTGCTTGCAGCGATGCAAATTAAGATGTTCTGTCGGAATTTGGTTTTGATTTATGACCTTATAAAGCGCTGGTACGTCGCAGGTATTTCCTCTTCGAAATTCGAATACGGTGCATTGTTTTTGTTGAATTAAAAATAATTGATCACACGCTTTAAAGAGCTTTTTTGAGGCGTTTGTTTTTGTTGAAAAATATGCGCGAAACTCGAGCAAAGGCCAGCACTCTGCGAAATTATAAATTGTGTATCATGAAAACGCCACCGTAATTTTGAGTCGTATCGCAGTTAAATGACTTGAATAGAAATTCACGCAACTGACGACTGGTTTCAATATCCGATCTGTCCATGGATAAGGACATAAGCTCTATACCAAATATGTCAAATATGTATCTCTAGTAGCCAAATTCATGGATAGATTCGAGAGAGATATCGTTTTAGGTTTAAGCCCATTTTGTATCTTTATCAGTCTTTTGTACTATATATGCTCTACTCTCTCCGTTCAAAGTACTCAGATCTCGGGTCATTATAGTTCGGCAGCAATCTCTTACTGAAGGATATAAAGATTATGTTGCTGATTTGTCATATATTTATAAGAACATATCCAACCTAGCACACTTCGGTACACGTGTCCACGATTTCCGTGGCGGTTTTCTTAGAATTTTCCAATTAGTGGAATAGAATAATTACAGCTAGCACCTTCTTGATGTTTTACAGCGTATTATGACCACTGATGTCATACCTGTGGCATCCTTGTATTGTTGATTTAAGTCCGGAGTACTTCTGATGCGGATATTACGTGATAATTCCGTTAACGATCTAAACAAGGTGAACATTGTACTGCGGTTTTCTCAAATTCTATCATACCACAACACGCTTTATTATCTTCATAATTTATAGACTACAAGTTTTAACTGCCGCCACATCGTAAAAATTGCTTATTATTTTTATTTTAGAAATTTTTATACATATTCATTATTAAGTTTGTCAGCTAATTTTTAACCGTGTGTTGATTGAACACCGTCGTCACATAATTAATTAATTAACGTATATATAATTGCGTCATTAATTTATATTTTAATGCTTTCTCATTTTATTACTTTATTTGAACATGTATATTCTGTCGGTTAGGAAATAATGTTAGACGCGTAAATCATATATATTGGTATAAGTTATGTAGCGAATGACTTGTTATTGCTTAATAATTTAAATAAGGCTAATGAAGCATTGCCTGTTGTCGGCTCTTGGTTTGATGATAAATATATTATGTTTTCATTAAGAAGATGTATTGAGCTACTCAAATATTATGCATTTATGAACGTTATCGTTATGATATACATGTGCGTGAGTATTTCTCATTAGAGTGGCGACAATATTTTGGATTTTGCAATCTTTGTGGGTAATTTGCATAAAATATGTAATTTTGTTTGACATTATTGGCAACTTATGTAAGTATCACAACGTAGCTTTCACGACAATAAAGTTTAATATTTAGATTTTAATGACGCCGGCAATTACAGGAAACCGAAATGTGTTATGTAATTAGTTAACTTGCACTATTGTTTAACCCTTCTCGTAATGAGAAGAGGCCTGTGCCCAGCAATGGGACAGAAACAATAGGCTGATGGTGATGAAATTTCATTTCATTTCATGATAACACGTACACATGAGTAAATTAGAGGTAGATATAGTTAATCTTAAAATTTGGTGTAACAGCAATTTCATCATAAGGATATTATACAAATAAAAGAAATGGTAGTAAAATGAGAAAGCTTTCTTTTTCTGAAATTGTAAAGTAAGACGGCATCTCGCTGCGTACCGCGTTCTGTAATATTAGTATTTACCAAGTTGTACATTCGAGTTGGCTCCTTCGATCGAAGGGTCAAACAGTATTAATCGCGAAAGGTACACGCCACTTATCTTTTAATTCAATTTACACGCGTACAAACCTTGTTGATCAATAATTTATCGTTTGTAATATGGTACTTATCTCGTAACAATCTTAATTTCTTTATCTTGCGCTGCAATATTGTCTTAGTTTGGCCATTTGTCTTGGAATAATGTTAGGGTGCTTAATTTATTGTTCAGTTTCTAGATATCTCTTTGAAATGTACAAGCAAAATGACTAACCTTATCAAAAGTTATAATTTAGAAAACTATATTTGGTGTTTTTGCTTTTGTTGTTTTCGATTAGGTGGGTTATTAAATTTGTTGAGATATGCGGCCATATCAGTCTACGTGGTAGGGACCTGTGGTATGCGAAATCAAATGAGCCGCTTTTCTGCACAACAGGTGCCATGACAACCAAGGACACGGTATCTCAGGCTGGTCGTTTGTTATCTAATTATGATTTTGTGTTGCGTATAAATACTAGTACAGATGAAATAGCGCACTAAACGTCCGGTAATATGGACTGGCATAGTGGCGTACAGGCGTGAAACGCCGGGAACACATGCCTTTCGTATTCGCATTCGCATTTCCCATGAGGTGGGTGTAATATTACAACTCTGCCTACCCCTTCACCTATCGTCGCTCACGCTACGTCACGCTTCTGTTTCGTCGTTCTGTTCGGTTCTGAAGGTCGTTATAGATTGAGCTTTATGTCGCGGTTTGATTCCATCTTTCTTGCGACTTCACGCACGTCGCGCTTAAAGCTATTTATGCGATTTGCGCCATAACAAGGTGAACCACATTGTTGTAGCTTAGTCTATATTATATATTTTGGAGGTTAACTTACTTTTTCAGTAGGTTAATGATAAGTTCAAGTATTGAATACCATAGTGGATTGTGTGCGGTGCCGATAAAAACGGAATATTTAGATAAAAGTGGTTGTTTTCTTTTAGAGTAGATAGCGGCTAGTAAAATCTGTTTTCTTCTGCGTTGCCAAGAAAAAGCAGCCGAGCATATACATATTCACCCTCGACGCGCCAGTAGATTCCTTCTAAATTCGCCAGTAGATCGCTTCCAATAAGAACATACACATAATAAGAAACAGTGTATCTATACCTATAACAACAGTATGACGCTATGTAGGTACACAACCAGCTAAAGCAACATCCTATAGTACTAAAACTATTTTAATGAAGTGTACATAGCCGGCACTTGGGTGCACTTGCAGCTCGCCATAGAGGCTAAACAGTAATAGAGAGGTGTGTCGGCCCGCCTTCCGGGTGATATGCCGACGACAAGCCCGCAACAACGCCACGGCCCGATGTTGATTTTGTTCTACCATTGCTGTGTTATTAAACCGTCATTGTATGTTACGCGAAACATTTTTTCATGGTTTGGAATCACCAGTGTGTATTTTACAAGTATCTATTACTTGAGAAGATTAAATCTGAAGCGGTCGCGCATCAATCCAGAAACAATATAAACTTTCATTAACTAAATCGTTTTAAAATCGGTTTTGGACGAAAACGACGACGGTTTAGACAGAGACGTACTATATTGGAAAAAGTCAGTATTTTATTTAAATTGCTTTTTTAATGGTTGTCGTCATCTTCTACGAGGCAATCTCCTGTTACCAAGGAGACTGCGAAACTGGAGAGCGAACTTCAATGCCTTCTTTGTAGCAGTAAGTGCATAGATATAGCAGTTTCTAATGTTCAAATGGCTAATGCCCACAAGGCTGACCTTCCGAACAGTATAGGTCAAGTGTGACCCCATGGTTTAAAGCAGTCACCATGGCCCGATATATTTTGGCGGCTAGACGGGGTCGCGAATATATACATACTTAATAAATCTCAAGGTACGCCTTCTGAGGTCGCATAGTACCTGACCTGACACATCACCCTGAGAGAAGAAGTGGGCCACATCAAGAGTCTGCTGGCGTTCCTCGAAGAGCTGGGGTGGCTCGAGTGACAACACTATTCGCACATCCCCACGCAAAATACACGCCAGGATGTATAATACTCCCATTTTAAATATACATTATTGCTAAAAATGTACTTATTTTTTTATTGCCTAAGCATCATAAGTATTAAATATTTGGAAGTAATGTTTGTAACAAAACCTCTTGATATTGGCATGGCTATATGCATGTTCATTTAATTTCTTACGAAATAACTAATTTCCTATGAAGATAAGTAGTTATAATAATAATGTTGTCTATTTAATATATAAAGGTAAACGCATCATAATTACGCCAACGTGAGATTCTAATTATCAAATAAAAAAACTGCAAATTTAATTTTCATATTTATTTTGAATAGGAATGACGTGGGTGTAATATTACACCTCTGCCTACCCCTGCATGGAAACAGGCGTGAGTCTATAAGAATGATCCATGTGGACTGCCAATGTATGTTATGATGATTCGTAACTGCTGTCATATTCTGTATCAGACTCAGAATTTAATTCTATTATGAACCTGTCCATTTCAGCATCCGTAGACCCATCTGTTTCACGAAGCTTGTCTTCAATGTGGCGCTCATGTTTGCATTGTTTTTGTCAGTCTTCTGCAGTGATAGATTGAAAAGCTTCTTCAGCTAAATTCACAATGTTGGTTGCCTCTTGTCCAAAATTTTTGCTTGTGACTCGCCTTTTAATGAGACTCCACATAAGTTCAATTGCGTTTAGCTCGCATTGGTATGGCGGTAATCTAACCACTTTGCGGCCATGAGCTTCAAGCATTTGAATTTTTGAAGCATTTCCACTAATATTGGGTAAAATGTTATGCACGGGTAACCCTATTTTACATTCCTGTCATCACAGAGTAGGGTAGACCGGGGACTATTGTACCATTTTGCCTTTGGCGTTGAATTGCTAGTTGTTTTTTTGAAATTTATTAAATAGTGTTAATACTCAACGATAGCTATTTTAATTAGCTAGAGGACAGAACTATTTTTATGGCTATAGAAACAGTATAACCATATTATTTTTGTCTTTGAACAGAATTCGGAAATTGGTACAATTGTACCCCATAACGGGGTAAATTGTACCAAAGAGTTGAGGAAATAAAACACTGTCTTTAAGCAAAGAAATGTATTTCTAATTATGGCTTTAACTCGGCGGTACAAACTTTTATGTAAATAAAATTAAAAAACAAAACAATTTACACAAATAACTGAAAAAACTTTCGTTGACTTGAAAAACATAAAACATTTTTTTTTTCATCTTTAGCAACAAATTCAATAGTAAGGACTTTAAAACATGGTTAATTAAGTCATAGAAGCTAAAATATAGCTGTTATAATTGTGGTGAACTACAAAAAAACACGCAAATAATCAATTATCATAATGTATGGAAAAGGACATGGAACAATTGTCCCCTTGGTACAACTATCCCCTGGTGCAATAGGCTAGTTGCATGTTTTTCAGAAATTGGCTAATATTTTTCCTTATATTATTATACTCAAAATATAAATATTTGGACAAAACAAAAATCTATTCATTTACCCCACGACCACGGTTGATGTAACTCAACCGAAAAGTCGGGCAATATGTATTTAATCTCCTACCTTTTAAAAATTTTGTCCCGTATAAATAAATAAGAAGACTTACATAATTTAACGGCCTTATGGGGTCAATTGTACCACGGGGGCAGTTGTACGGTACAACCATACCCAAAAAATTGTAACAATTGTCCCCTCAAGGTCATTTTGACAGAAAAGGTAAATTACTTGTGAATACGAGCTCTATATGACACAAAAACTGTTAAAATACGTTGCTGTTAATTATACTAAGCGTTTAAACTATCACCAGGTAAAAAATAAAGCATTGATTTTCTGATATAACTAAAAAATATTACAACAAAAATCTTACTTTTGATGCGCAGAAATTGCCTCTTGCCGCCACACATGCCCGCTTCGTCCCGCTTTCGCGCGAGACTGGCGGTTGAGAGGCCCGCGTTCGGAGGCGCGCTTGATTCAGACTCACACAACAGTACGACGCTTAGTTTAGAAGATATTTGCGATGGTTCAATCGTCCCCTGGTACAATTGTAGCCGGTCTACCCTACAATTCCAACATAAAGAAAATAAACACCGACATCTGTCAGAGGTAAAATAACTGTGAACGGACTATACAGTCATAACTGTAGGGAAATATATTATTAATTAATACTGCAAAAGAACAAACATGTAGCCATGTTGACATTCAAGTGGTTTATTATCTAAATTAGTTGATTGTGGGTATTGGTGTATGTATTAGCTGTGTTGTATTCAATATTTGTTTTGCGGTTAGCAAATTTTGACTTTGAATCTTAAATAGTATTTACATAATTATATACAAGTGTGTCCATTTTGGTAGATATCTATTTGTTTTTTATTCTCGAACAAATGTTATTACAAAGCTGTCTGAAGAAGTGTAACGAGTGTAATGTTAAAATACCCATACCAAATACGAATGTATATTCGTTACCATGAACAACATTTATTCTTTCAACTTCCCTCTCATGTTCAAACTTTCAATTCCACTGTTCGTTCGTCTCGTTTCGTTCTTTCTAATATTTTGTTTTACTGTTTCGGCCAAATGTCTTCACCACAACGCGACGGCAGATTCTAGTGCGACATCGCTTTTAGCCTACCACAAATGTATAGGTAAACCTCGATACTACATAACAACCCGTTTTCTTGCTTAAAACTGTTCGAAACACTTAGTGGGGACCTGGCTTTTAACGAGACAAGACAAGTCCTTACATAGCCGTTATAGCCAGAATACCAATACTGCAAGTCTTTATGAAGTGTGATTTAAGCATACGATTGCAAATTCCAAGTATTGTACCTACGTTACTGTTGCAAATTCTTGAACGTGAATCAGGATGGCCTGCTTATTGAGAATTCACAGATATTTTGTGATGCAATGATTCCACATAGCATAAAATATTTTCGTTATCTGCAAGACTTACTATATAAACCTTACAAAAATTTATCTGAAATATAATCATCGTAATTCATTAGTTTTAATTGGTAAGATGCATCTAAGAACATTCTAAGAAATGTGAAGCTACACATACAGATTAGATCTAAGTTTATGCCTACATATTTGACCCTCGGTAGCCGTTTTGGTTATCTCATCATTTTATTATTGTTTAACTGTGCAAAAAATATTTCTTTTGTATAAAACTTACAATTACGTGACTTTTGAAATGCCGTCTTATAAACCTAAGTCTTTGTTTAGCTTGTTGAAACAATATATATAATAAAGCCTATGCTTTTTTTGTGAGTGCAACATATAAAATGGCAAGACAATTTACCTCTTAAACGTACCCGTCGCATTTTGTTTGAGACGACGGCGGCGCCGGCGCAGTTCTTCTCACGAATTTCGCGGCGCCTTCGTGTGGGCGGCCTATCGTACGCCGCCATCGCACGTAGCACTTGCCACTACACCTGTGCCATTATACCTCCACTAACCTTAATACATAAGGTTCAAATTCCCCTGGCCTGCACGTACAGTGAAAATCGTATGAACACATGACGGCCCTTTGTTGCCTAGTGCGTCTAATTAGTCAGTCTGTTTAGTGCTGTAGCCCCGGGTTACTTCTACAGGCAGTGTGAAATTGTGATTTATTGATAAGTAATGCTCGCTAATATTATAAAGAGGAAAGTGTTATTCGAAGTATCTAATATGTAAAACTCGATCTAGAATCCAATAGAATAAGGGTAAACAGAAACAACATTCTACGACGCGATGCAGTGCTGGCTGTACAGTGTAGCCAAAACCTGAGATTGTTTTGATTACCTATTAACTACTCAGGAAATTTTTCTTCTCGTATTGTCTTTACTTCTAGGAATGTCAAGCGGTTTAAATGATCGAAGCAATATTTTACATTGCTACGCTAATTTAAACCATTATATAAAATGCGCGCAAAACAAACGAAAGTCAGCAATGAGTTGCGAACTTCCTTGCTTATAATATAGTCAGGCTTATTGAATACGGTATAGGTTGATTCAAAGAATATGAATATTTGTAAGAATATACTATTTTTGGAACTTGAACATAATTTCCATATCATCTGCCATAAATGTGAGTTCTTAGTAGTGAGTTAAAGCGCCATCAATACGCCTACAATAATACTATAATATCTTGCTTTACATTAAACGTCTGGCCGCTGGGGACGTCGTATTTCAACAGTCGTGTACAGATTCATCTGCAAGTGCTTATTCATAAGAATATTCACAAGTGACATTAAAACTCCTTGTATGATGTTTTCGTTCAGGCTTGTTGTCGACGGATATCAAAGAGTATATTTCGTTGAATTTATTGCGCTCGCCCGCGGTATGACTCTCGTTGAATAGCTCGCTTTCGTTTGCATCGTGTGATATATTTTTCCTCAACCGTTTTTTAATTCTACGCCTTGTAAGGAGCCATGTCGCGTGTTTGCTCTTTGTGTTGGTATTGGCCCGATATTGGACGTATTGCGTTGTATTCTTGGATACACAGCTATTTTATATCCCAAATAAGTAAAGCATTCGAACTTATTACAACACGCTCGATTGTGTTACGCGTGAGGTCCTGAATCAGAAATATGAACTGAAATGCACCGACGCTATGGCGCCAGCGATGAGATTAATCGGAATCGTGTATCTGCAACTTCGAATTTAAAAAATGTTTATTGGTATTAATAAGAGCAGCATTGTAAATATTGTACTCGTTGTAATGAGAGCTTTCCCTGGTGAGTGGGTCTGATATGTTTTATAGCCATTGTGTAGATTGTAAACTAAAGTTCAGCGCAGACGACGTACATTTTATCGTGAAGCCATGTTGCGAGAGTTGCGCGATGCGCTGGGCCATTATTTCCTTGGAACAACTATATCAATCGCAAGCTTGACCCCTATCTTTGCTGAACGTCAAACATCCATTTGTTATTACATATTTGACGGTATATTAATGATCCCGAACACCCACGTAATGACTTACAGGCTGTGTAGGTATCGGTTCGCCGCCTAAAATTAACAAAGGTCTGTTGTTGCTACCGATTTGTCGCGACCGGGGTGATTTATCTTCAATAAATTTATCGCTCAATCAACGTCGGCGCATGCGCAAGTTCGCGCCGCCGTTGATTGGATTTCTTCATAATTACATCTTTTGACACGTACGCGCCAAGTTTCGTACTTCACAAGCCGCCAGGGCATGAGATCGTGGGAGCACCGTGTAATCAGCTTTCTTGACGGTCTTGTTTTGATCTGAAACCAAGGAAATATTTTTAAACAGATATGATACTAATCTTTTTTGCTTACTTACATAAATACTTACCTACTGTTAGTGTATGTAGTTATTCTGCGATGATCTTTATTTTCAACGTATGTAAATCTGCTGAAGTATAAAATTAGATCACATTATGTTAATGCGAAATGACAAATTCGTTTATTGTTAAAATTTAACTGGCATATTTTAAAAAGTTTTTTTGTAAAGCTATATTGTATGTAGTTGCTTGAATAAAATTTAAGTGAAAGTAACTAAAATTGAAAAATACGAGGTCACTGACGTTTGTTTTGGCGTTTTAGGCTCCACAGAAAAGTGGTCAAAATAATCAGTGATTAAAAGAAGCCTCTTATGGTTTGCTGTGTTTCGCATATTTTAAAAAAGCTGATTACACAGATTGGAATATTGTATTGTCTTAATACGTTTTACTTTAACCATTTCCAGTAGAGTACTTTTCATTGTCCGTCGCGCATATGTATATCGCGTATTAAAAGAACGCGTTGAAAGGCGAAAGGTTTCGCTTGGTTTCGTTTACACGTCATCTGCTTGTCATGTCAGATAATATTTTGGTGGTTATTAACAAAGATTACCGCCCATGATAACGATCGTATTATATTATTATGCAGATACTTGATATTAAACTGTGCTGAAGTGACAATTATTCATACTTTCTTGTTTATTAACAAATTGACGAGAATGACATGCCCTCTTTAGGGTTCCGTCGAAAAATACAATAGATAGGTTTTCCATAAAAAAGAAAACGTTTTTCTACGCAGTTGCGAAATATTTTACATCATTTAATTTAAAATCTGTTTTACCTTCATTTTTCATCTTCTTTATGAGGACCACGAAAGAGAAGTTTCATAAGGATTTGTGCTAAGGGCCACTGCAGAGCCCGACGTTGCTAATATCGCAACTCGCATCTTGTTCCGTTTAAATATTTCGTTTAATAAGGCTGGTTATATGAGAACCCATCAAATCAGTGTGTTGAATAAGCAGTGTTGATAAACGTGTCTGCCAGTCTATGGAATTTACACTTTTTCATGCTTTGGCTTAGCAAAAAGTGAAGTGCAGATTTGTTTAAGATAATTCCATGATAATAATTGATCTATTCTCTTTTTCATACTTATTAAGCTGTGTCCGCTCTGTGGTTCTGTGCTTTAGCTTGACCTTTTCTAATATAGAAGTGACGAACAAAATTACTTCCAGGCCAAAAGGAAAATTTGTGGTTCACACAAAATGTTCGAACCTCGATCTCGCAATGTGTTGTATCCTTTCGGAGGACCATCCGGCAAGTAGAATTTTGTAATGTGGACTGAAATTAGACTTTAATCAACCACACTAAACTGGTTGCATTACTCAGATGGCGTAATTGCGGGAAAAATACTTAGTACATAGAATACGTTTGTAATCCCTTATAATTACTCAAATGCACAACGTATTTATAACATCGGCATCACCTACAAGCACATTACGTACTTTGTTGCTTTATGGGGTTTTCTTGTACACATAATTCCAACGCAAATATCTGTAGTAGGATCACAACTCGTTTCAATTAACTTAGCACCATCACCTATTATTAGGCCAGTAACATGTGGTAAATGAATAAAGTGCAACACCTTCCCTGCGGAGGCTCTGCAGATTTTTATGATTGCTCCGCCGTTGCTTCACAACGGGTGTAATTTCTCAACTAAGCCGCCACACCTTGCAATAAAAATATAAGCATTGTGCAGCAAATCATCTCAAACGAGGCGGTTCTTAATAAAACTGGTGGCATTTTCTTTTTTGTTTAAAGTTTATTTGGTGGGTATCGTATGCGCCCTGTCGTATTATGTAGGTTTTCCGCATGAAATTCTGTTTGTTACACAGTAGCGCTATTTACGTCCTATTTCTAATGACTTTTATTCTAGACGGGGCACAGGTCGTAAAGTTCTGGCAAATCCCCTTCAGGTATGACTGGATTCCTGTTTGTAGTTTTTGCCATATATTCAGTCCATAAAAGATCGTATACAGTAGTCATGTAAAAATAAATCGGTATCAATTCGGAAGCACTTAAAATAAACCATTAGCATTCTGATTACTGGTATTTTATTTCTTCGTGTTCCGGTCAAATGGAATGTTCAATACCATTACCGATAATAGGTCGTTATCCGCTTCGATTTCGGACGTCCATTCCTTTTAATTGTCATAAAATACAATCTTGCTTCTGAGATTTAAGCGCGTGCGGACACACAAAAGGAATACAATTAACTCTTAATTTCGCAACACCCGAAAACAGATATCTCGTAGGGTGGCCATTAAGTATTGAGTTATCTTGAGGTACGGTTACGACTCCAATACTTTCAGCAGTTATGCGCACAAATTGACGTAACAAATGATCGCGATGAATTGAAAACAACTTGGAATTATGCCGATCTTTTTATGCTGATTTGCGGCAATGTATGATTGATTGTAATGATCTTAATTTCAGTATTGTATTCTTTACAAAATTATTCAAAATTTGTCTTCGTCAATTGTCGCCTTTAAGAGTACTGACGTGCATGACAAATGGTGTGACTTGATTGATATTTCATACTTTGTCTTATTTCGGCTTATTGGCATGATTTCGGACAAGCTGTGTTGAGTCTAGGAAATTTTGTTACATACATACATACATACATATCGTCACGCCTTTTATCCCCGAAGGGGTAGGCAAAGGTGTATTTCTACACCCACTTTTCGCCAGATATACTTTAGTCCCACGTAATAAGGGGCGAGCCTATTGCCGTACCGGGCACATTTCCAGACTCCGTGCTGCTACTGAGAATTTCATGACAGAAAAACCCAATAACACTGCCCGACCCAGGAATCGAACCTGGGACCTCCCGATCCCACGCGCACATTTATGCCGCGAGACCAACGAGGGAGTCGTATAGGGTTTGATGTCGAGTTTTCCGTCTCTACGCAAAGATGGTATTTGCATCGTGTTATCCCTTAGTCGCCTCTTACGACACCCACGGGAATATAGGGGGTGGTGACACTTGTATTCTATGCCGTCAACCACACGGCAAGAAATTTTGTTATATTTAAATTAACAGACTACTGGCCCGCTACGAACACAGTAGCACATCTATTAAGCTAGCTGGCATCTGGCATTTTAAGGTTACATAACTAAACAGTTGTTTCATAATTACCTAAATGATTAAATATGCTTAAAATCTTAAATAATTTGCATAAGTATGCAAGCTATTTGCGTTTTTTTTATATTTTCATAACTTTTGTTCAACAAAAGTTCGTTGATACAAAATGTATCACACATGTCTGTTCATAAAATCACATGTTTTGTGACACGATTTCTTCGATTGTATTCGATTTTAGCTGTCTGGATATTGTTACGAATATCCCATAATTTGCCGAACGTAGTGTTACAGACGTGGGGTATCATCGGTTCACATCACGCCACCCAGCGCGTTCTCAACTGAATTCGGCGCGGGGTGGTCGCAATTAGGCGCGATAAATGCTCCCGACATACGATACACCGGCTTTTCATTCGATTAATCGGTCGAAACGAATACGGAATCCGATTTTAACAGGTAGTACTTTTTCGTTTTTTATGTAGAGCCTCGTGCGATATTTCGATACTTATCTCAGCGTGTTCTCGTAACATCCTCAAATTTTAATCTCATGTTTAAAAGCAATTGGTTTGAATTACGATTGCAATTATTTTAGTTTAACGATCCCTACTCAACGTTTTGACGAAGTATTAAGACTGAGCATGTGTGGAAGTTCCTCATTAACATTAATTTATTAGATTATCCATTTATATGTAATGCTTATAGGCTTCTGAATCTGATAGCATTAACCTTAGCGTGTGACTGAAAATCTTGTTTTTACATTTTATTTAAGTTTTTGTACTCTTTATAAATTGCATTATAGTTAGATGCGAATATAGTGTTTCATTATAACTAGACTATATTCATGCTATGTAAAAAGTCGGACCTAGTTTTGTGAAGTATATTACATAGTTTATTTACAAATTACAGTTTGGATCAGTCCGTAGTTGCTATCTTTTACTGAAGTGTATAAGTTAATGTTTGTTACGTACGTGTAAGTTGATAATTGTACTTATTGATACATACCCGTATGTCTTAACACGGTCTGTTTTTAAATTACTTATGCATCAACTACTTATGTTTTTTGTAGTGGCCCAACCCGCATACTCCAGGGCTCGCCACATATCAATTATTTTGACACCAAATGTTCTTTTGATCATTACTCAATTACACAGTTAAATTTTATGTCTTACTTTCAATATTCGATCATAACGAGGGTCATATCAGTGACATCAGTATTATTGGTATGTTGCTTTATGAATATAAGATGTTTATGTCGCCGTCGAAGTATATTTAGATTAGTAATTAGTATGCAGGCATTTTAAAACAACATCACAACATCTTCCAAACACGTGTCAATATGGACATTGAACGTAACTTCAGACAGGTCACAAATTTGAATGAGTCAACTCCACCCTTTTTAAATCTGCCGCAGCAGTCGACTCAGTGTCAAGAGAGAACGAGCCAGTAACGATTCATAAAACAATACAAAAAGCTCAACCATTACAAGGCGACAAAACTGTAATATCAATAGAAAACAATGGGAACAATAGTTGCCCTCTGTCAATTATGCCATCATTACCATTGGAATAAACGACGTAACGGATCAGATGATTGTCAAAAACAACATGATGACAACGCAACGCGGCCACGACTGCATATCATAACGTCAACAAAGAAAAATAATTCTTAATAGCTAATAAATAACATCTTAAATACGGCAATAACATCAAGCATGATCTTGCATATTCAACATGTCGAAACAGTTACCCTATAAATGATTTATAGACTGCGGCGCCGTCTTAATTTTTGTCACTTAACAATGTACAATGAATCTGAATAATTAGTGTCACACGTCGGTTAATAAGTTTCTTTGTGAATGTAATTAGGAGATTATGAAATTAGAAACACGGCGTGGCTAAGCCTGTTCCACCGGCTTATTATATTACCAGTAGAGTTATGCCATCTGCATCAAACCAGGTTTGATATCCATACGTGATTATGTTGTTTCATCTGCATGCTGCGCCAGTGGCACGTGAATTTCAAGTAGCCGGGGATACTACCGTGGAGCGCCGAGAGAAAGTTATAGAAGTTATTTGGTGTTTGAATCATGATAAGCGGTTACAAGCTCATTCTTGTAACCTCGTAAATTCTATACCGTATCGGCTAGATTTGTTCGCTGAACATTTTCATTGAAATATAATACTCGGACATACCGTTGACTCACCCAAAACGTTTCAATTTTGCGAAATGTCTACATGGTTTTGTGTTGTTTGTATTGTGTTGCCGTTCAATTTGTACTATTATTCATTTTATTTAGATCGCGATACTTAGCTCCCTTCCTTGACTTGATAAATTTACTGTCTGCTATTTACTAGTGAGACTACATCATTATTTAACATATTCTGATCACTATCGGATGATTTGCAATGGTCGCTGCCAGGCGGAATGGATTCTTATTGTTGCTTTATATAGGTTGAATATTTGTTGCGTGGTCACCGAAACGTATTTGCGATTATTTGATCCTCGCATTTGTCAAATATGATCGAAGCGTGCGAAGGTGTTATTCGTTTTGTCGACACGCGATCGTGAGATAAGGTCCGATGCTTGCCACTTGTAATTTGATGGGAGGTCCTCGAGCTTTAACATTTACTTTTTTTGGTGTAGCCGTCATACTGTTTGTTATGGTTTATTTTTTATATGTATGGTTGGGCGTGTTGGATATTTGTCATAGTTAGTACTTCACCGAGTTGAGTAATTGAGCCAATACAATTTAAATATGGTAATGGTAATTTTTACTTTAAATTGTCGCTACGTAATTAATTAGAGTTGAGGGACATAAATCAAGAGGAAGGACCAAAGAAAAGATGGATTGTGTGAAAAATGACATGAATAAAAAGGGAGTGAATGAAGACTCGACTAAACGAAGAGAATGGAAGAGAAAGACATTCTGCGCCGACCCCAAGTGATATGGGAACAGGGCAGACAGAAAAAAGATAGTCGCTTCGTAATATGTACATATTTACACTAGTAAGCTACAGTATTTTTAAAGATATATTTTATCCTAGAATTCTTGATTAGAAAGGGCAATTTTTTCAAATGTTGCTTAACAAAAACTGCTTCTTTGCTTTTCAATATGAACGTCTTTTTGTCAACTTGTAAGGTTAGGTCTTTCATTGTATCTCTGAGGACTCGTGCGCAAAGATTGGTGCATGGTGGATACCTTATATCATCATGTCACAATACAGCGTGATAAAAATCTTGCATAATATTTATCTTTGAAATCTGCAAGCGTGTACATCTCAATACCGTCACGTCTCCGCAGGTGGTGATCCTCCCCTCTCGGTGTTTGCAAATGTTCATACATGTGGTGTGTCGTAAAAATGACAAACTTACATTTATTGCTTTGTACGACACGTGTAAGTAATGCACTGTCGTGTCGTATGGTTTTTGTCAGCGGGCAATCGGCGATTTATTGAATTGCATTGTTGATTATTTTATTAACGACTTTCGATTGCGTGAACTGTGCTCGCAGGCGCAGCTTCGCCTTGTCACATCATGTTACGATGAGAGCCTTGACGAATGCTGTTTATAACAGACTTTAAACATGTACGGTTACTTAAATCCCTGACGGCGATGCGTGCTCGTATCCATCTATATTTTACGAGCCATAGTTCAATGTGTGCCATAATGATCTCTAACAATTATACCTAGTCACAGTTGTATGAGAGATCAATAACTAGTGTCGACATTATGCTTGCTCGCCATTATTTATTTCGCTTGCACATGTTATTAACAAATGGGTACAGTCAGCAATAGCACATCGTATTAAAAGCTTAACTTATTATTGACCTACCTAAATATTTTGTTTTGTAATATCGGTTAATCCCTTGCCAAAACTTAGCGTTTATGTTTGCGACAAATGCAGCAAAATGATACTGGTGATGGTATCTTTCTTTTGAGCAATTTTTCGCTGCTACATGTAGTGATGAGATGAGATTGTATTAGAATACTGCCTAGCTGTTTATATAAACACTTACCTACTTTACTATTACACCGATATAATAAAAGTAATTCAGATTACGCTTAAAAATTTAATAACACATATATCGGATCTGTTTTTGTTGACGTTAATAATTTCGAAGGTAGTCTCAATATCGTAGTTGCGTATCGGTGCGTGCGGATCCGACTTGTGATTGAGAGTTACGATTGTCATTAATATCGTAATGGAGACAATTTATGATCAAGGAACGTTTCAGCGATTTTACTCGGTAATCCGCGCATTATTTATGTGCTGCGCTCTTGATAAACGGCGGAAAACTTTATTGAAATTACTTACATACTCTTTATGGAACTAATGAAGTTTTTCGTCTTCAGTAGCTAAATTGTAAGACTGTGTCCTAATGCTTGTAGGTATTATTAAGCTCTGAATTTACCTAGTTATATTAATATTCGGAACAGACAAATTAAATTTAAGACAAATTAGATATAGGAACAAAATAAAAATAGCTTTCAATTAGCTTTAAATCTGTACGTATATCTCACGTATATGGTTATTAACTATTAACGTTTTTTACTCGTGTAGCCCTAGTTAGAAAATATAATGAACATGGTTACATAGTTCAATACAAAATGAAGATGCCGTGTTCGACTGAGATACTTGACCCGATCTGGCAATCTAACCCGTGACCTCTTACACCCGTTAACTTAACCGCGAACTTATACCAAGAGACTAACACGGCAGTTACCGAGTAAGTCTTACGTGTGTAGTGTTTTGTAGTCGATAACGAAGGAATAAATAAAAAAACTACTGCTTTTGCCATCACCCTTTCAAAGCGCTCATTATAAGTGCTTCGCCACAGGGCAGTAAAATCAAAATTGCGTCATTTTTCGAAGGCATGCATTGAGCCAAGGTTTAATTTTGTGTGCCACCGCATTTTTTACATTGATATTCGCGGTTTCAATAAACTCCTTTGTCCAGACTGCGTTTTATTTGTTCCGGTGCTTTAATGTTAATTGAAAATCGTGGTAAATGCACCCGATGAGGTCGAGATTGTTTAAAGTAGTGCCGTGCGTTTGCTTACGACGACTCGACAAATTCTCCTGCGAGTATCGCATGAATATTGTAAGCGCATGTATTTCATTCGAATGATTTAATTAACTCATAAAATATCCTCCACTACGCTTAATTTACTGTGTATATTTGCTGCCGTATAATTGTCTGCTTGTTAAGCAATTAATTAATTGTACGATTGGTTCTCGGTACCGCGCTTTTAAAAGAAGATGTCGCCGAATCAGTTCGGTAACTTTCTCGTTTCGCGATTAATTGTAATCGATCACCTACTAAGTTATAAATCAAGTAAGAAACATTATTCGGTATTCTTGCATATTTCTCAGTATGTAAGTATATGGATTTATTTAAATTGCCGTCTGTTAATTTATAAAGGCCACCGGCGAATCCAAATTGAAAATTAACCCCATTTAGACACACCTCCTGGCGCTCACGATTTTTTTTTCATATTTATTTTACATCGTGTCAACACGGTCGATAAATTATTACCACTCTAACAAGCTATTATTATCGACCCTGACATTTTATTTAAGGTGATTTTGGGCAAAATTGAAAATTTTCATCCACAATTTTTGGCCTGCGGTGCAACAGGAATGGGTTTTTAAGATTTATGTCCAACGATTTTCGTGTTATTTAAAATTCTAATTCTTTGTTTATACTGGCGATATAAAAGTTTATCGATTTCTCGGAATGGTTGAAACGTTTGGGTATCTGGTTCGATATAGTAAATAAACATCGGCGTTTTCATATTATTAGCATACTAATTTATAATCATTTGAACGTGTCGCGTGTCGAAAAAGTCCCGATGTAGATCGAGTCAGGTGGCCCTCATTGGCCACAGTTCATTGACACCGGTCAGGTAGGGCCAGTAGATGATTGATCTGCTCCCTTATCACACGCCGTCGCCTACGTGCGGCTCACTCAAAGACACATTGTCTCTGACCAGAGAAGCGTGCGCTAATAGCTCTACAACTTTACCCGAAATCCAATCAATCCTGTCTCCAAACATACACATTCTATGTATTTCTTTTTTCATTGTTTCAGAGTGTTCAAACAGGGGTACGAGATATTCAAGAAATGTAAGATATTTATATATATTCAATATAAATAAGTGTGTATAACTTATTATTCAGGGAAAGTAAGGGTATCAGCGTCATCGTTGAAATAAACTAAATAATAATGGACACTGAAGCTGCATCCAATTTCATGCATATCACGATACGTTGCCAACTTGCCAGTTTTCCTTCGACTGCAGACTTTAATCCCTATAATTAATATTAAAAATTAAATCACATTAATGAAATATCTGTAAATGTTGGTGCAAACTGAACCCGAGCTGACATTTGGTAAATTGAAAACGGTCAGTATTTTAGTGGAATCAGGTAACCCTTTCACCCAGGCGATGATGAGATAATTGAATTTCAAGAGGGTTTCATAGTGGCATAATGTTCACGATATTATTTGGTAAATTCACAGACTATTCGTATTGAAAATCATATAGTGCTCACAATACAATTTATACATTATATAGTTGCCAGTGATGGTAAGCTATTGCGATGTTTGCTTTCAGCCATTGTATCGAATTACAATTTAGGGCAATTAGAGTTTGATAGCCGTGTATAAAAGAGTGTTGTTGTTACAAATTCTCAATTATGCAAATGTTTGCCGACGTGCAGTAGGTAGGTCGGCGCCGCAACTAATTTAGAAAGTATTTTTATACTTAAACTGTTGCGTTGAACGATTTTCTTCAAGTTATTTATTTAACGCCGACGGGTACACACTTTTCTGTAATTGGACACTATTTGGGTTTACTCCTACGTATCAGTTCGTCATCATTTTACACACCGGTTAGGTAGGCAGTATAACGAATGTCCAAATAATTCACCGCATATTTTGCTTGCAGATGGGACATTCCAGCGCTACTGAAGAAAATTCCAAATTTAGGAGCTGTCATCGACCTAACTAACACGTCACGATACTACAACCCAGCGGTACGTACGCTCACCGCGAGCGGCTGTTAAATTTGACATTGTAGTGGAACATCATTTATGTACAAAGTGACATTGGCCAGGCGCACTCGCGTAAGCACACATACCGAAACGGACATCTTAGTTCCATAAACATTCCTCGGTTGGCTGTTAATAATAATGAAAGGTAACAACCACTCCGCACTTACAAATGTAAGACAAGGTGTAGGGCCAGTTACGACTCTTACTTGCGCGGATAGCGCCCGTAGGAATCTTTGCCCGCCCGCTATGTGTTAGAATACCGGGAAGCAATAAAATTATGTTCAGTTTTACGATTGAAAGTCACATTTTCCAGTACGATGCTTTGTTCGTACTAACATCTGATTGCCTGGCATTCATCTTCTAGCATAATCCGATCGTAAAACACGGTTTTCATGGAGTAGTTGAGTCTGAGTCGTGGTACAAGTTAGAGAGCGACATGTCAATGAAACAAGGCGTTCCTGTGCCTTTGTTACTTGTTCGTTTAGGCACTGCTTTATGGCGTGTTTATCCTGTTGCTCGCATTTTCTAATACAACATGTTGTAGACGTTGGAGCTTAGACTTCACAAAGTGCTGGCTAATTGCTTGGTTAGTAATTGTGAACTATTATGTTGCCGAAGCTCGTTCTGCCCTGTGATGTTATCAATCAGCCTATTGCAGTCCACTGTTGGACATAATTGTTAACTAAATATACATTTAAAAATAGTGCCGTATACGTCATTTTCTTCTATCTTTCAGTCTTTTGTCGTCTATCTTTCAGTTTAGTACAACATATACCTACTAAACTGAAAGATAGATAGTTTTCACTTTGTTCAAATATATACCATATAAATGAAAAATACTTCAAGTAAATTGAAATCGAGGCTGCATCGAATTTGGCCATCTGATTTCGTGAAGTCTGGCACTCACAGATCATCAAGGCGGCATTCTTCACAGCCTGTTGTGACAGTGACACACTGTTGTCTTGGGTATTATCCATGCACATGCAAAATTTCTGCACATTCGGTATGTCCTTCTCTTCGTATTTTCATTTAGTATTTAGGCCAGGCGTCCATAGGCGGCACGATAAAGCTTTCATATCTTGCGAATATTATTTTGCTGCAGAGCTTGTTTGGTTGAACGCGCTAATCTCAGTAACCACTGGTTCGATTTGAATAATTATTTTTGTGTTGGATAGTTCATTCATCGAGGAAGAATAAATGCAATATCTATAGCATCACGCTGTGCGCCACGGGTGTTGAGCAGTAGCCCTAAATAACGGGGGTGTAACCGCGGGCTCATCTAGCTAGGATACATTCTTAGCTTGCCCTAAATAAATGTTTGCGGTGCCGTGTCGTCCAGTCATTGCAAGGTCATAGATGCATATTGAGATGTCCATGTCTTCGCTAGTGCTTATGACAAGTATGCACCCCATTACATAACTATCCTCTTCATAAATATGAACTTGTCCTGAACTTAATTCATAACTGCTTTTCATTTTGTATTCTTAAACGTTAGTTCATTCACAGTAAAGCTTAAGAGCAGCAGTTTATTGATATAAATTTATGAAGTGCCTTGTTTTATTACCTTGTTGTTTCCAAATGATTTTCTTTATTTTATAGCTACTTTCGTTTTCATGTTAATTTTTACTGCTAATTATATTTAGGTTTTACATTTAGAAAATTACATATTAAACATGCGCCTTGAAAGTGCGTTGTGTTTCTTTAACTATTGGCTTCCAGTAGAGTTTAATTAAATTTTAAATATACTGATGGTGATGAGGAGCTATTCAATTTTGTTTTACAAAAATATATTTAATTATCTTTTCTATGAAAATTATTAATTATTATAGTAGATAAATATTTTATCTAGCTTTAGGATATACACTACCGCTCAAAACTATTTGCCGATTGCAATTTTTGTCTTCGTCTATCGTCTCAGCGCTATCCCAGTTTCTTTTTTTATAATGATAGGCGGCAAACGAGCAGACGGATCGCCTAATGGTAAGCAATTATCGCCACCCATGGACACAAGCAACACCACAGGAGTCACAAGTGCGTTGCCGTCCCTTGGTGTTGGCAAAAGGGATAGGATGAGGAGTCGGATGAGGGAGAAATGATAGGGCCTCCGGCACTCTCACTCACCGAACGAAACGCAACAGTTTAGGTACTGTTACTTTACGTCGATTTTCTGTGAGAGGGTAGTACTTCTCCGGTCGAGCCGGCCCATTGATGCTGAAATCAGCAAGGCTCTACTACCGTTTAAAATAATATTACAATAAGATACATCCAAGACTTAGCCCGGAGTCCGATTACTAGTCTAACCAGATATGAATGAATTTCAGTTGTTCCACTAAGTGACTGCCGTCTGACCGGGATAGCGATATTCCATGGTAGACCAGTATAATTTTATTTGAGGGTACTAGTCCTCCCCGTAATAACCGTCAAAGATGTTCATGGCAGCCGGGACCGACGGCTTAATTTGCTCACCGAGACACAAGGCAAGCGACAGTTAACAGTTTGATACACACATAACTTCGAAAAATCAGTGGTGCGCGCCGTGGATTCGAACCCGATGCCCTCTGCGTGGCAGTCTATTGGTATATGCACTAGGCTATCGCTGTCTGCTTATTGATTATTTAAGTGTTTAGTTAATTTATGAATACATACAACAATGAATTGACATAGGTAATAAAATTAGTACGATACAATTAGAAGAAAATAATTATTCTTCAAAGATCCTCAAATCAAGGTGGCAAATACTTTTGAGCGGCAGTGTATCTATTCATATTTTAAAATATGTTTAGTCGCTGTTATTGTCATAATTAAACAAAAATGTTTTAAAATATGATTTAATCTGAGCTGGAACTAAATAAGTCTTAATGTTAATTAATGTTACAATCTTTTTTTGTACCGGAGGGGAACCGAATCCACAACATGAAACACAAAGCAACCAGACGGCCACTCATTTATTTTATTTCAATCACCGACATTCGTGTAGTCGGTAGACTACTCCAGTGGCGTAGCTAGCTTGGGTGGCACCCGGGGCGGTAGTTGGCGGTTTTTTTTTTGTCGACACACCTAACAATTCAACTCTCGTAGTGCTGAGCTAGTGCCTATGTTTTTGTACATTGTTCTCAGTTGAGTTTTGGGTGTCACCCCTTTTTTTGGATGGGTGGCACCCCAAAAGGGGTGGCACCCGGGGCGGACCGCCCCCGCCGCCCCCCCTTCCTACGCCACTGGACTACTCGAATGGGATTGTAGCACCTAGGTATAGAACGTACGAACGTGCGCTTGTAATACGCTTACTGTAATAGACGTAAAACATAAACAGCAATAGGAAAGAAGTTTGAGATCGATAGCTTGATAACTTTCATAATAGTCTTAGCGTAATCACAGTTGCATCCAAAACTCTCGCCTTGGAACCCCAGGTTCACTTTTCCACCGTCGCGGCGTCTGACTGTAACCGAAAGGGATAGCAATATTCTTTGGCTTCGACCATATTCAAAGGAATTTTAAAGGTAATGATTCCCCATCACGACTGTCTGATCTAGACAGTCGTGATGGGGAATCATTACCTACCTTCATGACAGTCAGGACCAACGGCTTAATGTGCTTTCTAAGGCAAGGAACATGAACACCGTTGGTTTAAACCGGTAATAGGTACCGCTGCATGACAGTTTGCTGGTATTCTCACTCGATTATCTTCGCCTCGATAGGTTGATAATGATTACCAACAATACAAAATGATAACAGGGCTTGGATGACTTTAGCCCCACGTCTCACCTTGATGCGATCAGCATCTGAAGAAATTCGAGTTCAGAAGATACACACGATATAGAAGAAAATCTTCAACTAGCCGCTGCTACTCTATAGACTTACCTACATTACCACTCAATCGATTTAACTATTACCATTAAACTAATCCGACTCTATGATGTATATTTCGACGCCTCACTAATCCGATCGGTAATTGTCATCGGGTGTCAACTACGGACATGTAGTGGACGCGGACACTCACTCACTTCATTATATGTACCGTCTCCGTTCGCTCTACTTACATTCTATAATCTTATTACACTTAGTAATGCATCTCTTTCATCTTTGATAACATGATCGTATGATTAACCAAATGAAACCTGTTTACCAAGGCGTATTTTAAATTTAATTATATGAACAAAATCGTTTAAAAAACTAGTGCCAATTTTTCATGGATTTTCCAACTTCCACGAATTAATTAATAATTTTCTTGAACCATATATGTTTAAACGTAATATATTATTATTCATAATTCGATTTAGACTCCAGTAATAATTTGTTTTACGAGTAGTGACGCGTAAAATGTATTTTATTGCAGTTCGAAACACTCTTGTGCATATCTAAAATGAGCAATAATAAGTACTTTAAATATTTTAAGTACTCGTAGCGGTGCTTGTAAGGAGGCTGCAGTTACTATGTAAATAATGATTGCGTTCTTTGTTATAGGAATTACAAGCGGCGGGTGTACTACACAAGAAGATTTTAATGCCGGGCCGCATAATACCTCCCGAGAACAAAGTGACAGAGTAAGTCCATCTTCTGTGGCGCGGTTCACGTGCGATTAATCGCGTTCTTGTGCGAGACGTCTTCACGACGCCGAGCCTTTTTAGCTCGCCCAAGTAGAAGACGTATCTCACGTACCTACAATCTTTATCGCATAACCCTACAGCTATCGAGTACAATCGTATTTATCGCCATAATATTTCATACCGTCTGAAAGCAAGTTTTATTTGAGCAATTAGTATTCATCTCCGATTTTATTTGATCGCAGCGTCCGCGACCACTTTTTCCTTTAACAACCGCAGAACAAGTGTTTATTTAACACTAAATGCCGTGATTGATGCCGACGTTCACCCGTCATTACGCCTAAGGATGATACGCCTTAACAAGTTTCCATCCCTTATACGGTGTCGCGTAAATCAGAGACAGAGCAGCTATCTATCAAGCACGAATCATCGTTTTGCATTCGCGGCGTGTTTTAATTTGAAGCGTCGAATTGGCGCCATTCGTGGACCGAATATGGGTAATGTTATAAATCTAGTTGGTGTGGCGTGGGCGGCAGCGGCGCGCGCCTTAGGGCCGCATTCGACCCGACCGGTGCCACTAGAGGTACCTATTCTCGTATTCAATTGAACTTGGTCACATCTAGCGCTTGTGTTGATGGCGGCGTCTGCCTCCCACGCATCTTATGCCTTTTGGAATTTGAAAGGCATTTGTCGCTGCGACGATGCGTGTCCACTCATGTGTAGCACTTGTGTCCCCGGGACTAAAACACACCACGTTTTATTGTGTCGTAAACTTTGACACTATCTAAGTAGTTATATTACGCTTGTATTTAATTGATATATTTAGTTATAATATCTTCATGTTTACATGGGGTCAAAACATTTTTGTATGCTTATTGACTCGCCTATTTATAGTTTATTGGAGATGAAACTATCACTATGAAGTTTGGCTTCTATTTGCTTTTGAAATTATTTCTAACTAGGTTAAATCGGAACAGTATTAAACCATTTCCAGTATAGCACTACATATCAATTCATAAAATTATTTGCCCATCTTTAACAGTGAGATTATCTTGATCATTTGTCTGGTCTTTTGTTAGTCGCCTGCGCCATGGCCGGCCGTCATCGGCATCGACATAAATAACCATCGGCATGTCTAAGATACTTCGCCCCTGTTATCGGGCTGTGGGACCTCGCATCTGTTTGTCAGTTAACGTTAGACAAATGCGCCACCCGTGTAGCTACTTCGAATCTTAACTAAAAGGCACGTCGACTTAATGATGGCTCTATATTTTAAGAATTGAGTCTATCTTTTCTGTATACATTTACTCAGTTTAGGACTTTTCTTAAAAATTAACTTTTATGAAATATCTTTTAACGTAATAATTGTTTTAAGTAGGTATAGGTAAGAGTTTTGTCATAAATCTGGTTCAAGCAAAATTCGTTATGTTTTCTGGTCAGAATAGATATAGAAGCATATGATGGACATGAAATGCAGAAAATTCGTCGGCCAACTTGAATGTCCAAGAAATCAGAGTTCAGTAAAACCCCTGTTAATGTTGATTGGGCTGAATGGGGTTGCGCGATGAAATGTGCGATTTTCTACGACTATTGTTGAACTTAATCCACCTGGAAGTAGCTTTTATGTAAAGTTTTAATATAATTATAATATTTATATTAGGAATAGTTTGCCTGCGCGTTCCTTTTAATCTGGGACTAAATTGTTTTTTTTTTTTTCAATTTTCATGTATTTATTTCTCAGATAAGCAATAATATATTACCCTTAATACAACAAATAATATAGATCTTTTATTTTATTACGTTTAATATAATGTCTCGAGCCGTCCATTTATCCGAGCCGTGAGTGAAGACGATCAAACGCACTGGTAATGAAGCTCGCGTGCCATCGGTCCGTTCATTTATCACGCCAGTATTTTTACTTGTTTGCCTTGTCCACTGTCGACAATCATGTCGTCATTACAAACCGCCCGTGTACATATCACCCCGTCTATAAATTGTGAACACCGCCGGTGCACTATGGTTCGTCTAGAACAAGCTAGCTAGACAAAATTATTTTATTTGATTTTTATGTCTAGATGCGGTTAATAAGCAAAGATATAAGGTTTTTGGTACTTTTTTCAAGGCAGTTTGTCATTTGAGCTGGTATCATGAAAAAAAAAACATTTATCGGGCATATGTGTATAATATATTTTTTGAACATTTTATAAAGTGATTTATCCCTCGACGTCGCTATAAAATCTAATAACAGATGCATAAAATATCTAAGAACTAAATCTATTACTCATTATCATCACTATCATCAGATGAATCATCCATTGAATAGTCATGATCGTGAGGGGCAGAACTATGAAAAGTAGAAATCATATTAACATTTTGTTCCTTACAGCTAGGTGGGACAATTAAATCTAATACTTCAGTTGGAAGCGTACCTATTTTCTTCCGAGGAACTTCTCGTAAACCGTTTATTACAGGGTCAGATGTTATCAATAACATATTAAGTAAATCTCTATTCGTAGCCTCCCGTGATCGCTTTCGTGTGTTGTGCTCACGAAATCTTCTGCAGTCCTTATTCCGAGCTTCCTGTGCTTCCTCGGAAAGCTGGCCTATAGGTAGAAGGGACGATCTAATTACTTCGCCACTGTGCAAAAGTATTTTGTGGACAGTAGCGGGCATGTAATACCATGAATAGAGATTTACATAAAGTTGTCTAGTTTCTTGAGCTAAGTTAACGAATTTTTCAATATTTATATCATATCCCGATGATAAAGTGCGAAGTAGTATGCCAAATTTTTGTATTAGTGAAACATCTAACCCTGTAATATCGGCACTAGCCTCGGGATTTCCAAAAAATCTTCGCGCGGTGTTCCCGTCATTAGTGTTACCGAACCCTGGTTTTGGTTTGTCTACAATCAAGCCCATTTCGCTTTTAAATCGTTTTTTAATGTCATCTGAACGTTGTTTCACACTAGCTTTGTCTTCGGCTGTTCTTAACTGCCATTTTTTTATATTTAGTCGATAGCTAATGTGAAGCAAGCATTCAAAGCACCTTATCCAAGCGTGCAACGTAGACAAACCAAAACCAAGATTATCTTTGTCCGCAGAAAACTCTTTTGACAGATCATTCATCATTGTTGGAGTTGCCCCACAAATAAAACATTTTTGTGAGGAAGAAGTTTCGGTCAGAGCATTGCAAACTTTTCCGTCAATCATTGTTAAAAGCATAACATGTGTGACAGATACTTCGGTCTCCATCACCTTGCAGGTTGTCGGCAATAAAGCGTTTATCTCTTCTAAAACCTTATTGGTTTCCGAAATCGTAAAATCTTTCGTTTCCTTAGAAAAGATAAACTTTATTGGCCGACAATACATTGTAGAACAGGGCCGAGGATTCTGCCACACAATATTACCACTTTCATCTTTCAATTGAAGAGGAACGAAAGAAAATACAAATAAAAACTCGTCACTATCGTCACAATTAGTGAATTTTTGTTTGTACATACTATGACCGGAACTTCCATCACAACCCCATTTACTGATTAATGTGAATGACGTGCAAGGTAACAGACTATGAACAACTTCTTGTTGTGCTGAAACTAAACGTTCGGCAGTCTTATCAAGAATTGTCTGAACTTTGATTTCAGCATGCGTTTCATTGACTGTAATTTGTTCACCTGACGGGTAGCAGGCTATTTTAGCCTTTCTAACACTGTACATTGACGGAAACACCTTATGTCCAGCTTTAATACTCCACTTCCGAGTCTGCTTATAGCTATGGCTACTTGATTTACTATCAACGTAGTACGCTAAAGCTTCCTCACTTGTTAAACTCCTGGGGGCACTTTCTTCACTCGTGGTCTTGGTTATTGAAGGATCACTAGTCACATCTTTAATTTGACGTGCTACACTTCTCTGACCCGAGATTCGAGCTGACACTTCAGCGGCGTAAATTAATTCACTAGCACTTCTGGACTGTAATAGATCGTCTACACGTCGTCTCTTCGTTTTGAGACTAGAATGTTCAAAATCTTTAGTAGGTCTTCCGGGTCCCGGTTCTCCAGATGTAGTTGGCAGAGATAAATAAACGGACACATCGAAAGATATGTCAAGACCCTCCAGCCACGTCGAATACTTTTGTAGGAATCGCTCTCGATTTCTTCCACAGCTGCTCCACTTTTCAGCAAATTTCGTTGAATATCTTGAGATTAGTACTTTAATATCTCGCAGAGACTGCTCCGTAACACCATCAAAATTATATCTCAAAGATATAAACCGAAAGAGCTCCTCATTCCGCGTTTCCTTCGGGTGTTTCAGCCATTCTTCGAAAAAATCCATTCTTGAGACGGTAAAAACTGTTGAAAGAAAAAAATAAATAAAAATTAGTTGTGCAAATATATCGCAATGAATTTTTTTACGTATAACTACTAGACACTTATGAGAATCGTATATGATAGGTTCTACGGTGGGGACAAGTGGGGACATGTTATTATTTGACCGATGAATTTGAAAAAATGAGTAAAAAAGTGGGTGAAAATTCAAACATTTCATTTTATAAGACTAAAGAATGAAGTTCCCATGTTGAAAATGAAATAAAATATAACTACTTACCCTTACGTATACAATCCATCACAAAAACACTTTCACAAATTTCTTTTAGTGACATAAACAATGCTATCAAATATGATGTAAAAATGCAAATGAATGCCCTTTAAATAGTCAACATCTTATAAACATACCTTAATGACGCTCTTAATGAGGGTAGTATTGATAATTAATAGGTGTAATCCTCAATGTATAGGGGTAATGAGTTCGTAATAGTAATTAACTTCCAGGAATTTAAGAGTTGTTTTTGTCTAGCTAGCTTGTTCTAGACGAACCATAGTGCGGTGGTACCAATCGTCCGTTTAATAGATTTTTACAGCTCGCCTTTTAAGCCCCTTTTATTGTTTTGACGATTTATTCGCTGTTACCGATTCCTTTTTAACCTACTTTTATTATAGCCCTATTTTCCGGGATGTTGACGATAAACTTAATGTCTCAGTGGGCAGTGCTTATAGTTTTTACTCGTATCATCGCTTTGGTAGTTTTATGTCGCCAAGAAATGCAAGAGACGCGAGAATTGATACCAAACCCACAGGTCAAAGTCATTGCTTGATCCAATATTGATACATCAGATTCCATGTCATGTACACTTGTTAAATCCGCTTGCGAGCTTTTTTCGCCTTTGTTTTTTATTTGTGATTATATTAGCGCATGATTGAGACTTATAACGAGACAATTTAACAGTGTATTAAGTCATTTTTTTATTTTTAGTTGGTTCTATCACCGTTGGGAAATCCGAAAAAATGTCTCTTTGACTTTGAACCTGGCGTCTAATATGACGTGACATCAGCCATAGCTTTAGTTTGTATAAATATGTTTGACATCATCGCGATCAACAGGGCAGACATTATTGATGGAAGTTTGTGTAGGAGTGAACTTGTGGTAGACAATAGCTTCTTTTACTTTAATGATGCCACAATAAAGTATGTCCACGTACGTATGTTACGAGCTGTGAACTCGTTTATCGCACTAAAGGTGTTAAAAGTAAATTCTCACGTTGTTGACTGTTTGTCTAGTAAGAGGCCAGTGTAAATCAGAGTAAGATAGGAGACTTCCGAGCGTGATAACAAACACATAAATATAGAGAACGCCAGCCATTGTCCAAATTTACTGTCACTAACCCATTCTACTAACACTGTGAACGGTTATTTTTCTCTAACCGTCCGACGATAATGTGGTGTTCAACGTTGAATTATTGGTGTTTTGATCAACTGCGACGCTCTTAATTATACCGATCGATTTTATATTACGAAGATAGTTTATATAGGTCTGGTCGAACTATAGTAGATCACAAGATTCACAAGTAGACCAACAGAGAGTGTCATCGTGTGCATTAAGTAGGGCTCATATAAACATTTACTGCTGCGTAGGGACTTGCGCTCACTTTATGAGCTAGGTAGAGTTTGCCGTGATCTATGATAAACACGAAGTCACTGCTTAGAAATACTATTTTAGTTTGATTTAAAATTTTAGAATGTGGTACTTCACTTTATTATACAAAGTAAAGCAAAAGATCCACAAGATCAGAAACCGTAAGTATCTTTCGCGCGCCTATAACTGAATTAAGACATCCTGACTTTCCCATTCCTAGCGTTTTATGTTGTCTTAATTTAGTAAAGGGCAAACGTTTAACTAGACAACTATTATTACTAAAGCGCGTATTTATAATGAAAGCTGGTTATGCAAATGTTTGCATACTATACTAATGAACGTGATAAGCACTATTGACGCTATCGCGTAGCGCCAATTACACCAGACGTATCGACGGACAATCATTTGAGTTTATATCAATATTTATTTTTGTATTTTGTGCATTGGACAATTAATGTCTCTCGAAATGTTTTAAGGTTGTTAAGTTCAAAATCTTCTTATTGCCACTTCTTTATTTGAACCACCGTTAGTGGACTTATTCGAATTGTACAGGATGCCTTATCAAATTGAAAATGATTGTGGGTTGTCATATCGCCTTTTTAGTTCACTAGAGCAAGAAAGGGAGTAATGCAGTGCTTTAAGAGCGGGTAGATAAAACTCTTGAAAATTGGGTGAAATCTTAAGACATTGTGAAGACTTATCGCGACAGTTGCCTAACTTATTGTCGATCGATCAACACAATGCCACGGGCCCTCCGTAACTCGATCAACGATAATAACATAAATTTTATTGAATGATGAAACGAATTGTCGATTTTCTCTAATGTCCATAATAATGCTAATAACTTGGCTATTACAAGTTGCTTGAACGTAATAGCTGATCTAAATATCGACAATGTTATGGCATTATTTATTATAGTGTGTGTATAATCATTTGGACCACACAGATCGGGTATAATTGAGACATTGTATGTATTATTATACGGTTGTTTATATAGTATTATTATGTACTTGTCCTGTAATTATACCTACTTTTATCAGTGGTCCGAGCTGTTACGAAAGTTGGTTGCATCGAACTCTTGGAGTTAATTAAAAGCTTACGAAACCTTGTACATGATTTGATTAGAACGTGCCCTTGTTTTAATATAAGTAATTATTTTCTGGTCTCGGCGAGTAATGATGACAAGTTTGATGTATTTGAGCGACATTTTGTAGATTAAAATGTTCATTATACGATACCGAACAAATAAACATAAGTAGAGTGTAGTGTTTAGCTCATTATTTGTGTAATAAGTTAGATAATTTTATTTTTATTAAAGTTTTGTTGATGTGTTTTCTTAACGGAAATATGTACTTTGTAGAGATTATGATCCTGTTCGTGAGAGAACTAAAGATGATTCAAAGTAGTTATTCAAATTGAATTGATGCGTTACTGTTTGAGTTGCTGATTATTTAATTCTTAGCTTAAAGAACAGATTTCGAACCGAGCGTTGATATTTTGCACTGACTGATATGAGAAAATTGTTTACATTAGGAGTGGTAACGGAACCATATTTTGGGGATCTCAACTGTAAGGAACGAGCCACAAGGAACTATCTGGTGTATTAGCAGATTAATTATGCTACGTACTATCTTTTCTGCTGAAGTTCAAATTGGGCTTGCGCGATCTTTGCTTCTGCCTAGAATTGACCGCACTGATGCGATGTCAGCTATTTTAACCCCACTGCAGCAGCTAACAAAATGAAATTATATATCCTTGCTAATATTATAAATTTGAAACTTTGTCGGTCTGTTACTTTGTCTCGGTTTAACCGATTTTAATAACAGTCAAATGATCATCTCCATCATCGTTAAAGACATGTCTTGTTCATGTGCTCTTCTATCCTAGGGACTAAATAATAATTTTCTCACTTACTTATCCTACAGGTCTTTTCATAACTTCGGGACTTGCCAATGAAATGCACTCCACAAATTACTTTGACAAATCCTTTACTTTACTGACATGTTTCCCCTATTTCATGCATTTTACTCTGGAATGTTTCAAAATTATTTTGTCTTTCTAATTTAATCATCAACACACATTATTGCTATCATCATTCATATTCATCTCCAGTTTGCCTGGCTGGGATCGCGTTAAGGATTAAGACCACATATTGTAAATAGGTTTTCTTTTACGTACCATTAAAAATATTTAATGGAAAACAAAAAGAATATCTCCATCGATTCTCCGTCCATCTCTATTATATTATTAGGTTTGTATCTAAAAGTGAACATCGCTTTAATATTGGAGACTTCGAAAAGTCGCAGCCAGGTGCTATCGATTCATCGTTCCGAAATTTTGGAACTCATTTGAATCAACTGTTAAAAGGCGATGTTTCTCGCAAACATTACGTAACAATAATATGGGAGCGTCGAAAACGATCTTAATACGTAAAAATAGATGCGATTCCTTGGTTTAAACACTTTAGCTCGCTAATATGACTACAAAGCAGGCAGACACAGTTTTATTAAGATATATTTCGTTCATATGGATTTTATAGGCCGAATAAAACGTAGCTTCAAGATCTTTTGTCGGCATATAGATTTTACATATGCCAACTACATATAGATATTTTATGGAGGACGGAGGTATATGGATTTTCGCGATTTATAGATATTGAATGCCGAAAACAAGTTCCATGATATTATGTTTACATATAGATTTTCTGCCATTATTTTTGTCTATTCCTCAACATTTATACTGTTACGTCTGTCTACTCTGCGAAATATCGCTTTTGTTTGTTATTTACGTGTAACTGTTTAACTTGCTAGCGACATGCTGTTAAGTATTAACATTACAGTTATACCTCAATATTCTAAAACGCCGCGACAATCTATAAGTGATATTGTAAATGCAATCGTTGTTCCAAAATGAAATATAAGTACTTGTAAGTTTTGTATCAGAAAAGGTTCGCAGCACAGATGTTGAGTGCTAGACAACATTATTATCAATTATAATTTCACCTAAAGAACTTACGACATCACATAACATACATAATATCACTTCACGCCTTTATCCCCGAAGGGATAGGCACAAGTGTATTACACACCCACACTTCGCCAGTTATGTTTCGGTCTCAATGTAAACGGGGGCGAACGTATTGCCATCTACAGGGCACATTATTCAGCGAGCGATAATTGTCATTTTTAATACATACGTAACTTCGAAAAGACAGACTTGTGTGCCTGGGGTACCTGGGGATCGAACCCGATACCATCGTCTCGGTGGTCCGTTACGTACACCACTGGGCTGTCACCACTGTTACTACATACAATTTAATTTCTCAAAATTAAATGGAACCGGAAGCGGGAAATGCCCTTCAAACAAAAATATATTTTTGAAAATCGAAGTGACAGTGTTCTTATGTAAGAAACATAAAAAATATCTGATGGTTACAAACATGCACCAATGTATGTATCTTTATATGCGTCCTTGCGTCTCTATTTCTATCGAATGGATCAAATTCAAGAACTGTGTCGCGACCTGCCGAATTGCCTCAAAATCTGATGCTGATGTTTCTGAATTTCTGTTGCGACCAGTGTCTTCAATACGTTTAAATTCTGTTAAAGTACTTTTTACGCTACAAAAGGCTTGCTTGAACTCAAACTCAAATATGTTTATTTCCATAAAAATGTCAAAACAATTTTTGGACACGTCAGAAAGTCATAGATAATAATATAAGAAAAAAAAGGAAGTATAAATGCATATTTACATAATTGAGCATTGAAAATAAAATGCCTGTTCAGAAAGTAGAGCCTCTTAGAAAATCACACAAGAACCTCAGGGCCACTTTTTTCATCCTTCAGTTTTATACAAATAAATAACTAAGTAAGTACATTGCATTTTTCATATATGAGCTGGATTGTCCATAATGTTGTCGTTAGTTAATATGATTATTTAAAAAATAATATAAAAGCACTAAACTAGACTAGCACAATACAGACACAACAGCTCACATTCACAAACAACTTAAAATGTTAAGAAGGAAATAGCCCGTGGGACTGAACAAGTTAATCCCAAGCATTTTTATCTTCAATATAATCTAGTACTGAATACATAGGCTGCACTAAAAGTATCGTGAATGGAATATTTCCACTGTTCCTGTCATATTAAAATCTTTTTAATTGAAATCTCTTTTCTCTGGTTTTAAAAATCGAATACCATTTATTTATTTAAAAAAAGATTCTCTGTTGAGAAAATGGAATTGACTCGAGAAAATTCAAGAGCGATGATTTATTATGACTTTCGAAGTGGTTTAACACAAAAACAGTGTGTTGACCGGATGATTTCTGCATTTGGTGATGAAGCCCCATCCAAAACCACAATTTATCGCTGGTTTGCTGAATTTCAACGTGGACGTGTCAAGCTCAGTGATGATCCCCGCCTAGATCGTCCAAAAACTGCAGTCACCCAAGAAAACGTTGATGCTGTGCGTAAGCTGACTGAGGAAGATCGACATGTGACATACCGCGAAATTCAGGCGACCTTAGACATTGGCATGAGTCAAATACAAATAATCTTGCATGAACAGGTGTAAAAAAGTTGGTTTCCCGATGGATACCGCTTTCGCTCTGTGTAGAGCAAAAAGCGGCTCGCGTTACTTGGTGCGTCAGAACTCTCGAAAGATTCCACGCAGGATCCTCAAATGCTGTATACAACATCGTATCAGGTGACGAATCCTGGATATACGCGTACGAACCCGAAACAAAAAACTAGTCACGAGTTTGCGTGTTCGAAAATGAGTTAAAGCCAACAAAAATTTTTCGTTCACGGAGTGTTGCAAAAAAAATGGTGGCCACGTTTGTCTCCAAAACCGGCCATGTTACGACTATTCCTGTTGAGGGACAAAGAACGGTTAATGCAGAAAGGTATGCTAGCATTTGTTTGCCACAGGTGGTTTCTGAACTCCGTAAAGAGAACTGCAACCGCCGCATCATCCTCCATCACGACAATGTGAGTTCTCACACCGCGCACAGAACAAAACAGTTTATAGAGCAAGAAAACATAGAATTATTAGACCATCCGCCGTACAGCCCCTGCCTAAGCCCTAATGATTTCTATACTTTCCCTTAAATAAAGAATAAATTGCGTGGACAGAGATTTTCATCACCTGAAGAAGCTGTGGACGCCTACAAAACGGCCATTTTGGAGACCCCAACTTCCGAATGGAATGGTTGCTTCAATGATTGGTTCCATCGTATGGAAAAATGTGTCAAATTTCGCGGAGAATACTTCGAAAAGCAATAAATACATTTTTAAATAGTAATGTTGTGTCACTTCCTTGATTCCCGAAATTTTCAGTGCGGAATACATATATAAGATTGAAATATATGTACTGGCTTGCAACTGTTAAAATATTTATTTCTATAAATTTATTCCTTAACGAAGCCCCATAATCCATATATTATTATAAATTGCTCAGATAGCTCTCTTCTGCAGAACTAAGATGGTCTGAATGTCAGCAGCATTTCCCCACAAGAGAATACCGTATGACATTACATTATGAAAATAGCTTAATAGCTTGAGAGGTTGGGACATGTTATTTGTATTAGCTTTGACCACACGGGTGATAAACGCTAATTTGTACCTATAGATTAAAAGATTCCGTCATATTATTAGAGATACTCATAAGAGTAAAATTATTACCTCCAACCGTAATTATTCACGATAAACACATCTGCGTCATAACTCATACTCACATTATTCACAGTAAATAATTATTTATGTTAAAATTCACGGAACAATTAATTGAGATGAATACGCCACTTTCTAGGACGATAGTGCTAATTGTTATATTCATTAAAACGTTACTCACATGTATGATTAAACCACAAACTAATACGAACTTAATACTGTAATTTTAGGCTAGGCGTACAATGGCACTAATCTTGTTTTGGGCTTATTAAACTGAAATTGGCTAGATCTATCGTATTTGAACACGCAATACAAGAAAAGGCAAGGTAATGTAAATACGTCTAACTCAATATCTTTCATAGACGCACAAACTGATTATGAATTGCACCTATTACTTGTATCTCTGTATCACCCAAAGGTTGACTGGTAGATAATGCCTACGGCATTAAGTTCGCCTCTGTACTATTTATGTGCATAAAGTAAATAAATAATAAATAAATATTGTACCTATTCGTCTGCGACTCACGTTTCGCAATATTTGCATAGATACCGATCTATATGTGTGGCTTGTCCATCTTAAAGCATTGTTTGATCAAAATAAATTACATATTATATTGATCAAGCTTTTTCTGGCAGTAAGTGTGACATAAAGTTTAAAATTCTTACGAACTGACTCCTTATGTAATTGATATTATTGTCATTAATAGCAAACATACTTAAAAGTGAACGCTTGTCATAAGTGTTGAGGCGTATCATGTACTAAACCGCAAAGTGTATGCACACTTGTTAAAGATCTCGATTGTTTTTGACAATTTGGAGGAAAAATTAAACACCTCTGTTAGGCTCTTGAGCGTCTTTATTTATTTTTGTGTGTATCTGTATAAAGTAGTGTGTTGCTCTGATGTACTCTACTGACTATCTAGGTATGATAAAAGTTTCATCAAAATATATCCAAATGCCATTCGAGTGGCCGAGTTTTGGGCCAAATCTATATAATGTGTTACCATCGACACGATAAGTAAGTATCAAAATCTATTCAGTACTTTCTGACTGAAAGTGTAACATGCGTCCACACATCTATCTTCACCAATATTAACGTTTATAACTTGCAGTACCCGGGGGTAAGCCCGTCGTAAGATCAATTCTTGCGAATATACCAGATATTTCCGCTAAACAGTGGCTGCGAATGTGCGGTCAGCCTTATGTGTCATTGGCGCCGCTGGTAATGATCCTGCTAATTAATTAGCACATCCCACATCTTTAATTGGTGACGAATGTCCATTGTTGCGGTTTTATTATTATTTATACTGATTAACATAAAAGGCTATATGGTATTGTCCTTTTAATATTTAAGAGTTTTGAGGTTAAGTAAATTTGAGTCAGATTTTGGGTGGGGAATTGGGCAACACACATATTTGAATGATCAGTCATAGCGTAAGAAGAGAAAATATTTTGTTGAAACGCGTCAAAGGTGCCGTACCTATAAATGTTTCTATCCATATCTTCATATAGTTTGATGTTGGTCGCATGTCTGCTGTTCTGTAAGACTTCGCATTGTTACTAGTTTTAAACTTGCACGGTGTACAAAACTTACGGAAGTTTCGGTTTATTTCCCATACGTGTTCTTGCGGCGTCAACTGCGATAACTTTAAGTAAATGTTTCGTAAGGAACTATCATAGTTTTCGTTGTGCATCTAAAACCGTAATTTGGTTGATGTTGTAATCGAATATAGATCTTACGATTTGCGGCATATTTGTGGTTATCCTTTACTGTTGGGTTGGTATTTGTAAGACCATCCGTTTTTATTTCCTTCTTATTATAGTAAAATGTAAATCCTACAGGTATTTTCTTTAAGCTATAAATTATTTGCAACATGGCTATGGCCCGCGCTTACTTAGACTTAGCCTAAAACGCACGATATAACTATGAAGTTTGTTTTTGAAAAACATTGTTAAGAAAAAGCAGTCACGATTTAGATTTGAACAAATGCAAATTGCAATGCCTTCCTTTCAATAGATACACCTACATTGCCCTCGAATTGTTTTTAAACTAACACAAAGATTATGCTGTAATAATAGCTGTGGTTAAGACAAACAATGTTCCAAACAGCTGAACAGAAACGGCTCAATATCATTGACATTAAAATAATAATGACCAGTTTGTTCCAATGTTCAAATTTAATCATTGTATTGTTGTGCCGGCGGCACTTCGGCTAGACCACAAAGGATGCTATTAAGCTACGTACCCACGAGAGAGATGTGTTAGGAAGCTGGGATGTGTGCGAGCAAAATGGCTACGAAAGGAACACTTTATTCTTGTAGCTTCGCTGAGCGTACTTGGTTTTGAATTTTATTTTTAATAGTCCTACGCTCATTTCTGTTTTCGTGGGACTAGTCGAATGGGACTATTCCCACATGTGCAGCCAAATTCAGTAGTAGTGATTGAAGACAACCTGTTTTGACACTCGTGATGTACCCAGGAAGGTTAAACTCACCTGGAACGAGCAGCGAATTCAATCAAAGGTATATTGGAGACGTGGGCTCATAAATAGTCCACTTCGCTCAAAGCAAAGCAGGAGACAAATAATGAAAATATGTCACTATAAGAAGGAATAAAGATTTAAGCGCAGCCTTAAATTGCACTTGAGTAGTCGATCCCAGCCTCCAGGAAAACGCTAGGATGATAGTAATTAAATTGCAGCGCACTTCATACTATAAGTTGATGTCTTCTTAGTTCACCGCTTAGCTGTCTCACTCATCTGTGGTGAGTACTCAGCTTAATACAGTATGTTCTCAGAACTGGTAGATAATCGCGACAATTGTCGAGTTAGGAACGTTAAACCAACTGATTCACTATGCATAATTGGGATAGTTTTTATGACTATTCAGTGTACGAGTCGCGTAATGTCTATATGACTCAACCTTGTTATGAGACCGCGCATGACTAGTGCGGGACTGTGGTGTAATAGACAATATTGTCAGTTTTAAATTTTAATGATGTACTTCAAAAGTGGCGTCGTCGTGGCGACAAACCTCGGTCTGTGTAGCAAAAGATATAATTATTATGCTTAGTAATACCATTCTTCCTAGACAAGATTATTGAAGATCTAAAAGATCTAAATATTGCACAAAAAGTGTGTTGTCAAAGAGTTATAGTTACTGTTTAACAAATATATTGTGCTTATACTAGAGTTGCTTATCTTTAATAAACTCAGTGAACTTATTACACTAATCATAATACATATCAAATATCTAAGCTCCAAGTTTAAAAGAATTTTCCTTTGTATAATAAAATTGAATTTATCTGCGGACGGTTAGGGTAACCACCCTGTATTTGTTACGGTGATCATTTCCGGACCGTTGGTTGTCCCGCGAGACGTGAAACTGTCTGGTGTATTTTTGGAACATCCTTTTCTTGCTGGCTTGTTCCAAATATTGTTGATTACGTCACATTTTAAAAATAGATGCCGCGTCTTTGATCGTGATATAAGATAACTTTATGTATACATATTTGCATAAAGTTAAAACTTTTCGAGATTGTTCTTCCAAATAAGTTATTGAACATAGATACGGTTCCTGTTCCCGTTAAAAAAGTTGTCTAGTTACGATAATGATACTCAGGATATTTTGTTACCAAGTTTTTTTTTACTAAGAATGCCGCTGTGGAAACCAATTTGTCTACAAAAGTACATCAATGTGATCAAACTGTGGGAAAATAAACTTTATCACTTATTTTTGGCATAATTTATCATCCGAATAAAAACTTGGTACATAACTTAAGCTGCTAGATATATCTTTTGTATGGGTACGGGCTATTTTATTGTCGTTATACTTAGAATGTTATTCGTGAAAAGCTTTTGTTCATTCTTTGAACCACGAAGAATACGTACACAATAGATAGGTTTCCCAACTGTAAGGATTATGTCATGGAAAAATAAATACTTATATATTTTCTTATTTTTGCATTGCTTCATAAAAGCTTTGATACTCTTGTAGGACTGAAATCGGATACTTAACTAAAATTAGCCTCGCTATTTGCTAACACACTAGCGAAACAGGGTAGGTTGGTGTGTTAGATACGTAATACCTACGGCAAAAAACATTTCATGCGTAGAGGGCAGTGATCGAAGCACGACTTTTTTATGCAATAAGTGCCAAACGAGGCAAACGATGAGTACAACGCAATGGACTAAATATATTTTAGCCGTGCATCACTAATCATATATTCAAGCGTAGATTTATAATTTCCAATATTAAATTATTATTTTCTTTTTACATTTGATACCGATCTTACCAAATTTGCATTAGATACGTGAACAGTTTACTTATAACCATAGGTGAAATAAAAACAATTGATAACAACATTCTGATCGAAAAAAAGACAAATAAAAAATGGATCTAATAATTTGTCGTTCAAGCATATTGTCATTAAGAAGTCACCTTTATCGTGTCCCATACGCAGACATTTTGAAAGCCACCAAGGTTCCTATCGAGGTCTATTCTGAAACTTTCCCGACGTTAACATTTCAAAGAATAGAGTATCACGGCATTTGTGCTGATTGAATGGCGCTACTTTTGACAATCGCTCTCTGGTGATCTTAATGTTTCTTTAGGGTTGGTAATATTACACTCATTAATTAAGAATTTTGTTGCGTTACTTTTAATGTTGCAAACTGCTGGTATTTGGTCTACCGGAGTGATCACGGATTAATGTTGATTAATTTCAGTTCTAGCTTAGCAGTTACACTAGCCTAGCGGGGCTAGGTCCCGTGACATAAAGTAAACTGTAAAATAGTCACTATAGTTTTTCAATTGTGTAGCTTTTTGTGATTTGTGACACGATAAAGAAACTATGTACTTTTGGTAATTTCACGTAAATTTCTTCGTGTAAAAAGGATCGACAAGCTAGAAAAATGGACACCGGTAATTTGGTTGACTGTCGACCACATTCTTGCATAAAATATTCTATTACCCTGAAGAAATTTGGATGTATCCCAAAGTTATTTTTTGAAGATATTTTTGTTAAAGCTTTGAGCATAAGTTGGACCGTGTCCAGAGTTGAGAAGAGAGATAGATGACAACCCTACACGTAGTACTCAGGATAATAGTGTGGCTAATGTTTGTGGTGTCATAGCTCCACTTTATCGTCGTAAAATTTTCAGACAGTTTTGCTATAAATATACACGCCAATCCGCCATAACAGTAAAATATTTCAGCATGATCCTAACTAAATTAAAGGAATTTTCGTCTAAGTTTTTTTTGGTAAAGCTCAGTCTCGTAAAATATCTATTGTACGATTATCTCTTAAATTTTTTATCCTTTGAATATTTATAACAATTCTTAGGCACTATGTAGTCTTAACAGTCTGTGTCACTTAGTTAATCGTCTCCAATTCTATTTTACGTTTAAAGAAATATCTTCAATAATCGACCTGTTATTGTCGCATTGTTCCACCATATAGAAGCAATATTTACCCACGCTATCATTTGATAATCAAAAAACAACGAAGCAAGCTCATGAGTGCCAGCGCATTCCTAATAAAATGATTTCTTTAAAGTGCTGTCACCACTAAAATGGTGTCATTATTGGTGTTATTTTGAGACTCTCATAAAATAAATATTAATATTATATTGATCACAGAATCAATTGGATTTTGGTGCGAAATATGCTATTAAATTAAATCTCGGTATAATACTTAGAGCCAATTTACGTTTTTATGACTAACCTTTGACATAATTTGTATTAGTTTTAATGCTGATGCTTTCGCTAAATAATTTATTTATTCAAATTCAGATCCAGTTGGTGTCCGCGAGTGTGTTTTTATTTAATCGTGACTCATTTGTGTATCATTATGGATTCCTTTTTATTTTATCAATTTACTATAACGTTCAGCTACATAGTTTTGTACTTACATTCACGATGCGCATAACATTAAACTGTCAATATAAGCGACTCTAAATTATTATTCCAATCTCTTTATAAACTTTGCTTTTAACTTCCCAGAAACATTTTATAGTCTTTTAAAGTACATTGATATTCATAGCCATTAAATAATTTCTTAGTAACTTTTACTAATATAACATATGACGCTGGTTAAATGTGGGAATGTTAGCAAAACTACGAATATTTTATTTAATGGAACATATTAAATTATGTTTCTACTTATATAGCAGTCACTCGTAAATTTGTAGTAGCTTATACTAGGGTAGCCGCATATTATCAAGTTTTAAGATTATACACTCTTCGACTGCGGATGAATCACCCTGTGGAAAAGAAAAACAACTAGGATTGGTATGTCAGTATGTGTGAACAGGCGTGTAGAAGATGATGACGATTACAATTAAAAGGGTTATGTCAACATTCTAGGGGATTCAACTTAGTCCATAGGCACTACTGCATAATACATCAGGGATGCTTGAATATCTTCGTGCAAGTGCGAATTACATATAATTTTGTTGAGTAATATCGCGGGTATAAGCGGAGGATCGCACACGCATCTCTGATCGAGGCAATGCATCACTAGGTAATTACTTAGCGACGGCAGTCCGCCACCAACCGCCGCGGCGAGCAGTTTGCACGCATTAAACACAAACCTGATGACGCGAACAATACAGCTTCAGCATAAATTATATCCTAAGTATCCACAGTACTAAAGCTTCATTAAGTTTATGTTAAATCATTAAAATAGTTTTGATGTGTTGTTGTCCTTCACGTCTTCATTTTACTCGTCTAATAACTTTGTATATTTAATGGTCAATACGACCTCACTGTACATAATGAACCTATAAATATCACAAATATTCTCTTATTTATAGCGAAATTCAGATGTAAACTAAATGGAGCCTTGATTTATATGTCACCGGATGCATATTTTCTGCTTGTATTTATTCCACGTCTGACCTTTGGCCTGTTGTTTTTCATCCGACGCTATTGTAGATGAGGACGCCCTGGATCGCATGGGAACCTCCTTGGTCCTTATCTCGCGTTGTATCAAAATGTCGCCTATTATCTCTGTTTGGGGCACTTTCGGCGCTTGTTGGGTACCGACACGTAACGACATGTACGCTCCTACCATGATGGATGCGAGCGCGTTGTGTATGTGAGGTCCGCCCGTTGTTGTGAAACCGTGTTTGTCACTTTCTGGCCTATGCAGTAACTTGATTACCTGTTGGAATTTACTATAAATTAAACTGTTATATAAGCGAGGCGTTTTATAGGCTGCTATAAAATAATTCCGGAAGACGTGTTCGGCTTTTGGACCGAACGCGACTACAATAGCAGTAAAGCAGGAACAAGTTTGGAAACGTTGACTTATAATAAATGTCGTTATTAATTCGCAATAAAATTATTACACAGTTTATACGCATATTTTATGGTCGTATGTCGTCAAACTCATGTAATGGTCTTGTAAATTTGACATTTTATGGACTACAAAACTTTAAAGCTTATGATCTTTTTCATTAAAACCGCGGCCTGTCGATTACGTTCAAGTTTATATTTACTCCGAGCAGGTAGCGCACAGATATCACTAGTAGATTAATCAATGTAATCCGTAAGATCAGCATATTGATGTCAAATTATCTATTAATGAATTTTAATTTTAGTTGATTATGTGTCGGTTATTAGTACCTAAATATGTATAGCGAAACTGTGGAATGTTCTACAAATAGGTAGTCGCGTTGATGTTCTGTTATGTTCAGGTGCGTAATCGTTCAAAGTATCGGGAGGGACGATGGGTAATAATTGCAGCGATGCCTCCTGGTAGTTACATAAATTTTCCCATAAGGCCACGCGGGGCGCGGCGCGGCGGTGGCGTCGCAGCCGGTGCGCCATGAAAAATACCCGGATTATAACTCGGGAGCGATCTTCTCTACAGATAACACCGCTACATATAAATTATCCCACAAACGCAAGACGCTACTAATATTAAATAAGAAAGCATGTAATTCACGTTGCTTCGATCTGCCGCCCGAGTAATAAAATACACAATTTTGACAGTTTTTAAATAATGACGTCCGCGTTTGGTCAGGAAATGCTTAGAAAGTTTATATGTTGTTACAATGTACTCTGAAGTCGCTCATGATCGTGTCGACCTTGCTCTTGATTAATCGTGCCCATTTGTAGAACATTTCGTGTCTTGTTGTTAACATACATTTTCTGTATGAGCTGCTCATCGATAAAAATACCTGCCATTATAGGATTAATAAGGATTACTGCTGAGCTAAAAATATTCTATCGAAGAACAACAATTGATTTGTTCGGTATTCATATTATTTGGTTTTACACACTGAAAATAAGCATAATATAGTTTTTTGGTAGACTGCTCATCGGCCATTCTTTAAAAGTAAAAAAGTACAAAAAAAAGACGTTACTTTGTTACACCTATTATAGGATTGGACTTGGAGATCAAAATGGCTTCTTCCTTTTGGCAGAAATATCGCATAAGTGCTGTTTTATTGGTAATAATTATTATTTGGCATGTATTTAATGCGGCGACTAAGTAAAGCGAATACAAGGTTTAAAAATAAGTAGAGTGGGTACCATATATAATGGGTTGGCAGCTAATAAGGAGTATCGTAATAAGTAAAATGTAGCATATTAATATGTCAGTAATAAGCTTCGTTTTAATTTAAACTAGCAGCATTTTTTTTTGGGGAACTGAATTAGTATCTAAGCGGAAACTTGATGATGAATAAAAAATAGAAAATAGACATTCATAAACAATACAAATTTTTGATATTCGGCAAACGATTTTGTCTTAAATGAAGTGTTTCGTATAAGTAAATAAGACACTTCAGTCTTTTAAGCCAAGTTGACGTAGCCCTGCTTCGCTCCTATTTTTGGGTACAGGGTCACAAGAAAACCTAACATAACCTACCTACTAACATTATTAGTCGCCAAGTCATTATTTATAGCTCCTCGGCTATTATTTAAATTGACTTATAGTTTATTTACTACCTAAACGCAGCTGCTAGTTTTAAGTTTTTATAACACCCTTAGTTTTGAATCTTATTTAATACTTATAATAGTCGCGAAAATATTTAATCGCTAGCAACTTATTTTATTAGTTGCAAACATTTAGTCATCTTTTAAGTTATTAGTCACTTGGAAAATAATAAGCTTTATTATTTTATTTTTGACTTTTATCGTCGATTGTACCTAACTATACCTACATAGTTTGTTCATAACGAACTCACGGTTCAATGTAAAGGGGAAAATAATTACATTATTAGACTTATATCGTTTCGTGACTAAGTGTAATACGTCGTAAACGTAATTTTCTGTAGAAAGTTAACCTAAAATATTGATCTTACTTTATTTAAATGAATATCTACTATTTTATTTTCGTTTATTTTTTTTAAACGTGACCATTTGGGGTATACTCATAAGTAATTAGTTTACCTACTTAAATACAATACAAATAATGGTACCCTATATTTAAAAATATATGATCTAAAAATTCATGGCGAAATGTGGGTGTAATGTTGTCTACCCCTTAATACAAATATCTTGACCCATTAAATTGGGACTCTTCTATTTATAATGCGCCTCGAGTTTTTGAAATATTGTACCATTCGACATTCTAAAGACTTTTTTACGTATTCTTTGACACATTTTTCATAAATTGCAGCTAAGAATCAATTGTCATTATAATCCATCACTACATTCAGAAGCTACGATGCCCCATACAGACATACAAAATATACAGAGACACGTTAAACTTATATCACCCTTCTCATTACGCCGGGGGTGAAAAATCATACCTATTATGATAACATATCTTCTATAATATGGATATAGGAACCTAATTAGCGCCCGGGTGACATGAAAATCGAAGTTAACTATTTTCTAAACTCATCTCTACTTTTATATAGGTACTTACACAACACAAACTGTACGAAAAAAAAACAACACAATATTGCTACACGGATGTTACTTTTCACTGTCACTTTCACATAATTTAAGATTACAACAGAATATGAGATCATTATTTATAATCAAAACCGAATAAAAATATCGACTGTTTGGTCTCCAAATCGACTCGGATTCTAAAAACTGGGCAGCACTATTGCTGATTATTTAGCGAGGGCTACTTAGGAACATACCTTTGCAGCTAATACCTAAATAATGCTACGAGAAGATTATAAAAACTACTTGACGTCAATTTTCCGTAACTCATAGGAAAATAAAATAAAAACCCAAACGTTTAAAAGACCTTGGGAAAGACTATGTTTTTTTAAATTGTTGAATCGTGACTAAATGCATAATTAAATTGTTTACTCTTTGGCGCCACACGTCGCGGCTAGTTTCATTTGTAAACGTTATTGGAGTAAAGATTAAATTCCATAGAATCCGCTCGTTAACGTACCTCTGTTTGACATTTAACTGGCTGTATTTTTAATTACTATTTCATGGACAATTATTAATTTGCTCTGCGTTTTATGGTTTTGTGAATTATCACTGTTGTACTTCCCCTATCTAGACGGTACGGTTTTTTAAATTATGGCGACCCCAATCATGAATACTAGCTTGTAATGCCTGTTACTTGGCACATAATATACATGTACTCGTATTTAGTGTAAGAGTTATTTGCCGACGTCGATATAATTCATGTTCGTGCTAAATGAAGAGCTCGTTTGCACCGTTTTAGATGGTAATATTGAAGATGATGATAAACTGAATTGTAAATTTGGTTTGAATGCAACTAGTTGCGGCGCCGCCGCCGGCGGCTCCCTGTGTCGCTTGAGGGGAGGCTCTACAATCATTAGAAAACGATGGCGCTTAGTAAATGGCTGCAATTTTGCATGACAAGACTTAATCACCGCAACCCTCAGCTTATCTTCGTGAATATCAAAACATTTTATGTGACATTTATTTTTGTGTAGAAAAGAAATTTCTTAGTAGAAATATCCACACTGAAACGGTGGACCACCCTTGCAAGTTATTTAAGAAAACATTCCGATAATGCTTCGTTGGGGCTTGTCGGCGCCCCCTTCTAGCAAATATTTAAAGACATTTGTTATGTAGAAAACAAACATATTTCACCAAGTAGGCCTAACTGGCGGTCGGCAGAAACGCCTTGTAATTCCCAGACGCCCACTGATCGTGCGGTTTTAGGTGTAAAAAAATCGATTAAAGTAAGACGACACGCTGTGATCGATACATGATAATATTTCATCTTGTTCTTGACGGGTGCCGTAGATTCAGAATTTTTGTGAAATTCAATTAAATGTTTTATGGCGGAATAACTGTTGCTACGTATCACTTTACATCGTCTTTAACTTTTTATAGATAGTTTATTGTGTTAGGAACTACTATATAAAGTTCTGGAATGTAGACAGTTTACGGGGCGCTCCACCGATTCATTTTATTATTGAAATATCTTATAACTAGCAGATGGCGAGAGTTCCTTGTGCCAAATAAATTACTAGTAAACGATGTTATTTCAGTTTTATGTGATATACCCAAATGCAAATTCTTAACAACTGTACTCTGGAAATCTTTTATTGTAAGTTATTAACCAGTCTTTGTTTATTTCCAGATTTATGAATGCTGTTGACGAATTCCTGGGAAAAGACGGCGGTGAGTCAAAATATTGTTTGTGCGATATGTTAACGTATTTGATTATATTTGGGCCGTGGTTAATGACGGTGCTTGTGTGCCGACTTATATTGCTGTTGCGGTTTCACTTCTTTAATGGCCGCGCGAGTAAAGAGAGCTTTGGTTTGTCAACCGTGAGTAAGATCCGCTCGTACGTATTCCGTGTCTAAACACGAGATGTTCACATTGGGCGTGTTGTTAGTTTGAGCGCAGCCTCGCATTGTAAACGCTGATGTGGGTTAAGCTCAAGAGTTGCTGGAAGTACTGACGTTTCGCGTGGGTGAAAATGTTGTGAGGTGTTAATGCACGCCCATTGCTTAATTGTATTGCTTTACGAGTCCACCATAAAGGATCGAGTGATGAACTGAACCTTTATAGTCTCTAACCGCTATTGTACTAGGATATCTTCAGATAAAATATATGGCCAGTTCTGAATAGACTATCAAAGCCTTTCTGTATTGTGAACGTCGTCATATAAATGTGTATTATCGAAAGTAGCCGTGCTTTGCCATTACAACCGCCTTTAATTGAGACACTTAGTTGAGTGAATGGCGCACTAAATGTACAGTAAATATAACTATTAAGTTCTTTTGCATACGATGCCACAAAGAAAACCATAACAGGATAATTCTGGTCAGACGTACGCTCTGTAACGTAATTTAAATGTTCATTGCATCTCAATTTGCATCACCGGTCAGTTACGTCAGAGCTTCGACAGAACCTTATCAGTGACGTTCGACACAACATACGATTTCAATTAAAGAACGCTTCGATTTTAACGAGGAATGTATTACTCGTTCACTTTCCAAAGAACCCGTACTCCTTTTCCGTTTGCGTGTATTTTGTGTTTGATAGTTCGAGATGAAAGTAGCGGGGGAGCTCCACAGAAATTGGTTCGTGTATAACTCATAGGAGTCAAAACTAGTAGGTTCGGTCCGCACGTCCACGTTTATCGGCAGCCACGCTTTTAATTACTGTGACACAAATCGTAGTTATCGTCAGACTTCTCACGGTGCCGAACTCTATATTCCGAATGTTCATTAAGATCTAATTACGAATGGGCGCCCTTGTTTGTCTTGATCACAAAAACTAGCTTTTATTAGATTACGTGGGCAGTTTCAATTAATTGTGAGCATGCTAGTATCTGTCGGCGTTTTCATTGGTAATGGCCGGTTATCGGTGTCGCTAAGTAGATTGAGTGAGATGTATATTATGCTGGTTTGCTGCGTCGCTGGCGCCAGAATCTTGAAGAATGTAACTTGAACCGTGTGGTTTGATCTGGTTTCTGAATGCGATTAACTGTTTCTACAACTAGGGACGTATAAATTTGCAAAGAATTTGTCGTGTGTATAAGGATGGCAGTGCGAAACGTGGTTGTTTATCACTAAAGTTGGTAGCGCACCGCCGCGCACCGCGTGGTAATGCGACGATATTCATATTTCACTCGCTATCTGAGGTGGAATCTCACACGCGTCCTGATTTACACGATATCGCAAGCGTGGGGATGTTGTTACTATTGCTACCGTTTGTGCACCCTAGGGTGGTCGCCACTAAACATAGCATTTGTTTCGACCATTTCCCTGAGAACATTTTCTTTGACCGGACAATATTTTGAAGTCTTATAAAATCTACATTCAGGTCAAGTATTTTATAGTTTTTATGTTTCCCATTTTTCATTTGTGATGTTTGTTCTTAGTGCGTTAGAAATTTTTATGATCATTTCATACGTCACATTTACATCATTATGCATAATTTATCGCGCGCGGTTCGAATTAAAAGTCAATTTTATCTTCGGTGTGAGTATTATACTATCGATGTCTTGGACAGATGAGTTGGTAACGCTGAAATCAAATATAAAATTATCGCTATTATAAATGGGTGACGAGAAGTTATTTGACGTGTCGCATAGATGTCCCAGCATTGCAATCGAGTTTGATAGATGGAACTGTTTTACTAATGATACATTACGATGACTTTCAGTTTGTGTGAACTTTTTCTGAGTAGCTGTAGTTTTGATGAAGCGCGATAGTTATTTATAGCTTCTGATTCACAGGAATATGTCAAAGCAAAGTGTTGATTGTTTTTAACCGACTTAAAAAAAAGGAGGTGGTTCTCAATCGTCGGAATCTTTTTTTTTATGTATGTTCCCCGATTTCTCTTAGACGCCTGGACCGATTACAAAAATTCTTGTTTGGATTGAAAGAGTATACCTCCCAGTTGGTCCCATGATCATCAGGTCAGGATTTGATCATGGAATCCTGAAAAAATCCAAGGAACTCTTCAAATTTTATAAGCACACTTGAAGGGATTTGACGATAACAACCCTATGCCGTCGAGTTTGGGCTCGTTTGAGTCGTCTTTACATAGACTTTGATGCTGGATGATTTCCATGGCCTGATGATGGAGCTGGAAGGTAACCATGAGATCTTTGTGATACAACAACCCAATCTTATCGAGGTTAGGGTCGTTTGATTCGTCTTTACATAGACTTTGGTACTGGATGTTTTCCAGGGTCTGAAGATGGAGCAGGAAGGTGGCCATGGGATCTTTAACATCACATTACATAACTTCACGCCTTTTATCCCCGAAGGGGTAGGCAGAGGTGTATACACACCCACATTTCGCATATGTTTAGGTCCCAATGTAATAGGGGGCGAGCCTATTGTCATCTACCGGGCACATGGGATGTTTGTAATACAAAGACGCAATCCCATTGAGCTTGGACTCGTTTGATTCGTCTTTACATGGACTTAAGTGCTGAATGTTTATCAAACTCTTATGATGGAGCAGGATGGTAGCCATGGGGTATTTGTTATACAACTACGCAATCCCATTGAGTTTGGACTCGTTTGATTTGTCTTTACACGGACTTTAGTGCTGAATGTTTTCCAAAGTCTGATGATAGAGCAGGTAGGTGGCCATGGGATCTTTATAATACAATAACGCAATCTCGTCGAGTTTAGGCTCGTTTGTTTTGGTCTTGGCAAACACTTTGGTACTGGATGATTTTCGGGATCTGATGATGGAACTGAAACGAACGTGTTTAGGCTAGTTGAAAACAAAAAAAAAACTTGAAATTGCCAGAAAGTTACTGGTCTACATTTCAGAATTGAGGCAAGTAAGGAAGGCCTTCCCATTATGTACCACCTACACTATCCTATGTACCTACTTACCACCTATTACTATTGTTTTATTAGTAGGTATACCACTAAATAACAAAAAATAAAATTATTTTAAATAAAAAGGAACCGACTTAAAACAAACACTTAAGAACTAAAAAGCAAAAAAAATATTGGTTATGGAGCAAAACTTTTTGGAGTCGGTACCAAGCCCTTACGCAAAAAGTTACTAAATTACAAACTACCTATTCTATCAACAACGAAAGTTACCTATATAAAAAAGTGTAGAGGTTTTATAGTTAGATCAGAAATACTTGGCTTGGCACCGACTCCAAAAAGTTTTGCTCCATAACCAATTATTTTTTGCTTTTTAGTTCTTAAGTGTTTTTTAAGTCGGTTCCTTTTTATTTAAAAATAATTTTATTTTCTGCGACCAAATTGATGTTATCATAACAAAACTGATCCTTTATCATATTTTGTTCAAACCATAGTCCTAAACTTCCATGGTTTATGCCAAACCCCATGTCGTTCGTTTGATCGTGCAGAGAAAATTTATGTTTAGCTTAGTACAAATACCATCTTATCAATCTGCTTACTTACGGTAAAATGGGGCAACATTAATATAGTATTAGACTTTATCTACGAATGAATGTCGTTATAAAGTAGCCACCAATAAAATAGAGATTCCTTTAGTGTTATTGGCATCGCGTGACGTAAAATGAGTTTGTCAGAAACTTAGTTGGAAGTTTGTTGATATGGAAGCTGAATATATCGTTGCGTTTCAAGCAGTTTACTTACTCCGGTGCAAGCTAGTGCAAGACAGTTGCAGACAAAGTTGCACTTTGCTATAGAACTAGTAACAGTGACAAATGTTGCTGACGAATCTGTTTGTCCGTCTATCTGCCGAGTGATAACGTACTTTTGTAGTTTCTCATAATATATTGCGTTTGTTATTCTGTAAATGATGGTTACTTTTAAATTCTCTTTCGTATCTATGAGTATTCATTGTTTCGTTGAACTCGCGGCATTGTTTTCTTTGTGGTTTGTTTTAAGACATGTGCATTATTGCCTATAGTGTTGCGTTATATAAGAAATACTCCCCATTTTGTTACTATCCATTGTTCTCGTTTATGTGCAGTGACTCGGTCCCCGCTAAGTGTATAATTAGTGTTTTCTCTGAAGAATTCGACGTTTAGAACTTGATTATTGTTTGTCTACCTATTTTCTGCTGCCTGTCTGCGCGCCATGAACATTTGCAAATACTAAATTTTAGCGTCTCCGAGCATAAAATTTTACTACTTTTTCTTGTAGTTCTACATAAAATACAGTTATGTAACATTATTTATTTAGGTTTGTTTTGTCTTAGGCATTTGTCTCGTGATCATTCTTTTATTTACATTGTCGCACTTTCGGATAGCTTTGTTGTGAACGTTTTATAGCTGAACATTTAAAGCTAATTCTTTTCAGTAAATACTAAAGACTCTTGTTTTACCAGGCATCTGAATGTCGTACTAGGTTGATTATCTACTTTCAAATTGTCGCATTTTCTCGCTCATGTTAAATAAAAATACTGAGTGAAAGAATGTGGAGTCATTGCAACAATTAATATTTTTAAATACGTAATCAGTCATCTGATCATCACATCAGTGCCCACGCGTGGCGCCGCGCGATGTGGCAACACGCAACAAGTTCTTAAGATACGCCTCTTAGATGCGGCTACGATACAAGCGGGCGCACGAGCTGAACGATCATACTACACAATATAGAATAAACGCTCATAAAATAAACATAACCCTTTGTTATAAACTGACAAGCGGCAAACCAAAACGCTACCCGCTCGCCTAAGAGCTGCTCTGTAACTTCATAAACTGTTATCATAAAAAGTATCAATGTATTAATACTTAATAAGCCATTTACCGACTAAAAATGCTGTTTGTGTCAAAAGCGTCTTAAATGAAAGCAGCTTTAATAGTGTCCCGCGGCGCTATTTGGTTTGTTTTACTATTCATTACTATAATAGCATACTTTAATATAAGTTTATTTGCTTATTAAGATTTTAAGTGAGCATTTATTAGACAGTTAGTTGATAATCTGTACGGTGTTTTATCTGTGTAATAGGATAGTTGGAGGTAAAGACCTAGGTCGACATAGTAACATTGTTAACGCACCGCAGTTACATCAATGCGTGTGGTAAAATCCTAATAAGCCGATTACGATGTAAGGGGGTCGAGCGTAGGCGAACTATCGCGTATCGATATCGACTCGTTTCGTTTACAATCACAATGCATCGATTGTCGACAAACGATCTGCGACGCGATGCGATGCGCACACGGAGCCATAGGCAAGAAACATGGCGCCTCAACCATACGGCCCATACGCCCAACAACAGATTGATGGATAACATGATTGTGGCGTTCGCGGAATACCAGTAAACGTACTAAATTATATTTTTGTGCCTATTTGTAAATAATTTCGCAAGTACGTACGGTATGTGCGTACGATGCCATTGTGGTTAATTGATTTCAAAGAAATGTAACTAAAAATATTATGGTCCAAACATCTTTAGCATACAGCAGCATTTTAGCAAGTACGTATCCTTCTTTAAATTGTTGAATTTTCTATTGTAAACCGCTTAACAAGTTTGTTCGAGATTTACCTATGAGATTTAAGAGCCTTAATGGATCCTGCTATTATGTTATAATAGTATTCATCGATGCGTCGATATTATAATTATGTAACGCCTTATTTTGATACCTTTTGTCCGTATGTTTTGGTGAGATGAGACTGTTGTTTATTATCTATTAAGTACATTACAAGCGCGGTACTCGCTTTCTATGCTAAGTGAGTTACGAATGGTAACACGTATTGGGCTATTGGCTTATTGTGCTGTCGTCGATTTGCATGTGAATTGATGCAACGTCACGTTATGGTTGATCGACGTTCGAAATGTCAAATGTGCTACCAGAGGAACCTGAAACGGCAGCACTTTGTGACAGCGGGCTGATTATCATCGCAATAGTCTCGTTACTGTCATTGTTAAACTAACTAGAAGAACAAACATTCTTATTGTTGTCTTCGTCAGAGAGCTAGCATAATAACGAGCAGTTACGAAACATATTTTTTTATTTTTTGAAAATAATTCGTATTTAAGGTTATCTTGAGAGACCAGCACAAATTTTAAACTCAGTTTTGCGGCGATCGCTCCATAGTTGTAAGAATGATCGTACTTTACTTATATTTATAACTAGAGGATGTCCGCGGTCGCTCATAGCGCGACGTTAAATAGCCTATAGCCTTCCTCGATAAATGGGCTATCTAACACTGAAATATTTTTTCAAATCGGACCAGTAGTTCCTGAGATTAGCGCGTTCAACCAAACAAACAAACTCTTCAGCTTAATATATTAGTATAAGATCTGGCTGTCTACAGAAAATATGTCCTGCCTATGAGTCTAATATTAAGTAGGGTTACATACCCAAATCCTTTTAACAAAAACACTAATTCAAATAAACTTAGTCGGTCCTCTCATATTTATTGACTCAGTGTAAATCAGAAAGCTCTACCCTTATTTCTGTACTCATAAATATTATCTCATAAAGATTACAGCGAGCGGGTCCATTCGTAATTATCATTGCATTGTTTGTTTCTGTAATTGAAAACATGTATACACGTTAATTAAGTTGCTTGCAAAGCTTGCCTTGATGGATTGTTTTAAATGAAATCGTTTTTTTGTATGTCCCGACTTGGCATGAATTTGCATGTGTAATGCCTCAAATGCATTACCCCTTGGCCGCTCTGCGTGGGAATTCTGCATCGACAATAATATATTTGCTCGTTTTTTGTCTCGTGCTAAGCAATACGAGGTACACACGAGGCAGACAAAGTCAGGTCGTAATGTTTGTATAATACTCTTTCGCTTTCTGATTTTGTACTCTAAGTAATTACGTATAAGAACAATGTCTTAAGGTTTTAAGCACGCGTCAGTAATTTTCAGTTTGTTTTTAGTTCTGTGTGTGTGTTAAATAGTTAAGTAAATTTTGCAGTAGTGTGAATGTATCGTAATAATTGTTTATACTCGTAGTGTATGTTCAAAAACGGTTAAAATGCCTTTTTAATAGATACCTTGCGATAGTGTTTGAAAAAATAATTATGACGAAATAATGGGGCTGTCTGTACCAATATGTTGGTTTAGTTGTTGAATATCCTTCTGATTACAAGTAGAATTTTTCGGCTAGAGTTGAGCAAATCTTTTTCTTTTTACATATTTCTAAAATGCAAATCTACAATCATAAAAAATATCATTTTTAAATGCGTGCATTGTACACGGAGGTATAGGATCTTGGTTGCTACTTCAAAGGTCTTCCTGAGGAAGTGTCAAACCGCGGCCACGACTTCCTTTCTCCCTGCCGGCGCCCCGGTGCACCGCCCCCTAGCTAGCGCGATGGGGTGCGATAGGGGCGGGTCAACGACCTGCGGCCGATGTTTGCCGTGCGATTTTGAAGACACAAACATGAGGTTTTCGTTTATTTTCCGCGGTTCGTTTTAGTGGTTATTGATCGTGATTGCATTACTGTTTACCTTTTCGTATTGTGTTGTTTTTCTTGGGATAATGAATTGTTAGTGCATAAATCTAATAACGCATGTGACTGATTGTTGGTAAAAGATACTTTAATAGAACAGTGAAGTTTGTACCCTACTATTATTTTCATTCTAATATTGCTAATAAAAGTGATTGTTTAACATTAGTTAAATTATAAGATACCATGTTTTTAAGAACTGTGACTGTTATCTAATTCTCCGATGGGGCCGCTTGCCATTTCCTTAAATTAACTATGTTCGAGTGGTACCACTGACTTTTCCAAGTTATAATATACGTTTTAAAAGTTTATCGCTTGCTGTGTAGGAAAACATCGTAAGGGCAATCTCCATGTGTTATGGTTCTCCATTACGTTCTTGAAAGGCATGTGAAGCCAAGCCCTTACATGGCCAGAGTTCCAACCTCTTCCCACAATGAGTCTTGAGAAAAGGGCCGTGCCCAGCCATGGGATAGTTTATACAGGGTGTCACAAGACCCATCACCGAGCCGAAGTCTACACGTTGTGGACATCATGCCAAGTTATACTAACCAAAAATAATACCTGGGAAACGATTTCTTTTTAAGTTTTCTCATTTTTTAAAACACAATTAAGGCGAGGTTGCAGTACTTTTTAAGATTTTTGAACGTCTGAAAGTCCCATGAACTCTGATATTTTTATTGAATAACAATTAAAGTATAAAAGTTGAACATATCTTCTAGTAAATCGTAAAGATAGAAACACGATTTGGAATGATTGGTTCGATAAAAAAAAATATCAAACATGGCACTAAATCACAATTTTAAACGTGTACTGCTTAGAGATTCCATAATGAATTTATATGAAAGTATTATCAATAGAAACAGCTCTTTATTTTAAAATAAATGGTAAAAACAGATTTCGTAATTTCGTTATCATTTTTCTCCAAGAAAAAAAATAGTCAAAATGTTGGCATTATAGCGCTCGCCGGCCGTTCATCAGTGCCTGTCTAGGCGTGATTGAGGGCGGACGTACGTCGTTGCTCCGCAAAATCCCCCTCCACCCCCGCATGTACGTTTTCGCAAAAGTACAAAGTAATTCGTATTCCAAACTCAATCGTTCAAACCATAGACATACTAGTAAGAAACCGTAGACAGGTTACTGACAAGGTAACATGACGGAGCTTACCAGTGGCACGCATCGCGAAAAGCGTACGCACACTAATATAAATATGTCAAAACGACACACTAAGAATTAGATAAGAAGTGTAAGTGAGATAGCACATCTAATCGCAAGCGCGAAATAGAGATAAACATATACTCTCTGGACCGAAGCGCATTGTGACATCATGCTGACCGTTTCACAAACAATAATTTGACTCAGATGCGACATGATCACTTTGTCTGTCTTGAGTAAATTCAATTCGCCTCTAAGTAAATTTGATTCATTCATTTAAGGTAGGGAAATAAAAAGTCGATGTGATTTATTTATAAGATTTATTGAAAAAGTACATTTCATTCAATGGAAACCTTAAATAGTACGTTAATATAAAAACTGTGCGCTGCGGACCCACCGTAGCCCTGGCAATACCCCTGGGGGTATGGTGGGTCTTTTAAAGCTTAACTGTACTCCTGGCTGAAATGCTCGTAGTGTTATACCAACGTGCTACGTGGACATTAAACTGAACAGTGTTATCTCTCGTATGACTTACTACTTACGTTTTTGTATTTTTAGACAAGCGAAGACAAGCGCTAGTACGATGATATAGTGCAACAAGGAGATAAATTAGAGAATAAAACGTTTAGGTATTACTGCTAATGGTTATAATGCTTTGTATATTATAGGTATAATCTGTGGTGCTGTTGAAGACCCATCATCATCATCATCCTTGCGCTGTCGAAACATTCCCACTAGTTCTATTGAACAGTTCTATGATAGAACTAGTGATACTTTTTTCCCACTAGTTCTATTAGCACAACTTGATGAGAAGAATAGAACTAATGGGAAACAGTTATAGGAAATTTACCACTAGTTCTATGTATGTTTTACAAGGGTAGTGTCACAACATCGCGCTCACAAATCCGAATAAATATGTATTTATAAAAATGTGTTAAACGAATGAAGGTCTACAAAACAATTGAACGTCTACAAAACAAATGAACGTCTACAAAACAAATGAACGTCTACAAAACAAATGACTACCAGAAAGTGATCAGCTATCGATAGTGATTGCAAAAAACAGGTGCATGCGATTTTCGACCTTATTGACAATTAATGACAAACTTTTTTTTTTGTTTTTCTCGCTTTCTGGTAATATTAGGCTAATAAAATTATAAATTCTGACTAATGTCAATTAGGTTGAAAATCGCATGCACCTGTTTCCTGCAGTCACTATCGATAGCTGATCACTTTCTGTAAGTCATTTGTTTTGTAGACGTTCATTTGTTTTGTAGGCGTTCATTTGTTTTGTAGACGTTCATTTGTTTTACACATTAAACAAATGAACGTCTACAAAACATATTTATTCGGATATATGAGCGCGATGTCGTGACACTACGGATCATTCCCAGTAGTTCTATTGAATACCCTTGTAAAAACATACATAGAACTAGACTGGGACATTTCCTATTACTTATCCCATTAGATCTGTTCTCCTCATCAAGTTGTGCTAATAGAATTAGGACAGTTTTATCACAGAATTGTTCAATACTACTACTATACTGGGAATGATCCCACAAAATAGTAGAACTTGAAATTAACGAACTGAAATTAATAAACTAATTACACAACAATATTATCTGGGAGTACGGTTAAGCTTTGAAAGACCCACCATACCCCCAGGGGTACTGCCAGGGGTACGGTGGGTCGGCAGCGAAAACTGTGCAGTACAATCTACTTAGTTGTTTAATACTAAAAGGAGAAAAACAAGAACAAGTGAATGGACTTTGATCATCCGTCAATGTTTGTAACTTACGTATGATTTTGTATTTCTACTAGAGGACGCCAGCAGCTACGCCTGCATTTTTTTTAAATTTACCCGTTTTGACCGATCCCGTGGGAATTTCGGGAAATCCCTTCTTAGTGCACCCCTACTTTCCCCAAGGAACATACATGCCAAATTTCAGCTTCCTGCGCCCAATAGTTTCGGCTGTAGCGTGTCTGTCAGTCAGTCAGTAACGCAAGGATTTTATATATTAAGATAATAATAATATATTGTGTTGATTCAGCCTCAAATCACTTTTATTACTTGACAAAAACAAACATCAGTGTTTTATTATTACGAATGTCCCATCTGGATACTTTGTTTTTTAGTCTTTAAACACGCACAATACTGCTTCTCTTTTACACTCGCTAAATGCCAATTTTTTATTCAGTCTATTATTTGTGATACTGAATTTATTATAAATTGAAAATAAAACGTTGTAATATTGTAATACTCATGAATGAGAAGTGATTCCATAACTTTTAGTCATTTTCCTACTATAGTTTAACTACTTTAGCAAAATCTCATTACACATGACGGCATTTTCAAATGTAACGTACACACACGCGAGAAAAAGAGCGAGCGCTTCCGACCGCAGCGCGTACGCGACTAAAGCCAAATGAGACATTTAGAAAAAAAAAGTTTGTCATGAATTTGTCAGTTTTTAATGTGCCACTTTTGAAGTTCGCATAACTCATCTACAGTTTTTTTACGCTGCGCTGTGGCACACGCACACACGAAACCCCCCCCCCCCTTCCCGCCCCCGCTCACTCGCTGACGCCACGCCGTGTTTTTGTTTTTGCGGGGGGTGAGGTCGAGCTACGCACCGTACTGCAACCTCGCCTTAAAAGCGCGTGCGGGTAATGTTCGAAATACCTAAGTACTTATCGGCGGGCGGACCTATATATTGGCGGGGTAAATGCATCGATTTTGTACCTAATTATAAAAATTCCATACTAACTTTGAGCCTCAATATCTCTTGAACCAGTAATTTCCCAGGTATGGTGCCGAAGTAAAAAATGTTCGTAGTGATTGGTACAACATGAGATTTCAGTTTTTGTTAAGGGTACTTTTACACCCTGTATACTGGCCTGATATAACTATTATGAAATATTTGTTTGAACTGAATTGAACATTATCATATTGTTGGTGCTATATGCAATAAAATTAAATGTTTGACATTGTTGCAGACTTCCTGATCGGCATCCATTGCACGCACGGTCTGAACCGCACCGGATACATGGTGTGCCGGTACATGCGCGACCGCCTCGGGGTGCCAGCCAAGGACGCCATTAAGAGTTAGTCTATCTATACATATTACCATGAATTTAGTCATCTATCTATTCATGTATTAATATTTGTGTAACGTGTCTCAATCGCATAATTATTTTTGAAGTAAAGATTATTTTTCTTGTGAGCGTGTGACCAAATGTAGCGTCCTTAGCTTAATTAGACTTGCCACCGCCGTTTTGATCTGGATCAGAATATTTTTTAGAGGTTACGTCAAGGAGTCGGTTACTGTTCGTGTCTCATGATATGAAAAGTTAGGCCGCGTCGAAGGCCTTCGGGCTATATCTAAACTCTCACATCTGAGTTAATTAGAAACAAAAGTACGATGATTTCCATTTGCTAAACTTTTTGCAGTGGGTGGCGATTGAAATCTGTTACATCAATATTAGTAGGTGTACAAATCGTGAAATCTCAAAAATATTCAATCCTAGATTTTGTCAGCGGCTTCGCTCGCCTTACTTATTTTGGGATGAAGGTAACTCTGTCCTTTTTGGGTGTGTTTACATTGTCAGCTGGTAATGATGATACCATGATACCATACAAAATATCAGCATGGTAAAATTTTGTGTATATGGAGTGGAGAAAATTAACCTACATTCTCAGTTAGAATATTTGTTGAAATCAAAAATTAATTATGTATGTCTATTACGCATTTGAGCGTAAACGAGTATGCGCTCGAACCATAGAAAATAGAGGAAGCAGATAGAATACCATTATTGTAGGTAGTCAACCTTCGAAGAGATAAAGTGTACCTATTGCACGCGTGCGAAGCCGCGGGCTCAGCTAGTTATCTATAAATATCACTATGAACTGTTTATTACTTACTTCACTACTACTGCTGTGTTCGCACGCCTTCAGTCCAACCTCTTTATTAGACACCTTCGATGTGAAGGAATTCCGTTTTCAGAACAGCTTGTTATAACTGCGTACCTATGTGTGTTTGTGTGTGCGTTCTTCATTGGCAATAGTCATCTTTGTGCGGTTGTATCATTTGGAAGAGTATTAAGTTGATCAAAATAAGCCCAATAAAATCCAAATGCACAAATTTTTTTATGAAATCGTATTAATATTTAAAAATCTGTTTTTATTAAAAAAAAAAAAATTTTAATTCTGTAAATTTTAATTTATACCTATATAACTATTTTCATGTAAAATAAGGCACGCGTGAGCGTACTAACTAATCTTCTACATCTTGTACGAGTTTAAAATTCTGAAATTGTCTTTCAGCGTAGTTACGTACCAAGTATGTTTGTTTTGAATATTCGATATTATAACACTGTTATATCATCACGGATAAACTAAAACAAAGATAAATGGTCGGTAAATATCACGATAGACAATTGAAATAAATGTAATATATCTATTTTTAAAAGCATTATCGATGCGCTGGTATCATTTATTTATATGAAACCTAACTAACCTTTTATATAACATTTTTCACAACTAATGTATATGATCTTGTTGATTGTAATCATGTTAAAATTCAGAGCGTCCTGTACATAGTCGTAGATTGTAAATATGGAAACGGTAAAACTCAGTTTATACTGCGAATATACTAAACTTCTAGATACACGCGTTGATCAGAAAACCATCGACAACCTATGAGAATTTCTTTTCCATGTTTACATGTCAATTTATTAACAAAGTTTATACATCAGTGTACTAATTATTATATTGTAACTTAATATGTATAAGAGGCTGTGTGTATTGCATTCTATTAAGTTTGCTCCTAAAAATATCCTAACATCGTTTTTTAACATGCTGAAATAAGTGGTGCAGAACCGACAGTCATAGGTTCATGTGACATAATATCATTTAACTTTACTTTCATTTTACATTCATTATAACTGGCGAAGTATGGGTGTGTAATACACCTCTGCCTACCCCTTTGGGGATAAAAGGCGTGAAGTTATGTTATGTTACTTTCATTTGATGTGCAGTGTTGAGTTAAAGTAAGATAATAAATACTAACCTATTCAACATAATTATTATGTAATCAGAATTCAAATTATATTGTGCAGATTCTTTTTTAATAATAATAATATTGTTACAGAGTTTGAAATTGCTCGTGGGTATCAAATAGAACGTGATAATTACATAGCCGATCTATTAGGCATGCCACCTCCTGCACCAGATGTAGGGTGTGACACCGATATCAAGCCTGTAAGTAATGGACATCCACCCAATGCCAGATCGCCACTCGCCGCTGAGGACGAAAACGACGATCATCAACGGAGAGATAGATATAATAGATACAATAACAGGAATAGAAGTAGGAACGATGGTAGAAATTATGGTAACGAAGGCAGAAGTGGTTATGATAATAGAGGTAATAGCTACAATCGGAGAGGTAGGGGAGGATTTCAAAATAACTGGAGAAGCGAAGAAGGTAATGGAAGAGATGTGAGAACTAGAGAAGGTAATGGAAAGAGCAGAAGAACCAAACATAGTGATAGGAGTGACTCTAGTTCGGATAGAAGCAGCAGCTCTTCATATGACTTCCGATATGACTATTAACTATGTGTTAGTTGTGTTGTGTTAATTTTGAAACCCTGATTCTTTAAAATTTTCCGGCGAAGTGAAATAATATACGAGGGGCGACTGAAAAGTTCGCGGCCTAAGGTACTTAATGAAAAAAATTATAGGTCTTAATTTTTATGTTTGAATACAGTCCCCCTCAAGTGAAATACCCTTTCCGTATTGTGAATACAATGTCTTTAAACCATTGAAATAATATTTTAAAGATTTCCCTTGAAAAAAGCTCTATACGGCCGACTTCATGTCATTTGTCATGATCCGATAACTTTTTTTTGACTGCACGGTTGGCGTAGTGGTTTAAGCGGCCGCCTCGCCGCTCGATACTACGCCGAGTGTTGTGGGTTCGATTCCCACACGAGACAACACTTTGTGTAATCCATAAATTGTTGTTTCTAGTCTGGGTGTTCATTGTGTCCCTTGGTTGTATGTTTGTAATGTCCCCGGGACACAGGATTTATTTCTAGTGCGGGAGTTGCCTTTTTAAAAAGAAAAATCTTCGCCCCCGTAACTCCTTTTCCAATTTTGAGTGAAAGTCACTGGGAGCCAGTTCCGGACTCTAGGGGGGGATGATCAATTTTTGTGAACCGGTGTGAATAGACGCGTTGTCTTGCAGAAACAACACTCCGCGCGCCAATTTGCACGTCTCTTCTGTTCGACTGCCTCTCGTGACTGACCCAATAAATTGGCGTAGTATTGACTATTCACAGTAGTTCCTTTAGGCAAGTAATCAATTAATGAAATTCCCTCGCAATCCCAGAAAAAGGTCGCCATAATCGTATAGGCCGAGTTTTCCACTTTAAACTTCTATGGTGGCCTTTCTCCTTTTTTATCCACTGCATAGACTCTTATTCATACTCCGGATCATACTGACGAATCCAGGTTTCGTCTACTGTCACAATGCGGTTACAAATTTAGTCCAAATCGCTCTGACACAACTCCAAAAAATCCTTACAACTCGCCAGTGGTCGTTGTTTGCCGAGTGGTGTGAGCATTCGCGGTACCCAACGCGCACGAAATTTTTTTCAGTTATTTTGGTGTAAAATTTCTCCGATTCATTCTTTACTTATCTGTTACTCTTCAGCTATCTGCAACAATTTTATTATTTGATAGGGAATACAGTTATTTCTACTTTTGAACATTTTCTTTGGTCACTACTGTCACAGGGCGGCCTTGTCGAGGGACAAGCAAGAGAGAGCTCTCTTGCTTGTCAAGACGACCCCATTTTTATACCATAGCATATGATGGCCCAGAATCCTGAAAAACCGATGACATTTCTTTAAAAATGTCTTTCGGCGAGTTTCCTTTTTTTTACAAGAAATTTAATCACTGCGCGGTGCTCAAAATTAGTAGAATTTTCAGTTTCGGTCGACATGGTGTTAATGTTTGTTCCAGAGATGAAGTATTAATGAACTAAATAGAACAAATGGGTATTATATATGCTATCAATTAGTGTCGTATGTACGTAGTGCTATCAGTAACGAGCTGATACCTTATCGCTAAGTACCTTAGGCCGAGAACTTTTCAATCGCCCCTACTAAATATGAAGTGATTAATAATAAAATGAGTCTGACCTAGGCTGATAAATATGTACTAATAAAATAAAATTTGATGAAGAGTTGATTCTCTTTCGCAGAATAAGGTCTAAAATGATGTTAAATTGCATGTAACAGTATCTGACCATAATAATTTTATCTAGTTTATAACAGCCGTCATTGGCGTTTTTGTTTTAAATATAAACAGGTTATAAGGAAATATTCAAACATATTTAAAGTGCAATAAATGAGTGCAAGATCTTGTCCTGTTAATAACATTTAACTGATCCTTTCGAATCCGTTTTACCTTGTAGACACATAATATTTATCAGTAATAGGTTTTCTCTTATGAAAAGCTAGTATTTTATGTGGCTTAGATACCAGAATAAATCTTGTCCCCTACAATACAGATTATGCACAATGGCCCAAATAAGTGGCTAAGTGCGGAAAACCCACGACCAACTATAACGTAGTTTACTAGATATTTGCTGTTGTTCTCGTTTATTATTTTTATAATATTTATGTTTGAAAAGCTAAAGATACATATCTGAAATTGGAAATGTGATTTTCAATTATATTTTTTGTAATTTTATTATTTCTATTACCTATAAACACTTGAAATTATTTTATATCCTGCTCTTAATGCAATACTTTTGTGGTACTCAGTAATATAAAAATATGTGCATTTACTTTGTTTTTTTTTTATTCAATTCATAAATGAAGTCGCAATGTGGAAAACTAATATTATTCAGTCAAACCTGGCTAGACTAGTAACCGGACCCTAGGCTGCAACCGAGATAACGTTAGGAGAATGATGGTCTTTAAGTAGTATTATAGCATATGTATGTAGAAACATAGTCCATATCTTTGAAGACAACATTGCATTTCATAAATGTTAACCTGCCTTATTTAATGTGTAAAGAACACATTAAATAAGGATACTCTAATATGACTCTTTGTCTCATATGAATGTGATAATCTAGAACAGGACCAAAAACAAAGCCTTGTGGCATCTTGTTAGTTCAATACGACATGAATACTAGAAAATCTTGCATACTTGATTTCCACTTGCCTTTGTTTTGTTATTCAGGTAGTCGACAACTATATACAGCGTAATATTAATAATATTGTACGTTCAATAACATAAAGCATAAGAGTATAATGTATAAAGCAGTCAAACGCTTTGAATAAATCAAAGAATACACTAATGCTTGAAAGCGTGCAGATATTCTAATGATAAATACATAGGTCATATTCATAACAGTAATTGAGATGTATAGAGGTTGAATGTCATAAATTCAGAAATATGATCGCAGCAAAATCACTGTGTAGACTGTTCTTGTATCTGACGAATTTGTAATACTTGAAAATGTTGAGTGGACAGATACACATTCATAGATATATTTATAAAGCATATGAGCATAGATTTCTGGTAAATGAGCAAATATTACGTCGATTAATGAATTCTTTATTTTGCTAAGCTTTCTCTAAATAAATTTTCGCCATGGTGCTAAAAGCATCTGTCTACACTTGGCAGCAGTACGGAATGGAATGCTGGAGCGATATAGGTAAATATTCGTATTATTATGTTTGAAATCCATAGTAAAAGATTTATTTCTAAAAGAACTGAAATAAAGTCTCATAAAGTCTATACATTTAATAGCTCCTTGATTTAATCATCTAAGTTAGATGTACTGGATATATTTTCAGACCAAGTACTTTATTTATAAATTTATTTATCTGGCTTAACGCTCGCTTAATAATGTGCCCGTGTAACGGGTTCTGGGATTGAAACGCAGTAGAGGTTCTAGGTGCGTTTATTGCCGAGTATTGTCTCACTTCCCTTGCACGAGTATGACCGACCAACAACACGACACTGGCCTGATCACTAAGGGCTGCAGTCTCCCACGCTGTTCCCTCCGGTAGTGTACAGGGCAGGCTGCTCGAAGGGCTGCGCGTAGCGGCAAATCCTCGCAGGCCGTTGGCTCAGCTGGCAGGCGCCGGCGGTCTGAGTGCGATGAGCAGGGCAGGGCTAGACTCTTCGGCAGAGGTGACGTCGAGAACGGTGCTTGGAAGTGTAGCGGTCTAGGTAGAGTAGCCCGGAGCCTTAAGATAGACCTGGAACCTGAAGGGAAGCAGCATTAGGAGAGCCACAACCAATAGAGTCAGGCAGGCGGTGTCAGCCGGCCTCAGCTAGCAGGTAGAGAGATGGGCAGTACGCTAACGCAGTAAATGTAGTAACTTACCCACAGCTGGGACCAGAATACACGTAGATACGACGTAGGGTTAGTGGGTACGCGTAATTATCGTAGGTACGTAGATAGAGTAGCGGTGCCGGCATCTCTGTCGGCTCATTTATATACCGGCCCTTCCATCAGAGTTGAAGTCGCTACCTGACCATATTTGGTCAGGCTTCGCGAGCGCAGACGATGGCCTTCTCTGATTGGCCGAGCGTATGGACGGTATTATGACGCAGACGCGGTAGGTACCGGACATACGCTACACCCGGTAGATGGCAATAGGCTCGCCCCCTATTACATTGGGACCAAAACATAACTGGCGAAAAGAGGGTGTGTAATAGACCTCTGCCTACCCTTTCGGGGATAAAAGGCGTGAAGTTATGTTATGTTATGTTATGTTTATCTGGCTGTATGTAAATAAATAATTTAAAGAAAAACAAAAAACCCGACTGCGTAAAAACTAATTTTAAAAAAATATGTGAAAAAATTTACTGAAAAATAAACTAAAAAGAAAGAAACAAGCCCAGTAGTTGAGAATTCAACAGAACGACTTACAGTCGGGGCCCATTCAAATTATACCAATCTTTCAAAGTTGCGCCTTCCCTCCTTTGCGTCGCGCAGTCGGGTAAAAAGCAACTTTACTTTATTGATGAATAGTAAGGCTTGTGTAAAATTGGTATACATAAAAGATATATCTAAACCTTTTTAATATCTTTCTTATATTTTAGTTGGTTTCTTTTTGTCCGTTATACGAACCTGTCAAAATGAAAATGGATTTCAGTATACTTACATGGAATTTTGATAACATTGAGAATATTTTGCGGTGCTGTTTTCACAGGTATGTTTATAATAAATAATTTAATAGTTAGCGATGCGAAATTATGCGATTGTTATCGCATTTTTATAAATATTCCTATTTTTATCAAGGTCAAATGTTTCATAAAAATATTTAGTTACATGCTTTTATTTAGATAGCTTAGATAAGGTTCCTTTTCATTCGAAAAGCTTATATCAAATAATTTATTATTATGCTTAACTATATTACGATTACTTGAGTCTAATTGACTATAGATAAAAATAATTCTGTTTCAGCCAATATTTGAGAACATTTTCATTTTCTTCGTCCTTTAATATTGTTAGTTCTACTTTGTATGACGCGTCCCGTAGAATAAAGGACAATTGTGTTTATAACTACATACATTAATATTATGTTGCGACTAATCAGATGTAGTACTAATGCTAGTGATTGGCTTATGGCCGATATTATATACGTATTTTCCTTTAAAGGCGTCACCTCCACAAGCGAGTGAGTTACGACGATATTAATATTATAGTGTCCTGCCACTTCATTCAATGCAATCGCGGCGGCAGAACGACTGGCATTTATGATCAAAGCTTCAACGCCACTTACTTCAGGGGCGGATCGTGAATTTGTGGGGCCCTGGGCTAAAACTACTTAGGGGCCTATCTAAGTACTCAACTAATAGCCATGTCAAAAAACTGTTTCTATAATGATATAGAGAATTATATTTTCTTTATTCCACAAAAAAACATAATAATGTTAATTTATCGAAAAAAAATAATTTTCAGTTAAGGGTACCATACGCGTAGAGGCTTAAAAAAAATCATTTTTTTTAATGAATACCTTGCTTTCTGTTATTCTTTCTGTATGCCTTAATGGACAAGATCTATCGGCGGCTGGTCCCATGTAATGTGTATTGTATGATACATGAGATATGAAAGCCACCTTTTCTTTGGTGCGTGGTTGGCTCTACATACTATAAGGTTTCCCTTGACGGCGGCCACGCGAATTGCTGTTATCATTGCGACGTACACCATGACCCTGTCAGGGCTCGGCTCGCTGTTGGATGCGGGTGGTCCACGTCATATTTGTTAATCCACATTTCTAGAGGCGCACGTGCTCACACTCAGTCTACTGGCGGACGGGGATTGGCCCCTATTGGCTGGCATCACCTCCCTCTCACAGAAAGAGACGGTGATGTTCAAAGCCATCACGCACCGGTCCATGGACAGGGCAGGGAGGGTACGACTGTACCAATTGCCGCGACCAGTTCGCGGGAAATTTGAAACATGACCAGTGAAACTCCAGCGGAATAACAATTGCAGCAGGAAGTACCCCATTGAAATTTGTCAATAAATATAATTATATACCTAGGGCAAAAGATAAAGATGGTCAAAGCAAATCAGGTGAAAGGGATTGATAGAGGTATCGCTTTGGATGGGGCCGCTTTCGGCAAACTGTCATTTGCTTTTGCTATGAATATTACGAAGCAACAAAAAGCAACAATATTCAACCAGTGTGTTCTGTCAGTGCTTACCTACGGAGCCGAAACTTGATTTACTACAAAGGCAGCTTTTGAAAAACTTGAAGTAGCTCAAAGTGCAATGTAGTGAAAACTGGTAGCAGTGACACTAAGATACAGAAATACGAGTAAATGGCCCCGGAAAGAAAGTCAATTATCAGATGTTGTCAAAAGAGTAGCGAAGTTTAAGTGTGACAGTGGGCCGGACATGTAGCCAGAAAACCCGAAGTATGGTGCAAGCAAAAATTTAAATGACCGAATTGTAAAAGACTAGCTGGAAGACCGCGAATGAGATGAAAGGTGACATCATAAAGATAGCAGGCAGTAATTGGTTGAAGACTGTCCAAAACAGACCGGAGTGGTAGTTGTTGAAGAGGTCTACACCAAAATGGTCAAGACCAGGTCGAGATGGTGATGAGTTAGGGCATTCCACCAACATTTGCAGCGCCGTTTTCCCGACAAGGTTGCGGCTGCTGTCACAATTGTGACATCTAGGCGTTTCCACCTGCCCTTTCCTCCCCAAGTAAGAGCCGCAACAACCATGGAAAGTAAAAACGTCGCGACGCGACATCTCTTCAACCACATGTCGAGAACAGGAATTATCGCCACTATGGTGGCATTGGCATGCCTATATACAAGACTGCCTGTCATAGACATTCCAAAGGAATGTCTAGGCTAGGTGGAAGGTTTAGGCGACATAGAATAAAAAAAAAATACTTCTTTTTATGAGCCCACTGCATTTTAAGCAAAGACTAAGGTAATATATATGGAAATTTTAAGGTTCACGTTAGGCTTAAAACGTATGGCTCAGTAACCGTAGATTGGACACCCGCGGTGAAGCTAAGAGAGATCCCAGGAGTGGACGCTCCGCGTGGGCTTAGAGAGGCCTGCGCCGGATGCGTCCAACGGTGCGGGTGTGGGGGACAGTTCTGTCTGTCCCTCGCAGTCGGGCGCAGTCGCGGGAGGAGAGGCGTGTCGGTGTTGCGTTGCCGTGCGCCCTATCTCCCGCGACCAAATGGGGGCGCACCATTCGATGCGTCGCCGTGGGGCCGCAGAGGAAGAGGAGATGCGGTGTTGCGTTGCCGTTCTCCCTATCCTCTGCGGCCGCTGGGTGTTTTGGCGGCGGAGCCCAACCGCCGCCAAGGGGGTTTTGTTTGGGGCCCGCCTGACCATTTAGCGGGCCAATACCCGTCGGGGGGTAGCGACGAATGCTTATGCGATTCCCTACCCTCCGACACAGGGGTACATGAGAAAGTCTGTGTGGTTTTTAGTGGTTACACCACATACTCCGGCTCTCATGTCCCCAAGAGTCGGAGATCCGAAGGGATTTTCCACTTAAAAAATAAAATAAAAAAAGGTAAAAATAAAAATAAAAAAAGGCTGAAAACGTATAGTTGACCACCTTTACACCTTTTAGATTTATCACTTTTGACCAAACAAAACTGCTCTACGGTAGTTTGAGATAAACATGCATTCAAACCTAAGTATTGTCTCAAAGAATTGACTTAGAAGTTTGTTGTAATAGTAAAAAAATATTTCTATTACGTATTCTATTAAAATAACACAATGTTATTGATTGGTCGGCAAAATCTAAATTAGCCCAATTTGGGTGATCTCCTTTGGTTTATAATTTCCTTACAAAATTGTGCTGAATATGAACCTCAATCATAAGCAATATCTTTATTTTAACTACTTTTTATAGTAAACAATATATTAAATAATGGCAAAAAATATGATTTATTTTAGTAGCCCTCCCTTTTTTTAAATTAAGGTTTAGGAAAGAAAGAGAAAGAAATAATATAAATAGAAAGTTATTTTTCTGTGCCATTAATTTCGGATAAAAATAGTGACTTCCATCGTGTACCAACTGCTAAGTCGGATGACAACCGCTATAATATCTCCGCTACTTTTTAAGTTATATTTTTGTAAAATATGAAAAAAAGCTCATGAATATATGTATAAAATAACCTACTTAATAGCTTCAATAAACTTAATTAAATTTTTATACCTTAAAAATTAATAAAATCAGCTTGAAAACATCCTTTTACACGTATTTCCCCTCTTAACTCAATTCATAGAAGTATACAATTTTTCATCAATGTTTTCTTATAACGTTATCAAGTAAAATATCGTCCATACTTTACAGACAACCATTTTTTAAATTCAAATTATCGCCAATTGTTTTAGCGGAGTCTGGGGGCCCCTTGTAACCTCGGGGCCCTGGGCTGCAGCCCAAGCAGCCCTTAGGTAGATCCGGCCCTGACTTACTTACTTTAGACTTTGTTTGCCTGTCTATTGGACATACGGCAGTCTACTAGGCGACTCTCGTCGTGAAGATGTTATGCTGACGGAAAAATTATCATCCTTCACATCCCTGAAGCATTATCCGTCGATAGTAGAATGAAAGTGTAGGGCAAAGTGTTATTGGGTTTTCCGTTAGGAAATTCTCAGTAGCAGCTCGGAGTCTGGTAATGTGCCCGGTACGGCAATAGGCTCGCCCCCTATTAAGTGGGACCTAAAAATTCATGGCGAAATGTGGGTGTTATATCACACCTCTGCCTACCCCTTCGGGGATACAGGCGTGAGTCTATAAATAAAAATAAATAAATACATACATACATAGACTCATGCCTGTTTCCCCGAAGGGGTAGGCAGAGGCATATTAAACGCCCACCCTTCGCCAGTGCTTCGATCCCACGTAATAGGTGGCGAGCCCATTGACGCTTGTCGGGATATTTTGTTTGCCAAAAAAAAAAAAAATAAGTGGAACGAACTCGTAATCATACACTCTGTTGGGAGGGTGGCTTAGATTATACATTAGCTTGCTAATGTATACTCTAAGGGAGGTGGCCTCTCACTATTAAGTAAGTATCTATACCATAACAATTCTAAAAGTTATTATTACACTAATCGGCTTTGCAGGTACAATATAGAATCCTCTTATTAACTTTTTCTGCTATCTCCTACTTTATGTAATAATTTTTAGTGCAAAATATGAAGAAGGCACAAATAAACACACAAATATCAACGAATTGCTTTTACAATTTTCACTGTTTCCTACGTTAATGCTTAGTTCAATGTTTAAGTAAAACAGGTCCTTAACGAGGTTATAATTATATTGTTTCAGGTTTCGAAATAGCTCGAGGTTACCAAATGGAACGTCAGAATTATATATCTCATTTATTAAGACCACAGCCATTCGCCAAAAAGAAGAACCACACAGAAAGGCAACAAGAATGCTTCTAACGGATAACGGTATACTGAGTAAACTGAGTATGGACCCACAAAAAAATTTTTGTTTGTATACAAGGTTTCAGGTAAAAGTCTGCGTCATTCGGAAGCAAAATCTTTATGTACCTGTTTTTGGTATACCAGAAACACGTAGCCAGAATTTTTATACTCTCCGCTAGTGAAAAATCAGACATTCCATTTCTGATGAATGGTTGCTGCGACCATCCATGCAATGAGGGCTGAATATTTTCTTCTGTAGATATCGATGTGGCATTTCGAGAACCGTGTTCGCAAAATAGTTTTTTGCTTATTTGTGGCTTAGTACTAGATCAACTAGCCAAAGGACGGAAAACATTAAAAAAACCTATTATTAGATCGATAAGTAATTCCAGCGTTCCGATAGTGGCTACTGGAATGCTGTAAAAACAACAGGAATAATTATCTGTGATGACAGTAACAGGCGTCATAGGCAGGACAAAATTTAGATTTTGATAAAACAGTTGTTGCTGTGTTATAATTTTCGTTATATACTCTTGTTATTGGTATAGGTAATGAAATATTGGCATAGATAGGTGTGATTTTGGTGATGTATGTATGTTTAAAGAAAATTATTCAGTGTCCTTGCCATCAAAATACAAAATCCTTATTACATGTTGTTGATTTGAACTAATATAATAAAAGAAATGCTCTATGCATTTTAAAAGTTATATTGTCCTTTTCGTATTATTTGTACTTAATTGTAAAATATACGTTTTAGATATATGAAAACTCGTCTTTAAATTTCAACTTAACAACATTTTTATATTCAGACAGCGTTATGTCGACATTAACATTATTTGACACTTTAATTAGTTTAATGATGTTTACTCATATTATGATTGTTTAACAAATGGTTGGATTGTTTTAGGAGGTAAGCATCTACTTTTCTATAACAATAGAAGAAACACGTAAGGATTCGTAACATCGTTCGATACATGTCGCTGGAATTGAAGATGAAACCTAAGGACTGGATACGGTGTCATTCGTTAAAGGCTTTTTACAGTGAAGATGACGATTATCGAAGTTGTTCTTTATAATTTAGGCTAAAGCTGCGCATCAAAATACCCATGAGAACGGCTCTTGTTATAGTGAATTTGGTTAGATCACGTATGCAGCGCACGTGTCCGATGCTATCTGCCGCTCTAAAGATTGGGTGCTTATGACAAGCGGCTTTGACGCAGACCATGAATGAAGCGACGAATTTGACGACATTGGTCAATTGGGTGAAGTTTAATATCGACTTACTGTGAAGAATCTATTTGTTTACGTACACAATTATGCAATTTTCGCCGTTAATTTGAACTAATGTTAAATTATTTGGTAAACGTGTTAACCTGTTATGTAGAATGCGAAATAGATACTTCCATCGTTAATGCAGCTTTATCCTTAACACATACTTCAAATAGTATTTTTATAATAAAGTGAGGTATGTTGTGAATGGTTGAAAATTGTGTAAAACTTAACAAGATTTCGTTTATTTGGCTTTTTTTAGTATCCTAAGAAATACTTTATCTTCTACAATAATGATGCGATTTCGTAAGTTTGTGGCGTCTATTTACATGAATGACAAGGGAAAGGTGAGCCGATAATATCTACATAACTTTTAAAAAACTACTGTAATTGTTAATGCTCTGAAGCAATGCATAAAGTTGATTTCCCTCCACCTGCTCCGATGCCCTTAAGATTATTTTGGTTTACGAAATGATCCGTGGAAGAATGCCCGCTACTCATGCATATTTGGATAATTGTACCGAAACGTACTAGGTTTGTTTGTGATGTCTCCGGCCGTAATGGTTGATGAGGTTTTGCGGTTTTGAGATTATCTTGGACGGCCTAACTTGTTTCTGCCTATTAATTATTATATTTTGGATTGTCAGCAAACTGTATTAATTGTTTTTAGTAGCCTAATAACAACCCATTTATAAAAGCCCAATAACGAGTCTTGCTGAATTAACAGTATGAATTGCTCTAACTTCACACAAAGATACCAATAGCAGAAAATTAAGACGCTAGCAGTCTTAGTTCGACAAATAAATCAACGTACAGATGAGACAGATAGTGGAAAGTGCGGATAGTTCGGCGTGACAAGGATCGATTTCTACGAAACAGAGTATTTTATGTAACAGAAAACTGAATTATGTCCTGGTGTAGCGAGTGTAACGTGGCGAGATATATCTCTGAACTGATTCAAGTGTAGTAGTAATGCTCGAGGTTGTCTCTGATTTATATGTTGTCGATACATTCGTTGCTTTCTCGAGTCGTCGGGTGCAGTTGCTTTTATTGCTCTATTGTTTGCCTCCTGGGCGTAGATTACGAGTACTTCGAGTAATTTACTTGTAACCACCGTGTATTGTAACTATCGGTTTCAAACGTTAGTGTCGTAATGAATTGCGATATATTCGCGTGTGGTATGACCTACAGCAATAATTTAAGATGAACGATTGCTGTGAAGAAGTTTTATGGTCTGTTTGCGCCTGGAAACGCACTCCAAGGAAACGTGAGGGCCTGTCCCTGGATGGTTTACGGGCATTCTCACGATGAGACTCGAGATCAGAATCGTTAAAGTGTATACGGTTATCCTTATCTTACGACCCAAAAAGGACGTAAATTAGCGTCGCTTTGTTAGCTCCTAATAAAATGTAACATCTTAACTAATGTTATCTCATATTTTTGTTTGGAATCTTAACTACCTGGCTTCCGTCAAGGCGTATTTCTTCAGGTCCTGCGGCTTGAGTGACGTGGATGACTATTTAATTTATGTCCATTACTTTGAGGCGTTTCATTTTAATGTGCTCGTTCATTTGGGTGACAGTCGGTGACGCTTCGGGCGCCATATTGATTGTTATCTGTGCAACAACGCTTCAGTCGGCGTCCGTAGGTCAGTTACATTGATGACATTTATTTATTTGTTTGATACAATTTTAGGAATTTTTAGGTAATCTTTGTAATTGCCTGCAAATCAATTCTTGGAAATCGTCCTGTGTTTGATATTCGGATTTTGTTATCGTGGAATATGTCTGCTGTAAGTATTTATTTGTTTTACTTTTTTTTATAGCATAGGAAGACAAACGAACAAGCGGGTCACCTGATGGTAAGCAATTATTAAAATCTATACACATAAATAAAATTGGAGTGTCTGTTTGTAATATTAAAATAACCGCTTTTTACTCAATGCATATGGATGTATACACGATACATAGGTATACCGAAATGAATATTTTTACAATTTTTGTCTGTCTGTCCGTCTGTTTATTCTCGCTAATCTCTGGAACGGCTGTACCGATTTTGACAGGACTTTCACTGGTGGATAGCTGATGTACCAAGGAGTAACTTAGGCTATAAATTAACCGGGTACGCGAAGTAGTTCCTTCAGGAAGCGGGTGAAACCGCGGAAAACAGCTAGTTATTAGTAAAATTGTTATTAAAATTATGTAAAGGTAGTTCTAAACATTTTCATATAGGTAGTAGGTATAGCGTTAGCTGTATTCAGATGTGTTTAAAGTAGGTATAACAAATGTAGCGCTCGTAGCGTGATGTGACTTGCAATCGTAATCGGTGGCCTTCCCAATAGGACTTCACTGTCAGCTTACCATCAGGCAGCGTGAAGTCAATTTGACAGGTTCTTTCTAATAATAAAAAAAAAGTAATAGCTCAGCAAAGTTAAGGAAGTTCAAGGTAGTAGAGCCTTGCTGATTTCAGCATGAATGGGCCGGCTCGACAGGGGTAGTAGGTACTACCCTCTCACAGAAAATCGACGTAAAGTAACAGTAGCTAAACTCTTGCGTTTTGATCGGTGAGTGAGAGTGCCGGAGGCCCTATCCCCTATTCCTTCTCCCTCATCCCACTCCTCATCCTATCCCTTTTCCCAACCCCAAGGGGCGGCAACACACATGTGACTCCTATGGTGTTGCTTGTGTCCATGGGCGGCGGTAATTGCTTACCATCAGGCGATCCGTCTGCTCGTTTGCCGCCTATTACCATAAAAAAAGAAAAAGGAAGGTCACAAGTCACAAGTTGGGTGTGCGATGACTACTTAGTAGAGGTATTTATATCAGTGTGCTACCATGCTTCAGAAAGCATGTAAGCTTCTGGTTCTTGTCTCAGAACTTGAATTTTTAGGATACACATGTCTTTATTTTAATTGCTATCGGTCACAGAAAAGGAGTACCTCGTCGAAAGAGGTTTTTCAGGTTGATTCACCGTGGCTACATGAAGGATAAGTATTATAGTTTGATATAGGTATTGACAAATCAAGCAACCCTATATTTAGATGTCCAAGGCTCGGTGGTGGTCCGGGACAAGATGTACCTAAAAACTAACTTTTTCTTTTTTACATTGACCTTTTGATGATATTATACGGGGATATTATACTGTTTTTTTTTCTTTTTTTTTGTGTATTACTGTTATTATCTTATTATTAAGTATTATTGACTGCCTCCGTGGTCCAGTGCATAGCGTATGCGACTGCTGATCGGAGGTCTCGGGTTCGATTTCCGGGTCGGGAAAAGGTGTTACTGGGGTTTTCCAAATTCTCAGTAGCAGCATGGAGTCTGGTGCCGGTATGCGCCCGGTAACGGCAATAGGCTCGCATCCTATTACTTGGGACTTAAAAATTCATGGGGAAATGTGGGTGTTATATTACACCTCTGCCTACCCCTTTGGGGATACAGGCGTGAGGCTAAAAAATATTACCATATTTGCTAAGTGTTGCTTACGCCTCGAAGCACCTTAATGGAGGCAAAAATCAAATTACCTTTAGCTGTACCAACCTGTCCGATATAATTCTACATGACATATCAAAGATATGTATTTGCTAACTATTTTCAGACTTTGATGCTCAAAAATTGCGCACCGAACTTAGGATTTTAGTAAGCGTAAAATAATTAAATATATAATGTATAATAGTCCGTGTGGTGGCGGATTAAGAATACGGAATGTCACCATCCCATATCATCCCATGGGTGTCGTAAGAGCCGACAGAGGGAGCATATTATGCAGAGAACAGCACTGTAAGAGAAGGAAAACTGGATACAAACCCTATACCAACCAGTTTAGCCAGCGTGGTATAGTAGGCCAATTCCTCGTTTTAAAGGAGAGGCCTAGTTCAGCAGTGGACTGTTAAAGGCTGATGATGATGATGAAAATAATAAAATAGGCCAATTGATCGCCTGCTCCACATTATTAATGGTACGCCCAATGTACCTAATTCTCAGGCTTATGACTGCAATGACGAGTCATATCCTCGTTAGACTAGATACCTATAGTCGTATTTTTTATTAGACGAAGTCAACTGACGTTTACTGTGTTGTCAGTTTATGATGAAATAAAAATAGTGTTGTGACAAAGTGAATGATTGAAAAATCTCTTGAATGAATGAAATTGCATCGATTGTCTAGTGAATAGTTAGTGTGCCGAACGGCCGATATCGGGTACGGTGTTCGAGTTTTCGAAGACTATGTTCCTATAGTATTTACCTATACTGAATACCGAGTGTTTTAAACATTAAGGAAAACATTGCGAGGAAACCTGTAAGACTGTTCTATTTTCAATACATCATGTAGTTGAAACTATACAGGGTGTCACAAGACCCATCACCAAGCCGAAGTTTACTCGTTGTGGACATCATGGCAAGTCATACTAACCAACAATAATACCTGGGAAACGATTTTTTTTTAAATTTTCACATTTTATAAACCGCAATATAAAGCGCGTGCGTTCAATGCTCGAAATATCTACCTATCCATGGGGTCATGGGGCATCTAGCGAACATCTTGGCGGGGTAAATGCATCGATTTTGTACTTAATTAGAAAAATTCATACGAACTTTGAGCCTCAATATCTCCTGAACCAGTAATTTCCCAGGTATGGTGCCGAAGTAAAAAATGTTCGTAGTGATTGGTACAGTCAGCATCAAAAGTCGATGACCACATTCAGATTTTCAAAATCAATGAACATAATATCACCCATAAATCGCTCAACAAGAAGGGCGCCAGTATTGAATGAACATCATTAAAGTTCAAAACTAACTGAACACTACTTGTCAAAGGTCAATGAACACCATTTTGTCAAAAATTGCTGATCGTTATAATATCCGAAAACATTTAGAATCATCAGTTTGAATTTATACCATCGACGTAATTATAGATTTTTTAGTTCGATTGAATTGTAACCTTATTCGTAAAGCAATAAGACTTATTTTCAAAAATCACGCAGATTCCGTTCAAATTCATACCGTCGACTTAGTTTATGATTTTTATAGTTACGATTGAATTAGAACCCAATCCGAGGGTCTAGTACGAAATTTACACGGTGATGATAGGCTAGTCGACGGGAACAATTTTCATTATCATTCTCTTAGCGTTATCCCAGTTTCAATCTGGGGTCCACTTTCTAGTCTAACCGGATTCGGCTGAATATTAGCTTTTCCACAGAGCGACTGCCTGTCTGACCTTCGCAACCCGACGGGATAGCGATATTCCATGGTTTAGACCAGTGTCAGTTTATTTAGAAGGTACTGACGCCTTGTAACGACTGTCAAAGATCTTCATGACAGCCGGGACCGACGGCTTAACGTGCTCTCCGAGGCACGGGACAAGCGATAATTAACAATTCAATACGCACATAACTCCGAAAAGTCATTGGTGCGCGCCGTGGATTCGAACCCGAAACCCTCTGCATGGCAGTCTGTTGGTATCTTCACTCGGCTATCGCTGCCTTTTGACGGGAACAATTTTCATACATTTCCTTAATGCGCCCTCTATCGATCGCTACTATCCGATAAGGGCGCTTTTAGAAATTCTATGGAAATAGGGTTGTTTCCAACTAGTCAAATCAAGCACTTTTAAATGTCAAAAACGACCTTTGTCAAGGGTTTTGTATGAAATATGATATAGTGACGTCATAGTGTTTTGCTGTCAAGTAGAATACTTATTATCAATAAATTGACGATAAAAAAATGTTCAATAAAGTTTTAACATTAATTGATGAATTAAACTACTATTATTTTGACATGTTTCACTAGATAAAAATACTTGTATAATTTATTTCACATGCAGGAAACTTCCGTGACGATCGCGTGCAAAACTCGTGGTTTGTTTGAAAAACGAACTCTTGGTAGACCCCCTATATACCTACATATAAGACTCATTTTCAAAATTCACACAAATTCTGTTTTAATTCAATTCTTTGTAAAACTGTTTACCCTTGAATGTAAAATAATATTTCTACTTAATTATCACTTTGTATCGAATGTAGACCATTGCGGTTGCAATTATTTATCATCTATAAAATATTGTATTAGCTTAAAAGACTATAGTATTATATAAAACTATTTACTTCATAATACTTTAATAATAATTTATTTAATCACATTAGTTTATCAAATGTAACGACCTCCTTTATTTAGTTCTCGGACGTCACTGGCCGTACTGGCCGAATGACTGGTGACGTGGTGTTATGCTTTTTTTACCATAACTTTGTTAAGCTACTTTTGAAAAGTCATGGTCACCTACTTATAGCCTATACCTTTTAAGATAATCATTTATTTCTGGCGCTTTTCATGTTGAGCAATTTAGGTGTATTATGGTGTACAGCGATATTGAAAATCTAAATGTGGTCATCAACTTTTGATGCTGACTGTACAACATGGGATTTCAGTTCTCGTTAAGGGTCTTTTTACATCCTGTAGATGTATAAAATATAACAATTTATACTACTTACATAACTACTAGTAACTTATATCAGAGCACTTTTATTGTAATATAGAAATAATATTCTTTTATAGTTTGAAATGATTAACTATTCACACTCAATGTTCGTTCATCTGATTGAATGAGAACTAAACGCATCACTATTACTTTAAATATGACAACATTATTTTACAAAGTGACATTAGCTACTGTCAGTTGGCTTCGTCTAATTAAAAATACGACTATAGATACTAGCCTTCATAGAAGATATTTCTCTCACTGTGTCTGTAGTGTAAAAAGGCGGTCTGGCAATTTTGTAGCGCGATAGTTTTTGTAGAGCAGTGTGGCACGTGTCATCTCCTGGTCCTACAAAGAATGATAAGGAAAGTTTATATTGAATATCAATTTATACAATGCTTCTAAAATTCAGACGATTCAGAGATATGTATAATTTAGTTACGATCATTCCTAATGTTAGAGCATTATGTTTATAAAGAAAATCTCTCTTACCTATTTTATTTCAGCTACTAGACGATGCCCGCGGTTACACCCGCGTTATCTAAGGCTTCTGCTCCGCTCCCGTCGCGCATAGCGTGATGTTATATAGCCTATAGCCTTCCTCGATTAATGGTCTATCTAACACTGAAAGAATTTTTCAAATCGGACCAGTAGTTCCTGAGATTAGCGCGTTAAACCAAACAAACAAACTCTCCAGCTTTATATATTAGTTTCAGCTATTTTCAGATTCAATACAAAAGTCTTTAATAAACAAGTTGGATCAATAGCTCCTATAATGAAAGTAGCTGCAACAATATATAGGGGCATTACTCTCGCGATCCTATTATCGGATCGATAATTCAATCTGGGGCGATATTGTCTGAGCCTCGGGGCGCCGACGCCGCGTCGCTTCTGTGGTCCTGCAGCTTATACGAAGACTGGTAACTTCGTTTGAGTTTGTGGATTGCTTCTGAAGTACTTTGTGAGGACTCTGAAACTGAAACGAGGAACATCGTGTAATAATTAATACATTTTACCGCCACGTTTCGCAAAAAGAGTAAAATAAAAGGGTTTTGACCGCGTATTCATTGGTAGTTTTTCCCCAGTTCTACGAACTGTAGGACTTCAACGTGATCGAATGAAAATGGTAATTCAGGGATAAAGCCTTCGAAATATTTTTTTAATATTAGGTACTCGGTGATTTGATAAATTGTAATGTGGATCATAAGATAATCTGCATCCACTATCATCTATAAAGCCGAAATCAAAGTCAATATAATTTATTCAACTAGGTCACAAGGTGATGCTTATGAACGTCAATTTTTTTAAAGTAAATTACTGCATCTACATTTACATCATAACCTACTAGACAAGATGAATTTCATGATTAATGTGTACGTTATTAGAAGTTGAGATCATTCTTGTGTGGCGAGAGCTTCTAGACTTGTTCTAGAATGTTCTCAATTAGAATGTCTTAGACTAAAATATTGATGCTACTCAGTAATATATATAAGCCGTAGGTAAAAAAGTAAGTACCTAAAACTAAACGCTTCATTCTTAATCTATGTTAAATAAAGCGATTAATAAAATCGTCCGATAAAATGAACGAAGGCATAAAACATTAGGTTTCGATTGAAGACAATTAAAAGGTTGTGCCGCTACGGATATCGAATCCTGTAATTGTGACAATGGCTCATGTTTTAATTACAACCTCGTATTTTAGAAACTCCGCCTAATGATAAATTATTATAAATTACACACTTTGTTACAAGGAAGTATTAAAGTGGAATGGACGGTTATTGTTTATCTGATTCATGATCAACAAATTTTGTCTGATGATCATCTTAATATATAAAATCCTTGCGTTACTGACTGACTGACAGACACGCTACAGCCGAAACTATTGGGCGCAGGAAGCTGAAATTTGGCATGTATGTTCCTTGGGAACCGTAGGGGTGCACTAAGAAGGGATTTCCCGAAATTCCCACGGGATCGGCCAAAACGGGTAAATTAAAAAAAAATGCAGGCGGAGCTACTGGCGTCCTCTAGTATAAAATAAATCAGGATTTGTTTAATAAATTCCTGTGATTCTGAGTTATATTTGAGACACACACAACTAAGTAAAAAATAAACAAAGGAAATATGTCGAAGAAGTCACAGATTTTCTCACTGGTTATGCAGTCTTAATAGGAACTTTGAATAATTCTGAGCTGACAAATAATTGTGACGCAACTTGTTGAAGCTTATTAGCCTTAGGAGCATCATAACGACTGGTCCGGTTCTTCAGCCAAGCAATCGTTCTGCAGCAACAAAGGACAAAACTTTGAGCTATTTCTGACAGAGAGCACATTGGTTTTTCAACCGGCTACCAACTCGGGACTGGAACGTAAGTAAATAAATATAGTAAGTATAGATATATATACTGGATGTTGGACTATTTCTACTATAGGTGTCCCCCTAACCTTAGGGCAAGCAATAAGTAAATTAAAATGTGGTCGCAAGGCTAGAGGATCAATAATATAAAGGCCTAATATAAGACCTGAATAGGAAGCTTATTCACGCCAGCGAGGAGGTAGGTGCGAGTTATTAAATATACTAATTACTAATGGTTCTGGTCGTAAAACGTCGTAGGTACTTAGTTATTGACAGACGGTGTACACAGCCTCAATTTCCCCAAGGTCTCAGGTGAAGAGTCATTCTTGGATATTGTAAGGTGTTTGGAATTTTGGATATGCCACATAGGTACCGATATCGTAATAAAATTCGATGTCGGAATTTTCCTTATAAGTAGGTATCTTATTTGAGCATTTTATGTTCCTAAATTCCCTTCATATTGTTGTCAACTATTCGTGTCTGCATGGCTTTTCAAGGGTAGAATTATCTAAGAAGTCTCTACTGGATAGTTTTAGGTTACATCCAGATTAGCAAAAACCAATTAGGTAGGTACAGTGCTAACGGACTGCTACGCAGAGATTCTCGGGCTCGAATCCTCGGCACGCACCAATGACTTTTCGAAGTTAAGTGCGTATTAAATTGTTAATTTTCGGTTGCTTAACGGTGAAGGAAAACAGTTCTCGAAAGACATGTAAAGTCTGCCAACCCGCATTTGGCCAGCGTGGTGGACTATGGCCTTACACTTCTTATAGTGAGAAGAGGCCCTAACCCTGCAGACAGTATTATACAGGGCTGATGATGATGAATTACAGTGTTAGCACTGGACCGATGAGAGCAGTGACGAAAGTCCTAAAACTATTAGAGTCAAGAAGTACCTACACCGACGCGAAAAAAACAAAGTACCTACCTATACTTATTATGGCAATAACTCACATAGCGTGACAGGTGTGTAGAGTTCTTGTAGAGTATTGGCAAATGGTAACATCTGAGAATTGTCCTAACTAGGTAGCCGCTATTCCCGCTAGTCTCTTGCTAATTAGCTTGCTCTTAACCGAAGACGATACCAAGGTAAAAAGATACATTTCCTGATTCACTTATAAGTCGAATTAAAGTACCTACTGCCTAATCTGAGTATAAAATCATACCTATAGCTGATGATGCTATTGGGAATATAATAAAATTAATTGATTTTTGTTATTTCCACAGTGCATTTAGAATTAAAGGGGTGATGTCATAGGGGTTTAATTTTACCGTGTAAGGAGCTGAATCCATAGTAGCGTGCATTTCCTGTGACTAATCGTAAGCCCGTTTGACTCATGTATTTGTACAACGGTAATGTGCAAATGTTTGAAATCGAAGGAAATCAAAACATGGCTGTAGTACCTACTTGTTATAAGTACTAAAAGATTACACACATCTTCTAGGTACTCGTGCTGATGCATCGTTTACCTCAACTCAAACTTGGCATTTTTGGGAAGGTATATCTAGATCAGAAGTACCTAAATATACTTATCTATTAGAGACAGATTCAGTTAATGTTGGTCTCAACACACCTCTTGGTTGTATTGTCTAACTATCTACATTCAGGCACCAAGCCATTATATTGATAGATACCAACGCATAAAAATAGATATCAATCCAAACATTTTAATTTCTGACTACTGAAGCTGGTGTTTTAGTAATCTTAATATATAAAATCCTTGCGTTACTGACTGACTGACAGACACGCTACAGCCGAAACTATTGGGAGCAGGAAGCTGAAATTTGGCATGTATGTTCCTTGGGGACCGTAGGGGTGCACTAAGAAGGGATTTTCCGAAATTCCCACGGGATCGGCCAAAACGGGTAAATTAAAAAAAATGCAGGCGTAGCTGCTGGCGTCCTCTAGTCAGAAATAAAAATGCAATGAAATATCAAGCAGACAAGATCCAGATAAGGAACAAGGTTTGATATCCCTGTTAATAATAGGTAGGTATAATTATATTCTACCTTTTGCTCACATCATTTCTGAAAATCAAAGCAAAAGTCCCAATAATGATACCTTTAGGTACGAGAATTGAAGTTAAGCTATATCAGAGAGCTAAGATTCGTGTATAAAGTCGAAGTACTCTTATAGCATTGCTTTTCTTTCACCTTCGATATCAATAGATATCTAAATAAAATCATAGTGTGGCAGGAAGCGATTTATTAAAAGAACCATCATAGATTCGTGTATAAAAAGTAACATCGGTTTTATAACTTATGGCCCTTGTTATAATTTTATTTTTACTTTTATTGAAATCGAGAGTGTGTGATATCGACGGCAGGTGACATTGTTGTCTTTGATATTGATTTATGATAACATTGGTAGTGCATGTATTCGTCCTTTAGTAATATCGGGAATCTTATATGACTGCACAGTTGGCGTAGTGGTTTAAGCGGCCGCCTCGCCGCTTGACTCTGCACCGAGTGTTGTGGGTTCGATTCCCACACGAGACAACGTGTGACACATAAATTGTTGTTTCGAGTCTAGGTGTTCATTGTATCCGTTGGTTATATGTTTGTAAAGTCCCCCGCGACACAGGATTTAGACCTAGCGCGGGAGTGGTCTTATAAAAATAAAGAATCTGAACGTTGTTAGATATCCGTGTATTTTCTTCAAGGAATTCCTAATCCATACTATACTTAGGTACTAATATTTTATACCTACCTAAATGTGAAAATGAGTTTTTTGTTTGTTAGTCTCTCTTGCACGTTGCAATGGAGGAATGTTGTGGTATGATATCAGTGTGGTGATAGAGGAGGTCAGAGAGCGACATGTGCTTTTTTACGTGGCGAAGCCGCGGGAATAGTCTAGTTAGTCTAGTACAAAATAAACATTTTAATACCTAGTTTCCTTAATGCTAAGGTTTTTATACTTAGCAGAATAAACAGGACTCTATCTGGGTTTTAATGTGATGCTCTTAACCACCGAAATGAATAGATATTTCTGTGCTCTTTACTTTTAACGATGAACTCCTTCTAAGGAGGAATAACATAAGATCCGGCAAGTTGTCCATTTTTACAGCACTTGACTTAAAAAATCAATATGAAATAGTACCTAGTTATTTCACTCTACATGCAACGGGACGGGACTCTATTATGTGTTGTAGCTGTTGCATATTTGACCTTGTGTTGCTAGTTTTGGACGTTAATATGCGTCCCTAATTGTATATGTTTAATTAACGTTTAATCATGCCCACATAGGTATTTATGATTTCCGATTAAAAATTAAAAACTAATAGATAATATTAATTGAGATTATTTGAGATAATAAATTACAGTTACATGTATCACATAACATGATATTTTGCATCGTTGTCCATCAGCCGAAATAGCTCAGTTGGGAGAGCGTTAGACTGAAGATCTAAAGGTCCCCGGTTCAATCCCGGGTTTCGGCAGACGATACTTTTTGTTCATTGTATTCGCATATTCTTTAACTACATAAACTTGCTTCGTGCTTGGTGATAGGAGTTGTATAATGTTATAGAGGCCAATTAGGTATAGAATAAGCAAATGCAGGCATAATCGGGGGATAGCCTAGTGGCTATCCACGGACTTTGCCTGCATTTGCTTGTTCCTAAAATAACAATAGAACTATATAAGAGGTCGTTTAGAATCATCTGGTGCCTTGTTAGATATCAATTTTATAATTTAAAATACATGTTAACATCGCCCTAAAGTACCCTTAAATCATCATTAAATATAAGATATACGTTCATAAAATATAAATATGTATAATCTGGAAATAATCCCTCCTTAACTGGATAATACAACAGAAAAATAAGTAAATAATCACAAAATGTGTAATCCATGTCATCCAGTAAAAACAGGGCTCGTCCGGGATTTGAACCCGGGACCTCTCGCACCCAAAGCGAGAATCATACCCCTAGACCAACGAGCCGCTTGACGAGGAAGCCAAACAGAATATTCATATAAAACATTGCAGGCGTTTAAATTGCATCTGTATAAACATATTACCAACCGTGAACAGTTTAAATTGCCTACAATTTCCTTGCTTTATGGTCCAATGAGATCCAAAGCAAATGCACCTATGGCATTTATTTCATATAAATATACCTACTTCACGTATGGCGCAATAATCACCGAGGTCGTTTCGTCCCAATTGTCATAGGTTCGATTTGTGTAGACGCAGACTAAAAAATCATGATTCTATTGTCCTGTACGTACTTACATAAAGATCTAGAATCTTTATGTACGACATTTCATATCGTTTTATGCTACGTGAGCAATTTTTAAAGAAGAAAACAGTCAGCGTATGCTTGCGATCGTTAAACTTGGTACTAGTAAATAGGTACCTATACAAAATTCTTGCGTTACTGTCTGACAGACAACGCACAACCAAAACTGTTAGGGGCAAGAAACTGATGTTTAGCATGTAGGTACATTCTCTGGGAACCGTAAGGGTAGGTACACAAAGTTGGGATTACCCTGAATTACCAGGAGAACGGGCAGGAACGGTTAAAAAATAAGAATATGCAGGAAAAGCTGCTGGCATCCTCTAGTTTTATATATACCTACTAAACATGACATACTCTTAACCTAGGGCTGTTTAGCCCAGTGAAGAGAACAAAAGACATCACGCTAAGGCTCGCGGGTTTGATTCTACTGCGTGCACCATTGACTGTTCAAAGCTGTGTGTATTAAATTATCTCAGTGGTGAACATTACCCAATTTCATAGCATCGGTGTCGTAAGAGGCGCCTTTTGAAAATACACGAAGCATATAAGTAGTATAAGAGAAGAGACGGAAAACCCAAAATCAAACGCTAATTACGGTTTGATGTCTAGTTTTCCGGCTTAAACCAATCTGTCCGGCCAGCTTGGCAGCGTGGCACCCGGGGCGGAAGTTGGCGAATGACCTTTTTTTTTTTAGTCGATACCTAACAATTGCGGGCTAACTCTCGTAGTGCTGAGCTAGTGCCTTGTGCCTATGTTGTTTTATATTTTTGTACACTGTTCTTAAAGTTACGTTTGGGTGTCACCCCTTTTTTACGCCACTGGGCCGAATCCTCCTATTAACTCACAATGCTACTGTGACGCAAATTAGTAGAGGCTTATGTACAGCAGTAGACTGCGACAGGCATTATTCTGTATCAATGTAATTAACAAACAAGCACTTTAAGCTGTTCATGAAGACCTCTGTTACTTCTTGTACTTTCAACTGTCTTGATACGAGTGTAAATGTAGCTTGCCACTGCACATTTCGTTATTGAAGTCAAATGGCTAACGATCTGTGCAAACAGATTTTGACAAATTTTGGATGCAACCAAATCTGAGCGCCTAGATAAGTGGCATTCGCTTCGCACTTCTTGTTTCGCTAACGCTTGATTGCCATGCTATCATAAGCAATTTGTTCTTCGTTGACCACGGGACATATCGAAAGCCTATATCTGTTCCATACATTTTGCACTTAGCGATATAACTAATCGAATGCTACTTGGCTACAGGGCCCCGCCAGCTGGCTACGTTTAGGTTAAGATTTTAGGTGCAACCAGGAAAACACAAAGATTATGACGGTGTTTGTGTTGGATGCATCCGAGATATCTAACGGTAGAAGCGTGATGATACAACTTTGAACATCATACTGACTAATACTAACATAACTGACATTTTTTGCAACCATATAATCATATAGAGTTACTGCACGATTGGCGTAGTGGTTTATGCGGCCGCCTCCCCGCTTGTTGAGTGTTGTGGGTTCGATCCCCACACGAGACAACACTTTGTGTGATTCATAAATTGTTGTTTCGAGTCTGGGTGTACATTGTGTCCGTTAGTTGTATGTTTGTAAATTCCCCCGCGACACAGGATTTAGTCCTAATGCGGGAGTTGTCCTAATGCGGGAGAGCCAAAAAAAAAGTTTTGCCATTTTAGAAATATTGTTTCAGCCTAATAAGCGGTATAAACGGTACCTATAATAGTTTGTGTAGCTATTTTAACTTTTCGCCTATTGCGATTTATAAAGTATGCGCTGACAGATAAATGAACAGACAACAGCGAAGGTTAAGAGAAAACAAATCGGGACACGTGGCAACGCGAGTGATAGAGAGCATTCTTCGGATACGCACACAAGCACACAATGCGGTAAAAGTCCTAAAAGAATAGCGTTTGGCACATAAATAATAATAATAATAAAATGGTCACAATACAATAATTAACACTCGCGAAATTTCGATTAAGACAGGCATCTTTCAAGGTGATTCCTTGAGTCCCCTATGGTTCTGCCTTGCCCTGAATCCACTATCACATTTGTTGCATCGTTGCCGAGTTGGATACAGTCTTAAACATAGTACAGAAGAAACAGTGATTTCCCATCTCATATACATGGACGATATTAAATTATACGCAAAATCTGAAAAAGACATGAAAACGCTCTTAGAAAACACATCAAAATTTTGTCAAGATATTAATATGAAGTTTGGATTAGATAAATGTAAGACACTTCACATAATAAGAGGCAAGATTCGATCCGGTGACTATGCAATTGATGATACTAATGCCATTACAGCGATGGAACCTACTGACCTTAACAAATATTTAGGCTATAAACAACTAAAAGGTTTAGACCATACCACAATAAAAAAAAACACTTACAACAGAATATAATATTAGAACAAACGCCATCTGTAAAACACATCTTACCGGAAAACACCTTATTAAAGCTCTTAACACTTACGCCGTCCCTATACTGACTTACTCATTTGGAGTAATAAAGTGGAGTAAAACAGACTTAGAACAAATAGAACGAAAGACTCGAACCACTTTAACAAAACACAATCATTTGCATCCAAAATCTGCAATAGAGAGATTAACCATAAAACGACATAATGGAGGCAGAGGTTTCATCGATATTCACCACCTTTGGCAGAAACAAGTACATAGTCTAACCACATTTTTTCTCACAAAGGCACACTCAAGCAACATTCACAAAGCTGTAGTTCAAAACGATCTTAATTACACCCCACTCAATCTACACGATCCAACTAATACTCAAACTGTCAGCAATGATGATGTACACACAAAGAAAATAGAAAATTGGAAAAAGAAGACACTTCATCGTCACCCACATGATTTAGAGAAAATACACATAGACTCAGTAGCATCAAATAAATGGTTGAAAATAGGTTACTTATTCCCAGAAACAGAAGGATTTTTAATAGCCATACAAGACCAAATCATAAACACCAAAAACTATAGGAAATTTATTATTAAGGACCCTACCATTGAGAACGACAAGTGTCGGAAGTGCCATACTCAACCTGAAACCATCCAACACATAACCGGGGCTTGTATTACCCTCACACAGACAGATTATACACACCGACATAATCAACTAGCAAATATCATTCATCAAAATTTAGCACATAAGCATAACCTTATCGAAGACATTAATACACCATATTATAAGTACACACCTGAAACGATTCTCGAAAATAGCACTCATAAACTTTACTTTGACCGCGCCATCTTAACAGACAGAACAATCCATTTCAATAGACCAGATATAACTTTACCTGATTAACATAAAAAAAACTACGTATCTTATAGACATTGCTGTTCCCAATACACACAATCTACAAAAAACCATTACCGAAAAAATAAGCAAATATTCTGAACTACAAGAAGAAGTAACGAGAATCTGGCGTCAGAGTAAAGTTTATGTTGTACCTATAGTTATCTCCACAACAGGTGTCATCCCTAAGCATCTTCATCATAGCCTTAAATTAATAGGTCTCAAAGTAAGCCTTTATATAAGCCTGCAGGAAGCTGTCATATTAAACACATGCAGAATAGTCCGAAAATTCATGTCTCTAGACGAAAACGAAACACCTCAAGCCACATCCATAACGTAACACACACACACTGCATTTACTTGGTGTCTGCGCGTAAATGTAGTTAATACCAGCCAAGAGCTGAGAAAAAAAAAGAAAACCGATAATAATAATAAAGAGAAAAAAAAAGAGACACATAATAATAATATTCTACCACATTCACACAACACCATCTAGTCCCAAACTAAGCAGAAGCTTGTACTATGGGTACTAGATAATGGATAAACATACATATATACTTTTTTTTTGTAAATACATACATATTATACATAGAAACACCCAGACCAAGACAAACATCCATGTTCACGCACAGGTATAGCTATAGGTATTGCTAAACAACATAAGTATTTTTTATAGGTAGTAGAGCCTTGCTGATTTCAGCATGAATGGGCCGGCTCGACCGGGGCAGTACTATACTCTCTCACAGAAAATCGACGTAAAGTAACAGTACTTAAACTGTTGCGTTTCGTTCGGTGAGTGAGAGTGCCGGAGGCGCTATCCCCTATTCCTTCTCCCTGATCCCGCTCCTCATCCTATCCCTTTTCCCCACCCCAAGGGGCAGCAACGCACTTGTGACTCCTGTGGTGTTGCTTGTGTCCATGGGCGGTGGTAGTTGCTTACCATCAGGCGATCCGTCTGCTTGTTTGCCGCCTATAAGGTACTAAAATAAATATTAAATGCTCAAATTGTTTCCTTGGACTTCCAAGTCCTATTTGCCACAATGCATTTATCAGTTTTAAGTCTAAGTATTAAATAACTGTCTACCATATTATTTAACTGCACTAATAAACATTTCAAAGTGAAATAAAATAAATATAGGTCACATTTTCATTTTATACCATCATAAATTTTAATATCACCCGATATGTCATACCAATTCCATAAACCAACTCGCTGACTCTAAACCTATTTACGGAGCTATAAATACAATTTTCCACCTCGAAAATCTTCTCAATGTCCCGACACAGTTATTATCCTCGCTCCTAGCAAACAAGTAAAACGAAATCCCCCTTTAATCTCATTATTAGACAAGTAAATAAATACCGGATACATTTCAACAGGTTAAATAAAAGCATTTTTCTTACCGGTGTCCCGCACCGAACGATAAGTATAATCTATTGGTAATTATAGTGTAATATATTGAACTTCCATGTATTATCCCTTCATTAATACACCATTACTCTTGCTTTACGGATTTTATGTTATTTATACACTATTTATTACAAAGGTTATGAAGATACATACGGTACATCGTATAATGAATTTCTTATTTTGCTGGCCAGTTGTGAAATATCCGCTAATCGTCAGACATTTGTATTATAATTTAAAATTGTGTCAGATAGACCCATGATATCTACAGGTTTAGAATTTATTGGCATATTAACATTAGCATATGAAAATGTAAATGCTTACGTCAAAATAGGAACGTGGTTTACGGTTAGTAGTAATAAATTGATTATAACGCGCTAAGTGTCAATAATTTAAACGTTGTGTTTTTTTAAATGTAGCTGTTGCGTTTCACTAAAAGTACTGACAAGGGATTTATAATGATACAATATTTACGTAATGGTATTTATATATTTAGAGTTGGTGGATAAAAGTAGGGCTTGTCCGGGATTTGAACCCGGGACCTCTCGCACCCAAAGCGAGAATCATACCCCTAGACCAACGAGCCAGTTACTTTTATTCTGAATGTATTCTTTATACAGTAGAACTAGACATATTAATTCTTGCATTTGTGTACATAGATTGGTTCCAGAACGGTTTCGGTTACTTATGAATATGCACAATGATTGCTGCAGAAACGGAACTTGGTTTTGAAAAGTTATGTTTGACATATTATGCAAGGAAAACTACCGATGTACATTTTGTATAAGTACATAATAACTAACTAACCATACAATTTATGGAACATAATGGAAATATGCTCTCAACTTTTTTCAAACTGTACTTAGCAGTGAAATGTCAACACCGTTTCTGCATAAAAATACACACATCAACAAAGTCTAGGGATATCTTAATCCTAAATTATTTACGAGTTTATAGTTTAGAACCTTGTTAGTTTCCACAAAAAGTTTATATACAGATTAAAACCTCTTTTATTCTATTTTCAAAATTTGAACATGGAAAGAAAAAAAACAAAATAATAAACAAAATATGGCGGCAAATTTGCAAGTAATTCGTTACATTAAAGAAAGTTAAAACTGTTTTATTATAATTATTAATGAAAAGGGTTTTTAATTGTTTTTCTTTTTTAATTTAACGTGACGTACGAACTTTAAAAGTCATGTCACGTCGTCATTTGAGTCGAGATGAAATGTTACGAGCCGTGGGCATGTTAGAAAATGGTGCAATTCAACGCGTCGTTGCTGAGGCCCTACATACCAGTCAAAATGTGATATCAAGGTTGTGGTCACGTTATCGCAGTACTGGAGATGTGGCCGAACAGCACACAGGTAGATATCGTGTTACTACGCAGAGACAGGATCGATTTCTCCAAATGACCGCCAGAAGACAACCCAATATCACAGCGCTGCAACTAGTGCAAAGGCTCCAGGAGGACCACCAGCTGCTGGTAAGCGACCAAACCGTGCGAAGAAGGTTACATGAAGTTGATCTTCATGCTCGAAGACCATTGCGTGTTCCAGCATTGCGACGTGGCAATCGCGGTCGGCGGCTTTCGTGGGCTCGGGAGCATTTACCATGGAGTGACGAACAATGGTCTTTGGTGCTGTTCACCGATGAGTCCCGGTTTGGGTTTCACCCGGATTCACGAAGAACACGCGTTTGGAGAGCTCCAGGGAGAGTTAGCCGTCTACGGCACCCTCAGGAGGTCCACCCATACCAAGGCGGGACAATCATGGTGTGGGCAGGAATTCGTCTTGGCGGACGAACCCAACTCGTTTGGATCCAAGGCAGCATGACTGCACAAAAATACCACGAGGAGGTAGTAGAGCCCGTTATTGTCCCACACAGAACTCAAATAGGCCATGAATTTCTACTCATGCACGATAATGCTCCTTGCCATACGGCGCGGCTGGTATCGACCGCTCTCCGAGAGCACGATATTCAAGTTTTGGATTGGCCTGCACAGTCGCCCGACTTAAATCCTATCGAGCATGCCTGGGACATGTTACAACGAAAAGCTTTGAGAGATTTTCCACCAAATTTGACGACTGAACAACAACTTTACGAACACTTGCAAAGGACATGGGACCTCATACCGCAGCAAGACATTGACAATTTAATTTTAAGTATTAACAATCGATGTCGATGTGTAATCAATGTAAGAGGTGGCAACACTGATTATTAATGATTAGATTTTACAAGATTTTTTCCATTTTTATTAAAATTAATAGTTTTTTAAGAAGAAATGTTTGTTGTTATCATACTAATTTTCCATGATGATTAAAAAAAATATTTTTTTTATTTAAAACAAAAAAAAACACGAAATGTTTTTTATTTTTATTAAAGACCTTAAAATAATCTATGATTCTTCTATTTACTGTATCAGAAAATTCTTCATAGATTTTTAGATATTTGATGAAATATAAAATATCCCTAGACTTTGTTGATGTGTGTATGAACTATCATATCATTCAGAAAGTGTTATATCAGTCTATGTTTGAACTTTTACGAAGGTTTGACCAGGATTAATCTTGGAATACGCGTAGGTACCTATATTGGTTGCCTGTATATTATGGCGTTTTTGTTTTCAATGGGAATTTCACATCGTTAAAGATAGAAGAGGATTCTCTTACGGCCGAGCCGTAGATATAATCCATCAATGGTCTTGGTTGCTAGAGATACATATTTAACATAAGCTTGGATAGATCAAGTATTGGGATCGGCCGGTATTCGATGCTTGCGCAAGGTCCTACTCTTGCTGTGCTCTACTTCAAATAATGTTCAGTGCAGGCAATGCAAAGGATGTGCCAACCTATTTGATCTAGAAAAAGGTTTGGCATAACTTTGTTTTTTAATTTAAAAAAGGCACAAAAGGAATTTACTATTTTCGGTATAAGGAAATGCATTAACTTTATTCCTTACTAGATTCACTGTACTTTACATAAATTATTGTGTAGTTTTATTGAACTATCCCACGACATCTTCCGCCGTGTCAAAATACGATATCTTGTGGCTTTAAAAGTAGCATATGATCCTTATTTATTATGCGTTTGGGTTTATTTCCCTTTACTTTTCTTTTTTATAGGTGCAGGGTAGAATTACAGCGTATTAAACTTGCGGTGTTTTCAAATCAAAGCGGTTGATCTTTCAGGTCGTGGCTATGAAAGTGGCGGTCTGATTCGAGATCGTGCAGAAGACACAATGGATTGAATTGATGTATAAATTTTTGATAGGTACACACACACATACATTGACTCACGCCTGTTTCATGGAGGGGAAGGCAGAGACTACAGAACGCCATTTGCAACGATCCTGACATATCTCTCTTACTTCATTCACTCCCATCAAATTCCTCATGTATGCTCTTCTGTTCAGGGTACATCAAACGTGTCCTGTTTTTAGGATGTCTCCAATCTGGTTAGAGAACTTCCGCCTAGGTCTTTCCCTTCGTCCTGTCCCATTCACACTTGCCTTATATATCTGCTTGGTCAGTCTTTCGTAATCAATTTTTGATGTAGTGATTGAAAGCAATGCTTAATGCAAATATTGGTTTTGTGAAGACCATTATGTTTTCGGTTTAAACATTACGTTTATGGAGACAGGTGTGCAACCTCCATTGTTTCGTTTACATCAATTCTCCGCTGAATGGTACGTTGTGTGCGACTTGCCACTTACCATGAGATAAGCTCGTGAATAATCCATCATTAGATAAAATGAAACTTCGATAATTCAAATAAAACTGGTCATAGAAAACACTTGCTGGAATAATATTGTTTATTTAGGTAGACTGCTAAATAGTTAGAAGTTTTGATGTAAAAAGTATATACATAGGTACTATAGTGTACAGTGTAAGGAGAAAATTCTTGTCATCTCTCTATGGACTCCTGGCTTTTGCATAAAATTCTTCGTCGTGGCTCTGCTAAGTCTTGAAATGAATCACACTCATTTACGTTTAAGTAATCTTAAATTTTTGGGAAGCAAGTGGATACTTATCGCACTTGCAGTTTTGAATCCGTACTCAAACTACAGCAGCGTACCAATACCTTAGATATGATTCTGTAACTGGATGATGTGCAGTAACCCACCAAAGATCTGTCCCAACATACAGAGTTCCTTTTATCCAATTATTTTTTATGGCTTTTGCCCGCTGCTTCGCTCACGTGGATGTCGGTTATTGCGACAAAAGGTTGCCTATGTGCTATTTTGATGTAGGTAGGTACTTGTTCATCAGATTTTGCGTGAAATAGTTACACCATTCCTCCGCCCATTCATCCTCAAGAATTTGTGCATTTATAATATCTAGTTGTAAGATTGATACCTACTTACAAAGATTTTCAGCTGCACCACAACTGAAAGTACTTACTTAGTGACATTATGTATAATGAAATGCGTTCAGTGCGAGCGCAGTGAGAGTTCAGAGCGTTAGTAGACACGTAGTACAGTGTTTTTACAGCCAGTATCAAACCAAAAAGAAAAATAAAACGGCATCTCTAAGACTCAACCTCTCGAATTAGCAATTACCGCGTGTCAATCTGTTCGTCCGCTAGTTTAAGAGCCTCACACACGTGCTGTGCGCCTGAGTCGACCGCAGCTTTACGACACACTGCGAATTGGATGGCGGAACATCACAAACAGATTGTTGGACGTAAACACCCACCGTGGGAGTCGTGGCAGCTATGGCGCCGTAACTTACGGTCTGCGACCATATACTGGTGTCAAGTGTGTACTATCCTGGTATGTATTAATATCCTTGTTTATCAGATTTGGTGTGGCTTGTATTTTCTTCCTTTCTTCTCTAGGAATAAGTCCTCTGTGTTTACAAACATAGAAACAACCAACACAAAGTACAACCAGATTCGAAACACCAATTTATAGATCATACAAGATATGTCAAGGTATGTCTCGTGTCAAGCCCACAGCACTCAGCGTAGTGGCAAGCAGCAAGGTGACCTCTTAACCACTACGCCAATGCTGCAATCAGATAAGTTATTTGTTTTATTTAGGTCTTAAAAGAGGTACCTATCATGAAATTATGAAAGTGAAAATAATTTTCCAACTAGGTTTAAAATTGTTAGCTGTCTTCCATTTAAATATACTTCTTACAAAGAATTTTATAATCTAATAAAATTAACATTTTAAAGGTTGCGTATTATTTTCATATTTATGGAATATTACAGTCAATAACAAACCTCATTGTTTTCTATGATTCGTTCCATTTTATCGTCAATTATATTGAAAACTGCTGTAGGAACATTCACCGATTCATATAAGGCAATTTGTATTAAATCGACCGAATCACAATAGTGTAGAATGTTACCCCTTGCTGCTATCAAAGGTTATTGCATCACATTTGGATGAAAGCCATACTAAGTCACCCTGTGATATGGCACTTTAATTTTCTTTCAACACAAATAAAACTTAATTTCTTTCGTATAAGTGTTATTTTTCTTTGATTGTATCTCGGGGATATATTACCTAGCTGTTTAAAATTAGCTCTATCAAGCCTTATGATGTCTGCTATATTGTCGAAGACTTCTTTATAACGGGTTCGATGACACCTTGAGTAAACGGAAACATTACCTATTATTTCATCATCATCAGCCTTTAACAGACCTCCTTTGAAAGGAGGAATTGGCCTACCATACCACGCTGGCCAAACGGGTTGGTATAGGGTTTGTATCAAGTTTTCCTTCTCTTACAGTGCTGTTCCCTGTATAATATGCTCCCTCTGTTGGCTCTTACGACACCCATGGGATGATATGGGGTGGTGACAATCCGTATTCTTAATCCGTCACCACATGGACTATTATTATTTACTGAAATATATTTTTGATGTAGATAGCGATTTTGTAAAATCTATTTTTTTTTAATATGCCAAATGCCTAATAGGATAAAATAGAATATTCTCTCTTATAAGAGTGAAAATCTGATGCATTGTCAACAGTATCCTAGCTATATTATGGTTGCAGCATAGACATCTGCTTAGGAATCTGAAGTACTTCAGCCCAAGCAGATTCGATAAAATATTAGCTTTTCTACAGACCTAGTACCGCTTGACTGCCACAATATCTTCATGTTGATGTATAAAGGCGCACGTGACAAATAACGATGTTACATGCATTTAACTTCGAAAAGTCAGAGTTGCGCGCCCTGAGTTCTAACTTGAGACACAGTGTGTCTATCTATTGGTCTTACCATCCAAAGACTTCTGTTTGAAATAAAATATGTCGCAATATACTTCGGCTATCCTCGTATATGCTCATCATGTATCTTATGTGGTTGGTTTAATTTATTAAAATATAACATTTCATCAATGTTAATAATAAGGTCATTTAGTTTAAAAAATATGATTTTACAAAACGACGAACTCGTTAGTTGCACAAATCGAAATAACTAGTACTATACTTTGAGTAAATATTCTATTCAAGCGTCATTTCATGCAACAGCTCCAATATCTTCTTATTAAATTGTAAACTTAAACCTCAGGCTTTAATCCGAGATTACCGCCAACCGAATGCGGTGGCGGCGTCTCATTTCGTCAGCTAGCGGAAAGATGGCAATTTTGGCACGGCTTCGAACTGCAAACACATTGCACATGCACACTGGCTCCCGACGGCACCCCAAATTGCTCACGAAGACATGCCGGCAGCCGTAACTCATATGACGGTTACAACATTTCGTGAAACCTCGTATATGTCGCAGTATGTAATTAAAACTTGACAACGTTAAAAAGTTCCCAGTATAGTTTTACTCTCGACAATACGCTATGAATAGATATTGCGATGGAATTAGTTTGACACAAGTTTGTTTTACGAGTCGATGTGATGTTGGTTGTGAATGTATTAAAAGTTTTTATATGGTACTGCATGACAATAAGTTAGGGTATATGGGTATTAATATTGCTACTGTTGGTTTATGTCTACTATTGTAACTCTGTATATAGGTACATAGAAAGTTGGACGTTTCCATATTACGAATAGTCCACTTTCAAGACTTTGGATGGTTACCTAAGGCAGGTAAATATCAAAATATTCTAAAGTTAATAATGATGTAAATGTAAAACTATTGGCGGCTAAAATGTCTGACTTTATATCACGAAGCATTGCTGAGCATCTAAAATGTTGCACACTCGCGACATACGCACGCAGTTACATGCGTACGTGCGATCAAAGAGCAGTAATCGTAAATTATACGACGTAGTTACAAGTACTGTTTAGCAACATGTCACCACCGTGCACAATTACAATCTGTAAATACTTTACGTTTATTGCTATACATGTCTCAACCGGTAATACGCACATCGGAATCTTTCTAGTAATGTGGTCAAAGCTAATTAAAGACTTCTAAAGAAAGGCGACAAATCGCTACCGGGAACCGCTATGTTTTCTTGCGCCAAAACTACTTAATTAGTTGTTAAGCAATAAGATAAATGTTAATGTCGACTGTATAATTATATGGTTTATTTTTTATTAAAAGTTATATTTTAAGTTTTCGCTGTTCCGTAGTGGGGTAAGTCTAGGACACAAATTCTTTGCTTTGCGGTAACACATTACTTGTTCACACACATTCTTCAGTATGGGACGTCTAACTCGACCTTTCCCTGGCCGTTTCCATCTGGATTTAAACGAATAAATGACAAATACTTTATCATTCGTCGTTTACTCAAAATAACGAAAAGACCTAGTAACTGCTACATTTTGTATATTCCACATACAGTGTAATTGTCGTAGTCTACGGTATTCGCGAATTTTATTGCCCATATCAACTTTGTGTTTGGTATTGTCAAAATTAATGTTAAATTATAGGCAGCTCGTGGTCTGGTAAGGACTATTATTTGCTGCGGAGACTGGAATACATTATATCTGAATAGTGCTATTCGTCACAATGTTCTATTGTACTTACTTAAAGCGTAATGTATGTACGTGACAAAGTTATTTAATAATTTGATTTTACACTATAATGTGTTGTTATTTGTAACTTACTGGATAAAAAAGGTGTTAGTTACTGAGGTCTGGTTAGTTATTCAACTATGATTACCTACTTTTTTATAATTGACGATGTTCTTGGACCTGGTGTTTGTGCTATTATGTTATATTCTTATTATTATTTTGTATACTTATACCATATTTGGCTTAATTTAATACTGCTTAGGTACTTTAATTCATTTACCACATATTTTATTTCTTGACAGATATGTATTTTTTTTTTTTTTTAAAACAAAGCATTTCTTTGAGATACCTCTATAAAAATACTCTTTCAGTATTCGCCGTTCAGTATGATTGTATATTTAAGAAATTAATCCGTTGGGTAACATTGACGACTTGAAACTCAGGTAATTTTAAAGAAATATTTATTTAGTTCAAAACTATATACCTACCTACTACAATATACAATACACCGTTCAGAATTATTTACTGCAGCAGTAGATTATGTGGTTGATGGAATTATCTGACTAATGAATCACCTTTATAGACTACGCTACGTCTTTAGGAGGGTAGATTGTGTTTCAAACTTCCTATTATATCTTGTGCCTTATACATACATCATGTGCATTACGCATTGTAGACGGCTTACGGAAGTCTAAACTAAAAACGTTGCTTCGAATGTAGCCTGTAATAATAATAATAATAAACATTTATTTCGGAGACTTTCCATATTCATACAAAAACATTAGTAACAAAAACACAGAACAAAATACATTTTTGACCATAACATTCGGAAATTAAAATTAGCACTCTGCCTAATTCATAAACCTTCCCGCGGCACCGGGACCGCAACAATGTTTACGGGACCAGTGCATCAAGAATGGAGAGTCAGGTTTCCCTGCAATATTTAGAAGGATGCTATTGGGGCTTCTACGCATTCTGCTCATCAAAGATGCAGTCCTCTTGCGTATAATCGCTTCAAAGCTGTCTATGTTTGCCTCAGCAAACATGGTTGACGCGCTACAAAACCGCGGAAGCCCCAATAGTACCCGGAATGCGTTATTGTATTGTACGCGAAGAGCGTTGTAGGTTTTCTGCGTATATCTGAGCCACAGGCTAAAGGTGTAAAAAGTCTGGCAGTATGCCTTGAACAGAGTAATTTTAACTTCCTTAGTACACCTAACAAACCTGCGGACCAGCATATTGCATAAACTTGTAAACTTTACCTTGTTCTATTTATTCCCAAAATTTTCGCATAGTTATGCATGGTTCTGAAAATTCATGGAATCTAACCATGTATATCATGACACAGCAATCCCAATGACATACTCCGGCTCTTGTCACCGCTTGCGTTCCAGTTCAACTTGAACCTCTTGGCTGGCACGTGACGATGGCAAAAGACCAGACGGTATGTCTTTACTCCCATGGAAGTTGGGTAGGCCTTTGGTGTGGGACGCAACGTGTGTCATCGATACCCTTGCGCCATCTCATCCTCTTGGCACAGCGAGTTTTGCGGGCGCTGCTGCTGCTACAGCGGAGACCTACAAACAGCGCAAATACGTAAACCTAGTAGAGGATTACGTATTAGAGCCGTTTCGTCGAAACGTTGGGGCCATGCGGTCCAAGTGCGAGATCTCTTTTTAGAGATCTCGCAAAGAAACTGTTTGACGCCTTGTGTGACTAGAAGGCTGGAGTGTACTTGGCCCAAAAGTTTAGCATTGCCATTCAACGTGCCTGCAGCGTTCCGGGCACGCTCCCGGTTGACGGCGATGTGGAGGACTTTTATGACGCCCTCTAAATTTGTTTTTCTGTTTTGTATGTTCTGCATAATATATTTCTTAGGATGGTAAATTATGTTGTATTAAATACCTGAATAATATGTACATTGTTCTTTATATATATACATATAGATATAATACACTGTAGATTTCAAAGAATGATAAAAAGAAGAAACCGGATTTTCTGGTCTTGTCGACTGATTAAAGTGCAATTTCTCTCTTCTTCTTCTCGTCCTTATTGTTGGGCAATAACCTTTTAATTTTTTAAGTAGCAATTAAATAAGTAATTACTCGTCTTGCGAAAAATGTTAGCTGAATTTCTTCTTCCTCTCGTAAGTTTAATCAACTTTTGAAGTTCTATATTAATGCGTAATGTAGCAATTTCATTGCTTATTGTTGTCTATTATCTGATGATATGTCTAGTATCTTTGTGTGCGTGAACATGGATGTTTGTCTTGGTCTGGGTGTTTCTATGTATAATATGTACCTATGTATTTACCCATAGTACAAGCTCTGCTTAGTTTGGGACTAGATGGTGTTGTGTGAATGTGGTAGAATATATCTACCAAAACTATTAACAGTATTTTTAAAAACATTAACAAAATTATAAAATTTAAGTAACGTATCTTAAAAAAATATTTGTAATGCTATCTCCTAGTGCCTATAAATGTTAAAATGGTTATCGTGTGTGGGCTTCTATCCGTGAGTAGATAAGCATGCTAACCTTTAATGTGTAATAAAATCTGATGACGTCCGAATAACGTTTGTTGTGATACGTGTTATATCGCTTATGTGTTCCGAGCTTATATGCATATTTGGATTTTTAAGAAAAATAACATTTAAGGCATCTTGTATGTTTTATATGGCTGCAAAGGATGATGCAAATTGATTAAACGTTAGAAAATAAGCAATTCTGTATGGTATACACAGCAAGGGATGTGTATAATACTCAGGCCTTGCTGATTGGAAAATAATTTTGTTGCCTTTCCTTCAACTGATGATACGAATGAAAACAATTTATGTTTTCAAATTCTTATCTAAACAACGAATCAATTGTTGTAAGTACCAGTTTAAGAACGGTTAATCAGTCTCAAATACAACCGTGTGTACTAAGCAGTGTGTATGAAAAACATCGTTTTCGAAATACGACAAGCATTATGACGATTATTTACGACGTGCAATAAAATTGAGCGTATGCAAATGACACGGGGAGTGATTCTCCACAGATTCATCTCGCATAGCCCTCTCCGGGAATGGCTACAAAACTCATACACTGACGCCTAAAATGCTGCTTCAGCCAGGAAAAGAGGAAGTAATTTATGAAGGACAAATTGCATTGATTTTGGAAAAAGAATAAAATTTTGGTTTACTTACCTAAATACATAAACATCACACCAAACATTATGATCAAAAGCTGATACTAAGAAAATGTTAATTTGCTTTTGATCCAAACTTCTGTATCTTTAGGCTGGACCTTGTAACACCGTGATATATCTCATAGCTCAGTAGCTGAATGTCGCCAATGGCTAGTATATTATAGAAATTACACAAAGTACTTGCTGTTGCTAAGCATCTGTGTAAGGCATGAAGGGGCCAATATTTGCTTTAATTTATGTTATACTCCAGTTCAGCTCGTTATATCAGTGGTGCCTAAACTTATCTGCTTTTTCTACAATTGCTACTTTAAGTAGATGAACAACGAAGGCTCAATGGGAATACCAATAGACAGGCACTTAGCGCTGGGCTCTCGGGTTCTAACCCTTGGAGCTGTTATGTGGGTATTAAAGTAATAGGTGTCATTTGCCCTATACCTCGGCGACCACTTTAAGACTTCTTAAAGTTGTGAAACAGTCTGCCATAAATATCTTTATCTATCATAAATATCTAACATTGATCTAAAGCCACAGAAGTCTTTTGAGTGACATTTCAGTTGCGAACGTCAGGCAGCAGACACTCTTTGCAAAAGAAAGAAGATAAAGAAAAGAAACAAAAACTATTTACTTGTCACAGACACTGGAAAAGTATAACATATAAAATAAAACATCACAAGGCATAACAGTAATCTGTGACAGATAGTACACACTCAGTTATATTCTTGCATTGTGGTAGTGTGCACGATACAACGTTGTTATTCTGTGTGCACCTTAAATGCCGCACGGACGTTAAACAGCACAATAATTAAAGAGAAAACATTAAAAAAATATACATAGTTGCATAATCTAGCACATAAGCTAATATTTTGTCAATTCTGGTTAGACTTGAAAGCGGATAGGAGCTCCAAGGTAGAGAAATAGAATGTAGAGACTTGGATCATCAAACAACCCTTCGCAGTCCAGGGGTAAACATCAAGCCTCTCTTAAGTAGAGTCACAATAGCATTTTGAGTCAAAAGTTTACCTAATCGTCTGACCGGATTGGGATATCGTTTGATGAAGCTTAGATGCAAGCGGCAAAACATTAGGATGATGTAAATGGTGATGCCAATTTAAGAAGGTATTACAGATAATTTATGTCAATAAGTCTAATATTTGACTGCACGGTTGGCGTAGTGGTTTAAGCGGCAGCCTCACCGCTCGACACTGCGCTGAAGTGTTGTGGGTTCGATCCCCACACGAGACAACACTATGTGTGATTCATAAATTGTTGTTTCGAGTCTGGGTGTTCATTGTGTGCGTTAGTTGTATGTTTGTAAAGTCCCCCGTGACAGGATGTAGGCCTAATGCGAGAGTTGTCTTTTTAAAAATGAAATGAAATAGTTTGAACGTCATTTTGCTTGTATCCGTTCCAAAGCGCTAGTTTATCGGCGCGCGCGCTGTTGCGTGATGGCGCATACACTGCTCGATTAGCAACATGTTCTAAAGTCATACACTTCGTACAACTTCAGGAATGTGAAGTCACATTGTTTTCTATATTTAAAAGCATTTTCTTCACATTTACCACGCAACCTTGTTGGTATTGGCCGTTCGCAATGACGTTTTTGTTACACGGATATTATTTCATAAAATTAGTGGTTTTTCGTTATTTAAATAATGTGGTACAGAGTATCAAAGCTTAGCGGGTGTGTCTGTTTTGTACAAATATCTCTTTTGAATAAGTCTGGGCTTGAAATTGTAATTGGTAACGCATCTCTGGCAAATAAAGACAAGTCTGGATACAACTTTTCAGTATTTGGTATATTTTAGTATTTGTTCAGTCTGTGTATATACCTACACAAAGTACTCGTACTACGAGTTATACTCAATTAATTATAATGTTCTTATATACATTTTCGATTCATCATCATCCTAGCGCTTTCCCTATTGCGATCCAAGTTTTTGATTTTTGAGCCCAAGGGTCCGCTATGCAATTTTAAAACTATATTTATTTATAAATATTTCGTGTAAGTATGTGTTACTTGTGATTGAATGAATGAAAGTTGATTTTTGAAAGATTCCCTTAATTTATATGGCAGGATCAGGATCTACTACTTCATAATCTTATGCTGGAAGCAATATTATTTTAAACTAATAGACATTACATTATAACATTTAAGTACCTTAATCTCATTTTTTTAATTCTTTTTAATCATAAAAAGAATTAGGCTCCTTAATTTCATAAAGGAACAACATTCATTATTAGGTATAACTGCAATTTTGCATAATCATGAATTCATTATTCCCATTTTGCAGTTAATGAATACTTTACAGATCTAATACTAATATAATATAATTTGAATCTTGGAAACGATACCAACGATTTTCATGAAATGCAGGGCGATAAATTGTTCTAGCTAGGATTGATTTTTAGAAAACACTATTTACTTAAAAGAACTTTCAGGTGTACAGACAGGTACACCACATTCAATTGACAAATGTCGTGAATGTGAATTTCTTTTATTTGAATAAAGTCACATTAATTTAAGAACAATACATACATTATATTTTACTAGCTTTTTCTGACTGACACATTAACATATCACTGACAATCGCAACAGGCAATTACGACTGATGTATTCGCAACATGTTCATTAAACTGTTTGCACCAGTGATTCATGCTATGAGTTTACAGCTGTAGCTATGATATAGAGCCACTAACGTCCGTGTTGACGTGATGAAACTTCCATTTATTATCTCGTTCTAACATAAAACATGTCGGCGGCTGTTTTACGAGATTTCACTTTGCATAAATATGCCTGAAATTAAATATTACTTGCTAGTTATGCACTTCATAATGTAATTTTGTGTTTGTAATATTTTATGCTTGCCACATTTTGTGTTTTTATAGCTTTCACGTATTAGGTTTAAGGTGTGGAGGCTTTTCGTTGGATGTGCACTTTCGATATTGGTGAAAGAGGAAACGTTTATGTAGTCACCAAACTTTGATTACTTATTAATAAAACAATCGTTGTTTTCAATCGTCAGATGGTAGTCAATCTGTATTGAGAAATTGAGCTGTCGACACGAATGGACGGGTGCACTCGTGCAGTCCTTCCCATTTTGCTAGTTTATAAATGAGGATGTGAGTGTGAGTGAGTGGATGGATGGTAACTCTTTCACAATCACTGATGGGATTCTGTTGAAATTTTGCAGTAATAAAGCCTATATACCTAGGTATATTTTGCCCAGATAACCGATCTCACGGGGGCTAAGCCATTTAAATAGCCGGCAGTAGGACGTTTCTTTTGCTACGCATAAGCTTCGGTGATCTTATCAGCTTTCATTCCAACCTGTACCGGCAGGCAGTGGCCTGCCTTTGTAGCCAGGTTCTGCATATACTCACGCCTTTTTCCCGTCGGGGTAGGCAGAGACAACGGAACGCGACTTGCATCTATCCTTACAAACCTCACGCGCTTCCTCTACATTCATTACTCTGTTCATACATGCTCGCCGGTTCCGGGTGCTTCGGACCTTTTCTGTTTTTCAGAACGTCACCAATTTTGTCGACGAATGTCCTACGAGGTCTGCCGCGACCGGCTTGCCCATACACTCATCGTCTATCTTTCTTCACTCATTCGTTCCACGTGCCCAAACCATTTCAGAAATCTATCATGCTTCTTAACGTAACATGTCCTTCCTTCTTACGCCACGTGTACATATGTATCATCTTGTGCTGAAACCACGTATTCATCACAGACAGACCAAACGTTTTACGTTCAAACGTTCGTATCACCAAACGTTCCAAGTACCTTTTCATACCCATCACGCTTCACTCCAACCTTTGCGTTAAAATCTCCGAGCATGACAATACGTTCATTCCACTTACGCAATAACACAACCTCTCTCATTTGTTCCCAAAATTCCTCTCTTACCGCCTTACTGTAGGAAGAGTCCGGAGCGTATACACCTATCAGAAATAGAGGTATCAGACCTACTTTCATCCGGACCCACATAAGGCTCGGACTTACGCACTCATACCCTCGCATGCATTCTGCCATTCGCTCTGAAAGAATAATACCGACGCCCTTACTACCATGTTCGTCATTGGTAACTCCTGACCATATTTCTGTGAAAGGGCCGCGCGTCAGTATTTCTTTCCCCTTACGTTTAGTCTCATCAATCAATCAATCAAATCATCTTTATTGTACACCAAAGTACTACAATGTGTTATACTTATTTGTAAAAGTTAATGTACAAATGGCGGCCTTATCACTTATAAGCAATATCTTCCAGGCAACCTTTGGATGGACTAAAAAAGCAAGGAGCCTGGAAAAGGGCAGTTTGGCGATACTGATGATTTATTCAAATTTTTTAGGTACAGTAAACACGATAAAAAAAATATAAACAAATTAAGAAATAAAACTAACATTTACATATAAGTGCTAAAAATACACACATAAAATACTGAAAAATATACTACATAAACATACATAAATAATTATAAATATATAATCTTAATATATAAAATCCTTGCGTTACTGACTGACTGACAGACACGCTACTGCCGAAACTATTAGGCGCAGGAAGCTGAAATTTGGCATGTATGTGCCTTGGGGACCGTAGGGGTGCACTAAGAAGGGATTTCCCGAAATTCCCACGAGATCGGCCAAAACGGGTAAATTTTAAATAATTGCAGGCTTAGCTGCTGGCGTCCTCTAGTACATACATAAAAGTGTAGGAAATGGAAGATAGAACAAAGTATGAGTTTGACAATAGATAGAAAATATTAAATAGATAAATAGTAGTCTTTTAATAACTTTTTAAAGGAAGTTATAGTTTGAGCCTGCTTTATGGATATAGGCAAAGCATTCCACAAGCGAAGCTTGTACCGTGAATGACTTGTCATAGAAAGAAGTGGAATGCATTGGACTTGCTAATATTAAATTCACAGATGACCTCAGCGATCTTGAATGTGTGTCACATAGAAAATTGAAACGTTCCTTTAAATAAGGCGGAGATGAGGGATTAAAAAGAATGTTATAAAGTAAAGAAAGAATGTGAGTATTCCTTCGAAGGCGAATTGGGAGCCACTTGAGCAATTTGCGGAAATCAGAAACGTGATCGTATTTGCGTAATCCAAATATAAATCTAATACAAAAGTTTTGAAGGCGCTCAAGCTTATCAAGTTGCTACTCAGTGAGATCTAGATAGCTGACATCAGCATAGTCAAGGATAGGTAAGAGAAGAGAATTTGCGAGCGCAATCTTCGTGGCAGTCGGCAGAAAGTTCCGCAATCTTCGCAACGTCCCAGACGCAGCGAATAATTTGCGACTGACTTGACCAATTTGTGGGCCCCAGGAAAACGTTTTATCTATATAAACCCCCAGGTTCTTCACGCAGTCACTAATGAGTATGGGGATACCACTAAAGTTATTTTGAGGTAGACGAGTCCAGTCCACACGTGATATCATCTTGGGACTGCCTACAACAATAACCTGCGTTTTTGCAGGGTTGATTTGTAGACCAAATCTGAGACTCCATGCAGCTATCCGGTCTAAATCTGTATTAATGATGCGGAATGCTTCAAACAATTCGTGTACAGGTGCTTGTGTGTAAATTTGAAGATCATCTGCATAAAGGTGGTAGGATGACTGAAGCTGATAAGAGATAGAATTTATAAAAATTGAGAAAAGTAAGGGAGATAGAACGCCACCCTGTGGAACGCCGACTGTGGTATTGCACCACGAAGAGAAAGAGTCTTCGATCCGTATACGTTGTCGGCGGCCAAACAGGTAACTGTGAAACCAATCAATCACTTGTGGAGATATGTTAATAGTCTCATTTACAAACAATACATCCAAATTTCTGTCACTCATTAACTCGTATACTTCATGCAGTTTCTCATTCATTCCTCCTCTTACATTCAACGTCGCAAATCGACATTCCGATGCCCACTTTCCGCCCCGACGTGAACAGTTTCGCTTGATGTCTATAACACGCTGCGCCCACAGCACTGCGGGCGCCGGCGCACAAGCGGATGCACTGACAGTTGGTTGACAGAAACAGCAAGACACACTTTTTGAAGGGCGCGTCCAGGCTTGTCGGAATTTACAGTTTTGTAACGAACCATATCACATTTACGCGAAATACAGTCCGCTTTGCACAGTATCGCATAGTTTACTTGTATATGGATTATACACTTGAGGTTTTGGTTGTTTCGGCGTGACGTATGGCGAATATCGTCGCCGCCTACAGGTAAGGTTGCTCCCCCCAGAATACGAGGAGCAGCCTCGTCCTGTAGATACAGGATGAGGAGGGGATTCTCCGGCTCCGCCGGTACCCCCCTGGGGTAAATTTACTGTAATATTTCCCACAGCCATGATCACGTCGGTAGGTTTACTGTCCTATTGCTTATTGTTGGGTTTGACAGTCAGTCCCTAACGGCGGGACAGACCTCCGGGTTTCTATCGAGTTTTCCTTCTCTAAGACCAAGGACACCAATCTAAATTATATTTTGCTGATATTACGGGCGTCGGATTACCTTAGTCGCCTTTTACGACACCTCGGTAGAAATGAGGGAGGTCTATTCTACTCCGCCGGACACCCCACGGCTAATATAGCCAGGTTCTGATAATCCGAAAACACAGTCTGTGAAACGATACACACAACCTTGTTTTGTTAGTAGCAGTTACCGGTCTAGTAAACGGTGTCACATTAGGAACATCGACTACATTATATTAAATATCGGTTTGCTAGAGACTTCTTCTATATTTGTACATAAACGAAATACGCACATAACACTGAATGCAGAAATTAACGGTTTGTGACAATTACATTATATTGAAAACTAGATTACGCCCATCGGCTTCGCCTACATAAGATCTTCTTTACCTTCTTAACGCGGAATTTCCAAAACTCCCCTCTTAATGCTCCCCTACATACATACCAACATTCAGCTTCTTACGCTCAGTAGTTTCGACTGTGCGTGGTCTGCCAGCCAGTATTGATACTGATTGATAAAAGTGATGATGATTGAAAAAAAATATATTTATTTTATCCATTTGACGTTAAATACGCATGACATACCGATTCTGTGTTGTCTTTATCTCTTATAGTTGCGAATCATATAGTATATGTTTCGCCATTTAACTAATAAGTATTAGTTAAATGGCAGATAGCAATATCATACCTATATAATCATTTTGGATTATTGTTTTTTTAAATATATTAACCAATAATAATTTAAAATTTAGGAATAAATCAGTATTAGCTTAATTAGAAGTGTGGTCAGTTTAATAATGAGAAATATAACATTAACATTGCCATACAATATTATAATGTGAAACGATTCAATTTAACATTCGTCAATTTTAATTATGCAAAACGGCTGTTGGAATTAGTATATTGATTTAATCAATTTAGAATAATATCTTGATTTCGCCAATTCTTTTTTATGAACAAAATTTGAAATGAATTGATATCCGAATAAATCCACCAGTACTGTTAACAGCTTAAATAGGCATATAATATTGTGTTTTTCGCAAGCATATAAATATAGAATAAGCTAATACAACGAATACAATTGACAACAACGGAATACTTAATTAGCAATTAAACCGTTATTTTATTTTACGTAACATAGCTCTAGTTACTATGGAAATTATCTATGTTATCAATGTAACCTACAGTTAGTTTTAAAATAAACATAGATAGCTACAAGACTAACAAACAAATTAGCTTTCCCACAGAACAAGCCATTGCCCAATTCTATGCTAAAAAGGTATTTTTTTCTCTCTGTGGAAATGCATTTACACGGACTAATACATTTGACTCGACGGCTGTAGTGCAAGGCCGTAATACCCACTAAAACCACAGCGCCAGGGAGTCGCGTTAGCATTCTATGCTGGCTCCTCGGCAGATAGCCCAAAGGCCACAACCTCCTCGGCGGCGGATGAAGGTGTTGGGCTCCGCCGCCAACACACCCAGCGGCCGCAGAGGATAGGGAGGACGGCAACCTGACAACACCGCATCTCTTCTTCCTCTGCGGCCCCAGCGCAACGCATTGAATGGTGCGTGCGCCCCCATTTGGTCGCAGGAGATAGGGCGCGCGGCAACGCAACACCGACACGCTCTCCTCCTGCGACCGCACCCGACTGCGAGGGATAGGCAGAACTTTCCCCCGCCCCCGCACCTTTGGACGCATCTTGCGCAGGCCCTCTCCAAGCCCACGCGGAGCGTCCACTCCCGGGATCTCTCTTAGCTTCACCGCGGGTGTCCAAGCCATGGTTTCTGAGCCCCTCCACCACGACAAGGTGGAGATCCCACGGGGGGAAAGGCAGCGACAGCCTGGTGGAGATTCAAACAGACTGCCATGCAGAAGGTAGCGGATTCGAATTCACGGCGCGCACCACTATTTGCGGACAATATTTGCAAATAATTATGCGACGTAGACCCGTTACATAAAAATATTACCGACCTTCCTTAATTTTTTTATACGTAATATTCAACATCTGCAAGATCAGCATTATTAAAATTGGCATAGCTCACTAATGTGCATGCATTACAGCTAAATTCGGTGGTATGACAATACAATACACTTTCACTGTCCGACCGCCAGACACAATATAAATTCAATTGTCCTGAGCCACATGTGGTTCATGGGACTGGGAATGTGTTAAAGCACGTTAAAGCGCACGCGCATATTGCACTATGCACGTGAATAAATCCGTGACACATTAGACGTGGATATTTTTAAATCCTTAAGTTATTAAACAGGATTATTATAAGAATAGTATCATGATAGGTAATAAATATAATAAAATACAATGTTTATGAGATTGACATATCCACGGTTGAAGCGTAACTCCATAATCTTATAATAACTGTCATTTTAAATCAATCAGAATGACATGGCTGGATTTGACGAGTTTTGTTTTTTTATACTATCACACCTGCTCAATTTGTTATCTCAAATGTTGTTATTAAATTGTATGTTTATAAATCGGAAATTGTTTGGATTATATTGGAAATATTTTAAGTTGTTGCTGCAGCTACGGTGATATCAGATGATTATGTGTTTTTGTTGTTTTAGGTGTGACATCCAAGTGGTTTTGGAGATGTAGTGGCGTAATATGTTTTGCTTCAATCAATGTGCACGACAGTTAAGCGATTGATTATATTTAGATACTACGAAAAAAATCTTGTACTTGGTTGCTTAAATTATTTTTAGTTTATCACTGTGACTACAATCCTATTTGACTATAAGCTGTGGGTATTATACGGCGTTTCCTTATAAGCGTGCTTTACGCCTATTAAGAAAGCTTATCTGCAGTTGCTCATATTATGCTTAAAAGGTAAGTGAAATTAAGCGTTGTCTCTTATAGAGCTTATTCATGATGAATTTGTCTGGGCGAAAGATACCAATATGGAGCAGTCGAATTACTATTACTAACTCCCATTTAATACGATGCCATTGTGAGTACAGGCGAACAACTTCCGCGAGAATCGCTCAGCAAGACATCGTCGCTTCCAGTGCTACTTTACACGCACATTGACACTCGTATACAAAACATGTTTCTAGTGTGCTTCGACTCTATGAGCGAGCCAAGGGATTTTTTTTCAAACTGGTCCACCGCCGACTTGTTTGATTGTACATTAAGCTTACGTAAATTTATCCAAAAGAAGATCGGCTGCTTACAATTTGTTATTTAGAAAATACTGATTTGTGCTAATAATGTGACGACACCGTTATTTTTTGTCTTTACATCGCAAATAACACTTATGAATGTCAAAACAGATTTCAAACTTATTTTCGTATGAGAAGAACCTGGAACGATCTCACTTACAACTTAGTACATTCTAACACAAAGTCGTGAACATTAATTAGCTAAGAGCATTTTAACGCGGACAAAAAATAGAACTCTAGACTGCAGTACCAAACAATAATGTAACTTAACGCTGTTGGTATGTAAAGACGCGGTCAGGCTTTAATGTAAAAAAAGTCTACCTGCCTTCGGAACACCTTCCAAGAATGTAAAATTGTAAAGTCAAATAAGTGAGTTTGTTCTACCGGCCGCGCCGACCAACTCAATATTGTATTATTTCTATTTATCACTTTAAATTGCCCCTACTTAGTACACTTATGAATTTGTACGTATTTCATATGCTCACTTGCTTTTTAAGGAGAAAGCGTGTAAGGTGCGTCTATATTTATTTTATTATTCCGATTATGTTGTAAGATTGCTGGATTTTTGGATATATTTTGGGATATCAAATTTACGATTTTAATTAGAACTGCATTTTTTATAAAATTTACTAATTTTTATATAAGTCATCGATTGGTTTGGACGAATGGCCAGTTTTAGTTTTTAAATAATGTACGTTGAAGACACATATGTAGAGCTTTGCGTCAATTCCGGTTATAATTCTTATCTAGTATATAAAAGTGTTTTTTTTAATAATCAATTTTGTGGTGCCTATCTATCAAAACAGTTATAAGCAAAAGTTAAATCAGTGAATTATTGCAACACAAATACGAACTTGTCACGAAATTCCCAGAAATGTGAAGAACGTCATTCTCTATTAAAACGTACTCGCACCAATAAAATTGCCCAAGGTCCCTTTGTACCACTTTATTTCGAAGTCCATTATTAGTAGGTACAACAAACCCGCTCCAAAGAGGAACCGCTATAAGTTATTCAGTGTGAATTGACCACCTTTAAAACTTAATTCGCAAACAAAACCTCAATGGATATTTTCTTATCCGGTCTCCATTCATTGGATGCTAAGGTTTAAACCCCGTGGTCACGAAGCGATTTTACTGTAAATCGATCAGTAGGGTACTGGTCATTTGGTACGGAGATAGGGTAATTTGTGCAGACAATTTTGGACTCTAAGAGACGTGTCGACTGATTGAGAGCGATGTTGATACGTGAGTAGGGGCTTTTTGCCGGGATACTCGTGCGAACGTGTTATATGACGTCATTGACGCTAATCCCTCGCAAGTGGACACGTTTGCGACTAACAAAGCGTCCTAAAGGATTTGTACGTGATGTGTGAAAAAAAGGCTTAACGGTAGATGCGGTATGGACCGCCTACTTTGAATAGTGGGACTGTCACACGAACGCTTTTATAGATTGATTGTGCGTAAATTATGGTCATTCAATACGGTTTCGTAATTTGTAATGGTGTTTTTGTAAAGAGAACTATATTTTTTTTACTTCTAATACATATACAGTGGTCCAGTGACTGCCTCCGTGGTCCAGTGGATAGCGTATGCGACTGCTGATCGGAGGTCGCGGGTTCGATTCTCGGGTCGGGCAAAAGTGTTATTGGGTTTTTCCGAATTCTCAGTAGCAGCCCGGAGTCTGGTGATGTGCTCGGTAAAGGCAATAGGCTCGCCCCCTATTACTAAAAAAATCATGGCGAAATGTGGGTGTAATTTTACACCTCTGCCTACCCCTTCGGCGAATACAGGCGTGAGTCTATAAAAAAAATATAAATAATACATATACAATATACATAGGTACATATTATAAAATGAAATACCCTTTTTGACCTAAATGGTAAAATGGTACGTTTCAACTATTAGCTAATGGAAGCTTTAGGTTCATAGTTAACGCGAAGTCCAGTTATTTCTGTTTTTCATATAAGCAGGTAATATAAATATTATATAAGTAGTGTAGGCCATTATTGACAGGTGACAAGACTACGCAATATAATATGCGAAACTTCTTTAAGCTCATTTCATTTTATGTAAGCTCACTATGTTTCATACAATTTATTTGCAGTTTAAATTACGGTCGCAGAATATATTTAGTGAGAATAGTTATGCTATGAGATTAGTAGACCTAAGAGAGAGAGTGCAGTTCCTTTGGCAAGTATCGTCAGGCACAAAGAACTTGCAATTAGTAGCGAGTACCTATAGGTACTCGCTACTAATTGAAAGACTAATTTGATTGCACGGTTGGCGTAGTGGTTTAAGCAGCCGCCTCACCGCTTGACACTGCGCCGAAGTGTTGTGGGTTCGATCCCCACACGAGACAACACTTTGTGTGATTCATATATTGTTGATTCGAGTCTGGGTGTTCATTATGTCCGTTAGTTGTATGTCTGTAAAGTTCCCCGCGACACAGGATTTAGTCCTAATGCGGGAGTTGTCCTTTAAAAAAAAAAGGTAGGCTTGCAACTAAGTATTAGGGATATCTGACCGAATGAAGCTGACAGGCATTGATTGACTTATTTGGGATTGATATATTTATATTTGCTGGCCAAAAACCCTAAATTAAAAAAATCTGATAAAAAGAAAAGCTGACTTACCATTGACCGCAATTCGTAGTATTTATCGCTGCGTATTTTCCTAAGAATATATGTAGATAATAAGTATACGTTATTATTATTTCTAAAGGTACTTTCACAATTTATTACAAATGTTATTGATACTGCTTACCATAAACATAAAAATATCGTGTACACTCTGGTAATGACTAATTATTGGTAAATCTGTCATTCGTAATATTTATAAAGCTTGAGTTGCATCATCAGCCCTTTATACCTATTGTCCCACTGCTGGGCACGGGCCTCATCTCACTATGAAAAGGGTAAGGCCAAAATCCACCACGCTGGCCAAGTGCGGGTTGGCAGACTTCACATGTCTTTCGAGAACATTATGGAGAACTCTCAGACATGCAGATTTCCTCGCGATGTTTTCCTTCAGCGATAAGCAAGCGATAATTACCAATTTAATACGCACTTCGAAAAGTCATTGGTGCGTGCCGTGGATTCGAACCTGAGACCCTCTGCGTAGCAGTCCGTCGGTCTGTCCACTCGGCTAAAGCTGCTTGCTAAAGCTTGCGGCTAAAGCTTGAGTAACAAATACATTTTGTACAGAGTAAAGCTTGTTAACTGTCGTTTTCATGTCACCTGTGGTGGTTGGATGGTTTGATTTTTCAGCCGTCGGTCGCATAAGAAAAATCACTCCAAAGTAGCAAAATATAATGCCTAATTACCACAGAAGGTAATTACTTAAAATTGAAATTTGTGTCCATAATCAATTCATTACAAAACTGTTGCTTAATTTTATTATATTTTTCCTTTTAAATATTGTCGGTTCTCAGAAACTGAACTAGTTAAAATGCTACGCTAAAGAATTCAATAGGAATACCTATCTATAGCATGACGTAACATGACAGATCTTATCACATACGTAATCCCGTTTCAAAGTTTTGACTTCGAAATTTAAAATCGTAAACATTTTATTGGCTCATCAATATTTTATTCATAGTGTGGCGTCGCGTACGGGCGTGACTAACAAATCAGTTTTAGCGTTTAGTTTATATTAACAAAATAATGGCGGCCCTTTTGATGAAAACAACCACTGAAATGGATCCCATCACTCTGTTATTCATATTCTAAAAGGTATTCATTTGATTTAAATAATCTGTTAAGAGTTGATACTCGAATCTTTGTCGGTGACCTGTTTTTGTACGGTTCAAAAATGACAATTAATTTTCGGTCATTTTAGAGAGGTGTAAATTTTAATTTGTCAGTTATGTGTTATGTTATGTTAAAAACAAGTAGAAAATATTTACTTAATAAACGAATTCATAACACAAATTGATTATTATTTAATTCAATCTAGTTTCATAAATGTACTAGTTATGTTATGGAATTGGTAAGAATAAGGTATTTACACCTTAAATTTTATTTATTTATTTTGAACTTACAACTATCCTTACAGGTAAACCCAATTCGATAATGCGCTATATCTTAATTTTATACATAAAAAATAGATATAAAACTTAACTAACTTAAAGAAACAAAAATAGAACTAAATTAAAAAAAAATACAAAAGTACAATTTTTTTTTAACTTATAACTAGGTACTTACAATAATAAAAACAAAAGTAGGACAGTGTGTAAATAGTAATTTTTGTCAATTCACTCTTGTGACAGCAAAATATGTCAAAATTTTTGCTTATCATATTAATTACCTTGGACCTGAATATGGGACACTTTGCCATTAAGTTCCTGGCGTTTGGCACAACTAACTATCTTTGTTTATGTGATTTAGAGCCGTTTGACAAAACTTTTACGATGTTTATAATTCGATATGTGTGGTTTTACTATTTCATCTCTCCAGAATGCTGCACTGATAATGCCAGTTATATATGCTCCAGAAAGTTATGGCGTAGATGAGAATTACTTGTGATTGTGCTTATACTGAAAGGGATATGAGTTTTATTTATGACCATCATCATAATAACAGTATCGTTGTTTTTATTTGCTCAACAAAAGAAAGCTATTGTTGTAATATTTTTTATCTGTACTATTTCCATAGACGAAAAAATGTGTGACGCAAGCAATTCGAAATAAAGGGCTAAGAATGTCACACTGTCTTTTCTTTAAATGTTGAAACATTAGATAAACCTACCAAAGTATTTATCTTTTTTTTTTATAGACTCGCGCCTGAATCCCCAAAGGGGTAGGCAGAGGTGTAATATTACACCCACATTTCACCATGAAGTTTTAGGTCCCACGTAATAGGGGGCGAGCCTATTGCCATACCGGGCACATTACCAGACTCCGTGCTGCTACTGAGAATTTCCTCACGGAAAAACCCAATAACACTTTGCCCGACCCAGGAATCGAAGCGAAAGGGGCTACAAAAATGTATTCTAATTGGCCGGTTCAAATTTGCGGTACGTCATAATTCGTAACTAGTGTTGGGATTCGTCTTATTGTATAAGTCTAACGTGTTGTCAAGAAAGTGTTCGCCTTACGTCTGCCGTCTAGTAGGCTGGATTGTCGTTGGGTTAAGAGCACGGGAAGCAGTTAGATACGCGGCTCAAGGTCGATCTGTGTGGAGGAACTTTGGGGAGGCTTAACTCCTGCAGTGGACGTCTCTAGATGATGATGTGATGATTAAGCGTATGATTACTATCATTGCATACACAACCAAAGTAAATTCTCATACATTTTAAAAATAAACTAGCTATACTGTCACTGAATTTGCTTTTATATGAATATCAAGATGTTGCAAAATAATGCAAAATAAAAAAATGCATCTATTCCTTTCAAAATTTACTTAAAATGTTCTAAGCATTTCGCCTACATATGGTAAACATGAACGCGTACGAAAACACTAACAGTATATTAACCCTAAAATAGACAAGACCATTGTTTTCTTAATACACGTGTCATTAGTATAAATTTGGTCCAAAATAGCTGAGGAGGGAAGGGGTGGGGAGTTTCGCAGTCAATGGAAAGTGTGTCGGCACCCGAGTCTCCGCGACGCCATGGAACGCGCGTTTACTTATATACAGCGTGTTTTAAGTAGAACGTTTTGGTTTCACGTCGTTTTCTTCAAAAGTTTGTAAGCGAGACTGTATGCATCGTGGCGTAAAGGATTTTCGCCCTTTGGTGTGTAATGGAAATTAAGGAACGTAGATGTTTAAAGGAACTCCGTTGCTTTTTGGGTATTTTCTCTGGGCTGTATCTATTACTGCACTGACTCTGACATAATTATACAGTGCTGGTTAAAATAAAAAAAAATATGCGATATATATGATACAGAGTATTAATATTGCGTCTTATAAGGACCTATTCTAAACAGCTATATTTGTTATCATCAAAAGAAATATAGGTAGCGCTAGCAACGACTAAACTAAAAACAATTTGGTATAGTCCTTACTTATATTCTTATTTTTCCAAAACTCAAACATTGCTACTGCTACCAGCAATACCTAAATAACTCAAGAACAACCGCAAACTCAGAAGATAGATTTGACATTTATTTTATACCATCCGTATCTTATGGATTTAAAACCAAACTTAGACAGTTAGAGCATTGTCCAACGAACCAACGGAGAAAAACAAACACGATGTAGACAAGTTTCTGAAACACCCACGCGGTTTCAGCGCGTAGGCGAAGACGGGGCAAATATATTCGTAGTGTATTAATACAGCTTAGTCATTGGATGTGCCCGAAGGCGGGAGAGGCGCCGGCTGGCCTCGTGACATCACAACCATGTTACATCAGCAGGACACGTTTAACCGCTTCAATAGATGATCTATTCATGGATCCAACTGCACGGTTGGCGTAGTGACTCAAGCGGTCGCCTTGCTGCTTAACACTGCACCGAATGTTGTGGGTTCGAATCCCACACGAGACAACATTTTGTGTGATCCATAAATGTCCGTTGGTTGTATGTTTGTTAAGTCCCTCGCTACACAGGATTTGTTCAGAGTGTTGTTCCGGGAGAAGTTTAAAAAAAAAAGAGATTTGCCTACGAGATATACATACTTGACATAAATAAGCTCCATACAAAATGTGTCAAATGTGTAGCTGTAATGGCACGAATAGATGAAATATTAGGACCAGCCATAAGTTACGACGGTGAAGATATCGTCTGTTTACGTAGTAATAGCTATTTATAAGTTGTAGTATTGTCAAACGTCATGTAATCCACTGTATAGTTGCGCCAGTATTATTATAGTTTATCGAGATCCAATAGTGATACGTTCCTTATAAATTGTGGACACCAATATTGCTGTGTAACTGACAAAGATAAAGATAAAGATAAAGATAAAGATAAAGATAAAGATCTATTTATTGCACAACTGTGTACATAGGCAGATATTACAGTTTTAAAAAATAAGGTTTCAACAGTCTACCCCTGTCGGGTATGCAATATAAGTACATAAAACATAAAAATAAAAGTAACTTTAACGAAATTACAAGATTCAAAATTACAAATATAAAATTACATAATGTGTTACGAATGGTTTTTACCAAAAAACTCGTGCATATTATAAAATACATTTTCAAACAACCATTTTTTTAAATGAGTTTTAAACAATTTGTCATTCAATTCTTTAATAAATACAGGTAAATGGTTATATACACGAATGGCAGTTACATGGGCACTTTTATAATATATGGTATTTCTGATTGTAGGTAAATTAATATTATATTTATATATGCTACGTATATTCTTCTTTAAATTAGATTTGAGATTAAAATAATTCATATTGTTTCTTATAAATAAGCACAGTTCGAATATATAAATACTGCAAAGAGTGAGAAACTTTTTCTCTTTGAATACATCTCTGAGTGTTTCCGTTGTATGCATATTGTATATAGTCCGTAAACATTTCTTTTGCAGAATGAAAGTGGATTGTACATTTGTGGAATTACCCCAAAAAATTACACCATATGTTAATAGTGGATAAACATTACCAAAGTAGGCGTTTCTAGTCACATCTATATTAGTAGTTTCTGCAAGGATTGACAAGGCATAACATGCACTTGAAATTTTCTTATTAATTTTATCAATATGCGCTTTCCAATTTAGGTGTTGGTCTACAGTAACTCCTAAGAAGTTTGTGTTTTCAACGTTTTCAATAATATTGTTGGAGCAGGATATAGTTAATCTAGCCGGATTACTTTGATAATTTCTGAACTGTATTAATTTAGTTTTTGTTACATTTACATTTAAGTTAATTGACTCTAACCAATCTGTTACAGTTTTTAGCGTGTCGTTTAATTCATCTTCGTAACTAGTACAATTTTTATTATTATTTGAAATGAAAATAGTGGCATCATCAGCATACATTACACACAAGTGGTCTATTATGTTCGGGAGTTCGTTAACGTAAATAAGAAACAGTAGGGGCCCCAAAATGCTACCCTGGGGTATACCTATTTGAACTTGTTCGAAGTCGGATTTGACTGTTTCCATCGTTTTACTGCTTTTATTATACACCATTATCATGGTTGCCTGCACTCTGTTGTGTAAATAATTTTCTAATAATTTGAGTGCTATTCCTCTTATTCCTATTCTATCAAGAGTGTTTAAAAGAATATCATATTTTACACAGTCAAACGCTTTCGACATATCTATAAATATTGCAGCACATTGCTTTTTAAAATTTATATCCTCCCATATAGAATTGAACAATTTATAAATTGCTAAAGACGTTGTTTTTCCTTTTTGAAAACCAAATTGGTTTTCATTTAAAATATTGTTTGAATTTAAAAAATATGTTAATCTACTGTATATAACTTTTTCAAAAACTTTAGAGAAACATGGCAGCAGTGCGATCGGTCTGTAATTATTTATGTCATGCCGTGAACCTTTTTTATACAGAGGTTTGATAATGGCTTTTTTTAAATTATCAGGAAATATACCTGTTTCTAACATTAAATTTAATATAAATACAAGTGGGTTGACTATATATTGAATGCTCACTTTGATGAGATTTATAGGGATATTATCATGTCCGTAGCTAGCTTTATTTTTTAACATATTTACAATTTTTGTCACCTCGTAATCATCTGTAGGTCTTAGAAAAATACTATTTGGATTATTTTTTGGTAACGATTTTTGTGCAGTAGTCAGTGTATGGTTGATATTTTGTGTGGTATACACATGGTTGAATATTTTTACGATCTCATTAGGCTCACTTATGACCATATCATTCTTAACTATATAATCTAAGGTAGGTTGAATAGTATTAGTTGTCTGAGTTTGTTGTTTGATTAATGACCAAATTGCCTTAGACTTATTGTCACTTATTGATATGTATCTAGCATTACTATTCTGTTTAGCTTGTTTAATTACATGTTTCATGATTTTACAGTATTGATTATATCTTGATTTAAATACCTGACACTGTCTTTTTTTTGTTTGTAAATGCATTGACCTTTTATTTTTACTGGATACGATAATGCCCTTTGTTTTCCATGATTTGTCGTTTTTATATTGAATTTTTGTTCTTTGAATAGGTACACACAGATTAAAGATTAAGTCAAACAATTCTATAAATTGATCATATGCTGCATTTACGTCTGTTTGGAGATACACATTGGAAAAGCTAATTTGCGAGATGTATTTAATAAAAACAGCAATGTGATCGTTTATCTTACGTTGCATTTTATACCAGTATTTTTCACGGAAACTCAGACTGCATGGCAATATTATTACTTGAGCAGTGTGGTCAGATATGCCTAAGTCCCATATTTCTGTCTTATAATTATGATAGTTTGTAATTATGTTGTCTATACATGTTGCAGAATGTGATGTAATTCTTGTTGGCTGCTTAATTGCTAAGTGTAAATTATATAGTTTTAGAGTATTCACGAACAAGGTACTATTTCTGTTGCAAATAAGTGTGTCAATATTATAATCTCCAAGGATAAAAATTTTTCTATTCATTGCTCTTGACCTAATAGTAAGTTTAAATAACAGTAACTCTAATTTATTAAGAAAAATATTAATATTACTATTTGGCGTTCTGTAAATACACAAGATATACCAATTAGTTTCGGGAATTACTATACCGCAACACTCAAAATGAAGTTCAACTGATATGTCAGCCAACCAGTTAATTTTTTTGAAGTTTATGGATTTATTTACATATATGCACACTGTGACGACACTGTGTTTCTTGAAGATCATTACCGATACCGAAATGGCTTCTTGTAATGTCACTTTCATGTAACTTGCGTCATCTACACCATTCTTAGTGAGAGAGTCTTCTTTTCTAATCTGCCTGTATTACCAAGTCTTTTAAATGAAATCTACTGAAACTACTGCGGAAATTATTATAATTGAGTCAATGTTGTAAACTCTTTTTTAAAGTGTTCGCGTGTTGTGTGTTAAGGGAACCGATTTATTATTCTTTCATAAAAGATAGAAATCTAAAGGATTTTTTAAAGCAAGGCTGGGTTTGAGGCTAGTTGTCGTAGACACGATGAGAAAATACGAAAAATAAAAAAAAATATTATAATATTCTACCACATACACACATCACCATCTAGTCCCAAACTAAGCAGAGCTTGTACTATGGGTACTAGATATCTAATGGAAAAAGGAAAATGTTCATGGGAGACACCTGTTCTTAATTCTTGAACTCCTACGATCATTTCAGTATCAAATACTTGGTAAACATTAAACAAATGTTCTACTTTTGAATTTATTGATTTTTGCTATTCAGAGGTGATGAGCCTGAGGCTCTTATGGTATTCAACCAATTCATAATCAAATAAGGCCCTGAATTAAACAACTACTCATACTTGTATTAAAACTAATTCATACGTGGGAGGCGCTACTGACAAGCACGTAGCTAATAAAGTTTGACATGACCTCAACAAAACACAAACATTGTCAGCACCGGGGCGACCATTACGACGTACAATATTTTTGAGTGATTTATCATGATTGGTAGTACGTACGTACGGATCGTAAATGTTTGTATGTTATTAATGAAATCATCTCGTTGATATTTTATGTACAATAAACATTTTATTGTCTGTTTTTGCGTGTTGCGCGTACGTTAGTTACTTAATAAACTGTGAACAGTGAACGCTGTTGTGGATTTATATATTAATTTCCTTCTGGATAAACCTGTCTTAGGTTAATGTGAGTAATTGGATGTCCGTAATATACCTTTTTTAGGTCACACGCAAAAATTAAAGCTTGTCCGCATTTGTACATTTATATTCCAAATTAATAAAGTTACAAGCGATTCATATTATTAGTCATAGTATTAGACTGCCTCCGTGGTCCAGTGGATAGCGTATGCGACTGCTGATCGGAGGTCCCGGGTTCGATTCCCAGGTCGGGCAAAAGTGTTACTGGGTTTTTCCGAATTCTCAGTAGCAGCCCGGAGTCTGGTGATGTGCCCGGTAACGGCAATAGGCTCGCCCCCTATTACGTGGGACCTAAAAATTCATGGCGAAGTGTGGGTGTAATATTTACACCTCTGCCTACCCCTTCGGGGATAAAGGCGTGAGTCTATAAATAAAAATAAATTATTAGTCATTAATATTATCTTTATATATCACTGCCAAAAATATCCTTCAATAAAACCAAAAAGCCGCACGATACTACCCACTTCTTTTACAAAACACTTCATAAACTGTCGGAACAACCCTACAACATTAAATAGCTCAGAACTGCCAATATCCGGGATGGCTCATCGACCATAACGTTCCATCAAACGATATGTAGGCCATTGTTAATATTGCCTCTTGTGCCCAGAAGTAGTTCATTACATTATTTTCGTCACCCTTAACCTTTCGAAGATTGTGTGGAACAGACGTGGCTACCGCCGGAACATTTGGCTGTTAGCCAGTATGCTTACTTACTACGATACAATATTTTGAATCAACTGTACTCATTTTTAGCTTCTATCTGAACATCGACGAATAAATGGTACGGGGGAAACCTGAAATTGTTTTGTAATCTCGTGTTTTCGGCTTTCTAGAGTACCGTGCATTCAGGTATGCTTAAGTAGCGGCTACAATACATTAATTTGTATGCTTGCGCACTCTTCTGCTATTTTAATTGGCATAGCTTTTTCACCTGCCTCCGTGGTCCAGTGGATAGCGTATGCGACTACGGCAATAGGCTCGCTCCCTATTACGTGGGACATAAAAAATCATGGCGAAATATGGGTGTAATAATACACCTCTGCGTCACAGAATAGATAGTAGGTACTTATCTGCGTGTAACAGGCGTGAGACTGTAAATAAATAATAATAAAAAAGCTTTTTTTAGTTTAAGCGAAACACACATTGCTGTTCCACTAATTAATGAATGAATGTCTGAAAATACTCATGAGGTTATACTAATATATTTAGAAGAAATCATTTTCTACACGTTGTGACCGATTAAGAATGCATATTTTACACATGAAGCAAATAGCATCTTTACCAGAAGACGGAAAGCTCGCTACTCGTATCAAAGCCAATACCAACCCATCCTTGCCAGCGTGATACAGTAGGCCAAATTCTCCTACTGACTCACAATGCTATTAATATAATATTCTACCACATACACACCACACCATCTAGTCCCAAACTAAGCAGAGCTTGTACTATGGGTACTAGACAATGGATAGACATACATAATACTTTTTTTTGTAAATACATACATATTATACATAGAAACACCCAGACCTAGACAAACATTCATGTTCATGCACACAAATTTTGACTTGAGCGGGAATCAAACCCGCGACCATCGATGTAGCAGTCGCTTACACTCCCGCTGCGCCAACCGATCGTCATGCCAGCAACTGACTGCGAAAGGCTGTATGATGATCGATGAAAGAGAAAGAAGTTTTCTTTATATGGGATATTGGTCGATATTATTAAGCTGCTAAAGTGGTCCTTGCCGAGTGGTACAGAACACCCGGTACACCAGTAACCAAATATCAAATTAATATTTCGCAGTGACTTCGTAAGCTTATTTAAAAGCCCCCTAAAGATAAGCCTCTTAAACGGTTTTGGCCGTGTGGCAGGGAACTAAAAGAATCATACAAACTAATTTAGCGGGTCTTAATCGCGTTAACTTAACTTATTTAAGGTATAAATAACCTATTTGTTTCCGACGTTTCGCTCGTCTTGCACAGAGCGTGGTCGCAGAGAGCTCAGTGCCGTCTTGTGGAAGTGCGAGTTTCGGCACCTACCCTCACTTGGTCTTTATTTAAGTTCGCAATGTCGGTACTCCGACAAACTACACTAAAACAAGTAAAAGAATGCTTAAAATCGAAGCAGGTAATCCATATATTGTGCTGAAATAATTTTAGTATTTTCGTATAACACTATCTAACTATACCTCGGCCTACACCTCGTGATTATTCTGTCTTCTGCTTCCCTATCTACTGTCCTGCTGGGGGTAAGCATATTCTAGTTGTCTGCGTGCCTATATGTTCTGTCTGTAGTATCTGTGTCTCCTAAGCATAACAGCCGATCTAGAGTTAACATGTTCAAAAAATGTTAGAGCGTAACATGTTCAAAAGACATCTATACAACTATTTGGTAAACCAATGTTACTACCTCAGTTAATGTTTCTTTAACAGAAAATGATATATGACAATTGTAGCTTTTTTTTAATCTCACCGGCGACCCTACGAGCAGCTAAGCTAAGAGCAGCAGGAGTCTACATTCCAGCCTTCAGGTCAGTGCTTACCTAGTTCGGTCATACTGTATGTAAGCGGTAGTGAGACGTAATAAAAAACCTGTTCAGTCTAGCAGTGTTTTCAACGAACATCGACAATCCTACCTGAGACCCCGTCTCATATAACTGACGGCAAGCTACTTTAATCTTGGTATGCGTTGATCTAGGTTTATTCAAAATTTTATATTATTTTCGAATTGAAAACGTACCTAATGGTGACAAACAGCTGCGTATAGTGGGAATGGAAGACAGGATATGAAGTTCCCAGTTTTCTCATTCAGCTAGAAAAAAATCTGCATGTATATTCTTTCACAGAATTATTAAAAAGACTTTGAGTACAAGCAAGGAGTAGAGCATCGTAGCAACCGAGGACCCGTCTACATGCCAAGTCGCAATTTATTTATTATTGAGAAAAAGTAAAATATTTAGTTGAATTATGAAACCGCTACTTCAAAGCTACCACAATTTCCATTAGGGTATGAATCTGAGCACTTTTAAATAGTCTCCAAATATTCTAGTTTAGTCGATTCTGCAATGTAAAAGAAAATTTGACCCAGTTTAAAAAATACTGCTGTATTTCTTACAAAGTTAAAAATACTGAATCTGTGTTCTACCTGACCGGTTTAACTGCAAATTGCATGCACTAAAATTGCTATCTAGAGGTCATACGAAATTTAATCTGAACTCTAACATTTGAATGTATTTTTCTCACCCACGTATTTGGTTCTTGGCATCTTGCCAGACGTCTTGACGTAGGCATTTCTTTGACTACTCATTCATAGTTTGCTTTTGCCCTGTTTTGGGACTAGCTCATTACTTGCCTTAATTTAAGCGTCTACGTAGTTACAGACTAGACAGTCGAATGACGTCTTATTTAGGTTTCGGATACCAGTTTAAAAAAATATGATTATATGGTGGTTGGTGGCTCCATAGCTACCAACCACCAAATTTAAAAGCAGGTTCCATATTTTAAGTTACCATTAACTTAAAATATGGAACCTGCTTTTAAATTTGGATTCATTCTGCTTTGGTTATGACACGTATTTGTAGCTGTAATGGCAAAATTAAAAGATATAGTACTTTTGTTACTTCTTCATGTATTTAATTATACGAGATACTAAAGTGGAAAATGTAACTTTTTCAGGCGATTAAAAATTGTTACACTTTTCCTAACATTTATCGTGTTATCAAGAACAAAGCGTGTTCTAATATAATTATGTTAAATTATTTGAATTTTAACTGCTAAACATGTAGGTACCTAAGCGAAAAAAATCCTAATATAAATAGGTGCGGGCCATGACACCCCATATCTACCCCTTTCTTAGTAAAGATAGGTAAATCCAATTTGGTTGCATTTAAATTGATAATATAATTTTGCACACAATCTGTTTACGTAGACAATATTCACAAATGAATGCAATTTATTAAACGTAGTGTGAATACCAAACAGTTTACTCCGAAACACACATTATTCGAAACCTTATTTTTGCGACGAATTTAACTAGGTAGCTAAAATTCTGCACAATACACCAGCCAAGATTTAATTAAAAGATTTCCAATGAAATTTACATTGGAGAGAGGCTATTTAACGAAAATACATTGAAATCAGGTTGTAGAATTGTATGAGACCTAGTTAGTAAATGAAGCGGGCTGCGGGCTCATCGGGTGAGAATTCAATTTATGCCGCTTGTGGGCCAGAATTGTATCGCATATATTTTATTGGAACGCTCTCTATTAATTTACGAAAATGCTGACGCTATTTTTTCCTGCTTTCGTTTCATTGTGTTTTAAAAAGTAATGTTTTTGATTTTTATTTTATTTGGTCTTTCGCGTATTGAATGTGTTTATTATACTGTAGATATGAGAAAATGCGATACTTTTGTAAAGAGCATACGATGTAGCTTGGCCAATACTATTTAAAATAAGGCACATGTGGATTTACGATTATTCGGATTATTTATTTATTTATAGACTCACGCCTGTATCCCCGAAGGAGTAGGCCGAGGTGTAATATTACACCCACATTTCGCCATGATTTTTTAGGTCCCACGTATGACGTATTAGTGGGCGAGCCTATTGCCGTGCCGGGCACATTACCAGACTCCGAGCTGCTACTGAGAATTGCCTAACGGAAACAACCAATAACATTTTGCCCGACCCGGGAATCGAACCCGAGACCTCCCAATCCCACGCGCACATTTATGCCGCGAAACCAATGAGGCAGTCGTTGATTTATTCATTATTCGGATATTAGGAACTATTATGTAAAAGGGGATCCTGCCGTTTTGCCGAAAAGATTTTGACAAAATTTCATTACCCAAACAAATTTTAGCAACCTTGTTTATACCATTGCAATATTTCAAATGATTTTAGTACGCATATTTTTATTTGGTCAAATTTTTTCTTGGCAAAATATTACCAAGTATTATGTCATTATGGCATTTGGTCTTTAATCAAATGATTTATCACAGCAAACAATCTTCAGACAATAAACGTTTGGTGATTTTAGTTTATTTATGGAAGTAGTTAGAGTAGGTTAATTATTAAAAAAATGGTAAGGTAAGGTTAGGTTAGGTTAGAACTGCGACCTCCTACGCACGAGCCGAGCCAGCGAAGCGAGCGGTGCCGCGGTAGCGGCCGGCGAGCGCCAGAAACGGCTTGCATTAATATAAAAAAGAGGTTTTATTTTAGTAGGTTACCCGGAACTGAACTATTTAGATTAGGATAATTATTGATTTTGCCTAAAAACTGTTATTCCAACTGAAATATTTGACTAAATAAAGAATGTTAAAAATACTAGTTGGTAAACAAGTTATAGTAACAAGTTATAGTTTAAACGTTCATTTCCCAAACATTAGGTTTGCGTTACAATGTTTTGTGAATAGATTTTTTGCTAAGTAATAATTATGAAATGAAATTACGCGAAAAATTTTTTGGGAAGTGAAAATTTGTCAAATTCCTTTCGGTCAAACAAGGACAGAAAATAATTGGTATGATTTACTTTTTTAGAAATATAGGTACATTATGTTTACTACATAACTTTAGGAGACAATATAAATGCCTCTATTTCAATTACACGACGAAATAACTTATTCTTCAATAAAGTAGAGAGAAACATTCAAAAAACAAGACCTGTTTGTTGTGCCGTCTCCCATTCGGAAAGTTTGATTATTACGTTCCCACAGAGAGACCTATAAAAAGAGTTCGAAAACAATGTCGGAAAATAATCCTAGATTGTATAAGCGTAGGAGGTTGTCTGAAAAACAGGAAATTTGACATTGGCGACATATAAAAATAAGGAGAACGCGAGGATGAAAATTTTCCAAAATCGAATCATACGCCCCATAACGTGATTCGTTCGGAAGCGCGCACCTGTAAAGTGCTGAATTCGGATATGACGTCAGTATTGTTTTTATAACACTCTGATTATGATGAACGAGTTCTATATTTCGTTTAGTATTTGTTTTCGTTGGAGTCGGGGACAGTTATTTTTGGTCCAGTTGATGTATTATACATATTTCATTTTGGGGACGAAAATAGACCACATCTAATATACTTATCAATCACACGAATATTATGTTCTTCTGTTATTTTCCACAATACGTGTTTTGTGTAACGTTTGATAGAAAGTTTCTGTTTGTCGGATGTGGGCAGGTCGAGCATTAGATAAAGTGGAAAAGTGTTAGTTTAAGCGAAAAACAAGCTGCATTGTTTACAGGGTTCAGTGTACACTGTAACAATGTAAGTGAGTAAGTTTTTATTTATCGATACCTGACTAAACTTGGATTGGAGTTCAAACATTTTCCGTTGCACTAACGGCTTTTACACACTCTTCGACTTTGTCATCAATCGAGATGGATATTTGAAGGCATCAGTGAGAGTGAAGGTCTTACTAATTTCTGAAGGAGGGTCATAGCATGCATGATATGAACATGTATCTAGTTGAACGATGTAAGAATCGACGTTGCTTAAAGTGCTTCACTATCTGTACTTATATTATGAGAAAGAAAGATCAGTCATTTTGTTGATTTGCAACAAATAAACTCAAAATCTATTGATGAGAACTATTATTATTTATAATATATCTTTCACCCCTAGGCAGCTACCGCATTAGACGAGCTTTTACACTGACAAATAACCTTTAACCTTTTTGCAACTTTGCATATAATAAAAATGTAGCTACCTACTTAGATTTGATAATTTGCATAATATCTACATGCTTTTTAGTTATGATAATATTCTTCATAATTCTACAGGCTTTCGTAGTCCTTTGCTCGACAAAGGCCTCTCCTGATTTGCGTTATAATGTCACGATGAGTTGGATATGGCCTACTATGCACACCACACGCTGGGTGTGCATAGTAGGCCATACTGTAGACTGGGTTTGATGTCGAGTTTACCAAAATATACAGAGCCGAATATTACAACGAAAATGTTCAAGATCTTTCTAGCAAACGCTCTAATGTGCAAAAAGGACGAAGCAAAATTTACTATCCGTTCGCAAGAATGCTCGCCAGAACGCTAACACTAAAACAATCTCGTTTGTTTTTCTGGTATGTTACATTCGTATTCTCATTACAGGTCCAGTGTATTAGCATCATATGGTGATCAATTTGGCGATCAAAGTTCGCCAGTGTGAAAATCCCGTTACAGATTATTTTCAGTGAGCTAGAACTGCTGAATGTATTTTTGTGCTGACGTCATCGGGAATATTTCCTTGTGAATTATGATCGTCCTGTTTTCTGTTTGCAGTAAGCTCGTGCGGTTTTATCACCGTGTGTAAGCTGTACTAACTGCGTTTAGGTGAATGTGCGGCGAAGTTTTACGGTACATTGGACATTATTTTTCGTTTACGAGTATGTCTTTGTCATTGTGCTTACAAAATCTTTCACATTCTAGATATGTTTCCTAGCATTGTTGAGTAATTTTTGACAATATTTGCTATGGAGTATTAAACGGACATCTCTCACTCAACTGATGGTGAAGAACAGTGAAAATTTATATCGTTAACTGTCTCATATATGACAATAAGGGCCGGTTTCACCGCAGTCTGATAAGTTTCTGTTAAATAAATTTGTCAGATAACTCATAGAAATTTCGGTCTCAGTTTGACTGGGCCTTAAAGTATAATGGGGTAAAATCGGCTTGCCATCTCTAAACCAGAGATTTGAAGATAGCTTTCCAATGTACAGTGCCCTGGATATAATTGTCAAATAATAATAATATTCTACCACATTCACACAACATCATCTAGTCCTAACTAAGCAGAGCTTGTACTATGGGTACTAGATTAATGGATAGACGTACATATATACTTCTTTTTTTTGTAAATACATACATATTATACATAGAAACATATAAAATATTTATAGCAGTAGTTACAATAATCGCTACGTAACTTGTCTTAAGTTTTGGGGAACTGAGGTAAATAGCTCTTACAGTTCAGGTATCCTACTATAATGACTCATTTGTCACGCCTAAGCGTAAATTTATGGTAGTAATGTGAGGAAGTTAGGGCTCCTAAATTCTTAATAGTTATATCCTCGTAAACATATATTTCATTTACGTATCCAAAAAGCCAAAAGTGGCATCGTCATCTTAATTTCAGCCGAAAGACGGTCAGTGTTGGGCAAAGGTCACCCCCAGGTTTCCCACACAGATCAATTTTGGTCCGCCCACTATCGATATTATCAAAATTACAAGTTCTTGTCCTAGGTATAAAATTAAAACAAACATTTCCACCAACTTTATATTTTTATGAGATTACCTATATTTTGTAAGGTCAACATTATTGTACCAACATCTTTGTGAATATTTATTCAATACTTATAATATTATTCATGAAAATATAAGGAGGTTATGGGATTAACAGCTCATCAATTAAAATGTTCATCGGATCTGATTATGTATTCATTGTTATTCAAATTATTGAAACACTATTACATTACCGATTGGTTTATTAACCGATACATGGATTGGGAAATGTAAAAATTCTGTTTTATAATAGGCTTATTTGTAGTGAGTATTTTCTGTTTCGATCCAACTTTCCATTTTGTTATGAAGTAATTCAATTTGTGATGTGACTTTCGTCTTGTATTGTGGGAAAGTAATGGTTTCTCTCATCTCATCTATAAAACTGGTATAGATAAAAAACGAAGTTGGGTAACATTTGAATTGTGACTGAACCTCTTTTTGTTTTTATATTTTACCTACGAGATTGATTGAATCCGATTTGCACTGAAGGTTAAAAATCGCTACAGTTTTACGACGACCTTGTCTCATACATCGAATAGACATATATAGCTATACACTTACCGAGGAAGCCCACATTCATTATGAAGCACCTTATAAAATCTACGTAAAGATAATCGAGAATTGTTTATAGACACGGCCCACCCCACAACCAACAACTAAATAAAAACGTCATCATTAATTTGACTAACTAAAGGTGTTTGAAACATAAAAGGCCCGCTAGTATAACTCATATCTAATGAAAGGAGGCATCCGACGAAACTCATGATTGATACCCAGTTAAAAGACGTTAAATTTTTATGTCACCAATCAATCAATTTTAATTCTTCTCTGAGAAAGCTAATGAAATGTGTGGTACTAATAAGTACGCCTATCTACTATGTTTTTTTAAGTTAGACAACGTTTTCTAAATAAAACAGGTAAGGTTTCATGTAGATCAAAATTGTATGTGAACAAATTGGCTATTAGAATTTGTTAAGTATGTAGATTTCGCTAAGTCTTTGTCAAAGTTAAATGTGCTTTTTATATAGGTGGAGTTTATTAGTACCTACCGAGTTAATTCAATACACCGAAATTATTAATGAAATCAAATTAGGTTTTAGTTGTATCAATTACTGTACGAATTAGTTAGTACAGGTGTTAACAACGAATGATAATAGCTAGTTTATCAAATTCTATAAATTCTTTTTGCAGATTTGGTTTGGCTTCTGAATATAATATCGCAAGATAAATGTTTTTATAGACAGTTTAATTACGTTTATTACTTTGGCACCTACAGTTCAGTGCCCGGTGATGAATCACTGTGTATTTTAATAAGTAGCGTAGATAACTATGAATACACCAATAAAAATATACGCGTCGAACTTTTCATGGAGTGAGTTGTCAATTTTCGAGACAGATAAAGAAAGCTGCGGTTTGATTTATGTGAGAAAGATAGAATTCATGTGCAAATGTTTGTTTATTCATGTATAATAATATCATTATTATATCTTTATTGGTTCCCATATCAGCCATTGATTTTTGACGTTTACGTATATCGACAAAATTTATTTGGATTTCTCTCGACCGTTCCGTCTCGTAGGTGGCAAGTTGAAGAGGAAAATTGAAAAGTTTAAACTATGAATATATTTTCAATTACTTTCAAGTTTTACTAGCTTTTTCTTATGTTTATTGTATGCGTGTTCTATTCAGGTTAAATGCATTTGTATAAAGAACTATTAATAACATATCGTTTCATATAGGTTTGATGGCACCGTACAATAGGAAATTCAAATGAACTTGTTTATAAACGAGCCGCGCACAAGAGAATTGTATATGAAAGAAATTAACGGCTAAGAGAATGTTCAATATTTTGCAATGAAGAGAGTTTTAAGATTTGATTCGACAAGTGAATAAAAATAGGCTTTTAAAGTTAGGCTATAGACATTTGCATAATATATCTTTATGTATGTGGAGTTTTATGACTGCGATCGATAAGAAAGTGTGATTTACGTTTGAGTTTTAGAATACAGCTGTCGTTTATTTTTATTTATTGTTAATATGCTTTATAGATTTATAATTCGTGAAGAATAATCACCGAATTGGCTAATCGTGTCGTATTTTAACGTTGTGCAGAGAGTGGATTATATTACTAGATCCATACCGAAAATTATAATATTAAGTTGAGACTAAGCAACCATTAAGTTTAGAGCGGAATAGTTGGACTGTAATGGCAAAATCTATAATTTGAGACTATTGATTTCTGAATTCTCTTAAACTTCTGGCTCTTCAGTGTAGCCAAAAGTGAAGAATCTATATTCAATTTACTAGAAGTAACTGCCTTCCAACGTCTACGACACAGACGTAGATGCCCACGCGTATGCTGAATTACTAGGTTTTAAAGAATTATCCGATTACATTAAGCAGGTTATCTAACGGCACAGCGGATTGTACAACTGACCGTGTTTTATAATACCAATCACTTCTGTCAGCAATGAGATAATTATATGTACGGAGTTCCTAATCATGTAGTACTGTATTTACGTCGAGTAAACAAGTAATAAATCTACCAAAATAACTGTTCGTTGTCAAGGAAGTTGATCTAGTTTGACCGCTCATTACTTTTTGTAGGCAATTTTTTTATCTGAACGATACATACTATTTTTTCCTTACGATGATATTTAATGATATCGAAATAATAGTATACTATTTTAATAAGGTCTTCGGTTTGGTTTCCTCAATTCCCAGACCTTGAGTCTGCCAGATGTTCAGTGGACAAGGAGCTACGATGTAATTAGTATGGAGTGGATTTAAATTTCAAATCGTTTTGTCGCGCGACGAGGAAACGTGTGGAGGTTACGAATAATTCAAGGATTTCATTCCTTGCAATTAATGTGATTCGGATATCTGTTTGATATGCTCTCCATGCCTCTCAAATCATTATTATATTGTTAGGCAAATACATTTGTAGGTGGTGTTCAAAATTTAACAAAAAATACTTACTACATTTTTCAATATGTAATTTCACATTTTATAGCATTGCGCGTAGAAACAGCATAAAATTACAATTTGCTTGAGTTAAGCCTAGAATTGTAAAGTTTTGTTCTATGCATAAACAGAGCAATAAAATATTCGTTAATTTTCTACATGTGCAGCATGAATTCATTCGTTAATTCGCCGAGCACTGACACACAGTACGAAAATTTATTCATTTTATGCTACTAGGTGGTCTATGACCCAAAGTATTATACAAGAAAATACAAGCCTAATTCGTAGGCTTATACTTTATTGTGCACAGTTAGTTACACAGAAGAAAATAGGAACGCATGAATAGAAATGTCATCAAATGAAATGAACAGGAGATTTATGTTGTGTCTATCTCAAACGGAATCTAAGCAGACGAAATGTAACGTCTGCGTGCGTTTGAATCTTCGTGGCTCCGCGGCACCTAGATTAGTTAGCTACACGCGCGGCACGCTGTCTGGCGAATTGATTACCGAGTCTTTATATGCTATAGTTTTTGCTCCACACAAAGACTTCATCATAATGTCACAATGGACACTAGAACGTGACTAAGAGCCAAATAAAACTGTTAATTAATGTGACGAGACTGTTTTCATACTTATAATAGGTAGGGCAATGTTTTTGTGCAATTTTCTTACGTAAATATGTCGCTGGAAAACTGAGTAATACGAAATAAAATATAATTTCCATTTTCCTTTACATTTTTTACATCCAATGTAATTATAAACATTAAATAATGTTAGACACAATCTGGCACATTTTATGGTGCATTATTGATGTATTCAATTAAATCGACTCTTGTGATATTATCAATTGTAGTTGAAATTATACCGGTTAAACTAGTGTGCATAAAAAACTGGATTTGAAACTTAATCAATTTAAAAATTATTGCTCGATAAAAAGCTTTACAAATAATAAAAAGAGGGCTAGCTTTAGTTTAAGGATTAAGAACAATACGTTAAACATGAAATAAAAGCAAGAGTTAAAAAAAATTGTCAGATATTGCCGATATTGGTTATGAATACGTTTGTTTAGGCAGTACTGGTAAGTGCAATCTCTGACAATGAGATCACTCCAGTATCATCATGTCACTCCTAGTATTTTTCTGGTTGGATTTATGACTACTCACTTTCAACTCGGAGCCCAGTATCCACTTTCAAGCTTACCCGTTTTGACAGGATATTATCTTTTCCACGAGCGACAGCCCTCTAACAATATTCTATAGTTTTAGACCAGAGTCATGATATTTTATTTTGTGTTCTGACTTCCCGTAAAAACTCCTATATGCCCAACGGTGACGAAGTCCTTTTACCTCCGGATTGATGGATTGCATATGCCAGCCATCACAATGTTTTAATATAAGTTGACGTTAGTAAGTTTTCATATGATAATATTGGGCACAAAACTCAGCCCACTTCCCGTCAATAGATCCCATAATTATACTCACTGGCGAGTTAAAATAGCTTGGAAATTTGATTAAGATTAATCTGCCAGACATTTCAAGACACACAATCATGATGTTAAATTATAATATTCAAGTAAGTTTGTTTAAGGAACAGTTCAACATGTTATTATAGCACGGCTCAGACTGTTTATTACACGGCAGATTTAATCATCTAACAACGTCATAGATATTACTAGAAAATTGGGCAAAAAATCGTCTCACCTGGTTATAGACTCATTGACTTTAATATGCTATAGTTTTTGCTCCATTTATTTTGATTGTTTTACTAATCGTATGTAATAACTCATTGGTGTTTTATAAAGTGTACAAACAAAAAATATTTTACCTTACACGATGTCTGATGTATGAAAGATCTTTTGATTTTCGGTACAGCGCAAGGTCAGATGAGTTTGCGTCATTAGCAAATAAGATATGTTATTATTTGCCATATTACTGCCTACCTGTCTAGTTTTTTTACTATTGTTTATAGTAACTGTAAATAAAAAATGAAATAAGTATTTAGGTTTTAGTCATTCGTCTAGAGCTTGCTTTTTTCTTTAGACTCTTTTTGTGAATCGCCAAGCATTTTAGGATCAACTTTTAATCTAATTGGTCACGGCTAGAGATACCTAACCGTGAATGGAATTTGAAACACAGAAGGTCTTACTTATGTTGATGTATGACTAATTTAAAACAACGTCTCTATGAGTTCAAAATTACCTGAAAACGTGACAAAAAGAACAGATGTACTGAAATATGCTGTAAAATGTTCTGGTGAATAAATATGCTTTTCACAGTAGAAACTAAATATAAGCTTCGTGAGTATGAGTATAAAATTTGACTGTATTTATGGCCTAAGTCAACTAGTATGTAGCCTAAATATTGAATTAGGATGAACTGCAGACTTAGATATTATGTAACAGTGTTGAATTTTTGCTGGTGCGTCTGCAATGTCACTTGGTGTCGAATAGGACGGCGTAGGTCAAATCCAGTATGTGTCGTATACAACAAGCGTCGTATAATTAGTAAGAACAGTGCTTAGCCTCGTGGGTGTCTGAGATAAGAGACACAAAAAGTATAAGATTTTCAAGTGTTTACGACGCTCCTTACATTAGCCACCATTGTGTTTTGACTTTTACGATATTACGTTGACTCTGAATAGCGTTTTTTATTATTATTTTATTTACACAATAACAAGTTATTTTCTTGAGCGTGTTTTGCAGAATATGATGGCGGGCGTTTAGCTATTGGTGAATTGTGGATTGGCTTTTTTATTGCATGAATGTATGGCTGTGTTATGCTATAATTGCATGATTGGCGTGTTTTATTTGAAAATGTTGAATAATTCATGCAATACGCAGTATACTCTTTATTGACGACTGCAGTTTTAAGGGTCTATACAGTGGTCACCAATGAAGTAAACATAATGGTGTGTAGCCAGATTTATATCACAGAAAAGAAGACAGTCTTTAAAGAACATCATTGATACAGATGTTATCTTTTGGATGCTTAAACTTTAACTCTTTTAAAACCTACTTGATATATTATCTAGATTTATTCAATTAATTAAAGCTATAATATGCAGGCTGATCAAAATATGTTTTGAAATTCTTGAATAGAGAGATAATACTATTTTATAATCCTGATTTATGTAGAATATCATCTTTGTATTCACATTTCACAAAGCTTACTAGAAATAAATTGGTTAATCACGTTAAATATTTTGACAGGAATTGTATTATTTGAGGTGTAACCCTATAGACGTCAACGTATAAAATAAGTTATTCGAAAATCCCGAGTAACGGAACATCATATTGGATTGACCACAATGCGAAGAATTATCGCCAATTTGACACCTATTGTGGCGATAATAATAAGATTTATACAACAGAATAGTTTGTATGATAGGACACGTGGTAATATTTCGTCGTAGAGCAGATGGTGATAGCTGTCATTTATAGGAATTATTGTACCATTGTAAACCGCCGTCACGGCCGAAAGGTACGTTCATTAATAGGGATTCCCTTTTTCGACAACTATAAATTATGTCGTAATTAACCTTTTAAAATAAAATGTTATAAATGGGTTTTATATACTGTAAGATTAATTGAGTAACTAAGATTATTTATATTTAGTAAACATCTGCAGACCTGACACGTGTTTTTTGCTTGGTAGCTTAGGTACTTTACATACACATACATACATAGACTCACGTTTGTTTCCCGGAGGGGTAGGCAGAGACTACGGAACGCCATTTGCAACGATCCTGACATACCTCTCTTGCTTCATTCACTCCCATCAAGTTCTCATGCATGCTCTTCTGTTTAGGGTACTTCTGACCTGTCCTGTTTTAGGATGTCTCCAATCTGGTCAGAGAACGTCCGCCTAGGTCTCTCCCTTTGTCCTGACCCATTCACACTTGCCTTATATATCTTCTTTGTCAGTCTTCCGTCATCCATCTTCTCCATGTGCCTAAACCATCTTATCATGCCTTTTCACAATGCTTGTCACTACATCTTCTTTTACCTCACAACACTCTCTTAACACTATCATACAATTCTTTACTCTGTCAGTCAAAGATACACCACACATACTTCTCAGTGCTCTCATTTCTACAGCATTTACGATGAATGGGTTACTTGTGAAATGCCTCTTTTATGCTGATGATCAGGTAATACTTGCGTCTTTAGTGGAGGAGTTGCAGGAGATGGTAACAATCATGCATGGTGCGTTAGAGACGAAAGGAATGAAAGTGAATGTAAGTAAAACAAAAGTTATGGTTTTTGAAAAGGACGAATACGTTACGGCTTGTATTGTTTTGATCGATGGGCTACGAGTGGAGCAAGTGAATGAGTTTGTATTCTTAAATACGTGCGTTGTTTACAAGAGATGGTAAGAATGAAGAAGATATTGAGAGAAGAGTAAATGCAGGTAATAGAGTGAATGGAGCTCTGAGGGCGCTTATGAACAGCCAAAATGTATCCAAAAAGGCACGTCAGTGCCTACCCTTATGTATGGTAGTGAAAGTTGGGTATAGTAGAAGAGACTTGTAAGTAGGCACTTTATTGCATACAATATTTCTTACACAACTATTTCATAAGTTTGGTATGAAGCTCTTCATATAAGTTTACTCTTATTTCCAAGAGCATTTTTACTCCTTAGTCTCAAATCGTGAAGTGTTAATGATATTTACTTGATCAAGATTCTTTCCGCCATCAATTGCCATTTATTTCACAACCTGGTAGGTTTGGCACATCCGGTGAATTGTCACAACAATTTTGCCATAGATTATTGCTTATGCTGGTGGCAAAACTTGTTATATGTAAATAACTCGTTCTGTGGATTTTTTGAGATTATGAAGATTTGGGGAGATTTTCACACTACTAAGTTTGATATTAAATGTAGTCTTCTACTTTAGAGCTATAAAGTTTTAATTTTGCGATCATGTCGAAGATGTAAATCAAGATTTATATATTTGAGTAAGAAATTCAATCTATGCTTTGGATCAAATATGGTAAGTAGCATACTAAATGTACGAAATCTGAATAAAATAATCTAGTTATTTTAAAATTGTGAAATGAATACATATTATAAATGGTGACAAGCAATAGAATAATAGAATAGCAGTTGTCTTATCTGCAATGCTAATAAGATCTAAGAAAATAGATTGCATTTTGTAGATGCTTATCTAAGTATATACATATATTATAAAATGAAGCCCTTGGCTCTTCTATCTGACTGTATGAACGCGTATTTTTAAAGGGTTTTCACGAGTAGTTATTTTGTCAGATTCTTAGAGAAGGTATAGGTGTATAATTTGCGCGGACAACTTGCAAGTTTGTATACACAAGTCGCAAAACATATATAAATTTGTACACTTATTAAATTAAATAGCTGAAAACATAAAGCAGGTATATATGGTCCACACACACATATACATATTAATTTAGCAGACAATGTGCTTACATCAGTAACGGGACGAATACGCCTTTTAAGGAATCTCCATTCATAATTACCTAATATGGGTTGTACCTATAATCATGATTTATATTTATATTGTTGTTATAGGTACTTATAAATCTTAACTTGGCTGTTAGGCAATAACCTAATGTGCGAAATGGAATAAGTACAGTATTTAATCATTCTCGATTTGGGGGTCTTTATTTTTACGACTCTGTTTGAAAGTAGCCAAAACGAATACATTCTTTATTGGATAGTATTTAGGTGTTAAATTGCCTTGTGTATGGGGATGGCTATTGTCCATTCCGTGACGAATTGAGTCGTTGCCGATCGGGTGCGGAAATAGAGCAATTTATCCGTGAATTATATGTTTCCTATTTATGTTATCCGGGTGGTATGTTGGTCATTTCACGCGCTCTGTTAGGGGTGTGATGAATGCAATCGATGATGTAGGTAAATCGATTAGTAATCGATTTGGGTCCCCTTCACTAATATATTATCACAAATTGTCGGTTTGTAATTTAAATTGGTAGCGGCAGATGACCATATAGTGTGAAAAGTTTTTGATTCAGCTGCTATGGTTTAATGTGGTTAAATATTTACACCCTTAAAGTGATAGACCACTTTAGCTAGTACAATATCAGTCTCCATAGTAACTATACTATCATGGAGCGAGAAGAAGTTGTATAGACAGAAGTAAGAATTTAGTGATAGCCATTGATAGGTAACCTTTTCAAGTGCCCGAAACATTTGGCTACCTGAAAAGGTCTGACAAATACTGGTCGAAAATGTATCTTTGAATCTATTTTTTTAATTAAGGAGGTAAACGTGCAGACTGATCGCCTGATGGTAAACATATTTCCCCACCCATGAACACCCGCAATACTAGAGGAGTCGCTAGCGCGTTGCGAAAGAAACGATACTTCCACTCCTTAGAAAGAAGCGGTGATATTCTGAGAGAGGTTAGTATTTTCTTGGCTGAGCTGGGCATTCAAGCTGAATTAAGGGATAGGGTTTCCCTGAATTCAGCTTGAATAAACTATAAATTCAATTCCAATAGAATAGAAACTAGGTTCGATACTACATAACTACATACATTGTTAGGAAAATTTATCTAGTGATTTCGCTGCAGTGGTAAGTCGAAGGACACCGCGGCGATTTTGTTTCTGGTTCGTCTTTATCAAATTTCAATGCCATTATAGGGTCCAACTTTATAACAACGAAATAAAACGATTGGACTATGACTGTATCTTAAACTTTCGAGCGTAACTGAACAATACAGTAAAAATATAAAACTAAATGAGTAGTCTTTCAAGTAAATCTGCTGTAAGAAAGTATTCTGAAATAGAAACAATAGACAAACTTATGATGCTAATACAAACCAAACTCAAAACGATTCAGTAAGTATAAGCGTTGGGACAAATGAGGTTGTAATAAAGATTATTACATAAAGTTGCGTCTTCATTCATATATGAAGATGCATAATTTACATCCGCAAGTGCAGTTAATTTTATACCCTTTAAACAACGAGACGATTATCGCTCCAACGTATTATTCAGTAGGTAGCCATCAAAGTGCCTTGATTATAACGTTAAATTCCGCTAGTTAATATTCTATGTCGGATCATCATCTGTTGAAACACACGCATAAAACAGACCACAGTGGTAGCAGTTAATACGTGTGGTAAATACACTAGTGTTAGGATGGGTGTGCGTTGGGCGGATAATACGCTAGCCTACCGATACGATGCACGCAACCGCAGACTGAACTCCAATCAAGTATGCAGGGTGTCCGATGTGCCGTTGCCTTTTATAATTTACAAGTCACAAGGTCATATTCATCCGATGTTCACGAAAGCTTTGGTTGGATGCAGTAGTCTTAAGCGGTGGTGGTGTTTTGTTATACCGTCGATCACCGCATATCTTTCGCCAAATGTGTGCCTACCCTTATAGTTTTATGTTTGGCTACAGGACGAATTTAGAGCAGGTTTAGGTAACGTGCGAGACCTCACGTTTGCTGATTACTAAACATAAATTTTAAAACGTCACGTCAAAGGCACCTAGACTTTGACGACTCAACGTGCCAACTTGTCTACGGCATTAATTGGCGACCCTCCGCAAGCACGAATATATTACGTTAGAACAAATTTATTTTGGCTGATATTAATGTATATAATTCTTCTGTACGTGGTCTTGGCACCACCTGACTCTTACAGAACGCCTGAGTCAATTTTAATGTATTTGAATGCGTTGCTGGGTGGTTTGAAAAGATAATTTTGGAACCAAGAGGTAGCCCCAGTAGATAAGTTACCACATTTGATGTGCAGGATATACAGACCGTTTTCTCGGAGTCTGCTAGTAATACTACATATTTATGACTAGAAACATTTGCACAAATATTTTTGGGAGAGTAAAATGTGAGAGTCTACTTCCGATAGTCTCAGAAAGCCAGTGAAGGCTTCGCACCTGACTGACCTTTATTTTGTTGGTTGGGCGCTCGTATGACTTGTATCTTAGGCTTGCCTTGGTCAGACTGATGTTGCAAAAGCTATTTGCTCAGGGATGGACGCGACGTGAAAATTTCAAGGGTGGCATCACGTGGTATTCCGTTAGGGGTTCGCGTGGTTTAGTTGTGAAAATGAGATAGAGCGTAACTGGTACCACTTCATGCAAGACTTTTAGCCACTCATGGTTGTAACCCTCCTGCTGTTCGTATGGATTTTGTCTCCACTGTCTCTGTAATGCTCCTGCTACATCTGCGTCTGAACGCGTCAATTAGCGCCTTAATTTAGGCGCTACGTAGATGTGGGCAACGTTTTAAGGCGTTAAAATACTAATTTCTAATGCGAATATTTAACGCGTTAACTAACGCGTTATTGGCCATTGCCATTAACGTTAACGCTAACGCAGGTGTAGCAGTAGCATAACGAAAATATCTCCAATTTGTGACTAAGGAAAGAATATACATATAGAATAAGATCAATCATTCAAATAATTCATAATTAAAAATCAATCATATTCGTAACGTTTCAAATTCGCCATCGCACGCATTAACCACGCATGCGTTCCAAATACTTCAATCATGACTGATTAGCGGCGCGTGCGAGTTTACTAAGTAATTATTAATGTTAATAGTTAATAGAGTTTTTTGCGTCAACACGTACTGTTTTAATGACACTTGTAATAGCCAGATTGATCCGATAGTATTTCTAGGTCGGTTATTTATTAGCTCTTTTAGAACACTTAGCGCTCCGATTAAGCAGCCTAGATTAAACTCTAAGGTCATTATATAGAATTTATGACCGTATTACACTGTTTTACAGTTTAATTACGAAAATTAATTGTTTATTACTGTAGGTAATGGTTGAGTTGCTTGAAATTTCGTGATAGTTTCAGCACGAAAAGTAAATATACTGGGTATTTACTGCTTTTCATGAAATTTTGTTGCCGGCTTATATTTTGTAGCGTTGTAGGCTTGTGAAAGCAGTGGCGGCTTTAGAGATTGGCTATCATTGCAACCACACAGGGTCTCTCACTTGTAAGAGCGCCGCCCTTGTGTAATAACATCTAAGTCAAGTATGGAAAGACGTAGTAACGTAATCTTTGTGTGTGTGTGTAAGTCCAATACTTAAATTTTAAAAATAAATTCCTCTAAAGTTGTAAGATCGGTTGTTTAAAATCCACGCAAGATTTGTCATCTTGAAATAATGCTGCGCCTGTTTAGATAGCTTGGAATGCAACCCTATATGTTAGCCTATATCTGGAATATTAAGTCGCGTTAACTCTGGGTATTAAGTCGCGTTTTTGTAAGGAAACTTTGGAGACTTTGGCGTAGTAAGATATTTTTTTTACAGGTCTCTCCAGTTCTTACGTATGTTTTGGTAGCATGGTATATTTGTGTTGCACAGAAGCCTCATAACTCAATCTGTTACTTTGTTGGTATCGTGCTATGAAATTGAAATATCACCAACTAATAGAAAGTCCTTTCAATATCGCCGTCTCAGCACAAAAAGGATGCTACCATAATGCTACGCAGTCTGACATACGTCGGTAGAATGAAGTTACATCTACAGACATTGCCTATCCTTCAAAATAATCTTTACATAATCTCCTTGGTCTGTATATCATCCAGTAATTGTATTGCGCCGAATTCTTTACTTTCTCAGTTATATTACAGTCAGAGATCTACTTAAGATTTATTGCGTAACCTTCATAACCTACAAAATAGTTTTTCTTGACTTCTAAATGGTCGCATCGTAAGCAACCTTTTGAAAATCTACAAAACCACAATTGAACAGAGCTTCCTTCAGTAGACACATCCATTATTTTTAGAGGTCTTCTTACACTGGTTTAATACACAGACGAAGCCGCAACTACTAGTATTTAAATATAAGAGCTATTGGCTAGAGCCACGCAATCTTATACGTCGAGACTTGTACATCAAAATAATAGTATCTGCTAAGTAGGCGATATTACAGTTTTTGCTTAGCAACTAGTATGTTACGTAGCAAATGTGGGTAGACGTCGGGACACAACATCTGCAAATATTAACAATATTTTATACAATATAATTTTATTGTTTACATGATAATGGTTTTCACAGATTAATTTACTAGTAACGTCTGGTTCTCATAATTCTAATTGAACGGTCATATGCTCCGTAAATTATTGAGCAATAAAAATAATGCTCTGTACTATAATTTAAGAACTGTAATTATTTTTATTGTCATCCTAAAAGTGGGCCTTTATAAGTCTCAGTTACTTAAGAATATTGTATGCTTGATGCCGCAAACTCACTTGAATATTATGCGTATAAATAAATTAATGTTATTATCCAGTCAATACACTTTCACATGTCCTATAAATGACACTTTTCCAAACATTGGGTATCTAACAATTTATACATATGTATTATATTTCTTTTTTCGTCTAAGCCGTCTAAGGTATCAGTAAAATTCATTACAAATAAAGTTGTTTTCGGCATAAAATGATCACCAGTCGATTGTTATTAAATCCCTTATTTATCGAATTTTAGCAGACAATCATCTTACTGATAGGTTATCACCCAGTAGGATGGAGGCCTATCAATGAGATGAAAATCTTTGTAATGGGGAACTACCTTTAAAATTGGCTAATACCACTCACAAGATTTTATATCAATACTATCTGCTCCAGCCGCGACATTTTTATCTTGACGATAGCGCCACTTATGTATTATGTATACTGGATCAATGTGTCACTATCTTAGGTGATGACTTCCATTAAACCACCCGTTTGACAAATTTTAATGCCAGAGATCAAGTAGTTTTCGAGATTTCGTGACGCTGTCTAAAGTCAGAACTATCTGACATTTACTAAAATGAGTAGGTACGTAAGTGGAATTTCGCCTTCTTAGACATAAAATACAAGCTGTAGACCACGTTTTCATTGTGTTTTTAGTAGTTTAGGGTCTGTGATAATGTCAGATGTATACCTACGTATCAGCATCATCACCACCCGCCTAGTCCAAAAGCTCGATTTTCTGCCCTACTTGTATAGCCGCTGCCGGCCATCTAGCCGGAGGGCGTCCTACGCTACCTTTTCCAAGGCGTGGTCTCCACTCTAGAAAAAGCACATTGCAATTCTTGAGATATTCTTACATAACATCATATTAGTCTCAAGTAGCAGACGCTGAAGTACCAATACAAAATATATTATTATGACACAGTTACCTAATTGTAATTAACTGTGACACACCTCCTTTCTACGAAACGTAATATTATGTAGATAATGGAATCAAGATTAAACTTGGCACTTCATATATATCGGTGCTTCTATTGATAATATTACAATGTGAAGATTTGCCTATTGACATCATAATTGTTATAGAGACAATTAGGGGGATTACCTTTTATTATATTTATTAGTTTATATTTAGGTCAGTGAAGTGCCACTTGAACTAATTAATATTTCCTTTGCATGTTGTTTTAGTCGTAATTCTTTGCTGTATTTCTAAGACGGTAGTTCTCTAATGGTTTAGGGGCTGGTTACGCGCTAAAGCAATTTGAATTCTTCATCACACATCCAAGACTAGTGATATGAGACCATTTTTACACGATTGATGAATTTTTGCTCGTTAGTTGGAACGTATGAAAAGGTAATTTATTTTCTCCTGTGATCAATATCAACTACGAAGATTGATTTACTTAATACGAATATTAATAAAATCACTCACAAAACACTTTGTAGTTACGCTGTTCCCCTCTTTTAATTACAGGGTAAAGATAAGGGTTGCAAAATATACAGTTTGATTCCATTATGGGCTTTGTGATACAATTAATGAGTTTTTAGTGAGTGGAATAACCTTCTTTACGCCAGTTCTTCCGTCAAAGGTTTATCACGCTGGTACTGAAAAATATGGTTACACTTCGACTATACCTGTGTCTTTTATCCTTTATCTAGTCCTGTCTATTAGATTGGATGTTATGACTTTCAAAATGAACATTGTGCAATGGAAGTACGGAAATCAATGTTTTACAAAAAGAAAAATATATTTCGGATGTGTCTCCCTGGCATGATTGTAATTAAATTATACAATAAATTAATTTTGTTAACTTCATATGGTCTTAATTATATTGGAAGATATTGTAAATATTTCTTAGGCACAATTTTACTCTTTGAATAGCACAATTTAACGGAAAACATTACTTAATTTGAGGATGTGATCAACTCCTATTTAACGGCAGAAGATATCAACGCTAGGTGTGCGGATATCCTTACGATGTTTTTTCCTATCCTCGCTATTCCTATAAAACTCATCAGCTTAAACAATTGTGCCTATGACATAACCTTGTTCGGAAAAACTTAGTAATTCCAGTTCACGGAACTAGTACACCAACTATGCGGTGAAAACTTAGTGGGAAAAACTGTCATATGGTGAGATATATTATACCGCTTAGAAATGCGAAAAGTCACTTTTAATACACAGTGTATTTTAAGTCAGTGTTTTCCCGGAAAGTATGTACTCAGCCCATAATATAGAAGCTACCTATAATATTTATTTTACAAAATATACTAAATAATTTTTTTTCTATTAAATATTTTCTTTAAAATCAGCATTTCATAGGACTAAAATGTGTCGTGAACGAAGGATAAGCTACTGTTTAGGTCATAAGTAAAGTGCATTGACCTTACGCATCGACTGCCAGGTTGTTATGCTAGGAAAAATTATTTGGCGACAAAAAAAAGGTTGTAAAATAAATATTACAGGTAGCTTCTATATCATGAGCTGAATACATTATTTTCAGGCAAACACTGACTTCCCCCCCGTGGTATCTCCACCTTGTCGTGGTGGGGGGCTCAGTAACCGTGGATTGGACATTCGCGGTGAAGCTAAGAGAGATCCCGGGAGTGGACGCTCCGCGTGGGCTTAGAGGGGCCTGCGCAGGATGCGTCCAACGGTGCGGGTGCGGGGAACAGCTCGGTCTGTCCCTCGCAGTCGGGCGCGGTCGCGGGAGGAGAGGCGTGTCGGTGTTGCGTTGCCGCGCGCCCTATCTCTCGCGACCAAATGGGGGCGCACCATTCGATGGGGCCGCAGAGGAAGAGGAGATGCGGTGTTGCGTTGCCGTCCTCCCTATCCTCTGCGGCTGCTGGGTGTTTTGGCGGCGGAGCCCAACACCTTAATCCGCCGCCAAGAGGGTTTTGTTCGGGGCCCGTCTGACCATCTGGCGGGCCAATACCCGTCGGGAGGTAAGGACGAATGCTTCGGCGATACCCTGCCCTCCGACACACGGGTACATTCTTATGTACATTCATATACCACTAAAAACCACCTCGACTTTCTTAAGTCGAGGTGGTTTTTAGTGGCAACACCACATACTCCGGCTCTCATTTCCCCAAGAGTCGGAGATCTGAAGGGATTTTCCACCTCGTAAAACAAACGCGATGTAGTTTTATTTCCGTTCGGCATGGTCTTAAAGAAAAACTGAACTTTTTTTACAGAACAAAACCTTTGTTGACTTTTATCAATAAAATGGGCATTATTAGGTATATGGGCTGCCATCAGTCCGGATTTCCCCGGATTTGTCTTAGTTTAAAGGGCATCTGGGGGCAGTCCGAGCGGGGTTTTTGAAAGTGTCCGGGTGTGACCCGGGCACTTTAAAAAATAGCGGTATATGGAACAGAGGTGTCCAGGGAAAACACCATATTTCGCCCAAATGTCCGGGATTTTTGGCGTCTTTATCCGGTGTCGGAATTTTGGTGATTTTTCCATTCTTACTTTTGACTTTATATTACTTTTATACTGGATACTACATCGACCATAATTATAAAGAAAAAACATTTAATTATAATTGTATAAATAATACATATATAATTTAATCTTTCTTCTTATTTGGATACTCAATTGTTGGTCTATGCATGAATATGAGTGCTAATATTGTAAATACGAAAGTTTGTTTATTGCTACTTAACGATTCAAATAACACCAATACTTGAGTGATGTAATTGGTATTAGATGCTTGACACTAAATCTAAAGTTCGTTAATTTCGTATGTACTCTAATCTAAATACTAACTAATGAAATAAATGTGTATTTATGTTTGTTTGCGTGTATATTTATACGTCTTACGTTATTATAAGCAGTAGCGGCTTTAGGGGGGGGCCGACCGGGGCGGTCGCCCGGGGCGCCGAGTACATTTATCAAGTTTCAAGAAGGGATTCAAAGAAACACTAAATGAGTTGGATTATCATCAGCCCTTTATACTGTCCCACTGCTGGGCACGGGCCTCTTCTCACTATGAGAAGGGTAACGCCATAGTCCACCACGCTGGCCAAGTGCGGGTTGGCAGACTTCACATGTCTTTCGAGAACATTATGGAGAACTCTCAGACATGCAGGTTTCCTCACGATGTTTTCCTTCACCGATAAGCAAGCGATAATTAACAATTTAATACGCACTTAACTCTGAAAAGTCATTGGTGCGTGCCATGGATTCGAACCCGAGACCCTCTGCGTAGCAGTCTGTCGGTCTCTCCACTCAGCTATCGCTGCTTGGTTGTTGGATTATATTGAGCCCAAAAAAATGAATGTTTGCTGGTTTGCAATATCTGTTATAACAGCAAATATATTAAAAACAATCAAACTGTAACGTTTCCTAAAATATAATAGCCAAATGCTATGAATTAGTAGATAGACATACGTGTCGTGGGATTTTCTCGTTTATTAAAAATTATCACAGCGGGCGCGAGGTTGATCATCGATAATATAAGAATCAAACAATTCATCTCCTTGGCAAACAAGACAAGTATCTTTTTAAATAAATTAAAAGTAACAGACATTTTTTGATAGTAGACATAATTGACTGCACGGTTGGCGTAGTGGTTTAAGCGGCCGCCTCGCCGCTTGGTACTGCGCCGAGTGTTGTGGGTTCGATTCCCACACGAGACAACACTTTGTGTGATCCACAAATTGTTGTTTCGAGTCTGGGTATTCATTGTGTCCGTTAGTTGTATGTTTGTAAAGTCCCCCGCGACACAGGATTTATTCCTAGTGCGGGAGTTGTCTTTTATAAAGAAACAAAAAAAAAGAAACAAAATCTTTTAACTAAATATAGTACACCACCCTATTTCCGCCCGTGGGTGAACGTCTGTGAGGCGACTAAGGGATTTCAGCTGGACATGTGCAGCAGCGTTCTTTTATGCAAGTACTGATCACCATACAGACAACCCGCATGTCCAGCTTGATATATATAGGCAACACCCAGCATGTAAATTGGCCAAATCCAATATGGTGGGGAATCATATTTGGGACTGCATAATTACGGGTGAAGAAAAAACCACAGGGGGCAAATGCTATGTAACTTAAAACAGTCATTATCATTTTATTATCATTTGCTTGAAGAGCAACTTTCTGGCAGAAAAATCGTCAATGGAAGTGGACTTGAAAGCGCCCCGACGACAACAAGAATCAGATGTAGCGACATTATACATATTGTTAACGTAAGCAAATTAGGTACGACTGACCCGCGTTCCCCCCCGACACGGGCAGTCGCCTCTGTAACTCTGTCACGCCAAGTTGTGTGAAATAAAAGACATTTGTGTGTTTCGTAAAGTATGTTTTATTTGATACGGGGTTGGTGCTGAAGACCTATACACACAGGAATACTCACCTTACATAAACATACTCATACATATACTTACCCACCAAGCACCTCCTTACACGTGTTACCGTCAGGGCATAATCACTGATGACAAGCCGATATTTAAGGATGTCTCAGTGATTAACGTGACTTTATAATACCGGAAGTAGGTAATCTCTGACTTGTAAGAGGTGCCCTAAAAAAAATTGGAGTTTGAGTGTCCATATTATGTGGTCTGCTCTTCATCCTACTATGCTCGCAGCGGGATATGTTGCCTCAAACTGGAATCGGAAAATAGATTCGCTGCACTAGAAATCATGGCAAATATAAATGTAAATGTGGACTTGACATAGTCGGTGCTGTACGTCAACTGTTGGGATATCTAAACTTTCAAATAACACTTTGGAACTCATGTAACGTTACCTGGAACTGGGCGAAGCTGGACCACTCGTCTCATATAAGAAGCGATTGAGCAAAATCCAGAGTCAAAAGTCTTGGGGAAATTACTGGGAAAGAGTCATCTGACATAGCCACGAGAATCTCTACTACCTCGAATAGCGATACAATCAGCAGTCTCAAAAAAAATAAACACTTGCTAAAAATTAAAACTTCTGCGAATACCTGTATGCCTCGCATCCACCAGACAGATGCAAGCGACCCTAGCGAGCCCGCTTCCTCGCTAACTAACATAAGATTTTCCGTAAGTAGATGACGGCAAAGTTAGTCTCGGCGGGACCTATCAGGCAGATTAAGGCTAAAGGCTCCAGGGAAAGACGGAGTAGCCGTCTTGTCTGGCCTATGGCGACTACGAGAAGCCTTTGAAACCTGGATTGCGCTTAAGTGTCTGTAGCGCTACCAAGTGGATGTGGAGGTGCCGGGAGGTCGCTGCCAAGTGGCGACGATGATTGTTCAAAACCTTAACCACCAAACAAGACCTACCTGTTTGCTTCGGGGTGTAAGACGGGCTTGGGTGATTTTTTATGATTTAACATATACCCAATGAATTGAGCACCTGCATTTTCTACTATTTTTAATATTATTTAAGCGTTTAGTAGTTTGGAAACTTTAACTTGTTTTATTTCAGTGTTTTTATTTACTATGACGACGTTTTAAAATCACTTTTAACGATTCTAATGTTACGGTAAAGAGCGATTGACTTGATTTATTTATCATACCAATGTAATATAATTAAATGAATTGTGAATCGGAGTCGATCATGAAGGGTTCCGTATTAGAGGTATCCACTTAACATCATACAATGCCTTATATTAATGTAACCAAATACCAGTATTAATTTTTCGCCACCAGAAATAACTTTGTTTTCCCAAGTATTGTTCTATGTGCGATATATGTATAATAGACTACTTACTAGTCTTACTACATCTTGTTCAAAAGAAAGGTTAAGGTTTTAATGATTCCATTACAATCTACAGCATATATCTTTTCTCGATTTTTCACACTCTTGAGCGAGGGGGTGGGGGGAATTACTGTACAACTGGGTGAGGGGCGCCAAATGAGTATCTCGCCCGGGGCGCCTGGATGGCTAAGGTCGGCCCTGATTATAAGTACCGCTGCTAATTCGTATAATAAATAGTCAATATTAGCACTTACCTACGCATATAACACGCTAGGTACGGAACATTTTTAGTAAGAAAACAGTTGTCTATCATAATATTATTATGTCTTTGTAGATATCACATGTCTTCGACAACATACTCGTAAGGAGAAGACTTTACGGGGATACCTTGTGATAGCAACCGTCGAAGATAAATTTTTTTAGAACGTGTTTTAGTATTTCTGAAAAGAATATATCGAATGGCCACGAGTAAATCCTCGGCTGTAACATAGTAGATACGTATTATGTAACAGTTAATATCGCTTCAGTAGAACTTCGTAGAAGCCCGTGGTTTCGTCTATAAATATATCCTGCGGCGCTATACAGTATGTATGTATGTATGTATGTATGTATGTATGTATGTATGTATGTGTGAGTGCGTGACTCGCGGATCACAAGTGCTCTTACACAACTTGTTTAGACTGAATAAGATTTGCGTCTACTTGTGTCTGCCACTACACATGATGGGTGTGCGATTAAGCTACTGTTATGTTGTGATTTTAGTTTGAATGTTTTCCTGTTTACCTTCTTCGTGTTTTACTAGGTTTGTGTATTAGCTTTAAGCGAAGAAAGTAATGTACAGGTACATGTAATGTATGCATCAAAGCTTTCGACTACTGTGACACATGTTTGGTTTGCTTAGTTGAGTTACATCGCCAGGTCATCGAATTGGCTTCCTCTGTGTTTTCGTGGACAAAGTTTTCTTCAGAATTCCATAGTGTGCTTATATTCCATGTGAGGGTCCTAACTTGCTATAAAGACGGCTGCTCGAACTAGAACGACTAAGATCTGCTACTCCTCATTGTTGGTTTTGATGACCAGATTGCTACAACGAGCTGATAAAATAAAATTGGGCAAGTGCGAGTCCGACTTGCGCATGATGGGTTCCGTACGATCATCTATAAAAGAAAATCACGTTTGTTGTATGTATACTTAAATCTTTTTAAGTTTCTAACTTTTTATTAAGATCGAGTAACAAATTGCTTAAAAATTACGTTTGTTGTATGCCCCCTTTATTATTTACTTTCTTTTTATTTAATTATTTATTTTAAAAGGTAATATACAACTACATATTCTGTGAAAATTTTAAGCGTCTACCTGTTACCGTTAGTAATTTAGAGCAAAAAATACGAAAAGAAACACGTTTATTGTATGGGACCTCGCCTTAATATTTTTTTATTTTTATTTTTGGTATTTGTTGTTATAGCGGCAACCGAAATACATAATTTGTGAAAATTTCAGCTTTCTAGCTATCACGGTTTATGAGATACAACCTAGTGACAGACAGACAGACAGACAGACAGACAGCGGAGGCTTAGTAATAGGGTCCCGTTTTTTACCTTTTAGGGACGGAACCCTAAAAATGATAAAGACAAGGCAGAATAAAGCTGGTTAAAATAAAATCATCGTTATGGAAATGACGACATCGTCCTAATAGCAGAGAAATCGGAGGAGCTTAGCAGAATGCTGTACGGACTTAATGAAGCCTCCCGGCGGATTGGTCTCGGCATGAACCTGGATAAAAAGAAGGTCATGTTTAAGGAACACGTCGTGTCGAGACCGATCTGCATTGACGGTTCCTTGCAACAGTATGTCTACTTAGGGCGAATAATACAGTTGGGCAGACACAGCTTCGAGAAGGAAATCGAGAGGAGGATCCAGTTGGGATGGGGCAGCATTCGGTAAGCTACGTCGGGTCTTCTCAAGACAAAAGTTTTCGACCAATGCGTCCTACTAGTAATTACTTACGGTGCCGAAACCTGGAAACACACGGTCAGGCTGATCCATACATTTAAAGTCGCTCAGCGTGCCATAGAACGAGCTATGCTCGGAGTCTCTCTAAAGGATAGAATTTGTAACGGAGCATCTCTCTAAAGGATAGAATTCGCAACGGAGCATCTCTCTAAAGGATAGAATTCGCATACGGAAGAGAACAGGTTTTACCGACATAGCTCGCCGTATAAGCAGGCTGAAGTGGCAATGGGCTGGCCACGTCTGCCGAAGGACCGACGACCGATGGAGCAGACGAGTCTTAGAGTGGAGACCACGTTTCGGCAAACGAAGAGTAGAACGTCCCCCGACTAGGTGGTCCGACGACCTAAAAAAGGTGGCTGGGGCGGGCTGGATGCGGCAGGCAGAGGATCGGTCATTGTGGCGCATGTTGGGAGAGGTATATGCCTACGCAATGTAGGGTCGTTGACCGTTTTGTATCAGCTGTGTGGAATTCAAAGCATGTGCAAAAATTGCGGAACTTAAAATCGATATTGTGGCTAAACTATTGCACCGATTTAATTGATTTTTGGTACAAGGCTTCAGAATGTTGTACGCTATGCCTCTGTTCAAAAAGTGCCCCTATGGTAGCGCCACCCTGTATATATGTAGCTAAAAGCAGTTACCTGTATTTTGACATCAACATTAAGAATTAAATTGATCAAAAACTTATAGAATAATTATAATTTTAAGAAGATTTCACATAACATGTATTTGACGAAGAGACAGTTACGGGTTTTACTATTTTCTGACCCATTTCTGGTCATTAATTTAGTAGTTTAAAATAAATCTGATTCTTTTTCTGTAGTAATTAAGTAACTGGATTCCAATTAGAGGCTTGAAGTTTTGCTGCAGCCTACAATTTAGTCTCACGGCTTTCCCCAAATTACAGTTTATTGGTTATAAAGATTTATGGATCGACACCATTTCGCAGTTACGTGGTAATTGTTCAGTTCCAAATGAGGTGTTCGGTTGACACCATATAAGAGGTATGAAGGATTTCGTTCGTGTTAATTGTACCATTATGTTGCTATTATATCATTGTGCGTATGTCTTTGTATAATTACTTAACATCTATTAATGCTTAAGCTGTGTACTAATAAAACAAGCAAAGGCTTTTAAACGAGTAGTTGACCATATCTATCTTAGTATTATTAGTCTATCAGATGGGTCAGTAGTTCAGCGACGAGTTAGGTGAGTTAGAGTGACTTGACAAAATCGGCCAGGACGGACTGGTACAAAACGGTAAGCGAATCAAGCAATTGACCGGTAGAGGAGCTTGTAGTTGTCCTCTACTAAGGTGCTTGAGACTGCAGCAGTTCTGCAATCAAATATTGTCAATACTCAGAGCAATTAGCATTGATGCAGCATTCGATTTTGCCTAACGACTATCGTAAACATTTTTGTGATTTAATTTTCCAGCATTGTCTCCATGTTGACTATATAAAACATAATAAGTATATTTCATGGTATTTGGCAAACCTACACTCCATGTGGTGACAGGTTACGAATACAAAATGTCCCTACTCTATTTCATTCTCTCCGTGATGTAGGAGACGATTAAGGAAAATACAAGATGCAAACAATATTAATGGGAAGAGACGGATAGTTGACATCACACCTGGCCAGCGTGATATAGTACTATGTCCAATAGACTTCAAAAGGCTTTATGATGAAACTCTAATTGCAAATACTGCATAGAGGATGTAACGTACATACTACAGACATTTCCTTTTCTTTGAATAACCGTGAATCAAAAAGGAAATGTAAACTTTGTAAATACTTCCGTGTTTGCCAAGCACTCGATAGGTATCTTTCTGTGTATCAGAATACGTCATTTTATACAGGTTCAGAGTTTAAGTGGTCTGCGTAAGACGATGCATTGATTATTATGTACTTCCATTGTAGGACAAGGGTTTTCAATCAAAACAACTTAACTTGATGAATTTCCGATAACTGTCTGTAAGGGAATGTGTTTTAGTCTGAAATGTGGTGATGCAAAATTGATAGATGTGTTTTGTATTTGTATAAGGTCCTATCCAAGGCCAAGATCGTACGAAAATACTTACTTAGTTAAGTTAAATTTTCTAATATTAAATGGATTAGCTGAGTAATTAAAGTAAAAATACCTGTTTTCGCCGACGTTTCGACTGGCTTACAACGGTCGTGGTTGAGGAGGGACTCCACTTTTTATACATAATTTTTTTTTAATGCGATTAACATCCGTTAAATAAACTTACATGTCACACGTGTGCATCGCTTGTAGAAGTTATTGTAACAATTTATTTTATCAATCTGTGATTTACTTTCATGGAAGTAAATAATGCGTGCAAGATTGCACTAAGGAAGTTTGTACAGATAATAAGTGCAGTATGATATATACTTCAGCATTTTATCTATAATACAAACATTGATGGACTATGTCGTAATCGGAAGTTCGATATGAATCTGGTGCATTTCCTGAAGCATTCCATTTCACTGACGATGAACGTGATGAACAGTTATCGAATTATCAGTTATTGCTCTTTCCGATTTAGATTAAGATAATAGTAGCGATTCCAGTGACTGTAGATAAATTGATACAATGTGTCATATATTGAACAAATATTACCGCAGGTATTTCAGTCTGCCTTTTCAGAACTATAGTTTTAGCTCTACGGCTAGGTGGAGTGACGACATATACAAAGTGGGTAACAGCGGCTGGACACGACGAGCCGAAAATCAAGCTGAGTAATGTGCCGTCGGAGAGGCCGATATCCAGTTGCATTGGAATAGACTACAGCAGGCTGATGACAATTTATAATCTGAAGTCCTAGACAGCTTATTAATTAGTTCGTGCATTCAAATGTTATAATCTTAATATATAAAATCCTTGCGTTACTGACTGACTGACAGACACGCTACAGCCGAAACTATTGGGCGCAGGAACCTGAAATTTGGCATGTATGTTCTTTGGGGACCGTAGGGGTGCACTAAGAAGGAATTGCCCGAAATTCCCACGAGATCAGCCAAACGGGTAAATTAGAAAAAAATGCAGGCGTAGCTGCTGGCGTCCTCTAGTTTTGGATAAGATTAAAAATATATCGAGGACGCCACCACCATAGTAAGGCCCGTTTTAGAAGAGTGGGTGGCTAGATGTTTTGGCAGGTTTTTGTGTAGGCTTGAACCGGAATAAACTCCTGGATGCTTCCATGCAAGTATCATAAGGAAGCGGCAGCCTTCATACGTTGGCGGCACGCCTCACTTGGCCGGAGCAACTGCTCTGATTACTCTTACACCCTCAACCCTTGTTTAGACTATGTCCCGGTGCAAGTGGGTAAAAAAGTACATTTTGAAAATGAATGCCTTCGTTTGTGACATTTTCTGTGTACCGATTCATACAGGTCAACTTGGTCTAAATTAAAAATAAAATTAAGATGGGGATAACAACTTTTGGCCATGTATTCAAACGTCCATTGTCACTTGTATATACCTATCGAAACAAACTTAAGAATATTTCAAATTCCTACAGTAAGTATTGTGGTGCAGTGTAGATTCAAGAACAATATTGACTATTGATCATACCATTGTGGGATGTTAAAAGTAAATGCGCATCCTTTTGTTCAGGTTTGCGTTTGTTTCTTGTTTATTTACAGTTTCATGTTTAAATAAATCAAATGGGTTAGATTTAGAAAATCCAAGAACTATGTTGATGACAGGCATTCGTTTTTGGGATAATCCTGATTACATGATTTCTAGTATAACCTTCTCTCCTTTAGTTTTATTTTGACTGTCAGTTTTTATACACATTTTTCTTTTTCCACATGAATATTTAATACAAGTTTTGCGATATGTCCAATTAGTAGATATGGAAAAACCGCGCATTGAAAAACATTGGCCTTTGTTTTTTGCTAGGAGTGTGATAAACGGCTTAATTTCAACAATGCTTACAACGTTGTACTTATATTGAAAAGCGCGCTTTTGAAAAAGCTTTCCACTTAAAACGCTTTTTGCAATTCGCTGTGAAAGCGGACATGCCGCCGCTTTCCGCTTGTGAACTAAATTAATTTAATATCTTAATATATAATATCCTTGCGTACTGACTGACTGACAGACACGCTACAGCCGAAACTATTGGGCGCAGGAAGTTTAGTAGAAATTTGGCATGTATGTTCCTTGGGGACCGTAGGGGTGCACTAAGAAGGGATTTCCCAAAATTCCCACGGGATCGGCCAAAACGGGTAAATTTAAAAAAATGCAGGCGTAGCTGCTGGCGTCCTCTAGTAATTATATAAAATTTAAACTATTTTCGCACGTAAAAGTTCCAATTTATATTATTTACGTACGTATGCACTTACGTAATGGCCGCGAAAAGCATACTAACAATACATTGAAGAAAAAACAAATCGTTTAAACGAAAGTTTATGCAACTAAAAACAAAATACTTTTTACTTTAAATATTATTAAGTAAACAAACAACTCGTAATTTAGTAGCTTAATCCTAATGTTGACGTGTTTGTCTGTATATTAGTCTCTATGTTCACATGCATTGAGTTAATTTACAATATTACTTTAAAAAAGCAGTGAGCAGTGCGGCCAACCTAACGTTCGCGAATGTCGTTCAACGCGCCAGCCGCCAGCAGCGTCCAGCGGCAGCGTTACAGTTTGTGATGTTGCTTTCCGTTTAAACGAAATCGGCCTGTACTTATAAACGAATGCTTATGCTTATGTTGATAAGCAGATTGTGTTTACAGCTTTTCGTTTAAACGCCCACTACTATTTTTTGCTATAATGTTTAGTTTTTCACACAAAATAATTTTACTTAAGTATACGTATAAGCAATAATGCCCACGGCAAATATATGTAAGAAAACTGTCTATATAGCTAGTATATAAGCAAGCACGTTTCATACAAAGCTGAGTATATGTACCTATAGAGTTATTATTTTAATCCCATCTGTTATTACAGCCTCCGCGATTATGACGGCTCACGACCTTCGTGTGACAGACGGTGTGTACTTAATATTTCACATATAATAATGAGGAAAATAAATACACAATGGAAATTTCGCCTTCGTTTATTGTTATTACAATCTAAGAACATATTCGTATTGTGCTGATTGTTAGCAGCTGACTTATGCCAGAGTTCGTTACACTATAATGTGTCAGTGTTTGAATTTCAAAGTAGAAAGAAGCTGCAGGGAATGGTGGATAATCAATTGTCATCCAAAGAATTTGCCGAGATATGTAACACTATTACATATTTGCACTTTTGCAGTTCATGATTATGATTATTTTGTAAAAACTTACCTATAATATTATTATTTAAGATTTTACTTGAAACACAGGTGTTACAGCCTAGTTCAGGTAAATATGAAAATAGCAATATTTACCAAACGTAATGTATTACCGTTATAAATAAAGTATCTACGCATTAATGTACCACAATTTAACAAAATTACGTATCAGAGACATTATACGTAATCATAAAATTTAATTATTTTTAATGTAATACTTTCCTATGTAACATGTGACGTTTATTTTATTGAATAAAGTTTTTATTTATTTATTTAACATAAGTTGAACTGAGGTCACCTGAGGTATGTGCAATGAGCTCCCATCTTTGTATAAGTGTCTACCCCTTTTGTATTCTTTGTATTGAGTAGTAGCGCACACAGTCTGCAAACAATACGCAGCAAAATCTTGGCTTGATGGGCACGTGTCAAAAATGTTGTTACTGAGGGTCAAGGCTGGACTGGAAAAAATATTTGTAGACCATATAAAACGTAATGAAGGACTTCGCGAGGTTTACACAAACACTACCTCGAAATGTGACAATTTGAACACTAACTTAAAGGCCTTAAGCCAATTCCATAAACCAATATTGTTAGGTCTGGTGAAACTTACATAACTTATTTACAATAAATGTCACGTCTCTGTTTATTGAACTTATATTCTACATTATTTATTTCATGAGACATACTTTTTCTTTTATTATATTTGGACCATCTACGATAAAGGTATTATAATTTAATTTACTTTCTAGAAGACAAATGAAAGTGACATTGTCTTTTTCTATTCACTTATTCAAGGTGATTATAATAATATGAAGTTTGTTTTTTATTATATATAGGCTCACGCCTGCATCCCCGAAGGGGTAAGTAGAGAGGTAAGCGACAACTGTCGCCGCGGCGGCGTAGCAAGCGCGCCATGTATACATCGAAAACGCTCGCCGCTGCCGCCCCTGTTAGTAAGAGCGATTTGTATTTAGTTTAATTATTATCAAAGAAATTTAATTTTGAATACAATTGTGTTGATTAATCAACACCAAATAAAAGTTTCAACAAAACGATTTGCAAATCTGTCTGCAGTAAATTATACGATGACAAACGTTTAAAAAATAAATGCGTCAAGAGTAAAATTCACATGACAAAGATCATATAGACATAAATTGGCAATTTAACCACTTAATGTTGATGAAGATTTGCATTCATTAGTTTAATTAGCAATTACTTTTTAACATGCTGTTAAAAATAACACATTTAATAATATGCTAAAATAAAGCAATAATATTTTATTGTCTGTATAGTATTTGATTGTCTTGTTGGCCTCAAGACACTTGCGTTCTGTGAGGCGTTAGAGTATTGTTCAGTATGAATGCCGATTTGATAGGCGAAGTAGGTACAACTCTTACGAAGAATATGGACGTTAAGCATCTGAGGGGTCCTTGGTAAAGTGGTGACCGCACGAATCGATCCATTCGCGAGGTTAAGCGCGTTAGTCACCTCTCTTGTTTATGTTGGATGCCCGGTCACATGAAGTTTCATGACTTTTCGTGCTTTGGGAAGTAAGTCGAATCTGGTTAGATTAGTAAGTGAATCCAGCTTTCCAACGTGTCTTGGATGAAGACCTGATAACGTGATCACTTTGACGTTGTTCAAGAGTAAATATCAACGCTATCAAGATCTTTCTATGTGTGAGGGCGCCACAAGTCCATTTCTCCTGTTCTGACAACTTCTGGCCCCTTCCTACTTTTCATTCCTCACATTAGGCACAGACCATTTTTGAAACATTGTGTGTTGACATTCCTCTAAAAAAGCTAAGCACAGGTTTAAAAAGTTAAGTTTAATGCTTTCTATTGGATTGCTCATCTACCACCAATGTGTAAAAAAACACTCGTCAAACTGTGGAGGAAAATACGTCTGTATCAGACTTTGGAAATTCACTCACGTGTATCTGTGGGTCAAGTGGCATTTATAAGCTAAATTCAATAATATGTATTTGGCCTTATACAGAAAGGGAAGTATGTGTGTGCGTTTATATGTAATTAGTGTGTGCAACTGTTATGTGGCTGTCGAGGCGAATAAACAATCGAGAGTCAACACTCGAAGGAGCGATGACACGAGCCGTGCGGTGTTTGTGACTTGGCCACTGGACGAACTAGCACATTCTCTCGGTGTTTAAGCGGAATGCTCTTTACAATTTTACGTAGAATGGCTTGGGTTATTGGGATAGATATTGCGAATATTTATGCACATGAATATTATTGTCTTCTGAATGAAATATTAAAGGTGTATTCGAGATCACATGAAGTTTGGGGATATCACATTAAGTGACAGTTTATAGCTCTAAATGATTTAAGAGATCATGAAATGTCTTTATACGATTGATTTTACCTAAATGTTATTTCTTAGAGAGAGATATTTCTTAGAGAGAGAAAGTTTTTGTACTGTGTGTCGCGGTTTACCAAAGATCTTTTAATTAATTTTAGCTAGAATTGCTTATCGAATTCTTGTAAATTATGGTATCTTTTAACACTACGACTTACAACAATAAATATTACAAGCTGTAAGTATTAAATATGGTCAATGTTATTTTATTTAAAGAATTCCATTTTGTGAATTTGAGAATTTTACGAGCCGAAGATAAATTAATTTCAATAGATAGTGTTTGTGACGCACCGGACGGAGATATAAGTCGAGATTATGTACCGGGATCTGGCGTATACACACTCGATAAAATATTGAATAAACAAAATGTATGAATAGAATATGTTTCAAGCAAATTACGTATTTATGGAAAAGTTATGTGCGCTTCTTTGGTTGGACGGTGATAATACTGTTGTAATCAGTAGATTAAGGCCGCCCACCTGACTCCCCATAGAGACCGAGGCTCCGCATGCACCATCACAGAGACCGAGACGTTAATGTACGAATTTATAGTTTTAGATGTGAACATCGTGTCGGTAACTGTGTGAGCCACAGACGTTAAAACTTACTCGATAACATGTAGATTAGGCTGCTAGCCATAATAGCCTAAATGCTTAAGCGCACTGTGTCAAAATTTTAATCCACTCTAATATGAATTCGTTTTAGACTTATATCATTTTATTGATATGGTGGGAAACCAATAAAATTATCAAGTCATTCCGAACACGTTTAAGCGGAATTATAAATATTTTGCCTGTCTACAGCTTAATAATGAAAGTTAGGTCAAGAATTTCAGACCTTTCCCTGCAATGTACAGAGCAAAAATGTTTATTAATTTAGTTCAAGACCTTTGATAATTATTGGAATTTATTCTAAATTCCAGTAATTTTATACCGGTCGCGTTATAAAGAAAATACGGCATTTTCTGTAATATACGGCTAAAATAAAATATTGTTGACGAGGCTCTGGCAAAAAAAATATCCCGATAAGCGGCAATGGGCTCGCTGCCTATTACGTGGGATCAAAATACTGGCGAAAAGTGGGCGTTTAATATGCCTCTGCCTATCCCTTCGGGGAAACAGGCTTGAGTCTATGTATGTTTGTATGTATGTATAAAATATTGTCGCTACTACCGCCTTGTCTATTGTCAGTATGAAATGAAGTAAGTTTAAGTAGTGTTTCAAATGGTTAATGTGGCTTTCATGTATTTTGGTGTACCGAATTAGCATTTGCGGGGAACATGAACTACCAGTTTAGATAATGAATAAAGTATTGCTTTGATATTTCTGAATAACATGCCGTACATATAAAAACATTGCTATATATTATATCTTTAGATTCGCCGTACCCTCGTGAGTAGGGTCTCCGAGGTACTACTACTACGTTAAGCTGGATGAATGTTTAAGATTATGGATAGCAGAAAGGCTGATGTTGATCAAGTGAAAGTTCTCTTGTCGTGAACGAAGTAAATAGTGACTCCAGATACATACAACATGCAAAGATCTCTTTATGTTCAATTAATCTTTTAGCTTTTCTAAACGAAGATGAAGGACCTTCGTTTAGAGACACATATTGCATATTGTTTAAAACCTTGGAACAACTAAGCTAAACCTCATTGACCAGTAAGCATTTCTATCAAAAGATAATATAAGTCTTCTTACAAGAAACTAAGCTCCATGGTGCCGAAACAGCGTTGAATAAATTATTGTCAATAAGTTTTATATTGTTTTATTGGTATGAAAGGCCGCGAGTTTTCGTTATTACCTTTCTATGGTCGTCTTATGATGAAACACGTTGTTTTATGTCTCATAGGCCGAACTACGTGTTGTCTAACGATAATCGTACATGCACATGTCACGCAACCACTAATAATATCATAAATATACTAAAGATAATATGATAATTATTTGAGAGCTTTTGAATATAGTAAATACACGAAAGTGCTGTTAATACTGCGCATAAAATTGTTAGTTTATTTACTTGATTTGTTGTTGAACAAAATTTTGAATAGTTGTTAATGAAATGGAAAGTGTTCAGCTGTTTGTTGGAGAATGAGGTCCGTAATATATAATTTTGTGATAAAATAGTTATGTTGCACTTGTGAAATCCAAGATTCATATGATTCTTTGATGAAATTATCAGTAATCAGAATATTTGTAAGATGCGCTTAGTTCGCTGTTCGTTTAAATATTGTTAATTTGCAATAAATAAATATTCAAGAAAAAAATATCATGCGTATTAATAAGTACAACATGGCATTAGAAATAAGTGGCATTGAGTGCTTAGCACTTCAAAATACTTAAGCACTTGTTTTCTCCCGCATTACCACAGAATATATACAAGTAGCATTACAGAAGATGGGTATGCATGTATGTATGGGTCAGCAGTAGTAAATTATTTAGCAACTCCTCAAATGTAGTTACATATATTTAATTCGTTGCGGGTACTAAGACCGTTTAGCTTTCTACGGGACTTGCGGAGTTTCATGGAAGAGTGTCAAAACTCTTCTAAGCCTGACTACAAGGTAATACAGTAGTGGGAATGAGGGTAGGACTGGGTCCAAAAAAGTTTCTTTTTATTATTGCTATCATTGTAGATCCTGCTATTCATAATGCTATTATGTACTGTGTAACTTTCACCGTCTGCTTACAAAAAAGAAAACTGTGTTCTTTACAGCAGGTGGTATTTATAAATCACATTGAACTCACTTAAAATTCGATTTCCACATCTGTGATGCTAGTTACGCGTACAATGCTAGTTTATTTATTGGTAATTTGTAAGCTTATAAAAACATGGTTTAGTGAGTAACCGAGCCTCATTGAACGGTGTTCATTACCTAAACTCACAGACTATAAAACTTACAGTAGTTATAGTGAATATTATTTTTACGATCCAGCAACATTTATCGTCCAGTTAGAGAACATTTGAGATTATCGTCGGTTACGTAAGTAGGTTTGTCCATTGTTAATCACGTGACGTTTCACAATACGATCTGTGGAGGAGAGCTCACCGTTTATTGAGATTTTACTGATGTTTAATATGCTATAAATATTTATTTATTGCCCCGCCTCTAATACGCTATATCATTCATTTTATTGCGTTGTGTTAAAAATTTATATCCCACGATACTTCGTTTAACTAATTTGATTTTGTTGAATATGAAATTAAAGACTGATTAGATACGATTTTATTGTATTTTGCATAATGAATTGAGTGTTAGTGAAAACGTCAGACGCGTTTTGTTTATGCAAGTTATCGCATTAGCTACTGTAACGTCGGGGTCTTAGAAGTAATACGAGGAAAATCGGGGTTCCGTTAGATATAAAAATGTAGTAAAATATATATGGCAAAAGTATGCGGATTAAATGTTGCGTGAAAAATTAAAGTTTTCTTAATCCGATCTGACTCAATAGCCAGGCCAATGATCGGCTTTTCGAGTGTAAACTATAGTATTACGATAGTTAAGTAATACCCACGAGAAATATTCACATAGTAAAACTATTAAGCTTCTTGTTTTAGCCCACCGTGTGTCAAAGCAGCTGGTTCAGGTAAAAAAATATTCAGAGCATAATAGTGAACGGTCATCTATTTTCAAGCAAATCTCATAATTTAATTACACTTACCATAGTATCTTCTTCGGTTTACGCGAATAAACGCTGACATAAGACATAAAACATAAACGCTCAACAAAGTCTGCTGCATGTGAACACTTGAAACAAGGACCCAACCACTACGTGCGATTTGATGAACCACAGATACTCGCAAAAGAACACCATTTTCTTCCAAGGATGATGCGTGAGACTATTGAAATTAAAAAACACCCTAATTTCAATAGGGAAGATGGTTGGAATGTTCCTCCAGCTTGGGACCCTGTCATAAGGCTAATGAAACCCAAGAAGGACAAAGTCACCAGAAGACCTAAGGACACTGTGAGCACATGAACACAGCCGACAGTCGTGAACATGAATCCTGTAAAGAATTCGAAACGTCGGCTAGTAGTAAATTAAAAATCTAGTTACTAGATCATTCGGTTCAAATGTAATAACTTAGTGAAACCAATACATCGCGATAAAATCCGTTAACTGTAGTTTAATTACAATACACTTCCCAGTTTATTTTTCAGGACCAAAAAGCTCAGCAAGAGATATTTAAGTCAACTGAGGTGCAAATGACTGAGTAAGAGTTCTAACAGGTAAAACGACAAGCGCCATTTATGCGATTACAAAATTACAAAAAAATATGTAAGGCACAGTGTAATAATATAATGTTTTACAGTATCACGATTTGATCTAAATAGATCTAAATAAAAAGAACGTTAACAAAGTTTGAATGCAATATAATGCGGCACATTTGTAACAACGAGGTGGTCATTTAAACCATTGCAGCAATCTTGGTTCACACTAAGTGAAAAACATGAATATCAATGAGTTTAGATGCGTTTCAGTTCCATTTATGGCAGCCTATATTGCACGGCGCGTGTAACGTTTGCTCGGTGCTACGCTTGGCGCCACAGTCCACGCGTAAGATGTCGCGTGTTCATCCACAAAAATGTGAAAAATCTCACGAAAACTGACAATCTGAGGTTATTTTTAAAAGTAAACATGAGAAGATTTTTATTTATTAAATGAATTTCTTAATTATTAAATGGATTTTATTTATATCCAAAATGTATATATGGAGATTTATACCTACTTTTTTAGTTCGATGTTTCGATTAATTTTGATCGTAATTCAATTTATGCTAATCGCACGTCTACTTATTGCAATAAATTGTCACTTTACAATAGAAAATTCAAATTGTGAAGTGATTATTTGTATCTTTTTGTAAAATATTTCATTTTTAACTTTTGTCAGTTGCAACCTGGGGTCTGCTTAGAAGTCATAATTTAAGATTAGTAATCAAAATATACATTATAACCAATTTAACCACGATAAAGGACAGAAAAAGGTAAAAATTAAAAATATAATTGCGAGCAAAAGACAACAGCAATTTTATTGGAATACTGGCGCTACCGCCCGGTAAGAGACAAATCTCCCTATCGCCTACGATTACATTAAGTAACCAGTTTTCCTCACTACTCCTACAAGTTGCGCGGGTAGATAAGCCGATTCTCATACTCGCCCAATTCCAGATCAACATTGAAATTGATTATTAGTCTAGCTTTACATATTTTAAGTGCATATCTTCATTTTATGTCGTCATCTCCGTAGTTCTATCACCGATCGTTTTATCTGGCTGAACGGATGCAAGACACATTTTTCTTTCGCCTACGGAAATATCGAAACGAAAATATCAAATTATAACGAACCTTTTTAGTGCGTTGATCCTGATAAGTAGCTAGCACACAAGAGATTTTTCGAAACAGATAGGTTTAACATTTTTAACTACTAAAACTTGTATGCAGTAAAACGTTTTCCACGTTAACAATATTTATTTGCATTACTTTCATTTGTGCGTTTCTAATTCTGCAAAATAAACAACTCAAATTAAATCCATATTATAATGATGGAACGCAACAACTGTAAAATAAAACCTATTATTGCTCCAAGTTAATAAAAAAATGCGTGTAATATTACACCTCTACCTACCCCTTCGGGGATATAAAAAATACAGCAATACGTTCTAATAAATTTAACCTAAGTTCAAAATGAAACGCAATAGTCGTTTGTCCATAGAAGAACGATGGAAGTGCTACCGAGCGCACCATAGTAGGGAGCTGCATATTAGACTCACTGTGACCCTTACCCTTATGCTAATTCGACGATGTTAATGCCAATTAAAATGTTAACAATAGCAGCGGTAAAAGCAACAATTTTATTGAAAACAGACCGGTTTGGCGCACGACATCCATGCTGTTTGAAATGTTACATCTTCATTCTATCGACTACGGTTTGTTTGCATAATAATGTTCTGCTAATTAAAATTAGGGTTCTTGAATCTGCAATATGGGGTTGCCTTGCTTTGAGTTTTTATATTGTGCAGATTTCAATGTGCCAATATGAAACTGAATACTTATAACCGCTTATTTTGAACAGTAGGGAATGAGTGCACATTAATCAAGAAGAGAGTATACTATTTTTCATAATCTTAAAAATGTATTGCTGCCAACAAACCAACCAATCGTAAAAAAATAATTGACAAAATATATCAAAACATTGCCATAAGTATATAAACATGCAAGTCGAGGCAGCCCGTTGAAATGTAACACCCGCGGCGGATTGACACGATTATTTGTCAAGCCCTGTGAGATTAAAAAACGTATTAAAATAAACCGAAAAAATAATAAAACATCTACAACTAAATTTATTTGTTTGTCAGATTCAAATCAATACTCTTTTCATTTTCAAACAACAATACAGGGTGTAACATCAATCAAAATGAATTTCAAAAGTAACACCCCGTTGCGGTGACAGCGGGGAATCGATACATAGTGTGGGGACGGAAATAAAAACCGGTATCACTTCCTATTTCACCCTTCGGCTTCCGTACGAACCACAATCACTTTTTTTTAGATCGAGATCTATTTGTGACTATAGTCCCCTTTAGGGTGAATGCGAATCCAAAGATGCAATTTATGTAACATGAGAATATCATTAGAGAGAAAAATGCAAGTTATCTCATTAAAACCCTCGCATCATAAATATTGTGATTTCCATATAGCTGGCGTATCAACTTTCCATAATTTGCACATGTATACCATAGTTGACAGCAATTCTCATTACAGGTAATATTAAAATTTAGTATTGTTACAAAGTGCTTGTTGTAACTTTATAAGACAATAAGGAACGTCGGCAATAAATTATTATTATGACAATCATAATGTTAGTTACACCTCCAAGCTTCTAGTACCGGTTTAAAACATATCCGCACATGTAACAACATTATATCTCTTTAATTATGATCTATGGTTATTATCGAATATTTAACATTCCTTCTTATTAAACACATAATTTGTCTTCAAGCCAAAAAGCTGTTTATTTACCTGCACGTATTGAATGAAACAGATAGTAATCTACAATTAATTAAAACATTGATAAAATCTCGCACAAGTAACGATGTGGTTTGCGCTGGCACCTACAGTAAAAAGCATAATAAAACAAACTCTCGGTATAAAACTTATATGATATGTCAACAACTTTTATTCGTAATAAAATATAACAATAAAAAGGATATCGGTTTAACTATGGCTGTTAATTTTGACGGTTTTAAGGAATGTATTCTATGGAAGCGAGGAACAGTAGCGTCTGTTACTAAAGTGATATAACAAATTGTCGATAATGAAATAACAAATCACGCTTGTTTAGGAATCGATTTGGTCCGCATCGCGCGTGATGGATGGCCCTGCGCACGCGGCGACGCTTCGACCCCTTTATTCATCACACCGAGGGATTTAGGGCGTGAAGGGTAAATGAATAAATTAATATGCTTTAGATTTGTAGTTTAGGCTGCAGCTGTTGCGGTGTTAGAATTCGTGTTCTTGGAACAAATTTGAATTCAAATCAACATACCCAAATATTTGTCGGATGCAGTTTCACGGATCTAATGAGCGGCTAGTTAATTTTGGCGTAATTGACGACGGTATACAGGCTATAAATAATAAAACAAATGATCTTCTTATCAAAGATCTGGTAGTTTAAATGGTTGTCGTAGGCAAAGGTATCGGATTTCTGTTTATTACTGCAGACGGTAGCTCTGCAGAAGCTGCTGTACAAGTGAGTTGTCTGCAAGATCAAGATAGATGAACGATAACGAATAATTTCCAACTCAAGTTTGTCATCGAACTGGTCGCTCCCTGAGCAGCTTTGATAATTTCAACTAAAGCTGAAGGTGTACTTCATAACGGATGCAGTTTTGATACGGTAATGCGTAAGATATTTATTTATACAAGAACGTTATGCGTATAAGCGTACGTTGTCTTGTCCCTTTACGATGTTACTTTCATCGTTTGTGTTCGCGTTTATAATGAGAGAATCGCTCAATAAATTGAGCATGACTAAGCATGGAGTAATGATGTTTGAAGTGAGGTGTAAAATTTAAAAGACATTAAGCAAATGAATCTAGACGGTTCTGCTACAGCAGGCCTACTTGATAAGGATGACCCAGACAGACCAAGTAAATTAAAGGACGTGCTCAATTCTTGTGATGCTTTCTAAGTAGAGACAATCAATTGAGAGGAACATTTTAAAGTTATTCGTTGAGGACTCATTGACATCAGTCAAAGGGCTACAGACTCGAGAGAAAGTTTAATGAATGACGGTGAATATATTCCTACGTTTTTGTCGCGCTCAAATATTATAACCGCGCCTTGTGATCCCATACAATAGAAAACACTTAAATAATCTATTTGAATAATAATAAGTTGCGTTCTGGGTAATAATTTTGTGCAAGGCTCGGCTACAGTCAAAGACGTAAACGTACCGAACAAGTTAGTTCATATATTCTAAGTTGGTTCGCTTGCCTAATATAATAGTGTCTTTATATTTACATTAGTCACACAAATTAAAATAAACCAAACAGTTGTTTCTAGTGTTTATTATTAAAACCGTTTACTTGTCGGGTGTGTGGTTTAACTAAATGCCTACTTGCGTGTTGTACAATGGTACTAAACTAAAACTATTTGGGTAGAAGTTGGAAAACAGACCGACAGAAAATTGTGTTATGTTCACATTTAGTAGCAGAATGCATAAGTCAAATATTCGTAATATTAACATCTAAGAGCGGATTCGTGTTCCATGAACACTGTTCCAAACAACAAACTTATTTTTTTAGAAGGTAAGCTAAAGTTAGAATTTAATATTGTATTTTGTGACACGTCAGCATCTTCTTATTAGGTAAACATTGCCTTATAGGTCCAGCAACAAATGTAGATAAAATAAAGAAGTTTTATATTTTATTGACGCAGTCGATGAAAAGTTATTCAATAAAAATAAATCATACCTAACCTAAAATAAATGATCTGAATGCAGCAACCATATTACCAAGGCATCATAAATAGCATGCACGTAGAACTATACAACTGTTGTAAACTCCAACACAGTTCGACTTGCAGTCGGAATATCCTGCTCCTGCCACTTCCTGCGATCCTGGTACCAACTCCGTTCAACTTTGTACTGTAACTAGGTTACGGATGACATAATACTAGATAACGTCTTTAACAATACAATATATTCATAAATGTATTGTTGTTTTCCTTTACTAGTTGCAGTTCTATTCAGAAAGATGACTAGTATTTTTTGCGAGCGTAAACTCTCAAATATGCAAATTCTGCAGAATTGCATGTTAAAGTTTGTGATATTGCGATTTTGATTATATTTATTTTTGTGATTCGCCAACATAAGAAATAATGTGATAGTATTTTACATTGCTATCGGTCTTGAAGTGAGTGCAATATTTCATACGTTAATAACTGACCACACATGTCACAGAATACCTTCACTATTTAGTATTCGTCACATAATATAATTAATTAAGTATTTATTATTCAGAGCTCGGTAATCAATATTTAATCTTTATTTTTACTAAGGATAAAATCATTGACTTCAGATAAATCTATCAGAAAATAAAATGATTAAAATTCACTCGATTTGCAACCACTGATGAAGATAAAATAATATATAACTTGTAATAGCGTACTTTGTTTTTTGATTGAAGTTAATTTTCTAAAATTAACACACCGTGGTACAAACTAATTGTGAACATTAAGTGACAGACTAACCGCTTAGAGCCATATAGCATTCCATTTCACTCGCACCGCTGAACAACATACTTCATATATATTCTAATGCATATAAGGCTCAGTACAAAATGACTAATTTCGTAATTATCTTTATTGAAATGATTCTTAAAACATATTTATTGTATTCTTCTTGGCTTAAAGTTTTCGTAAACATCTATTATTTCCGGTAAAGTTAAAACTTTTCTACCCTGATCTACTTAATAAAATTAGAGTGTCTGTTTGTAATATTAAAATAAGCGCATTTTCCTAAATACATATGGATGTATACACGGTACATATACGGTAATGACATGTTTTACAATTTTTGTCTGTCTGTCTGTCTGTTTGTTTTCGCTAATCTCTGGAACGGCTGGACCGACTTTGACGATACGTTCACTGGCGGATAGCTGATGTACCAAGGAGTAACTTAGGCTATAAATTAACCGCGTACGCGAAGTAGTTCCCTCAGGACGCCTAAAACGCGGGAAACAGCTAGTCGCAATTATAATTAATAATTGACGTGTCGGTATTAATTTCGCAAATAGGTACTTCATTGATTTAAAGTAAAGTCAACCCCAATTCATAATGAGGTTATGCTTCTGTTACACTGAACACGTAATCGTATACCAGATTACTAATACTTATTATAAATAAGTCCCTCATCTGCACTTCATTCTAAATTAGCCGCACCATATAAGTCGAGTCAGTTTGCGGTTTTTCTATTCGTCATTCACAGTTATTATTAAAATGACCTTTAATTGTTTTTCTCGCTACCCGGTAATTTGATGTCGTTTCTAAAGAACTATTTTTGTCGTTAAATAACTGACCTAGTTCACAGTAAATTATGCCTAAACATTAGCAAAATGAATAATGCAGTGGATATTATCATAATTTTAAAGTTCAAAATGATGAATCGATTTTCGAGCCGACATCAAAAGTGTTTATAAATATTTAAACGATTCAATTTTTCGCAATGACTATGCACTTCCGATAGAAATAATTGAATAAGAAACAAATTAATAAAACTCAGCAATAATAAAGTGCATTGCTGCTTGTATTTCATTATCCGTATTACTAATTCAAATTAGGCGATCTCTACCCTTAGTGCCGGCAAACAAACAGCGTAGCCGGCATTTGGACGTGTTCTCAAAACCCTCTTATACCGCTATGAATACAATTATTTTTGCTATAATTAGGTATCAAGTAAAATATCCATATAACGTGTTAGATTATCCCGAGAAAATAATTGTCGTCTTTTTAAATATAGAGAATTAACAGTGTTCCTGGATGCGTCACCGGTCGTCAGAGCTGTAGGGCGACCGGTCGGGGCGAAAGTCGGCTTTGGCCACACAGTTGGATCGACGCGGTACCACTCCACAGTCTCATCTAAGCCACAGCTATGCGAGCATCTTCCCCATCATAGCCGAAAATTCCACATTCCCGGAGACACGCGTGGCGACGCGACGCGAAAGTTGAGATTCGAGTTCGCGAATTAATTTTCGAAATATCCGAACATTTTTTTAACTCTAGTTGAAAATTAGGAGCAGTTGGCGGCAAACGGTAAAGTTGTGTGTTGGTGTCCTAACAGTGTTTAGACAACTTTGAAAGCTTTTTAAGATTTTTTAAATTTATTTATGTGCCGTATCGGTGTGCCGAAACATTGTATTGGTGTGAAGTGATTTTTATTTTGTGCACTGTTTGATTTGGATTTTTTTTGTTCCGGAGTTTTTGGTTGGTTATTGTTTATTTTTCATTTTCATTCTTATTATTAACTTTTATGCGTACATATTAGTTATTAAGTGCTTGATTTTGCTTACAGTACTTCGAACTTATTTGCGGAAAATTTATGAAAATGTGAATGTTGTTTTTCGGTCTTTAAGTGGAATGTGCGTTTATGATTATGATAAATGCGTTATCTTAGAAATTACTTACGTTGTTCGTCGTGTGTTTTCAGAGTATACTTAAAGATTGATTTATGAATGTTTTTGTGGTTTTTTGATTAAAAGACGTTGCTCTTAGATTTTTTGCTTGTTTTTTGTGGATGTTTTTTATGGGGACTTTATAAAATATAATTTATAATGAAATAGACGCATTGTTCAATCACATCGCCGTCGACAAACGCCTGCACATTACATTAACGGGTTTGTAACCACTTAGAAAATTGTTTAACGCGAGCGCCGGCCTCAAGCGGGAATGATTAATTTCTTATAGTAATAGTATCGGAAATATTTATATACCAATAATAAAATTAATCTTTTAATCACGAATTAGATCTTGAGATAACCGTAGTTTATAGCGGTTAGTTTTAAGTACACAGTTCTTTTTGGAATGGTAATAAACGGATTTATTAAACATTGATTTGTATCGGTGCGGGTTTGTGAGTTTGGGCTTCTACTTTGTAAGTTTTGTGCCTTGTGCTCTCGACGCGTGACGGTACGACTTTTTAGTGTGAATTTGATTAAGTAAATGTGATTTTTGATAGTTTGCGTTTACGGAATAGGATATAAATACATATATAAACGGGGTGTAAAGGTAATGATAGTGGGTATGAATAATGTATACGATAATCGCATGCGTATATTGCTTTGAAAGTGGATTTTTATACGTACTTAGGTATTTTCTAGAAATTGTTGAAATCAATAAACAAACGTTTTCAAATTACTTGAAATTCTCAAAACATTCGGAGGCATTAGTACCTACTTACAGACTACATTAAAACCATATTAAAACAGGGCCTTTGAAAAAATGCCCACCCATCCAAAAACTAGAAGCGGCAAAGGTTGCTTAACTTCACGGATCGCTTTGAACTTTATTTTTGCAGAACAGATAAAGTCAAAGACAAAATCCTTTTTTCACTTAGGTCACAATGTGACGCTTATGAACGTCAAATTAAAAAAAATAATTACATAGTAAAACACATAATTTGGCGCCAAGTTCGCAAGGCAAGGGCGTAGAATCATGAGAAGGAACGGAATAAAACACAGAACATTAGTCCTAAAAGACTTACTACAAAAAAATCGCACGTAGTTATGTATCTCGTACAAGCAGTAGCAAATATCCTGACTAATGTTTTGCCCCTAAGCATCAATCAATCATTCTAGACCTATAGCGTTATTGCTGTTGCGGGTAGAGTAGTATAAGGATCACAATAACAAGCTATGAAAAAACGAGGCGAACAATTTTTGTGACGTTCAGTTGCCTAATTTGTGTTCATATTTCGTATCGACTCGTATTATTTAAGCTGTGTGTACGAAGTCAAATGATATAGTCAAACGATTTAAAGTTTAATCTAAGTTAATATCATTAATACCCAACTTTTTCTTTACAAACACTGAATTTACAGACATAAAGTACAACCAGACACGTAACAACAAATTTTGGATCACACAAAATGATGACTGCCTCCGTGGTCCAGTGGATAGCACATGCGACTGCTGATCGGAGGTCCCGGGTTTGATTCCCGGGTCGGGCAAAAGTGTTACTGGGTTTTTCCGAATTCTCAGTAGCAGCACGGAGTCTGGTGATGTGATGTACGTGGGACCTAAAAAATTCATGGCGAAATGTGGGTATAACATTGCACCTCTGCTTACCCCTTCGGGGATACAGGTGTGAGTCTATAAGAATAACAAAATGTTGTCTAGTGTGGGGATCGAATCCACAACAATCAGCACAGTTTTAAGCGGCAAGACAGTCGCTTGAACCACTTTGCCATACGTGCATTCGAATTAATATTTTCTTGAATAGTCGTTCGATATAAGAGATTTCCATGCAAGTAAATCAAGGGTACTTATACGTAACATTGGTGCAGGTTTTATCGTTACAATGGTAACACGCAGTAGGAATATACTGTAACTAAACCTAACCTATTTGCCCGTATACTAGACAATTACTACGAAACTTAGTGCAAATACTCGCTCACTAAAGCGAAGCATGAAAGATAGCTTCAGGCTCATACTGTTCTCAAAAATACATGAGGTTTGCTAATTTGTACTTAATAAGCGTGGAAAGAAGAGAAGCAGCGATAGCCGAGTGGTGAGACCGACAGACTGCTACGTAGAGGGTCTCAGGTTCGAATCAACGGGACGCACCAATAAATTTTCGAAGTTAAGTGCGTATTAAATTGTCAATTAACGCTTGCTTATCGGTGAAGGAAAACATCGTGAGGAAACCTGCACGTCTGAGAGTTCTCCATAATGTTCTCGAAAGACATGTGAAGTCTGCCAACCCGCATTAGGCCAGCGTGGTGGACTATGGCTTTGCTCTTCTCATAGTGAGAAGAGGCCCGTGCCTAGCAGTAGGACAGTATAAAGGGCTGATGATGTGGCGTGGAAAACTACGGATGAATCCTTCCCTCGAACTAGCTGTTGCCCGTTGTCAATTTCATAGAGCTACCTTTAAAATCGGCGGATTTTCTAATGAACTTTTAACCCTATTTAATCCCCTTAAGGGAAGAATATCTAAAACTCCTGCAGCGGCGAATTTGGAAGTTGTCCGGGTACGACACTTTTGACAGCTCAATACAATAAACTATAACCTCGAAGCAAAGTTGTATTGAAAGCTAAGGATCTTCCAAATTCGCCGCTAGAGGCGCGCGGATAATCTTTGCATCGCCAATAAAAGGAACCCACCGTCCGAATTTCATATAACTTCTGTAGTTTAGACCCCGCAATGATATGTCTTTATGTCAACACAAGTAATTTAATTTATTAGTTAATTATGTTTAGTGATAGAGATACTGTTAGTCATGTGTACGAGACGCACAATTAACAACATTCATAAGAACACGTTCAAACTGCATCTATTTGGGATGAACCTAATAACTAAATAACTAATAACATTATATCCATATATATATATATATATATATATATATATATATATATATATATATATATATATATATATATATATATATATATATATATATATATATATATATATATATATATTATAGACTCACGCCTGTATCCCCGAAGGGGTAGGCAGAGGTGTAATATTACACCCACATTTCGCCATGAATTTTTTAGCCCCACGTAATAGGGGGCGAGCCTATTGCCGTTGCCGGGCACATCATCAGACTCCGAGCTGCTACTGAGAATTCAGAAAAACCCAGTAACACTTTTGCCCGACCCGGGAATCGAACCCGGGACCTCAGATAAGGTACGGTACGGTATTCACTGGACCACGGAGGCAGTCCATATATAAACTGAGTATAATTTAAAAGTGATTTTTTTGGGGCTCATCCCATCCTCATTCTCACTACTGTATGCCTGTGTGGTCAGGCAGCAGAAACCACAGAAGACAACGAAGAAATTGTGAGGTCTCTCGTGAAGGCCCAGTGAAAATGAAACTATAAATCAGACGTTTATTTGAGAATTTGGGTAATCATTTTTAGCAACATGTAATCACATATTTAGATTTTTTAAATTGCTTTGATCAACAACGTCTCTAAATGACGATGACGTTTAAAGTTTGGATTTCTGGCCATAATCTAATTTGATTAATACAGTAAACTGACTGAATTATTACAAAGCTTGTCTAAGGCAGGTATATTTTTTTGAAGTCCTGTAATATTATTTACTAGATCATACAACCTACTACGCAAGCCGACACATTTTTCTGTGATTTCCAAGTTCAACTTTAATGAGATTTTTTATGGACAGTTCTAAGCCTAAATGCTATTTGCTTGGCTTAGAAATTGACTCAGAACTTCAGCGTGTATTGGTAAGCATTCGTGCTTACACACGAGATTGAACCACTTAAAAAACCTAAGAATACAATGCAAGAAGTTTGCGTAGAAGTTATATCTTATGTCGTAAAAACAACATAGTGTAATTTTGCTTTTATCAGCTTTGTATTTAATTTCATCTTCGAATGTACAAATGGTACAAATGGTTAAATTATCTGTAATATTTGTCAATACCACCATATTTTAAGAAATGTTCTTCATCTTGAAATATTCGAAAATCGTAAATTTCACTTTTGTAGTAGATGTGTTTGTATGATGATCATATTTTTGTAAGACAAAAGGTGTTTGAAAATATAATTATTGAATATATCTTATAAGTTATTATAAGATGTGTTTTGCCTCAATGCAAATTATCTTGTTAGCCAGTAGCGACTACAGGATGACTAGAACTTAGAACAGCATTACAAGTTGTTAGGCGCATCGATTTGAATTTTATTACGTATCTAACGACAGTTAAGAAAAGCCAAGGTAGATTTTCTTTCAATACCCGAATGGTTTGTTGATTAGTTGGATTATGATAAATTAGGTTTGATTTCCGTTTAGGCAAAAAAAAGAAATTTCCCGTTAAGTAATTCCCAGTATAAATACTGAGTCTGGCACTTTAACCCGAAGATGGTGAGGCTATCAGATGTTATTTGTAAAGTCAGAAAGTGTTCTCATTAAAAGAGGAGAGTTTTTCATAAATACTGATTAATTATTAGCATAGAAAATACTTTTTTATAATATTGACTAAAGAGTGAATGACATAAATAAATCAAGATCAATTAAATTTTACTATTCATTAGGATTTAAACATGACGAAATTCTCAGTAGCAGCACGGAGTCTGGAAATGTGCCCGGTATGGCAATAAGCTCGTCCCTTATTACGTGGGACTAAAGTATATCTGGCGAAAAGTGGGTGTAGAAATACACCTCTGCCTACCCCTCCGGAGATAAAAGGCGTGACGATATGTATGTATGTATGTAGGATTTAAACATTAGTAAAATACACACAAAATATACACAAATGTGTACTTAGTATTAAGTTATCTCTCAACTTCATTGCGATTGAAATCTCATATCTAATACAGAACTGAATGGTAAAGCTCACTTAAAGCATACAAGGCAATAAAACTGAAACTAGAATATTCTACACACGTTACTATAATCATCAAAAACCAGCACAAACTGACTGTAATCGCACCAACGACAACTAAATCGGTCTTACTAATTAAAATAGACTAAACATGTCAGGGTTACGAAGCAGAATTACCATTAGATCTGCCACTGTTGAGAGTAGGTAGTGAAACAGCTAACTACAAGTAGGTACATATGTAATGTCGTCGGCAATATGAAATGTTCAAATGGAAGATTAACAAGTTTCTAGCGCCTGTTTCGTGTCTTGATAGGCGAGAACAGGGATATAAAAATGGTTATACATATCCTAGGTAAAAGTAGATATTGGGACTTACTCCAACGGAACATGGATTCTTACATAATCTATTTCAATTTATGGTCGCCGGACCGCGTAGCCAGATTAGCGTCTTTAGTAGTTATGTATTCGTCCTCTACGAGAAAGGTATCTACGGGGTGGTGATCATAGACTGTATATTTTAATTTTTATTTGAAAACTAATTGATTTTTTGTAATAAATAATTAATTTGTATGACTAACGGTATATCCGCTAGTCTATTTGCAGTATTTTTTATTTGTTTTGGTAGTGTTTTATATTTATGAGGTAGAAATAACAGAGCTTAAAAGGCTTATCCAAAGGAGACAAATTATTTCTTGCATTCATTTAAAATAATTCAATCACCTACACATAGTTTCGAAATCTCAAGGATATTTTTGAGTAAAGGAAGGAATCATTAAATTGAGTTTGAACACTGTCGATAATTTAATTATTTTATAAATAAACAATAAAATTGTGTGCCCCGTAGAGCATTATCATCATCACCAGCCTGTTCTAGGTCATTGCTGGGCCTCGGCCTCTCCTATAGCACGTTACTAAGATTTTCTTCACCTTTTCTCGTCTTATAAACCCAGTTGATAAGTTGCTTTTCAAAATCAAAGTCAAAATCATTTATTCATCTAGGTCACAAGGTGACGCTTATGAACGTCAAATTTTTTCAAGTTAACTTTAAATGAAACTACATTTACTGCCTTTTAACGGTTTATGTTATTAAAGAACATAATGACTGCTAAAATGTAGCTAAAGCAGCACAAACGCCCTTAATATACAGAGTACTTAGTGCATAAGTGGTTAAAAGAATGCAGTACCAATAAATTGCAATGTATTCCTAGCTTCATCAGTAAGCATATTTAGAATATTTTGAGGTACTTAGTGTACCGCATGACAATGTTGTAGAAAGGTGGAGGACCAACGCCTGCAGGAATTACGGCAGAATTTATATTAAATATTAGTTATAATTCTATTCAATTTAAAAATAGGCAGATAATTTTTTAAACTATTTTGTTATCAAAATTAAATTAGACTTTTTTTAATCCATTAATTACTGAATAAATTACTGAGAAATAGTTACCTTAATTTTGGGTATTTTCTTAACAACAATAATCTCCCTCTCTCGAATATATACTACTTCTTTTACTCCAGCCTCATTGGAACGAGTCATTGTTTAAGGGCACTTTAGTCTCAGTCATCGTAGGCAAAAGCACTACGTAGTAGCGAGTACTTCATTTAAGCGGAATTATTTTTGCAAACATTTTAAATTTAGAGAACTTTAACTAAGTAATTCCTTTCAATGTTTTTTTTTTGCTGAAAGATTATTTTATTATACCGAACACATATTTATTTGCATGTTGTGGCCAAATTTTATAAAATGTTTGTAGCAGTGCTTTTTATGTATTTAATTACCGAATTCATTAATCAAAATACGTAGATTGAAACGAGCTAGAATGTTCTCGAACAAAAATTTCTTGGGTATGTTGCGTTATGAGTAGTTTCAAAGTCCAAGGTTTACTAAAGGTGATTTGAGAAATAAAAATATTTTAAATCACAAGAACATACATTTCTGTTAAAGCTCTTAGACTGTTAGTAAGCAATTTTGTCGTGTATTCGTTATATGTCTCAAGGTTTTCTACGACATTTCGTTTCAGTTATTATATTATTCGCCTTCTTATTTTGATTTAAGCAATAAAAAATTGACCTACTTTCTTTCGTTATTTAGCCTTTTTATTGAAACCACAGCAATGATATGAAAAAAATAAAGTTATGTAAGATGACGTAGGGTTGTTCGGTACGATGTATGGTTGCGTCATGCAAATATTTTGTTAGGGGTGCCACCTATATGAACAATAAAACGCACGTAAATCCGATAGTACATCGTACGCTATATTGTTATGTTGAAGTTATACGGAGTTCAAAAACTCTGGCCATGACTTATTATTTCGATGCTCCCATGCATTTGTAGAGATATAATTTTAAGCCAGTGATTTATGGACTTGTGCTTGAAAACTAATAAAAATGCAGTAAATATGTAATTTCAGCACTATTGAGTTTCGTAAGCAAAACTGAAGTGTTTACGCCGATGGTGCCTAATACAACGGTTATTTTTAAATTGTGCCTAGTGGCTTGGCGGGAAAGCAAAAAAGGAAAACAGCATTATTGAGAGCAATAATTGCCTGTAAGATAAAATTAGAATCTAAAGCTTTCGACAATACTACAAATAAATATCGCAATCGTAGCAATAGTATTCACATCCATACTTGTCGAGTTAAAATTCAGGCTATATCTCAAAAAGTTCTATCGTTCTATTTTGAGAATAAAAATACACGACTGTGTACAATATGTCTCAGGTAAAATGTTGTTCAAAGAGATCGCATACAGTCTACGCAGGAATAACTTGGAATGGATATTAAAGTCGCTATCCCATATATTTTAACGGAACGGTGTTATTGACTTGTAAGAATAACTTCGCTGATAGCTGTTTGCAACACGACTGTAGCTACGAAAGCGTATCTAAGAAACTGCATCTACGAGTTCGAAACTTTCAAAGTATATAAACATTATTACATAGGTACCGCCAAATATATTTGGGATGTTATTTTCGTGGAATAAAACTTATATTTAGGTACTTATTTCTTATGTTATTCAGTGTTGTCGGGTTTTATTTTGTTTTCGTTGTCCGTTTATTGGTGTGGTAGGTTCAAATGTTTTCGGGTGATGGAATGTTATTCCCGACAAGTAGGTTACGCAATAGTTTTCGTGATAATTAAGGTAATGGATAGATATTTTTTGTTCAGAAATAACATTTTACTTACGGTTTTCGTGACGTCTAATTTCAAGTTCTTGACTTTTATGAAATTAAGCTATATAACGTCTCAACCTTCTATTATCTTGGTCACAATTTCTAAAAGCTTTACAATGTATATAAATGTTATAGTGACGTCACCTTTTTTATCAGGATACATAGTTTTCTATCACGTAGGCTTCTATCATAATTTGATTCTTATTTACTTCCGTGTAAACCTATTATGCAAATTGATATAGTGGCACATTACTTATATCAAAAATGCCATGCATAGGCAGTGACAGATGGATATTCAATAAATTTAGGACATTGAACGATAATCGTATGGATAAAGTAACAATATGATTATGCCTTGTTTTAAATTTGTTTTATGAACTAATTGGATGCAAGCGGAGTCTAACATTATGTAAACCGTAAGGAGTTGAACCTCTATGACCTACGTAATTTTTTTGTCCATTAATAGATAGTTATTTTGTCACACGTAAAACTACGTATTTTCCATGTGAAGTCTGCGGTTTTGGAATGCGAAAAACTTGAGAATAAACAAGCTGAGATCTAAAAGAATATGTAATCAATAAGAGGATCAATTATTCATGTTTGTCAGTAGGTACATAATACAATTGCATTATGTATTTACTGACAAACATGACTATAAATTCTACCACTAGCATAATTAATTAATTATACTACTGGTAGAATTTATAGCACAATTTTAGGTTTTCCTCGACAACGCTAAGAAGTATAAAATTTTCTTGATTCTCTCTTTTCTTTCGGTGTTATGGCGTGTCCATCGGTCAGGCTTAAAGGCTATTTGTCCCATAATCGAACAAAGCAATCTTTGTATTTGGTACCTCCGTCTGTTGCTTGTCTATACATTTCAAATATAATCAGTTTAGTGAGAGGTACTATAAAGTCGGCAGCTATAACTCTAAAGGTTAGTGATTGATTAATTACCTATACTGACTTCAACGCTGTTTGGCTAGCCTAGTTGTTCTGTTTATGTAAGCACCGAAATGTGAGGTCGACTGGCCATTGATACAAGTTTTGAATAATTACTCTTTAATTTGTTGATTGCGAAAGTGAATTTTATAGGTTTCGTGGAGTGAATAACTTTATACAGTCTTAGTTAACAGTAATGACGGTTTGCTGGCGCTAGAGTTTGGCGTATAAATAAGCAAGTTGTCTGTATTGGTTTTGTGTGTGTATGAAATAAAAAATAGTACACGTATACGTATGATATCGTTTTAGTTAGTGATTAAAAGTTCGCCCATCCACTAAAGAAAAACCGTATTGGAATCTGCATTCAGTATAATATGTCATAAAACTTTTGCATAAATATAACGTGAACACACATGCAAATAAAGACTATATTCCATGTCCTAGAATGCTCTCGTAAAATCTCACCTGGTCACTCGCAAGTTCTCTTTGAAATAAGAAGAGGTCATCTCTTTGGTCAAGTGAAGCTTTAGCGAGTTGCTATGCTTTACAAAAAGCTAACACTTGAACCTCACGACCTAGTCACTTCACGCAAAGTGGTTGGCAGACATCAATATTGCATATTTCAGTGAATGGACTCGGTATCCATTAATAATTCTTCATCGTTAGCCCTGTATTAATTTTGACTGTTCCACTGCTGGTCTCGGCCCTCTTTTGACTATGAGAAGGGTATGGTATATAAGGCATAGTACAGTAGCTGGCCATGTGCGGTTTGGCAAAGTTCACGTCTTTTTCGAGAATATGACGGATTGCGCTAGTAAAAAATAATCAGGAATTTAATTCGCACATAACTTCGAAAAGGTAGTGGCCGCGCCGTGGAATTGAACCGGCGAGCGCTTCTCTTACAACTCTACAATGATTATCTTATGGTCCTTATATACATGAGCTTTCACTTGTAACAGAATAGCGAGCATTCGCCGTTTTTTATTTTGTCGAACTGAACAACGACCAGAGCCGAACATTGCTACGAACATTTTCACGATCTTTCTAGCAAACACTCTAATCAGTAAAAACCTCAAACAAAGTAAATTAATGTCAATTCGCTAGAACGCTCGCATTAATTTTTAATGAGCCCACAGGTTAACAGCCATTAAATACAGTACGTAGTTGACAAAATGGGAATATAAGACGTTCTACTATAACAGATATGTCATAAAATTTTAGACTTAAAACATTCGTGTTTTAAGTCGAAGTACTTTATTACTCAAAAAGCTCTCTATTCATCGCATTCGCTACTTAAGCAACAATCACTCTACTTATTCATACTTTATATAAAACGTTGTCTCGTAAAACATGTATTTTAAAGGTCTTCGTTCCTCTTGTATGGGATGTATGACTTTATTTATCATTTCAGTCTGAGCGTATTGACAAATTGTGTCTGAAACTTTACACAAAATATAAATCTAATGTTGTTGAATGGTTTTCGCGAAACCGCGCTTTGCAGAATAGACAATCTTTAGTAGAGATTTTAAAGTACCATCCTATTATTTATGCGAATGCATAAGTAGTGTATATGCGTTTTCTTGAGCAGATTTCTAATTTAGTAGTTTGATGAACTTTAATAAGTGAAAAGAATGAAGCATGTTTTCTAATTAGTTGGTCTTATAGCCAAAGTAGCATATGTATAGGCTTAATTTGTATTGTTAAGAAATGAGACGATCTATAAAGTCACGATCTAGTCCGTGTGGTGACGGATTAAGAATACTGAATGTCACCACCCCATATCATCCCATGGGTGTCGTAAGAGCCGACAGAGGGAGCATATTATGCAGAGAACAGCACTGTGAGAGAAGGAAAACTTGATACAAACCCTTTACCAACCCGTCTGGCCAGCGTGGTATAGTAGGCCAATTCCTCCTTTCAAAGGAGAGGCCTAGTCCAGCAGTGGACTGTTGATGGCTGAGTATGATGATAAAGTCACAAACAAATTTGCGATAACTTGAAGCCTAGAAATATTCTAATTTAGAAGACAATCGGTTTGTTGTCACCAAATTTATGTGGTTATGTATATGACGTAGCTGGCGATGTGTGTCCCAAGAATACCAGTTATATTTTTTTCTTCTCGTGCTATATTTTAGGTTCACTGTCCTGATGTTAAGGTTTCTATTTTGTTCTAAGGGTCCAAGTTTCATCGCGTCGCTTTAACAAATTCAGTCCACTTCCATCCACTAAATATTCTAAGGTACAATAAATTTATCCCACAACCGCTCTATCCATTCGTTTCCCAAAGAAAATCTAATTTAAGCATATACAGCGAAATCTCAATCCGAACTATCGAGAAAATATTTCACGTTTCGCAATTTGGCGTGTTAAATCACCCGTGTGTGCACGACCTAAAACGTTCGTTGCACTCAGCGTTTCGTACGGAGTCGGAGACATTCGACAATTTCCGAATACGTTAGTCACTCATTTCGAACTAAACCCCGGTTTATCGCGTACTTACCGATTTGTTATATTGTCAGTTAGCACCTACTGTGAAACCTTTTAGCGATTGTTGTTGTTTTAGTGATACAAAATAAGTAATTTTATAAGCGTGGGTGTGTGACGCTCTGACTTGCTATACCTAAAAATGCAATAAGAATGTGACTTCTGGGTTGCAGAGATGTGAAGTGTGATAGTGACTCTTATAATTACTATTGGCTTGCAGCTGAAAATATTATAACGATATCCATCACTCAGAATCTTTACCTTTCGTTTGACAGATAGTTAGATAAGTTTATCTATAATAATCTGCTGATAACAACTTTGGTTATATTAATTAAAAGTTCATCAATTCGCTTCCTTACCCTCCGTATCTTTCACGGGCTTCTCATAATCTTATGATGTGACTAGACATACACCATAATATCTGACTGCACCTATAAAAAATTTACTTGCACCACATATATTAAAATTCTCCCCACGACCATAATATTTCACAAACTAATCACAGTAAAAGAAGGAAAACGTGTGTCACTACCCTTACCATAACGCATTCGAGTGTGAGTGGTATCCTATTTATAAATGGCTGGTGATATACGAATTTTCACCATCGAATTCGTTCGTTGCACTATTCATGTCATTTGAACTCTGCGACGACACGACGTTCACAATTTCCGAATACGTTATTCACTTTGCACCGTACATGCGTATTTTTGGTATCGTGTGTACTGGCACTTACTCTGATGACTCGATTGAAACTCGACAATCCAATCCTTGCATGGTTTAATGTTGTACTGATTCACTTTGCAATGTTATTTGTATTGTTTTCGGATCTGGATGCAATTTGTCAGGCAGCATAAGTTATGTAAGTAACGTGACTATAACCCCTCTGGTTACTTACGTAAGACTACACATTTTTAAACCTTAGTTGTACCTAGGTGGGAACGTTTTTAATCGTCGTTTTCTATGGAGTGCTATAACATAACTGAACATTTCAAAGAACAAGCTGAACCATGAGACTGGTTTCACATTACTGAACCAACACGCCAAACAATTTGTAACATGAAGATGTTATACCGTCACCACAAATTTATTTCTAGATTTAACAACATAATGGGCAGTGTTACTTTAATTTATTGTAGTTCAGTCTCCCATCGATATACTCTTAAATGCCCACGGAAACATTAAATAAGTTTAGCGTTTAAAGTTCCATATTAGCTTAAACGTACCGGTGTTTTGTTTCACTGGCCATTAAATTTTCATTTACGAGATAGTCGAGCAATAACAGAGAGCCAATGATGAAATAACATGTCGATTATGTTTCAGTGACATTGTTGCGGTAGTTTCAAATGTATAAATATATTTTTATGTCATTTGTTTTGAGGTTTTGAGTGACAGCTGATATTGGTAGATAGTTTGGATGATCATGCAACAAAATTAGGAGACCGCTTTGCGCTGAATTGAAGTTTTGTGTTATGTATTCTTCTGTTAACATAATTATATTATCCTAGCTCTAAGTGAGACTTTGGTGTGAGAGTAGCTAAATAGATCTGTAATAGAATAGCACATTCGAACCTCACAAAATATTTTTGTCTCACATCAACGTCCGACGTCATTAATGTAACCTTTATAGCTTTCATTCTAGCAAAGTTTCATAACAGTGAGTTATTCCGTTCGAGGATCTATGGTAGTTCCTAAATCCTGGTAAACAGACACGACTAACTGGTAACTTCCGGACGTTTTAGTATAAAATGTCGATTGAGAAATGTCTGGTGATTTATTATTGCTAGGATATTTTTGCGGTACGATAGATGGATGGTTGTTTTCGGTACAAAAACTAGATGGAATTATGTTGTGTCCGCTTACGTGTCTCGTGCAAACCATCTTATGAGATATTTTCGTCAATTTATCTTGTAGTTTGATACAAATATACAGGTTATTGACTTTTGTCGTATTCATTGTATACTAGCACTTACTTTTATTGTAATAATTTACAATCGTTTATGCCTGTATGACATTATTAAAAAAAATATTAGAAGCTAAATTTACAGTAGCTATTCCTACACAAGAAAATTTTCTCAAAATCTTCACTTATTTACATTCTAAAACACATTTTTTTGCCGGCAGTAAATAAATTATAGTACTATTTTTAATTTACCAAAACCTTCACAGAGGATAACACTTCGCACTTTTTTACCATCCAAGGCGTCTGATATATCGAACTGGCCGTTTGTCTTGCGTTTATTCTCTAAGGAAATGGACATATTTGTCTCCCGGATAACAACTCGGTAATAAAGACAAGGTATTATATAACGAGATGTGAATTTGTTAAGCAAATCACTATATATATGTACTCCATTACGAGGCTGTTACCATGTTTAATGGTCGGTTAGTTTAGCGACAGATTTGTTGCTTGATTTCCATAAGATAATAGAATTTACAAGCGGCGATGTCTCACCGACAGGCGTTAGATTTGCGACGGGATGGTAATAGGTGCGGGTACCATTGATTAAGGTATTGTCGTCTTGCTATTCTTAGTGTCTTTGAGTCACATGGTATTCTAGGAATCAATTGCTGTACCAGTTATAAATCGGATGTCTTATAAAAAGATAACCTGTTAGTACTTTCAATATAGTTTCTTGAATACAGTAATAATAACGCACTTATGTAATTTTGATGTGCTGTTTTCATTTCTCACACGATAAAATTATTTAGTTTGTTGACACGATTTTGTTGTTATGGAGACCAAAATAATCGGCAGAGGATCACCTTAAATAAATATTTAAAGGTATTGGTATTTAAGCGCCCCACACAGCGTTAAGCCAAGATGTCAAAACAAGATATCTTTAATCGCCCCAATTCGAATATGGCATAATGAATTCACAAAGCCTTATTTGCTCGGGAAATTATTTCCAAAACAGTTTTGTCAGACACATAAATAATAAAATTATATCCTATATCTGACTTATACAGACTTATTGTTATACACGGAGTTGCTAACTAGACAATATATTGTTTTACGTCATTCGAAGATATATTAATGATGGGCAATACATGGTTATTAAAATAAAATGCTACGGATTTGGTCAAAAAGCAATTCTGCTCGACATTTTCGTATAACACGCTTATTAGAATAAAAATAAGATAGAATACCTTATACGTTGCTATTGTTTGCTTCTTTTCGATAGGAAAACTTTTGTTTTGATGGAAAATTTCCAAAATAATAATGGGTAGAACTTAATATTAGAAATTAATAGATCCCTCTGGGCAAAATTGTATCTTTAGGGCGCACACAATTAAAAGTAATCATTCAATATTATAAGAAATTGAAAAAACACCTTGCTTACGCATCGAGAATGTTTTTATTACGTAAATAAATTGATTAACATTGCTGAAGCATAAGTATTTTGACCATTTATTATATATTTGAATTCATCACACCAAACAGAACAGTAAAAAACATTGTGATGACCCTAATAGTAAACTCACGGGCACAACTTTAAATAATTCCAGTACTAAATGAAAACTTTTCAGCAAAGCACACATATTTCTTGATACGCCTCTACCAATAAAGTTTCCAACATTTTTAATACAGCTTGCCAAATGAATTTATCCTGTCCAGTGATTAACAAGCCAGGCTCAATTTATAGCTAGGTGACAGTTGCAGCCAGTAGATAGCAATAGCAATATTTTACAATGCCCTCGTTTTGAATATATGTCAAAACTTTTTTTTGCTTATTTGCGATATAATAATACTGGCCGGCTCGAAACTGGCGTATTGTATTGTATTTGGAGTTTTAATATCGAACTCGCGCTTTTTATAGTGATGAATTGTTATAATAATAGAGAAATAAAACACATTTTCCTTGGGTGCATTTTCCTCTGTTTAAATTTTACTGTCCCTTCATGGTTCCATCTGCTACCTTCAAGCTCCAATGTAGGACCAGATCAGTGGTACGAAATTATTGTATGTTCACCTACTCAAGCTATGTTTTATATTGATACAAGAATTATAAGTAGACGAAATTCAGATTCTTAGACTTCATTACGTATTTTCAGGCCGAACTAATGAAAGTGTTTTAAAAATATTTAATATTTCGCAATAACAAAGGAGGTAATCAAAATAGGTTAATTGCAAATGTCAATACTACACTAATTACTCTTATCACGGTTTCTAATGACTAATTCACACCTTTGTATTATATTCGCAGTATCCATAAATTTATTTGTATTTTTAAAAGTGTATTGCCCTCTCACTCAATGCTATCTACATATTATGTATGCCTAGACAAACTTGCCTCAAAAAGTCATCATCATCATCATCATCAGCCTTTAACAGTCCACTGCTTGACTAGGCCTCTCCTTTGAAAGGAGGAATTGACCTGCTATACCACGCTGGCCAAACGGGTTGGTATAGAGTTTGTATCAAGTTTTCCTTCTCTTACAGTGCTGTTCTCTGCATAATCTGCTCCCTCTGTCGGTTCTTACGACACCCATTGGATGATACGGGGTGGTGATATTCCGTATTCTTAATCCGTCACCACACGGACTCAAAAAGTTACAAGTCATATATCTGCTATCATCACTTTTTTTAATTGTTCATTATACAACTTGAATGATTAGCAAAAAAACTACATTATCTCAAAATTGCGAAGGTATGATTAAAACGACACTACAACGACAACGTATTGACCAAATTTTTGGATTTTCCTTTTGATGTACACCCTTTATTTAATGTTTACCGTCCGTGTCTCAACGATTAGGATTGATCAAAAGGCGCTAAGCCACATCATTTGGGACACAAGACGTCAATATAAAAAAAAATTAACAGGGTTTCTCCCGGATAATTTCCATTGACGCAAATTGATGTTCGCGTTTTGAAGTTATTAGACTAAAGAGGATGGCGATATTTCTTTCTGGTGCAATCTTATAGTCACCTCTACAGGAATTGCTTCCCGGGAAGTATCGGCGGGAAGTAATGATCATTCAATTTGAAGCATGAAGCGACGAAGCAGTCTTAGGTCATTGGCGAAAATATGTTCTATGAACTTTGCCTGCGTCAACTCTTTACTGCTCGCGACTAATAGTAGTATCTGTTATATAGTAATAAAAGACGGGTCAGAGACGTAACAGGTTAAGTAAAGTTGGTTTTTGTAGTTGCATCTAGAAGGAATCGAGAATAATACTAATTTAAGCAACCGCAAAGAAAAATAGTAACTCGTTAACTTCGTAAGCCTACCTTGGCGGCGATAACTTCCTTATAATATGTTTGCATACCACTAATTAGAATAGTTTCAACTCAAATGTCGAATAAATATTTCGCAAACTGATCGCTAAATAGAAATAATATTGAACGTACGCTTCATGAATTTAAAATATCTCATTATCATCATTATCCTAGCTAGAGCTATCCCAGTTGCGAACTAACTTGCGAAATTCCAAAACCTGCGCCGAGGAGCCCGGGGCCCGTTGACTTTGAAATATATATTAAACAAAGTAAAGGTGCACGAGGTGCACGATATGATCACAAAAGATATGACCAGCTGCAATGTTTCTGACACTGACACGTCCAACCGAGCAAAGTGGAAGGAGAAAACGAAGAAAGCAGACCCCACAATCAGATGGGAATATTAAGTACTTAGGAGAGAGAGAGAGATTCAACAATATCTAGAATAAAAATCATTTACTTCATTTTTTTATTTTTCATAATTGTGTAGACCTGATTAATATGTGAAATACAGCTCTCAGGTAAATCGTTCCGATTGTTGTAAAATATTGTCCGAGTTAAACTTCAAAGGGGCGGGAATGGTGAAACTGTAGAGCTCCTTGTAGTTACGAAATCATAAAGTTTTGTAAAATTATTGATAAAACAATACCACCTAGTCAAAGTCTGAACACGTATGGACGGACTTGACGAAATACGAAGGTCCTTTATAATTAACTACAGAGCCTTAAAAGTGTCGGATAATTAGTCAAAATTAGCAGTAGATATTCCTGCGTTCTACACAGACATTGCATTAATTGTAAGCTAAAAGATACCTATATAAATTTACATATAATAATATGCAATTTATCTCTATTTCTTTGCAGTTCCTCTTTCATAGTTATCCAGACATGAGACTTTTCCATTATGCACTGTTTTACAGTAAACGTAATGTTCTGTAAGAACAAATATTTACTCTTCCATAACCGTCACTTCTTTTTTGTTATTTCATCTCTTCGTCTCGTGTAGTTTTAGTCCTTAAAACAATTCAACATATCGAGCGTTGTTCGTTTTATATTATTTGTATTAGTAACATGACGAAACGTGTAAAGGACCACCCACACAATGTTTGTCGCTTTGTTAATATAATTAGGTTATTCAATATTGCATACATTTTGTTTTGTGTTCGGGCGCTCAGTAATAAAATATTTATTAATAAGGCATAAGCTACCTGCTTTTATTGCTAAAGTTGTTTTCATTTTGCAAAAATAATCAAAATGTCGACTTAAAATATTTATTACAGTTAGAATTCAATATATGAATATACGTGTTGACAAGTTTCAATCTAAAGGGTTTCTTCGGTGAGGCTATAACTGCCAACTGTCAAAACAAGTTACCAATTACGTGAACGCAAATGTTCAAGGAGACGTGCGTGGAAAACTGTTGCCTGTTTCAATACAGTGAAGTACAATGCGTGCGACGCGTGCAAGTAATGCGTGCATAATGCGTTCAATGTATGTGCACGCAACGCGTTGCTTCTAATCGTTCGACAAACACTTGTGTGCAGGCGCAACATTCTACGGTGCGGTCGTCACGCCACAACTGTGGCGAACACATAGACTTCATTGAAGCTGGATATGTGCGCCTTTGTTTTAGTATATATTACTTATGTTAAAACAAGTGCTGATGATGCGTTCTTATATCGTAAATGTATCGCGTTTAGAAGTATAGTTCTAACGCCACTTTGGCTAAATCTTTAATAGGGCTCGTAGCCCATAATTATGTACAGTATATTCGTATATAATAGGCTCGCCCCCTAATACGTGGGACCTAAAAATTCATGGCGAAATGTGGGTGCAATATTAACAGCCTACCCCTTCGGGGATACCGGCGTGAGACTATACAAAAAAAAATAAAAAATAAATAAATATTCGTATATACTGTACATAAATAAAAGCTTCGCTTTGTAATACTTCAGCGATTTGTTACTTTTTTCATTAAAAATTCATTTTCAGGATTAATCGAAATAGCCTTAACAATGTAGAGCTCAAAACATCTAGCAGATTTATATAATACAATACTATATCCTGTTAATAATTGGTAATAATACTTATTTACATTATTCAGTTATTTTTATCGTTTAACAATGTTCTTAAATTACTGCCAATTATACAAATCACTACACAATGCATTGTATTAGCGGTACACCAAGTTTAATTTAAAAGCCTCGTGTAATTATGCGTGTAGAAAGCCGCAATAATACAAGTAGTACGTTCAATGACACAGTAGTCGCCTCGCATGCCATTTCCAGTGACACAATATTTGTGTAGTCAGCATCAAACTAAAAGTACCTGGGATCCGCACTGGGAACCTTCACCTTTATTTATGTACACTCAGACAGAAATCACCCTTTGCGTCGCTCAGCCGACGCATGGGAACCAAGAAAGCATTCAAAATGATTTATTGTAAATGGTTTTCTACTTTGTTGGCTAAAATAATAAGCACCGCGCCCGGATTGCCTGTTCTAAATTCGATATTTTATTGTTGAGTTTTTCCCTTTGCCACACGCCGTACGCCGACCGATTTAATTTGCAATCCTTTTGTTAGCCCATTAGCGGCACATTCGATGAGTCAGCGATACGGTCATTAGCGCTTGACACCCACAACCTATGTATTGAGATGAGACTGCGACGGAATTTTCGCTAAAGCCGTAAAGGTATCTCGAGATGCTGAATGAGACATCCACAATGCAAATAATAAAAATGTTAAAGGCACGGTAGGAATTGCGGGTGGCTTTGTCCACTCACACAATAGGGCCGTCCGCCGGGAGATTGACGCTTTAAGTCCAGAGGTGTTAGGAGAATTAGTGGCCCATTATTGCTCTATAGAAACTCTATGGTCAAGCAGAAAGCAGATAACAATAATTAGCTCGGACGCAACAAAAAGTGACATAAATCCCGCATAATAAGTTACTGACTGCAAAAAAAACGCAGTAACAGTTTACCTGGATTCTTGTTTTTTGCTGAATGACTCGGAACGACGAACGTGGACGTATATAATAAACACCTCAATTCCTGGCAGAGGCATTGTTTAATGATTTTCTGTTGTGATCTTGCACAATTCTCGGTCAGTTTTGTTTTTTTACTACAGCTTACGAGAAAAATACTTTTTTGTATGCTTGGTAGCATTTAAACAAAAGGGACTCGGGGCTTGTGTGAAGGTGCGATTTATTTATGACCCTACCTTGAAAGTCATCTCTTGACCAACTTTGGGTGGTTTCTAACATGTTTTGTTCGACCAAATTGAATCCAATGTGTGTATATTGATCAGGTGTAATAAAATGTTTAACGCTTGCTTTCTTTTGTTGCAGGAACAATATGGAAATGACGTATTCGATCGGCACGTCGCTAGCGGACTTTTGATCATTCAAATTTAAATAGCAACCTTATTTTTAAAACGGTCGGAAAAACAAAGATGCTGGGGTGTGCTCTAAGAAGAGTTACCTCGGCGTTCTCCTCCTGCTCCCCGACAGACATCAGTTTTAGCGCGGCTGACGACAGCCGTTGCATAGATAAGTAGATGATTATAGAACAAACTTTCTCCAATTAGGCCATATAGATCAAAAATCGAAGTTGTTGAAAGTAGATAACGCGATCGTTTTGAAACTAAACTAGTCAAAGTAACAAAACCGAGTTGAATAGTTAGTTACCAGTTGTTGTGTCTGTCGGAGCAAGGTCGGAGTCGCCACTGCGGTGGTATGCTTTATATTGCATCTTGGATCGACTGTGCGCTGACAGGTCGCTACGTCACGTGGCTTCCCAGCGCGCGACTTCAGTGCTGGATGCTACTAACTGTATACACGTGAGTATTCACATTCTTTTGACTATTTTATGCCTATATGAACATTTCTGAAATATAAATAATTGTTTACTGTTATTTTTTTTGTATTCGACTATGGTAATCAACTACAGATTGGCATTAAAAAAATAAGAACCATACTAAACTGAATTAGTTTCACAGTGAAGGTGCTGATGATGACTATAATTTAATTTGAATCAAACAATAATGAATACTAAATGAATAACAGTCTGCTAATGTATCTAGAAGAATCTATCATTCGAAATTTGGAATTGAATGATATTTAACCAGGTTGAATCCTCAATGATAACGAGTCTACGGTTACGATCATTACCGTCCTACCCGCGTCGTCTTACGCTCATCAATGTAAAGGACATAAAACTAGTCAATACATTATGTTAAATTCTTCAGCTGCGCGGGAGTGGCTCAGTATTGGCTAGTTGCTCTTCGATTTATGGCGCGGTTTACATGTCTCGTTCTACCAACTTCGACTTCTTTGAATACATATTTCTTATTCTCATTGTCATTATCTGCGCCGAGTCTCTTTACAATAGAAACATAAACCCTAATGTTTCCTCACATACATTTTGAATTTGTGTCGTGTTTTACTTACACGAGTATTTTCCTTACAATGTTTGATTTAATGAACACGCAACCGAAATCAAATATAAACAACCAGAATTCGTGAAGGCAGGTAATTAGTTGGAATATATTTGACATTATAGTTACATTAATGTTCTGTTGCTAGTTGTTGGCGTAGAAATAAATTTCCATCGACAGATTACAGTAAGTGCTCTTCGATAAGACAGATAAAGTTCGTTCACACAGCCAAGTAACTCTGAAATGCGCTTCTGACTGTTTGGAAGTGCGCTATTAGTACTTAGTAATACTGTTATATCTTACTATTTAGGTTAATGTTGGGGTAATTAGTTATATAGTTGTTTTAGTATTATTTAATTTGCAATGCGATATCAAAACGTGTATTTGCTTTAGATTATTTTATTAAAGAATTTTATTTGCCGAAAAGCTACTTATAGCAATAGTACACGCGTGAGGCACAAGACGTGAGCAATAAACTACACGATATATTTTGTTAAAAGTGTTTTTATGCATGTCTTTATTTTAAATTTATTGAAATTGGAATGCATCTATTGGTGTGAAATATACATAATATGTCATAAGTATATCATTGCAATCATTGGCATAGTAATACATCTTAGGAAACTAATAGTTCTTAAGTGAATTTGTAGTGAGCCACACACGTGTTATTTTATGTTCATATAGGAATGCAAATTACATGTCTTATTGATTATTCAATAACTATAAGTGGGTCTTACGTGAGCTGCCTGCTAATATTATAAACTGGAGATGCAAAAATATTTGGCAACAACATTTGAGTATTTGAACACACAGTTTGTTGAAAAAGTCACGGATACGTGTCAAGATGTATGGAATGTAACATTGTTTGATGTTAAACAGATAATTTGTGATTACCAGATTAATTTACATTTTACGGGTCAACAGTTTTTCGAGATATCGATTATCGCTTGGCTATAGATATAGATTTATCAAATTGAATCTCACGGTGAGGTTTTAAATTGTTATTAAAGTCGATCCATGTTTAGGTAAAGATGGGATTTGAACGTGGAAAGGGAAATTACATGTCACAGTGTATTTCCATTCTATCAAGGCTTAAGAAGAGAAAACACCAATAGTTGGATCCATATTTTCAATACGTTTTTATTCTTGTTAAATACGCGAACATGTTGGTAAGGTATAAAGTCCAGTTTCTAAGCCAATAAAGGAGCGATTTGATTGTTTTTAGAAGTTTATGAGCCACTGGAGGTCTATAAAACTGTCGTATTAACAAATATAATATTATTTTAAATTTCCTATTCCCAATACATTTTATAGTAACAATGGACTGTAGCATCTCCTTTTATGGAATTTTCGAACAATACAACTTAGTTAATTTCAAAATTTGGACTTCCAAATAGCACTTAATGTATGTTTTCATCACTGGTTTGCTATAATATCAGTAATAAACAAAGAATAACAGACTTTTATGGTGTGTCGTCTTGTATTTTAAAGGTCGTGACAATATTTGGTAGTATATAGACGAATTATACCCTTGACCGATGTGTTCTGCCCACTCGTTGTATTCAGTCGAACCAAATGTGGACACAATAGGCTAATTAATAACAAGAGTTGTCTGGGACGATGCATAACTAATCAAAAGCTTTTGCCAAGTCAGTGGTCTGGTAGGTATACGTAACACGGTGGTTTATCATGTAAATAAATCGTATTCAACGGACCATATTAGCATACATATTGCTTTTTTGTTGCCGATGTGTCTAATTAGAATTTGGCATTTGAATTAAGATACAATATGGACGACACATCTGTTGGGGTTAGTGAATTCTAAATTGATTTTAGTAGCGTTACACCATACTCTTGTGTATTGATCGCTCGTGAACTCGGAATAGAGATGTGAAAAAGATAAGTTCATACTGTAAGGTTTTGTTACATTCAAATGTGCGCTCATACCAGTGAATATATTCTGAATATGAGATTGTTAACAGAAAATCTCAGCTCAGCAGATTTTTATTATCTTGCATGTAGCTGTTATTCTAAATTGAAAATTGTATGTAACATAGGTATCCAAATCTTATTGAAATTTTATATATGTGTAGTTTTGCAGATTAATTTTGCTACAGAAAACCTGAGAAATTTTGTATCTATGCCAATCGTATCTGACTTTATAAAATTTGTGTTAAAATGTATAGAGCATTGAGGTACATTACATTTTGGTAAGCAATATTTAAGGTGGACCGACGATCTGGTTAAGATCGCGGGAAGCGGTTGGATGCGGGCGGCTCAAAATCGGTCTGTGTAGAGAACCTTGGGGGAGGCCTATGTCCAGCAGTGGACGTCTCTAGGCTGACATGTTGAAACAAAATTTTATTGCTAGACGGGTAACTAGTTACACTGCCAATACAATTCTAAGGGCGACATTATCCGTATTAATAATAATTTTGGTAAGTTTCTTCTCTAAGTATCATTTGAGCATTTTTAAACGTCTTTGCTTATTTCTGTTCCTTGAAAGTACATACACAAGATTTAAGCAAAACTTTTTTTTTAATATGATTAATTACCAAGACACAGACTAATTATCAAGGATGCTAATCCTTGGTAATTAGTCTGTGTATAAGGGAATAAATCTACAGCAAGGCAAACAATATATCTAAGGTATATGTTTCAAGGAGTTTTGTTGAGTTAGCTGTGCTGAGTAGCTCGCACACGAAGAGCCGAAAATTAGCCTCTGAAAATCAGAGCGGCGTGCCATTGGAGAGGCCTTTATCTAGATGATGTGCTTAATGTTCCTATGATCAAGACATAAACATTTTAGAATATTTCAAACCATTGTCTTCTCAAATAGATATCACAAAACCACCACATTATCTACTTTTAAATGGTAAACTCTGAATTATTATAACAACTAATAAAAATCTAAAATATTTGGCTTGCAGTTCGCGAGCTAATAACATTGTTAACATATAGTAAATATTTTAAGTAAGTAAATAAAGATGACACACATAAAGACGAATTCTTATTTGGGCTGATAAGATGTAAAATCTTGTTGGATACTCAAATTTACTTAAATAATGAAATATTATTATATTTCGTTATTTAAGAATAAAAATAACTGAGGGACATTTAGAGAATTTTAATTTTAGTAGTATGTATGTCTAAGAGTTTAAGGTATTCCCCGCAAGGCTGGTTTCCACGTTTTCAAACACATGGTACTTAAATAAGTAAATAAAATAAAATTCAACAAAATATTTGTATTAACTTTTATATTCAAATTCTCAGTTGAGTGACTGAATATTTGTGATGATAATGAATATGTGTTTGGATTAAATGAACTCTGGATCCATCACTTTTCTTTTTTATGAAGACTAGTTTTTATAACAATTTGTTTTTTTTTACAAATTATGTGCCGAGGAATCGATACTAGTCCGCAAGTTGTAGTGTCTAGTCCATGGTACGAGAATAATTTTTGCGTTTTTGTACAGTATCCCGAGACTCAAAAACATATCTTAATGAGGTTGGATTTAAAAAGAAGAAAAATATTAGATATAAAGTCGCAGATTTTAAGACATGCTTTATACAAACTACACTCGCGGACACGCAAATCGACTCAACCCCTAATTGCACACATAAACTTATTTTTTGATAAAAGTATACAAGATATTAATAAAAATTATATGTTATTTTAAAGCTTGGAATACCAGCTTTTAATTAATATCATAATTAGTAAAATCCATAAACAACTTGGATAATTAATTAAGTGTAAACATAAAGGTACGAAAAAAGGTAATTTGGGAAAAGGGGTTAGGTTAGGTTTTTCAGAAATAAAACAAAACGTAATAAAATTAATTTAATCAATACTTGGTGTTACCTCCTCTAGCTCTAATTAGCGCCTCCAATCGGTTTCTCATCGATCTTATTAAGTTCGAAACCGTGTCTTGAGGAATGCCATCCCACTCCTCTGATAACGCTGCCCGTAGTTCTGCAACGTTCAAAAGGGCTGGATTTCTGGCCCGATCCCTTCGTTTGAGCTCATCCCATAAGTGCTCAATGGGATTCATGTCTGGGCTGAGCGGAGGCCAGTCCATAGTGCGTATTTGCACTTCATGCAGAAACTGCTGAGTGATGCGAGCCGTGTGGCATCGGACATTGTCGTGCATTAAGATGAAATCTCCACCGACAAAGCCTGCGTAGGGAACAACGTGATCTTGGAGAATATCTCTGATGTAGAGATTAGCCGTCAAACCACCTCCTCGGCCTTCTCCAGGAACGAAAACTAGTTCCGTTTTACCGGACGCCTGTTAACCCTGTAAACCTTCTGTCACTGCCATGCACACACATTCTGCACTCGTCGGTGAATAAAACTGACTGCCATTGCGCATCGTTCCAATCGAGATGCTCTCGAGCAAATTGAACGCGCGCTCGGCGGTGGTTTGCTGTCAATTTAGATCCCGTGGCAGCTCTTTTTGGAGTCAAGTTGCTTGCCCTCAAGCGTCTTCTAACTGTCCGCTCACTGACAGCTACCCCCGAACACGTCTCAGCTGTTGTTGCAGATCAACGGCCGTAAGGTGCCGATTTCGCAGTGATGACAAGACAATGAAACGATCGTCTCTCTCAATGGTACTCCTCGGGTGGTTCAATCATGGTCTCCGATAGAAGGCTCCGGTTTCTTGAAACCTTCTGTGTATCCGGAATAGAGCAGACTGGCTCAGATGAAGCTGGGCAGCGACTGCTCGCTAACTAAGCCCTTGTTGTAACAGGGCGATGACTTGAGCGGGTACTTCAGGTGTGGTATCCATAATTTCTTGATAAAAATTAGTCCTGTTTGCAGAGATGTGTACCGGTCAACTTCTGATAAGCGACTGATAAGAAAATATTTTTTGTTTTTTTTTTGTGTGTGTGGACTAGTTGTTGGCCGCTGATGGCCTTGACAACTTTACGCGGACTATGGGTGAGCGCAGAAGGTTCCCAACCCGTTAAAGTATACTAGACAGCGTTTTGACTCCCCAAGGGTGGACTACCACGGACCTCGGCTTGGGGCGCTGCCGGCAATGCGGGACTAAGGTGTCCCGCGGTATTAACGTTAGCGCGTCGCGTATTCCGGCCTCGTCGGCGAGTACGGAACCGCGGTCGAAGTTGTAGTGATAAGAAAATAATTAAGAAAATAGGGGTGGCACCGGTTTTTATAGGGGTGGTAAGTCCCGCAAGACACAGGTAGTGTAACGAGCAAATTGACACATACGCGTATTCATGCGAAAATTAATAAGTGCGAAAGCGAAAAATTTTATGATGTTAATATTAGTCAAAAGCTGGTATTCCAAGCTTTCAAATGACATATAATTTTTATTATTGTCTTGTATACTTTTATCAAAAAATAAGTTTATGTGTGCAAGTAGGGGTTAAGTCGATTTGCGTGTCCGCGAGTGTATTTAGTTGAAAAACAAATTTTCCTAGAATGGGTAGGTAGATCCTTATTAGATGATGAAACTCTATATTAAAAGCATGATCTAATTTGTTATCTCTTATCGTCGAACGATTATTTCACCTTCCTTATTACACTTACTTAGTTACGCGAAATAACATGAATCAGAGGATATTCCAATAAGATAGCGTAAGCGTGCCTTTAAAACGATTAGATTATGCATTAATTAATCAACCATCGGTCAGCGAAGCAACATCTTTTTTAGGGTTCCGTACCTAAAAGGTAAAAAACGGAACCCTATTACTAAGCCTCCGCTGTCTGTCTGTCTGTCTGTCTGTCTGTCTGTCTGTCTGTCCGTCTGTCTGTCACCAGGCTGTATCTCATAAACCATGATAGCTAGAAAGCTGAAATTTTCACAAATTATTTATTTCGGTTGCCGCTATAACAACAAATACTAAAAATAAAAAAAAATGAAAATATTAAGGGGGGTCCCATACAAAAAACGTGTTTTTTTTCGTATTTTTTGCTCAAAATTACTAACTGTAACAGGTAGACGCTTTAAATTTTCACAGAATATGTAGTTGTATATTACCTTTCAAAATAAATAATTAAATTTAAAAAAAGTAAATAATAAAGGGGGGCCCCCATGCAACAAACGTAATTTTTAAGCAATTTGTTACTCGATCTTAATAAACAGGTAGAAACTTATAAAGTACTAGCTGACCCGGCAAACGTTGTTTTGCAAAATTTTTTTTTTTTTGAAAAATAGATGTTGGCCTATTCTCATAGATACCGGATAAGCACAAAAAATTTCATCAAAATCGGTCAAGCCGTTTCGGAGGAGTATGGGAACGAAAACTGTGACACGAGAATTTTATATATTAGATTTAAGTATACATACAACGAACGTGATTTTCTTTTATAGATGATGGTACGGAACCCTTCGTGCGCGAGTCCGACTCGCACTTGCCCAATTTTATTTTACTTCGCAAAAAGAAGCAATGATACAAATAAGTATTTTTTTTTTATAGTATAAGGCGGCAAACGAGCAGACGGATTGCCTGATGGTAAGCAATTACCGCCGCCTATGGACACAAGCAACACCACAGAAGTCACAAGTGCGTTGCCGCCCCTTGGGGTTGGGAAAAGGGATAGGATAAGGAGTGGGATGAGGAGAAGGAATAGGGGATAGGGCCTCCGGCACTCTCACTCACCGAACGAAACGCTACAGTTTAGATTCTGTTACTTTACGTCGATTTTCTGTGAGAGGGTAGTACTTCCCCGGTCGAGCCGGCCCATTCATGCTGAAATCAGCAAGGCTCTACTACCTAGAAATGGTATGGGTGTTCTTATGGAATGAGTTTAAAGATAATTTCTTCTTGAGGTTACATTAAATCGCAGGCTATTTGACACGTAATTTCAACCAAATTGGTGGGCTGAATCGTCTACGTTGTTTTTATGTTAATTCAAATGACTAGAGAAATTATACTCATGCTATTCAAAATAATACATATAATTGTGTAAAGACTTAAAATTTAAAATTTAGATATGAGTGGAAAATAGAGAATACCAATGTACCAATGATAATAATATATTATTCAAAGGCGACCGATTTGTTCAATGTAGGTATTTGCTTCTTTGAAGCTATAACCCGAACAAGATTCCAACAAGCTATTGGAAGTTTGTCCGGGTTAGAAAGCATGTAACAGCAAAATGCGATGTATACAGTCGCCGCATCGTAAAATACACAATAATCTGGCGCTAGACAATTTATCGCAACTTGAATTTACTACTGAACTGCCTTTTTGGGTAGATTAACAAGAAAATCATGTCTAAAGCTGAGTTTGAAGTTCCAATAAGAAGTGATCATCCTAGATGTAGTAAATTGCTATTTTTAATGTTATAACATGGTGCTTTTAGGTATGTTAATAGTGTAAACTTTAATGTAGTCGATTTATTTAGACAACCGAACACTATTCAGATAAATGAAAAGTAAATCATGCGATTAAGTAGTTCTATTGGATACTTGATAAATATACTAATTGAATGCTTAAAAAAGATTTTAAAAGTTGCCTTCTTTGAATTACGTAAAAAATCTAAGACAGTCAACATCATCGTCGTCGCGTGACCACGGTTAGTGTATCCCACGCTGAAACTTCGGGACAAATATTTCAAATTTTTTTTCGAAGGATTATGCGATTTAGGCTCGTTACATAAATAATAGTTTGTGTACGAATCATGAAAGTTATTCGAAAAAAATCGAAAATATTTATTCTAAGAAGTACTACAAATACGTGGTAGGTTTAATAAAGTATCGAAATGTTGAATCTTCGAGTAAGGTAGATCAACAACCCAATATATTTCTACTGGAATGGCGATATATGATTGTTCTACGGATTTCCTCCTAGCGGATCATATCCTGCAAAGGAACTTCGATTCCTTTCTATTGCTCATGGAGCGGTTTTAATCATTTTTATGAAGTCTTCGTAAATATTTGGAGACTCTTTCATAATGCTGTGTAACTCTCTATTGATGACACTTTTGGTTTAAGACCTTGTTTTTATAAGTTTCCGTAGTTATCAGCTAAGAAGTTCCGTTGAGACTTTTGATATATTAATATTTCCACTCTCGAGAAACCTGTTGTCATTTCGTAAGATATTGCAGTTATTTTAATGTATATAGGCCTTAAATAAATGGTCTACTGTTTAATTTATTTTTTATTCTACTGTCTGTTTTCACCAGCCATGTTAAACAAGATTAAATGATTCAAGACTATTTGTTATTTGCACATTAAGAACCCGTCTGTTGTATCGGCGGCAACAATAACTGTTATATGTGGGTAGAAGCACATTGTTTGAACGATGTAGAGACCTCTCATGTTACACCATCTACATATCTACATACTTGGAACCAATGTTTGGTTGAGTGTATAGAGTCAACGGCTTCGGACTTATGGTTGGTAATTTCAACTTCTCTGATTTTATTCACCGGCTAAAGTCACTTGCAGATACATTTATATAGTTTATCATTGTATTGCTTAACTCAGCAAAAGTTGTGCTTACGTGCTACTCCGATGTATAAGCAATATTTTAACAAATTTTATTAAAATCATTATTAAGTAGTTTTTGCGTAAAAGAGCAGGAATCATCCATGCATACTCAGAAACTTCTAACTTTATAATAGTGGCAAGTTTCATTAGTGAAACCCACTGTCACCCGGGATAGCTAATATTTATAAAAAACTGTATGATTAATCTACACGTGTCTCTGAACTTCTTTTAAACGCTCGACTGATTAATATTCCATTTTGTGTGCGTAAGTACCATTAGGTGTCGTTATTGTCAAGATAAAGAAAAAAATAGTATGAAACCGCACAGAACAGCTAGAGTTCATAAAAAATGTCCTCAACGTACCGTTCCATTCCGAATATTACCACCGTAAATACACTATCTATCGGTAAATTAAATTTACAAACGCTTGCACGTGTAACCAAAGTATTGGCCCCAATATTTGCAGAGCGAAGACGTTACGATACAATAGAACCGTCTAGACATATTGAAAGGCAGACATTTTTTATTTTGGCTACTTGTTAGTGTGGGCGGTATTAAAAACAAATCTATCATGATTGATTCTCCTATCAGCGTGTATGGGATTTCTTATGCGTTTAATGTATGGTTTGTAATGTAGATGCAGATGAACCGTTAGTTCCGTTTTGTTGTACTTTGATTGCTCCAGTTCAAGTTGCGTCATAAGGAGAGTTTGATAGCAAGCGAAGCTTAAGAAGATAATGAATCGGTTTGTGATGTTGTAAGGATCATAACATGGAGGTCTTCGAACTTATTGATAATGATTGTTCGGCTTTGGTTTGAAGATACAATGCAGTTTTAAAGAGCAGAACCAACCTTCAAAAGATTTTTTGTAAACTCATTTTGTTTGTAGAGCTTATAATATCTGCGAATTTAATTTCTGGCTGAAATGATCTCTAGAAAACAAAAGCTTTGAGTAATTAAATTGAACGACCACAATTAACATTTCAAGACATTTTGGTATTAAAAAATTTAGATAAGAAATTGTTTACCTTTAGTTAAAACATGCCATGCAGTTAAAACATGACTGCCTCCGTGGTCCAGTGGATAGCGCATGCGACTGCTGATCGGAGGTCCCGGGTTCGATTCCCGGGTGGGGCAAAATTGTTACTGGGTTTTGCTGAATTCTCAGTAGCAGCACCGAGTCTGGTGATGTGCCCGGTAACGGCAATAGGCTCGCCCCCTATTGCGTCGGACCTAAAAATTCATGGCGAAATGTGGGTTTAATATTACGCCTCTACCTACTCCTTCGGGGATACAGGCGTGAATCTATAAAAAAGAAAGAAAATATGCCATGCAGCATGATTGACAGGCTTAGAAGTATTTATTTATTTATGTTGTCAATTGGCAATTGACTTATAAAAAGTAGACGTCTATTAATGAATGTTTTAACCAACGCGTGTGGCGTACTTGTGCCACCAGTCACAACACAATGTAATTCATATGTCACTCATATCAACACAACCTTCTAATACGGAGTGCTATGAATTATTGAAAGCGCGCTTCTTAAGTGGAGATCCACGAAAAATAAAATTAGATATACTATTTTTATTGTGTTATAAGTTAGCTTAGAAAGAATACTTTATGTCAGATAAATTATCCGTACAATTCTTTAAATTCTAATATGACTAAGAGTATTAGTTATTTCAAATAATATTTATTAACATGTAGCCTATTCCAAATAAAAATTGGGCAAGTGCGAGTCGGACCCGCGCACGAAGGGTTCCGTACCATCATCTATAAAAGAAAATCACGTTCGTTGTATGTATACTTAAATACTTTATAAGTTTCTACCTTTTTATTAAGATCGAGTAACAAATTGTTTAAAAATTACGTTTGTTGTATGGGAGCCCCCCTTTATTACTTACTTTTTTTAAATTTAATTATTTATTTTGAAAGGTAATATACAACTACATATTCTGTGAAAATTTAAAGCGTCTACCTGTTACAGTTAGTAATTTTGAGCAAAAAATACGAAAAAAAACACGTTTTTTGTATGGGACCCCCCCTTAATATTTTCATTTTTTTTATTTTTAGTATTTGTTGTTATAGCGGCAACCGAAATACATAATTTGTGAAAATTTCAGCTTTCTAGCTATCACGGTTTATGAGATACAGCCTGGTGACAGACAGACAGACAGACAGACAGACAGACAGACAGCGGAGGCTTAGTAATAGGGTTCCGTTTTTTACCTTTTAGGTACGGAACCCTAAAAAGTGTTATAGACGTTTCCGAATTTTCGTGATTTCTATAAGTACATCAAATTTGATCCCCTATTCATACCATCGGTGACCATGACCGATATAAACCGATCGTAACGTCGCAAAAAACAGAGGTATCTATTACCAATAATTATGTTACTCGATAAAATTAAGATTCTTATTTTATTTTAAACATTACTTTATTTAAACGAAAAAAGTGTCCATTCAATGTGTAACAAACATGTTTGTTGGTATTTTATTTTAAGATCTGTAGATACGGCAATGTGTCGTATTTTCCCAGGAAACAAACGTTATTATATGGATTACGTTGTTATTCACTAATTTTCCTTATGTCTTTTATCAAGTTATTAAACTAATCAAGTTAAATCGGGATGAACTGTTTTTGTTGATTCTAAAATTAGACAGCCTTGAAAATGCTTTATCAAGATCAGTGTGTTTCTTTGCGTATTTTCCCTTAGAACGTAAACAAAGCTTATTTATTTATAAAATGTTGTTACCATAACATACGTTTTTGAAATCTCGGTCACATGGCTTACACAAATTAAAAGTTATTATAAGTAAGATTGAGTAGTTTAAAGATCACGACTTACTACGATCTTATGGCAATTAATATGCCTTAATATTTTCCAAGCCGTAAGAAATTAGGTGTGCCTATTTCTGACTTTTATCTTTCAGCAAAATATTTACAAAATAAAAACATTCTTGAACCTTCGAGTTAATGTAGAAACTTCGTTTTCGTCTCTCTGGCTTCATAACGAGCACGCTTCGCCTTAACTTATGAATTCAATATACTAGATTGTGAGATAGGGGCTCTAATACTAATGATATGAATCTTTTCTTGAACCCAGCCAAACCAAACTACCTTAAAACTAAATTAGATACAGGGCACACGAAAAAATAAAAACGCTTGGAAGGAATCCAACTGAAAATCTCAAGTTCTCTTTAGATTAAAGATTTCTTATCTCAAAGTAAAGTTGAGCAAGATATTGTTTAAAATTCACACCTCATTCACAAAGCATACATGTGATGTATTCTACGCCTACCTGTTATAATCTGCCTAATTACTTAACCTTAGGATCAATGACGTATAAATTAAACAGTAGTGGAGTATTTAATTACAATTTGTTTAGCTATTAGGCTGGTGGGCTGAGGTAATGTGCTCATTATGCGGGATATTAGTCGTACATGGTCACGTTCCGACTATCCACTAATTGATTCTGCATACTTTCGGTTCAAACTAATTTGTGACTGTAAGGTGAATATATGTATGTATAATGGTTAGATTTATTTCGCGGTGTTCAAATCGTATTGTATTATATTACGTGTATTATTTAAATAAGTTTCTATAAAGAAAAAAAAATGTTTTTAGATTAGAAAGCCGCGTGAGTTGCAAGCACCGCATTTTTTTCAATTCTAGAAGCAGTTCTTTAGTATATATCTGGCTAGGAATCGGGTCGATTAGCTGATTTTTTATATAATTGAGGGTATTGTCCATTAGATTGTAACGTGTGATTTGTGGTAGTATAACTACTACAGAAAGTTTAAGACTGTTTTAACAAAAAAATACCCAGCAAAAAAATTGCTGAAGTACTGCCATTATAACATATGTATTACATGCGCATGAGGGTTAGACAATACTTTACAAACAAAGCATAGAGCATAACTTAAATACAACCTATAATAAAACTTATATTCAAACGATAAAAACATATCAAATAATAATATTAAAGTCTTTCCTTAATGGGCTACTACAAGGAAGTACGGGCAGTCTTTTTAAACTCGTCACGCCACACAATTGCGTTTGGAAAGCAGCTTTTACTTAAAGTGCGTAGGCGCATTCGTTCGGTACAAGAAGCTGAACTTGAACTTTTTTTACCAAGTAATTTTTATGATCTATAGCTTTGTGTTTCTTTAATTTTTTGTAATAAAATACACTTTATTGTGGATATTATGTTTGTATGATGAATGCAGTATTGTGTGTCCGGATAAATATTCCGACAGTTCCAGTGAATGGGTACCGTTTTTGGTTATTAATTGTGATTTTCAAGAATGCGCAGAGATGTTCCAGTTTAAATGTAAATGGTAGCTGTAGAATGCGCACGCTATTGATACATTTATCATCTACTGTCGCAATACAGTGTCACAGTAAAACATACGAAATATTTTGAGACCCATACAGCATCGCAGCATAATGTAATTTTTATAATGCGTTCACTTCAGGCAAAGTTGTCAAAATCAAGTGATAAGTGCTGGGGTTGGTAAGACGTCATTGCTTTTCCTGATAGTAAAGTATCTAGTTTAATCGTTTTTATGATAGCTGTTTTAAAATTATTGGAGCTACTTAGAAATGGTACCTAAAATACGTAGATTCTCCTCTTATTGTTCAAATTATATTAGTTTTAGCTGAATTTGGGTTATGATGGTAGAGCCGATTGCTCTATCGTCGTCGTAATTAAAGTTCTACGAAAACTGCCTACAAAGGAAAAAATCATAAAGAACCTACCTCATCGTTGCCTTTGAAGTGATAGTTACAATCTTACACACCAAATGTAGGTACCTATAGTAAGTGTTTTCTATATCTTGCATAAACAAGACAAATGACCAGAAAATATAATCAGTGCAGTAATTATGAATTTCTTCTAATCTCAAAAAGACCGTGTCTTATAAGCCGAAGAATCAAGTTCCGGCCTACCCAGCATGCAACTGCGCTCTTTCCCTTCCATTCATGATCATAAATAATTAACATATATAACAAAAGGCTGCATAATACAGAAAGTATGGTGGACGTGACAATAAATTAATTAGCATAGCCCTGCGATCCGGATCTGAAGGGCCTCGTTCTGATGAAGTTTATTAAAGTGTCAGCAGATTGGACATTGTGTAAGTTTATTGTGAACTGCTTATAAATATGCAAGGTGAATCTACAATCGTACTTTTGACTAAATAGTCAAGGACCGATACCGCCGTATAATATAACACAATCATAAAATAGTCTTATAAACACGCAATCATAAACAAAATACTAGTCTCATGCGACAAATTTAGAAGAACGTTATCTTATGCAATATGTGGTGTATGTTGCTTGTAAAAGTTATTAGGTACTGTGGTGTTTGGGTAAAACTTCGACGCATTTTTCGTTGCATAATGCCTGTTACGTCACCATTTTTGTAGTGTATAAAAACGCTTCACTGTTCATATTTCCTAGCTGTTTTGTTAAAATGTAATAATATGTTAGAGATAAATTTTGTTACAAGAACCAAAAGTAAATGCCTAATGTACATTTACAACAAGAACTATATTAGAAATCTACACAAAGCAAGACTAATCCGTTGTTGTTCTATTGCTCCATAATTTAACACAAGCGAGACTCTTGACTGAGTTTACCGACATTACCGGCAGTTTTCTTAACACTTAAGTAATTAAGTTCCTATAAGTGCCCACCTATTATCAACAATTGTTGACTTGAGATGATCTCTAGCACTTGGCCGACTTTTCCAATGTCTTAGTTTTATGGGAGACGCCAAAGAAAAACACATTCAAAGTAATGAAGCATTTATTTAAGCGAGTGTCATTAATATTAATGGACGTATTTGTCTGTTATTTACTTACCACTTTCTCCTTTAATGCAGTAAGTAGAGGATTAATATGCATCATGTCGAAGATCGTCCATACTTCACGCGATAAAAGTATTTCTACGATCGCTGCATAATTTTCATTGAATGACGTATTTATTACCTTATGACGTCAGGATTCCAAAGCCTTTCTAAAGTTAGGATGTTTGGTCAAAAATAAAGAATAAATGTTTCAAATAATATTTGACATAGCTGTCCATTACAATAACCCAAATGCCGGACGCAAACTCCGTACAGTTAAAACGGCAAAGAGGAAAAGATTCGTAACTTTGACGTCATTTCCTTCTCTGAACCGGGACAGGACGTGAAAACAAAACTATTTGGGGGGACCAAAAGTTTCATAATCTACGCAACACACAATTTTCCATTTAAAAAAGTAGTCTTTATCTCTTTATCTTGATGTAACTTCGTAAGTTTTGCAGTTGGTATCATTTCTCAATTAGTTTTTGGTAGCAATAAAATAAATTAACTGACTGTTGGTTTCTTTTGCGGCAAATATTCAGTCGTTATGAAAACCAGATATTGTGCTATAATAGACATTTGTATTTCCATTTCAATTAAGCGAAATGATTAAGTACTAAGTGCGTAATTTCAGAACAAAATGTGATTAAAGACTCCGTCAGTACTTTATTTTGCGTTTACTTAAACTTTGTGTAACACTAGCTATTAACAGCGAAATTAAATGTTTTCGTTTTAATTCGGTGTTCTTTATAATAGCTGGCCGGTCGGGGCTTTTGAAGTGATCGGGCAATATGCGTAATTGTGGGTTTAGTGGTTAACACCTCGGCCTAAGTGACGAGTGACAGCGTGGGCGGAGAAAGTAACAATGACGTTTTACAAAGCAAGTTCTCCATCACACCTGTTACACGTGGGAGGAATAAAAGAAAATATACAATTCATACAAGTAATCCTACTTAGCTATCGTTAGTTTTAGGACCCGTTTGAATATACATTTTGGGCAAAGAGAGACTCGAATTATTACTTAATGTGTTTATTTATTATGTAAGGAAAGTAGCGTGAAAACTGATAATGTCAATATTTGGAGCCTTGTAGGTTATGTGGGTAATTGTTAACAATTGAGCCGTGGGCAATCTAATTCGAAAGAAACATAGTTAATGCCTAACTATATAAAAGAGCCCTGCGAGATCGAATCAGAAATGAGGAGATCCGCAGTAGAACCAAAGTCGCCGACATAGCTCTCCGGATAGCCAAGCTGAAGTGGCAGTGGGCAGGGCACATAGCTCGAAGAACCGATGGCCGTTGGGGCAGAAAAGTTCTGGAGTGGCGGCCATGTACCGGACGATGCAGCAGAGGTAGGCCCCCCGCAAGGTGGACCGACGATCTTGTCAAGATTGCGGGAGGAGGTTGGATGCGGGCGGCTCAAGACCGGTCTGTGTGGAGAACCTTGGCGGAGGCCTATGTCCAGCAGTGGACGTCGTTTGGCTGATATGATGATATAAAAGAGACAATAATAGTTTTCAAAAGTTCCCTGTCAATCAGTAATTGTTTAAATAAATCTACAAAAAAATATATTTTTCACCACAGCAGCTCAAACATGCCGCTTTTGCTGCGAGATAACAGTGAACAAAACGCGATTTTGATTCGAGCGTGAGGCAAAGTAGCTTTTTAATTTTTCAATCTTCAGTGCCATGAATTGACATTGTTCAGCCATAAATTTTAAACATTCGAATTTTACTGTGCTCTGTCTCTTTCACATGCATATGAAAAAGCGAGTGAAAAAAAACAAACTACTTCGAAATTCGATTTTGGAATTCGACCTTTGAGGTCGAATTCCAAAAACACGTTCAGAAACGCGTTATACCCTAAAATGTAAAGATATACAAATATCTTTATATATAAAGAAATTATGTTGTTTTTTAAATATTATTGTTTATATGTTTAATATATTATTGGATTTTAATAAAAATAAGTCTAATTAATAGTATAAAATTGGTATTTAACCAATACATTTTTATTTGGAATTTGAACAATGATACATTTGAAAAATAAACATCAGGGACGCGGTATCAAAACGCGATAAAAAAAAATAGCTGGAATAAAGTAAACATTTCGCTGATGCTGATGATGAAATACTTAATCTAAAAAGATGAGTGTAACTAGCGATGATGACTGTACTTTAACACCAGAAGAGTTAAAACAACAAGTGATTAAAGCAGAATTTTGTTTTCAATTTATTCCTCTTAATTTTTATGTCTCCTAAGTAATATGTGTTCTCACTGCTGCTGAGGTGAAAAGTTATGTGTGCTACACGAGAGCAAAGTTTTATGCAACTCGTGCTGTTGAGTCCCTCACTACGCTCAGGATTCTAACTTTGATTCACTCGCTACGCTCGTGAATCAATCATAGAATCCTTCGCTTGCTCGGGACTCAAAATCAGCACTCGAAACAAAAAACAACTTTGCTCTCTTGTTGCACAAATAACTATTTTTAAATTTATAGTCTTTGAGATGTTCAATATGTTTCAAACTCAGGCTCTAAATTGTAATTTATTGGTGAATGGAAAATTACTTCACCGCTTATATCTTATAACTCGAGTCACAGTAAAACTGCAGCATTTTTTACATGGCGCAAGTGTTTTTAATGAATAGGTATTACATTAACTCGGAGGCAGGATTTTTGTACGATAAACTGTTGATGTCTTATTACCGAGCCCATCAGCGTATCTCGATTATACGTGAAATATATTCAGCGTCAAACTTTTTAATTACATCGCCTTTTGATGCGAGTGAATAGTGCTTTGAAGGTCTGTGGTGTCTTGTTCAAGGAAATTATTTTAGACTTGTTATTTTCGTGTGGCGGTTGCGTTGGTTAGCTTTTAATGAGAACTTTTAGTAGGTATTGCATATTAGTTTTCATAAAGAAAAGGTTATTTCTATGGATCTCTATTAGTATTTCTCAGTTCATTCAACGCTAGAGCACTTTTTATATGTTTTGCAACAAAACATCTAGACGCTGAAATTTATATTTTAACACGTTAGAGCTGACGTGGCATTTATTTAGAAGAGATGGACACATCTTATACATATTTATTATCAAATTAATTCTTCAATGTCTTTTAATCTTTGCTTGAGTCATATGTAAAATATGTATTATAACGATTATCTCCACGGCCTTGGTGGCCGAATGAGGTTAATACCTTTTCACCTTCAGGCATCAGCCAGCATGCTATGCCTAGATTAACTCCTGACCTACAAATATTTCACGCGATTCCAAAGAATATTGCAAACAAGCTATGAAATAAGGAACCAGCCAGTTTCACTTATGTAGAACAACTCTATTTTCATAGGACTGTATTCCAAATAAAAATCAATGGAGTATTCCACTTTTTATTTCATCTTCAATAAACATCAATATTTGGAGAGCTCTCATCCTTTTGTATTTTTTATATGTTTACGTTATTATTGATAAACCTCTCTATAGTAGAGGCAATCCAATAAACTCTGATCGATGGAGTGTGCATTTCCGTTCAAACACAATGCCTGCTCGGATTATGAATATTAAAAAAGAACATCGGATTAATCGTCGAGGGCGTAAAGAATTCCGTATATAAATTATATGCCGATTAACGTAACACGTTATTAGTTGTCAGAAAATAGTTAAGAACCAAGAAAAATGGCTGCCAGGAACCGTCTCTGTAATTAAAGATAATTATAATCTTTTAGAGTGTTTAGTAAAATGATCGATTCCAGTGAAAGCGGTAACTAGTATGCAATAATTATATTACTTTATGGGTTTTTAAAAACGTTAAAATGCTTTTTTTATCACATCTTAGCTTAACTAATACGATATTACTCCATTGATCGTAAAACGGACTCATTGAGCACCTAAATTTTTTAGATAAACAACGCTTATAATTGCCACTTAAAGTCATAAAATCAATATCAGCATATTGATGTGTCACACGCATTTCACTCACAGCGTGTTATTAATTTTACTTTAATAAATTAAATCCCTGTGGGACTCTAGACGCGTTTTCCTACACGTATAAGTGTAGTATCAACAACGTATGGCATTAATTTAATATTTTTATTGCGTCATTTTTTTTGTAAAACAGCTCTTGTGTTTAAATGATAACATAAAATTCAATACATCTGACTGCGCTTTCTATACAGATTGTGAAATAGCTAAATAAATGTCAATTTAGAATTAACATTCGTAAATCCAACTTTGAAAGAGCGATTCAATTCATAGTGCATACAAATCTCGCAAACGATTATAAACAATTTGTTGTACGTAAATATCTCTAAACATACGGCGTGAGTAGATCAAAAAACATTTTACGATTATTAAACCCCTCGATTGACAACCGGGAAGGCATTCTCGTCGTTCCCATATTTTTATTGCGTGTAAACCTGTCGGCGCTTTTTTATATCATCTCTTTTAAGTGACATAAATTCTAATACAAAGTCCATTTGTGTATCTCGGACGTCTTAAAAGGTATAGGGATAATCGTTTTTCTGCTTTTTACAAGGAACTCATTTCAATTATCGGTCGATTTGATGGGTATAAAACGCTATGGTATGTGTCGTGAAGACGGCGCCCCACCGCGGCCGGTAGGACGTCCCGTGTGTTCTTTTCCATTTTTAATTTCCAACACGCTAATTTAATTATGGAACCTTATATTCTTTTTCAACGCAGCTGTATCCTGCCAGCATTCAATAATTTTCATAAGTTAACGGTTGTTGTTCGAATCGATTCTACGTTTTTGATGTAATTATATTAATAAAATAATTTTTATTTATTAAATTTTTAGTAGCTTAATCACAAAATTTATTGTTTAATTTTATATTCATTTTGATGATTGTAATCCTTGATTAAAGGAATTTTTATGAAGTTCCATTTATTACTATCCTGTTTTTATCTCGATACCGACTCATGAATGGATTTGAAATAATGTAACATGATACAAATCTGTGTAGGAGTATCATAGATGATTTGATATGGGAGAGCAAGATTAATATTACAAAGTGGTTGGGAACTTTGATGTCTCACGACAAATCGTCCGTGTTTCAACGACACGAAGCTATAAAACTAATATTGACTTAAATCATTTGATTTCCGTGGTAAAATGTTGCTTTAAGACATATGAATTCGCGTTACTATTATATGTATAGATAATTTTATTTAAAAAGAAAAATAAGGACTAGTTAATATACATATTTCGAATAATCTGTTTACTTTATTTATAACATTACAAAGAAACTTTATGTATCTTAAAACATCACGTTAAGGATATGTATACACGAAGTACTTGTAGATAGTGTGTAAAAGATGAATAGAAAAATAAAATACCACATTCAAGTACGATAGGTTGCCAGTTCTTCATCTTCAAACATCCATGTCGTCCGTTGAAAGGCGCTGACGGAAGAATAATGTCAACTTCTCGCCTCACTGATACAACTCGAAAAACACTCGCCTTCATTTTTTTTCCTTTTTGATTTTCAAGGGACACATTTATAGTTTTGATTTCTACCGTTATGCGATTGAGAGGATATTAATTTCTCTAAAGTTTTATTATATAATACCTATGTCGATAAGTCGCTCTAAACTGTCGTAAATGAAAATTACGAGCTTAAGTTTTGTAAACGAGGTTTGAATTTGAATACGGATTATTTTTATAAAAAATGGATTAGAATGAAGTGCATCACTGGCTAATCCTTCCTGAGGCTTACAGAAATACACTTAATCTGGTTATTTTAGTGAAAGGTCAATGACCGCATACGAAATAAAATAAGCCACGCAGGCATTGCGTTCTCTAATCACAAGTACTCATAAAGCAATTTTTAGAATGTAGAAAATAGCACGTAATTAAGAAATTTTGGAACAAGAACAGTTATATATAATAAATCACTAGCCAGTACAAGTGTCACAGAAATATTTGACCTTATTCCAAAACAAACAAACATGTAAAAAGAAAGCGAAAACGCCGTACAATATATCACTCATAGATTTAACATCAAATTAAACCTTTTGAATGTACGACTAAAGTGCCAAGGAAAGACAGATGGGCTCTAGTTATAATATAACAAGGTGGCTAAAGCGATTCATCAAGAGGTTGTCAATTACTGGCAAACGTGGCCATCTTGCCGCTGTTCGAAATTTAATTAAAATTTATTTGACATTAAACTACGGACGCCATATTTGGAAATAAGAACTGGAATGGGGATGGCAAGTCAAAGCTAATCTCAGATGGCGCTGCGTACGGTTGATCCTAATGGCACAAGTTTGACGTTTCTTGAAGCGTCTAAACAACAAAAAAAAAATCTTTTGTCGAGTTACGTGTGGTGTGTGCTACGAGATGGATGCGACAATGTATTCTACTTGGAGCGTGGTACAGCTAAAAGCGGAATTAAAGAAACGAGGAGCGTCGGTAAAAGGAAAAAAAGCTGATTTAATTGAAAGGTATCTTTTTTAGAAAATCTTGTTTTTCATGTCGATTTGCACTCATTTCCTCAACCTTGTGAATTGAAAGCTACTCGTCTATGTGCATAGACAGTTTCCTAAAAGTTTTGAGCCAAAAATTTCACTCTTAAGTCGATTTTTCATATAAAATATAATATTTTCGTAACAGCCTTGTATTTTAGAATATTGTGAAAATAGAATTGTTTTAAATAAAAAAGCATGACTGTAAAGCTTCGAATACTAATCCTAGATCCTTCCTGCCCTGTAAAGGTACTTGACGCTAAATAATGTTTGAATTGTTTCAGGTTAGAGTTGTATGACAAGAACTTTAACTTTACAACACCACAACTGTCTCCAAATCCAGAACCACCTATTAATCTTCCACCAGATAATATGTATCATGACATCAACAGTAACTCTATGTTACCACCACTGGAAAGACAACAAGTTAGATATTATTTTGAAAGGTATTGTAAATTATTAGTAGTTTACACAGATATATAATTCTTACATATATTTATTTCATTTAGAATCTAAGAATCTAAATACCTACTATTTATTTTTATAGGTTCAACAAAAAAACAGATGCATCAGAGAAGTTGTATGAAGCTAGATTTCTTCTTTTCATAAGATCTGCGTTTGTAAATAATTATTATTTTATAAGAGGATTTGTGAAGAAAACAATGAAAAAGCTGCACTACCAAATTGATCTGAAAATAGATGAACATGGTGCCATTGAAGAAAGCCATTGTGAATGTCCAGCAGGGGCTGGTAATGAAGCTCACTGTAAGCACGTTGGAGTGGTATTATTTGCCTTACTGCATATGATCAAGGATAAAGTTATTTTAGTTGAGGAATGTCAAACACAACAGTTACAAACATTTCACAAACCAAAAAAAATGTTTTATGGAACTCCTGTGAAAGCTCATAATTTATCCAAAAAGAGGCATAGTAAAAATGTTATTTTTGAAGCCTATCCAATGAGCACAATTAATAAGGTGGATTATAATAGTAGAGTTCGCAACTTAGTTTTAAATTTTAAATCCAACATGCCCATTAAACAATTGTTTGGGCCAGCTAATCCAATTGCTGTCTGCAATGACCATGATTATTTACCGTCTTACTTATAAAAAACTCGTTAAGTGTGACTTAGCCACCTCCCAGCTGAATAGCTGTCAAGCATTTAAACAACGCTTAAATTTTCTTTACTTATAAACGTTGATTAGCTGTTGTTTAGCTGAGTAACTGATAAAGAACGATACACATACGAGGGCCACAGATTATAGCTAAAATAGTCGACTAAATAACGCAATTGAACGAACACGCTTGGCTATTTTGTATCTATGAGTCATAGATACATAGCAACGATATGATATCTCCATGGCAACGATATTCTGACAAATAACAAAAAGTCCCAGAGTTGGTGAACAATTTTGGATATTTTTTTGAAACATGAGAAATATTGATAAATTTTGAAATTTACGTATGTTATTTTCTATTATTGCACTTTATTTGAGATTCAATATAGCTTCAGGGTATTATACTAATTACGAATGTATTTTTGTTTTTCATAAAAAAATCTAAGAAATGTTCTTTATCGATTATTGTTATTATCTAGGATGGAATTATATATTTACTCCGAAAATATCATTGAAAGACCACATGAGTGCCGTTTGTCGTGCTTTCGAGAGAGCCAACCGCATCGCAATTCGCAGTAACATGAGCAAGAGATACAGCCAATATAAGCTCTCCTTATAAAAAAAGTAGGTAATCTAGAATGACTCAATATTTTTTGCCTGTACAAAGATTCAAGTGCTTGTAGGGGGCCGCTACACTTCAACTAGACCTCGACTATCTAATTTAGGTTCATTTAAGGACAATCACAGAATTTCCTGTAACTCCAGATACCAGCTCTCCTGCATCGGCAAGAAATAATTTATAACTATACAAGTTAAATCTTCTATATAATTTTGGAAATCTGCTAGATCGTCAAAATCTATGTTAAATTATAAGTAAACAACATTAAAATTTAAAGAAATGCAAATAAATAATTTTAATAATGTATAATATTAGGTATGTCATTGATCGAACAGCTGTTTCAAGTAAAAGCCGCCATTGTGCCTCTCAGCGACATTTAAACAAGGTCCCGGTGTTGTTTAAATTTGACAGCTATTTAAGCGTCACTTAGTGACTGCTAAACGCTAAACAGGGTTTATAGGTAAGGTTTTTGCTAATCAGTCTCTCAGCAGTCGTTTAAAATTTTGACTAACGTTTATAAGTAAGAGGGTTAAAGTATAACCAGGAATACCTTATTTTAAAAAAACTAAACTTAATAGATATATCGGCCCAACAAATAAATGCAGTGGAAAAGGATACCAAATGTCAGAGAAATTGTAAACTTTGGCATGAATACCGCAGGTGCCGCATAACTGCTAGTGTCTTCCACACAGTGTGCCATTTACAGACGAGGTCACACCAAAGTTTTGCAAAACAATTATTGCAAATGAAAAAGTTTTCCTCACGAGCTACAGCACATGGGCTAATTAATGAAAAAACTGCATTAAAAAAGTATGCTGATATGTATGGTTTAGCTCCAGTGCAATGTGGCATGTTCATATCAAAGGAAAGGCCTTTCTTGAGTGCTTCACCAGATGCATTACTAGGAGATGACACAGTCATTGAAATAAAATGCCCATATGTAAGCAGGAACAGGCTTATTAGTTCAGAATCTGTACCTTACTTACAGCATCAAAATGGCACTTTGGTGTTAAAAAAAACTTCACCTTACTACTATCAAGTGCAAGGGCAAATGTACTGCACTGAAAGAAAATTTTGTAATTTTATAGTTTATACTTTTAAGGATTTAAAAATATTGTATATAGAAAGAGATAATTTATTTATTGAAAATATGTTGAAAAAGCTGGATGATTTTTATAATACATATATGAAACAGGAGATAATAAATAAATACTTGTATAGGGATTATTATAATACAATAAAACCATCTTGAATGTTTATTCATGACTTTTTATTCATAATATTCTCCCGAAAGTTACACAACATAACACATATAAAAAATATTTTCGAGGCTAATGGTACATAATAGGCGTTAAGGTCAGTTTTCAATATTTTAAATGTTTTAGTCAAACCTATCAAGCGTTCAATGTGGACTCGTTGTGAAGCAATTTCTCTATCATGTAGAAGTGCAAGACCAGGTAACTGTGTTTTCCCTTTTAGGAATGTAGGGATATTTACACCTATATTTTTTGAGGCAAATAAGTCTTGCACATTGAATCCACGGTCTGCCATGATACTATCCCCTTCATCACATAGCATCATTAAATTGCTCCTCTCAATCATTTGACGATCACTTGTAGAACCACCAAACCCCTCTGAACAATAAGATAACAATCCCCCTGGAGTGGAGCCCACTAAAAATTTTATGGTGTTCTTATTTTTATATGAACTAAAAGTTATTTGCTGTGCTTTAGGGTTACTTGGTTTTACTATTGGTATTTCAGTACAGTCTATTATAACCCTTGTTGGCATTCTTTTTTCTTTAAATTCTGTAGGCATATAATAGTCCACAAGATCTCTTTTAGGCCAAATATCTAACAATGACCATAAGTCATACACAAAGTTTACCCAAGTAATAAAAATATTGGATACTTGTGTCTTACTCACACCAAACATTTTGGCAAGTTCTATATCTGGTTTAGCTCTGCGAAGTTTTATCAAGAGTAAGAGGAACTGATCTTCAATGGATACTCCACTTACCCCTGACCACCTGTACCTAAGATTTTCTGCCATAGGCAGCAACGTAGAAAAAACTAATTTAAATTTTTCAACAGTTTCTAGTCCTGTATAAAACTTAACTGATTCATTATCATTTAAAAGCATATCAGTCGAAAATAATGTCAGCATTGTTCCGGTTTGAGTACCAGCTGTTTTGGTTTCTTGATTTTCAGTGTAAGAACAGCCAACAGTAGAATCATAAATTTCTATTTCTGCCTGGTATTCTTGTTCATGTCGTAGATCTTGCGATGTGGAAGGCTGTGTATCTGGCTGTGAGGTTGATGCTTGAGGATCTAGTGAAGAGGTTTGAAGCAAAAGATCTTTTTGAATATTTCTTTTTGTTATTCTCTCATCTCTTGCACGAGTACTGTCTGTTACCCTTTTTATACTCCACGAGAAGCAACTGGGCACAGCATCTTTCTTTAAAAATCTATGTGCACTGGGTAATCCTAAAAACAATATAATCCATTAATATTTGAATATACAAAGTGCTTAAGGTAATGAAATTTCGGTCAGAGGGTCGCCTTATGAGCAGAATTTTTAGTATTATTTAGTACAACACCCACCAGTAGTCACACTTATAGGCCGGTAATCGTTTTCAGTAAAATGTTCTCGACATAACCTCGTAGATGTTGTTGGCACAAAGTTTTTTATTCTTACAGCAGCTATCCACTTCCGTCGCAAGCTTGGATTTGTCGGAAATTTATGTGTGCCCACATTTTTACACCCAATAACACAACATTTAGTCATTTTTAAAACTTTTAATGATATTTTTGTTTAATTACGTACAAATTGACAGCTATTTAGGAACAATCGTACGCAGCGCCACTTTGACAGTTGCCTTCCCCATTTGGAACTCGTGTTAGTTTTTCGAAAGTTGAATTCTAGATGTGTCAGTGTTATCAATGATTGATTGATTGATTGAGATAATTCTGGAGTAACACGTACTGATACTGGTACTCCGGTATAAGGAAAGATATCAGATAAAGATAAAACTCTTAAATTATATCGACATTCAGTATGTAGCTACTAAAAAACTTTCGACGGAAAGCTTCGTAAACGTCGTGTTCCTAAGATAACTGTGATGAAAGGATAGCATTTCACTCTTATCAAAGTATTTGAAATTGTGTTGATAAAATTCGGGTGGAAGTAAGTCAATAAATGGTGCATTGGAAGGAAAAGTCGAAAGTATCGTCTACGGTAATTACGAACATTAGCTTCTCCTTTTATATCTAAATCAACAATATTTGAATGGACACACATACATAACTAATTTTACGCGCCCATTGAAATATAGAACGCTAGCTTCTAAGTTAAAAGTAACATCTCATAAGTTATCAACACTGAGTGGTGTGGTCGGCGTACACCTAGTTAGGCACAATTAATTTTAATATCCGACAATCCGACACTATATTCTATTACGTTATTCTGACACTTTCATAAGCCATATAACGTAATATTATGGCAGTTTCAACACAGTTACTTATTTCGATCATAACCATATCTTGGACTAATAAACGAATGGTCTGTTTCATAGTTACCGATATTTATAGCCGTAAAATCATCTCACGGTTTACTCATTTAAATTAAAAGCCGAGTAATTATAATGTTGTTGGTCCGATTCGATTTTCTTGTCGCTCAATGTATGATTTAAATGTCGGTGTGAAATTTTATGAACTATGTGTTATGCTGGTATATGTGAGAGGGAACAATCTGTAAATAAAACGATTAAATAGTACTTCCGTGTGATGGAATTTTATTTGTTCGTTGGCTTGGAATAGTCCACTTGGTAACATTAAAACATGCAGTACCTGGTCGTGTTGTTAAAGCTAATGTTGCGACAGAAAATTGACGACAGCCGCGTTTAAATTTCACCAGCTTTGGTTAAGTCCCAAATAGAGGCGGACTGTATGCAAATTACAAAGGCGAATATTATGTTATCAACATATTCACAGAATGAATATAAATGTATCATATCCTTTTATCTTTCTCTAATCGGTTGCACACGTTACTAGAAAAGTCATGCAAGCTTTGGAAACGCTGCCTCTCTTTGAAGCGTCATATCATCAAAGAGAGGCGAGGGTTTTTTTTATTTTTGTATAGACAAAATAAAATACATGTCTCTCAGGCTATAATTAACTAAATCAGTAGCTCGGGTATAGAACATTACCTTTACACTGATCAATGAACTTTACTTAGGACCTCGCACCTGTTCCAACCAGCGACTATTTACCGATTTCTTCGAACATCGTTATTATACCTACATCGCTTCGTTTGCATCGGAGCCTATATTTTCCGCTATTATTTCGTTAAGTCCGTGACCCGTTTCCAAGGCTCAAGTTTCCGAATTATCTCTATTGGAGATCTAAGCTAGAATTTTTATCGTATTCGGCGATCTAGGTTTTACGTAACTGACTCAAGTTCAGGCCGATCATTATCTATGCGGTCGGTACTTTGAGTTCGTAAGAATTTTTCTTTATAGACTCTTTAAAATTTTATGCCACGTATGAATATTTAAAAAGAAATGAATTACGATTCAGATTAAAGATACGTCGGTAATGGTTTTATAAGCAATGTATGGTTTGTTGCTTGTATGGAAACTACTAGTAAGGAACATTATTTGTTTAACATGTTATCAGAAGATATCTAGATTTCCTTACCTTATGAATAGCTTTGAAAACTGGTAGCTGCAGTTTAATTGCTTTATGAAGAAGTCGTTATTCCAATTCACTATGGTTTTACGTATTCGACCGACCCTGGCTTTCAAAATTAGAATTGTTGAGGTGGACTGTAGTTTTTAATCTTCCAAAGGAATGAAACGCCTGGCTTGATGGTGAGTTGATTTATTTTGATCAGGATCGGCTTGTTGCTTCGGATTTCTTGAGAGAACTACTGCTGACTGAACTGAACTACATCGGTGCAACAAACCGTCCTGCTTATGTTCTATTTTACAGGGTGCAAGTAGTGAGTGGATGTGAGCGCAACGCATTCGGTTCGGCCAATCACAGCGCTTCGTCCGAGTTTCACTTGTGGTGGCGTTCGGACAGGTTTCGACATGTTCAAACCTGTTCGATCGTGCTCGCGTCCACTTTACATCGTCATGTTTTAATTTCTTATTTACTATGGGATAATAAAACAACCTTAATCGAATAACAATAAACATTTCCCTACTCTCAAATCGTTTTTATTGAATCATCCTTATACCTACTTAAGTCTACTTATATATTCATATTTATTTACATTATATTACAAAGCTACGACGTCCGTAACATCCTCCCCCCGGCGCAGGGCTACCGTAGCCTTATCTTCCACGCAGAGGACGGCGAGCTTCGTCGTGGGACGCCGTAGGATGCCTGCTGTAGTCCTGACGTCGGCTGATCGCACCTTGCCGTCTGGACCGACGTATGTAGTCTCCACGACGCCTCGGGGCCACGTCCCTCGTGGCAGTGTGGGGTCGATGGCGACAACCAGGTCGCCAACGCGCAGAGGTCGTCCTCGGTCGTCGGATGCCCCCCTGGGCACCAGCGTCGGCAGGTATTCATTTACCCAGCGTCGCCAGAAATGGTCGGCGAGCGCCTGGGCAGCTCTCCACTGTTTTCGGCTGACCTCCTCGCAAGGCCCAGTATAGGGAAGGCCTGAGGAGGTCCCGATGAGGAAGTGGTTCGGAGTCAACGCCTCCGGATCCTTGGGATCGACGGAAACGTGGGTGAGAGGCCGAGAGTTTATAGAGTGTTCGGCCTCTACCATCAGGGTCAGCAGCACTTCTTCTTTTAGCGCCCGCTGATGCAGTGTCGCCCCCAACGCCGTTTGGACAGAGCGTACTAATCGTTCCCACGCTCCCCCCATATGCGGCGCCCCTGGTGGTATGAACTTCCACTTCATTCGGTGTGAAAGTCCGAAGTGGGCGAATTCTTTGGCCCATTCTTCATAGGCCGTGCGCAGTTCTGTGTCTGCTCCTCGAAAATTGGTGCCATTGTCGGAGTACATTACTCGGGGCCAACCTCGTCGTGCTGCCATTCTTCTTATGGCCATTATAGCCGAGTCGGTCGACAGACTCGCCACCAGTTCCAGGTGAACTGCCCTGGTCACCAGGCAAGTGAACAGTGCTCCCCAGCGCTTCTCGTGTCTTCTTCCTATGACCACTGTCATTGGCCCAAAATAGTCGACTCCGCAGTGAATAAAGGGTCGCTGCGTCTCTGTTAGTCGTTCCATCGGTAGGTCCCCCGTGATTGGTTTTACTGGTGTCGCTCTTCTGATGCGGCAAAGTTGGCATCGCTGCGCTATGGCTCTTACTGTAGGGCGCAGATTGATCACCCAGTACTTTTGCCTTAAGTCGTTGACCACGCGTTCGTTGTTTGCATGGCCGGCCCTTCGATGGGCGTCTTCTATTAGCAGTCTGGTAAACGGGTGCTTGCCGTGTAATATGATCGGCTTCTTCTTCATGTCTGGAACCGCAGCGTGCCCGATTCTCCCTCTCACTTTGAGAATCTGGTCTTCCAAGTAAGGGTCCAGTTTATACAGGCTACTGGACTTGGGCACTGGTCTTCCTTTTTCCAACAGTCTTATTTCTTCTGCGTAGTCGTCGAGCTGCGCTTGTTTCACCCATGTCTTCTCAGCCTTTTCTATCAGGTCGACGGTCATCTGGCTAGCTCGATTTTTGTACTTTTCCTTGAAGAGAAAGAGTACCGCTGTAGTTCGTATCAGCTTCTCATATGAGGAGAATCTGCTTATGTCGGGCAGATGAGAAGCGTGTTTCTTTTCTGTGACTACATAAGTCACTTCTTCCTCTTGGTCTTCTTTCCTGGCTTTCTCTTTCGGCCAGAGTTCTTTTTCATCATATAGAAATTCAGGCCCGGTGAACCATCTGTCTTCTGGTTTCATTTGTAGTTTATAATTAGGGCGCGTTGCATCATCTGCCACGTTTTGTTCCGTGGGCACCCATCTCCATTGATTGGCGTCGGTCAGCTCCGCTATTTCGCCCAAGCGGTGTGCCACAAAGGGTGTGTACTTGATGGCATCTTTTTCTATCCAACGCAGAACAGTTTGTGAGTCCGTCCAATACGTCACGTTCTTGGGCTTGTCTCTATGCTCTCTCACGATTGTTTCCGCTAATCGTGCGCCGATCACTGCCGCTTGGAGTTCGAGTCGAGGGACGGTTACTGGTTTTAATGGTGCGACCCTTGCTTTTGCCGCAACCAGGCTCACAGTCACTCTTCCATCTGGTTTCAGGATCCTCCAGTAGGCGGTCGCCGCGTATGCTTGTTCACTCGCATCACAGAAGACATGGAGCTCTATGTCGTCTTCAGAGCTTTTGCCGTAGCATCTTGGGACTCGCAGTTTCGTGGCCATGCTCAAACCTCGGAGCCATTCTTCGAAATGTTGTGCGTCTTCTTCGGGAATCACTTCATCCCATCCCACTCCGTGTCTCCACAGGTTTTGAAGTATGATTTTACCCGTGATAGTAAAATGGCTGATGAGACCGAGGGGGTCGTAGACGGCCATCACTGCTGCAAGGGCTTCTCTTTTCGTCGGCGCTCTGTCTCTCATCCTCACTTCAGGTGCTAGACGGCTAAGCCCTGTGTTGAAGCCTAGTTCATCTTGATCCGTATGCCAAAGTAAACCAAGTGTCTTATCGGAGTTTTCCTGTCTCTGACCAAGCTTCACTTCGGCTTTGAGCACTCGTTTTTCTGTAGCCACGTTGTCCACCACATTAGGCCTGTTAGAGCACCATCCACGGAGGTTGAAGTGTGCATTCTCATGTATCTTCATGACCTCTTGTGCTGTTCTTATAGCTTCTCGCTCTGTGGCGAAGCTATCGACGTAGTCATCCATGTAGTGGCTCGATGTTATTGCTTGCACAGCGTTGGGGTATGCTTGTGCGTATCGTCTCGCGTTGGCATCTCTCACTGAGTGCGCGATGAACGGCGAGCACGATGCCCCGAAGATCATTGATATCATCTTGTACTTTTTCGGCGGCTTATCACGCTCTTCGTCTCGCCAAAGAAACATTTGAGCTGCTTGGTCTTGTGGTCTTATTCTTACTTGGAGGAACATCTCTTGAATATCTGCTGTCACGGCTACCTGACGTTCTCTGAACCTGAAGAGGATTCCTGGTAGCGATTTCAGGAGGTCAGGTCCCTCTAGTAAGTGATCATTGAGGCACACTCCGCTGTATCGGTGCGCCGCGTCAAAAACCAGCCGCATCTTTCCCGGCTTGTTAGGGTTCACGACCGGGAAGTGTGGCAGGTACCATATCTTCTTGCTTCGTTCCTCTTGTCCATCGCACTCTTGGGCATAACCTTTATCGAGGAGGTTTCTCACTTGAGCGCGATACTGTGCAGCGAAATCCGAAGAGGCGTCCATCTTTTTTTCTATCATCTTTAGTCTCTTCACGGCACAGTGATAATTATTGGGCATCGGAGCGTCTTCATCTCCCACCCACTTCGAAGTGTTCACCAACCTTCCTCATTGTTCGTTGGACCACGTCGATTGCCTTTTGGTCTTCTGGTCTGACTTTCTTTGCCAGGGAGACTCCAAGGGCATCAATCCTGAAGTGTGCTTTCACTATTTCTTCTACGCGCCGTACATCTTCTGTCTGTTTGTTCGCAGACACGTCGTAGATATGAAGCACTAGTTGACCCTCTTTTTGAGTCAACGCTGAGCGTGGCGCCGTCCCATGAATTACCCATCCCAGTTGGGTATACGAGGCCGCAGGCTCATTCTTCTTGCCCATGCGTAGTTTTCGCGTCACGATCAGGTGCCAATTGTCCGCACCTATCAATACTTTCGGTGTGGCTTCGTCAAAGAATGCGTCCTTTTGCATGTCTCGGAGGTGTGGATATTTGATTAACATTGATTTATCTACTGTCTGACCATGAAGTCGTAGATCCTTCATCGTTCGTGCGCGTAATTCTTGATAGTCGCCGTTCTGACCACGAATTTGTAGTTTGACCTCTTGACTGTGTTCTTCGTGTGGCTGTGAGGTCACCCCTTGTATTTTGAGTGAAGAAATTGGCCCTTTCACTTGGATACGGCGTGTTAAATCCTCGTCGATGAGTGAGATCGTCGATCCTTCGTCCATTAGCGCGAACGTGGTCACTTGACCGCCTGGTCCTTTCAAAACGACGGGGCACATCTTTAAGAGTACGCGATGCGGCGCGTCGCTGCTTGCTGAGACAGTCATCACGGACTCCGCTGTCGGTTTGGCATCCGTCGCTTTTTCTTTGGTGTCTCGTTGCAACATCTCTTTGTGGAGCAGCGCGTGATGCGGGCGGGTACAGTTTTCTTTGCCACACCGCTTAGCTCGGCAGTGCTCTCGCCGGTGGCGATTATTCAGACATTTAAAGCACACTTTCTCCGTTCGTGCCCATTCCCACCTGTCGTCGACACTCATCATTGAAAACTTGGCGCACTTAGGCACATCATGGTCCCCAGCACAACACAGACATACCTGTTTCTTTTCATCTTCTTTTTCTGTCGTGGCGTAAATAACTTCTCTGCCCGCTTTCCTTTTTGTGCTTGCTTGCACCACATTTTTCTGTTCTCTCTTTGGTGCGGGCGTGGGCGTCGGGTTTGTGAAGGCGTACTTCATTGCACGGTCAGCCTCCCGCATCAGGAACCGAGATAATATCGTAATTTCAGGCTCACGTGACGTTTCCACTGCCTCAGAAGCGTAGTCGCACCACCTTGATTTCACGTGCGGGCTTAATTTGTCCACAACTTCACGCACTAGCATCGGGTTCCACAAGTATCCGCGGTTGTCCATATTGGTTAGCACACACACTATGTTCTGTAGCTTCACTGCGAACGAGTTTAGTTCACTTGCCACACTAGTGAGCCGAGGCAACTTCTTTATGTCCTCCGTCACATGGTCCATTAATATCTCCGGCCTTCCATAGTATTGTTCTAGCGTCTTCATAATTGTCCGTGGGTCAGACGCAGAGTACAGGAGTGCGGAGACTGCTTCCCTTGCTGGACCTCTGACGCAGTTCCTCAGTCTCGCTAAATTTTCCATCGCGGTGAATTTGTAGACACTCGATGAATCTTCATAAGCTGCCTTGAATGGCAGCCATTCCGTAGCTGCTCCGGTGAACACAGGTAGCTCAGTCACTTGTCGTGGCGGCGGGCGTACACGCATCATTTTGTCCAGCGTGTCGGCCAGTTGTTCGATGCCTCTTCCTACTCTGCGTTCCCCTCTTGTAGGTGAACGTGAGATCGAACGTTGTCTCCTGCGTGGCATGGCAGGTGTTGTAGCGTCGACACATGTGTTCGGCTCTGCGGCGGTTCGTTGGGCGGCGGGGTGCGTCGGCTGAGTTCTCTCTTCGGTGACTGGTGGGTGGGCTTGGTCAATACTTTGCAGCCACTCATCCACCCTGTCTTCACTCCTATGTCTGGAGCCCTCTTCACGAGCCTCTGCCTCTGCTTCAATCGCCGACACTTCATACTCGAACCGTTTGTTTACTAGGGCCTTTTCAATTTCCAATTGCTCGTTCCTAATTGCAGCAATTCTTTTTTGTGCCTCATATTCCGCTAGTTTTACTCTTGCCACATCACTGCTATAAGATCTCCTTGATCTTATCGTACTTGCGGTGTCTCTCATTGACCTATTTGCCGTCATTGTTCTGACAGAGTCCTGAATTCTTGGCTGGAACGACGTGCTTGGAGTGACGAGTTGTTCTTCACGCATTGTTACGCTCGCGATCGCGGTTGCTCGACTCGCCGGTACGTGGCGTGGAGCGGGTGCGGTAAGCGCGGCGGACGCACCAGACGGTGGCACAACTCCTCCCGTCGCGGCGGTGGCGGGCGGTGCGGTCACCGACACAGCGGCGATGGGCGTGGCACTGTCGATTCCACTTGCGGGCACTTCATGTTGGGCGCGCGGCAACGCGGACGCAACGGTTGAAGGTGATCTCGGCGGCTCTTCGAATGTTCGGCGACGTCGGCTGTCGTAACCCGATTCTGCCTCACTCTCTTTGGCCGCAATACTCCTAGTCTTCATTTTCAGGAACACTGCGCTTGCGTATTTTCTTTATCTTCAACTCGTCAGGCGAACGATGATCCGACTGTATCCGGCGAGCGTAGGACCAAACTGTTGAGGTGGACTGTAGTTTTTAATCTTCCAAAGGAATGAAACGCCTGGCTTGATGGTGAGTTGATTTATTTTAATCTTGATCAGGATCGGCTTGTTGCTTCGGATTTCTTGAGAGAACTACTGCTGACTGAACTGAACTAAACTACATCGGTGCAACAAACCGTCCTGCTTATGTTCTATTTTACAGGGTGCAAGTAGTGAGTGGATGTGAGCGCAACGCATTCGGTTCGGCCAATCACAGCGCTTCGTCCGAGTTTCACTTGTGGTGGCGTTCGGACAGGTTTCGACATGTTCAAACCTGTTCGATCGTGCTCGCGTCCACTTTACATCGTCATGTTTTAATTTCTTATTTACTATGGGATAATAAAACAACCTTAATCGAATAACAATAAACATTTCCCTACTCTCAAATCGTTTTTATTGAATCATCCTTATACCTACTTAAGTCTACTTATATATTCATATTTATTTACATTATATTACAAAGCTACGACGTCCGTAACAAGAATTATCCATTCTCGATAGCAGGAGGAGCCTGAACTAAGTTTAACTAAAGTCTTATCATAAAAAATGAAATTTATAAAGCTAAACTCTTATCTATATAATATTATCAGTATTAATATCAATGTGCAATATACCCTCGTCTTTCGCAATTATATCCTTGAAATTACACGTGTATCAATGGCATTCCTTTTTATAAGCTAACATTATTTAATAAAATCAGCTGTAGCAAAATAACCTCACAATGCAATAATCTGGTATAAAACTATATAGTAAATTACGTCATGCTCACTAATCTGCGCCCAAGGGTGAGCAAGCTACTATAAAATCGGTATTTCAATTCGATTCAATACTATCTCGGCTTTAATGAAGCCTTACATTAAGTATTCGAACATGCACTTGCTTGTTCCTATCCTATTTAAATAATTATCAGTATCAATTGCATTAAAGTGAGACAAAACGAGAGAGCAACAAAAAACATGTTGTGTCTTATTCCGCCTCGTCTAGTGAGTACCAATTAGCAAGAATGTTGCCAATGATGTGGAAGTTCTGTATGAGGACTTACATTGTAAATGTACGTAATATGAAACGCCTGGGTTGCACATTTACGTCAATTTAACTTTTAGATGCAAACGCTAGGTCAAGCTTTGAAGGCAGACTAAGGACGTCATTGTTAGATTAGCTTGTAATGATTTATTAAGTATAAAGTCTCTTACATTGATTAACTGCATTGTAAATTAGAAGTCGGCCAGGATAAAGTTACGTAAAACTCTGTCCAGAAGACTCGTCAAAGAATTTTAAATTCGAAAATATAACTTAAAATCTGCATACAAGTTTACCAAAATAAAAAAAAGATACAAAATAAATAAAAATCAGTCATTACCACGGCTGGTCATACCGGTGCCACAACGGTGTATAAAGAAGCTATTTTTGATGGTGCAGCTAAGCCATGTTACATACATTTTATATTACTTGAAATGCCATGTACATTGTAAACACTACCTATATCTCTATCATTGTAACAAAAAAGTCATTGGTAGTCAATTTGTAATCGGCATGTCTGCAAGCAAATGTGTCGCTTTTAATGATAATAAAATACTTGCTTTATACCGACCAAGTATACAATTAAATTAATGGTGAGCTTATAAAATGTTTACAACATAGAACAATTTTATTGAGCAAAACAGATTTTATCAGTACAACCATATTGTGGTATCTGATCTGTTTAAGCCTTTTTACACATTAAACCTTTTTTAAACGTTTTGTTATGAATCGCTTAATTTTTTATATGGAATCTTGATCCTTGTATTGTGGCTTTATTGCGATTCGAAATTCAATCACTGGCAGCTTTATTATAAAACATGCTTCGAAGTTTAGTCCTAGTACTCATCAATGTCCTGGATTGTCTCGGTTGCATTAAATATATTTTTTCTTTCTGGCACACCAATGTCGAATCGTAATAAACATTTTAAATATAGGACTAAATCTAGCTTTATATTTAGTTCTTCTTTTGAAAAGTTTACTACAAAAAAGGAATTGATTGTGGTTTTAATTTTATTTGCATTTAATATTAAACGTCTCGTGCTAGACATTTACCTAGACCTAGACAGTGCGTCTACGCAATGCTAAGTATGCAATGTTATATTTTTTATAGATTTTTAGCATAATGATTAACTTCACAAAATTTCTGCATTACTACAATTTTGGTGATGTTGCGGGGGCTATAATTTTATTATTTTCAAGTATGTACATCACCTTACATTTACAATTTTACAGTACATTTGTTAATTAATTTTTATGAGTTATAAATATTTAAACAATCCGGTTAATTGGCAACTCTTTTGCATTAATGTCATTTAGAGTTGACTTGGTAATATTTTGTAGTAAAATATGTTTGTATTGATGATCTTTAAGATAATGAAATCGAATGTATGATGAAGTGTTATGCCTGTTTGCTGTTTGACGTCGAAATAATATAGCTTTTTATCAGGAATAACACAAAGGTTGTCATGGACTACAATGTAAATCATTACAATTTGAAACCGTCAACATCATAAGAATATTAAAATAGAAATATTGAATTATTTTCCACTTTGTATTGCATTATTAATCTTGTTATGATAGTTCAGTAACGGTATCATCTGAGAAAAAAGGTGATATACCCTTAAGCCCGACGTTTCAACATGCTAAATGTCACGGGGCAAATGATTACAAAAGCAGTGATTCTATTCTCACAAATGGTCAATTAATATCATCCTCTATAACACCATTCACACTAATAGTTAAAATACCTAATATAATTCTTCAGTACAACTTGAACCGATACATCAAAAATGAATTGCACTTTTACTAGTATACACATTCAAAGAATTTCATTTGATACACGCGTAATATTTATTGCGGGGCGGCAACAAAGTCCATTAAAGTGATCATAACGAATCAAATGAATGTTAAAGAGCCGTTGGCTAATTGATAACACGCCCAGTGTCGTTGTGATTTAACTACGTTTTGTAATATCGGCTGAGAAAGTTATTAGATTGTGAAATTCGATTAATGCATTGCTATCACTGTGTATGGATTCCATACTTCGATTGTGAAGCTCGGTAATTGATTTTTTAGATCTATTTGTTAATTTTTCTAGTTACTTTTGACATACCTGTCGATTTAGCTATTTAAATTTAAAATAACTTTTTTTAAGACAGCTGGCGCTCTAGGTTGCACTGTTTCACAGAGGACTGTACAAAGATTCCAACTACTTGCACATCATACAGTTTTTTTTTTCAACCGGCAGTGGCGATGAGCAATCTAGGTACTAGTGATAAGTATTGTCGAAAGTGATTAGTTCGTCACTTCATTTTGCAAGCCTACGCGACAAAAACAGACCTCAATTAAAATTCAAATTAACAAAAAGTGTCACTTAATTACTATGCATAATAAAAATTATAGTTAGAAAGTTTGGCAGTTAATCAAAAGCTGTATTCTGGTTCTGACAGATGCCAACAAAATCTGTAAAAAATGATTAAGTGTACTTGCACTAAGGTACAGATAGTAGTCTACCGCAAAGGTGGTCAGATAAATGAACAGCCTAATGAAGAAACATGAGCTCTATTCATTGAATAATATATTGTTTTAATCAAAACCATTATGCGATTACGATTGTCTATGAAGCCATTTGTCGCCAATAAAACTAATGTACCCGCCACAGTTCCTACTCGATACACTGTAATGAAATCGATGAAGGGAATTAGATTGTATATGCAAATTCACACTCTGTTTATATAAACTATACTACAAATATATGGTTAAAATTATCTACAAATCTAATTATATATTCCAAGGAAAATACTACGATAATTTTAATCATGTCAATAGACAAGACAAAACCAATAATTGGGGGACTTTACATCATCACTAATAGATCATATTTCAAAGTAAATGTTGATGATGATCAAACAATTTGTTTGAAAACAAAACACGAACAGACGAACAATGCGGAAGTAAGCAATCAATATCAAAATCAATCTTTAGTAATGTGTACGCTTCAAATAAATGATTATGAAATGAATATTTAGCTCAGCGGCTAACACGAACTTCTGTCGAAGGAACCGAACCATCAACGTTTGACGGACAACTCTCATTAGATTTGTTTATTTTCTTTTCAATCAAAGTTTTTGTATAAACTGGCGCCAGATCTAACACTTTATGTGTACTTAAGTCTATCGCCCATTCTTACCTGAAGAATGTTACTATGCATTTAAATACAAGCCAATACCGTAGTATTATACTTTCACAATAAATCATGTTTATATTTTCGCGAAACATTTTATAGCTACTGAAGCTATAAAAATACGGTAAGCTCTTTAAAGGAGTTGAAATATAATATGTATGGTATTACGTTATTTTTATTTCATCGTAAGAATATATTGGCTGGTAAAGATACCGCTGTAGGACAACTTCATTCTAAAAGCTATATTTTTCTGGTTTGACTCGTAAGGCTTGCGAAATGAGCCATCAAGTACCCGGTGTGATGTAAAACGCTTTTATCCGTCATACCCACATTCCATGTCCAAATAGGAAGATATCTCAATTTACACAGTCGTTATTCAATCACCATTTCTGTCTATTTAGTTAGATTAATAGCCACTTATGCAAAATGGAACCGGGGACTTCACCTGTTGTTCCTTGTGTCTGCGTTTATTTATAAGGTATTAAAGATAAACTAGATTGCGAAAAGCCTTCTTGATTTTGATGTCTGTGTATCGTTATTATCTTAAAGTTGTTCTAATATTATAACGAAGTTGTCTTAAATATATATCGTAAACGATAATACAGATTTTTAGTAATTAGGTATTTGAAGGACATATTTAATTAAATAAAGTTAGTATGTCAAATGTTCTTAAAATAAAAGGGACCGATCAAAGGTTTGTTGAATTAGTCAAATGGATTACCGCATCCATAACGAGGTCAAATATGTAAAGCCTCCGCTCATATGTATAAAAATACCGCGGTATTTATACAAACTGTTTTAGAATTTAGCACATCGCATCAAGAGGTAGTGATCAATAAAATAAACATTATGTATAGACAAACTTTTTAAAGTATAGGAAGTCTTTACTTCATTCTTGCTTACAATGTTGATCACAATAGCGGGGTGTGCTATGGCCACTGCAAGTGTGTCCATGACACAAATAGCGATACTCACGACAATAGGGATTTGTCTGTTGGTATGTGAAGCACCGACGTTTTGTTAAGATGACCCTGTTAATGTCTGTAGGAAATTAACACTGCTTTTGCGAACCTCTATTATGCTTTATGTCTTCATTTTAACTTCTTAAAGCCCTTTTTACATATCGCCCGGCCTTTCGGTGCATTTTATGAGTTCCAGTTCCAAGTATTATAAAGCTTTTTACACGAGTGAGAAATAGGAACGTGCGAAGGCATTCTCTTTTGAGTTATCCCTTTTGAATATAGGCCGTCATACATTACTATTTATGTTCCATTCTTGTTCACTTTTTTTGCTGTCTTCTTCTTTTACGTAGTCTTGGATGATAATGAAGATGTCCCGATATTATCGCAGTGTCTTTAAGTCCTAAAGAGTGAGTTATCATTGCAAAGTAGTACCTATTAATTATATAATATTACCTCGTAAGTCTTGCAACTAGTTCGTCCACGTGATGAAGCTAATGATAGAGTCCACAAAATTAGCGTCCCTTATCAAAATGAAATCTTAATTGATCCGCCTATGAATTCATAAAACAATTTTAATTGTCATGTTTTGCATAAAACGCATTGAAAATAAATTGTCCAAGATGAGAGTGGACATCGTGAGATGACGTGGGAGGGGGCCGCGCACCGCGGACGCGCCGCCGCTGCGCCCGCGCAACAAAATGTCACTTGGCAACTTGTTGAACAATATTTATTCAATACTGACTTGAAAGATGGACACTCGAAACTCTTGTGCAGGAAATGGTTAATGACATTCAGTTCTTAGATACACAATCATCGAGTATGTTAATATTTCCTCAGTGCGCTACGCGTTCTCTACACTCCGTCACGGTGATCAATTAATTGAATAAAAAAGTTTGACAAATTATGGCAGTCAGTACGGCGGTCTCTTAAAGCGACGTGGTGATGGGGCAAGCGGCTAAAAAACTTGATACAGTTGAAAGTGTGATTGATGGAGCTGGTGTCCGCACTCTCGCCAAGGACGGCCGCCGTAATTGAATTATGATACCAAACGCACCTCGTACTTAGGCTTTGTCAACTTTTTCATGTGTATACGGCATAAAGTCTAAAGTGTGCAAAGAAAAGTTTCGTAGCGCGCATTTGACGTTTGTGTCGTATACGTCGTCGGAAGTTCAGTAAAGCGGGCAGTGGCGGGATTCCATTTGATCATTAATTTGCCTCGCATCAGCTGCACAGAAGTGGTTGCGCGATATGCAAAACAATCGAGATATCGCCGAGAGCGACTCGAGAATCTTTGTCCATCGGTGCGAGGCACACAGGGCACGTCCGATTACACAATCAAATTTATTTGAATTAAGAATTCGTTTTCCAATAAAAAAATATCAACATCTTGTTGAGAGCCATTTTGACACATGTTCATTTTCTGGGAAAGAATTCCAACCAATTCAGTAAATTAAATTAAGTCGTAGTATTGTAAGCCGCACCGTCTATTATAGGCGATGGACGGCGACCGTTAGTCGAATGTATTCTCGAACATGGCCGTACATAGTTGTCGACTCGATGTTAAATTTCGCTTGTTTGACGATTACACTGCAGTGTATTTTTGTCATTGTGTACACACCGTAACATGCTAATTATGAACAAAGTCTGTGACACCAATGTCTGTTTAGCTTCACGTAATTAATTACATACTAGATTAGCATTAATATATCTGCGCGGAGAATTTTTGTATTCCTTAGCGATTTATGCTTTATAGCTTGGATTTCCAATGCATTTCCTTTTAGTTGGGTCATGTGGCTGTTTGTTTTACTGTGTCTTTGTATAGGTGCATGTGTCTGCATTTGCATATCGTTTTCAAAAGCAATTGACACCGCGGGCTTTTTGTTGAACACGGATCTCTCCTATTTATTTACTTGCATATTCAAGTTGTACGCTAATAATCTTAATTTATGTTTAAGAAAATGTTTGTCAATTTTCAATCAAATTTTAAATTTTAGTTAATTATCAAGGTATTTCTCGGTGTGTGGTTACCTTGGTGTAATTCGCGGCGGTGTTCAAAGCGACTATATACCAGTGTGATATCAACAGAGACGGTGGCGCCACCGTGCGGGGAAACTCGGTACTACATCTGTGACGTTTTGTAGCTCTGATTACTGACATGACATGGGTATGTTGGCACAGGTAATCTCAATGCGATATGGACCAAGTGATGACTGATTGATTTACGAGGTAGACGTAGAAGTTAAATCACGGATAGGAAACTTCTTTTATTTTAGTGTCCAGTCTTGGGCTTTTGTGTCTAAGTGGCTTTGCTTTTGTAGTCATTAATCATACAAATTAACGATACGATGTAAGTTTACATTCTTTTGGTTAATTAATTTAAATATTTTTAATGGTCTACTGCGCTATTACTACAATCTATGGCTAAACCAAATGTAAAATTTTATGAGATTTGCACCTAAATAATAATGGTGAAATTCCATAGAGATCTCGTCTATAAACATGGGAAAGAAACACCATCAAGAGTCACTTTCCTCTAAACCATTGACAAGTATTTCTTAATCTCAAGAACGATATCCATTTTACACATGTCGAATGTGTCCATATGTGTCCAAACATCTTCCGTAGTAGGCCCTATTTGTTACAACGTTGTTCCAATCCAGCGTCTTTACCCTACAAGCATGGAACGACTATAAATATTAATAATCGTAATAAAAAAAGAGAAACAAATCGTTAACCTATCGTGTTTAAGTATGCAACGCTTTTTTCTCGAATTTATTACGTGTACAACGTTTTAATATTCCCTTTGCGTGCTTAAGTACAAATTGATATCGGTTCGACAATAGTATTTGGGAATACTAAGACACAAGACTAGCCGATATATAGAATACTAATAAGACGTTATTTTTGATAAAAACTGAGCTCGTCTGATTTACCTGATATTTTGATTAAATTTAAAAACAGTTTGTTGCATACCGATATTTCCTTTTAGTTCTTTGGTTGAAGGACGTTTTCCTTCGATTTGTAGAATATTAAAGTAATAGTTGCACTTCATTATAGCGCTAATAGACACAGTAAGTACATCGGTAAACTTTTATCTGTTGATAATCACCTGTTTTTTGAAACCCATGTAGGTGCAACACGTGGCAAGATTATTACCGTTCGAGTCAAACTCAACAAGCTGAAAATGAAATGAATGAACATATTATTTATATATCCTACATATTACAATTATAATAACAAGCAAAACTAACAAAAAAACAATAAAGTGACAAAAATGTATATCTATAATAATAACAAAAAACACAAAAAAGAACATTACATAATTATATTAACAAAAGTATTACAACAAACAAGACAAAGAAAGTAAAATGAAAAGAAAGAGTAAAAGAGGTAAGGTGTGTAGTCTAAATAGGACCTAGTTTGGCATATATTATGCCAGGCGGACGCCTGACGCCGATTTTCCACTAGGCCCTCTAGTGACTCACGTATGTGATATCAAGAAAAATACACTACGAGTATCTCAAAAGAACTGAAACTGTTAAATTTTAAAATATGCCTGGCCATTACCAGAACTTCAAATACATCTGCTCAAGATTCTTGCTTAGATTTTTCTTTTTGGTTGTAATATCTTATCGTTTAAAAAATGAAATTTGGTATTTACATTTACATTTACACAGTTACATCCCTAGTCAATATTACGGATGACATCAGAGCTGATATGGAAGGCGGACAGCTAACAATTCTTGCTCTTCTAGATTTTAGCAACGCCTTCAATACAGTGGATTTTGATATTCTACTCAGCCGTCTTAGCTCTCTTAACATGTCTCCTACGGTGATTGATTGGTTTCATAGTTACCTGTGTGGCCGCCGACAGCGTATACGTGTTGAAAATTCACTTTCTTCTTGGTGTAACACTACTGTTGGCGTGCCCCAGGGTGGCGTGTTGTCTCCTTTACTTTTCGCAATTTTTATAAATTCTATATCAAATAATCTTTGCTCTTCCTACCACCTTTATGCAGATGATCTCCAAATTTATACGCAGTCGCCATTAGCTGATTTGTCACAGTGACCTGGCACTAATCAGCAGTTGGAGCAAATCTTTTGGGCTAAAAGTAAATCCTTCCAAAACTCAGGTCATTGTTATCGGGAGTTCAAGAATGACATCCAAAATTGACTGGTCCCAACTCCCTCACGTCATCTTTGATAACAATGTTATTCCCATTCAGGACAAAGTAAAGAACTTGGGTGTAACTATAGACTCTTCTCTTACTTGGCGATCGCAGATGCAAGAAGTGAGCCGCAAGGTATTTGCCTCAGCGGGTTCACTTAGAAGACTAAGAAATTTTCTACCAACTGCTACCAAAATTGTACTTGCTAACTCTCTTCTTTTACCCATTATTGATTATGCAGATGTCAGCTATCTAGATATTGCCGAAAACCAGCTTGACAAACTTGAGCGCCTTCAAAATGTCTGTATACGATTCATATTTGGATTACGCAAATATGATCACGTTTCACAATTTCGAGCACAGCTCAAGTGGTTACCCATACGACATCGCCGGAATGCTCACATTCTCTCTTTACTTTATAATATATTATTTAACCCTTCTACTTCCACCTATCTTAAAGGAAGATTCGAGTTCCTCCATGATACGCATAACCGTTATTTAAGGTCATCAGAAAATTTGAAACTGAAAATGCCGGTTCATTCCACAGCATTTTATGACAAATCCTTTTCAGTTACTGCTGTTCGCTTATGGAATACCCTACCGTTACACATAAGACAGGCTCAGACTATAACTAGATTTAAAGCAATGGTAAAGGATCACTATCTATCATTATAACTTTTCTCATTCTACATTATAGGTATATGTATGTATTTATTTAAATATTGTATACTTATTTGTATGTGTGTATTAATATTTTATATATTAATATTTAATATTATTTATATTATATATTATTTGTATATATTAATATTTAAGTATTTATTTGTATGAATATATGTTATTACGCGAATTTATATATTTAATATATTTTTACAAATGTACACTTGCAACTACCATTTATTTCCGACCAATAATATCCATCCAAAGGTTGCCTGGTAGAGATCGCTGTCAGCGATAAGGCCGCCCTTTGTACTTACTTGTTCAGAAAATTTCTACCAATGTATGTATAAGTGTACAATAAAGTATAAATAAATAAATAAATATTTATTGTTTAGCATACTGCTAAAGTCGATGTTGAGCTAGTAGAGGTTTGCCTCTAGTCTATGATCTAAAATATAACTTGTAAAAGTGTATCTAATTCGAGACTGTCTGACTTTCAATAGACAACAGGTTTTATTTTCATTAAATTACTTTTATTCGATTAATTACCTTGCGTACCTACCCACTTCCTAATTTAATTAAAGAAAGCAACGGTACATTTATAAAGATTAATTGAGCTAGACGACTTTTTTAGTCAAATTTTAACTAAGAAGTGTTCTGCAAATTGGCTAATAAACACATCTAAACTATCTCTAACCATAAATCTAAATCTCTAAAACAAAAAGTTGACATGATTTTATAACTAATTAATTATAAATTGCTAACTGTTGCTAAGTGTTCCGGTAGCAGAATGAAATACGACGATATTATAACGTCACTATACATGGAATGTTATAAAACAACTATTATTGACCGAAACGACGCTATATATTGATTGTAAATTTGCCAATTTACATGTCATTTCGTCTATGAGAATTTAATTGTCGATGCTTTTTGCTGTCACAATTTAATTTACAACTTTACGCGCGAATCGTGAATGTCGTAAATCGTTTGTTGTTTTTTAAATATCGAACAAATAATTGTACTGGCTGATTGGACGCTTGATGAATATATTGTGCAATAAGTTATGAATATTTGTGCAATAAACCCTGAAGTATTACAGAAATTACTGTCGTGCAATATGTCGTAAACGAGTCGTAATTTTTAGAAAGACGTTTATGAACATATTTTTAACCTATCGTCTTTTTTACATGCTTTTTTGTTTAAAGGATGATACTAAGTTTATTTTTGTAATGTTTTAAAATTATTATATATTATATAGAAACAGGAATCTTCGCATTCCGATATGAAACAATAAAAAAGATAATGAAAATTCCATAAAACCAGCTTTGTGTCTACTAGTTTCTTAATTAGCATAAACGTATCATAAATTATTGTTTCGACAAATAGTTATTGGTATCTGGCCGGTATCACACGTATCATCTCCGGAATTTGCAGTAATATGTCAAATAAAATTTAAATAATTATCCACGCCTTTGTTTCTCACATGATTTACAATTTAAATGAACGTGTGGAATAAAGGTTCGAACTATTAACTTCACATACAATGTCATTAAAATCACGTTTGAATATAGTTGAGTTACATTCACTGCTCTTTGGCCGCTGGGTCACTCGATTATTAGCAATATATTTCTCCGTATTCGGAAAACTTTGCTGTAAGTTTAGTAATATATTAATTTAACTCTCAAACTGTAATAAATTACATTAAGTAATAAGAAGGAAATGTAGATAACGTGCTTTTTATCTAAAGATGATAGACCTTATCTAGCGATCTTTATCTATAGATATAAAAATACACACATACATAAACATTAAATGACGCCTTTAACTTGTATGCGAGTTACCTGGTAGATTTATGGTAAACCTAGCATGCTGATAAAATTTTCACAAATTGGGCTCTAATAAGTTGACCATTTGACCACGTATTCACATTCCACGGGACAGTCAAATAATAAGGCTGAATAAAACATACGTGGCCGCCCTTTAAGGAAAATATCTCTCATTTGAGAAGCCCATAGCCATAAATAAATCCTGCTGGACCGACAGAAAGGAAACACAGTGACCCAATTCATTCAGATATGCAAAACAATGACAAATTGCAGACATTCCCATTCATTTTCAGGAGAGAATAACTTTTTGTAGACAAATATTTCCACAACTAGTTTTCACAGCACAATGGGTTTCTCAAAACAAAAACGTAACATGTACTTATTAATGACTTTCACTGGAAACAATGTGGACTATACACTAAAAAACTAAACGGTGTTAATGTGAACTTAGAACTTCCCCGGGCGTAAATTTGACACATAATATTTATCTTTGAACTAAAATAAGTCCGCTGGCACATATTCCTAAATAAAGTACTAAGTAGAGGTCAAAGAAAGTCGAAAGATTTTTCAATTGGAAATTTATTTATTATTTGCTTTTGTTCTGTCTATTTCTGGTATTCTTGATTTCTAAATTGCCATTTGCATTAAGTTACGATGCCGTTTCGTATGGTTTCCGAGAGCTATAAACGTAACTCGACGCTCGTTATCGATTCGATTCGATGGTTCAGCTATTGGTTGTAACGCTTCTGTTTTTAATGTAACACTGTTTACTATATAGCTGGCCACACTTCCCACGCTATAAATTTGTAAATATTTTAGTGTATCAACCTATTAACATCATGTCGTGCAAGTGGAGAGATCGTAGGCGACCCGCTACCAATGTTACTAATTTTATTGGTATTTTATAATGTGTCATACCTTCTGATTTAAATATAAATAGAATACATTCCTTAAAACTGATGAAATTGACTTGAGGTTATGAGAAAAAGAAAGAAGAACTTGCATATAAGGGCGAACACAGACTTGTGTAATATGGAATGACACGAGAACTTTTTGCGAACGACATCGTCATGATCATGGTGTTTTTCGTAATCCCTTAAAAATCGTAGCTTATTACGTGTGTTTAAATATGTGTTTTGAGTTATGAAAGTGTTAAAAGGTAAAGAAATGAAAAAAGAGAGATATATAAGTTCCAATCTATTGGGAAGAAAATACAACTGTGCTTAGCGCTAAGTTCAGATATATAAATATATCTGTGTTAACAGACGATTCTGACGCCAGACTAATAAAATCATAATTGTGTTTATATACAATTATAATTGTATGTACCATTTCAAATGAAATGTCACGCATCGCTTATGAAACTTTTACACAATACAAGTATATTATCGCTATTACCTTGTGATATAACATGTCTAATAGTAAAATAACAGTTTGGTCACGTGCAATGAAATAAATACCACATTCACGTTTTCACACTAAGAACAACTAATCGAATATTAATAGATCTTTTAAAATTTTATCTGTATATAAAATCTTAATATATATAATCCTTGCGTTACTGACTGACTGACAGACACGCTACAGCCGAAACTACTCGGCGCAGAAAGCTGAAATTTAGCATGTATGTTCCCTGGGGACCGTAGGGGTGCACTAAGAAGGGATTTTCCGAAATACCCAACGTATCGGGCAAAACGGGTAAATTAAAAAATATTGCGGGCGTAGCTGTGGGCACCCTCTAGTATACAAATAAAATGTAAAGTCCAAATTACTAATTAAAATTTACTGTCATATCCCTAAGAGCTAGGGTAGCTTAGTAATCGCTCTATCAGAGATTTCGCGTAAGGCTTGCTGAAGAAGTTCTGTCTCCCGCAAACTTAATTAGTTGCCGACGTATTATTTTTATTTGTTGTACTTAGAACTGACAACCATTTCAGTCCATGATATTGCGTTAACAGCGCAGCGGTTCTTAATCCGTTAGAGCTCAACGAATATCAAGTAAATAAACACTTTTACCTACAAATAAAAGTTGAGTAAATTTGCCCGTAGTTTACAATTGTAAGCATTTTTCATCAGGCATGATTGTAATCTTCCCTCAAGCATGTATGATATAAATTATATAAAAAGTAGCAAAAATAAGTAATAAATGCAAAATAAAATACATCACAAAGTAACATGATATTAAATCCTCTTTCTAAGCCATATTTAAGAGTTAGCATAAAGCAAATTAATAAACTCACAAAGAGATAAACTACAGATCCAACCAAGAAAGCATTCGAAGAAAAATTCCAGTTGGTATTACTTCGCATCTTGATTTGTAGAATACAGTTATGTGACAAGGGAAGTATTTTATTAGTATTTCCTTTTTATCTCACTTTTATCCCATTAACGATGTTATATTGTTTGCTGATGCGAAAACGGGAATATATATATGTTGTAGTTTTCTTTGTGTCGAATTTTTTGGCTTGTTAACATAGAATTATAACGCAATTTGTTTGTTTTATATCTACAAGCGGTGGTATTTTATTATTAAAGAGTTTTGCGATTGCAAGTCGTACATTTAGAGTAGGTATTTACTGCATTTTCCTGATGAAGGTTTATTCGCATGGGTGTCATTGTCGTTTAAAATACTGATGATGTTTTTAGATTCTGCGAAATCGTTTTTGTATGAATGATCCGCAGAAGATATTTTGGTTCAAGAATTGTTAGACAGTCAGTAACTTGCCTACATTGCAAAAAACTTCTTAAAATTTAAACTATATCTCAATAATCAATTCAATATTTATGAAACTGTCTGCAATAAAGGCGTTGTTAGATTATGATAACATATCTCATAAATTTGACATTCCGCACATAAAGGGCAATAGGTTGAGAAGTTAAAAAGTGAAAAGCTATGTAATATAATAGCTTCCATGTTATAACTCCATAAATAAAACCGAGAAACTCGTTATTCACATCGGAAGTCGAAGTTTGGTTAAGATTTTTGGAATTACATAAAATTAATTATTTGTTTTAACGACAGTAAAAGTGTGCAAATAGAGTTTTACAAAATACCTGTCTCACTGCTTACCAGCGCAGCGTTGGCCGTTTATAAACGATTTGAATGACATTGCAATTCTTTGTTAGTATACATTTTTATTTATTTTAACTTTTTGCACTTCACAAACAATGTGGTACATAGGCGGACTTAATGCCTTAGGCATTCTCTACCAGTCAACCTAGGGTGATGCAGATATAATTGATGGTAGGTGCGTGATTATTATATTATAAGTTAATTAATTTGATAATAATAAAATTACTATATTAGATAATTACTACTTAAACTATAGATATATAATTAAATATATACATATATGTATACATGTATTAAATATATATAAGTATAAATACATATATATGAGTAACTACTTGCAATAATTATAAAATAAATATATACATAATAATATATAAGCCAGTAAATACAGTCAATATAAGATTATTCTGCCAATTTGCTCCGTCAAAAATCTCGAGCCTGTACCTTGAAAGTGAACCGATTGTTAGCCATCCTGATGTCGAGAGGGAGTGCGATCCATAATAAGACAGATTGGACGAAGAAGGAAGAGTTAACGAACCCAGAACTATGGGAGGGACACAAAAGGAGACGATTGTTAGATGAACGTAAATGTTTGTCATGATTAGAGCATAAATATTGTATATATGGACTTAGGTAAGAAGGAACAGAGGGAGAGTTAAGAAAGAAGAAAAGAGTTGTGAGAGCACGCAAACTGCGGCGTTGACGAATAGTTAGCCATTTGAGATGGGAGCGGTATTCAGAGACATGGTCATATTTACGAAGGTTGTAAACGAATCGAATGCAGTTATTAAGAAGCTGGTCTAGTTTGTTGAGAAGGTCTGCATTCAGGTCAAAATAGCACACATCACCATAGTCAATAATAGGGAAGATTAAAGTCTGCATGAGCATTACCTTAGTGCTAGGAGGGAAAAAGTTCTTATGACGGTACAACGAACGTAAGCATCCTGTCACTCTTTGACTGACAGAAGTAACTTGAGCCCGCCAGTTGAGGTGGCTATCCATGTATAAGCCAAGATTCTTGACAACTGTGCTGAAGGGTATTGCTGTGTGGTTATATATGACTGATGAAAGCGCTGAAATATCGATTTTGCTCATATTGCGTTGACTGCCTATGATAATGGCCTGGCATTTTGCGGAATTCACAGCGACACCACATCGTTCTGACCAATCAAATATAATTGACAGAGCTTGATTTATCCCATCGATAGCTGAAGCGATGTTGTCTATTCCGGCCTGTGTATATAGCTGCAAGTCGTCAGCATACAAGTGATACGCACACTGAAGGTTCTGGGTCACGAGATTTATAAAAATAGAAAATAATAATGGAGAGAGAATGCCACCTTGAGGAATGCCAGACTGGAGGCTACACCATGATGATGAAGACTCATCGTGGCGAACCGACTGCTGACGTCCCATGAGATATTTTGAGAACCATTCCAGCACCTCTGGCGAGATCTGAAGACTGGAAAGGATGGATAGTAGGATTTTGTGGTTGACCGTGTTGAAGGCGTTGGTGAAATCAACCAAAGCTAGCACCATAACTTTGGTGTCTTCCATTCCCGCCCTAACACCTTCACCAAAGTCAAAGAAGAAGAAGTCAAAAGAAGTCACCTTCAAAAGAGCGGTCATTGTGCTGTGTTCAGGTCCGAATCCAGATTGAAATCGGTTCAATAGATTATTGTGAATGATAAATTCTGAAAGTTGTCTGTGGACACAAGCCTCAAGCACCTTGGAGAGAAAAGGAAGGATTGATATGGGGCGGAAGTGGCTGGGGAGAGAAGGGTTAGGGATTTTAGGCAAAGGAGTTACAAAAGTTTTCCGCCATAGTAAGGGAAACGCACCTGTGTCGAGGGAAAAGTTGATAATATGCGTAATAGCTGGTAACAATTGATCAACAATGGGAACAATCATTTTACGCCTAATATTATCGCAACCAGTAGCGTTGGATTTGATAGAAAGGATAGTCTTCTTGATCTCCCCCGGGGTCACTGGAGAAAATTTAAAAGGGTCTATGTTAAGACGTGGAAGGTTACGTTTGTAATTCACAGTGTGACACTTGGTAGTATGATCCAAATAATGAGTTGTGGTGAAATGTTTATTGATTTCATCCAAACCAATCGTCCACTGGAGATCAAACTGCGCTGTTTGCCAATACCTATAGTACCGAGGAACTTCCAGACATTGGCAGGGGAGGATGAGTTAATGTTACTGAGAATATTTCATTACCATAAAAAAGTAAAAAAAATGACGTGGGCGCTTTATTTGTTATGGCACTGTTAAAACCAACACAATCACGACGTTCAACATTATCGCCTAAAACAAAAAGGTGATGTCCACTAATTAAAATCACATCACGTATCACTAATTAACCACTAATTAAACGGCGTTTGGTTTAATCGTACAAATTAACCTATAATCTCAACACATGTCATTACATGTTGCGTACATGGACAACGGTATTTCCCAACAAATGTTTAGTTTTCTTTAGAAGAAATTGTGAATTAGCATAAAGACGGTGCCAGACACGTCACTTGCGGCTAGTCGGTGCTATACTCGGACGTACATATCTATTGGTCAAGGTTCTCTAATGAATATTCAAACGATAACTTCCACTATACTGTTTATGTCAATAGTGCACAAACCGTGTTGGCCGTAAACGAATGGTTTATTACGTAGAATGTATAATTACTGTTGTATCTGGGATGGACTTTGATTTTATGGGTGCTAGTACAATATAAAATTGTTCAAATGGTATTAAGGGCATTGAAGAATGGCGGGCTTTTGTGTTATTAATATTATGGGCTGGAGTTTATTAAATTATGTGAAAGGCTGTGTACGGAGGTAGAAATTGATTCTTTAGCAGGTTGACTTTAAAATATGTAATATCGCTTAAACGTCTTGTAATACGAACCTTGATGCGTACTTACTTTGCGTTATATTAACCATTAATTAAACGGTTAATATTTTAATAGCTTTGCCAGACCTAGGCTATTTTAATTTATGGCTATTTTGAGGCAAGTAAAATATGCTGACGTATTAATACCCATGCACCACCTCCATCCACATATTAATTTTTAAAATAAGTGGTGCAAAAACAAATATGCATTAACCTGGATATAGTACCACTAGAGGACACCAGCAGCTACGCCTGCATTTTTTTTAATTTACCGGTTTTGGCCGATCCCGTGGGAATTTCGGGAAATCCCTTCTTAGTGCACCCCTACGGTCCCCAAGGAACATACATGCCAAATTTCAGCTTCCTGCGCCCAATAGTTTCGGCTGTAGCGTGTCTGTCAGTCAGTCAGTAACGCAAGGATTTTATATATTAAGATTACATAAGTGACATTTCCATTCCGTTTCTTAATTAACGAAATCATTTTTTTTTTTTATATATTTACCTACAGATATAGTACTACAATCGAATTTTTCTGGACTTGGGAGCTTTCTCTTGCTTGCCTATATCTTGGTGTATCTCCGTATTTTTGTGGGTACTTCTTATCTTGTCAATTCTCATGAATTCCTCTAACATGTTGTACTTAAGCTCACCTTTACACGGTATCCGGTGCAAGACAGGTATGGCTCCCGTCAGATGGGTATGTTAATAATGTTGGCGAAATCAAATATTTGTGTTTATCAATGCCAGTCAATAATGCTTAGAGTTTGTACCAATACAACACTACGATCAATTAATATATCACTTCGGAACGTGTTTTGCACTTACGCCCTTTTGACTTAACGCTACGCCGACCTTTACCAAAAATTCAAATTCTACCTAAGGTTTGATGCACGAAACTGTGATAAACATGTCAAGTTTGCACGTTTTAATTTTATGCAGCGTGTCACAAGACCCATCACCAAGCCGAAGTCTACTTGTTGTGGACATCATGCCAAGTCATACTAACTAAAAATGATACCCGGAAAACGATTTTTTTTAAGTTTTCAAATTTTATAAACCGCAATTAAAAGCGCGCGCGTGCAATGCTCGAAATACCTACTTATCCATAGGGTCATAATCTAAAGAACATATTGGCGGGGTGAATGCATCGATTTTGTACCTAATTAGAAAAAAACCATACTAACTTTGAGCCTCAATATCTCCTGAACCAGTAATTTCCCAGGTATGGTGCCGAAGAAAAAAATGTTCGTAGTGATTGGTACAACATAGGATTTCAGTTTTCGTTAAGGGTCTTGTGACATCCTGTATATTACACTATGGCAAACTAAATTTTCTCGAGCTGTCAGGTGTTATTTATTGCTACTAAAGTAGTCCAAATAATAGTCTGATGTGTTAGCTATAATATAGCAGTTTTAGCGAAATCCCTTCAGTAGTTACTGCGTTAAAGTAGCATTTATAACAGCAGTCAGATATAAGCATAAATGTTTTGTTTAATTTCTACGTAAAAATTAAAATTCTTGAATTTATACATTTTTACAAAACAACCAGATTATTTCCGTTTTTGAATAGATAGAGATCGATTTGTTTATAAATTGTTTGCCGATTTCTTATTTAATATGGTATTTAAATTGTTTGACTTGCATTTTGTTTTTGGAAAATATTCACTTTAATCGATTAATTTTATTAGCGATTGCATTTTTTTAATAACATCAATCAGTTTTCAGCATACACGGTTACCCTAAGCGGTGACCGTATATCCTGAAAAAGTTTTCCAGTATTGGTAGCCGCCATTTTTCTATTCATCCGAATTTGAAGAAGTATTTATGAAATAAGGAGGCTAAATAAATATGTTCTTCTCTCTTCTACTCTGGATGCTTAGCAACTGCTCCTTGTTATCAACTACAGTCATGTCAACATGACATGTGTAATTAAGAAGTCAAAGATACAAATTGAAAGAGTCATGAATCACTATGACTGGCCAGTTTTCATTCAGATTTTTAATTTATAGCTGCTTTATTTGTTTTCATCATCATAGTCATGCATGACTCAAGATCACAAGATACTATAAAAATTGTTTACGTATCACATCAGCATCTAATTACGTTACATTAAGATTGACGTCAGACGTCAGGCAGTCTGACTATACGGTCACCATTTTCTCTGAAGATGTAATTCATCAAGATAATTTTGACATATAATTAGAGTAATTCAAACAGATCAAATGTTTGCACATTTTTGCATTAAGTGTCATACAGTAATCCTATTGACGTGGCATGCAAATATGTATATGCATCACCATTTAGCATTCGAAATTTTACATTCACCTTCTAAACATAAATAACATAATATTATTTTCTTGTATTCATGCATTTTATGCGAAATGTGATATGTTGCTTATACTCAAGTTTCAGAATAATAAATTCGCAATTAATTGAAACTTTATTGCGGATGTCTTTTAAATATCTAAAATATATAGTTAGAAGTTACACAATACGCGCAATAATAAGCTAACCTATGATTAGGTGTACCCCTCAAATTTGTGGTTATGAAATGGTATGGCAGAAATTAGGCAAAACTTTCCACCGTAATTATCGGCAGCAAATTATATCAGTTCTACGAATTACAAACAATGTGCCAAAGAAAATGGCGCGCCAATAATCGAATCGGAACTCGCGTGACTTTGAATGTGGGTGAAGTGGGTTGGGGTCACTGAATTAATCCAATTCAAACGAAGCCTCTATAACGTTTCATTTCTACACAATCGGTGCCTTTTCAACGGCGTGCTTATTCGATAGAGTTCTGTGTGCTCAACCAATTTGCCCTCAAGATTGTTCGTGATTTTAACTAAATTTTGAACTAACCAAAGAGTACTGAAACCTTCAACTACCGGCAAGCAAGCGAGAAATTGGGCATAACTAGGACATAGGAGAGAGATAGAAACAATTTTCAGTGCTTATCATACAGCTACCGCGTAGAACGTTTTCGAACTATATTGTGTTTCAGAATTTAATTAAGATACCTACAGTTTGATTGGGTTAGTTTAATCTGAGGTGGAAATTGTGTAGTAAATCAATTTATACCTTGATTTTCTTCTGATATTATGTAATTAAGTGTTTAATCATAGTAGGTGATTAAAAATGAGCTAGAATAACTGTAAATGGCTAAATTAAAATATAAACGTTTATATAGTATTTTCTGAATCTCTTTGGGATTTAATCACCGTCTTGTCCAATTAAGACGGCGGCTTGCCCACCCTAGGTATCTTTTCCCCTCGTTCCTATTAGACTAAGCGTATTCAATACACACTGTTTTCTGCCCGCGGTTTTGCTTGCGCAAGGAAATTTAATAAATAGACTTATCACCAAGAGGGATCGTGTTCATTCGGAGTTTTAAGTGTCGTAAGTTTATTGGTGTACAAAATTTCAAGCTTTCTTAGTATTGTGTTAAGTTAACGCAATTTTACTTTTTATGAGGATTTGAAAACGGTTTATTTACATGGTCAATAGAGCTTTTCCGTATTGTTGGTAAAACAGCGAATGTAATAGATGCTATTCAAAATGTTCACCAAGATAATCCGAAACGCTTCTTATACATTACTAGAGGACGCCAGCAGATACGCCTGCATTTTTTTTAAATTTCCCCGTTTTGGGCGATCCCGTAGGAATTTCTTCTTAGTGCACCCCTACGGTCCCCAAGGAATATACATGCCAAATTTCAGCTTCCTGCGCCCAATAGTTTCGGCTGTAGCGTGTCTGTCAGTCAGTCAGTAACGCAAAGATTTTATATATTAAGATTTTATATTAGTGACCATGTACGATACAATGATGAGTTATAAACACACGCACACGTAATAAAGCAATTATTATTCAATTCCCCTAAGTTATTCTTTAGCCAATATAGTCACCAACAAGTATCAAATCAAATATAAGTTTTAGTTCGTCAAACTAACACACGATTACATTATAATATAGATTTTCAGCGCCAAAAATTTTCGTCTTATAAATCGTCTCTGTATAATAAACGCGCCTCGGTCTCCCCTGCTTTTGTATGCACCCTGTCTGCCACTAATTGATGGTTCCCTCTTCTTTACTATTGTTTCAATTCATTATTTAAGTCGTTAAGTGTCTTTATACTGTACATTTTACGTCTGAATTTTTTTTTGGTAGTTTACCGTTTGTTCTACCTTTAAATTTTATTAAAGCATTAGAAGTTATTATAATATGACTTTTCCATCTGAAAGTTATGAATGAAAATAGTGAATTTTATTAACGGTAGCTACGTTTAATTAAGAAGACAAAGAATATTGATCTCTATAGCTTGTAGCCTCGAAAATTAGTTCAAATATTTGACCCTGAGAGCTTCGCAGAATAAGCAGCAGAATCACTTTAGCTAAATGCTACAAATACGACGTTTTAAAACATTTTCAAGATTTTTCATCCAGTCTTTTATCACTAGATGGTGTTATAAACAGCCAGAACTTATGCATTTACGTAAGATCGAAGGACTTAGTTCGAGTTCCATTGGTGTTCAAACCAATAGAACTCGTTCGAGTCGTTAATCGCTGGGTACATTTTCCCATACATTTTTATAAAACGCACCTGGTAAGTAATGCTAATAGTATTAGTAATGGTCTTGCATTAGAAATATATCCTTACTGTTGAAAAAAGAGTAGGTAGGTATACATTGTAAAATTCCTTTTGTATTATAAAGTGGGTTAACAGATATAGAATTCAACGAACTGATAAAACTGCATGACAGCAAATTACAATGTGTAATCACATAGAAACGCCATTTAGAACTGAATTCTATGAATACTATCTTAGGATATGCAGTTCTGATAGGCGAATGAATGTACCTACTCATTATTAAAATTGTAGTTTGAGCGAATAGTTTAATCATATTTTTAGGTCAGCTAATATAGGGAAAAGAATCAATTCCGTAATTATTTAAGGATTACTAGCTGTAACCTGCAGCTTTGTGAACGTCGTATCTCGATAATTATAGTATCTATTTTTAAAACTAAGTAATGTGTGTGCTAAGTTTCATAGATACTTTCATCGCATATTTAAGTTCAATTTCATCAAAACCGATACAGCGGTTTAGCTATGAAAGTATAAAAGAAAGGCAAACCTTTGCATTTATAATATTAGATTTCGTCCGTGGCTCCACTCGAGCGGGGGTCGGCTATCGCAGTGAAAGATAGCTTATGTGTTGTAAGCTATTATGCTATTCATCCAAGAAGTATTCCATGTGGGACGTTATTTTTCGAGCGTATGTGCGGCCTACACTCTAGTGTCGGAGTTTTGAGACCGCCCAAAAGTCTCCGACGTGGCCTAAAATCTATGGTCTGAAATTAATAATTATAAATTATTAAAAAATCTTGTCCTGAGACAAAACCTGGGACTGGCGACTTTACGTGCTCTCCGAGGCACAGTAGCGCTCAGATGTAGATGTTACACGCGGTTACCCATCCAAGTGGTGACCTTCGAAGGCGTTGCTTAAATTGACGTCCTATTACGATTGCCACACCAAATCATACTATGAGCGCTACATGTCCATACATCCATCCTTACACATCTTCGCATTTATAAAAGTACCTGCTAGCATATAAGTAGGTATCTATAGCGAGGATCACTTTATGAATACGCCTAATTTGATTTATTGTATCGATATTACTTGAATGTTCTTTATCTTTAAGAATCAAACAAAAGTTTACCTTCAGACCAAGCTAACAATAATTATCATCACCGTGACAAAAATCTGTAATATTCATTAAAATTTGTTCAACATGACTAACAACAATAAAAACAAAATAAAAGAAACCTTATTCATTACAATTTTCGCTACATAGACGTTTTTGTTATCTATATACAAAACTGCTAATTTTTCAAATCCGCATGTTAACATCAATGCAAACAATTATATTACACTATCTATGTTTGTCATCTCAACAATATAAAAAGTAATAAAATATTATATCATTGTGTCTTTGAGTCACACGTAGGATTTTATAGTGGAATGTTTTGTAGCACTAAATTGTGTTTCAATTGTTGTCGCATTTCAAATGGCAATTACAAGGAAAGCATTGAATAAAGATTTTAATATGTGGGGCTATAATTATATAGCCTTTGAGCAAGCGTTGATTTTGGAGAGCCTGTGCCGAGCAATGAAAATATTAACTGCGCAATTTTTTTTTTCATTTGCGTTATGCCATGAATGCAGAATACGCTAGTATTTATAATTTATAAACTCTGAAGTAACTAAGCACTTTAAATAATATCTTATGTTAGAAGGTTTTGTTACTTCATTTTGAACAAAATCTTCGTTGTAACTACTTTAGTCTTGATTTTATCTGCTAAAATAACAGATGAACCGAAGATTTTTATCAAATTATAACGTGAACACGTGTACCTACCCCTAAGCCATAATCTTAATATATAAAATCCTTGCGTTACTGACTGACTGACTGACACGCCACAGCCGAAACTATTGGGTGCAGGAAGCTGAAATTTGGCATGTATGTTCCTTGGGGACCGTAGGGGTGCACTAAGAAGGGATTTCCCGGAATTCCCACGGGATCGGCCAAAACGGGTAAATTAAAAAAAAATGCAGGCGTAGCTGCTGGCGTCCTCTAGTATATAATATTTTACTGTGCATGACAAGAGCGTTTTTTAAATACGTTAAGTATGTAATATAAAGTGACCATTCTAAGAGTAATTATTACCAAACGCAAGTTTAATTTGTGCATTTGGTTTTGCTTATTAGGTTATGAAGTATGTAGAAGGATGAGGTTTCCAGAAATACATATAAAGGATTGCAGAGTAGTGTATTTCATAATTTGATATATATTTTTTTGTTTAAATCTGATGTATCTAGATTTTGCCATACATGGACACAACTCTAGTCTTGGTTTGAAGTGGGGAAGTTTTATTAGGGGATGTGATTATTCGCACATACACAACACATCGTTGCGAGTGATGTACTGACTAACAAATAATACTTCCCAACAAATACTGGAATAATCTAACGATTCCTTTTAAAAATAATATGTAGTCTACAGAACAATAATTAAACAATGTTCTGGATATTATAAATCTATGAAGTAAGTTCTCAATTTGTCATTGCGCTAGCTCTTGTTTTTTGAAAGCCAGACGTGAGAAAGAACCTGGACGCCGCGTTCTTTCCCACGTCTGCAAATGTAATAAAACCTACAAACCTGTACAATCAGTTGGACTTGGTGCCAATACACGTTCAATACATAATAGGATCATGGGTGGTCGCACACATAGAGTGACAATGTGTCAATTCGAAATTTTCCATATATGATTCTTTAGCTACATATTAGCTGTGGGCGGTGTGCCCTAAGCGAAGGTTAAGTTTGTCAAAGATCAAAAAATAAACATCGTATTTATTGATGTAAAGACGAGTATTTATTGTTGTGATAACCAATATCAGCATAAACATTAGCCTAAAATAATATTAAAACGATGCTGCTTAAAACTTACTAAAATTATCTTAATATTGATGGAGAATTAATGATATTTTAACCTTTTTTTGTAATAGAAAATGTTTCTTAAAGCACAGTTTGCTAACCGGTGAAAAATATATTATTATTTATATGTATTAGTCATTAACACAATGCAGGTATTTTTTTAAATACTCGTAGTATAGTAACCCTGGAACAGCAAAGGAATCGTAATATGTTATCTATACAAATACTGAATACATAATATGACATATTATAGGATTATATAGATATTTCAATAGAAGATAAGTACCTGCAAGTTAGCCACACGTATAACCCGGTTCCCACAGAGAAATTTAACTTGCACTATTTGATAAGCACACACAAGAATGCTCAGTGCACGTCGTAATATTTAGAAGTCATTTGGAAATGCTCCCACAAACTGCGCAATTAATCAAATAGTCTTAGAAAAATATGTACATTATGTATAGGTACACAGAAAATTTTATTCGTAAGATGTTTTTTGAGCATACGATATGTTAAACGCTTAAATAAAGATTTGGAGTTGCATTAAAACCTTATCGTGGCAATAAAGTGTTTTGAGTAATGTTCTACAATGGTTCTCATTTAAATTTGAAAAGTAATTTTACTATGTACAATCAAACAAGTCGGCGCTGGACCAGTCGGCACACTAGAAACGAAAATTTTGTATACGAGTGTCAATGTGCGTTTAAAATAGTACTTGAAGCGATGTCTTGCCGAGCGATTCTCGCCCTTATGGTGGTCTAGCGGGAAGTTGTTCGACTGTACATTCGTAAAACCTAAAGGGTACGCAATATCTGTAGCCTCTAATTTTTGTTCAGTCTCAATCTACTAATCAATTCTTCTTCCTTTTTTGTTAAGTGTGTGGCCAACTTTGAAGGCCATCGACATGACTCTACGATTATTGGTCTAAGATGCGAGAACTAGAAATGTCGGCGTCGGCCGTCGTAGACGGCGATTTTGTAGCAAGGTACTTAGTGCTCTGATGTTAATGGCACAATGGGCGGAGATATACCTAAATTTCTAATCCAGTGACACTAACGAAATCTAAAACTCTTGATTTTCGCATTGATTATTCCTAGGTTACTCCAATCTACCAAAGATTTTTACTATTGTATACTAATCGCACTTATTTAAGGTACAAATAGAGCGGAGAGACAGTCTCTCCGTAACCACGATCGGTGCAAGACGATCGAAACGTCGTAAACAAATAGGTATTTAAACGTTAAATACGTTAATTGTACGCGATTAAGTCCCGCTAAATTATTGTGTATGACTATTGGACATCTTTTAGAATTTGTGTCATCTTCAATCTTTTCATCTATTAAGCATTAAGTCTATCGTAGCCACTTTCTTCAGATCGTTGATATATATAAATAATATGTAACTGGCTCTGCATAATTTCGATCTGTATAACACAAGGTTACGACAGCTTTACATACTTCGTGAAACATATCTTTACTCTATGTCGTAAAGATAAATGTACACTATTTGACCAAGACATTGCACGGATAATTCTCTTATGAAGATCTAAATTGTTATTCAAAACATTCACAATTTAAGTGGGCAATGAAGTCAGGTGGAAGAATTCGAATCTGATCGGCCGTTGTGGTCAACACTGTTCTTAATTCGCTACAAGTATTTGAAAACAACATGGTGAGCAGCAACATTACTTTACTTCTAAGTGAAATAATTCTTGTAGACAAGAGAGGATCTTTTACTGTAGCAATTTTAGTTCTAACGTCTATCTATTCTTATCGTGTTATCCCTAAGGGTGTTATCTTCGACACAGTGGTTACGATGTTTGTCTTAATCCATTTTTTTTACAAATTGACGCAAATAATTTGCCTTTCAAAAATCAACCCTATGATACTCAGTTAAATACCGCGAAATCTTAAATTTAATAAAACTCGCATGATGACTCTGCCGTACCTACTTAAGATGCCGAATTTATTGTCATCTACAATCAGTGTGTGTAGTTAGCCCTGACCTAAACTCAAGTTTAGCTGTAGTAGTTATACTTTCGGTCATTGATCTAAAGGTAGGTAAGTAGGTATAACCAAACCACACATAAAATTTCTAAACACATTATTTTGATTATTTTTACCAACAAATACCTACGTGAGTCCCAACCTTTACTCGTTCGCTGCGGTTTTCATTAGAGAAGTATATGTAATCGCCGTGGCGTGTGGTTGCGAAGTGCCATCCTAATAATCATATTTCTACCTTTGATACGTCGAACCTTGAAATGTTGGCAGATAAATGACACGTTTATTGCGACTCACAATCTTCGAGATTACTTCGTTTACTGCTTAGTAATATACTAGATATGGACCTTTCTAAATATATAGCTTTCGTTGCTTTCAAATCTTTAAATGAGTGTGGTTTGTATACTTCACTGTTCTCAAAGATATATAAAATGTTGTCAATAGATTTTGTCTTTCACAAGAAAGTAGTATGTTGCTGTTGAGCTGGAAATATACACCTATAAAATTAATGGTCTAATGTATCAGCAGCAAAACAGACGAGAATAATCATGTTTTGATTATTCTCGTCTGTTTTTCTTCCATTTTGTTCTCATATTATACCTACCTAATCAGTCAACAGTGCAAATACCCTTTGAACTAAAGAAATACTAAATTCCCTATATCATTATTAACTTTCCAATATTACTCAGTATGTATGGTGGGGCTTTAAGAATCCCATTAATTAACAAAGACATTTCGCAAACATCTTTTCAATTCCCATGAATGACCAACTAAGTCAGTGTTCACGCGCGTTAATTAATTCTTTTATTTAGCGCAAAATTGTTCAATAAACTTCAACAAAAACGTGTTAATGAATTAAATAGTTGATGACACAATTCCTTAAGATCTATGGAATGTACTGGTTGAGTGGATACGATGTTTGCTTTATAATTAAAAAAAATAAATGTGACACGGTGCGAACGATAATGTTAAGACGAACGTGTTGGTGCATTAATTAGGGTGTCTATAGACAAGTTTAACAAATGTTTGTGATGGAAAACGGCGAATAACATGGAAAACGCCGCTGCTCGGCTGACCTCGATCATTTTTTGTGTGAGATGGAATGTGGGTAAATATGGACATGTCACGTGAATTAAAGATGCCTACGATGATGGAGATGCCTACGATATCGAGATAGTTGGAACAGATGAATTCCTGAGGCGCCTATACCTAAACCTGGGCACGGTTGCAAACAGCGCAAAAATCTTGACATGAATGAAATGACATCATTACTATACACTACTGCGCTGGGCTTGTTTGATTCATTAATAGTTTAAATATTATTGTAATTAGAATTAATAATTAGAGGTGAAACCAAAAGCAAAATGATTTTGTTTGGATTTCAGCTGTCGGTTTTACTGAGTATGGTGAACATAATTTCAAAGGTACTTAAAAATACCTATATGTATTTCCATTGAGACATGAAAACTTTGGCTGACTGGTTTCCCTGTCTAGATCATAAAATTTGCCATTCCTTTAAATTTGTGAGGTCGAGAAGAATGGACAACAAAACGCTGAAACGAGAATGCATAATAAATACATTCGTTCCAAATAAACAGTCGGACATGAGTGTAATGCATGTACACTGTTATCCCTCGGTATCCTTAAATATTGTGCAGCAACAAACTAACTTAACATGTGACCTCCTTTCATAAACATTAACATAATAGTATTATTCATTGAGAACTAAAACCTTAATAGGAAGAAACATGATGATGCATACGTGTAACTCTAAACAAAAATTATCCACAAAGGTCTAAATGCGATTTTAAAAGGTCCAAACGTTAACGAACTTTGAGCAAATATATGAGTATAAAGTGTTAATGTGGCAGAATTCGAGAATGCCTTTGCTTATTGTCTTAACCTTAAAAAGTTACAGAGTTACCTTCATTGAGGGCTTGATACGACGTTGTTGACTCTCGTCCTTGTCTGTACTTCGAAATACACGTAACATCGACTTCGAAGAATATTATAATAATAATAATAATAATAATATTAATAATAATAATAATAATAATATTCTACCACATTCACACAACACCATCTAGTCCCAAACTAAGCAGAGCTTGTACTATGGGTACTAGATAATGGATAAACATACATATATACTTTTTTTTTTTGTAAATACATACATATTATACATAGAAACACCCAGACCAAGACAAACATCCATGTTCATGCACACAAATGTTTGACTTGAGCGGGAATCGAACCCGCGACCATCGGCGTAGCAGTCGCTTACACTACCGCTGCGCCAACCGGTCGTCGATTATGTGTTTATATTAATTATGTTGACACTTTATTGCATAATTTGATTTGAAATAGTCGTAATAAATAGATTGCACCGTGACGTTCTACCGTTGCTTTGATAATAAATTGTAAAACTTTAATGATTCGATGTCCTGTTATGAATGTGCAGTGGAATTTATATGCATTTCAATTAGCAAATATCGATTATGATTAGTTAAAATTAATTATTTAAATACTTATTGTATAGTTTGTACTAGGATGTAGGTACATATTTGCAGGAGCTAATTTTCTTTGTTTATAAATCAAAGCTTGATAGGCTAGGATAGATGGCGAGTAGAAATAAAATAGTGTATTGAAGTTGACAAATTTTTATTTTACCATTAAATTATAAGTATAATAATATAATACTTACAAGGATGTCAGTTTTACAAGGATCTTATTTCTATCTAAAATAGTTCATAGGTTCAAATATCTTAAACACTATCCTTCAAAAAGCCTCCCAGTCGATTTGCAACGAGTGACTAAATATAACCCATCCCGTAATAGAAAATATTACTTAATAGTAAGTAAATCATATTTGAAATTACAAAACCGCGAGCAGAACAGTGGTAGTGCAGCCATTAAGGTTCATTTTCCTTCTAGAAATGGAATGTCTAAGGGTAAGGTTTGTAGGCTTCGCATCTTTTATGGCGTATCTATTTGCACAGTGGTCTTGCAACAATGCCCAGGTATGCCTTCAGCAAATAAACGTCAGGCTGGGACATTAAAATACATGGGATTTGACTTAGCACGTCGTACGTGGAATAAGTATTCAAACAAAATTTGTTTGAGTTTTTAAATGTGACGATTTGATTGTTGGCGTTTTGTGATAAGATTAATTGGTAAAGTTATTGAAGTATTTTACGGATAATGTGAACATGCATTGTTTGATGTGCTTTTATAACCCGTAGCCATTTTCCTCGAATTTATTTATTTTGGTTAGCAGGCAGTGTGGTCAAGGAAAACATTTATTTCGTGTGTATATCGTTGATACGACGAAAACTCGTCCGTTTTATTGTTTTTAAAAAACTAGTCATGATTTTGATGAAATGCTAGCTTCAAATGTCATTTCTATCACTTAGATTAGAAGTACCCTAAACAGAAGAGCATGCATGAGAAACTTGATAGGAGTGAATGAAGCAGGAGAGGTATGTTAGGATCGTTGCAAATGGCGTTCCGTAGTCTCTGCCTACTCCTCCGGGAAACAGGCATGAGTCTATGTATATATCTATCACTTATTTAAAACATAATCTATCTTGCTCACAGATAAAATAAAGCAAACCAAAGTAGACTATTGATGCAGGCAAGTGATGAATCGCTAATAAAATTTTGGATGAAGCTATCATAAAAATCTAGGGATTTAAGTAATTTGTAGAAAAAGTCTTCAGAAGAGCCGATAATGCGATGAACAATGGTGCTACAATAAAATTGTGCAATGATTATGAGTAAGTTTCTTCGGACTTCCAATCTCTGATAACAAATCACCTTTAAAATATTGAACCTTTATTTCCTCAATATATTATTTTCCTCATTATTGCCTATGCTGGGTTAATTAGTGTATTTTTTTGCAATTTGCAATTTTAGTGTACCTTCTTTGGAGAAAAGTCACATTTTAGGAGCAGGTTTATATTGTTCATTTTATCAGTTACGTAAAAATATACTTATTTTATTCATTGATAAGTTAGGTTTATAAATAAAACGTAATTATATGATAGTTATATATGTAGGTAATATGTATAATATAAGTAAAGATGTATGCTATTAAATTTTGCTACCAAAGCGAATTCTGTCAAGCTGTTAAGAAAGGATTCATTGCTGATAGCAAGTTTGTTAACTATTATTGAGCTTAAACAGCACTATATTAAAATGGACAGCAGCACCATATAAAAATATTCATCCGAGACCTATGTCAATAAGTACGGATACAAATAAATTCTATAAACGGAATTCTTAGGCGACCATGTTGACTATATTGCGATGTTAAGTAATAACCAATATCAGACCACCTACACAGCTTGGCTATTTTTGAAAGGATTGCAAATCTCACTGTTACGTTACTGTTGATTCCTTTGTGTTCCTAATCAGCAACATAATAACAGCACATTTATAGAGTGTTTTCATGGTTATTTGCGAGACGTAACGCTCTAATGATGACTTAAGCGCTTAGGTAACGCATTCGTCACCATTTCTCATAAAATTTTCACGGGTATTTTGTATTTGGTTCGTGAATGTATAAGCCATTGTTTGATTTTCCTGCCGGTAAAATTCCAATGTTCTAAACACCATTTTTTTATGGATTTGAATCATCTTGCAGGCATGAAGCCTACATGGGCTGCAAGCTATTATTAAAATGTCCAATAGAAGCTGGAGTCAGGAAGTTTGCTGTAATATACATTGGAAAGCATTTTAAGCACTTGCTCCAGCGCCTAATCTCTTTCCGGTCATGTCGGATTTTCCGTCCCATCGAACTATTGGAGTGTGGGAAAAGAGAGTGCTTATATGCTTGCGCACACGCTTGTGTAGTTACCTAGTCTTCGTTGTGGCTTGTCAGTGTCCAAAATTCGGTCTGAAGGATTTTCATTATATCTATATTTATGTATGTAATGCTTACGATTGTATTCGTCATCGATAAGTCATATAAACTGATGTACTAAGCTCTAATCGTGAGTCAATCTATGGAACTTTGAGTGCAAGTGAATTAGGACGCATGACAAGTTCATTGACACGTCAACATGTGACCACATGACAGTCAATGTCGTCACTTACGTATGAGCTTCCTCTGTACGGGTTGCGACACCTAGAGGCCACAGCTCAAACATTCTCGAACATATTCTCATAACATCTACGCAGTATGAAAATGTTGTAGCTTTATTTTTTCTACTCTGTATCCATGAGTGCTTGCCCCGCTTCGAAGAAAGTTTATGCAATCGCCCTTATCTCTTATTAAATTGATTTTATAATGTAAGCTTTGAGTGGTTTTGATTAATCAGATGTCATTGAAAATTCTTTTAGTTAATTCTACTAATAAGTGTCGTACATTATAAAGAATTGGTAAATTAGGTGTAGTGACTTATTCTTTTAAAGTGTGTATAAATATGCATAAAATAATATATTATAAATAGGTTTTATGGGTTTTCTATTCAGATTTGTCGATTAAATATTCGGAGATTAGAACAAGTAAAAATATATCTTCTGGAAAATACTTTGAACGAAATAAGCTCTATGACAAATGTAATACGTAAATGGGTGAAATAAAAGCAAATAAGATCCGAAACCTAGTATCGGGAAAAATAATAACTTACAATCTCAACCGCAATTTCTTTTGTCTATATATCCATATGAAATGATATCATTTCTTTTACAAACACAAGCAGAGATGATGAATAATTGAATATTAGTAATTACACCGATGTTTAGATACAGATATGGTCTTTAAGTCGCGTTAAAGTGGACGCATTGATAGTGGACGGCGCCATGTATCAATGAGCGTTGATAACAGCAATAATGATAACACGATAAATGAACGATTCAGAGGCGAGTTTGTGAAAGCAGATATCAAGCTACATGTAGTGGTTTTAGTTCGGAGTGTCTCGTTGTTGCTACGAGATTTCTGTCTGATTGTATTATTTGTGGCTAAAGAAGTTTTAGGCAAATAGTACAGTAGTAAGATTTATTATTGAGATGTTTGTTTTCTAAAGCACTTTCATGGTTGTATTTAAGCTTTTGTGATTAAAGTCTCGGGCATAGCTGGGGTGCATAGGGCTCCCACCAAGAACTTAGGGTCCCAAGCCAACCTCACCTGCAAGTGGTGCACCTGCCGATCAACGGACGAAGCTCTGGCAAACAAAATATCCCGATAAGCGGCAATAGGCTCGCCACCTATTACGTGGGATCAAAACTCTGGCGAAAAGTGGGCGTTTAATATGCCTCTGCCTACCCCTTCGGGGAAACAGGCGTGAGTCTATGTATGTATGTATGTGTTAAATTCTATGTTTATTTTTTTTGGACAAGAAAAATTATAATATATCTATTGTCAATATGCTTAGTGGATATATGTAGACCTAATTTTGCTTTTATATTTCCGATCCCTTTCAGCTTTTCCATTTTATTTATAGCATGCATATCTTCACAATACTAATTAAATACGCTGTCAATAAAAATACATAAATTAAATAGAATAAATAAGTATGCAATTAGTTGTATCTTTACAATCGAATTGATATTATCGATATGAATATCGGTTACTGAGTATATTTAGAATAGATTATCTAGACGCTGAAAATAAATTACCTTTAATATTTGCATCAATGATTGCAAAGGAATGTGGTGTGATTAATAATCCTCGATGTTTTGGGGGTGTAACTTATTATTGTTTTTCTTTATTACGGACGCAGATTAAACAATAACGTGCATCTAAATTATATAAAGGATAAATTATTTTGCTGCATAATATTCTTATATGTAATATGCACGCTTAAACAGTACAAAACAAAGAACAAATATTTTTATGCAAATGCTACTAAGTTAAGAAACATCTAGCACTAGCGGCAAAAATAATTGCAAGAACTTATTACGTCACAAGCAGTAGAAAAGAGTATGTTTAATGGCACATTGTGCATTTCGGCTTAAGCATTGTAAGAAGTGGCGTTCACAATGATCGGGTCTATACATCAGTAAAGACATTTAACACAAACACATTTATCCTTTTTTGCATACGTCCATAAAACACGCTTGAAAAGTGCTTACTTTTATTAATATGAACACGGTTTTAAGCTTAAAGGATACGTCTAAAGTCTTAAGAAAAAAAAGGAAACCATGTAATCCTGCAAATAAAAGAAAACATATTAGATATATATACGTTTCTTGAATTATCTGATGAAATAAATCGGTCCCTGAGGCTGTTTCATCTCGTTTGTGCTCTGACCCTAAATTATTTTCGGGATGAGATTTGGACATTTCGTAGCATGTCAGCACATGTAATGTTGGATAGAATAGAATTGTAGATGTTATTCGGCCGCTGTATTATTTGGCCTTGTACCTCTGAATACATGTTTTGTACGTCGACCATTTTAGCAAGTAAATGTTATAAAGTGAATGATTTTCTTAGTGTGTTAAAGAAGCCTATTTCGACTTTAGGCTTTACGGTTGGATATCAGATAGAATAAATCAAGTTTATTCACACTATAGGCTGTATGGACATTGGTAATTGTGTAATATATTCTTCTTCTTTCGTGTCAATGACGAGTCTCAAGTTTTAATGCATCAAATTTTGTTTGCCCAGTACGCAGCCACCCTTACTGCATTTTCGGAGGCGTTCATTACGTCTTGAAGCGAACATGTGTCTGGGCAGTTAGGGCACGATAGTAGATGGAGCATTGACTGTATGCTAGTGCCACACTCACACATGGTTTCGGATTCGTCCAAGAAACCCCATCGGACTTGGTTTTCGTTGCACCGTCCAACTTGGGTCCGCAATCTATTTATGGACCTCCACGTAGACCTGGGAAGCTCGTGACCAGGGGGCAGGTTTTCCGAAATAGGGACAAAAGGGGAAGGAAGTGAGCTTTGTGCCTTCCATAGGTCTTGTCTGGCTTGAGAGCCTTCATTGCTAATCGCCGCAACACGTCTGTAAAAACTCTTTCGACTTTTTAGCCTTGGTGGTACTGGTTGATAGTTATGCATAGAGTGCCGTTCGTCGAGTTCTAGTCTAGCTCTCTCCACGGAACTTCCTATACTCCTGCGAACACTGGGTGGAGCTATGCCTGCAAGTGGGAACAGCATTTGAGTTGGGTCGGCTTCAAACAGCCCGTATTAATCCGACACGTCTCGTTTAGCGTTATATCCACTTTCTGTGCATGAGCGGAACGGCTCCAGACGGGTGACGCGAATTCACCTGCAGAATAACTTAATGCTAATCCAGTAGTGCGTAAAACATTTGGCTGGGCACCCCAATTGGTGGTTGTTAATTTTCGCAGGAGGTTATTACGAGCTGTAACTTTTTGCTTGATGTTCTCGCAGTTTCTTTTAAACGTGAGTGATCTGTCTAACATTGTGCCCAGGTGTCTAGGGTAGTTACAGTGGTTGATAGGTAAAACGCGCCACTGGACTCTGCCTGCCTCTTTGTTGCAAAGATGAAATGCACATGACTGCGATTTTGAAGGGTTTGGTTTAAGGGCATTCTCATCGTAGTAGACACTCAGTGTCTGGAGAGCGCCGCTGAGGTTGTCCTCTACCTCTTCAAAGGATCCCTGTGACGCCAATGCCAGATCGTCGGCATAAAGAAAGCGGGTTGTATTTGGGCTCGTAGGCTGATCATTAGTATATATATTAAAGAGCGTTGGCGCCAGGACACTCCCCTGAGGTTGACCGTTCTTTTGGGTTCTCCAATGGCTTTTATTCGAGTTTAAATGTACCTGGAAACGTCGGTTTTGGAGGAGCTCCCCGAGAACTCGAACAAATTTGCTATCCTCAGTCATATTCTGCACTTTCCATAGCAAACGTTTAACGTTAACTGTGTCGTACGCGGCTGAAAGGTCAACAAAGACCACGCCCGTCACTTTGCCCATCACAAATCCGTCCTCAATATGCTGAGTAAGGTTAAGGGTTTGGCTCCAGCAAGATTTACCGAGGCGGAACCCAGCTTGCTCTGGGATGAGTTTAGGGTCCTCGAGGCTAGTGAGACGGTTTAGTAGTAGTCTTTCAAATAATTTGAGTGTGTGGCAGAGGAGTGAGATTGGTCTGAAGTTTTTAGGGTCGTCAGCTGATTTGCCAGGTTTTAAGGTCCCAATTATTTTAGCTTTCCGCCACATACTAGGTATTGTCACCGAGTCCAGACAACTATTATACAATCCTAAGTGCCATAACACGGCGACTGGTCCAAAGTGTTGGATTTGCTCCACAGATATGTTGTCGAGTCCAGAGGCTTTACCGCATTTCAGTTGCTTAATGCCACAGATTATATCAGGCAGATCAAAAGGACGACAGGTAGACGATTCGGTTGTGTCTACTAAGGTTCTTCTTTTTGGAATCTTTTTCAGTCGGTGAGGGTGCTTGCCGTTCATTAACAGCTGATAGGCAATCTGGTTTGCAGTTAATTGAGCTGGTGGATTAGCGTGTGGAGTGTCACTGGTTAGCCTCTGGATAGTTTGCCAAGCTTTCCTGCTGTTTTGGGTTAAGTTAATATTTGTGACGGTGTCTATCCATTTGGCGCAACGCTTTTCTTTTATTTCTGCAAGAAGTTTCTCACCCAGCTAAATGGTATCTTCAGAGAATGGATCTCTGTTGAAAAGATCTTCGTACTGTCTAAGGAGTTCAGCTGATGTAGCAGACAGACCTGGAATATAGGATGAACGACAACCCCTGGGGATATACCTTCTTAATGCAGTCGTAACTATTTCTACAAATTTATTGTAATTTTTCGAAGTGGGTGCTAAATTTGTAAGCTTCTCATCTATTGTTTCGGAGTATTTGTCCCAGTTGGCCTTGCTGTAATTAAATCGACGCTTGAAAGGTACGATTGTTGGTCGAATAATTGGTTCAATGGCGCACATTATGGGTCTGTGCTGTGTCCGAGGGATTGGCAGGCACACTGTTTTTTTTGCATTGAGCACCAATATTACCACTGACGAAGATTAGGTCTGGGTTATAGCCAAGGCGCCAACGTCCGCTATTAAATTATGGTGGATCCTTTGGGCTATGAATTAATGTTAGATCATTCAGTTCAGCCCATTCTTCTACGGCTTGACCGTCGGCATTTAAGTTTCGGTAGCCCCATCTAATATTATGGCTGTTAAAGTCACCCATCACTAATATTATGGCTGTTAAAGTCACCCATCACAATCTTAGAGTTTTGATGTGCGAAGTTTTCCGGAGTGTAGAATCGAAAAGGTGTATCTGGAGGCTTATAGACTGAGCTGACTGTACAGAATCCAGTATCTACAGTAATTATCTCCATGCCATTCATGGTTACGCACTGAGCAGAGGATATGCTTACGCCAGGAGCAGCAAACACTGCGTTACCGTGCTTTGGGTGACAGATCTCGGCGATAAGCGACAGTCCGGGGATGAATGGCCTTCTTTGGTTGACACTTCGATGGGTTTCTTGTACGCATAATACGTCACACATAGTACTTCGGCAGAGATCGGATAGGATCTCCGCCTTATCCTGCGAAAACCCTTCTATGTTAGTCGAAATGACGCGCAGAGCTGGCTTGAAGAGGGGACTGTCAGGGTGATTGCAACTTTGACTTTAACTTGTCATTGTGGAGTAGTAATTAGTTTCACGACATCGGTCGCTACTTACGAGGAAGGCCCGAGCATATGTATCGCTCTACGAGAAGGCTTACTACGTCTCCCCCCCCGTAATATATTAATACTAGATAAGGCAATGATATTTTTTTAAATTCAACCGGTACCTCCCGATGTTTTGAGAGTTTCGAGAAATCCCTTCTTGTGCAACTTCGCGGTCTCCAAGAAACATACATGCAAATTTCAGCGCCATGTGCTTACATAGTACATGAAATGTTAGTTTCCATCATATCGGACTTTTCCTGAACTCTCCTGCCATTGGGGCAGTACCAACCGATGATCGCTACAAACGGTTGGTTGCGGGTGACTCGACTTCGAGTCTGTGTGGAAAGCCTTGGAGGACATGTCTATGTATGTACATACATACATAGACTCACGCCTGTTTCCCGGAAGGGTAGGTAGAGACTACGGAACGCCATTTGCAACGATCCTGACATACCTTTGCTTCATTCACTCCCATCAAATTCCTCATGCATGCTCTTCTGTTTAGGGTAGGGTGTTTCTACTTCTAACCTTTCTTGTTTTTAAGATGTTCTAATCTGGTCAGAGAATCTATGTATGTACTACTATTGTTTAAAAAACCATGGCATATTAAACGACGATCGCTCGATCCACTACGGCATTTCATGCAGCTATAGTATTGTAAATGCATATCCATCGCTGAAGCAAGAAAACATTGAGTCTGAATATGAATGACCGAGTTTGTATGTAGTGTGACTCAGTCTTTGGTTATCTTAGTAACGTATTTCTTTCAACTATCAGAATACCAGACGTTACCTCTGATCTCAAATCTAGAGAACCGAAGATGGCTGATAAAGTATGACAGCTTAAAAGAAAGCGAAGTTTCCAAACATACCCGCTTTATCCTAAGGCGTTCTAGTTGTTTTACTTTTATCACATATTCCGTCCCGTAGCGGTTTTTAATAATCGATTTTAAACTTTCGCGATTTGTATACATCATACAAAATAAATTAGCGGGTCTTAATCGCGTACAACCTCGCTCGGTGCAAGACGAGCGAAACGTCGGAAACAAATAGGTATTTATACCTTAAATAAATTAATAAATTGTACGCGATTAAGACGCGCTAATTTATTTTGTATGATGTATACAAATCGCGAAAGTTTAAAATCGATTAGCTTAAAAGAATTAAACGTTTTCACGGTTACTCACAGTAAGTATTTCAAATTACATTTACGAGCTCTGATCTATTTCAGACTACCTATTAGGAATTGATATAACACAAAGTATAACAGCTGTGATTCAAATGAAACCTTAGAAGCCTTTCAATCGCAAATCCGGTGCCTTACCTAATGGGCTAGTCGCTACCGAGATTATCCTTTATTTTCATTGACTCATCGTCTATTTAAAAATCTGACGTATACCCCAAAAAAGTCAATCACATTGGAATTAAAAATAGACTTTTGCGGACATCATTCATGTAGGTACGAGTATATACGTACGCGTTATATACGTACTTACAAAGTTTGTAGTGTTATGTTTGCCAACTGGCGCCTCGACTATGTAATTGTACGGACAAATAGATACATAGTGGCGAGACTCCTGATTTACTAATGTATTTAGTTTTAGCACTTATGAGACACGAAGATGAGACACGAAGATAAGACGCGAAAATATTCACTTTTTGCCTTTTGTCCAAAAATATTTTATGGTAATCACGTGATCGGACTATGTTGTGTAGGTTTTGCTGAGAATTAAGGTTATAAAGTCTCGCCTTTGGTGTCGTAAAGTGAATCAACTATAGGCTCATAATATTACTGGGATTAAGTAATTGAAATGGAACCATTTTAAGGCATTAATTCAGCTATAGTATTTCTACAGTTCTGTTTGTACTCAATGGCGCTCGGCGTTGTAGTTAGGAAATTTCCATAGGGAAGCCGCGTAAGTTGTTTATTTTCGACATCTCAGAATTGCGTAAACTTATGACAACAATAGTTTTATTGATTTGCGTAGTAATTACGTTATAGTATCTTTTCACCGGAGACGAACACGGAATGTGTGATTGATACTGAGTCTGCAAATACCCCAGATGAGCGCGGCAAACATAGGTGCATAAATCGTATTACCTGTACCTACTGTACTGATTACGATGGATAAACATATACATAATCGTTTGTAAATTTAGACACGCGGTCTAACCAAACTAGAAAACGTTATGTGAGAAGGATAACAAAGATAGAGAGGGAAGTATTGGTGTTCTTTTACCTTTTTAAAACTATTCTAAAATTAGGATGTGAACAAGAAGGAGTGGTATAGCTTTGTGAACATAGTTAAATGCGTGTACATAAAGTATTTAGCTCGTCCATGATCATAAATAATATACTGTATAATTATGGTACAAACAAAATACGCCCTTCTCTGTTCTATCAAGGCCTTTTTTAAAACCCGTCGTGTCCCTTTAAAAGCCTAAACCTCTGATCCACATAAAATAGGCGTAGGTACTAAAGCAGGGTTCAACAAATCGACCTATGAAATTAAACAAAACGTGCCTCAGGAAATCAATACATGGCAGTTATTTCTTTACCCAAATGTCAAAGATCTATGACATTGATAAAATAAAATCAATATTATGATGGGCTGGCGCCTGCTGTGGGTGGTGTTTCGACTTTAATGGTTATTGTTTAACCTCGTTTGTGCAAATACTACCCGAAAGTTTAATTTTGTATTTTAAATACCGTAGCTTTATACAGGTTTCGTTGTGAATCATTGATTATGTTTTGTACGGAACCACCTCCTAACTTAGACTTTTGTAGTTTGTTTTATCGCAGAAAACATAACAATTTTACATCACAAAAACTAAAAGATCTATTTTTAAATTTTGAGCTTTTCGTTAAAACATAACCCAAAATATTGTGTAAGTGTTTTACGATGAGTCTAAAACTAATCTAATTCTTACACGGCACTTATAGTTTAGCATTTTGTAATTGATACGTGGGTTTTCCTTGTACCAAACCGACTGCATTAACATAATTTTAAGATACTATAACTATAATTCGTAATTGGTGAAATTTCTTACAATATTTATCGTCATGTTTGACATCACCAATTTCTAACGAGCATCACTGATTATTTTCGTGTAGTGAGTTCACTCAGTTATCTAGAAGGAAACAAGTTCGTTACCACTAGATATTGCAACATTATCAGATAATTATCAGCCTGTATTAACAAATTGGGGCACTCATGATAAACATATTCTTAAATTATAACTCGATTTACTTTTACCGTCTATTGATATTTCGATAGAAAGTTTCATACATATACTAGAGGACGCCAGCTGCTACGCCTGGATTTTTTTAATTTACCCGTTTTGGCCGATCCCGTGGGAATTTCGGGAAGTTCCTTCTTAGTGCACCCCTACGGTCCCCAAGGAACATACATACCAAATTTCAGCTTCCTGCGGCCAATAGTTTCGGCTGTAGCGTGTCTGTCAGTCAGTCAGTAACGCAAGGATTTTATATATTAAGATATCTTCTGTGATTAGAGGAAACTCTTTTGGGACTTGTCCACTACTGGGTCGATTTTGTTATTTTGTTTATTTTGACCAGTGAGAGCAAAGGGTTTTGACTTTCGTGAAGTTGCCTGGGGAAAGTGGAACCATTTCGGTACTCGTATATAAAAATGTCATCAAAACACTGAGGCAGGCTAGTTGTTTCCGTCCTTGAACCCGTAACGTGTTATGTAGCGTCTGGTATTTAATAACTATTTAAGATATTTTATAAACCATTGTGCTTAGTTGTGATTTTGTGCCTTTGTGTCTCCTAGAAGGAGGAGGTTTTGTCGGCTAGGTCCACTATTCGGATCAGAATTCAAAGGGATCGCGCATACCACAACACTAAAGGAAATCCTTAGAGTATTAGAAATGAATATACGGTGACACAATGTGAGAAAATAGCCTAAACTATACAATAGCATTGAACAGTATTTGTTGTCACACTATATAATGTAAATTATATAGTGTGACAACAAATACTGTACAAATAATACTATGTAATGTAAATTGATAGCAAATGACGCAGAATTTATCTGGTATTCACAAAATTTCCCTCAGTGTTCTACTCACGATGTAAGCGGTTTTCTTTTTAATCTGTTAATTTCTTCGAAATGACAATATACTCGACATTTGATAATGAATTTTATGAGGTTAATTGTAGGGTCTCCTTTACACCAATCGTGATTTGTCACCATAATTGGCCGTAGTTCGAAACCGAGGTAATTATTGTAATAGGAGCAGTAGGAAATAAAAAGTACTAGCGCCTATGGCAACGACTCACACGGTCATTGTGACGTGAAATGACCAAGCTTATGACCCGCGTATAGTATGCTAAGTACCTAAATTCCTTAAGAAATGGGTACTAATTGTGAACATTATAGTACGCTATATATTCATTACTTGGGTGCGCCAGTTTCATAACGTTTCGACTTATACGTATTCCAATCACTATCCATAATCAGTATTTACATTTTAATAGGTGAAGCAAAAACTTTGCAACTTACGCAGTCAAAGAAATATGGAATTTTCCGTGGCTAAAGTTTATATGAAGAAAGACTGCAGAAAGCTTTCATAATTCTTATGGTAATGCATTAGAAATAGATACAATTCGATGACAAAAACCGGTCGTGGTTTACTCTTTAAAATGACAATGGGAGCGCCTTGCGGTGTAGAAAACCATGGGGGAGGCATAAATCCAGTAGTGGATATCTCTAGGTGATGATGAAGAAAGAGGTTGAATTTCAGCCTCCACATGACCACTCATCAATTCATCATCATCAGCCTTTAACAGTCCACTGCTGAACTAGGCCTCTCCTTTGAAAGGAGGAATTGGCCTACTATACCACGCTGGCCAAACGGGTTGGTATAGGGTTTGTATCAAGTTTTCCTTCTCTTACAGTGCTGTTCTATGCATAATATGCTCCCTCTGTCGGCTCTTACGACACCCATGGGATGGTATGGGGTGGTGACAATCCGTATTCTTAATCCGTCAACACACGGACGGGACCACTAATTTAAATTAAAGGCAACGTATAATATGATCTAAATAGTACCTTTACTAGGCGGCAAATATTCAGGAAGCGTTATGAACGGTAAGGGCAATGTTAGATAATGATAGAATAGCACTAAACGATTTTATATGACTTATTAGTTTCCTTTCATTGCAATTTTCATATTCTACACGGCTCGTTATAACTTCGCACATTATACGCTTACGATGAAATAGTTACAATCTCTATAATAAATAGTGAAGTACGAGGTTTTATAGTTTATTAGTGTTCAAACTCGGCGTCAGTTTAACCGCCATGGAAGAAACTACTTACGTACTTATTTACTTTTCACATATTTTTATTAAAATGGTAATCGCCATAAAATTGATTACTATGGTAATTAAGAGAGCAAATATTATTTCAAAGGACCATAGATTAAAAAACTCGATGGTTAATAAATTAGCAACGTGCTATTAATTAGATTCGTCTTGCCTATATTTAAATCATATTTGTTTTTCTATTTAATAATGTTATTTGTAATGTTACTTAAAATAATTTGTTGATGTTGAGCAAATTATAAAAATATCAATACCACAGCGTAGGCGGCGCTTCTTTTATTATTTATTTACATTACATACTGACGGGTTGACAAATGTTTAGCTTACATAATATTTTAGATAATGTAAACCAGTCTTTAAGTGGTCTGAAATAAGGTTCATATTTTCTTAACAATAGAAATAGGTAAGTTAAATTTTCCAACGCTCAGTGCGGTCTTGACCTAAGAGCTACGAAAGGAATGATCCAATCAATCGTAATTGCGTCATTAATATAATGTTGCCACTTCAAAAAATCCAAGAATTTCCGCGTACTAATTCTTTGAAGATCTCCACCTTGTCCTTGTGTCTTCTTGTTACTATTGCATAGCTATAAATTCTAATTTTCTGAATGCAAGAAAGAAATCGAACCCCTTAGGGTTCGATTTCTCGTAGTGGCAACATACGTAATATCGAAAAATTAGTGACGCACGCCGTGGTTTTTAACCATAGATCCTCTGTGCGACAGTCTGATAGTCTATTTGATTAAATACCTACTTAAATAGTTCAAATACTCTTATATAAAATAAATAAATCTCTTAATAATGAACAGAAGAGCATGCATGAGGAATTTGATGGGAGTGAATGAAGCAAAAGAGATATGTCAAGATCGTTGCAAATGGCGTTTCGTAGTCTCTGCCTAGCCCCTCCGGGAAACAGGCGTGAGTCTATGTATGTATGTAAGTATGTTATAAATAATCAAATACTCTTATATTAATATAAAATAAGCTTTTAAATTATATTGTAGTTTACATCAGTAAGTCAAAAGTTTTCGTCGGCTACATGAAGCATAAATTTCCAAGAGACAATCCCGTAAATTTATGTTAGCAGGCGCATCACAGACAATGTTAGCCGCAGTAAAAACTGGAAGGAGACGTTAGGCTTAGGTTGGTTCTTTTTTATCGGCATACCACTTTATTGTATAAAGCCTTCCTTGAGTAGTGAGTACTCGTACGTTAAGTGTCTTTACGAAGGAAGTTTATTTACACAGAACAGTCTGATTATGGCTTTTCAAGACTTTATTGTGCGATACGGCATTGTGCCGCGAGTAAATAAACACTTGTGCGTAAACGACAACACGTCGAGCCTGCGCATTATTGTGTTATTTAACCGTTCCGCAATAAGGACCCGCTTTATTATTAGTTCGACTTTAATGGTGGATAAATTGAACATTATAAATGGACAGTTTGTTGACACATAGGCTTGGGCATCGCCTAAAAAGTCATGGCTACTGCATTGCCCTTTCGATTTCATCATAACTGTCAAGAAAATTGGGAAACGTGATGCATATTTTCTTTAAAAAACGACAGTAATTTATGTTCGAAATATAAATTATGGTCTATGGCGAAATTGTCAGTGATAAAAGTTTAAATTCTCGACCAGTTTATGAGAGCTCTCGTGGCACCCCGTCTTTGTTGGTCGGTAAAGCAAATAAAGGAAATGATATGAGATTTAAAAGGTCATGACTTATTGGACGACGATGAAACGGTCATGCACTGGGCGGGTCAAGGCGACGTTGTCCAAACACATCGCCGTACTTGCATACCTTCCAGTACTTTATCCTCGAGTCTAAACAAGGAAAAATACTATATTGTTAACTCGGAAGTTGGATTTCACAACTGTGACATACAAAGGTTAAAATTTAAGTCGATACATGCGAACTCTTTAATTTCAAGGTAGTGGAATATTTGCAGTTCAGAGAAAATAATATTTATCTAACAGTATCTTGAATTGGTAATGAAAATGTGAGACACATTCGTGACTCATATATTTAGTTTTAAATATAGTATAGGTAGTAGTATATTATAGTATAGTGAAATAAATTTTCTTTAGATAATGTTTTTCACACTGAATTTTCGGCCTTTGCAGTCAAACTCAATGACAACTAGACAACTGCGCGTGACAATTAGTGTGCACACACTGATGTGTTTTCTATCCTCTCGCTGTGATAGAGACAAAAAAAAACTTCATTTTTTCTCGACCCGGGAATCGAATCCAAAACATCCTAATCACATCTATATTACCGCTGAACCACTCAGGTCGATATTTTATTGGGAACAAGGTTATGAGTTCAATATTGGCTTAGCGTATATTCCAATGTAAGAAAATCAAAACACTGCCAATAAATCAACTCTCAAATCGATTATCAATACGAAAACCGTTAAAATCGAACTCAAGTAGGTGATTAGAAAATAATCGTTTCTGTATAATCTTAAAAAATGGTAACGTCTTAATTATTTGGGTAATAAATCGTGCCTTCAAGCTTTCTATGAGATTATAAATTTAGAATCTCAATTTTTTTTCGAATCATAGGCAACTATATGTTATGGTTTTTTTAGACTCGGAATAGGTAGATAAGTAACATTGAACTGTTAGCCATCAGCAATGTCAGTTTTGTGCAAACAAATAAAGGCTTGCTACGTTAGTATGTAAGACGCAAACAAAAATACCCTCAAGGTGATACACGTGATAATCTACAGCTTAACACGAATTAAACAACATCCTACTGTTCAATGATTTTCTTAAATCTTTGAAGAAAAGGTATAGACATAAATAAAAAACCTGTGACTGATTTCCGTCGATCCTTAGTCTCGATCAATAGAAAATTGTCAAGATCTGTCGTTCTAAAATGGTCGCCTTTATACGATGCGATTAGTCGTTGCGTACGATCATTTTGTTTATTTAAATCGGAATGATACATACGTATAACGTAGAGAGAACCCTAAACAATGTATTTGAGAATATGAGAAATGGAATCGAGGATAGTGAAGAGGCATATAATCATCATCATCATCATATCAGCCAAACGACGTCCACTGCTGGACATAGGCCTCCCCCAAGGTTCTCCACACAGACCGGTCTTGAGCCGCCCGCATCCAACCCCCTCCCGCGATCTTGACGAGATCGTCGGTCCACCTTGCGGGGGGCCTACCTCTGTTGCGTCGTCCGGTACGTGGCCGCCACTTCAGAACCTTTCTGCCCCAACGGCCATCGATTCTTCGAGCTATGTGCCCTGCCCACTGCCACTTCAGCTTGGCTATCCGGAGAGCTATGTCGGCGACTTTGGTTCTACTGCGGATCTCCTCATTTCTGAGTAGATCTCGCAGGGAAACTCCAAGCATAGCTCTCTCCATCGCCCTCTGAGTGACCTTGAGCCTTCTGATAAGGCCCATAGTGAGCGACCACGTCTCTGATCCGTAAGTCATCACTGGCAACACACACTGGTCAAAGACTTTCGTCTTGAGACATTGCGGGATATCGGACGAGAATATATGTCGTAGCTTCCCGAACGCTGCCCAACCGAGTTGGATTCGACGATTGACCTCCTTCTCGAAGTTGGACCTACCTAATTGGACTACTTGTCCCAGGTAGATATACTTGTCGACAACTTCGAGCGTAGAGTTCCCAACCTGAATAGGAGCAGGTACAACATGGACGTTCGACATGATTTTCGTCTTGTCCATGTTCATCTTAAGACCTACTTGTTGGGAGACTCTACAGAGGCCATCGAGCATTGTGCCTAGGTCTTCCATGGTCTCAGCCATGACTACGATATCGTCTGTGAATCGAAGGTGAGTGATGTACTCGCCGTTGATGTTGATGCCGAGTCCATTCCAGTCCAGAAGCTTGAAAACATCCTCCAGCGCAGTGGTAAACAGATTCGGGGATATGACATCCCCCTGTCTCACTTCTCGCTGGAGTTGAATAGGTTTCGAACTCTGGTCCTGGAGGCGGACTGACATAGTGGCGTTTTCATACAAGCACTTCAGCACTTCGATATATCGGTAGTCAATCCGGCACCGTTGGAGAGACTGTAGCACCTCCCAGGTTTCGATCGAATCGAAGGCTTTCTCATAGTCCACAAACGCCAAGCATAGGGGCTGGTTATACTCCTCGGACTTCTGTACAACCTGCCGCAGCGTATGTGTGTACTATAGCCTTTACGGAAACCGGCTTGTTCGGGAGGCTGGAAGTCGTCTAGCTTGCTTTCGAGACGATTCGTGATGACCCTCGAAAACAGCTTGTAGACGTGGCTCAGAAGTGTGATGGGTCTGTAGTTCTTTAAGAGGGTTTTATCCCCTTTCTTAAAGAAAAGCACCACCACACCTCTGTGCCACGCCTGTGGCGTTTTACCCTCGAGAATGACGGAATGAAATAGCTTCCGAAAGGCTTCTCTAGCGGGTGCACCGCCAGCCTTCAGAAGCTCGCTCGTAATTCCGTCATCACCCGGCGCCTTGTTGTTTTTGAGCTGTTTGAGAGCCACACTAATTTCGGCATATAATGTCGTTACCATATTCATAAACCATTTAAACCATTATTTACTCACAAAAAATGGGTAGACATACAGGTGGTAAACATAATATTAGTTATCCACATATTGGCCATTACTGGCGTGTGAGATTTAAACTTATACAGTTCAATACAATACAATTTAGATTCTAAGTAAGCATTAGGTTCAAAATACATTTAAATAAAAATACAAACAATAGAGAAACATAGCAAGTTGGCATCAGAAAACACTTTACATATGAGGGGTTAATTGCCAAGTCGTAAGATGCAGACTTAGCAATCAAGGTACTCTTAGATGCTATCAGCCAGCCAGGCATATAACTTCCGACGAAAGATAGTTCGAGGCATATCCCTCAATTCCCTTGGCAATTTATTATATATTTTTATAGACATTGGATAGCAATTCCTCCTGTTCAGTTCAGTCCTTATACTAGGTAATAATAATAATAATACTAATTTATCTGGATAGTGAGTGTTAAATTTACAATGGTCACCAAAGGTTTTATATAAATGCATGTTATAGTTGACAACGGTGCTACATTCTAAAATATACATGCTTGGTGCTGTGGGAAGTTTCAATTCCTTAAAGAGAGGTTTACATGAGGTTACAGGATCAACGTCACATATTGCTCGAATATACCGTTTTTGTAATGAAAATATTTTATTTAAATCTACTGAGGCACCCCACAGTAGAATACCATATCTCAGAATTGACGCCACATAACCATGATATGCCTGAATAGCAATTTTCTGATTTGATATTCTTGTTAATCTTCAGAGTGCATAGACATACCTGTTTATCTTTGAACATATTTATATGCAACTTCCAAGTTAGTTGATTATCGAGACCTATACCCTGAAAGATCAAATTCTGTGATTCTATTAATGTTTCGTTCTTATACTGTATACTTAGGCAATTATGTTTTTTTTTCCTATTAAAGAAATGTAAATATTTTGTTTTTTCTATGTTTATTTTTTAATTATTGCATTCCAGTCAACTTATTATGCGTGCTACTGCTTCATTAACATCATCTTTGAAACTGTTTTCAGTTTTAGTATGATTTGTAAGTAGTCATAGTTGCAAGAGTTATTATATCTTTGAAGACATTGTCGAACATTATCCACCGTCGTATGTAACTACGGATCGTAAAGACTTATCGAATCAAAGCCGTTAAGTAATATGAAGTTGACCACGAAGACAGATCATTGATTTTATTGTTAATTTTGTTAATTTTTACGGAATATCGACATAGAATACTGTAGTAGTTCAGTATCTACATATGTACCTACTGTTGCGCTCCGATCTTGGAGAGGGTCTGTTTTTACATGGGTACATTTTTAATCCTAGACATATTTTTTAGATGTATGTTGGAAACTTAGATTACGGACTTTTTTCTTGGGGCAGTTAGAGTGGGCACGTGTGATCCTCTTGTACAGGTGTTCGGAGCCTACCCATTAAAACCACCGCGGTGGCCGTCGACGACCAGCAGCGGTAGGGTCACGCGAATTGTGGCTAGCTAGTATCTTTAAAATAAACGTATTTTATTAGTAGGTAAAGTACTACTTAGTTGTCATGGCAGTTGTCAACGGCAGGGCAATCGAGTTCGTGAATGTGTTTTAATGTTATTTTGATTTACAAGAAATTTACTTGTAATATGTCATTTAATTTATATCTTTATATTAAATTATTGTGGATTTATTTGTTTCACTGGTGTACAATACAGAATATATCTATCTAAATTAAATTATTACCTCACTGTTTTTATTCAGCAAGTATTTATTATTGTTACACATTTTATCAAAATTGAGATTATGGTCAATAGATTTTTCGCGCATATTTTGTTTTACAATATTTATTGTTATATTTAACCTCGGCACAAATGTTACAGATTTATTGATAGGTAATTCGAAAATAAATGTGTAACGTTTATGCAATAACACTTTCAAGAAACAATTACTTTCTATAATATATTAAGTTATAAATTGTACATAAATATTTTTATTCACTTTCCAAACATAAAAATTAAAGATATGCGTATGAACGTATGGCTACGAACGTTTCTATTCATCTACTTACTTAAAACAAAAGTACACGTGAATAATTAATTTTCATAATAATGCGAATTAATTGCTGTATTTCTATGCTAATATATTTTATCACTTGTATAAAGGTAACAAAATTCATATTAACACTATTCGTGTTCTTCGTGAAAAAGGTTTGTTAATTTATGCAGGCGCGGCAGCTGCGTACACGCAGGTTACTTCATATTTGATGTTTGAATAATTTGTACCTAATAAAAGAAATCTATTGGTGCATCTCATATCAAGACTATTTTAAATATGTGTTCAAAATCTACGATGCATTGTAATAAATAACTGAAAATGCATTTATTTCGAAACTTGAATGCAATTTGATTCTAAATTAGAATGCAATTAACTTCGAAATTTGAATGCGATTAAATTCTAAATTTGAATACAATTTATTTCCGAATTTAAATCACAAATCTCTAAAAAAATACTGTTTGGCAGCGTTACCTACCGTAAGTAGCAGAAATTCACTAAATTGCCAAGTTTGAAGAGAACTTGCCACCAAGAAACTAAAATGACTGATGAGTGCAATATTAGTATTAGTACAGTAGGTAATACAAATACTATCGGCGCTGTGACTAGACGATCGGTTCATACGTCCCACGCGAACTCTGACAACGTATAATAAAATATTGATGCAACAACACTCCATTAAACTAAACAAGACCTAATCAATAATTACTCCGAAATATTTTCTTCAAAATCATGCGAGTAGGTAAAATATGCGACATCCATTACGGGGTTTATGATTAATATTGAAAATGTGTTCGTAAATAAAACGAGCGGCCTATGTATAACAATACGTGTTTAGCGTGCAACTCGAGTCTGCCGCAGTAAGGAGTAAGGTACTGCCGCATTGACCCATTTTGATAAACTCGTGAATAGATTACACTACGTCCACTTTAATGCTCAGGTGCTGCATGCATCGTGTTCCGTATTTGTTTTTCGTTAGTAGACTCCTCATATTTATTTTACGAAATATTGTAAGTATATATTAATTCTATTTGAAATAATAATAAATACATACCTAATAAATATTTACTTCAACTAATAAACACGGGGCAAAACCTAACAAATTAACCATTCAAAGATTTTTATGATTAGATGACGTGATTCTATGGTTCTAAGATTTTTAAAAGCATCTTTTCTACAAGAATAACTACGTAAGTGAAAACTTTGTAAGGTCACCAACAAAGCCTCGCGTGCACACTGTCACAAACTCACGCACACAAACAAAAAAGTTTAGCTTATAAGTTTATAATCAAGCGGGGTTTTTATCTTGTAGTCGTTGGCCGCACGCCGCGCAGCGCGCATGTCGGAGTCAGCGCTGAAGCCTCACAAATACGCGCGTGAAAATACACCCACCCGCATATGAAAAATTAAGAAAATAAAATTGCACTCTGGATAACTCAAAGAAGCCTGCCCGTCAAAAGCGTTTGACAAATAAAAAGGTGTTCCTTTTTAAAAAATCGCGCTCGTCGGGCTTATTCGGAAAATTATGAAAGTGATGTGAAACGTAGGTGTTTCTCTTCAGAGTACGTTCAGCGCTTACTCTGTATTTTTTCTAGTGACTACAAAAGCTATTGTTTGAGTTTTGCCTGAATTGAAGCACAAAAAGTATACTTTCAGTGTTTTGTTCTATTGAATGAGAAGTGTGTTGAAAATTATTACATAAAAGTGGATTGTTCAGTTTTAGTAAAGGAAAAGCGGCAGAGTAATTCAGTTAGATGTATGTTCAACATAATATACAACGGGACACAACATGACGGCAAAGTTCGGCTATGTAAGTACATAAATTATTTATTTTTTACTAACGTCAATAGTTGCCATGCGCTAGAATATTTGGAAATGTGAAGAAAGGTACATTTTGTATGTTTTATTTCAAGGCTGTTAATTTTTTATTTTGTTGTCGTGTAATCTTTGAACAGCCGCCGATTATCGCTCGATTTGGATAATTTAACAATGTGTATATAAAAGCGACGCGTTCCAATATGACGTAAAATTCGTAAACAATTGTTATGAATGGAAATTTATTTTTTATTGCATATCGTTCGTCTGCGATATATTCAGATAATGTAAATCTCAATTGTATATAATCGTGACATGGGTTTTAATCCCCCGATACAAATGTATACTGACAAGCTAGATATTAACATAATAAATATAGATACGTAATTATACTGTACGTTTTTTTTTACTTTATGTTGATAGTAGCTTACTTATTTATACGTTATGTATATAATGCATGTGTAACAAAGAGTTTATTATACTAGCGATATTTTTTATGAAATTTGACTGTTCCGCTGAAGTGATTTGTAGGTGACCTTTTATACGTAAAATAGCCTTTGCGTATAGTATTCTACACATAAATATGTGTGATATTGAAGATAATCACTCGTTGTTTCTTGGATTATACAACATGTATTAAGTATAGCGGCACAGCCGGTGTGGTGAGAATACAGGCAAGATTTGGTTCTCGTATGTACCGCTCAGAAAATCTACCATAATCTCGGTATTATAGTAACGATATAGTGAATTTAATATACCTATTCACTAGCATTTATATTTATACTTACTATAATATTATTCAATCAAATTAGTATAATTGATACTTGGCCCGCAATAACCGAAAATGTATTTAAATATTTATACTTGATTGACATCTATATCGAAACATTATTCATAAAAAACACGAATAACTAAATTGAATTCGAAATATTCGCTTTAAGTGAGACATCGAAATGTAGTAATTCGAATTAGTGTCACCAAGATTATTTATCACATTTTATCGAATTATGAAACCGATAAACCGAAATCACATTTGTACTTGTAGATTAAGTTTTTAATTAATGCAAGGCTAGAGGTATAGCAATAGGCTCGCCACCTATTACGTGGGATCAAAACACTGGCGAAAAGTGGGCGTTTGTTATGCCTCTGCCTACCCCTTCCGGGAGACAGGCGTGAGTCTATGTATGTATGTAGAGGTAAGTTATTACAATGTAGTATTTATAGTGTGATAATATTTATCGAGCAAATAACTGTCTTACCTGATTATTGAATTTTATATTCAGCTAATCGTTCGGACATTTGCTAAAATTATTGTTATACAAAAAATAAACCCGCTCTCGTCAAACCGTCTAAAAAAAATAATATATTTGTATATTTTTAGATATTCAAAAAACTAGGTTTGGGGGACTGATATTATCTTAATATATAAAATCCTTGCGTTACTGACTGACTGACAGACACGCTACAGCCGAAACTATTGGCCGCAGGAAGCTGAAATTTGGCATGTATGTTCTTTGGGGACCGTAGGGGTGCACTAAGAAGGGATTTCCCGAAATTTCCACTGGATCGGCCTAAACGGGTAAATTTAAAAAAAATGCAGGCGTAGCTGCTGGCGTCCTCTAGTTGAAAATAATTTTACATTGATCCGTTAAAAAGTCCACTAAAAAAATTCCTAAGTATATTATGACTATTAAAAGATCTTCCTTTATTCGCCGAAGACAATAATTTTACACTACGCCAAATACTTCAGTATTTCAACGCACTATTCACGAACACGCTAACGTAATCAATATAGGCATAGCCTTTAAACCATTCACACACATCGGGGCGGCTTAGTGTAACCACACAATTTGCATACTTATTATTATATTAATTATCATCTATACTATAAACCACATGGCATTTACGCATCAGCTGAAATATTATATTATTATGGCGCTTCAAAGATTAGCATATGACCAAGTACTCCTTATCAAGGTACTGCTTTATATTATCATTGAGATTCATTGTTTATAATTGTTATATATATAAATATATATATATATATATATATATATATATATATATATATATATATATACATATATATATATATATATAATCATCCATCAAAATTGCACGTTGTTCTGCCAACGTAACAACGTAGAAATTAAACAGATCACTTGGATACCACATCACATTCTTAAAACATACTTATATATAATTAGGTCTGTTTGATAATGTTTCTATATTCACCTTTATTGCATTTATGGAACATTGCGAGAATTCGTGATTAAGCCGAATTTAATCCAAATTATACATTTAATTAGAATTACAGCTAACACTGAATCATACAATTATGTAAAATTTATGAGTATATACGTCCATGAATTTCAGGACTTAGTCCGTTTCAGTCATATATTTTATCCTTGTTAGGAAGTGTGACACATTAACTAAGAGTAATAAATTTAAATTACTTTGAATTTCAGAGTACTCTAAATTAGTCCTTATGAATCATTAATGGCTATATTCATTGGTGGTATTTTAATTATCTAATATTGTTTCAAAGTATAAATAGGATCTTTTAATACCTTTGCGCTTTACTATATTTATATTTTTGCACTAAAATTGTTTGTTACACTACTTTTATTAAAAGTAGTTATTTTCAGCGTGCTGTTTATTTCTATTCTTGAGCGCTGTTTCATTTATTAATATTTATCTTTTGATCTCGAGTCAACTGCCTTTAATTTAAAACGTTTAATGGCATACGCTAAAGCTATTAAAACGTTCAATTAAAACATTCGATTAAGTATTATTTACACTGTTGTATTTATCGTAACGTGATTACAGATATAACACACGTGTTTGTCCTGACAATACAATATACAATACACGTACAATATTTCAAATTCTCTTAAACACACACTTACATTTATTTAAGTTATTGACACAGCAAAGGAATTTAGAAAATCTGCTATAAATTGTATATTGATAAAGACTGGTTATACATGAAGTCTATAACACATTCTTGTGTCATTAATCTTTATAGAAGATTATATTATACACTAATTTACTACACATTAAGTGTAAAATAATATAATTATACAGAAATTATCATTAACAAAACTTTATATCGTATTTTTACATAATTTTATATTACGTTTTATATTTTAAAATTATAATAGATAAGTACTGCAGCTATTATATAAAGCCTTCTTGCTGTATAAATCGTTTGGAAATAACCTCACAGCAACTGAATGAGGTGACCGGCTTTTTCAGTCGATTTGAATCCGATAAAATACGTAGCGCCGATTCTCGCTTGTATTTTCAACGTAGGCATTGAACTTAATGAAAAAGGCTATAATTATACTCAAACAAAATAAAACACTTAGCAGTTTTCGAGATGCAAGAAGTGATCTATGTGGAAAAGAAGTGACAAAACATATATTTTTAATATTAGATATATCTACGAGTATAATTCTAAATACCTTAAATAGAAAAAAGAGCATCAGAGTTTCGTTAGAGCGAGAAAAAGGTATTAAAGTCAATAAAGTGGCAGGTAGCTAGTCGTCTGCTTATCCCTTTGAGGTAGAAATAATGTGTATAATGTAGAAAGCATTTTGTTTGGAAGCTTCACAGCCATTCAAGCCTAGTTGAATTATAATAAATTAAGATTTTGGGAAAGAGCAAAATGAACACGCAGAATCAGCTTAAACGGATTCACTAGTAACTTAAGCATTCCAGAATTTCGTCTTTCATTTTCGAGCGTGCATCAGACCAGCCCACTAGTAACTACTGTATTACTATGATTGCTAAGTTCCATGATGGCACAATAACTAGAATTCGACGAACTTTTAAATAGTGTCAGGTATACCCAATAATATAGTGTAAAATATCGAATGCTGGCAATTTTACTATTCATGATTGAAAGAGACGAGTATTTGAAAATAAAAAAGGCATTATTTAGGTCAATGAGCTGCGTGGCATGAATGAGTGACAAGCCTACTGCCACAGTTTTAGGACATTGACACTGAAAAGAAAATGTAGTTCAAAGTCTTGCAGGATATGACTGAATGGTATTAATTTCATATCCATGTATCGCTCAAGATTCTAATCTGGATGGCAAATCTTGGTGAATTTAACGTAATGTTACTATTTTCTTGACAAGGGTTTATAGGGGAGTGAACCTGTGGATGATTTAGTTTTACAATTGGACGCAGTAAACGGCGCTTTTCTCAAGCGGCACTGGTGATGGGATTTTTTATTCTCTACAACATTCATTACATAGTTCCCAGCGTATATTTTCTGCGGTTGTTAAAGGTATCTTTAGGCAAAAGAGTAATGTACAATGAAAATACGTATAGTCGTGTCGGCATGCCTAAGGCATTGTGAGTGGCCATCAATTCTTTAATCGCTTCGTTTTATTGATTCTTGCGCCTTCATATAACTAAGGATTCCATAAAATATGCCAACTATTCACAGTAAATTTATATTGTTGTGGCTCCTAAATGTTGAATTTTATTTGTCGAGTTTATTTTACTTTCCTGAAATCATCTATTTCCAATATATTTCCTCCTATTTACTCTTATAATATCTTCAGGTATATTGGAGGCTATACAAAGCAGAAGTTATGTAGAATATATATTATTATATTCGCCTTCAGAATAAGAAGTAATAATAAATAATTCTTACTTATGGATTCGAAATTGAACCGATGTAGAACGTTAAAAGTAATCGTGGGGTTGAGTAGAGATCGATGGCTTGAATATAATATAAAAAGAAAGAAAGAGAGCTATAATCACTTAATGACTACCCCTAGTTCTATTTCAAATGTCGGTAATATAAAATCAGCAAGTTAATTTCCCAAACCAGTACATTTCGTAAGAACTTAGTATTATGTCCAGCTGTGGACTGCGATAGCCTACTGGAGAGATCGACAGACTGCTACGCAGAGATTCGAACCCGGACCGGGTTCGATTCCACGGCGCGCATCGATGACTTTTCGGAGTTATGTGCGTATTAAATTGTTAATTATCGCTTGCTAAACGGTGAAGGAAAACATCGTGAGGAAACCTGCATGTCTGAGAGTTCTCCATAATGTTCTCGAAAGACATTTGAAGTCTGCCAATCCGCACTAGGCCAGCGTGGTGGACTATGGGTTTACCCTTCTCATAGTGAGAAGAGGCCCGCGCCCAGCAGTGGGACAGTATAAAGGGCTGATGATGATGATGAAGTATTGTGGCTTCCTACTTATCTTAACCCATGTATTCAAAACCAGAAGAACGGATAGTTGCGCAATTACTTGCATTACGCCATTTCATTAAATATGCACCTTCATCAAATTTTCTATTATTCATAATAATAATATGACAGTAAAACAATACACAGTTCCATTATGTAGCTGTGTTTCGTATTGTAAGCCGATGCTAATTTTACTTAATTTCTGTAATTTTATAAGTTTCATGCTATAGAAAATGTGGTAAAGTCTTAGTATGTTAGATTTATGAGGCATAAATAGTAAGAGGACTTGAATGACACTGTTAGTACGTAAAACAATGAGTATTGCATATTTTACGACCCAAGTAAATGTATTTGTGAAGCAAGTCACATTAAATTCGAGCTTCAATGAAATTATATAATAGGTAGTCCCACTGTTGTGTATTGTTGTGATGTAATAACATAAGTATTGTTCGAAGAAATAATAACTTCTATTCGATATAATAGGTACGAGGCTCTTTCGACCTCGTAGTCAATTGTCAATTTTCCTTAGCCCGGTATCGACAGCGAAAGTAAATTTCCAAAAAAAAAATGGTATTACTTTCCTATTCGAATGTAACCTATTGCTTGTGAAGTGTATATAAAATTAAAATTAATATGCTCTCAATACTTTCAAAATTAAAATTATCTTAAATAAACATGTCATGTTTGATATTTTACGCGAAAGAAATGTGAAACATAATAATCGATACAAAACAATATGCAAAATATTTAATTAAAAATGTATGTAAGCTGATTGATATGAGATTTCTTTTCTTGTTGAATAAATAAATTGCTATTAATTTCTAAACACAGAATTAAGGTAGCATTTACATAAATATTCGATAACATTGTCTCAATACTGAATTATAGGGCGATAAATTGTATTGATGTCTCAATATTTTTATTCTTTCGTCTTATTAACACTCTTGTAACTATTTAAAAACATGTATAACGCGAAAACATTACATATACAAAACGGAACTTGTATGGTATAGATACATGAAAAAACTTAGTTTGCTGCCAGAAAACGCCCACATTTGTAATTAATATGCATTAATTCATTTTCTACTATGTAGGTGTTATATTTATTGGATTGTTTTATATTAGTTTAATGGATATAAGTCTAAATTGTGCCAGGTCGTAAAGACACCGTATAAATAAGAATAACATTTAAAAAGAAATATCCTTGTGACATGAAAAGTGATTCAAATAAATAATATACCTACTAAAATTTAGTCGAAAAATTATTTTGGGTGAGTGATGGTGTATTTAATAAAATTTGTGTAAGATTTTTTTTTATGCATATTATTATAAAATTAATTCGCCTTTCCTTTTCGTCTGTTTGTATTAACGCGCAAGCCTTAAAATGTCAAACGGATTTCTATACGGTTTTCACTACTTGATAATGTGATAACTGAGGTTTAGGTGTATAATTCACGCGGGCACGCGGGTGGAGCCGAGCTGGAAGTATAGTACTTTATGGAGAATCAATATATACATATAGGTATTGCAAAAGTCCGGTTAGACTAGGAAGCGGACCCCAGATTAAAACTGGGATAAAGTTAAGAGAATGATGAGGTATTGCAAAAGTGTGCCCTAACATAATCTCATACTTACATGTACGTAGTGAATTTTGAAGCCATTTGATAAGGAAAATAAGTCGGTTTTCCTTCTCATATGGGAGGAATTTTCTTTAACATGTATCTTTACTCACCAAAAGTCCTGAACATCCAACTCACTAAGATAATGTTCGTTTGTGTGAAAACATACACACATTTTTAAGTTTATATAAGGTAATCAATTAGACATAATCATCATCAGCCTTTAACAGTCCACTGCTGGACTAGGCCTTTCCTTTGAAAGGAGGAATTGGCCTACTATACCACGCTGGCCAAACGGGTTGTATCAAGTTTTCCTTCTCTTACAGTGGTGTTCTCCGCATAATATGCTCCCTCTGTCGGCTCTTACGACACCCATGGGATGATATGGGGTGGTGACATTCCGTATTCTTAATCCGTCACAACACGGATAATTCATTCAATTATCAATTAGACACATTTAAAAAAATGAGAATGACGTAAAACATTACTATATTTAGTCATATGAGTTTTAAAACAGAACGCATCAGTAATTCCGCTACACGTGCCTTTAGTTTCGTCTTCTACGGTAAGGCGTGACTTATCGAAAGTTCGACGGTCTTTAATCAGTCCCTCACATAGCTATGACGTTGTAACCATACAGATATATAGAAGAGACTAATACGTGACTGAATCATCGCAAAATAGAAGTAAATTGCAGATAAATTTAAAAGGAAATGAATATGTTGCGTTTTCCGAAATAGGATTTTACAAGTAGGTATATTTATTTTTATTCATTGTATAGATATACAGGGAGTTATCTCCATGGCAGTACCTACAAACCTACATGCTTTTTAAAACTGAGGCATAAAAAAATGCTTAAATAATTATATTTGCCATCATATGTATTGACACAAGTACTGAAAGATCAATAAATGATCACTTATTTGCACAACACATAATAATCTGTATATACAAAATCCTTGCGTTACTAACTGACTGACAGACACGCTACAGGTGAAACTACTGGGCGCAAGTAGGTGAAATTTAGCATGTAAGTTCCTTGGGTACCGTAGGGGTGCACTAAGAAGGGATTTTCCGAAATTCCCTCGTGTGCGGACGAAGCTGCGGTTGTCTTCTGGTTATTTTTATATGATTCATACGTAAGATAATAGCTATGTGATTTTAATAACAGGTGTTTAAAATTCGTGTCGAATTAGTAGACCTGCTAACATACTGCAATTTGACATTCCTTCGACATGACGTATTACGTGTACGCCACACGGGATAACCCATACAATTTGGTAATTGTAATTCCGCTTATTAACTGCTTAAGAATGCGAAGAATTTAGACAATCGGTTTTCTGTGATAATGACATCTCAATGACATTGTATGTATATTTTATTGCCGTTTCCTCACTACAAAACAAGTCTATATCATTTTCTTTGCATAAACGTGCAGGCACATAATAACTATACAATATATGTACTGACTACTCATTGTACATGTTAAAGATGTAACGAAATGCCCAATATTTATGTTAGTTTTCGTAATATTAATGTTAATAGACCTCCCAGACGTTCATTAGAATTTACAGCCGTTTGAGTTGCTCATTTCATATGCTCGGCACGCAAAGTTCAAGGACGTAACGAGAAAATTCATTACCGACCGTCCGTGTTTGTTCAATGGCGTGCTGTGCCTGAATACATTGGATATAACACTTATATTTTGTACGATCTCGCTCTTGTGGACTAACGAGCTGAATTTCAAAGACCCTTCAGAATAATTACGTTGACTCTCAATATAGATTCATTCAGAAAATTTAGCTTCATAAACATGAACTATTTTGGTAAATATGACATTTGATAGTTCTCAATGAAATAAATGCTATGTGTTTGGTGATGATGATAATATTTTTGTACATGTGCATTTTACATTGTTGTCTATGTTCGATAAATCATATCTAATGCCGCTTATCTTTGGATTAAGAAAAGATTGACAGATGTAGGTTATTAGGCTTGCAGCTAGTTCTTATATAATATCTATCAGCCTTCAAATTATGACGCATGCACATCACATAAGTGTGTCGGGACTGATAAAAATGAAATCAGTTTGAATACCTTTTGTGTGAAAATAAAATAGTATCTTATGTTGTAAGAAGGCATTATGCTGAGTTGGGAAGCGATTCTCTTGTTAGATTAGTCTTTAAGTTAATTTAAGAATCCATTCTGTTTTATGCTCCCACCTTCATAAATGGAATAATTGAGTTTTCTTATAAAAATGAGTATATAATTAGTTTCCAATAATCATATAAGGCTTATTGCTTATAAATTGGAGAAAGAGAGGGAGAGAAAATGAAAGAGAGGTAGGATTTCTTCCCACAATGTTGTTAGCAATGTTTTATAAAAATCAATTTTATTGATTTCAAAATTACCATCCCATGTCAATAAACAATTAATAAACCATTTTGTTTTATAGCCACATAAATATGTAAATTACACAAAATTAACATGGATATTAATTATTTAGATTTGGTAGCTTCCTACGATGTCTAAGGAAGTCGATTCGACTGAAATTATTGCCAAATACCACGCCTATTTGCCTATTTAAGTAAATAAAATACGCCATGCTAAGTGCAAATATGTTATTCGGGAGATTATATTATATTCATACTGTCTCACTCAATGTTACACGTGTTGATTTTACTTTCTGAGATATTCTTCTAAATAATATGAACCTAAAAGATTTTTGCAAGGAATTTTATATATTATACTTAGACATCAGGTAAAGTCATTTCCAAAAGCGCGGTAGATTAAATATTACCACAAATTATCAACAGGAGATGGACTGGGGTAGTTGAATGAGTTTCAAGACAATATCATCAAAGTTCAATCTCATAATACGTAAAACATTATAGTTTTATAGTTAATACGTCAACGCAGTGAACATAACATATCAAGATGCCTTTATAACATTTCGTACCTAACGTAACAAAACGTGTACGTGCGTCCACGTGACACTCATTATACTAAGGACAGGCTATTTGTTTTTTTTTGTCAATACAAATACTTTTACTCATACACATACCATATTTTACACTATAGATATTCCACTCATGACTTGACTTTCCGTTCTCTTTAGATTGGCAAAGTTGAGCAACGCTTACACAGGTCACCACTTGGATGGGTAACCGATTGTATGGCTATAGAGCGCCAACATTGGTCCCGATAAAGCCTTAAGAAGGTCTATAATTTCTATCAGAGTTGGACAACCGCTCACACGAAGAAGAAAATAAAACTAACGTTATTTTTCTAAATAAAAGCTTGTAGGTATGTCTTTATGATTGCGTACAACGACGAACGTAAAATAATTCTTCAGTGATTCGTCACGGCATTACTACGTTTACTAGTAATACTGAGAAACGTAGTAAAACTTCACATGTCATATCCTATGTCAAATTACAGGTGAAATTGTAATTACTCAAGCGGTAAATAATAATTGGTAATACAACACTGTATTGTTCTTTAAAATTGTTGTGCACATGCATTTTTATTGTTTTCATGTCGAGGAATTGATCATTAATACTAGCATTTGAAACCGTGCTTGTAATAAAAGTCAACAATATATCAAGAATGTACGACCGTACGTACAACTGTGCTTAAAAGAAATTCTTAAGGAAAGTTCCAGAATATTTCCAAAGAAAAATAATAAGGAGGATAGAGAGGAGACAATACTGTCTTTAAAAATTACACAAGTCATTACCGAGGGTCATTAAACTGATGATGATGATTCTTGGTACAGTTTCTTATGCAAATTATCTACTGAAATGTCAATAACCTTTACGTTTCTGAAAGTGTTACCAACCACATGGGCTTACTCAAAATTGACGTGACATTGGAAATGAGAAAACCGGTATAAAATATACAATTTGTTTAACAATGTTTGTTTTTATATTTTAAACATAATTCAGTATTTTTTGCGGTCATTGTATATTCTTTTTCAAATTGGTGCTTTCTTAACATAATAAAAATTGGTTGCCTGTAAAGTCGGTATACGGGCGAAAGTTTTACGTGACAACGACTTTGAGTGGTAAAATAATTTTAATGTGAATATTCATTCGTATAGTAGGAAGAAGGATGAAAGACGCGTGCCTTTCACTTTTTATGTCTGTCTCTCTCGCTCTTAGGCGGGACGCGTGCCTCTCACTCGCTCTCATTGTGAGCGCATAACGTGAGCGGAGCGTAACGCAGTTTCTTGAAGTGTCACCCGGCAAACCAATTTATAAGACGTTGTCACGTCAAAAAATATTGAATACATCTGAAGTAAGATGTTTTGAGATACTGCTAGCACATAGTTACGTGTACAGAGTCAAAGATCGTAACTAAAGAAGCGATGACATATTTAGTTTTTATTGCTTGAGTTATTTACATTTTAGTCACGCATTAGATGTATTTAATATCTCTATTGTAGTTGAAATAGACGAATAAATTCGTTTGTAAGATTTAGTAGCATGTGTGGTAAAGACGTGATGAATATCTTGAATAATTATGATACATCGAGTATGAACTAATAATAATCTCATTATGCGTTTGGCTGTGTGGGACTGGCTACTATCAGAGTCAACGACATGATTTTGTATTCGGTACTTCACAACCATTTTTTACAAAAGAAGGAGGTGGTAAGTATATGATTTCACCATGATCGAACTCTTTTTTGCTAGTAAAGATTGAAACATAGTGACTACATTTTCTTTGGTAAAGATGTTTTAACCAAGGACGCCTTATAACACAAACAAAATAAAGCGGCTTGGTTTGAGTTTGGAACAATCGCCGGTACCGAAAATTAAATTCATCAGCGTCGTCGCGACACTTATTTTAACGTCGTACAATGAGTAAAAAGGTTAGTATTATACTCACGATAATCTATTTACATCATGAGTTGCGTCTAGGTTTGTGACTATTTTGCTCCACTACAAATAATAAAATTAGTGTCCAACCATTATATTGTGCATACAAAATCTATGACATTTCTAGTATCTTAGGCGTTGTGTCCTTGAGTTTAGGCATGTAAAATAATTTAGAACGAATGCTATACATTGAATGAAAGTTTTATATTTTTCATAACAATAAAAATTTAAAGAGAAATACGCATTTAATAGCACGTGCAACATCAAAGTACCTTTTGTTACATTCGCAAATTTCGTCACAGCCCGTCATCACGGCGTAGGCATAGAAACGTCACAAGTTTTCAATTTCAATACATACAAGTATTAACATACAGTGCTATATCGATTACCTAAGGCTGATTAGATGGCCTATGAACTCAAGTTTTTGTTTCAAGAACAGTTCGCGATACCTAGTAGGTAATGTCTAGGTATCATGTTACCTAATGACTTGGCGTGTTACTTATGATTAATAGCTCTGTGTGGAATCTAGACGCCATTGGGGATATAAGTAAATATATTACTAGGTAGGTATGTGTTTAATGCCTACTTTGCAGACTGTTCGAAGATTAAATATCGCATGATTTTTTTTGTGAAGCGCCATGTAATGAAACTTTTGAATGACGTACATGTAATCTGGAATGGAATAACATTGTGTAGAGCTGTCCTCGATAGGATAATACCACGACGTGACAGAAAAGCGACGTAATGTACTTAATATATCTGCTGTTGCCTTTGTGTAAAGAGTGAGAAGAGATCGTTTTCGATGCTCTCTTCCTTTCATATATGGAAAAGAGAGGAAAAAAATTACTGTTTAAGAGTTTTTGGAACATATGCACCAGAATAGTTTCGCCTGCGTTGGCAGCGCGCGATACCGTTTCTGCATCATTGGTAACTAAGATCTACAGTCCACAGCTTATTACCAGACGAGCGTAGCTCCTTTGAACCAACATAATAAGATACTAAATCTAGTCGTAGGCTTATGTTATATAAAATCTAATTAGTGAAATCTCGAGTAAAGATATTATTGATTCTCAGCGCATTCTGGAATTATTTTACACGCAGATTCCGAATTTATATTACAGTAAAACCTTTGGAAGTTGCTCTAGAATACACGTTTATTGGATTAAGTGGGGACTATTTCTACCAATTTTGGAAAGCCAGAATTTATCAAACCATGTCGGTTATATCATCGGGAAGTCATAGTCATTGATGAATTGTATTACGAATTAGGTGACGAACATAACTTCCCACAAATAAATATTAAGGTGATTGGAAAATCCAACCTTCGCTTTCACAATGAGGAAAGAAAACTCAAGTAAAAATGTTACCTAATAGTATTTTTCTGGCAATCAATTGTATAAATATTCATATTATTTTTCTTGGCTGGAAGCTAGAGCTGTTCTAATTTAGAACATCAACCGTACTGAATAAATGATATATTACTATTATGATAAACGTAAAAGTTTTTGAGGACGAATGGATTGATGTTTCTTACTTGTCGTCGATCGCTTGCTAAACGGTGAAGGAAAACATCGTGAGGAAACCTGCATGTCTGAGAGTTCTCCATAATGTTCTCGAAAGACATGTGAAGTCTGCCAACCCGCACTTGGCCAGCGTGACTACGGCCTTACCGTTCTCATAGTGAGAAGAGGCCCGTGCTCAGCAGTTGGACTGTTTAAAGGGCTGATGATGATGACTTGTCGTCGAAATTACTAATTAGGTACTGAACGGATCGCGATGAACGATGAACGCGCACAAAAGATAACCTTCTTGATCACGGTAAACGGAAGAAGGACAGAAGCTGTGAGCTCCGATATTTATATGAAGATTTAAGATTTTATTTTATAATTAACTACATTCAATCTGGCATATGGTTTTGAAGGCATGTATACTTTATGTGCACTGACAATTTGTGCAGCTCCTTCGTTTACCGATTTAGCCTACCGTATGGATAATGGTCAGCCGCTTAGAACGTGTTTTGTATTATTTATTCTGCGAGAAAATCTCACAGCATAAACATGATATAACCTCCTTTGCAGATATCACTTTAAGAATAAACCGTTGTTCCATTAGGTCAAATATTTTGTTAAACTACAAGGTGTTTAATAGCAAACGATGTACAAAAGAAAAACAATCAAGAAAAGAATAGCGCACTTAGTCCTCTCTCACTCTCTATAAATAAAAAATGGCATCTAAAACGAATTGCCTAAAAATGTGACGGGCCACACCTACATTTTGCAAATTTCTTAATAGGCGGCAGCGTCGGTGCAATACTGGTACGATTTAATGTTATGTCAATAGTTCTTACAAATGTCGAACGGACGTAACTTTGGTTTGTATAGTGAAACTTATTTGTTTACCTACATGATTGTGTGCGCTCATAGAACATTGAAATTTGAATCATTGTTTGTAGAAATACAGAAATTGTTTTTGTGTATAATGTGCGGTTGAATAAATTTAGAAAAAGACTTCAAATGTCAGCATGTCAGACCGGACCGAACGGTTACGGTGTCTTGTAGACTCTCGTGAACTTCACAGGGCTTAGTAAAAAATCCAAATGACATAGCAACTCGATTTGATGGCGTTCTGCGCACTGATTGGCTTGTGTTAAATCTGGAACGATTTGACCTTGAAATCGGCCAATCAGTGCACTTTGCCCGCAATCAGTAGATTTTCACACAAATGTTCCATCTCTACTTAATCGCTTTAGGGGTAGATTATTAAGAAATCTATTTAAATTTCTTATTTCTAGCTGCCGAAGTATAAGCCCGGACTGGTAATTACGTAAGTCAGTCAAATGATTTGATCCATGTCGCAGGAATTTGATATGTATGAAAAAGAGTTGTTGACCAATTAGTCTAGTCTGGTGCAAGGGTGGCAGAAAACCTATTACTCCTGCTAACTGTATGAATTTCTCATTATTTGCCGCAGAGTATTAAAGCGATGCCGTTTTTATCATGCCATGACTTGTTTGCAATATACAAATGATGATTATGATAATAAATTGGTCTCATTGGGCAAATGATATACTTAGTTATTTTGCATCACATTTGTATCATCAGAATATTTCAATTCCTCAACGTTACATTTATGAAATTGATTGGCGTATATTCCTAACGTGTTTGCACTGCAAGTGATCCGCTCTATATATTATAAAAATAGCAAAAGAGTACCACCTGTTATTGATAAGCAAGTTTATCGGTATTGTAATAGTGCTGTTATTCCTATTTATATTTAATCGCTTCTCAGATACGTAAGTATCGCCTTTACGTAATAGATTTATCACAATAATGTCGGAGATTAAATCTGATATCGAATACTATCGAAATAGTAAGTTTGGTTACAGAAAATTTCCATGCTGTCTGTCTATGATATTATATAAGTAAGCACATAGCAACAATCATAAAATGCTTTGCCAAGTTATTTAAAAGATGTAAACCTCTCTTATGAAAAGGTCAGAACACAGTCATCATTATCATACATACATAGTCTTACGCCTATATCCCCGAAGAGGTAGGCAGAGGTATATTACTACACCCAATTTTTACCAGATTTATTTTAGTCCCACGTAATAGGCGGCGGGCCTATTGCCGTACCGGGCACATTACCAGACTCCGTGCTGCTACTGACAATTTCCAAACGGAAAACCCAATAACACTTTGCCAGACCCGGGCATCGAACCCGAGACCTCCCTATCCCACGCGCACATTTATGCCGCGAGACCACGAAGGCAGTCTTATCATTATTGTCATATCGTAATCCCGTTTGCACCCAAGACTTTCGCTTTGCCACCCGGAGTTCGCTTTCTAGCCCAACCAGACTTGACAGAAAATTGAGACCTTCTGCAAAGTGACTGCCATCTGAACTTGGCAACTTAAAGGTCACAGCACAATCCATGATACTATTTAAGCATAGACCTTCAAACTCCTTCGAGAATATTGTAAAGAGGGCATGCAAGAATCAAAGTAGGTCGGATTAAATTTTCACACGCAAGCATTTGAATACTTTGCTTTTAGAACTGTACTTGGTAGACGGCTATAGTGTAGACTGTAGGCAGTTATAGTTTATTACTTGGGACATAAATTTAAAAGGCAATTTGTGGGTAACATTGTGTCTAAAACTTTGAGGAAATTAGGCGTAATTTTGAACTAAGCCGTACTTATGAGTTGGAATACTTAGAATTATGTTTTGACTGCTTTTAGGTACAGGTAAAATTTGTCAAATCATTACATAGTATAAAACAAAGTCTGTCTTCTGGCTGGCTGTCCCTATGTACCTATGCTTAAATCTTTAAAACTACGCAACGGATTTTAATGCGGTTTTTTTTAATAGATAGAATGGTTCAAGAGGAAGGTTTAATAATGTATAATAGATATATGGCGGTACGAAGATCGCCGGGTCAGCTAGTATAATTTTAAGTAATATCTTATATTTAAATATTATCATTTTTGAGCACAGGCTTCTTCTCACTATGAGAAGGGTTAGCCCATAGCTCACAACACTGACCACGAAGATAATTGTATATTTTGGAGTTTATTATTTCTTGCGCAGTATTCCAAAAAGTTGGTTGTGGAAATTGTGACTTATCATATGACTATGCAGATGCTTATAGGTATGGAACTAAGTTCTTAATGCTACAGTAGGAAATCTGTGCCTCAACTAGCATTATGTTTTATCTTTCATACGCGTACGCATACATTCGCACAAACATCAAATGTTTACGCTTTTCACCTGCCATGACAGATTACTTTCTGACTGTATAACAAGTGTTATACAGGAGTTCTGTATTCAAGAATAAAATATTACTCAGAGGTAGCACAAGGGCCTGACGAAATCAGAGGCCTTAATCTAAATAAAAGCAATCATAAGACTCGACACAATCAGCAGGATATCTAACTTCAAAAAGTATGATTATTTCAATAGAACTTCTAACTAACTTCTAAATCAGAGTGATAGCATATTTTGGAAGTAGGTATACTTATTTTAACATACTTTTCTTTGAGATTTAAATTGTTTTCGATGATTTTGAATGAATTTTGATTTCTTAGCTGGAAGAGCGCGTGCGATTGTGATATGACAGTAGAAGCATTTTTAGTCTTAGGTCCACGCAGAGACAAATTATAAAACATAATATTTACTGCTATAACAGTAAATGATATTATGACAAATGTGCCTTTTTGAGTAGTACAATTTATACTTTAATCGGAAAGAGTACAGTACCTACCTACGTGAGAAAGTATTTCAACTAATAGTTTGTTTATAAAAAGTATTAAAACTTTTCTTATCTGTTACAGGTTACCACAGCTTGCCGTCTCTGCGAAGATATTGTGCCTCCTGATGGTAAGTGCTCTTCTACTTGTCAATATTCTTCACAGTCAAAATATTCACCAAAGTAAAAAATTTGAACATTGGTATGCGCTGCCTTTGCATAACTTTTACTATATTTGTAGTAGTTTTGTAATATACCTATTACATACTTCATACCAGTAAATCCGTATATAGATTCTAAAATTCTATTTCTGGATATTACAAGTACCAATACAACTAAAGTGTTTGCTACTAAGACTGACATTTTAGACAAACGACGATCCAAACAAAACTTGTTTATTATTATTTAGTCGTCAGATTATTTTAGTTTTACGCACGTTTTCTAATATTCTTTTAATATAATCTATTGCTATGTAGGCACTAGTCTAATCTAGTGATAACTTGTTTGTAAAATCTGTCAACTATCATCGTCCACGATGATAGTTATAAAATTTGTCATTGATTTATTTTGTAAATATTTGGACTAATATGCGTTGACAAAATACATCAGTATTTGAAGCACCCTAATCGTTTTAGTTGCATGGTAAATATGCTGATCATTCTTATTGGTTTTCCTTGCAGTTCTGATAAAATGCATTTTTTTGTTTATGATTCTGACAAGCCTGAAAATATATTTAGGATCGTTAGACGGTGATTGCCATTCGATTTTTTTCAAATTTTTTAGAAATGCAGTGTCTGTAACTCGGCTGTTAAAGTACCTGATCTCTAATTCACTTAAGTTGAACTTCAAAACTTGCATCTGGAATCTAAGATACAGACGCTATTGCTTTATAAAAGCATGAGCAGATTTTTGGCTAGACTATTTTATTTAGACACCCACGTCGTGTCATTGTCATGTAATATAATTAATGCAATCAATATGAAATAAAAAGCAACGGGTGTCGTAGCTTTTTGTATCAGTATTTGTTCAGTATAAGTAGCAAAAAATGTACTCTATAATGCAGTATTGGTTGCAAACACGATGGTTAATCACGTCAGTCAATTATTCAAACTACAGATCGCGAACAATTTGACAAAAAATAGCTATGACATAATTATAAAAAAAAAACAATAAGGTGCTCATAATCTGTAGTGTGACCAGTTGTATTATCTACCTGTTTTAGAGTACAAACTGGTTTATTATTAAATACATTTGTTAGACTAATACACTCAGCTATACTTTATTTAGCATAGACTATAAATTTAAAAATTAATTCTCAATTAATCTCCGATAAAATAAATTAGCTGTGATCATAAAATTTATTAATGTTGTGAGAAGTTCTGGTTCAATTTAATAAAAATAAAATTAAAACTTTAAGGTTATCGTGTGCAATCATTAAATTATAATTAATGTTTACAGCATCGGTCCATAAAATTCGCTACTGTATCATCAACCATTAAAATATTTGGTTAGTTAAGCACAACAGAGAAACGTTTTGTAATTAGGTATATGGCTTATAAATTGTTATTTTTTTCTACGTAGACGTTAATAGTTTGGTAATATTTCATATATATTATTACGTCGAAAAATGTTTAGCATCAAATATTTCCGTGTATACTTCCTAGTTGTGCTCATCTAGGATATACAGATTTTTAATTTTTGTCATAAATTATAAACCCAGTCATTTATTTTCTGCCTCATAGACAGCGTTTGATTACTCAATTATCGGAATGGTCGCACAACACACATTATTTTAAACTTTATGTAAAGATTATTGAGACTAGTTAATAAAATTCTAGATTTCAATTAAGAATTAACATGGCGCATCGATTTGCCTAATTCGAATGCGATATGGAGATTAGATACAGGCTTGAGATATAACTTAGTCACGTAAACTAATTTACGTAATATGTAAAAAGGTCAGTTATCCGGTGTAAAAGGATTAGTAATTTCAATCGCAGTCATTTTATTCACATTAGCTAGGTGTAATGAGAAAACATCTGCTGGATAGACTTGCTGCCCATACGACCCGTTTTAGTGCGGTAAAAGTTCTAAGAATCTGCGACTTGCTACTTATAAAACGGATAGTTTATGGAATTTACATAAACGATGATTATGAAGGCATAATTCAGCTTCACGCCTGTTTCATAAGCCATCTTGTTAGTATTTTACTAGCCGGAAATCGTCGATCTTCCTCATATTATTACAGTTTATCATGGTAAACACTAGATCAATCGCAATTAACAATATCTTATTTCCCGATGCTTTAAAAATTCGTGATTGACAATACTGCATTCTCCTTGTAATTTACTTGACGACATAGCTGACGATAAGGTATTGAAATTGAGCGGGTCGAGGTATCTTTGCTAATAATTGAATTAAATTGGTTTCAATTTGTTCTTTGACGGCTGAGAGCACCTTCTAGTGCCAATTTATCATCTTGCATTCTCATACCATATGACTGTCTCGTTTGACTCGATAAGTATTTAAATTATCAATATTTTTCAAAACCACAATTCCTAGGATTGCATCCCCTATCTATACGAGTTTTATAATCATAGTTTTATCAATACCTAAATTACTTATTCGCCTGTTATAACGTGGCACTTTAAACTATTGGTGGAATGTGGATGCTTTAGAATCTTCTCCGGGGATGCAAACATATGTTTACATTTCCATATGTATACATTAAAGATATTGGAACACCGTGACCGATAAACGATTTCAAACAAATAAACGAACGTGTTATATAGAAACCTGTTTACTTTATTTGCACAAGTATGCCATTAATGACAGTCCGTCTTCAGAATAACATACATTTCACTTTTAATAGAGTTAGTGGCCTACTTTACCGTGTGCTTTCGTCTAATATTAATTAGCTATACGCAATTAGCAGTTGATCGACAGATCGTCTCTCCCTATGTATTTTGAAATGCGTCGCTTCACACATTAATTTATTACGCTAAGCTGAGCTGAATTTAAGTATGTGATTATTGCTACCAACTTTCAGCACAGCTTTCTCATTATTTTATTATAGAAATAATGTTAGCTTGGGAAAATCCTATTACACACGAAATTTCATTTACAGAAGTTACCAGTTCACTGTTTACATACCTAGAAAATTTACGAGATATATTATTGTATACGTAGTATTTTCGAACAAAGGCCTTGTTTAGGCTCTAAACTATTAGTATAGTCCCTAACAACAAACAGCCGTTTGTTTATATAATGAATACTAATCACCTGAGTTTCTGTACTCAAAGCTAACCTAAGTCATAATTACACCTCTTGCCCTCAGGAGTGAAACAGACGGTCCACAATATCTTCTTAATATATAAAATCCTTGCGTTACTGACTGACTGACAGACACGCTACAGCCGAAACTATTGGGCGCAGGAAGCTGAAATTTGGCATGTATGTTCCTTGGGGACCGTAGAGGTGCACTAAGAAGGGATTTCCCGAAATACCCACGGGATCGGTCAAAACAGATAAGTTTAAAAAATGTGCATGCGTAGCTGCTGGCGTCCTCTAGTTTGTCAATATATTTGGTTTCTACCGAGCGTTAGTCTGAAAATGTTCAAATTTTTTTTTATATTTGATCGTCTTCTGGTGTATTACCTGCTCGGCTGCATCATTTTAATATTCGTTGCGAACAGATGTAGTTTTCTTTTACATTGGCGAACGACGAATAAATATATTATGTATATGAAAATGTTGCAGCCAGATTGCAATTTCCTTTCTGTATAGACAAGAAAAATCAAGTTACCGTTTTCATTGAGTATTAATAAGCCTTTTAATAATAATATAAATAAAATAATTTTCAATGCAACAAACTTATTTGAATTTAATTCATCCGCGTTCCCATTAACTGGATATACCTACCCAAAGGTTGTTGTAACATCAAATAATGTAGAACGATCCCAGTTCTATTTTAATGTCAATGTAATAATAACATAATTAATAATAGCTGTGTGTTCCGAGTTGGACATCTCTCACTCATCGCTGACGCCACGTCACGTCACTAGTTGACGTACACAGAATAATAAATCAATCTATCATTCTTCAATTAAATCACCAATTATCTGTTCAATAACGTAATTTAATATTGATTTGCCTGGTTGATTATTATTTCATGTAAGTGAAATTAGATTCTGACTAAGTTGCGACAGTTTTGTAAGTAGGTATGTATCTTTAGATATTTACTTCGTTTTTTTTGTTAATATGTACTAATATTTTAGAAATCAGAATTGATAGCACTACTGTGATACTTGTGGGTGCATAGGGTTCCCACCAAGAACTTAGGGTCCCAAGCCAACCTCACCTGCAAGTGGTGCACCTGCCGATCAACGGACGAGGCATTGGCAAACAAAATATCCCGATAAGCGGCAATAGGCTCGCCACCTATTACGTGGGATCAAAACTCTGGCGAAAAGTGGGCGTTTAATATGCCTCTGCCTACCCCTTCGGGGAAGCAGGCGTGAGTCTATGTATGTATGTATGTACAGCCTTATTGTTATTATTATAGTTTATGATGTTCATCGTTGACACAATTTAATCAATAATTTCTGTTTTCTATATTAGCAACTCCAATATCAGCAATTTTGTATTTGTTTAGTGTTATACCTAAGTAATTATTGTCAATCTATAATTTTCTAATACTAACAAATTGTTTAATCTAAAATTATATAATAAGAGCCTTTTGCACACCATTGTTATGGTAGAATGTACAGAACCATTAATGTAATTACTAACATCTATTGTATGTACTACATTCTGGCAAATAAACGAATTCTAATTCTAATTCTAGATTATAGTACTGTGATACTTGTATGAACATTTTTTTGACACCTGCGTTCACTTTAAGTAGAATTTGTGTAAAATGCCCCGTGCTACAGATATGTGTTAATAGCATTGTCGAACGAAAAAAATAAATAACTTATCAGCAACGTAATTACTAATTAGGTTTTGGGTGACGTCTTCCAAGACAATGCACACAGTTAATTCTATTGCACGTACTCACATAAAGCATAATTCTTTAACATATTGACGCCGTAATTCTAGCTAATACGTAAAGGCCATGAATGACGTAAAAAATCATAAGTATGTGCTTACCTATGTACCTATTTATGTGAGTATATCGGCGGTATACGTTTTATCACATATCTGTCGAAATGTGTTAAAAACATCATCTTTTACAATTAAGTCAGCTCAAAACTCGCCAGGCAAATATTTATATACATTAACTTGTGGCTTCAATATAATTATTTGGACTAGATATTTGTAAACTAATATAAACTGCGACAAAATTATTGGAATTTAGAATTTAAAATATTTTTATTTTTATATTGTAACTTATTTTTCCTTGATCTATTTAGCTAGTTTAGTGTACAAAACAATCAATAATCAAGTATCCACGAAGGCTATGTATCAATTAATAACTTTATCAAAAGGAAAAGACTACCCAGTCTTCTTGCGCATACATTGTACGTCGTGCGTACGCATCATACAACTATTTAGTGAAGACCTATCATTTGCCATGATTACATACGCAAACACTACACGCTGATGAAGAAATTTACTCTTATTGAATACCCTTATTACTAGTTTTTCAATTATAAAACCAGCTATAAAACACTGGTTACGTTCTTGTCGAATAGATTGCTAGTATTACGTTTTCGATGAACCGTATCCTCTTAAACGATTCAGAGGAATAGATTATTACTTAATTCAAACGTATATTGTAGAGTTCATTTGATATTATGTCTTCTTCTTCTTTTGCCTGCCCTGTTCCCATATTACTTGGGGTCGCAGAATGTCTTTCGCTTCCATTCTCTCCTATTAGACGTCATTTCATTATTCACTTCCTTTTCATGTCATCCTTCACACAATCTATCCATCATTATGTATCTGTTATTAACCGCACTAGTGAAATCATCATACCTTTTTCTGTACTGTACCTTCTAATTTCCAATTATCTAGAGCACGTATTTCACAGTTCAAATTCCAATTAAATGTTTACAGGACTTATTAAGAGCAGATGATTCGATAATCGTACTAGATACATGATTTGGGCCATCGCTGATTAAAGAGTAAACGTTGTAAGGCGCAAACCTATGTAACACTTTAATCGAACACACGAGGGTGTATCTATCATCGATGCATTGTAATACATTTCTATTATTTTCTTTTGACTGGTGTTGCAATCGCGGATATTAATAAGCATATTATGACGCAAGAGTTGGTTTGAAAATTTTGTTTGACAGGCTAAATGTCGACGACGTATTGACGATAATTCATTGTTGGAAAACGCAAGTCCGCTAGGTTCGTATCGCTGTCACAACTGTTATTGTAACGTAGTATATTGAATGACGTCCAGTGATAAAACTAAATTAAAATATTTCAACGATGACTAACAATCTGTTCTCGGCCTTTGCCCTTTTTAAATAAATCTAAGTGGATGCGTCCATTATGCCACCGCGGATTATAATATTATACGTATATTATACAAACTTGAGTGTTTTCAGTAGTATATTATTATGTTTTATTATATTGTATTGCAAAATATTACATCAATATTCTAACACGGTTTGTATTAGTACCGTAGAATCTTGATCTTCTAGTTATTTACAAAGAGTGGTCATGGTCTGGTTTAATTGTGATCTTTGAAAAATATTTTTTTGCATAGTTAGTTTCACGCGTAGTTACAATGTAATTATACATTTTTAGGTTTTAATTACATTATTTATCTTAGATGGTACAATCTTAAATAAAAACAAAAGATTAATTAATGTCAATTGTATCGTTTTAATTACATATGTGACAAAACAGCTGAAACAATAAGTCCTCTTTAAAGATACACGTTTACTAAAATTTTATATTTCATTGAGCAGATTATGGCGGTCGTTGAAATACTATTTCTGTTGAAAGATCTGTTATTTAACATACAAAGCAGGGGCTTATTAACAGCATAATGTGAGAGTTAGTTTCCCATGTTTATATAACGTCCGCCATTGCCGCAGTTTCTGACATATAAGTATCAAATACTGGCCATCCATTCTCTCGATTAACAATCATTAATATACATATGTATAAATCACATTTATATTACGGAATAAGTAATTTCTTTACGCAAGAATTACACTCGATATTGGGTTGTTTAGTAGAGAATTTATCTACAGCCCAGTATCAGTTGACATAGCCGTGTAATCGATATGTAAACGATTCGATATAATAAATTGGGCAACGCTTGTTTTGCATCCGAATCATAGGACGGTTATCGTGTGAGATATGTTTTCGAATTTGAATGGGAAATGTAAAGTTGTAGTTCACTTTGTACTCAATTTTTTGAGGCCATATCTGGAATCGACCTTAAAGAAATTAAACATTCAAGTTTACGGAATATGCTAGAGTAGTTTAACCCACTATATTAAGTCTGTAATGCGCAGAATATATATATTTAAGTTGCTTGTGCCTATGTTTTAAAACTGAAACGAATAACACAATTAGAATTACTCTATGCCAACACAGAGGTTTATGTAGCTAAGGTAGGTATAAAAGTATAAAGTCAAATTCCGCACGTGCATAATGCATACCACAAAAATATCTCACTAATCCGGATAAAGACTAATAATAAAACGCAAAACAAAATAGTTATGCATTCTCTTATAAATACGTAAAATGATAAATTTAGCAAAAATGTTGCAGGACGGGTTTATGCAAGAGGCAGACTAACGGATCTTCGCAAATCACTTTACACGATTTGTCGTTTAGCACTTTTGTGATCCGCTTCTCCGATGTACGATCTCTCTTTGTAGTATTCCCATATTCGGATTTTCTTATGTCGGCAACACATTTTCCTTATCCTTTTACGTTTTATGGCGTGTTTGTGAATAAAAGAAATAGCCATGGCGATTTAATAATTCTTACAAATAGCTATTGGTGCATAGGGTTCCCACCAAGGTGCATAGGGTTCCCACCAAGAACTTAGGGTCCCAAGCCAACCTCACCTGCAAGTGGTGCACCTGCCGATCAACGGACGAGGCTCTGGCAAACAAAATATCCCGATAAGCGGCAATAGGCTCGCCACCTATTACGTGGGATCAAAACATTGGCGAAAAGTGGGCGTTTAATATGCCTCTGCCTACCCCTTCGGGGAAACAGGCGTGAGTCTATGTATGTATGTATGTATGTATGTACAAATAGCTATTTATGCATTACAAAGTAGTGTATGTAACCTTCCACAGTTGCTTTTAAGTTTTAATACTACATTTCTGTGCAGAATTTATGACACTATTAAGGATTCTTAAATTGTTGAAGATTTTTATATCTTATGAGCTAAACGCGGTCGCTTCTCTGTAGCCTATTCTAGTATGTAAGGTCCATGTGACATACAGTATATGTGACTCGTGCCTATAGAATAAGTAATATCATACCAACGTCTTGCCCTCTGTGCTTAGCATGAGCAGCAGAGCACACTGATTACTTTGCAATATGCTATGTATCAATATTCGAGTATAATAGCGAACCCTTAGTTCCATACAATATTCCTTATCAGTTCCTAACTGTAAACCAAACCACACACACTTCACGTACAGATTATTTGAATAAAAAAATAATTGGGTAACAAAGTTTGCTCACATTATCATAGTAAAACAATTATCGGGTTATCTTGTCGCGTGTGTGGCCGGCCTAATCCATACGTAATGAGTTGATGTTGATAAGGATTCGGTAACCAAACTGGTATTACTTGTGACGTTTCACTTTCAGCGGTACGTCATATGATTTTCTGATATCCTGGTATAGACCGGTTAGAGATAAACGAAATTAATTTTAATATAATTTTAAACAAATAATACGGGTGGTGAGCTCACATTTTTGAGATTTTGTGAAAGATAGGTGTCCAACTCCTTTTTTAAAAAGACTTAAATTTCCAACTGAGTTCCCCCTTTACCATACTAATAATGTTAAATGAATTATTTTTTACAAACTAGAGACTGCCTGCAGCTAGGCCCGCACATTTTATTTTAATTTACCCCTTGCTACCCGATTCCGTGGGAAATCCCTTCTTAGTGCACCCCTACGGTCCCCAAGGAACATACATGCCAAATTTCAGCTTCCTTCGCTTAATAATTTTGGATGTAGCTTGTCTGTCAGTCAGTCAGTAACGCAAGGATTTTATACATACAGATAATTATTAGTCCGTCGTCAGAGACTGAAAACTCGACAAACCAACCCGTCAGGGCAGCATGATACAGTAGGCCAAATTTCTCCTATCGACTGTCACGGTAGTAGAGCCTTGCTGGTTTCAGCATGAATGGCCCATGGCTCGACCGGGGAAGTACTACCCTCACACAGAAAATCGACGTAAAGTAACAGTACCTAAACTGTTGCGTTTCGTTCGGTGAGTGAGAGTGCCGGAGGCCCTATTCCCTATTCCTTCTCCCTCAACCTATCACTTTTCCCAACCCCAAGGGGCGGCAACGGACTTGTGACTCCTGTAGTGTTGCTTGGTCTATGGGCGGCGGTAATTGCTTACGATCAGGCGATCCGTCTGCTCGTTTGCCGCCTATAACTATAAAAAAAAGGCTCGCGGTGCTACTGTAAAGCAAATTACGAGAGACTCTTCAGCTCTATAGAGATTAGTCATTGCTAGGTAAACTTAATTGACATCGTCATCATCAGCCCTGTATATAAACTGTCCCGCTGCTGGGCACTGGCCTCTTCTCACTATGAGAAGGGTAAGGCCATAGTCCACCACGCTGGCCAAGTGCGGGTTGGTAGACTTCACATGTCTTTCGAGAACATTATGGAGAACTCTCAGACATGCAGGTTGACAAAAGAGTAAAAATTTGTTACGTGCCCTGTCAAATCATTAGAAATGCAAGATTCTTTTCCATTCTACAAAAATCCGTACAAGTATATAACAATAGTTAAGTAAACTGAACTCTAATGTCCATATTACAAGCCAAAAAGCTAATCAGGCAATTACATCGAAGACGAATAATGTTGAATTGTAAAATTGTCGACCAAAATTGTAATATGTTCTGGTAATAATTGTATTTCCATTACACAGTAAATACTTATAGTATAAATCCTTAGTAAACTAAACAAATGTACAAACGAACCTGTCTGTATGTTTATAAACATGAACTAGTGAAAACTGTCAGGAAATTTCACAAACTTTCTATTTCTACACATGTAATAAGCTATCTGTCCTTTGTCGGTGCTATTGTAGACAGTTTACATGACTATACTCAGTAAAGGTTCGCGCCTTCTCATATTCACTAAATTATCTTTGAAATGAGGAAATAATGATAATTTTACCCTAAGAATGTTCGAAGATTAGATATTTGTCTATAAAACTGTCTATTACGAAATATAGTTTGTTGAATGTGTGTCATAATATCTTAATGGTATTTTAAGTATAATTTATTTAATAAAATATTGTGGTATTGCTTTCGGCTTCGAAAGATCTTGTTTTATGCGAAATATTTTGAATTGATTCTTCAAATTGATTTGCTTGAATTGTCTTAATCGGATTATGGTTTAATTGTTGGCTTTTAATAAGTGCGTTGCTTGGTTGTTGGACAATCAATATTCGTTTCATTTTGTAATTTCAGAAGCCGTTGCCGTTCTGATATAAACTTATGAAAGTTATTTTTAGGGTTCCGTACCTCAAGGTAAAAAAGGAACCCTTATAAGATCACTTTCTTGTCCGTCTGTCTGTCTGTCTGTCTGTCTGTCTGTCTGTCTGTCTGTCCGTGTGTCACCACCGATTTTCTCTGGAACGGGTGGACCTAGCAAATTGAAATTTATACCAGATACTGAGGTCTATGGTTGCTATTAGGTGTATGAAAATATCAGGGTCATCAACAGGGTCCTGGGTCAACCCAATAAAAAGATATGGTTAAAATTAGATTTTTGCGAAAACTTGTAAGTACCAAAAATTAACCTTAATTTTTTACTTTTTTTAATTTTCGGAATTTTTCCTTTACTTGTGCTGTAAGACCTTGGTTTTGACCAAAATTGACAATTCTAGGTCAACCGTAAGTACCCTATAGGTTTTGGGTGGAAAACCTATATGGTAGTTCCCGTTGAACTAGAATCACGAAATTTGGCCAAAAGCAGGGTCTTACAGCACAAATAAAGGAAAAATTACACAAAATAAAAAAGTGGAAAATTTAAGGGTGTCCCCATACATACATAGTGACTGATAGACTCCATTTAAGATAGTCCTCTAAGTTGTATGGGCGCTCATACAGATTTCTAGGACTAGCGTAATTCAACCTCAAATAAGGTAAAATGCGTACGGAACCCTCGGTGCGCGAGTCAGACTCGCACTTGCCCGAATTTTTTATATACCTACCTGCCACGCTAAGTAGCAAAGAGATATAAATAGCTACTTGCTTATTCAACCAAAAGGCATTCCATGTTTGAACAGCCTTGTCACTGGGCATCGAATACGTCATAATTTTATTCTTCAACATTGTTATGTGCACTCTCATTGTATTTAGGCTGCTTCACCTTAGCACGAGCAAATGCTTGGCGATTTTACTCACATGTAATTCTCAATAACCTCAACGATTGAATTCTTACATTCGAACACAAATCCCCTGTATATCGCTTGGATAATAACCATAATCTCACATTTATTGCTTACATTTTGTAATAATATTATCCCAAACCAAAAGCTTCGTAAATCCCTCAATAAATTTGTATGAAGTCGGATTTGTGTACAAACGCATCAATGATAATACAAAAAATGTTATTATGTTTCAGACAAAATACTTGTCTACATATGAATTTCCTTTTCATAACTATTGATTTGAAATATGTGTGAGAGATTATGTCTAATAAGTCTAAAAGGTCGTTTAATGTGTAAACACATGCAGCTCCATAGAAAGCTGCCTATCGACTATAGAATTAAACTCAATAAATTGTAAAACATTCCTAGCTAAGCAACTTTTGGAACCGATAGAATTAAGCACGAAATGCTTAATCTTGACAAAATTTTATTTGACGTAAACTACTTATTCCTACAGAGAAAATAAAAAAACACGTAGTCGTGAATCACAAAACGTTTTAAAATAAGGTGCCAATAAAACGCATTATTCTGTATTTCATAACATCGTCACATTACCGCGAACTGTGGTACACAATAATGTACTTCCACAAACCACTTACGGGTCCGCATGCGTATCGGTTCTACATATTTATTTTCCTATTGGCAGATCACTAATTAAATAGCTCGACTAAGTACCGAAGATAACATCCTCAACCTACATAGGTGTTATCCAACCGTGAAAATTTCCGATACACTTAATGCCCGATAGTTTTGGTTTGGTTGACATGTAATCAACCGTCAGTAATAAGTTTACTTGGGTCGACGAAGATAAGCTCAATAACAGAACGATCAGTGACCTCCAAATAGTTGATAATTGCATATATGGTATCGACCTTCATATCAGCATGTGTGCGTTGAGTGTGATTCGCTGAAATTGTATTTAAAATTAGAAAAATATTTACGGATGAGCTATGACTGCGTCACTGTTTGGGAAAGGCTTTAACGTAGCGTACATTTTGTACCTTTCAACGTATCGAACTGGAAGAGTACTCTCTTCACTGAAATGTATTAAGGCGTTTTGAAGATGATTCAAGATAAGCTTTCTGACAGGTTCCTTAATTTTATTATTGTTGGTATGTATGATGTACACATAATTATGTGTATGATGGCTACAAACAATAATTCCAAAAGATATAAAGAATAATTTAGAAAAGGAGCGAAGTTTAATAAAAGGATTTTTCTTATCCTAAAATAATGTACCAGATCGGGGTTTATTTGCAGCTCAACCCCATCTTATTTAATTTTCAGTTAGAATTCTCTTATATAGAGATATGAGCATGTCATTGGTATACGGCACTTGGTTTGCCAGCATATGTTTTAGGTCTCACGAAATATGGGCATTAAGTGGCCGCTTATAATGTGTTAGTGAAATGTGAGTGCATAATATAATTCTATCTACCCTTTGAACGCAGGCTATATTTTAATATGTCCTTGAGGGATATGTTGCCAGTTCTAGTTAATACTTAAGCCTGTTGTCAATCGTTTTTTTCTAAGAAATAATTGATAAGGAATTGCTACAGCTGTTGATATTGACTGCAAAGATTATGCAGTACCTAGTTTGTCTGAGGACCACACCGAACGAAATAAAATATGTGACCTTTAAATATTTGTTTTGTACTTGGGTGTTCTTGGTGTCCGTTATTTAAACATTTGTAAACAAGTAACAGGGCTTATCCCAGATTAATAAGAGATGTCTGAATAAAAAAGAGAGATAGTATTTTGCTGTTCTGAGCCTCATGCTAAGAGAGTAGATTAGTATAGAGCTCTTGTTCACACGAACTGCCGTATGTAAAACGTGCGTCGTCGGCTTGTAACAGATGTCTACCTCAGCACGCCGGTTTCGAGCGCACAGTTACATTTCAAATTTACCTGGAAATGGCAAACTCTCCTAGCGAGGTAAAACAGTGGTAAAATCCTGCCGTGGAGAAGACCCCCTATTATCAGTTACGATATAAACAAAACTTGGCATATGATAAATAAAGCACAAACAGAAGTTATCATGTTTATAATAGGTACCATAAACCTCAATGATCTGTTATTTTAGATGCCTGTACCTATTAGTTTAACTTGCAATGTTAGATATGATATCTCGATAAATTATCTTAATAGAATCAAGTCTACAAAGTTTATACCACATAATGATACATCTAGTTGAGATAAACATACGATCATTTATTTGCTTTTAATACGAGTTAATTTACAACTGACAAGAATATTAGTTCTACAGAGTGCCGCTTCATTAAACTTCATTGAAATATAATATACTTTACTTTTTAAACTTTTATAAAAATCTTTGTACCCTCCATTAACATAATTAAGTCTCTCGACGTATTTGGAAACACAACCGTTACTTTTAAGTACAAGTTTTGACGTGTTATGATTATGTGTCAGACGATTTTACACCAAAAGTATTTTTTTAGTTAATTAAAGTTTTGAAACACAAAGCTGAGTTATACACATATCTACAAAAATTACGTCGTTATCTACCTCATTTACATTTACATGTATCGGTTTTACTAAATCGCCACGGCGCCTACAACAATTCCAATAACTTTAAAAAAGAAAGAAGTCGTATTTATTTTTTCTTTCAACATTCAACACTAAAAAGTAAATGCGGTATTGTTTACAAAAAGTTGACGTGAAATGCAATATGGCTGAATAGTGACCGCGTCGCGGTAGCCTATGCTTTCCCACCTGAATATGACACCGCGCCCACAGTTATAAAAGGACCTAAAACAACTGTAGATATACGTGAAAAATCAACTTTGATGGGCATCTAAATAGGATTTAATATCGCCTAAACGTAGCAATCCAAACCCTCAGTCTGACGGATTAGCTGAGCATGGCTGACCCATTAAAACGATCGATTGTTTCCTTATTGTGGGGCTGCGACGCGTGGTGCTACTTATAATTACAAAATTCAGTTTGATTATAATTTCTACAAATGCCTATTATGATGATATTTTCTCCGATTGTAAGTACGGAAGACGTTTTGATATATGCAAGAATGTGAACTGAGATTACCATCAGGAAGACGTGTTTCTGTGTTGTTGTCTAATTAATACATACCACTTACTGTGGTAATTTAATCAGCTGTGAACGTCTCAACAACAACAGAGATGCCGAATGAGTGTGGATTGTCGGATCTAGATATTGTGTTCCTAAAATTAGAAGGCAATTTCGTCGTGTTTCGGGGTTAACGAGTAAAATATTCAACAACTCAACTCGTGAAGTTCGCAAGGTCATAGGAGATAGGGTTTGATCAATATCTGCGTAATGAGGTGTCGGTCGACGCTGGCGCCATTAAAATCCCGGTGAAAGCACCAACAGAATAAGGAAACTAATTTAAACGACTTGACACTTAGTTGTCGGAGTGAGGTAGAATGGACCACACGCAGTAGAAGAGTGTTAGACGTTTTCACTGCGACATCAAAGATTGCTTTGACTGAACGCGCCTTTCTTAATCAACAAGCCAACTGACCACAGGCCACAAGACACTCGCGGTATTATGGTGGAACCTTTTTATATACCTACCTAGCTAAAAAAAGTCCATGAACATTAAGCACCATGTAAAGAACTTATACATTTTGGCGCGCTCAACTTCAGTTATAATCAAGTGACGAAGCAACCGTATCAGATTTACGGCCAGTTTCTTCGATATCAAAATGTTCAACTTTGATATAATTCTCTTGTTCGTAGTAGTAAAGTAGTGTGACGTCACTCGTGATGCAGAGAGTCGGCCATTAAAAGTTATGAGTACTAGTGAGTAATCCTTGCGTAAATCAGAGTTTTACGGCACAATGTTATCGGCCAGTCAATTTAGCATGACCATCAGTCTGTTTGAACGTCGATAGCAGCGAAAATATCCAGTTTCGTATTTCATTACGAGTATACACATGCAATGGCTCAATAAGTTCGTGAATTTAGTGACTGTAGGTAATCTTGCTAAATGTTTATTAAGATATCGCGTCGTGCTTGGTAATTTTCATAATTATCACCCTTACAAACCTGATTTGCGATAAGCCGGATATATTAGAATATTTCGAGGCGATTGTGGCTTTATTTCCACACAAGATCGGATTGAAGTTTTATCTCATGTTGTTAGTTCTTCTAATTGTGCAATTACTTGAGTGGCGTGGGATTATTGTTGGTGTTGATAATTTGTGTTACATTGGTTGTTTTGTTTGTGAACAGGTGGTGATCTGCGGTGCGGTGCCATCGATGGTCCGGTCGGTTCGCCTCTACAGCCAGTGCTCCCATATGTACGTCAACGTGTTCCCAAACGGTACCGTCATGGCTCGCTCCGATGGAAACGACCAGCGTAAGTACCTTTATTTATTTCCGCTCTTAGCATTTATTTGTGTCTCGTAAACAAAGTATCGTAATCAAAACAATATTGTTATACAGATATATTAAGGATGTTGTTAATTTTATCTCTGTTATTTAAAAAGATACGCTGCCAAATAAACACGATTATTCTAAAATAAAATACAGATAGATGTCATTGATGACATGATATGATGAAAAATAAATTATCACATAGCGTAAGTAGGTAAACCATACACAATACAAATCGACAGAACTCTAATTAATAAAGCATATAAAGATAGTTGAACAGTGAAGGGTAAATACATAGTTCCAAACGTAATGTTGTAAAAGTCAGGCAGCTGTGCTTCGCTGAAATTTCTCACGCAAATGAGCAGGCATTTTAAACCCGTATACGCAAAGAATAAATAAAGTACTGGTTTTTTGTCGCATGAAAACTTCGTCTAAAACGTGTGTAAATTTTAGTCAAAGAACTTGTTGTGATAAGTTGTTTTTAAGAAAAAGCCGCCAGTACACACGTATGTACCTATTGCAATAATAATTACTCATTAGACTCCACGTGGATAGGAAGTGGCTTAATGTTTAGTATTTTCCTCTGTATAAAATGAAAGCGTATTATACAAGACGAATTCAGAGTCGGCAAACAGTTGGCTGTTTCGCTAACTCGGAGTAATCGTGTAGGGGCTAGACGTGAGAAACTATAGGAATATGTCAATACTTGACGGGTCAACGGCCACTCGCGGCAACAGGTACAGTCTACTGTGCGATACAGTAACGGGCACGCATTGCTGCACCAACGTTACGACTGTGAAATGCTTAGCATTTCGCGTATTTGTATATTTTTATATGGTACCGTCATGGTAATTTTATAAGCGAGAAAGGCTTAGTTTGTTTCGAATCGTAAATCTCGGGTAGGTTTTATATTCAGGTTTCCATATGCAGGATCCTTTGCCTATTCGTGGTTAGTAATAGGCAGTCGTGTTAGATTCTTTACCAACAAAACATTTCAACTATTTTATTTTATTCGTTTTCGTTGCTGTGCTTACTTATCACGGAGTCGTTGACTTCGATGCCTACAAAACAATTATTTATGTAAATAGTATTTGTTATTCAAATTTATCTATGTATACTTATAAATAGTATTCAGAATGGCCTATTTGTAAGTCTATTGCCATTTTAGTACTTTTATTATTATCCTCGCAGAAGTCTGCACTCCTGTCTGTCCTTAACCAGGCAGTTGTGTCTACAAAAACGTTAGCAAAAACTACGCCAACACGGGCTATAAATTGAATGCTTTTTTATTTGAACAAGACTTCGCTTTTAAGCTGGGCTTGGCAAAGTGAAGGGTCTCTCATTTTCTATTATTTGACAAAAGTAAATCTTGTATATGTAATATTAATACTTGCGAATTACTTAACATTTGTTTAAAATACGTAACTCTGAGCGGCTTAAGGCTTTCACCTTTCCTTACTTCACACATCTGCAATGATGAGAATCGTTGCAAGGATATTTCGCACTGAGCATTTTCGACTTGTTATTTTTGTGTGAATTTCGTAAAGTTATCTAACATGGCTAATACTTTCTTCTAGTTATTACTTAATATGATTAGCTATTTGCTAACAGAAAGTTGCAATGCGGAATGATATTATGACACTCAAGAGCAGGTTAAGCGAAAGGCCATATATAATATCAAAAGGTATTTGAGAATGGGCGGAGATGTTTTAATCATGGATGTACCCGTATCTTTCGTGATGAGTAATTACTAAGCAGTTAAAATCTTTGTCTGAAATCACAGAAAGGAGTTTGATGATTGTGAAATATGCAGGCACATTGTGTGGCACACTTTTATCGACGTAATTGAAATACCAGAAGCTAGTAAAGGAATATGGGCTTTACGTTTTGGAAATAAAATTTAGATTTGATTTTGCATCGTATTTTATGTAGCTGCGTTTATGCAAAGCACGCCATCTTACTATTGTGAAGTTCACATTACACGATCATAACAGTCTTAATAGTGACTAGAGATGTAAGTGCGGTATTATACCATTTGTATTGAAATGTATTAAACGAAAAATACCGTATAATACGGTATTATACCATTTACTACGGTATTTTATGTATTAATCAATTGTTCTATATTTTTGAAGTAAATGATCATAGTAATCAATTAAAAAACTGAATACGGTGGAATTGCAAAGGAATAAAACCTGAAATTATATTTTAAGTTTGTATTATTATTAATTACTATTAGCTACTACAATATTACCATAAAAATAGGGTTGGGTTTCGAAACGAGTCGCCCGAATTTGAGGGTATTGGTGGTGTAGGGGGCTTAAGGGAGTTAGTTTTAATCCCCTAAAAGTAATTTTGGCTGCCGGAGTTGTGTCTAAATATATTTAATCAATTTGCTAAAATTCTTAAATACTTCGGCAATTATGCAAAACGGAACGTAGTTTTTATAATTTAGTTCAGTTTCACAAATATCATTTTTAGGTTTTATGTGAAAAACGTGTAACAAAACGCAAACCCGCCATTTTGGAATGATGATATTGACAGCTAAGGTCAAATTTGTGCGTCATTGCTTTCGAGTGCCTAGGGTTAGGTGCGCCTGTAATAAGTAACTCAATAGGTTATGTTAGGTTCTCTTTTGACCCTTAACCCAAAAATAGGAGCCAGCAGGGCTCCGTCAACCTTAGTTTATTAAACTAGTGTAAAGAATGTGGAAGTTGGCAGTGCCATACACACCGATGTTTGGAGAATTTTCTTTTTCAGAGGAAACTAAGTATTTCCGGTAAGTGAAAATCGTGAGGGGGCTTCGGAGAACTCCCCTCCTCCCTCTCCAATCACTCACAACCCCTAAAAACAGCGACGTATTTCGAAACTTTTTCCTATAAATACGCTAAAAACAATCAAAACATTATTTAAATAAAAACACGTAACATTTTTAGTTACGTCAGAGCAAAGGGGTCCTCACACTTATTTGAATCATCTCTCTATTTATTCAAAATTAAATTATGTTCATCTCTGTGTGCAGACACGTACCTACAGACCGAACCTAAATACAAGATCCATAAGAAAAGCACAGACGTTGGCCCACGCCTTTTGTCTTCCTAGTTCAAAAACCCGAGATTTAGAGGATCTTCAACCTCAAATAAAAATCCTCTTGTGTTGCTACGTTCTCGGTAGATGACGACGCAGTACTTAATGTATTCTAGCAACGTACTTTCAGCTGAATCATCTTCATCACCACTTTCTTTAACTTCGAATGTGCTGTCACGAAGACGAAGATTCGCGTAAATCGAGACCAATTTAGAAACACGTGATTTGTCTAAGCGATTTCGGACTTTGCAATGAATTCTTCCAAAACTTAAAATTCCAAAATTTAAAAATTAGTAATTCTAAAATAAAGAATACAATCGTAACTTAAAATATAGTTAATGTTTTAAACTAGAACTTGTCGCAATATCGCAGAGTTTTAAAAACTGAATCAGAATATAAAATACATAAAATACCAATAATACCGTAAGTTATAATTAACTTTAATTTTACTCAGTCTCTGTTAATATTGTTGATTTTGTTTTTTATTTATTCTAAGTAAACTTTGTATTTTGAACTTTAATTTTAAAACATGTACCTATTTTGTAAACCTTTGTAAATTGCCTGCTCTTATGTGTACTTTTTTGTTATTTCAGAATTTATAACTTATGCATGATGTGGTTTCCTGTAATTGAGGGAGTACACAGGCTATAATCCTGTATTGTAATTTTAAAAAATTGTTATTTATAAGATGTGTACAGCCTTTGTTGGAAATCCTTAATCAAAATAAATAAATAAATAAATACCCGTTTAATACATAGCCTTTTGGTATTATACGGTATTTTTACAACACTAATAGTGACCCAATAAAGGCAGCGACATTTCGTATCAGCATTTTGACACATAATTTAATTATGAAGACATCTACTTTATAGCTTGTTTACAATTATTGCGTAAACCAAATATATTTAATGACAGTTTGTACATTTTAACATCAATAATTACACGTTCTAATACCGACGTTTATTAATGTTAAATGCTACATACATTTTTACATAACATCAATAAATAATACAGAGCGGCAAGCCATTCATTTAGTATGAACAATAATCGCGTGAGAATAAACATTTATTTGTTGCCAGAGTAAAAAATTTAATCACTTGACCCGTGTTAGCATACGTGTTAGTTGTGAAGCAATAAAAGAAACTACACAGCCAATATTAAATTTAACGATTTAATATTGCATCACCAAAATAAAGCGATCTGTAGTTGTAGTCTTGTTTTATCAGTTATCCTAATAGCAGGGGGATCTTTGTAATTTGGCCGCTTGTACTCTCCGGACACATTGCACCGCCTACCGCCGAATACCGCGTGAAATATGTGACGCTTTTTAATTAAAATTAGATATGAAGGCACTGATAACGAAATTTAATTATTCCCATCGTGTTAGAAAAAGCGACTGGTCTAAACTAACGGCAACAGTGCGGATGCCGCGGGCCTTTAAATATATTTTATGTTTGAAAATGGAACTCGGCTAAATATTTATGGTGCTGTGTCACCAGCGAACTGGCTGATAGTAAAACAAATTGGATCATTATTCTTTTATTATCTATATTATAATTTATTGTTCAAGAGCACGAATTGCATTGCGTCACATTTTACTATTTCAATCATTTGTGTCACTACATTTCTCTGTGTGATTTCATGTCTTCCAAATAAATTTCATCGTCGAATAGCTTTTACAAATGTTCAAACGGAAACCGTAACTTTAAAATTGAGTAAGCTGCACGGTGGTTTATTTTTTGTGGCAATTCATCGAAAGATTGTTTGGCGGAACGAAAATTATATGAAATCAATCGACGTAGGCGGTGCGGCGCCTACCTAAATTAAGTTGTTACCTTTAAAACATAATAATAAAGGCTCATAAGGCCCTCTGTTTCGCAAAAAATGTACCACACGCACGGCTCTCAATAATAATGTGGTATAATCTAATAGGGAATTAATAATGCAATTTGCGCGCGCATTTTGGAAATAACAGGCATTCAAACGTTTGGTTGTTGTTTTTATTTTAATCAATTAGATTTTTTTCAAATTCCCGGCATGTTGGGCCTCGAGCAAAAAAATAAAAAAATATTTTTTCGAGCTTTGTGTCAATTATAAACGGTTGTTTATGGTAGTTAACTAAGAAGACCTCGGTGATAAGGTTTGATGTTTTGTTAACATGTAGGTAAGTGGCGTGACTTGCAGTCATTGGTTTATTTTTTCTGCCAACAGTAAACAAGCAAGAGGCCAGTAGTGCACTTATGTTTTACTGATATTTTTTAATTAATCTCTATTGTGTGTATAGTTTAATGAAAAAATATACACAAAGAGTACATTGTGCTAGACAGACAATCATAACACCGCCCTCGATTGCACGTAAGTGTGTATAAATGATACTTAAGATAAAGATGTGATTGATAATTAATTACACAAATATGTAAACTAGACATAAACGATTGATAATAAAAATGCACGATGCGCTCGAGTGCACGATACAACATAGGTTTCAAAGGATTATATTTAATCAGTTTCATAAATTTAAACAATGAGATCATTTTAAAAGCAATGTTTAAAATCCATTCAAAGATATTATGACAGTGGTTGTCTTAAATAAAAACATGCGGTCATTACAATCAATTGCGCCAAAATAGTTTATCATTATTTTTATAACGTATTTCAATTAATGGTTTGATATGAATTTCAGAGTCAATTTATCACAATAGCAGACGTGCGGTTTATCTGTTTGTTTATTGCTGTTATTGTTACATGTGTTCGACAATTGCTAGTTGGGTGGTCCGCTCGTATTTATACTTGATGTCGCGAATAAAAAAGGGTGTTTAGTAAACATGCCCACTTTGTTGTGCGTTGTTGTAAAGGGAATGAGTTGCGGAATATTTCGGGCAATTTTGTACCTCGTTTGTTCGCAAATCCTCATCTACAACATTTTGTACTTTCTTCGGCATTTTTGTAGAGTAAGATTCATAACATCGAAAGCTAGGCACAAATTTGTTCCACGATATGACAATTTCCATATCCACTTTTATAAATGATAAAGGTCAACTCAGTACAGAGTAGCCGCTGACCGCTATTCTAAGCAGTGCGGGTTGCGTTGATTCATATAACTTTTTCTGGTTTGAAATATTGCACATGCAGTATGGCACATAATTTTGGTTCAAAAAGTAGTTTTAGTAAAAGATTTCAACAGGTATTTTGACAACAACCAACTTTTATTAATTTTGTTCGAATGCTGAAATGATTTTTACTCTCTGATTTTACAGAAGACACATAATTTAAAAAAAGCTTGTTAGCTGACTTAATACTTTAAGAATAAACTGCAGGCAAAGTCACAGATAACCGCAAGTGTAAGAAGAATAATTGTAGGACAACAATATGAGATTCCAAGAAACAATAACAAATTTTCGTCTTCATATATTTTATCGTATCTGAGAGTTCTATGTTCGACGTTTATCAAATATACGTTTGACCTGATTTCGATTGTGCGACAATCCTTACTCCACCGTATCACTCGATAACATATTACAATCAAGATCACACCTATTTAAATCACTTTAAAGATCATTTTGGCTTGTTCGCTGTCGATTAGGAAGATTGTTAGTGGTATATTGACATAGTTTTAGGTAACAATGTCATGTTTGTTACCTACTCCCTTTATGTCTAGATTTGTCTGACACATTAGTTCTAGATAAAAGTTGCTACATGTATTTTCGGCAAAAAAATTGGTTGCCTGTAAAGTCGGTATACGGGCGAAAGTTTTACGTGACAACGACTTTGAGTGGTAAAATAATTTTAATGTGAATATTCATTCGTATAGTAGGAAGAAGGATGAAAGACGCGTGCCTTTCACTTTTTATGTCTGTCTCTCTCGCTCTTAGGCGGGACGCGTGCCTCTCACTCGCTCTCATTGTGAGCGCATAACGTGAGCGGAGCGTAACGCAGTTTCTTGAAGTGTCACCCGGCAAACCAATTTATAAGACGTTGTCACGTCAAAATCCGTTGTATGTGTATCTATTGTTCAACTTAAAATATTTTATCTCCAAGGTTCCTCAGACATTTTTGAGCAAATAATTACAAGGCTTGCGTGAATCACGAGTTCAAATAAAATATCGATGAAATGAATTCAGCCTAATTTTCTTTGCAAATTTAATACTCAGTTCGGTTTTAATCGGTTAGCCCTTTGCATCATAATATTATTTGCTGTATTGTTGATAAGGCGCGACCTTTGGCGAATTTGTATCAGACAAGGGGGCGTCTAGCTGGGTACCAGGTTAATAAACAGATAGCATAGTCGCATTCATCAACAATTAGTCACCGAATTTCAAAGCATACATTACATTTTTCTATTAAATTAAATATAAAATATACTTTGTATGTAATGAAATGGGATCGCCAGTTGTTACATGTATTTTTTTAACATGACATTCTATATGAAATGTCATATGGATTTTGGTATCTATACAAATTGCTCAAGAATAAAGGCTATACAAGTAGTTATGTAGTTCGATGATGTGTGTTCAATTCTTAAAGTGATACAGAATAAAGGTTGGAATGTCTCCAAAATTTAGTAGTTTTCGAAAATCGATTTTGAGACAAGGTTTTGTGAAATATTTTAAGTGCGTTCCTAAATGTCATTCACACTTTCTTATTACTCATCGAACATTGTAAATGTATCGGGCATATCTCGTATTAGTGTCATTGCCACATAGTGTTTGTGGTCACATAATCTAGTCGGACTAGACGGTAACCTGATATCAGTATCTAAGCTAAAGTAATGTGTAGGTAGCCTTAGGATGCGATTAGATGGAACTTATTCCATGGAACACGTGACGAGGACATAAGTTGCTTATGAACTTAACTATCTATGATTAGGCACTTAATTAAGCAGGTCTAGATATTATTTAGTTGTTTAGATAAGTATCAGTCTCTAGTAAAAAAATTATCATGTAGGTATGGATTATCAGGGCTACTTTCACCACCTACTTATAAGGGCTGGTTAAATGACTTGTGCAGATAACATCATACAAATTTTGTTTTATTTACTTGTCAGATATAATGTTGTATTCCTGTTCAGACGTGGTGAAATCTGGTCTCAAAACTAATATACTTACTAAACAAACCAGAAGTAAATTTTAGAGCTCTCAAATAAGGCGATATCTACTTCTTCAGTTATATGATTAGACATTTACATACATACATATCGTCACGCCTTTTATCCCCGAAGGGGTAGGCAGAGGTGTATTTCTACATCCACTTTTCGCCAGACATACTTTAGTCCCACGTAATAAGGTGCGAGCTTATTGCCGTACCGGGCACATTGCCAGACTCCGTGCTGCTACTGAGAATTTCGTGACAGAAAAACCCAATAACACTGCCCGACCCAGGAATCGAACCCGGGACCGCCCGATTCCACGCGCACATTTATGCCGCGAGACCAACGAGGCAGTCGTATAGGGTTTGATGTCGAGTTTTCCGTCTCTACGCAAAGATGGTATTTGCATCGTGTTATCCCTTAGTCGCCTTTTACGACACCCACGGGAAGATAGGGGGTGGTGACACTTGTATTCTATGCCGTCAACCACACGGCATTTACCTAACAAGTAAATTAGTTTATCTGCCGTATGAAGAAGTAATAATGAAGCCATGCTGGTTTCATTATTACAGACATTCTACATAATTAACTACTGAATATTGATCATTTATAGGTAAAGGTAAATCTATTAAGTACGAGATGGTCTATAAAACATGATCATTTCACAGTACTAAACATAAATTGCAACTAATCATAAACATGTTCTCGAAAGACATGTGAAGTCTGCCAACCCGCACTAGGCCAGCGTGGTGGACTATGGCCTCACCCTTCTCATAGTAAGAAGAGGCCTGTGCCCAGCAGTCGGACAGTTTATATACAGGGCTAATGAATCATTATACATTATCGTATCGCTCAAACGTTTTTGTCTGCTAGGTAAAATAAAGAGGTATGTAGGGAATTCACAAATATATATATATATATATATATATATATATATATATATATATATATATATATATATATATATATATATCGTTCATGTTAAAACGTCATCATTGCATTACTTGTTGAACTCCGTATTAAATATAAGTACGTATTAGGGTATACATTTTATTTGTTATAAAATAATTCGTCACTCTTGCAACATATTTTCAGTCAGGTAATTCATGAATCGCGCGATATTACGATGTAAATTGTTTATAAATTTTAGCTACCAACGTTTCCACGTGTAAAGAAAATACAGAATTCAATAAAAATTAAATAGAATTAAAATTGGTAGCCACGTAATGGAGATGTACCATTTGGCCATACATTATGGGCCTGGCACGGCCAAACACAACACCATGTGTGTTTTGAAGATAAATTACTACTCTATTAACCTGTATAATTTCTTTTTAAATAACTTTTGGTGGAAATAAGATACGAGATATTTGAAATGGAAATTATTCCGCAACTAAATATACCTCAAAATTGAATTTTAACATAAATATAATACCTAGATGTAAATAAAAGTATGTCTTTGCGTCTTAAAGAACAAAAACTACATAAATAGTGGCCAATAATAATGAATAATCACCTGTGTACTAGGGAACCTCGTACTATGTATACTCGTCCAAAAAAGCTAACCACAATCACAAACACCGCTGCATATTCTTAGCATGGGTAGAAGGTACTGATCATTATTATTGAATTTATATTCAATTACATTACATTAAAACCGTACAAAAACACCAATAAATCAGAGCAAAATATTTACGATACACAGTAGCAACACGAATGACATAACAGATAAAAAAAAGTGTTGCAAATGGTTTGAAAAAATATTTCTACTATCGATTAAAAAACAAAACGATTTTTACCGATTAATAATTATGGAATGTATAATAAATTATTATATTTCTTGATTCTTTTTACAAATATACTTACAAAGTAAATAAAATATATTGTTTTCTAATATAGTAATAAAAATATTATTTCTTTAAAACAATTTCTGCGTACCATACTTCATTTTATTTTTAATGTTGGCAACATAAGACATTCATCCGCTATTACCATAGCTTATTCAAAATAATTAATCTTTAAAAACTAAATTCTTTCACCGATACTCTATCAAGAAACGAAAACGATGTAAAATTATTAAAAATTATATGTTTAATTTCAACGATTCACAACTTTCTGGCCGCTACAGGCCGTATTTGGTCTTTCTCCTTTAATCTATAAATTCTATTTCTGCCTTTATTGCCTTGACCTCAATTTGAAATTATTGGCCTTTTATAGATGAGATGAGCGCTACTCGTTCTTAAGAATGACAAAAATGCCACACTTAAAAACACGGATGACTAATTTTGAACTAATCGATAGAAAAACGTTTTATTTACGTTTCTAGTGTCCAAGTTCACGGCAATCAGGCGTGTGATATTTGAAGAATATTTGACGAGAAATTCGCAATATTCAAATACGTTCGTCGAATTATTCTCTCTTACAAAATCTACGATGTGAAACCGCCTCAAAATGTCAGGATTCTTGTGAAGTAGGTAATCCGTGGCATTAGTGACGTCATACTCGACGTTCAAGGAAGATTGACAAGAATGACAAGGAAAAGATGTGTGAAGGCTTTATAGCTTGGCATCTTTAACATAAAGCGTTATTACTTATTGTATACCTAGAACAGGCCGAGATTATTTATTCACAACATTTCTCAGTCTCAGTAATTATATTATTCAACTCGTTACTTCGTTTTATTGCTTTATTGGTATTTTTGTTGTAATTACAATACGTATAGCAGCATTACGTTGCTAGAATACTAGACTTTGAATGTTGCACCTGTTGCCCTTAGATTTATCTATTCGTTATAATTATTGCTGTCGTCCATAGTCATAGTGCTATAATTATTATGCGCTTTTCATTTTTAAATTGATAATAAGCATGTATCTGTTTAATATTTACAATTTATTTTTCATATAATAAAAACATCAAGGCTTTATTTCTTTTACTAGAGGATGCCCGCGCTTACACCCGCGTTAATTAAGGCTACAGCTCCGCTCCCGTTGCTCATAGCGCAATGTTATATAGCGTATAGCCTTCTTCGATAAATGGGCTATCTAAGAATGAAATAACTTTCAAATCGGACCAGTAGTTCCTGAGATTAGCGCGTTCAACCAAACAAACAAACTCTTCAGCTTTATATATTAGTATAAGATATGTATTAATTACAAATCAATTTAGCTTATCACCGGCAAATGTGAATTGCAATGGTTTCAAAAAGAAACGAGGACAAATGCGCCAAGTATTGTAAGTTCAATCTCCATCACGACATCATTGCCTAATCCACAAATTGCTGTTTCGTGAACTAGGTGCTCTTATGTCCGTTTGGTTACAATTTCGTTTAACTCCTCCGCGTGACCTAGGATTTATACAGTCCTTTAAAAAAAGGTATGATCTAATTACTACATTTCTACTACGTTAAATGTAAAACAATGTAAGATATCTTAATATGAAGTGGTCGGAGATTAAGATAGAGCTGACTGGAGGATTTCAATAGTGCGACTAAAACCTTGTTTACCGCGCCGCCGCTGTATCCTGTCGCCGGGAAGGTGTACTGTTTCCATTGCTACGGGAATTTTCCTTAAATCGGCGTACTGTTGTTTTAAAAAAAAATACGTAGTAATTTTTCTTTATAGGTAATACCAATATATGTCTTTTTTTGTATTGCAATGTTTAATGTTGGGCTCATGAGAATTGTAACTGATCTGCAAAGTCAAATAGACGATATTTTTGAAATAGTTATACAAATAAGAAATTATTTAACGGCATTGTTTCATATATTTCTGTTTGAATAATCTTTGACTAAAGAAAAAACTATGCATGTGTCGTACGTCATGTAGATATAATAAACAGAACAATATTTTGAACATTTTATCTTAATATATAAAATCCTTGCGTTACTAACTGACTGACAGACACGCTACAGCCGAAACTATTGTGCGCAGGAAGCTGAAATTTGGCATGTATGTTCCTTGGGGATCGTAAGGGTGCACTAAGAAGGGATTTCCCAAAATTCCCACGGGGTCGGCTAAAACGGGTAAATTTAAAAAAAATGCAGGTGTAGCTGCTGGCGTCCTCTAGTAATTTACATGAAACGGTTTCTGACATACTGTAAGTATTCTTTAATATTGTATTTATTCTTATTGCAAGGACTCTACGCCGAACGAAAAATGTCAATAGACACGAGGCAACAAAATAGTTTGCAATATTGTCACAACAATAAATACAAATAAGTTGTACTCAATAACCAACAATAGAGTACTTCATTTTCATTGTGCGCGGAATAGGCTGTATTCAAGCAACAATCACATTCCTGTACTAAAGCTGAACTACCGTTATCACTTTGTAGTTCCCGTGACGATGGGTGCTGAAAACCAAACAACATCGACAACGTATATACTACTAAATAGTCATAGAATTCTTACTTACCATGGAATACATTCCAGGTTTATATTATACTAGACGATGCCCGCGGTTACACCCGCGTTATTTAAGGCTACTGCTCTGCTCCCATCGGTCATAGCGTGATGTTATAAAGCCTATAGCCTTCCTCGATAAATGGGCTATCTAACACTGAGAGAATTTTTCAAATCGGTCCAGTAGTTCCTGAGATTAGCGCGTTCAACCAAACAAACAAACAAACTCTCCAGCTTTATATGTTAGTATAAGATTTTAGCTAAAGATATAGCTAATAGAATCTTATAGATTTCAACCACTAGACATGTTTAGTATAGAAATGGAACATTAAGTATTATTACTATGTATCATGTAGCAGTCGTGTCTTCACATCAGACCCTACGCCAAGTCGTTTGAACTAAACTGAGTCACAATGCTATTATGACACCAATGAGGAAAATTCAATTTCCAGCAGTGAACTGTGAAAAGCTGTGTGATATAATTTTGTAGGACACCAGGTTGCTTGGTTAAATATGGAGTGGCTGTGTGTGTGAGAGGTATCAGCCGAGACGCATCCATAACTGCGCTGTCGAGTGCAGACAAGGATTAACCGCATAGGTGTAGGGCAATAGTCAAATACGAACCAAATGAATTGCGCATTTGAGAAAAGGTGTTTAATGGAGCGGATAAAGAACCTGCGAATGAAAAACGGCATCTGCTGGAAACGTTCTTATAGTATGCAGTCGAAATGGTAGACGTTTTTACGGATCTCTATTGATAGTCTCTAGGTAAGTACATAGGTAGGCTTAGCGATAAAGATAACGAAACAGCTACATACCTACGTGTCTTGTGGTTATAAATTTGGCTGTAGACCGCCGGCTTTGTCTCTTCCCCATTTCCATCCATAGCAATCCTTTAATAAGGTAGATAGCGCAACAATACACAAAGATACAAAGCACATAAGGAGGAAACTTCTGGCCCAACAATGTACGTCTAAATATGTTGAATTCTACAAAATGCAAATAGCTGTTATCCGACATTGTAACGGAAACACACAACGCGCTACCAAGGAAGCGTTCAGGAATTTAACACAGGATTCCCGACAAATACTTACCTACCGCAGCGGGCGTATCCTGTCGGATTTGGTCAGATTAAACGCGTTATCCCTCGGGTTAGTACGTTCTCCGCGCGCTTTAAATATGTTTATCTCTCAGATAGTTGTGTTAACAGGGATTTCGCTTTATCCCCTAATTACAGCAATTAGTATGTGAGAACGGTTTATTTAAATACCAGCGGCGCCAGTTGTTTTGTTTTCTTTACTTTATTTTGTTTTTATATTTTTGTGGAGTACAGCGACTATATTTTATATTATACTAGAGTATATGAAAATGTAATCCTTCTAAGTACCCAGTTTTCAATTGTAATGATATTAACCAATCATTTGGACCCTTCTGAAGAAGCAAGATAATTTTAACATAGATACTTAGTAAACCTCAAAGATGTGATGGCATCGACTTCTCAATTTATATATTATAGATAGGCAGATAATCTTACAACTTTCGTCCCTTGCATATTCCTCTACATTTCTATAAAATGTTTTCCTCAGTACGCATTCTGCCCTCTAGATTTATGTAACTCTAAACATAATTCACAGTACAAAGTTCGATATATAATTATGTCAAACATTAGTCAATCGAAACACAGTTTTGAGTGAGATAGTCTTGAAACGTGAATGTTACATAAACTCAGTGTTTACTCGACGATTACAATGTTCAAGGCTTTGAACAATACCTCTATCGGATTGTAGCACTACTAGACACAATGGCTACATAATGTATGACGTCGCTTTAAATATATAGTTCTACGCGGTAGTATTAAAAAAATCTGATCTAGTCTAGAATACTTCATTACATACCAACTGAGTATTTTAATTGTCATTACCAAACTAAGAATACTTTGGCACGATACCTGTGTTCGCTAATTTGAATTTCTGCAAAACTTTTCGCTGTTTCTGAGGGCTGGTTTACTTTTGTTACGGATCCAACCGTCTTAGGCAAATATATAAAATAGCAAATAAAGACTTGAAAATTAGGAAAAGATCGACTACTTCCAACCAGCTGATCGGAAATAATCAATTTATCAAAAACTATTATTTGTATGCAACTGTAATTTATCAAAAACTAGCATAACTTGGCCCTGTTCGGGGGTTTGCCCACCGATATTTTTATCAAATTTTTGTTCAAGATAATCTCTAAATATATTAATAACCTTATCATTAGACTGTGCTAAGATATAAATTTATTAAAATATGTGGCGACAAGACATATCAAGTAGGTAAGCCGGAAAAAGTAAGGCCAATTGATATGCTACCGTCACTTTAGACATGTATCCATTGAATAAACAAATATACTTATTTTGCAATAAATGGTTTAATGATAATGATAAAATATGAATTGCCGACGGCGCCCAAGCTAATTTATAGCTGGATTTTTCTGTTTGAAACAATTTCGGTTTAACGAGCGAGGTCGCGGTAGAGGTATGCTAGCCGCGATTCACTTGACTCCGCTGTTACCGGATCAATGAAGACATCGCGTTTGTTTTAGTGAGTAGCCTTAAGGGGAGAGTCTCACACACCATACCCGCTAGCCTCAAATAGATCGATCATATTCATATGGACGAGTGGCGAAGTCGAGATGGCTCTTATAAAGTGTCCACTTATTAACACGACAACTATTTTCCAAAATTCTTTATTTTATCAATTCATAAATTTATTGTGTAGAAGAAATACCCAATTTAACCAGATGGGGTATTTCTACTTGCGTTCTCTATTCAGAGGACCTAAAACCGTTATTGGTGTTCTGAGTTTACCTTTTGAGCAGTAGGTATTCCTACCTACACGTTACGTGATCATCCAATCAAGTAACAGGATATGTATATAAGTAGATACTTTCTGATTATAGGCTCCAAAACCTATTAATTTTCGATCAGAAACAAAGTGCTTGAATAAAAAAATCCTTTTACGTATTAAAATCTGTGCTATACTGCCATATAAAATATATTAATTGTTTCTGTTTTCCCGAGTGCAACAGGACATAGAACTGTCGATAAAGGAGATGTTACCTGAATTCAGGTAACAAGTACAACGATTTAATTGATACCACGTTATCGGTCGCGATAGCCGGTCATTGACCTCATCGGACTGATTTATACATACCAAATATATGCTTTCTAGAAAGTATTGTCTTAGTAAATATATCTCATTCTGACATATCTAATAACATTTACATTCTACATTATCCTAATTTATGAACCCAATTTTCTATCTTATATACCTATGTCGTTTATATATACCTATGTTTGCCGTGTGGTTGACGGCATAGAATACAAGTGTCACCACCCCTTATCTTCCTGTGGGTGTCGTAAGAGGCGACTAAGGGATAACACGATGCAAATACCATATTTGCGTAGAGACGGAAAACTCGACATCAAACCCTATACGACTGCCTCGTTGGTCTCACGGCATAAATGTGCGCGTGGGATCGGGAGGTCCCGGGTTCGATTCCTGGGTCGGGCAGTGTTATTGGGTTTTTCTGTCACGAAATTCTCAGTAGCAGCACGGAGTCTGGAAATGTGCCCGGTACGGCAATAGGCTCGCCCCTTATTACGTGGGACTAAAGTATATCTGGCGAAAAGTGGGTGTAGAAATACACCTCTGCCTACCCCTTCGGGGATAAAAGGCGTGACGATATGTATGTATGTATGTATGTATGTATACCTATGTATTTCAGTCAGAAATGAATTGATACGATATAAAGTGAAAACCCGACTGTTACCAATTAGCATTGAGAAATAATACTTAGTTTGACGTTAGATTAACATAACTAACCCAAATAATTTTATCAATTTTGTTTAAATGGCCGAATTTAAAAAATCGCTCATAATATTCCATTGCGTAGAATTAAAATATATGTTTTTATTATTTTCCATTTATGCAGCTACTTATATACTCGCTGTATATCTTTTATTTAATATATATTGGCATTGACCCTGTTCACCCCAAAGAAGATTAATCAACGAATTTATTGCTTATTTAAATCATTTCCCAAAATAGGATATTCAAGTAGGTAGATACTAATAATACCTATCATAGCTTTCCAGCGTTCAACTCATTATTTACAAATTTGTTTAAGAATACTTACTATGTAGGTATCTCGGCGAAGCTTAAGTGAAATTACAAGCAAGTCGGCACTTCAAAGCGTGTTTACTATAGCGATCTCGAGATTATGTTGTCTTTACAAAATTAGCCTATTACGGAGGTTGGGCAATGTTTACTTGCCTCGTTACGTTCGAAAGAAAGTCCCTTTGCCCTTAAGTCGGCCAAAGAACCCATAGACAAGAGACGTATAGGTCAGAGAAACGTACGCACGATCTTTTTGCGCAAACGATAAACAAGCTAAACAAACATTGATATTGAAGGCGCTATGATGACATTAAACGTGGAAAAAAATACAAAAATGTTTGGTTTCGTAAAACAAGGAAGTGTTTTATCTGTTAATGTGACAGCGTGCGTGATTATTTATGTGATTATGGTTTTAGGAATGTTAATCATCTTGTCAAAGAATTTGTTAATAAAGTTATTTTGCGTCCTACAACTTTAATGGAGTCATTAATTATTTTTATTTTATCTAATTTCTTATAAAGGCAATTCAAATAGCCTGAAAGATATTTTTAGCTAATATAAACGAATACAATATAATCGATGACTTTTAAATAACAACGAATCTGATAGATAATACTTGTAAAGGAACAATTCTTACAAATGTTGGTATATAATTTGAATCTCGGTACCGGCTCCAACGATTTTCATGAAATGTAGTACAGCAGAGGTTTCAGGGGCGATACAAGGATTAAGCTAGGATTCATATTTAGAAAAGACGATTTACTAAAAAAGAAATACCGAGCGAAGCTTGGTTATCCAGGTAGGTACCTACTAATATTAATATCTGAAGGCAAGGGCGTCGCCAAGGGGAAGGGGGGGGGGAGTTGCAGAGGGGGGAAGCTGCCCCCGCCTAGAGATTCCAAAAACCCTACAATTCATACTTTTCTCATTTTCCATATCAATTTGAGATAAAGATACGTTCCAGTATTAGGAGCATTTTCGTTACCAAGTCCAGATTATACTTTGTAGCACACAAAGTTGAACAATACAACATATTAAATTTAGCTAAAAACTAGTTTAATCGAAATTTAGTCTGGGTGAATGAGATAAAAATAGTGACGCTAACGCAAGTGTGACGACTAAAATACAAATAAAGCTTACATAACAAAAACCTATGACAACATTGCTTCTTGTTATCATTGCCGTTTTTATGGCCGCACTAAAGTAAAAGAAAATATTTAGGTAAGCAATTATGTCCTTAATACGCATGGATTAACATTTTTTGTCGCACGAGGTACCCATGCAGACTTGTAAATGTTTTCTTTAGATTTAAATTCAATTGGCAATAATTACCATTCTGCCGCTACGCCATGAAAATTCAAGTGAAAAGCACATGGATGTTTTTATTATTCTTTATGAAGCCGGATCTGTGCTGGTTTATTTACTGTTAGGCACTAACCGATATTCATAACTATTAGTCAAATACAATGCTGTTTAATGGCCATATTAACCGAGTAACGCCAGTGTATATTAATATACAAATTATAATAACCGTTTACAATAAACATTTCTTTTGTAACTATCTATTCAATGTTTCCACTTTCACGCGCATTTATTCCCAGTCACACCGAAATTATAACGAATTTATGTTAAGCTTGTCCGAAGCACTTTTATTTCTTTTAATGTTAATTGAAATGACACGGTCGGTGTCACAGGCGGCCGTGTCTGAGTACATAGTTTTATTTTTATTAATTCTTTTTATACGAGACCCATCGGGTTTGGTCATCGAATTCCATACTCCGACTTTTCTCTTTTATATGTTATCTATCCACGTTTAATGGTGGTTTACATGCCGATATATTAATGTATGGGAAACAACGTAACCCTTTTGCCGCGCATGTGGTACTTTATTATACAAATGTTCAATGTTCAAATATGGTTTAACATGCAGAAATGAAACCACGTACATAATGTATAAATTAAAATTCGGGATGATATAGGCAAATATATTTTTAAATTAATATGATGAAAATATCTATCTGCCTTAAGTATTAGCAGTAATCGTATTAATTTGATACATTTACATATTTGCTTTCATTACTTGCAAACAGATTAAATAGTAGGTACTCTTAATAGATTTTCAAAGACTTACATTCAAAATAAGCCCTTATACGAGTAAAGCTCCGTATCAACTTCTAAGTAAGAATGTCGCATGGGGTCACCTTCAATATTTTTAGTAGGTAATCTTCCATTGGCATTATATCTAAATTACCGTTATGCCTCATAAACTACAGATTTATTAGTTTCTTTATCGGTTATTCAATTTAAACAATATATACGGTCAAAATAAAGTATTACACAACAACACTCGGTTCATAATGTCAGTTAAGATAAGTAAACCATCATTGAAGAATAATGTCTCTCCATATTACCTACGTAAATAATTATGATAAAAACTTCACATGTGCAGACAAAATGTCTGTACTTTTTACCTAATGTCTGCTTATTTGATCATTAACCTGTTTGACGTCGTAGAATTTATTCGTTTAGTACAACGTGATGAGATAAGCTGTAAATATTTTCCGTGACTATTTTGAAAATAATGCTTAGATAAAATTGCGCCAATCTTCACGAATATTTTACCGACGGGATTGAAACACACGTCTTGTAATTTTCGGTGGGTTCGTCTTTAGAAACTTATGAGGGATCACTCACTTTGATAGTAAAGGAGTAACAAAACTATTGTCTACATCAGTACCTACTTGAACAAGTTGTTATAAGCCTGTGCAACTTACAACTGTCGTACTAATGGACTTAGCAGCCCCGTAAATATCTTAAATACATATTCCTTGCGGCATGTAAGCCTTTTACTATCTGTCATGTATTGAATGTCCGGCAATAGATTAATATTTATCGACATTTTATTTTTGTACTTTATTAGTGTTCAAATATCATTAACGATTAGTTTGTTGCACCTGACACTGTTCGACTAACTCTTGTACAATATAAATTGAATTTATTACGTGTCCATGGCCCGCGGCGTCGATAGAAATTGGAAAATATACACCCGGGGTGTGGTAATTAACATGAGCGGCAGGAACATGGAGAATTCCTTGAATATTTACTTTCTATTTATTAATTTGAGCGCTTATGGGTTAATTATTCGGGAATTGAAGAAAGTTTGATTTGTGTTTCATTACCCCGTGTTTGTTGTAAGAACATTTATATTGGTTCCGAACACGAACAACGGATTTACAGTAATCATATTATTTTTATTGGATTCCTCACATTAGTCAGGAATTTTATAATTAGATGCCGGAAAACTTTATATCCTGATGTTACTTTCACATGTTACATGTTGTATAATTAATGTGGTTTACTATGTTTAGCTTGTTTACATTAATTTTGTGTTTGTTACAGCGAATCTCACCATCAGTACGCGTGGCAGGGGCCTAGAACTGCTCATCCACTCTCCCGTGCAGGACCTGTACCTCTGCTTCAACCGGTCGCGGTTGGTCGGCAGGCGACTGGTGAGTACAATGTTCATTGATATTCTTTATATATTTCTAAATTTGGCAAAAAAAGTCATCTTATTGTTTTTTTTTGTTAACAGACGCGCTTTCAAGCGGAGAGACAACCCAACTGCCTGTTCAAAGAGGAGTTTGTGGACGGCTACAACAGGTACCACCTGGTGAAGAACGAAGACCGCTACATAGGCTTCAACCGGCGGGGCGTCCAGCTGCGGCGCGGCAAGAGTCGGCTGTCGGAGCGGGCGCACAAGTGCTTCTCGTTCATGAAGGAGGCGCACGACTTCGATATAAACAGACACAACATAGTGCGCGCCGGCGACCTGCCCAAGTGGCGCGCGCAGCGTAGGCTGCGGCCCCCGCCTCAGAACTCCATCAAGCCGCCGTGCCACGGCGTGCGCCACCACCACGGCACCCGGCATCAGCGGCGGAGGAACTGCGACGGCACGTAGACGCACCACACACACGCTAGCAGCTCATTTACGCTTCAACGCTTCGCGCGTTCCGTTGCCAGCTGTCGATGGACATTGTGAGTGGACAGAGTATTAGTCAACTATCGCAGTATTATTACAGTGACGTGGACTGGATAGCGTTAGGTTAGCTCGGCCGCGGTGGCCGCGGCGTTTCAAACGTCGCATGAATGGTAGCTGAAGCGAGAGAGCAAACATTTGAATGGGGAAAAAAACGCTGAGCCGGGACGACGTCCGGAGCTGTGAAATTCCTTAAGGTCGTGTAACATTGTGGCGCTCGTTTGCTCTTGGGCCAGCGGTCGGACTCGTGCTCTAAAAGGAAAAAAGGTTTTTCTGTGGAAAGAGCAAATAGTAGTGTGGCCAGTCACGAGCGCTCCGTCAGACCACCGCTGGCCGGAGCGCTGCACCGCCCGCGCCGCGCCTGCGGAGCGCTCTCGTCGCGTCGACTCCTCGTAGCCCTCGGTCGCTCCAGCTGGCTCGCCATCAGTGTAGCAAAAACGCCTTTACGTCAATTCTCAGTGTGTTATTATTTAAAACGCTTTACTATTAAGTACGGATCGTGTTATCTGCTTGTAAATATAATAAAAATAATTGTGTTTACTTATTTATCAAACAAAAGTTAATCAACAAATTTGTAAACGTAGATGTTAGATGTAAAGTTGTATTAAAATGTTTTGTATTTAATTATGGGTATTTAATCTATCCGACCAATCGCTCTCTTGTGATTAGCCACAGTCGCTATGACCTAGTTTTCTTTACTAACTCCACGTACTGAAACTTTTCCCTACTAATATTCATTTGAATATATTTACCGGTCGATTAGTGAATTTGATTGTATGATTTCGAGCGCTTTGTATATATTATTTTAAGAGTTTGTATGAGAGTGATAGGTAATTGAATCTCTTTTGTGAAAATCTTCTCTATTGTTGGCGATGTTTATGTTGGTATTTCACGTACAATATTGCCATGTTAGTATTGATTCCATCTGATCAGAGTATCGAGTGTTCTGTTATCCATATGTTCGTCGCCGTACATACATAATAAAGGACATTTATAATCTTAATATGTTAATAAGATCTGTGCCATAGTGTGGTGGCAGTGTATGACTATGTGTTCGCATTATAACTAGTGTATTAATTTTGTCTGTAAACTTGGAGTAGATAAAATATTTAACTTAAGAAAATATTACAGAATTTATTCTAAACTTTGCAATCATTATCTTATGGAACACAAGATACATTACGTAATATTCTTTTAAGCAGTATTTTATATAATTTTAGTGATGTGACAAATTTTGAATAAACCACGTGAGAACTAACCTTAGAACAAACGCGAACAGCCGGTGTGTACCTGACGAAAATGATTGCAAAGTACACCAAAAATCTAGTGAAAATAATATCCTATACCCAGTGTATATTCAAATTGTAAGAAAACATTATTGAATGTTGTTGAATATCATAATAGTGAATATGAATGCCACACAAGCGTTGGTTTACGAACTTCAGCCCAGTCAACGTTCAGAACGTTGAATAAATGCAGATAATTACGTACTAAAGGGAAATACAAAAGCATTGCCTAGTTATTATGATGTTGGACACCATTCATTAAGCCCCTTGCGAATATTGTCACCGTACCTTCGATGTGGATATCTGTTGCTTTACATTCCGCCATTATTCCATAGAATAGACAACAAAACTGTAAAAGACATTGAAACATTCCAAACAATGTAAAATAGTTTACGAAATATGCGCTTAAATACATAATAATTTTGTTAAAGTTACGTGACACTATGTATTGTATTACTGTGTCTAATTATAAGTATTCAGATGCTGAGAACGAAATATAATTGCTAAGAAAAATTACGAAATTAAATCATATTTAACTCGCAATCCGTTGTGTATTATTTATTCCTGATTAATTTGTGAAGAAAAGGACTATAAAAACCCGACCCTGCACTACGTAGTTACATAAAACTTGTCTTTGTTATATGGTGCATACACACCTGATTATTTGCTAGTAATAGAACAATAAGAACCTATCTGTGTCACATGTTCACGAACTTTATTTAGTTTTGTTACGACCTGATTTTACATGCTAGTTCCATTATTGGCGTAACTAACTTACTGACATTTCAACGAAGAGTAATCGCAAGATTTTCTGTCTTGCGTTTAAGAGCGTTTACGACTTACGGCTTTTCATACAAACTTTCAAGTCCTTATTTTTCGAAATGAATGAACCGATTTTAATGAAAGTTCATACACATAAGCAGGATACATAATGTCTAAAAAGTTAATTGAAAATATTTTCGAAATATCTTATTTAAAAAAAAGATAATTGGAAATATCTGTTTGTACGGAAAATTTAAAATAACTTTTTAGACCTATGTATCCTGCTTATGTGTATAAAAAGCCGTAAGGCATAAACGCTCTTAAGTCTTGTAGATAAAGCTTACTCGTGTTGAGCTTTTCGTCAAATGCAGTGTAAAGCGTTCGCAAGCATCTTTATACGAAAAAATGCCCAAGTGTACATTCGCATGTTAAAGGGCTTTGTCATTTTAAAAAATCTGATATTTTCCTTGCCCTTTACTAGACATATCACTTATTTAGATTTTCGTAGTTATTCGGCACTGGTTTAATAACAACTCCTTTGATAAAATGACTAAAGGATTATTTACTCAAAAGTAGCGTTGCCGGGTGCGGACACAAAAAGGCGATATTTCCAATAATCTTGGCGGAAGAGGGTGTTTGCGGGTAAAATGTAACATTAAGAACAAATAGGGTAAAGTGGGGCTAACTGGGCGTGATGCCGGCTGCGTGTGCGCATAACGATTAGCACCTAGCTACGTCAGACATAGAGTAGCATACACTACAGATACACGTCTATTTTAGAACTATTTATTCATATTAAATACAGTTTATTTTACGAGTATGTGGTCTAGAATTGGCTTCCTTGAAAAGTTCTTAATTTAAGTACTCTGCTAAGTACTTTTAAACGAATTTAAAAGTGGCTGTGCAAAAGGGCCTTACTGAAAAATATTTCAAATGTACAAACCAATAATTCACAAGGTCTTCAGCCGCATTTTCAGAATGTTGTGATTTCTTTTTGTTTCATTTGTAGTTCAGAAAAGCTACTTTAAGAGAAAATTAATAAAGTATTATTGCTAGTTCTGTTTGTAAACTCTAATATAAGAAACATATATCACTTCGTTTTTATTTCTCGGAAGATGTAAAATGATACACAATTAAATTTGATGTCTTTGCTGAGTCTTTAACATTAATAAAAGTCTTGACGCATTAAAACTGATCGATTATTATATACTAGAGGATGCCAGCAGCTACGCCTGCATTTTTTTAAATTTACCCGTTTTGGCCGATCCCGTGGGCATTTCGGGAAATCCCTTCTTAGTGCACCCCTACGGTCCCCAAGGAACATACATGCTAAATTTCAGCTACTTGCGCCTAGTAGTTTTGGCTGTAGCTTGTCTGTCAGACAGTCAGTAACGCAAGCATTTTATATATTAAGCAGGGGTGGGCAGAGGTGTATATATTACACCCACATTTCGCCAGATTTATTTTAGTCCCACGTGATATGAGGCGAGCCTATTGCCGGGCACATCACCAGACTCCGGGCTGCTACTGAGTATTCGGAAAAACACAGTAACATTTTTGCCCGACCCGGGAATTGAACCCGAGGCCACCCAATCCCACTCGCACATTTATGCCGCGAGACCAACGAGGCAGTCAAGATATTCGATCAAGATATTGCGAATAATTATTATTTGAGACGATTTTATAATAATCAGTCAAAATTAAGTAAATGTATATGGACTTATGTATCTAATTGCACTTACGAAAAAAGAAACAAGCGCATTCATCTATCTTCCCTAGCAATAATTTTTAACCAGTTTTATGAGAAATCACAAAAACAGGAAAATCGAATGCTCAAACATTCATTGGCAATCTCAGATGCAGCATCTAAAAATTTCATACCTCGTCCAAATAAAGGTGAAATGAAAACGGTCGAATGGAATCTCGACAATTTTATTCATAACCCTTACATTATTTACGAAGACTCGTTGATACAAAAATATGCAGTTCAGATTTGTTTATTTTATAATGTTTGTGGATAATAACAAGTACTCGCCGATCGAGGTGTGTTGCCATTGATATGTTAGCAATGTACACTGTATGAAGTGGTTGGTAGAATTACGGAATTTGGTACAATTGTGTTTGGTCAATATCTTCAAGAGGATTTCAAATACTATAAGGTAAAGAAAATATTATTTTAATTATAATGTTTATATTATGCCATGCTTTGGCCTTCAGAATCTGATTTCACTTTCAGATTTGTGATGGAATTTAATTTAGGTAAAACGATCTGCTGGAATTTTCTTAATAATAATTTAAAGTCCAAGTTTATTACATCATTTTAACCTTTTTTTTCTAAAAACCAACCGGTGTTCCTCATGAGCTCGTGTGTCGGAGGGTCGGGTATCGTCGAAGCATTCCTCGCTACCCCCCTACGGGTTTTCCGCCAGATGGCAGGGTCAGGCGGGCCCCGAACAAAACCCCCTTTGCGGCGGATGAAGCTGTTGGGCTCAAACGCCAAAACATCCAGCGGCCGCAGAGGATAGGGAGGACGGCAACCTGGCAAACCACCGCATCTCCTCTTCCTCTGCGGCCCCATCGCACTGCAACAATGGTGCGTCCTCATTTGGTCGCGGGAGATAGGGCGCGCGGCAACGCAACACCGACACGCTCTCCTTCCACGACCGCGCCCGACTGCAAGGGACAGGACACAAAACTGTCCTCCACACCCGCACCTTTAGACGCATTCTGCGCAGGTCCCTCCAAACCCACGCGGAGCGTCCACTTTCGGGATCTCTCTTAGCTTCATCGCGGGTGTCCAAGCCACGGTTACTGAGTCCCCCCATCACGACAAGGTGGAGATCCCGCGGAGGGGACCTCATCTTAAGCTGCAAATACAGGAAGCACATATTGAACTCTAGAAAGTAGGATGACAAAACTGAAGTTTTGAAGATTTTGGTTTAATTTTTATTGAAAACTGAATGACGAAAGATGGGATCTTCAATTTTGCCCAATGACCAGATACTACAGTGTTCTTCCCCGTAGATTTATCTATGATAAATATGAAGGATAAATGTAGTCATATCACAGCTCTGTTTATAAAGATTTGCTTAAATAGTAAAGATTTTGATTAATTAAACTACTGGGTACAAGGTGTAATATCTGAACAGAATTAAATAAATATTTACATCATAATCTTAAACTTGCATCATCAATTAACTTCATTCGATAGCCTACATCAAATCTATAAAAACTGTTTATATATACTTAAGAGTATTCAATATTTATCTTATAATATAAAAAGCTATATTTGTGCAATGTCTAGCTCTTAAGCACCTCGCTCTAAGCTCAAATCATATTAAGCCGCCGGATTTTTTGTCTATATTCTGTATCACAGCCTATATAGATAATGATGTCCACCCGACCGATTACGGCCACGGCGGCTTGTCTGTTTATGAGACTTGCCAACTGCGCGGGACATATTATAGTGCACAAGTATGTGTGCAGACACAAGTGCACTCTCTATTCCCTCACTCTCATAGTCCGATGGGACGCCACATGCGACACGACCGGAGAGAGATTGGGCGCAGGACCAACGGCTTAACGTGCTTTCTGAGGCACGGGGGTGTAACACCGCCAGCTCCCTCCGAACTTCTATTGGATCCTGACAGAAAAATAATATCACTTTTTGTTCGACTCGGGAATCGAACCCGAGATCTCATGATTCGCAGCCGCTAACACTAGGTACCGCAGAACCACAGAGGCAGTCGATAATAATATAAAATGAACTAAAAGCTACCTTTAATTGCAAAACTGGGCAAAGGACAACCAATAGAAGCCTAATCTAGGCTGTGGGTTAGTAAGTCTTTACTTGTCGTACTGGGGCTTTATAGATCTAGAGGTATAGAAGTTACTAATGGATAGCATTAGATCCATTTATGTAAATTAACCACTTCCTTTAAAAACCAAAAACGCACTTTGATTTGGAGAAGTACCATGATGAATATCGATATTATTTTCTTACGATATTTAAATTGAAATTCAGGGCTGATAAAATTAAACGGACGCTCCTGTCAGCTTGCATAACAATCTGTTGGCAAAACAAAGATTTTGATTACTACATACCTACTAACAGGTACAAGACATATCACTTGACCCAACAGTAGATAAACATATCTCGTTTAATATCATCAAGTTTACACTACTTTTAAACCACAATAAACACACAAAAAAATAGCTTAACTTCAATATTTATCCAATTATCTGCGAAATTTATATTTTGTACAAGCACAACGATTTTCAAACTAAACATTTTTTTAGCTAATTGTCTTATAAAACGTTAACAGCAATAATTCTTTGTTTTTACATATCTGATATAATGAACAGTTAAGACATTAGTCGTGATTAGACACGCCTATGTCAGCAATAAGTTAAATAATAATACATCATTTTGTTATCTGTGAATCTGCGTCACAAGTTTTTGTTCGCGCTGTTTTATGTATATTGCGTCTCGAGTTCACGGAATTAAAAAATAATCGATCAAAGGCAGCTCGGACTTATACTATTCTATAGTAGAAACTATTTAACAGACGTTGAAATAAGGGTGTATTATTTAATTTTCATTCGAGCAATGCGTGCTATTTGACTGGGTATACAGCTAATATACCTCGTTCAAATAATACATAACTTCACGCCCATTATCCCTGGAGGGGTAGGCAGAGGTGTCTTACACACCCACACTTCGCCAGTTTTGTTTCGGTTCCAATGTAATAGGGGGCGAGCCTATTGCCATCTACCGGGCACATTGTTAAGCGAGCGATAATTAATATTTTTGATCATATTTGATGTATACATCTAATATATATAGTTATTATATTATACCTGTCAAATGAGTATAATAAGCCGAAAACAATAGGACTAACTGAACATCGGAATGAGCAACAAAAGGAGTGATAACTGATACCCAATGAGAGGGCGGGCGTACCAAATTTTCGCTTCAAGGTCATAAGACAAACTTAACCTAGTTTAGCCACAGATTACTAAATAGTTTAGCCACGGTAATGCATAGCAAAGCACATATTATCTTAGTTTTATTTTATAGACTCACGCCTGTATCCCCGAAGGGGTAGACAGAGGTGTAATATTACACCCACATGTCGCCATGATTATTTAGGTCCCACGTAATAGGGGGCGAGCCTATTGCCGTACCGGGCACATTACCAGACTCCGCTATTATCTTAGTGCTAGCAATTTATCGATAAATGTACATAAAGAAACCCCTAAATTGTTATCGTTTGTAATGGTATACTAATCGTATGCGTGAAAATGATGTTCAACGGATTTATTTACATAATGAAACCCCGATTCATTATGTTATTTAACGTACACAATTAGTCATTCAGCAGATGGTTTAATCAACACACAATTATATTAGAAAAGTAAATTAATACTTACATATTAATTACCTTCCACCCAGTGTCATACTTACCACAACACCGACCACATTCGTGAAAATTGGATGAGTAGGTTGTTCATACACTACACTTACACACTCTACTACAAACTCATACTTAAAAAATATCTTTTCACCACAGCAGCTCAAACATGCCGCTTTTGCTGCGAGACAACAGTGAACAAAACGCGATTTTGATTCGAGCGTGAGGCAAAGTAGCTTTTTAATTTTTCAATCTTCAGTGCGACGATTTGACTTCGTTCAGCCATAAATTTGAAACATTCGAATTTTACTGTGCTCTGTCTCTTTCACGTGCATATAAAATAGCGAGTGAAAAAAACAAACTCCTTCGAAATTCGATTTTGGAATTCGACCTCAAAGAAAACACGTTCGGAAACGCGTTATACCCTAAAATTTTAAGATATACAAATATCTTTATACATAAAGTAAATATGTTGTTTTTTTTTAATGTTATTATTTATATGTTTAATATATTATTGGATTTTAATAAAAATAAGTCAAATTAATAGTATAAAATTGGTATTTAACCGATACATTTTTATTTGGAATTACAACAATGATACATTTGAAAATAAACATCAGGGACGCGGTATCAAAACGCGATTTAAAAAAAAAGCGGGAATAAAGTAAACATTTCGCTGATGCTGATAGCGTATAGCGTAACGTCTTAAATTATATTAATATAAAATACTTAATCTAAAAAGATGAGTGAAACTAGCGATGATGTCTGTACTTTAACACCACCAGGGTTAAAACAACAAGTGATTAATGCAGAATTTTGTTTTAAATTTATTCCTGTTAATTTTTATGTCTCCTAAGTAATATGTGTTCTCACTGCTGAAGTGAAAAGTTATGTGTGCTACACGAGAGCAAAGTTTTTTGCATCTCGTGCTGTTGAGACCCTCACTACGCTCAGGATTCTAACTTTGATTCACTCGCTACGCTCGTGAATCAATCATAGAATCCTTCGCTTGCTCGGGACTCAAAATTAGCACTCGAAACAAAAAACAACTTTGCTCTCTTGTTGCACAATAGTTATTTGTGCAACGCTCAGGATTCTAACTTTGATTCACTCGCTACGCTCGTGAATCAATCATAGAATCCTTCGCTTGCTCGGGACTCAAAATTAGCACTCGAAACAAAAAACAACTTTGCTCTCTTGTTGCACAAATAACTATTGTGCAACAAGAGAGCAAAGTTGTTTTTTGTTTCGAGTGCTAATTTTGAGTCCCGAGCAAGCGAAGGATTCTATGATTGATTCACGAGCGTAGCGAGTGAATCAAAGTTAGAATCCTGAGCGTGGTGAGGGACTCAACAGCACGAGATACAAAAAACTTTGCTCTCGTGTAGCACACATAACTTTTCACCACAGCAGTGAGAACACATATTACTTAGGAGACATAGAAATGAACAGGAATATATTGAATTCTGCATAATCATTTGTTGATTTAACTCTTCTGGTGTTAAAGTACAGTCATCATCGCTAGTTTCACTCATCTTTTTAGATTATTTTATATATTAATATAATTTAACACGTTATGCTATACCTACTGTATCAGCATCAGCGAATTTTTTATTCCCGCTACTTTTTTTAATCGCGTTTTAATACCGCGTCCCTGATATTTATATTTCAAATGTAGGTATCATTGTTGTAATTCTAAATAAAAATGTATTAGTTAAATACTAATTTTATCCTATTAAATAGACTTATTTTTATTAAAATCCAATAATAAATTAAACATGTAAACAATAACATATAAAAAAAAGTATATTTTTTTTATTACAAATATCTTTTTTTTTTGCGTTGCCGTAGGTGTTTTCTTTGCGGTCGAATTCCAAAATCGAATTTCGAATTCGAAGGGGTTTGTTTTTTCACTCACTTTTTATATGCATGTGAAAGAGACAGAGCACAGTAAAATTCGAATGTCTCAAATTTATGGCTGAACAATGTCAATTCGTGGCATTGAAGATAGAAAAATTAAAAAGCTACTTTGCCTCACGCTCGATTCGCTCGAATCAAAATCGCGTTTTGTTCACTGTTGTCTCGCAGCAAAAGCGGCATGTTTGAGCTGCTGTGGTGAAAATAACTATTATTTAACCAAATCGTAGCCATAACTAAAACGATCCTGTACATATTCTCTGCACCGATGTCTACTCTACCCACAGTGAAAGAAGCAAGTTAAGGCGAGCGCGCACTAGTGCATACATACCCGATTAATATGTTTGTAGACACTAACATATGTACTGATGCAAGTGTTAATTAGCTTATAGTACGTGCCAGTGCATACCGACACATATGCAGGTGTGTTTGACGCTTTCAAACATGATGCAACAAATCTTAATTTTAATACGTATTTATGTACGCTAAGAGCATATTAAATATGCATTATCGATTATAAAGTACTGTTAGATAACTAGCTTTAGTTTTGATTTTATTATAGAAAGGTGCCTTTATGTAATTATAATATAATAAAATATATTATGGATACAATAATATAAATTAAGTAACACAAATGTTTGTGTTTAGATTTAAAACTAATGCTGCCCTAGATGTCGACATTATGTATAAAAAGAAGTTGACGTCGCTGCCTGTAAATCAATATAATTTATTGTGTATTTTAAAGTATAAGAATTATAACACAGAAGATACGTTCAGTAGCTAAATCATAGAAGAGACTAGCCAGCAGCGCTGAACATTATATACTATTTAGTTACTGTGCACTCTTGTGTGCACGCTTATATGTACGTTTTTATAAACATTCTGTTCTATATCTATTACCTCAAGCTTATAGCCAGATGTGTCCGACACAAGAAGAGATTGGAAGCCATCCAGCGGCAGATTTATGGTGCTTTCCGAAGCTCGAATGTGCAACACATTAGAGGCTAACTCCAAGCTTCTGTTGACAAATCTTAACTGTAAGACGCAATATCACTTTGAGATCGATGAGGCATACAAATATAAGAAACACCTCATGATTAGCCCAGTCGGTTGCACTACCACGAGATCACCAAGGCAGTTGAAGAAATCAGAAACAAACTACCCCACAACAGTTACTCAACTGCACAAATTCAAAATACTGAATGGAAAGAAACTCAAAAAGCTAATCGGACGTTAATCGAAAGCAAGACAGGCTGGAGGCAACAAGCCAAGGTACCTTGCTAACACTTTGGTCAAACATTTGACCGGCCTCACTAACTAGCATCTACCGGTAAAGAGAAGTTTATGAACCGACAAATAAAACATTTTTTATTCATTATGAGAATGAATATTTTCGTAAATGGATTCTTTGGAAAGGAGGACCAGTTTGGAGCCCCTTTGAAGCGCACGTGTGTTTCATTCCTGTTACTTATGACTAAAGGGATTTAGAACTCTGTCGCTAAGACTTTGTATGAAGGGATGATGAAGCTATTTTAGATAGATACGTCTACTCAATGGATTTTAAAGCTAGTATGAAGGTTACTTCTTTGTATTATACCTGAACTAAGGTATCTTTAGAATTGGCTGGCAGCTGAAAATTGGCTATATAAGTTTTGACAATAACTTCGTAGAAGATTTTTAACGCTCTACTAAATGTAGGTATAACATATCATTACAATATATATATATATATAAATTGCATGTGAAGGGGAGGACAAATAGACGCGTCTCAATGTTTTTATTCATATATATTTATTATTATGTACAAGGCAAGCTTCTTGCAAAGTCTCAGGTATATTTGGGCGATATCAGTCGGTTTCGGGACACTAATAAAAGGGAGATAGAAAAACTATGAAAATATGCCCAAGTTTTTGAACAGGCACTTTTTATTTCATCAACATGCAACTTACAAATCAGGATATACACACGTAATATCAGATTGTCGGCTGGTTTCAATATTCGATAAATCCATGGATTTAGAGATTTGAGATTCGTATTTGACATATTTTGTATGTAGTTTATGTCAAATATGTATCTCAAATCTCCAAATCCATGGATATATCGAATATTAAATTCAGCGGGTAGTTGTATATTTAGTATATTTTAGACAAGCTGTCAAAAAGGATTTTCCATGAAATTTCAATTAAGACAAATCCTGTACCTACCAAAAAGCAAGGTCGTCGCCAAGGGGAGGCAGAGGGCGGGAAGCTGCCCCCCCCCTAGAGATTCGAAAACCCCTACAATTCATACTTTTCCCATTTTCCATATCAACTTGCCCCCCAATCCCCTCCCCCCTAGACCAGTGGCTGACGACTTTGCCCCCCGTAGGTAATCGGCTGGCGACGCCCCTGCCAAAAATCTTTTAAAATAACAGACATAAAACATTGTGGATTATACAAAGTTTTGTCCCGTGTGGGCATCGAACCTATAAAAACACATAAACGCTATTTAATAACATTACACCGATGGAGTTAAACACTACTACGCCGTGCGTGCAGTCAAATCAGTTCCTAATTATCATCCACACTTAGATAAGTGGATGGTAAATTCGCAAATAAAGCAAAGTATAGATCTGTTTTTGTGGCATATAAATTAAATACCTATATAAAAGCTTTTGAAGAAAAAAGACAAATATGACCCCCGTGTACTTGAACAGTTAATAATCTCTCTCGTTACAAGTGAATTGAAGAGCTTTGCAAACAATATGTGTACTTGGGACTTTATATCTGGCGAATCGAACAAAAATGTTGGCGAATGTGGATGAGTGTGGACTTCTTGTTCATATTGTAATATTCATATACCTACTGGAGACTCCAATAAGGTCCTGCCCAGCGTGGAATTCAATTTATCTCGTCGACGGATAAGTGAAAAAGTCTTGACACCATAGCCTATTTCACAAACAAGGGCTGAATTTGCAAGGTCAGAATTTAGACACATCAATCGAACCAATTAATAGCCCAAAAAGGTATGAAATACCAACAAATTTTACGCATTTGAATTCATATTCTATAGTATCTTTATTATTTTTACCATGCCAATAAAATATATGAAATAAACAGTAATGTTATCTCATTGCAATAATACTCTACTATTGTCATAAATTTTCCATAATATCGTTCCAAAGACTGGCGCTCTCTAAACACCCTCAGCCATTCAACCCTTCCAACGGAGCTTGACAAAAAATACTCCAATACGTCAATATTGGACATCCAGTCTCATACATTGTGGTACAAGCTACGAGTATAGGCGATTACAAGTTTAATGTAGCGCCTAACACAGAAATTACGCAGAAAAGATGCACTAGGCTAGCTAGGTTCGGGAAAATAATAAATTGACTGTTTTAAGTTAAAATATATAAAGAAAATTGATTTGGAGTATCCGCACTTGATAAAGCAGTGTTTGAATTGTCTCAATATTGTTTGGGGCAGCCAAGAAAGGCAGGTTTCGTTTCGTGATTGGGTGGCCTATTTACAATGTTATTAAATCTGCATTATCCCGGCTACATCCGAACCTCTCGATAGATGCAGTTTTTTACGTGAAACAAACACTCATACGATTTTTTTTATTTTTAGCCCTCCGCGGATATGAAAGTTTAAAACACAGTGATTAAAATTCGAACAATAGTTGCAACAAAACACGCTGTTTTATGTTGAGTTTAAGCAGCTTTTCTGTATCTATATACCTGCCTTTGTCTCCAATATCAGATATTGGTAGCTCCATGATCGTGGAAGTATTTCGTTTTTTTTAAAGGAAATTTAGCCCATCACTTGTCCAGTAAGATATATGTATGTACAGTAAGATACCTCTGGACGGACAACTTATTTTAAAGAGCACGAAATCTCTCATAACTTAAAGCACACACCCATACGCATTGTGTTGGCCCTTTGTCCTTTTAACGCCACTTGTTTGTTTGAAGTCTTCGGGTATTACAAGTCCATTAGGTTCCTCGCGGATATATGCTGCAATACGGAGGTGTAGACGAGACGCACCGGTCATACAGGTACCTTCGGGATTTTGAACACCGCGGTTTTATAACGGACGTCACAATTTTAAACATGGTTTTTAATAATTTGTGGTAAATTATATTTGCCTGAATTTATGTACTTATTAATAACATTAAATTACTTGTACAAAATGCGGTTAATATTAATCTCATACATAGAATGTAGACTTTAGATCGTGGTCAATAACAGTAACACAAGTTTTAAAATGCCTTTTGAGATACGAAACGCGTAACTTTTGTCTTGAATATCAGATATTTCGTCACAGTACTGCATACTGACTAGCGCCATGATTAATGATGGACCGACGTAAAGTACCTATACCGATAGGTATAGAAGTAGGTAATTTAGTTCTAATAAAGTTTATTTACTATTGTTGTTATTAGCCTAAGTAATTTTGCTTATTAAGAACTGTTAAACACGCGTTAACACTGTTGGATCCTTATGTTATGGCTTACAATAAAATAGTTTAATAACACTGTGTTTAGAAATACTTAAAATCGTGTTTTGAAATACTACATGTAAATCGTAGTAATTCAGATATTAATACTTTACTTTAAAACGTTTTACATTTAATTCGCCTCTCAGGTGTACAGCCCCATATGAACTATATTCCGTAAAAATCCTTTAAGGGAATGTACAAAACCAATATATCAAATTGGACGATCAGTTTCCCAAAAAAACCGGACAAATGCATTCTCTTGTTCCCAAAATACTAGCGCCAGTCCTATTGAAGTGTCCTCTTATTTTTATTTGTCTATCCCCATTACGTTTTTGGACAAAAGGCGTCGAGTGTTTGGTCGTCTTCGAGAGACCAACAAATGGTGCGGGCAAACAGTCTGAGTTCCCACGACTTGGACAACCAGTTTCTGTGACCCTTGTAACCCTGATAATCGAAATAGTTCATTAGAATTATGATAACGGGAAACGTGTGTTTTGAGCGGTGTTTATCAATGTACTGACACGCCCTTGACGATTTAAGGGTATGAATGAATAACGCAGATCTTATCTTTGGATTTATTTACTTTTAGAGGTTCGTACATGTATAATATGTATGTATTTATAAAAAGTAGGTATATAATTATGTATGTTTATCCATCGCCTAGCACCCAACGCACTATGTTACTACGTTATGATGAATTACTGGTACACGTCGCAATCATTTGATAATTTAGTCAAGGTTTGCTGTACATTCATTCGCTTACACAAATTATACAAAATTTCGCTGAAACTCAATGGCAAGATGCTCGCGGTAAGTAACCAGATAACATAATGTGGCAATATCAGCGATATTTGTTAGTCAGGAGTCTCCAATTTGCACCCTATACAATTATGACTGCTTCCGTGGTCCAGTGGATAGCGTATGCGACTGCTGATCGGAGGTTCCGCATTCGATTCCCGGGTTCGGCAAAAGTGTTACTGGGTTTTTTCGATTTCTCATTAGCAGCACGGAGTCTGGTGATGTGCCCGGTACTGGCAATAGGCTCGCCCCCTATTACGTAGGACCTGAAAATTCATGGCGAAATGTGGGTGTAATATTATACCTCTGCCTACCCCTTCGGGGATACAGGCGTGAGTCTATAAATAAAATAAAACAATTATGAGATTAGATTACGTTTGCATTAAATTGATTTTATTTTTATAGCAGAAGGTGGCAGACTAGCTGACGCCCCTAGATTTTAGCCATGTTAAGTCTTCTTACGCCAATCATTTCATTAACTATAGTTCGATTCAAGCCGGAACAAAGTACCGCACATTTGTACGTTTCTACTTGGCGGCAGAATAACTGATACTTCGGTATTATCGACTTAGACGGCTCCCGCAATAAAAGGTCTAGGTACCTGGCTTACATCCTCATGGATGTTTACTATTAATAGAGTATGTGTATACGTCGGTTCATGAAAGATGACCACTGCGCAGAAATCATTTTTTAGGTCCCCGTGGAGGTGCGGGGCGAGGCGCGAGTAGAATGCCAATGGCGTGGCTCCGTTCTTGACGCATTCCCTAAATGCGTCAAGAATGGAGCCACGCCATTGGTGCAAAAATGTACATATGCGCGACGGCCGCCATTTGTGGTCAACTTTCGTGAACCGATCTGTACCCTACAGCCAGGTATACTTTTCAGACGTGACGTCAATATGTCGCCGACGTAGGTACATATAACTTTTATCGGATACTTCAATACTCTTACCACTGATATACAGCTGAGTACACTTATGATTATTTTACAAGAAATGAGGAATTTAGACGCAGTCGTTACGTCCGTGATTAGATAGCGTAGGTATGCACTCGATTGGTTTTGTGCATTTTATACAACGCAGAGAGATGATGAGGATGCAAATAAACGACATATACACGAATGTCATTCATGGTACATGCAATTGTCACTGTACGAGTTCATCTTGGACTTATAAGGTTTACCACAAGCCATGCTCAGACTGTGCCTCTTAAATTTTCAAGTCTGCACATGAAGCTGAAGTTTGGTGTATAAATGAATATTATTTTGAAAATGGAACTGCTGAATCTCTAGGTATAGAATCTAGTCAGTTATTTTGTATATTGTGAGAGTGTGAGTGGTAACAGCAGCGATAGCCGAGTGGATATACCAACAGACTGCCATGCAGAGGGTATCGGGTTCGAATCCACGGCGCGCATCAATGACTTTTCGAAGTTATGTGCGTATTAAATTGTTAATTATCGCTTGTCCCGTGCCTCGGAGAGCACGTTAAGCCGTCGGTCCCGGTTGTCATGAAGATCTTTGACAGTCGTTACAGGGCGTCAGTACCTTCTAAATAAACTGACACTAGTCTAAACCATGGAATATCACTATCCCTTCGGGTTGCGGAGGTCAGACAGGCAGTCGCTCTGTGGAAAAGCTAATATTCAGCCAAATCCGGTTAGACTAGAAAGCGGACCCCAGATTGAAACTGGGATAACGCTAAGAGGATGATGATGATGCTCAGACTGTGTCTCTTACATTTTCAAGCCTGCACATGAAGCTGAAGTAGAGTAAAAATAAATATTTATTTGAAAATAGAACTGCTGAATCTCTGGGTATAAAATCTAGTCAGTTATTTTGTATATTGTGAGAGTGTGAGTGGCCAAGTCTTAGTTTAAATGCCTATCTGCTACAAAATTAGATAATTGTTCTAACGTTATCCCTGTTGCATCCAAGAGATTCGCCTTGAAACTAGTGATCCCCTTTTAGTCTAATCGAATTTGACTCAGATACCTCCGCAACTCAAAGGAATATATATGCCATATTCTATAGCTTAGGCTAGAGTCAGTATTTCAAGGGCACATGTTCCTTACAACGCATGTCAAAAATCTCCTCCTCCGAGACCTTCAGCTTAACATGTTCTGCGAGGCATGGGGCAATATTATAGACTCACGCCTGTATCCACGAAGGGGTAGGCAGAGGTGTAATATTACACTCACATTTCGCCATGAATTGTTAGGTCCCACGTAATAGGAGGCAAGCCTATTGCCGTTACCGGACACTTTACCAGACTCCGTCCTGCTACTGAGAATTCGGAAAAACCCGGTAACTCTTTTTCCCGACCCGGGAATCGAACTCGGGACCTCCGATTAGCAGTCGCATACGCTGTCCACTGGACCACAGAGGCAGTCCAAATTAGGGCAATATTATTAAAAATATTTGATTTTATATTACATAGAAACTACTTATTAAAATAAATACTTATCTAGTTACGGAAAACTGTCACTACTGTTTACGATAAAGAATTAGGTAAGTACATGTGGGTTTTTCAGAAGCTAAAAATAAATACCTACTAGACATATCAGAAATATAATCCAGATAATCTCTTTTTCCTGTGATTCGTTATATTTATGTCATAATAAAAGAATGATTATAGTAACTAACAACTAATCATTTCCTCTGAGGTTCTTTTTTTATGTTAATAGGCGGCAAACGAGCAGACGGATTGCCTGATGGTAAGCAATTACCACCGCCCATTAACACAAGCAAACCACAGGAGTCACAAGTGCGTTGCCGCCCCTTGGGGTTGGGAAAAGGGATAGGATGAGGAGTGGGATGAGGGAGAAGGAATAGGGGATAGGGCCTCCGGCACTCTTACTCACCGAACGAAACGCAACAGTTTAGGTACTGTTACTTTACGTCGATTTTCTGTGAGAGGGTAGTACTTCCCCGTCGAGCCGGCCCATTCATGCTGAAGTCAGCGAGGCTCTACTACCTTCGGTTCTGTAAGTATCGCGACACATATGAGTAACCTACCGCGCGGAACATTCGCTGAATACGCTAGTAGTGTTTCATCTATGACAAGCGGAGAGCGGCAACTATGTCGAGTTCGGCTCGCTCGTCCTTTCGTTGAGCGTCACATCGCAAGGAACATAAAGCGACCGAATGTTAGCCGTCACCGCCACTTGATGCTGATTGGTAGGCGTGTTTGTTAAATGCCGACTGAATACTACGACCGATAGTTCAGTGACGCAAGGTTCGGCGCCGCTTTTTCAGCAAATGTGTCGCTACCCTAAAGAGTTTGTATTATATATTCCAGTAAAGAACATAATTCCTTAATATTTAACAAAAGCGTGCCAGCATAATTACGGCTAAGAGAAAAAATAATAATCCTTTTACGCCACCATATTCTGCAAAGCATCCGTGTGGTGAAAGATTTAGAATAAAAAATGTCACTACACGATTTCATTCTGTTGGTATCGTAAGAGGCAAATGAAAGTACGCGAAGCAAATTGTATATTTGTTAAGAGACGGAAAACTCGATATGAAACCATGTACCATCCAATGTGGTCAGTGTACTTAGTATAGTAGGCCAAATACTCTTATTGACGCATAGTGCTGCTGCGAAGAAAATTAAAATAAGGTTAAATGCAGCAGTGGACTGCGGATAGCTGTAGAGAGAATATTTTATGTAATTTATGAAAAATTAGATGATTAGTAATTTTATAATTAATAAATTTATAATTGGAAATCAGAAAATGTTTTTCCTAACATTTTTCATCCTAACAATCACAATTCCTAACTACTCTGTCTCTAATGTTGATAATTCCGAAGCATTTAACTTCATAATGTCAGTAGCAATAAACATCTATTATACTTTTATTTGTTTTCCTACATTTTCTCAATATAATCATCTTTTACACTATTTATTCAAAGTCATATCTTTTTTGTTTATATTTATTTTTATTCATAAATCAGTAGGTATTATATACCTACATAAATATTGCTTAACATTTTTTTCACATACTTAACATGTATAACATATAAGAATCGGTCCTATTCATAATTATTGGTTTAGGTTAGGTTAGAACTGTGACCAACAACGCACGAGCCAAGCGAGCGAAGCGAGCGTGCCGCGGCAGCGGCCGGCGAAGTGCCAGAACCGAATCGGTCCTATAATTATTGGTTTAGGTACGGTTAAAACTGCGGTATAAACTCCCAGGCCATAAACATAACCGTAAATGAGTTGTGTTTTATGAATTTCGGTTCGGGGTAGAAAAATTTTGCTAAGAGTGTTATTTTTGCAAATCGTGTATTTTCTCGATTCTATCGTATAAAACACCTAAATATAAGGCTAAAAGTGTCTTGATGTTTTCTGTCTCCGACTAACCGTTTGTCGTAAAAACGTTGTGGAAGGGATCCATAGGTTATGTTAGAACTGTGACCCTACGCGCGAGCCGAGTGAGCAAAGCGAACGGTGCCGCGGCAGCGGCCGGCGAAGTGCCAGAACCGAATCGGTCCTATAATTATTGGTTTAGGTACGGTTAAAACTGCGGTATAAACTCCCAGGCCATAAACATAACCGTAAATGAGTTGTGTTTTATGAATTTCGGTTCGGGGTAGAAAAATTTTGCTAAGAGTGTTATTTTTGCAAATCGTGTATTTTCTCGATTCTATCGTATAAAACACCTAAATATAAGGCTAAAAGTGTCTTGATGTTTTCTGTCTCCGACTAACCGTTTGTCGTAAAAACGTTGTGGAAGGGATCCATAGGTTATGTTAGAACTGTGACCCTACGCGCGAGCCGAGTGAGCAAAGCGAACGGTGCCGCGGCAGCGGCCGGCGAAGTGCCAGAACCGAATCGGTCCTATAATTATTGGTTTAGGTACGGTTAAAACTGCGGTATAAACTCCCAGGCCATAAACATAACCGTAAATGAGTTGTGTTTTATGAATTTCGGTTCGGGGTAGAAAAATTTTGCTAAGAGTGTTATTTTTGCAAATCGTGTATTTTCTCGATTCTATCGTATAAAACACCTAAATATAAGGCTAAAAGTGTCTTGATGTTTTCTGTCTCCGACTAACCGTTTGTCGTAAAAACGTTGTGGAAGGGATCCATAGGTTATGTTAGAACTGTGACCCTACGCGCGAGCCGAGTGAGCAAAGCGAACGGTGCCGCGGCAGCGGCCGGCGAAGTGCCAGAACCGAATCGGTCCTATAATTATTGGTTTAGGTACGGTTAAAACTGCGGTATAAACTCCCAGGCCATAAACATAACCGTAAATGAGTTGTGTTTTATGAATTTCGGTTCGGGGTAGAAAAATTTTGCTAAGAGTGTTATTTTTGCAAATCGTGTATTTTCTCGATTCTATCGTATAAAACACCTAAATATAAGGCTAAAAGTGTCTTGATGTTTTCTGTCTCCGACTAACCGTTTGTCGTAAAAACGTTGTGGAAGGGATCCATAGGTTATGTTAGAACTGTGACCCTACGCGCGAGCAGGGTGAGCAAAGCGAACGGTGCCGCGGCAGCGGCCGGCGGGCGGTGAGCGCTACCTCGAAATCGGACGCGTAATTTTTTTAAGTATTTTTTTCATAATGCCCCAAGACTCTGACCTGAATTAAATCAGTGAAACGACCCTTAATAATTCTAAACAGTTGGTTTTTTAGACATAATTAAGTATCTCAGATGTTTCTCTCTGAATATGAGTGAAAATATTATGGTAGGTAATTATGTTTAGGGATAAAAGCGTTATTATAAAAAAACAGTAGGAGTTAAAATATATTTACATTAATGATATTATTAATTACAATTTTCGGAAACATGAGTGTTATGAACATCGCCGGTTGCACTACAAATAGTAGGAGTGAAAACTTTAGGATGAAAAATTTTAGGAAGAGTGATCATTCGGATTACAAATCATTAGGAACAACAATTTCGGGTAAAGAACTTTAGGTGAGCCAATATGGACCCAATTTATTCAACGTTTATGAGATCGTTACGCAGTTACTATGCCGACTCTAGACTATAAATACTCAAGTAGGTACTACACTCATATCTTACAAATAAACCCAATCATTGACGGTCAATCATACAAACAGGAAATCAAAAAGAAAAGTCATTCTGAAAACATCGCACGATAAAAATAAAAGAATAACTAAAACAGTAGCGAACAGTGGGCAAAATCAAGCACAAACATTAGACCGGCATTCGAAAACAATCAAAAGAAAATCACCAAACATAGATAAACGTTTAAAAGTCAATCATTCATCCGATAACAAAGTAATGAGTACTTATTGAAAACAAACTTATCTTGATGAGACAGTTGAAGCGGCGGCACACCATTAATAATACCGTATAAATAATAACATCATTACGTTAAAGTCGGACCACCCAAAATCATCACCTTCACAATATGTACATTATTATGTATCGTATCGTAAACTACGGAGATAAGAGAAAATTAAGGGAAATGCGAGACGAAAAATTAAGAGAAATCGCCGTCGGTACGCAGTAATTGTGGAACCGTGGTGTCGGCAATTTGCATACGATATGAGGCGCTAATGGATGTAACATACGATTTTTTACTCAATATTCCTGCATGAACATGCACAATCGTTATTAGCATAGATAAAGCCAAAGAGAAAAATTAGACGTTCCATATCAAACAAGTTTTTAAACGGTTACCTCATTTGTAGTCAAAGAGATTACTCTTTAGATGAAATGCGATAGTAAATTGTACTGGGATTTTAAAGATAAGCTTCGGAGCTTTTCGATTTCAATATTCTTTGACCTCACTAGGAATACGGCTAAGTATTAGAGTGCTATGTTACTCAAAGAAAGCATATGAATATGCTACGCAATGTTGATGAATATTTTGATTATCTATACTTATAATAAAACTGTAGAGAGGTCAATTCTGTACATTGAATATATATTGAAAATTAATATTGGAGGATGAATGGTGATCGATACTGATGCCAAAAATGCAATCAGTAAATTTTTTGTCTGTCTGTCTGTCTGTCTGTCTGTCTGTCTGTCTGTCTGTATGTGCACGCATGGGTCAAAAACTACTGAATGGATTTTAACCAAACTTGGTACGATTGTAGTCCATACTCCTGGGCAGGTTATAGGCTATATAACATAACGCTAAGACACATAGGAGCTGAGCAGTGACGATAAATTTGAAGGAAGTCGGATGAAAATGCGCTTTCAAGCTCTTATCCTCGCATACGTTGATCGTACACCAAAAGTATGTATAACAAAGATGATGGTCTTTAAAAGATCTACAAAAAAATCCTCAATAGTATATATCTATCTTTTATAAATTAACCACAATAACGTCTTTAATCGTTAGGCATTTCTTCAAAGTGTATTAAATACATAAATATATTGTATTTCACATAGATATATCTTTACCAAACTCACATATTCAAAAAGTACACTTCAATATCTATTTTACAAAAAAAAAGATATAGAAATCGGTTTATAAATACACAAGATATAGATGAAATAAAACTTCCAAATCTCGCCGCGCCAGTATGGGAACGGCTATACGGTTGATTTTTGTTTAACGCGCGAGACGGCCATCTATAAATCTAATAAATCTGTAAGTGATCGATGTCTGTATATGGAAGATATTCGGAAGAAATCTATTTTAAGGGGTCTATATTAAAGAAGAGACGCCAAAAATAAGTGCGTTTGTGCACGCTAATTTCAGAAACGGCTAATCGAATTGGAATGCGATTTTCACTGATGTATTGTGGTAAACCCCCCAACTTAACATTTAGTGTTTGTTTTATGCGAATCGGTTCATAAATAAAAAAGTTATGTCAAATGAAGCATTACGATACATTTGTTTGGTTAAAATTTGTTGTAAGTATAAAAGTAACTTTTTAATTGAATTGGTTGAAACTTAATATATTGTGATCAGACAAATGTAAAATTACGAGAGTCGAAAGATTATGAATAGGATATTTTCGAACATTTGGATCCTCCAATATAAATTGAGCTTAAATCTGTATGATTAATTATATTAAATAGGGTAACTTAGGCTGGACTTATTCGCACATGTATATGTAATTGTAAACAGCTCGCAGAGTAGCGAGTCATTTCATTTTACCGGATGGGGATAAACACTGGGATGACACTGTCTGAAGCAAGTATAAGTAAAAGTCCTCATCGATTACACCCTGGGTTTGAGATGCTGCATGGTTATGCATAAATATGAAGACAAATTGGCCGAGGTCATGTTTAGGTACCCACAACAATCTAATAAACCGTTGCTTGACAGTAGACATAATATGTAGTTATATAAATCCTAATTATCAATATGGCCTGCCCGAACCATCATTTGCTGGTGTACGTATGAAAAAAGATTACGCCATACACAAAATAAACTATTACCCATTAGAACTAGCCGAAAGCCTGCAAAATAATGTCTCGAGACTTACTGAAGAACAGCGTTTAATATAATAAAATTATGATCGTGTGTGTGGTAGCAAGGATAGTGATTTGGGAAAAATACAATTTGTACCTAGATGCTCCGGGTGGAACGGGAAGACTTCCTACATACATACATAGTTTCACGCCTATATCCCCGAAGAGGTAGGCAGAGGTACCTATATTGCTACACCCACTTTTCGCCAGATTTATTTGAGTCCCACGTAATAGGAGGCGAGCCTATTGCCGTACCGGGCACATTACCAGACTCCGTGCTGCTACTGAAAATTTCTTAACGGAAAAACCCAATAACACTTTGCCCGACACGGGGATCGAACCCGAGACCTCCCAATCCCACGCGCACATCTATGTCGCGAGACCAACGATGCAGTCTTCCTACTAAGGTGATTTCGGCAAAGCAACGAAGCTAAAGTAAGATTGCGCTTGCTGTTGCTTCATCGGGAACTATACCCGCTTATTTTTATGAATTTCACAATTTCTTCCCGGTTCTATGGGAATTTTGAGAAATCCTTGCATAGTACAAGCGGCTGGTCGCCAAGCAACATATATGTCATCTTAAAATTAAAAAAGAAAATATATTTTGTCTTCTTGCAACCAATAGTTTTGGCTGCACGTTGTCTATCAATCAATCAGTAACGCAATGATTTAATATTAATATACAGACAGGAAACAGCCACATTGTTGCAAGGATGAATAATTAAATCAAGAGCGAGTCGGACTCGCCCATGAAGGGCTCTGTGCTAGAAGTATACACTAAACATACCCATTATCTTCACCTAGCCATATACCACTATCACTTTTACACCGCTACGAATAACTTTGTTTTTCATACTGTTTGTATTAACGACCAAGTTATATTTGCGGTTTTTAAATATAAAAACTGCTGACCACATATCGTACAGACAAATTTTCGTTGGAAGTTTTTATTACGATCTACAGCATATCTTTTTTTTAGATTTGTCACTCTCTTACTTCAAAAATTTGAGGACGAATGGGCGGGGGAACGACACTTATTTAACCACTTTGGAAGCGTCTATCTTTCAAACAATTGACTTTGAGAAATTGATAATTTCAGGTACCCCAAAATTTTTTATTTTCAAAATATTTGTAAAAATATTTTCACGTCAGCTCCATGTATGGAGAGGACTCCTTAATTGTCATTCATTTTTATGTTTGTATAAAAGTCGGGCAGCGGCTCACAGAATACATCTTTCTAAAAATATTCTATGATGTAGTCTTAATGGTTTCGGTATAAGATGGCTGTGACATACGGAAGTACAGACAGACAAACAGATATGGTGAATCTATCAGGGTTCCGATTTTTGCCATTTTTGGATAAAGAATCCTAAAAAGTGTCTACAATGTTCAAAATCCCGATAGACTTGGACCACGCAGAGTTCTGTTTGTTATCTGTTGTATCTCTAAAAGCAGTGACAAGATTTAACGTTATTGTCATCTTATCATATGAGATTAATTTACTATGGCAAACCAAGAAGCTGTCTGATCTTTGTTAGGCTCTGTCTGTTATACCTCCATACAATATGAGACAAGAGCTGATGAAATTAGAGCCTGTCTAAATAGTTCATAATTATTATGGGATTGTATTATCGCTATACATTTGACATATTTAAATATGCGAGCATGATTATGAGGCAACGAACATGCACAGGAATTCTCTGATCTTTATTCGCGATTGCTAACTTCGCGGTGTAGACTCGCACGAACAAGTTAAAGTCATTTGAGCTATTTTCAGGACATCTACATCTACACTATTCAATATAGGTATTATATGCAACTTAAAACATTTTGGGTACCAATTCTGTAGCCTAATGAAAAGACAAATTCTGCGCGAACGGAGTCGCGGGCACAGCTAGTTTTTAATATTAATTAGAATTCATGTTATAATCGATTTTAAAATTTCGCGATTTGTATACATACAGTACAGTATATACATATATATGTACAGTACAGTACATACAATACAGTCTCTTCGCGAAAGGCAGCGATAGCCTAGTGGAGATACCAACGGACTGCCATGCAGATGGTATCAGGTTCGAATCCACGGCGCGCACCACTGACTTTTCGGAGTTATGTGAGTATTGAAATGTTAATTATCACTCGTCTCGTGCCTCGAAGAGCACGTTAAGCCGTCGGTCCCGACTGTCATGAAGATCTTTGACAGTCGTTATAGAGCGTCAATAGCACTAAAATAAACTGACACTCGTCTAAACCATGGAATATTGCTATCCCTTCGGGTTACGGAGGTCAGACAGGTAGTCGCTCCGTGGAAAAACTAATATGCCGCCAAATCCGGTTAGACTAGAAAGCGGACCCCAGGTTGAGACTGGGAAAACGCTAGGAGGATGATAACAATACAGTCTCTCCGCGACTACGCTCGGTGCAAGACGAGCGAAACGTCGGAAACAAATAGGTATTTATACCTTAAATAAGTTAAGTTAACGCGATTAAGTAAGATAATTATTTTGTAAGAATTCATGTTTCCATTAAACAGACAGCAAAATACTGGATTAGTTGAAAAAGGTTGTGTACCAAAATTAGAAAAGCCTTATATTGCTATTTCAACAGAGACGCTTATATTGTGTGACATCCCATATTTCTATCTTCAAATTTATATCTACGGCTGCCTCATAAAAATTTAGTTCTGCAGGCAGATAGAATATTCGCCTATTATTAATTTATAATGGCTTTTACTTTTAGAATCGTTGTTGATCAGTCTGAATGAACGTCTATAAATTTTTACTTCAGTCAGTCTTAGGCAAAAAAATTAGGAATAGAAAAAAAAATATCATTCATAATGCAAATCCTTAAAACGGAATATGTAAATGAAAATATCACAAACATTTTCTTCTTAAATGAATCAGTCACATGCTTTCTGAATGAAATTGCTTCGTAAGCAATAATCGCATTTAATTAGGTATTGATACCTACGACAGTTCTTGTTTTTAGTTTTGATTTTATTAATCAAAATGATAAAATTAAACACTTTTAATTTTGATTGTCGCGTGATAATTGTAAAATATGACTGGCAGACCTGAAGCTGGTGCAATAACACATTATTCTTGTCATTAATTATTTTATTACCGGATTAAGTAGCATAATGTTGCAAAATAATTAAAAGATTACAGTATGTTCGCATTCCTCTGTGAAGTTAAAAGGTTGTATGCAAAATTCAGAGTTTTTAAAGTGTCTAGTCTGCGTAATTTTATAATCTATGTAGTTAACTGTACTTAAATCGCGCTACTAAAATATGCACCGACAGTTTCGGTAGGCGTTCCGTCATGTAATGAGCATATTTAACGGACATTATTTATAAATAATTTATTGTTCGAATCTTAAGGGGAATACTATCGATTCGATCGTATCATGATATAAGTTCAATTTTTATTCCAGCTACTTCAAAACACCTTTTAAGGCTGCTTCAAATATAAACAGTATACATTTTACCCGAGCATTTTTTATACTAATTGCCTATTATAAGACTATAACTATACTTGTAATAGTCTTAATTCCTGTGTGCATCGATGTTATGTAATCAGTACATAATTAGCTTTAACCTACTTAAACATTACTACCACTTGTTCACTTGGTAGTTTAAATGTCTGATGATTTTCAAAGATAGACTTTGCTGCACTTGCGAAAAATACAGCAGGCTTTGACCAAACGTAACGGATTACCCATAGATGTTTTCTTGCACGAGTAGTGGCTTTTATCGAAGATCTATTTATGTTTAAGTTCTAAGAGTATCCTTCTATTATTATAAACGCCAAAGTTAATGAGGATGGATGGATGGATGTTTGTTATCTCTCAAAAACTATGGAACGGATTTCGAGGAAACTTTTCAGTAATATTGCTTGTACATCAAAATAACATATGAACTACTTTTGTGCCGATAACCAACAGCCGTGGGCAAAAGTAAGAGGCAATATAAATACAATCATCATCATCAGCCTTTAACAGTCCACTGCTGGACTAGGCCTCTTCTTTGAAAGGATAAATTGGCCTACTATACCACGCTGGCCAAACGGGTTGGTATAGGGTTTGAATCTAGTTTTCCTTCTCTTACAGTGCTGTTCTCTGTATAATATGCTCCCACTGTCGGCTTTTACGACATCCATGGGATGATATGGGGTGGTGACATTCCGTATTCTTAATCCGTCACCACACGGACGAATACGACGGACGGACGAAAATACAATAATAGTAAGCAAACTCAAAAGAACATCTGGCATGATTGCTAGTTGAATATAAGCCATAAAAGCTATCCATGGCTTCAAAGAAGTTTATAAAACTGCTACCGATTGTATCAACTTCCACGAAAAAATATTAATAGTTCTATTCTGAGATGAAAACCGCATGCATAATGTTCATATTTGAATGTCATTGATATTGCCCGGTAGCGCTATGATATCGTGTTTCTATGCGATTTCCGTAACCACAGCTCCTGGTGTTGAATGTAATCGATCACCTAAACTTAGATGCATTTCATTTATTTGACTTAGGCTCTATAATTCTAAAGATAAAAAAAACAAGAAGACCTGGACGAATAATAGTACTCGTCAAAATCTGGAGGACTGCGAATAGGAAATCCCATGCGGAGTTCTACTGGACTTTGCAGACTATCTATATCCTAGGGACCTAGTACAATTCACATACTGAATATGAGATCCGGAACTAAGCAAAGCTTGAACCTGTAACGACAATTAGATAACTTAGCTTCATATTCTTGAATACAATACATAATATTGAACTTAACTTCATACATAAACATAGTACAACTTCACGCCTTTTATCCCCGAAGGGGTAGGCAGAGGTGTATTACAATTACACACCCACTTTTCGCCAGTTATGTTTCGGTCTCAATGTAATAGGGGGCGAGCCTATTGCCATCTACCGGGCACATTATTAAGCGAGCGATAATTAACATTGCTTTTTTAATACACACATAACTTCGAAATGTCCCAGATGTGTGCCCGGGGTACCTGGGGATGGAACCCGAGACCATCGTCTCGGCAGTCCGTTACGTACACCACTGGGCTATCGCTGCTTAGTCTTATAACAAGTAATCGTGCTCATCACACAAAGATTTGTGCTGGCTGGAAATCAAACCCACGACTTCTGGTTTAACAGTCGTTACCAAGCGGGTTTACCAGCCATGAGGGTAGTCCAATAGGCTAGCCTCGGTTATCGCAACTATCTATTAAACTTCTGCTGTAGAAGTTTTAAGTTTTTTTATGATAATTGTTTCAAAATCTCTTAGTAATATCTTTACTGAGTAGGGTTGTTTCCAACTAGTCAAATCAAGCACTTTTAATTAAATGTCAATAACGACCTTTGCCAAGGGTTTTGTATGAAATATGACGTAGTGACTTCATAGTGTTTTGCTGTCAAGTAGAATACTTATTATCAATAAATTGACGATAAAAAATGTTAAATAAAGTTTTAACATTAATTGATGAATGAAACTACTATTATTTTGAAATGTTTCAATAGATAAAAAAACTTGTATAATTTATTTAACTTGCAGGAAACTTCCCTATTCTCAAGTTTTCTTTTTCACTAAAAGACAACGCCCGCACAGTGAATGATTCCTGTGGCAAGACTTTATAAACATTCAATCGTTGAACACAAAATACTCGAAACAACAATTTGTGGATCACGCGAAGTTTTGTCTCGTTTGGGGATCGAACCTTTAAAATAAATAAATTTAGGATGACAGCCGGGCTTGTTACACACATGTTACATATAACGCGATCTTGATGAATCATCCCTAAGGTCAACTTACCAAACAAATTGTATAACGAACAACCTGTAATTTAATTATTAATTATTTATAAGCCCAGTTCCACACGCAACGTATGCGTGTAGACTACGTGTGTTCTGGCCTTAAACTGCATATTTGAACATGTTTGAACATTGTTAATGTTTACTCCTAAGGTTTTTAACGTTTATAAACGTTGTACACTATGCCTAAACATTATTTTCGACGCTCATTCGCATTGAGCGCTTTGAAACCGCATTTTTTAAGTAAGTACGCGTAAATTCGTATATGGATATCTTTGATTAAAATGGTAATTAAATACACATAAAAAAGTAATACTGTGTGACCCTTTCTGAGTGTAACAGTTCTTTCATTCCATTGGTGTGGTTACCTGATCAACTTTTAATACGCAATAAAGGACTTAATTTGCAGTAAGACGACAACCACACTTGGCGGTGTTGGAATTTGGCCTAACCCTTGTCACACTGAGAAGAGGCTCATGCTCAGCAATAGAGCTGTTTATATACAGAGCTGATAGTAAAAACGATTCGTTATGGATGATCTGCAGATCGTCCATAATGTATCATCATCATTGTTTAAATACTATGCTGAATAAATGGCCTAAACGGTGGAATAGAAATGCTGCTGTCGGGATCAAGGATATTTGACATATCTAACTTTATGCGGCGCCATGTCACCTGACAAAGACGATAGCTTACAAAAAACAAGAACTAGAAACATTGCTCAGTAACGCAACGTGAAGTGTATTAGTCTCTATGAGGATGGAAATATTTCAGTAGTCTTACAATATAAGCTGAAATAGGTACAAAACATATACAAAATATATATATATATATATACATTGTAATAATTAAATATTAAAGATAAAAGCTAAATCTAAAACAAATCTACAATAAAGAAAAAAAAAGAACAAAAGAAAATAGAAGGAATAAGAAAAGAAAAATACAATAATATATATGCTATACTGCGTCCAAGAACTCCTCCGCAACGCTGTCTACTGGTAGGGTGCCCAGAAGACTGGCAGCATTGCCACGCTGGATGGCAATGCTTATTCTCTCTGCGAAAAATAGGCCAGCCTTCTGGTCACGGGAAGCATCGATCAGCCTTTTTGCTATTTCTCTGTATAGAGCACGAGCAATATGGGCGTGTCTGGAAATACGCCCTGCACTTCTGCTGCACGATAGACCATGGTGGCCAAGGCTGTCGACGGCTTCCCCACAGTTGCAACGATGCGGAGAACCACAAACAGCACCCAAGCGAAGGTACGAAGCGATGCGGAATGTAGTATCGTCCAACATAGTTCCTATATTGGACGATACTATACTGGAACTACACTACTATGGAAGCGCTTGAAGCCATAGCCCCGATTCCCACTCTCCCACAACCAACAAACGGGCGCGCTCTGCAACACCAGAAGCAGTAGTTAATAAATTATCTCTAATCTTGCTGCAGAGCAGCCCGTCTCATTGTCTCTGAGAGAAAAGATTTCGGGGCAAGTCAGAGTTCGGACAAGCCATTTTCCAAGCGTTTATGGCATCAGTCTTACATGGCACCACGGAATTAACCAGTGTGGGTTCTAGAATTTTCGTGGTCAATTCCTCAGTGCCATGGACCGAGGACAAAAACGCTGGCAAACTGACATCAGTAATTTTGCGAACGCCGAGGCCGCCCAAAAGAACTGGTAAAGTTGCTTGAAGCCATACTTGGTTCATGTTAAGATTTAGAATTTTGCTCAGTGTTTCGAATCACATTATCTATGGGTTCCAAAAGAGATGAATTTTGCCAAAAGGGAGATGAACGCAGAAAATGTGTGAATTTTGGAGTGAAGAGGCAATGCCGAATAATTGTGTAAGCCGAATGTAAATTGATTTTGCATAGCCGTTCTGAAGATTCACAGAAATTTTGAATTTTCTCATTTACAAAAGTTTCAAAAGCTTCTTCAAAAATGGGGGACCCGAGAAGGCGGAAGGAAGATTTATTGATTACTTTTATATTTGGCGTCAAAGAATTAAATTTTGAAAGTACCGAAAAGTGTTCTTATGAGTCATTTATGAAAATTTCACATTTATTGGAATTTAGTTCTAAACCGATATGGCCAAACTGATTTTTTTTAAATTCTAAATCTAGTAGAACCGTGGCTACATAGCCTCCAAGAGTCCCATCGTCCAAATACCAGATGTTTAATTTCGAATTTATTTGTTTTATAATGGGATGAATGGCTAAACTAAAAATGACTGGCCCGAGAGGGTCACCTTGCTGACACCCAACTGCAGATTCTAATAAATTTTCCTTATAAATTAATTTGGATGGATGCCTATAGCATTGCCAAAGATATTTAAAAATTTTGGGTGTTTCTAATTTGGCTTGTGACAGCGAGGTGTCCCTATTCACTGAGTTGAATGCATTCTTCAAATCAATCTTTAAAATGACCTCACTTTCACCGCAGCCGAGGAACGTAGACAGCGCATGTATGGCAGCCTCACAGCCTCTTTTTGAACCAAAGCCCAGTTGGATTGGCTGAAAATTATGGGCCAGGGTGGCGCTGTAATATTTGCATACGTCTGTAAGTACATCCTACGGCAATGTGTTGGATGTAACCATCTTTCTTGCGCAGGGCGCACAAGTTGGCCCCATATAATACGTCAATGACATCTGTGACCACATTGCCGGAGAGCATAAGATTCATTAAAGCCGTTAATTCCCTCAAAAGTGCATCACCGGCGTCCCCAGCACTTGTACATACGAGGTCTTTCAGGTGTTGAGGAGTCAAGCCGTCAGTGCCGCCAGCAGATCCACTTTGGAAGGAACATACGGCTTCAAGTACGTCCTTGGCTGAAGCATTAAGACAATCAGAACTTTCGTCCGGCATGTCAGGGAAAGAGAGGTCATTAGCTGGCGCTGGGTGCTTGCTCTGCAAACCTGCAAGTGTGTCTGCAGAGCAAGGCGCCACCACATAAAGATAAAAGATAAAAAGATAAAGATTTATTTATTCTGGCTCACACATAAAATACATAAATATGAACATAAAAGGAAACAATTTATATAAAGTAGATAAATATAAAATTAAGAAAAGAAATATAAATCAAAAAAAACTTTCAAGTCAAGAAAACAATAAAAAACATAAAGAAATACATAACAAAACAAAATAAAGACAGAAGACAGAAGTAAGTTATTGCGTGCAGCCAAAAATGGACCTGGTTCGGCATAAGCTAGGCGAAAGCCCGGCACCGATTTTCAACCAGGCCCTCCGGTGAGTCACGCATGTGATACCAGTAAAAGATAGCCAAGATAGGTATACATATTACATTAAAAACATAAACATCACAAGCAGAACCAAATAAACTAAAAATAAATAAGTACATATGATACGTATTTAGATAAAGTAGTATATATACAATATACCTAAATATTAACTAATACATATAGTCATAAAAGTGTTAAATAGTATATTTACATAAATACATAATATGTACATTAAAAGTGCTGTGCGATGTACTAGCGGCTCGCGCGCCGTGATCTTTCGGCGCCAGAAAGGCGGGGCGGCGGGGCGGTACATCGCTACTAAACAATAACCTAGACGCTCCCCGAATGTCACCTTCCCTTAGTTTTGATTCTACACATTGATAAATTGTTTTATTAAATCTACTGGTGGTAAATTTTGGGTCAAAATTCGTGTCAGAATGACTACATTTTTCCTTAATTTGGCTTGTCAAAGATTTTTGTGTTATTCGATTGCTCTCTACGTGTAAAATCCTGTAAGGAAAGGTAAGCAACTGTTCCCAGGCTGTTTTGGAGTTGTCACGGATGACGAGACCAATACAATCAGCCAAACTCTGAGCGACTGCTGGTCTCGCGCCACGTGGAACTCGCTTTAATACAGGAATGGAATTTTTTAAAGAACCTAGATGCTGCCAAAATGGTATTTGGGAAGAACTAGAAAGTGGAATAGTATCAGGGCCAGGGAGTACATTTTGGTTTTTGTGCACTTTACCAAAATGTACTCTCAAGCCCCGCTCACCTTTAAAAAACCGAGCCTGGGAACAAGCTGGGCAGCGCACCAGGTTAGTCAGCGATGTGGCAGATTGATTTGTGGCACTTCCTTCCGCATCACTAATGCCGTCACTTGTTGATTGCATATATACTTATTTATATATGTTTCGAAGATATTATAAAACCTTTATAATAATATAACACAATTTATAGTTTGTTTTGGCGTGTTTATATTTTGGTGACAGGCCGTCGCCAAAGGGCTGGCGTCGTGTTCCGTCACTGTTTTTCTATTACTTTAAAATTGTCTATTATAAAATCCTGAGCCACATGTGGTTCATGGGACTGGGAATGGGTTAATATATAAAATCCTTGCGTTACTGACTGACTGACAGACACGCTACAGCCGAAACTATTGGGCGCAGGAAGCTGAAATTTGGCATGTATGTTTCTTGGGGACCGTAGGGGTGCACTAAGAAGGGATTTTCCGAAATTCCCACGGGATCGACCTAAAAAAAATGCAGGCGTAGCTGCTGGCGTCCTCTAGTGTATTATAAAAACACACAAAAAGCAGTCTTGCACAGTTTAGGATTTTACGTCTTCACCCGCATTCTTGGTTACAGAAATGTATTGTTGGTATATGGGTTAGGTATTATGCTGTAGTATTGTTGGTATCCTTTTTATAATTTATTCGCATGAATTTCTTCGAAAATCGCTCGACATTTTTTATTCTTATTGTGTCTTTTTTTGGTAGATCTGCAACTTATTGTACCTAATTTGTGATATGCTGTAAAAAATTATAATTTTCTTGACAAAGGCGCCGCAAGTTTTCACTTATCTAATATTTTTAAAATAATTATTATAAATTTTGAATATTAAATTTACTTGTTGACAGTTACGTTCCGTTATTTTGATTTTACTCAATATATATAGCTAAAATGGGAAAGGCAAATATTTAAAGGAGTATTGGTTCATGTTACTATAACATACGTGTGTGTAGTATTGTTAACTAAAATGTAAAGCAAATTTTGGGTATGTTAAAATTTACTTGGTTTGCGTAAACCAGAATTAATAAGTATTTACTTTTACGTGCGCAAAACTTCGGCAGTCGGTGTTTGAATTTCAAACAGTAATTTTTATTTATAGTACTATGCGTTAAACTGACATGATTGACTTAGGCTACTTCAAATCCCATAGATTCTCATCGCGTGTGATGTGACGACACAGTTCATAGTAAGTTACCTTACATCAGTCTTACATCCTTTTGGTGTTTATTTGGTCATAGAAACTCCCACTTCTGTTTGTTGACAAATCGTGAGTACATGATTACTAACTAATTAAAGTGCACACAGTGGCTGTTAGGTTTCTCGTTATATGAACAAAGGTTAAAAATACGGATGTGGGTATATTGTAATACGTAAAACGTCGTAGTAAAGCGTAATGTGTATTACGCAGCCAAATTATATTATATGAATATCTGTATCATTATGTTAAAAAAATTCAGCCGAGTATACTACTCATCATAGTTCGAAATTTTCTTATGCAAACTCAAAGTGGCTAAAATATGTCTTAAAATAGAAGAAGTCTTACAATCGGCTAATCTAAGATCCTTCTCTTTCTCTCTCTTGCTGAAGGTACAATATTATTTTTAGTCTGGATTTTGCGAACTTTATTGGCCGTAGGAATAGATTACAAGAATTCTTACCTACGATACTTTGTAGAATAGAGGAGACGTACACAAACATGAATTTTAAATCCAAAGGTGCCTATGTTTCTGCTTTTGAAAGAAATAGAATCAATATCATTCCAATGTTCTGAATGCAACCGAGACTCGGGCATGGTCCGGTGTCATCATTTCCAAGGGTACAGACTCGTTATAATGAGAAGTATACGTGGTACGAGGTAAGCCATAATTAACCATTTACTAAGCACATAATTTCGAAAATCTACATTAAATCCGTTTAAAGCTTTAGTTCTGAAAACATAATCTAATGACTAGGTATTTTATGTACTTATAATATACAGGTTTCTATTGGTATAAACAGAAAGCGAAAAATCGAACTTAAACATAATACGAGCAAGCTATTATTTTAATTCATTTTTATAGTCGTTTTTATATGTTTATAGCCTGGTATCAAATGTATTCCTTGAGTGGAGATGATTTATAATGTGTCATTATTATTGTAGGCGGACTTAAATATTGTAAATTGACACCATTATTTTAAAATTATCACCATAGATAAACCACAGAATCGGCACCTTCGCAAAAATGATGCCTGCCTATACATTTGTTAGCCAAAATGGTAATACCTTTGAAATAAAGATAATTGTAGAGGTAGAGCATTTGAAATGCCTACGATTCAACACAATAATATTAGGTGTAACTAGAAATTGCATTGCAACTTAGTCCCCTGCTAAATGTATACTTTGATTAACTCCTCTTTACCAAACATCAAAACCATTGATATCGCTATCCCTTTGGATTGCGAAGGTTGGACGACTGTGGATAATATACAGCATATATTAAGTTCGCCATATTTATGACAGAAGCGACCATGGGCGAGGCGACACATATCTGGGTAGAACAAAAAGCGGGGAGGTTTTGGCTACAACCGGGATAACGCTAGGTCCATAGATTATACAGATATACTGGTAGATGATGGTCTTCAAGACAGCCAAGTGTTTTCTCTTTTTTCAGCCAGTTGCAGTCAGCTTGGCTACACACATCATTTCTGTAAGCCAAAGGAAACCAGTCAATGGGTAATCAACTTAAAACTACTTGTACAAAAGGTCTCTAAAATGGTCACACTGTATTGACATAACCTGTAGACAATAGTAGTCTTTAACAGGTAGTAGAGCCTTGCTGATTTCAGCATGAATGGGCCGGCTCGACCGGGGAAGTACTACCCTCTCACAGAAAATCGACGTAAAGTAACAGTACCTAAACTGTTGCGTTTCGTTCGGTGAGTGAGAGTGCCGGAGGCCCTGTCCTCTATTCCTTCTTCCTTATCCCACTTCTCATCCTATCCCTTTTCCCAATCCCAAGGCGCGGCAACGCACTTGTGACTCCTTTGGTGTTGCTTGTGTCCATGGGCGGCGGTAATTGCTTACCATCAGGCAATCCGTCTGCTCGTTTGCCGCCTAGTACTATAAAAAAAGTCAACCAAACCATAATGTCACTTCAGTACATTTTATTGGCGCCTCTACATAAATATGGCGAACTTAGATTGTTATCTTGTCTAGACCCCTGTTGTTTTTGGTTTTATTGTGTGAATATGCGTCGTTTCGATGTCCGAACAAATTACGATTATTAGTTCCAATAATGTTGGCATTGTCAAATTAGTAAACGTTTCTGCTAATGTTTTAATTAATCAAGACTTAATATGGCCTGAACATAATAATTATATATTGCCTAATTTAAAATCGAATATTGCCTTAATATATAGTCTGTGTATGTAATATAGAATAGTGAGTACCTACATGGCACAGTTTTATAGGTCTCACCACAGAGTACCTTTGGGTCTCACCATACCATACAGTTCCGACACTCGACAGTGTCGGAACTGTCTCAAGAAAAAAATACTAATATAATAATCTCTGATTAACTTTTGAGAGAGACTGGCTTTTGAGATACTTTATCCGAAATACGAAAGTTATTAGCACTGCCAAAAAGGCTATACGTCATGGTTAAATTTATTTTGTACGTGTGTATTTCACTTAAGTGAAACAGAAAACAACTTAGAATAGAATTATAAACGATGAAGCGATTTTGTTAAAGAAGTGTGTTTTTTAGGCTGGGTACCCGGGTGATTTAGATTTATAAATTATAGTTATAGAATAAAACGTAGAGGGACAGTATGTAAGAAAATAAGAATGTTAATGTTCAACACTATCATTACCCCAGAGTAATCTGCTAGTCTCTGCACGTATTAGATAGGATTTAGTTGTTGTTCAAAGTGCTTCAATTCAGAACTAGATGCTACTACCAATAAATTGCCAGTATACACTGTCTAGGAGCTTCCGGGCATTGTGTCACATTCTAGGTATTCCCTACAATCTGAAGCAAATATACCTACGTGTCACAAGACCCACCACCAAGCCGAAGTCTACTCGTTGTGGACATCATGCCAAGTCATACTAACTAAAAATAATACCTGGGAAACGTTTTTATTTTTAAGTTTTCACATTTTGTAAACCGCAATTAAAAGCGCGCGCGTGCAATGCTCGAAATACCTACTTATCCATGGGGTCATAGGGCATCTAAAGAACACATTGGCGGAGAAAAAAATGAATATATAAATGCATCGATTTTGTACCTAATTAGAAAAATTCCATACTAACTTTGAGCCTCAATATCTCCTGAACCAGTAATTTCCCAGGCATGGTGCCGAAGTAAAAAATTTTCGTAGTGCTTGGTACAACATGGGATTTCAGTTTTCGTAAAGGGTCTTTTTACACCCTGTATACGTTCGTGGATGAAAATAAAGATTATATTCCTTACACTATCGCACATGAAAATTTCCAGTAGCCATTGCCTAGTACAGCGCTGAAATATTTTTTTATTTTATTATTACCAGTCTAATTTGTGTCCCACTGCTGGACAAAGACCTCCCCTTCCAACTTCCACCTGTCGCGATCACATGCGAGTCCGCCAATCCCTCCGATATGCGTCCAACTCATCCCGCCATCTCCTTCTGAAATATTTTTTTAACCAATATAATTTACTTAACTTTTTTTTGCAGATTTATAGATCATTGAAACAGAGTACGTATATATTTATAGAAACGTTGTAGTAAGTGTGGTGTGTGCTTCAAGTGGTCTTAGCCGTTAGGCACTAGCTCGAAGTTTGTGGGTTTAAATAAGTGATCCAGAAATTGTTATTGCAAGTCGAGGGTGGACGAGATAAATGGGTATATCTGGCGCAGGAGTACCTAGTCTTTTAAAAAAGTTGGAGAATTTACTAATATTTCGATTGGTTTTATATGCTGGTAGATCCATAATTATATATTGACGACCGGTTGGCGCCGCGGGAGTGTAAGCGACTGCTACGCCGAAGGTCGCGGGTTCGATTCCTGCTCAAGTCAAACATTTGTGTGCATGAACATGGATGTTTGTCTTGGTCTGGGTGTTTCTATGTATAATATGTATGTATTTACAAAAAAAATATACCTATATATGTATGTTTATCCATTATCTAGTACCCATAGTACAAGCTTCTGCTTAGTTTGGGACTAGATGGTGTTGTGTGAATGTAGTGGAATATTATTTCTCTCTTTATTCCACACATACAGACACACCTACTTATTATGTTGGTATGATGGTACATTTAATTTACTATACTACAAATAAAAATTGTTTAACAGTTACTTAGGTATACCTACCTACACGCACTTACCTACTGTAATTTTTGTTTTCATAGGATTGTCAAAATGTTAATCGTAGGATTCCTTCTGATGGCGTCATGGCAATACACAACGTCTGCAACATTTATTATCAAAATATGCCAGAATTATACCAGGAATCAACTTCATACAAGTTAAGGCTTATCTACTCAAGTTACGCGACAGTTACATGACTCTGGGAAGAGTTGTGCAGTCTAGACATAACAGGAACCGTCTAATATGGGCTGGAGACAAACACTATCATATTAAAGATACATATGATAGTGTATGTATGTACACATGTAATTCAACCTTGAAGCAAAACAATTCAAGGTATGTTTGAGGTTAAGTAAAATTTTGTTCGGTCTTAAATCAAGGAGTACCTATTAATGCCTATATTTAAGTAGGTAGGTAACTACATTATATTATTTGATTTGTAACATTACAACAGTTTGGTTTTAATTGTTAATTATCGCTTGTCCCGTGCCTCGGAGAGCACATTAAGCCGTCGGTCCCGGTTGTCATCAAGATCTTTGACAGTCGTTACTGAGAGTCAGTGCTCTCAAATAAACTGATACTGGTGTAAGTCTTGCGGAGATCAGACGGCAGTCGCTCTGTGGCAAAGTTGATATTTCTATCATGTCTGGTTAGACCAGTAAGCGGACCTCGGGCTCAAAGGCGTGCAAGCCTTGGATGTAACTGGGATCGTTATGGTTGCATCCAGGACGATGATGATTATGATGATGATATATTCGGCACTGAATTGTTAATTGCCGCTTGCGCCATACCTTGGAGAGCAGAAGTAACTGTCGGTCTATGACACTCTAGGCTGTCATGAAATATTTGATAGTTGTCGCGGTTCGCTCAAATACCCTTAAACGTATTTGTTTACAGAAATTAAGCAATTAAACCATGGAATACAATAATCGCTTAGGGTCGCCAAGGTCAGACGTCAGTTGCGATGTTCCAAAGCTAATCTTCTATTTAATCTTATTTAGGCCAAGAAAGCGGACCTCTGGCTACAAGACTGCGGGCTTGAACCCCAAAAGTTAAGGTTAGTAAGGTCTGTAACGTTACAATAATTCTTTCAATATGGATTACCTCTGAATTCTATCAGCGCACATAATTTTTTTAACGAATCTTGAATCGCGTACATCAGTGCATTTGTAACGGCAATCGAATCTTGTCGAGGTAGCTAAAGCCGTAGTAAGCCTAAAAGTCAATCATATGAAAAGCAGCGAGGATTTTATTTTATCAGTGTGCAATGCATACTGATATATGAAGAGATATAAGATGATAAGTACTTAGTGGGTAACCTTCACGAGCATAACTTATAAATCAGCCACTTTTCCTGTCTGGGCAGGCAGACCACTCGGCTACTGAATGTCGAAGTTTGAAATGTCGACGTATGTTAGTTCTAAAGTACAGGATCTCGATGTACGCCAGTTCGAAAGTTCACTGGAGCGAAGTATGCAAGGCCGACGTATCGTTCATATGAAAAAGTCTCGTTAACTCAAGGTTATATAACGTTCCTTGAGACCCTTTTTCCAAAAATAGGAGCCCTGAGAAGCAGGGCTCCGTCAAGCTAGTTTCTTAGTAGCGGAGTCCATGCAGACAATTAGATAATACTTACCACTTTCTCATGTAATCTAATTGAATACTTTCGTTTTGAATCATCAAAGATCATATCAGTATCAGAAATTGAATAGCCCACTTACTAATAGTATCATTTTTATCATTGTACTTGAAGTAACAATGTCGTACAGATCAATCAAATATTTATGAGATCAGTCTTACCCTTATTATGTTGTTACAAAATTACAATCAATGTGGTCTTGTTCGAGATTTAATCGTACAATTACCGCTTCCGTATCAAGCCGACATAAGGATATTTTATGTATACGTGCGGTTTTCACTTAGCTTTGACAGCGGGCCATACGTGATATCAATATTAAGCGAATCAACGGTTTTACAAATTGGTAAATGAAGTTTATGGCCACTTTCGTGTCGCGTGAGTGAGACAGATTGGTATAATTTATTATGCAACTGCTGTTTGGCGATATTATGGTTTGATTTAAAGTAAGAAATCACTACAGAATTTTCTGTCGGTGTCATTATTTTTTTTAATCATTGGGAACAACTTTGAAAAACAAATTCGACTTTGGATCTATGCAGTTTCGATAGAAAATTGAGTAGCATGTATGACGTTTCATCCATTTGTCGAGTTCTAATTTATTGTTTTCATGTAAAATGTTGCTCAATGTGGGCGCCTAGCTCAAACTATGCGATTGGCTGTTTAATGTTTAGCCCATTTAAACAGAAACGTCACCAAACAAGCTTCAATTTTTTTGCAAGCCTTCTTAACATATGTACTTAGCCCACAACTAAACCTAGCATAATCTATTTCTTATAGTCAAATATTAACCTTGCTATTGCAATCAGCGAGACTAAAACAATGGGAATACATTATTCATATTTGACACTGATTTTATCAAGGTGCTAATTTTGTTTTGTAACTACTAGAATACTATGCCAATCATTACCTACGTACGAATATTTTAAAATTCCTTAAAGACATCGCGTAGCTTGTTTGTGGAGGGGCTAGTTCATTGTTTAAGTATAAACTAGACGTCGCCAGCGGCTTCGCCCGCATCAATTATACATATAAACCTTGAATCATACTACCGATTAAAAAAACGCATTAAAATCCGTTGCGTAGTTTTTAAGATTTAAGCATACATAGGGACAGACAGACAGAAGACAAACTTTGTTTTATACTATGTAGTGATAAAGTATGTTACGAACACCATTATTTATTTTGAATTTTTGTATATAACACCGTCCTTTTTTAAGGTTGTGTAAAAATAGGAATGAAAAGCTAACAAAACCTAATACGATCGAATTGAAAACCAGCTGCTTTTCTCAATCTTATCGGTTCAAAATATTAATATTAATGAATCTTTTGGTTTGCCAAACCAATTTAGGCGTATTGAGTAATGTCTTACGCTAGGTACAATCAAACAAGTCGGCGGTGGACCAGTTTGAAAAAAAATCCCTTGGCTCGCTCATAGAGTCGAGGCACACTAGAAACTGGTTTTGTATACGAGTGTCAATGTGCTTGTAAAGTAGCACTGCAAGCGACGATGTTTTGCTGAGCGATTTTCGCCCTTATGGTGGTCTAGCGGGAAGTTGTTCGACTGTACCTATCTATTATATTATTATTGGTATAGTATATTGCAAGATTACACAAAAGTAAACAATTTTGGTACTTTTATGTCAATTAAATTAAGGCTTATAAAGTTTAAATTTTCGCATATGACAGACAATAACTATACGGGCAATCGACTGTCATATTTTTAAATAATTTGTAATTATATAAAATAAATAGGCTAGTTGACAAAAAAAAATTATAAGTCCGTCCTTTAGATTATTCAAAAATAAGCTATACGTATTTTTTATTTGTAAATTAAACCAAAAATGACCAAGATATAGCTCATTAAAGTTACGTATAACGTCACGCCGTGCTGCATTTTTAGCACTAGATGACGTCACACGTAACTTTAATGGGCTACATCTTTGTTATTTTTTATTTAATCGAAAAAAGAAAAAATACGTGTCCGTGTGTTTTTTTATAATCTAAAATACGGTTTAAATTAAATGTAATTATTTTGACCCTGGAAACTACCCTATTGAAGCTATTAGAACAGTAAAACATTTTTTTAAATAAATGTGTCAATTTCATCAATATCCATTATTTGAAGCTATACGAAATTGCTCAATAGTGATTAGCATAACCCAAAGATTGAAATTTTATTAGGATTTATGGTGGCCTGAGATTATTGACTAATAATAATAAACGATTATGCAATCTGGTCAGCCATTTCGCGTATGAAGAAATTGTTGTATGCGGTTACAAATACCAATGAGGATAGTGATACCATCGTGTTATCTACTTGGTGCTATTATTATAGTTTTTGCAGACTTCAAATGCAATAAGTTATGAAATACTTACCTAATATATTTACACTATCAATCAATCAATCAATCAGCTTATCGCAGTCCACTGCTGGACATAGGCCTCTCCCAACACGCGCCACAGTACACGGTCCTCAGCCTTCCGCATCCAGTCTGTCCCAGCCGCACTTTTCAGGTCGTCGGTTCACCTAGCCGGGGGCCGCCCTACCTTACGCTTACCGAGTCGTAGTCTCCACTCTAGGACACGCTTGCTCCATCGGCCATCAGTCCTGATACAAATATGGCCAGCCCACTGCCACTTGAGCTTACTAATTCTGTGGGCTATGTCGGTAATTTTGGTTCTTTGTCGGATAACTTCGTAGCGGATTTTTTATTGCCCGTTCCATAGTAGATACTTATACTATAATATAATAATATATAATATATCTACCACATTCACACAACACCATCTAGTCCCAAACTAAGCAGAGTTTGTACCTACTATGGGTACTAATGGATAAACATAAATATATACTTTTTTTTGTAAATACATACATATTATACATAGAAACACACAGACCAAGACAAACATCCATGTTCATGCACACAAATGTTTGACTTGAGCGGGAATCGAACCCGCGACCTTCAACGTAGCAGTCGCTTACACTCCCGCTACGCCAACCGGTCGTCAAACTATAGAACAACTCGTTTTGCTTCTTGAGTACGTAGAGCTGAACAATGCATACTATTAATATATTTTGTGCTGATTTTAGAGTTGGTGCTTCCCGAGTTTTCATAACATAACTCAAACTTATCACGCCACTAAAGGACGTAAAGAAACCCACAGTGGTTTTGTAAAGTAGGCCCCAAAGTCATCAGAACTGAAACTCACACACTTCCGAAAGCCGAAAAGTTGATCGATCATCACGATTTGAATCTACCATTCGGTAGAGCGGCGGCAAAATTGCCAACGCGTTACTAAAAAACATAACACACCTCAGACTCTACGACTTCGATTTTATTCTATACAAACTTATTATAAAATGAATTCCACTCCTCAGTACCACTCAACTCAATGGAATGTAATCTCTCCGTGTCGAAATATGAAATAGCTTCCTTTTTGCGAGGGTCTAAATCAACTTCAAAATTGTGCGAAAATGGACATATTTGGTGTCGGAATTCTTGTCCAAAGACAAGAACAGAGACCCAGGTTTTAGGTGTCCTCTGAAGTACGACAGCGCTCTGATATGAAATCCACACCCACCGTCACACATTGGAGTTGACCTCTGTGAACGTTGGTCAACTTTGCTGGTCTATTACGTACGGCAAGTCTTGTCCCACTATGAGCGTCACCGCAAAAATGTAGAAAGACATTATTTTAACTAAACCTTTGTTAGCCCAATACACTCTTCAATTTCTATGGCATTTCACAATTGTAGATATACTATTTTTTTAAGTTTCTATATGTCAAGGCTTTGTATTATTTCACAATAGTAATAGTAGTAGACGAGGATTATTTGTTCAACATAGACGCATAACATTTATTTTTCATATCGAAATCAAGCTCTTACTTGATCAAGAAAAACATTACGTGTAAATAAAAAAGTAATACGACAATCTTGTTGTTCTACTTAAAACGTACTTGAACGTATTATGAAAATTCTACGTCAGATCTACTCAGACACTAATTATGATTAAAATGAGGAAGGCATTCCACATGACGAGAACCCACGATTTTATTGCGAAAATATGCAAAACAAATTATTCATACAATTATATTGTTACTTAATAAAGATAGTCATCTATACTAATCTCACGAGTTATTTGATAGATTTCTCAAATTCTCTTAACTTGACGATTTGATAAGTATGTTGAACGCTTTATTAAGCTTTTTATTGTCACGTATGTTTTTAAATAAGCAATTCAAGTATAATATATAAGAATTTTGATTGGCAGTTCACATCGACATATATTCTATATGCCGTGGGAAATGATATTAAGTTTAATAATATAATTACAACGCTTATCCACTGGAAGCTGGAGAGAAATCTGTTATGGCACATAATACGGATTATTAATTCATAGCTCCATTTAACTCATAGCTTCACATTTTCGGTTTCTGTCAAACTTAAGAGATCTTAACAGCGATGACGCTTATGATTGGTAGTGAGAGATTTCTAAATGATCCCTAGTCCAACTTGCATTGAGACATTTTTATTACAAGTTTCACTATAACTTTTCTTGTTAGTCGTTATATGTCGCTCATTTTGAAAGACATATTTTCGAATCTAAAACTTTGCAAGTCGGTTGATTTCGAATAATAACTTCGAAAAATACTGCAGTAGCGAAATTCTCAACGGTAAATATCTCAAATTATTTCCATATGATTAGAAGATTGTTTCTTATAACAAGTTGTTTATTTAATATTATTATACTTAAGTACTCTATATTTAGAAAAAAAGTATTATTAAAACAATTGCAAAAGGTAAATTAGACAAAATAAAACGGTACAAGTATGTTTAGAATAGACAATTCAAAGCCATATGCTCACTTATTTTACGGTCAAGGTAGATGTAAAAGGAGGAAAATATACTGTGAACAAAGTTCTAGGAGGTACTTGGATTTACCGAGAACTCATTCTACATACTAAGCCCATTAGACATTCTATTGATGCAAAATCGAGTGATTCGGCGTTTTGAGAACATGTTTATAAGTACACATTTAAGACTTCGCTTGCATTTGCCACAGACGGTGCATAGTAACATGCCATGGAATTAGAAATCAGAGATATTGTTCGTCTTATGAGTTAAAAGCCCAATAAACCTGATTAAGTATAAGCAAATAAAAAGGCACATCAACTAATAAGTAAAAAGTTATATTTTAAAAACAGACCTGTATGATTCGTTTCATTCTTATCTATTCTGGGGTATAATATGACTTAAACCACGTCACCTTCAGCAATTGGCTTGTCCTATATTTTACCATAAAGCGAACCATTTATTGGGTCACACGCCTATTGAAACGAGGTAAGTATGAAGTAACTCCCAAATGTAAAAAGTTCCTCTAGACCAAATATAATCGACAAAAATATTAAAGATATTAGGCTACCAACTAGCTTCAACTCTTGAGCCAACTTACTCTTATTTTATAACATGCACTTACTGTGCGAAGCCTTGTACTACTGAGTAACTTATCAAAATGTATCCTTATCATATTAAGTTTGTTTTAAAAGCATGTCGTAACACTGCACTTACTTTTTTTGATAACTAAATAAGATAATTTTACCACGCGCATTGATAAAGCGCAATTGTAGGTTCGTAATTGTCTGGTAATACAATTTAGTACAATTTAGTTCGGAACTGGGAAAGAACTGCATACTTCTTGTGTATCTCTAATTAATGCATCATAATTCAAAATTGCAAGGAAGAACCTAATCCTTCTGATGCAACTGCTCAAAACAAATCGAGTAATCCTTCATTTTTGTTGTCTGTATGTCTCATTTGAATAATATGAAGAAATAGAGGCCGTGAAATTAAATAGAAAAAAATCAACTTCTTGGTAAGACTTCAATAATTTTGTAGCATTATTAAAAGCAAAATACATAAGGCTATGAGGCAAATAGTTTACAGAAGGATTTCTCGGTCATGCTGCTCCTCGAGCGAATTGCAGGTATATACAAGGTATTCTGCTGTGTCGTCATATGAATAGTTGTTATTACGATAAGCAAATTTAGACGTTCATCTATAGCAATCGCAAAGTCCTATTGATAGCCTTATAAATGTGGACACCAGTCGACAAATGTTCAATATCTTATAAATTGCGACAATCACACACAGTTTATTCCCTGAGTGCAATTTTCAGCTCGTTCTGCCATTTTTCTTTCTAATGAATTATAATATAATCAACTAGAGGACGCCAGCAGCTACGCCTGCATTTTTTATAAATTTACCCGTTTTGGCCGATCCCGTGGGTATTTCGGGAAATCCCTTCTTAGTGCACTCCTACGATCCCCAAGGAACATACATGCCAAATTTCAGCTTCCTGCGCCCAATAGTTTCGGCTGTAGCTTGTCTGTCAGTCAGTAAGTAACGCAAGGATTTTATATATTAAGATAAACACAACGTAGATAAAGGACTGACGATCTTGTTGGGATCGCGGGCAGCGAATGGATGCGGGTGGCTCAGGATCGGTCCATGTGGAGAGCCTTTGGGGGAGGCCTATGTCCAGCAGTGGACGTCTTTCGGCTGATATGACGATGATGATGAGATAAAGGTTTCCTGTAGCTTCTAAAAGGTACAATCTATCTGGCCAGCGTGGTCATCATCATCAGCCTTTAACAGTCCACTGCTGGACCAAGCCTCTCCTTTGAAAGGAGGAATTGGCTTACTATACCACGCTGGCCAAACGGGTTGGTATAGGGTTTGTATCAAGTTTTCCTTCTCTTACAGTGCTGTTCTCTACATAATATGCTCCCTCTGTCGACTCTTACGACACCCATGGGATGATATGGGGTGGCGACATTCCGTATTCTTAATCCGTCACCACGCGGACGATTTTGGCAAGCGTGGTATAATAGGTCAAATCCTCCTATTCAAACACAATATTATTGGAGGGCAAATTTTAAGGCAGTCGACGCAGTGGTAGAATGATGGCTAAAAGGTACTGCTGAAGTGATCCTTGTACAGACAAATGCGTGCTGTGTCTAGTTTCCTATATAATAGCTTTCAGATCTCATGTAGTAGAGCTACGTGTATCAGTTTTTGCTATGCGGAATCAGAAGATTAAAATAATGTTTTATGCATGATCAGACAAAAAGCCCAAAACTTTACAGCTGTTATGTATATTTTTGGCCTGAATTTAAAACGTGAATTTATTAAAATTTACCCTACAAAGTCTCAATTACAAGACTTGTTTATATAAAAATATTTAAAATACACTTGATTTAAGAGTGCCATTTTGTTTTGTGCATGTATACTTAAATCTTTATAAGTGGCAAACTTGAACTCTTGAAGTTTAACGGATTAGGACAAAATAAATAAAGTATGGTGACAATTCATTACGATGATAATGTTTTTGGAGGTCAATAAGAATACAATTTGGTGGGTGCAATGTGCTAATAAGTTTATTGTTTAACCTTTGGTCCACGGTAGCAAATTGCAACGTCATGAGGCAGTTGATAAATGCTGATTACAGTTGTGTTGATTTATGCCGAGTGGGTTTAGGTTCAAATGGCGATTGCCCGAAGGCGATGGTATTAAAATTTGTTTGTACTGATCTCTATTTTAACTTGTTTATATTGTATTGTTTAAGCAGCGATGGCTTAGAGGAGAGATCGACGGAATGCTAAGCAGAGGGTCTCGGGTTCGAAACCACGGCGCGCAACACTGACACGAAAAACAAACCAAAACAAAACTGACTTTTCGAAGTTATGCGCGTATTAAATTGTTAATTATCGCTTGCTAAACGGTGAAGGAAAACATCGTGAGGAAACCTGCATATCCGAGAGTTCTCCATAATGTTCTCGAAAGACATGTGAAGTCTGCCAACCCGCACTTGGCCAGCGTGGTGGACTATGGCCTTACACCCTTCTCATAATGAGAAGAGGCCCGTGCTTAGCAGTGGGACAGTAATATAATACAGGGCCGATGATGATGATATTGTGTTATAGTGTTCTTTATTTGCTTCGCGATAAGTATATTTAATAAAAAATCTGGTAAAGTGCATGTGCATGCATCCGTAGTTGCTCATAAGTATACAGATTTGATCAGAGAAATTTATAAAATTTTAGCGCTCGTAGCGAGACTTGGCTAGCCGTTTGTAACAGATCGGCAAAGTTAAGCAACGCTTGCACAGGTTACCACTTGGATGGGTGACCGTGTGTGGCATTTACATCTGAGCGCTACCGGAGGGCACGTAAAGCTGTCGGTCCCGGTTCTTGTCCAAGGATAAGGATCGTTAGACCATGTCGGAGGCCTTCGGGCGGTCTGAAAACTCCGACACCAGAGTTGGCCACACGCTCACACGAAAACAACAACAACAATCAGAGAAATTTTATAGTGACTAAAATAACGCACATTTAGGGCAATGGTAACTGAAAAAGGAATTGTAGAATCCAACTTTACTGGGGAAGTTGAAAAAAACCATATCTAGTTGGGTACCACCGCGTGTAGAGTGTAGAGGAAAGCGGTTGTAACAAGGATCTGCAACCAGCATCATGAATTAATTGAAATAATGCCTTTTACCTATATTATCGCTTTGATAGTCTTTCTTAATTCTAATATTATGTTAGTTTACTAGTACTCGTTAATTAGTAGAAGATATTGAATTGTGATAATAGAAACTTCATTATGTATGCAACTGCTAAGCATCGTTTATTGTATTTGGTGTTTTTGCTAAATATTTTAAAAACTGCCCAAGTGCCTAAATACATAAAGTCATATTTATTTCTGCATTTTGGTTGTTTACAACACTTATACAAGACAAAAGCCTATTCTAGATGATGCTGGCTTTTCCTAGCTAATTGACTTCTTGAGAAGAAAGGCCGAAACAAACTCAGAGTCATTGCTTTTTTTTTGTCATTTAATTATATTTCATCTCTTCATTTATATTCTTTCGAAGGCCAGAATAGGTGCAGGATATCATCTGACGCTTATAACTGACTCAGCCTGCTCATGTCCCGCATTCAACTTGTCAAGCTACGCACAATGTAGGGTTATGTAGGGTAAGTTTAAGTTAATCGACAATCACTCTTTAATTAGTTAAGTCGTTATAATTTTCATTGAAATTTTATTATATATATCAATATTAAACATGTACACAAATAATCCAGTTTGGAAGATAAAGGGAGTTTGGAGGGGGGGGGGTTGGCTTGCAATTCACCGTTTTGCTAAATATTAGTTTACTACGGAACCTTAATAAGGTATACTCTTTTAATTAATTTGATTAGTAAAGTTAAATGGGTAGTTAGATATGAAAGAGGAAAGAGAATCAGCTCCATTGTCAAATAACTGGAATTGCGTAACAGATATTTGCGTAGGGTACATAACGGTGCCTACCTGAATATTCAAGAGCCTGTTTCAATTTTTGTTTAACCGGTACACAAAAGTGGTCTTAAAGCTGCGTCTACACTGGATATTTTTAACGAAGCTGGGCTGAGGCTGTAACTTACCTAACCCTACACGTAAAGGAAACCGCCCAACTGATCATATTGATGTTTTCTATTTTCGTGACAACAATTCTATTCCTACTGAAAAAAATATAGAATTGCTGTGTTGTGTTGAATTGTTTATGTTTATATGAGTAGACAACTTCATTTGAATTTAAAATAAGCATACTCAGATCGAAACACAAAGTATGAGTATTTAATTTAAACGGATAGATTGACAGTAATTAAATTTAAAATTTCAGATCCATAACACACGTCACAAACGCAACTTGATGTGCACTAGGTACTTAGAAAAATATTACAGCCTATCCATCCAAGTCAAACCAAGCTCTTTGGAGTGCTATTGGGGAAGCCAATATTGAGCAGTAGACTGTGAGAGGTTGATGACGATGATCCGTCCAAGTAGGTACCTTCATATTATCTAGTTAAACTACACACGACACAGTGTCTCTACAAAGCCAGGTACCCATGTACACGCGGCCTTAGCCAGTAACTATTATGACGAACCAGTTGCGGTATTCTTATGAGCGGCTTTACAAATTTAGTTTTTCAATAATAATTATTCGAAATGTTGTGATATTAGCATACAATATAAGTTGTTGGGAGTCGTGGCGCCGGCACGCCTACATGTAGTTTTGTGGTCAAAAATAGTAGCCATGTCGTTCATCTAATTTTATAGCATAATATTACTTAAGAGATGATTGAACTCTTGACATTATATAACATGCCAAATTGATATACCAATTTGAAGATTTATATTTTGACCTTGTAGCTATTATGTTTTATTTAAAATACTCAGGGAATACTTCAATTGGAAAATGGTTCGGATGATCTCAGTTACTAAGTTACTTTTGAAACAATGAGCAGCATAAACATTTAGTGTCCTCCTTAAAGCTAGTTCTGCGAAACCTCCAGAAGAATGCCGATCCCAGTCCTATAGTACTTGCGTAAGTTGCGTATACTGACAATTAAATGCAGCAACAAAAGCTTTCTTAAGGCCGAAAGGCGTATATTGGCGTTTTCATGGGAAGTAATTATGACAGCTGTAAATACAGCTGTAAATAAATTGCACCTATACTATTTTGTATCTATACGAATTAAAGCCTTTTGGAAGCCGCCCATGTTCACGAATTTACCTACTACGTTTTGATTTACAAATATTTTAGTATGAACTATCGTTTGAAAATATTCTGGACCGTTGGTGTATTGGAAGTATTTACGTGAGTCGATTTTGAAAAAATACTTTTGCCAAATCGGCTTATATAATGAAGTCAGAATATCAACTTCATCGAAAATAAGCAAGAATTTAGATGATGACGTTGAAGATAATCCTCACAAAGCCAACCTTGATTCACAAACTGCATTGTAATGTGGTTAGTACAACACCCACAACAAAATTCTGTAAAATTACATTACGTAACAACGCAATCAAGTAGATTATTTACAAACAGAAGTGTAATATGTTATCTGGTTGATAACATCTTATCAAATCACAGATACTGTCTGATGGGGCAGGGAAGTCCCCATAGATTTTTTGCATGCACATAGTTTTTTCGAGAAGAACACGTGAATGGTAGGTACTGTTTTGTTATTTCGATTGCTGCTGTCGCGTGAAATATATTACTGTCACATCCACTATGAACAAATTCAGGTTAATCATGAGGATTTATTTAAAGAACTCTTCTTAGCTGCTTGTCAAGCAAAAATAACATTCTTGGTTGCTGAAGAAAAGCTGCAAGAATGTTTTTTTTTGCTGGACGAGATTTCCTTGCTAACTAAGAATTAAAACCGTGTCATAACAGGACTATATGGCTGGCTTAAACATAGTAGAGTTGAGAACATTAGGATGACTGCAATCCAGTGAATGATCACCTTCCTACGGACATATCCCTTATGCGGTGAATCACGTCATTACGGGCTCTCAGCACGGATTTAATTCAGTACGCCAAGCACAAATAGAACGTGTTTTTATCCAAGACTTGATTTAAACAGGTTACATCATTATCATCATCATCAGCCCGTCATAGCAAATGAGCTCGAATTTCAGCCCTAAGTTCCCAGCCACCACCAGCAGGCTTTTTAATGTATATTGTCAACGTTTGCCAACATACCTTCTTGAATGAAAATCTGTTCTAATAGAACTCGCAGCCTGGTCTTTAAGACCGAACTGCGGTGTTGCTGACACATATTCTCGTATCCGAGAGTAATCAAAAACGCTCATTTACATTGAAATAATCTATACTGACTCATCCACGATTTTAGAGGTTGTCCAAGTGACAGCTATTATATTGTTTTGTTTTAATGTAATTTAATATGACTATCATCGATACCGTATTAGAACGTAGGATGACAATATAAATGCGCATTTTTTATGGCGCCATGTTTTTATATTGTCTACATGTTTATATGGCGCTAATTGAATACATTTATAACATTATAGTAAAATAGTTATAATATGTGGTTAGCCACATTCCTGTTAGGGTGCCAGTAACCATTATAATATTTTATACAATAAGTGAATTGTTAAGCTGGTTTCAGAGTGACGCGCGCCGCACGCGCCGTTGGCCAGCGCGTCTCAACAGCGCGTTTGGCGGGCGGACCACTGTGAAACGAGTTCGCGTTTCTCATTGCAATGTATGAAGCTTCGGCAGCGCGGTCGGCGCGCGCGTCTCAAACGTGGCGCATTTGAACTGCGTGACTATGAAACGCTACTACTAATCTAGTGTAATTGAAAGCGCGCGCGTGTGGCCGGCGCCGGTCAAACGCGTGACTCTGAAACCAGCCTTAATAATCTCAAACCCCGTGGCTCGGAGAGCAAGTTAAGCCGTCGGTCACGGCTGTCTTGGAGATCTTTGACTGTCGTTATAGGAAGTCAGTACCTTCGAACAAACTGACGCTAGACTAAACAATTGAATTTCGCTTTGCCTTTGGGTTGCAAAGGTCACAAAGGGACAGGCAGTCGCGTTGTGGAAAAGCTAATGTTCAGTCAAATCCGGTTACGCTAGTAAGCGGCATCCGGGTTACAACTGGGATAACGCTATGAGAATGAACGAGTAAGTGGAAATAGTGTTGTAATACAAATGCGTTTCCGTCAAGTGTTAAAAATTTCGCATACTCGCTTTGTGATGCATCCAAGATATACAGTTCGAGAGCAAAAAATAAAACTCCTATTTTGTCCTGTAGATTTGTCATATAGTGTGCCCTTCATAAAGATGCAGTCGAATACGTCGATTTTGTTAGGTTGCCAATTATAATTATGCATCCTTCGAACAAAATATTATGGCGGAATTCATATTTTGATATTAAGTAAGTACCATCCGTTATGTTGAGTGAGAGTTAAAAATCAACAAAGAATGTAAACTGCCACTAGAAGTCTTGGAGATCTCCCCCATCTCTATCTCTTTCTCTATCTCTATGTCTGTCATTTTACTACATTAGGTCAATATTCAGAGAGAATATAAACTGTTATTTTGGTCGTGAGACAATTAACTATGTCATTTTGATATATCTATAACAGTTATTTATAACGGCCATTTATATGAATAATGTTTGTTTGTGAAAGGTGGAATTGTTTTTAGCTGCAATCATTCAATATTCCTTACTGAAGTTGGTAGTTTTGATATTTATGAATATTTATGGAATCAATTTACAGCCGGCATTTCAGTAATGTTCACCGAATAATCTGTAGCATATTATTGGCAGAATCGACTGTGTGGGACTAACGTAGTGCCGATGTGACTTGTAACCTGTAATTGCTAGTTGTAACGCCATTAACAATCGACCAGTGATTTGGTAGTTTTACCTGGAAAATTTTCCGAGAGTTTTGAAAATTGGTGATTTTATAGATTTCGACGTGCTCTTTTCGATGTTTCACTTTGCCATCTCGAATCTTTGCCGCTCGCGCCGCCATATTGGAAAAATGGCCCTCAAATACAGTTATTTGAGAATAACTCCGTTCTAACTCATTTTACAATAAAAATAGATTAAACTGGAGAAAATTTCCTACAGTTTATGTAGTAACCATTTTTTTGTAAAATCAATAATTTCCGCGTACGAGAGCCGCAAAGTCCACTCCAACACACGTTTCGGCCAAATAACTTATTTCCACACCACCATGAGGTAGAGTTAGTGGCGCGTTTTTATGCGAGTAGAAGTTTAAGAAAACGCATAAAGTTTCAAATATGTATATCTGACTAAATTTTTTGAAAAAGTTGGGAATAGTGTTTTATCTCGTAGACCGTGGAGCGAATATACTCTAAAACGGTTGCTGCTGTTGTTTTTATAATACCTTGTTATCTATTTTTTATTTTACGAGGCTTCTGTCAATGACTTGTAGGTACCCAATGTTGCGGAAACAAGTTTCGAAGATAACAAGGGTAAACTTTTGGAGAGACTGCAATCGATAGTCGTTCACGATGCGTGTCAAAAACGATTCAACAATGAGAAATTAATCTCTGCTTCCTTGCCTAGAGGAAGCGATGTCGCGACTTCTTATGCGCAACTACGATCCGATATAAACGATCATTATTTTTGTGCAGTGTTGAAATAACTCTGAGACCTCAACCCAAAAAGGACAAAGTCACCAGAAGACCTAAGGACACTGTGAGCTCATTCTGCGTAAATAGTAACACCAGTAGTCGAAAAATGTTCGGGTACTTTGAGATAATTTATACATTCAAGAAAACGACAAATATCACCTCAGTCTGCCGTGAACATGAATCCTGTAAAGACTTCGAAACGTCGGCTAGTAATAAATTAAAAATGAAGTTTTTCTAGATCATTCGTTTCAAATGTAATAACTTAGTGAAACCAATACATCGCGATAAAATCCGTAAACTGTAGTTTAATTTCAATTATTATTAACTATTTTTATCGTAAAATGAGTTGGAACGGAGTTATTATCAAAAAACTGTATTCGAGTGCCATTTTTCCAATATGGCGGCGCGACCGGCAAAGACACGAGGTGCCAAAGTGAAAAATCGAAAAGAGAACGTCGATATCTATAAAATCACAAATTTTCTAAACTCCCGGAATACTTTCCAGGTAACCTCCTTTTTGAGCACCAAATGACTGTACCTACTACAATTGAATACGCCATAACTACGAAAAGGCAGTGGTGCGTGCTGGGATTCGAACCTGATACCCTTTGCTTGGCAGTCTGCTGGTATATGTACCTACTAGACTATCTCTTTTGCCTGCCAAAGCCTTTGCTCGCTTGCCTTTTCTACTTGTATTGTGAAAATATTAATAGCTCGATTACGTGAAATATACTTGATAGAAATAATATGATCGATATCATGCGCACCGGAAAATAGAGTCTCGATAATCTTAAAATCGTGCATCCGTTTGATAACATTCTTAAAACTATGTCTATCAATTGTATTGTATTGCCAGTTTCTTTGTAGTTCTGGACTGATAATAAGTTAATAACAGCAATATATCATGATAAGAAAATATTTTAGCATCAAGATTGTTTGATATCATCTATGTATTTATAGATGATCAAATAGAGATGGGCCTTGGGTAACTACTAAAACATAATTTTGTATGTAGATGAATATCGGGTATTTACTCGACCAAAGTTTCTAAATACTATGATGTATATGTATTTACTTCTTATAAAAATAACCACTTTAATTTGGAAAAACCTGCCTGTCCGACCTCCGCAACACCAAAGGGATAGCGATATTTAATGGTTCAGACTAGTCTCAGTTTATTTTAGAGGCACTGACGCCCTATAACGACTGCCGAAGATCTTCATGACAATGCTCTCTGAGGCACGAGACAAGTGATAATGTAAGAATGGGGATTACCGGTCACTTAAGGCGAAATAATCACAAATCAGATAATAATAAACATTTCTTTATTAATCCTTTTAACAATCAAACTATAGGTATTCTTCTAACAAAATAACATTAATTGAGATCAATAATTAAAACAACTTTGGCATAATCAGCATTTAAAAAACAAACTAGTTTGACTGGTATTAGACACCTTGGCAGGTAAAACCAGTCAGTAGGTTGCTAATACCGGTCAAGCTTTGTTCAGGCATAAGTCGCAAATGTAACCCTCAAGAGAGTCATAACCAGAGCACTCAGCGTGTGCCCAGAGACCACACAGCACACATCTATACCCGGTATTTCCGGTCTCGTCTACGTTCCATATATTTCTAGGCAGAAACTTATATTTTCCATGAGCTCTGAAAGGAGTTTGAAGAACATACCTACTTCGTTCTTATCAAAAGCAGTTGCTCTATTTAAGCTCATGCCTAGAGCTTTCCTGATGGATAAATTATTACTATTTATGAATCCTTTGAGCTAATCCTTGCCAGCTAGTACAAAAGTATCATTAAAGTTGTGCCTTATATTAATTTTTACAGCGTATTCATATGCCATCTTTCTAATTTGAAGTGAAGTGCACCCGTAAAATATTTTACCAAGAAACATAACTTGGGAGGCCATTTCCTCTTCTTGCTCCCTCGTGAAGACTGTGTTTCTTCTCAGTAGTAGCCTTTCACAGTTACTGTTCTTGATTCTTTCTTGAAGCGTTGAAAACGGCACGCCACATGATCGAACTGCTTCTCTTGTAGTTTTTCCTTTATCCACTAGTCTGAAACCCCTGTGTAGTTGCTCTTGGCTCCACGACGCCTTTGATATTGGTTGGTTTCTTCTTTTAGGCATTCTTAAATAATAAAAATACATTAATACATTAACATGTACCTATACTAATTTTACTTGCGGTTAATACCGGTCAGCATGACCGGCATTGCCCGACTAGAAACATTTCCGTAAAAAAAATTCTAGATAGAAAACCTGACCAAATAAGTCAAAAAACAATTATCACTCTGAATGCTAAGTAATTATGGTGCAACAATCCTAGGTAACAATGTAAGAAACGTAAAATTATAAACACTCACCTCTTATTGTTTTACCCCGAAATTTTACATCAACTAGGCGCGAAAACATCGACGTGCGTTCATCCAATATGTTGGCTGCGGAATGAAGTGGGGACCAGAAAGTTGCCGCTCGTCAACATCACGCCACTTGCTGTGTATGTATGCGTGCGTCGGAACGCAGTAGTTTGGGAGATTTTGTATTGACCGGTAATACCTCCTGACCGGTATTACCCAGTTCTACCCTAACAATTCAATACGCACATAACTCCGAAAAGTCAGTGGTGCGCGCCGTGGATTCGAACCCGATACCCTCTGCATGGCAGTCCGTTGGTATCTCCACTAGGCTATCGCTGCCTTTTCTCATACTATACGACAATGCATCCGCTAGTTAATTATATAAAAAGGGTGAGTAAAATCATGAAATTATCTCACTTCGAATCAAATCCTGTTCTTTTTTTACAGCGGCCGCGGTGGCAGAATAACTGACGGCCTACCTTATTGTTAGCGTCAATCTTCGACACAATCGCTGCTTACCTTGAAACTAAAGGTGTTAAGTCTTCTAATGCCCAGTTATTTCACTGTCTACGGTACCATTCAAACCGTAACATAGTATTGCACGTTACTCTATTTTTACGTTACTACTTGTCAGCAAAGTAACTGATTCTACGGTGGTATCTACTTAGACGGCCCCCGCAATAAGTATTTTTACCACCAGTAATTATTTATTATTGTGATGGCCTTAATGTAGGTGCTTCCCCCCAGGTGCGTCCATGGATGGATAAATTTGATAGTCAGACAATAATAATGACTTTTGCCACACGTTGTAAATTATAACAGATTACAATCTACATGGAAATGGGTTTTATCTGTTCGGCATATGTCTATTATCAGTAAATCAAAGATATATCTCATACGTCTTAACACTTGTAGACATCTGTATCTTGATATAAATTAGTGTTTCACATAATTTTACACTGGCCGTGCCAATACCCTTCACAAATCAATGTTCTTTTAACATACAGACAATGTCACTATTTTCCAATGATATTAGAAAAGTCGTAGATAGGCTACCTACGTAGTAATCCGTAGAAACGGTACACTAACACACACATCGATAACTACATATTTTATTTTATTTTCGGTTGACAAGATGTTTCAGTTTCACTATGACGCCAGCTGCTCGCGACGTCACACACACATATGTCAGACTTGCCAACTGGCTTATGTTTAGCGACCTGCTTTTGGTACGCCTATAACGTTGCTATTTTCGACTCAAGTGTTTCTCACATATTATGTCACTCACATGGCCTTATAAAACTGTAATATTTCTTTTGTAATGTAATTTTAATCTTTGTCGTTCGCGTGGTGACGGATTAAGAATACGGAATGTCACATCTCATGGGTGTCGTAAGAGCCGACAGAGGGAGCATATTATGCAGAGAACAGCACTGTAAGAGAAGGAAAACTTGATACAAACCCTATACCAACCCGTTTGTCCAGCGTGGTATAATAGGCCAATTCCTCCTTGTAATGGAGAGGCCTAATCCAGTAGTGTACTGTTAAAGGCTGATAATGATGATGAATTTAAATCTTTGTAGCTAAACAAGAGGAAGTACATTTACCTCGTGTTTTGAAATTAATAAAAAAAAAGGATTAGTATCCATTTTTTGGGTCACTACTGTGGCGATATTTCTTAAAAACCCAGCTAAACCAGCTTATGTTAGTGCCTGATTAGCGTTCAAAGAGACAAACACTTCAGCATTAAAATAAAGTATGGATTATGAGAAAGGCAGGTCACAGAGCCTTTCTCGCCTCTCGTCCCATCATCTTGCATCGCTTCATTTGCCGTCGCGCTGATAGGACACTAGATAAAACTTTACATGTCCGATATAAAAAATATATCTAAAATCTATTCTGGTCCCAAAAATATAAGCTCGGATATTCGTATAGGTACGCCTGTATAGTTATCTGATTTTACGGTAGAAAAGATAGAAAGCAAAATAATTCCTAAAATTATCCAATCTTCCATCCTTATCAAATAAATAGAACCATTTTTATTAATCAGATACCACTACAAAGTAAACTAATATTAGTATGGATGCGCGATGAAAATTAATTTAGTTTGAAACATGGTCATTGTTATTCAATTTATGGTACATTATGTAAAGTAGCGTAATTATTGTCGCTTTAACTCATTACGGCACATAAAACCTAGTCTACCCCTTACATCGCCACTCGGTGATTCTCCTTAAGGGCGGTTTCAAATTAGCGTTTTATACGCGCGTATAAGCTCATTTTTGGAAGCGCATGTAGGCGCGTATAGGCGCGCCTATTGGCACACGCGCAACTCGTACGAGCCTTAACGCGCTTGTAAGCTCGTATAACCTCGAGCCGTCAGAATCCATGTTGACACTGACAAGACGTCACTACCGTTTCGAGCGAATACGCCCGTTTACGTGAGTCTGGTTTTTTGAAGCGCGTAATGTAGCGCGCGCGTAAGCGCGTATGCTGAAACGACCGTATCCGCGCAGAAAAATACGCTAATCTGAAACCGCTCTAACAATAATTGGCTACAAGTAGTTGAATTTATTATTATATTTAAGACGGTACAATTACACACCACGCGTAATAATTAGTATGGGCGTATTACGTTACGCGCGTAATTTACGGCGTTTAATGGCCGATGATCGCGCGTAATTATTTTACCTCTTGTACATGTGTATCGGCTTATTTTTAACGTGAGAGCGCTCTGTGGTATATTTTTTAATTTTTGTTTTTTTATTGTCTATGGAAAGGCTATGGAGTACTTTGGAAGCCGGACATCGTTTGATTTTAATTAGGAGGTTGTTAATTAAGCAAGCTAATATTCTTGAGAACTTCGTAATTTAAGTGTTATTTTATACGGAACTTCTTTCAATGGTTTCTTCAATTTGTTGTAGTAATTTCCTTTACAATAATTTCAAATCTCATTATAATTTAAGTAACTCTGTTTAATTTATTCTTATGATAATATAGAAAATGTTAAAAGAATCGTAAACTTCCTACACTATGCGAACCGTTTGAACCAAAATTAATGCACTTTTTAAAGCATTCGACATTTTGGCTACAAATGATCATAATATCATGTAGCTACTACGATAATTAGGGACTACCTATAACAATAGAAATAATTTATATGGCAGAATAATGTTTGTCGGGTTAGTTGGTGAAAAAAAAAATATTTATCAATTTTTTGTTTTATTACACACTAATAAAATACGGCAATACGACACCAGAGAAATAAAGGTTATACAATAGTGGTCATAACCCAAATACCGATTGTTTCTAGACGCCCATTACATTCAATACAATCTCTATGTCTATACTTATATAAAATGCATCAGTTACTGCCAGATAACGCACAGCCAGAACTATAGGGTGCAAGAAGCTGAAATTTGCAAGGTGCACCAACAAAGAATTTTCGGAAATTCCCACGGAATCGGTCAGAAAAGGTTAAATTAAAATCAAATGTGCGTAGCTGCGGGCGTCCTCCAGTCATCAATAAATGTTTAGGCGATAGAAAACACAAGCAAGAACTACATACATACATACATAGACTCACGCCTGTTTCCCGGAGGGGTAGGCAGAGATACGGAACGCCATTTGCAACGATCCTGACATATCTCTCTTGCTTCATTCTCTCCCATCAGATTCCTCAGGAACTAAAACATGAATGAATTAGTATTTTTTTATAGACACACGCTTGCATCCCCGAAGGTGTAGGCAGAGGTGTCACATTAATAGTATTACACCCACATTTCGCAAAATAAATTGTAGGTCCCACGTAATAGGGGGCGAGCCTATTGCCGTTACCGGGCACATCACCAGACTCCGTGCTGCTACTGAAAGTTCGGAAAAACCCAGTAACACTTTTGCCCGACCCAGGAATCGAACCCAGGACTTCCGATCAGCTGTCGCATACGCTATCCACTGGACTCTGGAGTCCAGTGTCAGTCGAATGAATTAGTACTTCGTCAGTAAATCATCTATTATAATATAATATTTTCACCACTGCAGCTCAAACATGCCGCTTTTGCTGCGAGACAACAGTGAACAAAACGCGATTTTGATTCGAGCGTGAGGCAAAGTAGCTTTTTAATTTTCCAATCTTCAGTGTCACGAATTGACATTGTTCAGCCATAAATTTAAAAACATTCGAATTTTACTGTGCTCTGTCTCTTTCACATGCCTATAAAAAGTGAGTGAAAAAACAAACCCCTTCGAATTCGAAATTCGATTTTGGAATTCGACCTCAAAGTACACACCTACGGCAAAGCAAAAAAAAAAGAAATTACTTTTTTTTAATATGTTATTGTTTATATGTTTAATTTATTATTGGATTTTAATAAAAATAAGTCTAATTAATAGTATAACATTAGTATTTAACCAATACATTTTTATTTAGAATTACAACAATGATACATTTGAAAAATAAACATCAGGGACGCGGTATTAAAACGCGATTTAAAAAAGTAGCGGGAATAAAAATTTCGCTGATGCTGATACAGTAGGGCGTATTAGAACGTAGGATGACAATATAAATGCGCATTTTTTATGGCGCCATGTTTTTATATTGTCTACATGTTTATATGGCGCTAATTGAATACATTTATAACATTATAGTAAAATAGTTATAATATGTGGTTAGCCACATTCCTGTTAGGGTGCCAGTAACCATTATAATATTTTATACAATAAGTGAATTGTTAAGCTGGTTTCAGAGTGACGCGCGCCGCACGCGCCGTTGGCCAGCGCGTCTCAACAGCGCGTTTGGCGGGCGGACCACTGTGAAACGAGTTCGCGTTTCTCATTGCAATGTATGAAGCTTCGGCAGCGCGGTCGGCGCGCGCGTCTCAAACGTGGCGCATTTGAACTGCGTGACTATGAAACGCTACTACTAATCTAGTGTAATTGAAAGCGCGCGCGTGTGGCCGGCGCCGGTCAAACGCGTGACTCTGAAACCAGCCTTAATAATCTCAAACCCCGTGGCTCGGAGAGCAAGTTAAGCCGTCGGTCACGGCTGTCTTGGAGATCTTTGACTGTCGTTATAGGAAGTCAGTACCTTCGAACAAACTGACGCTAGACTAAACAATTGAATTTCGCTTTGCCTTTGGGTTGCAAAGGTCACAAAGGGACAGGCAGTCGCGTTGTGGAAAAGCTAATGTTCAGTCAAATCCGGTTACGCTAGTAAGCGGCATCCGGGTTACAACTGGGATAACGCTATGAGAATGAACGAGTAAGTGGAAATAGTGTTGTAATACAAATGCGTTTCCGTCAAGTGTTAAAAATTTCGCATACTCGCTTTGTGATGCATCCAAGATATACAGTTCGAGAGCAAAAAATAAAACTCCTATTTTGTCCTGTAGATTTGTCATATAGTGTGCCCTTCATAAAGATGCAGTCGAATACGTCGATTTTGTTAGGTTGCCAATTATAATTATGCATCCTTCGAACAAAATATTATGGCGGAATTCATATTTTGATATTAAGTAAGTACCATCCGTTATGTTGAGTGAGAGTTAAAAATCAACAAAGAATGTAAACTGCCACTAGAAGTCTTGGAGATCTCCCCCATCTCTATCTCTTTCTCTATCTCTATGTCTGTCATTTTACTACATTAGGTCAATATTCAGAGAGAATATAAACTGTTATTTTGGTCGTGAGACAATTAACTATGTCATTTTGATATATCTATAACAGTTATTTATAACGGCCATTTATATGAATAATGTTTGTTTGTGAAAGGTGGAATTGTTTTTAGCTGCAATCATTCAATATTCCTTACTGAAGTTGGTAGTTTTGATATTTATGAATATTTATGGAATCAATTTACAGCCGGCATTTCAGTAATGTTCACCGAATAATCTGTAGCATATTATTGGCAGAATCGACTGTGTGGGACTAACGTAGTGCCGATGTGACTTGTAACCTGTAATTGCTAGTTGTAACGCCATTAACAATCGACCAGTGATTTGGTAGTTTTACCTGGAAAATTTTCCGAGAGTTTTGAAAATTGGTGATTTTATAGATTTCGACGTGCTCTTTTCGATGTTTCACTTTGCCATCTCGAATCTTTGCCGCTCGCGCCGCCATATTGGAAAAATGGCCCTCAAATACAGTTATTTGAGAATAACTCCGTTCTAACTCATTTTACAATAAAAATAGATTAAACTGGAGAAAATTTCCTACAGTTTATGTAGTAACCATTTTTTTGTAAAATCAATAATTTCCGCGTACGAGAGCCGCAAAGTCCACTCCAACACACGTTTCGGCCAAATAACTTATTTCCACACCACCATGAGGTAGAGTTAGTGGCGCGTTTTTATGCGAGTAGAAGTTTAAGAAAACGCATAAAGTTTCAAATATGTATATCTGACTAAATTTTTTGAAAAAGTTGGGAATAGTGTTTTATCTCGTAGACCGTGGAGCGAATATACTCTAAAACGGTTGCTGCTGTTGTTTTTATAATACCTTGTTATCTATTTTTTATTTTACGAGGCTTCTGTCAATGACTTGTAGGTACCCAATGTTGCGGAAACAAGTTTCGAAGATAACAAGGGTAAACTTTTGGAGAGACTGCAATCGATAGTCGTTCACGATGCGTGTCAAAAACGATTCAACAATGAGAAATTAATCTCTGCTTCCTTGCCTAGAGGAAGCGATGTCGCGACTTCTTATGCGCAACTACGATCCGATATAAACGATCATTATTTTTGTGCAGTGTTGAAATAACTCTGAGACCTCAACCCAAAAAGGACAAAGTCACCAGAAGACCTAAGGACACTGTGAGCTCATTCTGCGTAAATAGTAACACCAGTAGTCGAAAAATGTTCGGGTACTTTGAGATAACTTATACATTCAAGAAAACGACAAATATCACCTCAGTCTGCCGTGAACATGAATCCTGTAAAGACTTCGAAACGTCGGCTAGTAATAAATTAAAAATGAAGTTTTTCTAGATCATTCGTTTCAAATGTAATAACTTAGTGAAACCAATACATCGCGATAAAATCCGTAAACTGTAGTTTAATTTCAATTATTATTAACTATTTTTATCGTAAAATGAGTTGGAACGGAGTTATTATCAAAAAACTGTATTCGAGTGCCATTTTTCCAATATGGCGGCGCGACCGGCAAAGACACGAGGTGCCAAAGTGAAAAATCGAAAAGAGAACGTCGATATCTATAAAATCACAAATTTTCTAAACTCCCGGAATACTTTCCAGGTAACCTCCTTTTTGAGCACCAAATGACTGTACCTACTACAATTGAATACGCCATAACTACGAAAAGGCAGTGGTGCGTGCTGGGATTCGAACCTGATACCCTTTGCTTGGCAGTCTGCTGGTATATGTACCTACTAGACTATCTCTTTTGCCTGCCAAAGCCTTTGCTCGCTTGCCTTTTCTACTTGTATTGTGAAAATATTAATAGCTCGATTACGTGAAATATACTTGATAGAAATAATATGATCGATATCATGCGCACCGGAAAATAGAGTCTCGATAATCTTAAAATCGTGCATCCGTTTGATAACATTCTTAAAACTATGTCTATCAATTGTATTGTATTGCCAGTTTCTTTGTAGTTCTGGACTGATAATAAGTTAATAACAGCAATATATCATGATAAGAAAATATTTTAGCATCAAGATTGTTTGATATCATCTATGTATTTATAGATGATCAAATAGAGATGGGCCTTGGGTAACTACTAAAACATAATTTTGTATGTAGATGAATATCGGGTATTTACTCGACCAAAGTTTCTAAATACTATGATGTATATGTATTTACTTCTTATAAAAATAACCACTTTAATTTGGAAAAACCTGCCTGTCCGACCTCCGCAACACCAAAGGGATAGCGATATTTAATGGTTCAGACTAGTCTCAGTTTATTTTAGAGGCACTGACGCCCTATAACGACTGCCGAAGATCTTCATGACAATGCTCTCTGAGGCACGAGACAAGTGATAATGTAAGAATGGGGATTACCGGTCACTTAAGGCGAAATAATCACAAATCAGATAATAATAAACATTTCTTTATTAATCCTTTTAACAATCAAACTATAGGTATTCTTCTAACAAAATAACATTAATTGAGATCAATAATTAAAACAACTTTGGCATAATCAGCATTTAAAAAACAAACTAGTTTGACTGGTATTAGACACCTTGGCAGGTAAAACCAGTCAGTAGGTTGCTAATACCGGTCAAGCTTTGTTCAGGCATAAGTCGCAAATGTAACCCTCAAGAGAGTCATAACCAGAGCACTCAGCGTGTGCCCAGAGACCACACAGCACACATCTATACCCGGTATTTCCGGTCTCGTCTACGTTCCATATATTTCTAGGCAGAAACTTATATTTTCCATGAGCTCTGAAAGGAGTTTGAAGAACATACCTACTTCGTTCTTATCAAAAGCAGTTGCTCTATTTAAGCTCATGCCTAGAGCTTTCCTGATGGATAAATTATTACTATTTATGAATCCTTTGAGCTAATCCTTGCCAGCTAGTACAAAAGTATCATTAAAGTTGTGCCTTATATTAATTTTTACAGCGTATTCATATGCCATCTTTCTAATTTGAAGTGAAGTGCACCCGTAAAATATTTTACCAAGAAACATAACTTGGGAGGCCATTTCCTCTTCTTGCTCCCTCGTGAAGACTGTGTTTCTTCTCAGTAGTAGCCTTTCACAGTTACTGTTCTTGATTCTTTCTTGAAGCGTTGAAAACGGCACGCCACATGATCGAACTGCTTCTCTTGTAGTTTTTCCTTTATCCACTAGTCTGAAACCCCTGTGTAGTTGCTCTTGGCTCCACGACGCCTTTGATATTGGTTGGTTTCTTCTTTTAGGCATTCTTAAATAATAAAAATACATTAATACATTAACATGTACCTATACTAATTTTACTTGCGGTTAATACCGGTCAGCATGACCGGCATTGCCCGACTAGAAACATTTCCGTAAAAAAAATTCTAGATAGAAAACCTGACCAAATAAGTCAAAAAACAATTATCACTCTGAATGCTAAGTAATTATGGTGCAACAATCCTAGGTAACAATGTAAGAAACGTAAAATTATAAACACTCACCTCTTATTGTTTTACCCCGAAATTTTACATCAACTAGGCGCGAAAACATCGACGTGCGTTCATCCAATATGTTGGCTGCGGAATGAAGTGGGGACCAGAAAGTTGCCGCTCGTCAACATCACGCCACTTGCTGTGTATGTGTGCGTGCGTCGGAACGCAGTAGTTTGGGAGATTTTGTATTGACCGGTAATACCTCCTGACCGGTATTACCCAGTTCTACCCTAACAATTCAATACGCACATAACTCCGAAAAGTCAGTGGTGCGCGCCGTGGATTCGAACCCGATACCCTCTGCATGGCAGTCCGTTGGTATCTCCACTAGGCTATCGCTGCCTTTTCTCATACTATACGACAATGCATCCGCTAGTTAATAATATAAAAAGGGTGAGTAAAATCATGAAATTATCTCACTTCGAATCAAATCTTGTTCTTTTTTTACAGCGGCCGCGGTGGCAGAATAACTGACGGCCTACCTTATTGTTAGCGTCAATCTTCGACACAATCGCTGCTTACCTTGAAACTAAAGGTGTTAAGTCTTCTAATGCCCAGTTATTTCACTGTCTACGGTACCATTCAAACCGTAACATAGTATTGCACGTTACTCTATTTTTACGTTACTACTTGTCAGCAAAGTAACTGATTCTACGGTGGTATCTACTTAGACGGCCCCCGCAATAAGTATTTTTACCACCAGTAATTATTTATTATTGTGATGGCCTTAATGTAGGTGCTTCCCCCCAGGTGCGTCCATGGATGGATAAATTTGATAGTCAGACAATAATAATGACTTTTGCCACACGTTGTAAATTATAACAGATTACAATCTACATGGAAATGGGTTTTATCTGTTCGGCATATGTCTATTATCAGTAAATCAAAGATATATCTCATACGTCTTAACACTTGTAGACATCTGTATCTTGATATAAATTAGTGTTTCACATAATTTTACACTGGCCGTGCCAATACCCTTCACAAATCAATGTTCTTTTAACATACAGACAATGTCACTATTTTCCAATGATATTAGAAAAGTCGTAGATAGGCTACCTACGTAGTAATCCGTAGAAACGGTACACTAACACACACATCGATAACTACATATTTTATTTTATTTTCGGTTGACAAGATGTTTCAGTTTCACTATGACGCCAGCTGCTCGCGACGTCACACACACATATGTCAGACTTGCCAACTGGCTTATGTTTAGCGACCTGCTTTTGGTACGCCTATAACGTTGCTATTTTCGACTCAAGTGTTTCTCACATATTATGTCACTCACATGGCCTTATAAAACTGTAATATTTCTTTTGTAATGTAATTTTAATCTTTGTCGTTCGCGTGGTGACGGATTAAGAATACGGAATGTCACATCTCATGGGTGTCGTAAGAGCCGACAGAGGGAGCATATTATGCAGAGAACAGCACTGTAAGAGAAGGAAAACTTGATACAAACCCTATACCAACCCGTTTGTCCAGCGTGGTATAATAGGCCAATTCCTCCTTGTAATGGAGAGGCCTAATCCAGTAGTGTACTGTTAAAGGCTGATAATGATGATGAATTTAAATCTTTGTAGCTAAACAAGAGGAAGTACATTTACCTCGTGTTTTGAAATTAATAAAAAAAAAGGATTAGTATCCATTTTTTGGGTCACTACTGTGGCGATATTTCTTAAAAACCCAGCTAAACCAGCTTATGTTAGTGCCTGATTAGCGTTCAAAGAGACAAACACTTCAGCATTAAAATAAAGTATGGATTATGAGAAAGGCAGGTCACAGAGCCTTTCTCGCCTCTCGTCCCATCATCTTGCATCGCTTCATTTGCCGTCGCGCTGATAGGACACTAGATAAAACTTTACATGTCCGATATAAAAAATATATCTAAAATCTATTCTGGTCCCAAAAATATAAGCTCGGATATTCGTATAGGTACGCCTGTATAGTTATCTGATTTTACGGTAGAAAAGATAGAAAGCAAAATAATTCCTAAAATTATCCAATCTTCCATCCTTATCAAATAAATAGAACCATTTTTATTAATCAGATACCACTACAAAGTAAACTAATATTAGTATGGATGCGCGATGAAAATTAATTTAGTTTGAAACATGGTCATTGTTATTCAATTTATGGTACATTATGTAAAGTAGCGTAATTATTGTCGCTTTAACTCATTACGGCACATAAAACCTAGTCTACCCCTTACATCGCCACTCGGTGATTCTCCTTAAGGGCGGTTTCAAATTAGCGTTTTATACGCGCGTATAAGCTCATTTTTGGAAGCGCATGTAGGCGCGTATAGGCGCGCCTATTGGCACACGCGCAACTCGTACGAGCCTTAACGCGCTTGTAAGCTCGTATAACCTCGAGCCGTCAGAATCCATGTTGACACTGACAAGACGTCACTACCGTTTCGAGCGAATACGCCCGTTTACGTGAGTCTGGTTTTTTGAAGCGCGTAATGTAGCGCGCGCGTAAGCGCGTATGCTGAAACGACCGTATCCGCGCAGAAAAATACGCTAATCTGAAACCGCTCTAACAATAATTGGCTACAAGTAGTTGAATTTATTATTATATTTAAGACGGTACAATTACACACCACGCGTAATAATTAGTATGGGCGTATTACGTTACGCGCGTAATTTACGGCGTTTAATGGCCGATGATCGCGCGTAATTATTTTACCTCTTGTACATGTGTATCGGCTTATTTTTAACGTGAGAGCGCTCTGTGGTATATTTTTTAATTTTTGTTTTTTTATTGTCTATGGAAAGGCTATGGAGTACTTTGGAAGCCGGACATCGTTTGATTTTAATTAGGAGGTTGTTAATTAAGCAAGCTAATATTCTTGAGAACTTCGTAATTTAAGTGTTATTTTATACGGAACTTCTTTCAATGGTTTCTTCAATTTGTTGTAGTAATTTCCTTTACAATAATTTCAAATCTCATTATAATTTAAGTAACTCTGTTTAATTTATTCTTATGATAATATAGAAAATGTTAAAAGAATCGTAAACTTCCTACACTATGCGAACCGTTTGAACCAAAATTAATGCACTTTTTAAAGCATTCGACATTTTGGCTACAAATGATCATAATATCATGTAGCTACTACGATAATTAGGGACTACCTATAACAATAGAAATAATTTATATGGCAGAATAATGTTTGTCGGGTTAGTTGGTGAAAAAAAAAATATTTATCAATTTTTTGTTTTATTACACACTAATAAAATACGGCAATACGACACCAGAGAAATAAAGGTTATACAATAGTGGTCATAACCCAAATACCGATTGTTTCTAGACGCCCATTACATTCAATACAATCTCTATGTCTATACTTATATAAAATGCATCAGTTACTGCCAGATAACGCACAGCCAGAACTATAGGGTGCAAGAAGCTGAAATTTGCAAGGTGCACCAACAAAGAATTTTCGGAAATTCCCACGGAATCGGTCAGAAAAGGTTAAATTAAAATCAAATGTGCGTAGCTGCGGGCGTCCTCCAGTCATCAATAAATGTTTAGGCGATAGAAAACACAAGCAAGAACTACATACATACATACATAGACTCACGCCTGTTTCCCGGAGGGGTAGGCAGAGATACGGAACGCCATTTGCAACGATCCTGACATATCTCTCTTGCTTCATTCTCTCCCATCAGATTCCTCAGGAACTAAAACATGAATGAATTAGTATTTTTTTATAGACACACGCTTGCATCCCCGAAGGTGTAGGCAGAGGTGTCACATTAATAGTATTACACCCACATTTCGCAAAATAAATTGTAGGTCCCACGTAATAGGGGGCGAGCCTATTGCCGTTACCGGGCACATCACCAGACTCCGTGCTGCTACTGAAAGTTCGGAAAAACCCAGTAACACTTTTGCCCGACCCAGGAATCGAACCCAGGACTTCCGATCAGCTGTCGCATACGCTATCCACTGGACTCTGGAGTCCAGTGTCAGTCGAATGAATTAGTACTTCGTCAGTAAATCATCTATTATAATATAATATTTTCACCACTGCAGCTCAAACATGCCGCTTTTGCTGCGAGACAACAGTGAACAAAACGCGATTTTGATTCGAGCGTGAGGCAAAGTAGCTTTTTAATTTTCCAATCTTCAGTGTCACGAATTGACATTGTTCAGCCATAAATTTAAAAACATTCGAATTTTACTGTGCTCTGTCTCTTTCACATGCCTATAAAAAGTGAGTGAAAAAACAAACCCCTTCGAATTCGAAATTCGATTTTGGAATTCGACCTCAAAGTACACACCTACGGCAAAGCAAAAAAAAAAGAAATTACTTTTTTTTAATATGTTATTGTTTATATGTTTAATTTATTATTGGATTTTAATAAAAATAAGTCTAATTAATAGTATAACATTAGTATTTAACCAATACATTTTTATTTAGAATTACAACAATGATACATTTGAAAAATAAACATCAGGGACGCGGTATTAAAACGCGATTTAAAAAAGTAGCGGGAATAAAAATTTCGCTGATGCTGATACAGTAGGTATAGCGTAACGTGTTAAGTTATATTAGGTAATATATAAAATAATCTAAAAAAATGAGTGAAACTACCGATGATGACTGTACTTTAACACCAGAAGAGTTAAATCAACAAGTGATTATGCAGAATTCAATATATTCCTGTTCATTTCTATGTCTCCTAAGTACCTAATATGTGTTCTCACTGCTGTGGTGAAAAGTTATGTGTGCTACACGAGAGCAAAGTTTTTTGTATCTCGTGCTGTTGAGTCCCTCACCACGCTCAGGATTCTAACTTTGATTCACTCGCTACGCTCGTGAATCAATCATAGAATCCTTCGCTTGCTCGGGACTCAAAATCAGCACTCGAAACAAAAAGCAACTTTGCTCTCTTGTTGCACAAATAACTATTGTATGCACAAGGATGCTCCTTAACTACGATCTTCATGCTTTTTGTGACAGCCGAGTCCTTGACAACTGGATTACATTTGTAGCTACAGGACTTTAGGTGATGCATAAAAGCCTTTTTAGCACTTGAATGGATAAAGAAATGAGTTCCTATAGTTATACAGTTCATTTATTTAAAAAAATATACTTTATATAATATATATAATAATTATATCCTTTATCTTACAATAAATATTAACATTTATATTCAATAAGAGTACAATGTGTACGACAATTGATATAACATCAAATCTGCTGAAGTGCTGCACTTAAACGCACGTGTTTCATCCGCTCTTGATCGTCCTTCGCTCTATCTAAAGCGCCATCAAACAACAATTACGTGTTGTGATTAATCTTCGATCTTCTAACTGGCAGCCGGAAGACAGCTGCTAGTCCTGTTTAATAAACCTTTATTTTCATCCATCCTTCCCTAAAAGCAGTGCAGTGTTATAAAATCATTATTTTAAAATACAGTCGAAAGTGAGAATAAAAAAAATGATTTATTGTAGGTAAATATATAAATTATGTGTATGCCAGTAAATGAGAATAGTCGCGAAAGACACCAATTTAATAGCAACGGTTTTGAATAGAAAATCAAAATACTGGTGAGCAAACGCACACCCGTACTTTGAGGTCAAACAAGCATAATCCCAATTTCAAACGGAGCCTGTACTTCATAGTTCCTATCTGTTAACTGATACTCATTATTAGGTTCATATCAAATCATATATTTTATTACTACATAATTATCCGATAAGCTACAGCCAAAACGATCTGACGCAGGATGCTGAAATATGGCGTGTATGTGTTCCTTGGAGACCAAAAGGGTGCACTAAGAAGGGATTTCACGAAATTCCCAAGAGATGCAGGGCAGAAACAGATAAATAAATTTAAAAAAATCTAGTTATAAATAAATTGCTTTAAATTACAAATAAAATCATCGATTTATACATTTACTTTAATTGTCCTGAGTGAGAATTGAATTATCGACGTAGCAGTTAAGGTCTATATTTCATCATCACCATCGGGCTTGTATATAAATTGTCCTGGTGGATGGCACGTGCCTCTTCTCACTATGATAAGGGTAACGCTATAGTCCACCATGCTGGCCAAGTGCGGGTTGGCTGACTTTACATTTCTTTCAGAACCTTATGGAGAACTCTCAGACATGCAGGTTTCCTCACGATGATTTCCTTTACAGTTTACAAAGTGAACATGAACAATGTATTTAAAGTCACTATTTCACTAACTACTAAACCAAGAGGCCAGTCACATGTTCGTATTGACCAGACATCTATTGGCAAAACTATACAAACATTCGTTCGCCAGGTTTTGAATGTAGCGCGTTCATACACTGAACTAAATTGATTAGCCAAGAGAGAGTACAAAAAGGGGACTTCATTTTGTAATAAGTTTATATATGTTTTCAAACTAACCAAACCTGTGCTATGACCACCAGAGAACTGATAAACATAATTATACATTTGTAAATACGTACACATTAAAGACTTTGGTTGTTTTAAACAATAAACGCCTCATTAACAAAACATCAACCACGATATCTTGTTTAATTAGTTTGTCAAAGTTTGAAAATACTTATTTAGATCTTGGCAATCGTTTGCAAAACACTTGAATTTAACCTAAACATATACTTAAATCTAGTTTTTTTTACCTTAGTCAGACTAAAATGCATTTATGATTGTACATATTCTCGATGCGAATAATATTTCCAGTACTTTGTGACCCAAATGCCTTGATCTTTTAAATTGACCGTTAACAAATATGAAAAAAATATTCTGTGTACAAAGTTTATTACAAAATAGTGTATTTTAATAAAACATAAAAGAATAAAGTCAAATGCTTTTTTTAGGAAAACGAAGTTATCCTTTTGGGCTTGTACGAAGCACCATTTTAAAATTAATAACAAATTATTATGTTATTACAGAAATGAGTATAAATAATAATTTATTTAGCTCATAAGTAGCGAATCCTTAAGAATACATCATGGAATTCAATTTTACGTAACAAGATTTACAGGGTACTCAGTAAAAATAAATGTTCTAGAATGAAATCGAAGCTTCCCTGTTATTAGGCTTAATCTTACCACTATGCAGTGTATCGCTTCCCATTTATTCAATCCTCACTTATCTCAATTTCTTACTATATACAAACGAGGTTTGTCTGGAAGTTTTTTGAATTGTAACAATACCTTTTTATAAAGCAATATTCTAGGTAAAAACGTATTAAGTATATGCAAAATAGAGTCTGCTGTTGATCTTTGAGTAGTTCCCTGGTTTGATATCAATTCTTGATAGTGTTATCAAAAGTGAATCTAGGTTCAACTCTGTAAGATGACAGGAATTGGAACAAATTATGCTCGAAAGCTTTAGCTCATTACGTATTTCCTATGTGCAATCCTTTTCCTAAAAAAAGGTGATAGATAATTCTTTTTTACAGAACACATAAAGAAAGAAGAAAATAGATGGATAAATATAAAAAAACCGGGCATAAACGGCTGTATCTTTTGATTGCGTTGGCCTAGAAGTTTGATATTTTCACAACTCCAATGGTAAGTAGACATGAGTATTTGATATGAATTTCAATTTAATACCTTTACGCGTTCACGAGGAAAGGGATAGTAACTCTAAAATTATTTAAAATATTTTTGTTATAAGATGTAACAAAAAATTTACGGGTTTTAGAATGTTTCCTTTATCTGTGCTATAAAACGTTGCTTTGTATCAGATTTTAAGATTCTGAGTTCACGGGCAGTACCCTGTAGGTTTTGATTCTCTTGCGAGAAAATTTGTGGCATAAACGGCTGTATCTTTGATTGCGTTAGCTCATATGTTTGATTTTTTCACAGCTTAAGAGCTCTACTTTTCCTAAGGGAAGACTTGAGTACTTATTTGATATAAATTTCAGTTGGATGCCTTCACGCTTTCCTGACAAAAAGGGTCTTGACAGACGGACGGACAATAAAGAGACTTAAAATTAAATAATGAAAAATTAATACATTTTCAAGGCTAAACTTTCATCAATTTGGTGGAACTAAGATGTCAAAGATGCCATAGTCGGGTCGTAATTCTGACGCTATACAGTAATATACATAATTATAATAGCAAAAGCATAAATGTTTTCGTATGATACGATCGATGTACGAGCCACTTTAGCTGTAATGAATAACGAACAAAAGACGTATCACGCATTGGGGTGCATCTCATTTGATATCCTCGGAAGGGTAAAATACAGCAATGTAGCCAACAAACGGTTTCATAATCTAAACAAGCAATCTCTGCTTTGCCATGTTTTTTGCCATGAAGGCAAGTAGTTACTCAATAATATCTTCTATATGTATATCGTTGTATTTAAGTAAGTGTACCTACCTACTTACATATATTAAACATTAGCTGACCCGGCGAACTTCGTACCGCCTAACAGTCGATTCTTTATTTTTTTTTAATATTTCTCTCCGTAAGAACCTTCCTCGTACTTCAAGGAATATTATAAAAAATAATTAGCGAAATCGGTTCAGCTGCTCTCGAGATTTGCGCTTAGCATCACATGCAGCAATTCATTTTTATATTACAGGTTAAGCCAATGCTACTGATCATTGAGGAGCGCATAACTTTAAAAACAATCTTGGATGTAATACCACGCCGTACTTATCATATAAAGTATGGTTATAAGGACTGACCAATGTCAATTGCAATATTTGAAAGGAAATATGGAAACACCTAAAAGCTAAACTTAGCAACAAATATAATAGTGAAATGGTCTCTAAAATGTCTAAAATTACGGTAAGTGCACGCTTTTGACGGGCGGTTGGCGTAGCGGGAGTGTAAGCGACTGCTACGTCGAAGGTCGCGGGTTCGATTCCCGCTCAAGTCAAACATTTGTGTGCATGAACATGGATGTTTGTCTTGGTCTGGGTGTTTCTATGTATAATATGTATGTATTTACAAAAAAAGTACCTATATAATTATGTATGTTTATCCATTATCTAGTACCCATAGTACAAGCTCTGCTTAGTTTGGGACTAGATGGTGTTGTGTGAATGTGGTAGAATATATTATTATAAAAATATATTATATTATTTTAAGGAGAGATAATTATATCTGACATAAAATAGTGCAAGGTACGCTCTCCTTTTCACTCTCTTGTAAAATAAATACTAGTATTTCGAATTAAGTTAGATAACTTAACGTACTTACCTAATTTTGATACGTCTGGCGTACCAGCTGTACCCGAACCAAATGGTTTGGTACGAGACGACGGAAAGAGACCTGATGGTATGTCATTACCTTTAGTGTGGGACACAAGTACGCAACGTGCGTAGACACCCTTGCGCCATCACATATTCCAAGCACAGCAGGTCATGCTGGCGCTACCGCTGCAACGGCGGAAACCTTCAAACGGCGCAAATATGGAAACTTAGTTGGCAATGACATATTTGAGCCGTTTGGGGTAGAAACGCTGGGCTCATGGGGTCCGAGCGCTCGTGTTTTGTACCGAGACTTCTCCAAACGCTTGATCGACGTAGCCAGAGGGCTGGTTTATTCTTTGCTCAAAGAATCAGCATTGCCATTCAGCGTGGCAAAGTTGTAAATAAGTTAGCATAAATGTAAATAAGTAAGTATACAGTTTTAAAATAATTGAATTGAAATACTTTACGAACTTCTTGAACTTAATATAGTTTGAAGTTGAAAAAAAAGTAAGATAATATAACATAACATAACTTCACGCCTTTTATCCCCGAAGGGGAGGCAGAGGTGTATTACACACCCACACTTCGCTAATAATATTTTGTTAGGAAAAAAGGTATGAAAAATAAGGTTGCAGTAAATATATACCTTTGAAATTAGTATAAAACATAGTTTCAGGGAAAATACAATACTTTAGAAGTCAAGATGTAGGTACATATGTATTTCGTTTTTCCTCACGTGTTAGCCAAGACAATACTCCGCCGCTGCATTCACGAGGCGTGAGAAAAAAGTAGCATGCATTCTGTAGAACACATGAAGGAAACGTGAGCTTGGATATTTTGTATGTGCAGCAGTGACATAAATTAGGTGACACGAAATAATTTTTCTCTGTGGACTAGACTCACTTCTACTTTTGATACAAATTATAGTGGCATATTGTGAGATATTTTGATAAATTTCTAAAGGATTATAATGATACAATCACTTTTTCTATAGTCAATAATTTAGGGTAATAATAGTTGTGCCTCTTTATAAAGGAAAAGGCTCGCAACAGGACTGCAAAAACTATAGAGGCATTAGCCTTCTCAGCATTGTTGGCAAATTGTATGCAAAGGTACTGATTGAAAGAGTTATGAAAGTAACCGACAAGAAAATATGGGATGTACAAGCGGGATTCCGAAAGGGAATGGGATGTACGGATCAGGTATTTTCCTTGCGAAGCATAGCCGAAAAGTTTTTGGCCAAAGGTCAAACGGTCTATTGCGCATTCGTGGATTTGGAAAAGGCTTACGATAAAGTGGTGAGGAATGAAATGTGGTCGGTGCTGTCAATGAATGGGGTGGACAGCAGCCTCATTCGAGCTCTAAAATCCCTTTATGAGGATTCTAGAGCTTGTGTGAGGATAAACGGGGCATACACTGACTGGTTTACCATCGAGAAAGGTGTTAGACTGGGATGTGTAGCGTCGCCGTGGCTGTTTAACCTATTCATGGACAGTTGTTTGCAAGATTTAAAACGTAGTGACTGCGGATTAAGGATGAATGGGTTACTCGTCAAATGCCTCCTCTATGCTAATGATCAGGTAATACTTACTTCTTCAGCGGACGAGTTGCAGGAGATGGTAGCAATCATGCATGGTGCGTTAGAGAGGAAAGGAATCAAAGTGAATGTAAGTAAAACGAAAGTTATGGTTTTTGAAAAGGAGGAATGCGTTACGGCTTGTTATGTTTTGATCGATGGACAGCGAGTGGAACAAGTGAATGAGTTTGTTTACTTAGGTACGTTGTTTACAAGAGATGGTAAGAATGAAGAAGATATTGAAAGAAGAGATAATGCAGGTAATAGTGTGAATGGAGCTTTGAAGGATGAACAGTCAAAACGTGTTCAAAAAGGCCCGTTTGGCTGTGCATAGTGGGGTGTTAGTGCCTACCCTTATGTATGGTAGTGAAAGTTAGGTATGGCAGAAAAGACTAGAAAGTAGAATAAATGCTGTAGAAATGAGAGCACTGAGAAGTATGTGTGGTGTGTCTTTGACCGACAGAGTAAAAAATTGTGTGATACGAGAGTGGTGTGAGGTAAAAGAGGATGTAGTGACAAGCATCGAGAAAGGCATGTTAAGATGGTTTGGGCACATGGAGAGGATGGATGACGAAAGACTGACAAAGAAGATATATAAGGCAAGTGTGAATGGGACAGGACGAAGGGGAAGACCTAGGCGGACGTTCCCTGACCAGATTAGAGACATCCTAAAAAAAGGACAGGTCAGAAGTACCCTAAACAAAAGAGCATGCATGAGAAACTTGATGGGAGTGAATGAAGCAAGAGAGATATGTCAGGATCGTTGCAAATGGCGTTCCGTGGTCTCTGCCTACCCCTCCGGGAAACAGGCATGAGTCTATGTATGTATGTATGTTATTTGCGTATTTAACCACGCATACATATGTGTCCTTTTTTCTTTTTTTTTTCACTACGGTGGAAACTCTCCTTATGAAGCATCTCAACTCGACACCAACCCGGCCAGAGTGTGTTCGACCGGCCTTGGGACTGGCGGAGGAGGTGTGTGGAGGCTCTCCTCTATAACGGGGCATACCCACTAAAGCCACCGCGGTGTCCCTACGGGTCCTGTGTAGTTGCGGGGTCACGCGATTCGCGGATAGCATAGTTTTCCGTGACCCCGTCCGGGATTGGCCCGCCGTTGGTGTTGGCGGGCCCCGTCTCGTTATGACTTGGGAGGCGGCGCGGTCACTACGCCGCCTCCTTGCCTTTTGGCGGACAGGGAACAGTCCCCAGCGCTCTACGTTCGCAGGCACTAAAACGGCCGCAGAGGATAGGGAGGACGGCAACCTGACAACACCGCATCTCCTCTTCCTCTGCGGCCCCACCGCGACGCAACAAATGGTGCGCCCCTATTCGGTCGTGGGAGATAGGGCGCGTGGCAACGCAACACCGACACGCCTCTCCTTTTGGAACCATGCACGACAGCGACGGACAGACAGAACTGTCCCCCGCACCCGCACCTTTTGACGCATCTTGCGCAGGCCTCCATCAAGCCCACGCGGAGTGGCCACTCCCGGGATCACGCTTAGCTTCACCGTGGGTGCCCTAGCCACGGTTACTAAGCCGCCCCACCACGACAAGTTGGAGATCCCACAGGGGGGACGCATATATGCCTATTCAAACTCTATCTCTCTCTGTTGGTCACATCAGACATTTAATTTTGTCATAGGAGTATTCATTTGCTTTTGGGAAGATGATATTGAGATCCTTAGGCTTTCCCCAGGATCTATAGATTCGATTAAAAGGTATTGAAACCCATTTTAACAGGCACCTGTTTAATTCTTTTCTTAGTAGCCAAGCATCGCCACACGGCAAACTATACTGAGACAATAAATTGCGATATTACGAGTGTAATAGCAGAGTTCGCGCTCGTTCAAATTGATATCCGACGAATGGCGGGCAGATGGCGTAATTACCGACTATTTAACTCTTTGATTCATTATTCTGCGGTGCACTGTGCGCTATACAAAGTGTGAATTGATTGGTCACTAGTTACCGCCCCGACTTACATTGCTGGTAATTCGGGTAAAAGAATTTTCTTAATAATTACAGGCGCAAATTAATTATCGATCCAATTGACAGCAACTGGTAAGGCACCTCAGTTCATACCTTATGATTACACCATTTACGCTTATAATAATGCTGTGCTGCCAACCCTATACACTACGGCGAAAAAATTAAAAATAATACATGGCATGTGTATAATTATGCTCCTTCTATCAGAATAAAGAGTTTTTTTTTGTTTTGTCTATAATTAATAAGGTTTCGAAAACTAAAAGTACAGTCGGTCCATTCGTGTTGAAATCAACAAGTCTCTTACTGCCAATTTTTATAATATTGACCCGCAAATGCATTTCTATATTTTCATTATTATCTTAATTTCTATAAGAAAAAGCTTGAAAAAACGTGAACATAATCGGCAGTCCTATATTTTTCGAAGCTTTGGTGACATCAATATCAATACTAAAATTTAACGAAACAGCTTAAACAGCTTGATCCAAAAGGATATAGACCAGCTGTTAATCGCTTCGAACTCAAGCTATTGATGATCACTAAATAAAGAGTGATACTACAGGTGTACGAAGTGGTTCGAATAAACTATTTTTTTAAAAGGCGGCGATACAACTAAGTGTAAGAGCGCTTGATGGTAAGAATCGCAGACCTACGATGCCCCACACAGTTAGTTCATGAATGTTGCCGCTAGAGGATCTATTCACGCGCCAGAGGGTTTACCACGAGTTTTGCACAGTGATGATACGATAGACTAGTCGACGGGAACAATTTCCAAATATTTCCTAAATGCGCCCGCTAGCGGTCTCTATCGATCCCTACACTGTCCGCTAGGGGCGCATTTGGAAAATGTATGGAAATTGATCCCGTTCGACTTGTCCATCGTCACCGTGACGATTGAGTCCAAAATACGTGGTAGACCTTCAGACGGCCTACTAGTTAGCAACTATATCATTCGACATGATCAATATAATTTACAAAATATTTTTACTATATTAACCACCCTGTAGATTTTGCCATTTGTGAAACGAAGATTTTTTTTATTTCAGATCAATAGATGGCGTTAGTAATCTACAACAAATATTACAAGAATTGTATGAGCAATAAAGCAACATTGAAATAAGATGACCGCATATTACGGTAACCTATCATTATTGTAATATTCTTCGCATCCTTGTCAACACCTTGACACCGAAGTCAAGGTGCTAGCAAAATAAATCAAAAATATAAAGTTTCTTACAGTTTTTTTAAATTCCTGTTATGATTATTATAAAGCCATACCTACCTATGTGTAGGTTTAGCTATATATTTGAATATTATATTAATTTTGTTAAAAAGTGATCAGATATTATGTCAGTATTTATCAGATTTTATCAAAAATGCTCGAAATGAAACTGGGAAATGCTTTTGAGTTCTTAGCAAGTCCAGTCGTCGCCAGATTTGGTCATACCCTTATGGAAAAGGAACTAAATGTTATGATTTGACTGATAATGGAAATGATGTTTTCGAATGCTTGTTTGTTACACTATGATTACACTTAAATTTTTAATATTAAGGTGTACTGTATCAGTACTAATAGTTCAACAAAGTGCCACTAGAGGCGCTGTTAATCGCAATGATTTATTTGACAAGCATGTCGCTGACCTTTTTTATATTAAATTTCATCATACCATGTTTATTAAAAACTCCAGCTTATTTATTCTACGAATTAATTAGAACGATCCAAAGCGACGAAACGAAAATTAAATGTTACAAAATGCCTACTTTCAATTCGTCGTTTTCATAAAAAAGTCACTATATACATTTATAATAAAATTTTCGTTTTCTTAGTTCCTCTGAAATAGTTGAAAACGCACGTTTTCAATAAATTTTATTAAAATAAAATCAAATCAAGAACCGCAAAAAGTTGCGGCTGCCGAAACCCGGGATTGAACCGGGGACCTTTAGATCTTCAGTCTAACGCTCTCCCAACTGAGCTATTTCGGCTGGTTGAAGACAAGTTTGAAATTGTTGATTATTATCTACATACACGACTTACATGTCACGTGCATGATGCAATATGACATAACGCTTATTTTAGAGGTTATAATATTACCCATACTACGTGACCATTTATTTAGTTCTTCTTAGCCCATTTCCTCACCCTCCCTATCTAGTTTTCAAATGACGATATTTGCCTAAAGCAGTAGTTCCCAAAGTTGTCGCAGCTCCGACCCATCAAACAAAAGTTTGATGAAATCTTGAGACCCACTTCTTAGCTCTTTTTAAAAAGAAAGGTACATAAATGTGAGGATAAAGGCGTAAAGGGAGGAGAACGGTCTGTCGGTATCGCCTTATAGGTGGGAATGCAATCTCGAGATCTCGATCTCGCGAGATCTCGGCCTTTTCTAGCGAGATTAATCTCGGTCGAAAAAAGGGCGAAATCTCGCGAGATTTACGAGATTGCACTCGAGCTTTAAAACGTCTTATTCGAAGCGCGAACTGACACGGGACGGAGTTGCAATCTGTCGGTATCGGCATTAATAAAAAAATAAATGAATTTATACGAGTCCGGGGGGTCACAAGGCAAACTTTTGCAGTTCGTGGATGTCTGCCTGAGAACTGCGGTTTCAATTAGCGTTGAATCCGAAAGGGCCTTCTCAACGGCTGGTTATTTGACCAACAGAAAAGGAATCCGTTCAGCAGACGATTCTTTGGATATTTTGTGCCTCTGAAGGAGCTACTTTGAAAATAATTCGTAATAATGGCTTGTGATTTGAACTGAACCAATCTTTTCTTTGATTTTTATGTTTTGTTAATTAGGATCTCTAATTTCTAATAGTCCGTCTTATTGGTATATTTTGTTAAATAATCTGTGATATTACAGAAAAGGTCTACTGAGTAGATATAGTTTTATTTACCTAATTGATAATAATACCTCAGTTTAGTAACATAGATGATAAGTAAGATTTTTTTGACCTCTCGTTTTGTTTATTATAAAAGAAATGTTTTATTTCTAAAAGATTTTTGCTTGATATTAGAAGCGAAGACTGGTTGTTTCTTTCATTTCTTATTTGACAGATCCATCCGTAAAAGTTTACTTCATAAAAGTTTATTTAAAAAATATAGGCAGATAGGTAGGTACGTCAAACAATGTTTGAAGCATATGTTTATCTTATAATACTTAAAATGGTAATTATTTTTATTTTAATTTATTCAAACATTGTGATTATTTACAAAAAAACATACAAAACTGCCAATCTCGCGAGATCTCGAAATTGGCGAGATCTCGCGAGATTGGCTTCATAATCTCGCGAGATCTCGCTTGAGCCCAAATCTCGCGAGATTTGCATTCCCTACTTATATTTCAGGACCCACTCAAGATTCGCTAACGACCCACCAGTAGATCGCGACCGATAGTTTGGAAAATTCTGGCATAGAGGATGACTACGGGAAGGAAACCAAAAGTCGTCAGTTGTCAGCCACTCATGTCTACACATGTTTAACAAACCGAATCCCTAAAGAACTGGATTTATGATGTCTGAAATAAGGTTAACAGTAGAACACAATAAAATTAAAAAAAAAATACACGTGAATCTATGGGAACACACAAGTTGAGCCATAAACACTCACCACCCAGTAAAGCTACCATTCGTTGGATATTCTCGTTAAGGACGGTGCATTCTGTCTATAAACTTAATCTTTATACATACATTATTTTATGTGATTTTTATAAAGTTTAAAGGTTAATAAATTAAAGATACCTATTTCGAAAGGAGTGTAATTAAGGATGAATGAATTAGAAGATGATGGTATGATTGAGCCTCGCTCTTACTCGCCGATAGAAACGCGTTGACATTTTTTTTATAGTACTAGGCGGCAAACGAGCAGGCGGATTGCCTGTTTTTTTATGGTAATAGGCGGCAAACGAGCAGACGGATTGCCTGATGGTAAGTAATTACCGCCGCCCATGGACACAAGCAACACCACAGGAGTCGCAAGTGCGTTGCTGCCCCTTGGGATTAGGAAAAGGGAAAGGATGAGGAGTGGGATGAGGGAGAAGGAATTGGGGATAGGGCATCCGGCACTCTCACTCACCGAACGAAACGCAACAGTTTAGGTACTGTTACTTTACGTCGGTTTTCTGTGAGGGGGTAGTACTTCCCCAGTCGAGCCGGCCCATTCATGCTGAAATCAGCAAGGCTCTACTACCGTAAAAAGGAGCTAGGTACTTCACTCCAGTATTCTGTCTACATTGACAGGCTACACTTACTTCTCAGTAAAGCTGGCTCATTTGATTTAAAATCAGACAAGCACTACCCTAAAATGGTCGCAAGAGTAACGTGCTAGAGCGGTTAGATAATCAACTGGATACATTTTAACATGGTGTCCAAAGCACCAACCATAACAGAAGTTCCTCTCCAATCGATTACGTAAAGGATCACTCGCGGTATTCTAATTTCCCCAGGTCCTTATTATTATGAAGTATCGACGGTATTCTCATCTGGTTCAGTTTAGATCTTCGATCAGGATACGACGGCCGATTACCACGTAATTGGTCACCGCCCTATGATTAGAACCCGCCTACAGAATTATACGGCATAATTTTTGTTGATTAACTTATAAAATGGTGAATTCAATTCGTTTGTTTTATGAGAAAAGAAGAAAGCAGATACTACGAATCTTATTTTTCTTAAAAAAGATTTTACTTAGTATGTAAATGATATTAGTAAGCAGAACCCAGTGCTACTTTGTAAACTAAGATCTAGTTCTTCGTAATTTCCGTGGCTTATAAGGTTAACCTACGCTAAATTTCCGTAAATTCTACTCATTTTTTACACAGTTAAATAATAATAAAATAAAAAAAACCTTTTAGGCAAGGGCGTCGCCAGCCGATTGTCTAGGGGGGGTGGGGCAAAGTCGCCAGCCGATGGCCTAGGGGAGGCAAGTTGATATGGAAAATGAGAAAAGTACTAAAAAAGTATGAATTGTAGGGATTTTGAGTTTCTAGTGGGGGCAGCTGCCCTCCTCTGCCCCCCTTGGCGACGCCTTTGCTTTTAGGTACATTCACACGATCTACTGACGCTAAAAGCGTAACAATGCTTGTTACAATTAGAATTTTGATTCTGAATCTAATGTACCTAATGTAATAACATTAACATCGATAATATAACTTTTACATTAATAACAAATAATATGTGATCTGAGCACTACACAATAGGTATATCTTAGTTAAACAAGGCGCCCTACAAGACAACTGATGCATTTCTTAAAAAAAGATCAAATAGGTACATGCGGTTATCTCATTGCGAAATGTTACCAATGTCCAAAACTACAATTCCCAAACAATATATCTATCATAAAGGAATGCATAGCAAATCAAAGAATAGAAACTCGGTCAACACAACCTGAGCAATGAAAGCCACACGCAACGGAACCACAGCAATAATTCTCTTCAGATACAGTTAAACATTCATTTAAAAACTTTACGACAATAATCATCTATAAAAATACAATCCCAATTCATTAGCTGTTAACCCTCGGGCCAGTTGAATTTGGTCCATTCGACCGCACGGACACAAACCCTTGGGCCATGAGTGCCATGACTGGTCATCCTTACCCATCGAGTCCGATCGACTTGGGATAAAAAGTGCCGCAGGTAGCATCATTAATTGACTATTAAACACGTATCGGCACAAAAAGATATATAAAAGCTTAAAAACAATGAATTTCACCAAAGTTGATAACTCAATTTGGGCCGATGTAATAGAACAGCGAATGCTGTTGAGATGACTTTGTTGCTGTTTTAGTGGTGTATAAACTGACAGTATGTTCACCCACATTCAGCCAAATAATGTATTTTCTTTAACTGCTGTGGTTTATTTTAAAATAAATTGTTTTTATATTTCCGTACTGAAATCAAATATTTTCATTCAAGCTTTGATGTTGTGTTTTAAAACTTTTTAATCATACGCAATGGAGCCAAGTTCAAAACCAGAATATTAGACATGACACTTGTGCAAATCTATGCTAAGTAATGCTGCACCTACATTGTTATGGCTATATGATGTAGAGTACTAGAACACATGTGCCATTAGCTAAATAAATTTTCTTACTTAACCTCAATGTCTTAAAATATTTTATATCATCCAACGAAGTGTTGTCTAATTCATATTAATTTATTCATCATCACGGAAAACCGCAACCGAAACATAATAATTAAATTTTTTTATATAATTATGCTATTATAAATTGTAGGAATAACATTTCTTAAACCAATACGTAATTATTAACGTGGTTAAGCACTTAATAACCACACATATACTTCTCCACGTACTCTATTGTATACTCTTGGTATTTGTGACTCATATGTTTTTGTGATATGTACTGATCATAAGTCAAAATATATCCGCAAAAAGAAGTAGAAATGTTACTCCCAACTAATTGAGTCCCGCCTTCTATATTTTACTTATGAGTATCATAAGTACAATATACAAGACGGGGTATTATGATTAATTGTAATACGACATAAAATATATCTCTGCCGTACGCGAAATACTTCAGCGAAATAAATACATTCGCAGAATCTATTAGCCGCCATAAATAAAATTAATGACAGGTGAATGAATCATACTTCAACATATCAACACTAAAAGATAAATGTTTAACTATTATAACAGTGACAAGTCTATTAATTTAAGCACCAATAAAATAAAAAAGTCGTGTAAAAAATATTGAACATGACTCTTTTCATTCACTGTTCTATGGACGTTGATCGTGGCGGCATCGTTTGTGAAAAGATGCAAGGTGAATAATAATAGTTTGGTACATTAATTATATCGAACATTTTACCTAAACGAATGATCCGCTAGATTGATAAGACAAATTCCAGGTAAAAGTGCACTTCGACCATCTAAAAGATCGGTACTTAGTCATATTCGGTACTTACTTGGTACTGTTTTCGTTGCTGGCTTACTTGTACGTAAACAATGTCTCTACATCATCACAAAGTCAAAACTTATCTTTAGATAAACTTATTTAACTTTTCAAGATTCAACTTTTTAAGCAAGCCATATGTAATCAGGCTATAACAGCAGGATGTTCTAATCCGAAGTTGTAGGATTATTTCAAGACTGTAATGAGAATGACTCTCTAGAATAAAGTAATCCTAAACGCAAGAACCAACGAAGAAATAACAATCCACCCTTGCTACAACTCAGGCAGTGAGTCGTCTTTTGGTATATGCTCTGACGGAAACAACTGTAGACCCAGACTGAAACGGAAGGCATTTTTTCGCTAACACTTAAGACACTGAATATCAAATGTTACTAATACTGCTTCTATAAAAAATACGAATGTTTCTGAGGATGGATGTATAAATGGATGCATGTTATTCTTTCACGCAAAGCTACTGAATGGATTTTGACCACAGTACCTTCTTCAGTGCTATTCAGAGGTACATAAGCTATACATCATGATAGCACAAACTTTTTTCACGAGAGACCCATGCGGGCGAAAGTGCGGGCAGAAACCAATATCTAATTAACTCATTCAACTCATTGACTCAAAGTGTTAAATTTAAATTCTAAACGTCAATCTAACACCAACATATTTTTTTTATTGAACCAGAACTGGAAGTATCATGGACTGACTTCTACAGTTCATTTTCACGGGTGACGGGAGGCGTTGCTAATCAACAATGCACGTAATGATCACAGATAAATCAGTAGTTTAGTAGTTAATAGCTAAGGCGGCGCCCCTTAAAAGGGGTATAATTGGGTGATTTTAAGGGTTGCACAGTCACCGTCCAAGTATTAAGGGGAAGCTTTGAAAAAGCTTGGTATAGGATTTTTCTTCCAAGCTGTTAAGTTTTATTTGTTCGTTTTTGAGCTGTAGTCTTTAAATTACGATAGAGAATTAATCTGCGTGATAAACATTGATGGTTTGTTTGGCAGTCGTTCCCTAATCGACCTAATAGCAAAGTGTGCTTTCATGTGCTTAAGAATAATTGCTTATTTTATTCTGTCCCGGCTTCGGGAAAAGAAAAGTACCTAGAAGGGCTAGAAGGAGTAAGGAAACCCACAAGCGTTCACTAAAGAAATGGATCATTTAAAAAAACGGTACCTATTTTAATTGACAAGATCCCACAAGCTATTTCTTAGCTTCTTGAATACATCCTACATGGTTTAATTATTGAAATAGGGAATTTTTGGTTTCAATCTGAATGCAAAAATTTAAATGTCTTAAATAAAAAATGTAATATCAAGATTTGTGCTTAGTAGCAAAATTTGCTTACCTAGCGTGCGTTCATAAATTTCGTGGATCAGTAGATGTTCTTCCGGCGGATCATAAACTTGTACATAATTTAAAAGAATGCCTCGACACCTTTCGTTTGAAAATGTTGATACCAATGTAAAGTTTAATTTATTAAAGAACCTTATAATGAATGAAAGGTCTTCCTTTTAAATTGGTTTTAAGTGGACGGTGGTAAGCCGTGAGGTCAACAAGCAATCACATTAATAAAGTGATTTATATATAACAACCCGCCCTTTGTCCTACAAGGGAGGGACTGATGAACTATTAAAAAGGGCTTTCACAAAAAACGTATTACAATCTGTCTTAGTTTTGGAACTGATAAACGATGATAGAGTGAATTTGAAGAATGTTACGTAATAATTTTAGTTAGTTTACGAATGTGGTTCTAATTATTGTAATACAATTATTTAAAATATATTTACTATGCACGAAGAAAAGAACACGATAAAGCTAAGAAGAATTTGTTTGACTGAACGCGTACATCTCAGAAACATCTGGGTCGATTTGAATTATTCGTTTTGTGTTGAATCAACAAGGAAGAAATTATCAAGGATTTAACGAGGAAGGCTATAAGCTATATAACTTATAACGTGCCGCTATGAGTCACGAGTGCGGTACAGTAGCTCTAAATAACGCAGGTGCATCCGCGAGCTCGGCTAGTAAAGTAGTAGAAGTAAAGTTTAAAATTGAGCATATATTTCAATAAAATAAGATTAAAAAATTGAGATAATATGCGTGCATTGCTAAACACCCAAAACGTCATACTGGAAATATATGAAATAGTAGACATTCTTACAAGGGTAAACCTAAGTTTACCTTAAAGTACTTATCGTATCCGTGTGGTGACGGATTAGGAATACGGATTGTCACCACCCCATATCATCCCATGGGTGTCGTAAGAGCCGACAGAGGGAGCATATTATGCAGAGAATAGCACTGTAAGAGAAGGAAAACTTGATACAAACCCTATAGCAACCCGTTTGGCTAGCGTGGTATAGTAGGCCCATTCCCCCTTTTAAAGGAGAGGCCTAGTCCAGCAGTGGACTGTTAAAGGCTGATGATGATGCCCTATCGTATAGTGTTGCGATTGCCATTATGTCTAAAACACGGGCCACAGCGGCCATGATCACACATTCTAGAAATGTAGTGTCAAAGAAGTAAGTGTCTTCCCAGGTACCTTCTTCTGCCCCTAAGGAGAATAGTCAAAACGAATTTTAGAGGTGTAATCAATCGCCTCACAACGTGATGAATGCAAGCTCTTGTTATTAAACTGATAGTGCCCGTTCCGCAGTAGGTATATTAAAAAAGTTGATTTTGATTGCCTATTTACACAAATGTAGGTATGATAAGATGATGTAGAATTCGGTAAGATTCATTTTTCAATAAAGACAATATTTCAAATTGAACAAAGTGTAGGTAAACTAACAAAACAACAAACTATTTATATTGTTTCAAATAGGAATTCAAAGTATTACAAGATAAAGCGACTCTTAATGACGGGGCCGAATGAAATATGAATATCATATTTTAAATTATAGGTAAATCTACGTATCCGGTTCAGATAGATAAATATAAATAAAAACACGTGACTTCAGAATCCTCTTAGAATTTGTTGGTTCAAAACTTGCTCGTTGATGCATATTTCTCTTTTTGTGCATTTATTTCGGTTCTGACTGACGCAATATGGCAAGTGTTCCTATTATATACAATAAACCGTGCAAACGCGAATTAATAATGTGTTTTAGAATGTTTTCCTTGCTGTTTAAATACATTTATCTTGGAATCCGATGCGATACCAAAGAATTATGTTAAACTAAAGTATTTGCTGACGTAGTGGTCGAAAGTTGACCGTCATGGAGGCGCCACATCGTTTGGGTCATTTACAAGGAAACAGCAATGACGCAAATTTGTTTAGTGTTAATGTAACCCAATATTGGTCTTACGATCGAGAAGTCTTGGTGACAGTTCCACACATTGCTAATACAGACCCTCTTCATACACAAGCATACTTTGAGACGATAAATGGTTGAAAAATTGTATAGAAAGTGTATAGGACACATTTGTTGAGCCTCGTCCTTATTCCTCCCACTAGGAGTCCTTATTATTGTCTAAGCATTATCTCAGTTCCATGATGCATCCAAGACATTTCTACATTTCTACTCATTCCAAGAATTTTACTGCGTGTCGGCGACTAAAAACCACGGAAATTGAAATCGGCGTGGTTCTGACATTTCTAAGGTAAGCAAGTGCTAGGTTTCAGAGAATCTTTGTGCCAAACTTGCTCTTCGGATCATCACGCAGATGCCAAATGTGTCTACAAAAGATTTTTTGTACCAAGGACGATACAAAAGCTACGGCGCGTCTGATGGCAAATGGTTTTGCTTTCGCCTATCAAACCAAGAAACAGTAGGAACATTTAAATTTAGCTTCAATGTTCTGTTCTGTACTGCAATCAAACTTTCTCAGATTTTTCAATTCAGATATATTATAAATTTCTACAAACATACTTATATTCACGCTTTTTTCCCGTCAGGGTAGGCAGAGACAACGGAACGCCACTTGCTTCTATCCTTACAAACCTCACGCCAAACTTTATTTCTATACATAAATTTTCGATTCTAGCACGACGGGTACCTTTGGAAACAGTAAAAATACCCTTTACTAAACAACTAGTGGGTTCTTTTAGAGTTGACCCATTTGCACTAAACCAGGTATAGGTACTCCGCTACTCAGAGTAACTTACCTAAACAATTCACATCATAACTTAAGGATTGCTTGTCTAGGTACCTATAGTCAAACTCCTTTTGTTCTTCAGAATAACACACTAGACATTAGCGCAAAAACACAAATACCTACCTACCTAGCAATGTGCCATACTCCAGGACTATTCTAGTACACAGCCAAATTAGAATGTAGGTAGGTACGTCATACAGTCTGTCACTGTCCGTGTGGTGACGGATTAAGAATACGGAATGTCACCATCCCATGGGTGTCGTAAGAGCCGACAGAGGGAGCATGTTATGCAGAGAACAGCACTGTAAGAGAAGGAAAACTTGATACAAACCCTATACCAACCCGTTTGGCCAGCGTGGTATAGTAGGCCAATTCCTCCCTTCAAAGGAGAGGCCTAGTCCAGCAGTGGACTGTTAAAGGCTGATGATGATGACGTCATAGTTTAAGGTTACCTCACGTCAAACGAACGATTACAGGCAGCAATGTTAATCGCCGAAGCGTGATGTTCGCACACGCCACTCAACGGTAAAGATCCACTTAATCAATGATTCCATTATAAAACAATTTGCAATGAACTTGAACTGCAATTAAGATAATTTACAGACAGAAGCGAGAGGAGAACACTACAATGCTTGTGGGTCAATTTTATATAGCCAGACTGCACTTGGCCAGCGTAGTGGACAATAGCCTTACATTAAATTTGTAACAGTGAGAAGAGGTTCGTGCCCGGCTTTGGAACTTGGGACAGTTTATATACAGGCTGATTATGTTGGTCTTGAGACGCTGGCTATGAGTTCTACAATGCATCAAGAAGTAGATACTCAGTGAAAAGTAATGCTAAATTTTAATAAGGTAATCATGCACTTGGAATCTTGACTGATAAGAGTAGGTAACTAATGACTAAAATATAGAAGTTTGCTTACTTTAAATTGTTATTTTCTGTCAGAGGATATTTTAAAAAAGCTATAAAATCATACGAGTAACAGACAGTAAGACTAAGACCCAAATGTCAAATTTGTCATCGAATGCGATTCAGGTTAACGAATCACTTCGTTTGATGGCTTGGGCTGGTGATGTTTAATATACCTACTAAATAAAAAAGGTATGAATTCCTAAGTTGTCTGAGCCTCAGCCAATTGGTTACCACTCCAACTCCAACGCACGACACTGCTACCAGCCAGACATTAATAGACCTGGTGTGTACTGATCTCCCTGTAAGAAATATGCTTCGAACACTTCGGGGTGGTTAATAGTCATTGTGTGCGAATTACATATTAGAAAAGTTAAACCTATGCCGCAATTTGTTCGATATAGACCGATTAAGCAGATTTGTAAAGAAAGTTTTAATACACATTTAGCTTCCATTGATTGGAATGGGTTTGTGCAAATGACCACGGTGGACGAGATGGTAAATGCATTTAACCAGCACGTTTTGTCGGTGTTAGATATCCCCTTAGAACTTAGAAGTTGTATTATCAAAGAGCCGTCTTACCCATGGATAACCGACAACATCAAATTAATGATGCATCTGCGAGACGATGCCTTGGGCAGATATAGAAAAACAAAATCCGATAGTAAAAAAACTTATCACAAACATCTTAAATCACTTATGTCGACCGCATTGTATAATGAGAAGCCTGCATATTTCCAATTTAATATTAATAAGAAGGTCAAGGATCCAAAATTATTATGGAAAAATATAAAAAACACAGTCGTGCTATCTACACCCGACATAGATATAACAACTAATTTCACATGCCCGAATATAATCAATAGTCATTTTTAAAATGTTCCTGGGCCGAGGCACGTTACCATCTCGCAGTTGACTTACTTCGAGTTAACACCAGTTACTCAAAATTATGTACTACGAATAATTCATAGTCTCAAATCTAACGCCGAGGGTTGCGATAGCATTAACCTTGACATGCTTATTTTGACTGTGCCACACACTTTACAATTGATAACCAGTATCATAAACACGTCAATTGCATCGTCAACATTCCCCGAAATCTGGAAACTCGCAAGTGTTAGACCGATACCCAAAGTGTCAAATCCCAGAGATGTCAAAGACCTCAGACCTACATATAAGCATACTGCCTTGTTTATCTAATTTGATGGAAAAGGTAGTATGCCAGCAGTTGACCTCTTATTCAGAAAAAAACAACATACTGCCCGTATATCAGTCAGGGTTTAGGAAGAAGAGTGGCAGCTGCACGGCACTTTTAGATGTTACCGACAACATCCTATCGGCCCAAGATCATTGTGTTGGCATTATTGGACTATTCCCGGGCATTTAATGGTATCAATTTGCAGCTCCTTTTATCCAAAATAAGGTACTACGGGTTCGATCAAGGAGCATTGTTATGGTTCAATAGTTACCTTACTTACCGAATGCAATATGTTGAATTGCGTAAAAACGACGGTAATAGCAACTATTCTAATGTGACGTCAATAGAAAGGGGCGTACCCCAGGGATCCATTTTGGGGCCTATTCTTTTTATTTTATACTGTGCAGACATAGTTACGCGCATTCAAAATTGCGAATACCACCTGTACGCTGATGACGTCCAACTGTACATTTCTTTCAAGCGTGCAAACTATCAAGCTGCTCTTACTAAATTGCATGCAGACCTAAATATTATATCTACGTGGACAGATGAAAACTGCTTAGTATTGAATCCTCAGAAGAAGTATATGCTGTTCGGTACTGATCAGCAATTGCAAACAGTACCGAGGGACTTACATGTTCTGCTCAATGGGGTCATAATAGACAGGGTACATGAAGCCAAAAACCTTGGTCTGAAGATAGATTCAAACCTTCGTTTTCAAAATCATATAGCCACTGCAGTCCAGAATTGCTTTTACCGTATAAAAATCCTGTACAAAATAAGGCCATTGGACATATCACAAGAATTGCGAATATTATTAATTGAGACATTGGTTTTGTCCAAGTTAAACTACGCGGACGTCGTCTGTGGCCCTAGGTTGCTCGCTAGAACGCAGCATCTTATACCATCATCATCAGCCCTTTACTGTCCCACTGCTGGGCACGGGCCTCTTCTCACTATGAGAAGGGTAAAGCCATAGTCCACCACGCTGGCCAAGTGCGGGTTGACAGACTTCACATGTCTTTTGAGAACATTATGGAGAACTCTCAGACATGCAGGTTTCCTCACGATGTTTTCCTTCACCGTTTAACAAGCGATAATTAACAATTTAATACGCACATAACTCCGAAAAGTCATAGGTGCACGCCGTGGATTCGAACAGGGACCCTCTGCGTAGCAGTCTGTCGGTCTCTCCACTAGGCTATCGCTACCTACTTATGCCTGATTACTTATGTGCGAGTGTCTAAATATACAACAATATATGATAATGATGACGCTTTTGCGACTGACATTTAAGTTAAACTTAACACGATTTACCTACTAGAAAAACTAATGGGCGATGTTAATCGGAAATCATAACTTCTATGGATCTAGCTTGTCCCAGGTCAGGCACTAATTGATCTCATTCCATTGATTTTCTACCTAACTTTTTTCTTAAAGGGCAGCTGGTGGCAGTGGTGGCTACTATGGACCATTCCCGTGGACTTTTCTTTATAGTAAGAGCAGAAATTACCGTCAAGACTCTTATAAAAATGGAAAAAGGTTACCATCGACGAACGACTTGAAGGCGATCCTTTGGTGAGCATACTCGTACTAGGCCACCAGGTCTTGGTTCCTAATGAGATTGACATTAAAACGCTGCAAATATAGTTTTATGTCCGTATGGGCTAAAGTTAGTGTAGGTACACCAACTTTCGCTTGCCATGTGGATCATACATTACACACATAAGCAAATATATAGTAGTTGAATAAACACACCCATGTATAGTGTTGTTTAAATAAAAAATATTAATAAAACAGACTAAAAAGGTCTAAATATTAACGAAATGATTTGGTAACGATCTCTGATTGGCTAAAATCTGTTTTTATTAGTTTTGAAAACGGAACTCAACATGTGCGTGGGATTTTGGATTTGCGTCAATCCGAATAGTACACTTGAACTTGGAACGAGGTTGTGCAAGACCTGTCATGTTGATGCGACAAAGTTATTTATGCCGCTGGTGAGGGCGCCACTATCTACGCCATTTATCAAAAAGGATTAAGGCTCTACTAATTTCTTTATTTATCCAACTGCACTGTTTTGTTGGTAACAAAGCGTGGTGTGAGCTAAGGGTGTGAGCAAACCTATAATCCGTTTTTGAAGTAAAATGGCGATGTCACATTCTATTTTAAGGACTACTAGAGCGTAGTTACCGCTAAATTATTATTTACTTTTTGTTGTATACTAATCTCAAATTAGAATTTACGGAACGATTATACATAATTAATGCTTTTATTTTATTTCTGTCCGTCGTCGTGACTCATTTGTACTAAAAAAAGACATTTAGGTAATAGACTGCCCTATAGTGCTTCGACATGAAAAGAGATTTTTTGTGATTTGATCATTAACGTTCACGTATGAACAGTAAATCCTGAATATTCTCAGAAATGATTTTATTATAGTTTTTTTGGACCAAGACTTGTCTGGGTCAAAGTACTTAATCATACACAAATGTTCATTACCTGACCGTATAGGTACCCCAGGGTTCTACATTTAGGTACTACCTAACTGTTTGATACAGCAACATATTTGCCAGTCCATCTTATTTTGTCAGTCCACCTTCATTTGATATTATTGACTTTTTTAATTGTCTATAGGACAATTCATCATCATAGGATGATGAATTGTCTATAGGCTAACGTTTAAACGTGATCTCGCCTGATGTTAAGCGATGATACGGAGGACATTTTCCTAGAAGATACCGATTCACGCGCAACGTGAAGACACCGAGATTGTACTCATCAGGAAGTACAAACTCAAGCAAAGGGTCCCACACCTCGGCAGTCCAGCCTGTGTGTCCCAATAATCACATTTCAGTCGATCGTCTATCTATGGGAACGTTTTAGCGGCCGGTTGTGGCCGCTATAGGCTTTTAGAAAATGTGTGAGAAATGTTCCCATCGACGCACTGTCACTCCTGTTAGCCATATCATAATTAAAATAAATAAATAAATATTCTACCACATACACACAGCACCATCTAGTCCCAAGCTAAGCAGAGCTTGTGTTATGCAAACTCATGCCACGCAATTCAGCACAGCCCAGTTTTTGTAAGCTATACGTTTGCATAATAGAGCGCATAGTATATGTATGCAGAACTTCTATTGCACACTTAGATTAACACGCTTTTCTCCACAACAAAGAGAGAGATTTTCTTCGTTTTGGCGGCCACTATTGACCAGTACTAACCTCTAGAAGCTCTTTTAGATAATGTACCTACCTATGATAATAATAATAATACCCCTCTGGGGCAGTCGTTAACCTCATCATGAGACTAACGCAATCTCAGAGGGCAGAGTAACAGCTTTCAAACATCACCTTTATCTTGTGATATATATATTACAGGATAGAAAGAAAGCTTACAAGCCGCATGGCAGCTTTGTGGCGAGCTGAATGTGTGTGGCGACACTGCGGTCCCGAATGCTTCAGAGGGTCGGTCAGGGCCTCGTCGCCGGCTTGCCTTTATTGGCTGGTTGGAGTGGATTACCAAGAGAGCCTGCAGGACCCTCGACTCTGGCTTGCCTTCGTCGGCCGGCCAGAGGGAAGCCGCAAGAGCTATTTGCTCGGGGGTGGAAGTGTCATTGTCAAGGGCGTAATTACGGGGAAACCCGCTCCGGGTCACGAGACCTGCGATGGCGAAACCGGTGCCGCACCGCTCTACACTCCTAGCCGCTCACACCGGTGTTGCCCTCTTGTTGCCTTTATGGTAGAGTTTCTTTGCCTTGGCGGCTATATTGAGAGGGCCCATCCAGTGAGTTGGCGAGTCACCGCCTGCCCCTTTTTCGACATACTGTAAGAGTATTTAGGGCAGGTGCTGTTTTTCATCCATAGTGTTCACCTAGACCAATCCATTAAACACCCATCCCAATAGCCCAGATTAATTAGGTTCCATACAAGTAACAATAGTCTTTCACCTGCTGCGGTTAATCCGTGACTGCACTTAATAGTGCAGTTATGGAGGCGCCTCAGCAGGTATCTCATCACATTCTAGATTAAAACTCTCAAAGGGCCTCTGCGCGTTGGACCTATGTCTCCGTGTACATCTGCCAAAGGGCCGGTTATTCTTCTAACATCAAAGGTTAAAAGAATAACCGTGATAGAGAAACAAATAATAATAATAAATTTATTTATTGTTTCACAAGTTATTACAATGAATTATGAGACACATTTATATTATCAACACATGAAGTTGCTACTATTTATGTGCGGCTGGTACTTAAAATAGGAAAACCTGAGCCTTAAGTACCAGCATCCTGCCAATGACACGGTTAAACACAACTTACATAATTACTGAGACACTACAATACACAACTATAGTAAAGAATTATTATTGCTAAAATTAACAAATAAAAAGTAATAAACAAATTTAAACATAATATTTGCCTTTAGCACATTTAAATTTAAATTAACCTTCCATTTAAGTGTGTGTGTGTGTGTGTGTGTGTGTGTGTGTGTGCGTGCGTGCGTGCGTGCGTGCGTGCGTGAGTGCGTGCGTGAGTGGGTGCGTGCGTGCGTGCGTGCGTTTGTGTGTGTCTATGTATTAAATGGTGAGATGGAGTAGATTCTCCGTCTCGTCATATTATAGTTTTTGAAGCCGTTCCATTATGATGGTTTTGCAGTCATGTTTGTTACAGTAAACTATTGTTAGTACTTTATTTAATTTATTGTAAATAAAACGTCCAAGAAAGCAGAAAAACCGTTGGCTGAATAAAGTTCTACGGGTGGCATCAAGTGGGAAAATATGATGTCTGCGAGTATTTGGCTGTTGAGAAGAAGATGAGGTAGAATGGCCGGATATAGAGAGCTATGAGTGTTGTCTTAATACTATTTGTTGTATAAAAAGTTGTCTTATTGTTAGGACCTGACAGTATTCATATAGTTCCCTGGTAGGGTGTCGGTATGGTTTAAAAGTGGACACTTTCAATACTGCTCGCTGTGCTCGTTCCCCTCGTAATAGATGGCTTTTGGGTGCCCCACCGCAAGAGGAGATACAATAGCCTATCAAAGATTGGCAAAGAGCATATTAAACCGTCTTGAGGATATCAGGCTCTGCCACATGTCTTAGGTGTTTAAATACAAAGATATAAAAAATCTTCCATAAACGAACAACTCGAATGCCATCCATTGGCGTGCGAACTCCAAGTAGGACCCCCGATATCCTCCAGATAGCAATCAGAAGACATGTTCAAGTTAATGAAGCTGTTGATGTTTGCAGCCTAGCTTTTATATGGCTTTCAAACAAGTTAGTGTCGATGGTTGTGTAAGTATTTTAGATTGGGCACTCGTCATTTGCAAATTATCTGTAATAAATCAAGTTTTTTTTACTATTTTGTTAATACAAGTATATTTGTATCTAAGTGTAGGTAAGTGGCAGTGGGACAGTAGGACGAATAGGGGTAGGCTGCCCGCAAAGTAGACCGACGATCTTGTTGGTGGAACAGGACGGGAATCACTTGGATGCGGGCGACCCAAGTTCGGTCTGTGTAAAGAGCCTTGGTGGAGGGGTTTGTTCAGCAGTGCAAGTCCTTCGACAGAGATGATGATAAACCTAATATACACAAGGTTCAGCAGCTTGCATTGGATTGCCTTACATCGGTAGCGTCAGGCAAAATAAATTCGACGTTATAGGAGATTCTTGGAATAGTGTTTTGTTCGATAAGCTAGTTATACGGGGTGAACCCGAGTCTTCCTCTCAATTCATTTTTTTTATAGAGCCACGCCTTTATCCCTGAAGGGGTAGGCAGAGATGTAATATTACACTCACATTTTACCATGAATTTTTATGGCCCACGTAATAGGGGGCGAGCCTATTGCCGTTACCGGGCACATCACCAGACTTCGTGCTGCTACTGGGAATTCGGAAAAACCCAGTAACACTTTTGCTCGACCCTGGAATCGAACCCGGGACCTCCGATCAGCAGTCGCATACGCTATCCGGTGGACCACGGAGGTAGTCAATCTATCTCAATTCATTATACCTTTTATATTGGAGAAGGAAGATGAGGGGATATAAAGTACTAGTCGACGCCAGCGGCTTCGCACGCACAAATTTTCGAATTTTCCGTTTTGCCCGATCCCGTGGGAATTTCGGGAAAACCCGTCTTAGTGCACCCCCAGCTTTTTGCGCCGCGTAGTTTCGGCGGTAGCGTGTCTGTTAGTCAGTCAGTAACGCAAGGATTTTATATATTAAGATTTGGAAGCAAATAGATAGATAGATAGATTAGCCTTCCTCTTCATTATGCCTACAATTCAACATAATATTATGTATTTTATTGTAATTATTAAACTCTTCCTTTTCATCATGCCTGTAAAGCCAATCGTGGTTAAGTAAACAAGATTCTGAAAGACTAATGATTATCTTTACATGTATAGTTATAATATTATCAAGAAATACGGACTCGTTATAATGAGAATAAACTCTAGCTTGCCTCCAAGTTCGTCTTAGATGTTAATTAACTTCGATGCGTTCTACGAGACCGAAATGGCTCCAACATGGCTTGACTCTTCATGCTCTAAGTCAAGATCCGGTAAATTTGCATGTATGTACTCTTTCGTCAGCATCGATTGACGCAAATGCCGCCAACGACAAATCAAGTAAATACGTAAATATCATCTATTTTGGTATACCTACCTATTTGCTGTGCCATTTCAGACCAGGCAAGTATATTCATAAGGTAGATGGATTATGTCATAAGTGTCATAACTCTTTGATTTGTTACTTAAGGATAAATCTTAGTAATAATTAGCTAAATACGTTTTCTTTTGGATTATCTACGAATAAATATTGTTTTTAGGTAAGATATTAAAAGCGATCCTTTTATAGTCTTTCGCATTCTACTGATGAACTTAAGCCTCTTCTAATCTGCTTCACATTAACAGTAGCATTCTGAGTCAATAGAAGGATTTGACTACATCCATACAGGGTGTCACAAGACCCATCACCAAGCCGAAGTCTACTCGTTATGGACATCATTCCAAGTCATACTAAGCCAAAATAATAACTGGGAAATGCTTTTTTTTTTAGGAGACACATTTTTTAAACCGCAACTAAAAGCGCGTGCGTGCAATGCTCGAAATACCTACTTATCCATAGGGTCATAGGACATCTATAGAACATATTGGAGGGGTAAATGCATCGATTTTGTCTTCTTCTTCTCAGTCGTGTCGCTCTTGGCAGAGTGGTCGTGGTCACGTTGAGGCATCCTCATTGGTGGTAGTGGCGGATACAGCTCTTCGCACGATCTCCCGCCATTTCTCCCTGTTGGCAGCTTTCCTGGTGCAATCGGATACGCGGTTTGATATTGCGGATTTCACCTGGTCAGTCCAGCGCATGGGTGACCTGCCGCGCGCTCTGGTTCCCTCCACCTTTCCCTGCACAACCAACCGCTCTATGGAGTCATTGTCCCGCCTGGAGACATGCCCAAAATATTGGAGTATACGGGACTGCACCACGGCCGACAGACGCTGTGTGATGCCGAGTTCCTGGAGTATGGACACGTTAGTGCGGAACTCCGTCCACGATATCCCGAGCATCTTCCTCCAGCACCACATTTCCAAAGCATCTATCTTCCTCTTTTCCAAGTCGCGTACTGTCCACGTCTCTGCCGCGTAAAGGAAGATGGGGAAAACAAGAGCGCGCACGAGCCTGACTTTAGTGGCTTTAGTAATATTGCGATTCCGCCACACTTTCCTCAACTTGTCCATCGCAGTTCTCGTTATGGCCATGCGTCGCTTAACTTCATCCACGCAGCCGCCGTTGTTTGAAATTAAAGCCCCAAGGTATACGTAGGTCTGAACCACGTCGCAGTTCGCAATATGAGTCACTTCGGGCGAATTGTCATTGACGCGATCCACGATCATAATCTTGGTTTTAGATCGGTTTATCTTTAACCCAAACTTAAGGCTTACGCGCTCCATTCTGAGAAGTAATTCCTGCATAAGGTTAGCGTTACTCGCAAATAGAGTGGTGTCATCTGCGTACCGCAAATTAGCAATTTTGTAGCCACCCATCGCAACACCATCGGTCCAGTTTTCGAGAGTGATTCGCATTATAAGCTCGGTATAGACGTTAAAAAGTAAAGGTGAAATTATGCATCCCTGTCGTACACCCGCACTTGGATGGAAAGTAGCTGAGAGGAGGTCATCTGTCCGCACTGAAGCTGTTCCCCCTTCGTAGAGCTCTCTGAGCAGGTGTACGAGGTGTTGTGGTGTGCCCATGTCCAGTAGTGTTTTCCACAACGTTGGCCATTTCACCGAGTCAAAAGCCTTGGAGAAGTCAACAAAGCATATGTTTGTCGGCTTGTTGAACTCTCGAGCTTTTTCTATAACTTGGCGAACGATGAGAATCTGTTCACGGGTTCCTTTACCCTTCACAAAACCGGCTCGTTCCGGCGCAATTTCTCTGGACAAGTATGCCTTCAGTCGCTCATTTAAGATGTGTAGCATTTTTTTTGCTAGCGTGTGTTATCAAGGCAATAAGTCGAAAGTTGCTACACTTCTTCGTGGAACCCTTTTTATGAAGCGGAGTGAACACTGTATGAGCCCATTCAGAAGGCCATTTACCTGTGATCCATATCCTGTTGCAGATTATATAGAAAATATGAACGCCAAGCTCTCCCAATGCCCGTATTGTTTCAATTGGGATCCCAGCTTTCCCTGTGGCTTTCTTATTCTTGAGGTGTTGAATAGCGGCTCTTACTTCTGACTTAAGAATATCCGGCTCGAACGTGTCACTCACAGGCTCCGTAGGTGCAAAGTTTCGCGACTGCGGATCTTGAAACAGGGACTGACAGTAAGTCCTCCAAACTTCGGAAATTTTGTCCAGTTCAGTAACTACCTGGCCTTTGTGGTCTTCGATGGTTTTGGACGGCAGCGTTTTCGTGATGAGGCGGATCTTGTGATACAAGTCTCTTGACTCATATCTGTCAGCGTGAGCCTCAATTTCCTTACACAAATTGTGAAGGTAGGTATTGTGATCTTGTCGGCATTTAAATTGTATCTGACCCGACATTTTATTGATATCCTTGATACCGGCTCCCGCTGCTTTCATCTGTCGGCGTTTTTCAACGAGCTCGAAGGTGCTATCAGTCATCCAATGCTGTCTTTTGTGGATAGTAATTGGTGGTGCTGTTTTTGCGACAGTTGTTGTAATAAGCGACTTCGCTCGGTTCCATAGTGCGTCGGGTGGTTCATAGCCAGATCCGCTTTAGACCACTGTGACCAGTTCTGTTCAACAATCGAACGGAATGTCGGAACATCTTTCACCTCTAGCTTCCTCGGCTTCTGAATGATTCTGGTTGCTGTGAGCTTAAGTTTTAATTTGGAGATCATAAGTTGGTGGTCAGTTCCGCAATCAGCCCCCGGTAATGTATGGGCATTTGTTATAGATGATCTCCATCGCGACCGAATCATGATATAGTCTATTTGGTTGCGAGTTTTCCCATCGGGTGATATCCAGGTGTACATCCTTCGAGGGTGGTGTTGGAAGAGGCTATTTAGAATGAGCAGGTCGTTTTCTGAAGCGAATTGTATTAAGCGTTCACCTCGTTCGTTCCGATTCCCGAGCCCAAATCTCCCCGCGCATTTGCCTAGCTGATTAGCGTTTTCTCCAATCTTAGCGTTCATGTCTCCAAGGATGGCCAATAACTCTCTATTGGGTACCTTCGCTATTGTAGATTCTAATTCGGAGTAAAACTTCTCGATTGTATCGTCACTTGCGGTAGAGGTGGGGGCATAAACTTGAACGATATTAAGATTCATTGGTGAAGCTTTAATCTTAATGCTGATAATCCTATCGCTTACCGACTCATAACCCATAACGCATTTATACTGATGTTTAGGTACTAAAAAAGCCACACCGTTGCTACTACTGATGTCGTTACCAGAGAAGTAAACGACATGATGGTCTGTGAATAAATGTCCGCTGCCTTTCCAGTGTGTTTCGCTTACACCAGATATATTCACACCGACTCTCACTACTTCTCGTTCCAAAACTGTAAGTTTTCCAGGTTTGTTCAAGCCACGCACATTCCAAGTTCCTATCGTCTGGAGGCGTCGTAGTTTGATGGATTTTGTACCTAATTAGAAAAATTCTAAAGTAACTTTGAGCCTCAATAACTCCTGAACCAGTAATTTCCCAGGTATGATGCCGAAGTAAAAAATGTTGGTATTGATTGGTACAACATAGGATTTCAATTTTCGTTAAGGGTCTATTTACACCCTGTATATACCACGCTGGCCAGACGGAATGGACAAGGTTTGATGACAAGGTTTCCGTTTCTTCGCAAAGATATCATTTAAAGTCCTCAGTCTCCTCTTACAACACCGATAAAAGGAAATGTGGTAGTGCGATTTTGTATTCTAAATCCGTCCACACGGAAAAGCAAAGAAAAATTAAAAACGTTAAATGCACACGAAAAGCCGCCAAAAAAAGCTTTACATACATAGGCTGCACTAAAAGTATCGGGAATGGAATATTTCCACTGTTCCTGTCATATTAAAATCTTTTAAATTGAAAACTCCTTGGTTTTAAAAATCGAATACCATTTATTTATTTAAAAAAGGATTCTCGGTCTTGTCACAAGGTTTTGTCAAACTTGTTTAGTCGTTGAGAAAATGAAATTGACTCGAGAAAATTCAAGAGCGATGATTTATTATGACTTTCGAAGTGGTTTAACACAAAAACAGTGTGTTGACCGGATGATTTCTGCATTTGGTGATGAAGCCCCATCCAAAACCACAATTCATCACTGGTTTGCTGAATTTCAACGTGGACGTGTCATGCTCAGTGATGATCCCCGTCAAGGTCGTCCTAAAACTGCAGTCACCCAAGAAAACGTTGATGCTGTACGTAAGCTGATTGAGGAAGACCGACATGCGACATACCGCGAAATTCAGGCAACGTTAGACATTGGCATGAGTCAAATACAAATAATCTTGCATGAACAATTAGGTGTAAAAAAGTTGTTTTCCCGATGGATACCGCATTCGCTCTGTGAAGAGCAAAAAGCGGCTCGCGTTACTTGGTGCGTCAGAACTCTCGAAAGATTCCACGCAGGATCCTCAAATGCTGTAGGTATACAACATCGTATCAGGTGACGAAACCTGGATATACGCGTATGAACCCGAAACAAAAAACCAGTCACGAGTTTGGGTGTTCGAAAATGAGTTAAAGCCAACAAACATTTTTCGTTCACGGAGTGTTGCAAAAAAAAATGGCGGCCACGTTTGTCTCCAAAACCGGCCATGTTACGACTATTCCTCTTGATGGACAAAGAACGATTAATGCAGAATGGTATGCTAGCATTTGTTTGCCACAGGTTGTTTCTGAACTCTGTAAAGAGAATTGCAACCGCCGCATCATCCTCCATCACGACAATGCGAGTTCTCACACCGCGCACAGAACAAAACAGTTTTTAGAGCAAGAAAACAGAATTATTAGACCATCCGCCGTACAGCCCCGACCTAAGCCCTAATGATTTCTATACTTTCCCTAAAATAAAGAATAAATTGCGTGGACAGAGATTTTCATCACCGATTCACATTCATTGTGGACGCCTACAAAACGGCCATTTTGGAGACCCAAACTTTCGAATGGAATGGTTGCTTCAATGATTGGTTCCATCGTATGGAAAAATGTGTCAAATTTCGCGAAGAATACTTCGAAAAGCAAAAAATACATTTTTAAATAGTAATGTTGTGTCACTTCCTTGATTCCCGAAATTTTCAGTGCCGCCTCATGTAAATGATTTAGAACATTCTTGTGAAACAAATCCAATCGGTATCTTATCCTCATTAAAAGGGAGCATCTGTCAAATCACGGGATAAATAGACTTAATACAATCGCACATATCCTTGAAAATCTAGTGAAAATACTCCTAAGCGCAATAGTAAAAGCTGAGCCAACGCAGGATTGAACATTCCACGTCGATATCAGCGCGTTGTTCAGTGGCCTTAACCCTTACACTGCGGCGTTGTACGCGTGACGGAATTCGAAACAATACTCCATCAACCGAGCGACTGTTTTGTTTTACTGCCGTAACTGTCAAATGTGACCTTACTGGACTTGCTTTACTAGGGTTCGTAACTTGTATGTGGCCAGCAATGCGAGTGTTTTGTGTTCTGTTTTCAAAATTATAGGTCTAGTTTAGTTTTAAATTATCTGTGTGGCCGTTGAGATGTCAAAGCTTTTATTTCTTGATAAAGCAAGAACTAATTATATTTTAAACATGATTCAGACCTTGATAAAAAAAAAAAACTAACATGGATTTAGGTGAAGCTTCTTATTTAATATAGTTAAAGTAAGTTCGATACTTTAGCTGTTCAAAATAAAGAGAACTTTGTGATATGTAATGTTTCGGAAATTTTTGAACAGCTGTGGGTTTCATGCAACAGAAAAGGATTTGAAAGAAGGAAATGTTTTGTCTATATTAAAATAAGAAAGAAAGGAATACATTTATTAATTTAAATCATAATGTGATATTAACAAAGTCTGTAAATTTCTATAGGCATCTTTAAAAGTCTTCAAAGTTATATTGAACCTGTAACGGATAACGTGGTTATGCTCATCAATCTGTAACCAATTTGTGAATTAACCCCTAATTTACCCGGTAGGTCCATGGGACTCCATTGAAAAATTTCAGCGCTAATAAAACCGTTAGTTTTTGGAATAACAAGTTGTGCGTTCTAGTACCTTCACACAGTGACGTGCCAGACGCGGGGTAGAGCGGAAATTGGTGTGCGCGGTTCCGATCGGTAAGTAAACAGGCTAGTGGAGTCCGTGGGACTCCAACGGGGTATTAATATAGTTTATTATTGTTATAGTTTTGATATATTTACGGTACAGTTATTATGCATGTTTTTCTGTTTTCAGTTGATATAATGGCATCTAGTTGTACCATAAATGTCCTTGATGAAGGTGCTGAGTCTGTTGTGGACGCCGACGCGGATGATGGGGATCAACAAAATAGTGTTGAATCAGCTAAGAAGACTAGAACCTGATGAGGTAGTTTCTAAATCCGAGGATGATTGTCACCTTTCAGACCACAACTCAGCTTCAGATTATTCTGCAAAAGAATGCCTAGATTTTCCTTATTTGTGTTTAGCCTGTGCCTTAGCTGTACAAAAAAAGAGGAAATGACTATGTCAGCAACCGTGACTAGAAGGTTTTGCACGTTTTTATTTTTTGGTCTAACCATGTTCTGCTTTTTGTTTTTTCATAAATTAATTATGTTATTATTAGGTTCCTTTAAAAACATTTTATAAAAAAATTTTGTTTTTCAAATGTAGAGACTTAAAGTTAGGTCTCGTAATTTTATGATAAAAATTGCCATATCTTAGAAGTTCCTCAATAAACGACTGTGATTCCATAATTTTAAGTGAAAACCTATCTTATTGTAAAACTTAATAAATAATATACAAATCTAACTAGAGTTCCCTTTTTAAAAAGTTTTTATTCCATGTTAAATATACGATTACATATCCGAGAGTTCTGGGGACTCCACCTGGTAAATTGTGTATGTATGAAGTCACCGGGTAAATCAAGGGTTAAAGAACTTACATTTTTCTGTTACAAACTGGGGGGATTCCTAAAGTAAAATTAGGTTTTTCAAGAATATAACTTTTCTCGTTTTCTCGTCTTTCTAATGGGGCGATAGCCCAGAAGTATACGTAACCGATCGAACCCGAGACGATGGTCTCGGGTTCGATTCCCAGATACACACACCTCTGACTTTTCAAAGTTATGTGGGTATTAAAAATGTTAATTATCGCTCGCTTAATAATATGCCCATGCATTTAAAATGTGCATGGCAATAGGCTTGCCCCCTATTATTTATTTATAAAATCATAATCATATAATAAAGATTTTTACTTTCGGTTTACGTAGTACGGGAACTGTAGCTAAATCGTTTATTACGATACCAAATGCTAGTAGGTATAGTATTATATTATCTATGCCAAATGTCAAAAGAAATCAAATGGCGTTAAAATAAGGTGTTAATACATATTTTATTTAAACACGAATTAATAAAAAACAAAGTTCTTTAAAAATAAATAATTACAACAAAAAATAAAAAGAGGTAAAATCCCTTCATATTTTGTCATCCGGCATCATCAGTAAAGAATTTAAACCATTGGCGCCAGTAGACGACCTTGCAGTAAAAAACGATTTTCATTTTTGTTTTTAATCGTTGGCGTAAATAATTTTATTGATTTAGAAACGTTTATAAATTGACTTTTTATTCTTATCTGGTAAATTCAAAGATTAAAAATAACTACATGTCTATGTTTTTGCATAGATAATTTGCTAATCTGTCATGCCGTTTAACTAATAGCCATTGACGTCATAGCTTGGTGATTTATTGACCAATATTCTAATTATAACCGAAAACCAGGATTTTACAAGTTCATTATTATTTTGATTTATTAGGTTTAAACTTAATAACAAAATATTATTGTGGCCATAAATTAGCATATATTATTTTGGGAAATTTAATGTGCTAAAATTTTAAGCATTTACATGTACACATTGCAATAAAAAAAATGTAGTTATTAGCCTAGCATTAAATAATACTATGTTTAAAAGCGCCATCTAGTAGTTCACCGTTTAATTATTCAGACCGCATGTACTTACGTGTTCCAAAACTCTTGCCTGGAAAATAGTATTCAATAAGGGAATATAGATGGCGCAAATTGTACAAGCGCCATCTATGAAAATAATAATACACTAACTGATACCAGCACGTTTCATAGTTTCGTAGTAGTAATACTTTTGTTGACAGATGTCACGTTCTGTAAAATGGTTCTGAAATGCGAAGATGTTCTACAAATAATTTGTATTGTCTTCCAGTCAGAAATTATTTCTTGCAGAATACTGCAAAAAAGAAAAAATAATTATTAACACAATAGTGTTAATAATTATTTTTCCTATCATTGGAGGAAACTACTTTAAAGAATTGTAAAAAATATTGGAAGCTCATATTATTATGGCAATATTTTTTAGATAAACAACTTACTATGTACCTATGTAGGTAAAAAAGTTATAAATATGCTGGTAGAGGGACGAAAAAGGAGGCCGGTCAGAAGAAAAGATAGATGGACTCTGGATGGATATGAAAGAGAAAGTGGTACCTACCTACCTAAATGAAGGGTCTAGTCCGAGTTTGCACTCGATCGTCACGATCGACGATAGAATTGTCGCCGGGAACAATTTCCATACATTTTCCAAAAGCGCCACCTAACGGAGTGTTGCGATCGATAGAGACCGCTAGGGGGCGCATTTAGAAAATGTATGGAAATTGTTCCCGTCGACTAGCTATCGTCGATCGTGACGATCGAGTGCAAACTCGGACTAGACCCTCGATGACTGGCGATAGAGAAGTATCATATGGTAGTGCAGGGTATTACGCTGACCAAAAATAAATTGTGATCAGGGTAAGACGTTCCTATGTATTTATTCCATAACAATGTACATAATATTATTTAGGTATTTAATTAAACTTAGATTACATTTATATTAATATTAATATAGCTTTAACATATTTTAAAATGTTTTAAAAATTAAATAAGAACCTATAGCGAAATATAAATGAATAAAAGATTTGCCCCGGGTGAGGATCGAACTCACGACCTTAAGATTATGAGACTTACGCGCTGCCTACTGCGCTACCGAGGCTTGCGTAATAATGTCGAATTTATTGTGTATTATCTAGAATTTACATGAATATTGTGAAAGAGTATCGGCAATTCAGCACATTGATCAACACATTTTAAGCGACTTCTTATTGCCGGTAGTACGCAGGTAGGCCATTGGAAAATTCTACTCTTTTTTTCTTTCACAGTAGAAAATCTAACTTCTCTTCAAAATATCAATGGGTCCCTTGAATTTTCATACATCCGTTCCATCTTTCTCCATCCGCCAGGTGTTCGGGCGATTGGGCGTAGGTACTTACTAACACAATCGCCTCGACCTCTTATGGTGTCGAGTTTATGCTAATCTACAACAGTGTGCATGACGCAAGAGTCGCAAGGCAAGGATTCGTTCGTTGGTCAAACTTTGCTGTAGGTAATACCTCTAGGCACGAAACTGCGAGCAGAAGCAAGTATGAAAAGATGTTTAAGTAGGTATCCATACGTAATTATCTCGAAGAACACGCTCTTCTTCATTTTAGCCACAAAGCCGCTAAATCGTATATCGTATCTACACAAATTAGTTAGTTATTTTGAGTTATTCTATGACTAGCTGACCCGGCGAACTTCGTACCGCCATATACCTATAAGTATTATACATATAAACCTTCCTCTTGAATCATTATTCAAGAGGAAGGTTTATATGTACTTATATAATAATTATATCTATTAAAAAAACCGCATTAACACATTCGCTGTCCGGCGCGAGACACAATAGAAAATCAATTGTTATGAATCATATATGATACACAGGACAGGGAAACGGTTAAATTCCGTTGCGTAGATTTTAAGATTTAAGCATACATAGGGACAGACAGACAGAAGACAGACTTTGTTTTATACTGTGTAGTGATGATAATGATAGTTATTCATCATCAGCCTTTAACAGTCCACTGCTGCTAGGCCTCTCCTTTGAAAGGAGGAATTGGCCTACTATACCACGCTGGCCAAACGGGTTGGTGTACGGTTTGTATCAAGTTTTCCTTCTCTTACAGTGCTGTTCTCTGCATAGTATGGTCCCTCTGTCGGCTCTTACGACACCCATGGGATGATATGGGGTGGTGAACTGGTGACAATCCGTATTCTTAATCCATCACCACACGGATGATAGTTATACCTACCTATTTTATGAGCTTCGTAGGGCACGTTAAGCCGTCGGCTCGGATACTTGTCTCAGGACAAGGATTATTAGGCCTTGTACATGGTGTAACTGAATGTAACATAATGATAGGCGACGTAAAAGTGGAACAAGTGAATGAGTTTGTCTATTTAGGGTCATTGTTTACAAGGGATGGAAAATGTGAGGGAGATATTGAAAGGAGAGTGAAAGCAGGAAATTGTGTGAATGGCGCCTTACAGACCATTTTTAGCAGTAAAATTATACCGAGTAAGGCTCGCCTTGCTATACTGCAGGGAGTTTTGGCGCCAACATTGATGTATGGATGTGAATCGTGGGTATGGCAGAAGAAGCATGAAAGTAGAATTAATGCTGTGGAGATGAGAGCTCTGAGGAGTATGTGCGGAGTAAGAATGGCAGATAAAGTGAGAAATAGTGTTATTCGAGAAAGGTGTGGTTTGAAAGAAGATGTAGTGTCAAAGATTGAGAAAGGTATGTTGCGATGGTTTGGACATTTGGAACGGATGGATGCAAGGAGATTTACGAAAGATGTGTATCGAGTAAGAATGAATGGAGATGTCAGTAGAGGACGCCCAAGACGGACTTACGCCGACCAAATTGGTGACGTACTGCGGAAGGGCCAAATCAAAAGTACCGACGAGCATGCATGACGAGGTTAATGAATGTCGAAGAAGCGAAAGAGGTATGTTTGAACCGGAGCATTTGGCGTTCCAGTTCCATAGTCTCTGCCTACCCTACCCCAATGGGAGACAGGCGTGACGTTTAGATAGATAGATAGTACATGGTCTTCGGGCCACCTTTTACTATCCGACATGAGAATTGGCACACTAACATGAAAAATAATTAATATCGTAAAACACTACCTATGTTATCTGAAATCACGAAGCGAGAACATACTTTATGAAGAAAATTATAACTTTCTCAGAGATTGCATGCAGGTGATTGCATGATTTCTCATCAAATAATTTCGAAATATTTTGTTAAAGCAAAATAGGATTTACCTACTTACTTTATCATTATTATTTACACGCAGATTTCAGATAATATTTTGCATAATAAGTAATTTAAATAGATGTGTGAGCAAATTTATGTGCTCAGTACGCCATCGCTCTAGCGTTTTAGTTTCTTTTCAAAAGCGTATTTACTCTCTTTTTATCTATTACAAGTTACAAGCCAATCCAGCAAATGTTGTTTGGCCATTTAAAAATTTAATAAATATAAGCATATCTATCTAATAATCCGGTGGCAGACATGCATGCAATATAATATACACTGTAATACCTACCAATAAATTTACTAAGTACCTACTTTCTATTATTATACTACTTTATAAACCAAAAAAATATGGATATCGATCAAATCGTTTCTAAGGAGTGCGACCACAAACACTGTTACTCGAGATTTCTTCATGTAAGATTGAAGGTTTTATTAGGGCAAAATCATATGACGTACCTACCTGGCTTCGGGCAAGAATTTTATTCATATGCATCTGATTGAATGAAAGAAAAAAATTGATTGCCCATGGTCAACTCGGCAGACCACTAAAAAAGCTATTTTCCATGGGCTATCTAGCACTCGAGCAACCTCTGTCATTAAAAGAGCCGTTTATGTATCTATACATAAAAAAATATTTCGTACATTGAATATATTTACAAAAAAATGTTACAGTTAGGCTAGGAATCAGTAACGGAGCAAGAACCTATCTGAATTTTTTTTTTCTGCATGTGAGCGCTCTCTGATGCCGTATGTTTATGAGCTGGATCTGCATGTCCTCTGAAGCTCGGCAGTGATCTGATGTAGATGCGACAACGAGGATCAGCCATCCAATTAATTACATTTTTTAACGTTATATAAGATTTCTAATAGGTATATATTGGCGAGACAAGCAGCAGGTCGGAACCTACCACTCCGTCCTAATTTTCCGATGTTAGCTTTGTCTTAAAAAGGTTTATTCCCTTTAATCAATACAGCACTGTGAAGCGGTGATAGCCTAGTGGAAATACCAATTAACAGATTGCCATGCAGAGGGTATCGGATTCGAATCCACGGCACGCACCACTGATTTTTCGTTATGTGCGTATTGAACTGTTAATTTTATCGCTTGCCCGTGCGCCTCAAAGAGCATGTTAAGCCGTCGGTCCCGGCTGTCATGAAGACCTTCAACAGTCGTTATAAGGCGTCAGTACTTTGAATAAACAGAAACTAGTCTAAATCATGACATTTCGCTATTCCTTTGCGTTGCGGAGGTCAGACAGGCAGTCAATCTGTGGAAAAGCTAACATTCAGCCAAATCTGCATCTGGTGGGACTGGTAAGCGGACCCCGGGTTTGAGATAACGCTAAGGAGATGATGAGGAATAAATATAGCACTGTGATGAACAGGAGGGACCGCTGTAAGTAAAATTAACATTATCATAACAATATTAATAAACGCTTAAGAAAGGGCGCTTAACAAATACCTACTACGTGATTGATGATACGTACCTAACTACCTACCTAACTCATAAGTAAGGTCCACTTCAATTTAATTGTTTATATATAGATATAGCTACCACGTACCAACCACGTTAAATCTTTGGCACTGTTACAACTTTACAAGCTCATGATCATGATCATTTTGTCTACAGTGTGACTAATATGTATGCGTTCTGCGGAAAAATGCGCTATCACTTGAGCTAAGAACTCCAAACAGAACTTTTCCTATTGTAGGTATTTAGGAAAATTTCTGCTTTTAATTTAAGTTCGTAATGTAGGCAGTTACAGCAGCCATGTACAAAGTTCTTTCTCTGTAGGTACGGTCCGGCTCGATTCCTATGAGAGTAGAATCTAATGAAAATATTATTAAAAGTTGCCAGTTCCGTTTGTCGGACCGTGTCCGAATGTCCCTTGGCCATTTTTGAATATGGAACAGAAAGTCGATGGAATGGTTTTCTCGTTTAGAAAGACACGGTTTTGTTTTGCTGATTCTAAATTCGTTTTGGGTACAATATGCGTAATCTTAAGATTGGATTCTCTATTTGATTTTAAATGTCCCAGATATAAAGCGAAGGTTTTGGATCGCTACGAGGATGGCACGTGTTTATTTTTCCCCATAAATACATATAGGATATATGTAGGTATTTAGTAAAAGTCGAGAAATTTCATATTTTCATAAATGACAAGTAATATTTAAGTGTCTGTAATGCTACTGCTACACCTGCGTTAGCGTTAACGTTAATGGCAATGGCCAATAACACGTTAGTTAACGCGTTAAAAAAATCGCATTGGAAATTTGTATTTTAACGCGTTAAAACGTTGGCCACATCTACGTAGCGCCTAAATTAACGCGCTAATTAACGCGTTAAGACGCAGGTGTAGCAGGAGCATTAGTGACATCAACATCACTTTAATCATTTCGAATTATAGAATAACAATTAAAACCCAATTTCGATAACTAATTCTATGGAAAACAAAGTCCATAAAATCTTCAGATTAATCTACCTATTAAGATAATTAGTGTTCCAAATATGTAGCATAGTTATTTTATAAGAACATTCGATAAAATAGAAGCAAACATCTTACATCTATTACAAAACAAGTTTCTGAAAGATTGTGCGAATGAAGAAATGGAACTGTGTGGGATTTTGATGCAACTTTGCTGTAATATAGCTTATAGGTAAGTACATCAGAACACCATTTATAGTACCTACCTAGCGTTTGTCGCGGATAATCGGGGGGTGGTCTGTGATCGGGACCCACGCGGGCGAAGGTGTGAGCAAAACTAATCATCTATATGACTATTATTATAGTTGGCTATTTATCAAACCGAACTTGAATGATTAATGATAAAATGTTATTTGCCAATAAAACTTGTAAGCTCTGAACGAGTTGGCAAATATTTTTACGTCGCATACCGTGACAGGTTAAATCCTTTCAGCTAAAAAGTTTTACGGCCAAACTTTTCCTAATCGACACCTAAAATGTCATTATTTCACGGCAAAATCTCCCCAGAGTGACGAATTTTAGCTCGTTTTTGGGGTAACCCCTTCCGTTGCGTGAATATTTAAAAAGTCGTTGGCAACATTTTAATTGGGCAATCCGGGTAGGATTAAATTATCAAGACACCTAGTTAAGTCGGCTGAAACTTAATGAATTCGACATGAATTAACCGCGCAGGTTGCTGGGTCGCGGGTTGCGGTGTGTACTTACTTTGAGTGCTACTTACAACATGCGTTTTCTTTAAGAAAATCGCCCGTTTTGAAATATTATTTTTGCATTAAGGAAAATCTTTATACGTCAATACTTACTTAGGTCCGGTTGTCAATAAATAAATTACTTAGTAGTGTGAATGTTTTCGAAACCCTGTTTGTACAGAACCCTCTTCTTTTCCTATAAATTATTTTAACGAATTTCTTACAAATATAAAATAATTTATAATCGTTTTTCTCTGTTTCATGTGAGTATGTGACCAACTCTGATGTCGGTGTTTGCAAAGCCCCCGAAGGTCTCCGAAATGGCATATTTGTTAGTACACACTACACACATGTATAGACGAGATGATGAGATAGCTATTATACAAAAATTAAATTTCATATCTATCTTTAATTCAAAATTTATTTATTTTTTTCATGCAGATTTCGATCTTTTCCAACATTGTTGTTAAATTACCTAGCACTTATAAGTTTTACTTCAAGTTTTCTTATGATATCATTGAGCATAAATAATGTAAAATATACACCAGAGACGTTATAGAATCAAATGATAATGTCATTCCAAGAGTTTACACAAAAAATATTAAAATAATTGTCATCTTAGCAAAGTCGCATAATCTGTACGAGTAGTCAACGTCGAGTTTACAAAGAGCTTTTTTAATTCACAACCAGCCAATTCCTAAGCAAACGTAAAATGTTTACTCTGCCAAAAGAGGGGGACATTTAAACTTTTTTTTACTCTTTTGTGACTTAATTTTTTACGGTGATTCTCTCGAGACCCATGTTGGATTGAAGGACTTTAAAACTTCTTGGAGTTCGTTAAAAAAAACGTCTTTACAATGGGTTACGTAAATTTTTCGAGTGGATGAATAATTTTACGGTTCCCTTACGATGTTATTTATTATGTCGAAGATCACAGATTAAATGTTGATGGTGTTCAGTAAATACTTTGTACTTTGTTGTTGCTTAGCTCGTGTGTGCGTGTTTTACAGTGAGTAACTTTTGCTAATGCTATGTATGTATTAGGTAAATTGTTTTTTGTCCGTGTGGTGACGGATTAAGAATACGGAATGTCACCACCCCATATCATCCCATGGGTGTCGTAAGAACCGACAGAGGGAGCATATTATACAGAGAACAGCACTGTCAGAGAAGGAAAACGTGATACAAACCCTATACCAACCCGCTTGGCCAGCGTGGTATAGTAGGCCAATTCCTCCTTTCAAAGGAGAGGCCTAGTCCAGCAGTGGACTGTTAAAGGCTGATGATGATGACATATTTTTATTTGCATGCTTCCTGAGACAATGTGTGTTCTTTCAACCAATATTTATTTCTGTAGCAAATTGCACATCTTGTTGGTGTTCTAAGGAATTATTGATTAGGTAATCTTTTACAGTAATTAACGCTCATGACTGTTTTGGATGTTCGTAATATATCGGTAAGGCAAAGCAAGGTTTGTAGAGGTCACTGCATAGAGAGGTGAATTGATGGCTGGCTGGTGGCATTGTTCATCACAGCGCTACCGTGCTTCGGATAGCATGTCAGACTGTCGGTTCTTGGTTCTTAAGATTATTTCTAAATCCTTCAAGCGGTCAGCAAGTAGATTATTCCATTGACGAGTCAATAAATATCTAAAATTATTTATCTAGCACACACAAATTACGGTTGGCTGGGCTTGGGCGTGACACTTATCTTATCTTATACTAATTATAAAGCTGAAGAGTTTGTTTGTTTCTTTGTTTGGTTGAACGCGCTAATGTCAGGCACTACCGGTCCTACTTGAAAAATTCTCTCACTGTTAGATAGCCCATTTATCGAGGAAGACTATAGGCTATATATCATTACGCTATGAGCGACGGGAGCGGAGCAGAAGCAAGTTTGGTATAATGGAATATTTTACGTAGATATGGGCGCAAATTAATATATAATGATTATATTGTTACGAAAATGTTAATAATATTTAAGATTGATATTTAAATAACTATTTGTGAACACAGAACTGAGAACTTCACTACTTTACAATATTAGACACTGTATTGGCTGCTTAACTGTTATAAAGATTGGGTATTTAATTTATCGCTAAGTTATTAAGATAACTCCAGAAACTTTCAAAGTAAAATCAATTAGTATTATATAACATTATTCTGACACTTATTTTTACGGTAATAAATAACATGCGTTTATATAAGCAGCGTTTAGTTAATAAAATAAATTTGTTATTCGTGTAAAATAAATAATTTGGTTTTGTGCAAAATTCATTACAATATTAATGTCGATTTTTGATTAGATTATAATTAATAGTACAGTAATTTCAATTATATGTTGAAAAGGAGTTGTTAAACGTTACATTAAGTGTAATGACGGTTAGTTTATAAAAAGGACTGTAGTTCGCATTTTAAATCAATTCTGTGCTAGACATCAACTGATAATAAACCAAGTAATATTACGTGAGTGTTTTTATTATGGAGTCTGGACACCATAACCCTGGCGTATCGCCGACAGCAGCGGTTGGATACACGCCCCCTAAGAGACTTGGGGATCTACGGTTGGCGCGAGAGTGATGGGTCTCTTGGCTTAGCCGCCATTACCAATGATGACCTGAAAACTGATGCGAGAAGTGCTTGGAAGCCGTGTTTGGCGCTAGTCAACCCTGATTGGAGACCGCACGGTGTATCGGAGTTATGGCGAGCACGTCTACACTTCACGTGAGGCCACGTGTGAGCGGGAGCGACAGAGCGACTACGACGAGGTGCACGCAACGGGGTGTGCTGTGGCGTGAACGCTGTTCTGCTCTGAGTGCTACCAGAGCTGCAGAGGTTGCAGATGCGGTTTGTTGATGCACTGACCAGAGGTATTTATCCAGAGCTGATTTGATTAGTTTTTGAGAAACATCCTAATTTTATGAATTATGGTGCTTACACGATTACCTACTATCCCCGTAAGGATTACCAGATACATATTATACAGTCAAAATTACGAACGTTACACCCAAATAGAACTTATAGGTAACTGTTGTTTATCCACGTTTGGTACATGGCAGTGCTACTGTGCTTATAGTCATGTTATGCCGTCGGCTGGGGGTCTTGTCTGTTTATTAATCGTTAGGCCATGTCGGAAACTTTCTGTAAAACTTACTTATCTATACAAGACAGAGAAAATAGCTCTTATGTGGTTCTACTAATGTAATTATTAGTAAATGACGGTATAACTGCCCTTTTCAAGTTGAAGCTCTGATATAGATCCATTGTATAAATTACCTGATTTCCTTTCAGTTTAAATAAGCTAATTGATGTGCTAAATATGAATTCAATTGGTAGTCAATAGTTTATCTCGATAGTAAAACATTAAAGGAATCGAAACATTATTTATAGGCCTTGGTTACACATTACATAAGGCTAAATAACTGCATTACTTATGGCTAGTGCTCACGGCGCGATTATATGAAGCCTCTCTTGATAAATGACTATCCATCACAAAAATAATTATTTGCATAAAACCAGTAGTTTCACAGATAAGTGCATTCGGCACAGCAAATTTCAGATTTACTATATTGGTACAGATATATATTCAGAAGGTAGATATAAAAATAAATTTGTGATACATATTTTTAAAGCTAATATTTGTAAAGTCACAAAATAGGTTTTATTATATATTTGTAGACTCTGTAGGTGCCAGAGAGGTTGGACTACGTTTATTAGGGTTGTATTTCTTTGGTAGGTGCCTACATGATTTCATTTTAAGATTATGTTGAAATTGTTACTGTCAACTTGCAGCTCAAGTTAAGGTTATATAATAAGACAAGGGAACCTGATATATCTTAATATTTGTCGCTTAATTTTATACCTGTATAGAATGATTTGTTCCGACCATGATACGTCCTTGCTTAACCCAAACTACTGAAGCCAGAAACATGAGATCTGGACAGTTCATTTCTTTATGGACATATGCACTCACTTAGGTTTTATAAAAGTCCATCTCTTAGCATTTTAGGTTGAAAGTCTTAAGGCAGGTGACTGCTTATCTTGTATAAATACCAAACCTTAGTGTTTTACTTGGTAAATAAAATTTATTTTATTTGCAAAGTTGGTTGCATCTATATTCGGGATGACAACCAGTGATAAACCAATAAAATTTGGTGCCGACCTTATTGCTTAACTCTTGTGGGATGCAAGACAGTTCGGAGTATGGTTGTTAGGATAATGATAGGTGGGTTTGGGGAACATGATGTGAAAATCCATATTGTCTCTTTTCCCATTTAGCAGTATTTATTCTTGGCAAATAAAAGTAGTTGTGTGGACTGCTCATGCTTTATTTCTAAGTCAGTTGTGATTGGTCAGTTTAAGTTCATTTATTCGGATAAACAATTATTAATTGTGTATGAATTGATAAGAATTACATAGGCACCACATGTTAACAGTTTAAGATAAATATTAACATTATTTGGAAAATTCCCTTAAATATAAAGTCGAATAAAATTAAAGTTGAATTACATAATGAAGGAGGGGACGAATGATAAATGGAAACATTCATTTCAGAAAGAAAGGTCTATTTGAATTAATTATAAAATACCAATATCTGAGTGTCTTTATTGGCTTTTATGGTTTATTGTAGTAAATTTCTTAACTGAGTGGAATCATTTTTAGAAATAAGACTGCACTACTCTTGCTTTGTAATATTGGTAGCTTGTAAATTTCTCTTTTATGGCTCAGTTGGCAAACAGTTCAACAATTTCACAGCTTGCACTACGCCTAAAAATATTCAATATTGGATTAAACATGTTCTTATATGAGTAATAATTATAGCACTAGTATTTTCGAAATCCTTGGATCTGCATGGTTTGAAATCATTTCATATTTATCAACAGTCCGACTGTTCACGGCTGAACATAATTTTGAATATATTAAGTTTTAACTGTTTTATCAAAGCTGCAAAATATGGGTATCATGATAAATTTATATTTGATCATCTAAAATGGCACTGTCAGACAGAACCTGAGAAAATTCAGTGTCTTTTGTATTTTACCTTATGCGTAAAATATGGGCTCCAACACTGTTGTAGCTAAGATAACTATAGACCAATGCACAGGTTGAACATGCCTGATATATAGATATAGCTTAATAGACCGGCCCACTTTGTAAGATTAGAATTTTATTTCATCCACAGTAACGAAGGTTCATGGAACTAATATTTGGGTGGGAAATGTTGCCCACCACCTGTCTTTTGAGTGTTGCAGGTTGATGATGACATCCTAGCAGATGACCTGACCTTGGTGTGAGGAGAAGATGGACGAGCGGTCCTTTACTGATTGGTATTTATGGATGACGGTGGCCCGCCCTTTTGACGTCGGTGGTTTTGTGTGTGGGCTGCGCGCACACGTGCCGCATGGGTGCTGTACTGAGCTGGAGTCAAGCATTGTTTGCTAACCTTTGTTGCTGATCAACATCAACAACTGTATGAGCAGCTTGACCGTATGGGCGGTGGATTCGTCAGATACCGATTAACGATTTCCTCTACCTCCTCCACTGTCGTTGTCGGACCTATGTAATTGCATTGTATTGATATAACTGATCATGACGAACGATGATGATTATTTTATGTATATGCATTGATGTGTTTATGAGGCAAATTTTGCATTTGTGTTTGAGTAAAATCTTATTTTTCCTATCCAACATCCTTCCCAAAACGCTGGCTGGCCACCATGCGTATCCTTGATCCTGGTCTTGTTGGCTAGATCCCGTGATGGGTGATGCCGTGTGTTGGCTAGATCCCGTGATGGGTGATGCCGTGTGTTGGCTAGATCCCGTGATGGGTGATGCCGTGTGTTGGCTAGATCCCGTGATGGGTGATGCCGCGTGGGCTAAATCGACCCTATGTGGGTGATGCCTGTGGGCTAGATCCCTATGTGGGTGATGCCGTTTGTGGGCTAGATCCCTATGTGGGTGATGCCTGTGTGCGCTAGATCCCGTAATCGGTGATGCCGTAATCGGCTTAGCCATGGGTAAAGCATTGTTTGTTAGATCCCGTGATGGGTGACGCATGCCTCAGGCTAAGATCCTATGACTAGGTGAAGCCTTGTAAATAACTTTTAGTTCATTCTGTATGATAAACGCTTATTTATGTAATTTTTATATTCCTTATTTTTGTTTGTTATGCTGTTTATTCTGTAACCGTTAAATAATCAGCGCGAGGAGCGCGCTGGATCAGAATGGCCGTATGGGCGCAAATTAATATATAATGATTATATTGTTACGAAAATGTTAATAATATTTAAGATTGATATTTAAATAACTATTTGTGAACACAGAACTGAGAACTTCACTACTTTACAATATTAGACACTGTATTGGCTGCTTAACTGTTATAAAGATTGGGTATTTAATTTATCGCTAAGTTATTAAGATAACTCCAGAAACTTTCAAAGTAAAATCAATTAGTATTATATAACATTATTCTGACACTTATTTTTACGGTAATAAATAACATGCGTTTATATAAGCAGCGTTTAGTTAATAAAATAAATTTGTTATTCGTGTAAAATAAATAATTTGGTTTTGTGCAAAATTCATTACAATATTAATGTCGATTTTTGATTAGATTATAATTAATAGTACAGTAATTTCAATTATATGTTGAAAAGGAGTTGTTAAACGTTACATTAAGTGTAATGACGGTTAGTTTATAAAAAGGACTGTAGTTCGCATTTTAAATCAATTCTGTGCTAGACATCAACTGATAATAAACCAAGTAATATTACGTGAGTGTTTTTATTATGGAGTCTGGACACCATAACCCTGGCGTATCGCCGACATAGACTATGTCCTATGAGACGCAACGGCAACCTATTTTCAGCTTTTTTTGTATTAAGTATAATTATGTATAATTTAATGTAGCTTAAGAGACAGACTTATGAATTTTCCAAACACAAGACATTATCCAAACTTAAATAATATATTTCCTCAAAAATAAAAAAAGAGAAAAAGTGATTATACAGAGTCAGACGTACAATTCCTTCAGGAACGTAAACTTAGCCCCTACTACGCGACAATATTTCCTTTGTATACATTAAAATTTATCACTAGCGCGAGACTTTACGCGAAAGCCGGGTGATAAAATAAAATGACAGTTGTTTAGTACAGGCCCGGGAATATTGTACATACTAGGTAGAAATTGAAAGGTATGGGGCGCGGGAGACCTGTTTTATTTATGTCATGGAATGGCTTTTGGATTGCCGTGAGTAAGTGGTAGGGGTAACTGTCGCAAGTACGTTTATCGAGTGTCCGCTTTATAAGTAGGTGCAATATTTAGTGAATAGAGATGTATTGGTCACGGAAATGTAAAGTTTATTCGATACCTGTTTAGTTAGTAGTAGGTTTTTTGGAACCAAGCCCTACGTTAGTAGGACTATCGTTAGGGAACTCCTTTTTTGTACTTCCGGAAAGCGCTGTTGTCGTTGCAAACTATGCAGCGCATTTACTCTCACTGTTGCCTATATTCATATGTAGCCACATGTTATAGCATTTTATTTTTATTTAGTCTTAAACAGTTGTTTTTGGGAGTCATTTTAAACAATATATCCTGCTCACAAATAACATAAACCTTTGCCTATAAACCAACACAAAAAGACCACAGAACGGGCTAGTCTCTCTTGAAGTACCTTCGTCAATTTACCAAAATCACGAATTCAATTCCACCTGTACTAAATTTAACAGGTCTATTCCAAATTTACAACTAATTTCGTCGCCGCGTTCGATAAACCTTAACTTTCGCGTTTACGTTCAGAGCCGATGAAAATTTAAGGAAATAGACCAATGGCTTTAACACAGATTTAGGTATGTGATATGATTTGTAGACTATATTATTTTTTATAATAATAAACTCAAATATTTGCAGCTTTTGGCTTTGTGATATAAATAAGTATTTCATGAGTCTTTTAATAACTATTATCATGACGCATCAATACACAACAATGCTCCCTTTTGTTTTGATGCCTGCTTTGTTAACATTATGAACAATTATTACAATGATGACTACTATAGATACTACTACTAACAATAATTACTTCGCACAAAGTCGCGGTAGGAAGTGTCATTTGAGTTTTGTTGAGATCTCTAACGAAAGCGATAATGGAATGCTCTGAATATACAGGATCATTGTAGTACTTCAAATTATGTGTTTATTACATTAATTAAATTCATATGTAGAGGTAAAGATTAACATTCAGTGATTGCAATGTGTCTGTTGCTGTCGAGCCTTTCCTCACGGCAAGACTACGTACTGTTTCTGAGAATCCCTTACACAAAGACCGAAATATACCACCGACCTTAACCATAAACACAAAATTCAGTCATAAATCGTTATATCGATTGATTACCTGCATAAGATTTCTTTTGTAAAAATCTATGCAATACTTGAATTCGGTGTCAAGCTCCTAGTCTAATATCACGGCAGACGGTCTATGCGAGTTTCATTGCGCTCAGAATCACTTCGTGTCGCATTAAACCGATCGTAACGATCTATTTCTAGAATAAACCACACGCTTTGTGTTCGAATTTTGAATAAAAGTGTACCTTTTGTTTTATTAGTGGTCACGACCATGGCAATTCCCATGGGGTTCTATGCGCGAATTATTTCGAATGTTTGGGAATAAGTACAATGTTTGAGCAAAAATAATGTTTCGAATCAATACCACAACACTTGTATTAATAAGTGCCAGTTTTTTAGTATGGAAAGTTAAGAACACTATGAAAGTAGTGGATGCCACTATGGTGTTACTGCTTCCATAAGCTTTTCTGGAAAGTAGGTAGCTAGTGGCAGCTATGAGGAAGATTATCCGCTAGTTTTTAATAAAGTGAACGTACCTACACCTTTTTTTTTTGGTGTCGGTTTGGAAAATCCTCATGGAGTCCCTCCGCCCTGGGAGGGAAGAACGAAGGGGACTGTCAGACTCTTACTGACTAAACTGGTAGGGTTTCACCGAAGCATTCCTCGCTACCCCCCGACGGGTATTGGGCCGCCAGATGGTCAGGCGCGCCCCGAACGAAACCCCCTTGGCGGCGGATGAAGGTGTTGGGCTCCGCCGCCAAAACACCCAGCGGCCGCAGAGGATAGGGAGGACGTCAACGCTACACCGCATCTCCTCTTCTTCTGTGGCCCCACCGCGACGCAACGATGGTGCGCCCCCATTTGGTCGCGGGAGACAGGGCGCGCGGCAACGCAACACCGACACGCCTCTCCTCCCGCGACCGCACCCGACTGCGAGGGACAGACAGAACTGTCCCCCGCACCCGCACCCTGGGACGCATCCTACGCAGGCCTCACCCAAGCCCACGTGCAGAGTTTCCGCCCGGGATCCCGCTTAGCTTCACCGTGGGTGTACCTCAAACCCACGGTTACTGAGCCCCCCACCACGACAAGGTGGAGATCCCACGGGGGGGAACGTACCTACACCTACAATTATTTTTGTTATAGCCTTAATTACATAATTTAATGTTTTCGATCATTTATAAGACTTTCAGTTCTTTTTCAGTTTGAAACATGACAATTTCAAACTGAAACATAATATATAACAAGTAATTTCAAAAGAAAAGTTGAAATGTCATATTTATTGATAACGCTTACCAGATCTTCAATTTTAGAGTATACTGTTCCTCCCAGTTCTTACCAATAACAGTACAACTGCAATTAAAACCCTTTCTCTTGACTAAAATTAGATAATAATACTATATAATAAAACTATCTTCAAAATAGGTAGATAATTCCTTTATCGTTATTTCTAATAACCTTAACAACGTTAATGGTTTCACCAGCAGATCTGGATAGGCCTTATCTTCCAGATAAAATGGGAACGAAATATGTCATCATCACAGCACTTTATACTGTCCCACTGCTGGGCACGGGCCTCTTCCCATTAAGAGAAGGGTAAGGCCATAGTCCACCACGCTGGCCAAGTGCGGATTGGCAGACTTCACATGTCTTTCGAGAACATTATGGAGAACTCTCAGACATGCAGGTTTCCTCACGATGTTTTCCTTCACCGTTTAGCAAGCGATAATTAACAATTTAATACGCACATAACTCCGAAAAGTCATCGGTGCGCGCCGTGGATTGGAACCCGGAGCCTCTGCGTAGCAGTCTGTCGGTCTCTCCACTAGGCTATCGCTGCTTAACGAAATATGTATGACATATAAATTTAATAGGAACTTATCAAGCAGCGGTGAAACCGGTCTCTATTATTGTAAATTTCCAAATAGCAAAGGACAGAAATGTAAAACTCAAATACACCAAGTAACCAAGTAAATTTAACTTAGTAAATTACCGTAATACATATTACTCCAACAGCACTATTCCCTAAATTGCAACGGGTTCATGTTCATGTTTTATGTGTGGAACTATACAAGTACATAAACGATACATAAGTTAAGATTTTACTGTCGAACATGACATAAAGGGGTGGGCATACGGCTTTACGTTCCCGGGATTAGGCTGGCGAGCAGTAAACATGGTCAGGGAGCTTTTATATCCGTTGCAAATAATAGCACATAAAACTTGTGTGAAAAACACTAGTTACGGACCAGCGAGATGAACGGGTCGCGGTAGCGTCAGCATGTTAAACTATATATTCAACAGAATGTAAAATATTTTAAGATCATTACACGATAATGCAAGTATGGTTTTTTTATGTATCGGTAGTAGACTTTCTAGGTAGTAGAGCCTTGCTGATTTCAGCATGAATGGGCTGGCTCAACCGGGATAGTACTACCCTCTCACAGAAAATCTACAAAAGTAACAGTACCTACTTAACCTGTTGCGTTACGTTCGGTGAGTGAGAGTGCCGGAGGCCCTATCCCCTATTCTGTCTCCCTCATCCCAATCCTCATCCTATCCCTTTTCCCAATCCAAACAGAGGTAACGCACTTGTGACTACTGTGGTGTTGCTTGTGTCCATGGGCAGCGGTAATTGTTTACCATCAGGCGATCCGTCTGCTCGTTTGCCACCTAAAACTAAAAAAATCGTAGTGATACATCAGCCATCAAGTTACTGCATAAATACTTAACCTGTCAGATGACTAAGTGAAATCGTGAGCAAGTGGCACCTGATCCACCAGAGATATTACCGAAGGTATACCATCCAATCTGTGGTATGGCTTAGTGATACGAGTGATAATAGCATTTTCGTCACCCATATCGCAAAGCCCAAAAACAAAAGTTTTCAATTAGTGTATCTTACCCATCATGACATACAGAGTCAAGACGCGAATGCTGAAGTTGCGATTTGTCCACCAATCCAAGGTCGTTCAATGAGCTATGGCGTCGACCCGAATTTGAAAAATATCCAACTGAGGACCAGAATGATCATTTAACATTGCAGAACTGACAGCTGTTGGAGAAGACGAGCTAGACATGTTCAAGAGCGGGGCCTTCATTTTGGCAACCGTAGTGTTTTTTAACCAACAACGGAGGGTGTTCTTGTAAACTGGCTTCAAGAAGTGACGATTTACGAAAAGTGATTGGCAGTAGTAGATAAATGAGCATGTACAGCCGGCAGTCGGGCTTAGTGGCGTGCCATTGGAGATACCTATATTCAGCAGGGGACGATTATACATAACTTATACTTCATAGCGATGTGTGATTGCCACTCGAGAATCTGTCCTTGTGATGTGGGTAGGTTTTAGGTTTTGTCTTTACAGTGGTGGTCACTGTAACAGTCAAAACCTAAAACCTACCCACATACCAAGGACAGATTCTCGTTGTGAGCTGTTTTTTTGCTATTTGTATATGCGTTTTCGGTCTGAGCATAACATATACAAATGATACTTCATTAAATATTTTCCATCGCAAAAATACATTTTGAGAAATAATAAATTATCATTTGTTTCTTTGTTATCAGTTTTTATTGTATATATTTTTTAACTGTAAATTAGTTGTTAACTTTTCTTCGGTTGAGATTTATAACATGTTACGTAAAAGTATAGGCTGAAATAGATGGGACCTGGTGACCTGTAATGTAACACAGGTATTATTATACCTATTTCAGGCACCAATCTCTCACAAATGCAGCAACGTTATTATTATTAAGTAATATTAGTGTTTAAGTTAACCATTTGTGAAGAGAAATTAAATTAAATTTATTTATTTATCTCTTGTATTCGTTATTTTCGATTCGAATAATTTTCTGCTCAGGTATATTTTGCGGACGGTGTTTTTTGTGCGAACGCTACTGTGATTCCTAATTCGGGCTAAGCAGTAGGGGTGAGCAGCTCTTATATAGAATGTCAGGACAAGATTTAGTGGCCACTGTGTATTGGGATGCGTGATACAAAACTAATTCACTTTGTTTTTACTAGCCAAATATACTTTTATAGCCATACACGTGTTTATAGTGGACTTTGGGCAGTCTTTTATTATTTTCTTTTACCATATAGTCCCCATAAAGACAAGCTAAATCGAATTCATCCTAAAAAAATATTCAAAACAAATTATAATATCGACGGTTGAAAGGCTAATTGGGACAAGCGACATGTTTTGTGATATTGAGTTATATACATATTCGGAATCAGCAATTTTTTCTCCGTCAGGTTTCAATTGTTTTTACTAATTTTATGGCGCTTAGCACCTACAGCAAAATAGACCTCATTTCTAAGGTCATTGATCTACACGACACTAAATTAGACAAATTTGAGGACTCGATGACTTAAGCTATTTTGATTTTTGGAACTTTTATAAAGAGTGTCGATTAAGGCATTTGGCCTTTTCACCGTAGTTGTGGTTTTGTCGTTTGGCCTATTTTGCATTAAACCAAAACAATAAGCTGTGTCGTTTGGCCCATTTTGCATTCAACTACATTAAAATCTTATGGATGTTGCTGAATGATGGCCTATGCTTCAATTTCTACTAATAATCTAGTAAGGGGTCATTGTGTTTCATCCTGCAGACCCTCTAATGGGCATCTGCATCAAACTACTTCACTCTGGTGTAACACCTTCATGTTTCTTACAATCATTGTGCTTATTCAACTGTCAGTTGACATGGCGCTTAATTCATTTTCTCTCGTATTGTTTTATTCTAAGTTGATGCTTGAGCCAGTCTCTGTCAGCTATTTTTTTAAACGGCAGGCATTTGAACCATTTTGCCTTTCCCAAAATAATACTAAATTTGATGCATTTAGGGCTAACCAACATAAAATTTTCAAAATAATACACTATTAACAACAGTAATAGCTTAAAAAGAATCCTTACTTAATTAGGGATATATGTAGGTACCGTATAAAATAAATGAAAGTCTATTAAATATTTGTTTTTTATGACTTTTTTTTCCAAAAAAAGAAGTTTAATCCATCCTCCTGCAAGTTTTACTAAATGTCGCTTAGGTCAATTAGCCTTAACCGTCGATATAATTACGTCATACGTATAAAACATAACGGTATGTTTTAGGGTCATTTCGCCTGTTCGCGTCTATCCCCCTATTCGCGTCCATTTTGCGGACCTCCCTTTAAAAATGCTCGGTAATAAGTATACTAACACACTAATAAAATGAAAAGTCAGTATCGCCAATACCTCGACGTATAAGAGACACGCACAAATAGACAAAAGTTCCGTGCGCCCAGCTTATCCTGTTTAAAAAAATTATTTAATCACGGTTGTTCAACAAAAGAGTGCAGATGCGCGTTATATAAATAAAAAAATAGTGTGCAGCGGTGTGTTTGACGGTTTGTTTTATGTGAATTTTACGATACATAGCTGTTTCTAGACATTAATAATGAAAAGACGAATAGTATGAATTAGCTTGTTTTTTTATAGTTATCAATTAAAATAAGGTGGACGCGAATTACAACACCGAATTTATAAAACTTCCACTTTGCGTCCACAATGGACGCGAACTCGTCTATTTATGATTTCTTTAGTTGTTTATTTTTATTTGATTAAAATATGAGAGAGAAATTGGGATTTTGTTTATTTTAACATTAATAGTATGCAATTGTAATGACCAATTTGCGTCCACATTATTATGATTGTAATAAAAGATACAATCGATATAATAATCGATCACAAGTGGACGCAAACTATACCTGCAAGGGATAATATTTTAGCAAATTGCGTCCATATTTTCATGAAATAGAAATGATCGCATAAATACATTCTACATATATATTTTTTTATAATTTAAAATGCATTTATGATTAAGACTGAGTTTAAAATTGAATTATTACATTTAATTTCTTTTATTCCATATTTTTTCTATTCAAGATGAGTTCTTAGGAGACAAGAAAGAAAAAGGAAAAAAAAAAATACAAAAGATGATTAAATAAAGAAAGCGTTTTGTGATATTCGTGAGAAGAAGAAATCGATAAGACAAATAATTATATACATAATTATGTAAAAATTATGCTATTCCGAAGACCACAATATTGGACAACATGTATCGTTATTTTTTTTTTATCTTTGATTTTAAGTTCCATCGATGTTGAGAACAATAAATAGTTATTTATAGTTTCTATAAAGTGATTTAATAATGATAATAATCTTGACTTTTTATAACTTTAATCTTAAATGTAGAAATTGTTAAAAGCCAATCTTTCTTTAGATTGTCTTAACAATATCACCCTTATATGAAGGATTATAAGGCTGATATTGTTAAGACTAAGCTGGTGGACGCGAACTGGTCCACAGGTGGACGCAATTTGGATTTTTTGGACGCAAACTGGGTAAAATGCCATATTTTGAAGTTTGTCTATTTAAAAAAAAAAACACAACAAGTTTCGAACAAAACTGAAAGTTATTATTCAAATAGACTATATAATGAACGCATTACATAAATTTTTCATTGAATCAATTTGCTGGAACATTTTTATTTTCTCTTTCAAACTTGCCAACTGCACTAAATGGACGCGAACAGGCGAAATGATCCTATATAATTTAGTCTGTAAATTTGCTTTTCTTCACTTTAATACATATACAAAATAAATCTTTTTTTAAGAAACCTTATCGTATATTAAAAAACATAGAAGAATTTGCTAACTTAAAGTATTTTATCAAGGTTTGTTCTTTGAAAATATGGAAAAATCGTTCAGGCTCTTTTGCTGTCCACACAAAACGCCAGACTAGATAAATGAGCTTACTGTCATAAGGACTTATTTTAAATTGGATGAATTCTTAAAAAGTTTCTGGATTCCTATAATATTTAAATGACACATAATATACTTCATGACATAACATCCGAATTTCTGCGATCAATCAAATCTAAAACGCAATTTTTCAACAACAAGCTGTCCCCATCTCCAGACTATGGTTTATCAAAGATTAACGAATTAATCGTGGCGTCGTCTTAGAGGTCGTAATGGTGGTAATGGCGACGGAACACATAACGTTCATCGTAAAACTCCCGCTAAGCCATGAAAATTATATCAACTACGGTATTGTCTTGTTGCTACATTATTGATTTAAGAAGCAAACTGAGTAACCTTTACGTTTAATAAGGATATCGATAAAATTACGATTGTGTAGAATATTAATAACCGGCAATAGGGATACTTACAACTTTTCAAATCAGTCACTTTAATTAAATATAAAAACAATTTCTTTTTACGGATTCTGTATGTAATATGGTATAGTCACCTCATATTTATTTTATGATACGAGAGAAGTGTGGTCTGGAAGAATCTGTAGTGATAAAGATTGAAAAAGGAATGTTGCGATGGTTTGGACATTTGGAACGGATGGATGAAAGAAGAAATACGAAAGAAGTGTATCGTGTAAGAATGAATGGAGATGTCGGTAGGGGACGCCCAAGACGGACGTACGCCGACCAAATAGGTGACGTACTAAAAAAGGGCCAAATTAAAAGTACCCATAACCGGTGAGCATGTATGATGAGGTTAATGAATGTCGAGGAAACGAAAGAGGTGTGTTTGAACCGGGGCATTTGGCGTTTCATAGTCTCTGTTTAATTTTGCCATGTGTTTTAACAAGATACACAGAACTCCAAAACATTTATTAAATTCCCAGTCCTAAAACCTAATATAAAAAAATGACAATGGAAGTTAGTACAGGTTCAATTGCGGAGTCCGCCGATCCTTCAAGTCCCCCGCGCGGATGTCATCTGCAATATTATATATTGCGTGCCGGACCCGGCCCATCCCTAAGGAGATACTGTTAATTACCAAGTACAAGTCGCATACCCTCGGGTACCTTTGTCTTCATATATTAAAATGTTTTTGTATATATTTCGCCTGGTTGGACGTAGGACATCACTTTAAAAATATTCATTATTTCAAAAAGAATATTCGAAAATTCAATTATTTTTGGTTTGTACCGAATAAAATACTGGCTGAAAATGGAATGAAATGGAACTACTTTGGAGCGTGATTGTTTAACCTTCCAATCTTAATTTTTTATTTCCTTTTTTAATGTCGTCTTTTATAAGATGTTGTTCCATCTTTGAACTGGAAGAACAGCCGTAGGGGATATTTGACGTCATTCCGTTTCGAAAATTAAATTTAAATCCCCTAACGTTTTTTCCCGCCCTCCGAATTACAGACATCCGTAAGGACTTTTGCTGCGTATTGTTTAATTTTGTAAGGGTCAACATGACCTTTATTATGATAAAGTGGGCTCATCTACGGGTGTGTCTACCTTCAGTAAATGTTTATGTTTCATATAGCTCATTATTTACATCGACAATTATAAATTTTATCACAGGTCAGGTAAAGTAGTGGACGGTACGAGTAGTTCCTAAAATGTCAAAGTTTCCGAGGTAACAGTCAGAAGCTTTCAAGTTTTCTTTTTTGTTACATAAAAGCCTGACTCCGTGCTTACGCAGCCATAACAGAAAAGGTAAGGAGCAGAGGCCACAAGGGGGCAGCTCCAAGGCACTTGTCAAAGCTCGTAATATTTTATTAGATAACCAAATAAACCTCCACGAGTTTGCAATTTTTGTCCCCAAAATGTCTTGAATATTTGCATTGCGCTAAAGAATATTCGGATTTTGGGCAATAGGAAAAAGTTTTTCATTCGCTTTATTTTTTTCCTACGTGTTTATCCACCGATAACAATGAGTTTAAAACTTGTTGTCTGTGTTTAAGTTATTTTAAGCTAATTCATATTTTTATTTTTATGTGAAATGAAATGAAATGAAATGAAATTATTTTTTATTTCGTGTAAACTTTGTTTAAAGTTCTTACGAAGCGTCAAAGTATATGATTGAATATTTAATTCGCGTTACCGAAATTTGTTAGATTTACTTTACTAATTGTAAACACTGAGTTTTGATGTAAATGTCACGTAGACAAGTAGGTAATCATGTTACGACGGATTATGAGATTTTCAACTATGAATAAATAAGTTTTATTAAAATTGATGTGATTAATCATCGGTACCGTACAGACCATCGTAATTTCTACCGAAATCTGAGCCATAAAGATGGGGTTACACTTACACATTTAATATAATACATTACTTCGCATACGCACACCTATTAATATTCATAATACAATTTAACATGCCGAGGTTAATTTCACCTAAATATGTAAATTATCATGAGCCGACCACCGTTAATTTCGAGATGTCAGTTTGTAAATAATTCGCACTCACTCGCACTTATGGGTCGTTTTTTGAGGAGTGAAAGAGAGGGATGATACGTGTATTATGAATAAGGTGGCAGGGAAAATTTTAACGGCGCCTATGAGGGTTGTGAATGCTGAAATAACTTTCAAATATTGTCGCTAGGTGGACGGAAAGTTTAGATCCTGAGGGAGGCTGTTTGCCGGGTCGCGCTCGTCTCTGTTTATAAATGAAACGCATATCATTTTAAAACAACATTCGGTGTACGTTACCCTTTCTGGTTGCCCTTACCACAGCTCACGTACCAAATCCTCCGACCTTTTGACTCACTGTCAATTCTAAAGGAAACGTGCAATGGAAAATTGTTAGTCTGTGGTTGGTCGCGAGCATTGAGTTTGAATAATCTGAACGCGGATTTCGTACATGTAAAGTCATTTTGGGCAAGCGAAGTTAGAGATATTACAATAATGTTCAAATGTGTCCGGAGTTTGGACAACTTTGGTCTGTTCTGTCTTAATTAGAAACGTGAACACATTAGTAGGGGGTCACCAGACTAGGGAAAGTTTCATACTAAATTGTAATGTAGTACTCTTGTAAGAAATTCTTGACTATGTAGTCTGTGTTTTAGAATAAAGTGTGTGTCTTGGGAGCTGTTTAAGTGAAGCGAGCTATTAGTCACTAAGCAATGTTCTTGCTGTTATAAAGTGGAATAAATGGCTTCAGTGTAAAGAAGGGTGCGTGGCTATTTTTTGTCGAGTGGTTTTTTCAGCATTGCTTGAAACTTTAACTTTGTGTGAGTGCGGTTCAACGTTATATATATAGGCATCCTAGATTTTGCTTCCTAATATAGGAAAATCCTGACACAAGTACCTCCTATGAGAACATTACTACGGGGAGTCAAACACCCCGTGGTTCTCAAACATTTATGGTGTCATTATTTTAAAAGACAAAATGATAATATATTTTTAACATATTTCATCATCATCATCATATCAGCCAAACGACGTCCACTGCTGGACATATGCCTCCCCCAAGGTTCTCCACACAGACCGGTCTTGAGCCGCCCGCATCCAACCGCCTCCCGCGATCTTGACGAGATCGTGGGTCCACCTTGCGGGGGGCCTACCTCTGCTGCGTCGTCCGGTACGTGGCCGCCACTCCAGAACCTTTCTGCCCCAACGGCCATCGGTTCTTCGAGCTATGTGCCCTGCCCACTGCCACTTCAGCTTGGCTAACATATTTCATTTCATAATAATAATAAATGAACTATCGTCATCATCATCCTCGCGTTTTCCCCGACGCGATTGAAGAAACTCGCCAAAAACGCGATCCCAGGATCAGTTTTACTGAGAAACCTCTGCCATTTTCGACACGCCCGGACTTCGACATCCTTAGTGGTTAGTCAATCGGCACGCATGTCATCTCTCACGACGTCAAGCCTGTATTTATTTGGCCAGCCCTGTTTACCGGGGCTTGTGGAGGCGGCATAGCAAGACGTTTGATTTCCATGTAACATGCGGGTTATCGTAAAACGAGAATAAATTAACTATGTAAAAATTTAAGTAATTACAGCAAAAAAGAGGCCTCGATACATCGGGATAACGATATAATGATGTTGACTTGCATAGTAATTTATCTAATGGTACAAGCGAAAATCACGGCTCCTTAAATCTTAATGGCTTCCAATCCATCAAAAAGTAAAGCAATATAAAACTTCGGGGAACCGATAAACAAGGCGAAAAGCAGTTAATCCGACAAATTGCTATTCGCGAGAGCGTAAAACACAATTAAAAATTCAATTCGGTAAAAATACTGGCACAAAAAAAAGGAAAAAAATATATGGCAAGGAATCCCTGCCATCAATCTGTAGAATTATTTCATTTGCGTATTAAAATTCCCGTTATGTCCAACACTGAATTATTTCTCGTTGTGTTAATTACGCTTGCTCGAGGGTTGCAATGTGTTAAAATAGAAAAACGCGGAGAATGAAATTTTAACATACAATTTTTTTTTAATCTCAAAGATTTTTTAACTTTGGCCAATGGAGTTAAAAGTTGCGTATTATAATTATGATATAATTCACAATTATATAAAACGTTATTTAAACGACATTAAGTGAATCAGTTGTTTTAATACCTACCTACATGACATTGCCTGCACTTGTTTGAATCACTTGAATGCCTGTGTAGTGGGTAACTTAACAAACATTGAAACATCGGATACGCAAGGTTCAAATCCATGTGTAGTCATCAAGCCCATGACTCACGAGACACAGTAAATGTTGAAGTGACCTTTTTTAGACAGCTAAGCAATTAAATAATTTAACAATATTAATTAAAATAAAAAGCTGATAGTCTCTCATATCTGGTTGGACTAGTAAGCGGACCCCGAGCTCTAAGTCTAGAATACAAACGGGATAAGGTCGGGATAAAATCATCCTCGACGATGACGATGACCAATATTAATTCCATTTTTCATACTTTCAGGCTAGCTTTATTCCTGCCTAATAATTATATCTAAAACGAATATACACTAAGTTAGTTTGTAACTTCTGAAAAGCTGCCAACTCCGTCCAATAATGTCCTACTTCGCCATATTTGATTTGGACCTAGTTGGTACCCATATTTTGAATAGTCCAAATATATTCAATAAATAAACAATTCTCACTAATGTCGGTTTGATGTAAATCGCATGTGGTGAGACGATACTGACCATTATTAGTAGACAGACGGACAGATTGACGGCTCTATGTATAATAGAGAATTGGTCTAGACTACAATTTGGCCTTAGATTATTTATCATTTAAGTGGTATGCTAGAATTGCTAATGATGTGTTGCAATTATCAAATATTAAAAAGATATGACGTAAGATAATAAGGTCTCCATTATAGTTAGACCGCAAAATAAATTTTAACTTATAGACCTTGCCAGTATAAAAAAAAAGTTAGAGCGCAATGGTTTCGTTGCGAATTGAAGGATTAAAAAATGAAGCGCTCATATATTCGACTTGAGTATATCAATAATATCTATTTGTTGTTTGAATACAAAAGATATACCTGAGCCACTTGTTACTATATCTTTTTGTTTATGATTTTTATTATGGTACTGTCTATTCTCTTATTTGTATCTAAGATAGTTTACATGTTATCGTGATCTTAACAGAAGGATCTAGTATTGTTTGGTGTTTTATTAAGAATAAAATAAAATAATGAAGTCACAGTAATAGTATATAAACTAGACATCGCCCACGACTCCGGCCGCGGGGAAAAAAAGAAAATGCTCTCTTAGTGCTTACCTACACCAATAGAAGCGCATTTCTTAAGGATTTCGTGTGCCGATTCCAATTGGCGTGTTGGCGGGTGTCGTCAGTTCGTCTCTCTGGCACTCCTAGAGACAGCTGTCACAGCGCGACTGCCACGCCGCCAAGCGGCAATTTGGGTCACACGAAGTTTATCTACAGAGCACCCATAAGAAATGTGCCTGTATATAAATATCTATGCTCTATGCCTACACTCCCTAAAGAACAAACATGATAAATTCGGCGTCTTGTGCACATTCGTTTTGGCATTCTATCAGTCAGGCAGTAACGCACTAATTTTATATTAGCAGATAATTATTTATTTAAGCTTTTTCTCAGTCTTTAAGCTGTTTATTTCCACCTTAACAGTTAAAATTACTATGAACCAAATTAGCACTTTATTTCCAAATAAAACACGTTGTTATATCTTTTAAATAAAAGCTTTCTATTTCCTTTATCTCACCTACATTAACATAACCTCTAAGGCATTAATTATAACACTCACACGTACACACTCCACAAACTGTATTACAGTCTGACTGAGGTGTAAATGTGCGAATTAGGAGTGCGTGACATCACGAACGCTGATTACCGCGTGACAGCGCTGCGTAATGGCCGAATTGCGGTTACGTGTGCTCGGCAACTGACTGTTTTACTGAGAAAAGCTAAAAGGGAAACTAAAGCACTCTGAATAAAATGATTTACTAACATCACTCTTATAGAAGAACTTTTGCACAGAATGGAACGAGTTATCCTTGATTTCGGTCTCAGAATAGACGGCAGCAAAACTAAGATGATGATCGTTGACCGTGCTAGTAACAACTCTCCAGAAGTCAGGCAAATTGCTAATTTACCTTGGAGCACTGATATCAAACAACGGCGGTTGCATAGACGAAATCAAACGACGCATGACAATATCTAGATCTGCTATTGACAAACTGAAGAAAATATGAAAAGATCGAAATATTACCAAAGCCACAAAAATACGACTTGTAAGGGCCCTCGTTTTATTTTACATATTCATCTATGCTTCTGAGTCATGGAGAAAATGAGAAACAAAAGATTAACGCACTCGAGATGTGCTGCTGAAGAGAATGAGAATGTCTGGTATATCGTGGACGGAATTCCAAACGAATGAGTCCATTCTTCGAGAGCTAGGCATCAAACAGATGTTATCTTCTATTATTCAGGCTCGTATACTTACTTTTTTCGGACATGTATCACGACCCGGAGATCAGTCTATAGAATGCCCAGTAGTTCAAAGTAGATGGCACCAAATCACGCGGCAGGTTACCAATGAGGTGGACAGACCAAGTTAAGATCGGTGACAACCGCTCACTACACGAATGCACAAGAAGAGCGGAAATACGTGACGAGTGGTGTCGAACATTTTATTTTAATTTAACCGTTTCTTCTCGCTCTTGTGGCAATTTCGGGCAACCCCTATTAAGTGCGCCCCTACGGTTCCCAAGGAACATAAGGTCTAAACCATGGAATATCGCTATCCCTTTTGGGTTGCGGAGGTCAGACGGCAGTCGCTCTGTGGAAAAGTTGATATTCTGTCATATCTGTTTAGACTAGTAAGCGGACCTCGGGATCCAAGGTGTGAAAGTCTTGGATGCAACCGGGATAACGCTAGGGAGATGACGATGATGACAGATTTAGAGCTTACATGAAAACTGACTCTGTAACATTAGTGAGGTGTAAATGTGTGAATTAGGAATGCGTGACATCACGCACCATGATTATCACGTGACAACGCAGCGTAATGACCGTACTGTGGTTACGTGTGCTCTGTTGTAGGTTGTTTTACTGACTTACTAGTCAATAAAACAACCTAGGAAGCTAAAAGGAAAACTAAGTAAAGTATACCGGAAGATAAACTTTTAAGGAGAATATTGTAGAGTACCTTAGAAACAGTTTCCAGAAAGACGTTGTGGCAGGAAAATCTGTGGTGTTCATGCTTGGGTATCGTATATTATATTACGCGAAATACACGCCTAGACGAAAGTTTCAGAAACAGCCCGTGCTACCATACCATGCTTGAGTATCCTATCGTAATAGGAAAACTTGCCGTTTGGTGCAAAGTGATACTTACGCGAACCATAGAGTGAAATAAAATGTAAGACCCCAAGCATGTACCGGTCGGTATTACCTGATTTAAGCACTGGAAAATATTATTTATCTTTAGTACAACTACTAAAAAGGAGATTATGCCACGGGGCAGGAACACACATCAAAGCCGTTGGCTACTAGAACTCCGGAAAGAACATAATTATGATGGAAAGACAGAGGATACTTGAGCTCTTTCCTCTTTTATTTTCCAAAGGCAGCATAATAATATGGACACTGCTGCTATCTTCTCTAATATATAAAATTCTCGTGTCACAGTTTTCGTTCCCATACTCCTCCGAAACGGCTTGACCGATTTTGATGAATTTTTTTGTGCTTATCCGGTATCTATGAGAATCGGCCAACATCGATTTTTCAAAAAAAAAAATTTTGCAAAACAACGTTTGTCGGGTCAGCTAGTTCTATATAAATATTGGCACGAATAATCAAGCAGACAAACAAAAAGGCAAATAAAAATAAAAGTTGTATTTCTGTTATAAATCTTTTTATCCATATAAAATTCTTGCGTTACTGTCTGACTAACAGACAACGGACAGTCAAAACTATTGAGCGTAAGGAATGTATTTTTGGACAGTTGCACCTTAAGGGTTAAATTAGTCGCATGCGGGTGAAGTCATGGGTGAAGTCTAGTGTCGTATATACTTTTATTCATTCTTTATTCTATGCTTTTATTGTACTTTGTTTTAAGAGACAGATCATCATCATCATCCTAGCGCTGTCGCGATTGCATTCCAAAACTACGCCTTGGATCCCAGGGTCCGCTTTCCGGCTATATCTCCTCCATTTCAGCACGGTCTTCAGCATCCCTAGTGGTTAGTTCATTGGCACGCATATCATCCCTTACGACGTCAAGCCAGCATTTCTTTGGCCTTCCCCGTTTGCCCGGCGGAGGTAGCATGGCAAGACATTTGTTGCCCGCGTAAGATGCCGGTTGACGTATAACGTGGCCACACCAGCGTAGCCGACACTCTTGCAATTTGTCAGCAATGTCACGGACATGAAGGCTACCCCGGATGCGGGAGTTCCTAATGCGGTTCATCCGCGTGACTCCACACATCCAGCGCAGCATGTTCATCTCCGTGACACGCAGTCTCTGCTTGTGTCGCTCAAGCACAAGCCACGTCTCACTGCCATGTAGCAGGGCAGGTCTAATGATGGATTTATAAACCTGTTCTTTGAGCTTAACCGGCATTTTGGGATCACAAGGTTGTAAGAGACAGATATTTTAAATTATTATATTTCATAGCTCTTAACATAAAGTATGTTTGTCATAGATCTTTAGATAAATATTAAAATCTATGTGCTGTAGTAGAATATACCTGTGTGCTAGACGAGTCCATCCCTTGCCTAATCACGTCACGCGCGGTTGCCTCACGTTTGACGGGTTTAATTGGGCACACGCACATACACAAACGCGCTAACTCGATCATTGTTGACGCGTGTTACCGGTTATACGTACATCTAAGTAATTAAATGTAGTCTGCACTGATTCAATAGTACCTGTGTAATTAGGTATTAGCTCTTATGTTGGTAGCTAGTTATTTTAGTTTGGTGTTAATTATTATTTGCACACCTCATACTTTTTGCAGACCACTCTACGAGGTACGTGTTGGATTGAATTAAGTTTCGTAGATGTTGTCATAACAGCGCTACAAATCGTAGCAGTTTTGTTGATACTTCTATTCGTAGTCCTCTATGGATGCGATCTTTAGAGAAGTGCTAGGTACACAAGTTCCTCGAGGCTTTATAATGTAACTAAATAATAAAATATTACTTTATACATAAGTGAAGTGTCAGATATTCAATTTTTTATTTTTCTCAGTCCTGCGTAGTTTAAAATACAATCTGTTATTGCAGATACCTATTTAAAAATATAATGCACCTTGTCGAACCTGGATTTGAACGACGAATCATTAGCCTATTCATCTCACATTCAATTTCGCTGAGCAAGAAATTAGATATATATGAAACAAAATACGAGTTGACTTGAACCCTCGTGATTGATAGGCAACAAATATTTCATAAATCACTTGTCAGCATTTTTTCCAGGTTTCAAGTATTAGGTATAATCTTAGCGAAACAGAAATGTTACTACAATCTTGCCACTAGCTCAATGTAGCAGCTCAAAAATGAATACTTCTCTTCGCTGTCATCATAAGCCTTGTATAGAAACTGTCCCACTGTACCGACGGTTGTTTGCGACCACTTGTGAATGTAATAAGTGCGGGTATTACATCTAATAGCACAGGTAAGAAGAACCATTGAAGAACCTGATTCTTCAATGATTCTTCTTACCTGTACTACAATATAAAACGTAGTTATATGACAACCTCGTATGGATGTGTATCTATAAATATGCAGAAATATAATCAATTGGTTTTTTAACCGACTTCAAAAAAGGAGGAGGTTCTCAATTCGTCGGAATCTTTTTTTTTATGTATGTTTCCCAATTTCTCTAAGACGCCTAAACCGATTTCAAAAATTCTTGTTTTGACTGAAAGAGTATAACCTTCCAGTTGGTCCCATGATCAGCAGGTTAGGCAGGATCTGATCATGAAATCCTGGAAAAATCGAAGGAACTCTTCAAACTTTATAAGCTCACTTGAAGCGATTTGACGATAACAACCCAATGCCGTCGTGTTTGGGCTCGTTTGAGTCGTCTTTACATAGCCTTTGATGCTGGATGATTTCCATGGTCTGATGATAGAGCTGGAAAGTAACCATGAGATCTTTGTGATACAACAACCCAATCTCATCAAGTTTAGGGTAGTTTGATTCGTCTTTACATGGACTTTGGTACTGGATGTTTTCCAGGGTCTGATGATGGAGCAGGAAGGTGGCTTTGGGATATTTGTAATACATTACAAATTACAAAGACGCAATCCCATTGAGTTTGGGCTCGTTTGATTCGTCTTTACATGGACTTTAGTGCTGAATGTTTTCCAGATAGAGCAGGAAGGTGGCCATGGGAACTTAGTAATAGAATAACGCAATCTCATCGAGTATAGGCTCGTTTGTTTTGTCTTGCCAAACACTTTGGTACTGGATGATTTACGGGATCTGATGATGGAACTGAAACGAAAGTGTTAAGGCTAGTTAGTTGAAAACAAAAAAAAATACTTGAAATTGCCAGAAGGTACAGGTCTACGTTTCAGAATTGAGGCACGTAAGGAAAGCCTTCCCATCCTATGTACCTACTTACCACCTATTACTATTTTTTTATTTGTATACCACTAAAAAGCAAAAAATAAAAATCATTTTTAGATAGAAAACCGACTTCAAAAACACTAAGGAACTAAAAAGCAAAAAATAATTTGATTTTCTAACCTACAAATGAAATTTAGTTTACATTCTGATTGCTTTCATATTCAATTTTATTATTTTTTTTTGTTTTTAAATAACTTTCCTTGTTGATAGAATAGGTAATTTGTAATTTAGTAACTTTTTGCGTAAGGGCTTGGCACCGACTCCAAAATTTTTTTAAACTTTATTGTAGGTTAAAGTAAGTACATAAGTTATTTAGTATTATTTATAACTTTTTAAGTAGTTCTATATAATTAGGTAGGTTTTATAGCAGTAGTAGAAGTAGTTAGGTTAGATTAAAATAGTTCATCTCTCTTTGTGTTTAGTTGATTTTTGTACAATTGTAAACTAAATTTCAGCTATAGGTCAGAAAAAACAATTATTTTTTGCTTTTTAGTTCATTAATGTTTTTTGAAGTCGTTTTTTTATCTAAAAATGATTTTTATTAATGCGGAAGAACAATCCAGATAGTTCATTATTCAGATAGTACGGCATCGAATAAGTTAAACCAATTTTCTTTCCAAACCTCACGCCACATACCTTTGAACCACTTAAAATAAAACCACGCATTATAATGAAAACTAAGCCCTTTATTACAGCGATGATGATAGTGTAACGTAGGTACAGGGTGAGTCGACAATGCGAGTCGGCCGCGCGCCAATTCCCCGCCGTCGTAACGTCTAATTCCCGTCGTCTTACACACATCAGCGTTTCCGATATCGTGCTGTACCCCCTTCGACTACAGAGTAGAACACACTGCCTAACCTGCGAAGAAAAACATTTTAAATAGCAGTGCAAAACCACATGTTATTAGACTTCTTCAAGCTAGACTAACCAGTGTGCAGCGTCTATTAATGGTTAGAAGTTATGGTAACTGTCTAACTGTGCTGTATTTGCTTAGCTTTACAGAAGCAAGAGGTACAACTGACTACTGTAAAATGATGGAAAGGAGAATTTGCAGAATATTGTTTGGAGTGAAGCGGAATGTCATTGAGCCACCTATGCTTTCAATCTCGGAATGAAACGCAACAACATTGAGCTACTGCATCTTAGGTTTAGATTGTTCATCTTTCATTTTACTACTTTTTATCCAATCAAATAAGAAAACATATCGGTGGCGATTTTGTTTTTAATGACGACTAGAATATTAATCTGTTACTATACAGTTGTGTTAAGTTTTGTCATCTAGACACGTAAATGTATATAGAAGTCCTAATATAAACATAATATAATACTAGCTGACCCGGCGAACTCCGTACCGGCATATTTTATTTCTCTATATGTTTTTTAGTTTTTTGTACTAAATTGTGAATCTAAACCATTCTGAAGTCCCCTTGCACACACACAAAAAATTTCATCAAAATCGGTCCAGTAGTTTAGGAGGAGTTCAGTGACATACACACGTACACAAGAAATATATATATATATAAAGATGAAAAATAAAACACAAATCGATGTATCTGTCTTGGCCGTCTACTCTGTGCATCCCTTTTTCCATTTACACGAAACCGCACAAATATTGCAAACTAAACGGGGGCCAGCACTATTTACAATTTGCCGCGAACCCCCAGTTATGTCTGTCAAGGCACATTCGACCCGTCGTTATGTTACCAATGTTTATATTGCCTAAGCCCACCTCCTTTTATTGGATGACCAAACGCCTTATAGCGGGTTAATGTAAGGATGACCATTTTGATTCGGACGGTCAGGTTTCTAGTGAAAAGGTTTTAGGGTAATATTTGTGGGGTATGGTGATATTATGCGAAATGATTGTGCGTTAGGAGGAAGTTTAATATTCTATGCATGGGAATTGATAGGTTAATCTTTATGTAACGTGTTGCAGCAGCAATTAAACTTTATTAATGCTATTTATTGTTAAAACGATTCTGTCTCTCTTAAGATGGGTGACAGAACAAAAGAAGTCATGTTTTCCATGTTTTATAGAACACGGTAAGCCGTTTGACTTTGCTGTTACGGAAATCTATGGATGAGAGCTGGTACCTTCAATATTCTTCATGGCTCCGAATCATAGAATATGCCTTTATTTTTGTAGCAAGCCCCGCAAGTTGCACGTCAGTCGTTCTATCTAAATAATATTCTAACAAATCAGGTAGGTAATATTTGAAAGCAGACCTCCGGCTCTAATGGTAAGTGTAGGATGCAACAACATGAAGTCAATTATTATGTACTTATAACTTTAATTAACAAAGTTTATCTGTCTTTCAAACACCAAATATTTAACTAATCCGAGTCAAATGGATTCAAAGTACAAAATGTTTGCAAAGTAACATTTGAGTATGATAATATTCGCTCGATATTCCCAGTTACATATTAGAGGACGTAGGAAGACATTCCAGACAGACAGACAAAGCGCCCAGAGAGTTCACGCTCCATTATCGCTTCGTAGAGATAGGGTAACTGTCCCCATTGTTGGCACTTACTACACACGGTTTTAGGTTCCAACTGTACCAACTGAGACCACTGTGAATAGAATTGAAGATTTTACTTGTAGTTCTGCAATTGAAACGTGAATATTTGATGCCAGCGTTATTTTTATTGAGCTGAACAGTAGACTAAGTAAAGTATGTAAAACTTCCACGTCTCAAAGAACTGTGAAGCTGCATAGACTTTGGCATGCCATCTTATCAACAAGATAATCCAACTTGGGACTTGGTACTTGGTAGTACGGGCTGTTTCCGCAACTCCACGTCCTGGCGTGTATTTTGCGTACGGGTGGGAATAGTGTTGTCACTCGAACTACCCCAGCTCTTCGAGGAAGGCCAGCAGCCAGCAGACTCTTGATGTGGCCTACTGCTTCTCTCAGGGGGCTGTATCTGGTCAGGGATAATCCGACATATAAAAATGAGTATCTATATTTAACAAGGTGTTTGCCATTACATGACTTTCAAGTTAGAAGTTTCGATTAGTACTCGTTAAGTAGTTAAGTCTAATAGGCCGTTATAATTTTCATGGAAAGTTCAACATGTATTTACTATAGGTTATATATACCTAAATACTGCAGTCTAGGAAATAGAAAGGGAGAGGGGTCACTTTGCAAATGGTAGTTATTGCTAAGTATTTCGCGAGCGAATCCCTAAATGAAAAGCGGTCAAAGCAAACGCTTAGTAGCTAGTGCATTTAAAATACTCGAAATGATAGATTTTTCTAAAAATCTTATCTTTCGTAAATACGTGCTTAGACGGACGGACGGCCAGGGCAAAAGCATAAGGGTTCCATAAGTGTTAGTAGTTTACTATTGAACCTTAAAAATAAGCATAAGTCAACAAACAAAACTACGAAACATAAAACAAATGTAAGTACTTAATTGAATTTGCAAAACAATTACTTAACTTTACGTACAAAAATTTACAGCCCTATAAAAGCTTCAATAAATAGTATATAATGAAGGTAAAGGTAAGTGAAAATCGATAATTAATTAATTACGTTTACAGGTAGTTGGCGAGCCCGAGCTACGGTACCTACCGTAACTAGCGAGCAACAGCCGATTTCCCATGAGGTCCGCGTTCAACGTTGTGCCATAGACTAAGCAAGACTGGCTCTACAGATGGGCGTCTAGTTTGATATTTGTTTTGTGGATACACTTGTGTGTAGGTGTGGTTTGACAGAACTTTATTTATGTAAACAACCCATTACGAAAGTAACATATAAAAGTATATTAAAATAAATAGTGAATTCCTATTTTCAGCAAATTAGTTATAAGAGCAATTACATATATGTTTCAAGATTTATAAAATTATTATTTATTGATATTAGAGTAATACTTTAAAAACTCTTATTTTAAAAGATTAATGTCGACTCAGATTGCGTATCATCCATAATCTCAACTCTATCCTTATGTCTTACAGTACTCCGAATATACAAGTCCTTATTCTACTGTAATGTTACAGATCAAAACCATCATCCCTCACTCACTCTTGACGATTTTCTTTTTTCACTCGTCATCAATATGTCTTTTACTGATTATCGCAATAAGTCAAACGTAAAACACTAGAGTTTTTTGCTGAGTTGCAAGAAATATCGTAATATTTTTCGTACATGTATTATTTTTTCAATTTAATACATTTTTCATTCAATATCGAACAATGTAGGTGGATTTTTTATATGCTATAGTGGTCATTTAATTTTATAGATCTATTGTGTGCATCTTTAAGCAGCGGATGTATTAATATGTAAATTCTTCGCTACTTAATTTAAGAATAGGTTACACTTTTAATTTCTGTGCCACTAACTCAGTTTCGGCGAAATACCCAAGAAAGTTCAGTTTTTACACCTTTACTATACATTTTATGTATATAATCAGTCAGTGAATGAATAAAATACATGTTATCGTGATGCCTGAAACGTATCGCTTCCAGTCTTAGCATTCCTTACTCTTGGACATTCCTACCGTTGGCGCACCCGCCATGTTATTTCACCCATTAAGGCACCTGTCATGTGAGTTTACAATAAGTAAATAAGGACGTGCCGGCGACGGGGACGTTTACCCTAATATTGCGTCACTATTGGTGACATTATTGGCTTGTTTTGTTTACCGGAAAAATTAGAGGTTCCGTTATTGGGAGGGTGTATCGTTTGCTTTTTGGAAAATTGCTGTACTTGTTAATTTGACAATGAACGTGGATTCGACTGTGACGTTTTGATTGGTACTGAGTCGTATTTGAATGTAGCTCTGTGAGTAAAGTCATAAAGTTGTATTGGTCATTATGATGATGTTTATCAAAATCGTCGTAATTGTTTTTTTATTGTGATCGCTTCTGTTTATTATATCAGTAATGCCCGTACTAAGAAATTTGCTTATTTTTTATGATTATTGCACCCTACGACAACTCACATTTGATCATCTGGTCCGAAACTAAACAAAGCTTGTACTCTGGCAACCGAGTTATTGATAAACATACTTACATATTCTTAAATTCATACATATTTCTGATGAATTACAACTAGCCACAAAACAAGTACATAATCGCGCTTATCACACAAAGATTTGCTTTGGATGTGAATCGAACCGACCTTCGCCTTAGGGCGCTTGTACACGTTAAGAAAATCCACCTTGTCTGTTTAAGATGAGACCGAAACTTCATGAAAACGACAAGAATTATTTCGGATACACGATCCTTTTTGCTCTTCATCATCAGCCCTGTATACTGTCCCACTGCTGGGCACGGGCCTCTTCTCTCTATGAGAAGGGTAAGGCCAAGGTCCACCACGCTGGCCAAGTGCGGGTTGGTAGACATCACATGTCTATATTTTATTATGGAGAACTCTCAGACATGCAGGTTGCCTCACGGTGTTTTCTTCATCGCTTTAACAATTTAACATTGGTGCGGGCCGTGGATTCGAGGCCAAGACCCTCTAATCTCATCTCGAATTCTCGTAGCAGTCTGTCGGTCTTTCCACTAGACTATCGCTGCTTTTCAATTTTAGCTAAAACAAAATATTTTCTTACTCAGCGTAAACGTGGTGTACACGGGTCGTGGGTAGAGACGACACGAATTTTTGCGTAGGTCCGGCGACTTTTCTTAGTGCGTACAAGCGATCTTAGTATTCTCACTCTGAATGCTACTGCTAACTTAACCACTAGAAAAATAGGCCAGTCGACATTAAAAAAATAATTAAACTACTATCTTACGGTGGCTGAAGTTTGAATATAACAAAATAATTTTAAATAATTTAGCCTTAACATTTTAAGAAATAAAAAAATGCTCTTTTACAATACCGATAATTTAAAATTTTACCTTGTCAGGCACAACATTTGCAAATGTACATCGCTGTATTTATCATTAGCGGAACGACCAATTATATTTTCACCACAGCAGCTCAAACATGCAGCTTTTGCTGCGAGTCAACAGTGAACAAAACGCGATTTTGATTCGAGCGTGAGGCAAAATAGCTTTTTAATTTTTCAATATTCAGTGCCACGAATTGACATTATTCAGTCATAAATTTGAAACATTCGAATTTTACTGTGCTCTGTCTCTTTCACATGCATATAAAAAAAGCGAGTGAAAAAACAAACTCCTTCGAAATTCGACTTTGGAATTCGTCCTCAAAGAAAACACGTTCGGAAACGCGTTATACCCTAAAATTTAAAGATATACAAATATCTTTATATATAAAGAAATTATGTTGTTTTTTAAATGTTATTGTTTATATGTTTAATATATTATTGGATTTTAATAAAAATAAGTCTATTTAATAGTATAAAAATGGGATTTAACCAATACATTTTTATTTGGAATTTCAACAATGATACATTTGAAAAATAAACATCAGGGACGCGGTATCAAAACGCGATTTAAAAAAATAGCGGGAATAAAGTAAACCACAGACTATAAGGATACTACGTATAAGTAAACATTTCGCTGATGCTGATAGCGTAACGTGTTTAATTATAATAAAATACTTAATCTAAAAAGATGAGTGAAACTAGCGATGATGACTGTACTTTAACACCAGAAGAGTTAAAACAACAAGTGATTAATGCAGAATTTTGTTTACAATTTATTTCTGTTAATTTTTATGCCTCTTTGTGTTCTCACTGCTGAGGTGAAAAGTTATGGGTGCTACACGAGAGCAAAGTTTTTTGCATCTCGTGCTGTTGAGTCCCTCACTACGCTCATAGAATATCATAGAATCCTTCGCTTGCTCGGGACTCAAAATCAGCACTCGAAACAAAAAACAACTTTGCTCTCTTGTTGCACAAATAACTATTTTACATAATTTTGTGTACTTATAGATCTTAAAAGACATTCATATAATGAAGTGCTTTCTGTGTTTTCATAGGGAAGCCACAAAAGGTATTTGAGCACGCGATTGAGTTGCTTTTAATAAAACATATAATAATTTAAACATGCATACATTTCAAAAAAGGCTGTCTGTTTAATATATTGCCTGTTCTTTTAAGCAGCAGCCACCTTTGAACTAATTTCTTAAGTGTAACTTACTCTGAACTAGTTTCGTAAGCAGCTGAAAAAACTTACACGATTAAAATATTTATTTCATTTTATGTCGTTGTAGCAAAGTTTACTATTTTGTACTAGCTTCTAGAAGGCTTTATGACGGACGTGTAGGATGCAACTTGGATATCGCTAAGATATGATGACGTTGGAAAATCTTGCACTTCTAATGTTGGAAGATGTTTTATTTCGTGTGCATCTTGTTTGGCGAATAACAGTGACTGCGGCTTCTATAGGCCCACGTCACTCTTTCCTTCCTCAAGATTGGCATTTTCTTAAATATAGTTCCGTCATGCGTGCGATCAGCAGTGTGTGCATCATACAAAATAATTTAGCGGGTCTTAATCGCGTTAACTTAACTTATTTAAGGTATAAATACCTATTTGTTTCCGACGTTTCGCTCGTCTTGCACCGAGCTTGGTCGCGGAGAGACTGATGAGAGCTCAGCGCCGTCTTGTGGAAGTGCGGGTTTCGGCACCTACCCTCACTTGGTCTTTATTTAAGTTCGCAATGTCGGTACTCCGACACACTACACTAATGACGTCTACACTACTCTAGCAGTGTGTGGTTGATAATACCCAAGACATAATTATATTCCGGCCATTAACGATATGTGTATACAACGATTATAAATTAATAAATAAACAACATACCCACGATGAAAATACAGGGTGACGACCAAAAGCTTTAAAAAATAATAAAAAGTTCCAGTAAGCTCATTTATCAATCACCATATTAGACCACACCATGCCATACAGGTTATTGAATTATCACGTTATTCTAACCCGGCAACAAAAATAAACAATAAACACGGAAAACATTCGCAATAAATCTTTATATCAAACATCATTTCAATAAAATATATTCTCGTTTACATCGTATAAAGGGTGCAGAATAAAAACAATAACAACGTCGGATATCCCGCTGGGCACATATCCTCCCCAATAATACTTTTTATCATATTTATTGACTGATAAATGGTAACACTTTTTCAAGTGCATTTGTATGTAATGTTATGCTTTTTGAGTTATTTTAATGTTGCCAGCGACGATGTCGTATTACGGTGTGACAGTAAATATAAGCTACGAAAATATTTAATTAGATTTATTGCGGTAAATACAATGAATGCACAATAAACTAGATTTGTTTGTCAAGAAAAGTATTGAGTACAGGTTAATATGAGGTTAATGTGCATATCATTAAATAGGACACTGGTTTCATTTTTGGGTGGCCTGGATGGAATGCTAATTTGTCAAAGGAAATTTATTTTTGATACTTTAGGGATAACAGTTTACAAACCGACATTTGGCAAAGGTTGTGTGCACTTAATGCTGGCGAATTACAACTTCTTTACGGGGTAGCCTAAATAGCTTCATGAGTGAGATTGACACAGGTATTATTACCATCTCAACTAACTGATGAAGGACAGAATACATTTCGGAGAAGTGGCACCACCAGCATTTGAAGGCATCTCATATGTCTATTTTACATCAAACTGAAGAAAATAGATTCTGTTTACAGAAAAACAGGTGCCTTTGAGTACAAAGCACTACTCTGCGATATCCCAAGTGGCATTAGCTGATAACGATATCGTATGCGTATCGTGAAAGCATGGGGAATACAGATTTCCATCCGTGTGGTTCCGCGGCTCGAATTTCAAAGGGTTCTTTTAGTTTCGACGCGACCTATTTCGCGAATTATGGTAGGGTACGTGTGGTTTGTGATGTGAGAGTGTATGGATTTTTTCGTCCTTTGAAATGTTTAAAATATATTTCATTGTATAAACAAATAATTCTATCAAACAAATCGAAACGAAAGAATTGCTTCTAATCTTGTTACAGTCAGTTAACTTTCACGATAGGAATAAAAGCACATATTATACGCAATAAGATGATGATTGCCGTTTCGTTATAATAATTCAAGAACTGCAAAAAAAATTACATGGGTGACAGATTTACCTATGTGCCTATTTTTTATCATATAGAGTTCAGTGCAGAGTTGCAGCTAGTCGGAAATTACACTGTCGAAATGTAGAATAGAGTGAATGTAGAAGAGAACTTTAATTGATAACATTTTATAGATACTTTAATTGATAACATTTTATAGATAATACCTTTGATACCTACAGTTTAATGAAGGGTATTGATATAATAAATAAAATAATTCTTGTCACACCTAATCATTGAGTATCGAATGCTATTCCTGAACATGAAATAATTATGGCTGACGCATATGACCTTACAAAAAATCCATTGTTAATTTCAATTTGCTTTAGGCGTCGCGCATATTTCTTTACGTAATTGGGTAGGATGCGAGTGAGTAATAAAATTGTAATTAAAAATTAACTATTTTATACTAGTTGAGCCTCCCTAAGGGTGCATACTAAATAGGAAGATAGGCGCGTTTGTTTACTAAACTATAAACTATGTGAATTTATACCGCCGTAACGTTTTTATTGGACTCATAATGGAATTACATTTAGGGTACCTACGTGACCTAGTGTCTAATACTTTGTAATTAAAATATGCAAAAGAACACAATTTACTGCTTTGAATGTCAAATGTGAGGCGGCATAAAATTTCGTTTCTGAAAAACGAATATCGCTATTCAATGAGTACACATGAACGATAATTATGAGGTTATTATGTGGTTATTTTGTGGTTATTATGAGGTTATTATGAGTAATGTTCACAAATATTTGTTTATATAAAGAATAAGACTTTATACCTACAACTAACAATTGGATTTTTCTGCCAAAATCACGCGTGAGTCAGACATCATGAAAACTTTTACACATTTTTCATATATTCGTCTAGACTATCATGCTCAAACCTATCAAATAACAAGCACCTCGTTTTTATAAAAATTGAAATGTAAATGTAATAACATAATAACTTACGTGCCGTCAAAACTTAACCCTTCATTATTTACGTTCAAACACAGACATTTAATTACTGAATTCGCTAATTAAAGACCCGCGCCCACTGGACATGGATCCGCTATCATAAGGCCTGGTACACATTATAATAAGTTATTACAACATAATTTATTATTCTGTCATTACCGTGACAAGGTTGCGTGACCTCCTGTCATAAGTTAGTAGTCATCTAGCCCTCGATCAGTTCACCGCTGTTAATTTCATTGGACATGGTGACAAAAATTCTGTTTACTTTGCCACCGGTGTGAAATGACGCTGCACGATCGGTAATGAATTGTGAAGTATGGAAATGAGTCTAATTAAATGATAAGTGTGTAATGGACTTTAGAGTGGATCCCGCTGGGTTTTACTGTAAAACTAAAACTTTTTTATTTATATATTATAAGCGTGTTTAGCTGTAGCTACAAATTTGTTTATGTTTTTGATTTGATGGTAGTGAATTGGCTTTTTCTTTCTTTAAGTAAAACATATTCATATTTTTTTTTAGTACGTGTGGTGACGGATTAAGAATACGGAATGTCACCACCCCATATCATCCCAGGGGTGTCGTAAGAGCCGACAGAGGGAGCATAATATGCAGAGAACAGCACTGCAAGAGAAGGAAAACTTGATACAAACCCTATACCAACCCGTTTGGCCAGCGTGGTATAGTAGGCCAATTCCTCCTTTCAAAGGAGAGGCCTAGTCCAGCAGTGGACTGTTAAAGGCTGATGATGATGATTCATATTTTAGTGTACAAGTATTTAGCCTGTAGGTTTATTTACGGATGCTATCTGTTACACCTAGATTTTGTTTTCTATTTTAAAATTATATTAAATGCACACACTTAATTTTGTATTTCATTTATGTCTTTATTTGCCGAAAATCTATATTTTTATATTATACTGTATGGTCAAAAATGTATAATTACATTTTTGACAGGTAATGAGGGCAAATTTGAAAGATAATGAAAATTTACGTGGTGCAACGAAATCAAAAAGGAAAATACATAGATCTTGTAAATAATTAACAAACAGCACTAGCATGTTCTTAGCAACTAACATTACAAGGGTATCCACACGTTCGGTACGCAACGTCAGAACACGCCACGTGTGTCGTAAAGCTCTTGAGAAACGATTGGTCGAAACAAATCGGACAAGTCATCAATTGCAGCACGTTATTGATATTGGCGCGGTTGTGCTACGTGGTCACCCTACGCACGGTGGCTGTACTTAACTAACAAGTTTTGGACTGTTTTTTTAGTGAGAGATGACATGAATTTATCTTTGCTGTTAAAATCTTGTTTTCGTAAATTGTATAGATACTTTTAAATCAAATATTAGGCTTCTTAATAAGTACATCCTTAAATAGAGATAGGAATAATCCATATAAGTTAGTAGCTGCTGCCTACGACCCGCGGATAAAATTACATTTTATCTTAATTTTAATACAAACTTGCGAGAACTCTTAGACCCCTTAATCAAGGTCTCTCGAAAAATCCGTTCTTAGCGGATACCTACTATGTATAAACTACTTCCTCACCAAATTGCATCCTCTCAAGTTCTCTGCTTTCCGGGATTTCTTGATAAGTACTTAACCTTTCGCTTTTGATTACATGTCAAAAACAAAAAACAAGGTTGTCTGGTCTAAAAATAAACAAAAAAGATTATAATTTTCCAAATTATAAATATTTTTATTGTTTTAATTATCTTTATAGTTTTGATACAACAATTGTTCTTCAACTCTAAGCGTATCATTTGGTTATATTCAAATATAAAGGGCACATAATAATATCGTAAAAACTTGACAAAGTATCAGACGCGGCCGACATGTGTTCCCCAAATAAAGACAAAATCCGCCTCGGGCGAGACAACACCTGTATTACCATAACAAGACATGAAATTTGAATGTCCACAAATCGAATAACCGTACCACCGCCTCCCGGAATTAAGTTATCCACTTTTTGCAAGAAAAGACGGACACGTTAACATATGAATATGACAAATTGTCCGGCGGCGCGGTCAGCCGGACTATCCTGCGTCCAACAGAGTTTTACGGCACCCTAGGGACGTTAGGGGGACCAACTTGAAAATTTTTCATTCCGGCCGACTAGCGACCGAAGAAATACGGCCAGGTCACTCGTCAAAACTGTAACAATTTCTCAGAAACAATAATGGGAAAAAACCGCCCCCACGTATAACCAGTGTAAAAGCTATTTTGGACACTGTCAATGTTATTTATTTGGAAGGAACATGTTGAGAATTTTTATTTTATCATGGGATTTCAAGTTTTATTGGCGACCGTGGAAGTTGAATTGAAAGCACCTGGTCTTTTTACTTTAAATACCTACTATAGTTTGTTTATGTGATAGACAAATTTATGTGTTGCTCTTTTCTAATTTGTTTTCTATGTAAACTCTTATGAGACCTCAAACTTTTCGTAAGTTTGAAGTCCCATAGTAACATATCACCAATGAAAAAAAACTTAAGAGGTATATTATGATGACCAATACGGGCCTTTGTTTAGTTTTATTTTTTGTAAAGAAGAAATAGAATTTTGTGTACTTTAGTTATTGACATATACCACAGGCTTACTTTACCTCAAAACAAAAATAAAGACACTTCCACACTACGCTTCGATATATATGTTATAATCAAAGTCCTGATTTGTGAGTTTGCGGCGACAGAGTAATTCCCAAATGGAATCAGGAAGAGTGCAGCCACATCGTGAACCGAATTGCAAATACGCATATGTCGCTGACTTTATTTTATCCTTTCAGTAGTTCAGATATTGAGAGATAAATATAATATGGGATGGTATGGAAGAGTGTGTTTGAAGATTACTTAGCAGGCGTTTCTTTTATATAAAGCATGCTGGTTAGTTTGTTTTTCGTGTGAGTGTGTGGCCAACTCTGGTGTCGGAGTTTTCAGACCGCCCTAAGGCCTCCGACATGGCCTAACGATCCTTATCCTGAGACAAGATCCAGGACCGACAACTTTACGTGCCCTCCGAAGCACGGTAGCACTCAGATGTAAATGCCACACACGGTCACCCATCCAAGTGGCGACCTGTGCAAGCGTTGCTTAACAAGCTTGCTGGTGGATGATGTGAATTAATAAAAACCATCATTTCACCTTTTTACTACCTGTCATGTCATGTCATATAAAAAAGGTCATTGGCGAAAATTATCAGCAAATTACTCGGATAAACGGTTAAAAATTATGCTTTTTATTTGTGTAGTTATTGGGATTCAAATGCAACATTTATATCTGGTGCTTATTTGATCCTTGTTATAAATTAATAATATAATCATATTCTAACACATTCACACAAAATAATTAAATTAGTAAATTTTATAAAATAATAAGGGTTTAAATTTGTGTCAAATATTCTTTAATCTGTTTAGACTAGGTAGGACCTCGGGCTCCAAGGAGAAAGTTTTGGATGCAACCGGGATTGCGATAGAACGATGATGGTTACATTTATTTTGTTTTGAGACTCAATTTTATTAACAAACTAGATGAACCTGCGGTTACACCCGCGTTATTTAAGGCTACTGCTCCGCTCCCGTGGCTCATAGCGTGATGTTATATAGCCTATAGCCTTCCTCGATAAATGGGTTATCTAACACTGAAATAATGTTTCAAATCGGACCAGTCCTAAGATTAGCGCGTTCAACCAAACAAACAAACAAACTCTTCAGAAAGAATTCACTGCTATAACACAAATATGGCCAAATAAATACCGGCATTTAAAGCAAAAAATAAAAAAACATTGTACTGCTCTGATACAATATCCTTGATTACATTGTAACATCAGAACGTACCTACACCTACTTATTCATACAGTCGTAAACAAATCCGCAGTCCCGAAAGTTTTCGCAGCATCAAAATAACGAACGCAATCCTAGTCAGCATTGCAATGCGGGCGCGGATTGACTCAATATAAATGTAAATATACCGGGTGAAATATGACAGTTATAATTGCTTTATTGTACCTACCACTTCATGGCTACGGCGCGGTAGCTACGGCATATGCTAATCTTATATGCTAAGTTTCCATAACGATGTATAAATTATAACCAGACTATGTTCGAAAGTTTGACAGTGTGCGTCGTGGTTTAGTTTGAAACAGTTAATTAATTTGGGTGTTAATTTTGTAACGAAGATGCATAGGTTATTGTTGAAGATGGAGGGTGTGATCGAACTTGGCATGTACTCTCTTGCGGATTAAACGAATAAAGAGTTGATTGTGATTAACACAATTCTATTGTTCCCTTTACATTTTAACAGTCTATACCTAATCGTCGTCACCCGAATAGGTTTAACATCTGAAGAAATCGACTTGACAGCCATAGCCAGCTTTTCATAAGAAGGACCGAATAGTTCATAGCACGGTGTGATGTTACTTCCTCCAATTCAGTATTATTCTGCGGCCACCACATATAAATGCGCCTTTTACATTTACTAGGCTTAGGTTTAGTATTTATTTTTATTCGACATTTGTTCCAACTAATTCGAGTGACAATAGTTTTACGAAATTGTCTCAAATCAATTTTACGCAGGTACAGCTAGGACTAAACCTCAATTTATTAATAACTTCTTAATTGTGTATAGTTTTAAACCGCTGTTTCGAAAACTGGCTTATAATTTATTATTTTGATAGAAGGCACCACATTGGCTTAAACGAAAAGAAGATCACACAAGTTTTAACCTTATGATAAACCAACAAGAATTACTCAAGCAATATCGAGGAAAAACAATGCGTAACAGTGCAGTCTATTCTGTCAGGTTTTTAAATTTCGTCAAGTGTCATAAACTGATTTTCTCTACAATAAACCATCTTAAACTCAACAGTAACTAAAAAAACAATAGGCACTCCACTATTTCTACAAGATAGCCTCTCATAAATATTCAATAGAAAGAGGAGACGGCTCATTTAGTAATCGGCCCCTCTTTTTTACATTATTGGCTTATACACCAGAGGGTTGCCGCTCAGTACAAGATGTAGATCGATCGCACCGGTAATGGAGCAGCCTTTTTTATTAATTACACGGAAATTCGGTGTGAAAAGCTTTTTAAGTGAGACCGTGATTCTAGTGTTGTTTTTTTTACAGGAAGAGGTGCAGACTGAAGGATTTTAATTATTCTTCGACTGTCCGATGTTGTTCGCAGAAATTTATTTTTCTCACTTAGATATACATATGTAGATAGACTTATCCAGTATCTAAGTTTAGTAATGTTCATAGAAAATAAATGCAGACTTTCCCAAATATATACATATATGTAGAACTGCAGATATCTAAATTTGGAAAATATGTGCCTTTCTGTCCACTAGTGAGTATCCTTTGTCTGGTCCACTACAATTTAACAGAATGATATCACAGCTAGTGGCGGTGGCAGAGCGGCGATACAATTTATATTCGCCTCTGTAGCCCTTATTACAACTAATAAGTAATTTCACCAGCAAGATATATCTTTCTCTGAACATCCGTACTTTCATACACAACACATGTACCTACGTCAATCTTGATGCTATAACGTATAGCAGCGGCCTAACACAATAAATCACACTGTCCGTCCGTACAACCGTAGAACAACGTATTGGGAATTGATCAGGAGTTAAGTCACGATTGTTGCAGTACGGGATCATTCCTAAGGGATTCATTATATGAAACAGCGCGACTGATTGCCGGTGGTACACAATGTATTGATGTATGTGCCGTTACTTGGATACGTCAGCGGCAGATTAGTACCCTTGCTCTTTAGTTGATGTGTAATTACCATACCTACGTGAACTTCCAGTTGTAAACTCCAAACTCTGTTTGCGACTCGAAAATCAAACTGTTGATGTTGTTCATGGGCGAGTGAGCACTATGCTTCCACTGTCACTGTAAGCCATCATAATAGTTATTATTTTACACACATGTAAATAGAAATAGTATATACGTACATATAATAAAATATAGCCTAACAATACTTCGTTTAAGTATGGTGTTTGACAAATATATACCAGCTGTTTATCATCACGAAAGTAGAGAATAGGCATTTAAACTTTCGTGGTCTTTAATATTACTATTATTATATTTTCCTAACAAATACATGTATACCACGTAACATATTTGTTACGAGTTGGATCTAAACCTCTCCTAATTTACCTCACAGTAGCATTGTGAGTTTCAAAAACGGAATTTGTAGGCCAGCGTTGTATACTTAGTAGGCCCTACACCGAGTTGACCAGACGAATTAATATAGGATTTGATGTCGAGTTTTCCATCCTGCAAAGACACTATTTGCTGCGTGTGTCTCCCTCGCTTGTTATGACACCCACAGATAAGCTTATAATAATTGTAGTTACCCGTGCTGCTATCTAAGACAAATATGTTTACTTATTTTTATCTAGAATTTTATTATTGGCTGGGCTATGAGTAAAGAAGCGAAAACAATCAATTCAATAATACTGACAAATATGTATTACTTACAACGTTCGTGGTTATTCATTTTAGCGTTGAAGTGTCTTTCGGGATTTATACTAGTTTTGTTTCGAGCAATCGTCGTGGTATAATATACCTATTAGAAATTAACGCTTATGCTGACTTTTTTTAATTATATGTACATCTGATCTCAATCTAGGGATAACCATTGCAACCGGTTATTTGATAAACCAACTTACGTACTTGTAAATAAGTACCTACCTATAAATAAATTACGCCCAGAAAACTAATTATTATGCTTATTAGGTACACAATGATGTGTTGTGGTCTGACATGACAGTCTCTATCATAATCATCGCATCCAGTATATAAACTGTCTCATTGCTGGGCACGGGCTTTTCTCTCTGTAGGAAGGTCAAGCCCACAGTCCACCACACTGACCAAGAGTGGGTTGGCTGACTTCATAAGTATTTCGAGGACATTATGTGTATCTCTCAGACATACAGGTTACCTTACGATGTATTCAGCGGTTAGCAATCTCTATCATAAGCCGCTAAACCATAGCTCAAATTATATACAAAACAATGTTAAAGTAAAATAGCTCATTAACAGACACTTGACACTTCGCAACACTTGTGCGCGCAATTATCATAAAATATCACAACGCTTTAGCAATAAAACAAAATATTTCATAGTCAGTTATAATAACTTATATAATCAAGTATCTTTTGTTGTGATATAATGATTGTAGGGGCGTACACAATAATTTATTCTGCACAGCAGGCGATTTTTGCAGTTGCAAATTGGGTAACATGAGGGCCGGCCCCGTACGTGTAATCGATAGCATTTTATGTATTTGTTTAAAACCGTAGGAAAATATATATATTGTATTTTCTTTACTTCAAACAAACAATAAAAAATCTGTAAGTACCACTGTCGGCAAACCAAAAATGCAAGTTTAAAATTTCTGTTATATCTATAATATTGCCTTGACTGAACTACATAATATATCTTGGGACATTGGACAACGTTTCGAGACTGTAGCTATAGAAAAATAAAATCAATTAATTATTTTGTAATTCACTAAGTTTGATACTAATAATAGCCCTGATATTGCAAGATTATTCTTTGAAATCTATTAAGCCGAGGTTAAACCACTTCTCAACATTTTTGTGGTTTCTGATTCACCCTCTAGTGACTCTAGTCAATCAGAAACCACTTCTAAAATCTACAGTTATGTGATTTATGCTTCTCTCTAATTTACTGGACGGTCCAACTGGTATTAGTTTAGTGTGGACCTATATAGAGGTCCAGTCATCTCTACTCATCTGTAGTCTATATTTTACATTTTGTACCGTCCATAATAACGTTTTATATTTATTGACGAGTTTTAATGTTTGTTATAAATTCTTATTGGGGTACTGGCAAACAAAATATCGTGGGATCAAAACACTGCCGAAAAGTGGGAAATTTAATATGCCTCTGCCTACCCCTTCGGGGAAACAGGCGTGAGTATGTATGTAGGTATGTATTTCTTTTGACCACGTTTCCACCGGACGTCTGCGATCGACCATGCCTGATTTGACCATACAAAATGCACTCTAAAAGTTTCCATCTCTTTACGCTTTTACATAGCACATGAGAATCATTTTAAGAGACATAATCGTACTAACATCATGAATAACTAAAGAGGGACATACATCACCAGACTAAGTAGGTAATGCATCGCGATACGAGTAAGCGTATAATAGAATTTATCAAAAATCGAAGGGGTGTGTTGCGTCATCTTCCCCTAATTTAGTTTTTATTTTATTTCAACCCCAATATAGGGGCAGTATGTGGAATTAGTCTTACCATATGCGCTCCTACTTGTGTTACACTTGGTTCGAATGTTCATTTGGTGCGTACCCCAGATAATCTATGCGAGTCATTTTTCGTTTACAGTAAAAATCGATGAACAGATTATTGTATGCTTTATTTCTACCATTTAAATCGGTTAACTTTAATACGTAAACTTAATATTGACCAGACTGCCTGTGTGGTCCAGTGGATAGCGTATGCGACTGCTGATCGGAGGTCCCAGGTTCGATTCCCGAGTCGGGCAAAAGTATTCACGAGTCTATTACGTGGGACCTAAAATTCATGGCGAATTGTGGGTGTACTTTTACACCCCTGCCTACCCTTCGGGGATACAGGCGTGAGTCTAGTAAACTTAATATACCTATGTATGATGAATTTCTTCAGATATTGATATTGGACTTAGATTATTTTGGATTAGTTTATTGAAAGTGAAATGATAACAAAAGAGATACCTACATTATTTTAGAATATTCCAGATATTCGTTACGATTTCGTACGATTTACTTTTCTAGTCAATAGGTTCGATATTTCACTGAATTTAGCTGGATATATTTATTTTTGCTATTCTGCACCTGACTGCGAGCCTGCAAATACCTACGTATCAACACCTCGAAGCACCCAAGGATTTTAATGTTCTCTCAAACAAGCGCTTTTTTAATACCTGCGATGCAGTATTTATTCTTCAAATTACGACTAAACTTGTAACGGATAATCTAATTTGACATTAATTTTAATAAAATTACAACAAATATGAATAGTGCATGTACTCCCAATTTTATCCCCAACTAGAAAACGTGACATAAGGGCAGTGGTACACTGTAATCCGAGCTCGGAACATGTGTGCCCGGCTTTAAATTTTGATCTAATACCGATTACGCGCACGCACTACTCGTGGTTAGCGGGTATTACACGAGAAAAATTGGCAGATAAGCCCCTGTGGTTTTAGGGGAGTCATTAAGGTTATCTTTTTTAATAGCTTTATTTCGTTCAGATTTATTTGACGAGTATGCATTTTGATGATATAATGCCCGTCTTAAATGAATATAATAGGTATATTCTTAATTTATAACTGGTGAGAATAGTTTAACCAAAGTTAGCAAATCGTTCCTTTGGAACCCAAGTTACTGAGGTGTATGGTGTGGCTAAGACAAACACGATTTTAGGCTCAGAAAAATACAGTGGAATCCGTTTATGATTATAGGTATTAATGACATCGGAGGGAAATGACAAAGACGACATAATAGTTGAACAGCAGTTGTTTTTCTAGGACAAAAAACAGCTGCTCTTGAGCTTAGGTATAAAAAAAATTATTTGAAGTAAAGCCCGCAAGTCAATAGACCCATAAACTGCTACGTACTTATACGGCACGGCGCGCACCAATGACATTTTGAAGTTATATGTGAATCATATTGTTAACAATCGGCGAATTAGGAAACCTACATTTTTGAGAGTTCTCATAAAATGTGGGATGTCTGACAACTGTCACATATTTATAAAATTTTATTTTACAAGTGCAAGGGTCAGTAGGTGCCTTGTTTCCATATTACGTGGGGTCGGCGCAGAATGTCATTCTCTTCCATTCTATCCTATCAGACGTCATCTGGTTATTCACTCCTTAATTCTTCCCTTTTCATTCGTGTCATCCTTCACACAATCCATCCATCTTTTCTTTGGTCTTCCTCTTGCCCTATATCCCTCAATTCTCATATTCATCACTTCAAAATTCAAACTTCAACCTTTTTATTTGTGTGAAATTGGGTACAACAGGTCTTTAAATTAATACAGCGGATCTCCAATATCTGCCTGGCGGCTTACACAATTTCTTTACATGCAGACATTTCGTTTAACAATAATAATCAACTTTATCAGGTATACATTCAATAAAATTAATCAAACGAGATGCACGTATTTAAATGACAAACAATTAGTAAGGTAATCAAATTTCAAAATTAATAAAATGCTAAAGTTAATAAATAGAAATAAACTGCCGAGATTAATAAAACAAAATAATAAAATGTCACAATTAATAAAACAAATAATAAAATGTCAAGCGTTTATTACGCTTCAAAATAATAACATGTAAAAAAAATAGAATTATTATGAGCAAAAAAGAATTAAAAATGAACGTATGTTAAAATTTGTCATTTAAGAAGCTGTCTATCGTGTAATAACTTTTATCTATTAAAAATTTTCTTAGCTTACAGTTAAATTGAGCATTATTTAAATGATATGATCTGGTATCTATACTAATCTATACTAATATAATAAAGCGGAAGAGTTTGTTTGTTTGTTTGAACGCGCTAATCTCAGAAGCTACCGGTCGGATCTGAAAAATTCTTTTTGTATACGATAGCCCAGTTGTTCCGGAAGGCTATAGGCTATTTAACATAACGCTTCGACCCTTTGGGGCCGGGCAAAAGGCTAAAAAAGCTTAAAGATAATGTCGGCTAATCTCAGGAACTAGCAGTCGGATTTTAAAAATTGTTATTGCCTATGATAGCCCAATTATTTCGAAAGGCTATAGGCTATATAAAATTACGCCACAACTTTTAGGGGCCAGACAAAAATAACAAAATGGTCAAATGAGAAGGGGGAGGGTTGGGTCAAGGGCAAAAAAAGGCTAAACGAGTAGGATACAATTTATATGGGTATCGTTTTCGAGATTTTCGGGACGCTGATTAATAATATTAAATTTATTTAGTGATCCAAGATGGCGGACGGGAAATCAAAGATGGCGGATGAGAAAATTTAAAAAATCAATATGGGTATCGTCTTTGTTATTTTAAGGGGTGGGGAATCGAAATACAACATCTATTTCGTGATCAAAGATGGCGGATGGGAAATCAAAGATGGCGGATGGGAAAATTAAAAAAAACAATATTGGTATCGTCTGCGATGTTAAAAGGGATGGAGAATCTAAATACAACATCTGTTTTGTGATTCAAGATGGTGGATGGGAAATCAAAGATAGCGGAAGGAAAAAAATAAAAAAATCAATACGGGTATCGGCTCTGATGATTTAAGGGATGGAGAATCCAAATACAACATCTATTTCGTGATCAAAGATGGCGGATAGGAAATCAAAGATGGCGGACGTGATTTTTTTTAAAGTCGATATGGGTATCGTCTCCAATATTTTAAGGAATGGGGAATTCAAAAACACCATCTATTTCGTGATCAAAGATGGCGGATGGGATATTTTTTTAAAATCAATATGGGTATCGTCTTCGATGTTTAAAGGGATGGGGAATCCAAATACAACATCTGTTTCGTGATTCAAGATGGCGGATGGGAAATCAAAGATGGCGGATGGGAAAAGATTTAAAAATCAATATGGGTATCGTCTCTGATGATTTAAGGGATGCAGATGGTGAATCCAAATACAACATATATTTTGTGATCAAAGATGGCGGGTAGGAAATCAAAGATGGCGGACGGGATTTTTTTTTAAAGTCGATGTGGGTATCGTCTCCGATATTTTAAGGAATGGGGAATGCAATCTTAATATATAAAATCCTTGCGTTACTGACTGACTGACAGACACGCTACAGCCGAAACTATTGGGCGCAGGAAGCTGAAATTTGGCATGTATGTTCCTTGGGGACCGTAGGGGTGCACTAAGAAGGGATTTCCCGAAATTCATACGAGATCGGCCAAAACCGGTAAATTAAAAAAAAATGCAGGCGTAGCTGCTGGCGTTCTCTAGTATTATATAAACACAGATGTGAGAAGTATCAGATGTAACGCGCGGCACAGTTGCGTGCGGCCACTAAAGCAAATACAAAATTGAAAAGCGAATACAAACTCGTCTCAGTGCGCTACGAAGCATCGTACAGCTCACGCGTCACGATCACGTCAACTTTTAAATTCTTAAAATGCCGTCTTGTATTCTTAAACACTGTAAAAGTTGTTCCTAAAAACAAAAACAGGAAAATGGAATATCTTTTCACAGGTAACTATTGATAATTTGACTCTTTCCTAATTTAATTTCGATAAAATTCGTATTTGTGCAAGAAATATGTAAGTGTTGCCAGTTTTTGTCGACGCCGTTCTGCCTGAATTAGGGAAAATGCACTTGTCAATTGATTATGTGACAATGATTGTCATGTTAATGAAAAATACATTACCGTATTATAAAAGTACATTGTAGATATATCTTCTTTCTCATAAATATAGTAATAGAATTTCAATTTCCATTAGTATATACCTTACATAATATTGTTTTGAGTTCGATCCCCAAACGATCCAAATATTCGTGTACACCCTGCTACTCGTCAAGCTTATAAACTTTGACCTTTGCACCGTTCTTATGGCGTAAAGAATAAGTATGAAAATCGTACAGCAAATGTTTAGCTTGACTTGGCGCCGTGTTTACCTACATACTTATGGCGTAGGGAATAATTATCAAAATCGTACAGCAACTGTTTAGCTTGACTTGGCGCCCTGTGTACATACATACTAATGGCGTAGGGAATAAGTATCAAAATCGTACAGCAGTCAGCAACTGTTTAGCTTGACTTGGTGCCGTGTGTACATACATACTTATGTCATAGGGAATAAGTGTCAAAATCGTACAGCAACTGTTTAGCTTGACTTGGCGCCGTGTGTACATACATACTTATGGCGTAGGGAATAAGTATCAAAATCGTACAGCAACTGTTTAGCTTGACTTGGCGCCGTGTGTGCATACATACTTATGGCGTAGGGAATAAGTATCAAAATCGTACAGCAACTGTTTAACTTGACTTGGTGCCGTGTGTACATACATACTATTTATTTCTCAACTAATCGACGCCAGCGGCTTCGCACGCACATATTTTCGTATTTCTCGTTTTGCCTGATCCCGTGGGAATTTCAAGAAATCCCGTCTTAGTGCACCCCTACGCTTCCCAAGAAACATACATGCTAAATTTCAGCTTCGTGCGCTGAGTAGTTTCGGCTGTAGCTTGTCTGTCAGTTAGTCAGTAACGCAAGGATTTTATATATACAGATTTACGAAGTAGTTAAAACTTAACTCGGTACCTACATTTAAGAAATGTATTTATAAAAGCATTAATTAAATCCATGGTAAATTCTTCAAAACCGCAATTGAATATAAGAATATTACATAACTATATGCAAAATACTGGGAGATTATTCATAATCTGGCAACTTTACACACACATAGACGTGCGTGTCCGTACAGTGCCAGTCGCCAAAGGTCACGCACACATAGCTGTCAACGTGCCACACTTAGTTGGACGAATGCGCTACATCTGATACTTCTCACATCTGTGTATATAAAAATCTATGTTTGTTTGTTCATCATTTATAGACTCTGAAATGATAAGAGATTAAGCGCTAAGTCAATGGTTACTTTGAAAAAGGGGCTTGGAAAAAAGGGAATTAAATAAAAACTCTTAAAAAAGCGATACGGAGTTCGCTGGGTCAGCTAGTCTATACTAATATAATAAAGCGGAAGAGGTTGTATGTTTGTTTGTTTGTTTGAACGCGCTAATCTCAGGAACTACCGGTTGGATCTGAAAAATTATTTTTGTATATGATAGCCCAGTTATTCCGGAAGGCTATATAACATAACGCTTCGACCCTTTGGGGCCGGGCAAAAGGCTAAAAACACTAAAAGATAATGTCGGCTAATCTCAGGAACTAGCAGTCTGATTTTAAAAATTGTTATTGCCTAAGGCTATATTTAATTACGCCACAACTTTTAGGGGCCAGACAAAAATAATAAAATGGTCAAACGAGAACGGGGGGGGGGGTTGGGTCAAAGGCAAAAAAAGGCTAAAAGAATAGGATACAATCTATATGGGTATCGTTTTCGAGATTTTCGGGACGCTGATTAATAATATGAAATTTATTTAGTGATCCAAGATGGCGTTCGGAAAATCAAAGATGGCGGATGAGAATTTTTTTAAAATCAATATGGGTATCGCCTTCGATATTTTAAGGGGTGGGGAATCGAAATACAACATCTATTTCGTGATCAAAGATGGCGGATGGGAAATCAAAGATGGCGGAAGGGAAAATTTGAAAAAAAAACAATATTGGTATCGTCTGCGATGTTAAAAGGGATGGGGAATCCAAATACAACATCTGTTTCGTGATTCAAGATGTTGGATGGGAAATCAAAGATGGCGGATGGGAAAAATTTAAAAAGTCAATATGGGTATCGTCTCTGATGATTTAAGGGATGGAGAATCCAAATACAACATCTATTTCGTGATCAAAGATGGCGGATAGGAAATCAAAGATGGCGGACGGGATTTTTTTTAAAGTCGATATGGGTATCGTCTCCGAAATTTCAAGGAATAGGGAATTCAAAAACACCATCTATTTTGTGATCAAAGATGGCGGACGGGATTGTTTTTTAAAATCAATATGGATGTCGTCTCCGATGTTTAAAGGGATGGGGAATCCAAATGCAACATCTATTTCGTGATTCAAGATGGCAGATGGGAAATCAAAGATGGCGGATGGGAAAAATTTAAAAAATCAATATGCGTATCGTCTCTGATGATTTAAGGGGTGGTGAATCCAAATACAACATCTATTTCGTGATCAAAGATGGCGGATAGGAAATAAAAGATGGCGGACGGGATTTTTTTTTTAAAGTCGATATGGGTATCGTCTCCGATATTTTAATAAATTCAATATTATATAAAAATCTTTGTTTGTTTGTTCATAATTTATATACTCTGAAATGATAAGAGATTAAGCGCTAAGTCAATGGTAACTTTGGAAAAAGGGGCTTCGAAAAAAGGGAATTAAATAAAAATTCTTAAAAAGGCGACACGGAGTTCGCTGGGTCAGCTAGTTTTATTATATACTAGAGGACGCCAGCAGCTACGCATGCATTTTTTTTTTAATTTACCCGTTTTGGCCGATCCTGTGGGAATTTCGGGAATTCCCTTTTTAGTGCACCTCTACGGTCCCCAAGGAACATACATAGCGTGTCTGTCAGTCAGTCAGTCAGTAACGCAAGGATTTTATATATTAAGATTTTTGGCCCCATGCAAAAGACGCTTTTGTGCATCAAGGTTGTTTTCGATTCTCTTAAGCATAATTTATGTTTATAGATGTTCACCTTTTTAGTCACATGCTTTTCGTCCCTCCTCATCACATGCCCATACCACGATAAACGATTTCCTTTCAGCTTTTCTTGCATCGCAGCAACTTTCAAACTTCCCCTAATATACTCATTTCTAATTTTATCCATCCTTGTCACCCCACACATCCATCTCAACATCCTCATCTGAGCTACATGCAACCTTCTTTCATCCGTCTTCTTTATGACCCAGCATTCCGATCCATACAGTGCGACAGGTCTTGACGGATTTATAGATTTTGCCCTTTAACTTAAGGGGCATCCGTGGGTCACAATTTGTTCCTGTGACCTGCGTGCTGAGTTGATCCGGTGCGTGACATCGCGGTCTATTTCTCCGTCTCCTTGAATAAGTGACCCGAGGTACCGGAAGTCGGAGCAGACTGATATGGGTCCTCCAGCCAGGGATATGGGCGCGGGACTGGAGAGACCGCCGAAGTCGCAAAACATGTATTCAGTTTTGCTTTTACTGACTTTCAAGCCTACACTCTCCAGCCTTTGCCACCACTTTGTCAGTCTGCTCTAGACCTCAGGACCACTCTCGGCAATCAGCACAATTTCGACGGTGAACAGCATACACGAGGAAGCCTCTTCCTGTATATCCGACGTAAGGGCGTCCATTATAAGCAGGAAGAGGTAAGGGCTAAGAGCCGACCCTTGGTGCAAGCCTACAGCCACATTGAAGTTGTCGGTAGTGCCCGCTGTAGACCGAACATGGGTTGTACATCTATTGTACATCGCTCTTATAAGTTTCTCATACTTCCCAAGCACACCTTTCTTCTTAAGAGCCCACCACAAAACCTCACGGTGTACCCGATCATACGATCGGGTACACCGTGAGGTTTTGTCTGGCCTTTTCGAGATCCACAAAAACCATGTGCAAGTTCTTGTGGGTACTTCTGTATTTCTCGCATAGTTGGCGTATCGCGAAAATGGCATCTATTGTTCTTCGACCAGGTATAAAACCGAATTGGTTTTGTGAAATAACACTCTCTTCTCGCAACCTTCGTTCAACCACTTTCTCCCAAGCTTTCATACTATGTGAAATTAGCTTTATTCCTCCATAGTTGTTACACTCCAGCACATCACCTTTGTTTTCATAAATAGATCAGTAAGTATCCCTATAATACAATATTAAAATCACTAACAGTATGTTTACATTACCTGGCTTATCTAGTCACACCTTACACAAAGCAATCACATTTTTTAAACTCAAATTGCCATCTAAGCCGAACGCAAAAAATGAATTATTACAATTTCAACTTCGATGGTCACACACCGGTATAGTTTTCTTCGTGATTCTAATAATGATCTTATCATGACGGTTAACATTAGATCAACGTAGTGTGAATCTTGTACCTACACAAAACCACATTAAACGCAAAAAATCAAGCAACAGCAATATATCTTCGTAACAGCCGTTCTTCCATTATTCGTCTACAAACAGTTTAGCAACAAAAACAGACGTTTGCATATGAATATCCTTATCGGAGCCATTATTTACACACAGAACATCATTACAACTTCTTACGCTCACATATCGGAGACACTTGATCACTGAACGCATTAAACCCGCGGAACGTGTTTAATCTATAATGTGCCTTATCGCAATATTTTCCATTTCCTAGCTAAACCGGCAACGTCGGGACATCGCCAGGGGAAATAAGAAAGGCTGAGTTTCACTTTGTTTTTTTTTCTTGCTTCCCGTGGAAATTTTTCGTGCTTCCCTCTTCGTTTACACTTACAACAGTTACCGGTGTATCGCACAATTGTTACCTGCATTCTGTTGAATTAAATATCGCGCCGGCCAAAGGGTGAAATGTCTGGATTTGCATTTGCTTTGCAACAATGAGGCTGTTCGTTCTTTGTGTTTAAGTTGTGCCGAGTTGTGATTGCTTGCTGTAATTGAAAGTATCGTGTGTGGAACTAAATTTGGTGCTGCTGTTCGGGGAAATTTGGACGTGCAATTTCGACAATGTTTTTTTTTATTTATGGTGAACTTTGATTACTTATTATGAGCATTTATGCTATGTATTTGTTGTAGTTACTTTTAGCGAGCCCCGGGCGAAAATGAGGGCCTTAGATTGCAACCGGTATAGTGATAGGATTATGATGATTATAGATAATAATATTATTATAACAATATATTCGAAGTTATTTATGAAACGTTTGGAAAAATTCGTAGTCGCTCAGAAAGCATTAAAACTTGGATGCATAGTAATTAGGTGTCATTAATACGAGTTAATTCTTTTAAGCCGTAAAGTCTGTCGATTTAAGCGAATTGATAATGGGTTTCATTAATGTCAGTAGTCAAAATATTCAAAACAATCAGTCAAAGTATTTCCACATAAAACGAATCCCGCGTTTCTCCAACTTTCTTATATTAATTTACTCCAAATTTTCCAAACCAATCTATTATCCATAATTTCAAATACCGATAGCTCAGGTATCGGTGTCGGTAATTAGTTAATGCTCCCTCTCATCTCGTATAATTTATTGAGACGGAGTAGAACCTCCTCCGTAATAACCTCCCCTCTATCGCTCGGGAATTGACGGCGGCGAAAAACTCAACCAAAATATTAATGCACCAGGTTCTATGGTAAGTATTGGCGCGATATTAGAGGTGGATGAACACGACTTGGTAGTATATCTACATATTTATATGTTACCATGAAAACATTGCAATTGCGATATGTGATTACACATTGTATAAAACAATTTACGTATAGGTACAATGCTTTTCATAAAAAGAGGTTAACAGCAGATGTTTTAATTAGACAGAGCGTTCAATTAATAGTTAAATCAACGGTTTCTTAACCCACTTACTCCTACCGGGCGTTATAACGCCACAAAAAACATATTTAAAGTACCCTCATTTTAATTCTAATAAATGTTAGCAGTGACTATTATTTCTTATTTTATTTCATTTATAACTACTGGAGGCTGGATTAAGTGCAGTAATTGTGCCTGTATTTATTGAATTTTAAATATTTTTTCTAATTTAAAAGCTACGTTAAAAGTTTTGTTCGATATGTCGTCAAAAAGGTATGTATATATTATATTATTCTGTATTAAAATGACTGTTTGGCATAAAACTTGTAAGTTTTAAGTGTTATCAATATATAATGCAATATTCGTATATACTATTGTGAAATTTCTGACTTTTATTGATCTAAATATATCATGGGCGTTATAACGCCCGGTAGGATAATGTACGTCTATTACATGTTAGGTACTTTTGCATTTCAGATTGCAGCAAAGACAAACGTTAAAATGAAACGAAATATTAGATATATTGGAGGCGGCTGATGACGATGTTACTTTGCCCAAGGCGGTCTCAATTTTACCACCAGAAAATGTAAATGCAGACGTGACTGATGAGGATTCCGGTGACGAAGATTTTGTAAATACCTATACAAAATCTGCCAGTTGGGTTCTCAGAATGTAAATATTACTGTCAAACACTGCATACAATAGGTTTAGCTATATGTAACAGTATTTTATGATTGCTCCCACAGGTGCATAACTAAGAGTGCAAGCCGAAATCGCTTACGATGAGTCATTGTCTGAAGACGAAGAATACGACATTCCCCTATCTCGCCTCGCTAAAAGAAGGTGGACTGTAGAATATCCTACGCAAAGTGATAGCCCTGATGATTTCCTGAAGAATATATCAAGTCTTTCTCCCATAGCAAGTACATCATCGGCAAGTGATGGTACAGTTCTCAATCCTGGCAATATTCTTGTTTGCAAGTGGAACGACAATAGAGTAGTTACAGTTGCTTCAAACGTAGAAACAGTGGAACCATTGCATAAGGCAAAATGTTTTTCTCAAGAAACGAAGAAATATGTACAAATCAATCAACCTGACATCATACAAAAGTATAAAGAAAATATGGGAGGCGTAGATCGTTCTGACCAAAACATTAGCCTTTATCGAGCTTTATCGAACGAAGAAAAAAACGTTACTTTTCCTTGATTGCTCACTTTTTAGATATGTCAGTAACAATGTCTGGCAATTGTATAAGCAAGATTGCACTAGTGGCAAGTTGCAAAGTGGACTATGATCATCTCTCTTTTCGAAGAGAAATAGCTAAAAGCTTATTAGAAACTTATAAGAGTGATGGAAGGCGTGGACTATCTCGTACCCCGGCTTCTTATGGAGACAAATCCCGATACGATAAAATCGATCATTTAATTGAATACAAAGAAAATCAGCTCAGGTGCATACTTTAAAAAAAGGACGTTTTTTTTAAAGATGTGATGTTAATTTACATCCTAAAACTTGTTTTGTTACTTACCATACAGACTGAGAAAATACTAAATTAAAACTTAGGGCCTAATTTTAGTAGGCTCTGAGTATGAAATTAGTACTTTGCCTATTATAGGTACATATAAAATAAATAATAGCTATAATATGTACAAGTTAAAATATATAAATAACTTCATAAATATAACTTTTGTTTAATTTATCGTTATAGGGTATCCTTTCCGTACAAATTAGCGATAGTAGGACATTCTCCTACCGGGCGTTATAACGCCCATGGTTTTCCGACTTTTCCAGATGGTCAGGATTTTTTTCAGTATTTTTCCACAATAATTGATGATACGTATATCAACATATCAAAAAAACACAATGATCGGAGGTGCAAAATAGTTTCAGGAGTATCTGGGTTAAGCTAATTTATGAAACCGCACTACATTTACTGTCTAGTTTTAATGTAATTCTCTGTATGGTACTAAGTATGTCGGCACGTTTTCACACTTTAACTACCAAATCGAGAATCATGCAATTTTGCATTTACTTGTTATAGAAAAATATTATTATAATATAATTTCATTAAAAATAGATAAAACTGTATTTTCCTCTTTGTCACTGACCTAAAACTAGAAAGTTTAAATGTTTAAAAGTTTCTAGTTAGTTTAAGTAATTAAACTACGCATATTCAACATCGATTCTGTTCACTCAACTTTTCACTAACTTAAACTGATGAGTATAAAAAACACGCGTCCTATAAATATCGATTGTTTTCCAACTTTCAAGTGTCAAAACCGTTCGTTCCATCACACACAATGGCTTCAATAATCTCACCGTAGGATTAATCAGGGATTGTTGAGTTCCCACTTCTCGTTGAAAAATTGTCACCATCAGCGCTTCGTCTGTAATAACTAGATGATGCATCGCGCTGTAAGTATTGTTAATTCGTTGACTCCGTTGTTTTGCGGATATTTTGTTTGAATGCTTTCTAGTTTACAGTTCAGTCTCTATATAAATCGATTGAGATGGATTTTTATAGTATTGGGTGTAATACTAGTTTGTGTGTACATTTTTAGCAAGTGGTTGTATTGTAATTATTTTGTATGGTAATATAATAAATGTGTAACTAAAGACTGTAAATCGACATGTAGGATCTTAACTCATCTGAAGACTATGCGTTAAAATTTTCTGTTTTGAACAGAACATAAATTGTCTTTTAAAAGTTGTGCACATGTAATATACATAGAGATGCTCTATGTGTAAGCAATGACTATCTATTCGATAGAAAGCTGGATTAAAATAGTACAACAATCGACGTCTAGAAAAACCTTAGATAATGCGGTTTCTTGGCATATGAAGTTGAAGGGCTAAGTGATACTATGTCGTATGTTTATGTAACTAAGTGTATATTATTCTGATGAACTAAACAAACATAGCTTAGATGCTGTATTCCGTTAGATATTTTCCTCATATCCATTTCGTAATATAAAACAATCTAGCACAGTTCATTACATTAGGAAGTTTCCGGATCATACTTTTTCCCATAACAAGTTCACGCGCGCCGTGATTGGCTGGACTCCCAGGGGGTTCCAACTTCGTCAGCAAATGAGCTGTGAGCTAACACGGTAATAATTTATAAGACAACCAGTATTATTTATCGTTCGTGTTATATTCCTGGAGTATGGAGAGAGAAATATAGGTAATAGCGATAAAGTGCGAGATGAGAAAATGTTTCCATGAAAATATCTACCTTGCTGAAAATGCTGCTTCTACACACCTATCCATCACATTTATCATATAGGTAATTAGTGAAAGTTCTTACCATGGGCATAAATGGGAAAAGAGTCAAATTAAACAAGACTGAGATTAGGTTTTGTAGAATTATGGTAACAAAATCAATAGTTTCGTAGTGAGTGAGTTCGATGCAATAAAAATTAAATGTATACAAGTATTGGTGTCCTTTGTATATTTTTTTTCAAATTCGGTAGTCGAATTGCTATTTTAATTTATTTTAATATTTTGTTGTACATACAGTAAGCAGTTTTCTAACAGTTGTGAATTATCAACAGTATTTTATCTGAAAAATATCGACACATATCAATTTCCCTGTTTAAGGCATATAATCCAAACAAATACAAAACTTTATTTTACCAGGCCTATCTGTGTTTTACCAGAATATGTTTTACATTAAACATTTTCCATGGGTTTGTACGCCACGGAAATAAATAAGTGGGTACGTTTCGCGTGAAGAAGATGTATGGTGTGGCGAGGGAATACAATTCAGAAGCAAAGGTCGCTCGCGTTAGTATAAATGTAAGTAAATTTGAATAAAACATTGCACCCGGGTGGAGTCTGGCCGGCTCCTTGTTTTTATTTTTTTTCAGTATGGCCGCTTAGTCCCTTGTTTTTTCGGTTTAACATGGAAATTGGTTTGAGTTTAATGGATTGTTTATTCAGAATTTATTTTAAAATAAAAGTTACTGTTAAATCATTTAAGCACACGATGTTTTAGGAATTTAATGTCATTTTCTGTAGCGTCGTGGTGGTGGTTTCATATAAAATTTAAATTGCTGGCTGAAAAGCTGTATCGTGATGTAAACGTAAAATGTGCATGCCGCTGCGTCTACGAAACATGTAAAACCGAACTTTATGAAACAGCTTTAAGTGCAACGTCTCTTGCTAATTTTAATATCATTTTATTACATTTGAACTATACATTATATTCTTTATATGCAATGCATAGCTAGCTGTATATGTATGTCTGTCATCATCATCAGCCTTGTATATATAAATTGCCCTATCCCTGGGACGTGTCTGTCATTTCACTGATTAATTCATTTTCAGATTTTAAGATGTCCCTATTTAAAATATACATATACGGGGTGTAAGGGACGGTGTACCGAAAACTCATACCAATGATTCAGTACATGATACTGAGGCCATTAGCGGTCGAAAATTCCGGAAAATTTTCATGAATTTTCCGATTTTTCTTTTGCTTTTTTTGCCATTTAATGTAATGAAATAGTAACTATTGTCGACCCGCATTAATATTTTTGTAAAATTCTAAGAATTAAACATGTACATGGTGCGTTTACTCTGACATGACATCGGCCGCGGCACGCGGCCGCAGCACAGTAAGCGCACCAGTACATCGTAAGCACTGCCGCTACCACCCGCCGCTGTAGGGCCGTAACAGCTGATAATGCGAGTTTGCATGTTCCTATTTACATCGCATTTTTTTGGAAAATTGACGAGTTCTTAGATTTTTTTCGGAAAATTTCGTCCGCCAAGGGTCTCAGTATAATGTACTGAATCACAGGTACCAGTTTTCGGTACCTAAACCGTCCCTTACACCCAGAATAACACAACGTTATATAGAATTAAATGTTAATTTCTAGACATAAGCGCGAACAAACAAAACTGTTGCATTGTCAATAAAAAAATTGCTTGACTTTTGATAAATAATTAGAAATGTTCTTAAATATTTAATCATTTAGTACCTACTAAAAGGTCGTGACAAAAGCTCATATACATATAAACTATTCTACATAGATACGAGATAAAACTACATGTTCGCTTTTACTAGAATTAATACCTACTTATGTTAAGTACCGACTACAAAAAAGAAAATATAAGTAATATAAATAAGTCATTGGCAATAATGAGATAGGGATAATGCTATTTCACGTTAATAGTTGTGTCAACTGTTGTGTTATTTGCGAGGAATCTGACTAGAAAACATTGATCTAAATAATTAGTAACACCTTAAGACTTAGTTTAGTGGACTCTGAGTTGAAGACGAAGGTCTTTGGAGCAAACGAGACAGAGCTAGGAGTTTGATGATAACTAGCATACGTTTGAAAATACTTTTAAATTATTATACTTTACATACCACTTAAAATTATTGTTTAAGTAATTAAAATTGTTCATATGCGACACACTATATAACAAGATATTATATGCGATCTAGTAAAAGTTTCTATTTGAAAAGAAATAGAACATGTGATGAAGCATATTTCCCGTTTCGCCAACACCGCCTAAGACAATCATACCTACAAACATAAAACTTACGCCATACATTTTTTAGTTTTTATAGTCTCACGCCTGTATCCCCGAAGTGGTTGGCAGAGGTGGTTAGGGGTAGCCAGTGGTATTATTACACCCACATTTCGCCATTTCATGAATTTGTAAGTCCAATGTAATAGGGGGCGAGCTTATTGCCGTTACAGGACGCTTGCTCGACTCCGTGCTGCTACTCAGAATTCGGAAAACCCAGTAGCACTTTCGCCCTACCCGGGAATCAAATCCCGATCAGCAGACGCATACGCTATCCACTGGACCACGGAAGCAGTCTTTATTCCATAGTGCTTACGGCAAATCAAAAGAGTATAATTATTATTTTGCTGTCGGTACCGGTAAAACTAAACACCAATAAATTACGTTAACATTACAATGACGAGGGAAGGGTTAAGTTAATACTGTTGTAATCACACAACAACTACTTAACTTTATTTAAATTAATAGCTTACATTCATTTGCTCCGTTGGTTAATTATAAAATGTTAGGGACAGGACTGTGTCATCTATAATGACAATGGTTTGTCAAAGAGAAGTCACCGTTATTTTTAAATAAATTAATATAAAATGAGCAGTAGGTATTTCATTCATGTACATTATTTTATCAATAAGATCTACCACATAAACAGAAAAATCAATGTCTAAGAGAAAGTAACGAAATAGTTTTACCATTATGTGCATATGACCATTAATAAAGGACACTTTATTTTTTTAAATCTGATGCAGAATTATTTCATTATTCAACGTAAATCATATTTTAGAAATTATGCTTTTTACCATTCAGCATGAGCTAATTACAGTCGCTCGACTTTTTTCGTTATTTACGTATTGCTGCCGAGTTCAACTTGCTCATGTCCGCTAAAAAATTAAAGAAAAGGTAAATACTCGCCCTCTATTTCCTTTCTTAGCCTTTTGACGGTTAGTAAGCGAGATGAATATGTATTTATTTTATCAGGTATTTCTGCTCCACTGCTGATAGAAACACAGACATTTATTTGTATGAAAGCCACGATTAGAACTTGTCATCGCTTTTCCCTGATGGCGGAATATTTTTTTTATGTAATTTATTACAATCAGAATCAAAAGTATTGGTAGGTAAGTATTTCTTTTGTTTATTGTTTTGGCATAAGATGATGCCATTACATTAGAAGATGAGACCTGTAACCCATATATCGCTATGTCTACCGCGAGTTTCAAAGAAATTTTCAAACTTAAAGTGCTCTTCCTCAAATTGATACAACGATTTGACTTGATATATCTACGAGTATCATGCCAAATAATTACATCATTTTATCGATTTTAAAATAAATACTTATTATGTATATGTAGATATTTTTTACCGAGATAAATGAATATGCAGTAAACTCGGTCCTCGTAAGGGGAACTTTGACAATCCGTCGCTTACCCAAAAGGGTGTTAAAACAAATGTCGTGTGTTTATGGGATTTTCGTGTTATGTTAATGCGATTATACCTTTTTGTTACTTTGAATGTTGTATATTATATCATATTTAATATATGTGCAGTAAGTAAGTAATGTTTCGTAAGTCTGCTGAAAACATTTTTGACTCTAACCTACGTTGATTTTAGCAAAAGACGCATAAATTGCATGCTTTTCCCTTACCACAATTTTAATTGATCAGTCTGACATTGTGCCCGATATTTGTCGGTTTTTTATATATTCGGCATATATATTGAGTTCATAATGAAACGGTGTCTGCCTTCCCTCTTAAGGCTACATCTGTATTTATTACGCACCAATCCGTACCTATATCATTATAAAAATATCACATGTATTGGAATTTCACATACTATTTATGGTAAATTCTAGAAAAAATAGTCGGTTCAAACAGCTATACCAAATATTTGAAACAATACAATAATCAATAAGGTATAGTAAATCAAGCGCAATAGATTAAACTGAATTACTGGAGGCCCCCAGCTAAACTAAGCTAAACGCTAACCCGATCAGGCATAATTTGTGACCAATTAGAATAATGGCACGCACGCTGTGATGTATGCACGACGGCATTGTCACACAGAAATTAATAGAGTCGACGCTTTGACTGATTTTCTAAAATGAATACAACTGTATACATTTTATATTTTTGAGGTTTGCTATGCAGAGGGTATTGGGCTCGTACCAACGGCGCGCAACAATGACTTTTCAGAGTTATTTGCGTCTTGAATTGTAAATTATCGCTTGCCCTGCGCCTCAGAGTGCGCGGTAAGCCATCGGTCCCGGCCGTCATGGAGATCTTTGACAGTCGTTAAAAGGGGTGTCCGATCATTTGACAAAAAACAAATGAAAAATTTTCATTTGACAAATAACATTTGACAAAATTATACTTGATAAATTTATTATTTTACAAACTATTGTTTAATAAACTACTCATTAGACAATATATTTACTATAAAAAAGTTATTATGCGAAAACATTAATTTACAAATTGATTATTTTTTAAACATGTTATTTGGCAAAACAACGTAAAGCATAAATAACATTTGACAAAATGCCTTGCTTGGTAAATATTTTAGTAACGAAAATCTACGATAATACCGAAATATAGTAGTAACGAAAATCTACGATGGCTGGTTAGGTTAGGTTAGAACTGCGACCACAACGCACGACCCGAGCGAGCGAAGCGAGCGTGCCGCGGTAGCGGCCGGCGAGTGCCAGAACCGACTGCTACTTATTTCGCTTAATTCAGGCAGTGTGTATTTTATTTAAAGACTTAAGTTTCTATGGAATTCGTATTAATACAAAATTATTACTTGCCGATAAATAAACTGTCCAAGATGAAAATTGCAACCAAGCAATTAAATATTTTCAAAATTTCGCGTAAGTATTGGTTAGAAATTAGTTATTTTTAAACACTAATAATTTATCTTCTAACTATTTGTACAATTACCAATTTGGCAAACGAATTATTTAGTCAAATTATTATTTTTAAAATAATTATTTAACATTAAAATTATTTTCTAAGTAACACATTTGCGAAACCTGTATTATGTCAAATGCTTGTTTTTAAAGTAATATGTTTGCGAAATGAAAGTTTGTCAAATGATAAGTTTTTCAAACGTTGTTTGTAAAATGATCTTTTGTCATACGTTTTTTTGTCAAACAATAGTAAACCGTTAAAAGAATCAGTTCCTATAAACATACTGAAACTAGTTTAAACCATGGAATATAGCTAGTCCTTTGGGTTGCGGATTTAGACAGGCAGTCACTCTGTGCAAAAGCTAGTATTCAGTCAAATCCGGTTAGACTAGAAAGCGTAGCGTTCCCTCCATAAAGATATCTGAAACGTATTTCTTGTAGATAAGTTGAAGTCCTTTCGTAGAGTACCTATTGGCAATTTAGAATAATAGGCTCCCGACTTAAGTACTATCGTATGAATTATACAAAAATAATTGAAAAGACTTTACGCCTCCACTGAATTAAATGTTGACTGAATGAATATAAAACCAAAAATAAAAATAAAGTACTGTTTGAAATAAATAGTCAATTTAGATTTAGCACAGATTGTAGTGGAAGACAAATCAAGACCAAACGAATTACCTGTACACCCGGTTTCTAAAGAGACATAATATTACGATATACACAATTAAGAGCTAGAACGAAATAACATGTGTATCAGACATAATAGAATAATTCGATGCCTTTTTCATTAAGAAAAGGACAGACGACGATAAGTTCTTAGCTTAAAAAAAAATAAAGCTGGAAACAAGTCCATAGTTTTCGTTATTCTCTAATAAATGTTTGGGCGCGTTTGTCCGGTGGCAGACCGTCAATGTCGCCGATTGTACCCACTAGTTACGTATTTACTAGTGGTCAGCACTGTAAGGGACACGTCTGGCCATTTTACATTTATATTTAGTTCTGCAAGTAAAGTTACTGTAGACAATTCAATGCCCTAAAAATCTTGCGTATCTTATTGAAGATATGTCATATTATAACAGAGGATAATTTTAATTGCTTAAGTTATTGATTTATTCAAGAGTCTATTTGGAAAAAGAATGTAAATGTGTAAGGCTCTAGACAGACGGACCCCATTTCAACTGCAATCCAACTGCAAATGCAGTTCGGATGCAGTTTGAATGCAGTTGACACGACTGCAATAGAACTGCAAACCAAAAGTGCAGTCCGATTGCAGTTCAATTGCAGTCGGCGTGCAACCGAACTGCAATTGCAGTCGGATTGCAGTTGAAATGCGTTCCGTCTGTCTAGAGCCTTACTCATCTGATTGTACCAATACCAATAGTTATTTGTGCAACAAGAGAGCAAAGTTGTTTTTTGTTTCGAGTGCTGATTTTGAGTCCCGAGCAAGCGAAGGATTCTATGATTGATTCACGAGCGTAGCGAGTGAATCAAAATTAGAATCCTGAGCGTAGTGAGGGACTCAATAGCACGAGATGCAAAAAACTTTGCTCTCGAGTAGCACACATAACTTTTCACCTCAGCAGTGAGAACACATATAACTTAGGAGACATAAAAATAACAGGAATAAATTGAAAACAAAATTCTGCATTAATCACTTGTTGTTTTAACTCTTCTGGTGTTAAAGAGTTGTTGTCTCGCAGCAAAAGCGGCATGTTTGAGCTGCTGTGGTGAAAAATATTTATATTCTTAATTTTTTTTTATACGCCTGTATCCCCGAAGGATATATTACACCCACATTTCGCCATGAATTTTTAGGTCCCACGTAATAGGGGGCGAGCCTATTGCCGTTACCGGGCACATCACCAGACTCCGTGCTGCTACTGAGAATTCGGAAAAACCCAGTAACACATTTGCCCGACCCAGGAATCGAACCCGGGACCTCCGATCAGCAGTCGCATACGCTATCCACTGATCACGGCAGCAGCATACTTAATTTCTTTTTGTTTTTTAAAAGACAACTCCCGCATTAGGACTAAATTCTGTGTCGCGGGGGGCTTTACAAACATACAACTAACGGACACAATGAACACCCAGACTCGAAACAATAATTTGTGAATGACACAAAGTGTTGCCTCGTGTGGGGATCGAACCTACAGCACTCGGCGCAGTGTCAAGTGGCGAGGCGGTTGCTTAAACCACTACGCCAACCGTGCAGTCTAGGATATATTATTAATAAAAATATGAAGAAAATAAATTTGGTTACCGAGTTGCTGCATTTAACCTTACTCACAATACGCATTATTAATCAACAGTCGTTTACCAATCTGTCATAATAAGTAGTAAGTATTTCAAATTCTTGAAGAATAACATGTCTTCGAATCAAATGTTACTAATAAAAAAATAACTGAAAGAAATATTTGAGAGTACATCAACACTATTACATCAGCACATTGAAATTCAGTGGCACGGGCACTCCACGTTATGTCTCGTCATTGGGCAGGGCACTTGTCCGCACTAATTATATTACACAGGCTTAGAGTCAAATGATTTGTATTGATACATACACCGGTGTATTCTTAGTTTGTCTATTGCTTCTTGTTACAGAATCAAAACGAAACTATTATTAAAAAAAAACAATATAAATAGTAAATATATAAAATATTCGACAGCACAGCAATACTATTATTTCCTCACATTGAACTGCAGAGGCACAGTCACTCCACGTTATATCTCGTCATGCGCGTGACATGACGCGACTGGCAGGCCGCTTGTCCGCACTAATTATATTACACAGGTTTAGAGTCAAACTTTGTACTATTAGATAGACCCGAGTATTGCTTATCGACATGGTTTATAGAACAATAAAATTGCTATAAAAATTGTGTAATCTTATTTTTTTTCATATCAAACAGTTTATATAGTAACGTACCTATAGTATTTCTTCGTCAATATGCCTTCTACGATAAACAGGCAACTGCTTCGTGCTGAAAATGTTGTCTGATTTAACATTTTCTTAAAAACCAATATAATTATGAACCAAATTAAACTATTTAGTTATCTTAGAAGTGTTTTCATCGAACTTCACTTCATCTAACTATACCGCAGTTGATGGGATCAACAGGAACGACACTTCATGTGGTTTAGCCTTTTAGCTCATTGTTCGCAATACAAGGCATATTTTTAGTGAGGCAGTTGTCATAGAATTAATAGAATTAACAAAAATACAAAAAAAAAAGCAAAAAAAAGAAAACTAAAATCTTATAACTCGGCACTAATACGCCAGTTTTTGTCCCACATTTCAGAAAACCTATGATATTTCCGCACACCTTTGCCTACCATACTTAGTGCGTATGTCCACATGTCAAAGGTACCCTCGTCAGTCTTCAGCTAATTTATATCTACCCGCATTTGTTTAACCGAAAAACGTTTGAGTGTGCCGATTTACGACCCTTGTCTCAACTTTTTCGGTTATACCCCTTGCCGATTTTGGTAAAACATATTAAGTACTAAGTCGTTTTGCTACATGTGTGGCACTGCACAATTATTCTCTTTATATTGAGAAGTTACCTCCATAATTCCTCATTAAATACTGAGATGAATCTAGCGTACCTACAGTACTGTGTTTATTACCACCGGTGTGTGATGGGATGTTTTTGTATTCTTTTAGGAAAAAAAAATTATAGAAGATATGCATGTTTCATACTTTTAGTTAGCTAATGATTCCGATATTTTATTTTGGTGACAAACCAGAATAAATCAATTCTTATGTCACTATCACAATATGTAATATTAGCCTTCGACTCTATCTGAGCGGAAAGTATTTAAGTTAATGCATTTGTTGAACAAAAAATAAATAAGCCAATTAACAAGTAAAATTTATGGTCAAAGCTCATCATTATATAATTAATTAATTATCTTATCGTAATCAACATGCCTTTTTAAAATTTTATATTTTTTAAATAATTTTTCAAGTAAGTATTTTATTAATTGCTCTCTTTTCCACAATGCATAAAGCCTAGGCCAGTTTTATTTGAAAACTAAAACTCTCATAAGTAAACTAGCAATATAATTATGTACTATACATTGCCGGAAAAGCGTTTTATGGCTATTTGATTAATCACTATAAAAATATGTAATCTGATTAAAATTGTTGCGTAAATTGCAACCATACAATTAACGCAATTGCTAATATAAATATTGATATGAATAACATCAATATTGTAGGGTCGCATTTAACATGATACGTTTAATTACCCGCGCATAAATTGTACACAGTATTGGCTGTTTACGAGTGCAAATGAAACATTCATCCATAACTATGTAGATAATGGAGTAGGCAGTTGCTTACTACCTGTTCAGTTGAACAGGCAAAAGTATAGGCACTTACCACTTACACAAAGTTTTGAATATATTTTTTAAGTACGCAGAGGGTAGCATCATTTCAACTGTATTTAAGAAAAAAGTAAAGGATTTATAAACAATAAATTAATAATAATATAATATTCTGCCACATTTACACAACACCGTCTAGTTTCAAGCTAAGCAGAACTTTTAATATGGGTACTAGACAATGGATACACTTATACATACCTATATTATGAATATAGAAACATCCAGACCAAGACAAACATCCATGTTCATGCACCGCGACCTTCGGTGTGGTAGTCTTTTAAACTTTACAGACCGTAGATAATGACCTTAAATCATACAATATAAATACAAGGACGTCCAAACTGGTACCTCTGGCGAAAATGGATAGAAGAAGATGATATAGTTAATTAAAATTATCGTGAAGTAGTTGTCTGTATGGTCTCTTAACTTCGTAAGTAATTTTACAGTGTAAAATATTGCAATAGCCGCGCTTTGAAACTAGCTTAGAACTATAACTTGTGATGGTAATTTTAAAATAAAATGGGGTTAATAAAATATTTTATGCCACTCAGTATTTACAACCCTGGATTTGACTAAATTGTGATAGAACCTGCAACTAGCCCTAAATAACACTTTGATGTTAAAGTTAGTTTAATAGTAATCTACTTATGGTAGATAGTATTTATCGTTACTTTTAATATATTACACCTGTCCTAAGTCGCCAGTATTTAAAGAATTCATAAAAAAGTGACATCAAAAAATTCATTAGGCCGAAAAATATATGTGTTGTTCAACTTTCTTCTCACAACTTTCCTAGCTTCACGTCAATAATAGTCATAAATATTGGCGACAAATTCCCGCCAATCGCGACAATGCACGTTCCATTTGTCGCGAATGCGCGGTAAATAATAACGGAAAGCGGCGAACTTTATCGAGCTTATTTATTGTCTCATTATGGGGATACAATCGGCTGTTTAAAGAGTAATGTGTTTATTATTCTTTATTGATGATGTTCATTCTCACATTTAACTGCATTAACTATTTATCAAAATCGTCCCACTACATTGGACTTTAAAAAAAATAAATTCATTTCTATTCATAAACAATTTCATTTTTCATGTATCAGAAAAAGTTTGTAAACAACAAATGTCTATTTTAAAAATTGGCATTAAAGCTATGATGACTCGTAATTACTCGTAAAATAAAATAGGTAAGTAGGTATTTCTATAACTTTATACACCAATAGGTACTAGACAATAAGACATATCTGGTGGGTTATCATTGTCTTTCAGTAGTTATCTATGTGTTTTGATGCATCAAAGGTTTTATTCCCACCGTTACTCTGCTGTAGTGTTGCCCAAATTCAGTCTTGGTCTTGCAGTCTTGGTCTTGTTCTTGCGTTTTTGCAAGACCAAGACCAAGAACAAGACCGCGTATTTTTAGCAAGACCAAGACCAAGACTGATCGTGCAAGACTTGAGCAAGAACAAGACTAAGCCTGCAAGACTCTTGCGTCTTGCAGCTAGGACTTAGCGCTATTTCACGGAGTAGTTAGGTGTAACAGTTCGGTGTATAGGTACGCTTAGGAATTCTATGAGACGCAAAAAACTGTATCAAAGAATATGAAAAACTGGACCTATGCGCATTACGACTAATAGGTACCATAAACATACCTACATAGCGAATAAAAAAATATCTATTAAAATCAAACTGAGTGCATGCATAGTTATGTTTTAACCATCGGCACTTTGATAATGCGGCATCAAAGGTTTTGTACTTACTTCTCAAAGAAATTTGCCGCTTTTCGGAAGTACATGGTTATGATACACGCGCCGGCGGCTTCTTTTGAAATCATATACAACAATCGTTGCCGCCGCGCCGAAATCACAACATTTGACACTATTTGATTGCCGCCACAGGGCGTAGGTAGACTCATGCAAAATAATTTGGAATTTTAAGAGTACCTACAGGTGTTCCAAAGAATAAATAAGTTTCAGAGTGCTTAGAATGAAAATGAATACATTATACTGATCACGCAAGCAGTATTATGATTAGGATAAAATGGTAAGGATAGGTAGTAGATGTCATAATAATTTATTCTAGTAAGTATACAGGGTGTCCGAGTTAGGCCCAACAATATTTAAAGGTGTTTATCTATATCAAGTTTGGAATCGTATGCGTAAATGTTAATAATGAAAGCGAAACTTGTTTTTCCATACAAAACTAAAAAAAATATTTTTTTGTGTTTTTTTCGACAACCCTAACAACTCTATAGTCGTGGTTGTGGCACGCACACACGTATACTATCACCCGTCATCCCCGCTCCTCCACGCCACCCGCGCCACGTTCAGCGCTCGTGCACCTACTTAAAAAAAACTTTCTGTAAGTTATGCAATTAATCGCATGATGTAATAACTTGCATAGGTACACATTTTAACTAGTTTAATTATTATCATTATCCTAACCTTATCTGTGGTCTAATTAGTATCTAACTAAACCTAACTGGATAACCTACCTGCCTATGATTAGGTACAATTATTGATGAATAGGAAAATAAATTGCGATTATTTTAAATCGAAATGTAACAGGTGCCTACTTAGATAGAACCTGACACATTACAAGTAATTCGCTTATCTTAATTCTAATCTAAAAATTTAATTATCTGAATTAAAATACAATACTAAATTTATTTACCTATCATATCACCAAATAATGTCAAGGTGCATTGCTTACCTTAGGGTACCTAAACCGAGGGAGTGAGAGTGATTAAAAATACCATTACTAATTTAAATAGTTATAGACTGATAGGTAATTGCAAGACTTGCAAGACTCTTGCTGCAAGACCAAGACCAAGACCAAGACTGGGAGCGCAATACCAAGACCAAGACCAGGTGTATTGGCGCAAGACCAAGACCAAGACTGGCTAAGTCTCGTCTTGTTCTTGCATTTGGGCAACACTACTCTGCTGCCATGAAAGATAACAATCAAGGGTGAACCTAAAGTCAATATTTAATATTTTCTGCCAAATCGACGGATCAGCTCTCCTAACCTCGCAATTACAAGAGTATACTGAATTTTATGCACTTCATTGAGAAAAAGACTCAGAACTATTACAGCGATCCAAAAACACAGGCAGTACCTACATTGAAATTTTCTTATTAAGTCTGTTGGTAAATGCGGCTAGTTAACCACTATTGGACATATTAAGCTCATCTATTCGATTCAATAATATTTAATGAAGCATACAAAAGCTTTGTATCATTAATATCGAATGTAACGTTAATGATCCCATGGGTTTCGTTATAACAGCCAAAGTCCTGTATCCAAAATTTGTTCAATAATGGAGCAAAATTGGCAAGTCTCGCTTGATTTGCCAGTAAATGTGGCAAATTGAAATGTTCACGACTCGTTAAAAAGGTCCCCTGGCTAAAATAGATAGTTCAAATTTAATATTACGATAGAGAAGATTTTATTATCAACTTAGTGTTTACAAATTCAATTTTACAAATTTTCATACTCGTAGAACTAGTAAATTATTGAAACTTCATACACAGAGGTAATTTTGTTGATAGCTTGGATCTGGGGAAGGGCTTACACAGTAAATTACAATATATTTTTGGCATATATAATTATATAGGTAAGGGTGCATAGGGTTCCCACCAAGAACTTAGGGTCCCAAGCCAACCTCACCTGCAAGTGGTGCACCTGCCGATCAACGGACGAGGCTCTGGCAAACAAAATTTCCCAATAAGCGGCAATAGGCTCGCCACCTATTACGTGGGGTCAAAACACTGGCGAAAAGTGGGCGTTTAATATGCCTCTGCCTACCCCTTCGGGGAAACAGGCGTGAGTCTATGTATGTATGTATGTATGTATATAATTATATATGTTTCAAGAACGATATCTAGTTAAGTAGCTCTAGAAAATTCATTATCAAGTCAGAACCGAAAACTGCTCAAATTACCATGCTTCTTCTGTCCAAACAGTATGCGACACAAAATTAAGAATCCATCGAATACAATACTCAATCGAGGAACTATATAATAGGGTAGTTTCCAGTGTCAAAATAATAAAATTTTATTTAGTAAGTACTTTAGATTATAAAAAAAATATTGGACACGTATTTTTTCTTTTTTCGATTAAATAAAAAATAACAAAGATATAGCCCATTAAAGTTACGTGTGACGTTATCTAGTGCGAAAAAATGCAGCACGGTGTGACGTTATATGTAACTTTAATGAGCTATATCTTGGTCATTTTTGGTTTAATTTACAAATAAAAAAAATACGTATCGCTTATTTTTGAATAATCTAAAGGACTTATAACATTTTTTTTGTCAACTAGCCTAGTCCTCTATAGGTATCAGTACCGAGCTAATAGTTCCAGTTCAACGAACCAAAACGAATATTCCTGTTATTGGTGTGCCCATTTATCAAAATACATGTCGCCTGTACACATCTATCTCAAAGATAGGAATGATCGTAGACATTCTAATATTTGAGCGGTCTGCCTTTGGGGACCGGCCAGACAGTCCGGTCCAACTTAGTCCTGGGACAATTCGAGGGGATTGGATTAATCCGTTTTGCATTGCTTTATACCTTGGACACTATAAATAACTTTGTCGAGACGCCGTAATGACAATATTTTTTTTGTATATAAACTATATTTATTCACATGTAATTAATATACTAGTATTTGAGTTCAATCGTAAGAACTGTGACAAATTTCGAGAGCATCGCAATATTTTTCATGAATCATCATCATCAGCCTGCCGTACACCACTGCTAGATATAGCCTCTCCAATGGCACTTCATTTTACATGAATATTCTACTAAAAATGTTTTCTGAGTTCGTTTACTTTGCTAAACGACAATCATTGAAATATTAATATCAAACTTCAAATATTGGGAGGCAAAAAGTGTGTGTAAGTACCTATATTCACAACCTTCGTTAACCTATCGTCTTACATACAAATATAATTATATAATCTATGTTTATCTTCAGTAGTTTAATAACCTTGAAACAACAAGAAACTATAGTATTATTTGCCATCTACTAATCTACATGCACAAACAAAAAAGAAAAATCTCAAGCACCACCACATAACGTCAACCTCGTACCGCCCGCCATGCATAATTTTACGAACAAGGAAACACATAACTGCACATCGCACAGATTAAAACAATAAATAAAACGGTTTAGAATGTTTACCGTCTCCTCAAAATGCATAGGCCATTACATGAACAACTTTATTGTGATTTTGTGTTTAAACAAAGAGGGTGGCATTTTTACGCGGCAACGTAATGAATTTTCAGTATGGCGAGACATCGAGCCTTTAAAAAATTCAACAAGATGTAGGGAGGAATTTGTACACCTCATTGAATAACATTGCCTCATGCATAATTTTTAGTTTGCGAAAAATTGTCGCGGACTTTTTGAGTTTAGACGACTTGTTTACATAGGTACCAAAACAAAAATGCTCAGGATTTATTACTTACAACTGGTGTGGAGATTTACTTGTTGTAATTCATAGCAGCGCTGATTTTACCAGCCATAGATTTGTCTATCCGATTACCTACCAGGTACTGGTACATCGTTTCAACAATCGTTAGAAATACCGTACTTATTCAGTCATCTAAAAGAGATCTCACCTGAAGAATGAAAGGGTTGAAAGCTAACGTACTTTTCTATTTTCTAATATCTATTTCAAGAGTCTCGTCTTGCGCGTTCCACAAATGATTTCACATATTAAATACATACAGCCGCACAAAATATTGCCATAAATACTGATATATCGACCTGCAAAACTCGTCCCTTATTAGCGAAGCCAACTATATCTAATATGATTTCTTGTCGGTTCATATCCTGGGGGACGGAGGGATCAAAGTTGTCGCTAACACAATTAGAGAGACAGATTAGTTTCGGTCAGAAGCCGCCATGCTACCTGACCGCTTAGATTGCCACTCATTTACTACGTAAACATGTTAAGAGTATGGGAATTAGTTTGAATGTTGTCCGGGCATGTTGATTAGGCATGTAACATCAACGTTGATATACATACTTAGTTATCAATTTGCAGAGTGACCACTACAATCGTGTAATTTAGATGATATGATACTGGTGAAAAAATACTGCAAAATAATGTTCTCCTGTGCTTCTGATTACAGTCATGTATTGTTACTAGAGCTTCTTAAGTGGGTGATAACTATGGGAGAAATTATCAAGTTACATTTAGCCTGTACTCTAATACACAAAATGGTTGGTCTACATATTTGGCATAGTAAATGTTTTTGTATGTTGACGGTTAATCATCATATTATAGCGTTTTGCAGTCCACTGCTAGACATAAGCCTTGGAGGCCTTTGCTACTGTATAGTAATATCTTATCTGTGCCTTTGCATAGCCTTGTGAGGCAAAAGGAGGATTGATAAGGCCTACTTTACCACGCTGGCCAGACGGACTGGTTTGATGACGAGCCTTCCGTCTCTTCTGCAAGGTTCTATTGTGCTTGGTATATTATTCTTAGTCACTTCTCTCGACTTTTTTGTGTTCTTAACTTGTCACCACACGGACACAGTCCCAGTCAATGTCAGAGCATAAAACGTGAAACACACAATAGTATCCAAATCATATTGACTCTAACAATAATCAATCAGAACTTATAAAACTATGAGCAAAAGGTCACCCAGAAACGTTTCTAACCGCCACTTCCAAATTAAAAGCCCCTTTTGCAAACCCAAGTTAACCCTTATGAAATATTAAAGAAGTGACATTTTGGACCCCACGTAATTACGTTGCATCCCAATACTAGATAATGTCGTCCTTATACGTTAACGTCCAGACGTGCCGTTTCAAATACGAATGAAATTGGATATCGTATAGATATTATGAATATTGTAAAGTGTTCATATCATTTTGCCATCTCGCATCGGTTTCGGATTCTGTATTAAGTTGTTGTTGGATGTGTTTGGCATGTCTTTTGGTGGTGTTTGAATTCTGGATTTGAATATCATTCGGATTGTATGACCGGCCAAGGTATTAGACGACATAAGACACTTATTTTCAATTTCAAGTCTTAAATGGATTACCAGAGATAAATTGTAAATGAAAAAGAAAATATAGATGGATCAGCTACTTTATTCTTAGTAGGACTGTAGGTATGATTTTTTGACTAGAGGCACTTAGATTATATCCACTCTCATCAAATTAGTGAATAAACTACGAACTGTCTGTGTTTCATAGAAAACATCAAATTTAAACACGAACAAAAATTATTAAACTCAATTTTCAGCAATGACCTAGTTTACCCAAACATTCAGTAACCACTCAAAGTAATAACATAACAAACTTAATTATACATAATATTATAAAACTAAGTTATTTCCATAGTATCGTGCTTCCCTAGGGATGCGGCGGTACATCTGAGGTAGCCAGTAACTACATGCTTGTTAACTCGTCTCATATATTATGAAGCTATGTCAAATGTGTGCCGGCTCGCGAATGTAGGTACAGGCTGGGGCCCAATTCTCCTAAATAAATATAGTTTCGATATCATGTCAGTGTCATACTGAGGTCACAAAAAGCGTATTCTTCTAAATTATCTGATAATTGAACGAAGTTGTAACGAGATCGTAAATTGAAACAAGTGTCAAAATATGTGTCAACGACGAACTGTTTAATTCAAATTATACGATAATGACATTAGGTTATCACAATACCGCTTCTGAGTCTATTCAAAATATAATATCAATGTCATATAAAAATAGGAGAATTGGCCCCTGTTTGCCTGTTCTCAATTGGGTCGTTGTATTCTCACAAAATCTAAATATGTCGTTGATTTGAATTTAATTTGACAGCAGGGACTAGAAGTGTAAGCGGTAGCCTCGCCTTTTAGAGCTTCGCTGAGTGTTGTGGGTTCGATCTCTACCTGAGACAACACTATGTGATCCACAAATACCTACATATTTTTATTTTTACTGCACGCTTGGTGTAGTGGTTTAAGCGGCCGTCTCGCCATTTGACACTGCGCCGAGTGTCGTGGGTTCGATTCCCACACGAGACAACACTTTGTGTGATCCATAAATTGTTGTTTCGAGTCTGGGTGTTCATTGTGTCCGTTGGTTGTATGTTTGTAAAGTTCCCCGCGACACAGGATTTATGTCTAACGCGGGAGTTGTGTTTTTAAAAAAAGAAGCAAAAAAAGAAAAGAACCTATATTAAGGCCGTTAATTGATTCTATGAGAAGTTAGTGAACTGTAAAAATGTTAGGTTAGGAGATTACCCATTGGTTAAGTGTTAATCTGCCGATAGAGCGATTTAGGATTTGAATCCTGCTAGTTGCATTTCCAAAACGCTTCTTAAAAAAAACAAACAATATATTTATATACATATAAAGTCAGTGGTTACGCAAGAATTTTATATTATATACAGATAGCGCATCCGCAAAGCTTTAGCTGCCTAAAGCAAGTAACTTACTAAGCCAGTTTTAACAGAAAACTATTTGATAGTCAGGAATGCTATTTATCTAAGCTTGTGTAGAACATGCGCTTCGAAATGTACTTAAATTAAAACAAGTTAGTTGCTGACTGAACTTATCTTTTCCCGATTTAACCTCTAGCACATTACCAGAATTGTACATACATAGTCTCACGCCTGTTTCCCGGAGGGGTAGGCAGAGACTACGGAATGCCATTTGCAACGATCCTGACATATCTCTCTTGGTTCATTTACTCCCAACAGATTCCTCATGCATGCTCTTCTGTTCAGGGTACTTCTAACCTGTCCAGTTTTTAGGATGCCTCCAATCTGGTCAGAGAACGTCAGAATTGTACGAAGTTAAGAAAAGAAAAACAGGTTATTTTTTCTATGATGACCAAACTGAATCACGCTGTATATGTCTGGCAGATAGAAGGTAAAATAAAGGCTCGCTCGGATGTCGGATGTCGCGACCTTCTGGGATTTAGCCTTACTTATTTAACTTGTACTGAACTATCTGACGGGCTCAGCCAATATTTGCATGAGCCCCAAATACAGCACTTGTTTATTGTCTCACTTGTTATTCATAAAGATGTTGACTTTTTGGGCTTGTTATATTTGTTGAACAACGTAACCTTATTGGTTTATATTATATGTGTGCACATATCGCAAAATGTTTTTTTTTATTGACTCACGCCCGTATCCCTGAAGGGGTAGGCAGAGGTGTAATATTACACCCACATTTTGCCATGAATTTTTAGGTCCCACGTAATAGGGGGCGAGCCTATTGCTGTACCGGGCACTTTACCAGACTCCGTGCTGCTACTGAGATTTTCCTTACGGAAAAACCCAATAAAATTTTCCCCGACCCGGGAATCGAACCCCTCCTCCCAATCCCACGCGCACATTTATGCCACGAGACCAACGAGGCAGTCATATCACAAAATGTTTGTAGGCAAAAGAAGGTGTTTCAAACGAATAACACAGACTGAAATCCTGAAGGTATCGGGTTCAAACCCACGTCGTTCATCTCTGACTTTTTGTTAATAGGGAAGCTTCCTGCAAGTGAAATAAATTATTACAAGTATTTTTGTCTAGTGAAACATGTCAAAATAATAGTAGTTTCATTCAACAATTAATGTTAAAACTTTATTTAACATTTTTTATCGTCAATTTATTGATAATAAGTATTTTACTTGACAGCAAAACATTATGACGTCGCTACGTCATATTTCATACAAAACCCTTGGCAAAGAGCTCAGATATTTACATAGTGGCGCATTTTTATGGGCGCTCTGAAGGCAAACTTTCTGTGACCCAAATGGCCGCTTGGCGGCGTGGCAGTCGCGATTTGACAGCTGTCTCTACGAGAGCAAGGGAGACGAACGTTCCTCCTGTGTATCTTAACTACGAGAGCAAGAGAGACGGAGAACGACGCCAGCGCCGCCAACGAACGGCGCCAACTACGAACTAAACTGGAGAAGACTCCCCTTGGAATCGGCACCCGAAATCCTTAAGAACTGCGCTTCTATGTAAATCTGTATTAATTGCCCTTGGCAAACGTCGTTTTTGACATTTCATTAAAAGTGCTTGATTTGGCTAGTTGGAAACAACCCTATTATATTATCGCTTGCTCCATGCCTCAGAGAAGATCTTTGACAGTCGTAATGGAGAATCAGTACGCTTGAAAACACTGACACTGGTCAAAGCCGTAAAACATCTCTATACCTTTAGATTTCTGAGGTTAGGCGGCAGTCGTTCTGTGATTGTGTAATGTTCTGTCGCCGCCTGCTGCTCCATCTGCGTGAATTACACTGTGTGTAGAAGCCTTAAAAATCTTCTTACGCCAGTGAAATAAGCTAGAAAGAACACAAATACAAAACATTTGCAGTGAAACCATCTGAAAGCGCCTTACATCTCCCATTATACGAAGGGCGGTAACTCAGCAAACACACCTTTTATTCGGTAAAGATGATTTGTCAAAATAAATTAAGCATAAGACAGTCGGAGTCGGCGTTGTCAAATATTTATACAGAGCCCACAGGATGTAGCGAATGTTAATGTAAAAGACCTTCCCTTATGCGGTACACGATTTAGGGACGCTTATTCGGTAAATCTGTATAAGCAGCATTTTTTTATTATTTGTATTCTAGATGCATATTGTTGTTGCGTTATCATTTTATAAGAAACTAGATGAGCCCGCGGTTATACCCGAGCTATTTAAGGCTACTGCTCCGCTGCCGGGACTCATAGCGCCATGTGATATAGCCTATAAACTTTCTCGATAAATAAGCTATCCAACATTGAAAATTATTTCAAATTAGACCATTAGTTCCTGAGATTAGCGCGTTCAAGCAAACAAACAAACTCTTCAGCTTTATAATTATATTCAAGTATTAGATTAGATTTCAATTTCGAATCTTCTTTTTTTCTTTTTTCTTTCGTCTTTAAATTACATGATTTCTGTTGCTAGAAAACAAACATCGTCGATGGCTTAAACACCTGTCCTATCTATGAAGAAACTGACTTCCACGCTTAAAGTCATATACGTATAGGAATTTTTGCTGGCCCTGTGAGTCACAGACCACGCTAATCATTCAGTCCCGTCTTTTATGAAAATCTCTCACAGTCGCTTTACAAAGTGAGTTCACTCAAATATCCTAACAGTGCTCAAGGTGTCAGTGGTCTATGGAAGAAGCTCCGTCGAAAGTAAATGTGTAAAATCTGGTTAGAAAGCAGACCCTAGGCTGTAACGGTCTTGGATAACATCCACCAACAATTTTTTGTTGATAGTAAATTATAAGAAAGTACCTAAGAAGTTGAGGAAGATAAACTCTCATTTACTCTTTAATCAATCACATTGGATTGTGAGAAATTATCCTTAATACCTACTAACTTTCAAAATGAAGACCATCCATGTAATACCAGAAGCCCAGTTTATCCATTCGTGTACCGCGTAGCATTCGTACCTCCAAATCTCATGTGATTTGGTGGCCGCGATCCATCATCGTCGCAGGCCGCGGCCGTAATAATACGCCACAATACTAGAAAAATTGTGAACCGTAACATTGGGATTTCTTTAAATAAATGCCGTTACTCCGTCCAGCTACCTAACTGAAGCATCACCCGCGTACGTAATTTTGAATGTAGAATAATATAGCTGAGAGTTTGGCAGAAATATGTTGAATCCATTTTTGTAATTTTTGCTTTTACTCTTATTTAGTCAATGGTAAAATATACCACTGACGAAATAAGAGTAAAAGCAAAAATTACAAAAATGGATACTATACTAAATAGTAGGGTACGCAGCGATAGCCTAGTGGAGAGACCGAAAGACTGCTACGCAGAGGATCCGGGTTCGAATCCACGGCGCGCAGCAATGACATTTCAGAGTTACGTGCGTATTAAATTGTTAATTATCGCTTGCTAAACGGTGAAGGAAATCATCGTGAGGAAACCTGCATGTCTAAGAGTTCTCCATAATGTTCTCGAAAGACATCTGAAGTCTGCCAACCCGCACTTGGCCAGCGTGGTGGACTATGGCCTTACCCTTCTCATAATGGGAAGAGGCCCGTGCCCAGCAGTGGGACAGTATAAAGGGCTGGTGATGATATTTAGTAGGTGCCTACATTGGCAGTCATACATCTATTGATAAATTAAAAACAACCATTGTTTGATTACCTTGATCCTTTAGATATATCTCATTACCGTAACGTTGATTTACTATGAAGCATATAAACACGAAGACAATATATATCCAGAGCTTAAAGTGTACTTTAAGCTCATGATTTTATCTATTAACGTCAGCTACTGTACTGAAAAAACAATAGTAAGCTATGCGCATATCAATTTATTTAATCTTGGCACCCTCAATTTCATCTTAGAAAGATGACTGTTAACAAATGGTTGCGCGCGCTTTTAATATTCATTCGCTCACTCTGTTCCGCTTCGTTTGTCACCGCGGTCTTGTTATAAACCACTCATGTAAACACGCGGTGTGATCTTACTTATTCATGAATTATTTTCAATACATTCTAGGGAGTCATGTGTAAATATTTTTTCTACACCTAACACGTAGGGTAACCTAAGTGAGGATGGTAATCATACACATTTGAGAATACTCTATTTTGAGAATATTCGTGATCCATCTGATCCTAAACTGGGTAAAGGCGTTGGAGACAACAGAAAAGCGCTGTGCACAAAATAATTATGCTCTAGTATAGGTGGTAACCGAGCCCCATGTTTCGTAGTTAGAGGTACTGAGCAAAAGACCAACAAGCCAGAATATACAATAATTTATTACCTTCTCTTAGAAACCATATATTTCACACATATAGCAATCACAGTAAAATGTAAATAAACAGTCTTTAAGTCTATGTTAATATGCTTAATAACGTGTGCTTGTAGATCGATCGGCTTGTCATAATCGAACTTTGAACTAACTATCTACAAACTATATTTAGTTGGTATCTTACGAATTTCATCAAACCAATAAAACTTCTAACACAAGCTTAAACAATCCTTCAAGTATTTACAGAGCGCTAACAGGACACAGGGCAGGGTAGTTCGAGCAAGAAATTAAGAGTTGAGTCGAGACGCCTCGTGGGAAATCCGACCAATCACGACGGAGGATTGCTGCAGTGACCACATACAGAACTGTGCTTTACCAGTTATAATGCAATCGCACAAGTTTACCCGATGTAACTGAGTTTAGGAACGGACCTTTCAGTGCTTGTGGCGATTTCTAGCTGACGTAATTTTATTCAGCTATTTATTATTTTTGATAATTATGTAAGTATTATACCTTAACTGGTATATCAATACGTGATAATTTATATTTATTATGGTTAAACATGGCCCTCAACTCAACTCATTATATCCACAAGATATGTGCCACTCAAGATACTGATTCTTTGGATTTGTCTTATAATAAACGCAAAGTTAATTATGTATCTCTCAATTCCACACATTACCAAACTCTGTAAACTACAGTGAAAAGGCCTCTTCTTGAACTCGCTACTCAGGTACCTCGCATTTGTTTGCAGATTGCAGATACAATCGCTGCTGAGAAAATGTTTTGGCGGTTTAGCAAACTATCACGGCTATAAATAATTTCTACTGACACATCCAGGTGAACCACTCAAAGTACATAGCGTATAAAATCTTAGCTTATGTACCTGCTATAATTTCAACTCTATTTCGTTCAGCAGCTCTTTAGTTGCCACCTCACTAAAACTTCTCGCTGTAAAAAATCACTGCATTCACCATCCATTACAATAATTAATTGTAAATATGAATTGTCAAAACATCAATAATCACCGGTGAATCCCTTGGGTGAAGTGGATTCCGAAAAACGGCGGCGAAAGCTTTTAAAATTAAAATCCATTCATTGAAGCCATTTCTTTGTCGTCCCCCACCGGAGACAACCGCAGACGATTGTGATTGTCGGCGTTCACAGATCAACCGGATGAAAGGATTTGAGATTCTCAAATATTATTGCAAAACAAATAAATTGATAGACGTCTTTAGTAAACATAATATTATGCTAGGCATATGTCGCACATCCAAGAACACTGAAATTGTGAAATTGAGAAAAAATTACTGTCGATAAACCCATTTCATTGTAGGTATATTTTTTTTAAAGCCGCCATGATTTTCTTTTCCTGCAGATTCTTATTAAATCATGGCACATAAATCAAATAATGTAGGCAATTGTAATTTTATATCAGTACCGTGTACAGTTTATAGCTTGTGCATTATTGATTATGGTGTACTGTAGTTAACCGAATATGTGACATCTTATATCTTATTCTATGAGCAGGTACCAAGTGTTAGAGAGTATGAAAATTGGTTGTTATTGGTATGTGATTGACAAACTCATTTTATGATGAATTAAGAAATCAGGCAGATTTTACTCTGATTATACTCATGACACACACACTGACAACACTAAAAAAAGAAGTACCTAACGTAAAAATCCATTTAAAAAGCCGCCATTTTCCAAAGCTCAAACCATCAGGCCGTAAAGAGTTTGAAAAATCTTTGTTTGAATTCAAACAAAGATTCGAAATTCAAATCCCATGCGATTGGCACGTCACAGCAGTGCTGTGACGTTCAGAATTACTGATTGATTATGCATTCGCGTCACACTTGACGGGTGGCGGGAAACAATGTGATCCTGATATTTTTCTCTCTGTTAAAATTACAATTTAATGGCGAGTTGCGTAAAAGATTTGTTGTTTTGTTAAGTTACATTGTATAATATTTGATTTTGATTTTTGTTTTGACAGTATTGGTAAGATCAATAAATTAATGTTGCTAAAAGTTTACTATATAAATTATTCCTTCTTTGTTTTACAGCATTGACCATTGTGTACTAAAACCAATAATTTCGCTGTATCTTGTAAAGTACCTATTTGTATTTCAATCCAACCCAGTTGCGTTGAGTTGGTCAATACTCGACAATGTAGGTATTTTTATTTTTTATTGAGAATATAACGCTCGGCATAAACAGTAACAATGTTCACTATGAAGACACTTTTTAACTGATTTCGTAAAGCGTCTTAACTGTAATTGCCACCAATATTTCCAATATTATGGAATGATCTTGTTTTCAAAATATTTTGCCTTAACGGTAGGTGTTGACACCTAGGCTGCGGCAAGTAAAATCATAAACCTTCACCTGGTGCGGCGGCAGGTCGAAATGCGCTCCAAAAGATTTTTCCGTCAGTGCGTGGCAGGTCTTTCTCGACCCGCCCGCACTAGGGTAGATTATAATGCTATAACATTGCGAAAACAGGATGCACACATTTTTTTTGTTCTGTTAGAATAACCTTGAACCCAGCTTCCTTAGGTTTGATTCGCCCCGGAATCTACTAAATAGGAAATGAGAAATAAACCAGGAAAAGCGACGAGCCGATATCGACCTGAACTGCACTAGAAAATATTTTGAGCAGTGATGGGACAGACCAAAATAAGGGGATATCGAAAATAAAACAGAATTATCGTAAAATGAATGAAAATAAGATTTTTATTTACTTGTGCCTGGCTTTAAAACATGTCACGCAAAGATTTTGGTTGCAATATTTTTCTATAGTATTAGTTTTCCATGCTGATTTGTTTCTAAATATAGTCCGTGCCACGAGAACATAGATATATACTTTTTGTAAACAAAGAATTGCTAGTTAGTATCTTAGCGACAGTTCTGTCAAAAACAAATAATGTCAAATCCAATGAGCGCAACGGTACATTGATATCATCATTTCGTATGGCGTTCTTTGCGCTGGATCCTATATGTCTATTTTTAGGTTTATAAGCCAGTCTTTGGCCGCTGCAGAGAGCTGGTGCAACTCGGACATACCGCCAGGGAAGCAGTGGAGCGGACAATCATTCACGATGTGAGCTAGAGTTGTGTCCCACCTGAACAAGCTGGCTTCAGAAACAACAGAAGCTGCGCCGATCAAGCTCTGGCTCTATCCTCCCTCATCGAGGCTGGCTTCCAACGCGGTCTGAAGACTTCCGTGGCCTTCGTGGATCTAAGTGCTGCCTACGATACAGTATGGATAGAAGGACTCCTAAATAAAGTCGGTAAAATCATACCATGCCGGCAAACCCTAGCACTGCTAAGATCACTTCTCGGCCCTCGCTACATCCAAGTTAACGTGGGAGACAAAGTAAGTAGCTACAAAATCCTAAAGAATGGTCTTCCCCAGGGATCAGTCTTAGCACCACTTTTATTTAATATCTATATCAGCGATATGCCGGACACAGTATGCCAAAAATTTGCGTACGCCGATGATTTAGCTCTGGCTTTCCCGGCGAAACGCTTTGAGGCGGGTGAAACAGCACTCTCTGACGATCTCAAGGTTATGGGCGATTACTATGCGAAATGGCGGCTTTACCCAAACCCGTCTAAAACAGAGGTAACGGGTCATAATCAAAACCAGCGAAAAAAATGTTACCTCTAAATTTCTCAAAATTTATGAGACTTAGTAAATATATTTTTAATATGGATATGGATTCAGCACTAACCTATACGTACAATAAAGAATGTTCTGGTTATTTTCATTAAATATCATTTTTTTAATGCATACAGTATAATAAAGTCCCCTTCTGTGGACTTGTTACCACTAGGAGTTTGGAACTTTGCATGGATATTAAAAATAAAATACGCTTCCTGGTATAACCAGACTATAAATAATATAATTAGTAACATGTTGAGCTTTTATGTTCTTTAAATTAACAAAATTAATGTAAATTTTTTATTATAAAAAAATGGATTAAACAGTTCGTTACTAAAATTTGTATTCATTCTGTGGTCCTAAAAAACCTGACGCTAAAATTGAATATGACACAAGACTAGTCGATTCTATTTGTTTTGACACTGGCAATTATATGTGGCTGTCACTTGTCATTGTGCCGACGTGAAGTGAATGATCCACGGGTTTTATAGACCCAAAAAAAATATATCTCCAAGTTTTCGTCAAAGATCGTGTGTCTTTCCTTGCTATCAAATATTTTGATAAGTAAACACAAAATTTTTACGAAAAGCTCTATTCTATTGAGTCGAATAAACTTTTTTAAGAATTTTATATTGTTGCTTTTCTAACCTAACGTACGAAGACTTTATTTGGGATTTTATACAGGACCATCCCTACTGTGGAATTCTTTTCTGTGCTTCTGAGTCCACCGAAGGGACATTGGTCAACAGAATGGATAATAATGGCATTGTGCTGGTGATTTTGCTTCTGTTTTTTTTTGCAGAAACCTCTTTATAACCTATTGCTAATTTTACTTACGTCTGTCGGTTTTGTTCTTTTAAGTGTTGTTCTAAACTGGCCCGTTAGGACCTCACTTTAGACTTGAGAACTTGAGTAACGACTAAACGTATTGATTTAAAGTGCAACACGCGACAAAATGACTATAGTCTCAAATTGTTTGTTTGTATGTGCCTTTTGGCTTGTTTTTGGTTTCGGACGCATATATTGCATGTAGCTTATCTTTTTTTTAGCAAACATACCTTAAAGAAAAAAAGACAGAAAAGGAAAAAGGAGAAGGGGCGGTGAACAAAAAAATCAAAGTATGTGCCGTTCTCGGGCAAGATGGAATAACGCAGCGATTGAAGAAAGAAAAAGAAAATACCGAGAAAGGTAACATAAAAAGAAGGCGTAGGGTTTAGTCAAGACTATTGATCAGTCAGTACAAACAGCGACAACAGCACCAAATCTGAAAGATGAATTATCCGAAGAATTATCACCGAATATTACACATTTTCATGTAATAAGCGATGGTCCAACCATGCAATACCGCAATTAAATAAAACTATGTTGACAACTACTATCTACTGTATCTTTTAGATTATACCTTATTAGTCCAACTACTTCAGAAGACAAACCTTCTCAATCGTAGGTACTTACCCTTCACGTCCTCAGTCTTGTGAGGACGTGAAGGGTACGATTGAGTAGGTTTGATTGAGACTTCTTTCTGTTTTTGATGATACTATTTCATCGCCGAAACATGTTGAAAATGATTAGTCGATCATACAGTAAAATCTTCTTCTTCTTCACTGTCTAGTGCAGATGAAGACGACTTTATTATTCGTCCACAACAGCATAAAAAACATATATTAATCCAAATACAGACAGTGAATGTGATGCATCCATATTGTAAAGGGATGCAAGTTAATGGATCCACTGTTTTTTATTATTCTTGTTTCTATTTATTTTTTATTGCATATCATTATTTTGTCAACAGAAGGTAGAGTCCCTTCTGTAGATCAAAAAGAATATTTTTGCACGTGATTTGCTTGTTTTTATTTTTATAGTTTATTACTAATCAGTGAAGTACAACACAATTGATAATTTAGTTAAGCTTTCGAAGGTTTTGTTAATAGTTTTGTTAATTAAAACTTTCATAATTATCTTTTCTGTAGACTTTGTAGCCTTTTCTGTGGACACATAAAAATTAAAAAGTCACATATTTGCCAGAAAACAAGTCATTGATCTCTGATATTATTATTAAGTTAATACTTTTGTTATTTTTATAATATATGCTGATTTAGAAGAAAAAATGAGACATTTTGTTATTTTTTTTTTTTACCTCTAACATTTGTTTATGACCCTAACATGTTTCCACCTTACCAACTGCCTGGCCAACAAGAAGTTGAATGTATCTTTTTGTGGAGTACCCGTCAAACACAACTTTAACCCTAAATACCTAGGCGTGACATTTGACCGTTCTCTAACATTCAGACAACATCTCGACAATGTGGCGCAAAAATTGAAAACCAGACTGAACTTTATAAGGAGCCTATCAGGAACAACATGGGGCGCCTCCGCCTCAGTCCTGCGAACATCCGTCCTAGCTCTGGTTTACTCTACCGCGGAGTACTGTGCGCCCGTATGGTACCGAAGTGTGCACACCAAAAAGGTCGACATCAAACTCCACGAGGCCATGCGGATCATAACAGGGCTAATAAAGACCAACCCACTCCCATGGCTCCCAGTACTAGCGCACATCCCACCACCGGACCTGAGTTGGTGCAACGCGGCGGCAGCTGAGTGCCATAAGTGCTCGAGACCCAGCATGCCAATCCGTAAAACGCTTAACCATCTACCGGCGCACCGCCTGGCATCAAGACATCTGGTACATTGATATGTGTCATTGGAAAGTAATATGTTAATTGATCGGGTATTTATCGATATATGCGCTATCGGTCGTGTTTCGTGGTACTGGAAGATGACAGATGCCTGGAACGTCAACTATTGAACTGTAGCATTTTTTGGCTTAGCGGGCATTTATCAGAGAATAAAAAAATATGTTTTTGATGTCAAGAAGAGGTAAGTTTAAAGTTAAATGCAAGTTTATATAAGTGTCGCCACGCTTGGTCTTTGGCCGACATCTGGGAAGAGCGGGTGCAGAATTACAGATGGCAAAATATTAGTCGCACAGAAGTCTGTTTACACTGCTTTTTTTTTGGTAATCCTCATGGAGTCACTCCTCCCTGGGGGAAGGGCGAAGTGGACTGTCAGACTCTTACTGACTAAAAAACAACCCATGTTCCTCATGTACCCGTGTGTCGGAGGGTCAGGTATCCCCGAAGCATTCCTCGCTACCCCCCGACAGGTATGGGCTCGACAGATGGTCAGGCGGGCCCCGAACAAAACCCCCTTGGCGGCAGATGAAGGTGGTAGTGTAGGGAGATAGTGGTAGGGAGGACAGCAACCTGACAACACCGGATCTCCTCTTCATTCCTCTCGGCCCCACCGCAACGCAACAAATAGTGCGCCCCCATCTGGTCGTGAGAGGTAGGGCGCGAGGCAACGCAACACCGACACGCCTCTCCTCCCGCGACCGCGCTCGACTGCGAGGGACACAAGAACTGTAACTCGCACCCACACCTTTGGACGCATCTTGCGCAGGCTTCCGTCAAGCCCACGCAGAGCGTCCACTCCCGGGATCTCGCTTAGCTTCACCGTGGGTGACCCAACCACGGCTACTGAGCCCCCCCACCACGACAAGGTGGAGATCCCACTTGGTGAAGTCTGTTTACACCTAATTAAAAAAAAATTGCGTCTTCTGACGAAGGTTACCCCAAATGTTATTTTACCGTAAATTTTTAATGGGTTTTGTTTAAGTTCATTCTGACGTTTTCACTCATACACAACCTAAAATCTCCATGCTTAGAAATTTTAATGCGATTTACTAGCTAGTTGTGTGTAATACCTAATATTCGTTTGTGGTCAAAATCTTAATATTTTAAGATAGCTTAACACCTGAAATAATCGTTGCGCACCAGCGAGAGGGACATAGTTTTCTTCGTCAGCACAAACTGTAAGTACCACGGCGGGCCAACATGGGCCTGTTACACAGAAAATTAAAGTACTTACTAAAACTTAACACCTTCACGTGTTAAGTTTTAGTAAGTACTTTAATTTTCTATAACTCATTGTAGGTTATAATCCTAATCGATAAACTGTGAGTCGGACAACGTTGAAAACGGTTTATCACACCAAAAACCGAGCGCCAAAATTCAACTATTTGTCGCTATTTACCTAATCTAAAAACCACTAAACTCATTAGCAAGTGACCCTTCTCATAATAAAACAAGCTTCATCTTGACACCCGGGTTGTCCCACAAGACCGGGCCTGACCAATTTACGACCCCTGAGATGACGGCCGCAGATAACACTAAAATGTCCTGCGTCTCTACTGATAATGTGCTTAAGCCGAATGTTATGAAGATATTTGATTTTGTTTGCCCTTGTTTTTAGGATGTTGTGAATATATTTACAATAAAAGCTGTAGGTATATTAGTAGTATTTTCATTTACTTTCGCCAGTAGAGAATGTAAGCATATTTGTATTTATTAAATAAATAAGGACTAGCGTCAGAAGTTGCAAGTTTGGAAGCACTAAAAACGCAACTTGCCTAGTTGCGTTTTTAATGCTTCCAAACTTGAACATTTTTATACATTCTTACTAATATTTATATAATGGAATAGAATGCGTTCCTGTCCTTTTTAAATAAAGTTGAGTACCTTCTATTGGCTCCGACGTTTTGGCATGGATTCCATCAGCCGTGGTCACATGATGCCTCAAATGTTGTAACTTGACCTAATAATCATAGAGAAAGAAAAAGTTTGTAAAAAAAAAACAAATCTCAGTTGACCAACGTAAAGAATTAAAATCTATTGTAATTACTTCTTGGTAAACCGAAATTCAATATTGTTTATAATAATTAAAATAGTTGTACAATGTAAACAATACTGATCAAACTAGGGTAATAAATCATAGTAATTATGGCATAGGAGCTTTTTAAATATTTAGATGTCCCGTCAGGTCAAAATTTTGGGGTGGCTGTTCTAGGGATGGGTAATGTTATATATTAATATCGATATTTTCTTAAAGAAATAATGTTAACTATTTAAATATTCTATTTTGTCAACGGATAAATTGATATTAATCTGATTTTGTTTATATTACCAATACCTTTATAATATCAACTTCAATTTCACATTTCCACAAATTTTATTGTTTCAGGAAATCTATGGAGCCAATATTAAAACCGAGTTACAACACTTCAATTCAATTCTGCATGAGAACAAGCTACAACTTCTGAGTTCTATTTTGTCTTGAGATATGCAGGATTTATACAAGAGTATTAAACGCTTAACAGTGTCTACATTTCGAAGCGACATAAAGCATATCACATAGAAAACTATCAACATAGAAAGGTCATATCTTATTAACGAGATCTTTTCTGTAAACGATATTTTTATATCATTTTAATAAAATTAAAAAATTACAAGATTTTTTGTACTTTTCCTCTTTCATATTTATTTTTCTTCAGATTTGATTTACATTTTCAAATATACTGTAAAAAATTAAATACCTACATTTAAAAATATAAAAAAGCCATGGGATCCCACTAGCAAAGGGCACAGGGTCCAAGCTCTCGGTGGTTAGAGCAAAATTAATACCGTGTAGTCATATTTATTATTATTATTTTACACCATTATCAAAAACATAGGTCATTTAAAATTTGTCAAAATTATCGATAAAGTATTTTACATATCACCCCATCCCTATCATTTGCTCCCCATTTTAAAGCATGTGGCGTATGACCAGGGCGCCCTTCGACCTAATTGAGTGCTCCTTTACTGGTAGATAATGCCACCGCTTTTGTTAGTTTTAAAGTTTGAACACACCAATCTGTAATAGGAAGAATTTATCTATGTTAGGTAAGGTATTATTATTTCAAACTTAGCTTTTGAGAATGGCATTGCGTTTGAGAAGGTACAGAGTTTCAGATAAAGGATATATGAAAGTTTTGTGTTAAATGAATCGGCAAAAGCATATTATACAATTAAGAACTTAAATTGTGCTGGTGCCAATTACAGTGTAGTAACAGTGAAAAGTAACTTTCTACTCTAGGATATAAAATCACACGTTTCCAATTAACTAAAAACAGTTGTACTGACATTGATGAGAATTGCACGTAATTTTATAGTTAGCCCGATGGGAGATCATGGAAAGATAAATAACGATTGACTCCATTGATTTCCCGTGCGAATTCCTAGCGTCGTCAGTGTAAAATAGACATATTATCACGAAAACAGTTTTTTTAGTTTATGTGACATTATTATACTACAATATATTTTTTGCATGAAAATATTATTTACGATTTAAATTAAATTTTTATAGGTTCTACTTTAGCTGTAGCCATATTTTAACGTACCTAGATCCTATGGGCTATATAGGTAATATTTATTATTTATTGTTTAGTTTATTTTTTATCATTTAATATAGGTCTATGTCACATCAAATTCTTCATACCTATGAATTTACTATAATATTTCTATGGACCACTAAATTGTTACGTAAGCATTCAACACTCAAAAGTTTATTACCACTTGAAATACACCACAAATATCACCATACGGTATTATCTAAAAATCTCTATCCAAATAGCCAATTAAAACCCAAAAATTCAATGCGACAACTGTTTGTCTTGTTGGCAATATTTTTAATTGAGACAGACCCTACGTACGTTGTCAAACAATAGTTTGAATCACCATTTATCATTGGACTTCGTTGACGTCATTAAAGTTGTTCAGTGTTGTAGAGAAGGCATGCGCTTGCTGAGGGATCATGTTATGGTGGTTTTTATGTAAGGTCATTGTTTACATGAACCGGGCAAATAATTAAGAATGTTCATTGGTTTTGTCAACACAATCTATGGAACCAGTGAGTGTGATTGCGGTGGGATTCGATTGTTTGATCTCTTCGTATTGTGGGTGCAAGTTTATTGGTTCTGTCGCAGATTGGTATTTACCCTTTCATTTTTGATGTGAGGAGTGTATGATATTATTGAAATGACAATGACTATCGAAAATATCATGATGAGAAAGGTACCTTTTTTCACTGCCAACTATAAAATAAAGAATCATTATTATAAGAAAATGAGACATAATTATAACATTTACCTACACTATAGGTACACTCAGAAATCTTTAGAAGTAAAACTAATCTGCATTATCTGCACTACAATAGTAACGTGGCCTCCAGTTTACAACAATTGCAACTTCAACATTGATCTTAAAAAATATAAAGCTGCTCTTAAATCTCTTGCGGTTGCACAAAAATTAAACCACACGCAAAAAGTACAGCATTAAATTACTTATTGAAAAAGTGCATTTCTGCCGAATATCTAGTAACTTCTTTTTACATAATAATGACTGGTAATGATTTTATATGATTATAAAGAGGTGAAAAGCCGCTATATAATGAAACTAAAAGACAAAATGCTACAATTGGACGTCAGTAAACAACCCTTAACAAACACATTAACTTCCTTGAACCGAAGCAATTTCTTTCGGAAAGGATTCTTCAGGGGTCTTATTCATTCCCTTATTAGGGCTATGTTTGTTTTGCGCGGGACATAGCCCCGGAGATTCTCGGGTCATTATCCGGGAACGGGGCACGTGATGCGTGAAATTATTTCGTACTTTACACAGGCCTGTGACGGGTGCGTACGCGCTGCCTGCAAGGGGTGTAAGCTTAGTATGAACGTCCCTTTAAAACACAGAACATTCTTGAAAGTACCACAGAATTTTTAAATATTCATTTTGAATGGAGAAGAGAAGTATGTATTTTTGGCTTAAGGAATATAAAATGTCATCCTTGCGTTGTTTCGGATGTGATCTAAGATCGGGATTATCTTGGTGTCAAGCTTCCAAGTGCCTTTATAATACGTATGTACTGTGAATAAAATATTAACCATCGTGACGCCATAATTGTATTGAATTTTATTAGTAAAGTTAATTTATTTACAATACTCATAAATATAATATCTTCTGAATCTTCGGCACTAGAAATAAGGCAACGAGAATACCGATGACAATTAGTCGAAATTCCATAAATAGTAAAAAAGTGTAAATGGTCATTACCAAATAGTCTGTATTCACTATAACACATAAATACTAACAATATGCCCACAATAATTCAGAAGCCTCTATTCAGTATGAGCGAAAATGGCTTCGGCATATCCACACTAAACAAAAGCATCGCTGCACAATCCAACCCCAGCCGATAACGATTCGTATAAAATGAAGTTGTAACCCAATACATCTGTTACACAAGGCTGACACATTCGCATTGTGACACAAACACTATTTATAATTGTACAATAAGATTGTGTTTATTGCCCTATTCTTGTTGTTCGCGGAGTCAATGAGCCGGAAGGAATCTGAATTAGATCGACTTCACAGGTTATCGTGATAATTTGAAGTGAATAAATGTTTGTGTGTTGTTTCTAATGCGTAAGATTTAATAAAATAACAGAACCTGGCAAGAATATTTACTTGCCAGATTGTCACATGCTATTAAAATGTAGTGCCCAATTGTATAAACTGATGGCATTGAATAGCAATTTTGTACACTTTTTTACATAGACTAGCTCGAGCTGGTTTCCTGAAGACGGCACTCGTATACATACTCTAACTTTTAGTTAATTCTATTATGTTAAATCATCACAATATGGAGTTGAAATTTTGCTTTTTAATTAAACCTATTTAATAGTTCGAAAAATTAAAAAAATAGGTACAATATGTAAAATTGATCATCCACCCGACGCGGCAACGTTTGACAGAATACTAGCTTACTCAGAGCAACTGCCGACGGCCATCCAAAATTATCACGATACATAAAATACTTAATTTGTAAATAAAGGCGACTAAGGGATAACACGATGCAAATACCATCTTTGCGTAGAGACGGAAAACTCGACATCAAACCCTATACGACTGCCTCGTTGGTCTCGCGGCATAAATGTGCGCGTGGGATCGAGAGGTCCCGGGTTCGATTCCTGGGTCGGGCAGTGTTATTGGGTTTTTCTGTCACGAAATTCTCAGTAGCAGCACGGAGTCTGGAAATGTGCCCGGTACAGCAATAGGTTCGCCCCTTATTATGTGGGACTAAAGTGTATCTGGCGAAAAGTGGGTGTAGAAATACACCTCTGCCTACCTCTTCGGGGTTATAGGCGTGAGACTATGTATGTATGTATGTAAAATTACTGTACAAAAGTATACTAAGCTGTTTTGCTTAATATCTCTTATTCAGTTTAACAGAGGGTTACGCAACGCAAAAAAGTACATCATCCACAGTTCTTCACCACTTACCTACTCTGTTTTATTCTTTATTTCTTAAAAATCTACGATACATACAAGCTTGTTGCATTCAGATTTGCAATATTTGTCTCATCTTGTTTATGTAGAGTAATAAATTAAATTCACAAAGAGGTGTGGAGGCGAAGGCATAAAGCCGGCGTTTTTAAATAAGCCAGCTTCGGGATAATAGGGTGACTGTCACTGTTAGAATAATAAGATAAAACGTATTTATAGTATTAAGTGGAACAGGAAGATTTTTTCTATTCTTCTTAGCCGGATACATGTGTCAGTAGTGTTTTTTGTTTTTTATAAAATTCACGCCTGTATCCCTGATAGTGTAGGCGGAGGTGTAATATTACACTCACATTTCACCATGAATTTTAGGCTCCACATAATAGGAGGCGAGCCTATTGCTGCTACGGGGCACATCACCAGACTCCGTGCTGCTACTGAGAATTCGGAAAAACTCAGTAACACTTTTCCCCGACCCGGAAATCGAACCCGGGACCTTTGATCAGCAGGCGCATACGCTATTCACTGGACTAGGGAGCAGTCAATAGTGTCTCCATTGATTATTATCTTTGTGAAATGTCGAATGACAACTTAAATATTAATTAAATTATATTAACAGAATAAGTTTACGATGGTTTTTCTGCAAATGCAAATAATATAAATAAATCAAAAAATTTAATTACACTCACAATTCTAATTACACGAGTAAATTTAAACCCAATTTCATGTAAATAGCTGTATAACTGTATACGGTCATACATAACAGCTGCTTTTTAGGGTTCCGTACCTAAAAGGTAAAAAAACGGGACCCTATTACTAAGCCTCCGCTGTCTGTCTGTCCGTCTGTCTGTCACCAGCCTGTATCTCAGAAACCGTGATAGCTAGAAAGCTGAAATTTTCCCAAAGTATTTATTTCCGTTGCCGCTATAACAACAAATACTAAAAATAGAACATAAAAAAAAATATTAAGAGGGGTCCCATACGATATACGTATTCTTGTCGTATTTTTTAGGGTTCCGTACCTAAATGGTAAAAAACGGGACCCTATTACTAAGCCTCCGCTGTCTGTCTGTCTGTCTATCCGTCTGTCTGTCACCAGGCTGTATCTCATAAACCGTGTTAGCTAGAAAGCTCAAATTTTCACAAATTATGTATTTCAGTTGGCGCTATAATAACAAATACTAAAAATAAAAAAATGAAAATATTAAGAAGGGTCCCATTTTTCGTATTTTTGCTGAAAATTACTAACTGTAACAGGTAGACGCTTTAAATTTACACAGAATATGTAGTTGTATATTACCTTTTAAAATAAATAATTAATTTAAAAGAAGTAAATAATAAAGGGGGCTCCCATACAACAAACGTTATTTTTAAGCAATTTGTTACTTGATCTTAATAAACAGGTAGAAACTTAAAAAGAATTTAAGGATTCATACAGCGAACGTGATTTTCTTTTATAGATGATGGTACGGAACCCTTCGTGCGCGAGTCCGACTCGCACTTGCCTATTTTTCTATTTCTAACGGTAACAAGTAGACGCTAAAAATTTTCACAGAATATTATAGTTGTATATTATCTTTTAAAATGAATAATTAAATAAAAATTAAGAATATGTTAAAGACGTTTGTTGTATCCCATACAACAAACGTAATTTTTAAGCAATATTTTACTCGATCTTAATACACAGGTAGAAACTTAATAAAAACGTGATTTTCTTTTCTAGATGATGGTACGGAACCCTTCGTGCGCAAGTCCGACTCGCACTTGGCCAATTTTTTTATCACATATGATTTGACACTCGCTGCGGCGCATGTTTATTAAGTTTCACCGTAAGTCGCACCATCAGACGCCTCATAAAATAAAAGAGATCTAATCAGTCACACAAATTTTACTTGTGGTACTCATATATAGGAACTCATACATGAACCTTAATAAAAACCTAACACGCTTATTTGTACAAACATGTAACAAACTATACCCATAATCATCTGAAGTTTAATAAATACACTATCCTCATCTGTTTACATCTTACCAAGGCACATGCTTCTTTGTCAACTAAACAAAGTAAAAACATCCTGAAACAGCAGCCGACAATTTTCAAGGGGAAAATAAATCTGATAAGTGTGTGTGTTTATGTGAAAGAATTTCAATTTGGAACGTTTCGCGTCGCCTGTCGTGCATCGTTACCAACAACGTGATATTAATGATTCCCGAGAATACGTACACCTACCTTCCTTACTTCACTGTGTATTAAGGTGGAGCAGCATATTGCACGCCTTTTATTAATACGATTAAATCGTGGGGAGAAACATTTTTAATATTGTAGTCAGCCAAATATATGTTTTAGGGCTCATCTAGATTTTAAGTACATGCAGCACAGTTGAACTCCTTATTACAAACCCAGAAGGCTTTATAACGAAACAACAACTATAACACCAGACTTAATTTTAGACCTTTTAAGATTAATATACAAAATATTGATATTTGCATATTTCAATTATAAACTTGTTGCAACTAACTATGTACATACCTATATAGATGCTTCTTAAATTAATTAATGTGTATGTGTGTAGAATTGGACATAACTTCGATTAGAAATGAACTACGAACTTTATGCAGTCTTTTGTATAAGGTCGAGAATATTGTCTTAATAGAATTCGATTACAAAACTACAATAAACTAAACGATAAACATTATCGAATTCGCTACACCCCTAGTGCTAAATATCTTTATTTCATCGCACATTGAACACCAATGAACACAAAAGGACAAGTTGAAATTAAATTTATTGCTTGTCAAATATCACTTGTCGTAGTATTGTCGTATTGTCGCGGTACCCAGTTAGTGGTAATGGCCACAACACATGGTATGTGAAAGGGGTAAAACTATTATAAATGGCAACATTTTGATTGCTCGTTAAAGGGTATTCACAAGAAATTATTGTGGCGTTTTTTTTTTTGTATTTAATTTAATAACTGCGGCGGCCGAGTAATATTAACGGAAAAGCAAGGGTTAAGTACGCCAAAAATCTGGCAATCAGGTACATTCAACATTAATACCGTTTAGGTATGAACGCTATCATTGATTTCTATAGTTTAAACTTCGATAGTAGCCCAAATAATAAATATAGATTCTCTCTTCTCTCTGCTCAATCACATTGAACTCTTGTCTTTGAAAATTTTCAGTTTTTACGAAGTGGATCATAAGAACTAGAGGTATGTGTTCTCGCAGTTTGCCACAGGCGCCACAGGTAGGTATGTCAGCCTTTCCTAAAACCACGATGGTATTCTCGACGCCGTGCGAATTGTGGTTAGTTTATTTCATCGCAATACCGTTGGATAGGTACTAGGGATTAAAAATGCAGACGGATTTTATAACGGCATGTATGACATTATCACAACGTTAACCTAACGCTAACCTAGTTATCTTTTACCGATTGTGCCTGTCGGATTTTTTAATTTTATTTATTTATAAAAAATATCGGTCTTTTTAAGAAATAATTTATCAAAATCTAGTATTCTTTACGTTACTTCTAAGTTTACTAAGCACATCCTAAAACTAACCAAAAAAGTACAATAAGTTCAAAGCATGCGAGGCTACTTCCTTACTAAAACAGAAACATCTACTCTACACCACTGGTCCATTGTCCATAACAACGTAGGTATACATCTAAGCCATAACCGAAGTTTCTAAACACCCACTATTCAAAACTGCCACTAAAAAGCAATTTGGTATACTTTAAAACTGGCGTAAGGTTCCCCTAGAAGTGCTAAGCCGTGTTGAGACCGGTGAATTCCCAGGGCCGCGTCGCTTATCCATCAATATCTTTGCATACTGTTGAGTACTTTGCCGTTTTATACCGTGTATGTTTAGTTTTATGTGTAGGATAGGTGGGTGAAACTTCTACCTATCCGTCGGTATAAAAAGTTTGAATAATGGTTTGCCACTTTGGCAGTTTTAAAGCAAAAATATCTTAGAGATAAAAGCTCTTGTTCGTTGCAAACTGTTATATCTGTTGTGGCCCGTTTTGATTTAGACGCTACTATCAGGGCCGAACCGTCCCTATGTGCAATGTGCGCGGCGCACACAGGTGCTAGGGTGATAGGGGCGCCGCGCGCCGAGAGATGCGTTAATTATAACAGTTATTTTCGAAAAAGGATGCCAAAAAAGGCGCTTCACAGATCTTGCACACAGGCGCAGTGGAGTAGGAAGAGGCGGCGGCGTTGGCGGTCCGCCCCGATTATACCGGAATGGTTAAATGACTAAAAAAAAAAGGTCATCCGCTAACTTTCGGCCACCCAACAGGCGCTTCATGGATTTCGCACACAGGCGCTGGATTGGGTCGGAACGGCCCTGGCTACTATCCGTGACACGCAAACAATATGGTCAGAAACTGCGATTCATATTAATGGTTGTATTATTTTGCAAGTACTAAGTTTGCGACTCTACATTAACTAAATCTTTTCACAGATTAATCAACCCTTTAAATCGTATTTTAAATTGACCTGCTTTTTGGAAATCGTAACACGCCACTTTACTTGATGGTTAAAAAGACTTACTAAAAATCATTATTATCAAGTATTAACTGATTTCAGTTGGCCGACGCTTTTCGTTCATTTTGTAGAGTCAATTAAGTCAAAAATCTTTATTTGGCGGTACTATATAACGATTATGATAGCATACTCATTTTACGTGTAAGGTATAAGACTTGCAAAACAAAATTACTTTACATTGTTACTAAACGAGTTCATTTAACCGTAACCGCGCAATGTACTAGACATAACGCTAAGCTATCACAAGCGCGTAATTTACATTCGCTCACGAAACATAATTTAAAATTCCATTTCAATCAACTCGCAATATCAACAAGGTGATTCGCCGGACCATAAATTCGCAATTACGTCACTGGCGAACGACGTTCAAAATTACCTATTTCCAACATTTTTTCCATCCAACTCCCAGTAGGCATCGAAAACTGGGTAGGTGTGGTCGGACCGAGAGAAATCACTCCCATTGGCCGTCAGTGATCACACCCACTGCTGTAACAAAAAGGAAAATGGTAACATAACGAGGCTTGTCCCTAAGACACCGAGCCGAGAGAATTTCTCTCTCCCTTTCTCAAGTCGTTTGCTGTATTTCAGGACGGTGCCCACTGAAACCTGGTTCGTATCGAAGTCCCGAGAGTATTTCGTCACGCCATCTATTGAAAACTTGTCGAACTACGTGCGTCACGTTTGAGCAAGATGGCGCCTATAGTCACCTCGAAAGCCTTATTGGAAAGCAGAAAAGTTGTTGACTTTGTTACGGTTTGGCAAATTACAACTACGATCGTGAAGTTCAGGATGAGTTTGATGTTAAATAGGAGCATTCTTCTTTATAAATTTTGATCAATTGATTGACTTTTTAGTATTGATTTCTAATACCTAATGGTAAGTAAATAATACTTAAGGATGATAAAAAGTTTTGGTGATACAATATTTTATTCAATACACTAACTTAATTAATAAAATACATACTGTTTACTAATACAACTAAGTACCTAATGGATGCAGGCCTAATCGATGTAAGTACATATATCATCAGTTAAGCCTCCCTTATAAAAAGGGAGGCTTAACGTCCTACGCACTAAGTGCTTAGGTATCCGACGATTCGTTGGTAGCTACGTATCGATTTTGCCATTGAGTGGTGTTACTTTTAATTAGCTACGTTTTCTTCTAACTATATAAAAATCCACTTATAAAGTGTAAGTAAGTGTATTATCTATTGACTATTGTATTAATTTAATTTTAGTGTTACTTGCAGTACCTACTTTTCAATAATTTTTAGAGTTCTACAATTTAAATAATAACTAGTAATTCTTCCTAAAGTTTATATAAATCTATTACAATAGGTACCCGTTGGATGTGATGTTGGTCGATGGTTAGTGGGTATTGTAAACTGGGCAAAACATACGATACTTCTGCACATTGCAGTGTTGTTCACACGTCAAGCTAGACAAATTAGACATATTTTGTACCTTATTCTTATGGCGTAGGAAATAATTATTTTAGACGTACTGCAACTGTATAGTTTTTCTTGTTGCTATGTGTACAGTGCACGATGACGCTCGACTCAAACGAGGGAATCGTTTATAATTTATGGTCGGTGTAGCAAGATTTATTTAAAGGACATAAGGACTAAGGTATTTTCAGGCAGTCTACCTTTGAGTGACTTCTTGTCTATAAAGGTAGAAAAAATACTTTGCATTAAGTTACCACTAAGTGTCTCGGTGAAGATAAAGATTTTAATTATCTACAAGAAAGCACTCTGTCATGGTTGTCTTTATTTCTTAGGATTGGTAATACATATTTACAATAATATAAGCTTCGCTTATCAGTGGACACCTATTTAATTTGTTTTATATTTACCAATCCAAAAAAAACTTGTGCCAAATTGACTAGGCTGAGGTTGTGTGTGATATTTTTTTTTAAATCAGTGCTACGCTACCCACATTATGCCATTATTAATAACATCTAAAAAATGTATAGTGTCAAACATTTATTATGAGATTTCTAATTCCAAAATTATATCGGAACTTGCAAGGTTTATATATTTAAGTCAAAAACATCTTATTTTTTACATAAAGTAGTAAAATCGAGAATTCATTAATGTTTCATTAGGAACATAAAAATCACCTGGTCTTATTCAGTTTTCTATTAAGGTGATGCAATAATAAGTAAACTTTTCGTAAGCATGTGACTACACAAACTCAGATCGCCGCGCGCCGCGCCACCGTCACAAATCCCAGAAGAAAAAACCAGCCACAGTAGAAAGACAACTTGCTGTCCTCCCATACATCAAGGGCGTGACGAGACGTCGTTCGAAACGTCGGCTAGTAATAAATAAAAAATGTATTTTCTAGATCATTCAGAAATTTATTTGGCACATTTGAGCAAAAGATAGCTATGTGTTATGTATACCTACTCATCAATGCCTTCTATTTTTATTCTGCAACCATTTTATCGATGAAGACATACAGTGCTATAACCGTGCGAAATTGCGTTGTAAGTCACAATATATCGGTAATAGCTAATTAGGTGTAATCCTATAATCGGTCAGGTTAGAAAATTACCCACGCGGGCCCTATTTGCGGTCGCTGCGATTAGGGCTATAAAACTCAGTACGATCTTGATAAGGGATGCGCGAATAGCAACGTATGTGTGTAGGTATGTGATACTGTGAAGTGTTCGTGTAATAAACATTCGTTTACAATTTATGGTCTAATTGTTGCAGATTCAGTTGTGTGTTGTATTCTGTTTTCTTACATTGTGTGTGTCGTATTCTATCAAAAATGTTAAGGTGTTTTTTTATAGCTGTATGAGCTCATTATGTAGATTTGCAAGTCTATAGCCGAGAGCCTAAGCCAATTTATTAATTAGTCCTCGATTCATTACTTTTTTAATCGGGTTAGTCTAATTATGTCTAAATAATGGGTTCATTTTATTCTCCTGTGGAAGCAATTATAGCTTTGATTTAAATTAAAAACGCTAGCAATACTTAGATCAGTGTTCAGTTCGTAGTGAAAGGTCTGTGTATAGTCCGAACTCTTAGCTGTGCTTATTTTACCAAACAGTGGCTAATGGATGTTTTATAAAGCTAAAATATGTGACAAACAATTTATCAAATATTCTCTTCTTTAACTGTTTCTTTACAGCCAATTCTAACTACATGTCTACAACAATATCAGCTGAGGATTGGGAAAATATGTCATTCAAAATACAATGACTGTCTCCGTGGTCCAGTGGATAGGGTATGCGAATTCTCTGGTCGGGAAGTTCGCAGTAGCAGCACGGGGTCTGGCAAAGCGTCCGTTAATGGCAATAGGCTCACTCCCTATAACGTGGGATCTACAAATTCACAAGATAGCGAAAACTGGGTGTCATGATGACACACACATCTGCCTACTTCTTCGAGGATACAGGCGTGAGTCTATAAAAAATCGTCATGCAGTTTCGACCCTTCCTTTATAAATGACATTTTTTCTCACCCGTAAATAGGTCAATAGAAAAGTAGATTGAAAATCAATAAGTAGGTATCAAATAAAATAGAATAGCGAACATTTTTAAACATTATTTGTTTTGTAGGAATCTAGTAAGTTACTAGAGAACGCCAGCAGCTACGCCTGCATTCTTTTTTAAATTTACCCGTTTTGGCCGATCCCGTAGGAATTTCGGGAAATCCCTTCTTAGTGCACCCCTACGGTCCCCAAGGAACATATATGCTAAATTTCAGCTTCCTGCGCCCAAAAGTTTCGGCTGTAGTGTGTCTGTCAGTCAGTCAGTAACGCAAGGATTTTATATATTAAGATATTTGAAGTTACTAACTGTTTTATTATTCTTTTGACAAGACGTATGTAAGTAACTTTTACAACTACCAGAAATATACAATCCCACTGCTTTGTGAATTGAATCAGGATAAATTTGTTGCTATTGTAGGTACTCTTGCTCTGTATATCCCCTCAGGATTCATCAATTTTATAATATCGATGGCGCAGAAATCATCAATGATTCGTAAAAATGTATTTTATTTGTATTCTGTAATATTATCGCATGAAAGAGAAAATACCAGCCTTATCATAGTTTACTGTCATCATCATCATCATCAGCCTTTAACAGTCCACTGCTGTACTAGGCCTCTCTTTTGAAAGGAAGAATTGGCCTACTATACCACGCTGGCCAAACGGGACTAGTTTACTGTAACTTTTTTTAATTTAGTAATATTCCTACTTGTTTACCATATGTTCAATTTAATATTATTAATGATCGTGCAAGTACCGACCTCTAAATTGCCTGACATTGGTTGAAGTTCTAAACCGTAGATCTCATGTCCCTTTTATTTGAGGAGTTCATACGACAGAGCTTGTGGGAGTATTCTGTCAAAAATATTGTTCAGAGAAGGCTCAACTCGGGCTCTACGGTGAAAATCTCAAATGGGACTGGGATAACGCTATTAATCATGTGTGTGCATATTGTGGCGAGAGTGCTCATGCTTACTTAGCATCCTTCTATTTGACCTATTACGAGATCGAAAATCCGTGTGGTGATGGATTAAGAATACGGATTGTCACCACCCCATATCATCCCAAGGGTTTCGTAAGAGCCGACAGAGGGAGCATATTATGCAGACAACAGCACTGTAATCTCTTACAGTGCTGTTCTCTTACAAACAGGCAAACTTGATACAAACCCTATACCAACCCGTTTGGCCAGCGTGGTATAGTAGGCCAATTCCTCCTTTCAAAGGAGATGCCTAGTCCAGCAGTGGACTGTTAAAGGCTGATGATGAAGAGATTGAAAAAAGGTAGCAAGAGCAACAATCGACTGATAGAACTTTGCTTTTGCAGTTGGAGTATTTAAGAACAGTTAACATACTGCATGTTAAAAGGGAATGAAAACAACTAGCATAAAAATCTCAAATATTGTTTATGTCCCCATATATAAAGTATTACTTACACTGACATGCCAAAGCACTACGCAGTTGGTAACTATCGTAGAGTTTATTTCGTCCGTGTAACATTTCAGACAGTTTTCGTCCGAGTTGAGAATTTTTAGCTAACTACAGCTAAATTCCGCATGCTTTTTGTCTAACTTTCAGACTATTCGTTATACCACAGAGACGTCAAACTGGTCTGCGAAATTTAGCTTCATTATCGTATAATGCATATTCAGAAAGTTTCTGGTCGCAGTAATGCAGCTTTGTTAATGCAAGCTTTTAATAAAGTAGCTGGGTGATATGAACTTGTCTTTAGCAATGGCTGTCTCGAAATAAAGTAACATCGGGACATAAGATAGTGTTGCTAAATAAATTTTGCCTGCACGGTTGGCGTAGTGGTTTAAGCGGTCGTCTTGCCGCTTGACACTGCGTGAACACAACGCTTTGTGTGATTCATAAATTGTTGTTTCGAGTCTGGGTGTTCATTGTGTCCGTTAGTTGTATGTTTGTAAAGTCCCCCGCGACATAGGATTTAGTCCTAGTGCGGGAGTTGTCTTTAAAAAAAATTGTTCCATTGATAAAAGCGAGGATATGAGATTGCTTGGTGAACATTTATATTGTTTTGTTTGGTTTTCGTGTGAGTGTGTGGCCAACTCTAGTATCGAAGTTTTCAGGTCGCCCGAAGGCCTTCGACGTGGCCTAACGACTCTTATCCTAAGACAAGAACCGGGACCGAAAGCTTTACGTGCCCTCCGAAGCACGGTAGCGCTCAGATGTAAATGCCACACGCGGTCACCCATCCGAGTGGCGACCTGTGCCAGCGTTGCTTAACTTTATCGATCTGTTACGAACGAGAAGCCAAGTCTCGCTATGAGCGCTGATGTATTTTTGATGTATTTATGATATAAACAACAAACAAACAAACCCTCTGCATGGCAGTCTGTTGGTATATCCACTCGGCTATCGCCGCCTTGTTTATTGTTTGCTTTATTTTAAACCTCCTGAACCATTCAGGAGGTTTAAAATAAAGCAATATCGATGAGTCATATTTAATTTTATTTAATTTAATGATCACAGAAAGTTATTTCAAATAATACAATTGGACAGGTATAGCTCCTACCAGCCCACTTTCAAGAAATTCGTTTAAAAAGTATCTTAAACATAATAATTAGGTAATTAACCAGGGTAACGTCGAACAGTATTTTCTGATATTCGTTCACTGCATTTAAATATTTTAATGTACCTATTCAAAATACATTAATCTTTCTCTATTTAAAAATAGGTACAAAACATTCTTACTCACATAAAAATATTAGTGTTGTGCACTATCGTAACGTTAAACATAAATCGACAATACATATTCATTCCAAGTATGTAGTACGTTTCGTTGTACAAATATCTGTAATGTCAGTGGGACGTACAAAACAAAGTGCTACAATTAAGTCGCGACTCGCTCCGGTGGAGTTCAACAGTTTTTCCCTCGTAATTCTATTACATTATTAACTTACACCGTGTTAAGGAAATAGGGACGGGAAAGTTTATCTTATCGATGGAGAAAGGGGAGATTAACGATGGTGGCGTATCGATAGAACGACTTGTGTTGATATTTAATGAGATATTTTTAACAGCGTATCAAAAATGTTATGTAACACACTAAAGTGAGTTACGCAAAAAAACTTTATTATTTCACTAAAATACTGACTTGCACACTAAAATACTATTTTTACACGAAATATGATGATCTTTTTACAAAATATCATTTGATATGAAAAGTTTCGTCCGCTCGGGAAACTTATCCACTCAGAAAACTTAATAGGTTATGTTAGGTTCCCTTGTGACCCTGCTCCCAAAAATAGGAGCCCTGCGAAGCAGGGCTCCGTCAACTTAGCTTAGTGGTGCAATTAGTATTTTTGGTGGAAAATTAGTATTTTTGACTAACAGTTAAATACAACCCATATTTAATTTACCTTATTTTATATTGATTTTTAGTACTAGCTCTTTATTTCGCTTACTCTTCTAATTCAAGACCGTAAAACCACCATATATAGACTAGATAATCATTTAGGATTCAAATGTATCGATGTTGTTTTACTTTTACCACTCTTTTTCGTTTCAATGAAGAATGAAGATTTTCACATTAAAAACTAAGAAACTCAAACTTTGAAATACAATTTGTAGCTAGGAAAAGGTTTTGCTCAAGGTAGAATTCGATCCATGCCATGTAACACACACAGCAATGGCGATATGAGCGCTTAAATTTATACAATACGCCATTCATGCTCACGAAGTTTGACTGCGTGAAATTAAACTCCAGTACACAGTAACCATCTTTTTAGTGTGTCATAACTTTTGTGATTTGTTTGACTAAGAAGAATTAGGTTAAGATCTGCTTAGTTAATTAGATCTTAGTTTTAACCTATCTTGTCAATCTGACATCTCGGTAACCAGATACTTACCCTCATATACTGTATACTAAGTATTTAATATTACCTACTTACAGTGTACAAAGGCACCAAACGTACTGTGTCGTGAAGTGAAATACGTTCATTCTTATGCCTCAACTTTTACAAAAAATATTTCCAATACTTACAGTTCATTTAATCGACATCGACATCCACCTGCTGAAGCACATCACTAAAAAGTATACAGCGGTCTCCGTCTCGCCGCTCTCACAAAGATCGCTAGCTGAAAACTTTTAATACTTTAACTTGACTTTCACTCAATTTCGCTTAACGCCTTCGTTGACACGCTTCAAAGCTTTTTATATAGCTTTATAACTGTTTTACTAGGCATAATGGCAAAAACTTGGACCTGAAAGTTCCAAGTTCAAGATTTGAGCGGCCTTTATGGGATTTCTTGATAAATATTTTGTAACTTGGTTTGTTTAGTGTGATTTTATTATCATACGTTTACTTTGTGGAGGTAAAATGCATGTTCTTACTTGTTTGTCGGTTACGTAGTAAATACCTTGTCTGAAATAAATTTGTAAGCGAAGTCAGAGCTTAGTTACGAAATCTGTTTCTTTTTGTGTAAGGTTAAAGACAATTAAGCACTACGCATAAATTATGAATGCTCATTAAACTTAACCTTCAGTTCAATGTCCGTGTTAGAGGAAGCTTAAAACAAATAAGTGCATTATATTATTACCTAGTACAGATATTATTATATTGGTATAAATATACGGGACAATTGAAAAGAAGATGGAACCTTTCGTAAACCGTTTAAGATAACTCAGTACCCAAACTTTCACTTTATTTTAATTAATATGCAAATTTACATTAATATGAAATGCACTGACTTAATTTTAATTGATTATTGCTTTCCAGCAATGTAAATACCATGCAAAATTTGACTGCACGGATGGTGTAGCGGCCAGCGGGTGGAGGAGCCGTTTCGGTTTATGCGTAGCGCTGAATGCTGTAGCTTCAAACCCACACGAGACAACAACACTTTATGTGATCCATAAATTGTTTTATCAAATCTTGGCAATCTTTATATATATGATAATGAAATCTTTGCGAAGCAATGTGGCCAGGCGCACATTATAAAAACTTAAAGAAATTTCATAAGAAAGAAGCTCAAGGTTTAAAAACTTACATTTTACCCCGCCCGAAGGCTTGAGTGACAAACAAAACATTTTGTGATGAACCTTTTAATAGGGCAACGTAGGCGGGATATTTTCTCAAATAAATATACGACCTGGTTGTGCTAAATAAATTATCGTGAAGTTATACTTAAAATTGGAAATCGCGTGATCATAGTCCGGTATTTGAAAATGTTAACATACAATTTTTTTCTATTGACAAACATAAATCTCCCTTTCAAACTTTTACAAGTTTGTTTGAAAGGAAAAAAGGCTTCCAAAAACCTGAACTGTTTCCATCGAAACCAAACCAAATAAAATACAAAAATAGATGGACCCAAAAAATTGCAAAAGGAGAAACAAAATAAAACCCCATCACGACACGACAAATTGATGTCATCTATCCCTCTCTCGCTAACAGTCGCTACATATCACTCGACGCACGTCCTCGGCATTTTTCCTCTATATATTATTAATACATAAGTACAATCCGATGCACCGTTCCCCCTTTCGCGTGATGTATCGCTCTGTCCTTTTCTATATTGTTGGGTCTAGTTTTCCCAAGCGACCGAACCCCGAGGGTAAAACTCCCTAGGGTCGGTATTGACTCTACTATGGAAGGAAAGTTATCTGTACACCTATTGTCGACCACCCCCTCTGTCCCCATCCCAGGCTTCGGCCCACTACACCCTCGACTTTCTTATGCGTTTTACGTTTTATTTTTGAGAATGTTCTAGGCTTTAATTCGCGTTGTTTTATGTTCTATATGCCGCATTGGTTGAACTATTTTTTAAATAAAGTATAGTAGTGCTACAAGTTTGAGATACCTACTTTATAACGCAGTTATACATATTTTAACAATTATGAGAACTTTTACAAATATAAATCAGTTTCTAAATAAACTTGACCTTGGTTATAAATCACAATGACACAAAAAAAGAAAATCAATATAGATCTGATTTTCTCTAGTTTCGACATTCTCAATTTAGTACTAGGCAAGTCATCATAAATTACAATTTGAATACGATTACGTCGTTCAAGCACATAAAATAGAGAGAAGAAAATTTGTTTCGAAGACGTTGTGAAAGTTTGAACATAATCATAATGTTCAGTACCTTTTACAAGTCCACCTGTGTTAATGAAGAAGACATTATTTTATTTTTTAAAATACAAGCGATGGGGCCTGGTGGGATGGTAAGAACAGCTTAGCTGTATAAAATCTGCGATTTAAGACACTTGTTCTTAAGAGTTATTATAAACTTATTCAATTAAGAAACCCATATGATGTTAGTAGACATCAAATAAATACGATGTTGCCAAATTAATTACTGCTTATAAACCTGAAGCTTTCAACAGGAAAGATTTCAGGCCGTATCATGTACGAGTATATGTGTTTATAAACTGTATTAGTGTGTCGAGAGTTTCGCGAATATAAAATAACAGACACAAGTCTAAGACACCTGTCGATCGTAAGAAAACAATGTCATGTGTGTAATCCGCAACACAAGCCTTCTTGCAAGGTGACCAGCTTATCTAATATATCATCTATACACTCATTCTTATCCGGTTTATTACGAAAAATAATCGAAACTACATTCCATAAAGCCAATTTCTATTAGTAATACCAGTCCCACTTAACATAATATAAGGCTAGGTGCACACCGGACTCTAATTTGGTAATGCTTGATGTCGGCACGCGACCTACACGTGGTGCGACCGCCACGCGACAGATTGACGCGACTAGTCAATTTGTTCACTTAACTTGTTTATCGTAAGGGCCAGACAAATATGCGCAAGAATAAAAATGTTACTCCCGCCCTCTTGTAATGCGACACTCAATCACATTTTCATATATGAATTGCAATTGGTTCAACTTACGTAGTGGTAGTGACTGTGTGTAAGAAATAAAACAAAATATTCAAACTGTTTGGTGAAATGTTTTCTTCAAATTATAAGCATTAAAGTGATAAATTAGGTACAAATAGTCTTCCCTATTTGCTAGCTAAATTGCTGTCAATTACAATCAAAATATATAAGAAAATTAGAAATTAATTGTAAATTTCTACATAGCTCTATCAGGTGAACATTTACAAACCTGTAATGTGACTTCAAGACTCTATGTGAGGACAGTGCGCTCTCAGAGTGGTCAAGCTTCATTATGATTTCAATATTTTCAACCAAAACATTTGAGTTCAGCATACAATAATATTAGATTACAATCACAATGAAAATACAAACCTTCCACGTATTGCTCCAAATAAGTTCATCTTCACACCGATATGGAATGACATCCGGACGGCGCGTGCGACGCGACTGCGACACGTGTGCCACACACGGCGACAAACGAGACCGACTAAACGCTCATCGGAATTATTGTTGTGTAATCTACTTAGACAAATTTGAATCGGGTGCGCGAGCTGCCTAATGTAATGTCATGTTGCACTTTATTTTTTTATCGGAGTGTAAAATCGAGCTTGAAAACTTAAGAGGTATTTTTTTTATTACTGTAAACTATGAAGTCTTTTGTTCTTGGTAATTCAATTTACAATAAGTAAAACAAATTAAGTTTTATAATTTTCTTGTAATCTTTTCGTCGCTGGAATTCTAATCTGAATTTTTTTAATATCATCAAAATAACTAATAATTATTCAAATTTTACCCAAACGTTGTACTCATATTTTAATTTAGAGACCCATTAAGTGCAACACCCTTCAAATTAGATCACCATAATTAATTCGAGCGCAAAAACTTGCCCGAACACTTTCTATTTTAATGCTAATTCGGCAGTAATACGATATCCATTCTTTAGTACAATTAGGAACAACGATAAACCCATGCATTATCTAGTCAATACAACAATGGAATATTACCCTTACAAAAATTGTTAGTATAATATTTCAAGAGGGTGCAAAAGGTACCATGTGTGAAGTCACAATGACTCAAAACTGTTTTGTTTGGCACATGTGATATGATAGATGAGTTATGTCCAGTGTATGGGCTTGTTAAGCAAAATACTCATCAGTCATAGAATATAAAAACATCTTTATATTATCTGCGTCGTTGGTCTAGTATTGTTGTGATAGTAGCGTACGGTGTTTGACAGATTCCTTTACTAAAGAAATCGTAATTAAACTGTATGGTATTCAGAATGATATACTTCAATGTGTATAAAATTTTAACGACATGACGATAGTACGTTTTCCTTTAGGTATTTTTTATGAGAGCTTAGAGTAAACCGAATTCAAGCTTACAGCAATAGTATCGCCGGAAGTTCTTTTGTAAATCTTCGTGATGCATACAAAATAGTTGTGTGTATGTATGTCCTCAACATACTTACTTTGTGTACTTAAACTTCGCTTAAAGTCATCGAAAACATCCCAAGTTAGGTACGTCCAAAATATGCATCTTAATACTCAGGACCCGCTTTCTAGCCTACCTAGACTTTGGAGAATATTTGCTATATTACGGATCGTCTGCCGTCTGACTTTCGTGACCCAACGTGATATCTATTTATATAAAATCTCTTTAGAATGTGTCATGGTGATGAATAAAAACACACAAATTTAAGTATTTACGTAATTTAATCTCGTATTTCGTGATAATTTGTTTCATGAACGATTACAATTTACAATGTCTTATGTGATACAGTTGTGTTAAATAATATTACATAACTACATAATATATTCACGGTGGATACCTCACAAAATACAATTCGTTTTGCGCGAATCTAAGCAATGTGTACCAGAGATACTTTTATTTTTTTCGTATACATTCATTTCGGCATCAGATTTTCTTTCGTTGTACATTTATGTATATCCCAATCTTCATATTCACTGGATATGTATTTTTTCGAGATATGATCGATTCAGATAAAATATTTCGATGTCCGAAATCGTAATTTCGTAACCTAAGCGCGAAAAATAATGAACGCTACACGAATTAAGAATCAAGAAATTTACACTTTTACGTTTTACATTAAAATTTACAACGTTACTTACAATAAATATATCACAGATTGTACAAGAACAAAACCGACACACATTTACGATAAACGAAAACAAAAATCACTTTTTACATGATATTTCAAAATCGTCCTGAGCAGTTTTACGTTAGCCTCAAATGTATATAAAATCTACACTACATCCAATCTAGCAACCGAACTATTGAAGTTATTTATTTATCTATTTATTTACAGAAACATTACATTTATATTTACAATGATCCCCGCAGGTCCCTTAAACGTCCTGGATTTCGATTATTACAATTATAAAAAACAAGTGGCGATTTACATTAGAATTGAAAACTATTAAAAGACATTTGTTTTCAATGGTGTTGTCAACAAAACCCTATCACGAGGAAAATAACACTAAGTACAATAAACCATTTCGAATAACAGGTTTCATCAACACAATATAAAATGACGAATACAATTTTGATATATATTATTATATCTGTCAGTTTGTGAACTAACCGGTAACACTTATACTCCACAATGTGGGCTACTTGGATGCGAGCGGTGCCGTTTGCGCGTACTGCTGAGCGCTGCACGTTGGTAAAGAGAATGGGTTCACGCTGAAAGGAGATGAGACCAGACCGCCCATTCCTGAGGACAAAGAAACGGAATGTTACGATTGTGTATAAATATTTTATTTAGATGTAAATTACTGTTAGATTTTCGAATCGAAGTAGTAAAACCATCAACCAATATTTAGAAATTTCTCTTTCAAAGCAATCACCTTTTGGGACAAAGTGCAGTTATATGAATTTATTCACAATTATGTCTAAACGTTTTGCTTACGGGTGTGTGTTTAACAGGGTTGGCAAAGCATGCACGCAAATCACATAGAACGCAACAGAAAAGCGAAACACAAGGCAAGAAATAAAGAAACAAAACTACTAACATTGGACGGCGAGATGCTGCCAATTCTGATGATTTTCATTGGGACTTTGCCTCACAACGGCAAAGGCGCTTCTCAGCTTAGCCTCTTTACTGTGTGGCCCTTTCATATCGTTGCCGGTGCATTTTGTATGAATGTTTACCGGATAGTTGGCCATGCTTTTAGAGCCATTTCTTTCACTGTAATGTCCGCTATCTTTCGTATTATACGCGTTATAGTGACGGTCAGATGATAAGTGTCCATTCATGTTGGCCGGGTGGTAGGGTCCTAGAGACGTCACTGGGCGGGATAAAGAGAACAGGGGTTAACACAAAGCGACGAAAAACAAACAGCAGCCGTGCGAAGAAAGCGTTGGAAATGTGAACTTAAATCTTGTTTGTATTATTTACTTTATATGAGGCTTACTATTTTAAAGTGCTAAAATTACTATTTTAACGTGCTCAACATATTATTTTCTCAGCCAGTACAAGGCTGTATTTAATTAACAAAACTCAATAACTTACATTACTTACGAAAATAATACGTATCGCATTTTATTTGTTGTCATAATATTCAGGGACGATTTTTCAAACAGTTCTAAGCTTGAACCGACCAAGAACAAGTACTTTTTAAAATATTTTACTTAATATATTGAGCAGATTTTCATTCCTTATTATTGAAAAACCGACCCTTATAAAACACTATGATGTAAGAAATAACTGCAATTTCATATAATCCGGGTGCTCGGTAGTGCAAACAGCCAAGTTCTTAGTACGAAGAAATAAATTTGAAGTAATTTATTTTGTTTTACAAAAAAGAAAAAAAAATATATATATATATATATATATATATATATATATATATATATATATATATATATATATATATATATATATATATATATTAGAACAGTTTATTTACTTTGGTGATACATGTAACACAAATTGAAGATAACTTATTTTGCGGATAGTAAATATTACTTCTAGAACAGACAACATAATACTTTATTAGTACTTATAGTTTATGAGTTAGTGGCATCGTACATTTCTAATTTTCAGAGGAGTTACAATATGTAAAGTCTTTTAAAAATCACCATAGATTCACCAAATATTGACAAAAGTAAGATCAATACATTTAACAAAACTGATGGGACTGGGTAACTAATAATCGACTGGTTTCATTAGAAAACAGAATGATTGACGAAGACTTTTTTCTTTAATAAGCCTTGAAAACTATCTCAAAGCATCAGCAATACTCACGTGAAGTAGTATTGTATAGCGATGTCGCAGGTGTCCACTTAAAAAAACCGATGGCGTTTTCTAATTACACCAATTGTTTTTATTAGAAAATCGAGACTGATGAAGTTCTGCCCATTCAGATAAAGAAAGTGATTAGAAATGGTTCCATTATGCCGCTACCGTCAGCAACTCAGCATAATACTTACGTGAAAACGCACTAACGATTATTTAACCGCAATCTTCAAAGTTAATAGTTCATAAATTTGATTAAGTATAATTATTATTTCATTCTAATCCCATTCTTTATCAGAACGGGATCCATAGTAAAAAAAGAATGGTAGGTTAGCTAAGGCCGATCGGCGAGTTAATTGCGTAATTTTGCATCCTCAGACGCGCGGCGCATCCCGTACTGAGGCCACGGCGGGCCGCGCCGGGCCTCGCTCGTCTATGAGATTGTGTGCGTGAAAAGTCCGTGCGTACACGGCGCCAGCGATTCACGCGTACATTCAAACCGGCGGCGGCCGATTTGTATGAAACTATCCTACTATTCTGTTTGTACTATGGTATATCTAAGCATTATACTCACGTGAAGTAGTATTGAAGAGTGAAGTGGGCGGTGCGGGGTAGTGCTGCGGGTGCGGGTAGGCTGCGGGCGCGGCGTGCGGCGTGGACGCGGCGCTGCAGTAGCGCGGCGACACCGAGCCGCCGCCGCCCGCGCCGCGCGCGAACTCCTCTAAAAGAAAAAGCCTGGGTAATAACATAGCGAGTTAGGTTTGTTGTGCTCACAACTACACTAACGGGAATACGAGATACCAAGTGGCGCTTTATAGAGGCATGATTTGAAAAAAATAAGTTGTATAGTAAGATCAGTCTCCAAGTGATTATATGAAGACAGAATTTGAAAAAAAAGAAAGTTTTATTAATAGTAAGATTGGTCCCCAAGTGACTGTATGAAGGCGGAATTTGAAAGGTATCATTCTATAGTAATAATGTTCTGTTACGACATTCTTGGGTACCTAACCAACAATTAATAAGGGATTGTGGCAAAGCATGTTAACGCGCTTCGAGTGACTTTGCCGCTACAGGACTTTAAGGATACCGTGGTGATTAAGTATGAAGGCCCCATATGACTATCAGTTACATCTAACACACCTGTCCCAAATTTGAACCATGCAAGTGATAGAGCAGACAGATTAGATTAGTATTTCCATGGCGAGCATTCGAACGCATAAATGGCTATGAAAAATGATATAGCCTAGCTTGGCTGGTCATAGTCTCTCCCCATATAGCAATAGTAAAAGTGAATCTAAGCATACAACATCATGTAACACTTTGCGAACTTGGCTGGTATACTACTGTGTTCTTTGTCAAATGCTGAAAATAATTCTACATATTTGAGTAAATTGCGTTGACTTCAACCGATTTGAAAATTACATATTCTTTCACTCTGAAAATATTAGCTGAAAGGAGGAGGCCTATGTCCAGCATATACTTTTCTACGCTGAGATGAGATGCATATTTATATAGAACTAGCTGACCCGGCGAAATTCATAGCGCTATATACCTATTTTTTTGTCATACTAACTTCCTCCTTACAAACACAAAAATGAGAGATTTATTGAATTTGGTGCAGTCGTTTAGAAGTTATGCGCGTACAAACATTATTACATTATTTATTTAAATAGATATAAAGTCAAACCCACCTTCAGTCCACTGCGAGGCCGCAGTGTCCTGCACACTGACCGCCAACTGCCCAGTATACGAGTTGAAGGGCATACTGGCGGGCGGCGAGCGAGGCGCGCCAAGACCGAGCTGGTTGTTCCGAGGCATCGAGTATAATGCCTCCGCCAAGTCTGCCGCGCGTTTTAGTATTATCTCCTGTTTGATCGAAAAAAATAGATGCTATATAATTCTACAATACATACATACATATATAGAGAGGTAGATTGCTACACCCACTTTTCGCCAGATTTATTTTAGTCCCACGTAATAGGGGGCGAGTCTATTGCCGTACCGGGCACATTACCAAACTCTGAGCTGCTACTGAGAATTTCCTAACGGAAAAAACCCAATAACACTTTGCCCGACCCGGGGATCGAACCCGAGACCCACGCGGACATTTGTGCCGCTAGACCAACGAGGCAGTTCAATTCTACAATAGGTTTTCGAAATACTTTTAAACTTTCGTGACTTGTACATATAGTAATATTTATATAACAGGTCTATGTCATGTCAACGGTCATATGGAAATATAAGGTATTTTACCTGTATTTTCATATGATTACGCGACAAAGATACATACATAACTATTACTAGGTTTCCGAAATACATGATTTGTAGATCAGTAAATTCTTTACCGCCGTCATCGAGCGATACTCGGCATGTTAAAAGGACAGTAAACGAGACACAATTTTATTGAAGTTTTATTTTGTCATGATGCATGTAGGTGTTTATTGCACTTCAAAGTGTTGAGATAAATAATAACATATTAGTAACTAACAAAACAGTTTGTTTATTTCATAATCTAGTGGCTATATGTATATTTATAATGGGGTTATATGTATATTTATTCATGAAGGTATTGTTGAGTTTGGCTGTTATTAGCATGTTTAATTTAATAAAGGTACATTTTTTACTGACACTACCCATTGACTCAACGTTTACTTATAGTGCTAAGAAGATATGCTGGTAATCTTTGGATATTTTATAGACGCAATCAGCATAGGTAGTTTTCAATTGAACCATCGCAATGAAGCCAACTAACCTATACATACGGATATTAAGTTCAACACCCAGCACACATTTCAAATCATCTAAAACAAACTTTCTTGAAAATACGCCCTAGCCCCTAACCAACTCCATGCAGCACCTTAATACAAAACTCCGCATAACACTAAGCCACTAAATTCGGCGCATATAAAAAGAGATAAAATAACGATAAGGCGGAACAAAAACGTACCTTGGGCAATTTTTCCGGGTCCCCGGGATGTCTCGGTATAAGTTTCTGTAGCCTCTGAAAGCCATAATCTATCGTTGGTTCGTTCAAGGCTGCTATGCGAACAAGAGAAAAACAAAATCAATCATTAGTTGGCTCACTAACAAATGAAAGCCTAATTGATGGATTGTATAAGATTTGGCGAGTTCCCTAATTACTGATTATTTTCTGGGCCTGATTTGGAACGTAAATAACGAGCCTTGTTATTTTGTGTACAAAGTTGATAAGTATTAGTGATAGATAGCCTGTTTACCTACTTTAAGATCGGTACTCTTAAAAATGTTGTTTACAATTGTTTAATTTTTACATGAAATGCGTAATTGTGAAAGAGTTTTGTGTGAAATATTATTTATTTTTTGTTGTGATACTAAGGTTTCGCCAAAACAGGTGATTTTATGATGAAAAGGACAATAAAAATAGTATTATTTACACAACATGTTCACGTAATAAACGAGAAATTAGCAAAGAAAATATTGTACTTTCTGGATGTACTTTTAATTTGGGCGCCCTCACATTTGGCGACAGCGTTCCTCGAGAGTACACCCAGCGTGCGCTTAGTAGTACAAAGTGAACGCCGGGCGCATGCCGAACGGACGCCTGAGCGTAAGCTCGAGGAACGCTCATGACCAATGTGATATGCGAACGGAAAACCACAAAAGTAAATGCTTATTACAAAAATATTCCACTTGAGGGCTCTCTTGGCGTTTAAGGCTCTCAGTAGAGCCAGGCAGCCAAGGAACTATGCTGACAATAAATAATAAGCTATAGGTAAGTACGTATACTAAGCCAGAGAAATACTCTGGCCACAACTTATGCTATGTGTATGTATATATGTATACTCACAAACATAAACGAATCTGCCAGGCGCACCCTTACAGAACTGCTTGCTCTTGTACGAGAGCGTGACTTCCACCACCCCCGGTATGTGTCTCGGTGGCGTCTGCACTCTTATCGCGTGCGATGTTATTAGCTAGGAAACGTAATTACTTGTTAGTATAGAGGTGACATATGGAAGGGAAAAGCATGATTACGTATTTGAATATGAGTATGTTTGGTTGTTTATTAAACAGATACAGAACAGAAGTCAAAGTCATTTATTTAAATAGCTTTCGATGTAACAGTTATGATCATCAGATTTAGAGATTAATTACTTACACATTTTAGTGCTAGGAGGAATACGTACGAATAAAATACGCAACAATAATAGTAAAATACGAACTTCGTAATCAAAAACGCACTATTGTTAACCTCGCGGGAATGAAGTATCTCGAACAAACTATCTCTACATTTAAAAGACAATGCAATAGTTTGATTCGTTTTCTACAAGAGAAGTTGGAATCAACATTTTAATGATTTTCTTGAGTCAACTGTACTTAGACTTATTATTGAAAATTAATAATTATGCACTCTTTGAAACCAGGAACATTAGTATACATTGTTCCAAATATTAAAAATTTTCAAAACACCTTTGAATTTTCATCACTATGAAGTATAAGATCTTAAACACCATGCATCACACAAAATGTAGATTATCTTTTGACGTTTATAAGACAAGTGTAATTCTACCTAAATAAATAAATGACTCCGAATTCAATTTCAATTCACAAATTCACTCGAACACTCACCTCACTCCAAACGAGCATGGTCCCAAACACAACCTGCAGTCCATCGAAGAAGTTGTCCCCTACTATGATGACGGTTGACCCGCCAGACGTCCAGCCTTCGCTCGGCGATATCGCCTTGATACACGGCGTTGCTACGGGCAACGGGGGATACAGACCTGCTGTGGGAAAACACGGTTCTTAGTGCGCTGTTTCAAGCTAGTAACTTGGTGAGGAGGGAAAGAGAAACGTGGCTATCGACAGCTAGTAGCCTGAGATATCGTATGTCTAAGTTTCTGGGCTTATTTCGATTGTATAGTTGCGTAAATATAAGTTTTATAGAACATTTTTTGTCATATAAAATAACAGTATTTAACTGCTTGCATAAAAAAGTATTCACGATACATTTTATAATAGATTTCTCTCAGTGTGTGTTTGCTACGGTTAATCACCAAAACTAGTAAGCGTTTTTCAATTGTCTGACTGGTAGGAACCTAAAGTTATACGGGCAATCTGCTACATCTCATCATCATCATCCTCTTAGCGTTATCCCAGTATCAATCTGGGGTCCGCTTACTAGTCCAACCGGATTTGGCTGAATAATAGCTTTTCCGCGGAGAGACTGCCTGTCTGACCTCCGCAACCCGAAGGGATAGCGATATTCCATGGTTTAGACTAGTGTCAGTCTAAACCATGGGAATCTACTATATCTATTTTTTTAATATATTAAAGTATAATGCAAGAAATATACATCTAATAGTAGATATTCATGCAGACACGTTTACCAGACTACTTATAGTGCCATGACGAGATACACTTTTTCATATTTTCTTTTGCACATATTGTGGACGACCGTGCTATGCAGTTTCAATATATGTTCTTCGGAGGATCTCGAGATTTGCTGACTAACAGTGGATATTTAGTTTGTTAAGATGTTGAAGCTGAAACTTCTTACATTAAATTAAGAATCATGATCTGTTTCTTTTGCAAGTTACTAACGACAAAGCTTAAAATAGTTCCCCAAACTTTCATATAAATAGCATTCGGGGTCGTAAATGGCATCTTGGAATCCCGCAAAAGTAAGGGCTGAATAGTAACAACAAGTTTAAAGTTGAACGCCAAACCAATGAAACTCGTTCCGTCCTTCTTGAACGTTCACTTGAGTCCATGCTAGAAAAAGGACAATTCCACGTCGTAAAAGTCACGGTGGAACTTTCATCGAAACATGACGTAACAGTATTGGTACCGATAATTGAAAATGAATTTTAACGGTAAGTAATAAAGTTGGTTATGGAATACAGTTTCACGGTCGCTATGACATTGTCAACTGCTGAGAGTGCAAGGTTGAGGGGGGATACGCGCCAAGCAAGGGGGAAACTGAAATCTTGCGAACAACGTTGTAATAAAGACGGGAGAAAGTGAATTTAAGGGGACGAAAGGCGATTACTTCGGTGGTTCTTTTTTAATTTCACTAATATTATATTCTCCCTATTTAAAAATGTTTTAATATTCCGCGTAAAAGGTCTCGGTTGATGTATTTAATTTATACTTTGTAAGCCCTCGCGAAATCAATCAAATCAAAGTCAGCTTAGGCGCTAGACGTTTTATACCTGTAGGTATAAGAGTTCTGAAAAACACTTAGTCTCCTTCTAATACAACAGATATTGGAAGGCGATTTACTGTATTCCAGTACTCTTTTACAAATCTTTGCCACTAGTTTTGTCTGCAACGTTGTCCGCGTGGATGTGTAAAAACACGCATACTATACTTCTGTTTATAAAAACTTTGTACTTTTAAAATACTCTAGGAGGAACAATTTTGGTCAGCCATCCCTAACAGGGTGTCTACAGTGCCAGAAATCCATGAAAAATGTTCTAGTTTCTATTTCACGTAGTTTGTAGCGCTATATATTAGTCTGAGTGAACAATTTTGTTAGAGCTCTCTAAAGTATGACTGAGCCTGACAGTGGAAGATCCTGTTATATCTACGTTCTTACTTATTTGGGTCTTATAACACTTTTACAATCAGAATATAATCTAGATTTACAACTACTACTATTCTTTTTTAACTGCAAAAACCCTAGTTTTTTTGCAACAAATCATTATTTCACGTTTAAAGCCGATGTATATTTAGTAATGTAAAATAGTTGTTTATTATATCATTCATGTGGTGACACAACCTCTTTTCATTGTTTTTTTTATAGTAAGAATGTGTATGTTAAGTAGCTTATGACGTGAGCTTAAAATATTTACCGTGAAAACAAGGAAAGAGACACCGCAACCTTTTGCAGATAGCGGAAAAATATATCGGGTGTTGTTTTCAAATGTTATAAGTTATTAGATTTGTACGCAATAGTTTACTATTGCTTTCTTAGAACAAAATATCGATTAATATACTTGAAAATAAATATAAATATAGAATAACGTTCAAAAGAAGCAGCCGAAGTTTACGAGACTCCATCGCACCGTAGTCTCGGTTACACACCGTTTAGCCCCTTTCAAACTTTCATGTTACCCTAACATCTAGTAATAAGGTTAATCTATATTAAACTTACTATGGCAATTATAACTATCCTCAGGTATTTTGTTATAATTATAACAAAAACATTACATATTTTTTATACAAATCTAATTTACAAAATAACCAAGATTTCGTAGACGTCCACAAACTTCAGTAAGGTCTGTGGTGTGGTCTTGATACATTTGGTTATTAAAATGCGTCAAATTGGTTAACATTATAAATATGAATCACACATTTCACAAAATACAAGTATATCATGAGCAAAAATAGTACAATATCATTTCAAAACGCATGTTCCAAGTTTTGTACGAAGCATAATTCCTCAGTAAATTATCCCTATTCGCTTCATGCTCGCTTCAACACCCCCCACCCACCCGAAACACCCGAGCGAAGTTCTTTGCGAAATGTCTACAGTGATTCCTTGAATACAAACGACATCTTAAAACGCTGTATTATGAGTTTTACACATTTATCGTCAATTGACTGTTGAATTTTACTCGTACTTACGTGGGTGTTAAAACAAAAGATTCAATCATAAATATCTGAAACTACAGTAAATTAGACTGGAAATTAAAAAATAACATAAATAATGAGTTTCATGTCAAAGTCGATTTTACTGTAAAATTTTATTCTACCGTTATAATTATTATTCAACTTTTCAAATACAAAAAGACATTTCTATTTAAGGACATTACAATCTTTATATCCGTAAATCTCTTACTACGGTTTTTTAAGTTTTGCTTTAAGAATAACTATACAAAAACTTATAACAGGCATTTTTATTTGTAATGTTATTATGCAATTGGAAAACGAAATATCACCTACGATACAAACTCTAGTTAGTTACTTCAACTTTCGTGCGAAGCACTCTTACTGAAATTGCTATTATGCTCAGTACTGACACACGGTTTTATCTACTCGATAGTTTTACTCGAAAACGAGTAAAAATCAACGTGTGAACTGCAAAACTCACAGCTCGATGACATCAAATACCTACACTGTAATTTTACTCTAAGCGAGCCTTCGAGTCTGGCTCGATCGAGTAAAACTGTATGTGACTACGGAGCTTTAGAGCTTCGTCAAGTATCAACTCTACCTCACGTAAACATTAACCTTGAACTTTGATTTGAATTTGTGTCAGTATCTACGTCACCTAAAGGTTGACTGATGAACACTGTGCTAATGATAAATAAAATAATAAATTTATTGGATGCCCGGGCTCCAAGGCGTAGGTCTTGGATCCCAACCAGGACAATCCTAGCCGGTTTTAATATTCGATCTGTCCATAGATTTGGAGATTTGAGACACATATTTGGCTTTTATGAACAGTCATAACGTGTCCAAAAAGGCACGTTTGGCAGTCCATAGAGTGTTGTGACCTACACTTATGTATGGTAGTGAAAGCTGGGTATGGCAGAAGAGACATGAAAGTAGAAAAAATGCTGTAGAAACGAGAGGACTGAGAAGTATGTGTGGTGTGTCTTTGACTGACAGAGTAAAGAATTGTGTGATAAGAGAGTGTTGTAGGGTAAAAGAAGATGTAGTAACAAGCATCGAGAAAGGTATGCTAAGGTGGTTTGGGCACGTGGAGAGGATGGATGACGAAAAACTGACCAAGCAGATATATAAGACAAGTGTGAATGGGACAGGACGAACGGGAAGACCTAGGCGGACGTTCTCTGACCAGATTGGAGACATCCTAAAAACAGGGCAGGTTAGAAGTACGTTGAACAGAAGAGCATGCATGAGGAATCTGATGGGAGTGAATGAAACAAGAGAGCTATGTCAGGTTCCGTAGTCTCTGCCTACCCCTCCGGGAAACAGACGTGAGTCTATGTATGTATGTATATTTGACACAAGCTGCATACAAAATATGTCAAACATAAATCTTGAAATCAATGAATATCGAATATTGAAAGCAGTCGGAAAACAATATAGGTACCTACTGATTTATTAACTGATAACTATTGTAGCAACAACAAGTACCTACAATATAAAAAAATATTAAAAAGTAAAAATAATAAATAAAATAAAAATGAAAAAGAACCAAAAACGTACAAGTGTTGTCTGAGCCGGTGTCTGTACCTTCGCTAGGGTCTAGCCGTTTCGCGCGTCGGCCGTGCTTCGAGTTGTTGTGAACGAACATGTTGTCGGAAATCGCTAGCAGCGGACCGTCGACCATCACTTGAGTTGATATTACCACCTAGAAGAAAATATAGTATTAATACGTGTTCATTGTAATGGTCTAGCTTACACTTATGTGTAAGCTACGCAAAATATACGCCAGGACGTGAAGTTGCGGAAACATTATTATTATTTGTCATAAAAATATAACTGAATTGTTGAAATAACTTATAATAGCAGTCTTGACGGATTTTACCCTAGTTGAACTTTAAAATAAACACTAATATATAGCTGAATACGATATAAGTATCCAATTCTTAATTTTAAGTCTAAACCATCCAGTGACCTTCTCAGATACACACAAAAATATAGGTGAACCGACCACTCAGTAGACCAAAAAATATATATTAAAATAATGGTACATACACATCGAAGCCCAAACAATTGATCCAAATGTCAACTAAAAGTAAGTTAGGTATATGTTTTATATAACTCCAAAAAAATACCCCTCAACCAGGTACGCATTTAATAACATTCAAATGTTGTTTATAATCCGTACCAACAAAGGAGTGGCACAAGTGTGCTAAAATATTCAACACACCTATTTATAGACCCAAGTTCATAGAAAAACCAAAAGCAAAGTGACCAAAATAAAACGCATGAAGATACATGACGCGTCTACGTTACACACAAGCCCGCATTCCTACGCACACAGACGTAAAGGGTACTGAAAGGGAGAGTCCCTTGGGAGGTGGGGCCAATGTCTCGGGAGCCGACGAAATGGACGAAACTCTTCCAATGGGTATGCAAGGAAGTGCATTGTGTGCATGTGTGCGTACGGTATCCGTGTGAGCGTGGCTGGTCGATTGATAGACGGACATTCTATCAATAAGGTTTTTTTACTTGAACGTTGCGTTCGGTTCTTAACTTATATGTTCAAACTTCAGTTTGAACTTACAAGTTTTAATAGAAACTTGTGACAGGACAAGAATTTATTACGTATGTCCTGGATGTCAGATAAAAAAATTACAAAAATGTTATGTTGACCTTTCTAGACATAAAAAACAGATAGTAAAGTATTTTCCGTTTAAAAGTGTATGCTATGTATATCAATCTATATTAGTAATTCAATGAATCTAATGGTTTACTTTGTAAACTACCTTGAAATTTTATACATCTGTGAATATAATTTATACATCTACATTCATAGAAATATACACGCGAAACAAACTTCACAGCTTAAGGCCTATTTTACCCTGCGCCACTCTAACACCGCCGACTTTGACATCTAAATCACCTGAAATACAATATTCACGTCGATAAAGCGACTGCATTATTTCGATTCCTACACCCACCTATAAATATGTACATAGTTATATATTATACCCATATATTCTTACCCTTGAAACGTTAGGGAACGACCACTGAATTATTCAATGACACACAGAAAGCCCAAATATAGACATTACCTACACACATAGGCAGAAATTGTTCGTATTTTGGTTGCATATAGAAATGAGCAATATGTGTATAACAGTAAGTTCTATATTTGTTTAAAGTTGGTAAGAGGACACGTAAGACAAATATGTCTTAGACCAACTGTGGAAGCAAATTTGTACTCATAAGTAGACTGTGTGAATGCACCTTTAGTGTAGTTATGCCAGGGTTGCTACTAATTAATTTATATTAGTATGAGCTGTGAGATTTGGTGGTAAAGTTTTAACTAAGAATAATGATCTCGTAATATTTATTACTTTTGTGTGACCGAACTGAAAGGACAATGACGTGTTGTCTCAAATTTAATGGATCGGTCGTTTTTATGGTTTAAGTTCCTATCTGAACTTTTTTGTTCCTTATTTGAAGATGTGTGTTATCTGATATGGTTTTAAAGCAGTGCTTCTATAGTTTATATTTTCTTAACACTTTCACGGACAGTAAACGAGACACAATTGAAGTTTTATTGTTATCACGCCTATAGGCGTTTACTGTCCATGAAAGCGTTAAGCAGATTCGAAAAATAATTTTACCGAGTGTTTATTGTTATAATATCTACACGAACAGTGTATTAATAGTTTACTACACTGTTCATTTTATATTCGTTTATTTATTTTATTTATTTATAGACTCACGCTTGTATCCCTGTAGGGGTAGGTACAGGTGTAATATTACACTCACATTTATATTCGTCTTCTTGCTTTGATACTTAAATATTCAAAAATAAACTATAAAACCGAATTAATTAAATTTCCCGTTATACAATAAAACAGCATAACCAATTAAAAAACAGAGATCGGTTGAAAGTAAATAAATAAAGTCGTATAAATAAATTTAATTCATCCCGCCCCTAAATTGGAGGCGCTTCAAATATTCAACAGTCGTGAACGCAACCCTTCCTTCAGTTAAGGCCAATACAGACAGGGGTGAGGTGCAAGTCACGAAAGTTGTGGCCAGACAGATTAATCACTCGCTTGTTGTTTAAAGTAACTACTTCAATATGTTCAGTAAGGACTTTAAGTGTAAATTTTTGTATTATTCTTACTTTTATATATGTACTTACGAAGTTATAAACAAAGATATTGTAAATTTATTTTAATCACTGTACCTATAATTATATTTTCTCGTCATCAGATCTTAGCTATTAAATAGCTAAAAACCTACAGGCTTCGTTTTTATTACAAGTCAATTTTGACATAAGATCATTGACGCAGAACTAAATCCTACATAGATATCCTAAGCAGAAAAGTATCAAAATTATCAGGACCAACACCATGACACATTATTAATGATTTCCATTTTCATCACAATATTTTCGTCCTCCTCTGTGGAGACTAGCGCTGTGGCCAGCATTCACTCATTTGAGAACTCGATTACATGATGGATCAAATTGTTAGTTAGGTAAAGATGGGGCTTGCTTTAAACGTAGCACTATGTAACAGTGATAAAAAGCTAAAATTATTAATTCATATTCATGATAAAATTATAGAAGAAATAGTAACTAAAAATATGTTCTAATCTCTCCATCTTCAGCTCATATCTTGGGGCACAAAGCTAGACAGATACAGACAAGTCATGTAAGGATCGCGGCAATTTTTCGCCGACTCTGGTAAACAAGCATCCATTCAGTTGTCGACAGCGTAAAGTAGCAAGTTAATAGTGGAATAGCTTAAGAAGCTGCACCTGCAGGTATAGTTTAGTGAAATATAATAATGCAAACTTAATATTGCAAAAGAACGACTAAATATTATTCTAAGTGTAGGTCTAGTTTGTAAGGATAGAAGCAAGTGGCGTTCCGTTGTCTCTTCCTACCCTGACAGGAAAAAGGTGTGAATATATGACTTGTGTGTGGTATTTAGTTCTAGCCTTAACAGTGTACAAGTTATGTTAAAAGTAATTCCATCATAGAACGTATTTATAAATCTTTTCCATGTTCTATTGCTTTTTTTGCATTATTTAAGAAGGGAGAAGGACTGAAGAGTCCAAATCCAAACCGCCATTATTCTCAGTCCACTCATCCGCTTATAGTCTACTGACTGATCGCAGATGTCAAAAGCAACAAAAAAAAATGTTCTATTGCAAGCCTCCTGCTTCAGTTTTAAAGTTAAACTCCAAGATTTAGTAACCCATCATCGGTGTTAAATTAAAGTGATGCCTCAGCCTATTGCTTTGAAACTTAATAACTTAAGTTTTAAGTCATAGCATATTATATTTTATATCTAAACATAGGAGATACTAACCTGAAATCTTCTCATATCCCGCGGATTGCCGGCATTCTTCAAACAATTCTGGTTGCATTTCAGGAAGAACTTCAAGAAAAACCTGTAACAAGGCACGATTTTAATAATTTCTCCAACACGGATGCTTTTCAAGGGAATTTTTTCATATAAAAAGCTGTCACAAGTACATAACCGTGCCATAAAATATCGCCGGTCGGCGTGTGAACAGATAATACGATGCAAATGATGCGGACACATAAATCATACGTCGCCATCGACACAACAGAAGTGTTTCCTATTAAAATTACACGCGTTTTTTTAAATTATGTAGGTATGTATCTGAAAATGTAGTCGATATACATACGAGTAATATGTGTATAATTACGATTGTTTTACTTTTATATGTCAACAGACAAATTAAAAGAGTTTTTTTAAGTAATCTTTTAACAATGCCATGCTATGACAATTTTGCGTTTCTAACCGATTTAATAAATATGGTCGCAATACGGAACTATATATATTTTTTTCTTTTACAGGAATTAATTCCTTTATTTACCGATTTAAAAGAATACTTAATTGTTTTTGGTTACATGGATATATTTCCCGCTTCGTCTAAACCAAGTTTGAGGAATGAAATAAGTCAGCTTTTTATTGTTACATTTTAAAACCATATTATGTAAGTTTTGATTTAATTTATCTCATTTGTCATGGTCAAACTTTGCGAAAATAATTTTGAACCTACGGATCATCTTAGCTAATTTCAAACACATTTGGATCACTTAAAAAAAACAGAAAAGTTTGAACCTACAATAATCTGACAAAAATTTTACCGAAAATATTTTTATTGAAATATTATCTCATACGTAAGCATTAAACTAAACTTAAAAGAAGTTTCGATTTATCTTACAGAACATACCATAAATTAAGTACAAGAGAATTTTTATAAATATACAAGTAGGTACTCTACGTATAAAGTAGAAGATCGTAACACTCAGCTGACTTCTCAGAACTTTGACTAGGTACCTGCGCCAAGTTCGTCTACAAGTTTGCGCCAGCTGTTTCCACTTCACTACTACGAATACCACTTAACCTAAGTATTAATTTGTTTCTCGTGTTCACAATTTGTACCTTCCGCTATTCCGCCCAAACTTCACACTTTTTGCCGCCGCGATAGCCAATGTGTCAACTTTACGACGTTCCTTTTTTAATTTTTTTGCAGCATAAATGAAAAGGTCGTGTAACAATTTAAAAAGAATCTGTTGAAATGGACGGCAAAAAGAAATAAAACGTACGGAAAAAGTGCAGACAGCATCTAAAAATAACTAGCTTCATTTTTTGTGAATAAAAAGAATACGTACGTTGTTTTATTGGCTGTCAAAACGAAACCTCGAAACGGAATCAAACAATTTCCAACGAAAAGTCTATCGGACCAACTATCGGCATATCGGATTACACACAATAGTCGAACTTTGCAATTTTATTTCGAGTCTTTGTGTATTTCACTATAGTCCTTATGCGGTGGTCGTAAGGTCTACGCGGGGTACTCGTATAAGTTGGTCGGTGCGTAATGTTGAGCGTACGATCAGGCGGGCGATCACGATGAATGCTTTAGCAGAAATATTTTACATAGCCTGAGGCACCGGCGATGCCGCCACGCCGAATATTGCTGTGCCAACACGTGTGGATTTACTGGAGTTGTTAGATACCCTCCATGTATGTGATAAATTATTCGCGATGCCCGAAGGTTTTCAGTTGACTTACAGCTTCACATAATATTTTACTATTTAATTCTAGGCTATTTGTGAATGATATTTCTGAGCTTTCAAACTCTAATGAGCTTGAAAGACCTTGGTATGATGATGAATTTGAGTACAGAGTAGAGTAGGTATGATGAATATCGTATTACTGAACGTCGTGAGCGGATTTGTACACAAGTCAGCCTGTGACAAAAACTTATGAAGATATTGCTACAGCAAAACAAACCATTATTATACGTCAATTTATACTCAGAAGAAATATAAATTATTATTTATTACTTCATTTCAAAAGTCTTTTGTTACTTTTAGTAATTTTTGTTTGCAATCAATACGCATGCCTACATACCTAAAGTGTATTATATTAACAAAATCTAGAAATTAAGCGTCACTTAGTACGCCTTAAGGTTTAAAGACTTGTGGGTTAGCCTTAGGGTTAACATTATCGACACAACAACGCTCCAAAGAAAGCTCATAGCTAAGACATGGAAAGGAAGGTAACAGCAGCTCCGTATGAATAGTAAAAACGTATCCAGATATGAGCGGTGTTGGTAGCGCGAATGTATTTGTGGTGCCCGCGGCGGCACACATCTGTGCGCATTATTTATGTTAAACACCTTATGTCACAATATTGCGAGTTACGAGTTTACACCACTGTGACTGTCAAACGACAGCTCACGTGAATGGGGATTTTATTTTGAGAGAAGTAAGACAGATGATCTTAAAATTGTAATAGATATAAATCTGTGTTTGGTTTAAATATTTTTGGACACAGCAGCCTCTTACACGATTAGATGAGGATATAATTATCACATCCGGTTTTACTATTAAGAAAAGACATGTTTCATGTGAAATAATATCTGTCTGCGTCTAATTACAAAAAAATAAAACCAGATAGAACCTGAAGGAGCAGCCACAAATTAAAATGGATAATTATATGTGGTCACTGTCTTTTTGACAAGAAAATTTCAATCGTGTTTTGATAGTTTTCCAAATCCTCTGTCACAACATAATTTCCCCATAGCTTTGTTACACAACAAGAACCCACGTAAAATCATCCCTTTTAATAAAAATTGGCTATATAAACAGTTTATTTCAAACCAAAACAATACAACAACATCTTAGACTGAGCGATTCTTTGAACGACGAAGTCACTTCACCTGGTATTGCTGCAAAGTGACATATCATACAACAGCGTTATCCCAGACTCATTCTTACACGTACGCAGCCATATAAATTTTCAGTCCAGTAAGAGGTATCGTAAAAGTATCCCCCCTGGCCATTCAAAGCTTGGTACATTAATATCATGTAAGGGCCACCTGACAGTTGCGTTATCCACGCGTATTGGTCTTCTGCGGTGACCGGTAAGCCTTAAAATTATTACCTTCTCGTAAATAGAATCTATGGTTTTTTGTTTGATAGGTTTCTAAATCCTAGAGGGTCTTATTAGCCCGTGAAGTTATTTATGTGCCTGATAAAGTTATAACTATACCTAGCAATAAGATTTTGGTAAAAAAAACGAATAATGTGTCACATTATTAGAAATACTATTAATAATTAAAATGGTGTTCCAAAAAAGAAATCTTATTAATTAAAATCATTCAAAGATGGTTGAAAACATGGGTGATAGTTATCAGATAGATAGTAAATTACCATCTTACAGCAACATACTCTACGTTACAGGAGATGCTGCGAATGGTGGGTAGTAAATAAACCAACACGACTATCAAATAAATTTTAAAGGACCGAAATCTTAATATAAAAATCCTTGCGTTACTGACTGACTGACAGACACACTACAGCCGAAACTATTGGGCGCAGGAAGGTGAAATTTGGCATGTATATTCCTTGGGGACCATAGGGGTGCACTAAGAAGGGATTTCCTGAAATTCCCACGGGATCGGCCAAAACGGGTAAATTAAAAAAAATGCAGGCGTGGCTGCTGGCGTCCTCTAGTAATTTTATAAACGTCATTCATCGAATGTTCTAAAAGTTTCTCAAATGGAAACTTAGACATCCGGCTACCGCTTTGTAGGTATGTACAGTCACGAGCATAAATATATTACTATGGGCAGATTAGCAAAAATATCTGTCTCAAGAATGAGTAAAATAATATCTGTCTGCATGTACGCAGCAAAAATATCTGATATTATTAGGCAGCATAATGAAGTGGCATCAAAATTATGTGATGACAATGACGAAGCATAAATATCTGATGTGACAGGTGGCAAAATGTTATGATCCCTTGTGGAGAGCAAATATATGTAACGTTTTATATTTCTGTAATTTGCATTGATTCCGCCCTAAAAGCATAAATATGTGACACCAACTAGGTGGCAATATTATCTGACATTATTTTATCTTCAATTTAATTTAAAATTTATACGAAATAGTTAAAAAAAAACTAATGTTATTTTACAAATAATATAGGCTGTCGTTTAATACTATACACGTTGTAAAAAGACCCTAAACGAAAACTGAAATCCCATGTTGTACCAATCACTACGAAAATTTTTTTCTTCGGCCCCATACCTGGGAAATTACTGGTTCAGGAGATATTGAGGCTCAAAATTACTATGAAATTTTTGTAATTAGGAACAAAATCGATGCATTTACCCCGCCAACCTGTTCTATAGACGTCCTATGCACCCATGGATAAGTAGAGTTTTCGGAATTGCACGCGCGCACTTTTAATTGTGGATTAAAAAATGTGTCTCCTTAAAAAAAAAAACAAAGTTTCCCAGGTTTTATTTTTGCTTTGTATGACTTGGCATGATGTCCATAACAAGTAGACTTCGGCTTGGTGATGGATCTTGTGGCACCCTGTATTTATGTCTAGACATATCCAATACTACGACCGAATTAAATTATTTACTTACATTATCTTATCATTCTATTTTATCTACGGCTGCCGAGTAATAGTTTAGGAATACCCTATTCCTAAACTCGGACTATCGCAGCTGCAAAAAAACGACATATTAATAAGTCGGCGATAGCTGAGCATTTGTTGGAGTCTGGACCAAACCACTGGATAGAACTGCGTCAACCACAAGTCTTATCCACCGATCGTTACTATTACTCTAGGATAGTACTCGAAGCGATAGAAATCAAGAAATATAACAATTTAAACCGGGAGGATGGATATAGATTATCCGCTACTTGGAATCCAGTCATCAGCAAATGTAAACACCGCCGCAGTGATAAATCTCAACAATGTGTAGACGTCAGTAGTGTCAGTACACTACTGTCGAAGTACCGATATGGCGAACTTAAATAAAGACTAAGTGAGGGTAGGTGCCGAAAGCCGCACTTCCACAAGACAGCGCTGAGCTCTCATCAGTCTCTCTGCGACCAAGCTCGGTGCAAGACGAGCGAAACGTCGGAAACAAATAGGTATTTATACCGTAAATAAGTTAAGTTAACGCGATTAAGAGCCGCTAAATTATTTTGTATCATTTACTAGGAAATTCTAAATGGGAGATAAATTGTATTTTTTACGCCAATATTTTCGCAAATTTATCAATTTGCGACGTCTCATGGTAAATTTATAAACTACCGGATTCGTAAGATTCTACATGGTTCAACCAATCACAGAAGTTTCACATAAATTTTAAATATAACATACTGCTCTCTGATTGGTCGGTCGGTGATAATGAAGGTCGGCATCAATTCAACTTAATAGATTATGTTAGGTTTTCTTGTGACCCTGAACAGAAAAAATAGGAGCCTTGCGAAGCAGGGTTCCGTTACCTAAGGCTCATAAACATCGCTATAGTTCCAGTTTATTCGTTAAAGTGGCGAAAAATGGCAGTGGAGAGGAAGGAAAAAAACACGTGACTTATTCAACCAATCAGAGCGCATATGGCGTTTGGTAATGGTTTACTTATTATTTTACGCATGAATTCGTAAGTTAAGCCATTTGCGAAAAGATGGGCGTAAAAAAATACAATTTATCTCTCGTTTAAAATCCTACGAAAGTTTATACATTTCTTAGGAAATTTATAAATTTGCGGTTCTTGTCATTCTCCGGTGACATAAATACTCGCTTAAAATCGATATTTTATTAAGATGATTAGGCAAATAAAAATAAAAAAAATATTTATAACGTGTTTTTGTTCATATTCTTTGCCCGGCAAAATACATAACAATAAAACATTTTGGTCCTTTTTACCTGCGCTATACATATTATCAAATATTTTATTGTTTATAAATTGTATGTCAAATATTATTGCCACCTAGTTGGTGTCACATATTTATGCTTTTAGGGCGGAATCAATACAAATTACAGAAATATAAAACGTTACATATATTTGCTCTCCACAAAGGATCATAACATTTTGCCACCTGTCACATCAGATATTTATGCTTCGACATTGTCATCACATAATTTTGATGCCACTTCATTATGCTGCCTGATAATATCAGATATTTTTGCTGCGTACGTGCCGACAAATATTATTGAACTCATTTTTGGGACAGATATTTTTGCTAATCTGCCCATAGTAATATATTTATGCTCGTGACTGTACTGTGAGAATTCAAAGTGAAGAAGGAATCAAAAGAAGTGAAAATGGTATACTTTACCAAAACTTAAACTAAACTACTGTAACAATGTCAACATCCATGTCACATGGAATTTAAAATAATAAATAAAAAAATATATAAAATTACCTCGTAGCCACTAACGGCCGGTTTCTGAATTGAGAATTTCACGTTGAGAACAATTTAAACACTAATTATATACTACTAAATCAATTTTCTGTTTCACAAAAAATTGTTTTGACACATTTTGAGTATTTGTGCTTGTAAAATCTAAAATTTGACACAACATATGATCAACTCATGATTAACTCCATATCAACTCTATATTCGCGTTTCTGAAAACATTTGACATTTGTCAAACCTCACTTAGCACTGATAAATTGAGAAAAAAATAAATATACAACTTTGGTCTTTTAACCCGTGATCACGAGTAATATGACAGCCAGTATGTCAAACTGTCCACACTACGGTTGCTAAGCAGCGGTTTCGTCATACTGACGTCTACACAACAAGAAGGTCGTTAAACAGAATTTATAGAAAAAAGGTTCAAAGACTATTCAATATTTGGAAAAAATATATTACAACATTATTAGGAACAAATCGAAGGGTTAGAAAATATAAATAAGATATTTCCGTGTTAAATCAATCCAAATAATTACGCTGTGGCCTCCATAGAGGTATAATTCTATATACCTCCATGGTGGCCACCATGGAGGTATATAGAATTATACCTCAAATATACCTGGCCACAAATATTTTGTATTAAAAATAAAACAAACTGACTTTGACATAACATACACGTTCCGTTTTCACTAAGATACCGAATTGGACAAATTCAACAAACTGTTCATTAAAATAAAATAATCGTTGAAATAATTTTAAATACAACTTTATTTCGACTTTTTATTTGTTTCCGTATAAAAATAATTAACTGACAAGTGTGCTTCTTTGTAAAATGTTAATTAATACGAATTTATGGTTAGTACCGGTTTTTTACTTGTATTGGAACGTACTAGTATTGTTCGGTTTAAGTTATTCATGATTTGAAGAAAACTCAGTTGAAAGTGCTTTGAAAAAATATCACTCTGACCTGTGAAACAGAAAAAACTTAAGTTGACTTCAACTAGTTCAGAATTTTTCAACTGATGAAAGCTAAAATTCTCAATTCAGAAACCGGCCGTTACGGCCGGTTTCTGAATTTAAAAATTATATATAATTTAAATCTTATCAAATGTTACCTAAACTTGAATAATATAAAATAACCGTCGTTAGCTTCGTAACAAAAGTTTGCTTATACTTATATTATAGAAGTTAAAACTTACTGGTGAAATTTCAATTTCATACACGTCTGCCTACCAGAATACCCAAGCATGAATTCATAAGTTATGAAAACTTTATGCCGACATTCAACTTGATCCAACGTCAACACAGCTACTTTATATTTTCAATGAACTACCATTTCTTATACACATAATCTCACTATTCGATAGAAAAAATCTAGTACGGCATTAAGCCGCGGCAAAGAGGCGAGGCTGTAGGTTGCCCTCTTTCAAGTCGGAACACTTGAATACCCCACCCCCATCCCACGGCAAGTCGGCATAGACTATGTTTATTTGCATCAGATATTCTTTGGGTAAATGTTTGAAAAAAGCTACGCGTGTAAATTATTCTAGTCTACGCACGACTTGCTTGAACATGTTATGTACTACCTAAGATTATATATTAAACACTTTTGTGATGTATTTTTTGTGTCAAGTTCGATTTTGAAAATTATTTAATGATTATAATAATATAAACTTTTAAAACCGTTGAAATATAGATGTCAATTATTTCTCATAATAAAAAAATACGAAAAACGAATTAAAAATTATAAAACTTCCAAAGTCTCTATATCCATCCAAACCATAACTCCGTCAAACACTCTTTAATTTGACACACTAACTTTAACACAACTACAACGTATGAAGTAAACATTTAACTCAACACCAATCAACACTACAAAAATATCAAAGAAAAAATCGTGAAAACCGCATTCGAAAAATCGAACTACGCGGATCCGCCAACAAGCGGTCTCTTATAACTTTTCCCTTTTAACCTTTCGTTCCCCCCGTGGGCCGGTGGCGCGTCCCGTCGCCGACTCCCTCGGGAGGCGTTCCCCAGGGCCGGCATTGACTCCCCTGGTGCCCCACCCTGCCACCACTCAATACCGACACGCCATGCGGACGCCAAAGATTAAGCAGGTGCTAGCGGTGTTGTGTTTACTGTGTCAAGTGGGACTTTTGTGGTAGGCTCACGGCACACTGGATGCCAATTTTGAAACTGGGTTCAGGTGTTTCAAACAGGTTTTTGATATCAGAGATTTTTTGATTTAATGGAGAGAAATGAAATTAAAAGACATGTTTTGATAAGACTCATTTCACGCTTATTGCTAAGAATTCTTATATATAGAAGTATATTCATTTGCATTTTAGTTTCTATAGACTACTTACGTATTTGGTATCTACATATATATTTTATTCTGCTATCAATATAAAAAAATAGTAATAATGTGAGTTGTTATGGTTACTTGTCATCGAGTTCTGATATTTTTGCCTAGTTAAAGAAGAATACTAATAATCTTATATATTAATTTGTTACCAATATATTTTTAACAGAATTTGTCAAACTTGTTGCCGAAAAGTCAAAGTCAAGTTTAACAAAGAACATACTGTATATCAGTCACAAAATCTGACCTTGTAATAAACTTGCGGTTAAGCGCCTGAGGGTTCTACTTTCCCGCATCAAAAACAAGTTGGGCAGAAAACCCAAACTTACGAATCAACTTATAAAGACAGTCGATTCTGCGCTTCTGAATAACATCGTGAAGTTGATCTTTGCGTTACATGCGACGGGCCCATAACGGGCCCAGTTTTCGACTTGTTTTTCCGCGTGCTTCTATAGCAGGCGTTAATATTTCAGTGTGTACCAAATTCAAGGGTTAACTGTTCCCTACGTTGACGGTGTAAATAGACGCGAACAATTGAACGATTCCTATTGTGATTAGAAGCGATGAAGCAATATAAATGTTTTATGTTTTCGGTTTGTTTATTGCGTTTCGTTGTTGACTACACCACGTGTGGATCAACAACAAACAACATAGATACATAGACTCTCGCCTATTTCCTCGAAAGGGTAGACAGAGGCATATTAAACGCCCACTTTTCGCCCGTGTTTTTATCCCACGTGATAGGTGGCGAGCCTATTGTCGCTTATCGGGATATTTTGTTTGCCAGAGCCTCGTCCGTTGATCGGCAGGTGCACCACTTGCAGCCCGTGCAGGTGAGGTTAGCTTGGGACCCTAAGTTCTTGGTATGGACCCTATGCACCCTACACACAACAAACAAAATAACACTTTTTTGAGAAGATTACTAGCGATGGCATTTTATAAATATCCAAATCCGATGCGGGTTCCAAGATAGTTTAACTTTCTCCGGAACTTCAATAGTGTCCACTGGCTATCTTCTTTGTCTAACTGATACTAAAGGTGGCTACTCAGGTAATACATAAGTGAAAATGTGGTTAGGGCCAGTCCGTAAAATGTAACCTTTCCAACTAAGCATACTGAGATTGTTTGTGTTAGAACTGAGATCAATTCAGTTCGAAGATATATCTAAAATATCGAATCCATGGCAGGAAAACTGCAGACAAGAAGAACAGAATAATACAAAATTTGAGGAAGAAAAGAGAAGACGAAAATTGTAATTAAGAGCGCTCCATATTTCAATACACAAATTACCAACAAACCGACAAAAAAAATAAAGCACATTTGCAACTGAAGCATAGCTGAAGGCCCTTAGACTACATGACTAAGATGGTAGTATCTCCTAATAAAATTGCCAAACTAAAATAAAATACGTTATATTCGTAAAATTTCGTCTGTACCAATCTGTGGCATTGTAATACAGTTCTACTGGCATCGATTTCCTTGAAAACTTTCACTTCCTATAATGCGTTCGTATACATACATATGTATATCGAGTGGTTGTAAATATAAAGCACTGTAGTAGTTTTTCCAATGTGTCGAGTGAGGAGGGTATCGCGGGCGACGCAGCATCCCGCCGTTGCCATGGCAACGCGATAAAACCTCGCCTTTTCATAGCCCTCCGTAACAGTAAACGTTAGTTTCGCAGAATCTTCGAAGGAAATTGTATGGTTTTTATGTAGGAACGTATCAGAGTAATCGTATGAAGTGTTACAGTTGGTACATTTCGCATTGTTTATGTATTTTCATTATTGGTTACAAAACTTACAAAATAATGACATGAACACATTGAATACATACTCTTTTAGCTTCTTACTTGTAGAGTTCTTACATATAACCTACATATTTTGCATAAACAAAATGTCAAAATACACCACAAGCTTATCTGAGAACTTAAACGTAGCCCAAATTGTTTGATATAGTAAACTAAAATATCTGTGAGAGTCGAAGTCTTCAAAAGTTTAAAAGTTGGCGTTTATCATGCAATTAAATGTTAACTAAAACTAGATTCATAATTTTCGGTACCTTTTGAAGCCTATGTTAAATTTTGTATATGTGGAAAAATATTTATTTTGAATTGTATAGAGAAATCCTTCATGTCTTCAAAACCTTAAGAGAGCATCTCTAAGTCTCAAAATATATAATAGCCAGAAAATGTCAGATATATGCAGTATAAGTTTAATTATTCGCTATGTGCTGTTTGTACATTCATAGCTAATAGAGCTCTCCATGTGACAAGTTTGAATATAACGAGAAAATTTACTGCATTGCATTAAATTTTCTTTCACAAAAAATCCATTTAAAAAACTAAACGTTCTGAAAACCTGATATATACTGTACTAGGTACTCTTTCAAATCTAAAAGCGCTTGCTCCCAGAGCCGAGTAGTTTCCAATTGACAATATACCTACTGGTAGACGGGGCAATCGCTCGCGGCTTGTAAGCTCCTTTGCCCACCCTCCGTCTGCCAGAATTCTGCTAGGTACTTGTATCTTGTTAACTTTGATTATGATTATGGGGATTTGTCTATTGTTCAGTTGTCTGGAAATTAAAACATGTTTACTGTGTTTTTGTTGTTAGACTGAAGTGGGATGAGTCGGTTTATAAAGTTGTATTTTATTTAGTATGTTTTATCGTAACAAATGCGTTTTTTCAAATAGTTGTTTTAGTTGTAGGACCTTGCCCATAGGAATAAATTTTATCAACAATTTAGATAATTCTATATCAATATCCGATGCACTTTAATAATAATAATAATAATAAATCATTTTATTTCGCGTGGCATAGACGCATAGATAAATACCTTACAGTCTAACATATATACAGTGGTTGTTAGTATAAATATACTTATAAACTATGTTAGTATTGCTTCACTTGCACGTTGTTGTTGTGCGTTCGTGTGGCACTTGTCCGCGGAAGCGACGGAACACCACTCCAGTCGGCCAAAAGTCCTCCTTCATTACAACATCCAGAAAGCACGTCGGGACCCGCACCACAAACGCCTTGAAATTGACGTTACGACGCGACTCCAGCAGCTGTACTCTCGGTGTGTATTTCGTCTTTTGGCGCACGTACTCCGAGATGTCCTCCACCTTAGTAGTGTAGTGCAGGCGAGAGACATAGACGGGTGTGTTCGGTGCGGCGGCGCGCAGATTCGCACCCGACTCTACAGGAGCCGTACCGCAGCAGTTCTTGTTGGTTTTCTGACGACGCTTCCTCCTCTGCACCGTCACAAAACCATCATCTGCGTCCTCGTCGCGGTTCTTTGCCGTCTCCGGCATGGACTTCAGCGTGGAAGCAACGGGGGTGCTCGCAGTGACCTGCTGAGCCTCTATTCGCTTAGGTCGCGCGGCGATACACGGAGGCGCCGCGGGGTCGGGGGCAGGGCTGCGGGGCGCTTGTGTAGCGCACTCAGCAGTCACAACATTTCGCGGCGACAAAACTGCTGACGCGAAACTTGCGACCGATGTGTCGACGCATGCACCTCGGTGCGTGTTGACGTTACTACGCGCCGGTGACCCAGTTAAATTGACAACCTTGTGTAGGTCGTCCACCTCCGTGCGCAAGAGTGCAACGGTGTCTTGGGATGCCTGTAGCTTCTTATGTACATCCGCTAAACTTGCCTTTAGAAACACAATGTCCTTCAAAAGGCTTGTGACATCGACGTGGTCGAAAGTGACGGGAGGCAACTTGTTCAAGTCCCTCGCCACAAACGTCGGCACGTCGTCAGGATCGGTCTCTTTCAGTAGCGTGATAATATCCTGCAAACTTTTCTTTGTCCCGTCACGTCTGCGGGACACCATCTGGTCGCATTTGTTTAGCGACCTGTACAGAAGCAGCTTGGCAGTCGCTATGTCCTCCTCGCTGAAGTTGCTGGAACAGATCTGGATAGCCGACACCTCGTCCATGACATCCAGCTTCTGCTGCAGGAACGCCAGCAGCTCGTTCGCCACAAGTTTGTCACTCATGGTGATAAATATTCGTAATCTATTTATACTTGCTATACATTTTTTTCAGATTTAATTTACAAGATAAGTTACAAAATAGGATTGAAATTATTCCAGTCACTTCTAAATTAAGTACAACTGTCTACTTGAAGTGTACCGCCTAAATTAATCAGCCTAATACAATATATTATTATAAAATCAAATACTTATTAACTATTTCTTTAAAAATATCCGGATCCAAATTCCTGACAGCGTAATAGGTATCCAGATCTAGACACCAGCCAGCGCTTATTAATAAACACATGAAGCATTAAGACACTCATGCTTATTAAATCATGCATGTAGCAAAGCAACCATTAAATGATAGCGATATAGGTGACCCAGGTATACGACCCCAATCCTCCTGCAACCTATGCCTGTCAATGAAGTACTGTCCTGTCACCGCTTGTCTATATATAGGTCATAGACCTGTCTGCGACCAAAACAATATATTATTATAATACGTCAAATTACAGATCCAGTTTACCTCAATACAAAAGCAACTATGTCGAACTATAATACAAGATACATATTATAAAGTGGAATTTTAGATAATACATTCATAAACACTTATCTCCGTCTACAGCCGTTAATAAGTACTATAAGCGGTGTTTTAATATTCATAAGCTCTCATCCACCAAAATGAAGGCACATGTACACTGTACGAAACATACGTAGTGCTCTTTCGTGCACAATCAACATACAAAGACAAGGGGCAACATTACGCGGGCATCACTTCATTGTGGGCACCGGTCTAATTGTAACTACACTCTTGGGCACTATCAGCCGCTCAGCGCTCCGCCGGGTAGGCGTGGGCCACTAATCTTCGACCCCTACATACCAATACGCTTCACCGACCCCACAAAAGAATATCAACACTCACACCCTACATTTAAAGTCCAAATTGGTACAAACAAAAAAGGTCGTATTTGCAAACGTAGCGAGGGTTAACGCACACTATCAACTCATTAAATTGCATCGCCTTTTTAATGAGTCTGAAAGTGAACAAAGGATATTGAGCGCGATTACATTAAGTACGTAGTTGTAGTGTTAGAGGTAAGATAGTGTTTTGTAGACTATTTTCACAATGTTTTCCGGTTACTGTATGTTGTTAAATGAAAAACTTGGCCACATTTGTGGTGTATTGCGTTCAATGTTCTGCGGGATATTGTTATTGGAATTAAATGTTACTGTGTGATTGGGATGGCTCTGTGTTGTATTGTTATGTGTAGGTTTATATTTAAATCCTAATATCTTTTTGTTATGAACTTTACTATCGATCTAATATTGTCAACATAAAAGTTTGGATGTTTGTTGGTCAGGTACACAAAAACGGCTAAACGTACCAACGACCAAATTATTTACACCGGTGGTTTATTACTTTTAGTAACACATAAGATTTCTATATTCTATACTTCTAAAATCTTACACGTACTAAGCCGAGGTTACATCCCATCAGATCCCGTCTTGTAATAAAGCTTAGGCTTATTTTGATTCTTTTGATATCAAGAGACATTCCTAGATGTAACATTCGCTGTTTATACTTAAGCCAATAATATAAGCTTCTACTCGCCACCATTTCATAAAGTTGCTTAACAACGAAATTTGACATAACGCATAACAGATTCAGTTGGTAGTTCATTGTAATAGATGGGCAAGTGTCGAGACTCTTATTCTAAACTATTATGCAGTAAAGACTTATCTCATGGATAACAGCTGTAACTATTAAACATTCTCATTTCTTGATAGAACGAAAGTAAGCACTTTTAGGCATCTAAAGAACTTGATCCAAGCCTCTCTTGCGAGACATTGGTACTTTAAAGTTCTAAAGAAACTATTTTAATATATTAAGGGTCACTACGACACTATACTATCTCACCTTCTCTATCATACACTAAAACAGTCATAAATAAGTTATAACGAATAGTGTGTATCACTCACTTTATGTAAATACGGTACATTACTACTGGCCGCCCTCATATTTACCGGGTGAATATGCTATAAAGTGATATCACGTGATCGTTTTCAGCCGGGTAATAGTTATAAATTACCCGGGTAGTTTATAAAAGCCGGTTAACCCGAGGTAAGCGGACAAGGAGTATAATTTATTATTGGGAAATTCGCGGGCGCGTATTTTCATACTCTATGCGGATCGTACCTACTAGAGATGCTAGATATGTTTAATATGGCTGCAGTATAATATTATTAACAAGAAAGCACATGCAATTTAATCAATATGCCACTCATTCTGAAGCTCTGACTGCATGATACCTATAATCTTATGGTCAGTTGACGTAAATATACTTTTGAGGTACACCAGTTGCGTTCTGTTTCCACGGGGAAGGCTACTATTTGCTCTGTCAGACTGACAGACTGACTGGCTTCTTAGCAATTGTATCCTTTGCTTTAAATTCGAGAGCTCGCGCAACACAATTTATTAGATTAGTCACAGGTTTATTGTACGAGTAAAGTAATATAATCTTAATATATAAAATCCTTGCGTTACTGACTGACTGACAGACACGCTGCAGCCGAAACTATTGGGCGCAGGAAGCTGAAATTTGGCATGTATATTCCTTGGGGACCGTAGGGGTGCACTAAGAAGGGATTTCCCGAAATGCCCACGGGATCGGCTGAAAAAAAACTGCAGGCGTAGCTGCTGGCATCCTCTAGTTATTTAATATATTGTGTTTATTTTTTTTAACAGTGTACATTTATAATAGTGGCAACACTAATATTCTGTTAGGCTAGGTTCGGCCACGAGCTCCAAAGTGAAAAACTTGGATGCAATCGAGATAACACTAGAATGATGATGATAAGTTAGGTCTATTCACAATCAGTTAAAAGTGCTTAAAAACCACATCTATATAATAAAATCATATTTATTATTATAAAACTGCATTAACATCAGAATTCAACCGACATTTAAAATTTCGGCGCAGTTTTAGAGTATGTTAGAATCAAAATCATGTAGAGCTAGCTGCAATGCGCAGTGGATCATATCCGCAAGAGGGCCCCGTTGAGTTATCGTAGCGGCCGTACACTCGCGAACTAAAGTGTTTCGGACATGGTTTTATGAGTTTATTTTTAATGGAATAATATGTGTAACATGCGCTGTTGTTATGTATTCATATTTCCAAAACTTATGATATAGAGATCCATATCATAAGTTTAGTCAGTCATCCATATCATAAGTTAATGGATATATATCCAAATCACAAGTTTTAGAAATATTAGTTTTAACATTGTGGCATAAATTGTAAACCTTTATTTTTATAACAAGCTTGCCTAGTTTTATTTTAGGTATTAGAATATTAATAAGTTCATTTTATCAGGGATGTTTAGAACGTTTGTAGAACATGTTTAAAAGGGTACAGCGCAATTAATTAATTTTATCATCATTGCATTATTATAAAACGGCTTCTCATGACGGTCGTGTCATCGCAGAGTCAATGCTTCTGATCCTATAAATCTGAACTTTGAATAGTAAGTTCCTTTTATGACATAAACAACTCCTAAAAGACGATGTTTTATTTAAACCCTAGAGTGGTTAAGCAAGTTTGTTTGAAAACATCCTTATTTTGAAACTGGCACTATGAAATAATGCGTTTAACAGCCTGCTACGTTAAGCTATAAATCAATCAATCGCAACTATCTAGATGACATTTAATGGCGCATGTAATCACTGATCAATGTAAAAAAAAACATAGCTAGAGTTCAAACCCATATAACTAAAGAGTTATGCGTAAGTGTACCAGATGTTTTACATTCTCGGGCCCTACTGGGTATTTATCACTAAAAACTTCAAAGGTAAGCATATTTACGTCCCTCTACTAGTTAACTGATGAAATATGATCGTTTCAATGGCGTGTAAATATTGGAAGCTACTTTTTGAACAATTTTTATACGAAACGTTTTCATTAATCGTTTGATAGAATGGAATGGCATATATATCTTTAACATGCAGTACAAGTTAATGGATTTAAATTAACGTTTAGCTGTCGTCAATGGTACACATCTGCAGTATGTAAATTAATTGGAAAATATAATTCATGAAAGGTTAGATAGTCTTGATTACAGTATTATTTAAAATATTCCATTTTTGACATACACCATACAAAATAATACGATTGTAAAAGGAACCTTTGCAAACATTCAAACAACGTATAATGGGTCTAAATTGTAAACGCAATGTCAAACCCAATTTCATCAATTTAGGTGAAGTAGTTTAGGAGTGAAAGCATAACAGATGGTCTAACAGAGAAACAGAGTTACGAACGCGATAGATATATAAATTATTTTACTAGCATTTAGCTGCATCTTTGTTTGTATGGATCAGTACTCATAAAAATCTATTAGGTGATCTAATATCCATTTATGCGTATATTAGCTAAAATGAAATATTACTTACAGTTTTAAGTCCGAAGCTTGAATGATATTTGAGGAGTGACTTTTCAAAAGGGCTTACTCCTAATTTTTATTAACCCTTTTTTTAATGTAATTCAGTTCTGATACCATATGCTTAATATATTTCAATTAAAGCTTAGTTCAAAACGCCTTTTTCCGCCAATGCCAAACGCCGACCAGAAAAAGAGACTTCCGCGTCAAAAGCTTACATCCATATCGTTTTCGTCCATTGAATCCATATTTTCACAATAGTTTTTTTCATTTTCTGATAATATTGTTAATGCAGAAATAAGTCCTTTTGAAAAGTCACTCCTCATTTAGGGATAATGAATAATAATTTGCTATCTTTACTTTTACTTTTTGATACATACTCTATTTACTTCATTTTTGTAACACAGTTGCATAAACGTATATCATATAAAGCTACGGAGACAAAACATTCTTTACGAAACCAAAATATGACCAACCATTTTGTACTTGTATAAAGTTTTACTGTCATATTAAAGTGCATTCAACCAGAACGGAGGCGACAGAGCGTTACAGGACATGTTTAGTTTCACTTCGTAAATAGGTAAATATCTAAACAATAAACAGTAACAAAATGTTGTAACAAAACAACGCGAAAGGTATCTACAGAAAACCAAAACATAAACGTTATATCGGCGATCCTACCAAACTGCTCTATCAAAATATAACGACCGCGATAAAAACGATGGAAAAGAAACCAAACGCTTCCGACGAATTTCCAAACATCGTACAATAACGGTGTTCACATCTCTTTCTTACATAAGTAAAATATATATAGCTATCTTTTTTTAGCGGGACTTTTCCGTTTTATAGGCAAGTCGATAATATTTGGACCGCTCTACGAGATATGAGTGTTAAATATTTTATGATGTCCAGTGCCGACGCAGAGTTTGAACTCTGAAACATGCTCTTGTAAAACCTTGTATGGTCTACAACGATACGCCAGCACAAATTTTACTGCACCGCTTATCTTATTGCCGCTATTTATCAATTTCAACCTTAAAGCTCTACATACAGAGCTTCAAGTAACGTTAGATTGTAAAATGCTCCACACGCCTGGCGAAGTACTGTATCAATTTAAGATTAAACTGCAGTCAATAATCATATCCAAAAAGAATGGACAAACAAAAAAGAGGAGCACTATCGGCCATTAAATCTATTCATTCGATCTACTTAATTACAACTCAGTTTTTTGTCACGTTTGTCTCTTACAAACTGTCTTGGCGTAATGTCATTAATCTTAGGAGGCTGGCAGCGCAGCAAACGACCTCCCGTTAAGACCCTCCATGGGCTGGGTGCCCCGTAATATGCTTATACAGCCCGAACAAGGAATAACTAAACACCAAAACCGTACAAGCCAAACACAACCTTCCACTAATTGCTATTAGTATCATTAACGCTTGTACAAGCATCCTCCCCTTGCAACCTTTGGCCGCAATGCCAAATAGAAAATAAGAAAATAAAGGAATCCAAGCGCGAGAAAAAAAAGTAGTACGTAAGATGTATTTTTTCGCAGAGAAGCGTGTCGGTAGCATTGTTAAATATATCGTCCAATCAGTATCTCGGAACGAGGAGGAATTAGCGTTTCGAAGTGAACGACGGAGCGACGAATCCTGGTCTACCCTTTTATGCGGCGTGGCGTAATAAAAAAAAGAAATCTTATTTGAATTTGGAAGACGAATTAAAAAGAAAATGAATTCTGCACTAATTTAAACAGAGAGAGTTTCTAGACGATTTTCGGGGATCGGTCTGGCTTAATTAATGCATTAGAGTTGAAAGTCCCGACGACGTTTCATTTATGCCAGCGAACCATCCATTTCACTTTGTGTTTTTAGATTTCATATCCGTAATAAGATTGAATTATAAATCGTAAATTGGTAATTTACTGAAACAGTGTATTTGATATACTTACTAGCATACTTATACAGAAATATTGAACGGATAAGACTGTTGGGTGTCAGTACTTACAGCATTTTATATGTCCCGAAAAAACTAATCACAGATAAGAGTGCGACCTCTCCCACATTGATCCTTAGCCATCAGAAAGGTTACGAAGGCACTTCATCTTCATTCGGGAATCCCTTTAAGGAATCGTATCAGTTGTAATGAAAGCTAATTCTTTCATTAACTCTCCGTGACAACGGGAAAAATTGTAAGACAAACGAAAACAAATGTACAGTAACTTTGGTTAAGTAAATATTTATATCCCTGAGCTGTTTCTTTCGATTAAATTATTGTTTATACTTAGATTTAATGTGATTTTTAGAAGACTATAAGACTAATATAAATACAGTATAAAACAACACGTAAATAACATTTTAAACAATACACGAATAATATTGTTTCAATGAATGTATGGTTATAATTCTCAACAAACTTTCTATAGCTTTTCTAGCGATTCTTTTAGTTTACTTGTGTGTGTCGAGGAGTGTAAGATAGGGATTGCCAGGATTTGTTCAAATTTATTGCTAAGCATTTAATTATACTACAAATTATCACAACAAACTCAACAGAATAAATGTATAACCACCAAAAATTGCATTGAAAAATAGGTACACATTTATTTTGCATTTCCAAGTGCAATATATCCGATTTATCAAATATATAAATCGTAACCCGATCTGACAAGGCGTTAATGGGTAGCTCAATGCAATTTAATCTACCCCAGTTGGCGTATAACCGAATTTCTTCCTTATACGCACATTTCAGGCGAGAAAAATGTTAAGGGTTCTCTTTATAAGAGGGATCTCGATGGTTACCACTGGGTTGGTTCATAACGTTTACATTTAGTATTGACATAGAAAAACATAAATCTGCAAATATAATATCGTTACAACCAGACAGACAAGGCTTTCAAGAAGACAAAATAAATGAACAACAAACTATATTGAAAGTAAATCTAGTAAACCAAAAAATATAAAAATAACAGCATCTTCATACTTTATTCAGTTATAAACAAAGCAACAGTATCATATCAAATGCACATCTAAGTAACAAAAGATGTGTATCTATTATCAGAGTGCCCCCCTCCGACATGTGAAACTAGCAATATAAAGTGAAAATTGAATTTACAACTGACAATTGAAGAAGGCGCTTCCATCAAAGGCGACCCCTGCGACATGTTTGCCGAAATACATTTTAAAAGTGCTCTCTATTCTTATAAAGAATTATTATGTTATATCGAAAGTCAACCGTCACGTGAAACTAAAAATATGACTTAGCAGATTGAAGAAGTTCATTCAACATTTATGTAATAAAAAATCGATCAAAACGGGTTTAGGTCAATTTATTAAATTAATAGAATTTATCAAAATAAGTTTATGTTGAGAAATGTTCAGCAAGATGATACATGTTATATTGGAAAGTTGACATGACTAAAGGCACTTCTAAAACAAGCATAGGGTATCATAATTACAAGTAAACAAACACAAGCAAACCATGCTAATGCAATTTACAAAGCAGGCAATCACGAGAACCAGCCACATTGTTGTACAGTCGCCGTCAAAGAGCCAAAGGAAGCTCAGTGTTCCTTAATAATTAATTGCCGCTTAAACGCGCTGACGTCTTCGAGCCCCTAAGGGGGGTACTAACTGCTCCTATGCATATGCTTCGTACCCGTAAGTGGAGATGGGTTTGCTCATGTTTTGAATTTGTAAACTGTTATACAGAATGAGATTTCTATTGATAGGTGAGAACCAACTTGATTTTAAGTGCGACCTAGTTTAGTTTAAAGAGGGCAAGAGAGAAAGTAAATTAATAACAAGAATCAATATTTAACAACCTGTATTCTATGTATTCTCTTAACTGCATCTTGCAATGGCGTAATTTGTTGGTAAAATCTCTCCACGATCTATAATATTAATAATAGTATAAAATTGTCATAGCTAGGAAGACGAAAGTGGATGCCGAGATGTAGCTCTCATCTATGTTTTAAGTAATAAATTTATCTGACAGTCTTCACATTTCTTATTAGGCGTAACATACTGAATAATTTCATGTACTTATAAAATTTGGTGCAACCATATTTTATAAGTACATGAAATTATTCAGTATGTTACGCCTTATATCACTTTTTAAGTAAGCACAGTGTTAATCTTAATATATAAAATCCTTGCGTTACTGACTGACTGACAGACACGCTACAGCCGAAACTATTGGGCGCAGGAAGCTGAAATTTGGCATGTATGTTTCTTGGGGACCGTAGAGGTGCACTAAGAAGGGATTTCCCGAAATTCCCACGGGATAGGCCAAAACGGGTAAATTTAAAAAAAAATGCAGGCGTAGCTGCTGGCGTCGACTAGTATGGTAGATAAAGAAAATAACATGAGCAAATGGTGTGAATGATTGACTACCGAAATATTAAAGCAAGACATCAATTGAAGAATACAATAAAAACAACCCGTCAATTACATACTTCGGTACCCTAAAACGCAGCTATTACTAAAATCTGTACCTTAATGAATAGCCACTTTCATCAAGTTAATGGACATAAAAACAATACGTTCTAGGGTTGATTCGTAAGCTACAATTAACTAAACGTGAAATTGAAGAAGATTGAACCGACCATCAATCAAATAAAAGGGCATGATTACACACATAATCAAGATAACCAAATGAATAAGGCACTCGTACAAATTGAATATAAGTGATGTTCTGCTTTTTGTGGTTATGTGGTGGTGGTATAATTTACTATAAACGGATGACACGGAATACGAGTACTAAGTGATAAAAAATTTCAAGAGATTGTCAATACTAATAAAAATCTTATTGATAAGAAAAACAACACTGTATTCAAGATTAATCAAATACCCTTATATGGTCACGTATTACATAAATAACAAATATTAAAACATTGGAATACACTAATTTTTGTTACATAATATATGTAATGAACATAGTCACGCCGAGGTATAATAGTGGTGACCGGTAGGTGTTCTGTGCCATTCGAGAATATTTAGGTAATCATTTACTCAAAATATTAAAAAAAAATCAAGATCGCTCTGGCAAATCATTGTTCATTTTATACTCGTCTTGGGACACAGGCAAATCATTACATTTGTAAATAAAATACTCTTCAAACGATTTTAAACTATCAATAAAACCGAAGCCACATCCGAATAATAAAACACTTACTACTCTGGTGACGAAGTAAAAGTAACAATTTGTTTGCTATCTGACCCCAACTCACGCGATGTCATCATAAAAGCAACAATTAACTTTAGTTTGTTTTACTACCAAGTACTGGGTGTGTTTGTCTTCAAAGGAGATGTCACGCGTGAATTTGTATTTAAATTTAATGATGCTTTTACATTACCACTTTTATGACCAACTCTAATGAACTATAGAAATAAAACCAGATATCGAACGTAAATTTACAGAAAAATACAGTCTTTTACTAAACATAAATTAGAAAGAACGGCTATTATTAGGTTCTTCCAATATTATTTAAGCCTCGCCAATATGGCAGTATTACAGTTGAAATTCTCAACGAATGGTAGCAAAGAGGGCGGATGATAAAACCCTGTCACTAATTAAATGGGCCCGAGACGTCCTATTCTTAATAGATTTGTCGCTAATTTGAAGTAATTTCGTCGAGCTCCACGTAATATAAACCATCGAATAAAATTTAATTAGAACTGATCCAAATATACTTTCTGGAATCTATAAAGTCTCGTATTATTCCACTGGATATTTTTCTATATTTGAATAAGATTAATGTAAAATTGAGTAAAATATGTTACAGAAATAAATGTGCGCGTTTAAAAAGTGGTGTAGGTGTATGTATAGCGGTGAAATTGCTCCATAGATTAGATCCAACATTGGGATCGGACTAGTTGCAATTCATCATTATTATTCCAGACAATTTATCAAGCGGTTGGCTCGCCGCGCCCGACCGGATCGCACATTCTAACGAGATGGTGAATTTTCACCGAATAATTTGCGAACCGACGAATCACGTATTGGAATCGGGAATGAGGTCGGAATTGAGATAGAAGACCCGTACATTGCGGAATAAAAGGAGTTTCCAGGAAAAGATTGGCGTTGAAAGATAATATGAACGATAATTATTAATGAACGATCGACATAAAAGTTCCATTCGGCAGTAAATGTCAAAGAAAAATATGCCAAGATAATTTATGAAATACAAACTACGATCAAATTAGGTTCGCATGACTTTTTTTCTCGTCACTGGAGCGCCAAGCACTGTGAGGGTCGATACGATTACCGGGGCTTATTACTGCGACTTTATCATATTTCAATTTACGATCACCACCCGGACTTATCGAGTAGAAAAATTGAGGGGCACCGAGTACGCAGATATAAATCAGAAATGAGACGTCTCATTACGAAGATAATTTGATTTATTTTTTATTTTCGCCACATAGAAGCTCTTGATTATAATATTCGCCGCTTGAAATGAAAACAAAACTTCCATTTTAATTAATACGTAGGATAAAATTCATAAGCTCCGAAAGTTAGCCGCTAATATTACATAGGAATTTTAAGCTGAACAGTAACATTAGATAAGTCGGCGGGCAAGAAAATGCTTGGTCGGAGGGAATAAGAAAACGGTCCTAGTTGTTAAGTCTTGCACAGTTTCTGTCGCTATCTCGTGGATAAGAAGCCTAATCACCAGTCGTCGTGTCTGTATCGGGCCGGCGAAGCGCGCGAGTATTCCCCAGGGTATGCTTTTGGGACCAGTTTTCTTTTTTGGTTTACATTACACTGTAAGTGTGCCGAATTCTTTTGTTGCCGCCTTGCTTTTTGTACAGATTTGTGTGATTTGTATTGTGTTTACTTGTGTTAGTATCGTTTTAACGGGATAAGTGACGTAATTTGAACTGAAATGTATAAGATGTAGCTACGAAAGCTATTGTGTTGTAAATATATTATGTAAATATCTATTGAATAGATTAAGTACAGGAGTGCAAAAGGATTTAAATAATTGGGGAGACACAAGAAAATATTTATTGGTAATGAAACTTACAAAATAATGTAGCGATACCTAATAAAATTCTCCCTGAAATAAATTCTCCTTTCTCCGCGAACAGAAGAAAGTGCAAAGCTATTAATAAAGGGACTTATGAAGTTATGGAAACTTTCTCAGTGTAACTGCAAACCGAGCCGTTCCGAAGTCGTGCACCAATAAACTTGTAGTTGGAAACTATTTGTAATATAAATTTATCGTTCATGTTAACATTGCTTTTATACACTCGATGAAGTTGTTCGTCTACAATATAGAAAAAAAAACGTTCAATAAAGCCAGTGTTCTACGATATCAAGATAAGTATAAAAACAAAAAAAGGTAATAGAGATATCAGACGCAAAAGGAATTTATTTGGCGAGAAGAAAAGAGAGGCGCGCGGCGGTGCGGCGTGTCTAATGAGATAATATAATAGCCGTGATTCTCTCGCACCGACGTTCACAGACCGAAAATCACCGGAAAACTGCAGCCGATAGAATAACACCTTTAGAGGTAACGCGATTTTAATTTAAAATTTGAATGTCGCTTTTACGAACTCGTGTTGGAGGATATACAGCAAATGAGATATATTTTTTGTTTCGAGTCTAGTAGCTCGATTCTCATGCCATACTTATTTTTTTTTAAGTTGTCTTCTTTTATATTGATACACATTTGTAAGTTAATAAGTTTGTAAGTATTCTAAAATCCTACTTCATATAACCACATTTAAAGATAAAATATGTCTCCATTAAACTGGTAGCACAAGAGGGTCATATCGAATTGGGAATCGATTTTGTCGCACCCGAAATAGGGTGTAAAGATCCCATTGTAATATAGATGTCGGCCATATGTCGAAAGAGACCGGCGCATTTTGCCCCTTGCCTATGTTTGTCAGTTTAAAAAGTTGCTACTGTAGGCTGAGCTATTACTGAAAATAATATTCGAAATTGAATACTGAATGACTATAGTTTTTAGAAAAAGGTAATTGAGCCCATGAATAAAATTCAAGAGTCTTTCTCCGAAACCAAAATATGGACTAACATTTTAATCGAAACTATTAAATAAGTCTTGCCTATTCATAAATAAATGGTTTTAGATGTCTGCCTCTTTCGTTTTGAAAATATACATTGAAATGAGAAGGATGAAAATATTTTTATTGGTATACTTTTCAAAATTATACCAATAAAAATATTTTATTTTCTTCAATAGGTAAAAGGTATTTAAATTATTGATAACTTGAAAATTTGCAGAATAGTCATAGCTTGTAAGAAATAAAACCCAATAACAATAAATGAATATATTACCGAACTATAGATTCCTAGTGAGTCCCACGCTAGTGCTCAATTAATTTACACCCCACGACTATGACTCAAACAACTTTTAAATCATCCGCTTAATCCTTTAATAGTTATTCCAGTCACAATATGTTTTACACAACAATCTAGTTTAACAGTTTGAACCCCTCACACGAGACTTAAATTTAAGTACGACAAAACATCTTAATCATTACGGTTCATAAAATTCTTAAGTGATTACGTAGGGGACCGTTTGTGTTGCCACGAATTGATTTGGAAAGTCCATCTTCTAAAGTACCTTTGGCCTAAACGATAGTAGATGTATTAAAACAATATTGGGGGAATTTGATTGCATATTAATTTCATTGATTTTTTCGTAGATATCTATATTACAAGGCCTTAAATAAAGCTAGGATATAGTAAAATAAATACATAAATTTAAAACTTAATAAGTTCATAGTTTACGTAGAATATTAAAAATGTAAGCCGGAAAATAGATAAATTTACTAAAAATTCTCTATGGTTACGATCATCAGATATGTCCCAAAATACGCGTACAAAAATATATCAATTTAAGGAAAAAGAACTACAAAATATTATGAAAAATATCGTGAAAATAAAATTTCCATAGCTTAACACAGCATCGCATAAGTTAATAGTAGAGTCGGCCGCGGGCAGGCGGGCAGAGATAATGAAATTGTGTACAGGAGCGCAACGAGCCGCGAGCGTGTCTCGGGTAAAAATCCACTTGACAAATTGCTGCTGATTCGAAGGGTTCAGGATTGTTGGCTGCTTTTACCGTTACGTCAATTATTCGCCGTGTTATCGATACACGAACGGTTTAGACTTTTTATGACTTTTGTTGCTGATTGTACTGCGATACGATTGTGTGACCAAATTTAGATTAAGATTATCTGTCGATTTCTTTTAGTTGTGAAGATAAATCTAAATTCGTTACGGATAATGTTTAGATAGTCAAATTACCAGATAAGCTAGAGCTCGATTGTTTTATAGATATACGAGTTTAGTTTTATAGTGATGATTTGTCTAAGATTAGCCAATGCACTTCATTTTTATATCAGCATAAATATAAACGCAAACGACACTCTGAAAAAGTATACTAACAAAATTACGCTAAAAGACTACAAAAAGTATGCTAGTCATAAAATAACTTTTATGATAAAACGTCCATTTGCTAAATAAAACGACTACGATGACGCATGCATAAAATAATTAAACCATCAGAAAACGTATCATTTCGTTGGCAGCGACATTGCAAAAAAAGCGAAACAGAAAACAAAAACAAATTGCAAAAAACACGACTGTAATGAATTCGGTGTTGGGCGTATCGCACGCAATTGCACAATTTCAATTATCGCATTAGTTTGCGAGTGTACCATGGGCGAGGCCGTTGCATGAATGGACTGATGGATTATTGTGACGTATGAACACTTGTGACAGTCACTGTACTTTATATTGACTCACTGTTTTCGGGTTTATTGGTTAACCGACACTACCATGTTCAATTATTAGGATTATTGACGTAGTGTTTCTGTGTCCAAAAATAGACTTACAGTTTTACTTATAAAAAGACTAGTTTCTAATGCAAAGTATATTCATTCTATATAAAAGGATTACGAAAAGACCTTTCTTTCATATTTAATCCCATGTCTTTTAAAAAGGTAAATAAATGTGGAGACAATATTTGGAATACTTTTTATAGGCCAAAACTGAAAAATGATTTTACTGAAAAGTTGACTTAAATTCACACAGAGTATTGGCTCTCCTGAACTGAATAAAGTTCTCCATTTTGGCTACTGATCTTCACTTATCTACGATTCAAGACTCACAAGTTTAGCAAGCGGCTCTTGTTAGGCCAATTTTACTTAATGAAGCTAAGTCTTCTACTTAATTAGACTTCATATACATTTTTACATAACAGGGGCTCAATTACCCAAGAACATCATCATCAGCCCTTGTATATATACTGTCCCACTGCTGGGCACGGGCCTCTTCTCTCTATGAGAAGGGTAAGGCCATAGACCACCACGCTGCCCAAATGCGGGTTGGCAGACTTCACATGTCTTTCGAGAACATTTTGGAGAACTCTCAGACATGCAGGTTTCCTCATGATGTTTTCCTTTAACGATAAGCAAGCGATAATTAACAATTTAATACGCACTTAACTTCGAAAAGTCATTGGTGCATGCCGTGGATTCGAATCCGAGACCCGCTTCGTATCAATCTGTCGGTCTCTCCACTCGGCTATCGCTGCTTATCCCATACACACATAGCTCTATATTAAGACTAGTTTAAGAGGCTTTATAAAATAGTATATAGGGTGCATAGGGTTCCCACCAAGAACTTAGGGTCCCAAGCCAACCTCACCTGCAAGTGGTGCACCTGCCGATCAACGGACGAGGCTCTGGCAAACAAAATATCCCGATAAGCGGCAATAGGCTCGCCACCTATTACGTAGGATCAAAACACTGGCGTTTAATATGCCTCTGCCTACCCCTTCGGGGAAACAGGCGTGAGTCTATGTATGTATGTATGTATAAAATAGTTAGGCGCCAAGTTTTCTATAACTAATTGTTTTATGTTGTTTTAGGGCTCAGTCTTGCAATGGCCCAGTAAGTTAATTGAAGAACGCATTGCCATTTACGATTTTAAATTCTACTTGGACTATAGTAATCCAAGAAGAATTCGAAATTAATGTTTTTTATAGTATTGACATAATTATATACTTTCATATATGAATTTCAAGTTGAAGTGTTTCTGTGTAGTTGGTAGAAATAACTTAAGCTGCTCCGTCCTTCTACTTTTCTTATTGGTTTCGCTTTTCTTATATGACATTGCCGGTGGCATCTACCACTTCTACTAGATAATTCATTAGCCTTCGTGTTAATCTTTATCTTTATAAATATATTTCTTGTGTGCGTGTGTATGTCACTGAACTCCTCCTAAACGACTGGACCGATTTTGATAATTTTTTTTGTGTGTGTTCAAGGGAACCTGAGAATGGTTTAGATTCACAATTTAGTCCACTGGAAAATGATTTTTTACTTAATTTTTAATTTGTAAGTAGTTCTGGATTTCGGAATTTTTCACATTGGAACCGACGGACTGCGCTGCTATCGCAGTGTCAAATTTTATATTAATAATTTCGTCAAGGAGTACATCAAAACCTTACCTGAATAATAAAACATTTAAAATAAAGATCTCGAGTCGACAACATATATCCGCAAAATTCGGATTGTCGAGTATTTTGTTAAATTCTAATGGTTCTGACAGACAAATCACTGTCGCCATATTGGCCACTCTCGCGAAATGTCACAGATACCGGATAACATTTTGAGTACTACTCGTCTTAGTACTAAGTAGTTTGTATGTGTAGGTAAATACTTTTTACAGTTATATAGTATCCGCCCTATAAAGGAGATTTGTGTTACCCCGAACATTGATGATATACTAAAACTAGAGAACCACAAAGAACAATGGTCACTTTGGCCTTTAGCACGTCTGATAATGAGTCCTACACCAAAAAGAAGTAATTTTTTAATTATTTTGATCAAAGCAAATACATATTTTTCGGACTTGGGAGAAAGAAATAATGTATTTACAGTTTATTTTTTAAACTGTACCCCTAAACAAAAATAAAATGTTATGAACGCAGTCATAACCTTATTGTCAAAATATGCGTTTCATTATACGATATGATAAATAAGAATTATTTATGTTATTAATTAATATAATTATATTTTTTTTAATGAAAACTAAGATTTGAAGTGAATGACAATGACGTGAAATGGAACAAATACGCCATTTCTGTATCTGTCACTGTTATACCCAGTACATCAACGTCATTCGTTCTTCGCTTGCTGTGAATTGAGTGTTTAATTTTGTTTATTAGAAGAACATGTTTTTCTACACACATATACTAGGTACCAGAATTGTTTAATTTACATATTTTTACGAATAAACTAAATAAAAACACAATTTAGTTCATAACCTCAAACATACTTTATAAAGAATAAAAAGGTATTCCCAAGTTTTTAAAATTCATATCTAATAATGATAAATAATGTAACATAAAAATATTGATAAATAACTCCACAGCATTAGACGTGAAAAAAATTTCTGGTCCACCTTTGTATGGGAACCGACCATTGTTCTTTACGTGAGCGAAGCCGCGGGCAAAAGCTAGTATATTTATATATTTATCGTGTGCGTGTGTACTCGTATGTCACTGAACTCCTCCTAAACGACTGGACCAATTTTGATGAAATTTTTTGTGTGTGTTCAAGTGGACTTGAGAATGATTTAGATTCACAAAAAAATTGCGAATTATGAAAAAAAAAGATGGCGGTGCGAAGTTCGCCGGGTCAGCTAGTAGTTTTATAATACCCAAAACAAGCACAATACCACTTGGCCATTTCCTAGAATTGCACCCTAATCCACACAATCGAGTGAAGCCGCGAACATTTGATACCTTATCAACATACCAATATCGTCACCTCAAATTCCATTGGCTAATCAGAATGAATATTCATAAAAATCCTTTATCAGAACAAAGCTTGTTTCATAAAGCGAGTTTAATTTAGACACATCAAAAGCTGAATAAAATCACAAGTTTCATTGGTGGTTATGTAAAATTTCCACGATCAACTTCATGCGCCGAAAACCAAAGGAAAGTTGGCATACAAAGGCAGCCGTTGGATTTTTTTTGTTTTCAAGGTAGAAAAAAATTTGAATCGAGCGAATTACAAAACCGACGCGCGACGTCCGCGATGTAGGGCTGACACGATTGTTTAATATTTTATAGATTTTGATCGAATTTAAGTAGAAGAATAGAGAGGATATCTATACCAATAAGAGATTGATGATTGTTCGATTCCTAAGCCGGGCAAAAGTGTTACTGGGTTATTCCGAATTCTCAGTAGCAGCACGGAGTCAGCAGTGGTGATGTGCCCGGTTACGGCAATAGGCTCGCCCCCTATTACGTGGGTGAAATGTGGGTGTAATATTTACACCTCTGCCTAGCCCTTCGGGGATACAGGCCGTATGCGTGAGTCTAAAAATAAAATAAGAGATTGCGACAGATTTCTGTGAATAGTTACAATGATGGCATTAACTTTGTTGAGCTTGCAAGTTAGAGTAGGTAGTATAATATTATTTAATTAAAATTCTTTTATTTCGGACATTATCCATTTGGTTAGTATATAAACATCTTAGACACTAGTGTTAGTACTTTCAACTACCATTACAAATTATTATTAGAATTAATAAACGCCACAGTTGTATGTAGGCGTATCCAGTGCTCCAGTGTGGGGCTGTCCCACCCCAGCATGCTGAGTACCGTGGCCGACAGCCACGGTACTCAGCATACTGTTGGAGCTGACGCGTACCCTGCGCATGATGGAGGCGCATCGTTTGCATATGATGGCGTGAAAACCATATATGCCAGCTTGTGCAAACATGCCAGAGGCACTGCAGTAGCACGGTAACCCCAGCAGCACCCTGAATGCATTGATATATTGAACACGCAGAGCGCTGTATGCCCTCTGAGTGTAGTTGACCCACAGACTGCATGTATAGAAGGACTGACAATACGCTGTAAACAGCGTAGCCTTTACGTCAGTCGAGTCGAGCATCTCGCAAATCTGCGAGCCAACATATTGCAGCAGACAGCCAACACATCCTTTAGGTCCTCGGAAACCCAGTGACCCAGATACTTGAAAGAAATAACTTGGTTCAAGGGGCTGCCGCAAAGAGTCAGTTGTGTTGTAATCGGGTAAGTTTTAGTGCCAGCCTTGAATACCATTACTTCACTCTTCTTAACGCTGTATCTGGGGCCATGGGCCTCCGCGTACCTACCTCTCACATATCATGAGCAGGCCCGTCATTGAGCTAATCGATGGGCTCAGCAGCACCATATCATCAGTGTAACTAATGTTGTTGACACATACTCCGTCTACATAACAACCTGTATATGTGCTGCTGAGCTCAACGATCAACGAGTTTATGTACAGATTGAAGAGACGAGGAGAGGTCGGGCCGCCCTGTCTCACCCCGCACTCCAACCTATACGCGTCAGCTAACGAGCCTGTCCACCTTACACAGCCCGGTTTTATAGTAAAGTAATTTAAAAACATAAGTCTCAATAACTTCAAAATCATATTATTATATCATGTCTTGGTATATAAACAGTAGTAATTATACACTGGCCGGCACCAGTTGTAGCCACAGTTGGCAACTTTTAGTAAGTGTATGGAATACAAAGGCTGGACACGAAGAGGCGAAAATCGAGCTCACTGGCGTGCCATTGGAGAGGCCTATATCCAACAGCGATGATTCATAGCAAAAACATAGATGGTAGGTAGACTCAATTAAAAATGTCACTCGACTGACTTATGTTCATTTTATGGTTAATTAAGCGCCCGTATGTCATTAATCTACACAAAAAATCACTTAAAACCTACCGCCATCCCTAAATTTCAAATATCGAACGACGTACCGAACGAGAGACGCCTATCTCTATTGAATTGCCGGAAAAGGCCTAAAATAAAAACCATAGACTGGGCCCCGCGACCCCTCCTATCAATAGTTGCGGCAGTTCTATTGAAATTTTTGATATTTGTCAGCCTGATTAGCTGGCGCTCCTCCCGACACCGTTGTACATCAGACTGGTGAATAGCCCAGCGTGATACCGTCGTGAGTGCAATTTTGTGGAGCCTTTGTTTTACGGGAGCCTGTGGTACCCGACTGATTGTCGAAATATCGAGCCGTATTGTTTTTATTTCGGCTCTAGAAAGTCATGCCGTACGTAATCAAATTTTAAGTTGGTCGAATTAGAAACTATATTAGTTTTATAATATAGCTCATAGTAGGCTTTCCAATGAACTAATTTGAAAAAAATACACTTAATGATTAAGCACATTTAAATCTTCTATAAAATTAAATTGTCACTTGTCACAAAGCAATCAAGTCTCCAGAAATGATTCACAGACGTCGCACAATCTTTTTGCGCTAACAGAAAATCTGCAATAGATATCTGGCAGAAGCAATCGCAATAAAAATACAATGCAAACTCGAGAGCCTCAAAGTTTCTGTGTCGTGAAAATGCATTTGGCCGGGCAAAGTTTCGAGATTGCCGTCATTGTCGACTGATGAATTGCCTCCAATTGTGGAATACGAAATTTTAACAAATGCCACACAGCCACTGTATTGTTTTACAGTTCAATGAACTTCGCGATTTGTTTTTTATTTGATCAGTTTATTAGCTGTAGTAGTGTTACTTTGTGTTAACGTGAAGTCTATAGGGATTCCCTTTGATTTAAATCTAAAATTTGATGGGATGTGTGGTGCGTTCTATAAGTTTTGTTACATTTATACATTATCACAACATATCGACCAACTGGCACTGCTATGAAACAAGTAACAACAACAGTTATAGATAGTATAATGTTTAAACATTACAGATAAATTAATTATTGCTATAACTTACCGGTCGATGATTACTGGGTCCGAAGGAGTTTCGTTTCTGTTACCGCAACTCTTCTTGTCACAACACCGACTGGAAAATAAACTTAGCATGAATTTCTTCATTTCTTATATATTTATGAACTTAACTACTAAGGACTTAACTAAATACTATACTTGACATAATACATGTTTTGCTAAATAACTATACATTTGTATAAGACATGGTAAAATTTAAAGAGGCGATGAATCAGGTCGTTACATACCAACTCGTACGTAAGATGGAGAGTTGATTTAATATTTCAAATATGATACACTAAGGTGAATAGTGAAAAATAGGTAATTACTGATTGTATAAGACCACTGTACCGGTGACAGTATAACATTTATCACCAAATGCTAAACACAAAAACGGACTTTGCTAAATGCAACGCTGTTGTATATACTATTCGGAAAAATCTTTTTTTTTTTTTTAATAATATTGCTGGATATAATAATACGTATGTTTTTAAAGTAATATAGTCAATCTTTTAGTGTTTTAAAATATACCTATTAGTTATTTACATTATTGAACATGAAAGTGTTCACAGTATCACATAGCAAAACACTACTTATGGACAATGAATTTTCACCGGCATTAAAATACAGATGAAATAAAAATATTGACAATAAAATAAACAAATATAAAATAAGTTATACAACAAATTGGCAATATCGTGACACATTAGAGTGATCCCCCGTACCTTTACTCGTCAATACTAAAAGGGGTACCTATACATTTTGGGGACACAAAATCAATATATTGCTAGTAAACGTACCGAAGGGTTTTAGCTGCGTGTCACTCATAACACGAACGATTTATAATGCTACATACGTGGATACTGAATCGCACTTTTATAGGAGTAAACACTTAAAAGTTTTAGAGGGTACGCTTGCATTTAGTATTGATATCCAATAGCAACATATAAGTTGAAGATATAGAATACGTTGATAAAAAATATCGATTTCGACTGCAATTTTAAAAAGCTCATTTTAAATGTATGTGTGTACTAGGGACCTATCAAAAACGTTTTACGCGATGCAACTCGTGTCATTATTGTACAAGCTAGTTTTTTTACTGCTCCCGCACTAAGAATAGATGTGATGATGTGGTTACAAACAATTTACAAACACCTAGACTCCAAACAGCAAATTGTAGATCACACAAAGTGATGTCTCCGTATAACGATCAAACCCTCAACACTCGGCGTATTGTTATATGGCGAAGCGATCGTCTAACCATAGGTACTTGCAATAAACTGTGTCACAGAAGCAGCGGTGTTATTACCTTACGCTCAATCATGAGACACAGGCGCACGCGCACAAAAGGACGATAGCCAAGAACTTATTTTCTCTTCCCAATAAGACTCAAATTAGAGCCATATCTAATATAGACCAGAAGCCGGCAATCCCTATTTGATTCACATGAACTTTGAACTTTATTGTGCCACATTGATATAACAGGCACAATTAACATCTTTATCTTATCATACCTACTGTCTGAGTCGTAGGTTACAGTTTTTACCTCACGTGAGTTCAGATTCCACAGAAAAGATCTTCTCGCTGTAAAGCAATATTGTTAGCTGTATTTATTTTTGCATTGATATCATTAATGCGAAATAAATATATTTGGTCGATACTTTGCCATTTCCAATAGGAAGATTTCTAATTTCTAAGAATCAGCTGTGATAAAGACATTAAGATGAGTTCAAACTTAGAAGTTTTAGCTTTTCTACTTACTTACTTTTCTACTTACTTTTAGTTTGCTTTCATTAGCTTTTACTTTTTTTTTTTTTTTTTTTTTTTTTTTTTATTTTGGCTTACAAAACTGGGTACAATCATTTTAAAGTACAAAATAAAAACATAATTTACAGGACTTACACTAAATTGTCCCTACTAGATGTAAGCACAGCATGCTTTTTAAAAAATAAATTATAAAAATGTGTTTTGGACTACCTTAGTCCTCTTGAACATAATCCTAACTTAAAATTAAATATAATGAAATTGATTCAAACGAATCAGAACAATATTTTACTGTAACTGTTTTACATATTAAAAACCCGAATCAATTTTAAAATTAAAATTAAATATTGGTAACTGCTTTTGCGGAAATAATCGATTTAACCTGACGCTTAGCTGAGGCCAAAGAACCGTGAAAGATGTCAAAATCGAAACGTATGGAATTATAAACAGAACACATGCGATATAATGGAGAGTGACAACCGAGACGGGACCTGCATGAAGGAAGTGCGAAAGTCATTCTATTATGTAGACGGCTGCCAATGCGTGGAACTGTGAATTGTAACTGCTCTAAAAGATTAGGGGAATCAATATGATCGTTCACTAGTTTAAAAAGAAATAGGATGTCAGACTCCTTTCTACGGCTATGTAATGGTGTTACTTCGTAATGAGATATCCGCGACTGATATGATTGAAGAAGTTGACACTTATTGTCAGAATAACTGAGGTGGTATAGAAAACGTTTTTGTACTCGCTCTAGTCTGTTTGAGTGAACTTGATAGCCTGGATTCCATACCACGCTACAGTACTCCAAGATACTGCGTACAATACTATTAAAAATAAGAATAGTAAGTTGAGGATCTTTCAAAATTTTCATTTGCCGCGTGATAAAACCACTTAATTTCGATGATTGTTTTATAATTGCATCAATATGTTGCCTAAAACTAAGAGAACTGTCTATGATTACACCCAGATCGCGTATGCTAGAAACCTCGGTTATGGAAGAATTACCAATATAGTAAGTAGCGTTAGTAGGATATAACTTCCTTGTAAATTTAATGTGGTAACATTTATTTGCGTTGACCACCATGCTGTTGTCGTTACACCAATCTTGGAACCTATTTATATCTGATTGAAGAGCACTTGCATCCTCAGTACTGTTTATTCTGCGATAAATTTTTAAATCATCAGCATATAATCCAAATTTAGAGTTAATTGATAAAGATATGTCATTAATGAATATTATAAAAAATAAAGGCCCTAAATGGGACCCCTGAGGAACACCAGAGGGCACATTTCTAGCAGCAGACTGGTAGCCGAATAATGAAACTAGTTGTGATCTTTTACTTAAATATGATTCGCACCAACGAAGCAGTGAACCATGGATGCCGACACCATCCAATTTACGAAGTAATAGATCATGATTTACTAGATCAAATGCTTTCCTGAAATCGGTGTATATAGCGTGAACTTCCCCCTGTTTATCTAATGTCTTGTATATATCAGTAACATAATTCACCAGATTGGAAGTTGTTGATCGTTTAGGTAGAAATCCATGCTGTTCAATATGGATGCAATTTTTAACATGTGTATATATTTTTCTCTGTACAATTGATTCCAGAATTTTACCAGCTGTAGAAAGAATCGAAATAGGACGGTAGTTCGCAATATCATTTAGGTCACCGGTTTTATGAATTGGAGTTAAAAAGGCAATTTTCCATAATGACGGAAATACACCCGCTTTTAAGGAAGTGTTGTATATTTGATTAAGCGGTTTACACAGATACTTCGCACAATTTTTAAAAAACAATGGTGGTAATAAGTCATGCCCGGGGCCTTTATTGCAATCTAATGTTTGAAGATATTCTAGTGTTTCTTTTTCAGTTATTGAAATATCATTTAGTGGGAAGATGTTCCTGTTGGTACTACTCGAGTTGCGACAGCAAGGGGGTACTGGTAAATTATACGTATTATAAACAGCCTGAAAATATTCAGAGAACAGATCACAGATTTGCTGACCACCACTTGCTGTCGTTTCGTCAAGGAACATGTCGTTTGGTATAGAGGAACGATGAGTCTTCCTAGCATTAATAAATTCCCAGAAATATTTTGGACTATGGCGCAAGTGAACTTTAGCCTGTTCCTTAAATTTAGAATAACATGCCCTGATTAAGGCGTCACAACGCTCTCTTAAAATGTTGTAGGTATACTTATCCATTGGATTATGATATTTTTTGTATCTCGAATGATATTTAGCTTTTTCTTTTAAAGCTTTTATAGTAGACCTGTTATACCATATCGGATATTTAGCGTCACGCTGAGCCTTAAATGGTGTGTATTTATGTATAATTGGAAGGATACTGTCGTAAAATCTCTGAACCATGATATCTACATCGGCTCCTTTATCCCAGATTGAAGACCAGTTAATCAAACCTAACTCGTAGTTAATTGACTCATAGTTACTAGCTGTGAAATTTAATCTAGTAGTGCGTTTTGGTTTTAAAAATCGATGACTAATCATTTTTAAATCAATAAGCAGGGGCGGGTGGTGTGCATCTGTTTTATCTAGCAAAAGTTCGTCAGCTGCAGAAACAGTTAAATATTCAGGATGATTGCACAGAATCAGGTCTAATGTACGTAGATTAGTATTAGTAATAGGATTACATTGATATAAATTGTTAAAAGACATAGCATCAATTAGAACGTTCTCCATATAATTACATGTCGGCAAAGGGGATAGAAAGCAGTTTCCTAAGTCTTTATTTCTTGACCAAACTATTTTACTGAGATTGAAGTCACCTACAACTAAAGTTACTGATAGTTGAGATATGTTGTTACTAATAACTTGACTTATGTTATGTATAAGACTGTTAAAGTAATCTGGTTTAGGAGGGGGTGGAACATATGCCGAACAAATATGTAGGTCACGACCATTTTCGCATTTTATGCTGATCCATAAGTCTTCACATGCAGACTCCCATTTAGTAATGCGAACTGCTTTATATTTTTTATAAACAGCAATTAATGTACCTCCACCGTCCCTTTTGGAAGAAGATGTAGTTGATCGGTCTCTCCTGAAGATGTCGTATCGGTCGTCGAACAATTCGCGGTCGTACACTGTATCATTAAGCCAAGACTCTGTCATTACTATAATATCATAATCAGTAGATAATATAGATAAGAAAAGATTTTCAGTTTTTGTTCTTAGGCCTCTTACATTTTGGTAAAATATCTTGAGATTGAATTTTAGTTTTAAAAAAAAAAATATAATAATCATCCAATTAATATCAACTATTAAAAATAATAAATTTACAAAGATTTTAAAAATTCTAAAGATTTTACAATTTTAGCCGACTCGTTCTTGTCCTTGCGTATAAAAATCCGTCCGTTTCTAATCCACACGAATTCGTATTGCTTTTCCTTGGCAAAAGCCCTAGCAGCAGCATGAAGTTGCTTATTCAGTGGTGACAAATGCTCAGACACATAAATTGGCTGTCGGTCAGACCCTATACCAAGATGAGCAGTGTTGAGCTTGCCGTCTTTGTTCTGCTTATTAAAAACTTTAACTGCGGCCAGGATATTATCACGTGCGCGTGTACTTGCGAGTTTCACAATTACTAGAGTAAAAGCTAATGAAAAATGTGAAAATGATCATAAACGTTGTACATAATTCAAAAATAAATAAAGTTTAAATCAAAAACAGATATACCACATAGGAGTTTGCATTAGAACATTATCTACAATCATCTATCAAAATACCATTTTAAAATCGCGTCTTCGTGTCACGCCAACAAAAACTGATCAAACAAGCCGTATCCACGCTAAACAAACAATACGATGCACGCGCCCTACCGGGGCTCCTTGACGCAAAGGGCAAAGACATTGAAAGGACAGACTCCCTAGAGACTCCTCCCCTGAAGACGTGCGATAGGGACGCACATATCCAACAAAACGAAAAAGCAACACACAGTCTAAGGTGGAATAAAATTTTAATTGCTCACACTGACACGATCTACTATCATCACACACCCACACATTGACAACGTGGCGAGACGCCGTAGTACATTTACGAGCGGAAAAACCACCCCAAACAAATGGTTAAATTAATAAGGACGCTCACTTCTTTGTTCGCGCACGTAATTAGGAAGTTACAAGACTGCGTTTGCTGTTTACATCTGTTACACTTAAATCTAGTGTAGTTTTAAACTTAAGTTTAATTTTATTTTCTTATAAACTATAGTTTAACCGGGGATACGGAAAGGAACCATACTTTTGCATGTTACTATACTTAGAGCACATGCAATGTGAAACCCCTACTACATATCTATTATACAAAAATGTTACACATCATTAGCATCTTTCATTCTAAGAAAAATGAACGTTTAATGTGCCCTTAGATTATGAGCAATTGTTAAAGTATTGACACAATCCTATTATATGGCCACAATAAACCACCATTTTGAGAAACATGACGCTGCAGTTACGTTTTGGGAGTCAATATTTATGACAAATGACTATCGGGACATTTCTTCGAATACAGAAGCGACTGAATGTTATGTGATTTTAAATAGAGAATGCGACGGCCATTTTTCATGCCAGGTTTGAATTTTTTATAACAATTGCATTCTTGGTTTCTTTGTGTAGTATATTACGTGTATATACATATGTATTTGTCGGACTAATGTTACAATTATTACACCACACCCTATTAATAAATGAAATAATGATTGCTATCTAGTAGCACAACATATATTATAGCAAAGTTTTTGGAAAAAATAAATCAACAGCAACAATTAGGCATATAATATCTAGTCATATTGTCCAAAGTAATCAATATTTTCATAGTTTAAGTAAATATGAAACGAATAAACTACTTTCTACATTGTTTAGATTATAACTCAACTCGAATAAATTGGTGAATAAATTATATTTTATACTGAATAAGTTTTTTTTCAATAAGTGATATTATTGAATTAATATTTACCTGCACATAACTTCGTGTGTCAGCAAAACCCTGCACATTTCTGGATTCTTGTCTTGCCCTTCGTAGACTATTGGCTGAAACAAATAATATCATGTAGTAAGGCAGTTTAAGCATCGTTTAAAGATTATGTCGGGTGTAATGACAAGATATAAGAATTAACAATCAAAATTGTACTTTGGTGTATTTTTTTCCATTAATCCAATCTCATGGGTTTTCCGAATACTCAGTAGCAGCCCGGAGTCTGGTGATGTGCTCGGTAACGGCAATAGGCTCGCCCCGTGGGACCTAAAAATTCATGGCGAAATGTGGGTAGTAATATTTACACCTCTGCCTACCCCTTCGGGGATACAGGCGTGAGACTATAAAAAAACTAATCTCATGCAATACAGTCATGTAATAAAAAAATATTTGTATGGTTGTTAAATAATCTTCACCTAACTCCTTATGAGACTTTTAGGGACATGCAACATTATTATGTACTTATATTTGGGTTTCTTATAAAGGAATTTATAATTATCAGCATAACAATTTATAGAAAGTAAAACTGTAGGACTGGCTTTTAGCAAAGTGCCTTCTACTAAAAAGAATATGTTTGAATTAATCATTCAAATTTAAAACTGAACTTGTTAGCAAATGTAACATACAGTTATCGATATGCCACACGAACACAACAGTGGATATCAGTCTTCATAACTTCATAGTATAAAACAAAGTCTATCTTCGGTCTGTCCCTATGTATGCTTAAATCTTTAAAACTACGCAACGGATTTTGAAGCAGTTTTTTTTTATAGATAGAGTAATTCAAGATAAAGGTTTATATGTATATTACATGTCTAATAAGCATTGCACCCGTGCGAAGCCGGGGCGGGTCGCTAGTGTTATTATAAATTAAGGTCAAAAATCACAATATTAAATTAAAAGTCGTCCAGCAGATAAGATAAGACGTGCCGTCTTCATCAAGTTATTACTTTTTCGCTAATTTATGCACCCCCGCATGCATAATTATTGCATTTTATTATCTAAACCAAAAATTAATCTGCATAATTCCCGCATTGACTGCACGGACATTTAAAAAAAGTCGATGGCCCTATTTATGAAAAATCGTGTTATAGGATTTAATGTTTGTGTTAATTATTGGTCCTGATAGAAAAGAATAATTTGATAAAACCAAAATAATAATTTGATAAACCAAAAACAAATTTCCGAAGTATGATAAAAAAGAAAATAATAGCAAATGACTTTTATTAATTTACTTTTTTTTATTTTTATACTACTGATTGTAAAAACGAATCTCAAATAAAATATTAAGGGGCCGGTTTCATCACTCCCTAATAAATTATGTTTAAATTAGTTAGCGGACAGCTTCATGTCATACATACTTCAATTAATATTATTTGTCTTTTTATCTATCTATATTACACTATTTAACGGAGGCAAGATAGGCTGTAAAAGTTGTCTTTATATTTCAATATCACATACCTCACAATACGTAGGGCACATATTTTTCCAAAAACAACCTTTAGTTTAAGGCAGCGATAGCCAGTGGATACCAACAGACTGCCATGCAGAGGGTATCGAGTTCGAATCCACGGCGCGCACCAATGACTTTTCGGAGTTATGTGCGTATTGAATTGTTAATTGTCGCTTGTCCCGTGCCTCGGGGAGCAAGTTAAGCCGTCGTCCCGGCTGTCATGAAGATCGTTGACAGTCGTTATAGGGCGTCAATACCTCTAAATAAACTGACACTAGTCTAAATCATGGAATTTAGCTATCCCTTCAGTTTGCGTAGGTCAGACAGGCAGTCTTTCTGTGAAAAAGCTAATATTCAGCCAAATCCGGTTAGCCTAGTAAGCGGACCCCGGGTTGAAACTGGGATAACGCTAGGAGAACGATGATGACAACAACCTTTAGTTCAAACTTTTGTTTTAAAAAAATCACAAAAGATAAAGAACAATAATGTTCTACAACTGTTTTGATTGTTTTTAAATTATAAGACACGTGCGCTTTTCGTTTATCTATTAATAACTAATTACGACATACTATTGGGGTTGTGGCAGAAGGGTACAAAATAATCCATGCTCAACAAAAAGTATTAGGCAGACTAGAAAGAGCTTTGTAATCATTTTGGTTATGGATGTATCAATAGGAATAGTTTAGAAGGTGTTCTTGTCATATAATAAGAATTTGAACCTGACGACCACGACCGCTTGTTTGTGGGAAATATTGTGATAGGCTCTGTAATTAATCATTATTGTATGTATAAATAATATAAAAAATAGAGTAGTTTCTTTCTAGGTCTTTAAGTCCCATCATATTAATAAAACCTCTTCTCTTATATTAAATTTTTATTTAAAAACATATTGAACATGTGCACTACTTAGTACCATCCCTATCTTACAATGCGCAATATTTTGTAACTATTACTTACACATCAAAATAACCAACATTAGCCACTGATCCCCTAAATCCGAAATGGATTTTTTCATCCCTGACAAAATATTTAATTGAATATGTAACAGACGGGAATTATCGTCTTTTGTACTATGGTATTATAAGGACTGTGCTTTGTATATTGTAATAGGTATGAGGGTCATACGAAAGTATTTAAGCAGACACCAGAAGCTTTGGGGTCCAAACATTTTCTGCATTCGGGGCTTAAGGAAGGGTGGTATCAGGTGTGATTGTAAATCAAATAGATTTGCCTTAACTTAGTTGTGCGGTGAGTGGTTACTTGTTAGTATAGAATAGGTTTTAATAAAGATATTGCAATGTAAAAATGGATACTACAGAGTCGTATTAAACTTGTTGAGAAATAAGGACTATTATTTGCAAATGGTTCAAAGATCACTTTGTGGTTGGAAAGCTTATGCTTTGCAATAAAATTCAGATGATTTACGATTAAATAAATCATAATGAATGTGTGAAGGCTCTCACTAACACACTATATAAATCGTGAATTGAAAAGAGAGAACTGCAACAAATTGCGCATCAATTCTTCAAAGTCATATGTTTAACATTGTCAGTTACTCAAATCTATATTGCTACCGAGAAACACGCATTCTTGTCTTTAATACTACAACACAATAAAGAAAAAGGCATCGCTTATCATCTGAACAAAGTCTCCAAAGGTTTCCAACTACACTTAACTTACAAATCTCTGGAGTGGAACAAAAACTAGTATCTAGTGTGATAGTGTAGCTAACATTTTTCAAGTTCATTGCTTGAACTGAGACAATCCCCCAGGATGTCTGGGGTTAGTCACCAGGGCATACTTCGTCGCATGGGATTCAATCTCTGGGGAATTCATGGGGATTTAAAAAATAAATGCCGCGCTGTGCTACTGGAAGTGATGTCTACTTTCATTTCATTTTAGTAAGATTATTTATCTTCATATATTTGTAACTTATTCATACATTTTGATCTGATGTTATTGATGACTTACACCATAATTAAATCGATAAATGTGGAGAATCGACTTCACTACTAAATAAAATAAAAATAAACCTAATGCGTATTGAACGATAAAATTCAAATTGTTATACTTACGTAACTATATTAAGTATTAATAAACTAAACGGTTAGGGTTCTGATTGGATAACGTTCCTTAAATGGCAACCATACGAAATTATCTCATAACATTTTCTCTAACCTACCGAAAGTGACACGCAAAACAGTCGTTCAGTAAAAATGGCGATGAAAAGATGGCGTTCAGATAATAGTGAGTTGCGGTCGATTTAATTGTATTAAAACGTTAGGCTGAGCACAGGGCCAATCAACTAATGTTGTACGGTGCATGCGAACACGACACGCAACTCTTGTTTTGGTAACTTAGAAAAATAATAAGATTGTCTCCTGTATCAAATATAAAGTGACCATTCATAGGCATAGTGTTTGGGTCGCTTTAGCGGTGGTTCTTAAGGTTAATTTGTTAGAGAAATTAAAGAAATGATTAGTTAAACTCTTCAAATACTGTACCTAGTTGTTAGATGGTGATATAATCTACATATTTTAATATCTTACAGAAATCTAGAGAACTACCTAGTAGTATATCCATATAAAATATTTGACAATTACTAAATCTTACGAAAACCCTAAAATTATTGCTAATCCTATTTATTTGAATACTAGTACTATTTTTTAACACTGGCTACACATTTACAAATTTACAAAGACATAAAAAGACAAAAACTGTGTGAGTTACGCAAAGGCGCGCCTGGCTGCCTTCCCGGCACAGTTCATGTAGAATATTTTTATGATTACTGCAGTTGCACATTTATACAATTTATTTGCCTAATGTTTTGTGTTTCGCAACGCTTTTCCTTGAAGATAAGACGAACGTTTGTAAATCGAATACCTACGCCGCATTTGATGGCCATTTAAGTTGTACGTAATGTATTTATCGAACGTCAATTTACAAAATTGTTACGAAATAATTCGCAAAATGGTTTCCAAAGTCATTTTCTCAACAAAAGGCAGCCAAATTAATATGTTGTTTGAACATCGTTAAGTAAACATAATCATTTGGCCACGTGTACCGCGCACGCCTCACCATTCATGCCACCGTCCATTCTATGGGATTTGTCTGAAATCTCATTCGGCAAACCATGAGTCAGTATCTTAAGAATAAATTCAAATAGAGGGTGGCTAGATTGATGTTTTAGATATTGATATGATAGTGATTTAGTATGGGAACACAAATAATTTTGTTGTTGAAAGCTTTGTAGCTACTGGCTAAGTAGTTTTATACACGTTTCGTTGACTTATTAGCTAAATGACTTATTGATTTTTATCATTTCATTACGTTACAATTTTTTACTTTTTAACTATACCGTATTTTTACTAAAATGTATTTTAAAATATGTAACCAATATCAAGATTGAAATACAACATGCCAAGCTATATATTATTCCTTTGAATACACTTAACTGCCAATATTTACTATCTAATTTCTGTTTTGTAGTAACGTAACATAAGTACTACGTATCACAATGACCAACTGCACCATTATTTCTAAAATTGAAGCTATGAAAATATATTATTAAAAATGTGCAAATAAATTTGCACCCAAGTGTACAGCGTACAAATTTCAAAGTCTGTGTGCGTTGTCGCTCATGTAAATCACCCATGTTGTGCGATGCGAGTACGTCTTGCATCTACCATCCACTGCAGCCCACTTTTTATTTGTTGTTCGCCCATAAAACAACATTATCGTACTAACCGTTGTGATACAATGAAATTTATATTTCTTATTGTGTGTGCGGTTTTGAAATTTTTATTGCGGTTGTATTTAATTTTGAAAAATAATGGAAACGATATAAAGACGCAGCCTTTCCAGGGTGGTCATTTTGTCAAATATTATTAAGGACTTGTGAGACATATTTTGATTTATCTATTATTTGGAAAACACCAATGTGGGAAGTGGTTCACTTTAGACTGTTCGACCGTTTTTAAATATTTCGATACCAAATAATCACATATCTTTGTTCTTAAATATCATGCAAAATGCTAAGAGGTAAATAATGAAAGTGAGCAATGGCCTCAATGGATATTATATGTATATTTTATATTGTCAGGAAATGACGCAAACATGAACTACCGTTCATCATTTTACTTCAGATTCTACGTAATGGTGACAACACATACAACTTTAAGAGCTTCTCGTAACGAGGATATGGCCGACCAAGGCATTGTATAAACAACTGTCAGCTGACTAGAAATCAAACTTTTGTTTCAGATATTCGAAAACAATCTTACTATCGCAGTCTTTAAAGACTGTTTTGGTGCAGCAAGATTATAATCACAAAGCAGGTCGTTCTAATTCTTGATTATTAGATAAATCTGTGTAAAATATATCACCGGAGCACCATGGGCCTCAACATTGTTCCGCGCATCGAACAAAACACTGCACCCCGTATGAACACCGTACACATACACACGATTCCGTAATTCTTAGTTAACAACGTTCGGCCTAAGTTAATTATGTTCATGGCATAAATCTTTCGTAATTGGCCTCTTGTTACACAACACTAAGAGCTTGGGACGTGTTGAAATTATATATGTGAGGTGGCGAAGTTTCATCATGTTTTCGTTAGTGTTATTTGTAAGGTGTATTATTGCACCGCCCGCCGATGGCTGCGTTTGAATTTCGAATCTGGTTGTAATGAAACTTTTTCGTTTTTATTCTTACTTCTTTTTTTGCGCATAATGTTACTGGTCACATTTATCTTGCTTTTGAGAAACTTTTATAAGTCTTTCTTTAAATTCACAGACTGTGTTTAAAGTTGTTTTTGTCTATAAAATATCTATCGAAGGCGAACTGATTGAATGCTTAGTTGCTAGAGCAAATTAAATTTATGGCTGCTAAAACTGCTGACTTTGATAAAAGTTCTCATTTCAAATTTTAAGCAAGTTTAGTGAACATAAAACTCTGGTCAAAAGAGACTAAGAGAACTTAGACGTTTAACTGACTCTTAATAAGTAAAAAAATAATATTTAGTACATATCATTTTTTATAAATATTAAGAAAAATACTGGTCATATTCTACTAATTTTATCTCATTGTAAATTATGATACCACGTGTGACCAATAATTGCTAATGCCACTTCAGTTTTACATTACATCTGTTCCATCACTTTATTCTGTAATTTGATATTTCCAATTGTGTGCCAACCTAAATATTATAGAGATAAAGGCTCAAATTTTCAAATCACACAAGCATCATCCAAAAGGATTAACACAAAACAACCCTTTCCTTGTCGCTCAAATCTTATATTTCACCCGTTCGAATTCAAAACTAAAATAAAAATTGTAACACGAGATAACGGTAATGATTGTGCTCAAACGCAATGCAATTTAGTTGACCAGGGGGCGTGGGGATTACGGCCTAATCGGGCGGCGGCGATGACAATCGCAAGCGTGGCGGCCACGTGATGATCACGTGGGTGTCACGTGTTACTTACGGGGTTCGGTACAGCTGTTCTACCAAGTGATACACTGACAGTTGGTTGGTTAGGTATGACTTTCTTACAGGTTCTTCTCATAGCCTTGTATATTCGAACCTAGATAGTATAATAATGATGATCATAATAGGATGGTGAATACCAGTAGCCTTGTACTAAAGTATATACAGGGTGTCACAAGACCTATCACCAAGCCGAAGTCTACTCATTTTGGAAATCATGTCAAGTCATACTAAGCAAAAATAATACCTGGGTAAAGTTTTTGTTTTAGTAGACACATTTTTTAAGTCGCAATTATAAGTGCGCGCGTGCAATGCGAAATACCTACTTATCCATTGGTGCATAGGACACCTATAGAAGAAATGGGCGAGGTAAATGCATCTATTTTGTACCTACTTAGAAAAATTGTATAGTGACCATATATAATATATAGTAACTTTGAGCCTCAAATCTGCTGAACCAGTAATTTCCCAGGTATGGTGCCGAAGTAAAAAATGTTCGTAATGATTGGTACAAGACAGAATTTCAGGGTATTTTCACAACCTATATAAAAAAAAAATATACCGTCACGCTGGTATCCCCTAAGGGGAAGGCAGAAGTTTAATGTTACATCCACATTTCACCTTAACAATTTTAGGTCCCACATAATAGGGGGCGAGTCTATTACCGTTTGCTAGACTTGGTGCTGCTACCGAGAATTCGGAAAAACTTATTAACACTTTTGCTCGCCCCGAGAATTGAACCCGTTTCCTCCCGATCAGCAGACGCATACGCTATCAACTAGATCACGGAGGCAGTAGTAAACAAACGGAAAAGATTGTCTGCGAGAGTTAACTATCCAAATGATAGCAAAAATGTGTTGTGTTGAAATGCGACTCACAGGACATAGCTGTTTCAACTAATAAAGTATACAGAGTGGTACATTGAGATTCTGGTTAGCTAATGCCTCAGACAGACACGATCTTCCTCACGCTAAGTGCAAGAATCAAATAATTGATGGTGTCGCATGTATGTGAGTCTCAACACTGTGACGGTATGTTAGCGCAATGTATATCAAATGCTGAAAACCTTGTGAGCTGAGCAGTATGAAAAAGGAATATGCATTATTTTTATATCGATACAACTCATGTAACATATGTGACGTATTTTAGTTTTTCAGCATTGCAGGGTCCAGTCACAATTATGTGATACACATGAAAGACAAACAAATGAATAACTACCAGGTGAAAGGATTGGTCTGCTTACCTGTTTTGTCACCGAGTCGATAAGCCGTACGAAAATATCTTGTTCTTGCCGTATACCTGAGAACAATAGCATATCATGTAAATAAGTAGGATTCTTCACCTGATATTTTTTTTGAGGTACCAAAGATCACTTTATTTTAGGTGCCTTTTTATTGTTAATAAACTAACTACGTAAAGACGTAGGATACAAAATTATCCAAATCTCAAAATGTTCCACATACAACATAATTATTAGATACTTCCTTAACAAATAAATACCTAATATGTTGTTATATAGCGGCAACATGTTGTGTTTGTACTAAGATCGTTCTAATTCTCGCTCCTATAAAACAGTAACATTTACACATCGTAGCAATAAAGATCGTAGCAAGCGTACTACGAGCGTAGCCCGACGTAGCAGACATTGCACAATTTGTTAACCTCCTAGAATTGCCTCTACGCTTGGCTCTCTCTTGGTTCCTTTTAGAGTACCGTAGCCGAATGTTTGAATTAACGGTAAACATTATGCTTTTTGCATTAGCTTCAGTTTTATGGCTTGTAATTATGTACGTAGTGAGATCTGATGTTATTTGATTCCACAACATGGAGTAAACGACTATATGGGATGTAAGAATGACAAAAGAATATCTTCATGTATGAATAAAGTAAACATTAAAATTTGTCTTAGGACCTTAAACAGGAGACCTCTGACAAAGACGAAAGCAGTTTGCACCAAAATAGTCATACTTCATTGTCCATAATTCTCGAACCTCGTCCATTCATTGATTTACAACTGAGCTAAACACTACTGATATTTACCTTCTATTATAATTTATTCCAAACTCTAGCCACCTTATTGAACATAAATATTACACTTATAACATAGGCTAAGAGCTTCTACACTCATCATTCATAGTCGAAGAGCTCGCTATTCTGTGCCAATTTTCCATTATCTGCGGTCTATCGGCAACACGGCAAATATTTACAATGCCACTGTCGTGTGTTAGTCTATGTTGTCACCGACGTTTGTTGAATACGAGATTGAGCTATACATTAGATTTATGTCTTGCTCCCCAGGAATAAAGGATATAATCGCATGGACAAACAATTTTGATGGCCTTTCAAAAAGGGTAGTACTTTTAATGTTTTCTTTTATCGAGTGTTTTCAGTGTTTTTGTTAAGTACTATTATTATACGGATAAGTATGTTAGTTTAAACGTTTCTTTATGTAGATAAGCAACAAACATCCTGACTAATCCCCTTATATTACAATCGAATATTTATATTATATATATTTATACATAGATACTACTAAGACTAGATGTGGAATTTTGTAAAATTTCAAATTTATATTGTTATATTTTCAGAAATAAATAGACTTTATTTGCTACTTTTGTATGAAACTACATGATCACAAGGAAGTCTTGTTAGCCTGTAAAAAAATACAAATGAACACATAATCTATAAACTTTAGCCACAAAAATAAACACGACAAATGCTGCCCTATTCGCGTCAATATTCACCAATCGGTAGTCCCAAAATACAAACTATCTCAAGATATCTACCTTGTCTTTAGACGATCGTCTTGAATAGCTATTGACGACAATGGCATACCCGTATGACAATGCATTCGAGTCGTGGCAATATTTGCTTAACTCCCGACCGCCTGACAATGCTCTGCACATCTTGTATTGTATATGCACTGGTTATGAAATGATGTATGTATAGTATATATAGTGGGAGCTACGTGCATTTAGCTTATTAAGTAGGTCGCACGATGACATATTTATCTAGATGACAATTACATAGCCACATGGACAGTCTTTTTTTATAACAATTGCTTTAGCCTTTTTTTAAGCTTACTTTGTAAGAAGGAAATATGTATAGCTGGAAGTACCTATCTTAAAATTTTGTTAACGTTGCAATATGTACAGATTGATGTAAATAAAATCCAGATATATCATCATAGTTATGTAAAACTTGACCATTATTTACGTATTTTTGTTTTGGAAAAAGTAGGCCAGACTCCAGAGGTACTTACTAGTAAGACATGTAACCTAAAGGCTCTTGAAACTTATAAATGTTGAATATAATTTATCTGCCACATAACTTTACTTTAATATCATGCTAAGGAGAAACACATTTTTCTACAAATTTATCATATTTTTTTCTTGCTTTTCAACAAATAATTAGGTATATGAATGATGTATAATTAGTATCTATTTCTATGGTATAATTTGATAAATTTCAAAACAGCATTTCACTCCCTAACAGTGCTGCTAGATTTTCTTCTTAAGTCCCGTAAGTAGAATAATTCAAAAAAACTTTGACATGGAATAACCCCAAACAGTGAAAATCACTTACCATTTGCATAAAGTAATTGAAGTCTGTACTGGATGCCATTGTTCGTCTTTTGACCTTCTACTTCCTGTAACAAAAATACTTTGTTAATCAAATTGACTACAGATAATCAAGCTGAAAGTAAACCTATAAAAGTCTCATACGAGATATAGCTTCTACCTACTTTTCTATTATTACACACATAGAGGCTTATGAATGTCTTGAATTTGTTTCAATAATCGAAGAAAGAAGCTTGGCAAAAGTTTCATGATTCCATATCAAGTATATTTTCCAACAAGGCGGAACTAATTATAACAAGTAATTAGTCTTTAATTCTGTATGAATTTTCTTTCGCGACATTACTTTAATTATTATCGAACTCTTACTAGTATTACACTACAAGTCACCCATCATTTGCATTATTTTTCACGTTAAGATTTTAAAGCGGCATTTTCAAACACTGTTTAAAATACTAGGAAAGCGTAGTTATTTTGTGTTTGTTATTTGGCATATTATCAAACAGTAATATAGCATTAAATAATCAAAACATATAAAATTCTTGCGTAACTGACTGACAGACATAATACGCACAACCAAAACTACTAGCGCAAGAAGCTGTTTGGCAAATATGTATATGTATGTTCTTTAAGGCGGGTAGGGGGATTTTCTGAAATTCCCACCATTCCCAGTATTTAAAAATACCTAAACTTATATGTATTATGTTACGTAAAATATTTGTACTTTTCACCAAACTAGAACCTAGATAAGTATCACAAATCAACCCTTTTAAAACTCCAAAAGACCCATCGTCCAAAAATAAGTACGTATACAATACATAAAGTGCGGTCCACACGTACAGTAAAAATGCGAGCATGAATGTTTACTATATGAATAATTAACTGACACAAACAAGACGTGTGAACGCAGCCCTCTGGTGACAACGTTGGAGCGTTGGAGAAATATTTTACATTTCACTTGTTTTACTCGTAGTTTACGTGAAATACAATTTTATTGTATGTAGTGGTACCTATAGTAGATGTGGCTTGTTATGTGGTGGTACTTTTGAGATAGTTATTTAACATGCTATATGAGATCAGCAATAGTCTAGTGGACATACCAGCAGTCTGCCACACAGAGAGCCTTGCAACACTGACTTTTCGAAGTTAAAATGCTAGGTGTCAGTACCGTGTCTCGTCGCGCACGCTAGACCGTTAGACCGTCAGTCCAGACTTTCATATAAATATGGAACAGACTTTATGAAGAGTCAACACTCTCAAATATTCTAAGACCGGTCTAAACTATGGAATATAAAATAGATATAGATAGATAGAGCTAGGAGTTTGCTGTCAATTTACTCTCCTTAGATATAAATACATAACGACCTAACAACCACTTGGTCAGACCATACAATGTTATTAAAGAATGTCTAAGATACAAGTCGTTTTAAAATGTCTAGAAACGTAAATAAATGTTGACACATGCCACCAGCACGCATGCGTATTATGTAAATAAGTATTGTGCACACAATAGAAATGATGTAGTCTCGATCCTGATTGATGAACGAACTAAATCACTGATGCCTATCTCGGCTCGAGGATGCCTTGATAAACTAACAATATGAATGTATTGAAGGACTTAACTAAGCTAAACGCTGTTTTGGAATATGTTTGAAATAGCCTGTTGCTGCCGAGGGATCTTCAAGAAATACATTTTTTTAATATACCGCGGTCACCATATTATCTACGTAATTTTGAACTTAAACCTAGCACGCATATATCACACCATTTTAAGAAATTTTGTATTTGAACTTACTACATGATACACATGTGGAACATTTTCGAGTGAAAAGTTAACATTTAATTTGGTAAACAGTATCTATTCTGTTTGCCAAGCTAATCTTAATTTTCACTCAAATCTCAATAGAAATTATGTATGATACCAGTAATGGAGGACAAAACTTTTATTGAGGACAAATTGTCATCAATTGTGAATATTTTGGACTTTTATGACCGGCGATGGTAATAGTATTGAGACAGTACAAAAATTATACAAACTAGGTACTGCATCAGGGCTGAACTTTGTCCCAAATTGTACTGTCGATTAATATTAAAATTAGACATAACCAATTGACGAGTTGTTCTTCTAGTGACGATGCCAAACAACTGTTACATGAGGCAGTGCTTTGAAGTGTTTTGACCATAGTAATAAAGTAGAGTTCAAACCAGCAGCCAAGTGAACATTGAAATAAAAAGAGCTACATTATATAAAATCACGCAATTATAAAGGCATATACGTAGCTATATGTATTATTAGACACACAGTCTGAACGTTCTGTATGTAGTGTAGGTATCTCTTTCTAGTAGTAATGGTAAATTTTATGACTTTATTGTTTGTAAAACGTCTGTGACATCTATTTAGAATACTAGTCTTACCTGGTCTTTCTCAATGAAGCCGATGAAGGCGGTCCGTTCAATCTCGACCGGTTGTCCGGCTCGGTCGTACAACGCGACCACGAAGTGGAAGAAGTTGCTTTTGCGCAGGTTGCTAGGAGGCTGCTTCTCGAAGTGAGCGCGCCCCACGCCTACGCTGCTGTTAAAACAAATATTTTATTAGGTAAAATTTCGTTAAAGCGCTGAGAACTGCTTTATAGATTTTTATTTAAACTTTTTTATTCATTATTAGGTGTTCTATAAGATACATATGTTAGTTATAGTTAGTGTAGTTAAGAAGCTGCTAAATATATTTTAAAATCAATACTGAATATTTTATGGTACTCCATAAGTTACATAATCTTTTTTTATTTAAACTAAACGTTTATAATGTTATATCAGTCGTAAATTTTATATTTATTAATTCATTATAAAGTCGAAGTTTTTTTTTAAATTATAACCCGACAGTTCTCATATCCTACAAAAGAAAACTGTCAGGTGGCCTGACAAAATTAAAATATTATTTCGTTCCATCTGGCCTGAAGCAAAACTTAAATATCCGCGTCATTTTACAAAAAATCTCTAAACTTAACTATGTCGAAACCATAAATTATAAGATGTCTTTCACAGTTACTTTATTCCAAAACTGTAATTTGTCAATACGCCACCGTCAAACGGTTTGTCGCGTTTTTGTTACTAACCACAGACTAAACAAAAATACACATAGACAATAGAACAGATTATAATCCTTTTTAAAATTGATTTATTGCCTTTTCTGTAGTTGTGAAAAGAGGTTGCACGTCGTTAACTGTTGCTATTGTTATTGTTAACTTTATTTTACTGTTAACTCGTGCTTCTCATGCCATGTTTAATACTGATGACTTAATATTTCTAAAATTCTTTATAATTTACCTGTAAAAGTTGAAAGTTATATCAGATAGTTAAATGCATTTAACTTTGATTGCCCGCACAAACAAGAACTAAAGCTATATTCATCGTAAGATTAACATTCGGAAGCAATTCTAAAATATCGATAACATTAATGAAGTGACGATATATGAATAGCACCACACACCGATATCGACATGTGTGGCTACTGGTTTTGGAAACCGATGGCTAAGTTAAGCAGAAGACAATTTCACTCCTATCTCACAGATCATAAGGTTTATTTTGGAAGCAAAGGGTGTGATGTCGATGCGTTCAATAAATACATCGATAGAGCAACATTTGAAATGCACGCAGTTCATCAAATCTTCGGTCTCATTTCTCATTGTTGTTCTAGTAAATGTGACTCTATGGGTTAGGGATGTTCTGTGGATATTATAAGTTGAGAACGTTGAAATTTCAAATTGTTAATTGCCATATTTTTATTTTGATATATATTTTAGATGGGTCGTTATATTTATATTAATGTACCTAATTGTTAAGGTTTCGCGGCACAAAATTGCACTTACCTAAGTCTATGGCCGTTTTTAAGCTTATGGCTCATGGGATTCCTAGGTAGGTCCTAATTATATTTAATTCTTGCGATACGTTCTGCCTCGGAATGACAAAGGCCGTCTATTTCATTGTTGACCGCTTATGTTAGTTAAGCTACCAGCAGATACAAATTGGGCTTAATTTAAATTGCACTCAATAGCTTCGTCTATTGTGCATGATACAACTATAAAACACTATTGATTTATTTCATCATCATCAGTCCTTTGAACTATCCCACTGCTGGGCACGGGCCTCTTCTCACTATGAGAAAAGTAAGACCATAGTCCACCACGCTAGCCAAGTGCGATTTGACAGACTTCTCATGTCCTTCGAGAACATTATGGAGAACTCTCAGACACGCAGGTTTCCTCACGATGTTTTCCTTCACCGATAAGCAAGCGATAATTAATAATTTAACTTCGAATAGTCATTGGTGCGTGCTGTGGATTCAAACCCGAATCCCTCTGCGTAGCAGTCTGTCGGTCTCTTTACTCGGCTACCGCTTTTTCTTTGATTGATTTATTTCCATAATAATTGTCTTAGACTTAATCAATGTATAATTTTATGCGTATAAAAACAGTGGATAGTCATTTTTAAAGCTAGTATTTCTCAAATTGGCAAGAACATGCAATTGAGCTTTGTAATCTATTCTCAGAGCCAGTGGGTAAATTGTCTTATGACAAGAACAAAGTGGTATAAAATCATAAAATAAAATAATCCGTGCATCACGACGTGTATCTTGTCGGCGGTCTCGATACGGTTACATCACTAGAGCACATTACCCACCAGGACCGTATTACGCTATGGTCGCCCATTCATCTCTCCCCGCTGCAGAATTTGCGTAAACAAATTGGTTTCGCGATTGCCATTTTATACTCTCGCACGCGACACTCCATTGTTTTATTTATCGTTACCAGTTTCGGCGGCGTGTTCGCGATTAGGTTGTAGTGCTTTTTCCGCTAACAGATCGCGCGCGTTTTGTCAATCTTTGACGGTATTTTTTTTCAGCTTTTTGGTTTGAGTATTTATGTGGGATCTCTGCCAAGCTTTAATACTTTTCGTGTTTGATTTTTTTTGTTGCCTAAATATTATTTATTCTATATATTTATATGTAAATGGTAGGTCCTTACGTAGTAGTATGGACAACTATATCAAGCATTTAAAAGCGTAAGCACATTAAAACTTATAATGTGTTCTGTACCATTTTTTTATATTGTACAACAGAACTATAGCAAAAATAATGTACCTACAGACATCCACATAATTGATTTAATTACCCAAAACAATTACAAGTCACGTGTAGACATCTACACAGATCATTACTAAGTAATGTAGGTAAAAAGGTAATTTATTAAAAACGCTTCTATAGGGCGCGGCCTAATGATTTACTGGGCCTTACAAATGGGCCTGTCATCACCGACGGCAGACTATCTGTCAACATTTGTCATCTGTGGCCCGTTGATTGCTCGCAATTACTTTAATTAGCGACTTATTGGATGTAATTCCTTGATTAGAATTGAAAATTACCATTTTTCGGCATATTTTTTATGTTATATTGATGTGTATTTGAACTATTTGACAAATTGATTATACCTACATCTTAAAGTTTTTTGTAAAATAATTATTCATATGTAGAATCTACATTAAATCAGTACATAGAATATTTATAATAATGTCATAGGTGAGACGTAGATCCTTATTAGAGATATTTCCTTTTTTATAATTTAACTACGACCATTTTGTCACCAAAAATTTAATGTAACTATTAGACTTGGCTAAATTGATTTCAACAAAATAATATACTAAATATTGCATTTAATACAACCAACCCACAAAATACGCGGCACAAAACCAAACAAAAACTAACCAAGATAAATAAACATTTAACAGAAAACTCGGTTAAAATCCGACAGATGTCGGGAGGGAGGATGTTATGTAAACACAATACTCACTAATTTGAGTACAGCAATACGTCGCATTATACAAGTGGGTACTGTTCTCTACGCCAAATGTACCATTGTTGCATAAGTTCATTATTTTCGTAAAATATATGGTAAGTTTATTTCGTAACGATGATCAGTTTAGAAGAATGTATGGAATTATTTAGGTGTTTATCTGCTGCATTATTCAGAAATTATGATTTAGACGTCGTGTCGATAGATTTAATGGTGGGTAGTTGTTATACAGATGGTATATAGGTGACGAGCTAGGTACTTACATATTCAAACAGTTTTTGTTAGCCAGTCAGTTATAAAGAGGTTGTTGCAGTTTTTACTAGTGATTTAAACATACTATTCCTCTTAAAAAAATGTTATTTCTTTTATAATACTCTTATAAAATGGTTATTTATTTTATAAAATGATATGACATTGCTTTTACTCATTAATAACATTATAATATTTTTCATGCATCAGGGTTGTAATACCAGTAGCAAAGGATTATTAAAATATAACATTTAAATAATATTGCTTGTGGTACTTAATAGTTACTCTATGGTAGAGTTCATCTGGATAGATATTATCATACAGCTAACTAACTTCAAAAATGTTACAATGATTAAATGAAACTGATCCTAAAACTCGTTTTTACTGATATCAGCATTTATTCTAAAATAACATTGCATTATCTATAAATGCTAGTATATTTAAAGATACATTGGTTTTCTTTTTATTTTCATTGAATAAAATAAATAATTTCGAAAACAAGATAAGTATCAAACAATTTTGTATGCGTAAGTAAATTTATAAGTAGATTTTAAACAGCCAACGTTTTATGAAGCATTCAGTCTACCTGCATACTCCAATCTAACCGGCCGATATTCACAATAAGTCCATTATCACACGGTATCCAATCAGGGGTGTGCAAATTTCACAGCCCATAATGAACAGAGCAGTGCTGCGGTAACAAGTATGTATTCATAAAGAGAAGGGCCGGTATAAATCATATCTTGAACAGTTGGGGTGCAGCCACCGCTGCTTGCGATTGTACTTCGTTGTGCTTGTACGTTACAATTAGTACATCGGTACACTTCGGCGTGGAAATGCAATTAGACTTAGGTATGTGATATTTAAATTTGTGTTTTAAATAATGACCGCACTATGGAAATAGACGCTCGATGTTTTGGGTGTATTTATTTAATATCGCGGTATCTGATTATATGTTTGACGAATTATTTTGGTTATACTTATCTACTATTATTTTAAATCAACAAATTGAACTAAACTTATTGTAAATAGGTAGTATTGTAAGTAGGCACATGTTGTACTGTAAAAAGTATTGTTGGGAATATTGAGACCTCCAATTAAATGGAATCTAAAAAAATCTCATCGTTTTTGTGGATGAACGATAATAAAATAGTAAACATAAAACACGCTCGAAGTGGTAAATAGATTTAACAGATTTTCTTTACGTCCGTAATATATCAACGTCAAACGAATCTACATAATATCTTATTTTCACCCGTACATTGAAGGATATAGAAGAGAGTAAGTTCATTTATTCCATTTCTAGATTTTAAGTAATTAACATATCTTTATTTTGCGATCTTCAGAAAAAATAAAATAATGGTGTTATTCCAAGCAGTTGTCCAGTTTAACACACAATAATAGCATATATTCTGTAAGCCGTTTTATTTTTAAAGTGTGTAAAGAAAAAGATATTTAATTTCGTTATTTCTATATTAAACCAAGTTTGAGATAACTTCTATATTATGTCTAACCATCAAAGATCTCACAGTTGTTCTTTTGGAATATAACATATTGATTCACACACAACCCCTGGAAAGAGCATCAGAAGCGGAACTTAATCCTATACAGTTATTTAATGTCAAATAGGGTTCATTCGTTTTGCTTTGGTCGGTTTGGAGAGCGCTAATACAATTTCAGTTCCCATAATAAGTTTAGTGGATGCTCTTTTCGTACCCTAAATGGTTCAACTACGTATAAAATAAGGGTACTTTGTTTACTGGCAGAAATTTAGAAAATAATCATACTATACCGAGGGCACGTAAAACAGGTTCAGTTTCCACCAAATCGTTATTTTTATTATTTTATAATCGCAGTTATTTACTATTCTATCACTGATAATAAATTATGTTGCTCTGTTTACGTAAAATCATTAGTTACACTTAGAAATTAACTTCACTGATTGTTAACATTGAAACACTTATTTGATCAACGGCAACAATGTGATAGTAGCTACAAATAATTTATATTCACGGCTTAAGCTTGAAGTACCTATACATTTACTTATTATATATAAATAAAATGCGTCTTATAATGTTGCATGTTACTCTTATCTCAGAATATATAGCGCTGCAGTTTTTTTCTTGCAATTAAATCATCTGACAAAGTTTTCTTACAACCAATATATGAGAGGTAAATCAACAAAAAAATATAATATTTACGCACATTTTCGAGTCTTGCTAAATTAATGTCTGTTATTCGTTGGTCGTATATTAATTCCCAATTTGCTAGCAATAATGTTCTGCTGTACAATAGTACCTACTCTTGGCATAAATTCTACATGATTTATTTCTTGTGTGAGACAAGAACCGACGGCTTTGAGATAATTATGTTGGGTTTGTTATTAATTTGTGAATCCATATTATTCTTATACATCCAAAGTTTGCCTCTGCGATATTTCACACTAGTAATAATAATATATGAAAATCTGTTCATATTTATGCTTTAATTTCTAATTACTTATCAATTTTCAATTTATCTATAAGACCTGTAAAGAGGTTTGAAGACTTACTTGGTATTATCAACTAGCGAGGTAGGAGTCATCCATGCTCTGGTGAGTGGTTCTTCTTTCAGAGAGGTGACAGGCCCGCGGGGTTGAGCGTGCAGGCCGCCCGCCGCCTCCTGGTGGTGCAGGCCAAACATCAGACCACCTGCACAGATAGATGTATTTAGATATAGACCTGCAATACATGAGAGATCACCACGCACGTAAACGTAGTAAGAAATAAACCCTCTATACACGAAGGGTAGACTTTATAGAGAAAGGTGAAAAGTCATACAATTTATGGAAAAAGAAAACACCCGCTATTATTGGTAGTTATTAGATATTACTAGCTTCTGCCCACGGCTTCGAATGCGTGAGGACTGTTTTCAAGATATCACGCATATTACAAGAATATTTCATCCAAATCCGTCGTTCATCAATTTAAATCGTTTACTGTTAATTTATAGTATTGCATAGGTGGTTAATTGATTTTATAATTATGGATGAACATATAAGTAATTAGTAATTCCTTACTCACAGAAAGTAATATTTATTTTTTAAGGTGGTTCTAGTTCTATTTACTTTGAATATTTGGGTCATTTGCTATAATTGAGTAGGCCTTAAATTGTGTAGGTTGAGCTAGGTACTTTGATTTTTTCTTAATATCTATTCATTTGGCTATAGAAAAATATAAATAGAATTTATAGCACAGTGATGAGTGCTGTTATATCAGAATATTATCATGCAACAAATTAATACTAATACTCTAAAGTTCTAATTTCTGATATTAAAAGCTAATCTAATTTTAGATTTTATATTAATAGATGGAAACTAATTAACTTGCAATTATTTTCCATTTACTCTAAAGTCTTATATTTATAAATTCAGTGCTTTATAATAAACTTATCGTATTACCTACAAGTTGTAGCAACTGACTGAGGAAAACCCTTCAAAACTGAACCATTGACTTCAGTTTAAACACTATAATAAAAAAAGAGTCAAATTGATCAGAGCAAATATGCCGACTCATATATATTTTAAATTTGGATGATCTACATATGTGCCGACTCAAATGCTTGCAAACCTTTTGCTGGAAAATGTGGTTAGTAAAGAAACTGCTGACATACCAGATATTAAACTTTAAAAAAGGAATACCAGCAACGAATAATTAATTAAATACAAGAAAAATAATTTTCTTCTGAGAAAACTGCCTATTACGTTTATTATAAGATCCGTAGTAATTACCTGTTCTTACCTAACTTCTATTTAATTAGTTAAAAGATGTGCACAATTATTGAATAATCCAAACAGCTTCTCTAATATGTATTCTTTGTTGGAGGGCCAATAAATAAATACATCTGATTTTCAATTTATGTTAATATTTAATTGTTTTCCTATTATGCTTCTAATCGTCTTAAAACATTTTTATTAAAATCTATACATGTTTACGAATAAATTTCTTATGAGCGTATACCTCATATTTCATATTGAATACTACTAATTTATAATAAAAAGCTATTGTTAAAAATATACTGTTTCTAATAAAAAAAAGTCTGAAACTAAACTAAATCAGTTATAGGTATATGCGTTCTGTCGTCCCTTTAATCTGTATTATGTTAATAAGAAAATAACTCTCAAATTTTCAAATATTTTATTCTTGTTTCTTTAAAAGTAAATCTCTAAAATAGCTTGTTGCTGCTGTTTTAAGTAGAAAATCGCTCCGAAAGATATTTTAAATAAATAAAAGAATAATGTATAAAAGTAGTTACTCATCATTATGAATGACTATTATATAAAATTATATTTTGATTGATAATAAAATGTGAACATCTAAGCTCAAAATAAAATAATGCAATGATATTTAGTTTGTCCCGCTGAAGGCACCGCTGAATTACTCTGAATATTAATTATAACCGTAGCGACGTTCATTTGTTATGCTACGGTGTAGACGATCTCGTAGACTTGAATATATCAACAACTCTACGACGCACCGTTCCTATTAATATGTTTACTATTAAGACGTTTTAATTATTGCATTTTATATTATTGAATTTGCACAGGACTATTTCAATATCTTTTGGGCTGTTTTTGATGTTTAAAAATACTATTGAAGGCAACATTTTAAATATTCTTACGTATGTATTAATAACGTTCACTACGCGTACGCACTCTTGTATATATCACATAAAATATTTTAATAATAAAAAAATAATAACAAACTACGTGGAAAGAAAATAAAAGCTGAACTTTCTTTAAAATATATTTTGACGTGCTAAACTCGTGAGGTAATAGTTTTGTTTCGTATGAGCTAGAAAGATATTTAAAAAAATAATGCACGTTTTTTAAGTTTTTGTAAAGTTTTGTAATGTCGAACTTACCTGAAGACCTCGGCGCTCCCGATGGATACAGCTTCCGTCCCCATCCCACGGGGTCGAGCTCTAGCGGCGGCCACGGTGAACCCGTGTACCCGCCCGCTGCGTTCAACTCGTCCGACCGAATCTCGAATCACGACACGCACCCGAGTTACGCGCCCGAGAGCGCACGAACACCTCCGGAAAATCACGAAGACTCCCGAAAATTGCGGTCCAAATTCAAATCTACTTTTTTCACAGTTTGTTTAATTCTTTTTTTATTTTATCAATTCGTCAACCAGATTGGCAGCAGAGGTCTGATTACGAACTTTTACAGTACATAATATCGGACCAAATTTATCACAAAACTAAATTTAAATTCACAAGAAAAACTACAGCAAAACACAAAAAATCTCTCTGCTCAAATATATTTTTGAAAAAACAAATCGCTATTTGTTTTTAGAAAAGCGTCAGTATCTGTATTGTATAACTATCCGGTAGGCGGCTCTGTATTATCGTATGTGCGTACTGGGATCGTGTCCCGGTTGTGCGGGTGATCCCGCTGTGGATTTGCGGAACACTAACAAGCGTCGCGGGAGCGAGCCGCCGAGTGCCAGGGCTTCGCGGCGCCCCCGTCCGTCCCCGCGGACTGTGGGAGGCGCCCAAGGGACACGCCCTCGCCTCAAGAGCGGGATGGATACACCCGCACAGGTGGCGCCACTTGCACACACCTCCATCTGTCTCGATAATAAAAAAGGCAACGATTTATACTTCGAATTATATTTCAAAAATAGTTTTCGAATATTAGAATTCTAAAACGGCACACAGACGTGTGTATTTATGAACGCGTATTATGGTAATGGAGGGACGTTGCGAGGTTGCCCTCTGAGACCGCAGTACGCCCGCGCGAGTAAGGGATAGCGGGATGGATGAGACGCACGACATCTCGCTGGACCAGCCGAGCTCAGCTCTGGGACGGCCCACGGCACAAGTATTACTTATTAAACCCAAGTTAGATTGACGATGATGAAATTTCAGTGGGAATTGACTTTAACTGGTAGCGAGATGAGGTTTTGTCGCCTCATTAATTATATGTAAAGTGTGCTGTATGAATAGAACGTGAACAAATCGCTGCACGCTAATGCTCTCGTTAAAATAACGTTTCCGAGCGTTGACATCGTCGTATATGACATTGATAAATGATTCAAAACTTAGCGAATATTTTTTCATTATTATAGACAACTTTTATATTTATTTTATATACATTAGGTACGTAACTAAACTGAGCTCGATGTCTGTCTGACTAGAATACGCAGCTTAAAAATGTAACGTTCGATTTGCACATAGCGCGCTATTGATCGCAATTATATTCAAATGTGGAATTCCACAGCTGCAGGCAAATGGACGCAGATTATTTTTAATGTTGAATTTATTCAGCCTGATCTTTGTGTAGATGGAGGTTTTATGTTTTTTTTTTTGTATTAAGGTATTATATTTACCTCAAGCATGGGTAAAAAATTATACTTACATGTAATTAAGATGTACAAATACATTTTCCCTTGCTAAGTAGTTTAACAGACACCAATCCTGTATGATTGCGCAATAGGTGTAGATTTTCGTTTACACTTGAATGACTATCAAACCATCACTCCATTAGGTACCTGTCATCACAATTTCAAATAACGTTGAAAAGCAATTTATAAATCAACTCAAAATATAAATTTAAGTTTATTAATTATACTACTATTTATATATACTTTCTATAATGTTCTTATTCATAGGCATTTTTGAGGTAGGTATACCATTCTAAATTATTTATCAAACAAAGACTACATTTACCGTAAACAAGATCGTCCGAAGCTATAACTCATCGAAGGTTGTTTAAAAAACATGTATTGGTATTAAATTCTTGCATTACTGACTGACTAAAAGACAAGGCACGGCGAAAACTACTGGTTGTAAGAAGCTGTAATTAGGCATGTTCCTCGGTGATTGTAGGGGCGCACTAAGAGAGGTTTTTTTGGAAATACGTCTCTTAAGGGGGTAAAAAGTCCCACATGAGTCTAGTTTATTGCAAGCGGGTGAGTAGTCCCAATACTTTGTTCGTACATGTATGATGATTCTGTCAGCCTTCGGTATATATCGTAGAGATAGAATACGCTCCCAATAGACACGTCACTAGCTAATGCTGTAGCGCTTATTGTGTGTTCCAGTGTGCTGTTCTTAATAGATTGGCAAAATCAGACAGCGATTGCTCAGTTCAAGTTTTGGCAATTCCATCACAGCGTCCCGAAGTGTACATGCATCATTAGCCATGTTTGGGGTCTCCTGGCCACTTGTAGTCTCCAATACCAGAGTAAACCACATTCTTATCTATACTTTCTATATTCTAAAGCTGATGAGTTTGTTTGCTGGATCGCGCTAATCTCAAGACCTACTGGGCCTATTTGTGTTAGATAGACCATTTATTGAGGAAGGTTATATGCTATATAACATCACGCTTTGCGCCACGCGTGCGGAGCAGTAGTCCTAAATAACGGGGGTGTAACCGAGGTTTCAGCTACTACGAAAATAATAGTACTTACTTATGTTACTTACTTACAGTCAACAACAAAATTAATAAGATTTCGTTTAATATTTCTCATCTCTAGATGAGAACTTGAGCAAAACGAGGGATTTGAACGAACGTGCTACCAATCATAACCGCTCCTTAGGGACCATAAGGTTTCTACAAATGCGATAATGAATAGCGTGATATCAAAGTGCAGGCTTTGATGATTTTTACTTACAAGCTTAACTCACATATGACGAATACTTATTAAATAAAAAAGTTATTAGTATTAATTAGAATAATACCCGGCCCTTTAGAGGGCATACACGGACACCTAGGTCCAACGCGCAGAGGCCCTTTGAGAGTTTAAATCTAGAATATGTTGGAACACCTACTCAGGACCCTCCATAACTGCTCTTTAGTATTAGTAATTAGTATTATTACTGGTCCGTCATTATGTGTTCACTTCCTTGCTATACTTCCTCCTCTTCAGATTTTCTTCGGCTTTCCTGGTGATAAGTCAATTGACACGCATGACGTCCCTAAAAACGTACAGCCAGCAAAAAGTTTATCATTTACTTGGTTAATTTGACAACGCTAAAACAGTTGAATCCAGTCGGCTCAAGAGACGTCTGTGTGGAGAGCCTTGGGTGAGGCCTGTGACCAACAGTGGATGTCTGTAGGCTGAGATAATGAAACTTCGGCTTGCAGGAATGACTCTGCAATATTTCGGCTCAGGGCTCCTCATTTCTAATATCGCTAACATTTGGTTTCCATAGTCACTTATGCTATTCGTTCATCGTCGACCACGTAACATTTCGAAGGCTTTCGCCAGTATCATACATTTTTGCACTTAGCGAATAGCTTGTCTTGGTCCGCAAGAACGACGTGAGAAGCGTTTTGGTGCCTATACTCTAAATCCAGTATCAAAGATCAAGAAGTCGCAAAGCCCGGCAACAAGTCGAGGTATTACCTTTTTTATCACATTCGATACTTTTCCTTTTTTAGATCCTACATTGTCCCTTTGCATTTCTATTTTATCTCCCATTGAGTTTAATTTCAAGCCGCAGCACCAGATAAACCAATACGCAATGAAGAGTACTTAGTTAATATCCTTTTAAAGTTAGAAAAAATTGGATACGCCTATATTACTAAGAAACCTTAAGGTTCTTTTGTCTTTTTGTATTAGTAACTGACAGATAATTTTTTTGCTTCTGTTAGCTATAGACGAAGTTCTGATGATGTTTTTGGACGTCGTGGTTCGTCAAAGTATATCTTTGACATTACTGAAGTCCAAAAACAGTAATCTTGCCGCTGAACTGCTTTATCAATACTCTCCTTAGGCATAGTTAAACGAACAGCATTCAGGCAATACTGTAGCAAGTATTTGAATTCAAGAGTTGCACACAAGTGAAAGGAATTATTGCTGAAAGCGTGCCTCAATAAGAATGTCCTCAGAGTCATCTTAGTGCTATCGATATATGCCTTGGAGGTCATCTACAAGTTGTATATAAACTCTGCTGCAGTATCATGTGATGCATTGAAAAAAGCATTAAGATAGTGCAACATGAAATCAAACAGCATCCCTCTAAATGACACACTGTAAATTAGACCATCGATATTATGACATACCATGGAATATATATATGCCATATACACGAATGTATAAAAAATCCTTAAATGATTAGAAAAAAATTGAGACCATTGGAGATGACTGAACAACATAATGAAGTAACCACCACAATAGACCACAATAGTTAGCAATAACTGCCATAGAATAGCACACAATATTTTCTGGCAGTAAATACTTACACTACTACAATTATTGTAGCATCTAGTAGACTGTCTATTTTGCTATATACACAGACTAGCTTAAAATTGATTAAAATAATATGGCATAACAAACGTGAACCGAAATTGAAATATGGTCCCTGAAATAAAACCGTTTGCGATTTGGTGTTAGAATACTAAAAAATAATCAAATAACTTGATTATGAAATACTAGCGGATGCCTGCAGCTACGCCTGCACATTTCTTCTTAATTTAACTGTTTCTGCCCGATCCGGTGGCAATTTCAGGAAATCCCTTCTTACTGCATCCCTACCGCCTACCCTACCCTAAAGAAACATACATTGTCATGTATGTTTCTTTAGGGTCTTTCAACTTCCTGCGCCCAAAGGTTTTGGCTGTAGCTTGTCTGCCAGTCAGTCAGTAACGCAAGGAATTTAAATATATTAGTATACAGATTACAGCTATTGCTTATGTTGTCTATTCATCTCACATGGGCGCTGATATTAATGACGGTATGTTATAAAAAATGCCTGCGAGAGGTTTACGTCTTTAGGTTTATGGCTGTTTACGTCTCGATCCTGCTTTCAAGAAAGTTGGTCCGATTTTAGAAAGAGTTATCCATTAACGATAGTCATAGCTGTCATTCTATTGTGCACCACTAATTCTAACTACCGGTCTTATGTTCGCTTTGATATAACTGTATTCACGTAAATTAGTAAACCAACTTTTAAACACTATCTTGCATATTCTCATAACGTGTTACACATATACGATGTGAAAGTATAGACAGCAATAAGTTTAAGGAACGAAACAAGATTAATATGGCCGCATTGCTTAAATCTGCATTAATATGTATATATTAAACCGGTGTACGTAATGGACTGGCGAGACGATGGTCTCGGGTTCGATCCCCAGTTACCCCGGGCACACACCTCTGACTTTTCGTAGTTATGTGTGTATTAAAATTTTTAATTATCGCTCGCTTAATAATGTGCCCGGTAGATGGCAATAGGCTCGCCCCCTATTACATTGGGACCGAAACATAACTGGCGAAAAGTGGGTGTGTAATACACCTCTGCCTACCCCTTCCGGTATAAAAGGCGTGAAGTTATGTTATGTTATTAAACCTAATATAAACTCTCGAAGTCAGGACGTCCATTACCAGGTATGGCTTTAAATCAAAAGTTAAAGCACTGCTATTGGAAAAGTTAGCAGAAGTAGCATAGCATTCGTTCATATCAAGGTATTTGTTTCGTATTATTATAAAATATGTATGCATAATATTTATTTATATATAGTGTATATTTATGTATAGTATATATTTGTGTATAGTATATATTTGTGTATATTATATATTTATGTATTTTGTATTATATTTAAGTAAAACTACATCAGTCTCAATTTAATTGTAAAATACACCTACCTTTAATCTCTGCGCTACCCTAAGGTAGACTGGCGGAAAATGCCTAAGGCATTAAGTCCACCTTGTATATGCATTGTGTATATGAAGTTTTAAAATAAATAAATAAATAAACTGTAACTTTATCTAAATTAACTCAGTCGTGACGAGCACATTCACAATAAACCTAATACGTATGCATCATATATAGTCGAATGCTATGTGACCGCACCCGCTGTGCAAACAGCCATCTACCACTAAGCCTATATTCATTGATATTGATTTCAGCCAATGCCTGCGCTATTCTTGGCTTTATAATTTACGCAGGGTTAGCCTAAAGGAGATACCATCGGACTGCCATGCAGAGGGTATCGGTTTCGAATCACCACTGACTTTTTGAAGTTATGTGCGTATTAAATTGGTAATTATCGCTTGTCCCGTTCCTCGGAGAGCACGTTAAACTGTCGGTCCCGGCTGTCATTAAGATCTTTGACAGTCGTTACGGGGAGTCAGTGCTCTCAAATAAACTGATACTGTTCTAAGTCTTGCGGCGATCAGACGGCAGTGGCGCTGTGGAAAAGTTGATATTTCTGTCATGTCTGGTTAGACCAGTAAGCGGACCTCGGGCTCAACGGCGTACCAGCCTTGGATGTGACTGCGATCGTTATCCTGGTTGCATCCAGGACGATGATGATGATATATTCGGCCTGAAATAAACTACGTTAGTAGCAAGTAACTATTCCTATTAAAATCGTTGTATCTGTTATATTCCTATCCTTTATATACTCAATTTGAAGCTTGTTCCTTCTATAAAATTCAAGTTTCGTTTTATGCATACCCGCAGCATGAATCAGAAAGTTCTTAGCGTGCTTAGCTCAGCTACTGTGTTGGCCATCTCATGAGCTTCTGATTAGAATATTTAGTATATGGCCTGCCCATGTCAGCTATATTGAACCCTAGTATAGACTAATACATCAGGCTTCCTTACTATTGGATTTAGTGATGAAGTCACAAAGTAGAGACAAAGCACAATGCAACTTTGCAGCCACTTGTGATAGGCTTACATTCTGCAAACATATACCTATGCACTGTATAACATACAGGCAGTGTATAACCTTACCTACTCCATGAACAGGTGCCGTTCATGGGAAGAAGAATTTGTGTGTTCGTTGCTACTGAAGCTCGTCCGTACAGCCACGTTTTTATAGAGTTACCAAAATGATACAGCCGGCTAATTCTCGTAATTATATTTGTTCAAAATGCAGTTTCGATCTAATTTCAATAGCATACTTATTTCATAAAAATGGTATGCTCCTAAGTTAATAGTTATTTTTTTGTATGATATCAGGACTAGATCGTAAATAAAACAAAGCGTCAAACTTTGTGTCAACGCCATACCATAGGTACACTTATGTCAAATGAGACGATAATGACATTAAAGTTAGCAGAATCATCATCAGCCCTTTATACTGTCCCACTGCTGGGCACGGGCCTCTTCTCGCTATGAGAAGGGTAAGTCCAAGTCCACCACGCTGGCCGAGTGCGGGTTGGCAGACTTCACATGTCTTTCGAGAACATCATGGAGAAGTCTCAGACGTGCAGGTTTCCTCACGATGTTTTCCTTCACCGATAAGCAAGCGATAATTAACAATTTAATACGCACTTAACTTCGAAAAGTTATTGGTGCGTGCCGTGGAATCGAACCCGAGATCCTCTGCGTAGCAGTCTGTTGGTCTCACCCACTCGGCTATCGCTGCTTCTAAAGTTAGCAGAATACTTACCAATTTTGAGTCAATTCAAAATCTAATCGCATTTCGTCCAAATGTAGTGTTTATGATATCCATGTGATATACCTGGTGTTTGGTACGGTAATAAACATACTATGGGCGTCTAAAGGTAATATGTTTAATAGCTCCCAACGATGCAGTTATTACAAATCTCTTCATGCGGTCTGTTCTGATCGGTATCAAAGTATAAATAATTTCTTATTTATTTATTTATCACATCCTTACATACAACTATCATTAATTCATTAGACAGGATAACCCATTGCAATAGTGTAGCAACACAAAAAAGTAAAATAATATACAGTGACTATACCTAGTATACCTAGTATTTAGTATTTCATCAAGAATAGGTAATTAGGTATTGAAACTTCAAAGATATGTAGATATCAATATCATCGTTCTTCGCGGCAAATGAAATTGCTGCGGAAAAAGAATGCTATATTTTGACTTCGAATTCATTTTTGCAGGAATTTTAGACGGGTATACCTACCTACGTGCTATTGTTTTTACGCAGATAAAAATACTACAATAATACCCGTCCTAGGACAACATACATACACATAAGTTACACCCAGTAACGTAACAAATATTTTTAAATATTTGTCCTGGGTAGGGATCGAACCCCCGACCGGCTTACAGATATGTATTATGCAAAAGTTTCGACTGGACAGATATATATTATCTGTCCAGTCGCCTAGCTCTCCAACTAGCCTAGACGATTTTTACGCAGCTAGTTATGTGGTCTCATTGATGTCACATATCCAATGGAACATCCACAACGCAGTTACCTACTTACAGCTGAACAACATTTCGAAATGTTTGGGCACAACATACTATTACAAAACATTGGAGGTAACTCCATAGATTGCTTCAAAGAAAAACTGAATTTTGCTGAGTTTGGATAAAGTAACCGTGGTTTGCGAGTAGGTACCATAATAGAAGCAATGACGTGACCGATAGACACTTTCAATACCAAATACATAAATCATCAGTATTACATACCTACGACTATAGGTACATAGAATGACTAATAATATCTAAGTAAGTCTAACAACAAGATACAAACAAGCCGGAGTCTCGGGAGCCTGAGTGCTTTGGGAGGTCTCAGAGGACCGCCCTCTTACCACGCCCAGCGTAAGCCACGCCCACCCAGTGCCTAGAGAATACTCTGTAATGTGAAATATCCTTACTTGGTTTAACTTAAGATGTATGATAGATTATGGATATAGCGTCTTTAGTTTGTACTCTGTGTTTTAATATTTAGCTTAGTTTGATACAAGGTATTCGTTCTCGTTCAAGGGCACAGCGAAGATACTCAAGGGCACAGCGAAGATATCAAAACGTTCAAGCAAGCCAAGTGTTTTAAGTCGAAATCAATTGTATAGTATGCATAGAGAGAGATTTCCATCTAGAAAAGTATACCATATTCTATTCTTTACCTTTTTCTTGTAAGACACCTAAAGTAAAACTATAGAAGGGTTCGTAGCTTAGGTGTCGATTCAAGATGCCTTTAAACGCAAGACCTGTAAGTACCTACTTGCATAGTATTCGAAGACCTAAAATCTATTTACTATTATTCAATGATTTCATTGCCGTAACGCCAATATTTTTGGTAACACAGCCCAGTGAAACCAGACGAGAGGAATAACGTGCTAATATTAGGTACATGTGTCGCGGTAGCCTCACTCCGATCGATGTTGCGAGTACTAAGTACATGTATGAATTTCTCTTCAAACGGGTAAACTGCTGTGCGAAATATCTCTTGATTCTAGTTCATCGTTCTACTTATTTCTCAATACTTACTATTTACCTGATTTCTTAGAAAATACAAAGACTGACTATAATATTTCTCTAAATTACATAGAATTAACTTGGCGGACTTTAGAAGACGGCGATAGCCGAGTGGATATACTAACAGAGGAGAGGGTATCGGGTTCGAATCAGCTGCGCGCACCAATGACTTTTCAAGAGTTATGTGCGTATTGAATGGTTAATTATCGCTTGTCCCGTGCCTCGGAGAGCAGGTTAAGCCGTCGGTCCCAGTTGTCATGAAGATATTTGACAGTCGTTACAGGGCATCAGTACATTCTAAATAAACTGACACTAGTCTAGACCTTGGAATATCGCTAACCCTTCGGGTTGCGAAGGTCAGACAGGCAGTCGCTCTGTGGTAAATCTAATATTCAGCCAAATCCGGTTAGACTAGAAAGCGGACCCCAGATTGAAACTGGGATAACGCTAAGAGGATGACATAGAATTAATTTATAATTATATAATCGTCTGAAAATCTGCATGTCTAAGAATTTTTCCTACGGTTCTTGAAAAACATGTAAAGTCTGTCAACTCACGTTTGACAAGCGTGCAGCGTGGTGGATTATGGCCTTAACCCTGAAAAAGCCCGTGCCTAGCATAGGGACATGATATATTATACAGGACTGATAATGATGATGAAACGTATAATTTACAATCGGTTAGAAAGCACACCCATCATGTACAGTAAGGAACTGCATCACAGTTTCTCTCGTAAGTGCTTGATCATGTGTTATTCATCTATTCATTAAAATAACTTGCTAAAGAAATATCAATAAACGAAGTAGTACATAAAAACATACAGAATATCCCCAATCAGTCAGTAAAAAACAATTTCGGTACGCTATGCTACATCGGCATACACAAATAGGTACAATTTTTTCAGCAACCAGTAGGTTAGTTTAAAAAAAAGAGAACAATATTTTCTAACCCTCGTAATGCGCACGTAGGTACCACATATGGCATACAAATTTTATTTCCTGTAGGTACGTCCTTTATAGGAACAATAGGATCTAGATCCCGGCATTATAATCAGTTTACTATTGTGCACCGCTAACTGGAGCATCCTATAGGGATATACGCATTTGCATCAAACAGTCGATATCGTGAATATTAAATTGATAATTGAATGAATGGATTATCATCTATTGTGGATTACCGGTTAAGATATCAGGCTTAATTGAATAATATTAAGACCTGTAATGCTATAATAAAGGAATCAAAAATGTAAATTAAATTTTAGAAGACATTTTGATTTTAAAATTACCTAATATCAATTTGGTAACCAATTTAACTTTTTGAACTGCCTCCGTGGTGCAGTGGATAGCGTATGCGACTGCTGATCGGTGGTCCCGGGTTCGATTCCGGGGTCGGGCAAAAGTGTTACTGGGTTTTTCCGAATACTCAGTAGCAGCCCGGAGTCTGGTGATGTGCCCGGTAGCGGCAATATGCTCTCCCCCTATTACGTGGGACCTAAAAATTCATGGCGAAATATGAGTGTATTACGCCTCTGCCTTTGGGGATACAGGCGTGTGTCTATAAAAAAAATACTTTCGATGGTGAATCGTGTTTGTTGACGAAGGGTTAGCAAGAGAGGTCTTGCACACACATCTCATCATCTTCCTTTCTCCATCAAGTCTCATCCATGATTATCTGAATGAAATCTACTTGTTGTAAACAAACAAATTTTTTGCATTTACATGATACTTACGACAAAAACATTTCAGTCCAAAAAATAATTCCGACACAAACATAACTAGATAAGCAACAGTGCAAGCTAAATATACTAAACCTAATAAACTTAATTCCCAAGAATATGGTGGTATACTTACAAGTTCTTCACGTAGATATTGTCCAGTAAAACAAGCAGTGCTTATATTTAAAAATATCTGTGGATAGGAATGTTGAGTGCTAGTGCCATTGAAATAAAACTTCTTTTGACGTATTTTATCCCGGTTTATTTGAATTTTGCAGTGAATGCATTTAAATATTCAACACTATCATAGGTACTTTGACGACCGGTTGGCGCAGTGGGAGTGTAAGCGACTGCTACGCCGAAGGTCGCAGGTTCGATTCCCGCTCAAGTCAAACATTTGTGTGCATGAACATGGATGTTTGTCTTGGTCTGGGTGTTTCTATGTATAATATGTATGTATTTACAAAAAAAAAAGTATATATGTATGTATGTTTATCCATTGTCTAGTACCCATAGTACAAGCTCTGCTTAGTTTGGGACTAGATGGTGTTATGTGAATGTGGTAGAATATTATTATATATGTTACTTGAGTCATGGAAAAACGCAAATTAAGAGAACAATGTGAAGCGTGATTGTATTAATTTGTTTCGGTAAGTTAAACTGATTAAGTAACAGCTTTTAATTCGCGCTTACAGAAACCAAAAAGGAAGCAAGTGTAATAATTTTGAAAAGTATTTTTACGCGTCCCATACCCATGTGCATATTTAACCAAGCGGAATCCAATAGTATCGGTCATAACTGCAAATCGCTGCTTCGTAAAATTATGCAAATAAGTACCTAAAATTCAGCGGTAGTCACGTAGATTTACCTACTTGAAAAACAAGCTGACATGACTTCCTCCTTCATTTTAATTCGAAACCTTAAGTCAGCTTTAAATTACACTTTTTGCCGGCCTTATAACCCCCCCGACGCGAGTCCCGGATTAGGGGCTACCAACGGGTACTTTTTCTGCCAGTGTCAAGAAACATCGTCCTGCCTTTAGATGCCCCCCGGGGGGTACTTTCAGACCCTTAACGTTTACGACTACCCGATTGCTTTTCTATGAAGGGTCTCTAGGAAATGTCCGCGACAAAAACCAACAGATGCGTACAACGGATGTTGATACCAATTGATTAGTTTGCAAACAGTGTGAATTTTTCATGTTATGTCGTGTGACGGTAGTCTTTTTTTGGCAGTTCACACTTCATAAGTGGTCAGGGGACAAAAACTAAGCCACTTAGTACTGCAATGTGAGGAAGTGAGATGACATCCGATATGTTCCATTTAATTTGGTGACGCTAAGTGGACCTTTAACAAGGTAATGACAAATGAGCCTATTTTTGATGGTGTTCTCATAGGTTAGTACGTAATTATGAAGTTAGCATTGTGTGTCATACATCTTTCAAAAACCAATAAATATATAAATACTTCACATTTTATGCGTTCAAAAATCACATAGCAAATCTGAGCCATTGTCTTATATTCGCAAGTCGGTAGACCATGAGTTGAAAAATACTACATAATTACAATATACTGTGTTCGTTGCTTTACAATAAAACAATAAGTCGGACTGATAAATGATAAATAGTTAGTATCGATCTAATTTGCAATATTTGTATCCATCGTCCCAATATTCGCCACAATACAAAAACGTGAAGTCTCAATGTAATGCAGATTGTCCTAAAATGCATATCATTATCAGCAAAAAAAACGAACGAAAACAAAAACGTTGCCACAAAAAATGGCACCACGCTTTGTTCACAAATTCGGCAAACATTTTGACAATACACAGTTGTTAGACTCTGAATGCGTCTTCAGTGACGTCTTTGACAAAACAAGTAAGCCATAAAAGGGTATTAATGTACCCTGCGTCCGCAGTAAAAGGGTTAGCCGACTGTCACACCGATACTACTGTTTTGAATTTAGGATACGTTGACATTTTTACGTGTAACTGTTCAGTTGTAATCGCACCATGCTGTGAGAATTTTGCGAAAAACATTACGAATTATTTGTGTTCTGTTTGGCGAAAAGCCGACGGCTTCGTCTTTACGAATCGGTTAGACTTACCTTATGTAAATGTTTAAGTGATTCAAAAATGGTCCAGGTATGTACCCTAATAATATAAGACAGGTTAAAATTCTTGTGAGTGCTCTACATTTTATACGCAATAACAAAATTCGATTCCAGCTTAGATGTAATAAACCCTAAAGAGCAAATAAAACACTTCATGATTAATGGATAAAACAATAAACAGAATTCTTAATTTTATTCTATTTACTTTTAGGCTAACCAACTATAACATATGTATATGTACATACAGAACTTCACAGTTTGCTATATAAAAATGTTAAATTAATCTCACCGAAGTATTTTAGCAAAGCACTCCGAATAGACGGGTAAAATGGAAAGCGAAAGCATTGTAGATTCAATAGGCAAATGAGTGCATGAAAAAAAAACTAGTTTTCACGTCAGAGAGAACACTAATGGGAACTATGAAATACGTCGGGAGAGTGACAGTTAAAATGTACTAAAAAGAATATGAATGAGTGTTCATCACACGTACTATTAAAAATTCCCAGTATGAATACCATTACACTGTAGGTATATAATAGAGCTTTAGAGCATTAGTCATAAATTACCCGAATTTTGTGTGCAGTTACATATAAATGACCGATTAAGGATAAAAAAGCACATTATTGGATACAAGGACTTAATCTGAAGTTCAGTTCTTGCTTAAGCTGTGTAAAAATTTAAAATATGACGGAAAACGCATAAAAGTATATTTTCCAGATTGTTTTGTTTGTTTTTCGTGTGAGTGTGTGGCCAACTCTAGTGTCGGAGTTTTTAGGCCGCCCGAAGACGATCGTTTTATTTTCCAGATATATGACGCCATATAATTTTTTATATAGCTAAATTTTTCGTTATATTCATTATTAAAGTCTGCCTCATCAGTGTCAAAGCCTAAATCACTTACAGTAAATACAATTATTTTCTATATTCTTCGGACGGAAAAAATACGTTTTCAGTTCGTTTTGGCACCAACTTGCAACTTTGAGGACATCGATATGTACATTTTAACCCATAATGCATATGAACATAGTTGGCAAAATGTAAGTATTACTTATCAGCACACAGCACAAACTCAGAACCCTAAACACAGCAAAACAACTCGGCTAAAACGCTTCTAACATGGGTGAAACAAAACCCGAAGTTTCCATTTCCTCCAACAAAAAATGCATGGTTTCGTTCTATCCGCATCGGCTTAATGGTGGCTGTGTAATGTTCATGGTATATTTCCGTGGTACATTTCCCACAAACGTGTTATCATATTTGAGGCGTCATGATAAAACGCAGTAACTCGTCATAATGTGTTTAGCGACGGCTCCTACGTTCATCTGCGCAAAGAATAAAATCGGAGATGTTCGTAGAATAGACAGTAACTTTACCTTCTTAGAGCTTACAGGTATAGCCAGATGCAGTTTACATCCTCTTTTTCGCTAAAAAGATGTAAAAAAAATATTAGCTACGCTACATCATCGTCATATCATCCTTGGCGATATCCCAGTTGCATCCAAGACTATTGGCTTGGAGCCTGTGGTCCGCTTACTAGACTAACCAGATTGGAGATAATCTGTGTGTGTGTGAGAATACCTTTAATTTTAAGCTTACCTCTTTAAGTGCAACCATTGTTATTGTTCACATTTTTTTATATTCTTTTAAAAAATGTCACACCTACACCCATGCTATAATGATAAAGAATTTTCAGTAAATGCGTTTTTGTTTTCTACCCTTTATTTGAACTTATGTGTAATTTCCAAATAACGTGTTTTCCATATTCATTCTAATATATATATTTTTAAACTATGTAGGTACTTCAAAGAAGGAGTAGGGGTTTTGACGTTTGACATTCTTTTATTATTGTTTTGATGAGAACAGTAACAGGTTTAGTTTAAAGCATATTATTTATTAACTGAAAACGAGTAGTCTTGTGACAAACTCTTATGTAATAATAATCTAACACGTAGTGTCCTATCTGCAGCTGACTTGTTCTCTGCATTCATATTTCCGGAAGCTTTACTTATTCAATATTTTCAAATTGGCTGCACACCGTTCTTGTAATGGAGCCGAAAAAATGCGCGAACCGAAGCAAATGGATTTGGAACTTGATTATTTATTTAGCGTCGTGAAGTTATTATTCGCAAATACGTTTTGACTTACTTCGTCAAGGTAAATTTAGAAAGCATTTTTGTGAAATGCTTTTTAAAAACTTTTCTATTTTTGGTGGACGTTATAGGAGGTTCATGCTGTAAGTTAAGTGATTATTTATATTACCTACGTTAGATTTATATATGAACAGATTTTTTATTGCGGTCTAGTAAAAGTGCGAAACACGGTGGCTATTAAGGTATTAAGTAACTATACCTCTATTTTCACTATGTATATGTATAACTGTACTTAGTTATCTTGCTACTACACGCTAAGGTTGATTTTCCACAAGTGAATATGCTGTATGAAATAGTGCTGATATAATGCAAATTTTATTTGGCGCTAAAAAAGTCTGCTCATGTTTCGTAAATAGATTACAATAAGTATTTCTAAACACTGAGCAAATTACGGCCGTGTAAAACTCGTTACTATTAAATCTCAGATCTCAGTATAAATTGCTGCATAATCATTAAGTATTAAGCAAGGTGCTAGGTGACGATCTATTTCGGCGATTATATAATACTTATTTACATCACTTTTATAACTATAACATATCGAATATATAAGCACTCTAAAGCAATGATTTATTAAAATCATCATTTCCATATTCTAAAACATCCCGCCCTTTTACACGTAGTGTCTAACTAACAAAATAACAAGTGCGCACAATTCGCCATATGACCAGCGTGTCAGTAGCACCATTTATCATCTGAGATGTGACAACTGAATTTATTTTCTAAAAAAACAAACAATAGGACGCGTTAGGGCTCCTCTAGCGCCCCCTGTTAAATGCTCGGACAAGTAGTTTTTTGTGTAGAGCTACGTAAGTTTAGAGGAGTCATACGAAATTAAAAACAATTTTGCCTTAATTTCAAACTGGCTACATATGTATTAACGTGTTCCTTGTGTAGAAAAACTCAAGCATCATCAGATCAGTTTTTAGCAAAAGGATGAGTTATTGGCTCCAGTGACTGAAATAGTGACTAATTTAATTTCTATAAATTTGACCCTCGCTGAATTATTTTATTATTGACCGTCAAAAAAATATTTGAAATGAATTTCATATTTTACTCCTCAAACAATGCATCTCAAACAACAAAATCAAACTCACCATCAATATTCTAATGAGCGGATCACCAAAATCCAACAATTTTAGCCACACAAACAAATAAACCAGTCAAACTTGCTAAAAAACTGGATTCTCTATTCATTCCATCGGCTACATTTGACATAGGCATCAAAATCCAAGGGTAGCCGGAGCTCCAATGATTTAGGGTGCAACACAAAAGAAAGATAGCAATTTGATATTCCGGCCACATTTTTAATAAGCACCCGCTTGCTAACTGTAATGGGCCAAGTGGGCCCACTATTTAATAGCTTTTTGTTGTGCCATTAGACACTTGAGTGGCCGTCTAACATGGTCAGTTTTTGTTCTTTAACTCATAAATTAGGGATATTTTGACCCACACTTTTGGTATTTTGTAACTGTTGTTTATTTAAGATAAGATTATCGTAAATATTGTTAAAGTATGTATTTGCATTGAAACTAGTATTACTAGATACTAGTATAGTTTCAATTAAGATAAAAAATAGTTATAATTATACTAATAGGTAGAATAGTATTATATCATCTGTGCTATCATAATAATCGTGTAATTGACAGTGAGTGTTGACATCAATGACCACGGCGAAGTTATTGGTATAGGTGTGTGTAAAAAAATAATACACCCCTATCTATTTTTCCTTGTTAAACTTCTGGTAAAACTGCACTTAACTTAGTATCTTCTTGGGTTTACGCGAATGTTACACATTGAAATTAAACTACAGTTTACGGATTGTATCGCGATGTATTGGTTTCACTAAGTTATTACATTTGAACCGAATGATCTAGAAACTACATTTTAATTTATTACTATTATAAATAGTAACACCAATAGTTAAAGATGTACGGGTACTTTGAGATAACTTACACATTCAAGAAAAAGACAAATATCACCTCAGTCTGCCGTGAACATGAATCCTGTAAAAAATTCGAAACGTCGGCTAGTAATAAATTAAAAATTTAGTTTCTAGATCATTCGGTTCAAATTTAATAACTTAGTGAAACCAATACATCACGATAAAATACGTAAACTGTAGTTTAATTTCAATGCACTTAACTTGCAAAACACAGAATAACTAGAAGGTGTATAGGGCATTACAATGCATTTATACGCATTTGTTTAAAGTGTCACAATTATACCTAAGTGACAAATATTTGACTTGTAAGCGGACACCGGACTCCAAGGCGTAAATCTTGAATGCAATCGAGATAACGCTAGAACGACGATGATGATGGTCTCTGAGTATTTTATATTTTATTCAAAACCTCGTATACTGATATTTACTTAGGAATCTCATAAAAAAACATAGCACAAAACTACATCTAAACTCAACTTTCCACCGTAGTAACCTTTAAAACTGTCGCATATGCGCTGCATTATGATTTATTATGTTTTTATTGAGTCGCGTCCGAGTAACGAAGTATTGTGACGCATCTGTTCAACTTGTTACACTGTACAGCTTTTTGTGTTCCTCACAAGTGGGTTAATGCTATGTCAGTTGTGCCCTATCTATACATCGTATCGCTATATCTTTTTTATGACCATACTATTGTACGCTCTATTTTTTTTATCTTTTTCTTTTCTATCTGGCCCAGCAGGATGATAACTCGATAATTTATTCAAATTTTAATACATACTCTTATGCAACCGTTACAATTATTTACATTCCCATCAATGAATCCAATCCATCCTTGTGTTTTGCTCTTATCTTCACATAGGTCTTAAACCCAACGATACAAAATTCGAAGTAACTAAAGGAAACACTAAAGAAAGAAATACAAAGTATTTTCTTTTTCACCTCGACAGCACTTAGTAAAAACTGTTCAGTATTTATAAATTTAAAAGATTTCCTAAACCAAACAATCAAAGCGATCATTGCCTATCTACATTTAAAAGAAATCAACAAAACAAACCTCCTACAAACTTAGACAATACAACTTAGTACCGAGTTAGAAACTTAGCCAAATTGGCGGATCACTTAATTAGTATTTCGGTAGTGGCTGTTCTAACTTGTTTAACTTAGCAGACCTAATTAGTGACGTCTTGTTCTGTGCCTGTTCAGACATGGCTAGCTTCGGCTAAGTAGACATAGAGCATGTTCAAGTTCATGGAGATTAGCGAATGCATGTGTAAATAAGATTGTAATGTAATGTTTCTGCTAAAGGTTTTCTTTTTTATGTTTAGTTGTCGACATATGAGGCGATGCGGTACCCTATTTAATTGGCAATTTTCTACGAACAAGATATTTAGTTTTTAGAAACAATGCTAAGAAAATATATCCACCAGAAATAAAGTATCCGTAATAATAACTTTTTCACCACAGCAGCTCAAACATGCCGCTTTTGCTGCGAGACAACAGTGACCAAACCGCGATTTTGATTCGAGCGTGAGGCAAAGTAGCTTTTTAATTTCTCTATCTTCAATGCCACGAATTGACATTGTTCAGCCATAAATTTGAAACATTCGAATTTTACTGTGCTCTGTCTCTTTCACATACATATAAAAAGTGAGTGAAAAAACAAACCCCTTCGAATTCGAAATTCGATTTTGGAATTCGACCTCAAAGAAAACACGTACGGCAACGCAAAAAAAAAATATATTTGTAATAAAGAAATTACTTTTTTTTATATATTATTGTTTACATGTTTAATTTATTATTGAATTTTAATAAAAATAAGTCTAATTAATAGTATAAATTAGTATTTAACCAATACATTTTTATTTAGAATTACAACAATGATATATTTGAAAAATAAACATCAGGGACGCGGTATTAAAACGCGATTTCAAAAAGTAGCGGCAATAAAAAATTCGCTGATGCTGATACAGTAGCATAGAGCATAGATATTTAATCAAATTTGTATTCATTGGCAGTAGGTATAGCGTAACATGTTAAATTATATTATTATATAAAGTAATCTAAAAAGATGAGTGAAACTATGATGACTGTACTTTAACACCAGAAGAGTTAAATCAACAAGTGATTATGCAGAATTCAATATATTCCTGTTCATTTCTTCTAAATAATATGTGTTCTCACTGCTGTGGTGAAAAGTTATGTGTGCTACACGACAGCAAAGTTTTTTGTATCTCGTGCTGTTGAGTCCCTCACCACGCTCAGGATTCAAAATCAGCACTCGAAACAAAAAACAACTTTGCTCTCTTGTTGCACAAATAACTATTTTACCATTCATAACTTTGTAAACTTTACAACACTATTATCGAAACCAAGTTACGGCATTATACCGAAAAGCTGTTCTACGCAAGGCTGACTCTACATTGTTGGTATATTTATTTTTATAAAAACAAGACAACGCCGACTCTAGGCATAAATCCTGTACCGAACTACGAACATTTAATATACGGATACAAACACCCTTTTGGATCACACATAGTGTTGTCTCGTGTGAGTATCGAACCTACAGCACCCGGCGCAGTACTAAAAGGCCAGGCTGATAACACCATTAGGCCATAGTTTCATAGAAATTCTTAGATTTAAATAAATAATGTTAAAGATAAAGATCCACTTATTTGTAAAACATGTACATTTGGTGTTACATTAAAATTATTAAAGTTTCAATATGTTTAATCCGTTCAATTAGACATACAAATACAGTTAGTTTTCAAACTAAGAACATAATGATGACGATGTTAACAAATGAGAAACATATTAATCCTACGTACCTATATGCCAGATAATTATTACTCACAATCTATTTATGTTATTACAGGTACCTTGCTTTTAAAAATATTTCTAAATAGGTTACTTTATCTCGCATGGTAGCCACAAGTAAGGATCAAAATCACTTCACAGGTACTCGTAGAATCCATAGCGTGATCACTTGCCGCTGTCGATTATCTAAATTCTAAACCATCTTCAATCTGCGCGTTAATCTTAAAAATCTTCCAAAAACACTTTTCTAAACTTACCATTCGGCCCAACATTTTCATCGAATTAAAATCGTCTGGCAATCGCCTGACACGAAGCATAGCCTTACCAATTCAGAATACCCTATCAATTAGGGCATTTCACGTCCAATTACGTCATGCTCGGCACAAACGCGGTTATTTGATATGCGCAGTAATTTCCGGCCGGTGGGCGTCATGCATCGACTTGAGGTCGCTCTAATTAAATACGAATCTCAAGACAATACTCTAGAAACTGATTTTACGCACGCTGAAACACACGCGTTGAAAATTTGAGAACCGCATTTGGTATTCTCTAAGTGAGCGTTATACGAATTTGGTATAATTGGCGTAGAGTAAGGCCATTTCACAGGTAATTGGGTATGTGGTAATAGAATTGTTCTTTATAATTTTGAAATTATATTGGTGTGATGAAACCACGGCATCGTGCATGAGACTTCTCGACGGGAGATTAAAACAAAAGCCTTTCTTGTGTTTCAATTTTACTTAGTACCTAAGTATGTAATTTCATGCAATCGTGATTTATGTATGAAGCGTAATAGACAGATGAGTTATGACGGTTTTATTTGCAGTAGTAATGCGTTGTAATCTGCACAGCGACTTCAGATTTTAACCGTAGCTGTTGGCTCATACAATTCAAACGAATTTGGTTACAATTGCCTCCACTTGTAGATATAGCTAGTACGTCTTACAAACAGCGAAAACGTCAGAGTTCTAAGCACTAAAATTATTTAAATAGAATGGCAGACAAAAAACACAAACAAAATTAGATATAATTTTATAGAAATGGTTGTTAACCCAGGCATTCAATTAAATTTACCGATCAGTAGATGTGAATATAGTGCCCATTCCACCTAATTGGCATGACTCTTGAAACGATTTCTTCTAAGGCATTATACACATTTTATTTATTTATTATAACTTCATATACACAGAATACATAGGTGGACTTAATGCCATGGGCATTATCTACCAGTCTACCTTAGAGTGGTGCAGAGAGGTGTATTGGTATAATTGTAATTAAGTATTACTGTTGGTCATTCAACCAACTTCTTATGCAACAGAGAACTACTAAAATACCTCATACAAACACAAATCACAACATCCAAAAGCAAAACTCGCGTAGTGTAACAGCACAGCGAATCCATCTCAAGTCTAAACTAGCGGAAGTTATAATTTATGGACGGAGTTCCGGCGGGCGCCTTACGACCTCCGTCAGTACAGGTAATGAACTCCTTATGTATAATGCACAGTGTCTGCGATCGACTTAAAACTCAACTAACGCTAGGAAGTCGAACAGACTGAATGAAGTTTGCTGGTAAGCAAAATAAGTTCTAAAGTAGATGTCAAAATATTTTGGTATTAGTTAAATGTTTTTATATTAATATTGATTCTACATCGCGTAATTTTCTTTTCTACTATTACAAATGAGAAAGTATGTAAGGATGAATGTCGATTAAGTTTTCATTAATAGGTATATTACTGAACGGATTTCCATGAAACTTTGCAGTAATCTCGCTTATACATCAAAATAACTCTCGGTTACCTTTTGACTCTATAACCGACTCTTGGGCACAGTATTGTATTAGTATTTATATTGCCTAGCTATTGTACCTGAAATATAACTAAATCTACTTCTTAAGCCTTAACAAGGCTCTTATAAATTTATATACTTACACTAGAGGACGCCAGCAGCTACGCCTGCAATTTTTTTTAATTTACCCGTTTTGGCCGATACCGCGGGAATTTCGGGAAATCCCTTCTTAGTGCACCCCTACGGTACGGACTAGTATGGTCCCCAAGGAACATACATGCCAAATTTCAGCTTCCTGCGCTTGGTAGTTTCGGCTGTAGCGTGTCTGTCAGTCAGTCAGTAACGCAAGGATTTTATATATTAAGATTTATTTCATGAGCCAAAATATTTTGTACGGGAGTTACTAGGATGGTGAAGTATGGAATTTAGCACTGTTAAAGTTGATAATTGTGGAGAAAGAAGAGTACAACACAAAGGCAACACCACCTGCACTGGTAGTAAATCAAGTGTTATGTGGAACTTACAAACCTTACAAACAACGCTACTTAGGTCGCATGATGATGACGCTGATGCGTCTCAAGACCGTTGGTTAAATTATCATACCTATGAAATAACAAGAAAATGCCGACCTGGTTCTACTTATTTACGCTACTCCTGCCAGCGAATTCGGTATTTTCCCGGTTTCGGTGACTGTCATCGTGATAAAATGTAGTCTGGATGTTATCTGGAAGGTATATATTATTTCTGCACAGTTTTATCAAAATCCAAACAGCAGCTTTTGCTTTTATTGTAAGAGTAAAAAACTTCTTTATATCCGTCCATCCATCCTCACTAATTTGTATGGTAAGTAAAATTCAGACGATACCTTATTTAAGGGCAAAGGACAATGGGTGGAATCGTCCCCACCCATCAACAGAAAAGAAATGTAGCTCAATTGACACACCTTGGCAAGATGATATTTTTTACTATGGAGACGTTGCCCAAATGCATTGCGTTGTCATAGTAATTAACGTTTAAACAAATATTTCGTTTACGTATTATTGCCGATTAATTGTAAATCATCTATTAATTTATCTATTGTAGGAAGTTGTGCACATATTATATTGATTGTATGATACATGGGAATAGGTCGTCAAACAGGCAGCAGCTGTTGTACAGTGTTGATTAACACTCACTATTGTTATTTGCCTACTATCAGCATTGTAGGACCGAGTAATTAGAAGACAATGAATTTAAATGATATAACTATTCATTTATATTCGTTATTTTCTTTAGCCTGTACTGTCCCACTGCTGGGCAAAGGGCTCCCCCAAATCTTTCCACGCTCTCTTGTCGCCTGCAATCTTAAGCCAACTCTTGTGGTAGGCGTCTAGGTCATCTCGCCACCGTTTTCAGGGCCAACCTAGGCGACGACGACCATTTTCTGGCACCCACAGTGTCGAGATTTTCGCCTAACGATCCTCATGTATACGGCTGACATGGCAGCCTTTTTTCCCACATCTTCAACTTTAGTTCTTTATATTTATATTTTTTTATTTTCATAAGTATAATTCATTCATAATCATTTAAATGTTTATGTTTAAATATATATCAGATATAGGTCAGGGCAGTGATTTTTAAAAAACGCAGAACCGTTGACCTTCGTTTGGTCATCGGCTCTGCTTTACTACCTTACGCCTATCACTTATTATACGGCAATATTAGCTTGTAACTATGATCGCTATTTGTAATTAGATTTATTGCAAAGTATGGGAATTCTACTCGAAGCAAAATAAGCAAACAACTATAAACGACAGATAATTTTATTACAACCAACAGTAATTCTACTTACAATGTTTCCTTAGTGATACCAGCGGCGAGAGAGCGCTCCACGCTCAACACTCGCCTTTATAAAGGTTCAGTCGCCCCTCCATCGGCGAACGTCATCAGCAAAATTAGCAAAGTATTATAACAACAAATTGACAACGTCACAAATCGTGATAATTAATTTTAATATTTTTAAACCTTACTTTTTATATTTCAGTGTCCTAAATTTATTAAATATTGATTCAATTGATTGGAATTACTTTAGATTTATTTCAACAAAATTCTACAAACACCCTCAACATAAAGTTGACACTCAAAATAAAGACTAATAAAATCAAAAGATTATTGAATTACATTAATTAGACATCTCTGAATTACTATATTGAATAAACTGATTTTCAATGATATTTAAATCAATCAATGAATGTTAATTTAAAGTTTCTAAGTTAGCTTAAAAACTAGTCTTATAATGTTCGCGGCGACACGGCCATACTGATGCGCGATGCGTGCTCTGCATCGCTCCTGGCTTCTCCTGAAATAGTTAAATATAATATTGTGAGGCTATGTACATCCACAGTACATATCGCCCTATCTAATAGATAAATATTGTGAGGTTAAGTACTTCCACAGTACACATAACCCAGTTTATACCTTTGTAATTTTGTATGTAGAATCTGCTCACTCCACGTGATAACAGATTATTTATCACATTCAGTTTTACTGCTCATTCCACATGATAACAGTAATTTAAAAATAAATGCAAAGGGAGAATGGATAGGCGAGTAAAAGGTCGATGCTGTGTTGCAACAGAGGCCCTAGGGATAATAGGACAGGTCGATGCTGTGCTCTGGGCGGTCTCGTACGCCGTGGTACACAGAGGACTATAATTCTTTCAGGATAGGCTCTCAGTGGCTTATTGGACGGCTCCACACGCCAATAGCATCTTTTAATTTGTGATATAGACAACAATTACAGGGACGACACAAGGTCATTAAGGAAGGTGCTCACCGTTAAATAATCACTGTTGTTCATCAACAGCGGACAGTCGATCTACTTCCGATGTAGTCAGCTGTTGCAGGGTTGCTGCAGCGCCAGAGCTGCCAGAAGGTCCAGCTTGCTGGTCATCAGGAGGCGACACGGCTGCCTGCGTGTTTTCTCCAGGTTGTGGGGCCCGTCGCAGCTGATCGTGCGCGACCTTGCGTGGCCGCCCATGATGTCCTATTACCTTCTTCACAAGGTAACGGTCGTTGTCGAGGACCCTGTGCACTTCGTAAGGAACACTAAATTTAAGGTCAAGAGACGTCTGATTTCTAGGGTTATTTTTTATCATAACAAAGTCACCTCTTTGAAAATGGTCAATTCTAGCTCTGCCTTTGTCAAATCTAGCTTTATCTTTAGCAGATGTTTGTGTCATTTTTTGTTGAACGTGTCGCTCCAAAGCTTCGATGTTAATCAGGGCGTTGTCCAAATTGACTAGATTTAACAACTCCGGCGGGACGCAGTTTTGACGTCGAGTTAATAGTGTAAGCGGGGCTACACCAGTAGTACTATGGACAGTACAATTGAGGGCAAGTTGAAGACTTTCTAGTGCAGTGTGCCATTCAGGTGTTTCGTAATTTTTGATCATCACGAGCCCATTTTTTAATGTTGCCATCACACGCTCCACTTGCCCGTTAGCTCTGCTAACACCTGGTGCTATGGAATGTATTTCTATGTTGAATATGTCACAGTAAGTTTTGAATTCTCCCAGGAATTCGCGGCCGCCATCAACAATAACTTGCCTCGGAGTTCCAAATAGGTGAATGACTTGCTTCAAGCTTGCCAGAGTGCTGTGTTGGCTTTTGTCGTTAGTATAACGCAGCAATACATACTTGGTAAAGGCATCCACTGTAACCACGACGTACTCCTGCTCGTTGGGAGATCCCAGCTTCCCCGTGATGTCCATGTGTATGACTTCAAATGGAACGACTGGTTTAGGGATAGGATGTAACTGTACCTGCGTAGCTCCAGATGTCTGTTTGGAAGTTCGGCACACAACACAATTGTTTACGAAGTCTCGTACGATGGTGCTCATTTTGTCAAAATGATAAGTTTCCCTTATTTTATGAAGAGTCTTCTCCCAACCCGGGTGCTTCAGAGCGTTATGGAAGGTATTGATTAGACTCCATTGGAAAGATTTCGGCACAATTATGAGTTTTTGTGAACCTAGGACAGCGTCTTGCCTCTCGAATTTAAGCACGCCGTTTTCGAGATGATATCCAGGGATCCCTTCACCATTATTCAAAGCGTCTATGATAGACCGTAGTTGACTATCACGTCTCTGCTCAATATTGATCCAATCAAGGTTTCTGGTTAACACGTTGACGGTCAGAGGATCCGGGTTCCTGCTTAGATAGTCTGCATGTTGCATCCGCTCGCCCTTCCTGTATTCTATTTCAAATTCAAAATTTTGGAGATATGCCCACCATCTATGAATACGGGGCAACAGGTCCTTTTTATGCTTAGAAGCTTTCAGCGCATTGCAGTCAGTAATTACCTTGAACTGGCGGCCATACAGGAAATGGCGAAAATGCTTCACTGCTCGAACCACGGCCAGCGTCTCGAGTTCGTAGGAGTGGTACCTACTTTCTATATCAGTTGTACGCATACTAAAGTAGGCCACCACGTGCTGTCGCCCATTGATTATTTGAATGAGTATCGCACCAAAACCAAGACTGCTAGCGTCAGTAAACAGTTCAATAGGTTTTCCTTCTTGGAATATTGTTAGGACAGGCGTAGATGTTAGATGACTAATGATCTTTTGACGTGCCTCTTCATGAATATGAGTCCATTGCCACCTAACGCCCTGCTTAGTCAATTCATAGAGAGGAGACATGGTACGCGCGAAGTCTGGTATGAATCGGCGAAAGTATCCCGCGAGACCGTTAAACTGACGTACTTGCTTAACATTAGTGGGTACTGGAGCTTTTACTAAGGCTTCAACCTTTTTAGGACTGGGGCGTACTTGACCGTTTTGCACTACGTTACCCAGGTATTCTATAGACTTCTTAAAGAACATACACTTATCAATGTTAATTGAAAACCCAGATTTTTGTAATGCTATAAAAATCCGCTCGAGATATTCGAGACCCGATAGAAAATCCCGACATTTACTTATAACGTCATCTATGTATACCTGGGCTACGCTGTCATTATTTACTTTATTTGCGCTGCCTGGATTCAAGAGGGGACCTAATGCACGATTAATGCATCTCTGATATACAGACGGCGCGTTACATAGTCCGAAAGGCATAGTTTTATACTCGAATAATCCGTCCGGAGTAACAAATGCAGTTTTTTCTATGGAGTCAGGGGCAACAGGGATCTGGTGGAACCCAGAGGCCATATCTAAAGTTGTGTAGTATAGACCACCCGCAAGTTGATCAATTTGATCTCCGATCAACGGGAGTGGATAGTGGTCGCGAATTGTGTTCGAATTTAACTCCCGGTAATCGACGCACATGCGGTCGTCGCCGTTCTTCTTTTTAACTAAAATAATTGGACTAGAATAAGGTGATTTGCTTTCTTGCACTATGTCATTATCTATTAGTTCCTTAACAATTTGCTTAACTTTCTCTCGCTCGACAGGGCTTAACCTATAGGGTCTTCGCTCCACGAATTTTTCAGGGTTCTTCAAACGAATCTCTAATTGACCTGTATTGACACGCGTTTGTGAAAATCCGCGGGTGAAAATCATGGAATATTTATTAAGTAAAGATAATAATTGGTCGATTTCTGATTTATGACTTAGATCGTGGTTAAGGTTTTCGAACAGACCGGCTGTTGACCGCACATGCATGACGCGTGGTTGGGAACGTAAAGTCGCACTATCTTGGGTTACAATCACGGTTAAACCTGTTCCACTCAAGAGGTTCGCGCCTATGAGTACATCTGACGTCATTTCATAATCAGGTAAAATGTAAAATTCGATCTCAACATTGATATTATCAATCACACATACAGTTGACAACATAGCTGTCGATACTACAGGAAACGGACCTATTCCACGTAAATAGTTAATTACTTGTTGTCTTTTACCCGGTAACTTATTTGCGATGGACTCACGCATGACAGAACATTCAGCGCCACTATCAAACACCGTGTCAATAATTACATCACCTACCCTCATACGCATAGTGTTCAAAGAATGTTTACTTTTTACAATAGAATTAATATTAGAGGTAATTTGTTTCTCCCGACGGAAACAAGTTTCAAATGTATGACCGGTTTTGGAACAAAACGAACAAATCCTAGTGTCATTCTGCTTAGGTAATGACGTTACCGTGTTACTACCACGTACTTTATCATAATTTACTTGTACATTGGTTTTATCACGACAATCACGGGAAGTGTGACCTGGTTTCCTACAAAAGTTACAATAAGAAGAGTTTCGATGATCAATAGAAAATCTTGAACGTTTGGAAGGCGGTTGGTTAGAGTTTTGTTGGTGAGAACGTTTCACACGAATAGAGGAGGCTACAGAAATTAACTCTGGCACGGAGGTGGCTCTGGCATTCATTAATTCAATCCGAAGGCGCTCGTCACAAACAGTTCCTATTACTGCTTCTACCGCATCATTATCGTCAAGCTTATCCTTAGTGACCCGTCTCCACAAAATCCAAGACTGAGACAAGAACTCGGCAATGTCTTTACTAGGATCGTAATTATGTTCCCTGAACCTTAACACATCCCTAGAATAGCGGCTTTCTGGTTCAAATGTGGTGATAATGTTTTGACGCAGCTCATCCCACGTGGACGTTGTAACAAGCCAGTTATCAGCCCACATTTTGGCCCGACCTTTGAGCAAGCTAGATACTTTCATACGAATATCGTAGTCACTGAGTTCATAATTAGTCTTTGCAGAGGAAATATGATTACACCACTCACGGACCCCAACGTTACCATCTGGGTCATAGGAAGGCAAGAACACGTCGGTGATTTTGACCTTGTCACGTTGTTTCGACAGTCTTTCACTCATATTCTGCATCATTGTAATCATGTGTAAGTAAAATTCAGGAGGTACATTACCGCCCTGATGTTGTAGTGGCACGTTAGCTGCTGATGTAGACGGTCCGGGGTCTTCAGCATCCGACCCGGGCATGGTGCACACCGGCTCACTCTGCGCCATTGACTCTGATCGATCTTGGGTATTCATTGTGGCACGTAACAGCAAACGTCCGTTGCAGGCACACCAAATCTGAAAAAATAGAAACAAAAGGGCAGAAAGAGGGTAGGTTATACCACTTCTGATATCAAATATAGGTCAGGGCAGTGATTTTTAAAAAACGCAGAACCGTTGACCTTCGTTTGGTCATCGGCTCTGCTTTACTACCTTACGCCTATCACTTATTATACGGCAATATTAGCTTGTAACTATGATCGCTATTTGTAATTAGATTTATTGCAAAGTATGGGAATTCTACTCGAAGCAAAATAAGCAAACAACTATAAACGACAGATAATTTTATTACAACCAACAGTAATTCTACTTACAATGTTTCCTTAGTGATACCAGCGGCGAGAGAGCGCTCCACGCTCAACACTCGCCTTTATAAAGGTTCAGTCGCCCCTCCATCGGCGAACGTCATCAGCAAAATTAGCAAAGTATTATAACAACAAATTGACAACGTCACAAATCGTGATAATTAATTTTAATATTTTTAAACCTTACTTTTTATATTTCAGTGTCCTAAATTTATTAAATATTGATTCAATTGATTGGAATTACTTTAGATTTATTTCAACAAAATTCTACAAACACCCTCAACATAAAGTTGACACTCAAAATAAAGACTAATAAAATCAAAAGATTATTGAATTACATTAATTAGACATCTCTGAATTACTATATTGAATAAACTGATTTTCAATGATATTTAAATCAATCAATGAATGTTAATTTAAAGTTTCTAAGTTAGCTTAAAAACTAGTCTTATAATGTTCGCGGCGACATATACATGATTTTTTATTTCGTATAGTTACTAAATCATGTTTTGTACTGTAATATAACTATAATGTTAAAATAACTTACAAGTGTCAAATGCAAATATAGGTTAATAATAATAAATTGATTTTTATTGATACATATATGCCAGGGATTCAAGTAAAAAAAAAAGATTTAAATCAGTAGACACATTGGCATCAGTTCCATGTGTGTTGGTATATTATGGGGACGGAGCCCATACATTTTTGCCCATAGTCCTTTGTTTATAAGCAGCAGTAGAGATTATTAACAGTGATCTTAAGTATTGTGTGGTTGACGGCATAGAATACAAGTGTCACCACCCCCTATCTTCCCGTGGGTGTCGTAAGAGGAGATAACACGATGCAAATACCATCTTTGCGTAGAGACGGAAAACTCGACATCAAACCCTACACGACTGCCTCGTTGGTCTCGCGGCATAAATGTGCGCGTGGGATCGGGAGGCCCCGGGTTCGATTCCTGGGTCGGGCAGTGTTATTGGGTTTTTCTGACACGAAATTCTCAGTAGCAATACGGAGTCTGGAAATGTGCCCGCTACGGCAATAGGCTCGCCCCCTATTACGTGGGACTATAGTATATCTGCCGAAAAGTGGGTGTAGAAATACACCTCTGCCTACCCCTTCGGGGATAAAAGGCGTGACGTTATGTATGTATGTATCTTAAGTATACCTGGCTCCAACGCTGACTCCTTTAAGCTGGTGAAGCCTTAGATTCTTTAAGGGTGAAGCTAACAAAAGCTCTATTTATATGACATTGTCACAGACATTTTTCTTAAGACGTACCTATATTATCTTCTTGTCTATCCTTGCGTCGTATTCCTGGAGTACTGAGTATTGTCACCGGCAACACTTCTTCTCGTATTATCTTTCTCAAATAGTTTATGTCTCTGGCGGTGTGCAAAGCATTGTGAACTTTAGAGTCAAGATGCGGTGCGGGTTTCAAGATGGTCTGGCCAACATATATGCTTGCGTCCACGAGGCCTTTTTCTATCTGCTTTTGCCGGTCATAATCAGCTTCTCAAGTTTGCCACCGTCATTCCTTGCAATATGAGCGAAGTATTCTATGAATCTGTGTAGTCTGTAGATGCTCCGAAGACTGTTGCGAGGAGAGTTTGAGTTCTCGCAATATGGAAACGTTAGCCCGAAAGGTTGTACAAGGCATACTGAGCATATTTCTCCAGAACCACATCTCATAGGCGTCAATGGTTTTGCGTTCTGCAACTTTCATTGTACCAGTTTGCTTTTGGTTTTAACTTTTACCGTAAATGTTGTGAGGTCTCATTTCTATATTTTTATTAGCTGAGACCTGGTTTTCTTAGTCACGGACAATCCTCTGCACGCTTCCTCCTCGCACGAACTATAGTTACTGGTGTTGATACCCTAATAGATGAAGTTTTCCACTGTTTCTAGACTGTGTTCCCATTTCTCAGACCTGTCTGGTTTTGGACCTGCTTACGGAGAGTCCAATCTCCTCGCTAAATAGCTTCATTAGTATAAAAATTGCTGAGAGAAGAGTAGTGTTTTATAGGTGTACCTACCTACTGGTTGGCGATTTTTCTCACCAGCAATTACGACAGCCTCCTTTCTCATATTGTGCTTTTCAGGCATTTAAATCGAAAAATAATATTAGAGCTGTTATAAAAATTGTGTACGATGTTAAAGTAGTGCCCTCTTTTGAAATATATGTGTACCTATTATTCAACCGACTACGCACGCAGCGTAAAGCGTAAGCGTGAAAGGTGCTTACAGTTTAGGTTATATGCCTCTAGGTGGCGCTACAATTGTTTTGTAACATTTATAAAATCAAGAGAATTGAGTTGTTGGTTTGTGAAAATATTAGAAGACTTCAGTACAAAGAAAATTTACAATATCACCTTTTGGTTTTGGACTTGTCTATGGCTCGTGGTTTCCTCCAACTGTTATAATTATAATTTTACTCAAGTGCATAACTTACTAAGTAAGTACGTAGTTAAAATAGAAAACCCTAGATCAATTGCCAACGAAACGTAGGCTGACATCGAAAAGAAAGTGCATACAATATAAGTAGGTATATACAGATATTCATCAGATAGGTATTTAGGTTTTGGTGGACGTGCGGCTTAGGTTTGATACTCTCCCGTAGGTATAGGCATTCAGACTGGGGTGTCCTCAACGTCCTTTTAATGATGGACCCAATGGAACCGCGGTAAAGTAACATACTTTACCGCGGGTATAAAATAGCCTGGATGTACCTCTAAGCAACGTCAAAATGAGTAGGCTGCGATGGTAAGACTACGTGAACAAGGTGTCTAATACAAGTTTGAACGGTTTGCGCGTCGTTTTTCGACGGAAACAATTTACATAGATTTTTAATAGCGCTCCTAGCATGCTCCTAGTCCATAATAATGGCCAATCTCTTGAGATTGGCCATTATTATGGAGCCTATTTCCCAACCGTCTGGTGACTTGTCACCAGACGGTTGGGAAATAGGCACTTCAATTCTACGGTGTAGTACACAAGACCAACAGTGGGAGATATTATAAACAAGACAGACGATGATGACAAATTATTATAAACTAGAGGACGCAAGCAGCTACGCCTGCAAATATTTAAAATTTACTCGTTCTGGCCGATCCCGGGAATTTCGGGAAATCCCTTCTTAGTGCTCCCCTACGGTCCCCAAGGAATATACATGCCAAATTTCAGTTTCCTGCGCCCAATAGTTTTGGCTGTAGTGTGTCTGTCAGTCAGTAAGTAACGCAAGGATTTTATATATTAAGATGGCACAAGAACTATAAAAAATAAAGTACCATATAGTACAATTCACTTTTTATTTCATAAAACAAAATATTTTACTACAACTTAGGTACATTATTGATTCGAGTTATAAAACACAAAAATAATACCAATACACGCTTAAAAATAATGATTGTAAATACAGTATATTATTCTTAATACTCGTCTGGACAGTACCACATGCGCAGAAGGGTACAACTCTACCGGTAGTGTAACCAGCGAGAGCGGTATAAACGCCTGGTGTTATACCACACCTTTTAGCACCATAGGACACTAGACCGACCAAATAACCATTGCATGCCAGTGGACCGCCAGAATCACCCTGTAACAAACAGTAAGGATATATTTGACTGTTGCTCTCGCTCGCAAGCTGTACAAACAGTAAGCATGTTTTTGGTAGGTATTTAAAAGCTCAGGACAAGTAATTTTATATCTCCTATAATTATTATTGCATCAAAAGTCTCCTGCAGTATTAAATACCTGGCAACTGTCTCGTCCAGCTTCACCAGCACATATCTGTGTATATCTTGAATACAAGCTTCTATAATACTTCTTGCATGCCTGGAACGGCACACGAGGAATACACACTACCCGAAGATGCGAAGAGTCTCTAGCCTGAAAAAGCAGATAAAACTTTAAAACCGAGTGTGACCGAAGTGATTATATGTACAAACTAGTCGACGCCAGCGGCTTCGCACGCACATATTTTCGAATTTCCCGTTTTGCCCGATCCCGTGGTAATTTCGGGAAATCCCGTCTTAGTGCACCCCTACGGTCCCCAAGGAACATACATGCTAAATTTCAGCTTCTTGCGCCGCGTAGTTTCGGCTGTAGCGTGTCTGTCAGTCAGTCAGTAACGCAAGGATTTTATATATTAAGATAGCTGTTAGAAGCTATTTTTGTTTTGCTTTAAACTATCAAAATGGAGACTGAATCCTGGTCATCACACAAAACTAGAAATTGTTCTCTTCTTTAAGTATGCATTTTTTTTAAATACTCATGTAAACAAAATATATTTTCCACACATTGCTTTTACGCATAAATACGAATAATAGGTATCTGCTAAGTACCTACTAAAATGATTACTACTGCAATAACTACTAGGTACAATTTATACGAAAATAAACACTCTTACTCCTTCCATTAGTCCAAATCCTGAAGTCGCACAAAGAGCCTTAGCAGGTATAGTCTTTTCCGGAACCAGCATCGGAATGGGTTTGACCGCTGACGAAAATTTAAATGGCTTTTTTACCTGTTTGATTAAAGAGGTTCACTTTAAAGTCTATTAGACCTCATCAATATTATGTGCTTATTTTATAAGGGCTTATTAATGCCTCGTTGGTCTCGCTGCATAAATGTGCGCGTGGGATTGGGAGGTCTCGGGTTCGATTCCCGGGTCGGGCAAAGTGTTATTTGGTTTTCCGTTAGGAAATTCTCAGTAGTAGCACGAAGTCTGGTAATGTGCCCAGTACGGCAATAGGCTCGCCTCCTATTACGTGGGACCTAAAAAATCATGGCGAAATGTGGGTTTATTACACCTCTGCCTACCCCTTCGGGGATACAGGCGTGAGTCTATAAAAAATATAATTAAACTGCGAGTCCGAACAAGTGATGTGGCAATCAGCTGAAACAGCTCCACTGATTATTAATACTTAAACAATTTAATTTATAATTTACGCTCTCTCAGTCACACAGTAAGCGACTCGGGTCGCGAGTAGTGAGCGCGGTTCGTTCTATATAGCCTACAGATAAATTGAGCTGAACTGTGAGCGGGTTCACAGCTCCGGCTCAACCGTGTGACTCGTGAGCTGATATGCAGCTCACGCGTTTTTGTTGAGATACCCATGTCTATTTAAATCGTACATTTAATATTCACCACAAAAAACTGCGTAGCACAAAGGTAGATTATTGAGATCAAATGAGAATACAATAATATACAATATCTCCGTTCAATTGTAAAACCAAAGCACTTTTTAGTAAAAGTTATCTTTAATCAACGTACCCATTAAAATCGTTACAATATTTCCATCGTCTACATCTACATGTATTTAGATTTATTGCATCACGTACAAAAATTTAGATTTCCATAGTTTGGCAGTAATGCTCCTGCTACACTTGTGTCTTAACGCGTTAATTTAGGCGCTTAGTAAATGTGGCCAACGTTTTAACGCGTTAAATTACTAACGGCATTACTAATGGCGTTAAACGTTAAGCGATGGATCGGGTGTCGGTTTTATTGGACACATCAAAAGGTTTTAGCGCGCAGTGTAGCGCGCTAAGAGCGGTTTCAGATTAGCGTTTTATACGCGCGTATAAGCTCGTTTTTAGAAGCGCGTGTAGGCGCGTATAGGCGCGCCTTTTGGCACACGCGCAACTCGTACGAACGTTGACGCGCCTCTAAGCTCGTATAACTACCAACCGTCAGAATCCATGTTGACACTGACAAGACGTCACTACCGTTTCGAGCGAACACGCCCGTTTACGTGAGTCTGGTTTTTTGAAGCGCATAATAGAGCGCGCGTGTAAGCGCGTATGCAGAAACGACCGTATACGCGCAGAAAAATACGCTAATCTGAAACCGCCCTAAGTGATCTTGGCTAGATGAGCGCCGTCTTATTCCACAGGACGCGCGCAAAAAAGGCAAGTGTACATTGCTTTAGGGGTAAACTGCATTTACGTGTAGAGTGGTCGAATGAGAAATCTTTAGTTTTTAGAACTATTACAACCAGAGCCGTGCCTTTGGAATATAAAGCTTCTTAACGTCTGTTTACTCATGAATTTGCGAGGAATTAACGCTTAACGGCATTGTAACCTTATTGTAGCCTTTTTAAAGCCTTAATTAACGCGTAGTTGGCCATTGCCTTTAACGTTAACGCTAACGTAGGTGTAGCAGTAGCATTATATATAATAAATAAGAGTTTTACTTGCACCACAGCGAGGTCGTTGATTATCCTAGCTCTGTTGTACCGAAGGTGTTGATGACACGATTCAATTTTCCTCCAAGTTTCTATCATTTGTAATTTCTTCAACGCAGCTAGAGTTTGTGCCTTAGTGTGTCCACCCAGATCTGCGTGCGATGTGACAGTCCCAGCAATCACTCGAATTGCAGCTATATTTCTAGTGAATAAAAACAAATATTATTATTGCATGATATATAGCATATACTATCCGTTCTCGGCGGAGTCACCCGCATTATTTTTGGACTCTACCTCTTTTTCCTTCAGATGGGCAGCGATTTGAGTACATGGCTTTTGCATTACTTCTACAATACAGCTGCCCACAGCGTGACTTGTCTAGCCGTTTGGAAAAGATTAGCAAAACTGAGCAGCGTTTACTCAGGGCACCACTTGGATGGGTGATCACTTGTTGACGCATTTACATCAGAGCGCTACCGTGTTTTAGAGAGCATGTAAAGCCGTTGATTCCGAATCTCGTTTAAATTTCAATACATGTATCGTTATGACTTTGACCAGACCTACAGATTTGACCACACAGTCAATACGAAAAAAAAACATTACTCTTATAATGCTCATATAATACAGCCTTATGTATTAATTATTTTCAAATGTATTTCCAGTTGATATATTTTATTTCTTGTATTGTAATATTTTAATTCCGTTATTCAATTTTATATAATGTACGTTTTAACTATAACTATTTTATGACATTATAATAATAATATGCATGATGTGGTCGCCTGTAATTGAGAATGCACCAGGTTTTGTGATTTTTCAATGTTAATAAAATGTATGTATTATTTCTTGTTGGTGATCCAAATAAATGAATAAATAATATAGATTAATAAGTCATGAATACTGGGGTTTCGAAGGCTACAAATTTTATCCAGTAATGAGCTGGAATAATGACATTGATAGTATCAGCAAATCGCCATGTTAATATTGAGTAGGATACTGACACACGCTCGAAGCAATGTGCTGCCGAAATGACGTGTGTCTCTGTTATAATTGATCCTCCACAAAACAATTGCCAAAATCTGCCTCTGCGATGTGGCCTCCTCAATCCCACCTGTAACCAATTTATCTATTAAATAGAAATCTCTTGTCACAGTGTTTGTTATTGAACTCATTCGGAACGGCTTGGTCGATTTCAATGCAATTTTGATGTATATCATTCGAGTAGATCTAAACATTGGTCATAGGTAATTTATTTTGCTATACTTTTTATGATTTGTCGTCAAAATACTTTTTGGACCGGTCAGCTAGTCCAAAAAAAATATGTATTTTTTTAAAATCTTCTTATACTTGCGTTATTATCATTTTGTCTTGGATATTGGGTCCAACGCAGTGATGACACTAACAATCAGGACTGAAACGTGGTCCTGACATAATTTGACTTAGCTTCATTATTTTTTTCTTACTTGACGTGAAGCTACTACACGAAGATCCTATAATATATAATCAACAGTCGGTACCTGGTAAGGTAACTGGCCTCTAGTAGCAGTAATTCCACCATATATTCTCAAAGGGCAAATGTCCGTTGCAGCTGAATACTTCTGGTTTGCTTCTAGAACTTCCTGCGAGCGTTTGATAAAAATTAAACCACAAAGTTACTACTCGACTGAGTAATGCAAAGTCACACTTTGATCATTTTAAACGTTCATAATAATGCACATTGAGCGTGACTACAAAAGGGATCAAGATGGTGATCGGGCAGAGTATTGATAATTAGTGCTAACTAAGCAGTTGCAAAAACTTGGGCAGGAGAAAAGAGAATGCAGCAATTCTCCAATCTTCTCCAAAACTATCTGTTCTTCCACATCCTTGTTTTTTTCTAGACTACAGTAGATTATAGAGTAGGATAGGATAGAAAAGGAAAGGACAACACAGACACTTTATGGACATATTCAGTAAGAGAATAGTATCTCTGCGGCCCAGCTAGTATTCATCCTAAGCCACCAAGGCTCCATTACGAAACCGATTATATTACCCGAAAATCAAACAAATCTTCCTCTTCTTCCACTGTTGTTGCTTCAGATGTTGTTTGTGTTGTCTCACCTACAACTGAAATTTGACCAAATAAAATATCATAAAAAACCGAAACCGCTATAAATTTTATGAACACTAATAATATTATCATCGCAATTTTGTTATGCAATGTATTGTTTATATTTGTGTTGTCTTTCAAAATTTTGACATAATTATCGTCAACTTCAAACCCGCCGATATAGATTATGAGAACCACAGAGCTAAATTCTAGTCGACCATGAACAAAACATAACAAATAGAAATCTGATAATTTTGTAAATGTTGCGCCTTAAATAAATAATACTTACTTTAAGGCCTACTGGGTCTACTGGATCGGAAAGCTGCGAAAAGTTCGTCTGATTTTAAGCAAAATCGCAAGCACGATCCAAAAACGTGGCTGTGGTCAGACAAGGAGCGCATCAAATTTGCCCTTACAGTTTATCAGTTTTATCAGATTGGCTCCTGATCTACTGTTGAAATAGTGCGAAAAGTAAATAACGCAAGACTGACACAATAAAGTGTAAGCGGTTCCAAAATATAAGAAGTGGCGGTCATCGTTGGATCGACGATCGGTCGAATGCGGCAATTCAGCAAACTCGTTTCTTTTTCGTAAAATAGGTAATACAATTCATCCACGCTTATCTTCTTTTTCTATATAAGCTGATTCATCGATTACCACAAGAAAATCCCTCATCTGAATCAGAAATACCGTTTCATAGAGCCATCATTGCACCAAACGGCTCGGACGAATAATAAAGTGATAGACGATAGGCGTTCGCACGACTTCATACGAAATCGCCCATTTGTAGATTAAAGTTTACCTAGGCGTTCGCACGACCTTCATACGAAATCGACCATTTGTAGATTAAAGTTTACCAGATCCAGTGGAAAAGAGGCCTAAAGGCTTCAGCGGAATATAAATACATAAATCCCTTACTACTTACCAACCAGCATCTTGTTTATTCCAGTTGTTATTACTTCAACATCCCAGCTTGGGCTTTCGAACACACAGGAACGCCATAGAACTCCACCGAGATTTGGGTGAGTGTCATATTTCCTATGGATATGTCCATCACATGCAATCTAGCTTAGACTGGGCTAAAGCTAGACGTAGAATTCCTTAGGAACCCATTATGATAAGCATTGTTACGGACGTCGTAGCTTTGTAATACAATTAAGTGATGGTCATAAATAATGTAAATAAATATGAATATATAAGTAGACTTAAGTAGATATAAGGATGATTCAATAAAAACGATTTGAGAGTAGGGAAATGTTTATTGTTATTTGATTAAGGCTGTTTTATTATCCCATAGTAAATAAGAAATCAAAACATGACGATGTAAAGTGGACGCGAGCACGATCGAACAGGTTTGAACATGTCGAAACCTGTCCGAACGCCACCACAAGTAAAACTCAGACGAAGCGCTGTGATTGGTCGAACCGAACGCGTTGCGCTCACATCCACTCACTACTTGCACCCTGTAAAATAGAATATAAACAAGACGGTTTGTTGCACCGAGGTAGTACACTGTCGAGTGCTCCGGCTCGAACCGTGACGCCGCCCTCTCGACACCGCCAGGATTGGCAAGCATTCGCCGACTACATGGCGAAGCACGCGCCCTATCGCCGGATCGAGACCCACGCAGACGTCGACACACTCGCTGAGCAACTCAGCGCTGTCATCAACACAGCGCTTCGAGTCTCGCGTCTGGACGCTGCGTCGACACGCCGGCCTCCCCAACTCCCGGCTCACATGATCGAGAGGAAGAGGAAGCTCAGACGCCAATGGCAACGCACCCGATGCCCGACTATGAAGTCCCAGCTCAACGCTCTGGCTGCGAAGATCTCGAGTGCACTGGAGACAGTCGCCACCGAGTCCTGGCACCGCACCATCGAGCGAGCAGGTGAAGACTGGTCAGGCATTCACCGCCTGTGCCGCCAGCTCTCTGGGAAGCAACCTCCGATTAGGCCCCTCCTGGCTGATGACGGTACCCCACGTTACCGCCCTAAGGACCGAGCGGAGATCTTTGCCGACCACTTGGAGACTCAGTTCCAGCCGAATCCAGCTTCCGACATGCAGCATGTAGAAGCTATCCAGCAGCGTCTGGAGTCTTACTTCCAATCGCCGATAGCCCCCACGGAAGACCCAGTAGTCTTTTCCCCGGGTCAGGTGCAGCGAATGATTCGCCGTACCAAACTGCGGAAAGCCCCAGGTCCCGACCGGATCACCAACGAAGCCCTGCGTCACCTACCTCCGCGAGCAATCGCGACGCTGACGCAGCTGTTCAACGGTATCCTCCGCACAAGCCACTTTCCCGCAGCATGGAGACTCGGCCGAGTCATAATGCTGCCCAAGCCCGGGAAGAACATACTGAAGCCCGAAAGCTATCGGCCCATCACGCTGCTGTCGACACTCTCGAAAGTCTTCGAGAAGCTTCTACTGCTGCATCTTGTACCGCACATCCAGCCACGCGACGAGCAGTTCGGGTTCCGAGCCGAACACTCCACGACGCACCAGCTCGCGAGAGTACTGCACCACATGACGGTGGCCCTTAACAAGAGGGAGAGCGCTGTTGCAGTACTTCTCGATATGGAGAAGGCGTTCGATCGCGTCTGGCACGCCGGCCTGGTCTACAAGCTGTCCACGTCTACTACTCCCCGCCGAGTAGTCAAGACTGTGGCCACCTTTCTTCAGGACAGGCGCTTTCAAGTGACAGTTGACGGCGTCCTGTCAACCGAGCGGCCCATCAGAGCCGGCGTACCTCAAGGAAGTTGCCTCTCGCCCGTGTGCTACAGCAGGTACACGGACGACATCCCCGTCGCTGGAGGCGCCATGCTGGCGCTGTACGCAGACGACGCTGCCTACATTACCACCTCCCTTAACCCCGTTCACGCGGCGGTTAAGATGCAGCGCGCACTGGATGCACTCCCGCCCTGGCTGGAAGACTGGAGACTGACGGTCAACGTGGCGAAGACCCAGGCAATCTCCATGGGTGGACGGAGACTGCCCCCGCCTCTCACCATGCTCGGACACCACGTCGACTGGTCCCCGACGGTGAAATACCTCGGCGTGACCATAGACCGTCGTCTCACGATGGCCCCACACGTGAAGAACGTTGTTGGCCAAGCGCGAACCGCTCGAGCTCTCCTGCGTCCTGTCTTGGCGTCCGGACTTCCCCTCCGTGCGAAGCTGGCTGTCTACAAGGCATACATCCGCACCCGCCTCACCTATGCCTCCCCAGCGTGGTACGCGCTGGCTGCGGAGACCCTCCGCAAACGGCTGCGTGCGCAGCAGTCGCTCGCCCTACGCGCCATTGTAGACGCCCCTCGCTACGTGAGGAACGACGTCATCTCCAGGGACCTACGCATGGAGAGCCTCGACGACTTCATCGGTCGCCTGAGCGCTAACATGTTCGCCCGCGCTGACGGGTCATCCTTCCGCCACCTGCGGGAGCTGGCGCCATACCATCGGCGCCCACCGGACCGACCACTGCCGCGGGACTTGATCCCCGCAGCAGTCACACCGGATTGACTCCAGCTCGCTCACGTCGGCTGACGGGCGCTTGTCGGGAGCCTCCCCCAGCAAGCTCGACCTCGTCAACACCCCCCACCGAACAAGCCGCCGCTGGCTCGTAGATCGCTCACCGGACGTTCCCCTCCTGGGAATACTGCCGGTGGGGTCAGGTCTCGCTAGCGGCGTGAAACACACTCGGACTAGACGCCCGGATACGACGCCAGTGGCAAGGACCACACCCCCGTGACCCGTCTGCAGCTGCAGGCGGCGGCCGAACCCACTGAGACAGTCAACCACCTGCATCAGTTTCCCCCCGGTTCCCTTAGGGGAATCGTGAGAAGACCCGGAAGACCGAGGTAGTTCAGTTCAGTTCAGCAGTAGTTCTCTCAAGAAATCCGAAGCAACAAGCCGATCCTGATCAAGATTGAATTAAATCAACTCACCATCAAGCCAGGCGTTTCATTCCTTTGGAAGATAAAAATTACAGTCCACCTTGACAGTTTGGTCCTACGCTCGCCGGATACAGTCGGATCATCGTTCGCCTGACGAGTTGAAAATAAAGAAAATACGCAAGTGCAGTGTTCCTGAAAATGAAGACTAGGAGTATTGCGGCCAAAGAGAGTGAGGCAGAATCGTGATACGACAGCCGACGTCGCCGAACATTCGAAGAGCCGCCGAGATCACCTTCAACCATTGCGTCCGCGTTGCCGCGCGTCCAACATGAAGTGCCCGCAAGTGGAATCGACAGTGCCACGCCCATCGCCGCTGTGTCAGTAACCGCACTCCCCGCCACCACCGCGACGGGAGGAGTTGTGCCACCGTCTGATGGTGCGCCCGCCGCGCTTACCGCACCCGCTTCACGCCACGTACCGGCGAGTCGAGCAACCGCGATCGCGAGTGTAACAATGCGTGAAGAACAACTCGTCACTCTAAGCACGTCGTTCCAGCCAAGAATTCAGGACTCTGCCAGGACAATGACGGCAAATAGGTCAGTGAGAGACACCGCAAGTACGATAAGATCAATAGCATAGGGATCTTATAGCAGTGATGTGGCAAGAGTAAAACTAGCAGAATATGAGGCACAAAGAAGAATTGCTGCAATTAGGAACGAGCAATTGGAAATTGAAAAGGTCCTAGTAAACAAACGGTTCGAGTATGAAGTGTCAGCAATTGAAGCAGAGGCAGAGGCTCGTGAAGAGGGCTCCAGACATAGGAGTGAAGACAGGGTGGATGAGTGGCTGCAAAGTATTGACCAAGCCCACCCACCAGTCACCGAAGAGAGAACTCAGCTGACGCACCCCGCCGCCCAACGAACCGCGCCGCAGAGCCGAACACATGTGTCGACGCTACAACGCCTGCCATGCCACGCAGGAGACAACGTTCGATCTCACGTTCACCCACAAGAGGGGAACGCAGAGTAGGAAGAGGCATTGAACAACTGGCCGACACGCTGGACAAAATGATGCGTGTACGCCCGCCGCCACGACAAGTGACTGAGCTACCCGTGTTCACCGGAGCAGCTACGGAATGGCTGCCATTTAAGGCAGCTTATGAAGATTCATCGAGTGTATACAAATTCACCGCGATGGAAAACTTAGCGAGACTGAGGAACTGCGTCAGAGGTCCAGCAAGGGAAGCAGTCTCCGCGCTCCTGTACTCTGCGTCTGACCCATGGACAATTATGAAGACGCTAAAACAATACTATGGAAGGCCGGAGATATTATTGGACCACGTGACGGAGGACATAAAGAAGTTGCCTCGGCTCACTAGTGTGGCAAGTGAACTAAACTCGTTCGCAGTGAAGCTACAGTACATAGTGTGTGTGCTATCCAATATGGACAACCGCGGATACTTGTGGAACCCGATGCTAGTGCGTGAAGTTGTGGACAAATTAAGCCCGCACGTGAAATCAAGGTGGTGCGACTACGCTTCTGAGGCAGTGGAAACGTCACGTGAGCCTGAAATTACGATATTATCTGGGTTCCTGATGCGGGAGGCTGACCGTGCAATGAAGTACGCCTTCACAAACCCGACGCCCACGCCCGCACCAAAGAGAGAACAGAAAAATGTGGTGCAAGCAAGCACAAAAAGGAAAGCGGGCAGAGAAGTTATTTACGCCACGACAGAAAAAGAAGATGAAAAGAAACACGTATGTCTGTGTTGCGCTGGGGACCATGATGTGCCTAAGTGCGCCAAGTTTTCAATGATGAGTGTCGACGACAGGTGGGAATGGGCACGAACGGAGAAAGTGTGCTTTAAATGTCTGAATAATCGCCACCGACGAGAGCACTGCCGAGCCAAGCGATGTGGCAAAGAAAATTGTACCCGCCCGCATCACGTGCTGCTCCACAAAGAGATGTTGCAACGAGACACCAAAGAAAAAGCGACGGATGCCGTGATGACTGTCTCAGCAAGCAGCGACGCGCCGCATCGCGTACTCTTAAAGATGTGCCCCGTCGTTTTGAAAGGACCAGGCGGTCAAGTGACCACGTTCGCGCTAATGGACGAAGGATCGACGATCTCACTCATCGACGAGGATTTAACACGCCGTATCCAAGTGAAAGGGCCAATCTCTTCACTCAAAATACAAGGAGTGACCTCACAGCCACACGAAGAACACAGTCAAGAGGTCAAACTACAAATTCGTGGTCAGAACGGCGACTATCAAGAATTACGCGCACGAACGATGAAGGATCTACGACTTCATGGTCAGACAGTGGATAAATCAATGTTAATCAAATATCCACACCTCCGAGACATGCAAAAGGACGCATTCTTTGACGAAGCCACACCGAAAGTATTGATAGGTGCGGACAATTGGCACCTGATCGTGACGCGAAAACTACGCATGGTCAAGAAGAATGAGCCTGCGGCCTCGTATACCCAACTGGGATGGGTAATTCATGGGACGGCGCCACGCTCAGCGTTGACTCAAAAGGAGGGTCAACTAGTGCTTCATATCTACGACGTGTCTGCGAACAAACAGACAGAAGATGTACGGCGCGTAGAAGAAATAGTGAAAGCACACTTCAGGATTGATGCCCTTGGAGTCTCCCTGGCAAAGAAAGTCAGACCAGAAGACCAAAAGGCAATCGACGTGGTCCAACGAACAATGAGGAAGGTTGGTGAACACTTCGAAGTGGGTCTGTCATGGAGAGATGAAGACGCTCCGATGCCCAATAATTATCACAGTGCCGTGAAGAGACTAAAGATGATAGAAAAAAAGATGGACGCCTCTTCGGATTTCGCTGCACAGTATCGCGCTCAAGTAAGAAACCTCCTCGATAAAGGTTATGCCCAAGAGTGCGATGGACAAGAGGAACGAAACAAGAAGATATGATACCTGCCACACTTCCCGGTCGTGAACCCTAACAAGCCGGGAAAGATGCGGCTGGTTTTTGACGCGGCGCACCGATACAGCGGAGTGTGCCTCAATGATCACTTACTAGAGGGACCTGACCTCCTGAAATCGCTACCAGGAATCCTCTTCAGATTCAGAGAACGTCAGGTAGCCGTGACGGAAGATATTCAAGAGATGTTCCTCCAAGTAAAAATAAGACCACAAGACCAAGCAGCTCAAATGTTTCTTTGGCGAGACGAAGAGCGTGATAAGCCACCGAAAAAGTACAAGATGATATCAATGATCTTCGGGGCATCGTGCTCGCCGTTCATCGCGCACTCAGTGAGAGATGCCAACGCGAGACGGTACGCACAAGCATACCCCAACGCTGTGCAAGCAATAACATCGAGCCACTACATGGATGACTACGTCGATAGCTTCGCCACAGAGGAAGAAGCTTTAAGAACAGCACAAGAGGTCATGAAGATACATGAGAATGCACACTTCAACCTCCGTGGATGGTGCTCTAACAGGCCTAATGTGGTGGACAACGTGGCTACAGAAAAACGAGTGCTCAAAGCCGAAGTGAAGCTTGGTCAGAGACAGGAAAACTCCGATAAGACACTCGGTTTGCTTTGGCATACGGATCAAGATGAGCTAGGCTTCAACACAGGGCTTAGCCGTCTAGCACCTGAAGTGAGGATGAGAGACAGAGCGCCGACGAAAAGAGAAGCTCTCGGAGCAGTGATGGCCGTCTACGATCCCCTCGGTCTCATCAGCCATTTTACTATCACGGGTAAAATCATACTTCAAAACCTGAGGGAGACACGGAGTGGGATGGGATGAAGTGATTCCCTAAGAAGGCGCACAACATTTCGAAGAATGGCTCCGAGGTTTGAGCATGGCCACAAAACTGCGAGTCCCAAGGTGCTACGGCAGAAGCTCTGAAGACGACATAGAGCTCCATGTCTTCTGTGATGCGAGTGAACAAGCATACGCGGCGACCGCCTACTGGAGGATCCTGAAACCAGATGGAAGAGTGACTGTGAGCCTGGTTGCGGCAAAAGCAAGGGTCGCACCATTAAAACCAGTAACCGTCCCTCGACTCGAACTCCAAGCGGCAGTGATCGGCGCACGATTGGCGGAAACAATCGTGAGAGAGCATAGAGACAAGCCCAAGAACGTGACGTATTGGACGGACTCGCAAACCGTTCTGCGTTGGATAGAAAAAGATGCCATCAAGTACACACCCTTCGTGGCACACCGTTTGGGCGAAATAGCGGAGCTGACCGACGCCAATCAATGGAGATGGGTGCCCACGGAACAAAACGTGGCAGATGATGCAACGCGCCCTAATTATAAACTACTAATGAAACCAGAAGACAGATGGTTCACCGGGCCTGAATTTCTATATGATGAAAAAGAACTCTGGCCGAAAGAGAAAGCCAAGAAAGAAGACCAAGAGGAAGAAGTGACCTATGTGGTCACAGAAAAGAAACACGCTTCTCATCTGCCCGACATAAGCAGATTCTCCTCATATGAGAAGCTGATACGAACTACAGCGGTACTCTTTCTCTTCAAGGAAAAGTACAAAAATCGAGCTAGCTAGATGACCGTCGACCTGATAGAAAAGGCTGAGAAGACATGGGTGAAACAAGTGCAGCTCGACGACTACGCAGAAGAAATTTTCCAACAGTCTGTTGGAAAAAGGAAGACCATTGCCCAAGTCCAGTAGCCTGTATAAACTGGACCCTTACTTGGAAGACCAGATTCTCAAAGTGAGAGGGAGGATCGGGCACGCTGCGGTTCCAGACACGAAGAAGAAGCCGGTCATCTTACACGGCAAGCACCCGTTTACCAGACTGCTAATAGAAGACGCCCATCGAAGGGCCGGCCATGCAAACAACGAACGCGTGGTCAACGACTTAAGGCAAAAGTACTGGGTGGTCAATCTGCGCCCTACAGTAAGAGCTATAGCGCAGCGATGCCAACTTTGCCGCATCAGAAAAGCGACACCAGTAAAACCAGTCACGGGGGACCTACCGATGGAACGACTAACAGAGACGCAGCAACCCTTTATTCACTGCGGAGTCGACTATTTTGGGCCAATGACAGTGGTCATAGGAAGAAGACACGAGAAGCGCTGGGGAGCACTGTTCACTTGCCTGGTGACCAGGGCAGTTCACCTGGAACTGGTGGCGAGTCTGTCGACCGACTCGGCTATAATGGCCATAAGGAGAATTGCAGCACGACGAGGTTGGCCCCGAGTAATGTACTCCGACAATGGCACCAATTTTCGAGGAGCAGACATAGAACTGCGCACGGCCTATGAAGAATGGGCCAAAGAATTCGTCCACTTCGGACTTTCACACCGAATGAAGTGGAAGTTCATACCACCAGGGGCGCCGCATATGGGGGGAGCGTGGGAACGATTGGTACGCTCTGTCGATCCCAAGGATCCGGAGGCGTTGACTCCGAACCACTTCCTCATCGGGACCTCCTCAAGCCTTCCCTATACTCGGCCTTGCGAGGAGGTCAGCCGAAAACAGTGGAGAGCTGCCCAAGCGCTCGCCGACCATTTCTGGCGACGCTGGGTAAATGAATACCTGCCGACGCTGGTGCCCAGGGGGGCAATCGACAACCGAGGACGACCTCTGCGCGTTGGCGACCTGTTTGTCGTCATCGACCCCACACTGCCACGAGGGACGTGGCCCCGAGGCGTCGTGGAGACTACATACGTCGGTCCAGACGGCAAGGTGCGATCGGCCGACGTCAGGACTACAGCGGGCATCCTACGGTATCCCACGACGAAGCTCGCCGTCCTCTGCGTGGAAGATAAGGCTACAGTAGCCCTGCGCCGGGGGGAGGATGTTACGGACGTGGTAGCTTTGTAATACAATTAAGTAATGGTCATAAATAATGTAAATAAATATGTATATATAAGTAGACTTAAGTAGATATAAGGATGATTCAATAAAAACGATTTGAGAGTAGGGAAATGTTTATTGTTATTCGATTAAGGCTGTTTTATTATCCCATAGTAAATAAGAAATCAAAACATGACGATGTAAAGTGGACGCGAGCACGATCGAACAGGTTTGAACATGTCGAAACCTGTTCGAACGCCACCACAAGTAAAACACAGATGAAGCGCTGTGATTGGTCGAACCGAATGCGTTGCGCTCACATCCACTCACTACTTGCACCCTGTAAAATAGAATATAAACAGGACGGTTCGTTGCACCGAGGTAGTTCAGTTCAGTTCAGCAGTAGTTCTCTCAAGAAAGCCGAAGCAACAAGCCGATCCTGATCAAGATTGAATTATATCAACTCACCATCAAGCCATGCGTTTCATTCCTTTGGAAGATAAAAATTACAGTCCACCTTGACAAGCATAGTTGTAAGATTAGACCAGGCGTCAGAATTTTTGGGAACATTGACAACAAAATAACGGCAGACTGAATAGAGGTTTATGACGGCCATGATACGTGTTAGCGTAACACTTACGCGCAAGAATTTTAATAGGATTTATCCAACACGGCAGTCTGCGTGCTGTATACAACAGTGTGCATACTGCAGTCCTTACCACAGAACAATTAAAGGTTAGAACGGAAATAGCACGGTAATATAATCTAACAGTATTGTAACTCGGCCGTCTTCGTGAGTTATATACCTATCAGACGCGCCGCATGCGAGCTGCGGCACGATCGCGGCTGTGGGTACTGTAGGCACAGTCTAATGCATGTCTAATGGGTACTCTGCTCAAGGCGCGTAGGTATAACTCGAGTTTCGTGCGTTTGTATGGAGTTACAATACTGTTAGATATTATTACCGTGGAAATAGTTACTGATTTGTATTAGAACGCGTGTCGCCGATTGTCTCCCACTCTCTATCTCCACGACAAGCAATACACTAATACGTACGCGCATTACACACACAAATCAACTGCACTTACTTAGATCGCGAGTTTGCCATTGGTTGTCACACTAGCGCAAACACTTCGCTTGACATGGAACTATTGCGCTTGACCATCACTCACACACTCTCATTAATGTTACGGTGTCCAAAAGGTCGATTATTTATATCGATAAAATACTGTTGTTTTGTTACTTTAAGTTTTGCAATTGTTTGTTTTTATTTCGGGATGGTGGGATAGGGTACAAATAGTGTGGCCTTTCTTAATATATATAAATAATAATATAAAATTAAAGGGGAAGATACAATATGGTCTTTATCATATCCGAATACCAAGAGTTAAAAATCATGTCCACCTAGGATGTCAGTGTCCGTGATAAACTATTCATGTGTACAACCACATAAGATAAAGTTTGTAAAGAAATAAATGACACAAGTATATAATACAATAATATTTCAATGTTGAACAATAATTTAAATTAAATTTCAACCCAGATTCTATTATTGTCCCTGAAATAAGACGTATTTATTAAGAAGCATACGCTTGCTATCTTTTAAATTCGAATTTTTTTCAAAATAAAATGCAATCATACATTGATATATTTTTCTATGATAGCTTTAGATAGGTCTGTAACATGGCTCGCACTAGGATAAAATCCAACTTGGTGATAACTAATCAATCAATCAGCCTATCGCAGTCCACTGCTGGACATAGGTCTCTCCCAACACGCGCCACAGTACACGGTCCTCAGCCTTCCGCATCCAGTCTGTCCCAGCCACCTTTTTCAGGTCGTCGGTCCACCTAGCCGGGGGCCGCCCTACCTTACGCTTGCCGAGACGTGGTCTCCACTCTAGGATACGCTTGCTCCATCGGCCATCAGTCCTTCTACAGATATGGCCAGCCCACTGCCACTTAAGCCTACTGATTCTGTGAGCTATGTCGGTAACTTTGGTTCTTTATCGGATAGCTTCGTTTCGGATTTTATCCTTCAAAGAGACGCCAAGCATAGCCCGTTCCATAGCTCGCTGCGTGACTTTTAGTTTGTGGACTAGTCCCACTGTGAGTGTCGACGTCTCGGCACCGTACGTCATAACAGGTAGGACGCATTGGTTGAAGACTTTGGTCTTCAGGCATTGCGGTAGGGGCGAAGAGAAAACACGACGTAGCTTGCCAAACGCTGCCGAACCCAACTGGATCCAGCGGTCGATTTCTTTCTCGAAGTTGTTTCTACCAAGATCTTGATAACTAATGTTGCTAAATAATTCAGTTCCGACAAAGGTGCGCAAGATCTTTGTTGTCAACATATATTATGTTCATTAATTTGCCGAAGATTGTCGGTGTAAATCTTTATATAATGATACAGGAGACCCCCTTTATCTTTTGCTACGGTAAATTTATGGTCCGAATTTATTTCATTTGACAGCAGTGCTCCAACGCATATGTCACAATCAATTTTCTTAATTAAAATATGTGATATGTAACCCGCGATACTAGTTAATAACCCACAATAAACATTAATCGGTAGTAATAAACAAAGTTATGTTAATCTTAATATTACTGATAACAATCATTTGAATACATTCACACGAAGGAACTCACAATCGACATTGTTCACAACTTGGTAGGTACAACACTATCGGACCCACCACCATAGATTTAGCAAAATTCAAGCATTGACGTTCGCAGTGAACGAAATACATTGCGCAATCGCCTACGTAGTACTAGATGGTACCCACGTATTGCCAGCAATGTATATTTTTTTATTTGCTTGCGATAGTATCGTTTTGTCTACAAATTACATAATACTATTGTAAAAATTACAAATATCATTTTTATTTTAAGGTCTTTGGACTTACCGGTGAAAAGAAATCCCTTCTCGAGCCACAGTACATAACTGGCTTCTTTTTTGACACGTTATTATAGCGCAAGACGGCATAATTCTTTTATTTTCGCGGAGCTTCGTACGCTGTCGCAATATGAGCACGATTGTTGACAGCGTCAATCAAATTTTTCGGCATATGAGCGTTTGCTCACATGGACGGCGAGGCTGCCACGCCCACAAGGCCGTTCTAACCTCTCTTAACTGTTCTGTGGTCCTTACCAATAGCCAAGATGACCAATATACCACTTAAATTAATTTGTAAAAAAAAACTAATATGAACAAGTTACATCTTACATATATTTGAAATTGATACAAAAAAATATCATAAAAACACAATATTAGTCGCAACATAATAAATATATATTACTGTTAATGGTATCGTTAGTTCGAGTATATTATAGTTGACTTGAACAGAGTGACATGTGCGAAATGTAAGATTTTTGCCTGCAGTGTAGCCCGCTATCCGAGTATATACTCCTGGTGCAGACCCACACTTCCTTGCGCCAAATGATACTATACCAGTCAAGTAACCTCTACAAGCCAGTGGACCACCGGAATCACCCTGCAAAGGACAATATTTTTTTAAATGTATAAAGCCTTCGGTACCATTGGACCACCGGAATCACCCTGCAAAGGACAATATTTTTTTAAATGTATAAAGCCTTCGGTAAGATGCTGTAGAACTACGTCTTTGTGGCCATTTCCTTTAGTGTGATCAATTAGTTCAATGTCGATCAGATATGCTTCCTGACTTGAGAATTTATCCTGGAACTGCTTTCATGCATAATACTTAAGCACTCATTAAAATGGGCCTTCATAAAAATTATATTATCATATTAAGGAGTTGCATATAATTGAGAGCCAATACATTCACGCGTTAACCATTTCCATCCTCTTTTGACTTCGATATATATATTGAATTTTAAAGACCTCTAATAAAATACCTCGCAACTGTCTTTGCCGCCGATACCAGCACAAATTTGGGTTTGCGGCGATCGAAGACTACGGAAAAATCTTTTGCAAGTCGCATAAGCCGTTACAGGAACACACACCATTCGAAGGGTTGGAGCACGTTTTCTCTTAAAATAAAAAAGTAAATAGTCAGTAATTAGTTTTAATAAGAGTTTAAGAAAATTTTATATTTTATTCGATATTTCAACAAAATCTCGCCCTAGAGTTGTCCAGGACGACATTTTGTATTAAATGTTTATTCAGATTTGGTTATTAAACCTCAGTTTCCTCATTCTTACTATTTGCCTCTACTAGTATTTTTTTATATACTCCTGTCTGTATCTGTGAAGGGGTAGGCAGTGGTGTAATATTATACCCACATTTCGCCATATTATGAATTTGTGGGTCTCATGTAATAGAAGGCGAGCCTATTGCCGCCTCAGGGCACTTTGCTAGACTCTGCTACTGAGAATGCGGAAAAACCCAGTAACACATTTGCCCGACCCAGAAATCAAACCCGGAACCTCCCGATCAGCAGACGCATACGCTATCTACTGGACTACGGAGGTAGTCACTAATAATTGTCAATTTCATTAAAATATATTTTGCTTCAAAGCATAACCGTACCTACTCTTGCTTTTATTCACTTCCCGTAAGGCCTAGGCTTAGTCAAACAGAAGCGGGCTGGTTCACTGGCTCACTAAGGCGAGCGCAATCAAATCTTTCTTTCTCTTCCATTCCGGTCTTAGCATAATTATTGCGAGCCAATGATTCGCACGTCAAGAACACACGACATAAATATAACACCCAATAAGCCTTAAAGGCTTCTTAACTGTCGAAACCTTTCTTCTTTTCCTTCTTATCCATCACTAAAAATATTTGTAATCAACAACATACTTATTTTATTCAATCTCTTATTATGGAATTCTAGAGAAAACCGATATACTTAGTGTAGAAGAACTTATGAAGAATCAATTTCAATACAACGAAACCAGAAGCCTACTTACTCGTATTATAAACGAAAAATGCCTGTGAAATTGGACATATGGATGTTAGTAGAATATGGTCACGATGGCCGACATCTAAGCGGGTGAGGCCGCAGGTAAAAAAATAGAAAAGCCGCAGGTAAAAAGCTAGTCAATAAACAACAAACAAATCATATCTTACTCTTTCCATCAGCCCAAATCCAGACACTAAACAAAGTGTCTTCTCTGGCGTTGGGGTACTTCGGGTTGCCATTGGGATAGGCTTTACTCTGTCCGAAAACTTTATTGGATTTATTACCTGTGTAATAAAGGTTATTGATAAATCAATACGTCAAAATGTCGTTTTAACCCATTAGCGCATAACGTTCGATAAATCGGACGCCAATAAAATTGTTATTTTAGGAGTTACATGTATTTTAATTTTTCCTTTTAAAATAGTAGTTTTATATATTTTCACGCGTGGCAACACTGTTTTAATAAAATGTATCAACGCCCCTGCGCGTCAGCTGTCAATGCACAAAATGGCGGCGCGCGGTGAAAATTCTTCGCGGCGAAGGTAAGGTTTTTTTTTTGTACAGTTTTATGGGTAACAACAGGTAATTTGTTTGCTTCACTATTACACTACTTATTTTTAATATAATTTGTACATAGCCAATGTTATTTTGAATGCTATGCTTGCGAATTTTGAACTGTCCGATATATCGTACGCTATGCACTGCGGGCACTGCATGTGGTTTGTTGAATTGTTACAGACCGCACGTTCGTGAAATATTATCTGCTTTGGAGTGTGCGGAGTATGATGATTGTACAGAAAATACAATTTATTTTGAGCCCTCTATTGAGAATGCCGATCAGGTCACCGACGAAGACAGTGACAAGTCTGATGAGGAGCATGGTGCGAATCTAAATCACATAGGACGAAGACTGCTGCAAGCTGGCTGCGAATTGCGACGTTTTCGAGGTGATAGCAGTTTTTCTACTCCATCAACATCTACAGCCCTTAGATCAAATACGCAACGACCGTCGAATGATAATTATTTATCAAGTACCGATAGTGAAGACGAGCAGCCCTTTTCTACTTTTATTTCCCACTAGAGGACGCCAGCAGCTACGCCTGCACATTTTTTATTTATTTATCTGTTTTGACCGATCCCGTGGGTATTTCGGGAAATCCCTTCTTAGTGCACTCCTACGGTCTCCAAGGAACATACATGCCAAATTTCAGCTTTCTGCGCCCAATAGTTTTGGCTGTAGCGTGTCTGTCAGTCAGTCAGTAACGCAAGGATTTTATATATTAAGATAACAAGTCTTCAAGGTCTGCACTTCACCTGTACGCTTTGCAGAAAAATAAACCTTTGATGTTAACGGAAGACGAGATTTACGTTATTTTAGGAGCGATGCTATTGTTAGGCTACGTCAAGTTACCAAAGAAACGATTATATTTTTGCAAAGATAATGACGTGCCTACAATTCTACAAGATAGTATTAGATGCAATCGGTTTGAATTGATTCTTCAACATGTGAATTTGAACGATAACTGTGAGCTCGATGAATCTACTGATAGATTGCATAAATTACGTCCTCTTATTGAAAGCCTAAATGAATCATTTCAAAAACACTACGGAATAGATGAGCACAATAGCGTAGATGAAAGAATGAAACCGTATTACGGAAAACACTACGCCAAACAGTTTATCCGTGGAAAGCCAATAAGGTTTGGTTTTAAAAACTGGGCAATGTGTGCCAGTACCGGATACATGATAGCTTTCATTATATACCTACATGGGAAAGAGTACAGAAAAAAAAAAATTTTGGAGTAGGTGGCGATGTTATTCTCAACCTAATTACATTGAGCAAGCTTCCGCCTCAAAGTGGCATAAAATTGTATTTTGACAATTATTTTACATCTTTGAGCCTGATGAGACACCTTAGTTGACGTGTCGGTAGTGAACGCCTGGTTACTTGCTCGGAAGAATGGCTGCACAAGAGACGCCGAGTCCTTATTCGATTTTAGACGCTTCATAGCAAGAAGCTTACTTTTCACGCATGGAACACCGCCACATCAAGGTCGCAAACCAGCAAAACCATTATCTACAATGAGATACGACGGTAAAGAACATTGGCTGGTTCCAATAGATACTGAACTTCGGTGTGCAAACCAAAGTGGAGGGAAAAGTAAATTTCAATGTCTGAAATGTAATGTAGACCTTCACACAAAATGCCACATGTATTATCACATCGTAAATTAATAAGTATAAGTTTATTTTCTGTTGTTTTTTATAATAAATTTCTTTGTAATATCCGTTCTTTTACTTTTACCTTTTTAACATCCATTGTGTCTGCCATGCATAACGTCCGATTTATCGGACGGGCTATGAATTCAGACCTTTCACATAAACTTAATATTTCATGTCATTTAATCGTCAAAGATTCTCTAAACGATAATATTTACATTATAGTGATCGTAATGAAAAAGGGGTTAATAAACTTTATGCACTAATGGATTAATGTAGTTTCGTACTTTTAAATGGCTTTCTTGTATGTATTTTTTTCTTATTGTATATGTAATTTTTTTTTTGTTTTGACGAGTACATATTTATTTACTGAATTGTTTAACATAAAATATATATATAACAAACTAAAACTACTTATACAACTAAACTATCCTCAACTACAAAAACTAAATAAGTAATAAATAATAACAATAGAAAAAGAAAATTGATAAAAAAGATAAACCTACTACGACGCGTCAAAAAATCATATACATAATATATGTTGGTTGTAAGTTTACCTAACAAAAAGTAATATTTTCTACATTTGCACATTCTGCAGCACATTATCTGAAATACCTTGCTTTGTGAGAGAGATAAGAGACAGATAATTATGTTGATCATGTACTATACTACATAAGCGATAAGTGCATACTTACAACCCAAAGTTTAATAATGATATGATTTTATAGCTCTGTGCAATAAAACCATCTACAACGACACATTCTCATCGAATATCCTGCTGCATCGACACCATATCATGTGTTGTTAACTAAATACCACAAATGCGGAGGGAAGATTTTTTTGTGTTCATGTCTAATAAGGTTAAATTTTCAACGTTGTGGGCTGCAATATTGTCATATTTAATTGTATGTTAATAATTTTTATATTTTTAAGTTTCATATTGTGGCTGTTTGTTGTTCCTTTCTAATAAAAAAATAAATAAAAATATACCTTAACTGCTAAACCGATCAGTGCAATATTATCGTTTTCAGGAGGTTTCGAAAAGCATATACATACAGGGTCGCTTTTATACAGTAGTGAAGCCGCAGGCGAAAGCTAGTCATCACTAAATTGATGTCCATTTTTTCCACATTCAATTCCGATTTTATTTTTGCTTTATACTTGTAAAAAAAATAAAAATATTTACCCTCAATACAGCAAGATCATTGATTATTTTTCTCCTATCGTATCTTGGATGTTTAAAACAAGCATCGATTCTCCTCCAGGTTTCCACCAATTGTATTTTCTTCAGTGCGGCTAGCCTTTGAGCTCTATTTCCACGTAGTTGTACCATGGATTTTTGAGTGCCAGCTATTATTCTAGTCGAACGTAGTTGTCTTAAACATTAATGGATATAGTTAGATCTTACTGATACGTAAGCAATATATTTTTAATTCGTAAACTATTAGTTAATAAGTAAAGAAGACATAAAGATAAAGATAAAGAAGCATTTATTTTAAGCATACACACAAATAAAAAAAAGGGAAACAATATTGACAATTACTAAGATAAAAAGATAAAAAAAAAACAATAACGCATAAATCAAAAAGAAATACAACAAGACAAGAAAAATAATTAAGAAGAAATGGTACATGACAAAAATAATAATAATAATAAAACTCAAAAGACTCAATAGTTATTAATTGTTATAGATTTTTGCGTGCAGCCAAAAAAAGGACCTCGTTCGGCATGTGTTTTCAACGAGGCCAATTAGTACACGTACGCACGTACGTGATATCAAATACATACATAGATAAACATCAATCATCAATTAGTCAGACAGATATCAATTAGTCTATCAGAAATCATCCAATCAAAATCTCATCTATGTCACCAAAGATATAGTTTAGTTGACGCACTTTAAAAAGTGTATTTTAAATCGCTATAAAGGCTTGGTCTCGTTCAAAACGGAAGGCGTGGCTGGAGCAACAGCGGGAGCGGTGCGACAACGCAATACGTATTCATATATTAAAAATAAATATAAAGGGCAAGGGCAATTGAAAGTTCTTTAAATCGCAATCAACAAGAAGCGTGCCTAGCAATGTTTTCTAGCTATGCTTATATATATATATATATATATATATATATATATATATATATATATATATATATATATATATATATATATATATATATATATATAAATTTGTAAAAAACAACTGGACCGATTTTAAAAATTCTTGCACAATTAGAAAGCTACATTATCTGCGAGTAACATAGGCTATATTTTATTTTAGAAAAAATAGGGGTTCGTAAGATATTTGGGTTTTACGGGTACGCGAAGTAGTTCCCTCAGGACGCGGGTGAAACCGCGGGAAACGGCTAGTTAATTATATGACGACATCGCGCAATCCTCTATGATTTAGCTCAGCAAATAGTACCTATTCGTAATAGATCTTATTCACGCAATAGTAATGGATAATGGGATACCTACGGCTTTTCGAAACAATGAGCAGCAGATATTACATGTTTCTCCGTAACAATAGCTCCGCCACAAAATGGCTGCCAAGACCTGCCCCCGAAGTATGATTTTCTGATAGCTACCTGAAATTAAGCCAGATGTTTTATTGAGCTAACAACTAATTTTAACTACCTACTATGAATAATTCCTAATCAATTGAAAATTTGATGCGTGGTCCTCGCCTATCAATTTCTATAATATCTATAAGTAAAATATCATAATATTATTTAATTTTACATGACTTTCAAAATAAATATACTGCGACCGAAAATAAAACTAAATCCTAAATGTTCTACTTATGCATGGTTAAAGTTAATAAATCAAGAAAGATGGAAGGCATCAACTAAGATAGAGATTTGGCAAATTCAAGATGTGCTGTGCTGGTTATAATTTGATCAAAATGCGTCCGTCGAGTCACCTTATTTCAATTAGGTATAACTAAAACTAGTTATTTCTATAGACAATTGGTACCTACCTGGTACGGCGTATCACTAGCAGAAGCTTTTATTCCTCCATATATTCTCAAAGGACACCTATCCGATACTGCTGAATATTGTTTATTTAAATTGACCACTTCCTACAAACAAGCAGCAACAGTTATATCATATAATACTTCGATAATGATCCAAAACCAACCACAAACTCGAGTACATACCTGAAAATTTAAATATCTTCTATTCTTTCCTATACTGGGCATTTTTCGAAGCCATGCTTCCACTGACATTTGAACAAATATTGGGTCAAATAATATAAGAGAAATTACAAATTTTATTAATAATAATTGTGATAACATTGGAATTTTGATTTGATGTGCTGATAGTACATAACCTATAAATTATTTTGCCCCAAGGAGCAAGTTGCCCTGCACAGAGTACATTAAATAATACTGTTGCCCTGTTTGATTATAGCAATTTAGGGCTCGCATAGACATAGAGCAAAGAGATTGGATATAACATAGAGACAAGAAATCACAGACAAGAAATTAACATTCTTTAGAAAAGTGTCAAATAACCTTAGACTCAACCAAAGAGATTGGATATATAATACATAGAGGTAGCCCTAGTACTGAAAAATTGAACACAGTCAACTGACGTGTAAGATACAATTTAAACAATTTAATGCCATCAAATTATATAACTTTAGTGATTCATCTTTTATGACAGTTCTATCATGATTTTGAATTTAGCCGTATAATATTTATATCGACTTTTCAAGTGTTGTAAGAAATCTTATCGATATGTCTATCCACCGTATATTTTTATCTCGTTATTTTTTAGATTCTTTGTGCTCGTGATAAAGATTTATAAAATAAGTGGATTGCTGCAGTATGTCGTGGAGAAAATTGGGTGCCTAGAAAGCACCATAGAATTTGTTCCAAGCATTTTACTGCGGAATGTTTTTATAGTAATGACAGATGGCGCAGACTAAAAGAAAATTCTGTGCCAACATTACTCCTCCATTCTAAACGTATCAGTGTGAGTGTTTAAATATTTACTTGCTTTTACTTTTATTAGGGTAGCAGCGCCAAACAGGAGTCGGATCTTGGGCTCCATTCGATGTCTCCACCAAAGGAATAATTTAATTTTAATATTTTCTACAATTTTATTATCAGTGCATAGGGTTCCCGCCAAGAACGTAGGGTCCCAAGCCAACCTCACCTGCAAGTGGTGTACCTGCTTATCAACGGATGAGGCTCTGGCAAACAAAACATTAGGCTCGCCACCTATTACGTGGGATCAAAAGTCTGGCAAAAAGTGGGCGTTTAATATGCCTCTGTCTACCCCTTCGGGGAAACAGGCGTGAGCCTATGTATGTATGTTATAAACAATATTCAGCCAGCTACCTGCAGTTACACTGTTGCCACGAAAAGCCACGACACGCTAAGCGACAAGCTATTTCGATGTTTATTTGTGCAGTTTAGTTCTGCACTGAGGTGACAGCGCCGGCGGCAGAATAGAGAGCGGCATGAACATTGAAATCGCTTGTCGCTCAGCGTGTCGCGGCCGTTCGTGGCCAAGCTGTTAGACGACATCCACTCATTTTATAGTTTTACTATATCCTTACTAATACCTATTATAAATGTAAGTGAATTTATTTATTTGTTAAGCTTTCACATTTTGACTACTCAATCGATCATAAAAAGTTCAATGCACGTTGCTGGGAGTAATGGGAGTACAGAAAAAGGTGTAAGGTACTTTTTATCAATCGGCTTTGGCCTATAAATCAAGCTTCAGGTATCATCAGTGATTGCTAGGGTGGCAAACACAAAGGGTATGCTTATTTATTTTAATATACTGCTTTGCATTAAAACGTGGCTTTTTTCTTTCTTTAATGTACGCGTGCGCCTTTCATAAATGAGACATCTTCTGTTTCTCCGTCAACCAGCACTAAAGCGCCTACGTTAGTTACAATTTCTCCGCCAGTAGGTACAGAAGCGATGAAAATCGTGTGCGCTAAACACATACGTACAATAGAAAAACTACAAAAAGAAGTGTCCACCTTAAGCAGCTTGTTAAAAGACGTTTGTTAAAAATTAATTACCTATTTAAGACAACGTTCTAAACGTCTGATGAAAAAGAACATTGCTATGAATTCACGTATATGTCGGCGATACGCCAGGGTTATCGTGTCCAGACTCCATTATAATTAAAAGACTCACATAATATTACTTGGTTTATTGACGACCGGTTGGCGCAGCGGGAGTGTAAGCGACTGCCACGCCGAAGGTCGCGGGTTCGATTCCCGCTCAAGTCAAACATTTGTGTGCGTGAACATGGATGTTTGTCTTGGTCTGGGTGTTTCTATGTATAATATGTATGTATTTACAAAAAAAAAAGTATATATGTATGTTTATCCATTATCTAGTACCCATAGTACAAGCTCTGCTTAGTTTGGGACTAGATGGTGTTGTGTGAATGTGGTAGAATATTATTATTATTATATTATTATCAGACGATTTCTAGCACAGAATTGAATTAAAATGTGACCAACAATCCTTTTTATAAACTAACCGTCATTACACTTAATGTTAACAACTGCCACTTCCTTTTCAACATATAATTGAAATTACTGTACAATTAATTATCAAAAATCAACATTAATATTGTTATGAATATTGCACAACACCATATGATTTATTTTATACGAATAACAAATCTATTGTAATAATCAAACGCTGCTTTACAACATTCGCAACAGATGGCGCTAACAACAGGATGTAAATATAAGCGCAGGTTATTTATTACCGCTAACATAAAAGTATCAGAATAATGTTATTTAATACTAATTGATTTTACTTTGAAAGTTTCTGGAGTTATCTTAATTATTAAGCGATAAATTAAATACCCAATATTTATAACACAGTGAAGCAGTCAATACAGTGTCTAATATTCTAAAGTAGTGAAGTTCTCAGTTCTGTGTTCACAAATAGTTATTTAAATATCAATATTAAATATTATTAACATTTTCGTAACAATATAATCATTATATATTAATTTGCGCCCATATATACTTGATAGTTTGCAAAACGAAAATATCGTGAAGAAGGATTTGACAATTTTAGATCACGTGAAAAATAACAGTGTTATTAAAAATACCTTTCACGCGCGGCTGGTGACAAAACACGTGAGATTAGCTTGAAGTTAAAAAAAATGCTGTGACGCTTCATTATTATGTGCTACTGAGTACCCATTTGAAACAAAAAAATATAGATTCCGTTTAAAAATGCAAGTTTGTGTAATAATTATATAAATACTATCCATTAACTAGCGTTCTGTAACTCGCCGTGTGGTTGACGGCATAGAATACAAGTGTCACCACCCCCTATCTTCCCGTGGGTGTCGTAAGAGGCGACTAAGGGATAACACGATGCAAATACCATCTTTGCGTATAGACGGAAAACTCGACATCAAACCCTATACGACTGCCTCGTTGGTCTCGCGGCATAAATGTGCGCGTGGGATCGGGAGGTCCCGGGTTCGATTCCTGGGTCGGGCATTGTTATTGGGTTTTTCTGTCACGAAAATCTCAGTAGCAGCACGGAGTCTGGAAATGTGCCCGGTACGGCAATAGGCTCGCCCCTTATTACGTGGGACTAAAGTATATCTGGCGAAAAGTGGGTGTAGAAATACACCTCTGCCTACACCTTCGGGGATAAAAGGCGTGACGTTATGTATGTATGTATGTAACTAGCGTTCTGACTGCTGTGGACACAAACTTACGGAATGTATAACATGTACATACTTACTTTTACAAGTCTGTTTGATTTTGAACATATATTATTGAAACTTTGATCGATATCGATAGCAGATTTGCTCAATCACTAAAAAAATAAAAAGTTACGAAATTTGTGTTCAAATTGTCCTAAGCCCTAACTGACAAACATAGTGCCATCTTCTTCTGGCAACTCTAATTTGTCATATGAGTGAAGAGTGTAGCTATATTCAATTTGTTCATAAAAATATCGTTCATTCCATGCTTTAGTTATTCTTCCATGGACTCAACTTAGACTATATTCAAATAACACTGTCCAAAAACATGCCAAAGGTCAAAACGTGGGCAAGAGTGTCCTTAAAAATAATAATATCCATTATTATTCCCAGGTACCTAATTTTTTTTATAGGCTAACGCCTTTATCCCCGAAGAGGTAAGCAGAGGTGTAATATTAAACCAATATTTCGCCATGTATTTTTAGGTACCACGTAATAGGGGGCGAGCCTGTTGCCGCTACCGGGCACATGACCAGACTCCGTGCTGCTACTGCGAATTTGGAAAAACTCAGTAACACTTTTGCCTGACCCGGGAATCGAACCCGGGACCTCCGATCAGCAGACGCATACGCTATGCACTGGACCACGGGGGCAGTTTTTTGTTAGTTAAAAATGTGGTGAAAATGCAAGGTATAATTTCAGAATGAATCGACCGGCGTGAACCTCTCACAGAATATCGACGTAAAGTAAAATGTATTTTTAAGTCCTCTCCCGCTGGGCTGTATCCTGTGTCGCGGTGGGCTTTACAAACTTGCAACCTACGTACCATCAGGCAAACCTTTCTTGCTGTCTACTTCTTAAAAAAATAAATATTGACAACTAGTCCTGTAATACACGTAATTTTAATGTAATTTCAGTTAACTATAATTATCCAGTTATAATATATTAGTCTATGGTTATATATAGAATCCAATAGAATCCCTAGATGTATACAATCCAATACAATCAAATACAATCTGCTGTTAGAATAGACACGAATGTAAATAATAATCATGGAAGAATAACTAAAGCATGGAATGAACGATATTTTTATGAACAAATTGAATATAGCTACACTCTTCACTCATATGACAAATTAGAGTTGCCAGCAGAAGATGGCACTATGTTTGTCAGCTAGGGCTAAAGACCATTTGAACACAAATTTCGTAACTTTTTAATTTTTTAGTGATTGAGCAAATCCGCTATCGATATCGATCAAAGTTTCAATATAGGTTCAAAATCAAACAGACTTGTAAAAGTAAGTATGTACATGTTATACATTCCGTAAGTTTGTGTCCACAGCAGTCTGAACGCTAGTTAATGGATAGTATTTATATAATTATTACACAAACTTGCATTTTTAAACTGAACTTATATATTTTTGTTTCAAATGGGTACTCAGTAGAACAGGCGTTATTTTCTAATTTTCATGGTATTTTTCTTTACGCATCAACAGCCTTTTCCAGTCCACTGCTGGTCTTAAACCTTCCGTTGTGGAGGTTTGGCCTACTATTATACCACACTAGCCAGACGTATTCGTATAGGGTTTTATTTCGAGATTTCTTTCTCTTGTGTTTCTCTTAGTCGCCTCATACGACACCCTCGGCATTAATGTTTATTTATACTTATTTATAGTTAGTTTTTCAGCTGTAATGATAGCTGTAAGTGGGATTAATAAATATTAAATAAATAAATCATCACCCCCAAATAACATATTTTTATTAGAGAAAGCAAGTAATTAAGAAAAAAGCAAAACTCATAGCTTAAGCATTATGATAACTGAGAATGGCATATCCAAATTAATTCTTTACAAGGATAGGACATAATCGACATGGATTTCATCAAGCAAAAAACATAAAAATTTACTTAAAATAGATAAATCAGACAAAACCTTGAATAGTGCCCAAAGGTTTGTTATTAACAATAATCACTTTATTGACATTTTCTCATTACATAGTAAAATGTATGTGCGGGATCGGACACTTTTCGATCATACATGTGACACACAGAATATTTAGAGAGAAAAAAATTGTGGCTAGACCAGCCCTTCGATTTTATCTTGGGATCGGCATATTATTAGTCCACTAGTCGAACAAGAACAACCAAGTTTTGGTCTCTGGGTAGATGACATTTAACAAAATTTCTTTCTAATGAAGATTCCCTTATTTTGATGCATATCCACTCAGTAGTCGTGACTATGAAAGCAGACAATTCTTATCAAACCTTCAAATTACTGTCCTTTTAATATACTGTCTTTGTAAAGAAAGATCAGATTTTTTCTATAGGTGCATTAATTTTTTTTTTGTAATATGATGGATTCTAACAAGCTTCGGAATTCATTACTGTTGCTGATAGTTTAAATAATAGCAAGTAATTATTTAAGCACTCACACTGATATGTTTAGAAGGGAGGAGCCATCTGTCATTACTATAAAAACATTCCGCAGTAAATGCTTGGAACAAATTCTATGGTGCTTTCTAGGCACCCAATTTTCTCCACGACATACTGCAGCAATTCACTTATTTTATAAATCTTTATCACGTGCACATATAATCTAAAAATAACGAGGTAAAAATATACGGTGGATACACATATCGATAAGATTTTTTACAACACTTGAAAAGTCGATATAAATATTATACGACTAAATTCAAAATCATGATAGAACTGTTATAAAAGAAAAAATCACTAAGGTTATATAATTTGATGGCATAATATTGTCTAAATTGTATCTTACACGTCAGTTGACTGTGTTCAATTTGGGAGTACTAGGACGGTCTCTATGTATATTATCCAATCTCTTTGATAATAATATAGTCTAAGGTCTTTCTGATTACAGTTTTCTGATGTCCTACTTTGGATACTAGCTCCATAGTACATAATATAAATCTATGACTAGCTCCTTGTATTTTAGCTTCTATATTATTCTAAGTATCTTAGCCAGAGAGGTTGGATTAGGTTTAGACAAGGTTGAGAAGGCATGGCTCCCTGTCGTTTAGGGTGACGCAGGTGCTGTCGGGGCACGGCTGTTTCGGCAAGTACCTGTGCCGCATAGACAGGGAGCCGGACGCTCGGTGCCACCACTGCGTCCATTGCGGGGAGGACACGGCGCAACACACGCTCGCCGAGTGTGTAGCTTGGGAGGAACAGCGCCGTGTCCTCACAAATAAAATAGGAGGCGATCTGTCGCTGCCGGCCGTAGTGCGGAGGATGGTCGGTAGCGCAGAGTCGTGGGACGCGGTGGTTTCCTTCTGCGAAAGCGTGATGTCGCAGAAGGAAATTGCGGAAAGGGAGAGGGAGATCTCGACTCCCTTCCCCGGCCGCAGAAGGCGCACCGGGCGCAGGAGAAGGGCGGACAACGCCCTTTTCCGGCCCCCATGAATGGGTCCAGGGGCGAGGGACTTGGGGAAGTCTTCGCCCCCTATTCGATGGTCCCGAGGCGCAGGCACGCGCGGTTGTCGGCGCGCGCCTCTGAGGCGATGCACGGGATAGTTCAGCACCTCACTACCCCGTGCAGGAGACGAGGCCCGGAAAGACCGGCCAGCACTAGTGTGGGGCTGCGGAAGAATTTGGATTCCCGCGGCCCCGCACGCACGTGCGAGGAGACACCGGGGTGGTTTTAGCCGGTAAGAGTCCGGCACGCCCCTCCGCCTTTCCCCAGGCGGAGGTAGTCCATGAGGATTATCCCCCGCAAAAAAAAAAAAAAAAAAAAAAAAGGTTTAGACAAGGTTGGCAAGTACCTGTGCCGCATAGACAGGGAGCCGGACGCTCGGTTGGATTAGGTTTAGACAAGGTTGGCAAGTACCTGTGCCGCATAGACAGGGAGCCGGACGCTCGGTGCCACCACTGCGTCCATTGCGGGGAGGACACGGCGCAACACACGCTCGCCGAGTGTGTAGCTTGGTAGGAACAGCGCCGTGTCCTCACAAATAAAATAGGAGGCGATCTGTCGCTGCCGGCCGTAGTGCGGAGGATGGTCGGTAGCGCGGAGTCGTGGGACGCGGTGGTTTCCTTCTGCGAAGACGTGATGTCGCAGAAGGAAACTGCGGAAAGGGAGAGGGAGATCTCGACTCCCTTCCCCGGCCGCAGAAGGCGCACCGGGCGCAGAAGAAGGGCGGACAACGCCCTTTTCCGGCCCCCATGAATGGGTCCAGGGGCGAGGGGCTTGGGGAAGTCCTCGCCCCCTATTCGATGGACCCGAGGCGCAGGCGCGCGTGGGTGTCGGCGCGTGCCTCTGAGGCGAAGCACGCGGTAGTTCAACACCTCACTACCCCGTGCAGGAGACGAGGCCCGGACAGACCCGGCCAGTACTAGTGTGGGGCTGCTGAAGAATTTGGATTCCCGCGGCCCTGCACGCACGTGCGAGGAGACACCGGGGTGGTTTTAGCCGGTAAGAGTCTGGCACGCCCCTCCGCCTTTCCCCAGGCGGAGGTAGTCCATGAGGATTTCCCCCCGCAAAAAAAAAAAAAAAAAAAAAGTTTAGACAAGGTTATATTTCTTTGATGTTAGCCTTCCTTCAAAAGAGCTATACTTCTATAACAATTATTATTCTGAACTGAGTGCATCCTGTCCTGTCTTTGTAAGATTCATACATCATGGACATGCTATAATTATCTTTTTAATTCGGCATGAAAAGCAGCGGTAACACGCTTTTATTAGGTCATCGTGTATGTAACTATGTAATGGAATCTAAGCTAAAGCTAACTAATTTAACCATCTTCGTAGCGTAATAAAAATTGGCAGCTGTATGTAGTTCTGATGACAATACAATAATATGGTACTGTCAAACTGATCTGATGATGGAGCCGGAAGATATGATCTGAAACTCGACATGTATGTAACTATGTAATGGAATCAAAGGTAACTAATTTAACCATCTTCCAAGGGTCGTAGCGTAGTGAAAATTGGCAGTTGTATGTAGTTCTGATGACAATACAATAATATGGTACTGTCAAACTGATCTGATGATGGAGCTGGAAGACATGAACTGGAACTTCATGATGGAAAATCGTATCATAGCTGTTTTGGATTTCTTAGATAAGTCTTGTAATGAGCTTTTGCCACGATTATCTTTCAAGGTCTGATGATGAAGCCGGAAGATAGGCACTGGCATTCCATGATGGAATATCGTATCATAGTCGTGTTTGCACTTGTGAGAAAGGCCATGTAATGGACTTTGAAAACGATTAGGTTTCAAAGTTATAACAAACCAATTATATATTGTAGACGACGCAATGGTGTAGTTAGGATTCGTACTTTTGCGGCTGGACAGGCGACGCTTTTACTATCAAATATTATAATTAAAAGCACATAGTTTACACTTCAGCCCAGAAATAGAGACAAGTTGAACGATCCATCATTTATTTATTGTTTTTGCGTGCATTTATAAAAGCGTGTTTTTCTAGTGTTTTTAAACTATTAATTTATTAGTTTGCACTTTCTTTGGATTGACGTTTTTTAAGAATGCATAGCGTTTGTTTATGTAGTAGGATAGATGGTAAGCACAAAGACGTATGGTAAACATTTGTCGAAATCTGTTTGAGGCACCATTAAAACTTATTCATAGACACGAAAAACGCCGACCTGGGCGATAAAATTCGATGACTCTTCAATTAATAACATTTATTTTCATTTGCGCATAAGAATTGTAGAAGCCCGCTGACACTTTATCCGAATATTATTTGTGAATATAAAAATGTTCAGGACAAAACAGACTGTTTAGGTTGGCTGTTTTACGTGCCACGTGTGCCTGAGAATGATATCTCACGAGTGCAAAATATAAAAAAACAATCCCAATTTTATGAATATTAAACGGGATTCACGGGGTAAAGAAGAAAGAAGCTTACGCAAAACATTATTCGTAGTGGCTGGTCATAAAAATATTACTAGATACTATTAGTAAGTAGCTACTACAGTTAAATGTTTGAAGAAGTAATGATCCATCAGGGCACACAAATGTATAACTTAATTATACATATGTAATAGTTATTAACAAAAACAAAACAATGAATATAAAATTAAGATAATAGACCATTTATTAAAGTCAATATTAAACACAAATATAGCAAATAGATGTTGTAGATTAATCTGCAACTTGTATCGCGGACCCACTTAGCGTGGTTGCCAATACGCATGTGGATGTCAGGAAGGCCAAGGTTGATGACAGAAGTGACACCGACCAGAATACCTCCCCTGTTTGTCTCCGCTGGATCGCCAGTATCACGGCACACTAGACCACCACCTTCTGTTTCCTGGTAAAGAATAAGAATTTGAAAAGAATGTACCTATTTAATATTTTTTTTACAGACTTACGCCCGCACATTTATGCCGCGAGACCAACGAGGCAGAGGCAGATGTATGTAATATCTAAGAATATACATTATATGCTTTTAACCTAAACACAATGTAAGTCTTCTGATATTATGCGAAAGTAAATGGACAAATTAATGGCTATTATATTTATCATACCATAATTAAGATGGGAATTAAAACAATATTGATTAATAGTCTGATCCTTATTAAACGCTGTATTAGTTACAATTTCTTTGTCGCGGATCTTTAGATACATACATACATACATAGACTCACGCCTGTTTCCCGAAGGGGTAGGCAGAGACAACGGAACGCCATTTGCAACGATCCTGACATATCACTCTTGCTTCATTCACTCCCGTCAAGTTTCTCATGCATGCTCTTCTGTTAAGGGTACTTCTGACCTGTCCTTTATTCAGGATGTCTCCAATCTGGTCAGAGAACATCCGCCTAGGTCTTCCCCTTTGTCCTGTTCCTTTCACACTTGCCTTATATATCTTCTTTGTCAATCTCTCGTTATCCATCCTCTCCATGTGCCCAAACCATCTTAACATGCCTTTCTCAATGCTTGTCACTACATCTTCTTTTACCTCACAACACTCTCTTATCACACAATCCTTTACTCTGTCGGTCAACGATACACCTACTTCTCAGAGCTCTCATTTCTACAGCATTTATTCTACTTTCAAATCTCTTCTGCCATACCCAACTTTCACTACCGTACATAAGAGTAGGCACTAATAACCCTCTATGCACAACCAAACGTACCTTTTTGGACACGTTTTGGCTATTCATAAATGCCTGCAGAGCTCCATTCACTCTATTACCTGAATTAACGCTTCTTCAATATCTTCTTCATTCTTACCATCTCTTATCAACAACGTACCTAAGTATACAAACTCATTCACTTGCTCTACTTGTTGTCCATCGATCAAAACATTACAAGCCGTAACTCATTCCTCATTTTCAAAAACCATAACTTTCGTTTTACTTGCATTCACTTTCATTCCTTTAAAACAAATTCTTGTGAATCGGACAACATGGAAAGGGCTGATACACTTATATTGAGTATTTTCTTTCAATACATTATACTTGAAGTACATACAGAGAAAGCATATTTATGCCTGATGTTGTAATCAGTGCACAAATAATTTCTACAGCCACGGAACAGAATTTCTTCACACGTCCTCCTTTTGACCATCTCAACCTCTTCTAAATATACGAATTTAACTCTCGACCAGCTCTGTAAAAATAACAAATCGTGTTTATCGTGGTTAAAATCTTGATTGAAGACACGATGGTACACATACATCCCCAGAAGCGCAGGATAAAAATAAATATTAATAAATACATTTATCACCCTAACAAATACTGTCAAAAGAATATGTCTGCCATTGGTGATAGACGTTACCTAATGATTTCTGCAGAAGCCGAACCTAAACTTGGCAGTTTAGGTTCGGCTACTGCAGAAATCATCAACCGATAAATCTGTCAAACGATAAAATTGATATTATTCTGTAATTCAATTATACTGGATGTAAGGTTAAAGCTTTTTCTGGGTAAAGGTTTTCGCTAAGCCGTTCCTTACATCCAGTATTTCGATAAGGAATTTATCGAAATACTGGATGTAAGGTGTATAATGTATCCAGTATATCTATTTTGACGAAATGATAAATGTGAATACTAATGTTTCTTTTTATTGTGTGATGTTTTGATGATTGCTCAATGTGTATTTCCACAACGTTGTCACTCACCCTTGTTGCTTTTACTGACGTAGATAAACAAACACCATCGTAGTCGTGGTACTCAGTTTCATAAGGAATTAAGTTGACGTACTGATTTAAAATCCATGGTGGATCGACTATCTGCAATAAGAGATTGATATAGGATAAATATAACAGAAACTATACTGCGGTGGCTTAAAAATTACGTTTATTGTATGGGAGCCCCTTAAATATTTACTTTATATTTATTTCATTATTTATTTTGCAAGATAATGTAAAACTATATATTCTGTGAAAGTTTTCAAGCGTCTACCTGTTAGCGTTAGTAATATTGAGCAAAAAATACGAAAAAATAACACGTTTATTGTATCTTCCCATACCCCCCTTAATATTTTCATTTTTTTATTTTTAGTATTTATTGTTATAGCGGCAACAGAAATACATAATTTGTGAATGTTTCAACTTTCTAGCTATCACGTTTGATGAGATAAAGCCTAGTGTCTGACAGACTGACTTACAGACAGACAGACAGTGCAGGCTTGGTAATAGGGTCCCGTTTTTACCTTTTAGGTACGGAATTTTAAAAAGGCAAATAATTTCCTTTGACATTGTGACATACGTATCTTTTTCCTCAGTGAAATAACTCCTTAGTCTTTGAATCGCTTACATAACCAACAATCATTCACAAATATTTGGCAAATGATTTTAAACGATATTCTACTTTCTCTAGCTTATACTCTTATTTTGAAACCGTAAATCTTACCAATAAACCGAGGTTATAAGCGGGGAATCTGTAAAATCTCTGAGAATAAATATATTTTATCTTCCGCCTTTGCTCGACACGGCTTGCGCGTGATAATTTTAACTCGGTACGCAAAATTGCACCAACCACCAGCAATTCATCCAAGTCGTATCGTAGTCTGAAACATGAAGGTACTTGTCGTTACCCAAGCCGAAATTTTTGCCACTATCCAATTAAAAATAACGAATAAGAAACCGTGTGGCGTGATGATACCATGGGTCAAACAAGAGCAAGGAATTGCAAAATTAGTACTATTTAAATAAGCGTTCTGACTAAAATATTTTTCCTGCATAAAATAATTTGTACAAAAGCGGACTTAATACTCAAGGCATTCTCTGCCAGTCAACCTTTGGGTGATGCAGAGACAAATCAAGGTTGGTGTTAAAACTGCGTGTACAACAAAGAATTACTTTAGATACATTTATAAAATATTACGTATGACTATTTACAACATTTATATTTAAAGTATAATATTTAAACATGATGACGTAAATTCGTTCAGAAAATAGGAATGCCTTAGATCAACCTTTGTTACCACATTTTCTATGCTTTCCCATCACTCCCTATAAAAGCCAGTGACTTGTATCTAAGAATGTCTTGACATTGCTCCTTCAATTTAAACATAAACATGGTTATAATTCTGGTTTAGCACCAGATGAGTGTCCACGGGGCAAAAGCATCTGTTTTCTTCCAAAGACAAAATATGGCTTTTTAGTGTTTCCCTGGACAAAACTAGGTTCAACTCCAGATTCTTCTAAACCAAAATGAGCCTCACCAACTCAAAACAAACCCGAATTTGCCACTGCTTATCACAATATCAATAAGAATGCTTTTACTTTGAACTAAAGGCTGGCTCATAAATGGCAGGAATTAAACTTGCGACTATAAAAATATTAAATACTCACGCCTTTCTATTAGTAAGAAAACAATTGGTCGATGATAAAACTCTGTCCTCTCGAATAATACTTCCCGCGCAGAAAGCTCTAAACGTCTCAGTTTCTTTATCGAACATCTTAAATATTAAAACCTGGAAATAACATTACAGGTAAACTAAATGTGATATTGTGCTACATACACACAGAGCCTGTTTCCCGAAGGGTTAGGGAGGACTGCGGAACGCTATTTGCAACGTTCCTGACATATCTCTCTTGCTTAATTTACTCTCATCTTTCTCATGCATGCTCTTTACGATACTTCTAACCTGTCCTTTTTTAGGATTTCTCTAATCTGGATAGAGAAAGTCCGCCTAGACCTTCCCCTTCCTCCTATCCCATTCTTGGTCAGTCTTTCGTCATCCATCCTCTCTAAATGTCATCATCCATCCTCTCAAAATCTTTCGTGTCCAAACCATTTTAGCATACCTTTCGCGATGGTTTTGCTACACATGTATATTTATAGAACTAGCAGATTAATCAACAGAATATCAAACAAACTTTTAGCCCCCATTTTATTCCCATACGAGTGGTATACTACAGACCATCTCTTATTAGGGTCTACAGAGTCTGTTAGAAAGAAACCCGCTAGCCACATTTAATGTTGACTGCTTCGTTACTGTGCAGGCACGCAACCAGAATAACACTAGAATTGAATTATGATTTTTATCGACATAATTTTTATGTACGTATTAAAATCTTGAGCTAAGTATACATGGTGTAAAAATACCCTTAACGAAAACTGAAATCACATGTTGTACCAATCACTACGAACATTTTTTACTTCGGCACTATACCTGGGCAATGACTGGTTCAGGAGATATTTTTTTTACCCCACCAATATGTTCTATAGATGCCGTATGACCCCATGGATAGGTAGGTATTTCGAGCATTGCACGCGTGCGCTTTTAATTGCGGTTTAAGAAATGTGAAAACTAAAAAAAATCGTTTCCCATCGATCAATCGTATTGTTTTGGCATGATGTCCACAACTAGTAGACTTCGGCTTGGTGATGGGTCTTGTGACGCCCTGTATAGTTAAATTAGGTAAGTTCTATCAATCAATCAGACTATTGCAGTCCACTGCCGGGGGGGATCCCGTGGGATCTCCACCTTGTCGTGGTGGGGGGGCTCAGTAACCGTGGCTTGGACACCCGCGGTGAAGCTAAGAGAGATCCCGGGAGTGGACGCTCCGCGTGGGCTTGGAGAGGCCTGCGCAGGATGCGTTTAAAGGTGCACTGCGAGGATCAATAATAAAATAATAAACAACTAGCTAACTGAGTTCAATGAATTTATATTTAAAGAACAATTTTAATACTTTACTACTTTTTTCGATCCATGTTGTACCAAACAGTCAATAAATACCTATGATAAATTTGATTTCAAATGGTAGAAGTTGTATACAAGGTTATTATAAACTTTTAATATGATTATTAATTAAATAGCGGTCGTATTATCGTGTTTGTGATACTTGAAGTTGTATACAGGTTGCACTCGTAATACTTATTCGACTTAAATATAATTACTATCCGTGTAGCAGAAGGTAATTATATGACAAAATTGACACTATCATGATGTTTATACTACGAAAACGTTTACACGACGAAAAGTTATTTAAATAAGTTTTATAGACGTCGTCGTAGATGCTATTATATGACTGTTGTAAAAAAAGGTCGAAAAAACGTTTATAGGTAAGTATGACATTATAACACGACAAAAAATGTATATGACTATTCGGACAAATAGTGCACCAGTACAAGACGAAGAGATAAAAAAATACTGTAATATATCTTTAATAAGACCCAAGGTCATAAAAAGGTTTGATTATATGACAAAAATGTTTGCTGGGAATAAGTAAAATACCAAATAAATTTCGTCATTGTAAAATTACTTGTATTATATCTGATCTGATCAAATCGGTCATTATTTTAGCATCATTATTCAAGTTATGATGCATGCAATTGGTGACAACGATAAAAAAACACTTGTTCACACACACCCGTTATTTCCTATAGTATTTTCGCTGTATGATGATATGCATGAAGGTTCTCATTTTACGTATCACGCATAGGTACTACTTTCAACTTATGAAAATAAATGGGCAAAAGAAAACAAGTATTAAAAAAATATATCTATTAAAAATTACAAAGTAAATTGATACTAGTGTCTCTCTCTATTTTTATAATTATTATTAACTGTAAATAAATTATTTAAATATAATAATACATAATCCTCAAAATGTCAGATGCATGAAACGAATCCTCTGTCAGTAGAGATTGACACCATTGAATCGGCATGAAATCGATGAATAGGAGCGGCCATATTGTGATCGAATACGTCAGTACGAGCGCCTTGTATGCGGTTTGTGATTCTGCCTGTTTGGCGTGTTATTTTTTATTTTTTGTTGTGTTTTATTTAGTAGGTACAATGCCAAAAATAACAAAAAAGATAGTTTTAAACTCTCAAAGCCGCGAGTTAGTGCTTCGTTTGAGGACCTTCTTTGAACGAGAGCGTGCAAACGGGGGCCCGGTAATACCGATCGACAGTGTTGATTACAGAGTTGCGGCAGCTCTGCTCTGGACATCGGCAAGGCTTCAGTTTCTCGAATATCCAATGAAAAATTTGGAGAAACTAGTTTTGAAGACAAGAAGCTGTCCACTCCGAAGAAACGTGAGCGTAAAGCTTCAAGGGCTCCTATTATCGTATTAAGGGTCAAAAGAGAACCTACTATAACCTATTTAGTTACTTATTACAGAACCCTGAGTACTCGAAAGCAATGAGGGCAATGACGCACAAATTTTACGTTACCTGTCACTATCATTCACACAAGATGGCGGTTGCGTTTCGTATCACATTTTTTCACATAAAACCTAAATATCGCTTTTATTGATTTCACTAGTTTAATAAAGTGAGGTTGACTGTGGTTAAGTGTCAAAAGAGAACCGAACACACCTATTTAGTTACTTTCACATAAAACCTAAAATTACGTTCCGTTTTGCATATTTGAATGAAGAATTGTTGGAAATTGTTTAAAAATATTTAGACGCAACTCCGGCAGCCAAAATTACTTTAAGGGGATTAAGACTAACTCCCTTAAGCACCCTACACCACCAATACCCTCAAGTTCGGGCGACTCTTTTCGAAACCCAATCCGACAATATTTTCAGACTGGGATAAATATGTCCACCTCGACCGAATTTGAGATCAGCAAATAATTATCTCTGTTGGAGAAGATTCAGATATGAGGAGTTCGAGTGACAGTGACTAATAATAAAAAAAAATATTTTAAAATTACTGCGCTTTATTTGTGAATATATTTGCCAAAACACATTTAAAACGAATTTTATTTCGAAGATGTAAAATCGGTAACTACGTACGATTCCATGTCGTTTGCCAATTAATTCGATATTTATAAATAATCGATTAAATTTCCTTAGGTTACATCACTATAATTGTCAGTCATGAACTATCATGCATATCATTATACAGCGAAAATACTATAATGATTATTGTCAAATTCTTCCAGACAAATTCTAAAGTCAACATGACAATCAGCTAAATTGTAAGTCGAAAGATAATCTTTCTTTGGTTGTTTTCAAGATTAAGATAATATCATAGACTAAGATCCCGCGACAAATTAGTGCACTCATCGAGTTTTTGCTTGAAACCAAATTTTTAAGAATATTTATAATTAGGAGAATACATATCTACCAGGTTGCCTATTAAAATTTGGCCGCAAGTATGTTTAATTAAGTGATTGTTAATTGATTTTTGGAAGATACTTTCGTTCATTCGTTTTATAAGTAAAATATCGTCTACATCACGGCTATACATATAAAGATTCTGAAAAACCACGGTTGCCATTGTTCTCCTGGCCGCACCTCCTCGCAGCCAGGTGTAACCAGGTATGATTTCGATACATTCTTACGTTTATAACGTTTACTTATGATTTATATAACAAATGAAAGCTAATTTTTTTCTGATTCTGATTATATATGGTTGCCTAATTAAATCCAGCCGCAAATAAGGGTTGCCGGCTGTTGAAGATTGTAAATATTTAAAGTAGAGTGAAAGAGAGTTATAGGGGGAAGTCCCCTAACGCCGGATGGCACCTAGCGCCGAACAACTACACTATCTCGACAAGTAATCTTCCACATATTTTTAAATCGTGAGCAACAATTTAAAAATATGTGGAAGAGGTGCGGGATAACATATCAATACAGGATCACACAACGCGGTCTTCCAGTGCTGCGACTGGGCACAGCGGTAGCAGCATTTTGCCGTTTATGGCGGGAAAGCATTGCGTCACGTTACTCTAATAAGTAATTATTTTATATAAGGTTATATATTATGATTTATTTTAATATGTCACTGAATATAGTGTGCCATCGGGATTCGTAAAATATGCCGGTTGGCGTAGCGGGAGTGTGAGCGACTGCTACGTCGAAGGTCGCGGGTTGGACTCCCGCTCAAGTCAAACATTTGTGTGGATGAACATGGATGTTTGTCTTGGCAGGCCGGGCGCACTTTGCATTTTAGGTACAAACTTACAAGTACCTCGGCCGACCATTTCGACATGGTTGGATTTAGTGGATTGCCGCGCACCGCTCACATTAGACGTCACGCAACGAGTGCGACCGCTCCGTATTCTCACGCGCCGTGTTCATACACTGTTCAATTTATATAAACGCCTTTAACAACAAAAATGTATCATCACAAGTCTAATGCAAAGTATTGCTCAATTAACTGTGTGTCGAAAGCGACTTGAAAATTTGATTTTATTTATATTACGAGAGCAACTTGAAAATTTGATTTTTTGTTTGTTGAGATATCTTAACGATTATGGTGTCAAATTAAAGATAGAGTTCAAAAACCATTTTATCTGTTTGAATCATGTAAATCGGTCCACGCGTTTAGGAAATTACTAAGAATCAGTATAGTAAAAATGTAAACAACCAGAATTTTTGTGGTATTTGTTCTACGAGCTTAAATAGTGGGATAGGAGACTTATATGATAATTATTTATTATTAGGTACGAGGTCAAGTAGGTAGATAGACGATGAATAAATATTATAGTTGCAGCGGCAAGTCAACAACCCTAGCGCGCCACTCCGCGCCAGACAGCGACAGCGTTATGTGTTAGAAAAGAACGGGAACGGTTAGGTTAATATCGCATTAGGCACTGAGTGCTTATGCGAGCTGAATTGCACTTTGTTGCTTAGTAGCAAGTGTCGCAAATTCAATAAATTGGTTTGACAAGTGAATCTTCTGTACGTTAGTACTCTTCTTAATTCTGTGGTCTTGGTCTGGGTGTTTCTATGAATAATATGAATGTATTTACAAAAAAAGTATATATGTATGTTTATCCATTATCTAGTACCCATAGTACAAGCTCTGCTTAGTTTGGGACAAGATAGTGTTCTGTAAATGTGAAAAAAAAAGTAACACACACCCTGCCATGAAAACCTGTCTAGTGATCAAATGTGACAACAAACCTGGAACCAGCAGTATGAAGACGTCGTCGACTAGTTTTTGTTTTGCAGTTGGTCAGAATATTCTTAAATTACCTGCTTTCACGATGAAAAGATTAGCAACTTGACAAATAAAATGTGTGAGGAAGTGAAATAAGTGAAATTTTAACGTCGTCACCGTCGTGTAGAATTGTAGCTGAAGAGACAAAAATCATGTTGTCTCAGGTAAAAGGAAAGAAATGTGCATCAAGTACAAAAATAACAGTTAATTAAATTTATAGATTCACGCCTGTATCCCCGAAGGGGTAGGCAGATGTGTAATATTACACCCATATTTCGCCAGGAATTTTTAGGTCCCACGTAATAGGGGGCGAGCCTATTGCCGTACCGGGCACATTACCAGACTCCGTACTGCTACTGAGTATTTCCTAATGGAAAAACCCAATAACACTTTGCCCGACCCGGGAAACGAATAAATAAAAAATGTAGACAAACCAAACTTATGAAAGTTTATGGGAAAAGTGGAGGTAAGCTAACAAAAAGATGTCACTATCTCAAATATTCAACATAGAAAAACACGTGTCACGACGTATCAACAAATTCAAAATTATTTAAAGTTACATTTCTTAAAATAGATTTTATTTCCTAAAAACCTTAGGTGTCCGCCACTGGGTAACTTCCCCCTACGCGTGACATCATTTGTCAGACGAGAACGCTTGACAGCTCTGCGACGCTTTTAAGCCATTGCACATGCGTCAAATGCTAGTCAACTAGTCAACCCTTAGATTATATAACTATTAGATGGAGGCATACGACCCGAAGACCGTCACTAATAATCTGACATAGGTGGCCGTATGGCCACCCATTACCCGTTAAAATGTAATAGAACTTTATTTCAAACTTTGAGACTTCGGTCTTCGGTCATAGACATTTTGATAATTATTCGTATAAAGATTGTGACGTATTAACATAGTAACGTTATAACTTTATCGATACTTAAATTTTACAGACTATCTTCAGTACACCGCGGGTCTTACTTATCGCATAAAAAGGTAGTTTATTGTGATGTATAAGCTATACTACAATATTTCAATAAAAATATTGTTTCACGATAGAGTATCCTCTTTTTTTTTCGTTTATAAATGTTTTTTTGTAAAACCATCTGCCGCAAACAACTACTAAGCCATGCAATTTTTTAAAGATGTTTTCCTTCATCATAGCAAGCCAAGCTTCTAGTAACCAGAGATTCATGCAGTACATTTGAAAACCGATGCGTTAAAATTATATTTTCACAGACTTTGTCACTGCTTAGAGTGGTTACCGGTGTTACAATAAAATAACATCATTTGCTTTATTCATGTTAAAATGTTAATTAAAATAAAAAAGCATTTCAGTGCACGTGTGAGATTTGGTCATGGGAGAAATAATCTAACGGTTTATTTTTTTATTGCCATTCAAATTAACAATACTGTACCTGGAGGCAAGCTATGCAATGTCTATTGAAGATACTGAACTTCAAGGTCTGCTTGACTCAGCTAAGAACCACAATTTGTTTATTTGCTCCTGTAGTTGCTTACATAAATGCAGATATATTTTTTGAACGGATGACATAAATAACATTATTATGACTCTTTCCTACGTTCAAATTATTTTGTTATTTATATTTGATATATTCCTTAATTTACTTGATTGAGAAATTATCATCATTCTATCGATATTTATTCGGAGTAAACCAGATCTGATGATATATTTCAAATTTTAACGATATTCTAACTTATCAAATTAAGTGTGAACCGACGAAAATTCGGAACGCCTTTTGTATATATAATATCTTACTCTAACACTAGAAAGAATTCATAAGTCAGAGTAAATATACTGGGTGTAACTGCTGTTTTTATGCGGTTTCTATGTATATTCCTTATTCTTAGGAGCTGTCTGAGACATTATGTTACGCGTGTAACTCTCTTTCACTATTCTTTAAATATTTACAATCTTCAACAGCCGGCAACCCTTATTTGCGGCTGGATTTAATTAGGCAACCATATATAATCAGAATCAGAAAAAAATTAGCTTTCATTTGATATATAAATCATACATAAATGTTATGAACGTAAAAATGTATCGAAATCATACCTGGTTACACCTGGCTGCGAGGAGGTGCGGCCAGGTGAACAATGGCAACCGTGGTTTTTCAGAATCTTTATATGTATAGCCGTGATGTAGACGATATTTTACTTATAAAACGAATGAACGAAAGTATCTTTCAAAAATCAATTAACAATTACTTAATTAAACATACTTGCGGCCAAATTTTAATAGGCAACCTAGTAGATATGTATTCTGCTAATCATAAATATTCTTAAAAATTTGGTTTCAAGCGAAAACTCGATGAGTGCACGAATTTGTCGTGGGATCTCGTACTATCATGACAGCTGCAAATAACACAGTTGATGTTAATCTGTTAAATCGTTTTGTTTCTTATTCAGCTCTAAATTTCAGTATGCAAAAAACACTTGCATTATTTCATCATTAAGACAGGAAATAGATATAGGTACGTTTTTTCATATTCTTATCCTAATACTCTTATCTGTGCTAATACCTACTTTGAACATAACACACCGAAATCATAAAGATTAAAAATAAATAGATCGTTGCACAAATGACTAGTTATTATACCTACAGGTGATTTGTATTCCTCATATTACCTTTGGGATCTGATTCTAGGCCCATAAAAGTGTATTTTTACCCCGTACATATAGGGATAAAAAATTCGCTACTTTGAAATAAAACAGGTTTAAAGATTTGGTATAAAATCCAAATTTTTGCTATAAACAGCCTCTAAAACAAATATTTTGATTTTTAAAGGTAACAAATTTGGTCTTATTTTATAGACAATTAAATGGCCCATCTTTTTTTTTTAAATTAAACAAAGCTACTAACTCAGTGTGGAATTTGAAAAGGGAGCAAAAAACACAATGTTCAAATAAAATGAAATGATCCCAAAAAAACTACCGAGATAAAAATAATATGTGGCATGTTATGTATATAATTGGAATAACTTCCTGGTATTAGCTGCTATCTAAAAAGGTATAAGACTCTTGGCCAGGTGGTGTAAATTTAGAGATTTTTTAACTCCTTGGGGTGCGTGAATATATCCTCTATTCTTAGGGCTTATGTCATAAAAGGAACTGACAAACCAAACTGCATTTCTAGCTTCAGAAGTTTAGTTAGGCTTGAGTATAATATAGATTAATAAACGGGTTAATTAATGTTATTATAATAAAATAGTTTGCGATCCCGTCTGCGTTGAAGTACCTACTAGTGTTTACTACCTGTTAGTGAATGTGATATATACTAAAGATATAAAATATTCTTACATGATGCGGCAGGTCACCGACTTCCACCTCAACACCGTACCTACCAACGTTAGGCAGAACCTGAAATGTCAAAGATATTAGTACCCAATCTATGTAAAATTTGCATCGAAATCTTTTGAGATTCTCCTCTACAATAGCACTTTAGTATTATTGGTGCGAAAATGCTCTCTGCACCGTACACTTATCATCACTGGAGTAATATGTGCTCTTCTGAAGCTGACAATATGGTGAAGTCGAGGCCGTGCCAGTCTGATGTCAAGGTGTTAAATGCGCCACTTTAGAGCCTCCAGGACAATGCAACGCAATGCAGTTCATGCATGCCACGCTATTGCGGTCACAAATCACGGCGTCTAAAGTACTACATATTGTCTCTAGATCAGTTCTCTTGAACAATATTAGGACAATACCTTCTGATCTAACACATCAATTCCTGAGCTATAATTTCGAGCCAGCCTCACTCACACGGACAGTCTTAGCAACTTGTGAAGCGATACACGACGAAAGCCTTATATAATGTGCTTTTTGATATCGTATTCGAGTCGCTCTTCAGGCGGCAGAAGCTGCCATACAAAGACACCGCGAATAGTCACCATAGGTGGCAAATTATAGTTCACTATGCATTTGCAGTTTCTAGCAGTCGGTGGTCACTAGCGCTTTGGCTACAGCAGCGTTCTATAATTGCTACGGGTATAGTCAAATAATAAAGTAAAGAGAGAATTGAAACAAGCACATACCCTAAGCATCCTTAGTGCGTCCTCGGTAGTTTCATTTGTAATGGATCTCGCCTGTTCAAAAATATAATATTAGTATAATAGTTTTTCTATCAAGCAACACCAAAGGTTGTAAAAAGTAACTTCTATCAAAAGTATTAAAAGTATTGGGTAAACAACTTTGTGATTTGTTCCTTCCGCACACAAACTAGAGACTAATTCCTTTATAATCATTCTCCTCAGCAATGACCAACGAAGAAACATCAATTGTCGTGAAGTAAGTCTGAGCTTGGAAATTGTTGAAAAATATAAAGCGGGTGGTATAAGAGCTCAAATTTAAAAGAGCATCAATAAAATTTGACAAAAGTAGAATAGCAGAAAGCCCTCAAGTCATCAAGGGACATTAAAAATTGCGCATAACGGCTCAATAGTTTCATTTGAGGTCCAGGTTTTGGTACAAAACTAATGTGAAAGTTCCATAATTGTGCATGACACTGAATACACAAATCCAAAAGAAATCACCGAGCATTTCAACAATTTTTTTATAAACTTGACATCCTCTATTAGCAATGACAATTTTAATCTAAACATGACTAACTACCCGTTTATAATCCCTAATAATTCTGACTCAATATTTTTGACGCCTGTAAGTAATTATGACATTTTGACAATTATTAAATCATTAAATAACACTAATTCTACGGGATATGACCATATTAGAACTGACATCTTAAAATTATGTGCTAAAATATTATCTCCTCCATTGCGTCACATTATTAATCTGTCACTTTTGCAAGGACACTTTCCGACAAGATTGAAACTATCTGTCGTCAAACCGCTGCACAAAAAGGGCGATGGCAAAAATATGAGTAATTATAGACCCATTACGCTAATTCCGATACTGTGAAAAATCTTTGAAAAAGTAATGTATGGCAAATTATATGGCTTTTTAGAAAAACATAGTATTCTTAAACCCGAACAAAATGGTTTTAGGAAGAACTACTCCACCACACTGGCATGTTTTACGCTAACTAAAATGATAACTGAGAGTCTCAACAACAAAGATAAGATAGTCTCAATATTTCTAGACATGTCCAAGGCTTTCGATTTTGTGAACCATAAATGATTGCTGTATAAGCTTGAAAAATATGGAATTAGAAGAATAGCCCTAGATTGGCTTAAGAGTTATTTAGAAAATCGTTACCAATGCGTGGAAATACAATGCTCGTCTGGCAAATATAATTCAATTATGAGATCAAAATTTAAGCTACAAAGTACATCTGGAGTTCCGCAAGGAAGCATCCTTGGGACACTGATGTTTATATTATATATAAATGACTTGCCCAACATAACTAACCATAAATGTGTACTTTACGCTGACGACACAACTTTAATTATAAATGACAAGAATAATGATAATTTAGAAAAAGAGACAAATATGACATTAGATAGAGTAATAAATTGATTAGAATGCAATTATTTACAAATAAATATTAATAAAACTAAAATGATTCAATTTCAAACTTACAACAGCAAACCTATAAAGCTTGACATAAAATATAATAATAACGTAGTTGAAGAAGATAACTCCACATCCTTTCTAGGCATTACCATTGACAAATACTGTAATTGGAAACAACATATCGAAAACCTTTGTTTGAGTCTAGACAAATTTGTTTACGCTTTGTATCGCTTAAGGCAAGTATCAACTTTAGAAACGGCACTTAGTGCATATCACGGATATGTCTCGTCAAAATTAAGATATGCTCTTATAATATGGGGAAACTCGGTAGACGCAAAATGAGCATTTCTTGTGCAGAAAAAATGTATCCGAGCAATCTTTGGCATACATCAAACAGAGAGTTGCGCCACCTATTTTAAAAGGCATAATATATTACCATTACCTAGCCTGTACATTTTTGAAATTTGTGTTTTTGAGCGTAGTCATCCATATTTATTCCCTAAGCACAATAATGCCGTAAAAAGACCTGGTAGACATGTTTACAAATTGTTAATACCAAAACAAAGGATAAATGTATTTAGTAAGAATGTATACTGCATGTCAATACACATTTATAATAAATTACCTAATAGTTTTAAGGAGATTAATACTTTGAATGTTTTTAAATCTTATTTATATAAATTACTAATTGACAAATGTTATTATAGCATAAAGGACTTTTTAGATGACAAAACATTGTGACATATTAAGTATTATTGACATAAAAGCATGCAAACATAATATTGTGAATTAAACAAGTTGAATTTGAATTATAATAATTAATGTGATATGACTTGTTTTAAAAGACCGATATCTCACTACAATTAGCATTTGTACGCCATATTATAGTAGAATATGGCTAGCACTATAATATGTACACCATTGACATATATATGCAGGTAATTGTGTGAATGGAGCTCTGAAGGCGTTTATGAACAGTCAAAACGTGTCCAAAAAGGCACGTTTGGCTGTACATAGAGGTGTGTTAGTGCCTACCCTTATGTATGGTAGTGAAAGTTGGGTATGGCAGAAGAGATTTGAAAGTAGAATAAATGCTGTAGAAATGAGAGCACTGAGAAGTATGTGTGGTGTGTCTTTGACCGACAGAGTAAAGAATTGTGTGATACGAGAGTGGTGTGGGGTAAAAGAAGATGTAGTGACAAGCATTGAGAAAGGCATGTTAAGATGGTTTGGGCACATGGAGAGGATGGATGACGATAGACTGACAAAGAAGATATATCAGGCTAGTGTGAATGGGACAGGACAAAGGGGAAGACCTAGGAGAACGTTCTCTGACCAGATTGGAGACATCCTGAAAAAAGGACAAGTCAGAAGTACCCTTAACAGAAGAGCATGCATGAGAAACTTGATGGGAGTGAGTGAAGCAAGTGAGGTATGTCAGGATCGTTGCAAATGGCGTTCCGTAGTCTCTGCCTACCCCTCCGGGAAACAGGCGTGAGTCTATGTATGTATGTATGTATGTATGACATATATAAGATCTTTTGTAATACCCATATTCTGACAAATAAATGTTTTATTATTATTAAGTATTATTCAAATGGAATTTTGTTACGGGGAGTCAGTACCCTCAAATAAACTACTGCTCTAAACCATAGAATATCGCTATCCCTTTGGGTTGCGGAGGTCAGACGGCAGTCGCTCTGTGGAAAAGCTGATATTCTGTCCTATCTGGTTAGACTAGTAAGCGGACCCCGGGCTCCAAGACGTGTAAGTCTTGGATGCAACCTGGAAAACGCTAGGGCGATGATGGTGATGATGGCATAATTCAAATGGAAACTCCGAATTCGAAAACACTGAGCTCGATATTCGGCTATTCGTGTCTTGACCTCCGTCTAGGTGGAGTACCTAGCCGGAGTCCGTCTTTCACTATTTTTAGTATTATACTTAAATTTTTAATATTACCCGTCTTGCAAGAGCTTCTGTACATCCTATGAATACGCATAATATAATTATTTGTAAATATCCTCTACAAAAATGTAAACTGTGTATTCTGAAGCCTGATATCCAGAAACGGAATGTGAAACATAAACGAACTGTGATCCATTCCTATTATAAAGATATTTTATGCAAAGAAAACCACTAGCATATAATACATAAAATAATCACTGCAAAAAATAGGTAAATGTTTACAAAAATGTCTTGACCAAGGAGCAATTATATTGGTCTTGACGGTTAATCTTTCTGAAGTCTGTCTATAATAATGACATGATAATGACAGCACCTATGAAAAATATAGTTGTGCTTCTATGAGTTTTTATTAAGTACGTATTATATCCTTATTGTATTAACTCGTCGAGCTAATAAATAAACTCTGTCATCCTGGTACTTCATAACTTAATCAAATTATCACAATATTGTATTTGCAGGTATGTACTTAGTTCTTTTAAAAAAGACATGTACCCATAAGAAGTATATCAAAGAATATTTGCTCTAATTTTATTTGATATGTATTGGTGATGCAAAGATTATCCGCGCGCCTCCAGCGGCGAAATTTGGAAATTGTCGAGGTACGACACTTTTGACAGCTTACAATACAACTTTGCTTCGAGGTTATGGTGGTAATTGTATTGAGAGCTGTCAAAAGTGTCAAACGTAGTAGTGATCTGTGAAAGAATCGTACATGGATGACCTCTAAATTTCGCCGCTAGAGTAGCGAATCTAGAATTTTAGCATCGCCAATAAGAAATAAAATGTTTTATCATGGTTTTATCTATCTGTTTAAACTTCGCTGAGATTAAGTTGCAGCCAAGTGAGTAACATTTATGTTTCAAATAAATAACATTTAGTAAAAAGAGCGAACGTAATTGCCAAAAACCTTTTTAGCTACCTTGCTGTAGGTAACCTATTCTACTACCATGAATCATACTCAAATTTTTTACCAAAAACAGATAGAGTCATTCGGGGTAACCGTACGCAGTGGGTCCTAAGTGAGCGCACTGTGGATATCTCCGGAACGGTTTGCGGGAGAGAGGCGGTTCATTCGGGTGAAACAAGGACCCCGAAGTGGCAAACTAGTTGCGACACGACACTACGCCGCGTGACCTTTCGTTTACTTTTTATTCGCAAATAATTACGTTTCCTAGTTTAATTGGTAATTTTTAGCATTTTGGCAAATCCTGTCACGTCCACGTTTGTGATCCAGTAATGGTAAGTAATATTTCTTTTTATAACTAGCATATCCTTGTTAATCTGTGAGAAGTTATTTTGAAGTTATGTTTGGTTCCTAGACTTTTATAAACTTTTAATTGTATTTTGGCTTCCTGGGGAAAGCATGCGAGGGTAAGTGTGCGCACACGTACACTTACCCCCATGACTAATATTTTAGAACGATACAGAAAGTCTTAATTAATTTACTGAGTAAAGTAAGATTTTTATATAAATGTTCAAGGTACTAATACTGATACATTTTTGTTTATAAGTTGATCATCATGCCGCGAACATATATTAGGAAAAACCTGAACTAGCACCAGTGACAGATAACCAAATTGCTAAGGCTAAAGGGCATATCCGAAATAGAAAAGTAAGAGAGCTGCTGCCATTGGTATCAGTTAATCCTGTCTGCGCAAAATACTTAAACTGATTAGAGCTGCAGATTATTGAAACTGCAGCTCTAACCAGTTTAAGTCTTCCACCAATGGGTCGCTGAATTGGTCGCCAAAGCAAAGTGACTGAACTTTGTGATTAAGATAAATGAGATTCACCTCAAAATATATAAGTTAACTCAATATCTTTGTGACTGAAATGAAGACTGAGTTAACAGTAAGAGCTTCGAGAAAAATGTTGACAAAAAATATTGTTTTCTAATTGTTTTCGTGTTATACTAAGAAATGCGTTTACTTACCCCATATGCGTTTACTTACCCCACAGGAGTGCGCACAGTTACCCGCAATAAGGGGCAAGTTAACGCATTCCGAATTTTTCTCTATAATTCCTTATTACAAGAAAATATACTTTTAATTTGTTTCATTTTCTGTTTTTATTTACAGGTGAATAAATGCTCTATACAAATATTATTTTTTTATTTCTCTAGCGTTAATATTTAAAGCACAGGAAGATCTGAAAGGCAAAAGTGCGCACAGTTGCCCCGAATGACTCTACACTAGTTTGTGCAGCCTGCACCTGCAGTGTGTTAATGGAGCACAGAAATGACTATAAATCGTAGAACAGTAGGTTTGCCTGTCAAGAACTTTTATACACGGTTGACCTTATCAACTATATGCGTCACAAAATGCAGAAAGAACGTAATATAAACAACAGTTTAGAATCAATAATTTATTTTCTTTAAAACGAACTTAAAACATAATTGCGCTTAAGTAAACTATTTCATATGGTTTGTTTCATACATTACTTTTGTCATTTGTTTAGTTTCTTTACTTAAGTCCTTATCACCCCAACCCCATAGGTTAGTGGGGCTGGTACCATCTCCTGTCCTTTGAGATCTCTGTTTGATCAAGTCCTCAGACACAGTCTTAAGGTCATAAGCCCATCCGATCGCAGCGAAAAAGTCAATAAACTTCGTCGTTAAGTTTAAGTAATTGTTTCCCAATTCAGCAGTTCTGTAATCCCATGGAAAAACGTGATGGTAGTTATGAAAGCCTTCACCGAAAGTTGCCAGCGAAACGGCGTGATTTTGTGCTGGTAAAATATTCTTATCGTAAGGTTTATTGCCCCAGATATGGGCGACGCTGTTGACCATGAAAGTCACGTTGAGATTCAATATGTATCGAAGCATTGTGAGGTGCCAAGCATTCCACCAACTCTCGCCCCAGAAGTAGACTGGGATGAACGTCGGTAGTCCAAAGCAGACGACACTAATCAAAGGTATTGCATACCTGCAATAAAAAAATATTAAATTTAATTGTGGTATGTTGTGTTATTATGTAACTTGTTATGCTGATGACTGAATACTTGTGTATAATAATATTATGAACACTAGAAGAATATAATAAAGATTTAATGAAACATGGTGCATGACAAACATAAGCATCAAAACACTATAAAGGGGCCAGATATTTATAGTTTACTTATAGCAGCTTACAGAATCCTTATCTATATATTAAAAGAATTTGTGTTTTATAATACGAGTCGGCCAGCCCGTTCTACCCAACCGATTCGCATGATTGTTTTTTTAAATGAAAGCTCTCGCTGCATAGATTTGTCATCAAGCATTAGAAATTACCTAACTTGCACATTCATCAAGTTATATGCAAAAACAGTTTTCTCCCATACATTTTTTACGTTTTCGTAGCCGTAGTTAATGACTTTCTGCTTCTATATATCTGGTTCTCATTGATGTAGGCGTTTCGTTATAGGCCTAAAACACGCGCTGAAAAGAGCTCTTTCATTTGATGCTATGCTCATTTAAATTGGGTAAGTTTGAAGGAAGATAGGTGTGGACATTGAACTTATTTTTCAATATTTTCCTATAAATTTCTTAAGATTCCATTGCTTTCTCTCTACATGGATGGTTCTAAATTCAAAAATATTTTTATGGCATCTAATAAGTTCCTTGCGGTAACTGCCAGGAAAAACGTTATGCCTCCTTAGGGTGACCTTGCCTTACTTTCATACGGGTGTGAGTGTGGTGGTGTGTAAAATTATACCCGATGTTGGTCAAATTATCACTATAGTGAATTATCGCTGATGGCAGGTAATATTCCCCTGTTACCAGTTAACCCTTAATGTTGGGTGAACTGATCTCTGATGTTGAGGAATTTTCCTTACGTTTTATGTTAGGAAATTTTTTGTGTTTTTAAATTACAGATTTTCTTCGGGCATCCAAATTTTTTTTTATGTAGAACATGTTACAGCGGTTCATAGTACTATTGTCACATAATTATATTATTAAAAGTGGTAGTTATGGTAGAAATTGTAGCTTTGGTAAGAATTTGACAGCATCGGCGGTTTTGGTAGAAATGGTAGCTTTTAAAAATGGTAGATATGATAGTGTTACTAACACTAACACGAATAATAGTTTTGGTACAAATAGTAGTTTTGATAGGAATAGTATTTTCGTTAGGAATAGTAGTTTTGATAGAAATTGTATTTTTGGCATATCATATGTATTGTAGTTTTGGCAGCAAGGTTACTTACGATTGCTACCAAATCAGCCATTCCTACCAAAACTACAATTTCGACCAAAACTATAAACGTCATTATTACATTTCTAAATTATGATACACCCATACACAAAACAAAATAAAGCGTGCTTCTCACAAAAATATTTAGCTGGATGACATATAAAACCTATTTTCTTACTTATAAAAAAAGTTTTTTATCTATATTTTTAATTTTGATAGTAAAATATTGACAGAAGTTAGCGTAAGTAAGTAACTTAAGTTTCTGATTTAATAACGTATTTTGTGTGAGTAGTTGTGTTTTCAATTATAATGATGGTTCTTGGAAGGAAATTGAAAAATGCTCAGAGAAAGTTTGAACAAAGAATCTTGGTCAATGACGTGCTTGTTGGAGATTTGGTACCGGATGATCCTCCTACTGCTAAAAAAATACGGGTGGAAACGGGTTCAGATTTGATTAATTCTACCATCAACAATTTTCAAGAGATTTCCATTCTTGGTGGCGGTAATTGCTATTTCCGCGCAATTTCTTATTGTTTATATGGAAGTGAGAATAAACATTATGAAATTCGTTTGGCCACTGTTGATAACATTGTCAATAAGTGGGATGTATATAGTAACTTCATTGTTGAGGACGAAGCGTATGGCCAGACCATTACAAATGCAACAGATTACAAACGTGTGGTGGGTGCCAATGGACAGTATGCAGGGCATGCTTAACTTCAGAGTGTAGTGAGCTTCAGAGTAGTCTGAATTGACACTCGGGATATAGAGTGTCAATTCAGAGTTCACCTGGAAAACAGTAATACGATTACTGACTATGGTACTGGCGAAATTGTTCATAACTTGCTATTTTCTGGGCACCTGGACGAAGGACATTACAGTGTCCTCATCGAAGGTCCCAATGGAAAAAATGGTAAGGCAGCACAGTCATATTGAAGAACTTTCTTTCGTCAATGTTCTGTTATACATATTATATAAATATCCCTATTGCGCGGCAAACCATTCAGTAATTCACGATACCTAAGGTGCAACGCAAAGCCAATGTTGTGAGAAAATAAGTTTTGTGATATTATGTATTTTTGGTAAGCATATCATCTTTTTACTTATTAGATAAGGCTACAATGTACTCACCATACCTATATGTACCTAAGAGCTTTTTTATAATATTAAAATATGCTGTGGGATCGGGAGGTCCCGGGTTCGATTCCTGGGTCGGGCAGTGTTATTGGGTTTTTCTGTCACGAAATTCTCAGTAGCCGCACGGAGTCTGGAAATGTGCCCGGTACGGCAATAGGCTCGCCCCTTATTACGTGGGACTAAAGTATATCTGGCGAAAAGTGGGTGTAGAAATACACCTCTGCCTACCCCTTCGGGGATAAAAGACGTGACGTTATGTATGTATGTATGTATATGCTGTGGAGCAGCACGGGTCCTCTAATAGGTTATTAAAATAGAAAATGTTATAAGCGACAAAATCGCTAATTTATATTTTAGGTACATACTTAACAACTACAAATAATGTGAAATAAAATACGAAATGGAACACAGAAAGGCGTTTTAGTACTCATAAGCAACAGTAGTTTCAAAATTTTATTCCTGAATCAAATAAAATAGATGATGAAAATAAGGCCACGAAGACCATTAGTAGAGACATCTTATACTTACTTTTTCTGAAACTGCAACACAGGGTTTGCGTGAATATCAGACATATCAATTAGTTTGCCTTGTTTCTTCACTTCAGGGTGTTTCCTTACAAGAAGCCATCCAACATGAGAATAGAAGAAACCTCGACTGGCGTTATGCGGATCTGCATCAGTGTCACTGTACTTGTGATGCAGTCGATGGTCTCTTACCCAGTCCATCGCCGTGTTTTGGAAAGCAATGGAATTCATGAGCATAAGGATAATTTGCAGTGGCATCTTTGCCTTATATGTCTTGTGCGACCATAGTCTGTGTGCGCCAGCTGTGATCCCTATTTCTGCTAACACAAAGAGAAGGAATCCTGTAAGGAAATAACCTAAGTGAATATTGTAATATCCAATAGACGGTCTACACAGAGCGAGCAGCCTCGTGCGGCAAATGCTTCGCGAGGCTGCTCGCTCTGTGTGGACCCGCCTAATAAATATTGTTAAAGAAAAAGGCTAGACTGCCTCGTTGGTCACGCGGCATAAATGTGCGCGTGGGATTGGGAGGTCTCGGGTTCGATTCCCGGGTCGGACAAAGTGTTATTGGGTTTTTCCGTAAGGAAATCCTCAGCAGCAGCACGGAGTCTGGTAATGTGCCGGATACGGCAATAGGCTCGCCCCCTATTACGTGGGACCTAAATATTTATGGCGAAATGTGGGTGTAATATTACACCTCTGCCTACCCCTTCGGGGATACAGGTGTGAGACTATAAATAAAAAAAAAAGTAAAAAAAGCTAAGAAAGCCGTTGCTTTGGCAAAAGCAGAACCCTGGAGAGCTAACATAATAACTTGGACGGCTCGACGGGCCAAAAACAACTATACCGGCTAGACGGCTAAAACTAGAGCGAGGAAAGCAAGGGATGTATGTAACAATAAAAGATGAAAATGTAACGGTACTTTGCGCGGATGACAAAATTAAGGATAGATGGAGAAATTACTTTGCGAGACTGATGAATGAAGAAAATTATTGGACTGGTGTGCTTGAGAATATACCTGTGAATGAGGGGCTAATAAGAAAGGTCAGTGAGGATGAAGTGAGAGTAGCAGTAAATAGAATGAAGAATGGAAAAGCTGCCGGGTCGGATGGAATACCAGTTGAAGTGTGGAAGATACTACAAGTAGACGGATGGAAGTGGTTAGCTTTATTCTTCAATAAGATGTTGGTGGAAGAAGCCATAACTGATGAGTGGTGTAGCAGTTCACTGGTGCCCATCTATAAAAGCAAGGGTGATGTGCTGGAGTGTAATAACTATAGATGAATAAAGCTAATTTCATATAGTATAAAAGCTTGGGAGAAAGTGATTGAACAACGATTGAGAGAAGAGAGCGTAATTTCACAAAACCAATTCGGTTTTACGCCTAGTCGAGGTACAACAGATGCCATTTTCGCGATCCGCCAACTATGCGAAAGTACAGAAGTGCACACAAAAACTTGCACATGGTTTTTGTGGATCTCGAAAAGGCATATGATCGAGTACCGCGTGAGGTTTTGTGGTGGGCCCTAAAGAAGAAAGGAGTGCCTGGGAAGTATGTACAGTTTTAATATATTCATAAAATTAAACTTTGAATCTCCTCTGTATTAGTGTCTCCTGTTTTTAATTTGTTGTTTTTATTTTTTTTTATTTTTGTAGTAGTTTAATCTCAAGTGTTTACCAAAAAATGCTGTGTATAGTTTTAACTGGGCTTCAGATTTGTGTATTGTTGCTGTTCATAGCTTAAGTACGAATTAATTTGTTTCTTGTTACTGTACCTATTCAATAAAAATAAAAAATAAAATAAAAATAAAATAATTAGAAAAATTGTATAGTAACTTTGAGCCTCAATATCTCCTAAACCAGTAATTTCCCGGGTATGGTGCCGAAGCTGTGCTCCTCCACGGCGTCGGCATAGTCTGTTATGCCGACGATACGTTGGTCACGGCCAAGGGTAAGACCCACCGAGTGGCGGCCATACTGGCGACAGCTGGGGTCGCACACGTAGTGAGTCGCATCCGGCAGTTGGGCTTTGAGGTGGCCCTGTCGAAATCCGAGGCCATTTCGTTTCATAGGCCTCGGAACAGGCCACCTGCAGGGGCCAACATAATGGTGGGAGGGGTCCGCATCAGCATTGGGACGAGCTTGAAGTACCTTGGGCTCGTTCTCGACAGCCGATGGGACTTTCACCGGCATTTTGAGCGTTTGGCACCTAGACTCTGGGGGCGGCGGCCGCTTTGTCTAGGCTGCTGCCAAACCTAGGGGGGCCGAACGCTTCTTGCCGGAGGCTATATGAGGGAGTCGTGCGGTCGTGCGGTCGATGGCCCTATACGGGTGTCCCATCTTCTCCTGACTGCCCGCAACGTTCGGGCGCTTCGCGCACCGCAGCGCGCCATGGCCGTCAGGATAATTTGTGGCTACCGCACGGTCTACTTCGGAGCCGCGACCCTCCTCGCCGGATGTCCGCCCTGGGACCTACAGGCTGGACTGCTGGCGACGCTTTATAATTGGCGCCGCGAAGCCCGGTCACTAGGCGGAGAACCCGCGCCTCGCGCGATTGAGGCGCGGAAGGCGGAACTCCGACAGGTCCTAGTGGCGGAATGGCGACAGCGACTCACGCACCCCAGCGCGGGGCTTCGCTGCATCGAGGCAGTACTTGACGAGTGGCTGGAGAGACGACACGGCGCCCTCACCTTCCGGTTGACACAGGTGATAACCGGCCATGGTTGTTTCGGCCGGTTGCTGCACCGCATTGGCCGGGAGGAGACGCCCGGATGTCACCACTGCGGAGATCGCCGTGACCCAGTAGAGGACATGGCGCTGCACACCTTAGCGGAATGCACTGCTTGAGCAATGGCGATAGGAGTGGTCGAATTCTCGCTTCGGACCTTGATTCGTTCCATGGTCCGGAGCGAGATGTGTTGGGACGCCGCTGCCTCCTTTTGTGAGACGGTGATGTCGGTCAAGGAGGCCGCGGAGCGGGATAGGGAGCCCACGCGACTTGTCTCCACCCGCAGAACCGGGCGTCGACGCCGGAGGGCGCTCAACGATCTCCGGCCACCGTAAGTACACGCCAGCGGGCGGCGGGCCTGTTTTGGACCGCCCGCCGTCCGCTAGGCCTAAGAGGCGGCGCACGTGTTCCGCGTGCGCCTCTCGTAGAGTTAGTAGACTACGTCGTTCTTTCATTTCCGCTCGTAGTATGAAAGAGGATGTATGAGGACAAGTATGATGGATGCAGATGGATGCATGTGAGGGACGGGGCCCGCTTCGGTGGGCCAGCTCAGGCGGGGTCGCGGCAGTAATGCTAACGTAGATCCCGTGACCCCGCCATTCAATGGGATCGGATAGAGGAACACCATGGTGATTTTAGTGGGTAGTCGCGGCGCTTCTCGTCGGGGAGTCACCACACTCTCCCTAGACTGAGCCCCTTTAGGGGCCCAGCCTGGGGGGGTCAGCCCGTAAATTGTTTGGTTTCCACCATGAGTCAAAAAAAAGGGTATGGTGCCGAAGTAAAAAATTATCGTAATTGTTATATATCGGGTTTCAGTTTTCGTTAAGGGTCTTTTTACACCATGAATAAAAGATAAACTTTACATAATATTATTTTGTACTTACCGAAAGCGATAGTGGCCCATTTTACCTCAGTGAAACATAGGTATAGCCCGTAAATGCCAGCAAGATGCCAGTAAACAAATGTCATTACGTTCCGATAAACAATGTGATATTCTCTGGGTCCTATTTTTGGGACCACTTCGACCGGCTTTTCTCCAGGCTCTGTCAAAAATTCTGTCGCTTGGTGTCTGGGAGCCATTTTTTAATCTGTAAACACAGAAATGTTTTAAGTATAGTATGTTTTTAATGAGCCTATAAATGTGTCCCACTACTGGGCAAAGGCTCTTCCTTTGACCGCCATACATCCCTGTCCTGTGATATGTTCGGCCAGTCGCTGTCCAATGTATCCAGGTCGTCCCGCCATCTCCGTTTAGGTTTGCCGCGTCGTAGTCGACTATCATGAGGCACCCAACTGCTAATAAGCCCACCTTTCTGGGTGCATACGGCATACGTCACCAGCCCAGTCCTTATTCATGCTTTACTCATATTATTTTTTAATTTAGTAAGTCCCATTCAAAATACAATAAAGAGTGATATATTGACTGAGAAATATATCTAGGTCGTTAAGAGACAACTACAGAATTAATTATGCTCCAGATATCCAGGTAGCATAGCTTTCATAATCAAGATTGATAAAATTACTCCTCACACTAAAGAGAAGTAAAAATCATGAAGTATTTATATTTCATCGTATACTGGAATTAAGAATCATTAAGGAGTATTACAAATCTTAAAAGGTCTAGAATTTGCATTAAGTCACTATGTACCCTTATGTTACAGAAATAAAGTCCGTGCCACGAGGACATAGACTTTTTGTAAACAAAGAATTTCTGTACTAAGTGACTTAGCGACAGTTCTGTCAAAAACAAATATTTTCAAATCCAATGAACGCAATGGTACATATACATATGTATATGTGTCATTGGAAACTAATACGTCAATTGATCGGGTTTTTATCGATATTATGCGCTGTCAACAGTGTTTTTGGTACTGGAACATGTCAGAGGCCTGGAATAACAACATTTTGCGTTAGTCCATTGATATCTTACGTTCTTGGGCTTAGCGGGCATTTATCAGAGGATAAAAAAATATTTGTAGGTGTAAAGAAGAGGTTTTTTTTAAATTAAACGCTAGTTTTTGAGGTCGTAACGCTCGTCCTACGGCCGGCATCTCAGAAAAGCATGTGCAGAATTGCAGATGGCAAAGTATTTGTCGCACAGAAGATTTTTTACACCTAATAAAAATAAATGGCGCCTTCTGACGAAGGTGTCTAAATGTAATTTGAGCGTAACTTTGTAATGGATTTAGTCTGTAATATTATTCATTTGTGGACAATTTTTTAATATTTTAAGATAGCTAGCCTATTTTTACCAAATTATTTAATGCCTTTGAGTAAAAAACAAGTCAGTAATAGAGTAGGTACCATATTTGTACTCTATCATGGTGCTCTTATTATTCACTTGCATTTACAGAATTACTTACGTGTAAAAAACTACGAAAAACGGCAAATCCATGAAAATTCTGCCGGAAAATTCGACAACGCAAACACAAAATCAAATAGGTGTATTTTCATTTTTTTAAAAATTTTGACACCTCTGGAAGTCTTAGATAATGATAATAAAAATTTAAATTGAACTACATAGTAGCATAATTAAGCATTGAAAAAAACTACTGTTCAAAAAGTATAAGAAGTTCACTAAAGCATAAAATCTTAAACACTGTTGTTTGAAAAAAAGGTTGTGAAGCCCTGAATATGTGTTTACAAAAAGTCTGTCTTCTCGTGGCACCAACTATAGACAGGTATTTATTTATTGTGCTATGAGTGAGCTCCAACATCATCATCTGCCATGGTTCACTGCTGGATATAAGCCTCTTCAACATCACAGCATAGACCGATATTTTCGGCTATAGGTACCTACCCATAACCCAGAAGTTGCCTGACACATGAGCTCCAAATGTTTTATACTTACACTATTCTATTTTTAACCCGTTCGCTGTTATTATTTTGAATCAAATTAATCCAAAGTACAAAATTATATGAAAAATCTCATGTAATGTTTGCAATTTCGTACTTCTACTTAATGCTTCTTTTAGGGGAATTTTTTTGACAATATTTTTAGTTTAGCGCTTAGGTATTCCACGTAGTGACTCATAAGTCAATACATAAAATCTAAAAATATTTATTGAAAATTATTTTTTTTCGGTCACTATTTTAAATATAATAAAAGCCATTTTGGTCATACATACGTTTCTTCTAATGCAATGAATTTATTTGCCGTTACTTGAATTTATTTTTATTTCCTTTGCATAACACTGCCGTCGATATTGTAAAATGATGTACTTAAATGATAATTTATTCAATTAAATAATATTCTACTAACATTTACAAGCATTACAAACACAATCATAAAAAAATTATAATATTTACTTACAAGCTTCGAATATTGCCGCCACGAAACAAAAATATCACAATATACAATTCTCCAGAACAAAATCTAAATGTCGACTGAAATCGGAAGCCACAATCTCAGATTTATAAACTTAAACGTCAATCATAATTTCGTTCCGTGACTAAAACAAGCGTATTTACATACAATGTAAAGAAAGAAATAAAGTGTTATTTACAAATAATTGTATGAACTTGCGATTATAAGAATGATAGCCGATGTTCAAATTGACCAATAAAATAGATAATCTTGAATATATTGTTGTCTATTCTGAAAGGCAAACATGTTATGTCTGTCGGTGAGGAGCTCATCCTAGGAGCCTTTTGCCACAGTTACTTTGCCCAAGCTTCATTCGTGCCATACCAACCTTGACAAACCTAAATAGCACCTTATATCGAATAAAATAACTCGTATATTCGTGTATGGGAGCTATCCCTTAAAACGTATTCGGGATCTCAAACTGTAACAAGTGTAACCATAGATTTATTAACAAAGTGTAACTATACCTAGCGGTAGGCCTCCATTGCAAATTTGCGTGTGTAGTACTAGCGGGTACTGGGTATGGCATACCTAAGACAGCTCGTTGCATCGTAAGTAACTATACAAAAAAAATTAATACACTTTATTTTGAGAAGAGGAACTGATTCTCTTTTCTGGTTTTTATCAAATGTAGTAGATCGTTTAATGTCAACCAATTATAAGTACCTATTTCGACTAAATTTAAGCATTTCTAGGCACCGTACCGCCAATTCATAACTATGACGTTCTAATTGCGGATTTGTGGAATGAAGGTTTGCCTTTGCACGCTTAGCCCAACATTTCAGTACCTAGATTAACGCCAAGTGCTGACGTTCCAGGCGTTGGACGCGTACCAGTACCACAAAACACTAAACGTTACCGTTGACAGCGCATATATATCGATAAAAACCTGATCAATTGACATATTAGTTTCCAATGACACGTAACTATGTACCGTTGCACTCATTGGATTTGACATTATTTGTTTCTGATTGAATTGTCGCTGGGTCACGTAGTAGATATTCTATGTTTACAAAATTTCTATGTTTACAAAAATTCTGTTTTCGTGGCACGGACTATAGTATAATATCTTGATATTTTTTCTTGTCTTCTAACTTCCGTCCGAGTTAGTGTAGGTAAGTTTATGAGATTGACTTAACAAAACTCTTCCCACGACTGGCATTTCGGAAAATGGGTGAAAATTCTTTACCTCTAAAAAAATTTAATTGATCCCAAATGTAATTTTCCGATTAAAAGTTTATTCGGGCGATGTACTACAGACAACGGTTAATTAGTAATATTTAAACATCGTTATCCAGCGGGTGAAGGTCGTGGCATTCGACGCAAGGGTTGCCGCGCGTACCCATATAGCATGCACATTTTTTTTTAAATAATAGTTAAATGTTATTACTTGATATCTTTATGTAATTAAGAATCTATATTTCAATTTGTCCTTGTGTATCTTATTAAAATATCAAAATTAAATTATATTTTAATAATCACTCGTAACTAAGTCAATACAAAATAATTAATGTAGGTTTTTCGTTAGAAATAATGTTGAAATAAAACACATAAATATTTTACAATTACTTTTTATTGAATATTTTTTGTTAAAATATTCCTTGAAGATATTTAGGTCTACTTGGAATAAATAACCAACAACTTATTTGTACTGATTTCTGTTAGTTTAAGATGTCTGCTGAAAAAAAAAACACATTTTAAGTAAGAAAATTACCTTTCGACTTCATTTGAGATAACAAAGACGTATTTATTTTAAACTTGTGAAATAATTTGAAAAGTTTATATTGTTAATTTTTCACATAATGTTAGTGTTGCCAATTTTAAAAATATGTTAACACTTTTTAACATTACAACAAAAATATGAAAGTAAAGAATAGATTAAAACATATTTTTAACATAGATGCTTGTAAAAATTTGATCCAATATATGACGACTGCGAAAAAATAATTTAATATTTTTGAAAATAATTTCGCCTTAACTTTCAAATTACATTGAAATAGTTAAGAGTAATTAGTGAAAAAGCTATTACAATACGAAAAAAAATACAATACTATATAGCTATACTTTTAAAAAAACATTTAAAACTATAATATATTTTAATTAAATAAAGGTATTGTACGATACAACATAATCGAAAAAGCTTATTAAATGTATGCACCTACGTGACGCATACGCATGACAACCCTATTGTCGTGCGCTACCGCACTGCCACAATTTTTACCCGCCCGATAACGATGTTTAGTAATATTACTCATTTGTGATAGAAACCATTGATTATCACTATCACTACATAGTATAAAACAAAGTTTGTCTTCTGTTTGTCTGTCCCTATGTATGCTTAAATCTTAAAAACTACGCAACGGATTCTAATGCGGTTTTTTTAATAGATAGAATAATTCAAGAGGAAGGTTTATCACTACATAGTATAAAAAAGTCTGTCTTCTGTCTGTCTGTTCCTATGTATGCTTAAATCTTAAAAACACGCAACGGATTTTAATGCGGTTTTTTTTTAATAGATAGAATGATTCAAGAGGAAGGTTTATATGTATAATTGACGCGGGCGAAGCCGTTGGCGACGTCTAGGCTATTTAATATTTAAAGATAGCTAGGCTATTTTGTGCAAATTATTTCTTGCCTGTGACTTAAAAAAATCAAGACAGTAGGATCATTGTAACAGAGTACAATGTATGTACTCTGTTATTGACATATGTATAAGGTAATCCGTTATTGAATTTACCAAATAATAAGTACCTACCTGATTAAGAAATTACAAATAATGTTTTGCAAATTCATGAAAATTCATCAAGAAAATTCGGACACTCGAATACATATTTCCGCAAGAGTTTCTTGGACACTTTAAATAAGTAGGTACATATTGGCATAGTTGGGCTTTTAAAAGAGAAATGACTTTTAATTCAAAAAGTATAAAAGTACACTAAATTATAAAATCGTCGTGGATTCGAACCCGAGACCGTCTGTGTAGCAGTCTGTCGGTCTCTTCACTCAGCTATCGCTGCTGCAGGTATACTTAATTTATCAATAATTTTGAATTAGGTAATGATTATGCTTATCTAATTTAGGCAAATTTTCCATAATTTGTTGCGTGACTATCAATACCTGTTATAACTCTTAATTAGCTATACATATAACTAATTAAAAGTTATCGGTGATTGATTAACCACAAAGTTAAAACGTTTCGTATGTTTCTTGAGAGCATTTGAAGTTATTAATTTTATGCGCTTGACTGTGTCTTAAAGATAGACATGCTCTAAATATTAAATACATATACATTAAAACACGTTTTAAATGTATATTTTAAATGACGTCATCACCGTTCTAGTGTTGTCCCAGTTACAGCCCGGGGTCCACTTACTAGGCTAATCGGATTTGGCCAAATATAAGGTTTACCTCAGGGCGATTGCCGTCTGACCTCCGCGATATGCGATATATATGGATTTTGAGATTCGAGATTCGTGTTTGATATATTTTGTATGGAGCTTACGTCAAAAACGAATCTAAAATCTCAAAAAAATTAATAGATCGAATATTGAATTCCGCGGTAAGAGGCGAAGCAATTATTTGTGGATCGCATCAAGTATTGTCTCGTGTGAGGATCGCTTATAGCTTTCTAACTACGGAATTCAATATTCGAATTATAGATAGATCTGTAGATTTTAGATTAGTTTTTGACAGTTTTTGATATAAGCTCCATACAAAATATGTCAAACACAAATCTAAAATCTGCAGATCTATATAGTTCGAATATTGAAAATGGCCGTAAGTGTTCTGTACGATCTGTGCTCCCACAACTACCTGACAGTCGACGTAGTTCTAAATGACGACTACTTAAATCATTAGGTATGCACAGTCAAAGTAACCGTTATTCTGACTTGTTTGTTTTATCGATTTTTTGTTTACTATATTTTAAATAAGTTAGTCTTACAATATTAGGCAGTCTTATTAATTCTTACAATATTCAAGTAGTTATGCTGTCGTTAGTAGTAATGGTCGTTATTACAATAACAGTTATGGTAATGCATTATTTGAGCGTAATGAATAGTGAGTTATTGCATACTGAGTTATCCTGTTATCATTATAAACTGTTATCGTGCTAAAATGACAACAGGATAGGTAAGAGTAGGCATGCAATATGCACACCACGAGTGTGTGAGAGAGATGACGATAGGCGCACGTGCTGTTATCGTGCTAAAATGACAACAGGATAGGCAAGAGTAGGCATGCAATATGCACATCACGAGTGTGTGAGAGAGATGACGATGGGCGCACGTGCTGTTATCGTGCTAAAATGACAACAGGATAGGCAAGAGTAGGCATGCAATATGCACACCACGAGTGTGTGAGAGAGATGACGATGGGCGCACGTGCTGTTATCGTGCTAAAATGACAACAGGATAGGCAAGAGTAGGCATGCAATATGCACACCACGAGTGTGTGAGAGAGATGACGATAGGCGCTCGAGTTTCGCCGAGTCGCCGCTCCCGAGCCTCGCGACTATCCCAGCGCCAACCTTACGGCATTATAATCTTTCACGAAACGTAATAAAGGTCATACTTGCGTAAGTTATTTTTGGGAATCTCATTATTTTAGTTATCCTGTTATTGTTATGGCTTGTCAAGTTGTCAGTTGTCACTGTTGTCTGTTGTCGACGTTGTCGTTGTCGTGAATTTAATGTATATATCGGACCAATGCTTTCTTTACAATGTTTGTGAAACAATAACAGGATAACGACAACAGTTTACAATAACAGTTATTACATAATAACGCAACAGGATAATTCATTATTGCAAAACAACCTTTATTGCCATTACTAGTCGTTAGTATGAGCAGTGCTAAATCCTGGCATAATACGGGGATTTAATGTTACACGTGGTTATTTTTTTATGATGAAGCTCTTGTGTGGAAACTATCGATTGACATAACATCTACTAGCTGTCGCCCGAGGTTTCGCCTGCCATAAACTTTAATTTTTTTTTATAGACTCACGCCTGTAACCCTGAAGTGGTCGACAAAGGCGTAATATTACACTCACATTAAGCCATGAATTTTTAGGTCCCACGTAATATTGAAGTCTTCATAAAATATTTTAGCGGCACATACATATACGTATTTAGTTCAGTATTATCTTAATATATAAAATCCTTGCGTTACTGACTGACTGACAGACACGCTACAGCCGAAACTATTGGGCGCAGGAAGCTGAAATTTGGCACGTATGTTCCTAGGGGACCGTAGGGGTGCACTAAGAAGGGATTTCCCGAAATTCCCACGGGATCGGCCAAAACGGGTAAATTAAAAAAAATGCAGGCGTAGCTGCTGGCGTCCTCTAATAAACTAATAAAACAAAAAGCATGTTTAAATATCATCTTCTTCTATTGCAGGTATGCAATACCTTTGACTGGTGTCGTCTACTTTGGACTACCGACATTCATCCCAGTCTACTTCTGGGGCGAGAGCTGGTGGAATGCTTGGCTCCTCACGATGCTTCGATACATCTTAAATCTCAACGTGACATTCATGGTCAACAGCGTCGCTCACATCTGGGGCAATAAACCTTACGATAAGGATATTTTGCTGGCACAATATCACGCTGTTTTGCTGGCAACTTTTGGTGAAGGCTTTCACAGCTACCATCACGTTTTCCCATGGGATTACAGAACTGCTGAGTTGGGAAATAACTACTTAAACTTAACGACGAAGTTTATTGACATTTTTCCTGCGATCGGATGGGCTTATGACCTTAAGACTGTGTCTGAGGACTTGATCAAACAGAGATTTCAAAGGACAGGCGATGGTACCAGCCCCACTAACCTATGGGCTGGTGTGATAAGGACTTAAGTAAAGCAACTAAACAAATGAGAAAAAAATGTATGAAACAAATTATTTAAAATAGTTTACTTAAGAGCAATTAGGTTTTAAGTTCGTTATAAAGAAAATAAATTATTGATTCCAAATTGTTGTTTATACTATGGTCTCTCTGCATTTTGTAAAGCTTAGCTGATTAGTCAACCATTATAAAAGTTCTGGATAGACAAATCTGCTGTTCTACGACTTATAGTCATCGCTGTGTTCCTATAACACACTACAGGCGCAGGCTGCACAAACCTGCGCATCTGGTTTTGGTTAAAAAAATTATGTGATTCATATTACATTCGCTCTTTTTGCTAAATGTTATTTAGTTGAAACAGAATAATACAGGCAGATTTAATTTTTTTATTTACATTATAAGACCAATTATAATGTAAAATGACAAAATGAAAGGTTGTGTATTAAGTAAGTACATAATCTTTAATTTTGTTATTTTAAGTTATAATGAACTTTCTATAAGCATGATCGGAATTATAAATATACTCACTTGGCTGCAACTTAATCTCAGCGAATATTAACAGGTAGGTAAAACCATGGTAAAACGTTTAATTTCTTACAAATAACATATATTATTTTAAATTTATAAATTAACAGCACCATAGATATAACATAAAATATCCTTAATTTAATCTAATCTAATACTAATATATAAAGCTGAAAAGTTTGTTTGTTTGTTTGCTTAAACGCGCTAATCTCAGGAACGGTTCTATTTGAAAAATTATTTCAGTGTTAGATAGCCTAGATAAATATCGAAAAAGGCTATAGACTAAGTATATAAACATCACGCTGTGAGCCACGGGAGCGGAGCAGTAGCCTTAAATAATGCGGGTGTAACCGCGGTCTTATCTAGTATAGTTCATATGGATACCTACATTTATTTTTAAATGAATAAAATTTAATCTAAGAAACTAATAAGAACTACATACCTGCAATGGAAATACACTATTTGCTTGTAACTATTTGTGTTATAGTTTTTTTAACGAGTTAATACAATTAGGATGTAATACTTTTTTTCAACTTCAATTTTGATTAAAATGGGTCCATCCTAAGAATACGGAATATATACTCTAAGGGTCCATCGTTCACCGATGATTTTGCCCATGTCAAGGTGGAACAAGAGATCAAAATAAATTAATAAAAAATTTTAAAAAATGACTTTTGATTTTAGTTTAGTTTAAGCAAATGAATTTGTATAACATTTTAATACATACATACATACATAGACTCACGCCTGTTTCCCCGAAGGGGTAGGCAGAGGCATATATTAAACGCCCACCTTTCGCCAGTGTTTTTATCCCACGTAATAAGTGGCGAGCCTATTGCCGCTTATCGGGATATTTTGTTTGCCAGAGCCTCGTCCGTTGATCGGCAGGTGCACCACTTGCAGGTGAAGTTGGCTTGGGACCCTAAGTTCTAGGTGGGAACCCTTGTGCTTCTATGAGCTTTAAAAAATAAAAATCAAGTACGTAGAGTAGAATCACATAAGCTGAATAAGGCGCTTATTCTCTCCGACTCCCAGAGCTCTCGCGCTGCTTTATTAAAAACCCTTAATATCACTCGATTCCTTCCAAATCAGCCTCGAAACTAGAACAACATTATATAGATGCATTATATAGATGTCACTTGGCCGGTATAGAAGTAGCCTTAGCCTGGATTCCTAGTAATTCAGGTATAACAGGTAACGAGTTCGCGGACGACTCTGCTAAAGCAGCGGCCGAATCTGGTTGCTTTTCATATAACCTCTATTATTTTTATGCAGTATCTGCCAATTCAAAAAGTGACGAACCCTATAACTGATAATCAGCAACAATAAGATTAAAGCCAGGATCTTATAACACTTAATGGTGGAGCCATTTTTAAAGAAATGGATGAATGAATAACAGATGTCGTGAAGTCGCTAGGTCAAAAAATCTCTCCCGTAAGCTGGTCAGATCTCGGGCCATTTTTGTGTTTGAGAGCAGCCAGAGCAGCTGTTACCTCGTTTCGCAATAAGGCTGGCTCAACTTTCAGTTCGCCTCATGAGCAAAGGCTATAATTATGTTAAATTTGCCCCGATAATGACGTTTAACCTGCTTTTTTTCGTCTGTGTCGTTGCCAAATCTTGTGTCGGAGTTTCTTCCCAAACACCTCCGAGGTGGCCTAACGATTCTTGTCCTAAGACGAGATCCAGGACTAACAGCTTTAAGTGTATTCCGAAGTATGGCAGCACTCTTACATAAATGCTACACGCGGTCACCCATCCTAGTTATGACCTTTGTAAGAATTGTGCCTTCACTTTTAAGACTTATTATGCACGGTAAGCCAAGTCACCTTAATCTGCTAACTGGCATATACTTTTATTTCAGTCAAATAAAAAAATGGTCAGTTTAGTTATACTACGCGTTTGGGATTTGTTTGTTCTCCAATAGTTCTGGTGATCTAAAATCCGCGTCAAAGGTTACTCCATTTGCGAATGAGGCTTAGACGAGGGTACAATAAATGATTAGAACATATGTTTTTCTCTGGTCCAAAGTGACTCCTCTGTGCGACCTTCTCCCTAAAAATATTTCCAGACCCGTAAACTTAGACAAATGATTGGTATCGCTTGTAGAGCAGAGCGGGACCAATCATTAGTCTATGCCCGTAAACCTAACTTTCCTTTTGTCATTAGATTACACACCCCTTTTTAAAATGTTAGTGATAGAATTCAGTATGTAGATGTTAATGGGAGTAGGTCTCTAGGTTTGCCAGTAGGAATGGGCGTTCCACAGGGATTCTCGGTCCATTTCTTTTTTTAATATATATTAATGATTTGCCGTTCTTTGTACAAAATTTATGTGATATTGTTCTGTTTGCCGACGATACGTCACTAATTTTTAAAGTTGATCGTAATTTAAGTAACTTTGATACCGTCAAGAACACTCTTCAACAAGTATTAGATTGGTTTTCGACAAATAATTTGGTACTCAACTCAAGCAAAACCAAATGTGTTAAATTCTCTTTGCCTAATGTCAAAAGTGTTCCTACTAATATAATTTTAAATAAGGAAACAATTCAACTAGTCGAATCAACCGTATTCTTAGGTGTAACTTTAGATTGTAAGCTTCAGTGGGGCGCCCAAATATCCTGTCTCGCAGTAAAACTTAGTTCTGCAGCGTTTGCAGTTAGAAAAGTTAGGGAATTCACAGATATAGATACTGCTAGACTAGTTTACTTTAGTTATTTTCACAGCGTAATGTCTTACGGAATAATGTTATGAGGTACAGCTGCTGATATACAGACTATTTTTATCATTCAAAAGAGGGCCATACGTGCTATTTATAAGTTAGGTGCTAGAGATTCTTTACGTGATAAATTTAAAGAAGTAGATATATTGACAGTTGCATCGCAATATATATATGCTAACTTAATGTACATTAAGAAAAACTTAATTCTATACCGCAAAAATAGTGATTTGCACAAAATGAACACAAGGAATAAGCATAAACTGGTGGGAACTAACTACCGTCTACATAAAGTTCAGAACTCATTTGCGGGGATTGGTATACGATTTTTCAACAAATTGCCTCTTGAAATATTGAATTTACCCATGCACAAATACAAACGGACAATTAGGAACTTTCTTTTACAAAGGGGTTATTACACTATCAAGGAATTTTTAAATGATAAGACACCGTGGGGATAGGCTTAGGCTTGTTTAACTCACGATTATTTTATTTACATGTTAAGTGGAGGTGCCTCGTGAACACATGATTTTTGCAGGATTTGGATATTTTTATGATTTGTTGAATGTAGTTTAACGTTATTTATCCCTGATCATATCATTGTTCACTTGTCACCTTCACAAAATTCTTTCTACATTTCCATTCCTTCACGCGTTCCACTAACTTATGTTAATAATAACGATCTGGAAAATGGAGGTAATTGGCGGTCATGGTCAGTATACCAATAGATTGTTTTTACTGCTGGTTCGTATACCGTTGTCGTCATGCTCACTTAAATGTCATTTCTTGTGGTGGCGTCGTGTGTCGGGTCATCCCTGTCCCTCTAATATGGCGAGAGGGATGATGGCTGGCACATGCGTCATACTCGTGAACGGGTGCTACTTGCGATGACTGGTCGATGACGGTCTTGCGGGCTGGTATTAGATTTTAATATTTAACTGCATCATTTCCATCATGGTTCTGATCACTTTCGAGGATTGCCTGCATTATTAGGTATATATAATGTAAGTGGATGCTCCTGTTTCACCATGTCTATTCTGAGGAGGCTAACCAAAACTATTATGCTTGAGTATTATTATGTACAGTAAATATATACAAGTGATATAGAAGGTGTAACAGTTGCAGCACCTTACAAAATGTAAATTGTGTATTATGCAAAACCTGGCGATGAAAAAGAGTGACCGTGAGTTTTATTGCCCGTTCTTTCTCATGGTTCTACCTATTGCTTTGCGAACGTGGCAGTAAATGTAAATGTAGAAGCATACAGTAATAATGTTTTAAATTTGAGTATAAGTAATTATTTTATAAATTTATTATTGTGACGATCATAAGCGTCACATTGTGACCCAAATGAATAAAGGAGTTTGAATTTGAATTTATACAAATTCATTTGCTTAAACCAAACTAAAATCTAGACCTGCTTTTTTCCGCCTCCTTCCTTTCTTTCCCTACTAAAAGGTATATCTATGTATATTAATAATTTCGTCAAGGGGTACGTATGTACGGTAGACTCCATCGAAATCTTACTTGAATAATAAAACATTAAAAAGTAAAGATTTCTAGTCGACAACATATATCCGCAAAATTAGCACTGTCGAATATTTTGTTAAATTTTAATGGTTCTGACTTCTGACAGACAAATCGCAGTCGCCATATTGACCACTCTGGCTCTAGCGAAACGTCACTGACACCAGATAACGTGTTGAGTATTATCTACCTACCTGTGTAATATGAGTCACATTTCACCCGAGCGAAGCTGGGTTTTCGTCTAACTGTATCTTATTATCTTAGTCTTAGCTGTTTACTGTAAGCATATGTTTACTAATATTTGTGTTGTCCCGGTGTCCGATCATTTGACAAAAAACAAATGAAAAATTTTCATTTGATAAATAACGTTTGACAAAATTTTACTTGATAAATTTATTATTTTACAAACCATTGTTTAATAAACTACTCATTACACAATATATTTACTTTAAAAAACTTATTATGCTAAAACATTAATTTACAAATTGATTATTTTTTTTAAAATGTTTTTTGGCAAAACAACGTAAAGCATAAATAACATTTGACAAAATGCCTTGCTTGGTAAATATTTAGTAACCAAAATCTACGTTAAAACAACAATCTTTGTGTAGGGTCAACTAAAACAATGGCTGGTTAGGTTAGGTTAGAACTGCGACCACAACGCACGAACCGAGCGAGCGAAGCGAACGTGCCGCGGCAGCGGCCGGCGAGTGCCAGAACCGAATTCTACTTATTTCGCTTAATTCAGGCAGTGTGTATTTTTTTAAAAGACTTAAGTTTCTTTGGAATTAGTATTAATACAAAATTATTACTTGCCTATAAATAATCTGTCCAAGATGAAAATTGCAACCATGCAATGAAATATTTTCAACTTCTAACTTTTTGTACAATCACCAATTTGGCAAACGAATTATTTAGTCAAATGATTATTTTTAAAATAATTATTTAACATTTTAATTATTTTCCAAGTAAAACATTTGCGAAACCTGTATTATGTCAAATGATTGTTTTTAAAGTAATATGTTTGCGAAATGAAAGTTTGTCAAATGATTAGTTTTTCAAACGTTGTTTGTAAAATGATCTTTTGTCATACGTTTTTTGTCAAACGATAGTAAACCGTGTTGTCCCTTTTCAGATACTTGGGCCTTCCAAAGATATACCATAGCTAGTAGTACCGGTCAATAGTCATGTTTTTTACATTTTTTTAGTAATTTATTTTGATCTCTTGTTCCACCTGGACATTGGCAAAATCATCGGTGAACGATGGACCCTTAGATTATATAACTATTCCATATTCATAGGATGGACCTATTTTAGTCAAAGTTGAATTTGAAAAAAAGGGTATACCGCCGTTTGACCGAATTTTATTTGCCCTAATATCATTTCCTATAATAGTCAACAGCCATAATGTTATATGACGTAATATTCATTTGCCCTACTCTTATTTATATACATATTAGCTATATTAGTCACGTGCTAGAAGCTTTGTTTCCCATAAAGTCACTTACCATAATATTTGTCATAATCATTGTAAGCCCTAATTATCACATGCTGTACTTATCACATGCCCTTATTATCACATGTCATAATTATCATATGCCATAACATCATTTGCCATCGACATTGGGTGTGCAACGGTTGTTATATCAGGAGAAACTGGATTCACTAGATGACTAGACTAATAATGATTTATTTGATTTCGAGTGCCCAGAGTTAGGTCCGACTGTAATTCCAATAACTAAATAGGTTATGTTAGGTTCTCTTTGTGTGAAGAATGTGGACGGTTGACCTAATCAACTAACGGCCATTTTCAATATTCGATCCATATATGGATTTTGAGATTCGAGATTCGTGTTTGACATATTTTGTATGGAGCTTATGTCAAAAACGAATCTAAAAATCTATAGATCTATCTGTAAATCGAATATTGAATTCCGTAGTAAGCTTCACAAAATGCAGAGAGACCATAATATAAACAACAGTATGGAATCAATATTCTATGTATAATATGTATGTATTTACAAAAATATATATATATATATATATATATATATGTATATGTATGTTTATCCATTATCTAGTACCCATAGTACAAGCTCTGCTTAGTTTGGGACTAGATGGTGTTGTGTGAATGTGGTAGAATATTATTATTATTATGTTCTTTATTTATCACTAATATCATGGTTTCATTAATATTTTTAAATTACATTACATAAAAAAGAAAATTTCATTTGAAAATATAAATGGGACCACGGAGACCCACCAGTGTCGGGTATAGGGACCAAGCCACCGGTGGTTAGGGCCTCAGAGACAGGAACTTTCTCACGATGCGCGCCGTGTCGAGAAGAACTGCCTTCTGAATCAAGGACTTGATCCAGCTGCCTAGTGCGAGCCTCTTTAGATGTTGGTCGAGGCTCTTGGCGATTAGTCCATTGACCGACACGACTATCGGCACAATGATCGCCGAATCCACATCCCACATGTCAACAATCTCGTGAGCTAAGTCCAAATATTTGATCTCTTTCTCTTTTTCTGCTCTCACGAGATTGCCATCATGCGGTATGGTGATATCGACTATCATTGCGAGTCGCTCTGCTCGGTCTATCACTACAATATCAGGCTTATTGGCTACAATAGTCCTGTCTGTAATGATAGACCGATCCCAGTACAACAATGCACGACCATTCTCGAGAACTGGGTCGCGCACATATCTGTAATACGGTACCTCTGAACCAACAATATTATATTTAAGGGCTAGTTGCTGATGGATTATCCTGGCCACTTGGTTGTGTCTGTGCAAATACTGACCGTTGGCAAGACTAGAACAACCGGACACTATATGCTTGAGGGATTCCCCGGGTTGGTGACACGCCCGACATATGTCAACCGTCCCATCCTTCAGAATATACTTCCGGTAATTGTTTGTCATGACAACTTCGTCCATAATTGCAAAGACAAAACCTTCGGTTTCTCCGAAGAGATCACCGAATCGTAGCCAGGAAACAGAAGCTTTTAAGTTTACATCTGGTCCATGTAAGGCTCTGTAAAATCGTCCATGCAGCTCCTTGCCCCTCCATACTTCCCGTCGGTCCTCACTACTAAGTACTGCAGGTTTGTGCCAGTTCTCTTTAGCCAGAGCGAGCGGGGTAAGTCCGGTATCAATTGCGGCTACATCGCGAAGCACATCAACACTCATCTGCAGAAAAAATTCTCGGAGGTTGCACAGCTCGCGGTTATGGAGGGTCTTTGCACATAAAAGGCCTCGACCCCCACATTTCCGCGGGATGTACAGCCTCATCACTGACGAGCGTGGATGATGCATCCGAGATGCAGTCAGCATTGAACGGACTTTTCTATCCAGGGCATCTAGTTCAGTCTGGGTCCACCTGAGTATGCCGAAGGATTACATTAAGACTGGCATGGCCCACCCGTTGCAGGCCCGCACCTTGTTGCCACCTGATAAAAGACTGTTAAGTACTTTTTTCAGGCGACCAAAGAAATTAGCCCGCAACGTCTGTTTCATGTCAGTCTCAGAAATATTCAAAGACTGCGCCATACCCAGGTATTTGTAAGTTTTGGTCAGGGAGAGGGATCTAAGTTGTATGGAATCTGAGAGTTGTATCCCTGCAGATTCCATAATCCTGCCTCTCTTCAAATGCATGACCGCACATTTATCCACACCAAATTCCATCCTGATAGAATTACTAAAGGTTTCGGTTACCTTAAGTAACCCAGTCAGTTGGATATTGTTGGGGGCAAATAATTCCAGGTCATCCATGAAAAGGAAGTGAGATGTAACATGACCTCCTCTCCTTAACCGATAGCCTAGCCCTGAAGCCTCTAACAAGGTACTTAGGGGGTTCAGGGCAAGGCAAAACCACAAAGGACTCAGACTGTCGCCCTGGAATATACCTCGCTCGATCCTTATTGGAGCCCCGCAACCCAAGATCGATCGACACCCTGGATAGCGCAATACGGTCCTCCAATGCCCCATACACGCCCTTAAGAAGGTGCATAGAGTTGTATCTACTTTGTACAACTCTAGCACCCTCAAAAGCCACGCATGAGGCACGGAGTTGTACGCCTTTTTGTAATCTATCCAGCATTTCGATAGATTCTTTCGGTTACGGTGCACTTGTTGGCTAATGGCCATGTCAATCAGTAGGAGCTCTTTAGTACCACGAGCCCCACTCTTACATCCATTTTGAGAAACAGATAAAATTGAATTATCAAATATATGTTTAGATAATTTCATTCTCAAAATGGATGTAAGAAGTTTATATAATGTTGGTAAGTATGTAATTGGCCTATAATTCTTGGGGTCCGTGGTACTACCAGACTTATAAAGCAGGTGGGTAACACCGGATGTTAAAAAATCAGGCAGCGACCCTGATTCCATTGACGATTGAAATTGAGATGCTAAGCAAGCATGCGAACTTCGGAGCCATTTGAGCCAAAAATTGTGCAGCCCGTCCGGTCCCGCTGGCTACGTCTTCGATTGTTATATTTATAGGCTCCATTATTGGAATTCGTTCACATGCTCGCTCAACATCCCCAATCCAATCAGCCATGTGGAGGGTCCACATGGCTGACGGGCGTCGACCAAATGATGCGCCAAAATGTAACAGTAGCATCATCATTCGGTCGACACCCATCGCCATTACTGGTCGAGGAATCAGGGTGCTCCCATCCCCTATACACCCGCTTTTCGTCTCTTTGGAATGTGCGATTAAGGCAATATCGATCCACTCTTTTTTTATATCGCCTAATACGGTTTGCCCATGCACAAATTTTTTGTTTCAGAAAGTCGATGCGCACCGTAACTCGAGATAAATAATCTTGGGAACTGATACCAGTTCCCACGAAGGCCCAAGTCACAAAGCGCATCACTCTCGGTCGCGTATTACCGGCCCTAAAAGAACACAGCTTGCCAATGAGTGCCCTAGTCTCAGCGATACGACTCTCAATCCTGCGCTGCCAAGCTGGCATTGCAGCGGCCCCTTCGAGTAGTAGTATTATCTACAGGAAATTTAACTCCCGCTACTCGACATGCCGCTGCAGCCGCACAATACAGGATTGACTGTGTATCGCTGAGATTTTCACTATTCTCAAAATAAATTGACAATAGTGAATCCAGGGCACCCACTAGCGCTATGTTTTTGTTATGCATGGGCAACCGAGGCAAAAGAGGCCGAATATTTGGATTCATGGATCGGTATTCATCAATAGCACATTCCAAAGCGCTCCTTAACCGATCATTGTACTGGGTACTTACATGAGAAGTCTCGTCATCTATCTCTTCAATGGCGACATCAACCTGTTGCAGTTGTGCAACCGCCGTCCGAGTTCGCGATGGAGAAGTGATAGCTGGCTCAAGCGCCTGAAACAAAGGCAGCATACGATCACGGTACGCACTGAGATTAGTTCCTCCCTCTGTGGCCACAAAATATGCCCGCATGACATTTTCATTAATTGAACTCGTCCATCTCATGCAGTGCACATCACCACCGGTAGCGGGGGCCCTGTTCGAAACCGGTGGGTCTCGGGGTCCCAAGCGTGTCGGTGGCCGGCCTCTCCCTCGCCGACGTACAGGTGGTGGCGACGTCGGTGGAGAGAAATACTCGTCGCTCGACGAGCTCGACGCCTCAACACTCACCGACGACGCTGGTGCGGGGACTGGCGGCTACGAGGCGGAGCTGAACGACGAGTCCGGGGGTGTTATACGTGCTACTGCGGCTGCCTTGGCTCTAGTCAACATAATTCTCTTCTTATTTTATCTTCTTTGAATATTATTTCATATTTTGTTGATTTTATTTTGACAGTTGTCATCTTTGTGTTGTGTATATTTTCTATAGTTTGTATATAATTTCTTTCCGTAAAATTGATTCTTATTTGCATAAAATAGATTATTGTTGTAGTTATTAAATATAATATATAATACACAGGATTATGCAAGTAATATTAAAATTTAATTATAAATATTCCAGAAAAAAAATACATGTTGACTTTTTGCTGTGTTGCCAGGTTAAAATGAATTATTATTATTATAATTTATTTTCTTTATAACGAATTTAAAACGTAATTGCGCTTAAGTAAACTATTCTATATAGTTTGTTTCATACATTATTATTGTCATGTCATGTTACGGCTAGTTATGGAAAATGTCATAAATAGGTTTCAAAATTTCAAATGTGCTTCAACTCAGGAGGTCAACATTTAATAGACATCATTATTAAATCATACATATTTAAATAACAAATTCTAGTTTTCTAATTTAGAAATGAAGTTGAAGCTGAACCAAGTAGGGTCATTACTTTTGCTCCACCCGTTACTACCATGAATCATACCTACTTAATTTTTTAACCAAAAACAGATACGCAAGTTTGTGCAGCCTGCACCTGCAGTGTGTTAATGGAGCACAGAGATGACTATAAGTCGTAGAACAGTAGGTTTGCCTATCAAGAACTGACTACTACACGGTTGACCTAATCAACTATATGCGTCACAAAATGCAGAGAAAGCGTAATATAAACAACAGTTTAGAATCAATAATTTATTTTCTTTAAAACGAACTTAAAACATAATTGGGCTTAAGTAAACTATTTCATATGGTTTGTTTCATACATTATTTTTGTCATTTGTTTAGTTACTTTACTTAAGTCCTTTTCACCCCAGCCCCATAGGTTAGTGGGACTGGTACCATCGCCTGTCCTTTGAGATCTTTGTTTGATCAAGTCCTCAGACACAGTCTTAAGGTCATAAGCCCATCCGACCGCAGCGAAAAAGTCAATAAACTTCGTCGTTAAATTTAAGTAATTGTTTCCCAATTCAGCAGTTCTGTAATCCCATGGAAAAACGTGATGGTAGTTGTGAAAGCCTTCACCGAAAGTTGCCAGCGAAACAGCGTGATTTTGTGCTGGTAAGATATCCTTATCGTAAGGTTTATTGCCCCAGATGTGAGCGACGCTGTTGACCATGAATGTCACATTGAGATTCAAGATGTATCGAAGCATCGTGAGGTGCCAAGCATTCCACCAGCTCTCGCCCCAGAAGTAGACTGGGATGAATGTCGGTAGTCCAAAGCAGAAGACACCAAACAAAGGTATTGCATACCTGCAATAGAAGAACATGCTATTTAGTTGTGGTTTGTTGTGTTATTTGTTTAATATTTGGCACTGAATACTTCTATGGCGATATAATGATATTAAAAATAGAAGATTATAATTAGCTAAATGATTTCATTAAACAAGGTGCATGACAAACATAAGCATCAAAACACTATAAAGGGACTGGATATTTATAGTTCACCTAAAGCAGCTTACAGCATACTATAGTTCATTAAATCAGAATAAGTTATAACCGACAAAATCACTAACTTATATTTTAGGTAAATACTTAACAACTAAAAATAATTTAAATGAAAATACGAAATGGAACACAGAAAGGCGTTTTCGTACTCATAATCAATAGTAGTTTCAAAATAGTATTCCTAAATCAAATAAAATAGACGATGAAAATTATGTCTCGAAGACCATTATACCTAATAGTGACATCTTATACTTACTTTTTCTGAAACCGCAACACAGGGTTTGCGTGAATATCAGACATGTCAATTAGCTTGCTTTGTTTCTTCACTTCGGGGTGTTGCCTTACAAGAAGCCATCCAACATGAGAATAGAAGAAACCTCGACTGGCGTTATGCGGATCTGCATCAGTGTCACTGTACTTGTGATGCAGTCGATGTTTTCTTACCCAGTCCATCACCGTGTTTTGGAAAGCAATGGAATTCATAAGCATAAGAATTATTTGAAGTGGCATCTTTGCCTTATATGTCTTGTGCGACCATAATCTGTGAGCGCCAGCTGTGACGCCTATTACTGCTAGCCCATAGAGAAGAAATCCTGTAAGGAAATAATCTGAGTGAATATTGTAATATCCAGCGAATAAGCCATACAGTCTGTACTATTGTCAAAGAACTCAAATTGATACATAGAAGCTCAATTCGAATATGTGCTCTGAATACAAACTTTTTGCGACCCAAATTGCCAACACAACAAGTGTTCTTACACTGCTAGTTACACTGGGGGAACGACTGCCACGCCTGCATACACACATGCATAGGTACACGTTAAGCCTGTATCGTTCTTATGGTGTCGGGAATAAGGATTAGAATCGTACTGCAACTCGTACTGCAACTGTTTAGCTTGACTTGGCGCTGTGTGTCCATACAAAATGACAGCAAGAAAGTTTGTCAAAATATTTATTCTTGCGCTGCAGTTGCAAAAACTTTGCAAAATATATGATAATTAAGACCAAATCAAATTCGATTTATGCATATATTCTTCTTCTTCTCTGTCGTTTCGCTCTTGGCAGAGCGGTAGTGGTCACGTTGAGGACATTGGTGATAGAGGCGGACAGAGCTTTTTTTACGATCTCCCGCCATCTCTCTCTGTTAGCAGACTGTCTGGCGCAGTCTGACACGCAGTTACCCACAGTGGATTTCACCTGATCGGTCCAGCGCATAGGTGATCGGCCGCGCGATCTAGTTCCCTCTACTTTTCCTTGTACGACTAGCCGCTCTATTGAGTTGTTATCGCGTCTAGAGATATGGCCAAAGTACCGTAGTATGCGCGTCTGTCTTCTAAATCGCAAGTCGCAAACTGCGTAACTTCTGGCTAATTGTCATTGACACGATCTACGATCATAATCTTGGTCTTGGATCGGTTAATCTTCAATACAAACGTTAGACTTACGCGCTCCATTTTCTGAAGTAATGCCTGCATGAGGGCCGCGTTACTAGCAAATAAGGTGGTGTCATCTGCGTATCGCAAGTTCGAAATCTTGTATCCACCAATCACAACACCATCGGTCCAGTCTCAAGAGTGATTCGCATTATAAGCTCTGTGTAGATGTTGAAGAGCAAAGGTGAAATTATGCATCCTTGTCGCACACCTGCCCTTGGGTGAAAAGTATCTGAGAAGAGGTCATCTGTCCGCACCGATGCTGTGTTCCCCCTTCGTAGAGTCCCCTGAGCAAGTGTACGAGGTGTTGTGGTGTACCCATGTCCAGTAGTATTTTCCACAGTGTTGGCCATTTTACCGAGTCAAACGCTTTGGAACAATCAACAGAGCAAATGTATGTTGGTTTGTTAAATTCTCGAGCTTTTTCGATAATCTGACGAACAACTAGAAGGCTCAGTCGTTGCCCATCGCTCCTGAGGATGCCTCGTGCAGAGGCGAAACACGTGTCGAAGAATAGTCGGCGCATACAGCGGGATACTGCAAGTCAGGTATCTTCCTGGAACCCATACCATTCCTATATCCCTTATCCTTTTAGAGGAGTTCGGTATTGTCAACCTTTTTCTATTGCAATAGTTGGGGTGGTCAATCCGAGGGTGCGTGGTGGGTTCCTCTTTCCTTCCATTAAATTAGAATTTGTTCACGGGTCCCCTTGCCTTTTACAAAACCGGCTTGTTCTGGCGCAATTTCTCTAGACAAATATGCCTTCAGTCGCTCGTTGATAACGTGTAGCATAATTTTACTCGCATGTCTGCCATGCCATATTTTGTTGCAAATGGTGCAGAAAGTATGAACGCCATGTTCTCCCATTGCTCGTATAGTTTCGATTGGAATTTTATCTTTCCCTGTGGCTTTCCCATTCTTAAGGTGTTGGATGGCGGCTCTTACTTCTGATTCAAGAATATCTGGCTCCAGCATATCACTCGTGGGCTCCGTGGATGCAAAATTATGCAACTGAAGATCTTCAAACAAGGACTGTCAGTAGTTTCTCCAGACTTTCGAGTTCAGTGACTATCTGGCCATTGGGATCTTCAATAGCCCAGGTTTTAGACGGCAGTTCTTGTAATGTTTAAGTCTCTTGATTCGTACCTGTCTGCATGCGTCTCGACTTGTTTACAAATACTGCGCAGATAGTCATTATGATGTTGTCTGCATCTTAGTTGTATCTTTGCCGACATTTTATTAAGTTCTTTAATATCAGCTCCCGCTGATTTCATCTTCTGGCGTTTTTCGACGAGTTTGAAGGTGTCATCAGTCATCCAATGTTGTTTCTTGTGGGTTTTAATTGGTGGTGTTACTTCCGTGACTGCCGAAACAATGAACTATTTAGCGCGGTCCCATAGTGCATCGGATGTTTCATTAGCCAGATCCACTTCTGACCATTGTGACCAGTTGTTTCACAATCGAGCTAAATCTCAAAGCATCTGTCACTTCGAGTTTCTTCATTTTCTTGATGAGTCTTGCTGCTGTTAGTTTGAGCTTTAGCTTCGAGATCAAAAGCTGGTGGTCGGATCCACAAGAGGCCTCAGGTAGTGTATGGGCATTTTTTATGGATGATCTCCATCGTGATCGTATCATGATGTAGTCGATCTGGTTTCGAGATTCCGATATCCATCAGGCGATATCCACGTGTACAACCTTCGAGGGTGGTGTTGGAAAAGGCTATTCGCAATTAGTAGGTCATTTTCTGAGGCGATTTGTAATAAGCGTTCACCGCGTTCATTTCGTTTTTCGAGCCCAAATTTTCCGCTGCATTTGCTTAGCTGATCAGCGTTTTCTCCGATCTTAGCATTCAAGTCCCCTAGAATGACTAATATTTCTCTATTGGGTTGTAACGTAATACTACACGTATTGCGTTATAATATCTCGCAGGCGCTTAACGCCAGCTTAGCCAGACATCGTTCGCAATATTACCAAATATGGTCATATTCACTAGCCAAAGGCAGTTGTGAGTCATAGGCTACATCTATATAAGATGGGTGCGCGTTGTAGAATGGTCACTTTCCCTAGACATCGGAACGCTGCCGCTACACCTCGCGATTATTCTACATTCTACTTCCTATCTACTGTCCCGCTGGGGGTAAGCATATTCTAGTTGTCTGTGTGCCTATATGTTCTGTCTGTAGTATCTGTGTCTCCTAAGCATAACAGCCGATCTAGGGACCGCCTGTTCCTGACCGGTTGTTGTGTATTCTCTATGCTGTTTCCAGTTCACCCTACGGGCTACGTTCTTCCTACGGGCTACGTTCACCCTACGAGCTCACTGCACCTGACGTTCTTCCTACGGGCTGACGTTCTTCCTACGGGCTACAAGCCACGAGCTGCTGGCGCCGTGCCGCTACTAGCCAGCTGCCACCCAAGCCTCCGTTCCTGCCTACGAGCTCCTACAGCCAGGCCACGGACGCCTGAGCCTGACCGCTCGACCCACATCGGCTGCACCGCCTGAGACCCGCTCAGCCTGAACATCGACCACAGAGCTGCCTGCGCAGCGCACCTTGGCCAGCTCATCGGCGACCCTTCGAGCAGCTACCCTGCGAGCGTCGGAGAGCAGCAGGAGTCTACACTCCAGCCAGCTCAGGCCAGTGCTTACCTAGTTCGGTCATACTGTATGTAAGCGGTAGTGAGACATAATAAAGAACCTGTTCAGTCTAGCAGTGTTTCTCTCGAACCCCGACATCCTACCTGAGACCCTCCGTCTCAGGGTATTTTCGCTATTGTTGATTCTAATTCGGAGTAAAAATTCTCAATGGTCTCATCGCTTGCGGTAGAGGTAGGGACGTATACCTGAACGATGTTGAGGTTCATCGGTGATGCTTTTATCTTGATGCTGATAATTCGATCGCTTACCGGCTCATACCCCATTACGCAATTTCTCTGATCTATCAGTATTAGAAATACCACACCGTTGCTTCTGTTGATATCATTGCCAGAAAAGTAAATTACGTGATGGTCTGTCAATAAATGTCCGCTGCCCTTCCAGTGTGCTTCGCTTAAACCACAGATATTCACACCAACTCTATCCACTTCCCGTTCCAACATGGTAAGTTTCCCTAGGTGATTTAAGCCGCGGACATTCCAAGTTCCTATCGTCTGGAGGCGTCGCAGTTTGATTTAATTTCCAGTAGTAGAGTTTCCATGGGAGGCCTGGTCTCCTACCTCGCCATGGCCGGTAGCCAACTTCACACTGCGCGTCCCGGACACAGCGCAGCGCCGGTCGCTAATCGGTTCGCAGGGCGATCGTCTCTCATTTCTTTGTGCTCTCATGTGACTTTCTTGGGAAAGTAGCCGCAGTGGTTTCCCCTTGCCTTCTGCGCCAAGCATTTTAGAGATTATTTAGATCCCTAGGTCGCTGTAGCCTCTTCCACCCGGTTGCCCGGTTGGGTGTATGGTTTTACCGCCATTGCTCGGTCGCCAGAGCCTCGTCCGTTATCTAGCAGGGGGCACCGCGACAGCCCGGGAGCTGCCGCAACTAGCTATTCATACGAATCACCAGTGCGAGCAGGTGAGGATGAAACTTGGGGCCGGAAAGATGTTAGGTCTGTTCTCTCCCTTACTCCCCTTGATGCATATACAAGTGAATTTAAAATTGAAATGCAATTCAAAGTACGACAGTCGAGTTTTGTTTAAAATAATAACTATTTAATTGTTATTTACTTAATTGTGGTTACATAATCAAATATAAATGGTTAATACAATTGGTTGTAGGTTAACTATGGGTCATTCTAATTAAACAGGCAATAAGAATAGCCATATGTAATATAAAAAGACACACTTAAACCTATGTATCAATGTTGCATGATCTCCTATTGTATGTTAATAAATGAATTCATAAAATATATTTAAATATAAATGAGTATTTGTTAAAAAGACGCAAAAACGACTGTACGAATTTGCATGAAACTTAACAATTACACATAGCTCTTACATAGTAGAATGTAGAAGAGCACATAGGCTTCCGGTCACGATAGGCAATTGAATGAGTCTTTGTAAAGTCCTAGACGGTATTCCTAATGCGGTAATTGAAATAAAAAATTACAATATTTCTAAAAATAAATGGTGCTGACAGATCAAAAAAAAAAAACGTAAAATCCACAGCTCTTTTTAGGGTTCCGTACCTAAAAGGTAAAAAACGGAACCCTATTACTAAGCCTCCGTCGTCTGTCTGTCTGTCTGTCTGTCTGTCTGTCTGTCTGTCTGTCTGTCTGTCACCAGGCTGTATCTCATAAACCATGATAGCTAGATAGCTGAAATTTTCACAAATTATGTATTTCGGTTGCCGCTATAACAACAAATACTAAAAATAAAAAAAAATAAAAAATTAAGGGGGGGTCCCATACAAATAACGTGTTTTTTTTCGTATATTTTGCTCAAAATTACTAACTGTTACAGGTAGACGCTTTAAATTTTTACAGAATATGTAGTTGTATATAACCTTTCAAAATAAATAATTAAATTTAAAAAAAGTAAATAATAAAGGGGGGCTCCCATACAACAAACGTAATTTTTAAGCAATTTGTTACTCGATCTTAATAAACAGGTAGAAACTTATAAAGTATTTAAGTATACATACAACGAACGTGATTTTCTTTTATAGATGATGGTACGGAACCCTTTGCGCGCGAGTCCGACTCGCACTTGCCCAATTTTTTACAATGTCTTATTAAAATAAATGTGACATATGCTGGGGTAAACATGTCACATACGTAGAGCTTAGTATCATCCTTACTTTAAGCGTAGAGCAATAAAAACTAGCCTGTACCTACCTACGACATAACTCTTTATTAACCCGCCGGTACTCGCGTCGCATTTTGAGTCATGGACAGACGCGCAAGGGTCGAAAATAATTGCGGAATTATTTGTAAATTTACTAGAAAGAGGATATTGAAACAAACTGAAAAATACCAACCGTTTATTAGTCAGACAAAAATGGAACATAAATTACAGGATTTAGGAGATCACTGCATTTTTTTTTCTTTTTATCTTTTATAAACGAGAAAATTACTTAAACTTTTTTTATTTAATCGAGAAACGTTTAAATTGTTTTTCATTATCAAATATGATCAACTATCTTATATCTTTTAATAAGCAACAAGACTACTTGTCGATTTCTTTCTTTTTTGTCATCTTACACACATAGGCTTAGATTTTATAATAATTATTATCATAGGTATTTTTTGTTGCTATAGAGCAACAATAAATTGGTACCTTCTGTGTTTTTGTTTCTGATTTTATATTTAGATTAGATTTTACTTCACCCGTGTTGAATGTTGTTGTTTAAAAATCTGGGGGCACAGCAATGCCCCCGCCAAGTCGAGCGCCAAGCGGCACGGGCGGTACAATCCTTTTCTCGAAGCAGTTCAGCCTATTTTCAACCCCTCTATTACTTCGTTGTGGATAAAACTAGAAGCCTGAATCTAGTAAACCATACTCGTATCAATATAAAAAGCATGACCTGGCAATCACACCAAAAATCTAATTTATATACTTAGATGTATTACTTGTGAGTTATATTGTTTTCATGCGATGGCCGAGCAAATCTATTTATTTAAAACGTTAAAGATTTTTAATATTGTATGTTGATAGGTTAGGTAATTACGTAACAACTTAAGACAGAAAGTCCCTTTATTAGGGACTGAATAAATTAATGGCAAGGTCCGAAGTACCCGAAACCGGCGAGCATGTATGAAAAGAGTAATGAGTGTAGAGGAAGCGCGTGAGGTTTGTAAAGATAGAAGCAAGTGGCGTTCTGTTGTCTCTGCCTACCCCGACGGGAAAAAGGCGTGAGTATGTATGTATGAATAAATTAATAACCGACTTGGTATTGGATCGGATTGGATCATACAAATTTTTGCGGCAGAAGAACTGAGTTGCGTGACGTGGGTTATTTGACAAGTATTGTTTTTTTATGGGATATACCTTTATATTATACCTTAACGATTAACTTATTTGAAAGAGCGCTTCAAGTTCCTAAGTGACTCTCATTCAAGATCGGGTCTTAGGTCATCGGTAAATTTGAGATTGGAAATTCCAATGCATTCCACTACTTTTTACGATAAATCCTTTACTGTTCAAGCGGCACGGTTGTGGAATGCATTGCCTGTTTCCATCAAACTGGCTCAAAATATTACATCCTTTAAAAATTTAGTTAAAAACCACTACTTATCTCTTTAACTTTCCATAACATTGTCAAACTCACACTTTCTTTTTCTCCCTTTTTTACTATTGTCTACTCCCATTACTTAATTCATTATATTATTGTATGTAGGTATGTATTTATATTATAGTATATTTATTAGTTTATTTGTATAGTATAATGTGTATTCGTATTTTGTATCATTCGTATCCTACTACGCCAAAACTGCCCTATATCTGGCTCCTTACTTCTCTTTTTCCATAAGGGTTGCCTGTAAGAGATTGCTTTTTAGCGATAAGGCCGCCGTTTGTGCAACATATATTTATCTATTGTCATTTCTGTGTTAAATTCATTTGGTGTACAATAAGATTATTATTATCTCTTTATTATTCAGTATTCACATAATCGAATTTTACATAATTAAACCTTAAATATATCAATAAATTTAACTATATAAAATGGGACCACGGAAACCCACCGGTGTCGGGTACAGGGACCAAGCCACCGGTGGTTAGGGCCTCAGAGAAAGGAACTTCCTCACAATGCGTGCCGTATCGAGAAGAACCGCCTTCTGAATCAAGGCCTTGATCCAGCTGCCCAGTGCGAGCCTCTTAAGATGTTGAGGCTCTTAGCGATCAATCCATTCACTGAAACGACAATCGGAACAATGATTGCTGAATCTACATCCCACATGTCGACAATCTCGTGAGCTAGATCTAAATATTTAATCTTTTTATCATTTTCCGCCTTCACGAGATTAGCGTCATGAGGTATGGTGATATCAACAATCATTGCGAGACGCTCTGCTCGGTCTATCACTACAATATCAGGCTTATTGGCTACAATAGTCCTGTCTGTAATGATAGACCGATCCCAATACAACAGTGCACGACCATTTTCGAGAACTGGGTCGGGCACATATCTGTAGTACGGTACCTCAGAACCAATGAGTTTATATTTAATGGCTAGTTGCTGATGGACAATCCTAGCCACTTGGTTATGTCTGTGCAAATACTGACCATTGGCAAGACTCGAACAACCGGACACAATATGCCTGAGAGATTCCCCGGGCTGGTGACACGCCCGACATATGTCAACAGTACCGTCCCTCAGGATATACTTGCGGTAGTTATTTGTCATGACAACTTCATCCATAATTGCACAGACAAAACCTTCGGTTTCTCCGAAAAGATCACCGAAGCGCAGCCAGGAAACGGATGCCTTAAAATCTATATCAGACCCGTGTAAGGCCTTATAGAAGCGTCCATGTAGCTCCTTGCCCTTCCATACTTCTCTCCGGTCCTCGATGCTAAGTACTGCAGGTTTGTGCCAGTTCTCTTTAGCCAGAGCGAGCGGGGTAAGTCCAGTATCCACTGCAACCACATCTCGATGCATATCCACACTCATTTGCAGAAAATATTCTCTGAGGTTATACAGCTCGCGGTTATGAAGGGTCTTAAGACATAAAAATCCTCGACCACCACATTTCCGCGGGATGTATAGACTCATTACCGACGAGCGTGGATGATGCATCCGAGATGCAGTCAGCATTGAACGGACTTTTCTGTCCAGGGCGTCAAGTTCAGTCTGAGTCCACCTGAGTATGCCGAAGGAATACATAAGGACTGGCATGGCCCATCCGTTGCAGGCTCGCACCTTGTTACCACCTGATAAAAGACTATTTAGTACTTTTTTCAAGCGGCCAAAGAAACGAGCCTGCAGCGACTGCTTCATGTCAGCTTCAGAGATATTCAAAGACTGCGACATACCCAGGTATTTGTAAGTTTCCGTTAGAGAGAGGGACCGAAGTTGTATGGAATCTGAGAGTTGTATCCCTGCAGATTCCATAATCTCACCTTTCTTCACATGCATGACCGCACATTTGTCCACACCAAATTCCATCCTGATAGAATTACTAAAGGTTTCAGTTACCTTAAGTAATGCAGTCAGTTGGAGATTGTTGAGGGCAAACAATTTCAGGTCATCCATGAAAAGGAGGTGAGATATAACATGGCCACCTCTCCTTAACCGATAGCCTAGCCCTGAACCCTCCAACAAAGTACTTAGAGGGTTCAGTGCTAGGCAAAACCACAAAGGGCTCAGACTGTCGCCCTGGAATATACCTCGCTCGATCTTTATTGGAACACCGCAATCCAAACTCGATCGACATCCTGGATAGCGCAATACGGTCCTCCATTGCCCCATACATGACCTTAAGAAGGTGCATAGAGTTATATCTACTTTATAAAACTCCAGCACCCTCAAAAGCCAGGTATGTGGCACGGAGTCGTAAGCCTTTCTGTAATCTATCCAGCATGTCGATAGATTTTTTCGATTACGGCGTACCTGTTGGCTAATGGCCATGTCAATCAGAAGGAGTTCTTTAGTACCACGCGCCCTACTCCTACATCCATTTTGAGAAACTGATAAAATTGAATTATCAAATATATGTTTTGATAATTTTATTCTCAAAATGGATGTAAGAAGTTTATAAATTGTTGGCAGACAAGTAATCGGTCTATAATTCTTGGGGTCCGTGGTACCACCAGATTTATAGAGCAGGTGAGTGTGGCCGGATGTTAAAAAGTCTGGTAGCAAACCCGATTCCAATGATGATTGGAACTGAGACGCTAAGCAAGCATGTGAACTACGGAACCATTTAAGCCAAAAATTGTGCAGTCCGTCCGGTCCTGCTGCTTTCCAGTTTTGTAATGGACGGACTGCACTGGCTATATCGTCTTGTGTTATAAATATTGGTTCCATAGTTGGGATTCGTTCACATACTCGCTCAACATCCCGGATCCAATCACCCTCCGCATGGACAGGCGTCGACCAAATGCTGCGCCAAAATGAATTAGTGGCATCATCATCCGGTCGACACCCATCACCTTCACCGGCCATAGAATCAGGTTGCTCCCATCCTCTGTACACCCACCTCTCGTCTCTTTGGAATGTGCGATTCAGGCAATATCGATCCACTCTTTTTTTATATCGCCTGATACGGTTTGCCCATGCATAAACTTTTTGCTTCAGAGAGTCGATGCGCTCTGTAACTCGTGCCTGATAATCCTGGGAACTGATACCAGTTCCCGCGAAGGCTCGAGTCACAAAGCGCATCACTCTCGGTCGCGTATTGCCCAGCCTGAAACAGGATAGCTTTCCAATGAGTGCCCTAGTCTCAGCGATACGACGCTCAATCCTGCACTGCCAAGCTGGCACAGTAGCGGTTCGTCGAGGAGCGGTATTATTTTCAGACAGATTAACTCCCGCTACCCGACATATAGCTACAGCCGCACAATACAGGATTGAATGTGTATCACCAAGATTTTCGCTATTATCAAAATAGTTTGATAATAACGAATCCAGGGCACTCATTAGCGCTATATTTCTCTTATGCATGGGCAAACGAGGCAAACGAGGCCGAACATTTGGGTCCATGGATCGGTATTCCCCAATAGCACATTCCAAAGCACTCCTTAACTGATCATTGCACTGGGTACTTACGTGAGAAGTCTCATCATCTACCTCTTCATCAGGGAGATTCAACTGTTGATATTGTGTATCTACTGTGCCAGTTTGCGATGAAGAAGTGATGGGGAGACTTCCCTGCACGTCAGAGCGTAGCCTCTCAAGCACGGTATCATCCAACAGCCGACACCGCTGGATGGCCCGCACTTGATCCGATAGCCGTTGCGTTGACACGTTGACAGCTGGTTCAAGCGCCTGAAACAAAGGCAGCATTCGATCACGGTACGCACTGAGATTGGTTCCACCCTCTGTGGCCACAAAATATGCCCGCATGACCTTCTCATTCATAGAAGTCGTCCATCGCATGCGGTGCACATTACCACCGGTAGCGGGGGCCCTGTTCGAGACCGGTGGGTCTCGGGGTGGCCGGCCTCTCCCTCGCCGGCGGACAGGTGGTGGCGACGTCGACGGAGAGAAATACTCGTCGTTCGATGAGCTCGACGCCTCAACACTCGTCGGCGATGCTGGTGCTGGTGCCGGCGGCTGTGAGGCGGAGCTGAACGACGAGTCCGGGGGTCTCAGGCGTGCAGCAGCTGCCTTAGCTCTCGTCAACATGATATCATTTCCTCATATTTATGTATTTGTTTACTATTGTTTACTTTCAGTTTATTTGATTTGTCTTTGACATTTGATGTCATCTTCAATAATATTTTTGTGATTTCTTTTCTTAATTTATTTAATGGTTGCTTGTACTAATTATATATTTATCCAATAAAAAAGTCTAGGCAAAAGGCATGTAGTCGAAAATATCAATATAAACACAAAAATATGATATAAATTGCAAATATAAAAATTCAAGGAAAACTGTATGTTGCTTTGTTGACGACTGTATGTTGCTTTATTATTATTATTATTATTTGTTTCTCGTTCTCGGGTATTATTCTAATTTGTTAGAACAATACCCGGCCCTTTGGCAGGCGTACACGGAGACATAGGTCCAACGCGCAGAGGGCCTTTGAGAGTTTTAATCTAGAATGTAATGGAACACCTACTGAGGCGCCTCCATCACCGCACTATTAAGTACAGTCACGGGTTAGCCGCAGCAGGTGAGGGCCTATTGCTACTTATATGGAAACTAATTACTCTGGGCTATTGGGATGGGTGTTTAATGGATAGGTTTAGATGAAATCTATGGATGAATGCCGGCGTCTGCCCTAAGTACTCTTATAGTACGTCGAAAAGGGGCAGACGGTGACTCGCCAGCTCACTAGATGGACCCTCTCTAAATAGCCGCCAAGGCAAACAAACTCTACCATAAAGACAACAAGAGGGCAACACCGGTGTGAGCGGCTAGGGGTGTAGAGCGGTGTGGCACCGGTTTCGCCATCGCGGGTCGTGACCCGGAACGGGTTCCCCCGTAATTACGCCCTTGAAAATGACACTTCCACCCCCAAGCAAATAGCTCTTGCGACTTCCCTCTGGCCGGCCAACCAAGGCAAGCCTGAGTTGAGAGTCTTGCGGGCGCTCTTGGGCATCAACTCCAACCAGCCAATAGAGGCAAGCCGGAGACGAGGCCCTGACCGGCTCTCTGAAGCATTGCAGTGTCGCCACACACATTCAGCTCGCCACAAAGCTGCCCTGCGGTTTGTAAGCTTTCTATTCATCTTGCAATACATTTTTTGTTTATATCACAAGATGAAGGTGATGTTTGAAAGCTGTTACTCTGCCCTCCGAGATTGCGTTAGTCTCATGATGAGATAACGGCTGCCCCAGAGGGTGTTTATTATTATTATTATTATTAACGATGTGTGGCAATTTTCATACAAAACTTTCAACTTCTATTTCAGCACCTTAGGGTTTGATACGGGTTTTGAAAACTGAGTGGTACCCTTAGGTTTGAATCCGATACTCACTGCACAGCAATCTGCTGGTATCTCCAATGGGCTATCGTTGCCTCTCAAATATTGTTTCTACATAGAAAGGATAAACTTACATAATATTATTTCGTGCTTACCGAAAGCGATAGTGGCCCATTTTGCCTCAGTGAAACATAGGTATAGCCCGTAAATGCCAGCAAGATGCCAGTAAACAAATGTTACTACATTCCGATATAATATGTGATATTCTCTGGGTCCTATTTTTGGAACCACTTCGACCGGCTTTTCTCCAGGCTCTGTCAAAAATTCTGCCGCTTGGTGTCTGGGAGCCATTTCTTAATCTGTAAATACAACAATGTTTTAATTAGGTATAGTAATAATTTTTTAAATGAGCCTATAAATGTGTCCCTTGCTGGGCAAAGGCCTCTCCCTTGGACCGCCATACATCCCTGTCCTGTGCTATGTTCGGCCAGACGCTGTCCAATGTATCCAGGTCGTCCCGCCATCTCCGTTTAGGTCTGCCGCGTCGTAATCGACTATCCTAAGGCACCTACCTGGTTACTTAATAAGCCCACCTTTCTGGGTGCATACTACAGACGTGGCCAGCCCAGTCCTAATTCGGGCTTTACTCATATTATTTTTAAATAAAGTAAGTCCCATTGAACAGAATTCACTATGCTTCAGGTATCCAGACAGCATAGCTTTCATAATCAAGATTGATAAAATTACTCCTCAAACTAAAGAGAAGTAAAAACCATGAAGTATTCATCGGATACTGGAATTAGGATTCATGCCCTTTTGATACAAGTGTTTTACACATACCAAAAAGGCTCGAATTTAAATTAAGGCACTATGAACCTTTATTTATACTAACATAAACACAAAAATAAAGTGATAAAATAAAGCTATATATTCAATTAAATAATTAATACTAACATTCACAAGCATTACAAACACAATCATAAGAAAATTATAATATATACTTACAAGTTTCGAATATTGCCGTCACAAAAAATATCACAATATACAATTCTCCAGAACAAAATCTAAATGTCGACTGCAATCGGAAGCCACAAACTCAGATTTATAACTTAAATGTCAGTCGTAATTTCGTTCCGTGACTAAAACAAGCCTATTTACATACAATTTAAAGAAAAGACTCATTTACAAATATAATTGCAGAAACTTGTGATTATAACAATGATATATTCAAATTGACCAATAAAATTGATAATCTTGAATATATTGTTGTCTGTTCCTAAATGCAGACAAATTATGTCTGTTGGTAAGGAGCTCACCTTAGGAGCCTTTTGCCATCAGTTACTTCACCCAGGCTTCATTCGTGCCATACCAACCTTGACAAGCCTGGAAGGGGAAGCTGTACCCAAAATAGAACTAAAAAGCCCCCTTTATCGAATAAAATAACTCGTATATTTGTGTATGTGAGCTATCCCATAAATCGTATTCGGGATCTAAAACAGTAATGTAACTATACCTAGCGGTAGGCCTCCATTGCAAATGTACGTGACTAGTACCTACTAGCCTGGATAACCTGGATACGAGTTGTCTTAGGTATGCCACCTAAGACAACTCGTTGCACTAAGAGTATAACCAAAAATTCAAATACACTTTATTTTGAACAGAGGAACTGATTCTCTTTTCTTTTCTGGTTTTTATCAAATGTGGTGCCCGAAATGAGAGTTTAATGTCAACTAATAATACTTAAACGAAATTTAAGTATTTCTAGGCACCGTACCGCCAATTCATAACTCTGAATTTCTGATTTGTGAAATAAAGTGTTAAAGAACTTTCGGATAAGAAAACTTCGCACAGTCACTGAATTGATCATGGCATTTCAAGAGCTCTCAACCACCTAAACAACCTTTGAATTTACCGATATTCGTGAATAGATCAGTATCACTCATACATAGGCCACTCCATAGTTTATTAACTCACTAGCTGACCCAGCGAACTCCGTATCGCCTTTTTAAGAGTTTTTATTGAATTCCCTTTTTTCCAAGCCCCTTTTCCAAGTTACCATTGACTTAGCGCTTAATCTCTTATCATTGCAGGGTCTATAAATGATGCAAAAACAAACATAGATTTTTATATAATATTGAATTGCCCATTCCTTAAAGTATCGTCTCCGATATTTATCCATATCGACTTTAAAAAAAATCCCGTCCGCCCTCTTTGATTTCCTATGCGCCATCTTTGATCACGAAATAGATGTTTTATTTGGATTCAGCATCCCTTAAATCATCAGAGACGATACCCATATTGATTTTTAAATTTTTTCCCATCCGCCATTTTTGATTTCCCATCCGCCATCTTGAATCACGAAATAGATGTTGTATTTGGATTCTCCGTCCCTTCAAACATCGGAGACGATACCCATACTGATTTAAAAAAATACCCATCCGCCATCTTTGATTTCCTAGCCGCCATCTTTGATCACGAAGTATATGTTGTATTTAGATTCGTCATCCCTTAAAACATCGGAGACGATAACCATATTGATTTTTTTAAAACTATCTCATCCGCCATCTTTGATTTCTCATCCACCATCTTTGATCACGAAATAGATGTCGGATTTGGATTCCCCATCCCTTTAAATATCGGCGACGATACCCATATCGACTTTAAAAACAAATCCCGTCCGCCATCTTTGATTTCCTATCCGCCATCTTTGATCACGAAATAGATGTTGTATTTGGATTCACCATCCCTTAAATCATCAGAGACGATACCAATATTGATTTTTAAAATTTTTCCCATCCACCATTTTTGATTTCCCATCCGCCATCTTGAATCACGAAATAGATGTTGTATTTGGATTCCCCATCCCTTTAAACATCGGAGACGATACCAATATTGATTTTTAAAAAATTTCCCATCCGCCATCTTTGATTGCCCATCCGCCATCTTTGATCACGAAATAGATGTTGTATTTAAAGGTGCTCGTTATATTAGATAGCAGAAAAAAAACGCCGTTTACAAAATATAGCAGAAGCAGTATGCTCTTTATTTCCACTCCAATCTGCTATGCTATCCGTTTTTAATGTTTTTATATTTTGACGAAGGTTACTTGAGTATAGACAAGTAACGCCATCTATGCAAAAATGCGATATTAATACAAACTGATGGCATATGGTAAAACTATGATCGATGTTACCTGTTAGTTCTATTGCGTCGCCACAAGATGTCATCGTGTCTTGTATATTTATATTAATCAACTTTTGCACCATTAAAATAAGAGCGAAAATCAAATGTATACTGATTACATACTGTCATGTCATGTAGCTCGCTCTTTCTTTCGCATAGTTTGAGATTTGCTATCTCTATCAAATGTAGCAAAACGAAAAAGCGCAAGTACCTACTTAAAAGCGCAGACGCGGATAAAAAGCATTTCATAAGCGCAGTTCGTTTTCAGTTCTGTTGTCAGCGTGCTGCGTTACAAATTTGTATTATAGCTCTCGCGCATTTCGTGATGAACTTTTGAATGCTTATCTTTATGTCTGTTATGTCGCGTGTATATACATATAACATGGTTAAAAGTTGTTAATTACTTGTAAATATTTAGTTTAAGTGTAATATAGTTAGTCGATACAAAATAATAGTTCTAAATATGCCTAAAGTTGGACAAGTGTGGAACCATTTTGATGTTTGTTGTACGAAGTTGTGGGCAAAAGCTAGTTTCTATATAAATCAAAATCCGCGCTAGATCCAACGAAACAACACTCCGTTACATATCTGCTATCTGTGTCACGCAAATAAAAAGCATGCCGTCAAAACGCTAAAAACATAACGAAATCTAACGCTGTCGCATTTTTGCTACAATGTGTGTTACTAATATATTATAGCATAAAAAATAGTCTGCTCTTAATTTATAGCATAACGTTGAAACGCGTTTTTGTTTTATAGCCGTTGTGAACACGCCTAGTTGTATTTCGATTCTCCACCCCTTAAAATATCGAAGGCGATACCCATATTGATATTTAAAATTTTCTCATCCGCCATCTTTGATTTCCCGTCCGCCATCTTGGATCACTAAATAAATTTCATATTATTAATCAGCGTCCCGAAAATCTCGAAAACGATACCCATATAGATTGTATCCTATTCGTTTAGCCTTTTTTTGCCTTTGACCCAACCCTCCCCCTTCTCGTTTGACCATTTTATTATTTTTGTCTGGCCCCTAAAAGTTGTGGCGTAATTTTATATAGTCTATAGACTTTCGGAATAATTGGGCTATCATAGGCAATAACAATTTTTAAAATCCGACTGCTAGTTCCTGAGATTAGCCGACATTATGTTTTAGCCTTTTTAGCCTTTTGCCCGGCCCCAAAGGGTCGAAGCGCTATGTTATATAGCCTATAGCCTTCCGGAATAACTGGGCTATCGTATACAAAAAGAATTTTTCAGATCCGACCGGTAGTTCCTGAGATTAGCGCGTTCAAGCAAACAAACAAACAAACTCTTCCGCTTTATTATATTAGTATAGATTTGATGTCTGGTCTGGTGTTCATACTTTTATTTTGACGTTTTAGTTGCATTTACTATCAAAACGACAACAACAACAATGGCGGACGCACTTTTTGACGTAATGCTTTCTGTGTTGATGTTGACATATTAAACAAAAATTGGGCAAGTGCGAGTCGGACTCGCGCACGAAGGGTTCCGTACCATCATCTATAAAAAAATCACCTTCGTTGTATATACTAAAATACGTTTTAAGTTTCTACCTGTTTATTAAGATCGATTAACAAATTGCTTAAAAATTACGTTTGTTGTATGGGAGCTCCCCTTTATTATTTTCTTTTTTTTTATTTAATTATTTATTTTGAAAGGTAATATATTACTACATATTCTGTGAAAATTTAAAGCGTCCTGTTACAGTTAGTAATTTTCAGCAAAAAATACGAAAAATAACACGTTTTTTGTATGGGACTCCTCCCCCTTAACATTTTTTTTTTTGTATTTTTTGTTATAGCGGCAACCGAAATACAAAATTTGTGAAAATTGCAGACGGACAGACGGACAGACAGACAGACAGCGGAGGCTTAGTAATAGGGTCCCGATTTTTACCTTTTAGGTATGGAACCCTAAAAAGTATATTTGATTTGTTTAAAGATGTGATCTCTGACTTTACTGAAGAGCGCCAACTAATTAGTAGAACGGTTCAAATTATCGCTTAATTAAAATTAAGTTGTTAAGTTGTAGATAGCTAGTAGCAAAGTTAGTGTTTCACGGAAATACTGATAAGTCACATCTATTATACGAAAACGAATCAATACTTGCCTAAGCAGTATTTTCTGAAGTAGGTACTAAAGTGCATTGTATAAAAATATGTACCTAACCTTGTGCTTTGTAGCGACGCAACTAACAGATTTATAGACACAATGCCCACAGGCGCTACAATGCTATGGCTAGTCTTTCTTTTGCCTTCCCTGTTCCCATATCACTTGGGGTCGGCGCAGAATGTCTATCGCTTCCATTCTCTCCTATCAGACGTCATCTGATTATTCACTCCCTCTTCATTCATGTCATCCTTCACACAATCCATCCATCTTTTCTTTGGTCTTATACCCTTATACCTTGCTATGGCTAGTATCTTCTTAATATATAAAATCCTTGCGTTACTGACTGATTGACAGACACGCTACAGCCGAAAATATTGGGCGCAGGAAGCTGAAATTTGGCATGTATGTTCCTTGGGCCAAAACGGGTAAATTAAAAAAAAATGCAGGCGTAGCTGCTGGCGTCCTCTAGTAGTATTATAATATATTATCTGTGCTATGGCACAGTATGCACTCTGTAGTGTTTGATAAGAAAATAATCAATGTATATAGTACATCTGGCGAAAAGTGGGTGTAGAAGTACACCTCTGCCTACTTCTTCGGGGTTATAGGCGTGAGACTGTGTGTGTGTATAGTAAATAGGTACGGTAAAATATGCGAATTCCGTCAGGCCTCCTTCACTCGGCCGTACCTACAGCGATAAGTGCCTACACTTTCGCGCGGCTTCCAAGCCGCGTCGTCACCGCTCGCGCGCAGGGCTAGCTAATAACGTGAATTTTAATAGTGAACAACAAAAATGTCTCATCACAAGTCAGGTGCAAAGTATTGCTCATTTAACGGATGTGTGTCGAAAGCAACTTAAAATTTTGATTTTATTTATTTTACGAGAGCAACTTGAAAATTGTACTTTTTATTTGTTGAGATATCTCAACGATTATGGTGTCAAATTAAAGATCTAGTTCAAAAACCATTTTATCTGTTTGAATCATGTAAATCGGTCTACGCGTTTAGGAAATAACTAAGAATTAGTATAGTGAAAATGTAAACCACCAGAATTTTTGTGGTTTTTGTTCTACGAGCTCAAATAGTGGGATAGGATACTTATAGTATAAATATTTATAATTAGGTACGTGGTCAAGTAGGTAGATAGACGATGAATAAATATTATAGTAGCAGCGGCAAGTCGACAACCCTAGCGCGTCACTCCGCGCCAGACAGCGACAGCGTTATGTGTTAGAAAAGAGCGGGAACAGTTAGGTAAATATCGCGCTAGGCGCTGAGTGCTTATGCGAGCTGAATTGCACTTTCTTGCTTAGTAGCAAGAGTCGCCATTTCTATAAATTGGTTTGCGAAGTGGTGCTTCTGTTCGTAAGAACTATCTATTCTGTGATTCCGTATTGTCTGGTACCAAACGCATTATTAATATACCTACACATCTCCCATAACAAATAGAATATACCAATAATACTTGTATAATTTTAAATAAGTATAGTTGAAATATAAGTTTAATCTGTATATATAAAATCCTTGCGTGACTGACTGACTGACAGACACGCTACAGCCGAAACTACTGAGGGCAAGTAAGGCATGTATGATCCTAGAGGAGTGTAGGGGCGCACTAATAGAGGATTTTTGGAAAATCCGCCCCTAAGGAGGTAAAAAAGGTTGTCAGAGTTTGTATGAAACTTTTTATTCCTTCAATGGATTATCTTCAAACGTTGTTTATTGGTTCTTCAAATAAAACGAATGAACACTAAGAAAGTCTTTTTGGCAATTCTTACCCTAACTGGATGAAAAGGGGAGTCAGAATTTATATGAAACCCTTTTAATACTTCAAGGGATTAAGTTCATACTTTGTTTATTGGATCCGCAAATGACGTAACTAAATACTAAACTATTTATTTGGAAATGCTTCCCCTTAGATGGTAGTAAAGAGAGTACAAGTTTGTGTAGAACCTTTTATTTTTCAATCGAATCGCTTTCATCTGTATATATAAAATCCTTGCGTTACTTACTACAGAATTCAATAGGTATTCGAATTATAGAGCAACTTCAACTTCAACTTTGATTAAAATGGCTCCATCGTTCACAGATCTGTAGATTTAAGATTCGTTTTTGACAGTTTTTGACATAAGCTCCATACAAAATATGTCAAACACGATTCTAAAATCTACAGATCTATCTATAGTTCGAATATTTAAAATGGCCGTTACTCACTAACAGATACGCTACAGCCGAAACTACAGGGCGCAAGTAGGTGAAATCTGGCATGTATCTTCCTTAAGGAGTTTACGGGAGTTCGTACAAAACATTTTATCTTAACGAAATTGACGCGTGCGAAGCAGCGGGCAAAAGCTAGTTAAGTATAGTTTGCAATTACTCTAAGTGTATTTTTTTTATTTTATTTTGCTTGTAAAAGGCACTTTAATTTTAACTGAACACCTATGTTTGTATGTAGGTACATTTGATTCGTGATAAACGCGTTGACTATTACTTTGAACTAAACCTACATTACACATATACTTACTAAGTAAATACTAAGGAATACCCCGAAAATGAACCAATAGCCTATCCTAGACGTTGCAGGAAGACCATATACCTACGTTTCTATGTACTTACAGCATGATAGCTTGTAGAGTATCAGTAATTGTATGAGTGTATCTAGGTACTTAGTGGATAGTTTAATATCTAATATATAAAATTCTCGTGTCACAGTTTTCGTTCCCATACTCCTCCGAAACGGCTTGACCGATTTTGATGAAATTTTTTGTGCTTATCCGGTATCTATGAGAATAGGCCAACATCTATTTTTCAAAAAAAAAAAAAAAATTTTGCATAACAACGTTTGCCGGGTCAGCTAATATTATGTATAAAAATGTATATGCCGTACTGAACAGAAAGATTTGCTTATTAAAAGTATAATAACTCTGCTATAGTATGAGACCAATAGACCCGTAGGAGTTCAAAACAGATTATTTAAAAAAGGTTAAAGAAACACTTGCTCGATGGCTACATACATCTTTACAGCAGCAGCAATATAAAAGTGACAAGTAAAGGACATTTTCGTAACATGTTAGATGCTCTCAAGCCTACTATGTGCTGATGGAAAAATTTCACCGTCCAAGCGCCTTCTTAAAATTTGAAGCTATTTGAACAGATCACGCTCTTCTGCAAGGTATTCCCAATTGCAAAAATCTCACAAAAACATTTTCATGCAAAATGTTGCCAAGACGAGACGCACTGTCAAAAAGTAATGAGATCTTATGTAGAGCCTAGCTTCTAACTCTACACGCCCTATCTCTACAAGCCCTCACTTCACAAACTCTACACTTAGACAAAATATGTGACCAGATCGAAAATGATTTTATCAAAAAATTGGTTGCCTGTAAAGTCGGTATACGGGCGAAAGTTTTACGTGACAACGACTTTGAGTGGTAAAATAATTTTAATGTGAATATTCATTCGTATGGTAGGAAGAAGGATGAAAGACGCGTGCCTTTCACTTTTTATGTCTGTCTCTCTCGCTCTTAGGCGGGACGCGTGCCTCTCACTCGCTCTCATTGTGAGCGCATAACGTGAGCGGAGCGTAACGCAGTTTCTTGAAGTGTCACCCGGCAAACCAATTTATAAGACGTTGTCACGTCAATATCAATATGAGTCATATTTTAAATAATTACTTACATGTTGAATATATATGAAGCTCACTCTCGTGCCAAACCTGCATTTCGACAAACCGCTTTTATCGCCTAGTCTGGGAGCTAACTGCACACATTATGTACAACTGCACATATCGAACACAGAAATAATAATGCAAATACATTAAATGAGATCTCTTTTGAAATAATTTATGGGCAAGAAATTCTGCTTATATTATAGTAAGTTATAATAAGTTAGATGTTTGGTCACATTAATCGTATGTTTATCACATACAGGCTGTAAAAAAACCCTTAACGAAAACTGAAGTCCCATGCTGTACCAATTACTACGAACATTTTTACTTCGGCACCATATCTGGGAAATTACTGGTTTTGGAGATATTGAGGCTCAAAGTTGGTATGGAATTTTTCTAATTTGGTACAAAATTGATGCATTTACCTCGCCAATATGTTCTTTAGATGCCCTATAACCCCATGGATAAGTAGGTATTTCAAGCATTGCACGCGCGCGCTTTTAATTGCGGTTTAAAAAATTTGAAAACTTAAAAATATCGTTTCCCAGGTATTATTTTTGGTTAGTATGACTTGGCTTGATGTCCACAACTAGTAGACTTCGGCTTGGTGATGGTCTTGTGACACCCTGTATATTTATCTTGTGATGAAATGAATATCATTATCATTCTCCTATCCCGCGTTGTACCGTTCGCTTCCATCCAAGACTTTTGCTTCGAAACCCGAGGTCTGTTTTAGTCTACTAACTAGATTATTTTGACAGTATTTTGGCTGTGTGATAAAATTTTGCTACATAAACATAATAATAATATTCTACCACATTCACACAACACCACCTAGTCCCAAACTAAGCAGTGCTTGTACAATGGGTACTAGACAATGGATAAACATACATATATACTTCTTTTTTGTAAATACATACATATTATACATAGAAACACCCAGACCAAGACAAACATCCATGTTCACGCACACAAATGTTTAAGTTGAGCGGGAATCGAACCCGCGACCTTCGGCGTGGCAGTCGCTTACACTCCCGCTGCGCCAACCGGTCGTCAAAGTTTTATACTTTCACAAATTACAATTTAAAATTGTACATACACATAGATGATAGAGCCCAAAATAAATGTATACCTATATTAAACATGAAAATTATCCTGGAACTAATTTGTCTTATTATTCCAATTTAAATTCCCAAATGATCCAAAACTATTTGTCATAAAAAATACGAACACAAATCGTCGGCGGTCAGCTCTTAGACTATATTAAGCCGAATCAAGGTGCGTGGTGGTAACGGTGCAACAGCCGGTCTCCACGGCATATCGACTCAGTAGCCGGCATGGCGAACACACGTGTCCAATCGCTCTTCGTTTTAACCCGTGAGTACACACATTTACTTTTATAACCGTTTTATTTGTCGATAAACCCGTGACGTCATAGCTACGGCTCTAAGACTATGTTGTTCAGTTTAGTAGGTATAGCAATGCAAATATTAAAAGGTTTATTTTGTGCCTAAGTTTCACGCTCTTCATTTTGCTGTCGTAATATCTGTAGGTACAACAACTTAGCCAAACCGCCTACGTTTTTTGTGAGTTGTTGTGTTCTTTTTTATTTTCCTTATTGGCTACTTGTTACTGTGTACCTACAATAATAGCACAGTAATAATAGTTTGCTTTCACTTGTCACTTTTCCCTATACTTCTGTCATGAAATCATCATAAGCAAACGATTCGTGAATATTAATGTACGAAATGTGCATCAGTTTATTATTAACTTAAAACTTAATCTGTCATTAAGAAAGCTTGAACGTCGTTAAGTGCTTTTTTTCGTCCATTAACTTTTTAAATACTACGTCACTATTTGTATATCGGCTGTTGACCTGTTTCGGTCCACTTCATTCAGAATGTTATTGACAAAGTTTTATTATGAAGTTACACCGACGTCATATAAATAAATGTGAACTCATATTTGGTATACCAAACAACTAATACAAATTCTTTGTACCTATAATTAATATCCATCAGTAATAGGTACCTACAAATATGAATTAAGGAACTAAGTAAATGTAATAGTAATATTTGATTACCACTAAACTTCAAATTACTTAATGTTTGTTACGCGAAACTATTATAAATAATAATTTGTAAATCATTTAGCCAAGTTAGACCTAAGCAAGTTAGTTATAATGTACTTTTCTAGCCACTTACTAAGATCTATTCTATTCTATTTACTCAAATAACATTAGATCATACTTCATATTTTATACATGCAAAGACTTACTAGATGTGTACCATTAGTATTATCTAGCAGGTCTAGTGTTAAATATTCATCCAGCCTCATAATCAAACTTTAAACAACAGTAAGACAAAAACAAACTTGCGTCTCATGTTTACTTTTCTAGCATTTTTACAAGAACTTGCTGTTTGTTTATACGGTATCTTGCGTGTTTGTTTCAACAAAGTTAAACACAGGCATCGGTTACCTGTAGCAGTTCATTCATGTCGTGACTGCCTTAATTATCGAGTTAGTTATCTAACAAGAATGTGAAGAAGTTTTTATGTGCTATTTAAGGGTAATACATTACAAAAAGCTACGTCCAAACGTGGAGAAGTTTTTCTGTGGTATGTTAGGATTCTGAGAATAAAAGTCAATGATCCTCTTCAAAAGTGCGTAAAGTGATATAAAGGAATAAACATAGGAAATGACACTTCTAATTACCAATGAATACACGTGATATCGATTCTTTTGGGTCTCTATGTGTATTTAAAAGCTACTAATCAAATGACTTAAATGCCTGAGATCTAAATTCACTTGTTAAGAGATAATTAAGTAACCTTGCAGCAAGGGCTGATTGATAAAGATTTTATAATAGAACGACCAAACGGCATTTTCGCATTTGTATTTAATTCCCACAAAAAGCTTCTGTTTCATTAAAAACTAAAAGGCAACTCGCTTTTCTGAACCAATTTCCCAATAAAATTATAACAACAAGAAATATTCACAAAATTCACAGTGATTGTCTATTTATTCGTAGTAGAAACCAGTGCTTATACAATGTACATTTTACATACAAAGCATCGACGAGTTTTTCCACAAACACCTTACTTATACCTAGAGATGTCTTGATTTCTTTACCGTTCGTTTATATTAACATGGCTGAGACATTATATGTACCTATTCAATACTATGGTACAGCAAATTAACCCGATCTGTTTGTTATTGTTTTGCAATCATAATCTTTCACAAAAACAGTTATCGTATCGTTTCTATTAAAACGCTGTCTAGCTTGTAATGTCTTTGATATGATTTTTGACAAAGCAAATGTGTCTGAATCCGTTTAAGTTTAAAAATTAGATTGATATGGGGGATTGAATACATTTTCATAGATTATGTCGTCTCGAGAGCTCGATAGTAATAGTGTGGTGTCTTTTTGTATAGATCACGTCTCAAGTGAACTAAAACTTAATGAATATGGTTACAAAGTTTCATATCTTGAATGAAACTCAAAATCTAGTGTAATGTAATATATGCTGAACTGCAATTATGAAGCACGCGGCGATGCACATCATTAAACATTAGGTACCTATAAAAAGAAAATATGCAGATGTTTATCAGTTGTAGTAACACATATGTTGCTATTTCCGAGCCTGACTACATAGGTGATAGAAATGCGAATATGGGTGGGGCAAGTCCCAAAAACAGTCTCAGTGACAACGAAAATTAGCACTTCTTTTAATGGATCACACGTCTTTTAAGGCACGTAAAAAAACATTTAGTAAAATCATCATATCGAGATGGCAGCGATAGCCTAGTAGAGATACTAACAGACTTCCATGCAGAGGGTATCGAATTCGAATCCACGGCGCACACCACTGACTTTTAGGAGTTATGTGCCTATTGTATAATTATCGCTTGCCCCGTGCCTCGGAAAGCACGTTAAGCTGTCGGTTAGGCCTTTGATCAAGTTCTTTGCCGGTCTTTATAGGGAGTCAGTACCTCTGAATAAACTTACACTAGTCTTACCCTTGGGTTGCGGAGGTCAGACGAGCAGTCATCATCAGCCTTTAACAGTCCACTGCTGGACTAGGCCTCTCCTTTGAAAGGAGGAATTGGCCTACTATACCACGATGGCTAAACGGGTTGGTATAGGGTTTGTATCAAGTTTTCCTTCTCTTACAGTGCTGTTCTATGCATAATGTTCTATGCATGGTGGTGACAATCCGTATTCTTAATCCGTCACCACAAGGGCAGTCGCTCAGTGCAAAAACGAATATTTCTTCAAATCCGCTTGAACTAGCAAGCGGAACCCGAGTTGCAACTGGGATGACGCTAGGAGGATGATGCATTCATGATATCCAGCTGGCTCATTCAACCATTATTCTAACAATTCACTTACCACTATTTACTCGTCCGTTATAAAATCACACATCAGGCATTTGTATTGATCACATCTGAATACACAATAAGTTTTTTATTGTGTATTGGGACGCAGCGCAGTACCTACTGCTGTGTACGCATATTATAATGTGTGTGTAGAAATATGCGCGACACGAATGCTTTTCATCGTTTACAGTTTTGTGTTTGAAGTTTTGGTCAATGGTTACCATTGGCCTATATTTTATCGACCGATTCGTTGACAATAACGGGCTCATACTTAGGTACTTACTTAAAAAACTAAAATGTTCCAATAGTGGGTAGAGTAGTCTAATAATAGTCTTATGATTTCAAAAAGATTAAAATGTGTTAAGCAAGCTATTCTAACTCAAACTGTACACAAATTATAGTTCACAGTCTAGTCCTAACCTTATCTCATCAAAATGTATTAGGTATACGCCGAATAAAGATTTAAACGTAGACATTTTTGTAAAGCCTTTGTCTCTAGAATTCTTTCCAATAAATGTCGAATGAAAATTTAACTCTACTCTACCGCATAAAAAGCAAAGGTTTGTTTTAAATAAATTTTTCAGTTACCTCATTTTACTACCGCCTGAAAAACACTTTACTCATCTTACTTAGACTAGAAAGCGGTAGTTATTGAATCGACCACTACTGAACATCCGACAGACCCTGCTGTCAGTTCGTATATAGCGAACTGAGCAGCCGCTCAAGGCGCCTAGGGTAATGAGGCGCTAGTCGAGAGCTGAGTGCAGTAGTTTTTTAGTGAATTTATATTTTTGTAAGATTTATACAACGCAGCGATAGCCTAGTGGAGATACCAACAGACTGCCATGCAGAGGGTATCGGGTTCGAATCCACGGCGCGCACCAATGACTTTTCGGATTGTTAATTAACGCTTGTCCTGTGCCTCGGAGAGCACGTTAAGCCGTCGGTCCCGGTTGTCATGATGATCTTTGACAATCGTTACAGGGCGTCAGCACCTTCTAAAATAAACTGAAACTAGTCTACCATTCCAAACCATGGAATATCGCTATCCTTCGGGTTGCGGAGGTCAGACAGGCAGTCGCTCTGTGGAAAAGCTAATATTCAGCCAAATCCGGTTAGACTAGTAAGCGGACCCCAGATTGAAACTGGGATAACGCTTAGAGGATGATGATGATTTTTGTAAGATTTCGTCTCAACCCTAATCTGGCCTTAGGCTGGTACTGATGAAGATTCCCCATGTAGCTATAAGTAAAGGCGTCGCGATCCTCCTTGTGTGCTATGTTATGTTGGAAATCATTGAAGACATTTCATCTGCTGCGTTCTTCATAAGAAAATATATAGGTAGGTACGAAGTAGGTAGTAGGTTGGTAGTTACTCCTTACTTTTTGTTCGTAAACGTAATTCCGCGTCGGCAGTCAGTCGCCGCTGTATCTATTTAACCGCGAGCAATAGCCAGAAAATTCTTTGCTTCCGATACCAGCATTACGTAGACATGTTATTAAACAATTAAAACATTAAAAACGAACTGCAGTAATCATACATACCAATACGAGAGTTGTTGCGCGGATTCGTTTAAAGCACGTAAAACCAAGTTTACGGGTTTTTAAACCACGTAACGCTTAGTGATGACGTCAATAAGTTGTTTAGCATGCGATATATTAATTTATAATGGTGAGAATTAATATGTATATATAATTTTTTTACAACCACATGGCTGCGGCTTATTCAATTGAGAATCACGTGTTCCCAGAAGCTACATAATTATTTTACACTTAACCGCAAATGCCAAAGGTATTCTGACACCAAAATTTTGTTGAATAGGTAACTAATTCATCAAAAGTTAGGTGGTCCATGGTTTATTTCGATTTGGACTGATCCGACTGATATAAAAAAAACATAAGGCCTATTAACAATAGAAGATAAGGCACCGTAAAACTATTGCATATTTGGTGTAGGTACCTATTATTGATTAAAGCATAATGAAATATGGTTATTTTAATAGGTATTACTCGGACATTTTAGTCCGTCTGGACTGAAATCTTATTACAACCAAAAACGTGCAATAGGTTTAGATATCCATATATAAGCATTGTTCTCTCTTACTAGGATTCTGAAAATGTTGTTTTCTTTCTATTTCTATAGAAAGGTCAAGTTTGTGACGGATTCGTGAACTTTCTTGTCGTCCTCGTTTCTGTATATGAATGTAAGGAAGTAATGTTTTCATTAGTTTTATGAGACTCTACTCAATAGTTATAACACACCTTGTTTACAACCTGTTCCAATGCTGGGCTCAGGGCTCTTCTCATTGTGAAAAGAGTTATTCCTTATTAGTCTGGTCTGGTCAGTCACATTGCTCAAGTAAAGGTTGACAGACTCCACATGTATTTCGAGATCATCAAGAAGTCTCAGGCATGCAAGTTTCCTCACGATATTGGCCTTTACCAAACGATAACTTTTAACACTAGTGACTTTTTAAAGTCCTGTGAGTATTAAATAGTAACAGCAAGTGATAATTAACCATTGAATAGGTACACACATAAGTTCAAAAATCCGTGAAGCGCGCAGTGTAGGTTTGAACGATATACTCGTACTCTACATAACAATATGTTGGTCTTTGCACTACACTATCGCTGTTTTCTTTTCCATTCAATAGTAATGGTGAATTATTATTCATGGAATATGGTATGCGAATCTCGAAAGACAACACCTCGCGCACGTACCGATTGTTCAAAACTTTTTATTACCGATGCAGCGGTGTATTGTCATTGCTGCTTCGCTATTGCTAACGGTATAATTATACTTGGTAGGTAGATATGATACCAAACATATCCGTCATGATTCATACCTACATGTAGAGAAAGTATTCAAATATAACAATAATATAATATATTTTTTTATAGGCTCTCGCCTGTATCCCCAAAGGGGTAGGCAGAGGTGTAATATTACACCCACATTTCGCCATGAATTATTAAGTCCCACGTAATAGGCCGCCTACTGCCGTTACCCGGCACATCACTAGACTCCGTGCTGCTACTGGGAATTCGGAAAAGCCCAGTAACACTTTTGTCCGACCCGGGCATCGAACCCGGGACCTCCGATCAGCAGTCGCATACGCTATTCACTGGACCACGGAGGCAGTATAATATCTGACCAATACAAACATCTATACTCACGCACACAAATGTTTGACTTGGGCGGAATCAAACTCACGGCCTTCGACTTAGCAGTCGATTATACTTCGGCTATGCCAAATGAAATCATTACACTTATTTTAAACTTTTATAAGCAAATCAATATTTTGATTTGCATGGTTTGTTATTAGCATTCCGAAAAAGACAACGATTATTTCCTCAAATTTGAACATTTTTAAAGGTATCTGCCGCCCGAGGTATTAATTATAAGTACCTAATTGACAGCCGAGCCTGTTACCATTATTATCACCGCATTATTCCTAGTAAAGGCTTTTAGGCCTTTACTCGCCTTAAACCAACCATTGAAATAACAGAGGCAAGGATCCAGACTTGGAACAGCTAAAGAGATTCGCTTTTATATAATTACTAGCCGTTTCCCGCGGTTTCACCCGCGTTCTGAGGGAACTACTTCGTGTACCCGAAAAACCCAAATATCTTACGGAACCCTATTTTTTCTAAAATTTAATATAGCCTATGTTACTCACAGATAATGTAGCTTTCTAATGGTGAAATAATTTTTAAAATCGGTCCAGTAGTTATTATTACAAACAAAAATACAAATTTTTCCTCTTTATAACATTAAGTGTAGATAATTGCATCTTAAACTGGATGGACATGTTATCATTAGAAATCTACAACGGGAAAACGTTGTTAAAGTAGCACAATTCTTAAGGTTTTCCTCATAGGTTTTTATTGCATTCTTGGTAAAAGACGAATAAGTAGCTCTTGTGAATGATAAAGCTGATTATTTTTTATATTAATCGTAGTAGGCACTGACAAAATAACTGTACCAACTAACTCTGAACAGTAGTTTGATGAAATGGTATTTAAAAATAGTAGTATTCTAATATTTTAAACCCTATCACCTCTTAAAGTGTGTCCACTTTTAATATTTTGGAGAAAACATTTTGCGTTTGTTGTTGCTGCCGCGCCACATGCTCATCGACATACCTACTTCGCAAAGAGTGTAAGTTTATAGTCCCTCCGATGCATATGCTTTTCAGTGTGTTATTATGGAGACATGCGTTGCAACTCAGGCGTATGCACCGTATGCCTGGCAATGACTGTATCCGCCTTTAAGAGCGAGACATAGCTTACAAGGAATGTACGGCAGAGAAAAAGTATCTTAGCTGGCTAAAGCACGTAACAGCATAAGCAATCAAGCTATCCCGCTAAAGTGACTTTGATAGGAATAGTAGACTCTACCATTCGGTAGAGCCGCCAACGTGTTTCATACCAAGAAACGTAGTATATAATAACTACATATATGCATGGTAGGCATGGGTAGGTAATTTGACAAGGCCGCCTAGGTGCGAAACTGGTTTAGCAAAAACGTTAAATTCAACCGCGCTGTACTAATGATCATTGTGTTTCGCAACAAATATGATAGCCAGCGAGGGCTTGCCTTGCCTCTGATTACGAAAACAATAAACGTAACGTTTAGGGGTTGGGTCTTTAGATAAGCCACAGTTATTGACTGATAATGGAAGTTCTTTGTGGTCATTAGATGTTGTCATTTCACCACGAAAAGACTTACGTCAAACATATAATAATCAAACATTAAACAAACAACATAAACAAAGATTATTTTGAAGATTATGATCTAATTCAGGACAAATTACCGCACGTAACGTCCATTTTATGTTCATTTGATCCAGTTATTCGTAAAATCAAGCAAAGATGGATTTCACACTAAGTCATATCTACAACAATGTCTTACAAAATATACTTGTACGTAGAGCATTCGATAAAAACATAAATACGCACGATAGTCAAAACTGTTAGACACGATCTTGTGATCTCATGTCATGATACCAGTAGATAAAATAGGTAAAAATGTAGCCTGTCCGATTTAACATTACTGAAGCTAACCATATAAGCAATCATGGCAAACTTCAAAACCTTACGTGTTGTATTACAAAGTTTAAAAACGTCATCTGCATCTTTAAAAACAATTGTTACTCATGTCTAACTATTTCGAACACCTGTACAGCATATTTGAAGATACTGAATACTGTACTTACTACCTAATATTTGTGAACTTATGAATAATAATTGTTAAAAAATGATCTTAATTGGTCTTAGGGTCTCACGGTTCACAAAGAGCGACATTGAATACCTACTTATTATATTTCCAAATTACTGAGAGAAAATTGTGATGAGAAACGATCATTATGTAGAAAGGTACGTAAGAATAAACAAACACTCTTGACAAACGTTCAAGAATTATTACCATCACCTCAAGACATGGAGACCCGTTCATTGTTTTATAACTGCTTCGGGTATTTTCCCACTAGAAATGTTTAAGTCTCGCCGTGATTATCATAACAGGAATGTGAGAGAAATAATAATGACGAACAAAGATGTTTACACTACGTGTAAGCGTCGTATGTTTTTGAATTTTTAAGACATTAAGAATGTGTTTTAACCATGAGTCTACTCGTCTGAGTCTCCTTACCTGTCACGGACCATCGAAGTTATTCTAATCTTACCTATTCACTTCCAAAAGAAACCAAAAGCGATTTAGTTATGGAACTGCAGGATAATTAATGGAACCTGTCAGGTGCTATCATATAATATCATTACTTGAGAAAATTATCAAATCAAGATTGAAGAACTTGAAATTCAAAGCAGCATGAGAAAATAGGTTTAAATTATGTAGGTACTGAGCGCGATAGTACATGAACCTGACCGTGAAAAATTTCAGTGATACCCATGTTTATGAAAATAACGCTAAGTATTTACAAGTTAACAACATCCCTATGTGTGCTTCCGACACTCCCTTGAAGAGCAAAAACCTATGACTATGGTTGGCTTGACTCAGCACCCCAAAATATTAAGCTATGCGTGTTGGATCGAAAAGAAATTGATATCGCGATTAGTTTCGACCGCCAGATACGGTAATTTAACCTTACACTTGGATACATACATGGCATATAAACAATTGGTTAAATTTTAAAATACTTGTGATGCCGTGTGGTTGACGGCATAGAATACAAGTGTCACCACCCCCTATCTTCCCGTGGGTGTCGTAAGAGACGACTGAGGGATAACACGATGCAAATACCATCTTTGCGTAGAGACGGAAAACTCGACATCAAACCCTATACGATTGCCTCGTTGGTCTCGCGGCATAAATGTGCGCGTGGGATCGGGAGGTCCCCGGGTTCGATTCCTGGGTCGGGCGGTGTTATTGGGTTTTTCTGTCACGAAATTCTCAGTAGCAGCACGGAGTCTGGAAATGTGCCCGATACGGCAATAGGCTCGCCCCTTATTACGTGGGACTAAAGTATATCTGGCGAAAAGTGGGTGTAGAAATACACCTCTGCCTACCCCTTCGGGGATAAAAGGCGTGACGTTATGTATGTATGTATGTATGTACTTGTGTTTTCTTTTTCTTGAGAGTGTGTGACCAACTCTAGTGTCAGAGTTTTCAGACCGCCCGACGGCCTAAGGATAGATAAGGAACGTTAGGCCACGTCGGACATGGCCTAACGATCCTTATCCGTAGACAAGAACCGGGACCGACAGCTTTACGTGTCCTCCAAAGCAAGATAGCGCTATGATGTAAATGCCACTCACGGTCACCCATCCAAGTGGTGAACTGTGCAAGCACTGCTTAACTTTGCCGATCTGTTACGAACGGCAAGCCAAGTATCGCTATGAGCGCTAGCTTAAAATACTGAGAAACACATATAAATTAAGATAAGTTTCCAAGAAAATCGAGTACACCATTTATCACGGTAGAACTTTACGTAGAGCAAAACTTGTCTTCATTTGTGTATTAAGTATAAGAGTTCTTTACAGTACGATTTTATCGTACCTACTGCGGTAAATGCAATACGTAAATGCTGTAGGTATCCTGTCGAACGGACCATCGCAATATCGAACGCATCTTCCGGAAAAGTAACGCAAGTTTCCACAGCAACGCTTTAATGCTTACATATTAAAACAGGGTTGGACCGCTTATGGTTGTAGTCGAAACACATTTTGTATTTAGAGCGCAAAACGCGAGGTATGTAGGTACTTCTTTTTTTTCACTTCGTATCATAATGAATATAATGATTTCGATTCTTGTCAATCATTTCAATATTGGTTTCAATTCAAATGATGTGCTGGTAAGGTGTCTGGTTGAGTATGAAAGTTCATGAAACCCACTAACTCTGCTAGATCAGCTGGATGTCTTTTTTGCTTATTTAATTTTCAAATTTCATCAAACTTACTGTAAATTTCATCTTCTTCTAAAAGTCCTAAGTTTTGATGCCTTTGGATAAACCACTAACCCAGCCTTTCTTGAAAATACCAGTTACTATACTTTTTGTCGCCATCATCTCTCTTGTGAACCAATCACATTCCCTTTTTGAGAACATTCTTGGTGGGTCTTGTGTCGTTCAATCTTTGTCCAGTTAGTTGTAGGAAATTATGGTTACAGAAGATGCTTTTTTAATATATAGCTAAGTGCTACTTCTACGGTTGTATGTTTAAAGAGTAAAAGTAAAAGTAAAAAAAAATAAAAGGCATTTGTCGTATTTTTGAAATGCAAACGTTTTACTACTAGCAAAAGAAGAAAAAATATCTTATCTGTTTTGACTTAATATACCTATAAAGGACAAATTAGCTAGAAACTATTTTCTGAGCAAAATCGAATTTGAAAAGTATTTCATGTCTTCACACTAATCAAATGGTGATCTCACAATGATGTCTTTGGTCTCTAGAACATCTAAGAGTATAAAGAGATATTTTAAAGTCCACTTTCAAAGTCGTGGGTGTGCATTAATCAATATTAACATAATGCAAAACGTGAGCAGTTTTCTCTTGCTTACTAATCAATCAACGTCTTAATGAAATGTAGAATCCCACGTCCTGAACTTTGATTAACAGAATAATTTCACAGTAAGCGTAATTACTCCTTTGACCCTCGCGATTAACATTCTTTTATAAACTGGTAATGGATAATTACGGCATGTGCAACCAATCAACCTAGTCATTAAAATCGTTGTCTTTCAAAACTATCCAGCAACTGTTGAAAAAAACTGATTACCAACAAACACTGACAAGCAACCGATCCCAATTAGGTACGTTAACCAACGCCCCTGTTATATTAACGCAACTGAATGCGTAACCTATAACCGACAAAACAAAGTAATAGCTAATACTGTTCTACATACACAAAAAAATACTTTTCAAAGACTCAAATTCTACTTAATGAAAATCGTGAAAATTGCTATTGACATCTTTATTACCGATTCAGATGTTACGAAACGTACAGCTGATAATATTCCCAAGAATTCCGAGCAAGTTACGAGTGAGGATTATGTCTAACAAAATGAGTGTTATGATCAAAATAACACGGAATTTGATATACTGCTTCCAGTTCACGCGAAGTACGAGGTTTATGCTTCACTGGGTCATAATATTTATGTACAGAATAATACAGTACGCTATTATGCGCGACTCTAATGAGTCAAACATATTTTCTGGTTCGTTGTTTTACAATTCAAATCACTTTGTTTCGGTTATAATGTAACACTTAGGTAAAATTACAATAATCAATAATACCCACGTAATGATGCATATATTACGCCTGGATGCAGATTAGCTCGTAAATTATGTTAGTGAATTTACATATACCTACTTAGTTAGCCCGTATAGATTGCATGCAAAGAATTTCATAACTAGGTAGATCCAGTAGTACACCAGCAAAAGTACACGAATACTTTTACTAATCATAAAGTCAATCAGCCATAAAATTAGCCAATGTTTGCCAAATGTTATATTAACCGCCTAATTTTGGCTCTAAAAATAAAACACCTCAACAATAAAATTAAGGGTCAGCTCCTTTCATCAGCCTATTGTAGTCCAGTGCGGAAATATTTGGTCAGCATAATTGTATTTTAAGAGTCAACCAGCTACCAAAATATTTGCCAAGATACTCTACGCTATCACTTTGTGGTAACACATTGCCATTAAGATATATTGGCGCAAAATAGCTCTTTCCTAAGTAATCATTAACTTTATATGTACCGATTTGGAACTACTTACAGGCCTTTGTTGCCCACATGAGATCCCTGAGGCACACCTGCTTTGATGTCATAACATTTAAAGCAGTCTTCGACCTGCTTTATTTGACTGAAATATCCTTCCCTCTAGATATGGGTTTATCAGTGTATTGAAATTGTACGAACAACTTTTTCGGTTTCAATGATGGTCCCTAGTTCGTGCAAAGTAATATTTTTTTAAATCTTGGCTAGATTGCCTGTAAGATTAGGCCGATAGGCCTGTAAGAATTAACATTATTTGGTGTGACAATGACCTCTGGATAGTTGTACAAGGGCTTTTTGTACATGATGTTTGTGTTCCATATCCACTGTTGGATCAGGCGAGAATACAGGTGCCAAGTGATCAGCGAATATATTTGCTTTTTCCAGGGGTGCTTTAGCTTACTTGTTACCATCACTTCTCAGTAGTGGCTTCGTCTCTGGGGTCTATTGAAAACTTTAGTGAATTATCAGATGCCATTATTTATACCCTAAAGACAGAAATATAACAATTTAACTTTGCTACAGAATTGTATAAAAGGTAATGTGGCTGTGGCTAATAAAATAAATTACAACTATAGTTTGCCAAAACTTGGTATAATCTCACGGATAAAATACCTAACTGAAGCAAGATAGACATGGTGCTTTAAAATATATACCTAACACATCCACACGTCCGATAGTGTGAGGGCAGCAGCAAAAAGCAGAATAAAATTAATTTGCAATTTATATATAAAATGTTGTTAAAGAATTTTTCATCTTAAAACAACGAGATAAAGTGCAATTTATCTGAACAGGTTAACCTCAAGGTTAAATTTTACAATTGTCTTTAGACGCAACTGCAACCGTATAACAAACAAATCAATATTTATAATAGCTATTATAGACCTTAGTTGTATGGCTTGTATGGCGATCGGTTTAATATGCCTTGTCAGAAGTCCTTCAATAGAAATTATTTAAATCGTTAGAATTCTAAAGATATGAGTCACTGTCCTAATTGTTTCTTAGGAGTAGTTATGTGAATCATAAAATTTATAGATACCGAGAATGAAGAGGATCTATAAATTAATATGTAAGAATAAATTTATATATTTAGTAAAGGCAGCGATAGTCCAGTGCCAATACCAACAGACTGGTACCTACGAATCGGATTCAATCCCACGCTGCGTACCTCTGGTTTTTCAAAGTTATGTGCGTCCTCGGAGAGCACGATAAGCCTTTGGGTCCGGCTGTCATGAAGATTTATGACAGTCGTTATGGACAGTCAACAGCCTTAAATATATTGATACTGGTTTAGAACTATAGAATATCGCAATCCCTATGCAGCAGTTAGATGGCAGTCGCTCGGTGTAAAAGCTAATTCTGTCAAATCTGGTTAAACCAGTAAACGGACCACGCCCGCTCCAAAACGATAAGTTTTAGAGGCAACCTGTAAAACACTAGGACGATGATTATAAAATATATCTATAGTTATTCTTGAGATATTTGGATAACTATTTTATCTGTTAGCACGGATAAGCTTCAAAACCATAATCCGATATTTTGGCATAACTAGAAAACCACGGCTGACTTAGCATCGGTGAAAGTCCGCCTCACCCAGCGTTAACAATCATTGTATAATACATGTAGAGCATGCGATTTACTCAATGAAACGGCAAGGGTTCCGTCCTCAAGAGGTATTTGACCTCTCTGGAGTCTGAGTTGTAAAAAGTGGCCCTTGAAAACTGGTTGCACGGACGGGATGTCATGCAGAAAATATGAGTAAATCAACTCGAACGGCATGTAGTTTTGTTTGCAAATTATTTTGATGTAACAAGCAAAACTGCATTGTCAAGAAACTATCTAGATTGCATGCTAGCTTTTAACGTGTGGTACTGCAGTAACTACCTAACATCACGCATCGGTACCTAAGTACGATACCTACCTATTTTTATACAAACTTTTGTTTGAACCCATATTGAAAATCTTGTTCCTTGGAAGAAGTAACGATATTTCATATTTGAATTTGCCGCGGGAATTACATTTCACAAACGACATGTTCGGCATAGTAACTTTGAACCCTTACCCTCCCTTATGCCCATCATTGGAAGGCATATCCCATTTGGCAAGGAACGTACGAAATTTCAAGATTTTTATGATCCTGCGGTTTGCGCTACATGCGTGACTTGTCTAATAATCGTAGATGACTGCTTCAGCTTCATTATAAAATATACCTACGCATGATAATCGTGTAACGGTGAATAACCTACCTAAAGATGCATATACAATTCTATTATCGGACGCCCTGCGAAGCAAGCTTTTGTCAACTTTACCTGTAAGACTGTTGTTTTATTCCCAAAATCAATATTCAGCAGCCAACATTGGCAAAACCAAGAATTAACGCAACACATTGCTCGTAAAAGGCCGAAATATGTATTCTTTTGATATTTGTACATTTACCCACCTACGTTGATACCAAAATTTTAAGATTTGCTGGTAAAGTCTAAGATTTCATCATTCGGGCTTTTACAGTAACAGATATAGATAATGCAACAACCTAGTAACAAATCTATAATTGATTTATACCTGATAAATCAATTGATAAATCTAGCTTGGTAAAGTTTCACAAGAACTAAAAGGATCTTGCTGAGAAAACCCATATTAACTTTTGTATTAAGTATAATCATATCACCAGTGATTTGGTTAGTTTTATAACTTTAACAGAATTAAATTAATAATTACTTTGTTTTTTTCCAGTTCTACAACTATGCCGAGCTGAAATATCGGACAAATTACCAGAATGGTATTCAGCAAACGTGATCAATGATGGCTATCAACCAAAATCGATATCGGAAATATTTTCCACTGAGTCACCATTTTCAACTACTAATCCCATAGTTGTTCTACCAAAATTGACTTCAACGTCAGACAAAGCACTGTTGTCGTCTAGTTTTCCGCCATCAAGTTTTGCCGAAGATGATTTTAGAAAAACCTCTATAGTTCCGTTGCCATCATCAACACCAATTACACCTACGCTATCAACGGCAACACCCCAGATATCAACAGAATTTTCATCGCGTTTCCCGTCACAATCACCTCAAGTCGAGATCACTCAATATACGGAACAGACGAACCCACCCTCACAGACTTTCTTTGATTCACAATCAGATCTACAACGAACGACGCTTTCGACATTATCACCACTATCTACTTTAGAACAACAAACATCATTAGGGCCTTTGCCATCCGGAAGATTTCTAGCGCCAGCACAGAATGAACCTGAACTGTTTACAACGCAGCAATCGTCAACTCCAAGGCCTTTATCGTACTTTGTAGTCTATCCACAATCTGCACAAAATATTCAAGGACTCACCGGACATGAGTCTTCGCTACAGGGTGGTTTATTCGGAGTTCCTATTCCCCAACAAACTCCTTCTACAGTCACGCCAAGTTCAACAGTGATTATCCAACCTACAACCACTGCATCGCCTTTAACCAGCCGAGTCACAACAACTAACCAACAGTCGGCAACCCCAGCAACAAATTCCAGAGGAACAACAAGTCAACAGCAAACTCGGATACCAACATCTGGTAGACCAACAGCACGACCGTTGACTAACCAGCCTATTCAGCCATCTCGCAACTGTGTAAACGGCACACCTACTCTTGGATCGCTACCCATCAAAATCCGAGTAGTGGGACCAAGAGGATCCATCACACATGTTAATATAAACCCAGTTGTAGCTCCTACCACAACCAAGAGACCAACCACAACAAGAAGTCGCAAGACTCCGAAACCTAAGAAGAATACTTATGACGCGTGCTTAAATGGTTGTAAAGTGAGAAGAGAACCGATATGTGCAATTCCGTTATCGGCTACGTGGATAGATTCGGAACGTTTAAAGGGATTCCCATCAGTATGTCACATGGCGTGCCACAACTCCTACAGGGAAGAACGTGAGTATATTATTCTATATTGCAATAGTAAGGTGTGCGATCCACTTTTGAAGTTCGCCAATATAGACTAGTGTACAATAAGATAAAGACTCCCTGGTTGGTACGGAACGTAGTTATCATGGGTGTGTGTGGTAGTTAGTGGAACACAGCGTGTTCCACTAACTACCACACATACCCACAGCATGTGGGTTCAAATCACAACACCCTTTGCGTGGTAGACTGCTAGTCTCCCAACTGCTCTGTCCAGGGCCGGCCTTAGCCATCCAGGCGCCCCGAGCGAGCCATTCATTCGGAGCCCTCCATTTAGGGTTTCGTGGCCAAAATGGCAAAAAACTGAACCCTTATGAAGTCGCCATGTCTGTCTGTCCGTCCATATGTCTCAACCACTTTATTGACATTTGAAAATTAGTAGGTACCTATAACTAATTTTAGGTGCCTAGATGTTTTCTGTGAAACGCTTCATGATCCAGCGTAACGGCAATAGGCTCGCCCCTTCTTACGTGGGACCTAAAATACATAACCTGGCGAAATGGGGGTTCAATACTACACCTCTGCCTAACCCCTTCGGTATACAGGCGTGAGGCTATATAAAAATAAAGTTTCGATGGAATCAAAGGCTTCTCGTAGTCCACAAGAGCCAAGCGGCTACACCGTCTTCCCCGGGAGCCTTTACTAAGCTGCCTGAGAGGCGCACTGATTTACTCGACATCTACGTCTGGGAAATTTTCAACTATTAAATAGCAAGTAAGTAGGGCTCCGGTTGGCTAGTGGTGGAGGCGTCGGTGCATGCGCAGCATACAGATATTCGCAGAAGTATTAAACTGCAAGCATCTATGGTATCACTACTCGGGGTAGTCATCTTTGTCAGATGAGTCTTTCCCAGTACTTTTGCGAAGACTTTTGACCACGGATTTTGCACAATCGCCTCCTATGAGTTCTCTCTCTCAGTTTCGCCGAGCTCCAGATCTCTACACGGTGAATAAGAGTTTAACAAGGCTGCCTCTGGTGTTTCCTGTCACATTAGTTCCAGAAGATCATTTGAAAGTTTAGATTTCCCAAAAAATCATATTTTCCTAATGTGCGTTATTCCTAGTTGATGTATACAGTACCGACTATGCGCTTAAGTCCTCATCTAGGTATCTATCCGTCACATGGTTGAACGCGCTAATCTCAGGAGTAACTGCAATGGTGTGATTGTGAATAATTACTTTTGTGTATATCATCATGTTATACAATACATAATATAACATCAGCGTGATGCTACTCATAGCCCTAAATGACGCGGGTGTAAACGAGGGCTCATCTAGTGTTACTCAAAGGTGTTACGTACGTACATAAATCTCCTTATTTGTGTCACTGTCAGGGCGCTTTCTGATCTACATTCATCGTCCAAGTTCATCTTCATGCAAATCATCTCCTGCTTGAACTCATTGCCTCCTATGGTTTCTTATGTTCCCATAATTATGCGCTTTATGCGGTCCCAAACATGATTCTCCACGCGATAACCCTAATTCAGTGCAAGGTACTCTACCTGGGTCCAGAAGTTGCAGATCTCAGTCCCGTTGTCACAGACAGTTGTTTTTTGTCGAGATAACCACGTCACCATAGGGTCGTTAGCTTACATGCATGACATAAAATAGGCAGCCCGCCCGATACAAGGGTAATCGTGATTTTCCACTCTTTTCCAGCCGTCGTCTACTGAGTTCCTTGTCTGTAGGTAGGTTCAATCGATGTTGGCAGCTATCTATAGCCCGGGGATTCTTAGCATCCCTTACATTACCATGACTAGGCACCGTATTTTTTGGCTGCTTTTCATGGTAGGCTTTGCCCATAATCACCACGTTGGATATTATGCAGGTTGGCAACCACAGTAAGATCGTTACCTGCACAAAGGAACGCTGCTGCACCTTTTCCGCTGACAATTCGTTAGTCGCCTCATACATTCACCAACGGAAGGGAATATGGTGTTGTTATTCTAAGCCTTGCCGACCAATAGTATAACATAATCAGTTAAAACATTTTATCTACATGAAAAAAACGTCTATAACTTTAGATTGAATTAAAAAGATAGGTACCTGTTCTTTTATTTCCGATGATCAACCTAGCGCCCATTGCGATTCTTTCACTCACTTTACCATACCCCGCGATTCATAGTATATCTAATATTTCATAGCATTTTACTACAATCCTCTAGGCATCTTTAAAAATCTTATAAACAGACACATTTAGTGGACCCGTTAACCTCGCACTTGACTAGGCCCGGGCGCCTGCGGCGCCCCTGGATCCTGGCGCCCCGGGCGATCGCCCCGGACGGCCCCACCCCCTAAAGCCGCTACTGGCTATGTCCATAAGTCCATTCCATTTCAAAGTAGTCACAGATTAAATTGGTGTGTAATTTATATTGAACATTAATTAATAGGCACTAATGCGCCATTTATAAACATAGGCATCTAATCGAACATTAACGAAAGCTATATATTTTTTAGGGTTCCGTACCTAAAGGTAAAAAACGGAACCCTATTACCACAGTCAAATAATCCATACTAAGCCTCCGCTGTCTGTCTGTCTGTCTGTCTGTCTGTCTGTCACCAGGCGGTATCTCATAAACCAAGATAGCTAGAAAGCACAAATTATGTATTTCGGTTGCCGCTATAACAACAAATACTAAAAATAAAAAAAATGAAAATATTAAGGGGGGTCCCATACAAAAAACGCGTTTTTTTTCGTATTTTTTGTTCAAAATTACTAACTGTACTTAACAGGTAGACGCTTTAAATTTTTACAGAATATGTAGTTGTATGTTACCTTTTAAAATAAATAATTAAATTTAAAAAAAGTAAATAATAAAGGGGGGCTCCTATACAACAAACGTCATTTTTAAGCAATTTGTTACTCGATATTAATAAACAGGTAGACACTTATGAAGTATTTAAGTATACATACAACGAACGTGATTTTCTTTTATAGATGATGGTACGGAACCCTTCGTGCGCGAGTCCGACTCGCACTTGCCCAATTTTATTTTATTTTATAGACTCACGCCTGTATCCCCGAAGGGGTAGGCAGAAGTGTAACATTACACCCACATTTCGTCATAAATTTTTAGGTCCCACGTAATAGGGGGCGAGCCTATTGCCGTTACCGGGCACATCACCAGACTCCGTGCTGCTTACTGAAAATTCGGAAAAATCCAGTAGCACTTTTGCCCGACCCGAGAATCGAACCCGGGACCTCCGATCAGTAGTCGCATACGCTATCTACTGGACCACGGAAGCAGTCCTATAAATATCAATATAAGAGCTATAAATATCAATATATTATCGTTTGCCAACATACGTAATTAAGGCTACAAATCTTTTTACATGCAATGATACCTAGTTACTGACGACGAATAGGCACGCAGTTAATGTCTAGTAAAGTAACCAGTGCGTAAAACTAGTGAATAATAGGTGTAGCATCATATGAAAAGCACTATTATTTTTTTCAGTATCGCATTACTACATTCTTTGTAATTTATAGAACAAGTAACATGTTACTAGAGTAACCTGTCTAGTAGATATTAATTGTATGTAGGTAGTTAGTCTAGAAACGTTTATAATCCGAATCCTGTTTAATAACTACTAATGACTTAATAATTAAAGACTTAATTAAGCATGTCAATATGTATTGAATGGCAATAGTTGAATATTTTGGTGGTTGGTTATGAGGGCAAAACTATTGATAGTTTCATTGCAAACTCGTCATAGTAGGTGTAGAAAATTATATATACATATCTACTCGATGGTCTATATCCCACCTATGTGCAACTGGTACGGGTTTTATGATGTTGAAAAGCCTGCGTTGTTACAACAGGGTGGAAATTATAATGGGTCCAACTCGAGATAACCACCATCAGCTTTGAGCAATTGGCTAGTAGAGTAGCAGATAGTAACTGTCAATCGAAACCTTCAGGGAACGCATTCAGAAAATGTATGGAATTTGTAAACGTCGGGAAACTACTTTCTTTTTCAAACGAGCTTTAAAACGACATTGGCATAGAAGTACTTTCTTGAGGTTGTATTTCTTTACCTTTACTATATATGTAGCTATCTTATAACACTGAAGTAGCGTATGCAATAGGTTTGCTACAAGCTGTCAAAAAGTCCATCATTTTATCAATATCGTTTAGTTAAAACGAAGGTTTTTAAAATGTTACTCTTTTCTAATTTCAGCATACGAAAAACTCATAGACGGGCGCTGTGGGCGACTGCGGACACGCATACAAACTCTAGACTCCGTGACCAAGTTGAAGCGAGATGAACTGAACAAAGCCCAATACGTCATCGATAACGGCGATCAAACCATAGTCGAAGTCTCAGCTCTACGTCACAAATAGAACATAAAATAAAATAATAATAATTTTAAATTATGAATGTGCCCTTCCTTATCGGATGAAAAGTGTAAAAGTGCTTTTTTTAATATTACACTTTTCTACCAAGACCAGTGGCTGTTGGAGAAAGCCTTGGGTTGCCACGTTGTGTACTTACTTATTGCTGTATGTCCCGATGAATGACGGATGCCTTCAAGTGTTGTTGTGTTATGAGTACCTATAGTGCCACACACAGGTTAAAGTCCATTGCTTTATTTTTAATTATGTTGTGTGTGGCATTCAAAAATACACGCAGTTTAGAGTTCTTTTAATATTAAGAACTTTTAACTGAGCGTCTTTTTATTAGAATTAGATTTAAGATAACACGGTAACAATAGTATCTTAATTTTTATGGTATAGCTAAGCTACCATTTATTTCAATAATCAAAAATAAATTAAACCTAGATATTGTGCAGTTGAGCTCAATAATCAAAAAGACCCAAAAAAATTACCGCCTAGAGTTGACTGATTTATTCTGTAATTTCAGTTTTTAAGCTTTAGTTTTTGTTAAGTTGTCTCAAGGTTTTTGTATCAGTATTTTATTTTTATGTACTTACATTTTCCATTATTGAACAAAATCTATGTTTATAAGTCTGAAATTATTGTACTCCGTCCAATCAAATGTAAATATTTTATACAATGTTTTAATAAACTTATTTTTCTAACATATTGTCTAATTAAACAGCTTCTTGTAAATAATAAATTTATTTTCAATTTCATTTTTACAATTCATTCTTACTTTCTAATATTTACACATACCATTGTTATAACATATAATACTAATATAATATCATATACCTACAAACTGAACTGTGACAAGTAAAAAAAAAAGAGTGACATTATACTTAAAAAAAAGCGCAAGTGAAAATGATAATGATAACTGCAGTTCAGTAACTCTCATCTAGCGATTACCACAATTTGCTTCTTTGTGATATTTTTTTTCTAGTGAACCATCATCACATTTCACGGCTTTGCTTCAAAGTCCACCGGTGGACATCGACAATATGGAATTAATAACAAACTATAACATCAGGACTGTAATAACATCATAAACATACATGTAACATTCCTTTATAACCAGTCACATTTTTACTGATAATATTACTATTAAAATTACATTTCAAAATTACTATTTGAATTGCAAAATGAAATCTACACTGTATTTCCTTCAAGATGTAAACTAATATTACAATAAATTAAATGACACGTAACAGAAACGATATAAAGCATAATAACACGAACTACAAAATATGTGGTAAGAACTACTTAGTTTCAGGACTTTTTGGTTACTTTTGTCTGTTTCATTGACCCAAGGAGAGCGGGATAGAAAAAGTCCTCATGTCAATCGTAAAAAGTTTTTACAACAGTCTAAAATGTCAGTCTTGTACAAACTTTCCCTAACATTTTCTAAGATTAGATTTAGGTTTACATTTTAAATAATGCTTATTACAATTTCCCGCCTATTAGTACGCATTGTATAGCAGTCGAATACATATTTGCCGATACTTTACACCATTTACCCTTATAACGGGCCAACTTTGTCAGAAACCCAATTAGTTACCAGATGTAAGAACCAGCTTAAAACACAAATTTCACAGTTATTAAATGTTTTGCAATTTTTTTTCAAAACTATCGTTTTATATATTATATTCCACTGTATACATACATAAATAGTAGAGGATACACTTTGTCCTTACGCCCATCAGTCAAAAACATACAACAAATAAATTCAAAGACTTTCCACATTAGAAAAATAATAAATATGATACGATTCTGACAAGACAGTACAATACCCAAAGAATTTATGTAAAATACACCATCCCTACCATACATTCCATTCCTCCACATCCTTCCAAATGATAAATGCATATAAACAAATATATTTTGTAATATTTGTACCTGGCCAAAACACATTTTTTTCTCATTTTACTTATTTTCGGCTACAAAACTAATTTCACATTGCCTGATAGAAGTAGTTAAGTCGAACAAATTGAACCAGCATTCATTGGTTTCGGGATTTTAACCATTCAACAAGTTACTTCAATAATTTATAATATTAACAAAAAAAAATTTCATTCATTCAAACTCAGATGGAATCAATGAGGATGTTTGATATTTCTTCTACCACCTGACGGCGCTTCTTATGCGTCAGGTCCAAACAGCTGTCAGATATGTACACACATACGAAAAAACACAGACGTATGAAAATATAGGGGCTTTGGCACTTTTGACAGGTTTCTGGATCTGATGCCTCAGTGCTGCCGCATAGTGAGCGTCATTTCAGAAGACCCTCATTGGGTACATGTGCCCAAAAAGTTTTCAAAATCAGTTGATAAAAAATTATGGAGTCTGAGGTAATAAACAAAAATACAACCGATTTGAGAACTTCCTTCTTTTTTTAAATCGGTTGAAAAGGGTATGACAGTTCCAATTAAGGCCGCCATAAGAGAATCAATGTCTATACAAACTCGTTGCCTTTATAAGTTTGCTTGATATAGGGCGATTATGAGAAGACCAATAAAAATATGTTAAGTTGAAGTTAGCAACCAAAATGTTTCTAGTAAAATAACGGCACACAAAAGTATTTTAAATTGCTGTTGGCATTCTGTATCGGATGACATGTAGCTTCGGATGAACGAAAAGAGTACAAGAATGGATATCTTTACTTTTAAACGGCACTTGATAGCTGCTTTTGGAGAATAATCTAGTCCAAATCAAACTCTTAACCCAGAGATATACCATCATATCAGTTTTACAATTAGTGGTTGACGAGGTTGGTTCTCCTGGAACCTAACAGGAACTATGCGAATCTGACAATATTATGACCAGCCAAATAGATCTGGCAATTATAAAGCCACTGTCATAAAGCATCAACTGATCAACAGCTTAGGCTGAGCTTATAGAATGGTGTCATTGTAAGCCATATAATCTTGGTTCAAGTGTTAAGCAAGATTTCAAGGCACTTTCTTACCAAAAAATATTTTAGATGTTGTATACCAGGCAACTATACGCAGATGATAGTTAGAAGTCCTTCTCGCTTTCTGACTTCTAATAGAAATAGATAAACACTGGCTTCATGGATATTTTTCAAGGCATGAGACACTACCAAGTCCAACCACTAATCATAATTTATATCATAATATGAAAAATCTCATCACATAACCAACTAACTCTAGAACCTTTGCTGGAAATTGCCTTGTTGTTGAGAGTTGGCACTTTGTTGTTGTCCACCGAACATCATCTGTTGTTGTTGATGGAATTCTTGCTGACCACCGCCAGTGTTGTTGTTGCCTTGGTTCGGTCCTGAAATGGGTGAAAACGAATTTTATTAATCATCATCATCATATCAGCCAAACGACGTCCACTGCTGGACATAGGCCTCCCCCAAGGTTCTCCACACAGACCGGTCTTGAGCCGCCCGCATCCAACCGCCTCCCGCGATCTTGACAAGATCGTCGGTCCACCTTGCGGGGGGCCTACCTCTGCTGCGTCGTCCGGTACGTGGCCGCCACTCCAAAACCTTTCTGCCCCAACGGCCATCGGTTCTTCGACCTATGTGCCCTGCCCACTGCCACTTCAGCTTGGCTATCCGGAGAGCTATGTCGGCGACTTTGGTTCTACTGCGGATCTCCTCATTTCTGATTCGATCTCGCAGGGAAACTCCAAGAGAGAGCTACTCTCCATCGCCCTCTGAGTGACCTTGAGCCTTCTGATAAGGCCCATAGTGAGCGACCACGTCTCTGATCCGTAAGTCATCACTGGCAACACACACTGGTCAAAGACTTTCGTCTTGAGACACTGCTGGATATCGGACGAGAAGATATGTCGTAGCTTCCCGAACGCTGCCCAACCGAGTTGGATTCGACGATTGACCTCCTTCTCGAAGTTGGACCTACCTAATTGGACTACTTGTCCCAGGTAGATATACTTGTTGACAACTTCGAGCGTAGAGTTCCCAACCTGAATAGGAGCAGGTACAACATGGACGTTCGACATGATTTTCGTCTTGTCCATGTTCATCTTAAGACCTACTTGTTGGGAGACTCTACAGAGGCCATCGAGCATTGTGCCTAGGTCTTCCATGGTCTCAGCCATGACTACGATATCGTCTGCGAATCGAAGGTGAGTGATGTACTCGCCGTTGATGTTGATGCCGAGTCCATTCCAGTCCAGAAGCTTGAAAACATCCTCCAGCGCAGGTGGTAAACAGTTTCGGGGATATGACATCCCCCTGCCTCACTCCTCGCTGGAGTTGAATAGGTTTCGAACTCTGGTCCTGGAGGCGGACTGACATAGTGGCGTTTTTATACAAACACTTCAGCACTTCGATATATCGGTAGTCAATCCGGCACCGTTGGAGAGACTGTAGCACCGCCCAGGTTTCGATCGAATCGAAGGCTTTCTCATAGTCCACAAACGCCAAGCATAGGGGCTGGTTATACTCCTCGGACTTCTGTATAACCTGCCGCAGCGTATGTATGTGGTCTATGGTACTATAGCCTTTACGGAAACCGGCTTGTTCGGGAGGCTGGAAGTCGTCTAGCTTGCTCTCGAGACGATTCGTGATGACCCTCGAAAACAGCTTGTAGACGTGGCTCAGAAGTGTGATGGGTCTGTAGTTCTTTAAGAGGGTTTTATCCCCTTTCTTAAAGAAAAGCACCACCACACCTCTGTGCCACGCCTGTGGCGTTTTACCCTCGAGAATGACGGAATTAAATAGCTTCCGAAGGGCTTCTCTAGCGGGTGCACCGCCAGCCATCAGAAGCTCGCTCGTAATTCCGTCATCACCCGGCGCCTTGTTGTTTTTGAGCTGTTTGAGAGCCACACTAATCTCGTGCATGCTGACATCCGGGATATCTTCGGTATAGTGTCGGGTCAATCCAGCTCTAGGGTCTGACGCTGGAGTACTTGCGGGTTGTTGCGTTGTCGTGTATAGCTGTACATAGAACCTTTCGATCTCCTCCAAGAGCTCAGGCTTGGACGGTACGATTCCGCCATCTTTCGTCTTCAGCTTTGTCAGCTGACTCTGCCCAACAGACAGGTCCCTCTGGAACACTTTGGATCCCTTATTCTGCTCGATCGCCTTACGAACACATTTTGTGTTGTATTGGCAGAGATCGCGAGTCAGAGACTTAGAGATCTGTCTGTTGAGGTGCCGATATTTCGGCATGTCGTCGGAGGATAGCAGAACCATCTTGCGCCTTTCCTCTAACAGCTCGAGGGTCCGACCCGAGATCTTACTGGTTCTCTTGCTTTTCTGGGGCTTAAAGAATTTAGCCCCTGTTGTATGGACAGCATCCACGAACCCGTTACTGTACTCGTCCACATCTACGCATTCGCCCAGGCATTCGAAACGGTTCTTGATTTCGAGCTGAAAGCTCTCGGGGTTTTGGATATGAACCGGTGCCGGTCGGTGCGTGGACTTTATCAACCTCGACCGTTCGAGGCTTGTACAGATATTCAATGTGCCTCTTACCATTCGGTGATCGCTCCCCACTTTAAGCGAATTGATCACGGAGACATCATTTAATATCTGCCTCTTCGTCGACATGATAAAGTCGATCTCATTTTTGGTGACACCGTCTGGACTTACCCAGGTTCACTTGCTGCATTCTCGCTTCTTGAAGAAGGAATTCATCATATAGAGGCCTTCCTTCTCCATAAAGCTAGCCAGCAAGTGACCCCGGGAATTCCGATGCCCATAACCAAATTGCCCCACTCTCAGCTCATCACCGCCGCGTTTGCCCAGTTTCGCATTAAAATCTCCCATGACCACCGTGTAATGGGTTTTGAAGCCATGTATAGCCCGAGATATGTCCTCGTACATGGCTTCCACCTCCTCATCGGGGTGCGTCGAGGTCGGAGCGTATACCTGTATGACCTTCAGCCAATACCGCTTGGATATTCTAAGGTACGCTACCCTGCTCGACACACTCCCAATATTTACCACGTTGGTCACGAGAGATTTGTGGACGATAACCCGACACCTATGATATCCCATCGCAACTTGCTCAATTCTTCTTCCAGCTCGACAATCTTCTCGTCGGTCCGCAGTGTGCGCGTGTTCAGTGTTGCCAGGGCCAATGGTCGTTGGTGGTGGTAGCCCGATCTCTTCCGGAGATTCTTCGCACCCCTTGCCCCGCCGTTACCATGGCCGCTACCATAACCAGGACTAGCGGGGCCGCCGGGGACAAGGGGCCGGTTTTTATTGGTGTGGTTCATTTATGGGGGGATTTGCCATAATCGCCACGCTTGGCAGGCGTATTGGCGATCGCAGTGGCGGAAGTTTTTTGTGCTGGACGCTGCTGCCCATCTAGCATCTTGGGATTTGCTTCCGCCAGGTTCGGATGGTTTGACCGCCATCTTTCGGTTGACTTTTAATAATATCTAAGTTTAAAAACATACACACATACTTAATTACTGTTTCAGCGTTATCTTGGTTGCATCGAAGGCTTTCACTTAGGAGCCCAGGTTCCGCCTCTCTAGTCTAACCAGCAGGCCGATTCAGAATGTCACGACAAGTAATCGTACGATATGTCAAATTATTGTCCTCGTCTTTTAGCCGCCTATCAGAGATATTTTGAACTAATATTCATTGAAATCGGTTTATTTGTTAATTTGCTTCATACTGAATGCATAAAATTGATAGGAAATGCGATGGTTTTGACAAAAAATTAGGTAGCCCGTCCGACAATTAACGGAATCGAATGTCAAATGAGATATCGAAAGATTCTGAATCGCCCCACAGATTTGGCTGATTATATTATTAGATTTCCCTCAGAGCGGCTGGCGTCTGACTTCCGCAATTTTGGGGTATAGCGTTATTTGATTACTTGGATAAGTGACTGTACATCTATGGAGATCATCCATAATGGACACTGATATCTCCTAAAAACTGTCAAAAATCTTCGTGACAGCCAGGAGCGGCGCAATCATCATCATCAGCCTTTAACAGTCCACTGCTGGACTAGGCCTCTCCATTGAAAGGAGGAATTGGCCTACTATACCACGCTGGCCAAACGGGTTGGTATATGGTTTGTATCAAGTTTTCCTTCTCTTACAGTGCTGTTCTCTGCATAATATGCTCCCTCTGTCGGCTCTTACGACACCCATGGGGATGATATGGGTTGGTGACATTCCGTATTCTTAATCCGTCACCACACGGATATTTATATATTTATATCTAAATATATACCTGCTATACATCAGAGTCAGACACACTTAAAAAGAGTATTGTAGCATGTTCTATCCATAGACATCAAGAAATGAAGTGGCATTCTAGTATGTAAAATAACAAAGACGCATTCTTACCTGTCATTCTCATCCTCTTCGCATTATTTGCACCGTGATCATGACTATTGGCTTGTACTTGATTTTGTTGTGTCTGCAATAATTTCATCACAATTACAATGCAATTTATTTCGTGATATAAGCAATTTTAAATAAAATAATTGATTTGATTAGAATAAGTATCCAATGACTTAATAAATATATTTTTAATTCTACAGTACATTACGCGGCTTTATATTTAAACTACGAAAAAATAATAACTTAAATAAATAATCTGTTTTTTTATGTTATTGAACCAACCGATAATTGAATAGAAAAATATATTTGTATTATGAAAAGAATAATTGATTGTACTCTTTAATGGTAGATAATGTGAAGAAAGACGGAAATAATGTTGTATTTTTTGTATTCCGTACCCAAGTTAAAATTGAACATTTAGCCCGTATCATATTGCAGCGAAAAGATCGTATTCCGAGACATTGGTGAATAGAAACCTGTTTTACGTTTTCGGTTGGGTTTCGCTGCCATTTTGTATGCTCGCTCGTCCTATTCGAATGACAATCGAACAGTATTCGCTATTCGCTAATATACCGGTATCGCTTCGTTTTCGCTGCAGTGTGATACAGGATTTTAAATCTCACCCCGTAATCCGTGCCACCGTGTGATTGTCTGCCCGCAGCCTTCTAAAATCTAAACCGTGTAACCTAAAAATTTCAAACTTTGCATATTTATAGAGTTTGATGGTCTGACTCTATTTCGCCGAAAACAAATGAAATGCTCAAAATAATATAAAATAAAAAAAATAAACAAAAAGCTGATAGAACCGCAAAAAATAACGATTGCGCATTAATATTATTCCGATTATACGACATCTAATTTAATCTCATAAATGTTTTCGTGAAATGTCTTACGTTATTTTGCTGTTGTTGCTGATTTTGTCGCGCCTTCGAATCACTTTTATCCTCTTGGTCGTCATCGGTTAAAAACTCTCTCTTCGGATAAGGAATGGGACATCCAGCAAAAACATCCTGGAAAATGTTGAAGCTCATGGATAAATTAAACGGAAAAATGCCAAAGAATTTAAGACTTCAAAGGGCACGAATGCGGAAAAGATAGCACAACTGTACAGGTAAAGCTTATTGCATATAATTGAAGCGAGTATGTAGAGATGCATTTCAAGGTTCGGTAGCCAAAGGATGCTGTTAAGTGGAGGATTGGTAATTGGGGCCTGACCCAATTACTTAGGTCTTAACATCTGCTGTCCGCCCATGTATGTCAGTGGCTGTATCTCATAATGCTGTAGCATGTTAGCTAGTTAGTGGAGATGCATCTTAGGTTTCCATATCCAAAAGGAAAATTGAGAATTACGAATATGTACGCCAGTGGGCCGTATCTTATGTACCATAGTATTTAAAATATAGACGACTTATCACTAACATTAAATACTAAATACCAATTTCACGATGGCCCCCAATCGGATTCTTTTGGAAAAAGCATTTCAAAAGTGCATGTGTGACAAGTGCAAGTCAACCTCATCAAAACATAGTATGCAAGGTATAACCGTCAAAATGTAAACGTAGTAAAGCAAGTTATAGAGTAAACATTCTAATAAGTATCAATGATCTATAGTCATCCTCCTAGCATTATCCCGGTTCTATCTCTGGGTCCACTTACAGGTCTTATGAGATTTAACTGAATATTAGCTTTTCCACAGAGCCCAGAGCCAGAGATTGCCTGTCTGACTTCCGCAACACAAAGTGATAGCGATATTCCATGGTTTAGACTATTGTCAGTTTATTCAGAGATATTGACTCTCTATAATGCTTGAAAAAGATTTTGATAACATCCGAGAACGGCTTAATATGCTCTCCTAAGACATGGTGCAAGCTATAATTAATAATTCAAAACGCATATACTTCGAAAAGTCAGTGGTGCGCTACGTGGATCCAAACCTGATACCTTCTGCATGGTAGTTTGTTGACATCTGTACCTCGTTAGCTATCGCTCTTCTTTAGTAATGTATACAGTATATTATTAAATTAATTACACACTATCAATCGAATTTTTTTATGAATTTCTCATACAGGCTGGCTGAAGCAATGGAAACATGCTTAGGTGAGGATTTAAAGACAAAGTCAATCTGGAGAGCCAGTGTTGTCTTGTGCCACAAACACTGGGACACTTACTATGTTGTCCTGCATGCCCTAATACCTGCACATTACAGGAGCTTATGGATGCTACTGAAAATGCCATACTCGAAGCTAGATTTTGGGCTGATTTGACATAGATTGCCATCAACACACTAGGAAGAAGACCAATTAGATAATGTGATTTCTGAATAATTCACGAGGGCGGAGCCGCAACCGAAGTCTAGTATTAAAACAAGTATGGTACCTGTGTTGGTAGTGGATCCTCAGTGAAATATGGATCTTGCATAGCCTGCTCTGATGTTATCCGCCTATTAGGATCCATCAACAGAAGCCTCTGTAGCAAGCTGAATGCTTTACTGTCCGGCTTTATCTTGTGTCTGTCCATATATTTACTGAGAGAGCAATTCTGGTAGCTGAAACAGGAGTTTAAATAATGTAAATAAACAATGATACACTGCTTACTATAAAATGATATACTATTTGATTGACTAATGAAAGAACTAGTGCTTCTAATGCTACTGCTACACCTTTGTTAGCGTTAGCGTTAATGGCAATGGCCAGCTACGCGTTAATTAACGCCATAAAAATTTGCGTTGCAAATTAGTATTTTAACGCGTTAAAACGTTGGCCACATGTATATGCGCCTAAATTAACACATTAAGACACAGGTGTAGCAAGAGCATCATAGAAAACGATATATCTATAGGCTCCATGCACAACTTCAGCGTCACCTAGTGCCCTCAACTTGGTTCTGATGCTTTTGACATCAAATTGTGACCTGTCATAGAAAAATAAATAAAGATACCGGCAAAGTGCTTGTCAAACAAACTCTTCAGCTTAATAATATTGAGTATAGATAATTACTTTGAGACCCATTACATAAATACAGCAAATATCAAAAATAAATAGTAATATTAATTACTTTGATCTCTTGAAGTCTTTTACTAAAGTGGCATGCTCTGGCATTTTCCTAATATCTTCCCAATCTTTCTCCTGAGGGAAACCCATGACATTGAATATTCTGTCTAATTGATCATGATGATATGGATTACTAGTTTTAATGTCTTCTTGGCGACAGTGGAAAATAGGCTCCGAAGTTAACAGCTCAGCAAATATGCAGCCTATGGCCCATATATCTGAAATGAAAATAAAACATCAGAACCCGTTGCATTGCATGACCGATTCTGCATCCACATTGCTGCAATAATTCTTAACAATAATCTATGGATACCTCAACAGCTTTGTTAATGAAATGTTATGCTCTAACATTCTGAAATGCTGCTCCACAAAAAAACCATTGGCATTCAGTATTTTTACATTTAAAATGTAAAAGTCTAAGTCATTTTATGTGTTACCAGATAAATCGGGAGATTTCCTGTAGTCTGTTCAAGATACGAAAAAATAAAAAGGTAAACAAACCATAAAATGGTTCTTTTAATGTCGTCTTTGCAACAAAAGTAGATTTAAGTTAAATACTCCAAGCGAAAGATTCAGTTAGTTTTAAAAAAATATGCCTGTCCCTTCAATTCATAAATGGTACAGCATATTTACTTATTATTTTTCCTGTATTGTTCATAATTATTGTAACGAATGTTTTTAATGTATTTGTTATGCTAATAAACTATTTTACATGATAAAGAACCTAAAAAGCCAATGATTCTTAAATGTCAATGTATTTGTTATCCAGTCAACTTATGCATTACACCCAAAGTAACCATTTCGCATGACGGGGGCCATTTTTAATTAGCTCGGGTTATCCCGATCAGTTATCGTGCTAACTTATTAGGTTTGAAAATCATTGGTTTCCTTGTTTACCTTTTATTTTAGCATATCTTGAACAGACTATAGGGTGAAATGTATAAAAGTAAAAGAAACTACCTATAGCTTTAGTATAATGCCGAGCACCCAACAGTAGCTCAGGAGCTCTATACCAAAATGTGACCACCACAGGATCAAGATCGGCCAGAGGCTTAAGAGGAGCGTTGAATAACCTGGCAAATCCCATGTCAGCTATCTTCACTCTGCCTCTCTCAGGGCCTTCTCCCATAACCAGGATGTTAGCTGGTTTCTGTAACATTAGAACCTTGGTTAGAATAAGCAAGTAACATAAAATTCTAATAAATATACATACAAGTAATAACACACTACACACACAACACTATGTAATTTGGTTCATTAACACAGCACAGTCAACTGCCTAAATTACAACTACCATATGTCTGTTTTTGATGAACGTAGTTGAAACATATCATACAATTGAAATTTAAATAGAAATGACTTACCAAATCTCTATGTAAAACCCAGTTTGAATGTAAATAGTGAATCCCATCCAATATCTGATAGAGTAGACTCTTCACCATTCCTTTGGGAACCATCACAGACTTTTTGTTAGCCTTTGCCGCTCTATGAAACTTGATAATGTGCCATAGATCATGTTCAGCATAGTCAAATAGCAGCCAGACTTTGCGATCAGTGTGTGACAAGAAGACTCTGATCAAGTTTATCACATTTGAATGTTTTAACTCTCGAAGTAACTGAAAAAAGTGATGTTATAAGCTCAAACAACAAGCACTCATGTTGAACGAACAAAAATGCTTCAAACAAACAACCTATCAGATTTTCATTTATTAAGTTGTTTGTTTTGTAACTTCAATAGAATAATACAAATATAGTGAAGAAAAATAACATGTATTTATATTCAAGATTTACCGCTATCTCTCTGCAAGCCGACATCGACAGACCGGTGCCTTCAATTTGTTTCAAAGCGTAATCTTTAGTATCCGACCCATCTTTACGTCTCGCTTTGTATACGTGTCCGTAAGTACCTCGACCAACTTTACACCCTTCAAAATCAAACAAATCTTCAACTTTTGAACGTTCTGTTTGTGTTTTCACTTTGAAATCATAATCCATCATAACAGGAGCCATGGTTTTATTATTTTGAAAATTATCACCCATTTTCTAAAACTATCACCACCCCTTAGCGAATTTTAACTATTTTTGATTATTGCACGCAGGCTGAGGAGATGCGCACATTTGAAAATAAGTAAATAACAATCGTCGAAAGATAGATCAAGGATTATCAATTTGTAAAAAAACTTGTAATTTTTGGCCACAGAATTCAGTATTGTCACTGGAATTCAGTCATTCACACAGATTATACAATATGACGGATTGACAGTGTTGCCATTGTTGCCAACTCAGCATCACTATTATTATACTCCTTGCAACTCAGTTTAAAGGCGCACGCAAACTGTTCGGACGCGACTAAAGGCGCACGCAAACTGTTCGGACGCGACTTACTGTCGCGACAGTAAGTCGCGACACATAGTGTGCACACCCTTTCGAACGCGGCTTTCTGTCGCGTCCGCGTCAGATACAACCATAGACACGCCATGCTGTCTATGCGATACACTATGGCTAGGTAGGAGCATATTTTCTTAATTCAGGGCACTAGCAGTTAGCACTATTAGATTATATTATTGGTAGATCTTGAAGTAAAGCAGAACTGTTGAATTGAAAGTGAATTTAACATTTTTTGACTATATTCGGTATAAAATAACTATTAAGGCCATACCATGGACAATATACGGATGACAGTAAACGTCCGCGGACGTTTGTAAACGTCCGCGGACGTTAACTGTCATTTTCCCAGATTGCTATCGGACGTCTGAACGCTCAAGGTCACGTCCGCGACAGACGTCCGATAGTGTGCACACTTGAATGGATTTTCCTTGTCCAGATACCCTTCTGTCGCGACAGTAAGTCGCGACAGATAGTTTGTGCGGGCCTTTACTGTCGCGTCCGCGTCCGATACAACCATAGACACGCCATGCTGTCTATGCGATACACTAAGGCTAGGTAGGAGCATATTTTTCTTAATTCAGGGCACTAGCAGTTAGAACTATTAGATTATATTAAAGGTAGGTCTTGAAGTAAAGAAGAACTGTTGAATTGAAAGTTAATTTAACATTTTTTGACTATATTCGGTATAAAATCACTATTAAGGCCATACCATGGACAATATACGGATGACAGTAAACGTCCGCGGACGTTTACTATCATTTTCCCAGATTGCTATCGGACGTCTGAACGCTCAAGGTCACGTCCGCGACAGACGTCCGATAGTGTGCACACTTGAATGTATTTTCCTTGTCCAGATACCCTTCTGTCGCGACTTTCTGTCGCGACAGATAGTTTGTGCGGGCCTTTATATCTCGTTCCATCAGTTCATGTCACAGATCACTACTACCTACAAGGAGCAAGTATACATGGAGGGAGCATTTCAAAAAGAGTTGAAATCCTATATGATCTCTTTTCTCTCTAATTACGGAACTACATATGTTCGAGTGTGATAGCCATAGAGCTTTTATACAGCCTTGAATGACATATGCCAAAAAAAATGTTATGTCATGTCGATGTTCGTCCAGCTGGAGTGAAAGCCGTGTCGAAATAAACTGCAATTTTAATTGCTACAAAATATTACAATTGAAGATATTATCACTTCTAAACATTAAACAATTACCATAGTTTGTAATGCCGTCGGATGTAAAAGCCGAATGGGACTATTGACCGAAAATGGTCAAAAAATATCCTACCACCGGTAAGTCATATTAAGTAAAATTGTAGATATCTGCCGTAATAATTCTACAATGATATTTGTAAAGCTTATATTTAAAGATAAAGATAATAACCACCGTTGACTCATATTTTTATTCCATTAGTCACGATGAAATAAATATAATAGAAAAATTTCGATAAAAAATATGAGGATAGTGTTGTAATACAATTGTCAGTTAGAAAACCAGTTTCTAAAAGATTATAATTTGAATAATTAGTTATTAATTGTGATTTTTTGTAGATTTCCAAAGAATGAAGGTTTGAAACTAAATTGGGTCCGAAATATGAGAAAGGGTGAATGGCAACAGTCCAATTCTTCTAAACTTTGTTCACTTGATTTTGTGTCTGCTTGTTATCAAGAAGGTTTTCAAAGGAAAGTTTTGCATTCTTATGCTGTGCCTACTATTTTTACTAACCAGATATCTAATACTGAGGTTTGTACTTCTACTTTATTATTATTAACTTATATTTTTATCAATCAATATATACCAACATTGCAACTGTTAAAATATGCTATAGTAATCATATATACATATATGTATATCATTAACAGATTTGTGTTGTAATTTTCAGAAATGTCCGAAATAACGAAACCTTATTTTTAGAAACGATAATAAAGCTTCAAGAGAGAACATGGCTTGCACTTCTGGAACTCAGGATGAAAATATTGTTCGTAAATGTTAACTGTTTCCGTCCATGTACATCCCACTTTGGTAACATATATATGTAGTATATAACATATAGTATCACACCTGCCAGTTATCGTGTGCGTCATTTTGTGGAATAAATAAATGCTTTTGACTATTTTGACTTTATTTCAATTATTTTCCAATACCACGATGGCACAAAGTATGAGAACATAAAATAACTTGCTGACTGCAAATGCACTGATCAGTGCGAACTGCGAGATATAATAGATTTTTAATTGTGTCTAACTGTCTAGTCGGTATTGCAACATTCAACTAGTTAAATAAACCTAATAGCGCAGTTTTTAACTCCTTCAAAAATTGTATTTACGTTTCAGTGTTGTCAATTTAAGAGAAATTAAAGGTAATTATTTTCTGTCGGATTATTATAAGAAAATTGTCAAATTGTGATACCGAGCAATGCTAAACTGCGCTGTATACTATTCCTATCTAGGTACAGTCGAACAACTTTCCGCTAGACCACAATAAGGGTGAGAATCGCTCAGCAGGACATCGTCGCTTCCAGTGCTACTTTACACAAACATTGACATTCGTATACAAAACCAGTTTCTAGTGTGCTTCGACTCTATGAGCGAGCCAAGGGATTTTTTTCGAACTGGTCCACCGCCGACTTGTTTTATTTCACATACCTGGAGGATTCGTTTACAAATAACAAGTAACCTACTTATTGTACCAAATGTACGGTTAAGACAAAACTTCATTTTATTGTAATGTAAGTACTTTATATTACCTATTTGGAAATTTCTGAAATGCGAATCATCATAGAGGTGGATAAATTATACTCTGACCACCAGTTCGAAGTGGATGCTTGAATTCCGCCTGTGAATAAGCGGTAGGAGAGGAGCTTCGCGAAGGACATTGTCAATTCGATTTCCGACTTCGTAATTTTATGAGAAAATTTTAATTTACGATTAATATTGCATTATTATTTCAGCCAAAATACTATCTTTGCTGGACATACGACAAGTCTCCTCAGGATAGTAATCATATCTTATTATTACCTCTCTTTTTACAGTATTTGTTTCTTTGTGGGCACCTAAGTACTATACTCTAAATAAAAGCTCTTAAAATAATATACTACTGTTATATTACATAATCAAATGCTTATCTTGTCTCTACATACCGAATTATATACCAATACCAATCAAAGATTAATGCATAAGTACATCACTATTGACAGTCATTTCTTCTTTTGAAAAAATTGCGATATGAGTATTTCAAGAGGTAATAAATACAATACATCTGTCTCGGTTACACATATGACATTTCCTACAAGTAAAAAGAAATTACGATAGGTTTCTTGATTATGCTTAAAGCTATCCCTCCATGTATACTTGCTCCTTGACTACCTAGGATAGTATTATATTATCTGTGGCTCAGATCAAGTTACTGTGAGTTCTTGTAAAATGGTAAACGCTAGAACGGTAGAATAGAACTTTATATCATAATTATAATCTTAGTATAACACATCAAACACTTGTGTAAAAGGGAACTTGATAGCTTGTTTCAAAGGTACTCTGTGGCTTGTTTTACCATAGGTAATATCAATACTAAAACAATCAAAGGGGAAGATTTTTATTTTTTTCCCCGCCAGATGTCGTTATCTAATAATCTGCCAATCTTGAAGATGAAAAATGATCATGATTCTTGATCATGAACAATGTTACTGAGTATGCTAAACTTTATTCCAGTAGGTAAATGCCAGTAGGTAAATTCCTATATTTATACAAATACTTATCACGTTATAGCCTTTATTTATACATCTTTGTTTCATTCATCAAGAGAAGGTAAGTTTAACCCATTCAGTGCCGTGCCCGCCCATCGGCGGGAGAAATGTCTTAACTGACACGCCGAGCCCGCCCATGGGCGGCTGGATTTCAACCTCCGATATCTAAGCCAATAACAATTAGAAAAAAGTAAGATTTTGTGAAATGATTCGTTTTACTAAAATTTATTCGTTACCAAAACGGCCTGCAGATATCTCATGTTTGGAAAAAGGTCGATTCCGACCTTTCATGCCGAACCCGCCGATGGGCGGGCATAACAATTATTCAGGCTGTACCAACCTTTTGTGAAACATGATAATTTTAGTTAAAATTATTGTTACGAGCTGGGGTTCGACGATAAATTATAGCTCACTATGCCACTTAAATTGAACTTTATTCTCTAACACAATAACACTAGATACACACACTTAATATTCCAACACTAATAAAACACACTTTTCACACCACTAGAACAACACCAAACACTTCCGACTTATTTCTTCGCTTCTTGTTGATCGCTTTCCGTATTCAATTGAACTGTGTCCGGTCCGTTCGCTCCCGCTCTATTTATACTGGCCGGATAACATCACTAGGCTTTTCGAGATGACTCACGATATTTCTGGAAACGTGTAAGGTGTTTCTAGAATTGCGTAAATGTTCTATTTACACCTACGCCATCTATTAGAGGATAGATGAAACAGCCTTAAACAACCGATACATCTAATCTCATGTAGTTCTCCCATTCACTGATAGATGGCGTTATTTTCAATTCGTAACACGGCCTCCCTCTTAAACGTGTTCGTCTCGAACATCGTTAGACCCATAGTAACGAGCCAACCGGTCCACATGAACTATCTTCGGTGCACCTCGCGACCCCTTCTGGATTCGATAGGTGACGTCGTTCATCCTGGTAATTATGCGATATGGCCCGTCCCATCTGGCTTGTAACTTAGGCGATTTTCCTTTGCTTCGTACTGGGTTATGAAGCCACACCAATGATCCCTCATCGAAGCCTTTGTTGTTTGCCTTCCGGTCGTAGCGAGTCTTCATCTTCTCAGACATCTGTTGTCCAGATTCCCTGATGTGCTCGTATACGTCGTTCATCCTGTTGCGTAGCTCGATTGCGTAATCCGTTATATTGCGTGGAGATTCTGGTGGAATACCGGTGATAAGGTCTGCAGGTAAACGGAGCTCTCTACCGAAATTGGCAAAAGCTGGTGTTACTCCTGTAGTTTCGTGGACCGCACTGCGATATGACAGGAGAAATGGTTGGATGTGCTTGTCCCAATCTCTTTGTTTGCTCTCCACGACCTTCGCCAGGTACCATTCCAGTGATTGGTTAAACCGTTCAACCATGCCATCTGATTGCGGATGATAAGCCGTGGTCCTGGTTTTATGTGCACCCATTACGCGACAAGTCTCCTTGAACACCTCAGATTCGAAGTTCCGGCCTTGATCGCTGTGGATTTCCAAGGGCACCCCGAACTGACAAAAGACTTCATGCACCAGCTTATCAGCCACTGTGGTAGCTTCTTGATTTGGGATTGCAAACACTTCAGGCCACTTCGTGAAGTAATCCATCACAACCAAGAAGTATTTGTTTCCGTCCTGGCTCTCAGGAAACGGCCCAGCGACATCCAACGCTATGCGCTCCCATGGAGCTCCCACATTGTACACCTTTAATGCACCTCTGCTTCGAGTATGTGGCCCCTTGACAGCCGCACAACTTGTGCATTTGCGGCACCAATCCTCGACGTCATCCCGACAGGACTGGAGCCAATAAAACCGCTCCCGGATCTTAGTAAGGGTCTTCTTAACTCCCATGTGACCTCCCGAAACACCATTGTGATAGAGCTGCAAGACTTCCGGCACCTTAGTTTTGGGCACTACCATTTGCAAATGGCACTGGTTACCGCGAGCGTTTTCCCATTTGCGGCACAGAACTCCATCCTGGACGACCAAGCTTTCCCACTGTGCCCAATAACTCTTGGTGATAGGGCTCATTGCTGCGATATCACTCCATTTGGGCCTAGGAGCGTCTGATTTCTTCCATTCGAGAATCGGCTGTATGTCCTTGTCGTCTTGCTGAGCACTCTGCAAAGCTTCTTTCCATTCGTCGCTCAGATCTGTCTTCAACATCCTCACTAATGCTGCCTGCTTTGCTTCCTGTCGGGTACAGTGCTTGCACTGGTCGGGACACGGCCTACGCGATAGGGCATCTGCGTTACCATGGGACTTGCCGCTGCGATGTTGTATTACAAAATCAAACTCTTGCAGTAGTTCAATCAATCTAGCTACTTGTCCTTCTGGGTCCTTAAATTGAAGTAGCCATTTCAGCGCTGCATGGTCGGTTCGCAGGTGGAATTTACGGCCCAACAAGTATTTGTTGAAATGCTGCAACGTCTTTACTACAGCCAAGAGTTCCCGCCTGGTGACGCAGTAGTTTCTTTCGGGTTTGGATAAGGTCTTGCTGAAGTATGCTATAACAACTTCTTGATCACCCTTCTTCTGTGACAGCACGCCGCCAATTCCGGTGTTACTGGCATCTGTGTCAACTATAAATCCATGCTCATTGTCAGGATAGCCTAGAATAGGTGCAGTACACAGATGTTCCTTAAGCTTCTGGAATGCAACGTCACAGCTCTCATTCCAACAGAACTGCACTCTGTCTTCGGTGAGCTTATGAAGAGGTCGAGCAATGTCAGCAAAGTTCTTCACAAACCGTCGATAGTAGGAGCATAATCCGAGGAATGCTCTGACCTGCGTTTTGTTCTCTGGAACTGGCCATTCCTTCACGGCAATGATCTTATCCGGGTCAGTTTGAATACCGTTCTCCGAGACCACATGTCCTAGAAAGTTCACTTGCCGTCTGAATAACGCGCATTTCTTCGGACTCAGCTTCAAATTAGCTCCTCGTATCTTTGACAGCACTTGCTCCAAGTTTCGAAGGTGATCCTGGAAGGTGCGCCCCACGATGATGATGTCATCCAGGTAGACCAAGCAGGCGTCTCCAATCAGTCCCATAAGCACTCGCTCCATCAGTCTCTCAAAAGTAGCCGGAGCGTTGCACAATCCAAAGGGCATGACGTTAAATTGCCACAGTCCTTTGCCTGTGGAGAATGCCGTCTTCTGTTTGTCTCGAGGATCTATTTCCACCTGCCAGTAGCCACTTTTTAGGTCTAAGGTAGAAAACCACTTCATCCCCGTCAGCGTATCCAGTGTGTCATCGATCCTTGGCAGCGGGTAGCTGTCCTTCTTCGTGATGTCATTCAATCGGCGGTAGTCTACACAGAAGCGCATGCTGCCATCCTTCTTCTTAACCAGGACAACCGGAGAGCACCACGGGCTGGACGAAGGCTCGATTACGCCTTCGTTCACCATACCGTCGATCATAGCTTCCACTTCACGTTCCCGTGCTACTGGCACACGTCTTGGTCGCTGGCGAATCGGTGCTTCACTTCCCGTGTTTATTTTGTGCTGGACTAGTGCTGTCTTCCCTATGTCGGCATCACTGGTCGAGAAAATATCCGCGAACCGGTTCAACATCTTCTGAGCCTCGGTCTTCTCTTCCTCCGACAGGGTACTTTCGCAGTCCTCTAAAAGAGTAGACACGTCGAATCGTGCACCCTGAACCTTGGCGCTGGTAGGTTGCTCTTGACATCTACGCATCCAAGCCGCTCCTTCATAGGTGCCCAATTCCGTCCCTTTCTTGAGCGACACTTCCTTGTCACTTGCATTTAGTGCGCGTACTGATGAAACTTTTGTACCCCTTACCAAGGTTCGTGCAATCTTCCAGGAGGCCTCTTTCTCTAGACCTTCGATTAGTACGCAGCGGTTCCATCGACCAGAATTCCCTGATAAACAAACTGGTACAACAGTTTCCGACCGCGGGTGAAGAATGACATTCTTCAGGCAGTACACTTTTCCTGAAGTTGCACCTTCCATGAAGACTTCTTCCGAGCCACACTTCAACACTCCCTGGCTAACATCGATCTCGCAGCGATACTTCCGCATGAAGTCCAGGCCCAAGATGCAGTCGTCCACTATATCGGCCACGATGACTTTGTGACGGTAAATTTTGTTGCCTAGCTTCAGATCCACCTCCATTTCACCTCGGACGGTTATGTGCTGACCGGTAGCTGTTCTCAGATTCACACATTCATTGTTCCTGAAGCAGCCCCGAAGAACCCGTCTTGCCAGATAGAAACCGACGACTGTCCGAGAAGCCCCCGTGTCCAATGTCAGCTTGCATGGTGTTCTGTTAATTTCGCCTTCGATGATCAGGCTGTTCCCGTCGCATGATTGCGAGATCGAGATACTTGGGGCTCTTCCATTACCGGCCAGCACCCGCCCCGCAGTCCTGGCTTCTACTCGTTTCCCTGCTCTCGCTGCCTGGCAGGCACATCAGGCGACCCCTTTGGTGGAGACAGGGTGTCACCAGGCTGCCTACGCTTTGGGCAGCTCAAACGGATATGGCCTCTTTCTCCGCAGTTGTAGCACCGAGGTGACGACAAAACTTCCCTGATGCGGTGACCTCGGTCGTCGCGTCGCACTGCTTCCACCTCCAGAGCGTGGCCTAAGGCGTCCTTGAGGTCCTTGAAGTGCCCAAGCCTCACTGCTGCTCTTACCTCCAGGTCCCGGATCCCATCCGTAAACGCCTGTACGAGGTTCCCGTCAATAAGCGCAGGAGACGACTGGTATGCCTTCCTGACCAGCTTTTCCACCTCTAGAGCCCACTGCTGCAGAGTTTCTCCGTTGCGTTGTGTCCTGTCCTTCAGCTGAGCACGATAAACGTGTTCAAGGTGCGCGTCACCGTATCTCGCCTCCAGCGCCTCCAGGAGCTTTTCGTAGGTGACGTCTTGCCCGAGTGCCTCCAACACTGTCAAGGCCCGGTCGCGAAGGCCCAAGGTTAGGGCGGTTAAGGCCTGTTCTTTGGTCCACCCATTCGATCGCATCACAGCCTCGAACTGGATCTTGTATGCAGACCATGATGACGAGCCATCAAATGGTGGAACCTTAAATCCACGAGGTGAGGGCGCTACAGCCGCTGGTGTCACTTCGAGCCCACGCAACTTCTTCTCCACTTCAGCAACACAGGTCTCGTGGTGGTCGTGTACACGCTTCTCTATAAAGGCGACGCGAGTCTCAAGCTTGTCGTGTACGAGCATCTCTACGTCGCTGATACGGGCCTCATGCTGCTGAAGTTCCTCCTTGACCGCCTTCAAGTCCTTCCCTACAGCGGTGCTGAGGTCCTTCATAAGCACCACCTGCTCTTCTAGGCGGCGCGCGTGCTCCTCCTTGTCACGCTGGAGCTGTTGTTCTAGGCGGCGCGCGTGCTCCTCTTGACGGCGAGCCTGCTCCTCCTGACGGCGCGCGTGCTCCTCTTGACGGCGAGCCTGCTCCTGTTGACGGCGGTCCTGCTCCTCTTGACGGCGGGCCTGCTCCTCCTTGTCGCGCTGTCGCTGTTCTTCCATGCGGCGCGCCTGCTCCTGCATGAACGCCATCAGAGCCGCGATGTCGGGCACCGCCATGGAGTGTGCGCTTGCAGGCTCCACTGCAGCCGCGGAGTCGCCTGATCCACCAGACGATGGAGAAGGAACGTCTCCGAAGCGTCTCTGGTCCAGGTCTTGCTGGCGCTGGTTCCTGGTACGCACTCCGTCAGTTTCTTCCTTCGGCATAACCGGCATAATTTATCCCACTTCTGACACCAATTTGTTACGAGCTGGGGTTCGACGATAAATTATAGCTCACTATGCCACTTAAATTGAACTTTATTCTCTAACACAATAACACTAGATACACACACTTAATTTTCCAACACTAATAAAACACACTTTTCACACCACTAGAACAACACTAAACACTTCCGACTTATTTCTTCGCTTCTTGTTGATCGCTTTCCGTATTCAATTGAACTGTGTCCGGTCCGTTCGCTCCCGCTCTATTTATATTGGCCAGATAACATCACTAGGCTTTTCGAGATGACTCACGATATTTCTGGAAACGTGTAAGGTGTTTCTAGAATTGCGTAAATGTTCTATTTACACCTACGCCATCTATTAGAGGATAGATGAAACAGCCTTAAACAACCGATACATCTAATCTCATGTAGTTCTCCCATTCACTGATAGATGGCGTTATTTTCAATTCGTAACATTATAATGTTTTAATACTATTAATAATCGGCTTCAGGAAAATATTATATACTTTCTCGATTGTAGTATCTGATACTAATATATAAAGCTGAAGAGTTTGTTTGTTTGTTTGGTTGAACGCGCTAATCTCAGGAACTACCGGTCCGATTTGAAAAATTATTTCAGTGTTAGATAGCCCATTTATCGCGGAAGGCTATAGGCTATATAACATCACGCTATGAGCGACGGCAGCGGAGCAGAAGCCTTAATTAACGCGGGTGTAACCGCGGGCATCATCTATACTAATATATAAAGCTGAAGAGTTTGTATGTTTGTTTGGTTGCACGCGCTAATCTCAGGAACTACCAGTCCGATTTGAAAAATTCTTTCAGTGTTAGATAGGTTATTTATTGAGGAAGGCTATAGGCTTTATATAACATCACGCTATGAGCCACGGGAGCGGAGCAGTTGCCTTCAATAACGCGGGTGTAACCGCGGGCATCATCTAGTCAACCGTATGCCTCGGACACAGAGTATATTATTGCAAAAAGTATAATAATATGCAAAAGGAGCTGGCCGGCCGGTCAGTAGACAATAAGTTAACAGTGGTAAATTTTATGCGTCCGTGTTATCCTAAGCCAAATTGAACCTTATATACAAGGACATATGGTACTTTGTATACAGTTTTGTGGCTAGCTAAAATATAACAAAAGGATACGCCGGCGCATTTCGTTTTTTACGGGATTTTTTGAAAACACTTCTGTTTTACTGTACTTAGTAATCAGACGTTCTACGTGTTTGCTCTTCCGACGATGTTCGCTTTTGTACCTGGACTCTGATCTAATCTTATATGCATGGTGACTGTGGCCTGTATCACTGGATATCGTAATCTGTGAAGTTATTGTGTGTATCGGGACGGCTTCCTGTGATCGCATTTGTGAAGACTGTCGTTTGATGTGTGATTAATGTGATTATTGTTAATTATTCTTTAAAAAAATATGAGATAATATCTCGTAACTTATCATTTATGATAAAGCATTTAAAGATGTTTGTTGTCGTTTGATGTGTAATTATTGATAATTTACAAAAGCAAGTTATTGAATTATTTAAATTGTTTTATTTTACATTAACATAGGTAATACAATAATCATATTATAGAACAGTGCACGACAGTTTTGATAAGGACTAATTTCAGTTTTCCTTAAAATTATTTACAAGGATTTCTACTTCATTTAGAAATTCTGCAAGACGATTATTTGGCACATTTTCTATTAGTTGTCTAATGGCAAAAGCTGCCACATTTTTACAATTGCATGGAGGCAACCTATTACCTTCTTTAGTCTGGTTACTTGCATCTTTTTTTCGTCCACTGGTAATCTTCTTTATCTTCGCTTTTACAAGTCGTTTGATTTCTTCCATATTGTCGTCTTTACCAAATTCAGTTTTATTGTCTGAACAAAAGAAATAAAATATTACATTGTTACCTATCGTAAAGAGGAAAGATAAAAATTAAATTGTAAGCAAATTTACATAATGTATTTTTTAACTAACTAATTGAGTGTAGGGGTTGACGACACCTGACTTTTGAAAAAGGCACATAGATGTGGGTTTTTTAAAGACATTTTAGATTTCTTTACATATGTATTAGCTTAATTTTATCTGAAACACAGGTTTCTATGATTTTGATTCATCTTAGATTAATTAACTGAGAGTTATGCCTTACCTTCATGCTCCATTACTATTTCAGCTAATAACCAATAAAACTGTCACAATTTTACCACAAATATCGCAGGAAACTTCACATACACGCTTTAAACACGATACAGTACATGTAAACTTAACATATCAAACTGTTCATGTCAAAATCTAGAGCTTCATGCCGAAAACGCCGATGGGCGGGCAAGGATACTTAATCGAGATGCCGGGCCCGCCGATGGGCGGGCTGTATATCATACTATGGCGGCACCTGGGTAATGACGTTAATTTTCAGGTAGGCAGTGAATGGGTTAATGGGTATAAACCCATCGAAAACCGTCGATAAAGGTTCAAGATCGCAGATGCGCCTTTGTCACCCTGATGTACAGGGTTGCGTCGTGATTTTTTTCTTTCTTTCCTTCACCTTCAGAGGTACAAGTGTCTCGTTTCGGGTAAAGATGGTACATAATTATATACCTAGTACAAACCCGGTATTAAGCAAATTTTTTAATCCTAGACTTGGTCCGGCCATCATGACGCACACCCTGCACTCGCACTAAACAAAGTAGAAATCTTCTCTAGAAATTACCCATTACTCTATGGGTTGTTTATGTTGTTAAAATTATCAATATTATACAAGGTGAAAAAAGACCCATAACGAAAACTTTTAATTCCTGTACCAATCATTGCGAACATTTTTTACTTCGGAACCATACCTGGGAAATTACTGGTTCAGGAGATATTGAGGCTCAAAGTCATCATACAATTTTTTTCTAAGTACAAACTCGATGTATTTACCCCGCCAACATGATCTACAGATGATACCACACCCGCGGGTAAGTAGGTATTTTGAGTATTGCAGGCGCGCAATGTGTCACAAAATGTGTCTACTTAAAAAAAAATGTTTCCCATTATCTATACACATAAATAAAATTGGAGTGTCTGTTTGTAATATTAAAATAACCGCTTTTTACTAAATGCATATGGATGTATACACGGTACATATACCGAAATGTATTTTTTTTCAATTTTTGTCTGTCTGTTTGTTCTCGCTAATATCTGGAACAGCTAGACCGATTTTGACGGGGTCTTTCACTGGCGGCTAGCTGATGTACCAAGGGGTAACTTAGGCTATAAATTAACCGGGTACGCGAAGTAGTTCCCTCAAGAGTTCAAGACGCGGGTGAAACCGCGGAAAACAGCTAGTTATTATTATTTTTGCTAAGTAAGACAAGTATGACTTGGCATGACTTCCAAAACGAGTAGACTTCGGCATGGTGCTTGTGACACTCTGTATTTTATGACTCTTCAGTTAACCTGCAACGGTATTTCCAAACCAGTTCGACATTTGAATATTCAAAAAGCGAGCATAATCCTTTTTAAAAGGTAGGCAACGCACTTGTGATCCTTCGGGCATTGTAGGTTTCTATTGTTAGACATTATCAGGATGACTATTGCAATATGGTCAACAAATGACATACAAATTAATACAACAGAGGATAGAAAAGAAACATCGTTTTGTACTCACATATTATGCCTCGTTGGTCTCGCGGCATAAATGTGCGCGTGGGATCGGGAGTTCCCGGGTTCGATTCCTGGGTCGGGCAGTGTTATTGGGTTTTTCTGTCACGAAATTCTCAGTAGCAGCACGGAGTCTGGAAATGTGCCCGGTACGGCAATAGGCTGGCCCCTTATTACGTGGGACTAAAGTATATCTGGCGAAAAGTGGGTGTAGAAATACACCTCTGCCTACCCCTTCGGGGATAAAAGGCGTGACGATATGTATGTATGTATGTGTATGTCACATATTATATTTTACAACCATAAAGCGATTTCACACAAGGTATCATAATTATAATGTATTAGGTTTGGTGATTGTATTCTTATTCTTAGCTCGTAGTCAATACCTTATTTTTACGACTCTGCACCAATACGACTGGAAAAACAATCGACAACCGCCTTTCTATATTTTATATTCCCGCGCATCAATATAATGGATTGTGATTGGCCAGTCGTGTCGGTGCTGCAATACAGATAATCAAAATATTACTTGTCAACCAGAACCATAACCAGAACCTTTACCACAGAGGTTGTATAGGTCAATTAAATAATGGCTTATAATTAATTATCGCTAACACTATCGGCGGCGGTTATTACTTACCATCAGGGACATCAGGTGATCAGCTTGTTCGTTTGTATTCGTGCTATAAAAAAATTATCTGAGAGTATAATATTATTAAGAGACATTCTGTTAAAGTATATTAGTGAGGCACAAAAAGATCACTATAAGTTTAATTAAATCTACGACATTTTACAAGGAAAATAATTTAAGAAGTGACACAGTTGTTAGGAAAAACCGTAGCCTAGCAGCAGCACAGATAATTCTTTTTAACATCCACACTTCTCTAAGAAACGGTACGTTATTTATATAGACTTGTTTTATTATGTGCTGAACGACGATAGTCCAATCATTTCGCACATTTGTATCAGCCTGGGTTTATTATAAAGGTTTCGTCAGACCATCTGCAACTTGTTCTTCAGAACTCACTTGAACTAGTTGCAGATCGCCTCCAGTAATACATTCACGTATATAAAAGTGTCTGAGTCGAATATGTTTCGTCCTCCTATGAAAATCGTACGGCGGATTGTATGCAAGTTCGACAGCTGATTCATTATCTACATGTAGTATTGGCATAGTAGTGAAGCTGGTTAGCTCTGAGAACAGCCTTTTCAACCATACTATCTCCCGAGCAGCGTCACTATATAGCCGCGACTAGTTCAGCTTCTATAGTTGACTATACGGATCTTGTGGCAAGTAGGACGAATTTCCGTGCGTTTAGGCGTTTTTGCCATACATATTACTGGAAACAGGCATAGTTCACAATTTAGGCCCCCTTAATGCTCATGTCCGTGGTGCTTATCTTTTCTCATCACTATATCTCTTCGTTGCTTGTCTCCCGCTTTGTTAAGGAGGGAAGTGGATTATTCATTTTCCAACTCCTCCAATATACTTCTGATTAAGTTCGTTGCGGGTTCCAAGACAGTTTAACTTTCCCCGGGACTTCACGAGTGTCAAAACTCGTTGTCATCAATGGTCACTGCTGCTGAACCTGGCTACACAGGTGACACAGTAGTGGGAATGAGGGTGGGATTAGTCTATAGTTGAAATTGCAGCTGAAGTCTGTTTCTGACTTTTCCATACCACAGCACCTTCAGAGTATAGGCATATTATTCCTGAAGTAGAACGGCCAGTTGTCTTATCACCTCCGTGATCAGCATCACTGTAGCATGACAACTTTCTAAAGCCATTTCTCTTATACCTTATGCTATAGTCCGCGGTACCCTTCGGGTATCTCAATATTCGCTTGATTCTGAGAACATCTTCATGAGTAGGATTGTCAAGAGTTCTTGAAACAAAACCAACTGCGAATGCAATATCAGGTCTTGTGGCTACCATCAAATAAGAGAGTGCTCCGACTGCTTGTCTGTATGGAAAGTTCGCTGTAGACTGATCTTTCTCTACCTTTGCTAACAAACTTTCCTTGACAATAGGTGTTGCGACTGGTTAGCCATCCCATATTTTTCAAGAACTTTATCAGTATAAGCCTGTGGAGGATAAAGATGTGGTGTTCCTCCAACTAGAGGGAGGAGCCTCTAACCAAGCTGGGTGGTCGTGCTTGGTGGCCTGCAGGCCGACGGACATACATTTGAACTTGTATATAATTATGCCGCTTGGCTCGCGAAAGTTGATATCGCGGTTCAGGACTGTTTGAATATTTCGCGCCTTTGTTAGTAGTCGCAGTCATAGATTATACAGATATAGTGTGTTGTAGTAGTTTCGTCGTCATTGGGTAGATGGCGCTGTGCGGGTGTTATGTAGCTGGCCGCTACAAGCCTTTTGACATATTTTTATTTCACCATCTTCTTCCTGTTTAATTTCCATTCCAAGGAAATATGTTGCTAGTGATTTTGAACCGGTTCTTCAGTTCGTTCAAAAACTTTTCACCTTCCTCAGAACTTGCCACCAATCCGTTCGAAGAACTTTAGATTTGTTCGATTGCCTAATGTAAAGACAAGGATCTGCATCGCTCTGTCTGAACCCTGCCTGGATTAGAAATTCGTGTGTACAACAGTTCCAGCACCTGGGTGCTTGCTTTAGACCATAAAGACTTCGTTTCAGTATACAAACACGACCAGTACCGTCATCATAACCTTCAGGCTGTTGAAAAAACATTTCATATAAATTTCCTCTTCCACTTTTCCATTTAGAAAAGCTGTAGTTACATCGAACTAACTTAGTACCAATCCTTCATTAGCTGCGACAGTCAACACAGCTCGAATCGTGCTCAGTTTAGCTACAGGACTAAAAGTCTTGTCATAATCAATGCCTTCTTTCTGTGAGAAGCCTTTAATCACTAATCTGGCTTTATAGCGATCAACAGTCCCATCTGGATTTGTTTTAATTTTATATATCCACTTGAACGGCAATGCTTTTCTACCTTTAGGTAATGGATTAATTAATACCCATGTCTGATTGTCAGCTAATGAACTCAATTCGCTCATCATGGCTTGCTTCTATTTGTCACTGTCAGCGCTGTTCATGGCTTGCTTAAATGTAGAAGGTTCTTTCAGCTCATTTAATTCCATGACAAAATCTCTAAATTGACTGGGCCTACTCAATTGAGAACGATCACGAAGTTGTCTACTTGGTTGAGCTCCGTCTTCATCTTCTTGTTCTTCTTCAGATATCGAATGATAAGTTCCTGTATCATTATGAGGATCAATTTCATTATCCTCTATAGATACAGTTGCACCTTCATGTACAATTTGCGGATCAGACCGAGTCTTCTGGTATGATAGGTTGTGGATCTGGTTTAATAAAGGGTATTGGTATGTCAAAACTATTTTTGTTTACCTTAGGTGCCTCCACTGTTGTCTGATCTATAGGTCTTTCTATGAGAGAACGTTCATCGAAAATCACGTCTCTCGATCTGATAAGCCTATGGTTTTCTTTAGACCAGATTCCATAGCCATCATCTCCATCATATCCAATATGTATGCCTTTCTGAGCTTTTTTACAAAGTTTCTTTCGCCTTTGTTTTGGTACATGTGGATGCTCGGAGTTTCTCTGAAAGATTAGTAATTTATTTATTTATTTAGTACAGCTGCTCACCACTACACTAACAGTTGCCCAAAGCGTGTAGTGAGCCATTACATTTAGGTGGGTACATAATATTAACTTATTTTCTAATGTAGTCATTTGCAAAAAACATTTTACATATAATTAAAAACATATAAAATTTAGTGACAAATATGTCCACATCCGGATATTTGCCAATAATGCTATTGAGCAGTGTGAGTGCTTGAGTAGTAGGCGCATACTGCGCGGTACAAGTTCGTACCTGTGGTGCGGCGAGTAAGCGCCGCGAGCGCACTCGCCTATATTGGTTCGGTGCTGAGATCGAACAACGAGACAACGTATTAGAGTCATCAATTTGGTTGTGTAACAATAAGAAATAATGTGACACTAATTTACATTTCCGACGTAGTAATAATGTGTCGAGGCCTACCATACCAGACACGAACAGAGACGGATATAAATAAGGGTAGAAGCCATATAACTTTTTGTATAAAAACCGAGCAAATTTGCGTTGTACCCGTTCAACCATTGTGATGTACTTCTCCTCATGTGGATCCCAGATTATCGAATTATATTCCAGAATACTGCGAACAAAGGAAAAGTACAGCAAAACGGTAGCACACCTGCTCTGAAAAGGGATAGACTGCCTCATCACAAATCCCAATGCTTTTAAACCCTGCTTACAAATTAAAGAGATATGTGCATTAAATGTTAAGCATGTATCTAGAGTTATACCTAAATCTCGTATTTCACTGACTCGCTCCAACGGGTCACCAGAAATATTGTAACTATATGTAAGTGGCGAGCGAGAACGAGTAAATTTTACTGTCTTACATTTACTGACATTAAATTCCAAGCGGTTATGTTCAGCCCAACCCACAACCCTGTCGATATCGCGCTGGAGCGCGTCACAGTCCGCCGTGCTACCGATTCCCAAGAATAACTTCAGGTCATCAGCAAACATTAAACACTGAGCAGTGCTGACAACGCTCGGCAAGTCATTCACCATGATCAGGAACAGAGTAGGGCCCAAGACACTACCCTGACTGACACCAGAACGAGTGTCATACGAGTCAGAGCGGTACCTACCAAGTTTCACATATTGAGTGCGATTAGTAAAATAGCAAGCGAATAAGTCGAGAAGTTTAGGAGCAAAACCAAAAGCGGATAACTTTTGCAACAAGATATCATTCTGGACCCGATCAAAAGCTTTTCTGAAATCAAAATATGTCACGTCAATTTGCCTATTATTATCCATTTCCGCAACACAATAATCAACAAAGTTGATCAAATTAGTAGTAGTCGATTTGCCCCTTCTAAACCCGTGCTGGCTCTCGCTCAGTTGCTGTTTGATTTGGTGATATGACTATTTAAGATAAACTCAAATACCTTGCCGAGCGCTGAAAGCACGGCTATAGGTCTATAACTAACTACTTGACTCCTGGAGCCATCCTTGGGTATCGGTGTAACGCGAGACACCTTCCACAAACTAGGATATGTACCATTTCTTATGGCTAAGTTTAAAATGTGTAACAGTGGTTCTTTAAAAACGCTGATGCAGTCTTTAATAATGTAGGCTGGTAAACCATCGGGACCTATGGACGAACGAGCTTTCAACCGTTTCACCGCATGTAATAGGTCAGATTCACTGACGTGATCAACACTTACTCGCGAGGAACAAAAATGACTGTTAGTCACATTCTCCGTAATATTCGTCGGCAAAGATATTCTATCTGCTAAAAAAAACAGATTTAAAGTGACTTGCAAAAGCGTTTGCTGCATCTATTTGAGTCACTACCTTGCCGTCATACTCAAATTCAGAACAAGCGCTTCGAGACGAACGTTGGGCTCTAACAAACGTCCAAAATGTCTTCGGATCCTTCTTTATATCCGTCTCCGCGCGCTCAATAAAGTTATAGTATGCCTGCTTTATGAGTACTTTAGTGTGTTGCCTATAATATCGATATATTTCTTTATTAAATTCTAAGTGAAGTTGCTTATATTTCTACAGATGAAAATATTTATTCTTTATATTCCTTATAATATCCGACGTATACCAAGTTGGATATGTATACTTATTATAATAATTAGGCTGCTTTTTGATTGGAACATGAGCATTAAAACATGCTAAAAGCTGTGCATAGAAAATACGTAATGCGTCGTCAACATTGTTACATATGACGACATTGTCAGGCAGTCGTATAAGGCATAAAAGTTCGCGCGTTGAAAATTGTATTGAGGTGAGTCATATTGTTGTGGACCGTGTGGGTCGGCGGCGGCGGGAGCCGAGCTCGCTCAGCCGCCGGGCGCGACACGCTCAGGCGGACCCCGAGCGGCGGGTGATGCGCGTCCGGCGGCAATAACGGCTCCACATCTCCAACAACACACACACACTCATCGCTCAAGTTACTAAGAACTAAATCTAACATATTACCATAAGTATTTTTAATGCTATTCTGTTGTCTCAACTTACAAAAGGAAATAAAGTAGGCATAGTCAACTATTAATTATTCTGTGGCATAGTGTAGGTTTACATTTTGACTGCACGAGTTTAGATTGAAGTCACCCAATACAATTACGTCTAATTTTGAAAATCTCTCAATGGCGGTTTCTAATAGTGAGAAAGTATTATACTTTTCATCCTTAGAGTTAGGAGGAATATATACGACACAGAACAGGATTCGTTTGTGTTTCAACGTTACAATAGCAATAACAGTTTCTGTGTCGGTTGTGTAATCGCTAATGTTTTGTGTGTCCGTCAGAATGAACGGTCACTAGGCGTATTTAACGTTGAATTTATGCCTAACAATTGCTTCCCTATTGCTTCTATTTGCTTCCTATTCTCAAACAATTGCTTCCATCGTATTGTAGAAGAAAAAATCATTTTAAGAGTGACCGTTCATTCTGATGTCAGGACGGCCGGTCACCGAGTCGTAGTGTCCTTGTTAAATAGAAATATTGAAATTCACGGTGGCCATTAATTACTTCCAGTTTGCTTCTCTCTATGTTTTACAACGATAATACTGTTACTATCGCGGCAATAAAGATATAAACAAAAGTGTTGTATAACAATATTTTAAGTGCCTGACAAAAAATAAAGGCAAAACTCTTTTTGAACATTGCAGTTACGCTTGATTAGGCGATAAATCAGATAATAAGATTTATCGCCTAATCAAGCGTAACTATAATGTTCAAAAAGAGTTTTGCCTTTATTTTTTGTCAGGCACTTAAAATATTGTTATACAACACTTGTCGATATCTTTATTGCCGCGATAGTAACAGTATTATCGTTGTAAAACATAGAGAGAAGCAAACTGGAAGTAATTAATGGCCACCGTGAATTTCAATATTTCTATTTAACAAGGACACTACGACTCGGTGACCGGCCGTCCTGACATCAGAATGAACGGTCACTCTTAAAATGTTTTTTTCTTCTACAATACGATGGAAGCAATTATTTGAGAATAGGAAGCAAATAGAAGCAATAGGGAAGCAATTGTTAGGCATAAATTCAACGTTAAATACGCCTAGTGACCGTTCATTCTGACGGACACTGTTTTGTATTCGTTCAACGGGGAACTGCGCCTGCACCGCCAATAATACTCCTCCCCAACTAGTATCATTAGCGCGGTCATGACGCAGCACAGTGTACCCGTCAGGCAAGACTTCCCCGTCACATATACTACTCACTAGGAAAGTCTCGGTCAAAGCATAAATATGAGCAGATTCATTCAAAACCGATAATTTAAACGTGTTCAATTTCGATCATAAACCTCTAACGTTTTGATAAAAAATCGAATAGCATTTAGGCTTGAACGTTTTGTGTACCTGGTTTACGAAATCCATTCCGCCACAACTTAACACATATATCTTCAGGCCAATTGTCTGAGCACAGATACTTATCTAAACTTTTAGCTGGAACACATACTTTGAAAGAAGCATTGTCACCTCGCGACTTAAGTATTTCAGCTGTACATATAGAATTTGGACATATATAACTCAAATGTTCTAGCACTTGTTCAACTGACGTCCCTACTTTTAAATAATTTAAATGTAGGTACGCCTTACGTTCCGCAGCTGACAAAGTAGTGGGAGCCGCGGTCGGCGCGGCAGTACCACGAGTTACTTTCTCACTCGAACGTTTAGCGCTGCGACGCGACGGCGCACTTCGATCCACTCGTCGTCCTTCGTTCGCTTCGCGGGAACTCGTGCGCAACTCGATCGGCTCGCCGTTGTCGCTAGTGGGTTGTTTCGCCGGTAACTCGCAGTCCGTAGTAGGGGTTGTACTCGTAGATTGTGCGGCCGGTACAAGTTTGACTTTGGCCGTGTTCTTCCGAGCGCCTGCGGTGATAGCCGATGCGGCCCGAACACGAGCTTCTCGTACTGGGCGCGCATTCGAATCCGTTTGAATAATACCTTCACTCAAATTTGTGTTTTGGATTTTTTGGGACACTGATTCTTCACCAACTAATTTTCTAATTAAGTTATTCTGCTCCAATATCAGTTTTTCAAGCGCAAAAACTTTGGTTTGAAGCAAGATCACTGACTTGTTCAGCTCCTGGATAGTAATTTCTGCACTTTTCGAAGACATTACTAATTTTTACCAATAATAAAGCGGAGAGCAACGAAAATACAAGTTTCTTGCGCGAATGAGCGAGACAGGAGGTGAATAATGAAGTGATCCGACAGAGAACCAAGGTAATCGACATAGCTCAGAGAATTAGCACGTTGAAGTGGCAGTGGGCTGGTCACATCTGTCGCAAAACCGATAACCGATGGAGTAGTCGTGTTCTAGAGTGGAGACTCAAGTGGCTGGCAGGACACGAAGAGCCGAAAATCGGGCTCAGTTGCGTGCCATTGGAGAGGCCTATATCCAGCAGTGGACTACGGCAGGCTGATGATGATGATGAATCTTGTTATCATAAATGTCCATGTTGTCCAATTCTGCCCATCAAACTTCTCTATCTCAATCTTTGCCCCAGCTACTGTCTGCATGATGACGATTGAAATTTTATTTGGCAGGTATACCTAGTTGACTTTCATGTAAAAATTCAGTTTCTTACTGTTATTTTGCTATCCTCCTATACAGTGGCGTAGCGTGGGGGGGGGGGGCCGGGGGGGGGGGCCATGGCCCCGGGCGGCACATTTAAGGGGGCGGCAAAAGAGGCCGCGAGAAATAAAATAAAAATTCAAATTTTAAAATACTTGGCGCGCTCACTGGTACTATCCCAGCAGGAACGCATGGCGGCGTGGGCGCAGTAGAAATAACAACAATCGAAAACAAAATCATAATTATTTTCACTACTTGAAGCCTTGCGTGTGTTCAATATTCCGGTAATCTGCGAGCCTGTTATGAGTAATTAATTAATCCATATATCACTGCCGAGCCGCCCCTGTGTGCGATGTGTGCCGCCCATATTGCCATGTCGCAGTGGCGCACACAGGCGCCAGGGCAATAGGGGCGCCTCGTGCCGCATAAAATAACAGTGTTAATTCTTAAAATTATGTTTGATTTGCTTCAAAATACAAAATAATCTTTATAGTTGAATATGGAAGAAAACAGGTACAGGTCCTTAAGACAATAGTCACACCTGCGGTTTAACTATACGCTATTTGAACTTTGACTCCAATATTTACTATATTTGCGTTAAAATCAAAGCCAATTTTATTATTACACATACGACAAACGCCTTCTGCTAATATTTGGACGCAACCCTGTGGGACGAGACGTGGGATTTGTCCATAAACTTTTAGAATTCGCCTCTCAACTCCTTATTTTTGTGAGTATTAGGAGTTGGTAAATGCCATAAATCGGTGATGGGCAGCAACGTCACCGGTGCGAGAAGCAACACGCTCCTCCCTTCATGACGCACACGAACACACAGCGTCATAATTTCTTGGTCGCCAAGCTATTTGGAGGAGAATACCATTACCCTAGATTCAGATCCAATTTCCGCCAGCTACATTATTCCCGGCCAAGGACGCGGTGGCGGTAACGGCGATGCATGGGGTCTGTAACATCACCAAGCTAGCATGCCACCAAAATTAATTATACCTGGCGACCTACAACGAACGCAGTCTACGACTAAATGAACAGAAACCTCACCGAGCCCGAGGTAGAATTAAGTCACATACCTACTGGGGTTATCAGAAGTCTGAGACAGGAGGAGAACATGTTAACTCTAGATTTAGGTGACTGGTTCTACCCAGTGCCGCGCTGACCCAATCCAGCGCCGGTGTGCCAAATCCATGCGCCTTTTTGTCGTACTTTTTCGAAAGTAATTTGAATAATTAACGCTAGCATTTCACCCGTCGCGCGGTTTCTTACCCTGGCGCCTGTGCGCGCCGCACACATCGCACATAGGGGCGGCTCGGTCCTGCTTCTACCTTCAGGAAGGCGACCTACTCTCTTGGGTGGTATCGGATTCCTGGACAGGAGGAAACTTGTCAACATCGTTGTGGAAGTCGATAGTGTGTCAAACCACGTAGCGTACCTACCTCGTACTTAAACTCTACAATAGGCGATGCCTTAAGACGATACAGGTATATGCGCCAACCTCAACTCACCTGACTAGATCACCGCACAGAGAAAAAAAAGGAGAGTAAACTTTCAGCCGAGACCCTCGGACTGATGAGGCAAGGACGCGAGTTACCACTGCGGATGGCCGCACCGTCAACACAAAGTTCGAGAATCTCGAGGAGGTTGAAAGTTTTTATCCATAATTGTATACCTCGCACGTAAACAGACTAATTGGATCTAGTCTTGTCGACCACAGAGCCGCACTGACGTGCCTCTACACCGAAGACATCCCAGATGAAAGCCAGGCAGGACCATAGGACTTTAAACATTTGTAGTCATTACGATTGCTTTTACATTTTCGTTCGGGATATATTATTATACCACGTACCTTTGTTTTCAGTAACCGATATTTCGGCACTGTTAAAAGTGCAATTTTCACGGTTGTAGGAAATCTACAAACTCTACAAATATCTGTTACATACTCTTCTATATCTGTAGAAGAATGTAAAAGTAATACAAAACACTTGATGATGATCTATTTTTTTAAAAGCCATCCAAGTTTTATTTATGAAAATTCTACAAGCCATATACATAATTATATTGCAGCCGAAAAACGGCCGCTGCCCTGCGCGACATATAAATACCGCTTAGACCTGCCAGATTTCTCCCTTAAAAATATTATACCCTATGCTTCTTCATTGTGTCACTGGTTCAGATTTTCTATTCACAAAATTTGGCTACGGTAACGGCGTTGTCTGAGGCCACTTTAAGACCTCGTTTACTGTAGGTAGATGGGCAAAGAGGGCATGAAAGCAAATGCGCCATGGATTGTGGTTCGGCGATACACCGAAACCGTAGGTAGGTTCTAGGCGATTTGGAAAAAATGGACTGTATTTAAAGGAAGAGGATGTAGGATTGGATACGGGAAGAGGTGATTGTGAGTGGGTATAGGATATTCCAAGGATGGAGGGCACTTACCTTATACGGCAATCTTCTTCGTTTCCGAAGGGCAGTCTCCTGGTGGTTTCGTGATGCAACTGCTTGTTTTCCCTTCACTACACAGTCACTTCCACTTGCGAGCGGTTTATATAAGCGGTAATAACTTATACGGGAGTGGCGCGGTGATCCGGTACAGCGGACGCGTATCGCAAATCGAATCTTCTTGAAAGTTCTGGACTGTCACTCGCGTCGACGATCGCGGCGACCAATCAGGCGAAAGGCAGTGCCTCTTCCAGGGAGTGGGATAGAGAGGGACGGAAATATGGTATCGCTCACACTAGACAAGCGTGGAACGATTGATGTTGATGCGATTAGTTATAGATAGGAAGGTAGATGGCGCTACCATATCCCCCCGGCCCTAAAGGGTTGCCTTTAAAAAAAATTGAATTGAACTTAGCTATGTTGGGTGTACTACCGCATAACCCATCAATAAGCTAAGACAGCGATATGACAATAGAATTAATCTAAATTAACTTTAGCGAAAACTACAAACGCAATAATAGCGAAAACTACTAACTAAATACTTAAACTAAGAGGTAGGTCCACCTTCAGGCTAGATCTCACTGAGTTGGAAGCGGACGCGAGTTGATCAGTGCCTCGACTTGTGCAAGGACAGTTAAAGGCTCTTCGTAAGAGAGGATCTGTTGACCTATAACTTTGAAGAGATGCGTTTTAATTACTTTGACCATGCTTGCCCAACATCCACCGAAATGTGGTGATGCTGGTGGAATAAACTTCCAGTCAATATGATCTATGGAAAGTTCTTCCTGAAGACGAGTACGATAACCCGCGACGTGATTGAAACAAGTAGCGGGAACAAGTTCAATCAATTTACTAACGCGGTTGGCGACAAAAGTCTGCTAGCGGTGAAGAGAAGAACGAATCCAAGCGAGCACTAGTTTGGAGTTGGGAAATGCGTGTATTTTATTAATGGGGTAGTGGGGCAAAACTGTGTCTTGAACCTTGCGGAGCAACTGAGACAGCAGAAGAGCCGCGCACAATTCCAGTCTCGCAACCGAAATGGTTTTAACAGGCGAGACCTTAGACTTGGCACAAACTAACTGCACCGTGTAGTTAGAACCAATGCGGACTTGCAGATATACGACTCCGCGGTAAGCACGCTCGCTGGCGTCAGCAAAACCTATTAAGTTGACGGTACATCCATCTACCAACCCAAGATGACGCGGAATAGTAACTTGATTGAGCGCGGTAAGCTCAATACAAAACTGGCCCCAAGCGGCGACAATATGGTCAGGGGGTGTTTCATCCCACTCACACTTTGATAGCCAAAGCTCTTTGATCAAGAGCTTGGCGTACAAAATTGTGGGAGCCACAAAACCCATTATGTCCCATAGTCGAGCCACTGTGGACAGCATAGTGCGCTTGGCGCACTTATCATCTGGCGGTGAGACGTCAAACCGAAAACTATCACAGGATTTGTCTCAGCGTAAACCGAGAACCTTATGCGGTACAGACTTCTCAAACTCAATGTCTGGAGAAGCTTTATGAGAATCTGGTATGCGTACGAGAACCTCCTTAGAGTTGCTTGTCCATTTGACAAGATCAGTTTGGCCTCGCTTGAAAAGCTGAATAAGCTCTTCACAAAGCGAAATTTCTAGCGGAGCGGGTATGACACTACAGGCAAGGTCATCCATATACAAAGCGGAAGTGTAGTATAGTATAGTGTAGCGTAGCTTAGCATAGCATAGCATAGCTAATTAGTGCTTTATCTTACACACAGTTTTAGCACCCACCTTGATCTCTTGAAGAGCAGAACAACAACAAGACGTAATACAATGAGAAGTATGTAACGTAGGTACGGTACCCATAATCACATACCCAAGTACCGTCTCAATAGCGGGCGGTAAATCATATCGCTCACTACGTACTATTTTAGTTAGTAGCAAGTGCGGAAATATTGAAGCTCCGATCAAAAGATCAATGCCTGCCGGATTCGCAAACTCCGCGTCGGCTAGCGGCAATGACTCGAGGTGAGTGAGTGATGCTACGTCTACATTAGCGTTCGGCAATGCGTCCGTGATACGCTCCACGATAAGCGAAGAAATGTTAAAATTAATATTCCTATCAAAACGCGAATGTATTTTAATATCTACGGAACCCCTGCAATGCTTTTCTGATCCGCCTATCCCTTTGACGGTTGAGTTAGTATTATTAAAGTTATTCCATAATCCGAGGCGTTTGAAGCATTCCGATGTTATTGGATTGGTCTAAGATGCGCTATCTAGCAGACAACGTACCATGTGCGGCGACCCATTAACATCATAAACGATAACTTGCGCCGTCGCTAACAGAACAGTCGCCATACATCGCGTTTTGGCCCTGCGCGGATCATTATAGATGCACGAGTGCCGTCCTCGCGTGCGCGTCGCCCGCGCAAAGGACGTCGTACACAACGATACTTCGCCCTGAGGCGTGCAGGGCGAAGGCACCGTGGTCTGCACCTGCGGCGTAAGTGTGTCAAGGTTAGCGGCTTGGCTTGACAACGGGTTATCTTTATCGAAATGTAACAGTGTATGATGTCTTTGATTACATGAGCGACATCTCGTTCTACTAGAACAATTACTTGTTTTATGTTTATGCTTAAGCAATTAATGCAAGCTTTGTTATCTTTTACGCATTTAAAACGAGCGGTTGCATTCTGATTATCGCAGGCGGGACACTTATATAAATGGTCGTGCACTATATTACTGCACAGACACTTCTGTGAATTATTACTATTAGATTCCGAACATGTTACGTAAGACTGTGGATTAGGGACCGAGTTATTATTACTATTTCGCGATTTATTCAACCTTTGTTTGTTGCTGTTAGTGTTAGACGGGCCAGGTGAACGCGACTGCGTATTATGAAATATTCGACACTGATCTTTGATGAACGAAATAAAACTATCAAGTGTAGGTATTTTATTATTGCGTTCCGTCATCTCGAATGCGCGAATTGTATCAGTGTCAAACTTTTTTAAAGCGAGTTGAAGCAACATAAAGTCGGAAAGATCTTCTAATTTTAAATTCCTAAGAGAATTAACCGCGGTTACGAAGTTATCAATAAACAGCTGGAAATTCGAGACAGACGCGTTGCCGGACAGTTTGAGATTTAAAGCTTGGTCAAAGTAGGTAAACGCTAGGACGCGCGTGTCCTGATATCTGTCAAGTAGTGACTGAAATATGACCTGATAATTCTCAGCACTGGGTGTGACACCTGCAAATACGGACTGGGCCTTCGGTGACAGTTTACCTATTAAATAGTACAACCTGTCAGCATCTGTCAGAGAACCATTATGGTGCACTGTAGACTTAAAACTCGCATAGAATAACGGCCAATTTCGTATATCTCCGTCAAACGACATAATCTCGATTGGCGGTAATCTCGGTTTGCGGGCAACGGGCTCTGCTGAACATTTACCCTCCAATTGCGATTGTATACGCTTAATAATACAATAAAGATCTTCGAATGAGGTATACGCCTGATAGTTCGGTTTTTCATCAGGATTGATAGAAAGTAATCTTGCGTTATAATCGTCTAACAACTTATGAAAATCTGTTCGAATACTATCTACTGTCATACAATAACTGAGAAATGCTTCGCTATTACTGTCAGACATAGACGCGGTTTTTGAGCGTTCATAGATGTTTTGAATGCGCTCAAATAAAATATTGCGTTTTGCTTCTAAGATTGTCATCTCTTTGTCTTCCGACACGCGTGACTTCTTTTGTTGTGACATGCTTACGTAAGTATAAGCTAATGAGACCAAAACGAAATAAGAATATCTAATGTATCTATTATTTTACCTAAGTAGGCTAAGTAGGCAACACTTTAGAGCTGAGGTATTAAACGTTGCTTGAAATATGAGATTTATAAGACAACTATGATAGTTCCAGAATTAATAATTTAATAAGTAGGTAGCTACATAAAAGTTTACCAACTGATGCGGGCGGAAATAACCATGTGACGGTTATGTGAATATATTAGGAGTATAGCTAGGTGCTATAACTGCCTAGGTATAGCGATATAACGTATAAAAACGTAAATGAATCCGACTCGTATGGATTAAAAAAATGGTTCGGCGATACACCGAAACCGTAGGTAGGTTCTAGGCGATTTGGAAAAAATGGACTGTATTTAAAGGAAGAGGATGTAGGATTGGATACGGGAGGAGGTGATTGTGAGTGGGTATAGGATATTCCAAGGATGGAGGGCACTTACCTTATACGGCAATCTTCTTCGTTTCCGAAGGGCAGTCTCCTGGTGGTTTCGTGATGCAGCTGCTTGTTTTCACTTCACTACACAGTCACTTCCACTTGCGAGCGGTTTATATAAGCGGTAATAACTTATACGGGAGCGGCGCGGTGATCCGGTACAGCGGACGCGTATCGCGAATCGAATCTTCTTGAAAGTTCTGGACTGTCACTCGCGTCGACTATCGCGGCGACCAATCAGGCGAGAGGCAGTGCCTCTTCCAGGGAGTGGGATAGAGAGGGACGGAAATATGGTATCGCTCACACTAGACAAGCGTGGAACGATTGATGTTGATGCGATTAGTTATAGATAGGAAGGTAGATGGCGCTACCAGATTGTGATGGAGCTCCGCAGTAGCTACACCTATATCCTATGCTTTATTGCTTACCATTGAGACGAATCAAATGATAATTTGTTTAAATCCATCAAGCCGTTTGGGGGTGTAAAGCCAAGCTAATGAACATACAAGCATACCTACATACGAAAAACCTTACACTTCTGGCAGATTTAGTGGGGTAACTTACCTAAAAGAAGAGGGGGCGGCAAATTTCTGATCGGCCCCGGGCGGCGAAAACCCACGCTACGCCACTGCTCCTATATCTTAGCGCACTGCTACCATGTTAAAGTATATTAGTGAGCCACAAAAAGATCAATATAAGTTTAATTAAATGTACGACACTTAGGCCCACTTGCGTAACGTTTGATTTAAGTCACTCCTTAATTTAAATTCGTTGAACAGAATTAACAGCATAAAAAAAATTAAGGTAAAAGTATTTAGCGTCCTCTTGCACAACGACAATAACGCTTAGATTTAGTTAAACATTTTATGAGGTCGGTAAAGTAGTTTCTACGTTTTGTTTCATGGCATGAAGCATTTTTGTTACGATGTTATGCGTATGGTTTCGCATAAAACCTTAGACTATATATACTTTGAGCATAAAACAAAACGCATTGTCGTCGCCTAGCAACGAAATGACAATTGACAAATAATAACTAGAAACTTTTGAGCATTAACGCTAGAACCCTACATGGGGTGCAGGAGCACCCCACACCGATTTGTTTTCTAAATATCACAATTTCTTTAATATCCACGAATTCGCGCGTCGGAGTATTTTAGTTTGGTGTCAACCGCTCGCGTTACGTCAATACCGTGGCGAGGGACCGCGTTGTGTGGTCGCCTGTATAAGTGCTGTGGGAAATTTGATTATTTATTAAAACAATAGTCTTATATGAATTAAATACAGATATTTTTAGATATTATGAAGGTAAAATTCAATGAAGTTTATTTATTTTGTTTCGGATGGCTGTCAGAGGTTTGAATTACGAAGAAATAAGCTCTATTCTAGACCTCAAATTTGGCGAGGAAGAAATAGAAGTTGGGACCAGTTGTAATTCCTGGGTTCTTTACAAGTGTTCAAGGTCAAATAATAAGCCAAATATAAAGTTTCAGCAGACAGTTTTGAAATTAGGTTTGGAACTGATACATGAACATTTGGAGGACCGTTACCGAATGCCAACTTAGTCCATTGCAGTGATCCTCAAAAAAGGACCAAATCCTACAAGCGCTGTTGCTCAAACTTCATTTAACTTTGTGTAATAAGGCTGATTTGTGATCTCAAGTTACCGATTATGTTTAATAAAACGTATTTTCATGAATTGTTTTTTTTTTATTTTAAGGATTACATTTCAATTTAAGAATCGTTGTGCAAGTGGGCAACGATTCTTAAATTGAATTAAGATGTATTTAACGAGAAAAAAAATATTAAACACCACTAGCGTCTTGCACAACGAAAAATTTGTCGAGTAATATGATTTAAGAACTGTCAAAATTAATTACCGAAAATCGGCTGTTTAGTGGCTAATTTCATTTAAGAACTATCACACTGATGTTGGCATCTTGTCATTAGCGACGAAAATTATCTATAATTATATAACTGGACCGGACGACGCAGCAGGGGGAGGCCTATATCCAGCAGTGGACGTCCCTAGGCTGACATGATGATGATGATGATATAACTGATAACAATATACCTACTTGTGTTATTGTTAACCCTAGAATCCTACACTATTTGGCGCACATGTTATTCCTACACTGGGGTGCTGGAACACCCCATACTAAAATGACTGTAATCCTTAAAATAAAAAAAATCAATTCATGAAAATACGTTTTATTAAACATAATCGGTAACTTGAGATCACAAATCAGCCTTATTACACAAAGTTAAATGTAGTTTGAGCAACAGCGCTTGTAGGATTTGGTCCTTTTTTGAGGATCACTGCAATGGACTAAGTTGGCATTCGGTAACGGTCCTCCAAATGTTCATGTATCAGTTCCAAACCTAATTTCAAAACTGTCTGCTGAAACTTTATATTTGGCTTATTATTTGACCTTGAACACTTGTAAAGAACCCAGGAATTACAACTGGTCCCAACTTCTATTTCTTCCTCGCCAAATTTGTGGTCTAGAATAGAGCTTATTTCTTCGTAATTCAAACCTCTGACAGCCATCCGAAACAAAATAAATAAACTTCATTGAATTTTACCTTCATAATATCTAAAAATATCTGTATTTAATTCATATAAGACTATTGTTTTAATAAATAATCAAATTTCCCACAGCACTTATACAGGCGACCACACAACGCGGTCCCTCGCCACGGTATTGACGTAACGCGAGCGGTTGACACCAAACTAAAATACTCCGACGCGCGAATTCGTGGATATTAAAGAAATTGTGATATTTAGAAAACAAATCGGTGTGGGGTGCTCCTGCACCCCATGTAGGGTTCTAGCGTTAATGCTCAAAAGTTTCTAGTTATTATTTGTCAATTGTCATTTCGTTGCTAGGCGACGACAATGCGTTTTGTTTTATGCTCAAAGTATAATTATATAGGTAGTCTAAGGTTTTATGCAAAACCATACGCATAACATCGTTAAAATCGTAACAAAAAACGCTTTATGCCATGAAAGAAAACGTAGAAACTACTTTACCGACCTCATAAAATGTTTAACTAAATCTAAGCGTTGTTGTCGTTGTGCAAGAGGACGCTAAATACTTTTAACTTAAATTATTTTATGCTGTTAATTCTGTTCAACGAATTTAAATTAAGGAGTGACTTAAATCAAACGTTACGCAAGTGGGCCTTAGACAAATGATTAGTATCGCTTCGCTAGAGCGAGACCAATCATTAGTCTATGGTACGACATTTTACCAGAGAGGTTGGACTAGGTTTCATTATGGTTTCATTTTACAAGGAAAATAATTTAAGAAGTGACACAGTTGTTAGGAAAAACCGTAGCCTAGCAACAGCACAGATAATTCTCTTTAACACATTCAAAATGATATTAAAACTTATTCAAATTACCCAATAGTAGGTACGACAGAAATCATCCAAATTAGCCAAGCAGTTTAGAAAGTGATATACAGTGAAGGCAAGTTATTGAGATTGATTTACCTTTCCTCTCACATAGAAACATTCTAAAGGCCTGTTCAGACCTAAGCGGTATTCGCTACTGTCTGCGGCAGAGAAAACCCAGTGGGTATGCGGTAATATTACTGTTCAGACCTAAGCGGTATTCGCTAACCTTGTGGGTAGAATAACGCGCGGTAGTCAAGTTTCGCTCAGAGAGGTAAGAACTAGCTGCGGTACTTGATACCAAATACCTGAGCGAAATCCGCGCGGTATGTACCTCTACCCACAGCGGCAGCGAATATCGCTCAGGTCGCTCTAGCCGCGGTACTTGATACTAAATACCTGAGCGAAACTCGCGCGGTATGTACCTCTACCCACAGCGGCAGCGAATATCGCTCAGGTTTGAATAGGCCTTAAAAAGGGGCTTCACCTTTTTATGAGACTAGAGGATGCCCGCGGTTACACCCGTTATTTAAGGCTACTGCTCTGCTCTCGTCGCTCATAGCGTGATGTTATATAGCCTATAGCCTTCCTCGATAAATAGGCTATCTAACACTGAAAGAATTTTTCAAATCGGGCCAGTAGTTCCTGAGATTAGCGCGTTCAACCAACCAACCAACCAAACAAACAAACAAACTCTTCAGCTTTAAGTATATAAATTACAAGCTGACCCAGCGAACTCCGTATTGCCTTTTTAAGAGTTTTTATTGAATTCCCTTTTTTCCAAGCCCCTATTCCAAGTTACCATTGACTTAGCGCTTAATCTCTTATCATTGCAGGGTCTATAAATGATGCAAAAACAAACATAGATTTTTATATAATATTGAATTGCCCATTCCTTAAAGTATCGTCTCCGATATTTATCCTATCGACTTTAAAAAAAAATCCCGTCCGCCCTCTTTGATTTTCTATGCGTCATCTTTGATCACGAAATAGATGTTTTATTTGGATTCACCATCCCTTAAATCATCAGAGACGATACCCATATTGATTTTTAAATTTTTTCCCATCCGCCATCTTTGATTTCCCATCCGCCATCTTGAATCACGAAACAGATCTTGTATTTGGATTCCCCATCCCTTCAAATATCGGAGACGATACCCATATTGATTTTTAAAAACAATCCCATCCGCCATCTTTGATCACGCAAAAGATGGTGTTTTTGAATTCCCCATTCCTTAAAATATCGGAGACGATACCTATATCGACTTTAAAAAAAATCCCATACGCCATCTTTGATTTCTCATCCGCCATCTTTGATCACGAAATAGATGTTGGATTTGGATTCCCCACCCCTTTAAATATTGGAGTTGATACCCATATTGATAAAAAAAAACCCATCCGTCATCTTTGATCACGAAATAGATGGTGGTTTTGAATTCTCCATTCCTTAAAATATCGGAGACGATACCCATATCGACTTTAAAAAAAAAATCCCGTCCGCCATCTTTGATTTCCTATCCGCCATCTTTGATCACGAAATAGATGTTGTATTTGGATTTTCCATCCCTTTAAACATCGGAGACGATACCCATACTGATTTAAAAAAATACCCATCCGCCATCTTTGATTTCCTATCCGCCATCTTTGATCACGAAATATATGTTGTATTTAGATTCGTCATCCCTTAAAACATCGGAGACGATAACCATATTGATTTTTTAAAACTATCTCATCCGCCATCTTTGATTTCTCATCCACCATCTTTGATCACGAAATAGATGTCGGATTTGGATTCCCCATCCCTTTAAATATCGGCGACGATACCCATATCGACTTTAAAAAAAAATCCCGTCCGCCATCTTTGATTTCCTATCCGCCATCTTTGATCACGAAATAGATGTTGTATTTGGATTCACCATCCCTTAAATCATCAGAGACGATACCAATATTGATTTTTTAAATTTTGCCCATCCACCATTTTTTATTTCCCATCCGCCATCTTGAATCACGAAATAGATGTTGTATTTGGATTCCCCATCCCTTTAAACATCGGAGACGATACCAATATTGATTTTTAAAAATTTTCCCATCCGCCATCTTTGATTGCCCATCCGCCATCTTTGATCACGAAATAGATGTTGTATTTCGATTCTCCACCCCTTAAAATATCGAAGGCGATACCCATATTGATATTTAAAATTTTCTCATCCGCCATCTTTGATTTCCCGTCCGCCATCTTGGATCACTAAATAAATTTCATATTATTAATCAGCGTCCCGAAAATCTCGAAAACGATACCCATATAGATTGTATCCTATTCGTTTAGCCTTTTTTTGCCTTTGACCCAACCCTCCCCCTTCTCGTTTGACCATTTTATTATTTTTGTCTGGCCCCTAAAAGTTGTGGCGTAATTTTATATAGCCTATAGCCTTTCGGAATAATTGGGCTATCATAGGCAATAACAATTTTTTAAATCCGGCTGCTATTCCTGAGATTAGCCGACATTATTTTTTAGCATATCGTCACGCCTTTTATCCCCGAAGGGGTAGGCAGAGGTGTATTTCTACACCCACTTTTCGCCAGATATACTTTATTCCCACGTAATAAGGGGCGAGCCTATTGCCGTACCGGGCACATTTCCAGACTCCGTGTTGCTACTGAGAATTTCGTGACAGAAAAACCCAATAACACCGCCCGACCCAGGAATCGAACCCGGGACCTCCCGATCCCACGCGCATATTTATGCCGCGAGACCAACGAGGCAGTCGTATAGGGTTTGATGTCGAGTTTTCCGTCTCTACGCAAAGATGGTATTTGCTTCGTGTTATCCCTTAGTCGCCTCTTACGACATCCACGGGAAGATAGGGGGTGGTGACACTTGTATTCTATGCCGTCAACCACACGGCAACCTATACTAATTTAATCTATACTAATATAATAAAGCGGAAGAGTTTGTTTGTTTGTTTATTTATTTGTTTGTTTGTTTGTTTGTTTGAACCCGCTAATCTCAGGAACTACCGGTCGGATCTGAAAAATTCTTTTTGTATACGATAGCCCAGTTATTCCAGAAGGCTATAGGCTATATAACATAACGCTTCGACCGTTTGGGGCCGGGCAAAAGGCTGAAAAGGCTAAAAGATAATGTCGGCTAATCTCAGGAACTAGCAGTCCGATTTTAAAAATTGTTATTGCCTATGATAGCCCAATTATTCCGAAAGGCTATAGGCTATATAAAATTACGCCACAACTTTTAGCGGCCAGACAAAAATAATAAAATGGTCAAACGAGAAGGGGGAGGGGTGGGTCAAAGGCAAAAAAAGGCTAAACGAATAGGATACAATCTATATGGGTATCGTTTTCGAGATTTTCGGGACGCTGATTAATAATATGAAATTTAGTCAGTGATCCAAGATGGCGTACGGGAAATCAAAGATGGCGGATGAGAAAATTTTAAAAATCGATATGGGTGTCGCCTTCGATATTTTAAGGGGTGGGGAATCGAAATACAACATCTATTTCGTGATCAAAGATTGCGGATGGGAAATCAAAGATGACGGATGGTAAAATTTTTAAAAATCAATATTGGTATCGTCTGCGATGTTAAAAGGGATGGGGAATCCAAATACAACATCTGTTTCGTGATTCAAGATGGTGGATGGGAAATCAAAGATGGCGGATGGGAAAAATTTTAAAAATCAATATGGGTATCGTCTCCGATATTTTAAGGAAATGGGGAATTCAAAAACACCACCTATTTCGTGATCAAAGATGGCGGACGGGAAGTTTTTGAATAATCAATATGGGTATCGTCTCCGATGTTTAAAGGGATGGGGAATCCAAATGCAACATCTATTTCGTGATTCAAGATGGCGGATGAGACATCAAAAATAGCGTATGGTTAAAATATAAAAAATCAATATGGGTATCGTCTCTGATGATTTAAGGGATGGTGAATCCAAATACAACATCTATTTCGTGATCAAAGATGGCGGATAGGTAATCAAAGATGGCGGACGGGATTTTTTTTAAAGTTGATATGGGTATCGTCTCCGATGTTTTAAGGAATGGGGAATTCAAAAACACCATCTATTTCGTGATCAAAGATGGCGGATGGGATTTTTTTTTAAATCAATATGGGTATTGTCTCCAATGTTTAAAGGGATGGGGAATCCAAATACAAGATCTATTTCATGATTCAAGATGGCGGATGAGAAATCAAAAATGGCGGATGGGAAAAATTAAAAAAATCAATATGGGTATCGTCTCTGATGATTTAAGGGATGGTGAATCCAAAAACAACATCTATTTCGTGATCAAAGATGGCGGATAGGAAATCAAAGATGGCGGACGGGATTTTTTTAAAAGGCGATATGGGTATCGTCTCCGATATTTTAAGGAATGGGGAATTCAATATTATATAAAAATCTATGTTTGTATGTTCATCATTTATAGACTCTGAAATGATAAGAGATTAAGCGCTAAGTCAATGGTAACTTTGGAAAAGGGGCTTGGAAAAAAGGGAACAAAATAAAAACTCTTAAAAAGGCGATACGGAGTTCGCTGGGTCAGCTAGTATAATAATATAAGATGATTTCCCGCGGTTACACCCGCGTTATTTAAGGCTACTGCTCCGCTCCCGTCGCTCATAGTGTGATTTTATATAGCCTATAGCCTTCCTCGATAAATAGGCTAGGTATGTAACACTAAAAGAATTTTTCAAATCGGACCAGTCCTGAGATTAGCGCGTTCAACCAAACAAACAAACAAACAAACTCTTCAGCTTTATATATTAATATAATATAAGATATAAGATCTATCTTAAACGTACCTAAAGGATCTGACTTGTTTCACAAAGGAAAACCACAGGTAAAACCCGTTTTGTAGTTATTGCAGTCCGGGAATTACCCTAGGCAAAAATTGACTCTCTTCTACATTATTTGTCTATGGCTTTTGACAGTTACACGCAGCTTTGCCAATTCTACCAACTTTTCGGTAGATCTACCGATTTTGCGCTTCATCTACTGATTTACCGCCACGAGACTTAAATCAACTTATTTTATAAAAAATAAGAACCATTATCATCATAGTCACATTCTTCATGAATTAAAGACCTGTCTTTTTTGTAAGTCTTCAGTCACCTGTGTATTGGAACTTTTCTAACGAGAAAAATGTCGTCATTGACAGTCTAATGCAGTCTGTACAGTTATCATCTTATTCTGCTTTGGCGCAAATTTCACAACGTACTGAATGTACTGTTGTTGTGTACAGTAAGTACACTTAACAGCACTCCCCATTGCAGAAAAAATGCTGTCCTAAAGAGTTTTGTAAATATACCGCTTCTCTAAAAGAAGGGACCCTTATCTGAATTTGTTCCAAATTATTTAATCTGGTTCATAATGGCGCTAATATTGAAAGATCGTTTTCTATCATTGACATTTTGAGAATCTCTCAAAGAAATAGGCTGTGTACAGAGTACAGACAGCCTAGAACGATTGCTGCGAGCTAGGACGTTCATAACGAATAATGGTCAGCTCAATTCCATGTATTTTGAACTCTTTAATACAAAAAATATGTACAATAATAGGTAACAGTAGGATTTGATACGCATTTTAAACTACGCTGAATTTGGTCGGTAGATCTACCGATTTTGTGGTAACAGTCTACAAACTTCTACCGATTTTCAGCTCGTAATCTACGTAATTTCAAAGATTTGGGTTGACAGCACTGGTTACACGATTGACAACTTTAATGAGAACTGACATTTTATTTTATCTGTGCGATGTGTGCAAGGTGATATGGTGATCGTATCGCGTATCGCTCTGCGATTTTTTACCGAGTAATACATAACACAAGTTTTAATGGATTTAAAAATAATTCCTTTACGATTTGTGATGTGAACTGATAGTTAATTTAGTATTTTATAATTTTGATTTATTTTGTGGGGAGATAGTTTCTTTGAGAGTAACCATGGAGGCCTACGGAGATAAAGAAATTGAGTTTAGAAGTGTTATTGAGAATTTAAGTTCTATGTTTAGTCACATAATATCCGAAGAAGTCATTGAAACTTTGGTGGAGAGTTGCGACGGTGATCGTAAGTAGAAATAAACCATAATTTATTACGCATATGTATCGCAATAAATAATACATCCTTGCAACCACTGATTGGCTAGCGAAGTTTGTCAATATTGTTGAGCTCTAGTGTATGCACCTTTGATGATATCTCTTTATTAACGTCTAGGTACCAAATGTAGATAGATGGAACAAAGCTATGCGAAATAACAATGCAGACAATATTACTTACCTTCTTTTTTCAAATCTTAAATTTCTGATAGGCACTTAGGTTTCGCTTGTTGTAATTTTGCTAAAACAGATGTTTATATGCATACAGATGTTAACAATATGTACACACTTACTTATTGTTTAGTCATGATTATTTGTTTTTAGGATTCAATTTTATTAATCTTCATGAACAATGTTTTCATTAGTCATCTTTATTTTATGTACATAAACAGGGTGCATAATAATGATAAACATATAAAAACTTCATATCTACACTCAGTTGTAGTGTATAACTACAATTTGAGTGTTTGTTATGTATAAACAAATAACAACATAACCTATGTTATTGTTTACCAATCAGTTTGATGCAGTTATTGATTTTGTGTCATATGGCAACAGTAGGTAGATAGGGGAGGCTGGTTGCCCGGTGATCTGTGCCTCCCTTCTCACCTGCCCCCTCACCCCGTGGGCCTATGTGATCAATATTACAAGACTAATTAGTATTTGTGCGCTCTTTTATGATACATCCTGTATCATGCTGATTGATTTATATTAAGGTGGAAGACAAATATTGATATAAAGATAGTTAATTTTGTATGTTTCTGTTGTTATTATTGTGTTCAATAATACAAAGCTTTAAAAAGTTACTGTTAAGTGTTATTTGACTTTGTATTTGTGATTTCGACTCGTACATTTTTGATAGAACTGTGTTCATTTTTGTGAACTTAGACTTTGATATGAGTTTGTTATTTGATATTTTTGGGAGCATCCTGCTTGTTGTGGGTGAGTTTTTCTTTGTTTGAACACAAGTTAGGTACTTTCAGTTTATTTTGATTACATAAGTATGATACATTACGCAAACAAATTATGTGAGATTTCTAATTTTAAGATTGAAATTTTACCTAAGATTTTATTTAAGTATTTTATTTTATTTATTAAGGTCTGCTAACAGTTGTTACAGTGGTTTATGCTAAATTAAATTACAAATATACTGCACAACTAATTATAAGCAAACACAACATGCTAAGTGTTTACCTCCGCAATAGGACGATAAAAAAAGGTATATAATACTATGAACCTAACAAATATAAAAATAAAAACAAATTCGCAAAAATATGGATACACTTAAAAGTTAAACAACTAAAAATCAAGCACAATCAATTGCACAGTTATTTATATAAGTATATGATACAAAAGTAATTATTATACTTTCCTTATAAAATTTTACAAAAAATAATTTATCTAAATCATTTAAATGTTCAATTTCTTTAACCATCTTATACTAATCTTATACTAATAATAAAGCTGAAGAGTTTGTTTGTTTGTTTGTTTGGTTGAATGCGCTAATCTCAGGAACTACTGGTCCGATTTGAAAAATTCTTTCAGTGTTAGATAGCCCATTTATCGAGGAAGGCTATAGGCTATATAACATCACGCTATGAGCCACGGGTGCAGAGCAGTAGCCTTAAATAAAGCGGGTGTAACCGCGGGCATCATCTAGTATTTTGATATTTTAACGATTGGTACTGTTCCTGATGATATTAGTCAAATTATAATAAATGTTAATTAGTCTAAATAATAAAATTGTGTCAGTCTCTACTCCTAAGCATCCTTAAGATAAGAGCTTAAAGCTCCTTTCATATAAAATGTTCATACTGATACATATTTTATCAGTCTTTGACATGGTAGTTTTTCAAAATAGTAGAGCCTTGCTGATTTCAGCATGAATGGGCCGGCTCGACCTGGGTAGTACTACCCTCTCACAGAAAATCGACGTAAAGTAACAGTACCTAAACTGTTGCGTGAGTGAGGGTGCCGGAGGGCCCTTTCCCCTATTCCTTCTCCCTCATCCTATCTCTTTTCCCAACCCCAAGGGGAGGCAACGCACTTGTGACTCCTATGGTGTTGCTTGTGTCCATCGGCGGCGGTAATTGCTTACCGTCAAGCAATCCGTCAGCTCGTTTGCCGCCTATTACCATGAAAAAAAAAACATGGAGGGTCCGTTACATTCTGATAATACCCTGGTATGTGTGGATAAACACCTAGCATTAGGCATTCCGAAATACAGCCAGTTGTGGGGGTCTAATCCTAGCTTAGTCATTGCACATCTCATCTCGATTTAAACGGCATTTGGCGCATTGATTGGCTTGCACCGATTTCGTATATGGCGTGTCCTTGAAGCTTGTCAATTAGTGTTGCAAATCGGCGGATGCCGTTCGAGTTGTGAGACTCGCAATACCTGAAGTATAGGTCTCACAGTATAGGCAGCAGTACCTGACCAGACACAGCACCCTGAGGGAAGCAGTGGGCCACATCTTCCCTCGACTTGCTCTTCGGGGAAGACTGTTGGCCTTCCTCGAAGAGCTGGGGTGGCTCGAGTGACAATACCATTCCCACCCGCACGCAAAATACACGCTAGGACGTGGAGTTGCGGGAACAGCCCGTGCTACAAAGTACCTGAAGTACAACTAAGCCCTATGAGAGTATTAGATTTACCTTGAAAATATAATGAAAGTACTTCCATTCAAATACCTACACGGTGGCGCGCGCATCATTGCGCAATGATTGGTTTTTTCCACTCATTAGCGTGGTTTATTAGACCAAAAATCTTCCATCGAATTGTAAAGGACCTTCTTATTTTCGTTAAGGAAAATCTGTAGGTTGCTTCTTCCAAAAATATCTCCACCCTGGACACGTGCTTCGTTAAAATTTTTCCGCGGGACCAATAAATTATTCCTAATAGTGATAGGTCGCATCGACTTAGGTCTTTCTTGATATCCTAACATGGCAAGGACCCGACAATCGTTGATCCGGGAGACTTATAGTCAGTTGCCTAGTTGTACACACTACTGGTGATTTCTAAAAATCTGCCAACGAGGTTCTTACTTCGGTAGCAGCGTTACGAAAGTCGGCAGTTTGTCTTAACTAATGCGACTAAGTAACACTTTATGCAGTGCTTGCGTATTCTAATATGCATCAGTATTTGAAAATCTTTTATGGGATGTTTGTTAGTTAGAATATTTGATGCTCAGTCGATGGAATAGCTAAATTGAGAGTTTAAGCTGAGTTGTTATGACTCTCTTTGTTGGTTTCAGTGTGAACTTAGATAAAACGAAGATCATGCCAAATATTTATGTCACGTTGAGACTAGTGAAGTAATTGGAATGAGCAACCTGTGCTTCAGTAATCGTAACTTTTAAATAATGTACCTAGGTACCAAAATCTTGATTAACGCACATGTCAATAGCAAATACTCGTAGGGATCGGAATACATTTATGCAGAAGTGTCACGAATGTTATTCTCAGGACAACTCGCGAAAACAAACGATATTAAATCCACAATGTTCAACAGCTGTATCAATGAACTACATGTTAATTTACACATTTTTAGACAGTCGAGTGTAGAAGGATCTATCTAGTACAGTCGTTTAAGCATTAAAACGTTGAAGATTGATGAAGTAGAAGATTAAAACGTTGTGTATTTCATTTAAGACCTATTTGCTTTTCGAATGTCTTGTGACTACAACATCGTTTTGCCTGACACGAATATTAATCTCCGGTTGGTCGAAGTCAGCCAGTGAACCACGAACAGCGGTTCTCAAATTGGCAATCCCACTGTGTTCAAACGGAGATTAACCGCAGAGATGAAATTGGCACCTGCCAATTTCACGATGTCTATTTGTATTGGGTTTATTGTTCTGACCGTTAAGTGTCTGTTACATTTGAATAACGAATACTTAACAGAGACCGGGGGTTTCCCCCAACTTTTGTACGAACGTATGAAAATTAAGGCACTCTTCGTCTGCGAGTCTGACTTGCATTTAAGTGGTTTTTATTCTTTGTTGGACGCTTAACTGTTCTGAGTAAGAGTCAATTGCATTTAAAATAACGGATACTTAATAGACACCGCGAATATCCCTCAACCCGTTGAAAACAATTCTTGTTTCTCACGTTGTTACATGATTGTTTTATCAGTAGCTCAAAGCTTGACGATATAATATAAGATAATGATTTTACGCACGTACAAGCGACACGACTCAGAATACATGCCGAGATTATTGCGCATAAGAAAAAGATTGCGAGTATACAGAAAATCAAAAAAATATGATTTATTTTGGTCTATACAATGGAAAACAGAATTCACTCGAAATCTCCACTTCAATTTTTGATGAAGCTTGAGAGTTATGAGGAATTCTATGTAGATTTCGAGTAAACATATTCGGCTCTGAGAAATAATTAAAATTATTCACGAAATGCAAAATATGTTTTTTTACCGCATTAGACAAGGGGAGTAGAAATTTCGTTTTATTACAGGCGTAAATAGTAAGGTTATATACGATGCAGTTAGTAGCAAGTCAGTAAATCAGCCAAATTTCCTGGGTGGGCTTGGCAAAGAGTTATGCTTACCTTACGCCCGACAAAGAATTTGTAACGAAAAGATACCCCGGCAATTGCGTCTGATAACTTAAAGGATATTAAAACTGCCTATGTCTGAAAGACCTGTTCTTGTTGTTTCCGAAACAGCATCTAAAAGAACGGGTTGCGGTATTTGTCCCTATAAAAAAGACCGCAAAACAAACAGTGTTTATTTTCATGTAAAATTCCTATTTGCAACGCTTGCTCAATTATTGTATGTCCAAATTCCTCAGAAAGTGATTAAAATTATGTCATTTTATTTCACAATACATCCTTTTTCTTTATTGGTGTGCTTTATTTCAAGATTGTTTATATTTAAAAAAAATATATGTTGTTTTATATTAGGGTCAGAATGACCCTTGAGTAGTGACCGTGGAAATATAATTTTGAGTAGTTACCAAGGGTTAATAGAGACATTAATAATGGAAAAAAGTATTGTGTAATTTTGAGGATAGGATTTATACAATATAATTTCAGGAACAAGTGATAATTTAATCCTGTGACGTGAAACCGAAGTTTAGCCTCGGCTGGTCCTGATTTCATAAAAGTTTAGAACTGTGATATCATGGTAAAATCCATTGCATGGGGCTCCTCACCAGAATTACTCGGTGTAACGGGACTTTGAGACTCCTCTGGAATGAGAAGTATTCAGGGCTACTCACTAGAACCACCACGGCGTTCTTCTAACCAACTTATTGAATGGCGGAGCCAAATAGTTTAGAACCCTGCGTACTCAGGCAATATCGGCTGCAGAGATGTGTTTCTTACCACAGAGTATAGACAGAGTAGGATTGCGCGATACCTATAAAATACTCATGTCAACCTCTAGTTGAAACCATTTTTACTCGTCTTAGTTACGAAATTAAAAATTATTTAGGAAGAGACAAAGCTATGTTGAGTCCATGACGCGGACGCCACAAGGATCATAAAATCCAAGAGGTTTGAAAATAACCACGTGCCTATAGCCAAGTAAAACTTGGCCTACTGCTGAACGTTGACAAACACCGTCTCACTGATAAACGCATGATTTATGACTTGAAAAGCTATGACTCATTGTTTGTAATCAAAGTAAGCAAATAATTGCGCATAAAAATATTAAGAAGCATTTTATTTTTATTATCCGTATAAAAAGGACAAACGATAACTGTTCTTTTTTAATCTAAGCAGTTGTGTGGCTTTATAGCTATAAGAAATGTAACGCATTTGAAAGATAGACTTCATTTTTAGGGTTCTGTACCTCACAAGGTAAAAAAGGAACCCTTATAAGATCACTTTCTTGTCCGTCTGTCTGTCTGTCCGTGTGTCACCAACGATTTTCTCAGGAACGGGTGGATCTAGCAAATTGAAATTTATACCAGATACTGAGGTCTATGGTTCCTATTAAGTGTATAAAAATCAGGGTCCTGGGTCAAAAATCTACAGATCTATCTATATTTCGAATATTGAATTCCGTAGTAAGTTGTATGGGCGCTAATACAGATTTAGAGGACTGGCGTAATTAGCACCAACCTCAAATAAGGTAAAATGCGTTCGGAACCCTCGCTCGGTGCGCGGGTCAGACTCGCACTTGCCCGATTTTTTTTATTATTGTAAAGTTTTCAGTATTTGACCTTGAGTTAATACGCGGAACGCAGCGTTCGGGTAGCAAGGCTGCAGTTCTAGCGTGCTACCGTCCTATCGTTTACACATCTACATATTGTAACTAAAGTGCAATAAATCAATACAATCGCTGTCTCGCTTGTACGCTTGTACCTCGTCTCAAGCCCTTCAAGGGGATTCCCTTTCCATAATTAAGTAAGTAATTGATGCATTTGCATAACATGCTCCAAGCGTGCATTGCTTCTGCCCGTGCGGAGTTCATTATCACGCTTTTTATATTATAAGATTTTTTCAGTTTGTTATATCAACAGTCTGTCTTATTTAAGCACAAGCATTCAACTAAGGTCATTAGGTATTATATTATACTGGAGCCTGTTGTCCTTGTGTATAATACGACGGGTAACGAGAACATCTTTACACGGTCGCACAACACCGTTATGGTCAAAAGGGTTTTCTACTTTTTCAAAGCTCGTGACTTATTTCTCTTTGGCCCTTTAAAAGTCTTAGATCTCAGAAAGATTTCTAAAGACCTCTGAAATCCTTTTACATACTTACCTGTATCCATGTTTTTATTCGATGAACACTTTTCATAATATCGAAAAAAATTGACATTTCAATAGGGTCATTTCGCCTGTTCGCGTCCATCCCCCTATTCGCGTCCATTTTGCGGACCTCCCTTTGAAAATGCTCGGTAATAAGTATACTAACTCACTAATAAAATGAAAAGTCAGTATCGCCAATAGCTCGACGTATAAGAGACACGCACAAATAGACAAAAGTTTCGTGCGCCCAGCCTATCCTGTTTAAAAAACTTACTTAATCTCGGTTGTTCAACAAAAGAGTGCCGATGCGCGGGATATAAATAAAAAAATAGTGTGCAGCGGCGTGTTTGACGGTAAGTATTTTATTGTTTTATGTGAATTTTAGGATACATAGCTGTTTCTAGACATAATAATGAAAAGACGAATAGTATGAATTATGAATTAGCTTGTTTTTTTTATAGTTAACAAGTAAAATAAGGTGGACGCGAATTACAACACCGAATTTATAAAACTTCCACTTTGCGTCCACAATGGACGCGAACTCGTCTATTTATGATTTCTTTAGTTGTTTATTTTTATGTGATTAAAATATGAGAGAGAAATTGGGATTTTGTTTATTTTAACATTAATAGTATGCAATTGTAATGACCAATTTGCGTCCACATTATTATGATTGTAATAAAAGATACAATCGATATAATAATCGATCACAAGTGGACGCAAACTATACCTGCAAGGGATAATATTATAGCAAATTGCGTCCATATTTTCATGAAATGGAAATGATCGCATAAATGCATTCTATATATAATATATATATTTTTATAATTTAAAATGCATTTTTGATTAAGACTGAGTGTAAAATTGAATTATTACATTTAATTACTTTTATTTCATATTTTTTCTACTCAAGATGAGTTCTTAGGAGACAAGAAAGAAGAAGGAAAAAAATACAAAAGATGATTAAATAAAGAAAGCGTTTTGTGATATTCGTGAGAAGAAGAAATCGATAAGACAAATATGTACATAATTATGTAAAAATTATGCTATTCCGAAGACCACAATATTGGACAACATGTATCGTTATTTATTTATCTTTGATTTTAAGTTCCATCGATGTTGATAACAATAAATAGTTATTTATAGTTTCTATAAAGTGATTTAATAATGATAATAATGTAGATTTTTTATAACTTTAATCTTAAATGTAGAAATTGTTAAAAGCCAATCTTTCTTTAGATTGTCTTAACAATATCACCCTTATATGAAGGATTATAAGGCTCATATTGTTAAGACTAAGCTGGTGGACGCGAACTGGTCCACAGGTGGACGCAATTTGGATTTTTTGGACGCAAACTGGGTAAAATGCCATATTTTGAAGTTTGTCTATTTAAAAAAAAACACAACAAGTTTTGAACAAAACTGAAAGTTATTATTAAAATAGACTATATAATGAACGCATTACATAAATTTTTCATTGAATCAATTTGCTGGAACATTTTTATTTTCTCCTTCAAACTTGCCAACTGCACTAAATGGACGCGAACAGGCGAAATGATCCTACTTATATGTAGATATACCTCAAACAATAATAGCACTTTCATTTCAGAAAATTCGAGTATCTAAATATCCAAGGTATGACGAACCAATAAAATTTCTGCTCATAACGGATGAATAGCACTGTGCTTATAGTTACGAACATTCGTCGAATGTGTATTGCATTGTTTTGCTTATGTCCGTTCATTGACCCCACAATCCATTCATATTCTCGGTCTATCCTCATTCATAAAGGCTGCTACACACAGTGCATTCCAGATGTGACAGTCGTGTAGAACGCTAGTGAGATGACACTTTGTGATTGGTTTATAGATTACGATGAATAACGAAGTCGTCAACATTGCCATAGCAGCTGTAGCTTTCATTTTATTATGTAAAAAAAAATAAAGAAGAAGAACAAAGAAACATACAAAGAACTATACAAACATACAATTAACATACACAACATTCACACCAATTTCTGTTTAGTGTGGGGATCGAATCCATAACACTCACAACGTCAGGCGGTCGCTTAAGCCACTACGTCACCATACAGTTGAAATACAAAGAATCTCTCATACATTAACCTTTTAAGCGCTTGGCTAAATATCTATTGCCGTGCCCCTAGCGCGCGGCTACAAATCGATAAAATGATACCTACAATAAATAAGGAGGAGCAATCTTTGTATCGATAAAAAAAGTCAAAAAGAATTTTTATGTTTTTATTTTAAGGACGCGTTTACGCTTGTATCAAAAATCCACATATTTCCGGTACATTTTACGACAATTTTAGATAATAACTAATAAAACTAATGATTACGATAAATTGATTACTTTTTTATCTATAAATCAATCTGAAAATAAATAAAAAATATTTAATTAATATTAGTGTAAAATCGATTCGAAACGGCCTCTTAAATCAAAAATAGGCATATACTGCTATTTTTGGGTACAATTTTCTCTCTATTTTTACATTTATTTAGATTTTCAAAGATAGAATAGGGTAGTAAATATAGTCAACTCAAAAACAATTAGATTTTTTTTTCAAAATATTGTAAATTGACTCAAAAAAAGCAAAAAATCATCTTACATTTTTCTTCTATTTTGCTCGCATACGTGTGTCTTAATGTGTGGCAATAAGGTTCGTTTTATTTAGCCACTTTCTTGATTTATACATCCAAATTCTGCAATGAGATCTCAGTCTGCGCTTGAGCGCCGTCGGGAGTGGACTCTATGTCGCTTGTCGCTGCAGCCCGAAGACGAAAAAAGCAATATACGAATACAAAATATTCGCTAAAATCAATTTGATACTTCTCGTATTCTGTGCGACTTACGTAGTTACTTTATTTTCTCCGTTATGTTGAGTCAGGTTATATTTCGGTATTTAGATATTATTTTGTTTCTTGCGTTGAAATCTGGTAAGATTATCTGGACTGATGGTATACCATCCCGTTCAAGTGTTGCGACTGGAACTCATAAAAGAGTAGACCTAGTTATGCTAGGTTGGGGCTCATTTTATTTGTTTTGGTGAGACCCTACCACTGGTACTAGTGAAGTAACCTTCCAAGGTTATTCGATGAGTCTTGCTGGTACTCATATGTGAGTAAAGCTACGCATGCCGAGTTTAGGCTCATTTTGTTTGTACATAAGAGACCCTACCACTGGAACTTATGAAGTAACCTTCCAGGGTTATTCGATGACTCTTACTGGTACTCATATGTGAGTAGAGCTAGGCATGCCGAGTTTGGGCTCATTTTGTTTGTACATAAGAGACCCTACCACTGGAACTTATGAAGTAACCTTCCAGGGTTATTCAATGACTCTTGCTGGTACTCATGTGTGAGTAGAGCTAGGCATGCCGAGTTTGGGCCCATTTTGTTTGTACATAAGAGACCCTACCACTGCATTTTATGAAGTAACCTTCCAGGGTTATTCAATGACTCTTACTGGTACTCATATGTGAGTAGAGCAAGGCATGCCGAGTTTGGGCTCATTTTGTTTGTACATAAGAGACCCTACCAAGGGAACTTATGAACTAACCTTCCAGGGTTATTCAATGACTCTTGCTGGTACTCATGTGTGAGTAGAGCTAGGCATGCCGAGTTTGGGCTCATTTTGTTTGTACGTAAGAGACCCTACCACTGGAACTTATGAAGTAACCTTCCATGGTTATTCAATGACTCTTACTGGTACTCATATGTCAGTAGAACTAGGCATGCCGAGTTTGGGTTCATTTTGATTGTACATAAGTGACCCTACCACTGGAACTTATGAAGTAACCTTCCAGGGTTATTCAATTACTCTTACTGGTACTCATATATCAGTAGAGCTAGGCATGCCGAGTTTGGGTTCATTTTGTTTGTACATAAGTGACCCTACCACTGGAACTTATGAAGTAACCTTCCAGGGTTATTCGATGACTCTTGCTGATACTCATATGTGAGTAGAGCTAGGCATGCCGAGTTAGGGTTCTTTTTTTTTGTACATAAGAGACCCTACCACTGGAACTTATGAAGTAACCTTCCAGGGTTATTTAATGACTCTTGCTGGTACTCATGTGTGAGTAGAGCTAGGCATGCCGAGTTTGGGCTCATTTTGTTTGTACGTAAGAGACCCTACCACTGGAACTTATGAAGTAACCTTCCATGGTTATTCAATGACTCTTACTGGTACTCATATGTCAGTAGAACTAGGCATGCCGAGTTTGGGTTCATTTTGATTGTACATAAGTGACCCTACCACTGGAACTTATGAAGTAACCTTCCAGGGTTATTCAATTACTCTTACTGGTACTCATATATCAGTAGAGCTAGGCATGGCGAGTTTGGGTTCATTTTGTTTGTACATAAGTGACCCTACCACTGGAACTTATGAACTAACCTTCCAGGGTTATTCGATGACTCTTGCTGATACTCATATGTGAGTAGAGCTAGGCATGCCGAGTTAGGGTTCTTTTTTTTTGTACATAAGAGACCCTACCACTGGAACTTATGAAGTAACCTTCCAGGGTTATTCGATGACTCTTGCTGGTACTCATGTGTGAGTAGAGCTAGGCATGCCGAGTTTGGGCTCATTTTGTTTGTACATAAGAGACCCCACCACTGGAACTTATGAAGTAACCTTCCATGGTTATTCAATGACTCTAGCTGGTACTCATGTGTGAGTAGAGCTAGGCATGCCGAGTTTGGGCTCATTTTGTTTGTACATAAGAGACCCTACCACTGGAACTTATGAAGTAACCTTCCATGGTTATTCAATGACTCTTACTGGTACTCATATGTCAGTAGAGCTAGGCATGCCGAGTTTGGGTTCATTTTGTTTGTACATAAGTGACCCTACCACTGGAACTTATGAAGTAACCTTTCAGGGTTATTCAATGACTCTTGCTGGTTCAAATATGTGAGTAGAACTAGGCATGCCGAGTTTGGGCTCATTTTGTCTGTACATAAGTAACCCTACCACTGGAACTTATGAAGTAACCTTCCAGGGTTATTCGATGACTCTTGCTGGTACTCATATGGAAGTAAAGCTAGGCATGCCGAGTTTGGGCTCATTTTGTTTGTACATAAGAGACCCTACCACTGGAACTTATGAAGTAACCTTTCAGGTTTTTCAGGTTTATTCGAAGACTCTTAGTGGTACTCGAGTAGAGCTAGGTATGTTCCAGTGGTAGGGTCTCTGATGTTCATACAAAATGAGCCCAAACTCGGTATGCCTAGCTCTACTCACATATGAGTACCAGCAAGAGTGATCGAATAACTCTGAAAGGTTACTTCATAAGTTGCAGTGGTAGGGTATCTTATGTACAAACAAAATGAACCCAAACTCGGCATGCCTAGCTCTACTCACATATAAGAACCAGCAATAGTCATCAAATAACCCTGGAAGGTAACTTCATAAGTTCCAGTGGTAGGGTCTTTTATGTAGAATCAAAATGAACCCAAACTCGGCATGCCTTGCTTTACGCACATATGAGTGCCAGCAAGAGTCATCGAATAACCCTGGAAGGTTACTTCATAAGTTCCAGTGGTAGGGTCTCTTATGTACAAACAAAATGAGCCCAAACTCGGCATGCCTAGCTCTACTCACACATGAGTACCAGCAAGAGTCATTGAATAACCCTGGAAGGTTACTTCATAAGTTCCAGTGGTAAGGTCTCTTATGTACAAACAAAATGAGCCCAAACTCGGCATGCCTGGCTCTACTCACATATGAGTACCAGCAAGAGTCATCTAATAACCCTGGAAGGTTACTTCATAAGTTCCAGTGGTAGGGTCTCTTATGTACAAACAAAATGAGCCCAAACTCGGCATGCCTTGCTCTACTCACATAAGAGTACCAGTAAGACTCATCGAATAACCTTGGAAGGTTACTTCACTAGTACCAGTGGTAGGGTCTCACTAAAACAAATAAAATGAGCCCCAACCTGGCATAGCTAGGTCTACTCTTTTATGAGTTCCAGTCGCAGCACTTGAATGGGATGGTATACCATCAGTCCACATAATCTTACCAGATTTCAACGCAAGAAACAAAATAATATCTAAATACCGAAATATATCCTGAATCAACATAATGTAAAAAATGAAGTAATAATGTCCATTTAGGTATATAAAAATAAGAAACTTATTTGTACGTAATTCGCACAGCCAGGCCTATAACACATAGATACATATATCACAAAAAATTCTAAGTCTCAAAGTTATTTAGTTGAACTACATTTCTGCAAGTTACCGTACGTAGTACGTACTGTTGCCGCCGTGTCGCTGTAGTGACGCGATTTTGTACCTACTAATTTTGTAAACGCGTCCTTAAGTCAGCCTTATGGCTCCTACATACAGGCGCGACACAAAGGAACCGCTCATGTCTTTATGCCGCGTCGCGTGTCGCGCCTGTTTGTAACAGCCGTGCGCCTGACATAGAACTGGTGATATTTGTTAGCAAAATAACATATTTTTTCTACTACATCATTGCCACAAAAATGTTCAAAAATATCCAGTTCCGAGGAGTCGCTGCTCAAAGGTACTGAAGGTGATACCCCCGAAACAAATAGCTACCTACGTCAAATTTTCCTATATCAGGTACAGTTATGTCTGACGTCCAATTAAGCCTTCATTGTCCTCAAGATCCTGAAATGACAAATTACAATTTATTACGTATATTATTTTTTATTAGGTCAAAATTACATTTCGTAACAAATGGTAGGTACATATAACTTTAACAAAAAGGAACCTAAATAAACGGGCAACGCCGGAGCACAGTAAGAGACAACGCCATATGGAACTACGTTCGTTAAAAAGAGACAAATGCGAGTGCGAGTGCTTGTCCGACTTGGTAGTTACTGTCACAGTGCCTTATTAATGGCATGGACTACATACAACATGGTTCCAAATTTGAACAATCAATAGGATATGTACTTAGATAAGTAGGTAGAATTACATCACAATGTTTAAAATACTTACTATTTCGATTCACCAAGGAGTTACCTAAACCCAACGGAAGTCTTATTTATACCTATACCTACTAAATAATGTGCAACTAACATAAGAAATTGAAATAGGTACTTACCTCTCCAACACTTCTAAATTCTTCTGTAGATTCGAATAATTCCTCTTCGTCGTCATTATTAAAATGTGACTATTTTATCGACAATGCACAAATATTCACGAACAACATTAATGGAACTTTCCATTCGTTTGATCCGCTTGTGACGTAGGCAGCGGTCGTATTAATGTGACAGCCGCGCTAGCATAGTAAAAACAGAATAGTAAGCTAGCTAAAGCCGCTCGGCGAGTTAATTGCCTACTCTTGCGATGACGCACGGGTTGTCACGTGTTTACACCGCGGCGCCGCCGGCTTTGTCGGCGTGCGCTATTTCGCCGTTTTTTTTTAAGTGATTGCGCTGAATACTACAGAATTTAAGCTTGCATATTTTTTTTTTTCATATACCTGCTGACTAGCTAAGCGTTATATAACTATCTAAAGGCCCTTTATAGCAAGAAAAATGTAACAAGTTTAATTTACTGTCGTTTAACACATTGTATAATATTAATAACGTTTATTACAAAACTGAATGTACATAAACAATGGTCGCGGGCGAGCAGTGTAGTACCTACATGCATGCGCGCGATCAGACGCGCGGCGCATCCCGTACTGAATCCGCGCCGAGCGTTCCGCGCTCGTGAGATTGTGTGCGTGAAAAGTGCGTGCGTACACGCCGCCCCGGCGACTCACGCATACATTCACACCAGCGCGGCGGCGGCGGCCGATTTGTATGAAGCTATCCTACTATTCTGTTTGTACTATGGCGCTAGACTAACTAGAGAAATATCTTGCAAGCATAGGTGTCTAGGGATGGGAACTAACGTCAAATGTTGGCATTATACAAAGATCCTCAGGGATCTTTTTCTTATGAATAATAAGGAAAAGAATTAATAACACAAGGCAATATGTTAAATTGAACTTTATTTCGTATGACAATGTTTATTTTATGCTGAATGATGCATTGCATCTGATTATTTAACTTAACTGTGTTATTAAAATGCGCATTGCATTGTATCCCATCCCTATGGTCATATTTATGCGACACGCGCGATAGACAACGAAGAAAAGTACAAGCTGCCAATTACTTGTTTTGTTTAAGTTTTTTCAGTGCTTAGAGCTATGACACATAATTTTAAGTAGTTGTTATAAATAATAGCTCTATTTAATAATAGTTTTAGTTTACCACGCAGTTAATAGGACGCAAATAGAACGTAAAAATCATGTTTGTTCTCTGTCCTAGAAATACGACGCAAGCGATAGGGACACGGAAATATGTGTCGCATATATGCGACACAAGCGGTTAAAGGGTTAATTGCAAATCAAACAAAATTACTGTAAATTCTTGTCTTTGGTGGTTGATTCTGTTAAATGCAACTTGCAATCGATTTGATCTGGAGCATGGTCATCTCTTATTTTCCGCACCACAATTGATTAATTTTATGGCTGAATTAAATGCATGTTTCTTTTGTACGTTATGTTTCTGTTTGGAACTAATAAGTAAAATTTTGTTTATTAACCTTGAAGCTAAAAAGGATTGTTTACTTGTACTTGATACGATACCGGATCGATCCACTGGATCGTATCAAATGGAGCGGATCGATACTTGGGTCGATACATTGTGTTACGATCCATTGTGATCCAAAATATCGATACAAAGCACTTGCATCGAGCATCCCTAAGTCGCAACCCGCGCGGCCCGCCGGCCTACCCGGGCGGCCATGGCAGCGGCCAGGCCGGCGGCTCTTTCGTGCGGCCAGGCCGGCGGCTCTTTCGTGCGGCCAGGCCGGCGGCTCTTTCGTGTGCGGCCAGGCCGGCGGCTCCGCATGCCGTCGGGCGCACGCGGCTTGGCCGGCGGCACGGCCGCCGCCGGCACGGTGTGTAGCAGCCTTTATACGTCTTTATGATTATATTAATCTGAATTGAAATGGTTGATAACCGCCACACAAGTAAAATGAATTATTTCATGCATATACGCTATGAAAGCGCCTATAGTTATTTGGTATCTTTCGGCAGATGATTATTGATGAACTTTGCGACTTATAAACGTTATGTAAGGTATAAAATAATATATTTGTTGACTGGTCATCGCGTAGGTATTTATTTCAAGGGTATAAATTCATCTTTGGACTAGGTAGGACCGGTCGTCATTACGGGAAGACCTATAAGTCCTTATGATAAAACCTGAGCTAAATTAATATAAATAAAGACGTCTATGGAAGATAAACGAAGCAAATAGCACCTATCTTTGCGAAAAGACAAAATACTCGACATCAAACCCTGTCTGGCTCGTCGGGCAGGTCACATAGTAGGCCAAACCCTCCTGTTGACAGTGTAACTGTGAAGAAAATTAGCAGTGGACTGTGAAACGCTGTAGAGATTAATTATATAGATTGATCTTATTTCTTGTGAAGCATTTGTCTCTAAAATTGGATACGAATATTCGATCCGCCAAGCTATTACTTACTTATCGACGACCGGTGGGCGCAGCGGGAGTGTAAGCGACTGCCACGCTGAAGGTCGCGGGTTCGATTCCCGCTCAAGTCAAACATTTGTGTGCATGAACATGTTTGTCTTGGTCTGGGTGTTTCTATGTATAATATGTTTTTTTATATATAGACTCACGCCTATATCCCCGAAGGGTTAGGCAGAGGTGTAATATTACACCCACATTTCGCCATGAATTCTTAGGTCCCACGTAATAGGGGGCGAGCCTATTGCCGTACCGGGCACATTACCAGACTCCGTGCTGCTACAGAGAATTTCCTAACGGAAAAACCCAATAACACTTTGCCCGACCCGGGAATCGAACCCGAGACCTCCCAATCCCACGCGCACATTTATGCCGCGAGACCAACGAGACAGTCTGTATAATATGTATGTATTTACAAAACAAAAAGTATATAATTATGTATGTTTATCCATTATCTAGTACCCATACTACAAGCTCTGCTTAGTTTGCGACTAGATGGTGTTGTGTGTATGTGGTAGAATATTATTATTATTATTACTTTTCAGGATTTTAGTCGGTACAAATTTCCAATTCTGAGAATTTTGGTGTTTTTATAGTCTGAACAGAACCAGAAAATATTTATCAGAGTCTGGCAGAATAAGTAGCTAATTTACATTTATTAAAAAAATGCAACTCATATTATTGCGTAATATGCCGCTATTGTTGGACAATAGTTGTGCAATAAAAAAACAGCAAAACTTTATCACGATTGATTAGAAAAAAATAATAAGAATAATAAATACATAGTTCAAATAGTTGAACATTTCCTGATTGCTGATTTGGTCACTAGATGCTATTATGATAGCTAAAAGTGTAAGGAGTATTTTCAAACATTTAAAACGAAGTAAATATATTCCTTCTTTGGCAAATAACCGAAGTAACAGCACAGGCAATATCCGCTTAAATTTACGCCAGCCAAATTACTTCCCGCATTCATCCACAGAATATCGAAACTTAATAACGACGTAAGGTTTTGGTTCCGTTTCATTATCAAAAATGCTAATGAAAAACCCGTGCTTTAATGAGTCTACGATAGGTATCTATTTACAAAGGAAACCTGTGATTATACAAATTTCATGTATGACGTTTATTTATTTTAATTTACTTATAATATATTAGTTTATTTATTTCTACGTTATATGCTAAAGCCAGCCAGCAATTTCACGGCTTTTTTTTTATTCATCGTGTATTAATAGTATTGCTAACGAGACGCGCGTCCTGCTGCCTACAATATTGCAGGGTGCCAGGGGTTAGCAGTCGGCAAAGGCGGCACGGTTACATTAGCGCGTTGGCACGGTTGACTTTTATAATATGTTGTGTTGCTAACGTTTCTCGGATGAAATATAGTATTTTCAAATTAAGCTATGACACAGATACTGCCTTCCTTCTCCTAAAATTGTTTGTCCAAAAATCATTATCCATGAAACTTTTGCTGTAAACGTCAGTAGGTAACCATAATACTAACGTTCAACATTTTGTTAAAATTATACTTCTAGTATTGTTCTGTCTTAGGATCGAATATAATCATTAATAGTACCGAACTCGATTATTTTAATCTCTTAATTTTGCATGAAATTTTAAGGCCAGAGTTACCAATGATGTCTAAGGTCTTTATTTCATCGTCTCGAGGCATCACACCTCGGCCTAGCTTTTTTCTGGATGCATCCATGATCTTTGCCCTGGAGCCTGGGTTCCGCTTACTAGACAAAGCAGATTTAACTGAAATTAGCTATCTGACGTAACCCAAAGCGATATTCTATGGAATAGCCCGGTATGAGTAAATTCAAGTAGTAATTCCACATAACGGCTGTCAAATATCTTCATGACAGCCAGAACCCACGGCTTACCGAGGCACGAGACAAGCGATAATTAACAATTTAATACAGTGGTGCGCGCCATGGATTAGAACCCTTTTTATAGTAGTCTGGTGGTATCTCCACTAGGCTTTTGCTCCATATTATGATCTACGTATTATATTATAATATATTATGTAATTTTTTCGAATTTATAATAAAATTCTTTGTCCAAAAAATTTGCTAAAGGTATTGGTGACAAACGATTCGCAGTAAATCCGATTCCACGTGTACCTAATAATTCGCGTAGGTTGGGGCCGTGGGAGACCCGCATCGCCGAAGCCGTGACAAAAGCCATATTGCTTTTGAATTGAAGACTTATAACTTTTACCGACTTAAAACTTTTTAAGTCTTTTGTACTAATATTATTGATAGAAATGTTTATGACAAAGAAATTTGCTTATTTTTTACTGAAAGATTTGTTGCTTAAATATGGCTGTGGAAAATTTTGTACTTTTGCGTAGGTACTGTAATGTATCCCCCCCGTGGGATCTCCACCTTGTCGTGGTGGGGGGGCTCAGTAACCGTGGGTTAGAAGCCACCCACGGTGAAGCTAAGCGGGATCCCGGGAGGGGACCCTCCACGTGGGCTTGGTAGAGGCCTGCGTAGGATGCGTCCCATGGTGCGGGTGCGGGGGACAGTTCTGTCTGTCCCTCGCAGTCGGGTGCGGTCGCGGGAGGAGAGGCGTGTGGGTGTTGCGTTGCCCCGCGCCCTATCTCCCGCGACTAAATGGGGGCGCACCATCGTTGCGTCGCGGTGGGGCCGCAGAGGAAGAGGAGATGCGGTGTTGCGTTGCCGTCCTCCCTATCCTCTGCGGCCGCTGGGTGTTTTGGCGGCGGAGCCCAACACCTTCATCCGCCGCCAAGGGGGTTTCGTTCGGGGCCCGCCTGACCATCTGGCGGGCCAATACCCGTCGGGGGGTAGCGAGGAATGCTTTGGTGAAACCCTACCCTCCGACACATGGGTACATGAGGAGCACGGGTTGGTTTTTAGTCAGTAAGAGTCTGACAGTCCCCTTCGTCCTTCCCCCCCGGGGCGGAGGGACTCCATGAGGATTTTCCAACCCGATACCAAAAAAAAAAAAAAAAAAAAGGTACTGTAATGTATACATAATAATATATTTCTTAAAGAGTATAAATAGAACGAAGCCTTAAAATATAATAATCTTTATTACAGTAGAGTTGGCAATACTAGTTTATAGTGAGGGATGCCGTATTCGATTTGAGGAATTCTCGGCAACGGCATAAAGACTAACGAACGTGCTCCATTAGATTATTTCAGTTGATATGTAGCACGGTATTCCCCGCGTGCAGCTTGACCAAAAAGCTCGACAAGCTTGCTGTAAACTTGTAAAGATAGCGGGTTGCGGGTTGTCTGCATAAATAATTATTATTTCTTCTGCTGTTAAGCCACAAACAGATTGTTCTACATATAATTCGTTTTGGCTATTTAAAAACTGGAAGACATTCGCTCGATAGCATTTGCATTTGAAAATCATACCATTTGCAAATCATTTGCAAAATATTTTGAATAAATCTTCGTTGTCCTTCCTGCAGTAACCACTAGCCATAAAAGAAACCTACCTACTATCGTATGAAAAGATATTTTTATACTATGACATATTCCCTTTATTTCCAACTTATTTCGTGCCTGAAATCGATGCAAGTACGCACGCGATATTCAACTTGATTTTTGACGTTCTAACTTTTGCTTTGGTCCGGCAAAAGCTTACGCAAAACATCAGCCGTAACTCGCCTTTAGAGAGCGGCAAGAGATTTTCAGGTTCTCATAGTACTTATTGCCTATCTGAACGTGGATGTAAAAAAATCTTTTGACGTTGATGAGTCACTCTGTAACCAAAGTGAATAAATTAAATTTATTTTGTCGAAATTGCAATGTTCGGTAAAGAAAGCGGGCTCTATGGCGTATGTAGCCGGAATATTGGCGTGCTGGACACGCGGTCGGCGCGTCCCTTATCAACAATGCGGGCTCTTAAATATAAATGATAATGAGCTTTCACTATAATTATGTCATCGTAAACATGTTTAGTTTTGCGTCTGAATAAAGACAATCTTGCTGACGTAGCAATCCTCAAAGTACCGTTTATGCACGTTGATTTTTACCAGGGAAAACGAAGTCTCTGTTATTATTACTAAATATTTTTCCATGAATTTTTCTGCACTTTAAAACTTTTAAAAGCACTTGGGGCAATATGACGAGTGAAGTCTGCAAAATATTACTTGTCCTAGTGATCCTATTGTTGTGCACAGCTCATCCACAGAATCATGAAGTTATATTAAAAGCGGAAAAAGATATTTAAAAAATTTCATGCTTTGCGAAATTTTATATTATCTACTTATTTATAGTGTTTTGAAGTCTACTATTTTTAAAGGATCCGACTGTCTGGCTCTATGCTATTTTCAGTGATAGGCAGTGGGCAGTTCTAACTATTAAAGTATCGTTATTTATTTTGTTATCATGCCCCGGTATAAATATATGCCGAATATATTGGCCAGCTTTATTTAGTTCTTGTTTTATAATAAGGTGGAAACATTTTAGCCGACATGGTTAGAACAACATAATTACCTACCTATTATATTTGAGAATAATGAGCAATGCCCATTATCATTGCGTTTGTCTATCGCAGCGGTCAATTAACGGTTTCCGCCAACATCAAATTTACTGCAGAGAAAACGTCGCGAAAATGAGTGTGAAGACCCATATTGCATTAAGGAGGAGTACGTAAATGAAATAAAACACAACATACCGTATACCTTTTGTGCTTTACCATTTGTGTGACTTCTTTTCACTCTAGGTACTTTTTTCTTTATATGACAGAAATTATACAACTTATTTCCTGCATAATACATTGTAGCGCATTTTTTATCTTGCAAAACGTATACGTTTCTCAAGTATATTATGTGATATTATCAAACCGTACACTTCTTAGAATAATATTATATCCTAAGCTGGTGATATGTTTTAATTCAAATATCAAAACACTAGTTTGAAATACAACTCATTAAATTTGACCTTTCGTAAGCCAATCAGTGTTTAATTAAATAATTGAGAATAATAATATATATATTAAATACCATAATGCTTAATTAGTAGTAATACGTAGCAAATAAATAATTGAATTATTTTGATCTCTTGCTATGATTACCAATTATGTTATTCGTAGTATTTATTACAGTAAAAATTTGCTCGCACTTTATACTCTATTATTGCTAAAATCTATTTGAGGCTGTCATGCTTCTCCAGTAGCTTAGTGTGGGCGCTTGGCAAGCTGAGTTCGATTTTTATATTCGCCAGTCTAAGTTATTTTGTTCAAGAATTCTCAGTATTTATTTGTCAACACGCAATTAAGAACTAAATAAGTCTGATTAAAGCACTAGTCTCGCCCGCTATCATGTAGATCGTAAACATGACTGGCTAGATATGGCCGTGATACACCTCTGCTTACCTCTACTTTGATATCCAGTCGTGTTGCTATGTAATGTTTTAGTGTTCAGTATTAGTATTTAGTTTATAATAATATTCTCATTGTTTGTGCTAAATATGCTTGCTTAACGAAATGTTGACTACCTGGACCGAAATTATTAAAGTTTTTATGTTTTTTTTTGTTATTTAACAGTTAACCGGTCTGTGGATGCCATCATGAAAATAACAAACGATGAAAGTTCAATACAAAACGAAGAAAAGCCTCCTGAAACCTTAAGCACTCCTACAACTAAGACTGTGTCACCAACACAACAAAGTTTACCATCGTTTTCTTACGCCGCGCTTGCTGCACAGAATAAAGGGGCTGTCCCAAAACAAGTAATCCCAAAAATATCGAAACCCAATCAAGATTTTTGGACCGATCAGATCCGACAAATAATGACGCATCACAACAAAGGCACCCGTATCATGTTATTAATGAGAGGTGCACCTGGAAGTGGCAAGTCCCATCTAGCAAAGCTATTAGTGGAAAGTATGGTTGGGTCCACATTCATGGATTATAAAAATCATATCTTGAGCACGGATGACTATTTTATGATCAGAGGACAATACGTGTTTGACAAGTATAAATTATCTTATGCTCACACTTGGAATCAGCACCGAGCAAAAGAGGCTGTAGCCCAAGGGTTAAGTCCCATAATTATAGACAATACTAATATTGAGCCGTGGGAAATGCATCCCTATTTAGTCGAAGGCGTCAAAAATGGATATATCATAGAAATAGTTGAACCAAATACCGCATGGGCGAAGAAAGCTAATCAGCTATTTCAAAGAAATTCTCACAATGTTCCCTTGAATACGATTAGAAGAATGTTGGAAAATTACGTGGAGGGAGTCACTGGTGAAAATTTGAGACGATCATTTGGTTTATCTTATCCTTCAGGTATGACACCGCCAGTTAAGCGATTAGTACCTCCAATAGAAGAAGAGAATGCAACAGCCGTGGCGTCTACTCCAGGAACTTCAAGCATCCAGTTCTATCCACCTCTCCAACTCCACGACCAAACTTTAAAGACACAAATAATTAATATTATTCCTAATGGCACAGAGAATAATGAAATTACTAACGACTTGTCACAAACTTGGAATCAAAATGAACCACAAATAGAGTCTAATAGTATTAATGAAGAAACTGATGATCTAACTCAAGAGGAACTAGCTAAACAAAAATTTGTTCTAGAAGCGCAAAAGAGATTAGAAGAGTTAGAAAAGTTCGAAGCAGAATGGGATAACGGTGAAAAGTGGGACGAGAACGGTGATGAGGTAGCTGCTGGTGGTACAGAAATACCAAGCTCTCCAACAAGTACTACCAAAAATCAGATTACTACTTCGTCGTTTAACACGTTTGAGAATAGTTTTGAGAACATTACCTCGCAAATAGTTAAACAGGCATCAAAACCTCCAAGGAACGAAAAGAAAAATGCAGAATTGAATAAAATTTCTGAAAATGGTAGACTAATGGAATCCGTTACGGAGTGCAACGATTGGCGTAATATATCTTTGTTCTTGCCACCATGGGTTGATCCGGACGAAAAATCGAATATTCCTGCTATTGAAAATCTTCCAATTGAAAAAACAAGTAGCAGTACGTGCGTGGAAGTTGGCGACACAGACCTAACAGGTGACTTTAAAATAATTTCTGCTATTCCACGGGATATAAATGAATTTTATGTGCCACCAGAGCGAGAAAAGATTCCCGAAAAGCGGATGTTTGACAAAAGTACTATAACAAATGAAGGAATAGTAATGACAATGAATTGTCCACAAAAAGAGAGACACTTCATCGCTTTTAGGAAACTTTTTAAATATATTGAACGAGAATCATTACGATATATTTTTGATAATTGTTGCGGTGACGTTAATTGGGCAGTAGATAATGTTCTTGGAGGCGGCGTTGAATATCAACTGAAAGATACTGAATATGAAGAAGAATCAGATGCAGAGGAGGATTCGTTTGTAGGCCCGGAACAACCATGTACCTGTTTGGCTAAGTATGATATCATACCACACGATTCTGAACCCGATGAATTAGAAATTTCGAAAATAAAATCAGAGACAGAAATTACGCCAGATAGCGCGTCACAATCAGAAAAGAAAAAAAAAGACGTTACTATTTCAGATGAGTCTTTGCAACTTAAAAGACAGATTGAGCAAAATGTCGTCATATCTGATAGTCATTATTCAGAACATTGTCTTAAATTACGGAAATTACGTCGTGGAGAATACAACAAACCTAACAATATTTTAGAGCAGCCTAGTACTTCTGGAACTACTGATTTAGCATCTATACCTGGTTCTACCAACAATGAACCCAACATTGACTTTAGTGATGACGAGGATGAGTCTAACAGTGATACTAGTGAAAATGATAAAATAGTCAGCATAAATGTAGGAAGAGCTTTTATAAAGGGTTTGGATGATATGTTTGGTAGAAAAGATATGGATTACCCAGATAACATTAAGTTCAATATAAGCATTCCCACTTCATTACTCAATGAAATCAATGCGTTGTGGATGGAATCACTAATGTTTCAAATTGATGACTGCGCAAAAAAGTCTGCTGCTATGCTTAAGCAGGATGAAGAATTTGCAAGGTGAGCCAAATCACGGAGTTAATGATATTATATAGTTTGCAAATATAAGTTTTATGTATGGTGTAAATGTAAAACAAGTTTTATTTTCTAGGCAGATTGCGTTGAAAGAAGAGGAGCTACTACTCGCAGGCAAAAAGCCAGGTGTACCAGACTTTAAGGAAATCATGGACTTAGAATTTGCTATTTCCCTCCACTTAAAAGATATGTCGGAGTGGAAAAACAATATACCCAATGATTTTGCTGCGAAACTCACCCACGACAAGCTTTTTAATTTGTTTCCGGAGATTGAACATGATACACTTTTAGAACTGCTCATGGCCCATAATAATAACTTCAAGACTACTGTGGAGGTAATATAATACACAGTTATACCGATCATATAAACAGATCAGCTAAGTAACCATCAACTTTAGAATAGTTAGTATGTTATACCAACATAACACCACAGCTTTATCTTAGTATTACACCATCATTTCGCCAGTTATGTTTAAATTCAGCATAATAGGAGTGAACTAGCTGCCGTCTATCGGTTTGGGTATCTATTTTTAATTTGCTTGAAACTATTTTGACAGAAAAATCGTAACACTGAACTTTTGTAAGGTTTGGTACATACATACGAGGGGAGATCCAAAAGTTCGTGGAATGAAAGGGTTCTAAATTAAATCTACATCTACACTAATATTATAAAGAGGAAAAATTTGTATTTTTGTTTGTAATGGAAAAACTCAAAAACTACTGGACCGATTTTAAAAATTCTTTCACCATTAGAAAGCTACACTATCTGCGAGTAACATAGGCTATATTTTATTTACATCCACGCGGGCGTAGCCGCGGGCGACCGCTAGTTAAACAATAAATATATTTTTCCTTTTCAATGTAATCACCCCTAAGTTGAATACACTTATTAGATCTATGAATTACTTTTTCTAAACCGCCGAAATAATATTGTTTGTCTTTCGCAACGACAACCCAGCCTACTAGACTCCTAATGTTTTCATTTCTACAAACAAACAATTCTGTCAAAGCGGTGAGGTATGCGGAGCATGGGGGGGGGAGGGCTACAAAAATGAATTCAATTGGCCGGCTCAAATTTGTGGAACGTCATAATTCATATCTAGTGTCGGGATTGGTCTTATGTTAGACGTATAAGTCTAACGTAACGTTGTCAGAAAGTGTTCGCCTTACGTCTGCCGTCTAGTAGGTTGGGTTGTCGTTGCTCTTTCGCCTCAAAATGGGCCAAAATTGGCTTCTTCACCTCATTGTCGTCGTAAAATTTCCTTCCCCTTGTCTTTTTTTTAAATTGGGGTACAAATAAAAATCACGAGGGTGAACTGTAAGGTGGGTAGACTAGTGATTCGAAGCCGTGGGTGTGCAGAGCAGCCATTGCAACTCTGCTCTTGTTAACTGGTGCCTTGTCTTGCAAGAGCAACACACCCTTAGCAAATTTTCCTCGACGTTTTTCTTTGATGGCCTCCTTTAATTCCTCTAGTATCGATGCGTAGTATTCTCCGGTTATGTTTCTTCTCTTTTCTTTGTAATCAATCAGTTTTATTATTCCAGCCGATTCTGACACCTTAAATTTCTTTAGGGGTGGTGTGTCCTTTTTATGCCATTGCATGGACTCCTGTTTTGACTATGGCTCAAAGTGATGGAGCCATGTTTCATCCCTTGTAACAATCCGGTCCAAAATTTGTGCAGGTTCATCTCCACACAACTCCTAAAACTGCTTTGAAGCATCGACGCGCTGCTGTTTCTGAAGCTGTGTGAGCATTCTCGGTACCCATCTTGCACTGGCTTTTGTATAACCCAGATGGTCATATAGGATCCGCAAAATGGTGGTATCTGATACTCAACTAATGCAGATAACTGTTTATTCTTCAAACGGGCGTCCTCCAGTACAAGTTTTCCTACTCTTTCGATGATGTCTGATGTGTTGGCCTCAACTGGCCGTCTAGAACGGGGGTCGTCTTCAATCTACTGACCATGTTTAAAACGACCATGCCACTTATAAATCATGGATTTACCAGGACAATCATCCACGTAAACGGCTTGCATTTCGTTAAAAATGGTTTGGACATTTTTTCCTTGTTTGGTAAGGAATTTTATTTATTTATTTATTTTATTTATTTTTTTAAATAGGTACACAAAACAAAACATAGTACATATTCAGGAAATACAACATTAAGGCTATATAAGTTTTGTCTTAAACTATGTCTCTAAATATTGTGCACACATCATGGCTATAAATTATGATTATGACAGTGCGATATTATGCTATTATGATACAGAGCATGTGATACAACCCATAATTAATTAATTATCTATCCTTTATATTATTGTTGTTTAATATAATATAATAGGAAAAAAAAAGGATCATAAACAAAATTATAACAAAATTCACATTGAAAAACAGAAGTAATATTATTAAACAGTAGACGTTATCAGGTGTTCAATTTTCTCCATAGTTTCAGTTTTCTTCCGGATAGACTTTTAAGCAGGCGAGTGTTCGTAAACGAATGACGCAACAGGGCTGAAACTCTATTTATATACTAATGATGAGTCTCCAAGTAGTATGACATCAAGCGAGCACCCCTATCCCCACTAACGAACTTTTGGACCTCCCCTCGTAGCATAATTAAAGAACAAAATTGCTGATGGTTTTCAAATTACTAGACTTACGCATTACACAGTTGGACCAACAAATTATTTTCACATTAAACATTTTAGAAAAACCGACTCTGAGAAAGTACCGTTTAGTTTTTTTTATATTTTATCTAGCTGTATTTTATTAATTTAACAGACTTGTTACCGAATAGAATAATTCCATTACTACCTTGCATGAGATCTCCACAGTAACACAATATTATATAACAGTTATTGTCGCGGCAATAAGACACTTTCTTCACGTACCTATCTTTAGATTTTTCATAATTATTGTTAACATAATAGGCAATATGCGTGTGATTCAGATATAAGCGAATATGTTGTTACGAGCTGGGGTTCGGTGATAAATTAAAATCACTTGCCACTTAAACTGCACTTTATTTTATACACCAAACTTAATTTCACACTACAAAACACCAATAAAAACTCGATTTCCACACTAGGAAACACTTCCGACTCTTCAGATCCTTTGCTCGATGTTTATTGCTCCGTTTATTCAACTGAAATGTGTCAATCCGCTCGTCCATGCGCTATTTATACCGGCCGTATAACATAACTAGTTCATTCTAGTGTATGCCGGAATATTCTGCAAACAACACGAAAACACTCCGGAGATCACGCAAGGGTAACGCCATCTTGTAGGGAATAGGTAACTTCCTCTTCTGTAGAGTAATCCCTTCTAATTCTATCTGTTGCCGATAGCTGGCGTTATTCTCAAGATATAGCCATTCGTAACACTGCCTTCCGCTTAGACGTGTTCGTCCCAAACATCGTTGGACCCATAGTAACGAGCCAACCGGTCCACATGAACTATCTTCGGTGCGCCTCGCGGCCCCTTCTGGATTCGATAGGTGACGTCGTTCATCCTGGTAATTATGCGATATGGCCCGTCCCATCTGGCTTGTAATTTAGACGATTTACCTTTGCTTCCCACTGGGTTATGAAGCCACACCAATGACCCCTCATCGAAGCCTTTGTTGTTCGCCTTCCGGTCGTAGCGAGTCTTCATCTTTTCAGACATCTGTTGTGCTGACTCCCTGATGTGCTCTTATACGTCATTCACCCTGTCGCGTAGCTCGGTCGCGTAATCCGTTATATTGCGCGGAGCATCTGGTGGAATACCGGTGATGAGGTCTGCAGGTAAACGTAGTTCTCTTCCGAAATTGGCAAAAGCTGGTGTTTCTCCTGTGGTTTCGTGGACCGTACTGCGATATGACAGAAGAAATGGTTGGATTTGCTTGTCTCAATCTCTTTGTTTGCTCTCCACGACCTTCGCCAGGTACCTTTCCAGTGATTGGTTAAACCGTTCAACCATGCCGTCATATTACGGAGGATAAACCGTGGTCCTAGTTTTTTGTGCACCCATCACGCGACAAGTCTCCTTGAACACCTCAGATTCGAAGTTCCGGCCTTGATGGCTGTGGATTGCCAAGGGCACCCCGAACTGACGAAAGACTTCTTGCACCAGCTTACCGACCCCCGTGGTAGCTTCTTGATTTGGGATTGCAAATACTTCAGGCCACTTCGTGAAGAAGTATTTGTTTCCGTCCTGGCTCTCAGGGAACGGTCCAGAGACATCCAATGCTATGCGCTCCCATGAAGCTCCCACATTGTACACCTTTAATGCACCTCTGCTACGAGTGTATGGCCCCTTCACAGCCGCACAACTTGTGCATTTGCGGCACCAATCCTCGACGTCATCCCGACAGTGGAGCCAATAAAACCGCTCTCGGAACTTCGTAAGGGTCTTCTTAACATCCATTTGACCTCCCGAAGCACCATTGTGATAGAGCCGCAAGACTTCTGACTTTCCATTCGTCGTTTAGATCCGTCTTCAACATCCTTACTAGCGCTGCCTGCTTTGCTTCCTGCCGCGCACAGTGTTTGCATTGGTCGGAACATGGCCTACGCGATAAAGTATCTGCGTTATTATGGGACTTGCCGCTGCGATGATGTATTTCAAAATCAAACTCTTGCAGCAGTTCAATCTCTTTGGCTACTTGTCCTTCTGTGTTCTTAAATTGAAGTAGCCATTTCAGCGCAGCGTTGTCGGTTCGCAGGTGGAATTTACGCCCCAACAAATATTTGTTGAAATGCTGTAATGTCTTTACTACAGCCAAAAGTTTCCTCCGGGTGAACCAGTAGTTTCTTTCGGGTTTGGATAAGTCCTTGCTGAAGTATGCTATAACAACTTCTTGATCATCTTTCCTTTGTGACAGCACGCCGCCAATTCCAGTGTTACTGGCATCTGTGTCAACTATAAATTAATGCTTATTGTCAGAGTAGCCTAGTATAGGTGCGGTCTAGTATTTTTATGTCATTCTTTTTCGGTAAAGAAAGACACCTCTAACATTATTTTATATTTAAACACTAAAATTGCGAATATCTGTATATATAAAATCCTTGCGTTACTTACTGACTGACAGACAAGCTACAGCCAAAACTATTGGGAGCAGGAAACTGAAATTTGGCACATATGTTCATTGGGGACCGTAGGGGTGCACTAAGAAGGGATTTCCCGAAATTCCCACGGGATCGGGCAGAAACAGTCAAATTAAAAAAGATGTGCGAGCGTAGCTGCGGGCGTCCTCTAGTTAATTAATAAAAGCTTGAATATTTACGAGCGAAATTTATAATGTCGAAACGCAACGCTATTGGCTACACGGCTATATATAGCCAATAGCGTTGCGTTTCGCTAGACCCCAAAGTGACGAAACGGTTCGCAGAGGATATCATATCAAAAGTGCCAAAACAGTACCAGACATTTGACACAGATGTCAAAACATTTGACAGAGTTGACAGTTAACAAATCAAACGTTGAGAACGCCTACGTAACCACAAAGCGCACTTATGGGGGTGTTTAAACCACCGTTATGTCATTGCTATTTTCAACATTTAATTTAAATATTGACTTCTCCACGACTAATATTTTTTTACGATATCATATTAACATAAATAAATATCACAAAAATCATGCATATTCCCGGTTATTGTTCTAAATAATCGTAATTATTAGTTTGCGCATTAAAATGTACGCATATTAATATTTGCCAGTAATTCCATAATCAAAGAAATTTGACAATAGTTTTAGTTTCCAGTCCATACTAACTTAATATGCCAAATCACGCATTCTGCCTCGTATACGAGAAATGATTAAACGTATACAAAGTTATAGCTTCAAGTCATCATCATCCTCCTAGCGTTATCCCAGTTTTCAATCTGGGGTCCGCTTACTAGTCTAACCGGATTTGGCTGAATATTAGCTTATCCACAGAGCGACTGCCTATCTGTTTTAGCTTCAAGTACTAACATAATAATATGACCGAATGTAGGGCAAAGGTGCAATACTTTATTAATATAATAGAATTGTTCAATGCATTTAAGAACTGAGAAATACTGCTTTGGTTTGATCTTCTTGTTCAACATTCAAACGCAACTCCTACCAAGTTGTATAAAACTAGTTCTCATACACAACTGTTCTTCATAATCGCTTCCGTAGAAAATGTAGCACCGTAACGGGCTATCAGACTCTTGGATATAAAGTAAACAAAACCTGTAAAATTAACAGTATTCAATCCTAACGAATACACAAAACTGACTCTTCACTTCTATAAATTAATTGAATTACCGAATGATTAACATTGAACGGAGATAAAATTACTAACACATCAGCAGAATCTAGGATTTAAAAACATTTCTCAATTATTTCTACAGTGAGCAATGCTGTTTGTTACAAACTAACAACTTTTTTGATTTTGAAATAACTTGTCGAATTAACGTCGAAAAAAATATAAAGATAATTACATGACCACGCGTCACGATCTCATTTTGCGGAATGACATGCTTAAAGATGGCGTTCGCGCACCAGCGTTGCCCCTTGCATGAGTGATGTGCCGTAACAGTGTTGCTGTTATGGGTTTATTATAAACAAATATTTTTCTATATACCTACATAGTTCTAAGCGAATAACACGTGACACGTGTAGGGTTGCCAGATACGGCCGTATCATTTCCGGGAAAATTACACCCCCCCCCCCGCAACCGGAGTATCGTAAATTTGTGAAAAAACGAATATTTTCGAATTCCGGGACGGCAACGTAAAATTAGTGGACACGGGACAGCACGCCTAATTCCGGGACAATCCCGGAAATCCCGGAGAACTGGCAACCCTAAACACGTGCCTGAATCAACTCCTTATAAAATTAATATAAAATCAGACGCTAGTTTGACCAATTTTGAATAGGTCAAAAATGGAGAACGTCTTTGTATTTGAGGTTAAGGCGCTGTACCTAGTCAAAATAGGCTTAACAAAACAGTTTTTTAGCCAAATGTATACATTTTAGAGCAGCTAAAAAAATATATGTTAATCTTGATCATATTTATGGGGGGACCATTGTTTTCAAAACACGTTTTCGGTAAATTTTCTCGATAAAACAAAAACCATAAAATAACCATTAAAATTGAAATTGTAGCAATTGTAACTGTATTATTTATAAACAAATCTTGATAATATTAATAACAGTGATGTAATATATAATAATAAAGGGAACTGTTGTTTTTATTTATCGATTGGAATAAGATATTTGTAAGGATTAGTGTATTTAATGATAAATAACTCGTTCTGAACGTCTCGTCGTCATCGCGCTTCTCTTTCTTATGTATACAATCCGACAGTGACAGCAACAGCTGAACTCAGTGTACTGTACACAGCGCCTTAAGTGATCTAAACGCTCTCCGTGTGGTGACGGATTAAGAATACGGAATGTCACCACCCCATATCATCCCATGGGTGTCGTAAGAGCCGACAGAGGGATTATATTATGCAGAGAACAGCACTGAAAGAGAAGGAAAACTTGATACAAACCCTATACCAACCCGTTTGGGCAGCGTGGTATATTAGGCCAATTCCTCCTTTTAAAGGAGACGCCTAGTCCAGCAGTGGACTTTTAAAGGCTGATGATGACATGATTTAAATGGAGATTTTAATTAATCGAAGGGTGGCAAGACTGGCCCTTGCGAAGTTCCAACAACCCACATTTGCTATATCATCGCATATTTGCTTCGCCCTTATCTTTTTCCTAACATAAACATTGCAATGAGTGAATGGACTATCTATCTACTGTCAAATTAACTTTCGGTCGTCTTAGAATATTAAACTAAATATACTCTTTTTAGTTGCGATGCAACATGTGAACGTGTCGTATCTTGCTGTCAGCACCATCCAAAAATAATATAGGTTTAGATGCCTTGAGCCGATTTCTGATTGTATTGGAGCCACTTTTAATATCTTGGCTTTTTTAAAGGAACGAAAAGTCGACAGTTGTTCTCATTCATCGACAGAGCTTCTTTGCCGATGGAGAACAACTGTATTTTTACTTGAACATAAAATAAAGCAATTCAATTTGGACATAAAGGTACTTTATGAGAATATTATAAGTTTGTTTTTTAGTTTTATTTTCATATTTATTTTATATATTTCAATAATTAGTTTTTCTGTTTTATTTGTGCTGAGATGCTACTTTTTACTAAATTTTACGATTCTTTGACAACGAAAGGTATTCTAATAGGTATTTAAGACTTTGACGCGGTCCTAAAAAGATCTTAATAGACAGACGGCCTACAGGACAGCAAAGTCATTCTATAGAGATTCTGATTCAAAATCCTTAACAAAACGCTTGTTTCAGGTTCTTTTAATGTCAATGGGTAAGAACGATATTTTAGAAGCTGAAAATGGCGTGAGCAGATTCGTTATGGACAAAGAATTGGAGAGACAAAAGAAAATGTTGGAAGAACAGCAGGTATGTACAACTTTTTTACTTAGACGCCACCAGCTCTTTCGAATTAATGTATACTATGTAATGTGTATTTAATTTAGCGGATACATTTATTTACACATCGCTGAGTGTGCGATTTCAAAATGCGCTTCATTAAAACTTGCGAGAAACTTTATACCCGATCCTGAAATTGTGTGTGTGCGACCTCGCGCAAGGGTTGTCGACTCTTGAAAAAGTATTCTGTAGGAATACTGTTAAGTGTTGAACGCACGTGATGCAAAACGAAGCCACCTTATTCAGACCGAGTTAGCACACGGTCATTCGTGTGCCATTTCAGCCTGTTATTCTCAGAAGGAGGGTTTATAAATAAAATAAAGGTTCTTGGACAATGCCGCCCGCCCTATAGATCCCTGAATTATATATTCTCAGTAACAAAACTCTTCACAAAGAGCTTTATACTGCTTTGTTGAAGTATTTATTTGTATATTCAGTCGTAGAAGACCACCAAAGCATGTAAGGTTGACTCAACTACTGTTTTATTTATGGTCCAACATTTATTAAAATACTGCTTTCTTATCGAAAGGTTTTTACTGTCGCAATTTCATCACCGCTTCACCACCTGACACTGCGCTGAGAATTGTGGGTTTGATCCCTACACTAGACAACACTGTGTAATTCATAAATTGTTGTGCATTGTGTGAGTTGATTGTATGTCTATTTTATAGCTAATGTGGATACTTCCACACTAGAAATCAATCCTGTGTCACGGCAGGCCTGTCTCACTTCCATACAAGCGACGCAAAATCCCCGAGATATTTACCTACTATTCTGGAAAACAACCTAATTTCAACCTTTTGCATTGCGTATACCGTTCATAGTACAATAACTGTCTGCCGTCTCGCTTCAATCTGGTAGAGCTGTCGGCTAGCGGCGGGGGCCGGGCGGCGAGCGCGCGAGTCGCTCAGCCAATTGATATATGATAGGTTCGTTGAGTATAAACAGACACTCACCGCCATATTACAAACCAATGCGGTAAGAGACCAATTTATGATGGATTGTTTATTTTTTCAGTCACGATAATTTTGTTTATATCATAGGGTTTATTTAAGTAAGTGTATGACCTCATGAGTGTAAACGTGATATGTTTGGTGTCAAGACAAACCTTGCTAGGTTTAGTGATACCTTTATTTTATGGTTTTTATATATATGTAATTTAGGGTAAATAAATAAATAAAATAAATAATAAATGACGTACCTTTCAGGGTCCTTGGGAAGAGCAAACAGTGACAAACTGGGTATTTTAATTGTGGAGTACAAACATCCATGTGCAATGCAATATCTTTTTGTCTTTTTTGTTTTTTCTGGTGCCTTCATCACTCACGACACAGAACTGATTAGATTGCCAACAGATTAATAGCACAGAATATACAATAGTACCTTACGGTATTAACAGTTTACTTTAGTTTCACGGATGCGTGCGCTGCGTGTGCGACAAGTCGAGCGAGTGCCAGCCTATTGAGACTAGTCCGGTAACCGGACGCTTGCGTTTATCATACCAAATCAAACTCGGAAGTGAAATTTCTGTACCGTAGGTACTAATTATATATTCTGTGGTCACGGGTCTTAAAAAATAAAAGTATTTTATCTGAGGCAGATTTGTATGAGAGGTTTTCTCGTGATTACGCAGATCTTCTTGGAAGCCGATGTTGCCTCTGTACTCTGTTTATATTTATTTGCGATGCTGCGTTACGAACACATTTTTAACACAAATATACTATAAGGCTCTTTGCAACAAAGCGGTTTTTAATCTTATTTACGCGGCAGGGGTATGCCAAGCAAGATACAGACTTGCCTTGGAGTTGTGCAATGCCCCATTACGAATACCATCTCATTAGGGGAAACCTGATAAAAAAAAAATAACCGCATTTTAATATTGTTGCTTTTCTGCATTTTATTTTTAAGGTTTAGGCGGGGTGATATTTTCACGACATTCGATTATTATATCTAATGGCGGGATAGAATATTATTTTAGTATTTTTGCATTTCTATATTTTATTTTTAACTAGACCTCGCCAGCGACTTCGCCCGCGTCAATTATACATATAAACCTTCCTCTTGAATCATTCTATCTATTAAAATAATCGCATTAAAATCCGTTGCGTAGTTTTTAAGATTTGCAAGCATACATAGGGACAGACAGTCAGAAGACAGACTTTGTTTTATACTATGTAGTGAAGATCATTTACGCGGGGTGATATTTGCACGACATTCGATAATTATAATGCCGGGATAGAATATTATTTGTGGCACATTACGTATAAATTTTATAATTTAAGGATTGAAAATGTATTTTCCAGGAACTGGCCCTAGTGGAATGGCCACCGCTGCCAAAAAATGAAGACGTAGAAATGTCAACTGTAGAAAGTTATCGTGAACAGGCTGAAAAACATTTAGTTCGCAGAAACGCGTAAGTATAACCTTGATACTTTGAGCACAAAAATAAATAGTCGATATCTTTCAAGTCTACGGACGGTAAATAAGTCAGTACTGTCACCGACTTCTTAAACGCCTTTGATGCCGTTGGTCACAAATGTCACAATATCCTTATCTCAATGGAAATCCAATTATACAAAAATGTTGTGTATTTAATTAATATATAATTATGTAGATCTGCAAGGGCGCTAATATTCCTCTGAAATTAATCGCTCGTTTTTAAGTTGGCGCGACTTTCAGTGTCGGGTGTACCTCAAGGCGGTATACTTTGTTCCCTGGAATGTTAGAACTTTTAGAAATGGTTCCATAAGGCATTAGATTGGCTAGTGTTTTGATCAAACTGGTCTTGTGTTTCCTCACTTAGTATTGATTAAATATTCATATTCCATACTCAGAACTAACAATAATTTTCTCCAATTACAGACATTTGCAGAAAGCTGAAGAATATATTCGTCGGGGCATGCCTCAAGTTGCCGACTACTTTTCCTCTTTAGCAACCTTTCACAAGACCAAGTACGAACAGGCGAATAGCATGGCGGTAGCTTCGCTGATGCAAGTAAGTCTCTCAAGATGAAATTCCTACTCTACATCACTAGGTGTATATTGATAAATTCTAGTATTCTTGTCAACCCTTTTAGCTGCAGCTAAATTGATATTTGCGTTATTATTACGTAATTTTTATGTATAGCCTTACAAAATATAGCTCTCAAGATCTGGTTTTACTGCACTTGTTTTCACTTCCTCAGTATTAATCATCGTAAACATAAAATTTGAATTCTTCAGAAGTCTTAGAAAACGTTTAACAACTGGCATTGCTAATCTACAATGAATTTAGTGTGGCAATATTTTATATACCGAGACGAAGTTATTAACTCCTTATATTTGTCTATTTACAGTACCACGCGAACAACAGTCCAGATGGCGAAACCGTCGATTTACATTACTTCCGCGTGAAGGAGGCAAAAGAAACTATGGATTTGTTCATCGACACTCACATTTGTAAACTACGAGAGAACAGACGTAGTAGTATCATGCTGTATTTCATCACTGGCCGCGGTCTGCACAGTCCTGGACAACCGAGAGTGAAACCTGCTTGTATGAAGCGCCTAAAGGCACGCGGTCTAACGTGAGTACAATTTATATCAATTTATTTCTATAAGCAATTTTGTTTTTTAAAGCATAGTAACGCAGGTTTAAGTGCTGCTTAAATATCGGTGCTATTTGACCCAAGCATTTTCACCTAATTTTTTTATGTTTTACACACGGCGACACGTCATTTTAGATATTTGACCTTTGTACCGTTCTTATGGAGTAGGAAATAATCAAATAAGTATTGAAATCGTATCGCAAGTGTTTAGCTTGACTTGGCTCTGTTAATTGCATTTTTTTATTGTGTTCCACCGCTAGTCGGCAATTGAATTTAATTTTGGCTATATGCAATCCTATCATTGCTATACATATGTGACGTTTATAAAAAAAATGCGTTTCTTAAGTCATTTCTATTAATCGAATTTAATAGGAACTGTATAAATTTTCAAATTGTCCTGCTCATTGTAAATTACTAAATCATTGCTAATATTATCTGCTACTTATTATACTTATTACGATAGAAGCAGAAAAAAATATCCTCCATATACATACTTTGTAATATATAATATTCTCATATTTGTTTTTTTTATTCTTTCTCATATTTGTTTTTTTATTCTTTTTTCTTTTAGTTTTTTTTTATGGTAATAGGCGGCAAACGAGCAGACGGATCGCCTGATGATAAGCAATTACCGCCGCCCATGGACACATGCAACACCACAGGAGTCACAAGTGCGTTGCCGCCCCTTGGGGTTGGGAAAAGGGATAGGATGAGGAGTGGGATGAGGGAGAAGGAATAGGGGATAGGGCCTCCGGTATTCTCACTCACCGAACGAAACGCAACAGTTTAGGTACTGTTACTTTACGTCGATTTTCTGTGAGAGGGTACTTAGTACTTCCCCGGTCGAGCCGGCCCATTCATGCTGAAATCAGCAAGGCTCTACTACTGACTGATAATGCCTATCGTCATCCGAGCATTCACATAATCGCTTAGTGGAGCTTTCTTTTTCTTTTCAGCTTCATGCAATGCAACCCTGGCCTGCTTCGCGCCCGCGTGAGCTCTGAGGACAAATTATCTTACCAGGTCCCCTAGGATTTAGCCATAGGCGATGATGAGTTTGATGATGACATGCCACCACAAACTGTCTCGCCTACTATGAATTATTTTATGCAAGAGGGGAATTTCTTTATGCCCGGCCAACAATTTCTCCCGCCTGCACACTGCAGTAGCTACGTCGGTGGCGATGGATTGTTTGTTCCAGGTGTAGGCCAATATCAACCAAGCCAAGACCTACAATTGCCGCCTCATTTCAACGGTAATTACCACCCTCAAGTTCAAGACGGTGCGTTCGCCCAACATCAATCATCGATCCCACCAAAGATCCCGCCGCTGCCAAGGCTCCCGCTGCCGCCACAGCATCAGCTACCGCCACAACTACCGCTCCAGTCGCAGCACCCGATTATGTCACAGCTCCCGCCATCGTTCCCAACATCGCTCTCGCCACCGCTCCCGACGTCGCTCCCGCCACCGCTCCCGCCATTCCCAACATCGCTCCCGACACCGCTTCCTCCCCAACCCCCGTCATTGCTGTCGCCCTCGTTCCCGCCATCGTACCCGCTGTCACCACCGACATCGCTCCCGCTCTCGCCAGCGACGTCGCTCCCAATTTCACTCCCGACTTCGCTCCCAGCATCGCTCTCGACATCACTCCCGCAATCATTCCCACCATCGCTCCCGACATCGCGACAACTCACGACTTCGATCCCGACATCACTCACGACTTCCCTCCCTACGTCGTTCCCGCCTTCGCAGCTGACATCGTTCCCGACATCGCCCCCGAGATCGCTCCCAACATCACTCCCGACATCATACACGACGTCGCTGACGACATCTTTCCCGCCATCCCTTCCACCACTACCGCCGCATACTCAACCCAGTATGATACTGTCCTACCCTATGGAATATTCTCGGATCAAACCTGTTAAAGTTACGGTGGGCAATACGACGTACGAGTCGGTTTGTCGCAACAATATAATGGTCATCACGAATGTACTAGTACAGCCAGTAGATAATCAAATATTCAGGTACAGGCCGTTGGGAAGTTCTACTTTTGTATATGATACTCCTTTATATCCAACACAGCAGCCACCGCCGCAGCAACCGCAGGAGTTGAATATGCCAGGTTCTAGCATGTATCCGCCTGGCGATCCAAGGCTCCGCTAAGTACTAAAATAAGAGTCAAAATGATTAAAATGAATGAAAGAAAGCATTCCAAAGGCATATCCAGCAGGCGCTCTGAATATAGCGAACTTGAACCTTGAGGCATTTTTTTATAACAGAAACTGATTGTTGTAATTTTAAAATAATTTGGTAAAAATACAATTACGAAGAAAATATTCTAAATGTCAATAAGTTAATATGTGTAAAAATAATAATAATAATATGTGGTGTAATTTAATAATTTTAAATAAAATAATAATTTTGTGTAAAATTGTAAATGTTTGCTCAAAATACAATATCATTAGATTTTATACCGTTAGCATCACTCATTGTTTTAGTGTGTATAGATAGACAGATAACTATGTTATTTTTAAGCATGTAAATATAATGCTTGTTAAACCTACAGTGTTACCATTGGTGATTTTATGTGTAGGGCTTAGAGTAAGGTTGTTAGGGATTATTTGATAGAAACCTAAATGTATTTTGGATGACAAGTGGTCATCTTTTTGCGGTCAGGTATTGAGATCTTTCCTGTCAATACATTTCATGTAGTTTCACTGTGTTACATTTATAATACAGCGGCCTAATGATATTTTGCTTGCTCTCAAACGTACCATAGACAAAATATGCCTGGATTATATCTTTGCTTCGACCCTTTCTCATTTTGCCGGTTTCTTACTTGAGTGAACAAATAATTATATTTTACATTTGTAAATGCCATTGTCGTATTATCTGTTTATTGTTAATTTGAAGCATACTTATAACTTAGTCAATCTAGTTTGCGCAACTGTCGGATAGTAAACATTTGCGGGATTATTTTTATAAATAGGCGACAAGGAAAATATTTTTTGAGAAATAGTAAAAAATATGAGCGATACAGGAAATAAACATTATATGTAACAAAAATTCCACATTCGTCGTGAAGTCACGCTTATAAACTGTAAAATATGCGTGTGACAACCGTTAAATTTTCTACGTTCCATCTGATATAAAATATGAACGTAAATATGAAATTATTTTTGGTTTGCCGGCGATTGAAAAAAAAAGAGGATATCATTCAATATTTTAGATCTGTGATGTTTTAACACTGCCTTTTTATAGTTTAATGAATAACTTTGACATGTGAATATGTTACTAATGATGTTTTGTTTCATCTTAGTAGAGTCATCCTCTACATGATGTAGGGAAGGAATTGCCATCGGGTTGCACATACTATTAATTTTCGATGTCGTCAGAGGTCGCAATGCGTTACTAGATGCGTCATGCCGCAGGGCGTTCACTTAGGGCCCACGAACTTGACTGATCAAGAAAAGCTTGCATTGCCTCAAACCTCGATCCTCTTTTGTAGGATGCCTCCGCATGCTCTCGCGTCCCGACATATGCCCACTGTAGTTTGCTTACCGTCCCATTTTGGTACGTTTTTCTCTCTTTTATTCAGCAGAGAGAAAATACATTTTGGTGGCCTGTGGTTAGCTGCATTTTCTGTAGATACTTGTTAAATAACTTTCGTGAATTTAAAATCTCTTACCCGACTGTCCTTTATTCTGCACTAACCATTTATATTGCAATAAGTGATGCCATAGTGTAAAATGCGTAGACATGATGAAACCGTAATTTGTCTGTGCTAAAAATAAATAAACTAACTACATTATCACCCCACCGTACAAGTATAAATAAACCGAATTTATGATCTACTGTTATAAAGAATAACAACTTTCATTTCTTAGTTTATAAATATTACTTCTAATATAAGTTCATTGTCTGTGATTGTTACAGGGTTTAATATTACAAAAGGTTTTTATGAATCCTGGCTTAATGCGTAGATCCTAAAATTTATTTTTCGATCTTATAGTTTGTCCCATTAATAACCGTCCAAAATTATTTAAAAATATCGAGCTAAATTAGATTTAACAAAAATTTCAACAATAGTTGAACTATTTTGAAACTTATATCAATAGGCTTGTGTCCTAAAATGTAATTAGCGATTGATTTGTTCCTTTATTAGATGTTAAACTGAAATACCTGATATTTTCTTCAAAAATCGATCAGCAATATTACTAATTACGGCTTTATAAAACCCTTTTTGAATTTGATACGAAAACGCTGTAAACCATCATGGTGGTTGAGTGATATCACAAAGTCCAAAACAAAACAAACAGTGAATGAAGTCTGGTCTGATGTACCCACTTTTATTTTGTTATATTCGATTTGACAGGTAGTAGAAAGTTTGACGTGTTAGTTGTATTTATTACTAAAACGTCAACAACATGAATGGCGGACTTACTGTTTGACGTAATGCTCTCTGATTGGTGTTCACTGTCACAAGAATAAATACATTATTTTTAGTTTTAGAATCCTGAAAATAACATTAATCTTACCTTTTTATAATAAATGATAAACTTTATTGACATCTTAAAATCATAATGAATCTATAGATACTACAATCAAACCGATTTATTCTTAGTGGACACAAGCGGCACAAGCCTATTACTGATATTATTAATAATACCCTGATATTTCTCTCATATGATCGCAAAATCATTTTGGTATAATTTTTATTGATATTAGACTTCATATTATCTCACAAGACAATTTCTTGTCAATTCTCAAGGACCATTCTTTTATTAAATAATCCTTGAAATATTTCTCGTACAAAGGTTTTCTATCACTTTAAGTAGGTACATATGAATGTTAATATACTTTTAGTTTAAGTTTCAAAGCTGCTTACAGACAGTGGTAATACAAAGTGTGCAAGAATTTTTCAAAATAGCTTGTACTTGAAAAGTATTTTTGTCTGTGCGCCGCTTTACATTAAATGTTTTAATATTAAGATTGATGTTCGTGTCTTAAAATTATAAAAAGTGAGATTACTCTTTAAGTAAAGAGCTTACATTCAGGCAGTACCACAATCAATGATTGTGCCAAATGAGTACCTATCAATGTAAAACGGTGAAAAGGGCGTGAAACGTCTTTCTTTAGGGGATGGTAATCCCGAAAATACCGATGAAACTTTGAAAGGGGTACATTTAAAAATAATATAGCTCTAGGAAAAAAGAGCCAAAGAAGTAAATATTGTACCAATTGATTAAAACGACTACTATGTATACGGGTAATGTCATTGATACGATGGCACGAAAAGTGATAAAAGTCAATATATATTGTATGCTGAACAAGGTACTGAATTGATACAGCATTATATATTAGCTACCAACTAATAAAACTTAGCGCAAACAAAATTATTTTATTAATAATATTACAACTATAATATTTTAACGCACAAAAAGTACAGGAATTATTGTCTAATATAATTACCGCAATGCTGCACATGCAATAAAAAAACTTGTTTACTTGCAATAAAGTACGTTTGTACCTGTAACAAGAAGGGTAGCTTATCAGAATAATGTGAATCGAAAAACAAGTTTGTATAAAATAAAATAATGTAAGGATAATGGTGGGTTGAGTACAGTCCTTAACCTAGGAAGTTGAGCTAGGACCATGAAAAGGCTGACGTTAGGTATTAAAAATGGGCTAATTATCCGTAACTATTTTCGGACCTTTTTGGTCAAACTTTTCTAAAATGTTGAAACGCTTTAGAATGTTGAGATTCTATAAGCTCAAAAAGATGTGTCTTGGAAAGACTGCTTGACAATTTTGACTGTCAGTTACTATTTTGGCTGTTGGAAGCCATTGTTTAATGTCAAATTTGGATTTTGACTAAGATTAATGTGATCAAATATATTTCTTGTAGTGTTTCTATGTCTATGACTTCTTGTCACTAATATTAAAAGGCGGCAGCCCATTTTGATGTAATTGTGTATAGATGTTCCGAAATGAATATAATTTTAAATTTAGTACATGTACGTCTTATTGTTAGATTGTCCTAAATATAATTAGTATTACATGGCGAAGGTCGCACTTTTCTTAAGCATATCTCGGTGTTGGTGAAACCATCGTTGTTTAACTTATTAGATCGTAGTGTTTTGACGTAGTGATGTCTTTCATCCTCTGTACCTTGCTTAGTTTTCTATATCAATAGTACAAGCTGTGCTTGGTTTGGGACTCGATGGTGTTGTGTGAATGTGGTAGAATATGATTATTATATGATATATGAATATGCTGTATTGCCAAACAATTTGACCGAAGAAAAATGTAGGACAAAATATTTCTATATTGAGCGAGCACTTTAATATAATATGGTAATTTATAAGCGCCGAGAAAACACGGTATAAAGTTTTAATATAAAGTGATAAAATAAAAAAAATTGTATTTAGTTATTATTTTATTGTGCAATAGACATACTTCTATGCTTTATTAACAATATTTATTTTGCTGATGACTATAATTATTATAAATTTAGGAAAAGCACGGTACCTACGACAATATTTTGATATGTGTTATTTGCCACGTTCATTATAAGTCCTATAAAGATATTAACAAACTGAATGCTCATTAGGCTTTATTTCATTTCCTGATTTGATTTCTTTTCTTGAAAGATGACAAAGTTATGATTACCTACTCATTTGAGCTTATCAAAGAAACTTTCAAAGGATTTAAATCTACAAAAGATATATTTTACAAAGCTTCAATCCTTGTTTACACAAGAGCCGATTTTATAATCAGGCGAATTAGAGGAATACAGTCTTAGACCTTCTAACAACGAAACTGTCTGAGCGTATTCCTAAATAAATGCTTAAATATTGACCGACTTAGCAATTTTATTGTGAGTCTACACTTACGCATTTTCTTGTAACAGAACATAGCTTTCATCAACATCGCCGTAGCGTTATCCAAGATTTCCGCTTCGAAGCCTGGGGTCGCCTTCGCAGCCGCTTATTGGTCAAACCAGATTTGATGGAGTATTGGCTTTTTGGAAAAGAACATCAAGCCACTCAAATGTGTGATGCATTCAGACGACTTCTTTAGCCTGACAAAAACATCGAACTTATTGGCATAACACATCGTCAGGTAAAACCCTAACATTGGGCGTGCTCTCGGCGTATGCCTGGCGGATGTTCAGCATTCACTTTTTACTACAGAGTGGACGCCGGGCGCACGCCAGGCACTCGCAGAGCGCCGTAAATGTTTACTTCGACCATTATGTCGAACTAGGCATCAAACATTCACACCAACGTTGATATGGACAATGAGAAAAGTATAAATTGCAGGGTTTTTCGACTCTCTAGGTTCAGCTGACCACGGCATTAAGGTTATCTTTTGTTATCTGAAGTAAATCAATTAATATCAATTTTCTTCTAAAATCTGACAAGATATACAATTCAAGTAAGAATTGTCATTTTTCAACAAAATAATAAATTATTTATCACTTGTAGTTGCGCTGTTGTAAAATAATCCGTATCGCTTTAAATTATGAGATATCTGTACCATAATGTAATATCACACACAACCAAGATACGATAGTATACGCCGGCACGTCATAGAATCAGTAACGATGCTTATAATCTCTGCAGATAAAATATTTATCATCTACTGATTTGCACAAGTATGTAAGATAATGAAGAGATATTAAATTTTAGCCTGTAAAAGAAAAGTAGTGTAGACATATATTATTCAATTACGCACATTTTCATAATAATTATGTTAATTGTTTTTTTATTGTTTTATTATTAGTAAGTCTTGACTCTCGATTTAACAGGGAACTAAAACATCGTGGGGGAATCTGCTATGTTGTAATGATCTCCGTGGAAGGCTATGGTTTTACCCTTCTGATTCGGTCTGGAGCCCGTTGTACAAGGAACTGTATATTAATTACGCACACTACATTACTAGTTATATTTCTGCCAATACTCTGTTAATTTTAATCTGTTTATTTTTATATGTACATAATGTAGAGTCATGATGATCACGTGCGAAGATTTTATATTATCTGATCTTTGTTATGTGTGAAATATCTTATCTTCTCGATTTCTTCGTTTACTAATAGATGACAGCTTGCAGTATTAATGTTCTCATTTCATTTCAAGTAGTACTGTAGCGAATATGTATATGTTTATCGTAGAATGTTCTAGAATAAATGTCTATGTTAATCGTGCCCTTAGAAGTTAATATCATTAATATGTCACTATCTCTATTTTTAGGTTAGAGTGGACGCGCACTACTAATGAAGTTAAAGCATTTTTGGCTGTTGTCGGCTTTTTACACTGGAGTCATATTACCATTCCTCAATAGCTTGGAGAGTGACAAGAAACTATGTTTATATCTAATGAATTGAGAGATGGAAAATGACCCACGTGTTGTCGTTTGTATACGTTCTTTTTGATATAGTTTATTTTCGTCGTCTTCAAGCATAAGACACTACGTGGCTTCTTGCTAGAGCGAACTCTTTGGTAAAGTCGTATGACATACTCTATGGATGATGGTATCAACATGTTCTAACATCAGAGATGCATCAACTCTTTTTGAACATTAGTAGTGCACATTCACCTTTATAGTGGTTTAATAACCTGTCATAAGTACCTTATGTATAGTTATTTTTGTACGATACCAATTGATCTTAATTTGGATTCAAAGTAAAATAGTATTTATAAATTTAAGTTCGTGTTACTTATTAAGTCGTGTGTTTGAAAAATTGTGAATTATATTTTATTCATACGTTGGTATAACAAATTGCATGTTTACTTGGTCTGTTGTGCGTTGGTCATTAAAGCTTCTTTTTGTTTGTGATTACGAATTATTCAAATATATTGCCTGTAAGAAGTGGGATCAATACCTGCTTCTGTTGCGTGCCCAAACAATTTGCAAAAATGTTTTATTTAAAGTATTACTTGTTACTCTTCTAGAATACTTTCAACTCTCGATATTTAATATATCATTCGTTGGATCAAAACCAAAGCTGCTGATTATTATTGGCATCGTCTCTAAAGCATTTTGGCTATGCATGAAATACAATAGATATGGTCTTACGCTAAAAATAGCATGACTGACTAATAATAAAACAAATCCTATGGCAGCCACAGTAAGTCGGTAACTAATCTACTTGCTCGTCTTGACTCTCCACCATTCACTGTTTTGGACAATTGTATATAGTAACGTAATGCTAAATAACCTGTATGACATGACTAGTGCACTTTAGACCCAGTAAATATGTAGACAAAACCAAAGATGAAAGTGATGCTCAAAGTTTTTCAAAGACAATGTATGTTTTTATTAAATAACGTCAATAAGCTTTTACGATTATAGAGGTGCTGTTGTAGCCCTTTGGCTTGGGTAAAAGGGTAATTATTTTAAGGGTGCTTACGAAATATCGATGACCGTATCTCATCGGTATGGATCGTTTGTAAACGAACGCAAAAGACATTTAAAATGTCTGCTTCTGCTTTAAGTAATGTGCCATGATAATCTTTGAAAAGCAACAACGTAAAATGTTCTAAAATTACTTTTGCTTGTAGCACTTGTAGTCCTTGGATGTAGTCAACTAATTTACTAATTATATCTATTAAGCAGAAATTTCAATTAAGCGTACAGTTTGGACAATACCAGATAAGATATATTTTAAACTCATATAATTATACTGAACAGCATACTCCAGATGATAAACATTCGTCCAACGATGTTACTCACACTTTGATGTTTAAAAAATCGCCTATGTGTAGGTGCTAAAGTTCAAATATTTTTACTTTTATTGTTTAATTTTGTATCAAAATTGTTGTATAAGGCGCAAACATCTTATTGGTGTGGTGCCATTTTGGATGAAAGTTTACAAAAGTAGGTCGGAGTAGTGTTTTTACAACGACGACTTTTAAAAGCACCTGTTAAAAGACACGAGATGGATACCTAAATTTAAAAAGAAATGTACTGCCTACACGATACAAGGTGTCTTTCGTGGGTCTGATTGTGTTTGGAATACAAAGTTATATTAAGGTGTCGTCACATTTCTTGATTTTGACAATGTTATCATGAAAAAAACCAGTGAAAGCGTAGACAAAGCGACGAAGACTGGGCAGCACCATGCTGCCCAGTCAGTCAAAGCGATTCATTGGGTATGCTCTCTCTTTTGCAGAAGAGTAATATTAATGATTTTCAGAATTCCTATAAGGGAGAACATATGCAATAACAAATAATTGTCCCTATCAAATGTTTTTGGTCGTAATTATTTGTCAGCTTTTAAGAGAGTGCGCCTTCCAAGCGAGACGTAAAAAAAGTTAACATCACTTATTTTAGTTTAATACGAAATCGTTGAAGATTGTCAAAATATTGCAAACGTGGCGATGCCAATAGGATTTATAGGAATCGTAATATCTTATTTGAATAAAATGTTTAATAATTGGTTATGGTTTTTATAGTTTTTAGTCGTCTCGTTTTTTAATTTATTCTATGAATGAGTTACTTTTCTTAGATATTTTTGTGTTTTGATTCTATTTAATTTAACGAACAAAATGTCATTATAGTATAATTTAAGCAGTTTTGGGCCGCGCTTACAGCATTTTCTACTGTCAATAATTAGTATTAAGTACAAATTAGGGAGACGAAACAAAATGTGATCATCAGTTGACAATATGACTTTTAAAAAGTTATGCTACAAAAATTTTCTTTTACTATAGTTGGGCTTTTATTTCGCACCATGTAAAGTCGAAAGCGTATATATCGCCCCGTAAATTATATTCGATTTGTAAAAATTAAAAAAAAATTGGTGTGAATAATTGATTGGTGTGAATTTTGATTTTTCAAACAAGATTTTACAAGTGAGAAATAAAGCATCCATGTAAACTAAATGTTCTAAATGAAAATTTGATTATCTACAATTTTATAAATCTTTGATCACCGGCAGCTAGTCCGCAATATTTATCATGCGTCTCTTGAACTTGATGTTTTGCGAACATTTAGTTTCATAGCAATACACTATGTCTAGTTATTCCAACAGTAGGAATTCGTAATTTTCAAGGAATTCTATGTTTTGTACAACGCTGTAAGCACGGCTTTAGTTACTTAAGTCCATATTTCTGTCAATTAAAAGACAAATAAATCTGTTTATGTGGCAATGTTGTCTTTTATTGAGTCTCCTGTTAGATTATTTTTTCTAGTAGTCGTATTGGTTTCACATTAGGGCAAATGAGCTTTTTAAGAGGCATCCACGGGAAAATGGATCACCGTGCAGTGAACCATTGCGACAAAAATAGAAATGGAATATAGAGTTACCAACGTGTCACCAAGGAGTCTGTAGAGCTATTGCTAATGTGTCTAATCCCACTCTCATTCTCACTACTGTATCACCTGTGTAGCCGGAGAGACCATAGAAGTCCCGGGAAGTCTTAACTGTCTTACAACCCGCAAACGCATTCGATTAGTTTATTGTAGGAGTTGGAAAAAGGGACTATTGCTAATATTTTTTTGACTGCACGGTTGGCGTATTGGTTCTAGCGGCCACCTCGCCGCTTGATACTGCGTCGAGTGTAGTGGGTTCGATGCCCACACGAGACAACACTTTGTGTGATCCATAAATTGTTGTTTCGAGTCTGGGTGTTCATTGTGTCCGTTAGTTGTATGTTTGTAAAGTCCCCCGCGACACAGGATTTATTCCTAGTGCGGGAGTTGTCTTTTTAAAAGAATTTATGATCTACTGTTATAAAGAATAACAACTTTCATTTCTTAGTTTATAAATATTACTTCTAATATAAGTTCATTGTCTGTGATTGTTACAGGGTTTAATATTACAAAAGGTTTTTATGAATCCTGGCTTAATGCGTAGATCCTAAAATTTATTTTTCGATCTTATAGTTTGTCCCATTAATAACCGTCCAAAATTATTTAAAAATATCGAGCTAAATTAGATTTAACAAAAATTTCAACAATAGTTGAACTATTTTGAAACTTATATCAATAGGCTTGTGTCCTAAAATGTAATTAGCGATTGATTTGTTCCTTTATTAGATGTTAAACTGAAATACCTGATATTTTCTTCAAAAATCGATCAGCAATATTACTAATTACGGCTTTATAAAACCCTTTTTGAATTTGATACGAAAACGCTGTAAACCATCATGGTGGTTGAGTGATATCACAAAGTCCAAAACAAAACAAACAGTGAATGAAGTCTGGTCTGATGTACCCACTTTTATTTTGTTATATTCGATTTGACAGGTAGTAGAAAGTTTGACGTGTTAGTTGTATTTATTACTAAAACGTCAACAACATGAATGGCGGACTTACTGTTTGACGTAATGCTCTCTGATTGGTGTTCACTGTCACAAGAATAAATACATTATTTTTAGTTTTAGAATCCTGAAAATAACATTAATCTTACCTTTTTATAATAAATGATAAACTTTATTGACATCTTAAAATCATAATGAATCTATAGATACTACAATCAAACCGATTTATTCTTAGTGGACACAAGCGGCACAAGCCTATTACTGATATTATTAATAATACCCTGATATTTCTCTCATATGATCGCAAAATCATTTTGGTATAATTTTTATTGATATTAGACTTCATATTATCTCACAAGACAATTTCTTGTCAATTCTCAAGGACCATTCTTTTATTAAATAATCCTTGAAATATTTCTCGTACAAAGGTTTTCTATCACTTTAAGTAGGTACATATGAATGTTAATATACTTTTAGTTTAAGTTTCAAAGCTGCTTACAGACAGTGGTAATACAAAGTGTGCAAGAATTTTTCAAAATAGCTTGTACTTGAAAAGTATTTTTGTCTGTGCGCCGCTTTACATTAAATGTTTTAATATTAAGATTGATGTTCGTGTCTTAAAATTATAAAAAGTGAGATTACTCTTTAAGTAAAGAGCTTACATTCAGGCAGTACCACAATCAATGATTGTGCCAAATGAGTACCTATCAATGTAAAACGGTGAAAAGGGCGTGAAACGTCTTTCTTTAGGGGATGGTAATCCCGAAAATACCGATGAAACTTTGAAAGGGGTACATTTAAAAATAATATAGCTCTAGGAAAAAAGAGCCAAAGAAGTAAATATTGTACCAATTGATTAAAACGACTACTATGTATACGGGTAATGTCATTGATACGATGGCACGAAAAGTGATAAAAGTCAATATATATTGTATGCTGAACAAGGTACTGAATTGATACAGCATTATATATTAGCTACCAACTAATAAAACTTAGCGCAAACAAAATTATTTTATTAATAATATTACAACTATAATATTTTAACGCACAAAAAGTACAGGAATTATTGTCTAATATAATTACCGCAATGCTGCACATGCAATAAAAAAACTTGTTTACTTGCAATAAAGTACGTTTGTACCTGTAACAAGAAGGGTAGCTTATCAGAATAATGTGAATCGAAAAACAAGTTTGTATAAAATAAAATAATGTAAGGATAATGGTGGGTTGAGTACAGTCCTTAACCTAGGAAGTTGAGCTAGGACCATGAAAAGGCTGACGTTAGGTATTAAAAATGGGCTAATTATCCGTAACTATTTTCGGACCTTTTTGGTCAAACTTTTCTAAAATGTTGAAACGCTTTAGAATGTTGAGATTCTATAAGCTCAAAAAGATGTGTCTTGGAAAGACTGCTTGACAATTTTGACTGTCAGTTACTATTTTGGCTGTTGGAAGCCATTGTTTAATGTCAAATTTGGATTTTGACTAAGATTAATGTGATCAAATATATTTCTTGTAGTGTTTCTATGTCTATGACTTCTTGTCACTAATATTAAAAGGCGGCAGCCCATTTTGATGTAATTGTGTATAGATGTTCCGAAATGAATATAATTTTAAATTTAGTACATGTACGTCTTATTGTTAGATTGTCCTAAATATAATTAGTATTACATGGCGAAGGTCGCACTTTTCTTAAGCATATCTCGGTGTTGGTGAAACCATCGTTGTTTAACTTATTAGATCGTAGTGTTTTGACGTAGTGATGTCTTTCATCCTCTGTACCTTGCTTAGTTTTCTATATCAATAGTACAAGCTGTGCTTGGTTTGGGACTCGATGGTGTTGTGTGAATGTGGTAGAATATGATTATTATATGATATATGAATATGCTGTATTGCCAAACAATTTGACCGAAGAAAAATGTAGGACAAAATATTTCTATATTGAGCGAGCACTTTAATATAATATGGTAATTTATAAGCGCCGAGAAAACACGGTATAAAGTTTTAATATAAAGTGATAAAATAAAAAAAATTGTATTTAGTTATTATTTTATTGTGCAATAGACATACTTCTATGCTTTATTAACAATATTTATTTTGCTGATGACTATAATTATTATAAATTTAGGAAAAGCACGGTACCTACGACAATATTTTGATATGTGTTATTTGCCACGTTCATTATAAGTCCTATAACGATATTAACAAACTGAATGCTCATTAGGCTTTATTTCATTTCCTGATTTGATTTCTTTTCTTGAAAGATGACAAAGTTATGATTACCTACTCATTTGAGCTTATAAAAGAAACTTTCAAAGGATTTAAATCTACAAAAGATATATTTTACAAAGCTTCAATCCTTGTTTACACAAGAGCCGATTTTATAATCAGGCGAATTAGAGGAATACAGTCTTAGACCTTCTAACAACGAAACTGTCTGAGCGTATTCCTAAATAAATGCTTAAATATTGACCGACTAAGCAATTTTATTGTGAGTCTACACTTACGCATTTTCTTGTAACAGAACATAGCTTTCATCAACATCGCCGTAGCGTTATCCAAGATTTCCGCTTCGAAGCCTGGGGTCGCCTTCGCAGCCGCTTATTGGTCAAACCAGATTTGATGGAGTATTGGCTTTTTGGAAAAGAACATCAAGCCACTCAAATGTGTGATGCATTCAGACGACTTCTTGAGCCTGACAAAAACATCGAACGTATTGGCATAACACATCGTCAGGTAAAACCCTAACATTGGGCGTGCTCTCGGCGTATGCCTGGCGGATGTTCAGCATTCACTTTTTACTACAGAGTGGACGCCGGGCGCACGCCAGGCACTCGCAGAGCGCCGTAAATGTTTACTTCGACCATTATGTCGAACTAGGCATCAAACATTCACACCAACGTTGATATGGACAATGAGAAAAGTATTGAGAAAAGTATAAATTGCAGGGTTTTTCGACTCTCTAGGTTCAGCTGACCACGGCATTAAGGTTATCTTTTGTTATCTGAAGTAAATCAATTAATATCAATTTTCTTCTAAAATCTGACAAGATATACAATTCAAGTAAGAATTGTCATTTTTCAACAAAATAATAAATTATTTATCACTTGTAGTTGCGCTGTTGTAAAATAATCCGTATCGCTTTAAATTATGAGATATCTGTACCATAATGTAATATCACACACAACCAAGATACGATAGTATACGCCGGCACGTCATAGCATCAGTAACGATGCTTATAATCTCTGCAGATAAAATATTTATCATCTACTGATTTGCACAAGTATGTAAGATAATGAAGAGATATTAAATTTTAACCTGTAAAAGAAAAGTAGTGTAGACATATATTATTCAATTACGCACATTTTCATAATAATTATGTTAATTGTTTTTTTATTGTTTTATTATTAGTAAGTCTTGACTCTCGATTTAACAGGGAACTAAAACATCGTGGGGGAATCTGCTATGTTGTAATGATCTCCGTGGAAGGCTATGGTTTTACCCTTCTGATTCGGTCTGGAGCCCGTTGTACAAGGAACTGTATATTAATTACGCACACTACATTACTAGTTATATTTCTGCCAATACTCTGTTAATTTTAATCTGTTTATTTTTATATGTACATAATGTAGAGTCATGATGATCACGTGCGAAGATTTTATATTATCTGATCTTTGTTATGTGTGAAATATCTTATCTTCTCGATTTCTTCGTTTACTAATAGATGACAGCTTGCAGTATTAATGTTCTCATTTCATTTCAAGTAGTACTGTAGCGAATATGTATATGTTTATCGTAGAATGTTCTAGAATAAATGTCTATGTTAATCGTGCCCTTAGAAGTTAATGTTATTAATACGTCACTATGTCTATTTTTACGTTAGAGTGGACGCGCACTACTAATGAAGTTAAAGCATTTTTGGCTGTTGTCGGCTTTTACACTGGAGACATATTACCATTCCTCAATAGCTTGGAGAGTGACACGAAACTATGTTTATGTCTAATGAATTGAGAGATGGAAAAGGACCCACGTGTTGTCGTTTGTATATAGTTTTGATATAGTTTATTTTCGTCGTCTTCAAGCATAAGACGTGGCTTCTTGCTGGAGCGAACTCTTTGGTAAAGTCGTATGACATACTGTATGGATGATGGTATCAACATGTTCTAACATCAGAGATGCATTAACTCTTTTTGAACATTAGTAGTGCACATTCACCTTTATAGTGGTTTAATAACCCGTCATAAGTACCTTATGTATAGTTATTTTTGTACGATATCAATTGATCTTAATTTGGATTCAAAGTGAAATAGTATTTATAAATTTAAGTTCGTGTTACTTATTAAGTCGTGTGTTTGAAAAATTGTGAATTATATTTTATTCATACGTTGGTATAACAAATTGCATGTTTACTTGGTCTGTTGTGCGTTGGTCATTAAAGACTTCTTTTTGTTTGTGATTACGAATTATTCAAATATATTGCCTGTAAGAAGTGGGATCAATACCTGCTTCTGTTGCGTGCCCAAACAATTAGCAAAAATGTTTTATTTAAAGTATTACTTGTTACTCTTCTAGAATACTTTCAACTCTCGATATTTAATATATCATTCGTTGGATCAAAACCAAAGCTGCTGATTATTATTGGCATCGTCTCTAAAGCATTTTGGCTATGCATGAAATACAATAGATATGGTCTTACGCTAAAATAGCATGCCTGACTAATAATAAAACAAATCCTATGGCAGCCACAGTAAGTCGGTAACTAATCTACTTGCTCGTCTTGACTCTCCACCATTCACTGTTTTGGACAATTGTATATAGTAACGTAATGCTAAATAACCTGTATGACATGACTAGTGCACTTTAGACCCAGTAAATATGTAGACAAAACCAAAGATGAAAGTGATGCTCAAAGTTTTTCAAAGACAATGTATGTTTTTATTAAATAACGTCAATAAGCTTTTACGATTATAGAGGTGCTGTTGTAGCCCTTTGGCTTGGGTAAAAGGGTAATTATTTTAAGGGTGCTTACGAAATATCGATGACCGTATCTCATCGGTATGGATCGTTTGTAAACGAACGCAAAAGACATTTAAAATGTCTGCTTCTGCTTTAAGTAATGTGCCATGATAATCTTTGAAAAGCAACAACGTAAAATGTTCTAAAATTACTTTTGCTTGTAGCACTTGTAGTCCTTGGATGTAGTCAACTAATTTACTAATTATATCTATTAAGCAGAAATTTCAATTAAGCGTACAGTTTGGACAATACCAGATAAGATATATTTTAAACTCATATAATTATACTGAACAGCATACTCCAGATGATAAACATTCGTCCAACGATGTTACTCACACTTTGATGTTTAAAAAATCGCCTATGTGTAGGTGCTAAAGTTCAAATATTTTTACTTTTATTGTTTAATTTTGTATCAAAATTGTTGTATAAGGCGCAAACATCTTATTGGTGTGGTGCCATTTTGGATGAAAGTTTACAAAAGTAGGTCGGAGTAGTGTTTTTACAACGACGACTTTTAAAAGCACCTGTTAAAAGACACGAGATGGATACCTAAATTTAAAAAGAAATGTACTGCCTACACGATACAAGGTATCTTTCGTGGGTCTGATTGTGTTTGGAATACAAAGTTATATTAAGGTGTCGTCACATTTCTTGATTTTGACAATGTTATCATGAAAAAAACCAGTGAAAGCGTAGACAAAGCGACGAAGACTGGGCAGCACCATGCTGCCCAGTCTGTCAAAGCGATTCATTGGGTATGCTCTCTCTTTTGCAGAAGAGTAATATTAATGATTTTCAGAATTCCTATAAGGAGAACATATGCAATAACAAATAATTGTCCCTATCAAATGTTTTTGGTCGTAATTATTTGTCAGCTTTTAAGAGAGTGCGCTTTCCAAGCGAGACGTAAAAAAAGTTAACATCACTTATTTTAGTTTAATACGAAATCGTTGAAGATTGTCAAAATATTGCAAACGTGGCGATGCCAATAGGATTTATAGGAATCGTAATATCTTATTTGAATAAAATGTTTAATAATTGGTTATGGTTTTTATAGTTTTTAGTCGTCTCGTTTTTTAATTTATTCTATGAATGAGTTACTTTTCTTAGATATTTTTGTGTTTTGATTCTATTTAATTTAACGAACAAAATGTAATTATAGTATAATTTAAGCAGTTTTGGGCCGCGCTTACAGCATTTTCTACTGTCAATAATTAGTATAAAGTACAAATTAGGAAGACGAAACAAAATGTGATCATCAGTTGACAATATGACTTTTAAAAAGTTATGCTACAAAAAATTTCTTTTACTATAGTTGGGCTTTTATTTCGCACCATGTAAAGTCGAAAGCGTATAATATATCGCCCCGTAAATTATATTCGATTGGTAAAAATTAAAAAAAAAATTGGTGTGAAAAATTGATTTTTCAAACAAGATTTTACAAGTGAGAAATAAAGCATCCATGTAAACTAAATGTTCTAAATGATAATTTGATCTACAATTTTATAAATTTTTGATCACAGGCAGCTAGTCCGCAATATTTATCATGCGTCTCTTGAACTTGATGTTTTGCGAACATTTAGTTTCATAGCAATACACTATGTCTAGTTATTCCAACAGTAGGAATTCGTAATTTTCAAGGAATTCTATGTTTTGTACAACGCTGTAAGCACGGCTTTAGTTACTTAAGTCCATATTTCTGTCAATTAAAAGACAAATAAATCTGTTTATGTGGCAATGTTGTCTTTTATTGAGTCTCCTGTTAGATTATTTTTTCTAGTAGTCGTATTGGTTTCAAATTAGGGCAAATGAGCTTTTTAAGAGGCATCCACGGTAAAATGGATCACCGTGCAGTGAACCATTGCGACAAAAATAGAAATGGAATATAGAGTTACCAACGTGTCACCAAGGAGTCTGTAGAGCTATTGCTAATGTGTCTAATCCCACTCTCATTCTCACTACTGTATCACCTGTGTAGCCGGAGAGACCATAGAAGTTCCGGGAAGTCTTAACTGTCTTACAACCGGCAAACGCATTCGATCAGAAGTTTATTGTAAGAGTTGGAAAAAGGGACTATTGAAAGAAAGAAAGAAAGAAAGAAAGAAAACATATTTATTCTGCTTCCCAATACATTACAAAATAAACAAAACATAAAAAAGAAATAGAAGAAATATTAAGGAATACAGAATTGGATCCTAAATCAGCATTGAGCCATCTTGCTGGTTTGCGAGATGGCACTGATATTCTGTTAGGTCAAAAAAGTATTGCTAATATTTTTTTGACTGCACGGTTTGCGTAGTGGTTCAAGAGGCCACCTCGCCGCTTGACACTGCGTCGAGTGTAGTGGGTTCGATTCTCACACGAGACAACACTTTGTGTGATCCATAAATTGTTGTTTCGGGTCAGGGTGTTCATTGTGTCCGTTGGTTGAATGTTGGTAAAGTCCCCTGTGACAGGATTTATTCCTAGTGCGGTAGTTGGCTTTTTAAAGAAGAAGAACTGTTGTTGAGGAACGGAGTATTCCATTTTCATTCAATTTATCTATCAACCTGCTCCTCAGTAGGCAATGACCAAAGGCAACGACGTGGATGTCTTTGCTTGGCAAATACAGCGAAAAATGTTTCGGAGGTAACCAGGGACCCGGAGGTTCTCAGACGCATACATTTATAGCTATATCGTACAGGTGGCGCAATAATTTATATATGTACACCATAGACTTACATCCATCATAAAAGTAACAAAAACTAATTCGATAGAGAAGCCACAAAATTTTTCTTAGTATTCTAACACAAAAAATACATAAATATATCGTTACTATTTTCCCTCGCAATACTTTAAATAAATACGTAGCCAGAGCCACATCCCGTCTCACCTCCAACTTGTGTAGGTAGGTACCCTATCATGCCAAGCAAAAATAATGTTGGATAGATTAAAGGTTATCCTGGGTAAACTCCATATAACTTGAGGTACAAAAAACTAATAAATTTATTCTGATTTCTCTCCAACATTTCTTTACACTTGGCCTCATTCGGATTCCAAATAGATTAATTACATTCTAGGTGACTTTTTACTAATGCTTCATACAAAGATTTTATGGCGCCAATATTAGTAAAGTCATTCGCCTGTCGCAATAAAAACCCAAGATTACGATATGCTCTTTGTCCTACACTCGCGAGCAAGTAAATCGACTCAAGGCTCAAGTGCGCTTAAAAAGCAATATATCTTAGTAATTACTTATTTTAGCTCTATTTAATGTTTTGCATATTTAAATCCTAGTAATTAGGCTTTAAAATGATAGCATTATTTCAGTAATTAACTAAACACTTTTCTTTAGAATACAACTGAATGCAACATTCATATAATTTGCTCTGCGCTCTACAAAACTTTCGCGACCAAACGGGGTTTGGGAAAATAGTTAGTAACGATATATTTATGTATTTTTTGTGTTAGAATACTAAGAAAAATTTTGTGACTTCTCTATCGAATTAGTTTTTGTTACTTTTATGATGGATGTAAGTCTATGGTGTACATATATAAATTATTACGCCACCTGTACGATATAGCTATAAATGTATGCGTCTGAGAACCTCCAGGTCCCTGGTTACCTCCGAAACATTTATGCAAAACCACAGAAACGGGTTTGCCAAGCCTCAAATAGGTTCGTATTTCGCTGTATTTGCCAAGCAAAGACATCCACGTCGTTGCCTTTGGTCATTGCCTACTGAAGAGCAGGTAGATAGATAAATTGAATGAAAATGGAATACTCCGTTCCTCAACAACAGTTCTTCTTCTTTAAAAAGACAACTACCGCACTAGGAATAAATCCTGTGTCGCAGGGGACTTTACAAACATTCAACCAACGGACACAATGAACACCCAGACTCGAAACAACAATTTATGGATCACACAAAGTGTTGTCTCGTGTGGGAATCGAACCCACTACACTCGACGCAGTGTCAAGCGGCGAGGTGGCCTCTTGAACCACTACGCAAACCGTGCAGTCAAAAAAATATAAGCAATACTTTTTGGACCTAACAGAATATCAGTGCCATCTCGCAAACCAGCAAGATGGCTCAATGCTGATTTAGGATCCAATTCTGTATTTCTTAATATTTCTTCTATTATATTTTTATGTTTTGTTTATTTTGTAATGTATTGGGAAGCAGAATAAATATGTTTTCTTTCTTTCTTTCAATAGTCCCTTTTTCCAACTCCTACAATAAACTTCTGATCGAATGCGTTTGCGGGTTGTAAGACAGTTATTAGGTGAATATCGCGATAGGCACTGAGTGCTCATGCGAGCTGAATTGCACTTTGTTGCTTAGTAGCAAGAGTAGCAATTTCAATAAATTGGTTGGAGGAGTGATCCTTCTGTACGTTAGTACCTACTATCTATTCTGTGTCAGTGGCAAAACAAATAAGACTGCAGACGAGCCTTATGAATCTGAGGCTTTTAGTGCCTCTACAGAATATGAGGAGTCGTTGAAGCCAACTAGACGCTCTAAGCAGAAAAAAGAGATTGAGATAACTAAGAGCGAACTTATGGAAATGTTCGAGAATTTCAAAGCGGCACGAAATAACAAGCTGTCGTTACTTCAATCTCGACTCGAAGAGATCGTTATACAAAATGGAGATATACGCCAGTCACTGGATTTTATGTCTAACAAATACGATGACATGATTAGTAAGTTGACAAAATTTGAACAAGAACGTACGGATACCCACAAAAATATCACTGATTTGGAATGGAAAGTTGAGCAACTAGAAAGACAGCTGAGATCTTCAAGTATTGAGATTCGCAATGTACCACGCAAAGAAAGTGAGACAAAAGAATCCCTTGTGGACCTCATTATAAACACAGGCAAGGCCCTCAACGTTAAGGTTAACCAGTCTGACATTAGAGATGTGTTCCGTACAAACAACAAAACAGGAAGCAGCAAACCTATCTTGGTCGATTTTGTGAGCCCCATGGTCAAAGACAATATTATCAAATCGGTAAAACAATACAATCAAGAAAATAAAAATAACAAATTTAATACTGAAACAATAAAATTGAACGGACCAAAATTAGCGTTATACGTGTCTGAAAGCTTATCTACAAAGGCAAGAAAAATATTCTATATGGCCAGGGAGTTCGCTAAAGCTCATGACTATAATTTCTGCTGGTCTAGCCGTGGAAAAATTTATTTAAAAAAAAGAGAAGGTCGCAAACAGATCCAAATAAATAGTGAAGCCGATTTGATAACATTAGAAACACAGAAGTGACTAGATGTAGTTTTAGTTTGTTGCATGTCTATATTATGTAATAACTTTGTTAACTTTTATCACTCTTTTTGTTTATGTAGCATTAGTTATCTTCTGTACAAAACACACACATACATATGGTTCTCATTCTCAACTCACACCACAACTACACACCAGCTGTGCGATTCCGAAAATGACAACAGTCACATCGTAATACGCTTCGTACATCACCTCCACTTCACTGCTTACGTTGTGAAAAGTTCTCACCGTATTCCGAAACTACGCATTGTCACTATCAAGGCCAAGTGATGCAAACTTATAAACAAAATATCTGGTGAAAACTTTAGAGGTGCGCCTTGGCTGTAAAAAGTTTAGTAACTACACAGTTTACAAATTCAAAGAATAAAATTAGCTAATTAAAGATTATTTTGTTACAAAAGGTATATAAAATATGTCCATAAAGCTGGATAAGCAATATTTCATTGGTAAAATATTTTGTAAAGCAACTGGAGAATTATTTTATAACATAATAGAATTCTATAAGCTGCATGTCGTGTTATCTTTGCTTCCTTATTTAAACGTCAAAATTGAAGTTTGCTTTGGTTTGTTATTGTTTTTGTTGTGTAAACAGAACGGCGTTTCATAAAAAATCATTTTGCGGTGATATTTTAAGTACCTAGATGTGGATTTCAAGTGGTTCCCAGCGAACTATGAGTTATTCAAAGGCCCTTTTAAAACAGTATCGTTATATTTGTTTTAAAGTTTCATAAGTTCGGTTTCTCTTGTTGAGTGTGACGTGTGTAACGTGTTAAGTTTTGAGATCTTTCATCCTATTCTACAATGGCAAGGTAAACTATTAATAGTATTTCATCTAATGTTTTTAAATATAGCTACATTTCATTAACTTGCCGTGTGGTTGCCGGCATAGAATATAAGTGTCACCACCCCCTATCTTCCCGTGGGTGTCGTAAGAGGCGACTAAGGGATAACATGATGCAAATACCATCTTTGCGTAGAGACGGAAAACTCGACATCAAACCCTATACGACTGCCTCATTGGTCGCGGCATAAATGTGCGCGTGGGATCGGGAGGTCCCGGGTTCGATTCCTGGGTCGGGCAGTGTTATTGGGTTTTTCTGTCACGAAATTCTCAGTAGCAGCACGGAGTCTAAAAATGTGCAATAGGCTCGCCCCTTATTATGTGGGACTAAAGTATATCTGGCGAAAAGTGGGTGTAGAAATCACCTCTGCCTACCCCTTCGGGCATAAAAGGCATGACGTTATGTATGTTATGTTCATTAACTTCCTATTTGATTGTATATTTTTAGGGTTTCACATCCATCATCTGCTCAAGTAGAGGCTCTACTAGTTTTACTTGAGAGTAGGCCAAATTTAGCAAAGGGCTTCTTAAAAACGAAAGCAGCCAAAGAGAAAGCTCATAGAGAATGGGCACAAGTTGCCTTGCAGCTTAACAGCATGGGTGGTGGAGCAGTTAAAACAACACAAAAATGGATAAAGGTATTACCTACATTTCGTCAATTTTATTGTGTTTCGTTACGTATTGTGATATTGATGATCATTGTTATACTATGTTTTACTATTATTATCTTTCCAGTATTGGAATGACAAAAAAAATGCAGTCAAGAAGAAGGCTGCTGCAAGAGCTGCCAGTAGAACTCGAACTGGTGGTGGTGCCATTCAATGTGATGAAATTGTAGAGCTTTCCCACATTGAAGAAAGGATATTGACGCTAATGGGTGGTCAAAGTTTTGCCACTGGTGACAGTCACTTGAGAATTAACCCATTTGTAAGTATGATATACCATTATGATATTTGTAACAATGTTAAGTTAATTGGAATTCATTTATTGTTTAATAGATCTTTTGTATTAATGTCTTTCTATTCCTGCAGGTGGACATCAGTGAACCTGTGGAGCAGGATAGCCCTTCAATTATTAATGTTTTAGAAACAACACATGAGCAGATATCCACAGTAAGTGATTTGAAATGTATTGGTAAAATATAAATTTGAGATATATGGTGATGTACCTATTTAAAGAAATTGATAATTTTTGTTTCAGATTCATACAAGTGATGACATAGCCACCTATTGTCCATCTGAGTACCAAATATCGCCAGTTATTGTAAGTACTTTATGAAGAACTTAGTTATTTATTAGGTACCTACATAATTTGTATTGTTTTATAGGTTTAATTTTTTAATCCTTGTTTTAGATTGATGAGGCTCAAGAGCAACAAGCAACACAGGGCTTAACAGAAAGAAATGAATTTTCAATTGTAAGTTAATGACATACCTAATATTCACCGATGCATAAATATACCTATAATGCAAATCTTATAGAATCACTGATGAAATGAATTACTCATAAATATTTTTTTGCTTTAGGTCTCTCCATATGCTAACCCTGTAGCAGGCCCATCAAGAGAAAATCCCAACCCATCTCTGAGGGTAAGCTAGCTTACTAACCCTAGCATCACTAACACAAACGTAGATACTATGACCCATTTATGTACCTTGGTAAAATGATTTGAAATTGTGAAGAATGTAAAAATATTTTCTTATTATCATAGAGATTTTTATCATCATCATTTATTATCATTCATTAAAGTTGAAGTTAAGTTTAAATTAAAATAATATTAAAATTCAGTTTTAACCACTATAAATGGGAATACCAGACAATCAAAAATGGAATGTGACTCGCGCTAATCATAACTTCGCTAAACAATGGTTAATTATACTATGTCTAAATTTCAGGATAACGTGCCGGCTGTTTCTGTCCCCTTGCCACCTTCGCCACCCAGACATTCGCCCTTAGAGGTGGAACAACCGCAGCACTCTACAGTCTCAAGTGAGTTACAAATATATTTTAGTTCATAAATCTACCTAAAACAAATTAATTTATAAACAAAATACTAATATCTCCGGTAATTATTTACAGCTCCAAGACGTCGTCGGCGACGACTTTTTCAAAGAAATGGACGACCATCACCTCCGTCCCAAAGGCGTTCCCTTTTTCTTACCATGGTGGAGAAATTTATTGAATACGCTCGTCGGCGAGATGAACGAATCGCTGAGAGAGACCGTCAGATTGTAGCAAGCATGCAATCAATAGAAAATATTTTAAAAGAACATTTTCGTAGTAATTAATAATGTAATTAAATAAATTGTGTATAAACTTGATTTTTCATTATTTTTATTTACATTTACGTATGTACTTCACTAAAAGGCAAAGCTCTTAAATTTAACTTGAAGTTAGGCTGTATCAATTTTAGGGTTTTAGGTAGGTACATAAGACATAGATAAATAATAAAGTAAGTCATTTATTCACTAAGATAGCAATGTAACGCTTATGAACGTATCCTACTAATATTATAAATGTGAAAGTTTGTGAAGATGGATGGATGGATGGATGGATGGATGTTTGTTACTCTTTCACGCAAAAACGACTGAACGGATTTGGATGAAACTTTACAATAATATAGTTCATATATCAGAATAACACATAGGCTACAATTTATAAAGATTTTGTATAATGTTGCCATAATATAAGGAAAAGTATAAACTAAGTCGGCAAAAATCCATAGCTCTGAAAGCTATTTATTGGAATTTTACCCCGTTCCTGATGACAGATTGATCTGATATTTGGTATACACTCATATTTTCATCAAGATATAAGATAATATTTAAATGATTGTAATTTCAAGATGGCCGCCGATACAAAATGGCGGATCATAATATATTACTTCACAACAACCTCAATATGGGTATCAAATGAAAAGGCTTGATTAGTAGAATAGAACTCACTATGAAAAATCCAAGATGGCCGCCGCCACAAAATGGCGGATTACTTATTTTCCACAAATACCTCAATATGGGTATCAAATGAAAGTGCTTGATTCGTAGAATAGAGCTCACTATGAAAAATCCAAGATGGCTGTCGCCGTAAAATGGCGGATTACATATTTTCCACAAATACCTTAATATGGGTATCGAATAAAAGGGCTTGATTGGTAGAATAGGGTTCACTATGAAAAATCCAAGAAGGCTGCCGCCACAAAATGGCGGATTACTTATTTTCCACAAATACCTCAATATGGGTATCAAATGAAAGGGCTTGATTGGTAGAATAGAGCTCACTATGAAAAATCCAAGATGGCCGCCGCCTCAAAATGGCGGATTACCTATTTGCCACAAATACCTCAATATGGGTATCAAATGAAAGGGATTGATTCGTAGAATAGAGCTCACTATGAAAAATCCAAGATGGCTGTCGCCGCAAAATGGCGGATTACTTATTTTCCACAAATACCTCAATATGGGTATCAAATGAAAGGGCTTGATTGGTAGAATAGAGCTCACTATGAAAAATCCAAGATGGCCGCCGCCACAAGATGGCGAATTACCTATTTTCCACAAATACCTCAATATGGATATCAAATTAAAGGGCTTGATTAGTAGACTACAGCTCACTATGAAAAATCCAAGGTGGCCGCCGCCACAAAATGGCGGATTACCTATTTTCCACAAATACCTCAATATGGGTATCGAATGACAGGGCTTGATTGGTAGAAAAGGGCTCACTATGAAAATAGAATGAGAAGTATCAACTAACAACAAAACTAAAATCTTGAAAATAAAAATAACTAAAAAAAAAATTTTGGGCGTAGCGTATCCAGAGTAAACATTATGATAGAAATTTCACTTGCCCAACGATTTTATATTTGTCTGATCAATACCCCAGATTGATGAGAAGATTGGTGCGATCTGGTAGCTAGAACTTACCGTATTACTTTTTAACTTTTAGTACATAATCTAACTACTTTCATCATTTTTTATTGTAATAAAACAGTATAACATCAAAAAAATATATAGGTATATGTTTTTTACAATGCTCATTCTAGAGTAGTTATCAAATTGTTTTCAAAATTGATAGATTTATTTTGACGAATAGTTAAAAGTTATCACGATATATCTGACCTAAGCGCAGCGTCATTAAAAGCGCTTTCTATGAGTTAGTGCGCTTAAGCACAGCGAGGCGGAGGGACGGTCTGATTGTCTGATATGTACTTTGTGGTACCTAATGCTTTCAGATTTTATTTTTGCTGCTGTTATATTTAGTAGGTATATAAACTCTACATAACTTCAAAAATATACTTACATACTAATCTTTACCTGAAGTTCAACGATTATGAAAACAGAAGTAATTTTTCAGTATTATCTGTTTATATGTATGCTATACGGCTAATCTACAGAGCCGTTTGTGATGAAATTTGACATGGATACTGGATAATCTGAAACCCGGGGAAGTACATAACTAGGCCACTCTTTATTAAAATATCGTGCTGGCGAAGCCGCGGGCGAAAGCTAGTAATTTATAAGTGCGTCACTTAATGATTCTAGATTCACATACTATTTCTTACTATTATATATTACTTATATAGTGCCAGATTTGTAATGTAACAAACAACTGTGAGTAAGATTGGAACATAAAACTCATTGACACTCTTAAGTCTTAAATGACCTTTGTATAATGTACAAAGATTTTAAATAAATATATTTACAACTGTTTCACATTGCAAATAAATTTATTTATTTATTTCAAAAAGCGGCGATAGCTCAGTAGTGTGTAATTGACTGCCAAGACGATGGTCTCGGGTTCGATCCTAATTACCCCGGTCACACATCTATGACTTTTCGAAGTTATGTGTGCATCCACGCACGGCGAAATATTCAAAATGACCCATCGGTGGGTCATACACAGTGAACGTGTTAACATGATAACTTTCAAACTACAACCACCCCTGTGACCATTAACTTATCGGAATTAATAATAATAAAACAATTAATAAAAATATAAATAGATAATGTACCTAAATATAGATAACGTGTGATGACAAGGGTGAGGAGTATCCCCCCGTGGGATCTCCACCTTGTCGTGGTGGGGGGCTTAGTAACCGTGGATTGGTCACCCGCGGTGAAGCTAAGAGGGATCCAGGAGGGGACGCTCCGCGTGGGCTTGACGGAGGCCTGCGCAGGATGCGTCCAAAGGGGCGGGTGCGAGGGACAGTTCTTCTGTCCCGCGCAGTCGGGTGCGGTCGCGGGAGGAGAGGCGTGTCGGTGTTGCGTTGCCGCGCGCCCTATTTCCCGCGACCAAATGGAGGCGCACCATCGTTGCGACGCGGTGGGGCCGCAGAAGAGGAGATGCGGTGTTGCGTTGCCGTCCTCCCTATCCTCTGCGGCCACTGAGTGTTTTGGCGGCGGAGCCCAACACCTTCATCCGCCGTCAAGAGGGTTTTGTTCGGGGCCCGCCTGACCATCTGGCGGGCCAATACCCGTCGGGGGTAGCGAGGAATGCTTCAGCGATACCCGACCCTCCGACATACGGGTACGTGAGGAATACGGGGTGGATTTTAGTCAGAAAAGAAAGGGTGATGAGTATAAAAGCTACCATTTACATAATTACATACATATAGACACCATTATGTATTCGAATATATTATTTCATTTACATTATTCAAAACTTTAGGACTGCACTTAACTACAGTTTTTTCTTCCCACAAGCTTTGCAGTCCGACCCGAGCGGCGACAAAAAATACTTAGAGGGTAATTTATAGCTGCCTTATGAGAAAAATGTCGCGGGCGCTTGAGTGGCTTACGTTTTTTTTTGAACCTCTTGTTTGTTTCTCGTACTTATCAGAAACCAAATTTTAGCCCTAACAGCTATTCATTTAGTTTACAAAAATCGAACAAGATAACAAAGCACTTAATCTTAAAATAAATGGCCTGACTAACTTTAGAGCACAGAAAAAAGTTTGGTGAACTTATATTACATATAGGTACAAACGAATATAATAATAATATACTTTTTTGCCAAAAAGCATGTTGTAGGTACAATGATGTCATAAAAGTTCAATAAAGCACATGTTTCGCTAAAGTTGCATATCATGCAAATATAAGGTAATTATACTATTTATACTGTATCAACTGCACTGTTGGCGTAGTGGTTTAAATGGTCCCCACCCCGCTAGACACTGCGTCGAGTGTTGTGGGTTCGATTCCTAAATAAAAAGTAAATTAACGCAACACAAAGGATGTTTTTGTCTCAGACGTGCGACTGAGACACAAACATCCTTTACCACAATAATAAAAATCAACCTTAACACACCACCCATATCTTTCTATTAAATAAAGCATCTTCTCTTTCTTTTATATTACACCTATAAAATTATATACACTAAAGCAAACCCTCTCTATATCTATCTCTATACATAATTTTCATTTAACATACACTTCTAAGTCTCTAATACAGCATAAATAAACCAACATACAAACAATTTTAAATCAACCCACACTACATTGCCATCAACTATGCTAAGATTACAATAATAGATTATTGCAATCTTGAAGACCATAAAGCATTCACTAAAGAGCTTCTAGCTGCACGACCTAATTCTAGTTCAGTATTGATAGAACTAGTGTTGTAAGCAACTGCCAGATTTCGCTCACTTGAAATGTCTTCTGGTGACAAGGCTGGTGCTGGCAGACCAGCGCGGTTACAAATATTGTGGAGCACACAACATGCTATCACAATTTTGGCAACCATATCAGGGTGGTAATGTAGCATCCTGTGCACCAAAAGACACCTAAAGCGGCCTTTAAGTATGCCTATTGTCCTTTCAACACTATTGCGGGCGGTGGTATGGAGCTTATTGTAGTGTGCTTCAGGGGTGTTCTCCACAGCATTTAATATAGGCGTCATAAGATATGGCCTCTGTGCATATCCAGAATCACCTGAAAATAAGTAATTTAATGTTTATTTTAAATATACATGATTTTACTATTTATATTGCTACAAAATATTACTTACCAAACAAATACACTGTTTCTCCAGCATTATACAATTCTTGCAAATGAGTTCGTATAATAGACTGATTAAATATAAAACTATCATGAGATGCACCACCATATGAACTATCTACATGTAGAATATTTAGATCAGCATCAGTTATCTGAAAAAATAAGAACTTATGTAACACATTGAACTAATCAAAATTTGATTCTGGTGCTATTTTATGCTTACCAACTGAACATTTCTAGCATGATATCCCTTTCTGCAAAAGTACCGTTCCTCATTATCTTTGGGTCTCACCATAGCTACTAATGTGCCATCTATGCAACCAATCACTCCGGGTATGCCAAATTTTTCATAGAATCTGAAATTAATAATATATAAACAGACAGTTAATTAATAGGTAGGTTCCTAAGTAAGATTATTTGAGAAGCACCAAAGTTTTGACAAGAAATTATGTACTTACATTTCTTTAAGTTTTTGTCGTTCAGATGCATTTTGAGGAAATCGTATAAATTTCTTCACTACATCTTGATGACATAGTGCATTAATTATTTGGTGAAGAGACCGAGATATAGAAGGCTGTGAAACAAAGTTCCTTATATTCATACCAACTATTTTCTGATAACTTCCAGATGCCAGAAATGATAGTGAAGATAGGATCTGAAACAAATTGGTAGCAAAATACAATACATTATTATTTGTGTCCATTGGTATTGGTACCCTTGCCAGAAAGTAAACCAGTAAATAATTACCTACATAGGTATTTTTGCTAAAATATTGTACATGTAGAGCTTTACAGTAAAAAAAGGATTTGCAAAACTAAACTCTAATAGAATCCAATAAGTTAGTTTGTTTGGAAAATATGCATTCCAAATAATTATATTATGACCACTTTAAAAAGGAGGTACATGCAATATTACAAACTTACCTTGGTTCTTAGCTTTAAGCCTCTTCGGTTCTTTTGCACCGGAATAAAACTTTTTATATCGTCCTCTAAAGTTCTAATTAGTTCTTCAGATAGGCGATACAAACGTACATAGTCATCGTCTCGAAAACTTATATTTATGTTCCGCAAAGATTTACTGTGTTGTTGTCTTTTTAAAAGGTCTAAGCTGTAAGCTTCCTTTAAAAATGCCAACATAATTAGAGTGTGAGCCATCTAAAACACGAAGTAAATGTTTAATATTATTTACACTTGAAACTAGCATTGTAGAGTTTTAATTTTATCACAATATGATTATAAAACGTTTTTAATACATATAAACACCACAAAATAACTTTTTACCTTTACTACGGAAGAAATTTATAATTTTTAGAGCTACTTGTGTTGTTTTCACTAAGTTTTCACCGAATAAGAAGTAACTTTTGATTTGACAGATAAAATTGGCTGTGAAAACTGTGACGTGAGCCAAAACATTGCTTCGGAATATCAATAGACCCTTCCAAATGTCAATTTTTCGTTATTTTATGTCAGTTGAGTGAACTTTTCACTAAAGTTAGTTCTATCCGCCGACACGCTTACATGGGGGGCGCCACTATAGTTTTCACTGTTTTTCGGAATACCATTTAGAGTTTTCACCGCCAAAGTCGCTGTGACTTTGCTAAATACATTTTCGGAATCGCTCTGCTGACACAACAACACATATTAACGCGCATAAATATGTTCAAACAATTCACATACAAAAATGACAAGCACTGCTGAGATAATTTCGGATATAGAATCATTTTCGATATCAAGATCTGTACTTTGTTCGCCTGAAGACTGTCTGTCACACGTGAAAAACAATCGCGGATCGATATCGATTTTACATGCAAATATAAGAAGCGTTAACTGTAACTTTGATGCTCTAAACGTATATATCCACAGACTAAAAATTCAGTGCGACCTTGTTTTGCTTACAGAGTGTTGGCTTAGTAAAGTTCCTGATTCCTGCCCACATTTAGATAATTACACTCCGCACAAGTCGAAATATAACAATCAAAATGACGGTGTAATTGTATATGTCCGACACAACTTTAACTGCACAGTCCAGGAATTTGATATAACTGATGCCAACTGTCTTACCGTAAAATGTGGCTACTATCTTGCACTAGCGGTAATATATCGTTCTCCATCGATACCCAACGCAAATCGATTCATCAAGAGTGTTGACAATTTGCTTTCGACCCTAAATACCTTTGGTACAGTTGCTATTATTGCAGACACTAATATTAATATATGTCCTATGAACACCGATCTCAATAGCGAAATGTACTTACACACCATCGCATCCCATGGTCTTTTACCGGCACATCGTTATCCGACACGTTCAAATAATTGCCTAGACCACGTTCTGTTAAAAAGTAATAAGAAATCCACAACTCTGGTTTTTGATTCGCCACTTACAGATCACGTTCCAATATTTTTACACATTGAAAAGACCAACATTCGTTCCACTCCGCCGACCACTTCCATGCGTACAGACTTTTCCAACGCTTTGTTTGATTTAAAATGCATCGACTTCTCAAAACTTATGCGAACTAGCGACCCACACGAGGCATCCTTGTGGTTGATTAATACGCTCGCTAATATAGTAAAAAACAACACAGTCACTATTAGCATATAAGCTACCCCGGCGTAAGCGTGCAATCAAGCCCTGGATCACACCGGGGTTATTAAGATGTATCCGACACCGTGATGTTCTCCACAAGAAAGCCAAAACATGCCCTAATGACTCTACGGTCAATATAATATACAAAAGATACCGGAATTATTGCAACTCCCTTTTAAAAAAAGTAAAGCAGAGTTACGTGAAACAGGAACTTGAGAAAAACAAACACAATGCAAAGGCAACAGTGAACATCATAAAAGAGGTTGCCAATCTCAAGTCATCCACGTCTGCAGCAATAGAACTTTTAAATTTGAAACCAGACCAAGTATCATCTTTTAATACTGTGAACATTTTTTTCGCTGAAATAGGTAGAGACTTAGCATCCGCTTTTAAAGACACTCAAGTTGCTTCTAACCCCTTGAACCACACCAATCAAAACAACTCGGGTCTCTCCATGGGTATGCTACCCATCGATGATACCGAAGTTAGCTCTATTATACTAAACTTACGTAACGATAGTGCAACCGGTACCGAGTGTATACCAACACGTTTTATTAAAATGGCTAGGTTACAACTAATCCAACCTATCACACATGTACTTAACCTGTGCCTCGCGAACGGGGTATTTCCCGGTATATTTAAAAAGGCTCTTGTTCATCCTATTCACAAGGGTGGAAGCCGAGATAATGTGTCTAATTACAGACCTATATCGGTCCTTACCACCATGTCGAAGATATTTGAAAAAGCCATAAACACCAGACTTATCAATTATCTAGACAAACATAATATCCTGGCCCCAAATCAATACGGATTTAGAAAGAAAATATTTACAGAAGACGCGGTCATGGAGCTCACAAACGTGATTATTGAAAATCTAGATAGTAAAACTTGCGGTATTCTTGGATCTCACAAAAGCATTTGACACTGTCTTGGTTTCCATCCTTCTGAAAAGGATGGAGCGCATGGGTGTTAGAGGGGTGGCTTTGGACCTTTTTAAGGACTACCTCTCAGGTCGTTCCCAATGCACAAAGATCCAAAACGTCATCAGTGATGACGCTGATCTGGGGGATTTTGGAATTCCACAAGGCAGTGCTCTCTCTCCTTCTCTATTTCTAATCTACATTAATGATCTCTGTGGACTCCATATTCCCAAGTGTAAGATATTTGCATATGCAGATGACACTGCTCTCTTGATAGAAGGTAGTACCTGGGAGAAAGTGCGTAGCGACACGGAAAACGCCCTACGAATAGTAATGACGTGGTTTACACAGAACTTGCTTACATTAAACCTAGAAAAAACTAAATATTTAGCCTTCTCCCACTGCTCTTCCTCGCAACCACCTCCTTTCCCCATCCAAGCTCACACCTGCCTGCCTCGCCAATCCCTGCACTGTCAGTGTCAGTATATCGATCGTGCAGACCATATTAAATATCTTGGTGTTTACATTGACAGTACTATGAGCTGGAGAAAACACCTGGATGTTCTTAGAGGCCGTATCCGTAAACTTATATTCACCTTCAAAAATCTTAGATCGGTTCTAGAAGCAGACTCACTAAAAAACGTATTTTGTGCTCTAGCTCAGTCTTTAAGAGCATACTGTATCGCAGCTTGGGGTGGTACGTTCTCAACTATGCTAATTAATGTGGAAAGAGCTCAAAGAGCGGTATTGAAGGTGATGCTATACAAACCGATATACTTCTCTACTGATCGGCTATACGAGGAATGCAAAGTGCTATCCGTACGTAAACTTTACATTTATCGTGCTATCCTGAGACAGCATTCATCTCTGTCATTTATTCAAAACCTAAACGACAACAGACGAATCAAGCACAAAGTATGTCCCAATATTCGCCATAGCTCATGTACAGCTACCAGACATTACTATGTCCTGGGACCTCGTCTGTACAAAATTGCTAACAATAGTATTAATATTTATCCGATGCCTATGAATACATGCAAAAAAACCGTGTTTAATTGGCTATTAAGCCTCTCATACAATGAAACTGAAAGTCTTTTACGAAAACCAATATAATTAATGCACAGACACAATGCTCTCACCGACACATACACACCGCACACACTCACACACAAACACCCACAAACACACACACACACACACACACATATACACATTTTTATTTCTTGCTTTCTCTTTAACAATATTATAATTGTATAAGCTACCATTTGCTTAATCTTCTAAGTCTGCACATTTGTAAACTTTAACGGGTGGAGGCCTGATGTCCTAAAACACAAGTTTCGACTTAGCTTAGGCATCAGTCTCCCACATTCAATGTGTCAATGGTTTAATATAAGCTTAGCAGTAAGGACTATTTGTAATGTGGAGAGAAAATAAATAATTTTATTATTATTATTTTTATTATTCTGGGTATAGGTAAGGTTTGATAATGTACTTATTCTTTATTTCTTGCATAAGTTTTGTTTCCATAGCATTTATTTGTGTAGTAATACTCTCATTGACTCTTTCTAAAATTTGCGATACTACATTATGTTGGATTGACTTCTGAACCATCAATATTTCTTTCACAGTACTGGGCTCATTTGATTGTATGGGTTCGTCCTTTTTATCCTTATCCATTATACTGGACCTAGTGTTCATACCTCGTGCCGGAGTCACATTTGTTACTCGGGCGTGTTTAGTAACGTTTAAGCAAGCATCACATTTAAATTTGATTTTTATTTGTACCTACCTTTTTATCCAAAAACTGAGTTGAAGGAATATTCTGACAAGTATAATGGAATTCCATCTTACATCCAATGCATTTTAGTAACTCTCCAGAAGTAATTTTATTGTTACACTCGCCACAACTCATTTTATATTATTATTAATCAATATCTTTGAATCACTGCGCGACAGAGACGTGTAGATTCACAGCGAGAACGGTGCGCGGCTCGCTCGGCGCCCGCGACGCGCATCCCCCTTTTTTTTTTTTACGAGGTGGAAAATCCCTTCGGATCTCCGTCTCTTGGGGAAATGAGACGGAGTATGTGGTGTTGCCATTAAAAACCACCTCGACTGCCAACCAAAGACGCCCAACGAGAAGAAGACTGGATACAGAAGCTGTCCAGTCTTCCTCCCATGGCGCCAGGTTCAACGGGTTCCGTTCTCAGGGAAGGCTTCACGCCCTCACCTGCCCGTACTTCTTCCCGGAGCAACGAATCTTAATCGCCGACCAGAGCTCCCCATGCTCTGGCGGCCCGCGGCTCCGTTGGCGGATCTCAGCGAAGTCGTCCTTGTCTTCGGGCGGGATCAGCCCTCTCCCGATCCCGCTCAGCAGCCTCTTTTTGGAGCATTACGAACTCGCAAAAGGAGGCCACTGCGTCCCAGCCCTCCTCACTCGCCAGTATGGCAGCAATAACTGCTGGCGGCGACAGATCTCGTCCGATCTGTTCGACCAGAACTTCACGTTCCGTTGCCCATGCCGGGCAATCCTCCAGCGTATGCTGGGCGGAATCCTGGTCGCCTGTACAGTGGTGCCATTGTGCCGTCCGTTCGCGTCCGATTCGATTCAGATACTCACCGAAGCATCCGTGCCCGGTGAGTATCTGAGTGAATCGGTAGGTGACGCGGCCGTGTTTGCGTCCCACCCACGCCTCAAGGCTTGGCAAAATGGCACCGACAGCGCATTGGCGCGCATTATGCGGCAATTCCAGCCGCGCGCGCCATTGCTTCAAAGCCTGTCGGTGAGCATTGCGCCGCATTTCGAGCACGTCCTGGACGTCCCCATTCGCTTCCCGACGATCTGCGCGAGTTTGGCTATAGACCTTCGCGTCCATGTCCGCCAGGATGTCAAAGGGTGGAAAACGTGCCAGGACTGTCGCCGCCTCTGATGAAATTGTGCGGTATCCTCGTACGATCAGAATGGCCGCTACCCGCTGCACACTATCGAGCTTAGCCCTGCAGCGGGAGGACGCCGCTAGGCGTGTGGCCCATATAGGCGCTCCATAGAGGACCATGGATCGTACGACCGCACAATAGAGGCGGCGAACTTCTTCCCTGGGACCCCCGAGGTTCGGCAGCAGCCTTTGAAGGGCCCCCGCTGCCCTACGAACTCGGGGGATCATCCGCTCAAAATGCTCCTCAAAGCTCCAGCGACTGTCCAGGGTAAGGCCGAGGTACTTAATGTACCGACCTACCTGAACCTCCACACCAGCCACTCTTACAAACGAGCTGGGTGGAACCACACTCTGACGTTTTCTGTGGAACCACAGTGCCTCGGTCTTATGGTGCGCTACCTGCAGCCCTAGCCCGTTTATCTGTCCGACGACACAAGCCACTCCCAGTTCCGCGAACCGAATTACCTCAGGGAAGCCATGCCCTCTTGCTAATACCAGAGTGACGTCCGCATAGCAGACGACACTCACGCCGTGGAGTAGACTGGTCCTCAGAACCGCATCGTATGCGAGGTTCCATAGCAGGGGTCCTAACACTGACCCCTGGGGAACCCCACACGTGACCTCCCTCCGGTGTTCAAAGCCGTCCCGACCCATATACGTAATGGACCTGTCGCGCAGATACGTCCCAACGATTTTATGTAGATATGGAGGCACATTTTGATGTAACAGTGCCTCCTTAATGGCTTGCCACGGAAGGGAGTTGAAGGCGTTGACTATGTCAAGACTAACAGCCAAAGCCACTCCCTTCCGACGAACAATCTCCTCCGACAGGGACCGAACGCGTTCTATCGCGTCCAGCGTCGAACGCCCCTGCCGGAAACCGAATTGGCTATCCGATAAGTCGGGACCCACACGTGACAGATGCTCGGTGATACGGGCGGCGATAACTCTCTCGAAGAGTTTCGCCACCTCATCCAATAGGCAAATAGGTCGGAACGCCGAAGGAGAGTCAGCAGTTCTGCCAGGTTTATTGATGAGGACCAGCCTGGGTTCTTTCCAGCCGGTGGGGAATACGCTATACCGGAGGCAGCTGGTGAACAGTCGCCTCAACCTGTTCCCCAAGACCTCCACAGTGTACACCCACGCCCGGCCTGGGATCCCGTCGGGACCCGGAGCGGTGTTTCGGGCCGCGAGTCGACGCACAGCTCGGTCTAGCTCAGCCGCCGTCACCTCGAAGTCGTCGGACCACCTCACGGTCGCCGGCGATATCGGGAGGTCTGTGAGATTATCCTCGATTCTGGGAAAGAGGCTTTCTACCACTCTTCCCACGAGTTGCGGGTCCAGAGTCTGTGTTAGCGGCGGGACCCATGGTCTGAGCTTGCCCAGTACAAATTTGTACGGACGCCCCCATGGGTCCATGTCCAGCCCCTCTATAAGCTCTTTCCAGGATCGAGCCTTGGCATCCGCGATCGCAAAACTGAGCGCCTTTGCAGCGACTCCATACTCCCGCCTCATATCGACAACCTCTTCGGCTGTGACTCGCCGTCTTCGTCGGGCTCTCTGATATCGGCGACGGGCCCTGACGCACTCTGTGCGTAATTGCACTATATCGGGCGACCATCAATATACCGAGCCCCTTTTCCCTCCTGGCCGGACCCGTGGCATCGATGCGTCACACGCGTCTGTCATGACGCGACGGAACCAGGCTGCCTGTGCTTCGGGATCAGACGAGACCTCTTCCTCTTGCCAGTCCGCGGCGGTGGCTGCGGCGACGAGCATGTCTTTGTCCATTCGTTTGAGGGACCAACGACGTGGAAGGCTACCATTGCGGCGGTTCTGGTTAGCGCCAGGGCGGCGGATGGCCACATCAAACATAATGTGGCGGTGGTCCGACAGAGTGATCACCTCCGTTGCCACTTTCCATCCTGTCACCAGGTTGATGGCGTCTGGAATGGCCCATGTCAGGTCGACGATCGACTCCCCCTGCCACCGTACACAGGTACTGATCGAACCCCGATTTAAAATACCGAGGTCCAGTCCCGCCGCCCACTCGATGAGTGTACCTCCTCTTACATCGTCTAGGCGATCGCCCCACTCAGTAGAACGGGCATTAAAATCGCCTAGAACGAGTACCGGACGGGACAGGTAGCCGCACACGCAACTTCTGAGACCATCTAGATACACCTCGAAGGCGGGGAGGCCGCAATTAGGGGATATGTAGCAGCCCACTATAACCAGTGGACCCCACTCTACTGCCACAAACCCTAGCCCCCTCTGAAGGAGAGTGCAATGGGGTCATTTGCCCCTCCTGCCCAGTAAACGGCAGCGGTGCCATCCTCCGATCCAAACCATCGGGGATGGTCCGGGATGGAGTATGGCTCTGCTACCACCGCTAAGGCAACCGACCAGTGTCTGCATCAGCAGATCTTGTGCTGCACGGCAGTGATTTAGGTTGCCCTGTAAAATTCTGTGGGGGGCGCGAATTTTAGGCCTCCATTACCTCCTCGAAATCTCTGAGCCAGGGGGTAAGGAAATCGTGATGGCTGCAGTCGAAGGAGGCCGCGGTACAACCTTTTCTTTGAGCGGTGGATGGGCAGCCGTTGTTCTGGCATCCCTGGTCTTCGTCTTTCTTCCAACGACCGTGGCCCAGACCTCCGTAGCTGGCGGGACAGACTGTGGTTGTGTTGGAGCAGGGCAATTGGGCACCGACGCTGGCGGCTCCTTTACCGCTCGTCGTCCTTTCTTTCGCTTGCGTGCCCTTTTCCCGGCCGGCGTAACTATATCGGTCACTCCACTTGAGACCGCGCTCTGAGAAGGCTGAAGGCCCCCGTCGGAAAAAACCCTTGCCAGGGCCTCTACACGGACCTCATCCAATACGCGGTCCACCTGGGATATATACTGGTCCCGGGTAGATGTGGGGCTCGACCCGAGTCGCGTCTTTGGCCTTTCACCTTTTAGGGGTGAAGCAGCCGCGCTGGTCCCTTCTGCAGGCTTCAACGGGAGCCTTTCATGGCTTCCACGGCAGAGCTCCTCCAGTTCCCTGGTCAAGGCAGCCACTTGCTTTCCTAAGGAGGCTAGCTGGGATCGGAGCTCGCGATTCTCTTTCTCTAACCTCCCAGTCAAGGACGCCGGGGCTGTCGGGTCGATTCATCCGTGGAGCTCCGACACCCCGACCGAGAGAGGCAGTTGCGGTGGCCAAGCAACTGCCTCTCTCAGGGATACCTTCTTCTGGCCTCTGAAACCTTTAGTTCCTTCTAAAACCTTTTCCACCACCGACAATGCTTCCAAAACTTTGGAGCCTACATCGGCGGTCGGCTGGTCCCGCAGTTCGACCGCAACTTCTTCCGCGGCGACGCGCATACCTACCTAATCGAAGTTTGTCACTGAAACTTTTTTCACAAGTAGGTAATAAGTTTAATAACTCAAGAAATCCATTGAATTAACACTGTACTCCATTTGTGCTTATGAAAACACGTTTATAGTTTACATTAAACACATTTTTGAGTAGGTAGGTATAAACAGTCCGAATTTACACTTAAATGACGATCAAAACTTCTCGGATCCACCCGTTCGCGTGCCCGAAGCCCAGGCATACTACTAATATACGGTCTATACAATACCTAGGTACCAAATTAAAACTAACATAGCTAAATGACTATTTACACATAAAATAAGACAATAATTTCTATACTTAAATAAATAAAAAATACATTTGAAAAAAAAAAAGAAAGGAAAAGAAAATTTAGAGGGCGTCATGGAAATCCTCCACATTGCCGTCAATTGGGAGCGTGCCCAGAATGCTGGCAGCACTGCCACGTTGTATGGCAGGTACCTAATATTATTATAATGAAGTTCGCAGCAAGAGCTTATACATTTGAGTACGAACGTACAGACATAGGCTACGTATTTTTCTCGAGAACTGATATCAATGTAGGCGGTACCGCGGTCTGAAGCTAGTAAAAAATATCGTTCACTACACATTCAGCAAGCATTTCTAACAATTAAAAACAACCGCTCACCCGTGCATTGATGATGATGGTGATCCCTCGAAACTATTCCGACCTGAGTGTTAAGGCGAGGTTGCAGTACTTTTTAAGATTTTTGAACGTCTGAAAGTCCCATGAACTATGATATTTTTAATGAATAAAAATTAAAGTATAAAAGTTGAACATATCTTCTAGTAAATCGTAAAGATAGAAACACGATTTGGAATGATTGGCTCGATAAAAAAAATGTCAAACATGGCATTAAATCACAATTTTTAACGTGTACTGCTTAGAGATTCCATAATGAATTTATATGAAAGTATTATCAATAGAAAAAACTCTTTATTTTAAAATAAATGGTAAAAACAGATTTCGTAATTTCTTTATCATTTTTCTCCAAGAAAAAAAATAGTCTAAATGTTGGCATTATATCGCTCGCCGGCCGTTCATCAGTGCCTGTCTAGGCGTTATTGATGGCTCCATTCTTGACGCATTTAGGGAATGCGTCAAGAACGGAGCCACACCATTGGCATTCCACCCGCGCCTCACCCCGCACCTCCACGGGGACCTAAAAAATGATTTCTGCGCAGTGGTCATCTTTCGTGAACCGACCATTAATAAAAGAATAATAAATCTGACAAAAAGGGTTCAGAATGACTTCAAAATAAAAACATCAATGAACAAAAATAAAACTACCTGGAAATTAGTTAATGAATCAAAATTAAATGTCCCGAAAAATTATATATGTCAATTAACTGGAGACAAAATGCAAGTAAGCAACCCTAAAGATATTGCTCATTTATTTAATAATTATTTCGTAGACAAAATAAAATCAATTAATTATCAGTCAAATGCTTCAGTAACCAAATACATATTAGCCAAAAGAGATTCAATGTTCATGCCCCCATGTTTACCACGAGATGTTTTAAAAATAATATATTCTTTAAAAAATACTAGCAGCGTGGGGTATGATGGCATCTGTACAAAAATAGTTAAAGTAGTTGCAAATGAAATATGTGGACATACAAAGTAATTCGTATTCCAAACTCAATCGTTCAAACCATAGACATACTAGTAAGAAACCTTAGACAGGTTACTGGCAAGGTAACATGACGGAGCTTACGAGTGGCACGCATCGCGAAAAGCGTACGCACACTAATATAAATATGTAAAAACGACACACTAAGAATTAGATAAGAAGTGTACGTGAGATAGCACATCAATGTGTTAAACGAATGAACGTCTACAAAACAATTGAACATATACAAAACAAATGAACGTCTACAAAACAAATGACTACCAGAAAGTGATCAGCTATTGATAGTGATTGCAAAAAACAGGTGCATGCGATTTTTTATTAAGCTTTGAAAGACCCACCATACCCCCAGGGGTACTGCCAGAGGTACGGTGGGTCGGCAGCGAAAACTGTGCAGTACAATCTACTTAGTTGTTTAATACTAAAAGGAGAAAAACAAGAACAAGTGAATGGACTTTGATCATCCGTCAATGTTTGTAACTTACGTATGATTTTGTATTTCTATAATAATAATATATTGTGTTGATTCAGCCTCAAATCACTTTTATTACTTGACAAAAACACACATCAGTATTTTATTATTACGCATGTCCCTTCTGGATACTTTGTTTTTTAGTCTTTGAACACGCACAATACTGCTTCTCTTTTACACTCGCTAAATGCATTTTTTTTTATTCACTCTATTATTTGTGATACTGAATTTATTATAAATTGTAAATAAAACGTTGTAATATTGTAATACTCATGAATGAGAAGAGATTCCATAACTTTTAGTCATTTTCCTACTATAGTTTGTGCAAAATCTCATTACACACGACGGCATTATCAAATGTAACGTACACACACGCGAGTAAAAGAGCGAGCGCTTCCGACCGCAGCGCGTACGCGACTAAAGCCAAATGAGACATTTAGCCTGTTTTTAATGTGCCACTTTTGAAGTTCGCATAACTCATCTACGGTTTTTTTACGCTGCGCTGTGGCACACGCACACACGAAACCCCCTCCTCCCCTTCCCCCGCTCACTCGCTGACGCCACCGCCGTGTTTTTGTTTTTGCGGGGGGTGAGGTCGAGCTACGCACTGTAATGCAACCTCGCCTTAACTTCGTTCGACATTCACACTGGACGAAAATATATCAACAGGTACCACACGAATATATTAACCCATTCCCTGTCCGGCGCGAGACACAATAGAAAATCAATTGTTATGAATCACATTTGATACACGGGACAGTGAAACTGTTAAAGGAAGTGCCTTTAAACCAACACAATTTGCTTTAAACCTTTAAAACTTTCATAACTCGTACCAAGCTTAAAGCTTTTCAGGCCTGAACCAGAAATTCTAAAAAAGTATTTAACCAAAAGGTACCTACCTAGGTACAATTATGCAGATAGATATCTACCCGATAGGCAGGTACCTTTTCTTTTTACGTGGGTAAACTCTTTGCGAGTGCCTCTCCGAGGGGCGGGCTCAAATGAATGGGACACAGGGAACGCGGGTGTGCTGCTCCTGGGTCCCGTTACGCTTGTCCCGTAGTAGGGCTCAGTCTCTGGAAGGTCTAGGTTGGTAGTGCCCTCCCTTCGCTACCTCGTACTGTGAGAGTACAGTGGTGGTTCGTGGTTGGGCAGCCAGATTGCTATATTTGATTGTCCACAGCCCCAAGGAAGAGTCTGGCTAGCGGCCATTGCCACCGCCACGACGCAGCCAGCGTCTGCGAGCGGCATCGGCTCCTCGCGATCCCGCTAAGCGGCCTCCTTCTGGAGCATGACTGCTTCACAGAAGGAGACCACAGCGTCTCACCGGACGTCTTCCACCAAAATGGCCTGAACTACGGCCGGCGGAGAAAGATCCCCTCTATTAACGGAGACTGAGTCAACCTAAACGTGACGCAGCCGCTTCTCCTCTCGATCCACGCATCGAAGTCAGGGAGTACTAGGCAGGGACTTTCCCAACTTTCAATTTTATTAGTAGGTAGGTAATAATTATTTTGTCTAGATTTATGTTTGGAAAATTATCCATTACAGTAGATCTCACCTACCTCTTGTCCTTAGTAGCGGCAGAATATTTTGGTTATTTATTAGTTAGCTTGCATGACATTAAACAGCAAAACCCTTGCTGTCTTCCTCTAGAAAAATGTCATGATCTTCTTTCAATATTTATTATTTACTTTAATTCGACGTTTTAGTGGCAGGATTCATCCTAAGGCTCGTCTGCCATATGTAGGACTAGCAATTAAAAGCTATTTTGCGAATCAACTCATCACCGACGAATGTTATTCACATTATGTTCACATTACATGGTTTAGCAAGTAGCTTATAACTTATAACGAATAGGCATTCGTTTAGAATTTTAGATGTTGGTACCTACGTAGGTTGTGCTTGGAAAGCTCAGGGCCTTGATCTACACTAATATTATAAAGAGCAAAAATTTGTATTTTTGTTTGTTTGTTTGTAATGGATAAACTCAAAAACTACTGGACCGATTTTAATTTTTTTCACCATTAGAAAGCTACATTATCTACGTGTAACATAGGCTATATTTTATTTAATAAAAATAGGGGTCCGTAAGATATTTGGGTTTTTCGGGTACGCGAAGTAATTCCCTCAGGAAGCGGGTGAAACCGCGAGAAACAGCTAGTGTAAGATCCCCCCCGTGGGATCGCCACCTTGTCGTGGTGGGGGGGCTCAGTAACCGTGGGTTTGAGGTACACCCACGGTGAAGCTAAGCGGTATCCCGGGAGGGGACGCTCCTCGTGGGTTTGAGTGAGGCCTGCGTAGGATGCGTCCAAAGTGCGGGTGCGGGGGACAGTTCTGTCTGTCCCTCGCAGTCGGGAGCGGTCGCGGGAGGAGAGGCGTGTCGGTGTTGCGTTGCCACGCGTCCTATCTCCCGCGACCAGATGGGGGCGCACCATCGTTGCGTCGCGGTGGGGCCGCAGTGGAAGAGGAGATGCGGTGTTACGTTTCCGTCCTCCCTATCCTCTGCGGCCGCTGCGTGTTTTGGCGGCGGAGCCCAACACCTTCATCCGCCGCCAAGGGGACTTCGTTCGGGGCCCGCCTGAGCATCGGGCGGGCCAATACCCGTCGGGGGGTAGCGAGGAATGCTTCGGTGAAACCCTACCCTCCGACACATGGGTACATGAGGAGCACGGGTTGGTTTTTAGTAGTAAGAGTCTGACAGTCCCCTTCGTCCTACCCAGGGCGGAGGGACTCCATGAGGATTTTCCAACCCGACACGAACAAAAAAAAGGTAGTGTAATATAAACGTATTATATTCAACCTTAGTAAATATCGTGTTACTTACTTGCCAAACTTTAATGACATTTCGATATTAGCTGCTCTTGTTACATTGAGATTTAACTGCGGCTCAAATTTCAAGTTGTACCCATATTTTGTTACCACCAAAATCTACGATGACTAATAGGTAAATGCGAACTTTTATACTTAAGTGACCATCGTCCTAGCGCGCTAGTCTTTCACCTTGGAGCCCGGTTTGCGCCCACTAGACTAACACAATTTGACAGAATATGCGTTTCCACACAAAGCGACTGTTGCCTGATCGTCGCCAACTAGGCAAAGGGTACGCCCACTACTAACTCTAACCCAAATAGACAGAAAGCTGGAATTAAAAAGACTTCAAAAAATAGAACTCGCCATTGTTGTTATGTGGCAAACGCACCGTGCATCTGTTCTGATCTTGCTTTCGTGGACCAGTAAATAAATAAAAATGCAAATTAAATTATCCATCATCAAAAATTATTATCAGTAGCCTACCATATACCATACATACAATTTTGCTGAATTTTACCTCTGAATTCTGGTTTAACTTGCTTAAAGTCAAAGCACTTTAGACAAAAGATATTAGTATATCTACCTACCTACTGTAGAACGTAAATAATCAACATTTACAAAATTTGTGCCTACATTTATACAGCTACCTATGCTTGATGGCATGATCCTACCAGCCAGGTATATATTATGATTTACTGATTGTAGCAGAAACATCTGCTATCCAATGCGATTCAAGCCAGATCCTTTTCAGACCATGGCGAATTGCATGTCAAATTGTATATAAAATAGAATAAAAACATACCTAGGTATTGAACCAAAGGCGAGGCCTTGTAAAATGCAAGTCACTGGTTCGGTTACCTATCTGTCGCAATAGGAATAACTTAGTTTGTTATTGTGAGGACCTTGCGAATATAATAGACCACACTACCAAATAAAACTATATCTGTTTTGTTCGTTTAAATATACTTACCTACTTACATTCTTAATTAGATTTATATTTCAGTGTCTTTGAAATAAATAATTAATTACTTACATTATATTTATTTCTGAAGGTGAAATAGTTGTTTAATTAACACATTGGTACAGTGAATTCAAAACGAAAAGCCAGTCTTCGTTTCAGCTTGCCCGGCATTCGTTTAATCACAGAGATGGTGTGATGATGATATTACCTGAAATTCGCATATTGATTGAATTGCAAAATGAAAATCTAGGCACTTCGCTATTTTTCTGGATAGTTTCAAAACGTTAACAAGGAAAATATTTAATTCATGTAGGCAACTGTAAAATACTAGGTAATTTATTTATATGTTGTAACTGTTGGTTAATTGGGTTTTAAACGGAATCCAAAAGTAATTAATAATCCTAAAGTAGGTATAGTAAGTAATTTGAGGTAATGTATTTAATTACCTAATTGTATAGGTTTAGAATTAACGCAATTGAAACACATGTCATTGCAGAAACATAAACTGACGGACTCATAAACTGCATCAAAGTTCAGGATTACTTTGAAATGATTTTTTTTAATAAGTATGCAAACTTTTTAGATTAAATTATATAAATATGGAGAGACTGGCTCTTAATCTTAAAAAAAAGCAAAATTTAAAAATAGAACTGCAGTAAAAGACATGAATATAGCCGGGAAAAGAAAATTTACTCGTAGTATCAGATTTGCGTGTTATTTAAAGCAAAGTTTTAAATTGATTCGCATTGTTTTTTTATTCTTTTGTCAATTGAATTACTGTTACCAGCAGAATTGTTGGGTTAGTTTTTTAACTCATCGAGAGATTTGAACCATAATATGGATACTTCGTCCGAACAAGCGGCTCAAATTGTAGCACTGGTGCGGGAGGGCTTGGATCAGCGAACGATTGGTAGAAATTTAAATTTAAACCAGTCTGCGGTTTCTAGCATACACAGAAGGTTTGTGGAGATAGGGTCTTACAGAAGGAGACGTGGTACAGGCAGGACTCGAGCAACCACCGGTCGTGATGACCGATTTATTGTTACAACTTCCCTGCGAAATTGTTTCCTCACGTCAGTTAACATCAAAACAGAGCTTAATGAAGTGCGTGGAGTAAATATGAGTGCACGAACAATAAGGAGAAGGTTAAAGGAAGCGGATATCACCCCTTTTAGACAAGCAAATGGTCCAAAGTTGTCTGTAGCTCACAGACAAGCTCGCTTAAGATTTGCGCGTGATCTCCTAAATTGGACAGAAGAGCAATTGGCCTCCGTATTGTTCACGGACGAGTGTAGGACATGTTTATATGCAGAAGAGTCTATCGTCAACGTGGGGAGCTATATGCTCAAAGTTGCATTGAGGAGCGTGTTCCTTTTGGAGGCGGTTCGTGTATGGTCTGGGGTGGCATATCGATGAACGGGCGAACAGAACTTGTGTTCATAGACATGGTCCGTCAAAACGGTAATAGAGGGGGTTTGACTGCACATCGCTACATAACAGAGATCTTAGAAGATCACGTGGTGCCTTACATGGGATTCATAGGCGAAAATTTTACTATAATGCAGGATAATGCCCGGCCGCACGCTGCTGCACAAGTTCGACAATATTGCGAAGAGGTTGGGATACGTACAATGAATTGGCCAGCACGCAGCCCGGATCTTAATCCCATTGAGCATGTTTGGGACAATTTAAAAAGAGCTGTATATGCGAGTAATACTGTGCCCACGACAGTGGCAGCACTAAGAACAGCACTTTCAGAAGAATGGGACAATATTCTGCAAGATCTTTTAATAACCCTAATAAAATCTATGCGGAACCAATTAGAATCCATAATAAGGGCACGTGGAGGTAATACACCTTATTAAAACATAAATAAACCCTTGCATAAAGTTTGTGTCTATTGTTAAAACCAATTTTTTTATTAAAACAATTTTCCTTAAAGAACAATGCCCATTTTTCTTTTTTTTCCCAGGTGTGGACCGTCAAAAATCGTAGTAGTTGTTACTGCATTCGATGAAAGAGTGTTAAACTAGAATTTTGAGATTGATTGGAGGTCCGCCACATTCATAGTTTTATAACAAGAATTACTTTTTTATGCTCAAAAAACATTAGGTGTGTACGTACTTTGATTTGGATGGTTACAGTATTACGTAGTTTTGAGTAGAAATGAATGAGTTAATCGTTTGGTAAGGGTAGAAATCCGAAAGAAAAAGCCGGAAGTCGTAAAAGATCCACAAACATTCACAATGCGCACGTGCAAAACAAATAACAAACAAAATAAATTGAATATGACATTATTGACATTTACTATGAGTCAAAAAAGTGTTGCCATTTTACAGCTTTTAAATGATATTTATTAATCGATATAGATTTCAGTCATAGGTTACATATCTATTATATTTGATTAAAAGACGAACTTATTTGTAGTTAATCGCATATATACCTTAAAAATACACAATTAAAAATGTTTCAGGACCAAGTAAAGATTTGCTTGTCACTAAAATCACTTTGAGTAGAGAAAATGTGAAATCGATTAAGATAATCGATTTAATATTATGATTTCTTTACTGGCAATTTCTGATCTATTACGTGTTGGCTATTTAGACGTTAACACATCTTTTTAAACCTATTTATTGAATAAGTTTCTCAGCACACTTTTAGTAACGCCTATAAATTAAGTTATAAATAAAAAGGATTATTCAACAACAAATTGAAACTCTATTGTGCTGTTCATGAGTTCCAAACTGGGTCCGAAATGGGCATTGTTCTTTCTGACTTTTCTTCTAAATTTGCATACCTACTTGGTTAAAATATTTATTTCAAAGTCGTCTATTACTGTGACGCAGTTTATGAGTCCGTCAGTGTACTTCTAATAGCAATGACAATGAGCACAAATGCACCTAATACCTTTCCTTTTTTTGTTATGGTGCAAAATATCTTCGGATATGCAGCTCTAGGGGATATTAGAGACGGCGTATGTGATGTTATCACAAAAAATTACGCACTGCCGACCAAAGACGCCTTACGGGGAGAAGAGAGGGCATAGGAGAGCCGTCCAGTCTTCGTCCCGATGCACTATGTCCTACAAAACCCAATCCAGAGGAAGGCTACAAGCCTTAAATTCACCTAATACCAATATTTGACGTAACTGTTGTAATTGAGAAGCTTGTGCCGCTGGTGTAGTGTGTCAAACCAACCTCTTATGTCATATGGGGTGTATGATGATGTGGGACATATAACTCACGTCATTATCTGGCGTCCAAGAACAGAAATGTGACTCAGAAGGTGATCAGATCTAATCCTTACTAATATATAACCTAATAGTAGGGTAGAACTGGGTAATACCGGTCAGGAGGTAATACCGGTCAGGAGGTAATACCGGTCAATACAAAATCTCCCAAACTAGTGCGTTCTGACGCACGCACACATACACAGCAAGTGGCGTATGTTGACGAGCGGCAACGTTCTGGTCCCCACTTCATTCCGCAGCCGACATATTGGATGAACGCATGTCGATGTTTTCGCGCCTAGTTGATGTAAAATTTCGGGGTAAAACAATAAGAGGTGAGTGTTTGTAATTTTAAGTTTCTTACATTGTTACCTAGGATTGTTGCACCATAATTACTTAGCATTCAGAGCGATAATTGTTTTTTAACTTATTTGGTCAGGTTTTCTATCTAGTATTTTTTTTACGGAAATGTTTCTAGTCGGGCAATGCCGGTCATGCTGACCGGTATTAACCGCAAGTAAAATTGGTATACATGACTGTAATTTAAGTTAATATTAATGTATTTTTATTATTTCAGAATGCCTAAAAGAAGAAACCAACCAATATCAAAGGCGTCGTGGAGCCAAGAGCAACTACACAGGGGTTTCAGACTAGTGGATAAAAGAAAAACTGCAACGTTTTCAACGCTTCAAGAAAGAATCAAGGACAGTAACTGTGAAAGGCTGCTACTGAGAAGAAACACAGTCTTCACGAGGGAGCAAGAAGAGGAAATGGCCTCCCAAGTTATGTTTCTTGGTAAAATATTTTACGGGTGCACTTCGCTTCAAATTAGAAATATGGCCTATAAATATAAAAATTAATATTAGGCACAACTTTAATGATACTTTTGTACTAGCTGGCAAGGATTGGCTCAAAGGCTTCATAAATAGAAATAATTTATCCATCAGGAAAGCTCAAGGCATGAGCTTAAATAGAGCAACTGCTTTTAATAAGAACGAAGTAGGTATGTTCTGCAAACCCTTTCAGAGCTCATGGAAAATATAAGTTTCTGCCTAGAAATATATGGAACGTAGACGAGACCGGAAATACCGGGTATAGATGTGTGCTGTGTGGTCTCTGGGCACTCGCTGAGTGCTCTGGTTATGACTCTCCTGAGGGTTACATTTGCGACTTATGCCTGAACAAAGCTTGACCGGTATTAGCAACCTACTGACTGGTTTTACCTGCCAAGGTGTCTAATACCAGTCAAACTAGATTTTTTTTTAAATGCTGATTATGCCAAAGTTGTTTTAATTATTGATCTAAATTAATGTTATTTTGTTAGAAGAATACCTATAGTTTGATTGTTAAAAGGATTAATAAATAAATGTTTATTATTATCTGATTTGTGATTATTTCGCCTTAAGTGACCGGTAATTCCCATTCTTACCCTAATAAGTATCAATTACGTATTTCATAGCTAGCAAACGTACCCCATATTTGGCCCATATAATTATATAGATATTTAAGCACAAACAGGTATCTATCAAATATTCTATAAACTTGTCTAATATACTCATAGGTAATTGCTTCTTTGTTAGGTGATTGTTTTTAATTATTTACGCGATGGTTGGGACCAATATGGGACGTCGTGCCTTTCTATTGTGTCAGAATTGCGTAAGGCGAATGTTCTATAAACTTAATTAAGTAGTAAGTAGATACTCGACACGCGGGTGCCGAAATGTTGCCACACAAAAGAATAAGAGATGAAATCAGACCTTGTTAGAAGACCTAAATACGAACGTTATAATTATGATAAAGTACTGGCTGTCGTGCAGAGATATTTAAGTAACTAAAACTTTTTGAACTCGTTCTAATATTGATGAAAGGCATTAATAAATCTGTCGTCGTGTATGAGTGTGATCCAAGTTGCTCACTTGTTGATATTTTATACCAGTTGCGAAATTTAATGATCTGTCGTATATGTCGTGACATTATGTTGGTAAGTGAATGATTTTTTTTCAACAGTTTATGGTCACTGACCTTAGAGAAGGTAACAGGCAGGCTAAAATAAAATCTTTTTTTATTGTAAGATCTAGTGAATGTGCGGTCGTGTTTATACAATCCACCATGAAATTGCCGTAGCCCTTGGTAATGTAACGCCCATATTTGAGTAGGTAGTTGCCTACAGCTTATTAATATTATATACCTACCTACATATCATCCAAAATAATTAGGTAGGGTAGGACATTATGAGAATAATTAGTGTACTTATGTTGCATAGGTAACGGCAAGTAGGTGCTCAGGCGATAAAGAGAGGCCCAAATAAACTTTAATGACTGGAGGGTAAATACAAGTCACAAAAGCTCACTATCCTTGTTGTCTATGTCGAGTGTAGTCTCGCTGCTTTCAGTATGAACGATTTAACCATTTTAAACTTTCGCGATTTGTATACATCATACAAAATAACTAAGCAGGTCTTAATCGCGTTAACTTAACTTATTTAAGGTATAAATACCTTTTTGTTTCCGACGTTTCGCTCGTCTTGCACCGAGCGTGGTCGCGGAGAGACTGATGAGAGCTCAGCGCCGTCTTGTGGAAGTGCGGGTTTCGGCACCTAACCTCACTTGGTCTTTATTTAAGTTCGCAATGTCGGTACTCCGATACACTACACTAATGACGTCTACATACTGTTGAGATTTATCACTGCGGCGGTGTTTACATTTGCTGATGACTGGATTCCAAGTAGCCGATAATCTATATCCATCCTCCCGGTTGAAATTGTTATATTTCTTGATTTCTACCGCTTCACGTACTATCCTGGAGTAATAGTGACGATCGGTGGATAAGACTTGTGGTTGATGCAGTTTTATCCAGTGGTTTGGTCCAGACTCCAACAAATGCTCATTGGAGAGGAATGACATCCTTTGGGGTACGCAGATTGTGTGCTATCTAAGATAGCACTGTATACAGTCCGCTCTCTAAGATAGCACACAATCTGCGTACCCCAAAGGATGTCATTCCTCTCCAAACACCTGGCATCTACAAAGTCGATTGCAGCTGTGGTAGTTCATATATCGGACAGACTAAGCGCTGAAAGAGTAAAAGAACCTATCGCAGCTGTAAAAAACGGACATATTAATTAGTCGGCGATAGCTGAGCATTGCATTTAGCACATTCTATCAGATGGTAGTACACCATCTGATAGAATGTGCTGAATGTGGCCATACGTTAGCGGCACGTAGATAGCGGTGCCATTTTGTTTTTTTGGTTTCGTTTGATTGGTATGTACATATACATATATTTAGTAATGATATAGTGGGATTCTCAATCGCGGTGCAAATGCAGAGGAAAGGTCGGCCATCTAAGAAGCTTAAGCGTCCACCGTAAGCGTCTATCACAAACATCAGTCCACGCATCAAAAATGGATTTTAGTGGTTTCTTTGATACAATCTACCCTCACTATGGTCAACCCTTCTCCTAAGCAAAATAAGCCAACCTCAAGACAAAATCCTAGGTCACAATCTGAAGCCCTTCACCTACTCCGTCTCGTTCATGTGTCCTTCTAGTTCCTATCGGTATTATTGCTCTGGGAAGGTAATGTTTGACGGTTTTCACTGTTATTATCAGATAGGTTGCTAGCTAGCCTACAATTGACAGCAAAAGAATAAGAAAAAAAAACAATAGTTTGGTCAAAGTTATCAACTTTAAAAAATGTGTTATTAACACACTCTATGGCTAGACAGACAAGGGCATTCTTAACTTATTAATTCTTAAACTATTTTCTCTAATAAAAATGCGACAAAGGCTTTAGAGCACTGTATCTTTGTATCTGATTCATATTAAATAACTTACCACAACATGACGCGTAAGTAATGTTTACCATGATTACTGTAGGCCTATTATCGAAGTATTACCTGTATTTACGTCAGCCCGGCAGTTGGCGCGGCCTTCGTGATTAATTTTAATAAACCAGCGCCAAAAGGGTAGCGGCAGTAGGAACTCAACAGATCCGGTTTGCCTCGTCCAGTGACTTCTTTCACTCGCCACACCTCGTTCGTCAAAGTTATTGAATTATAGAATGCAAATATGTCCTTGACTTTATGTTGACATCACGTGTATTGGCAGCTGTGTGCAACTTTGTTTGTGAGGGACCGTTTCCTTTTAAAGGGACTGTATTGTGCAGGAGAGTATGATATCGGATATCTGTGGTCTAAACGATAAGCATAGCTTAAATACGGTCCTACATATATAAAAAATGGTACTCTGATATACTTACTGCTAATAATGCGAGTAGGTACCTACCACGGCCGTAGCTAGGGGGGAAGGAACATTGTGGCGCAATGCCCTACCTTGAAACCAACCTTGAATTATTCTATCTTAGTTTTTGGTATTTTTAGGTAGGGCATTGAAAACTAGGATAATGTACAACATCACTGACCTAGAGGTTAGTGATATACTTGGTGATTGATTTAGGAGACTGTGCTTCGGAGCAGATCAATTATGACATCTTTTTTACTTCCGCCTTACCTGTAACCCAGCTGCCCTACCTTGTACGTTAGTACATATATATCGATGCCTACCTCAAATTCGACTCTAGCTACAGTCCTAGTAACCAGGGTTCGAAAATATCCGATATTTATTATAAATATCAAAATATCGGATATTTACGATATATATCGGATATATATCAAGTTTGATGATATATATATATCAATTTTGTATGAAAGTCATATTATTATTTCCTTGTATTATTTATGAATACTATTGTATTATTTATGAATACTATTATATAAATAATAAAATAATCAATAAACACAAAAGTTTACTTTCTTTTTCGTAACGAATTTTTTTCGTCACCACTGACGGACATACCGGCAGAAGTGTTGCCATTTTTAGATTAGAACTTACCATTAGTGAGTATGTTTTAACTCTACTCCCACACCATCTACATTTGGGAAGTAGAAATACAGTAACAAACGCAAAAATAATATTCTTTTTAAACCATTTTTGTCTTGCAATATATCACAAAAAACATTTGATATATATCGTCGAATCGAGGTTGATATATATCGGATATATATCGGATATATATCTTGATATATATCGGATATATATCTTGATATATATCCATTGATATATATCCTCGAACCCTGCTAGTAACCTAACTCGCATAAAAATTGGACGCTTAAAAATGCCTACCTACCTACTTACAGATAGGAATTTTTAAGCGTCTTATTTATCGTTCAAGGGACTAAAGTCATATTTAGTTTAAAATAATAACATCGACGACGCAATAGTTTTAGAATCTAGTGTTAAACATTCTTTATAATGATCCTTACTAAAAAATACTTTTTCAATCGTTCATGGACATACTTTTTTATCTCAATAAAAGAAATGAATTCATTGAACTCGATAAAAACGTTTATCTAGGTTTTGCACAAAAAGATGTATCTAGCATGAGTCACTCGTTTTTCCAGATTTAGCCTAAATTAGTTTCGGTTCTACTGTACTTATTTACGCTGAATTTGGTCAACATTCCTGAAGTTACTTTTTATATTAGACCTAGGTATTACGAAAATAAGCGGTTGAAAGACAAGGTATGATTACTTGTACACATGTAGGTATTGATGTTACGGATCTAAGTAGGCATATCGCGTCAACATGTGCAAGCATTTTTAAATGGGAATAAATTCTTAATATTTTTTACTAGAGGACGCCAGCAGCTACGCCTGCATTTTTTTAAATTTAGCCGTTTTGGCCGATCCCGTGGGAATTTCGGGAAATCCCTTCTTAGTGCACCCCTGCGGTCCCCAAGGAACATACATGCCAAATTTCAGCTTCCTGCGCCCAAGAGTTTCGGCTGTAGCGTGTCTGTCATTCAGTCAGTAACGCAAGGATTTTATATATTAAGATATCACAAATAATTTTACAATTTGTTTGATACAAATAGAACATTGCCAAGATAATGTGGTAAAATAATAGGATAGCTCCATTAGGTACCTACGTACATACCTACAACGAAACAAAAATACTCAATTAATTACCCATAAATTGCATTAAAAGTAATTAATTAAATTTTCAGCAAAATGAAGTACTTAATTTTATTTTTTATTTATTTATTTATAGTGTCACGCCTGTATCCCCGAAGAGGTAGGCAGAGGTGTAAATATTACACCCACATTACGCCATGAATTTTTAGGTCCCACGTAATAGGGGGCTAGTCTATTGCCGTTACCGGGCACATCACCGGATTCCGGGCTGCTACTGAGTATTCGGAAAAACCCACTAACACTTTTGCCCGACCCGGAAATTGAACCCGGTACCTGCGATCAGCAGTCGCATACGCTATCCACTGGACCAAGGAGGCAAATAAAGTACCTAATATAAGATACAAACCACAATATTGAATCGTAATCATTGATATAAAATATATGTCAATGATCGTAATATTCGTGTGTTTTATTGTATATTATATATGTTTTATTTTATTACAGAGAATAATTATACAAAAGCAGCTACTATCTTATAATTGTATCCTAGGTAAGACAAGGCATACCTAATTGCATATTTTTTAATTGAAATATTTTGTTTTTTTAACAAGGTCGTAAAAGTTGGTCGTTTCTTGCCTATGTGTATTAGTTTCAAATCTTTATAATATGTATATCTTGTGTGCGTGTGTATGTCACTGAACTCATCCTAAACGACTGAACCGATTTTGATGAATTTTTTTGTATGTTTTCAAAGGGACTTGAGAATGGTTTAGATTCACAATTTAGTCCACTGGAAAATGATTTTTTAGTTAATTTTTTATTTGTAAATAGTTGTTGATTTTGGAATGTTTCACATTGGAACCGACCGACTGCGCTACCATCGCAGTGTCAAATCTATATTAATAATTTCGTCAAGGGGTACGGTAGACTGGATCGAAACCTTACCTGAATAATAAAACATTAAAAAATAAAGATTTCGAGTCGACAACATATATCCGCAAAATTAGGATTGTCGAGTATTTTGTTAAATTCTGATGGTTCTGACAGAGAAATCGCAGTCGCCATATTGGCAACTATAGCGAAGCGTCACTGATACCGGATAACACAAGGGATTAGGGATAACCAATAACATTTTGAGTAGTACTACGTCTTAGTACAAAGAAGTTTGTATAGTGGTTACATACTCTTTGGTTTGTATGTGTAAATACTTTTTGCAGTCATATCTCTTAAACAGTTAAAACCAAAGAGATTGGATATATATACATAGAGGTAATCCTAGTACTTACAAATTGAACACAGTCAACTAACGTGTAAGATACAATTTAGACAATATTATGCCATCAAAGTATATAACCTTAGTGATTTTTCTTATATGACTGTTCTGACATGATTTTGAATTGAGCCGTATAATAATTTATATGGACATTGCCAAGTGTTGTAAAAAATCTTATCGATATGTCTATCCACCGTATATTTTTAAAAGAAAATTCCGTACCAACATTACACCTCCCTTCTAAACGTATCAGTGTAAGTGTTTAAATAATTACTTGCTAATAACTAAAATATCAGCAACAGTAATGAGTTTTCGGAATTCATCCTTTTTCAAATTTGATTGAACATTCTCTAGAAAATACATTGTTTGATGATCACCGATTTTTATTGATAAAGTGCATTTGTCAAACATATTAGAAATTTAGAATCCATCATATTACAAAAAAAAGAAAATAATGCACCTATAGAAAAAATCTGATCTGACAGTAATATTTAAAGGACAGTAATTTGAGGGTTTGAAGAGAACTGTCTGCATTTCATACTCACGACTACTGAGTGCATATGCATCAAAATAAGGAAATCTTCATTTGAAAGAAAGTTTGTTAAATGTCATCTACCCAGAGACCAACACTTGGTTGTTCTTGTTCGACTAGTGGACTAATAAATAATGTGCCGATCCCAAGATAAAATCGAAGGGCTAGTCTAGCCACAACTTTTTTCTCTCTAAATATTCTGTGCGTCACATGTATGATCGAAAAGTGTCCGTACATTTTTTACACATAGATTTGTATTACCTACACTATGTAATGAGAAAATGTCAATAAAAAGTGATTATTGTTAATAACAAACCTTTGGGGACTATTCAAGGTTTTCACTAAATTATCTATTTTAACTTTAATTTTATGTGTCCATCCATGTCGACCATGCCTTTTCTTACAATGTGTCGATTTGGATAATATATGACATTTACATTTATCATAATGCCTAAGCATGCGTTTTGCCTTACTCTTTATGGTTTCCTTTCTCTAGCAAAAATGTGTAATTTAGGGAGAATTATATAAAAGTGATTGTTGTTAATAACAAACCTTTGGGGACTATTCAAGGTTTTGTCTGATATATCTATTTAAAGTTCATTTTTATGTTTTTCTTGATAAAATCTATATCGATAGTCTTATCCTTGTCAAGAATTAATTTGGATAAATGCCATTCTCAGTTATCATAATGCTTAAGCTATGAGTTTTGCTTTTTTCTTAATTATTTGCTTTCTCTAATAAAAATATGTTATTTGGGGGTGATGATTTATTTATTTAATATTTATTAATCCCACTTACAGCTATCATTACAGCTGAAAAATAACTATAAGTAAGTATAAATAAACATTTATGCCGAGAGTGTCGTATGAGGTGACTAAGAGAAACACAAGAGAAGGAAATCTCGAAATAAAACTCTATACGAATACGTCTGGCTAGTGTGGTATAATAGTAGGCCAAAACCTCCACCACGGGAGGTTGAAAACCAGCAATGGACTGGAAAAGGCTCTTGATGCGTAAAGAAAAATATCATGAAAATGAGAAAAGAACGCTTCGAAAGATTATGTGCTACTGAGTACCCATTTGTAACAAAAATATATAAGTTCAGTTTAAAAATACAAGTTTGTGTAATAATTATTTAAAGATTGTCCATCAACTAGCGTTCTGACTGCTGTGGACACAAAGTTACGGAATTTAAAATGTATTACATATAAATAATATACTTTACAAGTCCGTTTGATTTTGAACCTATATTGAAACTTTAATCGATATCGAGAGCGAATTTGCTCAGTCACTATTAAATTAAAAAGTTACGATATTTGTGTTCAAATTGTCTTTAGCCCTAACTGACAAACATAGTGCCATCTTCTTCTGGCAATTCTAATTTATCATATGAGTGAAGAGTGTAGCTATATTCAATTTGTTCTTAAAAATATCGTTCCTTCCATGCTTCAGTTATTCTTCTGTGGTTAAAACCGACATTTATAGAAGTATCCGCCCAATAAAGGAGATTTGTGTTACCCCGAACATAGATGATATACTATAACTAGAGAGCCCCCGAATTTACGCGAGCGAAGCCGCGGGCAAAAGCTAGTTCTATATTATTTTCCTTACGTTTTTTAATATATAGTAAGCGATTCTTTTCTCTAAGATTAAAGGAAACCCTTTTTTAAATCCTTCTTTAATAAGCTACATGGCTACGTATATAACTGTGCCTACATAACTATGTATTTTACCAAGTACCTACATAATAACGTATACCTAATACTTTTTAAAAATCACGCCTTTGTCTTTGTATATAAAGTAATATAATATTGGCAAAATACTGCACAAAAAGCAGTAAAAGTAAAAAGTACCTATCTAGTCTACCTATAGGATTTTTGCCTTAGTACTCAGGTGAAGTAGGTAAAATATATTCAATAAACTCAGATCAACAAAATAAAAAAGCAAAGCTAATTTAGGTGACAAATTGATTTGCCCGGTAAGTATTGTTATTATTCTTCGATTTTACGGTGAAACATTGAATTGTTGTAGACACTGTCATAAATAACAGCAGCTTTGTCGTTAGTTCTATAAATAAGCTACTAATGTAGGTATTTGCAAGTTTTGACTAGGTAGGTAGGTATCTAGGGTTATTTTTAGGGTGGCCTGTATTTTCCTGAAACTTAACTCTGACCAGCCTAGAATAATTTTGAATCAGCAACTAAAATTCTGGGGTAAAACTAGACCATACTGGAGTGGGCACGGACCACCCGACTTTCCATTATACGCTTATGTTCGCATCATTCAAATAATAATATTTATTATTGTTCTATATCTATTGCAGTACGTTATTATTAGGAATAATAGAATCAAACACTTATACTTATACGTATTATAAAAGCAAAAGTGGGTTAGAATGTTCCGTTTACACGTAAAATACGGTTGAATTGAAAGAAAGGGATGTTGAAATTTGATGAATTTTATCATCGTAATAATGGATTTTACTTTGGAGCCTTGGCATTTTTGTTGCCTGAATAGGAATAACTTAATAAGGTTGAGATAGTACATGAGATTTAATAGAGAAATCGTTAGGTATTTCAAAGTTATGTTCCTAACAAACAAGGATTATTTTTATCTAGATTTTTGATATTTACCGTTTATCTATGCATCCGTAGAGTTGAGGTATAATTTTCATTAAAGCAAGCTTCACAGCTAAGTGGTTAAAATAGTTCTATAAATATAGCTACTATGTAATATGTTATGTGTCACATAAGCCTAGACTGAGGTTTGTAGGTTTTAAGCTTGTGCACCTACGTAGTTTCGAAGTTTGCCAACCTGAACATTGATCACGACTGTCTGGATCGTATCTGTACACGCGAATAAAGCCGGACACTTTCTCACTATTCTGCTAATTTATTATGAACTAAATATCTCATAAGATACGGCTTCGCTCATTTTTATCATGATATATATTAAATTTTAACACAATATGTAATACTAGAGGATGCCCGCAGCTACGCACGCCTGCAAATTTAATTTTAATTTTAGTGTTTCTACTCGATTCCGTGGGAATTTCAAGCAATCCCTCCTTAGTACACTCCTATGGTCACCAAGGAACATACCTACTGGCTACATGTCAAATTAGACCTTCACCGCCCAATAGATTTGGCTGTGCGCTTTCTGCAAGTCACTAACGCAAGAATTTTATACCTAACAAACCAATAAATGGTTTAAAAATGATTTCATTTTATAATAGTTCCAATAAATGTAAGAAACTATTTGAAAACCACTCTCTGCATGAGTTCATTTCTAACATTCATTTCTAAGTCGCATTTAGAAATGCACTGTTACTAAGTATTGCATTGTTGAGGTAATAGCATTATATCAAACTGACTAATCAGAAAATACGACAACGACATGTTCACGTATTTGTTTCGTGTTTGGTTTCGTCACTTGCATAAATAGACAACTGGTTGTTTCACATTAGATCGCTATCATACTGCTATTATCCCAGTTGATTCCAGAACTTTCGTCTTGTAACCCGGAATCCATCTTCTATATTAATCACTGATTTGAAAGTCTACAGCCGGGAAGTCTCTTAAGGGATAGCAATTTTCTTATGGTTTAAATCAAAGTTAGGATGTTTTCATGTCTTGACTCTCGGTAGACGACTGTTATATTATAGCTGGGCTCAACAATTTTATGTGTTCTCCGAGTCACAGCAGTTGTGGTTTTTGTAACCGGTCAGTCATTTACAAACCAGATGGTGCCGAAGGTGCTAATGCTGGAGGATCGAATTCATGTGGTCGCCATTTTTTTATTTGGCTATCTGATCAGAGGAATTTTCATTATGACGTAAATTTGTATGAAGAACTAGCTGACCCGGGGAACTTCGTACCGCCTAACAGTTGATATTTTTTTTCTCACCGTAAGAACCATCCTCGTACTGCAAGGAATATTATAAAGAAAGAATTAGCGAAATAGGTTCAACTGCTCTCAAGATTTGCTATAGCAACACATTCATCGATTCATTTTTAGGGTTCCGTAGTCCACAAGGAACCCTTATAGTTTCGTCATGTCCGTCCGTCTGTCCGTCCGCAGCCTAGCTCAAAGACGCCTGGTGCTAGAAAGCTGATATTTGACATGAATATAGACATAAGATATTGCAACAAAACTGTAGAATAAAATGTAGGAAAATATTTTTTTAAGGGTATCTCCCCTACATATATAGTGGGGTTGAATTTTTTTTTGGTTGAGTACCCCATCATGTGGGGTTTTAACAAAATATTATTAGTTTGCTCAAATCATTTTTCGATCAAGTGATTGGTTTGTCAAATATCAAGCTTTGAAGTGAAAAAAATTGTTAGACTCAAGTGTCCCCCTCTCTACCGGCTAAACTATTAATTTGGAAGAGGTGAAAAAAATCACAAATGTAATACATATAACGAATTTAAAAGGAAAATTATCACGGCCTAGTAGATATCACTAGTTTACGAGTAATCGTCGGTTAACTTATAAATACCTATTTCTGTGAGTTTACATTGGGCCCGCTGGCTTAATCTTAAAGATATACGTACTTTGGTATGTAATGTACTACGGTACTACGTATGTATAGTAGTAGTATATCTTGGAAACCACATTTTATGTTTACAATACATAACTAGATACATACCTAGTATTTTTCTACACAAAACTTAGGTTCTTATAATAGTGTTATTAAAATTATTTTTTCAGCAAAGTAAACAGTCGGATTTGTTGTACATTAATAATACCCTTTGCAGCAAGTCATTATGGGCAACTACGGAACCCTACATTGCGCGTGGCCCGACACGCACTTGGCCGGTTTTATATTATAGATTACGTTACGTTACCTTTGTAGTATGGGGCCAAACCTTTTGTCGCTTATAGACGGCACTTGAGCTTCATGAATAAAGACACGGATAGTGGTAGAAGCATACCTTGTACGCAATGACTAATTAATATAAAATCGTTGTGATTATTCATGCGTCACGTTGCACGTTCGCACTTATTGCATCCTGGTAGCAAATCGATTTGTATAGGCACTACCGTGCATTTCAGACCAGCTCGATATATTCATAAAAAATGTGGAAGGCTTTAATGTTGCCAAACGGTTGTCGTTTTAGTATTTAGTCGCGTACCGCGGTTTTACTCACTATCACCTTTTCATTTAGCTCTCGTAGTAGCGCATCGCTTGCTCGTGCTATTACATACCTTATTGTGTTCCTTTTTTTGTTTAGCTGCTAATTCTTAACTTTCATATCCACCCAGTCGTTCCAGAAACTAGTGCGTGCAAACAAACTCCTTAGCTTTATTTTATTTGTTTTAATATGGCTTGCCTAGTGGCCTGTGGCCTCTAGGCGTGGCCTTCATTGATTACCTATTATTACGAGAGGTGAAGCATATTGCAAAGCCAATGAAATCCAATTTGCCACACACGAATTAAAGCTATCCTTGGGGCATGAAATCCAAATTTTAGTTAGCCACGATTCCATTAACTTACATCCATATTTTACATTGTAACAGTATAAATAAGGAAACGGCTCTTAAAAATGTCCTTGATATGTCGAAAAAAACGTGGTTTGCCAATATCAATGTACTGGAATTTAATATCGCATGTACTTCCGCTACTTACGCATAAAACTGATTTTGAGTGGGAGAATGTACACTTCACTTTGACTTTAAAATATCAAGTTCATAAATTTACATATGTAGCTTTTGGTTGTAGACGATTGACATAATGGTCACTTTGATGCTACATTGTGTATCGTATTGCCGGTTCAAACTCAGCACAGAACAAAAATATATATTACGCAATTTAACTTGGAGCCTAGAGAGCCCGTGAAATTTATGGTACTAGGAGCAGTATTTTGGTAGGTAGACATAAATTAGAGCTCTTTAGAAAGCTGTCAAATGAAAGAAAAATGAGCGAGAGAGATATACATAAGTGCTATTCTCTCCTGCTAGAATTCTGAACATCATAACTTTATATAATGCTTAATTTTGGGAAGTAATGGTGTACCCCACGTCTTTAGCTGTATATTAGGCAATAGAGATGGTATGAGTATAACGGACACAAAAATGTGTTTTTTAACTCAATATAAAATCGATTTTTATTTTACATATTTATCTTTCACGAAGTGTGAGCAGTTAGACTTGACACAAAATGCCGAAATATTTCTAATAGAATAGATGTCAACTGACAATTACAAACCTCTGTATAGAGCCTTTACGAAATTTTAAAATAAGTTGATTAACGTATTAAAATAACAGATTACACTACTCCGCTTTATGGTATTAGGACATGAAATACTTTTTTAATGATTTTAATTTATATTTTCACTTAGGATATTGATGTAGGTATGTTTCAATATGTTCTACTTCTGTACATAATGTCTTACTTTTTTTAGCCTGGCCGACAGATCCTGTACAATCTATACGTGACGTATTATAAAGTTGTTCCGATTACCTAGCGTGCGTTGCGTCCGTTGTGTCAATGTTTGCAAAAATGTCCGCGAGAGGCGAGTGCGGAAGTTGTCTGAAAACTAATATCTATTCAATAACAAACTTCTTTATTACTTTTAGTTTTTGTATCTAGAATATCAATTTACTAGCCTAAATGTTGAAAAAGATTTAGACTAGATCTAACTAGATTATTTGATAGAGCAAATCTTGCAAGAAAGAATGAAATAGGTAAGTAGAGCATCCAGAGAACCACTCTATATTTTTTGGATGATAAAAAAATTATCTTTTCCCCTTCTTAGAACAGTTGCCGCAGCTGCGTCAGGGAAAGCTTAACAAACATTCAAATAAGGGATAAAAAATATCAACCATAGGCTTAGACACTATGCAATTTATTATTTTAGTGTTTTAAATTATGTATTGACTGGCTCGTTACATTTTTATTTTAATAGCAAGTCATCTACTTGCTGTCCTTATGTTTTTTACGTATGGATAAATAGATCTTATTACTTAAGGAAAATAATAATGCGGAAGAGAAAAGTGTAACCTTATGGTTCTCGAAAGCAGTTCATTCAGCGTAGCTTTTTTTTATTATTTTAGTATTACTTTATTCGTTGAAATACCGTATAGGATATGACGGGATTTCCAGTTGAATGAGGATACGTAAGAATTTTTTTGAAGTTCTGGTAATATCCGTTGCATTCCACTATCATAAATGCCAAAGAGACTTTTCATTTGGCAATGTGGTCACAACGAGATCAGATCTCTGATCTAGATGAATAGTGACTGACGCAATTTGGTACGCAAATTGCTTGTATCCTGACGCTATAAGGACATTCGCTACCAGCACGCACAAAATAAATAAATCTCATGATAAACTTATTCCTATTACAAATTTCAAATAAGAAAAGTTATCATATCTTGTTGATTGCATCGCATTGACAGTTTCAAAACTACAACTAAAAGCTGTTGGAAACTTAGATTTAATTCGTAACAGTAGCATGCGCTAAGCTAAGTACGTACAATTTTTGTAAATTGCAATGTAAGGAATGTAATATGTTTCACTGATTGTAGAAGTGAAAGTAGAAAAGCCATGCTCGTCCGAGCACCCTTCACCCTCACACAAAAATTAAAGTATTGTACCTTTATTTCCTCTAAGGGAAGAAGATAGAAGGAAAGGAGCGAACGTATCTTCACCATCTTCTACGTACAATACGTACATGTCCCTAGACTTAACAGAGCGTAGAGAACTGCTGATATTTCAAGAATCTATGAGCTATTACCGCGATCATTCACATGTTTGTCTATCGGTTCAACTGGCAGTATCTCATCATCATCGGCCCTGTATATAAACTGTCCCAATGCTGGCACGGGCCTCTTCTCACTATGAGAAGGGTAAGGCCTTAGTCCACCACGCTGGCCAAGTGCGGGTTGGCAGACTTCACATGTTTTTCGAGAACATTATGGAGAACTCTTGGACATGCAGGTTTCCTCACGACGTTTTCCTTCACCGTTTATTAAACGATAATTAACAATTTAATACGCACATAACTTCGAAAAGTCATTGGTGCGCGCCGTGGATTCGAATCCAAGACCCTCTGCATAGCAGTCCGTCGGTCTCTCCACTGGGCTATCGCTGCTGTTCTGGCAGTATCTAGTATTATAATAATGAAACTGTCCGAGCGATTGCATCATTGACGTATCCCTTGGAACCCGGAGTCCACTTACTGGTGTTAACCATATTTGATAGAATTACAGCTTTTCTACAGAGCAACTGCTGTCTGATTGCAACTGCATAGTGACCAGGATTATTATTTACCTATTCTCTTTTCCTGCAATTAGTATAACGTGCGCCCTTATTGCTATTGTCGTTGCTTTGATCATCCAAACTCTCCAACACGACGTCTTCATTTCTGCTTTATGCACAATATCAACAAATACTCTTGTACGTTATAATTTGAGAATCATCTTAGTATGACGGCCAACAGACATTATTCGGTTAAATATTGTTTACCCATGCGAGCTTCCATGTGCCGAGGATCAGAACAAAATTTTCTTTAGACTTGGCAAATATACATTAGATCAGAATTTACATTGCAGATATTTAAATGAGTTCAAACAAAAATGAGCTTTATAAGTTTTTCTTATCAATTCTGTTGAATCTGAAATGTCTTTGCCTAACAAAGGCTATTCAAAACCGCTTCAAGCTAATGCTATGCCAAATAAGTACTACTTAGATTACTTTGACCTTTATGTGAAATAAAAAACACGTAACTCAATATCGGAGCTACAATACATCATAGACGAGGACGTATAAGCTAAACCAAGGCTGAGTCCGCCCTGTGCTTCTGCATGTTAGCGTCAACGGAACAAATGAAATCGAAAGGCTATCTCTGAGTCACAGGCGTAGGTTCACTTACTAGCTCAGTACGCTCGATCACCTTGACAATGAAAGTGAATTGGACAATGTGGACGCCATCTATTCGTATAAAAACCGGAGCACTCCTTGTCGAAATTATTCAGTTGCCAACATTTGAAGCATAAACATGTACGCCAAGGTGTGTTACAGTAAAATATTACCTATCCTTAAGTACTCAAACATTAGTTTCCTTAAAGTGTATTTTACTAGACAATAAATTATTATTTGCGTGTACTGAAACCAGGAAATCATGATTTTACTTGTTGCGATATCAATCCTGGATTTGACAAATGACTCTTTCTTTACGTTCTCTGTTGAAATAACCTACGTAATGAGAATAATATTTTTATAATCATGTAAGTAATTTGATATTTTCTGACATTGCAGTTGATCGTCGCTCTCTGCGCTGTGGGTTTGGCCCGCGCTAGTGGCCTTTATGGCTCCGCGCCTCTTGCGTACAGCGCGCACGCCATCGCCGCTCCCGCCGTCGTGACCAAGACCATCACTCCCGCAGTCTCCTCCATCTCCTCCTACTCCACCCAACAGACCCACGGTAGCCCCGTCGCCACCTATGCTGCTGCCCCTGCCGTCGCGTACGCCGCTCCCGCCGTCGCCACCTACGCCGCTGCCCCCGCTGTCGTCACCAAGACCATCAGCCCCGCCGTGACCTCCATCTCTTCCTACTCCACCCAAACCGCGCACGGCTCCCCCGTGGCCACCTACGCTGCTGCTCCCGTTGTGGCTAAGGCCGCTTATGCCGCTCCCGCGTACGCCGCTTATGCCGCTCCCGCGTACGCCGCATACGCCGCTCCCGCGTACGCCGCATACGCCGCTCCCGCCGCGTACGCTGCGCCCGTCGCATACGCTGCTCAGGCCGCGTACGCCGCCCCCGCTGTCGCCGTGACCAAGACCATCACTCCCGCTGTGTCCTCCGTGTCTTCCTACTCTACCCACACCGCTCACGGTGCCGCGTACGCCCCCGCTGTTGCTGCGTACTCCGCCCCCGCTGTGGCCGCGTACTCCGCTCCCCTGGTCGCTAAGACCTACGCCGCTGGCCCCGTCGCCACTTACGCCGCGGGTGCCCCCATCCTCAAGTCCGTCGCGTACTCTGCTGGTCCCGCCGTGTACAGCGCTCACGGTGCCCAGTACGGTTGGTAAACTAAATCAATTTGTTTCTGTAAATAGACATGTATAAAATAAACGACTCGCCATAACGAATTATGTTTGTTTTAATTATTTCCTGCCTTGAAATATTTCAAGGTGATATATTACAATATTTATTTATTTTACTGTTACGACAATAAGAAATAGCCTAAATGTAAACCGGTTTAGATTTTTAAAATTGATATAGCCTTTATTTATTTATAACTTTTAATTTTAATTATAACCTTATACATACTTACACCACTAAGAATAGTTATTACCACAGCATTCAATAGGATGGTCCGTAACCAACTAAGTGAAGTAAAATTTGTTACTGTCTATTACGTGGGATCAAAACACTGGCGAAAGGTGGGCGTTTAATATGCCTCTGCCTACCCCTTCGGGGAAACAGGCGTGAGTCTATGTATGTATGTATCATCGTGAAATATAGCTATTACACTTATGTGAGTAAATTAGGTAAAAATACCGTAATATGTTACAATTACCATTTAGCTAGTCTAATAAATTTCGAAGATTGAAGAATTGACCTGGAACGCCTACAAGAATTGGAGCTCATTTGGATCATCTTAATTGGTTGGTCATGTCATGAATTTATCTACAAATAACCTATAGGTTCCTACTGTGTTTGGATATTATTTTATTCTAGCTGTCTTATCTCTACCTACATTCATTTTATTCGAAAACTTTACTATGAAAATGATTTATTTCCCTTCAATGTTCAAGTATCTGTAATAACATAATAAAATTATGTTTTGATGTAGTTCTCACTCGGTCACTAAACTCATGTAATTCAAATATTACCGCAAAAACTAGTATCAACAACACATCGGAATATTAATTGTGTAAGGCGATTTTAACACATCAAGTTATTTCTGCGACCCATATCTATTTAATATGAAATTATTAACAGTGCTGATAAAAATATGATAGGTTTGAACTAAGAGCCAATAATTTCGCAAGTAAGCCAAACTGGATACAACTTATCGCAAATATCAATCTTGTTAGTCACTTGCCCTGCTAGGCCCCTAGTATGAAGTACATAATATTAAGTATAACGTAAAAAAATCCTACCTTTGAAACTTTTAATACTCTGCTTTCACAATATCTTTTTCTGTGTAAGCAGCTATAACAGTCAGGGGGTCGAGGCAGTAATGTTAACGTAGTTCCCGCGTCCCCGCCATTCAATGGGATCGGATAGGAGGAACACAAAAAAAAAAGCTTTAACAGTCAGTCCTTCACGGCTAAACACTAAAACAATTTTGATGACTACAGGAATTTTAATTTTCGTGGTTAACAATAGTTTTATTTTGTGTTCATGGCGCTTGCAACAGTGCCGAAAAATAATGTACTCGAAACAAAGGTACGTGGTAGTTATCCACAAATTTTCATGAAATTGGAAGGACAGTCACAACGTCACGCCTCTGTCTCCGAAAGGGAAGGCAGCGGTGTTATATTTTACCCATAATTCACCTTATACATTTTGTCCCGCGTAAATAGGGGACGAGTCTATTGCCTATTCGATTGTATGGGATTTATATATTTAGTAAGATATATTATTGTACCCAGTAAATTACTTCCTGTTACTTGTGCGAAAATAATAGGTAAGTGATAGGACTAAGGTATGACTAACCGGCTTAATATTTGCGTACAGTAATTAATGTGAGCCTAGTTCTAGCACCGGCGCGCGTCTGGGTTAGTTAGTTCCGTTACCAAATCTAGACTTTAGAATTGTGTAACTCTCAGTTGGTAATCTGTTAAAGCTATTTCATATTACGCGCAAGTTGCAATCTAGTATCAATTTTGTGACTTTTGAACAATAATAATAATTGTCAAGTGACTGCACAGTCGGCGTAGTGGTTTAAGCGGCCGCCTCGCCGCTTGACACTGCGCTGCGAGTGTTGTGGGTTCGATTCCCACACGAGACAACACTTTGTGTGACTCATTAATTGTTGTTTCGAGTCTGATAAATGCAAATCTTGCAAATAGTATAAAAAAATCAAACTAAATATTTATTTGCAAAGTATTCACTTACAGAGTAAAATGCATTTTCCATTAACCTTTTTTTAAATACTCTCTTGAATGAAATTGTATCCCGTTTCTTTATATCGACTTTTTTATATCGACCGGCAAGTGACTATATATTCTTATTCCTGAAATATATGTACTTTTATAAAAAATCATATTGTGTATTCGTGGTAAGTCTAGATTGTGTTTATATTTACTTCGTACATTTGGCTTCGCACTTCCGATCCGATCGAATCGCACTTTCGATTAAAAAACTGCATGTTATTTTGACAAAAATACCATATCTCCAATATATAAATACATGAGAGTAAGGAAACCCTTTTCCTTAAAAGTTAGACGTAATTAATCAGTATTGTACATATTATAGATTATACGTAAACACCTTTTTTGTAACATAAATGTAGATTGGATCTCACAAGAGTTTCCCCAGTAAGTAATTCCATAGGTCAGCAACGGATACACATAACCAGAATAGGCGGCTTTTGCGGTACATACAGATGTAGTTTCTACAAGTATAGATAATACGTATGTGTAACTTAAAATTTTCTTGTTTACTTTTGTTATGTGACTTTTCCAATTTAGATTCTGATCAATTGTAAGACCAAGAAAATTTATTTGCTCCACTTCTTCAATATTTGTATTAGATTCATATATATGTATATGCGGTGATGGCATATTTTTATAATTCCTAAATTGCATGAGCTTTGTTTTAGATAAATTTACACTTAAGTTATTGGATTTTTACCAGTTTGTTAAATTTTTAAGTGTATTATTTATTTCTATTTTATATTCAACATCATTTAAACTATAATTACAAATGAAAATTGTTGCATCATCTGCATACATAACACACAGATGATTAATGACATTAGAAAGCTCATTTAGGTAAATTAAAAACAAACGCGGACCTAATATACCCCCCTAATATACATATATGGGACGCCTAGAAGAACTCTTTTAAATGTGGACTGAACACGAGCTATTGTTTTAGTTGCTTTATCGAAACTTTCTATTTCAGTGGCCTGCATCCTGTTATTTAACTGCCTCTGTGGTCCTGCGGTAGTGTAGGCGACTGCGGATCATGAGGTCTCAGGTTCGATTCCCAGATCGACCAAAAAGTGATATTGGGTTTTTCTGTTAGGAATCAGCCAATAGAAATTCGGAGTCAGAGAGTTGGCGGTGGCACACCCCCGTGCCTCGGAAAGCACCTTAAGCCGTTGGTCCTGCGCCCAATCTCTCTCCGGTCGTGTCGCATGTGCCGTCCCATCGGACTATGAGAGTGAGGGAATAGAGGGTGCACTTGTGTATGCGCACACACTTGTGCACTATAAGACAAGCCGCCGTGGCCGAAATCGGTCAGGAGGTCATTATTATTTTATTATTATTATTTAAATAGGATTGGATTATTTTTTGTCCTATACCTCTTAAACCTATATTGTCAAGTTGAAGTTCAAAATTTTACCCTCCGTGAATGTAAGAAAGCTATTGTGTATCCTATTTCTTTAATAACTTTAGAAGTATCTACTGTACAATTATAACAAAAATATATTTGACATCCCTAGTTTGCAAATTCAAAATTCAATAGTTTACTTCTTCTTGAAGTCATAATTGAAATTATTAAATTCAGCGTATCATCATCCACACATGTTCTTAAAGCACCCTTGGCGGTTAATAACGGCACGTAACGCTCAGGATTGTCGGCAGGGGCGCTTTTAGTAAATGTATGGAAATTGTTCCCATCGAGAAATGACTCGAAAGCGATCCATTGGTGTGCATTGGTACCATATAATTATTACATGATAATTTTTTGCCGTGCTGTCTTACTGTGAGCGGCAATCGAATGGCGTTAATCCCGCATAACTGAGGCGGACTAACTCAAATCTTATGAATGAATTATAAAGTCAAAGATACAAATCTGAATTCCTAAACAGTTTGATGTTGCGTAAACTATCGACCTTACTGTATAATTTATGAGCCAAGCTTACTACTTGTGATTCACAGCTCATCCATAGTAATATTATAAACGTAACGAGTCGACTTGTTTATGTGTACGTTTTAAACCCAGGAACTGCTGGAAAAACGTTTAGAGGATAATTAGAAAGGTTCTTTATATATTTCGATGTGACATATAGCGGAGCGCAATAAACATAGAAGGAACGTATATTAATACTAGGACGATTATAATGAGTGTATTATATCGTGTTTATTCAAAGAATAAACTTTTAATTAAATTTAAGAAAAGGTGAAACCGTTACCTTTGGATTTGATACATACTCCAATATTGAGGCAAAAAAATGAGTTTTCCAAGTCTATAGTCATAAGGGCATGTACGGTATATGTGTTGTGTGTTTCCATTACCTATAAGTTTGATGAAATATTACATTACTACAATCAAAACATGTATTCAAACTGGATTAGGTTTCCTCGAAATTTTTTTGTTGCGTTTGTCAAAACGCAAGTCTACAAGTTAGCTGTCAAGTTAAAAAACTATAATGGTTTTTACATTATTATGTTTTTACACTTTTACTGTAAAGCAAAATGCGACACGTAGACTAACGACTACGTGTTACATTTTGCTTTACCATGAAGAAGTAAACTTTTTTGCGTCAAGAACACACAAATACTAAAATCTTGCAGATTCAGTAAATTTTGAATTAAAATCAATCTGAATTGTATTTAAGGATTCATTGGACTAGTAAATCATACAAATCCGTAATGTGAAAGTGTAATATGTTTCTCGTATCATAAACATATAACTATAAACTTAAATATGTAATTTCTATGCAATCTTTAAAAGGTCATTATCTCAATGACTTACTTCTTTAATTTGAATTGCATAAAACATCTTCTAGGATACCTGTTTACGTGGATGGTATAAAAGTGAATGCGTACGTTATTAGTGTTATTTTGTCATCACTGGTATCGGATTGAGGATGATCGTAGAGGTAAGATTCACAACAATCGTGTTTTTGTCATTGAAATGTTATTTGAATTTAATATGCTATTTTATTTTTAGTTGGTGATATTCCTGTGTTCCGCAGGCTTTGGGGCAGCTAGCCATATTAATCATGGCCATTCTTCAGTATACTCCACTACAGCTTCACCGTTGGACGTTTCAAGCGCGACATACAATAATATTCCCATTGAAGCTAAAGTGTTACAACGTCTGTTGACTGCTAATTCTCAACGCAGTTACCCGGTTCAAGAGCAAGTGCAATATCAAAGTGTTACGAATACTGCAAGCCCAGGAATAACGTACAGTATTAGTCCTGCTGTTGTGAAGACCTTACCTGTTGAAAACAAAGTAACGGTAGAAGCACACCAACACGTCACTGCGCATCCTCCGACTGCTGTGTACAAGTCTAGTCAGCCTCAGCCATCTGTGTATCAAAACATCCAAACCGTGAGCCACCCGCATGTTGTTCCTTTGATTCGAACCCAACCAGTCTTCCCAGTGCTTGCTAATATTCGACCAGCAACCATCGTGACATCTGCACGGCAACCAATACAACACGTCCAGACTGTTGCACAAGCTCCTGTTTTCCAATACGCTCCATATGCCTATGGTGTCCAACATCAAGCAGTTAATACTGTATCTGCTGTTCCAGTACAAGCGAATAAAGTATCAATTGAGAGACATCAGTCAGTTACTGTACACCCTCCAACTGCTCCACGCCTCGTTCATCATCACGTCCAAAATGTCAACCCGCCAGCAGTGCAAATTGTCTCAAGTTCCGTTGCACAAAATCTTCCCTCTCCTATACAGGCTGCCTCAGGTATTCATGACACAGTTACTATATATCCTCCTCCAGCATCATACGTGACTTCAACATTGCCACCGCAACTTGTTCAACAAGTCCGAACCTTTGTTAAACCGAAGATTGTGAATATTGAGGCCCACCGATCAGTGACTGTTCATCCACCTACACTTTCACAAGCGCCTCTTCGGACAGTTGTAAACAGGCCTGCAATCCAGTACGTATCTTCTCAAGCAAGATACCCTGTGTCTACCGTGGTTTCACAAGGTGCTGCGACCGTCATCCAACATGGTTCTTCAAATGTACATCATGCTAAATCAGTGCCTGCTAAACCTATACCCGTTCCTGTCATTTACACCGCAGAAGAGGCTCCAAATGCGAGATACGTTACAGTGAACACGAATGTAAAACCATTTTCAAATGTTGTTCATTATAGTCCAGTTGCGGTTTCTCAGCCAATACCAGTACCTGTAGCTTATCCAACGAATAATGGTTACGTCAATTACAGCCAAAGGATTCGTACTCCGTTGGCGTACACCAAATCCCTCGTGCAGAAAGACCATGTTTCTGCTGATTCTGTGTCTAGACATATTGTGGCAAACTATGGTGGTTATGCAAAAGCTCTTACTTACTCACCAGCATCCCAAGTTTCTAGTGTTAGTTTCAATGGTTTAGGAGTCAGCTACGGCTGGTAAACAAAATGTGATTTAAAATAGACTGTTTTTATTAATTTATTTTATATTTTCTTGGTTGTAGGTAAATAAACACCTTAATTATTTAAACTTGTTTTATTTTATATCTATAGTCAGTAACAGGCAATTTGTTTATCAAATTAATAACAAGTTTCCCATTATCAAAACAAAGTGGGATGAAATATGTGATTATTATATTTGCATAATTGACTAACTAATTATTTGATAGTAATTTAATGCTATGTTACATGAAAATAAATTAGAGCACTCACAACGAGAGATCTGTATAAATTACAATTACTATTGATAAGTATATCATTCAATAATTTCGCATACAAGTTTCACAATACAGCTAGCCTTGAACATTACTCAAAATAAATACAAACTCAAGATCACTTGGTGGTTTTCAATTAAACATATTAATAATTTAATGGACGCTGGTATTTAATCTACATATAATTATGTATACATGATCCTAACGGCTTTCCATTATATTTTAATAATAATAATTTAATTATAATCAGAAAACATTGAAATACGATGACTATTATTGTTACAAAGGCGAATATTGATTGACTACTTTACTTTCACTTAAACTATAATTCATTCATATCAGTAAATGTCATTGTCAAATGATAATAACTCATTATTTAAAGTTGATCTAACGCCTTTTTAAATATTAAAAGGCTGACCGTAAACAATTTATAAAAGCACCTTGATAAGGATTTATGATAGTTTCGATTAAGGAGGATCTTCCTCTAGCTGCGGGGTCATTGAACGCAAACTCAACCTACAACAGTCTATTATGCCATCCCTCACGGTGGACGGACATATAGATAGACGGATCCGTTAATAGGCACAGTCAGTAACTTCTAAAGGTCAACGCTCATTAGAGCCACCCGGCACCCACTCCGCACCGCCTCGCCTCGTGCGGTTAGTATTCTTTATGTGGATTTGATTGCCATGGATTTGACAGCTCGTTGCCAACGCGCGGGTCCGAAGCGGACCGCGCGCTGCCCGCGAATGATTCACGTCCGAGTGTTACCAGATACACGGTAAATACCGTAGATGCACGGTAATTTTGAGCAAGACACGGTCTACGGTAATAAGCTACTACCGTGTTCTTTTCTAAGGTATTTTTAATTATTAATTACCGTGTAAATGATACTCTTATTTTTACTCAAAAATATATTATGTTCTTACGAGTAATCCTTTATTGGCAACACTGGCTGTCGCAGTTGGTGATGTCGGGAAAATCATTAACGATTTCATTACTTGGCAGGTAATATAATCCGGCAGAATTAAAAATATTTTAGGTAGTGTTTTTCATGAGCATACCTTATGTTAAAATTTGTAGTTAGTAGGTATTCATAGACGAAAGTTTAGTATCTACGAGTAGTTGTGTGTGGTCATTGCATTACTTGAAAAAGTTAATTGATATAAAAGCTAGAAAAATAAATAAATTAAACTAGAAAAAGAAATAAATTAATTACGAAGACCTTATAGGGAAATATTTTGACTCACATTTTGACAACAATCTTTTCGGAGAAAATAATGGAAACTGTATTTATTTACTCCCACCAAAAGATAAATGAATAAAATGACTTCGTCGATTTATGAGCAAGAACTTTTGGAAGAATAATTTCTGAATAAAAGTATTAAATAATTATAAAAACCGTTTAATTTAATCGACGCTGTAATACACACTGTAATTTGAAAATGAGTTTAAGGTAATTTTACTCAAAACACGGTAATTTTAGTCAGCAAACAAGGTAATTTATAAATGTCATCTGGTAACACTGGCCGTGAATCATTCGTGAATTTCACGCGAGGACGACGCGCGGTCCGCTGGTTGACCGAGCGGCGTTCACTCGTTGACGGCGCGCGGTCCGCTGGTTGACCGCGCGACGTCCACTCGTGGACGCCGTGCGGAGTGGGTGCCGGGTGGCTCTAATCAGCGTTGACCTTAAAACTACTTTTTAGGGTTCTGTAGCTCGAAACGAAAAAACGAAATCCTTATTTTTTTTTTTTTATTGTGTTTTTACTGTTTTTTTTTTATTGTGTTTTTATTGTTTTTTTTATTTGTGTGCGTGTTAAGAATAAAATTATTTTTTCTTTTTTCTTTTTCTTTTTCTCTTTTTTTTTTCTTTATAGGATCACCTTGTTGTCCGTCCGTCTGTCAAGACCCATTTTCTCAGAAACGCGTGAACGTATCAAACTGAAATTTATATCAAATAGTCAAGTCTACTGTCCCATGAAGCTGTAAAAAATTAAACTTCTAAACCAACGCAATCAAAAGATACAGCCGTTTATGCTGCAAATTTCCGCAATTTTCGAAACTCGCAAGGGAATTAAAACCTACAGGGTATTTCCCGTGAATTCAGAATCTTGAAATTTGGTACCAAGCAGTGTCTTATAGCACAGATAAAGGAAAAATTGCGAAACCGTAAATTTTTAGTTACATCATATCATAAAAAAAATTGTATTAATTTTAAAGTTACTACCCCTTTCCTCATGAACGTGTAAAGTTTTTAAATTGAAATTCATATCAAATACTCAGGTCTATAATACGTTTAAGCTGTAATAAACTCAAACTTCCATCTCAACGCAATCAAAAGAAACAGCAATTTTAGCATATTTTCAAACTCGCAACTACTGGCAAGGGAATCAAAACCTACAGAGTACTTCCCTTAAACTCAGATTCTTGACGTTTGGTACAAACCAACGTCTTATAGCACAGATAAAGGAAAAATTGCGAAAACCGCAAATTTTAGTTACATCATATAGTAAAAATAATAATATTAATTTAATTTTTTTTTTACAAACGGACAATTAGGAACTTTCTTTTACAAAGGGGTTATTACACTATTAAGGAATTTTTAAAAGATAAGACACTGTGTGGATAGGCTTAGGCTTGTTTAACTCACGATTATTTTATTTAAATGTTAAGTGGAGGTGCCTCGTGAACACATGATTTTTGCAGGGTTTGGATATTTTTATGATTCGTTGAATGTAGTTTAACATTATTTATCCCTGATCATATCATTGTTCACTTGTCACCTTCACAAAATTCTTTCTTCATTTGCATTCCTTCACGCGTTCTACTAACTTATGTTAATAATAACGATCTGGAAAATGGAGGTAATTGGCGGTCATGGTCAGTATACCAATAGATTGTTTCTTACTGCTGGTTCGTGTACCGTTGTCGTCATGCTCACTAAAATGTCATTTCTTGTGGTGGCGTCGTGTGTCCGGTCATCCCTGTCCTTCTAATATGGCGAGAGGGATGATGGCTGGCACAACTGGCTGGTCAACGGGTGCTACTTGCGATGACTGGTCGATGACGGTCTTGCGGGCTGGTATTAGATTTTAATATTTAACTGCATCATTTCTATCATGGTTCTGATCACTTTCGCGGATTGCCTGCATTATTAGGTATATATAATGTAAGTGGATGCTCCTGTTTCACCATGTCTATTCTGAGGAGGTTAACCAAAAGTATTATGCTTGAGTATTATTATGTACAGTAAATATATAGGTACAAGTGATATAGAAGGTGTAACAGTTGCAGCACCTTACAAAATGTAAATTGTGTATTATGCAAAACCTGGCGATGAAAAAGAGTGACCGTGAGTTTTATGGCCCGTTCTTTCTCATGGTTCTACCTATTGCTTTGCGAACGTGGCAGTAAATGTAAATGTAGGAGCATACAGTAATAATGTTTTAAATTTGAGTATAAGTAATTATTTTATTAATTTATTATTTTGACGTTCATAAGCGTCACATTGTGACCCAAATGAATAAAGGATTTTGAATTGAATTGAAAGTTACTAGCCTTTTCCTTATGAACGCGTAGAGTTATTAAATTTAAATTCATATCAAATACTAAGGTCTATAAAACCGTGAAGCTGTAATAAAATCGAACTTCTATGTTAACGCAATCAACAGAAACAGCAATTGAAGCATATTTTTAAACTTTCAACTACTCGCAAGGGAATCAAAACTTACAGGGTACTTACTGCCCTTGAACTCAGAGTCTTGAAATTTGGCACGAAGCAACGTCTCATAGCACAGATAATGGAAACATTGTAAAAAACCGTAAATTTTTAGTTACTTCATATCATAAAAATATTTTTCATAATTTTAAAGGTACTACTCCGTTCCTCATGAACCCGTATAGATATAAAATTGAAATTCATATCAAATGCTCAACTCAAAACTAAAGGGTACTTCCAGTTAATCTAGAATCTTGAAATTTGGCATAAAGCAACGTTTTATAGCACATAGGAAAAATTTCGAAAACCTTAAATTTTTTGTTACATCACTTTTTTTTTAATAATTAGTTGTACCTACAGGTTTGTACGGAACTCTCGGTGCGCGAGTCTGACTCGCACTTGACCGGTTTATTAGATAGCACATCAATCTATCAAGCAGGCTATTGCAGTCCACTGCCGGACATAGGCCTCTGCCAACATGCGCCACAATGACAGACAGCACATAAATACATGCTATTCAAGAAGCACCAATCCAGAGTTTATAATTATGATGGACGAAACGGCTTGTCTGCTTGATCAGTTCTGGACAAATAAATCGGACTAGGTCGCTAAATCGCAGAAGGAGATGGTGTCGTTCCTGGCTCTATTGCTCTGGCTATGCTGCCTGAACCCAGTCTTTGTACTACTGCGTTCGACCGAGGTTAGAAAAACTGTGTCTTTTAGAACGTCGCCGCAATAATCAAAGCTCAATCTACTATAGTACTTGAAAGGTCAATCTACGAGTTTCTTCCTCATCATCCCAAGGATGGAAACGGCGTGTCGCTTCTCCTGCCACTCCGACAAAATGGCTCTTAATATCACTATTGTGGCATGCCCGTTCAACTTGTTCACCTATACCTCCGAACATAATAATATGCATTAATATTTTTTACATTACGTTTGTTTACATAACTATGCAGTAGCGGTTACTAAGTGGCTGAAACCTCTCCACAAATTTATCTTTTCTCCTACAAATACAAATATTTTTTTAGTGCTTCCCTGAATAAAACCTTCCTTGACCAGGTTCAACACCCAAACCAAATTAAGCCCCTCATAAAACAAAATCCTGGATCCGCTACCGTAGCAATGTATGCAGAAAAGAATGATATACACGTATGTACGGCCAAGTGGTAGGTATAAGCGGCCACCTCGCCGTTTAACAATGCGCCGCGTATCATTGTTGATTGGATCCTTGGTTCCTCCCATGTGACAATGATCCTTACTTGGATGCTCCATAACTTGTTGTTTCTTATGTGGGTGTTTTGTGTGTCCATTAATCGAATGTTTGTAAAGTCCCCAGCGGCGCTTCAAACTCAAACTCAAATATGTTTATTTCCATAAAAATGTTTAAATTTTTTGGACACGTCAGAAATTCATACAAATAAAAAAAGAAAAAAGTAACTTTAAATGCATATTACCATAGTTGAGCATTGAAAAAAATGCCTGTTCAGAGAGTAGAGCCTCGTGAGAAGAATCAGGCAAGAAACTCCGGGCCACTCTTTTCTACGTCTTGATTCTATACAATTTAAAAACTTAGTAACTACATTGAATTTTTCATAGGTATATGAGCTGGTGTGTCTATAATGTTGTTGTCAATTAATAAGGCTTTTTTAATAATAATATAAAATTACTAACTAGCATAATATAGACACAATAACTCACACTCACATGAAACTTAACACTGATGAAACATAAGTAGCCTGTGGGACCGAGCAAATTAATCCCAAGTATTTTTATCTTCAATATAATCTAGCACTGAATAGTACCCTTTTTGACAAAGTTTACGTTTTATAATCTTTTTGAATTTATTATAACTTAAATTTTGAATATTGCTTGGCACTTTATTGTAAAAGCGCACACATTGGCCTTGAAAAGATTTTTTTATTTTCTCTAGCCGGGTAGCCGGCACTACTAGCTTACTCTTATTTCTAGTATTCAAATTGTGGATATCACTTTTCTTTGAGTATGAGGCCTTGTTTTGGAATAAATATATTAGGTTGGAATAAATGTACTGGCTTGCAACTGTTCAAATGTTTATTTCCTTGAATTTATTCCTTAACGAAGCCCCATAATCCAAATTATAAATTGCTCGAATAGCTCTTTTCTGCAGAACAAAGATGGTCTGAATGTCGGCAGCATTTCCCCACAGGAGAATACCGTATGACATTATACTATGAAAATAGCTATGATATACAAGCCTGGCAGTGTCAATGTCAGTTAACTGGCGAATTTTCCTGACTGCGTATGCTGCAGAGCTGAGTCTATTCGACAATTTACTAATATGTGGTCCCCATTGCAGCTTAGAATCTAGTGTAATGCCTAAAAATTTGGTGTTATCCACAAGATCCAACACATCATCCTTAACCTTTACTGAGGTGTTCACTTGTTTGACGTTAGGCATCAAAAATCGAATACATTTAGTTTTTAGTCTATTTAAAAGCAGGTTGTTAACCTCAAACCAGCGAACCACCTTAGAGATAGCAATGTTTACATCGTCGATATCAATTTGGTGTCGTTTTAATTTAAATAAAAGTGAGGTATCATCAGCAAACAGTACTATCCCGTGCTTGTCATTGACGAGGTGTGGTAAGTCATTAATATAAACTAAAAATAAAGGACCGAGGATTGAACCCTGTGGGACGCCCATTTTGACTACAGACCCATGCGAACGCGTCCCGTTGACATCAACTCTCTGAATCCTATTACTCAAATATGAAGTAGGAAGATGCAGAGCAGAACTACTTAAACCATAGTGATGTAATTTCCTGATCAATGTATCATGTTCTACACAATCAAAGGCCTTGGACAAATAACAGAAGACACCTAAAGCATCATGTGAATCCTCCCAGGCATCAAAGATATGTTTTACAAGCTCAACACCGGTGTAGGTATAAGCGAGATTTGCTTATCCCTAACTTTTACGGGAATCGAACCCGCGCCGAGCATACGGTGAAGCTACAAGCTATGCGATATAGGCAGCAAGCGATAGCAGGAAAATGAGATAGATACAGGCGAAAAATGAAGATTGTTATTATATGAACAAAACTAATGATTTAATAACGTTATACATTCAAGTACTTATTTAAATACAAAGAATATTATAAGCAAGCGCGATCGCGAGGTGTACAGAGCGTAAGCTAGCTAGATGCAGACTGCGGTGGTCGCCGGCCGTCGTAACTCGTGCCGGTCTTCCAAGGACATTCTCGGCGGCCTCCATACAAATGTCACACGCTCGCTGCGTGCGCGCGGCACGTGTAAGCTAGCGGTCGTCGACCTCGCCCCGCACAAAGGATCTCTTGAGGTGGCGTGATTTCGAGGTGCGGTCGCACTGTCATTAAGCGGAGCGATTCCGCTCGCGCTTTGAGGTGGGGTCCGAGTGATCTGGACCGCCACATATTCCCCCCGGCCAGACCGTGACTACGGTCGATAGAAGTCCGGGAATCGCACTCGACGTCCACTTCTTGTCGTCTTCTCCGCGTCGCCGGCAGCCGGAGTGCTCGAGTTGGTAGTAGTGGTAGTGGTCGCTGGCCCAGCGTCTCTAGTGTCTTCACGCATCACGTAGGCCGGATTGAGACGATCGATGGAGACGTTGTTTGGTCTACCTTGTACATCGATAGTGAAGTACTTTGGATGCCTCTGTATCACCATGTAGGGCCCAGCGTAGGGCGGTTCCAGTGAGCTCCTGACATGGTCTCGCCGCAGGAACACATGAGAAGAGCTGTGCAGGTCTCGGGGCACGTAGAATGGCGTAGCCGTCGTATGCCACGTAGTTGGTCGGGGAGTGAGTTTGACCATGTGCTGGCGCAGCCGGTTGGCAAACTCGGTGACGTCAGTCGCAGCGTAGTCCTCTCTTGGTGACAGGAACTGGCCAGGAAGATGGAGTGTCTCCCCGTAGACGAGCTCGGCCGGCGTAGCTTGGATGTCGTCTTTCCAAGCGCTACGCATTCCGAGCAGTACCAGTGGCAGAGCTTCGGTCCACTGGGAAGAATCGTGGCACATGATAGCGGCCTTCAGCTGCCGGTGAAGCCGCTCCACGATGCCGTTCGCCGCCGGATGATAGGCGGTGGTGCGAAGATGATGCGCGCCAACCAAGACTGTGAGCGTCTTGAAGAGGTGGCTCTCAAACTGACGACCCCGGTCAGTGGTCACCCGTGCAGGACAGCCGAACCTGGCTATCCAGCCAGATACCAGCGCAGCGGCGCAGCTCTCCGCCGTGATGTCCTTAAGTGGGTACGCCTCAGGCCATCGGGTGAATCTGTCGATGACGGTAAGGCAGTACCTGTAATCATAAGAAGGTTTTAGGGGACCGACGATATCAATGTGGATATGGGAAAAGCGAGAGGAGGGAGTAAGGAAGGATGTAGGTGGGGATTTGGTGTGGCGTGCCACTTTACACGCCTGGCATTTTGTACATTGCCTTGCCCACTCTCTACAATCTTTACGGATCCCTGGCCACACAAAGTGTTGCGTAACCAGTCGCACTGTAGCTGCTTTTCCCGGGTGATGAAGGTTGTGCAGTGAGTTGAAAGCCTGTTTACGTAGAGTCGGAGTAACATACGGGCGAGGGATCTGCATCGAAACGTCGCAGTACACTGGCAAGTAGTTGCTGCAGGTAGTGGCTAGCTTCTCTAGCCTCAGTGACGAGCCGTGACGTAGTAGATCTTGCAGTTCTGGATCCTCGTCCTGAAGCTTTGCAAGATCCTCGAAGTTAATGCCAGCTGCAGATATCCCTTCCACACGTGATAGTGCGTCTGCCACAACATTCTCCTGTCCGGGTAAGTACCTTATATCCGTCGTGAACTGTCCGATGAAGTCAAGGTACCGGAACTGTCTCGGCGAGCAGCTCTCCTTATTCGACTTGAAGGCAAAGGTGAGAGGCTTGTGGTCCGTGAAGATAGCGAACGCTCTAGCCTCCACCATGTGCCGGAAGTATTTGATGGCCTCGTATACTGCTAGCAGCTCTCGGTCATACGGGCTGTACTTCCTCTGAGCACTGCTGAGCTTGTGAGAGTAGAAGGCTAGAGGTTCCCAGTTCTCACCTTTGCGTTGTTGAAGAACAGCTCCTATGGCCGTGTCGGATGCGTCGGTCACGATGGCTAGCTCTGCTGTAGCATCAGGATGAGCCAGGAGAGTCGCTTTGGACAGCGAAGACTTGCAGTCGTCGAAAGCCCTCAGCAGTTCAGGAGTCATGTCCACCGGATGTGAACCTTTTACCTTGGGCCCAGCAAGGACAGCGTTCAAAGGTGCTTGAAGCTTAGCGGCGTTTGGGACGAATCGGCGATAAAAGTTTATCATTCCTAAGAATCTGCACAGCTCCTTAATCGTCTTGGGTATTGGGAACTCCTGTATTGCCTGCACCTTTGTCTCTAGGGGCCTAGTCCCTTCGGCTGACACATGGTATCCTAAAAATGCAACCTCTGCTTGACCGATGTTGCACTTAGCTGTGTTTATGACTATGCCATACTGTTTTAACCGGTCAAATACTAGACGTAAGTGCGTCTTGTGCTCTTCATGGGACGCGGAAAATACCACAATGTCGTCGATATAGCCATAGCAGAAATCCAAGCCAAGTAGTACCTCGTCTATGAATCTTTGGAAAGTCTGAGCCGCATTCCTCAAACCAAAGGTCATGAAGGGGAACTCAAACAAACCAAAGGGTGTCGTGATGGCGGTCTTCGGTATGTCATCCGGGTTTATCGCTAGCTGGTTGTAGGCTTTTACGAGGTCTATAGTGGAGAACACGGTACAGCCTGCGAGCTGGTGAGAGAAATCGTGAATGTGGCGGACGGGGTACCTGTCAGGTATTGTTCGCGCGTTAAGTGCCCTGTAGTCGCCACAGGGTCTCCATCCGTCGTCTTTCTTCCTCACCAGGTGCAGCGGTGCGGACCACGCACTCTCTGAAGGTCGTGCTACTCCACTGGCGAGCATTTCCTCAAACTCCTTCTTTGCCGCCTGCAGTCGAGCAGGGTCCAGACGTCGAGGCTTGCATGCTACCGGGGGTCCTGGCGTCGTCCTGATGTAGTGCACCGTGTTGTGTTTGCCCGGTAGTTGTCTGCCTGGTGGGCGTGTAATCTCTGGGTACTCACGTAAAATCTGGTGGTACTCGCTGTCACCAACCACGGCCTTCACAGACGCGATGTCCCCTGAGTTGCCATTCGTGGCAGGAACTGACAAGGTCGTGGTATTATCGATCAGACGTTGGTTCCTACAATCCACCAGCAGATCATAAAAGTTGAGGAAGTCCACGCCGATGATGGCTCTCGATACGTCTGCGATGGTGAAGGTCCAGCGATAGCTCCTTCTGAGGCCTAGATTCAGGGTGAGGTGTAAGGCACCGTACGTGTGGATTACGGTGTTATTGGCAGCTACCAGATCATACCTGGATCGAAGGCAGGGCGTCTTCACAGCAGACCGGGGGAAAACGCATAAGTCTGACCCGGTGTCCACAAGAAAGTGCATTTTCGATATCCGGTCGGTGATGAACAGACGGCCTGAAGAAACGGGACAGTCGTTGGCCGCTACTTGCGACTGTCCTTGCAGTTTTCCGCTGGGAAGTCACAGGGGCTCCTGCATTTCCGCGCCCTCTTTCCGTAATTGAAATGGTAGAAGCAGTGCGGATGATTCTCGGGTGGCTGCTTCAGTCTAGAGCTAGATCGGTCATACCTTTGACGGCTTCCGCTAGATCGCGAGTGCGAGCGATGCCTCCCTCTGCTGCTCAGTTGTGACTTGAGCTCGGCTACCTGCCTTGTCAGCTCGCTTACTTGCGCCGCCAGGTCCGTAGAAGCAGTACTTGCGGAAGCGGAGGTGCTCGCGACCTGCGGTGTCATCGGTGCTATCTCGTGCACACGGTCTGCGATTTCCGCTAACTTCTCCACCTGTAATTCAGAAATTTGCGACGCGATGACAGTTTGAATGTTCTGGGGTAGCCGACTAGTCCAGACACTCTTCACAAAATCGGAACCACCTGAAGGGCCTGCTAGACCCTGCAGGTGTCGCAAGAACTGCGAAGGCCTGCGATCACCTAGCTCCTCGTGAAGTAGGAGCTGCTGGATCCGCTTTTCCTAAGACGCGGACAGCCTACTGATAAGTGCGGATTTAAGCTTCTCAAATTTATTCGTCTCTGGAGGGTTGGTGATTATATCCTTGACGTGCCTGGCATATTGAGTCTCAATCTGAGTGGCCACATAATAAAATTTTGTGGAGTCACTAGTTATTCTAGACAGAATAAATTGGCCTTCAAGCTGCGCGAACCATAATGCTGGTTCCTCCGGAGTAAATGCCGGGCAGCGCAATGGCATTCCGACCTTCGCTACCTCTCCAGCGAGGGCGGGAGCATCCTTACAATCGGCAAAACCGTCTGACTCCGCCATGTTAAAAAAATTAAATCGCTCACCGCTTATGAGTTGTGGGACCACACCCTTATATTATCCAGTTGTTTACTAGGTTAGCGTTAGGTCCGCTGGTTGTTCTCAGGATACTCTGACGCTCTGAATGCGTCGACGTTCTGGAACCCGGATGCACGATGTTCTGGAACCTGGATGCACGACGTTTTGGAACCTGGATGCACGACGTTCTGGGACCTGGATCTTCCGGGAGTCTTCCGTGAAACGACGTCGCGACGCGGGTGACGATCACGTCGGGGTCACCAAATGTAGGTATAAGCGAGATTTGCTTATCCCTAACTTTTACGGGAATCGAACCCGCGCCGAGCATACGGTGAAGCTACAAGCTATGCGATATAGGCAGCAAGCGATAGCAGGAAAATGAGATAGATACAGGCGAAAAATGAAGATTGTTATTATATGAACAAAACTAATGATTTAATAACGTTATACATTCAAGTACTTATTTAAATACAAAGAATATTATAAGCAAGCGCGATCGCGAGGTGTACAGAGCGTAAGCTAGCTAGATGCAGACTGTGCGGTGGTCGCCGGCCGTCGTAACTCGTGCCGGTCTTCCAAGGACATTCTCGGCGGCCTCCATACAAATGTCACACGCTCGCTGCGTGCGCGCGGCACGTGTAAGCTAGCGGTCGTCGACCTCGCCCCGCACAAAGGATCTCTTGAGGTGGCGTGATTTCGAGGTGCGGTCGCACTGTCATTAAGCGGAGCGATTCCGCTCGCGCTTTGAGGTGGGGTCCGAGTGATCTGGACCGCCACACCGGCATCGGTCGTGGAGCGCACCTTTGTAAAACCAAATTGTTTAGAGTGTAGAAGCTCGTTGTTATTAAAATAACTTTGCAGTTGGTCTAGTATCAATTTCTCAAAAATTTTGCTAAATGTGGGCAGTACAGAGACTGGCCTATAGTTGGTGGGGTCTGATGTGCTACCTGCTTTGTACAAAGGTATTACCTTGCTATCTTTCATAAGATCAGGAAATACACCACAGTCAATACACTTATTAAATATTAAAGCTAATCTGTTAGCAGCTAAAGCAATAATGGACTTGGTAATAGTAACGGAATTTCCCCACAAGTCTGCAGTCTTCTTTAAATTTATAGTATTAAAAGCTTTTATAACATCATTTGAATTTATATACTGAAATGAGAAATTACTATAGGTTGTACTCATGTTTTCTTTTAAAAGAGATTCCGCTGCATTGGTTGATGAGTCCAAAGATCTAGTAGTAATAACGGGGATATCAGTAAAAAAACTTTCAAACGCCGATGCAACTTTTGAGTCTGATGTAATAGTGTCGTTATCAATGTTCAAACTAAATTTTGAACTTTTACTTTTAACTTTCCCAGTCTCGCTGTTTATTATATTCCATGTCATTTTCATTTTATCGTCACTACTCCTAATCCTTGAACTCAGGTAAAGAGACTTAGCTTTCTTGCAAAGTTTCCGAAATATCCTAGCATAGTTGCTAACATAATCCTGAAAATGTTCACTTAAATTAAAGTTTCTCTCGTCATATAGCTCATACAATCTCTTTCTACTTTTGTGAAGCCCAGTTGTTGCCCATTCACAGAAGGTTGCATTACCTCCAACTGTAATCGTTCTAGGTGTGAAAACCGAATTAAAGTCTGTACAAAACGCTTTGAAAAAGCTATTTTATAACAAATTAGGGTCACCTTCATCATCTAACAGTGACCAGCTAGTCATTAGTTTACTTTGAAACCTAGCAAAACGAGTTGCAGTTTTAGGTATTACAACTATATTTTGCCTAGAAACATTCTTACTATTATCATTAAAGGAGATCTGCTGTCCACAATGGTCTGAGTCTAACTGTCTAATAATTTGCTTGTCTCTTACTATGATATCTGTAAATATATTATCTAGGCAAGTAGATGTAGAGGAAGTAACTCTTGTGGGCTCTAAGAATAAGTTCTTCAGATTATATGATAGAAACAGCGCTTTAAATTTTGTACTAAGACTACTATCCTCCAATAAATTTACATTAAAGTCACCACACACAACAATATTTTTATTTATTTTTGGAACTTTGTTCAATATCTCATCCATAATACGCTCGAAGCTATCATACAATGCTGAAGGAGGCCTGTATACACTTATTACAATAAATCTCCTCAGTTCCACACAGGCTACCTCAATAGTTCGCTCAACAGACAGACTTACAATATCATGACGCTCCTTAAATTTAAGTTGCTTATTAAGTAAAATCATCGAGCCACCATGTACTGCTTGCTGCCGACTAAACGAGCTTCCTACTATATGATTACTGAAATTGAACATAAACTGGTTGCTTTTTAGCCAATGTTCAGTGATGCAAAATATATCAACAGCATTACAGTTCATAAACAATTCCATTTCTAAATCTTTATTAATCATACTTCTAATATTCTGATGTACTAATTTAATCAAATTTTTGTTATTATGTTTAAGAGTATTAGTCAATGAGTTACGAGTAGTCTTATTATAGCTAGAGGTGTTCTCTATTGTCTCAGAATTTAATTTAAATTATTATTATTATGAATGTCAATAATGGTATTGTCATGTACTCTAACAGTACTTGGGTCACTGTATAAATTAAATGCTAATAATTTAGCAAGTTGTCGTTTAAAAGAGCGAGAAAGATACATAGTATCTTTTGTTAAAATAAAATTACTTTTAATAAAAGTATTAGTGTCAAAGAATAAAATTTTGTCATTATGACGATATGTACTATTATATAATAACAGATTTAATTTACTTATCTGGTTGTTTTCTTTATCAGATAAGGTCTTTGAATAAGGTAATGCACAGACTATAAAATTGCACCCCACTTTAGAACTTCTATCAGTCATTAAATCCGATACCGTGCTTCGGAGGGCACGTAAAGCTGTCGGTCCCGGTTCTTGTCTCAGCATAAGAATCGTTAGACCATGTCGGAGGCCTTCGGGCGGCCTGAAAACTCCGACACTAGAGTTGGCCACACACTCACACGAAAAACAAACAAACAAAAATCCGATCATCATCATCCTCTTAGCGTTATCCCAGTTTCAATCTGGGGTCCGCTTTCTAGTCTAACCGGATTTGGCTGAATATTAGCTTTTCCACAGAGCGACTGCCTGTCTGACCTCCGCAACCCGAAGGGATAGCGATATTCCATGGTTTAGACTAGTGTCAGTTTGTTTAGAAGGTACTGACGCCCTGTAACGACTGTCAAAGATCTTCATGACAACCGGGACCGACGGCTTAACGTGCTCTCCGAGGCACGGGACAAGCGATAATTAACCATTTAATACGCACATAACTCGAAAAGTCATTGGTGCGCGCCGTGGATTCGAACCCGATACCCTCTGCATGGCAGTCTGTTGGTATATCCACTCGGCTATCGCCGCCGTTACAAAAACATATCATAAACAAACAAACATCCGATAAAGCTAGTATATCTTTCCTAGTAACTAGTAAGCTATCAACATACATAATAATAACTGTAGAATGTTTATTTAATTCTGCATGTTTTAAGTTATTAACTAATGAAGACATTATTTCTCCTGGATAACAAAAGTTTTGTAATGGACGGTTAGTGTAACTATCTATTAAGCTACCCATACCCACTCCCAATTGGTCAGAAAACATCAATACAGTGTTATTACTATGAGTGTCAAGTGAACATAATAAATGATTTGTTTGTAACAAGGCATCAGAACCGGAGTCATTGTATATTTATGCTTGATTAAATAAGCAAGGGCGAAATATGTCTTTTAAAAAATTGGCATAAATAAAACATTTGTTTACATAATTGTGAATGCAGAAAATGTTGCGTAATTAGATGATCAGCTTGACAAATCTTCGATAGAATTTGTGATGATACTACAAAATGCTCATTCATTCGTACGCTCCTGCTTATAATATGCTAGCTTTAGCCTACCGCGTAACATTCGATAATATTACGTACGCCTATTAGTTGTCTGCATATGCTATGCAGTTAAATATTATCTAGGCACAAAGTCAGAAAGACTCTTTTATATAGTTTTGTTCGTCAGTGTTTTGGTGTGAAGACATAGCCCGGGTAGAGATATCACCGTACTTCTAAATGCCCTCATCATCATCAGCCCTTTATACTGTCCCTCTGCTGGGCACGGGCCTCTTCCTATTATGAGAAGAGTAAGGCCATAGGCCACCACGCTGGCCAAGTGCAGGTTGGCTGACTTCACATGTCTTTCGAGAACATTATGGAGAACGCAGACATGCAGGTTTCCTCACGAGGTTTTCCTTCACCGATTAGCAAATGATAATTAACAATTTTATTTTTTTCTGAATGCCCTCGACTAGATAGTTGCAAATTCCGAATACGTTCTGTTAAGGTATTTCCTTAAGTTTTTGCTGTTCACTATGCGTATAGAGTTAGTTTTCAAATGAACCTATACCTATTCATTTTGTTATAATGCCTAACTATTAGGCTGTAGCTGTAAACAAATTATATTTCACTAAGTTTTTAGTAATATACTTAATTTCAACTACATTTTACTATGGATTGTGTAATTACCCTGCCTTTCTCTAAAAACAAAAATATAAAAAAGTTAAAATGTCGTTAATCAACCTTATCACATTCGTGCTCAGCCGGTTTTGTCCTGACGGAACAAAACAATCACTGAACGATGTACTGAGATTCAATGTTAATTACCAGTTTGTAAACAAGACATACTATATAAGCGACAGTAAATGGTCCAAAAATTATTACACGGTGATAACTAGCAATATCAACATGTTCACCAAGGTAAATTGATTTAATAGTAATTTTTTTGTAACTGTTTCAAGAAGAGCCCATAAAAAGAGCTACAGATTTATCAATATTTTAGTTAAAAGTACTAATGCTGTGCTTTGTAAAGTTACATTATTATGTGGCAATAACAATTTGCTTAAAAGTTTGTCGCAAGTCTACAGTGACTAAAGATAGGTACTAGATTTTCATCCGTGATTTAGAGATTTAAATCAGCGGTTTTTTAATTCCCTAATGCCTTGGAAGGAATAACTCATTGCGCAGATTTTTTGTGGAAGGAGTTCCTTTGCCGTCAAAACTGGTGAAAATCTGGGCAAAACTGATATTTCGGTCAACATTTTTAAGGACAGTATTAAACCGTCCTTCAGGACCACTTTATTATATAACCTAGACGTGAAAATTGAAAAATAATTTGTTTATTTCAGCTGGTAACTTTCCTGTGCGCGGCGGGTCTTGCGTCCGCTAGCAACCTCCTGCATGCGGCGTCACCTGTAGCTTATAGCGCGCCTTTCGCGTATAGCTCTTACGCCGCACCTGCTCTCACCACTTACGCCGCTTCTCCTGTACTCACCAAGACCTACGCCGCTCCCGCCGTCACCACTTACGCCGCCGCCCCCGTCGTGACCAAGTCCTACGCCCCAGCCGCCGTCTCCTACAGCAGCCAATCTAGCTCCAGCTACTCTGCCCCCACTGCGTACGCTAAGACTTACGCCGCTCCCGCCGTCACCACCTACGCCGCCGCCCCCATCGTGACCAAGTCCTACGCCCCGGCCGCCGTCTCCTACAGCAGCCAATCTAGCTCCAGCTATTCTGCCCCCACTGCGTACGCTAAGACTTACGCCGCGCCCGCCGTCACCACCTACGCCGCCGCCCCCATCGTGACCAAGTCCTACGCCCCGGCCGCCGTCTCCTACAGCAGCCAATCTAGCTCCAGCTACTCTGCCCCCACTGCGTACGCTAAGACTTACGCCGCTCCCGCCGTCACCACCTACGCCGCCGCCCCCATCGTGACCAAGTCCTACGCCCCGGCCGCCATCTCCTACAGCAGCCAATCTAGCTCCAGCTACTCTGCCCCCACTGCGTACGCTAAGACTTACGCCGCTCCCGCCGTCACCACCTACGCCGCTGCCCCCATCGTGACCAAGTCCTACGCCCCGGCCGCCGTCTCCTACAGCAGCCAGTCTATCTCTAGGCAGTCTTCTCCTGTGACATACGCCCAGACCTACGCCGCTCCCGCCTACACTACATACGGTGCTGCCCCAGTGTACGCCAAGTCCCTCGCTCCCGCTGTGTCCTATTCCTCCATCTCCTACGGCTCTCCAGTGACCTACGCCGCGGCCGCTCCCATCGTCGCCAAGACCTACGCCGCTCCCGCTGTCGCCACCTACTCCGCTCCCCTGGTGACTAAGACCATATCTCCCGCTGTGTCCTACTCGTCCGTGGCTCACTCCGCGCCCGTCGCGTACGCCGCGAGCCCCGTCGTCACCAAGAGCTACGGCGCTCCCGCCGTCGCCACATACTTGGCTGCGCCCGCCGTCTCTCACCTCACTTACGCCGGACTTGGAGCCAACTACGGCTGGTGAATACTTGTTGATATTTGTTAGTAGTCTGATTTATGCAACCGTGTAAATAAAATGATGTATATAATCTAAGATCTGTCTTTTTTTCCTCTTTATAACGGATGCAAGTAACAACTAGCAGTGAATTCTCTACATTTTATTGAATATTATGATTGCGTTATGAAAACTGTAGGTACTCTTTGACACAACTTGAAAAATCCAACGCGATCTTTAAAGTTTTGAAGATAGATCGCAGGAGGCAGTTTCTTCCTGGTTAAATTTAGCTGTAGCGTGCGTGGACTTAGCGCAAGAGTAATGCGGTACAGAATGCGTATTACTACACATATGTTTCACAAATTGCATTGCATATGAGAGACATAATCATCATTATCATTGTATTTACCTTAATATATATATTTCTTGTGTGCTTGTGCGTGTCACTGAACTCCTCCTAAACGACTGGACCGATCTTGATATTTTTTTTGTGTGTGTTCAAGGGGATTTGAGTCTGGTTTAGATTCACAATTTAGTCCACTGGAAAATGTATTTTTAAATTATAAGTAGTTGTGGATTTTGGAATGTTCCACATTGGAACCGACAGACTGCGCTGCTATCGCAGTGCCAAATCTTATAGGTATTAATAATTTCGTCAAGGAGGACATCGAAACCTTACCTGAATAATAAAACATTAAAAAATAAAGATTTCGAGTCGACAACATATATCCGCAAAATAATCCGAATTTTGCGGATATATGTCGAGTATTTTGTTAAATTCTAATGGTTCTGACAGACAAATCACAGTCGCCATATTGGCCACTCTAGCGAAACGTCACAGATACCGGATAACATTTTGACTACCTACTACCCTTAGACTATATAATATATATTATGTTATAGACGGAGGGATCCCATCACTCAAAGGTATGACATAGGTCACCGTAGTGGGGACCCATTACCCGTCAAAATCTAATAGAACTTCATTTGAAATTTTGATACTTCGTTCATAGACATTTTGATTTATTCGTATAAAGATTGTGACGCATAAACATAGTGACGTTATAACTTTATCGATACTTTTATTTTACAGACTAGCTTCGGCCCACGTATTCGCCGATGTGGGTGACAGTTATTGCAAAAAAAAAGGTAGCCTTTGCACTATTGTGATGTAGAAACTTTACTGTAATATTTCTTTGAAAATTAAGTATACTTGAATACAATTATACACGCTGATTTTTTATTGGTTTAGGAAAAAAAACCTCACGTTGGAAAAAAATATCTGCTATTCATATTCAAAATCAAAATTTACCTACCACGTAAAATAAAAAAGTTATAAAAGTCAATAACTCTAGCAAATACGTAGTAATGCGCGACTCGATCGTCGATCCCAGGTTGGTACCTAAAACAGCTGTTGACGTCGCACGGCGAGGTCAACAGCTGTTTTAGGTACAGTACAGTGCGTGTAACAGTACCTTAACTACCTACACTTAAAACACGTATCAGTCAGCAAAGCACTTCTGCTGGGGCCATACTAACGAGAATTGCCATTAATTATTGCGATAATGTACGTTAACCGTAGGTACAACATTGGCGTTTGGCGTTTTTATCGCAAATGATGGGCATTCACGTTGACTTTTGAAGTGTAGCCACCTACTTTAGCGCGTTAAAAATTATCGCAATAATTATCGCGCTAGCAGACATTGACGTTAGCCGGTAGTGAGGCCCCAGCATAAGAAGTACGGATGGATAGTGATACCTTATTTACGTACTTACAAAACACAAATTAAATACGATGACAACTTCAATAATTTTAAGCACATAATAATGATTAAAATAATAAACACATGTAACTAAATAGCTGTACCTACCTATTCCTTCGTAAGTCGACATAAATAAGCTGTGGGTTCACGCAATCATAATAAACTAGTAAGACGAAAAGAATAACTTATTATTATTTACGTATTAATCGTCGGTACATAATCATTTTCAATAACCAGTAAAAGCCGAATTTAGGTATTTACTTATTTCTGGCGTGTTTAAAACATGTTATCAACGTAAGTATTCACAACAATCAGCAAAGCAAATCATTTACCTTTACAGTCTTCTGCTTACATTACAATCAATTTACACATTTGCACACACATGTTTCTCGCGTTCTCGCGACTCCGTTTCTTCTTTGTACACAAATCTTATAACCTCGATCCACTAATATCCCTATGGAGACCTATGGAGTCAGGTCAGGATGCGGCCTATCAATCCACTAGCGAACACATCAATATTGTAAGGATCCACGATTGTAGTTTAATTACGTAACACGGACACAGAGTGACGGGAGCGTGATATACGACTGTCCCATTGACCTAATTTCTTAAGACTGAAGGTCAACTTGCGCCCGCGCCGCACGGCCGCACCCCGCCGCGCCCCCGCCCCCTGCTGGCGCCCTGCAGCGGAGGGTGGCGACTGGCGCGCGCGCAAGGCGGAGAGCGGGAGGGCGGGAATAACAGTGACTAATGCCAGTGTGTGTGTGACACGATCGCTTGTACTTCGCCAGTGTGCGGCATAGTGATACTACGTGTTCTCGTACTATTAAATTAATTAATTTCTCAAGACTTTTTTAGCTTATATTTCAAATATTATTAGCTGGTTAGGTTCTATTAACAATAAATAATAAGATGGCTTTCGCTCCAAAACCAATAAAAAATCAGCGTGTATATCTCAAGAAAAGTGTTTTCATCGATCATCACACACTTTCGGCTATCGCACACAGGCTATCGCTGCCTTCACGTACAACCTTAACTGTAACTTTAAAATTATGTAATACACATTTTGATGGTGAGACTCCTCCTCTGTCTTTTACTTTTATTAAAATAATTACATAAACCTGCAGTACTGCAGGTTTGTGTAATAATTTTTATTAATATTCTATTCTCTTATTTCTATTATTCTCTTCGGTGAAACCAAAGGTTTTGTCTTCATAATTATGGACGAAGTTATCATGACAAACAACTACCGATAGTATATACTGAGGGACGGTGCGATTGACATATGGCGGGCATGTCACCAGCACGGGGAATCTCTCATACATATCGCTGGTTTGCGAGAATAGCGACGGAACTAAAAATGATTGATTTTAGAGAATGGCATTTTTTAATTTCATTGTAAATATTTTAGTGCATACCGCAAAATATAAATGATTTATTGAGAGATTGATTTTACTGATTAAAGGAAAATTTATCGTAGTATCAAATAACATAAAAACATTTTAGAACTTTTATTAAAATTATTTAAAAATCGTCATACAAAGGAGGTTTTTAGACATCAGTCTTTATTCATGAGACTTCAAATTATAAAAATCTACTTTTGTCATTTATTTAGCTTAGCCTCTTAAAATAAAAATTAAAACTTACAACAATGTTTAAGACTTTTGTACTTTATAAGTACACAAGTTTTAAACACTGTATTATTATGTGTATTATTTTTGCCTACATATATGTTTTATCATATATGTTTTTGTGACGGCCGGTGTCATGCCAAGCTGTCATCACTACCGTTGCCAACTAGGACCAAGCATCAAATGGACTCGACATTTGCGTACACCCGTAAAGGACGGACATAGAGTACATCCTGAGTTGGTGTTACCAGATGTTGTAAATGTTTACCCTACAATTCTACGAAGTACATATTAACTTTTAAGTAACATTGTATCAAACCTGAATTATAATAATAATATTCTACCACATTCACACAACACCATCTAGTCCCAAACTAAGCAGAGCTTGTACTGTGGGTACTAGATAATGGATAAACATACTTATATGCTTTTTTTTTGTAAATACACACATATTATACATTAAAACACCCAGACCAAGACAAACATCCATGTTCATGCACACAAATGTTTGACTTGTGTGGGAATCGAACCCGCGACCTTCGGCGTAGCAGTCGTTTACACTCCCGCTGCGCCAACCGGTCGTTGCGGAATTGAATACCTAACCAGACATCTGAGACCGCGTTCTCCTATAATTTTTAATCAATTTGGTATTTCGATGAATTTATGAGCTAACTCGAGAAGTTCCATCAATGTCCGTTTAGGTATTTTTGCAACGAATAGTAACAAACATCTATATACTTAATATAATTTACAGCCCAATAAAAAAATAAAAATATACCTAACCATACAATGAGGTTTAAATCCATCCATAAGGTGTGCGATAAGTATTTTTATACTTAATATTATTATGTACCTATAACAAAAGTGTCGAATATGTGGGACTGGCTTCACTCGCAAAATAAACACGAGGCTCAGAGTTATATATCTTTTATTATATTATTTGACACTCAACTTTACTGTCCTTTGAACAAAATTAATTTTGTATTCAAATTTCTTATTTTCTCTTCTTTATCATTCGAGAATGATTCCAAATAAGTACCTATTGCGAGGAGTTTTCCTAAAACACTTTTCTTCAAAGTGTTTAGAGCATACTCTTGCATATTTATTCGGATCCCAGTTTTCTCCTCCTGTTGCACGTATCTACAATTATTTTTGGATCGTGCAGTCCTTTGGGAATCTATAAACAAATAATTTCATTACTACAAAGAATCGGAAAACAAATTAAATAATTAATCTTAGGTTCATATGAAACTAAGTAACGGCAAATTACCCAAAATTTGGGTAATTTGCCAAACGCTTCAGTGGTATCCCTAAAAAACATTTAACGCTGTAAAATTAAAAAGTACCGATGACTTTTGGCTAGCTCAACATTCAACGACCTATTGAATTCGATTGTGTAATACTAAAATCGCGGTGATAATAAAATAGCATTTTTTGGTTTATTGATATAATTTAGAAATTATTTCCTTATATAATGATACGCTATTTGTATCATTCTATCAATATTTTCATGTATAAATAGATATTATAACTAAAATATCGTACTTACGAGAAAATGGTTATGTTCTCACATTTCCGCGCACTATGGCTTTTACAGCCTAAAATGTAACAAATCACCATAATAAATCTGAACCAATGATATTTTCACCAAGCATTCACAATTAATAACAATAATAACACAATTTTTCGCGGAAATTATCGAGAGCTCAAACGTTTGTTGGTCACAATATTCAGTTGTAAAAATGTATGAAACTGACATAGGCTTGCGAGATGTCACGTGGTCAACGAAGACGAAATTCCTTATGTTGCCATGGCAACCAAACGTTAGCGAAAGTAGAAAACTAAGCGAATGCCATTTGGCTAGGCCCTCTGACGTCTATACTACAAACTAGCCGGTCATCAAACACAATAATTTATTAGCAAAGAGGTTTGAAGACTATTTTATTATTTGGAAATGAGTTTTTAGTTCGATGACGTATACACTCACTATACGTCAAGTGTTCGCCAAATTCTCCAGTCATTGACAACAAGGCGATGGTCGTGCGGATAACACGTTCCGTTCACGTTCTGAAGGCGTGGGTTCAAATCCTAGTCATAAGGGCGGTTTCAGATTAGCGTATTTTTCTGCGCGTATACGGTCATTTTTGCATACGCGCTTACACGCGCGCTATATTACGCGCTTCAAAAAACCAGACTCACGTAAACGGGCGTGTTTGCTCGAAACGGTAGTGACGTCTTGTCAGTGTCAACATGGATTCTGACGGTTGGTAGCTATACGAGCTTAGAAGCGCGTCAACGCTCGTACGAGTTGCGCGTGTGCCAAAAGGCGCGCTTATACGCGCCTACACGCGCTTTCAAAAACGAGCTTATACGCGCGTATAAAACGCTAATCTGAAACCGCTCCAACATTTATGTGGATTGTGGTTTTTATGACATTTGGAAAATGTTTATGAATATTTGGCAAATATTTAAAAAAGAAAAAAATATTTAAATATTTCGAGTAAAAATTAGAACATTCTAGAAACTTCAGGAAGAAATGGAAAGGTTAAAAAGAGACAGGAGATGATAAAACAAATTTAAATATTTCGAATAAAGATTATAAAATTCTAGAAACTTCAAGAAGGAATGGAAAGGTTAAAAAGAAACAGGAGATGGAAAAACAATTGAATAACGAAAAGACAATCGAAATTAGTAGATCTAGAACATTCCTAGGGGTATATAAGGCGGTGTTGACGTGCTAAGCGCCAGTTTAAGTTGAAAAGTGGTAAAGTGAAGAAGAAAAGGAAGAAGTAAAAGGAAGAAAGAAGAAGTAGTAAAATAAAGTGAAGTGAAAGTATAGTACAGTAAAGTGCAGTAAAGTGCAGTGAAGTGCAGTGAAAAGTGCAGTGCAAAAGACGCTAGTGTTGGTGCTGTCCGCGTCGAAATTAAACGGCGCGTCGTGTGTGAAGTCGAATAAAGTGTCATCAGTGCTACTCGGTGTTTCCTTCCAATCCCGTTATCCCGTCCGTAACAATTGGTGTCAGAAGTGGGATTGGAAGGATTAAAGTTGCCAGTCATGCCAAGAGACACGACACGAGCAAGGGCTGCTGCCCAAGAGCAAGGCGACTCCAACCCGGAGCTTGCGACCGAAAGAGTTTCCATTCCTTCGCAAGAAAGTGGCCCCGAAGGAAGGGTACCTATGTCCGGAAGCGCATCTAGCCAGCTATCCCTCGCAGACCTCGCAGCAATATTCCAACAGTCGCTCCAGCAAAACACTTAGCAACTCGAATCCAAACTCCAGCAAAACTCTCAGCAACTCGAATCCAAGCTCCAGCAAAACTCTCAGCAACTTAAATGCGATCTTCAAACACAACTTTAGGAAAACTCGCAGCAGCTTGAATATCGACTCGAGCAAAACTCGCAGCAGCTTGGCGAGATAATGGAGAGCCAGGTTGAGATTCGCCATTATATATCGGAGAACGCCCGTAAGATCGCCGAGATGGAGATGTGTATAGGTGAAGTACAATCGCGCGTGGCTACTATAGAGGAAGAGGTGCAGTCCCGCATGGCGTCAGTATCAGAAGAGATACACACCCGCATAGCTACCGTAGAGGTGGAGTGCAGGAGGATTAAGACCAACGTCCCTTCAGTCGCAGTCGCCTCATCAGGTGCTGGTAATTTTAAAGTGCCTTCTTTCGATGGCACCTCATGCTGGGAGGCGTACAGGATGCAGTTTGAAGCCGCTTCTTCTAGTAACAGTTGGAACAGAGAGCAGGCCAAGAACACTCGCTCTGGCGTTACGCGATGGTGCACTATCAGTGCTACAGTCTGTGGGGAAAGACGCCACATATGAACAGCTCATCGAGGCTCTAGAGTCCAGGTATGGAGACGCGCATTTGGAATTTGTATTCCGTGCTCAGTTGCGTAACCGCTGTCAGCGCCCTAATGAGTCATTGCAGCAGTGGTCTATAGAAGTAGAGAAAATGGTAGGAAAAGCTTACCAGTCTGCACCCCCGGCACAAGTCCAAAGTATGCGTCTCCAGGCGTTCATTGATGGCATTTATGACGATGAGGTCAGGTCTGCCGTTCGTCTGAAGCACCATGATAACGTTAAAGACGCTTTAGCGCATGCCCTAGAAGTGGAGGCTGTCCGTCGAGACAATAAGGGTGGACGAGTCCGAGTTGTGGCCGCAGAAATGCAGCGAACAGACCGTAGATTTGTCCCAAAATGTTATAGCTGCAGGGAACCAGGACATTTCAGCAATAGCTGTCCGAAACGTAAACGTAAGACTGACGCTACTGTTCAAACGTCAGAACACGAGCAGGAAAACTAATTTCAGCCAGGGCTGCGGGGCAAGCGCTGGCCGGTAGACGAAAAGCCCCTAAAATTTGTATCCGACAAAGCACGGATGGGAACAGCTTAACCATTGATGGCGCGGCCAATGGCGTTACCTGTTTGCTGACCTTGCACACCGGTGCGTCACGAACTGTTATAGGGACTCATCTGATAAGGAAGAATGGGAAGATTCTAAAACAGTCAATTCGACCTCGACTGACAACGGCTACCGGCCAGCACATTCCAGTCAGGGGAGAGCAAATGGTGGCTTTCAAAGTAGGTGACAAATTATATTGGCAAAAAGCACTGATTGCAGACATCGTCGACGACTGCATTGTTGGGCTAGACTTCTTCAGAGATCATCAATGTAGATTGGATATTAAGTGTGGTATATTAAAGTGTGGAGACGTGGAGATTCCAATGAGTGGTGGAGGCGCGGGAAAGGTTTTGTGCCTCAAAGAGAGCAAGCTCGCACCTAGGTCACAGACCTTTGTTCCTGTCACATTAACTGCCACTTCGAGTCAGAGACGTTGCATAATGATAGAAGACAATGGAGATCACGATCCATAGTTGCCGGCGTGTGTAGTTGTTGCTTCTTCACAAATGGCAGTTATACCTGTCCTAAATTTAAGTGATGAAGAAAAAGTTTTGAAGAAGGGTTCTGAGATAGAAGAGTCCGTGGAAGTCGCTGGGTTACGAAACTGCCAGGAAACCAAGAGTTTAGCTGAGACTAACGTTAACGTGGATAGTGTTTTGATAGGTTGCAAAGACGATCTAACAGAAATCGAAACAGAAAAAGCAAAGAGATTGCTGACACAATACGTCGACATTTTCTCAAAGGACGACGGTGACATCGGAAAGACAGGAGTAGTAAAACACACCATCAATACGGGGAATGAACAACCGATCCGTCAACGCCCGCGACGTGTACCTTTTGCCAGAGAGAAGGAGGTAGAGGATATGATTGAAGATATGAGGAAAAACGGGGTTATTGAGCTATCGACTAGCCCGTGGTGTTCATCTGTGGTATTGGTAAAGAAAAAAGATGGATCAACTAGATTCTGTATTGACTACCGAAGATTGAATGATGTAACCAAGAAAGACAGTTATCCTTTGCCTAGAATAGACGACACGTTAGACACGTTATGCGGAATGAAGTGGTTCACGACAATAGACCTAAAAAGTGGTTACTGGCAAGTGGAAATGGACCCAAAAGACAAGGAGAAGACAGCTTTTTCAATAGGCAGAGGGTTATGGCATTTTAATGTTATGCCTTTCGGATTGTGCAACGCACCACCTACTTTTGAAAGGTTAATGGAACACATCCTTGCCGGCTTTTTAGGGGAAGCTTGTCTGGTGTATCTCGATGACATAATTGTAATGGGACGAGACTTCGATGATCATCTCACGAAGCTAGAAAGTGTACTCAATAGATTGAGAAATGCAAATCTTAAAAAAATTTCATGTTTTAAGCGACAAGTTAACTACATGGGTCATGTCGTCTCTGAAAAAGGCATCGAGAAGGACCCTGCCAAGATTTCGGCGGTTAAAGATTGGCCCATGCCTAAGGACAAGACGCAGGTGCGCTCATTTATGGGGCTTTGCTCTTATTACAGACGTTTTGTGAAGAATTTCTGGAGCATCGCAAAACTCTTAAATGAGCTGACGGAGCAAAAGTGACCATTTAATTGGGATGAAAAATGTCAAACTGCTTTCGAGGAGTTGAAGACGCGTTTATGTGAAGCGCCAATTCTTGCATATCCCGACGTCAATGGGGAATTTGTTGTTGACACAGACGCAAGCAATGTGGGTATTGGTGGAACTCTTTCCCAGAGACAAGGAGACCAGGAGGCTGTTATTGCCTACTTTAGCAAATCTCTATCTAAACCTGAAAGGAACTACTGTACCACACGAAAGGAGCTTCTAGTGGTAGTGAAAACTCTTCAGCGTTTTAAAACGTACCTGATCGGAAGAAAATTCCAAATCCGGACGGACCACGCAGCGCTTAAGTGGCTTTTGCAGTTGAAAAATTGTGAGGGTCAGGTAGCTCGATGGATTGAACAACTTCAAGAGTACGATTTCGAAGTTGAGCATCGTAGCGGAAAATCTCACGGTAATGCTGATGCCTTATCAAGACGTCCTTGTGATAAGAGCTGCAAGTATTGCGTGCGACAAGAAGGAAAAGAGGAAGCTGCCGTCAAGGTAATCAGAACCGATACCATCGACGGGCAATGGAATAGGGAGTTCATTATTAAATCCCAGGAAGAAGACAAAGATTTGAAACCGATACTGGAGCGTCTAAAGAATAACTCCCTTCGGCCAGAATGGAGTGAGCTGGCTGATACTAGTACCGTGACGAAAAGTTATTGGGCGCTATGGAACAGCCTAATAGTACAAGATGGACTACTTTGTCGAAAATGGGGAAGTGCTTCTGGAAGAGACAGTTATCTTCAAACAATAGTGCCAAAATCAATGATTCCTGAAGTTTTGCGAGTTTGTCATGATGGCCCATGCGGCCCACCTGGCGGACATCTTGGAGTGCGAAGAACCTTACTGAAGATTCGTCAACGTTTTTATTGGCAGCACTGCAGGGAAGACGTTGAAGACTGGTGCAGGAAATGCGTTAAATGTTCTTCAGTTAAAGGGCCTCAAACTCGGAGCCGCGGAGCACTAAAACTATACACTGTGGGAGCTCCTTGGGAACGGATTGCTGTGGATGTAGCTAGACCATTTCCTTTGACAGAAAGTGGTAATCGCTACATTCTGGTGGTGATGGATTATTTCACGAGGTGGCCAGAAGCTTTTGCAGTCCCTAATCAGGAAGCAATTACAGTCGCGACAAAATTAGTAAATGAAGTATCTTGTCGATTTGGTTTACCGTTAGAAATCCACAGCGACCAAGGGAGAAACTTTGAATCGCAACTCTTTCAAGAAATCTGCAAGATGATGGGGATCCACAAAACCAGGATAACTCCTTATCACCCTCAATCAGATGGAATGGTGGAAAGATTTAACCAGACATTGGAGCGGCATCTTGCTAAAGTGGTCGATTGTCATCAGAGAAGTTGGGACGAATATATCCCACTATTTCTTCTGGCTTACAGAGCCGCTGTACATGAAAGTACGGCAACAACCCTGGCATGAACAAATTTAGGAAGGGAGCTACGAATTCCAGTAGACCTTCTTGCTGGATGTCCTCCGGGGACGCCTAGCTGTGTTACCGATTATGCATGTGAATTAAGAAGAAAGCTCGAAGAAATTCATGAACACGTTAGACAAGAGAATTTACAAGCGGGAGAAAGAATTAAAACTCGATATGACAGACGCGCAAATGCAAGAGAATTCGAAGAGGGAACTTTGGTGTGGCTTCATAATCCGGTCCGATGTAAGGGAAAATCTCCCAAATTACAGCCAAGCTGGGAAGGACATATACATATATACTGTCATAAAGAAAATTAACGACGTAACCTACAGAATTCGGAAGACACCTAGAAGTCCACTGAAGATTGTTCATGTGGATAGGATAGCGGTATATCATGGATCCAACAATGCTCGGGACGAGCATGTCTTAGAGAGGGGGTAGTGTGACGGCCGGTGTCATGCCAAGCTGTCATCACTACCGTTGCCAAGGACTACACTGACGTCTACACGACAAACTAGCCGGTCGTCAAACACAATAATTAGCAAAGACGTTTGAAGACTATTTTATTATTTGGAAATGAGTTTTTAGTTCGATGACGTATACACTCTGTCAAGTGTTCGCCAAATTCACCAGTCATTGACAACAAGGCGATGGCCGTGCGGATAACACGTTCCGTTCACGTTCTGAAGGCGTGGGTTCAAATCCCAGTCATAACAGTGACGTGGATTATGGTTTTTATGAAATTTGGAAAATGTTTATGAATATTTGGCAAATATTTAAAAAAGAAAAAAATTATTTAAATATTTCGAGTAAAAATTAGAAAATTCTAGAAACTTCATGAAGGAATGGAAAGGTTAAAAAGAGACAGGAGATGATACAACAAATTTAAATATTTCGAATAAAGATTATAAAATTCTAGAAACTTCAAGAAGGAATGGAAAGGTTAAATAAAAAGAGACAGGAGATGGAAAAACAATTGAATAACGAAAAGACAATCGAAATTAGTAGATCTAGAACATTCCTAGGGGTATATAAGGCGGTGTTGACGTGCTAAGCGCCAGTTTAAGTTGAAAAGTGGTAAAGTGAAGAAGAAAAGGAAGAAGTAAAAGGAAGAAAGAAGAAGTAGTAAAATAAAGTGAAGTGAAAGTATAGTGCAGTAAAGTGCAGTGCAAAAGACGCTAGTGTTGGTGCTGTCCACGTCGAAATTAAACGGCACGTCGTGTGTGAAGTCGAATAAAGTGTCATCAGTGCTACTCGGTGTTTCCTTCCAATCCCGTTATCCCGTCTGTAACAATATTCTTTCCCTGCATTTCGTAGTCGTTTTGCTACATTCGATTTCCAAAGTTCTGGCTGGATATTCTTCTTACGTGTAATATTTTGGTTTGATTTACGTGAAATATTTTCTTCTTCATTTTCTTCTCCTGTTTCATCCGAATCTGACGATAAATCATTATTTTCAATGTGTTTGTTAGGATCTGCGATGCTATCATCCGATAAAAAATCTCTTTCTTCCTTTCCTTCTTCACTTTCAGCACTCATATTGGTTAATTCAATAGCTTTTGGTTCACTTTCTATTTGTAAATTACTTTCTTCTGCAGCCTCATCTTTTATATTATAATTTACTGACTCTATACTTACCTTACCGGACGATATGGATTGTTTTTGTCTTTGTCGCAAAATCAATTTATTTTCTTCTGAATTATTACCTGAAATTCAATAAACATTTATTTATTTACAGAATAAATACCAAAAGCAACATGACGTTGTATTATTTCTTATGATAAGATTATCTAATGTATTATTGTTTATGTTGACTTTTTTTTATTCCATGAGTTACTATTGAGTATACCCGCATGCCACCCATTCTTCTTGTTCAACTATTTTTCCATTCACGGTTGTCTGGAAGAAATCACAACTTGTGATAAGACCGCTATTGTTCACTAGTTCTAAGAATGTTTCTGTATACTGTTATTCCATTTCTTTTTGGTGTACAATAAAGTATATTCATTCATTAATCACGGGTTTCTTCCAGATGAACAAGCCTTTATGTAAAAGAAACACTCACATTTTTGTAATTCCCGGGAATCGAACTCAGGAGGTTACGATCAGCCACTAGCGTGAGTGTAAACTATTTGCAACAGGACGAACTACACATCGAAATAAAAATAATATTGTAAATTTTTTCGACTGGTTGAATTCAAATATTTTATTTTGTTTACCTGATGTTTTATTATAATTTATATAATTTTCGATATTTTCATCGCAATTTGTTGCATTTAACGGCAAACAGCGATTATGTTTATTGGAACCTAAAATATTTTAAATACTTACATAGTTAAATAGTTGAAAGAATAAGTAAAATTGAGACAAACTGCAAATAAACGAATATTGTTGTTCACTATTCGTTAAATCATGTTGATCCTCATTTCCTTTAATTTTTCTGGCCGCTTCTTTCAACTTTCCCAAGAAGAACATTCTTTCTGCCATCTTGAATAACTCTGATTAAGATAATTATCTAAAACAAATAATTTAACGTAAATAATTAATTATCAATGAATACCATGTAAAAAATTAACTCAATATTTCTATACCAAAATTCCTTGAACACAGACGCATTTTGTCATAAAAAACAAAACCATGCCAATTTTTTTTAAAAATAACGACGTTTCTTATTTACGACAAAATAAAATCTGTTTATTTTTCGTGAATATAGACTCAAGTTACATAAAGTCGTAAGCAATCACCCATATTTATTCAAGAATACAGGCGTAAATAGAAATAAGACATAAAAAGATACTTACTTATATCAGGAACAACGACAGATCACTAAATATGTCACTATTCTTGAGAAAAAAAAAACAATTGTTGCAACTCAATAGGGTATTTGACTAAAAAAATCGAATTAGTCCGTCAGTTAGATTATCGAAAAATATTGGATACGTATTTTTTGTTTTATCAAATCAGTAAAAAATTACGAAGATAAAACGCATCAAAGATGGAGAAACGTCTAAGAGTGGGGGCTTGTAACGTCACTTGCCAGTAAAAAGTGTACTGGCAAGTGACGTCACACGAGTTTTCAGCGAAGTTTGTAGTCTTCATTTTTTGTTTACGTGACTAAAGAAAATATACGTGTCCAATATTTTTCGATAATCTAACTGACGGACTAATTAGATTTTTTTAGTCAAATACCCTATTGTAAATACGTCGGTATTTTCGAGAATCGACCGTGCGTTCACTCTGTTATCATTGGCTCAACTGAGATGAGCCTTTATTTGTGATTACGCTTCGAGTGTTTTGTCTCAAATGAATAATGACGCTGTCGCTTTCTAACGAAAGCAGGCGCTAAATCGGCGTTGCGTCGCTGTTCACGATAAAATATCAAAGATATATGGTTGTTTGGCATACAGAATTCAATTTAACAAAATTTTGAATTACGTCGATATTCTTGCAAACCAGCGATATAGTATCCGGTTGTTAGAGTTTTGCCAATGGCCAGTATTTGCACAGACGCAATCAAGTGGCCAAGATAATCCATCAGCAACTAGTCCTTAAATATAATCTCATTGGTTCACCGTACTACAGATACAGATTGTGCCCGACCCAGTTCTCGAAAAAATGGTCGTACGTTGTCCTGGTATAGGTCTATCATTACAGACAGTTTTTTTATTGTAGCCAATAAGCGTAATATTGTAGTGATCGACCGAGCAGAGCGACTCGCATTGATAGACGTTATTACCATATCGCATGACGGCAATCTCGTAAAAGCAGAAAAAGAGTTCAAATATTTGGGCCCAGCTCGTGAGATTGTCGATATGTGGGATGTGAACTCGGCGATCATTGTGCCGATAGTTGTGTCAGTAAATGGACTAATCGCCAAGAGCCTTTACCAACATCCAAATATGCTCGCACTAGGCAGCAGAAAAACTAATATTTTTAACAACAACACTTTTTGAGTTCGGTGCCAGTTAGAAGTACGCACACAATTTTATTTTCTTTCTTACTCACCAACACCATGCGGGCTCCTGGTTTAATTCCTTTAAATTATTTGATTTCTCACTTATTTTAGACCTAGGCGTATCTTTAAGGGCGTAATTAATTTGACCTGTATATATGATATGATTTTGTAAAGATTTGAGTTTTTTTTCTAACTATACGCCAATGACACTGTCAGTGACTTTTTCTATTACCTTAAATAAATGTGATTCATTATGTGTGAAATATTTTATTTAAAATTGACCCTGAAGTTAAATTTTATTTCTAATCTATTAGTTAACTCACTTATTACTGCAGCCTGCTCTCGATTGGTGATTTAATATAATTATGTAACTGAGCATACTGGGTTTGTGCCTCCCTTCAATTTGAGAATGCCTCATTTAGTTTGGAAGATTTTAGACAAACACTTGACGATCGTGATAATTTTCTAAATAATCTAAATATATAAAATCCTTGCGTTACTGACTGACTGACAGACACGCTACAGCCAAAACTATTGGCCGCAGGAAGCTGAAATTTGGCATGTATGTTCCTTGGGGATCGTAGGTGTGCACTAAGAAGGGATTTCCCAAAATACTCACGGGATCGGTCAAAAAGGATAAATTTAAAAAATTGTGCAGGCGTAGCTGCTGGCGTCCTCTAGTACAAAAGTTAATAAAAAAAATTAAATTAAGTTTTCAATTAATTATAGTTATTGATTTTGCCTTGCGATTTTACTTTAGTGATTTTAACAAAAGCGAGATTTAAATCAGCGTAAGATTTGTCGAGCTGTTATAAAGCTCTATAATTTTGACTTTAGATGGTCTAAGTATTTTGATCTAAATTAAATTAATAACCATGTACTTTAATCAGATTTGTGATATATATAGCTCTCTGAAACGTTGTTAAGAGATTCAACCTCTTTGGGGTTTTTGATATGTACATACATCAAGCTAAAAATTTCGTGATTTAATCAAAATAGTTTTAACTTTACGTGTTCTTTGTTAGTATTGTCAATGAATACAAATTTTACATAATAGAAGCGTATTTCTTAAGGATGTCGTGTGCCGATTAAAGTTGGCGTATTGACGGTTGTCAGCACAGAACACCATATACCCTGGTTGTCAGTGTAGTACCGTACTACATTAACAACCGTCAATACGCCAACTTTAATCGGCACACGACATCTTTAAGAAATACGCTTCTTATGTAAATCTGTACTCATTGGTATTGTTTTAATGTTCGATAAGTTCTCAATTGACACTAGAATTTCATATTCCGAAAGGGAAGTGTCCCATTATTAGTAAACTGCGAATTCAAAAGTAAGTGTTGTACTTACTACGTCTCCAAAAGAGTGTGCCCCAAAGGAGTTATAATTTAGGAAAATATGGACTCATAGGCTTACCAACTCGCTGCTGAACTGGCAGGCAACGAGGAAGAGTAATCACTGACTACCAATATCATATGTTACCAAAGATTACCAAAGAGACAACTTTATACTGCACTGTTAGTGTTACCTTTATATTAAGCAAACTGCAATGAGTGTTAAGGTGCTGATCGACTTGAGCATTCACTTGTAACAGAAAATATCTCAACAGTTCTCAAATTTGTCAAATTGAACAAAGAACAGACCCAAACATCGATACGAATTTTTTCATGATCTTTTTAGCGAAGACTGCGAAAAAAGCTCGAAGCAAATTGACTGTCCCTCCGCTAGATTGCTCGCCAGAACGCTCGATAGAATACGCGCTCAAAGTCTCAAACGCTTATGTTTCGATAATGTGCTATTCATCGCTTATTACAAGTGAATGCTCAAGTTGATTAGCAACTTTAGGTTCTATGTAAGCAACGCACAATGCTTTGTCTGATCCAAAAATACTGTTTCAAGTCTGATCGCTTTTTATGTGCATAGATCAAAGGTTTGTTAAGCACGAAGTACTTATTCCTACTGCAGAAGTTGACATAATAGACGTTTATCATAATCACTATAAAAAATCAAACGCAGATACCACTGATATCTATATGTGAGGTTTTTACTCACAATATTCAAAGCGAAATTATGATAATCATGTACAAGTACAATTCCTAAACAAATTTCAAATCTAGATTTATATCAACCCTGAGGAGTACTCACAACTCATACACAAGTGACTTGTATAAGTCACGGCTCCAACGCTTCACAACATTGTTAAGCCCGTCGAGAACGCGACGGCTGTATGTAGGTTAGTATCAAACTTAATAAACTTCCGCTGCCTACAAATGTCTTACTAACGTACTGTTAAATGTTAGTTACAAGACGAGTTTCAACACTGCTAGATATGAATAATTATGAATAATAAATGGTACAATGACATATAAACAGACGGAACTTGGAACTGCTTTACATAGTTATTCTACGACGACCTATTAGTTAGTAGTCACTTGGTTAAATAGTGTTTTTGAGCAAGGTGTTACTTACTAAAAATCTAAAATTAATACAAGTGAGTATAAAAATAATCTCAAACATATTAAGTTAAACATTATGATTTGTTTTGAGACATTAAGATGGCTCTACATTATAATTTGATCATTTTAGCCTGTACTGATGTACAAACTAATTTTAGGCATAGTAAAATATGACGTGATCGTCATATTTTACTGCTGTATGATGTTGTCATTATTTACAATATATTTTATAGGGCTACGTTTTATGCGTAAATCTGTATATACAATTCTTGCGTCACTGACTGATTGACAGACAAGCTACTGCCAAAAGTATTGAAGCTCAAGTCTGACATGTTTGTTTCTTGTGGACCGTCGGGGTGTATTCAGAGGAAAAGATTAAATGAAAAAAATTTACTGGCATAGCTGCGGGCATCCTTGTATCTAATAAAGCACAAGACCAAAATATTTTCAAAATTATTTATTCACTGTCGAACATAGATTAAATTATTTTATGACTAGTAATAAATATCAGCAGTCAAATGTTCACCAGCCGTAGTTAGCTCCGAGACCGGAGTATGTGACGTGAGAGACGGCGGGCGCAGCAGAGTATGTGACGTGGGAGTTGAGCACGGGGGCGGCGGCGTATGTGGCGACGGCGGGAGCGGCGTAGGTCTTGGTGACAACGGGGCTCGCGGCGTACGCGACAGGCGCGGAGTGAGCCACGGACGAGTAGGACACAGCGGGAGAGATGCTCTTAGTCACCAGGGGAGCGGAGTAGGTGGCGACAGCGGGAGCGGCGTAGGTCTTGGCGACGATGGGAGCGGCCGCGGCGTAGGTCACGGGAGAGCCGTGGGAGATGGAGGAATAAGACACAGCGGGAGCGAGGGACTTGGCGTACACTGGGGCAGCACCGTATGTGGTGTAGGCGGGAGCGGCGTAGGTCTGGGCGTACGCCACGGGAGAAGACTGCCTAGTGATAGACTGGCTGCTGTAGGAGACAGCGGCCGGGGCGTAGGACTTGGTTACGACGGGGGCGGCGGCGTAGGTGGTGACGGCGGGAGCGGCGTATGAGGTGTAAGCGGGCGCGGCGTAGGTCTTGGCGACGACGGGGCCGGCGGCGTAGGTGGCGACGGGAGCGTGCGAGGAGAACGACACGGAGGAGACGGCCGGCGCAGAGCTGTACGCGACAGGCGCGCTATAAGCTACAGGCGCAGCTGCGTGCAGGAGGTTGCCCGCGGACGCGATGCCCGCCGCGCACAGGAAGATTACGACCTGAAATAATGATACAACAATTTTATAAAGTCACTTTTTTAAAGCACTCTATTGTCAAACACGTTATCACCAATGATTAGGAGCTTTAGCTTTAGACTTTATTTATACACATCACAAAACAAAAATAAAGATAAAAACAAAATATTAAATTCACTGTGTACCTTGGTGTACATGTTGATACTGCGAATGATTATCGTGTAATATTTTTTGGAGCACTTACATCTGCTTATATATCGGGCCTGCAAACTGGTATTAGCATTGAATCTCAATACAACATCGCCTAGAGGTGTTTTGTTCGAAAACCGGTCAAGTGCAAATGTGAGTCACACGTCGGGTAAAATAACAGTAGTAGTTGTAGAACGTGACATGGTTTACGTTCTAATTAAAGTGTACTGAATCTCTTACATATGTGTTTCGTAACACGAATGGAAGATATCTTAGGCTTGTATGTAAATGCTGTGGGAATGTTTCAGGTTCAATCAGCAATTTTGTATTTGAAAGCATGCCGCATTTAAGTTTCTGTAATGTGCAGGGCTTGAAAACATTGACATTAGGAGTTTGAGCCGTCAAATTAATGATGATGACAAATAAATATACAGAAATCTCTTTTAAAATTAATATGTCTTAACTTTTTGTGTAGTTCTGGAAGTAATTGATGGCATAGCAAATACGAATTATCTAATATGATTACTTTAAATATAAATATCGAGCCCTGTAAAAGCTAACGTGTTGTTTTAATAACGATTATTGATTTGAATTGTTATCAGTAAACTGATTATAATTTACAACCATATATATTATGAAGTTGTTACAATAAAAACGAAAAATGCTGCTTAATTTATACCAAGTTACATGTCCCCGATTCTTCATTAGTGCCTTGGCAAGTAGAGCATTTTCTCAATTAGCTACTTAACATTTTTAATTTATTTTTTTAAACATACATATGTACGTACCTAATTAAAGTTCTGCCACGCACGCAACATTTGTCAAGTCATTTGATATGTCACTAAACATGTTGCATATGCCTACGAGAGCAGCTGAACTCCGCCTCTCCATTGCAGATTGACTCGACTTACCTCATAAGCTCCGGGAGTACGGAGCTTATGAGCTTATGATACAGTTTTACTCGATCGAGTCAGACTGAAAGGCTCGCTTATAGTAAAATTACAGTGTAATTGATGTCATCGAAGTGTGAGTTTTGCAGTCCACACGTTGATTTTTACTTGTTTTCGAGTAAAATTATCGAGTATAACTGTGCGTCAGTACTGAGCATTAGTCACTTTACCAGCTTTCAAGGCGTCCTACGGAAGACGTCCTAAGGAAAGAAAATCATAACATATCCATAATTTAATAATATTATCGGCGAAGGAAAACATCGTAAGGAAACTTGCGTGTCTGAGAGTTCTCCATAATGTTCTCGAAAGACATGTGAAGTCTGCCAACCCGCACTTGGCCAGCGTGGTGGACTATGGCCTTACCCTTCTCATAGTGAGAAGAGGCCCGTGCCCAGCAGTGGGACAGTATAAAGGGATGATGATGATAATCCAGGGACACCCGCAGATTTCAGTTGAATTAAACCGTTTCTGCCTAATCCCGTGGGCACTTCAGGAATTCCCTACATAGTGCATCCCTACGGTCTTCAAGGAATATACCTACATTCCAAATTTCAGCTTCTTGCGTCCAATAGTTTTTGCTGTTCGTTATCTATCAGTCAGTCAGTAACGCACGAATTTTATACATATACTAAAGGACGTCAGCAGCTACGCCTGCATTTTTTTTTATTTATCCGTATTGTTCGATCCCGTGGGAATTTCGGGAAATCCCTTCTTAGTGCACCCTACGGTCCCCAAGGAACATACATGCCAAATTTCAGCTTCCTGCGCCCAATAGTTTCGGCTGTAGCGTGTCTGTCAGTCAGTTAGTAACGCAAGGATTTTATATATTAAGACTAGCTGACCCGGTAAACGTTGTTTTGCAATTTTTTTTTTTTTTTTTTGAAAAATAGATGTTGGCCGATTCTCATAGATACCGGATAAGCACAAAAAATTTCATCAAAATCGGTCAAGCCGTTTCGGAGGAGTATGGGAACGAAAACTGTGACACGAGAATTTTATATATTAGATATCTAGGGTAGATAAGATCACTAACTTATTGTAAGTGAGGATGTGGTAAATAATAGAGGCAGATAACTGTTCTAGAGATGTGATAACATTACTAATATGGCTATAATGAATAGGAGTTAGTGCTAAAAGGGTGAAAATAAAGGGTTGTTTGTATTTTTAATGCTACATCATAAAGAAATGGATATAAAAATATTGCCGGAAAAATAAAAAAAACATTTTTGGGTTGGATGACTTATGACTTTCTGGAAAATTAAATATTCGATCTATCCAATTTTTTTAGATTTTAGATTCATTTTTGACATAAGGTCCATACAAAATACGTCAAACATGTTTCTCGAATCTCCGAATCCATGGATAGATTGAATATTGAAACTGGACTTTTACGTTTTGAAAAATAGGTTCCGACCGTTCTCAGACCCACCAAATATAGGTACATATTAAATTTCGTACAAATCGGTCCAGCTGTTTTGCAGGAGTATCATAAGTCATAATTAACACCGTGACACTATATTTTCTTTTTTAATACCTGTATTCGCCCGGCGTACAACTGTCCAATAAATATAAAATTCATGTTTGGGTTTGACCCTTATGACTCAAGGACTCTTCCAAATCGGTCCAGCCGTTTTGGAAGAGTATTCTGACTAAAACTGCGACACGATGTTTTTGACTCCGGTATGTAACTGGCGCATATGACTGATCTAGTGATATGTTAAACTTACTAAGATGGCCATAAAAATAGGGGTATGTGATAAAAGGGTGGATATTCAGGGTACTCTTTATTTTGAATGCCACACCATAAATAATGTCCAGAATAAAAAAGAAATCTATTGCACCACCCTTACGACTTGGGGGTTCGAAAAATAGATTACGACCGATTCTCAGGCCTACCGAATATACATACAAAATTTCATACAAATCGGTCCAGCCGTTTAGGAGGAGTATTTTAACTAACACTGTGATACGAGAATTTTATTTATATAGATTTATTAAACAGAAGATGGGTGAATTCGTTTGGTTTTTGTTTTATTCTTATTTTAGCAAAATTGAACGGATTTTATGAAACTTTGTATATATATGAGAATAATACATAGCCTATCTTTTGTTCCCATAGCTGATACACAGACGGAGTCGCGGACGATACCTAGTAATTCTGTAATCCAAAGAGCCAGATTAGTAATAGCATTCCCACGGTAACTACTTTGAACAAAGTCAGAAATCGCTAAATCCTATTTCAAGTACACAAAACCCATGAATTTCCGTGCGATCAGTTTTCTAAGGCCTTACACAAGGCGCCACAAGTAACCGCTACCCAATGATTTTAGTCTCCATTGACTGCCACACAGCAGATCCATAGATGTTCGTATATAGGCACGCATCGTTGAAGACCAAAATCAACGACTTGCGTCGCCTTGTGTACGAAGGGGCTAAGAGGCGATATCGATGGATTACCGGATGGTATTATCAATTATTCAAGGTCCATAAACAAAATAGTTCCAGTGTCCGTTTCACATTGCGCAATATCGCTAGTACTAAGGTCACTGGTAAACACTTGACAGATTGCAATCTTTATTTTTTAATTTGATTAAGACAACGCCTGTACTAGGAATTGATCTTGTGTCGCGGGGGAATTTATAAACATGCAATCAACAATTTGTGGTTTACATAGTGTCGTCTCGTGAAAGAGAAGAAATTGACCTAAGGCTTTTAATAGATTATGAATTACTGCACGAATGTATTCATCCTAATAGGGAAAAGCAGGCTTTTGTTTTTTTTTAATTTTTTTTATTAGGTTCACCAACAACTATTACACTTGTATTTAACACATTATGTCACATGCACATACTTAAATAAATAGGATAATAGTTACTTATAGGTAAACACAGCATATGCAATAGAAATCAAGAATTTATGAGTGCAAATAACACAAAAACATAAACTTAGAGTAAAAGACAACATAATACCTAGTACAATAAATAATTAAGAAATGCATCTAGGCAAACCTGGTTATAAAAAGAAAAATGGTTCGAAATTGAGTTAGCAAAAAAAGATGATAAGATTATGTTAAATATAGCCCTGTTCACAAAAAATTAGTTTAGAGAAAATATTTTTAAGCTATTGCATAGCTTTTATCGCGGGCTTGAGCGCGGCGACCGAATCCAAAAATTCCGTAACGAAAAAACCTAACACCCTTCACATATTAATCAACTTGGCGTAAGCGCCAAGTTGATAATATGTAATATGAACTTTACTGCTTACTAATTAAGGTTTAGTTTAGAATAAAATGTTTTACTTTTTTTTCTTAATTTTTCTTCAAATTTTTCTAAGAAAAAAAAATACTGTATAAAAAATAAAATAACATAAAATACTGCATAAATAAAATAAATATATAATTATAATTGCATAAGTTGATAAAAAATGCTATGCAATATGCTTTACCGCGGCAGTCTCCGAGTGCCACACGTCTTTTTTTTGCTTACTGGGTGTGTCCATCAACTTTATCGCTAACACTTTTAATTACTCTACAGAGCCTCGCACATGGTGAATTAAAACCTACAGTTGTTCTTCTCAGTGGTGGACAGAGTGGTGTGATAGAAGCACGTGGTATTCTAGGGGGAACACGCAATTTTAAAAGTGCCAGTAGTTTTGGTGACTCAATTTTGTGTGTGAAGATTTTACTCGCGAAAATGGCGTCAATAAGTTGTCTGCGATAAGCTAAGGATTTTATACCAAAGTGTTCCAATCTACACTTGTAGGAATTCAGTTTCTTCGTCAGGCCATTTGAGAATGCTAAATGCCAAAGCAGACGTTTTTGAACTCGCTCAAGACGCAGTGAGTGTGTCCCATAGTGGGGTCGCCACTCCACACTACAGTATTCTAATGTGCTGCGAACAAGGCTGTTGTAGAGTAACATTTTTGATTTATGATTACTGAAATTTCTACAAGTTCTTAGTAAAAAACCAAGCATACTGGATGCTCTTTTTGATACATTATCGATATGTGGTATGAAAGTAAATTTTTTGTCGAAAATTACACCCAGATCTCTGACCGTATCAACTTCAACAATAGAGTCTTTATTAATTGAGTATTTAAATTTTATTAAATTACTCGGAGATTTTCTAGAAAAAGTTATCTGGTAACACTTATTTGCATTCAGTTGCATTTGATTGTATGGACACCAGGAAACTACTCTATCAAGGTCAATCTGCAGAAGCTTTGCATCCTCATAACAAGAAATGACTTTGACTGCCTTTAAGTCATCAGCATACATAAACACTTCCGAATGTCGAAAACGATGCGTAATATCGTTAATAAAGTAGTTAAACAAAACTTGACCCAAATGTGAACCCTGCGGGACACCGGCAGTTATAATTTTATGTGTGGACTGATAGCCATTAATGTATGAACCCAACCATTCAAGCGCTAATCCAGAGATGCCGTAAGAGCGCAATTTAGCAAGAAGTATTTTGTGTGAGATTTTGTCGAAGGCTTTACTAAAGTCTGTGTAAACTACATCAGACTGTAGACCTTTGTCTATTGCACTAGTTAAAATTTCAGTAAAAGGTATCAAATTAGTATTCGTGGATCGTCGTGCAACAAATCCATGTTGATCATCACTAAGATAGTTAAATAAAGTTATACTTATGATAGCTTTAGATGGTTTTGCACATAGGGACAGACTAAAGATTCAAATATTTTTGCAAACGCTGATAAAATGGATATAGGCCTATAATTTGAGATGGTTTCCTTGTTTTCTGATTTATGTATTGGAATTATTTTTGCTATTTTCCATTTCGATGGGAATATACCAGTGGCCAGTGACATGTTGTATATTAACATTAGCGGACAAACTAAGACACGCGCACAGTTAGAAATAAATATAGGCGGTGGTTGGATACTTATCATCTTGCGAATAGTCAAGCATTTTTACTTATTTGTTTCATAACATGATTGTTGAGCTGTAAAGTCTACAAATAATAGTATTCGATTTTCATCCAACTGTGTTTTATATTATGATACCATGTAATTGTTTTCAGGAGGCCTAGCAGCTAGTACCTTGACATTAATCATTTTTTTCTGTACGCTACGCAAAAGTGTTGTCAAAGTGTACAAGGCTGTCCTATAAATAATTTCCGTAGATGTTCTCAAAATAACATAAATTACAGTAATAATAAGAGTAAATATAATTGTCACTACATAACATAGATTTTCGGATTTTTGATGTTGCGATAAATGTGCTAACAAGATCATAATTTAATTAACTATAATTTATGAAAACCAAAGCCTCTACTGAACTATATTAGACGAGCTGTCTCCTCACTATTTTTAGATTAGTATGAACTACAATAAACCAAATAAACAAATGGTGTAACGCGCTAGATATAATTATGTATTTCGTCTTAAATAAGGGTGATTAGCCACTGAGCTGCAAATGGCGCACTGCAAGCTGAGCGGTCTGAGCACCGTAAGGTTTCAAATTCATTTCCAATAAAGAGTTTGATAGAGAGATGAAGATATTGAATGACAGAAATTATAAAATTACGTGAATTGATTTTTCAATCCTTCGGCGACCTCCTATTAAATGTTTTGGTATACGTATATTACTTCGTAACAAGATTTTTAAGTCACAAAATAAGCTGTATTCGATACATTGGTAGCACTGTGATAAGATAGAAGTTTATCTCAATCTCCACATAAGGGTTTAGATTCGAAGAGCTTACTGTGGAATGAGATGTGGTCAACATAAAATTATAAAAGAGTGTGTGTATATTTGTAAAAAAATATTTTATTTCATCTTACATAAATTTATAAATTGGTTATCGCTTTCCTGCAATGACTAGCAATAAATATTAGGAATCAAGTTTTCACCAGCCGTAGTTGGCACCGAGTCCGGTGTATGTGACGTGAGAGACGGCGGGCGCGGCCGAGTACGTGACGTGGGACTTGAGCACGGGGGCGGCGGCGTAGGTGGCGACGGCGGGAGCGGCGTAGGTCTTGGTGAGGACGGGGCTTGCGGCGTACGCGACAGGCGCGGAGTGAGCCACGGACGAGTAGGACACAGCGGGAGAGATGGTCTTAGTCACCAGGGGAGCGGAGTAGGTGGCGACAGCGGGAGCGGCGTAGGTCTTGGCGACGATGGGAGCGGCCGCGGCGTAGGTCACGGGAGAGCCGTGGGAGATGGCGGAATAAGACACAGCGGGAGCGAGGGACTTGGCGTACACTGGGGCAGCACCGTATGTGGTGTAGGCGGGAGCGGAGTAGGTCTGGGCGTACGCCACGGGAGAAGACTGCCTAGTGATAGACTGGCTGCTGTAGGAGACGGCGGCCGGGGCGTAGGACTTGGTCACGACGGGGGCGGAGGCGTAGGTGGTGTAGGCGGGAGCGGCGTATGAGGTGTAAGCGGGCGCGGCGTAGGTCTTGGCGACGACGGGGCCGGCGGCGTAGGTGGCGACGGGAGCGTGCGAGGAGAACGACACGGAGGAGACGGCCGGCGCAGAGCTGTACGCGACAGGCGCGCTATAAGCTACAGGCGCAGCTGCGTGCAGGAGGTTGCCCGCGGACGCGATGCCCGCCGCGCACAGGAAGATTACGACCTGAAATTACATCAAGTATTAAGTATACACTAGTAAAATGGGTAAAAATATCACACATTGTAAAATCCAGCTTGGTATTGCAACACTGTTTTCAGCTTCCCTTATATAGGTACGCTATCACAAAACTATATTTTAAATTTAATATTTAATTCACTTATATACCTTGGTGAACATGTTGATACTGCGAATGATTATCGTGTAATATTTTTTAAAACACTACGTGCGCTTTTATATGGATCTTGCAAACTGGTATTAACATTGAATGAGCGAACCATTACGCCTAGAGCGATATTGTTCCGTAAAGCCAAAACCGGCCAAGTGCAAGTTCAAACGTGCTCGTTAAATATCACTCGAATAAATTATGCAGTGTTGATCGAAAGGTTACTTTCGATCTAAATAAAATAAAAATAAACAGTTTTATGCTTTCACGATTTGAATACACACAAATGTTTACGGCTACAGAAATGTAAAAAAATATATATAAAACATCTTTTGCATTTACGTTTATGGGAGGCAGATTTGTAGGTACAGTTTTGTTCGCGTTATCACAATGCCAAATTTCAAAGTTACGTGTAAACCCCCGGACTTATAGATGGACGGATCCTAAAAAGGTGTACATCACTAATATCTTTATAAAAGAAAATTTTTGCATGTTATCATTCGCATCTTTCTTTTTCAGCTTAAATAACTCGCCAATTCTCTATTTGACCAGTTTTTTTGCTGAAAACCTTATATATTATCGGGTTCGTTTTAAAATAGCGGTGATATCGATATGAGACTTATTAAGCTGATCGGTGAAAATAATCATTATCCGCATACCAGCCAACTCGTGTAAGGCCAGGTAAATTTATACAACTAATTGTTTTAACATTTTATATTTACATAGTCTGGATAGGCATTTTTAGCCAACCCATTCGCGAAATATTTCTTCTGAATATGTTTTTGATATGGCCAATATTTCATTCAATAAATAGATGGTTGAAGGTCGTTCTTCTTTGGATACCTGGTGCAGACTTAATAATCATAAAATAATTACACAACATCAACTGCAATAATCTTTGCTGTTATATTTAAAAAATATTAAATTGACTGCCTCTGTGGTCCATCCATAGCGTATGCGTCTGCTGAACGGCAAGTCTCGGGTTCGATTCCCGGTTCGGACAAAAGTATTACCATAACTATTTAGTAATCTGTGGTATTACTGAGTTTTCCGAATTCTCAGTAGCAGCACGGAGTCTGGCGATGTGCCCCGTAGCGGCAATAGGCTCGCCCCCTATTACGTGGGACTTAAAATAAAATTCATAATAGCGAAATGTAGGTGTTAGCCGTCTAGGTGGACCAGCGACCGGAAAAAGGTGGCTGGGACAGACTGGATCCGGAAGGCTGAGGACCGTGTACCTACTGTGGTGCGTGTTGGGAGAGGCCTATGCCCAGCAGTGGACTGCGATAGGCTGATTGATTGATTGATGAAATGTTTGTGTAATAGGTGTAGGTGTAACCTATATGCCTACCCATTCGGTGTTACGTTACGAGTTTGTTAAAAAAAAAACTCTGTTTTAACCATATTCAAACTGCCGCGTTCGGCATAGAATTCTATTGCGCCAGGTCTTCGGGTCTACTCGTCATAAAAGTTGGCAGCCCTAGTCATACATAATTTTAAAGTTTCTCAATCTATGCGTACAATAAGTTCCAGTGGTATTGAGTGGTAACGTAGTGCCGAAAGTTTAAATTCGGCGCTAGGTATTGCAAATTATTTAATACGTAGACCATAGATATATTAATTAACTGTTCTGTGAGGTAGACAAAATCAAGTTATAGGTATTGGATTTAGGACCTGCCGCTATTCATGTGGATGCACTCACTAATTAGCTGTATACTTAATAATAAAGTATCGAAGACTCGCGCACCGAGAGTTCCGTACAAACCTGTAGGTATACTTATATAATTATTTAAAAAATATGTGATTTAACTAAAAATTTATGATTTTCGATTTTTTCCTATTTGCTTTAAAATGTTGCTTTATGCCAAATTTCAAGCTTCTAGATCGACTGGAAGTACCCTCTAGTTTTGACTTGAGCCTCAATTTCAATTTTATACTTCTACGGGTCCATTAGGTAAGGGGTAGTACCTTTAAAATTATTAAAAATATTTTAATGATATGATATAACTAAAAATTTACGGTTTTGGTAATTTTTGCCTTTATCTGCTCTATAAGACGTTGGTTCGTACCAAGTTTCAAGATTCTGAGTTCACGGGAAGTACCCTGTAGGTTTTGATTCCCTTGCGAGTAGTTGTGAGAAAATATGCGGCTTAAATTGCTGTTTCTTTTTATTGCGTTGATATAGAAGTTTGAGTTTGTTACAGCTTAAAGGTATTATAGACCTGAGTATTTGATATGAGTTTCAATATAATACCTTTTCGCGTTCCTGAGAAAATGGTAAAAACTTTAAAATTATTAAAAATATTTTTTTGATATGATGTAACTAAAAATTTACTGTTTTCGCAATTTTTTCTGTATCTGTACTATAAGACATTGCTTCGTACCAAATTGCAAGATTTTGAGTTCATGGTGTATTCCTGTAGGTTTTGATTCCCGTGCGAGTTTCGAAAATTTGCGTTTTGTGGCATAAACGGCTGTAACTTTTGTTTGCGTTGGCTTAGAAGTTTAATTTTTCACAGCTTCAAGGGACAGTAGACTAGACTATCTTGATATATATATTTCTTGTGTGCGTGTGTATGTCACTGAACTCCTCCTAAACGACTGGACCGATCTTGATGAAATTTTTTGTGTGTATTTAAGGGAACCTGAGAATGGTTTAGAGTCACAATTTAGTCCACTGGAAAATGTATTTTTACTTAATTTTTAATTTGTAAGTAGTTGTGGATTTCGGAATGTTTCACATTGGAACCGACGGACTGCGCTGCTGTCGCAGTGTCAAATCTTATATTAATAATATCGTCAAGGAGTACATCGAAACCTTACCTGCATAATAAAACATTAAAAAATAAAGATTTCGAGTCGACAACATATATCCGCAAAATTCGAATTGTCGAGTATTTTGTTAAATTCTAATGGTTCTGACAAACAAATCACAGTCGCCATATTGGCTACTCTCGCGAAACGTCACAGGACACAGATACCGGATAACATTTTGAGTACTAAGTCTTAAGTACTAAGTAGTTTGTGTGTAAATACTTTTTACAGTTATATAGTATCCGCTCAATAAAGGAGATTTGTGTTACCCCGAACATCGATGATATACTATAACTAGAGAACTCCAAATTTACGTGAGCGAAGCCGCGGGCAAAAGCTAGTTTTATATAAATTTCAGTTTGATACCTCCACGGGTTTCTGAGAAAAAGGGTCTTGACAGACGGACGGATAACAAAGTGATCCTATAAGGGTTCCGTTTTTTCATTTTGAGGTACGGAACCCTCAAAATTGGAGTTAATTAGTTTCTAATTAGACATCGATATCCCTTCATTAAGTGCTCCTATTTATAGTTCCTCCTAATTATAGACTACTTATAAAATCAACATACTTATATTTTATACATACATACATACATACATAACGTCACGCCTTTTATCCCCGAAGGGGTAGGCAGAGGTGTATTTCTACACCCACTTTTCGCCAGATATACTTTAGTCCCACGTAATAAGGGGCGAGCCTATTGCCGTACCGGGCACATTTCCAGACTCCGTGCTGCTATTGAGAATTTCGTGACAGAAAAACCCAATAACACTAACCGACCCAGGAATCGAACCCGGGACCTCCCGATCCCACGCGCACATTTATGCCGCGAGACCAACGAGGCAGTCGTATAGGGTTTGATGTCGAGTTTTCCGTCTCTACGCAAAGATGGTATTTGCATCGTGTTATCCCTTAGTCGCCTCTTACGACACCCACGGGAAGATAAGGGGTGGTGACACTTATATTCTATGCCGTCAACCACACGGCAAATATATATATATTATATTTTATAGTTTCTTGTAATTAGCTATCCCAAATGCCAGGCTGTGCATAGAGGGATATTAGTACCTACGCTTATGTATGGTAGAGAAAGTTGGGTATGGCAGAAGGACAGGTCAGAAGTACCCTAAACAGATAGAATAGTAGAGCATGCATGAGAAACTTGGTGGGAGTGAATGAAGCAAGAGAGGTATGTCAGGATCGTTGAAAATGGCGATGCGTAGTCTCTGCCTACCCCTCCGGGAAACAGTCACGAGTCTATGTAACGGCAGGTTTATTCACGGATTTGGCTAAGTAGAGACACTTATTATGTGATATATTTTGTATAGACCTTATGTCTAAAATATTGGACTGTAAGTGAATATACACGCAACATTTTTTTAGGAATTTTCATTGTTGTAGAATAAGATGCGACCTTGATCACGATCACAATAATCTGACTTATCAGTAAGTAAAAAGCATAGTGACTGCAAATGAATAAAGAATTTAACAGCTCGTACAGATTGCTTTTATTGAAAGATTGAGATAATATCTTGCGTATACTAGTTACTTTGATCATAATTTACTTAACACGTTCGTATTTATAAATTAAGTTTATACACAGAATAAAACAGCTCAAACCCGTTAACATTTTAAAAAGTTCAAAGATGAAGGCAAATCGTCTTATTAGATACTTTAGGCTTGCATTCAGGACTGTTTTTGTCTCTGATTTGTTTATTGATATTTAGGGTTCCGTACCTCGAAATGAAAAAACGGAACCCTTATAGGATCACTTTGTTATCCGTCCGTCCGTCTGTCAAGACCTTTTTTCTCAGTAACGCGTGATCTTATCAAACTGAAATTTCAATCCAATGGTCAAGTCTAGTCGAGTCAAGCTGTGAAAAATCAAACTTCTAAGCCAACGCAATCAAAAGAAAGAGCAACTTAAGCAGCATTTTTTAAACTCGCAGCTACTCGCAAGGGAATGTTCCCGTAAACTCAGAATCTTAAAATTTGGTACGAAGCAACGTCTTATAGTACAGATAAAGGAAAAATTGCAAAAACCGTAAATTAGTTACGTCATACACTTAATTTAATAATTTTAAAGTTACTAGCCCTTTCCTCATGAAAGTGTCGAGTTATTAAATTAAAATTCATATCAAATACTCAAATCTATAATATATTTAAGCTGTAACAAAATCTAACTTCTATCTCAACGTAATCAAAAGATACAGCTGCTTATGACGCAAATTCTCGCAAATTTTCGAAAGTCACAAGTGAATCAAAACCTACAGTATTTGGTACGAGGCGAGGAAAAATGGCGAAAACCGTAAATTTTTTGTTACATCATTTATTTTAATAAAATTATTTTTAATAATTTTAGAGTTATTAAATTGACATTCATATGAAATACTCAGGTCTTTAATACCTTTAAGCTTTAGCAAAATCAAACTTCTATGTCAACGCAATCAAAAGAAACAGCAATTTAAGCCGCATATTTTCAAACTCGCAACTACTCGCAAGGGAATCAAAACCTACAGGTTACTGCCGTGAACTCAGAATCTTGAAATTTGGCACGAAGCAACGTCTTATAGCACAGATAAAGGAAAAATTGCCAAAAACGTATTTTATTTTTACATTCAATAAATAAAATATTTTTAATAATTTTAAAGCTATTACCCGTTTCCTTATGAACCCGAAGAGGTATAAATTTGAAATTCATATCAAATGCTCAAGTCAAAACTAAAAGGCACTCCAGTCGAGCTAGAATCTTGAAATTTGGCACAAAGCAACGTTTTATAGCCCATAGGAAATTTTCGAAAACCTATTTTTTAGTAATTATATAATAACTAGAGGACGCCAGCAGCTACGCCTGCATTTTTTTTAATTTACCCGTTTTGACCGATCCCGTGGGAATTTCGAGAAATCCCTTCTTAGTGCACCCCTCCGGTCCCCAAGGAGCATACATGCCAAATTTCAGCTTCCTGCGCCCAATAGTTTCGGCTGTAGCGTGTCTGTCAGTCAGTCAGTAACGCAAGGATTTTATATATTAAGATATACCTACTAGTTTGTACGGAACCCTCGGTGCGCGAAGCCTACTCGCACTTGACCGGTTTATTTTGTATAATTTATAATACGTCAAGAGCACACTTTATAAATGAGGAATGTAATTATTTGAGATTCGGCACAGCTAGCATAAACTATATGGATATACTAGCTGTTGCCTGCAGTTTCGCCTCTGTTATTTTTGCTATCTCTCCAACAGTGCCAACTACCGGTTTAAATTATAGTCTATATGTAGCCACAAAGTTCCCTATCTGCCAGTGAAAGTCCCATTAACATCGGTTCAGCCATTCCAGAGTAATCTCTGTAGTTCCGGGTAATCTTCGGACAAACAGAAAGACAGACAGATGAACATTAAAAAAAAAGTTGTATAAGACTTGATATCGTGTAACTTTTTACACTTTAAGCGCTTGAAAAAGCAAAGTTACCTAATGCCTTTGAAATCACAGACCGACACCCCTATTTCATTTATATGTATGTATAGATATGGAATTTCAAGTAGTACTACGGAACCAGCTTATAGTTGTTTTAGAATTACATATATTTAGAAATATTGAAATACTTTTATCTATTTACTATGTTAAGTTAGTAAATAAAATGGTAATCAGTGCTGCTAGTGTTATGCCAGTGGCGTATAAGACTTTCTTGTTAGGGTCCGGGGTCCGTTTTCGATTCCAACCAGATTTGACAGAATATTTTGCTTTTCCACAGCAGTTTGACCTCTGCAACCCAAAGGTATAGCAATATTTTTCGTGGTTTAAATCAGAGTCAAGGGTTCATACTTACTACGCATAACATCTGTCAATCATCTTCATATCAGCCGGCAACGACGTCTTAACGTGCTCTCCGAGGTACGGGAAAAACGATAGTTGTATATTTATTGTATATTTATATCAGAGCCTAGGCCTGCGCGACAGAGTAGCGGCTGACAGAGAAAGCGAGAAAACAGGGCATTGTTCCAAATTATTTTTATTTTTTATTTATAGTATCACGCCTTTATCCCCGAAGAGGTAGGCAGAGGTGTTACATTACCCCCACAATTCACCATGATTTTTTTAAGTCCCAAGTAATAGGGGGCGAGCCTATTGCCGTTATAGAGCGCATCACCAGACTCCGTAGGGCGCCTATCTCGATACCCTTTGCATGTCTGTAAGATGGTATTTTCAATAGGAAATCGCTGCCTAATAAAATAGTCTTTATAATTAAAAATCTCAAGCTCATCAAATCTTGGCACTAGATACTTAATATTACATTCGTGTCAGCTATTAGATCTTGATTTCGATCTATGTTCTTGCACGAATTATAAAAATGAGAAATACATTTACTTATTTATTACCAAGAATTTATAGGTAAGTATAGATACGACTGCCTCGTTGGTCTTGCGGCATAAATGTGCGCGTGGGGTTGGGAGGTCTCGCGTTCGTTTCCCGGGTCGGGCATAGTGTTATTGGATTTTGCCGTAAGGAAAATTCTCAGTAGTAGCACGAAGTCTGGTAATGTGCCCGGTACTCGGTAATAGGCTCGCCCCCTTATTACGTGGGTCCTAAGCATTCATGGCGACACAAGGGTGTAATATTACACCTCTGCCTACTCCTACGGGGATACAGGCGTGAGTCTATATAAAAAATATAGGTATTCGTACTAGAACAAGAACGCAGCCCATACATTTCTAAAAAATTTAACACCACTTCTTATTATGTACGTATGTTTACTGTGTAAGTAATTTTGTGTCAAATTATGTTGTCTTATAAACAACAATTAAATGATAAAAATGTAATGACTATCTGACAATTAGACATCATATAACATTTTGATTGCTTATTATTATTAGATGAAAATTGTCTCAATGAAATTATTTTAATGATATGTTCAAGGCCAAGCTAAATTTAATAGTACCTACTTTAATAAGCCTTAAAATAAATTAAAGATTTTAGATATTTGTACATCCTTTTATTATTTATTTTGAGTATAATAAATAATTCTTCATTAAATTAGCAATAATCTACAATCATTTCTTCACCAGCCGTAGTTAGCTCCGAGACCGGAGTATGTGACGTGAGAGACGGCGGGCGCAGCAGAGTATGTGACGTGGGAGTTGAGCACGGGGGCGGCGGCGTATGTGGCGACGGCGGGAGCGGCGTAGGTCTTGGTGACGACGGGGCTCGCGGCGTACGCGACAGGCGCGGAGTGAGCCACGGACGAGTAGGACACAGCGGGAGAGATGGTCTTAGTCACCAGGGGAGCGGAGTAGGTGGCGACAGCGGGAGCGGCGTAGGTCTTGGCGACGATGGGAGCGGCCGCGGCGTAGGTCACGGGAGAGCCGTGGGAGATGGAGGAATAAGACACAGCGGGAGCTACGGATTTGGTGTACACTGGGGCAGCACCGTATGTGGTGTAGGCGGGTGCGGCGTAGGTCTGGGCGTACGCCACGGGAGAAGACTGCCTAGTGATAGACTGGCTGCTGTAGGAGACGGCGGCCGGGGCGTAGGACTTGGTTACGACGGGGGCGGCGGCGTAGGTGGTGACGGCGGGAGCGGCGTATGAGGTGTAGGCGGGTGCGGCGTAGGTCTGGGCGTACGCCACGGGAGAAGACTGCCTAGTGATAGACTGGCTGCTGTAGGAGACGGCGGCCGGGGCGTAGGACTTGGTTACGACGGGGCCGGCGGCGTAGGTGGCGACGGGAGCTTGCGAGGAGAACGACACGGAGGAGACGGCCGGCGCAGAGCTGTACGCGACAGGCGCGCCATAAGCTACAGGCGCAGCTGCGTGCAGGAGGTTGCCCGCGGACGCAATGCCCGCCGCGCACAGGAAGATTGCTACCTGCAATAACATCAAGTATTAATAACATCATGATGTATACGCATATTTAGGAATCTAGTTAAGTTTATAATACTATTGCTTATTATAGTTTATTACAAAACTGTTTTTTATTTTATTTTATATTTAATTCACTTATATACCTCGGTGAACATGTTAACACTGCGAATGATTATCGTGTAATACTTTTTTTAATCCTTCACGCGCTTTTATATGGATCCTGCAAACTGGTATTAACATTGAATGAGCGAACCATTACGCCTAGAGCGATATTGTTCCGTAAATCCAAAACCGGCTAAGTGCAAGTTCATAATTACATGCTCGTAAAAAGTCACTTGAATTTTTGCGGTATCGATTGAAAGGTAACTTCAGGTTAAACTGTGGGTGGCAACGTAAAGCATAATAAATACCTACAAATTGGCATGATATTAAGGGTGGCTTAGGCCTTTTCTAATTCGGTAACTCACAAATCAATAGTTTTACATGGTATTTAGTACATAGTTTTTCATACAATCTTGGATTATTTTTCATATAAAATGTTTAAGTACAACACGTACATGTACATAAATATATAACAAAATAAAAAAATTATCTACATCCCTAATATAGACAATTCGATAGTTTATGACACAAAAGCATATTTAGCTAACTAAAAAAATTGGTTGCCTGTAAAGTCGGTATACGGGCGAAAGTTTTACGTGACAACGACTTTGAGTGGTAAAATAATTTTAATGTGAATATTCATTCGTATAGTAGGAAGAAGGATGAAAGACGCGTGCCTTTCACTTTTTATGTCTGTCTCTCTCGCTCTTAGGCGGGACGCGTGCCTCTCACTCGCTCTCATTGTGAGCGCATAACGTGAGCGGAGCGTAACGCAGTTTCTTGAAGTGTCACCCGGCAAACCAATTTATAAGACGTGGTCACGTCAAAAGACAGGGTATAGACGACACCATCATCCACTTACAACAAAACATATCTATATAGCTACAGCACAGCATCAATAAAATTACACACAGCTGGACCATCATTTCCCATTCTAAAAGGCGTCAAACGATCCGTTATCTCGGAAGCTATTTTTAGCAGCGCTAGAAGATGTTTTCCAAACACTTTATGACGATTGGCAGGTCAAGGGCATTGTCATCGGCGAGAGGAGATTAACTAAGCTTCGTTTCGCCGATGATATTGTGATATTTTCCAATTCGGTAGCTGAGTAAGGCCTCATGCTCAACCAACTCAACCAAGCTAGCCTCGAAGCAGGACTCTCCATGAACATGGAAAAGAAAAAAATCATGACCAATGATAGAGTGTCTAATGTTATGGATGGGGATGTGAGGATTGACCATGTCCATGAGGATGTATATCTCGGCCAAATAGTCTCCTTTCAGACAAGACAAGATAAAGAGGTCGTACGACGCACAGAGAACGCCTGGAAGAGCTTTAGATCGATGAAAACGCATATGAAAGGATCTCTCCCATTAGCCTTGAAGAGAAAACTCATGGACATGTGCATTCTTTCCACCCTTATCTACGGGTCACAAACTTGGTCACTGACCAAAAAGCAAAAGTCTGCTCTCGGGGTTTGCCAGAGGGCAATGGAACGTAGTACTTTGGGAGTCAAGCTTACAGACCGCATCAAAAACTCAATACTACGCTCCAAAACACAAATTGTCGATGAAGGCCACTCAGCTGCCGAACTGAAATGGAACTGGGCCGGCTACGTTAGCCGTATGACAGAACCGCTATGGGTATGCCAGAACCGCTATGGGCGGGCACAACCACAACGTCGATGCCAAATAGCAGGAAACGGCAACGGGGAAGGCCTAGGAAGAGATGGCGGGACGAATTAGACGTTTTTCGGAAGGATTGGCAAGAACTCGCGTGTGACCGCGAAAAGTGGAAGATGGAAGGGGAGGCCTTTGCCCAGCAGTAGGACATAAATTAGGCTATTAATAAATAAAATAATAATATAGACAAAAGTGTTCATTACGTAGATGACAGCGAACATAGTCGCTGTTAACTTTAATATAAAAAATACTTATCTATTTTGCCAGTCATTTTTATCTTTTGCGTCTCGTCAAGATCGTCACGTAGGTTTTATTATTCCGCCATGTTCCTAAGGAAGAGAGAAGAAGAATAGCGCTAGGGACTAAATAACTAACTCTTCGTATGTTACAATATACAAGGTAATTAATAGCTGCATTGATATAATCGATGCACAACATGTTGACTTAGTTGCTAGACAATGGGACCTTTATCATGATCATTACCATCTTCCTTAGCTTTATACAGGGCCACATCCAAGACTTACGCTTCGGAGGCCGGGGTCCGTCAGATATAGCAGACTTTTCCACAGAGCGACTGTCGTCTGTCCTTTGCAATCAGATAGCGATATTTCATAGTTTAGTCCCTACGGGGACTCAGCACACTGAAATAAACCAATACTGGATTTATTTAAGGGTGCTGACTCCCCGTAGCGACTGTCAAAGATATTCATGACCGCCGGGATCGACGTCGTGACGGCTTAAGGTTTTAGCCCACATAAACGACTCGCCTCACACCCAACCAAAAGAATATCATTCAAAAATGTGGCGACTGCTGGGCCCTGTTTAATAAAGCTGACAATTTGACAAATATGTCAAAAAAGACAAAATTGTAGAATTGTCGCGCTAAAGCTGTTTAATAAAAGTGACAAATATCTCAAAAATCGACAGGTGAAATCTTGTCATACTTGTCATGTAAAAATGCGTTTAATAAAACTCGACATATTATGTCAGAAAACCATGGTCAACATATTTCTGACAATTGTTGGATTCGGAGTCGTGACAATTATGTCGACTTTTGACATTTTTGCAAATATTAGATTTCACGACAGAGGGTACAAGCTCCTGTCAAAATTGTCGGACATTTCTACAAATATGTCATTATGTCATGACAATTTTCTGTTTAATAAAGCAGATTTGACAAGTTTTTCACGACATATTGTCACCTGTCGCTTAAAAAGTTTTATTAAACAGAAAAATGTCGGGTTGTCGCGACAATCCGACTTATTTGTGAATTTTGCACCATGACAATTTTGACGCTTGCAAGTTTTATTAAACAGACAAATTGTCAAATTATCACTTTTGACATATGTCGGACTTGTCGTATTGTCAGCTTTATTAAACAGGGCCCTGATAGTCACCGCGCTGTCGCCGCGCAGAACACATACCTAAAGAGCCTTATATGAGAGAGCCTGACATTTTTAAGATGCCTAGCATTTTTGTTTGGAATTCCTAGCTTAGTATATTTAAAAATTCACGATAAAGATATACCAAATGCTGTGCAACTCATACCAAATAGGTTATTTTTATATTTGACTGATTTTGTAGCATAAGATGATTATAAAATAAACGAATCTATAAAACAAAAAACACTGTCTTTTTAATTTTCAAAGGCTTATTTCAAATTCATACTTAATACTATATACGAGACTAGCTCTAAACCATTGACGCTAATAAGGGGGAATAGATTTTCTTCAATATTTTAGTTAAACTTCAGTTATTTTCGATTGCAGCATAACTATACTGATCAAATTTACTTAGTGAATCTAAAAACTTTGAGTTCCAGATCAAATTTATTTGGTAGCAGGTAAATTATTACTAACTCTAACATAATTTGATTCGTTGTAATAGTAAACATTGCTTGTTATAATAATACGATTTTATGAAAGCAAAGAGGTCTTCTTTGCTTGTTCACTTAAAAAAAAGGCACTAAAATATTTTAAAAATCTGTTGGATTTTTCAAATAACTATAATAGCTAATTTTCTACGACTTTTTTAAGACTTTTTGAGAAAATAAATCTTTAAACGGCTCTGTTGTGAAATTTGCAATATGGCGCTTGGTAACTTTCTTCATCCCACCGTAGATATATAGTTTGTTTAAATATAAGTTTATATTGTCGCCCAGTGTTAACGAAGCGCTTAAACTTGGAATTCAGTGCTAGGTGTTGTTATTTGCCTAATACGGAGACCAAAGCCTGTTGTATCACTAGGGTCTGCCGACAAAGACGAAGCATATCTTTTACACTTTTTAATCAAAAGGCACCACATTGGCTTTAATGTCAAAATGCCCAGTGCGGCTTTTTATGCTTGTAAGTTTTTAAATTCATGGGCCTATTCCCCTTTGTAATCGTGAATCTGGAGTTGCGTGCTAAAATATTGTGAATACTTACTTTAACAAAAATATTTTAAACTTTTTACGTATATCCAATTATGTAACATATGGTTTCACGCTGGTGAATTTCTTTTGGTTTAAGGTGCTCTGAATATTACAAAATAATAAAGCGATGTGAGTTTTACGCTGATAATCATTACTGCACTCGTAAAATAAAATAAGCATGCAAATTAATTAAAAACAATTCCTATAATTAATTATTTTACTTAAGATTAAGGTTATCTTGTATTATATCTTGTATAATCAACTCACTTTACTTTGTTCACAATTTACTTGCCATGTTCGTATTCATACATTTCGTTGACACATAGAACGAAATCGGGTAAACGTGTTAACATTTTAAAAAGTTCAAAGATGAAGGCAAGTCGGCTTATTAGGTATTTGTGGAACCGTAGGTTTGCGTTCAATATTATCAACTTCTTTCAAATTGATGTATTTGAGGATAAAGATTCGGTGTAGAGAAATTAAGAAGGCAAAGTGTCAATACCCCATTTCGTTCCGTACCTGTCATGAAAGGCGACTAAGGAAAATAGGGATACTTACGGAAAACACGTCATCAAACCCTTAGCCTAAGATCCGTAGAAGAGCGACCTTCACCGATATTTTTATTGGATGAAAAGTATTTTATATCAAATGTTGCATTTTAAAAAATATATCGCGAATGGGTTGGTAAAAAAAACGGGTCAGGCTAAAAAAATTGCCAACCACTTTGCCTGACAGGTTTTTCGTAGGCAACCCAATATCATCGTATTCGCAGTGAAGAATGGGTCATTTTAATATAAGGATTTCAAACTTTTCTACGGGTCTCAAACTACCTATATCAACACGCCTGAGCAGCGTGGTCAGATGGCCCAAATCCTATTAAATCATAATGTGTCAAATTTGCGTCACATGGACGCAAATTATTTAATCTATGCTTACTTGTCATCATCGTGGTATGGAATATGGAAATACCCGACATATATCCTAGATATGTCTTGTAAAACAGACAATAGTAACTTTATCAAAGAAAAGTAAATTACAATGTAGATTTTCAATAAATTGATTTCATAAGTATATTATCAATTTATTGAAGCAGAGAAATTGCGTATATTCACTTACCTGCAGGCACATAATTATAAGCTGCATTGATTTGTAGCTCAAATTTGTGTACCTATAATATTTGGACATTTTTACAATTATCACATGCTTTAATTAGACCTATGAGTCATTTACTAATAAATAACTCAAGATCATAATTTTAAGACATAGGTAATTCTGTACGCTTATTGTAGGTCAAGATGAAGTTGTAAAAGTCCTGTCGAGATAGGCCTCAAAATATAATGAAAGACTTCAGATATTTTTCCTTCTTTTTATTATATTTATTTTGAGTATAATAAATAATTCTTCATTAAATTAGCAACAATCAACAATCAATTGTTCACCAGCCGTAGTTAGCTCCGAGACCGGAGTATGTGACGTGAGAGACGGCGGGCGCAGCAGAGTATGTGACGTGGGAGTTGAGCACGGGGGCGGCGGCGTATGTGGCGACGGCGGGAGCGGCGTAGGTCTTGGTGACGACGGGGCTCGCGGCGTACGCGACAGGCGCGGAGTGAGCCACGGACGAGTAGGACACAGCGGGATGGACAGCGGGAGCGGCGTAGGTCTTGGCGACGATGGGAGCGGCCGCGGCGTAGGTCACGGGAGAGCCGTGGGAGATGGAGGAATAAGATACAGCGGGAGCGAGGGACTTGGTGTACACTGGGGCAGCACCGTATGAGGTGTAGGCGGGAGCGGCGTAGGTCTGGGCGTACGCCACGGGAGATGACTGCCTAGTGATAGACTGACTGCTGTAGGAGACGGCGGCAGGGGCGTAGGACTTGGTGACGACGGGGGCGGCGGCGTAGGTGGTGACGGCGGGAGCGGCGTATGAGGTGTAAGCGGGCGCGGCGTAGGTCTTGGCGACGACGGGGCCGGCTGCGTAGGTGGTGACGGGAGCGTGCGAAGAGAACGACACGGCGGAGACGGCCGGCGCAGAGCTGTACGCGACAGGCGCGCTATAAGCTACAGGCGCAGCTGCGTGCAGGAGGTTGCCCGCGGACGCGATGCCCGCCGCGCACAGGATGATTGCTACCTGCAATAACACAAAGATTTACCACATTTTCTGCAAAACAGTTTAAAACAGTAACAGATCGGTTTTATAATCCGGCCATTTGGACACTTCTCGCGCTATTGTCTGTGTTGAAGCACTACCACAAATCAGAACTGTTTTAGCATATAAATCACTGTGTACCTTGGTCAACATGTTGATACTGCGAATGATTATCGTGTGATATTTTTTAAAACACACATGCGCTTTTATATACCATCTGCAAACTGGTATTAACATTGAATGACCGAACCATTACACCTCGGGCGATATAGTTTCGTAAAGCCAAAACCGCCCAAGTGCAAGTTCATACGAGCTCGTGAAATATCACTTGAATTGTTGTGGTATCGATTGATAGGTTACTTCAGGCTAAAGTGTGGGTCGAAAATAATGTAAAAAGGAAAATCTAATATAAGACAGGATGATATTGACTATGAACTAGGTCTTTTCTTATTCGGTTAGTCACAAATTTACTGTTTTACATGTAATATGCCCAATTGATTCAAGATGCATAATTAATATTGTACGTAAACATGTTTACAGTCATGAAAATCATTTCTCATAAAATAAAAAATGAATTTAAATTCTTAAAATATTGTTAAACTAGAGGATGCCCGAGCTTCATCCGCACATTTAATTTAATCGTTTCTACTGATCCCGTGGGAATTTCGGGAAATCCTTTTTCAGTGCACCCCTACGTTCCCCTGGGAACGTACATGCCCAATGTAAGGTTCTTGCGCCCAATAGTTGCGGCTATACGTTCAGTCAGTCAGTAACGCAAGAGTCAGAGTAATATGCAGATTTAAAATACTTACCTAATATATCTCAGAGCCGTATACGTAAAATTTACTTACCTCCGTTTGCAGTCTATTTTTCTTTCGTGTCCCGTTTAGATTTACACGTTGCTTTATTATTACAACATGTCTACCAGAAATTGAAAACAATGACAGTAAGAAATGAACTCACCATGCTTATAATATCACCATACAGCCTTTTGCAACATAGAGCTGACGGACACACTCCTAATTATCGTCACATTGCGTCCTTCAGTTGGAGGATTTGGGCTATTACCTTTACAACCCTGGCGAGAAGCGTTGTTATAGGGAGTGTTGTCATAGTTTCAGTCTCTTGACAAATATACTAGTGATTTCGGGTACTTTCTTTAAAGCCATGGATAGAAGAGAAGTAGTGACATTTTGTAATCTTAATCCATCATCACACGGATATATACTACTATATGCAAGGTAACTTACAGCTACAGTGATATACTTAATTCATATAGTTGACTCAATTGGTAAACAAAGTTAAGGGCCATCAATATGTATATATGTACATACATACAAATACTCACGCCTTTTTCCCGCCAGGGTAGGCAGAGACACCAGATCGCCACTTGCTTATATCCTTACAAAACTCACGCACTTTCTCTACATTAATTACTCCTTTCAATAATTTTAGCAAATAAATCGCATAATCCTTTTTGTTTTTCTCATAAATACACACAGCTTCTGTGAATCCGCTGACAAAAAAATATTTTTTTTATATATACTTACGCCTGTATCCCCGAATGGGTAGGCAGAGATAATATTACACCCATATTTCGCCATGAATTTTTACGTGCCTCCGTGGTCCATTGGATAGCGTATGCGACTGCTGATGATTTTGCCCGACCCGGGAATCGAACCCGGGACGGGTTCGATTCCCGGATCGGGCAAAAGTGTTACTGGGTTTCTCCGAATTCTTAATAGCTGCACGTAGCATGGTGATGTGCCCGGTAACGGCAATAGGCTCACCCCCTATTACGTGATATCATTATTTCATGCTTTATACTTGTTTTATTATTTTATAGTTTAAAAACTATTATGTATTCTTATTTTATAAATAGACTAAGGACTCAGCTGGACTTTGGCTCAGGATCTTACAGAGAGTCGGCATCAAATTGATGAGGAACTAAGAGAAAAGTATCATTTTTGTCTTTTATTAATCATCTCCTTCAATGAATTTTGATATTTTGAATTATTTGCAGCACGTTTACCTTACATCTAGCTCCTCGTCTGATTGAGACAGAGAGAGAGAGAGGAGGAGGCAGTTTCATATCTACGGCACTTCCTAAAGCCAGCTGGGCGCTGTAGATTTAGAATTTGTCTATATCTTTCCAACTCCTGTTTCAGGATTGATATCCTGATAAAAAAAATTACCTTATAGTAGTCTTCGAGAACGCTGTGTCTCGTGTTAAAATACTGGGTTTTGTTTCAGCAGAAAAAAATAAACAGCAAATGTATTCTTTGTTACTTTTAAAAACTCGACTGACTCGCGCACGAAGGGTTCCGTACCACCATCTATAACAGAAAATCACGTTTCTTGTATGTATACTTAAATATGTTTTAAGTTTATACCTGTTTATTCAGATCGAGTAAAAAATTGCTTAAAAATTTAGTTTGTTGTATGGGAGCCCCCGTTTAATATTTACTTTATTTTTATTTAATTATTTATTTTGAAAGGTAATACATATATCTGTGAAAATTTAAGCGTCTACCTGTTACCGTTAATAATATTGAGCAAAAAATACGAAAAAAACACGTTTATTGCATGGACCTCCCCTTATTATTTTATTTTTTATTATTTTCTAGTATTTGTTGTTATAGCGGCAACAGAAATACATAATTTGTGAAAATTTCGTCTTTCTAGCTATCACGGTTTATGAGATACAACCTGGTGACAGACAGACGGACAGACAGACAGCGGAGGCTTAGTAATAGGGTCCCGTTTAACCTTTTATGTACGGAACCCTAAAAATAATATTTTGGTTGCAAATGTCCTTCGATTTTCGATTGTAACTTTGTAATTTTTAAGTCTACGATTAAAAGTTATGTGACCAAAATGGCACTGAATTTATTTTGCAAAAAAACATGGTTTGCAAATTTTTTGTGTGGCCTATAACCTAGTTTGCCAGATAAACAATAAAAATCATTTGTACCACGTACTTGGATTTATCTTTACAACAACCCCTTCCCCGCGGCGTCCCAACACATCTCGCTCCAGACCATGGAACGAATCAAGGTCTGAAGTGAAAGGTCGACCAGTCCTATCGCCAAGGTGTGCAGCGCCGTGTCCTCTACTGGGTCACGGCGATCTCCGCAGTGATGACTTCCAGGCGTCTCCTCCTGGCCAATGCGCTGCCGGAATCGGCCGAAATAACCATGGCCGGTTATCACCTGTGTCAACCGAAAGGTGAGGGCGCCGCGTCGTCTCTCCAGCCAGTCGTCGAGTACGGGCCTCACTGCCTCAATGCAGCGAAGCCCCGCGCTGGGATGCGTGAGTCGCTGACGCCATTCCGCCACTAGGACCTGTCCGGAGTTCCGCCTTCCGCGCCTCAATCTCGCGAGGCGTTCTCCGCGTATTGACCGTGGGTTGGACACCCACGGTGAAGCTAAGCGGGACCCGGGTGTGGACGCTCCGCGTGGGCTTGGAGGGGGCCTGCGCAGGACAGGTGCGGGGGACAGTACTGTCTGTCCCCCGCTTTAAAATAATTACTTAAAGACTCTACGTAAGGTGCTGCAACTGTTACACCTTCTATATCTCTTGTATATACTTACTGTACATAATAATACTCAAGCATAGACCTTATTTATAATGGTGTTTTGAACAATCCTACAAATTTTCAGCCAGGTGCGAATTACTGTCTCACCCCTGGTTTGTATATTTGTGCGAATTACTGTCTCACCCATGGCTATTACTATAATCCACAGTTGCCACTTAAGATTGAGAGAAAATCAAGCGTACAATCCACACCATTTTTTCAGCAATATCTATAAAACTCTCATGTTACTAATTGAATGTGTGACAGACAACACACATCCGAAATTCGCATTGGATAACTAGCGAAGGGCAAACGCTAGTTATTCATTAACTACGTTAACACATTGCATAAAATTGGGTAAATCTTAACAAGTTTTAAAATAATCCAATGATGAAGACAAGTCGACATAGGTATTAGGTATTTGTGGAACTTTAGGTTTGCGTTCAGTATAATAAACTTCCTTCAAACTGATCTATTTGTGCATAAAGATTCGATGCAGTGCCGATTAAGTAGATAAAGTAACACTACTTCATTTCATTCCGTGGTTGATGTAAGAGGCTGCTATAGAAAATACACAAAGCAAATATTATCATTAGGAAGAGACGAAATCCATCTGGCCAGCGTGGTATAAGTAACCCAAATCTTATAATTGCCTCATAATGTTGTTATAATAACATATAGGCATAGATAATATAATATGAATATTGGCCATGTGTTAATGTGTATTGTATGGAAAGAAAATTTGCTGTATGTCTTTGGACATCATATTCTAAAATACAACGAAGGAATTCTTTTCTTTATTGTCAATAGGCTACGTTGATTCACATTAGAACATTTGATTCAGGCAAACGATTTACAGGAATGTCCCTTTTTGTTGCTGATAACCTTATTAATAATGGTGTTTTAATAATGGTGTTTTGTAATTGTAATTATGCCTATATTTTACTATTTCACAATACGAGTAGCTACATCTTATTTAAGGTAAATTTGATTGTTCTTAACGCTGTTAGCACACCTCCTATATACAAGGAGTACCTTGTGTGTGGTGAGTACGTGATGCAGCTGCGGAACTATTGCGGCGACGAAACATGTAGCAACGAACAAAACTGTCATTGCAGTTTTAGTGGCCTGTGGGTGTAGACATTTTTACTATATATGCGTCCAACCGCATAATTTTGGGATAACTTCGAATGACATTAGACAATATTTCAATGTTTCCGGTTTCGATCATACGAAAATGTGTCCGCCTTTACAAAACGTGCGTTGACGCATTGCGTTGCGAAACGTCTGCGTCAGTGTAACGACGATTTGACAGTTATCTGCGGGACACTAGCGACCAGGATGCAACTAATTAATCTTACTGTTTAATTGAGTGAGACATAGCATATACTAAACGTTTCCATACAACTGACAGATTTTTCTTAGTTTCGTTGTCGCGTGCGACTCCGTCGGTGGACTAACAGCGTAAGCGATAGTAAAAATTAACAGACATATTTTAAGAACCTAATTTTAACTATTCAGCACTTCGAGACCATACAAAAATCTGACCGTTCGTGAGTCAACTGTGATTAGGTTATTCTTGTTAGTGTTATGATTAAGATAACAATAATATAGTAAAAGACTTATATATTTGTACTTCTTTTTACTATTTATTTAGGGAATAATCAAGGCTTCATTAAATTAGTTACAATCAACAATCAAGTCTTCACCAGCCGTAGTTGGCACCCAGTCCGGTGTATGTGACGTGAGAGACGGCGGGCGCGGCCGAGTATGTGACGGCGGGAGCGCCGTAGGTCTTGGTGATGACGGGGCTCGCGGCGTACGCAACAGGCGCGGAGTGAGCCACGGACGAGTAGGACACAGCGGGAGAGATGGTCTTAGTCACCAGGGGAGCGGAGTAGGTGGCGACAGCGGGAGCGGCGTAGGTCTTGGCGACGATGGGAGCAGCCGCGGCGTAGGTTACGGGAGAGCCGTGGGAGATGGAGGAATAAGACACAGCAGGAGCTACGGACTTGGCATACACTGGGGCAGAACCGTATGTGGTGTAGGCGGGAGCGGCGTAGGTCTGGGCGTACGCTACGGGAGAAGACTGTCTAGTGATAGACTGGCTGCTGTAGGAGACGGCGGCCGGGGCGTAGGACTTGGTCACGACGGGGGCGGCGCCGTAGGTGGTGTAGGCGGGCGCAGCGTAGGTCTGGGCGTACGCCACGGGAGAAGACTGCCTAGTGATAGACTGGCTGCTGTAGGAGACGGCGGCCGGGGCGTAGGACTTGGTGACGACAGGGGCGGCAGCGTAGGTGGTGACGGCGGGAGCGGCGTATGAGGTGTAAGCGGGCGCGGCGTAGGTCTTGGCGACGACGGGGCCGGCGGCGTAGGTGGCGACGGGAGCGTGCGAGGAGAACGACACGGAGGAGACGGCCGGCGCAGAGCTGTACGCGACAGGCGCGCTATAAGCTACAGGCGCAGCTGCGTGCAGGAGGTTGCCAGCGGACGCGATGCCCGCCGCGCACAGGAAGATTGCTACCTGCAATAACACAAAGATTTACCACATGTACTGTAAAACAGTTCAAAACAGTAACAAATCATTTTGATTTATTCCAGAAATTTATACACTCTTTGCACTCTTGTTTGTGTTGATGCACTAACACAAAACTAAAACTATGTCAGTATTTAAATCACTGTGTACCTTGGTGAACATGTTGATACTGCGAATGATAATCGTGAAGTAGTTTTTTAAACACTGGGTGCGCTTATATATGTAATCTGCAAACTGGTATTAACATTGAATGTGTGATTACGCCTAGAGCGATATTGTTCCGCGAAACCAAAACCGGCTAAGAAGTACAAGTTCGCTTGAGTTCATAAAATATCACTTGATCACCATTAACATGTTAATTTAATTACATAGATAATACTTCTCTTACTTTTACTTTTATCTGAGACAAGAAACGGCAGCCGTTTATTGTGCTACCTTTGTTTTGTCAGAAAACACCTTAATTGGTAAAGCAGCATTTCATTTTATACCAGGAGGATAAAAATACTAGAAACACTCTCTTGAGGTATTCAAATGAGTACATCCAAACCGACGTGTAGGTATTCAAAACTTCAACTCAATTGAAAACTTTGTTGGTATTAGTCAAAATGTTACAATATTTGATTAAAGACACCGGACAGGTGAACTTAATAAAAGCTTGTAAACATCAAGATGAGAATGCGTCGTCATTCAATAAAATGTTTCTTTACCTGGCGGATTTCTGATATAATCAACGGACATAAAGTAAAGAAAAAAAATGTAACTAGGCATTGTATCGGAGTCGATACAATACCTAATTACATTTTGTGGCTTACACAAAATATTGTATCGCGTGGAGATCGAATCCACAACGCTCGATAGGGTCACTCTTCTTTATTTTAAGAATATATGTGTGACTTGTAAGAATTATTATTTAATTTTATATATAGATCAGTGTGCACTTCTCGGGTGTTTACTTGACTTGTAATGGAATCTTTGCCTGTGTTGTATATGTAAGTGCCTATTGACATAAATAGAAAAGTACAATACGACAATTTTATAGACTTTTATAGAAAAACTAGCTGACCCAGTGAACTCCATACCGCCTTTTCAAGGTTTCTTTTCTTTTTCTTTCTTTAAACCCTATTTCTGTCAATTCTGAACAAAGTTGATAAAGACATCAGTCTATACAGGACAAACATACATTGTGTCAGGCTGCGGTTGATGAGTATTATGAGTGATAGAAGCAGATAACGGATCTAGTGATAAAATAAAATTACTAATAATTCTATTAAAAATAGGAGTCGGTGATAGAAAGCTAAAATTAAGTGTTATATGTATTTTAACGCCACATCAAGAAACAAATCTGTGTTTCTGGAGTATTGTAACTAAAACGGTGACACGATTCTTTTTTGCCTCCACCATACGCCTGGTGGACATAAAGCCAGGACCAAACCAACGCGTTCAGCTTGCGTCCGCGGTGGCGTGCGCGGTGGCGATTATTGCGCGTGCAAAAGTTGTGCACACTCTCGCGTTCGTTCAGGCGTTCACCAGGCTTTTAATTTTTTGGGCATGATTGCCCAAAAAATTAAAATAGTATGTCTTTGGGTTTGACCACCTTAGGGGTTTGAAAATAGATTACAATTGATTCTCAAGCCTACCAAATATACATAATTATAAAATATATGATGATAAAAAATGATGATAGTCATAAAAGGGTGAAAATTAAGGGTTGTGTGAATTTGGTAATACCACATTATAAAAACTATGTCCAAGAAATATAAATGTTTGGGTTGGACCACTCTAATGACTTGGGGTTTGAAAAACCGATTATGGTTGACCCTCAGACCTACCAAATATACATTTAAAATTTCATACAAATCGGTCCAGCCGTTTTGGAAAAGTAAGTAATGTGACTAACACTATGAAACGTTTTGTTTGACAGCGGTATGCGCCTGGCACTGATTACTGATTTAGCGATATGATTTTTCTAATATCACCAACCACTAAGTTTTTATGATGAAAGGGTGAAAATTAAGGGTTTTATGTATTTTTAAACCCACATTAAAAAAAAAAACCAAGAAAGAAAAAATATTTTGTGTAGGCTACCATTACGACTTAAGGGTTCGAAAAATAGTTTACCTATGGTCGTTATAATTATTTTCATAAGGACGCAACGATGGAGTATCATGTCTTCACAAAAGGGCTAGTTCAGATAGCGCTGCAGGCATATAGGCGGTGACCAAGGAGACGGCGAAGCAGGAGAGAAAATCCTCTCTCCAACCGTAGGTCTGGGCTTCGGGGACGTCAAACTAGAGATGACCATCAACCACCGTGAATTGTGAGCGACCGAGAAGTTATTGGTGCGCGCCGTGGATTCGAACCCGATACAACAGACTGCCATGCAGAGGGCTGCATGGCAGTCTGTTGGTATTTCCACTAGGCTATAATCTGTATACGCGTAGATGAATATTTGATGTCTCGCGACATCAGCATCAATTACATTAGAGACGTTTACGATGAAAACATTATATAGAAATCTCTGTATAATATTGAAGATGTTTTGTTGATCATGAAAATTTTCAATTAATTCGCTGTTCTTTCTGGTTACCGGTTCTGGTTCTGGTTTTCTTAAATAAGACGAGAACGAGATTTTATTTATTTATTTATAATTAATTAAAACGGTAATAAAACCAGTTACATTAATTAACATGGAAACATTGCTTACAAATGAATAGTCATGACAGAAAAATCACTTTCGTTAAACATTATAACAAAACAAAGATTTAGTGCACGGATGTTACTATAATAATATCTTAACCTATGTACATTCAGTTAACATTGAACAGTGGATACCCTTGCATATCTTCCTTCGCAAAACTCTAGACACACTCGCATGGTTTCTGTCCATCCATCAACAAACACATCCCATGCAGGATTGGCAGTGAGGAGCGTGTTCAACATCCTCAGGGTACAACATACAGGGGACTGTGCCCTAGCAACAGTATGACATACCGGCTGTGCGAGCAACATATGTCGACGGTTCTGACGATGTCCGAGATAATTTCCGGGCACATATAGTTGACAGAATTGACTAAGTAGCTCAGGACGATCCATTTGCCCTCGAAGGGTCTTACAAGCCACCACAAGCTGATCCAAACCTCTTCTTACCTCTAAGGAATTGAAACCCAAAATCCCAAGAAGGTAATTGGTAGGGTACATATAGGGATAGTAGTAGGTGTACTTTTAAAAAGGAATCTTAGGAAAGTTTTTTGTACTTTTCAAGCATTAATGTACGACTCTCAGTACAGGGGTTCCAGACACAGGCACTTGACTCTAATTTACTTCGAACCAGGGTGGTGTATAGAAGCTTAATAACCTGTGGGTTCGTGAAGTCCAGGGCGTTACGCAAAACGAATCCTAATCGTCTAGAAGACTCCTTAGCAAGATCGTCAATATGATCTCCGAATGTCAGACCACGGTCGAAGGTCACTCCCAAATCATAACCTTCCCACCATCATAACCTGTGATGGCATGAAATCCAGGTCAGCTCTTCGAATTCCAGTTGCGACATTTAATTAGTAGGCTAGCTACTAATTAAATGTCCCAACTCTCGCTCCCAACTCTCGCCCACATATCTTAAATGATTGCCAGTACCAGTTAGCATCCAATCCATCCAATCATTATTGTATGGGGTGGACAACTTTATAATAAGGGCTCTAAAATCACTTTATAGGGATTCTAGGGCCTGTGTCCGAATTAATGGTGCCTATACGGACTGGTTTGACATCTCTAAAGGTGTCAGACAGGGGTGTGCAGCCTTGCCTTGGTTGTTCAACTTATTCATGGATAGCTGCATGAAAGATATGAGGGAAATTGAGTGCAGGGTCGATATGGCAGGATTGCGTGTTAAGTACCTCTTATACGCCGATGATCAAGTCATTCTTGTATCATCGGCGAATGAGTTGCAACAAATGATGGACTGCATGAACGAGAGTTTTAAAGCGTAAGGTATGAAAGTTAAAGCAAGAAAGACGAAAGTGATGGTGTTTGAGAAGGATGAAAGTTTGACTGAGTGTAATATTACGATTGAAGATAAAAATGTGGAACAAGTTGAAAGATTTGTATATTTGGGAAGCATGTTTACAAGAGATGGAAGATGTGAAGGAGATATTGAAAGGACAGTGACTGCGGGGAACAGTGTGAATGGAGCGCTGCATGCCTTTATGAACGGCCAGATTGTGCCTAAAAAGGCGCGACTGGCGGTTCATAATGGAGTGCTGGTGTATGGAAGTGAGTACCCTGATGTATGGAAGTGAGTCTTGGGTATGGCAGAAAAAGCATGAAAGCAGAATTAACGCAGTTGAGATGCGATCACTGCCTAGTATGTGTGGGGTGAGCCTGGTTGATAGAATGCCGAATGCAGTAATACGAGAGCGATGTGGCCTGAAAGAAGATGTCGTGACAAGGATTGAGAAAGGAATGCTGAAATGGTTTGGACACGTGGAGCGAATGAGTGAATGAAACATTGACGAATCAAATATATATGGCAGAGGTATGTGGGCAAGCCGGTTGCGGCAGACCTCGTAAGACGTTCGTCGACCAATTGGGGACGTCTTGAAAAACGGAAAAGTACGGCGTACCCGTAACCGGCGAGCATGTATGTAAAGAGTAATGAATGTAGAGGAAGCGCGTGAGGTTTGCAAGGATAGATGCAAGTGGCGTTCTGTTGTCTCTGCCTACCCCGTCGGGAAAAAGGCGTTAGCATATGTATGTATGTATAAAATTTATAAAAACTATGATTTTTTTTCAATATATACATATATATTTTTTATAATACTAAAATATCTTGACTGCCTCCGTGGTCCAGTGGATAGCGTATGCGACTGCTGATCGGAGGTCCCGGGTTCTATTCCCTGGTCGGGCAAAAGTATTACTGGGTTTTTCCGAATACTCAGTAGCAGACCGGCGTCTGGTGATGTGCCAGGTAACGGCAATAGGCTCGCCCCTTGTTACGTGGGACCTAAAATTTCATGGTGAAATGTGGGTGTAATATTTACAACTCTGCCTACCCCTTCGGAGATACAGGCGTGAGACTATAAAAAAAATACTTTATTTATAATTTCTATGAACGTAACAATGTTTATTTTATTGGATATCTTAAAAGACCGCTAGCGACTAAGCACTCGCGCTCGTACCTATAGCGGCTTTTCAAAGTGTCTGGCAAGATGTAAAAACCATTTAAACTGCCCGGATGTTGGGCTAACATCTTTTTATTGGCCCACAAGTAATATATATAAAATTTAGCTTTTATAGGTACTATAACGAAAGTTTAATTATTAAAGTTTAGGGGTGTCTGGCAGGAGGTAGCAACTGTCATAATAAGTGTCCGGCAATAGATGACGAGATTTCAGAAGTCAACCCGAAGAAATGAAAAAAAGTTTAGCTTTATACTTTAACGAATTTTAGGTATCATTTTATCGACCTTGCTACTGCCAAAGTGCCAAAGTAACTTAAGTAACCACAACCCAAACTCTATATTCGCTGGTCGTTCTTACCTTTATAGGGGACATGCACAGGAAAACTTTCAGCTTTTATAAAATAACTAGAGGACGCCAGCAGCTACGCCTGCATTTTTTTAAATTTACCCGTTTTGGCCGATCCCGTGGGAATTTCGGGAAATCCCTTCTTAGTGCACCCCTACGGTCCCCAAGGAACATACATGCGAAATTTCAGCTTCCTGTGCCCAATAGTTTCGGCTGTAGCGTGTCTGTCAGTCAGTCAGTAACGCAAGGATTTTATATATTAAGATAGCGATCGTGGTCTCTTGCTCTAGGACTTTTTAATTTTGTTTTCATACTTACATACATAGGTACTTACGGTACGCGACTATTTCTTTTTAATTGAAAAACTGCAACGGTTGTTGTGTTTATTTTAAAAGTATTACGTGTCTCCGCATATAACTGTTCTCAGGCGTAGCCATTCAAAGTGACTGCCAGTTTGCTGGATAAGCTGTGGTAGGCAAATTTGGACAGTACTGCAGCTGGCGCACACCCTGTGTTTTTGAACTGGACACAGAGGGCAATGTAAACAGTTTGTGTCTAGCGAGCAGTTTTACCTTTTCCGATGGAGTATAATTTAAGTTTATTGATGGTACTTGTTTCGGACATATGGTGCCGATCCAAAATTTACCATGCTTTGAGTTAAACAGAGATATGTATGAATATATCCTAATATCAAAATTCACTTTGTCGTTGCTCGTGGGTGAATGCTACTAACAATAAATGTATTCAAGTACGAGTTTATAAAACATTCAGAGAGCAACTAAGGCTAGACAATTTTTTTATAATGGCGTTGGCGTATGTTATGTATAAGAATGAATAAACGTTTTATATATATATTTTTTTTTATTTCCTCAGGTTTTCGAATATAATACAATCATTATGTACACTTGATTACATCCTAGCAATAAATATTAACAAACAAATGTTTACCAGCCGTAGTTAGCTCCGAGACCGGAGTATGTGACGTGAGAGACGGCGGGCGCGGCAGAGTATGTGACGTGGGAGTTGAGCACGGGGGCGGCGGCGTATGTGGCGACGGCGGGAGCGGCGTAGGTCTTGGTGACGACGGGGCTCGCGGCGTACGCGACAGGCGCGGAGTGAGCCACGGACGAGTAGGACACAGCGGGAGAGATGGTCTTAGTCACCAGGGGAGCGGAGTAGGTGGCGACAGCGGGAGCGGCGTAGGTCTTGGCGACGATGGGAGCGGCCGCGGCGTAGGTCACGGGAGAGCCGTGGGAGATGGAAGAATAAGACACAGCGGGAACGAGGGACTTGGCGTACACTGGGGCAGCACCGTATGTGGTGTAGGCGGGTGCGGCGTAGGTCTGAGCGTATGCCACGGGAGAAGACTGCCTAGTGATAGACTGGCTGCTGTAGGAGACGGCGGCCGGGGCGTAAGACTTGGTCACAACGGGGGCGGAGGCGTAGGTGGTGTAGGCGGGCGCAGCGTAGGTCTTGGCGTACGCCACGGGAGAAGAGTGGCTAGAGATAGACTGGCTGCTGTAGGAGACGGCGGCCGGGGCGTAGGACTTGGTGACGACGGGGGCGGCGGCGTAGGTGGTGACGGCGGGAGCAGCGTATGAGGTGTAAGCGGGCGCGCCGTAGGTCTTGGCGACGACGGGGCCGGCGGCGTAGGTGGCGACGGGACCGTGCGAGGAGAACGACACGGAGGAGACGGCCGGCGCAGAGCTGTACGCGACAGGCGCGCTATAAGCTACAGGCGCAGCTGCGTGCAGGAGGTTGCCCGCGGACGCGATGCCCGCCGCGCACAGGAAGATTACGACCTGAAAATTAAAGGATATATTAAAATGTTGGCTGAACTGTTTTAAAAATTGCACACATTAACCTAAATTTGATATATGTTCTCCTGATATTTTAGTTTTGAACTTTAAACGCCACATAGTTCAAATTCGTAGGACCACGAGCTTTCGTGAGAAAATGCAGTCACTTGGCTGTTTGAATAAATTTAAACTTGATCCTGAATTGTGGGGATGCATTATATTATTAGCGATGAATTAATCCAATAACTAGTGGTTACCAAAATCAGAACCAGGATAAAACTTATGAACACAGTTTCCAACTACTACAAAAGCAAAAAAATATTTTAAAACCGAAAAATCGAATATTAAAATCACTGTGTACCTTGGTGTACATGTTTGTATGGCACGTTGTTGTCGTGTGTAATATTTTTTGGAGCACTTGCTTTCGCTTTTATATCGGCGTCTCCAAACTGGTATTCTTATTGAATCTCCGTGGCGGATCAGCCTCCGGCACTTTCCGTTTCAATGTCAAGGTTGGTCTCCACCCGACCAATAAAATTGTGTAATCTGCCGTAGGCATAACAAGTAACTTCAGATTGACCGTACTTACTAATAAGGAAGTTGTTTTTTCGGAACTTTGTACGTTTATAAATCAGGATCTGAGGTTTTGATGTCATTTATTTTAATGAGAATATCGTCGTTGGCGGATGTAACATAATTATTCATCGCGAATAGTGTAATTAATAAAATCGATCACTAATTAAACGTTCTTGTGGTTTCTGTAAACTATATTTTTATTGAACGATTTCCTCGCTATAGTGATTTACAATTTAAGGTATGGTTTCAGATAGTTAGTAGGTACATCATTCATCCTCTCAGTCTGACCTCCGCAACCCAAGGGGATAGCTATATTCCATGGTTTAAACTGCAGTTTCTTCATAGGTACCTACTGATTCCCTATAACGACTGCCAAAAATCTTCATGACAGCCGGGACCGGCGGCTTATCGTGCTCTTTGATTCACGTGGCATGCGATAATTTACAATAAGTAAATGGTTAGTAGTTACATTTAACATCACATAACTGTAATTAAAAATAATGCTATGGTCAAAATATTCAACTTTCGTGTAAACAATAAGACTGCTATGTTCAACGTCGAAAGTTTTACACAAGAGAGAAGTTGAAGTACTTATAACAAACTCCAGTGTTCGCAAGTTCTAAAACCCAGAATAATTGTTGTATTTCCCGAGCGGATAAACTCCATCAAATATGTTGAAAATCTTCAGTTTCTTCACAAAGCAAATAGCTCCGTAAACGTACCTTGTGAATTTAAATGCAAATTTATAAGGTGACATTGTTTGAGATACAATCACGTGTTCTTTATGTCTAAAGGTAAAGAAAACTATGACAGTCCAAGTAAAGATTTACAAAATCTAGAACAATACTGTAATGTAGATCTAAAGGTCATAATGTATATTATAATTTTTAAATACTTTGGTGCCCGACGACCTATTTAACACATACGGACTTATTACTAAAGCACTTTCTCGCAATCAACCATAAAATTATGAACTGTTTGCCATTTATAAAAATAACTTTTGATATTAATATTTGAATAGATTGATGTGCCTTAACTTTGAACATCCAGAGGATTTATGACACCGTAACTTCTATCGCAGCCACTATTTTAATATATAGGAAAAGGAATTTGTGGCGCTAGTAAGTGATTCGTTAATTAATATGTTTTAATGTTTACCAAACTTTGCATTTAGAATTTAGTTTCGAGGATTGTTTTAGGATCTGCTACTGGTTGGATTGCTGCCAGGAAAATAATACGGTACACCATGTCAAAAAAATGGTCTCGGGAACCATAAAAACTGTAGGCTCACAGTCTATCAATGAACAAATATGACCTCGGTACGCGCTAATTAAGCGGTCGCTCTATATTTGCTTCATTCGCTTTCTCTCCCATCCCACGGACGATTGTTTCAAATTGCTTTTTGGTATGCGTGCTTAAAATAGTCTTCAATAGACTGTGTTTGAACTAAATAAATTTGTGGAACCTAATTTTGTTATTCGTTACCGAAATTGGATTCTACGAATTGTATAATAATTGAAGCAAATACTCCTTCAGCGGACTTATTAGAGTATAGTCAAATTGTTAGACATCGATTGAACTAAATACACACACACTCACGCACACGCAAACGCACACGCACAAATACACGCACACGCACACACACACACAGAGTCTCAGTCCATATAGGCGTGAGACTAGCCCCTATCCCTACAGAGGTAGGCAGAGGTAATAACAACACTTTGCCCGACCCGGGAATCGAACCCAAAAATCGAAAAAAAAATAACTATAACCTAATGGAAGGAAAGAGGAACCCACCACGCACCCTCGGATTGCCCACCCCAACTATTGCAATAGAAAAAGGTTGACAATACCGAACTCCTCTAAAGACAAAGGATAAGGGATAGATGGAATAATGCGGAAATGGGTTCCAGGAAAATACCTGACTTGCAGTATCCCGCTCTATGCGCCGACTATGCTTCGACACGTGTTTCGCCCCTCCACGAGGCATCCTCAGGACCGATGGGCAACGACTGAGGCTCAGTCTATTATATAGTCGGTCGTTCGCATTACGTGATTCTCCATATTGACTATTAAAGATCTTTATGACAGCTCTAGCTCAGCTAATTGTGCAGCAATACCCTAGTGGAGAGACCTACGGACTGCTACGCAGAGGATATCGGGTTCGAATCCACGGCGCGCACCAATGACGTTTCGAAGTTATGTGCGTTTTAAATTGTTTATTATCGCTTGCTAAACGGTGAAGGAAAACTTCGTGAGGAAACCCGCATGTCTGAAAGTTCTCCATAATATTCTCGAAAGACGTGTGAAGTCTGCCAACCCGCACTTGGCCAGCGAGGTGAACTATGGCCTTACCCTTCTCATAGTGAGAAGAGGCCCGTGCCCAGTAGTGGAAAACTATACATACAGGGCCGATGATGATTATGATGACAGCTGGGACAAACGGCTTAACAGGCTCTCAGAAATACGGAACAAGCAATATTTTTTTTTAAAGTCAGTGGTCCGCGCCGTGGTAGTTTCGAACCCGATACATAGAAGACTGTTGGTATCTCCACTGGGCTATTACATACATACATACATAGACTTACGCCTGTTTCCTGGAGGGGTAGGCAGAGACTACGGAACGCCATTTGCAACGATCCTGACATACCTCTCTTGCTTCATTCACTTCTATCAAGTTTCTCATGCATGCTCTGTGTCAGTACATACAAACATACATACATAGAATCACGCCTGTTTCCCGGAGGGGTAGGCAGAAACTACGGAACGCCATTTGCAACGATCCTGACATATCTCTCTTGCTTCATTCACTCCCATCAGATTCCTCATGCATGCTCTTCTGTTCAGGGTACTTCTAACCTGTCCTGTTTTTAGGATGTCTCCAATCTGGTCAGAGAACGTGCGCCTAGGTCTTCCCCTTCGTCCTGTCCCTTCCACACTTGCCTTATATATATGCTTGGTCAGTCTTTCGTCATCCATCCTCTCCACGTGCCCAAACCATCTTAGCATACCTTTCTCGATGCTTGTCACTACATCTTATTTTACCCCACAACACTCTCTTATCACACAATTCTTTACTCTGTCAGTCAAAGAAACACCACACATACTTCTCAGTGCTCTCATTTCTACTGCATTTATTCTACTTTCATGACTCTTCTGCCATACCCAACTATCACTACCATACATAAGAGTAGGTACTAACACCCCTCTATGCACCACCAAACGTGCCTTTTTGGACACGTTTTGGCTATTCATGAACGCCTTCAGAGCTCCATTCACTCTATTACCTGCATTTACTCTTCTTTCAATATCTTCTACATTCTTACCATCTCTTGTAAACAGCGTACCTAAATATACAAACTCATTCACTTGCTCCACTCGCTTTCCATCAATCATAACATTACAAGCATTAACGCATTCCTCCTTTTCAAAAACCATAACTTTCGTTTTACTTACATTCACTTACATTCCTTTCCTCTCTAACGCACCATGCATGATTGTTACCATCTCCTGCAACTCCTCCGCTGAAGACGCAAGTATAACCTGATCTTCAGCATAAAGGAGGCATTTGACAAGTAACTCATTCATCCTTAATCCACAGCCACTATTTTCCAAATCTTGCAAACAACTGTCCATGAAGAGGTTGAACAGCCACGGCGACGCTACACATCCCTGTCTAACACCTGTCTCGATGGTAAACCAATCCGTGTACGACCCATTTATCCTCACACAAGCTCTAGAATCTTCATAAAGGGATTTCAGAGCTCGTATGAGGCTGCTGTTCACCCCATACATCGACAGTACCGACCACAGTTCATTCCTCACTACTTTATCGTAAGCCTTTTCCAAATACATACACGAATGCGCAATACACCTTTTGACCTTTGGCCAAGAATTTTTCGGCTATGCACCGCAAGGAAAAGACTTGATCCGTGCATCCCCTATCCTTTCGGAATCCTGCTTGTACATCCCATATTTGCTTGTCGGTTACTTCCATAACTCTTTCAATCAGTACCTTCGCATACAATTTGCCAACAATGCTGAGAAGACTAATGCCTCTATAGTTCTTGCAGTCTTGTTGCGAGCCTTTTCCCTTATAAAGATGCACAACAACCGCTGTGGCCCAGTCATCAGGTACTCGGCCGGTGCTTCAGCACAAGTTAAATAAGCGCTGCAGCTGACCAACTATGATGCCCTGTCCAGCCTTCAGCATTTCAACTGTAATCCTATCATATCCTGCAGCCTTACCTAATTTCATACTTCCCAACGCCTTCACAAGCTCATCCACACCAATATCGCTTTCATCATTGCTATTATTACCATTCATTTCGTCGATCGATGTCTCTATCGCCGTTCTTTCAAATAAACCTTCAAAATACTCCTTCCATCTCTTTATCACACATGATTCACCATTCAGTATCTTTCCATTCTTGTCTCTGATTGACGTGTATTCTGAGGATTTGGCTATTGCTGCCACTAAATAAGCTTTCAGTATCTGAAAATGATCTTCGCCTAATCGAATGATAACCAATATATACTAATAACTATAATTTCCAATAAAAAACGGAGTCTGTCGAGTAGAACACACATTTTAGAAGATATCTGGATGCGATTGTTTACATACTGTTCCGATTATCTTTACGTTTTTGTTTTAAATTTAAAAAGACAACTTGCGCATTAGGACTAAATCCTGTGTTGCGGGGGACTTTACAAACATAGAACAAACGGACACAATGAACACCCAGACTCGAAACAACATTTTGTGAATTACACAAAGTGTTTCCTCGTGTGGGGATCGAACCCACAACACTCGGCACAGTGTCAAGCGGTGAGGCGGCCGCTTAAACCACTACGCCAACCGTGCAGTGCACTTATAAATGCTATATTAATTCCTACGTTTTCCACTTATAGCTTCCTTGTATTTCTTAAAGTGCAATGTCGTACATTGCGGTCAATAGCAGCCTACGTCAGTGGCACTCTGACTATTGTCACATCAGCCGTTAGCATCTGCCACACAGGATCGGACACGCGTGGCTGAGATCGATGGCGAGTCATAGACTTTTACCTTTAAGATTATTTACGATTTAACCCATACCAGCAGTCGTCCGCGGCTTCACTTGCTTTAAACTTTAGAGTATTGCAAAATCTTTCCTTAGTGAGTGCCTACTTAAGGAACTCACGTCAAAATTTCATGTTTTAGCTGCCGTAGCTTTTGCTCCTCGGTGATAGTTCAGTGGGGGCAAGTAATTTTAATATTATAATGATTTATGTAATCGTTACTTCTATAGGCAAAGCGTAAGTTGGCTCCAACGATGATGTATAAAACGAGTGGCGGATGAAGCGGTTGGTTGTACCTACACAACGCGGTATGTTAATTACAGTATCTAATTGAATGGCGGTGCTTTTAGGGTACCGTAGTAAACTTATAGTTTCGCCGTCTTCTCGTTTCTGTCCTCCATCTGTCCGTCTGCGGCGTTATAAACTGTGATTCATCATCTTCAGTCTGCCATAGTCTGCTGCTGGATATAGGCGTGAGGCCGAGTGACGATATACGTGAAGAAGCTGGTAGCTGGTAGAGGCTGGCTGGAGGCATTGTGACTACGCGGTCAAAATTCTACGTCAAAAACCTGTTTCCTTTTGTTATTGGTAGTTCCTATGTCAACACGTAAATGCATAAGATATTCTTTTTTATTTTCCGTTATATCGAGTCAGGTATCGTTAACTACGCTACGCTTTTTTAGTCAAGGATCACGAATTACAAAGTGTCCGTTGCATACATGATGACCTACATAGGTATACTACTCAAAACAAAATAAGGGCCACTAGTTTATTTACATTTAAGTGCACTTTAGTAAACTGAAAGTAACTGATAAGTAGCATTATATTGATATTACGAACTCTTTGGTGTTAGATCTCTTTTATGCTGGTGTTCGTGTTCCTAATTTGAAAAGTATTGGCCATCATTTTTAAGAAAAAAACAATTGGATGTTATTCTTATGTTTTTCTTCGATTGTCTTCTTAACTTGCTTCGGTTATTTTAGGGGAAAAGTTTTACTTTTTCAATGTTAATTGATTCATTTATCATCTTGCGTTAATCATGCCACCAGAACGAAGGCACATGGATACAATTACAGCAACCAGAGCCATAACTATGATTCAATAAGGACGTTCTCAGCGCGTTACATGCGTTTGCAGTTGGGGTTTTCTCGAAGAGCTGTCCATAATGTGTTGCCAGGAGACCCGGTTCAGGTAGAGTTCGTGTAACAACGGCGCACGAGGATCGATACGTCGAACTCAGTGCTCGTCGTGATCGTACAGTAACGGCCCGTAAGTTACAACACCACTTACGGCTGACAACGGGTACCCGTGTCAGTGATCAAACTATACGTAATCGATTGCACGAAGACCAGCAAATGTCAAGACGACGAGTTGTTCGAATTCCTCTGACCAGGGTTCAAGGTGCAAAACGTTTAAGATTCTCCCGTCAGTATTTGAACTGGGGAATTAATCAGTGGGGCAAGGTGCTTTTTACAGACGAGTGCAAAGTAAATTTTTTTGCTGATGATCGGCGTGTTAGGGTGCGGAGACAACGCGGCAAGCGGTTTTCGGAGTCCTGCATTCATGAAGTTTACCGTTTCAGAGGTCCCAACGTAATGGTTTGGGGTGGGATTAGTTTACACGGCAAAACCGAGGTCACCATTTTAAATACGGGTACCGTAACCGGAGAACGTTACATCGAGGACGTCATCAGGCCTCAAGTGATCCCATTTGCACAGCGAGTGGGGCCTGGATTCATCCTGATGCAAGACAATGCCCGTGCACTCTCAGCTCGATCGACCCAAACTGTCCTAGAAGGGTCTCATATTGAGGAATTACCATGGCCAGCTATCAGTCCGGATTTAAATCCAATCGGGGAATCGTGGGACCAATTGAAACGAAGGGTTAGAGAGTATGAGCAAGGGGTCTACAACCAATAGCAGCTGATTGACGCTTTAAAACGTGCCTGGGAGGCGATGCCTGATGAAAACGTGAGGACTTTGATCCAGAGTATGCGTACGAGGCTTCAGGAGTGTATTGTTAAGAGAGGTGGACATACTTGTTACTAATAAGAAGAAACAAAAGAGACAAGAACAGTATTTTGTCTTTTTTCAGTGATTTGTTTTGGTCATGTTTTTCATTCGAAATGGCCAATTTCATTATGAACTTAAAAAAACAATTTATGGGTGATTCTTTGAGCAAGGCATTATTTGGTGATTTGCGAGGCAATTTTTAAATGTAATATATTTTTTAAATCGATATGTGTTTCTTAAAATATACGTAAAAGTAATATTTTTTATAGAAGAGGCACCTCAGAGAGTGATATACTTACAGAGATAATCGAGGTTAAAAAATTGGAGGCCACGCAAATCACAGAACGCCCCACGAAAATGATTTTTTTTTAATTTAACTTTCTCATCATTATTTTAAACAATTGTTAGCCCATATTATAACCAATAACATTATTTTGTAGTTACATAAGTTAAACAATGTAATGTCCCTTATTTTGTTTTGAGTAGTATGTAACGGCTCATTAGAATTTACTAATTCATCATTGTCTTGCCCTGTTCCCAATTTATTTGGGGTCGGCGCAGTATGTCCTTCGCTTCCATACTTCTCTGTCACCAGTCATCTGATCGTTTATCCCTTACTCTTTCATATCCATCCTCACACAGTCCATCCATCTTTTCCTTGGCCATCCTCCCCCTTTTCGTTCCTCTACGTGCATATTCATCACTTTCTTAGGTACCTGAGTACATCTCATCTCTTCGCATAACATGTCCATTCCAGGCCAATCGACTCCCTTTTACCTTTTCATCAGTGGGCGCCATTTTTAACCGACTTCAAAAAAAAGGAGGTTCTCAGTTTGACCTGTATGTATGTATGTATGTATGTATGTATGTTTGTCCGCGATTATCTCGCGTTTGGCTGAACCGATTTTGATGCGGTTTTCAGAAAAGTATTTGTTGCACTTAGGCGAAGGTTTTAGGCCCTTAACCGACTTCAAAAAAAGAAGGTTCTGAGTTTGACCCTTTATGTAAGTTTGCCCACGATTAACTCGAGTTTAGCTGAACCGATTTTTATGCGGTTTTCAGAAAAAAAGTATTTGTTACACTTAGGAGAAAGTTTTAGTATTTTAACCGACTTCAAAAAAAGAAGGTTCTCAGTTTGACCCGTATACATATTATATTGGTTCTTAGTATATTTGTACGTGTGTACGTGACACCGCGCGCGCTCGTGTGTGTATTTGTATGTACACATGTGTGTGTGTGTGTGTGTGTGTGTGTGTGTGTGTGTGTGTGTGTGTGTGTGTGTGTGTGTGTGTGTGTGTGTGTGTGTGTGTGTATGTATATGTGTGTGTGTGTGTGTGTGTGTGTGTGTGTGTCTATGTCTCTTAGTAGTATTCTTTTTTGTTTTTGATGGTTTGGCACCGACTTCAAAAACTAAGTATTTTGTATAAGTTATATACTATTTTTATGTAAAAATTATTTCTTACTTTTCAGTGGGTCGATTTTTTGAAGGCGGTTCTCTTTTTTTAAAAAAGAAACTAAATACCTAGTAAACATTTTTGGTGCGAATTTTAAGTTTTCATTTTCGTTTTGTTTTTTTTTTCTTATTATTTTTTCATACTACCTCTAATGTAATCATTCCTAACTCAGTCCATTCTTATCACTCCACACATCCATCGTTACATTCTCATCTCAGCAACATGCAATCGTTTCTCATCCATCTTCTTTATAGCCCAACACTCAGGTCCATACAGTACGACAGGCCTTATAACCGCCTTATACATGCGGCCCTTTAATTTCACAGGCATTTTGGTATCGCATATTGTGCCTGAGACCTGTCGCCATTTCATCCATCCTGCGTTAATTCGTTGCCTAACATCCCGATCAATTTCGCCGCCATCTTGCAGGAGTGAACCTAGGTAGCGAAAATCTGAGCATACTGGTAGAGGTGTAACGCCGACTCTAACCGGTATAGGACTGGAAAGACCGCCAAAGTCAAAAACAAAAACACTTTTGTCCAATTTCTGCTCCCAGAACGAAGTCATCGGCAAACAGCATGCACCAGGGTGCCTCTTCCTGTATGTCCGATGATAAAACATCCATAATTAACAGGAAGAGGTAGGGGCTTAAAGGCCGACCCCTGGTGCAAGCCTACGGCCAAATCGAATCTGGCTGTGATACTGGCTGCGGATCGGACTTGCGTTCTTCATTCAGTGTACATGGCTTGAATCAACGTCAGGTATTTTCCAGGCACTCCTTTCTTCATAGTGAACGTAACCTTGCATGTATAGACACTGTTTTTCAGTAAGTGGGCTATTTTCAATGTTTCCCACATTTGGTTCAAAGCCTTTAAATGCCAGCATATTGCCATCTCCTAGCGTATTAGGTTAATAAAAATCTACATACATTTTCATAGCACTTTATTTATCACAGTCATCTATCCAAGATTTTGCCACACTATTTTATAAATTACCAGGAGAGCTTGTTACCATAGCCGTAACCGCCATAGCCGCCTTGACCGTAACCACCATAGCCGTAGCCGCCATAACCGCCATAGGCGCCGCTGCCATAACCGTGAGAGACATGGGAATCATCACGGTATACAGAGACAGAAGACACAGCGGGTCCCAGACCGCCGTAACCGTGGGAACCATAGCCCAGACCGCTGTAGCCGTGAGCACCATAGCCGAGTCCGCCATAGCTGCCAAGGGTGCCTGAGTATCCACCGAGAGCGCCGGAGTAACCACCAAGGGCACCAGAGTAACCACCATGGTAGCCAGTGCTGACAGGAACTACTTTAGAAACAGAGGTGTATGAGGTAGCAGGGCCATGGGCACCGTATCCGCCATAGCCGCCGTAACCACCATAGCCACCAGCGTAACCGCCATAGCCGGCGCCATATCCTCCATAGTTCGAAGCGCCACCGTAGAGACCACCGGCGTGGGCCAAGCCGAAGAGGCAAGCAGCGAGTGCAACGACCTGACAAAATAAGGTAAAATGGTTACACGATTTAACAATACATTATAATATGGCTACACTTAAATGATAAAATGTAGTAAGTGAAATTAGTAAAGTCAAGTATATACATTTAATCTGTCCGAATCGACACAATAGGACCGGCTTAAAATTTCAAAGACACTGGAACCGTTATAGTTGTTTCTTCGCTGTCATAGTTAATTGTTTCATTTGCAGGCTCTTGTTGGATCTTAGAGTTCTTAAGATAGGAAGGAAAAAACTTACTTTAGTGAACATGTTGCTGGTGCTTCAAATGTGATGAGTTGAATGTTTTTGATTCTATTGTTACACGCTTTTATATTAAAATTGTAGGAAATGAGATTATTTTTTTCAAGGTTCTCTTAGGTTTTGAGAAAAACGGAGCGTGACGAGTTTTAATGAGGCTCAAGTTAAAATGCAATATTTAACTAATATATTGCAGATAACTGACGTGGGAATAAAAGTATTACTCCGTCGGTTTAAAGTCGACTATTGTGTGAATGATCAGTAAGATGTTTATCTACAATTTATGGTGTTATCTTCAGAATTGTTGTACGAGGGTTGGCAGTAGTGTGAACCACAAATATGAAGTAATTAATTACGTTTATGACTGTGTAAAATGGACAAACATGTAATTATATTAATTCTTGTCAATTATCGCAATTACTTACTAGTACTGAATTAAAAATATACTCTACTTTTGTTATTGTTTTGTTATTGTAAGTCAGATCTTGTTGTTTAATATTTTGTAGTGTATACAACTAAAGCAGTTATCTCGACGGTTTCCATACAGCTTTTGCACATTCGACATAGGATTTTCCGACCAGGGTTTGCGATCCGGCATAGAGAAACACAAATTCCGTACATACCACTCAGTTCTACATACGTTATTGTTATCCTATTGCTTTTGCTTTCCATTCAGATATTGTATACTCAAATACGTACTGTTTGTTGTGTGCCTTAAGAAGACTGAGAAGTCCTTGGAGTTGCTACTTAAAGGGAAATCGAAATTTAACTGGGTTTAAAAATAATATTCATCAATGCTAGTAATAATAATACTACCTGTTTATAACATATCCAAGAGATAAATTGCAATCAAAATCATTCGTAGCAGAAACATCATTTCTCTTCTCATTCAGTTATTATACAGCTAACATAATACACACTTTTGCAATGACAAATCCAGCGCTATGAATATCATAAATATCATAGATCATGTACGGCAATCAGACTTGTGTAATCAACAGAAACAAAGAGCAAACAGACTCGGAACAATTTCTTGAGAATACAAAGCGCTGTCACATGCTGAAATCGAACTCATAAGACTGGGTGTAGTGCTTATTCCTTTGCGCCATGTACAATCGAACAACTTCCCGCTAGACCACCATAAGGGCGAGAATCGCTCAGCAGAGACATCGTCGCTTCCAGCGCTACTTTACACACACATTGGCCCTCGTATACAAATCAGTTTCCAGTGTGCCTCCACTCTATGAGCGAGCCACGGGTTTTTTTTTCAAACTGGTCCACCGCCGATTTGTTTGACTGTACGTAGTCAATTGTTCAGTTGGTGCTGAGTAACTTTTGCCCGTAGTTGGCTAGTTTCTGTGTTTGTAAATTTAGTGAGGCAATTCATTGCACGCTGCTCCATAGCACGTGTCTCATGTTTTTATCCATATTAAAAAGTGCATTATAGGATAACACTTATTCTAAAATTGAGTGAAATATTTCTAGCAAACAGCCAGTCGTGGTGCAAAACACGGCACAAATTACAAATACTATTTACACTTTATGCACATTATTTCCCAACGGTTTTAGTTTGCATATTTAAATTATTATATACGTATAATAATATTATATTAATATAGATATTTAATGATGTAGGGTGAACCACCCAAATATTGGAATGCTAAATGATGAACCTTTAGTGCAATATTTGAATATAATTATTTATTTCGAGTATAACAGATAGCATATTACATAGAAGCCATTTCATAGAAGCGTATTTAATCCTACTTTTCGGTACATTATCTACTCACAGCCTGCGTAACTTTTTCTTATTTACTTTCATTCTTTTTTGTATTTTTAACCATTTACTCGGGTACTCCAACAGTAGACAATAGTGCATATTTATATATTGTTTTAATGCAAAGTGTCAATTCCTCCTTTCATTTTGTGGGTGTCGTAAAAGACGACCTTTACACACGAAGAAAATTGTATCTTTACGAAGAGACGGAAATGTTAAAATGAAATCCAATACCAATCCATGTAGCTAGCGTGGTCTAGTAGACCAAATATTGACTAACAGTGTTAAGCAAAGTAGGAAGGGCTTAAGTCCAAAAGTGGATTGCGAAACGCTGTAAAGGTTTATTCATTCCGATCATTGTAAAATTAAAATAGTATTCGGTCTCTCATATCCACTATGACGTTCACTAGAATATTTCCAGAGTGTTGTATGCGGAGCAATATCGTCCCAATTTTATATGTTCGAATATGTCTTTGTCAAAATTCCGAGAACACCTGAGTCCGGTTGCATACGACCAGTATTAAACGTAAGGCGCTTTGCCGATGAAAAAACCTGTCTCCTATTTCTCGGTAGCGGCAAAATCTGATTTAAAAATTATGCATATTTCAAATTTATTTTCCTATATATTATGGTAAGTTACTTTAAATATACTCTAAATTATGTATATGAGTAGAGTCAATTGTATGTAGTTAGTGAATTTATATTTTGGAATTCAGGCCAGATGCGGATACTTTATGAGTCAGTAATGTTTCAACTTCAGACTCATGTGATACAGGAGTATAGTCCTTCTATAGGAGCCGTTCGTTATCTTTTTTATATATCTTACTCAGTATGTCCGCAGCTACATAGCACACATTTTTTTTTAAATCTAATAGTATTTTCTCGATCCTGCGGTAATTTCGGGAAATTCATATTTAGTGCACGCTACTCGCCTCAAGGGCACGCCAAATTTTATTACAGCTTCTTGCACCATTTGGAGTTGCGTTGTCTGTCAGTCAGAAACGAAAGAATTGTATATAATATCGATTGATCGGAGGCAAAAGCAGAGATAGCCGAGTGGAGAGACCGACAGACTGCTATGCAGAGGGTCTCGGATTTGAATCCACGGCACGCACCAATGACTTTTCGGAGTTAAGTGCGTATTAAATTGTTAATTATCGCTTGCTAATCGGTGAAGGAAAACATCGTGAGGAAACCTGCATGTCTGAGAGTTCTCCATGACGTTCTCGAAGGACATGTAAGTCTGCCTAACTGCATTTGGTCAGCGTGGTGGACTATGGCCTTACCCATCTCATAAGTGAGAAGAAACCCGTGCCCAGCAATGGGACAGTATAAAGGGCTGATGATGATGATCGGAGGCAAACGAGCACACTGATCGCCTGAAGTTAAGCGATTACCGCTGGCCATGAACACTTGCACTAGCAGGGTAGTCACAAATGCTTTGCAAGTAAATATACCTAATCATATCCTGTGAGAGGATAGATTTTCTCTGGTCGATCCATGCTGAAATCAGCAAGGCGACATTCAAATGAATCGCATGTCGCAGTCTTAAATTTGTCTATCAAGTGTACCTGTTTACGTTTAATTGCTATCGAATGAAATAAGATTAACATACCAATAAAATTCACCACAGACATAATAATATATGGGTCTGTATACACATAACATCACCATTATCATGGTCCCAGCCTTATCCGGGTTGTATCCAAGACTTACACGCAGAATATCAAGTTTTCCCCACAGCGACTGGTGTCTGACCACCGCAACCCCGGTAGCGCTCATAGCGAGACTTAGCTTGTCGTTCGTAACAGATTGGCAAAGTTAAGCAACGCTTGCACAGGTCACCACTTGGATGGGTGACCGTGTGTGGCATTTTCATCTGAGCACTACCGTGATTCGGAAGGCACGTAAAGCCGTCGGTCCCCGTGCTTGTCTAAGGCTAAGTATCGTTAGGCCATCTCGGAGGCCTTCGGGCGGTCTGAAAACTCCGACACCAGAGTTGGCCACATATTCACACCAAAAACAACAACAACCGCAACCCAAAGAGATAGCGATATTCCATGGTTTAGACCAGTATCGATTTAGTTGAGGATAATCACTGCTCGTAATCTTAATGACAGCCTAAGTTTTAACGTGCTTTCTGAGGCACGGAGCAAGCGTTAATTAACTATTTAGTACACAGGTATCTATTTAAGATATTTTTTTATATATTGATTGAAACCAATTGAGGCCAACTGTCAGAATTCAAATTAGTATTTTGAACGTGTACTGCCAAATTTCGAGCACCCATATATTTTAGCGTAGTCATAAAATAATTTAGATGTTAATAAAAACAATCATGATGACATTTTAAGACTAGTAATACTTGTTTATTTTATATTGAGTCGCTACATTTAAATGCAAGCTTCGTTAATAAAAACTACAAGGACGCCTATCCTGGAATAAAGGTGAATGAGTAAACTAAATATTGCTAAGTTAATAACCAATTTGAAGCTTTTATAAGGTTTACAATAGTTGATTTCAGAGAAATGAAGCCCATTATATTTTTCAATTATATATTATACCTCTCATACGTAGTTGATATTGTGTTTCGTTTTTAACGATTTTAAGTAAAATGCTTGATAGCTAGAAATTTTGTGGTCTAAATACTTGTACTTCAATGGACTAACATATTGGGGAACTAGTGTCTTTTGATTATCTTACACAAATAAAATGCTAATTGGTTGGAACAGGTACACTTTTATTATCTAATACACAATAATGAGTATCGACTCAAATCTCTGTCACATAAATTAATAACAGCCATAATTAGTTACAACATAAAATATTTACAAATATTTTTTTATAAATACATTTTGAAGTATGTACAACAGGTGTCCGTCATTTACCAGAGGTATTTAGCACCGTGGATTCCATAGCCGTGTCCGCCGTAGCCGTAGCCAGAATAGCCACCGCTGTAACCGCCTGCATATCCAACAGGATAGCCAGTGCTGTAACCGTGGCCAATAGATACGGGGTAAGCAGAAGTGTATGTGGAGTAGGCAGAAACTGGGGCGGCGACGTAAGTCTTAACGACTGGTGAGGAGTGAACTTGATAGCGGGAGACAGTAGAGATCGCTGGGGCGTAAGCGGCGTAGGAGTATGTAGGTACAACTGCCTTAGTGACAACAGGAGCAGTGTAGACTGCTTTTGTGACTACGGGGACTGTATAAGATGGGGCGACGTAGGTTGAGTAGCCTCCGAGACCGTAGCCGATGCCAGATGGGTAGGCTGAGCTGGCGTAGCCAGCTCCCTGCCAACCGCCAGCCCGAGCCAAGCCAAAGAGGCAGATGAGAGCGACGAACTGAAAAAGAAGAAACATAATAAATTTTATTTAAATCTCTAGATTAAATAAAAATGGATGTCATTTTGATTTACAAAAATGTTGCAAGTTTTAAAAATTCATCATTCCCTGGAAAGAGACCTACAATTCCAAATGTATTTTCGTATTGTAAGTAGAAGTCATTAAGAAAAGACTGGGTACTAATGGTAATATAATAAGGGTTGAGATTATAATAAATTTTAACTTTGACTTGAACGAAAATATTTTATCATATAATTAGATCGAGACATAAGGATATTTATAATTAGCGGAGACGCGTAATTAACGCGTTCACAGTACATGTACCGCATATGGGCCACTATGAAGACATCATCACACGTGCGTGCACCACAAATGGGCCACGAGTCTATAATGGAATGTTTTTTTTGAGTTTGCACGTACCAACTGCGCCAGTTTATATGATATACACGTATGAACAATGAAACATATAATAAAATGTCCAAAAAACCGACCGAAATTTCATCAGTGTTGCCAGGCAATCGAGGTTGGGAATGAAACCAATTTTTATAGAAAAAGAAATAATGAAAAGATGAAATAATGAATGAACTAATTATTGTAACAGCTATATTTTGACTCCTCCAATTGTTCTTCAACATTCTCTTCACCATCGCTATCCTCCATCATCCTCCATAACTCCTCTTTCGTCAAAGGCAATGAAGATATCGGCCTCGAACGTTTCATAATGAACCAAGATGAAAACCAAAATAAAATAAATCGACAACACTTGCTATGACCGGAGCGTCACGAATTCGTAAAAACTTACTTAATTTTGAACACTTTTACCCATACGCGCGTTTTCGTCTAATGGGTCGGCATAAATGTTAGATTCTACCCACATTTTTATGAATGAGAACAAAGTACACGTGAGTGGCACATATATGGGGCACGAAATCTATAGCTATAGCACCACAGGGCGCACCGAAAAAATACAAAAAAAATGATAAGGGGCATTCTATTTTTTCTTTTTCGTATGTTATATGTCTTTACCTATGCATATCTTATCAAATTTCCGCAAAACATATTTGCACGTGAGGGGTATTTTAATAATTTATATCTGCACTGTTAACGTGTTAAGTAGAGAGCTTGTTTATATTATTATATCTAGGCCAAAGCCAAACGTTTGTTACTTTGTGCAGTCAAGCTCATCGGTGTAGTTAACTACAAAGACATACATACATACATACATACATAGACTCACGCCTGTTTCCCCGAAGGGGTAGGCAGAGGCATATTAAACGCCCACTTTTCGCCAGTGTTTTGATCCCACGTAATAGGTGGCGAGCCTATTGCCGCTTATTGGGACATTTTGTTTGCCAGAGCCTCGTCCGTTGATCGGCAGGTGCACCACTTGCAGGTGAGGTTGGCTTGGGACCCTAAGTTCTTGGTGGGAACCCTATGCACCCACTATATAACTACAAAGATATAACAAAATGAAGACATCAAACTGAACTTAGGTGTTCTCTTAAACAAATTTAAGGGCCACGTATTGAACCATCATCTCCTTAGTATTGGGGCCGTCCAAGATCCGAGAAACCCATACTAGTCCAACATCATTTTACAAAATATGAGCTTTCTTCTAAGCAAATGCCATTTCACTTCTGTCATCCAAATGATTAGTGGAATTCTATGATTTAGTAGCAGAATACTTGAGGTTAGTGAGTAGTTCCACAGTAATCTGAAATGGGTTGAAATGGTTCAGTTTAGTGATTTACAGGGGTAAATGATTGTCAAAGATCTTTATGATAATCGAGACGTCTTGCACTTTGTTGATAAGAACCCCAGGCGTACTGTATGACGATCTCTTCCCTTTTCATCTGAATAAAAGAAACGTACATACATACATACATAGACTCACGCCTGTTTCCCCGAAGGGGTAGGCAGAGGCATATTAAACGTCCACGTTTCGCCAGTGTTTTGATCCCACGTAATAGGTGGCGAGCCTATTGCCGCTTATCGGGATATTTTGTTTGCCAGAGCCTCGTCCGTTGATCGGCAGGTGCACCACTTGCAGGTGAGGTTGGCTTGGGACCCTTAAGTTCTTAAAAGAAACGTGTTGCAGATTAAAAGCGAGCAGATGTGTTATTTCGTGTGACATCGTCCCGTCATGTACTTTCGAGGTCGGTACTCGGTACCTTGACAATTTCGACACAACTAGTACAGGTAATTGTCATGCGCCACATTTTGCTCCTTAACACCTATGTTCATTTTGTATTTCCACTAAAACACCAACTGCCCTTGAGTATCATTATATTATTTGATTATAATGTTTGTTGCCGCCATTGTTTAGGCAATAATATCATCGTTTCCTTAATATGTTTATATGTGCCACTTCCCACGGGTAATGTAAAGATGAGTAATGTTTGTAACGAGTAAAGTAGGTAATATTGTGGTAATAAACTGTGTTGTAAACATTTTTGGGGTACCGTTGACTGTAGTAAATAAACGCTTGAACACCTGTGTGTACGGGTGGCACTCGGCGGGTTAGGAGCCCTTATGGTTTCGTCTTGCTGTTTACCAGTCCGTTCGCGGGTAATCTTTGAGCCTATGTTACTAAATTGCTATTTAGTCGCGCGATGATGATGAAGACAACCACGGTACCCGACATTGTGCGTGGCACAACGCACACTTCAATTCAAATAAATTAATCTTCCGTATTTCCTATTTCAACAAATATAAAAGTCAATGTCCAAAACCAGTACCGCTATAAAATAAATGATTATAGCCACAAAAATCATATTTTTTTTTTAGCTTTGCTTAGTTATATTGATCAAAATCGTATGTGGGTTAATATTTTGTTATTGATTAGTTATTAATTATTTGATTTATGACTCATTGTTCTTAAATTGAAGTACTTTAGTGAAAGCAGTTTTCCCCCATTGGGATCTCCACCTTGTCGTGGTGGGAGGGCTTAGTAACCATGGCATGGACACCCGCGGTGAACCTAAGAGAGATCCCGGGAGTGGACGCTCCGCGTGGGCTTGGAGGGGGCCTGCGCAGGATGCGTCCAAAGGTGCGGGTGCGGGGGACAGTTCTGCCTGTCCCTCGCAGTCGGGCGCGGTCGCGGGAGGAGAGGCGTGTCGGTGTTACGTTGCCGCGCGCCCTGTCTCCCGCGACCAAATGGGGGCGCACCATTGTTGCGTCGCGGAGAGGCCGCAGAGGAAGGGGAGATGCGGTGTTGTCAGGTTGCCGTACTCCCTATCCTCTGCGGCCGCTGGTTGTTTTGGCGGCGGAGCCCAACACCTTCATCCGCCGCCAAGGAGGTTGTGGCCTTCGGTCTATCCGCCGGGGTGTCACGGTAGAATGCTAACGCGACTCCCTGGCGCCCCCAAAATGGCGTTGAAGTATGCGCTGTGGTTTTAGTGGGTATTACGGCCTTGCACTCCAGCCGTCGAGTCCCACATACGTGGTTAAATGCATTTGCACAGCGAAGATAAAAAAAAAGTGAAAGCAGTGTTGCTAACTTATAAACAAGTAATATTCAAGTGATTTTTCTCGAAATGTCTAGAAGAGAATTGAAAACGTATTTAGATTTATGATGTTATTGTGGAAGTTTTATTTGATAGAATGAGTTAGTTATTTTGTTCTTTTCCTTCTTTGTTTTTAAATACTCCCACTATTTTTTGTGTCGCGGGGGATATAATTAACATACAACCAGCGAACACAGTGTACCCCCAGACTCAAAACATTTATGGATCCGACAAATTACACTGCGTTAGAAATGAAAAAGAAAATTAGGTACCCGCTTTGAAATTTCATGTTTTCTTATTTATTCCTATCGTTTAGTAAGAATACATACATATTTTATTTCCATCACGTCTCATTTTTTTCCGTGGGGACATCCCCAAAATTAATATTAAGTAATATCTGGCACATGCCAGATATTACAAAAAGTATTTAGAATAAAACGTAATCTAAAGAAATTGAATAAAATGTACCAGATATTTTTACATGAATCGAGTTTGATAAGAAATACAAGAAAAATCAATCTTTACAATTTAAACCCAGAATACCTTTAAATTTTAAATTTGTATTTTGTGTTTTGAAGGGTTTGCTCGTTTTAGACGCCTACATTAATTGCCTAGCATATTTGTGTCCCAACAGCCTTGAAATCATTTTTCAAGCTCTTTTACATTTTGGTGGAACCTCCCACCCTGCTTATCACTGACAGCACCAAGATTAGATGGAAAGTGAGAATGAAGAAAGTGATTTTTTAACGAAATTCTACAACCAGCTTTTCGTATGCTTTTAACACGTTGTTAACTAGCTGTGTCGCATGTATACTTGCTCTTTGGTGTCACATTTTCGGGTCTATGGTTTCCAAAAAACACCTTTACAACTGCTTTCAGTGATAACCAGGCATAGAGTTGGTTGTCAGTAAATGTTTTGTCAAAATGCCGGTCTTTCATCTATGTGCCTATTTGTGGTCCCACGAAATATCCTTTCTTTAAGTTTTGAGTCACATAACTTTGAAAATACTTGTCTTCAAATAAAAAAGTCATCTCACTCCTTATTCATAGACTTTACAAAATTTTTCATCAGACCGAGTTTTATGTAAAGTCATAGTAAAATTATATTTTAGGGTCTACTAATGGTGCATGTTCCACATTAGCTTTTCCGCTAACAAACTCTGACCATACTTTTGTAGTATAGCGCTTTTCCGTGGCATTCATGGTTTATCTTGATTAATAGCATGTCCAAAATAAAGTAAATACTTATGCACTTCTCACGTTTTCGGAAACATATTTGTTCGTGATTTCACAATGTTCTGTCCACAAACCAAACAAAACTTATTTAGTGTAGTTTTGCAGTTGCGACAGCCACTTAGTTCAGAACTCATGGTGGATTTTCAAATAAATATGTTCAGAGATTCGAGGTTATCGAATAGAAACGATTTATATATAAAACAAAACAAGAAAAACATTAAATATATCGAAAACCTCAACTATTCCTTATACGCCTAAAGTGAGTGTAGTTAAAATAATGATTGACATGTACCTCGAAAACTAGACGTGATGGATACCACATATGTTTGGAACTTTTTATCTATGAGTCATTACCTAATCATTCCAGCTATCAGTTTAACAGGTACCAAAATCGTGTAACGCTGTGTTATTGTATGGTGTAGGGTCAAACCTAAAACACTCCCTGCAGTGTCAATTGACTAAGCGTTCGCTTAAACCACTACGCCAACCGTGCAGTCAAAGTTTAATAGGTCTTAATCTTAATATATAAAATCCTTGCGTTACTGACTGACTGACAGACATGCTACAGCCGAAACGATTGGGCGCAGGAAGCTAAAATTTGGCATGTATGTTCCATGGTGACCGTGACCGCGTTAAGAAGGGATTTCCTGAAATTCCAACGGGATCGGCCAAAACGGCTAAATTTAAAAAAATGCAGGTGTAGCCGCTGGCGTCCTCTATTTTGAAATAAAAATAAAAGAAAACTGTAATTAAGTCGCGAAGATCTACACAAGTAATATTGAAATATTTTAATATTATGCACCATGTTACTCACACTTCAAGGAAGTGTATTATCATATTAATTATAAAAGAAGGCAATAGCCTTCTACCTTAGAATACTAAGGTAATTCCGTTTAAACATCGTGCACGCGAAAGGATACAACGCGAAGATAACAATCAAATAATAAAATGCATTTCGTGCAACACTTGTGTAATAGGTAAACCGAACTAGCGTACAATTAAGATTAAGTAATTCTTTATTAGATTGATTGATGACTAACTGAGCCTAGAGGTTAGTAGCTGGCTAGTTGTGGGTTCGATTTTCGAGCAAGATAGATTTATTGACATAGGATAAATAATTGTATGGTGAAGAAAATTATTTGTTCTGTGTCTTGGTGTAATGTATCTATATAATATCGTTTTTATAAAGACGTATTTATTGCAGCAATTTTCATTATTTACAACACTTATAGAAGTCGGTGCCCTATTCTATATGATGCCGGCACAAGAATATTGCTTAGCGCATTTAAAAAACTTTCAATGCAAGGGTTTGTGCTGATGCAATTGTAATATTACACGAAGCTCTGCGCAGATCATCTTAAAATCGAATACAGTAAACAAAATATCATGTAACTAAGTAATCTGTCAAAGACATGACGTTACAAGCGCATACAGAACAGAAACAACTATCATGTCACCCTTTCAACATTTTACAAGTCATTGAATCAATGTAAAGCCATAAACATTATTATTTATGTTACTTGACATAATAAAGAAAATACCTGACTTATTAACACGAAATACTTTATGATTGACGATCAAGTTGATTGCATGCATGTGACAGACATTATGAAAGCCGTATCTGATGGTGGATACTTAAAACCAGTATTGATTGATTCGACTAAAGGCCGCAAGTTACTTAATGAGAACAGGGTTAGGCAAGTCCTCGATTTGATTTAGAATAATAGCAACAGATCGATGTGTGCTTCAGATTCTAGAACCAGTCAAGTGCAACTCACGTTGCCTATAGATGTTTCGAGAAGCTAAACATGTTGTATTTGCATGTCTATATAGATCAGTAGCATATGGTTGATTGAATTCATGTTCTATCAAGTGTGTATTCTATCTACACATTAGATGATAGGGTAATTTTCTTTAGGTTTTTTTTTGGATAAGTAAAGCAAAAGTGATTTCGGCTTCTCATCACTGGATTTGGAATTAAAGATTATTTTTTAAATTGCCTTTATTTATGAATTTCTATTTTCAAATTTATTTTGATACAGAACTAGACATCAGTTTTCATGACAAACCATTTACTAAGCATGAACTTTTACACACTATTTTCTGAGTATCTGAGTATAAAATTATAGTTAGACTCATGCCGATGATATTGTGCGGTTAACTAATCACAGTGTTGTAGTGTATAGTCGTCTCACATTGTACTCACATATTTATACTTTATTTTATATATTATTATTTTATTATATTGTCTGGACTTTAAAAGAGACTATGGCCATTAAATTTGTTTCGGATGTTTCTTCTCAGGGCAGTCAGTTAGGAAACACCGGCTTCATCTAGCTTAATTAAAAAAAAACGTACGACTTTGTTTAAGTGTTTGTTATAAACCTATGAACACATAAATGATTTGACTTTGACTTCTCTACTCAACAATATTACTGATTAGTCAGACGACTATGTTGGGTTTAACTAATTATCCGACGAGGTCAAATACAAAGAACGAACGACATTACTTTTTAAAATAAACAACAGCGTAACTGAAAGTGCAAACAACTAAAGAGGATATAACTGGTCTATTTGTCTTTTGAATAATCTAAAGCAGCCGCAAAGAATAACAAAAACTATAGACATGCAAAACACGGACCTGTTACATTGTAACAAAAAGTCGAAAATTGTAACAGAATGAAAGTAACAGAGCCATAACAGGTTGGCTTCGGTATTCTATTGTACACTTTGCAGAAATCCAAATGCTATTTGCACATCAATGGACGTTTCAATTTGCAGCGATGCACGTTCTAAACATTTTTTTAAAATAGCATCTTTATTTTGCAGAAGTGAACGGAAACGAAGTGCAATTCAATTATTATTAGAATGAATCCATCCGGATATTAGTCAGATTATTTGTAAAGAGGTTCTATCGAATTTCCTCATCAGACTATTTGATAGCTGTAAACTATATGGTTGCGTACAGTAGTTAAACTATTCTAACTTGAGCCGGTACCTGACGTGCAACAATTGCGTACATGTAGATTGCAGTATTGCAAAGGCTCACACAATTTGAGACACGTCATCATGAAATTGGCAATCTTGTCTTCTGTTTCAATCGAGTAACAAATTACTGATGTGGACTAAAAGGCGACTAATGGTATTAACAATTTCGATGCACGGGAAAATGCAAACAATGGCTGAAGGGAAAATTAATTACACACATTTTCCTAATAGGATAAATAAACTTCAAACTCTAGGAATTAGTTCCATAATCCGTAACACAGTATGCACTTTATAAAAACCTCGCCGGTCTTCAAATTTTCCTTGTTTGCATCACTAAACCACTGATAACGTATGCACTATGGAAACATCGCGATGAAACTGAGAAGATTATGTAAATAACACTTGAAAATGAATGTCACTATTCTTACCTTAGCGATCATCTTGATGTAGATTGTTTGGATATGATGAGTCGAATGTTAGCCAAAACAAAAATGTCAGCTTATATAGTTAACGTAATCTCAGGAAACACAGCGGCCTCGCCATTGTCAAGCTTCTAGATGATTTTACTAAAATACCGCATAATTGTATCACAAACGTTGTTCATAAGGTCTTTTTTAATATTAATATATAATTTTATAATGCTATTATAAATACATAATAAAAGGTGAATTGAAGGTGAACTAATTTGCCTTCCATGTAAGTGCTCATTATACTTACAGGAAGTGAATATTTGGATGAGTCTTTTGTGTTGCAATGGGTCTCAGTCGGCCCTTAAATTTTTTTATCGAAAGATTACTAGCAATTTGGATTGAACATTAATACTGTGCTTGTTATTTGCCCACTATATAGCTTAGTCATCCTCTTAGCGTTATCCCAGTTTCAATTTGGGGTCCGCTTCCTAGTCTAACCGGATTTGGCTGAATATTAGCTTTTCCACAAAGCAACTGCCTATCTGACCTCTGCAACCCGAAGGGATAGCGATATTTCATGGTTTAGACTAGTGTCAGTTTATTTAGAAGGTACTGACGCTGTAACGACTGTCAAAGATCTTCATAACAACCGGGACCGAAGGCTTAACGTGCTCCCCGAGGCACGGGACAAGCGATAATTAACAATTCAATACGCACATAACTCCGAAAAGTCATTGGTGCGCGCCGTGGATTCGAACCCGATACCCTCTGCATGGCAGTCTGTTGGTATCTCCACTAGGCTATCACTGCCTAACTCTATAGCTTAGTGCCGGTACTAAAAGTATGTTTATATTGATAGCACCATGAATGGGATAAGATTCCAAAAATGATTTTTAAGACGTTGGGCTATTGTCGCTTCATCGATACTATTATGTTTACAATTTTAATTTCGATAGCATCTATTTGTTTTGCTTCTGTATCTGATCACCAAATAGAAGAGTGTCATAACTGAGCTTTAGACAGCACCGCAAACATTGGATCGATGATCTTCTTCTTGAGTAAGCGGTTTGATGCGGATGGCTTAAGAACGGCTAGTGTGGAGCTGTCTCTACACTAGCCGTTCTTTTTCTCCTGTGGAAATCTTGGGAGAGTCCTATGTTTTGGAGTAAACTTTTTGGGCTGAGGTGATTGTCAGCCATACGGTGAACATACATGTGAATATTTACTTGTAACAGAATAAAGAGCGGCTTCTGTGTCACTCGCTCTCGAACCGAAAATTAAGCAACGTTCGTTCGATCAACGTTCTGTTACAACCTGATTTTACAAACTATTGTAACATCGCCTTGCAAATAGCACCGTGACCATTATGTCGAACGCAGCTTCAATCATTTTGAGGAACGTCACAGTACATAAAAATCCTTTAAAATTTTACTGCGGTTTTCTCTGCATTTCATTTGCAGTAATGTTTTATTCCATGTAAACTTACAAGCGCGTACTCACCATGACGCTGCTAATGACCAACTTAGAGTCTAACAAAAAAATCATGTTTTAGCAGGACTACTTAAAATGCTATAATGTCAACAATATGAATATTTCCGATACCCGTTATTATTTTGCTTACGTAAGTTCCTTTAGTAAATGTCCCTAGCAGGTACATAACTCAACTTTTAGTTGTCATGTCAACCGTATCAAATCTTTAATAGCTGTGTATCTTTGTTTAATTACTATTCCACGGCAATGTCCGCGTGGGGGTCGTCTATCATGACAAAAGGTAGCCCATGTTTTATTCTGAATTTTCCACTTACTACAAAGTTACATCAAAATCTGTTCAGCAGTTTTAGCGTGAAAGAAGGAGAAACAAACAAACACTTAACTTATTGATGTTTATATTGGGCTGTTGTGTCTCACTGAAGTTCTCCTAAACGGCTCTTCCTCTTTGCATTATCCCAGTTTTCAATCTGGGGTCCGCTTACTAGTACAAACGGATTTGGCTGAATATTAGCTTTTCCACAAAGCGACCGCCTGTCTGACCTCGAAGGGATAGCGATACTCCATGGTTTAGACTAGTGTCAGTTTATTTAGAAGGTACTGACGCCCTGTAACGATTGTCAAAGATCTACATGACAACCGGGACCGACGGCTGAACATGCTCTCCGAGGCACGGGACAAGCGATGATTAACAATTCAATACACACATAACTCCGAAAAGTCATTGGTGCGCACCGTGGATTTGAACCCGGTACCCTCTGCATGGCAGTCTGTTGATATATCCACTCGGCTATCGCTGCCGGCTACGCCACACATTTTTGGCGAAACATAGTAACACCATAGTACAGTAGTTCTTTTTTTACTATGGTAACACTGAATATAAAATGTGTCTTGACAATTTTTGTATAACGTCTCCTAAGGGATCCTAGGATCATAGTAAACTGAGGTCATTTACCGGGAAAAGTAGTCTAGAATAATACATAATAATATATCGGGAAAGTAACTCGCACAGACATTTTGATACAAAATACTTTTTAATAAACTACCGATATTTGTAGATTGACTCTTTCATCCGCTTGGACGTTCTTTGTGAATATACCTATGAAAGCTTACAAGGCTACTTAGGGCACTTGCAATAAAAAATAATGTTGTTGGGAACATCGTCAATGTCGGTAGGTAGAAGAGCCTTACTGATTTCAGCATGAATGGGACGGCTTGACCGGGGAAGTACTACCCTCTCACAGAAAATCGACGTAAAGTAACAGTACCCAAACTGTTGCGTTTCGTTCGGTGAGTGAGAGTGCCGGAGGCCCCAACCCCTATTCCTTCTCCCTCATCCCACTCCTCCTCCTATCCTTTTTCCAACCCCAAGGGGCATTTGTGACTCCTATGGTGTTGCTTGTGTTCATAGGTGACGATAATTGCTTACCATCAGGCGATCCGTCCGCTCGTTTGCCTATTACTATAAAAAAAACATTGCAATCAGCAATAGATTCACAGTTCCGTTGTTTACTATTTATTGACATTCGTTTCTTGACGGCACGGATGAAATAGTGGTGCAGTTGGCTCACCGTCAACACTCCACCGAGTGTTGAAATCCTTATACGGGACGTTACATTGTCCTCCTCCTTCACAGCTTTTCGTAATCCTCTGCTGGACTTAAGCCACTCGTAATTTGCTTCACAGTAGCACTGTCAGTGTGTAAGAGGATTACTTTATGCGACTCATAAATTGTAAAAATCATGATAATTACACATATGCAACAAATATACATATTTGTATAAGTTAAAGTCGCGTCGGTGTATTTTGCAAATACAAAATACGTATTCGTAAGCTATGAGAAAACCACACGTAATAAAAAATAAGTAATATTTCATTGTAGTTTGTGGTTGCTGAGAATTTTTATAAGAAAATACCTAAATATAAAAAAAATCTATTGAATCAGTAACTGAGGAGATAGAAGTGCACAATGATGTTACAAAAGTAAAAATAAGTAGATATGTGTTACAGGCGTACTAAAAGCAGGACGCCGAACATATAAGCCAGTTGGCAAGTCTGTCATATGTGTGTGTGACGTCGCGAGCCGGCGGGAAACTGAAACTGACACATTTTATCAACCGGAAATAAAATAAAATATGGATTTATCGATGTGTGCGTTAGTGTACCGTTTCTACGGATTGATTACTACGTAGGTAACGTATCTACCTTTTTCTTGTAATATCATTGGAAGTGCAAGTACCTCTATATAATTGTCATCGTGGTTTTTGAACTTTTAGAGTATTTAGAGAACATTGATGCAGTGGTAGCAAGACTCCAATTTGTAATATCAAGCATACCTATTCTTTTGCCACGGCAGACAGAGACTTGTCTTCAACCAAGTTCACTGATTTAGCAAAGATGACATATGATATGCCACCACTTGCCATCTCGAAATCTCTGCAGTATCACTGATGCCCGAAGTATGCCTATATAGCCTATATAAGTACAATAATTTGTCCGAGTGTCATGTTTTCGTAGAGCCTTCACTTAAGTTAAAAACATGTTATTTGGATAGTGACATCCTTTTAGGACGTAGGCGCTTACTTCAGAATGTTTTTTTTATTATTCAATCGTCCACGGTGGAAAAATAACGGTTGGATGTGTGGTGGAAAAATTTCGGTGATATCTGCTGATTCTGAAGCCCACTTAAGCATTATGAAATAACAGGCAATAGCTACTAGCCTATATAAATAGAATTTAACTGAATCTTAAGACATTCAGTCAAAAACTTATCGGGAACGGATTATTTGTTTATGGTTCCAAGTTCAAATTTTTGTTTTTTTTTGTTGTTGGATTGGCACAACTGTTTTTGATTTGGGCACGGAGTTTGAGTTGCATCTGTTATTTATATTAAATACTATGCTGTTTATAGATCATATCTAGTGTGTATTGCGTATTTCATAATGGACGAAACATCGATCAAAGAGTTTATCTTAAATTTTGCATCGCCAATGGAATTTGGTGTTTGGAGTCAATGAAAATGTTACAGAAGGCTTACAGTGAATCGACTTTATCAAAAACCCGAGCTTATGAGTGGTACAAATTGTTCAAAAGCGGTCGAGATGTGATGAAAGATTTGTCTCGCTCTGGTAGGCCATCAAAGTCTGCAACTGAAATTACATTGGAAAAGTGAAGGAAACAGTGACTGAAAATCCTCATTCAAATTTGAGAGAGATAGCCGCCGAACTTTCCGTACCTATCTCACGAGTCGATCCGTGTACCATTTTAATTAATCATTTGGGTATGAAACATGTTGCCGCTCGGCTAGTCCCAAAAGAATATTAGATGAATAACAAACAGTTTGTGTATTATTGATCTTTTCCCGGTAGTTTATTGACAGAGTAGTATATTTATATCCACACATTCACGTATTTTTTTAATGTTAATAGGCGGCAAACAATTACCGCCGCCCATGGACACAAGCAACACCACAGGAGTCACAAGTGCGTTGCCGCCCCTCAGGGTTGGGAAAAGGGATAGGATGAGGAGTGGGATGAGGGAGAAGGAATAGGGGATAGGGCCTCCGGCACTCTCACTCACCGAACGAAACGCAACAGTTTAGGTACTTTACGTCGATTTTCTGTGAGAGGGTAGTACTTCCCCGGTCGAGCCGGCCCATTCATGCTGAAATCAGCAAGGCTCTACTTTACCTTTGAATGTAACTCAAATTTTAAAATTTCATGTAATCATTTACAGTCATAGTAACAGCGGCGTATTTACATTATATACAAGGCCAGAACGCAGGGGTGTGAAACTAATCGCGTATAGATTGGAAATAACTTTTTTGCTGAGTTCTTCTAATCTGTACACGATTAGTTCGCAAATACTCGAGTATACTTCGTAGTGATCTAACTGACTTGCTTATACCATAATATACAGTGCCAGTACGCATACGGACTAATCGTGTATAGATCTGAAGATTATTCTGGATTTTATAAGGCATTCATTTTATTATATTATATCACAAATATAATATGTAGGTAAGTAGACATTATGTCCAATTAAATAGTTTTTAATAAACTAAGTTGACGGAGCCCTGCTTCGCAGGGCTCCTATGTTTCCCCCCCGTGGGATCTCCACCTTGTCGTGGTGGGGGGGCTCAGTAACCGTGGATTGGTCACCCGCGGTGAAGCTAAGAGGGATCCAGGAGGGGACGCTCCGCGTGGGCTTGGAGGGGCCTGCGCAGGATGCGTCCAACGGAGCGGGTGCGGGGGACAGTTCTGTCTGTCCCTCGCAGTCGGGTGCGGTCGCGGGAGGAGAGGCGTGTCGGTGTTGCGTTGCCGCGCGCCCTATCTCCCGCGACCAAATGGGGGCGCACCATTCGATGCGTCGCGGTGGGGCCGCAGAGGAAGAGGAGATGCGGTGTTGCGTTGCCGTCCTCCCTATCCTCTGCGGCCGCTGGGCGTTTTGGCGGCGGAGTCCAACACCTTAATCCGTCGCCAAGGGGATTTTGTTCGGGGCCCGCCTGACCATCTGGTGGGCCAATACCCGTCGGAGGGTGGCGACGAGTGCTTAGGTGATGCCCCACCCTCCGACACACGGGTACATGACGGCAGTCGAGGTGGTTTTTAGTGGAAACACTAATCCTCCACTAATAAAGTTCAAATATTATTTCATATATGCAGCCATTATTTCACTCTTACGTTACTAAACTATATCTCTAGTCTTGTCAGGCAGGTGTAACTAATGTAGTATAGTCTGGGACTAGGACGCATGTATTCACGTTACGAACTATACACGAGCAGTACGCAAAATTCGCAACAGACTTAAATATAGCATTACAATATGTACGCGACCAGTTCTCTATAGCTGCGTTTTGGCCTTGTATAGTCTGTAAATACGCGTAACAGCGAAGGTATTATTTTTTTTTGAGATTAGGCTGAAGTTATATTTTAGGTAAAGATATTTTAAGATTAGAATTGTAATAATTATAGTAATGTAAACGCATGATAACTAATATTTTTTTTGTATAAAGGATGACTAGACTTAGTCCACTGTTGTAAAATATAAAGATTTCTTTTAAATAAAATAAATTACTATTATTAGTTCGTCAATTAAGATTGTTAAAACAGCACTTCCATATACATAAATCTTGATTGAAGATGAGACTTGATAAACGAGTTTATTTGCACACCGAGGTCGCACGCCTGCATAATTTGTGAAGGATGCACACTAAATACTCAGGTATTTCCGATATTTCCTAGGTTGTATTATATATACATCCGATATTGCTAATTTTTCAATGCATACGTCAAAGTATTGATTTGTAGATTTTTTTGTATAACACAGTATTATGTCAAGATTGCGTAGATAATAAAGTCGCTATGCTGCTTCCGAAACAAACAAGCGTATTGATAATTAAGTAGTTTTTTCAGTGTACAAGGTGCAACTAGTGTTCAAAAAGTTATGCAGTATAAACTTACAGCAAGAATAGTATCGGATCTAGCAATAGAACTTATTCAAAATATGCAATTGCAGGCAGGCACAAACATATTAACAAGTCTTACTGCTGTGCATTTATAAAATGCAAAACTTTGTATGTTTGTTGCCCTTTGACGCATAAAATACTGCACAGATTGAGATGTAACTTTGCAGTAATCTAGCTTATACCACAGATAATATAATACTTTATACCTTTAATGGCGTGTAAATGATATGTACCTTTTGTTACTATAGCCGACCTCCACTCGGGAGAAGCCTTCGGTCTAAAGAAAATCATAATTGCAATAAAAAAATATCGAAAATAATGTAAATTATAGTCTTTGTCTGATTGGATTTAATCCTTATTTTATAATGAGACATTTAGTGTCTAATAGTTATACTGACTTAGATTTCCTTGTCAATTGTCAGTAATACATTGCACAGTAAGGTCAAAAGTTGCTCAAAGTTCGTTGACCCCAAAGCCAGTCGGCTTGAGTCAGGTCACGACAATATCTCTAATGTATGAAAATATACATTGCGTAGTTACGCAAGTACTTGTCAACTACAACTATGCCCCGCGGCGACGTCTGCGTATTTTCTCATTAATTAAACGTGACTAATGATCTTAAACGCTAATTAGTCATACATGTTGTTAATTACAACCGTATTAATTTATTGGGTTGTGTTTGATTAAAAGATTTTGTATCGATTGATAAAGTTTAATAGGAAATGTCGTAATTTATTATAATGGTTTAACAGAATAGGTGCTGACAGATTGTGTACCTACCTATTACTTTAAAGTCAATAGATTGATTGTACTGTTTCTATATGCAAAGTGATTTATTTAGCCGTATAGTAACATTTTTAACAAGCTGGCACCCGCAGCTTCGCACCCGGATAAAAGCAACATCTTATAATTTTCTCTGCCAAATCTAATCTTTATACGGCCGGCGATTTATCTGATATTTTATTGTTTTTTTTTATCAGATGACGACTGACTCTTTATTTTATATATTATATTACACATAGATAGGTATCATGACAATAGCGCCACCTACCGGATCAAATTGTAGCCTATATGTTGCGGTTGTATCGGTTCAGCCATTCCAGAGATTACACAGACAGACATAAATGTTAAAAAGGGTTGTTTAGGACTTAGAATCGTGTAACTAACTATATGCACTTGAAAAACATAGTTATTTTGAAATCACAGACACTTCTATTTTATTTATATGTATAGAAGATTTATAGATGAGTGGAAGAAGTAAAGACTCGGTATCGCGACAACAGCGCCACCTACTGGGTCAAATTGTAGCCTGTATGTAGTGCTATAACGTCCTCTATCATCCAGTGAAAGTCTCATTTGAATCGATTCAGCCATTCCAGAGATTACCCCGGACAAACAGAAAGACAGACAGACATAAATGATAAAAGGAGTTAATTAGGACTTAGAATCGAGTAACTAACTATATGCACTTGAAAAAACATAGATTTGAAATCACAGACAGTCACTTCAATTTTATTAATATGTATAGAAGAAGATGTTTAGATGAGTGGAAGAAGTAAAGACTCGGTATCGCGACAACAGCGCCACCTACCGGGTCAAGTTGTAGCCTATACGTACCGCTATAAAGTCCTCTATCATCCTGTGAAAGTCTCATTTGAATCGGTTCAGCCGTTCAAGAGATTACCCCGGACAAACAGAAATACAGACAGACAGACGGACATAAATGTTAAAAAGGTTGTTTAGAACTTAGAATCGTGTACCTAGCTAAATAAATGCACTTGAAAAACCATAGTTATTTTGAAGTCACCGACAGTCACTTCAATTACATTTATATGTATAGATAGAAGAAGATGTATAGATGAGTGGAAGAAGTAAAGACTCAGACTATCGCGACAACAGCACCACCTACCGGGTCAAATTGTAGCCTATATGTAGTGCTATAACGTCCTCTATCATCCAGTGAAAGTCTCATTTGAATCGGTTCAGCCATTCCAGAGACTACCCCGGACAAACAGAAAGACAGACAGACATAAATGATAAAAGGAGTTATTTAGGACTTAGAATCGTGTAACTAATTATATGCACTTGAAAAAACATAGATTTGAAATCACAGACAGTCACTTCAATTTTATTAATATGTATAGAAGAAGATGTATAGATGAGTGGAAGAAGTAAAGACTCGGTATCGCGACACAGCGCCACCTACCGGGTCAAGTTGTAGCCTATATGTAGCGCTATAAAGTCCTCTATCATCCAGTGAAAGACTCCTTTGAATCGGTTCAGTCATTCCAAAAATTACTTCGGACAAACAGAATGACAGACAGACAGACAGACATAAATGTTAAAAAGGGTTGTTTAGGACTTAGAATCGTATAAATAACTATAGGCACTTGAAAGAACATAGTTATTTAGAAATCACAGACAGACATTTGATTTTATTTACATGTATAGATATGTAACTCTTTACTGCAGGATGCGCGCAGCTACGCCAAATATTATTTCAATTTAAAATTTTCTGCCCGCTCCCATGAGCATTTCAGAAATTAAATGTAGTTTGGGCTCGGATTCTGTAATGATAATATGTCAGTCAGAACTTCTAATTTTATGGCGCTGATACACTCACTCATCACGATAAAAAGGATCTGGCCTAGGGTAGAGTAGGGCTGAGTGCTAGGGAAGCCTAGGTCATTCTTGAGCTGCTTATCTTCACTCAAAAAAATATATACCATTACATCGCTCTGTTGCTACGCACATGATGGAAGGTCAAACACACTTTCACATTTAAAATATTAGTAGTTAAGGATTCAGGATTCCTCAGGCGTTTACACAACTCCGCCTGTGTCTTACTGCTCATTTTTTATGTTTCCCTTAATTCATTAATAATAAATCAAAGGAAAATGATGGATAACCGAGCACTCTGAATAATACTTGTAGATATATATATAATGTGATATATGTATGTATAAGGCTTGCCCCTATTACATTGGGACCGAAACATAACTGGCGAAGTGTGGGTGTGTAATACACCTCTACCTACCACTTCGGGGATAAAAGACGTGAAGTTATGTTATGTTATGTATGTATAATGAGTTGGTCGGGCGCTGCGTGCCACCGCTGCAACATATGCTCACATACTATTTATTACACATGAGGGATGAATCCCTTCTGGACTCAAGTGTAGCTCTTTTAATCTCGTTACTTGTTTTGAATATAACATTTCTTAACTCGCTTTTCCAGTATTTGTTTTTGTTGTCTTAGTAAAGTGGTTTTACTTAACGTCTTAGTAAGCGGTTTATATACTTAGAAAATTTAGGTTGTGGATCTTATAAAAGAGTTCTTTCTGCGATAGAATAACGCCTACGCTTGGGAATAAAAACTAGAAAAGAAGACCTACTTTCCAGCCTTTATTACAGCGATACAAACGATGAACTCGAGACTCAAGGCCTACATAAAGTTCAATGTTTGTGTTTAATGTAACAAAAAAGGAACGTTGGTCTTAAATACCTATCAAGGCCATTGTATTGTAGTACGCTACAATCAATAAAGGATAATAGCTATCATAATATACTTAGGTACAATATATATTATGATAAAAGATTATTTACGGAATGGCCAAACCTTGCTGGTATGAAAGTAAATTTTACTGGGATACCCTCAGGAGTATCATTAGCGACCTTGCGTTATTCCAGTTGCATGGTATGCCCGGAGTCCAGGCACTTGTCTAAAAAGATATGACAGAATATTAGCTTATCCACAAAACACAAACATAACTTAAAAATGTCAGTGGTGCGCACCGGGCGAATGAACGCAATACCTACCTTCTGTATGGCAGTCAGTTGGAATCTCTCCTAAGCTATCGCAGCTTTTCTTCTCTCACAGAATATCATTGTAAAGTACCTAACAGTAATGTTCTGATCATAGTCCCAATCACCCTTCCCTCCCCAGTCATCAAGCGTACTGCTTTCCGTCCTTCTTTTAGTGTAATTGTTTGTTACTAAAGCCCTCTGACATTTCCGCCACCAACATTTATAAAAATATGTAGTCTCTCGCAAAAGTGTCATAAACATGAATTAATGGATACAAAGTAGAAGAGGGAAAATAAACGTAACATTCGATTTGGCTTTCGCGAATATGTGTCTCTTGTGAGTACCCTACGCAACAACGAGCACATTAGTAAATTGAAAAAGTGACCCACTTAAACCTATCATGCAGAAAACTGTTACTATTTATTCGTATAGTACTTTTCCCTTATGTAATCTACTTGTATACCGTAAATTTGTATTATTAGCTATTTGATATTTTAGCGTATAAAGCTATTCGACATAATTCAACATATTCGTAACCTTTTGGACTTGATGATAATGAAGTACCCTTTAAATAATAAATTATTTAAAGGGTACTTCATTATCATCAGCGCTATATACTGTCCTACTGCTGGGCACGGGCCTCTTTTCACTATGAGAAGGGTAAGGCCATAGTCCACCACGCTGGCCAAGTGCGGGTTGGCGGACTTCACATGTCTTTCGAGAACATTATGGAGATCTCTCAGACATGCAGGTTTCCTCACGATGTTTTCCTTCACCGATAAGCAAGCGATAATTAACAATTTAATACGCATTATACTTCGAAAAGTCATTGGTGCGTGCCGTGGATTCGAACCCGAGACCCTCTGCATAGCAGTCTGTCGGTCTCTCCACTCGGCTATCGCTGCTTCCGGGGTAAAAGGGTACTTACAAATACTAAAAGCATTCGCAAAATAGCTATCGAAATAAATAAAAGAATAAATTAAGTTGGTGAACTTCTTTGTAACAAATAACATTTATTATTTATTTCTTGAGCATCGGTATCAAGGTCCATTTTGGACAACTTCCTTACCGTTTACTTAGAATTTGGACATATAAACAATTCTTTTCATATGTGATAGCCGAGAAATTCTTGGCGTTATTCCAAAAATGTTTTTTTCTAGATGAACGGTATCCGTATAAGTTTGTATTCATTGCGGAAAAGTCCAGCGCTCGTAATAAATATAAAAATACTGGAAATGATATTTACTTTTTGTCAACACGGTAGCTTATTGATTTATTTCGTAGGTTTACATTATTATTTTGGTGTCCTAGAAAGGTAAAAGTTGAATTTATGTTTTTATTTTCCTTTTAAGAAACTTACCGGTATATTTGCGGATAATGTCAATGACCTAATAGCAAATCTGGGTAAAAGGCTTTATAATTATGATCAATGACCGTTTGTGTGCGCAAAAGTTTTATCAAATTGATAAATCTTTGTATAATAATAAAATATTTCGAATTGTAACTAAAATAAGAGGTAAAGTTTGATAGAGTTTGATTACTGCCTGATAAATTCCAGTCAAATTTTGGCAGAAAACATCGCACAAAATTTGCTCTAATTTTGTATTTATCTGTATGATAATGCCTAATATGCCAAAGTAATGTTCTATTTAGAATAATTAAAATAAAGTTGGCAATCCAGTCTTATACGCTCTTCAACGTCCTTAGTCTGTATTTGCCTTGTGTATAGAAATAAGGAAGCAATATCCTGTGTATAGTGTACTTAGTCCCTTGGGAGATTCGCTGCTTGAAATGTGCAACGATTTCATCTGTAGAAGGTTGAAAATGTTAAAGGGGTACTATGGCGATGCGAAGCGAACTATATAACTATAATATTAATGGCTTCGATAATTAACAATAGCTTTTATTGCCAGCTTTTAGTCTCTTATTTTGGATGAATGAACAAAAAAAATTATCATACAGCCTTTCGCAGTCCTCCGAGAAAAGGCAACTCCCGCACTAGGAATAAATCCTGTGTCGCGGGGGACTATACAACATGCAACTAACGGGCACAATGAACACTCAGACTCGAAACAACAATTTATGGATCACACAAATTGTTGTCTCGTGTGGGTATCGAACCCACGACACTCGGCGCAGTGTCAAGCGGCGAGGCGGCTGCTTAAACCACTACACCAACCGTGCAGTCAAATATTGTAAGTCAATAGGAATATTTGGTCTATTATACCACGTTGGCCAGACGTTGGTACAGGGTTTGATGTCAAGTTTTCCACTTCACAAATGCGTATATATTATTTACTTTGTGTATTTATTGTCGACTCTCCAGCTTCCACAGAATGCCCCCGTATCATTCTTGTAAAAACTAAACATTGTATTCTTAATCCGTCACTCATTATATCAGTCGAAAGACGTCCACTGTTGGACATAGGCCTCCCCCAAGGCTCTCCACATAGACCGATCCTGGGCCACCCGCATCCATCCGCTACCCGCAACCCTAACAAGATCGTCAGTCCACCTTGCGGGAGGCCTACCTCTGCTACGACGTCCTTTGCGTGGCCGCCATTCCAACTTCTTTCTGCTCCAACGGCCATCGGTTCTTCTGGCTATGTGCCGTGCCCACTGCCATTTCAGCCTGACTATTCGGAAAGCTATGTCGGTGACTTTGGGGTTCACCTGCGGATTTCCTCATTTCTGATTCGATCTCGCACATCCCCTGCGAGATCGAATCCGTCACTACCTGGACTAAAATACCTATTAGGCGAAAATTAAGTATTTGAAAATTAGTTCAATACAACTTAACATTTTGGTTTATGTATTGCAAATGAATTATCCGTGGATAAAATAGAGGAGTTTTGGTTATATATTTAGGTTTTCATACTTAATACACATGTTGGGTGCGTGTGATGAGGTTTCCCAAATTCAGATTAATTCCATGACCCGTATTCGACCTCACTGAATTCATTTAATTAAAGTAATGGAAGTTCGTAATCAAAGAATTTAAAAAATATAACCGTAATGACATGATTCATCATAAAGTTTCCACCCAATTGACACGGAATCTGAAATATCTGGCAACTCGTCGTAATTACTGAATGAGCGTTGCGAGACTGGCTTAGAGTTGCGGGAATTATATTTATTTCTGCAATCAAAAATGGTGTTAGTAATGAATAGACTCGATTTGGTTTAGGTCTGTGAGTGGATAAGTTGATTCATGTACGTCTGGTTCAACAAAAGGTTACCCAGAGTAGCTTAAAAAATGTCTACAGTGCATTGTGTGGTTCGTAAGTAGTCTTAGTTGTGATGTTTTCTAAGTAATTTCTAGGTGCGAGAGTATGATCAATTTATTTTTTAAACTGCTATTACAAAATGGTTATTCATACCATACAAACGTAGCCTCTTTATTTTTAGTACAAAACGCAGACCCGATTTAAACCCTAGATTCCTTTCCTTGGCTTTTCTCTTATAAAGTAATAGCCTATGACATTTCAATACAGCCATAATTTTTCCAGCTATTTCAAAGACACGCCACAGAAACGACGCATTTACCATAATGTGCCAAGTCGCAGTAGAACACGCACAAGGCTCTATTATAATCTAATCTATGTCAAGTAAGAAATACGTTGCCTAACATTTTGATCCTAGTTCGCAGGGATGACGTCATTTGATGCGTGACATAAGGTGTTTCCATGCTTTCGACATGGAAATGGCCTTGTTAAGACAATGTGATGATTCTTAAGATTCTTATCACAATACTACAGTAATGTTGTGACGTCTTTGTGTAGATGTGACATAATTGTTCAGTAATAAATGTAATTTGTGTTGCTGTATTTGTATTACTTATTATGAAATGATATGTGTTTTTAGATAGGTACATACTTTGTGTACGTTCGCTACTCTTTATATGGAGTAATTGGTATAGCAAAAACTGGTTTCATTTCAGGGATAAATAATATATTACCTATATTTTTTCGATGTATCGGTCTATGAAATAAGTGTGTCAGTGAAATAAATATAAATGAGTGGTGGCCTCACTTATCTACAGTCATATTATACCAAATGTATTAATAATTTGCAAGCTGAAGCTTTCTAGATTGCTCTGGTCAGCATACTCAAAAGTGAATCAATATCGTGATAAAGCATCTTCAAACAATATGCCACTTCTTATTTAGCAAAACGAAATAAATAATATGTTCCCAGATAAGAAGGGACAACGTAAATCAACCCTTCCGCCTATGTAATGAGATACTAAGATACGAATAGTCAAGATTCTTTTGTGCAAACAAATATTAGGATCAAAATGTTGTTGGGTAAGTTTTGTTGTAAGATTTTTATCTCTACACACAATACAATTGCTTTTCTCTTGAAGGAATTTTCATATAATACATTTTTGGCCGGACGTTTTCATTGTGAACAAAATACACGGACATAATATTTTATAAATTTTATTCGCGTTGTATAAAATTTATATATACAAAACATAAACAACTATATTTGAACAGTGGTTAGGTGATCACCAGCCGTAGTGGCCCGCGAGACCGTTGTATGCCACGTGAGAGACGGCGGGTGCGGCGGAGTACGCCACAGCAGACTTCAAGACTGGGGCAGCGGCGTATGTGGCCAACGGGGCAGCGTGGGCGTAAGTGGCGACGGGGGCAGCAGCGTAAGTGGCGACGGGAGCGTATGACTTGGTGATAAGGGGAGCAGACTGTGCGTAGGTCACAGCAGGAGCCGAGAAGGTCTTCACGTAGGATGCTGCCGGCGCGGCGTAGGCGACGGGAGCGTGTGCTGCGTATGTGGCGACGGGGGCAGCGTAGCTGGCGTATGACTTAATCAAAGGGGCCGCGTGCGCGGTTTGTGTGGAGTAAGAAGAGATGGAGGAGACCGCAGGTGCGACCGCCTTCACTACGGGCGCGGAGTACGCGACGGGGGCAGAGTACGCCGAGTACGCGGGAGCGGCGTACGAGGCGTATGCTGGGGCGGAGTACGCCGCTGAGTAGGCAGGAGCGGCATACGATGCGTATGCTGGTGCGGCATAGCTCTTAAAGACTGGGGCCGCGGCGTATGAGGCGTAGGAACCACCATAGAGACCACCACCATAGAGACCACCACCACGGGCAACCGCCACGGCGCACAGGAAGACTAGTAACTGCAAAAATAAAAATACACTATGTTAAAACTATTATAATAATTTCACCTAGTTTTAATATTGCTGTTTTTACAAATATGTTTTAATTTGGTATAATTGACGCGTTTAAAAATTATGGGTCACGGCAATATCCTCTAGATATTTTCTCCTTTTTAAGTGATTTTTAATTTATCCGTTTTGTCTTTTCGTATTTTTTAACATAGCACGAAACATATCTCAAGTCCTGGGATATTGCACATATAATATAATATTTCGTTAAACATTTACAAATTCGCACTGTATCACTATAAAACAAGTACCTTAGCTGCCATTTTGATATATAAAATGCACTACGGCAAGTGATACTGAGTAAGTGCACACAAGCACTTTTATACTATACTCGTTACCCCCGCGCGAGTCTAAGGCCTAAGTACTAAATGTAGTTCAACTTGTTAGAACCCTGTCACATAATGTCCGCCCAAAACGTATGCTGTCCATAGACATGTTACGTACTAGCTTTTGAGAAACTATAATTAGGAACATGTCGCAAATACTGAGTTTTAGGTAAAGAACGTAAAGTTATTAAGAAAAAAATAGGCCTTATTTTTAATCCTTCGCTTGTAGCGTCAAGTACAAGTAATTGTTTGTTTGTTTAAGTAATTTATTAGTGCGGAAGAATTCTTTGTTTAAATTAAAGTGCAAAAAAAATGAGCCTTGGTTTCAAAGGGGTTATTAAAACTGTTAACAATGTTATCGTTTTGTCATTAGATCGATATCTTTAGGGTTAATTAGGTGGAGGCTGAAGTCTGAATCATTCGAAAGGCAGTGTTCTAGAATACTGTGAATAGAATATATATTGCAAGTAGGTACTTTGGTGACCCTTGGTGGTTTCGATCGGATTATTCCATTATCGGTGTTATTAATAAGGGATGAGTACCGGGATGTTCCGATTGTCTATCAAATTGACATCATCATAATCAATTGTTAAAGTTCATTTAGGTCATAAAGTGACTGTCTCAATATAGCACGGGTATGAAAAGGGTCTGGATGAAACGTATGTCACTTTTTTTATATTCATATGGTTTCATACATAGTACGTCCAATTTACAATTTATGTTAGAATAGGCAGACGTCATTTACTTGTAAGTAGTTCTTGTAAATTTATTACACGCTTGCTTAGATAAGTTTTTCTTAAAGGGAAATACATTAGTCCCATTCACAATTTATTTATATCTCTTAATGACGCCATGTAGTCTACTACAAACAGTTCGACCAATTAAAGAACCGAGAACGAATAATCCAGGGAAATATTTAGATTATTTGGGACACATCATTATGGTCTTAGTGGGTGTAGCAATATACCTCTGCCTACCTCTTCGGGGATATAGGCGTGAGACTATGTATGTATGTATAATTATGGTCTTATTTTTAATCCTTTGCATTGTGGTATGTATCTTGATTACACCGATGGCGCAGTAATTTAGCCAGCCGCCGTACCAGTCCTACCACTTAACGCTATGTCGAGTGTTCCGATTTTGATCCCTACAATGGCAACACTTCGGGGGAACCATAAATGGTTACTTTCAGACTGGGTGTTCTTTGTTGTTTTGATATATTTTAGCCCCTTCTTTTTAAGTTCTTTTTTAGTGTGGTCATTGTCATTTAAAATTAAATTAATTAATATGTATATGACAAGCACAAGAACTTTATTTCGTCCTTGAATCAAAATTTGTTCCATTTGATAGCTGGCAAGAATCTGGCATTTAGTAATGTTAAAAGGACATTTCCTTTAGGATATGCAGACCTCAATAAGTGGATTCATCAAAAAAGGCCTTACGGGAAACAGAATATTTTATGTGTTTATTAGCAGCTGCTTATTATAAAAGCCTTATGCGGTTAGACTAAACTTGTAAATACGATTTTGTTCTTATTTTATGTAACTGCCTAACCTAACCTAACCTGTACTAAAAAAGAAACCAACGCTGTATACTGGCGTCAAATAGAAATCTGCTAAAGATGAATTTCAAAACCAACCTATTTGTTTTTGGAAACTATAACCTTGCTAGTTCTGTCCAATAATTGGCTTGACCTGGATCCAAGGTACATAGTCACACTTTGATGTTTGTGATGAAATACATTACAATGTCAAAAAGTAAGTGGGAGTATAGCACTTAGGTAGTGGGTTTTCAGGAATCTGGAATCAGCAAGTTCAAACTGCTAAAAAAACTACTTTTACTTATTTATAGACACACGCCTATATCCCCGAAGGGGTAGGCAGAGGTGTAATATTACTCCCACATTTCACCACGAATTTTTAGGTCCCACGCAATAGGGGGCGAGCCTATTGCAGTTACCGGGCACATCGCCAGACTCCGTGCTGCTACTGAGAATTTGGAAAAACCCACTTCACCGACCCGGGAATCGAACCCGTGACCTCCGATCAGCAGTGGCATACGCTATCCACTGGACCACGGAGGTATATGTATATGGTATGTTACGTTATGTCAAATTCTTTCCTTCTATCCACGACTCCATGATAAAAAAAACTACTGCGGCATTCTCCACATTCCGTAGAGGCATAGTCAAGTGAATCGCAGTTATCATACGTTGCCATGACCTCGTTAGCATTATACAATTGTGGAACATATTTATTTTCCCGTATCTCATGGTAGTATCAAAAGTAAAACTGGTATTTAATCTTTAAGGCTTTATAATAGCTTCTTCCTGATCCTTCTTTTGACAGTTCCTGCTTCATTTATAAGCCGTTTAATCAATACTATTAATCTTATGGTTCATTAATTTGTCAATTTATGAATTTGTACTGGCTGAAGATAATTCAATCTTGTCAAAACGCAACAGCCGCTTTTACAGTAAAGTCTAATTAGTTTAGAGAGTGAAATTAATATTGTCACGCTCGATTAGAAACTGTTTTGACTTTAACGTGACGTAATCGGTGGTAGAAGCCGTTTGTTCCGAAAGGATATACTTGTTTAATGAATGTATTAATTACTCTTGTTTGTTGTTTTGTTTTTCGTGTGAGTGTGTGGCCAATTCTGGTGTCGGAGTTTTCAGACCGCCCGAGGGCCTCCGACATGGTATAAGGATCCTTATCTTTATACAAGAACCGGGACCGACAGCTTTACGTGCCCTCCGAAGCACGGTAGCGCTCAGATGTAAATGCCCCACACGGTCACCCATCCAAGTGGTGACCTGTGCAAGCGTTGCTTAACTTTGCCGATCTGTTACGATCGGCAAGCGAAGTCTCGCTATGAGCGCTTGTAATATGGATATGTTGTCATATTTTGGCTAGCTTGTCATGTTAGTTGGATAAGGTAACAATTATAAAAACAAATATGGAATGAGAGCCAAATTCAGTATTAAGAATATGCTACATTGTCGACTTACGTCCATTTTCAATATTCGATCTATACATGGATTTTGAGATTCGAGATTCGTGTTTGACATATTTTGTATGGAGCTTATGTCAAAAACGAATCTAAAATCTACAGATCTATCTATAGTTCGAATGTTAAATTCCGTAGTTAGGTGGCGTCAAAAGGATTTATATAGGTACATATAGATGACAAGTTCTGTGTTGAATATCCTAAAATGTTAGTTGAAAGTATAGCTTCACCGTTCAACTCTAGATTTGACTTGAAATGTTAATATTTGTTACGTGGCTTTTGCTACTCTTTTAATACTTACATTAAACCGAGGACCTGGGTTTGAATCTCCACATAGGATAAAAATATTTGAACCTGAAGTAAGAGATAAAAGAAATGTTGTATCATATAGTACTCAAACCTGCGATAATTCTATTTGCAGTAGCATACGTGTTCGCTGTACCACCTTGCGTCATCTTAAAAATCCGAGCGGTTCCATAAAAGGCAAAGCGTCTTTGAGCTTTCTGTCCGGTATCTGACGAATTATAACAGCTTTGTCAAGGTTTTGTTTGCAAGCCATGTGTTCCGGTCTAGATGAATTTTATTGTCGTTCACACTTCTAAAGTGCGCTATTTTATGACATTCCTCTTTTATCTATGTCATGTTACAAGTTAGCAGTTCAAGTGTAATTCGTGAACATTATGAGCGCAAAGCATGGATGGACTGAGCCAACAAAAGGATACAAGGTAGTGTGACTGACAATGAGAGGATAGTAAAAGAAAAGTATGACAGGTTGAAATATAAAGTAAAAGAGAGAGTGAGAAGAAAAAAAGAAGAATGTAAGGATAAATTTGACAGAAAGTTTTCTCAGCATTTTCGGGCCAATATCAAATTATTCTGGCACTTGGTTAGAACAGCCCGAGGCAAGGCAGGAGATCCGAAAGTTGGTGTGATAAGGGATGTAAATGGAAATATTGTAAGAGAGCATGGGCAACTTTTGGATCAGTGGAAGGTGTATTTATTAGAATTTGTTTGAACGAGGAGAAAGTGACACTAGGAATATATTAGCGAATGAGGTAGATAATTGTGAAAGTAATATAAGTATTGAAGAGATACGGTATGCAATGAAAAGTATGAAAACGGGTAAAGCTGCGGGATATGACAGGATATGTGCTGAAATGCTCAAGGTAGGCGAAGGCGTCACCGCAAGCCTGCTGTACCTACTTTTCAATAAATGTTGGCGGTCCGGAACAAGGCGGTAATTGTGCCACTGTACAAGGGAAAAGGGTCACAGCAGGAATGCAAAAAATATCGCGGTATAAGCCTCCTGAGTGTTGTTGGCAAATTGTATGCAAAGAAACTGATTGAAAGAATGATCTCTGAAACGGACAGTAAAATTTGGGATGTGTAAACGGGATTCAGTAAGGGAATGAGATGTACGGATCAAGTCTTTTCCTTAAGGTGAATTTCAGAGAAAATCTTAAGTAAAAACCAGAAGGTTTTCTGCGCCTTTATTGACCCGGAAAAGGCTTACGATCGAGTGGTGAGAGAAGCATGAAAGTAGAATCAATGCTGTGAAGATGCGCGCTTTGAGGAGTATGTGCGGAGTAAGAATGATAGATAAAGTGAAAAACAGTGTGATACGAGAGAAGTGTGGTCTAAAAGAAGATGTAGTGACAAAAATTTAAAAAGGAATGTTGCCATGTTGGATGGATGAAGGATGGTTGCATTTGGAACAGATGGATGAAAGAAGAAATACGAAAGAAGCCATTTATTTTCCAAACAAAATCAACTATTACATAAAGAGCAACTTAATTATGTCTTAAAATTAAAATCAGGCTATTTAATATATACAAGACGAAAAATAAATTAAAATTAGAAGGCGTCATGAAAGTCATCCGCATCGCAGTCAATCGGAAGCGTGCCCAGAAGACTGGCGGCATTGCCTGTATCGTGTAAGAATGAATGGAGATATCGGTAGAGGATGCCCAAGACGGACGTACGCCGACCAAATAGGTGACATACTAAAAAAGGGCCAAATTAAAAGTACCCATAACCGGCGAGCATGTATGATGAGGTTAATGAATGTCGAGGAAGCGAAAGAGGTGTGTTTGAACCGGAGCATTTGGCGTTCCATAGTCTCTGCCTACCCCAATGGGAGACAGGCGTGACGATAGATAGATAGATAGATATGCTTTGAGTTCATGAAATATTATGGTTTGGGTTTAGTAAATTTAAACTTCTCCTGCAAACGACTGCCACGCCGAAGGTCGCGGGTTCGATTCCCGCTCAAGTCAAACCTTTCTGTGTGTGAACATGGATATTTGTCTTGGTTTGGGTGTACAATATGTATGAATTTACAAAAAATATGTTTATATGTATGTTTATCCATTATCTAGTACACATAGTACAAGCTCTGTTTAGTTAGGGAATGGATGGAATATTGTTATTATACTTAAAAGATAATACATTTCATTTGAATCCCTGATTCTCCACTAGGCTACCACTTCATTATTTGTGTTTAAAGAGTAGGAATTGTCTGGTCTCTTTTGAAGAAATATTATTGCGTTAATACTCCATAAAATTAAAAGATACCTACACATTAGGTATATAAGCAAACAACGTAGTTATGATTGAAAGTAAAACACACGTTCTTACATAATTATGATACTAGACAACCGCATATTTGATAATGAGGATTTACATATTGTACATAGATAAATACTACCACCAAAACGTCCGATTTATAATGATTGTAGGTACTGCGGATATTCACTTCTAGAACCCTCTCCTTCAGCCAGGGTGCCGTGAACCGTAAATTGTATATTCTCGACATCTTAAATGAGATAACCATAACCATATCAACCTAACTCATAGCCAGGTTTATATGAGTGAGCCTTTTGCTGCTACCGGAATGAAAACCAGTCAAGACGGTTCTTATAAATTCTCTTTTACGTTAAAAATAGTCTCTTTATCAACATAAAAATCCCAAAAATCCTTGCGTGCTGGCGTGTAGACGTCATTACTGCGCGCATGCGTTTAATTAGATATTTATGTCTAAGGTGATTTATGCATAAGTATTTAAATGTGTTTATTCGTAGTCATCATGATAGTGTTGTTGCTTATTTTCTTCAGTCTTTTATGTAACAAAGAAAACACATTATCAAGTTAAAGAACATTTTCATATAGATCTATTAATTCCTAAGATTGGCGAGAGCATACAAGCAAACGCGTAAGCCTTATAATAAATTAACATTTCATAAGTTAACTAAACTTTTAGTTTTGCTGTAGACTGTACTATATTAACTGTACGTATCTCACCTAAGTTGATCTAAGTTATGTAAACTCAGCCTATGTGCGCTGTTGTTTGAGAGTTAGTACTGGTATTTTATAAGGCCAGCACACATGTGTCTAAATCACCTATAACTACATATGACTACATGGAATATAATTTGAAAATTATACAAAACATTGATATAATTGCATTCATATGTTCATAGTACACTACATGTGGTAGGTGTATCATTAAAGCTTTGATAACGATAAGGCAATTGAGGTTAATATTGTATATTCATTAGTAGTAGTAGCCTACATTTAGCATTTGTAATTTAAAGCTGATCGTTCAGCATATTTTTCTGTAATTTTCTGAAGGAAACATTCGAAGTGATTCACGTTTGTCTCACAAAATAAGAGAAGAATTGCATAGAAATCATATCTTAGTGTAGACTACACAACTGCACATACAGGGCGTCACAAGACCCATCACCAAGCCGAAGTCTACTCGTTTTGGACATCATGCCAAGTCATACTAAGCAAAAATAAAATCTGGGAAACGATATTTTCATTAAGGAGACACATTTTATTATCCGCAATTAAAAGTAAGCGCGAGCAATTTTCGAAATCCGTAGTCCTATGCACCCATGGATAAGTAAGGATTCCTTACGTATCCATGGGTGCATAGGACATCTATAGAACAGGTTGGTGGGGTTAATGGATTGATATTGTCCCTAATTACACAAAAATCATAGAACCTTTGAGCCTTAGTATCTCCTGAACCAGCAATTTCCCAGGTTTGTAAGTAAAAAATATTCGTAATGATTGGTACAATATGGGGTTTCAGTTTTCGGTAAGGGTCTTTTTACACCCTGTATAATATTGTAGTCGTTTAAGCGTCACATCGCTGCTTAGTACTGCGTCTTATGTAACGGGTTCGATCCGCATACGAAACAAACAACAACTTTGTGTGATTTAATCACACAAAGTGAAATGTTTGTTTCGAGATTTGGTGTACTTTTTATCTGGTATTTAATATTTGTAAATTCCTTCACGACACAGGATTTATTCCTAGAGTAGAAAACTAGATTTCTTCCTACAGTGCTCTTTATTCCTAAACAGAATGCAAAAGTCTAAGCCTGGTAGCTTAGTAGCGTAGTTTTAGCTTTCAAGTTTTGTGATAGAAAAGAAAGAAAATGCAAACGGTGTTGTGCCTTTGTTTTTTAAATTAGGAACCCAAACTACAAACAACAGCTGCAGAAACTCCCAGTCTAACCTGAATAGCTAATTGTTCTTCATATATTGTGTATATGAGTTGCTTTTGTATCTTTAGCAGGTCTATAAATAGTAAATAATGTCTTATTAGCTTTAATAAAGTGTGGTTATTACTTCAAATGTTTTTAAAACTTTCAACAACAATTAAATTTAGTTTATTGCCATGAAAATGTTAAACTTTTTTGGACAGTTAAGGAGTCATATGTCCGTCAGGAAAAGATTTCCTTACTGATTCTACTAGAAAGGAATATAAAGAGAAACTAATCAATAGACTGATAGACTGACATATCAACGTATGACTTATACCCACCGCTATTCAGGAAATTTTGAAATTTGCACACATGTTCCTTGTAAATGAGGTAAACTTTTCACAAGTGCGAAGATGCGGGTTACCTATAGCTAAATCTGAACTTATAAAGTGCTTACAATATAAATTAGATTCATAGCTCGTCAGGAAACAAGCGTTAGTAAAAGGTGTTCCTATTCACAGTTAGCATGATTAGTATTCATTGGTAGGTATATTGATCGCTTTGTCAGTTGTCCAACCGTGGCGTTTGTTTATGCGTTCTGCTCTATTTTGCGGGTACGTGACGATTCATTTCAAAATGTGTTTCCGCGAGTGAGTTAAATTCACAAAAAATTACGGTGATACTGAACTCTTTTATTTTCTGTATTTTCTTGTATTCCCAAGCTTTCCGCAGTCCATTGCTGGACATATGCCTCGCCCAATTCGAGTCAAAGTAAATTGTGAGTCAATAGAAGGATATGACCTACTATACCACGCTGGCCGAAACTGTTGGTCTTATGTCAAGTTTTCTGTCTCTTTGATTACTTGCTTCGTGTCGATAGTTACACTTTGTTCGGTATTTTTCGGTATTGTTCGGGTAGTTACACTTTGTATTCTTAATCCGTCACGACACTGAAGATTTCTTGTGTAATTATGAAACATAGATAAAATACTTCCTCTTCTTTCTGCCTAAGCCAAAAATTCGCATTCATGGAATAAATCAATCCTTCAGGGAGTGAAAAATATTAGTTTTTTTTTAAATTTAAGCTTGAATTCCTTGCAGGTATGATATAAAGCTCCAAATCAAATAAACATAATGAGGCAGTCCACATACATTGAATTTTATTTGTATCGTACAAAAGACTTCTTTACTCAAAAGTATAACACACAGAGATTACCGTGATTTAAAGAGTATTGTTTACATATAAGGTGGTCGAACTGAACTGAAAGGAAGAATTGTTCTCTTTGTTATCTAAAAGGACCAATTTGTTGTTGTACTTGGTATTACTAAATAAGGCGCGGTGCGGTGATTAAAATAATTTTATTTAATTATGACCTTTTCGGTTAAGTAAAAGTTATATGAAAAGTTGCATTCGCTATTTTTAATGTTAATGTCTTTTTAAAGACCACAATAATGAATGCTGTGTCTTTGTTATAAAATTGTAGTGAATCATCGTGCGTGCTTAAAATCTTCTGTGTAAAAAAAGGGGTTCAGTAACACTACAGTGAAGTAAAATTATTAAATAATTATAATAGTAAAAATTATCCATTGCTTTTGTGTTTCCAAAGTTTACTTTTTTTAGTAGGCAAATAAGCGGACATATTGCCTAATGGGAAGTAATACCGTTGCCATGGACATGGAAACCTCAACATCAGAGCAGTCAAAAGTGTCTTGCTGACCTATATTGGATGTTTGAGTCGTTTAGGATAAGTTCTGTGGCAGAGACACATACTTACCAAAAAAGTATGTGTAGTATTTTATATACCATAACTAAATTCTGCCGACTGAAAATACTTTCAGTCACGAAAACCGACTCCAATGCAGTCTGATAAAAGCTCTAAAGCTACATTCCGGACTCAATGCACGTAACGACCATGTGTACCGTGCCTAACTAACCTGGGGTAATGTTGCAACTTCGGACAGGTCAATCGTGCGGGAAACTAGTCGAGTATGCAACTCACACAATACATCTTTATCAACACACATTGTGACCGGTCGGCGATTGGACCCGCCTCGTGTGGTAACGCACGTGTGCTAATGTAACAGGATACGGCAAGTTTGGTAGGTAATTGAGACTTGCGGCTTTTGGCATAGGTAACTGTAGACTACTTTATATGGTAATATTAAGTAGAGGCTGTTTGAATCTAAAATACGAGTTTTGGTAGCTTTATTCTGTCAAATTTGCTTAGGCTAAAAAGCATAACCTGGACTCCATAGCATTACAACCGACATAACGTTAGAAGGATAATAATGATGATTTTCAATAAAATTCTGGCTAAAGAAATCCAGACAAATCATGTGAATCGACATAACATTGGTGACAGTAAGTAGACAGGTAATAATCAACTTCGTTGTTCCAAAACTAAAACAAATAATAGTAGATTGTTGCATCGAGCACAAAGTGAGTCATTAGGGCACTAAATTAACACGAGTGCATTCATTACTCACTTTAGCGAGGTGCGTAATCTACTTTTTTTTCAACTACCAATCTTCCTACCATGATAAAATATACCTACTCAAAATAAAAACTAAAGTTAATCAAAACAAAGTTTTATTACACAAACATTTAAAACTTCCAATTTTATTATTAATGTGCAGTTATTAAAAGTGAAATTAGCACTTTTATTTGGAACATTAATTTCAGTATTCGTTTGATTTATTCGTGAACAATAATTATTTTCATCCTTATCATCAGACGATACAGGGCTCAATTTCAAATTATTTACATAAGAAGAAGACGGACGTGGTGATGTTGATCGGAGCAAATGAATTGATTGCGTTATATTCTAAGTGATTTTATTTTATTTTGTACAGATTCCTCTATGTAACCTTCAGCTACTTGGTTCGATTTCCATCCACCATGACGCTTGAGCGTAGTCAAGTTAGCACCGGAATCAGCCAGCAGCGTTGCTGACGTTCGGTGGAAACAATGCCCAGTGTAGGCTTCCGGGTTTTATAGCTTCAGATAACTGGAAATTTCATAAGGCAATTTTCCAAATTTGTTTCTGCCGATGGCTTATTTTGTGCATTTTCCATTCTGGTAATTTAAGAAAAACCGCTTGGTGTTTGTAGAACTTGAGTGCAGCGCCATGTATTTCTGCACTACGTTTAAGAATTCGTCACGTATTACAAATTGACGGTCTTTCTTTGTTTTCGTGTTTGCAAGTTGATTAGCAGCATCTGGTTATGTGTTTCGATGTCGTCAATGGTGATGTTCGTCAATTTAGAGCTTCTGCAAGCACCGCTTATGCCGAAAATGAGAGCAACCTGTAAAAATAATTAAAATTTGACGTTACACACTAATTAACACATAATTTATAGGTATTAAATAATATTACTGGCCGGTATATTTGTTTAGTGCAAGTATTTAGTAGAAATACATTGGCTGGTAATTATAATAACTAGAAACATGTCACGAGTAGTTCTACTTAGCCGGCAATATCCTTTTATTAAACACTAACACTGAACAGTGTTTATACCGGTCATAATATTGTGTCAACGTCTGGATTATAGGTATACTTAAAACTTACCTTTGTTGCTAAATATTGATTGTCAGATGCTTCATTTAAAAATATTTCTATATTTTGAGCTGTGAGCACTTTGGACTTTTTACACATATAGCCATCTGATAGCCGTTTCAGAAGCGATGTTAATTTTAAGTATTCTTTAATATCGACGTTGTGCTTGGTATTAACTGTGCTTTTTAACATTGAATATATAGACCATAATGAAGACGGTTAACATTTTTGGACGTCTCCCTGAAATACATAAAAAACACATTTTCATTCCATTGTTTAAAACTTTTTTTGCTAAATACGGACTATCAAAGGATTACAATGGTACAAGATGCGCGCAATTAGTTTTTTTTTTCACCAGGTCGGTTTTATTCAGCCGATTTTTATTCTCAGCCAGTATCTTTTTGATCTTATGCATATCATCCTCTTAGCGTTATCCCAATTTCAATCTGGGGTCCGCATACTAGTCTAACCGGATTTGGCTGAATATTAGCTTTTCCACGGAGCGACTGCCTGTCAGACCTCCGCAACCCGAAGGGATAGCGATATTCCATGGTTTAGACTAGTGTCAGTTTATTAGAAGGTTCTGACGCCCTGTAACGATTGTCAAAGATCTTCATGACAACCGGGACCGACGGATTAACGTGCTCTCCGAGGCACGGGACAAGCGATAATTAACAATTCAATACGCAAATAACTCCGAAAAGTCATTGGTGCGCGCCGTGGATTCGAACCCGATACCCTCTGCATGGCAGTCTGTTGGTATCTCCATTAGGCTATCGCTGCCTTTTTTGATCTTATGCATACATTTTATATTTAACTTAATAGGAAGAAACATTAAACCTCTGTGGTAAATTTGTATTTTTACACGACTGCCCAAAAAACGAGTAATGTTTTCAGGGGACCTCTTAAATTGGTGTTCTACAAAACGGCCCCCGACTGCAATGACAATTTTATTCAAACTTGTTATTAACTTTTTAGTTCGTTTTTTTGCAGGGCAGTCGTGTTTATTTATTTTTTAATTATTATTTTTTATTCAAATGAGGAATACAAATCAGTGCAGTAATGTAAAATAGTGCAATAATGAAATTTCATACAACTTTTCTACACTGTTTCGGTTCTAAGCAAAAAATACGTCCTTTGTGATCGGTTTTGTAGTAATTAACGATAAAATTACTACGTAGTTGAAAGAAAAAGCTTTATTGAAGCCTTTAATGATATTATTTTGTTGTTCAGCTTACTCGTGTACAAATATTATATTTTCTGTTGGCTATTTATTTGTTAGTCTAACAAAGAAATAATTATCAACTTTCTTATGTTATACGAAAACTTTAGCAAAAACTAAAGCTTTGAGATATTGTATATTATGGAATCGTACAAGCTTTGTCTGCGTAGTTCTACGAGTTGGTAATTTTTATTAAAAGGTATTTATTGTTCTAGAATTAGATGATGCTTTAGTGTCCATGGCTACATGTTCGATTTCCCGTCAAAATATTCTTCTCTCAGCAACGGGATCTAAAATGGTTCACATTAAAAAAAAAACTCGTCAGTTACCGGTATCACCTAAAATATACAATTGAAAACCAATCGTAATCGAGTTTTTCGCTCCTAGTTCAGATAGTGTGCGAAATCTATTACGAAAATAGTAAACCGACCATTTCCAAAGTTAAATAATGTCATTCACACGTCACGAACTGAGGTGAGAAGTAGGTTTAATTGTAAGTAACCTAAGTGGTTAATTATTCAACCCTCTGTCAGGTCTTGATTAAGGTCAGACTGAAATATTCGACTAACTTTAAAATTACTAACATACTATTCTCTCTATACTTACTCTGAAGGCATATACAACTCTGTTCTCTGTTGGATGCATGGGCCGACAAGACCGTGTAAGTGATTTATTTTAAAAACTGTACCAGTACTTACTCTTCAATGATCGGTCAAGGCTCCTTTGTAACAGGATTTGGGACAACTTGTGTCCACTGCTTATATTATAATGATGAATTTATTTAGGTTTGCGGGACACCGTGGTTTTTACAATTAACCAGTCCACTACGTTTACAGATGGTATACTAAATTTTTCTTTCTCCAGTTACCTTTTTAGCAGCTTACTTGGTCCTGTTTTACTGTTCCCGCCGCGCTAGACTATCATATCATCCTTTCAGTTAAATACTACTCTAAAACATCTACTTTACGTACTCGTATCAGAAAATGGCTTCAATATCATGGAAATGTTTGAGACATTCGGGGTGCTCAACAAAGGTGTCGTGTATCATTTAAAAGATTGCTAACTCTGTACTACAGACATCGTTTTGAAAAATAAGCATAACTTATGGATTTGAAGTCGTAGTTACTAACTTGAAAGTTAATAGTCTGTACTAGGCTATTGCTATGCAATACAAATTTTTTATACAATGAGATAATAAGAGGATGATTTATGTGCGTAGAAATACATAACACAATAAAGAAAGCCTAGCGGCTATACACGTGCCTCACGTTTGGAGGATAAGTATCTGTTCTCTGTTGAATTATTAGTCCTTCATGGATAGAAGACTGTTTAATTTTTCATTACTTAGAGAAATTATTTAGAAAAGGGAGTGCGGTCAACCCTGGGCTTGTATTACAAATAATAGATGATTTGAAACAATTTATATATACTGGCGTTTGCCAATTATCTGTTGCTAAACGATGAAGGAAAAATCCTGAGAAGTAAATATTCTCATAGTGAGAAAGATACCCTTGTCTAGCAGTGCGACATTTTATTTATAGGTTGATGATGACGATGATGTGTTTACTTTCAAGTTATATGTTTAGATTAAATATCTTGTAAACGAGGCAGTCAAACGACGTGTATCGTATTGTCAGACGATTACACAGCAATACATCACACTTTATTAGTAGCTAGGTTTTACTTCATAAAAATTGAGCGTTCAACCAACTGTGCTTAGTTTTGTGCAGTGCTGAAAATACAGAACGATAGAAAAAAACAAAACACTATCATGAATATCTGATCGAAGACTGTATAAACAATTCTAAAGGTAAAAATCCGGCAAATAAAAATGTAATCCCTTTAGTAAGTAACTTCTTAAAACATACGATGATTTAAGTATAGCTCAATCGTTTCTTAGAATGTAGGTTCAATCTAGAACTTGGTAACCTTAATACGCCGGGATTTTAAACGACGCGGATCAGATAGCATTGCCACATAATTATCAACTATTAGTATGATGAATGAAGAAATGTACTATCGTAATGATTTGAACTCCACCCACTGCAGTAAATGTTTGTTTTACGCTGTTTGAATTATAATTAAACATTCATGAAATCCATATAAATTGAATACGCTATTATTATCTTTAGGAGACTATAGTTATTTTGCTGTGCAATACCACCTACTTAGTAACATTGACATGGATGATAGAATGGGATTAATAAATTATAAGTATGATGCAGAAACAGTTTATTATATAGACCTTAAGTACACATAACTTAATATTTAACATAAATTAAACTTAATCAAGCAGTCAGTCGCGCATTCCATGTGAAGGGAAAATCTTAATTATTTACCAAGCATAATTTGCTCCTAGGCCACTAAACGACATATGAGACACCACAGGTGCCTCAGAGTATGTCAAAACAGTTTTGATTGGTTGAGCCTCTATTACAGGTGTGTGTGAAGAGTACGATGACAACCCTGAACTTGTAACTTTAGTTTTAGAATTAGCAGAATTCGTATATGGTGCGAAAGTAGGCGATGAAAACGCTTGGGTTGAAGGAATTTGGTGGGTGGTGTATGTTACTGGAAATGACACAGATTTTGCAATTGCTGGAGAGTGGACAGTATGAATATATGGTGAAGAATAGGAAGATTGGCCCGAAGTTACAAGTTTAGATTGTGGAACAAGAGGAGTTGTGTATGAAGTAACGGAAGGTGAAATTATTGTTTTAGTTAGAGGAAGATTATGATGAGAATAACTTAGAGGTACAGTAACCGATTTTGTATAAACTGGTGTATGTTCTAACGGGGACGAGTAGGTATAACCCGTATGCGTCTGATAAATAGCTGGCGAGTGGTAAGTGGAATAAACGCCCGGTATAGTATTTGCAAAAACATCACCGTCTTTTAATGATTTTGATTCGAGCTTATTTTGGCTCGAATAAGCTGAGTTAAATGATTTCAAAAATGTTGAATGTTGAGTGCCATCAGGTGATTCATATTTACTTTCTTTTGTAGTAAGCACGGATTCATGAACTGGTGGTGATTGAATAAACTTGGTGTATTCTAATGACGTAGGAAGAGATTTATCATTGATATGGTTAGAAAAAGTCTTCACTATAGTGTGTGTGGGCAATGATGAGTATGAAACCAATGGAGCTTGTGAGTTGTCGGTTGCAATGTATCCAGCACTAACCAGTGCCGACGAGCACACCATTAGGAGCACCTAAAGAAAAACATATATTAAAATTATTTGCAAAAGATACAAAAAAATGGAAAATACATGACACCGACTGTCAGCGAGACAAATTTAAAATTATAATAAGTAACTGACCATCTACATCAACACAATACATAATTATGTATAAATAAACGTGTTAACATTTATTTATACATAAATATCGTGAACTGTGCTTAACATTGAATAAATACAAAAAAGTTACAGAAAAGGTTCTGGAAAAGTGTTCTTTGTTTTCTAAAGTATATTGTAGCTTAATTCTAAATGCGAAGGCGGCACAGAAATTCCTTTGTCATCACACTGATTGAACAAATTACTGATAAAACGCCGATACCGGTGCAAATTGTTTATCGATTGTAATAAAATTTTACGAACTTAATTCTTACCTTTCGTAACATGTTTTCGTTTTCTGCTCAAACTTTGGCCAATGAGTGACAATTGCCAAAAATTTCCAGCTTTTATATGGGTACTGAATGATTTAATAATTTCTCCCTTGTTGAACGGTTTAATGAGCGTTATGCATCACGGCATAACAGCTGCAAAACCAGTTTGCGACCTTAAACCGAAGCTCACCTGTGACTTTAATAATAAACCATAAACGTGAACGAGAGCTTATTCGTTTTGTAAATCTACAAAACCTTCATTGTGTTGATTATAATGAAATTTTTGTTGTACTTGGTTAAGATTTATAATTATATTCTGTAAAATAATATAAAATAATATTTAAAATTCGTTATAAAACACAGGCATATCCCAGGAATGGGAGAGATACCAGGATGAACTGTAACTTGCAAAAATACCAAGTAATTATAGAAAATCAGTTATGCCTTAAAAATAAGAAAATTGGAAATAATAAGAATTTTGATTCGCTTTGCTGTCGTTTGACATATTTGTTTAGATACCCGTTCAATAATATGTATGATTATAAACATGTCATATGTAATAACCATCGATATATAATACTACTAGTATTATATATCGATGGTAATAACATAATAGATCATTTTGAGATATTTTTCTGTCAAATTTTATATAAAGTGACCGTCAGACGTCAAAACCATAGAGCATAGATATTTATTTATAGAGATGTTTTTCTTATTGCCGCTTTTAAGACAAACTTTCTGCGACCCAAATTGCCGCTTGGCGGCGTAACAGTCGCGTGAGTGTCAGTGCAACAGCTGTCTATTTCTTACGCCAAAGCAATGCAAGACAGATGGCGAAAGACGCTAGCGCCGCCAACGGCGCCAACTACGAACTACACTAATGACAACCGTCAATACGCCAACTTTAATCGGCATATGACATCCTTAAGAAATAAGCTTCTTTAATGTAAGTCATCTGTATTCATTGTCAAAACTGAACAGCAAAGTGTAACAACATGACACGTGTAACCACTCAATCATTTAACCCAAGCATCCCATTATTGTCTTCAAATTTGAATCTGTACATACACAATACTAAAGTCAAACTTTTTAGTAAGGTCTCATAATTTAACGCCTACTAGTTTGTCCCATGAAGGCCAATTATAAGATTTTTCGACGAAAATCTCTGAAATGTTTCTCGGAATTTCACCGAATTGAAAGGGTCAAAGCTTGTTTTTCGGGCCGTTGATCGTGTCAAATTTTTCTAAAAGGCAAAATGGTGTCTGTACACTTACAGTATTAATTAGGAGTCTTCCTTAATAAAACTAGAAGACTCGTTGTGAATTCTAAGAATTAGAAAATACTTATAAGGACAAAGGTCGAAGTGATTTGAGGTCATCGAAACTAAATATTACCGATATTACCTAATATAACAAGTCTATAAACTAAATATTACCAATGGAAAATTATAACACCATTAAACTGAGTTTAGACTGATTCATGTATCCTGTTTGTGGCTCCCTTTTATAGTAGCCGTATCACATTTAAGGTTTCTCCTTATATTGCTATCAACCATACTTCGATTTAATTTGGAATGCAAACTTATTCTCTATGCGTTGTGTAGACCAACAGAATATGTAAAATTAAAGCGTTCACACGGATCGCTTTATCTTAATATAGGATTAACTATGTTAAAATATAACGAAGCGTCATAGTTTACTCAGTTTAAGGACCGATGTCATACCAAAAATTGTATGTGCCAGTTATCGCCATGACGAGCTAAAGTACCTAGATAAGTGATGTGCACTTCATTTCGAGTATTATATCGAAATATCAAGGTACAGTTCAGGCTTATCGTTATATTGATTGCCTTGTTCCATGAAAATCGTATAATTATCCCCATTGATTGTTTTCGTTCACAAAATCCATCGTGTAATTACGTGAGGTCACGAGTGCGTGTCGGCAAATTATGAACAATCGATATGTTTTATTCATACACCGCAAACGATGTGTGCTCGTTAGCGATTACCGATAAATATGAATAATCGAGTATTCAGATGGGTGGGCACTAGTCGGTTGTGTTCGTTACTGTCGCCGGTGAGTCTAAGTATCGATATATCAGTTCTACACTCGGTTCGTTGCGTAATCTTTCTAGGAATTTAGTTCGAATGTTTGTTGCAATTGCTTGTCTGCCAATGAACTGTTTTAAAATATTAGCGTTGGTTAGCAGCTACATATGATCGGGTTTAACGCGTAGGTGTGACCTCAATTGTCTTGAATTGTCGATACTGAGTCGAGATTGTGTCTATTGATTTTGTTTTGGATAGTTCTCTCGGTGATTCGGGTGGAAGTATTGTTCAAATAAAGACCCGCTGGTAAACGGCAGTGACTCTGTGATCCCGCTTTATTCTATTTGTTCGAATACCTACTTTCGCTTTGAGATAAATGTAATGCGTTCTAACATTTTTTGTGACTATTTCTGTACTTGTAACTTACAAGTTGTAAGTTACTGTAATCGACTTGTAATGTTGTCTCAATTTTTAGATATAAACCTGGAATCATGCTCGATTTAAGAAACCATGCGGTGATCTTTGAAATCGATTAAAACTGAAAACTTATTTTTAATTATTTAAAACTTTACATTACACTATGTATTTAGTTTTGTGATTTAGTGGTTTTCTTGTAAACCCAAAAGGTAGAAAAGCTGAGCAATTCGTGAACGAAAAGTAATACAATACCACCCAGTAGGTATATTAATAGTTTTAGTAAATTAAATCCGTGATATGCTCGTCTTAACTATTATTTCAGCTATGTATCAATAATAATGATAGCTCTTTACGGTATCGGTATTTAATATTTTAAAACGTGTTGTACATTACAACGAAATGTTTGTGATTGATTCACAGATTGTCGTAGTAGACGTACAAATAGTTTTAACAACGTATAAGTTTAGGTTCACCTTATAACATCTGTTTAAGCGTCGAAGGAAAACAATCACCCTCTATTTCAATACGGCTTAACCGTCATGCATGAAGCAATTACTGTTCTCATACATTACACGGATGTCGGGTGATAAAGCAATGAAATTTTAATGGCGAGGCCTTGGGTGGCGCATCAATAATACATAGGATGGTAAGTGGGAACCCCTGTCGAATCACTATGTACGGGCGACACGCCTTTCGATCTTTTTCCAAACCTTTCTATTACTTTGAGGGACAGCTGCGATGTTTTGTGGCCGGCGGTGGTAGGTGACTAAGCGAAGTTTGTATGTTATTGATACTTGATAACTATGATTGTTTTGTTATTTTTTTATTAAAATGTTAATGGAATTATAGATATTATTAAAGCAAGAGAGGCCTATTCTTTATTGGCAAATATATAAACTGCTAAGTTTTCACGTTACCTTTTAAACTATACTGATATAGCAGCTGCGCAGTTCCTAGGTTAGTTAAAAAGCTAATGGGATTTTCTGTCGTATAAACTGCAACAGAACTGTGGCACCTTTGTATAATGTTTAATTATGTTTCTATCCTAGCCTACCTTTTTAGAATAAGTAACCGCAAGTTTATGTATTCGTAAGTATAGTATTTACATTCTGATTCTATAAATATCTGTTGTCGCAACATCCGTCGGTTTTCCCATTGACAGGACTCTGGCTACAGTTAATAAGCCTCTTAGATTTCCTTTAGTAGTACATTTTAGTCTGACGAAATTGTTCTCCATTATAACACTTTATTTAACTCGGCCTGTTCTCTCCTGCAGAAATTACTATGGTTGGACAGTTTCACAATTTCGTTGATAACTAAATAACTTTTATAATTACTTACTTTCAAATATGATTAATGAAGACATTTTGTTAGGCAACTTATTATTAATTTTATAATCAACTTTGTTAACTAATTTTAACTTGCAGTGAGCTGTTAAATGATTAAGATCTTCGTACAACTTTAGTGTCATTATCGTGAATAGTTAAATAATAATATTGTATCTTATGAATATTCATAACAACAAACTTTATCGACTCTGGTAAGCATATTGTACATAGGCCTATGTGTAAGGAGATTTTCATTCGGGCTGTGTTAAAATAATTGTTTGTTTGAAGAATTTATTCTTACTTATCATAGTCTAGTAGTATGGGGTGTAATTTAGACTCAACTGAGAAGATAATGTCCAGAACAAATTTTCGCTTGTGGTGGCTAGCCTAGTAGCTAGACAACCAATGCTGCAAGGTGATATTATTATTATTATAATTCACAAGTTTAGTGTATGCGAAAACACAACTGTACTTAATTAAATCTTAGAGAAATCAAAGGACAAAAAACCAGGAAAGGCGGAGCAGCACAATCGCCTTTTTGACTCTGGAAGCTTGTAGAATATTTTGTAGGGAAAATCCTCCACATGTTCTTCACATGGAAATGGAGTCTAAAAAGGAAATGGAGGTACAACTTGAGCACATAGGTATTCAGATATATGAAATAGCACCAAACATGCCCAATCCCGGTGGAGTCGCTGGCAAGCATACTAACCGCGTTTCGGGTGACCATTAACGGGATGTTGACGACACCGCAGTGAATTTAGTGAGCAAGCCCTGAACGCCTTAAAGGAGTCTTTAGAGTCACACACCACCTTCGCCTCGGTCGACCACACGAGACGTCATACGACGTCGTACTATACGTCGTGTCTTGGAATCCACAACAATGGATCTGACGTATCAAACAAGCTTAAGATCAATTTTTTTTATTTAGACATTTAATATAGAGGTCTGTTACTGGAGTTAATATTTTTCATCTAGAAGACCTTGTCGAGACTTTCATGTTTTAGTCCAAAAGAAAAATATAATACAGGCAAATAAAATGATCTTTAAGTTGTTACATTTATCTTTTAAGGACTGCAGCTAAAATATTTACTAAGTAAAAACTAAAAAGGTCACGGTGATTTTGTCTGAAGCTGACACGAAAAACGACGTCATTTTCAAGTTTGTCATTTTCAAGCAGGTTGTGTCTGCTAAGCCGGAGATCGTGGTTTCGATTCCCACCTATAAAAAAATTTTTGACGAAGAATAGGGATTTTTCTGGCTCTGTATTTATTATATGTATGACAATGTATGAATAAAGGCATGAGTATATAAGTATGTTCATCAGTTGTCTTCTTGCCATTTATTCAGGCTCTACCTATTTTGTTGTGTCTTCTACTCTCTTCACACCCTATGTTTTCTTGTGTTCGGTAACGAAGGGGTGCGTTTAAAATTAGAGTATATTTTTATTATTAGTAATTATGGACTGATTGACAGACAACGCAGAACCGAAATTATTGGGTGGTTGAAGCTGAAATTCGGCACGTATGTTCCTTGGGACTCTAGGTGCGTAGGAGGGTGCACTAAGAAAGGATTTCCTCGAAATTCTATAACAACTCGGGAAGAAAATAAATTAAAATGAAATGTGCGAGTGTTGCTGCGGGTGTTTTCTAGTCTAAATATAAAAATACAATAAGTAAAATAATTGTGAACCCGCAACAACATAAAATCTTACTTTACACCTTTTCATTAGAAAAATGTTTAAAACCGTGTGTTGTAATATACTTTTCATTTTATGATAAAAGAAAATAAAATATATTTGTGCTTGTCGAAAGTCTCAAGGGAAGCATTCGAAGCGTGCAGAACATGCACCGTAATGAAATAAATTTTCCGTGGATCTATAAGTTTTGCTACGCTTGCATTCAGAAACTTATATATAGGAAAAAAAAGGAACGACTGTGAATGAGTTATATTTGGAAATAAATTTAAAAAGTGAAAGTTAGATTCATCCAGGAGCCCTTGGAGGCAACCTCCTCCTTCCGCTTCTTGACCCGGGATCCGTTAACTAGTAGAACCAGATATAACAAATATCAGCTTTTCTATAGAGCGACTGCCACCTGATGTCCGCAACCGAAAGAGACATGATAGAGACTATTATAAAATTAACTCGTGCACGGTCAATGGTATATTCCTAATTTCAAGAATACAATACAACGATGGCACATTATTACTTATATAGGCCTATTGTTTAAAACATAAACATATGCATTATGCAGCATCTAGATATATCATTGTGTGGTGAACTTGACAAGTATGTAACGAAACACAAAGTCTTACAAGTTTTGGGAAAACTATTTCTAGATTTCACAGTGTTTTTAGTCATTGTTAAAATCAAACCCATGGCACGTGTTGCGCTATAAAAGTGTAAATCACATACTGACCTTCTGAAGAGAGTATGCTAATAAAAACTGATATATTTGATTATTTACTGCAGTTTATTACTGAACTTCGTGCAAAAATAATATAAAATGCATTGCTATGCCAGTTTGGCAAAGAAACAAAGGATCAAATTCAGTGAGCTCTCTAAATAATTGTTATATTGGTCACTCCAATAACATTAGTCAGTGAGTTAATGCCGAGAGCATTCGATTGTCGATATCTGCAAGATTAATTGAATTGTGTAATATGAGCGTGTGCAATGCGAAGCAAAAGTTTTATATATTTTAGTTGAAATAAAATATATGTATTTATTTTCTTGAAAAACCAGCTCCTTATTAAACATGGGTATCGTCCTATGGGATTAATAACACAAAGTGTCACTGCTTAATTTTACTCCGTGGCTGTCGTAAGTTAAATAAATACACGAAGCAAAGAACTTTGCGAAGCGCAGGCAAATTTGATATCACACCATATACCAATCCGGCTGGCCAGTGTGATATAGCCAGATTCTCATATCGATTTACTGGGAACCAAATTAAGAGAAGTTTAAGTCCAGCAATAAACTGCAAAATGTTATACAAGATTGCTGGATGGACATTGCAAATATACAACCAAGGGACACAAAGTCACTTTCACAGAAAATATATTTATTTAAATGAAAATAACAATTTACGTAGATGACAATATGACAGTCACTAAGCTTGTTGCGAATAACAAATAAGCTACGAATAAATACTCGGAGAACAGTGCTGTCAAAGTTGCACAGCGGACTGCCTAGTTAGTAGCCCGAAGGCTGATACGGAATTGGAATTATGTGCCCTCAAAAAGAGTTTGTAAAGTCTGAAACCAGGAGATCCTATTTTGTATCTAGCTACATACATATGTTCTGCCATAACTAATATTTTCAACAGTATTTCAAAATTATAATTATATTGTTAATAAACCGGCCAAGTGCGTGTCGGGCCACGCGCAATGTAGGGTTCCATAGTTGCCCATAATGACTTGCTGCCAAGGATAGATATTAATGTACAACAAATTCGACTGTTTATTTTGCTGAAAAAATAATTTTAATAACACTATTATAAGAACCTTTATTATTTATTTGTATTGTACTTTAATATTTAATTTAATTTTAGTTGTAGTATTTAAGTAGTTATAATTAATTGTGTTATCCTAATATTAATTTATTTTGTTATTTAAATAAATACCTGTTAAATGTCAAAAAAAAAAAAATTATAAGAACCTAAGTTTTGTTTAGAAATATACTAGGTATGTATCCAGTTATGTATTATAAACATAAAATGTGGTTTCCAAGATATATACTACAACTATACATACGTAGTACCGTAGTACATTACATACCAAAGTACGTATATCTTTAAGATTAAGCCAGCGCGCCCAATGTAAACTCACAGAAATAGGTATTTATAAGTTAACCGACGATTACTCGTAAACTAGTGATATCTACTTAGCCGTGATAGTTTTCCTTTTAAATTCGTTATATGTACTACATTTGTGATTTTTTTCACCTCTTCCAAATTAATAGTTTAGCCGGCAGAGGGGGGTGGGGGGGGCACTTGAGTCTAACAATTTTTCACTTCAAAGCTTGATATTTGACAAACCAATCACTTGATCGAAAAATGATTTGAGAAAACTAATAATATTTTTATAAAACCTATCCAATGATACCCCACACAATGGGGTACTCAATCAAAAAAAAATTCAACCCCACTATATATGTAGGGGAGATACCCTTAAAAAAAATATTTTCCTTAATTTTATTCTACAGTTTTGTTGCAATATCGTATGTCTATATTCATGTCAAATATCAGCTTTCTAGCACCAGGCGTCTTTGAGCTAGGCTGCGGACGGACAGACGGACGGACATGACGAAACTATAAGGGTTCCTTGTGGACTACGGAACCCTAAAAATGAGTAGAGTTTTGATGAAGTATCACTAAGATTCATAAAGATAGATATTGACTGCCGTATAAAAAATGATCTATGTAGCTATACGCCGCAAAGGTTTCTTAAGATCATGTGCACTTACTCAGTATGTAAACCATTAATAAATGTATCTATTAAGCTAATAGGTTATCGGATCACGCCGAAGGTTGAACTATCGAGCACTGACTTACATCTCTCCTTCAACGAACTTACTATCGTTGATCGTACAGATAGCCTTGAACAAATCTATTTATTCATTCATCTGAATAAATTATCTTACGATAAATGCTTTGTAAGTTCTAGATAGCTCATATCTTAATACTACGTAATGTTAACAATGAAATAAATGCTTTGAGCATAATGATATCATTCGGCAATCATGATATATTATTTTTAAGCTATAAAGTTCAAGAGTATCTTTTATTGGTTTAGATTGGATACGTATCGTTTTGAAATTCGTTTCGCGACTTTACTTCTAAGTTGCTAATAGTTATATCATGTTATGTTTGCTATGTTACTTTATAGCTGCCATATAAAACGTAGTTATTTAACTTTGACGAAGGTCTAAATAAATATTCACTTAAAGCACAGTAGAGCAGTCTTTGTTTTCTAGTGTATAAGAGAACTTTAAATTCTTTGTATTTCTTTAAACCTTTAGTGCAATTTATAGAATTGCTTGAACGAGTCTAAGCTTTCTATCTTGCTTATTCTTCTAAAGCATTCTTTATATCGTTTTATTTATTTTCTTTTTCTTTTATAACTTTTAGGACCCCAGGATGTATTTTAGATTCCCTTTATATATCTCTTGATCTTGAAATTTTATTTTGTAAAAATTATTTTACTATTGTACTAATGTTGTATGTTGTTGTGTTCTTATGGCGTTGATACACTTGAGCATTCACCTGTAATGAGCATTCTCGCGATTGTTACAAATCAAATGAGTGTGTTTTAGCGAGCATTCTCACGAACATTCGGGCGAGCCTTAGAATATAGAAAAAACAGAATTCGCACTACAATGGCGGTTAAACCCAATATATTTACTTCACTTTGACTTATGATTTTAATCTAGGGATTAATCTTCGTAGTTTGTTACTAATTTTAACTTGACTAGTGATGGGCTTACTCAGAATAAATATCGATAAGATATCGATAATGTTTACAATAAATCCTTAGATTTGGTTAACTCAGAATTAATTTAAATATAATGTTGATAAACCCCGATATCGATAAACAAATTTGAACGTATGAACAGACACTTGTGTGATTTATTAAGCCTGTTCAAATTAAAATGTGCATTTTATTATTTAGAAAAGTCATTTGTTTATGTGTCTTACTCTTACTCTCATAAGTGAAACTGTAGTAATTATATTGCGTAAAACTGCTGTTGTAGTGCGATTTCTATATTTTTTCTATATTCTACGGATTACAGTGTTCGCTAGAATGATCGTGAAAATGTTCGTTCTAGAATGATCGTGAAAACAAAAAACAGCGAATGGTCGCTGTTCTGTTACAAGTGAATGCTCAGATGTAACAGCGCCATTAAAAAATATTGTACAACATTTTTGTATTAATTATCTATATCGTTGCTGAAAGAATATTATTATACGTACGTATAATATTCTTTTGTTTCCTTTTTTGTCCTATATAATATGATATTATGTTGATATGAATATACTTAGCATTTATGTTCATGTGCAGGTAATTGTTGTTCTATTTTCGTATATTCAAAACTAGGCGTAGCACGCAGTGCTTACTCGTTTTAAAGATTAAACTCCTACATCGGCCTTGCATGCATATGTCGGACAGTAAACTGAGTACCATCAGCAAAAAATGTTCTCGTTATTTAATTAATTCCGAATTTATTTCCTGTTTCGTCTCCTTCAAATTAGCATAAAATTATTAAGCTTCCGTTTCGATGTTTTAGTTTTAATTAAATGAGGTAATTCGTATATTAATTGTTAATAATATATCTTATTTTTGACGTCAAATAAACATAGATGTTTATTCGTTATAACCCGGTAAACAAAGTTGATTATTAGATTAAATTAATTGTCTGTTTTATACACAAAATGTTAACGGCTTTACATCGTTTTATGAACCGATGCATGGCAAGTTCAATATTATATAATATTCAAAGATAATATTATTGCTTAAGGTTGTGAGTTTATTAAGAAGTATTTATGCCAAATACAAGGAAAAGTGTAAAAAGTGGTAAATACATAATCTCACATCACAGCGCCATTACAATACAAAAGAGTACGTTGAAACTCGTAAATATTTAGAGTTTAAAATACAACCCTAGTCACCAAATAAAAATTATATATTAATTATAGTGAAACATATTTCGGCACAAGCGTTCTTCAATATACTTATACAGCTATACCTAAAATACAAGAAGTAAGAAAAGACAACGAGTATTGCGAGGATTATTTTGTAAACATTCAATTAAAATATTTATGTGTGGAGAGATAGAAGTGATAGAACCCACGATACGATACTTAGCGCAGTGCTTACCGTTGCTTAAAAAGCCTATGTCATACGTGCGGTCTTACCAACACAGCCTTATCAACAAATTTACAAATCAGACCGCAAATATCATAAACAACCTTATTGCAACGTATCAATAAATATTAAAATCGCATTTGCACATTCATAAGGCCGTATAATGTTAAATTTTATTATAAGTCTGTTGCTAGCTGTACTAGCAAGTTCCGTTTTCCCAGTGGACTACTTTACGACACAACATGTGTATTAGCAGCGAATGGGTTTGGTCGCCATTTTCATAAAGTAATATAACGACTAGATTATTAATTATATGTTAAGTTTTAACCTTGAGACGCGGCCTACATACGGCTTAGCGGAAAAGTTTGAGAATAGTGCGAATTGACGCATTTTTATATCCTTTTAACGACTATTTGCATAATAAAGTAATATATAAAATATATAAAACAATATACAAAAAAAAAATCGTTTTAAAATACTGCACCGGTAGTGGTTTAAGCCTCTATCTCCGACGCTTAACAATTTGCCGAATGGTGATCCACAAGTTGGTGTTTCGAAATTGGGGTTCCTTGTGTAAACCATGAAACATAACATTAGTTTAATGGTTTACATGAAACTTATGTTAAGTTGTTGTGTGCAAGTCAACCGCCGAACGCTTTAGAAAATTAATTCTAAGTTGAGGAGTGGTATTTACAAAAAAAAACACGTGCGTCTATGTTTCAAGACCCTCGCGTTGTCTGCATCAGATGAAACATCAGAATGAAAATATAATTATGTAATAAACACAAATGTGAGTAGAAGAATAACATAAAATCGCCGTAAAATAACAGTACCTTATCTGATGCGTTTCGTTCGGTTAGTGAGAGTGCCGGAGGCCCCATCCCCTATTCCTTCTTCCTCATCTCACTTCTCCTCCTATCCTTTTTCCCAACCCAAAGGGGGCAACGCACTTGTGACTCCTGTGGTGTTGTTTGTGTCCATGGGTGGCGGTAATCGGTTAACATCAGGCGATCCGTCTGCTCGATTGCCGACAAAAAAAAAACATGTCGGTTGCTGGATCTTGAATAACCGCCGAATAAAGCACCAGTTTCACCATCCCTTGATAGGCTTTATCTTACACCTAAATAAAAATTTGAACGCATTCTGTATGATGCTATAAAACTGGTACTTTAACCGGAAAATGAAGTATTTCCTCGGGACCGCTAGTAAAATAAGAGCAGACCACGGGAGTAATGAAACAGTATTTTCTTTACTCATTTCTTTAACACATGTATCGACATTGCACAAACTTCCACATTCACCCAGAGTAAATGCCAATTTCTGTCCTTACTTTGCTTAGTAATTACTCCGGCACTTTTAGCCGAAATAATTGCTACTCGCAAAAAACGTTCTTACCAATCTAAATTACAAAGTGCAACCTATTTCATAAATGCTGTACATTTTATGCTTGTTACCTATTCATATAATACGTAGTAAATATGTGAACTATTACAAATGTGAGGTATTATTACATATACAAGTTGGCTGGTCATTTGCACAAGGTCGAATGCTTTAAGTGTCGCTTAAAGGGCATGGGAAAAGTATTTAAAGTCAAATTAATGTTAACAATACAAGCGTGCTTTACATAGTTCATTTATACATTATTACATACAATGTATAAATGAACTATATAATAGTTACATTATATCATAGAGGTATCTGTGGTCACTTTGCAATGTCTTTAGTCTTTTCAGTTATGGAGGTAGGTGGGTTTAATTCTCGTAAAAATCTTTCTACTATTATAATAAAAGATCGCGATAGTTTACGATGGTGGTTAGATGTTTGTTACTCTTCCGCAAAAGTTTCTCAATAAATTTAGATGAAACTGTGCAGCAATATAGTTAATTTATTGGAATAACACATGGGCTACTTTTTATCCCCATAACCGACCCTACACGGATGAATCCTGGACCAGAAACTAAAACAACATAAAAGTGATTTTTCTGTTTGTTACTATGAATGCCATTTTCTTTGACCTGAAACAATCCAAACCACACTCAGCACACTTTATCCCAAAGTTGCCACGTTTGAGCCATTTAGTCAATTATACTTACTTTTTGTCAATATTCATCAATACTTTTCTTTGCTGGCAATAGACAAACAAGCACGTGGCATGCCTGTGGGTTAGTGTTATCCACGGCTCATACAAATGCTTATGTACAAAAACACAACCAGACTGTTGCGTATCCCGAAGTTGGGCCTTCGGCATTCTCACTCACCGAATGAAGCAATAATATTATAAAAGACACAATAAGGTATTTTACGTCGATATTCTTTTAGACGGTAGTACTTCTTCGGTCGAGCTGGCCCATTCATGCTGAAGTCAACAAGGCTCTACCTACAATCTACAACTAAATGTATACATGTATCTCACTATGCAATAGTGTACACTCGTATTTGCAGAGTGAGAGACATTTTGCATATATTAAAACAGAAGGCTTTTGGCATAACCTGAATACTACTCTGACATTCTCTGCTGCACCCATTAATGTTGTGTGTAGTTGCCGGACAAAGTTATGAGCTACATCGTCATATAAGATTAATGTGTTATTCTATGAGTTGAGTTTGGTGCCACATTCGTACGGAATACCACGAATAGTGTGAATGCTTAGTAAACCTGTTAAGTGGGTCTGGTAAATGGGTTAATGGTAATTTTTATGAATGTAAAAGTTGTTTTTCACGGTTTTTCACAAACATTGAAACATTTACGTTTTACGGTATTTGATAATAAAACAATAGGCAACAGCTAGTACAACATAATCATAATAATCCGGTTAGAGTTTTATTTTAATTACATTTCTGTAGAATCTTTATCATTAATTATCGACACGAATACGCCTTTCTTTTAACTAAACTTCTAGAGCAGTTACTATAGGCAATGTTTACTGCAGATAATTTTGGCTCTGGCCGTTAAGTTGAATTAGAATTCTTCTAGTGGTTTAAAAATGTTGTCGCCAGGAATTCTAGTAAAAATAGGTTTGTAAATCAAAATCCATAGTGTGTTTGTTTATCCTGCTTTCACGTGGCAACGGAGCGATTATATTGTATGACAAGCTGAGCTCGCGGTTACTCCCGTGTTATTTAGATCTACTGCTTTGCACCCGTAACTAGTAGTGTGATATAAATAGCCTATAGCTTTCCTCAACAAATGGGATATACAACACAAAAATAATTATTTAAATCAGTAATAACCGAAACAAAAAAATAAACTCTTCAGTTTTGTAACATTACTGTAGATATTTGTGTGTGGCGAGGCAGAAGATTTATATACTTATTGCTTAGGGTACTTTTTACGGTGATGACCGATTCACACATGGACGGAGCTGTGGACAAAGTCAAGTATAATAAAAAGAATAAACTGTTGCTTGCAATGGTGAATAGCGTCCTATTCTAACGCAATCAAGTTAATAGGCAAAGTTAGAAATATCTTCATTGTCAGTTAACTTGTAAATTGCCACTAAATGAACTATTGTAATCTTCAAAGGGCATTGTAGTTACCAAATTGTCATTAAGACTCCCCAAGCCGTTTTCCACTCAATTGCCCACGTTTTATAAATTACTCATAATAGCTCTCTAGTTTAGATGACATTGTTTAGTTTCTTAAAATATTATGTGTAGAAAGAAGGTATGGGTTTAAAAAAAAAGGCTCAGTCAGATGTAAAAGTAAAACTAGAGTGGGTAACCTAAGTTTGTATCATACGTATATATACTCGTAACCAATAAGAATTTCTAAATTATCTGTTATATGTGGTCACAGGTGCGCTGATGTATCTACATCTATGATTGGCCCTTATAACAGTGCTGAAATACCGAATACTCATACCAAAAGAACATATGTAGCCCTGAAAGAGAATTCTAAATTATTCTGTACCAGATTCTGCTCGTGTTTTACCTGTATGTGGGTTATCGAGACAAAATATATGCTAAGGATGTTCTATAAGCTATATTACTGCAAATCAGTTCAACGTTTTGCGTCAAATAGAATCAAACATTCACATAACTATGCATAAATAATTATGGATATATGGATAAAAGACGATGAACTATTAATGAATAACGTTCCCGTAGTCTAATATTTTTTTAGCTTTCTTTTAAAGTTCGCTCATGTACCCAACTCTTTAAGTAAAGAGTTGAACTGATTGTATCTTTACCTAGATTTTAAGAACACCTAAACCCCAACAATGATTTCCTAAGTCAGTCTTACCTTTAGGCGCTCTTCGGATGTCAGAGGCTCTTCATTTTAAGCGAGCCGTAAGCTAATCTGACATCTTCACTGTCCCTAAGATTTCAGAAAGAAGAGACAGGCCTTCTTAGCCTAGTTTAGGAGATAGGGTCTAAATACATTTTTGTAACTCATGGTTTCAATGTAATGCTAGAATTGTTATGTTTAAGAAATTGTACCGCTGTTGGTTCGTAATTTAAAGTAATAAAGAAATTTGTTATATTAATTATATTATATATCTAAGTTGCTAGTCTAAAAATAAATATTTTATATTTTACAATTGCGAATACTTGCTGAATAATTTAAAATTGAAGTGCAGGTTATTGACCAACCACAAGTTAGTTTTATTATAATAATAGTTGTATTATTACTACCACTTTAGCTCACTGACTGGTTATTACGCAACTAACACATAGATGTATGTTGCGTCTCCGCGTTTTGTTGCGTACCAAGTACAACTTTATTTTGCAATGTTAACGAGGCTGTGGTCCTTCGAATTCTTCCCGTACTAAGTGAGTCAATTGTAATGGTGTAAATACAAGCTTGCCTTCAGAGTACAAGAATAATTTGCAAAAGAGCATGATGATTAGTTGTGACACATGGTAGTTCTCTACGTTGCACAATAGTTTTGAGCCCAAGGCACGGAGCCAAAAAAAAGGAGATCCTAAAAAAGCATTTCAGTACCGTGCAGGCTCCTATTGCATTCAGTTACCTAGAATTTCATTTATTATTTTATCCAGTCGTCTTTTTGTAGGAAGTGGTTGTAAGTTTCTTAGCAAAGCCTTTACCTGTTCCTTTGTTAGACAATTTTGTTAAACTGCTCGTCAAATAAAGTGAACAACAAACTGTTGCTTAAAGCTTAAAATTAACTTTTTGAGTGTAGTTCTCTTAATTATGATTTGATGCTGATTTGATCGCTCATTCTGGCATAATTTAATATTTTGACCCATAGGCATTTAGATAAAGCACCTAACTCACTAATACTCCATTAATTTCTCAGTCACCAGTTGACCTTCCATAACAACAATTATTGTAATTACCCAAAGTAATAATCATAGATAGTTGGCTCGCCGCCTAACCTGTGTACTGGCACTGCCAATATAACGGAGTAGGTGACATTTAACTGCAGTAATTGGCCTCTCAAGCTCAGATGTTACTTGGAGACAAGCCAGGGGTAATTTTTGTGGTTGATAACGACAGCGGTACTGCTAATTGACCGTTTTCTTTAGAAATGGACGCTATAGGCAGTTTGGTTCTAATTTTGCGATTATAGAACGAGGGAACTATATAACATAAAAACTGATGACATGAAACAATAGTTTTTTTTTAAATATACGCTGACGCTTCTTTTCTTAGAAGCCTGAGTTGAATGCTTGGATGGACGCTATAGGCAGTTTGGTTCGTATTTTGCGATTTGTACATAACATAAAAACTGATGACATGAAACAATAGTTTTTTTTTTTAATACACGCTGGCGCTTCTTTTCTTGGAAGCCGGAGTTGAATGCTTATATCTATATCTTCTGTATATATAAAATGCGTTACTGACTGACCGACAGACGACTCACAGCCAAAATGATGAGCCCCGCCGTACCAAGAACATGGAACGGACAGTCCCAGAAAAGACAACGTGTGGCAAGGACGGCTTCATCAAGGTGATGAAGCCGTCCTTGAAATTCCAAATTTAAGTTGCAAGGTGGAGAGAAAGAAGAAGAAGCCATCGTGCCGTAAGCTTTGTGGTGCCGGGATAGCAGGATCTAATATACTACTACGTCCCGCAGTACCAACCACATAGTTGTACGTGTCCCGGTTGCATCACTCCACAAAGGACGAGGAGGTCGTAGACTATTTGCGCCTCAAGACCAACTGGACTTTGAGAGTCGAGACATTGGAGTCACTCCATAACACGAACTTAATACGTGGTGCGGGTGCCGACTGCTCATCTCCAGGAAGAGTTTTGGCCGAAGGGTGTTGTCTATCGGCGTTTTTATGGACGATTATGCAACAACAAACAGCGAAACACGCCACTGTAAACAACACCTGTGCGTTATATTATATACGCTAAACGCCAACACATTCTGAATAATATTTCTTCCTCTTCTCCTGCCGATATCTGGAAGTTCCTTGGAACTTTAGGTATCGGCAAACAGCGACGTGTTAGCTGTCCTGGGACACTCAGTCTGGATGACATCAATACACATTTCACAACCACCACCACATTGGATCACCAGACTGAGTGTCTCACAGTGAGCTACTTAGCTTCTTTAACCCGACCCAATATAGAATCATTTAACTTTTTTCCACTAGCCCAGGATGAGATCAAGAAGATAATCCTTTCTATAAAGTCTAATGCGGTGGGATGCGACGGCATCAGCCGGCGCATGATCACTGCTATCCTAGACCAACTCCTTCCCACCATCTCCCACATCATAAACTTTTCCCTTACTTCTGGCACCTTCCCAGCCCTGTGGCGCAAAGCTTTTATCATCCCTCTGCCTAAAGTCCAAAACCCTTCTCACCCGAATCACTTTCGTCCTATCTCTATTCTTCCTTTTTTGACCAAAGTCCTAGAGTCCTGTGTCCAAAGGCAATAGGCTAGTTGACAAAAAAAAAATTATAAGTCCGTCCTTTAGATTATTCAAAAATAAGCGATACGTATTTTTTTATTTATAAATTAATCCAAAAATGACCAAGATATAGCTCGTTAAAGTTACGTATAACGTCACGTCGTGCTGCATTTTTTAGCACTAGATGACGTCATACGTAAATTTAATGGGCTATATCTTTGTTATTTTTTATTTAATTGAAAAAAGAAAAAAATACGTGTCCAATATTTTTTTATAATCTAAAATACGGACTAAATAAAATGTAATTATTTTGACCCTGGAAACTACCCTATTATATAGATTTGTCTTCAACAATAACTTATTAAGCCCCTACCAATCTGGGTTCAGGCCTGGATACAGTACTACAACGGCCCTTCTCAAAGTGAAGGGCATGGAGAACACCAAGGTCACTGTGTTGGCCTTGGTTGATTTCTCGAATGCCTTTAATACCGTCAGTCACGATGTCCTGCTGTCCCTCCTTACCCATCTTAAGATCTCATCCGAAGCTCTGGATTGGTTCTCAAGTTATCTTCGAGGACGCCAGCAGTCTGCCCGCCTCGACGAGTTATCGTCGGAGTGGCGTGACAATAACTCTGGTGTTCCTCAAGGCGGTGTTCTCTCTCCTTTATTATTTTCTATCTTTATTAATCTCCTAACTCAAGATCTTCAATGCGCTTATCACCTGTATGCCGATGACTTGCAGATATAATCTCAGGCATCCGTTGAAGACGTCTCCTCCGCAATTCTTGAACTTAAAATAGATCTAAGCGCCATTCAGAGCTGGTCAAACAAGTTTGGTTTGTATGTAAACCCTAGCAAATGCCAAGCAATTGTCATTGTTAGCCAATGGGTAATTAAAAGATTAGACGTCTCAACTTTGCCACCACTAGTTTATGATGGTAACGTCATAGACATGTGCCCAGTTGTCAAAAACCTTGGCCTACATATGGACTCTATGTTAAGCTGGCGAAACCACGTCACTCAAACCAGCAAAAAGATTACCGGTACTCTACGTGCTATCAATCGCCTAAGGAACTTCCTACCACCTAAAACTAAGACAATGCTTGTGCAAACTTTGGTATTTCCCTTGATCGACTATGGTGATGTATGCTACTATGACCTGAATGCAGATCTTCTTAACAAACTTGACCGTCTTCTCAATATCTGCATTCGATTTATTTTCAATCTTCGCAAGTATGACCACGTGTCTTCTTATCGTTCCCAGTTGAAGTGGCTTCCTATTCGTCAAAGATGCAGTCTTCGTGCTCTTACTACTCTCTATTCCATCCTTATGTCTCCCAATACTCCCAACTATTTAAGTTCTTACTTTCAGTACTTATGCACCAACCACGATCGTAACCTTCGTTCATCTAATAACCTTCTCCTTCTCTGTCCTTCACATAGATCTTCTTCCATCCATTCTTCTTTTCCTACTCAAGCTATTCTTCTTTGGAATGACCTTCCTCTTGAAATCAGGACGTCCACTACTAGGTATCGCTTTAAGACAAAGGTAAAGCAGCTTTTATTGGCTAAGTTAGCAGAAGTATCATAACATCTAAATATATTTTAGGTACATATTTATTTATATATGTATACATATTATGTATGTGTATGTAAGTATATGTATGTGTATGTAGGTATATGTAAGTATGGGTATGTAAGTATATGTACTTATGCATTTCTATATTCTATCTATGTATGCATGTATTATTATTATGATTTAATTTTGTTTAATGTATGCGCGTCCATCATATCTATTAAATATATGTTTAAGTCAAACTCCGCTTATTAAAATACACCTACCATCAACCTCTGCACCACTCTAAGGTAGACTGGCAGAAAATGCCTAAGGCATTAAGTCCACCTTTTTACGCTATGTGTGTATATAAAGTTAATAAATAAATAAATAAAATTAATATTATATTAGTAATGAGACATTTTATTGTTATGTTAGTCTGTAAGGTTTTTATTACCTGAATTAAACTAATACTATTTTTATTATAAAACTACTATTGGTGACTGTAAGGGTGCACTGAGAAGATATTTTCCAAAATTTCTTCGGTATCGGGCAAATGGGTAAAATAAAAAAAGAAAATGTGCGGGCGTAGCTGCATGACGTCCTTTAGTTGTACATATAAATTGAAATAGTCTGCCAACCCGCTTGTTTCCAGTGTGGTTGTCTACAGTCAAACCTTTTCCTGTAATGAGAAGATAAGACAACAAAAACACAGTTTATAAAACAAGGCTTGTGATGATAAAGTTTAAATGTTGAAACATTATTTAGTTCTGAAAAATATTGCATGAAATATAAGATCTTTCTTTTTAAAGTTAAAAACTGAATAAGATAAGAAATACCCTGACTATGGACGTAAATTCAATATAATTTATTGTTTTATAATTCAATACTTTAACCATAAAGAATTATTGCATGGAATATTGGATCTTTTCAACAATGGACTTTAAATTTACAATTCTTTTTATTGAACAGTAAAACAATCCATATTGGTTTAAAAGTGCCAATAAAACTCCAAATATTTATTTTAATTGAGACATTACTGTTCAACCTTCCTTGAAAAACGAAAAAATACTTTTAAAATGCTAATATCATTCAGGTTAACCAATGTCCACTAAAAGTAAAACAATCGAATTGAATGCACTTCGTATTACGTCACTATGCGTCACTTAGTTATTAAAATAAATGACTGAATGACCTAAAAATTCATGGCGAAATGTGGGTGTAATATTACACCTCTGCCTACCCCTTCGGGGATACAGGCGAGAGTCTATAAATAAATAAAATTAAAATAAATTACTAAATCACTTGTCGAAACTTACAATTTGATAATAGAGTGAGTCTTACTAAGATGAATATAATTGGTATTGCGAATAGTAAGAATGAGTAATGATTACGATCGTTTTAAGTTGCAAATAATGGCAAGCGATGTCGACAGGGGAACGGAAGTCATGTCTTAGGCGTTTCGTTAACATGATTTATCATTTAGATTTGCATGACACCTTAATATTCATGGCAATATGATAAACTAAAACTGCTTCATATTATCGGGAGACAAGTGAATGAGACTAGCATCTATCAAATAAACTGGTTAATTATACGATTTGCCACGCATAATGTTGCTCTTAAAGATAAATAAGAAAATAAATTAGTCTTTTAAGCGCAACTGATAAAAACCTATCTATCATACATACATACATACATATCGTCACGCCTTTTATCCCCGAAGGGGTAGGCAGAGGTGTATTTCTACACCCACTTTTCGCCAGATATACTTTAGTACCACGTAATAAAGGGCGAGCCTATTGCCGTACCGGGCACACTTCCAGACTCCGTGCTGGTACTGAGAATTTCGTGACAGAAAAACCCAATAACACTGCCCGACCCAGGAATCGAACCCGGGACCTCCCGATCCCACGCGCACATTTATGCCGCGAGATCAACGAGGCAGTCGTGTAGGGTTTGATGTCGAGTTTTCCGTCTCTACGCAAAGATGGTATTTGCATCGTGTTATCCCTTAGTCGCCTCTTACGACACCCACGGGAAGATAGGGTGTGGTGACACTTGTATTCTATGCCGTCAACCACACGTTCACCTATCTATCAATATCTGCAAAATAATAAAACAATACAACACAATCGTTTCCCATTAATTACAAAATGAGCATGCTCTACTCTTACATACATACATATTGTAAAGCTGAAGAGTTTGTTTGTTTGGTTAAACGTGCTAATCTCAGGACCTACTGTTTCGATTCGAATAATTATTTTTGAGTTAGATGGCCCATTTATTGAGGAAGACTATAGGCTATGTAACGTCACGATATGAACTGGTGCTGACCAGTAGCTCTAAATAACGCGGGTGTAACCACAGGCTCAGCTATAGCTTTATAATAAACATTTCATTCTTGAAATTCACTCAATGGATTGAATTACAATAGGTACAGTCGAACAACTTCCCGCTAGACCACCATAAGGGCGAGAATCGCTCAGCATGACATCGTCGCTTCCAGTGCTACTTTACATGCACATTGACACTCGTATACAAAACCAGTTTCTAGTGTGCCTCGACTCTATGAGCGAACCAAGGGATTTTTTTCAAACTGGTCCAGCGCCGACTTGTTTGATTGTACATAGGCTAAAGTCATAAAGTAATTAAAAGTGAATAATGTGTAAATGAAATGTTATGTTTATTGTTTATTTACACGTAGTTTCGAGGTAAAAATCAAAACTTACAGAGTTGAATGTTTTTGGAATGGCACCATACAGATATTACGATATTAAAGTGATTGATTACGAGTCACAGGTGGCCTTACTGGCATTTTAACTCTATAAGAAGTATAACTAAGAAGTATAATACTATAATATTAACTACTAAGAGCCCGTAATTTAGATTGTGGTGAGTATTTTGTTAGTTCTAGTAAAAATAATCTTTGGGCTACACTAGCTAGAACAAAGATTTTTGTTAGAAAAATGTGAGAGAAATTTCCCGTTCAACTCAAGTAAGCAAACAAGATTTAAAGTGTTAAATATTGTGAAGAAGTTAAATTTCTTGACAATATTACTAAATACAGAACGAAGTGGATAATTAGTAGTAGCTTTGCCGGGAACGGAGTAGGAAAAACTACTTGTCATCATCGTCATCATCCTAGCTTTATCTCAGTTGCACATTTAAATATTTAAGACTGATTCGTTCAACGATGTGCCAAATGTTAGGTGCCATAAAATAAAATACCTATTTTAAGAACCTAGTATATTTCCGTAAAAGGATGTGTGAGCAATGTGTTATCAGAAATGTTTTTCTAGCTATATTTCAAGTACGAGGTGATGGTGAACGAGCCAATAGCTGTCTACCGGGCGCGTCGCCAGATTGTCTTGCTACTGAATATCGATATCGTGATCGGTTCTAACTAAAATAGCAACTTTATAGCGTGGGACAAACCATGCAAGTTATGTTATAGTTTCATACTCGTAGCAAGTAGCTACTACTTACGCAGCTAGCATCCTAAGTTAGAAATTACCTAGTGTACTTTTACAATATTCGCCTTAAAAATGGTAAAGCCTACTGTAACGGATGCCAGGAGTCAAACCTTAGCTAGTGTGTGTAGAGTGTCTCTATCTGTAGAGTGTTCCTACGACGACTGTGTTCTGTGTGCGTGGACTGTATGGCTTCTATCTATCATGGCTTCACAAATAAAACATCATCTTCAAGGGAGAGCGTAACTGCTCAGGTGTTTGGTGCTGGATGGTTACATACGGTTACTCTGGTAACAATGATGGTGATTGGGACGCCAACAATTTGGCCGAAAATTGTGTCGCTGAGTTACCTCGGAACTGAAGCGAGAAGCACCGCACCGAACGCGTGCACAACAAAATCTTTATTTTGTAATAAGTACATGTAAATATCTCAGCCTAGGGTACATGTATACATATGTGATATACATAGCTAGATAGATCTAAAAATATCTATTTAACGGTATATGATACAAAAACATATGTGTTTGTATCACAAAGTTATAAACGATAATCTATCAAAAATTGTCGTCACATAGGGGTCCACTCACCATATATTCCATAAAGAACTATTAAAAATTGTAAATAAATATATGACTTCGTGTGTGCGCCTATATGGAGCATATAATTAAACAAAAATCATGAAAATATCTTTACCCACTACGAAGTTGTTACAGTATAACCTATCACTCACAAATAAAAGTTAAAAATTATCTACGATAAGTACGATCCTACATAAACAAAGTTTATGATAAACATGAAAATGTTTATTATTGCTATTATTTCGACTATATCAACCAATAACTAGTAATAAGAATGCATTTTGATATGAATTCAAGCCTGTCTCAAGCGAAAAAACACATATAAAACTATAAACGAACTATGTAAACAAAACAGCTATTTATCAACTATTAGTTCTTTATCTATTACTACTGATAACACACGAAAAGGGTCCAGAACTCAGTTCCTATAGTTAGCACACGTATAACTTTAATGTTTATGCACTATACGATATTTCTTATGACCGATTCGCGATCTTTCACTGTTCTATTGTTATTTTTACACTTTGACGCGTCCGGGAATCGAACTCGGTATACCGCACGATAGGTCGACACTATCTTTATGTGATTTTCTCTAGCAGTTTGTATTACAGTAATGACTGGCACTATTTTAATGTCTGTCGCGAACACCTACAAATATTGTATAATGGTCTGGGTATGGGTTCCGGTAAGAATCTCTTGCTATTATTAGACTTTCCTCTTTGCGCAATCGGTTTCTATGTACTTCCATTTTCCTTGATACATAATATGTAACAAACATTACTAAAACTCTTAAAACGATAACCTATACTAAATAGCTGTTCCTATAATACTTCAGATATGACCCTCGTAAGGGGAAGTTTTATCAAAGGCTGTAACTTTTTGCGGACAGGGTAATGACCGGTGACGGCTATAAGTTATAACGATGGGTGAACTCGAGACACACACTGTGTAGAGGGACGAATGTCATAGTTCCTTGTAATGATATATGAGATGAAGGTATAAGGACTTGTTTTGTACGAAGTTTGCTCAAGCACTTTTACCGTGCTTGTAAGTCATAAAATATTTTGGGACCTGTTTTGAATTGTCAGTAGGTTTTACAAGTGTCGACCCAACTATCACGGTAATCAGTGTTTTTGTAATATTATGTTGTGATTTTTTTCAGTTCTTGTCCCATTGTGTATCATGTGTGAGCATAGTATTGTGGATAAAAGAGATGTTGTGTTCTTCAAACTATAAATATAATCCTCTAACCAATCTATAGTCTATGGTATGGTCACAGAAGAATAACTAAAGCATGGAAGGAACGGTATTTTTAAGAACAAATTGAATATAGCTACACTCTTCACTCATATGACAAATTAGAGTTGCCAGAAAAAGATGGCACTATGTTTGTCAGTAAGGGCTAAAGACCATTTGAATACAAATTTCGCAACTTTTTAATTTTTTAGTAATTGAGCAAATCCGCTATCGATCAAAGTTTCAATATAGGTTCAAAATTAAACAGACTTGTAAAGTATAGTAAGTATGTACATGTTATACATTCCGTAAGTTTGTGTCCACAGCAGTCAGAACGCTAGTTAATGGATAGTATTTAAATAATTATTAGACAAACTTGCATTTTTAAACTGAATCTATAATTTTTGTTTCAAATGGGTACTCAGTAGCACATAATAATGAAGCATCACAGCATTTTTTTTTAACATCAAGCTAATCTCACGTGTTTTGTCACCAGCCGCACGTGAAAGGTATTTTTCAATAACACTGTTATTTTTCACGTGATCTAAAATTATCAAATCCTCCTTCACGATATTTTTGTGTTGCAAACTATCAAGTAAACGCGAATTCATAGCAATGTTCTTTTTCATCAGACGTTTAGACCGTTGTCTTAAATAATTTATTTTAACAAACGGCTTTTAGCAAGCTGCTCAAGGTGAAAAACTTCTTTTTGTAGTTTTTCTATTGTACGTAAGTGTTTAGCGCACACGATTTTTATCGCTTCTGTACCTACTGGCGGAGAAATTGTAGCTAACGTAGGCGCTTTAGTGCTAGTTGTCGGAGAAACAGAAGATGTCTCATTTATGGAAGGCGCACGCGTACACCAAAGAAAGAAAAAAGCCACGTTTTATTGCAAAGCAGTATATTAAAATAAATAAGCATACCCTTTGTGTTTGCCACCAGCAATCACTGATGATACCTGAAGCTTAATTTTATTTATAGGCCAAAACCGATTGATAAAAAGTACCTTACACCTTTTTCTGTACTCCTATTACTCCCAGCAACGTGCATTGAACATTTTATGATCGATTGAGTAGTCAAAATGTGAAAGCTTAACAAATAAATAAATTCACTTACATTTATAATAGGTATTAGTAAGGATATGGTAAAACGATGAAATAAGTGGATGTCGCCTAACAGCCTGGCCACAAACGGCCGCGACACGCTGAGCGACAAGCGATTTCAATGTTCATGCCGCTCTCTATTCTGCCGCCGGCGCTGTCACCTCAGTGCAGAACGCGCAATAAACATCGAAATCGCTTGTCGCTTAGCGTGTCGTGGGCAGGTGCACCACTTGCAGGTGAGGTTGGCTTGGGACCCTACGTTCTTGGTTGGAACCATATGCACTGTTAATAAAATTGAACAAAAGAATAAAATTAAATTATTCCTTTAGTTGAGACATCGAATGGAGCCCAAGACCCGACTCCTGTTTGGCGCTGCTACCCTATTAAAAGTAAAAGCAAGTAATTATTTAAACACTTACACTGATACGTTTAGAATGGAGGAGTAATGTTGGCACAGAATTTTATTTTAGTCTGAGCCATCTGTCAATACTGTTACGAGCTGGGGATCGGTGATAAATTATATACACTATGCCAGAAAAACTGTACTTTATTTAACACACAACAACACTAGATACACTTAATTCTCAACACTAATAAAAACACACTTATTTCAAACACTTTTGCACTCCACTAAACACTTCCGACTTACTTTCCTTCGCTTCTTGTTTATCGCTCCGATATTCAATTGTAACTATCTCTGTGTCCCGCGTTTACGCGGTATTTATACCGGCCGGAACACATAACTAGCCTTTTCGAGACGACCAACGAAATTTCTGGTAACGTGTAACGTGTTTTTAGATTTGTGGAATTGTTCTATTTACACCAACGCCATTTATTAGAGGATAGATGAAACAGATTTAAACAACCGATACATCTAATCTCATCTAGTTCTCCCATTCACTGATAGATGGCGTTATTTTCAATTCGTAACACGGCCTCCCTCTTAAACGTGTTCGTCTCGAACATCGTTGGACCCATAGTAACGAGCCAACCGGTCCACATGAACTATCTTCGGTGCACCTCGCGACCCTTTCTGGATTCGATAGGTGACGTCGTTCATCCTGGTATGCGATATGGCCCGTCCCATCTGGCTTGTAACTTAGGCGATTTTCCTTTGCTTCGTACAGGGTTATGAACCCACACCAATGATCCCTCATCGAAGCCTTTGTTGTCCACCTTCCGATCGTAGAGAGTCTTCATCTTCTCAGACATCTGTTGTCCTGACTCCCTGATGTGCTCATATACATCGTTCATCTTGTTGCGTAGCTCGGTCGCGTAATTCGTTATATTACGTGGAGATTCTGGCGGAATACCGGTGATTAAGTCTGCTGGTAAACGTAATTCTCTGTCGAAATTGGCAAAAGCTGGTGTTACTCCTGTGGTTTCGTGAACCGCACTGCGATATGACAGAAGGAATGGTTGGATGTGCTTGTCCCAATCTCTTTGTTTGCTCTCCACGACCTTCGCCAGGTACCTTTCCAGTGATTGGTTAAATCGTTCAACCATGCCATCTGATTGCGGGTGATAAGCCGTGGTCCTGGTTTTATGTGCACCCATCACGCGACAAGTCTCCCTGAACACCTCGGATTCGAAGTTTCGGCTTTGATCGCTGTGGATTTCCAAGGGTACCCTGAATCGACAAAAGACTTCATGCACCAGCTTGGCGGCCACTGTGGTAGCTTCTTGATTTGGGATTGCAAACACTTCAGGCCACTTCGTGAAGTAATCCATCACAACCAAGAAGTATTTGTTTCCATCCTGGCTCTCGGGAAACGGCCCAGCGACATCCAAGGCTATGCGCTCCCATGGGGCTCCCACATTGTACACCTTTAATGCACCTCTGCTTCGAGTATGTGGCCCCTTGACAGCCGCACAACTTGTGCATTTGCGGCACCAATCCTCGACGTCATCCCGACAGTGGAGCCAATAAAACCGCTCTCGGACCTTAGTAAGCGTCTTCTTATCACCCATGTGACCTCCCGAAGCACCATTGTGATAGAGCCGCAGTACTTCCGGCACCTTAGTCTTGGGCACTACCATTTGCAGATGGCATTGGTTACCTCGAGCGTTTTCCCATTTGCGGCACAGAATTCCATCCTGGACAACCAAGCTTTCCCACTGTGCCCAATAACCTTTAGTGACAGGGCTCATTGCTGCGATATCAATATCACTCCATTTGGGCCTAGGAGCGCCTAATTTCTTCTATTCGAGAATCGGCTGTACGTCCTTGTCTTCTTGCTGAGCACTCTGCAAAGCTTCTTTCCATCCGTCGCTCAGATCCGTCTTCAACATTCTCACTAGCGCTGCCGGCTTCGCTTCCTGTCTTGCACAGTGTTTGCGTTGGTCGGAGTAAGCCCTACCTGTCAGAGCATCTGCGCTACGTTGCTCTTGCCGCCAGACAGGTGCGTCAGGTGACCCCTTTGGTGGAGACAGGCTACCAACGTGCCGCTTACGCTTTGGGCAGCTCAAGCGGATATGGCCTCTTTCCCCGCAGTTGTAGCACCGTGGTGAAGAATCGATCCTCGTGACGCGCTGCTTCCATCTCCAGAGCGTAGGCTAAGGCTGCCTTCAGGGACTTGAAGTGCCCAAGTCTTACCGCTGCTCTAACTTCCAGGTCCCGGATCCCATCCGTAAACGCTTGTACGAGGTTCCCGTCAATGAGCGCAGGCGACGACTGGTATGCCTTCCTGACCAGCCTTTCCACCTCTAGAGCCCACTCTGCAGAGTTTCTCCGGTGCGTTGTGTCCTGTCCTTCAGCTGAGCACGATACACATGTTCGAGATACGCGTCTCCGTACCTCGCCTCCAACGCCTCCAACGCCTCCGCCTCGTAGGTGACGTCTTGCCCGAGTGCCTCCAACACCGTCAAGGCTCGGTCGTGAAGGCCCAAGGTTAGGGCGGTTAAGGCCTGTTCTTTATTACACCCATTTGATCGCATCACAGCCTCGAACTGGATCTTGTATGCCGACCATGATGACGAGCCATCAAATGGTGGAACCTTAAACCAACGAGGCGAGGGTGCCACAGCTGCAGGCGTAACGTCGTTGGTCTCAAGCCCACGCAATTTCTTCTCCAATCTGGCAATACGGGTCTCGAGCTGGTCGTGTACGAGCTTCTCCATGTCTCTGATACGAGCCTCGTGTTGCTGGAGCTCCTCCTTTACCACCTTCAGGTCCTTCCCTACAGCGGCGCTGAGGTCCTTCATCACCACCAGCTGTTCCTCCAGACGGCGGGCCTGCTCCTCCTTGTCGCGCTGTAATTTTTCCTCCAGGCGGCGTGCGTGCTCCTCTTGACGGCGAGCCTGCTCCTCCTGACGGCGGGCCTGCTCCTGCATGAACGGCATCAGAGCCGCGATATCGGACACCGTCACGGAGTGTGAGGCGCTTGCAGGCTCCACTGCAGCCGCGAAGTCCCCTGGTCCACCAGACGATGGAGTAGGAACGTCTCCGAAGCGTCTCTGGTCCAGTTCTTGCGTGCGCTGGTTCCTGGTGCACACTCCTTCAGTTTCTTCTTTCGGCATAACCGGCATAATTTATCCCTTTCTTCTGACACCAATTTGTTACGAGCTGGGGTTCGGTGATAAATTATATACACTATGCCAGAAAAATTGCACTTTATTTAACACACAACAACACTAGATACACTTAATTCTCAACACTAATAAAAACACACTTATTTCAAACACTTTTCCACGCCACTAAACGCTTCCAACTTACTTTCCTTCGCTTCTTGTTTATCGCTCCGATATTTAATTGTTACTATCTCTGTGTCCCGCGTTTACGCGGTATTTTAACCGTGTAACGTGTTTCTAGATTGGTGTAATTGTTCTATTTACACCAACGCCATCTATTAGAGGATAGATGAAACAGCTTTAAACAACCGATACATCTAATCTCATCTAGATCTCCCATTCACTGATAGATGGCGTTATTTTCAATTCGTAACAATACCATAAAGTCATTCCGCAGTAAAAAGCTTGGAACAAATTCTATGGTGCTCTCTTGGCACCCAATTTTCGCCACGATATACTGCAGCAATCCACTTATTTTATAAATCTTTATCACTTGGAAATCTAAAAAATAACGAGATAAAAATATACTGTGGATAGACATATCGATAAGATTTTTTACAACACTTAACAATGTCGATATAAATATTATACGGCTAAATTCAAAATCATGACAGAACTGTCATAAAAGAAACAACACTAAGGTTATTTAATTTGATGGCATAATATTGTTTAAATTGGTTTACTAATGTTTGCCATAATTTAAAATGCCATAATTTCATATGCCATACTGGTATTTGCCATAATTTCATCAGAAATAACGCTTCAGTTGTCATAATCGTGAAATGACATAAAATGACTTTCACTAATTCCATTGGTCATAATTGATCAAGTGTCATAATAATTTAAATCCATAAATGTATTTGCTATAATTTTCGTTTTCAATAATCCAAGAAGAAAATAGATAATAAACTGAAGTTGAACAACTTCAGTTTATTAAACTAGTGTGAAGAATGTGGACTAAGTTGACGCAGCCCTGCTTCGCAAGGCTCCTATTTTTGGGTTCGGGGTCAAAAGAGAACCCTAACCTAACCTAACCTATCCGAGTCGGATTGCACTGAGTCGGGGTGTTAACAAGAATTAATTTCGACCTAACAATATTATGTATTATTTTCATAATTATATCACATTTTGATTATGTCAAGAGTCGGTTATGAGATGTGTTACTTATGGAAACTAATTATTATGATATATTTGTTATAGAAAGTCATTTTATGGCAAATAAAAGTTATTACTGTTGAGTTGTTAAGGCAAACGTTATTAGTATAAATGATAAAAGTGCAAGTAAATATTATGATCGGGGATGATTATGGCAAACAATATTAGTGCAAATGAATTTATGAAAAACGAGAGAATACCGTCTAAATTGTATCTTACACGTCAGTTGACTTTGTTCAATTTGTAAGTACTAGGACTACCTCTATGTATATATACCCAAAGAGATTGAATATGAGGTGAGGTGAATCACTGAGGTGACAGCGCCGGCGGCACAATAGAGAGCGGCATGAACATTGAAATCGCTTGTCGCTCAGCGTGAAGCGGCCGTTCGTGGCCAGGCTGTTAGGCGACATCCACTCATTTCATCGTTTTACCATATACTAACTAATACCTATTATAAATGTAAGTGAATTTAATTATTTGTTAAGCTTTCACATTTTGACTACTCAATCGATCATAAAATGTTCAATGCACGTTGCTGGGAGTAATGGGAGTACAGAAAAAGGTGTAAGGTACTTTTTATCAATCGGTTTTGGCCTATAAATAAAATTAAGCTTCAGGTATCATCAGTGATTGCTGGTGGCAAACACAAGGGGTATGCTTATTTATTTTAATATACTGCTTTGCAATAAAACGTGGCTTTTTAGGGTTCCGTAGTCCACAAGGAACCCTTATAGTTTCGTCATGTCCGTCCGTCTGTCCATCCGCAGCCTAGCTCAAAGACGCCTGGTGCTAGAAAGCTGATATTTGACATGAATATAGACATAAAATATTGCAACAAAACTGTAGAATAAAATTTAGGGAAATATTTTTTTTAAGGGTATCTCCCCTACATATATAGTGTGGTTGAATATTTTTTTGGTTGAGTACCCCATCATGTGGGATATCATTGAATAGGTTTTAAAAAAATATTATTAGTTTGCTCAAATCATTTTTCGATCAAGTGATTGGTTTGTCAAATATCAAGCTTTGAAGTGAAAAAAATTGTTAGACTCAAGTGTCCCCCTCCTCTGCTGGTAAAACTATTAATTTGGAAGAGGTGAAAAAAATCACAAATGTAGTACATATAACAAATTTAAAAAGAAAACTATCACGGCTAAGTAGATATCACTAGTTTACGAGTAATCGTCGGTTAACTTATAAATACGTATTTCTGTGAGTTTACATTGGGCGCGCTGCGCTGGCTTAATCTTAAAGATATACGTACTTTGGTATGTAATGTACTACGGTACTACGTATGTATAGTAGTAGTATATCTTGGAAACCACATTTTATAATTACAATACATAACTGGATACATACCTAGTATTTTTCTAAACTTAGGTTCTTATAATAGTGTTATTAAAATATTTTTTTCAGCAAAATAAACAGTCGGATTTGTTGTACATTAAAACCCTTTGCAGCAAGTCATTATGGGCAACTAATGAACCCTACATTGCGCGTGGCCCGACACGCACTTGGCCGGTTTTTCTTTCTTTAGTGTACGCGTGCGCCTTCCATAAATGAGACATCTGCTGTTTCTCCGACGACTAGCACTAAAGCGCCACGTTAGCTACAATTTCTCCGCCAGTAGGTATAGAAGCGATGAAAATCGTGTGCGCTAAACACTTACGTACAATAGAAAACTACAAAAAGAAGTTTTTCACCTTGAGCAGCTTGCTAAAAGACGTTTGTTAAAATAAATTATTTAAGACAACGGTCTAAACGTCTGATGAAAAAGAACATTGCTATGAATTCACGTTTACTTGATAGTTTGCAAAACAAAAATATCTTGAAGGAGGATTTGATAATTTTAGATCACATGAAAAATAACAGTGTTATTGAAAAATACCTTTCACGCGCGGCTGGTGACAAAACACGTAAGATTAGCTTGATGTTAAAAAAAATGCTGTGACGCTTCATTATTATGTGCTACTGAGTACCCATTTGAAACAAAAAATATAGATTCAGTGTAAAAATGCAAGTTTGTCTAATAATTATTTAAATACTATCCATTAACTAGCGTTCTGACTGCTGTGGACACAAACTTACGGAATGTATAACATGTACATACTTACTATACTTTACAAGTCTGTTTAATTTCGAACCTATTTTGAAACTTTGATCGATATCGATAGCGGATTTGCTCAATTACTAAACAATAAAAAAGTTGCGAAATTTGTGTTCAAATGGCCTTTAGCCCTAACTGACAAACCCATCTTCTTCTGGCAACTCTAATTTGTCATATGAGTAAAGAGTGTAGCTATATTCAATTTGTTCTTTAGAATACCGTTCCTTCCATGCTTTAGTTATTCTTCTGTGGTGTGAAACCTCTAGTACCAGGATTCTGGATCAATAAACAATTTGATCCTTTCCTATGTTCGTAGTTCGGCCAGTTCCCATTGACGTCACATGTGTTTGTATTTTTACGTAGTATCATAACTGCTCTGACATTGAAGCAAATTATAAACAAACTGGCTCAATTTTAGGAATAATCAGACACATTTATTTCTTGCAAAAGCTTACTCTGTCTATAAATAATCAACAGCTTATAAATCACATAGATGCAACACCACACTTACGCTTAGCACTAGATTTTGCCGGCAGTTTCGCCCGCTTGTTTGTGGTTTATTGCGGTAAAAAGTATGTCTGTGTCACATTCTAGCCTTTGAACCATATCCACACACAAAAGTCGTACCATTACATGGCATTACCATAAAATCATAACATGTGAAATTCTAGGAAACAGGTTCAATATCATTTTATTCAGATCCACTTACTGTAAAAACTGCGATGGTGATGTTGATAACATTAAGTCCTCAAAGGACAGGTTATAAGGAGGCGAGTGAATGAAGCAAGAGAGCTGTATCTGGAACTCGGTCTCTGCCTACCCGTTCTGGAAACTGGAGTGGGCAAGACGTGATTCTATATAGGTATGTAAATCATCCAACAATCATACTTCTGCATTTAAAATATTCACACCTAAAACGCTTCAAGGTAGAAAATGATAATCCAATACAAAATATTTGTTCATCCTTTACACGTGTTTCTCCGATCCACAAATTTACGAGATCAGGGATTTAGGTTTATGAGCATGTCTATTTATAACTTACAGAGTGATAGCAAAAGGTAAGTCTTGTGTATCCAAAATTAACCCGAGCAAATTTACATTCAGTGACTGGTTCAAAATAATCTATTGCTTTACCTTTTCGAACGCCGTTGGCTACAGATTATACTGTAGCCAAGTAACGTGAGAGCCTGTTGAAACGTTATATACACAATACGTATTATATTTATCTACCACACTAAAGCAGTTTTATTATTTTGTCGCTATGGCCGAAAAGGGTCAGATTATTATTTTATCATTATTACGCATACACCTTGGCAAGAAGTATAAAATCATACATAGGGGCAGGCCGGAGGGTCAAGATTTTATACACTAAGTTATATTATACTAAGTTATACTGGATACTGCCTCGTTGGTCTCGCGGCATAAATGTGCGCGTGGGATTGGGAGGTCTCGGGTTCGATTCCCGGGTCGGGCAAAGTGTTATTGGGTTTTTCCGTTAGGAAATTCTCAGTAGCAGCACGGATTCTGGTAATGTGCCCGGTACGGCAATAGGCTCGCCCCCTATTACGTGCGACCTAAAAATTCCTGGCGAAATGTGGGTGTAATATTACACCTCTGCCTACCCCTTCGGGGATACAGGCGTGAGTCTATAAATAAATAAAAAACAATAAAAAAAATATACTGGATATTTTTTATGCTACCTAGGTACCTACAAATGCTACCTTTCTACAAATGAGCTTTAATTAGAGACATGTTGATTATCATCTGACTAAAACCTAGTGACGCCACAAGTTGCTTAGTTTAGCATTGTTCAAAAATCTACTCTTAATAGATTGCTATTTTAATTTACCTGTAGTTGGGTGTTTGTCCGTGAGGTGACGGATTAAGAATACGAAATGTCACCACCCCATATCATTCCAAGGGTGTCGTAAGAACCGACAGAGGGAGCATATTATGCAGAGAACAACACTGCGAGAGAAGGAAAACTTGATACAAACCCTATACCAACCCGTTTGGCCAGCGTGGTATAGTAGGCCAATTACTACTTTCAAAGGAGAGGCCTAGTCCAGCAGTGGACTATTAAAGGCTGAAGTGATGATGATGAGTTGGGTGTTAGTAACTCAACTTTATCGTTTCTAAAAGTGTAAAAAAATGTGTTTAGATTTAGGAGAGCGCCAATAATAAACATCTAATAGATTTGAATTTACGTTGTCATTTTGGACTTAAATATATCCAGTGCGCTACAAAAGCCTGTAAAACACTATGCTCCCATTAGCTCCACAGGATCTGTCCAACTCATTTAACTCTTTATCCGATTACATAATCCTATAAGATGAAATCGATGTTTAAAATCGAGTTTAATATTTTGCACAGAGCACAGGTGCTCTGATTCTCATTGCAAAGGTCCTGTTGACATTTGTCCGGCCTTCCAACTAGTAGGTCAATGTGACTTAAACGCGTAATTTTATTTTTTTTAACTCGAGCAAACTATTTCGAGCGCGAATAATTGGATACGGTATATAGCGTAATTATGGTAATTTGGTAGGTGTGGAGTGTGTGACGTCTTAATTAGAATATGATTACCGTTTCGCGTTTTATAGACATGATTGTAAATGATGGGTGCGAGTTTGCCACGTCGATTTCGTCAAACTACATTAAATTAGGATCGTATAGTATAATATTACTAGATTAAAGCATTCTACGGGCCTCTGCCCGTTGGACCCATGTCCCCGTGTATTTTATTTTTATAGACTCACGCCTGTATCCCTGAAGGGGTAGGCAGAGGTGTAATATAACACCCACATTTCGCCATGAATTTTTAGGTCCCACGTAATAGGGGGCGAGCCTATTGCCGTTACCTGCCACCGTGTAAGCCTTCCAAAGGACAGGTTATTCTTCTAACGTCTTGTTAGAAGAATAGCCGAGATAACAGAGAAACATAATAATAATCATTTATTTCGGAAACTTTCCATATTCATACAAACACATTAATAACAAAAACACAAAACAAAATACATTAGTGACCTTAATATTCGGCAATTCTAAAACCTTCCCTCAGCGCCGGGACCGCAGCAAGGTCTACGGGACCAGTGCATCAGGAATGGACAGTCTGGTTTCCCTGAAATATTTAGAAGGATTCTATTTAGCATACGCACCTCTCCGTGTGATGACGAATTGAAAAAAGTGTCACTACCTTTGTCAATTCGTCACCATAATAGCACTGTGAGTCAATGGTAGGACAGCAGCAAAATCCTCCTCATCATCATCAGCCCTTAACAGTCCACTGCTGGACTAGGCCTCTCCTTTGAAAGGAGGAATTGGCCTACTATACCACGCTGGCCAAACGGGTTGGTATAGGGTTTGTATCAAGTTTTCCTTCTCTAGCAGTGTTGTTCACTGCATAATATGCTCCCTCTGTCGGCTCTTACGACTCCCATGGGATGATATGGGCTGGTGACATTTCGTATTCTTAATCCGTCACCACACGGACTAAATCCTCCTATTGGCTCAAAATGCTATTTTGTCGCTAGTCAGAAGAGATCTTTGTTCAACAGTGGACAGTGCAAAAGGCTGTAAGATAATAGTATAATCAAAAACTGCAGCTATCGGAATGGTTGTAACAGACACAAATATAATAATATTATGTGAAGCTAAAAATCGACTTCGATGGGCTAAAGAAAGACAGATAAGTACAGATTTTTTATTATTTTTATTCTATTTATTCTTCTTGGTTCCATTTTATAGTCTCATCGAAAAATGAAAATATGTCATTCATACCTTTATAATTTTATGCAAGAGAATTTTAGGTTAATGGTACATTTATGCTTTTCTCGTAATATAGTATTTTAACAACTGTTGGTGATATTTAAGTAAATAAACATTCCATTGTTGAAATACCTAGAACGTAATTGTTGTTCTGTCAAGGTAGTAAGTTTTGTGTTTTAAGGGAAGTGTTGATGGTTGTCTTTTTGAATACTTTACTAATTACCAGCTAAGCAGTGGTAAATTAACCTTGGCATCCAAGTTCATGGTATTTTTCAGCTGAAATACTCTCATATAGCCCCAAAGTAAAACATTGTCTCTAAGAAGTATCCGTGTCTGAACGAACTACTACTAATACTAATACTTACATATATTTTTGTATAGATAAGAACCGACTGCCTCCGTGGTCCAGTGGATAGCGTATGCGACTGCTGATCGGAGGTCCCGGGTTTGATGGGCAAAAGTGTTACTGGGTTTTTCCGAATTCTCAGTAGCAGCCCGGAGTCTGGTGATGTGGTCGGTAACGGCATAGTCTCGCCCCCTATTACGTGGGACCTAAAAATTCATGGCGAAAGGTGGGTGTAATATTACATCTCTGCCTACCCCTTCGGGGATACAGGTGTGAGTCTATAAAAAAAATAAAAAATAATAAGAACCGTGCGGTTTCGTTGCGATTCTATGATGCATAAATCCTCCGTGCCTGAACATACTCTCTAAATGGACCGACGACTTGAGAAGGGCAGCTGGTAGTGGCTGGATGGCGAAAACGGGCGATAGGGTCTTGTGGCGTACCCCGGGGAGTCCTACGTCCAGCAATGGACTAAAATCGGGTTTTGTGGTGATCTGTGATATATATATATATATATATACTGTGATGTGAACATATCAGCTCTTTACTGTCATCAATTACTTCTATCTGTTGCCCAATTCAACTCCAATCGCTCTCAGTATGGCAGGTACCATACGTATAGGGGAGGGGGGGGGGGGCATTTAAAACCTCCGTGACTGACCAATAACGAATTGACTATGTGTATTTGGGATGTGAATCATAAAGAAAAAATAGTACCCACTTTATTACAAGCTTAACTATCAATTTCTAAACATGAATGACAATTGAGTCTTAATTACACCGCCTATAATATTTGGTATTTTAAGATTGTGTCATATACATTGCTGTACCTCTAAGTTTATCGTTTAGTTGGTTTGTAGACACGCGCTGTGGGTGGTCTTTATATAGGTACCTATATTAACATAGATATGTTTCTAAAAAGTTTAGTATATTATACATATATTGGCGTGTAAACGTTTGGATGGGGACTTCACAATAACATGTGATGAAGAAGATGCGGATGACGTCACAGGCAAAATCTAGACTATTTATATGAAGTTAACTTGAATTGTATAATTACTAGAAATTTGATCAGACTATTTAAATTTAAATGCAGATATGGTTTGCTATCAGTAACCGATGCCACAATGATACTCGCGGTTTTGTGGTGAAGCCTAATATGAAAATCAGTTTCATTAATTACGCTGCTACCATATCGGCGCTCGTCCTAAACATAAAGAATCATCGCTTTGATTTCAGTTCATAGATTTGCACATAATGTAAATTCGAAGCAAGTGCCCTAAGCGAAATAGTTGTTCTATTCACCTATTTAGCAGATAAATATCCTAATCTTAATATCAAACACACTTATTTATAGCACTGAATATAGATGTCAGATAGGTATCCTAGATTAGACTGTCCTTGAAACTAGCTTTACAGTTAGTAAACTTCGGTTTAAGAACACTCTATGTAATCTAGGAAGTTGGTCCACTAGGTTAGGACGTAGCTTATTACGTCCTAGTCTAGTGGACCAACTTCCTACTTACCAGAGGATCTCGATGTAAGTGAACTTAGCAGATCATTGTCCAGCAGATCAATAATAAATCCGAGTTCTTATCGCATGCAGCCGAGTTCTATAGTTCCTGATACTTTTCAGAAATAGTTATGCCGTTTTTACCTTAAAAAAAATTACTAAATGATCTGCTGACTTCACGTAGCAGAGTATTAGCAGCAAATCAATAACAAAAGTGAGTTTTTCCTAGATGCGAATGAGTTCTATAGTTCCTGATACTTTTCAGCAAAAGTTCTGGACCTATGTTAGAGTATAAGCATTACATACGAAAAATAAAAAAAGATTTCGTAAGTTTAAAATTTCACACAAATCACGGAAGTTTGCATGCGCTGCTGGCACTTTGTTGTGAGTTCTCGACTAGAATCGAAATTCAGATTACAGTTCTAATAGGGATCTGTTAAGAACTAAAGAGTTCTAGCTTCCTAGATTTGTCCGAAATTTTAAAAATTGACGAATATGTATTTTTTTTGATTTTTAGACCTTGTGACATGCTCTGCACTCACTTAATTGTGAGTTCTCGACTAGAATCAAAATCTAGATTATAATTCTGATACGGATCTATTAAATACTATAGAGTTCTAGCTTCCGAGATTTGTCTGAATTTTTTTATTGAGAAATATTTACATTTTAGATTTTTAAACCTTGTGACATGCTCTGCTGGCACTTTATTTTGAGTTCTCAACTAAAATCGAGTTCTAGATTATAGGTCTGATACGGATATGTAAAGAACTAAAGAGTTCTAGCTTCCTAGATTTGTCTGAAATTTTAAATTGACGAAAATGTAATTGTTCAATTTTAAGACATTGTGAGATGCACTGCTGGTATTTCATTGTGAGTTCTCGCCTAGAATAGATTTTTTATAACAGTTCTAATACGGATCAGATAAGCTCTAAAGCGTTCCAGCTTTCTAGATTTGTCTGAAAGTTTATATTGACGAAAATTTATTTTTTCTGATTTTTGGCTGATTTTTTCTGATGCTCTGCTGGCACTTTGTTGTGAGTTCTCGGCTTAAATCAAGTTCTAGATTAAAGTTCAGATACGGATCTGTTAAGAACAAAAGAGTTCAAGCTTCCTAGATTTGTCTGAAATTTAAAATTAAGAAAATGTTAAATTTTAGGTTTTCTAGACTTTGTGACATGCTCTGCTGGCACTTTGTTGTGAGTTCTCGGCTTAAATCAAGTTCTTGATTAAAGTTCAGATACGGATCTGTTAATAACTAAAGAGTTCAAGCTTCCTAGATTTCTCTGAAATTGAAAAAATTGTGAAAAATTTCAATTTTAGGTTTTCTAGACTTTGTGACATGTTCTGCTGGCACTTTATTACGAGTTCTCGACTAGAATTTAACTCTAGATTATAGTTCTGATACGGATCTATTAAGAACTAAAGAGTTGTAGCTTCCTAGATGTCTCTGAAATTTTAAATAGAGAAAAACTAAAATTTTAGATTTTTGGACATTGTGACATGTTCTGCTGGCACTTTATTGTGAGTTCTCGACTAGAAACGAAATCTAGATTATAGTTCTGATACGGATCTATGAAGAACTAAAGAGTTTTAGCTTCCTAGATTTGTCTGAAATTTTAAATTGAGAAAAACTTAAATTTTAGATTTTTAACCTTTGTGACCTGCTCTGCGGGCACTTCATTGTGAGTTCTAGACTAAAATCGGGATCTAGATTATATATCTGATACGGGTTTATAAAGAACTAAAAAGTTCTAGCTTCCTAGATTTGTCTGAAATTTAAAATTGAGAAAAGTTATAATTTTCGATGTTTAATCTTGTGACATGCTCTGCTGGAACTTTATTTATAGTTCTCGACGAGAATTGAAATTAAGATTACAGTTCTCATACGGACCAGGTTAGATCTAAAGAGTTCTAGCTTCCTAGATTTGTCTGAAATTTCACACTGACGAAAATGTATTTTTTAGGGTTTTAGACCTTGTGACATGCTCTGCTGGCACTTTGTTGTGAGGTCTCGACTAGAATCGAAATCTAGGTTACAGATCTAATACGGAACTATAAGAACTAAAAAGTTCTAGCTTTCTAGATTTGTCTGAAATTTTAAATTGACGAAAATGTAATTGTTCGATTTTTAGACACTGTGACATGCACTGCTGGAATTTTATTGTGAGTTTTCGCCTAAAATCGAAATCTTGATAACAGTTCACATACGGATCAGGTAAGATCTAAAGAGTTCTAACTTCCTAGATTTGTCTGAAATTTAAAATTGACGAAAATGTAATTTTTTAAATTTTTAGACTTTGTCACATGCTCTGCTGGCATTTTGTTGTGAGTTCTGAACTAGAATCGAATTTAAGATTATAGTTTTTATTAGGATCTGATAAGAACTAAAGAGAACTAGCTCTTAGATTTGTCTGAAATTCCAAACTGACGAAAATGTAATATTTCTGATTTTTAGACCTTGTGACATGCTCTGCTGGCACTTTGTTGTGAGTTCTCAACTAGAATCGAAATCTAGGTTACAGTTCTAATAAGGACCTATTAAGAACTAAAGAGTTCTAGCTTCCTAGATATGTCGGAAAATTTAAATTGACTAAAATGGTTTTTTTGATTTTTAGTCGTTGCGACATGCTTTGCTGGCACTTTATTGTGAGTTCTCGCCTAGAATCGAATTTCAAATTATAGTTCTAATAAGGATCTATTAAGAACTAAAGGGTTCTAGCTGCTGAGATTTGTCTGAAATCTGTCTTAGAATTGTGTAAAAAATTATTAAGTACTGCCTGATGTGCTGCGGCGTGAGGGAGGTGTGACATATAAAAAATTATCATTCCTAAAAATCTACGTAATTGTTCTACTGTTTCTGGTCACTTATAGTCGGAAATAGCCTTCACCTTATCCGGTAATGGGCTTATGCCTCCCTCCGAATCTAAATATCCTAGAAATTCTACTTCTGACTTGTCGAAAGCACATTTACTAAAATTAATACCTAATTCATTCAGTCTATAAAACAGAATCCTAACGTGGTTTTTGTTTATTTCTTCTGTGTCTGATGCTACCAAAATTCTAGGCGAGAACTCACAATAAAATGCCAGCAGAGCATGTCACAAAGTCTAAAAATCTAAAATGACATTTTCGTCAATTTAACATTTCAGACAACTATAGGAAGCTAGAACTCTTTAGATCTTACCTGATCCGTATTAGAACTGTAATCTAGAATTCTATTCGAGGCGATACCTCACATTAAATTGTAGCAGAGCATGTCACAAAGTCTAAAAATCGATAAATTACATTTTCATCAATTTAAAATTTCAGTCAAATCTAGGAAGCTAGAACTCTTTCTTTACATATCTGTACCAGAGATATAATCTAGAACTCGATTTTAGTAGAGAACTCACAATAAAGTGCCAGCAGAGTATGTCAGAAGGTTTAAAAATTTAAAAAATTACGTATTCGTCAATTTAAAATTTCAGACAAATCTAGGAAGCTAGAACTCGTTAGTTCTTAACAGATCCCTATTATCAGATCCCTAGAAATTCAGATTACAGTTCTACTGTAATCTGAATTTCGATTCTAGTCGAAAACTCACAACAAAGTGCGTACAGCGCATGCAAACTTCCTTGATTTGTGAGAAATTTTAAATTTACGAGAAGTTTCTTTCATTGTTTTATTTTTATTTTTCGTAAATAATGCTTATACTCGAATAAAGGTCCAGAACTTTTGCTGAAAAGTATCAGGAACTGTGGAACTCATTCGCATGTACGAAAAACTCACTTTTGTTTTTGATTTGCTGCTAATGCTCTGTTACGTGAAGTTAGCAGATCATTTAGTTTTTTTTTTAAGGTAGAAACGGCAGAACTATTTCTGAAAAGTATCAGGAACTATAGAACTCGGCTGCATGCGATAAGAACTCGGATTTATTATTGATCTGCTGGACAATGATCTGCTTAGTTCACTCACATAGGATCTCGCAGTGTTATCTCAAAGCACAGGACAATTTTGAATTAATTGACTGGTTTGGGTACTGCCGCTCCCAAAGTGTTATTGGGTTTTTCTGTTAGGAAATTCTCAGTAGCAGCACGGAGTCTGGTAATGTGCCCGGTACGGCAATAGGCTCACCCCTGTTACTTGGGACCTAAAAATCATGGCGAAATGTGGGTGTAATATTACACCTCTGCCTACCCCTTCGGGGATACAGGCGTGAGTATATAAAAAGTAAAAAAATAAAATTTACGGGTATAATACAACGTCATTCTCCCTACGGCGACGGATTAAGAACACAAAGTGTTACTAACCTGTTCCACACCGTGTGTGTCGTGAGAGGTGATCAAGATATAATAGTCTTTGGGAAGACACGGAAAACTTGACCGGTCTCGCCAGCATGATAAAGGAACCCAAATCTTCCAATCGACTGATAATGCTATTGTAATGCATATTAGGTGAGACCTATGTCCTGTAGTGGACTGCGGTGAAAGGTTGTACAATGCCGATGCAACATCATTAAAAAATTCTTACGGAGCAAACACGTGCATCCGCCGACAAGTCTGCAAAACACAACCGGGTCTGTATTTATGTAACAGAGGTCAATATTTTCAAGGTACAGGTGCAGTATTGCAGGAATTCGTAATTAAACTTGTACTTGGCCGGTTTTATTGTAATAAACGAGGTCACGTGATTAAATTATTAACTAATTCGTCATAAGTGTGACGTACACGTGACTTTGCTGATGATTTTGTTATGCAAGAGTGAACTAAATGTAGTCTATTCTTGTCTTGTTCTATTTGATTACATTAGAAAGAGAAACAAATAGCATTGTCTATGTTTGGATCATTCATTTTTCTACGTAGATTTAGGTGACAAGAAGTACACTTTTGCCACGCCTCATTAGCTGCCGTATTAATTATAGTACGAGTAAATTGAGTCTGAAACATGACTTTATTGCCTTTTCCCGCATTACGTGTTTGTAAAAGACAGTAATAAAATTAGATTAGCTAGTCCAACGACAGAATGAGGGCTGTTTTAGCAGATTGGGGTTAATATGTTAGAAGAATTTAAGGACGCGTATTTGAGCCAACCGAGTAACTTTATAGTGCTTTCGCCTATTTGATTTATAATTGGTAGTTGGTCAAATAGGCTAATATCACTTAGCTAGAAGTGCTTCGTAATTGCATCTTTTACCTACCGTTTATACCTTCAAGTAGAATTAAAAAGAAATTTATTTAACATTGAACAAAATCATCATTCAGACTAGTGACCATAAATACACTATAATATACGTACTTGAACGATCAATCATCATAAAAAAAACTGACAAATAGACAATGCATAGCCGAAACGACTGCGACCATACAGCTGAAATTCGGCATGTATGTTCCCTGGTGTTGTAGGGGTGCAATAAGAAGAGATTTCTTGAAATTCCCACGGGATCGGGCAGAAAGGTTTAATTAGTAAAATAGGTGAGCCTTGCTGCGGACATCTTCTGGTACACAATATGTAGTACGCTTATAATTGCGCCATTTAAATAGTAAGTAACATAAAATTAGCAAAATGTATGCAAAAAATTCCAGACAAACCAAATATTCTTCTCGTTGTTAATTCGTACAATTAAGAAAGCACAAAAAAGGTTTACGTTTTAAAAGCATCGTTGGTGGCTTTGTAGTTAGACATTAATGTAGTAAATGTGGAGGCAGAGACTGAATTTATGAGCTTTTAAATAAAGCTTGGAATCCAGGAGACCGTGGACATTATTTTGTTCTAGACCAAATGTAACGGAATGTTCGAAATAAAAGTCTAATTTCTGTAACAATGGTAAGAGCCATTTATTTTTATTTAAATGTCTAAAAATGAAGGGCAGCAAAAGCCTAATGGTGAGGGCAACAGACTGTCAGCCAAGATGTATCGGGTTCAAACTCACCACGCGCAAACAGAATAACGCTAAGATGATGATGACGAGCTTCATAATAATATTTATATGAGCGTCAAATGCGTCGATAGCTCAGTACCGAACTTAATAGACTGTCACCAAAATGTAGTTAACATCGAATATAGCTACAGGGTTACAGAGTTTATAATTGCCGCTAAAACTGTTTTGTATAATTCAGATAGACTAGAAAGCGAACTAGGGCTAGGTGCTTTTGACCTTTCTATTTTGAAAAACGTAAGGTCCTAAGCACCCGAAACTGGTGCGCATGTATAAAAAGAGTAATTAATCTAGAGGAAGCACTTAAGGTCTGTAAAGATAGAAGCAAATGGCGTCCCTGCCTTCAGGAAACAGCTTGAATGTATCAGTGCTGTGTATATATGTGTACTAGATAGTATCAATTGTAGAGAGACCTGTGTATGTATTAAAATTGAGAATAATAAACCATGATATATTTAACACACCGTTTCAGAGCCTTGCTTACATGTTAGCGGATACTCCTCCTATGGAAGTAATCTTTATAAAGTATGCACAAAGATTGGACTCAACTGACCATGTATTGCATAAGCTAAACTAACTAACTACTACCTACGTCAAATATTTGCCGACCCGTCTGATTCACAGTCTTTGTCACTTTTATAATTTTAGTTCAAATTATTTGGCAGATAAACCATATAAAAATCTATTTTTGAATTTATTTATCTCAATGATAAATTCCAAAGTAAAACAATTCATTCAGTACATCAACAACATAAATTTTCAACAGACACAGCTTTTGTACGTACACACGGCGCCAAGTCAAGCTAAACAGTTGCAGTACGATTTTGATACTTATTCTCTATGCCATAAGAACGGTACGGCTTAACGAGTAGCCGTGTGTACAAAAAATGCAGCTAATTTTAATTGAACATAATAGATTAAAATGCTAGCATTTTAATATATATAATTTTAATTGAACATAATAGATTAAAATGCTAGCATTTTAATCTATTATGTTTAATTAAAATTTACCACCCGTAGAGGTCTGCGGGTGGTTTTCTGTTGTACTGAACTTGGAAAACTAGTTATATGCAATATTTTTTTATTGCCGTAAATTTCTCTCTATGTAGGTACAATCGAAAGGATAAAAGGTTTGGAACTTTCCTAGCATTTAAAGCTCAGCTCAGCTGCTATACTGAATATAACAGTGTGACTGTGAACAGGTAGGCAATTATTGTAGACCAGAAATATAAATCGCTACTTTTCGTTTATTTTGTTGACAAACGGCGTGTAATACCTATTTCTCCGAGCAAAAAGCGGGCGAGCCGCTGATCAACGTTTACATTTAACAATTTTCAAAATGAGTAGTGCCAAACTAACCGATGAAATATGAAAACAGCAATAAACTTTTTAATTTACGAGCATCTGTTCTTATTAAATGTGCTGTATTTTAATATTAAAGTCAACTTTACGATTGCATTCCGCGGTTATATTACCTACTGTCTATAAACCTTATGCCATGCTATGTAACACAAGGTGAGTACAAAGCGAAACACCTTTTGTACTTCCGTTCTTGTAATTAAAAACTGATATTCAAATTCAGAAAGCCGATTAGACTTAAAACCCGAAACTAATGGAATTCAGAATAATGAGGTCAGTGTCATGCCAGCAGAGCCATGGGAAATAATTATTATTGTTCTTTTTTATCAGCAGATTAAATTACAGAAATTCCTATTTACATAGATCAATTTCTAACGATGATGTGAATTTCAAGGACATCATAGTGGCTAAAGCAACTGACTCACTTTTTAGCACTGCGACAAGGCCCACTTGCGTAACGTTTGATTTAAGTCACTCCTTAATTTAAATTTTTTGAACAGAATTAACAGCATAAAATAATTTAACTTAAAAGTATTTAGCGTCCTCTTGCACAACGACAACAACGCTTAGATTTAGTTAAACATTTTATGAGGTCGGTAAAGTAGTTTCTACGTTTTGTTTCATGGCATGAAGCCTTTTTGTTACGATTTTAACGTTGTTATGCGTATGGTTTCGCATAAAACCTTAGACTATATATACTTTGAGCATAAAACAAAACGCATTGTCGTCGCCTAGCAACGAAATGACAATTGACAAATAATAACAAGAAACTTTTGAGCATTAACCCTAGAACCCTACATGGGGTGCAGGTGCACCCCACACCGATTTGTTTTCTAAATATCTCAATTTCTTTAATATCCACGAATTCGCGCGTCGGAGTATTTTAGTTTGGTGTCAACCGGTCGCGTTACCTCAATACCGTGACGAAGGACCGCGTTGTGTTGTCGCCTGTATAAGTGCTGTGGGGTACGCCAGTACCCCAGTGTAGTAAAATCGTAAGATTATTTATTTATTACGATTGATGCATTTATATGTAATAAGTTATTAAATTTGATTATTTATTAAAACAATAGTCTTATATGAATTAAATACAGATATTTTTAGATATTATGGAGGTAAAATCATCAATGAAGTTTATTTATTTTATTTCGGATGGCTGTCAGAGCTTTGAAATACGAAGAAATAAGCTCTATTCTAGACCACAAATCTGGCGAGGAAGAAATAGAAGTTGGGACCAGTTGTAATTCCTGGGTTCTTTACAAGTGTTCAAGATCAAATAACAAGCCAAATATAACGTTTCAGCAGACAGTTTTGAAATTAGGTTTGGAACTGATACATGAACATTTGGAGGACCGTCACCGGATGCCAACTTAGTCCATTGCAGTGATCGTCAAAAAAGGACCAAATCCTACAAGCGCTGTTGCTCAAACTACATTTAACTTTGTGTACTAAGGCTGATTTGTGATCTCAAGTTACCGATTCTGTTTAGTAAAACGTATTTTCATGAATTGTTTTTTCTTATTTTAAGGATTACAGTCATTTTAGTATGGGGTGTTCCAGCACCCCAGTGTAGGAATAACATGTGCGCCAAATAGTGTAGAATTCTAGGGTTAACAATAACACAAGTAGGTACATTGTTATCAGTTATATCATCATCATCATCATGTCAGCCTAGGGACGTCCACTGCTGGACATAGGCCTCCCCCTGCTGCGTCGTCCGGTCCAGTTATATAATTATTGATAATTTTCGTCGCTAATGACAAGATGAAAACATCAGTGTGACAGTTCTTAAATGAAATTAGCCACTAAACAGCCGATTTTCGGTGATTAATTTTGACAGTTCTTAAATCATATTACTCGACAAATTTTTCGTTGTGCAAGACGCTAGTGGTGTTTAATATTTTTTTTCTCGTTAAAAACATCTTAATTCAATTTAAGAATCGTTGTGCAAGTGGGCCAAACCACACACAGTAAAACCTGACTATGATTCCTAAATTGTTGTTATGAGTCTGGGATTGTGTCTGTTGTTTGAGACTTGTTGATGTTGGTACGATTAAAGATTTTTTAATTTGAGTTATTCGTCAACTGGCGCGTGTAAAACTCGCGCGTGCGCGCGAGTTGGCACCTTCTGGTTTTACCTATTTTTACTGTCGTCAACTCGCTCGATCCAAAAATCTGATGTATCGATGTACAGTCAGCTACAAAAACGTCTTAAAGAATGTAATATAGATGCAGTTTAGATGTATAAGAGATTATATGTTAGAGGAAGTTTAAAAGTGGCACCATTGATAGAAAGTTGAAAGTGAATCGTTTGGCTTGGTTTGGACACGCTATGAGAAGAGAAGAAACGCATGAGGGTAAGAAAGTAATGAGTATGAATATTGATGGATGCAAAGGTCTCTTTGGAAGGACAAAGAAAAGATGGATGAAGTGTGTGAGAGAGGATATGAAAAAAGGGGTAATTGACAAGATAATGAGTAACAGAAAAGTATGGAAGGTGAAGCCATACTGCGCCAACCCCAAATAAATTGGGAAAAGGGTGGGAGGATGATAGTACGACTAAGTTTAAAATAAAACAAATATAGTTTTATTAAATTTTAAATATCTTAATATATAAAATCCTTGCGTTACTTACTGACTGACAGACACGCTACAGCCGAAATTATTGGGCAGGAAGCTGAAATTTGGCACGTATGTTCCTTGGGGACCGTAGGGGTGCACTAAGAAGGGATTTCCCGAAATTCCTACGGGATCGGCCAAAACGGCGTCCTCTAGTTTCATATAAATGAACATGGCACTAATGTCAAACTGTTTATGTATAACTAATAATTATCAACAAAATCACAAATCATCATATCACAATAAGTCAAAAATATGGCTTAATAAATATTGTGTAAATTGTCTAAAACAAATAAAAAAATCGGGCAAGTGCGAGTCTGACTCGCGCACCGAGGGTTCCGTACGCATTTTACCTTATTTGAGGTTGGTGCTAATTACGCTAGTCTTCTAAATCTGAGGGTCTAGTACCAGTTTGCACTCAATCGTCACGGTGGACGATAGCCTAGACGACAGGAACAATTTCCATACATTTTCTAAATGCGCCTCCTAGCGGTCTCTATCGATCGCTTCTCTCCATTATATTAGGGGCGCTTTAACAAGTACGAAAATTAACCTTAATTTTCAACTTTTTAAAATTTTCTGAATTTTTCCTTTATTTGTGCTGTAGGACCCTGCTTTTGGCCAAATTTCGTCATTCTAGTTCAACGGGAACTACCATATAGGTTTTCGACCCAAAACCTATAGGGTACTTACGGTTGACCTAGAATTGTCAATTTTTGTCAAAACCAAGGTCTTACAGCACAAGTAAAGGAAAAATTCCGAAAATTAAAAAAAGTTGAAAATTAAGGTTAATTTTGGTGCTTACAAGTGTTCGCAAAAACCTAATTTTGACCATATCTTTTTATCGGGTCGACCCAGGACCCTGATTTTTACACACCTAATAGGAACCATAAACCTCAATATCTGGTATAAATTTCAATTTGCTAGGTCCACCCGTTCCTGAGAAAATCGGTGGTGACACACGGACAGACAGACAGACAGACAGACAGACAGACGGACAAGAAAGTGATCTTATAAGGGTTTCTTTTTTACCTTGTGAGGTACGGAACCCTAAAAACAGTTAACAATATCACAATTTGCCAGTGAAGCATTTTGCTTATAATCATCTATATTATTTAAACCCAAAATGTGAAAATAAAAAGGTAAGTGTAAAAAACTTTTAAAAAAGTATGTGAGTGACAACAAGTATAATTTGGCTAATAATCTCATCAGTCTTAGGAGCAATAGAAATCACAGATTAGGGTTTGTTGTAAATAATTTTCATAACAAACAGTACTATAAAAATAACTATTTCTCATCAGTCTTACTAGCTATAAAAAAATCAAAGATTAGGGTTTGTTGTAAATATTTTTTATAACAATTAGTACTATCTAAAATAATTATTTTTCAACATTCTTAGGAGCTCTAAAAAAATCAAAGATTAGGGTTTGTTGTAAATAATTTTTATAACAATTAGTACTATCTAAAATAATTATTTTTCAATATTCTTAGGAGCTCTAAAAAATCACAGATTAGGGTTTGTTGTAAATATTTTTTATAACAATTAGTACTATCTAAAATAATTATTTATCAACATTCTTAGGAGCTCTAAAAAAATCAAAGATTAGGGTTTGTTGTAGATAATTTTTATAACAATTAGTACTATCTAAAATTATTATTTTTCAACATTCTTAGGAGCTCTAAAAATCACAGATTAGGGTTTGTTGTAAATATTTTTTATAACAGACAGTACCTATTATAAAAAATAATTATTTCTCATCAGTCTTAGGAGCTATAATAAATCACAGATTAGGGTTTGTAATAAATATTTTTTATAAAAAACAGTATGTACTATCTACTAAATATATAAAAATCACAAGATTAGAAGTATATATGCATCGGCATAAATCAGTACTTATAGCTCCGTGGATAAATTCGTTAATGGTGAAGTTAATGTGTTCATCAATAGCGCAGGTTTCTTTTAATTTTGCAGTTATATTAGACCCTTTTAAATATAATGTTAGATAGTAATTATCTTCATTTTGTAAGATGGTCAAGAAATGTGCTATAATTTTAGGTTTACAATTTTTTTTTATTTACAATAGAATGCCAGCTCTCGACCATGTTTGTAGTGCGGTGGTGCATATTATTGCAAGACCATTTGTCGGCAAAAAAATAACTCTTATCTAACCAAGTCTCTACAAAATAATCATTGAATTTACAAATCTTTTTATCAATCGGACTCTGAGACATAATATATAACCAACCACTCTCAACAGCTTCTTTGAGCAAATGTGCCAAAACAATACACCTCTTTATATGTTGCCTACACAGAGCAGATTTTGTTAGTCCTATTTCATCAGCTTTTCGCCACAAGCTTCGTGATAATTGGAAGAAATAGCCGCTGATTTTTGTTTCGGGGAATAAAACTTTAACTGCCAACGTCGCAGCCTTCTCCAAGTCAAGTATAACTATTTTAGGATCAAACTGCGGAATTTGACTTTTTATAAGGCGAAACAAAATTTCGTATGTTACTCTTGTTTTGTTAGGCAACAACGCATATATGACAGGTATAATATTGTTATGAGTTTTACTACTTCCTAAATCTACATGTATGGTGTACAACTGCTGAAAAGGGTTTAAACAAAATTTAAAAGTACCATCGCACAGGACTGTCAAATTAGGATTTGCTAAAATTGTTTTGCAGTGTTCATTAGCAAATACTAATATTCTATTGAGAAATATTAAAATTTCTACCACCAATATTCTTAATACGTCGTCTTACCCGAATCAGCCAGGTGAAGCTGCGGTCAATAGTTAGCTATTTATAGTTCTTGGTTTCAATCCGTTTTTATTTGACTGTACTTTATATGTGCGAGCGAGTTGACGACAAAAAAAAATAGGTAAAACCAGAAGGTGCCAACTCGCGCGCACGCGCGAGTTTTACACGCGCCAGTTGACGAATAACTATTAAATCACATAAACGACAGAGACAATTAACACCCAGTTCAGCAGAAAGAAACGTAGGTACATCGCATAAAGTGTGGCAGTCAAACCTACGAATAATGACGAATTTACTTAGCGAGGTAACCATTTAAACCACTATGCCATACGTATGTGTGGGTTTACTAGGCGAATTCCACACTTATATGTACTATGCCTTTCAACGATACTTATTATTGTATTAATCTGTTCATAAACGGCTACTATATACAAAGTCACAACAGCACCAAGGACTAAACTTATGAATACCCAAAAAGCCAATGAGGATAAATGCTTACATTTTCAAGCAAAAGGTCTTAATACCTGCGCTGCTGCATCCGGCTGTCGAATATAAACACATTAAAATCCTTGAATTACAATGAAGTTTTAAAAACACGGCCTATAAATCACTCAAATTCCGTTCCAATATTGAAGTTCAAGAGCAGATAGAGACAATTGATTAATTTGTCTTAATCTTAGAATATCAATGACTCCAGTCAAATGTAAGGAGAGACTATTGTATGTGCTTACAAAATCAGTTTGTACACACATCATTTGTCAAATACTTAACGTGTTATATGAAGTGAAGTTGGGTACAAAAGTGGATGTCAAAATATAGTTATGATGACGTCTCAATTGATGGCGATTTTTGTTGATATATAATTATTTTAATTATCATCTATTACGAAAATTTAAAAAGCACTAGTTTTAGTATGAGCGGCCACCTCAACAGCTCCATTGTCAATAACTATAACCTTCCCAAATAGCAATATTGCATACTGTTTCTGTTCGGTGACAGAAGACTGAACATTTATCATTATGACCCCCTATTCCTCTAATCCACCATAAGTTTTAATATACATATGTGGAGATAATGGTTTAAATGTTTCACATCGATATTCCTTTAATGATTCTTGCAAAGGCAAATATTTCATCCAAAAACCGTTTACCAGCAAGTTTGTAGCAGGATTATATGCCGGCAAATAGAGGAATATATTTCTCACCAGGCTTGCGTGAAGAAAATTGTATTTTTATTTACATATTTTATCAAGCAAATTTCCATTAAAATGTAATGATTACACAAACAAAGATTAGAAACGCCGACAGTTATTATAAAACTGTAATAATATATTCAATTAACAATACCGTCCAAATCCGTCGTTGTCAATTTAAAGGAATATGAGGTCGCTAAATGATATCGTTTGTACCACTTTACACAATACTACACTATCTCATGAATAAATGAATAGCTTAATATGAATAAATTAACATCTGACATGTGTTACGTTCACATATTCAATTAGTGCTGATTTACATGCGTAAACACATCTGTACGCAAGTGTACTTTGTACATCTTAAGTGTTACAATGTAGTTGAACTTCTGACGAGTGTGTTGCCTTGGTCTATATTTGAAGAAAAAAATGAGCTTGCGTGGTGGGCGGTATTAATAAAAGTAGTCGTGGTGATGTGTATATGTGATATATTTAGACCTTGATTCAGATCAAAACAACGACTTAGGTTGCCACACCCTGTGTTTAAAAAGCTACAGAAGGCTTTGGTTACTTGTTACGTAATTTAATAGTGAAATGAATCTGTGTATAGTAAATGACGATCATTACCGTTGTCTAAAAGTAACTGATTTTAAAAGCTTAACCCGTAAAGGTCTTGAAATGTATAAAACCTCACTTTATCATCAAGCTTGTCCATTAAAGGAAAATTTCGAATGGTATAAGGTGATTTATTTACTTGTGCTGACCAACCTGATGCTTTAAAAGTATGAATGTTTTAAACCCATGTCGTCTCTGTTATTGATTTCCACACAACCAGTACATGGTATTTATTTTATGGTGATACCCTGTTTGACCTTGCCTTAATCTCTATTCTATCAACTTTTAAATTAACTTAAACCCCTACTTCCTGCCTACTTTGTTTCTTCTTAGTAAGTAGTACCTAGTTAAGTAAAATACTTTAAGGAAAAATCATTTACTCCTGACTAAAAGCAACCTCGATATATTTCGTCTGTGTAAACAGTGGTTAACCAAAGCAATCTTAATAAGGCGAACTGGATAATTTGCATCAAAAGCGAGATCTGCCATATAGCTATTCTGTAGGGGGCCACGAAATTGAAGATTATTCATGCTTATAAAGGGAAAAGATTGAGGTAGTCGGATTTTTAAGTCAAATAAAATATGGGTACGAATGCGATCTGCGGGCCATTTCGCGTATTTTATATGACATTGAAATTATATTTTGAACGAAAAAGATTATATTTTGAATTAACTCAGAATCGGTATTCTGCTAACCTAATTCCATTATCGGATAACTTGAAATAAGAAGTTCGTCGTTAACACATATTTTGACACTTGTTTCATTTTATAATCTAGTAACAATATCATTCAAATATCAGTTAATTTAGGAGAATACCATTTGCGACGTAAGTATGACAGTGACATTATATCGAAACTGTATTTTGAACACATTTATTTAGGAGAATTGGGCCTCTGATTTTCTGAAATAGGAGCGTACGTAATTTTGTAAGAGGCTTAAAGTGGCTTTGGGCATTGCCCGTGACCAGTTTATTATTGATAATGTTTGAACTTCTGCGTAAAGTGTCAAGGAAAAGGCGCACGCATTTAATATGAGAGTCACAGGTGCTCAATTATGAGACTAATAATTCATGTAGTTACTGCATATGCAATTTTTTTAAGCTTTGCAATAAATAATAATGCCTAAGTTACAATTTTTACATGAGTGTTTCTTTTAATCTTGTAAACTGTGTTTATTACATTGCAGCATCGGGCAAAAGCTAGTAAAAAAATGTAATTCATATGTTTATAATTATATTTCTGAAACGTTTATTCAACCTTTAAACATACTACCGCTAAATTATATCGCCGTACGTCATTCTTAGTTTCTTACAAAATCTCGACACAATTAGCAAGAAAAATTACAGTAATTAACTCCGTGATTCACTCGGCTATTACTTTTGAAACATTCGCACTGTGAGAAATAGCTGACTAAGAACTGGATTGTGTGTTCAAGAAATAATTTCCCGGGTTTCTGTCAGACCGCAATGTTTTTCTAGAGATAATAAAACAGCGCTTTTCAACAGCGACTTCAACCGCAGGAAGAATTTGTTAGTGTTTTACTACAGAGGCGAGGCAATTTTAATTAATAAAATTCGTTTCTGGTTTGAAACATTTATGTTACATTTTATTTGATATTTATTTAATTATCATTTTGCTGAATTATGTTTTTTTTTCATGCTTATAACTTTAGTGTGCGATAGCCGAGTGGAGGCAGCGATAGCCGAGTGGATATACCAACAGACTGCCAAGCAGAGGGTATCGGGTTCGAATCCACGGCGCGCACCAATGACTTTTCGGAGTTATGTGCGTATTGAATTGTTAATTATCGCTTGTCCCGTGCCTCGGAGAGCACGTTAAGCCGTCGGTCCCGGTTGTCATGAAGATCTTTGACAGTCGTTACAGGGCGTCAGTACCTTCTAAATAAACGGACACTAGTCTAAACCATGGAATATCGCTATCCCTTCGGGTTGCGGAGGTCAGACAGGCAGTCGCTCCGTGGAAAAGCTAATATTCAGCCAAATCCGGTTAGACTAGAAAGCGGACCCCAGATTGAAACTGGGATAACGCTAAGAGGAGGATAACTTTAGTGTGCCTATGAAAATATTACTAATTGTTTCGTGTTTTATATTCATAACATTTTACATTTCAATTGTCATTTTCACTTCATTGTCATTCATTCTCCACTGTAGTGTCACCAAGGAGCAATTATTATATTGCTCCTTGACTGTCACAGTGCGTCATAAACAGTGTGAGCTTTTATTTGGTTTTCAATATGATGGAAAATAATATTATATTTTGAAATTAAACTACAGTTTACGGATTTTATCGCGATATATTGGTTTGACTGAGATTGCAGTCGGAAGAATGGTTGCAACTTTACGAAAATTTAAATATAAATCTCGAGTGGGACTCGAGTCTAGATGTCTCAGTGTGAATTAACATCTCGAGTTTGGATGTTCATGGAGGATGTTCAGATACAAAACACCTATTTATAGACCAATTTTTTTTTAAATAAGACATCTTAAAGTTGTAAAATAAGCTACTCAATCCTCAGTAGTCTGCTTAACTGATTTTACTAGCTGAGTTTAGCCGAGAATTGATATTAATATCCCATTTTCACAGCTACACCTACAAATTATAAATGCCATCTGTTATTCTATATTTGATACTATTAAACTTCAATATATCACTTCACCAGGCAAGGAGTTACCTCCAAAGATACTAAACCATCTGTCAAAGAGGTCATTGTATATAATTAAATATTTGTCTCATAAATTTGTCAAGCCCGATTTAAAACTGCCCTTCCACGGTAATATATTATTATTAGTCTAGTGACGTGTCAATTACACAAAAAATAAATACGGTTAAATGTGGTGAGAATATTACGGTCAAATTTTTAATGTCGCTATAAAGCAATTGAAATATTTGCTATTTTATTGGGATTGTGACATTTTTTAATCGGCAGTACTCGTTATTTCTCTTGAACTGTCACTGCATTGCTAATATTTACGATGATATATACTATATGATATATATATACTACTGATTTTACGCAGGCTATAGGTACAGCTCATACAGCTGATGTGACCCATCAGCTGTATGAGCTGTTCATAGGCAACAAAGCCACAAGTCTAGTCTAGTCCACAGCTCTAGTAGTTGTGCTATGATAATGTCTCTCGATATCTCGTTAGAAGGACGCTTTATAAATACTGCTTGAGTAATAGCGCAATGGTTAATAGAGTGTGTGGGAGAAAGTATGCAGCGGTAAAATATCTTCATTCCTCTTTTACTGTCCAATCTATGCTTCTTTGGAATGACCTCCCAATAGAAATCAGGATGGCCAAGACTAAGAATACTTTCAAGTTCAAGGTGAAGGAACTTCTACTGGCTGAGTCGGCGATTGTATCGTAAGTCGTTTAAATTTCATATTGGTTGAATATGTATATATAGTATTTTATGCACGTATATGTAATTATTTTTATATTCTTATTTGTGTATGTATGTATGTAGCTTTATAATATATCTATATTATGTATGTTTATATTATATGTAACTAATGTATATATGTTTTTAATGTGAATGTATCTTTAGAATTATAATATTTGTGTTATTTCAAATTCATTTTCGTTACATTACACCTACTTCTTTTCTCTCTGCACCACTCTAAGGTAGACTGGGAGATAATGCCCATGGCATTAAGTCCGCCTGTATACGTTGTGTATATAAAGCTTTAATAAATAAAAAATAATGACGGTGATGTCATGAAAAATATTGGTCAAAGCACTCATCATCAAAGGGACAATATAATAACTTGGTGCTGTTCCAAATCAAATTCAAAATCAAGAACGACGTCAACGCAGAATTGTAATTTAATTTAACCTCTCTCGCTTCGACGCTTCATATACGAACCATTCTAAAATTACAAAAGAAGGACTTTGGCAGTTTCAAAACGTGCAAAATGCTTAATAAACGAGGTCCATTTTTGGCCTAACTCGTTGCGAAGTGCCCTCTTTAGGCGTTCCGCGCGAATTGTGCACATTAAATTGCTTGAGTCATTCAAAAAGCAGTTTCTAACCATATATGGTTCACATAATGATAAACAAGTCATGCGTATTACATGAATCTTGAGTTCTGCGACATTTTTATATAGTTATGTGACACGTAAATATATTAGATAATTTGTTTGCATGCTGGACAATTAACTTCATATCTATTATAATTTAAATTACATATTTCGCTACGGTCACCTTTGTAGTAATTATAAAGACATTTGAATTTGTATAATTAATTGTTATGTTTTAGTAAAATGCAGCATATTAGATATCTGCACAAACTAAATTACAAAATAACTTTGGTAGTTTGCATTACTATTATATCAATTGTATTGCCGTAACAGTTATGTAAATATACACCACTTTATGTAATGTATATATCCTTAACGGTTACAATGTAATGTATACCGCAAAACCACAATTGGGATGACGGACGGCCTTCACTATGAAAAATTACTGACTGCTTATTCTCAGGCAACATAAAGTCGGTTTGATAGCATTTGATCGGCAATTAAAATTATAACAAATCATGCTACATCATTTATCCAATGCCATTTATTGGAAGGTTTTCATATTTTTTATTTTAGATACGTAGTGCTTGTTTCATTTAGTCGTTGCAAATGGCGTTCCGTAGTCTCTGCCTACCCCTCCGGGAAACAGGCGTGAGTCTATGTATGTATGTATGCTAGTGACAAGTGCTTGATTTTAATTTGGAATTTAAGTATGAAGCGCTCTCTGTCTTGATGTCTTCATCCTCCTGATAAATAATTAATATTTTACTAAATCTGTCTCTACATTTTTTATATAATGACGGGTTTAAACATTTTCTACGTAAAATTTGCCAATATTAAATTATCGCACGTATTACAAGAACGCAAAAACTGGTAATATGCTAATTTTCAATTTTCAATATACCACCTACTTATATACTTGGCCTACTTTCCAACATATTCTTATGTTTTACAACATAAGACTGGCTATATGACACGCGTAAAATATTATTTCCTAAAGAAAATTTTATAAGCATAATGTGCGATATTTATCCAATTTAACGTACTGAAATAAAATACTGATAAAGCAACTAACACGTCCACAGCACTGAGAATAATGATAATTTTTAATTTTCTACTCTCATCGAAAATAGCAACAGACTTGTTAAGTTATTCACAAAAAATCGCATGTAGTTAATTGTTGTCTTCGAATATTGTTTTATTTGTTCTTCGTTTACATTATTTGGACTTTCTTTTGCGATAGGTAAATAAATAGAACAAAAAAAATTGTTGCATCTGATTAAAAGGCACAATCGAATTTTCTAGTAAGGCATTTATTTCTCGCATTATAGTCTCCGTAAAATAAAATAGAATAGTTTACCAATATGCGTACCTACTCAAACGTAATACCTAATATAATACCTATAGATTATAGACCTATTGAGAAATACCAGTTCACGTGTTACCATATCACGTTCGAATCTTAGAGAGTATATCTCTCTGCGATTTAATCCAGATAGATAAATTAATACGCCATTTGAAATACCTATAAACTCACTGTGTCAGTTTCGAAACATGTGATAACTAAGCGGCCCAGTCATAGGTAAAATGATTTATGCGAATGTGATATAGTGACTTTGCAGTATATCTACCAACTAGAGGATGCCCGCGGTTACACCCGCGTTATTTAAGGCTACTGCTCTGCTCCCGTTGCTCATAGCGTGATGTTATATAGCCTATAGCCTTCCTCGATAAATGGGCAACCTAACAGTGAAAGAATTTTTCAAATTGGACCAGTAGTTCCTGAGATTAGCGCGTTCAACCAAACAAACAAACAAACTCTTCAGCTTTATATATTAAGTATAAGATATGTTCGTATATTTGAGCCATGTTATTTAATTCATGTCAGACTTTAAGCCCAGTCTGAATCTATATGTAGGTGAAAAGAAATTGCGCAGGAGTCCATACATAAATTATACCAGAACCCGCGGTTACACCCGCGTTAAATAAGGGAACTGCTTTGCACCGCAGCGTAACTTATAGCGTGATGTTATATAGCCTATAGTCGTCTTTGATAAAAGAGCTATTCAACACACAAAATATATTAAAATCTTAACTAGCAGTTTCTGAGATTAGCGCTTTCAACCAAACAAAGAAACTCTTCAGCTTTATTATATTAGTATAGATTTAATATCTATCCATTCTTATCAATTTGAGATCCCGCACAAACTTCTAACAGGTCATTAACAATTTCTGTGGCCTGTGGCATAAAATATGTGGAGTGTGGAGATTTTGATTATCTCGTCAGATGTTGATTTACATTATTTAGATGGTTGTTACTTTGAACAGCAATTTTTCACTGCTACAGACGAATCGATTCACTTGGTTTATAGCAGTGGCAAAAATCTATACTATCGATAACGTTGCAACTGATTAGAGCCGATGGAGACTGTTTGTTCATTCCAACTGCTACATCCCGCCATGACAACGATCTTCATACATGGAGGGCCGACGATGGAAAAAGAGAGAGAGGTAGAAGTTAGAAGAACTTGGTAAGGAGTTTCTTTCTAACATGTCTCTATTACTGAAATACTCTCCTATCATCAGATGGCTGTACCCTTGAACTGCGATCATAAATATACTTCACTAGTCTTATCGCAGTTCAAAGGTCTACACTTACGCTGCAACTGACAGGAGCTGTACGAAGACTTCGTTAGTTTCAGATTTAGGTACATCCTACTATGACCACAATCTCCATGTGAAGGGCCGGCCAGAGAAAGTGCGAGAGACAGAGAGAGAGATAAAAGTTTGCGTAGTTGTTGTATCGGTGGTCTCATTCTATACGCCTTGGAGAGAAATTCTCTCGCCTCCCTTTATGGCAGCTCTCCATTACTTGAATAGAAGTCCCTACCACGGTACGTAGTCGTACTGGCAATCGAGTTACCATATCAAAAGGATATTGTTGACAATATCGGTAGTTCTGTTTGCAGCCACCTGTGTGATACAAAGCGTTATTGCATTTTTCTGTTTAAATATATCCAGTAACTGTTCAGTACCTTACAATGTACCGAGTAACAGGTTGCAGTATTGGGTTTTCCTAAAACCTGAAATCGTAAATCATAGCTTTCTCAACGCTGGTCTGAATTGCAGATAAAGGATATCTGTGGTCAATAAAAGAAAAATAACAAAATTATTCCGCGCAACTCTCTGCTGGTAAATAAGGGTAGATGTATTGAAAGACCTATCAATACATAATCATACATGTATCCAATAAATACATGTCATAAAAAACTCTGCCGTTACTGGCTGACTGACTGGCAGACAAGGCATGGCCAAAAAAACTGGATGCAAGAAGCTGAAATTTGGCTATAAAAATGTATGTTTCTTGGAGAGTGTAGGGGAGGACTAAGAAAGGATTTTGGGAAATTACCCCTAAGAAAAAGTGCCACGCGGGCGGACCCACGGGCTAAGTCTAGTGTACTTACAAATAAAAAGACTTTTATATCGAAATGGGCATATAATAAAATATGGTTAAATCCATAAACAGAATGATGGACTTTACTCAAATATGGTCATCAACAAAATTCTGTAATATTTAATCTAGTTTAGGTTAAACATTAATGAAATTCATAAATGCCTTAGTCGTGTCGTGATTACGTGCCTAATTAGGTAAGTTATTAAAACACTTAAGTTATAAGAACTTCATTTAAAAGTATCTTTACAAATAAATAATCGTTGATATTAAACTAGATATTGCCGGTGGCATTGCTCATGTGTAAAGATTATATCAGCATAATTTTCTCTTAGCGCTTAAAGTGTTAATGCAGTTGCATTTTGTAATAGATCAATAAAAAGTTCAGGGCAATTAAATAATTATTACTCCATTTCTAAGGGCTTCATCATATCAGCCAAATGACGTCCACTGCTGGACATAGGCCTCCCCCAAGGTTCTCCACACAGACCGGTCTTGAGCCGCCCGCATCCAACCGCCTCCCGCGATCTTGACGAGATCGTCGGTCCACCTTGCGGGGGGTCTACCTCTGCTACGTTGTCCGGTACGTGGCCGCCACTCCAGAACCTTTCTGCCCCAACGGCCATCGGTTCTTCGAGCTATGTGCCCACTGCCACTTCAGCTTGGCTATCCAGAGAGCTTTGTCGGCGACTTTGGTTCTACTGCGGATCTCCTCATTTCTGATTCGATCTCTCAGGGAAACTCCAAGCATAGCTCTCTCCATCGCCCTCTGAGTGACCTTGAGCCTTCTGATAAGGCCCATAGTGAGCGACCACGTCTCTGATCCGTAAGTCATCACTGGCAACACACACTGGTCAAAGACTTTCGTCTTGAGACACTGCGGGATATCGGACGAGAAGATATGTCGTAGCTTCCCGAACGCTGCCCAACCGAGTTGGATTCGACGATTGACCTCCTTCTCGAAGTTGGACCTACCTAATTGGACTACTTGTCCCAGGTAGATATACTTGTCGACAACTTCGAGCGTAGAGTTCCCAACCCGAATAGGAGCAGGTACAACATGGACGTTCGACATGATTTTCGTCTTGTCCATGTTCATCTTAAGACCTACTTGTTGGGAGACTCTACAGAGGCCATCGAGCATTGTGCCTAGGTCTTCCATGGTCTCAGCCATGACTACGATATCGTCTGCCAATCGAAGGTGAGTGATGTACTCGCCGTTCATGTTGATGCCGAGACCATTCCAGTCCAGAAGCTTGAAAACATCCTCCAGCGCAGTGGTAAACAGTTTCGGGGATATGACATCCCCCTGTCTCACCCCTCGCTGGAGTTGAATAGGTTTCGAACTCTGGTCCTGGAGGCGGACTGACATAGTGACGTTTTCATACAAACACTTCAGCACTTCGATATATCGGTAGTCAATCCGGCACCGTTGGAGAGACTGTAGCACCGCCCAGGTTTCGATCGAATCGAAGGCTTTCTCATAGTCCACAAACGCCAAGCATAGGGGCTGGTTATACTCCTCGGACTTCTGTATAACCTGCCGCAGCGTATGTATGTGGTCTATGGTACTATAGCCTTTACGGAAACCGGCTTGTTCGGGAGGCTGGAAGTCGTCTAGCTTGCTCTCGAGACGATACGTGATGACCCTCGAAAACAGCTTGTAGACGTGGCTCAGAAGTGTGATGGGTTTGTAGTTCTTTAAGAGGGTTTTATCCCCTTTCTTAAAGAAAAGCACCACCACACCTCTATGCCACACCTGTGGCGTTTTACCCTCGAGAATGACGAAATTAAATAGCTTCCAAAGGGCTTCTCTGGCGGGTGCACCGCCGGCCTTCAGAAGCTCGCTCGTAATTCCGTCATCACCCGGCGCCTTGTTGTTTTTGAGCTGTTTAAGAGCCACACTAATCTCGTGCATGCTGACGTCCGGGATATCTTCGGTATAGTGTCGGGTCAATCCAGCTCTAGGGTCTGACGCTGGAGTGCTTGCGGGTTGTTGCGTTGTTGTGTATAGCTGTCCATAGAACCTTTCGATCTCCTCCAAGAGCTCAGGCTTGGACGATGCGATTCTGCCAGTCTCAGCTGACTCTGCCCAACAGACAGATCCCTCTGGAACACTTTGGATCCCTTATTCTGCTCGATCGCCTCACGAACACATTTTGTGTTGTATTGGCGGAGATCGCGAGTCAGAGACTTAGAGATCTGTCTGTTAAGGTGCCGATATTTCGGCATGTCGTCGGAGGATAGCAGAACCATCTTGCGCCTTTCCTCTAACAGCTCGAGGGTCGGACCCGAGATCTTGTTGGTTCTCTTGCTTTTCTGGGGCTTAAAGAATTTAGCCCCTGTTGTATGGACAGCATCCACGAACCCGTTACTGTACTCATCCACATCTACGCATTCGCCCAGGCATTCGAAACCGTTCTCGAGTTCGAGCTGAAAGCTCTCGGGGTTTTGGATATGAACCGGTGCCGGTCGGAGCGTGGACTTTATCAACCTCGACCGTTCGAGGCTTGTACAGATATTCAATGTGCCTCTTACCATTCGGTGATCGCTCCCCACTTTAAGCGAATTGATCACGGAGACATCATTGAATATCTGCCTCTTCGTCGACATGATAAAGTCGATCTCATTTTTGGTGGCACCGTCTGGACTTACCCAGGTCCACTTGCGGCATTCTCACTTCTTGAAGAAGGAATTCATCATATAGAGTCCTTCCTTCTCCATAAAGCTAGCCAGCAAGTGACCCCGGGAATTCCGATGCCCATAACCAAATTGCCCCACTCTCAGCTCATCACCGTCGCGTTTGCCCAGTTTCGCGTTAAAATCTCCCATGACCACGGTGTAATGGGTTTTGAAGCGAATGCGGTGGAAGCCATGTACGAGGACATCCTCGTACATGGCTTCCACCTCCTCATCGGGGTGCGTCGAGGTCGGAGCGTCTACCTGAATGACCTTCAGCGAATACCGCTTGGATATTCTGAGTATAAGGTACGCTACCCTGCTCGACACACTCCCGATATTTACCACGTTGGTCACGAGAGATTTGTGGACGATGAACCCGACACCACCTTGGGACTGTTGGTCGCCCTCCCGGTAGAAGAGCCAGTTACCGGAATTGAGAACTATCGAGTCCTCCCCCTGTCTTCGGACTTCAGATAGGCCTATGATATCCCATCGCAACTTGCTCAATTCTTCTTCCAGCTCAAAAATCTTCTCGTCGATCCGCAGTGTGCGCGTGTTCAGTGTTGCCAGGGCCAATTGTCGTTGGTTGTGGTAGCCCGATCACTTCCGGAGATTCTTCGCACCCCTTGCCCCGCCGTTACCATGGCCGCTACCATAACCAGGACTAGCGGGGCCGCCGGGGACTAGGGAGCGGTTTTTATTGGTGTGGTTCATGTATGGGGGGATTTGCCATAATCGCCACGCTTGGCAGGCGTATTGGCGATCGTAGTGGCGGAAGTTTTTAGTGCTGGACGCTGCTGCCCATCTAGCGTCTTGGGATTTACTTCCGCCAGGTTCGGATGGTTTGACCGCCATCTTTCAGTTGACTGCTTGCGCTGGGGAAGATACTATGACGAGTATCTACTCGTCAGAGTAACTCCCCAGTGGGCGGTGGGCTCGTCACGTCCCGACGCCACCCCAACTAAGGGCTTTGGGACTTTTTAAAAACTCTGACACCAGAGTAAGGCACACATACACACGAAAAGAAAAGTGGTCAAATAAAACTGATAGTCTTATGCAGTGTCAAAGTAAAAACCGACCTAAACATTTAAGCTAAATAGTTTAAGGCTAAAAATCCAAGGTTAAAACAACTTCATCCATAGATGTAGTAGCGCTCATAGCGAGACTTGGCTTGCCGTTCGTAACAGATCGGCAAAGTTAAGCAACGCTTGCACAGGTCACTACTTGGATATGACCGTATGTGGCATTTACATCTGAGCGCTACCGTGCTTCGGAGGGCACATAAAGCTGTCGGTCCCGGTCCTTGTCTAAGGATAAGAATCGTTAGGCCATGTCGGAGGCCTTCGGGCGCTCTGAAAACTTCGACACTAGAGATGGCCACACACTAACACGAAAAACAAACATCCATAGATGTAAATATTTCATCAATATTTTAAAATCGAATTCAGCTTAAATAAACCTAGCGATATATTTTTATTAAAATCAATCAATCTAACGAACACATTTCCATTAAACGGATAATATTAGTTAAAATACTGACGCATTTTTTATAACTTGTAAAGACCAAATAAGTATTAAAGGAATTTATATAGCTTTATAACTCCAGCGGTTTATTAACGCAGAATATCGATACGGATTTTTATTATTTTAATGAATTTTAAGACAAACTTCCTCACTCAGCTAATGATATCTGACGAACTTATTTTATTACTAGAAGATGTCCGCAGCTATGCTCGCACATTTTTTTAACCTAACTCTGTCTGCCATATCCCGTGGATATTTAGGGCAAACCCTTCTTAGTGCCCCTTATGGTCTCCAAAGACAATACTTGCTAAATGTCAGCTTTCCACGCCTAATAGCTTTGGCTGTTGTTTGTCTGTCAGTCAGTCAGTAACGCTAGGATTTTATGATCATCATCTTAGCGCTGTGCCGGTTGCGATCCAAGGCCTTTGAGCTCGGGGTCCACAAAACATAAAGGTAGACAAATTTTAAAATACTTTAAATAGATAAATTAGGCGCCCAGAAGCAGCGATAGCCGAGTGGAGAGACTGACGGACTGCTACGCAGAGGATCTCGGGTTTAAATCTACGGCACGCACCAATGACTTTTCGAAGTTAAGTGCGTATTAAATTGTTAATTATCGATTGCTTAACGGTGACGGCAAACATCGTGAGGAAACCTGCGTGACTGAAAGTTCTCCATAATGTTCTTGAAAGACATGTGAAGTCTGCCAACCCGCACTTGGCCAGCGTGGTGGACTATGGCCTTACGCTTCTCATAGTGAGAAGAGGCCCGTGCCCAGCAGTGAGACAGTATATAGGGCTGATGATGACGATGAAATAATGCGCCTTAAACTCGTCCCCTCGAGTTACACTAATATTACTGAACATAACATAGTGACGGTTACCAGGAGTATCCCATACTCCTCAACACATAAACAAACATCAGCAGTTTAATAAACCGTTAGCCGCTCACTATTCGCCTAATTTGACGGCGTCCTAACATCAATAGAAATTTCGCAACATCTGTACCAACATGTGTTTATCTAGTAGCGAATCTAGATTCTAGACTAGTTACTTTAACGGTGAAAGGTCAGACGAGTTTCACAACGTCACCGACGCAGTAAAATGTATGGGACATGCACTGCAACACTTGTTAGGGCTTATTTACTTAGAAATCCTACGTATGCGAATGTTCGAACGGTACTTCAATGAACGATTACCTCATCACAAATTGACTTCATAAAATATGTAGATTGTTTTCCTATTGTGGTATATTTATGAATATGGCTTTTAAAAGGTAAATGTTAGGGACTGTTTTAAAAGTTTTTTCTAAAATTTATTTTGTGGTATAGCACAAATCGATAGTTATTTTGATAGTATGAAGATATAATTATAATTAAGGCCTCACAAATACAAAAAAATGCACTCAAAGTCAACGTTTGAAACATGACGTTATGTTCACTAATATACCAAACATACAAGCAAGTAGTATATATCCCGAAAGACAATTTAAGATTATCATTGATGAATACAAAAGCTGATTTTCATATATTGTTTAGTCAAACCTGCACTTGAGACTTGCTTAAAAAAAAACATCACAAACACCTAGGTACACTGTCTATGCAGAGCCTCGAAACAACTACTCAGGAGGCACTACAGTAGTATTCTAAAGCATCATTCATTATTTTGATAACCTCTTATGATCGCAGAGTTCATCAACCTCATAAGTGTGTGACGTAAGCGTTGCACCGAGATGCGCCCGAGTCGGTCACGTGACGGGTATAACACTAGACTTGACCTTGTTCGCATCTCCGCGCAACCTACTCGTCTTCATTCAGATCACATTAAAAGAATACTGCCGCACATTGATCTAGTAAATAGCTGGATGTGGCATTTCATCAGTCATAAACTATGACGTACGATGTACGATGCAGGATATAGTTTTGATTCACATAATACATATTATTATCATGTATGATTCACATAATACATATTATTATCTTGTATCATGTAAGTGCTAGCTTTACTTGGTATAGAAAAAACATATTTTCAAGCTGAAAACTCATTTTCACACAAAGCAAAGGGTGAATAATGATGTTCTATTTCACAAATTCTACGTCTTGCAGAAAGCAGAAACTTAAGTGTGACCGTTCTATCTACATTCATATTCATAAGAGGAAATTGCTGTTACTATGCATTTTAATAATACTTTACCATTACTAGTCGACCAACAGGACGTCATCCTGTCGTTCGCCCCAGATACCGCTCGAAAGAGTAAAAAAGTAAAGTAGAGCAAGATCTGAGAGAGTGAGTGATTGGCAAGATGTGGCCAAAAATCGGATGAAGTGGTATTCTCTCGTATGCCTCGGTTTTTAACCAAGGCACATTTTGGGTCTATAAGCCATTGGAATAGTAGAAAAGTCAGGAATCTTCTTTATAACCTGGGACTATATTAATTTTGTATCAAAGCGTTATTCAAGCTGCGCTGGTTTCGGCTTAACACCGCGTAACAAGTATTTTTTACTTTTTTTTATTATGTTAATAAATAGATAGATGCCGCATCTACGTTGACATACTTAGTTAATCGATGTATGTTACGGCAGACGAGTCTAGCCGTCGTGCGTAAGCGCAGAACTCACGAGCGTCAATAAGGCATTAGTTCAAGGACTTTGAATCATCTTTATTATTGTTTTGTCTATTTATTTTTAGAGGAGGTCGTTGATCTTTTATACATTTGGTATAAAGTGTTTGTTTATAAACTTGTTTGATGTAATCTTGCCTAATATCTACAAGTTTTTAAAATGTAGTCGTTATGCTGGTGTTGTAGTAACTTGATTTACTCGTTATAATCTATACCACAAAACTTATTATGTTTTCGTACAATACCATCAGGTGCGCCATGGGTTCGTCTGTGGTGGAAGCAGCGATAGCCTAGTGGAGATACCAACAGGCTGCCATGCAGAGGGTATCAGGTTCGAATCAACGGCGCGCACCACTGACTTTTAGGAGTTACGAAAGTCTTTGACCAGTGTGTGTTGCCAGTGTTGTCCTATAAGACCTATGAGAGTTTCCCTGCTGATCGAATCACAAATGAGGGGATCCGCAGGCGGATTAAAGTCCCCGAAATAGATCTTCGGAGCTATTGGGCAGGGGGCAGATCACATAGCCAGAAGAACCGATGGTCGTTGGAGCAGAAATCTTCTGGAGTGGCTGCCACGCACTGGATGTGGTAGGCCTCCCGCAAGGTGGACCAACGATCTTCTTGTGATCGCAGGCAGCGTACGGATTTGGGTGGTCTAAGCCTTGGGGGAGGCCAGCGGACATCTTTCGGCTGATATGATGATAATATGTCAGTCAGGTTAAGTGATTTTATATATAATACTAGAGGACGCCCGCAGCTACGCCTGCACATTTTACCCGTTTTGCCCGATTTACCCGATTCTGTGGGAATTTCGGGAAATCCCTTCTTAGTGCACCCCTACGGTCCCCAAGGAACATACATGCCAAATTTCAGTTTCCTGCGTCTAATAGTTTAGGCTGTAGCTTGTCTGTCAGTCAGTCAGTAACGCAAGGATTTTATATATACAGATTATGGTGATGATTTTAATGTTGATATTGTGGTGATAAATGGGAAATCAGACGTCATGCTAAATTATATGTATGTCGAGTGCATACTATGAGCCATTCTGGGCTCATAGTATGCACTCGACATACCCGGGAGTATTTACATAACTTATTACGAACCGAAGTGTAGAGACCAAGATAATGGCAGTATGGAGAAATGTTTCGTTTAGTATTCAACACACCCTGAGGGTAGTAATAACACTGTCTAAGAGAAAATAGTTCTGTACACGGCAAATGTCTTGCTCGAGTTGATAATAACATAGGTAATAACAACGTATTATACAAAGATTAGGCCTATAGTGTTATGTAAGTATGCCTGTTACAATTTTTTTCCTATTGTTTTGTAAAGTTGTCTTAGTAGTTATTATATTTGTCTAGATCAAATACAGAGGCAGTGATAACCTAGTTGAGAGACTAACAGGTTGCTATGCAGAGGGTCTCGAGTACAAACCATGACTTGTGAAGTCTGCTTACTCGCACTTACCAGCGTGGTGGACTGTGGCATAAACCTTGTCATAATCAGAAGAAGCCTGTACCCAACAGTGAAACAAATTATTAACAAGGCTGTTGATGACGAATTGAGTTCAAGTTTGAGCATATTTTAATGACTATTTAAACGCTGAGAACAGAAACAAGGAGTGTTTAATTCATAAATAGTAGTTTAATTCCAAGGTGTTGTTTTTCTTTCAAAGGTGAACAAGTTTGTAGGATATATAAAACTTGTCGATTTAGTCTAATGGCTTTTGTCCTAAGGCAGAAATCAGAGGCACACTACTTTCCTGTTGATGCCGTTGATCGACTTCTATGATGTCTATCATAGAATTCGATCAACGTTTACGTTCTCTTTCAAGGCCTGTATAAGATTCATAAGATTATACATTTAGGACGAGGTTGGGCTAGAAACAGTTTCTCATCATGTCAGTCGCTTTTATGGAAGTTCGCCTGATAGATTTTATCACGTGCTATATAAAAAACACAGCTAGGTCTGGTACGCGTCAAAATATGTACGATCCTAATCTTTTAGGAGTGTGCACTACACACAAAAATGTCTACTTCGTCTCAATATTATTACACTATTGGAAGCTACACAACAGACATATTATTAAACTTACAATCATTAACTTTGCCAGCTGTTTTTGATAATGATCCTGTACCACAGGTTTTTCAAATATTCAATCAAAATGCACCAAGAATCGATAAAATAATTTGAGGATCACACAAAATGTCGCTTCGAGAGGGACTCAAACCCATAACACTCGGCTCAGAGCCAGACTTTCTAATATAGCGCATGCATAACATAATAATGTATAAGTATTATCATCATTGAAACAACGAAGCGCGTTCTCTAATTAACTATTGTGAAAATTCTGTGTCAAGGCTACAAGCTCGGCCTATTACGAAAACTTGAACTTTTTTGTTGCGCAGCGACGAAATTGTAAAAGAGACATTGTCGAGACGAAATTGAGCCAGATGGACACTTTTTCTGAACATGTCGTGTCAAAATTTGTTATAGTTGTGGAATAAGGTAATATTTAGGGCAAGGAAGGACGGGTAGCAAGGGCTTATGTTATTGCTACTAAAATATTTTTGAAACGATGATGATTTATGATACAAGCTGTGTTACTTTAGATATAGACTATATAATAACACTTTTCAATTCTGTACTAGTAATCATATGTTGTATATTGTTACATTACTTACCTACAAGGAATGCCATCTTTTGGACATCAAGTCAAAGTCACGGATATCAGTGACACCTAACAGAGAATGGCAAAATTACGAAGACGGCCAAATCTCAAAAATCCAAAACCGCACTTCTAAAAATTACACGCGCTAAGATTGTTTATGTAGTTGTACAGATATACTCTGTTATTTATTTTCATGTTCGAAACGTGGGTGTAAATATGGTCCACACACGCAAATTTCAACATCGTATATATTAAATAAAGACAGTTTTGGCAACAATGTTTACAAACATACTTTAAAACTAGACTTTTACGTGACAATTTAGGCACGCCACGGCTCATATTTTGTCTCTTAATACACTTAAAACCCGATAACGATCGCATGTGGGTGTATAGTGGTTATTTAACTCTTGTTTTACGCAAACACAATGGATATTATTCATCCGTTTATATTATTAAGTTGACAGTGAATTTGGTAAATAAATATGTGAATAATTATATAGCTTAGTTTACTTAGATGTTTGAAAATATCATCTTTCATTTTGTGTCGCCTGATGATCGAGAATATACTACTATTATAATAATAATTATACACACGAAAGTTTTTCACTCTATCACGCAAGATTAAAATGTATTCAGTGTTCATTACTACTTTGATAAAGAATAGTTCCCGTATTATCGAAATGACCAAGCCAAATATTTTGAATAGGGTAGGGAGTTTAGCAAGTTAGGTCGTCGAGAGTTAGAGCGTTTACAGTCAGGAACCTTGGCTCTACATGATAGCTGATAAATTTTCGACGGGGGTCGTCATAGTTATAGTCTCTTAATATCACGTGAAAATCATTTTATTGGCCTACATATAAAATGATAAACTAACTGATTAACTGACGTATTGACGCAGAGCCCGAATACCTGTTTACATAGGCATTACTCTCCATATATGTTATTATCCTTCATATACGGGTATTATGCTTATTCGAATATACTAAAAAAAGAAACAATATGCTCATCAAAAAGTCTAATTATAATGAAACTAAAATCCGTAATCTTGCTTAACGAATATTGAAAATTATATAAAACATATTTTATTGCACAAATTACCTTAAGTGGCAGGCAAGAAATTAAAATATCATGACTTGGTCGAATGCTACACTACCGCCTTACATATGACACAGATAAAATTCTGAATTACATATAGTTCTGTCCGGATTTTCAAGTAAAAATTTAAAAAGCGATTACCAAAATAAATACCTCGAAATTACGCGAATATGATATCTATAACGAATTATTCCTGTTTCTCAAGCTACTGGAATATACCACAGAAATGAAATTATTTTATATTTCTTAAGAGGAAAACATGGCTTAATGAATAAATGTATTTGAGAGGAATTTCATACCGTTACTAATATACTGAACAAAATACACGTAATGTGTGTGTCGTTCGAAACCCCAAAAACAAATTCCATTACAAATATATTTTCTTTTGAAGAGCAACGTATTCCGATTTATCAAATGATCTTGGGATTTGTATGCCAATTAACATTATATTTGTTTCATGAATATTATAAATTGGCAGCAAGATCTCCTTACTCTAGTTCGAGTTGAAATAAAATTGTTCTTTGCGACATTTGGTAAAGTAGGTCATGTTATTCTAAGACACGGTCTGGACATCCTACATAGGTGATCTTATTATGTAAAGTAGATCTATTTGAATATACTTAAAGTGATTAACATTCAAACTTATTCATAGCTTTCGCAACGGCGGTGTAAGTGTTTATCTGAATATATTATGTTATGTTTAAAGCAATAAATTGTCTTGTGTTTTTGCTTTCGGTTGTATTGGATTTTTGTTTTATCAAAGCGATAAACAAGTATATGGCTGACCTGGCATTAAGAAGGTATTTTAACATAATTATGCATGCTGTCGACCTTGTTCAAAAGGAATTAACTTTTTGAGCGTTGCAACCCCTTTTTGTTGTTGATTGTAGTGTTTTAAAAGAGGGACGATATTGCTTCAGAAATTAGTGGAGATTCTTCAACACTTTCAATGATTTTTATGGTTATTAACAGGACACAGGTAAACTCAATATTCTGAGTTAGCTTTATAGCGACTCGCATCGTCAGGGTTTGGTAACGTATTTTTTCTATCACTTACTTAAAATTATTGATGACTTTTAGTACATAAGAGCTAGCTATAAGTGTAACGTTAAATTAATTTCCTATATTAAAAGTCCACTCAACAAATCTTGTGAGTGATTAGTTGTCATTAATAAACATTAATTATAATTATTATAAATCGTGTAACCGACCATGAGATTTCTGTTGACGGCTACATAATTATTGTTATGTAGTCATTTATAGGCCTCTATAAATGTATTGGTTGTTCATGGCAACAACTTAAATGACCTGTTGACTGACACCCTGGTATATGAGGGTCACAGAACCATGCCATAAAAGGAAATTAATAAGACAGCCGCTAAGAACACAATTTTTGGTACAAATATCATCATCGTCCTAGCGTTATTTCGGTTGCATCCAAGACATCACGGACTTTCGCCTCGGAGTCCGGAGTCCACGCACTGGTCTAATTTGATTTGACAGAATATAAACATTTTTGTGTGAAAGTACTGTAGAGTATTCTGAAATACATACTTGAGGATGCCCGCAGCTTTGGTCGCGTATTTTATTTTTAATTTTAGGCGTTCCTTCCCGATTCCATGGAAGTTTCGGTAAATCCCTTCTTGGTGTACTCCTACGATCTTTAAGGAACATACATGTCAAATTACCCTTGCACCCTGTTGTTTCGTTATTTTCAGTGGCTTGCCTGTCAGGCAGTCAGTAACGCAAAAATCATCATCATCATCATCATGTATTATATATAAAGATTGTATGTATTCGACGACAGCCGGTTGGCGCAGCGAGAGTGTAAGCGACTGCTACGGCGATGGTCGCGGGTTCGATTCCCGCTCAAGTCAAACATATGTGTGCATGAACATGGATGTTTGTCTTGGTCTGGGTGTTTCTATGTATGATATGTATTTATTTACAAAAAAAGTATATATGTATGTTTATCCATTATCTAGTACCCATAACACAAGGTCTGCTTAGCTCGGGACTAGATGGTGATGTGTGTAAAAAAAAGGAATCATTACAAATAAACACATCTGGAACAACATTTGGTAACGCATTGGTTTCTATTGATGCTTATCAGAAGGCAAGAAAGCGTATATTCAGGGATTACTTTCTTGGATACAGTTTCTAAGTCTTCGCAATCTGAAAAAATAAAGTAACTCTTACAACTGGGAACTGACATGAAATGTTAAAGAGAGGAAATGACGAACCAAGTTTTTCTTATAGATAAGCCGTTTAAAAAAATCTACAGAACTAAGCATATAGTAATAGGATTAACCAGTAGGAAAAAAAAAGAACACAGATGATGCCGAAAAGGAAGCACAGAACAATCTTTTTTATTCTTTATTATCATTCTGACATTATAACATAGGTATATACTCGTATGTATTTCATAACCTTTCTATCTCAAATACTTAAATCGAAAGTCAACTAAATATAATCTCTCCGACAATAACATGAGATGTGATCTCTATCCTACAGTGTGTCGCAACTCTTAAGGCCAAACGAAATGTTAATCGGTCGCTGGTGGCTCGATGGATCATTACATCCACGCGGCTTGTCTCTTGCGAAACCTACCTAATTGTACATATTTGCATGTAGAATTTAATCCTTATGTATTCTGGTTTTACTTGATTGACTTCTGTTTGCTACATAGTTGGGCTATTATAGTTATTATTTTGTTGTTAGTTACTCCTAGTTTAGTCTGCAGGATGCAATTTTAATTCTGTAATGGTTGTATTTCGTAATTATTTCTGTAAGGTGACAAAGACTGTGAATGTCTATTAATAATACTGGCGCCAAACGTCCTTCTACTTAATATACTGAGGTCGGCTTTTAGTCGTCGATAATGATATGAATGATTAGTCATATCCTCAAGCATCTGTCTTGCGCAACTTAGAATCATAGACTTAATTAAGTTTTCGATAGACTTCTTCTGTCACAATGTGATAATCTGTCCGAGCTTTTTGTTAAGCCTTTTGGTTCTGTCTGAATAATCTATGTACAAACAGTTGTATTAAAGGTTTTGAAATTTTAGGTTAATCCTCATAATCTTATCAACTATCTTTAAATATAATATTTTAAGCAAATTAGGATTTCGCTTAAAGTGGGTCAAGGCAAAATTCTCAAGTATAATTAAGTGATCATTGAATTTTCGATTTTCTTTCTCAAAAACCTTCAGACTATGCTCCAAGATCTTGTCGTAGGTCTTAAAATGAATATGAATAAGACTAAGTTTATGGCAAATAGTTCAAGGAGGATTCAGCTAGGTTGGGCTGCATTTTCAAAACTGGACGTCATCTTAAAATCGTCTAAAGTCCCTCAATGTTTGAAGACCCGTCTCTATAACTAATGTGTTTTGCCCACAATGACTTAAAGAGCCGAGACATGGACGCTCACACAAGAGGCGGTATACAGATTGAGAGTCACACAAAGAGCCATGGAGCGCTCCATGCTTGGTATTCGTCAAATAGACCGAGTTCCCAACGTTGAAATTCGAAAACGTACAAAGGTGCTCGACGTGAGCACTCAAATAATGTCATTAAAATAGGCTTGGGCGGGACATCTGGCTAGACGTGGTGACAACAGATGGAGTAGGTAAGGCCGTAACGGAATGGTGGCCACGGATGAGGAAAAGAATTGTCGGCTGTCCCTTAGCAAGATGGGCCGACGATATTGTTGCGCGGATATATTGATCGCGGGCTGAGTCTGGGCTAGATTAGCACAAGATAGAGGGAAGTGGCATCAACAAAGAGAGGCCTATGTTCAGCAGTAGACAAAGTCGGGCTGTGGATGATGATGATGATGAATTTTCGAGTTAGGAAGGAAGGGACCTTCCTTAAAGTCTAACTGAAAAATTCTTTCAAATTATTTAAACTTTCGTTGCTGTCTAGCAGGTCAGTGAGAAAAAAGACGGAGTAATTATTTCCTTAGTTATATATAGGTACGACCCTTTGCACACCTATAATGCTGGACATAGACTTCTCAAAAATTGAGTCATAACAATATAGTGAAAGAGGATTTGGCTTACTATACCACGCTGGCCCGACAGTTTGATAAAGGGTTTGATTTTAAGGTTCTTCACCGGGATATTATTCGATTATTGTATTTTTATAAGTCGCCTTCTATGATATCCATGGAACGAAATGGGGCAGATGCACCTTACAATCTCAATCCGTAACTACACGGACAGCACAACTTTATAACGAAGACTGGAAAGTGGCTCGAGTTAGAGAGAGATGGGAATAGAGTACAGAGAACTTTGTAGTTGGACAGGTTTAACTCTAAATTAATACCAGTAACCAACTATTCTGGCAATCAGCAAGCACAAACGCATAGTTAAATAGACAAAGCTTTGTTTTCATTCTGAAGCACCCACACAAAATAATACAGAGACAGTGCGAGTGCTATGCGAGTAAATAAATCCACGTTAATTTGCTTAATGTTAAATATACCCACCGGTTATAATTAACGAATTTGCTGTTTGTCTTGTGTGTTGTTCTGTCCTGTTTGTTCTAGAATATGCAAATATAAAGTTATACTCACGATTTCGTTTGAGTAAACTGTGTTCATTTTATGAAAGCTTTAAACCTAAATGGGAGCTATCTAATTTATGGCAGTAATTTCAAATCTAAACTAAATTTTCTTCGCTTATGGTTCCCCAGTATTTATAGAGGTAATTAAATTTAAGATGATTTATAAGAGTTGCGCATAAGGCTAGAGTGAGCGTGATTGCTGTTAATTTAGACTGTTTTAGTGCTTGTTCTTACAAAGTTGCTGAAGTATTGTTTCATCATTATAAGCACATTGATGCAGTACAATGGTCTACATTATCATCATCAACTTTAATAGGCTGCATGCAAGATTTACACCCTGATACCCGGCATCCGCTTACTTATTTCACTAGGTAGATATGACCGTATGTAAGCTTTAGAATGCTAGAGTTGATAAAAAAATAAGAGGTATCGTAATATAAGTGACTAGAATATGTCTTTTCGTTTAATTTGTACTGGCGGAATTTCAAAGATGAATGGTTACGTTCCGTTTTCCTGCTTTGTATCTTCATAATAAATGTGAAATCGCAAAGTATAAATAATTCTTTCTTTACAAAACAAAGCTATGTATTACACAGGTGATTGCACAGTTCATTGAGCCAGACGCGAAAATGTTCCAACCCCAATGATTTACGAATCACAACAACCGCACCCTTTGGAAACTTTTCATATTAAACGATCCTTTGCCGACACCGATGTTGGACATACTCATAGCATTTCGTCATAGGCAGAAATTCGTTCTCATTTGGCACGTCGCAAAGTTCTGGGAGTGATATAAAAGTTGGGAAACAATCGTTAGTCAATATGGACATGTGAAGGGATAGAGATAATGTCGAAAGTTTGTCTGCCGGCTAAAAGCTAAATAAATGTTCAAAATATATTTATTCGAAATGCATGAATGCATTATAAAAATCAGCTCGAGCTTAGCTTGTGAACTCATGTTTAGTCACTAAATACAAGGCAGTAAAAAAACAAATCTTAAATGTTGCATAACATATTATTAGCATGCTGATACTGCGTGATCTAGAGCTTATTCGCCTACGCACACATACATACATTATACTTTTCCGCCGCCTATTATTCTATGTATAGCCACACTCTCTGAGAATAATATTGCCCGTAGTTTACCAGAAGGTTCTTAGATAAAGTCACTGTAGGGATGGCTTGCCCTTTACCATATATTTTTTACCTCTGGTGAATTAGTCTCTGTTAAAGGAGTCTAGGTTATCTCGCCGTCTTCAATTTACTGTAGATGTATTTAGTTGTTATTTAGCCCCCAATCTACAATATTTGACATATAATAGATACCTAGATTACAAGTGATGTGATGCATGTTTGTGACGAAACATGTTGTTATATCGTTTATTATACCTATTAGCTTCGCAAATAAACAGGTACTATACTTTATGTACTTATGGATAAGCTGAAAGTGATACTTGCCTTCTGGCTTGAGAAACTGCTGTGATAATTTTTGTCGGAATAATAAACATAGCTAAGTAATTGATAATCTGTATAATAATATAGTGACATCGCTCCGGGAAGCTGTAGTACTCAGTTTTGGTGCAGTGGGAGATGGTAGGAAACAGCGTACTGTGATAGGATGGAATAAATATGTTAGAGTCGCTCATAGACTTTTTTTGTTTCTTTTTTTTTTTAAAAGACAACGCCCGCATTAGGAATCCTGTGTCGCGGGGGATTTTACAAACATATAACTAACGGACACTGTGAACACCCAGACTCGAAGCAACAATTTGTGAATAACACAAAGTGTTGCCTCGTGTGGGGATCGAATCCACAACACTCGGCGCAGTGTCACGCGGCGAGGCGACCACTACGCCAACCGTGCAGTCAGTAGTAATGCTAGGAGGACTTTTCTGAACTGGGTGTGGTATGGAAAACCTCGCACTGGATTGATATTTGTCGAAATGAATGAGACGCGAAAGATTTTTAAGCAGAGATTAAAATATTGCCAGGATTATAAGGAGCAAGTTAAAATGAATATTATGACGACTCAACATATAAAAAAAGGATTTTCAGAATTTCTGGCAATGCACTCAAAGATTAAACCCAAAACCTGCGGTTCCTATGAGCGTCGACGGCGTGACTGAGCCCGGGGCTATTGCAGATATATATGTTCAGGAGTCATTTTAGAGTAACCCCGCGTCAAGTCGATATCAGTCAGGAACGTGTCGCGCTAGAGATCATGTCTGAAATACCACTGAATTTATCCGCTAAAGAAATAAAAAACATTATTAAATCCATGACCTGGGGTAAATCTCCGAGTCATGAGGCCTTGACTGTAATAGTCAAGGTTCTTGATTTTGTGATTGAGCGTAGAGTGACTGAGCAGCTTAAACCGCATGATTCGCAGTTCGGTTTTAGAGCAGGGTTGTCGACCGAAACTGCTATTCTGGCACTCAAACACACTGTTAGGTACTATACAGATAGGGATACGCCCGTGTATGCTGCTTTTCTAGACCTCTCCAAGGCTTTTGACCTGGTTAATTATGACATCCAATGGTTAAAAATGCGCGAGAAAGCCATTTGAGCAGCAACCTTAAATAACGCGAGTGTAACCGCAGGCTCATTTAGTCAATAATATTTGCTAGCATCGTATCGGTTTCGGGTCGCAAACTGAAATGATTGCTCTCCGATGTACTGAAAACTGATGTACGAGCCAAATTATTTATGTCTTTCTTTTGTAATCAGTCCGGTATATTGTGCGTAAACATTCGCCGGTAGTGATTTCAATCATGTACAATGAATTGCCGACCCATTGGTGGCTTCGTGGAATTTATTGGAATGTCGTTACTAGGAATCAATATTAATAGAGCACGATCATTTTAGCTAGAATATTATTGTGTACATATTAGGCTATCAATGTCAGATATGGTTATCAATGATATAGGCATCCGAGTCCACCAGATCATCATCATCATCATCACCATCTCAGCCTGTATACCACTGCTGGACAAAGGCTTTCCCCAAGGCTCCCCACAAAATCCGATCTTGAGCCATCCATCCATCCGTTCCCGATAAGATCGTCGGTCCATCTTGCGGGAGGTCTACCTCTTAGCTCTGCTGGGACACATCTAAGTATAAGTTGGATTAATTCATTGAAGTTCACCTGATTGATATTACAATAGTAGATTGTATGACAAGGGAGCAAAATAGTATTTTTACGGCGAGGGCGCTACTTTGAATCACGAGCGAAGCGAAGGATTCTAGATTAGAATCCCGAGCGTAGCGAGGGATTCTAACGTAGAATCCTGAGCCCAGCGAGGGATTCAAAGTACATTGCCCGAGGGAAAAATAATTTGCTCTCGAGTCATATACTCTACTTTTCACCCCCTTTCTATGAGAAAATAAATAATTTTCTGTTCGTGGGTAATAAGTTTTGTACGACGTTGTTAGCTTCTGTAGTTATTGTTTCAGGAGCATTCGCTTTCATAACTCGACGCAGAAGTCATTATTTTTGCAAAATTCAATAAAGTATATAGGTACCTACTGCTTACGAGTACAGAGACGTAATACGCGCGCTTTTTTTTTTTGTTAGCGCGTGTCCCCACGCCCGTGCATCCAACACGTACCAGCCAGTTATTCACACAATTTGCGTTCGATTTCTATGTATGATATACGTTCCAAATTCAAATCACTTTGCCGCCCGCTAAAAAGTTTTTAATTGAAAAGAGCTATTTTGCTCCCGCTAAAAGAGGAACATAGGGACACTTTTCGAATAGAAGGGATGAAAAATTATTTGCCGAAATATGCGTTCAACCTCGAAATATTCTCAATAACCTCGTTTTATGAATATATATATTCGTTTGGTTTGACTCTCAATAATTGGTAAATGTACTTATAAGTCAGTTGTTTACGATGTCTTTGGTTCCTTTTTGGTTTGTTTTTTATTTATAGTCTTAATTACTCTTAAGATTCCGGCCAGTAACCGACTTGTATCTTCCTGGGTAATAAAAGTGATGTATTTATTACAAGGATTTGAAAGAACGTCAGTCAGCGTGTAGATAGTACATAGTAGATGTTACAAAGTAATATTTTCTTGTCATTGGTTTCCTGCTCATGGCTAGTAAAAGAGAGAAAGGAAAAAAAAAATTATCTCTTGTATATATAAATTCTTCTCTGAATCCTAGGGTATCAATTCTTCTATGTAAGACCCGGAAAGATCTTTACTATCGGGCAATAAAGTATTACCTGGTCATAGGCCAAAGGGAGCGCAAAGAGGACTATTACCGCCGATGTTTCAGGATAGCTTCGTTGCATATTACTCATGGTTGTTTGCAACAGAATACTTTAAAATCAAAACTTGCCGCCATACCATGAGTTATTTTGCGGTATACGATAGCTTTAAAATCTAAGGCTGTTAAGCTCAGTTTATGACGTATCCGTCCTTCGGCACTGAGGTTAAGGCGTCATTACCATCAGATATTAGCCGTAAAGCTAACACTGGCAATTTTTACTTGGGATGTCACCTCATATTAAAATAGTGGAAGTACATTCTAATATTAAAATAGCAGTCTATACTACAGACATATGTCTGTACTATAGACTGCTATTTTAACACTAGAAGCGCGGGCGTTCCAAATTTTACTCATTTCGATTTTCTTTCTGCTCTGACTAATATTTTATTGTGCGTATAATCGTAACTTTTTATGACGTTACATGAAATATGATGATTATTATTTATGCGAGACCTCAAGCATGTAAATGCAAAAGAAATGTTTTTTATCCCAATTTTACCTCTAAGCGCGACTGTGCCAATTTTGACCCAGTCATGGATATCAGAGTTTGACTTTATATTTCTTCTAATTTAATAAAAAATGTCGTTGATTGGTCAATGTAGGTACTTATGCGCTATAATATATACGCGACGAAGCGATGCGTGGGTGTAGGAATGGAGGGGTGCCATTGCACCCTAAAAATAATTATGCAGGGTATGGCCATTTAGATATGGCCTAAAGAAAGGCAAACATATCACTTGTAAGCAACTTTTTCACGTCTATCCTTGCTGAAAATCTAAAATTAAACGGTACAAGTATTGTTGGTACAATAAATAAAGTTCGTTGTGCCCAACGCAGCAGGTATTGCCATAGCTGCTTGCGAAACCCAAGCAAAATATGAGTACAGTAGTTTGAATAGTACAGTGGTACTAAAAGACAATATCACTTTGACAGCATATGAAGGAAAGCCCAATAAAAATGATATCTTTAGCACTATGCACCCAGGTATTCAAATAGAAACTGGTACATACTTACTAGGAAAAACCTGACGAACTATAATTTTACAATTGTTGGGGTACACATAGCTACAAAGTATGGGGTAGGTGTTGTGAATCAATTGGCTCATAAATACTCTGTCAAAGCCCCCCGCCTAGCTGAGCTAGGCGTTCGCCACTTCACACTTTTATAATATGAGATATTGTATTGTATTGTGACCTAAATGAATAAAGAATCAGCAGTCGGGATTTTATCTTACAGTTAGGAGAAGAACTAGCTGAGCCATATGCAAATTGCATGAAAAGGTCTAATACTCATATCAATATGGGTCATTTTCAACACACTTGATTTTTGCCTAATTCCAGTGGCGAATTTTCATATTGACTTTTTATAACTTTTTAAGTGCTAGATAAATAGTATGAGACGTGTAATAATAAGTAGTATAGTAGAGATCACAAAATAATTAATACTTTTTGAGATATAGCCATTTGAAAATATCAAGAGCCACCGAAATTGATATTGTCCCACCGGAATTGTAACCAAGCCACCGAAATTGTTTTATGCCACCGGTATTAGAAATGACAACGACAAATTCATAATTGATTATTTTATAACCAATATTTATACCTAATCATAACATAAATACTCAAAATAGGTTAAAAACGGACATAACAATAAAATCAAACAATACAAATACAATAAAATCACAATTTTTTTTTTATAGCGAGTTTTAGGTGATTTAGACAACAAATCTTGAGTTAAAAACACAACAAAACTTTGCCAGTTCTTAACTTTGTTAATAAACCAAAAATACTACTATCTACAAATCAGTATCAACCTTATAAGGTAGTTTTTTTGTAAAATTTTACAGTCCGTCTTCATTTTTATCACATATCTACTTATTTTAATTCAAACAGGTACCCCACAAAGTTATATTTATACCCAGAGACTTGACGTTATTATATTTTTTTTATAAACAATTGCGTATTAATATTAATTAACAAATTCTTTGAAATAAACGTGTTTACTTTTTATTAATTATAAAATTTTCCATTCGTAATCTAAGAGTGACATATTTTTTATGGTGGTAGCAAAACTATGTTGTTTTAAACAACACCATGACACACATTAAAACATTGTAAATATATAAAAAAATATCCTACTGATCACTTTCCTTATAAACAAGTCATAACTTTATAATCAGTCTTCATTCTCATCATATGATTTCTTCTAAATCAAATAGGTAACTTAAAAATTATGCACAAACTTAATATTATTAATCAACAAATTTCTTTCTTAATTCAATATTTGTCTTAATTATGAAGTTTTCCAAATCGCGATAAAAAAATAACGTATTTTTTATGGTGTTAATAAAAAAAATATTTTAAACAACACCATAACACACACGTTAAACTATATTCTAAATATGTACAAACATAATCACTATTAGCCTTACAAAGAAGTTATAATTATACAATCAGTCTTCATTCTTATAAATTAAATATTTCTTCTATATTTAAATCAAACAGGTACTTTGAAATGGTATACTTATACTCTTAGTATTTATTATACCCACAGATTTTACATGATTCTATTTTTTATAAACAATAATATATTTTATAAGTAAATCACCAAAAGCTTTAAAAAAAGTTAACCCTTTTGTTTATAAAAAAATACAATTCGTAAGTAAAAAATGACATAATTTGTAACAAAAATAATATGCTTTAAATAACATGTCTAGAAGCTAAAAAATATTAAGACTTTCGTCAGAATCACTATCCACATAAAAATCTTCAGTCTTTTTATTGTAAATCGACTTCTTTTTCAAGGCATCAACATTTCGTTCATATTGGTAAATGACGTCGCTGTTTAAACCGTCGAAAAATGAAACGGACGGTGTATTGTTTCCCCAATTTACATCTATTATTACGTCTTCGTCATCAGTAATTGGTGTTTGGCTTTCTACATGAGTTCTTGAAGTTGAGGGTACTGGTTTCTGGTTATTTTGTTTCAAAAAGTGCTTATTACAAGCCTTAAACCGCCTTATTTCTAATATTTGAGGTTTTTTTGCATTCAATTGGGGGCTTTTTTGCAAAGCCTGACAATAGTCTCTTGAAGGCTCTCCTTGTGTATTAGCAAAAGTCTGGTTTTGGTATTTCCCTAATTCGTAAAAACCCAGATGAAGACCATGCGGACATTCAATGACATCATCGAGGCATTCTGGTGTAATACATGAGAGAGACCGTAGCGCTAATCGATTTTTTGATTTTTTGGTCCATAACACTTGATGTACTTTAAAAGTACCACTAAAAGCTTGTAAGTCGGTAGGGATAAGCCAATCTTTTTCCACAATTTCATAGTCTTCTACAACGTGAATGCGTACCCCTTTAACATATTTTTTTAGACATGTAACCAAAGATTCTAGATCTGTGATATCGTCGCCATAAGCGACTCTATCATCTGCTGTGCGTTTTAAGATCCCCCCAATCCCATCTGGCGCACCCTTACCGTGTCCACACTCACAATAATGCCACATTACGCGTGTTAGGTCTGAGCAGTAAGAGACTAGCTGACTCATTACGTAAAATATTTTTTTATTTCGGTATTGCCCTGTGGGCGAATCTGACACAATAGTGAGTTTGTTCATATGGGGAGCTAGGTTTTCAATTTCTCGAAGAATTGGCACTAAATGGGCCCAAACTGCCGCAGCATCATGTCGTAAACATTGACTTACAGTGCACACAGCTTGACTATTTAAGGTTCCATTTTCAGACTTATAGTAAATCATAGATGTGTGCAACGTTAGTTGACTTCTATTTGCTCCAAAATGGACAGATTGTATTTCAGCGTGATACTTACTATTATAATTTTCACTAAAATCTATGTGTATAATAAATTCTTTCATACGCAGGTTCTGTTTCAAAACGGTCAAAGTGTCATACTGATTTTTAATGTAGCCACAGTGTTTCAAGAACGGAATAACCTCACTTTCAGTTTTTTCTATAAGTGTTTTAGGCGCGACTAGATGTTTGACTTTTTTAATAATATTAGTTTTTCTTTCCACATCATCTTTAATGTAGGTTTTTGTATCCTTTTCCCAGGCCCAATATACTACACAATTGTCATTATTAAATTCTAAATAATTCAAACTTTTAGTTTTGCATCCTTGACATTGTCTTAATAAACATTTAACGCTTACTTGATTACAACATAAGGCCCGCACAAGATCAGTTGTAGTATTTTCATTAATCAACTTATTTTTCTTTAATGCATTCACAAGTAATTCCATATTATAATGAATTTTGCAAGCACACGTATTTCGTGACCTGACGTCAGGCTTGATAACCCAAAATGGTCTTAATCTCGAAAATGTAACATAGCTTATCGGTTTGTTTCCTGTATTTAAATACTTCTTATGTAAATTTTTAATTGAGTCTGTCAAATATCGTTTTTGCATTTTTAACCCATTTTTAGTTATACAATCCCTTTTTCCCGGACATTGCCTACTATTGTCATCATCTTCGTAAAATTCTTTTACTAAATTTCGCAATCGTTTATCAATAGCCTTAGAGACAGCTACAGGCATTGGACTTTTTTTCTTATTTGAAGGGAATATCGTTTTTGTTTCTGGCTTATTGATGTAACGCTGCAGTTGTTTTCTATAACGTTCTTTATCCTTATTCAATTGAATAATTTTTTTACGTAATGCCAACAATTCTTTTGCTTTCTGCATTTGATACCTTTTAAATTTCATTCGTAAAGACACATCTGACTTAACTGAGATATCAGATCCTGGACTATTGGGATACTCAGAAGAAGGCGACGGAATACTGCTAACACAAGGAGATGACAATAGAGAACAAGGGTCTCTGCTAGGACTGCTGGTAAGGCGAGAACGTAAACAATGGGCGTCAGCGTTAACTTCTGGTTCTGGCTGAATAATCTCTGCAGGAGGAGGTAAAGAATTGTGAGGGCGTGGAGTTTCACTTGAAGGATCTTCTTCGGGTATTCTAGCTAACCTTGCTTTTTTTCGATCATAAAATCTCTTAAAATTAATGCGATTTCGTTTTTGACGATTTCTACGTGTCCTGGGTGTCATTTCCGCCAAAGGAATAATTTTGCCTTCTTCCTTTAATCGAATATATCTTTGACGATCCTTTTCTTTTAATTCTGCGTAAAGCATTGGGTCGCTCTTTATTCTTTTTTTCCTCTCACGCTCAGCTAGTCGCTTTTTTTCGAGGCGTTCAGCTCTAGATTGCTTTTTTCGTTGTGGTGCCATACTAAAAGAATAAATTATTTTGGGTATAATTTCAGCACTCACCAAGATAACCACGCCTAACTATCAAAACTACTATAAAAAAATAATTCATCAACACTCTTTAAATTAATTGGCTTATGTTTTTGAATTAATAGACACGAACTCTAAAATATAATGAATTAAGTTCCGAAGTAAATAAACTCAAATCAGAATAATTGTAATTTTATAAAATATGCTTTTTGATACTAAAAAAAAAGGATACTTTTAACTCAAATGAAAGTTATAAAAATAAAATGTTGGTAACATAATAGGCATGTATTTTAGCATTTATATAAAATATTTGGTTTAAATTAACTTCACTCTGTCTAATTATTCTAAGAATAAAAAACTGTTAAATTTCGTATAGGTATTCCGTTTTGGTAGGTGGTCACTAGACATTCATTGGTAGGTAGTAAAATAGGTACATATTAGTACCTAGTTTCTAGTGATAATTTGATATCATTCAATGCAATATGGTAATGTTAAATAGTTGATATTAGTAAAACTAAGGAATCACTCTAATTCCGGTGGCACTGTTCAATAACGGTGGCGCTTTGTTTCGCCACCGGAGCCACGGGAATTGCACCACCGGGGTTAGAATCAGTAACAAAATTGAAAATATCACGAACACAATTATTCTGATCCTAGATTTTAATTTACAGATGCCACTATATACCTTAACTTCAATCATCTACGAAATGTATTTTTAATCGGTCTTTTAGTTTCACTATTATACATGCCATCGAAATTGATTGAATTTGTATTCCTGCGCCACCACAGCACGTACTTACATGTTTGGCGGGAAAACAGCACAGCCTGTCGCACGTCCTACCGTTACGTTTGCGAGAACACCACTGAGCGGGGCAGAGCAGGATAGCTTCATATCTCCCGAAACAAAACGTGACGAGTAAAGGAGTGAACAAATCGCGCCACCGTTATTGCATTTTCGGGCGGGACAATTTGTAAAGTTGTTTAAAATACTATAATATTTACTTAATCTTCTTCTAAAATTCTTAACAATAGTATCATTTTATATATTTTCAAAATATTTGTTTTTTTAGTGAGTTTAATGTACCATAAACTCATAATAAAATAATTCATGCAGACAAGTAGAATTCGGACAGTCCAGCGTAATTAGATTTTGGGTCTTTGACATTTATTTTAACACAAACATAAATAGCTAAGTATTCGAAGGCTTTAAAATATTGTAGATTACAGTTTCAACTGTATAGAAAAAAATATACGGTACAGCTTGATGAAGTTTACCCATCGATTTTCTGCTCCGCCGCCTAAAAAACGTACGTGGGAAATTCACCCATATACCAAATGAAAATGAAAAACCTGGATGTGAAGAAAAACATACTCGTTGGCTAGTCTCTTTGTGACGGTAACAAGTCTCGTGTTAAATGCCAAGTTTGTAACATAACAGTTTGCAGGAAGTGCACATCTAATGAGTGTTCCAATTGCTCATTTTGCGAGTCCGAACTCTGATCTCACTTGTGATTTCTATTTTATTCAAGCCAAAATACATCAAAAATATGTGTAATACGTAATAAATTCATTTGTATCTTAATTACAAGTTTTATTTGTATACATGACTTTACTTTACTGTACCGAAAATAAAATAGACAAAATTGACCCATCCGCGCTTCTAGGGATGTCAGGATGTTCCGCGCTTCTAGTGTTAACATTACATCGTACATTCTAATGTACGATGTAAGTAGAACGATAAGGTCTTCAGAAATCCAAATTCTTTAAATTATTAGATTAGACTAACTAAACACTTCTTGTATGAAAAGTATAGTTATTCCAAGCAACCAAACGCATAAACGTGTGACTTTCTTAAAAGTACTTGGTAAAGTATTTGGGATACCAAAGTAATCCGCTTTGTTTAGGAATTTGCTAAAGCCGATCTTCGTTAAAAGTTTCGTGTTGGGGTGTGTAAAAGTACTTCGCAGGGTTAAGGTTAAATCGATAATGTATTTATTTATTTAATTTATTCGTTAGAATGAGTTTATCTGAACATCGCTGTTGGTAAAAACTATGCTGGTGTAGGTACATAAGTCTTGGTAGCCCCTTACGCCGCCTTAAAAAATCCTGCATAATAATATAAAAGTGTTCACGTTACACAGGTATTTACAAAATTATTGCGTTGCTGAGTGACGGATAGACAACATACAGCCAAAACAATTGTGCGAAAAATTTGTCATGTATGTTCCTTTAGGATGGTAAAGGTGCATTAAAAAGGGATTACCTGAAACTCCCACATGATCGGGCAGAAATGGTTAAATAAAAAAAATGTCTGCCTTCGTGGTCCAGTGGATAGCCAGATATAAAGTACTCTGTGGTGGATAGCGTATGCGACTGCTGATCGGAGGTCCCGGGTTCGATTCCCGGGTCGGGCAAAAGTGTTACTGGGATTTTCCGAATACTCAGTAGCAGCCCGGAGTCTGCTGATGTGCCCGGTAACGGCAATAGGCTCGCCCCCTATTACGTGGTGCCTAAAAATTCATGGCGAAATGTGGGTGTAATATTACACCTCTGCCTACCCTTTCGGGGATACAAGGCGTGAGACTAAAAATAAAAAATGTGAAAGTAGTAGGAACAGACCCTTAGTCGTAATTCTAGCTTCAAGGCCTAGCTGTGTTATCTTACTATAATTATATCCGAGAAGACACATCAAAGCATCTAATCTTGTAGATTATGTAACGTCTTAGTAAACATAGATGATAGCTAAACTAGCGATAGCGAAATCGTCCAACCATTGCAGAAGATCATTAAAGGTTAGTATTGTACTGTTCATGTCGTATTATGATAGTTCCTCAACTTAGTTCCGGCACATTGATGAGCCTAAACGAGCTTCTACAATGTACACGTTAGGCGGTGGTGTATATATATTATATATATCGTACGGGACGTCAATTGACTACGAAACGGAAGTGTGAAGATGGCGCGCTTCGACAGAGTCTAGTGTGACGTTCGCTACAGTTGAAGAGGGGGGTGACGGTTGATGTTCAACGGAGCGACACAACAACAATCACTTCTCTTGGAGACTCCGGGCGGGCAACAAGTACCTAGAAACTGTCACTCGTTTCGTGTTCAGTAATCAAAAATAGTTATAGTCAGTTTTGTTAAATAAATAAAATTAAATGTGATGTGAAGTGTTGATACCGGCCAAAAGTCAAGCAACCCGCTGACATCAGAAGTGGGACAATGGACCAGCGCGTCCACAAGGCGCGAGCGAAGGCGACTGCTAACGCTGCTATGTTGGTGAATCGACTGAGCTTGCAACTGCAACCGTGGTGAGCGTATTTTGTCGAATTTTTTTTATTATTGGTACTGCCAATTTTGTTTAGTGGCGGTAGTAGTAAAACATTACGCGTTTAACCTTGGAAATGTCATACTCGTTGTTGGTGATATCGCCATCACATCGTACCGAGTGTTGTAGGTTCGATTCCTACACGAGACTCTGAGTTGTGGAACCGTTTGACTTTTACGGTGTCGTGGTAGTAACGATTTAATTGCGAGTTTTGCCGTATTTTAAGTTAGCGTATGGTTGTCTGACTACCACAGTGACCTAGCTATAGCGTAGATAGCGAACGGAGGTTTAGAGTTTGATACGCCAGTTAAAAAGAAAGCGATTATTTTTATTTCTTCATGCGAGGGTGGCTCGCACTCACGAACCTTGTGATCATATTATGCTTGCAAATAGATTAATCTTGTCTCGGTCTTACTTTATGGACTGTAATAGTAACGAGAGTGAACATACAGGGCGACTTGCATTATTCCAAGCAAGTGCGTTTGAGTGAAACGTGCTAGTTATTGTTCTAGTGTAGCTGTAATATTGGTTTTAGAACCAACACCCAGCTTTGGTTGGTTTTCTGCTAAATTTAGAACAATAACTCCGGTCTTCGCAGGGCAGCGGCGCTAAAGTTGGTAAACTAATCGAATCATACAAACTAAGTTCATAGTGTAAGACTGTGCGGAGCTATTGCTTCTGACTGTGCTGATTTTGTGTACAACAGCTTGTAGCTTTTATTTCTTAAATAGACGTGTGAACTGCAGTGCTGTCTAGACGAATGCGGTTGGTTGGTTAGTGTAACCTGACCATAGTCAAAAGATATTACTAGCGCTATTATTTTATCGACTCGTGGTGTTGATAATACGTAACGGTTTTCGTTTAAACGTGATCAGAGCCTAAGTAAAAAGTGACACTGTTACTCGTTGTAATTCTGAGTTGTACAGACGATCTCGGTGTTGCAATTACACCTGCTTTTTTTGTGAGCATATATTTTTAAAATTGCACATTAAAATGTTTCTTACTCATGATTATTAGATGGCACCACTAGTAAAATTAAATTCAATTTTAAGATTTTACGTGTGAAAATTACCTATTGTGTTTTTTTAAATTCATGTGATACGCTGGGAATTTTTATCAGGTGCCCCAAGTTCTCTGCCCAATTCCAAGTTATGCTTAGGACGTTTAAGAGTGATAGTGTTTCTAGTCAAAGCTGTTAAACTCGATTATCAGACGTAGAAGAAAATGATTGAGTTATCATCGTAGTGCGTTATGATAATCAGTTTCAGAGATTTTAATTTTCATTGTAGGTAGAACTAGGTTAGTGATCGTTAGTGATGATTGTATGCTTAACCTTATTCTCATTAAATGGGTACTTTGTTAGTCGTTGTTGTGATAATTTTGTGGTACCCACGTTACCGTCAGTGTAGATTTGCATAAACTGGATAAGCCGTTTGTGCGGCTGCATGTTTAGCCATTCGTTGCCGTTAGTTGGACCGGTAAAGTGCCTTTCTGGTTAGCCTAGTTTACCCTTGAGCTTTTGTGTTAGTCATAGTCTCCGTTGGTGCGCAAACAAGACAGCCTTTAGTGCATTTGTCATAGTATCACAAACGTTGTCCATCGTCTTGAACGCGAAAGGTCCGTTGCTGTATCGCTAATGAGGATTAGGATAAGCTTCGTATTTAGACTATCCATGACAAAATTATAACGCTATAAAGACTGGTTGGATACTTGGTAGTAAACTTAACATCTAGAGTATCAGCCTAGTAAGATTTTCTTATAGTTTGCTATGTGATAAGGAAAATCCAAGCAACATGTTCAACAAACCTACTTTAAGATTACTTTGTTAAACGCTCGAAATGATTATCCGGGTGGTGTTGTGTAACCGGATGGAGGTTGCATAGCGTGATGTTGAAGACCCGATGGATGTCAGAGTATGAGCAATGCAATATTTTAATGAGTTTCCTATTATTTTAACGAGTATGCGTGTTGTTCAACATGTCAGCTTCGAGAGAAAGAGTTAGTTGTGATTTACATTAAAACCTGTAATGATTTTGATCCGAGTAGCTTTATTCCCCACCGACTTGGGTCAGGAATAGCCGAACGACTAGAATGAGTGTTGTGCGATAATTTTCTTTTATTCCTAGAGCCAAGTAAATTAAAGTGTGGTCGTTGATCGCAATCACAGAAAAGTCAAATGAGAGCTACTTGAGTAGCAGAGTTCTCAAGTAGCTCTCGTTTGATTTTTGATCGCTAAAATCATCTACCTCTGGTTTCTGTGTCGTATGACAAGAGCGTGTTGCGAGAATCTGAAAGTACTCATGGAATGTCGATTGGTTATTTCAGAACTGTAGTCATTGCCTATATGTAGCCAAAGGAAATCAGTTTGTCTGAAAGTAGCTTATTGGTTCTCGCCATGTTTGCATTTCCTTTTAGTTTTTGTCAGTGTTCAAATCCAGTTTTGACATAGCTCATTAAGAGTATAGACGGGAGTTACGTTCTGTGCAGTGGTGAAGTTGTAAATGAGTTTGATAATCGCTTAAAATTTACGAAGTGCGGACGTTGAATTAGTCTGAAAGAACGGATACTCTATTTAGTGGGTATATAATGAGACGAATCTTTGAAATACTAATGGTAGATTTATTTCCTTTTTGGTGATCCTGGTGGCTAGCGCGGCCTGATGGCTGGCTCGGCCTGGTAGCTGGCGCGGCCTGGTGGCCGGCGCAGCATGGTGGCCGGCGTGGCTGGCGCAGCCTGGAGGCCGGCGCGGCATGGTGGCTGGCGCGGCATGGTGGCTGGCGCGGCCTGGAGGCCGGCGCAGCCTGGACGCCGGCGCGGCCTGGTGGTAGGCGCGGCCTGGTGGCCGGCGCGGCCTGGTGGCGAATGTGGCGTGGTGGCCAGCATAGCCTGTGTAACGCGCGGCCCGTGTGTGGCACGCGGCCCGTGTGTGGCGCGCGGTCCGTGTGTAGCACGGGGCCTGTGTGAGGCCTGTATGTGGCTTTGAGGAGCCTGGTAACTGGTATAGCTAAAGCATATCTGGCAGACACTGGCAATGAAATTGAAGGTAGTTTATTAAAGGAATTTGGTTAGAAGATGTAGAGTCCAAAGAACTTTGCTTTAATGTTTTGGTAAACTTGGTTTGAAATATCTTAAAGTATATAGGGCCATTTGATGTCACAAAAGTTCTTTACGATAATCGTTATAATAGCCTTAATTCTAAGCGTAACTGTAAGCACGCACTCGACAGGTTGCGAAAAATGCTTGAAGGTCAAAGTACAACTGACGAAACTGAGGTAGAACAAAGTAGTTCTGATATTGAAGAAAGTGTTTAAGTTTACATAATGATCGGATCGGACCGTACCAGAGGCTGACGTGTAGCCGTAGCTCGGTAGAAATCGGCGTCTACTAACTTAGTAGTCCGTGAGTAGGCGGTATTGCAGTCAGCTCTGGCGGAGGTCGGGTTTCAGTGGAAACCATAGAGTCCTGGAGAGACTCGGCGTTCCCATGTGGGGTTCGCAGAAAGTAGAGTAACTGGAGGTTACTGGGCTATGCATAGCCGTGGTCACATGTAGAGCTTAAACGTTATGGTTGACTTCATTTGAAAAAAAATATCTTGAGAGATACCGCGATAGTGAAATGTCAGTTTAACTTTGAGTTTCCTGATTATTGATTTTGATACTGAGACTTTGTGCCAGAGGATCAGAGCATAACTGACGATCTTGAAGAGAGAACTAGAAATTGTGAGCCTTAATACTGACGAGATAGTAGAAAACTGGGCTTACATGTTGATTGGTTGTGTGATTAAATGTCAGAGGTCGATTTGTAGCCGTAAATCAGTACAAATCGGATTCAATACAACTGTGAAGGCAGTTGTCCGTGAGTACACGGTAGACGGACGACTCTGATGTTTGATTGGTTGTGTGATTCAATGTCAGAGGTTGATTTGTAGCCGCAAATCGGTACAGATCGGATTCAATACAACTGTGAAGGCAGTTGTCCGTGAGTACGCGGTAGGCAGACAACTCTGGTGTTGGGATTTCGTGGAAACCATTAAGTCAAGGAGGGACTTGGCGATCCTTGTGAGGATGCGCAGATAAATGGGTTTCGTAGGAAACCATAAAGTCCAGGAGGGACTTGGCGATCCTTGAGAGGATGCGCAGATAAATGGGTGGCAACTGAGTGACTGGTTTAAGTCCTGGTTTAGTAACTGGAGGTTACTGAATGGTGGCAACCGAGTGGCTGGTTGAGTGCCTGGTTTAGTAACTGGAGGTTACTGAATGGTTATGAATCACATGTAGAGCTTTAGTAATTTGATTTGATTATAACGTGAGTCTATGGTAATTGACTGTATTGTCAGTGATGCTCTGAATCCAGCTCCTATAATAGTTAGGAATGTAGGAGAGGTAATTTTGTAAAAAAAAAAATATTGGAATCCTAATACTGTTTTGATTCAACCCTTACCTGGGTTAAGTCAGGAGTGACCAAGCAATGTGATACTGTGCGTGTAAAATTTTGTTACAGATTAACACACAGGGACGTGTGTCTTGTAGGATGGCCGTATTGGAATGGTCATGAGTACGGGACGTCAACTGACTACGAAACGGAAGTGTGAAGATGGCGCGCTTTGACAGAGTCTAGTGTGACATTCGCTACAGTTGAAGAGGAGGGTGACGGTTGACGTTCAACGGAGCAACACAACGATCACTTCTCTTGGAAACTCCGGGCGGACAACAAGTACCTAGAAACTGTCACTCGTTTCGTGTTCAGTAATCAAAAATAGTTATAGTCAGTTTTGTTAAATTTGATTTGGTGTGAACTTATAACAAACTGTGATGTAAAATGTTGATACCGGCCAAGAATCAAGCAACCCGCCGACATATAATTATAGTGGTTGAAAGGAAAGATATGTTCATTATATTGTTCGTTGTATTTTAGGTGTTGCATGCATGGTAGCTTGAAGTAAGTGCACCATGCGTGTACAGAATTTGTTACCTTTTTTTTGTAAAATACCACCACGGTGTATTGTAGTGGTATTCAGCGCATAGGTCGAATCTCTTCCTTGAATCGTAATCCGTCCACCAAACTCAATTTTAGCTGAACTGTGAATGGTAGAGGAGGAACCGCTAATTAGTTTCTTACAGAACACCAAAAAAGGTTAGTTAGTCGACAACCAATCCGATAATTACTAGAACAATGCTTAAGAAATTAGTTGCTGCCAACATTGAAAGAGCAGCAATGACAGGATGAAAGTCCATTACTGTGTGAAAACCAATACAATCTAATATCAACGTACCCACACAGAAGGGTACTGATGTTTGCTTTACATGAATAATTTTGTAGTACTCTTACATTACACGTCTATAGTTGTCTCACTGGCGCATTTATTCAAAAGTGGCAAACTTCGACTAAACAAAAAGAACAACACTTGTGATACATATTTTTAATACTAAGATACCTAATAAAATGTTCTCATTACTATCAAATATTACAAGGATTCGTTTCTCATTTTGCAGTCCAATATAAAAGTTATTATAATTTGCATATTCACACCAATACAACTTTTTCTAGTAGTTTAATTGCTGTACGCCTGCTAATGGAGCCAGCGGTTTTAATTAAGTTGGAATATTGACGTCAAATTAATGTGGGCTATAAACTTTATGGAAATCAGGCATTTTAGGTCACACGTCATTAGACTGTATAGAAACAGTCTCTTTACACGCCTACTTAAGATTCAAGTTGGAATAGGTTGACGTGTTTTGATATCATAAGTATAATTCAACGCATCTACTTACTTACTCCAATGGCTCATCGACCCAAAATACGCCTTGGCCTCGAATATGATAGAACGGCTCTTCTTCCGATCTTTATCCACTTGTCGGCTATCACCAGCTTGAAGCGCCCTAAAATCCTGCTCTATAACGTCGTTCCATTTCAACGCTTGATAGCCACTTTTTGGTCATTGCAGAGGTATTACTAGCCTTCGAGTATGGTTTGATTTCTTTTATTAGTTTGTAATGCAATAAGTCTTTCTTAAACATGCGTTTGGGTAGATATAACGAGGTTTCCGTTCCTTCCAAACATTTGTTTCGTGTATTTTCCTTACTGCTCAGCCACGGCCTACAGCGGCGACAACAGCGGCGCGCATTTTCGATGTACATGGCGCGTTTACTGTGACGCGACATCGGTCGCGGCGCGCGGCCGCGATGGAGTAAAGCGCGCCCTTAGACTTTAATATATATTAGCGCGTCATGTACAATCAAGCAAGTCGGCGTGGGACCAGTTTGAAAAAAAATATCCCTTGGCTCGCTCAAAGAGACGAAGCACACTAGAAACTGGTTTTGTATACGAGTGTCAATGTATGTGTAAAGTAGCACTGGAAGCGAAGATGTCTTGCTGAGTGATTCTCGCCCTAATGGTGGTCTAGCGGGGAGTTGTTCGACTGTACATCGAAATCTCTTGTCGCTGGCGCCGCCGCTGTAGGCCGTGGCCGGGCCGTTAGGCGCTTTTTATACGATACCAACCACAATATTTATAATTCTAGAATTATATCTGTATAACAACTCGAAATCAAATAAACTAACCCGTGTCTGGATTGTTAAACAAAATTTTTAGCAAAACTAATTTTAGTCCATTGAAAAGTTACATTTGGGGCTGCATTTATCAGAGGACGCAATTTTATTTTACAGATGTGTAGAGAGGGCTTGTGTAAAGCTTGATCCAAATTTATGGGTTCGTACCTCTTGTCCCTAAGCCGCCATCTTGGAAAGAGTGCGCATTCAGATGGTTTTTCTTGATTATCTGGTAAACTATAAGCCGCACAAGGAATATGTGAAAGAGCTTTTGTAGCAAAATAAATTTTCTACAACTTTGGTTTTGAAACTTTTGTCGTAAAGCCAAACATAAAAAGTTCTATCTTCATTATTGTTGTATTTTGGCAATTTTTTGCTTTTCCGCTATAACTGTGTGATGAGCCAGGCTTTGGCACAGGGTCTGAATAAGCGCCAGTATACAATTTTTGATGAATAAATTCAGAGGAAAGTCGTTTTTTCTGTGAATGTTGATATCTCTAATAATTTACCTGCAGGAGTCCTCAGAATATTTAGGCATTGCAGAACACATTGCAGTATCCTCTGGCTGGGCAGACTATCAACTTCAAATATCCAGTTATAGGTACTGTAGAGTCTAAAGTTACAAGACTTGGTCTTGTTTGGAAAAAGAATAGACAAATTAAATGTATTATTTATTGCTGACGACGGAAATTTATAACTAGTGATCGGATAATCGGTTGCATATTTACCTAAAGTTGAGGTGTTGGCTATTATGGAATGCACTTTTGAATCGATAAATCCCGGGATTACGGAATCGAAAGTTTTCGTTTTTTTATTATAGAATCAAATCAGGTGTAGGTAAATTTACTTATATTAACTTTTGTACCAAAAAACAGCTCTAAAAATAATTAAATCCTCTTAATTTGCTTCAATTTTCAAAACATTATCTCAAACGAATAATTAATAAGAATTACATAGAAAATCCATTCAATCTCATAATAATTATTAACTTAGATACAATAGCACCCACTGCCTACCATTCCTCTTACACTCAACATACTCATAAATTGATGGGGAGCTTAAAATTAACTTCAAGTAAATACACATTAATAATCATGTAATCCCTGAGATCAGTTTCTTTTTAAATAAAAACCACTGGAATATCCTAGCCAAAAATGAACTTTAGGTGAATATGCATCCGATTATCCGATCACTGATTATAACACATTGAAAAGAAAAGATATTGCAAATTTCATTCGATTTTCGATTGTAACTTTGTTATTTTTTATTTTACAGCTAAATGCTATGGAGTATGGTTGTAGAGAATTTAATTTGCAACAAAACATGTGTTTTTTTCTGTACGGCCAATAATTTGCCAGATAAACTAGAAAACCCATTTGAACCACTCTTTTCAAGATGGTGGCCGCAGCACGAGAGCTGTGACCCCACAAACTTGAATTAAATATTATACTAACCCCCTCTAGACATCTATAAAATAAAATTGCGTCCTCTGACAAATACACGCTAAGCCCAAAAAAACCATGGACTGTTTTGCGAATTTTAGAATTTTGAATTTTTCGAATCAGCGCAATCTTAATCGGGACTTGCAAAAGAAACTGAGAAGTCTGTCAAATGTTTTATTTTAATAATATAACTAGCATACTTACAAATAACTTTGGCAACAACATGTTAAATTAATAAAATCAGTAAAATAATACAATGAAATGAAATGAAATTTATTTGCACTAAGATGATATTAATCTCAACCTTGAATCTTTCAAAATCTTTAAAGACTTTTGCACTTTATTTTATTCCACTCTTCTTCTTAGTCACCAAAGCAATGAACAATTTTGTGCTGATTGAGCTCTCATTATGCATCGCCAGTCCAGTATTAACTCAATTTTAACTGCTCATTCACCAACTGTCATTGCTTGGAGGTGGTACCGGTGTGCTAAAACATAATTACACATATTAAAAACACATAATTATATAATTATCATGCTAGTATGGTTCTATAATGCATTGATTTTATTCTGACTCTTAATTGATTTTCTATTTTGGCTTAGGCAGTCATAGCTGCATGTTATCTTTTTGTGCTTGCGGTGAAAACCTTATTGCCAGATGTCTTCAAGATATTTTGCTAGTGTGCACTGTTTACCCGACACCTACAGAGGCCTATGATATTGACGGCCTAGCCGCCTTAATCTCCCGTTCATTTTTTTTATTTAAGTTAGTTATAAGCTACGTAATCTTCTACTATACCTAGCAAAGGAGCCATCTACATTTTAACTATTACTACAAAATAATATTTTAACTAGGAATATTTATAATTTACGTACAGTAACTCTGGTTTAAGCAGAATAAAATCTCTTTGGAGAGCATAGTATTCGTTTTTATTAAAACTTGTAAGAAATATCGCTGCATAGCATTATGTTTCATGATTAGATAAAGCGCTGAGTGTAATCGCTTTTGCTTTAAGTAAGTAATCTCACCTGGGTGTATTCCAATGACTACCATCGCACACAGCTGTTGTAGGAGTTTCTTGTTGGCTTAAATAACACAACTTATGCATTAATACAATATACACAATTGGCTTTCGTACTACAGATTTATATAATTAGCATTACATTTGCTTAAAGCACTTTAGTATGTTATCGGGCAATCGAAACAAGATAAATTTTGAGAAAGCCTTAAAAATATCAATCTAATCTAAACTGAAATAGAAAATATACAGTATAATTATTAGTATTAAGGTTTCATATCGCAAATCAAAAAATATATCACGTCTCGCTGGTCCTAGTATTGGTTTCAGTACGTTAGTTAGACGTATCGGAACTCACCCAGAACTCAAGTTGGCGAGTGTCAAAGCTTCGTGGGCTCTAATTTTCCGTCCGTAGGCGCGCCATAGTTTGACGCAGAGCGGTGTCAGAGCGGTGCACCAACATATGCCCAAGAAAAATCCACACACCCACCAGCCGTGCTACAAATATACATCCTTTTCATTATTTTGGCCGTAATTATCTTGTTAGCTTTTAGTATATCTAACATGATGATTATGCAAATATTCTGTAAACGAGATACGCGCATCGTCTGATGGTATGTGACTACCGCCGTCTATGGGCATCCAGTTGCTGCTGTTTTTTGGGATGGAAAAATAGGTGGCGGAGCGAGATGGAAAACGGGATGGGCCTCCGGCTCTTTCACACACCGAAAGAAACGCAACAGTATAGATACTGTAAATTTACGTTGAATTTTGACAGAGGGTAGTAATGGCCCTGTCGAGCCGGTCCTATCATGCTGAAATGAGCAAGGTTCTATTACCTAATTATAGTAATACTATTATTTAAGCATTTTGCATATATTATATCAGTTACCAAAGCGGATCAGATACATCAGAGTTCAAGTATCAATTAATTGTTTGTTTCAATGGATCTTGTAACGTTAAACCAAATTTGGATCAAATAGAGCATAATATTGATATTTACCATGCTACGTTAGTGGCAAATGTTCTTGCGTTACCAGCGCAATTTATACAAAGTGTCTAGTTGCAATATGAAATTGTCAGCTTTTTACAGTTGGTCTTCCTATTTTTAACAACTAGTCTTTAAAACAGGGGTAGGTTGGACAATATTGTATGAGATGGAGCATAAGGGTCAAAGTTTATAATCTAAAAATGCCACGAGTGAAGCTAGACTATATTATAAACTTACCAATGATGCAACATATTGAGAGCACAACAAAGATCTAGCAGCTGCGAACACTGTATAAAGCGGGCGGCAACGAGCAGCGTGCTTCGTCGTCGATATAAGGACGTGCGTCCTCCAGCCAGCCGCGTGGGAGATCAAACGAGATATGTACATCGACACTTTCTGCAAGGGGAGAAAAATAGTTTAAGGTCAGAGTTTGAAAGTGTCATTAAATGCAACAAAACCTTATATATAAAAAAACGTTTAACAAAATGATTTCACCGTAATACAGAAAGCGGATTATGTCATAAGTCGTCTCAATGTAGAGTATTAGATTCGCGATAACGCGACACAAATAGCGCGCGATACAAGTTGTTTATATTAGATTTTGTGACGATGAAAATTCTCGCAAAGTAATAAGTTTCGATCCCAAGACAGTAGATTCGAAAAGACGCAATATATTATATCGGTTTTAGTTATTGAAGATATCAAATAAAATCCTATCTCTTGATTTGGGACTTTGCCGTTTCTCCTATCCTTGTAATAACATAAAATTATGACGTCAAACTAACCTTTTGAGCAATTACCTCTCCTTGGTTATCAACATAAAATTGAGCAGTATGGATGTGGCTCAAAGAAATGTTGAGTTTTCTTCTAAATGGCAACAACTGAAGTTCCAGTTCTGTTAATTTGTATACCACGTCTGCTCTCAATTGTTCCAACGGCTTTATATTTGTCAGATATAATCTTTGTGTTCTTGTGGCTGCGAAATAAGTTGTTAATAAAAACGCTGCATCTTTTTGCTTTGCTTCTACAAAGTATTGTTATCAAATATCTTGTTGTTAATCTAGTCACTAACTGAGTCAGGAATTTTTGGCGTATCATGTAACGATTACAAACTCGTAAAACATAAAATACCTTACAACATTATGCTGATTTAGTGTCAGAAATGGGGAAAATTGTATACAGTTTAATGATTTTATGTTTTACTCGTAAATAAGCTATGTTCGTGACAGTTTTCAAATGAGTCCATCAATATTTTAAAATAGAATAATATTATAGATCTCGTCATTCACATTTTATCAAGTGACACAAAATAATATTGCAAAATACCGTCCTGTTTAAAGAATAATAGTTTTTAATCAGAAAAATCTCCTTAAGTAACATTTCTTGTAATTATCCTCAGTATTAAACCAAAGATCAGAAATTTCATAGCTAATGCTTATGACAACAAATGAAAGAAGAATATTAAAATTCAGTTTATATAATAGTCACAATATAATGAAATTTAAGAAATTGAGTTTGCCGATGTGATCCTTTAACTTATTACTTTGTCAAAAGGTTTACGTGAAATAAATATCGGTTCGTACAATTAATGAGGAAGCTCGTTGATAAGGTAAAAGTTTACTTTCCTATCGCCAACAAGCAAGACTAATTTAACAGAGAGATCCCTCAGCAAACTTAAAAGTTTCACTGGAGCTTACACAGCTTTCTCTCATTTTCTCAGACGTAATTAATGTTTTTACACAGTTGCGGTTTTCTTTTCAAATGTTTCTTCAGGTATTTTAGTAGTGTTCATAAAGCTAATGATCACTGTGTCAGCTATTATGTATTATCCACAGAACAGCGATTTTGATCGAGGGAAAATTGCTCGGTTTTACTGAAACTGGTAAGTAGACTTACTGGACATAGATATATTAATTAATTGCGATGCGATATGATTCATATGTGGGCTCAAAAAGCTTAAACTAGTACTTTAGTATTACTATTCCTCAGGTTTTTTGGACATGGACAGATAGGATTGTTTCAACTTTTTGTCGAACTGAGAAAATTGTTTGCTACCTTTCGACTGCAAATTTATGCAGTGTTAAATGTCACAGTCGCAGTTCTAAATATCATGGCTATTGAAATATGTTCAACTTGTTGCTGGATGTAATAAGTATTATATAAAATTTAAGGTCTTATTTTTTTATGAATGAATTAAAACCCTCGTAAACGTACATACTATTATAATGTTACAAAATTATGATCATAATATCATCATGATCAGAATCAAATAATTGTGTCTAATACCTAATGTTTCCAATCTGCCTGCAGTAGTCAAATCTGTAACTTGGGCAGCTATGTTTTCTAGCTGGTCCACAAGTGACGGCAAGTCTTTTCTAACCACAGGGACATTGTAATCCATTCTGGAATAAAAATCAAATGTAAAACATGTCTGACCAAATAAACAAATCCGAACAAATTTACGAAATAGTTTCGACATAGAAAAGCTTTCGGTGTTATTGAATGACAGCGGACATTACACTTTTTGGCACAGTAATTACTACCAATATTTTAAGCGACTTATCTGGAACAAAAGGTGTAATGGAGTAAATAATAATTTGTCGGCATGTCCGAGGATATTTTCTATTGTTTAATTATTTTCCTCAGTATTATTTATACTTCATACATTTTGTTCATCATAAGCTTTCAAAAACATGCATCACTATTTTCCTATTTTTTAAGTATCATTATTATTTATATAAAAATACACAAAATTCAAAATGTGTTTCTTACACACTTTTCAACAACAACTGTGTACGTACAACATATCTTCAACTTACCTGTATTTAGCTATATTCACATCAGAAATCACCAAAATTTCGTTAAGCAGTCTATTAAAATTGAATGTTATAGTTTTTAATCGTCCCACATCTATAGACGATGAAAACTTTCCAAAGTCTGCCTGTAGTTCCTCCCACTCAAAGTAAGAAGTTTCTTTATTGACATCTAGAATTCTGTCCAACTGGAATACTATGTAGGCTGGCCGGTCTTTTTCACAGTCCCTATGTGAATAAATAATTTTGGTTAAAATTATACTCAAGTACTAGTAACTTTAATGAACCGAACTTGCTTGGTGGACTTAAATTTGAGGGATTGTACAAAGGATAACTTACATACAGCAATCTTGTTCCAAACTAAACAGAACTTATACTATATTGTCGTTCTCGTCACAAAAAAGTTAGTCCTGGTTGAAAGTCGAACTCATGACCTGTGGCCTAGCAGTTAAGGTCAGACTAACAGTCCAGGCATTTTTAGCTACATAGTTTTACTTGTAATACATTAAGCTGATAGTTTAATGACAATTTTATTGGGTGAGTTATAGAAAGTGCCTTGCAAATCGGTGAGTTTAATTTGCATTAAAATTGTAATACAAAAACTAGGTCAAGCTAGACCTTTACTAATATATCTCTAACTAGATAATGTCTGCAGTGACGCTTGCAATTTTTCTCAAAATTATGCTTTTTCAAAATTATCCTTTTGTCACGATCCAAATTTGTAGTCCATAAAGAACATAATCTATACCAAATTTTAGCTTCTTGTGCCAAATAGTTTTGCCAAAGTAACGTAACAATTTTATGTACCTATACAGAAGATTAGATACTAACCTCAAGATATCTTTGACAGAAACGTCAATGGTAATATTTTCAAGTTCGCGGAACATGGCATCGAAAATACCTTCATTGTTAGGCAATAGTGGAGAAGGTTTATCCAATAACGCTGTTAGTGTATCAAACTGTGGCGAATCCCATAATGCATGGCATACGTAAACCTGAAATAAATATAAACTATAAGAAGTAAACACAACTAAATAATTATATTCCGAAAATTGTCATAAAACATAATACACATCAACGATCTATTGAAACCAGGCATCTTCGGATATGCAGATAACAGCACGGTTGTAGAGAGATATATGTACAGTGCTCGGGCCAGTGTAGCAGACATACAGTCACTCAGGGAAGGCATGATTGAGCGTTTGAACTTGACTTTGAAAGCGGTCTAATACCTCCAAAACTCAGGCGTGTCTATTCTCCACGAAACGGAGTCAATTTCATCTGACTCCGACTTTCCGAAATGTACCTGTGCAGATCACCGATCACTTGGAACTCCTTGGCGTCACGTTGACCTCTAATTTAAATTTTGGTCCTTATATAGAGTCAAAAGCCGAACTGGCTGGCAAGAAGTTAGGTATACTGAACAAGGTGAGACGGTACTTTACGCCAGATCAGTTGCTTAATCTTTACAAAGCACAAGTCCGATCCTGCATGGAGTACTGTTCTCACCTTTGGGATGGTTCAGCAAAATACCAGCTAGGGACTTTGGACTCTATTGAGACTCTAGGAGATTCATTGGCGATGACCAATTGGTTAACACAAAACTCTAAAGCCTGGAGCATCGTCGCAGTGTTGCCAGTCTGTCGGTTTTTTATAGGTTACATTTCGGAGAGTGTGCAGAGGAACTACATAACCTGATTCCTCTTTCCCCTTTTTACCATCGGACGACCAGACAAACTAATCATCGTCACCGTTATATGGTTGATATCCCATCCATACGCACGAAACGCTTTGCTTCCTCATTTATTATGCGTACTGCAAAGGTATGTTCCATACCTTCATCACCATCCTTGCCTGAGTCTGTGTTTCCTGATGAGTACAATCTGGGTATTTTCAAGTCGCGGGTGCATAGGTACCTTCTAGGCAAGCGTGCTCCATCTTCGACCATATCATCGCTTAACATCAGGCGAGATCGCGGTCAAACGTTAGCTCAAAAGTAAAAAAAAAAACAGCAGTAATATATACATGGCATCGTGAAAGCTCTGCTCATTGTCCTCAATTGGGAGCTTGTCTAGAAGACTGAGGATTCGTATCACGTTGAATAGCTATGGCAATCTTTTGCCATATATAGGGTAGCCCTTTGATTAGTAGAACCATCAATCTCGCTCGTGGACTCCAAAGCCCCAACTCAAATACATAATTTTAAATTGTAATAATAAACAATTTATATTTTGGGGAGTAAATCTATAAGATTGTTAAGCGATACAATTCCGTTTTGTCACTCAGGAAGTTTAAGGGAAAGCTGCCTTAAAACTCGATTGGGAACTGGCATTGATTGGTTTTTGTCGCATTTTTTCGTTATGAGGACAATTTCCGTACTGAATAATTATTAAATATTTAAGGTACAACGGACACAAAAATATAGGAAAAATAGTAACCATTCTTCGTTTATAGAGTTGACAAACGGCGTAATAGCATATTTGCCTATTCATACTTTAGATTAACATAAAGGTATCTATATAATTATATACCTAGCCAGAGGCAAGAATAAAGGTTACACCTCCAGTCTACCATCTTAAATGTGGTTACATCTACTACGACAAGCAAAGCAAATTTGAAATTGTAGCACCGCAAAACATACATTTTCCACACAAATTGTTCACAACGTCCTTAAAACACCTTCAAAGAAATGTTTAGCAATACACACGCAAGCGGTTTGCACAACTCAAGCAACAAAGGAGTCTTTTAACTGACTTTTCCCCTTTGATTATCGCGTGTGTAATATACTGTATATCGCCGTTTTCTTTCATATAACATACCTCTGCGTGGCCCGATATTAGAAATACGGCAGATACTATGCCCCACAATAAGAGAGAGGTGAGGCATAAGCAAACTGCTGACCTGGGAAATAAAATAATTTTGCTCAATCGATGTGGAAGAAGCCGATTATTTTGCTAGTAATAAAATGTTTTCAAATAGCAACAGGCACTCGCTACTCTATTCGTCATAATATGAGATATTATGACGAATAGAGTAGCCGTTAGAGGTCGTCGTTATACATAAAAATTTAAGATATTTGTCGACTTTGAAGACGTGACAGTCAGTCAATTAACTATCTCCATAACAAAGAGCTTTTAGATACCAACTGTATGAATTTTTTTTTTAAAGTTTAATTTTTACTTACACTTTTAACGTTCTTTTACTATGGTTCTTAGCGTGGCCGCAGCCACAAAGCATACCCATTAGTATGAGCATCATAACAAAGCCAAAGGTCACAATGCATGCTGAAAAATATAATTACGATTTGTGGAAATGTTCATACTTGACTTTAACCGATAATAGGAAAAAGACACGATTGATCGTCAAATAGACAATGAAAAATTAATATGCAAGTGCAAATATGTCGCTTGACAATCATAATAAGTGTCTGCTTCATTTCTCGATGGTTTCAAGTAATTGCAAATTGTGCAAGCTTTACCTAGCATAAGTGTCCATCGTCCAAACTCATATCTTTGTACTCTCTCGAGTCCCGACTCTAATTGCCTTGCGACTGTATGCAGCCCTGATGTAAGATGGCGGACTATATCGCTTAATATCTTTGCAGATGAATGCACGGCTTGTCTACGGTTTTCTATGTCTTGTAGAATATCTGGAAGATAAAAAGCATTTCGTAATAAAGTTATTTGCTTAAAATAGCCATTATCACTAGGTATAATGAATAGATTTAGAGATTAAATAAGTATGATATAATTCAACTATTCAACATCTCTTATGACCACGGTTTTTTTGTGTAATTATGTGTATTTGTAGCCGGCCCGAAAGCTTCCAACCGGAACTAGAAGCGAGACTTACGATTTTACGTGACCTCCGAAGTCCGGTAACCCTGAGAGGGTTGGTGGGGAGTATGTTATAGATACTGTAATTAACCATACATAATAGTATCATGTCATCAACACATTCTATATAACTAATTTATTTTATTTTAAGGTAAGATGGCCATAATTTAGAAATACCGTTAAAATTACAGCTCTCAAAACATTACGTCCACGCCACATTTTTGTCTTGTTTATAGTTTGATCTATATCACCAACCTTCTCTGACTTGCGTTGTTTGGGCGACTATAGTCGAAGGCAATGTCCTGAATTCTTGCCGAGCTCCAGATATTGCTCGTGTCAAATTATCTACACCTAGACTACGCAGCTCCAGTAATTGATGTTCGTGAAGGATCTGAAATTGAAATTGACAATGGAGGTTCCACGTAGGTATTTATAAATAGAGATGACTGAATGTTGAATTCTTGAATGGACGAAATAATTATATCCTGTAAATCTTTGTCTAGATAGTAAAGGTCATGAATTATATTCATAGCTACAAATGAATGTGCCTGTAATCTTAATATATAAAATCCTTGCGTTACTGACTGACTGACAGACACGCTACAGCCAAAACTATTGGGCTCAGGAAGCTGAAATTTGGCATGTATGTTGCTTGGGGACCGTAAGGGTGCACTAAGAAGGGATTTCCCGAAATTCCCACGGGATCGGCCAAAACGGGTAAATTAAAAAAAAAATGCAGGCGTAGCTGCTGGCGTCCTCTAGTTAAATATAGTTTTGATCGTTTCGCTTCGTGATGAGGATGTTAGATATTTAAGTTTATGGTTTGTTAAAACTAACATAAAGAACATAAATTCGCAGGAATGTAAGAAAATTGACTGCACGATTGGCGTAGTGGGTTAAGCGGCCGTGGACGCCCCGCTTGACAATGCGCCAAGTGTAGTAGATTCGATTCCCACATGAGACAACACTTTGTGTGGTCCGGAAATTGTTGTTTCGAGTATGGGTGTTCATTCTGTCCGTTGGTTGATAAACAAGCAACGTAAAATCAAAAGTAAAGTAAAGTCTCCCACGACAAAGGATTTATTTCTAATGCGGAGTAGTCTATAAAAAGTAAGAAAAAGTGGTAAGAATCATATTTAGACAAGTTAAGTAATAAGTTCTGTGTAAAAGCTATCACCGGCGGGGTTGCGGTAAAGAACGCTATCCGCAATTTGTGAGGCCCCGTCTCTACAGGACGTGGACAGACACCATGGTGGTTTTAAAAGCCTCGAATGCTTGTAGGTTAATCACACACACTGCCTGCCTCAAGAGGCGGCCGATAAGTTTGAGTACCTATTTTGGGTTTCTATCAGGCTAATATAAAAAGTCGATAAGGCTATATTTTGATTACCAGATCAAATTTCATTTTCAATTCCAAAGAATTTGTATTGATAGTGTCACAAAGAGGCGTGTCCTTCAAACTGCAATGCTTTTTCAAGTTATCAATTTGGCGAGCCAAGTCCTTGATCCTGTCTGAAGCGGCAGAAGCTAAAGCGCCTGCTCTCACGCTTATGTCTCTGAGCGACGATATTTTCGATGATAGGTCTTCACTTTCTGAAATGAAAAAATGCATACTAGTATAATATATGGAAAACAGATACCTACATAATATACAGATACATAAAAATTTACTATTGATAGACTTGGCATTCAAGATACTCCCTAATAAATTATCTTTGTACAATCAAACAAGTCGGCGCTGGACTTGTTTGAAAAAATCCCTTGGCTCGCTCATAGAGTCGAGGCACACTAGAAACTGGTTTTGTATACAAGTTTCAATTGTGCATTCAGGATACTCCCTAATAAATTATCTTTGTACAATCAAACAAGTCGGCGATGGACCTGTTTGAAAAAATCGCTTGGCTCGCTCATAGAGTCGAGGCACACTAGAAACTGGTTTTGTATACAAGTTTCAATGTGCGTGTAAAGTAGCACTGGAAGCGACGATGTCTTGCTGAGCGGTTCTCGCCCTTATGGTGGTCTAGCGGGAAGTTGTTCGACTATAAATAAAAAGAACCATCACTTCTCGGATAGTATCAGAGCCTAAACCATTGAAGCCAGAAACATAGAAAACATCATGTCTTCAAGGGATAAAAGAGGCAAGCCTGTTTGAAGATCTGCTAATTTCATTAATGACTATGTAAGTTTATGTTTCGAGTTAATTGAACACAGCAGATCGTTCCCATGAATTTTGTTGAAGTTCAATGAAGACGAAACGCTTAAGTTTTGTCGTCAAAATGTGATATTTTTAGATAAACCGATAATTGATAAAAGGGTCGTTCCAGTCTATATTGACGTTGACCTACAAGTTCTAATTACATTGTAACTTCAGGCGCCTATTTGAACATTAAAAGCAGACTGCTAATCTAATTTCCACTAAAAGATCTTGTTTGAACTTGGTAGATATATTTATTCAAATCGATTTATCACAATATTTAATTAATGTCTATCGTAGGTTCTAGATTAACCTAAAGTCTCAAAATACAGGTTTCGCATTTTAAGTTAGACTGGTTTTTGTACATCTATTCTTATGCCTTGATGGCCTTGATTTTATTTTTATTAGGTTTTTTTCTAATTTTATGTTATGTTATAGGCATAATTACGTGAAGCATTTTTTAAATTTAATTTATAAATGTTTGCTACAAGTTTATATTTGCTGCTTCGCTCGCGTGAATATATACAAAGTTTGAAGTCAATCCGTTGAAGGAATAAAGAGTTTCGTACAAACTCTGACAATCTTTTTTAATCCCTTAGGGGAGGAATTTCCAAAAATCTTCTCTATGTGCTCCCCTACACTCCTCAAGAAACATACATACCAAATATCACCTACTTGCGCCTAGTAGTTTCGGCTATAGCGTGTCTGTCAGTCAGTCAGTAATGCAAGGATTTTATATATACAGATTTTATTTAAAACGAAACAAGCCTTAATTTATAATATATTTGTTGAAAAAGATAACATCTAATAAATCTAAAAGGATTTTTAGTCTTGTATGAAAAGAATTTGCCAATTACAGCCTGGTCTAGCCTGGCCTTGGCGGCCAAGGTAAATGACGTTCTCAGCTGTCATGGAGATCTTTGAGAATCATGGTTGCGGCAAGCCAGTACCTTTAAGTATTACATTAGAACGTAAAGATCAGACGGCAGTTTGTTCATATTTAACAGAATAGTAAGAGATCCTTAGAGGAGCGACCTTCACCGATCTGATAATTGGATAAAAACTGTTTTAGATCAAATTTTGCACGTTAAAGAATATATCGCGAATGGGTTGGTAAAAAAATCCGGGTATCAACTTCGAGGGTAGCACTTGCTTGTAATCGTGCTTAGAGCAGATTTTGCTTTCTGTAATTAAATTTTCACTATGACATCTACAAGTCAATATAACACGTCACTTTATTTCATCTGGCAACGCTGTCGTATCTGCAAACGTGAAAAGTTGTTTGTATACAGTACAAGTTAAAAGTTGTAGCACGAGTACCTTGAGAAAATATTCCAGGCCTTACTGAAATATTTATATTAAAAAGAATTCAACTTCCGTATGCTTGTGTCCACAGCACTCGAAATCTACATAGTCCATGGACATATATTGCGTGAATTGATAAACATAATACCTATTTCAAATCTAACAAAAATTATCGCAGCCGGTTTGAGTAATTAAAGATTAATGGATCATGCGGTTAAAATATTACATCTGTCTGCTATAGACGAAGAATTGGCTCAAGGAAAATTCCTTGAGACAATTCTTCGTCTACAGCAAATACATTTGTACTGTGTTTATACATTCAGTAACAGGTAGACACTTGATCCGTCATGACATGGAAGGGCCATGTCGTGGCGGATCAAGGGTACAAGGTGTCACTATCCTATTTCATTTCGTGGCTCACGTTTGCTCAACACCCGAACCAAATAGTGTCTATAGGAACAGACGGTACCGATACCAACCCAGCGACGCATAGTAGTCCAAATCCAGCAATGGACTGTGAAAGGCTTAATGATGGCAACTGCTGACCTCATTTTCATAGTAATTGCTTCAAACTCAGCGGATTTTCAAAGAAATCTGTAAGCTCCATTTTCCCCACTGTCTAAAATTCATATTTCTAATTTTAGTAGTAGGCTGGCGATGATTTGTCAGTCATAACAAGTTATCATCGTTTTAGGGTTTTACAGTCCCAGGTCCGCTTAATAGTATAACCGGGCTTATTAAAATAATCCTGAGTCAGGACGAGTGAGTTTAGATTTAAAAAGATAAATAACTAATAAAATAATTCTAGGTTACAATGAAAATGTATTATTAAAATCTATAATATACTTATACATATTTATGTAAGTTAATGTTCATTCACGTATTGTTATATGTGGGACACTCAGAAAGTTTTGTGACACTAAAAAAATGTTCTAGTAAATATATTTTTATTACATCTTTTCAAAGTACTCTCCACCAGTCTCTATACAAAGTTTCATACGTCTAAACCAGTTTTCGAAACACTTTTTCTAGTCCGCCGCAGACATCTCGTTTACAGCCTGCTCGAAAGCTGAGAGCGCATCATCCGGCGACGAAAATTGTATTCCTTTGAGCTGATTTGTTATTTTTGGGATTAAGAAGAAGTCACACGGTCCTAGGTCAGGGCTGTAAGGAGGGTGATCCAGGAGTTTGACCGGTGTGCTGTCTAGGAAGTCCCTCGTTTTGATTGCGGTGTGGGCGGGCGCGTTATCGTGGTGGAGCAGTAGCCCACGGAGCCCTGTGTTTGGTCGCTTGTTGCTCACAACAGAGAAAACTTCTGCCAAGCATGTGGTAGTGTACAATTCGGCGTTAATGCTTCTTTGGTTTCGTAATGGAATTGACACCAAGTAGCCAAGTCAAATTGAAAAAGCTCGCGATCAAAATCTTCCCCCGCTTCCAGGTCGCTTTACCTTGGTAGGCGTTGATTTGTTTTGAAACACCCAAACCGTCGACTTGCGCTTTGTTTCTGGATCGTATTGATAAATCCAGGATTCATCACCTGTAACCATGTCGCAAACACGCCGAGCCGAGCCTGCTTCAAATTTGTCTATCATACTCGTATCATGGCACCATTCCACTCTTGCCTGCTTCTGAACATCAGTGAGGTTGTGCGGCACCCAGCGTGAAACTATCCTCCGCACCCGTAGATGCACGTGTAGAATCTCGTGAAGGCTTCCTGATCCAATCTGCAGTATATGATGAATCTCTTGGTATGTAATTCTTCTATTGTCTTGGATCAAAGTTTTTACTGCTAGCACGTTTTCTTCCGTAACAGCCGTCAAAGGGCGACCACTTCTTTCTTCATCCCCCAAAGTTAGTCGACCGCGCTTAAATTTATTATACCAACGATGCACGGTTGCCTTAGAAGGGCCTTCATCCATGAATGCCATTTGAAGTCTATCGTACGATTCGTCCGGTTTCAGGCGACACTAAGGCCCACTTGCGTAACGTTTGATTTAAGTCAGTCCTTAATTAAAATTTGTTGAACAGAATTAAAAGCATAAAATCATTTAACTTAAAAGTATTTAGCGTCCTCTTGCACAACGACAACCACACATAGATTTAGTTAAACATTTTATGAAGTCGGTAAAGTAGTTTCTACGTTTTATTTCATGGCATGATGACTTTTTGTTACGATTTTAAAGATGTTATGCGCATGCTCATAAAAAGTACTCTGTGCGCATGCTTTTGCATAAAACGAAACGCAATGTCATCGCCTAGGAACGAAATGACAACTGACAAATAATAACTTAAAGCTTTTGAGCAATAACAATAACACAAGTACATTGTTATCAGTTATACAATAATCATAGATATCTATTGAATAAAATAAATATGAGTGAGAAAAATATAACAAGATCCCGAGCACCCACTTTTTCCCAAGTGTGGTGGGTCTAATTTCTTCGTCATCGTCAGAATACAAATCAGGCAAAACCAAATACATATTATTTTATAAATACGTATAATAGTTATCTTGGTTATATTACTTTGAGTGATCTCGTCGCTAATGACAGTTCTTAAATGAAATTAGACACTAAACAGCCGATTTTCGGTAATTAATTTTGACAGTTCTTAAATCATATTAGTCGACAATTTTTTCGTTGTGCAAGACGCTAGTGGTGTTTAATATTTTTTTCTCGTTAAATACATCTTAATTCTATTTAAGAATCGTTGTGCAAGTGGGCCTTCAAATCGAAAAAATCATAGCGCGAAAATGTTCTCGACGCAAATCCATTTTTCAATGAGACACGGTAATTATATTTAGCTCGCTAAAAATTTAGCGGGAAGTTTTGAATTTAGAACGTACCTATTTTTAATTATGTGTAAATTATAAGTGGCCAGTCTCACATACATAAACACTTTTTCTCGCAATTTTTTCTGAGTGACCTGGTATATTAGGTACACCTACTTCTTTCTCTCTCTGCACCACTCTAAGGTAGACTGGGAGATAATATCCTTGGCATTAAGTCCACAGGACCTGTATACACTAAGTATATAAATCTGTTATAAATATAAAAATAAACGATGTACCTGATATAATATCTGCTAAAGAGTCAAAAACCAAGTCGATTCCACTTTCAGAAGATATCGCCTGTTGAATGGGCTCAGCCAACAACGCCTCGACGTCTGCAAGTTAATGGAAACACGATAAATCAACAACTGTATTATTCGCTCATTAATTCTCTGATCATTAATTTTGTTTCTTAGGCCGTTACGATCTGATTCTTTTATTTGTTATTGCTTAAATAGGATTTGGAGAGAATTCCTTTACCTTTTAAAGGCCTTTAATAGATAGAAAAATGTATACTTACATAATATATTATAATGATTGTTTATTTTTCAATATAAATGGTTTAAGAAGAAAACTGTTTTTAAAACTACAAATATTATATTCCATAATTAATTAACCTCGTCCGTTAATACGGTGCGTACGTACATTAAATTTTCATAATATTTATTTTTATAAAAAAAACGTATAGGTAGCAATGTTTGAAATGACAACCTTTTAAAGGCCTTTAATAGATAGAAAAATGTATACTTACATAATATATTATAATGATTGTTTATTTTTCAATATAAATGGTTTAAGAAGAAAACTGTTTTTAAAACTACAAATATTATATTCCATAATTAATTAACCTCGTCCGTTAATACGGTGCGTACGTACATTAAATTTTCATAATATTTATTTTTATAAAAAAAACGTATAGGTAGCAATGTTTGAAATGACAACCTCGCAAAATCTGCTACCTATTTACCTAGCTCATCTAGTCACAGAACGGTAAATGTCCCAGTTTCCTCTTTTTTAAAATATATGTACTGCGCTAGGCATATCATAATCATGTGTCGCGACTTACGTGATTAACGGACAAAAATAACCAAGAATCAGAACAACAATCGAAGCACGCATGTTCTAGCTGCGTGAGTCTGCGTCATTCAGGTGCAAGTTTACAGGCTTTTTGTGCTTACTATGTATTTTTTTCTTCGGTTGTTAAAATATGATGACCTTTTAAATTGAAATTTTATTCGGTGTTTATTAGCCTAAAAGCACCGAATAAAATTGCAATTTAAAAGGTCATTATAATTGCTTACCGAACGATAGTCGTATTCCAGCTAGTTTTCTATATTTACCACTACCATACCTACATCACAATATTTAGACTTCAATACTTGTGAAATTAAGGACCACTTCATAGTTGCTCTTTTTACTTAAACCTTCGAATAAAACAAACACGAAGTCTCCTGTGTCTGAAAAGTTTTCCGCCACTATTATTTACAGTAAGTTGTGACAAAATTTTATGTATTTCTTTTTTGTAAATATTTATTTTACAAAATCATTGCATGACAACATGTCAACATAGCCCTCCACTCCAACTTCTAAGGCTTATGACTGAGTGAAATGACGAGTCGTTACACAGACTAATGTATAGTATGTATTTTCTAACATTCTGCAATCGAATCACTTATTTATCTCCCCTACTACAAAGTGGTAAGTAGAGATGTATGCTGTTCTTACTTTTTAAATCCTGTTTATAAGCGTGCAGTACTAAATCGACGGGTGGCACCAGACTGTAGTGTAGCTCTCTTGCAGCCGCTGACAGCCAAGATGCGACGTCTGAGCACGCGCAACTGATCACATTGCGCCCTTCGTCAGCTGCCTCACGGGCCTGTTCGTTGCTCACTGCCATGCCTGATATGAGGGCACTGGAATAATAAAAACAACTGTATACGACGCATGTCTACAGCTGCTGGGCGCAAGATGCTGAAATTTGGCATGTATTTTCCTGGGTAACCCAAAGGATAGACGAAGAAGACATTTCTTGAAATACTTATGGATTGCCTAGCGCGGCAGCTATAACCTAGTGGAGATACCAACGGACTGCCATGCAGAGGGGTCAAAACCACGGCGCGCACCAATGACTTTTCGAAGTTATGTGCGTATTAAATTGTTAATTATCGCTTGCCCCGAGCCGCGTAAAGCACGTTAAACCGTCAGTCCCGGCTGTCATGAAGATCTTAGACAGCCGTTACGGGGAGTCAGTACCCTTAAATGAACTGATACTGGTCTAAGCCATGGAATATCGCTATCCCTTTGGGTTGCGGAAGTCTGACGGCAGTCGCTCTGTGGAAAAGTTGATATTCAGTAATATCTGGTTAGACCAGTAAGCGGACCCTGGGCTCCAAGGCGTGTAAGTCTTGGATGCAACCGGGATAACGCTAGGGCGATGATGACTCACGGAATTGGAAAGAAATTAATGTTTATATTAGAAAAATATGAGGGCGTAGCTGCGGGCACCATTTATTATAGTATTCGTCGTCAATAATTTATAACAGCATCATCATCAGCCTTTAACATTCCACTGCTGGACTAGGCCTCTCCTTTGAAAGGATGAACTGGCCTACTATACCACGCTGGCCAAAGGGGTTGGTATAGGGTTTGTATCAAGTTTTCCTTCTCTTACTCTCTGCATAATATGCACCCATGGGATGATATGGGGTGGTGACATTCCGTATTCTTAATCCGTCACCACACGGACTAGTATTTTTATTAATAAGCTGTATTGTTCATTATTAATAAACTTTTATAAAATAGAGTTAACCATCTGCTTTGTAATATATTTAAAACCGTAAACTACATGCAGTTACAGTTAAGTAAAGGTCACAATTTAGTGTTTCAAATATTATTACTGTCAACTTAAATCGACATTAACCTATCACTACCGTATGAACATATATCTCTAGTACGTAGTGATAAACAAAATAGTTTTCTTTATTATTTCTTCTTTTTATGTGAGTTTTTAGACCGAACAAAGCTCACTGACATGACCTAACAATCCTTGTTGGACCGAAAGCCTTACGTGCACTCCGAAGCACGGTAGCGCTCTGATGTAAATACGTCACGCGATCACCCACCCAAGTGACGAGCTGTGCAAGCGTTGCTTAACTTTGCCTACCTACTAAGAACGTCAAGCCAACTCAAAGTATGAGTGCTACGGTTTTCTTCATTTTAAATCAAATATTTTCTAGAAGTGATTCGTATCATCCATCATACGGCACAATATTTGAATAAAGTTAATTTAAATAACCAGCTTAAAGGTAATATAAATAACAGCTAATTTTAATCTGAGGTAAACAAGACATCACCAAGTAAGACATAAATGTAGTTCACGATGTATATTAACTTAATATTCTTCTTCCTAGTTTTGTAACGGATCTTAATTATATAGGTTGTAGTATAATGCCAATTGCAATTTAGATTATTATGTAAGGCCATTTTAGTGTATTACATATCGGTTGTCCCAAATCAAAACACAGTAAGGGACTTCGAACAAATTTTACAGGAGGGCAAAAAAAGCTGATTTTATTATGCCTTACCAAACTATGAATCTACAGCTGAATATGATTCTTGGAGATTGTAGATAAGATTACAGTCTACATTTTTGCATACTAAAACTTCAAAAATATAATTCGATGCACGTTGTATAACACTTACTAAGTTTGGAATGGGATCCAACACGAACCATTGCCCATGGAAACTAAACCAAAACACAGTGAGTAATAAGACATTATTTATTTATTTAATACTTTATTGTACACTATAAAGAACATTTAAGTACAGGAATGTAATAATAATGCATTATTACGTTTTGTTTTTTTTTTATCTTTTAGTTATGATAAAAGTTATGATAAAGAAAATGAGTAAATAAATATTGCAATAAAACACATTAACGAGAATTAACCATGTTTATTATTCAAATTCTTAGAAGGTAAAGTAATTTAATGTGAAAAGTTCCAAATTATAGTAGAAAACGAGGAATTAATAACAAAAACAGATAAACTAAATATACGAAATTTGATGTTTTCTCACTAATTTAAACCCTAATTCCTGGAGATAGAAACTCCGACGGGTGTGTGCTATACTGTGTAATTTTTAGATTTTATGGTCTTTTAGACATATTAATTCCCAAATCAAAAACCTAGCAAGTGTAAATTCCCAATCCAAAACAAAGTATGTTCGTGTGTCTTGCTGTGTTTGAAACTGGTTATCAGCTGTTACTAGGTTTTTGATTTGGGGTTTGCGGTTTAGTCTGTGCACTTACTAGGTTTTATGGTATCGCTATATTGGGAATTGAGGCCTTTATTGAAAAAAGGGTTTTTGCATATTGTGGACATTTACTGTGTTAAAAGCATGGTGTAAAAATCTTGATTTCGACAAAAAAGTCCCTTACTGTGTTTTGAATTGGGACAGCCGATATTGTACGTTGTTTACTTAAGCTATCTGTCCATTTATAAGATTTCCTTATAATTTAGCTTTCATTCCAAAATGATTTTAGGACCGATCAATGCCCTTGCGAGAGTTGCACGAATTCAAGAAAAGATTTAGAAAATTAAGTCATATAGTACACACACATTATGCCACTTTTGGTACACTGATGGTAGACATACATTCCCAAAACGGCAGAGGGCGTACATGTAAATTACAGCACTTTAGTGTCTCAAGTCTCCGAGTTACACCGCAGACTGACGGACAGACATGGCGAAGTTATAAGGTATCCTTGCAGTTTACTCGAATATTCCAAAACAAAGCAACTAATCGACAAAACAAACAAATCTAGAATATAAACACAAACTATACGCAAACATATTTTTTATCACGCACCGGTTTCAACTTGATCTATTAATGATGAATATATTTTGCATATAAATAAGAATAAATTAATGACTGGTATTGATTTGACCTATTATCACAAAAATAACTGAACAACCACGTGTAACTGTGAATTAATACCGAATTAATTAATTTAAACAATATCATGGTGAGATAAACCAAGTTAAAACTTTGTAGTACTTAAACTTGAATATAAGTAAAAAAAACCGGTCAAGTGCGAGTCGGACTCGCGCACCGAGGGTTCCGTACAAATCTGTAGGTATATAAGTAAAAGTTCACCAGTCATAGTTATGGTATTTTTATTGCCAAATGAAATTCATAACATTACAGTATGGAAAGCTGGAGGAGCATAAATTAAAGAAAAAGGGGTCTTTGTCGTTTGTAATCAGTCATCCTTTATTTTATATTAACATATATCGCTTATATTATCATATAACTTAAATACCTATACCAGCCTTGCAGCAGCCTTGCAAAAGTCTGCTGATGAATGATGGTAAGATTTTTTATCAAAGTTATTGATTTACAAAGTTTTTAGTGACTATTAGAAATCTGTTACAAAAATACTTATATATATATATATAGTAAAGAATAAAATTAGCAAAAAGGTTTGAAGACTATGTAATTATTTGAAATCTCAATCAGCCTATCGCAGTCCACTGTTGGACATAGGCCTCTTCCAACACACACCACAGCACACGGTACTCAGCCTTCCGCATCCTTTATCTGGGCTATAACGCGTTGCCTCGTACCAAATTTCAGAATTTTGAGTTCACGGGAAGTACCCTGTAGGTTTTGATTCACTTGCGAGTAGGCGCGAGTTTGAAAATATGCTTATATTGCTCTTTCTTTTGATTGCGTTGACATAGAAGTTTGATTTTGTTGCAGCCCAACGGTGTTATATACTTGAATATTTGATATGAATTTCAATTTAATACCTCCACGCGTTCAAGAGAAAGGGGTAGTAACTTTAAATTTATTAAAAATATTTTTTTATACGATGTAACTAAAAATTTATGGATTTCGCAATTTTTCCTTTATATTTGCTATAAGGCGTTGCTTCGAACCAAATTTCAAGATTCTGAGCTCACGGAAAGTATACCCTGTAGGTTTGATTCACTTGCGAGTAGGCGCGAGTTTCAAAATATGCTGATATTGCTCTTTCTTTTGATTGCGTTGACATAGAAGCTTGATTTTGTTGCAGCCTTACGGTGTTATATACTTGAGTATTTGATATGAATTTCAATTTAATACCTCCACGCGTTCAAGAGAAAGGGGTAGTAACTTTAAATTTATTAAAAATATTTTTTATATGCTGTAACAAAAAATTTACGATTTTCGCAATTTTTCCGTTATAAATGATATAAGACGTTGCTTCGTACCAAATTTCAAGATTCTGAGTTCACGGAAAGTACCCTGTAGGTTTTGATTCACTTGCGAGTAGGCGCGAGTTTGAAAATATGCTTATATTGCTCTTTCTTTTGATTGCGTTGACATAGAGGCTTGATTTTGTTGCAGCCTTACGGTGGTATATACTTGAGTATTTGATATGAATTTCAATTTAATACCTCCACGCGTTCAAGAGAAAGGGGTAGTAACTTTAAATTTATTAAAAAAAAAAATTATATGCTGTAACAAAAAATTTACGATTTTCGCAATTTTTCCTTTATAAATGATATAAGACGTTGCTTCGTACCAAATTTCAAGATTCTGAATTCACGGGAAGTACCCTGTAGGTTTTGATTCACTTGCGAGTAGGCGCGAGTTTGAAAATATGCTTATATTGCACTTTCTTTTGATTGCGTTGACATAGAAGCTTGATTTTGTTGCAGCCTTACGGTGGTATATACTTGAGTATTTGATATGAATTTCAATTTAATACCTCCACGCGTTCAAGAGAAAGGGGTAGTAACTTTAAAATTATTAAAAATATTTTTTTATATGATGTAACTAAAAAATTATGGTTTTCGAAATTTTTCCTTTATATTTGCTATAAGGCGTTGCTTCGTACCAAATTTCAAGATTCTGAGCTCACGGAAAGTACCCTGTAGGTTTTGATTCACTTGCGAGTAGGCGCGAGTTTGAAAATATGCTTATATTGCTCTTTCTTTTGATTGCGTTGACATAGAAGCTTGATTTTGTTGCAGCCTTACGGTGATATATACTTAAGTATTTCATATGAATTTCAGTTTAATACCTCCACGCGTTCAAGAGAAAGGGGTAGTAACTTTAAATTTATTAAAAATATTTTTTTATATGCTGTAACAAAAAATTTACGATTTTCGCAATTTTTCCTTTAAAAATGATATAAGACGTTGCTTCGTACCAAATTTCGAGATTCTGAGTTCACGGGAAGTACCCTATAGGTTTTGATTCACTTGCGAGTAGGCGCGAGTTTCAAAATATGCTTATATTGCTCTTTCTTTTGATTGCGTTGACATAGAAGCTTAATTTTGTTGCAGCCTAACGGTGTTATATACGTGAGTATTTGATATGAATTTCAATTTAATACCTCCACGCGTTCAAGAGGAAAGTGTAGTTACTTTAAATTTATTAAAAATATGTTTTTATAAGCTGTAACTAAAAATTTACGGTTTTCGCAATTTTTCCTTTATAAGTGATATAAAACGGTGCTTCGTACCAAATTTCAAGATTCTGAGTTCACGGGAAGTCAAATCAAATCACATCAAATCAACATTTATTTGCGAAAATGGGTTACAATAATATAGATGTTATACAAATGTCATGAGTTTCTCCATACTCCACCATTAGGCATGCAAATGTTTCTTACAGTAATATTTCCTAAATTATATGTTATTGAAAATGACATACACATACATACATATCGTCACGCCTTTTATCCCCGAAGGGGTAGGCAGAGGTGTATTTCTACACCCACTTTTCGCCAGATATACTTTAGTCCCACGTAATAAGGGGCGAGCCTATTGCCGTACCGGGCACATTTCCAGACTCCGTGCTGCTACTGAGAATTTCGTGACAGAAAAACCCAATAACACTGCCCGACCCAGGAATCGAACCCGGGACCTCCCGATCCCACGCGCACATTTATGCCGCGAGACCAACGAGGCAGTCGTATAGGGTTTGATGTCGAGTTTTCCGTCTCTACGCAAAGATGGTATTTGCATCGTGTTATCCCTTAGTCGCCTTTTACGACACCCACGGGAAGATAGGGGGTGGTGACACTTGTATTCTATGCCGTCAACCACACGGCTTTATTGAAAATGAATTACATAATATTATTATAATTACAGATAGATGTCATAAATTAGTATTGTCAATATTATATTTTCAATATGGCATATTATGATAAATGATAAGAATTGATTAAATTAAATGTCCGATTGTAATAATAATAATATAAAGAAAAAATTAAAAAATAAAAACAGTCATATGAGTTGAGTGGTCAATGTTCTACAATGTCAATAGTTATTATTATATGCGTAACAGACAGTAACAGACAATCAAATTTATATTACTTACAATTTGTCATCAATAAATTCGTTGATGGAGTAGTAACATTTACGGACCAAAAATTCCTTAAGTCTACGTTTAAACATATGAGACATCTCAACGGCTTTAATATCGTTCGGCAGCTTGTTATACACCTGGATACCCATACCATATATACTTTTACGAAATTGTGCCGTCCTACATTTCTTTATACATAGCAAATTCTTGTGTCTTGTGCTTTTTAACGTTTCGTAGTCTTTTATGTTACGTTTTATTGTTAGTGCGGCTTCGTAAATAAACATAGCTGTTAGTGTTAATATTTTTAATCTACGAAATGAAGGTTTACACGAAACTGTCTGTTTCAGTCCACATATACTCCTTATACACTTTTTTTGAGCTATAAAGACCAGCTCCCGGTTTGTGGAGTTACCCCAGAATAGAACTCCATATTTAAGTGTTGAGCTCACATTAGCATGATATGCAGTTAATAGAGTTTCCTCGTTAGCTACTTTTCTGAGCATGTACAAGACATATGAAAACGAGTATAGTTTATTGCAGATGCTATCAATTTGTGTTTTCCAGTGAAGCTCAGCGTCAATATGAATGCCTAAAAATTTTGTGCATTTAACCTCTTTTATTTTATCATTCTTGTAAACCAGTGATAGCTCACTATGATTTGTATTTTTACTTTTGAATGTCATGTAATTAGTTTTGTCAATGTTAATTTTTAAATTATTTAGGTTTAACCAGTCAATTAATTTAGTCAATGAATTATTTATATTTATTTCATAATTTATGTCACCTTTATCGCCAATAAAAACTGCTGTACTGTCATCTGCAAATAATATTATTTCTTGGCTTATGGCCTTCGGGAGATCATTGATGTAGATCAGAAAGAGTAGTGGTCCAAGTATGCTGCCCTGGGGCACGCCATATTTGACTATTTTGGGTTCTGACATATATTTTATTTCTGTTTTCGTATCTCTACATATTCTATTAATTGTTGTTTGTTGCAATCGATTCGATAAATATGATTTTATTAATGCTAATGAATTACCTCTGACTCCATACTTTTCTAATTTTATTAGTAGTATATTATGTTTCACATAGTCAAAAGCTTTTGTCATATCCATGAAAACCGCTGTGACACGCTTTTTGTTATCAATCCCTGTCATAACTTTGTATAGAAATTCATATATTGCACTATTTGTAGACCTATCTCTACGGAAACCGAACTGTTCATTAGCGAAAATGTCATTAGTTTCAAAATAATTGTAAAAGTTGTTATAAATAACTCTTTCAAAAATTTTGGCGATCACCGGTATGAGAGCGATCGGTCTGTACGATTTAAGATTCTCTTTATCTTCACTCTTTAAAAGCGGATGAATCACGGCAATTTTCAATTTTGATGGGAACACACCATATTCTATACTCAGATTAATTATATAACTAAGAACTGGAGCAATATATTGTGAAACATTTTTTATAATTTTTGTATGTATATCGTCATAGCCTGTTGAATTTGAATTCTTAAGTTCTGTAATAATATTAATAATTTGAACTGGGTCAGTAGGTTTCATAAAAATTGAATTATATTTATTATATGTCACTTTTATGTCATTGTTTGGTTTATCACATTTGTCAGGTGTAATGTGGTCAATAAAAAACTTATTAAACGACTCAGCTATAGCTTTAGGTTTTGTAATAATATTGTCATTATTTATTATTACATTAATTTGTTCTTTTGGCGTTACTGCCCTACAACTGTTTATAACTTGCCAAGTGGCTCTAGTTTTATTTTTAGCTGTGGCGATGTGATAGTTATTTTGTGATTTTTGTGTTTTTTTAATTATAGTCCTTAATCTTTGACTATAGTTTTTATATTTAATTCTATTTATTAGGCTTGGAGAACGTCTGAAATTCCAGAGTAGTTTACGTTTTCTGATTGTACAAACCTTTATCCCTTTGCTAATCCAAGTAATATTTTTAGCAATTGGTATTTTAACTTTTATAATCGGAAAACACAAATCATAGAAAAGTTTAAACAAATCATAAAAGCAGTTATATGCTTCTTCTGAATCCTGACATCTGTAACATTCCGCAAAACTTAAGCATTTAATACAATATATAAATTTGCATATATTCTCCCTACTATAATCCCGTTTTTGTTTAAACCAATGTGTGATCGTATAAGTTCTCTTTATAGGACATGTTAAGAGCTGTGCTGTATGGTCAGACAGTGAGAGTTCCAAAACCTTAGACTTAGATCCTCTAATATTATGTGCCATGTTATCTATGCAAGTCATGCTACTTAGTCGTGTCGGTTGCTTTATGCACAGTTTCAGGTTATAGGTAGCTAATAATTGCTCAAATTCACGCGAGATCCTATTATTGTCGTTTCTGTTTATATTAAAATCCCCACATATAATCACTTTTTTATTGTTATGGGTCACCTTGTTTAATAAGGCTACAAGTTTTTCAAAAAATAGGGAAGTATATTCAGTATTGCTTTTTGGGGGGCGATATATACATATAATCATAATTTTCAAGTTTATTAATTCTATTCCACTACATTCAAAAATATTACTAATACTTAATGTTTTTGTTTCTGGTATGGTTTTGAATTTATGATTTGATTTTACTAGTATGCATGATCCTCCTTTCCTATTATTACGTGCGAAGCAAAACCCCAACACAAAATTTGGTATATTTAACAATTTAATATCTGCCATGATCATGTTATGTTCACATATACATAAAATATAAATCGGTGTATTGTTTTCATCCCTATGTAATAAGTCTAAGTGTACTGTAAGTTCATCAGATTTGCTAATTAGACCGTTTATGTTTTGATGGAGTACATTTAAATAATTACAAACGAAAAAAAGGGTTATTTGGAGACGAACTAAGTATATACTCTTCCTTCGTGTCAAAATCTGTTTGTGTACATTTTTCCACATATTTTATTTCATTACAGTGAGACTTTTGTTTATTATACAATTCAAATTTTTGGGAATAATTTTTGTGAAGTATTTCCTTGAGTAGTAATTGACTAATATGTAAAGGTATTGAACGATAACTGGGTATATAAGAAAAATAATTCATGAAAGTACCCTGTAGGTTTTGATTTCTATGCGAGTTTGAAAATGTGCTGCAATTTGCAGGATATTCGGCTGTATCTTTTGATTGCGTTGGAATAGAAGTTTGATTTTTTTACAGCTCTGTGGAACCGTAGATTCGACGATTCTCACGGTGTTATATACCTGAGTATTTCATATGAATTTCAATTTAATACCTCCATGCGTTCAAGAGAAAGGCGTAGTAACTTTAAATTTATTAAAAATATTTTTTTATATGCTGTAACTAAAAATTTACGGTTTTCGCAATTTTTCCTTTATAAGTGATATAAGACGTTGCTTCGTACCAAATTTCAAGATTCTGAGTTCACGGGAAGTACCCTGTAGGTTTTGATTCCAATGCGAGTTTGAACATATGCTGCAATTTGCAGCATATAATAATAATAATATAATAATAACTGTTTATTTCGGATATCATCCATAGTTTGTTAGTAACATTGTCTTAACCTAGTGTTAGTAAAGTACAAATAATAAATCAAATTAGGCATATCATATTTTATTATAGATAGGTCTCGCGTGTAGGCCCATCCAGCGCTGATACAACACTGAGTCCCATCGTTCGGCACACGCGGCCAGGATGGCGTTGGGGCTGCCGCGTACCCGTGCCATCATACTAGCACAACGCTTTCTCATTATCGCGTGGAAGCCATCCACGTGCGCCAGTGCGAACATGCCGCTCGCACTACAGTACCGTATTTACGGCTGTATCTTTTGATTGCGTTGGATTAGAAGTTTGATTTTTTTACAGCTCTATGGAACCGTAGATTCGAGTATTTAGTATAAATGTCAGTTTGATACCTCCATGCATTCCTGAGAAAAAGGGTCTTGACAGACGGACGGACAACAAAGTGATCCTATAAGGGTTCCGTTTTTTCCTTTCGAGGTACGGAACCCTAAAAATGAACATACAACGGAATAGAAAACAAGCATTCGATGAAATCTCGACAATTTTGCACAGATTTGCCTCTGTTCTTGTCTACTTCATGTGCGTATTCCGCGGTATTTTTATTTTGTAATATATTTGTACAAAAAAAATTGATAGTTATAATAAAAGATACATAAGATAAAAGTTAAATAGTAGCACGATAGGAAAATAACCATTTCAAAACTCTGATGTTTGAGTTTCTCCTGGAAACTGAATACTAAAGTTGTTGAAGTCGACTGCTTTTGCTGTTGCGTACATACAATATATTCTATATGTTGTGATTAATGTTTAGTAGGCATGTTACCATGATCATCTTAAAACTAATCTCATTCCTGAAAGAGTTATTTTGTAAGTTATATTTTGTATTCAAGCATAAGAGGTTTCACAATTAGGTTGTCTAGAATGCACTATGAGACAAAACCGCCATTATAGGTACTAGTTTTATGGCTCCAAGAAATTTATTGTTATAGCGAATATTTACTGGCTTACAATAAAGTATCATTCTATCTTTCTACAATAAAAAAGGATGAGGCGTTTGTTAAAAGACATAAATAGAAATATCCGAAGATTATCTGTCCTTTCTTTCAGTACCAATTGAATGAAATGAAATGGAATGTTTTAGTCGCTCTGATCTCGTTACGTAGAGTAGAACAATTTTAATGAAGGCTGGATTCAAGAAAGTAAGAAATATACATGAGTGGTTTTTTGCACAGTTCACTCTGTTTCATTTATTATTTGCCCTGCTGTTTATAAGATTATTTGTAATCTATTTATTACCCGACTTTGGCAAAGCCAAAGGATGATTATTGGTTTTGACAAGTTATGTATGTGTGTTTGTTCATCTGTTCCCTCATAGCTCCTAAGCTACTTATCGGAACTCGACAAATGGGGTGTTATTAGAACCGTCTTGATCGTCCGCTGAGCATAGGCTACGTGACGTGTCACAAAACTCAATGTGGCGCCACATTGAGTTTTGTTCTGCATTTAGCGCCATAAAAGTGTTGTGGAAAAATAAAAATGAGATATAAACATCGTGTTTAATATCATTTGAAAGATTTTCACAAGCACATTTCCAAAATATTGGCAGCCTCTGATGGACAAAAAATCATGTGTTAAAAAAATATTGAGATAAATACACCGTGTTTGATATCTAGTATATAAGCACAGTGATTTAACACCAAAATATAGTTTAAATAATAAAAAGTAAAGAAACTAAAACCCGACTACGATAAAAATATCGACGCTGAAAAAGTATGAAAGAAGATTTTCAGGATGGTGAAGTAAACAAGGTTACTGGAAAAACAATGACAGAACAAAAATAAGAGCCGCAGTCACACGTTATTAGTTGTTTTTGTACGGTTTTATATAACGTGTGACGGCTCCTATTATTGTTTTGCCAGTAACCTTGTTTTAATAAATAAAGTGGTAAGATAGTACCTATGGTAAATACACATAAACTTGTTCTTACGGTTCTCATCGATAATAATCGGGAATAATTTTATGATGCTTACCAAAGTATAGTTCTTTGCTTTCATTTAAAATACTTGTTTTTGCTCGCGCACGGCTTCGCAGGGCGTCGGTTATCGCGGTAAAATGTCTATATCACTCGCTTTGATTGAAGTGACTCGCTAGCCTCCTGACTATGGCCATTTAGGGCGGTTTCAGATTAGCGTATTTTTCTGCGCGTATACGGTCGTTTTAGCATACGCGCTTACACGCGGGCTACAATACGCGCTTCAAAAAACCAGACTCACGTAAACGGGCGTGTTCGCTCGAAACGGTAGTGACGTTTTGTCAATGTCAACATGGATTTTGACGGCTCGTGGTTATACGAGCTTAGAAGCGCGTCAACGCTCGTACGAGTTGCGCATGTGCCAAAAGGCGCGCCTATACGCGCCTACATGCGCTTCCAATTAAAAACGAGCTTATACGCGCGTATAAAACGCTAATCTGAAACCGCACTTACAACAATCATACCATTAACTACATCGCACTGTTACAACGTGAAAGAATTATAAACAAACACACTTTTGGACTTATCATATAAGTATATGGATTTAATACTGTTACGTATGAAAATATTTTTACGGATTTTTTATGGATAGCCTATGTGACTGCTGATCGGTGGTCCCGGGTTCGATTCCCGGGTCGGGCAAAAGTGTTACTGGGTATTTCAGAATTCTCAGTAGCAGCACGGAGTCTGGTGATGTGCCCGATAACGGCAATAGGCTCGTCCCCTATTACGTGGGACCAAAAGATTCATGGCGAAATGTGGGTGTAATATTACACCTCTGCCTACCCCCTCGGGGATACAGGCGTGAGTCTATAAATAAAATAAAATAAATCTTATGAAACTGTAATCTCACGGAAAAGCTTCAATTTTAATTAATCCTTCATATTTAATATTTACGCAAAGTACGTGCTTCTTGGTTTGTGTTGATAATGTTTTTGTTTTGATTTTGTCCGGTGATGCTGTTTGACATCATTAAACAGACCATTGACGTCAGCATCCAATAAGTTTGTAATAGTTGTTCTAGTAACCTTAAAATCTATAAAGGCTTTTGTTGTTGTTTTAAAGCGTACTTGCGATCCCTTCTTTTTTGCTTCCTCGATAGTCCTTGGAGAGAACGCCGTAAAAATGTTACTCGTGTTTTCGTCGTACTAATATATATTAATTTGTTATAAAATATCTTATTATCATTAAGTTTTCTCGAAATACAAGTAACGTCTGCCAAGCTGCACTTGACCCACGCGTGGTGGACTATGGCCTATCCCTTCTCAAGGAGAAAATGACCAATGATGATTATAATTTCTTGCAAGTTAAACTAAAATTATACGAAATATGTATCAGAAGTGAGCATGTATAAAAACACAGAAAATAATATTGTTTAATTTTTTCTGAATTTTTGTTAACACTAGTCTCACTCGCATTCAGATTACTCTATTATTTGTGTAGCCATGCTTAGCAGCTTTAAAGATACCATAAATATACTGATACTCCCGAAGTCCCCGGGTAATTTAAATTTTCATATAACAGGCATCATAACAGGCATTATTATTAACTCAAGACGTATACTTCGTAGTATTTAGCTCAGAGCACTATCGATATTGTTATGTGGCCATAAGCACTACTGTAACACTAACAACTTGGAAATGTAGAGTAAGTATTGTGCAAAATAATCCACGGCGCCTTCAAGTCATTAATAAGGCGTTTATAGATTTATCTGCTATTTAAGTGTGTTTGATAACTCAAAATATTTCCTCCTAGTAACTATCCTATTTTTTTTTATAGTAATAGGCGGCAAGCGAGCAGACGGATTGCCTGATGGTAAGCAATTACCGCCGCCCATGGACACAAGCAGCACCACAGGAGCCAAAGTGCGTTGCCGCCCCTTGGGGTTGGGAACAGGGATACGAGTGGGATGAGGTAGAAGGAAAGCGGATAGGGCCTCCGGCACTCTCACTCACCGAACTAAACGCAACAGTTTAGGTACTGTTTTACTTTACACGATTTTCGATTACGATTTTCTGTGAGCGGGTAGTACTTTCCCGGTCGAGCCGGCCCATTCATGTTGAAACCAGCAAGGCTCTACTACCTGTAATTCTAAAGTATTAACGTTTTTATTTATTTTAGTACCCACTTATCAATTGCCTTTCAAAGGAGACTCGAAAGTTTTCTGTGGATTAACTTAATTTAAATATTTATTACCTAAGTTGTGAAGCCTTATCCGAGTGCAAAATTGAACATCATTAGGTATAACAATGCATTCCAAATTGTTATTCACTTTCGGATATGAGGAAGTGAGTTGACAACGATTTTCAACGGAATATGATTGAGCGTTCTACAATTATATTTGAGAACTTCCGGAGAATTACAATCCATGAATAATATTGCCTTTTCCTGATAACTGTTACTGTTAATATATATCATAATTATGTAGATTGTAATTAATACAGATAAAGATTTTCAACCAAAAACTTTTATCGCAAGATAATTATTTGACTTAAAAAAGAAACAATACACAAACATAAGTTAATAATTTAGTATCGATTTGTCGGAACGTTGAGTTCAACAAAACACGCAAATTCAATGGTGTACTTTAACATACTTTGCATAATATCACAGAATAAATAATACTAACGTAATAATCTGTTTACTAGAGTGAAAAAAGGGATGAAACTAAAAAATAAACTAGAGAAAAGAATTTTAGTAATAGGTTGAAAAACAGCTAAATATAAAACAGTATCAGTACATCATATCGGAATCCTTTTCAGCCTACAAACTTATCTAATACTTATTTAATTAAAATATCCACCTGTATACATTTGATCGGAGAAGTCTGTTTCCTGATAAAGTCCCGGGTCTAATTTAACTTTAGCGAACTTACGCATTCATTGCAGGCGGGGAAGTTTTCTGTTAGTATTAATTCAAGGTGTGCTTTGAGATTAATTATATGGAGACGGGAATTGGCGACTTTCAGTCGTGAGTAAATACAGATTAATGTGATAACTCTTTTGGAATAGGTATTTTGATGAATTAATGTTAAACCATATTTTTATTGAAAATTTTCAGGTTAAAATTTGACTTTAATAAGGTGTGTTTCAAATAAGCAGATAATTTTGTTGATACAGTATGGTTTTTAAATATTCTAATGAACGAGGTTGATTGGATACGGTTAAAGACTCTTGTCTTTAGCCGTTTAGAAAAGGAATTGATGCAAATGTTAAAACAGCCGATAGCCCATGTTATTTTTGTAAGATTTTTTAATAGGGTATGACTGACCTGATCTCTTCTACGGACTATGATATGACCCCATATTACTTCATCGTTAACTTTGAGATATTCAAAACATTTTTACTCAACACACTTCTCAAGTGAAAATCTCCTGGTAACTTAGGTGTCCAACATACATTATTAGTAAATAATATAAGTAAATAAACGTGCCTTTAATATTTGACTTCGGTATATTTATAACATATTATGGTAGATAGGCATATGCCGCATAACATATGCGTTTCCCCATCAAATACTCTTACGTTGAATTTTCAAAAGCATATGCTTGATTAATTGAAATAGGTCTTTCAAAGACCAAACTTTACGTACCCAGTCCACTTATCTAACCTGATATAATATTTCATCAAAGAAAATATTATAGAAAATCTGTTCCTTTTAACTTTGCTCTTTTATATACATAAGTATGAAAGCCTTTGAGAGTTCCGTAAGAAAATATTAGATTAATATCTTACTAACCAGCAGATGAGCACGACGAATAAGGTGACAACTACCAACGCTCTGTCACTGCAATCTGAGTTTTTTGCTTCAGGAAATAAGACTCCAGTTTCTAGTTCTTCATCGCTCCTGGACCTTGAAAATAAGGACAATATTCCCAAAATGAGGAGGTAGACAGGTATCACGAGGGCGATGCAGGCGAACGCGATGATAAATGCCAGGAACGTTGATTCCACTTTTATTGACTGAAACAAAATTAAAAGCTCTTTTAGAAATTACCTCTTGATGAAAATTTACTGGTCATGTACAAAGTATAGAGTGGAAGGAGCTGCTATTTTACTCAATGTACCTGCTATGGGTAAGCTTCAATAGCGTATATAATTAAAAAGCCGTATGTTTCTTAAAGCTTTTATAGATTTCGCCAAAGTCTGACATCTCAGCCTCTAGCCATATTTTTTGCATAAATGTGAACATTGTAGCCTTCTGAGAAGTGAAATTGTACTATGTTAGTCATGATGAGTCAACATTGCTGTACTACAACATTGCATAACCATTGTACTGTAGGCAAACAACAGTTTACGCATCTTAGTCCACTGAAATGTAAATTTTTGGAGCTTAGCGTGCATATGTCAGACGATGCATTTGTATTTTATAGATATTATATGATATTACAAGAGATACGACTCCACAAATTTGGATTAAACTTTAGGTTAGCCCTCCCTAGACATCTAAAAATAGAATACTGTCCTCTAAAAAATGTAATTTTCAATGTACATTTTTATCGCGGTTTATTTCGAATTTTGGTTACGTTCAGGAATTGAAACGTCAGGTAAATAAGGCAGAAAATATCATTCCATTTTTTTAATGTAATGATTGCGGGAACAGAAAGCAACAATATTTACGTAAACATGAGACAAGGAAGAGAAGAAAAAATGAAATATAGGTATGTGTTGTTATTATTAGTGGTTAGAATATTATAATACAAAACTTTCTTTTGTAATTTTTTCTTTTATAATTCATTTAAATTCAGTAAGGACGAAAAGGAGTCCATTTAGCGCAAATCATACATACAGAAAATCGAAAACATGTTAAATACCTACCTACCTACATACGTTCTGTAGGGTGGTAGGCTTTATATAAAGTTATCCGGTCTTGTATACGTATTACAAAATAACGCATCGTACAAGCGCCTGACTAGGTCACAATACAAACTGATAATTTTGATAGCTTTGTTATATTACATTTAATTTTCGCACATCGCCATCTTAACTGTAGATTATTGCGATAAAAGCAAGCCTTATGTTTAAGATTAGCTGCAAATTTTCATTACAAGCCGTTCGTTTTTGGGTGAAAGAGTAACAAATATCCAAACTAACAAATTGATTTGTTTATGATAGAACCGTCGTAGGATAAAAAACGTAAGATATGCTTCCTATTCCATTTAAAGTATAAGCAAAAATCCGAATTTCAAATGATATTACCTAAACAAAGCATCCAAAAAACAAGCTTCCTACGTAAAAAGCCTAAGTAATAAGGAATGACCAATGTGTTTTGTCTGTAAGACAAATGTGCTCTCGCGTAGATGAGTGACGAGAATCTCAGCCGTAATCACTGCCTAATGGACTCGACATAATTCCCAGTAGAAACATAAACTAGCAAAAAGAAACGAATATTATGTTTTACTGACATGATATCTTTGTTATGCATATTCTAATCTAATCTTATACTAATGTATAAAGCTCAAGAGTTTATTGGTTTGGTTGAACGCGCTATACTCAGGAACTACTGGTCCGATTTGTAAAATTATTTCAGTGTTAGTAAGCTCATTTATCAAGGAAGGCTATAGGCTATATAACATCACGCAATGAGCCACAGGAGCGGAGCAGTAGCCTTAAATAACGCTGGTGTAACCGCGGGCATCATCTAGTTGTATAATAAAAACGGGAAAGTATAAAACTAAATATCACATTTACTAGACTTGGCCTGCGGCTCCGCCGGCGCGGCGTAGGATTATTTTACCCTCTAAGGGAGGAAATGTTAAAAAATCTTCTCTTAGAGTCCCCCTACACTTCCCAAATAACATAAGTGCATACCAAATTTCAGCAACTTGCGCTCAGTAGCTACGACTGTGGGCTATCATCTGTCAGTCAGTAACGCAAGAGTTTATGTAATATTGATAATGTATAATGTAAATCAATTTAAGGCAAGACAGGCTATCTAGCCTGTCTTGCCTTATATTCTTAATGGTTCACTCCTAGTCAGTCAGTCACATTCCCTCATAAAAGTAGGCTCTACAATTCGATTTATATTATACATTATCAATATTACATAAGCTATAAACTCAAAATTAAAGTTAAAAACATTTTTATCGGGCTTATTTAAATTCGTATGTATATTTGCTACGTTTGTGTTAGTAGTTTTAGCAAACGCAGGTACACATTTATGAAATACAGAATATAAATAAAAAATGACATGAAGAAACATTAGGTATACCTTTAAATCTATTTTAATTAATTAATTTTATTCGTACGGTTTTTTCAATCACACAAATGACCAATTAGCTTCTACGGTTAAATTATCACTTGTTTGTCAGAAGTAGGTATATAATACTATGTCAGTAGTATAATGAGTAGTGATGGTGTTCGTTTGCTGCTGTTTACTTAAAAAAGCTTTGTACGACCGGTATCTGCCGCTGGACGAACATAGCATTCAAATCTTAGTGTCTAAACACACTATGCCGAACTTACGCGACCGAAGTTCCGCGACTGTATGTACGTTCCGACTTATTCGGCTGATAGCGTTATCCCAGTTGCATCCAGGACTTAGAGGCCTTAGAGCCCGAGGTCCACTTACTGGTCTAACCAGATATGACAGAATATCAACTTTTCCACAGAGCGACTGCCGTAGTGCCGTCTGACCTCCGCAACCCAGAGGGATAGCGATATTCCATGGTTAAGACCAGTATCTGTTTATTTGAGGGTACTGAATCCCCGTAACGACTGTCAAAGATCTTCATGACAGCCGGGACCGACGGTTTAACGTGCTCTCCGAGGCACGGGGCAAGCGATAATTCACAATTTAATACGCACTTAACTTCGAAAAGTTATTGATGCGTGGATTCGAACCTGATACCCTCTGCATGGCAGTCCGTTGGTATCTCCACTAGGCTATCGCTGCCCATAAGTGCCGAACTTACGCGACCGAAATTCCGTTGCGCAACTTTATTAATTTAAAACTTCATATACACAAAGTACATAGGTAGACTTAATGCCATGGGCATTATCTACCAGTCAACCTTAAGAGTGGTGCAGAGAGGAAGAAGTAGGTGTATTTTAAAGTGTAATGGGAATGTACTAGTAATTATGTAGGACACGATATACTTGCATAAACGTATATTATAAATAGTTAAAATAAATAGTTTAATACATAAACTTAATACACCGGTTGGCGCAGCGGGAGTGTAAGCGACTGCTACGCCGAAGGTCGCGGGTTCGATTCCCGCTCAAGTCAAACATTTGTGTGCATGACATGGATGTTTGTCTTGGTCTGGGTGTTTCTATGTATAATATGTATGTATTTACAAAAAAAAAAGTATATATTGTTACGCCATCTATCGGTGAATGGGGGGTACTAGAAGAGATTGAATGTATCTGTGGTAATTCATCTACTCTGTACTAGATGGCGTTGCTGTATCGATTATGGACTGTTCGCGATTATTTCGACAGTTTTGTAGAAGCATCTAGAATGCGCTAGTGATGTTATCCGGCCAGTATAAATAGAGCGCGAACGAACGGAACACACAATTAGAATTGAATATCGAAGCGATCAACAAGAAGCGATGGAAATAAGTCGGAACTGTTTCTAGTGGTGTGTTTAGTGGTGTTTTTACTAGTAGTGAAAATTAAGTGTGTGTATCTAGTGTTATTGTGTTAGTGAATAAAGTGCAGTTTTTCTGGCATAGTGTATATAATTTATCACGAACCCCAGCTCGTAACAAATTGGTGTCAGAAGAAAGGGATAAATTATGCCGGTTATGCCGAAGGAAGAAACTGACGGAGTGCGTACCAGGAACCAGCGCCAGCAAGACCTGGACCAGAGACGCTTCGCAGACGTTCCTTCTCCATCGTCTGGTGGATCAGGCGACGCCGCGGCTGCAGTGGAGCCTGCAAGCGAACACTCCATGGCGGTGCCCGATATCGCGGCACTGATGGCGTTCATGCAGGAGCAGGCCCGCCGTCAAGAGGAGCACGCGCGCCGCATGGAAGAACAGCTACAGCGCGACAAGGAGGAGCAGGCCCGCCGTCAAGAGGAGCACGCGCGCCGCATGGAAGAACAGCGACAGCGCGAAAAGGAGGAGCAGGCCCGCCGTCAAGAGGAGCAGGACCGCCGTCAACAGGAGCAGGACCGCCGTCAACAGGAGCAGGCTCGTCGTCAAGAGGAGCAGGCTCACCGTCAAGAGGAGCACGCGCGCCACCTGGAGGAACAGCTTCAGCGCGACAAGGAAGAGCAGGCTCGCCGTCAAGAGGAGCACGCGCGTCGCCTGGAGGAACAGCTTCAGCGCGACAAGGAGGAGCAGGCTCGCCGTCAGGAGGAGCAGGCTCGCCGTCAAGAGGAACACGCGCGCCGCCTGGAGGAACAGCTTCAGCGCGACAAGAAGGAGCACGCGCGCCGCCTAGAAGAGCAGGAGGTGCTTATGACGGACCTCAGCGCCGCTGTAGGGAAGGACCTGAAGGCGGTCAAGGAGGAACTTCAGCAGCACGAGGCCCGTATCAGCGACGTAGAGATGCTCGTGCACGACAAGCTTGAGACTCGCGTCGCCTCTATAGAGAAGCGTGTACATGACCACCACGAGACCTGTGTTGCTGAAGTGGAGAAGAAATTGTGTGGGCTCGAAGTAACACCAGCGGCTGTAGCGCCCTCACCTCGTGGATTTAAGGTTCCACCATTTGATGGCTCGTCATCATGGTCTGCATACAAGATCCATTTCGAGGCTGTGATGCGATCGAATGGGTGGACCAAAGAACAGGCCTTAACCGCCCTAACCTTGGGCCTTCGCGACCGGGCCTTGACAGTGTTGGAGGCACTCGGGCAAGACGTCACCTACGAAAAGCTCCTGGAGGCGCTGGAGGCGAGATACGGTGACGCGCACCTTGAACACGTTTATCGTGCTCAGCTGAAGGACAGGACACAACGCACCGGAGAAACTCTGCAGCAGTGGGCTCTAGAGGTGGAAAAGCTGGTCAGGAAGGCATACCAGTCGTCGCCTGCGCTTATTGACGGGAACCTCGTACAGGCGTTTACGGATGGGATCCGGGACCTGGAGGTAAGAGCAGCAGTGAGGCTTGGGCACTTCAAGGACCTCAAGGACGCTTTAGCCCACGCTTTGGAGGTGGAAGCAGTGCGACGCGACGATCGAGGTCACCGCATCAGGGAAGTTGTGTCGTCACCTCGGTGCTACAACTGCGGAGAAAGAAGCCATATCCGCTTGAGCTGCCCAAAACGTAGGCAGCCTGTTGACACCCTGTCTCCACCAAAGGGGTCGCCTGATGTGCCTGACAGGCAGCGAGAGCAGGGAAACGAGTAGAAGCCAGGACTGCGGGGCGTTTGCTGGCTGGTAATGGAAGAGCCCCAAGTATCTCGATCTCGCAATCATGTGACGGGAACAGCCTGATCATCGAAGGCGAAATTAACAGAACACCATGCAAGCTGACATTAGACACGGGTGCTTCTCGGACAATCGTCGGTTTCCATCTGGCAAGACGGGTTCTTCGGGGCTGCTTCAGGAACAATGAATGTGTGAATCTGAGAACAGCTACCGGTCAGCACATAACCGTCCGAGGTGAAATGGAGGTGGATCTGAAGCTAGGCAACAAAGTTTACCGTCACAAAGTCATCGTGGCCGATATAGTGGACGACTGCATCCTGGGCCTAGACTTCATGCGGGAGTATCGCTGCGAGATCGATGTTAACCAGGGAGTGTTGAAATGTGGCTCGGAAGAAGTCTTCATGGAAGGCGCAACTTCAGGAAAAGTGTACTGCCTGGAGAATGTCACGCTTCAACCGCGGTCGGAAACAGTTGTACCGGTTTGTTTACCCGGGAGTTCTGGTCGAGGGAACCGCTGCGTACTTATCGAAGGCCTAGAGAAAGAGGCATCGTGGAAGATTGCACGAACCTTGGTAAGGGGTACCAAAGTTTCATCAGTACGCGCACTAAATGCAAGTGACAAGGAAGTGTTGCTCAAGAAAGGGACGGAATTGGGCACCTATGAAGGAGCGGCTTGGATGCGTAGATGTCAGGAGCAACCTACCAGCGCCAAGGTTCAGGCTGCACGATTCGACGTGTCTTCACTTTTGGAGGACTGCCAAAGTACCCTGTCAGAAGAAGAGAAGACCAAGGCTAAGAAGATGTTGAACCGGTTCGCCGATATTTTCTCGACCAGTAATGCCGACATAGGGAAGACAGCACTAGTCCAGCACAAAATAAACACGGGAAGTGAAGCACCAATTCGCCAGCGACCAAGACGTGTGCCAGTGGCACGGGAACGTGAAGTGGAAGCTATGATCGACGGTATGGTGAAGGAAGGCGTAATCGAGCCTTCGTCCAGCCCGTGGTGCTCTCCGGTTGTGCTAGTTAAGAAGAAAGATGGCAGCATGCGCTTCTGTGTAGACTACCGCCGATTAAACGACATCACAAAGAAGGACAGCTACCCGCTGCCAAGGATCGATGACACACTGAATACACTGACAGGGATGAAGTGGTTTTCTACCTTAGACCTAAAAAGTGGCTACTGGCAGGTGGAAATAGATCCTCGAGACAAGGAGAAGACGGCATTCTCCACAGGGAAAGGATTATGGCAATTTAACGTCATGCCCTTTGGATTGTGCAACGCTCCGGCTACTTTTGAGAGACTGATGGAGCGAGTGCTCATGGGACTGATTGGAGACGCCTGCCTGGTCTACTTGGATGACATCATCATCGTGGGACGCACCTTCCAGGATCACCTGCGAAACTTGGAGCAACTGCTGTCAAAGATACGAGGAGCTAATTTGAAGCTGAGTCCGAAGAAATGCGCGTTATTCAGACGGCAAGTGAACTTTCTAGGACATGTGGTCTCGGAGAACGGTATTCAAACCGACCCAGATAAGATCATTGCCGTGAAGGAATGGCCAGTTCCAGAGAACAAAACGCAGGTCAGAGCATTCCTCGGATTATGCTCCTACTATAGACGGTTTGTGAAGAACTTTGCTGACATTGCTCGACCTCTTCATAAGCTCACCGAAGACAATGTACAGTTCTGTTGGAATGAGAGCTGTGACGTTGCATTCCAGAAGCTCAAGGAACATCTGTGTACTGCACCTATTCTAGGCTACCCTGACAATGAGCATGAATTCATAGTTGACACAGATGCCAGTAACACCGGAATTGGCGGCGTGCTGTCACAGAGAAAGGGTGACCAAGAAGTTGTTATAGCATACTTCAGCAAGGCCTTATCCAAACCCGAAAGAAACTACTGCGTCACCCGGCGGGAACTCTTGGCTGTAGTAAAGACATTGCAGCATTTCAACAAATATTTGTTGGGGCGTAAATTCCACCTGCGAACCGACCACGCTGCGCTAAAATGGCTACTTCAATTTAAGGACCCAGAAGGACAAGTAGCCATATGGATTGAACTACTGCAAGAGTTTGATTTTGTAATACAACATCGCAGCGGCAAGTCCCATGGTAACGCAGATCGCGTAGGCCGTGTCCCGACCAGTGCAAGCACTGTAGCCGACAGGAAGCAAAGCAGGCAGCGCTAGTGAGGATGTTAAAGACGGATCTAAGCGACGAATGGAGAGAAGCTTTGCAGAGTGCTCAGCAAGATGACAAGGATGTACAGCCGATTCTTGAATGGAAGAAATCAGGCGCTCCTAGGCCCAAATGGACTGATATCGCAGCAATGAGCCCTATCGCCAAGAGTTATTGAGCACAGTGGGAAAGCTTGGTCGTCCAGGATGGAGTTCTGTGCCGCAAATGGGAAAACGCTCGCGGTAACCAGTGCCATTTGCAAATGGTAGTGCCCAAAACTAAGGTGCCGGAAGTCTTGCAGCTCTATCACAATGGTGCTTCGGGAGGTCACATGGGAGTTAAGAAGACGCTTACTAAGATCCGGGAGCGGTTTTATTGGCTCCACTGTCGAGATGACGTCGAGAATTGGTGCCGCAAATGCACAAGTTGTGCGGCTGTCAAGAGGCCACACACTCGTTGCAGAGGTGCATTGAAGGTGTACAATGTAGGAGCTCCAGGGGAGTCAGGACAACAGATGTCTGAGAAGATGAAGACTCGCTACGACCGGAAGGCGAACAACAAAGGCTTCGATGAGGGATCACTGGTGTGGCTTCATAACCCAGTACGAAGCAACGGTAAATCGCCTAAGTTACAAGCCAGGTAGGACGGGCCATATCGCATAATTATCAGGATGAACGACGTAACCTATCGAATCCAGAAGGGGTCGCGAGGTGCACCGAAGATAGTTTATGAGGACCGGTTGGCTCGTTACTATGGGTCCACGATGTTCGAGACGAACACGTTTAAGAGGGGGGCAGTGTTACGCCATCTATCGGTGAATGGGGGGTACTAGAAGAGATTGAATGTATCTGTGGTAATTCATCTACTCTGTACTAGATGGCGTTGCTGTATCGATTATGGACTGTTCGCGATTATTTCGACAGTTTTGTAGAAGCATCTAGAATGCGCTAGTGATGTTATCCGGCCAGTATAAATAGAGCGCGAACGAACGGAACACACAGTTAGAATTGAATATCGAAGCGATCAACAAGAAGCGAAGGAAATAAGTCGGAACTGTTTAGTGTTGTTCTAGTGGTGTGTTTAGTGGTGTTTTTACTAGTAGTGAAAATTAAGTGTGTGTATCTAGTGTTATTGTGTTAGTGAATAAAGTGCAGTTTTTCTGGCATAGTGTATATAATTTATCACGAACCCCAGCTCGTAACAATATGTATGTTTATCCATTATCTAGTACCCATAACACAAGCTCTGCTTAGCTTGGGACTAGATGGTGATGTGTGTATGTGGTAGAATATTATTATTAGTAGAATATTATTATTATACATACTTTATAAATACAGGATTACTTAGGAATCTTTATGTAGTATCTTCGTCGACCATCGAACCGAACTTCGGTCGCGTATAGTGTGTGCTCTACTACTAGTATCTTCGTCGACAATCGTACCGAACTTCGGTCGCGTATAATGTATGCTCTACTTCTAGGAAAGATAAACTTACGCGGTTACGCCCGACCGAAGTTACGCTGTACGCTATAACGCAACGTAAGTACGGCATAGTGTGTCGTCAGTAATTCAAATATCATTGTAGGCGTAATCGTGCCAAACTTCGATCGCGTAAGTTCGGCATAGTGTGTTTAACACACTATGCCAAACTTAAATTAAACTTATAGCAATACTTATCTAACTGACGATGTTGTTTTGCTTTGGTTTCAAAAGAGACATGGCGCTAGGAATAAATATTGTTTCTCATTTTATGTAAAAGGCCGCAAACGAGCAGACGGATCGCCTGATGGTAAGCGATTACCGCCGCCCATGGACAGAAGCAACACCAGAGGAGTCACAAGTGCGTTGCCGCCTTGAGTTGGGAAAAGGGATATGAAGAGGTGTGGGATGAAGTATAAGGAATAAGGGATCGTGCCTCCGGCACTCTCACTCACCGAATGAAACGCAGTAAGTGTTCTTAATATAGGAGAAGAGATTTTTAGTGTTATTAATATAAGAATATAATGATTACCATCTTAAAATTTTAAAGCTTATAGGAAACGCTAAAGTTAACAAATTTCAAGTGCTTCCTAACTTGGCGTTATTAAGAAATACGACCTTTTTATCTTACTAAATGTCGCGTTGAAACCTATAAGGTATTTCCTGTTGTCCTAGAATCTTGAAAGTTGGCACGAAGGTAAATGTTTTGAAATTAAGTAATGAACTACCTATTTATCAAACTTCTAATTTGATGTATGGATTCTTTTCAGACTTATTATGATGTAGCTTTTATAAAGTAATTTTTATTTATTTATGCGAACATGATTACTTCTTTCTTTCGTGTATTGTACTAAAACAATGCCGTGCTGGTATTTTAATTTTAACTCTCGGGCTGATTTATGATTATTATTGTTCTTAACATAATACGCTTATAATTATGAGAAGAATTAAGTGGCATCTAAAGAGAGTTCAAAATTGTGTAAGACTTCTATCCAGTAAGCGCAATAATTTTAACTTCGCTGTTTCAAAATTTCAATTGCGGCCAACGGCTAAAGTGGGCGTACGACATGTATGCACACAACAATTATCTATGCCTTGCTCAAATAAAACTGATTTGATTTTGTGCTTAAAGTGCATATAGGTTAATTTTACGTGTATTTTATAGTTTAGTTTAAGTTTCAAAAAGGCATCGTTCGCACTAGGAAAAAATTAAAGCCTGTGTCACGGGGTACTTTACAAACATACAACCAGCGGACACAATGAACAACATAATACATAACAAATGATCGTGGTCATCACACAAAGTCATGACCTGGGTGGGAATCAAACCCACAACCTATGGCGTAGCGACTGCGAGTCATTAACCACTAGACCAACTGAACATGCCGTTATGGCATTGGCGTGTACACTTGGCCGTATGGCCAAATATGGAGTTCAATCAATCTGTTAGGAGATTTCCGTCATGTCAAACCGTCATGAACATCACTGCCCATTACTTAGCCGCGAGTGGTCTAATTCGTGGATATTCCAATTTCTCTCATTCGCGGTTAGTCCTCGCCTCACAGCACATTTAGCAAAATTTTGGGTAGGTACTATTTGCGGTTAGTAGCATCAGCGATTAGATTTTGTAGAACATATGCTCGTTTCACTTGAGTAGGAATACACGAATAAGTGGAATCGGTAAGGCAAATATTTGGATATATTAAAACATTTTACATAAAGACGCAAGCCAGCTACGTAGAGCAATAGGTATTACATTTACTACCACTTAATCTCATCACATTGTTTGAGATCTATCGACTGTTATAGCTACTTTGGGGCTTGTCTATCGCTAGTGTGTCTTTTATTTGGTCAGTGAATTTTCACCTATATTTTTTCATTGGACGGATTTAGAATGGTAACAATATCATGCACCTAGATAGAGTAGAGGCTGTCTGGTAGATTACGAACCTGATTTATTTTCGGAGTAATTAATGTATATATATAGCTTACTGGATAGGCAAGTGTAAAATTATTCTTACGTAGTCTTATACATCTATATTATACATACATACATACATAGTAAGACTCACGCCTGCTTCCCAAAGGGGTAGACAGAGACTCAGAACGTCATTTGTAACGATCCTGACATATCCCTTTTTGTTATATAAGACATATGTTTTATAATAACTGTTACTTACAAAAGAAAGTACTTAAAAATTCAATATACTATCATAATTAAAAATAATTTCATAAGATTTCTCAGCATGGCAGTAGAATTAAATTAAAGCTAGGTATAGACGGGACGGGAATAACTTGAAAGGTTTCCCTCAAAGACTTGAGCTTGAACCTAAACGACGTACCTGTAATTTAGTGCTCCAATTAACATACGAGACGTGTTACTGTTGGTTCTCGTAGAACTAAATAGAGAGATCTAGTAACAATAATTACATCAAGTATTCGAAGCGACTGGTACCTTCGTATTTTCTCCAGGCGATGTTTACGTCTAGATGTTCTTGGTTCTTTCTTGTTTGGAGGAGAGGTAGGCAGCGTAATTATTGGTGGTTTATGCTAAATATTTGAATATTTTGCAAAAAGTATCGCTGAATAGAACATGTGTTTAATAAAATCTTTAATGTTTTTGAAAGACTTTAATCATCAAAGAAATACTTTCGTATCTATTCCCCAGCCATTTCATTGTAAAGTTTTAATAGTGATCAAAATGGTCAGAATGCTTTATGCTGGTTCTGGTAGTTTCTGAGATAAACCGCGACCGAAGTGGATGGATTGACGGACATGCCGACACTATACCCAAGAGTTTCTTAGATTATTATATCAACAAAAAATATAGCTTTATTGTTTAATTAATGTCAAAATATTCTTGGATAATTACTGGATGACTTAAATTGTTGTAACTGAATGCTGTCTACGTTACAAAAATACTAACCTATTATATGTATATGCTGCTTAATTTAATCCATCATCTTGAGCAATAAAATCCACCACGGTATTTGGAAATAAAATAACTATGCGAAAAATTCTTCAACAAATTTTCTTTAAAACCACCACACTTTCCATAACGCTATTATAATAAAGAAAGAAAACATATTATAAAGCTGTATTGTTAGGCGACGCATTATCGCCTTTCTACGGCGTCGACCGTCCAAGGGCTATCGTGTTGCGGGAAACGATCCTTTTAAAATGTCACTGTTTTTCTTTGGACATTAAAAGACTTATGATGTGGGGTTTCACGACTAAAATGTTGGTGCTATTTTATTCATCGAATAAATTTTAAACGTATAAATCTTTATGAGCAGTAATATATCTAGGATTTATTAACCTTTTAAAAAGTAAATAATTAAAACCTGCTTTGTTACAACTCGTTGCTAGTTACATTATGTACAATTGTAGACTTGCTTATGTCATTTTAATTAACTAGGTAGCAACAATTTGGTATATTTTTCAGCACGTCGGTATTGTTTTCTAGTATTTATTAAATTGTGCAATGTAAGTTTCGTATTTTTTAGTTAAGTGCTTTGCCTACTACACCCTAAAAACTTTGGTTCTATCAATAGCTGAGTACTATTTTATCTTTGGTAAACATTTTTAATGTTTAACTAAAATTGCCTAATATTCGGATGAACTCTTTTTTATTTCTTCAGGTGTCATTTTGGTATTCCGTCATTACATTTTGTATTATTGTATGTCTAATAACTCTTTTAAGTATTCCGTCCTTCTCGTAGATCTAATAGAAAATATACAGGACACAATCCAGTAGTACCATAAACGTTGAATGGTGGCAGTTGATGCTTCTTTTATCAAATTTGAAAACATAGAAGTTTCTATGGAAGTCCGTCATGATCAAATTAAGAAGCTCGCATACATCTTCCCTTTCCTTATTTTCTTTCTGCTGCAATTTTCTAATTATTTTTCGAACAGAGTGAATAGAGGCAGTTTGTTCCAATTATAGGAAAAGTATTAATATTAACGCTCATAAACATTTGAAGAAATACATACATACATAGACTCACGCCTGCTTCCCGGAGGGGTAGGCAGAGACTACGGAATGCCATTTGCAACGATCCTGTCATATATTTCTTGCTTCATTCACTCTCATCAAATTTCTCATGCATGCTCTACGGTTAAGGGTACTTCTAACCTGTTCTTCTTTTAGGATGTCTCCAATCTGGTCAGAGAACGTCCGCCTAGGTCCCCCTCCCCTTCCTCCTGTCCCATTCACACTTGCCTTATACAACTTCTTAGTCAGCTCGTCATCCACCCTCTCCATGTGTCCAAACCATCTTAGCATAGCTTTCTCAATGGTTGTCATTACATCTTCTTCTATCCCACAATACTCTCTTATCACACATTCTTTTCTCTGTCGTTTAAAGACACACCACACATACTTCTCAGTGCTCTCATTTCTACAGCATTTATTATACTTTCATGACTCTTCTGCCATACCCAACTTTCACTACCATAAATAAGTGTAGGTTCTAAAACCCCTCTATGCACAGCCAAACGTGCCTTTTTGGACACGTTTTGACTGTTCATAAAAGCCTTCAAAACTCCATTCACCCTATTACCTGCATTAACTCTTCTTTCAATATCTTCATTATTCTTACCATTTCTAGTAAACAGCGTACCTAAATATACAAAATCATTCACTTGCTCCACTCGTTGGCCATCGATCATAACATTACAAGCCGTAACACATTCCTCATTTTCAAAAACCATAACTTTCGTCTTGCTCACATTCGCTTTCATTCCTTTCCTCCCTAAAGCACCATGCATGATTGTTACCATCTCCTGCAACTCCTCCGCTGAAGACGCAAGTATTACCTGATCATCGTGCATAAAGAAGACATTTGACAAGTAACTCATTCATATCTATGATGTCATTGACAATGTTACGCCTAAGCCCATAGATGCACTGTTTCTGAATCAATCTATGGTTTTGCAACGCGATTTAGTATTTAATGACGATCACTCGGTACATTCACGCGAGCAAAGCCCAACATCTAGTAATATCATACAAATATTAAATCAATTGACTTTCAGATTCGAATATTTTGAATCTTTAGTTACCAAATATTAAATAGTAATAACATTGGCAGCTTAAACTTGATTGACAATTACATCTTGCATTTTTTTCGAACTGTAATAAAAAAAACATTACCTGTACTCGAATAAGTCTCTTCGCTATAGGCGACGACGGCGGTTTTTTGCCATTCGAAATTATCCACATGACCGGTTATTCAACATTTTGGTGTTTCCGCAGTATTTAATAACAATTGAATAATAAAAAGCTTTATCTTTCGAGCCATTTCTGAATGTCCACCAGTGTTTATCAAGAGTCTATGTGTGGTGGACGCCTTGGTCACCTGAGACCCGAAAATGTTTAAATTAATTATTTCGTACTATTTAGTGCTTATTTCAATTTGTATAAGTGGCGGTTTAGCAAAGAAAGCTCGTAAGTACAATAAATAATATTTATGAAATTTGAATTACGCATTTTAATAATTGTATTAATGGATTAATATTGTCAAGGTCAATGCTGCATTAAAATAAATATAACTACTCATGTGATTTTTTTAATTTGTTCTAAAATTACATGACATAATTTATGGCATTAATTATTAGAATAATATATGCAGTTATACCTTTAGGATTTTTAAGAGTGTAAAAATTGTGTAGACTTCTAATATGCTATGATAACATTGACCGAAATGTTTAATATTCAAATGACGTTCTCAGAGCATATTGCATTTTGTGAATAAATTGTTGATAGTTGAGAAGCTGTTACATAAATGTATATTGAGTAATGAAGATATTTAATTAGTACATTTTAAGCTATAAAATAAATATATGAAATCGTGTTCTTGAACTTTGTGCCTTAACTTTAGCATTTCGTTAGCTCACACTATTTTAGGTCAGAACGCGTTACTACGTAACTATCATTGCGTCAGAATTGCCAAAGGACTGTCAATATTTTTTTGTATCTTGCTTGATTTGTACAAAGTTAAAAGATTTAATTTAGGCATGAACTTTATAGCCAGCAGGCAATTTATAGGTACTCTCTATTAATAGTTACTTACTTGTCTTGAGTTGTGAAAAAATGTAATAAGGCAGCGATAGCCTAGTGGAGATACTAACAGACTGCCATGCATGAGGGTATCGGGTTCGAATCCACGGCGGTAGAATTGACTTTTCGGAGTTATGTGCGTATGGAATTGTTAATTATCGTTTGTCCCGTGCCAAGGAGAGCACGTTAAGCTGTCGGTCCCGGTTGTCATGAAGATCTTTGACAGTCGTTACAGGGCGTCAGTACCTTCTAAATAAACTGACACTAGTCTAAACCATGGAATATCGCTATCCCTTTGGGTTACAGAGGTCAGCCAGGCACAGTCACTCTGTGGAAAAGCTAATATTCAGCCAAATCCGCTTAGACTAGTAAGCGGACCCCAGATTGAAACTGGGATAACGCTAAGAGGATGATGATGACTTGTCTTGAGTTGTGAAAATAGATATAGGTACATTACAAAACTATGAAGTCTATTACAGTGGGCATTTTTCTTTCTTTTCCTGTGGGTGTGTGGCAAACTCTGGTGTCGGAGTTTTCAGGCCGCCTTACGGCCTCCAACATGGCCCAACTATTCTTGTCCTGGACACACACAAGAACCGGGTCCGACAGCTTTACGTGCCCTCCGAAGCACGGTAGCGCTCTGATGTAAATGCCACACGTGGTCACCCTTCCAAATGGCGACCTGTGCAAGCAGTGTACAGTGGCCATGATAAATAGGTTGATATAGAGCAAATACTTTTATTACTATCTTTGTTGTGACAAAAAGTTGATAAAAATGAATGTGTAAGAACTAATTCTCAATTGCTAAATTTCAACATCTTGCTCCCAATATTACTCACGTTGAAAAAAGTGCCGCCGCCTCCTTGGGTCCCCAATATTAGACGAAGGTTTCGATTCATTTATACAAGAAAAAAATCAAAATTTTAGTGATATTTCAGACAGGTTACTCAAAATTAATATTTTGCTTTTACTATTATCAAGTATTGTCTTTTGTCCCTAAATTTACACACGCTCTTCGATCTTCCCCTTTTTGGAAAAACCCATCTGCACTCGCCCAAATTGACAAACTTATACAAATTACTTTAAGCAAAATTCTAAATCTGGCCCTGAACGACCGAGTGTGGCTACAGGCGTCCTTGCCTGTACGCCTGGGCGGCCTTGGCGTTCGCAAAATTACTGACGTAAGCTTACCAGCATTCCTGTCCTCGGTCCACAGCACTGAAGAATTGACCAGGAAAATTTTAGCACCCACACTGGTCAATTCTGAGGTGCCGTGTAAGACCAATGCCATGAATGCATGGAGAATGGCTTGTCCAAGCACCGAGTTACCCCGAATCCCATCTTCTCAGAGGCAGTGGGACGGGCCGCTTTGCAGCGTGGTACGAGAAAATCTCTTAAGTACGTCGTCCAATGCTGCAGAGCGTGCTCGTTTGCTGGCTGTGAGGGAGTGGGAGTCAGGGCTTTGGCTTCAGGCACTGCCATCGTCCAACATAGGTACCATGTTGGACGATATGACCTTCCGCATTGCTTCTTGCCTTCGTTTAGGTGCGCCATGTGTTTCTCCTTGTCGACAGCCTTGGTCACCATGGTCTATCATGTAGCAGGAGCGCAGGTCGTATTTCACGACACGCCAACCTCAATGACATACTTCGTCGGGCTCTTGTCACCGCTGGCGTTCCAGCCCAACTTGAACCTCAGGGCTTGGCACGCGACGATGGTAAGAGACCAGACGGTATGTCTTTACTGCCATGGAAGCTGGGTAGGCCTTTGGTGTGGGACGCAACATGTGTCGATACCCTTGCGCCATCTCATCTTCCTAGCACAGCGGGTTGTGCGGGCGCTGCTGCTGCTACAGCGGAAGCTCTCAAAAGGCGCAAATACATAAATCTAGTAGGAGATTATGTATTTGAGACGTTTGGAGTTGAAACGTTGGGACCATGGCGTCCAAGTGCGAGATCTCTTTTTAGAGATCTTTCAAAGAGACTTGTTGACGCCTCGCGTGACCAGAAGGCTGGCCTGTATTTGGCACAAAAGATCAGCATTGCCATACAACGTGGCAATGCTGCCAGCATTCTGGGCACGCTTCCAATTGATGGCGATGTGGAGGATTTCCATGAAGCCCTTTAAATTGCTCTTACTTTTTTTATGTATTTCCTTTTATTTGTTAGTTATTTAAGTATAGAAATTATTGTTTTAATTTATGTGTAAATAGCCACTTAGTTATAGTTAGTTTTAATGCAATTATAATGTACCTATATTTGTTTATGAAATAGTCAGTTGAATAATAAAATACAGATAAAAACTAATAAAATTCTCATCAATATATAAATAAGGATTATATATACCACTGTAATGAATTTTCTGGATTTCACAAACTGAAAGCTATTCTATCTAATATTACATAAGTATTTTACTATTTAGTTTAGTAAGAACTTATAACGCAATTCAAAATCATAACAAGGCATATGTTATTTTTCAGCTTCCTACATAACAACATGCCCCGGCCGTAAAGCAGACTGTCTAAAGAAAACAGTGCAGGAAACACTGCCACTATTTGCAAAGGGAATCCCAGAACTGGGAGTGGACTCGATCGATCCTTTGAAGAGAGATGACGTCGCTCTGACGCTGCCTGGGGACTTCAAGGTGGAACTCCGTAATGGAAACATGACGGGACTGCGGAAATGTCACATTGATTCGGTTACGTAAGTATTTTGAAAATTTGTATTCAGTTTTTTTTTAAAGTGCATGTGTAGCGGCTAGAGCTTTATTGTCATAAAAAGCTTTTATTAAAAGCTTTTTTGTTAGTATCTGCGGATTAAATCATGCACGCTGAATTTAACCGTTTCCTATTTGCCGATGGGTTAAAGTGTGTTCAGTTAATGTATCTGTGTATTAGGATAACTTTAATTCCATTTTTCTTTTAAAAATCTGATTCTGATTCTACAAAATTGACCTAGAGTAGGGAATTTATTAATAGTGTTAGTATGGGCCTTTGTCCAGCAGTGGACTGGATATGATGCTGACGAATTAATTGAAAACAAGATTACAGAGAAAGTAGCTTTGAAATGATACAGTTAAACAGGCGAAGCCGTAGTCGAAGTCGGGTTTACAATAAATTTCTGATGTCATTTAGTCACAATGAGTTTTCTTTGTACTTCATGGTATATTAATAGGTTTCTTCTGTTTCTGAAAGAATTAACTGGATAACATACGGTAATGTAAAAAGAAAATACCAAAAGTTCTTTGAAACGGATGATTATCGACAATCCATTAATATAATAATTATTTTATTTTTTGTTCCGAACATAAAATTACAAGTATTTATTTGAATAGGATACCAACATATTTTGAATATAGTTTCAAAGTTTAATACGTCAATGTGCGTTACGTGCTTAAAATAAACATATAATTTACCTAAAAAATAGTAATATAATAAAAATATTTATATATAATGAATATCAATAACGAATTAACGAAAACCCACAATAAACGCACAGTTCGGCTCAGACAGCTGGACAATAAATTTGATTAGATCTGTATTAAAACTTATACTTTTAGATCGTAAGTTTACCAAGCGTTGTTTTTTTTACATAATGCTAATTTGGTCTGGCAAATATTTGCCAATTAGCAAAATACTTAGAAGTCGGAAAACAGGCGTCCCTATAATAGTCAATATTAGCGAAATAAATGTGCAAACATATTAATGTTAGAACTAATATCCTTTTGAATAATTCGGTTTTAATTATTTTAAAATAAAATGCGTCATTTTAGCGTAGTCAGACAATTCTAACGAACCTTAGTTTTTTAATATTGTTTTGACATACATACATACATACATAGACTCACGCCTGCTTCCCCGAAGGGGTAGGCAGAGGCATATTAAACGCCCACTTTTCGCCAGTGTTTTGATCCCACGTAATAGGTGGCGAGCCTATTGCCGCTTATCGGGATATTTTGTTTGCCAGAGCCTCGTCCGTTGATCGGCAGGTGCACCACTTGCAGGAGAGGTTGGCTTGGGACCCTAAGTTCTTGGTGGGAACCCTATGCACCCACTATTGTTTTGAAATGTCATCAAACAGCCCTTTTTAGTCTGATGCTGGATCTACGCATCTCATAATTGAGTTACAATAACATTGTGGATTAATTGGAAGATTTAGCCTGCTCTATTACGCTGGCAAGACGGGTTGGTATATGGGGTTTGATGGTGTCGAGCTTTTGATATCTTCTGAAAGATATTATTTAATTCGTGTATAAAGTTACCCCTTACGCCAGCCGCAGAATTAAAATATAAAAAATATATAAGGTAGTGACGTTTTGTTTGCTTTATGCGTCATAACATGGATTTTTTTAATTGAAATTGGTTTGGTTCAGCCAGATTTTTGAGAATTTAGTTCATCGGTATCACCTTCACAAAGACTTAGCTAAATTCTATTACTTTAACTTCTGACAGGACTTCTAGGGGTACTTACTCCTCGTAATGACTCATTTTCATAAAGAGGTACGGTGTCCACTTCAGAACAAATCAAAATTAATAATGTATTACGAGTAGTACTGCGAAAAATCAATGATGCATGGCATGTTTTCGAATTCGGGTCTGTCTACGCGTCAGACTAGAGACTTCGTATACACATTGAGCTACATATGTCCGTGGTTCTTTCTGCCACTAAGGTATTTTGCCTCTTATTCTGAACACCTTAACGAAATGGCAGGCAGGCCGTGTGGTTGACGGCATAGAATACAAGTGTCACCACCCCCTATCTTCCCGTGGGTGTCGTAAGAGGTGACTAAGGGATAACACGATGCAAATACCATCTTTGCGTAGAGACGGCAAACTCGACATCAAACCCTATACGACTGCCTCGTTGGTCTCGCGGCATAAATGTGCGCGTGGGATTGGGAGGTCCCGGGTTCGATTCCTGGGTCGGGCAGTGTTATTGGGTTTTTCTGTCACGAAATTCTCAGTAGCACAGTAGCAGCACGGAGTCTGGAAATGTGCCCGGTACGGCAATAGGCTCGCCCCTTATTACGTGGGACTAAAGTATATCTGGCGAAAAGTGGGTGTAGAAATACACCTCTGCCTACCCCTTCGGGGATAAAAGGCGTGACGATATGTATGTATGTATATATGTATGTACCTTAACGAAATTAAAATTATAATTGGAATCTATTCTCCGAAATCAACAATTAATTTTTACATAAATGTTTTAATAATATTTTATTAAATTAGGTGTTATTATTAAAATTTTAGTCATCCATATGTTCGTGTGAGATACAAATTCAAAACTATTTCTTTGATATTAATTTATCGTTATTTTTTATTTCAGATTCCAAGATGATGATGCTGATTTTCTAATGCATTGCAATCTTACTATTAAAGGAGAATACAAAGCGTATGGAAGGATTTTAATAGTTACTATTAATGGAGATGGAAATGCCAAAATTAAGCTCAGTATGTACTTATATTCATTAAAATTAACAAATTTAAAACATAAACATTCAAATAATAATACCTACCAAAACTTAAAAAAAAATACTTGTGGTTAATGAACAGCTTAATTTTACCATTAAAGCTTAAATTACTTAATTTTATATTTAGCACAACTAAAACTCTTAATCGACAGCTTATAAACTTCCTCAAAGTGTATTTCCTGCAAGTGCAGTTTGTACCGGGCTAAACTTCATGAAATATTTTAAGAAGTGCCGTGTATGGTAATGAAAACTTTACCAACTATGATAATATTAATTATATACTAATAACTAGGTTCTCCATTTTATTTGTGAATAATAATATGCAATAGTATTCTACCCCATACATACAGCACCATCTAGTCCCAAACTAAACAGAGCTTACAACGAGTACTAGGCCATTGCCTAGTACTCGTTTTAACATACATATTATATACATTTTTTGTAAAAACATACACATTAAACAGCCAGACCAAGCCAAACGTTCAAATTCACGCACACAAATGTTTGACTTGAGCGCGAATCGAATCTGCGACCGCGTGGCAGTCGTTTGCACTCCCGCATTTAACCGGATCCTTGGATTATTATTTTCTTACCCCTTGCAATGTTTATAACTATGTAATAATTCTAATATCTTTTCTTTTACAGATAATGCGTCTATAAGAGCTAAAATCAAGTTCGCCGATGTCGTTCGTGATGGAGTAGTATACTACGAAGTGAAAGATTTCAAAACAGACTTTTCGTATGGAGACAGAGTTACGTTTGCTCTAACGAATTTGTTCAAAGGAAACCCAGAATTAAGTAAGTAACAAAAAATTTATAGCTGTGACTAATATTTAAGAAATGTTTATTTATAGTTGTAAGATAACTAAAATTACACCCTTAGAGGTGGATATTCAAAAATCGTACCTTAGTGCACCTGCTAAGGAAAGATTATTATACTACCTGTATATATGAATACGTATATGTTATACTGAATACAAATGTTAAAATTCCTTGAGTAAACACCGAATTGAAATAAATAACCATATTTTAAAGTGTTTATATAGTCTAAATCTAGGACTAATTTTAGTATTATAAATAAAATACCCAGATTGTTTGTGTATCTTTATACAAATCTGGGTATTTAATATTAAGAACGATTAATTTTTTTAAGTCTCCAAGGAATGCATTTGCGGTACGCTATTTATAGCACTGATTTATTATAGCTTTATGAAATAAAATAGTATTACTACAAATATCAGTGCGGCATGCATACATTAAGTCATGCCCGTTATTTTATGTGAGCAAATAAAACCTTTTTTATTTTTAAATAGTAATGAAGGATAAAACTTACAATATACGAGAAGTTTTTTTGGTTACTTTGTATTAAAGGTTCTGAACCAATGTAACTTGAATCAACGAATTTACAATTAAACCTGAGGCTTAAGAAAAGTCAAGGCTGACAGAATCGTTGAACTTTCAACGTCTAGATTCTATTAAAATCGCGGAAATATCAGATCGAGCGGCGCATGTTTGTAAGGTAAACCTCAAGTACATGAGTAATTGAGTAATTATTTATTATAATAAATATCTAAGTACGTATTACTTGAAAATAAAATTTGATGACACATTTATGACGATGATGATATTTATGTAATAGTGGGATTAAATTGACTTTTAAACATTACTGAACATCGAAAATCAGTGTATTTTTGTTTCAAAGGAATTTTGTATCATATTGGTAGTATCCCTAAACTGAATGGTTTGGTTAAAGTTTTTTTCTTTTTTTTTAAATACAATAAAATGTTATTCACAGAAACACAGAACGCATAAATTCAAACAATAGTATTCTAATACAATATTACACTTAATGCTATGAATTTCAATCGATTCGAAAGAACACCATGTACTAGTTATAAACTGTATCACAGGCAGTTGGGTCTCTCTTTACAAATTTGAGATTTGTATCTTTTTTTACAATACACAACGTTTATACTGACCAGTCGGTCGGTATAAACGTTATGTATTGTAAGCACTGTTCTTTAAAGAGATTATTTAACGCAACATCGTGAACGCTTTGGTTCATTTGCCTCCATATTACCCGACAGATAAGAATATTTTTTTCATAATAATAACACTATTTGTGAATATCTAAACGAAGAGGAGCCTTAAATAGCTAATAAACGTTACACTATACAAGATTGTAAACGACTGTAATTGTATTTTGAATATTTTTTATTGCCTGAAATTATTTTTGGTGCTATAATATATATACAAAGCTATAAAACCCTTTAGCGCTATTCAACGTATTTTATCTGAGTTAGAGTATATTAATCAACTTTGTATGTGCAGTATCCATGATTACTTGCAGCTACTCTAATTACAAGCAGTTTTAAAAAGAGATGTTGAAAAGTCTACGCGTTAATATTTTCATCGAAAAATGGATATTGTAGTTGCGCAAAGCAGCTGTTTTGCGGATTAATTAGATTACGTTTATAAAGTATTCAATATCTTTACAGGTGAAGTGGTTTTGCAATTTTTGAACCAAAACTGGAAGCAAGTGGCTGAAGAGTTTGGCGGTCCTCTGGTTGATAAGCTCGTTGACATCGTTTATAATATCGTGAAGAAATTCTTCGAACAAGTTCCTAAAGTTGAGCTCTTTGTTGATTAAGAGGAAAAATAATTTATGTTATTATTATGTAAATTCTATTTGTTAATTATGTTTAATGTGATTTCTGATGACGTGTGTATGTGTGCTCATAAATTTATTTGATGGAAATTCTTTTTTGCGTTTTGTTTGCCAGTGGTTGTGGAATGTTGCTTATGTAAGCATACAATTGTACAAAACAAATGTCATTGAATGCGGGAAGTGAATTTTACGAATAAACTATAAGGTATATGGAGAAGACAAGCTTTTATATTTCCTGACAACTTACATCATCATATTCCTACTTGGCGGAGCCTGGTCTATGATAGTCTATATATTTTTGATATATCATGATATAGAACATATGATCGTGATCCATACATAATGTTTTGAACTGGTTGAGAATCGAACCCACGACTACTGGCTAGGCAGTCAGGGTCACTCACCCCAAGAATAACTAGGGCGACAAGTCAGTAAAAAAAAAAGAATATAACATACCTGTAAAAAGGAATACGGAAAAGTGAATTCTCCCCATACTATATCCTTGATAAGCCCTGGAAAGGAAAGTCGTCCGTTTAAAATATTATACATTCGATATTTAATATACTTTGCAGTACAAAACTAAAGAATTAATTACTTCTAATTAAAAAGCACGAAGTAAGCAATATTCTAGTACCCACACATACATATGTATGTGTGTACTTAATTTCAGTCTATACGATTAGTAGTCCACGTAACGAGATCATCGGGACGACCTCATTGTAAACGAGTAGAATGCGAAGCCTTTTCATATTGTAACAGTACCGACAATGCTACGGAGTCTTATCTTTACAGTCACAGTTTTATCTACAAGGATAGTTTTATTCTAAAATTTGTATTATATTAAGCTTACGAATACCTAGTAAGATAAGAAAATAAACCTAAAATTTTGTAAACTTAAAATCAAGTCTGATAATTTTGTTATTATATTATTGTACTGAGTAGCAAGTCATTTGAAATATATGCCGCTGGCTAGTAGGTAGGTAGAGTAATATATTCAATAGATGCACTCTAGGATTGTAATTCTGCACTACGAGTGTGCACATTTGATATCTGCGGTGAATATTCACGTTGGCAACTAGGACTTCAGCTTAACATGATTTAGCAATAAATTACGCAAAATTAGGCGCTTAGGTCTTCCCCGTTTTAAGTAAGCTAGCTATATAAAGCTATTATTTCGTTCAGAATTTTGGGAGCTCGAAATAAAATGGTTGCACAAAAAGCCAGTCACGCTTAGCACAATAACAAACTCAATGTTTTAAGAGATATTTTGCTCACCTACTGGAAAATCGAACGGATATATCAGATAAAAAAATTGCGACATGAATCCAAAAGGGTGAAATCCTTCCTCGAGTTTCAGTGATGGCAACAAGTAGGATTCTTTTTGGGGTAAGCCACCAAATCTTATTTTACTCCTGTCCTTTTCCTCAAACCAATCCTCTGTGTAACTAGCCCCTATGTCACTCTCCGTTATTATATTTTGCGTAGTGGTACTCTGTGGTGGTACATTTACTGGTTCTTTGAACACTTCTCTTGTTATAGGTATAACTTGAACAGTCGTCGTTTGTATAGTCACTGTACTACTAATAATTGATGCTTCAGTACTTTTTTTAAGAGGTGTTAATTCCGACTTCTGTTGACGCCTTTCTTCCGATTTAGTATTCAACAAATTATTATATTTTTCCAACCAAGCTTGTCGAACAGTTGTATTCAAATTCAAGTCCTCAGCATCTCGTTTCCGCCACAGACCAATCTCTTTATTGCCTTGAAAACGATAATCGTGATTGTCGTTTTGCATATCTTGAGTTTCCATTGTGTTTACTGGGCTATCCTTGAAATTTGTTTCTAAACAGTTGTCCCATACCAAAGGCTCAGATTTTATAACAGCTTGATTTTCTTCGCCGCCTTTCAAATCCCTTTCGTTATTTTTCTCGACGTTTTCATCGAAAAGTAATTCAACGTTTCCTTCGCGACCGTACTTTTTATCGTTGGATTTCTTGTTTTTCAACGAGTAAATTGTGGAGATTGCTTGGTAATTTTGTTCTGGTACATCTAAGGAGGGCAATGTGGTGCCGCCAATGACATTTAGATTGTTTCCGGCGGAGGCTGCGGGCGTCGTTTCCGATGTCGTTTGAATTTGTGGGATTTGCGTTGGAAAAATGGTAGTAAATCTTGGTTCTTCTGGTAAACTGTTTACTTCGTTTCCCTCGTTGAACGTGGTTAAGCTTGTTTGTGGATTGACTTGATTTGCGATTACTAGGAAAATTACTTGGAACGCGGCCATAACGAAGTCATATTTTGTATAATAATATATTGTGTAGGTGTTCTGCGACTGTGTGTCGTAAGTATCGGCGGTTGACTGAGCCGTGGGGATCGGGACATTGGACGGGGGATTTGTAGCACTTAGTAGTCTGCCCGACGACGTTGCACAATCGTATCACGACACTCTTACCGTACCTTTACTGGATTATACGTAGAGTAGCTTCACTACTATATTGCCTCGTTGGTTTAGTAATTTTATTTTCACATGTAAATTCTCTATTTTCGCAAATATATTTTTGTTGTTCAAAACATTCAGGGATTTTAAACTTTACAAACTAAAAGTTCTTGTGTGAGAATAGTTTTAGTCTCAATTGCATATAATAATCATAATTATAATTAAGATGGGACCCAATTACAAGTCAAATTCCTTTTGCTTTTCGCCTCCTTTTCATTCTTCAAGGCATTTTAAATAATTGAGTAAATCAGGTACTGCTGATTCGGTTGCTACTAAAATATAAAAATTGGCATAACCAATATTTTTAACAGTGAAATCAAATAAAGTAAGCAGTTTGTGAGATCATTGGGTAACGGACACTAACACAACAACACAAAACTGATTATGTACTATAATTCATAGCTAAAGATAATAAATTTTAAAAATACAACATGAGTGCCATATGTTTTACCTGGGATGGTTTCTACTCTACATGGCTCGACCTCTGTTCAATTTTATTCAGGTGTGTATGTGGGGGTGAAAAGATATGTAACAAATCAAACTTTACAATTGCAATTCCGTAATAGTGTAATACAATATTTGCATAGTACGTATTTGCTCTTACTTGTAAGATATAATATATATGTAAATATGGCAAAAGGTGTCGGTGTGTTGTTTCTGATTTTATACACAATTACTGGAAGAAGTCTAAAGTAGCGTGCTGCCATTGGTAACTGCGTTACAGTTCCTGTATGGCGAGTGTATAAGGTATGTGACCTACCCTAATGTGCCCCTGACTTTCCCCAACTCAGTCAGTTGACTCGCACTATTATATATAAAGATACTGTTACCCATTTATGTCAAAATTGGTTCTACTATTAATAAAATTCTTGCGATTCTGCCTGATTCAAAGACAATGCACGGGCGAAATTACTGGGCGCCAAAAGTTGAAATTTAGCATGTTAATTCCTCGTAGGCGCTATAGTCCGAGAGCTGGCATCAATTTTGGGTAGATATTTGAGGCACTAAGCAGGGATTTCCAGAAATTCCAAGGAGACCACGTGGAAAAACTAAACTTAAAAAAAATATTATTATATGTATAGCGGCGGGCTTCTTCTAGTTTATTAATATAATATGATTTAGTACTCTGCTACTCTGCTATTTTTTATTATCTGCTTAGACCAATTATCCAACATTTTAGGAACACAAAATAATCCTGTGAGGTCATATTCTCTTACAAAGAGATCAAACACTAAAGAAGATCCATTAAGGATTTTAACAAATTCAACGGATTAAACCCAAACTTGACTTAAGAAAACTTAAAACTTCGCCGGATTAAGGTAAACCCAATAAAAGTTTAAGATTATCTACTATTAGGAACATGTATTTTCTTGTGTATAAATAACATGAATAGTGTGCTGGTAATCAGAATTGAGCTGTCTAATTAAAGGGAAGCCTATGAACTCTCGAATGACTTCATATATTTCTTTCTAGCTTTTGCTTCTTGCTTTTCTGAAATGTCTTTCTGATGTGAAAGCTATATTATTTCACACTTTGAATTATAAGCTTTCATCGAAACTCACATAAAAGTGCTACTGTGTTTCGGAGGGTACGTGAAATCGTCAACCATAGTTCCTCTCTCAGGACAAGAATCTGTAAGCTATGTTAGATGCGTTCGAATACCCACTAAAATCTAAAGTTATCTAAACTATAGATATGAAATACAACAAAGGTTTTTACAAAATATTTTCAAACTAAAGAAAATCATCGCATTACATTCCATGCTATCATACAATCTACATAATACAGTAGAGCAAAATCTGCCTTCCGTTTTCACACAGGTATCACCGGCATCCAGTAGTCCATGAGGCTGTCTTGTGTTCAAAAACTCTCATATAAAATTCATGCAACGTACCTAAACTACGTCGTTATTAACAGTGAAATGGGCGCGCCAAGCCTTATTACCGTGTACCTACGTTAATTTGAAATCTGACGTACGAAAGTCCCGTTCAAAATTTCGTTCGAAGTTTCCCCCAAAGAATATTTCTACTTTGATTTTTTGTGGTTCAGGAGAAATATTTATTTAGCTACTGAAATGAGTTGGAAAACAGTTTACCATTGGTACAGATAGGGAACTAGAAATACTATCAAATTCAATCATCATCAGACAAATCACACGGATTTATTTTTTTACACTTTGATACGGAATCATGTTGAAATTCGGCTTTTACATCATGAACCTTGTTTATTAACTGTCAGACTCGTGCACACTTCGCCACGCCCTATCATTAAAGTAGGATCTGAAAAAAAACATATTTTGTTTTATTATTCTAAATCACTTAGAATAGCGTAACGAACAGACCCATTGTTTTAAATTTCTAGATTTGCATCTATTAACGAAGATAATTACGTCAACATTGTCATAACTGATAATTGTGTTCGTTCAAAATAGTAGGAACTTACTTTGCGACGATATTGATGGCGCGAGCGCGAACTGAGCGAGCGCATGGCCCGATCTGCCACTTGCCGAGTTAATGGTGGGAGAAGCACACGCGTATCATTGTTAGCGTTCGAAATTTATAATAGGTACTATATACCTTTTTAGATAAATTTGTTTGTTATACCGATTTGTTGTTGTTATTCCATGTAAAAAATTAGTATCGGGCACATCCAACATTAATGATCGTATATTATATATAACATTCATATTGACGGATCAGCCACATCCGGCGTTACTGATTGCAAACCTAATATTGTTTCTTGTAGTATATGACACACCTGACGTTATTGATGGGTCATCTTAAAATGTTCAAAGTAGGATATGTCTCATCCATCGTTGATGATCGGCAATGATTAAATAGGTTGTGTCTGATGTACCACTTATGAAGTTATTGATTGGCGATCATAGCATAATTATTATTGTTTGGTCTACAAATACTTATAAATTTACTTTATATTCTTATTTAAGTATGCGTTTTATTTTAGTAGGTACTTATATTAATTTGACTTGACGACCAGACGGTGCAGTTTCTGTTTCTGGGGTGAAACAAGAGTTGCCTATACCTGTTACTGGAGGTCATAATTTGGAAAAATAGCAGTTTTATTGAAATATGTTTTTGATGTAGAACCTGTATCTAAGATAAAAGAGATAGAAAATAACAATATTTGTAATGAACAAACTGACGAAAATTTAGATCCAAATATTATATCCAGCAATATTCAATTATATGATATGATATAAAACCTGTTATACCTGCTACTACAGTATCAACTCCTGTTCCATTATCTCAGATTCATGAACCTTGTTATAATACTTTTTGGGTCCAGTGTGCCAAAGACCTGGTTTTGATAATAGCAGATGATTTATATGGAAATCTACTGATCATGTACCATCTCTTGCAAATAGTTTAACAACGCGATCCACACTCAAAAACGATAGAAAATGGACATTCAAAACTAATAAATGTAAAAAACGCCTTGTGCTCAAAGAAGACTGGATAGTTGTTAAGAGTAAATTACACAAAATAGGTGAAGTGACTCTGAACAATTGATTACTTGAATTATTAATTTAATGCAAATGCACAGTATGTCCTTCGCTTCCATACTTCTCTGTCGCTAGTCATCCTATCGTTGACATTTTTCTGTTTTCTCCTGTGACTTAGTCATAGGTACATAGTTAGCCCACAAAGCGTCCACAAATCCTTTCCTTTTCATAACCATCCTCACACAGTCTATCCAACTTTTCCTTGGCCACCTTCTTTCATTTTTTTGCTTTTGGTGCATATTTATCACTTTTTTACCTACGTACATCTCATCCCTTCGCATAACATGTCGATAACATGCCAATTGACTCCCTTTTACATTTTCATCTATGGGCGCTACTTTCATACTACCTCTAACGTAATAATTCCTAATTCTGTCCATTCTTGTTACTCCACATAGCCATCGCAACATTCTAATCTCTGCCACATGCAAGCGTTTTTCATCCATCTTCTTTATAGCTCAATACTCAGCTGCATACAGTACGACAGCGCTTATAACCCCTAATACATGCAGCCCTTTAATTTCACACGCATTTTGTGATCGCATATTGTGTCTGAGACCTATCGCCATTTCATCCAGCCTGCGTTGATTCGTTGCCTAACAGCACAATTAATTTCGCCGTCATTTTGTAGTTCTGAACCTAGGTAGCAAAAATCGGAGCATAATGGTAGGGCTGTACTGCTGATTGTAAGCGTTACAGGTTTGGAGAGACCGCCAAAGTCACAGAAAAATTACTTATTCTGCTTTGGTTCTGCTTATTCTCAGGCTTAAATTCTTAAATCTCTCCCGCCACTCTTCCAGCTTGTTCTGCACCTCCTGTCTACTCTCTGCTACCAGAACAATATCATCGGGAAACAGCATGCACCAGGGTGCCTTTTCCTGTATGTCCGATGATACAGCAGCCATCCATCCATTACTCTTTCCCATACTTTCATACTATGAGGCATTAACTTTTTTCCCCGATAATTGTTGCATTCTTGGATATAGCCCTTTTTTTTTTAAATGGGCACCAGGTATCTGTTGTACATTTATCGGGTATGGTCTCCTCATGCAACAGCTTAGTGAAGAATAAAGATAGCTACGCCCGTCCATCATCTCTTAACGCCTTCCATGCTTCTACTGGTATTCCATCTGGTCCTAACGCTTTCCCATTCTTAATCCCATTTATCCTTACTTATTGAAACTGAAACCTAATTATTAATTCAATACAAACATATTAGAATTTTATTTTTGTTTGATTTGCTGATTAAATAATGCTGTAAGACTGTAATTCAGTAATAAGAGTAAAAAGAAAAACATTGTAATTTTGTTCATAAGTAGAGAGTTGTCTATTTAGATGATTAAGAAACTTTGATTTAAAATGTTATTTAAATTTTTCAGATTTATAAGATTTTTACTTTTGTATAGATTTCACCAATTTTGTTAGCATTTGCTTAAAATGAATAAATGAGCATGTTGTCGATGATTTTTTAAATTTATTTCGAATCCCACTCATTGTTTCGTTCAAAAAGTTGCATAAAATTAATGCCCATGGACCAGGGAAAACGCTTTATAAAATAAAATTGATGATACCTAAGGCTTTTGAACTTTAGTCAGTTACGGTAGCAGTAGAACCAACAATATTATTATATTTCTTCCCATAAAAATAGTTTTATCTGCCACATCCGATGTATTGTAATGATTTTTATTCAATCAAAAATGTTTGATATACCACATCCGACATAACATGATCGAATCTGTCCGATGAAAATGGCGACATGTGACATTTTTTATTATTTTTAACGAACGTATATAAATAATTACCTTCGTATAATAGATAATGATATATTTAATACTCATTACAAAATTTAAAAAGTTATCACTTTTGGTTACATTTTTATTCCAAGTTCAATCTTTAAACTGCTCTACTGAAAAGTTGCAGATTTGCAGATCCTACGTTGTTGATAGGGCGTGGCGACTTGAAGACATGTATCAAGCAAGGCCAAATGCGATACGATACGCGTTGCCGAATACTGGGCTAAAACCTTCATGATCGAAGGCTAAAACCGTATGAAAAGTGTTGCCATCGACACGAAAAGAATAAGAAGATTAACTGTCACACAGCTGGGCACAGGCTTCTTGTCATTATAAAAAGGTTAGGCCATAGTTCACAACGGTGGCTAACTGCAGGTTGGCAGACTTCAGATGTCTTTCGAGAACATTTTGGAGAACTCTCAGACATGCAGAGAATAAAGTTACGCCTACTCCATTTCTTAAAAGTTGCATAGATGAGCAGGCTGAGCATAGGCTTAGCATCCAATACCAAATCCTCAAATCCCGATCCTTGTTCTTTCTCTCTCTCATTATCATATGGAAAATAAGAAATTTAATGATGCGCATTTTACACTCATTTATGACTGCAGGTTAGGCAAATAAAATACTAGTATGAAAATGCACAAGCGTTTATACTTATGTACATTGATTTGTGGCGAAATTCAATCGCGTATTGAGTTCTGAGTTATTTCAACCGATTTCGAACCGACAGCGTTATCCCAGTTATAAATATTTCTCTCCGGCTCCACACGCAAATCTGGCGATGCAAAAACAGATTTCCAAGTAGTTACCGATCGGATTTTCTTTGCATCCATACATGCGGCATCTGAATACCGAGACTGGACTGAATTATTCATTGCGACTTGTGCGCGGACCCGACGTACATTTCAGATGCAATCCTGCATTATGTACGAGTTTGTGAGTGTTTTATGTGTTTATTGAGTGTGAGTGTTTGACACTTAACGAAACAGATTTCCAACCTTTAGATAGTATGGAATAGAATGTTATTTGTCTCAAAACAAAGCGTCTTCAGATAAACAGCATTATAATCGACAAATAAAGTCAGACTGACATGTATTCACACCAAAAGTCGGTACCAAATAATAATATAAGGCTCTGACTCTCTGGCATTGACTTCATATGAATCACATTGTAGTAGGATAAAGTTAACGCTTAGAATAAACTATTGGAAGCTTCAGAGTTTTTTGAAGTCTTCTTTAGTTTTTCAACTTCATAGGTAAACGTGCATGGTAAGGATTAAAATTATAACCTCATATTTTGCCTTGATCGTCATCCTCCTAGCGTTATCCAAGTTTCAACCTGGGGTCCGCTTACTAGTCTAACAGGCTTTGGCTAAATATCTGAATATTAGCTCCGCAATCCGAAGGGATAACGATATTCCATTGTTTAGACTGGCGTCAGTTTATTAAGAGATACTGACGCCCTATAACGACTGTCAAAGATCTTCAGGACAGCTGCGACCTACGGCTTAACGTGCCCTCCGTGGTACGGGACAAGCGATAATTAACAATTTTGCCTTGATAAAGATTTTAATCATGATTGACACAGAGATTTTTAATTTCATCTACTACAAACAATTCTTAACTCTTTTAAATATTGATACATACTAAATTATGTACAAATTCGGAACAGTGATCTATGTGTGGGTCTCAGAATATTTAACCCTATAAATGCATGTAGAAGAATTATTCAGATCAAGCAATATACTTTAAACGTTATGCAAAAATTATTTGAAGAGCAGATGCGTTCGTTTTTACGATCCAAGTGACCTGACTGATATTTTATTTCTGAAACATCACAATGTATTATATATTCATGATATAGGTAAAAATACTTTTTTTTTTCAAAAGCTTCAATAAGGCAAACCCCTTCACTGACAATTCAATCTTGATTGACTCTCATTTCCAACTTTTAATATTCACTTGATATAATTATGTAGGTCATTGATACCGAACTTAAGGTTAAGGATAGTGCTTAAATGTCAGCGACCCATGATTCCCTTCATAACGGAACGCAAGGCGTCTGATGTAATACTCCAAAAACGCCAACAAAAGACCCTGTTCAACCAACTCAAATCATGAATAAAATATGTTTGATTGAATCGACAAAAGTCGGTACACGAATCACACGACATTGACGACATCTGATATTGCATTTCCTCATGAAAAACCAAATGATACAAAAGGTTCACAATATGTAAGCATCCCAGAAATCCATTAGTTGCGTACAAAGAGAATATTCCACGAGTCAAGTGCGATCGGACCTTTAACCGCGAATACAACATGTGACAGCAATTTGAATACCGTAAACATTGCGCTTCAGGTCTCAACCATTCCTAAGCATTCCTCTAAAAATCACCAAGTAAAACGCCACATGTACCACTTCCAAGTTCACACCAATATGCACTCTAAAAACAAAGATGTGAAAAGGGTATAGTAACTTTTGCTGTGGCGAACGAAATGGGGGCGCGCGTCCGTTACTGTACGTATGTGTGTTAAGTCAACAGACTGCTTTTCTTTCGGGGCGAGGTTCGCCCGAGATTTTTTTTAAAGGTAAATTGACTGGTCGCAGGTGGTTGAAGGGAAACGGGTCAGCGGGTCTCGGTGGCGTGTCATGTTCATGTATCACCAGGGTCGAATTCGATATAACATTTTTATTTGGTTTTAATATAACATTATGTTTAACAATTTTGTAGTTTTTATTGACTTAGGACTATGACCTAGATATAGCTCTTTGTTACTGGTCTTAATATTGATATTAAGTGATGAGTTTTATACACTTAGATGATGCTGTAATTTTACTAATGCTCATTAGGATTTCATATTTTCTGTACCCAATTGATGTATCTAATGGTGCTGATACACCTGAGCAATCACTTGCAACAGAAAAGCGAGCATTCGCCGCTTATTGTTTTCTCAAACCGTACAACGTACAGAGCCGAACATTGCTACGAACATTTTGACGATCTTTCTAGCGAACACTCTAATCCCTAGAATATAAAAAAAATTTGAATCCGCTCTACAACAGCAGTTTTAGCAAATATATTTACTTCAATTTGACTTATGAATTCTATCTAGAGTGAGGGTAAGATACATAAACAAATGCCGTTTCTAAATAATAAAATGCAGATCTTAATTTGAATAGAGGTTTAATAAATATACAAGTGTCTGTTCCTACGTTGATTTATCGATATCGAGGATTTATCAACATTCTATTGAAATTAATTCTGAGTAAACCAAATCTAAGGATTAATTGTAAACTTAATCGATATTTTTTCGATATTTATTCTGAGTAAGCCCATCACTAGTCAAGTTAAAATTAGTGACAAACTACAAAGATTCAAAACGTCATTTGTAGGTATATTTATCTTTCTCTTAGATTGATATTGGGTTTAACCGCCGTTAGTTTTTTCATTTTATAACATTCGCAAGAATGCTCATTACAGGTGAATGCTCAAATGTAACAGCGCCATAATTTACCATTTTATTCTCTAAATGATCTCTTGGGGCTTAATTTTTTATTAAAAGGACATATTTTTTACTGCAGGAACAGTGCTATTGTTTTATAGATTATCTGTATCACACTGTATAGTACTGTACCATGTTTTGTGGTTTCAATTACCAAACGAAACATTATTTCGTGCGATATACAAACTTCTGTTCTTGTTTATTCCGAACCTGGGTAAACTCACCGAACTGTTTCTAATCGAACAGTAGAAACACCGCTATCATACGCTTGTGGGATACACACATTTTATTAATATATTTTTTATAAACAATATTTATATATTTTTTATTGTAGGTAGTATGAATTTATTTATTTTTACTCAAATATATATTATTTATTAATAACATACATTACTTCACATAATTACACAACATAAAATATCTATTTAATTTTTATATATTGATAATCAATGTCGTGCCGGTTGACCGTAGTGCAATGGACACGCACATCTCAACCGGCGAGATTATTTCGAAGTATACATAGAGCTGCGCGTCCACCGGATCGGAATCGGAGCGTACGGAGCGGAAGGATTTGTTGCTTTGTATGAATTTCTATGAAACTGCGTGCACTGGATCGGCATTTCTGCGCCTGAGACCGGTATTTGTCCTGATGACGTCATCCGCAGTGAACGCATCATTCGGATTCCGAGCGTTTCAAGTTCTGACGTGTTTGCGACGTTAAACTGTAGGCAAAAATACTTATTCACGATGAACGACGATGTTTTAATTAGGTACTTTAGTGGAAAGGTATGAAGAACTTTATAATCTAAAACATGAACATTAACATAATCAACTTAGGAGAGACAATATTTGGGACGAAATTGGGCAAATAAAATCTATTTTCATCTTCTAATAAATCAGAATATAATGTATGATATTCTCCGAAAATTAATCTAATTACAACAATATCCTCGTCACTGTCCTCCTTCTTTAAAAATACCTAAATTGCCGATGCTGAATCCGAGTGCAGAGGACGCACCCCATCGGCATTTTGTAAATGACGACGCTCCGTCCGCTCCGTACGCTCCGATTCCGATCCTGTGGACGCGCAGCTTAAAGCTGTGCGTCCACCGGATCGGAATCGGAGCGTACGGAGCGGAAGGATTTGTTGCTTTGTATTAATTTCTATGAAACTGCGTGCACTGGATCGGCATTTCTGCGCCAGAGACCGGTATTTGTGCTGATGACGTCATCCGCAGTGAACGCATCATTCGGATTCCGAGCGTTTCAAGTTCTGACGTGTTTGCGGCATTAAACTGTAGGCAAAAATACTTATTCACGATGAACGACGATGTTTTAATTACTTTAGTTGAGTCATATGAATGTACCCAAAAATCTATGATATTCATTATTTATGATATTCATCAAATGTATAATATTCTCCGAAAATTAATCTACAACAATATCCTCGTCACTATCCTCCTGCTTTAAAAATACCTAAATTGCCGATGCTGAATCCGAATGCAGTGGACGCACCCCATCGGCATTTTGTAAATGACGACGCTCCGTCCGCTCCGTACGCTCCGATTCCGATCCGGTGGACGCGCAGCTTTAAGCTGCGCGTTCACCGGATCGGAATCGGAGCGTACGGAGCGGAAGGATTTGTTGCTTTGTATTAATTTCTATGAAACTGCGTGCACTGGATCGGCATTTCTGCGCCTGAGACCGGTATTTGCGCCGATGACGTCATCCGCACTGAACGCATCATACGGATTCCGAGCGTTTCAAGTTCTGACGTATTTGCGACGTTAAACTGTAGGCAAAAATACTTATTCACGATGAAGGACGATGTTTTAATTATTTTAGTGGAAATGTATGAAGAACTTTATAATCTAAAATATGAACATTAACATAATCAACTTAGGAGAGACAATATTTGGGACGAAATTGGGCAACTAAAATCTATTTTCATCTTCTAATAAATCAGAATATAATGTATGATATTCTCCGAAAATTAATCTAATTACAACAATATCCTCGTCACTATCCTCCTGCTTTAAAAATACCTAAATTGCCGATGCTGGATCCGAATGCAGTGGACGCACCCCATCGGCATTTTGTAAATGACAACGCTCCGTCCGCTCCGTACGCTCCGATTCCGATCCGGTGGACGCACAGCTTTAGTGTGAGGTAGAAATGTTTTGTACTACCTACATGAAAAATCGTATGGGATTAAAAAGCCTGCTACCGGGCCACACCCAAATGACTTGTAAAAAGGACATCATACGATTTGTATCGAATATTTTTTCTACCGCGCGTTTGAGAAAAGTACCAATTAGTGTTCATGTACATTTTCTATTTCTATTTTCTGTTCTTGTGTTCGTAAATCTATCCGTGCCTTGGACCATAATTAACTCTGTCTATATACTGTGCTCTTTCTTACACCTTCTATTCGTGGCTGTGCATTTTTGTGTTGTGTCGAACATTATAGTGCTGGACAAACCGTGAGTACTTTTATTTGTGAACCCATACACACACCTTACACAACCACACGCTTATCTTCTGATGGGACCACGCCGTCGAGCCGGATGGCCATGTAATTCATGATGTAACTAACACTGCTATTTCAGGTCCTAATAAATGAATTCTAAAGCTAGGATAGTTGGACCCAAAAGCGGAACCCAGGCTCCAAGACTTGACCTTTAATGAAATCAGGATAAGGCTAAGATTACGACGATGACATTGAAATATCAATGTAGGTAGGATTTCAACAATGTTTTCATTTTATATGGAATTTCAGGTCAAGTATCAATAAAACATGGACGTTACACCATAATAAATTATGACTTTGCTACTGGTATAATTATATAGTATTATACAACACTGTTGTTTTTACGTGTTATTGTTTGTATCTTGATGTAATTATTATATTTTTTCTACGAGTATTACGATCTAAATAAAAGTCTTCTTCTTCTCGAGTCGATGGTATAGAGATCAAATGGCACCAGCCCAGTGTGTGGCCGCAGCAACTGCATTGTCGGTGGCTTGGTTAAATAAAAGTATATATACCCAACAAAAACTAAAAACAAATTCGCAAATTCAAAGTCTGCATACGTCGTTATAAAATGATGATCATTTCACATTTTTACAGGCTAATGTTATACATTAAAAATAAAACAATTTTTTTAAAACAAGCTTTTATTGAACGATCCAAAACGTTAAGTTTTATATTATTGAATTTTTATATGTTTTTGTATGCAGTGTTGTTTTTATATGCAGTTGACAATTTTGACAGACCGTAAAGATAATAATATTTTATATGGTTTTCACTTAGTCTTGCAATGCGTTCAGGGGGGTATTCCTGAAAGCGCAACTATTTTTTACCGCAACTAAAAAAGCGCAACTACTTTATTCCACAAAGCGCAAACACGTCGAAAAATAGTGAAGGGGCATAACAGATTCTTAAAGGACTATTTACTATCGATAGGATTTTTAAATCATCTGCCCATTCCTTATTTATTTTATTATGCTGATCGTTTCCAAAAGTACCAGGATAACAGAAATGATCAGAGGTTAGAAGTGTTTATAGTGTCTGGTAACAAAGACCAATCAGTAAAATGTTTTGAAAAGTACCAGGGTAAAATAAATTAACAGAAGTTAGTAGCCTAATAAAAACCTGGTTTTAGGGTCATGAATCTGAAATAAAGCACTGGATGGTATAGGTAAAACTCAGGCGCACAGCTACAGCTAAAGTATACTTAAATGTCTTGTCTTATCAACTATCGATATTTTACGTTTGTTATTAAGCAGCACTATTGCATCTTTATATTTAGTTGCGCTTTGTGGAATAAAGTAGTTGCGCTTTTTTAGTTGCGCTCAAAAATAGTTGCGCTTTCAGGAATATCCCCGTTCAGGAAACGAAAAGTGTATCACTAAATATTTTGTTAAGTATCAAACACAATAATGACATACATCGCTGAAGAATTTAATTAGAGATAGTCTTTATAAAATAAATTAACAACAAAATTATTGATTTTATTATCACCTTTGTAAGTCAGAATTAATCGCTAATTAAAATGATTTCATCAAAATAATATTATTTCAACAGTTAGTTCACATTATCAGTCGGCCTCACTAATAGATTAGGGTCATACATGACCCTCCTGCGGCATCTCCACCTTGTCGTGGTGGAGCGGCTCAGTAACCGTGGCTTGGACACCTACGCTGAAGCTACGAGTAAGCGGGATCCCGGGAGTGGACGCTTCACGTGGGCTTGGGTGAGGCCTGCGCAGAATGCCTCCAATGGTGCGGGTGCGGGGGACAGTTCTGTCTGTCCCTCGCAGTCGAGCGCGATCGCGGGAGGAGAGGCGTGTCGGTGTTGCGTTGCCGCGCGTCCTATCTCCCACGATCAATTGGGGGCGCACCATTTGTTGCGTTGCGATGGGGCCGCAGAGGAAGAGGAGATGCGGTGTTGTCAAGTTGCCGTCCTCCCTATCCTCTGCGGCCGCTGGGTGTTTTAACGGCGAAGCACACCTTCATTCGCCGCCAAGGAGGTTGTGGCCTTCGGGCTATCCGCCGGGGTGCCAGGGTCGAATGCCAACGTGACCTCCTGGCACCCCAAAATGGTGTGGAAGTATGCGCTGCGGTTTTAGTGGGTATAACGGCCTTACACTCTAGCCGTCGAGTCCCACATACCCCCCGCTTTTTATCTTGCGGGGGTATGCGCGAAATCATTTCCACAGCAAGAAAAAAAAGGGTCATACATGATAATTACAAGAATTTGAAATACCATGATCTATATAACTGCAACCAAAAAACAGAAAAACACAACTCCTAGAACTCTCGGCGCACAAAATTCCATTGAAACATAGCCCACTAATTCGGTAATCTAACGATATTGTGAGAAAGCGGAACTGTATTGCCACTCGAGACACGTTGGGGTGTCTGAGGCACTAATTACTGAATAGTTCAAATATACGTCTGCCTTTCTATGAGCGACACCCACTTCGTACATTCATCCTTTAAGTAGGCTGCATGTAGTGGATTCATTACACCTTGTCAAAGATGACACGCAATGCGTTCAAAGCACCTACTTATGGCCACGTATTTGGTTGACTTAATAATGGTGTCGGTTGAAGGAAGAATGGATTTTGACACCATAGTTTTATACTGAAACCTCGGCGGAAAATATGAGCAAGTAACATTATTGGACGTAGTGCTTTATGTATTTATTTTGTGACAACTGTATTGAGAATGAAAATGAGAGCATTGTTACTTCACAGGGATTGCGCAAGGTTGACACTATCGCATCTTTCTTCCAACAAAACGTGATTCATGCTGCATTGTAATTTGCATGGTATCTGATAATACATTTTCATATCACCTTACAAAGGCGCATGAAATTTCATTAGATACCAATAACCAGGACACAAAATTTGCTCACTAATAACATATTCGGTTTACAGGTACTCAACATCTAATTATAATAGATTTATAAAAGGAAACAAGAACTCTACTACTCGTTAAAAAAATCACAAAGTTTACATACGCCTGTGAAAATTCGGATAGCAAAATCCGTCCCTGCACATCATATTTCTATTAATTACCGTGTCAACTGGGGCGCGCTTCCCATCTCCGAGGTGGCCAGCTTCTAGCATCACGTCTTTCTTATACCTTCTACTCATCTTATGTACGAGAGTTAGGTACCTATTAAGATTTAAGATAGTTAGGCATGCATGTTTAGTAAAACACGTGTGTGTGTACCTACTAGTACCTATGTGTGAGAAGCTTTGCTTAAGTGAATGTTGCATATTGAAGATATTTTATTTCATACGTAAAATAAATTAAATTGTTGTCGGCATTAACTTTAGCAATTTTGTAATACTTATCTCTGTCCAAACGGCCGGATCTAAGACCCTATCGTGTTTAGGAATGTCTTTTAGCTTTTTCATATCTACGTTGTGGAATGTTTCGTATTTCCTTTGAATTTCTTTATTTTGAAGACGTATTATCAAAGCGAATATTTTTATTTATGACAATTTTTGCTACAGTTTGCCTTTCACGACTGATTCATCAAAGCATAGCCCGAATGATTGAAGCTATAACCTTATATTTTGACTAGTTGCTTTGTTAGGAAGCATTAACTATGGGAGATTTTTATAATATTTCATTTTATACTAGACGAATTCTGGACGGCGTTTCATACAAGACTACCTACGTAGTAAACTAAGAAATCTTGTATGAAACTCCGACATTTTCAAAGAAATAATCATGAAATGTCACATACCATATTTTTAATAAACGTACAACAGAGATTTCAATATTTTATCTATGAGAGTGCAACGGTTTGAAACTTGATATAAAAAGTTGGTCACTTTTGAAGATCAGAAGCATGAAAATTATGTAGGGAGCTTATTATAAAGTTAGCGGTGTGCACTGAAGAGGAGGAGAGAAGGCAAGTTGCTGATTTCTCTTAACTTTTAATTACCTTTGCAATTAAAAATATATCCTCCAAAAATAGAATACAACTGTAGAAAATACCGAAATGGCCTTTTCAAATTACAGAGATGGCAGCAATAATACAATTTGAAATTGCCTCCGAGACATATTGTTCGGATGCGAGCCCGTCTTTTGGCATTTAATTAGGAACGTACGTACCCTTTGATCTGGAGCCGGGAAGGGAACCCTTTTCCGCCACTTTAACAATAATAATTATCGTCTACCCTTGGCAAAGTCCTCGCCTGAGCGGTCTCTAGAAATGCGTCTTAGATACGCACGCACGTCTTTGCTTGGCAAGGTGTTAGCCACCCCAAAATCTTGCTATTGTCAGCAAGCTTTTGACCTCGTTTCGTTACATATTTAAATAATCTTATGCGAATAAATGAGGTCAAAAAAAAGTTTCATCCGTTTGAAGGATGTTTGCTCATCATTTTCTATTTTATTGTAAAGGTCTGTATTACTTATTTTTGTTTTACTTTTTTTTACAAAGCATGTGTAAATTAAGTTGGCATAACTTTAGAAACTAATTCGTAGACAAGACAATATTTAGAATGTGTGTACAATTGTACATAGTTCTAGAATTTTTATAATTTATTATTTTTTAAACTTGATTAGCAATCGGTGTTCTATTTCTCAATTCACTTCATTCAGGCACTCCATTTGCAATGTTCAAATCGATGTGTGCAAATTTTGTCGAAGTTAATGCTTTACTGTAAATACTAATACTAGCTACATTAAAAGTTAAAACAATAGGCTTTTTGTCTAATCAAAAGTCATTGATTAGTGAAACTGAGAGTAATGTAAGCTAGAGATCCCAGGCTCGTTTCCCATTCGGTACAAATCTGTGTGACCTATTTAATACATCTCTCCCCCGAATTCTTTATACATCTGAGGATATACATTGCCTTAATTTTAGCTAAGTACCTACTCAACAGGTAAATCATATTCCTACATTCTATGTCCCATAAGTAACACATTTAACACCTATAATTCAGGGTGTAGCGCAACATTGTACTCTGTCACATAAATTATATGTATATACTATAGAACAATAAATATCTAAGCAACATCCCACTTTGGCCTGCCTTCACGTTTTTGTCAGACCCATAGCTAAATCTCCCTAAGCCCGAGCTTATCACAATAATAAGATGAATTTAATTTAAATACTAAAGGGGAATTCTTATTTCAACGTGCAATCTGTATATCTAACATTATTTTACAGAATGCTATTAATTTATTTACATTTTATTATTGATGTAGGTATTTAAAAAGTATTGCCAATTTATAATAGTGTTCGTTCATTGCTTTGTTAAGCGTGATCTGTTACAGCACAGGCAAAACTGTTAGGTATAGCTCTATTAAACTTAGAAAATAACATTTCAAAATGTAATTTTAAATTAATAGTTGCTTTTTCATCAGCAGTTTTTTATATAATAACAAAGCATTATCTTGTACCCTCAACCCGTTTAGACATGTGACGGGATTGAGTAACTTTTGGCCCGAATTGTACAGAACGTAATGTTGTGTAAGATCACATATCGATGGAATGTGTCAAACTAAGGCTGAGAAAAAGGTTTGGTGAATAGTTTAAAGAATAATGTGATCAATTTGGGAGCTTTGCATGCAAGTACTTATATATTATATATAGTTAAAGTACATATGTACATATACATTGGTAACGATGCAGCTATTGAAAACCCCCAAATAAAAGAAAGCTAAAAACAAAAATTGACCTAGAAATTACAGATTTATGTATATAAGAAACAAATATAAGACCCTTTTTCATTATACTCGGTTTGAACAACTTTTAATAACGTTTCGTGCGTTTGGTAACCCTACACTAAGGCTCTTGTCGACACTTGAACACGCCTCCGTTTCTGTTTCAATGGCTCTATGACACAGATACAGCGTCTGTTTTTCTGATAAAATCTCGTAAAGTTTTCACGGGTTTATGTACTTTAAAGTTAGCTAACACTGCAATATAGGTTGTATGAGCGCTGATTCAATTCTTCAAAAATATAAAATTATGTATTTTCTCTAGTGGTCGTGTTAATCTTTGTTCGAAAGTCAGTAACACAACCACAGCCGTTATACCTACTATAATGAAATCATATTACTCTAGTATTGTAATTCTTATATGGCTGAGATAAGGTATGTGCTGAAAAACCTTTTAATATATTCAGTAATTAACTAGAGAAACAAATGAGAACTTTCTTAGCATCCTGAGACAAGAAGTCATAATATATATTTGTTATATTTTTACTCTGAATTCGTTCGTCATAAAAAGTGTCGAGGACGAGATGAAAACATATCAACTGCGGCTAAGTAAATTAGTCAGTTCTTACCTACGGTATTTTACTTTGAATGCAGTTTCCCCGCTCATCTTGTCCCATCTTATCTGACAAGTTTCGATAGGTTTGAACCGATAGTTGCTCCCATACACTTTGTGAAGATGACCCAAAATTTATGTCCAATTTCCTTTAGTGAATTGAAATAGAGTCTCCGTTTAATTTTCATGATTGCATCGTCCGTATCCATCCATCAATCAATTCAAATTTGAGTCAAGTTTCTACAAAGATATTGCTCCTGATTATGTATAGATGGAGGAAATCCAATATGTTCAGGCGTATTAAATTTATTTTATGACATCTGTCTGAAACTATTTCTCGACTGATGTTATTTATAGGATTGTTAAATTTAAATTGATACATTTTGAAACGAGCCTTGAACTCACAGGGCAGAGGTGTCAAAAAAAAGCATTTAATATATAATATTCTACATATTAGGCTTCATTTTTATTCACTGTACTAGTTCATTCCCACGGTCTAACCGGCGTTACTTTCTGTGTTTCGACATCAGTACTACCTGAAGGTTCAAAAGCCCTCTACAAAGTCCTCTTTTTTTCAGTGTAGTACCATTCAAATCGGTTAAGCCGTCTCAGAGATTACGCCTAACAAATAGAACGACATACGAACAGTCAAAAAATTTAAAATAGTTTGTTTATGACTTAGTATCGTACTCACTGTGTTTTGGATTTGAAAAACATAGCTAAGTTTTTTTTATTACAGACAGACACTTCATATATTTATATGAATAGAGGTATAGATTTAACATAAGCATTTATTAATAGTAACATTATCATTTCATTGAATAATAATGACAAAAGTAGCATGTGTTTACGACAAATAAAATAAATCAAATGATATTTTGGCAAGTACTTTGTAGTAACATACATGACATACATTTTAGTATGCAGAATTATTGCATATTTTAAATATCTGATATGAATTGTATTTACAAATTATTTCAAAGAGCTTTCTTTATACTTTGATAAAAAAATTATTTAAAGTTATTTATGCATGCATCCATAATCATCATTTAAAACATTACAAAATATCAATTGTGAATATATTTAATTATTTGGTAATGCTTGCTGTAAAATTACGGCTACATCAGTTACGAAAATAATCAAAACGGGTAGTCAAAATATCAGGCAGATGTCACAAAGCATTACGTTACTTTTGAAACATACTCGTAGTATTTGAGTGTCAGCATTTCATCAGGTATATTAGTGGAAGTTGTCGATCAGAAAGTCAATATTTCAACTTTCTTACATTTGAAACATTTTGCTTAGAAGATTTATCTAATAGTAATAGCTTATATAAATTATTGGTTTCGCTGTGTTCTACAAAGCGAGACTAATAATTAATTTATGAGTAATACTCAAGTATCCGTGAAAGAACGATCTCAAATTCAAGATGTATTTTTTTATTGTCATGTCTAAATTCCATCACATCATTTTACTTGAAAATATCATCCAATAAAATATTTGAAATTCAAATATTGTACGTATGGGCTGTCACTGAAATTTTCTTAGTAACTATGAAAGGATATTGACAAGGGTCGACTTACTTCAAGCACAATGTCAAATTAGACATGAATAGGTATTCGGTACAGAAAGTAGGCTTATTTCGAATTCCTATTGTTCCTAGAGCGACGAAAATTTTACTAGAATATCGTATATTCTAGTCTATTTTCTGTATAGAGTGTCTAACACTTAATTAGGCTTTAGGTACTCTATGCTGGAAACACTAGAATTGAGGTACTAGCAGTTCGTGGTTTATTTCGAGAAAAGCAACTATTGAACCCATTTCAATTGTTCATTTAAACCATTTAAGAATCTACGGAAATTTCTACAACACAAATGTGGCGATTGGCTTAGATGTATTTTAGTTTCAAGTATTATTTTAAAACTGATCTTTGATATTTTATATGTGTATTATAATCTATGTTTATATTCTATCCATTACTTCAATTTATGAAGTGTATTGTGTTTACTTACAGCCCGGCCCCAACTTACACCGGCGGCGGCAGCAGCGAGCGTTTTCGATGTATATGGCGCGCTTTGCTACGTCGTCGCGTTGACCGATGTCGCCTGAGAGTAAACGCACCATTTCGAAATTCGAAATCGAAATCTCTCGCCGCTGCCACCGCCGCTGCAGACTTTGGCCAAGCCGTTAGCTAAGTATACACGAAATACATAAATTACTACATAAATTAAATTAGACTCTAGGCATTGAGCAAACCTACCAGCAGATATAGCTGCTTCACCTACAAATCCGGCTCCAACAGCCATCGGTTCTTCTGGCTATGTACCCTGCCTACTGCCTCTTCACTGTGACTATTTGTAGAGCTATTTTAATATACCAGGCATATAATAATACTAAATAAAAGTTATGTTTAACTAGATACCTAACGGAGACTATCATAAAAGAAGCATAAAACATTCATAGAAAATCGCCAGTTGCTGAAAGAATAGCTTTTACTTTACCTCGTAAATGTTCAAATTAAAATGACAATTGAAATTAAACTACAGTTTACGGATTTTATCGCGTTATATTGGTTTCACTTAGTTATTACATTTAAATCGAATGATCTAGAAACTACATTTCTAATTTATTACTAGCCGACGTTCGCGTAAACCCAAGAAGATAAAATGACAATTGAGACAGACACAGACAAAAACAAGCACCTAGTGAATTGTAGAACCATCAGTTGAAACTTTGTCCGTTGAAGTTAATTTTAGACTGAGAGCCAGTGTTCCGCAGACTTACGGTATAGTAGCAAACTCCATATTAATGCTAGTTATACTAATTCATCTGCCGTAGATCAAATGGGGGTTCACTATTCCCATAGTGGGTTCCTTTAGGCGTGCCTAGAAGTCGAAAAGCATGAAAATCGACTTTCAAAACGTGATCGCAGCATGTCTGCCGTTTTGATATCTTAAAATATTATAATGAACCAGAAGTGGAATATATTAAAAAAAGAAACAAAGTAAACCTGACAATTTTAATACCACGAAATAACAATTTTACAATATACCTAACCAAAGCACTTTACAATAAACTTATAGTCTGACACGTCTATCACGTCTAACGCTCGACCGAAAAGTGAGTGGCCAGCCTGCCCTCAGCGTCCACGCAATCTCCCCTCTCCAGAGGCCCCGCCACGGCCGGTACGTCACTGGAATACGTCATCATGACGCTACTTGGCCCCGCCTCCTCGCCGGAAATCCGTAACACGGCCTCTCCTGACACTGCGGCGTCCTCGACCGCTTCATCAGGGGTAGCCTCACTGTCCTCTCGAACCTCTTGGGCACCAGTGGGATCATCAGATTCTGAAACGTGACACCATTTGAGTAAAATTGTAAGACAGCTAAAGCGTCTCGAGTTTTATGTAGATAGCCTTGGGTTGAGACAGCATGCGTGCACTCATACCGTCGCAACGAAGGCCATCACCCATTCTAAATTGCAAATGAAATAGCAAAAGAAATCGCGCAACAGCAGATTCCGGATTCCACTGCTGTGCCACATAACAAAAGCATTCAGTTTGTTAATGCAATTGCTATGCCCCGTGACAGAGGCACACAAGTTCGCATATCACGACTCCTCGGTACATAACCTAGGCACCCAAGTTCGCATGTTATGACCGCTGTACTACTCGCATTACGAAAGCATTCAATTGTTAGATGCAATCGTTATGCCCCGCGATAGAAGCACACAAGTTCGCTTATCGCGACTCCTCAGCACATAACATAGGCACACAAGTTTGCATATTATGGCTGCCGTGACAACCCATGTCACATGTGACATTGAACACCATCAGTGTTACAACACCACCTAGTTTGCTTTTGTAACTTGCTTGACTCACACAGCCAGCGACAATAGTCTATTCACAGACTCACAAACTTAAAACTTGCTCGTCTCTCATAACCAGCAACAGTAGTCTATTAACATAATAGACTCACCGACATCAAAGAAGGCCGCACACACGCCTCTGGCGTCCATTCGCTGCGCCACTGAACTATATGTTCAGCTGCCGCCTGCGTTTTCTTGCCGTACGAGCCAGCTAAAAGCTCCAACTCGTAGCGATGATACCCGAGGTCTGCAACGACCCGATAAGGGCCTCGCATACCAGAGTCCAGCTTGCCGGAGCATTGTGCGGTCTTGCCCACGAAAACCAGGTCACCAATAGTGTAGGTGCGAGGTTCACGACGCGTTGCATTAACACGTTCGTCTTGTCGCTGCTGGTTGCTTGCCAGCAGTTCTGATGTTCTTTGTCTGTGAAGCATGGACATCGCTTCTCGATTATTATGAGCATTATTCAAAGCCACATCTCTTACTAATAACTTTGTACAGGCGTAGTGCCCTCAATTCCAGTCAAGAGGTGAAGAGGAGCTACCTGAGTAGTTGATTGTTTGGTAATATTTATTGTCAATTGTATCTTCCACAAGGCTTGGGACCAACTAGTACCTTTGACATTTACTTCAACTCTCAGCATGTTTAAAACAGTGCGGCAGTAGCGCTCAACCTGGCCATTTTCACAATGCATTCCAGGTGTTATTGAGTGTGTGGAACATCCCAGACTGGCCACCCAATTTTGAAAACTAGAACTTTCAAACATTCTCCCCTGGTCAGTTACAATTAATGATGGGGTACCGAACAGAGATAATGCATTTGTAAACACGCGTTTTAGTTCGTCTGTGTCTTGTCGGTGTAAAGGGTATAAAAGACAAAACTTTGTAAAGGCATCTATCAGTATTAGAATATATTTGAAGCCACTAGACTCCACAAGAGGGCCAAGGGTGTCCATATGGATTGTGGCAAACGGGACGTCTGGTTTTGTCCACGATTGGATGGGTAAATGCGGTGCTCGGGGCACTTTTTTATGAGATACACAAACAATGCAGTGGGTTATGTATTTTTTAACAAACTGTCTCAAACTAGGAAACCAGAAATGACGGAGGATCAACTCAGTTGTTTTATCAATGCCAATGTGTTCATGATCATCATGAAACACACGGAGAAGGCTAAGCCTGAACCCTTTTGGGATAAAACACAAAAGGCGCGTTTGTTCCCCAGTGGGACTATATTTATAGTACAAGAGGTTGTTCTTAATAACGTAACGCGTGGCATCCATCTGACCATCCCTCAATTTTTCCATCAGATCTTGAGTTTCAGAATCGGCAGTCTGTGCAATTTGTGCCCAATTGGTTGGTTTACGTATATGAAATACATTGCACGGATTACGGCTGAGAAAATCTGCATGTTGCATCAGAGTGCCTTTTCTGTACTCAATAGTGTACCGAAAATCTTGCAAATACACCCACCATCTAGCAACTCGGGGTACTAAGTCCTTTTTTCGCTCAGTTAGTTTAAGCGAATTGCAATCCGTCACTATTTTAAAGTCTATGCCGATAAGATAGTGGCGGAAGTGCTGTAATGCTTTTACTATCGCCAGAGTTTCGAGCTCGTAACTGTGATACTTTGACTCTGCCCCATGTGTAGCCCTACTAAAATACCCGACTACACGTTTATGTTTACCGTCATGTAGCTGAAATAACACAGCCCCGAAACCAATGGCGCTGGCATCTGTGTGTAATTCAGTGGGCAGTTTTGGGTCAAATATTGCTAGTACGGGTTCTTCGGTCAAGCAACTAATGATATAATCGCGAGCCGTATTTGGCTCGTCACCCCAAATAAACGGGTGTCCGTTTTTTTGTGAGTCAAGCAATACAGGCAGTTTTTACAGCATAATTAGCGATATATCGTCTGAAATACCCCACAAGTCCCAGGAATTGACGCACTTGCTTCACATTCGTAGGCTTCGATGACTTAACTAAAGCCTCCACTTTTCTAGGACTCGGCCGTACCTGACCCTGACTAATGAGTCTCCCTAGGTATTCTACTTCGACTTCGAGAAAGGCGCACTTTCGCAAATTTATCGAGAACCCTGCCTTCGTGAGTGTGCTAAGCACTTGTCGTAACATATCGAGACCCTCACTAGTAGAGTCAGATAGAACCAATACGTCATCGATATAATTGAGTACTTTCCCGGTATCAATCAATGACTTCAGAGTCTTAGAAATTATCCTCTGGTAAACTACAGGGGCGTTTGTCAACCCATATGGCATTTTCAGATATTCGAAATGACCATCTGGCGTGACAAAAGCAGTTTTACTGATGGAGTCATCGTCACTCATAGGAATCTAGTAGAAACCAGTTGCCATATCTAAACTGGAGAAGAATTTACTGCTACCCAACTTGTCGATATGATCGTCGATCAAAGGCAATGGAAATCTGTCCTTTACTGTTATACCATTGAGGGCTCGGTAGTCGACGCACATCCTATCAGACCCGTCCCTTTTCTTAACTAGTATGATAGGACTCGCGTATTCTGACCGTGACTCACGGATAATACCTTTACAGAGAAGTTCGTTTACAATGTTGCGAACCCTTAACTTTTCGTCAGCGGAAAGCTTGTAAGGCCTATAGTGCACCGGTGCACGGTGTCCTTACTAAACTAACATCAATAAGTTGTACAGTTGAGGCGTTACCCACTCTTATCAATTGTTGTACCTCACTAGTACGAATATAAGCTACACCTTTCCGGTTAAGGACGTCCGTACCTATCAATATCGGGGCACTTATACATTCGGAAGTTACTATGAATAAGTCTACTTCTAGCGATATATCAGGGAATTCTATAACTTTAGTTACGTAACTAGTACATTCTATTTCCTGACTTCCAATTCCACGCATGACGCGAAAGGTTGGTTTTCTATTGGCGGTAATGTGTTTAAGAACCGAACTGGAAATCAAGGAAACATCTGGACCACTATCTATCAACACATCGACTGGCACTTGGTCGATTACTGCTGTCATAATGTTACATTGTTGAGGGTTAATTAATTTTTGGCAAAAATTTTCCTCACTCGATTTTTTATTAGTTTCAATACGCTGTTTGACAAAGCAGTATTCCTCCAAGTGCCCGGTTTTCTTACAAAACGTACATGATTTAGATAATTTGTTCGGATTTGAAGTGGTTCCACTCGATCCATTGGTGTTCTTAGACCTTTTTGGACAATTATCCTTCCTATGGCCCATGCCATCACAATTGAAACACTTCAAATCAGACTTAGAAGTCCCACGCTTATATGCGTTTGAGCGAGTACCATAATTTGACAAACGATTATGATTGTGGGTATTACGAAATACAGATTTAGGCTTCGTGTACACTGACAAAAATTCCACTAGTTGATTAGGTTGCAATTTAGCATTACTCGCAGCGGCTTTCACTTGAGGGTCACTTATGCCTCTTATAACAATTGCAGTCTTTAAATCGTCAGGCAGGCCCGTAACAATATTTAACCGCAACAACGACTTGCGAGCGTATTCGGCATAGGAAGCGAAATTTTTACTATCAGTGCACATTACTTCAAATAGAATGCTATTAACATCGATGCTTCGTGGGCAGAGTGAACGAAATTCGGTTTTGAAATTGGACCAGGATCGATCGGCCGTAACCCACTCATTAAGCCATGTACGAGCGTTACCCTTCAGGCAACTACCTATACGCGATAGGCACTCGCGATCGTCCCAACGGTTAGACACACGGCCACAATCCACCTCTGCACACCAAACATCAAAGTCGTGAATACTTGGATCAAAATTGGAAATGTAGTAATGGTTGGATCTTACTTGCAATAGGGATGACAATGCGCCAACGATCCTGTCCGTCGTATCCTTATTAGGCTCAGCTAGGCTTGGAGCGCCCGTCACCTCCTCAGCGGACGTGGTGGTATCTGACTCCGCACTTGATTTAGGCACCGGCGGCGGTGGCAGCGGCGGCGGCGGCGTGTGACACTCGCGTGGCAGGCGCGGCGTCGAGTTGGCAGTAGATGGACTCGATAATCAGAATCTGTTCTCAATCGCATTTAATCTACTAAGAATCACGTCCAATGCCTGATTACGAAAACTTACCCGACAGCCAGGCGAGCTGTCACGTCGCCGTCTATCCTTACCATCGCGACGGTCGCGCGACCGGTACCTACGCGTTTCGTTACTATTACTCCGACTACGACTACGATAACTTTCTTTTGAACTGTGTCTAGGCATAATCAAAATGAATCTTACTACTTAGATCTATGTTGAAATGTTAAAGCGTAACGAGGTTGATATACGGCTACCGCACAGGAATTTAACAAACAGCAAGAGAAAAAAGATATCAAATGTAGGTAGTAAGTTTAAATTTAAACCAGCTCTAATCTAGACCCGTTAGCGGAAGGCTTAGTGGTCCAAATTAGTGTTGCCAATCGATAGTCGACTATCGATGATTAATCGATAGCCTATCGATTGCCAACCAATCGTAAGACTATCGATCAGCCTATCGATAGTATCGATATTATCGATAGTATCGATACTATCGATAGCACAGAACAAGGCAATACTATCGAATGAGTGCAATACTATCGATACTATCGATAGTATTGTAGTTCCTCAATAACAAACTATCGATAGAATCGATACTGTCGATTTTATTTGCAACGATCGTGTCGATTGTGTCGATTGTTTTGGACTATCGATTGTTTAAAAATTTACAATAGTATATCGATAGTCCAAAATAATCGATACTATCGACAGTATCGATACTATCGTTACAAATAAAATCGACAGTATCGATACTATCAATAGTTTCTTATTAACGAACTGCAATACTATCGATAGTATCGATAATATTGCACCCATTCGACAGTATTGCCTTGTTATATATTATCGATAGTATCGATACTATCGATAATATCGATACTATCGATAGGCTTATCGATAGGGTACATGATTTGCGATGTAAACTATCGATTGTTTTAATATCGATAGTTCGGCAACACTAGTCCAAATCCCACTTCTGATATAATGAACCAGAAGTGGAATATATTACAAAAAGAAACAAAGTAAACCTGACAATTTTAATACCACGAAATAACAATTTTACAATATACCTAACCAAAGCACTTTACAATAAACTTATAGTCTGACACGTCTATCACGTCTAACGCTCGACCGAAAAGTGAGTGGCCAGCCTGCCCTCAGCGTCCACGCAATCTCCCCTCTCCAGAGGCCCCTCCACGGCCGGTACGTCACCGGAATACGTCATCATGACGCTACTTGGCCCCGCCTCCTCGCCGGAAATCCGTAACAATATATATATATTTTTTTATAGAAAAACTTAATGGCAGACACTTGTTCCGGTTCCTACTATATTTTATATAATATCATAGTTTCCAAAATTTCATAAAATTTACGTTATTTTAGCAAAGCTAAAAATTATATATGTATGTTATTTATATTATTATTATAAACACATATTTACAAAGGCAGACACATAGGTCGGTTCTGACACGCGGGCAGACCACACGATACTTTCTGTCGTGCTATTGAAGTTGCATAATTTTGATTATCTCTCTCTTCATTTCGCAGGGAACTAGTGTTTCAGCAAAGCTGCAATTTATGTATATTTTTTACATCATTATTATACATGTATATCTTAATAACCAGACAGATAGGTCGGTTCTAAAATGCAAGCAGGCTACATAATAGTTTCGCAGTCATGCTGATGGAGATACACGATAATGACTTTCTCTCTTACTGGCAATGACAGCGAATCAGTATGAATACATGTGAACAGTGTTTTTAAATTTAATAATTTATAACTCTTATTTTCAATCATAAACATATATAAGTTTTTATAAAGAAATCAAAAATTTTTTTTGCCCTTACAATAATAATGATTTGGCTATTTATTTTGTTCTAAGAAAACGTACAACTCGAAATTCAAATACAGAGTAAATAAAGTTAATACTGGCTACAAAAAATCAAAATTTTTCACTGTTCTTCGTCAGAACTGCAGACTTTCGTAGATTCAATCATCATGTCAGCCTAGAGACGTCCACTGCTGGACATAGGCCTCCCCCAAGGTTCTCCACACAGACCGATTGAAAATAAGAGTTATCTTATCTTATACTAATATATAAAGCTGAAGAGTTTGTTTGGTTGAAGGCGCTTATCTCAGGAACTACTGGTCCGAAGGCTATAGGCTATATAACATCACGCCATGAACGACGCGAGCAGAGCAATAGCCGGAAATAACGCGAGTGTAACCGCGGGCATTCTCTAGTAAATTATAAAATTTAAAAACACTGTTCACATGTATTCATACTGATTCGCTGTCATTACCAGTAAGAGTGAGAAAGTCAATATCGTGTATCTCCATTAGCATGACTGCGAAACTATTATGTAGTCTGCCTGCATTTTAGAACCGACCTATCTGTCTGGTTTTTTAGACTGGTTTATTACATGTATAATAATGATGTAAAATACATACATAAATTGCAGCTTTGCTGAAACACCTAGTTCCCTGCGAAATGAAGAGTGAGAAAATCAAAATCATGCAACTTCAATAGCACGACTGAGAAAGTATCGTGTGGTCTGCCCGCGTGTCAGAACCTATGTGTCTGCCTTTGTAAATATATGTTTATAATAATAATATAAACATCATATATATAATTTTTAGCTTTGCTAAAATAACGTCAATTTTATGAAATTTTGGGAACTATGATATTATATAAAATATAGTAGGAACCGGAACAAGTGTCTGCCATTAAGTTTTTCTATAAAAAAATATATCTATTTCAAGATATCAAAACGGCAGACATGCTGCGATCACGTTTTGAAAGTTGATTTTCATGATTCTTGACTTCTAGGCACACCTAAAAGAACCCACTGTGGGAATAGTGAACCTCCATTTGATCTACGGCAGATGAATTAGTATAACTAGCATTAATATGGAGTTTGCTACTATACCGTAAGTCTGCGGAACACTGGCTCTTAGACTATTTAGACAGCTCCGCTTTCCTTGTTTTCGCTGACTTAGTTGTTTTGTTCGGTTCATCGTAATCTCGTTCTTGTTTTCAGAAATTATCAAACTTACGGGTTTGAATCCAAAGCGTGAATCGCTGTCTTTTAAGAGTTACATAGATGCATATCAATGTATTAATTGTCACTTGTCCCGTGCCTCAAAGAGAATGTTCAGCCGTTGGTACCGCATATCATGTATATCTTTGAAATTTGCTTAGGGAAGTCAGACTCCTTAGTTAAATAAACACTTGAAAGTAAAAGGCCCTGCAAGGAAACCGCGTATGACTATAATATTATATGCCGTGCTACCACATACACACAACACCATCTAGTCCCATACTAAGAACTCGTACTACGTGGATAAACACTGATATAGAAGAAAAAGTTGGTACTTTTTCTTTTTGTAAATACATACCTACATATTATACACGAAACACCTAGACCAAGACTTCAACCATGTTCAGCAACACAAAGGAGACCGACCACAATGTATGGGACTTTGGCCTGGGCGTGAACAATTTAAAATTGTAATTACAATATTAATTTTCAATAGCCTAAACAAAGTAGAAAACATTATTCTTCGAAGTTTAGTACCAAGTCAGTTGAATAATAAAATAAAACACATTGTTAAAAATAAATATTTATTTTCATGATTCACTCAGTTAGCATATTTTTTTCACACACTCCATACTCTTTATTTCTTATCGGCTAATAGCTATGACTAATAGGAGCGGAGTAGCACAAAGTCGCTTACAAAAGCTAGTTAACCATATGATAACTTACTTCATGTGGCTAAATCCGTTGTATAATAACACTTCTGATATGTTCCTCACGTTCTGTATCACTATTGAGGCTGTGAGACCTAATTCTCATCAGCGAAGTTCTACAGCAGACACATATTTGCCTGTGACGACCTGAATCAGAACTTGCAGCTTCTTGTTATGGGTTTGCGATTTGTAGCATACGGGATATGTTTAATGCCACAGTCCAACAAGAATGACATATGTATTGGCTATGAGCCTCGATCTGTTGACAAACCAAAATAAACAATTGTAATGCATGTATTTATAATACCAATTTAATATTTGGATTAATAAAAATAATTATGTAAGTTGTTGAAATGCCAAATACATACCAATTGCGGTGCAATCCATTGAAGTATTACTTTTCGTACTTCCACGAGATTGAGAATATGTCTTCTCCGCTGTGTAATATCACAATTGATCCAATGCATTGATTCATGATCATGAAGCGCAATTGGGTAATCCATTTTCAAGCGCAAGTTATCGTTCGAAGTGGGTACTGGGTCCGTAGGCAAGCCATGGTCGTCATGTGGAGAATATTCGGAGTCCATTTTAGAAAGCACAAGAAGAAAAAGAACAGCTAACATAAAATCAAATCCACAATACGATCAAACGAAACGAACGCAAACCGAATGATGGTATCACGGTAATAGAATTGACAAGTTAGTCAAGTGTTGCTGGAGTATGAAAATAAATACCCACATTACCATTTTGATATTATTAAAAATAATATCATTATTTTACGTTATTTATGACTGTCGTCTAAAAATATATAAAATAAAAAAGTTTCGGCAATCGCTTTAAAATGTGATTTTGTTAAACACTTTTTAACGATATTTTCCACCGATTATTTACAAGGCAACAGAAACCAACCATTCAAATAGTCCATTGAAGTACCCACACGTTTATAATCAAATGAAAGTATTATTAGTATTTTAAAATCCATTATTATTATGTGTTTATTTCCTACTACTGGATAGCGATCAATATATATTTGAACAAAAACTTTGAGTAATTTACTTTTTTTAAGACGATTGTTCACGTTCAAGTCAACTTTGGCCGGTCTCCTTTTTTACTTGAGTGGGAATCAAGCATACAACCCTCGGCGTGGCTGTCGTTTATTCTCCTGCTACACCACAGGTTAGTCGAGTATGTGGCCAAGTATGCAGCACATCCAAGTGGTGAAAAACACATCAGACGTCACACTATGAGCGCTAGATTCAGTCAAACGATGTATTAATATAGATGCATATGGTCGTGCAAAATATCCTCGATTTGATATCGCTAACCATTTGATTTTGTGTATATTTCGTCGAATTAAAAATGTCGCAGACAGAAGTTGAGTAATGTAAAGTTTGCTGCGATCTGAACAAGCAAGAATTGCATAGAATGCAATGAATACAAACTAGTTCCGCTTTAAACTAATATTTGTTTAAATCAAAATGCAACTCTGTATATGCAATCTTAGAAAGGAGACCGTCATATAAATATCACTTGAACTGGGATAGCCAGAAAATTAAGTAGCCAGACATATGTATATATTACACATATTATAGATAATATGTACATATTAACTGCGTAATAACTGAGCATATGTGATCACTATATATAGTGCAATAAAATGCAATTCGCTGGTGGCGTAGCGAGTCTGTTGAAGATTGCCACGCCCAAAATTGCAGGTTCTTTGCCCGCTCAAATCAAAGATTAATGTGCGTGAACATGGATGTTTGTCTTGATTTGGGTGTTTCTATGTGTAATACGTAGGTATTTACAAAAATAATACATATTTTTCTCCATTGTCTAGTACCCATAGTACAAGTTCTGCTTAGTTTGGGACTTGATCGTGATGTGTGTATGTGGTAGTATAATATTATTAATGGTATATAAAATCAATTCAATGTATTAAAAAATAAGACTACTAATGGCTTTGATACACGGCGTTGGGTTGGTTCACTCAATTTAGGACTCTGGCGCCATCTACGTTCATCCAAATATCGGCATAAAGTAGTTAAGGTCATAAGCGGCCAACATACCGGCTTAAACCTACAATAAAATGGCAACAGTGACTTTAATGGAATTTGAGATACATTACCACTGTTCAAGTTACAGTTTGTTATTATTTTTGGCCTTGCCCTTCTCATAGAGTGAAGAGGCCCGTGCCCAGCAGTGGGACAGTATATACAGGGCTGATGATGATTATTATTTTTAGAAGCTTACTGGTAACTAAATGTGTCATCTAGTTCATTCATAGTTTCCAAATAGTGCGAACTAACTACGTGGTGTCGCTTGTCGTCATAAAAAAATCTGTTGCTGAGTGAATCTATAAAGCTGTGTGTAATATGTGCTATTTACCTATAAAAAGAACTGATTTGTAAATAATTTTGTGCGATATTGTGGTTGCACCATACAGATGATGAGCCCAAAGCATACAACTTAGACCACTCCAGCATAGCATAGGAAGTAAATTAAGAATACAGTTTTCACTGATGGTCCGAACATGAATGCTTAGGATATCGAAGAATGCTAATCACATTCAGTTTAAGCTGCCTAATTATAAAAGCAGGTCTTTGACCAGAATCTCGTGTGCCACAATTGAGGACAAAATGTCCCAGATACCTGTCTTATTCTAGTTTTATAGATTTGGCCTTAACCTGAGCAGTTTAGTTTTGTGAAACTTTTTTATTTCTAACACCTTGCTACTATTACAACTAATAGCACAATTTATCGCATTAATTTTAATATTAATTTGTTTACAAATAAATTAATCGAAGAACAGGTCAAGCGATGGTTATTTTGAAGTGACCGTGACAAGAGAACATCCAAAGTTATTTTAATGTTCTTAACTGTCTGCCTTGTGATAATCTTTCTGTCTGGTAATAATAGTAAAACCTGCAATGCGAGTGCAGCAATTTACTATTATTAGCAAACTTGCTTACCGCGTTAGTTTGCTGAGCTTAGACTTTGTAATCTTAGTAAAATTTGCTTTTAGGATACTAAAGTTTGGGAAATTTTATTATTATCATTATCTTAGAAGCAAAATAAGATTTTAATCGAGGTTAGTTTGATTATTATTATTATTTCATTTTGAGCAAGATTTTAATAGAGATAAGTAGTTTAATATTAATATAGATATAAATAATATTTTAGTTATATTAATATTAATTTCGCATTCATTCCATTAGGTTCACATGTATAATATTTTGTTATTTGATGATAATAAATAAATAATCAATATAATAAGAATACATGAGACATAGAATATCGCAGTAACTCTGAGGCAAAGCTAATACTGTGTCAATGGTCCCAACGCAAAAGTCTTTCCGTTATATTACTGACTAGCTGTCAGCCCGCGGTTTCACCTGCCCTAAAGTTTTAGCCTTTATTTTACCTCCTTAGCCATCTACATCATAAAAGGGACCAGCTGTCCAAATTTCCTTTTTCTCAGTAGTTTAGGTTCATTACTCAATGAACCTTTATGTAAGTCAGGACTACTAATTTCATATTATATACGATAATAATAATATTTTAATTAAACATATTCACGCTAAAATTCAGTCAAATCCGGTTAAACTTCAAAGCGGATCTCGGGTTCGAACTGGGATATCGCTAGGAAGGTGAATGCATGAATCATATTACAAAATTACAACAAATCTTGTGGGTAAAATTAAACAAATTCATTCATACGCAAATATATATATACAAACCGATAAAATCGTTGTAATTAATTCGATGATGGTAATTAATTAATAAAGCCCGTAAACGTATTCAACCGAAAGTGTAAATGAAATTTATATCCATTTATTTTTCCACTGTGGTTTGTTTAAATTGTATTTCAGTGCGAAATAAAGTTGTAACTGGATTTAAAAACTGTCCGGGTGTGGACAGCGCTTTCCAATTCTATTATTTTGTCTACAGTTTTGATTATTCGTATGCACATTGCTACTCATACTGATGAGTTTGAAAAAAAAGAGCAGCAACAAAGTAAAATATTACATTTTCTGTTATATTTGTTCGAATATATCGAACAGTACTCCGAGATGCATGAAGGTCGTAGAGGTTAAGTTCTCCTCACCGTTTAGCACTAGTCGTAGGTTCAATATAGTCAATCACACAAGTTATGGCTTAAATGAGCAGCGTTATTTAATTCATAAATGTCAAAATATGAACTCAGTTTGTTCTTGATCAAAGCAATTAACAATTTTTTACGTATAAGTTTAATTTAAGGTCACCCGATCGCATTAGTTTTTGCGTTCGGATATCTCAATAACGCTTGAAGTAATTTTATTAATACATTTTTTTTGAGTTAAACCTCTATATTGATTAGGAACAGATATTACGATACAAGTTGTAACGTGATTAATTCTATAAAACAGGCCTGACAGGTCAGGTATTTTTTTACTTACCAAGAAGCTGCGACAAGATAAGCAAAAGTTGGGTAGGTTAGGCAAAAATAATGCGTGTTGGCCCCTTGCATTAAGTAAATAACGTGATCAAAGTAATGCAGAAATCTTCTCAGCAATTCGTCTCCCCTTGGAGACAAATTGCTGAGAAGATTTTAATAGGAATATTTAGTCCTGGATGTACTTTTGGAAAGTAACCTGCGTCACAGAATTCTGTCCTAGCACTGGAGCTGACGTTAAAAAAAATACAGACCTCTATTTTATATAACGCACCTGGTAGCACCTGGTAGCAAAATATCAAAACCTATAAAAATACGAGTATACAACGTAATTGAAATATCGCTACCTGCTATTAAATAGCTGGGCCAAGAGGTCTAGGTCTGTATGATTATATTATTATTGATTCCATAATAATCACTGCGCTATAAAATTGCGCTTCTAATATTTACTTGACGAGGTAAAACAACCTCACAGCTACAATTATTATTTACCATGTTATTAAACTATGTCGCAATAAGATTTTTCTAGAATATGAAACCAGTGGCGACATTAAAAGGTAATGAGTAACTATAGTTCATTTTCTAATTGTCAACCAAGTTTGGTTATATTTATCGACTTTTTGCGCACAGCAGTTTTGGCATTGCGTTGTCTGTCAGTCAGACAGAATTTTATAAATATTGATGATGATTGATTAACTATCAATCAATCAGCCTATCGTAGTCCACAGCTGGACATAGGCCTCTCCCAACACGCGCCACAGTACACGGACCTCAGCCTTCCGCATCCAGTCTGTCCCAGCCACCTTTTTCAGGTCGTCGGTCCACCTAGCCGGGGGCCGCCCTACCTTACGCTTACCGAGTTGTGGTCTCCACTCTAGGACAGACTTGCTACATCGGCCATCAGTCGTTCTACAGATATGGCCAGCCCACTGCCACTTGAGCTTACTAATTCTGTGGGCTATGTCAGTAATTTTGGTTCTTTGTCGGATAACTTTGTTGCGGATTTTATCCTTCTAAGAGACGCCAAGCATAGCCTGTTCCATAGCTCGTTGTGTGACTTTAAGTTTGTGGACTAATCCTACTGTGAGTGTCCACGTCTCGGCACCCTACGTCATAACAGGTAGCACGCATTGGTTGTAAACTTTGGTATTGATTAATTATGTATTTGCTTAATATTGGTAATAAATAATTTAACAAACCACAGTATCTATTAAATGTTTCGAAAAAATGCAAATGAAATTACAATGACAAAATATAGAATATTGAAACACTGTCAACGAAAACTGCGATACAAGACGAAATACATACATATATTCAGTATAGACCAAACCTACTTGCCCTTTTACCTTGACTGTATTACACATTGAATACACCAGTACCTGTATACCTGTGTATCAGTGTATAATAAAAGAGAGTTTTACACAATATATTCACCATCGTGTCTTGAACATAGTTATTTTGAAATCATCAGGCATTTCTAGCCCACTGCTAAACATAGGCCTCTACTAATTTTCGTAATTGTGAGACGATAAGAGAATTTGGCCTTCTATAACACGCTGGCCAGGGTTGGCATAGGGTTTGACGTCGAGATTTCCATTTATTTTGCAAGATACTATTTTGAAATATTGTTTGAATTTTAAGTGAACGAGTGTGCTTGCATATAATTATATGATTGTGATCAACACCATCAAATTATGTTTAACATCATTACGCGGCAAATAAGTTCTTTACGCGAAGTATATTTCTTTATGGATGACACTTCGATTATAAGCTCGCCAGCCTTTTAAACTTGCTTAAGTATACCATTCTATTACCTGACGTACCTAAAGTTATGCAGACTAATACTAGACGTTATAATAATTTTCTGTACAATAAGTTGACTATATTATAATAAGAAAAGCGGAACAAAAAGAGAAGATTTAATTAATGCAATTTTCATAATGAATAAAAAAATACCTATTACCATAATAATATGTAATAGGTGTTTTTTTATACTTTTATGACAAGGACCTAGTTTCTCAAAGTTTACATGCTTTATGTATAAGTATGAAAAGCTAAAATGGAAAAAGATTTTGGAGATTATGAAATAATAAGATCAGTTTTGAGTTTGTAGATTTAATAAAATTCAATCACTATATAGTATAAAACAAAGTCTGTCTTCTGTCTGTCTGTCCCTATGTATGCTTAAATCTTTAAAACTACGCAACAGATTTTAATGCGGTTTTTGAATAGATTGAATGATTCAAGAGGAAGGTTTCTATGTATAATACATATATGGCGGTACGAAGTTCGCCGGGTCAGCTAGTACCTAATATATTTTGTTATGGCAGTGGGCCGGTCACATTTATCACAGGGCCATCAGCCGTTGGATCTATCTACCCATAGGTATAATGATAGTAACCTATGAGTAGATAATATTTACTCCAAAGCCTAGAATTGAATTAGTACGTAACCATGTCACCGTACTGTATCTAAGTACTGCGTGTACAAATGGACAAAGTTTTAATACAATCACATGTTATATTAGTTAACAAAACTTGCCACTAGCAAAGTAACATTTACGTAGTTTGTACCGAATATTAGTACATCTGGAGTGTAGTTGAGGGAATTCAATTTAGTTTAGTGAAGTCAATGTTGTGAGAAAACATATGATGCTCTGTAGTCTCTTTGTAGATCCACTTAGGAATAGTTTAACCTTGTTTTAAATGTTCGCGTATTATGGAAGAGTTAAGCAATTTTCTTGTTATGCCTGCGTTTAGTGAACTATTTGATCAATTTTTGTGTGAGGTTAGAATTCGGTTTTGATAGCATTACCCATTTTTGCTCTTCTAAGCTCTTGCTAGTTTAAACTCGGGAACTAAAATACCTTTGCATTTGAAATTTAAGACTCTTTAAGTATATTCATTAGTATTGTAGTATACAATTATTTTAGCAGGTATTATAGATATCTGTATATACATAAAAATAATATATTCTACTTTGCCAACAGCTTCAAACGCAAATATTGAATGCATTTTGACGCAAAAGCTACTATTAAGTCTCTCAATCATATCTCCAAATCATTCTGCTGGGTTAAGAGTACTTATATTTATTAAACCAGAAGGTACTTTGCAATTAATTTAATATTAATAAATTGATTGCATTGATAATAAATTGTGTCCTAAAATGTAATTAGTGATTAATTCGTTTTATTATTAGATGTTAAACCGAAATTACTGACATTTTCTTCAATAATCGATCAGCAACATTAATAATTACGACTTCTTAAAAACCTTTTTGAATTTGACGTGAAAACGCTGTAAATCATCATGGCGGTTGAGTGATGTCACAAAGTGCAAAACAAAACAAACCGTGAATGAAGTCTGGTCTGGTGTACCCACTTTTATTTTGTAACCTTCTATTTGACAGGTAGAAAGTTTGACGTTTTAGTTGTATTTAGTACCAAAACGTCAACAACATCAATGGCGCCAACACGATTTGAGGTAATGATTTCTGATTGGTGGTCACTGTCACAAAAATAAATATATTATTTTTAAAGACTGCCTCGTTGGTCTCGCGGCATCAATGTGCGCGTGGGATTGGGAGGTCTCGGGTTCGATTCCCGGGTCGGGCAAAGTGTTATTGGGTTTTTCCGTTAGGAAATTCTCAGTAGCAGCACGGAGTCTGGTAATGTGCCCGGTACGGCAATAGGCTCGCCCCCTATTACGTAGGACCTTCAAAATTCATGGCAAAATGTGGGTGTAATATTACACCTCTGCCTACCCCTTCGGGGATGCAAGCGTGAGACTATAAAAAAAATTTGAATCCTAAAAATAACATTAATCTTACCTTTTTATATTAAATTATAAACTTTATTGACATCTAAAAATAATAATGAATCTATAGATACTACAATCAAACTGAATTATTCTTAGTGGACACTAGCCTATTCGACGTCACTAAACAGGACATTCATCAGTGTGGTGACGGATTATGAATACAAAGTGTCACTACCAACACTATGCGAAAACTTCGGGCCAGCACATCACGCATGCCATGATGCAAATTGGGAAAGTATTTGAGGTGAATTATAAAATGTTGAATATAAAACAGGATAGCCAGAATTACAAAAAAATCGTCCAAAGAGAGAAGGCTGAATAAAATAAAAACATGTAATTTTCATCGTACAGTAGATTCAATAGTTTGAACTGACATCGATTTGTTATAAATCAGCCGTGATTAACGGTCATGTTTGAATCGATTTGAATGCGAAACGATTTACGAGGACGTTACAAGTCGAATATTTACTTCATTTGGATATTCGAATACTGGTTTAAGGCAACAACGGCTTTAGGATTTGAATAAATCGGCTGCAGAAATTCTATCTTAAATGTTGCCCGATGGAGTTTGTGATAAAAGCAAAATTTGAATGCTGTATTAATTTAAATTATAAATTTAAAAAGTACTGCAGCTAATTGTAATATCTAAATAGGACTTACTTTTACTTACCTGTCGACCTGTTAATTGTTTTAATTACAAATCAAAAAGGTATCACGTGAGAAGTCGATCAGTAAAATGGTAAAAAAATCTTACTATAAGACAAAAATATTGACTATAATTTTGTTTCAAGATAATGTTTCAAGGTATTTACACATACAATTCATATAGCTACATTGGCACATACTTTATCTATTTATTAATTGATTTTGTGGTCTAAATATATTGTGCTTGGGTATGTGGATCAGCAAAAGATCACAATCTTTACGAAAATCCAGAATATTACAACCAATAACATTCAGACCGCAAGTCAAGATTATAGGCTGGGTAAGCCAAGTTAGCCTTGACCAGGACTACCCAAGCACACGTACCTTCAGGGATTCTGACTTATATATATGTTAATCATGCCGGCGCTGCTGCTGCAACGGCGGAAACCCTCAAACGGCGCAAATACGGAAATTTAGTCGGCAATTACATACTTGAGCCGTTTGGGGTAGAAACGTTGGGCCCATGGGGTCCGAGTGCTCGTATTTTGTACCGAGAAATTTCGAAATGCTTGATCGACGTCTCACGTGACCAGAAGGCTGGTTTATTCTTTGCTCAAAGAAACAGCATTGCCATCCAGCGTGGCAATGCTGCCAGCCTTCTGGGCACGTTACCCCATGACATTGATGCGGAGGTATACTACGACGCCTAAACGCCTCGTGCCTTGCGTTTTGTAAGAATATATTATTTTATGTTCTTTTTAATTTAGTTATAGGTTTATAAGTATAGTTTTAGCTGTAAATAGTAATTAATTAATAGTTAGTAGAAATGTAATTAGTTGTAAAATAATTGAATTGAAATAAATATTTAATCACACCTATTATTTCCCGAATTCTCACATTATCTGAATCCAATTGGTTTAACTGCACAATACCCAATTATCCACAGCTCTCTACAATTTGAATTTGATTATATAACTGATTAGATTCCATTACAAATATTATTTGTCATTGATAAAATGTTAATCTTGTATATTTCATTAGGTTTGTAATGAATAAATTTATCAAACTTGGATATCTAAATGTTCAATGTATGCAATAAATAAAGGTTTTATCTAAATTGTGTAATGATACACACGAGTTCATTTATAACTGAAGACTATTTAGAAACAAAGCTTAGCTATTTTAAGCAATAAAGTAAACCATTGCAACAATGAGAAAATAAAATAAATCGATTGCTTTTCTGACATAAGTCAAAAAAGGCTGCAGCTAGGCAATCTCTTAGACAAAAAGTTTTTTAAAAAAAGCTCATTTTATAAACCAAACTTGCGGTTTCAAATCATGAAGTCTTGCTTGGGTAGTTATAAAGATTGTTTTTTATTACAGTTTATTTTTACACATCTGTAAAGTACACTATCAAATAGAAAAATCATTATCACCGCCAAAAGAAATATACTGCAGAATTTATACACCTTATCCAAGATTTCCACAATAAATATATTTTGAGCCTGTTGCGCCCAACCACTTGCCACGATCCTTACCAGATCGGTCGGTAGACGGTGTATCTTGCAGAGGCTTACCAAAACCTTCCTGCTGGGCTATTAGGAGAGCTATATCGGTGACTCTGGTTCTCTTGCAAATCTCCTCGATGCGATCTCGAAAACTCTGAGCATAGCTCTTCCATCCTTGCAATTTAATAACGATCATAGAGAGCGAGACTTGACAGTTCGTAACAGATCGGCAAAGTCAAGCAACGCGTGCACAGGTTACCACTTGGATGGGTGACCGTTTACATCTGAGCGCTACCGTGCTTCGGAGGGCACGTAAAGCTGTCGGTCCCGGTTCTTGTCTAGGATAAGGATCGTTAGGCCATGTCGGAGGTCTTCGGATGGTCTGAAAACTTCGGAGACCAGAGTTGGCCACACACTCACACGAAAACAACAAAACAAACATAGAGAGCGACATCATCTCTGATCCTAAGTTGTCACGGGCAATACTCACTAGTCAAATACTTTCATAATTGAGAGACTGATAAAATTAACAACGGTAGATATAACAATTTACTTCAAATGTCGATACGGGCATAGGCCTTCTAGTTCTTCCTTCGGGTTCTTCTGAAGACTGACATACCCTGAGATTAAACCTATAAATAGATATGAAAACAAATAACTCTCTCACAAACGACGAAAATACTCCGTACTTTACTGTTATCCAAAATGTTCGCAGATATTTAAACGAATCTTTCTCACCGTTGGGTGGACTAAATCAAATAACCCTCAAACCCGGTAAAAGCAAAGTTAGAGGAGCAATAAAATAATGTTCGGTCAGTCGGGACAATCCACTGAGTGTACTTGCCACCACAACTTGTTAACTTGCGGACTAGTTGCGACTTGTTCTGTGTCTGTGCTACAGCATTGTTACCGACCGACTACGACTATAGACTTAGTGAGAAGCGATGAGAAATGCGATGCACGATGCTATATTCATACCATGTCATATTCAATGGCAGCATCGCGTGGAATATATTTTTATAGATTGTTTTAATTTTTTTTATTAGAACGATAGTCAGAGAGCAGAAGAGATAAACATTTTAAACAATTATCCTGAAATAAACTGCATGTGTAGTATTGGTGTGTTGTCACTGCCTACGGTTACATCGCCCTTTAAAATAGCGATGTTTGATTCTTTGAAACACACCCAGATCAAATTTCGTTTCGTTGTTTTCGCGATGCAGGTATTTTTAGTAAAAAATAGTTTTTTCGAAATGTCATGGACCAAGCGAACCGAGGAAATGCCTGCAGTCTGTTGTTTGTTACATATCGCGTCGCTCATCGCTAAGTTTAAGGTCGTAGCGAGGTAAGCAGTGAAAATAGAATTCACTGCACTTGCTTATCTCTTTAGTTGCCCAGCATTTAATTAAGAGTTCTGACTTGTCACGATGTAACGTCTTCGGACTAAATATTTTTCTCAAAGACCGGATGGCCATGTAATTCATGATGTAACTAACACTGCTATTTCATGTCGTAATAAATGAATTCTAAAGCTAGGATAGTTGGACCCAAAAGCGGCACCCAGGCTCCAAGACAAAGAGCTTTGATGAAATCAGGATAAGGCTAAGATTACGACGATGACATTGACATATCAATGTAGGTAGGATTTCTTTACACCATAATAAATTATGACTTTGCTACTGTTATAATTATATAGTATTATACAACACTGTTGGTTTTACGTGTCATTGTTTGTATCTAGATGTAATTTATTATATTTTTTCTACGAGTATTACGATCTAAATAAAAGTCTTCTTCTTCTTCTCGAGTCGATGGTATAGTGATCAAATGGCACCAGCCCAGTGTGAGGCCGCAGCAACTGCATTGTCGGTGGCTTGGTTAAATAAAAGTATATATACCCAACAAAAACTAAAAACAAGTTCGCAAATTCAAAGTCTGCATACGTCGTTATAAAATGATGATCATTTTACATTTTTACAGCCTAATGTTATACATTAAAAATAAAATAAAACTATTTTTTTAAAACAAGCTTTTATTGAACGATCCAAAACGTTTAGTTTTATATTATTGAATTTTTATATGTTGCAGTTGACAATTTTGACAGACCGTAAACATAATAATATTTTATATGGTTCACTTAGTCTTGCAATGCGTTCAGGAAAAGAAAAGTGTATCGCTAAATATTTTTATTAAGTATTAAACACTATAATTACATACATCGCTGCAGAATTTAATTCGAGATAGTCTTTATAAAGTAAATTAACAACAAAATGATTGATTACCTATATAATCACCTTTGTAAGTTAGAATGAATCGCTAATTTAAATGATTTCATCAAAATAATATTATTTCAACATTTATTTCACATTGTCAGTGGGCCTCACTAATAGATTAGGGACATAGTACATGACCCTTCTGCGGGATTTCCACCTTGTCGTGGTGGAGCGGCTCAGTAACCGTGGCTTGAACACCCACGGTGAAGCTAAGCGGGATCCCGGGAGTGGACGCTCTACGTGGGCTTGGGTGAGGCCTGCGCAGGATGCGTCCAAAGACGCGGGTGCGGGGGACAGTTCTGTCTGTCCCTCGCAGTCGGGCGCGATCGCGGGAGGAGAGGCGTGTCGGTGTTGCGTTGTCGCGCACCCTATCTCCCGCGACCAAATGGGAGCGCACCATTTGTTGCGTTGCGGTGGGGCCGGAGGAGAGGCGGTGTTGTCAAGTTGCCGTCCTCCCTACCCTCTGCGGCCGCTGGGTGTTTTGGCGGAGCCCAACATCTTCATCCGCCGCTAAGGACGTTGTGGCGTTCGGGCTATCCGCCGGGGTGCCAGGGTCGAATGCTAACGCGACCTCCTGGCGCCCCCAAAATGGCGTGGAAGTATGCGCTGTGGTTTTAGTGGGTATAACGGCCTTGCACTCCAGCCGTCGAGTCCCACATAGCCCCCGCTTTTCATCTTGCGGGGGTATGCGCGAAATCATTTCCACTGCGAGGAAAAAAAAAGGGTCGTACATGATACCTAATTACAAGAATTTGAAATCCCAAGAGCTCCAAAAAACAGAAAAACACAACTCCTAGAACTAGAGCACAAGATTCCATTGAAACATAGCTCACTAATTCGGTGATCTAACGATATTGTGAGAAAGCGGAACTGTATTGCCACTCGAGACATGTTAGAGTGTCTCAGGCACTAATTACTGAATAGTTCAAATATACGTCTGCCTTTCTATGAGCGACACCCACTTCGTACATTCATCCTTTAAGTAGGCTGCATGTAGTGGATTCATTACACCTTGTCAAAGATGACACGCAATGCGTTCAAAGCACCTACTTATGGCCACGTATTTGGTTGACTTAATAATGGTGTCGGTTGAAGGAAGAATGGATTTTGACACCATAGTTTTATACTGAAACCTTGGCGGAAAATATGAGCAAGTAACATTATTGGACGTAGTGCTTTATGTATTTATTTTGTGACAACTGTATTGAGAATGAAAATGAGAGCATTGTTACTTCACAGGGATTGCGCGAGGTTGACACTATCGCATCTTTCTTCCAACAAAACATGTGATTCATGCTGCATTGTAATTTGCATGGTATCTGATAATACATTTTCATATCACCTTTCAAAGGCGCATGAAATTTCATTAGATACCAATAACCAGGACACAAAATTTCCTCACTAATAACATATTCGGTTTACAGGTACTCAACATCTAATTATAATAGAATTATAAAAGGAAACAAGAAGTCTACTACTCGTTAAAAAATCACAAAGTTTACATACGCCTGTGAAAATTCGGATAGCAAAATCCGTCCCTGCACATCATATTTCTATTAATTACAGTGTCAACTGGGGCGCGCTTCCCATCTCCGAGGTGGCCAGCTTCTAGCATCACGTCTTTCTTATACCTTCTACTCATCTTATGTACGAGAGTTAGGTACCTATTAAGATTTTAGATAGTTAGGCATGCATGTTTAGTAAAACACGTGTGTGTGTACCTACTAGTACCTATGTGTGAGAAGCTTTGCTTATGTGAATGTTGCATATTGAAGATATTTTATTTCATACGTAAAATAAATTAAATTGTTGTCGGCATTAACTTTAGCAATTTTGTAATACTTATCTCTGTCCAAACGGCCGGATCTAAGACCCTATCGTGTTTTGGAATGTCTTTTAGCTTTTTCATATCTGCGTTGTGGAATGTTTCGTATTTCCTTTGAATTTCTTTATTTTGAAGACGTAGTATCAAAGCGAATATTTTCATTTATGACTATTTTCGCTACAGCTTGCCTTTAATGACTGATTGATGACATCAAAGCATAGCCAGAATCATTGAAGCTATAATCTTATATTTTGACAAGTTGCTTTGTTATATTTAACATTTTAAGCATTAACTATGCGAGATTTTTATAATAATATTTCATTTTATACTAGACGAATTCTAGACGGCGGCGTTTCATATTACCTACTTAGTAAACTAAGAAATCTTGTAGGTATGCAACTCCGACATTTTCAAAGTAATAATCATGAAATTTCACATACCTACCATATTTTTATTATACGTACAACAGAGATTTCAATAATTTATCTATGAGAGTGCAACGGTTTGAAAGTTGATATAAAAAGTTGCTTTTGAAGATCAGAAGCATGAAAATGGTGTAGCGAGCTTATTATAAAGTTAGCGGTGTGCACTGAAGAGGAGGAGAGAAGGAAAGTTGCTGATTTCTCTTAACTTTTAATTACCTTTGCAATTAAAAATATATCCTCCAAAAATAGAATACAACTGTATTAAATGCCGAAATAGCCTTTTCAAATTACAGAGATGGCAGCAATAATACAATTTGAAATTGCCTCCGAGACATATTGTTTGGATGCGAGCCCGTCTCTTGGCATTTAATTAGGAACGTACGTACCCTTTGATCTGGAGCTGGGAAGGGAACCCTTTTCCGCCACTTTAACAATAATAATTATCGTCTACCCTTGGCAAGGTCCTCGCCTGAGCGGTCTCTAGAAATGCGTCTTAGATACGCACGTCTTTGCTTGGCAAGGTGTTAGCCACCCCAAAATCTTGCTATTGTCAGCAAGTTTTTGACCTCGTTTCGTTACATATTTAAATAATCTTATGCGAATAAAGGAGGTCTTAAAAACTTCAAGACGTTTGAAGGACGTTTGCTCTCCATTTTCTATTTTATTGTAAAGGTCTGTATTACTTATTTTTGTTATACTTTTTTGACAAAGCATGTGTAAATTAAGTTGGCATAACTTTAGAACCTATTTCGTAGACAAGACAATATTTAGAATGTGAGTACAATTGTTCATAGTTCTAGAATTTTTATAATTTATTAAGTTTGAAACTTGAGTAGCAATCGGTGTACTATTTCTCAATTAACTTCATTCGGGCACTCCATTTGCAATGTTCAAATCGTTGTGTGCAAATTTGGTCGAAATTAATGCTATACTGTAAATACTAATACTAACTACATTAAATGTTAATACAATAGGCTTTTTGACTAGTCAAAAGTCATTGATTAGTGACACTGAGAGTAATGTAAGCGAGAGATCCCAGGTTCGTTTCCCATTCGGTACAAATCTGTGTGACCTATTTAATACATCTCTCCCCCTAATTCTTTATACATCTGAGGATATACATTGCCTTAATTTTAGCTAAGTACCTACTCAACAGGTAAATCATATTCCTACATTCTATGTCCCATAAGTAACACATTTAACACCTATAATTCAGGGTGTAGCGCAACATTGTACTCTGTCTCATAAATTATATGTATATACTATAGAACAATAAATATCTAAGCAACATCCCACTTTGGCCTGCCTTCACGTTTTCGTCAGACCCATAGCTAAATCTCCCTAAGCCCGAGCTTTTCACAATAATAAGATGAATTTAATTTAAATACTGAAGGGAGAATTCTTATTTCAACGTGCAATCTGTATATCTAACATTCTTTTACAGAATGCTATTAATTTATTTACATTTTATGATTGATGTATTTAAAAAGTATTGCCACTTTATAATATTGTTCGTTCATTGCTTTGTTATGTTGAAAAAAAAAACCTTTTCTTAAGCGCGATCTGTTACAGCACATGCAAAACTGTTAGGTATAGCTCTATTTAACTTAGAAAATAACATTTCAAAATGTAATTTTAAATTAATAGTTGCTTTTTCATCAGCAGTTTTTTATATATTAACAAAGCATTAACTTGTACCCTCAACCCGTTTAGACATGTGACGGGAATGAGTAACTATTGGCCCGAATTGTTCAGAACGGAATGTTGTGGAAGATATCCCTACATATCGTATACATATCGATGGAACGTGTCAAACTAAGGCTGAGAGGTTTGGTGAAAAGTTTGGTGAATAGTTTAAAGAATAATGTGATCAATTTGGGAGCTTTGCATGCAAGTATACGTAGTTAAAGTACATATGTACATATACATTGGTAACGATGCAGCTCATAGATTATACAGATATACTGGTATAGATGCGCAACTCCCTCTAAGGGAAAAATTCAATAGGCATCCTCTACGCTAGATGGCGTACAAACAATTTTATTTTTATTCCGATCGTATAGATGGCGTTAGTAGTGGATGCATTTTTTAAAATAAAATAAATGTTGAATTTCGGTAAATAAGTAAATGACAACTATTATGTAAAATATGCAATTTAAAAGTAAAAAAAAATAAAAATCACAAAATGTAATTCTTGGTAAGCGTGGATTCGATCCACGGACATCTAATTTATGAGCAGAGCACGCACCCACTGCGCCACGCAGATCTTATCAATGTTGGCAAAATGACCGTTCAGTTGTCGCTTTTTCTTTAGTTCTTGCCCTCATCGGTAGATGGCGCTGATTATATGAAATTTATCCATGTATGGAACTTTCACGGCCCTGATCATAGATTATACACTTATACTGGTATAGATGCGCAACTCTCAGTTCGAAATTGAAGTTCAATAGGCATCCTCGACTGACCTCGACTCTAGATGGCGTACAAATCAATTGTATTTTTATTCGATCGTATAGATGGCGTTAGTAGTGGATTCATTTTTCAGAATAAAATAAATGTTTAATTTCGGTGTTAATAAATAAGTAAATGACAACTGTTATGTAAAATATGCAATTTAAAAGTAAAAAAATATAAAAATCACAAAATATAGTTCGTGGTAAGCGTGGTTTCGATCCACGGGCTTCGCAGATATGGACCCAGCACGCTTTCCACTGCACCACGGAGATATTAGGAAAATTGGCGAAATTACCGTTCAGTTGTTGCTTTTTCTTTAGTTCTTACAATCATTGGTAGATGGTGCTGATTTATATGAAATTTACCCATGTAGGGAACTTTCACGGCCCTGGCCCTGATGCAGCTGCTGAAAGCCCCCAAATAAAATAAAGCTAAAAACCAAAAGTGTAGACCTAGAAATTACAGATTTATGTGTATAAGAAACAAATATAAGACCCTTTTTCATTATACTCGGGTTGAACAGTCTTTAATAACGTTTCGTGCGTTTGGTAACCCTACACTAAGGCTCTTGTCGACACTTGAAGACGCCTCCGTTTCTGTTTCAATGGCTCCATGACACAGATACAGCCTCTGTTTTTCTGATAAAATCTCGTAAAGTTTTCACGGGTTTATGTACTTTAAAGAAAGCTAACACTGCAATATAGGTTGTATGAGCGCTGATTCAATTCTTCAAAAATATAAAATTATGTATTTTCTCTAGTGGTCGTGTTAATCTTTGTTCGAAAGTCAGTAACACAAACACAGCCGTGGTACCTTCTATAATGAAATCATATTACTCTAGTACTGTAATTCTAACATGGCTGAGATAAGGTATGTGCTGAAAAATCTTTTAATGTATTTAGTAATTAACTAGAGAAATAAATCACAACTTTCTTAGCATCCTGAGACAAGAAGTCATAATATATATTTGTTATATTTTTACTCTGAATTCGTTCGTCATAAAAAGTATCGAGGACGAGATGAAAACATATCAACTGCGGCTAAGTAAATTAGTCTGTTCTTACCTACGGTGTTTTACTTTGAATGCAGTTTCCCCGCTCATCTTGTCCCATCTTATCCGACAAGTTTCGATAGGTTTGAACCGATAGTTACTCCCATATACTTTGTGAAGATGACCCAAAATTTATGTCCAATTTCCTTTAGTGAATTGAAATAGAGTCTCCGTTTAATTTTCATGATTGCATCGTCCGTATCTATCAATCAATTCAAATTTAGGTCAAGTGTTTCTACAAAGATATTGCTCCTGATCATGTATAGATGGAGGAAATCCAATATGTTCAGGCGTATTAAATTGACCAAATGTTTTATTTAGAAAAACTTTAGAATCCCAATGTATGTGACATCAAATGAACGACTGATCAAAAGTTGCTAGATGTAATTTTAAAATATCAAATTATAACTAATCAAATTTTATAATCACAAATGATTTCTTATTAAGAATGATTAATTTAAATGTAGGTATAAAAAAATCCCAAATGGATGATTTTTATTTAGCATATTTATTTCTTTGAAATAATGTCATTTGACCTTATTTTCTAATGCACTAATTTTATTTAAACTAATGTTTCACTAGGCTAATAATGATTTCTTTGCTTTCGAGTGCCTCGGGTTAGGTCCGACTGTAATTCTAGTAACTAAATAGGTTATGTTAGGTTCTCTTTTGACCCTTAACCCATAAGTAGGAGCCCTGCGAAGCAGGGCTCCGTCAACTTCAGTTTATTAAACTAGTGTGAAGAATGTGGAATAAGTTAACGGAGCCCTGCTTCGCAGGGCTCCTATTTTTGGGTTAAGGGTCAAAAGAGAACCTAACATAACCTATTTATTTTGTTCGTCGCACCTAACCCTAGGCATTAGCACTAGGGATTTTGTACTTAAACGATTTGGTCAATAGTGTAATAAATAATATAAACATTGATATTCCAGACTTTGGTCAGCTGAACTTTTGATCAAATGACCATTGTTATTTTAAACTTTGTTGATTTGTACGTTGTTCTTTTGAAATTTGCTCAGAAAAGTTTTGATTTTCTAATATGCAACCTTCTACATATTAGGTTTCATTTTTATTCACTGTACTAGTTCATTAACACGGTCTCACCGGCGTTACTTTCTGTGTTTCGACAACAGTACTACCTGCCGGTTCAAAAGCCTTTATGTACCTCTATAAAGTCCTCTTTTTTTCAGTGTAGTACCATTCAAATTGGTTAAGCCATTTTAGAGATTACGCCTTACAAACAGAATGACATACGAACAATAAAAAAAAATAGTTTGTTTATGACTTGGTATCGTACTTACTGTGTTTTGGATTTGAAAAACATAGCTAAGTTTTTTTATTACAGACAGACACTTCAAATATTTATATGAATAGGCGTATAGATTTAACATAAGCATTTATTAATAGTGACGTTATCATTTCATTGAATAATAATGACAAAAGTAGCATGTGTTTACAACAAATAAAATAAATCAAATTATATTTTGGCAAGTACTTTGTTGTAACATAACATGACATTTTAGTATGCAAAAATATTGCATATTTTAAATATCTGATATAAATTGTATTTACAAATTATTTCAAAGAGCTTTCTTTATACTTTGATAATAAAATGATTTAAAGTTATTTATGCATGCATCCATGATCATCATTTAAAACATTACAAAATATTAATTGTGAATATATTTAATTATTTGGTAATGCTTGCTGTAAAATTACGGCTACATCAGTTACGAAAATAATGAAAACGGGTAGTCAAAATATCAGGCAGATGTCACAAAGCATTACGTTACTTTTGAAACATACTTGTAGTATTTGACTGTCAGCATTTCATCAGGTATGTTAATGGAAGTTGTCGATAAGAAAGTCAAGTTTTCAACTTTCTTACATTTGAAACTTTGTGCTTAGAAGATTTATCTAATAGTCATAGCTTAGCTAAATGATTGGTTTCGCTGTGTTCTGCAAAGCGAGACTAATAATTTATTTATGAGTAATACTCAAGTATCCGTGAAAGAACGATCTCAAATTCAAGATGTATTTTTTATTGTCATGTCTAAATTCCATCACATAATTTTACTTGAAAATATCATCCAATAAAATATTTGAAATTCAAATATTGTACGTATTGGCTGTCACTAAAATTTTCTTAGTAACTATAAAAGGATATTGACAAGGGTCGACTTACTTCAAGCACAATGCCAAATTAGACATGAATAGGTATTCGGTACAGAAAGTAGCCTTATTTCGAATCCTATTGTTTCTAGAGCGACGAAAATTTTACTAGAATCTCGTATATTCTAGTCTATTTTCTATATAGAGTGTCTAACACTGTTCCTTAATTAGGCTTTAGGTACTCTACGCTGGAAACACTAGAATTTAGCTACTAGCAGTTCGTGGTTTAATTCGAGAAAAGCAACGATTGAACCCATTTCAATTGTTCATTTAAAGTAAGTTAAACCTTTTAAGAATCTACGGAAATACCTACACAAACAAATGTGGCGATTGGTTTAAATGTATTTTAGTTTCAAGGATTATTTTAAAACTGATCTTTGATATTTTATATGTGTATTATAATCTATGTTTATATTCTATCCATTATTTCAATTTATGAAGTGTATTGTGTATACTTACAGCCCGGCCCCAACCTACAGCGGCGGCGGCAGCAGCGATCGTTTCCGATGTACATGGCGCGCTTTGCTACGTCGCGTTGACCGATGTCGCCTGAAGAGTAAACGCACCATTTCGAAATTCGAAATCGAAATCTCTCGACGCTGCCACCGCCGCTGCAGACTTTGGCCAATTAGGCCATTAGGCTCTAGGCCTTAAGCAAACCTACCAGCAGATGTAGCTGCTTCACCTACAAATCCGGCTCCAACAGCCATCGGTTCTTCTGGCTATGTACCCTGCCTACTGCCACTTCACTTTGACTATTTGTAGAGATATTTTAATATACCAGGTATATAATAATACTAAATAAAAGTTATGTTTAACTAGATACCTAACGGAGACTATTACAAAAAAAGCATAAAACCTTTATACAAAATCGCCAGTTGCTGAAAGAATAGCTTTTACTTTACCTTGTAAGTGTTCAAATTAAAATGACAATTGAAATTAAACTACAGCTTACGGATTTTATTGCGTTATATTGGTTTCACTTAGTTATTACATTTAAATCGAATGATCTAGAAACTACATTTCTAATTTATTACTAGCCGACGTTCGCGTAAACCCAAGAAGATAAATGACAATTGAGACTAACACAGACAAAAACAAGCATCTAGTGAATTGTAGAACCATCAGTTGAAACTTTGTCCGTTGAAGTTAATTTAGACAGCTCTGCTTTCCTTGTTTTCGCTGACTTAGTTGTTTTGTTCGGTTCATCGTAATCTCGTTCTTGTTCTCAGAAATTATCAAACTTACGGGTTTGCATCCAAAGCGTGAATCGCTGTCTTTTAAGAGTTACATAGATGCATATCAATGTATTAATTGTCACTTGTCCCGTGCCTCAAAGAGAATGTTCAGCCGTTGGTACCGCATATCATGTATATCTTTGAAATTTGCTTAGGGAAGTCAGGCTCCTTAGTTAAGTAAACACATGAAAGTAAAAGGCCCTGCAAGGAATCCGCGTATGACTATTATATTATATGCCGTGCTACCACATACATACAACACCATCTAGTCCCATACTAAGAACTCGTACTACCGTGGATAATCACTGATATAGAAGAAAATGTAGGTATTTTTCTTTTTGTAAATACATACCTACATATTATACACGAAACACCTAGACCAAGATATCAACTATGTTCAGCAACACAAATGTTTGTCTTGAGCGGGAATCGAGCATTCAACCCTCGGCGTGGCTGTCGTTTATTATCCCACTACACCACAGGTTTGTCGAGTATGTGGCCAAGTATGCAGCACAGTGGTGAAACACATATCAGACGTCACACTATGAGCGCTAGATTCAGAGATACTATGTATTAATATGGATGCATATTATCCGTATGCAAATTGCTCTGAATTCTCAGAACCGGCCGTTGATCTCGTCTTGCTAAGATTGATGCGATGCAGATTTGGTGAACCGTTCTACTCTGATTTCCCGGAAGTTTATTATTATTAAGTCCAACATCTATTATTGGCAGAGGCCCTCGAAGTTTATTTAATTAACCTAAGACCTCTTATTACAGGAAAGTACAATAAGTTTACTAGTGCGTTGGCTAGACTATTTAAATGCTCCTGCACCCTGTCTTCTTCCCGTTGGGTGCCTCGGGTCGGCAGTCGAGGTGGTTTTTAGTGGAAACACCACATCTTCGGCTCTCATTTCCCTAGGAGCCGGAGATCCAAAGGGAATTTCCACATCTTAGGAAAAAGCTATTTAAATGCTGCTTTGTGTATTGGTTGGCATAAGTCGTGCAAAATATCCTCGATTTGATGTCGCTAACCATTTGATTTAGTGTATATTTCGTCGAATTAAAAATGTTTCAGACAGAAGTTGAGTAATGTAAAGTTTGCTGCGATCTGAACAAGCAAGAATTGCATAGAATGCAATGAATACAAACTAGTTCCGCTTTAAACTAATATTTGTTTAAATCAAAATGCAACTCTGTATATGAAATCTTAGAAAGGAGACCGTCATATAAATATCACTTGAACTGGGGTAGCCAGAAAATTAAGTAGCCAGACATATGTATATATTACACATATTATAGATAATATGTACATATTTACTGCGTAATAACTGAGCATATGTGATCACGATATATAGTGCAATAAAATGCAATTATTGATTAACGAAGATCTGGTGGCATAGCAAGTCTGTTGACGATTGCCACGCCCAAAGTTGCAGGTTCTATTCCCGCTCAAATCAAAGATTAATGTGCGTGAACATGGATGTTTGTCTTGATCTGAGTGTTTCTATGTGTAATACGTAGGTATTTACAAAAATAATATATATTTTTCTCCATTGTCTAGTACCCATAGTACAAGTTCTGCTTAGTTTGGGACTTGATCGTGATGTGTGTATGTGGTATTAATAATATTATATATATATATATATATATATATATATATATATACATATATACTAGCTGTCCCGGCGAACTCCGTCTCGCTTTTTTAAAGTATTTTCTTTTTCATTTTCTTACTTAACTCTTCTCCAAAGAATTCAGAACAAAGTTACCAAGAAAATCAGTGTTCAATCTATTAATTGCCAGGCAAAGTTGTTTTGCCGTATAAATTATTTCTAGGGTAGAAAAACTAACTAAACATGCGGACGTGGTATATGAGTGATAGGGGCAGATAACTGATCTAGTGATATGATAAAATTACTCATTGGGCTATTAAATAATTAAATAAATTGCAAGTCTGACTCGCCCATGAAGGGTTCCGTAGTAGACGTATCCGCTTAACCATTATCTGCATCGAACATCAAATACCTAATAATAATTATTTCAATAAAATAATATATTGATTTTCCATCTGCCATATTTGATCACGAAACAGATGTTATATACGAATGCCACATGCGTTATAACGGCGGAGCCGATACGCATATTGATTTAATAGAATTTTCCCATCCGGCACCTTTGATTTCCATCCGCCATCTTCGATTTCCCATTTGCCATCTTTGATTACGAAGTAGATGTTGTATTTGAATTCCTCATAGCTTAAAACATCGGAGAGGATACCCATATTGACTTAAAAATTTTTTTCATCCGCCATCTTTGATTTCCCATCCGCCATCTTTGATCTCGAAATAGATGTTTTAATTGGAGTCGCCATCCCTTAAAACATCGGAGACGATTACCATGGATGATGGGAGAATGAAGATGGCGGATGGGAAAGTTTTAAAAAATCAATATTTTTAAAACTTTCCCATCCGCCATCTTTGATTTCCCATTCGCCATAGTTGATCACGAAGTAGATGATGGATTTGGATTCCCCATCCCTTTAAATATTGGAGACGATACCCATATTGATTTTTAAAATTTTCTCATCCGCCATCTTTGATTTCCCGACCGCCATCTTTGATCACGAAATAGATGGTGTTTTTGAATTCCCCATTCCTTAAAAAATCGGAGACGATACCCATATAGCCTTTAAAAAAAAAACCCGTCCGCCATCTTTGATTTCCTATCCGCCATCTTTGATCACGAAATAGATGTTGTATTTGGATTCACCATCCCTTCAATCATCAGAGACGATACCCATATTGATTTTTTAAATTTTTGCCATCCGCCATCTTTGATTTCCCATCCGCCATCTTGAATCACGAAATAGATGTTGTATTTGGATTCCACATCCCCTTAAACATCGGAGACGATACCCATATTGATTTTCTTAAAATTTCCCATCCGCCATCTTTGATCACGAAATAGATGGTGTTTTTGAATTCCCCATTCCTTAAAATATCGGAGACGATAGCCATATCGACTTTAAAAAAATCCCGTCCGCCATCTTTGATTTCCTATCCGCCATCTTTGATCACGAAATAGATGTGTTATTTAGATTCTCCATCCCTTAAATCATCAGAGACGATACCCATTTTGATTTTTAAATTTTTTCCTATCCGCCATCTTTGATTTCCCATCCACCATCTTGAATCACGAAACAGATGTTGTATTTGGATTCCCCATCCCTTTTAACATCGCAGAAGTATAATACTGATTTTATTAAATTTTCCCATCCGCCATCTTTGATTTCCATTCCGCCATCTTTGATCACGAAATTTTTAATAATAATAATAATAATTTATTTACTACATAGAATTTGTTACATTTCCATAGATAAACATAAATAAGTACTGTTACATAAAATGACACTGGAAAGTAAACTTATTAGGTGGGTCCACACAGAGCGAGCAGCCTCGCGAGGCATTTGCCGCGCGAGGAAACAGTCCCCGAACGAGCGAGGCCATAGAATAAAGCTGCGTTCACATTTATCTGACGTGATCTCTCGTGACGGTCTCTGTCGTAATTACTTACCGTTCACATTTGTCTGTCGCCGTCTGTCGCGATCTGACACAATTTTAAATCAGTTCTGTCTTGACTCTCGTGGAGTTCACACTTTCGCAATGTTTTTGATGAATTATCCGATTCAGATAAAGTAGATATCCAATTATATCCACAAATTATTTACATAGGATTATATTATTTCGTATTCAATTAGCTCATCTATAGGTACTGTATACGAATAATATTATAAAAAGGAAGTCAATTAGTTCGTCGTCCATTGCGCACAATTGCAAACGCGCGTCTGACGCTTTACGACAGACAGTGGCGCGTCCACATTAGTCTGACGAGTTGTGTCGCGCGAGTTAACTGTACGGAACCCAACAATGTTAGCTTCGTCAGCACATCTCTCCCCACCAAATTATCTAGATAATCCTATTGTCATCTTAGCATTAATTTATTATAAATACCTTTGTAGATCTAACATTAGCGATTACTATTTTATATTTTAAATATACTGTTATAATTAAATAAATGTTTTTTACAATTAATCTGAGTCCAATCTCTTAATTCGCGCTGTACCGTCCCCACACCCCTCCCCCTCTCTGTCGCAGACCAGGACATTGTCTGTCGCGACACGACAGACGACGTCACGACAGATTACATCAGACAAATGTGAACGCGGCCTAGAGCGCGGCAGCCTCGGCACCATAAAAAACAAAATTGTAGTTGTCATAAAGTTTGAATTCAGAACATGAAAATATACAGTCCGTTCACAGTTACTTTACCTCTGAAAGATGTCGGTGTTTATTTTCTTTATGTTGGAATTGTACTCTGTGATGACAGGAAAGTAAAATAGGGTTACCCGTGCATAACATTTTACCCAATATTAGTGGAAATGCTTCAAAAATTCAAATGCTTGAAGCTCATGGCCGCAAAGTGATTAGATTACCGCCATTCCACTGCGAGCTAAACGCAATTGAACTTATGTAGAGTCTCATTAAAAGGCGAGTCACAAGCAAAAATTTAGGACAAGAGGCAACCAACATTGTGAATTTAGCTGAAGAAGCTTTTCAATCTATCACTGCAGAAGACTGACAAAAACAATGCAAACATGAGCGCCACATTGAAGACAAGCTTCGTGAAACAGATGGGTCTACGGATGCTGAAATGGACAGGTTCATAATAGAATTAAATTCTGAGTCTGATACAGAATATGACAGCAGTTACGAATCATCATAACATTGGCAGTCCACATGAATCATTCTTATAGACTCACGCCTGTTTCCATGCAGGGGTAGGCATAGGTGTAATATGACACCCACATCATTCTTATTCAAAATAAATATGAAAATTAAATTTACCGTTTTTGTATTTGATAATTAGAACCTCACGTTGGCGTAATTATGATGCGTTTACCTTTATATATTAAATAGACAACATTTTTATTATAACTACTTATCTTCATAGGAAATTAGTTATTTCGTAAGAAAATAAATGTACATGCATATAGCCATGCCAATATCAAGAGGTTTTGTTACAAACATTACTTCCAAATATTTAATACGATCGCTTAGGCAATAAAAAAATAAGTACATTTTAGCAATAATGTATATTTAAAATGGGAGTATTATATACCAAATATAGCAACACAACGCCCAGGTTGGCCAATCTAACAGCTAGAGGTAAAATAACTGTGAACGGACTATAGTTGAAAACTATTATGTATTGCGCATGTATCAAATTGTCGACTTGTGAATTAGAGTGAAATAGTACATTTGCCATCTATCGGTCTACGTATCAATGTGAGATTGTTGGTCTCTTCTCTCTCTTATTTTTAAATTTTGTTTATAAATATAGTACTTGGAAATGGTCATACTGCAATAGGGTTGTGGCATGTGTTTTTACTAGCCGGCTGCATGACTGACGCCAATTGCTGTACCTACTTTGGGTACTAGATAATGGTAATAATGGGCCATAATATACATATTTACTTATACTTACTTTTTTTGTAAATATATACATAGAAACACCCAGACCAAGACAAACATTCATGTTCATGCACACAAATGTTTGACATGAGCGGGAATCGAACCCGCGACCTTCGGCGTTGTAGTCGCTTACACTCCCGCTTTGCCAACCGGTCGTCGATTATTGTTATACCTAAAGGATGGAATAGGTAGACATGGAAAAAAATATAGAATGAATTATAGGAAATGAATATCTGTAGGCAAGGATACTGTAACCGAAGCACAGACTGAAGGATTATTATTCGTACAATAAATAGCGTCAAAGATGAGAATGTTATGATGAATGTATCCTCCGTCATTCAGTGACCAGTGGATAGGGTAAGCGACTGCTGAGCGGAGGTCCCGGGTTCGATTCCCGGGTCGGGCAAAAGTGTTACTGGGTTTTCCCGAATTCTCAGAAGCAGCATGGAGTCTGCTGATGTGCCCGTTAACGGCAATAGGCTCGTCCCCTATTATGTGGGACCTAAACATTTCATGGTGAAATGTGGATGTAATAATATTATAACTCTGCCTATCCTTACGCGGATACAGACGTGAGTCTATAAAAAAAATGTGCAACATACAAACACACTTGCGAATTTATATTATTAGTAAGGATTATTATGTTCGAGCGAGGCACGAAACAGCGTACGGACCGCGGCAAAACAAAAATCCAAACTCGATGGCTCGGCCGCTCGGTCGCTCGCCCGCGGCGGCACACGCGCTTGCCTCGGCCGCGGCACGTCCACACAGAGCGCGCAGCCTCGCGCGCCAATTCCTCGCGAGGCTGCGCGCTCTGTGTGGACGTCTCTAATTCGGTAGCTCGGGCGCATGCTAAGCTCGGCCGCGGCGGCACATGCGTTTTCCTCGACCGAGCCACGTCCACATAGACCGAGCAGCCTCGCGAAGCATTTTCCTCGCGAGGCTGCTCGGTCTGTGTGGACCCGCCTATTTACTAGTGGACTTCACACTAGGTCAAGCCTGTCTCGTGAAGTCCAGAATGTGATTTTGACAAGATAAATATTATACATGTAGCTCAAATGTGTATTATATTGTAACTTGAGACATAAAACAAAGAAATAATCAATATGTGGAAGATAAAAATAACAAATGACCAATATTGCTTCAAAATAAAAAAAGAAATGTAAATGAAGTAAGTGGTAAAAAATAACAAACTGGATACCTTGAATGCATGCACAAATAAAAAAAAAATTAAAATAAATAACAGTTACGACTAGCGCGCAAAATCTGTATAAGTGTGTGTGTGTGTGTGTGTGTGTGTGTGTGTGTGTGTGTGTGTGTGTGTGTGTTTGTGTGTGTATGTGTATGTTTGTGTGTGTGTATGTGTGCGTGTGTGTGTGTTGAGTGTGCGTGTGCGGATGTGTGTGTGTGAGTGAGTGTGTGTGTGTTTCTTCGTGTGTTTGATCAAGACTGGACTCTTAAGAATGTTTCGGTGTAAGAATATGATAGACCCAGCAGCCACTTGGTAATGGCAAATTTTAGTTGTTTTATCATTAAATTTTTTATTTCACATATTTTTGCCACTTTATTATAAATGTACACAAGCATGAATTCTTGCATATGCTGAGCAAAACTGCTACGTACATCAACTTGAGCACATCTATAGACTCGTCGACGTTGAAGATGAGGATACTCGTCAGATTGCAAGGCTTTTTTATGCTGTTTTAGTACCAATTTCAGAATGTATAGTTGCCGTACATTTAATACTGACGCTTCCCTATATAAACTATCTGTAGGATATCTAAAGGGCTTACGGTACATTACTTTTAGCACTGATCTTTGTGCCCTTTCCAGCTTGATCATTGTGGTTATGCCGACGCCACCCCATACTGTTATGCAATAGCCAACAACTGACTCACATAGGGCTACATATACTAGGTGTAAGACTCTCCCATTTGCCGAATTGCGCAGCAACTTCATAATATGAATTAACGTTCTTACACGCTTAGCTACTGTCTCAACATGCGCCTTGAAATCAAGACGTTGGTCAATTACAACTCCCAGGTACTTGAGAAATGTAACTAGTTCAATTTCCTGACATGTGCACTGACAGCTGGTGCAGGTGCTTTTATGGAACTTTAGTTCATAGAAGTGTTTGGGTGCCGATGCCTGTGTTTTACGGAAGCAGATATATTTAGTTTTATTAATGTTTAATGAGAGTAGGTTCAAATCAAACCAGTTCTTAATGCCAGTCAAGCCATTTTGAGCGACTTCATGGACTGTTTTCCAGGACTTGCTGTGGAATATGACGACCGTGTCGTCAGCGTAGCTGATAACTTCGGCATTTTGTGTAATAGCGCTTTGAATATCATTAATGTAGATATTGAAGAGGGTTGGTCCCAGAACACTTCCCTGTGGAACGCCGAATTCTATATTATTTAGACAGCTTACATGATCCCCTACTTTAACACATTGACTTCTGTCGGTTAGGTATGACTCAAACCATTGTAGTGGTAGACCCCTTATACCGATCGCCTCCAGTTTTTTAAGTAATATAGATCTTGCTACCGTGTCAAAAGCTTTAGTAACGTCTAAAAATACCCCGATGCACTTTTCGTTATTATCAAGACGCGAGGTTACTTCTTTAGTTAAAAGACTTACGGCATCCTCCGTGGATATGCCGTGTCTAAAACCAAATTGCTTGCTAGATATTATATTATTAGCAGTAAGGTAGGAAACAAGTCGTTTGTTCACTAACTTTTCAAGAATTTTTGAAAATGTGCCAAGAAGAGATATAGGGCGATAGTTCGCGGGATCTTGTTTAGAACCTGACTTGAAAATTGGTATGACTTGTGCTACCTTCCACTTATTGGGGAAAGAGCCAGTACTTAAGCTAAGGTTAAGTATATGATCAAGCGGAAGCAAGATTTCGTTTTTAATTTGTTTTATGAGATCCGAGGTGAAACCATCTAACCCAGGTGATCTATTACTTTTAAGACCTGTGATTATTCGATCAATCTCAAAAGGATCGGTTGGCTGCATAAAAAAGCTAGTGCCGAGAGGTTTACGATGTTGCTGTTTTAATGTTATTGTTTCCAAAGTTTCATTGGTTTCTGACATAATTTTGAATGCTAGATGTTTGCCAACTGAAGAAAAGTAATTATTACATTCATTAACCGAGTCTAACTCAGTTGATTTGTATTTCAGCAGTTCACTTGAGGCAGATTTGTTAGTAGCATACTCGGTAATATTTTTAATTGACTTCCATAATTCCTTTGTATTAGATTTAGTTTCTTCTAGCTTTTTACTCTCGTACTCTTTTTTAAGCTTATGTACCGTGTTTGTGAAAAAGTTCCTATACCGTTTATATATTAATCTTTTCACATTATCATTTGGATTCTTTTTGACCTCTTGGTGGAGTTTATCGCGGTGGTTCATGCAACGGACAAGACCAGGTGTTATCCAAGGTTTCCAAATGAATCTTGATCGGCTAATTTTCTTTTCAGTGGTGTATTTGTTTATAGTTTTAGATAGGATTTCTTGGAATTCGTTAACAGCTATATTAACATTCATTTCTGACGTTACACTACTCCAGTTAGTATGCCTCAGCTCCTGGATTAATTCTGCAATACTAGTTTTTTTAATTATACGACTTTGATTTTTTTTATCGGTAGGATCGCAGGTGTCGTATCCCATCATTACCATACGATGGTCAGTGATATCGATATCACATACTACACTTAAGGCACTTGTGTGTTTGGCTTTGAGGAATATATGGTCCAAGCATGATTCCAGCCGTGTAGGTTTAAGGACAGCTGGTTTTAAGCCATGTTCCGACATTAGACATAAATATTCTGACCTAGGAACGTCAGAAGGGGATAAGAGATTTATATTAATATCTCCAGTTACTACTACAGTTGAATATTTGCTAACTTTTCTAAGCTGGGCGTCCAGGGAGTTTACAAAGTTGTCGATTACTCTAAATGATGGTGACCGATAGATGGCGATCAAAGCTACACTGTTTGAAAATTCCACCAACAGTGATTCTGCATCTTGCAAAAGGGGCTCAGAAACTGTCACATCCCAGCAATCTCTAACATATACCGCCACACCCCCGCATTGGTTAAGATTGTGTTTTGTGAAGTACGCAATATAACCCTGGATTTGCCTGATTATAGAAACCTCTGTCAACCAACATTCCGTAAGAATAATAACATCGAATGCAATGTCCAGTCGCTTTAACGCGACACAAAAGGCATCAAAGTTGCGTTGTATACTACGGATATTAAATGTTAAAATCTTAAATCTGTACCTCGTTGTCAACATAGTTCTGCAGCTCTCAAGTCTATCAAGCTCGTGACACTCTATATCTAGATAGTTATCCAGGTCAACATTTATAAAGTTCGCCATTTGTAATGCATATAGTGGAGAGGATTAGATCTACAGAGAGATAATTGAGTGCCACAAGCCCGTCGCTGATGATTCAAAGTATAAGGCAACTCCATATAAACGGCTAACGGAAATCTACGCAGGTATTTAAAGGTATTCACGATATCTGAAACCAAAGCCGCAAGTAGGAAAAAAACCACAGTCATACTTCTCTCGATCTTTTGAGTTATATCCATGTGTCGATACATAGTGTGGCGATGCATACGCATACACGAGTGTAAATAACTGTATGTTCGCACGCAGGCGCCACATGTCACTTTATGATCAGCGTATAATCTCTAGATGGTGTATTTCGATTCCCCACCCCTTAAAATATCGAAGGCGATACCCATATTGATTTTTTAAATTTTCTCATCCGCCATCTTTGATTTCCCGTCCGCCATCTTGGATCACAAAATAAATTTCATATTATTAATCAGCGTCCCGGAAATCACGAAAACGATACCCATATAGGTAGGTTGTATCTTATTCGTTTAGCCTTTTTTTGCCTTTGACCCAACCCTCCCCCTCCTCGTTTGACCATTTTATTATTTTTGTCTGGCCCCTAAAAGTTGCGGCGTAATTTTATATAGCCTGTAGCCTTTCGGAATAATTGGGCTATCATAGGCAATAACATTTTCAAAATCCGACTGCTAGTTTCTGAGATTAGCCGACATTATCTTTTAGCCTTTTGCCCGGCCCCAAAGGGTCGAAGCGTTATGTTATATAGCCTATAGCCTTCCAGAATAACTAAGCTATCGTATACAAAAAGATTTTTTCAGATCCGACCAGTAGTTCCTGAGATTAGCGCGTTCAAACAAACAAACAAACAAACAAATAAACAAACAAACAAACTCTTCCGCTTTATTATATTAGTATAGATATAGCCTATAGCCTTTCGGAATAATTGGGCTATCATAAGCAATAACAATTTTTAAAATCTGACTGCTAGTTCCTGAGATTAGCCGACATTATGTTTTAGCCTTTTTAGCCTTTTGCCCGGCCCCAAAGGGTCGAAGCGTTATGTTATATAGCCTATAGCCTTTCGGAATAACTGGGCTATCGTATACAAAAAGAATTTTTCAGATCCGACCGGTAGTTCCTGAGATTAGCGCGTTCAAACAAACAAACAAACAAACTCTTCCGCTTTATTATATTAGTATATATATATATATATATATATATATATATATATATATATATATATATATATATATATATTACACGCGGGTGTAACCGCGGGCATCATCTAGTGGTATATAAAATCAATTCAATGTATTAAAAAATAAGACTACTAATGGCTTTGATACACGACGGCGTTGTGTTGGTTCACTCAATTTATGAGTCTGGCGCCATCTACGTTCATCCAAATATCGGCATAAAGTAGTTAAGGTCATAAGTGGCCAACATACCGGCTTAAACCTACAATAAAATGGCCACAGTGACTTTAAAAGAATTTGAGATACATTACCAATGATCAAGTACAGTTTGTTATTATTTTTGGCCTTGCCCTTCTCATAGAGTGAAGAGGCCTGTGTCCAGCAGTGGGACAGTATATATATGGCTGATGATGATTATTATTTTTAGAAGCTTACTGGTAACTAAATGTGTCACCTAGTTCATTCATAGTTTCCAAATAGGGTGAACTAACTACGTGGTGTCGCTTGTCGTCATAAAATATTCATTTGCTAAGTGAATCTATGAAGCTGTGTGTAATATGTGCTATTTACCTATAAAAAGAACTGATTTGTTAATCATTTAGTGCGATATTGTGGTTGCACCATACAGATGATGAACCCAAAGCATACAACTTCTTAGACCACTCCCTAGCATAGGAAGTAAATTAAGAATACAGTTTTCACTGATGGTCCGAACATGAATGCTTAGCGTATCGAAGAATGCTAATCACATTCAGTTTAAGCTGCCTAATTATAAAAGCAGGTCTTTGACCAAAATCTCGTGTGCCAAAATTGAGGACATAATGACTCCACCTGTCTTATTCTAGTTTTATAGATTTGGCCTTAACCTGAGCAGTTTAGTTGTGTGAAACTTTTATATTTCTAACACTTTGCTACTATTACAACTAATAGCACGATTTATCGCATTAATTTTAATATAAATTTGTTTACAAATAAATTAATCGAAGAACAGGTCAAGTGATGGTTATTTTGAAGTGACCGTGATAGGAGAACATCCAAAGTTATTTTTATGTTCTTAACTGTCTGCCTTGTGATAATCTTCCTGTCTGGTAATAATAGTAAAACCTGCAATTTGCGTGCAGCAATTTACTATTATTAGCAAACTTGCTTACCGCGTAGTTTGCTGAGCTTAGACTTTGTAATCTTAGTAGAATTTGCTTTTAGTATACTAAAGTTTGGGAATTATATTATTATCATTATATTAGATGCAAAGTGAGATTTTAATCGAGATTAGTTTGATTATTTATATTATTTTATTTTGAGCAAGATTTTAATAGAGATAAGTATGATTGTTCATAATATTTTAGTTTAGCTATATTCGCATATTTATATTAATTTTACATCCATTACATTAGGTTCACCTGCAAATATTTTGTTATTTTGATGATAATAAATAAATAAATAATCAATATAATAAGAAGACATGAGACAAAGAATATCGCTATCCCTTTGTATTGTCGAGGTCAGCCATTTGTAAGTCTGAGGCAACGCTAATATTATGTCCATGGTTCTAATGTAAAAGTTTTTTCATTATATTACTGACTAGCAGTCAGCCTGCGGTTTCACCTGCTCTAAAGTTTTAGCCTTTATTTTATCTCCTTAGGAGGCTCTACATCATGAAAGGGACCCGCTGTCCAAATTTCCTGTTTTTTAGTAGTTTAGCCTCATTACTCAATGAACCTTTATGTCAGTCACGACTACTAATTTTATATATATGATAGTGATAAAAATAATATTTTAATTAAACATATTCACGCTAAAATTCAGTCAAATCCGGTTAAACTACAAAGCGGATCTTGGGTTCTAACTGGGATATCGCTAGGAAGGTGAATGCATGAATCATATTCAAAAATGACAACAAATCTTGTGGGAAAAATTAAACAAACCGATAAAATCGTTGTAATTAATTCGATGATGGTAATTAATTAATAAAGCCCGTAAACGTATTCAAGCCGAAAGTGTAAATGAAATTTATATCCATTTATTTTTCCACTGTGGTTTGTTTAAATTGTATTTCAGTTTGAAATAAAGTTGTAACTGGATTTAAAAACGTCCGGGTGTGGACAGCGCTTACCAATTCTATTATTTTGTTTACAGTTTTCATTATTCGTATGCACATTGCTCCTCATACTGGACAGTATGAAAAAAAAGAGCAGCTACAAAGTAAAATATTACATTTTCTGTTATATTATATTCGAACAGTACTCCGAGATGCATGAAGGTCGTAGTGGTGTAGTTCTACTCACCGTTTAGCACTAGGTGTAGTTTCAATAAAGTCATTCACACGCTTAAATAAGCAGCGTTATTTAATTCATAAATGTCAAAATCTGAACTCAGTTTGTTCTTGATCAAAGCAATTAACAATTTTTTACGTATAATTTTAATTTAAGGTCACCCGAACGCATTAGTTTTTGCGTTCGGATATCTCAATAACGCTTTAAGTAATGTTATTCATAAAATTTTTTTGAGTTAAACCTCTATCACAGTATAGACATACAGTAGTTTGACGCCTTTGATCTCTTAGAAAAAGCCGACAACGTCTAGACAAGGGTAAGGGCGATTTCAGATTAGCGTTTTATACGCGCGTATAAGCTCGTTTTTGTAAGCGCATGTTGGCCAAAAGGCGAGCCTATACAGGCTCGCCTTTTGGCACACGCGCAACTCGTACGAGCGTTGACGCGCTTCTAAGCTCGTATAACCGCAAGCCGTCAGAATCCATGTTGACACTGACAAGATGTCACTACCATTTCGAGCGAACACGCCGAAATATGCCCGTTCGATTTTTTGAAGCGCGTAATGTAGCGCGCGTGTAAGCGCGTATGCTGAAACGACCGTGTACGCGCAGAAAAATACGCTAATCTGAAACCGCCCTAAGGAGGCTAGGGCTGCCACATGTAAAAAATACCTTCTTATTCAAACACCGTCTATTTATTTTAGAAAATTATTACAATTGCTATTTACCCCGAAAACGATGGCGTGACGATCTAGACCACAGATATAGATATCTAGACAATTTTGACAGAGGCTGGCCCAATTTGGCAGAAGATAGGGATGCTTGGAGGAGTGTAAGGGAGACCTTTGCCCAGCAGTGGGACAACATAGGTTAAATAAAAAAACATACAATTGCTACGCTACATTAATATTATAGTGTAAAACACTTATTTATCATATTACAATAATTAACAATAAATAATAATTATAAAACAGTTTGCAGTTTTCGTGCGGTGACAGCTTTGCTTACTCAGTGTCAGTCAGCAGCTATTTCATAGTGGGATCTCCACCTTGTCGTGGTGGGGGGCTCAGTAATCGTGTATTTGAGGCACACCCACGGTGAAGCTAAGCGGGATCCCGGGAGGGGACGCTCCACGTGGGCTTGCGTGAGGCCTGCGTAGGATGCGTCCCAATGTGTTGAGTCAGTAAAAGTCTGACAGTCCCTCCCTCGTCCTTCCCCCCAGGGCGGAGGGACTCCATGAGGATTTTCCAAACCAACACCGAAAAATAAAATAAAAAAGAAAACCTATTTCATCCCGCAGAATGTCGCTGTTGGAGGTGATTAAGGATATGAAGCATTTTTCAGATATCGTAATCGTCACCTAGACTCCTGGGGGTGGCGGCCGCTTTGCCAAGGCTGCTGCCAAACCTAGGGGGGCCGAACGCCTCTTGCCGGAGGCTATATGAGGGAGTCGTGCGGTCGATGGCCCTATACGGTTCTCCCATCTGGGCCGAGAACCTGACGGCCCGTAACGTTCGGCGCCACGCGGTTCACGCCAGCGGGCAGCGGGCTTGTTTTTGACCGCCCGCCGTCCGCTAGGCCCGAGAGGCGGCGCACGTGTTCCGCGTGCGCCTCTCGTAGCGTTAGTAGACTACGTCGTTCTTTTCCGCTCGTAGTATGAAAGAGGATGTATGAGGACAATTATGATGGATGCAGATGGATGCATGCGAGGGACGGGGCCTGCTTCGGCGGGCCAGCTCAGGCGGGGTCGCGGCAGTCATGCTAATGTAGATCCCATAATCAGCCCCGATCATAATATTTACTTACACTATTATCATTTATACTAATAACGTTTGCCTTAACAACTCAACAGTGATAACTTTTATTTGCCATAAAATGACTTTCTATAACAACATATATCATAATAATTAGTTTCCATAAGTAACCCATCTCATAATCGGCTCTTGACATAATCAAAATTTGATATAATTATGAAAATAATACATAATATTGTTAGATCGAAATTAATTATCGTTAAAACCCCGAATCAGTGTAATCCGACTCGGTTAGGTTAGAAGACTAAGGCGGGAGCGAAGCGAAGCGGAGCTCCCGCCTTAGTCTTCGTTGTTTTTTTTTAAACCACCCAGAAGTAGGACCTTAGAGCTCCGTCGAGCCTAGTTAGTAGACAACCATATGAGGTTTAGTTTTAGGTTTAATTGTGAATAAAAAATCTGGGGTTTGGTTTCGAAACGAGTCGCCCGATTTGAGGGTATTGGTGTTGTAACTAGTGGAATCAATAAAAGCGATATTTAGGTTTTATGTGAAAAACGTGAAACGAAACGCAACCGCCATCTTGTATGAATGATATAGACAGCTAATGTCAAATTTGTGCGTCATTGTTTCGAGTACCTAGTAACTAAATAGGTTATGTTAGGTTCTCTTTTGAACCTTAATTCGCAAATAGGAGCCCTGCGAAGCGGGGCTCCGTTGAGCTTAGTTAGTGGACGCCATATGAGGTTTAGTTTTGGTGAATAAAAGTTATGACAAATGGCTTTATTGAAAATGAAAATTATAGCAAATACATTTATGGATTTAAATAATTATGACACTTGATCGATTATGACCATTGGAATTAGTAAGTAAGTAAGTATTTATTTCCAATAAAAAATTTACAAATTGCATATTTGATGGTCCCAAACTAGGCTATGCCTGTATCTTGTGCACCATTTAACATTAAAACTATCACAAAATTTATTGGTAACAAATAGAGGATTCGGTCCCGGGATCCCGAAAACCGGGATCCCGGGATCCCGATCATATTTTAGTCCCGAAATTTTCGGGATTAAACTCCATGAATCCCGGGATTTTCGGGACTAATATATTTACCAATTTCCATCGAGCCTGAACGCACGTTTTCCGCTGCTTCATATTTGTGCAACAAATTAAGAAGTATGCTTTCGGATGAGACGTTGGATGCGTTGTTATATCTTAGATTTTATTTTCGTGGCTTAAATAAGTAAATTTTAGGTTCTGGTCCATTTGATATAAAATATGAGTCCTATAAACATTGATCTCTTTTGACAAATTTTAAAAAGTTGATTCTTTTAAGTTTATTGAAAAATAAAATAAACAAAGTTAGCAATAATTTATTAAACTATTTTATAAGGGCCTATTATGTTAATTTTATTAGAAGAAATTATAATTTTGTTTTGTTTTTGAATATTTAAGAAAAGAATTAAAATAAAAGGTTGACTTTGATATGTTTTACTTTCTTTTTGCTACCCCTTGCTATTACCAAAACAATCCCGAAATCCCGGGACCAGAAGAATCGACCGGGATCGAATCCTCTAGTAACAAATTACAAAATAATGTGTGGGAAACATTAAAGTTAACAATAATATTTGTGTTTGTATGTGTGTGTGTGTGTGTGTGTGTGTGTGTGTGTGTGTGTGTGTGTGTGTGTGTGTGTGTGTGTGTGTGTGTGTGTGTGTGCGCGCGCGTGCGTGTGTGTGCGTGAGTGTGTGCGTGCGCGTGTGTGTGTGTGTGTGCGTGTGTGTGTGTGTGTGTGTGTGTGTGTGCGTGCGTGCGTGTGTGCGTGCGTGCGTGCGTGCGTGCGTGCGTGCGTGCGTGCGTGCGTGCTTGCGTGCGTGCGTGCGTGCGTGCGTGCGTGCGTGCGTGCGTGCGTGCGTGCGTGCGTGCGTGCGTGCGTGCGTGCGTGCGTGCGTGCGTGCGTGCGTGCGTGCGTGCGTGAGTGCGTGTGTGTGTGTGTGTGTTAAGTGTGTATGCGTGTTTCGCACAGGTACCTTACTATCTGATTATTTTTAGAACATAGTTTTCTGTATCATCGTAACATAAATCTAAGAGTCGTGTCAGTAGCGATTTTTCATTTGAATGACTGGGACATTAAAGTTTTTGCTGTTGAGAAAGGACATAACTTTATTATAAAAATGGGTATGCAGAAATACTGGTAAACGTTGTGCAAATTTTTCTTGTTGTGTTGATCTTACTGCTACTGAGGGAATTATGGTTTTTCGGTTCTTTTGCGATAAAGGATTGGGTCTCCCTGATATTTTTAAATGCATTCTACATGCCACTTTGTAAATATAGAGTTTCCGTTCTCCGAGAACAGCTTCTTCTGCATACAGTCGTCAGTTGGGAAGCGGAACGGTTGATGCAACATGACTTTGAGAACAGCGCGTTGGGCCCTCTCTAGTCCTAACATGTAAGTTTTGGCGGCACCGCCCCAGACCACTTGACAGTACTGTATAAGGGATTGGCATAGAGCTGTATACACTAGTTTCCTTATCTTTATGGATGCACAGTCGCGTAGAAGTTTCATTATATATATTGTTTTTATAACACGTTTCCCTAATCCTAAAATGTGATGTTTAAATGAGAGGTTTTCATCTATGATTAAACCTAAATATTTTAGATGAACGACTTGTTCAATTTCTGGGCAATGACAGTTTGAATTGGAGTTTATATTGGTTAAACATGATACTTTATGCAGTTTTAAGCAATAGTTAGAGGGTCTCGTTATCTGTGTTTTATTGAAGGCTATGTATTTAGTTTTGCAGACGTTCATAGTAAGTAAATTTGAGTTGAGCCAGTTTACAACTTTGGTCATGCCTGACTCAGCTTCAGCGAAAACTTCTTTCCAATCCATTCCGTTAAAAAGTATAACTGTGTCATCGGCATAGCAGATCAGTTCGACACATGGAATGTTTATTTTTAGTAAGTCGTTAATGTAGATTTTTAATAAAGTGGGGCCTATTATACTACCTTGCGGAACACCAAAATAAATACTTTGTTCATCACTTGTGTATTTATCGATTATAACACATTGGCGTCTATTTCTGAGGTAACTTTTAAACCAATCCGAGGCAGTTATTTTATGTCATTTCACGATTATGGCAACTGAAGCGTTATTTCTCATGAAATTATGGCAAATACCAGTATGGCATGTGAAATTATGGCATTTTAAATTATGAGAAACATTAGCAAACCGTTCGTTCAATGGATGGGTAACCATGGGATCAGCATGCAGAGCCTATGTTATCGATATGAAGTATTTTCCAGATTTTTTTTCGTGCAAACTATCTTAAGATAAAGCAATAGACATCACGGTCAGTTTATGGATGGGTGACCGGGCTACGAGATTACGGAAAAAATGTGTGGGGTTTATAAAAGGGGGCCAAAAATATGGTTATTTTTGAGCTAGGATGCGCCGTTACCAAGATACATAATAATATTTTATAGGTACTTACATAATACGAAGGTACTAGGTACTTATTGCATGAAATTAAAATCACACTTGAATTGAATATTACCTTACAACGCATATATTCTTACGTCTGCCATGTTGTTTACGTACAGTAATAACTACTTTATTCTGTGATTTGGCCAGACATGAGATATTGCAAAAAGTTTGTAGATTAGTAGGTACGTGCACATTATTTTAAGTGGTTATAGGTACATACATTTCAAAATAATATAAATAATTATAATTAATGAAATTTTTCTTTTTGGTATAAGTAAATTGATGAAATTGCAGATTTTTTTAATCCTTATTTATTTACATCTTTAAGCAGCATAAATAATTGCAAAGTCTCACAGCATACGTCGTATGCACAATAGGGTACCACACCATTTTTTGAAAAGTGTCTCAAGATGATCCTATGACTATAAGAAAGTAGTAGAAAAATTACAAAAAATATAATTATTCAGTTGATAAGTATTTTTTAAACAACTTTTAAATTTACATTTTAAATGTTCGCGCTTTATCAGACAAAAACGTTGGAAGCCATCTTGCTTACGCAAACATATTAGTAAACAACGTAGCTACTTGTTGATGCTTGCTTTTTTTGACAGTCACGTGATTCAGTTGTTTAAAATTCTACTAAGTTTATGACGTCATTTGACGTTAATGACATTCGTCATGGCGGCTGCCGTTTTGCGTAATTAAATCACAGATAGTAAAACGGAATTCTTTAAAATGCTTTTAAAATTCTATTTATTCATTTTATGAGCTGTAACTGATATATTCCGTATGTTTTCCGGTAATACTATCTTAAATATACGTTATTATATTTTTTTTCACATTGGGTAAAATACTCTATTTTAAATAATATTCATAAGCAAATAAATAAGTAACGAACAAAAAACAAGTACGCGCCAGCCCCCAAAAACTTGTACCTAGTTACGAACTAAGGCGACATACGTAACTAGGTACCGCTCTTCCCGCGTCTCACCTCTTGCCCCCCGCACGATTGACCTGTCGAGACGCGTTCGTCAAACGACTGTATGGATTATTAGACTGTGCCTCTCATAGATTTATTAACAAGAATCAGATGTAGCGTATTCGTCCAACTAAGCGTGGCACGTTGACAGCTATGTGTGCGTGACCTTTGGCGACTGGCACTGTACGGACACGCGCGTCTATGTGTGTGAAAAGTTGCCAGATTATGAATAATCTCCCAGTATTTTGCATATAGTTATGTAATATTCTTATATTCATTTGCGGTTTTGAAGAATTTACCATGGATTTAATTAATGCTTTTATAAATACATTTCTTAAATGTAGGTACCGAGTTAAGTTTTAACTACTTCGTAAATCTGTATATATAAAATCCTTGCGTTACTGACTGACTGACAGACAAGCTACAGCCGAAACTACTCGGCGCATGAAGCTGAAATTTAGCATGTATGTTTCTTGGGAACCGTAGGGGTGCACCAAGACGGGATTTCTCGAAATTCCCACGGGATCGGGCAAAACGAGAAATAAGAAAATATGTGCGTGCGAAGCCGCTGGCGTCGATTAGTTGAGAAATAAATAGTATGTATGTACACACGGCACCAAGTCAAGCTAAACAGTTACTGTACGATTTTGATACTTATTCCCTACGCCATAAGTATGTATGTACACACGGCACCAAGTCAAGCTAAACAGTTGCTGCACGATTTTGATACTTATTCCCTACGCCATTAGTATGTATGTACACAGGGCGCCAAGTCAAGCTAAACAGTTGCTGTACGATTTTGATACTTATTCCCTACGCCATAAGTATGTATGTACACACGGCGCCAAGTCAAGCTAAACATTTGCTGTACGATTTTGATACTTATTCTTTACGCCATAAGAACGGTGCAAAGGTCAAAGTTTATAAGCTTGACGAGTAGCAGGGTGTACACGAATATTTGGATCGTTTGGGGATCGAACTCAAAACAATATTATGTAAGGTATATACTAATGGAAATTGAAATTCTATTACTATATTTATGAGAAAGAAGATATATCTACAGTATACTTTTATAATACGGTAATGTATTTTTCATTAACATGACAATAATTATCACATAATCAATTGACAAGTGCATTTTCCCTAATTCAGGCAGAACGGCGTCGACAAAAACTGGCAACACTTACATATTTCTTGCACAAATACGAATTTTATCGAAATTAAATTAGGAAACAGTCAAATTATCAATAGTTACCTGTGAAAAGATATTCCATTTTCCTGTTTTTGTTTTTAGGAACAACTTTTACAGTGTTTAAAGAACACAAGACGGCATTTTGAGAATTTAAAAGTTGACGTGATCGTGACGCGTGAACTGTACGATGCTTCGTAGCGCACTGAGACGAGTTTGTATTCGCTTTTCAATTTTGTATTTGCTTTAGTGGCCGCACGCAACTGTGCCGTGCGTTACATCTGATAGTTCTCATATCTGTGGTGCCTCTATACTATTTTGTAGGTAGTTTTCTTTCTGTTTCTAATCAGTAGCCAAACTGTAGTTTGGCTACTGATTAGGAACAGAAAGTACGATAAAAGTTGTAACGTGATTTATTCTCTAAAACAGGCCTGACAGGTCAGGTATTTTTTATTTAACAAGAAGCTGCGACAAGATAAGCAAAATTTAGGTAGGTTAGGCAAAAATAATACGTGTTGGCCCCTTGTAAACGTGATCAAAGTAATGCAGACAAGCGGAGACGAATTGTTGAGAAGATTTCAATAGGAAAAGTTAGTCCTGGATGTACTTTTGGAAAGTAACCAGCGTCACAGAATTCTGTTCTAGAAGTGGAGCTGACGTTAGAAAAATAAATACCTCTATTTTATATAATGGTAGCACCTGGTAGCAAAATATCAAAACCTATAAAAATACGAGTATACAAAGTAATTGAAATATCTCTAGCTGCTATTAAATAGCTGGGCCAAGAGGTCTAGGTCTGTATGATTATATTATGATTGATTACATAATAATCACTGCGCTATAAAATTGCGCTTCTAATATTTACTTACTTGACGAGGTAAAACAACCTCACAGCTACAATTATTATTTACCATGTTATTAAACTATGTCGCAATAAGATTTTTCTAGAATATGAAAACCAGTGGCGACATTAAAAGGTAATGAGTAACTATAGTTCATTTTCTAATTGTCGACCAAGTTTGGGTATATTTATCGACTTTTTGCGCACAGCAGTTTTGGCTTTGCGTTGTCTGTCAGCCAGACAGAAACGGAAGAATTTTATAAATATTGATGATAATTGATTAACTATTAATCAATCAGCCTATCGCAGTCCACTGCTGGACATAGGCCTCTCCCTACACGCACCACAGTACACGCCAAACGGTCCTCAGCCTTCCGCATCCAATCTGTCCCAGCCACCCTTTTCAGGTCGTCGCGGTCCAAATAGTCGGGTGCCGCCCTACCTTATGCTTACCGAGTCGTGGTCCGTGGGACTTGCTACATCGGCCATCAGTCCTTCTTCAGATATATGGCCAGCACACTGCCACTTGAGCTTACTAATTCTGTGGGATATGTCGGTAATTTTGGTTCTTTGTCGGATAACTTTGTTGCGGATTTTATCCTTCAAAGAGACGCCAAGCATAGCATGTTTCATAGCTCGCTGTGTGACTTTAAGTTTGTGGACTAGTCCCACTGTGAGTGTCCACGTCTCGGCACCGTACGTTATAACAGGTAGGACGCATTGGTTGTAAACTTTGGTGTTGATTAACCATAGTAAATAAAAATGATTTATTACCAATATTGAGCCAATACATATATTTGCTTAATATTGGTAATAAATAATTTTACACACCACAGTATCTATAAAATGTTTCGAAAAAATGCTAATGAAACGACAATGACAAAATATAGAATATTGAAACGTTGTTAATCCACACCATGCAATACAAGACGAAATAATTATGTATTCAGTATAGACAAAACGTACATACTTGCCCTTTTACCTTTGAGTGTATTACACATTGAATACATCAGTACCTGTATACCTGTGTACCATTGTATAATAAAAGACAGTTTTACACAATATATTTACCATCGTTTCATGAACATAATTATTTTGAAATCATCAGGCATTTTTAGCCCACAGCTAAACATAGGCCTCTACTAATTTTCGTTATAATATCTTTGCGAGGCAATTTGGCCTTCTTTTTGGCAAGGATTTGGCCTTCTATAACGCGCTGGCCAGGCTTGGCATAGGGTTTGGCGTCGAGATTTCAATTTATTTCGCAAAATACAATTTTACCGTTACACGTTACCCGATGATATTGATGCGGGGGCATTCTACGACGTCTAAACACACCTGTACATATTTTCACTTTTATTTTAGACTTTTTTACATATTATTAAGACGTTATGATTATGTAAGTATAGTAATGTAATATAGTTAAAATTAATATTCTGTAATATATTGAAATATTGTTTGAATTTTAAGTGAACGAGTGTGCTTGCAAATATATGATTGTGATCATCACTATCAGCGTATGTTTAACATAAGTACTTTAAGCGAAGTATATTTCCTTATGGGTTACACTTCGATAATAAAATTATAAATTGGGCAGCCTTTTAAACTATTCAATTACCTGGGTGCCAATTCTCCTATTTTTATATGACATTGATACTTATTATATTTTGAATTGACTCAGACGCGGTATTCTGATAACCTAATGTCATTATCGTATAATTTGAAATAAACAGTTCGTCGTTGACACATATTTTGACACTTGTTTCAATTTACGATCTCGTTACAACTTCGTTGTATTATCATATAATTTAGAAGAATACGCTTTTTGTAACGTAAGTACGACACTGACATAATATCGAAACTATATTTATTAAGAAGAATTGGGCCCCTCACCTATCTATAGTTATTTTATATATAGGCTAAGGCTAGAAGTTAAAATATTATTCTGTACAATAGTTGACTATATTATTATAAGAAAAGCGGAACAAAAAGAGAAGCACTTACTACTTAAGGAATTTAAAAAATACCTATTACCATAGGTCATAGGTGTTTTTTACGGTTGTATGACAAGGGTAAAGTTTCTCAAAATTTAAATAAGTAATTTACTTGCTTCATATATGAGTATGAAAAGCTAAAATCGCAAAAGATTTTGAAGATTATGAAATAATAAGATCAGTTTTGAGTTTGCCGATAAAAATCTTTATAATGTAATTTTGTTATAGCAGTAGGCCAGTCACAGTTGTCACAGGACCAACAGCCGTTGGATCTACCTCCCATAGGTATAATGATAGTAATCTATGAGTTGATAGTACTCCTAAGCCTAGAATTTGATTTGTACTTTACTATGCCACCGTTCTGCGCCTAAGTACTGCGTGTACAAATAGCGAAAGTTTTAATACAATCACATGTTATATTAGTTAACAAAACTTGCCACTAGCAAAGTAACATTTACGTAGTTTGTGCTGAATATTAGTACATCTGGAGTATAGTTGAGGGAATTCAATTTAGTTTAGTGAAGTCAATGTTGTGAGAAAAGATATTATGATGCTCTGTAGTTTCTCTGTAGATCCACTTAGGGATAGTTTAACCTTGTTTTGAATGTTCGCGTATTATGAAAGAGTTAAGCAATTTTCTTGTTGTTCCTGCGTTTAGTGAACTATTTGATCAAATTTTGTGTGAGGTTAGAATTCGGTTTTGATAGCATTACCCATTTTTGCTCTTCTAAGCTCTTGCTAGTTTAAACTCGGGAACTAAAATACCTTTCCATTAGAAATTTAAGATTCTTTAAGTATATTTATTAGTATTGTAGTATACAATCTTTTTAGCAGGTATTAGAGATATCTGTATATACATAAAAATAATATATTCTACTTTGCCAACAGCTTCAAACGCAAATATTGAATGCATTTTGACGCAAAAGCTACTATTAAGTCTCTCAATCATATCTCCAAATCATTCTGCTGGGTTAAGAGTACTTATATTTATTAAACCAGAAGGTACTTTGCAATTAATTTAATATTAATAAATTGATTGCATTGATAATAAATTGTGTCCTAAAATGTAATTAGTGATTAATTCGTTTTATTATTAGATGTTAAACCGAAATTACTGACATTTTCTTCAATAATCGATCAGCAACATTAATAATTACGACTTCTTAAAAACCTTTTTGAATTTGACGTGAAAACGCTGTAAATCATCATGGCGGTTGAGTGATGTCATAAAGTGCAAAACAAAACAAACCGTGAATGAAGTCTGGTCTGGTGTACCCACTTTTATTTTGTTACATTCTATTTGACAGGTAGAAAGTTTGACGTTTTAGTTGTATTTAGTACCAAAACGTCAACAACATCAATGGCGCCATCACTATTTGAGGTAATGATTTCTGATTGGTGGTCACTGTCACAAAAATAAATATATTATTTTTAAAGACTGCCTCGTTGGTCTCGCGGCATCAATGTGCGCGTGGGATTGGGAGGTCTCGGGTTCGATTCCCGGGTCGGGCAGTGTTATTGGGTTTTTCCGGTAGGAAATTCTCAGTAGCAGCACGGAGTCTGGTAATGTGCCCGGTACGGCAACAGGCTCGCCCCCTATTACGTAGGACCTTCAAAATTCATGGCAAAATGTGGGTGTAATATTACACGTCTGCCTACCCCTTCGGGGATGCAGGCGTGAGACTATAAAAAAAATATTTAAATTTAGAATCCTAAAAATAACATTAATCTTAACTTTTTATATTAAATTATAAACTTTAATGACATCTAAAAATAATAATGAATCTATAGATACTACAATCAAACTGAATTATTCTTAGTGGACACTAGCCTATTCGACGTCACTAAACAGGACATTCATCAGTGTGGTGACGGATTATGAATACAAAGTGTCACTACCAACACTATGCGAAAACTTCTGGCCAGCACATCACGCATGCCATAATGCAAATTGGAAAAGTATTTGAGGTGAATTATAAAATGTTGAATATAAAACAGGATAACCAGAATTACAAAAAAATCGTCCAAAGAGAGAAGGCTGAATAAAATAAAAACATGTAATTTTCATCGTACAGTAGATTCAATTGTTTGAACTGACATCGATTTGTTATAAATCAGCCGTAATTAACGGTCATGTTTGAATCGATTTGAATGCAAAACGATTGACGAGGACGTTACAAGTCGAATATTTACTTCATTTGGATATTCGAATACTGGTTTAAGGCAACAACGGCTTTAGGATTTGAATAAATCGGCTGCAGAAATTGTATCTTAAATGTTGCCCGATGGAGTTTGTGATAAAAGCAGAATTTGAATGCTGTATTAATTTTAATTATAAATTTAAAAAGTACTGCAGCTAATTGTAATATCTAAATAGGACTTACTTTTACTTACCTGTCGACCTGTTAATTGTTTTAATTACAAATCAAAAAGGTATCACGTGAGAAGTCGATCAGTAAAATGGTAAAAAAATCTTACTATTAGACAAAAATATTGACTGTAATTTTGTTTCAAGATAATGTTTCAAGGAATTTACACATACAATTCATATAGCTACATTGGCACATACTTTATCTATTTATTAATTGATTTTGTGGTCTAAATATATTGTGCTTGGGTATGTGAATCAGCAAAAGATCATAATCTTTACGAAAATCCAGAATATTACAACCAATAACATTCAGACCGCAAGTCAAGATTATAGGCTGGGTAAGCCAAGTTAGCCTTGACCAGGACTACCCAAGCACGCGTACCTTCAGAGATTCTGACTTATATATATGTTAATCATGCCGGCGCTGCTGCTGCAACGGCGGAAACCCTCAAACGGCGCAAATACGGAAATTTAGTCGGCAATTACATATTTGAGCCGTTTGGGGTAGAAACGTTGGGCCCATGGGGTCCGAGCGCTCGTATTTTGTACCGAGAAATTTCGAAATGCTTGATCGACGTCTCACGTGACCAGAAGGCTGGTTTATTCTTTGCTCAAAGAATCAGCATTGCCATCCAGCGTGGCAATGCTGCCAGCCTTCTGGACACGTTACCCGATGACATTGATGCGGAGGTATACTACGACGCCTAAACGTCTCGTGCCTTGCGTTTTGTAAGAATATATTATTTTATTTTCTTTTTAATTTAGTTATAGGTTTATAAGTATAGTTTTAGCTGTAAATAGTTATTAAGTAATAGTTAGTAGAAATGTAATTAGTTGTAAAATATTTGAATTGAAATAAATATTTAATCACACCTATTATTTCCCGAATTCTCACATTATCTGAATCCAATTGGTTTAACTGCACAATACCCAATTATCCACAGCTCTCTACAATTTGAATTCGATTATATAACTAATTAGATTCCATTACAAATATTATTTGTCATTGATAAAATGTTAATCTTGTATATTTCATTAGATTTGTAATGAATAAATTTATCAAACTTGGATATCTAAATGTTCAATGTATGCAATAAATAAAGGTTTTATCTAAATTGTGCAATGATACACACGAGCTCATTTATAACTAAAGACTATTTAGAAACAAAGCTTAGCTATTTTAAGCAATAAAGTAAACCATTGCAACAATGAGAAAATAAAATAAATCGATTGCTTTTCTAACATAAGCCAAAAAGGGCTGCAGCTAGGCAATCTCTTAGACAAAAGGTTTAAAAAAAAAACACTCATTTTATAAACCAAACTTGCGGTTTCAAATCATGAAGTCTTGCTTGGGTAGCTAGAAAGTTTGATTTTATTGCAGTTTATTTTTACACATATGTAAAGTACACTATCAAATAGAAAAATCATTATCACCGCCAAAAGAAATATACTGCAGAATTTATACACCTTATCCAAGATTTCCACAATAAATATATTTTGAGCCTGTCGCGCCCAACCACTTGCCACGATCCTTACCAGATCGGTCGGTAGACGGTGTATCTTGCAGAGGCTTACCAAAACCTTCCTGCTGGGCTATTAGGAGAGCTATATCGGTGACTCTGGTTCTCTTGCAAATTCTCCTCGATGCGATCTCGAAAACTCTGAGCATAGCTCTTTCCATCCTTGCAATTTAATAACGATCATAGAGAGCGAGACTTGACAGTTCGTAACAGATCGGCAAAGTCAAGCAACGCCTGCACAGGTTACCACTTGGATGGGTGACCGTGTTTGGTATTTACATCTGAGCGCTACCGTGATTCGGAGGGCACGTAAAGCTGTCGGTCCCGGTTCTTGTCTAGGATAAGGATCGTTAGACCATGTCGGAGGCCTTCGGGTGGTCTGAAAACCCCGACACCAGAGTTGGCCACACACTCACACGAAAACAACAAAACAAACATAGAGAGCGACATCATCTCTGATCCTGAGTTGTCACGGGCAATACTCACTAGTCAAATACTTTCATAATTGAGAGACTGATAAAATTAACAACGGTAGATATAACAATTTACTTCAAATGTCGATACGGGCATAGGCCTTAGGTTCTTCTGAAGACTGACATACCCTGAGATTAAACCTATAAATAGATATGAAAACAAATAACTCTCTCACAAACGACGAAAATACTCCGTACTTTACTGTTATCCAAAATGTTCGCAGATATTTAAACGAATCTCTCTCACCGTTGGGTGGACTAAATCAAATAACCCTCAAATCCGGTAAAAGCAAAGTTAGAGGAGCAATAAAATAATGTTCGGTCAGTCGGGACTATCCACTGAGTGTACTTACAACAACAACTTGTTAACTTGCGGACTAGTTGCGACTTGTTCTGTGTCTGTGCTACAGCATTGTTAGGCTCAGTTCACACCGAAATGGCAGCGGCCGGAAGCGAAGCGGAGAGCAGTTTCAGTGTGATATAATTTTAGTCTTTATCACCATGACTCTAATACATAGAATCACTTGACAAACTTGAAAACGTTGTGCGCACGACCGCTCTGGCGTGCGCGAGCGGCCGCGAGCATGCGTTGGAAGGCGCGGGCAGCCGCGAGCATGCGCGGCATACTCATTTTCACAGCGAATTACCTACACACTTGTTTCCTCGTTATATATGTAGAATATGAACTGCGCATAGGAATAGCGTGAGCTTGAGCCGTGACGTGAGTTGCGCGCGGCCGCGACAGTCGCGGGCGGGCGCGAGCAGTCGCGGGCAGGCGCGGGCAGTCGCGGGCAGCCGCAAGCCTTCTCTTCGATGCCGGCCGCTGCGCGTCGCTTCCAGCCGCTGCCATTTCGGTGTGAACTGAGCCTTACCGACCGACTATGACTATAGACTTAGTGAGAAGCGATGAGAAATGCGATGCACGATTCTACATTCATACCATGTGATATTCAATGGCAGCATCGCGTGGAATATAATTATTTTTATAGTTTGTTTTAATTTTTTTTCCTACGTAATATGTGATATATATGTAAAGAGAACGATGGTGAGAGAGCAGAAGAGATAAACATTTTAAACAATTATCCTGAAATAAACTGCCGTAATGAACTTTTCCTTAGAGGGAGTTGCGCATCTAAAACCAGTATATCTGTATAATCTATGGTTAGGGCCGTACCACGTAGCACATTGGATTACTTAATCGATATCGATAGATGATGCGATATTTTGTTCAATATAATATGCAAAAAATAAGACTTGTCGGGAGTATATTTTTTTATTTGGCACACAAACAGTTGTACTTTTTAAACCATCCCCCATACAACTTGTAATACAAGTGTCTCATGAACTTATTTTGGATACGTTCTAACATAACACTATAAGACTTTGGAGAATGAGGTATGGTAGGTAGAAATAATATTCTTGACTCCAGGATTCAGAATAATTTATTCGTATTACATCGCTGTTTATATACAAAATTTCCAAATAATCATAACCAATCTATACACAGATAAATATAATGTAAATTTTTTTAAAACAATTAACCAATTAATTTGTTTCTTTGTAGTGCAATATATGATTATCGGTTTACTTGTGTGAGTTTGGCGACAGCGGTTCCGATAGTAATTTGGGTGCATACCTGTACGGTGTGGTGGTTACCGTACAGAGGTATTTACGTATGGTTCGTAAATAAAAGATAGAGTTAAGTACAATAATTTGGTTTTATTGTCTTAACTTGATCTAAATGGTATGGTAAATGGTTATACAATGAGGACACGCGAACCGATTGGTGATTACACATGAACTGGTTAATAAAATGATCGATGCGGTGTGTGTCGGCGTAAACGCTGACTACGCACAACGTGATGAACGATGTGAAGCATCGTACATGCTCCCAGAGGGGGAAAACGAAATCAAAATGGTGATGGTCAATGGTCATGAATGATGGTGAGACAATGGTGATTCGAATTACTTAATTAGTAATAAAAATTAACAGTAAATTCTAGTGTCCTTAAGGTTCAAACTTTTCTTCGCGAAACGAATGTTTACGAAAGAAAGGTGACGTGGATTTATTAACGCGCGCACTAGGCACTGGTTTACTATCACTTTGCTCTGCTTTTTCACTTACATTAACACATTCGTCACGGACCCTAAAATGAAACGCAGCGTTGGTCCTACCGCAGTGGGCCCGCTCCAGGGACCCTGGGCTCGCCGCCGCTGGCACCGCGACGGAGGCTAGCGGCGCCTCCGCAGGTCGGTGGCGCGCGCGCCAGCGCCGCACGCAGTACGCAGCAACAGCAGCGCAGGCTCCGCCCGCCAGTAAATAAATCACAACGTAGTGGTGCACGTCGTGATACGAAATGTCACTGACTAATCCCTTCTCTGTTTTCATTTGTCCGATGCTGGAGCCTATGTTCTTCAAGTCCTTGCCGTCTATTACCGGTTCTGGTTCCGCAATTGGCATAGGCAAGTTTTGGTTAAAGAGGTGGTTTATCTGTGGAATGTCTATCTGTCCAACATCAGCGAAGGTAGTCATGTTGTGGTATTGTTGTTTGTGCGCAACAATGGTAACATCCTTCCCTTTTATCATGCAATCGCTACCCAGCGTCATGATTCCAGCATTGGTGAGATGGTCAATGGTAATCTGGTCGACACATATTACTCTTATTTGACGAGGATCGCAGCAAAAGAAAAGGTAAGTGTTGATATTGTTCAACTGAACCCACGAATCTTGACAAGGCGCAGATAGGCTCTTGCACATCTGAGTATTTTGGTTTTTGGAACACAGGTTTTCATCTGGTTTCATACGAAAGATTGGTTTCTGTAATGGGCACAATTGTGTCGACAAGTCGAAATGAACACATTCTATAAATTCCGACTGTTTTATTGTTATGAATGAATCCTTTCGTAAATTGATAGCAACGTAATCTGAAACAGGGACTAGGGTGACCATGTTGTTGCCAACTTTCTTTGGTATTGAAATTATTTTGTATACTTCATAACTATCTCTACTCACGAGTGGTATTCTAATTTCAAAGATAAGATATCCCGATGTCATTTTCGCCTTCACTTTCAGCAGATGGTATATTTTTGGTAGTTCCGAAGGTACATTTTCAATTGGTAAACTTAGCTCTTTCGAAAGTTTTCCGGAAATGATATTCAATTCTGCCAACAGCTGATCTGGTTTCAAAAGATGCATATTGAATCTACCATAATTTACCTCAGAAATGGTATCTAATAAAACGTCTTGAATGCCTTTCAAGTTCGTCAGTAGACTATGAGCAACAATAGAACTCAACAAAAACTCATTTGTAGTGTTAAGGTTTTGGACTCGAATCTGCAACGTGTTGGCATCCTTTTGCAACTGGTTAAGGTATTGGTTAAACAGTTTATGTTGCTTGTCAATGGAGTTCTTCATTCTGTTCAAGACATTGTACTCCGCCTCTACTACGGAAGTTTGGTTCTTCCACAATGCAGCTAAATGGTTTTGGTTGGATCGTACAAGATCGATGTCCCGTTTATATTGTTCGGCGAATTGGTCATCGAGTACACCGAACAAGCTATGTGCAACATTACCTACTGCATTGATAAGGCCGCGGCGACGTCGCAGCGCGTGCCCGCCTGGGAACTGATGACTCGGCATTATGTTATTATAGCGTTGTAATTCATTATAGCTGTGTCGTAATTGTAATAACATTGACTCGCAATGAACTTTATTTGCTATAGTGGTGCAAATGTTATCTAAATAGTTTACGTATTTTTGAAGTAGGTTCATTCCTTGCCAGTAAGGTTCTACATCATAGTAAACTACTAACTTCCACTCATCCCGAACAAAATGAACAGTGGACATCCTGTCAAAATATAAGCTCTGACTGTTGTTTAGAGTTACGGTTGTGTGAGTGTGAGTACATTGTATAGGTGCTATTAAGCATGTAAACAACATCAGCATCATGGTCATAAAGTGGAATACGCCTGTCTTGGCTCTTCCTTTTGAATTGGTTGCTGGATTTGGTGATTCAGGACATGAATGGTCGGTGTCATTTATCCTTTCTACGTTCTGTGTGTTATGGTTTGTGTTATCTTTAACTGGTAGTAAAGATAATTTTACGACCGGCCTCTTTATGACTCCGTTTTTGGTCTTTACTGACACCACTCTGACGAGATCGTCTTTCCCGGGGTGTAGTTCTACGACTCTGCCCAGAGCCCACTTGCCGGGAGGAAGATTGACGTCATGTATTATGACGATATCCCCTATCTGCATATTTGGTTGTGTACGCTGCCACTTAGAGCGAGCGTTCAACTGAGTTAAATACTCCGTTTGCCACCTCCGCCAGATATCTTGGTATATCTTTTGGGTGAGCTGCCATCTAGTGCGCAGATCCTTTTCAGTTTCCACAATTGGTCACAAATGGTCAACGTTGGTCCACCGGAGAGAATGAATGCGCCGGAGTAAGAAATTCCAAGTCCTCCGGGTCTTCGTTAAGTGGGCACAGCGGTCTTGAATTGAGACAACCTTCTAACTGCGCCAATAACGTAGAAAACTCTTCGTACGTTAACCGTTGTTCTCCTACAACTCGCTTCAAATGGTACTTTAAGCTCTTTACGGCTGCTTCCCAGAGACCGCCAGCGCTGGGCCATGATGGAGCATTAAAGTGCCATTCGATATGCATATCCGTGATTTCTCTATAAAAGTGGTCGTCTATTATATTTTTCAGGTTAACGTACTCTTCCTGCAGCAATCTATTGGTCTTTATGAAGTTGGTCCCGTTGTCACTGTACATGTGACCGGGTGCTCCCCGCCGGGCCGCGAATCTGCGAAGAGCCGCTGTAAATGCCGAAGAGGTAAGGTCGGATACGAGTTCCAGGTGAATGGCCTTGGTTGCCATACATACAAAAACGGCGATATATCCTTTGGTACACCTTACGCCTCTTCCTTTGGCAGACTTGACATCAACGAAGCCTGTAAAATCGACCCCCGTGTGGTAGAAGGGTCGTGTAATATTGGTCCTGGCTGCTGGTAATTCCCCCATCAACTGGTTGTGTTTATAGGGATTATTTCTTCTACAGGTAATGCATCGTCGAAGTCTCTTTTTGACAGCATTATTGCCACCCACTATCCAAAACTCTTGACGCAGCCACGCCAACGTTAGGCGTGCGCCTCCATGGAAAGTCAATCTATGGGCGTGGTCAATAAGCATGTCCGTTAATATATGGTTATGTGGTAATATTGAAGGATGTTTCATATTGTTTTGCACGTTTGCATTTGCAATTCGTCCGCCGACTCTCAGTAGTCCTTGGTCATCCATAAATGGGTGCAACTTGTATAAACTGCTCTTGGTATTTGGCTGATTATGTTTCTGGAAATAAGCTATATCATCTGCAAACTCGAGCTGTGCGTGTTTTATCAATATATTTTTAGCTTGACGTAGTTCGTGTATGGTTAAATAAGTAGGTTTGTTTTGTAATCGTGACGTCATTCGTAACGCCCAAGCAAGCACTCGCGACGCTCGCGTAAAATCGCTGTGTCTGCTTAATATCGAGTCAATGACTTCATTGTTATGATTTATTGTAGAAATATTTATCATGACCGATTTTTTCATTTCTTCATTTGTTTGGTATGTAATCTTTTTTATGGTGTTTTCGTCAAAAGATATAAGCGAGCTTGGTCCTTGCCACCAAATGGGGTGCTTGGTAAGTTGATCAGCGGTAATGCCTCGGCTTGCGCAGTCAGCTGGATTTTCCTTGGACTGTACATAATGCCAGCATGATGGTGGTATCACTTCTACCACATTTCTAACCCTATTCGCGACAAATGGCTTCCAGCGACTGGGATCGCCATTTAGCCAACCTAGTACCGCCGTCGAGTCTGACCAAGCGAATATTTTGATGTTGAAGTTAGCCAAGCATTCACGGGTGGTCTTCATCAATCTCGCGAGCAATACAGCCGCACACAGTTCCAACCTTGGTAGAGAAACGGTTTTCTTTGCTGGTACGAGACGCGATTTAGCCGCTATGATGACGATTGATGGTTTTGTTTGCTTATCGCTGTTGACCTTGCAGTAAATGACGCATGCATAGGCCTTCTCCGACGAGTCACAGTAGCCATGCAATTCTATGGTATCGCCTTTATTGCATTGCAGCCACCTCGGGATCTTAACATGGTTGATGTTTCTTACATCTTCTTTCATGGCATTCCACTTAGAGGTGATGGAGTCTGGTAGTACATCATCCCACTGTAGGTTGAGTAGCCATATTTCCTGGAATAACAGCTTGAACATGCAAGTTCAAGCTAACAAGTAACTGGTGACAGCCATCCCAGAGGATCGAAGATCTTGGATATAGCCGAAAGCAAAGTTCTTTTGGTTAGCTTGACTGGTGATTCTACCTCAAACTGAAACGTGAAATGATCTTCTGTCGGTCGCCACTGTAACCCTAATGCCTTGGTTGATTCTTGGTGCTTGAAGTTGTAGATCTGGTGGCCTACATCTGTTGAATCGTAATCTTCCAACAGCTCTGGTTTATTACATGACCATTTCCTAAGGTTAAACCCACCTAAGCGCAAAAGTGCTATAAGGTCGGATTTTAGCTTTTTCGTAGATTCAAGGTCATGCCCACCTTGCAAAATATCATCCATAAAAAAACTGGTTTCCACAACCTTGGCTGCGTCAGGAAATCGATGTGCTTCATCCTTGGCCAGCTGCCTTAACGTCATAATCGCTAAAAATGGTGAACTCTTTTGACCGTATGTTACGGTGGCCAACTGATATTCCCGCAATGGTTGTTTGGGATGATCACGCCATACGATTTCCTGTAAAGCTTGATCATCTTCATGGACAAATATCTGCCTAAACATTTTCTCAATGTCAGCAATGAACGCAATTCTAAATTTTCTCCAGCTTATGATCAAGGTAAGCAAATCTCTTTTTAGATTTGGCCCACTGTACATAAGATCGTTCAATGAATAGCCTGTAGATGTCTTAGCTGACGCGTTAAAAACGACGCGAGTCGCAGTGGTTGTTGACTCGCGTAAAACGCAATGGTGCGGTAAATATGATTCCGGTGTTTGGTTCCCGGTGCACTTAGTCATATGTTTCAATCGTAAATATTCATGCATAAATTCTTTATAACTTGCCGCGATGGTTTTGTTGCGCATAAACCTTTTTTCTAATTGACGAAATTGGGCTACGGCTTTGGTTCTAGACTCGCCCAATTTTTGTGTCACGTCTGGTTTTAGTGGTAGTCGGACCACGTAACGTCCGTCTGGTTGGCGTTTCGTCTGCAACTGGTATTGTTGAATGCAATGATAATCTTCACTCGACATGTTGAGGGTACTATCTGAGATGTCCTCTATCTCCCAGAACCTCTGAATGTTATCTAACTCAACAGTCACAACATTACATAGATAGTCTGTGGTTGAATAGTACCGCTTAAAATCCAACCGAATTCCGTTTGTTGAGCGATAGCTTGAGATGCGGTATTCCGAATAAAACCTGGTTGTAAAATTAATTCATATACTTCCACACTCAATATCAAATCAACTGGTCTACTCCTATAGAATTCGGGGTCTGCTAATTGTATTTTATTCAAAGATGGCCATGATGGTTTTGCGAACGACTGGTTTGGTAAATTGCCGACGACGTGTTTCATGACGTAGGCTTCCGTGTCTATTGTAAAATCATTGTAAAGGGACGAAATGGTAATTTTGATTACTCCTTTACTGTGGTTAGCCTTGGCGCCTACTCCTACCACCACACAGTTGCGCTTAATGCGTGGTAGGCCTAATATCTGCGCTGCATTCTCCGTGATGAGCGAGGATTCTGCACAAGGATCGATGAGAGCACGCATGGTATGACAACACCCGTCTACCGCCTTGATATTAACCTTGGCTGTCGCAAGCAACTTGGGGATGGTTTCTGATGGTCCATTGGATACGCATACGTTTGGTTTCTGTCTTGGAGAAGGATATACAGAAACCAACGCATACGTTTGGTTTCTGTATATCCTTCTCCTCTGTACCATGGCTAGACGAAGGTGCTGCGTCCGTCACGTAAGCATTGTGCAACAACGTATTGTGCGTTTCGTTACAAAAGCGACATGTTTTCCAGAACTGCAAGCCTTGTCAAAATGGTTGACTAAGCAATTTTTGCATAATTTATTATTTTCAATTATTCTGCGTCGATTTTCTGGCATAGATTCTAAAAATGCTTTACATTGAAATAATGCATGGTTGTTATTGCAGAGTAAACATTTCCGTTGTGTTGCAATATTGCCTACTTTCGTCGTCGCATGATTTATTACTGGTCTTTGCTGGTAAATTTTATTTATAAAATTATTTGGTAATCTAGAATTGGTATTTCTTTTTTGGTTATCGTTATATTGAGTCTGTAAATTTGGTTTCACAGAATCCTGTTTACGTCTCGAGGACTCTAGAGATGTAAATTTGGTTTCTAGGAATTCCAGAAATTCGGCTATGGTCGGCAAATTTCTAGGGTTCCGCAATGACTCAATATAATCATGGTGGGTTTCAGCATCTAACTTCTGAGCTAGAATATACACAATGAGTGGGTCCCAGTTTGTTATGTCTACACCCATTGCTTTAATAGCGTTAAGACACTCATTTGTAGCGTCGTGTAATTTTTTGATGAGCGCAGCGGATTGGTGTGGCATATTGGACATGGTTAAAAGTGTTTGAATATGGGAATTAAATATAAGCCGCATATTCTGGTATCTATGGTTTAATATGTCCCAACAAACCTGGTAATTGTCGGAACTGATTTTTAGATGCTGGATAAGCTTGTCTGCTTCTCCACGTAGTTTCGCTTTTAGAAACTGCATCTTTTGGGCATTCGGTAAAGATTTGTTATTGTGTATAGTCTCACAAAACAAATCTTTAAAGGAAATCCATTGTTGGTAATTGCCGTTGAACGTTGGTATGTCCATTTTCGGCGTAACCTTTTCTCGGTAGGAAACCGACCACATTTTGCTGTTCACAGCTTTTTTGATGTTGTTGTATTTCCTTTCATACTCATTAAAAGCGCGTTCGTATTCCTCGTTGTCCATAAGGCTTTCATTGTCGATTTCCCAGTGTAGGGTGTCGATGACCGACCATCTGGACTGGATGGTTTTCAAAATGTCCTCGAACTCCCATTTCTCGGACATGGAATCGAGGTCGATAGCGTCTATGGTACGCATAAAGGCCTTAAAATTGGTTTTTTGCTTTCGCAGCATTTCGTCAACCTTACTCGAATTGCCCTGTGTGGTTAATATGGTTGCAAATGGTGAGTGAGAAGCACCCGATTCGGCAGAAATAGTCGCATCCTGTCGATCAGAAACCTTAGACCATGGTGTCGCAGGTCTCAATAATGGTTTAGGTGGTTCAGTGGTCAAAAATTGCTTAATAAGCGTTTTTGTTTCATTATAAAAGTTAAGCGCTTTTTGGTAATAATTCTCACTAAAATATTTATGGTTAGGCTCATCTAATTCTGCAGATAACCTGGTATGGTTCACCTGAAATTCGTTCCAATAACTATCTAACGTAGCTATACGTTGCTCAATATAGGCAGGCGTCTTACGCTCCTTTCCGTCCTTCTGAAAATTGGTGCGAAGGTTGGTCATCGCGGAAATAATTCGTTCTTGGGTAGCTAAGGTCGCCTCCATAGTGGTCATGGTAATATATTATATGGTGTAGAAAGTGGTAAAAAGGAAAGATCTTACTTGAAGACTGGCACTTGGTCACCTGGTTTTTCTCGAAGTACGATCCGGATCCTGGGTGGTTTGGTCGTCAGGGAAACTGGTTATCCACTTGAAAAAGGTCACTGGTAAAACTGGTTAATGTTTCTTTGTCCGTAAGTAGGATTCACTGCCACGTATCACTGGTTTACACGCGCGCGCAGGTCCCGCCTTACGATCCAGACAAGAAGGACCACGTTGTACGGTGTGGTGGTTACCGTACAGAGGTATTTACGTATGGTTCGTAAATAAAAGATAGAGTTAAGTACAATAATTTGGTTTTATTGTCTTAACTTGATCTAAATGGTATGGTAAATGGTTATACAATGAGGACACGCGAACCGATTGGTGATTACACATGAACTGGTTAATAAAATGATCGATGCGGTGTGTGTCGGCGTAAACGCTGACTACGCACAACGTGATGTACGATGTGAAGCATCGTACAATACCATTTCTAATGTTTTTTATGTTCTGAGGTTGCCCAGCATTTAATTAAGAGTTCTGACTTGTCACGATGTAACGTCTTCGGACTAAATATTTTTCTCAAAGACGTTGCGAACGCTTTGAGTTTTACTAAGTGAGAAATGAGGGGACGCAATCCCGATATCCTCTTTGTTAGAAAATAGTTGTTTCGGGATTAGGACTGGACCCAATTCTAATTTTCTAGTTAATCTGAAGTTGATAGTGGACTTGTTTGTTGTTTTTTCGTATAATCTAAAAGGAACGCGTATTTCGAAACCAAAAATTTCTATTTCGTTTATGTTGAACATATAGCTGCTAAAAGTTGAGTAGGTTACTAAAATAGAAGTTTTATGAATACAATCTCACCATCCAATATCTGCTACCTAATCAGATTATAGTACCTACCTATATTTTGTGACTGAATCATGAACACGTAAACCCAGTACGAGATAACGAAGCTGTTACAAATCTCTACATCGGTGTAATGAGATTATTTAACTGCATAGCAGTATAAAATATATTCAGGCTTATCTTCAGCTAAAATTATTAGCGTATTCATTTATCACATTTACCTTATCGTAGATATTTGCCAGACTCTTTTGCAAAGTCTTATAATCAGTGACTACCAGAAATCTGTTCGTCCCTATTCTATCCATTATTATACTAGCTACCTAGAATGACCTAGATCTAGACTTATCTTAGCAACTTGAAATTTGAATAAATTGGCACTATAAGACAAGCGTCAGGCTGTCGGTAACACAGTAAACGTTTGAGCATAACATTAATTATAAGATTATTTGCATATTACACACATTATAAAATTAATAAAAAGTACAGAATGTCCAAAAACCCTGTTCCCTAAGAAGTTGAGATATAAACAACAGAATATTAAATAACTTATATCATAAAACAAACTTTTTTGGGCGGTTGGAATTTGCAAGTATTATAAAATTAAACTTTTTATTTGATTAAACAAGCACAAAAAACGTATACAGGTGGCCAATTACGCACTCGGGTGTAGGCATTAAAAACGCGTTAAAGCAGTTAAGTATAAGTTTAATGAATCATGCATATTTATATAATTACTGTGTAATTATGTTGAAACTAAGCTGTATTTAGAAATAATTATGTGAACATTAAATATGATCGCCCTTAAAACAGGTTTTTGGGTATCTACCCAAAAATATTAGCTTCAGAGATAGATATACCTTCAAGAAATGTAATACCGCCAACGCAATTTTAAATTTAGATGCCTGGATACGGGTGAAATACAGTTTTTTTTTATTGGATTATATGAAGACATGAGATCGATAGTGGCATAGAATTGTTCATATATGAATATTGTTCCCATAACTGTTAGGTATATCAGGGAATGGACACTGGACAGGGAAGTAGTGTAATAGCTGTTGAGATTCGCTCATCATCATCATCATCATCAGCCTTTAACAGTCCACTGCTGGACTAGGCGTAGGCCTCTCCTTTGAAAGGAGGAATTGGCCTACTATACCACGCTGGCCCAACGGGTTGATATAGGGTTTGTATCAAGTTTTCCTTCTCTTACAGTGCTGTTCTCTGCATACTATGCTCCCTCTGTCGGCTCTTACGACACCCATGGGATAATATGGGGTGGTGAGAATCCGTATTCTTAATCCGTCACCACACGGTTTCGAGATTTCGAGATTCGCTCACGACAAGAAAAATAAGCTGACTGCGAACCATCTCATTTCTGGACTATATAAATTTCTGATTTGATTATAAAATCCAATCAGAATGGCTATAAGTAGTATCTTTGCAGCCAACCGGAATTTCACGAACTGTATTTAAATGTTATGACTTATATCGCTGGCTCACTATTACAAGGTCTTATGTTAATTTTGATGAAGTTTCGTAATAAGACTTTTTAATTTTTGACTTCAGTAAAATGTATTCAAAGTAGCCTTAGCCTCATGTGACATTTTAATATCATAGTTTATGATTTCATAATGCTTTCCAAGTTTAAAAAAAAGCGTATTGATTTTTAAATTTTAAAATATCATCAAAAATAAAATAACATAGAACTTTGTGGTAGCAAAAATATTTATTTATTTATACTCACAACTTAGAACTTTGTTCTTTTTTTAACAGCATAAAATAATTTAAGTTAAAAGTATTTAGCGTCCTCTTGCACAACGACAACAACGCTTAGATTTAGTTAAACATTTTATGAGGTCGGTAAAGTAGTTTCTACGTTTTGTTTCATGGCATGAAGCCTTTTTGTTACGATTTTAACGATGTTATGCGTATGGTTTCGCATAAAACCTTAGACTATATATACTTTGAGCATAAAACAAAACGCATTGTCGTCGCCTAGCAACGAAATGACAATTGACAAATAATAACTAGAAACTTTTAAGCATTAACCGTAGAACCCTACATGGGGTGAAGGTGCACCCCACACCGATTTGTTTTCTAAATATCTCAATTTCTTTAATATCCACGAATTCGCGCGTCGGAGTGTTTTAGTTTGGTGTCAACCGCTCGCGTTACGTCAATACCGTGACGAGGGACCGCGTTGTGTGGTCGCCTGTATAAGTGCTGTGGGGTACGCCAGTACCCCAGTGTAGTAAAATCGTAAGATTATTTATTTATTACGATTGATGCATTTATATGTAATAAGTTATTAAATTTGATTATTTATTAAAACAATAGTCTTATATGAATTAAATACAGATATTTTTAGATATTATGAAGGTAAAATTCAATGAAATTTATTTATTTTGTTTCGGATGGCTGTCAGAGGTTTGAACTACGAAGAAATAAGCTCTATTCTAGACCACAAATCTGGCGAGGAAGAAATAAAGTTGGGACCAGTTGTAATTCCTGGGTTCTTTACAAGTGTTCAAAATCAAATAATAAGCCAAATATAAAGTTTCAGCAGACAGTTTTGAAATTAGGTTTGGAACTGATACATGAACATTTGGAGGACCATCACCGGATGCCAACTTAGTCCATTGCAGTGATCCTCAAAAAAGGACCAAATCCTACAAGCGCTGTTGCTCAAACTACATTTAACTTTGTGTAATAAGGCTGATTTGTGATCTCAAGTTACCGATTCTGTTTAGTAAAACGTATTTTCATGAATTGTTTATTTTTTATTTTAAGGATTACAGTCATTTTAGTATGGGGTGTTCCAGCACCCCAGTGTAGGAATAACATGTGCGCCAAATAGTGTAGAATTCTAGGGTTAACAATAACACAAGTAGGTACATTGTTATCAGTTATATCATCATCATCATCATGTCAGCCTAGGGACGTCCACTGCTGGACATAGGCCTCCCCCTGCTGCGTCGTCCGGTCCAGTTATATAATTATTGATAATTTTCGTCGCTAATGACAAGATGCCAACATCAGTGTGACAGTTCTTAAATAAAATTAGCCACTAAACAGCCGATTTTCGGTGATTAATTTTGACAGTTCTTAAATCATATTACTCGACAAATTTTTCGTTGTGCAAGACGCTAGTGGTGTTTAATATTTTTTTTCTCGTTAAAAACATCTTAATTAAATTTAAGAATCGTTGTGCAAGTGGGCCTTAGTGTAACATTAAAAGTGGATAATTTTACAAACATAGTACAATGGGCGGCCTTATCGGTAATAGCATTTTTTCTTTTTCTTTTTATTTCCACCAGGCATTATTATTCAGTGCATTCACAAAGTGCACTGAATAAATAACCCGTACAATACATATTAATCTATGGAATAAATTTTCACAAAACCGTGAAATTGAATAAGTGACAGATGACATAAAACTTTGGTAAACAAGTTAATGTTCTTTTTTTCAAAAAATAAAGTCCTATGTTTAGCATAGAACCTTGTTAAACTACAAATAAATTAAAACTAAAGGTCATTGGGCAAATAGTATGGGAGAAAAACCCACAGCGGACAGACATGAAATTGTGAGTATATATCAGTAAATTTAAGCATGGTAAAGGTCCCTTTCTTGTGAGTTGTGGGAATTAAAAAAAACATATTTTTAACATTATTTATTCGGCGTAATCAATGTCTATTGTGATTTTATCTAAAAATACCGCAAACATTTTGATTTCTTGTTGATGTCTAGCCGAGGATAAAAAATAAATGATACTGGCACTATGCACGCAACTGCATATGGTACGGAGGCCATGTATACATGAGCAGTAATAATCTTCAATTGTTTGTCTTCATTGTCTCGCCTGGTTTATCAAAATATCTTCGTACGTAGTATTTTCGCGCTCTGACATAACGACCGGTTGGCGCAGCGGGAGTGTACGCGACTGCCACGCTGATGATCGTGGGTTTGATTCCCGCTCAAGTCAAACATTTGTGTGCATGAACATGGATGTTTGTCATGGTCTGGGTGTTTCTGTGTATAATATGTATGTATCTACAAAAACAAAGTATATATATATATATGTTTATCCATTATCTAGTACTCATAGTACAAGCTTTGATTAGTTTGGGACTATATGGTGATGTGTGTATGTGGTAGAATATTATTAGAATTAGAATATTAGAATATTTTATTGGTTGTTTAAGGCAGCGATAGCCTAGTGGAGATACCAACGGACTGTCATGCTGAGGGTTTCGAATCTACGGCGCACACCAATGACTTTCGAAGTTAAGTGTGTATTATATTGTTAATAATAGCTTACCCCGTGCCTCGGAGAGCACGTTAAACCGTCGGTCCTGGCTGTCATGAAGATCTTTGACAGTCGTTAAATTTTTTTTAATTCTCGGGCTCCAAGACGTGTAAGTCTTGGATGCAACTAGGATAACGCTAGGGTGATGATGATGATCAATATTTTATTGTTTATAAAATCTTAGGCCCACTTGCGTAATGTTTGATTTAAGTCACTCCTTAATTTAGGCCCACTTGCGTAACGTTTGATTTATGTCACTCCTTAATTTAAATTCGTTGAACAGAATTAACAGCATAAAATAATTTAAGTTAAAAGTATTTAGCGTCCTCTTGCACAACGACAACAACGCTTAGATTTAGTTAAACATTTTATAAGGTCGGTAAAGTAGTTTCTACGTTTTGTTTCATGGCACGAAGCCTTTTTGTTACGATTTTAACGATGTTATGCGTATGGTTTCGCATAAAACCTTAGACTATAATATACTTTGAGCATAAAACAAAACGCATTGTCGTCGCCTAGCAACGAAGTGACAATTGACAAATAATAACTAGAAACTTTTGACTTTAACCCTAGAACCCTACATGGGGTGCAGGTGTACCCCACACCGATTTCTTTTCTTAATATCTCAATTTCTTTAATATCCACGAATTCGCGCATTGGAGTATTTTAGTTTGGTGTCAACCGCTCGCGTTACGTCAATAGCGTGACGAGGGACAGCGTTGTGTGGTCACCTGTATAAGTGCTGTGGGGTACGCCAGTACCCCAGTGTTGTAAAATCGTAAGATTATTTATTTATTACGATTGATGCATTTATATGTAATTTATAATAAGTTATTAAATTTGATTATTTATTAAAACAATAGTCTTATATGAATTAAATACAGATATTTTTAGATATTATGAAGGTACAATTCAGTGAACTTTATTTATTTTGTTTCTCATGGCTGTCAGAGGTTTGAATTACGAAGAAATAAGCTCTATTCTAGACCACAAATCTGGCGAGGAAGAAATAAAGTTGGGACCAGTTGTAATTCCTGGGTTCTCTACAAGTGTTCAAGATCAAATAATAAGCCAAATATAAAGTTTCAGCAGACAGTTTTGAAATTAGGTTTGGAACTGATACCTACATGAAAATTTGGAGGACCGTTACCGGATGCCAACTTAGTCCATTGCAGTGATCCTCAAAAAAGGACCAAATCCTACAAGCGCTGTTGCTCAAACTACATTTAACTATGTGTAATAAGGCTGATTTGTGATCTGAAGTTACCGATTATGTTTAATAAAACGTATTTTCATGAATTGTTTTTTTTATTTTAAGGATTACAGTCATTTTAGTATGGGGTGTTCCAGCACCCCAGTGTAGGAATAACATGTGCGCCAAATAGTGTAGTATTCTAGGGTTAACATTAACACAAGTAGGTACATTGTTATCAGTTATATCATCATCATCATCATGTCAGCCTAGGGACGTCCACTGCTGGACATAGGCCTCCCCCTGCTGCGTCGTCCGGTCCAGTTATATAATTATAGATAATTCTCGTCGCTAATAACAAGATGCCAACATCAGTGTGACAGTTCTTAAATGAAATTAGCCACTAAACAGCCGATTTTCTGTAATTAATTTTGACAGTTCTTAAATCATATTACTCGACAAATTTTTCGTTGTGCAAGACGCTAGCGGTGTTTAATATTTTTTTTCTCGTTAAATACATCTTAATTCAATTTAAGAACCGTTGTGCAAGTGGGCCTAAGGCCCACTTGCGTAACGTTTGATTTAAGTCAAACCTTAATTTAAATTTGATGAACAGAATTAACAGCATAAAATAATTTAACTTAAAAGTATTTAGCGTCCTCTTGAACAACGACAACAACGCTAAGATTTAGTTAAACATTTTATGAGGTCGGTAAAGTAGTTTATACGTTTTGTTTCATGGCATGATGACTTTTTGTTACAATTTTAACGATGTTATGCGTATGCTTTTGCATAAAACCTTAGACTATACGTATATTCATAAAACAAAACGCATTGTCGTCGCCTAGCAACGAATTGACAAATAATAACTAGAAACTTTTGAGCATTAACCCCAGAACCCTACAAGGGGTGCAGGTGCACCCCACACCCCAAACCGATTTGTTTTCTAAATATCTCAATTTATTTAATATCCACGCATTCGCCCGTCAGAATACTTTAGTTTGGTGTCAACCTCTTGCGGTACGCCAATAACGTGACGAGAGCCGCGTAATGTGGTTGCCTGTGTAAGTGCTGTGGGGTACGCCAATACCCCAGTGTAGTAAAATCGTAAGTTACTTTATTTATTACGATTGATGGATTTGTATGTAATATGATGTTGAATTTGATTGTTTATTAAAACAATACTCTTAATTATGAATTAAATACTGATATTTTTAGATGTTATGTAGGTGAAATTCAATGAAGTCTATTTATTGTGTATCAGGTGGTTGTCAGAGGTTTGAATGACGAGGTAATGAACTCTATTCTATACCACGAATGTGGCGACGAAGAAATAGAAATTGGGATTAGTTGTTATTCCTGGGTTATGTTCAAGATCAAATAATAAGCCTAATATAAAGTTTCGGCGAACATTTTGGAAACAATTAGGTTTGGAACTGATATATGAACATTTGGAGGACCGGTACCGGATGCCGACTTTGAGGCGGGATATAGAAGAGTCCATTGCAGCGATCCTCAAAAAACTACGAGCTCCTACAAGCGCTGTTCCTGATCGTGCAAAACAAGGACGGTGTGGCTTTTGTCCAACATCCAAAGACGGAAAATCCAAGACTATGTGTCAAAGGTGCAAAATACCTATTTGTTTGGAGCATCAGGTACAAGTTTGTGCAAAGTGCTCAAACTAAGTTTAACTGTCTAATAAGGTTGATTTGTGATCTCAAGTTACTGATTATTTATAATTAAACGTATTTTTATTAATTGTTTTTTTATTATAAGAATTACAGTCATTTTAGTATGGGGTGTTCCAGCACCCCAGTGTAGGAATAATATGTGCGCCAGATAGTGTAGGATTCTAGGGTTAACAATAATACAAGTAGGTACATTGTTATCAGTTATATCATCATCATCATCATGTCAGCCTCTTAACCAGATCGTCGGTCCACCTTGTAGGAGGCCTACCCCTGATGCGTCGTCCGGTCCAGTTATATATAATTATAGTTAATTTTCGTCGCTAATGACAAGTTGCCAACGTCAATGTGACAGTTTTTAAATGAAATTAGCCACTAAACAGCCGATTTTCGGTAATTAATTTTGACAGTTCTTAAATCATGTTAGTCGACAAATTTTTCGTTGTGCAAGACGCTAGTGGTGTTTAATATATTTTTTCTCGTTAAATACATCTTAATTCAATTTAAGAATCGTTGTGCAAGTGGGCCTTAGTGTCATATGCCCATGACAGTAGGACTTGTCCAATCTTTGATGATAATAAAATTATCAGTTCTTCGTATGGCAACTGTGGGAAATCTCTAAAATCTGGTTTGTTTCCATCTAATGGCATGAATGATCACTCGGTAGGCACATGCATGCACTCGACAGACTCGATTTGTAGCTATTTTTAACAGTACCACAATTTAAATTACTTAAATAGAGTATGAGATTTTTGCTTTTTTTATAAATATATTTCTAGCTCAAACTTTGTTCTCCCATGGATTAAAAAAAAAAACTCGTATTTACTGGTAAGAGCATTCATGCTCTTTCATTTTATACCAAATTCGTCTTTTTGCTTTTTAACATTATTATTGAAGTCATCACGGGCTTTTTGATCCTGTTAGCATTACAGGGTCAATGCGATAACAATAATATTTATTGTAGCTATGCCATTACCTGGATATCACGGTTGGGATTCAACATCCCAACTGGAATATCCATCGGCTTGGCACTCAGACCTGGTTCAGTAAGAATTATGTATATGCCAGGAATGCTAACGCTTAAATTGGCTGCATAGATGTTCTTGCCTATTTGGTTGCGAATGAGGTGGCTGATTCAATTTTATTATACATTTGTATAATAGTAGGTACATATTGTGTTATAATACTTCTGCGATTTGCGATACGATTGGCGTAAAGGTGGTCAATTCATACTACATTTTATATACGTATACAGTATCTGCTCGGCAATAGGCTCGCCCCCTTTTACGTGGGACCTAAAAATTCATGGCGAAATAGGCGGGGATACAAGCGTGAATCTATAATGAAAAAAAAAAATCTGACTAATTTGAATTTAAATTGATCCGCAATGTTGCGAAGCAAACTTTATTAAGAGCTATGGGACTAATAGAATGTATTTGTGATCTAGTGGAAGATTTACTTTTTGTTAAATTCGTCTTCAAACATTACGTCTTAATGTGAAAATACTCAATCATTACATTAACTGTCCATAAAAAGTAAACGAACATAAAATCTAACGCCTCAAGTAATAGAAAAGGATCTTGTCAAGATGACGAAAACGCGGTAAGGGCGGGTCTATCTCCTACGTCTAACAAAGATAAATGAATAGATATTACCAAAATTACAGATACTTACTGCATGAGCCCTATTCTGTCGTACTAACGATCACTTTTGCGCAACAGAATATCTTGATTTAACTGTGGCCATTTTGTCCTAAAAATGGCCACAGTTAGTTTAGGTGAAAGTGAGATCGAATCAATAAAACAAAGGAGAACCTTAAAAGAAATTATATTCTAAATGTCTTACAAAATAGATAATACTTATAGGTAAGGTTATTTAGGTAAAGGAACATTTATCAGTTCTTCGTATGGTACGCTAAGGAAGAACGTTTCAATAGTTCTTAAAGCTAAATCTACTGCGTAGTCTACGATGGGCTTTCCAAATTCTTCTGCTACTGTTTTCCAATTTTCATTCAAGAATGCAAGAACAGCCTCGCCTGTGAATGAAAAATTATAACATAAATATTAAGGTTTTATAAATTACTGTATATTATTATAATATATTTCCTCACATTCCCAGTTAGATGATAAACACACTTTAAAGTAGAGTACGAGTACGAGAAAAAAGACGAATACGACTACTTATACTCGTAGATGATCAACAAACAAAAATATTTCATACGCGACTGAGAGTCCCTTTATTTGGCTAAATATTATAACAATTTCTTGAAAAAAAGTGAAATAGGTATATTATTTATATTTGCAACGACATGTGGCCATGAGTCACCAGCCTTGTTACCCGTGATTGAGGCCCGTTACACAAATATGATTAAATCGCAAAATTTCGAAACTATGAACATGTCGATAGATTATTATGCTAATCTGAGTTATTTTGTGAATGATATGATTCGTAAATATTTACAAATAGCAACATTGCATAATGACGAAAAGCCTTGAGACTAAATTATGATTTCGGCTACCTACATATCTAGAGAAGGCATCTACTGAACAAGTAGGTCGGTGAGTTTTCATTACACGTATACGCGCGTCTACGGATATGCATACATCTTGATCGGAACAGGATTTCCTTAGAGGATATAGCGATTGACAATTAAAATACAATTGCAGGTTGTGCATCGCACTATCTACTATTGGTTGAACCAGCAATTAGATATTGGTGATTGCATTCATGGCATACATTGATAGAGGCAAAATCGTATATTTTATCTGTCATAAAGCCTCCTATCTTTTTTTGGCTCCAAAATATATTTAAGAGGTTCATTACATTGAACTTCACATCACATATAATTATTGTTGTTTTATGTTTAAATATAAGGTCAACTCGGCAAAGACCGGCATAGGTCATTGATTTTCATTTTCGATGGCAAATTTTGGATGTTTCTTTTGTGTTTTATAGAGTAGTATTAATCTATGAGTTCAAATATTAAGTCGACTCTTAAATAAAAGTACCCAAAACACGATAATTCGTTCGGATATAAAACAAACACCAATTTTGTAAAAAACCGCCAAGTAGACGGATTTCTCTGCCATGTCGGGTAAGATCGTCTAATAGCGAAAAAAAATAGAATAGACCTGTTTACACGAATGTGGACATTGTGTGTGTGTAAATCATTCATCAACAATTCACTCAATGCTGTCAAATTTAAATAAAACTTTCCCAGTGGCACCCTATCTCATAAAGAAGTGTTTGTCGGGTAAGTTCGGCATACTTCACCATTCAGGGGTAGAAAACATTTCGGTCGGTTATTTTCGCTTAAATAAAAACACATTCTTAGGCTAATAAGGTTTTAATTCGTTATAAAACATGATATAATAAGACTAAACTAAGTAATTAAAATGTATGTTCGGTAATAGCTTTGGCCTATTCTGTTTTAGGCCAAAGATATTGGCGACGTTATTATTTTTATATATAAGGTCGTTATGAGATCAAAACGAATTTATACAAAAATTTGTACGTAAAAATACCTAATAGTATTTATAACTTTTAGTAATTATTACTATTTAGAGTTTATAATTTTAGATACATAACAAGTCATTCGTATTTGCACTTAATTTAATTTCTTTTTAATCATCTTATGTTTCGCAAGAATTAGGTACAATTTTTTTTGTAATCTATTTGCATATCAAATAAAGCCAAATATGAGAAATATTCTTCAGGTCATATTTTGACGATGGATGGTAGCCAACCTTTTAATCAACGGCCTGTTTCTAAAAACAAAATAAAATATAAATTATGTTTCTCAGTTCTAATCGCTTTTTTTTAAAGTGTTTTGTTTCAAACAAAAAGTTGCAAAACCAGCCCTGCAACGACCCCACTCAAGCTAACCGCTTGACGTTTCTAATCGTACCTAATCATTGTAATCGATTTTCTAATAACACGAAAATAAAATAATAATTCAGGTAATCAAATCAGCAACAAGGAATCTCACACTCCGACATAATTATATATTTTCATCTATAGTATGCCAAAACATAGGTTGAAGCGAAAATGTTCACGATTTCTGAAAACGGCGAAGACCGGCATACGCCGATCTTTGCCTCCAAAGACTAGACGGTCTTCGCCACTATTATATTTTGAGGTTATATTTAATTCAATTATTGTAATTTCGTGGAATATGTGTTTTATTACAATTTAACTAAATAATCACGTAAAGAAAGTCATAATCTAAGCACTTACCTGAACAGATCCACGTAAAAAGTACAGAAGAAGTTATTTTACACAATTTTTTACAGCACGGTATTTTCGCAATGCAAGTAGAAAAACCGACTAAATTTCAAATGTCATTTTTTGTTTTTGTATTAAGTACAACGACATCTATGTTGATTCATAACAGGTAAAATCGTTTTACAATTGACTACACCAGGCTGCCATCTATGTATCTATACAGAAGTCGTCGCAATTGTTACTATACGGTCTTCCCCGACAGACGGTCTTCGCCCCATTGACCTTATACTTACTGAGCTGTTTGCTTTCCTTGAAAATATTCTTGAGATCAAAAGAAACTCGGTCACCGTAGTCAAAAGTGTACTTGTAGTTTTTGATGGCGAAATGGTTCAAGCCGATTTTGTCCTTTATATATTTTGTGTTGATGTCAACCTTCATTCTAAGATTAGCTGTAACAAAAGATGAGAATTAATAAATACATTTTACTGCTTGCATCTTTACTGGTTTAGTTTAGAGAAATATTATAAAAGTTTAGTATAATGGTACCTGAAATTAATATTGATTATAAAATAATTGCATATTATTTCATAGTAACTGAAGTCAGTGCATAGTGCGAGTATCTAACTTTAAATGCAACAGTCAGAAATCACAAAATTATAACTTTTATTAGGTCCACTTGAACAACACAGCACATTTCATCAAAGAACAATGGCAGAATTTGGTCTGGGTTTGTTGTGGCGACCTTAAACTTCATATGAACAAAACAAATTGTTTATTTTTCTACGATTTTTAACATTTTCACTTTGTCTCGTTAAAGCTGGAGTATTTTATGATGATTAAAAGCATTCCAATTGATTACGAATACTTTTTTTATTTGATTGATGCCATAGACAATGGTGTGACAGGAATAGACGTGAGTGCTATATCCGTATCGATTATTAAATAAGTAATCGATACGATCGACCTTTATAGAGTTGGTTTGGTTTAAAATGCAGTTATTTAACATTTAATCAACATTATATCATTAAGCTAATATTTTTGAAGCAAAACAACGTTTAAATCAAATAAAAACGTCACAGCATCGTTTTAAAGTTGTATCGATTTCACATAAAATCGATTTAAAATGTGCAGCTCTGCTTTTGTCTATGGCTGTGACAGTTAGATGCTACAAAATACTTCCGTGTTTTGATGTCAATCTGACATATGTCATTTGATAATTCAAACGTATCTACCTACATTGTTTAACTTTCATACTATAACTTTCCTTGTACCTACATTGTTCATTCTTAACTAAAACTTCAAACACCGATATCTTCTTTTTCCACCTTTCCTGAGTGAAAATAGAATCATTTCTAGACTCTGTTACTTACGCCAAATTTTTTGATATATTTTTTATTACTGGTCGCTTCAATTTAATTTCAGACATTTTGATGTATGGAGATCTGCCATTGTCCTTTAGATTGCACATTACATTATAAACAAGTGCAATGTCTCGATTTTATCTTTTTTAAGACAATGTATAAACCATTTTCCATTTCCTATACTAAATTTGACCAAAAATATTGGTTTTTCAGAGGGACTTCATAACCTTTTCTGAACCACGATCTATGATATGACAAAATACATGCAGTCTTTTTAAAAGGCTTCGTTAAAAGCCTTAATTAAATTTGTACGTCGACTTGATTATACAATATTATGACATTGAACAGTGACTGTGTATAATAATACTTAATTAACGTTTATTTTTTTCTAAGAGCAGCAGCGGAACGACTTATGACTTAAAAAATAACAAGCATGATATTCTTGTTTGTCTTAATTATTGTAGAAAAAAAATCCAAAGCGTGCAATACAATCAGTTATGTTAAATACAAAACATTTTTGATGCAGAGGAATTTTTTACGTGTTACATGTTTTTATTTTTAACTTGTGAATTCAAACGGGTAAATGTTCGGACCTTCATACATTTTTAATAAATTACATATACATAGATGTATATGCAGGTGGCACAGGTATTTTATCCACAGATATAATTTGCAATGAGTAAGCTTATTTGTTGCTTAATTTATGCGAACTTGACTAACTTTATATCCTCCTGTTTATCCACAATGTTATTGTGACGCAAATTAGGAGAGGTGTATGTAAAACAGTGGACTGGAAAAGGCTGCATGATGAGTATAAGTTACATACATACATAGTCTCACGCCTATATCTCCGAAGAGGTAGGCAGAAGTATATTGCTACACCCACTTTTCGCCAGATTGATTTTAGTCCCACGTAAAAGGGGGCGAGCCTGTTGCCGTACCGGGCACATTACCAAACTCCGAGCTGCTACTGAGAATTTTCTAACGGAAAAAGACTTTGCCCCACCCGGGGATCGAACCCGAGACCTTTCAATCCCACGCGCACATTTGTGCCGCCAGACCAACGAGGCAGTTGAGTAAGATAAGTTACATTAAAGTTATTGCATACCAAGTAAGTACGTACATGAAACTTAGTTAAGGCATTCACAAATCCAAATCTCCACAGTCCAATGAAAGCTACTAAAAATGTAAAGCTAGCAAATTTAAAATCAAGATAAAAGGAAGAAGAAGACATTGTAAACTGTTGAATTATTAATGTCGATGTTACTTACTAAGCTTCACTTGGGCTTCGCCGGCTCCGTCGATGGGAAACAGGAGGATTCTGCCCTTCGCATCGTAAGTACCTTTGATTGTCAGGTTGCTGTGGAAACTTAGAATGAACTTGCGCTTATCGAGGTATGACCTGGAACAAATATATATTATTTAAATGAAAAAAATATTGGCGTTGGTTAAAAGTAAATGAGACTGATGTTGAATGATGTGGACTTGGGCAAGCAAAAATGCTAACATGACAATTTTAACGTTGTTGGATTTTCGGAGAGGTAAGACGTATTCAGAAAAATGTTATAAAATTCGGTTTCAAAGGAGATTTATCTTTAGATTAGAGCAATGTTTTTTCTGTTCATATTAATGGTTTGGCAGCAATAGCCTAGTGGAGATACCAACAGACTGCCATGCAGAGAGTATCGCGTTTGAATCCACGGCGCGCGCCAATGACTTTTCGGAGTTATGTGCGTATTGAATTGTTAATTATCGCTTGTCCCGTGCCTCGGAGAGCACGTTAAGCCGTCCCGGTTGTCATGAAGATCTTTGACAGTCGTTACAGGGCGTCAGTACCTTCTAAATAAACTGACACTAGTCTAAACCATGGAATATCGCTATCCCTTCGGGTTGCGGAGGTAAAGACAGGCAGTCGCTCTGTGGAAAAGCTAATATTCAGCCAAATTCGATTAGACTAGTAAGCGGACCCCAGATTGAAACTGGGATAACGCTAAGAGAATGATGATGATGATGAATTGTTAATTATCGGTTGTCCTGTGCCTAGCAGAGCGCGTTAATCCGTCGATTCCGGCTGTCATGACATCTTTGACAGTCGTTACAGGGCGTCAGTACCTCTATATAAACAGACTAGTCTAAACCATGGAATATCGCTATCCCTTCGGGTTGCGGAGGTCAGACAGGCAGTCGCTCTGTGGAAAAACTAATTTTCAGCCAAATCCGGTTAGACTGGTAAGCGGACCCCAGATTGAAACTGGGATAACGTTAGGAGGATGATGATTAAAGAATGGTTCAAAAATATTGACACAACAACATACATACATACATAGACTTACGCCTGTTTCCCCGAAGGGGTAGGCACAGGCATATTAAACGCCCACTTTTCGCCAGTGTTTTGATCTCTCGTAATAGGTGGCGAGCCTATCGGGATATTTTGTTTGCCAGAGCCTCGTCCGTTGACCGGCAGGTGCACCACTTGCAGGTGAGGTTGGCTTGGGACCCTAAGTTCTTGGTGGGAACCCTATGCACCTATATTGACACAATTCGTATATAAATAAACTTTAGAGTTTTGGGGTTTTCATTGTTCATCGAACACTATCAAATCTCGAAAATTATAGCAGTATGATAAAATCTCTTTGTCATTAATAACAGTATGTCTTGTAGCCACGTTTAAAATATCGAGAGTTACCGACTTTATTTTTAATCTTTGTTTATCCTGATAAAATAAAAGCACGTCTATTTTTGGGCAAGTTAAACTCACCTTACTGAATTGCGTAACATGAAAATAATGATGATGTTACGAGGCACCTTGGTCTCGAGACTGCGTAAATTATTCAAACAAAGTTTAAGCTATTAATTGAAGTTTGTTTGCGAAGTTTGGTTTCTTTACTCGTAATTATGATTTTAAGAAATAAACTTTTAAAGATACAATTTATAGCTACAGGTATTAAAGGCTATTTGTTTACGTTTGATAATAACTGAAGTTGAGTTATTTTATAATTTTAAGTATTACTTAAAGATACAGCTTGATAATTATAATATACTACTAGACGTGTCGCCAAAATCTCCCTCGCCAAGTGGGAGATTTTTGCCCCATAATGGGAGGTATTTCTAAAATTTGCAGATTATACATCAGTGATATTTGGAAATTCCTCCAAAAAATTAACGAAATAGCAAATTAAGATAACCGGCGTACAAACAATTTAAACTGATATTTTTTCTATGGACTATTTACCTGTGCTAACGACATAATCATTTTAATTAAACGTAAGCGATACGAAAAAGAGCAATTCATAATGTTGCTTTTGATAAATATCATTACGGTTCAAAAATCAGGAACAAAGAGGGCGTGTTCAGTTTTAAACGGGTTTTTAATTTATTTAGACTTTATGTTTTTGTTTACTTCTGTTAATATGCAAAGTTACTCTAATATTTCACCTAATGAACATTATTTAAAATTAAAATTACATACCAGTTTTAGCGTGACCTTGCTTAATGACTGGTAGTTCATCATATTGTGAGGTACAATATTCGTTTAAAAGTGATTTCTGGATTGCATTGTGGTTGAACCAAACAACTTTATTATATCTATTCGTGTCTTCTGAACATTGATAAGAAATATTCTTGACCCACGGATAAAATATGGATATGTCTGGTCTTTGCGTCTAATTTGTTTGAATCTCAAAAGAAATAAGGGGACCATCAAATATTGCTTAATCTCATATTTTACACTTCATGTTGCATTAGAAATTAAGTAAGTTAAGAAAAAAATTCTACGAATGATTTCAATTAATTACTAACGTTCTTAGATGCACTAGATACCTAACTAACAAGCTTCGAAATTACTGAGTCTAACTTATATTGTAGTTGGAAGCTTAAGACACATTATTGGAAAACAGGAGAAGCTTCGAAATAACTGTTAGAGTATAGGTACGAAAACTTTATTGTCAAACTTAAACGACAATGGCTACAAGTGTGACGCAGCCGTGATTATGCGGTCACCACGCCCGCCGCGCCGTTTAGAACCGCGACAAGTGTCGTGGGCGTGATCCCCAAACGAAACAATACTTTGTGTGATTCTTAAATTGTTGTTATTTTATTGTGTCTGGGTGTACTTTGTGTCTGTTAATTGAATGTTTGTAAAGTCTGTCTCAACCCAGCACTTATTCATGGTGCTCAAGTTGTGTCTTAAAATCGGACGAAATGGCAGCAACAGTGACAAAGCACACGGAATTTATTCTGATAGGAGAATGGATAGGAGGCGTTACGTTACTGAATCGATTTCTGGCCATTTGCCAGCTAGTGACACCATAGCATAGCATATATTTAAAATAAGAATTGGGAATCTTTCCAACTTGAAGTAATTAGTTGAACATTAAACGATTCAATAAATCTCTTGAGAAAAGTACGACTAATTTGAAAATGTAAAAGAATGTTAACCTAATTTAGCCCTAGTTTGTGGTACATTAAGAGTGAAATATGATTCTAAAAAAATTCTGTTCGCACGATTTTTAAGTCAGTCGCAACTCAGACTTGATTTCTTGTTACATTCTCGTTTAAACTAACAGGGAAAACTTCCTACGTGTATGAAGAAAAATTACAGATGGAACCATAGACTATTTATAAATAACAGCTATTATAAAATGAGACCTTGACTTGTCAGGAAATAACGGAAAATCAGGAACTATATCAAATTGACATAAGAATTCGTCGCCGTTGTCGTAAGAGATACCTTTACTAGTATTACGACTCATTATACAAAACAAAATTTGTTTTTATATCTAGCTGGTGAATTAATTTATTATTATTATATTGGTGATAATTATGTATGGTTTATGATAGTTTGAAGTAATTTACGAAACACGGTAAAGATTACAACACAGAGATATTTTACACTGTCACAGTATTAAATTTGTAGTAATTAAACCATAATTACTTTAAGGTTATAAGTACCATTATGAGTGTATTTCTGTACATTATGTATTGTTATACAATTGATGTTATAATGTAACTACTTAACATACTATTTATCACAAAAATGTGGTCTCAGTACAACTGGTTCTCTTGATATTGCCTCTTTGAACAGAACTTTACAGTCCCTTCTTTTCGCCAAATGATGAATAATTAATTAAAAAAAAAAATTACTTGTGACTTTAGTTGAATCAAATTTGATAGAAAGTTCTAACAGCACAAGTAATACAAATAGTTTGTGGTAAAAAACCAGAATAATTACCAAGATTATAATAAATCTATACTTACATCATCATCAACATCATTAGCCCTGCATAATTATATACTGTCCCACTGCTGGGCACGGGACTCTTCTCACTGTGAGAGTCCACCACGCTGGCCAAGTGTGGGTTGGCAGATTTCACATGTCTTTCGAGAACATTATGGAGAACTCTCAGACATGCAGGTTTCCTCACGAAGTTTTCCTTAACCATTAAACAAGCGATAATTAACAATTTAATACACACTTAACTTTGAGAAGTCATTGGTGTGCGCCGTGAGTTCGAACCGGAGACCACCTGCGTAGCAGTTTGTCGGTCTCTCCACTCGGCTATCACTGCTGTAACTAATATTAGTGACCACGACAGTTTAAATTCCTATTGCGTATTGTCGTCCTCACTTAGCGGATTAGTGTTTGTGGCGTTGTTATTTAATAATCACGAGTTGATGCTATAATATCATTAATTATACTATGTACATATATAATTTGAATAGATTGCGTAAAAAGTTGATATTCGCAATCCAAGGCTACACATCTATATTTATTTACAAGAAAATACAGATATGTCATAATTATGGACAAATGACTCACGGGTGAATAACTGCATGAGGTCAAATCGATTACGAAATGTCAGAACAAATCTTATGCTACTGCTACACAGGTGTAGCATTAGCGTTGATGGCAATGGCCAATAACGCGCTAGTTAAAGCGTTAGAAAATTCGCTTTGTAAATTAGTAGGTATCATAACGCGTTAAAACGTTGGCCACATCTACGTAGCGCCTAAATTAACGCGCTAATTGACTCGTTAAGACCCAGGTGAAGCAGGAGCATTATTGATACTTCATGCACAGTGATGAGTGAGGACAAAGACCCATTCAGTGAAGATTACAGTAATTACTAAGTTATTGTTTACAGATTAAGGTTATAATGAGCTGTGATATCTAACTTTTTATAGTGATTATATTTAGAGCGCCTCTTGTCCGCCTCTTTGTAGTACGACTAAAGAATTGGAGCAGTGTTTTAATTTACAATTTTCTCGACTCCATACAAGCAGTCATCCGTCACTTTGGCTGCTCTAAACTCTTAACCTTGATTTCCCCCATTTAGGGGGGAAAGATCCAGATACCAAAAAAAATCTTCCATAGAACCCCCGAGGAAGACTTCTTTATAAAATAAACACGTTAATCTTTCATGTTTCTAGATTCAGTAGTTTGGGCTCCACAATGATAATTATGTCAGTCGGGACAAGAAATTTTATTTAGATGACAATGATTATGGTTAAATCCTCTATATTAATATAATATCTTATTTTATTATGAAAATTAATTTTAAATAAAACCTAAAGTTTGTGTATTTTATATTGACAAATTTTCTATTAAGTAACAAATAGCACCAAATAATAAATATCATATTTAGAATGTAGATACTGATTTTTTAATTAATAATTCCAACAATTATGAGCCACAATCCTTGACTTTAGCCTCAAAATAGTAGTTAACATTGTTCATAATACACGACCTGTATCTCGAATATTACCACAAACTGGTTTTATTAGCTTGTTAGCCGATTGTGACATCGTTGGTAATAATGGTCATTTAAACAATGTCAGTAATCACATTTTGGTAGTCGAGGCCAAATATTTTTGCATTAATTAATCTTTAAAGTGTTATTTTTCTTTAAGTTGTCTGTTAGTGGCTTGCTTACGAAATATTTTTTTTTATTTATAGACTAGACGCCTGGACCGCCGAAGGGGTAGACAGAGGTGTAATATTACACCCACATTTTGCCATACATTTTTAGGTCCCACGTTATAGGGGGCGAGCCTATTGCCATTACCGGGCACATCACCAGACTCCGTGCTGCTACTGAGAATTCGGAAAACCCAGTAACACTTTTGCCCGGCCCGGGACTCGAGCCCGGGACCTCCGACCTGCAGTCGCATATGCTATTCACTGGACCACGGAGGCAGTCGCTTACGAAATATTATGTTTACTAATAATATGAAGGTCAATGCAATTTTATGTTTTACTTCTTTTCGCTATTATTAATTATCTTGTACAAAAATATATGTAACTCTAAGGGTACATATAACCCACGGTCACAAAGGTTTACAAATTACACAATAACATTTCATGTAAGGATCGAACCCTCGGCTCAACGTCAAGCGTAGAGGCGACCGCTTAAACCATAGGCTAAGCGGCCGCCTCTACCTCTCTCTACCGTTCATATACGGAGGAACATGGGTTAATTTAGGTATACGGAAATCAAGCAAAGCTGTGGCTAAACTTCACTAATATAGTCGTGAAACTTTCTATAATATAAAGAACTAGTCGTTTCCCGCGGTTTCACCCGCGTCCTGAGGGAACTACTTCGCGTATCCGAAAATCCCAAATATGTTATGGACCCCTATTTTTTCTAAAATAAAATATAGCCTATGTTACTCGCAGATAATGAAGCTTTCTAATGGTGAAATAATTTTTAAAATCGGTCCAGTAGTTTTTGAGTTTATCCATTACAAACAAACAAACAAACAAAAATACAAATTTTTCCTCTTTATAATATTAAATATAGATACAGATAAATCTTGTAGGACCGTCTCCCAAAATTCACATTGCGGGCTTAGAGGAAATTGCCTAGCTGTTTTACTTTGGAAAAGTCATCTGTCGCATGAATTTGGAGACGTGGGTAAATAAACCATTGGTAAATAAACCAACCAAAATTGAATAGCAATAACAGAAATTGAATCAAACTACGCTTTACCGATTCAATCGCGATGTTTTGGTTTTACTGGCATTACATTTGAACCGAATGATCTAGAAATTACATTATTTCTTACAACACGCCGATTCGGCCACTTTACAGGAGCAGTGGTCACAGAACAGTAATATATCGCGATAGTAGAATGCGATCATACGCGATGATAGTAGCTGTAAACCGTAATTTAATTTTAATGTTTAACATTCGCTTAAACTCACAAAAATAACAGCAACGTTGATAAAAATGGTGAATTGATTAAGACACACACAATAACAACTAAAACAAAGACGTAGAGAAAATCCAAGCAAATAGTTTAACTCCAGAGATTTTTTGTAAAGTCTACTGAACCGATAAAAATATACATCGTCTATCTACGAAGTTGAACTGCAACTTAGAAATAAACGTCATTGTTTTTAACCTTTACATAGCTTCAACTTGGTATTTAGATAACAAGTTTTTTTCAATATTTATGTCCTTATAGATTATGTTGTATGTAGGTACCAGTACTCATAACTAGTTACCAAATTTTTTTTGCAAGTTGCATATACATTTGAAGCGACAAGACTTAGGGTTATCGAAATAAAAGCAGTTCATGTAGCCGATAAAAATCACATATGTACCTACATGCAATTAAATATACTTACTCAATATCATCTATGACAGCTTTTTTGAAGCCTGACACCTTGCCGTTGTAAAAGGTGAATGTCAATCCATTCAATGGAATAGACAATTTATCTATGGTGAAAGGATCTAAGACTGGAACATTGAGCTCAGGGATGCCTTCGACGAAATATGGGACTGCAAATTGAGTGGCCTTCACGAGGCATTCCCTGGATGTATCGTTGCAAGGATGGATATAGTCCGCTGTAAAGAAAATAGGAGTCAGTATTATTTTATTATTTTAATAATAAGGCAGGTTTACTCTGTAGGGAAAATCGTTATGCTCTTTGCTCTATAGGGCAAGAAGTCAAGAACTAACTCCGTTACAGAGGCTGCACATGCAAGGACAATAAGTGTGGCTATTTGACATAATGGAATTAAATGCAATCTATCGTTCGAGGAATCCATGAACCTATGTATAAAGGTCATGAACTCAACTCATCGGTTTTAAAGCATTTTCTGTTATACTTACACCACTTCATTTTCATCTCTTTACTTCAAAGAAATGAAATCTTTCATCTAACATACCTTTATAATTTGACTTGCAATAATAATACCTAGTAATTATTATACATTGTAACTTGTGTGCAATACGGTCAATTAAAATAATGCATGTGATACAAACGCTACACTATTTTAATTGATAGCCATAAGGTGCCAAGGGAATACGTTCCGTAATAAAATTGTTGCAATCTTTTGGAATTTTTTAAACCACTAGGTATGTATCTTTTTCGAAGGGACGGCCTTGACTTTGGCTTACGTGGGATTATGTACAGTTCCATATTAATGTAATGAATATAGCAATGCTTTAATAAGTTTTTATTAAATTCGCCATGTTAGGCAGTAACAGTTAAATCTTGGATAATAAATTATATTAGGCACTTATGATCGATAGGGCTGTTAAATATTTTTATTTTACTGTATTTTTTGTAGCCTTTTCGACTCTATGTATGTTATATAGTAATTATATACTAATGTAATTTATTGAACAATGTTACTTAAAACAACTAAAAACCAAATCTAAAGACATTATTTAGGAAGGTTTTCATGTGTTTTATTGGTTTGTAACATTCCTAAAATTGTATTTGCCTCGTAATTGCGGTTAGGTTACATTCATAACTAGTCTCTTGGCGCTTATAATTTCATTGTTCAGCTAGTTCAGCATAGTGTTATTAAATGTTCTTGGAAGCACCAAGAATTGAAATTTGATTATGTGTAGTTTATAATCAAACACACGAAGAGCCGAAAATTGGACCATTGGAGAGCCCGTATTATTATCTAGTAATGTACTGTGGTACGCAGATAATGACGATGGTGATGAAAACGTAAAACACGATGCATAGATGATAACATGGCGCAAGTATGATTTACATGAGCACTTTCTACACTTTGTTATTTGAAGTCTTTTTAATTAGCTTGCTATCTATTTACGCTACATTATCGATCTTTAGATCAAGTTGGTCTGCCATTAGAATAATTTGATTAAGCGTCTGGATGTTTTTTTATCCTTTCATTGCCCCGACCTCGCAATTTACACAAACCTTTTACATTTTATAAAATACTCGTCCTTGGTGATATGGAATATGCTCTATGTTGATGAAAACCGTATGAATCCGGTTATTCGTGAATGACTTTATTGCGAATAGACAGTCAAAATAATTATCGGGAAGGTATTTAACACTTTCACTGTCCGACCCCAGACACAATAGAAATTCCATTGTTATGAGCCACATGTGGCTCATGGGACTGGGAATGGGTTAAAATTAAAACGCTCAACGTCGATGATAACATTCAGACATAATTATTATTTGATATTGATATCGAATAAAATCCAATTATACCGCATCAACAAAGTCATAGTAGAATTTCTAACTTGGTACAAACCGGGCTCTATTTCACAAGGGTGCTGATACACTAAACTTGAGCATTCACCCGTTATGAGCATTCTTGCGAATGTTACAGTACTGAAATACAAACGCTTCAGTTGGAGCGAGAATTCTATCGAGCGTTCTGCCATCTTGTATTTTGATAAATCTAGCAAATGGGCAGCAAAGTTGCTTCAAACTTTTTACTGATTGGAGCATTCAGTAGAATTAACGTGAAAATATTCGTAGCGATGTTTGCTTCTGTTCGTTGTCTAGTTTGACAAAATTGAAAACGGCAACTGGTCGATGTTCTGTTACAAGTGAGAGCTCGAATGTATCAGCACCATTAAACTCATTCAAAATATTATTATACAAGTTCAAGTTATACAACCGACAACTTGTTCTTAACCATGTTCTTCATGGACAAAGTCAAGGTCTTCGTCAATCATTTGAGATGATTATATTATTTTATTAACTGTTAACGAAAATTACTGCCGGATATTTTGGATTAATAGATGATTCAATTACGTGTTTTTTATATTATAGTAGGCATACGAGCAGTATCAGATGGGTCCCCTAATAGTCAGCGAAGAAGTCATAAGTGCATTACCGATCTAAATGCAAAAGTAATAGGAGAAGGAAGAGGAGCTGAGACCTCCGGCACTCTCACTCAACTAAATTAAACGCAACAATATCGATACTCATACTTTTCGTCGATATTCTATAAGAGTGTAATAATTTTCGGATCGAGCCAGCCCATCCATGCTGACATCAGCAAGGCCCTACTAACTACAGATATATTTGCATTTAATAAACAGTATAATCGTTAGATGTAGCGATAGTTTATAAGGATAAAAGCAACTGGTTTTAGTGTTGAGTAGTAAATTGTATTTGAGAAATGTGCGTTTTGTCGCTTGGATTTGGTATGAACTGATATTTCTCATCTTTTATTTTAGTAGATAAAACTACTACACAATCAATCCACATCGGACATACAAACACTTGAATGAAAACATCAATTTAAATATTGCACATATTTCTTTTTTAATAGAACTCACGCAATTTTCCTAATTTTAGGAAAACTACTTTTTTTCATTTTGCGTGGTTAGCACCTGTCCGTATATTTGTAAGCCTCTTTTAATTTAATGCTATGAGTAATTATTTTCAACTTTTCTTTTCTGATATTAGTAAACTAGCCATGATAATAACCTTGGCTAAAAGCTATCTAGATTAATGTAATGCGACCTTATTCCAAATATAATTTAGGCAGCATATATAAAATTTTAATAAGGCTTTCGAGAATTACAAACTTTTACTATTTTAGACGAAATGTCTTGTTTTCAAAAAGAAAATAAATAAAATAACACAAACACTATACATGAGGTTCACATAACAACTGTTAGTTAAGAAATTAAGTAGGTGCTTTATTTCATCTTTCCAACAAAAGATGAGGTTTCTTAAGTAAGTCAGACTTCAGAATTTATTTCAAGACCTTTTCTCATGAAGATATGTATTAGATATAATTTTATAACGATGTTTATTTTATGGAGCTTTCAACGTTAGGTAGGTATTTTAAAGACTATTTGAAGTGAATAAATGTTTACGTCTGATCTGATTATTTTCACTACTGAGGACGATTTAACGAATGTGTATTTATGTTTTCATCGTGGATTAATGAGTAAATAAATGTAATATTTCACAGTCTTTACTTTGGGTCATTTTTGTTAGATATACTTGTTGAACTTGTAATTTAATCTGTTTCTTTACTTTTGATTTATTTTTTTTGTTTACGCTTCAAGTGTTACAGTTAAATTGTAAACAAAATAGTGTATTAATTTGCAGGGATATTATACGGCTTGTCTCGCTTTAAATTACGTTCTATTTTTCTAAATAAGAAAGACATTTTAATCCAACGCACATCTTATTTTTATTATGATATTTTTCTAATTACTGTTTCTTTTTTCTAAGAAATAAATGAATTATATGTTTTTTATTTTTTAACATTACATATTATTCCGAAGAAATAACTGATACTTACGTGCCAATTTCCCATATCCAGGTCTGCAGCAAAATATAGTGAAACAAATCAAAACACTGCTGAGAGCCACTCGCAAACTCATTTTTGAGGGTGTAATGTTTAGCAAGTAAGGTTCGTCTACAACTGATTGGTGCCGCTGTGTATAACTGCTATATATTGACTAAACGGAAAGATTATTATAGAGACCTTCAAATGCCGGCACTGTAAGCGGACGACCGGTCTCGAATCAAACAGAAAATTATCGCAACAACGCGAAAATGTGATTAATGCTTACAAATTATGTCATACAAAAACACCACGCATCTTCATTGTATGGTGTTTTTTCGATACGTATAAAAATGCGGTAGTGAAATTTAAATTTGATAATTGCTGGCAGAACTAGGTATTCTTTTGTTCTTCTTTTTATGGCATGATGGATTTGCTCCGTGTCTATTTTTCTTGCTGCTTTAATAATGTATTTAGTATGAACATAAGAGTAATCTCTTATCTCAGAAAGCAGATGTCAGAAATATGTTTTACTAGATGAGCCCGCGGTTACACCCGCGTTATTTAAGGCTACTGCTCCGCTCCCGTGGCTCATAGCGTGATGTTATAGCCTATAGCCTTCCTCGATAAATGGGCTATCTAACACTGAAATAATTTTTTAAATCGGTCCAGTAGTTCCTGAGATTAGCGCGTTCAACCAAACAAACCAACAAACAAACAAACTCTTGAGCTTTATATATTAGTATAAGATTTTAAAGCTATACTGTCCCATTGTTGGGAAAAGGTCTCCCTTTCACTTCTCTAAGTCCAAGTTTCTGAGAATGCATGTAGCCCCTCTCACCAACGCTATGGGTCTTGCTCTGGGTCAACCCCGACCACGATGTCAGAAATAGGTACTTACTAATAATAAAATAAAGTCCCCCACCATATCTGCCTGTCTGTTCGCAAAAAGTGCAAATCCGGTTGTACGGATTTTCATGCAGTTTTCACTAGTAGTGGACGGAGTAATTCACCAGGAAGGTTTCATGGCATATAACACGAACAGTGAAGCCACCGCCAAAATTGTATTACATAATATTTCTGAAATATATATTTATAATTTAAATCCATGCGATGACCATAACCATGTCCGGGAGAAATATTTGACTTTGCAGCAATCGTGAATATATTTCATTATTTTTACATATTTTATCTAGGATTTAGCCATCATGCAAATAATTATGTTCTATAATGGTTGCATTAAATACATTTTTTTAAAGGTACATTTATTCAGCCGAGAAACGTCTACAGCTGGGCATAAACCTCCCCCAAGGCTTTACAAAGACCGATCTTGACCGATTTATTCATAACCGCTTGCATCCAATTACCCTGTTAATAAATGTAAAAAATAATGACTATATACTTCAGTGACTATATTATCGGTTGTAGTATTCTGTTGGTACGACACTCATAGTGTAACATTGATTGGTCGCGAAACGATCCGTGCGATGACCCTCGCCACACCGAACGCAACATATTTGATTTGATTTATCATAGAAGATTTGGAAAACACTACGAGCGTATGCAACCAAACGTTCGGCGCGGTAAGTGACGCAGATTTATCTCGACATTTAGACCAATGTGAGTATATTCATTATAGCGGCGATAGCCTAGTGGAGAGACCGACGAACTGCTAAACAAAGACTTGACAATGACTTTTCCAAGTTATGTGCGTATTAAATTGTTAATTATTGCTTGCTAATCGGCGAAGGAAAACATCGCGAGAAAACCAGCATGTCCGAAAGTTCTCCATAATTTTTTAGAAACACACGTGAAGTCTGCCAACCTGCACTTGGCCAGCGTGGTGGACTATGGCCTTACCCTTCTCTTAGTGAGAAAAGGCCCGTGCCCTGCTGGGACAGTTTATATACAGGGCCGATGATGATGATGATGAGTAGGTATATTCAAAAGAACTAACATACCCATAACAACGTGATATTTATGACCACTGTGCTGTTCGAGGCACGGAGCAAGTGCTCATTTAATACAATTGGAAAGGCCAATCATTTTAAAAAGTCATTTGTGCGCGTCGTGGGTTTGAACGCGGTATATTCTGCGCAGTATTTTTTTTCTTGAGAAATTCAACTCCCGCACTAGGACTAAATCCTGCGTCGCGGGGGACTTTACAAACATACAACCAATGGACACAATGAACACCCAGACTCGAAATAACAATTTATGGATCACACATAGTGTTGTCTCGTGTGGGGTTCGAACCCACAACACTGGTGCAGTATCAAGCGGCGAGGCGACCGCTTAAACCACTACGCCAACCGTGCAGTCTGTTGGTTACTAGGCTATCGCTAGCTCAAATTAAAATATTTATGTTGCATATAATACAGTGCTTAGTTTTTAAAAAGACTGCATTGAAATTTCCTAGAATATTAGGGTTCAATGTTACTAATTATAATTTTGTAATATACCTAATTTAAATAAACATAAATAGGTACATATTAATATTCATGTGTGAAAATATATTTATCATATGTTAACAGATCTTAAGTGTGGTTCGTGAATAAGGTTAGGTAATGCTGAATTTTAATCAGAATGCAAATTACGTGAATCATGTCAAAGTGATATAGGTACATATTACTTTTACAGACTACATACAATACAGTCATATACCTAAATGGAAGTAAGATCTTTCTATTTATTTTCATCAATTATATACCGATACCATAGGGGTAGCGATAGCTTAGTGCAGATACCTACCAACGGACTGCCATGCAGAGTATATCGGGTTCGTATCCACGTCGCGCACCAATGACTTTTCGAAGTTATGTGCGTATTGAATTGTGAATTGTCGCTTGCCCCGTGCCTCGGAGAGCACGATAAGTCGTCGGCTGTTAAGAAGATCTTTGACGTCAGTTCATATTATTAAACTGACACTAGTCTAAAACATGGAATATAGCTACCTCTGTGGGTTGCGGATGTCAGACAGGCAGTCGCTCAGTGGAAAAGCTAATATTCAGTCAAATTCGGTTAGACTAGAAAGCGGAGCCTAGGTTCTAACTATCCTAATATATATATTTCTTGTGTGCGTGTGTATGTCACTGAACTCCTCCTATACAACTGGACCGATCTTGATGAAATTTTTTGTGTGTGTTCAAGGGGACTTGAGAATGGTTTAGATTCACAATTTAGTCCACTGGAAAATGTTTATTTACTTAATTTTTAATTTGTAAGTAGTTGTGGATTTTGGGATGTTTCACATTGAAACCGACGGACTGCGCGATTTCGTCAAGGAGTACATCGAAACCTTACCTAAATAATAAAACATAAAAAATAAAGATTTCGAGTCGCCAACATATATCCGCAAAATTCGGATTGTCGAGTATTTTGTTAAATTCTAATGGTTTTGACAGACAAATCACAGTCGCCATATTGGCCACTCTAGCGAAACGTCACAGATACAGTATAACATTTTGAGTACAGTCTTACTACTAAGTAGTTTGTATGTGTAAATAATGTTTGCAGTTATATTTCTTAAATAGTTAAAATGACAATTATAGAAGTACATACATACATAACGTCACGCCTTTTATCCCCGAAGGGGTAGGCAGAGGTGTATTTCTACACCCACTTTTCGCCAGATATACTTTAGTCCCACGTAATAAGGGGCGAGCCTATTGCCGTACCGGGCACATTTCCAGACTCCGTGCGGCTACTGAGAATTTCGTGACAGAAAAACCCAATAACACTGCCCGACCCAGGAATCGAACCCGGGACCTCCCGATCCCACGCGCACATTTATGCCGCGAGACCAACGAGGCAGTCGTATAGGGTTTGATGTCGAGTTTTCCGTCTCTACGCAATGATGGTATTTGCATCGTGTTATCCCTTAGTCGCCTCTTACGACACCCACGGGAAGATAGGGGGTGGTGACACTTGTATTCTATGCCGTCAACCACGCGACATTATAGAAGTATCCGCCCAATAAAGGATATTTGTATCAAATATTTAAACAATATATTAAAAAAGATTCTAATTTAATTTCAGTCCTTTCCGACAGTTGGCGCTGCGATCGACTGGAGTAAATATTTTGTTATTATTGTATTATTTTCAAGCACGTGCAGCAGAATAAAATATGAATTGAAGAGGTTCTGAGTGTTAAATGAGTTTTGAAGTGTGCATAAAAAACTATACATTTTGCGAATTTAGTGTGGAATCAAAGTGAGTATATTTCTTATATTTGTTTTTATTAAATTTACACGTGTGTTGTTTAAATAACAATCCTAACCTTCAAAATGCGTGTGTATGTCACTGAACTCCTCCTAAACGACAAGACGAATTTTGATGAAATTTTTTGTGTTTGTTTAATAGCACTTGAGAATGGTTTAGATTCACAGAAAAATTGCGAATATAAAAAAAATGGTGGTACGAAGTTCGCCGGGTCAGCTAGTATCTAATATATAAAATTCTCGTGTCACAGTTTTCGTTCCCATACTCCTCCGAAACGGCTTGACCGATTTTGATGAAATTTTTTGTGCTTATCCGGTATCTATGAGAATCGGCCAACATCTATTTTTCAAAAAAAAAAATATTTGCAAAACAACGTTTGCCGGGTCAGCTAGTAGTATATATATTATAAAGATATACCGATACCATCATCATCATGTTTAGCTCGCTGTAGTAATTAATAGGCCTCTCGATGTTCAGTTCTTTGTGTCTAGGCAAAAGCACTAGGTGGATTTGTAAATATAGTATGTACTGTAGTACCTACTATGTTTACAAATAGTTTTGTATCATTTATTTAATGACGGCTGGTGCAATGGCTAAAATTTATTACTCTGTTACTTTGCCGTGAGCTGTAAATATATTTAGACTCCAAACTGGAAACGAGAATTGCTTTTCAAACATTTTTGTCGTCAAAAAAGCTAATAATGCCATGATAACATTTTAATCTGCTTCAGCAATCATTTCGCGAACACCTCTTGTGTAACCTTGTCGGAACAAAGTGAAAGTATTTCACCTTTATTATTCAAATATTTTGATTGAAACCGTTACAAAAAAATAATATAAGTATATACAAAATAGCGGAACTAAAAGTATTTATTGCTTAAGCAAATATTCTCAAACGATACAACCAAAGCTTAATCGGAGATAAAGAATTTTGGAGGCGAAATTTTGAGCACATAGAGCCAAGTACTTTTTTGGAGACATAAATATTTAAATTAATTTATCAGTCACGCTTAGTGTTGCCCTGTGCGAGGATCAAAAAGGATCAAACTACGGACCATCTGTATCCGCTAGTGTTTTTTTACGAATTTCACCCTAGCTAGCATAATTTTATGGATTTGCCACAAAATTATGTATGTAACTTTCTTCTCTTACCTAATACTATAATCTATTACAACGTTAAGATAACATGAGTATACAGGGTGATTTGTAATTGCTCTTATTTCCTTCGGTGATTCTAGGGCCATAATGGAGTATTTTACCCCCTACATATGAGGGTCCAAATGCTCCATTTTGGAATAAAACGTTCTTCCAGAATGGTGCATCTTGGACCCCCATACACCTCCCGATGGGAATACGAGCAATTACAAATCTCTCTGTATAGAAATCATAAGTATTCAACTAAGAAATCAGTGTCTCATGGTGAAGGTTGCTATATCGTGATAAAATAACCACCTTAACCCAGTCGATTGCCATTAAACCCACCTTGCCACGATATTCTCTAATATCTTATTGCATCCATTCTATAGGAGGGGTGGGATTGGACTCACTAAATTTACCTTTTCCGAAAAGGCACCCACATCAAACAAAAAGGTTGCCGTAAAGGCAGCAAGAGGACAACACGGTGTCAATGATTAGGGCGTGGAACGATGTAGTACCGAATTTACTATCATGGGTCTCGTGAAAACAGAGATCTAAAGCTTTCTTCCTAGTATCAACACCCTTGAATATATCCAACATCTCCACCTCTGAGTTGATAGTTCTTGCGTCTCCCTCTTGGTAGCCAACCAAGGCAAGTCAGAGCTAAAAATCCACTCCAACCGGACACCGGTTGTTTGAAAAATTTGTGACCGCAGCGTTGCCTTTCAGGTCGCCACAAGGGTTTTCTGGGGTCGGTAGTAGTATTCATCCAATAAATTATTTTTTATTAATAAAATTCACAAGACGAAGGTAATTTTTTCCGAGATTGAATTATGACGACATAACTACGTCATATGAGTTACTTTAGGCAATAATAAAGTGTGATCATAAGGATTCTCATCGACTGTATAATATAACCAAAATACTGGTCAATTAACCTAGTTTTCAAAGGCAAAATCGGCGGCAAGGGTTTGCCGTGGACCATTTCCAAACACTATCTAGTGCTATCGAAATCGCTAGAAGGTCGCTATTTCCTAAATGATTTTGTCATGGTAGAATTACAATTATTGAATTTATTAAGCTGTTTATGTTCTTTATCGAAATAATTCATACTAATCGGAAGCAGTGTTGTGAATATATTATAGTTTATTTACAATTAGAAAGAACATTTTCGCAATATCCATAATATTTACATAAACTCTCGTTAGGTGTCTAGACTCATCAACACGTGATGTATGAAAATAACTACTTTTAAACTACCACGACTTGTACAGATACTAATAATTATGTAACGGGTCTGAATCGTGTTACTTAACGAAAAGAAAGATGAAATACCTTTCTATTTTCCCCGACGTTTCGGCATGGGTCACACCAGCCGTGGTCACGGGATGACTGAAACGTCGGGGAAAATAGAAAGGTATTTCATCTTTCTTTTCGTTAAGTAACACGATTCAGACCCGTTACATAATCATTAGTACGTGATGTATGCCTGTAAGTACTGTTACTAATATGACTGTCAAGAGTGTCTACCTGTGAGACACTATTCTGCTCTATATAGTACGTATAGCGGCGATAGCCCAGTGGTGTTCGTAACGGACTGCCGAAACGATGGTCTTGGGTTCGATCCCCAGTTACCCCGGGCACACACCTCTGACTTTTCGAAGTTTTGTGTGTATTCAAATGTTAATTATCGCTCGCTTAATAATGTGCCCGCTAGATGGCAATAGGCCCGCCCTCTATTAAATTGGGACCGAAACATAACTGGCGAAGTGTGGGTGTGTAGTACACCTCTGCCTACCCTTATGGGATAAAAGGCGTGAAGTTATAGTATGTTATATAGTACGTACCCAGCAACGTTTTCTCATCATAGATATATCTGCTTTTTTTGTCTTCACGGTGGAAACTCAAATCACGGACTCATTTCGCCTCGTGGAGCAAGCAGACGGGATTTCTGAAATCAGTAAGGTCCTACTACGTTTTGAAACCAACTACTCTAGACGCGTAATGAAGTATCGTTCAATCCTATGATGTAGTTCACTAATCTCCATAGTACATACATACATACATATTCTCACGCCTATATCCCCGAAGAGGTACGCAGAGGTGTATTGCTACACCCACTTTTCGCCAGATTTATTTTAGTCCCACGTAATAGGTGGCGAGCCTTTTGCCGTACCGTGCACATTACCAGACTCCGTGCTGCTACTGAGAATTTCCTAACGGAAAAACCCAATAACACTTTGCCCAACCCGGTGATCGAACCCGAGACCTCCCAATCCCACGCGCACATTTATGCCGCGAGACCAACGAGGCAGTCTATAGTTTTTTATTTAAATTCATTCTAAATAACACAAACATTCATATTAAGCCTAAATAAATATTTCAATAACATTAAGGCGCTACTAGGCTAATTTAAGATTTAAAACAGGAATGTCTACAATAAACAATATAAAAAAAATAGGAAATATCGCAGCTGCACCCGCACATTTTTTTCTAAATTAACAGTTTCTGTCCGATCCCGTGGGAATTACGAGAGATCCCTTTTTAATGCACCCCTACCGCATACCGCTACCGCTGTGGATCGTATTTTATTCTTTTTATTTATAGTCTCACGCCTGTAGCCCGAAGGGGTAGGCAGAGGTGAAACGTTACACCCACATTTCGCCATGAATTTTTAGGTCCCACGTAGGTAATAGGGGGCGAGCCTATGGCCGTAACCGGAGACATCAAATCCTCCGGCTATCTTGAAGATCTTTGACAAGCGTTACGGCGGGTCAGTACCCTCAAATAAAGTGATACTGGTCTAAAGCATGGAATATCGCTATCCCTTTGGATTACGGGGATCAGACGGCAGTCGCTCTGTGGAAAAGTTGATATTCAGTAATATCTGGTTAGACCAGTAAGCTGAACCTTTTTTTTTTGGGTGCCGGGTTGGAAAATCCTCAAGGAGTCCCTCCGCCCTTAGGGAAGGGCGAAAAGGACTGTCAGACCCTTACTGACTAAAAACCCACCCGTGTTCCTCATGTCCTTGTGTGTCAGAGGGTCGGGTATGTCAGGCGGGCCCCGAACAAAACCCCACGGCGGCGGATGAAGGTGTTTGGCTCCGCCGCCAAAACACCACGCGGCCGCAGAGGATAGGGAGGACAGCAACCTGGTAACACCGCATCTCCTCTTCCTCTGCGGCCCCACCGCAACGCAACAATGGTACGCCCCCATTTGGTCGCGGGAGATAGGGCACGCGGCAACGCAACACCGACACGCCTTTCCTCCCGCGACCGTGCCCGACTGCGAGGGACAAACAGAACTGTCCCCTGGACCCGCACCTTTGGACACGTCCTGCGCAGGCCCCTCCAAGCCCACGCGGAGCGTCTATTCCCGGGATCTCTCTTAGCTTCACCGCGGGTGTCCAAGCCACGGTTACTGAGCTCCCCCACCACGACAAGGTGGAGATCCCAAGGGGGGGGAGTAAGCGGACCCGAAACGCTAGGGCGATGCTGATGATGACTTACTAATATCATAAAGTTGAACATTTGGTTTATTAATCTCAGGATTTATTGATTAGATTTTCTTAATCTTTTTTGTTTGGGCCTATTTATCCAGGAAGACCTCCGCCCTGAGTGCAGTTATAATAATAACTGCACGGTATGAGCCTCGGGCAACACTGTTGATATTGATCTTATGTTGGCAAATCTAATAGCGGGTCTCCCTCTACCATTAAAAGTAGAGTTTTGAGCCTAATGGAAGCACCATGTTCGGTTCTCGTAAAAAGTATAGCGGTGTCATGCAATGCTAGCCACGAAAGAGGATTATTTTTACATTTTATTTACCTAATAAAGGACTTTGTATACATTTTTGACTTTGTCCAACATAACATAACTTCACGCCTTTTATCCCCAAAGAGGTAGGCAGAGGTGTATTACACACCCACACTTCGCCAGTTATGTTTCGGTCCCAATAGGGGGCGAGCCTATTGCCATCTACCGGGCACATCATTAAGCGAGTGATAATTAATTAATTATGCACACATAACTTGGAAAAGTCAGAGGTGTGTGCCCGTTGTACCTGAGGATCGAACCCGAGACCATCGTCTCGGCAGTCCGTTACGTACACCACTAGGCTATCGCCGCTTTTCAAAAATATTACTCAAATACACATAATACAAATAATTTGTTTATTTTTCTGAATTAGGTATGTGTATCTGAAGTAGGTATTTATTTAAAAGTGTATGAATATCGATATGGTAAATAATTTCGCTTCTTACATATAAAAATGATAATTTTGCGTATTTGGTAATTGGCTTCATGATGTTAATATTTTTGCATAAATTTATCTAGTTAACTGTGGAACTTGCGATGGCTTTCTTAATACATTTTTAAATTAACACATTAAAATTCTAACACTAAGAATAAAGAGTAGAAAGTGTCACCACCCCATTTCATTCCATGGGTGTCGTGAGAAGCGACCAAGGAAAATACACGAACATTATCTTTGCGAAGAGACGGAGAACTCAACATCGAACCCTATACCAACCAGCTAACGTGGTATAGTGAGCCAAATGATCCTATTCACTCATAGAGTTACACTATGAACTGACAATTTTTCTCATTGTAATTTTTTCTGAAAAAAAAGGATTGTCTTGCTCCACGCCTTTTTGGTATTTTCTCGCGTGTTTTGTGGTATTGAAGTAAATTTGTCTTGTAAATTCTTGTATCTGCCGAACATTACCGGCAAGAATTGTAATAAATTTGCGACATATTGAACTTTTGTAAAATTGTGTGTCGTCGAGCACGTGCATCGTGATTTGAAGACCCTGACTCTTGGACTCTGGTAGCTATAAGATACTTCATTCATATATTTTGGCCAATATATTTGTATGATTTGTCTAATTTAGCTTAAGCCTGACATCAGTGAAGATTCAGGTAAGTAATTAGTTTAATTTCACCGCTGTGAAAACACAGTACCTTTTGCCTTGGCTAGACCAGACTGGATGAATTAATCACGCTTCCACTACCGTTTGCAAACATTTCCCAGTCCTTCTAGCCAAACTCTGAACACTTTGTGTAATCCATAAATTGTTATTACGGGTCTGGCTGTCATTGTGTCCGTTGGTTGTATGTTTGTAAAGTCCCCCGCGACACAGGATTTATTCCTAGTGCGGGAGTCTATAAAAAAAAATCTTACATTGAATTTTACTACCTCTATAAGTAAACGTCTACTGTTTTTACACATTTATCTTATTATCTATTAGCACGGTTATGAAATTTGTTCACGGTCAACCATCAACTACAACTAAAATTAAATAAAAACACAGTCAATTTGCATATATGAGCGATTAAGAGCAATTCATAGACACCGCATAGTTACTTAAATCCTTGGTATCTATATATATGTTTGAGATTTACACGTATTCCGTTTTTTCGATGTTTCTAGAAACATGAATGTTTTCAATGCTATATTATGTCTAAACATAATATAGCATTAAAAACATTCATAAAATGTAATGATGAATCAAATAATTTAAGATGGTGTATCAACTAAAATATCATTAAATTTTTCACAATAATTGTAATTGACTGCCTCGTTGGTCTCGCGGCATAAATGTGCGCGTGGGATTGAGTGGTCTCGAGCTCGATTCCCGGGTCGGGCAAAGTGTTATTGGGTTTTTCCGTAAGGAAATTCTCAGTAGCAGCACGGAGTCTGGTAATGTACCGATACGGCAATAGGCTCGCCCCCTATTACGTGGGACCTACAAATTCATGGCAAAATGTGGGTGTTATATTACACCTCTACCTACTCCTTCGGGGATAAAGGCGTGAGTCTATAAATAAAAAAATAATTAATTGTGTTTCTCAATCAGTATCAAGCAATCTTTCACAGTGCTCGACATAGGACTTTCCTAATTGGCGTTATAATATAATAATAATAAAACGTTTATTTCAGGCAAGCTCATATTATAATCTAAGTAACAATAATCTTACGTACTACGGTTAGCAACATTATGAATTTATAAATTAGCATAGCAAAAAATCCCCCTGTGGGATCTCCACCTTGTCGTGGTGCGGGGGCTCAGTAACCGTGACTTGGACACACGCGGTGAAGCTAAGAAGAATCCCGGGAGTGGACGCTCCACGTGGGCTTGGGTGAAGCCTGCGTTGGATGCGTCCATAGGTGTGGGCGCGGGTGACAGTACTGTTTGTCCCTCGCAGTCGGGCGCGGTGGCGGAAGGAGAGGCGTATCGGTGTTGCGTTGCCTCGCGCCCTATCTCCCGCGACCAAATGGGGGCGCACCATTTGATGCGTTCCGGTGGGACCACAGAGGAAGAGGAGATGCGGTGTTGTCAGGTTGCCGTTCTCCCTATCCTCTGCGGCCGTTTTAGTGCCTGCGGAAGGTGAGCTCTGGGGCTGCTCCCCGTCCGCCAAAAGGCAAGGAGGTGGCGTAGTGTCCCCGCCACCACCCAAGTAGCATAACTAGGCGGGGCCTATACTACCATACTATACCAAGAATCTAATGCAGGATTTGACCTAATATCCCGGTCACGGCACCGGGGTGTACTAATCTTGGCGTTCATTCCGCTTTAAGCCTTCAACGGAGTCTGGACCATCTTGTCTCGATAGACCGAGGCGTCGGATCTTCAACTCACTTCAGGGGCGCCCGGCACCATCTGCATAGCGACAACAAAAGCCCAGCCATGGAGGTGAACGAACTGACCATATTTTTTATGATCATTTATAAATATATATTATAATATTTTTTTTAAGTGACACAACGTCACTTTTAAAATTTTAGTTCGTAAGATATTTAAGTTCATAAAATTTATATCTACAAGATCAGCAAGTGCATTGGTTTTTTATTAATTCTGTTTGCACGGTTGAGATATCACCTCCACATTTAATTAATTTATATTGATACTATAAGGATTAGAGGTTATTAAATCATTTGAAAGTCAGTTCCTTTTTGAGTTGATTAATTATGATATCGGTAAAAAATAAGTAGTAGGACAGGTTAAAGTTGCCTATAATTACTATTATGTGGATTAACTTGGCTATATGATCACAAGCATGTTGTGGTATTACAGCCTTAGACAAAAATTTGTGTAAAGCAAAAATATTAATAGGCAGGCGGCATTAGACTAGTAGTGTTCAATAGGCTTTACACTTTTAACACAGTGTTTCGAATTCAAAACCACGAAATATCTAAGATATCGTAAATAGAGCTATATCTTAAAATTAATTTCCATGCACTGCTGCTTTAAGAGCAATATACCCCGTAGGAACTTCGTTAACTTTCGAAAAGGATTTATACCTATTATAATTACTGAATAAAAAATAATGTTACGGCATTCAATCTTTCATTTTCTAGCAAGTCGTCGGCTATTAAAGTCATTGTCATCTTATTGCTGTTTGCTCTATTACTTTTTATCATAATAAGTTCGATTATACTCAGCTTAAATTAAGGGTTTTCATAACACTGTAATATTGCAGTAACAAGTTTTTTTTCAAGTTATAATCGTTTTAATTCATCACTGCTAGCATTGCAATTGTTCTAAAGGATGGTAACTGCCTATACTACTATAAATATATAATATCCGTATACACTGCAATAAACATTCATTACGGATGTTTTACAATCGTAGTATAACGCCAAGATACAGCTTAATTTGTAAGCTAGGTTAACGATTCGATGCATCACAAAAAATGATATAAAATCTGTAGTATTCAATGAAAATGAATGGCATAAAATTATACATTTTTTGCACGATTATATCAGCCAAATTCTATTCTTCAATGCAATACTTCATAAACTTGCATGCAAATAAATCACGCTGGCGATCTTAAGATAGATAATGTCAAGGCCAATTGCTTTTGATAACCTATTATTAATTATTTTTTTTTCAAATTCAATTTATTTATCAAAAAACACAGATACATTTAAATATTATTTTATACATAATCAAACTTAAGGCTAAGCGGTTTATTAATAAATTAGAAAGAACACTACTCCTGTACTAGTTAGAAAACTGTATCACAGTGAGTGAGTTCTCCCTTTACAAATTATTGTTTTGTATTTTAACAATACCACAAAATAATTATAATATTCATAAACAAAAATAAAAAGGTAAAACATTAAAATGAGTTTCCATTTAATAGGTACATGTATATAACATTGACGCATTTATTATTAAAATTGCGTGTTGTGCATTTTGTAGAAAACTTACGGCCGGTTTCTGAATTGATAATTTCGCGTTGAAAACAATTTAAACACAAATTATCTCATACTTAATCAGTTTTCCGTTTCACAAAAAATTGTTGACCACATTTTGAGTATTTGTGCTTGTAAAGTCTAAAATTTGACATAACATATGATCAAACTCCATCTCAACATGTCTCAACTCGATATTCGCGTTTCTGAAAACATTTGACATTTGTCAAACTTCACTTAGCACGGATAAATTGAAAAATATTTAATTATACTACTTTGGCCTTTTAACCCGTGATCACAAGTAATATGACAGCCAGTATGTCAAACTGTCCCTAGGATGATGTACTGTCCACACTACGGTTGCCAAGCAGCGGTTATGTCATACTGACGTCTACACAACAAGAAGGTCGTCAAACAGAATTTATAGAAAAAAGGTTCAAAGACTATTCAATATTTGGAACAAATGGATTACAACATTATTATGAACAAATAGAAGGGATAGAAAATATAAATGAGAGATTTCCGTGTTAAGTCAATCCAAATAATTTCGCTGTAGCCTTCATGGAGGTATAATTCTATATACCTCCATGGCGGCCACCATGGAGGTATATAGAATTAAGTTAATTATATTTAAGTATAGAATTATACCTCAAATATACCTGGCCACAAATATTTTGTATTAAAAATAAAACAAACTGACTTTGACATAATATACACGTTCCGTTTTCACTATACCGAATTGATCTAATTCAACAAATTTAATAATCGTTGAAATAATTTTAAATACAACTTTATTTCGACTTTTTACTTGTTTCTGCATAAAAATAATTAACTAACAAGTGTGCTTCTTTATAATATGTTTATTAATACGAATTTATGGTTAGTACCGGTTTTTTTACTTGTATCGGAACGTACTAGTGTTGTTCGGTTTGAGTTATTCATGATTTGAAGAATACTCAGTAGAAAGTGCTTTGTAAAAATCTCACTCTGACTTGTGAAACAGAAAAAACTTAAGTTGACTTCAACTAGTTCAGAAATTTTCAACTGATGAAAGCTGAAATTCTCAATTCAGAAACCGGCCGTTAGTGTAATATAAAAAACTACGAGTCAGCTGAATCGTGAACAGTGTCAGTGTGTTAGTAATGGTTGTGTTTAGCATTTATTTATAATAATTACATAATTTGCGTGTGCGTTTTATCCAAACTAGATGAATTTACAATATGATGTTAGTAGGTCACTATTCTAATGAGGTTCTGTTATGTACTAACATTGAACGATATATGACAACCAAATTACATGAAAAATTTGTTAAAGCGCGTATAGTATGTAGCTTAGGTATCTCCATAATCGACGGTGTTTATATACCTCCTCTCTGCCATAATTTTCGCCGGACAGTCAATAGAGCCTGTGTTGTGTTTACTTGGCTTTTTGTACTGCAAGCAGGTAGCGCACGTTGCTTCGTCGGCCTTTTTCGTGCATTCCTTTATAGAATGTCCACGATTGTCACAATGTCCACAGGTGTATGTTGTCTCCCGGCAAGTCTTAGATGTTGGCCATATTGCTGACACTTGAAACACCTAGTCACTAAGGTAAAGTCTTTAACAGGGCACGAAGACCAGTTTATAAAAACTCGATCTTTTTTGATGAGGGCTTTACTTAACACTGCAGAGACTTCTATGATAAAGTTGCGGGTCTCACCGTCCTTCTTGCCTGACTTATGGCTTAATTTGATGCTATTAAGGAAAGTTTCAAGGTCGCAAACCGGCATCACTTCGGCAACATTTTGGTGGTATAAGCAGGAAAAAACTTCCCTTTCTTGCATACAAGTGGGCACACCTATTATCACCACCATCGGTCGTCGCTTATGAAGCTCATCTACCTTAAGACCTGAGCTCGTGAGTTGCACTGATTTCTTGAGTTTCTCAATGTTATCTCTAGAATCAGTACTAATTATGACACCGCCATTTTTTATTTTGTGTAGGCCCCGTACGTGCAGTTTCATCTGCTCAGGGCTAATAATCTTTTGGACAAGGGATTTTGTGTCCTAACTCGACTTCAATTTATCACCGGGATAAATGGCTACTGAGTTCATTTTCTTTGGCTGTATAAAATGATTTGGTCCTTTTTTTACCATGTCCGCAATGAAGTGGTCTCGGGAGGTTTTGATGTTTCTTCAATGGTCCGTGTGAGGTCTCGTAGCCGCTGTGATAGGTCTAATTGATCTTGAAGTGATTTTACAAATGTTTGGGCTTGGACGAGTCTAATCTTCAGGGCCTGGTACCGTACTGCCATATGCGATGTGGCAGTACCCACGGCCACAGTACGGCACAAATTGTTGATGCGCAACTTCTGCTCCTAGTTAATTTTGCCCTCAGCTACGATAGCGCATACCCCATTGAGACTTGCTTAAATTATGGTCATCCACGAGTGAATCTCCGGTGCTTCCATCACTTCGCAATTAAAAGTTACCTGGAAATAATTTTATTTTTATTCTTAATTCAGACGAAAATATTATTCTAATAAGAATGTTAAGGACCTTACTTGACGTTTGGTCCAGCAAAGTCATCAGAAAAATTGACAATGTGTGTAGGTTGTTTATACAAGCCAGTAGACAGCTTGTAGGTAGATTTTGTTTTGTCTTGATATCAAAGGAACTCCCAATATGAGTTTGTCTGAAAATTTTATCGATTATTAGAATAGAATACTCTACAAAAGTATTATTAAATTCAATACATTGTTTTTGCTTCTTATTGAGTCCAAGCAGCCCAGGGCAAATCACGTATACGAAAAGTTTATCTCAAGACACTTGAATGTGACAGGGACACCACAATCACACTGACTCTGGGTTGAATCACGTATGCTTCATTACGCTTAGTTGGATATAAATCAGCCAATCTGATTTATAAGACGATTTACAGTTTTCTACTTGCCACTGCAGATGACTCACCGGCAGATTCACCCAGACTTCTAAGTAGGTTGATCAAACAGTGAGTGCCTCGTGTCAGAAGCCTTTTCTTAGTGGTTTAGTAGGCTCTACCCAACAAACAAAAACGTCATATAAGTCTTGACTTATACGACATGAAGTTGGGTACCAGTCTTATAATGATAGTTAGATGACTACTAGGCCTTTAGACGTCTTAAATTAATTTATTAGTCGTGCGACGAATATGTCATGATAAGCTGGTCTTAGCAACGTTGGTCAGACTAAATTAAACGACGTTATATTATAGTCTTAGTTAAAACGTTTGTACGACAACACAATAGTCATACTAACGTTATAGTCCATTAAACGTTTTGAACTGACCAAATTATGTCTTTGAAAAACCTTTATATGACATTTATATAATGTAGCAGTTATATAGACGTTTACACAGTGACGTTTATATAACGATCACTTTCCTGTATTACAGCGGTCAATTGGAGACTCTTAAATGACTTGGTTGTTTATTTAATACTCAAATATAACCTGTATATTACATGATCTCCGTTTAATGTCATGCCCTGACTTTAATCAAACTTGTATGTAGTCGCATTTAAGTCAGGTTTTGACTTTAAAACGCCTAGGCCGCCATATTTACGGAACGTTTGATTAAATTTAATACGAAAAATGGAAGCAAAAAATTCTGGGAGAAGACTTAAACGTAGTGGAACTTTCAAGAGGAAAGTAAATCGAGATTTCCTTTTGTTAAAAAGTACAACGCCAACAACCGTGGCATTAATAACAAATGTTGAAGAAGAAAAGTGTACAACACATGAACAACACAAGGGTTCAGTATCAATATTTATTTTATTTCTATAAAAATATTGTGTGTGATTTTTTCCGATACCTATTGAATTTGTTATTTATCAGTAAATGTTGTAGTGATTGATTCGTTTTTAATCAGTAAATTTTATATATATTAATCTATACAGGTTGTAAGAAAATTTGGCAGCAAAACTTATTAAAAAAATGTTTTTTAGTGTTCCGTACCTCAAAAGAAAAAACGGAACCCTTATAGGATCACTTCATTGTCCGTCTTGTTGTCCGTTTGTCTGTCTGATCAAAATATTATGTCGCATAAAGCAACATATTTTGATGCTTGTAAGTAAATCAAAACCTATAGGGTACTTCGGGTAGACCTAGAATCATGAAATTTTGTAAGAAGCAAGGTTTTACAGCACAATTTATGGAAAAGGTCCGAAAATTTTTAATTTATAACTTTATCACAAAAAAAAATTAAGTATGTCGTCTGTCAAGGCCCTTTTTCTCAGGAAAGCATGGAGGTATCAAGTTGAAATTAATATCAAATACGTAAGTCTATAGTCCTTTAGATTTCTTAAAAAAGTCAAGCTTATAAGTCAACAAACTTAGAAAAATGATTGGTATCGCTTCGCTATACTAGACACCGCGCTGCCTAAGAAAAATAGGTCCATAAATGAGGCAACTCATTTTGACAGTGTGTGTCGAACAAAAGCAAAAAGACGCATGCGTGAAGAACTGTGTTGTCAGCTTCTCAACAGTTATCCTAGTAAATGAGAAAATATTTTGTCCTGTGGTCTAGTGGATAAGTTATTGGTCTCTAAAATAGTTTAGAAAATTCATAAAAAATTACAATTCATTAAAAGCATAAATATAATATTTGTGTATAGGTTAGGCGTCCTGCGTAAGTTTCATTATGAGAAAAATGGTGGGTATATTATCCAATGATTAGGTCTCATTTTATTATGATGGTTTGTTTTATATACTTATACTATTTTGAAAATTATTATTAAAAATAACCATAGAGAAAATAAGGTGTTTTCAAAACAGTGCTTTCTATTTCCATACTACTAGTCCATATAAATTTAGTTACGCATTATTAATGTAACATGAATAGTCGTGAAAACTACTTTGAATAAAGCAATAATCTTACACACTTAATTACACATATAATTATATAAATCGTGTTTCTTGGGAAAGGTGTTCAGTTTCTAACAACTAACATTTTTCACCTTATTATGGTAGCCTATATAAGGTATAAACATAAAATAATATAGTAAAGGTAAAATATATAATAAATAGGTTAGATAAAAGAAATAGTAAAATATAACGAAATACAATAACTATCATATAGATCACATAATAAAAATCTCTGAAAAATAAAATCTCTCTCTCAACTGTGGGGAAGTTGATTCTTGTACTAGCAGCAACACTGAATGGCGTTTTCGGTTTTTTGTAATTTTATGTCGAAATTTCAAAATTATTCTTATTTTACAGATAGTATATGATACCAGAAACCTTATTATTTTTTGCTGAGTTATTTTTACTCAGGATAAAAGCGCAACTTGGCATTGTACAGCGAATTATTTTCGTAATTATAATAATAATAATAATATAGCCTCATTTATTCCCATAATGAATTACATAATTATAGTACTTAATTAAATTATTGTATGCATGCATGATATAATTATTTTCGTAATTAATTTGGTGAATATATGCACCTGACACACGGCTGTCAGTGTGACAGGTTCAACCATGCCAGTTGGCATGGTTTTTCTGCCTCATTTTACAAGTATGAGGGCTCCGTCTAGTAGAGCAGAGCGAGACCAATCATTAGTCTATGTCAACAAATAAAAAATACGGCCATTTATGCAACATATTTTGATACTCGCAAGTAAATAAGAACCTAAGGCTACTTCCCGTTGACCTAAAATCATGAAATTTGGTAAAAAGTAAAGACTCACAGCACAAGTAAAGGAAAAAGACTGAAAATTGATTATTTGTAGTTTTGTCACATAAAAAAGTGTATTTAATTTTCGTTTTCTGGCAAAATGTGGGTGTACTATAGGTATACCTCTGCCCAACCCTTCGGGAAAACAAGGCGTCATGTTATGTTTATGAATAGTTTTTTGGGAATACAAACTTAAATATGCAGTTGGAGAATTTTCCGTGACGTATATCAAAGTATGGGAGAACATGTTTATCAACTCAATGATAAGACCACCAAAAATCTTTAAAATGCAATAAATCTCCAATTTTGTTTTATTTGATATAATGAAATGGCCGCAGTGTATGAAAGAAATGATACTGTGGCAACCATAGCACTTTTCCGATACTATAAAATGAGTGCTTTCCCATGGCCAAATCAATCTATTAAGAAGTCTACAATCTGCTCTCGTTAGAAATTTATCTATATCCAAGTATTGAATGATCATATTTTCCGATAAAATTTCCTTGAATGTTTTGAAATCTGCACTGCGTTTTTACTGTGACCAATATGAAAAGGGTTTTAAATTTATGAGGAACCCTAATAGCTAGCGCCTAGCTGTCATGGCATATTGCATGGTCTTGAAATAACCTTAGTACGACTTTATGTCTTTACAACGTCGTAAAGAGGTAAGTTTGTGACAAAAGCAACATGTCCTCTATTTTAGAAATAAATTTATCTTTACTAATAAAAATATAATGATTTAAACACAAAATTGCGAGCGGGCATGAAAATCTGAACCAAATACACATAGGTATATTATCATAAAACTTTAATACCCAGTCGAACTAAACGGCATGAGAGACAGATACAGCGAGATAAATAAATATAAGTTAAATAACACTCATCTTTAATTTCCTTGTAATTACTTATTTTGTTCTCAAATCTCGAAACAAAACCACAAACACGTATGTCACTAACAAGAAAAATGAATAAGTCTTACAGGTGTTGTTCCTTGACTCAAATAAAATGTTTTAGTCATTCAAAAACACCTGTATGACGACAATACAACACGCGAGTCGTTGTAAAGTTATGATGCGACGTCTGCGCGACGAAAGTGGTAATTCCATTACGTTCATACGACTTTTGAATGACGTTAAGGAAGTCAGCTTGTGACTTTTGTATGTCCATTATACGACAATGTTGGTCGTATAACTGGGGCCATTTTCGCGTTTAGTACACGTTATTATAACGTTAGTGCAACTTAGGTATTACGATCAAAGATATTAAGATAACGTTTACTAAACTTTTGAACGACGTTAAATTGTTAGTTGGGTATGGTCTTAGCTACGCGAAAAAGCTGTTGGGGCTTCCCCGATGGAGTATAGTAATATTGGCTGGCCTGTTGGTCTAGTATGCTATAAACTAATCTATGGCTTAGTGGCTACTAGCCCTGAGCACATTCTGAGCCCGTGGTCTTAACTATGATACACCCAAGAAACAGATATTTTGGGATTATTCGTTCGTAGTCTGCGTGTAATTTATGGCTATGCTTTAGGATTATCAGCTCCGTGTTTACCATATTTATAGGCCCTGTTTACTTTAGAAATAGGGAGGCCTTGTATAACCTATACCAGGTTATTTTGATCGAATAGTGAGTGACAAGAATCTGCCTTCTGACACTTAAGATTACATCGCAAACAGCTAATTCCTCTCTCCCCTTTTCTTTTTCCGTCCCGTGTATGATATTTCTATACATACTGTCGTTAAGAGATCTTTTTGAATAAATTATAGTTTGCTTTTTGCGAATAAGTTTTTTATATGTTTTGTACTCCTTCATCCATGAACATAATTTTTTGTAACGTAAAGCAGTTTCCTTAACTTAATGCTAATATTCTTTGTGATGTAACTTTAGTAATTACGGCAAAGTAATTTAAAAACAGATTGTAATAATTAATAAAATAATGATAAAGATAACGGTGTTTTAAAATATTCTTATATCAAATATTATTATAATCAATAAATTCATGCATAGTATTCATAAAATGGACTCGCTCGTATGCGAATGATTATATAGACTTCAAAAACTTATTAAGTGTATTAAACTGTCTTTTGTGTGTAGTCTTTTTGTCTATTCACAGGCGTAATTTCTGAATGTCGTCAATTTACGACATCCATATTTGTGATACACAAATAAATCCAGTAAATGAATAAGGATGAACCATCCGGGGATACTCCCAAATATCATCAAAATCGAACCTAAATTTAATAAGGCGTTTAATTTGAAGTTTCGATTACGCCTAAGGTGTTGGTGTAATATTTTGTCTAGCTTCAATCGTGTATCTTTGGGATACTTCAAAATTACTGTTATTATCGGAAAGTTGTACCCGTTGTACATAGAAATCTTATTTAAATGATACCAAATATGCAACTAATGCCACTGATCATTGTCTGATAACTGTTAGAGAATGATTTATTACTATATAATAATATTACTATTTTACTACTCGCATATTTTAATGTTTATAAACCGATGATAGAAAGATTTTAAATCTTTGCCTTTATAATTAAACTTGCAACTAACATAATTTTATTCATCATAGTACAGTTTTCGCAATCCATTGCAGATCGTAGGCCTCTAATAATTTAATTCGCAAGAGGAGTATTAACTACGGAATTCAATATTCGAATTATAGATTTTAGATTCGTTTTTGACAGTTTTTAACTTAAGCTCCATACAAAATATGTCACACACGAATCTAAAACCTACAGATCTATCTATAGTTCGAATATTGAAAATGGCCGTTAGTCTTTTAGTTAGGCATTGATGCGATGGCGAGTTTCCCGTCTCTTCACGAAGATACTTTTTGCTTAACGTATTTTCTTTAGGACAATGAAATGAAATGGGATGGTAGTACTCCGTATTCTTAAACCGTTACTACATCCGTACTTATTGACAAATTATTATTCAATAATTCGCCACTAAATCACATAATTCTTTTCATCATTATTATTGTAATAGTTTTCGATGGATTTTCTTAAGCCCAATTACTAAGCATAGAATAGAATAGATTATTCTTTATTGTACGCCTTAAAACATTTTAAAACATAATGAGTACAGCACAATTATTTATTTCAAAATAAGAACTACTTTGTACTTCTACAATTAATTGCGAGACCTTTGAATTACATCAATGTATATGTCGCAGTCATCTGGTTGAATCTGCTATTTGATTGAATGACTAGCGCGTTCAACGAATGACGACATTTGATTGAATGACTAGAACGACCGTTGATTGAACAAGCGTCACTCAACGTCCAACTAGTTAGCGGATTGTAACATAGGCCTTTGAACAAAGCGGACATAAAATCAGTCATGAGATTCAAATTTAGTTCATCCAACTAGGTATGTCTAGCTAGGTTGATGGAGCCCTGCTTCACCTTCCTATTTTTGGGTACAGGGTCACAAGAAAACCTAACATAACCTATTTTATGTTACCCGAGTGGACGAGATTTTTTTCATAAATAAATAAATCGTAGTATCTTTGTGGGTTTACGCGAATGTTACACATTGAAATTAAACTACAGTTTAATTTCAATAAATAAATCGTGATTTTTGGAATAATGGTCGGCGTCAGTTTTGTCAACCTTATAAATATCTCAGTCACCTGTGGGCTACAACGTGCTCAATGGCTAGACTTCACTAAATAAAGTTCAGTCAAGACGTTGAACGTTACATTCAACGACTTGACGAGTTCTCCTTTAGTCATTCAATTAAATTTCGTCATTCAATGAACGCGCTAGTCATTTAATCAAATAGCAGATTCAACCAGATGACTGCGATATACGTACTGAAATAAATTGCTGATCTTTATACTGGCTGATTTAAGGTATGAGATTTGTTTTACCGTGATGTAAGAAACGGCTTCTTTTGATGTAATTATGTTTAGGGGTAGTTGTGGCCACTGTAGCAAAAAAAGTTAGCTCTCGCTTTTTATTTAATTATAATTTAATTTTAATAGTTTTAAAGTAATTTGATGTTATAATTTAATTTATTACATTACACTACCTGCCAGAGAGTGGTATCTCCTTTCCACATTCACTATTATACATATTAGCATGGAATCACTACATTGCACAATTGAAAACATGAACACTATGTTCCATGAAAGGATGTCGCAGTTTGAGGATAAGCTGCAAAACAACTCATCTCCTCCGTCCAATGTTGCTGGCCTCACTTCAGAATTTGCTGCATTCCGGGCATTTGTCACCGAGTCTTTAAAGGGTCTGCAACAGCAAGTACAGCTGCTAGCACACAGTGTGGATCATCTGGAAATGCTGGGTCGCCGCAAGATCCTTCTATTACATGAAGTCAGTGAGGAAAAGAAGGAAGACCTTGTGCAGACAATTGTAACCGTAGTGAAGACACATCTAAAGCTTGAGGACTTTACTCCTTCCTGCATTAAACGCTGCCATCGGATGGGGAGACCTGCTGCTCCTAACAGACACCGCCCAATACTTGTCAAATTCCAAAATGTCGTAGTGCGGGACAAAGTCTGGTTTTCCAAGCCAAAATTCAAAGGTGCAGGTATAACAGCCTCGGAATTTCTGACCAAAGCCCGTCATGACGTCTTTATGGCTGCACGAGAGAAGTTTGGCATACATAAGTGTTGGACGAAAGAGAGGGCTGTTTATGTCCTTGGGGCGAAAGGCGAGCGACATCGTTTGAATTGTTTGGTCGACGTTCAAAACCTTTGCCTCGTCAACGAGGACCAGCAGAGACAGGCTGCCCTTGCTTCCAAGAACGAGCCAACGAAAACGAGAAGAGCAGCTGCGTCTAAGAAATAGTGCCTTGTAATTGTTCGTATCTTTTTCTTTGTTGAATCCCAGGTGGGTGGTTGTATATTCATTCATCATATTGTTTTAAAGGTACGGTAATCTACTTGACTTATTTTTCTATTCATTTTATTTAGTTACCGACTATTTACTTTATAAAATTTATTGGTTTTATCTTTAACTTTACGGTAATACGGTTCGAATTATGACAATTGACAATTTGACAATGACAGTTCTGACGTTAGATATTTTTTACTATAATCGTTCTGAAACAGTTTTCGATTACACTGTCGTTTAAGTTGGGCCATAGCAACACTCTTTTATAGTATTATCTAGCTTTGTTGTATTGTAGCTTTATTTAATAAGTTTAAAATTCTTCTTAAACATTTTTACAACCTGAACTGCCTTTTCTACCTGGGATTTAATATTTAATGTTTAATTTTTCATATTATATTGAACTGTATTCATCATGACGTGTTAAACATATTTTATTTTTTTTCTGTTTAAACATCACTTCCATAAGCTGTATTGTATTTATATTGTTATAAAACTGGCAGGTGGGCTTTAATTGAATAGTGTTGAATAGTAGTATTGATTTATCAAGATAAAGTATTATTTATATATTATCATTATTTATTTATTTATTTATTAGTGCATGGATAGTGACAGTGATGACTTCTTCTCCGCGAGTAGTGACAATGACAGTTATATTAGTGTTCTTTCTCTGGTAGACAACTTGCAGTCTTTGTTCTCTGGTGTTTCGAGAGACTTTAATGTTGTCCATATTAATGCACAGAGTATTCCCGCCCATTTCCCAGATATGCTGGCTAGTTTTGACTGTAAGAACATCCATGCTATTCTTGTCTCTGAATCTTGGCTTAAGCCTTGCATTCCCTCGGCTTCGTATACTCTGCCTGGCTTCCAGCTCATTAGGAATGACCGAACTTGGAGTGCTGGCGGTGGTGTTGCCATTTACCTCTGTTCATATATTGCTTATTCAATATTAAACATGTCATCACAGCCGCCACCACCCAATGCCGGTGAGCATCTCTTCTTGGAAGTCGAGCTGCACCATACAAAAATTCTCCTTGGTGTTTACTACTGTCCATCTTTGCGTGTTGATTTCTTTTCTTCCTTTGAAAATCTCTTACTTAATCTATCTCCTTCTTACAGTCAAACTATAATTATGGGTGACTTTAACACCTGTCTTCTTAAAAACGACTCACGTTCCTCTTCTTTCTCTTCTATTGCTGTTTCCACTAATCTGCATATACTTCCTTTGAATGCCACTCATCACTTCCCTAATGCTATACCTTCACTTCTAGACCTCATTCTTGTCTCATCACTTGGTCATGTCACTAGACACGGCCAATGTAGTGCAGATGCTTTTTCTTATCACGACCTCATTTATCTGTCTTATAAAATTCGTCCCCCTAAGGCAAAGTCTAGAACTCTCTTGCTTCGTAATTTTAGTGGTATGAATACTGATGATCTTATTGATGATGCTAAGGCAATTGACTGGAAACTACTACTGGATGCTGAAACTATAGACAGCAAAATTTAGTTTTTTGAGAGAAATCTTATTGACCTCTACGATGTCCATACATACTGTTCGTGCTATAAAACTAAAGCATGCGCCATCACCCTGGCTCACTGAGGATATAAAACTACTGATACAGAAAAAAGCAGCAGCCAAATCAAAACTAAAATCCAAACCTACTGAGGTAAATAAATTAAAATACATAACACTCAGAAATCACTGCAATAGGGTGTGTAGGGATGTACAACGCCAGCATATCCACAATTCTGTAAAAAACGGAGATCCTGCAAAAGTATGGAAATTCCTCAAATCATTAGGGGTTGGAAAGCAAAGTCAGAATATTAATCCTTACAATTTTGATATTAACATGCTTAACCAGCACTTCTCTGCTTCGTCCAATTATGACAGGACAACCAAATTGAATACAATAAATTATCTTTCATCGCTTTCAACTCCTGATTATACTCCTTTTGTCTTTAGTCAGTTTACTGCATGTGATGTTAAGAAGAGCATTTTATCCATTAGTTCCAACGCTGTTGGTTGTGACGGTATCACCCGTAATATGATCCTCCCCATCCTTGATGTTATCCTACCTATTATCACGCACATATTTAACTCCTCAATTTCTAATGGCGTGTTTCCTGCAGCTTGGAAGTATTCTCATGTGGTCCCACTACTTAAAAAATCCAATCCTATATCCTTTTCAGTATTCCGACCCATATCCATACTACCCTTCCTTTCCAAAGTCCTTGAACGTCTCATCCATAACCAACTCAACTCATTCCTCATTAAAAATAACATCCTCAATCCTTTTCAATCAGGTTTCCGTGCTGGTCATAGTACTACTACTGCCCTTGTCAATATTACGGATGATATCAGGTCAGGTATGGAGGACGGCAAGCTCACAGTTCTCTGTTTGTTGGATTTCAGCAATGCATTCAACACCGTTGACTTTGACGTGCTCCTTGCCATCCTTAGCTCTCTTAGCATATCTCCATCCGTGATTGACTGGTTTCGTAGTTACCTGTTTGGCCGCCGGCAGCGTGTCCATCTGGATGAAACTTATTCATCCTGGTGCGACAATTCTGCGGGTGTACCTCAGGGCGGCGTTCTTTCTCCTCTTCTCTTCTTGATTTTTATCAATTCAATATCTAATTCTATTTCAAGTTCCTACCACCTCTATGCAGATGATTTGCAAATCTACTCTCAAGCAAAGCTTGAAAATTTATCTTTAGGCATCGCAAACATTAATCAGGATCTAGTTGCCATATCTGAGTGGACGAAAACGTTTGGTCTTAAAGTTAATCCTGTTAAAACCCAGGCTATAATTATCGGCAGCTCTAGACTAATTTCTAGGATTAATTGGTCAATGCTTCCCCAGGTGTCTTTTGCAGGTGTCTCTATTCCTTTTAGTAAGGATGTCAAGAATCTGGGGATATACATAGACACAACATTTTCGTGGACCGTCCAGCTGCAATACATCAGCCGACGTCTTTTTGCTGCCATAGCATCATTGAGAAGACTGCGTAATTTCCTTCCGACTACCACTAAAATTGCACTTGTGCACTCTATTCTCCTTCCCATTCTGGACTATGCCGATGCCAGCTATCTCGATCTCAATAATGATCAGCTTGATAAACTTGAGCGACTCCAAAATTTCTGCATAAGATTCATATATGGTTTACGCAAATATGATCATATCTCTGAATTTCGCATGAAGCTAAAGTGGCTGCCAATCCGCCTTCGCCGGAATACTCACATTCTCTGTCTTCTCTATAATATTTTATACAATCCTTCTTTTCCTTTGTATCTCAAAGCTCGCTTTGAATATCTTCACGACACACATACGAAGTGCTTAAGATCATCGGAGAATCTTAGACTGAAAGTTCCAGCTCACTCTACAGTTTTCTACGACAAATCTTTTACTGTCCAGGCTCTACGACTGTGGAATTCGTTGCCTGAGACAATAAGACAGGCTCAATCCTTGACAGTATTTAAAAAACTTGTCACCAATCACTACTTAGGAGATATTCCATGACAGTTCTTTTAAACTTGCACTAATATTGTATCTATTTATGGTATCTATTTATATATGTTATAAAGTATATATTTATGTATGTTGTAATATTAGTATGTAAGTACATAGTATTATTATTAGTTTTGTTGAGCTCATCAGAATACACTATTCTTTGAAGTACACCAACCTACCCATTCTCTCAGTCACTAACTCTTGTATTCCATTCTTGGTTGTCTGGAAGAAATCGCAATTTGCGATAAGACCGCCCTTGTATCACTAGTTTTAGTTGTGTAAATATGATCACTGTACTCTTGTATCTTTTTTGTTTTCTGGTGTACAATAAAGAGTTTTAATCTAATCTAATCTAATCTTTAGGTCTACCTGTTATTGCCTCATCGTCTTTAAATTTTTAAGGGTTCCGTGGAAACATTTAATTTGTCTCATTGTATACAGGGTGTAAAAAGACCCTTAACACTATGAACATTTTTTACTTCGGCACCATACCTGGGAAATCGGGCTCGAAGTTAGTATGGAATTTTTCTAATTAGGTACAAAATCGATGCAATTACCCCGCCAATATGTTCTTTAGCAGCCCTATGACCCCACAGATAAGTAGGTATTTCGAGCATTGCACGCGCGCGCTTTTAATTGTAGTTTAAAAAATGTGAAAACTTAAAAAAAAAATTCGTTTCCCAGGTATTATTTTTGGTTAGTATGACTTGGCATGATGTCCACAACGAGTAGACTTCGGCTTGGTGATGGGTCTTCTGACATCCTGTATTTGTATAAGTTCAAGCTTAAGAAAATTTAAATTTAGTTAGCCCTTACTTCTTAACTGTCCGTGTGGTGACGGATTAAGAATACGGAATGTCACCACCCCATATCATCCCATGGGTGTCGTAAGAGCCAACAGAGGGAGCATATTATGCAGAGAACAGCACTGTAAGAGAAGGAAAACTTGATACAAACCCTATGCCAACCCGTTTGGCCAGCGTGGTATAGTAGGCCAATTCCTCCTTTCAAAGGAGGGGCCTAGTCCAGCAGTGGACTGTTAAAGGCTGATGATGTTACTTCTTAATGAGGGCTCGTATGTTGCCGAAAACTATCAATTATTAACCACCTTTCATGGTGCGTAGGGGACCTTAGTGTATGTGTATAGGGATACACTATCTACTATGCGGTTTGCCGGAATGTGGCCAGCCGTGCGGCTGACGGCAATAAAAAAAATGTACGAGAAAGTAGTTTTTATTCGCACTGCGTTGCGCCTGCCGGCCGATCGCTCCGGTCGTTCTGAAGGCACTTACGCACTAAGCGTTAATCGGAATTAGTAAAATAATAAAATCACATTTGTATTTTAACACGATAGAACCAATTCAGTTTTTGTACCTACTCATTAAACCAAATTAAAGTCATGCATAACAGAATCACAAGCGTTGTTACACTATAATTGACAACAAAACTCTGTTTATAGAAATTATAACGCCAGTAAATTGTTAAAAAAAATGTACGAGAAAGTAGTTTTTATTCGCACTGCGTTGCGCCATCCGCCCGATCGCTCCGGTCGTTCTGAAGGCACTTACGCACCAAGCGTTAGTCGGAATTAGTAAAATAATAAAATCACATTTGTATTTTAACACGATAGAACTAATTCAGTTTTTGTACCTACTCATTAAACCAACATAAAGTCATGCATAACAGAATCACAAGCGTTGTTACACTATAATTGACAACAAAACTCTGTTTATAGAAATTATAACGCCAGTAAATTGAAAAAAAAATGTACGAGAAAGTAGTTTTTATTCGCACTGCGTTGCGCCAGCCGGCCGATCGCTCCAGTCGTTCTGAAGGCACTTACGCACTAAGCGTTAGTCGGAATTAGTAAAATAATAAAATCACATTTGTCTTTTAACACGATAGAACTAATTCAGTTTTTGTACCTACTCATTAAACCAAATTAAAGTCATGCATAACAGAATCACAAGCGTTGTTACACTATAATTGACAACAAAACTCTGTTTATAGAAATTATAACGCCAGTAAATTAGCATGCAAATGCAATTATTATTTATCTCATCAGCTTTGCGGTGAAATATATGCTATACTGTGATATACATGATAACATTTAAATTAATGACAATTTACTATTTTGCTATGATAATAATAATATAATAATAATAATAAAACGTTTATTTCGGAAACTTGCTCCATAGATCTTTGTTAGTAATACAACTTACGTAACTATGTTAGTACTTAGTTTTAAATAAAATAAAATAGTCCCTACAATTACATATATATTAATTCATGTATTATTTATAATGTTTTACTTAATTACACGTATGAGGATTTTGGCATTGAAAACAGCTAAAAAGTTAGTACACAATGACTTGTAAGTCAATCTAGGACATTATCGGAGTACTTGTAGCACCTGCAAATAGGGCTCTTCGAATGCCTTTTGGAATTAAATTGTTATGAAGATTTTTCAGGATTTTTTTTATTTTTTTTTTATTTTCGCAATTTCTGCAATAAAATGCTTCAGGAACATTTTGACTTTTAGTTTTTTTTGCCTTATTTGATAGAAAACTAAACTTTCTTAAATAGTAACGTCTGCTTATTTCATTATAATATATACGAGTTGAACATAATAAAATAAATCTCAAACTTATAAGTCACTTGTACACGCAAACTTATCTAGTTTTTAGCAACAGTGGTTTCAGGAGCATTTTAAGGTAATTGTGGGGTCAAAGCAAGTTAAGTTTCTAATCTTGTCCTTTTTTGATCTCAACATCACGGTTCGTAATAGAGTAAGGTGGAAAGAATCTTTAATTTTCTATCACGCTTCGACCAGTTTGCAATGATCCTGGTTGCGGAGAAACTGAGTCAGAGTTCCTTATACGAGATTAGTCAGTTATCACGAATAAGACCTGTAAAATGAATTAGTATGATGTATATGTACAAATTGCGAAATTTTGGTGCCTGCTTGACAAGACGTGTGGTGATTGAATAAGAATACATAGTGTCCCTACCCCATTTCATTCTGTGTCGTAAGAGGCGACTAAAGATAACACGAAGATAATAATCATTGGGAGAAGACGGCAAACTCGACATCAAATCCAATATACCTACCAGTCTCGCTAGCGTAGTAAAGGGCCATAATATCCTCTTGTCAACTCACAATACCTACTATTGTGTCGCAAATTAGGAGAGGCCCATGTCCAGCAGTAGATTGTGAATGGCTATATGCAGACAGCCTGAAGGCCAATAAAATTCTCGTATTTTATATGACATTGAAATGATATTTTGAACGAAATAAGATTATATTTTGAATTGACTCAGAATCGGTATTCTGCTAATTTAATGTCATTATCGTATATTTTGACTTCTATAGTTCGACGTTGACACATTGTTCAATTTACAATCGGATCACAATAACGTTCCAATAACATTCAAATATCAGTTACAATTTTAGGAGAATACCATTTTTGACATGAGTATGACACTGCCATTAGATTGAAACTGCATTTTAAACAAATATAAGTAGGAGAATTGGGCCTCTGATGTCTATGATGCCTCGATGTCTAAACATGGTAATTAATCATGTACGGAACTTACCTATTAAATCGTTCTTCGACCATTAACTTGAGCTATATTTAAAATATTAACTAAGTAGTTTTTTATAATTTGAATAAGGATATCCTATTGCTTAAAATACGCTGTAGAAAATATTTAAAGGAAAACCAAAGTTAACTATGAAAAAACTGGTTTAGTGTTATACAATAGCAGTTTTAATTATGTGTTATTATTCTTTTAATTATATGCTTTATAACACTGTATAGTAATTTATCTGATAGCGGAAGGTTGTGGAAAATTCTACATTATAATTTGAATTAAGTATATTTGTTTGGAGTCACCCAAACATAGCGCTCTTTATTTATAGGACGGACCTTGCGTTCATAAATTTGTAGTAAAAATAAGTAAGACATGCGTAAAAAAAATAATATGGCTGTACCCGTATATATGTATGTGTATTACTTTTTAATAAGGGACTGAAAGAAGCCTTCTTTTTAGGGTTCCGTTGTAACTTACAAGGTAATCTAATAGTTATGCCATGTCTGCCCATCGGTCCATTCGCGGTTTTACGCAGAAACTATAGCTCTAGTGAGCTGAAGTTTGGCATTGTATTTTATGTATATTATTTTTATGTTTATTTATATTTCAATCCTTTATCCCCGAAGGGGTAGGCAGAGGTGTAAATATTACACCCACATGTCACCATGAATTTTTAGGTCCCACGTAATAGGGGGCGAGCTTATTGCCGTTACCGGGCACATCACCAGACTCCGGGCTGCTACTGAGTATTCGGAAATATCAACGACAACCCAGTTTACTAGACGGCAGACGTATGGCAAACACTTTCTGACAACACGTTAGACTTATGCGTCTTACATAAGACCAATCCCAACACTAGTAACTACTACTAATTCATAAAATTATTATGACGTACCGGAAATTTGAACCGGCCAATTAGAATGCATTTTTTTAGCCCCCTTCGCCCCGCATACCTCACCGTTTTGACATAATTGTTTATTTGAAGATATGAAAACATTAGGTGTCTAGTAGGCTGGGTTGTCGTTGGGAAAAACCCAGTAACACTTTTGCCTTTTTTCTAAATTTTTTTTGGGAATCGAACCCGGGACCTCCGGTCAGCGGTCGCATACGCTAACCACTAGGACACACATACACACCACGGAGGCAGTCAGTGTATATTAATATCTATAAATATAGATATGGTATACTCTATGACCGTGAATATGACATATTTACTCCAGGTTAAATAGAGAGTAAAGTCGTGTCTATTTTCAGGAGACAAAGCTAGGTACTTATAACTGTTTGTCACCCACTACCCTGAGGTGACACTCGCAACATGATATTTTTGTTCATCCTCATGGCATTCATCCCACATCATGTTTCTCACATTGGCTCGTGTGGGACGTGAATTTTTAGTAGCTCTCCACTAGGTGAAATGTGAGGAGTATTTTAAACTTAGATATAGTGACTCAAAACTCGATGAGTTTACTAGTAGGCATTCCGGCTTTCTTTCTGGTGATATACAGTGCCAGTATTGACAGTAGAAGAAATAAACACACCTAAAGTATCAAGTCATGGTACCATAAGTATGAGAGAATTGAATGTGCACATGTGTTGGCGCATACGCTAGTCGACTATCTTAATATAATTATATAAAATCCATGCGTTACTGACTGACTGACAGACAGGCTACAGCCGAAACTATTGGGCGCAGGAAGCTGAAATTTGGCGTGTATGTTCGTTGGGGACCGTAGGGGTGCACTAAGAAGGGATTTCCCGAAATTCCCACGGGATCGTCCAAAACGGGTAAATTAAAAAAAAAACAGGCGTAGCTGCTGGCGTCCTCTAGTAATAAATAAATATCCTATGCAAATAATTGGTTTCCGTGAGATTGATCAGTTGCATGGGATTGTTGATGCTCCGTGGTAGAAATTCGACCCAGCGGACATTACTTTTTATTTATCTACTAGCTGATCCTCGTACCGCCAGCTTTTCTTTTGTTTTAATATTTGCATTTTTTTTCATTCATTCTTTCTCCTGGCAATAAAAATACATAAAAGTAAGATTTATCCAATTTGGTGCAGTTCTTTGGATGTTATGCGCGTACAAATATTTTAGTCATTATTTTTTATTTATATATAGATTTACACTAATCATCTTTGTGGCTTCATTTTCACCTTCTCTTACTTAGGCAAACATCTTGCGAGTAACTGTACGCAGGCGCTTTATTGACTACGGAATTGTTCTTTGTCAGGCGCATTAAATTATGCGTAGTGACCACTATCCGCGGTTAATTTTAGCCATTGAATAATAATTTTACTTGGAAATAGGATTGCGGATTGGCTAGAAGAGTTCACACATAACATGTGCTACTGCGGTTTCGTGGTTTCATTATTGGCTGATCGCACATTTGGTTATGAATTTGGCACTGTTCCAAGATAATTACACAACAAGCAAAGGAACAGTTTGTACATTTTGTTGTTGTGACCAAGTTTATTTATCTATAAGTTGGTTTGTATGCCAAACTAGACCTTCCCTGCCTCTATCACTAACCAGGGAAATAAGGATAATACAACTTTGTCATAGGATAAGACTTAAGATCTGACTATATTGTTGCGTATCATTCGGTAAATGAGAGTGCTGACGGCTCAATAACCTTTCTTACCTCAGTCATCTTTCTGTGTTTATTTGCATCTACAAACCACGATTACGCATTGTTGCTTACCAACAGTCATGCCACTATCTCATCTACCTCAGCAATAAAAAAGTATAGCGACTAAAAAGAAACAATTATTACTTATACAGAACATTTATTAAAATTACTTCTAGCTACAATTACAACAATCGTTTAGACAGTCTAATGGATCACATAGTTATATATTATAGTTCCTAACTGTTTATTATGAGATTCAAAGGGACGTCTGGCGAAGATATTTTACCAATTATCACATATCAAAATGCAATTAGAGCTTGGAAAACTAGAAGCAATCATATATGACTGTAATATTCCGGACACGGAACAACTTCAGAAAACTTTGGTGAACAAACCATTGTGCTATATTTTTTAAGCATATTACTATATAGTCTAAAATAAAACTTTTGTAATACTTAGGCTTAAGTTACAATATAATGGTAATACTTTAAGACTGGTGTACATGACATACGTAGTGTACATTTAAATTTAAAGCTTCATATAATTAATTCCGGTAGTTATTAAGTTGATATTTCCTATCCATATTTTTGTTATTTACAGTGAATTACTTGGCAAGGATAAAATATGCCAAATCTTAGCGAACTTGATGCTCGCTAAGACTTGACATTTTTTTAAATTTTGCCAAATAATTATAAAATTAGACCAAATCGGTCGGCATCTGCTAAATTAAAATGTAAAACAAGAAAAGATTGGAAGAACTTTAAACTTTACGAAGTCGTATCAGTAGTTTTGTTTTCGTATATAATCATGACGATACAATTATTATTTACACGAGCTTATCAAGCAATTTTCCATCATACATTGTTGTGGCTAGTAATTATAAAGAAATAATTGTTAAATATACAATCTGAAATTACGTCTACCTAGATAATTATGATCTAATTGATAATTAAAATTATTTACAAGTATAGCTACGAGTATATATGTATATTATATGTGTAAGATATAACTACATATTTGAAGGGATTTACATAAATGAATACTTATGTAACGGCTCTAGTGGCGATAACGCGCATAAATAATTTATGTTGTGCCTTAGAAATATTTATTAGCGTCAAAATAATTTCGGTCAGACGTTCTCTGACCAGATTGGAGACATCCTGAAAAAAGGACAAGTCAGAAGTACCCTTAAGAGAAGAGCATGCATTAGAAACTTGATGGGAGTGAATGAAGCAAGAGAGGTATGTCAGGATCGTTGCAAATGGCGTTCCGTAGTCTCTGCCTAGACTCACGCCTGTTTCCCGGAGGGGATTCCGCGAAACAGGCGTGAGTCTATGTATGTATGTAATTTCGGTCATGATATTGGTTGAAATTATTTTATATAGATAGTGATATTATTTTGATCGGTGAGATTTAATTGAAACATATAGAATTCGTTAGGTTTAAGGAATTGTAGATACTATTTATATATTATAATCTTATTTACCTAAACTACGTAGCACTCACAAGTTGATCATATAATATAACAATTGTGACATAGAGCCTATTCCACTTCGTGTTACTCCTAATGGAAATGAAATCTACATTTGCTTTTAACGCTGACCTTTTTGAATCTTCGGCTGTGAAAAACGAGACTTCAAACAAAGGTCTGCCAATAAATCCTTTCAAAGACGGAGTCTGTAATTTATCGACTTTGATTTAAAGTACTCGAAAAGGTGTCAGAGCAAAGTTACATCGGACTGTGCATAATGTTGGAAAATATATGCGTCAAGCATCAAAAGAAATGTATACAGTTCAGTACCAAACAGTTTCACAAGTATAAATTATAATTACACATCAAATTTGTCTCATCAAGAGTCTAATCAATACTTAGGTATAGGCACATATAACAGCTCGTCGTACGGGACTGCATCAAAGAATTTTTTCGCCGTGCTCACAGTAACGTTAATAGCGAAGTCAACGACCGGCTGCCCAAATTCTTCCGTCACTATTCTCCAATTTTCATTCAGGAATTGTAATACTGTGTTACCTGGAAAAATGTACAGAATGTCAATGAGAACAGTAAAAGATTACTTAGATACATTTCACGTATATCCTTGTCAGAACATTTATTAGTTTGGGTGGCAGAAATTCTTGGAACTTTTGTACGCTCGGGGCTAGAAAAATGGGTGTCGGTTTAGAAAAATTAAAGGTATTGAAGCCAAGCTAACACTCCAATAAAGAGCGGATGAAATACATTGTTCTGGTTATTTATCAGTAACTTAAGGATAATATATGTAGTTTTAAACTGAACATTATCAGTTTGCAGAAGTTTATAAATGCTTAATGACTTAACTTTATTGACATTTAGCCCAACAAAAAGTTTAATGAAAATTAAACAAAAGTATAAAGTAATTTGTTGGGTGTGGGATTAGGTAGATGAGTTCTAAAAGTTAGCTTTGCCTGAATTAAACATCTAACTCCTTCACCTTCCTTAAGTCTTGGTTATATTGTTGATCATCAAAACTATCGAAATGTGTTTTGTTTTTTTACTTTTAGTTCAGTAAATCATTCAGTTCGGCCTGATTAATTATGGGCATTTTTTATCGATTTGAACTGTCTTTTATATCGTTACAAGTTTTCTTTCGGGCCTGAATCATTTTACTTTACCATCAAAGCGGGGAAATCACTATATAAGTTTCTAAACTACTAATTTGTAATATATTATTTTCTAAACTAACTAAAATTCATCCAATAATACTGATAATTATTATTTTTATTGCCACTTTGTTGTATACCTCACATGTCCTATTTATTCCAGATTGCAGACGTTTTAGGCAACACAAAAGACTCTTTTCTTAATAAATACTTTCATATCACAATAGCTTTTTTTTTCTATTCTACTTACTTAATTCAGCGTTGCCCTTAAACAGGTTCGTAATGGTATAGACGATTCTCTCGCCGTAGTCAAAGGTATATTTGTAGTTCTTGATACCAAAATGATCGCGGCCCTCAGCATCCTTGAAGTACTTGGTCTTGATGTTCAATTTGATGACCGAGTTTACTGAAATGAGAAATACCAAAATTAGCGGGTTTGTTGGTCTCCATAATTATTTTTGTTTGGGGTTTGTGTGGATATCGAAATATTTAATTTTGTTTGTATGTAGAAACGATGTTCCGTTTTTGCGGCTTAGTAATTGAAGCGGCCGCCTCGCCTCCAGAATTATGGTTTCTATCCATACCAGGAAAACAACAATTTTGGATTACATAAAGTGCTATACTTTATGTAATCCAAAATTGTTGTTTTGATTCTGACTGTTATTTATGTTCGTGACTTGAATCTTTGTTTAAGTCTCTTGCGCTACAGGATATAGCACCATCCCCAGTTAACTGTTTTTAAAAATGTAAATAATTTCATTATATAGATTTTCCTTCTTATTTAGATCAACTACACCATCCTTCTAAAATACCGTTTTGCTTGCCTATTTTACTCTATTTTGAGTACTTGCAATCCTTTAAGCTAAGATCAGATGCTGTAAGACAGTGCCACGAAGATGTCATAGCACACAGTTGCTAAATCCCATCTCAAAAGCTAAACAATCTAGGAACCCGCTTCTAAATTAATCTGTTATAAATTGGAGTCGTCGAGAAAGCAATAATCTACTTTCATATGAAGTGGAAAACAAAACAAGATACTTGAAGTTGATATTAGATTTATTATGTTTCACCGTACTTTATTATCTTTTTACATGTGTGTTTATACTTTATAAGTATTTTTATTCACTCGGCTCCTGAGGTTATTGGCGTGGTGTTACGTAGTCTATGAGATGTGTATAAATAATTTAGGTAAGTTGCCCGAGATTAGAGTGTACAATTCAAAAAATTATAGTTTACAAACACTAGAAAACACGCTTTTATAAATGCACGAAAAACATAAGCCTAATAAAAGCGTGTTAAAAAGTAAGCTGTACAGTTCTATGAGGTAGGTAGGTACATAAATATTATAACTGAATTAATAACAACAATACACCTAAAAGCGTTTGCCAAACCAACAATCAAACAATTGTAAGTGGCGCCTAGTCTAATAAAATACTGCCACGTTATAAATAAATATTTATAGGCATTTTCAGTAAGAATTTAGGCCAACGCTATGAGAATATTAAAAAGGAAAGTCAGAAAAAAATATGAATCTGTCTACACTGGTTTAACCATGGCTTTTAAGCAATATGAAAATCATTTTCAAATACACATTGTTATTATTATATAAATAATTTATTTAAAGGAATAATGCTTTGAATATGCGATGCAAAAGCCATAATTCGTAGGAAAATGGAAATAAAATTAACAAAATATATTTATTTAGTATAAACCTGCATCGAGTGCTTAATTAAGGAGTCAAAAGTCAATACTTTTACCTACTACCAGATCAGGACGTGGCTATAACTATGAATAACAGGAAAGAAACTCAACAGGAATGAACAATTTATAGGAACTCTTTAAGCCAAAAAGAGAGAGTCTATGAATGACAGTTCATAAGGGACAAAAATACAATACTCGGATTTGATTATCATTTTGCCCTGAAGATAAATTCAAAGGCCCCCGAGGACAAATTCAAATGCCTTGATTTTGTACAACTTGTATTGGCGCCTCAGTCCGTGGGGCCTGTTTAAGATGGGTCTAAAGAGACCAAAGGGTTTCTAGTCTGTTTTTTTTCTAATACTTCTATAATATTTCGATGATAAAACAAGTATCTAAGCATCTTGCCAACTATAACGGTCAGGCGCTTTACGATAATTAAGTGTTGTTTTATGTTTACTCTTTTTTGTTTTTTCATGAGATTTATTGCAGTTTTTACTCTCAGCTTTACACTTGTTATTTTTTTTTTTTCAAATTGATTAGAAACCTAAATAACATACTAACATTGGAAATATCTGAATTAACAAATACCCCAAGACAGCGGATTTCATATTTCACATAATGTTATAAAAGTATTCGTTAAATATATGTCAGTGTTCATACATTTCACAGCCAAATAAACAAACACTGACAACATTAATTTATTTGTCTTTGTTTTTAAAGGCCATTGTGTTACTTTACCTTTACCAATTTCACAATTATTACATTAGTATTCGCGTGTAGGTATATTGTGTTCTTTTCTTTGAAGAGGACGGCGGATGTGGTTTAATAAAATAAAGAGTACAGAATAAACATCTGCATATATAAAATTAAATTAAATTAAATAAGCCCTGAACCGAAGAGCATGCATGAGAAATTTGATGGGAGTGAATGAAGCAAGAGAGATATTAAATTACATTAAAATTATTTTATTTCGGACATAATCCATTTAGTTAGTATACAAACATCTTAAACACTAGTGTTAGTACTTACAACTACCATTACAAATAATTATTATTAGAATTATTATACGCCACAGTTGCATGTAGGCGTATCTCATGCCCCAGTATGGGCCTGTCAGGATCAAATGTCGTTCCGTAGTCTCTGCCTACCCCTCCGGGAAACAGGCGTGAGTCTATGTATGTTTGTATATATAAAATATTTTGTTACTAACAGACAATGCACAGCCGAAACTGCTGGGCGCAAGAAGCTGAAATGTGGCATGCATGTTATTTGGGTAGTGTAGGGGAGTACCTACTAATAGAGGATATTTGAAAATTCACATCTTAAGGTAGTCAAATAGTCAAACGCGGGCGGAGCCACAGTCGTAGTCTAGTTAACTAAATGTATTTCTGAATATTTAATACAAAAGTTGATATCTGTAGACTTTGACTTTGAAGAACATCGACATTGACACATCAAAAAGGGGCCTTAATGGCTATAACGAAAATTAAGTCTTAGGATCCGATACATTTTTGTCATAAAATTCTCAGTATGGATTATTTGACTGTGGTACTACTTCATGTGCCAAGTAATCACGTGATCACTAAATGCTATCAACACCCTTTGTGGAAATACAGACGTCATCGCGTACTAGAACAACTGTAGGCACAAACGTAGGTTTACGTCTAGCGATAACATTGTGTTGTAAATGTTAGTTGGATGTATTTACAAATACTTTTACCCATTTTACGTGGAGTTAGTACAGTCAAACTTGTTCCTCTTTGGATTACCCAAATCACCTCATATTTGCCAAATCACGGATCCCGTGATAGTCTTGGATTGCAACAGGGACAATGCTAGTATCAGTACGCTGGCCTTGAGTTCATGAAATAGGAAAAAAATCGATGTACTTAGGGAAATTTCCCTTACCTAGTTATGAACAGTAAAATGGTTGCCATTACCGTCATGACGTATAACATACACGCGATTCTCGAACGTCAAGGTTGGGCAAAATATTATTGAGTCGTCCGTTCAGTGATTCCAACTAATATCATGAACATTACAATTTTCGATTATAACTAGTTTTATTTTAAATTATGTATTGATAAGTTCAAGTTTTTGCGAGTTGTCTGTGGTATATAGAATACAGTATAAGTAATAATTATTTAAGCCATTGCTAAAAGTTTTTATTATCTTAGGTGTATGTGATCACCGTAAGTCGCTAGACTATGATTAATTTACTATAAGCCTGATGCACATTATTTGTTCTCCTATTTATTTAAAAAAATATTACGTGTGGTCATAAAAAATAGACGTCTAACTTCTCCAGCCAGATATAAACGAACTTAGCCAATTTCTATGGAAATGCATTTCTTTTTCCTTTTCACCACCGTGGTTGCTGAACACAGATCAAAGTGCACTGTCACCTAGTCAAAGAGAGTCTCAAGCTATCACAGTTTAAAAAGTTTGAAAAGTATCGTCTATACAACTGGCTTTTTTGCCGGTTAGAGTACTTTAAAAGGACTCAGTGTTGCGTGCATCGTGGCTTCTATCGCAATGTGTTACACAAAATATTGGTAAATCGAATGAGTTTTCACTCATACATGTTTACTTATGTAGGTCTGAAATCAAATACGGTAATGTACTGCTAGCTGTTACTTGGAACTGGTTTGCATTATTTTTAAAGTGGCCTACTTTTATTCTTGAGGTCCTATCTGTATATCTGTTTAGAAAATTATATTGTAATAGATATAAACAAGATTGCACATTATTTATTTGGCATGAATTTTACTCGATGCGATGATCCGATCGGATAGAACCGAGATTTGTTTTAAGTAATCACTATCTCGATTACATTCAAGACTTGTGTGCCTAGGATCCGCGAAGGTTAATTTTAAGTATTTGCTCATTAGACTTTTCACAGAGCAATACCGTTAGTCTTATTACTTACCTCACTATTTAAGCTATACTGTTTATATGGGTGCATACTTTTAATGTGAGCATTGACAGTAGGATATGTACAAAATTATTTATTTCAATGGATTTTAAGTAACCTCGATAGATGTTGCTCAAACAAAGGTAATTTAAATCGTAGAGAGAGAGAGAGAGAGAGAGAGAAATAAAAAGTTATAAATAAAATAGTATAATACAAAATATAAGTATGTATATATTTTCAATGATATAGCCTTACCAATTTTAATCTTGGAGTCTCCTTCGCCATTGATGGGGAACAGCAGTAGTCTGCCAACAGCTGTGTACTTGCCCTTGATGGTGATGTTACAACGCACTTCTAACGTGAACACGTTCTGCTCTAAGTACGCCCTGAAATTAATAATATGGAAATTTTAATTTTACATATGTTTTGTTGCAAAATTAAAATGGGATTGGGCAGGTCATGTTTGCAGAATGCATCCCGAGAAATGGGCACATATCGCCCCGTGGTGGACACAGCAGGGTTGTCTTGGTCGGGGTAGACCCAGAAAGCGTTGGCGAGATGAGCTAGATGCATTCTCAAAAACATGGACAGAAATAGCTGGAGACAGGGAGCTGTGGAGAAGTATAGGGGAGACCTTTGCCCAACAATGGGACAGCATAGGTTAGAAAAAAAATATAGGTATATATGTTTTGTAGTATAATTACAGAGTCATGCTGTTACATAATTTTATTAAAATTGAATAACTTGGTTTCTTGGCACACATTGAATTATTTTGAATATTTTTTTCAACAGCGGCGATAGCCTAGTGGTGTACTTAATAGACTGCCGAGATGACGGTTTCGGGTTCGCTCCGCAGGTACCCCGGGCACACACCTTTGACATGTCGAAGTTATGTGTGTATTAAAGAGCTGATTATCGCTCGCTTAACAATGCTCAAAGTAGATGGCAATAGGCTCGCCCCCTATTACATTGGGACCGAAACGTAACTGGCGAAGTGTGGGTGTGTAATACACCTGTGCCTACCCCTTCGGGGATAAGGGCGTGATGCTATGTCTTTTCTTCTTTTCCTTTCAACATTTGTATCTACACGTTGCTGCAATAAGTCTGAAGGCCGATTCTCATATTTTGATAGAACTAAGATTCGGTTTTGAATTGACTCAAAATTGATATTCAGCTACACATAATGTCATTATAGTCTACACATAGATCGACGTTAAAACATAGTTTAACATTATGTAAAATTCTCGGTCCAGTAGCAATATCATTCAAGTCTTAGTAAATTTTTGAGAAAACCATTTATGACACTGGTACTAAAAATGCAAACTGCATTTTGAACAAATATAATTGCGAGAGTGGGCCTTTGTGTTTTAACTTAAGCATAATGCCATAGAGACTAATACAAAGCTTAATTTTGAACGTAATTCTAAATAAAGTGCATAGTTTATTTTCACAATCAGTACAAAAAATCCGTTGAATGCGCTCACGTTTCAGTCATCATCAGTCAATTACATGTAATCAAACATAATGCTGCTAGTGTTACTGAATATTGGGTAAGTCTTTACTTAACGTTGTCCTAAAATTAGTCAAAATGAATGTAGAAGTTGGCAAGCGGCAAGCCGAGTGAACGAAAAATATAGTTTTTATTTTTCATTTGCAAATACATATTTTTCATTTGCACATACATAATAAAATTTTAATTATATTATATTATTAACATTTAGAAGGATTATTACATATTTACAAATGTACCTACATTTGTAGTTAAGGAATTCACCAAGGCCAGTTAGCTAGGTAAGTATATAAAAAGCTTTAAAATAAAATGCACTTTTTCATTACTCTTCACATTTATAAAGCTAAAAAAACATCCACTAAATATTAGGATATTTTTATTAAATTTTATACTACTAAGACATACATTGATTTTATTCTAACAAGGTTGTCAATATAAGCCGATTGTTAATTCTGGTCCTTATCACTACTAGTATAAAACAAAGTCTGTTTTCTGTCTGTCTGTCCCTATGTATGCTTAAATCTTTACAACTACGCAACGGATTTTAATGCCATTTTTTAATAGATAGAATGATTCAGCAGGAACATTTTTAATTATGTATAATACATTGGCGGTACGAAGTTCGCCGGGTCAACTAGTAGCTTATAAAAGGCAAATCTAAATCCCTAGCAATTTTAGGTAAGTATGTGGTAAATTAACACTTTATTGACATCAAGAGGGTCCCATTTCGTAATAAATGAAGGGTCTTCCACTACTTGTTAACGATATAGTTTTCAGGCTGTGTATTCACTAGAGATAAACGAGGCAGCTAAACGAGGGAAAATCAAAAATGGATGATCGTAACTCATTATACACAGCACAATCCCTCTGGCAATTCGACTTAATTTTCTTATTACCTGTGTTATTAAAATTTTTATTCGATCAGTACAAAATATGGTCGTAATACAACTACGAGGGGTGATTGAAAAGTTCTCGGCCTAAGGTACCTAAGGAAAGAAAAGTATAAGCTTTTAATTTTTATTCTTCAATATAATCCCCCTCGAGTGAAATACACTTATCACATTGTCAATACAATGCCTTTATTTAAACCATTGAGATAATATTCTAAAGATTTCTATTGAAAATAGCTCCCCACGGCCGACTTCATCTCATTGTCATCCGAAAATCTTCGCTCCCGTAAATCCTCTTTCAATTTTGAAAAAAGGAAAAGGTCACTGGAAGTCAGGTCTGAACTCTAGGGGGATGATCAATTTCTGCGAACCCAGTGGATTTTCAGGCATCCCTCGCAACGCGAGCGGTGTGAACAGGCGCGTTGTCATGCGGAAACAACACTCCGCGCGCCAACTTGCCACGTCTCTTCTGTTCGATTGCTTCTCGTAACTGCTTAATAAATTGGCTAAGTATTGACCTTTCATAGTAGTTCCTTTAGGCAAGTAATTAATTCATAAAACTTCCTCGCTATCCCAGAAAATGGTCACCATAATCTTAGAGGCCGACTTTTCCACTTTAAACTTCTTTGGTGGTGTTTCTCCTTTTTTATCCACGGGATAGACGCTTATTTGGTCTCCGGATCATATGGAAGAATCCAAGTTTTTGTCTTCTATCATCATACTATTGCAAATTTCGTCCAAATCGCTCTGAAACAACAAGAAAAAAATCCATACGACTAGTAACGCCAGTCGTCGTTGTCTGTCGAGTGGTGTGAGCTTTCGTGGTACGCGCACAAATTTTTTCATGTGTATATTTTGGTGTACAATTTCTCCGATTCGCTCTATACTAAATCTGTAACTCTCCAGCTATCTGCTACAATTTTACTATTTGATCGAACAAAACAAATTTTCAACTTTTTGAACATTTTCTTTGGTCACTACTGTCACAGGTCGTCTTGACAGCTGTCTTTTCCTTGTTGAAAAAGCCGAGCCCATTTTTACCATGGTATATGATGGCCCAAACTCCTGAAGAACTGATGACATTTCTTCACAAATGTCTTTCGGCGAGTTTCCTTTTTTTACAAAAAAATTAATCACTGCGCGGTGCTCAAAATTACGAGGATATATTCAGTTTCGGTCGACTTGGTGTTGTTGCTTGTTCCAGGGATGAAGTGTTAATGAACCAAATTGAGATGAAACCTTATCGCTAAGTACCTTAGGACTCAAGCACCCCTCGTATTTGGACATTTGAACGGCTTATTATTAACGTGGATCTAGTATTACTTAATCACGATAAGACTTCTTTTAGTTTAATTATTTTGAATTCGTTGTATTACACTCAATACATTTCTTTATTATTTAAAAATACAACTCTCGCTTTAGGACTAAAACCTTTTTCGCGGGGTACTTTACAAACATACAACTAACGGACACATTGGACACCCACCGACTCAAAAGAACAATTTGCGAATCACACAAAGTATTGTCTCGTGACATCGAACCCACAACACTCGGCACAGTGTCAAGCGGCGAGGCGGCCGCTTAAACCACTGCGCCAACCTAGCAGTAAATATATGATAAATACTTACTAAGAAGTGAGATTGCTTAATTTTCGTTCTTGTGGTTGCTTATTCATTGGTTATTATTTTCTTTGCTCCGCTCAGCTAGCTTGCACATCTTTATTGTATCCGCGGCCTTAGGCAAGTAACAACCGTATCGGTGAACAAACGGCTGTTCACGATGTAGAAAATTACCACCTTACTACTTATGGGGGAGGTCAAAGAGAGGATGTGTTAATTGGGCCAGTTAATTATGTAGGTGTTTGTGGCAACTCTGATCAGTTTTATTGATTGGATTGCTGGACAAGTTTACTGGTTTGAAAAGTTGTCATGTGGTGTTTAGTTTTGCAATAGAAAATATTTGTAAGTTTCCTATGTGTGTTAATGAATTCAACATTTTCTGCCTCACCCATATTTTTTATTGTTATAATTTATTAGTCAAAGATTTTTTCTTCCAGTCCCTGCCCGATGGACTGGAAGAAAAAAGCAGAAGACCGAGCTCATTGGCTTGCCACAAGAGAGGCTTACGCCTACGTCCAGCATTGGGTTGATTGAGACTGATGATGATGATGAAACAAAAAAAATGTTCTTACTATTTGATTTGCAGTGTACTAAAAATACCGTACTGAGGCTAATAGTAAGCTTGCTTGCTTCTAGTAAAAGTACTAGAACCAAGAAATGAACCTACGGATGTTCATGTAAAACTTTGCTGTAAAACCTTCTGTCCACAATAATAATTATAGCAGCTACCGACGCACCGAGTTTGAGAATCCTTTGCATCAATTGACTCATACTTGAAAATTCGCCCGCAACGTTGACATTTTACTCCTACTGCGGCGGATGATTTCACATAAAAACATTTTACTCTGAGGAATATAACAGACAGCTATATCGTCCAAATAAACTGATTGTACGCAACAAAAGAAGAGATTTACGGCCGGTTTCTGAATTGAGAATTTCAGCTTACATCAGTTGAAAATTTCTGAACTAGTTGAAGTCAACTTGAGTTTTTTCTGTTTCACAGGTCAGAGTGATATTTTTTCAAAGCACTTTCATTTGAGTTTTCTTCAAATCATGAATAAATTAAACCAAACAACACTAGTACGTTCCAATACAAGTAAAAAAACCGGTACTAATCATAAATTCGTATTAATTAACAGTTTACAAAGAAGCACACTTGTCAGTTAATTATTTTTATACGGAAACAAATAAAAAGTCGAAATAAAGTTGTATTTAAAATTATTTCAACGTTTATTTTATTTTAATGAATAGTTTGTTGAATTTGTTCAATTCGGTATCTTAGTGAAAACGGAACGTGTATGTTATGTCAAAGTCAGTTTGTTTTATTTTTAATATAAAATATTTGTGGCCAGGTCTATTTGAGGTATAGTTCTATATACCTCCATGGTGGCCACCATGGAGGTATATAGAATTATACCTCCTTGGAGGCCACAGCGTAATTATTTGGATTAATTTAACACGGAAATCTTTTATTTATATTTTCTATCCCTTCGATTTGTTCCTAATAATGTTGTAATCTATTTGTTCCAAATATTGAATAGGCTTTGAACCTTTTTTCTATAAATTCTGTTTAACGGCCTTCTTGTTGTGTAGACGTCAGTATGACGTAGTCGCTGCTTGGCAACGGTAGTGTGGACATTTTGACATACTGGCTGTCATATTACTCGTGATCACGGGTTAAAAGACCAAAGTAGTGTAATTATTTTTTTCTCAATTTATCAGTGCTAAGTGAGGTTTGACAAATGTCAAATGTTTTCAGAAACGCGAATATAGAGTTGATATGGAGTTGATCATGAATTGATCATATGTTGTGTCAAATTTAAGATTTTACAAGCACAAATACTCAAAAGGTGTCAAAACAATTTTTTGTGAAACAGAAAATTGATTAAGTGGTATATAATTAGTGTTTAAATTGTTCTCAACGCGAAATTCTCAATTCAGAAACCGGCCGTCTGCGTGTCAAGCATTGGTTGAATAAGGCCATATTGTCTGGGGTGAATAAATTGTCACTTGAAGGATTTATACAACAAACGTCTGAATTCATCATCTACGGAATACGTCTTGTATGTCTTTTATCCACATTTCAGAAACCTAAGCAATATGACAATAAGAAACACAATTTAGCTATGTTTTGCCCTTTTTCCCGATGATGACGTAATAAACTATATGTGTAAGGCCTTGAAAGGGATAAATGTTTTGTGATGTACCTTTTATGTGTCAGTTTATTTATTTGATTAATAGGTATTTGACTAAGCATCTGACGTTGTAGCTTAAGCAGCCGCTCTGTTGTTTAACACTGCACTGGGTGCGACGAGCTTGATCTTTACACGAGATAACAATTTTTTTTTTTTTTTTTTTTTCTTCTTTTTTTAAAAAGACAACTCCCGCATTAGGAATAAATCCTGTGTCGCGGGGGACTTTACAAACATACAACTAATGCAGACAATGAACACCCAGACTCGAAACAACAATTTATGGATCACACAAAGTGTTGTATCGTGTGGGAATCGAACCCACAACACTCGGCGCAGTGTCAAGCGGTGAGGCGGCCGCTTAAACCACTACGCCAACCGTGCAACGAAACGAAAAACGAAAAAAAAAACGATTTGTCTTATGTACAACTCGTTTTTCCAGGTCTGGATGATTCTTTTTAATTTTTAAAAGTTATCTTTAATGTAGAACTAATTCATTTCTTGTCTTTATGGTTGTAGGAACAAATTGTCGGTATTTATTCGATAAAATTATGACTACTCTGACGATGCAAGAAGTCATCTGGTAATTGGCGCGGGTCATGGCTACTAGTTTCGAATAGTGTTTGTTGTTAATGACCGTTCATCCGTAGTCCAATGAAGCCCATACGCAAGATAGTAAACTACCGTTAAGCTTAACATATTCATACGTAGAATAGATTATATATATTTTTAATAGACTATAAAGGATAATCAGCTCGCAGCTCATAAAGCTCGCGGCTTTAGCAAGAAAGAAGTAAAATATGTATATTCGGCAATATAAAGCATGTTCATTTCCGTGAATAAACTTTGATCAAACAAAGGCATTCCAAGTTGCCACTGAACAAAGTCGGCCGACATTGTAGCTTCACCATTGTCACAATATACACCAAGTTTATCCTTGGAATATCCTCGTGCATTCATCAAAACATTCGAGCTATATAAAACAAAGGGTTTCGTCAACGGTACGTGAGAATAAAACCGCATTATTGCGATGTGGCAAGGCTCCTGTAATCGTCGGAGCGTTAGGTAAGCGGGACTATTAAGTGTGTTTGGATTGCGACGCGCTATGCCAAAGGAAAATATGTTTTAATGACATGAAAAATACTTAGAAATATATTTTAGGAAATATTTTTATACATATATATTTGATATATATATATTTGAATATAGTTGATGTTTGAAGTCAATCAACATTTTTGATTTTTTATTTAATTATGTTAAATTCAAGACGAGGTAAGAAAAAGATTTGCTGGGCAAGCTATTAATTTTTAATTTGCCAGTATACAACTCTGACTTATAATAACTTCTACCAGGCCACACCCGTATGAGGGACAGTTACTGGGACAAAAAATAGTCCATGTGCTGTTTTGGCGTAAACAGTACATTACGGTAAGTTTCATTAGAAATCATTTAGCAGTGTATGCGTAAAAGAGTGACAAATACGTAAAAACCTCTCGAACTTTCGCATATATGATAGTAGAAAGACATCCTGTCTTGTTCACGTTATTGGTGTCACGTTTCCCAACGTCCCTATCACCGTAAGTCCTGTATCGATTTTACTTCCCCACTAAATAGGTGATTTGGTAGGTATTGCTTCTGTCCATGGGTAGTCAGTGGGTGAAGCTTAGCGCCGCTAGCTTGTATATTGGAGTACCATGGGTTTATTTAATTGAGAATTTACTTCTGATAATCAAAGTGTATTTATTGGATGCCTTGATTTATAAAGTCTTAAAAATTATTTATTTTCAGAAAGTTTCATGTACTGCTATTTATACATTGTAACTAAAATGTAACAAAGTATGAAGAATATAATTGTATCTAGGATAAAGTACTAAAGCTCCTCTGTGATACCGACTTCATTGCTTCAGTCTTTGTATCTTTAATAAGAAATGCTGTGATTGCAGTAGATATGTTTTTAGTTTGATAATACACTGAGATGTTTAAATCGTCTGTTCAATTATTTTATGTTGAATACGAAACATGAAACAAACACTTCGAAATAAATTGTAGTCGATGACGATATTAAAAATGTGTTATGTTTATAAAAACATACTAACTCCCTTGCATACCTTGCGTTTAGTACGTTGCTACTTTAAAACTTAGTTGCATTTATTTTACGAAATGTGCTAAAAATGTGGTTGATGAGGTATTCTATTTCAAAATAGGAGAACAAAGGCTTATATTATTATGCAAAAATTTGATTTACTGGTTTACATTATTCGATAAGATCATAATGTTAATGAGATCTGCAGTAATTATTTGATGATTCTCATCATCTTCTCTTGTCTTGAAGTCTAAGAGTACTTATATAGCCGAATTGAGCAGAATATTAGCTTCCCCACGGACTGATATTTGAAGAAACTGACTCCTTGTAATGTCTGTGAAGTATCTTATAGCTAGGACCCACAGTTTAACGTGTAATTCCGAAAAGTCAGAAATGCACTTTGATATTCGAACTCAAAACCCTCTGCGTAGCAGTTTATTGTTCTTTTTTTTTTAATTGTCTTTCGTGATATACACCACGTACCTTTTTTTGGAGTAACCGATAATTCGGCACTGTTGCAAGCGCCATGTTTACGAATGTACTGAAGGTATTGCGGGTGAAGGAATGTTACGAGCAAGTAAAACGGTCTACCCGCTTTCTTACTCGTTTTTTGCGTACAACACCACTATCACTGTTATTGCTATAGCGCTGTACCCGATCACGACATACTACACTCACTACGTCAGCTCGCGGTTTGAGTCTTTTCATTTCACGGGTTTTACATAGACGGATCACTGGATGCCAGATACTCGACAGTTGAAACCCATCCTCTCTGTTAAAATTTTAGAACGTTTTAATTTCAATAGCCTCCCTAACCATTCGAGGTATGTAGTGGCGTTCTGTCGAAAGCACCTGAGGGTTGTGTAACTAAATCCAGTGGTCGGTACCAGAGTCTATGAGGTGTTGAGCTATGGCTGACTTATGTAGCTCGTTATTTTTGACTGCCCTGATGTGGTCCTTTATCCGGCAATAGATGGTGCGTTTTGTTTATCGAAATATCGGTTACTCCAAACAAAGGTACGTGGTATAATTATATCCCGAAAGACAATTTAAAATAAGTTTAAATGACCACGAAAGTTTAAATTCCTTTATTAATATTTTTTTCGGTTGTATATGTGAGTTGTTCCATAATTATACGGACGTTACCAAATACTTATCTTTTGCACATCACCTAAAGCCGCGAGCCGACGATAAAGCAATACATTGCTACATTGCTTTATTGGCTTTATTGTTATGGTTTAGTTATTTTGTTATACAGAATAAAATAATATTAAATATATATTCCAAAGTATTTTAAGATATTAAGAGATATTTAAATATAAATCAGTGAGACAAATTACTGCCTGTATTGTTGATCTTTGTGACAATTTCCATGCAGATTTTAGAAAGAGATCATAGTATAAAGTCTATAGATTACACCGAAGTAAGTTTAGGGCATAATAAGCTGCCCTAAGATTGGCGAAGTTTGACTAAAGTTTGAAACTGTATACCGCAAGTCACTAAAGTTATGTCTCAATATGTTTGAAAGTTAATTGTTGATTTGTTTGTTTGACTACTGGAATATTGATAGTTTTTTTTTCTGTAAAGGTTGTGGTATTGCCGAAACATAATTATAAAAATACATTATTTAGGAAAATAAGAATATTTATATTATGTAGTGGTATAATATTAATATTGACCTACTGGTCGACGTCTCATTTACCTATCGTGATTGATATGAATATGCAGTTTGAAGTGTTTTTACACTATCGTATTTAGATTTTACCAGAAACTCTTAACACTTTTTTTATTCGACTTTACCTGCTTCTTTGTCTGGTGAGTCTTACTAGCCGCCTACTCTCTCCAGACACATTAAATGTTATCATAACATCGCTCCGATAGACCTGCCAGAAAGGAAATACCACGAATGAAAATTATAACGCTTAATTAGACTTTACTACGAGTAATAAATAATAGATTAACTTAAAATTACAATTGCAAGCGATAAAATGAATATTTTGATCGAGTCCTTATTTTATCCTTAGGCAATTTGGCGGCTTCGGCTCGCTTAACTGGGAGTGGCTTGTGTCGTCCGACAGATAAATGGGCTAGGGCTGCAGGTAGCGCCTCATAAGAGCGAGGCGCTGTGGTTCCACAGAAAACGTCAGAGTGTGGTTCCATCCAGCTCGTTTGTAAGAGTGGCTGGTGTGGAGCTTCAGGTAGGTCGGTACATTAAGTACCTCGGCCTTACCCTGGACAGTCGCTGGAGCTTTGAGGAGCATTTTGAGCGGATGATCCTCCGAGTTCGTAGGGCAGCGGAGGCCCTTCAAAGGCTGCTGCCGAAGAAGTTCGCCGCCTCTATTGTGCGGTCGTACGATCCATGGCCCTCTACGGAGCGCCTATATGGGCCACACGCCTAGCGGCATCCTCCCGCTGCAGGGCTAAGCTCAATAGTGTGCAGCGAGTAGCGGCCATTCGGATCGTACGAGGATACCGCACAATTTCATCAGAGGCGGCGACAGTCCTGGCACGTTTTCCACCCTTTGACATCCTGGCGGACATGGACGCGAAGGTCTATAGCCAAACTCGCGCAGATCATCGGGAAGCGAATGGGGATGTCCAGGACGTGCTCGAAATGCGGCGCAATGCTCACCGGCAGGCTTTGCAGCAATGGCGCGTGCGGCTGGAATTGCCGCAGAATGCGCGCCAACGCGCTGTCGGTGCCGTTTGCCAAGCCTTGAGGCGTGGGTTGGACGCAAACACGGCCGCGTCACCTACCGATTCACTCAGATACTCACCGGGCACGGATGCTTCGGTGAGTATCTGAATCGAATCGGACACGAACGGACGGCACAATGCCACCACTGTACAGGCGACCAGGATTCCGCCCAGCATACACTGGAGGATTGCCCGGTATGGGCAACGGAACGTGAAGTTCTGGTCGACCAGATCGGACGAGATCTGTCGCCGCTAGCAGTTATTGCTGCCATACTGGCGAGTGAGGAGGGCTGGGACGCAGTGGCCTCCTTTTGCGAGTTTGTACTGCTCCAAAAAGAGGCTGCTGAGCGGGATCGGGAGAGGGCTGATCCCGCCCGAAGACAAGGACGACTTCACCGAGAGCCGCCAACGGGGCCGCGGGCCGCCAGAGCATGGGGAGCTCTGGTCGGCGATTAAGATTCGTTGCTCCGGGAAGAAGTACGGGCAGGGAGGGCGTGTAGCCTTCCCTGAGAACGGGTTCCGTTGAACCTGGCGCCATGGGGGGAAGACTGGACAGCTTCTGTACCCAGTCTTCCTCACGTTGGGCGTATTTGGTTGGCAGTCGAGGTGGTTTTTAGTGGCAACACCACATACTCCGTCTCATTTCCCCAAGAGACGGAGATCCGAAGGGATTTTCCTCCTCGTAAAAAAAAGGGGAATTTGGCGGCAGGGCTCGACATATTCTTGGCCGTTTTTACAATAAGTATGGATTGTGAGACATCTATGATTCGTCGTTCTTACGTCTTACTGTGCTTATTATAAATTGTAAGATTAGAAGTATTGATATTTGATCAAATTACATAACTGTTTCCTTGATACTCGCTTATTAATCTGTATTTATATAAACTGCCTTACTGACTGACTGACAGACAAGCTACAGCTGGAACTACTGAGGCAAGAAGCAGAGGTTTGGCATGTATGTTCTTTGGGTACCGTAAGGGTGCACTAAGAAAGGGTTTCCTAAAACTCCTATGGGATTGGCAGAACCGCTTCAACTAAAAAAATGTGTCCCCATAAATGGTAAGAAAATAAATATATCATATTAAATCAATAATACGTATGCTAACATAAGTTATGTATTCTGGTAGACTAGAGCCCAATCTGGGCTTATTGGATATAAGATCCCTTAAACATTTCTATTAGCCCAATTTTGTATCCTAGCGCTGATTATTGTAGTCGGTAGTTATACAACGAAAAACGTATGCCAACGATTAAATTCTTAGCATTAACAAAAACCGAATATCAGAGGTCCACCTTATGAAAAATCTTGAAACCGTCATTACCGTGATTCAAAAGCAATCTTATACGCTTTGAAAACGCTTTAGAAGTAAACGTAGCTTTGTTCTATGAATCGAGGTCACTAAACCGGGATCGCTTTGTACAAAATATGGGTAGGTATGATCGTGCTTTGGACATTTAGATTATTTATGAGCGAAGTGAACGAATAGGCTTCGTGTTTTAGTCTTGATTAAGAAGGGAACAAACTTAACAATAGTGATTCTTAGTAAGTTTCAAATACCTCACATTGTTGATTTCTATTGATCTACCATAAACCTAATTCTCCCACCATAGCGGTCATAAAGCACACCTAGACACAGTAATTTAAGAATCAAGTAAAGTGATGTCTCGTGCTGAGATCAAATCTGCAACATACCACTCAGCACGGCGTCAAACAATCAGGCGCCCTACGTCATATAAGCAGTCCGTATTAATAACTAAAATCATTTAATTCTTTTTTAATGGTAATCAGAAAGTTTTTACCGAAGCATCTTTTAAAAGACCCGTCATAAGTAAGCGATGAGTGCAACCCAGCTTGTTGTTTTCTTGGAACATTGGATAAGAGTTGACTCAGCTCACGTTATATTGTATAAATAGCCAAACATCTTGACCATATATGAACGGAACTATAATATCTATCCTGACGTTCGTGTAGCATAATATCATTTAGAATCCCTAGTTAGATCATAATTTACAAACAATACCGAAGCTGTGAGATCAAGCAGTTTTTCATGGACGTAGTGTATGTCGATTACTATATTATACTATAGAATACATACATAGAATCGACGTACATGTCTGTTGAAAACTGTTATAATTTGTACATAAATAACAGTTGTAATAAAACTCTGTAAACATTTGCCCAACATACAAAAAAATATTACACATTTTTTACAAATATTCACGACTCGGGACGCTTGGTATTGGCAAAAAGCGTAGTGTCGAATTTCAGGGGACATTTGGTTTGAAAGATTTAAATCAACATTTCACCACTACTACCACGCTTGATCATCAGACCAAATGTCTCACTCTCGATTACTTAGCCAGTCTACCTCGCCCTAACATTCAGTGTTTTACTTTTTCTCCAGTAGCATCGGATGAGATTATAAGGATTATCCGCTCCATAATATCCAATGTGGTGGGCTGTGGTCATTTCAGCTGCCGTATGATCACCACTATCCTGGAACACCTCATCCCAGCTATCACACACATTGTCAATTTTTTCCCTAGACTCCGGCACATTCCCAGACCTATGGCTTAAAGCCTACGTCACTCCCTTACCCAGAATTCAGAATCCTTCTCGCCTTCATTACTTTCGTCCAATTTCCATCCTACCTTTCCTGTCCAAAATGCTTGAGGCCAGCGTCCAGAATAGAATAGAATAGAATATAATAATTATTTATTTGCTAGAAACATGGTAGATACAGATGGTACAGTTATAGTTCAGTCATTAAGTACAGCATGTTTCACCTCTCAATCGGCATGCAAAAATTACACTTAAAATTAGATACATTATGCGAGCAGTCAAACTATTTCTGTTAAAATACACTTGTTAAAGATACCAATCGAAATGCAAATTGCTTTTAATTAACTTTATAATGTTAATCAATTACATAATAAATTAGATATAATTATTTGATAATAAAATATGTCACAAAATTTAATAAGTAATGTCAAAAAAATTGTAAGTAATGTCAAAAAATTAATAAAAGTCAGAGTCAGAAGCAGCTATCTCGTTATATTAATTTAAACAACCTTTTAAGCCCTTTACAGTCTGGCTTCAGACCTGGCCACAGCACCGTTTCCACCCTCCTCCAAGTGATTGGCAATATTAGGTCGGGCATGGAGAATGCTAACGTCACCGCGTTGGCTTTGGTAGATTTCTCTAATGCCTTCAATACCGTCAGTCACGACATCCTCCTTGCTATCCTTTCCCACCTTATGATCTCCTCTGAGGCACTGGAATGGTTCTCGTCCTATCTTCGTGTTCGCCAGCAAGCGGTCCGCGTTGACGAATCCTCATTAAATTGGTGTGAGATCGGCTCTGGTTTTCCACAAGGCGGTATTCTCTCTCCTTTGTTATTTGTTACCCAATTTACACCAATCTCGTAAGCCAGAATCTTCAATGCGCTTATCATTTGTATGCCGATGACTTGCAGCTCTATGCTCAAGCCAGCGTTGAAAATATATCGTCTGCCATTGACACTGTTAATAGGGATCTAGAGTACTTACGTAGTTGGTCTAACTCTTTCGGTTTGACGATAAATCCAACCAAGTGTCAGGCTATAATTGTGGACAGCCAAAGAACGTTGAGCAAATTTGACAAAACTCCTTTGCCACCTATTATATTCAACGGTTCTGTCATTTAGTATTGTCCAGCGGTCAAAGATATATGTTTACATATTGACACAAATTTAAATTGGCGCGCTCAGGTAACTAATGTTAGCCAAAAAGTCACCGGTACCCTTCGTGCTCTGTATCGCTTGAAGAACTTTTTACCTTCCAAAACCAAGATAATGCTTGTGCACACCTTAATTTTCCCTGTGATCGACTATGGTGATGTGTGTTATTTGGACCTGAATGCAGACCTCAATAAACTTGACTGTCTTCTAAATAACTGCATTCGATTTATTTTTAATCTTCGCAAGTATGACCATGTGTCTGCTTATCGTTCTCGTTTGAAGTGGTTAGCCATTCGTCAACGCCGTAGTATGCGCGCTCTCACTACACTCTACCCTATTCTCATGTCTCCTAACACACCTTCCTATCTATCTTCTCATTTTCAATATCTGTATTCCAGTCATAATAGAACACTACGCTCCTCTAATAATCTACTCATCCTATGTCCTTCACACAGCTCTGACTTCATTCACTCATCTTTTCCCATGCAATCTGTCCTTCTGTGGAGCGCCATCCCCCTCTAGAGGTCATGACGGCCACCAGCAGGCACACATTCAAATCGAAAGTACGAGAGCTCTTGACTTACACTCCAAACTTTTAGGATCATCGTAGATTTGATGTCTCTAGTTAATTTTATTATATATATACAGAATGTCACAAGACCCATCACCAAGCCGAAGTCTACTCGTTGTGGACATCATGCCAAGTCATACTAACCAAAAATAATACCTGGGAAACGATTTTTTTTAAAATTTTACATTTTTTAAACCGCTATTAAAAGCGCGCGCGTGCAATGCTCGAAATACCTACTTATCCATGAAGTTATAAGGCATCTAAAGAACTTATTGGCGGGGTAAATGCATCGATTTTGTACCTAATTAAAAAAAATCCATACTAAATTTGAGGCTCAATATCTCCTGAACCAGAAATTTCCCAGGTATGGTGCTGAAGTAAAAAAAATTCGTACTGATTGGTACAACATGGGATTTTAGTTTTCGTTAAGGGTTTTGTTACATCCTGTATATATATTGTATATATGTAGGTTTATATATTATAGTATTTATATATTTTATTTATTTAGTATGTAGTTATAGATTGGTATATATAAATAATGCTATGTTAGTCCCTAACACTTCAGCTTGCACCTACTTCATATATCACTGCATCGCCTCAAGGTAGACTGTTAGAAAATGCCTCAGGCATTATTTCTTCTTTACTTCTTCAAAAGACAACGCCCGCAGTAGGACTAAATCCTGTGTCGCGAGGGACTTTACAAACATACAACTAACGGACACAATGAACACCCAGACTCGAAACAACAATTTATGAATAACACAAAGTGTTGTCTCGTGTGGGGATCGAACCTACAAGAATCTGCGCAGTGTCAAGCGGCGAGGCGACTGCTAAAACCACTACGCCAACCGTGCAGTCTCAGTCTCAGCTCGTACCTATGTTCTCTATAAAATACCTGTCATTTAACAGACCATATTTATTATGAAAATAGAGATATCGTATTTAACTGTATTTATTTGTCTATATAAAAACGACTGACCATAGAAAAGATAATGACCAACATAATTGTATATTATAATAATATTTTACAATCTTTTGTATTCGGGATTTTGTGTTCTGAAATGAATTTTGGTAAAAATAAATAAATGAATAATGTTTAATTTCTTGTCTGTGAGAGTTAAGATACAGCAGCTAGAGACATTCATTTATACTGATATTATACGACTGAAGAGTATGTTAATTGAAGGTATTAATCTCAGAAACTACTGGTTTGAATAACAAAAATATTTTTATGTTGGGTAGTACATTTTTTACTGAGAAAGGCTGTTTAACATGACGCTATGAGTCAAATGTGCAGAACAGTATAACGAGTGTACAACGGCGGACACAGTTAGTCTTTGCATATGTTGCTTGATTTGTCTTACGCACTATGTCTATTGTTCAGTTTGTTCAGCGAAATCTCTCAACTGAACTGTAATAATGCATAGGTAAATATATAGGGCGAACTATAATCTTAATAATTATTGAAATTGTTTCTGTATCATTCATTTGCAAAATGTTGATATGTATGACGCCTAGACTCCCGAACTACTTACTGCTTGAGATCCGGTTCAAGAAATCGACTAAAATATCTGATACAGTAGTCCTCTAGTTGCAGGTCGCCTTCCACTTATGATAATTAAGTTTGTAAGCTGGTGGAAGGCGTAGCGACTCTTAAAACAAGTTCTATTTAGCCACAAAAAACCATCGCGTTGTTTTCGACTTCCCTTATTCCCAAACTAAGTATTTGAAACCTGTTTTTTTAGATCTGATGATAATTACTAAATAGTAACAATATGACATAATATACAATAGTAAAAGTTAGGTTATGATTATTTTTGTTCCTTCGAAATACGGGCGTTGTTTGTTGATCTTCCATAAATATAATAACTAACATATTTAACATGGAATATGTTAGTTATTATATTTGAATACTAGAGGACGCCAGCAGCTACGCCTGCATTTTTTTTAATTTACCCGTTTTGGCCAATCCCGTGGGAATTTCGGGAAATCCCTTCTTAGTGCACCCCTACGGTCCCCAAGGAACATACATGTCAAATTTCAACTTCCTGCGCCCAATAGTTTCGGCTGTAGCGTGTCTGTCAGTCAGTCAGTAACGCAAGGATTTTATATATTAAGATTTTTTTGAAATTTTGAAAAAGCAGCATAATAATTGCTTGCATTTATCAGTAAGCCCAAACCACTAAGTTGTAATAACCTGTACGTAGTATATCATTATTTGTTAGTGAAGATCGTGATAGGTCACAGAAGACCACTATGAGTCTTTTTAAGCTGGTTGAGGAACAAAATCCGGTTAGACCAGTAAGCGGACCCCAGATTTAAACTGGGATAACGCTTTCGACCTCTCAAACGTATAATATTTCTTCTGCAGTAGTATTTACTTAAAGCTCTTTACGTCAATATAGATAATATTTTTTTAAATTTTTCGATCATTAGCGTCACATTGTAATCCAAGTTATTGATAATTTAAAATTTACTTACATTTTCTATTCGCCATAAAGCCAAAACTACAACACGTATTTTATTTGGTTTTCACCAATAGACTGAGTAATTCGTAGTTTTTATGTAAGTTTATTTTAATTGTAGTCTTTCTTAATGTATATACATTTCTATTTCACCGGTATCAATCGCGTTTACTAACTAAAAAAATATAAATACGACGTAATCACCAGCGGTAGAGATTAAGAGACCCTTCACGATTGCATCCGTTGTATAGAAAGTCAGTTAAAACATCGGTGAAAATAGAATGTCTATACCTCTTTTAACATAAAATAACAATTAAAACATAAACAACAACTCACTCGACATTCAACACCTGGCACTTTCTGAGTCCCGTCGCTTTACCTCCGTAGAAGGTGACTTTGATGCCCGGCAGCTGAATCGGTAGTTCATCGATAATGAAAGGATCCAGCGACGGCACTCCAAGGTCTGGTAGACCTTTCGAGAATTCTGGTATGGCATCCTGTGTGGCCTGTATTAGACATGCCGGCTCTGTGGTGTTGCATGGATGTATGAAGTCAGCTGTGGAAGAGTGAGAAATATAATCAATATTATACTTTAAAAACCTGTTCGTATGTGCATTATTACACATTACTACGTGTTCATTTGATTAAAATGTTTGAGTATTACTGAATAAAATATTACATCTAGCTTTAGTAAATTAACATGCCTTTAGACTGAACTCTATCTGTAACATTGCTTTGAGTTATTTGATCTACAAAAAATTTACACACTGTGAAACTAATAATGGGGCTTTTGTGTATAAGTATTATTTTTCTTAATAGTGAACACAATCAAATTACAAACACTTCATCCATCATTTCACGTCTTTTTTTTAAGACGAAGATAGAAAAGGCGTAGCAATTTGAAATCAGTAGTCTCCAACGTATAATCAAAATCCAAAACGGACGCCTGTGAATTAATAAAAAGCAGATGTAATATATGATTGCATCCACTAAATGAAACTATACATAAAAAAAGAAAATACTAAGTAAAAAAGAAAGCATAAAAATGCAATACTTGTACAGATAGGTATAATAATGTAATTAGAATTGTTACATACTCAATTATTCACTCTGGTATTGTCACGGTAATAACATCTACCTAATACAATATTAGCCTGTTATTGTTGTTCCCGAGCCGATTGTACGTATTTATTTGGTTATATTAAATTATATTAATAGGTATAATAAAATTGTATTAATGTTTTATTATTTAATGGAATAATATGATAAAATAGCTCTGGCGTATGAATTAAAATTCTATTATTTATATTTAAATGTTAATTCTAATAGCTCGCTTAATAATGTGCTCGGTTGATGGCAATCGCCCCCTATTATATGAGAACCGAGCCATAACTGGCGAAGTGCGGCTGTGTAATACACCTCTGCCTACCCCCTTTATGGATAAAGGCGTGAAGTTACGTTAAGTGTTATGTTATTTATATTTGAAGTTATACTTCTTTAGGCGCGTTATGTAAAAATTATGAGAGTCAAATTTTACGATGCACGCGCATGTGTGACACAAAATTCTCACGGGAGAAGTTTTTAGTTTCTACATTCACAAGATGGCGGACGGGACATTTTTAACAAAATTAATATGGGTATAATTTTCGCGGTTTTCATGGATTCTGATCACGAAAATTACATCTATTTGGGGATCCAATATAATTCAGGTTAACTATCCGTATGGATGATTTATTGATATATATTAAAATAATATTATTAAATATAATTAATACTAAATATTTTTAAATTATTAATGTTAAATATTTATTTTTGGTTATTTAACATCCACAAAATAAATAAATAAGTTTAATAAAACATTTCATAAAAATATTGTGATGAAAATTAAAATCCAACATCAAATTAAAATATCTTTTTATGGACTTACGCCTGTATCCCCGCAGAGGTGTAATGTTACACCCACATTTCGCCATGATTTTTTAGGTCCCACGTAATAGGGGGCGAGCCTATTGCCGTTACCGGGCACATCACCAGACTCCGTGCTGCTACTGACATTTCGGAAAAACCCAGTAACACTTTTGCCCGACCCGGGAATCGAACCCGATCATCAGCAGTCGACGTCCGGTCAGCAGTCGCATACGCTTTCCACTGGACCACGGAGGCAATAATAATTTTTAATATTTATTATTATGAATTAAATTGAATAAATATTTATAAAAATAAATGAACAAATGTAATGTAAAATTTTTTATAAAAATAAAAAGTGAATATTTTTAATGATGCCAATGAGGTATTACTTCTCTCGCGCGTACATAAGTACACGTATTTTAATTTTCTTGTTTTATTTTCATTATTTTATGTATTTATTTGAATTGATTATTGTCTTGAAAGTGTATCGTGTACCAAAGTATACCAATTTTCCTACTCAGTAAGGGTGCCTAATTGCTACATCCAAGTCAATTTGGATCATCAAGATGCAACAACACCGGAATGCTGGAGAATAATCTATACTAATATAATAAAGCGGAAGAGTTTGTTTGTTTGTTTGTTTGTTTGAACGCTAATCTCAGGAACTACCGGTCGGATCTGAAAAATTCTTTTTGTATACGATAGCCCAGTTATTCCGGAAGGCTATAGGCTATATAACATAACGCTTCGACCCTTTGGGGCCGGGCAAAAGGCTAAAAAGGCTAAAACATAATGTCGGCTAATCTCAGGAACTAGCAGTTGGATTTTAAAAATTGTTATTGCCGATGATAGCCCAATTATTCCGAAAGGCTATAGGCTATATAAAATTACGCCACGACTTTTAGGGGCCAGACAAAAATAATAAAATGGTCAAACGAGAAGGGGGAGGGTTGGGTCAAAGGCAAAAAAAGGCTAAAGGAATAGGATACAATCGACATGGGAATCATTTTCGAGATTTTCGGGACGCTGATTAATAATATGAAATTTATTTTGTGATCCAAGATGGCGGACGGGAAATCAAAGATGGCGGATGAGAAAATTTTAAATATCAATATGGGTATCGCCTTCGATATTTTAAGGAATGGGCAATTCAATCTATATGGAGAATCGAAATACAACATCTATTTCGTGATCAAAGATGGCGGATGGGCAATCAAAGATTGTGGATGGGAAAATTAAAAAAAATCAATATTGGTATCGTCTCCGATATTTTAAGGAATGGAGAATTCAAAACCACCACCTATTTTGTGATCAAAGATGGCGGATGGGATTTTTTTTTTAAATCAATATGGGTATCAACTCCAATATTTAAAGGGATGGGGAATCCAAATCCAACATCTAAATCGTAATCAAAGATGGCGGATGAGAAATCAAAGATGGTGGATGGGAAAGTTTTAAAAAATCAATATGGTTATCGTCTCCGATGTTTTAAGGGATGGCGAATCTAAATACAACATCTATTTCGTGATCAAAGATGGCGGATAGGAAATCAAAGATGGCGAAAGGGATTTTTTTTAAAGTCGATATGGGTATCATCTCCGATATTCTAAGCAATGGGAAATTCAAAAACACCATCTATTTCGTGATCAAAGATGGCGGATGCGATTTTTGTTTAGAAATCAATATGGGTATCGTCTCCGATGTTTGAAGGGATGGGGAATCCAAATACAACATCTATTTCGTGATTCAAGATGGCGGATGGGAAATTAAAGATGGCGGATGGAAAAAAAATTAAAATCAATATGGGTATCGTCTCTGATGATTTAAGGGATGGTGAATCCAAATAAAACATCTATTTCATGATCAAAGATGGCGGATAGGAAATTAAAGATGGCGGACGGGATTTTTTTTTAAAGTCGAATAGGGTATCGTCTCCGATATTTTAAGGAATGGGCAATTCAATCTATATATTATATAAAATTCTATGTTTGATTTGCATAATTTATAGACCCTGAAATGATAAGAGATTAAGCGCTAAGTCAGTGGTAACTTTAAAAAAGGGCTTGGAAAAAAGGGAATTTAATAAAAACTCTTAAAAAGGCGATACGGAGTTCGCTGGGTCAGCTAGTAGCTAATATTATCACCGTACACAGTACCTATAAGCAGAACCATTGAAATTCGTACAATGCCTAAACTGCCGAATTTGACCTGGCATGGCTGGATATATTTTCTAATTAATAGAGTATGCCCGCACATATAATAATTTCGGGTATCGCTTAGAAGTGCACCCCTACGCTCCCAAGGAATATACATGCCTACTTCTTGCGCCCAGTAGTGTCAGTTGTGCTTTATTTCTCTATCAGTCATCATCGGAAGATTTTCCTCTTTGAAGTCACTTAAATCTTACCTCCCTTCAAACAACCAGTTTCAAATCCAATTGGTAGAAATAAAAAATGACAGAATGCTACAGCTTTGCATATATTATATTATTTTTAATTTAACATTGAATATATTGTTGTCAGTGCTAATAAGACTGCACGGTTGACGCCGTGGTTTAAGCGGCCGTCTCGCCGCTTGACACTGCGCTGAGTGTTGTGGGTTCGATTCCCACACGAGGCAACACTTTGTGTAATTCACAAATTGTTGTTTCGAGTCTGGGTGTTTATTGTGTCCGTTAATTGTATGTTTGTAAAGTCCCCCGCGATACAGGATTTAGTCCTAATGCGGGAGTAGTCTTTTAAAAAAAAAAAAAACAAAAAAAAATGGAATATTCTGTTTAAGTAAATATCCCAACTACGGAAAATAAATCATATCGGCGTATCCTCTGCTACATGATTGTAAACAACAAATTTAACTCAAGGTAATTTCACAACAAAGATTTATTGTATAAATACGAGTAACCAAGTAATTTAAGAGACGTCCATGTTTAAGATAACATTACTGTAGGTATAATATGATTTTCGTGTCTTTGTTTAAAATAATGTATTTTACTTTCAGGTAAATATTACTGATTGTATGTTTAAAAGGAGACTGAGATTGGTTTGATTGGATGTTTGAGCTATTTTCTTTTTCAATGTTTTCCTCATTTTATACTTGTAATGGGTTATCTTCCTTAAATTATATGATTTAGTGAATATTTTGCTTTTTTATTACACCCGCTGCTGGAAAAACTTCATCAAATGTGTATTTCCTTTTTGTGCACTTCTTCGTCTTGTCCTGCCAATGGGAATTTATTCGCCATTATGGTAAATAGGATTAATCAGCCTAGACCTTACTTCACTGATCTGAGGCCTAGGCCTACCATGCCCAGCTGCTGCCGGGGTGAGCCACGGGGAGGCTCCTTACATTTCCCAAAATTCTCACGAGAATGGCATGAAACGTTTTAATTAATGCATTTATATTATAATTATAATGCTGCCCTTCCAATAGGAACACCTGGTTATATCCTATTTACTATGTAATGGCAAATGATATGCATATTTTGATGCATTGGCGATAACCGACTTCGAGATTTTAGGATGATATATGATTAATCGTCTCATACGCATGAGAGTATAAGACGATTAATCATAGATCATCCTTAAATTCGCGATTAAAGCCTTTTTCCACACAACTAAAACGATAGTTGCCAATTCTGTATGGAGCAGTGTTTCACTCTATGCTTCAATGCATCGATTGGTATAGATAGTTTTCGAATTAAGTTATGCTTTCGGGAGTCAATCTTGTTTACCTTCAAAACAATATTTGGGTATTTTTGAATCAGTCAAGATAATATTTACTGATATATGAAACAAAAATTGGGCAAGTGCGAGTCGGACTCGCGCACGAAGGGTTCCGTACATTCATCTATAAAAAAAAATCACGTTCGTTGTATGTATACTTAAATACTTTATAAGTTTCTACCTGTTTATTAAGATCGAGTAACAAATTGCTTAAAAATTACGTTTGTTGTATGGGAGCCCCCCTTTATTATTTACTTTTTTTAAATTTAATTATTTATTTTGAAAGGTAATATACAACTACATATTCTGTGAAAATTTAAAGCGTCTACCTGTTACAGTTAGTAATTTTGAGCAAAAAATACGAAAAAAAACACGTTTTTTGTATGGGACCCCCCCTTAATATTTTATTTTTTTTTATTTTTAGTATTTGTTGTTATAGCGGCAACCGAAATACATAATTTGTGAAAATTTCAGCTTTCTAGCTATCATGGTTTATGAGATACAGCCTGGTGACAGACAGACAGACAGACAGACAGACAGACAGACAGACAGACAGACAGACAGCGGAGGCTTAGTAATAGGGTTCCGTTTTTTACCTTTTAGGTACGGAACCCTAAAAAGCACTAATGCCTAGTAAAAGGCAAATAGTTATAATGTTTTAACGTGTGGGTGCCTGGAATTTAATTAAAAGACATAATTCAAAGAATATAATAATACCTATTATAAGTACAGACCATAAACTTTGTGTAAATATTGCAAAATTTGTCTATGTTATAAATATTTAACTTATTTAGCTATCACATTCTGTAATCACCGCAGAGTGCTTAGACATCACGAAAAGCAGCTAATTTACATAATAATAATCATGATATTATGTTTGTTTCATCAGGCGACGAGTTTTACGACAACTCATGTACATATATACATATATCACTAACAAACTTGACACACTTTCAAAATTTGAATGTAACAATATTTTCTTACACTAAAGTCATCGCGTGCATTGTCGCCTTACGTAATTTTAAATAAAAGCATAACAGCGACTCAGTCATAACAGTCAAGGCCAAATTTCGAAACGAAAATGTCTCAGAATATTCAACTAAGGAAGGATTTTATAGGGCTTATGGTGGCCTAATTTCCAACTGCCTTGTTCAAATGAACGCACAAATGTGCGTTTTAAAGTAATTATAATATTACAAGCGACGAATAAATGCAATGAAGATTTCCAAGCACACAATAAAGAATGACGAGACACCATTTTCAACACAGTTTGGTCTTTTTTTTCGTTGCGTGCTGGCTGTTTTTAAAGCTGACATTTCGAATGCTAGAAAGGTATGTACCTACTATTATGTAACTTTAAATTAACGTCTTAATGGACGGCTATGATGCAGATCGCGAAAATGATAGTGTACTTCTAGCAATAGCAATTTCATTCATTGTAAGTAAGTAGGTAAGTTTATTATCCACATATGTTTATTGTATGCTTGTAATAGATTGGAAACCCAAGTTAAATTAACTGGGTCGTAAGAGACAACAATAAAATAATTTAAAGACATAAATCTTGTTGAATACTTTAAGCTGTTTATTACTGTGCCTGCTTTATTTTAGTGCGAAATAAATTGGGCGATTGTTTAAAAAAAATTGACCGAATAAGAAGTTCAAACAAAATATTAATATTATTAGTAGTTAATTAGTTATCATCATCATCATCGTTCTAGCGTACATCCAGGTTGCATGACTTTCGCTTTGGAACCCGTGATCCACATTCTACTCAAATTTTAAAGTAAAGGCAGTGTAAACTGCAAGAAACCAAATGTTAGTTTTTTTATGGCATCTCCCGCACTGAGACAGACTGCAGTTAGTAACCTGGTGGATACACCATCAAACCGTTTTGTATATGATATCGGATTCAAACTTAAGGGCGCACACCACTGACTTTTTGAAGTTATGTGCGCATAGGCGCGTCTCTTGCCAAATAATAATGACGAGATCAATTTTTGAAGCCCGTAATGTAGCGCGCTTGTAAGCGCGTATGCCAAAACGTCAGTATACTTGCAGAAAATACGCTAGTTTTAAATCATATCAGGGTGGTAAAAGAGATATGTGGTGAGACTTAACCAAATTACTCACAGAATGCCCGAATAAAACCACCTCTGTGTCTAATATCTATATCATAATTTGGTACGTACACCAGGAATATAGCACGTCTCATATTCTAGCGCTTACGAAAATGTACACATTATCGGGTGAAATATTGTAGTTAGGTGTGTTTTTGTTATTTTATCCACCTCCTTGACCCATTAGTTGCTCGAAGAGTAACTTTTTATCGCTAGTCCGATACTTAGATTCATCTTTCGAGCTTCTCTTAAGCCCAGTTTGGTCCCATTCGTTCTTTTTAATCCCATTTACTTCTATTTATTTTGTGACGGTAAACATGCTGGCACTATCGGCTTCCACGCCGTTTTAAATGGTTTTTCTATCCTATTTATTTGATCACCAATTTGATTATATTTAGTTCAGGTCATTTACTAAGTATGTACACAGCGACGAGTAAGCTATATATTTGCAATACGATATTGATACTCATTTTCGACTCCATAAGAATGGTATAAAGGTCAAGTGTGTAGTTTGACATGTAGCCGCATGTACCTTTTTACCTTTTACATATACAGCAAGTTAGACTTCAGCGTATTATCACATATAATACTAGTATTTATTCATCGTTATTTACAAGGCAAACAAAGTGTGTGTCTCTGTAATTTGTCAATTTTAAAACTTTAAAATTATTTTTCTTGTATTTTTAATATTTTTACTTTTCTCAACTACGTTCTCATACTCAATAGATAAATTCTGCATATCCAGTTTGTATAAGTTTAGAGCCAATGTGGACGGATAATTTAAATGCATAAATACAATTCCACACGTGCCAAGAATTAGGCTTCACTGCTCTGAATTATAATTATTAAAGATCGTTTTATATACCCTCGCGATCTTGAACTAATGGTAGCAACATAGTTAAGGATGAATTATAGCGTTACCTTACGCATATAAAGTTTGCGAGGAAATTGTAATAACTTTACTATCGATTTAGGTTCCAGAACTTGTACGATCAAACATAAAATCCGATAAATTGAATCGAACGTGTAGCGATTAATGAACATGATGAATCAATCGCCGAAAATTTCCCATTTTATACACAATATCTAGCAATCAACATGACAAGGCAGACATTATATAAAATAATTTGTTATACTGTGATGATTTAGAGGAGTTTTGGCGTAGTTCCAGGCCCCATGTAGGTATCATCATTTTCTTTTTCTAATAATAAATTAATATCTGTCTCTGTTTTTAGGTGACTTACTCGATACGCTACGGAAACGGGGTAGCCCGGGGGAAATCGGACGTCAAGGAAGAAGAAATCGAATCTGTTATATACTGAATTGGTTTTCACATATTAATGATCACATAAAGCTTTCAGAATCTGTCTTAAGCATAACCTGTTTAGTCTAATATGCATATATTAAATAACAGAGTCAACGCTCTTGGGATATCCACACTAGCATGCAGCAAGTGCTCAATACACTTTATAACCCAGTTTAAACAAGAGGTTCAAACTAAAAGGTAATAAAGGATAGTCAATGTTTGCTTTCTATGAAAATTTATTCATAAGCCATCCCCAGGCGATTGTATACTTAGTACATATTGGATAGCATGTGTACTATCTAGCATGTTCTAGGCAACATAACCGCATGAGAGGAAGATATCAGCTGTCTCATGTCTCTCTGGTGGATACTTAGCCTTATACGTAGCGTGCATAGATAGTATATTGCATAACAACGATTACACTGCCAAGTTAACTACCTACATAATTATAAACAATTATATATTCACCAATGAATGCAGCGCGCAACAATTTGCACATTAGTTACTATAATTATGATACATGGATTGTGGATCTAGGTTAATTTTGGTATAGATAATTGGGTTCGATTTGTAGAGATTTAGTAAATTTTTTCGTGTACTGAATAGGTTATTGTACCGATTCACGGTCACATTATTATGCAAATTTACAGGTTTGGGACAATCTATAATAATAATGAGACCTAACAGGACTTCCTATACTGAACTGGAAGGAATTTATCCACGATAGTGAAAGATGAAGACATCTCGTTTCGAAGGCCAAGGCTAACTTTAAGTCGCTGAGCCACCATATATGAATGAGTAATAATAATAGCCTTTACATCTATACATATTAAAGTAAATAAAATTGAAGTGTCTGTCTGTGATTTCAAAATAACTATGTTTTTTTAAGAACATATAGTTAGTTACACTACTAGTCCAAAACAACCCTTTTTAACACTATGTCTGTCTGTCTGTCTGTCTGTCTTTCTGTTTGTCCGGGATAATCTCTGGAATGGCTGAACCGATTCAAATGAGACTTTCACTGGAAGGTAGAGGATTTTATAGCGCTACAATTTGACCCGGAAGGTGGCGTTGTTGTCGCGATACCGAGTATTTACTTCTTCCACTCATCTTCTATACATTTATACATACACACATCAACAAAGTCTAGGGATATTTTATATTTCATCAAATATCTAAAAATCTATGAAGAATTTTCTGATACAGTAAATAGAAGAATCATAGATTATTTTAAGGTCTTTAATAAAAATAAAAAACATTTCGTGTTTTTTTTTGTTTTAAATAAAAAAATTAATTTTTTTAATCATCATGGAAAATTAGTATGATAACAACAAACATTTCTTCTTAAAAAACTATTAATTTTAATAAAAATGGAAAAAATCTTGTAAAATCTAATCATTAATAATCAGTGTTGCCACCTCTTACATTGATTACACATCGACATCGATTGTTAATACTTAAAATTAAATTGTCAATGTCTTGCTGCGGTATGAGGTCCCATGTCCTTTGCAAGTGTTCGTAAAGTTGTTGTTCAGTCGTCAAATTTGGTGGAAAATCTCTCAAAGCTTTTCGTTGTAACATGTCCCAGGCATGCTCGATAGGATTTAAGTCGGGCGACTGTGCAGGCCAATCCAAAACTTGAATATCGTGCTCTCGGAGAGCGGTCGATACCAGCCGCGCCGTATGGCAAGGAGCATTATCGTGCATGAGTAGAAATTCATGGCCTATTTGAGTTCTGTGTGGGACAATAACGGGCTCTACTACCTCCTCGTGGTATTTTTGTGCAGTCATGCTGCCTTGGATCCAAACGAGTTGGGTTCGTCCGCCAAGACGAATTCCTGCCCACACCATGATTGTCCCGCCTTGGTATGGGTGGACCTCCTGAGGGTGCCGTAGACGGCTAACTCTCCCTGGAGCTCTCCAAACGCGTGTTCTTCGTGAATCCGGGTGAAACCCAAACCGGGACTCATCGGTGAACAGCACCAAAGACCATTGTTCGTCACTCCATGGTAAATGCTCCCGAGCCCACGAAAGCCGCCGACCGCGATTGCCACGTCGCAATGCTGGAACACGCAATGGTCTTCGAGCATGAAGATCAACTTCATGTAACCTTCTTCGCACGGTTTGGTCGCTTACCAGCAGCTGGTGGTCCTCCTGGAGCCTTTGCACTAGTTGCAGCGCTGTGATATTGGGTTGTCTTCTGGCGGTCATTTGGAGAAATCGATCCTGTCTCTGCGTAGTAACACGATATCTACCTGTGTGCTGTTCGGCCACATCTCCAGTACTGCGATAACGTGACCACAACCTTGATATCACATTTTGACTGGTATGTAGGGCCTCAGCAACGACGCGTTGAATTGCACCATTTTCTAACATGCCCACGGCTCGTAACATTTCATCTCGACTCAAATGACGACGTGACATGACTTTTAAAGTTCGTACGTCACGTTAAATTAAAAAAGAAAAACAATTAAAAACCCTTTTCATTAATAATTATAATAAAACAGTTTTAACTTTCTTTAATGTAACGAATTACTAGCAAATTTGCCGCCATATTTTGTTTATTATTTTGTTTTTTTTCTTTCCATGTTCAAATTTTGAAAATAGAATAAAAGAGGTTTTAATCTGTATATAAACTTTTTGTGGAAACTAACAAGGTTCTAAACTATAAACTCGTAAATAATTTAGGATTAAGATATCCCTAGACTTTGTTGATGTGTGTATAAATAAAATTGAAGTGTCTGTCTGTGATTCAAATTAAATATGTTTTTTCAAGTGCATATAGTTAGTTACACGATTCTAAGTCCAAAACAAACCTTTTTAACATCTATGTCTGTCTGTCGGCTATAATATACCTAACGAAGTAGCGCTGTTGTCATGATACCTATATATGTGTAATAATATGTAATAGCAAAGAGTTAGTCGTCATGAAATCTGATAAATCGCCGGCCGTATAAAGATTAGATTTCGCAGAGAAAATAATTATATATAAAAGCAAAGAGTCAGTCGTCGTGAAATCTGATAAATCTCCGGCCGTATAAAAATTAGATTTGGCAGAACATATTATAAAATGTTACTTTGATTCGCGTGCGAAGCCGCGGGTACCAGCTAGTCAACTAATATATTACAATTAGATTCAATTTATCATAGCTAATTAATAATTTTATGACTATCTATGCTATAAGAAAAATATGAGAAAGTAAAAAAAAACAAATCAGCACCTGACATTTTGTTCAAGCACAATTATTATTTTGAAATGTGCCTCCACCTTACTAATGTGTGTGAAAATATATAATTAAAGTTATAGTGGGCTATTTGCGAGCTTCCGTAAGAGGGAACATTTATTTTGGTCACATATATGTTATTATAAAGTAGGCGATATTTGTCTAGCATATCCTACCCATTTCAATTTATTTATGTAGCTATCTGGTACACCACTTCAACCTACTTTTAGGTAATAGGACAAAATATCTTAGAGACCATCAAGGTAAATAAGAATTCGCTGTGACGTTATTGTGAACTGGCACTACGAGACAAACGAAAAACTAGTATTTTCTGCATGAATGCACCTGCACATGAAAATTATTTCGCCATTGAGTTCTTATAGGTAGTAAACAACAACACGACAGCAAGGCTACAAATAAGTATAGCATTACGTTTCAAGAACTTCTGGTGGTCAACGATTAGTAGGCTTAATCAAGTGAAAATGCGCTATTGGGTCAAGGCTGTCCTTAGGCTGTGAATCCACTAGATGTATATGATAGTTTGACGTAGCCGAGCTGACATTAGTGTGCAAAATAATAATAACCACCTATTGGTATATATTTATTTTGTATCTTTACTCATTAGCAAGCAAGCAGCGATAGCCGATTGGAGAGACCGACGGACTGCTACGCAGAGGGTCTCGGGTTCGAATCCACGGCACGCACTAATGACTTTTCGAAGTTAAGTGCGTATTAAATTGGGTAATTATCGCTTGCTTATCGGTGAAGGAAAACATCGTGAGGAAACCTGCATATCTGAGAGTTCTCCATAATGTTCTCGAAAGACAACAAGTGAAGTCTGCCAATCCGCACTTGGCCAGCGTGGTGGACTATGGCCTTGCCCTTCTCATAGTGAGATGAGGCCCGTGCCTAGCAGTGGGACAGTATAAAGGGCTGATGATGATAATCTTTACTCATCATAGGTTATTTAAATATTTTAAGGGCACCTTCCGCTATTCGCGCAGAGTGCTTTACAATCGTTCAATTGAAATTAGATAAAACATTTTTTCACCTACATTTACATGAGAAACGGTAAAGCTGAAATAACTTTCTTCCTTAAATGTATGCCGAAAATTAGTGGTATAATGTTCTACCCAAGATAAGATTAATCATGTATAATGGATTTCAACTAAGAATAAAAACACCTAGCATTTGGATTTTTGTGAGGCTCAGAAAGTGTTGTCTCGAGTGTAAAGCGAACCCACAATACTCCCCGCAGTGCCAAGCGGGGAGGCAGATATTTGAACCACTACGTCAATCTCAGAATTGATAGATATTTACCTCCTACAACGCTCAATTGCCTATATCTCTAATAGATGTTCGGCCTTAATCTGGCTAATTTAACTGCTTAATGGGTATGGGTAGGTAACGTTTAGCAGCAGGGATTCACGCACGACTACCGTTGGTCCGAAGCAGCAAAATGGCTACGTTTAGTTCTATACAGTTCATTTGGTAATCTTTGGGTAGTTAATTTGTACGAAACAGACCAATCTGCAGTGAGCTATTTGTACTCCGTTTAGTTTTGTCTCTTTCGATGTGGAATTACTTAAAATACTGAGCGAGACATATTATACCCACACTAATTCTAAAAAAGAAGCTTTTTTGTCAGTCGGAATGAACGTCATCTCTCAATTTACGCCTATATGTTATTAAGCACAGGTAAGTCCTATTATGATCGACTCAAGCCCGTTGTCAATAAATTTCAAACATAGTTCTGCGACCAAAATTTGATTTCTCAGTTTTGAGCCCCTCTTTCTACCTCAATCAAAAGCGCAAAATCACCCAAAATACAAAAAATAATTAGTAGAAAGAATTAAGGATCACAAAAGTTTTCACTGCTTCTTGAGTTTTTGACGTCATTCATTTACAAATTACATACCAGCATGATATAGACAAATCAAAGACGTCATTTTTTGAACTAAAAATAGCCTCATGAAAATATAAGAGAAAAGAACCTAAATTAAACCAAAAAGGGCATGAACTGGCTTACAAAAGAAAAGAGAAGTGATTGACACCCATCGACACACAATACCTAACAGAATTACAACGTCTAAGAGCAAAGTGGTTCCGTTTTCCATCGAACCTAAGCAAATATTATTCAAACGCCTAGGTGTGAAGCTAACAATAACATTTTGGCACGTTCAATAATCCGATAACTATGCAGAACTAGCCGAGGTTTCGTGTTTGTTTCATTCATCAATGAATTGGTACGATATTGGTGGCTAAGATATTTCACATAACTTCACGCCTTTTATCCCCGAAGGGGTATTACAAACCCACACTTCCCCAGTTATGTTTCACGAGAGAACGAACGGTGTGGGCCTACACGTGGCGTTTTTGTCACCAACGGACTATTTACATTATGAACATGGACTAAATTTAGTTTAAGTAAGTAAAAAAAAGAAAATAGGTATTAATTTTCACAACATCCAAATAGTAAGCAGACGATGACATATTTTGTTATAATATTATGTTTATATTATATACATGTAAATTGTAAAACTGAGGTTACCATTCAGACTTATACCTATTGTTATGAGGCGGGTATGTACCCTTCTACCTCCAATCAACAATGATTTTAAACGATGACCTCCAGTGGCACCTACGGATATCTGTAGGTAGGGATATAGATATATTTCTTAAATTATTAACCTTAACTGAGTTTGTTTCGGTTTTCTTCTCAAGAAGTCATTTAGCTAGGAAAAGCCGGCCTCATCTAGAATAGGGTTTTGACATGTATAAGTGTTGTAAACAACCAAAATGCAGAAATAAATATGTCTTTATGTCTTTAACTTTAATTTAAGCTTAGTCCTGGCATACAAAGAAAAAATGGTAACATTGTGACACATCAAAATTTCGAAATGAAATCAAACATTACTTTCTTTAATAAATTGTTTATAAAATAGTGTAAATATTTGTTGTTTGCATTTACATGCCTTTATCTTACTCCACTCTATTACTATATAACATTAGAGACGATTGAAGTTTGATTTTATTTTGTTTTTAATCATTTATATTTTTGACCACTGCATGGATCAACTCGCAGTGTTGGTCCTTTAAATCATTGCGCTTATAATGCTTATAAAATTGAACGTGTGGAAACCATCAAAGCGGCCATTTCTAGTACATAATACATGAATATCCGATCGAATTCCGTCCACTCAGCTAGCAATTACTCCTGACTTTTCGTGTACGTTACCCTAGCAGGAAAGTATCTCCTGGAGAGACATGAGTGGAACGTATAATTAGAGCGCAATCTGCTGATGATGTGCGCGAAATAAAAAAATAGTGCGGGTCATAGTTTTGGAAAAAAATAAAAAATCCATTCCTGCTGGGGTAACGTTCTTCCAGCAGGAAGATTCTAAACGAATTATCGGAGAGAGAAACATTGTACATGGGCAGATAGCTTATATTAGTGGGACAATGTGCACCGAAAATAAAATTAGTGCGACTTCAGGTTTCCAAGATATTGGAATTCGTGCTAGGGTAACGTTTTGCAGAATCGTGTATCTCTGAAACGGTTGCTTGTGCGGCTGTAAAATTAACATACACGAGTTGCTCTTAATTTGTGCGACCTGGTGAAATAATAAAATTTAAGAAAATACATGTAATTTTCAAGTAATCGGGCTTCTTTGAAATGCCCAAAAAAACATCGCAGCGTCAAAATGACAAAACGTATAGGCTCACTGAAAACTGTTTTCGGTTCTTCTTGACACATAGATTAACCATAAAAAGTTTTAAAAGTATACATATACCAAAAGACTGCCATGCAGAGGGTATCAGGTTCGAATCCACGGCGCGCACCAATGACTTTTCGGAGTTATGTGCGTATTGAATTGTTAATTATCGCTTGTCCCGTGCCTCGGAGAGCACGTTAAGCCGTCGGTCCCGGTTGTCATGAAGATCTTTGACAATCGTTACAGGGCGTCAGTACCTTCTAAATAAACTGACACTAGTCTAAACCATGGAATATCGCTATCCCTTCGGGTTGCGGAGGTCAGACAGGCAGTCGCTCCGTGGAAAAGCTAATATTCAGCCAAATCCGGTTAGACTAGAAAGCGGACCCCAGACTGAAACTGGGATAACGCTAAGAGAAAGAAGACATACATGCGTTAATGAGATATATTACTAATAGTCGTACACTGCTGCAGCTACTTCGTAAATATACATTTACGAAGTAGCTGTTTTTGTTAAATGTAATCAAGAATTGTTTATTGCAGTGTCACAAATAAGAAAAGGTCCTCTTAGAAGCCAATATAAGAATAAACTTCATAATGTACCTTTTAACACAACATTACTAAAGAAAAATATTCTAGGAATGGCTGTAACCATTTATAATAAAATACCCAAAGCTCTAAAGGACGTGAGAATACATGTTTTTAAAAAAAGGCTGTCAGATCTTTTGATTACAAAATGTTATTATAAAATTACAGACTTCCTAGAAGATAATCAAATATAGTAATTATAATTTCTTGACATTCTATTATAATATTGTAATAACTAATCACCATTAGATTTTGACATGACTGCTTCCTTTATTTTATTTATTTTTCATTATTATACTATTGACATTATTTTTAAATTATTGATTGTGACATTAACTATTTCGTACAATGTAATTATTCAGCAATTTAATTATACTCATAATTTGCATGCTTACTGAAGGCAGAATATAGCAGATCACTATTAATTGTGTCATCTAATGTATATACCTATATTCTTTGCAAATAAATGGATTATTATTATTATTACTGACTTTTCCCAGGAGTACGGACGTACCGTTCATCACAGACCGTTTGGCATTGTGGCAAGCAAATGGCGTAACCTAACATAGACTGACATTATTATTAGCATTTTTGGGGCTATAAAGTTTATAGAATGACTACCTATGGGATCATTATACTTTTTTTATGTTAATCTGTTGATCTATTTCCGTGTTTTTAGTTATCATAGGAACATTATTAGACTTAGCCTGCAGGTCCACCCGCATGAATTATAAACCTTTCTCAGGGATCACACTATATATTGATGAAAACTACAAAAATTCGTTCAGAAGTTTTTAAGTCAATCTCGTTTACGAAGGAAAGGGGACTTCATTATATGTGATGACTTTATACTATAATCGATTTGTTTATGGGACCCCAAAAATATAAATCCAAAAAGACTTCTGTACTAATCTGGCATTCGTTATACATGTTGAACACACATTGTACCTCCACGGGTACGTGTACGTGATGCGGGATACTAGGCTGTTATATTTCATAAAGATACATCACTGTTAACAGATTTAAAAAATATGCGTTAAAATATTTAAAAGTATATCAATCTAAACCTATCAACATCTTAAATTATATAGAATTGAGTGGTGTAAACTCGTCTAATAAATATATTTTGCAAGAGAAATAATCACAGCTAAGTAGACTATAGCTATATGATAAAGTTGACTACCTCACATTTTTTTTGCATTTTGTTTGAACCTTTTACTTTAAATAGATTGGTGCCCAATATCTGCACCGAATATAATGACAATATAATTATTGGGACAATTCACACACCGTCCCTTGGGCCCAAATAATACAATGGAAACCAAATAATCGAGATCCAAACAATATATTTCAAATCAAAACAGATAAAAATTATGTAAAGTTACACCGAGATACAGAACAAATAGTCCTGTTCAACACGCAAAGACTTGTCGCAGATGGAGACAGCTGTCACGGTCACTACCAAAGCACTACTCAGGTAATAGACTAGACACGTCTAGTAATTCTCACATTCCTTTCGATTATAATTTAAAATTATCTTTACCTATTATCAAATGAAAACCCCTTTCTTCCCTGTCCGACAAAATCAAAAAGTACCGAACAGATTTTCTTACAGTTTTCACCAATAGATAGTGAGATTCTTGAATAAGGTTCAGGTGTATAATTTACGCGGGCGGAACCGCGTCAATTATACAGGTATGTAATAAATAACGTCTGTATTCTGCAATGCATGTAACAGCAACATTATTTCCTCACAAACAGTGTACACCATTTTATTTAGCACAAGGATCTCTGTATTAAATGTCCATCGGTATTCCGAAACGGCAATCTCTTAGTCAATATTTAACCATTCCGTGGGCTTTCTAAGTTAATTCAAGGTTTAAATAAGATAGCTAAACATTATTAAATAAGATTGGGAATAGCTGTATTTACCGGAAACTTGAATTTCCTGCGGCTTCTTTTCTGACCTTTTCATACCTAAGAAAGTTGTTGAGAGAAAAAATGTTTGGCCGTTCAATTTAACATATTCCATACATATGATTAATGCCAGCTTACTTGCGTAGTCGGCAGAGACTAAGTAAGTCCATTTGGCTCGTTATTTTCTACGACATTAGTATATCTGTCTTGCTTCGTTTGCTTTCATCGAACTTCATTTTTGTTCTATGCTATTGACGGTTTTCGAGACATGACCTGCTTGTATATTCCAGTTTGTCTAATTTTCGTTCTATTTTCGGCTACGTTTGTTAGTCTTTATTAAATAGCAGTCGTCTATTTTTCCGCGTGCCTAATTTATCTAAGTACCTTTAAGGTGGTCCGCCAAAGAAGTAAACAAAACGATGACCATCATCGTACCAAGAAAACAATTTGGGAAATTCAGTAGCTCATATTATGTTACTTTCGATAAATTTGGTATAGTCTTATTATTTGGAGATCAGAATTTGCTAGGTACTTTGTAATGAAAGCCGTTAATCATGATGACATTTCGCAAGCTAACTTTATAACTAATAATACATCGAAACACCGTAGGATAGACTAGATACTTAGAATTTACTAATAGGTAAACCAGGATGAGTATTATCACGACTCAGTCTATATGCTTAGGCCATGCAGTAAGTAAGCAGTAGAATACATTACTATAAAGATAAAATAAGTAAGTAAGTGAAAATTACATTTGTTGAACAAATTGTGAAATATAATTTATAGGTCAACTCTGGCTAATAGGATCTTACCACATTTTACGAAATTCATTTAACCTTGAATGATGTTTAAGCGAAAGTCATTATACGGACAGACAATTCAAATAGATGTTATATTAGGGATTCACTATAATGTATTACCGACCGACGATTGTGTAATAAAATTAACGGAATACAATTATTTGGTACAATATTTGTGTAGGATTTCTACTGTTGTTTGTGATATTACATTTGGTAGGTTTGTGTGCTATTCTATCTTTGGTAAGGTGGGTTTCGTAAAGTATTTACTAAACCTGATTTACGACAAGTTGAAATGAAAATAATGGGTGGAAAGTTAATATGCATAATTTAGATGTATCCATTCTTCTGCCATATTTGTAATGTGATAATGATAATTTGAAAACAAATTAAATTTAAGTTCTGTTAAGAATTAATTGCTGCCTATTGAAAAGCAGGAAATATAATATGGCGATATGTAAAATTGTTAGCCGCGGGTTTCCTTTTGTCACTTAAAATGAAATTATTATCATTGCGATAGACTTCATTTTGTTGCAATTATGTTTACAATATAATCTGCCTTTAGGCAATATTTTTTTGTTGTTCTTTGATAATGTTTTTTGTTCCGTTGTAGCAAGCTATAATTAGACATAGCGCAACGGTAATTTCTACGCAAACAAATTTCACTCTCATTCAAGAGCACTAGTTCAATTTACGATATCATTAGTTATCCGAATAAAACACCCTATAATGGTATTTAATAAATAATAAATTATCGGTTTCAGTTAATAAAACAGTGTGATCTAGTGTGCAGTGTTCTAAAATTTGAGGAATGTATTGCCTAAACCAATAACGTGCAACACCAATGGCTAAGTACCTATGTACTATAACCAAATCATTAGAAGCCACAAAAACCAATTTATCCGGTAGCAAAACATAACTCCAAGAAAAACTTACGTGCCAGTTTCGCTGAGCACTCACTGACGAATTGCATCGCCGACAGCAAAGTGAAAACCAAAACATATCTTTGATATTTTTCACACATCCTTGATACGCACTCGATCGAACCCGATAGTATTATATGTTAACAATGCGACGACAATACAGGCTTAGAGCTCACTGGCGTGACCCTTGTAAAATTTACTGTATGCTTATGTAAATACAAACAAGTTCTTTCTTATTTTCGTTGCATAAATTCGGTTAGCTCTTTACCAATGTGAAGCCTGATTTTCACGCAACACTGCCCGCTAATCCGTTCTACAAAATGTTCACGAGTCGAATGCGCCGGCCCGCGAGCGCTTGCGATCGTATTCTGGGATATTGCACCGCAATTGGTCGCTTGTAATGTTTTCGAAAAGTCGGTTCAAGTATGAAGGTCATCAGTTAAAAGTAAATAATAAATTGTGTCAAGATTGGTACAAATGTCTTATTTTTATGCAGATATGCCTGTAGCGGCAAGTATTATTTATTTTTGATTTTGTAAACAATGATTTATTTGCCAATAATATTTAACTGGAATTGCTGTAGACAGAGCCATAAACCAAAAACAATGTGTAAAAATATTTAAGAGGGCTGTCAGTAACATACAAACAATTAAAATTTCGTCTGGCAAAGCACTCTCAATCAAAACACCCTTTCATCGAAATAATTACTTTCTTTAACCACAATTTAATTTTTGGCAGATCTATTAATAATTTTAAAAGAAATGACGTCGTAAAAACAGCTCATCCATCCTTCAAGAAAAATATCCGTTATTGCAACAGAGGCCCAATTCTCCTAAATAAATTTGGTCAGTGTCATACTTATGTCACAAATGGTATTCTCCTAAATTAACTGATATTTGCAAAATCATCAATAAGGGATGAAGCCATAAAAAACTGATATTTGAATAGAATTGTAACTAGATCCTTAATTGAAACAAGTGTCAAAAATTGTGTCAAAGATGAACTGGTTATTTCAAATTATACGATAATGAAATTACGTTAGCAGAATACCGATTCTGAGTCAATTCAAAATATAATCTCATTTCTTTCAAAATACAATTTTAATGTCATATAAAATACGAGAATTCTCTCCTAACCTAAAGTCTTTATAGTATCATTTGAAATAAACAGTTCGTCGTTGACGAATATTTTGACACTTGTTTCAATTTATAATCTAGTTACAATATCATTAAAATATCAGATAATTCAGAAGAATACGATTTTTGTGACGTAAGTATGGCACTGACATTACTTATATCGAAACTGTATTTTTTAGGAGAGTTGGGCCCCTATTTCTAGTCATCGGATTCCAGTGTAATATAATATTTCTGTCAGTCTACTTTGCTTATATAGTATCACTATGATTTCATCAAAGAATTTCCACGCTGGAATGGAATAGCATCTAGTGACTATCTGGGTTGCATAAGTTGCAAGGAAACTGGTTGGGACGGGTTATCATGGTACTGGAACCCAGTGACCTATCACTGCTCATTATGCAATACAACCTTAAACCTAATTAGCTATTGCGGAACTTGTCTCCAAGTTTTGTTCATTGACTTTAAACTCGTTCTACACCAGTTAAGTTTACTAACGCCGTCTATTATCGTGGTCAACCTTGTAACGGTAAGCTGTCAAAAGATGTTTACATTTAAACTGGTCTCGAACCATGAGTAATGCGTCTGTTTGTGTCCGATGCTGGTCGTTGGTACCAGAGACATCTGATCCACTTTTGAAGGAAATATAAGCTTGAACCGCTTCTAAAACATTTTGCCCTTTTGGTATTGTTTTATTTATTTCTATTACGAGTGTGTGACTAACTTTGGTGTCGGAGTTTTTTGACTAAGCGAAGGCCTCTGACTTTGCCTAACGATTCTTGTCCTAGGACAAAATCCGGCACTGACGGTGTAACGTGCCCTCCGAAGCACGGAAGCACTCTAGTTTAAATGCCACAACGAGAGGTGCGGTCACCCATCCAAGTGACGACCGGTGCAAGCAGGCTTAACATTACCTAACTATCACGACCGGCAAGTCAAGGCACGCTAATTTGAGCGCTACGTGTATATTTTCTTATTTTAGTGTGATTTCACCAAGCAAATGCAAGTCTTTATGCAAATGTGCTTGAAGCACCTGACACGAAACTGTTGGTAATGGTTTTAAATATCTTTCAATGGACTGACCTTGCTAATATTTGTATATAATATTGATCGCCGTGTGGTTGACGGCATAGAATACAAGTGTCACCACCCCCTATCTTCCCGTGGGTGTCGTAAGAGGCGACTAAGGGATAGCACGATGCAAATACCATCTTTGCATAGAGATGGAAAACTCGACATCAAACCTTATACGACTGCCTCGTTGGTCTCATGGCATAAATGTGCGCGTGGGATCGGGAGGTCCCGGGTTCGATTCCTGGGTCGGGCAGTGTTATTGGGTCTTTCTGTCACGAAATTCTCAGTAGCAGCACGGAGTCTGGAAATGTGCCCGGTACGGCAATAGGCTCGCCCCTTATTACGTGGGACTAAAGTATATCTGGCGAAAAGTGGGTGTAGAAATACACCTCTGCCTACCCCTTCGGGGATAAAAGGCGTGACGATATGTATGTATGTATGTATGTAATATTGAGAAATGACCTTGGGTTGTAAGAAAACAAGAGAGCTAGTTTTCTACTTTTGTCTTGGTATTTCTGATATACTATGTGCATATTTAAATATCAAGTAACTATAATATAACATTATCATCCTAGTGCCATTGGTACGCGGAGCCCGCTCTGAAGTCTACCCGCCGCAACCCAGAGAGATAAGTACTTTCCCGGTTGAGCCGGCCCATTCATGCTGAACCCAGCAAGATTCTACTACCAGTATTTAAACCAGCGTCAGGAATATTTTTTGAAGGTATCTCTGTATTGCCCACCTGCCATAGACATGTATGCCACATATACTCGTATAATAATTACAAGCACGAAGATTGTTTATGCCATGGATACTATTTTGTGACCGGTCACTCCAAATAAACTAAACGAAAAGTGAAAATGGTGATTAACCTCCCAAATCAATAGAATCATGCGTTTGTATTTTTAATTTAATATACATACTTAATTATGAGGTAATACCAATTTATATGGTAGTTGCATATAAATTGCAAATCATTATAAAGTTCGAGCCATTTATCATAGTGTACGAGTATGTATGAGATATTATTTTATGCTTTTGGCTAAAATCGAATCCCATTGTGTTTGTCACACACTCGCTTCATTAGAAGTAAAGTATTATGTACGCCATCATGTTGACTTTTAATGGGATATCTTTATGATTATAAATCAAAATAAACAAGATTGCAGAAATGGTAAACCAAGAATACACAACATGAAAATTATAATTTTCGGGCAAAGCAATATTTTATTATTTCTCTAGAAATTTAAAATATATGACATTGTTTTTGCATTTTTTGGCAAACCACGTTGCATTATCGTTTCAAATTTCATATACCTAATGTGTTTATCACATCAGGCATCAATTCAACTTATCACTAAGATAGACTGTTTGTTGATGTGTTGGTAAAATACAGTACAAACAATTTATCTTGAAGTTTTTCGCTACTGCTATCACCGACATTTTTATTTTTGTGGAGAAATTGTAGTAGGAAAGGTAACCCGGTAACCCGGGGTCCAAGACAAGGCCTTGGAACGCGTCTGGGACGACGAGCGTCATGTTGATGATGATATTATGATATTATAGCTTTTTTATTTATCCATCAAGGCTGTTGAAAAAATAAAGAAAGATAGACTTAAAAACAATGGCAGCCGTATTAGAATAAGTCTACGAGTAAATAGGTACCTAATGCCCCCCTATTTCAATAGAAGGTGCGTGCTAGTTGCATTTATGCATTACAATGATCAAATCATTTCAAGCTTACCGAATGGAGTCCAGTCCGTACACCTAAGGATGATAGTGAAAGCGTAAAGTACTTCTCACGAAGAGATTCATCGGTAGTTATTATTTTACTACTTAATAATTAATATTTTATTTTGGTTTTCAAATAGTGATCCAATTTTATAATTAGGTATATTTATACAGGCATTTTGCTCTGTAGATTCATTTGTGTTTATAACTTCACTTCACTACTTTATATGTATCAACGGGCAGTCATATAATAAATCAATCGTATAAACGTCTTTGCAGTGAGATTCATATTTTTGGATTATTTGTCGCTGCACGTAGTGGCTTATTGAGTGACCGCGTCGCCACTACCAGCCGTGGGTTCAATTCCCAGGCAAGCACTTTTTGTGATCTGCAAATGTTTTGCGTCCGGTTATTTGTGTGTCCGTTAAACATACATACATACATAGACTCACGCCTGTTTCCCGGAGGGGTAGGCAGAGATTACAGAACGCCATTTGCAACGATCCTGACATACCTCTCTCGCTTCATTCACTCCTATCAAGTTTCTCATGCATGCTCTTCTGTTTAGGGTACTTCTGACCTGTCCTTTTTTAGCATGTCTCCAATCTGGTCACAGAACGTCCGCCTAGGTCTTCCCCTTCGTCCTGTCCCATTCACATTTGCATTATATATCTTCTTTGTCAGTCTTTCGTCATCCATCCTCTCCATGTGCCCAAACCATCTTAACATGCCTTTCTCGGTGCTTGTCACTACATCTTCTTTTACCCCACACCACTCTCTTATCACACTATTCTTTACTCTGTCGGTCAAAGATATACCACACATACTTCTCAGAGCTCTCATTTCTATCGCATTTATTCTTTTTTCAAGTCTCTTCTGCCATACCTTACACAAATCTCTTCTGCCATACCTTACACAAATCTCTTCTGCCATACCTTATACAAACGTGTCTTTTTGGACACGTTTTGACTGTTCATAAACGCCTTCAAAGCTCCATTCACACTATTACCTGCATTAACTCTTCTTTCAATATCTTTTTCATTCTTACCATCTCTTGTAAACAACGTACCTAAGTAAACAAACTCATTTACTTATTCCACTCGCTGTCCATCGATCAAAACATTACAAGCCGTAAAGCATTCCTCCTTTCAAAAACCATAACTTGCATTTTACTTACATTCACTTTCATTTCTTTCCTGTTTATCGCACCATGCATGATTGTTACCATCTCCTGCAATTCCTCCGTTGAAGACGCAAGTATTACCTGATCATCAGCATAAAGGAGGCATTTGACGAGTAACCCATTGATTCTTAATCCGCAGTCACTACGTTTTAAATCTTGCAAACAACTGTCCATGAAGAGGTTAAACAGCCACGGCGACGCTACACATCCTTGTCTAACACCTTTCTCGATGGTAAACCAGTCAGTGTATGCCCCGTTTATCCTCACACAAGAATAGATAGATAGAATCCTCATAAAGGGATTTCAGAGCTCGAATGAGGCTGCTGTCTACCCCATTCATTGACAGCACCGACCACATTTCATTCCTCACCACTTTATCGTAAGCCTTTTCCAAATCCACGAATGCGCAATAGACCTTTTGACCTTTGGCCAAAAACTTTTCGGCTATGCTTCGCAAGGAAAAAACCTGATCCGTGCACCCCATACCCTTTCGGAATCCCGCTTGTACATCCCATATTTTCTTGTCGGTTACTTGCATAACTCTTTCAATCAGTACCTTTGCATACAATTTGCCAACAATGCTGAGAAGGCTAATGCCTCTATAGTTTTTGCAGTCTTGTTGCGAGCCTTTTCCTTTATACGGAGGCACAACTACAGCTGTGGCCCAGTCATTAGGTACTCGGCCGGTGCTCCAGCACAAGTTATATAACCGCTGCAACTGACCAACTATGATCTCCTGTCCAGCCTTCAGCATTTCGACTGTAATCCTATCATATCCTGCAGCTTTACCTACTTTCATACTTTCCAGTGCCTTCACGATCTCATCCACGCCAATAACGCTTTCATCATTGCTATCACTACCATTCATTTCATCGATGGGTATCTCTACCGCCGTTCTTTTAAATAATCCTTCAAAATACTCTTTCCATCTCTTCAGCACGCACGATTCACCATTCACTATCCTTCCATTCTTGTCTCTGATCGATGTGTATTCTGAGGATTGAATTCTTCCTCGAACTGCACGAACGGATTTCCAGAAAAACTTAATGTTTCTCCTCAAAATCGTCAGATAATCTGCTATCAAACTCATCTTTCTTTTCCTCTTTTTTCCTTTTAACCATTTCTTTCACTATTCTTTTTGACCTAACAAACTCGTTTCTTGCTTCATCTATGTCCTCACTCGCTGCTTTTCCCATTTTTTCATTTGCTCTGGCAGCCAACCAATCTAACCAAGATTTTTTCTTCTCTGACACTGCTGATTGTACATCCTTGTCCCACCATGTATTCTTAACCTTTCGTATTTTCCTTCTCTTGATTACACCACATACTTTAGATGCTACACATACTACCTCTTCTTTAAAGGACTGCCATAATTCATCCATATCGTTTATGCCATCCCACCTCTCAAATCTTGCTATCAATCTTCGTTTATATTCATCTTTCACATATTTCTCTTGCAGATTTTGTACTTTTATTCTTTCCAAGATCTATCTCTATTTTCACTATGCTCTCGGTGTCGCCATCCTTTAAAGAGCCCACTTATCCGGCTCAACACCAAGAAGTTAGATGATTAGATGCCGATCCCTCGATACACTCTTGTATCCATCACATTCTTTCTCAGTCGTTCATCTACTATTACAAAATCAATCATACTTCTTCTAACGTTATTCGCCTGACGCGTATACATATGTATCCTTTTGTGATCAAACATGGTGTTTGTCACACAAAGGCTCCACTCCAAACAAACCTCAAGCAGTGCTTTTCCGTTTTCATTCACACTCTCATCACCGAATGCACCTAACACCCTTTCAAATCCATCTTGATTTACTCCCACCCATCCATTGAAATCCCCTTACAAAATCAATCTTTCGTTATCCTTACATTTCCTCAAAATATCTCGTAAACTCTTCCAAAACTCCTGCCTTTCGTTTTGCTCTTGCTGTGACAAACCCGTAACAATATTGACCGGTGCGTACATCCGTATAATAAAGACACGAGTAAGTCCTACTTTCATTCTCATCCATAGTAGCCTAGCATTTACACATTCAAGCTCTTTTACACACTCATTCATTCGCGCAGATAGTATTACACCAACTCCCTTGCAGGCTCTGGTGGTACTATCTACCCCAGACCAATACGCCGTATATGTGCCATGCTTGGTGTTGTCACACCCTTTCCTTTTTGTCTCATTCACACAAAGAACATCAATCTTTCTATCATCCATCATCTGACATACTTCATCCAGTTTGCCGTCCATCCCTCCTCCAACATTCAACGTTGCCAACCGACTTTCCGTAGGCCGCTTTTCGCCCTCGCGGGGAACGAGACGTGACGAGTTGCGAACCGCATCGCCGCCGTATGGAGAAGAAGAAGTTTTTGTTCCCATAGCGTGCCTACGAGATGTAGGGATCTAGACGGTCCATCTCCGCAAAGCCCTTAACGGGGGTAAGGCGGAATATCAGCTGTGCCCTGTGACGACCAACACAGGCACCCTCCGTTTACGACCAGCTTGCCCTCTGGCCACGAATACCTCGGCACGGGTCGGTTCACACCTTAAATCGGGGTTTTGTGTCGGGTATGCTCCCTGAAAGTTGGTTTAATTTCGGAGTTTTCCTTCTCCTAGACAGGTTGCCAACCAAGGCTAACGAGGCCCATCTCCCCGATAACGAGGCCCATTTATATGGATGTTGAAAGTCCCTTGCGATGCGAGAATTTATTTCAAGGAAGGGCAATATATAAAAGTATATATACGAAGACGGGCAATATATAAATATATAAAAGTGATGTACATGTAAAGACCGTCAAATAATTAAAGTAATCTATAATTTTTAACTCCTCTATACAAGTATTAAGATAGCTATGGGACCAGCGATCTATTCGTAGAGCAAAGACCGTATAATATATTATAAATTAGTGTGCATATATTAGACTAGAGGACGCCAGCAGCTACGCCTGCATTTTTTTCAATTTACCCGTTTTGGCCGATCCCGTGGGAATTTCGGGAAATCCCTTCTTAGTGCACCCCTACGGTCCCCAAGGAACATACATGCCAAATTTCAGCTTCCTGCTCCCAATAGTTTCGACTGTAACGTGTCTGTCAGTCAGTCAGTAACGCAAGGATTTTATATATTAAGATTAGGAGATAGACTGTTTATTGGTGAAAATATACTACATATATTGTTGTATTATATAGGCACAAATATATCAAAGAGACTGAGATCATCTAATAGTATTATTTACCTCCATCCTGTTGACATTTGATTTTAAATATTTTTGGTTACAAATATAGTTGTTTTATGTATAAGAGACTGCATTATACATAAGAATATATTAGAAAATCCCTTCAATATCATCACGCAATGTAACAATGATGCAGTCATATTAATTTAAGCGTCACGCAAACACGCATATTGTTTATGTATGATGCCTATTATTTAATAATTTTCTGACCTTGTAGAATGCATAATGATAATAACTTGATAAAAAATACGATTGTCGTATTTTTGTTATGATCTCCTCTGTTTTCAAGTCGGTTAAAATGAGGATTCTTGTTTTAAGTGTCGTAATGTATTTTATTTATAAGATAAATTTACTATTGGACTTTTTATAAGTAAATATTGGCTACTATTCGCCAGCGCCGAATAAAGAAATGAAAGAAGTAATGGGATTGCATGGACCAGGCTAGTGACGGCGAATTTTACGAGTAACTAGTACCTATAGCCTCAATTCGGAACTTGTCACGAACTGGCATGTGTCCGCCGAACCATCCTTTGCCGACCACAGACGTATCTGCTATGACATACGAGTGCAAGAGAGGGTCACACAACCAAAACGCAACCCACGCAATACCAACATTGCGAGCTACAAGACCCTGCTCGAACAGGAAATAGCCATGTCAAATTTCAACGACATGACCGCAAGCACTACAAACATAGAACACAACACTAACTTACTAACAAAATGCATACAACGCAGCTACCAACAAGCCTGCCCCACCACACTACCGAAAACGAGTAGTAAAACCCAATGGTGGGGATCGGAACTGGAGAAGCTCAGGCGCAATCTGAGAAAACTCTTCAACCGGGCCAAAAACACAAGGAAAGACACAGATTGGGACAAATACAAAGAAACCCAGTCGCACTACAAGAAACGCATACGATTCCGCAGGGGAGAGTCATGGCGAAATTTCTGCACCAACATTAACTCCACATGCGAGGCAGCCAGGGTAAAAAAGATCCTATCCCAGGACAGCAACAAGACCCTAGGCTCCATCAGAAAGCCTGATGGCACCTACGCAATCACAGACGTGGAAATAAGCCAAGTGCTAATCGAAACACACTTCCCAGGTTGCACTGTGACCGACGACTGTGACTGGGAAGAATCAGAACACAGACCACCGACCCAAACAGACTGGACGATAGCCAACAACATGGTTACCGTGGACCGGCTGAAATGGGCAATTGATAGCTTCCAGCCGTACAAATCTGCAGGCCTGGACGAAATAACACCAGCACTTCTACAATGGGGCTGCACAACGATTGTGCCACAGCTACTCAGCATATATAGAGCATCTATAGCGCACAATTACATACCACGAAGGTGGAGGGAAGTAAAAGTCATATTTCTCCCAAAACCAGGCAAAACGGATTACACTCAAGCAAAATCGTTCAGACCTATCAGTTTAACCTCCTTCTTGCTGAAAACGCTGGAGAGGCTCGCTGACAGATACCTACGGGAAGGCGCACTGCTACGCAGACCACTACACCCGCAACAACATGCCTACAGAAGTGGTAGATTAACGGAATCAGCGCTTCACTGCGTAGTGGGGACCATAGAGACAGCGCTATCTGACAAACTTATGACCTTAGGCGCCTTCATTGACATAGAAGGGGCCTTCGACAAAACTAAATTCACCAGCATTAGCCGAGCCCTTGACAAGTTCGGAGTTGAACAAACCGTCAGTGGCTGGATTGATCAACTCCTGAAACAAAGGGCTATTCAATTCACGGTTAACACCACCACAAGGGGGATAGTAGCAAAAGGCTGCCCACAGGGAGGTGTCCTATCACCCCTACTTTGGAACATAGTGGTAGACGATCTGTTGAGAAGCCTGAATGACAAATGCTTCTACACGGTCGGCTACGCAGATGATATAACCATCCTAATCAAAGGAAACTCGGAAGACATGATCCATTATCGGATGCAAGCAGCCATCAGGATCATGGAACAATGGTGCAACCACCATGAACTGACGGTCAACCCTAATAAAACGGAGCTAGTACTTTTCACTAACAAAAGGAACACCCGTATGACCAGAAAACCAAAACTTTTTGGCACGGAGCTTAACCTATCGAGTGAAGTCAAGTACCTGGGCGTAACACTCGACCACAAGCTCAACTGGAATAAACACATCACCACTAAAACCACAAAAGCATGTACAATCTTCTGGTAGTGCAGGAGAATAATAGGCAAGAAATGGGGTCTCAAACCATTCATCACCCTATGGATTTACACTGCCATAATACGCCCCATGCTCACATATGGTGCAGTAGTGTGGTGGCCACGCACTGAACTAAGCACAGTCAAGAGCAAGCTGCAGAGCATACAACGCCTCACCTGTCTGGCCACAACAGTCTGCATGAAAACAACTCCAACGGCGGCATTGGAGGTGCTTCTCGACTTGCGACCATTGCACCTCATCATCCAGCAGGAAGCAGGTGCCGCCGCGATCCGGCTCGATAAGTTCGGGCTTTGGAGAAGAGACGACCGTATAACCCATGTACGCCTGAAAAGGACGTTAACTAACGAGATCCCAATGCTAGATGCAACGTGCGACCTCATACCTAAAACCTTTATCTTTGACAAAAAATACCGCATACAACTGCATGAAGAGCACAAGGATAGCTCTGGTATACACGAAGTTAGAGTATACACAGACGGCTCAAAAACAAAGTATGGGACAGGTGCCGGAGTATTCTCCCATGACTTGAACATCAATCTCTCAACATCGCTTGGTAAACTCAACACCATCTTCCAAGCTGAATGCGTTGGGATTATAAGGGCGGCGACGGCGATCGCGGCCAGAAACGTGAGCAACCTGTCAATACGCATCATCACAGACAGTGCCTCAGTACTACAAGCTCTCGATGGCAACTGCTTTAACAGCGGCTTAATTATGGAGTGCCACCAAGAGCTGCAGAAAACTGCAGCGAGGAATCGGGTCACGCTCCAGTGGATACGAGGACACAGTGACTCCACGGGCAATGACGCAGCAGACCAACTGGCAAGGAAAGGATCGGACACAATAACTCTGGGACCCGAACCAACTGTTCCGATACCTTTCAACCAACTAAAAACGTGGTTACGCGAGAGAACCCTACAACAACATGAAAAAGAGTGGGCAGAATTAAAAGAGTGTAGGCAATCTAAAGATGCCTTTCCCCAATTAGATAAACGACTCTCGCAAAAATTGTTGCACTCCAACAGGAAAACACTCAAGCATCTGACTGGCATAATAACCGGCCACTGTCCACTAAACAAGCATCTCTACAACATCGGCGTCACGGACAGCCCACTATGTAGGGGCTGCATGGAGACCGAAGAAACACCCGCTCATGTGATCCTACATTGTACCAGCGTGAGCGACCAACGGACGAGGTTCCTGAACAACCCCAGAACCATGAGTGAAGCCATACGCAACACTGGTCAACTCATGGCCTTCTGGAAGGAGCTTGCATGGTATGAGTAGCAGGCGACAACCGTGTCCCTGCTAACGCACAATGGCCCAACTACGAGGGTCAAACTGAAAGTTCTTAGAAAATCAAAAACTGATTACATTAGCCAGTTATTAGTTTTATTATATCTTTTCAAAATATTGTCCATTGACGTCAATACACCGCTGCATGCGATGGAACCACTGGGAAAAGCACTTTGCCCACTCGTCCTTAGGGGTCTCTTCAATGGCATCGCGATACGCAGCCACCGCTTCTTCAGCATTCATAAACCGCTTTCCTTTAAGTTTTTCTTTAATTTTTGGAAATAAATAAAAATCACAAGGCGCGAGGTCGGGGCTATACGGCGGGTGACCCAGTAATTCAACGTTTGATGTCGCCAAATAGTCGATCGTTCGCTTGGCGGTGTGCGACGAGGCGTTGTCGTGGTGAAGGAGGATCCTACTGCGAGGTCGTTTCTCTCGAACTTTTTCCAAGACAAGTGGCAAACAATTGGTAGTGTACCATTCTGCAGAAACTGTTTTTTGATCCTCTAACACAATTGTTGCGAAATGACCTATCCTTCCAAAGAACGAGGCCACCATTTTTTTTCCCGCACTTCGATCTCTCTTCACTTTAGTTGGCAACTCCTCGAAAGGAAACACCCACTGAGCAGATTGTCTTTTGGTTTCAGGATCATAACAGTAAATCCAGCTTTCGTCACCTGTTAGTATGTCGAACACAGCATTTAAGTCACCTCCGTTAAATCTTTCAATCATTTTACGGCACCAATCCACACGATGGAGTTTTTGAGCCTTAGTCAAATTATGAGGTATCCACCGGGCGCAAAGCTTCCTGACCGCTAAATGTTCGTGGAGGATTTTGTGCACTTGACTCATACCGATGCCTAAGCTTGTCCGAATCTGCTGATAGGTCACTCTTTTGTCAGTCTCTATCATACGCCGCACAACACAGATGTTATTTTCAGTCGTCGCCGTAGAAGGCCGTCCCTCACGTACATCATCAGTGAGATTAGTGCGACCACGTTTAAACTCATTAAACCAGTTGTAAACAGTCGCACGAGATGGGGCTTCATCGTGAAAGGCCAATCGTAGTCTATCATAACTTTCTTGTTGACTTAAATGACATCGAAAGTCATAAAAAATCATTGCACGAAAATTTTCTCGTGTTAAATTCATGTTGACGTGACACAGACAATTTTCAATTTGCCGCCAAATCGTAAAACAAATGACAAATGAATGAAATATATACTCAGTAATATTGGCAAAGAGTTCTATTTTCAAATTTTTGAATATTTTTTTTATTATATTGTTTATAAGTGGCCAGTTCTAAGAACTTTCAGTTTGACCCTCGTAAGTGGCTAAGTGCGGAAAACACCTGTCCAACTAACTAACTAACTAGCCTCAATTCGAGGTAATCCAATTTTGCCGGGACAAGCATGATTGTTATCATGTTCTCAAGTAGATATTAAATTGCATATATATTAAGTCCTGATTGTGTATTTCCATCTGTATAGATGGAAATACAAGGTAGACGTAACACCATTATGTTAGGTACATCAATTTACAATATTACATACGGCCTATCAAAATACAAGGCTGTGTCAAAGCATTAAATAATCTTCGTAATTATGGCCACTATTAAATAATCATTTTTAAACAGTGTGCATTAAGTTATAATTGAAGGTGCAGTATTTTAATATACTGCTAACTTGTATTGAAAATAATAATCATCATCGTTCTAGCGTTATCCCGGTTGCATCTAAGATTTACACGCCTATAGTTATGTCCAGGGAGCGATTACTAGTTTAACCAGATATGACAGACTTTTGCACAGAGCGACTTCCGTATTACCTCTACAAACCAAAGGGATAGCAATATTTCATGACTTAGACCAGTATCAGTTTATTTGAAGGTACTGACTCTCCGTAACAATTGTCAAAGACCTTCATGACAGTCAAGACCAATGGTTTAACGTGATCTCGCACGGGACAAGCAATAATTAACTATTTAATACGAGTAGTAGTCGTAGTAGTAGGTAGTTTGTATCAGCACTAGGCTATTGCTGCCTTAAATTGCCAATAATTCTTTGTCATATGATGAGCTTGTATGGCACTACAAGCTTTTTAAAACAATATACAAAGGTTTCATAAGCTTTTGCTTTCACGAGATGAGTTTTTTAATTATCATCCAATCACTAGTCGGCTGTCTGTCTAACTAGATTTGATTGAATAATGGATTTCCCATAGAGCGAAGATTAAGACCAGTATCCAGGTATTTGAGGGCACTGGATCTCTGTTACGACTTCGGACGTGCTCCGAAGGAAATACATATGTGGATTAAGTATTTAATACGTACATAACTTCGGCAATAACAATATGTTCAGTGATAGGTAGTTCGCACCGCAAACATTCGTGGTCCCTAAGACTCCTGTGGACTCGACGGCTGGAGTGCAAGGCCGTAATATCCACTAAAACCACAGCGCATACTTCCACGCCACGCATACTGGCACCCCGGCGGATAGCCCGAGAGCCACAACCTCCTTGGTGGCGCCACGCCCACGCGGAGCGTCCACTCCCGGGATCATTCTTAGCTTCACCGCGGGTGTCCAAGCCACGGTTACTGAGCCGCCCCCCCACGACAAGGTGGAGATCCCACAGGGGAGGTTTTGGGTATACCTGCTGATTGGAAAGACTGTAATATTCTTTATAAAATCATTTTTAAGAGCTCTAGCATATTTTTATCACTATTTTTATGGTCACAAAAAGAAGCTTTAATTGTGCGTCCTTTGAAAATGCTGTGCTGGCAATATTAGATGAAAAATAGTGACGCTCCGAAAATATTACAAAGTTAAACGGTCTCATAAAACAGAAAACAACACGACAAGCTAGCCTAGTTCTATAATTTTAAAATATCAGCAGAATATTTTATTCTATTCAATAATAGGTACCTCAGTAGTGACTGGATGTCGCCGTGGTAAATTTTTCTCCAAATTTCAAGAGGTGACACCTGCAAGTCCAAGCCGAATCTCTACAAACACCACATAGGAAGAAACATACATACATATATAGACAAACACATAACCCTCTTTTGCGTCACGCAGTCGGGTAAAAACAACAAACGCTTTTTAAATCTTTATTTTTACAGGATATTTTTCATGACCTATTTTTCAGAACTATTTACTTATCTTTTTTTTTAATTATGTGCGTGTGAAAAGCTTCATCATAATCAGCCTTTAACAGTCCACTGCTGGACTAGGCCTCTGCTTTGAAAGGAGGAATTGGCCTGCTATACCACGCTGGCCAAACGGGTTGGTATAGGGTTTGTATCAAGTTTTCCTTCTCTTACAGTGCTGTTCTCTGCATAATATGCTCCCTCTGTCGGCTCTTACGACACATGGGGTGGTGACATTCCGTATTCTTAATCCGTCACCACACGGAAAAGGTTATTCAACATTGTTTAGTTTTTGTTCCTTAAGAATTATTTTTAATAGTACTCCATCTTACTTGAAGGATTTTTATTTAGGTTTATATGCACTTTATAACTCTTATCCTCAATCCACACTAGCCTTAATGCACAGCGGCCAAAATAATTGCCTGCAATCACAAGCAAGCTATCATTCCACCGCTCTAATGTCAACGACCAGGTAAAGGCCGACGAGTTCCTAGGCCTACTAAGTGTTTATAATGTTTTATGTACAATAGTTATTACCCACAAAGTACTTTATGACTGTTTAAATTTATACAGATTGTAAATTTAGCAAAATACACTTAATTGAAAGTATATAATTACAATACTTTTGAATAATAAATTGTATTTATTAGATAATTATGGGTATCTAAATTCTTCCTTTACTGACTAACTGACAGATAGCGCGCAGCCGAAACAACATGGCGCGTCTTGTATGTTCCATGAGGAGTGTAGGGGTACTCTAAGTAAGGATTTCGCAGGTGTCAAGGGACGTCATCCTCTAGTAAAATATGTATAGGTCGGTTCACGAAAGTTGACCACAAATGGCGGCCGTCGCGCATATGTACATTCGTGCACCAATGGCGTGGCTCCATTCTTGACGCATTTAGGGAATGCGTCACCTCCACGGGGACCTAGAAAATGATTTCTGCGCAGTGGTTATCTTTCGTGAACCGACCTATACCTGAATATTGTCTGTGTATTTAATTTTCAATTTAAGTAATACATAAATACTTAAAATAGAACACTTAGTGAAGAAATACGAGCATTCCTAATGTGTGAGTCTCGGGTAAGTTGCGTCACCGTAACGAATAGTCCGTACTGACGCGGACGGCGCAACATACATCGCATGCCAAGCATTCACCACGACAACTGACACTTGATTATACGCAATCCACTGGTACTATCGTCTAGTTTTAACTAGGAACACTAACGGTTCAATGAAAGTAGTAGCCGCGAATAAACTGACACTGTTCTAAGTCATGGAATATCGCTATCCCTTTCAGTTGCGGAGGTCAAACAGCAGTCACTCTGTGGAAACGCTGATATTCTGTTATATCTGGACTAGTAAAGAGGACCCAGGGCTCCGCGGTGCATCGTTTGGATGCAGCCTGTCGAATCATGATGATGGCCTACGTTCTAACAATTCTTTTAGAAACCTATAAAATACCATCACGTGGGACCTAAAAATTAATGGCGAAATGTGGGTGTAATATTTACACCCCTGCCTACCCCTTCGGGGATACAGGCGTGAGACTATAAATAAATAAATAAATATTAAATATTTGTACTTGGATGCAGCCGGGAAAATCATGACAACGATGAGCAACGTTCTAACAAATATTTTCTAGAAACCTATAAAATACTTTTCGTTGACTAGTCAGGCTGACTATTCGAAAACCTGATTCTGATCGGTCATCGGAACGGCCTACTAACAGACTAATCCACAGGTTGCAAGGCCACAGCGTTATTAAGTATCGGACGTCTGTTTGTTAAGCAATAAAACTACTAGGCTTATTTAACATATATTTTGTTTTCAGGTACAAGGGCTTTTCTCTGTATTATAAATGTTTGTACACCTTGCGCTACAATGTTTTAATTTAATGCCACTATTATTTAATTTTATATAGGTATGTATGCTTAGTTGATTTGTAAAGAATCTCACGTTGTACTTTTCAGAAGGAAACTTCGTTCAACTTGCTTCCACATTTTTTTATTCTTCTATGACTTTCAAGGTAATAAAACAAAAAAACTTTATATTCTAAACATATAAATAAAATTGGAGTGTCTGTTTGTATTAATAAAATTACCGCTTTTTACTAAATGCATATGGATGTATACACGGTATATATACCGAAATGATTTTTTTTTTAATTTTTGTCTGTCTGTCTGTCTGTTTGTTCTCGCTAATCTCTGAAACGGCTAGGCCGATTTTGACTGGACATTCACTGGCAGATAGCTTATGTACCAAGGAGTAACTAAGGCTAAATTAACCGGGTACGCGAAGTAGTTTCGTCAGGACGCGGGTGAAACCGCGGGCAACAGCTATAATGTTATAAAAATAAAAACTGTTAGAAATACAATACCACTGCTACTAATTCACAGGTTAATATTTAGATACTTGTCTCAGAATTATTTCAATACTACCACTTGGTATTATTCATAAATTTTCGAATGGCTCATAAAATATAATGGAAATAATATGAACATTGAAATAGTCACTTATTGTATACAACATTGATATTTTACGACATCCTAACAGGCTTTTAAAGTGGTCACCAAGTCTAGTAAAATTCGAGATATTGCGCAGGTTGTAATCAACTTTTAACTCAAAATTTAGGATAAGGAATATTACCGAATTTAGGGATGAAAGGCGTTTGCAGTAATATTAATGTACGGATACCCGCAGCTACGCCCGCTCATATCTTTTACTTAACTTTTTCTGCCCGATCCTGTGAGAATTTCGGGAAATCCCTTCTCAGTGCACCCCTATGGTCCTCAAGGAACATACAAACCAAATTATAGCTTCCTGCGACTAATAGTTTTGGTTGTAGCTTGTCTGTCAGTCAGTCAGAAACGCAAGAATTTTATATTTATCTACAGATTACATAAATATCCAAGTCAAGCTAAAGTAGAAATTTTACATTATCAACTCACCCTTACCCCTATTTTTTAAGAAGACCCAAGGGTTAAAACTTTCAAATTGCAGTTATAAATTATAGTAATGTTTTGTTAAATTATGTATTTATAGTCGCTGTAAAAATAAAAGCGTCCGTAACGACATCACTTTATCCGGTTTAGGGTTTAAAATTACTTTCTCTAAGTTGTGACTTAGCTAAATGGTTTCTTTGCACCCGAAAGTGGTGATATCATTCCATTCTATTAGAATCTCACACAATTTTCTTGACAAATACAAATGAAAATATATTTCTTTCTTTAACAAGTTGGTTATGTACGTCTAGAAAAAGTGACAGAAGAAATATATATAAGGCGCTTATAATTAACGGAGGTTTTAATGAAGTCTTTTATTTTCAGGTCGGTCAAAAGAAACATTCAAAATTAATGTAATAAAATGTATAACGGATACAACACTGTTAATTAACTCTGAGGCTTAATTTTGGTTAATGATTAGATAGATAGTTAGATAGATAGTTATTTTATTTAACACAAAATGCGTAGTGCCTGAATGGTGCTTATAGCAACGCGTTGTTGTATCTTTATAGAGCCAAAGTTGCTTTTAAAATAAAACCTAAATTTACAGCATAATTATATACAAACACTAGCTGACCCAGCGAACTCCGTATCGCCTTTTTAAGATTTTTTATTTAAATTCCTTTTTTAGAAGCCACTTTTCCAAAGTTACCATTGACTTAGCGCTTAATCTCTTATCATTTCAGAGTATATTAATGATGAACAAACAAACAAAGATTTAAATATAATATTGAATTCCCCATTCCTTAAAATATCGGAGACGATACCCATATCGACTTTAAAAAATAGTCCCGTCCACCATCTTTGATTCCCTATCCGCCATCTTTGATCACGAAATAGATGTTGTATTTGGATTCACCATCCCTTAAATCATCAGAGACGATACCCATATTGATTTTTTAAATTTTTCCATCCGCCATCTTTGATTTCCCATCTGCCATCTTAAATCACGAAATAGATGTTGTATTTGGATTCCCCATCCCTTTAAACATCGGAGACGATATCCATATTGATTTTTTTTTAATCCCGTCCGCCATCTTTGATCGCAAAATAGATGGTGTTTTTGAATTCCCCATTCCTTAAAATATCGGAGACGATACCCATATTGACTTTAAAAAAAATCCCGTCCGCCATCTTTGATTTCCTATCCGCCATCTTTGATCACAAAATAGATGTTGTATTTGGATTCTCCATCACTTAAATCATCAGAGACGATACCCATATTGATTTTTAAATTTTTCCCATCCACCATCTTTGATTTCCCATCCGCCATCTTGAATCACGAAATAGATGTTGTATTTGGATTCGCCATCCCTTCAAACATCGGAGACGATACCCAGATTAATTTAAAAAAAAAAATCCCATCCGCCATCTTTGATCACGAAATAGATGGTGTTTTTGAATTCCCCATTCCTTAAAATATCGGAGACTATACCCATATCGACTTTAAAAAAAAACCCGTCCGCCATCTTTGATTTCCTATCCGCCATCTTTGATCACAAAATAGATGTTGTATTTGGATTCTCCATCACTTAAATCATCAGAGACGATACCCATATTGATTTTAAAATTTTTCCCAACCACCATCTTTGATTTCCCATCCGCCATCTTGAATCACGAAAAAGATGTTGTATTTGGATTCCCCATCCCTTCAAACATCGGAGACGATACCCATATTAATTTAAAAAAAACCCATCCGCCATCTTTGATCACGAAATAGATGGTGTTTTTGAATTCCCCATTCCATAAAATATCGGAGACTATACCCATATCGACTTTAAAAAAATCCCGTCCGCCATCTTTGATTTCATATCCGCCATCTTTGATCACGAAATAGATGTTGTATTTAGATTCACCATCCCTTAAAACATCGGAGACGATAACCATATTGATTTTTTTAAACTTTCTCATCCGCCATATTTGATTTCTCATCCGCCATCTTTGATCACGAAATAGATGTCGGATTTGGATTCCCCATCCCTTTAAATATCGGCGACGATACCCATATCGACTTTAAAAAAAAAATCCCATCCGCCATCTTTGATTTCCTATCCGCCATCTTTGATCACGAAATAGATGTTGTATTTGGATTCACCATCCCTTAAATCATCAGAGACGATACCCATATTGATTTTTTAAATTTTCCCATCCGCCATTTTTGATTTCCCATCCGCCATCTTGAATCACGAAATAGATGTTGTATTTTAAACATCAGAGACGATACCAATACTTATTTTTTTAAATTTTCCCATCCGCCATCTTTGATTGCCCATCCGCCATCTTTGACCACGAAATAGATGTTGTATTTCGATTCTCCACCCCTTAAAATATCGAAAGCGATACCCATATTGATATTTAAAATTTTCTCATCCGCCATCTTTGATTTCCCGTCCGCCATCTTGGATCACTAAATAAATTTCATATTATTAATCAGCGTCCCGAAAATCTCGAAACGATACCCATATAGATTGTATCCTATTCGTTTAGCCTTTGACCCAACCCTCCCCCTTCTCGTTTGACCATTTTATTATTTTTGTCCGGCCCCTGAAAGTTGTGGCGTAATTTTATATAGCCTATAGCCTTTCGGAATAATTGGGCTATCATAGGCAATAACAATTTTTAAAATCCGACTGCTAGTTCCTGAGATAAGCCGACATTATGTTTTAGCCTTTTTAGCCTTTTGCCCGGCCCCAAAGGGTCGAAGCGTTATGTTATATAGCCTATAGCCTGCCGGAATAACTGGGCTATCGTATACAAAAAGAATTTTTCAGATCCGACCGGTAGTTCCTGAGATTAGCGCGTTCAAACAAACAAACAAACAAACAAACAAACAAACAAACAAACAAACAAACAAACAAACAAACAAACAAACAAACAAACTCTTCCGCTTTATTATATTAGTTATATTAGTATAGATTATTTTTATCATAGAAAGTCGAATAAATAAGCAGAAGTTATTTTATCAGTTATATTCATACTAATTTCATCAGCTGTATTTCAGATCATCGGGGTCAACTTATAGATCATGTTGTGAGCTTCTCCTGTAAATATATTAAGTCCTCTGGTGGATGAAACAGGTGGCTCTATACGTGGTTTATACACCAGGTGAGCCTTTACCTGTGATCACGGGTGTCGGGATTACCACGGCTGGTGTAAACCAAGCCGAAATGTCGGGGCATGTATGTACAAGGGATTTTACTTTTCTTTGGAATAAATTACTTGATTAAATAGTTAGTACGTTACGTATCTATTTGGAAGGCCTGTGAAAAATGGAGAAAGTATAAAGTTAAATACAATTGCTATATATGTGCCTTGCAATTTTTTTAAATTTTATTTTAGCGTATAGCTACGTTTCATTCTTACGCTTTGCTTTTAATATCCTTATAGGAGCAACTGTGATGCTTATTATGTGCCTACCTATCGTAAAATTACTTCGTATAGGTTTATGTAGTATATAAGGTATTCTCTCGAATACAAAATAGCCATTGACATAAGCGCCTTAAACTAGATCAAATATGTATTTGTGATAGCCAATTTCATGGAAAGATTAAACATCAAAACCGGCCGTAAGTGTTGCAGAATATCAATTGTACAATTCAAAATCAAATCGCATTTCGTTTAAAATACAGAGCGTTATTATTATTCTTGTTAATTATATTTTTATAAATTGTAAACACTTTTAAAACGATACGAATTCGTACCTAACTATGTTTGTTTGTTTTGTTTTGTTTGTTTGTTTTTCGTGTGAGTGTGTGGCCAACTCTAGTGTCGGAGATTTTCAGACCGCCCGAAGGCCTCCGACATGGTCTAACGACTCTTATCCTAAGACAAGAATCGGGACCGACAGCTTTACGTGCCCTCCGAAGCACGGTAGCGCTCAGATGTAAATGCCACACTTGGTCACCCATCCAAGAGGTGACCTGTGCAAGCGTTGCTTAACTTTGCCGATCTGTTACGAACGACAAGTTAAGTCTCGCTATGAGCGCTACCTAACTATGAATATGATGTCATTATAATAATATAAGTATCTACCTAAGAATACATTACAATAGTTATTTTTTGTCTAGTTACACAAAGTAAACATGTTATTTTACAAAGGAGTCGCTAATTACGTATTTTAAGTGAGAATAATATGCCAATTATGCTTTTATTATTAGTTCTCACCCAGATTTTAATTAACATGATAATTTAAGTGTACCTAAGATAATAGATTGGATAAGCAAACATTTTCAAGGATGTGTATTTTGACGCTTTTGTGATTACGGATACGAAGTACAGCAGTTAATGACACAATATTTTGTGTTTTTATTTTGTAAATATTATTCAGAGGCCCTCAGTCGAATGCTAGGTGTATTTCAAGAAATGAATGCTGAATGTGTTTCTTTAATATGTTTTTTTTGTTAATCAAGCCTACGTCACGAACATTGCGTAAATAAGTTTATGTCACTACTCAAGTTCTTTGAATGATAATATGTTTCGTTTAGTAGTCAGCTGTTAATTTCATCCTACAATATCTAAATATATTATGATGATCGTGTACCAAGGGATACAATTTGGTGGAGTCTTCGCATGAAGAACGTTCCCAAACATTATATTAATATCATATCCGACATGTACAGGGGTGCGAGATCAATGGTACGAACAATAGTGGGTCAGATAAAACCAATAGCGGTTGCAGAAGGTGTGCATCAAGGCTCAGTACTGAGTCCTTTCCTGTTTTGCTTGGTATTAGACTCACTCACTGAAACGGCGCAGTCTTCAGCCTCGTGGACTTTCATCTACGCAGATGACGTTGATATCTGCACCGAGAGCCGCGCCGAGTTGCAAGAGGCGCTTCAGTCGTGGAAACAACAGTTACAGGCCGGTGGCCTAGTGTTGAGTGTTGCAAAGACCCAGTAGGTACATGTCTTTTAATGACCCAGATCCAGATAACAACAGTCCGATTCCTATCGCCGACCAACTTGTAACCATGTGCGATGAATACAACTATCTTGGTTGTATGATGCTCAGATCTTGGCATTTACTACGGAATTCAATATTCGATCTATAGATAGATCTGTAGATTTTAGATTCGTTTTTGACATAAGCTCCATACAAAATATGTCAAATATGAATCTCGAATCTCAAAATCCATGTATGGATCGAATATTGAAAATGGCCGTTACAATGCAAAATCCAACACCGAATAGCCGCAGCGTGGCTTAAGTAGCGAGAAGTAACTGGAGTTTCCTGCGAAAAGAGGATGCCTGTCAAACTCAAGGGTTTGAGTTATAAGACTATAATAAGGCCAGTTCTTTTGTATGGCACACGAAACATGGGCTGTAACCCAAAAGAGCGTGCATACCATCCAAGTTGTTAAAATGAAGATGCTGAGATATTGGATGTGCGGCATAACCAGGCTCGATAAAATCTGCAACGAGTACGTGCGAGGAACCCTCGGTGTACGCGACATCGCCGGAAAAATGCTGGAAAGTGGGTTGAGGTGGTATGGTCAAGTGAAAAGGAGGCCATCAGACTACGTCCGAAATTTGGCACTACAGCTCGACCTCACTGGTCGGAGACCTAGAGGACGACCGAAAACAAGCTGGAGAGATATAGTGCTAAAGGAAAAGAGGGAATGCATGGTCACTGATGATGATGTCACGGATAGAGGTAAGTGGAAGCGTAACGTAAAGAACGCTGACCCTACCACCATGTGGGATTTATAGCTAGGAAAAGAGAGAGAGAGAGAGAGAGAGAGAGAGAGAGAGAGAGAGAGAGAGAGAAGAGAGAGTAACTTTGTTAGCAACTTACCTTTGAGTTTACCTCTTAGTGATAGCGAGGCCATTTGTTACGTGGGTATTTCACCGCGATACGAAGAAAAAGTTTATATTAATAAAGGTACCTACTAAAATCAAAGACCGTGTAATTTTTTTTTTTTAAAGACAACTCCCGAGGACTAAATCCTGTGTCGCGGAGGACTTTACAAACATAGAACCAACGGACACAATGAACACCCAGACTCGAAACAACAATTTGTGAATTACACAAAGTGTTGCCTCGTGTGGGGCTCGAACCCACAACACTAGGCGCAGTGTCAAGCGGTGAGCCGGCCGCTTAAACCACTACGCCAACCGTGCAGTCAAATACGGTTACAATTAAAACGTTATACGTAAAACCTTGAAATATATTTGGTTTTATTCCTCAGTAAAGTGCACGAGTACCTACTTATATGGAGTCAACTACATTAGTCTTTATATATTTACGTGATGTTGAATGTTTATGTCGTGCAAAATAATTAGTATTCTCAATATCTTTAAAAAGCAGCGATAGCCGAGTGGAGAGCGAAAGACTGCTATGCAGAGGGTCTCGGGTTCGAATCCACGGCACGCACCAATGACTTCTCGAAGTTAAGTGCGTATTAAATTGTTAATTATCGCTTGCTTATCGTTGAAGGAAAACATCGTGAGGAAAACTGCATGTCTGAGAGTTCTCAATAATGTTCTCGAAAGACAAGTGATTTCTGCCAACCCGCACTTGGCCAGCGTGGTGGACTATGGCCTTACCCTTCTCATATCGAGGTGAGGCCTGTGCCCAGCAGTGGGACAGTATATAGGGCTGATGATGATGAATATCTTGTAGGATTTTTAGACAACGAAAATTACCCACGATTATCCCAGTTATTTTTATTAGTATTTACAAAGAAACGCATACATTTTCATGCTATAAATAATGTTTTAGAGCCAATTTAAATGTGGTCCCGCAGAGCTATTTTAAATCGCTTGTACCTATTTAATATCCCATGCTCTGATCTCGTTGAGTTATATTGAAAAAACGTTAATTTGACTTTTACAAACGATCTGTATACATAATATGTTTGTGAGCTATACATTTGGTAATATTTGTAACATTCAGTGTATGAATTGAGGGTTCACACTTGAAGCTCAATAACTTCTTAACGACTTTTTTACGAACTCCGATATTCAATTTGCAAATGTTTTGGTTCTTAAACTAACAGTTTCACTACCTAAAAGTAAAAATAAATCATGTGGTCCCTCAGTTCACACACACACGTAATTATTTCGGAAAATATTGTTTTTTTTTATTCTTTCTTAACACTCGTCAAGGTCTTGGTTTATTATGACTCATTATACTTAGGAAGTATCGATAATATGTAGCTGTGTAGCGACTTTTGTAGTTGACTGTACGTAATAAGCCATCTATTAGGCAGAACACATAATTATCATCTCGGAATGGAAATGCCATAATCTTTCACCATGCCTTCTACTTAATGTCAGGCAATGCCGTTCTAATGCTGACGAGTGTGAGCTTGAATTAAGAAACATAATTCGATACAGTGAGAGAATAACACGTGTGCCTCTAGCATAAAACCCAAAATTTTTATGATTTAACATTTTTCCTTACAATTAAAATATTAAAATATTTTAGTACATAATATTAACCACCATTAGCCTTGAAGAGAAAACCCATGGACATGTGCATTCTTCCCACCCTTACCTACGGAGCACAAACTTGGTCAATGACTAAAAAACAAAAGTCCGCACTCGGGGTCTGCCAGAGGTCAATGGAACGTAGTATTTTGGGAGTCAAGCTTACTGACCGCATCAAAAACTCGATACTACGTTCCATAACACAAATCATCGATGTAGGCCACTCAGCTGCCAAACTGAAATGGACCTGGGCCGGCCACGTTAGCCGTATGCCAGCACCGCTATGGGCCGGCACAACCACAAAGTGGATGTCCAATAGCAGGCAACGGCAACGGGGAAGGCCTAGGAGGAGATGGCGCGATGAATTGGACGCCTTCAGGAAGGATTGGCAAGAGCTCGCGTCTGATGCGACAAGTGGAAGATGGAAGGGGAGGCCTTTGCCCAGCAGTGGGACATAAATTAGGCTTCTAATAATAATAATATTAACCACTGATCACTGATCAAAATCAATTAACCTCCAAGGTTGATCAAAGGAGACAAGGATAAGTTCATCATCAGTGATGGCATCCAAATTCATTTACAAAAATGATCATACAGGATAATCCCCTCGCGCTTCTGAGCGCTTCTGTATACACGTAAAGATTTCAATTCTTTAAAATGTACTGTAACGAAAAATAGAAAATATAAATCTTCTTAATAAATAAAATCCTTGCGTTACTGACTGACTGACAGACACGCTACAGCCGAAACTACTGGTCGCAAGAAGATGAAATTTAGCATGTATGTTCTTTGAGAAGTATAGGGTAGCAATAAGGGAGGATTTTTCGAAATTCCTCCCATAAGGGGGTAAAACAGGGCGTCAAAGTTTGTATGTTACTTTTTTTGCCTTTAATGGTTTGACTTCAAACTTTGTATATTAGTTCCTCAAACAACGATAGTGAACACTAAGAATTTGTATTTTAACTTATTGATCTTTCATTGGATTGACCTCAAACTATATTATATTATTTATTTACGTATATTGGTTTCTCTAATGACCTTAGCAAACACTAAGCAAATCTTGTTAGAAATGCTTACCATAAAGGGTTAAAAAGGGCAGTCAAAATTTGTATGGAACCTTTTTATTATCTACTTCATTGGATTAACTTCGAACTTTGTATATAACGTATATACTAAGTTTAAAGTTAATCCTCAAATGACTTTAGTGAACACTAAGAAAAAAGTTTTCGAAGTCACTATGGGGGTTAAGAAAGGGTGTCCCATTTTGTATATGTAATAACTTCAATGGATTTACCCCTAAAACTAGGAATTCAAAAAAGGGTCATGGTCAAGGGGATGAGCATTTAATTTTCATTAATTTAAATTTATGTGACTGTCTCTCATTTAAGCGCCTTTCATCTTCACTAAGTAAAATGTATGATGGTTTTTTATGTGCCCAATAGAAGCCATAATACTTACAACCGTTATTTCGCTATTTGTTTTTAGGTGAGCACTTTTTATCAGTTATCTGCTTTGTCCCACTGCTGACCAAGGCATCCCTCATTTCTTTAACCTTAAAATACTAAGAAAGGATTTTTGTACTTGGATAATTTATTGTAAAAATATTTTACAATGTCGGTGAGATACACAAATGTATACTGCTATCCTTACAAATGAGTCAGACAGGCTTTTGACTAATTTCATTTTAACTAGCTTTTGCACGCAGCGACGCCTAAATGAAATTTTCATCGTTTGTTCGAGAGTTTTCTTGAACAATTAGTAAAATTCACACCAAAACCGATTCAGCGATTTTCAAGATTACCCTGAATAAATAGCCAGACAGAAAAACACTCTAAATAAATCATTGGGGTACTGGAAACGGGTTAGCAACAATATGCAATACTTTTATTTTGATTTTTTCGAACACGATTAACATCAAAATTTCATTACTTTCTTCTTAGCTTTATTTAAGTAACTTCAAAAATTATGGTATTTATTATGGTGCCCTTTTGGAGTTCCGTAGTAAACAACAAGGGACCTGTATCGTTTCGCCAGGTCCGTCCGTCCATCTGTCCTGTCGCTACTAGCTCGCTATAAGCTCTACAAGGTTGAAATTTGTTGAAAGTTGAAATTTTATACAATTCAATGTATAAATGGCAGAGTTTATACATTTTGATAACGCGGTCAAAACTATACAATATTTTTTTTTATACACGAAGGGTTTGCTTTAGCCGTTTTTAAGGGTTCCGTTGCAAAAATGGCAAAAACTTAAACTAAATAAGTAAATTCGCCATGCCTGTCTGTCAGTCCGTCTGTCAGTTTGTATGTCACAGCCACATATGTATTTTATAAATCGCTTCACGACTTTTAAGCAAAAGTCGAACAGTATTATAATAAGAGGTTTTTTTGTAAATAGATAGATAATTATTTATTTTTCAAATACACTGCTGGTAAAAATCTGGTATAAAAGACTTAAATGTACATAGGCACATAGTAAATTCACAAGGGCAGAATTATCGCAAAGTGCGTTTTCTTCCAGGTAACCATCCAGGTTCTCTATTCATAGAACTGACTCAATTTTTTTTAATTTAATTTTTATAAAGATCTATCTGTAGACACTCTGTCTACAGATAGATCTTTAAAAATATTGATTAACCTAAAAGCACTGTTTCTCAAACTCAATCGCTTAAAAGATAGACGGTAAAGTAGTAAAATGAGAGTCCCACCCATGTAACTTTTAAAATAAAAGAGTAAAAATTCTAGAAAAATATCTATACGTTGTAGATCTTAATGAATTCTTTGAACTAAAATTGGTTTGAACGTAATGTTCTCAGCAGTTTTTGAGATATAGCCTCCCATACAAACTTTCCATATCACACAATATCACCCCTATACGGGTGGTATAGGGGTGATATTGTGTGATATGGAAAGTCTTAGTTGTTAGATTTGAAAAAAATCTAAATTGCGTGTTTACTTTTTCTAACCAAAAAATATGTATAAAAATCCTTCCTTAGTGGGTGCTTACGTCATAAAATGCATCGACTGTCATAATTTCAAGTCTCAAGCCCCTGTGGTTTTGGCTCTGCGTTGATGAATCAACTCAACAAGTCAGCCCAAGCAATTTTATATATATAGATTTACTCTCCAACCTTTCTTCATCCTGGTTTCATTAATACCTGATAATGAAGCCCAAAGTATTCCCATTGATTGCGACTATTCTAGTGTCCATTGATGAAAAGTCACGGCAAATGCTTAATTTCGTTTACTTGGATGACATACTTTTTGGAGTTTTTAATGAAACTATTGGATTTATTTTGATAAAATGTATATGGGACCCACCTGAAAGTATATCCTTTCAAACAAAAAAAGAATTTTGGAAATCTGTTGATAAATAACGGAGTTATGAGGTAACAAACATAAAAAACAGCCGAATTGAGAACCTCCTCCTTTTTTTGGAGTCGGTTAAAAATAAAGATTTCGAGTCGACAACATATATCCGCAAAATTCGGATTGTCGAGTATTTTATTAAAGTCTAATGGTTCTGACAGACAAATCGCAGTCGCCATATTGGCCACTCTAGCGAAACGTCACTGAAACCGGATAACATTTTGAGCACTACTAAGTCTTAGTACTAAGTAGGTAGTTTGTATGTGTAAATACTTTTTGCAGTTATAATTCTTAAACAGTTAAAACGACCATTATAAGCTATTTACACGACAGTAGCGCCACCTAGCATGCGCAACTATCCGGTATTATGCCAAATAATGACATATCAGTATTTTATTGCTTTCTAGTAATTATAGTAAATTAAAGATAAATAAAAAGACGAAGTGGTTATTTTACTATCAACGGTTATCCACTGCTGTCGGTATTTCAATTATTTCAATTCAGAATTCGGTACAGTCATTAATAACTCTTGTATTAATGTAATCTGGACTGAAACACTTTTGCTTGTACGGTGGCTCTATTCGGCCAAAAGATTAAATTAGTAATTGCACAAGCTAGATTTTGTAAGATCAAATGAAATATTCGTGAGATTGTGGTTCTGTGTACACAAAATAATACACGCAATGCTGAAAATGTCAAGCCAGTTTTCATTTTTATCAAAAAATAAGAAGTCAGTATTTAATGAAAACTGTACCTACATTTTTACATAGTTCATTTTGTTAATTAAAACTTAAAATTGCTAAATGACATACCAGCAAGATCTAGGAGTTCTTGATAATTTTTTATTGATGAAATACCTACAAATTATTGGCTGTTTGTTTCGGTAGATTGATCCCCATACGATTTTTGTCAGTGCAACAGCTCTTATCTTTTTTCTTGAATTATTTGTCATTACTGCGATCGCTTTACTATACCCATGTACTTCGCACATAGCGAATAGAAGTATCACCCCAATAAAGGAGATCTGTGTTACGGCGAACATAGATGATAGTGAAGCCGCGGGAAAAAGCTAGTCTTTATATATATATTTCTTGTATGCGTGTGTATGTCACTGAACTCCTCCTAAACGACTGGACCGATTGTGATGAATTTTTTTGTGTGTGTTCAAGGGGATTTGAGATTGGCTTAGATTCACAATTTAGTCCACTAGAAAATGTTTATTTAGTTAATTTTTAATTTGTAAGTAGTTGTTGACTTTGGAATGTTTCACATTGGAACCGACGGACTGCGCTACCATCGCAGTGTCAAATCTATAATAATAATTTCGTCACGGGGTACGGTAGACTCAATCAAAACCTTGCCTGAATAATGAAACTTAAAAAAATAAAGATTATTTTCAGAATCTTTTTTTTTTAAATTCGAATTGTCGAGTCATTTGTTAAATTCTAATGGTTCTGACAGGCAAATCGCAGTCGCCATATTGGTCACTTTAGCGAAACGTCACTGATACCGGATAACATTTTGAGTATCTACTACCTACTACTAAGTCTTAGTACTAAATAGTTTGTATGTATAAATACTTTTTGCACTTATATCTCTTAAACAGTTACAACGACAAATTATAGAAGTATCCTCCCAATAAAGGAGATTTGTTTTACCCCGAACATACCTAGATGATATACTATAACTAGAGAACCGCGAATTTACGCGAGCGAAGCCGCGGGCAAAAGCTACTATTCGTTTAAAAAAAGCAAGCGAACATATTTTTTATCAAATTCGAACCATCTAGATTACGTAAGTTATTCTCATATTAACATAGAGTTTGTTATAAAAACTCGCCAAAAATGAAAATTCCAGTTTTTTTGTCTAGTTATATAACCATGTTTTTATTACGACAAAGTAAAACAAAAGCACGTGTGGGTCAAAACTACGAAAAATAAAACCGTCAGTTACTTGAAAAATATTGTTATTAAAGAAAAAAATAAGAGCTTAGCTTCATAATTGGAGTTATAAAAACTAGATTGTATGATTTATAACGTTTAATGTTTTAACAAGAACATTTAACATTAAGTATACAATTCTTGGAACAAGTACCTACATAGTTATAGGTACTGTTTTTATTGGGAGCTTTATGAATCACAAATTAAAGTATTTTAAATAGAAATAAATATTAGAAATTGCTTTATTGGATAAGGTTATCCGTTAATTATTTATGATCAAGGTTTCAATTAATACATAGCCTGTTGATGTCCACTGCTGGACGTAGGCATATCCTAAAGTTAAGGTTTGAATTGACAATAATTCTAGTAATCTACTTGCACTGTCAAAACATTCTGATTGATCCACAATTGAGCTTATCATATAAAATTAATCATAATACAGTCATTAAAATACACATTCCAAATGACGCGGCGTTCCTCATACATTAAAAAATTATTATCATTTTACTGCGTCACACGTCGGTATTACATAAACCGACGTGTTATTAAATAAAAATACTCAAATCATTTCATTTATGTCACATAAAAACCGTCAAATAAACATTTCTTGTTACAGAAGTGCATTAGAAATTTGATTTCATGTTTTCTGCAATGATGCTACGAGTAGATTCGCCACAATAAGGTCCACCACACTGGCAAAGTGGGGGTTGGCAGACTTCACATGTCTTTCGAGAACATTATGGAGAACTCTCAGACATGCAGGTTTCCTCACGATGTTTTCCTTCACCGATAAGCAAGTGATAATTAACTATTTAATGCGCACTTAACTTCAGAAAGTCATTGCTGCGTGCTGTGGATTCGAGACCCTCTGCGAAGCAGTCTGTCAGTCTCTCCACTCGACTATCGCTTCCTTATCGTGTTGTATTTAGTTTCTACCTAACCTTTAATTATATGAGTTTATAATTACAGTATGTAAACCTGGTTGTCATAATATTGCAATAACTTTAGTAAACTTTATGTTGCTATTGAAATTCTTGATGAACTATGATGATTCCAATGAATCCCAATGCACCGGGGCTCCGATTCGAATGTATGTCGCACGACACTGTTTTTTGAAATGTGATAATTAAATGGTTATCTTTTGCCAATTTTCACGGGAAAACGCTAAAACGTTGGTCTTGAATATAACATCTATTTTATTTCTCAGATATCTTAATACTTATAAACCTTATAATATTGTTATTTTACGGGGAACCCAAGCTACAAAGTACAGGTCTTTATAAAGGATTTAAATAATTTTCTATAAGTACATAATACATAATAAGGGAGTTATAAAAATATGACGAGGTGACTCAATAAATAAAACAAAAACATGATTACATATTAATTTTAATATACTACAAGTAGATATAGAAGGCATTAGTATGATCTGCATAATTATTTCACAATCCATTTCTACAGTCCGACTAAGGTGTTAAATTATTTATTACCTACATAATTATAAGGCTTTAAACAATGCAACATTATTGATTAGACGACAGACTGGCTGTGATGTATTATAGTGTATAGTCATCAATAAAAATAATCAAAGGATCAATATATTTATAATTCATTTATATTGCATCAAAAATACCTTAAAAGTAGAACAAACAGTGAAATTATTTTATTTTTGTCAAGGCGCTGATACACTTGAGCAATCACTTCAACTGAACAGCGAACAGAACCAAGCATAGAGACAAACATCACTACGAACAATTTTATTTTCTGTAATGTTACATTCGCAAGAATGCTCATTACTAGTGTATGCTCAAGTTTATCAGCACCTTTGGCATTTAGATGTACTTAGTATCAAAGCTTCGTTTATTTTGTTTCACGGGCAGTAAGATCATCAGATATTAAATACTTCATTGGTACTGCAGCGAAGAATTTGTTCGCGTATTTCACGAATATTTCAAATGCTGTATCAACGACGGGTGTGCCAAAAGAATGGACAAGGAACTCCCAATTTTCATTGAAAATGTTAACCACCACTGAACCTGTAGCAAAAGATTAATGTTATTTATTAGTAAAAAAGAATCGAACCATAGGACTTATTTTCAGCTGCAGGTGTACCATATCTATCAAAATACATGTCGTGAAAATTAAATGGTCTTGTGAAGGATAGAACCTTGTAATTCTGATTACAAAATTTTAACAGATTCACTTTCAAGTTAAAACTATGGGTGAAAATATGATTACCATAGAAATAATATTGCTTAAGTAGCAGATTAATTCCAAGTACCTAACTGTCACTTATGAATTGACCCTACATGGTATATGACAGGGACGTTTAGGGGAGTGTTAAGGAGAACTTGCCTAGTAGAGGGAAATTGAAGTTTAAAATAAGGCTACAAAACATGAAACTATGGTTGGTATAAAAATTTTAAGAGTAGAAGAGATAAAAATAAGACTGCTAGTTAAAAATATTTTTTGTAACAGATCAGGGACAATTCTCTGGTCCTTATCCTTTATAATAATCTCCGTTACCGTTCCGTAACCCGAGGTCCACTTACCGGTCTTATCCTGTAAATACATCATAGTAATATATACTTACTGATTTCTTGATTGCCTACATAGAAATTATCAGCGGCGATTGTAACTTTGCCTAATACTTTGTACGTATAAGTGATCTTGTCAGAGTCCAACACAGCATGAAGTTCACCATCGTCCAGCTTTTTAATTTCAAATTTTACTTCCATGTTTATTTTTACATTTTCTGTAACATAAAAATGTACGTTATATAAAATGTCATCTTGTAGCATATTTACAAGAAATACCCTATATGTATAATACGTACCAATATCAATAGTTCCTTTGCCTTCACCGTAAATTTTGATACCTCCTATTAACGCATCAAGAGTAGGAGTTGTTTTAACATAATACTGGCCTTCAATTGTCATATGCTCACAAACAAGTTCTATTGTCTCCGAAAGTGCTTCCGCATTTACTCTGCAAATTGGATCGAGCGTTAAATAAACGTTAATAATTATGAAGACTTCGAATTTTTTTATGTAGGACAGCAGCTAAAACTCGTCAATGTGAATTGAGATTGTGGCTTCACAACATTCATATTTATATCAATATCACCATTTTATCTTCAATCTTTGCTATTTATGTAGGTACATGTTTTGTAGTTCCTCATACAGTTTTTCCAAGCATAAGCATATATTATGCAACGATAGCCTAGTGGAGACATCAACTGACTGCCATGCAGAGGGAAGTAGTTTGAATCCAGCGCGCGCACCAATAATTTTTCGGAATTATGTGCGTATAGACTTGTAAATTATCGCTTGCCCCGTGCCTCGGAGAGCACGTTAAATCGACGGTCCCGACTGTCATGAAGATCTTTAACAGTCGTTATAGTCAGTACCTATAAATAAACTGACAACCCTTTGGGTTGCGGAGGTCAGGCAGGCAGTCGCTCTGTGGAAAAGCTAATATTCAGTCACATCCGGTAAGACTAGAAAGCGGACCTCGGATTCAAACTGGGATATCGCTTGGAGGATGATGAGATATTATGCTCGAAAAAACAGTAACGAGGATGTCCGCAGGAGAAATGGACGACAAAGATCTCCAAATAATCAAGCTGAGGTAGCAATGGGTAGGCCACATAGCTTGCAGAAACTATAGACGTTACAAGAAAGTTCTGGAGTGGCGGCCACTTATCAAATGATGCAGCAGGGTAAGCCTCCCGCAAAATAGAAGGCAGATCTGTTTGAGATCGCGGGGAGCAGTTTGAATGTGGGCTTACGATCAGTCTATGTGGTGCACCTTAGGGGAAGAATTTGTTCAGCAGTGGATGTCTTTAGGTTAATAATGACATGGTTTGTAAAATATTACATGACATGGTTTATAAATAGGGTGCATAGGGTCCACCAAGAACTTAGGGACCCAAGCCAACCTCACCTGCAAGTGGTGCACCTGCCGATCAACGGACGAGGCTCTGGCAAACAAAATATCCCGAAAAGCGGCAATAGGCTCGCCACCTAATACGTGGGATCAAAACACTGGCGAAAAGTGGGCGTTTAATATGCCTCTGCCTACCCTTTCGGGGAAACAGGCGTGAGCCTATGTATGTATGTATGTAAAATATTACAATAATATGCCTACAACTACTTTTTTAATAAAATTGTTAAATAGTATCAGGTAACTTACATATAAACAGTGGTCTTGCAAGTTTTAAAACCTTTCACCACTCCTTCTGTCATTCCAACTGTCAACATACCTAGAAGTGTTGCCTCCAAGTCTTTTACCTCAAATGGATCAACAACAGGTATGCCCATCTCTGGAATTCCTGAGTCTGTCACCTCTTGGAGTATAGTGCCGTATAATTCTTTCTCACAGACATCGTCGGCTAAACCGCATTTTTGTAAGTCGGCGACTACAAAAATATGGAATAAATACTATGATAATTTTTGACGTGAAATTCAGGATATTAAAATTTAGACATACCTAGAAACTTTATATAGTCAAATTTTTTACTAATTATTATAATATTTTATCGTAAAATTCGTTCGAAAATGTATACTTAAGATAATATTGCGTTTTTTAGTACGTACCTATGAACGCTGAATGTCCGTACGCGCATATGGCAATTAAAACAAATATCACTTTTGAGAAAAACATTTTGCTGTGTCAACTGTGTTCTTTATTAATCTAATGTTGACTTTACTGGGAAGTAACTTGATTTTATATACTGAGCAGATTCTTTTTAAACAATTTGTGTTTAACATTTATAGCACTGGTTCCGTACTTAATATTTTTGGGACTACGAGTATAATACTATTCATTTATTGAATGGCTTTTTAATGCACAAGGGTGGCAAACAGTCATGTTTGATTGACAACACCTTTCGTGTCCTTTGGAGATTGGACGTCTGTAAAAAGCCCTTATTATTGAAATTGCTACGTTGTCAAAGCAGATCGTTATAGACATAACGGACTAGTCACTTCGGAACAGGATGGATCTTAGTTCTACAAGAAAGTACAAAAACCTGCTCAGGGTAACAACACACAAAGGATTACATTGTCGCAATCTCTAGAAACATAAATAAGCTTTTTTATGGTACTGATACAGTTGAGCGTTCAACTGCAATGAGCATTCTTGCAAATGTAACATAACAAGAAACAGACGAGAGTGTTTTAGCATTCTATCGAGCATCCTGGGGAGCATTCTAGAGAAAGGACAGTAAATTCGATTAGACCTTGTGCTGATTAGAGCGTTCTCTAGCCAGATCGTGAAAATGTTCGTAGCAATATTTGCCTCTGTTTGTTTTTCATTTCGACAGAACTTAAAAGGATGAATGCTTGTTGTTCTGTTACAAGTGAAAGTTCAAGTGTAGCAGCGCCATTAGGTTAAAGGATAAATTTTGTGGTATTACAGATCTGTTACAATAAAGATCTTTATACCCCACCAAAGAAATATCCAAAAAAAAATGGTGTTGATAGGTACATGCTCAACGAAACCCTAATAATTACATTTAGACAATATAAGTACTTTTAGGAGGATGTATTAAGTACCCAAACAATTAGAATTAATTAAGTGTTTTAGTAGGCTTAAGAAGACAAAGGCTAACCTAACCTTTGTCATAATACAATAAATATTTTTTGTTCTATAGTTGTTAAATCATGATATGTTAATATCGCAATTATTTTGACATTACTATTAGGTATCCAATCACATGATTCATGGATAATTAATGTTGATTGGTAGCCGTGTTTACGGCTGATCTACATGGATATACTTTCAGTATATCCATGTAGCCTATATACCAAATTCGCTTTACGGGACAATGCCCATTCTTGTATGGACTGCCGTTGCGTACAATCTTTTTTATATGATGTTATAGATTGGGTATAAAATAAGGGAAATATCGTACGTTCACAGGAAATAAAAAAAATCCAATTGTTTTATGTTTTTTTTTGTTTTTCTGTTCAGTTTTTAAATTAGTTTAAAACCTTACAAAAAAGTAGTACTTCCAACAATATGATTTGATATTCGATTTAAGACTTTCGTGATTTGTAAACATCATAGAGCATTATTAAAATCGCGTTACTCTTTATGGTAGTATTTACGAATATCGGTAAATACACCGAAGTCAGGCGGTTTTATACCGTTTATAACATTCTATGTAAATATGATTTGAATCCTTTTAAGCCAACAGAAAATAAAATAGTACAGCCTTGCTGGTTTCGGCAGGAACGGGGTAGCCCGACCGAGGAAGTAATAATTCAGAATATGCTCTTTTAGAATATCGACGTAATAGTACATAAACTGTCATATTTGCTTGGTGACTGAGAGTGCCAGTGACCCGGTCCCTAATTTGCAACCGCTCCGTCAACATGCTTTTGTAGACAATGATATGGACTATAAAAAATTACCCACACCATAAGAAATGTTCAAATTCAAATTCAATCTTCATCCTGCCACCATGTTTCTACTCAACTTGCAGAATGATTGGTAAATAATGCCATTGGCATTAAGTCTTGGGTAGATTTTTTAACGCGCAAGAGCTTATAAGGATATTAATAATATTTAAAATATCTAAAGAAATATATTTAAATATCTTCTTGGGTTTACGTGAATGATATACATTTTATAGACTCACGCTTGTATCCCCGAAGTGGGAGGCAGAGGTGTAATGTTATACCCACATTTCGCCATGCATTTTTTAGGTCACGTAATAGGGGGCGAGGCTATTGTCGCGACCGGGCACATCAACAGACTCCGTGCTGCTACTGAGGATTCGGAAAAACTCAGTAACACTTTTGCCCGACCCGGGAATTGAACCCGGGACCTCCGATCAGCAAACGCATACGACAACCACTGGACCACGGAGGCAGTGAACTACAGTTTACGGAGTTTAAATTCAATAAATGTCAAATATATATTTAATACCTAATTATTTTCATTAACGTAGTTTTTAGAACGTAATTTACCTATATTAAGTTATGTAGAAAGCAAAATAAGTATTAATAAAGTGGCAACTGTCATGGAGGACAATATTTTTTTTAAACGCAGTGTCTCTTATCCATAATACAGCATATACTTACTGTGCGTAAATACCTTTAATGGCCTCCACGTTAAAGTTCGTTCAGTTAGCCAAACACTCCTTTCACTAAAGTACTCCATTTAAGAAACATGAGTAATAAATCAAATAAGTAACTAATTACAAACAAAATATTTACCCCACATAACTACGACTTTAATCAAGTTAACTAAAAAATATTTTATGATTTAAAAGTATATTTTTATGGCTATACGGATTTATTATAAAAGCCTTGGTATTGTCCTTTAATTAATTGCGCAAAAAATATTGCAGCTATCGCTTGTTAAGATTCCTGTGACTGATATTTGCTTTGAGGGGCTGACAGAACAGAAGATTAATTTATTTTATAAGTCATCATCATCTTCTTGCCCTGGTCCCAATCTATCTGGGGTCGGCGCAGTACGTCCTTCGCTTCTTTTCTGTCGCCCGTCATCTGATCATTTACCCTTTTCTCTTTCATATCCATCCTCACACAGTCCATCCATCTTTTCCTTGGCCCCCCTCTGCCTTTCCATCCCTCTACCTTCATATTCATCACTTGCTTACCTACATACATATCATCTCTTCGCATAATACCTATGTCCATACCAAGATGACTTCCTTTCACTTTCTCGTCTATAGGCGCCACTTTCAGACTACCTCTCACGTATTCATTCCTGATCTTATCCATTCTCGTCACTCCACATATCCATCGCAACATTTTCATCTCTGCCACATGTAGGTAATCGTTTTTCATCCATCTTCTTAGTAGCCCAACACTCAGCTCCATACAATACGACAGGCCTTTTAACCGCCTTATATGTGCGTCCCTTGAATTTCAAAGGCATTTTAGGATCGCATATTGTGCCCGAGACCTGTCGCCATTTCATCCATCCTGAGTTGAGCCTTTGCCGAACATCTCGATCAATTTCGCCGTCGTGTTGCAGGAGTGAACCGAGGTAGCGAAAGTCGGAGCGTACTGGTAGGGGTAATTTCTTTTATAAATGCATTATAAAATAAATATTGATTCTAATACTAATATAAAAAGCTGTTTGTTTGTTTGCTTGAACGCGCTAATCCCAGGAACTACTCATCATCAGCCCTTTTTACTGTCCCACTAGTGGGCACGGGCCTCTTCTCACTTATGAGAAGGGTACGGCCATAGTCCATCAAGCTGGCCAAGTGCTGGTTGGCAGACTTCACATGTCTTTCGAGAACATTATGGAGAACTCTCAGACATGCAGGTTTCGTCACGATGTTTTCCTTCACCGTTTAGCAAGCGATAATTAACAATTTAATAAGCACATAACTCCGAAAAGTCATTGGTGCGCGCCGTGGATTCGAACCCGGACCCTCTGCGTAAAAGTCTGTCGGTCTCTCCACTAAGCTATCGCTGCTTTTCAGGAACTACTGGTCAGGATTAATTTATTCTTTCAGTGTTAGATAGCCCATTTATCGAGGAAGGCTATAGATTATATAACATCGCTATGAGCTACGGGATCGGAGCAGTAGACTTAAATAACGCGGGTGTAACCACGGGCTCATCTAGTACATACATACATACATAGTCTCACGCCTATATCCCCGAAGAGGTAGGCAGAGGTATATTGCTACACCCACTCTTCGCCAGATTTATTTTAGTCCCACGTAATAGGGGGCGCGTCTATTGCCATACCGGGCCCATTACTAGGCTCCCTGCTGCTACTGAGAGTTTCCTAACGGAAAAACCCAAAAACACTTTGCCCGACCCGGGGATCGAACCCGAGACCTCCCAATTCCACGCGCACATTTATGCCGCGAGACCAACGAGGCAGGCTCATCTAGTATCTTATAAAATAGGAGTGATACTTGGTGTTTTACTTAATTTAATTATTTTTATGCCTGCAAACTATGACTATATCATAAGACAAAAATAATATCACCAAGGTATGTAATTAGGCAATAAATTACCTACTGTGGTGAATAAAATTTAAATATAAAAAATGTTTTCAAACTGTAATTTTGCCGACAACCTTTTCAAGACAAGTTTTTTGTTAAACTTATGAATAATTTTACTATGATTATATTATTACATGATGGAAGAAAAAAAAGCATCACATTTTACATGCAGAAACAACTATTGCTATTGCTATTTCTTTACAAATATACAGCGATGATGTTTATTGTGCGATGTCCATTAAGGTTCCGTATATAACAAGTGTCCAAAAAGGAATAGAAGTTTCGGGATATGTTCATGATTTGATCATGATTATGATCAAGGGCCATAGTGGCTCAAGAGGTAATGACGCAGCCGACGTACTTGCCAGAAGAGGGGCCATCTTAAAGGTGGTGGGACCCGAGCCCATTATTCCCCTCCCTTCTGGTTTTTATCGCAACCTGGTAAGAAATAGAACCAGGACCCGCCATAAGACAATTTTGGGGGATAAGCCTCAGCGTTTGCCTATCATCCTTTGTTGAGCTTATTTTCTATATGCTTGTGCCAAGACAATTTGCTGTCGAGAATAACGCCCAGGTACTTGACCTCGGTTGACAGCTTCAGCTCTGTATTGAATAGTCTGGGTAGTTGGTAGGGACCCAAAGCGCGTTTGAGTGTGAACATGACTAGTTCAGTCTTGGTCGGGTTTACAGATAATCCGTACTCATTACACCACCGCTCTACTATTCGTAGGGCTTGTTGGGTGAGGTCGTACACTGTACTTACTACCTTACCTGAAGTGAGAATGGTCAGATCATCTGCGTATCCTGTTGTGTAGAAGTATCTCGCGTTGAGTTTGTCTATGAGGTCATTGATGACTAAGTTCCACAATAGCGGGGAGAGAACACATCCCTGCGGGCAACCTTTAGTTATCAAGGCTGTCTGGGTGTCTTCGTGAAGGCGTGCTTCCCTTTTGCTGAGCATGTTTTGGATAGATTAGGATGTATACAGTACGCCTTAAGAAATTGGTGGCAGATGATGAGCTGTCCATGTAATTTAGATGCTTAATATTTCGTTTTGAAACCTGTTTCCAAAAATGCTTTGCTGTGTTATCAGCAAAGTTCGCCCCACCCAACAGTCTAAGACTGGCCGGAGCGCTTCCACGGTCCTAGTACCGGCTCGCATGGTCGTCAGCCGATCCCGCCATTTGACCATGGTGACCTGGTGGGTATTTTCGCGCCACCTGCGTACTTTGTCCAGCGATGGAATTGAACCAGCTTGCTTTGCCATCACTGTCCGCCAATACATTTCGGCAAGTACTTCCGCTTCCAAGTCCTACGGTGGGTCGCCGCTTAGAGCACATGCCGCTTCTCTTGAAACAGTGCGGTAGTCCCGTATGACCCTAACTGCCATAACCCTTTGGGGTTTCCATAACATAGCCCTTGTTTGGGCGGTTAGGCACTCAGCCCACAAGGGTGCACCATATAGTGCCATCGAGCGGATAACACTCGTGTAGAGTAACCGGTACATGATAGAAGGTCCACCTAAATTCGGCAGAAATTATCCGAGGGCAGACGCTGTGCTCACAAGCTTTGGGGAAAGTTGGCGATAGTGTTCGCCAAATTGCCATCTTCCGTCCAGCATAAGCCCAAGATACTTCATGCTGGACTTGATTGGCACGAGAACCGAGCCGATTGTTATTGAAGCACCATTGGGTGATTAACGGCGAGGTTCGTGGAAGAAAAGGGCCTCAGTTTTGTTTAGAGCTACTGTAAGTCCTAGTGCCTCGATATGCTCAACCACTTCTGAGACTCCAATGTTGGCAAGATGAATCGCTTCATCGAAGCTAGCTCCCCGGGCTGTAGCAAGAGTGTCATCTGCATAGCAAATGACACCCAGCCCGCGAGAGTGCACTCCATGAAGGACTCAGTCATAGCCAACGTTCCACAGGAGAGATCCCAGGACCGACCTCTGTGGAACACTGCACGACATACGACTACGAACTATGACTCCAACTCAGTTCTCGTGCACAATACTTCTTCGTTCCAGATAGTCTGCCACTATCCACACTAGGTTGCTAGGAACTCTATGATAATAAAGTGCCTCTCGAATGCAGCTGAATGACAGACTATTAAAAGCATTGGCGATGTCAAGAGACACCGCCAACAAAACACCGCCTCTAGTAACCGCATCCTCGACCACAGCCTTTAGTCTCATAATAGCGTCAACTGTTGACCGTCCCACACGAAAACCAAATTGAGCATCAGATAGATTTGGGCTGACCTCGTTGAGATGGCGGACGATGCGGGTAGCGAGAATTCTTTCGAACAACTTGCCAACCTCATCAGTAGGATAATAGGTCTATATGCCGTGGCCGACTCCAGGGCTCGTCCGGACTTAGGCAGGAGTACCAGCCTCCCTGTCTTCTAGCACTCAGGGAACTGTCCAGAACGAAGACAAGCGTCAAAAAGACCACAAAGGTGATCTTAAAAATGTTCAAAAGCCGGAGACGTCGGCCGTCTTTTTGAAACAAATCCTCAGAATAGCTGCCCCGACTTCTGCCCGACTTATGACTGGGATAATTGATTCTATATTCCGAGCAGATGAGGACGCCATTTCCGGAGCTGCATGTTCAACCCGCTGTGGAAATAGATTCTCGATCACTTCGGAAAGAAAGCTAGGTTGGAGAGTTTCGGTGAAGGGAGGATCTAATGCACGCAGCTTGTTCCGCACCGTGCGATACGGGCGATCCCAGGGAACATATTTAAGGCCCCTCACCATCTCTTCTCGGGCGATATCGTTGGCACGACATATAGCAATTTTCAGATCTGCACAAGCGGATTGATAAACCTCATATAGCTGTGCCTCCCGTTCGTCACTGGCGTGACGTCGTCGGCTGCGAGTATAAGACCTCCGAGCACGAATACAGGGATGCGGAGATTTGCCAATTCCCGAGATCATTAGTAGACCTCCTATTTCGGATGTCGACGACGGACGCGGGGCATGACTGCAACGCAAATTTCCGTCATAGTATCACGAAAACGGCCAGCCTCGGCATCAATACCTACCGTATTGATGCCGAGGCTGGCCGTTTTTCCCTCAGAAGGTGACAACAACCACGAATGAATAATTTATATATAAGGAAATAAAAAAAAGAAGAAATATGATAGAATAACGGCTGCCTCCCCTGTAAATTTCGGACAAGCCTACACACAGCCCATCGTCGAAAATTGGGTGTTCTGTTAACAGTATGAACTCAAACTTCTGGGGTACGGGAGATATGTACTCGGATATACGGATAATCCGAAAGGGTTTCCACCTCCCCTAGTACGCGTCAGCTGGTCACTCGTGGTGCAACCGCAGGAGAAGCAAACGAAAGGTCCACTATCGATCCTTCTTGTCGTCGTACGCAGGTATTAGCTCTATTGCGTAGGCAGAGGTCAATCGATGACATCCTTCGTAAGAGAGCTGCACCGCGTACGTCTGTTTTGGAGCATCCCCATGCAACAGACTTTGCGTTAAAATCGACCAGAACTGAAACGTGACTAGGTGATAATCGTCGTATTGAGATTTCTAGATTATTTAAAAAGACCTTAAAAGCCGCCAGGCTCCGATAAGGGGAGAAGTAGATCCCATATATAACTAGCCCCCTCCATTTGGCAGCGACATAACCCGAGCTCTTATCTTTTAGCAGTGAGGGTGGGGAGCACGATGCTGTCGAGCTGACAATTGCCACCAAGCCGTCCCAGTCACTTACCCAATTTGTGCGAGGAGGAACGAAATAAGGCTCCGAAGCTACAGCTACACCAATCGAACACTCAGCCAAAGATTGCAGAAAGAGATCTTGAGCGCGAGCGGAGTGGTTGAGATTCGCCTGAAGAAAGTAGCAGTCACGATCCATAATTAAATCGTGACCATTGCCTCCCCTTGCGCTGAATGTTGCTGGAACCAGGAAGTAAAGCCCGGATCGATGAACAATCCCTTTTTTTGTTCTTAGAAGCCAAGGAAGACCGATATTCCTTGCCGCCTATTGGGTGGTCTGCAGGGAGCTTGGCCGCTTCACACAATGGACAGCGTGGAGGAGCAGAGCACCCTGCTACTTTGTGACCCGGGCACCCGCAGTGATAGCAAAGATCACTGCAGTCAATATTACTGATATAGATGATACGCGTGTGTCCCTGCGCCAGACATTCGAAACACCTCGCAAGCCTGGGCTCCAGAACAGTTACCCTTGCTGAGCTCCAGCCAACGAGTAGCCTCCCAGCGTTTTAGACTTTTAGCTGCTGTCACGGGGCAACTGACCCACGCCGCAGCCATGCCTCCGGGACCAGTTCGGATGGTGCCAACTCTGATCGACTCTGGTGCGCATGCAGTTTTGGAGACTATTGCACTCCGGATTTCCTCCGCATTTTACGGGCCTGGTGAATTTTACTCCAAAGAAATTTCGTAGCCTTTCCGCTAGTGTGTCAGCAGTCTTGGTGCCTTCAGCTCCAGGAAACTCAAGCATTTAAGCCCCTGTTCGGGTCAAGCGAGTTGGCTTTCTGCCCTTTTTAGTATCAGCGGCGACTTCTATTGCTTTGCCGGCAGCCTTTCTCTTCTTTTTCCTTTTCTTTCTTCCTCCTTCAGACATACAACCAACGGACACAATGAGCACCCAGACTCGAAACAACAAATTATGGATCACACAAAGTGTTGTCTCGTGTGGGAATCGAACCCACAACACTCGGCGCAGTGTTAAACGGGCGAGGCGACTGCTTAAACCACTACGCCAACCGTGCAGTTTTTTATTTTATTATAAGGTACCTAATATATTTCTTTCTGTTTTTAATTGTTATTTGTTTTGGCATAAATTCAATATCTTTTTTATGTAGATGATAACATATCAATATTCGCCTGCTGTCTAAATATAGCAAAATGCGCTATATGCTTCTAAAATTTTGCCATCTGTTCTGTACCACATTTTCTGCAAAAAAAAATATTTATTATTATTATAAAGTATTTTGCAAGTTTTGCAGTGATTTTGACATTATTACTATTTCATGACATGGTAAATAAACGACCTGTTCATTCAGAAAAATTTAATGTTAAATAAATAATAATTTTAATAAGATTAAAATTATTATTTATTTGATTTAGCATAGGGTTCCCACCAAGAACTTAGGGTCCTAAGCCAACCTCACCTGCAAGTGGTGCACCTGCCGATCAACGGACGAGGCTCTGGTAAACAAAATATCCCGATAAGCGGCAATAGGCTCGCCACCTATTACGTGGGATCAAAACACTGGCGAAAAGTGGGCGTTTAATATGCCTCTGCCTACCCCTTCGGGGAAACAGGCGTGAGTCTATGTATGTATGTATGTATGTTTAATAAGATTTAATTTTTACTGGTTTCTGGGACCATATTTATTTATAAGATTTTAATGTGCACCATTTATAGTAAATAAATTGTAGTATAATTATATTGAATTAACATAATTATATTTTACTTAATTTCCCCATCCACGCCGATTACGCCGATGACGCCGCTGCCGCCAACATACTTTACACCAGACGCCGCCGCCGGTCAAATAAGCATCGGCGCACATATCTACCCATACAATTCAGAAATTAAAAGCTATATATAAGTCCATACCAGATTTACCAGAGTATAATTATTATTATCATACATTTTTACTAATGTTCCAAAAGCGGAAGTCAGTCTGACTGTTAAGCTACGCTGTATGTTTTTACGACTAAACCAGGGAACCGATTATGATGTAATGTAGCATGGAGAGTTGGATATAATTGAAGATAAGGTACTTTTTTGGGAAGACTGAACTTATTACACTTTTTTCATCAATCTCTTTAGCGCATATTTAGGATGAACGTTTGTATAAAATTTATCACACTCCGAATATTATCTAGTACCTATTGTTATCTAGTATCTATATAATAGGTATTATTATATTTGATCTATACCACGCGAACACTAATTTATTTTTGAACAATTATTTTCTACAATCAATTGTGATGTTATGCATTATTTATAATACATAAGCTTTTTTGTACAAATCGATTCTATTTTAAGATTATACAATTATGTTATATCCGCACGGATGGGAGTGAGGGAAAAGTGCACAGTGTAGTGGTTTGTTCCTCACATGTGACTACACTTTACATCCACAAGATTTCTCACTTTAGGTAGGTATTATTAAATTAATAGTACCCAACTTTTTAAGTCTTTGCTACGTTTACTTAAGACAAAAAAAAATGTGATCGTTGATATTGCTAGGGTCGCAGATAGAGGTTAAAATCTTTTTATAATATTCCTGTGTAATTTGAAATATAATGTATCACTATAGTGTTAGCCAATAGCGCCAGTGTGAGTCAAAACTACGAAGAATAAAACGGTCTGTTATTTCAAAATATATTTAGAGAAGAAAAACAAAAAGCTTTGCTTCTTTGTTAATTATACCTACTATTTGTGTTGTGAGCTTTTTGAATCAGGGTACGGTTTCAATTAATCAATCAGCCAGCCGCAGTCCACTGCTGAGCGAAGTCCTCTCCAAAAGTTAAGATTTAATAGACATCAATACCAGTAAACCAATTGCATTGTCGAAACATTCTGATTGATCCACAACTGAGGTTCTCACAAGAAATCAATTATAATGCAGTCATTAAAATACAAATTCTAAATGACGCAGCCTACCTCATACATCCAAAATTTATTGCCTTTTACTGCGTCACACGTCAGTACAGGTAAGACTAAAATAATTTTATAGATGTCACTTAATATCAGTGAAGTGTAAATTTTATATTATCTTCTTGAGTTTACGCGAATGTTACACATTGAAATGTAAATTTTATGTTACAGAAGTGCATTAGAAATTTGATTTCCCGTTTTACGCCAAAACGCTGCAATGTAGATCCAAATGTAGCCAGGTAATTTCACTCCGATATATTTTGTATTTTGGCAGTCGGCAAAAATTCCTAATAATAAATAAAATAAACAGCTGATTGCATATTAATTTTAATATACAAGACAATAAAAACACATGCATATTTCAAAATCGAGTAAAATTATTTATAAGCTCTGTACATATTTTTAGTATTAAGTAAGTGTTACGTATAAAATAAGATAATTATATAGCTTTCAAATACAATCAATGAAACATACTTGGTTTGTTGATAGACTGGCTGTAATGTAATATTTAATTAGTACGTGTGACGACGGATTAAGAATACGGATTGTCACCACCCCATATCATCCCATGGGTGTCGTAAGAGCCGACAGAGGGAGCATATTATGCAGAAAACAGCACTGTAAGAGAAGGAAAACTTGATACAAACCCTATACCAACCCGTTTGGCCAGCGTGGTATAGTAGGCCAATTCCTCCTTTCAAAGGAGAGGCCTAGTCCAGCAGTGGACTGATAAAGGCTGATGATGATGATGATGATGAATCAAAGCAGTAATCAAATTATTAGTATTCTTGTTATTCAAAGCATTTAAGTTCTAAAACGAATTACCTTAAAAGTAGATAACAAAAAGTGACGCAGTTTATATTTTTTGAGGAGTTGAAAGACTTGAGCATTGACTTGTAACATCGAGCAAAAGACATTTTTAAATTTGTCAAACTAAACAACGAAAAAGAAAGCCGAGCATAAGCCATTTTCAAGTTCTTTCTGGCGATCGCTCTAGTCGGCAAAAAAGTCAAAGAAAATTTTGTGTCTTTTCGCTAGAATGCTCGCGACAGCTAGCTAAAACCTAGTTCGTTTTTCTGTAATGAAACATTAGCAAGAATCCTTGCACAAGTGCATGCGCAAGTATATCAGCACCTTTGACATTTAGATGTACATACAGTGAAAGCTTCGTTTATTTTGTTGCTCGCGCAGTAAGATCATCAGATATTAAATCCTTCATTGGTACTGCAGCGAAGAATTTGTTCGCGTATTTCACGAATATTTCAAATGCTGTTTCAACGACGGTTCCGCCGAAAGAATTGACGAGGAACTCCCAATTTTCATTGAAAATGTTAACCACTACTGAACCTGTAGCAAAAGCAAAATTTTTTTTTTTTAGTAAAAAGGAATTGAAATACGGGGTGTAAAAGACCCTAAACGACAATTGAAATCTCATTTTCTACCAATAATTACGAACACTTTTTACTTCGGCACCATACCTGGGAAATATCTCCTGAATCATTACTTCAGGAGATATTAAGGCTCAAAGTCACAATACAATTTTTCTCACACAGTACAAAATCGATGCATTTACCGTGCCAATGTCATATAGATGTCCAGATGTCCTATGTATCCATGGATAGATAGGTATCTTGAGCATTGCACGCGCGCACTTTATTTTGCGGCATAAAAAATGTCTGCTTAAGAAAAAAAATCGTTTCCCAAGTATTATATTTGCTTACTGACTACGCATGATATGTCTTAGCATAATGTGAAAAACTAGTATTCGGCTTGGTGATGAGTCTTTTGACTCCTAGTACAGGGCATTAAATTTTCGGTACACGTGTATCTATCAAAATACATGTTGTAAATTGGTCTTATAAAGATGGGATCTTGTAATTCTGATTACGGAGTGCGAACAGATTCCCTTTCAAGACAAGACAAAATTAAGTGTGAAAAATGATTCTTAAAATAAATATTGCTAAAGTCATCAATTCATTTCAAGTACCTGTCACTAAGGTATTAATTACCCAGCTTGGCACATGACAGAGATGTTAAAATGAGTATAAAGCAGACCTTTGCTTAGCAGAGGGACATTATAGTTTAAAAAATAGCTAAAAACATGAAACTATGGCTGATAATTTAAAAGTAGAATTGATATTTTAAGAAATAGAAGACTACTAGTTAGATCAGGGATGATCCCATTGTCTGTATCCTGTAAATATATTGTAGTAATAAATACTTACTGATTTCTTGACTGCCTACATAGAAATTGTCTGCGGCGATTGTAGCTTTGCCTAATACTTTGTACGTATAAGTTATCTTGTCAGAGTCCAACACAGCATGAAGTTCACCATCGTCCAGCTTTTTAATTTCAAATGGTACTTCCATGTTTATTTTTATATTTTCTGAAACATAAAAAACATACGTGAAATAAAATGTCATTTTGAGGTAAGTATATTCACAAAAATACCCTGTATGTTTAATTCATACCTATAGCAACAGATCCTTTTCCTTCGCCGTGAATTTTGATACCGCCTATCAATGCATCAAGAGTAGGAGTTGTTTTAACATAATACTGGCCTTCAACTGTCATTTGCTCACAAACAATTTCTATTGTCTGTGTTAGTGTTTCCGTTTTCGTCCTGCAAATTGAATAAAGTGTTAAAGAAATGTTAATAATTATGAAGACTTTTCATATATATATAGAGGACAGCTGCAGCTCGTCAATGTGAATTGTGGTTGTAACTACACAAAATTCATATTTATATAAATATCACAATATATAATTTTTTTCTGAGCATACCTATTATGCTCGGCAAACAGTAACGAGGATGTCCGAAGGAGAAAGGGCCAACGTAGTTTTTCAAATAGTCAAGCTGAGGTGGCAATGGGAAAGGAACATAGCTTGCAAAACGGATGAACGTTGCAGGAAAGTTCTGGAGTGTCGGCCACTCATCAAACTATGCTTCAGAGTTAGTGCTTCCACAAAGTGATGAACTGACGGAAGATCTTTTTGGGATCGCAGGGAGCTGTTTGGATGTGGGCAGTTTAAGATCGATCTATGTGAAAAGCCTTAGGGGAGGAGTATGTTCAGCAGAGAATGTCTACCTGGACATTCTCTGCTGAATATACTAGGTGGGAGTTACTACCTAGTAACCACCACCAACTGTTTTTTTAAGTAAACTGTTAAATTGTATCTGGTAACTTACCCAAAAACCGGGGCCTGGCAAGTCTTAAAGCCTTTCACGACTCCTTCTGTCATTCCAACTTTCACCATACTCAGGATATTTATCTCCAAGTCCTTTACATCAAATGGATCAATAGCAGGTATACCCATATCTGGCAGTCCTGAGTTTGTCACCTCTTGGAGTATATTGCCGTATAATTCTTTCTGACAGACATCGTCGGCTAAACTGCATTTTTTTAAGTTGGCGACTAGAAAAAGATAGAATAATATCACGACAATTTTACATGAAATTCAACTAATTCAAATTTAGACTAACCTAGAAACTTTATATAGTCTAAAATTTTGACTAAAGTATTATAATCTTTTAGCGTTAAATTTCGCTCGAAAATGTACACCTAAGATAAAATTGCCTTTTTTGAACGTACCTATGGACGCTGAATGTCCGTACGCACATATGGCACTTAAAACAAATATCACTTTTGAGAAAAACATTTTGTGGTGTTAACTGTGGTCTCTATTAATCTAATGTTGACTTTACTGGGAAGTAACTTTAATTTATATACTGTGCAGATTCTTTTTAAAAAATTTATGTTTTACATTTTTCAGCACTGGTTCCGTACGAAAATAATTAGTAAGTAAGTTAAGTCTCAACTAATTATATTTTTGGTACTATAATACTATTCATTAATTGAATGGCTCTTAAAGCTACAAAGGCGACAAAGACTCGTATCGATTAATTACACATTTGGTGACCTTTGGAGATTGGACTTTTGTAATAGGCCCTTATTATTGAAATTGCCACGTTGTCAAAGCAGATCGATATAGTCATATGGACTGGTCAATTCTGGAAGGCTCTTAGTTCTTCAAGATAGTAGAAAAACCTGCTCAGGGTAAGGACACACAAAGGAATACACTGTTGCAATCACTCGACACATAAAGATCTTAGAGCAAAAGATAAATTTTGTCATATTACAGATCTGCTATGATAAAGAGCTTTATATCCCACTAAAGGAATATCTGAAAGGGAGATAATTTGGATTCAATAGGTACATGCTCCACGGAACTCTAATAATTACATTATTTTGTTTAAGACTATGTAAGTATTTTTAGGAGGAAGTATTATATACGCAAACAATTAGAATTAATTGTTTTAGTGGGCTAAGTTGACCTTTGTCATAATATAATATTCTTTGTTTTATAGTTAAATCATGATATGTTAACATCGCCATTATTTTGGCATTGTGATTAGGTATTTAACCTAAAAATTAATGGATATTTAATATTGATGGATAAATATACGGCTGCTCTATGAAAGTATATCCATGCAAATCTTATAGCTTGAATTTAGTTAATTTCACTTAAAATATTGCAGCAGTCGTTAGTTAAGATTCCTTATATTAGGGGGCTTACAGATCGATTTTTTTTTCTGTTTTAGGTGTACCATCAAATAAGTATTGTTTAACTTATATAATAGATGTGAGACTTGGCGTTTAACTTTTTATGCCTGCGAACTATAATAATATCTGTCATTACTATAAGACGATAATAAATCTCTATGGTATGTAATTAATAAATTGCCTTCTGTGGTGAATAAATTAAATTATAAAAAAATTTGCTTGTTTTCAAATTGTAATTTTGCCGACAACGTTTTCATGACAATTTTTTTGTTAAACTTATGAATAATTTTATTATGATTATATTATTACATTATCATCCTCCTAGCGTTATCCCAGTTTTCAACCTGGGGTCCGCGTACTAGGCTAACCGGATTTGGCTGAATATTAGCTTTTCCACAGAGCGACTGCCTGTCTAACCTCCGCAACCCAAAGGGATAACGATATTCCATGGTTTGGACTAGTGTCAGTATATTTATAAGGTACTGACGCTCTATAACGACTGTCAAAGATCTTCATGACAGCCGAGACCGACGGCTTAACGTGCTCTCCGAGGCATGACGCTAGCGATAATAAACAGCGTGCGCCGTAAATTCTAAACTGATAATCTCTGCATCGCAGTCTTTTGGTATCTCCACTATATTATTTCCGTTATATTATTTTATGAAGGAAGAAAAAATAATCACCACTTTTTACATGCAGAAACAACTAGTGGTGATGACAAATCTAGTCAAAACTTGTTACAACTTTTATTTAGCTTATAATGGACAGAACTATATTAATTACTCTCTCGGACTACCGAAACGATGGTCTCGGGATCGATCCCCAGGTACCCCGGGACACACCTCTGACTTTTCGAAGTTAAGTGTGTATTAAAAATGTTAATTATCGCTAGCTTAATAATGTGCCCGGAAGATGGCAATAGGCTCGCCCCCTATTACATTGAGACCTAAACATAACTGGCGAAATGAGGGTGTGTATACACCTCTGCCTACCCATTCGGAGATAAAAGGCAAGAAGTTAGTTATGTTGTCTCTCTCTCAAGTCGGTCTCTTATGTCTGAAGATAGTGGTCGGCACCGTGCTTGTAGCCGGAGTGGATTATCTGCCTCCTTCCTCTCCAGTGGTTCTCCCACGACCATGTAGAATTTGGAGAAAGAAGAGTCTCTTACTTGATTGGACCTTGTAGTTGGTGAACGGCCGCGCCATTTTTGTTCTTCAGGTTTCAATCACAAGTAATTTTGTGAGACTGTCGCCACCACTAGGTACTGTGTGCTCGAAGTAGGACAGAATGCGTTGCTGGCATATTGTGGACAAGCGGGTTTTTATCCCAATCTGGGATAGGATTGATACATTGGTGCGTTTCGTGCCGTCCAAGATATTCTCAGCATTCGTCGCCAGCACCACATCTCAAAAGCATCAATTGTTTGTTTTTCTCGAACCAGGATTGTCCATGTCTCCACTCCATATAGGAAGATTTGAAATACCAGAGCTCGTGTCAATCCGATCTTGGTTTTGATACCGATACATCTTTTTATTACAGAGCAGCAATAGCCTAGTGGAGATACCACAGACAGACTGCCATGCAGAGAGTATCGGGTAACGCAGGAAATGTAGTAAATGTAGGTGCGCGCCACTGACTTTTCGGAGTTATGTGCGTTTTAAATAGTTAATTGTCGCTTGTTGCCCGTGTCTCGAAGAACACGTTAAGCCGTGTGTCCCGGGTGTCATGAAGATTTTTAAAAGTCGTTGTAGGGCGTCAGTACCTTCTAAATAAACTGACACAAGTCTAAACCATGAAATATCGCTATCCCTTCGGGTTACGGAGGTCAGACATGCAGTCGCTCTGTGGTAAAGCTAATATTCAGCCAAACCCGGTTAGATTAGTAAGCGGAGCCGGAGCGCTGAAACTATGATAGGAATAAGAGGATGATGACCTCTTTTTATTACACGAGTAATCGAGTAATCGAGTGTCTAAAATAGAGATGTGACCTTTCTTTTTACATTTTGTGCGTTTTGGTTTATACAACTATACCGTATTCGTATAATTCGTACGTATGCACTACCGGTAAATCATATTTTTTTATTTTTGCACCTATGCAAATGTATAATGCGGCTTAATGTGTCTATTTGCTTAAAATTAAAAATAAATAGGATGTTAGTTACGAACAGTAGAAAACGATATAAATCTATATTTATTTAGCAAACCTTGAATGTGTTTTTGTCTACTTTTCATAATAAAACAAGCTTATTATTACTCATGACTGTAAATAGTTCTTATGCTCTCATGTAGTTGCATTTTTTTATTTACCTCAACATAGCTATATCCGGGAATGGAGGTGTTTCTCAAGTTGATGTGATTTAACTGTTTGACAGTTAAATCACATCAACATTCTACTATGCGAAATATCTATTCTTATAACCAGCTACACCAAAACTGTCAACAATTTTGGCAATCAATTTCATTTATAGTATGGATTTTTTCATAGAGCCGAACATATTAAGTGTTGTTTCATCGCTCAAAAGTTAAACATTCTACATGATTTATCTCTTTTGCCCTTAATGATCTCCAATACTTAATTTAATATTTAACAGTCAATTGAATGTCTTACTTATTTTTATTCAAATTAAATATTTGAATAAAAATGAAATCATACTTTTGAAATAAATATTATGAAATACAAAATATTCTCAAGCGTATCTATAAATTAACCCATAATCTCGCAATATAAACGCTTTGTTAGAGATTTAGGCGAACTCATCATTTGCTTTCAATGCTTTTGCCTTATATAAGGTTAAGATTTGGGAGTCCTATTAATTGGGCTCCAAACGCAGCACAATCTGTTGTGAAAGAGGGTTATTCACTTAGGGCCCCGATCTCCGAGGCACCCGTACCGGAGGCCCCTGATTTATGTATGTCTTGGTAAACTCAATAAAAGTCAATTTAGCTTAAAAGTAGCGTCAACAGCAACATATCGTTTATAAAATATTATTTGTTACTAAAATTTAATACTTTACTTTAAGGATCAGGAAAAATATAGATTTGCTTGGTTATGGTGAATATTATAATTAAAGAATACAAAGTAGTGTTACTTAGGGCGATCATAGGTTTTAATTTTTATCACAATTGTGTCTTTTTCAATACACAAAACCAAAATATGTAGACTAAATGGAAAATTAACATAATTTAAAAATAGACAAAAGTGGACTTCGGAATTTCAGTTTAATTTTTATATTTCTTTTACAATATAAAAATATAAAATGCGTATTAAATATTTATTATTTTTGGCTTAATAGTCTACAATATTAAAAAACAACTATAAAAATTATCAACATTTGTATCAACTTTTAATAATAATAGGTAGTAATGGTAAAGTAAAGTTTTACAAATATATTGGCAGAAAGTAGGTAGGTACATCTAAATTAAACGTTGCCATAAATTGTAGAATATATGTATTTGTATAGTATGATTTGATATTATTGTAATATTTACACGTGTTTCTTTGTATTCTAATAAATCTGTGAGTTGGTGTTGTACAAAATTTCAAATTAAATACTTTCGTCTTATATTTTTAAAACACATACATTTATGCACTTTTTATACGTCGACGATACAAGTCGAAAATAATAGAAAAAATAAACAAGATAGATGTGATCAAATTTATCCTTGTCGGGGCTCTCCGGCACGTGTGCCTCGAGGAACGGGGCTCTACGGGAACAACCCGTGAAAGACACTTAAATTAAACTTATAATGAAATATTTTGGTAAGACCTACTATGGAACCCCTTTTTGTGCGTAATTGATGATAAAACCGGCCAAGTATATGTCGAGCCATGGACTTGGCCGGTTTTATCATCACGGCTATTACTAAACGGAGCAAGTATGCTTGCTCCGTTTAGTAGCTAGTTAGATCCACAGACACGTTAAATTGATGTTTACGTCAAGGTCTAAGTACTGCAACGCACACGGATCCATTATAAATCTGAATATGATATCAACGCTACACATCGCTCAACATCTATGGCTTGTATAAAATCAACTAAGTTACATTAGTACATTTCTTGGAATAATTGTATTTTTTAATCATGTTATTTACCATAGAAGCTAGCTAGCTTCATAATTATAATCCTTGATGCGTAAAATACTCGAAAAAATATACAAGGTCAAACACATTGTATTTAATTTCTGTGCTTTGTACCTCAATTTTTATTTCACGTTCCATATATATAAAGAATTGTTCCCACTCATGTTCCATTTGTACTAATTCTATCCGAATAAGAACTTTAAGACATAGTAAGGATGTCTTATAGAAACGCGTTGTTTTTTGTAATAGTAAATGTTTTAGTGTTTTGTGATTCTGCTTTTGGTAAGTTCATTTGTGAGAGTTCCATATATTTAAACATGTATATTTATTCAGGGAGTTTATTTTCGCAAATATGTTTGTATTACCTTGCATATTGTATTGTTATATTTAGTTCTCTTGTCTCTAAAACACACCTGCCACTATCATCTATGTATCATCCTAAGCTTGACTGGTAGAAATTGTCTTTGGCATTAAGTCCGCCTAGTGTAAATTGTATTGCAGGCAGTTTAATAAATAAATAAAAATAACAAGGCGAAATAAAAAGACAATAAAATATCATCCTCTCACCCTTCAACCGGATTTGACAGAATATTAGGTTTCCCTGTGTGACCTCCGCAACAAAGAGATAGCGATATTCCATGATTTAGACTATTGCCAGCTTATTATGTATTACCCCAACAGATAAAGTTAACTTGGCGTTGATACTACAGGGCAGCCCGATATTTAAAATAAATAATTATTGTTAGTGATTCAATAATCACAAAAGTTGAAAATAAATACTTTAAAAAATAAAATATTTTAGATACACAGCGTTAGTAGTTTTACTCAATGCATTTTTGTTTCCTAGATTACCTAATTGTATAAAACATTTTTAATTTGCAGTGGATACGTTAAGCAAATGTCATATAAATGATGCAGAATGTCAAACAAAATTGATGCAACAAATTGTGAAAGATATTGCTGAGCAGGGAATACCAGAACTAAATATACCAACGGTCGATCCCATGATATTAGCAAATGTCACTATAGAAATCCCTACAATCATGCAAGTAACTTTGGTCGAAGGTCAAGCCAAAGGAGCGAAGAACTGCGTGATTAATAAATTTGAGTAAGTACAAAATGGTTATATAAGAGGTGGTGTACTTAAATGAATTGTGAATTGTCAAATATTGCATATAAAGACGTCACGTTTAGGTATTAGGATGTGTTATAATTACAATTTATAATTATTTCCAGTGTGATTATAGAAGATGAACGTGCCTTTGCAGATATTACGTGTGATATAACAATAAAAGGAAAATACAAAGCATTTTCAGCGAATCCATTAATTAAAACCTTACTCAACGGAGACACAGTCCACGGCGAAGGCAATGGAAAGGTCAAAATCGGTAAATAATATAATTTATATAATTTGTTTGTTGTACATGTATATATTCTATTATAATATAACAAGCAATTTGAATAGAAATGCAGGATTTGTTTAGTTTTTTTTTTACATTCTAACTAGATAATGGCTTTGGACAGCATACAGTCTTTCGCAGACAACTGCTGGATATATGTATACATAGACTCACGCCTGTTTCCCGAAGGGGTAGACAGAGACTACGGAACGCCATTTGCAACGATTCTGAAATAATTATCTCTCTTGCTTCATCCATTCCCATCAAGTGATTTATTTTAATATAATATATAATATTCTACCATTACTGTACACACATCACCATCTAGTCCCAAACTAAGCAGACCTTGTACTATGGGTACTAGATAATGGATAAACATACATATGTACCACAATACCACTCTAAGTCAATAAAAGGATTGGCCTGCTATGTTACGCTGTCCAGGCGGATTGGCATAGGGTTTGAAGTCGAGTTTTTTCGCATATAGGTACATTATTTGCGTCGTGAATTTTCTTTAGTAAATGGGGTAGTGACATTGACACTATGTAGTATGTTCTAAACTATTTAAGGGAAAATATAAATTCGTCAATTTTGGAACTAAAAGCACATACGTTGGTTTTTCTGTGTTGCACGTGAGTGCAACGTGACTTTATGTCACTTAATTAATCACTCACCTCAATTTTAATCGTTTTAATTTGAGTAGGTAGTCGAAGAATAAAAATGTTGTACATGAAATTAGAAAAATTATTTTGAATGAATGTTTATTGATTTATTTCATTGACACTGGACATTTTATATTATTACAATAATATATTAGCCTATGTTTGCCTTAGTTCTAAAATTATTTGTTTCATTATTTGCCAGAATAGGAGTTATAATTTTATCTAGGCATCATTGTGGCCGATAGTTCCAACAAGATTATAATAAAGCTTGCAAGGCAATCAAAGCCTTCACTCTAACGTTTAATTTTCAAGGAATAATAATTTATTTTCAGAAAAACTGAATGTAAAATTCGATTACTACTTTTTTGTGCAAGAGCGGGATGGAGAGTATTACATAAAAACCCTGGCAGAGAAAACCAAGTACGATTTTGATATTAAAGGCAGAGTGAAGTTCTATGCCGACAACTTATACGTAGGCAATGTGGAGTCTAGTAAGTATACTTATAATTTAAATTATTTTGAAATCGTAGAGTAATTATGTATACTCCGTAAAATGTCACATAAGCGTCATCTTAAAGTACGATTCTTTTAGTAAAAAAAGTATATTTAAGCAGATATATACGTATACATAATAATTGGTTGATTATTTTATTTAACTGCTATAACTGCTTAATATGTAGACCGAATAAAGTCTAAATATAAGCAATCTTATACAATTTTTTATGTATCTTACTGTCTCAAGAAGCATTGGCCAAAATTTGTTGCTAAAAAAGTATTAGTGGTCTGTCGGATATAAGTTTTAGTAAACCTTTTTTGAGTGGATTGGTTCCCATAGTTTGTATGCAATAGAGCCTTTACACAGGCAAAGTCGCTGACGAAATCTAGTATCTAGCTTCATCTTTAAATTTAGGACGAGTAATACTTTTATATCACCGACAGCAAACTTAACTACCACAGAATCATTCAAGGATCTTCTGCGCACAAAAACTCTTGTCTTCACAGTAAAGTCATGTTTGGGACGTGTGATGTTACTCTAGATACACAGATCTTGTACAAAGTTTCTAATACATTATTTAGCATTGATAGTATGCAGTTGAAGGCAGCAGTAGCCTAATGGCGACAGGAACAATCTGCTACGCTATCGCTTTGGGTTGCGGAGGTTAGACAATAGTTAAATAGTGCCAACTCGTAATAACGCGTTGCAGACGATGTCAAAAGTAATATGCGTGTTTGTTTTTTATTTTTTTATAGACTCACGCCTGTATCTCCGAAGGGGTAGACAGAGGTGTTATATTACACCCACATTTCGCCATTAATTTTTAGGTCCCACGTAATAAGGGGCGTGCCTATTGCCGTACCGGGCACATTACCAGACTCCGTGCTGTTACTGAGAACTTCCTAACGGAAAAACCCAATAACATTTTGCCCGATCCGGGAATCGAACCCGAGACCTCCCAATCCCACGCGCACATTTATGCCGCGAGACCAACGAGGCAGTCGTGTTTGTTTATTATAGAGTAAGATCCCAGGGCCGCCAGACCTTACTTATTTTCTCAGAAACGAAATGTATAGAATAATGTAGGGTCAGGGTAATCTGCTATGAGTGTACGCATACTTGCTAGCTTGTATCGTGGGCCAATTTTTTGTTATGAGGTGCTAAATGTCCACGGGAACAATTTCCATACATTTTCTAAATGCACCACCTAGTGTTCTGTACCGATAGCTAGATATTTTGGAAACTTTAAAGCGTCTGGTAAAAATAACCTCCGCCGAAATGAGTGCGACAGTATTATTTATAAATTTTTTATAATATTTTCTAAAACACACATAAAAATCAGCATTGAGAATTTAAGAAAAGTTAGTACTATTTATACCTAACTTTAGCGCCTCGTACCTAAAAATTGGCCCACGATCCAAGCTAACAAGTATGTGTACACTCATGACACATAGTACTAACACTACATTATTCTATACATTTCGTTTCTGAGAAAATAATTAAGGTCTGGCGGCCCTAGGATCTTGGACTATTACTCACTGTGCCCTCGCCTCGTTTATACCTTGACTACCTTTGTGCTTAGCCTTATTTTACCCCTATATTTAGTCTTAAAGGTGTGACGACGTAAAATACTTCGTCAAATACATGTTATTGTACCTACTTACTTATTAGCTGTAATAATCATTTTAAAATTGGGTACAAACGTGTACAAATTTCAGCTTTTCAAATACTATCACATATAATAGAATATTACATTTTATTACACTAAATTACATTGTTATAACATTATTACTGAGATATTCTCGTTAGACTATTTTTAACAAAAATACGGAGAAAAACCTGTTTAGTGGGAGATCACTAGTAAAACAAACTATTTTTTTTTAGTTTCTTGTACATATTGCAAACTTAAACTAAGTACCCAGACGTTAAAACATGTGAACTAGTTGATATATATGTAGTACTCTGAAAACATAAAGTAAATATAACAAGCCACTATAGCCAAGATATTATTCGTGTAATATGGCAACATAATATAATGTAGGTACATGTAGAGTCAAGTAAAAAAGTCGCTACACACCTTTGAATCTTTACTTAGTCTGTTATGAATTAAAACTCTCTGATTATGTTTCAATCGTTTACAAATTATGCCTCAGGTAAGTTTTCTTTGTCTAGAAATGCTTCAAAATATTGAGAATAATATTTAGTTGGGACGATATTACCGTTCAAAATTACGTACATGTACGTTATCTACATAAGGACTTATGTACCTGACTGTACAGACCTCTTATTTTTTAGCACATATTTGCAGCTTTGCTAGGTCAAAATCTTGCTTCTTTTGCGGCAGGAATTTTTTAGTTTAGATATGTCATAAAATACATAAAAACAGTTGCGATATCTTTACATACTAATTTTTACGTAACGGATCCAAATCGAGTAACCCATGGCGAAAAGTAGGCAAATAAATGTTTTTTTGTATTTTTTTGTCACCTAATTGTGCGATATATAAGTAAACCCATTACAAAAATATTAGTACAGGCCTGATGTTGGGTATTCGGGCTCGCTGAAAATACACCATTATTTATATAGTATGAATCATTAATGTATTTCTATCTATTTTACTGTCATTGTTTTGTTGGCTTTAGGTGTAAATATTATGCAAAACTTAGAAGCAACAAACATACATTGTACAAAATGTACAACTCTATACATAAATGTACTGTAACTCTATACACAACAGCTATTCTAACGTGCTGGTGATATTGTACCATATGGCAACACTTAATATCAATTTAATACATTTTACTAAATTAATTTAAATGCAAGGACCTGGAGCTCTGAAGTGAAATATTATGCTTTATAACTAGCCAGTCCCGTTTGTGATCTAATATTTAACTTTTTTCAGGCAAGACCGTAGTCAAAATGCTGAATGATAATTGGAAATTCCTCATGACTTCTTTCGGAAAGCCATTTATGGACACGGCCATCATGTACTTCAAGGAATTCTTAGGAGCAGTGTTTGACGCTGTACCTGTAAAACATTTCATCATAGACGACTTATCTAAATACGCAAGACCAAGTGCATGATTTTTTATATTTTGCCATATTTTGTGTGTTTATATAGCATTATTGTTATTTTTAATAGATATATAATTGTAATTTATATTAAATGAATTTAATGAAAGTATAATTTTTTTTATTCGCACTTGTTTGCCACTCATATTGTTAGAAGTGTAGGTACAATATTTACGTATAATTTTTAAGTTCATGTATATTTCTGGACCCGAGATGCAAATGGTCGGATCTGGAAAAAGTGAGGTTTTCAGGAGAGCAAGAAAAAAAATTCGGAAACATTTTTGCCAATATTAAACATTTACCAGCAAACTGCAACAATTTTATGAATTATATTTATGGGTAACAATTGTATCTTATATTTTGTAACAATTCGAAAAATCTTAATGGTAAAATACTATGGTAAATAGCATTTATTTAAATTTTTTGCTCTCATCCGACTTTATGCCTGTAATAAATCGTTCATTAATAATACTTTTCAAAATTATAATATCATACGTCTTTATGCTAGCAATTTTTATGATTGAACTGTAATTTTATATTGAAACACGACATTATGATGTAAACCTCAAAACAATAGTCAGTGTTTGATGTCCCTTTAATCCTGGCCACTACATTATCATCACCCTTAACAGTCCACTGCTGCATTGAAAGCGAAGCCTCATAATCAACGATTATAAAAAAAATATCGCTCTCAATTATATTCTTTTTAATTGTAAGTAGGTAATATTTTTTATAGGCCTGTATCCCCGAAGGGGTATGCAGAGGTGTAATACACCCCCATTCCGCCATGAACTTTTAGGTACCAAGTAATATGGGGCGAGCCTATTGCCGTTACCGGGCACATCACCAGACTCCGTGCTGCTACTGAGAATTCAGAAAAACTCAGTAACACTTTTGCCCGACCCGGGAATCGAACCCGAGACCTCGGATCAGCAGTCGCAAACGCTATCCACTGGACCAAGGAGGCAGTAGGTAATGTAATTTAAAATCACAGAAATATCTTCAAACAAAATTATCTGAAATTAAAAACCTAGCAAATATTATCTAGTAAGCCTCAGGAAAATCGGACTCATTAGCACATCCCTTTATTTTTTTTAATATTCGTGAAATTCTTCTGGTGCAATGGCAAAAAAGCAATTAATTCTTTATGTTTCGTAGAAGATATTGTTTTTTCTTTCTTTCTTAAACACGGTAGGTCAGCAAACAATTTTACTCCTCTAGAAGCATTTCATTCTAAAGATATCAGAAAAATCAACTAAAAAGATTTTTTATAATAAAGGACACCCGGTTGCTGTTGTGTTAACAACAAAAACACATTCGGATATTTTGTACTTCATTCCTTCTAAGTTTTTCTTTCGCTGTACTGAAGATCCATTGTTTTATATAAAGAGGTTAAGTCCTTAAAATGTGCAAGTTTCATATTAAAAAGTTTATTTTGAAAAGCATTACAATCATCACAATCGTGTATCTACTGATGATCATTTTAAGCTTAGGTAAAAATAAACGTTTTGCTTTTAAATATTCAGGTGTCTTCCTTTCTTCCATTTGTATTTTATAATGGCCATACATAGTTGCAACATTTGACGAGAATGGCTTTTATAAGATGGGTAAAATAGAATATGATCCATTACCATTTTAATCTTAAGTTCAGGGACTTGTTTCTTGGATCACGTTTGGCTCTCTGATATTCAATCGTTAAGCCTCCTTCTAATTGTTTTTGATGCTTAATTTTTAAAACTTATCTCTAATTATTGAAAGTCTTTTCAAATACTTAACCTTGCAAAGATTTTCACGTTAGCCTCCAATAGTAATGACTGTAAGAATATAACAAATCTTTACAGTCCGACTCTACATTTCCGTCGTTTATCATCAATCGCTTTTTGTCTTAGTCTGGGTGTTTCTATGTATAAAATGGATGTATTTACAAAAAAAAAATGTTTGTTTATCCACATGCCCTTGCTGAACCCAGCTTTTACATTGGTAAAATATAAGCGTTAGATGACATTTTGCTTTACATGAATAAGGAAATATGATCGTACGGTCTTCTACTTCGATTATTTTTTAACTACTGTCGAATGGTATAGATACATACATACATAGACTCACGCCTGTTTCCCGGAGGGGTAGGCAGAGACTACGGAACGCCATTTGCAACGATCCTGACATATCTCTCTTGCTTCATTCACTCCCATCAGATTCCTCATGCATGCTCTTCTGTTCAGGGTACTTCTCACCTGTCCTGTTTTTAGGATGTCTCCAATCTGGTCAGAGAACGTCCGCCTAGGTCTTCCCTTCGTCTTGTCCCTTCCACACTTGCCTTATATATCTGCTTGGTCATTCTTTCGTCATCCATCCTCTCCACGTGCCCAAACCATCTTAGCATACCTTTCTCGATGCTTGTCACTACATCTTCTTTTACCCCACAACACTCTCTTATCACACAATTCTTTACTGTCAGTCAGAGAGACACCACACATACTTCTCAGTGCTCTCATTTCTACAGCATTTATTCTACTTTCATGACTTTTCTGCCATACCCAACTATCACTACCATACATAAGAGTAGGTACTAGCACCCCTCTATGCACAGCCAAACGTGCCTTTTTGGACACGTTTTGGCTATTCATAAACGCCTTCAGAGCTCCATTCACTCTATTACCTGCATTAACTCTTCTTTCAATATCTTTTACATTCTTACCATCTCTTGTAAACAGCGTAGCTAAATATACAAACTCATTCACTTGCTCCACTCGCTGTCCATCGATCATAACATTACAAGCCGTAACGCATTCCTCCTTTTCAAAAACCATAACTTTCGTTTTACTTACATTCACTTTCATTCCTTTCCTCTCTAACGCACCATACATGATTGTTACCATCTCCTGCAACTCCTCCGATGAAAACGCAAGTATAACCTGATCATCAGCATAAAGGAGGCATTTGACAAGTAACTCATTCATCCTTAATCTACAATCACTATGTTTCAAGTCTTGCAAACAACTGTCCATGAAGAGGTTGAACAGCCATGGCGACGCTACACATCCCTGTCTTACACCTGTGTTGATGGTAAACCAGTCAGTGTATGCCCCGTTTATCTTCACACAAGCTCTAGAATCCTCATAAAGGGATTTCAGAGCTCGAATGAGGCTGCTGTTCACCCCATACATCGACAGTACCGACCACATTTCATTCCTCACCACTTTATCGTAAGCCTTTTCCAAATCCACGAATGCGCAGTAGACCTTTCGACCTTTGGCCAAAAATTTCTCGGCTATGCATCGCAAGGAAAAGACTTGATCCGTACACCCCATACCCTTTCGGAATCCCGCTTGTAATGGTATAGAGATCCTTACTATCTTGCAATATTGGATTGCTTTTTTTTTAAATTACTGGATTAGAGCTTTCTTTGTATATCCTCAAAGTGTTGTCAAATATTTTGTGCCATCACAGTCCACAGCCATTACAACATAATATAAAGGTGTATTCGAATTATAACCCAAGCAGTAGAATCTATTTGAGTCGCCAAACATTTTAGTTGGCCAGAATATATCTGATACTTTACTAATATTTGCTTGATAAACTTGTACTTGTGTACTTGATAATTTGCTCACAGTAGTAAAGCATGTTACCATTTTTATTGATGATAATTTTCTCCTGACATGGCTTTTTTGCATGAGGTAGAAAAAACGACATATCGGGTGATTTACGAGTTTTGGGCCAAATCTATATAATGTGTTACCATCGACACGATAAGTAAGTAAGTAATCTTACTTACTTACTGTTACCAACCATACTTATCAAATCATAACACAATATCTTATATCACACGCTGTCACGCTTAAAAGCAATGGCACAAGAGTAAGACAAACAAATTCGCCTTCCCATCCGCTCCCGAACTGCCCGCACGAACAACAGAAAAATCGGAAGTATTTTCAGTACCGATCGAGCTTCGACTTGATAATGAAGTAAAAGTTGACAACATAATGATTTATATCAGCGGTCGGCATCCTTTTGGTAGGCAAGGGCCACAAGGAGACAAAATAAACTAAAGGCGGGCCACACTTTTGCTAATAACTAGACAGCATTTTTACAAGTCTTGCAGCAATTCTGCCACTGAATCATCAGCAAAGCGGAGATCTCCTCTAGCGTTGGTGAAGAGTTTCGGGGATATATTTATGTTGTGTCACTTCGTGCCATCTCTTGAAAATATTGGATGGTTTTTTTGTTGTTGAGGGCTCGTACAGAAATTATGGACATTTGGTTATCTTAACACCTCCACATATTTTCAATACATATGGCTGTGCTGCAATAACTCCAGTCCAGCCAGATGAAAAAGCTTCTCTGCTTCATCACACACACATCATATCAGCCTGTTGCAGTCCACTGCTGGACGTAAACTTCCTGCAGAGTACGCCACAAAACCTGATCTTGCGTTTTCGCCATCCAGCCACTACCAGCTACCCTCCTTAAGTCGTTAGTCCATTTGGTGGGAGAGCGTCCAACACTATGCTTGTCGAGAAGTAGCCACCACCTGCCTACTTCATCGCCCATTCGTTCTGTGACAGATGTGGCCACAATTACCAAGGCATCGGCAAAGCGGAGATGCATAAGATACTAAACATAGACATTGATTCCCATTCCATACCACAGTTGTGTTTTGAAGAGATCCTCCAGCGCGTTGGTGAAGAGTTTCGAGGATATAATATCACCCTAAGAATATATCACCCTCACCCTAAGATCACCCTGTCTTACACCACGAAGCATCTGGATGGGTCTTGTTTCGTAATTTTGGACTTGAATGGACATTGTTGCCATTTGGTAGAAGCTCCTCAGCACCTCCACTTATCTTCGATCGACTTGGTAGCGCTGCAAAGACTCTAGAATAGCCCAGGTTTTGATGAAGTTGAAGGCTTTTTCGTAGTCCTCAAAGGGCAGACATAGTGGCCGTTTGTACTCTTCAGATTTCTGGGTAAACTGCCGAAAGAATGGATGTGGTCCACGGTACCTACGGTAGCTTTACCTTTACGAAACCCATTCTACTTCGACGGCTGGGAGTCTCTAAATCTTTATGCCAGACGATCGTGACCACTGTTGAAACACACAACAGCTTATAAACGTGGCTCAATTGTATGATTTGTCGATAGTTTTATCTCCTTTTCTGAAAAACAACGCCACAACACATCTGCTCCATGCCTTTGAGTTTTGAATCCCATTGATTATTACAGAAGTAAATAACCTTCTAAGCTCCTCAAGTAGAGGTTTTCTTTCAGCCTTTATGAGCTATGAGGCCACTTCATCTTCCACGTGCTCCTTACTATTATTAAGCTGTCTTAGAACCGCTTCGATTTCATCGACATCTACGTCAGGAAAATCCTCCGTATAGTGGCGGTAAGTGGGGTCTAGGATCGGTCGTGTTTGGTGCAGGCTTCGGTGCATGATTGGCTTACGGATTGCCATAGAAGTCCTCAACTTTAGCGAGGATCTCTGGGACTGTTAACACGGTATTACCCTTCGAGATATTCAGCTTTGTCAGGTGACCCCCTCCCAGTCTTTTGGAGATGACTTTTGACCACGATTTTGCTCAATCGCTTTCTGTACGAAGCGAGTGTTTCAGCTACCAAGGTCACGATTTACTAAGATTCGGAAAGCCTCCGGTGCTTCCCGTCAAATCACATCAGTTTCAGAGTCTCACTTGAAAGTTTAGAAAATGCCGTATTCCCAGTTCCTGTACTGCCCCGATCATGCCGTTCAGATCCTCATCAACATTTTCAAATTTGCTGCACTAGAGACCCCTGCTAGGTCTCTAGTGCAGCAAATCTGTTTTTCAGTTTCTGTTAAAATGTATCATGTCCCACTATCGGGACAGTTGGACTAAGAGCAGACCTCATCATGCTTGAAATAGATACTTAGAGTGCCTCTTATAAGTCGGTGGTCGCTGCCGGTATTGAACCTATTGATCACTGAGACATCTCTATATACACACAATTTTTTAATTAGTACAAAAAATTTAACTGAGCACTAAGGCCCACATGCACAACGATTCATAAATTGAATTAAGATGTATTTAACGAGAAAAAAATATTAAACACCACTAGCGTCTTGCACAACGAAAAATTTGTCGAGTAATATGATTTAAGAACTGTCAAAATGAATTACCTAAAATCGGCTGTTTAGTGGCTAATTTTATTTAAGAACTGTCACACTGATGTTGGCATCTTGTCATTAGCGACGAGAATTATCTATAATTATATAACTGGACCGGACGACGCAGCAGGGGGAGACCTATGTCCAGCAGTAGACGTCTCTAGGCTAACATGATGATGATGATATAACTGATAACAATGTACCTACTTGTGTTATTGTTAACCCTAGAATCCTACACTATTTGGCGCACATGTTATTCCTACACTGGGGTGCTGGAACACCGCATACTAAAATTACTGTAACCCTTAAAATAAAATAAAAAAATCATGAAAATACGTTTTATTAAACATAATCGGTAACTTGAGATCACAAATCAGCCTTATTACACAAAGTTAAATGTAGTTTGAGCAACAGCGCTTGTAGGATTTGGTCCTTTTTTGAGGATCCCTGCAATGGACTAAGTTGGCATCCGGTAACGGTCCTCCAAATGTTCATGTATCAGTTCCAAACCTAATTTCAAAACTGTCTGCTGAAACTTTATATTTGGCTTATTATTTGATCTTGAACACTTGTAAAGAACCCAGAATTACAACTGGTCCCAACTTCTATTTCTTCCTCGCCAGATTTGTGGTCAAGAATAGAGCTCATTTCTTCGTAATTCAAACCTCCATCCAAAACAAAATAAATAAACTTCATTGATTTTTACCTTCATAATATCTAAAAATATCTGTATTTAATTCATATAAGACTATTGTTTTAATAAATAATCAAATTTAATAACTTACTATAAGTATATAAATGCATCCATCGTAATAAATAAATAATCTTACGATTTTACTACACTGGGGTACTGGCGTACCCCACAGCACTTATACAGGCGACCACACAACGCGGCCCTCGTCACGGTTGACACCAAACTAAAATACTCCGACGCGCAAATTCGTGGATATTAAAGAAATTGAGATATTTAGAAAACAAATCGGTGTGGGGTGCACCTGTACCCCATGTAGGGTTCTAGGGTTAATGCTCAAAAGTTTCTAATTATTATTTGTCAATTGTCATTTCGTTGCTAGGTGACGACAATGCGTTTTGTTTATACTCAAAGTATATATAGTAAAGCATGTAAAGCATACGCATAACATCGTTAAAATCGTAACAAAAAGGCTTCATGCACGAAACAAAACGTAGAAACTACTTTACCGACCTCATTAAATGTTTAGCTAAATCTAAACGTTGTTGTCGTTGTGCAAGAGGACGCTAAATACTTTTAAAATAAATTATTTTATGCTGTTAATTCTGTTCAACGAATTTAAATTAAGGAGTGACTTAAATCAAACGTTACGCAAGTGGGCCTAAGTATCTTTAGTTGATCATATTTATGTAGTTAAAAAATAAAAACACTAAGTCCCAAAACTGTCTCAAAACTGTCCACAAAAATACGTGATAATTGGTAAATGCAATACTAATACTATGACCGACTCGCATACTATCATAGTAAAATGAACCATTGATAAATTTTCTCACCAACCCTCCCCCCCTCCCCTGCGCCTGCGCCACGCCCCGACGATGCGATAAACAGTGCTATATTGCTAGCGAAAGTGAGAGTATCTAATTTCGTTGGAAAAGTTAATTTTTTGTCTACGTTTGCCCGACGCGATGGCCTATCATATCAGTTCATATCACGGGAGTATGTAGCTATGCTTCGTGCGTACTTTTTGAGTGGAAAAATCGCGAGTGCAGCTGTGTACCCATGGACATCTTATTGTGAGTGTACAAAAGTGAACCGGTCAGTGTCAAACAATAATTAAAACAGTGCATATTGGATGCTTTTGACAACGGTGGTGGACATTTCGAAGGACAATGGAAATACTTGTAAGTTTAGTAAATAATACGTACCTACTTAAGTAAATAATAATTTAATGCGGGCGGCTCAAAATCGGTCTGTGTTCTCCACACACCTTGAGGAAGGCCTATGTCCAGCAGTGGACGTCTCTAGGCTGACATGATGATGATAAAATAATATTTGTAAATAGCAGATGATTCTAACTTCATAAAAACGCCAAAATTACTGTTTTCTTTGAGTCCAGAACACCTTCTTTTATTTTGATATTTGTTTGCTTTCTAATTACATACCTCCGTATTTAATTACTTGTTAAACGATAAATTTTACCGGTCCTAAGCCCGAATGAAGTATGAAGGAGAGGGTAGAATTAACAAAATTAAAAAATAACTACCTACATTTATTATTTTGCTTAATTTTATTTTCTATGGCTACCTACATCATAAGTGCGACAGAGAGAATGCGAATGAGCAGGATGCAATATTATCAATTAATAAGTGAATGGATTGTAAAATATGACTATGACTTAAGTGAGATTTTCTACAATAAACAAATGATAATAACTTTGCTCTTTATTGATATTATGAAATTCTTGCGCCACATATATGATAATAATATCTTCGCTAATCTGTCCTTAAAGTTTTTGTACTAATTAAAAAATAGTGGTGTATATGCTTCGTATCCGTCATGATGAAGTCAATCTTGTTCTTTGTGCAGCAATGGTAACAATCCCTGCGTACTGAGGAATTTGACCAACATTTGTCCCCTAGTTTTCTGCTCCCATAAGCATGTGGACCCAAACACGATTCGCCGCGCTGGGGTCCACCATAAATACAGTGTAATGTGTATTTATGGAGCAATGTATGGCCTTCGTCACATTGTTGTATACGGCTTCCACCTCTGCATCTGAGCTACTTGATGTCAGCGCATATACCTGTACCATCTTAAGAGAGTATCTCTCGGCAGTTTCAGTACAAGGTATGCTATCCGGATCGAGACGCTACAGATCTGTTACGTTTTCATGAAGGGCTTTGTTAAAAAGAAACCCTACGCCAGCTTGGGATCGTTGGGCTCCCTCCCTGAAGTAGAATAGAGGCCTGATGCAAAGGTTATCGTATCTTCGGACCCTTCTCTTCGGACTTCTGATAGACTCAGTACATGTTCTGGCTCTATCTTGGGTTCGTATCTTGTCTAATTCTATTATTCTACCTCAAGAATGTGGAGGCTTTCTTCAAGCCGTAAATTATACGTCCATTATATGTAGCCAGGGTCAATTGGTGTTGGGAGCTGTCCGTAGCCCCGGGATTCTTAGCACCTCCTACTCTGCCACGACCAAGGCCACTGCCGTGACTTGGAACAGTAAGGCGGCCGGGAACTAGGGACTGTTTCTTTCATGGGGAGTTTTGATCCATAGTCCCATATCACGCTGGGAAGGGGTGTTGACAACCGCAGTATGCTGAGCGGTACTTACACAGGGAAAGGATACTACTCTGCCTGGAAAAACTTAGCTTAGAGCTGAACTTTAAAAGTTCAGCTCTAAGCTCGCCGGTGTCTGGTTGAGGCGTCAGGGCATGCGAGACATACATAATACCACTATTCGAGGTAGTCAGCTTTGTCTGAAGGCTTTTGCCCAGTAACTTCGACTCTTTATTTTGCCTAATCGCCCTTATACGAAAAGAGTGTTCCAGCTTCGGAGGTTACACCTCTAGTTCCAGATCTTTTTGTAGCATGTATGAAGAGTGAATTTGTAGAGTCTTAGAAGGCTCTCTGATGTTTTTATTAAAATCGATTCAGTTGTGCTATTTTAAGCCATAGGGCGCTTTAGTTCGTTCGATATATAAGACATTTTTTTACAAAACATTCGCAGGCCGCAAGTAGGACCCTCGCGGGCCACATGTGGCCCGCGGGCCACGTGTTGCCGACCGCTGATTTATACTAACATTAAGTCCAAAAAATGATGTAATGAGTATTATATAACAGCTAGAATGTCTTATTATTGCATTCGACTTTATGTATTATAAGTTAAAAACATAATTTTCAAATCATAATGGTGTATGTTATGAACCGTACATTTAATCGGCTGCAAAATTTAGAGTCATAGGTACGTATCTGTAAATACATCCAATGAAAACATGCATGACTGTTAAAATCGTTTTGAAAGCATAAAGAATTATATTGATTTGCGACTCTGTTAGATATTAGTTATTTATGGAATAAAGGTGCATATTAAAATATGGCTTAGTGCCACACAAATATTTCGGTAAATTGGTAGATCAGACATTATGAATGTAATTATATCCACAGTAAATAAAGATAAAATTATAAGAATTAGTTTGCCAGAAAGAGAAAAACAAACCTAGCATTGTCATGGTAAAAAGTGATTTTGGGTGGATCTTTAGATACGACCATATGCATATCAGGTCCAGGTTTATTTGATTATATTATACGGCCACGAATATTTTAGGAACAAAAATGTGACCTTTACATTCTTTGACTGTGTAATTTATATTTTCAACATAGAGCTCTGTGTAAGTTGCTTCAAAATCGGTACAGGGTGTTTAAAAGACATTAGTAAGTATGTTCGTAATTATTGTTTTTTTTTTGTTTACATTTTACGTCGCCTAGTAAAGGTAAGTGCTCTCCAAACCAACATTTGCAAAAACTATGAATTAAGTAAAATAATATTCATATTTTGCATTAATAAATGTGGTTTCTCTTTTCAAATCTAGATCTATATAGATATGCAACGCCTGAAAAATATTCGATTTAACCAAAATGGAGTTGAAGGAAGAGAGGTGTAGAATGTAGAAAGGAAGTGGCCGCAAAGAAAAAAATCAATTAAAAAACGTAACATTACAAATACTATTGCATTTAGTTTACATCGATTTTGTGTGAAAAGGCAGTATTTCCTCAGCCCATTCATGCCCAGAACAGCAAGGCTACCTATATCATACAAGACAAAGTGTCAATAAGTAGGCGAGTGTTATTAAGAAACCTTAGTCCGCATAATGTTGTCAAAACAGAGGTATTTTACAACATGTTGAAATATCAGCTGCAGCAATCTCTGAAAAACACAGTGACGTGAACATAATTAACTATTATACATAAATATTATACTAAAAATAATATAATATGTATGATATGTATGGCTCATTATTATTCACAAAAAAATGCATGAAATTACCATGCATGAATAATTGAATATTAAATAAAGCCAGATCACCTTCTATTAATTTAGCTCTCGAAATTAAACTCCCTTTACCACAAGACGTCCGTATCATGATGCATGAACGTAGCATATTAATTATCTACAGGAAATGGTTTTCCGCTATACGCACATTCTGAAGGTGTTTATCAAAATACATAGCTGCTTGAAGAATAGATGAATCTTGAAAGAAAACAGTATTTTAGTTTTTTAACTCATTATGCGTTAGCTGATCTGTAATTGCAGAGTGTGAACTCAAATAATACGCCGGTCTAGAGGACTTGGTAGAACATCAGATAGATTTAACAAATCTGTAAGATTTTGTATGTCAACAGTACACACACGTACTGGGAGTACGTGTGCCTACCCCAAAATTTGGAGGATGAGATCGACATGTAGGTTTCCACCGTGACGACAAAAATAAAAGAAAATGCAGTGATATTCCACAGTTTAGATTAGTGTCAGTTTATTCAGAGGTACTGAATATCTGCAATCGGGACTAACGGCTTCACCTGCTCTCCCCGGCACGGGGTACGCGATAATTAACAGTTCAATGCGCACATAACGTCTTAAAGTCAGTGGTGGGCGCCGTGGTTTCGAACCCGATATGCTATCCATGGCAGTCTGTTGGTATCTCCACTAGGCTGGCCAGCGTCGCATAGTCAATGTTCCTATTGAATGATGCTATTGTGATGCCCACTAACAGACGACTGTCTTGATGATGATGATGATGATGACAGTGCTAGAGTTTTTATTGATTGATGACTAAGTAAACTAGGCCCTTTAATATTAAATAATTAATCATAGGCACTCCAGATTGACAAGCAATTATAGTATATGCTCTCAAATCAAACACACAACATCTAATTAAATGAAGCGCCGAGAAAGATAACTAAGAAAATTGCTTGTTACACAAATTATATACGAGAACTCGTAGAACCAGTGGTCTTGAAAACAAGGACTTTGTAGATAATTGCTTTATTGAATTAGTTGTTCTTGTACGAAACTTGAACAAAGTAATAAATTTAATAAATTGGATATATTAGGCCGTGTTTTCTTTTATTTGCTTATACCGCTACTGTTTATAGAAGTACTCGAGAGTTAAACAAAAAGTAGATATAAATTGAATGCGGATCACCTTTATATAATTATATATTTCTTGTGTGTGTGTATGTCACTGAACTGCTCCTAAACGACAGGACTGATTTTAATGACATTTTTTGTGTGTTTTCAAGGGAACTTGAGAATGGATTAGATTCAAAATTTAGTCCACTGGAAAATGTTTCTGTAAGTAGTTGTTGATTTTGGAATTTTACACATTTTTTTACGGTAATAGGCGGCAAACGAGCAGGCGGTTCGCCTGATGGTAAGCAATTACCGCCGCCCATGGACACAAGCAACACCACAGGAGTCACAAGTGCGTTGCCGCCCCTTTGGGTTGGGAAAAGGGATAGGATGAGGAGTGGGATGAAGAAGAAGGAATAGGGGATAGGGCCTCCGGCACTCTCACTCACCGAACGAAACGCAACAGTTTAGGTACTGTTACTTTACGTCGATTTTCTGTGAGAAAATCGAGTGTTGGAACCGACCGACTGCGCTACCATCACAGTGTCAAATCTATATTAATAACTTCGTCAAGAGGTACGGTGGACTCGATCAAAACCTTACCTGAATAATAAAACATATAAAAAAAAGATTTCAAGTCTACAATATATATCCGCAAAATTCGGACTGTCGAGTATTTTGTTAAATTCTTGTTGGTTCTGACAGAGAAATCGCAGTTGCCGTATTGGCCACTCTAGCGAAACGTGACTGATATCGGATAACATTTTGAGTACTACTAAGTCTTACTACTAAGTAGTTCGTTCGTGTAAATAAATCTTAATCTAAAATCTTTTTGCAGGTTTATTAAATTTCTTAAACAGTTAAAACGACAATTATAGAAGTATCTATCCAATAAAGGAGATTTGTGTTACCCCAAACATAGATGATAATACTATAACTAGAGAACCCCGAATTTACGCGAGCGAAGCCGCGGGCAAAAGCTAGTAATATTACAAGAAGACCAATTCTCGTATTTTATCTGACATCGAAACTGTATTTTGAACGATATTAGATTATAGTTTGAATTGACTCACTATTGGTATTCTGCTAACGTAATGTCATTATGCGACATAACGTTAGTGAAGCAGCGACAGCCTAGTGGAGAGACCGACAGACTGCTACGCAGAGAGTCCGGGTTCGAATCCAAGGCGCGCACCGATGACTTTTTGGAGTTATGTGCGTATTAAATTGTTAATTATCGCTTGCTAAACGGTGAAGAAAAACATCGTGAGGAAACCTGCATGTCTGAGAGTTCTCCATAATGTTCTCGAAAGACATGTGAAGTCTGCCAACCCGCACTTGGCCAGCGTGGTTTACTATGGCCTTACCCTTCTCATAATGGGTACTATGGGGTATGATGCTGGGCTGATGATGATGAATGTCATTATCGTCTAATTCAACTTAAATAGATCATCGTTAATACGTCTTTTGACATTTTGTTCAATTTACGATCTAGTCGCGATATTATTCAAATATCAGTTAATTTAGCAGAATACCATTTATTTCATAGGTATGACAATAAATCGAAACTGCATTTTGAACAATGACAAGAATTGGCCCTCACACTGATTTTCAGACTATCAAAAATGAAAACGAAAAATAATTACTTTTTGTTAATCAGTTGGCAGTCAACTTTCGTGCAAATAATTCACCCAAATCGACGCTTACCTGCGATACTAGGTGGCATTGTCAGTCGTGAGGGAAAAATTACAATGCCGCCTAGTCTTGGATACTGTTTTATGAACTTGAGATCTCTAGAAAAGTATAAAGAAATAAAAACAAGTTGGTAGAAAAGCTACAAAACTGTTGTAAACAAGACGTACACATTCTATTGCTATTTGTGTAGATGTTGTATCGGCGTAAAAGTCAACAAACACTATAAAGAACTAATAAAAGCTGTAACAAGACCCTTCTGAATATTTTACACCACTAAACTTTTTCTAAATTCCATTCATCTAGTACTGAATGTACAAGCTCAAGTGGCATGTCACTTCCAACATAAACTATTTTGTTACCATTTAACCTGAAAAAATAGAACGCTATTCCAGCCATTCGAAATGAAGCCATACACAAGCACATTTAAAGTTCCGTTTCCATTATTCTAAAGAAATATCACATCACAAATTCAAATTGTGTTTTATTTCTCGAGTAGTAAAGTCGACCTTTGAATGATGTTACACATACGTCAGAGATGCATCTCGTTATGTTTATGTGAGTGATTTTATTTACATTTCTCTTGGTGATATATTGTCGCATACATTTTTCATTTGCGACGCTTTTCATGTGTGTCCTCGTCAAGTGGACACTTTAGCTTTTAGCATGTAGATTTTTATGCGAATGCGTTATTGTTAGAATCTTTCGTAATGAAATATGATATGGAGAAGGTTCTATCAAAGTTGTTCGAGTATGAAATGTTACAAAAAATTAAATGAGAATTCTTACAAAAAGGGTTAAATTTATGTTTTAAAACTGCCTTAGGAAATTTATGACTTTTTAACTCTGTTACGAAAAGATTGGCAGTAAAATGTCAGTTTTATAGGAAAATGTTCTCTCCCTTCTGATAACCTGATTGTTTGTAATTTTTATGCGTACAATTTTAAATAGCGTATAATATTTTCACAGCATTATCATGTTTGAATTTTAACGATTATATATTGACGTTAAAGCTCCATCGATTTTATAAGCTTAAAGCTCATAAAATTTTAACTCCAAAATCATAATGCTTGGTGTTGGTATCTTGCCTGAATGTGTGTTCATGAAATGTGTAATCTTTTGATTACTTAAAATATGTTTTTACTAGGTATAGTAAAATATTTCACGTTTTAGTTACTCCTCATTGTAAATCCTAACTAAATACGCAATTGCATAAAATTGTCCTTTAGCTTACAAACTCTACACTTTTGAAATCTAGGAGAGACAGACTCCAATTGTTGTATATTATGGAACATGGTAGATACCCTATTGAAGATTCCAGTAAAATACAATAAGAAAACAACAAAAATTAATATTATAATGACGTGCATTTGTTGTAAAACATTCCATGATCTAAGTTGCACAACAACAATCTAAAGTACCAAGGTGCATACGTATACAAGGTATTATTATATTATTTAAAAAAGTAACTTACGTCATAGCAGGTAATCTAAAAGATGTCACGTTACATAATTTCAAACGATTTCCAGTTCTAACACAAGGATTATAGAGTGTCATTCTTGATAAAGCTGTGTAAAACCAAGACAGTCTGATAAATAGGCTAGGTAATCAACAAGATCTAAAGAACACAACACCCATTGCTCGTTGATCTACCGGGCTTCTTAGTTAACAAAACAAAACCAGCGATGAATAGGCAACAGTGCAATAAGTTCTAGCAATCCCTTAATCACACGTGATGAAAATGACATACCGCCTCCAAATTAAGCGTTGTATGTTTAACTTATGGTAATGGATGCCCTGCAACGTGTAATTTTTTGATAATTTGCGTATAAAGCCACAGAACAAGACCGTACTGAGCAGTTGAAGTTTTCACCGGTGTCACCCACTTGTTTTTAAAATGCTACAGGCTTTTATACTTGTTGGGTCTTTTACTGGTGCGGTGTCTATGGGATTGCGTAAGTTTTAATTAGTTGAACAAGTGCATTTTGTTACGTTGCCCGCTTCGTTTTGCTTAAGTGCAATCTTTGTTGACCTTATTTTAGTTATCGTTGTAGTTTTGTTTCATGCAGGTTACAAATAGACTTTTATTTGCATTTTATTTAATACGTTCTTTTAAGAAAATGAGTGCTTAAGGCGTGTTGATTTGATAAGAGCAGTAAATTACTGTTATGGGTAGAGCCAATAGATTGAAGTGGATTTGTGGAGCATGTTAAGCTACCCTGTATATCATGAATATCCTTACAAAGTCTTAAGCCAATATGCTTACATATTCTGACGTTGCAGCATTGACCTAAAGGACTGACAACGCACTTATAATTCTTCTGGTGTTGGATATTCATGGGTGGCGGTAAACACTTGCCATCAGGCGACTTGACTGCTTGTTTGCCTTTTAACTTATAAAGAATCTCTCAATCTTTTGTTATTCGTTTACAGCGTCATACATTTCATCATGCTCAAGAAATGATCCAAAATTAAACGAATGCGCCTTGAAAGTAGCTCGTGAGTCCATCCATACCTTTTCTTTGGGAGATCCGGAAAGAAATCTTCAACCATTAGATCCCCTGTTAGTTGAAGAAATGGTGGTTTATATACCTAACAAGCAAGGGTTCAAGCTTGTCTTTAAAGATAACCTTTTTAGAGGACTGTCCACTCTTCATATGGAAACATTGAAGTAAGTAAAAACGGTGGCAAACAAAAAAAGCGAAAAATTAATGACGTGTTTACAATGTATGTACTTATTTTTATACACGTGTATTTTTATTATTAACACATTGTTTCACTCATCCATTACCTATTGTCTGTTCTTTCTCATGGAGCTAACTAAATACTTTTGATGACAAACATAGATAATGGTATAAAAACTACATCGAATGTCAAAAACAACAAACACTGTTATTGATTTTTACTTTGGGCGTTAGGCACGTTTTAATTTTGCTTATGAAACAGAGAGCCATAGCACGGGTTGACATCATTTCTCAAATTTCAAAATTAACTGTTTAAGGCCTGTTCAGACCTAAGCGGTATTCGCTACCGTCTGCGGCAGAGAAAACCCAGTGGGTATGCGGTAATATTACTGTTCAGACCTAAGCGGTATTCGCTATTCTTGTGGGTAGAAAAATAACGCGCGGTAGTCGAGTTTCGCTCAGAGAGGTAAGAACTAGCCGCGGTACTTGATACCAAATACCTGAGCGAAACCCGCGCGGTATGTACCTCTACCCACAGCGGCAGCGAATATCGCTCAGGTCGCTCTAGCCGCGGTACTTGATACTAAATTCCTGAGCGAAACCCGCGCGGTATGTACCTCTACCCACAGCGGCAGCGAATATCGCTCAGGTTTGAATAGGCCTAACGAGTATCTATACAATCGATTTTAAACTTTCGCGACTTGTATACATCATACAATTTTATTTAACGGGTCTTATTCGCGATATTTACCGACGTTTCGGCCGTCTTACAACAGCCTTGGTCGCGGCAGGACTCAGGTAAAACATAGGTATTTATACCTCAAATTAATTAAATATCGCGAATAAGACCCGTTAAATAAAATTGTATGGAGTATCTATACATATTATAAAATGACGTTTTTTGCTGTCTGTCTGTATGAACTATTAAACTCAAAAAGTGCCGAACGGATTTTCATAAAGTTTTCACCAATAGATAGTGTAATTCCTTAGGAAAGTGTAGGTGTATAAATCACGCAGGTTAATTCTAGTCTGTCTCATAAAAAATATTGCCGAGTAAAGGACAGAACATGCCAATAGATGCAACTTAGTTAGTTTGCAATCTTTTAAATCTGACCCTTCCAAAATTAAATCTTCTTTAGGAAATATGAAAAAGGAATCATTTGCTGTCGTGAAGTGTCCATTTATATTCTACGATAAGTATCGTAAAGTAGGCTTTGAAGGATCAGTTTAATCATATTATAGCAACTTGGGTCTAAATACGGTCTGGTCGGTATGGTCTAAAATTACTCCCTGTCGAATCATAATTTAACATAGTAATAGAATTTACCTCAGCTGTAATTGGTTTAGCATGACAGAGTGATGCATGCACGAATATGTATTAAATTTGTAAAGTAGTAAACCAACAGACTGCTACGCAGAGGATTCCAACCCTTAGCGTGCACAAATGACTTTTGAGAGTCGTGTGTTTTATTTCTTAATTATATCGCTTGCTAAGTGGTGAAAGCCAATATCTAAAACTACGTAGTACTATGTATCCATAATGTTCTCGAAAGATATGTGCGGTCTGCCAACACGCACTTGGCCAGTATGGTGGATTTTTGCCTTACGGTTTTAATTATAAGAATAGTTCCGTGTCTAGCAGTGGGACAAATTATGAACAAGACTGATGATGATAATCTTAAGTCCTTAGCTATATTTAGCAGATAATGATAAAAATAATGACCATGCAAATGTATGACCTCAAAAATACGTCCATTCGTTATTATTAACTGTAATTATTTATTTGACTTTCAAAATGAAATAAAGCTACAAACGTGATGAAAACGTGGCTGCATATTAAAGTATGTAATGTGTAAAATTAAACATAATTTTAATCACTTCGCCTTAATTAGCAAGATTTGAACAAAACTAAGCAATTGTATAACGTTAATAAAGATAAAGAAACATTATCATGTTTATATTCTAGTAAAGTCAACTTTGTACCTCTTAACCTTAATTAACTTTGTCAGTTTTCTGCCAAATAGAAACGAAACAGAAGGTAAACTATCAGATAACTTGCAATACAATCATATTTTTAGAGCGAATGGCATGAATGTCGTAAAAGAGACGCTAAAAATTTAAAACATTTAGAATTTTACATCCATCCCTTTAGTTGTAGTACATGGAAATATTTATCAAATTAAAGTCAGTTTCAGAACTTTATATATTCCGCAAAAGTTTCAAGTCATATCGTCATATCATATAGGTACACATTACGCATCGTTACTTGCTACACACAACATTTAAAAAATGTTATTCTTATGACAATAAATGTTGATATATTATCGTGATAACTTCTAAGTAAGGGTTAAATGTATTCCAAACATACATCACTCATGTGCGTAGCACTCCACAGTAATACGGCAAGTTAGTACTTAGATAATATCTGCTTCCATTAGCGGTCTCTAGGCGTAGACGTTTCGATTACCATAAGTAGTAAGGTTTGCAGAGAGGCTCTTATCTAGCAATCGTATGAAAATATTTAAACTTCATATAATTATTATAGATTACTATATCGCTAGCGGATGCCCGCAGCTGCATCCACACATAATGTATACAGATAATTTTTAATATCGGTTAATTCTTTCTTCGTTTACTCCTACGCTCCCCAAGAGGCATAAATTACAAATTTCAGCTTCTTGCACCTGGTAGTTTCAGCTGTGCATTGGCTATCAGTAAGTAACGAAAGAATTTCATATAATTATATGGATGATTTCACCTGGTCCAACCGAATGGTGATTATCTACATTCTACATTAGATGAGAGGTTGATTACATGGGAAGTCAGAAGGAAAAATTACATTTAGCCAAATATCAATGAATCTGTAATAACATACCTAAAGACCGCATCCTCAATTTTGATATTACTAGAATGATGAACTAGTTTCAATTCATTAAAAAACTACTGCCACTAACTTTGTTTCATGAGTCAATTCCAAATAATATGTGTATTAAAAAAAAGCACGCTAGATTAACATCGCATTATAATTTCAAGCATTTTATTTATTCAATGAATAAATGAATGCCTTCTAAATTATAGTAGTAGCCTTGTATAATATATATTCAAAGAGCTGAGCGAACTCTGCCAAGCCAAAATTTCGATACAATTTATATTACGTGAATTAGATTATATCATAAAATATTCTCATTAGGTTTACCTTGCCCGTGGTTTGCTCATGTAATGAGGTTTAACCACACTAAAGACAGCTCTTACAAGTCATTAATATTTTGCTCAAATATGTGACATTAGCGCTCATAATAGAAGGGCAAAGTTAAGTAATAGTTTCAGAGGTCATTACTTGGATAGGTGACCGTCTATTGTAGCATTTATATCATAACGGAACTGTGCTGTTTTGGCGTATTAATGCGGTTTTTTCTAAGGATAACGACACCAGAGTCGGCTGCACAAACTTTCACTCATATGATGAGAAAGAATGGAGAATATAATGTTATATACCCTACCCTATTTTAAAGCATTACTATTGTTCCAGTGTACTAATAATGTAATTTTAGAAGACTTAAAATGTGTGTACTGTATAGGTTTGAAGTTTGACAGACCTACTTAGCCAAGTTAATCGTGTGGGGAAAATATTTCTCGCCCCTTTATTTTTTTTTTCTTGGTGTCGTGTTGAAAAATTCTCATGAGTCCCTCCGCCCTGGGGGAAGGGCGCCTTCGCCTGTCAGACACTTACTGACTAAAAACCATCCCGTATTCCTCATGTACCCGTGTGTCGGAGGGTCGGATATCACCGAAGCATTCCTCGCTGCCCCCCGACAGGTATTGGCCCGCCAGATGGTCAGGCGGGCTCCGAACAAAACCCCCTTGGCGGCGGATGAAGGTGTTGGGCTCCGCCGCCAAAGCACCCAGCGGCCGCAGAGAGTAGGGAGGACGGCAACGTAACACCGCATCTCCTCTTCCTCTGCGGCCCCACCGCGACGCAACAATGGTGCCCCCCGCATTTGGTCGCGGGAGATAGGGCGCGCGGCAATGCAACACCGACACGCCTCTCCTCCCGCGACCGCGCCCGGCTGCGAGGGACAGAAGAATGTTCCTCGCACCCGCACCATTGGACGCATCCTGCGCAGGCCTCCGTCAAGCCCACGCGGAGCGTCTACTCCCGGGTTCTCGCTTAGCTTCACCGTGGGTGACCTAACCACGGTTACTGAGCCCCCCCATCACGACAAGGTGGAGATCTCACGGGGGGGAAAATATTTCAAGCCTAACAATTTGGTGTTTATGTGAAGACCGAGATTCAGCAACTTTTTTAAATTAATCAGTTCATGTCTAATTTTTCTTTATACAAAAAAAAAGATTTGTGTATTTTTCTGAGCAGTAGTTTCTGTATGAATTGTACACGCCACATTAATAATGTAGAATACTTACCTTTATAAAATAATTTACTATACCGTGTTGATAATACACTTAATATTAATATTATGTGATGTATGAAAACTTTAATTGTATGCGAATAATATTTCATTCATTAGTAGAGGAATCTGGGAAGACAACTTAGAGTCAAGGAAAACTTCAAGGTTATTTTGCGTAAGACGCAGCAAATATGCATTTATTGATTGCAAAATGTCTTTTTTGCAACATATCTACTGGTCATAAAATGTTTATCTCCGTCGCTTTATTTATTTCAGTTATGTATACTGATTGAACATAAACAGCTGCTTTCGCAGAATGTCACTTTCCCAGAAATACCCTTTTTCACAAGGTTGCTTTCCCTCCCACTCGACGCGACTACGCCTTCCAAATTATTATAAGCGAAATTCGTATATCTTGGTAGACGAGCACGTATAACCTGATAAGAAACGATTAACATAGCTTATGAATAATAACTGGTTACCGAATCAGTCGCGCGTAACTAAGTATAACTTGAAACAGAAATCACATACATAATTTACACTTAGTTTAAATTTCACCCAGAAGGCCAATTCTCGTATTTTAATATGACATCGACATTAGGTATATTTTGAATGAAATGAGATTATATTTTTAATTAAATCACAAACGGTAGTCTGCAAACCTAATTTAATTATCGTACAATTTGAAAAATACCTACAGTTAATCGTTAACACAAAGCCGATTTAAGATCAATTACAATACCATTCAAGTATCAGATATTTCAGGAGACTACCATTTGTGACATAAGTATGATACTGATATTATATCGAAACTGTATTTTGAACATATATAATAAGAGGAATTTGGCCCTCTGATTAAAATCATATTAGGTATGAAGTGACTCAGATTTAGTTTTGTATTCTAGTGCTTATATTTAGCTTCGATATCCTAGTTGACAACGCACACCGTAATTTAGATCTTCAGTTTGACGTTTTAGGGTTCCGTACCGCGAAATGAAAAAAACGGAACCCTTATAGGATCACTTTGTTGTCCGTCCGTCTATCAAGACCCATTTTCTCAGAAACGCGTAAAGGTATCAAACTGAAATTTATATCAAATAGTTTAATCTACTGTCCCATGAAGCTGTCAAAAAAACAAACTTCTCAACCAACGCAATCAAAAGATACAGCCGTTTATGCTGCAAATTTCCGCAATTTTCGGAACTCGCAAGGGAATCAAAACCTACAGGGTACTTCCCGTGAACTCAGTATCTTAAAATTTGGTACGAAGCAATGTCTTATAGCACAGATAAAGGCAAAATTGCGAAAACCGTAAGTTTTTATTATTTTTAGTAATTTTAAAGTTATTACCATTTTCTCATGAACGCGCAGAGGTATTAAATTGAAATTCATATCAAATACTTAAGTGTAAGGTCGCCTGCCAACCCGGGGCGGAAGTTGGCAGGCGACCTTTTCTTTTTATTGGATACCTAACAATTACGTTATTAACGTAGTGCTGAGCTAGTGCATATGTTTTTTTATATGTTTGTACATTGTTCTTAAAGTCGAGTTTGGGGTGGCAACAATAGATGCGCTTGCGCCCGGGTGATTTACAACACTCTCCATCCCTTTCACACCTCTCGGACGCCTGCCCCGGCACCCGTCTGCTCTCAGTCAGTCGACTCGTGATTCTCACGGTGTTATTTGTGTTTTCGTGTATCCTCTCGGCACATACAATTTAATCCACCGGCAGGTCATCTAAACAATATTAGTATTAATATTGATTGAAATGTTAATAAAAATATGTTTAACTGTTAGCAGCTGTTTTATTTAAGAAATTAAAACTAGTTAAATATGTCAAACAACAAATACTTCAATGCCATAACAGCATTAATTTTCAGGATTATAGTTTATTTATGGTAGGAGAAAAATCTTTATAGCAAAATAACCCCATGGATTCTTCGCAAAAAGTTTATATCTTTATATTTAGTGCTTTACAAATATATTCAAAGTGATCTCATCTCTGTTGGTGAGTGAGCCCAGGCTTCATACATTTTTGCCCATGGTCCTTTTCAGTTACATAACATATTTTTTAAAATAATTAAATCTAACTACAGGTTTGTACGGAACCCTCGGTGCGCGAGTTCGACTCACACTTGACCGGTTTTTTTAATAAAATTTTGCTCACAATTCCGGTGCAAAATTTTACTAAACTATATTGTACTTCTTTACAGTTTCGATGCATTATCAATTAGTCGAATATTAAAATTATTTCACAGGAACTTCATTCTTGGCATTTGTATAATACCGACACTGTATTTTGAACAATAACTATTTCGAGGAATCAAATATCACTACATATTGCTGTATTTAATTAGTGTAGACACTGTATTTACACTACATAGCTACTTCACTACTAGGTTGATCAACAGTGACTATATATTTCCAGGCAGCTCTTTTAGAGCTTAGTCTGCTTAGAATAAAATTTTCTTTCCTCCATAACTTAACATCATCATATCAGCCTAAAGACGTCCACTGCTGGACATAGGACTCCCCCAAGGCCCTCCATATGGATCGATGTTGAGCCACCCACCTCCATCCGCTGCCCGCGATCCCAACAGGTCGTCAGTCCACTTTGCGGTAGGCTACCTCTGCTAGGACGTCCGGTGCGTGGCCACTACTCCAGAACCTTTCTTTGACTACTTATCTATATCAATATAATATACACCTAACCTCTTCCGTTACTGACTACTACTGGTCGCAAGAAGCTACATTATTTAAGATGTATGTCTCTGTTGAGTGTAGGGCAGCACTAACAGATGATGCTAGTCACTCTCCCCAAAAATAATCCCACGTAGGCGGGCCGCGACCGAAATCTAAAGCACAATATGATACCCTACGAATACGCGGCTTAAATGATTTTGCTAGCTGTATAAACATCATATATATTAATCCATAATAAACTATAAGCCCCAAACGACGGCGTCATGAGTCACGGACAATTAGCTTTGGGCCTTTTAATTACGAATAATATTATGAAGGCGCCTAAGCTTAAAGGGCCCGTTGAAATAATTAGGCACAGGCGATGATTCATTGCGAACAAAAGAGGTAATGACGTGAAAACCGCGCTGTGTTCTTACAGAATTCGTATCAGACGAATAGGTCCGTTAAGTTTATAAAGAAAATTCATTATTTAATATTTGCATTACCGTTTGATTCTTAACCAAATTAAGCTTCAGATTAGTAGTATCCTTGTCAACTGTTGCCTACGTTTCAATCTAAACTAAATGCCTATTTTTATGATAGGTATATTTAATTTCTAGGTTAACTTATAATGATTGATATATTTATTATTATTGCTAATAATTATATGTCATAACTTGAGGATGCCCGCAGCTACGCTGACACATTTTATTTTAATTTAACCGTTTCTGTCTGATCCTGTGGGAATTGCGGGAAATCCCTTCTTTGTGCCGCCTAACGGTTCTCAAGGAACATACATGCCAAATATCAGCTTCTTGCGCCCCATTGTTTTGGCTGCGACTTGTCTATCAGTCAGCGTCGCAAAAACTGTATATACATACATACATATTTAGACTCACGACTGTTTCCCGGAGGGGTAGGCAGAGACTACGGAACGTTATTTGCAACGATCTTGACATATATATACAAGTTAATATATTTATTACCTGTTTTTTTTTCAGATTTGACTTAGACAAAAAGATGATAATAGCGGATGCACTGGTTAGTTTGGATGTTAAAAATACTTACGAATTAAGTGGCAAGCTCTTTATGGTACCCGTCGACTCAAAAGGCGACTCTTCCTTCAACTTGAGTAAGTCATTTACTTTTCACAAATACATTTATAGAGATATAGCAGGTGCCCGCTTGCTTCAGGTAGAGAACCCAGGTGAAGCACGGGTTCAGCCCCAATTTTTTTGGTGATTGTAGGTATAACTAAAGTATTAAAGTTTATATAGTACGAGCAGTTGCTTGCTATTTCATTGTGCCATGTTAAAATCAGCGGATTTCAAGACAAACTTTCAGTCCCTGTTTAGGACAGAATATTAAAAAATCCTTGCATAATATTTTTTACGTTATAAAAGACACCCTCTGTCCAAATATCATGTTCCTAGCCTCAGTACAAGAGGACAAATAGGACAAACGATTTATATGATAGGCTATATTGGTGATGATGAAAATATGTAAAGTCGTTATACGGGCGTCAGTACCTCTAAATAAACTTACACTAGTCTAAGCCATGGAATATTGCTACCCTTTCGGGTTGCGGAGTCTCTGTGGAAAAGCTAATATTCAGCCAAATCCGGTTAGACTAGTAAGCGGACCTCCAGTTGAAACTGGGATAACGCTAGGAGGATGATGGTGATGATAAAAATCAATGAGAAAGTTATAGTGAATATTGAGAAAGACATAGATTTATAATTCGCTGGAGTCAGAGTCAGGAGTCTACAGCGAATTATAAATCTCATCCAAGAAACTTTTCATAGCTCTAATTATAAAATGTAATAAAGTTCAGGTTTCACTTTAAACTTTTGAAAACAAATATCTTTAATTCAAATTGTACGCCATCTGGTTAATAAGTTTTAGATAAGGTAACATCTTTTGTAAGAAGTCACAAGAGAAAAGTAAATCATTTTCATTATTGCGAAGGAAGAATATACGAATACAAAAAATGTTCTGGTAACATGTATATTAAAGCCGCGTAATAAATTAATTTATTAGAGATGTCAGAATTTTATTTATATAGTCACTGATACAATAATATGAATGGGATTATTATGCACATAAAAAACTGAATGCTCGTACCGTAACTATAGCCCAAAAATTGTAAAACAATTGTTACTGTAGGGAAGAAGATCAAAGACGCATCATGAAGCACATTTTTTAATAACTACATAGTATGTGTACAAGATAAAATAACTAATATTCGTCTACGACTAAAATAGATTTAAAACAGATCCTCATCTAAGACTAAAATATATTCAAAACAAATCCATAAACAATTCAATGTAATAAAAATAAAATAACGTGCCTTTCATTTGATACACATCACAGCCGTGGCCAAGCAAGCGGTGAAGCAAGTCAGCCGAAACGTTGGCAAAAAACCGAGGTACCTTGTATAATGTACTTGTGTACTAATCGCGAAAGTTTAAAATCGTGTATTACAATACATAGCCTATAGCTGGCTTAGTGTTAAAATACTTAGTTGTTTGAATATCTATACTTGTAAAGAATCGTCCAGGCTAGGAGAAACCCAGTGGGATCTCTACCTTGTCGTGGTGCGGGGGGCCCAGTAGCCGTGGTTGGGTCACCCACGGTGAAGCTAAGCGAGATCCCGGGACTAGACCCTCCGCGTGAGCTTGACGGAGGCCTGCGCAGGATACGTCCAAAGGGGCGGGTGCGAGGGACAGTTCTTCTGTCCCTCGCAGTTGGGCACGGTCGCGGGAGGAGAGGCGTGTTGGTGTTGCGTTGCCGCGCGCCCTATCTCCCGCGACCAAATGGGGGCTCACCATTTGTTGCGTTGCGGTGGGGCCGCAGAGGAAGAGGAGATGCGGTGTTGTCAGGTTGCCGTCCTCCCTATCCTCTGCGGCCACTGTGTGTTTTGGCGGCGGAGCCCAACACCTTCATCCGCCGCCAAGGGGGCAAAAAATGGGGTCTCAAACCATCAATTACCCTGTGGATCTACACTGCCATTATACGCCCCATGCTTACGTATGGTGCAGTAGTGTGGTGGCCACGCACGCAACTAAGCACAATCACAAAAAAGCTACAGAGCCTTCAACGCCTAGCCTGCTTGGCCACAACAGGCTGCATGAAGAGCACCCCAACAGCCGCCTTGGAGATACTACTGGACCTAAGACCGCTGCACCTAATGATCCAGCAGGAAGCTGGCGCTGCAGCAATCCGTCTAGACAAGCTCGGGCTATGGAGAAAGGATGATCGAATTACTCACGCACGCCTAAAAGGGACCTTAACCAAAGAGATCCCGATGCTAGAGGCCGCTTGCGATCTCATCCCTAAAACTTTTGTTTTTGACAAAAAATATCGCATCCAATTGCAGGAGGAACACAAAGACTGCTCTGGTATACACGAAGTCAGAGTATACACAGACGGCTCAAAAACGAAGTATGGGACGGGTGCGGGCGTATTCTCTCATGACTTAAACATCAACATCTCAACATCCCTTGGCACCCATAACACCATATTCCAAGCCGAGTGTGTTGGGATAACAAGAGCCGCAACAGCAATCGCGTCTAGGAACGTAAGTGACCTGTCTATACGCATTATCACGGACAGTGCCTCTGTACTACAAGCTCTCGGCAGCAACTGCTTTAACAGCGGCCTCATCATGGAATGCCACCTAGAGCTGCAAAGATTGCAGAGAAGAATCGGGTTACGCTGCAATGGATTAAAGGCCACAGTAACTCCGCAGGCAATGACGCCGCAGACCAACTGGCACGGCAAGGATCGGACACAATGATAATGGGACCCGAGCCGATTGTACCGATACCAGCAAGCCAAATCAAAACGTGGCTACGTGAGAGAACCGCACATGAACACGAAAAACAGTGGGCAAACATAAAAGAATGCAGACAAACAAAAGATGCCATCCCCTGCTTGAACAAGCGACTCTCACACAAGCTGCTGCATTCTAATAGGAAAACACTAAAGCATCTGACGGGCATAATAACCGGCCACTGTCCACTCAACAAGCACCTATTCAACATAGGCGTTACGGACAGCCCACTGTGCAGGGGCTGTATGGAAACCGAAGAAACACCCGCTCACGTCATTCTGCACTGTGCAAGTGTGAGCGATCAACGGGCAAAGCTGCTGAACAACCCCAGAACCATGAGTGAAGCTTTAAACGACACCAGCCAACTAATGGCTTTCTGGAAGGAACTAAGGTGGTATGAGTAGTCGGCGTCAATGAAGTCGCCACATACGCACAATGGCCCAAATAAGTGGCTAAGTGCGGAAAACCCACGACCAACTATAACTAATGGGGTTTTGTTCGGGGCCCGCCTGACCATCTGGCGGGCCAATACCCGTCGGGGGGTAGCGAGGAATGCTTCGGTGATACCCGACCCTCCGACACACCGGTACATGAGGAACATAGATTGGTTTTTAGTCAGTAAGAGTCTGACAGTCCCCTTCGCCCTTCCCCTCAGGGCGGAGAGACTCCATGAGGATTTTCCAACCCGACACAAAAAAAAGAGCTAGGAGAAACCTATGTAAGAATACATTCTGATACATTAATACAAACACATGTCCTCTGCATCTTCTATCACTTAGGTATACTGTGGGGAGGATACCGAGAAGCGTTTGGACTGTTCCCAGCCGCCTCTTTTCACCATCGTCCCACACCATGGTTGACAATTCACCACTGTGCGGTTTTCTAGAAATGTTCTGCCTCGCACAGGAAAATTGTGGAATGAGCTGTCACCTGCGTTATTTCCTGACCAATACATCTTCATCGTCATCTTTAAACTTTCAAGAAAAGAGCGTACTTTTTTTTTAAAGCCGACAATGCAACCGCGTCTCCTCTGGTGTTGCGGGTGTCTAGAGGTGGCGGTAATCGCTTACCATCAGGCGATCCGCCTGATAGGTTGCCCATACATCATAAAAAAATGGCACTGTGGCTAAATATTTGTTCTGTTGGATTCTTTACTGATATTTGCTATTATGTGTGTTTGCATCTTCCATTATAACATAACATCATGCAACGAAGTTCATTACTGTATGCATTTAGACCTGCACGATGCCCAGTTGGGGTTTAGAGCTGGGCTATCAACTGAAGCTGCGATACTGCGACTCAAGCATACTATTCAGTACTATGTTACAAGGAAGACGCCAATATACGGCTGTTTTTTGGACTTGTCGAAGGCATTTGACCTGGTATCCTATAACGTGTTGTGGGATAAGCTCCGGGGAGAAACCTGCACACCCAGGGATATGATTAATATTTTAAGATATTGGTATGGCAACCAAACCAAGACTGTTAAATGGGCGGGCTCGTGTTCGACAGAGTATAGGTTGGAGTGTGGGGTGAGGCAGGGTGGCATGACCTCACCGCGACTCTTCAACCTGTATGTTAATAGATTAATAGTTGAGCTCAGCAGGGCCGGGGTTGGTTGTTCCATTAATGGAAAATGCATGAACAACATCAGTTATGCCGATGATATGGTCCTGCTGAGCCTTTCTGTTAGAGCCCTCAACATCCTCTTGGGTATATGTGAGAGGTACGAGTACGCAGAGACACATGGTCGCAGGTATAACTGCAAGAAGAGTGAACTACTTGTTTTCAAGGCGGGTAATAAAAGTCCCAAATCTGTTCCACCGGTCAGACTTGGAGGTACTTCGGTAAATAGTGTCACCAAATACAAGTACCTGGGGCACTGGGTCACTGAAGACCTCTCAGATGACCTAGATATTGAAAGTGAACGTAGGGCATTGACAGTAAGATGCAATATGCTGGTGCGCAGATTTGCGAGGTGCAAAAATAGTGTTAAATTTACCCGTTTCAAAGCATACTGCCAGACATTTTACACCTGCAGCCTGTGGGTTCGTTATACGCATAAAACTTTCAATGCCCTACGGGTCCTATACAATAATGGGTTTAGAATGTTGTTGGGGTTGCCGCGCTTTTGTAGTGCATCGGGTATGTTTGTTGAGGCAAAGACTGACTGCTTGAGAGTAATAGTGCGGAAGAGTGGCCTCCCTGATGCAGCGTATGCGGGGCAGCTCCAATAGCCTTCTTAATTCCATTTTGGAAAGGATTGATTGTCCTATTGTGAGGCATTGGAACAATGTACATGGTTCTGGGGGTGCCCTTTTTAATACAAAATAATTGTTTTTAGGTATTAATTTTAGTTTACTAACATAATTATAAGTATTACTAACAATTTTATATGGAATATATTCTGAAATAAATGATAATAATAATAATTTACCCATGAATGTCATAACAACACGCAATCATCACATCACATATGAATATGCATAGACTACTAAGTAAATTAAATATACGACCCGACATAATTCGTTGAGTGTAGTACATCAAATTTGTTATTTGTCTTGAAGTCAACAAGATGGTATAGTTAGCAGCTGGCTAGTAACACGCATCTTATTATACATTTAAAGTTTATACTGGTATTTTATTGTACAATAATAATAAGCTTATGGTAAATGATGTAAAATTGTACATCACTATCACAGAACAATTAATTAACTGTTCTGTGATCACTATAATATCTATCTATACATATTATAAAATGGAGTCTCCGCTGCATCTTGTCTATTTGAAAACTAAACTAATTATAGAAACTCAAAAACTACCGAACAGACGTCTGTACGGTTTTCACCAAAATTGTGATTCCTGACATAGGTATATAATTTACGCGGGGGAAGTCTATCACTACATAGTATAAAACAAAGTCTGTCCCTATGTATGCTTAAATCTTAAAAACTACGCAACGGATTTTAATGCGGTTTTTTTAATAGATAAAATGATTCAAGAAGAAGGTTTATATGTATAATTGACACGGGAAAAGCCGCTGGCGACGTCTAGTTGTAATATAAAATAGGTTGGTTAAAAAGTAATAAATGCTGTCGAAGATGTAACAAAAGGATAGCGGGACTGTATCCGACCAGCTGCTCAATCTGTTATGTACGAAAGTCTTGCGACTGTCCATGAATTTTCAAGTAATATTATATTTTACACTTTTGTAAAATGCTCAAAATCATTAAATATTCGTTACCCGCCACACCTTTTCAAATATCTATCAAGTACGTCTCTGACTATAAAAAGTAGTCTTTGTTTAATATTTTATTACATTTTATTCTATGTTCCAGAGAATACGCTTCTTCATATTCGCTATTGGTACGAACACGTAAAAGGCCCAGACGGAAAAATTCATTGGAAAATCTACAAGCACGATATTAAATACGAAGTCGAGAAAGCTTCCTTTAGATTAGAGAATCTTTTGAATGATAAAAATATTGGTAAGCAATTTTGATATTCCTACCTTTTATTTTACTACAGGGTAAAATTTCGCTGAAAAGAACTTAGTAGCGTTTCTTACACGTAATACAAAGTCTCAGATATGAATACAAAGTCAAAATCATAAAAATACTTTCGTAGTTTCCAGAAACAAAACAGGCGGTATTGTCTTAATATTTTACTAACTGTATTCTACACAGTACACACCCTTTTTTTTTTGTTTTACGAGGTGGAAAATCCCTTCGGATCTCCGACTCTTGGGGGAAATAAGAGCCGGAGTATGTGGTGTTTCCACTAAAAACCACCTCGACTGCCGTCATGTACCCGTGTGTCGGAGGGTGGGGCATCACCTAAGCACTCGTCGCCACCCTCCGACGGGTATTGGCCCGCCAGATGGTCAGGCGGGCCCCGAACAAAACGCCCTTGGCGACGGATTAAGGTGTTGGACGCCGCCGCCAAAACGCCCAGCGGCCGCAGAGGATAGGGAGGACGGCAACGCAACACCGCATCTCCTCTTCCTCTGCGGCCCCACCGCGACGCATCGAATGGTGCGCCCCCATTTGGTCGCGGGAGATAGGGCGCGCGGCAACGCAACACCGACACGCCTCTCCTCCCGCGACCGCACCCGACTGCGAGGGACAGACAGAACTGTCCCCCACACCCGCCCCGTTGGACGCATCCTGCGCAGGCCCCTCCAAGCCTACGCAGAGCGTCTCCTCCTGGATCCCTCTTAGCTTCACCGCGGGTGACCAATCCACGGTTACTGAGCCCCCCCACCACGACAAGGTGGAGATCCCACGAGGGGGATTCTACACACCCTTTTTTTTTGTTTTACGAGGTGGAAAATCCCTTCGGATCTCCGACTCTTGGGGGAAATAAGAGCCGTAGTATGTGGTGTTTCCACTAAAAACCACCTCGACTGCCGCCATGTTCCCGTGTGTCGGAGGGTGGGGCATCACCAAAGCACTCGTCGCCACCCTCCGACGAGTATTGGCCCGCCAGATGGTCAGGCGGGCCCCGAACAAAACCCCCTTGGCGACGGATTAAGGTGTTGGACTCCGCCGCCAAAACGCCCAGCGGCCGCAGAGGATAGGGAGGACGGCAACACAACACCGCATCTCCTCTTCCTCTGCGGCCCCACCGCGACGCATCAAATGGTGCGCCCCCATTTGGTCGCGGGAGATAGGGTGCGCGGCAACGCAACACCGACACGCCTCTCCTCCCGCGACCGCACCCGACTGCGAGGGACAGACAGAACTGTCCCCCGCACCCGCACCGTTGGACGCATCCTGCGCAGGCCCCTCCAAGCCCACGCGGAGCGTCCCCTCCTGGATCCCTCTTAGCTTCACCGCGGGTGACCAATCCACGGTTACTGAGCCCCCCCACCACGACAAGGTGGAGATCCCACGGGGGGGATTCTACACACCCTAAAATGTAAATAAAAAATGCTCAATTTGATGTTGCCTATATACCAACATTTTTATCAACAAATAAAATCAACACATCATTTTTTTATTTGTTCTTCCAAATAAAATCACGTTAGTCAACATAGTCGTCAGGACGTAGTGCTAAATGGATCGTAACAAAATGTTATAAAACGCCGCACCAACCAAACAAAAGCACAGAGTATAGAAATGATGGAGTTCAGCTAGACAACCTGTGTACCTAAACTAAAACTGCCACACCTCCACAATTCAATGGTTGATCGCAGGATGAAGAGTATTTTGTGAGCCGATAACAGTGAAATAGAACAATTTACGACGGAAAAGTTTCGCGTGCAGACAGACGAATTGCATGTTTTGCTGTTCGTGAATTTAGATGATTGGCAATACTTCAACTGAGTGGTTGGATGTGGGAATACACAAACACGATATATTGAGCTATCATTTTGGCGAAAGGGTGGCTTCTTCAAACCGAGGATGCTGCGAAATGAGTAATGGTACATATGATTGATGCTATCCATAGCAATCACTTCTGCCCGGCGAGAAACACGTTCCTTGTCGACTGACGGATTTGTATATGCAAAGGTCATAGTAAAATTTGGTTAAAATGTTGTACCAGACATATTACAGCAGGGGAAATCAGAAGAAAAAAATATATTCCTATTATTGGTTGAAAAGAACTCCGTCTTTGTAATATTACTAGACTCACAACAACTTCAATTCCGTTGAATTGATTCAATAATACTTCACTAGAGACAGCAGCAAGATTACAATAGGGAACATGCATGATTTTTTTATATTGTTGCTACCGTTTATTTATGTTAATACATACATACATACATATCGTCACGCCTTTTATCCCCGAAGGGGTAGGCAGAGGCGTATTTCTACACCCACTTTTCACCAGATATACTTTAGTCCTACGTAATAAGAGGCGAGCCTATTTCCGTACCGGGCACATTTCCAGACTCCGTGCTGCTACTGAGAATTTCGTGACAGAAAAACCCAATAACACTGCCCGACCCAGGAATCGAACCCGGGACCTCCCGATCCCACGCGCACACCTATGCCGCGAGACCAACGAGGCAGTCGTATAGGGTTTGATGTCGAGTTTTCCGTCTCTACGCAAAGATGGTATTTGCATCGTGTTATCCCTTAGTCGCCTCTTACGACACCCACGGGAAGATAGGGGGTGGTGACACTTGTATTCTATGCCGTCAACCACACGGCATATTATGTTAATATGATACCGTAAAAAAATATTAGTCGTTACCGTAAAAAAATGTTGAAAATTGCAATGATATAAAGCTAGTTTAAACACCCTCACTTTAGCGCGCTTTGTGGCGACGTCAGCGTTCTCAACGTTTGAGTTGTTAACTGTCAACTCTGTCAAAATATCTGGTACTGTTTTGACACTTTTGACATATCGTCTGCGAACCAAGTCGTCACGTTGGTGTCTAGGCAATAGCGTTGCGTTTCGACATTTTAAATTTCGCGAGTATATTTTCCACCTTTTATTAATTAATATTCGCGATTTTAGAGTGTTTAAATATAAATAATGTTAGAGGTGTCCTTCTTTACCGATAAATAATGTCATAAAAATATACTTGCTTATATCTGAATCACACTCACCCTATTGAATCCCCACTATATATTTGTGTTACTCTTATAATCCACACGGACAATCGCCTTTACAATATCTGATCAACTTTAAATCAAACAATATCATAACGTATTCTAACACGCATATTCATTTTCATGCTCAAACAATTTTTGATTCGACTCTGAATGTTTACAGGTGATCAAATCAACAAGCTTCTGAATGAAATGTGGCGGGAAGTCGTAGCTGAGGTGGGCCCATCGATATGTCACTCCCTCGGTTCTGCCGTTGTGGAGAATTTATCTGTTCTACTCGCACAGGTGCCGTATGATGAGTTGATGCCGGAATAGGAAAGAAATGGTGGCAATGTTGTGAATATTTTGAGAAGTAAACATTTATAAGTTCTGTATTGTTTTATTTTTGATTGTTCTTGCCATCATTATGCAATTTATCGAAATATTCTTTTCTTTATTTCTTTTAACATCATAAACTTTTCTGAAATACATATAACAATAAACTATCTACTTCCTTAAATGATTTTATAAATAAGGATTAACAATATTTTGTAAAATAACATTTTTGCAATAGGGACTGAAATTAATCAGAACTCATTATCGAAATAGAAATAGAAGTGTATTACAAAAAAAGAAATATAAAATTTTGAGACCCTCTGCGTAGTAATCTGTCGGTCTCTCTACTACGCTATTGCTGCTTACAAAGCCATGTTCAAAATAATTTGATAAAAACATAATCACTGCGTGAACATCATCATCAAATAAATCTCAGATCGTGTACAAATGCACTGCATAATTATTACTATTTTCATCAACATCATTTGGATCAATGTGTGATGATGAAATTTAATTCATATTTACCGCTATTGTTTTCCCTGTATTAGAAATTTACAAAAATATAAATTGCCCTAAAGCTTGATGGGCGTTTATATGTATTGTGATATTTGGATCGTTCCTAGAACTCGACATTGATCGAATTCGTAGTAAATTGCATTATCAGCTTATCATTGGATTTCTAGAAGTCGGAGATTTGTGTCCAAAATCGCAAGATTAATATCGGTCTCGCTATCATTCAATATTTAGTATCGGGGATTTGGTGTATGTAATTAGCCCTTTGTACAGAAAGTAACATAATTATTCGATACTTGACGTTTTAGGCTTTCAGCCACTACGGCAATTCAAATTCATAGAGATTCATTGCCTATATTTTATTTAGACGCTGCCCATGCCTGTCGCGCGTTACCTGTTAGCCATGGTCGTCAGTACACTAAAGGCCTAATAGAAAACTCGCGTCTGATCTCATGCCACGTATAGAGAGCGCGCTACAAGATATTCGCGATGCTAGTATTTGCATAGGTACTTGCAATATCAATGTTGTATTTATACTGCAGGTTTTATATACCCTTGTTTATGAAGGCACCGACGAAATAATAATTGAATTATGCATTTGACTAACGGTTATCGATGAATGGTCTAACGACCATAAGTTTTTACAAAAGTTTATAATCCATACATCATACTGTAAGTTACAAATGAAATAACCTCAATCGCAACACGTTTACGCGTTTTAAACACAAAAATAAAGTTGAACAACCACGTTTTGAATAATAATTCCTAAATTCACACACGTTAGCAAAAAGGGTCCCACTGTACTAAGGACCTCACTAAATCCTGAGATAAAAGTGGTTCAGAAATGGTGTTCCACATTAATTCATCGCTCACCTTCGCGCTCTTAATTAAAGCCCTACGGACCAGATATTAAATGCCCGAGAACCTCTGTTCATTCACTAATTGCTGACTTAATAATATGGAGTTACCTGTTAAAGGTCGCTTACATATTACACAGTTGTTATGATAGTTTTTAGACAACCTTCCCGGACGTATCAGTTTGTAAGCAGTTATTTTAATTAGTGTAATATTCGGTTACCGTTCATCATTCTACGGTGTTCGTAAGGTTTCTGACTGTAGAAACCAATCATGTTTATATATAACGCTTAGATTAAAATAAACCTTTCTAGCTAGTTAATATTCCGCCTTTATTTTAGAAAGCACAGTTAAAGACACTTCTGCGCTGAATACAAAGTTTGTATTACTGGATACTTTAAAAGTTATTGTTTAGTGGTAAACAATAAAAAATATCTAGATCTGGAAAAACAGTGGATAGCAAATTATGCTCAAATTTGCTTTGTCTTTATTTTGTCCAATGCCTGTCTTGCATTCGGGCAATACGTAAATAGCTAATTGCAGTAAAGTAAACTAAAACTATCGTAAAAATTGACGCTAATGTTACCTATATGCATATAAAAACTATATACATTTTGGATCATAATAAAATGTGATAAGGTTTATAATTTATTGTGGTCGATTGTTCCGAATATTTGCAACATGGTGTTTCAACCGATTTAGTTGCCTCAAGCTAGATTACGTTTATATAAATGGGCATCATCAGCTTTAAACTTAATAATGGATACAGTAACGAGATACTGACTTTGAGAATATGCGTGGCCTTTCCTATGTACATATAGATAAACAGCTCTTATCGTAATTTAGAAAATCTGACATTATAAGACTTAGCTGCTTACTGAATACAGAAAGTAATAAACATACATACATACATACATAGACTCACGCCTGTTTCCCGGAGGGGTAGGCAGAGACTACGGAACGCCATTTGCAACGATCCTGACATATCTCTCTTGCTTCATTCACTCCCATCAGATTCCTCATGCATGCTCTTCTGTTCAGGGTACTTCTCACCTGTCCTGTTTTTAGGATGTCTCCAATCTGGTCAGAGAACGTCCGCCTAGGTCTTCCCCTTCGTCCTGTCCCTTCCACACTTGCCTTATATATCTGCTTGGTCAATCTTTCGTCATCCAACCTCTCCACGTGCCCAAACCATCTTAGCATACCTTTCTCGATGCTTGTCACTATATCTTCTTTTACCCCACAACACTCTCTTATCACACAATTCTTTATTCTGTCCGTCAGAGAAACACCACACATAATTCTCAGTGCTCTCATTTCTACAGCATTTATTCTACTTTCATGACTCTTCTGCCATACCCAACTATCACTACCATACATTAGAGTAGGTACTAACACCCCTCTATGCACAGCCAAACGTGCCTTTTTGGACACGTTTTGGCTATTCATAAACGCCTTCAGAGCTCCATTCACTCTATTACCTGCATTAACTCTTCTTTCAATATCTTCTACATTCTTACCATCTCTTGTAAACAGCGTACCTAAATATACAAACTCATTCACTTGCTCCACTCGCTGTCCATCGATCATAATATTACAAGCCGTAACGCATTCCTCCTTTTCAAAAACCATAACTTTCGTTTTACTTACATTCACTTTCATTCCTTTCCTCTCTAACGCACCATGCATGATTGTTACTATCACCTGCAACACCTCCGCTGAAGACGCAAGCATAACCTGATCATCAGCATAAAGGAGGCATTTGACAAGTAACTCATTCATCCTTCATCCACAATCACTATTTTTCAAATCTTGCAAACAACTGTCCATGAAGAGGTTGAACAGCCACGGCGACGCTACACATCCCTGTCTCACACCTGTGTTGATGGTAAACCAGTCAGTGTATGCCCCGTTTATCTTCACACAAGCTCTAGAATCCTCATAAAGGGATTTCAGAGCTCGAATGAGGCTGCTGTTCACCCCATACATCGACAGTACCGACCAAATTTCATTCCTCACCACTTTATCGTAAGCCTTTTTCAAATCCACGAATGCGCAGTAGACCTTTAGACCTTTGGCCAAAAATTTCTCGGCTATGCATCGCAAGGAAAGACTTGATCCGTACACCCCATACCCTTTCGGAATCCCGCTTGTACATCCCATATTTTCTTGTCGGTTACTTTCATAACTCTTTCAATCAGTACCTTCGCATACAATTTTCCAAAAATGCTGAGAAGGCTAATGCCTCTATAGTTTTTGCAGTCTTGTTGCGAGCCTTTTCCTTTATAAAGAGGCACAACTACTGCTGTGGCCCAGTCATCAGGTACCCGGCCGGTGCTCCAGCACAAGTTAAATAAACGCTGCAGCTGACTAACTATGATGCCCTGTCCAGCCTTCAGCATTTCGACTGTAATCCTATCATACCCTGCAGCCTTACCTAATTTCATATTGGCCAGTGCCTTCAAAATCCCATCCACGCCAATATCGCTTTCATCATTGCTATCATTATCATTCATTTCACCTTTCAAATAATCCTTCAAAATACTCTTTCCATCTCTTCAGCACACACGATTCACCATTCAGTATCTTTCCATTCTTGTCTCTGATTGCCGTGTATTCTGAGGATCGAGTTTTTCCTCGAACTGCACGAACGGATTTCCAGAAAAACTTAATGTTACTCCGAAAGTCGTCAGATAATCTACTATCAAACTCATCTTTCTTTTCCGCTTTTTTCCTTTTAACCATTTCTTTCACTATTATTTTACACCTAACAAACTCCTTTCTTGCTTCATCTATGTCATCACTCGTTGCCTTTCCCATTCTTTCATTTGCTCTGGCAGCCAACCAATCTAACCACGCTTTTTTCTTCTCTGATACTGCTGATTGTACATCCTTGTCCCACCATGTATTCTTAACCTTTCGTAGTTTCCTTTTCTTGATCACACCACATACTTCAGACGCTGCACATACTACATCTTCTTTAAAGGAATGCCATAATTCTTCCATATCATTTATGCCATCGAACCTCTCAAATCTTGCTATCAATCTTCGTTTACACTCATCTTTCACATCTTTCTCTTGTAGATTTTCTACTTTTATTCTTTCCAAGACCCTCTCTTGATTATTTTCTCGGTGTCGCCATCCTCTAAAGAGCCCACTTATCCGGCTTAACACCAAAAAGTGGTCTGTATGGATGCCGATCCCTCGAAACACTCTCGTATCCAACACATTCTTTCTCAGTCGTTCATCTACTAATACAAAATCAATCATACTTCTTCTAAAATTTTTCGCCTCACGTGTATACAAATGTATCCTTTTGTGATCAAACATGGTGTTTGTCACACAAAGGCTCCACTCCAAACAAACCTCAAGCAGTTCTTTTCCATTTTCGTTCACACTCTTATCACCGAATCCACCTAAAACCCTTTCAAATCCATCTCGCTTTACTCCCACCTATCCATTGAAATCACCTAACAAAATCAATCTTTCATTATGACAGTCATGACAGTTATGACAGTCCGTCGTGCGTATTCGTAGCGTTTAGACCGGTTACCGGGGTCAGTGAACCTTTCACCCGCGCCGGCGGTCAGAATAGAAAAATAAAATGGAATCAAATATTGTGAAGTGTAGTCAATGCAATATTGTAATTAACGAGGTTTTGTCATTTGTACAAAACAAAATTGATGTCATGGACAATCAGAGTCTTGTACAGATATGTAAAAGTGCTTTTTCTGAAAGTGATATAGAATGTGCCAAGAAACTATTATATCAAGCCATCCCAAACAGCAAACGACTGATCAACAGGAAAAACAAAGGCAAGTCTGAAAGGGATTTAGCTGACATAATAGACTTATTTAAACAAACAGACTCGGAATTAGTACCTGTTTTTGTTGCCCGTGACTTGCAGAAGTTACCGCCACTTACCTTTGATCATGTAGATGTAACTAACTTACTAAAAACTATCCTGATACTGCAATCGGAGGTGAAGTACATTAAAGAAAACTACGCTACCATAAGTCATGTTGAGGAGCTATACAGTAAAACAAGTCATTTTCAACATCTCGAACACTCGCCTATCGATAGCTCAGAGACTTACGTTAATCGGCAAAGAGGCGCATTTATACTAGACGAGAGTTCATACATGGATGTAGGCGAGAATAGATGCAATGAATCACATAATGACTTGCAAAACAAGGAGATAAGAAACAGCTGTGCAGAAATAAAAACAAGTGGGTCAACGAGAACTAGGTCAACGACCGATACCCCCCACGCAGGTGATATTATCGCTACGCAAGATGCGTCGTCTCGCTCTTCGCCGCGCGCTCTCCCTCGCACAGTGAATACAGGCGCACCCACCTCTCTCGCACACAAAGCGACGCGCACGCAACGCGTGGAGGCCACAATAGACACTGCGGTTCCGAACAACCGGATTGAAGTACAAGAGGCCTGCGTACATGTGCAGCGACAGGCGAAGCATGATACAAATAATAATGGCTCACATAAGAGAGGCTTATCTGTGGAAACATGCGAGGCTGATAACTCATGGGCAAATATTGCCAAGGATGGAGAGTGGAAAAAGGTGGAACACCGTAAAAAGAAGACTTCAGCTAATCGTTTTATTGGCAACCTAGGTAAAGGTACAATCATCCCAGACAATAAGTTTAAGGCTGCGGATGTTAAAATTCCATTTTACATTTACAATGTTGATACGGCCGCCACCACCAAGGATATAGCGGACTATGTATTTAACAAGACACAAGTAACAATTGTGCCTGAGAAAATTAATATGAAGAGATCTAAAGGCTACGAAGCATACAAATTTTTGATACCAAAGGCGAAATTAACAATATTTATGGATGAGAATATGTGGCCAGAAGGTGTATCCTTCAGGCAATTTATTGTTTTCAAAAAACAACTCAATGGATAAGCCCGTGAACATAACAAGCTTTAATTGTAAATGCGTTATGACGTCTGTTGACTGTGTCAGACGACTGTGCGCATCTGCGGACATTATAGCACTGCAGGAGACCTGGCTCATGCCCCACGACTTGGCCTTTTTGGGTAGTATAAACCATGAATTCGCTTTCACCGGAACTTCAGCAGTGGATACGTCGGCGGGTGTGGTACGGGGACGCCCCTACGGGGGTGTGGCACTTCTGTGGCGTAAAAACTTGTTCTCGTCGGTTAGTGTGATTCAGTGTGAAAGTGTGCGTATCGCGGCAATTAAAGTGAATCTGTGTGACAGAGATATACTAATATTCTCTGTGTATATGCCTACCAATGCAAGTGTAAATCTTATTGAGTTTACGGACTGCCTAAGTGAAATTGCGGCTATAATCGAAACAAATAATATCGAAACGGCGTATATTCTTGGCGATTATAACGCTCATACGGGTGAGCTGTTTCATAGTGAACTACTTGGGTTCTGTGACGAGCAAAACTGGTCTTGTGCTGATCTCGAGCGCCTGCCGCGTGACTCATACACGTTTGTGAGCGATGCGCACGGCTGTAGGCGCTGGCTTGATCATTGTGTTACTACAGAGGCCGCACTACGGACAATTGATAACATTAAGGTACTGTACGATGTGTATTGGTCGGATCACCTGCCCTTACAGATAGAATGTAACTTAAGACTAATTACACCGAACATAGTTTTACCTACATCTTCTTGTAATAATATTATCTGGGGGCAGCGTGATACATACCAGATAGATATATATGAAGAAATGTGTAACATTGGCTTACGAGAAATAGTTTTTCCATCTGAGTTCAGGTACTGCGCTGACTTTCACTGTAACAACACTGGTCATAAAGTTGTCTTGGACGATATGTACACCAAAATTATATCGATTCTCCAACAGTCTGCGAACTGTAGTGCGACAGCTAATAAGCCTAGGAAATATAAACCGTTACTGGGATGGAACAAACATGTAAAAACAGCTTACGAGGAGGCTCGACACGCTTTTCAAATATGGCAATTATGTGGCAAACCGGATACTGGCATTGAATTTGATACAATGCGTAATACAAGAAAAATGTTTAAAAGAAAATTAAAGTCATGTCGAAAAAATGAAAAACAAATTAAATTAGATATTATTGCAGAAAATCACAAATCTAAAGACTTTGGCAACTTTTGGAAAAACACAAATAAGTTAAATCCTAGGTCCAGCCTTCCCGTAAGTGTTGGTGGTAAGCATGACCCCAAAAATATTGCAAATGTGTTTTTAAACCAGTTTAAAGTGATGCCCTTGACGGAGTCGTTGGTTGATGTAACGCAGTCGCCGGTGCTAGGCGCTGACGTGAACATGAAGCTGGGAGTGAAGTTCTCTGCTAAAGATGTCGAACAAGTTATTAAAAAGATGACAAGAGGTAAGTCGCCTGGACATGATCACCTCAGCGTCGAGCACCTCAAGTATGCGGGTTCACATTTGCCAAGAGTATTGGCTATGTTTTTTAGTCTGTGTATAAGCCATTCGTATTTGCCTAAATCTTTTATGAAAACCGTTGTCGTACCTATAATAAAAAACAAAACCGGTGACGCAGCTGATCCAACCAATTATAGGCCCATATCTTTAGCAACCATCATAGCCAAGGTACTGGATAGTCTGCTGGATACATATATGGCCCCCAAATTAATTTTGCACGACGCGCAGTTTGGCTTCAGACCCGGTTTGTCGACAGAAAGTGCAATTATGTGTCTCAAGCAGACTGTCCGGTATTACACGGATAGAAAAACGCCGGTTTATGCGTGTTTCTTGGATCTCTCTAAGGCATTTGACCTTGTGTCTTATGACCTTCTATGGAAGAAATTAAGAAACGAGAGTGAAGTAGACGCCGGCATAATAAGTCTTTTACAATTTTGGTACGCAAATCAGATAAATACCGTTAGATGGGCAGGTACCATGTCTGAAGAATACAGTTTGAAATGTGGGGTGAGGCAAGGGGGAATTACCTCCCCTCGCCTCTTTAATCTGTATGTAAACCAGCTGATTGTTGGGCTCAGCAATGCCCGTGTCGGCTGTCATGTTGATGGTGTTGCTATGAACAACATCAGCTATGCGGACGACATGGTATTGCTTGGCCCATCAATTAGCTCAGTGAGAAGGCTGTTGAAGTTGTGTGAGGACTACGCCGTGGCTCATGGGCTCAGGTACAACGTGAGTAAAAGTGAGTTGCTTGTTTTTAAAGTCGGTGCCAAAAGTGACTTAAATGTACCGCACGTCTCACTAGCAGGCACACCACTGAAGCGGGTTACAAAGTTTAAGTACCTGGGTCACTGGGTCACCGAGGATCTAGGTGACGACTTTGACATAGAGAGGGAGCGTAGGGCGCTGTGTGTCCGAAGTAATATGTTGGCCCGCAGATTTGCACGATGTTCGCACGAAGTCAAAATGACTCTCTTTCGAGCCTACTGCCAAAACTTCTACACTTGCAGTCTGTGGGTCAAATATACACAGAGGGCATACAACGCTCTGCGCATACAGTATAACAATGCTTTCAGGATGCTTTTGGGGCTGCCGCGATTTTGTAGCGCATCAGGCATGTTTGCCAACGCGAGGGTTGATGACTTCTATGCCATAATACGGAAGCGATGCGCCTCGCTCCGGCATAGGACATGCGCCAGCTCCCACGGCATGCTGAAAGCATTGTCAAACCGCTGGGACTGTCAGATGCTCGGCCGATGGGTGAGGCTACACACCCAATTAAATTAAATATAGGTATCATATTGTTTGTTGTGTAAGTCTGAGTGTCCCGTGATTTTGTGTTTATCTGTGTTGTATTATCATTTGTATTTATGTAGTTATGTATGTTTTACTAACAATAGTCTATAAGTCGTTTTGTAATACTAATCCTATGGACCTAACAGTCTGCAAATAAATGAATATTATTATTATTATTATTATCCTTACAGGTCCTCAGAATCTCTCTTAAACTCGCCCAAAACTCCTGCCTTTCGTCTTTTTCTTGTTGTGACATACCCGTTACTATATTGACCGGGGCGTACACCCCTACAATAAGAAGACGAGTAAGTCCTACTTTCATTCTCATCCATAGTAGCCTTGCATTTACACATTCAAACTCTTTTACGCACTCATTCATTCGCGCAGACAGTACTAAACCAACTCCCTTGCAGGCTCTGGTGGTACTATCTACTCCGGACCAATACGCCGTGTAGCTGCCATGCTTGGTAGTGTCACATCCTTTCTTTTTCGTTTCATTCACACACAGAACATCAATCTTTCTATCATCCATTATCTGGTATACTTCATCCAATTTTCCGTCCATTCCACCGCCAAAATTCAATGTTGCAAATCGGCTTTCCGCAGCGCCATTTAAAGAATTATTAATATCTGTCCTCATAGCGTTCCCACGAGTAATAGGGATTTAAAATGTCCATCCCCGCAGAGCCCTGTACGGGGGTAAGATGGAATCCTAGCTGTGCCCTGTGACCACCAACACAGGCACCCTCCGTTTGAGACCAGCTTGCCCTCTGGCCACGAAATAAAATAAACAAATAAAAAGTAATAAACGTCACGAAAATTACGTAGAACTAATGTTAACATTGTAAATAAGTTAATTAGTTCCGATTAAGTTTGAACTGTTGCAAATTTAAATATGACTGTGTCTAAATCAGGCCATTTAGTTCAACGAACTTATGTAGAGTAGCCACAGGGAATTACAGTGGCTTTCCGTTTCCCAGAATTCGCAATATTCCACAAACAGGAAATGGATTTTTAACAAAATTATATTGTTTTCTAAAAGTTAATTGTTTAAAACGTAAAGCTAATGGTATAGTTTTGCTTTTGTCTGTATGATTTTATAAAACAAATTGAACACAGTTCTATGAATTATGAAATATTTAAGCTACACTACCTGAGTGCTATAAAGATCAGTTCTGTGAACAGCTTATATATATGTATTTCCAATGAATTCAATTTTGTCACTAATTATAATTATATCAATGAAAAAATGAAATATATTTATTAAAAAAATCTTTCGTTATTGAATGACAGACAAGGCACAACTATTGGGCGCAAGAAGCTGAATTTGGCATTCTAGGGTTTTAGTTCCAAAGGGGTCTTCGGGGTGCACAAAGAAGGGATTTTCCCAATTTCCACGGGATCGGTAGGCGCTGCTTACGCCGCTTATTAGTCTAACCTCATAAGACAAAATATCAGCTTTTGTATAGATGGACTGCCGTCTAACCTTCGCTATCAAAAGGGATAGCTATATTACATGGTTTAGACAAGTATAAATTATTTGAGGGTACTGAGACCCCGTAACCATTATCAAAGATCTTCATGACAGCCGGCACCGACCAACGCGATGGGTTAACATACTTTCGCAAGGGACAAAGGAATCTAATAATAATTTAATACGCACATAACTGCGAAAAGTCAGTGGTAAGCGCCGTGGATTAGAACGTAATACCCGGTGCATGATAGTCTGTTGGTATCGCCACTATGCAATCGCTGCCTTTAAAATTGTACAAAATAAATCCTAGCATTACCTATATGACCACTGGCTCTTACATTCTCTGTTACATATAAGCTGTTCTTGGAATCGTTATGAAAGGTTTTAAGCCATTTGTATTCAACGACCTCTACTGACCTGACCCCTCTCCCCCTTTTTGTCAGTTATACAAACATATGATTTTCTCTCACCCCATACAATGTCTTCATAAGGCATTGAGCGTAACAGTGAAATTAATGTAATTTTTCGTAGTATATTGATTAATGTGGATTGGTACACTAAGACAGAATTTGTACCGTTTTTTCATACCAACTTAGAATCGTTCTGCTGTTATATGTTTTTTAAAAGATCCCAAAATATTTCGTAACAAAATTTATTATTTACCCTCAGAAGTAATCCCAGACCCAAAATTCTTAAAAGTTGTTATACTTATGTAAATGATTATTTGTATGTATATTCGAAATATAATTCTAGAATTAGTAATTTGTCCTTGAATTGACAGAACTGTCATTTACACAAACGATGCTATAACCTTAGATCTATATATATATTTGTTTTTAATTGTAACGCCGAATCCACGTAACATATTTATATTTTTTCATTTTACTTTGTAGCCGCGATTTCCGGGCTTGTCTAGAAAATATGGCTTTTGTAAATAACTTTTTATTGTTCTTCTGTGTAGTCTAATAAAATGATATTTCGATATGATGGAAGGCTTTCAATAAAAAAGTATACGCGAACTTTTGCTGTAACGATCGTTATTTTTTATTGTGTAATATTTTACTTTTGAAAACACATTTTACACGCTAGAAAAACAGTCAAGACAATCAGATTTATATACTATGAAAACTAAAGGGTTGTAACCTAGCTTAACAATCTTTAAAAAACTAAGAAACCTTCCATATTCATTTTATCATGCGCTGAACAAAAGAAAGAATGAAGAAAGAAAGAAAGACATCGTTTATGCCACAGGTGAAACAACTTACAGTTTCCAAAAATTTAAAAAACAAATATCAAGTACGTATCATAAAATGTGACACAATACATCACTACACAAGCAAATAGAAACTTGAGTAGGTACCTAAACTAGTCACTGTTGTTTAAAATGTTGTTCGGCGTTATAAATCATCCATTTGTAGATAAATACCCTGTACGACATAAACAGTAGCTAAACTGTGATTTACAAACATTTGTATTTTGGTAACGATTGCTTTTACAACGCGTCTCGTAATTCAATTAAACTTTAAGTCCATCCATATAGAAACCGCAGGCAGACTGCTTGAATATTACTGGGAGCCAGCGGAATATTGGGTCAAAGGGAGATTCGAATACGGTGTGTATTTTTATTTGAGTAGCAATATTGAAAAGATAATAAGGGCATTAATGTTCTACGAAATAAAAATAATAATAGTTACACAATAGATTAAATATTTTATATTTCAGTTAGTTAATTACATGAAATTTTAGTTCACGAGTTATGTCTCGGTCTATCCTATTTTACCAGTCATGACATAACTTAGTCTTAACATGTAGGTGAAGTAAGTGTCCCCCCCGTGGGATTTCCACCTTGTCGTGGTCGGGGGGCTCAGTAACCGCGGCATGGAACCCCGCGGTTAAGCTAAGAGGGATCCCTGGAGTGGCCGCTCCACGTGGGCTTGGGTGAAACCTGCGTAGGATGCATCCATAGGTGCGGGTGCGGGGGATAGTTCTGTCTGTCCCTCGCAGTCGGGCACGGTCGAGGGAGGAGAGGCGTGTCGGTGTTGCGTTGCCGCGCGCCCTATCTCCCGCGATCAAATGGGGGCGCACTATCGTTGCGTCGCGGTGGGGCCGCAGAGGAAGAGGAGATGTGGTGTTGCCAGGTTGCCGTCCACCCTATCCTCTGCGGCCGCTGGGTGTTTCGGCGGCGGAGCCCAACACATTCATCCACCGCCAAGGGGGTTTTGTTCGGAGCCCGCCTGACCATCAGGCGGGCCAATACCCGTCGGGGGTTAGCGAAGAATGCTTCGGTGTTACTCTACCCTCCGATACATGGGTACATGAGAAACACGGGTTGGTTTTTAGTCAATAAGAGTCTGACAGACCCCTTCCAGCAGGGCGGAGGGACTCCATGAGGATTTTCCAACCCGACACAAAAAAAAAGGTGAAGTAAGTGTGGAGAGAAGTTTCGTTATTCCTTTTTCTTTTTTTTTTCTTTTTATAAAGACAACTCCCGCGCTAGGAAGAAATTCCTGTGTCGCGGGGGACTTTACAAACATACAACCAACGGACACAATGAACACCCAGACTCGTGACAACAATTTGTAGATCACACAAAGTGTTGTCTCGTGTGGGAATCGAACCCACGACAGGCGGCGCAGTACCGAGAGGCGAGGCGATCGCTTAAACCACTACGCCAACCGTGCAGTCAAATAATATTCCAATTAAGCAGAGGAGCCTCTGACCAGGCGCTTGTAGTCTTGTAGTTTATACCTTGGTTAAAGTAATTATAACAATCAAGTCATCTAACATCACGACAACGACCTCAGGTCAATTCCTTTAACTACTATGGAAACTCGGTAGTCAAAAAGCCTGACAATGGTATACCTGTAACCTACGATTACGGGAATACAAAAATTAGGGTGTCCAATTATCAAGTTACACAGCAATCGCCATCCAAAGATTTTCAAACACCCAAAACAAAATATAAACGACTATTACAGACTATCTCTTACATAAAGATTTAAAACTAAAAGTGCAATTACCTACGCGTTTGAGGAGGCTAAACAAAGACAGGCGGTGAGCGTATATCTGAGCCCAAACGTAATTTAGGAGAGATAAAGGTGGATGGAACCTTGGAACAATGTGCCCGACTCACCGTCGACGAAGCAGATGAGATTACCAGTAATGGGAACCATAATACTGTTTGTCTCGGCGAAAACTTAAAATGTTATGCTAGGAAATGGTGACGGTTGTTTACGCTATACAAGATATCGTGATACTGTAAGATTGATAATCAGTAGCTGTGTCGCAGTATTGAAGGTTTAACGTATTGAAATCATTGTGAAGCGCAAGGTGATAAATAATCAATTAATAGGCTTGTGTCCCAAAATGTAATTAGCGATTGATTCGTTCCTTTATTAGATGTTAAACTGAAATACCTGATTTTTTATTCAAAACTCGATCAGCAACATTCCTAAATACGGCTTTTTAAAAACCTATTTGAATTTGACACGAAAATGCTCTAAACCATCATGGCGGTTGAGTGATATCACAAAGTCCAGAACAAAACAAACCGTGAATGAAGTCTGGTCTGATGTAGCCACTTTTATTTTGTTACTAGTCGACGCCAGCGGCTTCGCACGCACATATTTTCGAATTTCCCGTTTTGCCCGATCCCGTGGGAATTTCGGGAAATCCCATTTTAGTGCACCCCTACGGTCCCCAAGAAACATACATGCCAAATTTCAGCTTCCTGCGCCCAATAGTTTCGGCTGTAGCGTGTCTGTCAGTCAGTCAGTAACGCAAGGATTTTATATATTAAGATATTCGATTTGACAGGTAGAAAGTTTGACGTTTTAGTTGTATTTACTACTAAAACGTCAATAACATGAATGGCGGACGTACTGTTTGACGTAATGCTCTCTAATTGGTGTTCACTGTCCCAAGAATAAATACATTATTTTAAGTTTTAGAATCCTAAAAAAAACAGTAATCTTACCATTTTATAATAAATAATAAACTTTATTGACATCTTAAAATCATAATGAATCTTTAAATACTACAATCAAACCGATTTATTCTTAGTGGACCCAAGCCTATTGTTCCTACTAATATATTTGGCGATATGAAAATAAAGGTACACAAGAAACCACACTCTTTCTTCTTTTAAAAGCTTAAGCTTTACTCGCTATCATTTTGAAGTTAAAGTATAGGTACTATCATCATACATGTCTCAGTATTCTGCTCTTTTTACTAGTTTACAACGTAAATGTACCCTTAACATGCAACAATTCCATCTCACTTCCTCTCCGGTTAAAAGCTTCTAGTTTCTTGAGTTTGTTAAAAGCCATTAAGGTCAGGATGCATTGAGCCCTCACGGCGAACACAATAGGCTGAAAAGGCAACATTAAGATCAGATTTTAGTCTTAAGTAAAGCAATGACTTGAGGTACGGTAATGCAGACGGCTCCAGTTTATTCAACAAACGTTATTAAAGCAAATAATGATTAAATTTTTTTACAACACACACACTTTGTAAATATAAAGACTCTCGTAACTTTGTATCAAAATAAATCCAATCTTCATTCCGCTTTCTTGAGTATTTGTAAAGAAAAAAACAATATTTCCGCGCTACGTATAACTTTCTTGTATCCCCTTGCGCTCCTGTTGTAATTGAGGGTCCTACACTAAAATATGGTCCTAATAGTCTGAGAGCCATCTCAAAGTTATCCTCGATTTCTTCAACAATCTTTGGTTATATCAAATTCGGTGATATGGAACGGTTCAGAATTTCGATTTGCGGTAATATTGTGTGCAATTATATTTCATAAACAAAGTAATATTGGCTAGCAACCTTTATATGATAATATTGCTATACAAAAGATTTTTATTTGAATTTGTCATTAAAACACAAAAAATAAAATAAAATCATTTTTTATGTTAAACGGTTTTATTACAATAAAAAAAAGGTTATGGACTAAAAGCTACAAAATAATTCGGTAAGTCCTAGCTACCAGATCGCACCAATCTTCTCATGAATCTGAGGTATTGATCAGATAAATATAAAATCGTTGGGCGTAGCGTATCCAGAGTAAACATTTTGATAGAATTTCACGCGCCAATTCAACTCCTTCTCTTCTTGATCTTATCTTTGTTTCTTCACCTTCTCTTGTCGTCAAGCATGGTCAATTTTCAGCTGATGCATTCTCCTACCACGACTTAATTTTTCTCTCATATAAACTTCGTCCTCCTAAGCCTAACACTAAAATTCTTCTGCAACGTAATTTTCGTGGCATGAACGTGGAGAGTCTCCGTAGTGACGCTCGCAATATTAACTGGGAATCTGTGGAAAGTGCTCAATCCATCGACGAAAAAGTTGAAAAACTCAATAGTGCAATTATTCGACTATTGGATATTCATGCTCCAGTCCGTGCAATAAGAGTCAAGCACTTGCCTTCGCCGTGGCTAACTGAAGAAATAAAACATCTGCTATCAAAGAAAGCAATGGCTAAAACCAAATATAAATGTCGACCGACTCCTCGCAATTGGGAGAGCTATATTGCGATTAGAAATCACTGCAGCAAGGTGTGTAGGAAAGCACAACGCCAACACATCCATAAATCTGTTGAGGACGAAGACCCAGCTAAAGTCTGGAAATTTCTAAGATCACTGGGAGTTGGAAAGTCAATACATGACCACAGTTCCAATAATATTGACATCGATTTACTAAATCAGCATTTCACTTCTTCGTCGCAATTTGATGCGACTACTAAAGCTAAGACTTTACATGATCTTTCCACGCTTCCAACTCCAAATTATCCACATTTCGTCTTTAATCAAGTTTCTGCGTGTGATGTTAAAAGGTGCGTATTATCGATTTCTTCCGATGCTGTCGGTAATGATTGCGTCAGTCGTAAGATGATTCTTCCTATCTTAGACAAAATCCTTCCCATCCTTTGTCATATACTTAATTATTCCTTATCCTGGGGCGTATTTCCAACTGCTTGGAAAGATGCCCAAATTATTCCTTTGCCCAAAAAATCTAAACCTACTTCCTATTCTGATTATCGTCCTATTTCCGTGTTACCTTTCCTTTCTAAAGTGCTAGAGTGCCTAGTCCATGTCCAACTCACTACTTTCCTTAACAAGAACCTCCTATTCAATCCTCTACAATCCGGATTCCGTCCTGGTCATAGCACCGTTACGGCACTGACCAACATTACCGACGACATTAGGTTCGGTATGGAGAAAGGCAATTTAACGGTACTTTGTTTACTGGACTTTAGTAACGCCTTTAATACCGTTGATTTCCACACTCTTCTCGGTATATTACGCTCTATTAACATATCTCCACCAGTGATTGATTGGTTTCATAGTTACCTGTTTGGTCGTCGGCAGCGTATACGGGTCGAAGACTCTTTCTCTTCGTGGTGTAATACGACAGCCGGCGTTCCACAGGGTGGCATTCTCTCTCCATTACTCTTCTCAATTTTCATAAATTCCATCTCCTATCAACTTCAGTCATCCTACCACCTTTATGCAGATGATCTTCAAATTTACACACAGGCACCGGCACATGAGCTGTTTGAAGCATTTCGCATCATGAACTTTGATTTAGAACGGATATCTGCTTGGAGCCTGAGATTTGGTTTGCAGATCAACCCTGTGAAAACACAGATTACCGTTGTTGGTAGTCCCAGGATGAGGACTCGCATTGACTGGAATCTGCTACCCCAAATCACTTTTGGTGGTATCCCAATACCTATAAGTGATTGTGTGAAGGACTTAGGTGTATATATTAATAAAACTCTATCTTGGGGCCCACAAATCACCGAAGTTCGTCGCAAATTGTTTGCTGCGGCGGGGACTTTGCGAAAACTGCGGAACTTTCTGCCGATTGCCACACTAAGATTGCACTTGCAAACTCTTTTCTATTACCTATCCTTGACTATGCCGATGTCAGCTATCTAGATCTCACTGAGGAGCAACTTGATAAGCTTGAGCGTCTTCAAAACTTCTGTATTAGGTTCATATTTGGATTACGTAAATATGATCACGTTTCTAATTTCCGCAATAAGCTCAAGTGGCTGCCAATTCGCCTTCGGCGGAATACTCACATTCTTTCCTTACTCTATAATATTCTTTTCAATCCTTCTACTCCATCTTATTTGAAAGAACGCTTCAAGTTCCTTAGTGACTCTCATTCAAGATCGGGTCTTAGGTCATCGGTAAATTTGAGATTGGAAATTCCAATGCATTCCACTACTTTTTACGATAAATCCTTTACTGTACAAGCCGCACGGTTGTGGAATGCATTGCCTGTATCCATCAAACTGGCTCAAAATATCACATCTTTTAAAAACTTAGTGAAAAACCACCACTTAACTCTTTAACTTTCCATAATATTGTCAAACTTACACTTTCTTTCTATCCCTTTTTTACTATTGTCTACTCCCATTACTTAATTCATTACATTATTGTATGTATGTATATTATAGTATAATATATATTAGTGTATTTGTATAGTATAGTGTGTATTCGTATTTTTTTATTTGGTATAATTTCATTGCTATCCTACTACGCCAAAACTGCCCTATGTCTGGCTCCTTACTTCTCTTTTCCTTATAGGTTGCCTGTAAGAGATTGCTTTTTAGCGATAAGGCCGCCGTTTGTGCAATATGTACTTATATGTTGAAATTCCTATGTTAAATTTTAATTTGGTGTACAATAAAGATTATTATTATTATTATTATTATTTATTTTATTTTAAAGTTTTTAGTTTTGTTGTTCCACCAATCAAGCCCTTTCGTTTGATACCCATATTGAAGTTGTTGTGAAGAAATATGTGATCCGACATTTTGTATCGGCGGCCATCTTGGATTTTTCATAGTGAGTTGCATTTTACCAATCAAGCCCTTTAATTTGATACCCATATTGAGGTGGTTGTGAAGTAATAAGTGGTCCGCCATTTTGTATCGGCGGCCATCTTAGATTTACAATCATAAGGAATATATTATGTTGTATTGTCACCAAGATTAAGAGTACGTATTAAATATCAGATCAATCTGTCATCAGGAAGGGGGTAAAATTCCAATTACTAAATTTGACCAATTTGACCCAAACAAACAAACAAATAAACAGGTCAAGCTAGGTCAAACCGTTTAATAATAATAAATCGGTCGAGCTTTGTACCTACACATATTAAAATTTAAATATTAAATTTACATTTTTGTAGAAAATCGGACATTTGTACGATAAAAGTATTCTGCAGCTAAAAGAAATAATTTCGGCGGCACCACTGAGATTTCAGTTCAAGATTTTTCTTGATAATAGCCATAATTATTACGCTTTTCTAAAACAGTAATAAAACGTCTACGTCTTTAAGAATTTACGGGCTTAAGGCATACGACGATGTTGCATGTTCACGAGTAACACTTAAAGGAGATAGGAACCGCTTAATATTTCCCGACCCCACTTGCTCCAGACGATGCAAGCCGCCTACAGGCACAAAAACAATTTACTGCTCTAAGACCAGTTTTATAACGGTACCAGGACTTTGTAAAGGATCCTTCTTGTACTTTTAGAAGTCTATTTCCATCACAAAGTCGTACCTGAGGCTAGAAAAGAAGCAGTGGCTCATTCCATCTATTGTACTGATTGTCTAGTAAGTATGAAATGGTAAGTAATAACCTTGAGACGTTCCTTTTTTATTGTTCTTGCGCTTGGCTGCTATTATCTGTACGTACAATAAAGAAACGTGGTCGTTTTTCTTATCTTTCTTGGTGTTCATTATTCGATTAGTTGTGCGTCACATTAACCTTATTCATAATTAAGCGTACTCTAGACTGTGAGCGTAAGGTTAATTATTATTAACCATACGCTTACAGACACAGTCATACCTAAAATAACAGTGTAATATGAATAAATTATTGTGTTAAATATTCAATGTAATCTAATACGATAAACATGACTATGTTCATTTATTCGCTACTTTAAATACAGCGTAAATGCTATTAATTTAAAATATTAGAATGTTTGTATTACTCAAACTAATTAAATAATTGCTAACATAACGTTGTATAAATTAAATATATAAATCTTTACAGCGTAAAATCATAAAGGAGATGTCCCACAATCCATACAAAATTGCTCCACGTCCTATAACAAAGTGACATGTCTAAAAAAAAGATAAAAATGTATAAAAAAATATGGCATCCTTCCTAAGTCCATTCTTTTACACCTTCATATGAAAAAATTGCTATGAAAATAGTTCAGGCGCTGTTGTGAAAAATGTATTATGGACCGATTTTAAAATTCTGTTTTTGTTTGAAAAGGTACTCCCAAGGTAGTCCCACTGCACTAAAGTCAGATCTCCAGTCTCCAGGATCCTGGAGAAATTAAAGTAAAATCTCAAAGATAAGCTCATTTTTGTACTTTACATTATTAGTTTTCGCTCTCTTTGAAAATTCTTCTTTTGTTTGAAGGAGTATACCCGTGTTTCACTTACATTATCACAAATGAGAGAGACGAATAACGATAGCGACGCGACGACGCGGCAAGCGAAGATAAGGAAATGCAAGTGTACAATGTTGTTTCACTCGTTCTAATGCGAGTGACTAAGATGCATAGTGACGCCAAGGACATGAAAAGAATACTTGAATGGCGCTGTCAGTCTATCCTGCGCTTGCGTTGAGTGTGCTACTTCTTTGCGTTTTCTTCTCTGTGGATCTTGAGAATTTTTAATGACAAATCTAACTCTTACTGGACCTGATAATTGTTTATTATTGCAGCAAACATATAAACGAAACAGGTGTATATGATATTGACATATACAGACATCCAGAAAGAATTTATATTAATGATATACAAAATAACGTTCTGTTGAGATGCAGGATTCAATCATGGCATATCCGAAGAAAGGAGTATCACACCTATGAGCTTTATAATTGACGAAATGAAGATAGGAATGCCGTGGTTGAATACTGTTGTTCTTGTATACATGGGCGCATTGGGGGTATGCGCCCATGTTATGAATGTAATATTTTATTTGGGCTGGATGCGGAACCAGCCCGAAGAAATGAACCACCTGGCAGGTTTGTTGGACCATGTTTTAAGGGATTTAGAAAATGAATAAATGAATGTTGAGAAAATGACGTGACGAACTGTGAGTTATGCTCGCCATTTATTGCGCATGTCCTGTCCGAATTCGTTGTAACGTGTGTATAATAGATAATAAACAATAGAAAAATTATTTTATTAAAGAAAGATTGTATCCTTAAATTCCCAGTCCACTCATTTTTAAACTAAATCACTAAAAGCGCCTTATTTAATTACACATAAAGAAACAATTTCAGGATTATTATATAGTATTCAAAGTAATATTTGAAATCTGTATAATAATATAGTATAGTATTAGTGTAGTATTCAAACATTCAAGTTCAAACTTTTATTCTCATGTTTTCATAAGCAGATAAATAAGGAGATAATTCTCAGTTGATCGTTTATTGAACAAAATAAATGTAATACATATATTAAAAACTACTGTAGCGGTAGCTACATACAACTAAGGCCATCTAGCGAGCGACGACGAAGTCTCAACAAACAACAATACGGCGACATCTATCGGACACAATGCGACGGATAACAAGGTGCTGAATCGCACATGCAGAGTTCACGCGACGAGTTGTATATATACAACATCTGAAATACGTCCGTGGGACTGACAGTCCACCAGGCACGATCACCCAGCCTGGTTAGAGGATCCTCCCTCTAGTTGGAGGAACACCACACCTTTATCCTCCACATTGGTGACCCCGACGTGATCTGAAGCAACCTTCACCGGTCAGATCAACAGCAGCTTCGTCGTCATCCTCGCCTCACCTCGCCTCATTCCGCACTTCACCCGATGGGCGGTAATCAAGTCGCCGCCAGCCAACATCTTCGGCCAGGGACCAACCATAGGCCATGCAGGCTTGCATGCCTGGTCTTCCCTGCAGCCACTCCAGCGTCTAGGCACAGCACCCTGCACCCGGTTTACGTAAGAAGAGGACATCTCTCACCGGCAACGCAGCAGCCAGCCACTACGCAGCAACCTCGCAGCATCTCCCCGACTCACCGTGGGACACTCACTGCGCAGCACCTTCGCAACCTCTTCCCGACTCACCGTGGGACCATTGCGAAGCTACTATCCCGACTCACTGGGATAGCTCACCGCGCACCGCACTTAGACCCGGCTCACTGGGCCTACTAGCGGCACACAGTTCCGACCCACTGGAACTAGCGGCATCTCTCCACTGGCACTGGCACGCTCTTCAGAAGCATCGACAGCTGACTCATCACCTTCGAGATCGACCTCCGGTCTTGGAGGGGAGTGATGTAGCGGTAGCTACATACAACTAAGGCCATCTAGCGAGCGGCGACGAAGTCTCAACAAACAACAATACGGCGACATCTATCGGACACAATGCGACGGATAACAAGGTGCTGAATCGCACATGCAGAGTTCGCGCGACGAGTTATATATATACAGCATCTGAAATACGTCCGTTGGACTGACAGTCCACCAGGCACGATCACCCAGCCTGGTTAGAGGATCCTCCCTCTAGTTGGAGGAACACCACACCTTTATCCTCCACACTACCTTAATAGAAAAAAAGAGCTTATTTTTTTGATTTTACTTTCATTAATTTCTCCAGGATCCTGGAGACCGGAGAACTGACTTTATGCCAGTGGGACTATCTTGGGGGTACCCTTCCAAAAAAAAAGAATTTTTAAAATCGGTCCATAAATACTCATACGAACGAATTTTTCATAACAGCGCCTGAACTATTTTCATAGCATTTTTTTCATATAAAGGTGTATAAAAATGAACTTGGGAAGTATGCCATATTTTTTTCTACATTTTGATCTTTTTTTTGAGATATGTCACTTTGTTATAGGACGTGGGGCAATTTTGGGACATCTCCTTTATATTTACACTAAAACGGTGAGATAAATTCGCATGCGGTGACCTGTCATATCTAAAATCATGCAAAAATAATCCGCACACATTGCACTGGGATATTAAAATCTCTTCTATGGTGGTCGAAAGAAGTCGAGGTAAGCGGGTTCCGATTCTATTTGCATTTAGCTGTCCAATATCATGCTGGGAATGGAAATGTCTATTGTAGACTTTTGACTTAAATTTGACACGTGCATATTGACTGTAAGCTAGGGATCAGCTTGAAAGAGGCGCATGAAAAATAAAATGTAAGTACTACATAGATATAAAATACATGTGAGGAATGTTGTATTTCAAAACGTTAGAAATAGATTCAGAATTTATATTATTTTTGTGATTAATTGATCATAATTTTAACTTTGCTATGTTCACTTACAAATTGGTAATAATTAAAAATAAACTTTGCATTTACAAAAGTATATATTTTGATATTACCTCTCATAGTTTCTAGATCGTTTGGTTTAAATGGAATCTCAGTTAAACCACTATATCGCGATAAAATCAGTAAACTCTACAGTTTACGCACTTTAATTTCTTACCTCATTTTCATTTCGTACGCATAAATCTAGTAATGTACATCGTAGGATTCGTTCGTCTACCTAAAGATAAAACTATACCAAATATATTATGCATATCAAATAGTTTAGTTTAACGATACCTTTATCAGACAGTAAAATGCTATATCTGATAAAAGAGTTTTAAGGTTAAAAGGCTATTCAACGCTATTCAGCCCCGGGTTCGATTCCTGGGTCGGGCAAAAGTGTTACTGGGTTTTTCCGAATTCTCAGTAGCAGCACGGGGCCTGGTGATGTGCTCGGTAACGGCAATAGGCTCGCCCCCTATTACATGGAACCTAAAAATTCATGGCGAAATGTGGGTGTAATACTACACCTCTGCCTACCCCTTCTGGGATACAGGCGTGAGTCTATAAAAAGAAAGTAATTAAACTATCCTAATTAAACCAATTAAACTAAATAAATAAAAAGTAATTATTTTATTACTGAATTTATGTATTCGTAGCTCACAATACGACAGTAGTGACAAGGCAGACAGGGATCACGTTTTAACCGTGAAACCAACCTTTGTAAATTTGACGCGGATATTGAGGGGAAGCGAATCTTGAGTAGATTGGTCTTGTCGGTCCACCTAACGCGTTGCTGGAGTATGTGCAAATATTCCAAATTCCAGCGTTTCCAAAAGCTCTGAGTAATCTGGCGTACCAATTCAAAACGCGAGAGACCGGGAGAGGTCTCGTATGAATATAGGGGTACTCAGGCAAGGCGACAAGTTGGCGACCAATCAAACACTGGCCCGGCGTAAGGGCCTCCAAATCATTCGGATCTGAGGAGAGCGGGCACAATGGCCGAGAGTTCAAAACGGCCTCAATCTTACAAAACACAGTTGCGAGTTCCTCAAAGGTAAGGACAGATTCACCGATTGTCCTGCGCAAGTGTGTTTTGGCCGATTTTACAGCGGCCTCAAATATACCACCCCAGTGTGGACAATTTGGTGGGGAAAACAACTAATTTATCCCACGTCGAGCAAGCCTATTGCCTATATCAGCCTTTTCGTTGTTAATTTAAAACGTCATTTAATTAACGTAAATTAACAACGTCATTCAAATAATTATAAGTGCCCTTGAAGTTAGTGCCGCAGTCAGAACGGATCAAGGAAGGCAGCCCTCTGCGGGATACAAATCTGTCAAATGTGGCTACAAACGCCTCGGTCGTAAGCGAGGAGACCAGTTCCAAATAAACGACCTTTGTGGAGAGGCAAACGAAATCACACAAGTAGGCCTTAACAGTCTTGCTGTTTCGAAGCGTCAATTTTTTCACCAAAAAGGGACAAGCGAAGTGTCCTGAAGTGTCCTGCTCTCAGTTACGCGATCTGCCGGTAAGTCTCCCATCAAGGGCTGCATGGTAGAAGCCTTGAGCTTATAGCAAGGGATGCAGCGAAAGACTACACTCCGAAAAATTCTTCGGGCAGACAAAATCCAAAACTCGCGTTGCAAAATGGCCAACAGCGCATTACAACCAGCATGCGAATTTCTGAGGTGACGGTCAGTTACCAACAAGCGTACCAAGTGACCGTCCTTGGGTAACAAAAGGGGGTGACGTGCCCCGTAAGGGAGGTTGGCGTTATTGAGACGCCCGCCAACGCGCAAGAGACCCGTATCGTCCAAAAAGGGGTTCAATTTAGATACAGCTCCCGACAATTTCGATCTCCCTGATTTAAGGATAGCAATCTCCTTATCAAAATGCGCCAATTGCACAGAACGAACCCAAAAGGTGAGGGACTCCTGTCGTTCCTGTGGTGAGATAAACGGTGTCAGTCGTTTCTGTTGTGGGTGCCTGAAATTAAAAACTAAACGCTTTATCCAAGCAGTAACACCTAACAACTTGTCAAGGGAGCTGTAGCGATTCAACAAGAAATCGGGATCGAAGGCGCATTCTACCTTCTCAAGAGCGAGTGTTTGTAGACCCGACAAATTGGAAGTATTCAAAACTGGCATTCGAGGCCAATCAATTTCTGGTCGACTCAACCATTCTGGACCCCACCACAGCGAATGACCTATCAAACTAGGCGTCAAGCATCCGCGCGAGGCACAATCAGCGGGGTTGAGCTCACCTGGCACGTGTCTCCAAACAAGCTTGACTTCGGATTTTTGGATTTGGGAAACGCGATTAGCGACAAATACCTCCAAAGTGTGGACAGAAGCTTTCAACCAACAAAGAACAATTTGGCTGTCTGTACAGGCGTAGGTCCCATTAATACAAATAATTTTGCCCAAAGTACTGGACACGTGGTTCAATAAACGTACAAGTAGGGCTGCTCCCGAGAGCTCCAATTTCGGAATAGTCAGAGATGTCCGAAGGGGTGCAACCTTGCTCTTCGCCATGATCAGGGAAACCCTCACCTGACCTGAGGCACTAACTGTGCGCAAGTACACCACGGCCGCGTGACCACGTTCTGAGGCATCACAAAACCCGTGAAGGGTGGCCTTGTACTTTCCGGGAGGAAGGATGGGACGAGCAAGGAGATCTCATTGACGGCAGGAAGTGAGGATACAAACGAGGTCCATTTCGCAACAAGAGTACCGTGTAGAGGTTCGTTTCAGGTCAATCCTGCTGTCCAAAGCTTCTGCAAGAAGCATTTTGCTCAAAATATGACAGGACAAATCCAACCGTTTGGATCAAAGGTTCTGGCGACAGTAGACAATACGAGACGTTTAGTCCAAGAACAAGGCAATTTCAAGTCTACGTTATACGTAAAGATGTCTTGGACTGGTCTGTACTGGACGCCGAGAACAGCCATCATGGCACGGTTGTCAACAATCTCAAATAGATGTGCATCTTGCTGATGATCCTCTGGCAAGCCTTCCAAAAGCGCTGGTGAGTTGGAAATCCATTTGCGCAACTCATAACCAGCAGAGGCCAAAATACCTATCAAACCGTCCCGCAGGAGGATCGCCTCGTCCGCTGTGGAGGCGCCCGAGCAAATGTCATCGACGTAAATATCGTCTTTCAAGATGACGGAGGCTCGTGGGAAACGTAAGCCTTCGCGGTCTGCGAGCTCCCAAAGAGAACGTATTGCCAATTAGAGGCTTGACCTTAACCCGTACGTATTGAGCTCATAGACGACCTTGGGATCGTGAGGATTCTCTCTCCAAAGGATCAGTTGGAAGCGACGGTCATCAGGGTGGATAATCGTCTGCCTGAACATCATTTTTATGTCGGCCACAAAGACAACCTGATGTCGTCGGAAGCTGGTGATGACGTCACAAAAGTCCTTGACCAACTTGGGACCAGAATGCAAGCACTGGTTCAAGGATACGCCTGTTGAAGTCTGCGCAGAACCATCAAACAATGTGCGCAGCTTGCCAGGTGATGGCTTCAATACCGCATGATGCGGGAGAAAGTAGTGCTCCACTGAACGCCAATCCAAATTTGACACGGACATGTGTCCCAATTGTTCATATTCTCTCATGAACTCAATATATTTCTGTCTGAGCTCCGGATCACGACCCATGCGACGCTCCATAGCCAACAACCTCTTTTCGGCTAAAGGTCGTGACTCACCAAGCGGAGGCCGAACAGACAGAAAGGGTAGCCTCGTAATAATCCGACCAGAACGGAGTCGACCAGTGTTGTTCTGGAAGAACAGCTTGCACTCCTCATGTTCTGGATTCAAACGGGCAGCTTGAGGGGGCTCTTCTACTTCCCAAAACCTCTGAACCGCATCAGAGAGAGCAGAGCCTACAGCCAACAAATTATCAAGTTCAGGTGGAGGGGGGTCCCTAGGTACAGGTCCCATCAAAGCAAATCCAAATATGGTCGGGATGGCAGTCAAACCATTTGGCACCAAGACCCGTTTCCCACCAATCAAAATTCCACCGAGGACATCAGAGCCAATCAACAGGTCGATTTGTCCCGGTGTGTCGAATTTGGGGTCTGCCAGATCCAATCCCGATGTCAAATTTACCACAGCAGCAGGTAACTGCTTCTGTGGATGCATACCCAAAATATTCTTCAACACAATAGCCGAGGTTTTAATCCTCGGGTGTGAAGATTCAACAGGGGCAAACAAAACTTTAACTTGCAACATTACAATTAGAAAAAAAACACAAAGTCAATCATGCAGCGATATATCAAACATGATAGAAGACTACGTTTCGGCTGGGAACAGTCCTGCATCTTCAAACAGCACTATGAAGAGCCTACCAAATATTACAAAATATGATGATGGGCAGATAATACATTTAAAGCTACAAATGGAACAGTTAGTTATGGAACTCGACGGAGCACACATTGAGATCGAAAATCTAAATACAGAGAACACCGAGCTCAAAAAAGAATTGGCAAAGTGTAGAAAGACGATAGAAATACTAAAAAAAGTGTCTGGTAACACTCCGAAAAAATCTAATAAACATTTTATAGAGAGGTCCATGCAGAATCCGAATATACCGGCAAAATTACAACAAAACGAAGTCGTTTTGGACAACAAATCAATGATGACACCAAATGATGATTTGCAGCGACTGGAACCTGGGTCTCAGAAATCCAACATTGGGCGCAATGAGCCTCCAATTCACTCACCAGAGGGCGACCGTGCAGCTCATCATGAAGTTGGCAACAATTTGAACAAGTCTATGTATTTGACTCAGGTGACAGATGTTGATGACATTAGTGACAATCTTAACTTTTCGAAAAACTTATCGAAAAATGTTTTTACCTATGAAAATTGTAAAATATGTCTCATTAGCGACAATAACACAAATAAAATTCTGCAAAGAGCACAAAATACTTTCACAGGTGCAAAAATCTGTCATTACTGTTTGCCAAACGCAAATATATGGAACTCCTTGAAAGAGTTGACAAAAAGGTGGAAAATTATACTTTAAATGATTATTGCGTTATATTTTTAGGTGAAAGGGATTTTCACGCATCCGACAGGTACGTAGACTTAGTCACTCAAATAAAGTGTAAACTAGAGTTGATTACACATACAAATGTTATTGTGTGTAACCCTAATTTTAAATTGAAGTATAATGTTACTCTATTCAATAGGAGAATAGAAATCTTTAATCAGCATTTATATCAAAGTAATCAGATTATTGAGTAAATATAAACATAGAAATATACTTTTGAAATGGTTTCCAAACACACAGGGAAAATAAACAACAAAGCAAGTGCCTGTATATTTTATGATTTAAGAAATTATATAAACAAATTGAGGTCATCCTTTGTCCATAATATTGTAAACTATACACACAGTAGCAGAAATGCTGTCAAAAATAATTGTAAGCGAGGGACTATTCCTTTTTACCTTTAAAAGCTCCCAACTATGAAAAGCACTGCGATACAAACAGAGACTGAGTTTTTTCGAACCTAACAATGTATTTACTATATTACACCACAATGTACAAGGCATAAGATCAAAAATAAGTGAACTTGAAATTTTATTACACTCTAGAAACATTGATGTTTTTTGTGCAAGTGAAACCTTTTTTCAAGACAGAAATGCTGAGATTCTGCAATTACCAGGGTATAAGGCAGCTGTTTATTTTTCAAGGAAAAACCAAAAAAGAGGAGGGGTGTGCATATATGTAAAAAACTCTGTATGCTATAATAAACTAGACTGGGTTGCAGAATATTCAATAGAATCTCACTTCGAGTGCTGTGGTATTGTTATACCAGCCACTAAGTGGTTCATCTTGTATTTATATAGATCTCCAAATAGTAATTTCCAACTGTTCATTGATAAACTTGATAAACTATTGCATAAATTAACTATTCGGTCAAGATGTATGAGTGCAAAGATTTCTATTCTTGGCGATTATAACATAGACACTCTTATTGCAAGTACAAGAAGTAAACTATTTATTAACATATTAAAAAAATATAACTTAAAATTAACTCTAAACAAACCCACAAGAATAACTTCACATTCTGCAACCTGCATTGACAATATAATTACAAACCACACAAAATGTATAACAGAGATCTTGGATTTAGGCATTTCTGATCACACTGGACCAATTATCAAAATACCATGCAATTTAAGCTTTAAAGAAAAATATTGGTTTATAAATAAGAGAAACATAAAAGAAAATAAAGAAATATTTTTAAAATACATATCTCAACTTAAATTTACTGAAGTTTATCAAGCATCTCACGTTGATACAGCTTACAATACGTTTATTGAACTATTTATACTGATTTTCAACTTATGTTTCCCTATAAACAAAATAAAAATAACCTATAAAAAAGCAAAACCATGGAAAACCAAAGGCATTGTGACAGCAAGCAAAAATAAAAGAATTATGTACCTAGGTTCTATGAGAAGTAATTGCAAAAACAGTAAAATTAATTATAATAAATACTGTAACATTTTTAAGCGTGTTATAAAAGAGTCTAAAAAGATATCCAACATAAAGTATGTATTAAATAGCGATAATAAAACTAAGGCTACATGGTCTTTGATAAAACATCAAACCCAAAATATTAACACACTAAAACCTACCATAGATTACATCATTCATAACAACACAGAATTGAAATCACCCACAGATATAGTTAGTGCTTTTAACAATATGTACATCACACAAAATCACGATTCTACACTCAAAAGTAGCCATGTGATTGATACTGCTCAAAATTCTAAATAAACTTTTCTTTTTCCTGTTGATAAATGCGAAATCATAAACATTACTAGGAACCTAAAAAACAAGACTAGCTGTGGTATTGATGATATTCCAGTAAATATTGTCAAGGATAGCATAAATTATACAGCCGATGCCCTTGTACACATCATAAAGATGTTGGAAAGTGGCGTATTTCATGAGAGCCTTAAAGTAGCTATAGTTAAACCCATACATAAAAAGGGATCCAAGCATGAGATAAACAACTATAGACCGATTGCACTATTACCGAGTTTTTCAAAAATTTTTGAAATGTTTATTCATGCCAGACTAGTAAAATTTTGCGACCATCACAGCACTCTTAGCGCTAACCAATTTGGCTTCCAAAAAAATAAAAGCACATCGTTAGCAATTTATATGCTCAGTACTCTGACGCACGCGCCGGTGAAAGGTCGTTTCTGTTGTCGGGTCGAAAAGTCGTCGTGATAAACAATGACATCGACGGTTGTAAAATGTTCGAATTGTAATGTGGTTATCAATGAAGTGCTAGCTTTCATTTGTAATAAGATACAAGTGATGGACGAGCAAAGTATCGCAGGTATCTGTGTTAGTGCATTTTCGGAAAGTGACATTCTCGAAGCAAAAAACTTGCTGTTTGAATCCGTTACTTCTACAAAGCGCAAGAAGTTAAGAAGGAGAGAGGGAAGAACACTACGAAATATTGACGACATTGTATGGATACTGAAGAACTTAGATCCACTGGAAATTCCGATTTTCGTTGCCAGAGATTTACACAAACTAATGAAAGAGCTTAGTGCTGAAGTGGAATCACTTAAGAAGGCGTCTATTGTCAACAATTTTCCTCGTAATATCAATGTCAAAAGAGGCGCTTGCTTACTACCTAGTTTTGAGAATGAAAGCGGGCCAATGGGGTTTTCGCCAATATGTTCTGATAATAAAACAAAGCAACAACCTACTGAGTCAGCATACGCTCTAAAAAAGCAGACGTTAGTTTTTACTAGTGAGGGTAGTCCTAGAAAAAATATGAGTAATGTAACGGATGGACTTACGTCGTCGCCACAGAGATGCGAGGAGGCTAGCGTTTGTACACCACGAACAGTGGTGAGTCATGGGCTTGCTATTAAACCGGTTGACACCGTAAATGCGACACTTACGGCTCGAGCGGATGGTGAGCGGCAAAGTAAAACTTTTGCAGCTGTTGTGCAGAGTGGAGAAACAAAAATCCAAGAACCGACTGAAGAATGGAAGCTCGTTCAAAGGAAGCGATTTAGAAATCGTTTTTTAGGCAAAACAGGCAAAGCTATTGTAGACGCAAATACCAACTTTAAGGCAGCGGACATTAAAACTGCGATATATATCTACAACGTGTCGACCGAGACGTCTGTAAGTGACATCAAGGCATATATTAAAAACAAGACTAACTTATATGTCCATTTAGAAAAAATGAATATGAAGACTGCGAAGGATTACAATGCATATATTGTTTATGTTCCAAGACATAAAATAGATATGTTTTTGAATGATGATTTTTGGCCTAATGGGATACTATACCGTCGATATGTGGACTTCAGTCGCATCGCGGCGGAGCGTAACCATCGGAATTTGGCTACTCAAAAACCTATGACTAGTGGATGTTAATAAAAACACGTCTAAGTTTGTAAGCTTCAATTGTAAAAGTGTCACTCGTTCTGTTGATTGTGTGAGGAACTTGTGTCGATTAGCTGACATTGTTGCGCTTCAAGAGACCTGGCTGTTTCCGCACGATTTACCGTTCCTGGGAACCATCGATGACTCATTTTCATACACCGGTAATTCAGCTGTGGATATGTCTGCAGGAATCCTTAGAGGGAGACCATATGGCGGGGTAGCCCTGCTGTGGAGAAAGTCTGCTTTTCCGTCGGTATCAGTTATTGTGTGCAGAAGTGTGCGACTTGCCACGATCAAGATAGCGCTTAGTGACAGGTCAGTTTTAGTTATAACAGTGTACATGCCAACTGATTCTTTTGAAAATTTGACCGAGTTTACCGAGTGTTTGAGTGAATTATATGCCATAATCGAGAGTAATGAAGTGGAAACTGTATTTATACTGGGGGACTTCAACGCGCACCCAGGTGAGCTGTTTTTACGTGAATTATTATCGTTTTGTAACGAACAGATGTGGTCGTGTGTGGACATGGAAATTCTACCTCCCGACGCGTTTACGTTCATTAGTGAGGCGCATGGGTGCCACCGCTGGCTCGACCACTGCTTGGTAACGGGTTCAGCACGACGTACGGTTGTTAACGTGTCTGTCCTGCACGATACCTATTGGTCTGATCATTTCCCCTTACTGGTGGAGTGTAATTTAAATGTAATTTTACCTAAGAGTCAGATTACTATGTCAACACTTAATGAAATAAATTGGGGTATTAGAAACAATGAACAAGTCGAATTGTATTTAAATTATTGTAACTCACAACTAAAACAGTTAGATTTCCCACCAGAGTTTATTGATTGTGCGGATCGATTGTGCGATAATGAGTCCCACAAATTAATATTGAATGAATTTTACGAAACGATTGTAAGTGTTTTGACTGAAGCCGCTAAGCGCAGCTGTAAGAAGTATGTACCTAAGCGTAAGAAGCATAGACATGTACCGGGCTGGAATAAGTTTGTCAGTGATGCTCACAGGAGGGCGCGACTTTGTTTTCAGACATGGTTACATAATGGTAAACCTAGTTTCGGACCTGTGTATAGAGACATGTGTGAATCCAGGAAAATATTTAAATCTAAATTGAAATATTGCCAAAATAATGAACTACAAATTAAAATGAATATTATTGCTGAGCACCATGCTAATAATGACTTTAGAAATTTCTGGAAAAACACAAGGGACATGAATGGTGTGTCGATCCGCCCTGTGAGTGTCGGGGGTGCGCATAAGCCCCTAGACATAGCCTGTGTCTTTCAGCGCCACTTCAAGGTCGAATCCCCGCTCGGGCCCGCGTCACGGGTGCTCGCAGCTGTGGATCGCCCCGGGGACATTGCCGTTAGTTTCACCGCCAAAGATGTGGCCTCTGTTATAAAGCGCATGGTGAGAGGTAAGTCTCCGGGTCACGATGGGCTCAGTATAGAGCATCTGAAGTACGCGGGTGTACATCTACCGAGAGTTCTCGCTTTGTTTTATAATTTGTGTGTAAGTCACAGTTACTTGCCTGATAACTTAATGTACTCCGTAGTAGTTCCTATTGTAAAAAATAAAACTGGTGATTGTTCTGATATTTCAAACTATAGACCCGTCTCGCTGGCAACAGTCATAAGTAAGGTACTGGATAGTTTGCTTGACCAACAGTTGGAAAAGCACCTACTTCTGAACGACGCTCAATTTGGTTTCAGGCCTGGCCTTTCAACTGAGAGTGCTGTCCTCTGTCTCAAGCAGACTGTTCAGTACTACACAGACAGGAATACACCTGTATACACTCGCTTCTTAGATCTGTCAAAAGCATTCGATACCGTAAATTATGACAAGTTATGGCGTAAGTTGAGATGCGAGACGGAGGTATCACATGACATTATAGCACTGTTTGAGTATTGGTATAGTCACCAGCAAAATACGACCTTGCGACCCTGCCCATCTGACACTATTTTGCTGGTGACCAGCAAAATAGTGTCAGATGGGCAGGGTCGCATTCGGACATATACGGGTTGGTTTTCAACCTGTATATGAACCAATTGATCGAGGAGCTCAGCAGCACTAAAGTCGGTTGTTCCGTTGATGGCGTTTGTATAAACAACATAAGTTACGCGGATGACATGATGCTGCTGAGCCCGTTTCTTTCTGCGATGCGCAGGCTTTTGAACATTTGCGAGACCTACGCGGAGACCCATGGGCATAGATATAACCCAAAGAAGAGTGAATACATGATCTTTAAGGCTTGTACTAAAAGCTACTTAACTGGACCACCTGTCACTCTTGGCGGGTCAATTTTGAATAGAGTGGATAGGTTTAAGTATCTGGGTCACTGGATCTCTGATGATCTGTCTGACAATGCGGACATCGAGAGGGAGCGAAGGGCGTTGTCCATCCGGTGTAACATGTTGGCTCGCAGGTTTGCACGTTGTTCTTCAGAGGTAAAAATAACCTTGTTCAAGGCATACTGCCAGACTTTTTACACGTGCAGCCTGTGGACCAACTTCACTTTGCGGGCGTACAACGCGCTTCGCGTCCAGTACAACAACGCGTTCAGAATTCTGATGGGGCGGCCCCGGTTTTGTAGCGCATCAGCGATGTTCGCTGATGCTACTACCGATGACTTCCACGGAATAATCCGTAAAAGGAGTGCGTCACTTCTGCGTCGCTGTAGAGGTAGTTCGAACGGAATCCTGAGCGTGTTGTCCGAGCGATGGGACTCTCCTTTCTTGCGGAGATGGCTGCAGCTGCATGCCAGTGCCTGCACTTATTATCATCTTTGAACTTGTGACATTTTATGAATCGATTAAAATTTTGACATTTTTCAGTAATTTATTATACCCTTATTTTATAATTTTTTGACATTTTTTAAAATTTGTATTTGATTTATAATTCTTTTTAACATTTTGTATTTGATTTATAATTCTAAATTCAATTTATGTAATTATTTTGTAATATGTAATGGGATATGACATACTGTAAGGATGACAATTGTAAAGTTATGCTATTTGTTTAAATTTATATGTATTAAAGACCTGAAATAAATGAATTATTATAATTATAATATAAAATTTTCAAAACATTTTCAAAGCATATGGGATGGGATAAATAGAAAGAAAAGGTGTACCGCTTTATTCCTAGATATGTCTAAAGCATTCGACTGCGTAGACTTCGAAATTCTCTTACACCAGTTAGAAAACACCGGCATCAGGGGAGTTGCAAATAATTTAATAGGATCATATTTAAGAAATAGAAAGCAAGCTACAGTTATTGAGCACTATGAGAAAAAATCCAAGTCGCTACTTTCTACGCCATCAAGCTTTGAAAATGTTCTATTAGGGGTACCGCAGGGCAGCATTTTGGGACCATTGTTATTTTTGGTCTATGTAAACAATCTCCCTAACACAATAAAACATTTGTGCGTAATGTATGCGGATGACGCAACTATTTTTATATGTAATGACAATTTGAGTGAACAAGAATACAATATTGAAATAAGCAATACGTTAGAGACAGTAACCAGCTGGCTAGCATCCATCAATTTGAAAGTTAACCTTACAAAAACTAAGCTAATGCAATTTAGGAATTATAAATATAAACCGCCACTTTTAAATATACTTCATTCAAATATTTCGATTGAAGAAGTAGAACAAATAAATTTCCTTGGGGTCACTATAGACCACCACTTAAATTGGAAAGGTCATATAGAGAAAGTCAATAAAAAATTATCATCTTACTGTTACACTTTGTCCATACTTGTTGAAACGGCTTCCCCAAATATTGCTAAAACAGCTTACTTCGGTTACGTTTTATCCACTGTTAACTTATGGAATTATATACTGGGGCAATTCATGTGAAATCCAATCAACATTTGTCTTACAAAAGAGATGTTTACGCATTATCTACAACATGTACAATATAGAATCACTTAGAACTGTTTTTTGTGAAAAAGGTTTTCTTACACTAACAAGTATTTACATTTTGCAGCTCTCTCTATTTGTAAAAAATAACGTCACGTTTTTTGAACTTAAGTGTAATTCCAAGTCTAATTTAATATACGCGGTAAATATAAAAATAACTTAACTTTACCAAATATAAAAAAAACAATATTTATTATAAAAGCGCATATATAACAGCAATTAGAGTTTTTAACCATCTACCTGTAGAAATAAAAAAATTGAAGGCAAATTGTTTAAAACTGTCTTAAAAAATGGTTAATTAAATCCGCTTTTTACGATATGCAAGAGTATTTTGCTTCCAAATGATAAAATTTTGTTAAATTAAGATAATATTGTTATGTCCATAATTATAAAATTTACTTTTATCTGTGCTATTGCAATGCCCGACAGGGTAGACTGTTGAAACAATATCTAATTTTAAGAACTCATTTTATGTACCTACACAGTTTAAGCAATAAATGTCTTTGTCTTTGTCTTTGCCCTTCAACATTAGAGGCTACGTCACCTATGCCCCGTATACAATTTGGAAAAGAGTCCATATTTAATTTAACCTGCCCTACCAAATAAGTGGAAACAATGCAACCTTGTGAACCTGTGTCCAATATAGCACGGACAACAACAGAGGTCCCCGTGGGTCCCCACACCCTAACAGCAACCGTTGGTAGGATAACGGTCTCAATGGGGGTGGTTGGCGTTACAGGGCAGGAGTCAATGACCTATTGTTGCCTGGGCGGCGACCGTTGGCCAGGACCAGGCAAATCAAAATGAGGGTGCGGCTTGAAGTCCTCAAAAGCGCGATGACTCGATCCGCACGCCATCTGTGGGGGGTCATAATGACGCACTCGCCCAAAACGAGGTGGGCGCGAGTCAAGGCGGGGACGCTCCACCAAAGGAGGGGAATATCTGGGGCAGCAGTCATGGTGCTGGTGACGTTGAGCGGTCGTACATTCAGGTGCGCGAGAGAGAGGAGGCGTGCGCACACTACGGTTCTCCAAGCGGAGTTAGTGGCGATCAATTGAGCGAGGCGATTCTCGGCTACGCACCGGTGAGCCTCGGCTGTCACCTTCAAAACACCCGCACGTGCGCGGCGTCGGCTGGATGGACAAGCGGCCAACCTCTCTGGCATTCATGCAGAGAATGTCCAAATGCTGTCCTCCACAGTGAGGACAGGGGCGAGAGTTTGGGCAGTCTCGCTGGTAGTGGGACCCCAAGCAAGAGAAGCAAAGGCGGCGGGCATTCGCGATGCGCCTACGAGAGGCGACATGTAGGTCCAAGAATGCCCTACAACTGGCCGTTCTGTGCCCCGTGACCTTGCAGTAAGAGCACTCCACTGGGCTCTGCGTGACTGCAAAGCGAGGAGGGCGCCGGTCAACATTGGCTCGGGTGTGAACGCGAGCCTGCTCCTTGACCTTGGGCGGCTGCGACTTAGCCGGCGTGTCACCACCGGAGTTGTCCAAGAGCCGGCACTCATCCTCGAGAAATTTATCCAAGTCTGAAAAGGGGGGCAGATGGGTCACGCTATACCCACCAAAGCGCTGTTCAAAACGCGACCTCAGGCCGCCAGGCAGCTTCTTTAACACAATGTGCACCAATAGATAGGACCATTGGTCCACGGGCAGGTCAAGGCACTTAAGTGCGTTGATTGCCACCAAAAGCGGGTTCAATAGTTGGGTGCGCAACCCAAAGACCCGGGTGAGCGTGGGCAAACTCAAAATCTGCTCTTTGTGGTACGCCTCGTCAGACACGGGCAGATGCTGGATGAGGCCTTTGGCCTCTCCATCCAGGACCGACATTAAATATGCTAATTTCTGTGCCGGCCGAAGGTCAGCCCTGTCATTGACCAGGCTGTCAAACAAATTAACGAAGCCCAGTTAGCTTCCTAGGCAGCCATCGAAATGCGGGAGGTCTAAGGTAGGAAGCCTACTCACCAGACCCGGTGCTTTCCTAGGAAGCTCCTGCTTCAAGCCGGGTTGCCCGTCCCTCTCGGCAACCAACTGTCTCGCACTATTGGAGACAGCATCATACAGGTCTAAGACCTGGGCATAATCTTCGCTAACTCTATTTCGCTGGTCAGCGGTGAATTCATTAACTGACACTTCGAGACAGCAAGCGCTGAAAGTGCGAAATTGCTGTTCCACACTTGCCAGGCGATCATCGATCCGCTCGTACCTTTGTAGTAAGGCCTACTGGCGATCAGGCCGGTTCACCAAGGCACTGGCCGAGGCAAACCAGCGCAAATCTGATGCAATAGCACCAGCAGCCGCACGCAAGTCCTTGATAGCTGACATAATTAAGTTACAAAAGCGCGTTAAATAATATCATCAATTAAAACTTAATATTTGTTAATTCTTTGAAACCAACAAACTATTAGTCTGTTTACTGCTGGTACAAGCAAGTGGCAGGTATTTACTGCCCAACAAAATTAATAGTTTCAATATATTGACTCAAAGACAAAGGTTATTAAAGTTATACAACAATTAAAGTTGAAACTTAAATTAGGTAATTAATTAATTACTGCAACAAACAGACTAAATGTGTTATATATTACAACTGTAGGCACCAGTTTGTGTTACCTAACAATTTTATCAATATATTATAACAACAAAGGTTTGTCAAATTTGGTTATTATAATGTTTCAAACTCAATATATGCAATTAACAATTAACTTCATTAATTGATACATGTAACTGTTATGTATCCAATCAAAGTGACTTATTAATAGGTTATTTACTAACAACAACAAATCTATACTAGATTTCAACAATTTAAATCAAACAATTACTGATTGAGGTTATGTATGACATGTGTTTCAAGTTATGCAGGTCAACCAATACAAATAAATATGATGTATTTTAAACAAAACTAACCTGGGAACACCACAACACTGTTGACAATGAATATATAGCTCAGATAGAAGCCTATATAATACTAATCTGAGTATAGGTACAATCAACAGCGGCTAAGATACAACAGCGCTCTGCACCAAAAAATATTTCTAGAGTTACCGTAGGCAGGTAGGAAATTGTTCAGGGTGCGCAGTGGAAGTTTGTTATACATCCACCTGATCACTGTAAGGCAAAGACCTAAGCACAATGCACTGCGTTGCACAGTGATGAATTGAAATCCAAATTACAATATTGATTGCTTACCAAATATCTTCACTGATGTCAGGCTTCAGCTAAATTAGACACATCATACAAATATATTGGCTAAAATAGATGAATGAAGTATCTTATACTTAGCTACTGCAGGGTCCAGTTCGGTGAAGTCCTACTCCTCAGGCACCAAACACGGATTCACTCAAGTTACAATGTTCAATGTTACAAGTTCAATAGTTTACTTATAAGTTTATTTTTTATCACAAAACGCGAAGCTACTGGGACGAGCTTTCCAAAAGGCGATCAATGCCAACACGCAAAATTACAATTTTTCAATACTGCGTGGGCAAGAAAATGTTATAACAGGAAACCGACCATGAACCAAAGTGAATGAATGACAGTACAGTGTGACTATAGTCAGAAATTTTCAATAGACTAAACAAAATGTTACTTAACCGATATAATCGATTTGACTTATCATAAACACTAATTCTATTTCAAACAAGTTGACCTCAGATAATTCTCTGACTGCGCGCTCTACGCTCTCTATCTTGAAAACAGTTCAAGGTTTAAAAAATGTTAAAGAGAAAAGTTGTAGAGAATTTAATTCTCTACAATATTGATACTATATACAAATAGCGTAAAACCCAAAGATAACGAGATCGAGCAAAAATCGTTTTTTGTGACCGTTGACCCCTGAACTTAAAACTTGCGGACATCCAATTACATGTGACTTTTGAGAACAGTTTCAGGATGCCAAAATACAGGTTTTTACGTGGTAGTATACTGGGTATTTCGATTTTCCGAGGTCAAACCCTAAATTGACTGGACTATCAATATAATATACACCTAACCTCTTCCGTTACTGACTACTACTGGTCGCAAGAAGCTACATTATTTAAGATGTATGTTTCTTGTTGAGTGTAGGGCAGCACTAACAGATGATGCTAGTCACTCTCCCCAAAAATATTCCCACGTAGGCGGGCCGCTACCGAAGTCTAAAGCACAATATGATACCCTACGAATACGCGGCTTAAATGATTTTGCTAGCTGTATAAACATCATATATATTAATCCATAATAAACTATAAGCCCCAAACGACGGCGTCATGAGTCACGGACAATTAGCTTTGGGCCTTTTAATTACGAATAATATTATGAAGGCGCCTAAGCTTACACGGCCCGTTGAAATAATTAGGCACAGGCGATGATTCATTGCGAACAAAAGAGGTAATGACGTGAAAACCGCGCTGTGTTCTTACAGAATTCGTATCAGACGAATAAAACTCATTATTTAATATTTGCATTACCGTTTGATTCTTAACCAAATTAAGCTTCAGATTAGTAGTATCCTTGTCAACTGTTGCCTACGTTTCAATCTAAACTAAATGCCTGTTTTTATGATTTTTACTTCTAGGTATATTTTATTTCTGGGTAAACTAATAATAATTGATATATTTATTATTATTGCTAATAATTATATGTCATACACAAGGTAATTTTACCGTTTCTGTCTGATTTTGTCGGAATTGCGGGAAATCCCTTCTTAGTGCCCCCTAACGGTTCCCAAGGAACATACATTCCAAATATCAGCTTCTTGCGCCCCACAGTTTTGGCTGCGACTTGTCTATCAGTCAGTCAGTAACGCAATAACTGTATATACACAAGTTAATATACAAGTTAATTTATTTATTACCTGTTTCTTTTTCAGGTTTGACCTAGACAAAACTTATCTCCACCTTGTCGTGGTGGAGGGCTCAGTAGCCGTGGTTGGTTCACCCACGGTGAAGCTAAGCGAGATCCCGGGAGTGGACGCTCCGCGTGAGCTTGACGGAGGCCTGCGCAAGATGCGTCCAAAGGGGCGGGTGCGAGGGACAGTTCTTCTATCTCTCGCAGTCAGGCGCGGTAGCGGGAGGAGAGGCGTGTCGGTGTTGCGTTACCGCGCGCCCTTCTACCGCGACCAAATGGTACCATTTGTTGCGTTACGGTGGGGCCGCAGAGGAAGAGAAGATGCGGTCAGGTTGCCGTCCTGCCTATCCTCTGCGGCCGCTGGATGTTTTGGCGGCGGAGCCCAACACCTTCATCTGCCGCTAATGAGCTTTTGTTCGGGGCCCGCCTGATCATCTGGCGGGCCAATACCCGTCGGGGGGTAGCGAGGAATGCTTCGGTGACACCCAACTCTCCGACACACGCGTACATGAGGAACATGGGTTGGTTTTTAGTCAGTAAGAGTCTGACAGTCCCCTTCGCCCTTCCCCCCAGGGCGGAGGGACTCCATGAGGATTTTCGGAAACAAAAAAATAGAGCTCGGAGTAACCCGTCTAAGAATACATTCTGATACATTAATACAAACACATGTCCTCTGCATCTTCTATCACTTAGGTATACTGTGGGGAGGATTCCGAGAAGCGTTTGGACTGCTCCAAGCCGCCTCTTTTCACCATTGTCCCACACCATGGTTGACAATTCACAACTGTGCGGTTTTCTAGAAATGTTCTGCCTCGCACAAGAAAATTGTGGAATGAGAGACCTGCGTTACTTTCCGACCAATACAATCTTTAAACTTTCAAGAAAAGAGCGTACTCTTTTTTAAAAAGCCGTCTAGAGGTGGCAGTAATCGCTTACCATCAGGCGATCCGCCTGCTAAAATGCTGTCGCCCATACATCATAAAAAAATGGCACTGTGGCTAAATATTTGTTCTGCTGGATTCTTTACTGATATTTGCTATTATGTGTGTTTGCATCTCCCATTATAACATAACATCATGCAACGAAGTTCATTAGTGTATGCATTTACCCATGAATGTCATAACAACACGCAATCATCACATCACATATGAATATGCATAGACTACTAAGTAAATTAAATTTATAATAATAATAATATTTATTTATTTCAGGTATTAAAACCCATACAGATATATACCTTACAGACTAACATACATACTATTACAATACAATTTACAAAACAAACAGGTGTGTTACGTGTGTGTGTGGCTTCGTGTTACGCTGAATGGTATTGCGTAGCCTCCCATGAAAACGCCGATACACGACACCCTTCGACCAAAAGTCTTCCTTGAGGAAAGTCTCGAGATGTTGAGTCGGCACCCGCACCACATACTACTTGAAGTTGGTGTTATGCCTTGACTCCAATCTCTCGACTCTCAAACTCCACTTGGTCTTCAGGCGTAGGTATTCTACGACCTCCTCGTCCTTTGTGGAGTGATGCAGCCGCGACACGTACAACTGCGTGGTTGGTACGGCGGGACGCAGCAGCATGTTCGGTCCTAATAACCCGGTACCACAAAGGTTACGACAAGTTGGTTTCTTCTTCTTTTTCTCCACCTTTACAAAACCATCCTCGTCGCATGTCTTCTGTAAATTCTAATGAGCCTGTGTCACAAAACAAAACACACCATTTACAAAACAAAAGAACCTATAGCAATGTCGTTTTAAACAAAGAGTACGAAACACCAAAACCACACACTATTAATGCTCCTGATCAGCTAAACGATATGAAACAACTAATGGAAATGTTCCAGCAAATAATGAATCAAATTGGCACAATAACAAATCTAATTTCTAATCTAATATCATTATTGACAAAAAATTCAACGAGCTCAAATTAGTCTTATGGAAAGCCAATGGCTTGTTACAACACTTCTATGAAGTAAAAATTTTCCTTGAAACAAACGATATTGATGTCTTATTAGTAACAGAAACACATTTTACAAATAAATCTTACTTCAATATGCCGAAATACAAATTATACCAAACGATGCACCCAGATGGAACAGCACACGGCGGCTCAGCTATCCTAATCAAAGAGAAAATAAGGCATTACATTACCGCTTCCTACTGTACTGAGAAAATACAATCCATTAATATAATAATTGAAGGGTCTATAGGCAAGATAACATTGTCTTCGATATATTCTCCTCTTAAACATAATATAAATACCGATGAGTAGTCTAATTTTTCAAAACTCTGGGACATCGGTTTATAGCTGGCGGTGATTACAACGCAAAGCATACAGAATGGGGGTCACGACTAACCTCCCCCAAAGGACGTCAACTACTAAAAGCTGTCAGGGCTCTTAAACTAACTGTCACTTCAACGGCGGAACCAACGTACTGGCCCACTGACACCAGTGAAAAACCGGACCTCATAGATTTTTTTATAAGCAAAGGAGTACCGCAATCATCTATAAAGTGTACTTCTTGCTTTGAAATGACCTCAGACCACTCACCAGTATTTGCTCATGTAAGCTACAATGCGGCAAATATCACCAAGACATGTAAGCTACACACAAAAAAAACAAACTGGTCATTGTTCCGCAACCTTGTTGAGCAATCGCTCGATTGCCATATACCACTCAGTACAGATGAGAACATTATTCAGGCGGTAGAGCACTTTAATAAAGTCATACAGGAAGCCGCATGGACGGCAACCCCGGTCCAACGTGAAAACTTTAAATCTAAAAGTTTATACCCAAAAGACATCTTGGAACTGGTAAATTCAAAGCGTAAAGCAAGAAAACTATGGCATGAGACACGATATCCACAACACAAAACCATATTTAATAGTCTAGCAAGCAAATTAAAAAGAGCCCTAAAAGAGAATACTAATACAGAAATGGAAAATTACCTTAGAAATATTGATGCCACCCAAGCCACTGAATACTCAACCTGGAAAGCTACAAAGAAACTTAAAAAAGCAATAGCACATCGGTCTCCCATAATGAAACCAGACGGTACTTGGGCAAAGAGTGATGAACAAAAGGCCACTACTTTCGCTCAGCATCTATCTGAAGTGTTCACGCCAAACACTGATCACGGATCCAGTAAAATCAGTTTAATCAAATCTGAACTTGATAAACCATACCAGCTGGACCGACCGATCAAAAAGTTTAGCAAACAGGCAGTTCAAAATGCTATTAAAAAATCGATATCTATAAGGCGCCGGGGTATGATCTAATTACGGCTAAGACCCTGAGAGAATTGCCTGACACCGGCATTACCTTCCTCACCTATGTCTGCAACGCATGTCTCTGGAAAAGTTTTGTCCCGCCGCAATGGAAGGTCGCGGAAATAATCATTATTCCCAAACCTGGAAAAGATCCCGCTGATGTCAGATCTTACCGATCGATCAGTCTTCTCCCAGTTACATCTAAAGTGTTGGAAATACTCCTACTTAAGCGACTTGCACCAGAAATTGCAGCTAACAAACTTATACCAGATCATCAGTTTGGTTTTAGACAAGCCCATGGTACAATAGAGCAAGTGCATATGCTGGTAGAAAAAGTCAATTATACATTCGAACGCAAACTAATCTGCTCCGCCGCCTTTTTAGATATTTCACAGGCCTTCGATCGTGTCTGGCATGATGGACTTTTGTACAAGGTTCATTAATACTTACCCATAAATTACTATTTTTTTATTAAGTTATATCTTAGTGACAGGCACTTTTATGTAAAATAATGCGAAGTAACAACAAAGTTACATGAAATAAGTGCAGGTGTTCCACAAGGCAGTGTAATGGGCCCAATGCTGTATCTAATATATACCTCGGACGGCGGTACTTGCCACTGATACAACTGCTACTGGAGCATCGGCAAAATTACAAAGAAGCTGTTGAAGCTGTGCTATCGTTCACGATATTTCGAACTGGCTGAAAGACTGGCTTATAAAGGCGAATGAAAATGAATCAGTTCACGTGACCTTCTCTCTCAGAAAAGATACATGTCCAGAAGTTGAACTAAATCAAATAAAGATACCCCAAGCAGATGAAGTTCGATACTTGAGAGTCTACTTGGACAAACGACTAACCTGGAAAAAACACGTAACCACCAAAAGAAAAGCGCTCGACTTACAACTAAGAAAGCTAAATTGGCTCCTTCGAACAAAATCTCAAGTTACACTGGAAAATAAACTCCTTCTGTATAAGTGTATACTTAAACCAGTCTGGACATATGCATTACAACTATGGGGAACTGCATCCACATCCAATATTGAGATCCTGCAACGATTCCAGTCTAAAGTCCTTCGGATAATAGCTGGTGCACCATGATACATGACAAATAATCAACTGTATCGTGATCTTAATATCACAACTGTCAAAGCAGAAATAAAAAACACCTTAATATCCTATGCCAGAAGAATAGGAAATCATCCTAACAAATTGGCAAGAAGCCTAATGGAGAAACAACCAAACCAGACATTTGTGAGATTTAAGAGATGTGCTCCTCAGGATCTTCTCTAAACTAAATATAACTAGGTCATAGATGGACATATCATTGGATACTGTACCATGCACGCCATATAATCTAAACACATAAAATCCAGCTAAATGTCGACAAGACAGCTCGCAGGACAAAAATGAGATAAAAAACAAATGTCTTCTGTTTGGGGACACGTAGCTCCACGACCACGTTATGAGAGGGTCCTATATGACCCGACATAATTCGTTGAGTGTAGTGCATCAAATTTGTTATTCGTATTGAAGTCAACAAGATCGTATAGTTAGCAGCTGCCAGCTGGCTAGTAACACGCAACTTATTATACTTTTCCAGTTCATACTGGTATTTTATTGTACAACTATTGTTAAATGATGTAAAGAACAATGGCAGAATTTGGTCTGGGTTTGTTGTGGCTACCTTCAACTTCATATAACCAAAACAAATTGTTTCTTTTTTCTATGATTTTTAATATTTTCACTTCTCTCGTTAAAGCTGGAGTATTTTATGATGATAAAAAGCATTCCAATTGATTACGAATACTTTAATATTTGATTGTTGCCATAGACAATGGTGTGATAGGAATAGACGTGAGTGCTATATCCGTATCGATTATTAAATTAGTAATCGATACGATCGACCTTTATTGAGTTGGTTTGGTTTAAATGCAGTTATTTAATATTTAATCAACATTATATCAATAAGCTAATATTTTTGAAGCAAAACAACGTTTAAATCAAATAAAAACGTCACAGCATCGTTTTAATGTTGTATCGATTTCACATAAAATCGATTTAAAATGTGCAGCTCTGCTTTTGTCTTTAGCTGTGACAGTTAGATGCTACAAAATCAATACAAAATACTTCCGCGTTTTGATGTCAATCTGACAAATGTCATTTGATAATTCAAACGTATAGGTCGTTTACGAAAGATGACCACTGCGCAGAAATCATTTTTTAGGTCCCCGTGGAGGTGCGGGGTGAGGCGCGGGTGGAATGACAATGATGTGGCTCCATTCTTGACGCATTCCCTAAATGCGTCAAGAATGGAGCCACGCCATTGGTGCACGAATAAACATATGCGCGACGGCCGCCATTTGTGGTCAACTTTCGAGAACCGACCTATACCTACCTACATTGTTTAACTTTCATACTATAACTTTCCTTTTACCTACAATGTTCATTCTTAACTAAAAATTCAAACACCGATATCTTCTTTTTCCACCTTACCTGAGTGAAAATAGAATCATTTTTAGACTCTGTTACTTACTGAAACCAAGGAACTTATACCTTGGTTGAAACTAATATTGCTTTTGACAAAACTGTCATAATTGTCAAAAGTTTGACAAATTGACAGATTAGCAAACATGGCGATAGGTTCCAGGGGTTCGGGGCGGGAGGTAACTGTCAAATAAGATATGTGAGTCCCATAGACTAAGATTGAAATATTTTGCATGAAGATTACCTGCCGTGCTTTGTATTAAAATCTACATATTTGAACGAATATAATGACGCAAATGAATCACGCCATGTAATAAACGCTACTAAGTTCTTTTCAGCGAAATTTTACCCTGTAGTAAAATAAAAGGTAGGAATATCAAAATTGCTTACCAATATTTTTATCATTCAAAAGATTCTCTAATTTAAAGGAAGCTTTCTCTACTTCGTATTTAATATCGTGCTTGTAGATTTTCCAATGAATTTTTCCGTCTGGGCCTTTTACGTGTTCGTACCAATAGCGAATATGAAGAAGCGTATTCTCTGGAACATAGAATAAAACGTAATAAAATATTAAACAAAGACTACTTTTTATAGTCAGAGACGTACGTGATAGATATTTGAAAAGGTGTGGCAGGTAACGATAATAATGATATTGAGCATTTTGCAAACGTGTAAAAATAATATTACTTGAAAATTCATGGATAGTGTCGCAAGACTTTCGTACAGATTGAGCAGCTGGTCGGATATAGTCCCGCTATCCCATTTTTACATCTTCGCCAGCGTTTATTACTTTTTAACCAACCTATTTTATATTGCAACTAGACGTCGCCAGCGGCTTCGCCCGCGTCAATTATACATATAAACCTTCCTCTTGAATCATTATATCTATTAAAAAAACCGCATTAAAATCCGTTGCGTAGTTTTTAAGATTTAAGCATACATAGGGACAGACACTCAGAAGACAGACTTTGTTTTATACTATGTAGTGATAGATTTCGCCCGCGTAAATTATACACCTATGTCAGGAATCACAATATTACTGAAAACCGTACAGACGTCCGTTTGGTAGTTTCTGAGTTGCTATAGTTAGTTTAGTTTTCAAATAGACAAGATTCAGCGGAGACTGCATTTTTTATCATATGTATAGATAGATTTTATAATGATGTACAAAGGACAATGGATGATCTCCATACATCAAAAAGTCTGAAATTAAATTGAAGCGTACAGTAATAAAAAATATATCAAAAAATTAGTTCTTGACGCATTCCCTAAATGCGTCAAGAATGGAGCCACGCCATTGGTGCACGAATAAACATATGCGCGACGGCCGCCATTTGTGGTCAACTTTCGTGAACCGACCTATACCTACCTACATTGTTTAACTTTCATACTATAACTTTCCTTTTACCTACATTGTTCATTCTTAACTAAAAATTCAAACACCGATATCTTCTTTTTCTACCTTACCTGAGTGAAAATAGAATAATTTTTAGACTCTGTTACTTACGCCAAATTTTTTGATATATTTTTTATTACTTTACGCTTCAATTTAATTTCAGACATTTTGATGTATGGAGATCTGCCATATAAACATGTGACACCAACTAGGTGGCAATAATATCTGACATACAATTTATAAACAATAAAATATTTGATATTATGTATAGCGCCGGTAAAATGGCAAAATGTTTTATTGTTATGTATTTTGCCGGGCAAAGAATATGAACAAAAACACGTTATAAATATTTTTTATTACTATTTGCCTAATTATTTTCCGTTAGGAAATTCTCAGTAGCAGCACGGAGTCTGGTAATGTGCCCGGTACGGCAATAGGCTCACCCCCTATTACGTGGGACCTAAAAATTTATGGCGAAATGTGGGTGTAATATTACTCCTCTCCCTATCCCTTCGGGGATACAGGCGTGAGCCTATAAAAAAAAATGCCTAATTACCTTAATAAAATAATGATTTTATGACAAGAACCGCAAATTTATAAATTTCCCAAGAAATGTATAACATTTCGTAAGATTCTAAACGAGAGATAAATTATTTATTGTTGGGTGCATAGGGTTCCCATCAATAACTTAGGGTCCCAAGTCAACCTCACCTGCAAGTGGTGCACCTGCCGATCAACGGACGAGGCTCTGGCAAACAAAATATCCCGATGAGCGGCAATAGGCTCGCCACCTATTACGTGGGATCAAAACACTGGCGAAACGTGGGCGTTTAATATGCCTCTGCCTACCCCTTCGGGGAAACAGTCGTGAGTCTATGTATGTATGTATGTATGTAGATAAATTATATTATTTTACGCCCACCTTTTCGCAAATGGCTTAACTTACGAATTCATGGGTAAAATAATAAGTTAACAATTACCAAACGCCATGTGCGCTCTGATTGGTTGAATGAGTCACGTGCTTTTTCCTTCCTCTCCGCCGCCATTTTTCGCCACTTTAACGACTAAACTGGAACTTTAGCGATGTTTCTGAGCCTAAGTTAACGAAACCCTGCTTTGCAAGGCTCCTATTTTTTTTTTCTGTTTAGGGTCACAAGAAATCCTAACATAACCTATTAAATTGAAATGATGCCGACCTTAATTATTACCGACAGACCTATCAGAGAGCAGTATGTTATTTGCCGTATTTTAATGAAGCTTAAATTTATGTGAAACTTCTGTGATTGGTTGAACCGTTTAGAATCTTACGAATAGATATCCGGTAGTTTATAAAGGGAAATGCCCACTTCCCATAGTGACATTGGCCATAAGTTGCCCATGTTTAAAACCATATTTAAAAGATAGTATGTGATGGCAGTAAATGATTAATCAAGGAAGTTATTAAATAAAAGATGGCATAATTGATATAAAATACTTTTTATTTTTTACTTAATTTTACTAATACTTTCTACAGAGATGACGTTACACGTAATATTTCATTAATTACGATAAAAAAATACTTGTATTTAGGTACCTCTTGTTGTCGAACCCATCGTTGTACAATACGCACTTCTGCAATTTCCAAAATGTGTCGTCGAATTCTTGTAACATTTAAACCGCAATTTACGCAGCGTAAATGTACAGCAGATGAATCTTGAGAAGAACTCGGTCCAGAGTGAATGCCGGGGTCATCAGAAACTGCAGATATCGAGTCCAAGTTCGCGCTGGGGTTGTCGTGAAAAGCGGGTTCGGAATCCATGTTCAGGCGGTGGTCGTAAGGGTTAGAAGAATCTTCGCAGTTCAAGCTTGTTCGTAAATAAAACAGCAGAGTCGCAAAAGAAACGATCACGCAAACCGAGTTTATAAACAAGATAGGTAGGTAGTCGACTTGTGTCATGAGTCATGACAGTCAAATATGGCGTTGCAAATAAAAAAAAGCATAGACCTTTATCGAATCGTAATGATTTTTTTGCTTATTATTGGCTTAACTATATAAAATAATATGTTTTCTTTATAATTATTACTTAATTAACATTAAAAACACCACTTTCTTATTTATTTTTCACTTCTTACCTATATTTTTATTTAATTTTAAAATCTCTTGTTCCGTTAAAGTTATAACGTGGCAACACTGGAATTACAACATGACGATTATCTCCGTTAAGATACTTTTTTATTAAAAAGATTTTACTATCTTCTTTCGTTAAATGAATAACATGAAGAATTATTAGAAATTACTAAATATTTTTTCGTCATACGCATAATCTTGGGCGGCTGATAGCCAAATATAAACATTTGCCTTTACCACGAGACGTCGCAAATTGATAAATTTGTGAAAATATGGGCGTAAAGTAATACAATTTATCTCCCGTTTAGAATTTCCTAGTAAATTTATAAACTGGCTGATCTTGTTGTCTTCCGGTGACATCTAATTAAACATAATGAATTAAAATCGACTAAATCCACCATTTGCATCATTACGTCCTGTAGCCTCTCTTGCATTGTAGAAATATATTAGCACACACTTGCGAGCCTCGGAGTGACTCCCAAATGTCAAAGGTGGGACAACGTAAAAAATCATGGGTTCCAGCCAGAGTTGGATCCTATTGTTGAAACATTGAACTCCACAGATTCTCAATGAGATTCAAATCAGGGCTCTTTGAAGGAAAATTGATTAACTTTAAGGCCTCTCTTTGAATATTAACTTTTAAACCACTCACAAGTTATTCGAGGGCAATGAATGGAATATGTGTATCGAATAGTATCCATGTATGTCTTCATACATGGATACTGTTTGATAACTCATCGTCAATCCAATGAAATCCAAAAAAATAAGTAAGGTCTAGGAGCCTGATATATTACTAGAAAAACAAAAGAGGATCGGACAGTATTAAAAATAAATTGCGAATTATCATTTATCAAAAAGATTGTCTCAAATCACCACTATAAATATTCTTAAATTTTAATTTTGCTCTTACAGCAAATTTCATATAAATAAAACCATAAAATGTACAGCAGATGATAAAATACAAAACTAGCGTTTCAACAAAAAGTTACTGATTTGACTAGGCCGTCCGATACCCTATACTATCACTCGGCAGCCGTAGATAGAATAGATCTACCCACTACAATCTTAATATATAAAATCCTTGCGTTACTGACTGACTGACAGACAAGCTACAGCCGACACTATTGGGCGCACGAAGCTGAAATTTGGCATGTATGTTCCTTGGGGACCGTAGAGGTGCACTAAGAAGGGATTTCCCGAAATTCCCACGGGGTTGGCCAAAACGGGTAAATTTAAAAAAAATGCGGGCGTAGCTGCTGGCGTCCTCTAGTAATAAATAATTTAATTCGGTCGTGGTATTGGATATGTCTAGACATAAATACAGGGTGCCACAAGATCCATCACCAAGCCGAAGTCTACTCGTTATGGAAATCATGCCAAGTCATACAAAGCAAAAATAAACCTGAGAAACGATTTTTTTTAAGGAGACACATTTTTAATCCGCAATTAAGAGAGCGCGCGTGCAATTTTCGAAAACCCTACTTATCCATGGGTGCATAAGACATCTATAGAACAGGTTGCCGGGGTAAATGCATCAATTTTGTACCTAATTACAATAAAATGATAGTAACTTTCAACCTCAATATTTCCTGAACCAGTTATTTCCCAGGTATGGTGCCGAAGCAAAAAATGTTCGTAGTGATTGGTACAACATGGAATTTCAGTTTGCGTTAAGGGTCTTTTTACATACTGTATAGTATAAAACGACAGCCTATATTAAAACAATGTAAAATAACACTTTTTTTTAACTACCTATTTCGTATGAATTTTAAATTAAATTGAAGATAAAGTAATGTCAGATGTTATTGCCACCTAGTTGGTGTCACATATTTATGCTTTTAGGGCGGAATCAATACAAATTACAGAAATATAAAACGTTACATATATTTGCTCTCCACAAGGGATCATAAAATTTTGCCACCTGTCACATCAGATATTTATGCTTCGACATTATCATCACATAATTTTGATGCCACTTCATTATGCTGCCTGATAATATCAGATATTTTTGCTGCGTACGTGCAGACAGATATTATTGAACTCATTCTTTGGACAGATATTTTTGCTAATCTGCCCATAGTAATATATTTATGCTCGTGACTGTACAACAAGTGCTGTATTGCGACATGTGCTAGTAGACGAAAGGACGTCAGTTTTCACATGTTTCCAAAAAGTGAGACAGGACTCAAAAAGTGGTTGCAGTCCATTAATTGTGAATGATTGCGAAGCGTGAGTTTCCAGGAACTTCGTAAACAGTTTGTGTGCCAAAAGCATTTCGAGAAGAGGTTTCTGTCTGCAGCGTGCGATAGAGTTCGTCTTTTAATATTAAAATGCACAGATGTCTTCCGACTACAAAACAAATCTTTACCTGTGATGCAATGTAAAGCTTTAAATAAATTTAAAACTTAATTCAATAATAAAGCGAAGTGAAAAAGCAGTATTCTATTTAAAAAATGCCCTTTCGTAACTAAAAATAGTAAAATGGATATTTCCTACTAGGAAAAATTAGGCTGAATCGTTCTTAGTCATTGCCCGAAACGTTACCGTTGAAAACTAAAACAACTGTCATTTATGTTAAGTGAGCCAATTACAGTCCAGTTTTGATCTATGGGAGTGCTCCGTCTGAAGGTTAGTACAATGTAGTCTGTGATACAAAGTCAAAATCATAAAATACCCAGTAACAAAACAGACGTAATTTACTAACTTTATGCTGCATATAAAATAAAACATACTCAATTTGATGTTGCCCAAATTTTTATCAACAAATAAAATCAACACATCACCATTTTATTTTTTGTTTTTTATTCCAAATAAAATCACGTTAGTCAACATAGTCGTCAGGACGTAGTGCTAAATGGATCATAACAAAATGTTATAAAACACCGCACCAATCAAACAAAAGCACAGAGTATAAAAATTATGGAGTTCAGATAGACGACCTGCATACCTAAACAAAAACTGCCACAACTCCACAATTCGATGATTGATCGCAGCGTGAAGAGTATTTTGTGAGCCGATAACAGTAAAATAGAACAATTTACGACGGAAAAGTTACGCGTGCAGACAGACGAATTGCATGTTTTGCTGTTCGTGAATTTAGATGATTGGCATTACTTCAACTGAGTGGTAAGGTATGGGAATACACAAATACGATATATTGAGCTATCATTTTGGCGAAAGGGTGGCTTCTTCAAACCGAGGATGCTGCGAAATGAGTAATGGTAGATATGATTAATGCTCATAGCAATCACTTCTGCCCGGCGAGAAACACGTTCCTTGTCGACTTACGGATTCTATATGACGATTCTAATTTGTATATGCAAAGGTCATGGTAAAATTTGGTTAAAATCTTGCACCAGACATAGTACAGCAAGGGAAATCAGAAGAAAAAAAATATTTCTATTATTGGTTGAAAAGAACTCCGACTTTGCAATATTACTAGACTCACAACTTCAATTCCGTTGAATTGATTCAATAATACTTCACTAGAGACAGCAGCAAGATTACAATAGGAAATATGCATGATTTTTTATATTGTTGCTATCGTTTATTTATGTTAATATGATACCGTAAAAAAAATATTAGTTGTGGAAAGGTTAACGTATATATTAAATTAAATGTTGAAAATTGCAATGATATGACGCTAGTTTAAACACCCCCACTTTAGCACGCTTTGTGGTGACGTCAGCGTTCTGAACGTTTGAGTTATTAACTGTCAACTCTGTCAAAATGTCTGGTACTGTTTTGACACTTTTGACATATCGTCTGCGAACCGTGTCGTCACGTTGGTGTCTAGGCAATAGCGTTGCGTTTCAATATTTTAAATTTCACGTGTAAATTTTCCACCTTTTATTAATTATTAATATTCGCGATTTTAGAGTGTTTAAATATAAATAATGTTAGAGGTGTCTTTCTTTACCGATAAATAATATCATAAAATATATTTGCTTATATCTGAATCACTCGCATATTCCCTATTGAATCCCCAATATATATTTGTGTTACTCTTATAATCCACACGGACAATCGCCTTTACAATCTCTGATCAACTTTGAATCAAACAATATCATAACGTATTCTAACACGCATATTCATATTCATGCTCAAACAATTTTTGATTCGACTCTGAATATTTACAGGTGATCAAATCAACAAGCTTCTGAATGAAATGTGGCGGGAAGTCGTAGCTGAGGTGGGCCTATCGATATGTCACTCCCTCGGTTCTACCGTTGTGGAGAATTTATCTGTTCTGCTCGCACAGGTGCCATATGATGAGTTGATGCCGGAATAGGAAAGAAATGGTGGCAATGTTGTGAATATTTTAAGGAGTAAACATTTATAAGTTCTGTATTGTTTTGTTTTTGATTGTTCGTGCCATAATTATGCAATTTATCGAAATATAAATAGAAATGTATTTAAAAAAAATATAAAATTTTGAGACCCTCTGCGTAGTAATCTGTCGGTCTCTCTACTACGCTATTGCTGCTTACAAAGCCATGTTCAAAATAATTTGATAAAAACATAATCACTGCGTAAACATCATCATCAAATAAATCTCAGATCGTGTACAAATGCACTGCATAATTATTACTATTTTCATCAACATCATTTGGATCAATGTGTGATGATGAAATTTAATTCATATTTACAGCTATTGTTTTCCCTGTAGTAGAAATTTACAATAATATAAATTGCCCTAAAGCTTGCTGGGCGTTCATATGCATTGTGATATTTGGATCGCTCCTAGAACTCGACATTGATCGAATTCGTAGCATTGTGATGCAGATCATTGGATTTCTAGGAATCAGAGATTTGTGTCCAAAATCGCAAGATATCGGTCTCGCTATCATTCAATATTTAGTATCGGGGTTTGTTGTATGTAATTAGCCCTTTGTACACAAAGTAACATAATTATTCGATACTTGACGTTTTAGGCTTTCAGCCACTACGGCAATTCAAATTCATAGAGATTCATTGCCTATATTTTATTTAGACGCCGCCGATGCCTGTGGCGCGTTACCTGTTAGCCATGGTCGTCAGTACACTAAAGGCCTAATAGAAAACTCGCGTCTGATCTCATGCCATGTACAGAGAGTGCGCTACAAGATATTCGCTATGTTAGTATTTGTATAGGTACTTGCAATATTAATGTTGTATTTATACTGCAGATTTTATATACGCTTGTTGATAACGAAAGATTGATCTTGTTAGGTGATTTCAATGGATGGGTCGGGGTAAAACGAGATGGATTTGAAAGGGTTTTAGGTGGATTTGGTGATAAGAGTGTGAATGAAAATGGAAAAGTTTTGCTTGAGGTTTGTTTAGAGTGGAGCCTTTGTGTGACAAACACCATGTTTGATCACAAAAGGATACACAAGTATACGCGTGAGGCTAAGAATGTTAGAAGAAGAATGATTGATTTTGTAATTGTAGATGAACGTTTGAGAAAGAATGTGTTAGATACAAGGGTGTATCGAGGGATCGGCATCCACACAGACCACTTCTTGGTGATGAGCCGGATAAGTGGACTCTTTAAAAAAAGAATAAAAGTAGAAAATCTTCAAGAAAAAGATGTAAAAGATGGGTATAAGCGAAGATTGATAGCAAGATTTGAGAGGTTCGATGGCATAAATGATATGGAAGAATTATGGCAATCTTTTAAAGAAGAGATAGTATGTGTAGCGTCTGAAGTATGTGGTGTGATCAAGAGACGGAAAATACGAAAGGTTAAGAATACATGGTGGGACAAGGATGTACAATCAGCAGTGTCAGAGAAGAAGAAAGCTTGGTTAGATTGGTTGGCTGCCAGAGCAAATGAAAGAATGGGAAAGGCAACGAGTGATGACATAGATCAAGCCAGAAAGGAGTTTGTTAGGTCAAAAAGTGTGTGAAAGAAATTGTTAAAAGGAAAAAAGAGGAAAAGAAAGATGAGTTTGATAGCAGACTATCTGAAGATTTCCGGAGAAACATAAAGTTTTTCTGGAAATCCGTTCGTGCAGTTCGAGGAAGAACTCAATCCTCAGAATACACGTCAATCAGAGACAAGAATGGAAAGATACTGAATGGTGAATCATGCGTGCTGAAGAGATGGAAGGAGTATTTTGAAGGTCTATATGAAAGAACGGCGATAGAGACATCGATCGACAAAATTAATGGTAATAATTGCAATGATGAAAGCGATATTGGTGTGGATGAGATTGTGAAGGCGTTGGGAAGTATGAAATTAGGTAAGGCTGCAGGATATGATAGGATTACAGTTGAAATGCTGAAGGCTGAACAGGGCATCATAGTTGGTCAGCTGCAGCGCTTATTTAACTTGTGCTGGAGTACCGGCCGAGTACCTGATGACTGGACCACAGCGGTGTGCCTCTTTATAAGGGAAAAGGCTCGCAACAAGACTGCAAGAACTATAGAGGCATTAGCCTTCTCAGCATTTTTGGCAAATTGTATGCGAAGGTACTGATTGAAAGAGTTATGGAAGTAACCGACAAGAAAATATGGGATGTACAAGCAGGATTCCGAAAGGGTATGGGGTGCACGGATCAAGTCTTTTCCTTGCGGTGCGTAGCCGAAAAATTCTTGGCCAAAGGTCAAAAGGTCTATTGCGCATTCGTGGATTTGGAAAAGGCTTACGATAAAGTGGTGAGGAATGAAATGTGGTCGGTACTGTCGATGTATGGGGTGAACAGCAGCCTCATACGAGCTCTGAAATCCCTTTATGAAGATTCTAGAGCTTGTGTGAGGATAAATGGGTCGTACACGGATTGGTTTACCATCGAAACACGTGTTAGACAGGGATGTGTAGCGTCGCCGTGGCTGTTCAACCTCTTCATGGACAGTTGTTTGCAAGATTTGAAAAATAGTGACTGTGGATTGAGGATGAATGAGTTACTTGTCAAATGCCTCCTTTATGCTGATGATCAGGTTATACTTGCGTCTTCAGCGGAGGAGTTGCAGGAGATGGTAACAATCATGCATGGTGCGTCAGAGAGGAAAGGAATGAAAGTAAATGTAAGTAAAACGAAAGTTATGGTTTTTGAAAAGGAGGAATGCGTTACGGCTTGTAATGTTTTGATTGATGGACAGCGAGTGGAGCAAGTGAATGAGTTTGTATATTTAGGTACGCTGTTTACAAGAGATGGTAAGAATGTAGAAGATATTGAAAGAAGAGGTAATGCAGGTAATAGAGTGAATGGAGCTCTGAAGGCGTTTATGAATAGCCAAAACGTGTCCAAAAAGGCACGTTTGGCTGTCCATAGAGGGGTGTTAGTACCTACTCTTATGTATGGTAGTGATAGTTGGGTATGGCAGAAGAGTCATGAAAGTAGAAATGAGAGCACTGCGAAGTATGTGTGATGTTTCTTTGACTGACAGAGTAAAGAATTGTGTGATAAGAGAGTGTTGTGTGGTAAAAGAAGATGTCGTGACAAGCATCGAGAAAGGTATGCTAAGATGGTTTGGACACGTGGAGAGGATGGATGACGAAAGACTGACCAAGCAGATATATAAGGCAAGTGTGGAAGGTACAGGACGAAGGGGAAGACCTAGACGGACGTTCTCTGACCAGATTGGAGACATCCTAAAACAGGACAGGTTAGAAGCACCCTGAACAGAAGAGTATGCATGAGGAATCTGATGGGAGTGAATAAAGCAAGAGAGATATGTCAAGATCGTTGCAAATGGCGCTCTGTAGTCTCTGCCTACCCCTCTGGGAAACAGGCGTGAGTCTATGTATGTACTCGTATGTATGTTCATGAAGGCACCTACGAATTAATAATTGAATTATGCATTTGACTAACGGTTATCGATGAATGGTCCAACGACCATAAGTTTTTACAAAAGTTTATAATCCATACATCATGATGTAAGTTACAAATGAAATAACCTCAATCGCAACTCGTTTACGCGTTTTAAACACAAAAATAAAGTTGAACAACCACGTTTTGAATAACAATTCCTAAATTCACACACGTTAGCAAAAAGGGTCCCACTGTACTAAGGATCTCACTAAATCCTGAGATAAAAGTGGTTCAAAAATGGTGTTCCACATTAATTCATCGCTCACCCTCGCGCTCTTAATTAAAGCCCTACGGACTAGATACAGATGCCCGAGAACCTCTGTTTATTCACTAATTGCTGACTTAATAATATGGAGTTACCTGTTAAAGGTCGCTTACATATTACACAGTTGTTATGATAGTTTTTAGACAACCTTCCCGGACGTATCAGTTTGTAAGCAGTTATTTTAATTAGTGTAATATTCGGTTACCGTTCATCATTCTACGGTGTTCGTAAGGTTTCTGACTGTAGAAACCAATCATGTTTATTAATAACGCTGATATTAAAATAAACCTTTCTAGCTAGTTAATATTCCGCCTTTATTTTAGATAGCAAGTTAGTTAAAGACACTTCTGCGCTGAATACAAAGTTTGTATTACTGGATACTTCAAAAGTTATTGTTTAGTGGTAAACAATAAAAAATATCTAGATCTGGAAAAACAGGGGATAGCAAATTTTGCTCAAATTTGCTTTGTCTTTATTTTGTCGAATGCCTGTCTTGCATACGGGCCATACGTAAATAGCTAATGTTAGTAAAGTGAAGAAAAACTATCGTAAACATTGACACTAATGTTACCTATATGCATATAAAGACTATCTACATTATGGATCATAATAAAATGTGATAAGGTTTATAATTTATTGTGGTCGATTGTTCAGAATATTTGCAACATGGTGTTTCAACCGATTTACTTGCCTCAAGCTAGATTACGTTAACATAAATAGGCATCATCAGCTTTACACTTAATAATGGATACAGTAACGAGATACTGACTTTGAGAATGTGCGTTGCCTTTCCTATGTACATATAGATAAACAGCTCTTATTGTAATTTAGAAAATCTGACATTATAAGACTTAGCTGCTTACTGAATACACAAAGTAATAAACGTCACGAAAATTACGTAGAACTAATGTTAACATTGTTAATACGTTCATTAGTTCCGATTAAGTTTGAACTGTTGCAAATTTAAATATGACCGTGTCTAAATCAGGCCATTTAGTTCAACAAACTTATGTAGAGTAGCCACAGGGATTATTACAATATTCCACAAACAGAAAATGGAGTTTTAACAAAATTATAGTGTTTACTAAAAGTTAATTGTTTAAAACGTAAAGCTAATGGTATAGTTTTGCCTTTGTCTGTATGATTTTATAACACAAAGTGAACACAATTATATGAATTTTGAAATATTTAAGCTACACTACCTGAGTGCTATAAAGATCAGTTATGTGAACAGCTTATATATATGTATTTCCAATGAATTCAATTTTGTCACTAAATATAATTATATCGATGAAAAAATGAAATATATTTATTAAAAAAATCTTTCGTTATTGACTAAGAGACAAGGCACAGCCAAAACTATTGGGCGCAAGAAGCTGAATTTGGCATTCTAGGGTTTGGCTCCAAAGGGGTCTTCGGGGTGCACAAAGAAGGGATTTTCCGAATTTCCACGGGATCGGTTGGCGTTGCTTACGCCGCTTACTAGTCTAACCTCATATGACAAAATATCAGCTTTTGTATAGATCGACTGCCGTCTAACCTTCGATATCAAAAGGGATAGCGGTATTACATGGTTTAGACAAGTATGTATTATTTGAGGGTACTGGCTCCCCGTAACCATTATCAAAGATCTTCATGACAGCCGGCACCGACCAACGCGATGGGTTAACATACTTTCGCAAGGGGCAAAGGAATCTAATAATAATTTAATACGCACATAACTGCGAAAAGTCAGTGGTAAGCGCCGTGGATTAGAACGTAATACCCGGTGCATGATAGTCTGTTGGTATCGCCACTATGCAATCACTGCCTTTAAAATTGTACAAAATAAATCCTAGCATTATATGACCACTGGCTCTTACATTCTCTGTTACATATAAGCCATTCGTATTCAACGACTTCTACTGACCTGACCCTTCTCCCCCTTTTTGTCAGTTATACAAACATATGATTTTCTCTCACCCCATACAATCAGTCTTTATAAGGCATTGAGCGTAACAGTGATATTAATGTAATTTTCCGTAGTAGATTGATTAATGTGGAGTAAACGGTAAAAACGGTACAAATTCTGTCTTAGTGTACCACACTAAGACAGAATTTGTACCGTTTTTTCATACCAACTTAGAAACGTTCTGCTGTTATATGTTTTTTAAAAGATCCCAAAATATTTCGTAACAAAATTTATTATTTTCCCTCAGAGGTAATCCTAGACCCAAAATTCTTAAAAGTTGTTATATGTAAATGATTCTTTGTAGGTATATTCGAAATATAATTCTAGAATTAGTAACTTGTCCTTGAATTGACAGAACTGTCATTTACACAAACGATTTTACAACGTTAGATCTATATATATTTGATTTTTATTGTAACGCCGAATCCACGTAACAAATTTATATTTTTTCATTTTACTTTGTCGCCGCGATTTCCGGGCTCGTCAAGAAAATATGGCTTCTGTAAATAACTTTTTATTGTTCTTCTGTGTAGTCTAATAAAATTATATTTCTCTATGATGAAAGGCTTTCAATAAAAAAGTATACGCGAACTTTGCTGTAACGATCATTATTTTTTATTGTGTAATATTTTACTTTTGATAACACATTTTACACGCTAGAAAAACAGTCAAGACAATCAGATTTACATACTATGAAAACGAAAGGGTTGTAACCTAGCTTAGTAATCTTTAAAAAAACTAAGAAACCCTCCATGTTCAGTTTATGAAGCGCTAAACAAAGGAAAGAATGAAGAAAGAAAGACATCGTTTATGTTACAGGTGAAACAAGTTACAGTTTTCAAAAATTAAAAGAAAAAATAAATATCAAGTACTTATCATAAAATGTGACACAATACATCACTACACAAGCAAACAGAAACTTGAGTACCTAAACTAGTCACTGTTGTTAAAAATGTTGTTCGGCGTTATAAATCATCCATTTGTTGATAAATACCCTGTACGACATAAACAGTAGCTGAACTGTGATGTACAAACATTTGTACTTTGGTAACGCTTGCTTGTACAACGCTTCTCGTAATTTAATTAAATTTTAAGTCCATCCATATAGAAACCGCAGGCAGACTGCTTGAATATTACTGGGAGCCAGCGAAATATTGGGTCAAAAGGAGATTCGAATACGGTGTGTATTTTTATTTGAGTAGCAATATTAAAAAGATAATAAGGGAATTCATGTTCTACGAAATAAAAATAATAATAGTTACAAAATAGACTATAGTTATTTGTGCAACAAGAGAGCAAAGTTGTTTTTTGTTTCGAGTGCTGATTTTGAGCCCCGAACAAGCGAAGGATTCTATGATTGATTCACGAGCGTAGCGAGTGAATCAAAGTTAGAATCCTGAGCGTAGTGAGGGACTCAATAGCACGAGATACAAAAAACTTTGCTCTCGTGTAGCACACATAACTTTTCACCACAGCAGTGAGAACATATATTACTTAGAAGACAGAAATGGACAGGAATAGATTGAATTCTGCATTAATCTCTTGTTGATTTAACTCTTCTGGTGTTAAAGTACAGTCATCATCGCTAGTTTCACTCATCTTTTTAGATTATTTTATTTAAATTTAACACGTTACGCTATACTGTTTCAGCATCAGCGAAATTTTTATTCCCGCTACTTTTTTAAATCGCATTTTAATACCGCGTTCCTGATGTTTATTTTTCAAATGTATCATTGTTGTAATTCCAAATAAAATGTATTGGTTAAATACCAATTTTATACTATTAATTAGACTTATTTTTATTAAAATCCAATAATAAATTAAACATATAAACAATAACATATAAAAAAAAGTAATTTGTTTATTAATTTTTTTTTTAATTTGCCTTTCCGAAGGTGTCTTTGAGGTCGAATTCCAAAATCGAATTTCGAATTCGAAGGGGTTGTTTTTTCACTCACTTTTTTATATGCATGTGAAAGAGACAGAGCACAGTAAAATTCGAATGTTTCAAATTTATGGCTGAACAATGTCAATTCGTGACACTGAAGATTGAAAAATTAAAAAGCTACTTTTCCTCACGCTCGAATCAAAATCGCGTTTTGTTCACTGTTGTCTCGCAGCAAAAGCGGCATGTTTGAGCTGCTGTGGTGAAAAATCTTTTATAGTTGAGCTAGATAATTACATGAAATTTAGTTCACGAATTATGTCTCGGTCTATCCTATTTAACCAGTCATGACATAACTTAGTCTTAACATGTAGGTGAAGTAAGAGTCCCCCCCGTGGGATCTCCACCTTGTTGTGGTGGGGGGGCTCAATAACCGTGGCTTGGAACCCCGCGGTGAAGCTAAGAGGGATCCCTGGAGTGAACGCTCCACGTGGGCTTGGGCGAAACCTGCGTAGGATGCGTTCATAGGTGCGGGTGCGAGGGACAGTTCTGTCTGTCCCTCGCAGTCGGGCGCGGTCGAGGAAGGAGAGGCGTGTCGGTGTTGCGTTGCCGCGCGCCCTATCTCCCGCGACCAAATGGGGGCGCACCATCGTTGCGTCGCGGTGGGGCCGCAGAGGAAGAGGAGATGCGGTGTTGCGTTGCCGTCCTCCCTATCCTCTGCGGCCGCTGGGTGTTTTGGCGGCGGAACCCAACACCTTTATCCGCTACCAAGGGGGTTTTGTTCGGGGCCCGCCTGACGATCTGGCGGGCCAATATCTGTCGGGGGGTAGCGGGGAATGCTTCGGTGATACCCGACCCTCCGACACATGGGTACATGAGGAACACGGTTTGGTTTTTAGTCAGTAAGAGTCTGACAGTCCCCTTCGCCCTTCCCCCAGGGCGGACGGACTCCATGAGAATTTTTCAAACCGACACAAAAAAAAATGGTGAAGTAAGTGTGGAGAGAAGTTTCGTTATTCCAATTAAGCAGAGGCGCCTCTGACGTCACCTAACACCACGACAACGACCTCAGGTCAATTCCTTTAACTACTATGGAAACTCGGTAGTCAAAAAGCCTGACAATGGTATACCTGTAACCTACGATTACGGGAATGCCAAAATTAGGGTGTCCAATTATCAAGTTACATAGCAATCGCCATACAAATCTTTTCAAACACCCAAAATAAAATATAAATAACTATTACAGACTACTACGTGGGACTAAAGTATATCTGGCGAAAAGTGGGTGTAAAAATACACCTCTGCCAACCTCTTCGGGGTTATAGGCGTGAGACTATGTATGTATGTATGTATTACGGATTATCTCTTACATAAAGATTTAAAACTAAAAGTGCAATTACGCGTTTGAGGAGGCGAAACAAAGACAGGCGGTGAGCGAATATCTGAGCCCAAACGTAATTTAGGAGAGATAAAGGTGGATGGAACCTTGGAACAATGTGCCCGGCTCACCGTCGACGAAGCAGATGAGATTACCAGTAATGGGAACCATAATACTGTTTGTCTCGGAGAAAACTTAAAATGTTATGCTAGGAAATGGTGATGGTTGTTTACGCTATAATAATATCGAGATATTGTAAGATTGATAATCAGTAGCGGTATCGCAGTATTGAAGGTTTAACGTATTGAAATCATTGTGAAGCGCAAGGTGGTAAATAATCAATTAATTGTTCCTACTGATATAATTGGCGATATGAAAATAAAGGTACACAAGAAACCGCACTCTTTCTTCTTTTAAAAGCTTAAGGCAAGTTTACTCGCTATCATTTAGAAGTTAAATTATACTATCATCATACATCTTGCAATATTTTGCTCTTATTACTAGTTTACAACGTAAATGTACCCTTAACATGCAACAATTCCATCTCACTTCCTCTCCGGTTAAAAGCTTCTTGTTTCTTGAGTTTGTTAAAAGCCATTAAAGCCAGTATGAATTGAGCCTTCGCGGCGAACACAAAAGGGTTAAAAGGCAACATTAAGTCCAGATTTTAGTCTTAAGTAAAGCAATGACTTTAGGTACGGTAATACAGACGTCTCCAGTTTATTCAACAAACGTTATCAAAACAATTAATGATTCAATCTTTTTACAACACACACACACACTTTGTAAATCTGAAGACTCTCGTAACTTCGTATCATAATAAATCCAATCTTCATTCCGCTTTCTTAAGTATTTGTACAGGAAAAAGAAATATTTCTGCGCTACGAATAACTTTCTTGTATCCCCTTGCGCACCTGTTGTAATTGAGGGTCCTGCACTAAAATATGGTCCCAATAGTCTGAGAACCATTTCAAAGTTATTCTCGATTTCTTCAACAATCTTTGGATATATCAAATTCGGTGATATGGAACGGTTCAGAATTTCGAATTGCGGTAATATTGTGTTAAATCATATTTCATAAATAAAGTAATATTGGCTAGCAACCTTTATATGTTAATATATTGCTGTACATAAGATTTTTATTGATAAATTATATTGAATTTGTCATTAAAACACATAAATCGGTCGAGCTTTGTACCTACATATATTAAATTTACATCTTTGTAGAAAATCGGTCATTTGTACAATAAAAGTATTCTGCAGCTAAAAGAAATAATTACGGCGCGCGGCGGCACCACTGAGATTTCAATTCAAGATTTTTCTTAATAATAGCCATAATTATTACGCTTTTCTAAAACAGTAATAAAACGTCTACGTCTTTAAGAATATACGGGCTTAAGGCATACGACGATGTTGCATGCTCACGAGTAAAACTTAAAGGAGATGGAAACCGCTTAATATTTCCCGACCACACTTGCTCCAGACGATGCAAACCGCCTACAGGCACAAAAACAATTTACTGCTCTAAGACCAGTTTCATAACGGTAGTACGAGTAGGACTTTGCAAAGGATCCTTCTTGTACTTTTACACTATTTCCATCACAAAGTCGTACCCAAAGCTAGAAAAGAAGCAGTGGCTCATCCTATCTATTGTATTGATTCTGATTGTCTAGTAAGTATGAAATGGTAAGTAATAACCGTGAGACGTTCCTGTTTTATTGTTCTTGCGCTTGGCTGCTATTAGCTGTCCGTACAATAAAGAAACGTAGTCGTTTTTCTTATCTTTCTTGGTGTTCATTATTCGATTAGTTGTGCGTCACATTAACCTTATTCATAATTAAGCGTACTCTAGACTGTGAGCGTAAGGTTAATTATTATTAACCATACGCTTACAGTCAGTCCTAAAGTAACAATGTAATATCAATAAATTATTGTATTAAATATTCAATGTAACCTTATACGATAAACATGACTATGTTCATTTAGTCGCTACTTTAAATACAGCGTAAATGCTATTAATTTTAAATGCTATTAATTTTGTTTGTATTGCATAAACTAATAAAATAATTGCTAACATAACGTTGTATAAATTAAAAATATAAATCTTTGCAGCGTAAAATCATAAATTTATATTTACACTAAAACGGTGAGATAAATTCGCATGCGGTGACCTGTCATATATAAAATCATGCAAAAATAATCCGCACACATTGCACTGGGATATTAAAATCTCTTCTATGGTGGTCGAGAGACGTCGAGGTAAGCGGGTTCCGATTCTATTTGCATTTAGTTGTCCAATATCATTCTGGGAATAAAAATGTCTATTGTAGACTTCTGACTTAAATCTGACACGTGCATTTTGACTGCAAGCTAGGAATCCGCTTGAAAGAGGCGCTGGAAAAATAAAATGTAAGTACTACATGGATATAAAATACATGCGGGGAATTTTGTATTTCAAAACGTTAGAAATAGATTCAGAATTTATATTTTTTTTGTGTTTTATTGATCATTATTTTAGCCTTACTATTTTTGCTAACAAACTGGTAATAATGACTGCCTTTAAATACTTTGCATTTATAAAAGTATACATTTTTATATTACCTCTCACAGTTTCTAGACCGTTCGGTTTAAATGGAATCTCAGTCAAACCACTATATCGCGATAAAATCAGTAAACTCTACAGTTTACGCACTTTAATTTCTTACCTCATTTTCATTTCGTACGCATACATTTAGTAATGTACATCATAGGATTCGTTCGTCTACCTAAAGATAAAACTATACCAAATATATTATGCACATCAAATAGTTTAGTTTAACGATACCTTTATCAGACAGTAAAATGCGATATCTGATAATAAAGTTTTAAGGTTAAAAGGTTATTCGTCGCTATTCACAGATACCTACATTATTTATAATTATGCCTATGATGTATTCATTATACAGTGTATCATATGACGTCAGTAAAAATTATCTACTATACCATCACCTTGAATTAATTGGGTTCAATATATGACCTAGTTAGCAAAACTTCGATAGTTATTGTGAAGTTTACGAGACACTTTATAGATATTAATCTGAAGGTACCGCGACTAAATAGAGGCACTTAGCCAGAGTATTGGCAATTAAATTCGAGCGTCTTTAGTAATGAAGATCGAACGAACCTAAGTAAGGCTTGCACCAGTTAAATATGAGACAATTAGCTCTTCCAGGGATACTATAAAGTATTGTCATCAGCAAAGTAATTTGAATGTAATCTTTATCCATTATTTAAAATAAATTATATTTATTCCATATTGGCACATGATAGAGATGCTTGGAAGAGTATAAAGGAGACCTTTGCCCAGCAGTGGGACAACAAAGGATTAAAAATATCATATAATTTTCATTAAAAATATCATATAATCCTGAAAACAAAATATATACTTATTCAAACTTGATGATCTCATTTAAATATACAATGCCCAATTGTGTTTCAGTTTTTGATTACAATTATTTTAAAATCTAAATGTAATAAAATCTTACCTAGTTCTATGTAGGTATAACGAGAACTTTAAAATAAACAATCTATATAATGCCAGGCTTACCTACTAGAGATGCGTTTAGTAACAAGCACAATTTGAAAATATTTTACTGATAGTAAATAAAACTTCGTCATATTTCTATGTTGACTGTTTTTTAAATTAAAAATAAATAAAACGTCTGTTAACGTGAATGTTGGACATTTTTGGAGAAGCTTTCTCTCGCTTCAGGTAATAAGACCCGCAGGTTTTCTTTCAATTTCTTTGGCTAATGTTATTCTCTCATCTGTTCAGTTTGTGTCTGGATATCCTTTTCTTATGTGAACGTACGTGACCGAACAGCATGTCACTTAAACGTTTTAAAATAATATTATAATTTAATAGTGTATAGCTATGATATTTTTTATGTTATTGATTCTGATATTCAATCTTATCTTAGATTAAAGGATGCTCACAGCTATGTTCGCACATTTTATTCTCACTTAACCGCTTTGGCCCGATCCCGTGAGAATTTCGAGAAATCCGTTCTTAGTTCACTTTTACGGTCCCCAAGGAACAGACCTTCCAAATTTCAGTCACTAACGCAAGAATTTTATAAACAGGAAATATGAGACTTTCTTATTTTCCAAGCGTTAGACAAGGATAGACTAAAGTTTAGTCAAATCAATGGCCCAAATTTTCTTATTGGAGTCAATAAATAATAATGACTGCCTCCGTAGTTCAGTGGATAGAACTGTCTCCGTGGTCCAGTGGATAGCATACGACTGCTGAACGGAGGAGGCGGGTTCGATTCCTGTGTCGGGCCAAAGTGTTACTGGGTTTTTCCGAATTCTCAGTAGCAGCACGAAGTCAGGTGATGTGCCCGGTAACGGCAATAGGCTCGCCCCCTATTACGTGGGACCTAAAAATTCATGGCGAAATGTGGGTGTAATATTACACCTCTGCCGGGTAGGCATGGGCTTCTGGGATACAGGCGTGAGTCTATAAAAAAATAATAAAAGGAAAGTAATTATTTTATTACTGAATTTATGTGTTCTTAGCTCACAATGCGACACGCGTTGCGTGACACCAACCCTTGTAAATTTGACGCGGAGATTGAGGAGAAGCGATTTAGCTGATACATCAAGACAAAATAACGTAAAAATGCCAAAAGTAAATTTGACAAACTTTATTTGTATCTTTTTCTGATTTGTTCACCTGGCCAAATGATATAAAAGTATCAAGTGTCTGAAAACATACCTGTGTGGTACAGAATCGTATGTCACATAAATTTATTCCAAAATTAAAGGATTTCACATTATAATAATACCGCATAATTAATTTCCTAACAGTTGAAACATACTCCTCGTTTATATGTATAGCTATCCAGTAAAAGCTTTACGAAGTTAATGATAAGTGTTTCACTGGAGGCAACTAAAAAATATAGGTTTTCCCTAGGGGGAAATGTCCCCGATTTATCGCCTACTATAACTTTCACTATAGGTACGAGGATTACCTCGTACCAATAGTGAAAGAGTTAAAGTTATTTCACAGGAACTTCATTCTTGGCATTTGTATAAGACCGACACTGTATTTTGAACAATAACTATTTCGAGGAAACAAATGTCACTACCTATTCCTTTATGTTTATTAGTGTAGACACTGTATTTACACTACATAGCTACTTCACTAATAGGTTGATCAACAGTGACTATATATTTTCAGGCAGCTCTTTTAGAGCTTAGTCTGCTTAGAATAAAATTTTGTTTCCTCCATAACTTAACATCATCATATCAGCCTAAAGATGTCCACTGCTGGACATAGGACTCCCCCAAGGCCCTCCATGTGGATCGATCTTGAGCCACCCGCCTCCATCCGTTTCCCGCGATCCTAACAGGTTGTCAGTCCAGAACCTTTCTTTGATTACTTATCTATATCAATATAATAATATACACCTAACCTCTTCCGTTACTGACTACTACTGGTCGCAAGAAGCTACATTATTTAGGATGTATGTTTCTTGTTGAATGTTAGTGCTAACAGATGAGGCTAGTCATTCTCCCCAAAAATATTCCCACGGAGGCGGGCCGCGGCCGAAGTCTAAAGCACAGTATGATACCCAACGAATACCCGGCTTAAATGATTTTGCTAGCTGCATAAACATCATCTATATTAATCCATAATAAACTATATACCCCAAACGACGGCGTCATGAGTCACGGACGATTAGCTTTGGGCCTTTTAATTACGAATAATATTATGAAGGCGCCTAAGCTTAAACGGCCCGTTGAAATAATTAGGCACAGGCGATGATTCATTGCGAACAAAAGAGGTAATGACGTGAAAACCGCGCTGTGTTCTTACAGAATTCGTATCAGACGAATAGGTCCGTTAAGTTTATAAAGAAAATTCATTATTTAATATTTGCATTACCGTTTGATTCTTAACCAAATTAAGCTTCAGATTAGGAGTATCCTTGTCAACTGTGGCCTACGTTTCAATCTAAACTAAATGCCTGTTTTGTTGATAGGTATATTTTATTTCTAGGTAAACTAATAATAATTGATATATTTATTATCATTGCTAATAATTATATGTCATACTTGAGGATGCCCGCAGCTACACGCTGACACATTTTATTTTAATTTAACCGTTTCTGTCTGATCCTGTAGGTATTGCGGGAAATCCCTTCTTAGTGCCCCCTAACGGTTCCCAAGGAACATACATACATGCCAAATATCAGCTTCTTGCGCCCCATACTTTTGGCTACGACTTGTCTATCAGTCAGTCAGTAACGCAGTAACTGTATATATACAAGTTAATATATTAATTACCTGTTTCTTTTTCAGGTTTGACCTAGACAAAAAGATGATAATAGCGGATGCACTGGTTAGTTTGGATGTCAAAAATACTTATGAATTAAGTGGCAAGCTCTTTATGGTACACATCGACTCGAAAGGTGACTCTTTCATCAACTTGAGTAAGTAATTTACTTTTCACAAATACATTTAAGGAGATATAGCAGGTGCCCGCTTGCTTCAGGTAGGATACCCAGGTGAAGCACGGCTTCAGCCCCATATTTTTTTGTGATTGTAGGTAAAGTATTAAAGTTTATATAGTACGAGCAGTTGCTTTGCTATTTCTTTGCTTTGTTAAAATCAGGGGATTTCAAGACAAACTTTCAGTCCCTATTTAGGATAGAAATATTAAAAAATCCTTCTAAAATATGTTCCATAATACGTTATAAAAGACACCCTCTGTCCAAATATCATGTTCCTAGCCTCAGTACAAGAGGACAAGTAGGACAAACGATTTATATAATAGACTATATTGGTGATGATGAAAATACGTAAAGTAGTTATACGGGCGTCAGTACCTCTAAATAAACTCACACTAGTCTAAACCGTGACATATCGCTACCCCTTCGGGTTGCGGAGTCTCTGTGGAAAAGCTAATATTCAGCCAAATCCGGTTAGACTAGTAAGCAGACCTCCGGTTGAAACTGGGATAACGCTAGGAGGATGATGGTGATGATGAAAATCAACGAGAAAGAAATATTGAATATTGAGAAAGATATAGATTTATAATTCGCTGTAGGAGTCTACAGCGAATTATAAATCTCATCCTAAGAAACTTTTCCAAGCTCTAATTATAAAATGTAAAAAAGTTCAGTTTTCACTTAATTTTTTTGAAAAAAGTATTTTTAATTCAAATAGTACGCCATCTGGTTACTAAGCTTTAGATAAGGTAACATGTTTTGTAAGAAGTAACAAGATAAACGTAAATCATTTTCATTATTGCGAAGGAAGAATATACGAATACAAAAAAGTTCTGGTAACATGTATATTATTAAAGCCGCGGGATAAATTAATTTATTCGAGATGTGAGAATTTTATTTATATAGTCACTGATACAATAATATGAATGGGATTATGATGCACATAAAAAACTGAATGCTTGTACCGTAACTATATCTAAAAACTGAAAATCAATTGTTACTGTAGGGAAGTAGTTCACAGACGCATCATGAATCACATTTTTTAATAACTACATAATACGTGTACAAGATAAATTAACTAATATTCGTCTACGACTAAAATAGATTTAAAACAGATCCTCGTCTTCGACTAAAATATATTCAAAACAAATCCATAAACAATTCAATGTAATAAAAATAAAATAACGTGCGTTTCATTTGATAATCATCACGGCACATTCAAAATCTTATGACGCACTGATGAGGTCTCAATTTGAATTATGGCAATATGCCTATAGCTGGCTTAGTGTTAAAATACATTTTTTTTTTACCAAATGAGTTTTTATTGAACAGGAGGTAATCTTAATATATAAAATCCTTGCGTTACTGACTGACTGACAGACACGCTAGAGCCGAAACTATTGGGCGCAGGAAGCTGAAATTTGGCATGTATGTTCCTTAGGGACCCTAGGGGTGCACTAAGAAGGGATTTCCTGAAATTCCCACTGGATCGGCCAAAACGGGTAAATTAAAAAAAGAAATGCAGGCCTAGCTGCTGGCGTCCTCTAGTCTACAAATAAATATTAATGTTGTTAAAACTAACTATAACTAAGTGGCTATTTACACATAAATTAAAACAATCATTTCTATACTTAAATAACTAACAAATAAAAGGGAATACATAAAAAAAAGTAAAAGCAGAATTTAAAGGGCGTCATGGACATCCTCCACATCGCCATCAATTGGAAGCGTGCCCAGAATACTGGCAGCATTGCCACGTTGTATGGCAATGCTGATCTTTGTGCCAAATACAGGCCAGCCTTCTGGTCACGCGAGGCGTCAACAAGTCTCTTTGAAAGATCTCTAAAAAGAGATCTCGCACTTGGACCCCATGGTCCCAACTTTTCAACTCCAAACGGCTCAAATACATAATCCCCTACTAGATTTATGTATTTGCGCCTTTTGAGAGTCTCCGCTGAAGCAGCAGCAGCGCCCGCACAACCCGCTGTGCTAGGAAGATGAGATGGCGCAAGGGTGTCGACACATGTTGCGTCCCACACCAAAGGCCTACCCAGCTTCCAGGGCAGTAAAGACATACCGTCTGGTCTCTTACCATCGTCGCGTGCCAAGCCCTGAGGTTCAAGTTGGGCTGGAACGCCAGCGGTGACAAGAACCCGACGAAGTATGTCATTGAGGTTGGCGTGTCGTGAAATACGACCTGCGCTCCTGCTACATGACAGACCATGGTGACCAAGGCTGTCGACAGCCTCTCCACAGTGACAGCGATGTGGAGAAACACATGGCGCACCTAAACCAAGGCAAGAAGCAATGCGGAAGGTCGTATCGTCCAACATGGTACCTATGTTGGACGATGGCAGTGCCTGAAGCCAAAGCCCTGACTCCCACTCTCCCACAGCCAGCAAATGAGCACGCTCCGCAGCATTGGACGACGTACTTAAGAGATTTTCTCGTACCACGCTGCAAAGCGGCCCGTCCCACTGCCTCTGAGAAGATGGGATTCGGGGTAACTCGGTGCTTGGACAAGCCATTTTCCATGCATTCATGGCATCGGTCTTACACGGCACCTCAGAATTGACCAGTGTGGGTGCTAAAATTTTCCTGGTCAATTCTTCAGTGCTGTGGACCGAGGACAGGAATGCTGGTAAGCTTACGTCAGTAATTTTACGAACGCCAAGGCCGCCCAGGCGTACAGGCAAGGACGCCTGTAGCCACACTCGATCGTTCAGGGCCAGATTTAGAATTTTGCTTTAAGTAATTTGTATAAGTTTGTCAATTTGGGCGAGTGCAGATGGGTTTTTCCAAAAAGGGGAAGATCGAAGAGCGTGTGTAAATTTAGGGACAAAAAGACAATACTTGATAATAGTAAAAGCCGAATGCATATTAATTTTGAGTAACCTGTCTGAAATATCACTAAAATTTTGAATTTTTTCTTGTATAAATGAATCGAAACCTTCGTCTAATATTGGGGACCCAAGGCGGCGAAGAGCACTTTTTTCAACGTGAGTAATATTGGGAGCAAGATGTTGAAATTTTGAAAGTATATCGGATTTGTCTAAGTTATCGTTAATGAAAATTTCGCATTTACTAGGATTAAGTTCTAGGCCAATAGATAAAAATTTCGACTTTAGAAGTGCCAGGTCTTGATAAACTGAGTCTACGTCACCTGCAAGGGTCCCGTCATCCAGGTACCAGATGTTAAATTTTGAATTTAGCTCTTTGATAATTGGGTGAATGGCCAAGCTAAAGAGTAGTGCTCCAAGCGGATCGCCTTGTTGACAGCCAACGGCGGATTCCAAAACATTTTCCTTATATATCAATTTTGAAGGGTGCCTGTAGCACTGCCAAAGAAAACTGAAAATTTCGGGTGTTTCTAATTTAGCTTGTGTCAGCAAGGTGTCCCTATTAACCGAGTTAAAGGCATTATTTAAGTCTACCTTCAGGATAACCTCACCCTTATTACAGCCAAGGTATGTTGACAGGGCATGTATGGCAGCCTCACAGCCCCCTCTGGAACCAAATCTCAGCTGTTGTGGCTAAAATTTACAAGAAATGGAGGTGTTATAATGGCGGCAGCAAATCTTGGCTGCCATATGCCTGAACGTACACCCAACGGCAATGGGACGAATGCCACCGTCTCGCTTCCTCAAGGCGCACAGATTTGCGCCATACAAAATATCGACGATGGCATCGTTCACATTGCCGGAGAGCATAAGATTAATTAAAGCCGTAAGCTCCTTCAAAAGCGCGTCGCCGGCCGACCCGGCGCTTGCACACACAAGATCCTTTAAATGCTGTGGTGTTAAGCCGTCGAGGCCACCAGCAGACCCGCTTTGGAAGGAGCAAACGGCTGCAACCACGTCCTTGGCTGTAATACTGAGGCAATCTGAAACAGAGTCAGGTGGGTCAGGAAAGGAAAGATTATCCCCTGGCGCTGGATGCTTGCTCTGGAGACTCGCGAGTGTGTCTGCAGAGCAAGGCCACCACATCGCTGCTAAATAGGAGTCTGGACGCTTCCTTGATGTCACTTTCCCTTAGTTTGGTTTCTACGTGGTGGTAGATAGTACTGTTACGGTATGGTTTGGGTGTATAGTCCAGTAATTTTGACGCCGAAACATTGCAGTTTTCTTTTATTTTGGTTGTTAGTGTTTTTTTTTATAGCCGATCATCTTGTGCGTGTAAAATTCTGTAAGGGAAAGTGAAAAGTTGCTCCCAAGCCGTCACTGAATTCTCCCATACCACAAGGCCTATGCACCGTGCTAGATTTTGAGCCACTGAAGGCCTTGCGCCACGGGGAATTCGTTTGATAATCGGAACTGAATTTTTTAATTTACCCAAATATTGCCAAAAAGGAATTTCGCAGGAGACTATTTGCTCAGTGTGTATACTATTGTGTATTGATGTATTGGGGCCAGAAGGTACATTCTAGTGTTTATGAACTTTACCAAAATGTACCCTTAAGCCCCGCTCACCTTTAAAATAACGTGCCTGGGAGCAAATAGGGCAGCGCACCAGCGTTGTCGATGTGCAAGGTAGACTGGCACCTATTTCTGCAACACTTTTGCCACCGTTGTACGACATAATCCAGAAAACTTAAAACACTTAAAATAACAAACTATAAAAATTATATAAACACAATATAGTCATAAGTCCTTTAATATCAAAATATCCGCAATCGAAGAGTGATTCCCAGCCTGCAGTAAGACCTGGTGCGGAGAGCGTCACGACAGTAAGCAATACTAAATCATCGACCCGGCGTAATTAGTTATTTTCCATTTTCTTTTCGTGTTTGCAAATTCAGTTCGTGTTTTATGTCTTGAAATTGCATCTTCTTGGAAGGAACGTACCACTAACTGTTGTGCGGTACATTTATTGTTTACTTTTGTTTACCCACAAAGTATCTTATGAGTAACTAATATTTAAGTAACTTCAATTTCTAAATAAGTTAATTAAATGCACTTCAAAGTTCAACAGTTCAATCAAAACATTGTCAGAATTGTCACTTTGACATTTGTCGTTAAACGTCATTGATAAAGGTTGCGTTCCGAAATCATGTTTTCGCTCTTAACAGCTTGTTTTTTATTCTTGTAACTGTTAAAATATATAATTTGTAATTTGTGTATTATTGTCTTGTGTTGGTGTCGGGTGCAGCTGGCGGGTGGTACAGAGATGTGTTCTTTGCACCGGCTATATATGTTCTTTAATTATTTTTTTTGTAGTATATTATTATTAATTTTATTGTATTATATATTTTATACATTTGAAATAATTCTATGGCATCTGATGATGAGTCATCTTTCCACTCGGCAAATAATTCTTCTGCTTTGTCTGACGACGACAGTTTTTGTTCGGTGACAGGCACACTTGGCGATTTTATTCGTGGAACTTTTAGTCTTCGACACCGTAATTCGTTAAATGTTTGCCACATTAACGCTCAAAGTCTGCCAAGTCATTACAGTGATCTTGTGGAGGCGTTTACACAGTCAAACGTTCATGCCGTCCTGGTCTCTGAGAGTTGACTCAAACCTCAACTTCTTTCCACCGCTTACCCCCTTTCTGGCTACATTCTAATCCGAAATGATCGCACTGCAAAGAGGGGTGGTGGTGTTGCTATTTACTTACGCAGTGACTTCCCCTATAAAATTATAGCTTCTTCTTCTTCCATCGCTGCTGAATTTCTTTTCCTTGAGGTTTGTGTCAAAGGAGCGCGGACCGTTCTTGGCGTAATTTACTGTCCCCCTAATGTCGATTATTTCACCGATTTGGAATTGGTTCTAGAATCTTTAGGGTCTGAGTACGAGCATCACGTCATCATGGGTGATTTTAATACCGATCTCCTGCTCCCAAACTCCCATCGTTCCCGAAAACTCCACTCCATTGTCGAATCTGTTGGCCTTCACATTTTACTTCTGAATGCAACACATCATAATACCAACAGTGAAGACACATGGTTGGATTTGATTCTCACCTCGGCTCCTTCCCTCGTTTCCTCTCACGGTCAACATCCTGCTCCTGGTTTCTCCCATCATGACCTGATCTACATTTCCTATGTCCTCAAGCCTCCTAAACCCCAACCCAAAGTACTGTACAGGCGTTGCTTTGCACGTATGAACACCGATGATCTGCATACGGATGCGTCAAAAATTGATTGGGTACCTCTTGAGCTAGCTGCTACAGTTGATATGAAATTGAAGGTGTTCAACGATGTCGTAATCAACTTATACGATGTTCATGCCCCAGTAAGGCGAATCAAATTGAAGCGACCGCCCGCACCTTGGTTGACACGTGGGATTCAGATGGCGATGAGGCGCAGGGACTGAGCTTTCCGCAAGTTCAAGCGGGATCGTTGCGATGAAAATTGGGTTCTCTACAAAGTTGCTAGGAATCGTTGTAATCAAATGATACGAAATGCTAAACGAAGCCACATTTTAAACAACATTTCCTCCTCTTCCCCTGCCGATATCTGAAAGTTGCTAAGGACTCTGGGTATCGGTAGGGTTAGCCGTGTGGATCCGCCGCCGGCGCTTAGTCTTGACGACATTAACATTTATTTTGTCTCCACTCCAAAGTTTGATCGTCAGACTATGAGTCAAACGGTGGACTACATAGATAGCTTAGCTCGGCCAAGCATAACTCCTTTTCGCTTTTCTCCAGTTGCTGAGGCTGAGATCAAAAAGATTATCCTTTCAATCAAATCTAAAGCGGTTGGTTGCGATGAAGTCAGCCGCTTTATGATTATCACCATCCTGGACCACCTCCTCCCTGCTATTACCCACATAATAAACCATTCCCTTGACTCTGGGCAATTCCCTGAAATTTGGCGGAAAGCATATGTTCGGCCACTGCCCAAAGTCACTAATCCTGTCACTCCTAGTCACTTCCGGCCCATTTCCATCCTCCCTTTCCTTTCCAAAGTCCTTGAGGCTTGTGTTCATAAGCAGCTGTCCCAGTTTGTGTATGAACACAATGTCCTCAGTCCCTACCAGTCCGGCTTCAGACCTGGACAAAGCACAGTCTCAGCTATGCTCAAAGTGACTGGCGATGTGAGGGCGGGTGTGGAGGATACTAGGATCACTGTGCTGGTCATGGTTGACTTCTCAAACGCCTTGAACACCGTCAGTCACGATATCCTACTATCCATCCTATCCTATCTTATGATCTCCTCCGAAGCACTGGAATGGTTCTCTTCATATCTTCGTGGACGTCAGCAGTCTGTCAGAGTTGATGAGGCTACATCGAGTTGGCGAGACCTTGAGGCTGGTGTTCCATAAGGTGGCATACTCTCTCCTCTTTTATTTTCTCTGTTTGTAAATCTCTTTATCTTCAGTGTTCGTATCATTTGTACGCCGATGACCTACAACTTTACTCGCAGGCTAAAATTGAGGATCTGCCGGATGCGATCGATGATGTGAACCGGGACTTAGCAAGAATTCGCGATTGGTCCGAGAGGTACGGCTTATGCGTCAATCCTGTGAAATGCCAAGCTATCATCATTGGAAGCTCTAGAATTATAAACAGGCTGGACTTGGCATCGCTTCCACCGGTAACATTTAATGGAACCAATATACCTCTGAGTCCTTCCGTTAAAGATCTCGGTTTACACATCGACGCTACACTTAGCTGGAAACCCCAGATTACAAGCGTTTGCCAAAAGGTTACCGGTGTCCTGCGTTCTCTCTATCGCCTGAAGAATTTCCTTCCTGTCAAGACAAAGACAATGCTTGTGCAGACCTTGGTTTTTCCTATAATCGACTATGGTGATGTGTGTTATCTCGACCTGAATGCAGATCTACTCAATAAACTTGACCGACTTCTCAACAATTGCATTCGGTTCATTTTCAATCTCCGTAAATATGACCATGTGTCCTCATATCGTAAACAGCTGTCATGGTTACCTATACGTCAGCGCAGCTATTGAAAGTAAGGAGCTAGATAGCCCCAGCTATCTAGCTCCTTACTTTCAATACCGCTGCTCCAACCATGACAGAAATCTTCGGTCTTCTAATAATTCTCTTCTTTCGTGTCCTTCTCATAGCTCAAGCCTTGTACATTCTTCTTTCATTGTACAATCTGTACTTCTCTGGAATGCGCTCCCTCTCGAGATTAGGATGGCGACGAATCGTTTCACGTTTAGGGCTAAGGTGCGCCAGTATTACATCAAACTGTCACTCGAAAGACCATAGAAACATCATCTCTTACATTTGTTACACTGTGTATTAAATATACGTATGTATATGTATATATTCATTTTATATATTATTTATAGGTATGTATTATTTATATAATATGTATGTATTAACATAATATTTATATATAACTAATAATTATAAAAAGTAGTATAATGTTGGATTACTATTTCAATCTTTGTAGTTTTTACACCTGCCACAATCATCTCTGCACCACCCTAAGGTTGACTGGCAGAAAATGCTATATAGCATTAAGTCCGCCTTTGCATTAAAAATGCAGGAAGTGTAAAAATAAATAAATAAATATATACAAGTGTTGACGTTTGTCACAAATTAATTAGTTTTTATTTTCCGACGCGGCGGTTTGCAGCCGGCGGCCAGTACGCTAGCGGAGGCCGGCATAGTTTTTCATCGGCCAACCAGCCCTTCGCCGGCCAGCCCGAATTGTAATAATTACGACGTGCTTCAGTGCTCAGTTGTGCTCTTCTTGCAAATGATACTGCGAGACGCAGTAGGCCACGGAAGACGGAGTGTCTTTTTTGAGAACAATATGACAGAATATTTTCTTCTTTCCGAATATTTTACGCTTGAAAATCTTCAAGAAAATCCTTCGACGTACTACATCACAAGTAAATATACGACCAGATTACAATAACACATGATTTTATAAAACTCCTTTATATAGTAGTAGAATTATTGCATGCAAAATATCAGCTCAATAGAAAATTGGCATGTGGCATGTGTTAAAATACTTAGTTGTTTGAATATCTATATTTGTAAAGAATCGTCCAGGCTAGGAGAAAACCCCCTACCCCCCGTGGGATCTCCACCTTGTCGTGGTGGAGGGCTCAGTAGCCGTGGTTGGTCCACCCACGGTGAAGCTAAGCGAGATCCCGGGAGTGGACGCTCCGCGTGGGCTTGACGGAGGCCTGCGCAAGATGCGTCCAAAGGGGCGGGTGCGAGAGACAGCTCTTCTGTCTCTCGCAGTCGCGGTCGCGGGAGGAGAGGCGTGTCGGTGTTGCGTTGCAGCGCACCCTATCTCCCGCGACCAAATGGGGGCGCACCATTTGTTGCGTTACGGTGGGGCCGCAGAGGAGGAGAAGATGCGGTCACTTTGCCGTCTTTCCTATCCTCTGCGGAAGCTGGGTGTTTTGGCGGCGGAGCCCAACACCTTCATCCGCCGCTAATGGGGTTTTGTTCGGGGCCCGCCTGATCATCTGGCGGTCCAATACCCGTCGGGGGGAAGCGAGGAATGCTTCGGTGACACCCGACCCTCCAACACACGGGTACATGAGGAACATGGGTTGGTTTTTAGTCAGTAAGAGTCTGACAGTCCCCTTCGCCCTTCCCCCCAAGGCGGAGGGACTCCATGAGGATTTTCCAAACCAACACAAAAAAAATATAGCTCGGAGAAACCCGTCTAAGAATACATTCTGATACATTAATACAAACACATGTCCTCTGCATCTTCTATCACTTAGCTATACTGTGGGGAGGATTCCGAGAAGCGTTTGGACTGCTCCAAGCCGCCTCTTTTCACCATCGTCCCACACCATGGTTGACAATTCACAACTGTGCGGTTTTCTAGAAATGTTCTGCCTCGCACAAAAAATTGTAGAATGAGCTGTCACCTACGTTATTTCCTGACCAATACAATCTTAAAACTTTTAAGAACAGAGCGTACTCTTTTTTAAAAAGCCGACAATGCAACCGCGTCTCCTCCGGTGTTGCGGGTGTCTAGAGGTGGCGGTAATCGCTTACCATCAGGCGATCCGCCTGCTAGGTTGCCCATACATCATAAAAAATGGCACTGTGGCTAAATATTTTTTCTGCTGGATTCTTTACTGATATTTGCTATTATGTGTGTTCGCATCTCCCATTATAACTTAACATCATGCAACGAAGTTCATTAGTGTATGCATTTACCCATGAATGTCATAACAACACGCAATCATCACATCACATATGAATCTGCATAGACTACTAAGTAAATTAAATATACGACCCGAAATATTTCGTTGAGTGTAGTGCATCAAATTTGTTATTTGTATTGAAGTCACCAAGATCGTATAGTTAGCAGCTGCCAGCTGGCTAGTAACACGCAACTTATTATACTTTTCCAGTTCATACTGGTATTTTATTGTACAACTATTGTTAAATGATGTAAATTTGTACATCATTATAAAATCTATCCATAGATATTATAAAATGCAGTCTCCGCTGAATCTTGTCTATTTGAAAACTAAACTAACTATAGAAACTCAAAAACTACCAAACGGACGTCTGTACGGTTTTCACTAATATTGTGATTCCTGACATAGGTGTATAATTTACGCGGGCGAAGTCTATCACTACATAGTATAAAACAAAGTCTGTCTTCTGTCTGTTTGTCTCTATGTATGCTTAAATCTAAAAACTACGCAACGGATTTTAATGCGGTTTTTTTAAATAGATATAATGATTCAAGAGGAAGGAAGCCGCTGGCGACGTCTAGTTGCAATATAAAAAAGGTTGGTTAAAAAGTAATAAACGCTGTCGAAGATTTAACAATGGGATAGCGGGACTATATCCGACCAGCTGCTCAATCTGTACGAAAGTCTTGCGACACTGTCCATGAATTTTCAAGTAATATTATTTTTACACTTTTGCAAAATGCTCAATATCATTATTATCGTTACCTGCCACACCTTTTCAAATATCTATCACGTACGTCTCTGACTATAAAAAGTAGTCTTTGTTTAATATTTTATTACATTTTATTCTATGTTCCAGAGAATACGCTTCTTCATATTCGCTATTGGTACGAACACGTAGAAGGCCCAGACGGCAAAATTCATTGAAAAATCTACAAGCACGATATTAAATACGAAGTGGAGAAAGCTTCCTTTAGATTAGAGAATCTTTTGAATGATAAGAATATTTATTTTAAATTGTCTTTCGGGATTTATACCACGTACCTTTGTTTGGAATAACCGATATTTCGGCATTGTTGCAATAGAGAGGATGGGTTTCAACTGTCGAGTATCTGGCATCCAGTGGTACGTCTATGTAAAACCCGTGAAAATAAAAAAGTCAAACCGCGAGCTGACGTAGTGAGTGTAGTATGTCGTGATCGGGTACAGTGTGATAGTGAAAACATTGGCATTGGTGCGCAAAAAACGAGTAAGAAAGCGGGTAGACCGTTATACTTGCTCGTAACATTCATCCACCCGCAATACCCTCAGTACATCCGTGAACATGGCGCTTGCAACAGTGCCGAAATATCGGTTACTCCAAACAAAGGTACGTGGTATAAATCCCGAAAGACCATTAAAAATAAGTTTAAATGACCACGTAAGTTTAAATTCCGATAAGAATATTGGTAAGCAATTTCATTTTTCCTACCTTTTATTTTACTACAGGGTAAAATTTCGCTGAAAAGAACTTAGTAGCGTTTATTTCATGGCGTGATTCGTTTGCGTCATTGTATTCGTTCAAATATGTAGATTTTAATACAAAGCACGGCAGGTAATCTTCATACAAAATATTTCAACCTTAGTCTATGGGACTCACATATCTTATTTGACAGTTACCTCCCGCCCCGAACCCCTGGAACCTATCGCCATGTTTGCTAATCTGTCAATTTGTCAATCTTTTGACAATTGTGACAGTTTTGTCAACAGCAATATTAGTTTCGACAAAGTTGATCGAGTGAAGTTTTGCGTTTATTTATTTCCGTAACGTATCCTCTCAATTTGTGAAGCTGTGATATCATCATGTACAACAAGTGCTGTGTTGCGACATGTGCTAGTAGACGAAAGGACGTCTGTTTTCACATGTTTCCAAAAAGTGAGACAGGACTCAAAAAGTGGTTGCAGTCCATTAATTGTGAACGATTGCGAAGCTTGAGTTTCCAGGAACTTCGTAAACAGTTTGTGTGCCAAAAGAATTTCGAGAAGAGGTTTCTTTCTGCAGCGTGCGATAGAGTTCGTCTTTTAATATTAAAAGGCACAGATGTCTTCCGACTACAAAACAAATCTTTACCTGTGATGCAATGTAAAACTTTAAATAAATTTAAAACTTAATTCAATAATAAAGCGAAGTGAAAAAGCAGTATTCTATTTTTAAAATGCCCTTTCGTAACTAAAAATAGTAAAATGGATATTTCCTACTACGAAAAATTAGGCTGAATCGTTCTTAGTCATTGCCCGAAACGTTACCGATGAAAAAATAAACAACTGTCATTTATGGTATGTGAGCCAATTACAGTCTAGTTTTGATCTATGGGAGTGCTCCGCCTGTACGTTAGTACAATGTAGTCTGTTATACAAAGTCAAAATCATAAAATACTTCAGTGTTCCCAGTAACAAAACAGACATAATCTACTAACTTTATGCTGCATATAAAATAAAACATACTCAATTTGATGTTGCCCAAATTTTTATCAACAAATAAAATCAACACATCGCCATTTCATTTTTTGTTTGTTATTCCAAATAAAACCACGTTAGTCAACATAGTCGTCAGGACGTAGTGCTAAATGGATCGTAACAAAATGTTATAAAACGCCGCACCAATCAAACAAAAGCACAGAGTATAAAAATGATGGAGTTCAGCTAGACGACCTGTATACCTAAACAAAAACTGCCACAACTCCACAATTCGATGATTGATCGCAGGGTGAAGAGTATTTTGTGAGCCGATAACAGTAAAATAGAACAATTTACGACGGAAAAGTTTCGCGTGCAGACAGACGAATTGCATGTTTTGCTGTTCGTGAATTTAGATGATTGGCATTACTTCAACAGAGTGGTTGTGTATGGGAATACACAAATACGATATATTGAGCTATCATTTTGGCGAAAGGGTGGCTTCTTCAAACCGAGGATGCTGCGAAATGAGTAATGGTACATATGATTGATGCTATTCATAGCAATCAATTCTGCCCGGCGAGAAACACGTTCCTTGTCGACTGACGGATTTGATATGATGATTCTAATTTGTATATGCAAAGGTCATGGTAAAATTTGGTTAAAATCTTGCACCAGACATAGTACAGCAAGGGAAATCAGAAGAAAAAAATATATTCCTATTATTGGTTGAAAAGAACTCCGACTTTGTAATATTACTAGACTCACAACAACTTCAATTCCGTTGAATTGATTCAATAATACTTCACTAGAGACAGCAGCAAGATTACAATAGAGAATATGCATATTTTTTTTTATATTGTTGCTATCATTTATTTATATTAATATGATACCGTAAAAAAACATTAGTTGTGGAGAAGTTAACATTTACTTTAAATTAAATGTTGAAAATTGCAATGATATAACGCTAGTTTAAACACCCCGTTTTAGCGCGCTTTGTAGTGACGTCAGCGTTCTCAACGTTTGAGTTGTTAACTGTCAACTCTGTCAAAATATCTGGTACTGCTTTGACACTTTTGACATATCGTCTGCGAACCGTGTCGTCACGTTGGTGTCTAGGTCTGGTTGCGTTTCGACATTTTAAATTTCGCGTGTAAATTTTTCCACCTTTTATTAATTAATATTCACGATTTTAGAGTGATTAAATATAAAATAATGTTAGAGGTGTCTTTCTTTACCGATAAATAATGTCATAAAAATATATTTGCTTATATCTGAATCACACGCATATTTCCTATTGAATCCCCAATATATATTTGTGTTATTCTTATAATCCACACGGACAATCGCCTTTACAATCTCTGATCAACTTTGAATCAAAGAATATCATTACGTATTCTAACACGCATATTCATTTTCATGCTCAAACAATTTTTGATTCGACTCTGAATGTTTACAGGTGATCAAATCAACAAGCTTCTGAATGAAATGTGGCGGGAAGTCGTAGCTGAGGTGGGCCCATCGATATGTCACTCCCTCGGTTCTGCCGTTGTGGAGAATTTATCTGTTCTGCTCGCACAGGTGCCATATGATGAGTTGATGCCGGAATAGGAAAGAAATGGTGGCAATGTTGTAAATATTTTAAGGAGTAAACATTTATAAGTTCTGTATTGTTTTGTTTTTGATTGTTCGTGCCATAATTATGCTGCCGTATTAACGAAATATAAATAGAAGTGTATTACAAAAAAATTAATATAAAATTTTGAAACCCTCTGCGTAGAAATCTGTCGGTCTCTCTACTAGGCTATTGCTGCTTACAAAGCCATGTTCAAAATAATTTGATAAAAACATAATCACTGCGTGAACATCATCATCAAATAAATCTCAGATCGTGTACAAATGCACTGCATAATTATTACTATTTTCATCAACATCATTTGGATCAATGTGTGATGATGAAATTTAATTCATATTTACCGATATTGTTTTCCCTGTATTAGAAATTTTCAAAAATATTAATTGCCCTAAAGCTTGATGGGCGTTCATATGCATTGTGATATTTGGATCGCTCCTAGAACTCGACATTGATCGAATTCGTAGTATGCATTGTGATGCAGATCATTGGATTTCAAGGAATCAGAGATTTGTGTCCGAAATTGCAAAATTAATATAGGTCTCGCTATCATTCAATATTAAGTATCGGGATTTAGTGTATGTAATTAGCCCTTTGTACAAAAAGTTACATAATTATTCGATACTTGACGTTTTAGGCTTTCAGCCACTACGGCAATTCAAATTCATAGAGATTAATTGCCTATATTTTATTTAGACGCTGCCGATGCCTGTCGCGCGCTACCTGTTAGCCATGGTCGTCAGTACACTAAAGGCCTAATAGAAAACTCGCGTCTGATCTCATGCCATGTATAGAGAGTGCGCTACAAGATATTCGCGATGTTAGTATTGGTACAGGTACTTACAATATTAATGTTGTATTTATACTGCAGGTTTTTTAATCCCTTGCTTATGAAGGCACCGACGAATTAATAATTGAATTATGCATTTGACTAACGTTTATCGATGAATGGTCCAACGACCATAATTTTTTACAAAAGTTTATAATTCATACATAATGCTGTAAGTTACAAATGAAATAACCTCAACACGTTTACGCGTTTTAAACACAAAAATAAAGTTGAACGTTTTGAATAATAATTCCTAAATTCACACACGTTAGCAAACTAAATTCTGAGATAAAAGTGAACCACTTTTATCATGGTGTTCCACATTTATTCATCGCTCACCCTCGTGCTTTAATTAAAGCCCTAAGCACCAGAAATGAAATCCCCGAGAACCTCTGTTTATTCGCTAATTGCTGACTTAATAATATTGAATTAACTATTAAAGGTCGCTTACATATTACACAGTAGTTACGATAGTTTTTAGGCAACCTTCCTGAACGTATCAGTTTGTAAGCAGTTATTTTAATTAGTGTAATATTTGGTTACCGTTCATCATTCTACGATGTTCGTAAAGTTTCTGACTGTAGAAACCAATCATGTTTATTTATAACGCTGATATAAAAATAAACCTTTACATACATACATACATACATACATATCGTCACGCCTTTTATCCCCGAAGGGGTAGGCAGAGGTGTATTTCTACACCCACTTTTCGCCAGATATACTTTAGTCCCACGTAATAAGGGGCGAGCCTATTGCCATACCGGGCACATTTCCAGACTCCGTGCTGCTACTGAGAATTTCGTGACAGAAAAAACCCAGGAATCGAGCCCGGGACCTCCCGATCCCACGCGCACACTTATGCCGCGAGACCAACGAGGCAGTCGTATAGGGTTTGATGTCGAGTTTTCCGTCTCTACACAAAGATGGTATTTGCATCGTGTTATCCCTTAGTCGCCTCTTACGACACCCACGGGAAGATAGGGGGTGGTGACACTTGTATTTTATGCCGTCAACCACACGGCGGTAATAAACCTTTCTAGCTAGTTAATATTCCGCCTTGATTTTAGATAGCACAATTAAAGACAATTCTGCGCTGAATACAACGTTTGTATTACTGGATACTTTAAAAGTTATTGTTTAGTGGTAAACAATAAAAAATATCTAGATCTGGAAAAACAGTGGATAGCAAATTATACTCAAATTTGCTTTGTCTTTATTTTGTCGAATGCCTGTCTTGCATACGGGCAATACGTAAATAGCTAATGTAAGTAAAGTAAACTGAAACTATCGTAAAACTTGACGCTATTATTACCTATATGCATATAAAGAGTATCTACATTATGGATCATAATAAAATGTGATAAGGTTTATAATTTATTGTGGTCGATTGTTCAGAATATTTGCAACATGGTGTTTCAACCCATTTACTTGCCTCAAGCTAGATTACGTTTACATAAATAGGCATCATCAGCTTTAAACTTAATAATGGATACAGTAGCGAGATACTGACTATGGTGCTTTGAGAATGTGCGTGGCCTTTCCTATGTACATATCGATAAACAGATCTTATCGTAATTTAGAAAATCTCGCGTTATAAGGCTTAGCTGCTTACTGAATACACAAAGTAATAAACGTCACGAAAATTACGTATAACTAAAGTAAACATTGTTAACAAGTTAATTAGTTCCGATTAAGTTTGAACTGTTGCAAATTTTAATATGACTGTGTCTAAATCAGGCCATTTAGATCAACAAACTTATGTAGAGTAGCCACAGGGATTATTACAATATTCCACAAACAGGAAATGGATTTTTAACAAAATTATAGTGTTTACTAAAAGTTAATGGCTTAAAACGTAAAGCTAATGCTATAGTTTTGCCTTTGTCTGTATGATTTTATAAAACAAAGTGAACACAATTCTATGAATTATGAAATATTTAAGCCACACTACCTGAGTGCTATCAAGATCAGTTCTGTGAACAGCTTATATATATTTCCAATGAATTCAATTTTGTCACTAAATATAATTATATCAATGAAAAAATGAAATATATATATAAAAATCTTTGGTTATTCACTGACTGATTGACTGACAGACAAGGCACAGCCAAAACTATTGGGCGCAAGAAGCTTAATTTGGCATTCTAGGGTTTTGGTTCGAATGGGGTCTTCGGGGTGCACAAAGAAGGGATTTTCCCAATTTCCACGGGATCGGTAGGCGCTGCTTACGCCGCTTACTAGTCTAACCTCATATGACAAAATATCAGCTTTTGTATAGGTTGACTGCCGTCTAACCTTCGCTATCAAAAGGGATAGCGATATTGCATGGTTTAGACAAGTATAAATTATTTGAGGCTACTGACTCCCCGTAACCATTATCAAAAATCTTCACGACAGCCGGCACCAACCAACGCGATGGGTTGACATACTTTCGCAAGGGGCAAAGGAATCTAATAATAATTTAATACGCACATTACTGCGAAAAGTCAGTGGTAAGCGCCGTGGATTAGAACGTTATATCCGGTGCATGATAGTCTGTTGTTATCGCCACTATGCAATCGCTGCCTTTAAAATTGTTCAAAATAAATCCTAGCATTATATGACCACTGGCTCTTACATTCTCTGTTACATATGAGCCGTTCTTGGAATCATAATGAAACGTTTTAAGCCATTCGTATTCAACGAGCTCTACTGACCTGACCCCTCTTCCCTCTTTTTGTCAGTTATACAAACCTATGATTTTCTCTCACCCCATTCAATGTCTTCGTAAGGCATTGAGCGTAACAGTGATACTAACGCAATCTTCCGTAGAAGATTGATCAATTTGGATTTACCCTAAGACATAATTTGTACCGTTTTTTCATATCAACTTAGAATCGTTCTGCTGTTATATGTTTTTAAAAGATTCCAAAATATTTCGTAGCAAAATTTATTATTTTCCCTCAGAAGTAATCCTAGACCCAAAATTCTTAAAAGTTGTTATATGTAAATGATCCTTTGTAGATATATTCGAAATATAATTCTAGAATTAGTAACTTGTCCTTTAATTGACAGAACTGTCATTTACACAAACGATTTTATAACCTTAGATATATATATATATATATATATATATATATATATATATATATATATATATATATATATATATATATATATATATATATATATATATATATATATATATATATATATAAATTAGTTTTTTATTGTAACGCCGAATCCACGTAACAAATTTATATTTTTTCATTTTACTTTGTCACCCCGATTTCCGGGCTCGTCAAGAAAATATGGCTTTTGTAAATAACTTTTTATTGTTCTTCTGTGTAGTCTAATAAAATGATATTTCTCTATGATGGAAGGCTTTCAATTTTTTTAATTGTATAATATTTTACTTTTGAAAACACATTTTACACGCTAGAAAAACAGTCAAGACAATCAGATTTATATACTATGAAAACTAAAGGGTTGTAACCTAGCTTAATAATCTTTAAAAAAAACTAAGAAACCTTCCATATACATTTTATGAAGCGCTGAACAAAAGAATGAATGAAGAAAGAAAGAAAGATAGAAAGACATTGTTTATGCCACAGGTGAAACAACTTACAGTTTTCAAAATTAAGAGAACAAATATCAAGTACTTATCATAAAATGTGACACAATACATCACTACACAAACAAATAGAAACTTGGGTACCTAAACTAGTCACTGTTGTTAAAAATGTTGTTCGGCGTTATAAATCATCCATTTAATTCTAAAATCCATTCCTGTACGACATAAACAGTAGCTGAACTGTGATGTACAAACATTTGTACTTTGGTAACGCTTGCTTGTACAACGCTTCTCGTGATTTAATTAAATTTTAAGTCCATCCATATAGAAACCGCAAGCAGACTGCTTGAATATTACTGGGAGCCAGCGGAATATTGGGTCAAAGGTAGATTCGAATACGGTGTGTATTTTTATTTGAGTAGCAATATTGAAAAGATAAGGGCATTCATGTTCTATGAAATAAAAGTAATCACAGCTACAAAATAGATTTAATCTCTTATATCATACAAAATAAAAATAAAATCGATTAATCTTTTATAGTTGAGCTAGATAATTACATGAAATTTTAGTTCACGAGTTATGTTTCGGTCTATCCTATTTTACCAGTCATGACATAACTTAGTCTTAACATGTAAGTGAAGTAAGTGTCCCCCCCGTGGGATCTCCACCTTGTCGTGGTAGGAGGGCTCAGTAACCGTGGCTTGGAATCCCGCGGTGAAGCTAAGAGGGATCCCTGGAGTCGACGCTCCACGTGGGCTTGGGTGAAACCTGCGTAGTATGCACCCATAGGTGCGGGTGCGGGGGACAGTTCTGTCTGTCCCTCGCAGTCGGGCGCGGTCGCGGGAGGAGAGGCGTGTCGGTGTTGCGTTGCCGCGCGCCCTATCTCCCGCGACCAAAGGGGGGCGCACCATCGTTGCGTCACGGTGGGGCCGCAGAGGAAGAGGAGATGCGGTGTTGCGTTGCCGTCCTCCTTATCCTCTGCGGCCGCTGGGTGTTTTGGCGGCGGAGCCCAATACATTCATCCGCCGCCAAGAGGGTTTTGTTAGGAGCCCGCCTGACCATCTGGCGGGCCAATACCCGTCGGGGGGTAGCGAAGAATGCTTTGGTGATACCCTACCCTCCGACACATGGGTACATGAGGAACACGGGTTGGTTTTTAGTCAGTAAGAGTCTGACAGTCCCCTTCGCCCTTCCCCCAGAGCGGAGGGACTCCATGAGGATTTTCCAAACCGACACCAAAAAAAAAGAAGTGAAGTAAGTGTGGAGAGAAGTTTCGTTATTCCAATTTAGCAGAGGAGCCTCTGACCAGTCGCTTGTAGTCTTGTAGTTTATACCTTGGTTGTAATTACAACAATCAAGTCACCTAACACCACGACAATGACCTCAGGTAAATTCCTTTAACTACTATGGTGTTAAAGCGCCCACGCATTATTTCACCGCAGCGTCTAACACACGTTACAACTTGCTACGCGGTAGCATTAGATTAAGTTAAGCATAACATAGCTATAGATTTGTATAGCCTCTTTTTTATAAAATGTACCTGCTGTATACGATTTGGATAATCTCACACTCTGTTTTTGTAAGCTGCAAAGATTACACGTCATCCAAAGTTTCCAAGATCTTTTTTATTTCTCGAAGTCCATTGAATCCCGCACATATGGTCCATTACGAGTGGATGAGGAATCAGCTGATTGCATTAAAATTATCTACGAGTTTTGAGAGGATTCGTCACCAAATTATTGGACTTTAAACCGGCTTGGATATTCGTATATTTGGATCAAGTACGCCGTTAATTGGTTTAAATTGGTACCCAACACTCGATAAGGTAATATTTATCCATAATCAAGGGAATAATTATAAGGTTAGTGGATTATTGTTAAATTATTGTGTTCATTTAGGCAAACGTTGCATAGTGCTAGTTGTCCGTAATAAAGTAAATACTTTATATTAGACTGTAAATTAGTTAATATCATTTGATAAGTAGTATTAGTGCTACATTTAACTATTTCGTCATTTTAACGGCAACTATTCACATTAATTTTCATGCAGCGGTAGGTAGGTACCTAACTACCTAGTTAGCTCATGTATCACAATTTTGAGTGTTAGGTTTATTACGATATATTATTTATTGCTCATTATCGTTAATTATAACCAGATTAGCGTACTTATTGTGTAATTTTGTTAAAATATTGTATTATTGTGTTTTTGCAACCATTAATTTGCTAAGTAGGTAGGTTGTCATTTATTAGAAAACTTTTCTGTGCAAAGTTATTTGGCTATTATTAATTGTATTTACATAATTAAAAAAGGATTTAGCAGCTTTTCTAATATTTGTGTAATTATTTGTAGATTTATACATCTAGATCTAGATTTCGTAGTTATTTTCTTGTATGCGAGGGTAGGTACCTAGTAAGAAACTAAATTTGAACCACACCCTGTACCGGCGCAATTTGAGCTATTTGTTACCTAAAATTAACTTTATTTTGTATAAATTCCAGGGCGACAGCACTCGTTACCCATAATGTCCGAGGAAAAGGAGTTAGTGAAGAGGCGAGGCAGTTATAAAGACAGATTAACTGCATTTATTAATTATTTGGACTTGCTTGATGAAAGCTCCTTGACGAACTGTGATGTCACTGAATTGCAGCTGCGCATAGGCAAGATTGAGTGTTTGTACGACCAATATGATGAGGTTCAACTGCGTCACGAATGTATTGTTGAAGATATTAAATTGCAGTATACTGAGCGTTCAGATTTTGAATCGTTATATTATAAATCCTTATCTAGGGCACAACATCTATTAGGTAAATATAATCAAGTAAGTCCATCAATTAATAGCGATAATAGTAAGCGTGCCAGTAAACACAAGCCAGTTAAGTTACCTACTATACAGTTACCAAAATTTAACGGTTCTTACAATGATTGGTTAGAGTTTCGCGATTCTTTTGCGAGCCTCGTTCATTCTAATGATGAACTAGACAACATTAATAAGTTCCACTATTTGCGTTTGTCACTGGAGGGGTCCGCGTAGGGAATGCAATCTCGATCTCGCGAGATCGAGATCTCGCGAGATCTCGGCCTTTTTTAGCGAGATTAATCTCGGTCGAAAAATGGGCGAGATCTAGCGAGATTTACGAGATTGCACTCGAGCCTAAAAACGTCTTATTCGAAGCGCGAACTGACACGGACGGATCGCAATCTGTCGGTATGGGCATTAATAAAAAATGAAATGAATTTAAACGAGTCCGGGGGTCAAAAGGCAAAATTTTGCAGTTCGTGGATGTCTGCCTGAGAACTGCGGTTTCAATTCGCGTTGAATCCGAAAGGGCCTTCTCAGCGGCTGGTTATCTGGCCAACAGAAAAGGAAGCTGTTAGCAGACGATTCTTTGGACATTTTGTGCTTCTTAAGGAGCTCCTTTGAAAATTATTCGTAATAATGGCTTGTGATTTGAACTGAACCAATCGTCCCTTTGATTGGTATATTTTTTAAATTAGGTTCTGTAATAGGGTAGTTTCCAGGGTCAAAATAATTACATTTTATTTAGTCCGTATTTTAGATTATAAAAAAACATTGGACACGTATTTTTTCTTTTTTCGATTAAATAAAAAATAACAAAGATATAGCCCATTAAAGTTACGTGCGACGTCACCTAGTGCGAAAAAATGCAGCACAGCGTGACGTTATATGTACGTAACTTTAATGAACTATATCTTGGTCATTTTTGGTTTAATTTACAAATAAAAAATACGTATCGCTTATTTTTGAATAATCTAAAGGACGTACTTATATTTTTTTTTGTCAACTAGCCTATTTCTAATAGTCTGCCTTATTGGTATATTTTGTAAATTAATCTGTAATATCTAAAAAGTCTACAGAGTAGATATAGTTTTATTTACCTAATTAATAATAATACCTCAGTTTAGCAACATAGATGATAAGTAATTTTTTTTGACCTTTCGTTGTTTTGTTTATTATAAAAGAAATGATTTATTACTAAAAGATTTTTGTTTGATATTAGAAGCGAAGACTTGTTGTTTCTTTCATTTCTTATTTGACAGATCCGTCCGTAAAAGTTTACTTCATAAAAGTTTATTAAAAAAATATAGACAGGTAAGTACGTCAAACAATTTTTGAAGCATAAAAGTCTATTGAAAAGTTCGTGAAAAGTAATGTTTATCTTATAATACTTAAAGTGGTTATTATTTATGTGCTAATTTATTCAAATATTGCGATTATTTACCAAAAAAACATACAAAACTGTCAATCTCGCGAGATCTCGAAATTGGCGAGATCTCGCGAGATTGGCTTCATAATCTCGCGAGATCTCGCTTGAGCCCAAATCTCGCGAGATTTGCATTCCCTAGGTCCGCGGCTGTGGTACTCCAGTCAACTGAGTTTTCTGCTGACAACTACGCAGTAGCTTGGAAGATATTATGCGAACGATTTGACAACAAAAGATTGCTCATTCAGAATCATGTATCAGCTTTATTTAATTTAGACGTACTGACAAAGAATTCTTCAGTATCCCTCAAAGGTTTGATAGATTCATTAAATAAGAATTTGCGAGCTTTAGAAACTTTAGGCGAACCAATTAAGCATTGGGATACACTATTAATTGACATGGTCACTCGTAAATTAGATAACAAAACATATCGTGAATGGGAGGAATATAAAAGCCGGGTAGATAAAGATAACGCGATTAGTTTTGATGCCTTCATTCAATTTATGCGTAACCGTGCCGACTTTGTCGAAACTTTAGAATTGTCACGCAATAATAATCCCTCTCACACGTTATCTAATTAGCGTCCAAAGATAAAATCTATGGTCACGATGCAAGGTTCTAATAATTTACACACAGCATTGACTTTAAACGTTTGTCCTAAGTGTAAAGAGGATCATACACTGAATAATTGTCCTCAATTTCTCGCTATGAGTATTGATGAGCGTCTTAAAATATTGCCTAATTATAAAGTTTGCTACAACTGTTTACATACGGGTCATTTTGCCAATCATTGTAGAAAATCAGGTTGCAAAACATGTAAGCGTAAACATCACGCATTAATTCATTCATCGGAGCCTAGGAGTGTTAATGTCAATGCGCGTAATAAACATACGTATAACAACGCATCATCTGATAGCCCCTCTCCCCCGATATGTTTACCGTCCGCTTCTAGTGAGACAGGTAATGTTGCTCTGGCCGCAAGCGTCGCTCGTTCTTGTAAAACTTTTAGCGACGTATTATTATCAACTGCATTAGTTAAGTTATACGATTATTCGGGTCGTGAGCATGTTGTTCGTGCTATTTTGGATAGCGGCAGGACATCTTCGTTTAATTATAACCGAGCGTTTGTGTACGCAGTTAAATTTATTAACAAGTAATGTTGACGGTTCGATATTAGGCATAAATAACGTGATTTCTCGCGTAGGCAAAACTTGTCAGGTAAAAGTGACGTCACTCAATAATAGCTATGAAGTTAAGCTTTGTTGTTTTGTTTTGCCATTATACCAGTGATGTGCCATGTCGAAAAATAGACATTTCTGCTCTTAAAATGCCTTCTCACATCTGTTTAGCTGATTTTATGAGCCCGCAGATATTAATATTTTAATCGGTGCTGACATGTTTTGGGATCTGTTAGGATCACAACAAATAAAGTTAGGCGTTGATATGCCAGTGCATAGGGTTCCCACCAAGAACTTAGGGTCCCAAGCCAACCTCACCTGCAAGTGGTGCACCTGCCGATCAACGGACGAGGCTCTGGCAAACAAAATGTCCCAGTAAGCGGCAATAGGCTCGCCACCTATTACGTGGGATCAAAACAATGGCGAAAAGTGGGCGTTTAATATGCCTCTGCCCACCCCTTCGGGGAAACAGGCGTGAGTCTATGTATGTATGTATGATATGCCAGTTTTATGTGAAACTAAGTTAGGGTGGATAGTTTCCGGGCCTTCCTTACCTCTCATTGTACCAAAATGTCAAAGGACATTAGATGCAATTTTACTCAGGTTAGTGGTGATATTGAGAAACTACGAGCCGACTTAAAGACCGTTTGGGATTTAGAGGAAATAAACTCTGAAGCCACTAATTATATGCCAGAGGAAAAGTTGTGTGAGGAACATTTTATTAAAAATACCACTCGCTTACGTGATGGTAGGTTTTGTGTTCGTATACCGCTTAAACAAAGTCCTGATGTTTTAGGAAATTCGTACAATAGGGCTAAGCATTGTTTACATTCATTAGAACGTAGGCTAAAGTACAAACGAGAATTTAGCGAATTATATATTGATTTTAAGTCAGAATACGAAAAGTTAAATCAATTGAGCGAAAATAAAGTAGTAACTTTAAAGGAGAATCGTAATGACTATTTTATACCTCACCACGGCATATTACGCGAGAGTAGTACGACTACTAAACTACGTGTCGTATTTAATGCAAGCAGCCCTTCGTCATCAGGTGTTTCCTTGAATGACATACAGATGGTGGGTCCTACCGTTCAGGATGACTTGTTGTCAATACTTCTTCGATTTCGACATTATAAATATGTCCTGTCGGCCGACGTTGAGAAGATGTATAGAATGATAGCCATCCATCCATCTGACAGGAACTTGCAACAAATAGTTTGGCGTAGCAATATAGACGACTCTATTAAGACTTATACATTAAATACGGTAACCTATGCTATGCATTTCTTGCTACTCGGTGTCTCAAACAAATAGGTCTTGATTGTAAGCATGAAAGGGTAGCTGAAATCATCCAACATGATTTTACGTCGATGATTTGTAGACCGGTGGGGATGTTTTGAGTGAGGTTGAGTTTATACGCACTCAAGTCACAAATGCCCTGGCATCTGCTAGTACGAGGGGAGTTCAATGTATTCTCGGTATAGGTATGAAGGAAAAGGCGGAAAATTCTGAATAAATTTTATTTTTCAATATACTCCCCTAACATCTCAATACATTTATTTGTTCGTGAAAGTAACTTTTCAATTCCCTCTGAGAAATATTTTTCTTCATGGCCCGAAAAATGTTCGTTTATTGCTCCCTTCAACTCTTCATCGTCCGAAAAATGCTTTCCACGAAGGTCTTTTTTAAGATTAGGGAATAGATAATAATTACTAGGGGCTAGGTCCGGACTGTAGGGCGATGATTGATTTCTTCAAATCCGTACTCCCGCACAGCAGCCTGGGCAAGGCGCGCCCTGTGAACCGGCGCGTTGTCGTGAAGCAGCAACACAACTGCGGTTAATTTTCCACGTCTTTTTTCTTTAATTGCCTCCTTTAAATTACGCAGGGTGGTTGCGTATGATGCAGCAGTAATACTATGACCTTTTTTGTGTACTCGATTAGCAAGATTCCCTTAGAATCCCAAAACACCGTGGCCATGAGGTTTCCTGCGGACGGAGTGACTTTGAACTTCTTCGGCGGGTCTGATCCTTTTTTGTGCCACTGCATAGACTCTTGCTTGCTCTCAGGGTCATAGTGATGAACCCACGTTTCATCACCAGTAACAATCCGATCGAAAATACTTTGCGGATTTTCACCACAGAGGTCCAAAAACTCCTTACAACAGTCAACTCGCACTTGTTTCTGTAGCGCGGTGAGTATTCGCGGCACCCATCTTGCACTTACCTTTGACAAATTCAGGCGCTCATGAAGGATTGTGTGAATGAAACCCACGGATAGCTTAGTCATTTCTGCTAATGTTTTCACTCTTATACGGGCATCTTCAAGTACAAGTTTTTCGACTAATTTGACGTTTTCTTCAGTAGCGGGACAAATTGGCCCACCAGCGCGGGGGTCGTCTTCAATGCTCTCTCTACCCCGTTTGAATTCACTTGACCACTTCTGAATTGTAGATAATGAAGGCGCAGAATCTTGGTAAATAGCCACCATTTCTTCATGGATAATTTTTTGAGTTTTTCCTTGTTTTGTGAGGAATTTTATCACTGCACGATGCTCGATTTTTTTCATCATTGTCGAATCAGTCATCATAGTTGTCTTTTCGCAATGATATCTTGAATACTAATGGTGGCAATTAAATGAAATTTTGTATTTGTACCCTCAAAGAGTGTCATTAACTAATGAGATAATTAAATTACCCTTATCATTAGTATATCACCTCGATACCGAGAATACATTGAACTCCCCTCGTATGACGTTAAGAAAATGGAGATCTAATGAACCGCTACTATTAACTGAGTGTAATCAGCCATTGTTAGACCTAAGTATGGGCACTAGCGGGTCAAATAAGTTATTTGGTTTAAACTGGTTCGCAAATACTGATGAGTTAGGTTTTATAGTAAACTCGGTGCCTTCTCTTAGTAATACGAAACGGGATCTACTTTCGATCCTTTAGGGCTTCTTTCTCCTTTCATCATCACCATGAAAATGTTGTTACAAAGCATGTGGTTAGACAAGCTTTCATGGGATGAGCCGCTAAACCCAGAACTTAAAAATACTTGGCATAATATTGTAAAATCTTTACCTCTCGTAAATGATTTAAGTATTCCACGCATTGTAGTTTGTAATGCGTATAGGTCACTTGAACTACATGTGTTTACAGATGCGTCTGAGCGCGCCTATGGTGCGTGTGTATATGTTCGTAGCATCAGCGATACTAATAAATGTATGGTCAGGTTACTGATGGCTAAAAGTCGCGTGGCCCCAATTAAGCCTACTACAATACCTCGGTTAGAGTTATGTGGTGCCTTGGTAGGTGCGCGTATTTATGAAAAAGTTTCACAAGCCTTTCGAATAAACATAAATCATGTTTATTGTTGGACTGACTCGACCATCGTATTGGGTTGGTTGCAAATGTTGCCCTCAAAACTACAACCGTTTGTGCGTAATAATGTAGCTAAGATATTAGATAAGACGAGTAACTGCACATGGCAACACGTACTAATCGATTTGAACCCAGCAGATCTGATATCTCGTGGCGTGGATATCAGAACCCTGCAAGGGTTGGATTTGTGGTGGTCTGGACCCAAGTTCTTACACAATGAGCAGTCCAGTTGGCCGTCTCAATTGAAACTGAAAGGTTTAGCATTAGAATCTTTGCCTGAAACACGATCACACATTCAACAGAGCGCCGTTATAAATGATAATAGCAAAGATAAACTAATAGATTTTAAAAGGTTTTCAAATTATCTTAGGCTCGTGCGCTCCGTAGCATATTTTTTGCGTTTTATTAAAGCTTGACGAAAGAATCCTTGTAATAGTAAATTTCTTACAAAGGATGAGTTATAATGCGCATTAAATTTCATAATTATTAATAGTCAACGGGACTCGTTTCCAGAGTATAAGCTACTCGTCAATAAACAGAAATTACCGAAAAAGAGCTCCCTCGTCAAGTTCAATGTTAATTTAGATCATGATAATATAATGCGTGTTGGGGGACGTCTCGATAATTCGGACTTTTCGTTCAGTAAGAAACATCCCATTATTCTACAGTCCACTTATGATTTTACGAAGTTATTGTTTCATTATGAACATAAAAGGTTAATGCATGCAGGTCCACAATTATTGTTGGCTACGATTAGAGAATCATATTGGCCTATCGGTGGTCGTCGCTTAGCTAAAGCGTGCTACCATCAGTGTGTACGTTGTCATCGTATGAAGGGCAAAACTATTACGCCGTTGATGGGGAATCTACCCCACCAGCGACTTGTTCCAGGTTGACCCTTTCGACAGCACAGGCATTGATTATGCCGGCTCTATACTTTGTGCTAGTCGTCAAGGTCGTGGATGTAGGCTCGTAAAAGTTTATATCGCGATTTTTATATGCTTCACCACCAAAGCTATCCATCTAGAGCTGGTAGGTGACTTGACTAGCAACAAATATTTACTGGCGCTCTATAGATTTATTTCACGCAGAGGTAAACCTGACAACATATATTCGGACAACGGTACCTCATTTGTTGGACCTGTCAAAGTTTTTAAAATCACAGAGCAATTCAATAAGCGAGGATATTGCTAGTCATGGAGTTAATTTTCATTTTATTCCCGCGTATACTCCTCATTTCGGCGGACTATGGGAAGCGGGTGTGAAGTCGACAAAATTCCACCTTCAACGAGTGTTGGGACATTGTAACCTTACATTTGAGGAATTGAATACCGTACTGATCCAAATTGAGGCGGTTTTGAATTCACGACCGTTAACGCCGCTGTCTTCGGACCCCGACGATTATACTCCGCTAACGCCGGGACACTTTTTGGTTGAACGACCTTTTACTGCCCTTCCTCAACCAAGTTACCAGGACTGCTCCACAACTCATCTATCACGTTTTCAACTGATTGAACAACTGCGTCAACATTTTTGGGCACGTTGGAGTAAGGAGTTTGTTGCTGAGTTGCAACAACGAACTAAGTGGCACACATCCCAAGATGGGTTGAAGCTGAATTCCTTAGTGGTCATCAAGGAGGACCACCTGCCACCCCTCAAATGGAAATTGGGGAGAGTTGTAGCTGTGCACCCAGGGTCGGATGGAATCGTTAGAGTTGCCGACATTCGCACTTCAACTGGTACTATACGGAGGGCCTTTAATAGAATATGTCCGCTGCCAGTGACTACGGATTTGGTTTGAAAGCTTGGAGCTTCCAAAGCCCAGGGGCATGTTAAAGCGCCTACGCATTATTTCACCGCAGCGTCTTACACACGTTACAACTTGCTACGCGGTAGCATTAGATTAAGTTAAGCATAACATAGCTATAGATTTGTATAGCCTCTTTTTTATAAAATGTACCTGCTGTATACAATTTGGATAATCTCACACTCTGTTTTTGTAAGCTGCATACATTACACGTCATCCAAAGTTTCCAAGATCTTTTTTATTTCTCGAAGTGCATTGAATCCCGCACATATGGAAACTCGGTAGTCAAAAAGCCTGACAATGGTATACCTGTAACCTACGCTTACGGGAATACCAAAATTAGGGTGTCCAATTATCAAGTTACACAACAATCGCCATCCAAAGCTTTTCAAATACCCAAAACAAAATATAAACGACTATTACGGACTATCTCTTACATAAAGATTTAAAACTAAGAGTGCAATTACGCGTTTGAGGAGGCGAAACAAAGACAGGCGGTGAGCGAATATCTGAGCCCAAACGTAATTTAGGAGAGATAAAGGTGGATGGAACCTTGGAACAATGTGCCCGGCTCACCGTCGACGAAGCAGATGAGATTACCAGTAATGGGAACCATAATACTGTTTGTCTCGGAGAAAATTTAAAATGTTATGCTAGGAAATGGTGATGGTTGTTTACGCTATACAAGATATTGTGATGCTGTAAGATTGATAAATAATCAGTAGTGGTGTCGCAGTATTGAAGGTTTAACGTATTGAAATCATTGTGAAGCGCAAGGTCCAAGGTTATGACCAAATGGCTTTAGCGAAAATAAAACTATTAACTTAGCTATCTTTGATTTTTTTAATAATGTAATTAGATATATAGATAAAAAGACATCAGTATGTGCTATATACTGCGATATGACACAGGCGTTCGACTATGTCAGCCATGAGATCCTTCTAGACAAATTAGAAGCATACGGTATTCGAGGTACGGTACTAAAATTGATAGAAACGTATTTGAAAAGTCGTACTCAATATACCGAAATCTTAACAGTGGACCCTACTGCAAAAAAGGAAGTTACATACTCTTCAGATAAACGCATATTCACCGCAAGGGAGTGTGCTAGGCCCACTGCTGTTCATTATTTATATAAATGATCTACCAAAAGTTGCCAATTTTGCTATGTCACTCTTTGCTGATGACAGCACAGTAACTTTAAATTATAAGAATAACTGTGACTTTAAAATCGACATAAACGTTACTATTGAATCGATAATAAATTGGATGAGTAACAATAATTTAAAATGTCATTTAGAAAAAACTAAAGCAATGTTTTCTACCCAACGATCATCAGTGCCTGACATTGACATAAGTCATCAAGGCACAGCAATTGAAAAAGTGAATACAATAAAATTGTTAGGTGTTACAATTGACAAACATTTTAATTGGAAAGAGCACACGGAACAACTAAATAAAAAATAGTGTTCCTCGGTGTATGCACATTCTAAATTAGAACCTGTTTTAAATGACGCAGCGTTAGTCACAGCTTATCATGGAATAGTCAGTTCGACGCTAAGACTCGGAATTATTTTTGGGGAAATTCCACAAATAAAGAAGCTATATTTAAAACTCAAAAAAATGCATAAGAGCTATGTTTAGTCTACAAAATACAGAAAGTTGAAAACCATATTTTATTAAATATAACATTTTGTCTCTCCCCTCGTTATACATTTATGAGGTAGCTACCTTCGTCAAGATGAATCCGCACTTATTCCACAAACTGTCCGATCTTGTTAAGCGAAATCGACGGGACAATGACAGACTATGCGTAGTAAAATCAAACACAGCATTAATGCATAAAAGTGTATTTTGTATGGCACCTATAATTTATAATCGAGTTCCAAGAGAAATCAAACAATTACACACAGCATTATTTAAATATCATTTAAAAAATATTTATTAGCTAAATGTTATTATAGCGTAACTGAATATTTGACGGACCCTAATTAAATGTATGATTTCTTATTTACCTGGCATATATTATTGTTATTTGCTTATGAAATGCTGACTGTCTTTTTTTTACTGTGTCCAAATTTTATAATTTTAATGTGTAACACTACCTACTGTTATCTTATTGACATGTTATTTTATTGACACATGAACTCTATGCTGACATAACTTCTCTTAATAATTCTATTTTATATTATGATAAATTATCCTGACATGTTATTCTAGTTATTAATTTTATTTAAATCTGTTTAATGAGGACAATACTATTATTATTAAAGCTGTTAAAAATTAGCTGTTAAAATTTCGTATGCCAGAAGGCAAAACATGTAGCTTACACTTTAATCACAATTAACATCTTGCATGCAAGTTCAAACAACCTGTACTGTACACTCATGTTTTATGAAATAAATTATCTTTATCTTTAAGGTCATAAATAATCAATTAATAGGCTTGTGTCCTAAAATGTAATTAGCGATTGATTCGTTCCTTTATTAGATGTTAAACTGAAATACCAAATTTTTTGTTCAAAAATCGATCAGCAACATTACTAATTACGGCTTTTTAAAAACCTATTTGAATTTGACACGAAAACGCTGTAAACCATCATGGCGGTTGAGTGATATCACAAAGTCCAAAACAAACCGTGAATGAAGTCTGGTCCGATGTACCCACTTTTATTTTGTTACTACCTGTGCCCGCGGCTTCGCCCGCGTGGAAGTCGGTATCCTTTAAGTATCCCTTTCTGTGGCCCTGATAATGTTAAATAACATACGCACCTAATGATCGGTTGATGAAACTCACACTCATATTTGAGTTTCTTACTTAAGTACTGTATTAGAAAAGTCCTGCCACCTAAATTCTTAGCTCTTTCTTTTAATAAATACTATTTGGAGCAAGTCGGCAAAAGTACCGCTTCTAACGTAGTATTTGTATACTCTTTGGTACCGCTAAAATAATAATTTTAAGTAATACCCCTAGATGGCACCACTGGCAAAATTAAAAGTCGGTGTTAAGATCCAGCGCTGACAATATAAATAAAAGGAAAGAAGTTTTAACAAACTTTTGCCCTTGATAACCAATGCGGATATAATATGTGTATTTTAAATTGCGATAACTTTTGATAGAATAAACGGATTCTGATAAACTAAAGACTAAATGTTAACCAAAGACACAAACTATGCGTTTGTCACAATCTCGATACAAACAATTTAGTGTGTTGCTTGAATTCAAGTCTATTAAATTTATTGAATGACACTGCTAGGCTCCCATAGGTGATAGCGTGATTATTGTTGTCCAAGATTGTAATCGGGTCTTCAGGCAATATATTGGTGAAAAACGCATCAAAATCCGTTCACTGGTTATTGTGTGATGATTTAACAAACATACAGACAGACAGACAGTCAATAATTAAAAAAAAATGTTTTGTGTTCTATATCGATAACATGTCACAATCCAATTGAAATTTCACAAAAATATTCAATGTACAGACAAAGTGCTCTTTGAGTTTTACTATAGTATAGATATTTGATTTGACAGGTAAAAAGTTTGACGTTTTAGTTGTATTTACTACTAAAACGTCAACAACATGAATGGCGGACGTACTGTTTGACGTAATGCTCTCTAATTGGTGTTCACTGTCCTAAGAATAAATACATTATTTTTAGTTTTAGAATCTTAAAAATAACATTAATCTTACCTTTTTATAATAAATAATAAACTTTATTGACATCTTAAAATCATAATGAATCTATAAATACTACAATCAAACCGATTTATTCTTAGTGGACACAAGCCTATTGTTCCTACTAATATATTTGGCGATATGAAAATAAAGGTACGCAAGAAACCGCAATCTTTCTTCTTTTAAAACCTAAGGCAAGTTTACTCGCTATCATTTTGAAGTTAAAGTATACTATCATCATACATCTTGCAATATTCTGCTCTATTACTAGTTTACAACGTAAATGTACCCTTAACATGCAACAATTCCATCTCACTTCCTCTCCGGTTAAAAGCTTCTAGTTTCTTGAGTTTGTTAAAAGCCATTAAGGCCAGTATGAATTGAGCCTTCACGGCGAACACAATAGGCTGAAAAGGCAACATTAAGACCAGATTTTAGTCTTAAGTAAAGCAATGACTTGAGGTACGGTAATGCAGACGTCTCCACTTTATTCAACAAACGTTATCAAAGCAAATAATGATTAAATTTTTTTACAACACACACACTTTGTAAATCTGAAGACTCTCGTAACTTCGTATTAAAATAAATCCAATCTTCATTCCGCTTTCTTGAGTATTTGTAATGGAAAAAAATATATTTCTGCGCTACGAATAACTTTCTTGTATCCCCTTGCGCACCTGTTGTAATTGAGGGTCCTACACTAAAATATGGTCCCAATAGTCTGAGAGCCATCTCAAAGTTATTCTCGATTTCTTCAACAATCTTTGGTTATATCAAATTCGGTGATATGGAACGGTTTAGAATTTCGATTTGCGGTAATATTGTGTGAAATTATATTTTCATAAATAAAGTAATATTGGCTAGCAACCTTTATATGTTAATATATTGCTTTACAAAATATTTTTATTGATAAATTATATTGAATTTGTCATTAAAATACATACCTAAATCAGTTGAGCTTTGTACCTACACATATTAAATTTACTTTTTTGTAGAAAATCGGACATTTGTACGATAAAAGTATTCTGCAGCTAAAAGAAATAATTTCGGCGGCACCACTGAGACTGCACTTCAAGATTTTTCTTGATAATAGCCATAATTATTACGCTTTTATAAAACAGTAATAAAACGTCTACGTCTTTAAGAATTTACGGGCTTAAGGCATACGACGATGTTGCATGCTCACGAGTAACACTTTAAGGAGATAGGAACCGCTTAATATTTCCCGACCCCACTTGCTCCAGACGATGCAAACCGCCTACAGGCACAAAAACAATTTACTGCTCTAAGACCAGTTTTATAACGGTAGTAGGACTTTGCAAAGGATCCTTCTTGTACTTTTACACTATTTCCATCACAAAGTCGCGTGAGGCTAGAAAAGAAGCAGTGGCACAGAATAGATAGTTCTTACGAACAGAAGCACCACTTCGCAAACCAATTTAAAGAAATGGCGACTCTTGCTACTAAGCAAGAAAGTGCAATTCAGCTCGCATGAGCATTCAGTACCTAACGCGATATTGACCTAACTGTTCCCGCTCTTTTTTAACATATAACGCTGTCGCTGTCTGGCGCGGAGCGGTACGCTAGGGTTGTCGACTTGCCGCTGCTACTATAATATTTATTCATCGTCTATCTACCTACTTGACCACGTTCCTAATAATAAATATTTTTACTATAAGTATCCTATCCCACTATTTGAGCTCGTAGAACGAAAACCACAAAAATTCTGGTGGTTTACATTTTCACTAAACTAATTCTTAGTTATTTCCTAAACGCGTAGACCGATTTACATGACTCAAACAGATAAAATGGTTTTTGAACTAGACCTTTCATTTGACACCATAATCGTTGAGATATCTCAACAAATAAAACGTACAATTTTCAAGTTGCTCTCGTAAAATTAATAAAATCAAAATTTCAAGTTGCTTCCGACACACATCCGTTAAATGAGCAATACTTCGCACCAGACTTGTGATGTGAACATTTTTGTTGTTCACTATTAAAATTCACGTTATTAGCTAGCCCTGCGCGCGAGCGGTGACGACGCGGCGTGGAAGCCGCGCCAAAGTGTAGGCACTTATCGCTGTAGGTACGGCCGAGTGAAGGAGGCCTGGCAGTGGCTCATTCCATCTATTGTACTGATTCTGATTGTCTAGTAAGTATGAAATGGTAAGTAATAACCGTGAGACGTTCCTTTTTTATTGTTCTTGCGCTTGGCTGCTATTAGCTGTCCGTACAATAAAGAAACGTAGTACGTAGTTTAGTTGGAATAACCACAATATCTTTCTTGGTGTTCATTATTCTATTAGTTGTGCGTCACATTAACCTTATTCATAATTAAGCGTACTCTAGGCTGTGAGCGTAAGGTTAATTATTATTAAACATACGCTTACAGTCATACCTAAAATAACAGTGTAATATCAATAAATTATTGTGTTAAATATTCAATGTAACCTAATACGATAAACATGACTATGTTCATTTATTCGCTACTTTAAATACAGCGTAAATGCTATTAATTTTAAATGCTATTAATTTTGTTTGTATTGCATAAACTAATAAAATAATTGCTAACATAACGTTGTATAAATTAAAAATATAAATCTTTGCAGCGTAAAATCATAAATTTATATTTACACTAAAACGGTGAGATAAATTCACATGCGGTGACCTGTCATATATAAAATCATGCAAAAATAATCCACACATTGCACTGGGATATTAAAATCTCTTCTATGGTGGTCGAAAGACGTCGAGGTAAGCGGGTTCCGATTCTATTTGCATTTAGCTGTCCAATATCATGCTGGGAATAGAAATGTCTATTGTAGATTTCTGACTTAAATCTGACACGTGCATTTTGACTGCAAGCTAGGAATCAGCTTGAAAGAGGCGCTGTAAAAATAAAATGTAAGTACTACATGGATATAAAATATATGCGGGGAATGTTGTAATTCAAAACGTTAGAAATAGATTCAGAACTTATATCTTTTTTGTGTTTGATTGATCATAATTTTAGCATCACTATGTTTGCTAACAGTTTACGCACTTTAATTTCTTACCTCATTTTCATGTCGTACGCATAAATTTAGTAATGTACATCGTAGGATTCGTTCGTCTGCCTAAAGATAAAACTATACCAAATATATTATGCACATCAAATACTTTAGTTTAACGATACCTTTATCAGACAGTAAAATGCGATATCTGATAATAGAGTTTTAAGGTTAAAAGGCTATTTAACGCTATTCAGCAGATACCTACATTATTTATAATTATGACTATGATGTATTCAATATACAGTGTATCACATGACGTCAGTAAAAATTATCTACTATACCATCACCTTAAATTAATTGGGTTCAATATATGACCTAGTTAGCAAAACCTCGATAGTTATTGTGAAGTTTACGAGACACTTTATAGATATTAATCTAAAGGTACCGTGACTAAATAGGGGCACTTAGCAAGAGTATTGGCAATTAACTACGAGCGTCTTTAGTAATGAAGATCGAACGAACCTAAGTCAGGCTTGCACCAGTTAAATATGAGACCATTAGTTCTTGCAGGGATACCTACTATAAAGTATTGTCATCAGCACGGTTAAGATATTTATTCCATATTGGCACATGATAGAGATGCTTGGAAGAGTATAAAGGAGACCTTTGCCCAGCAGTGGGACAACAAATGATTAAAAAATATCATACAATAATTATCATTAAAATATCATAATTATGATCCTGAAAACAAAATATATACTTATTTAAACTTGATGATCTTGATGAACCCTATTTTAAATATATGTACAATGTCCAATTGTGTTTCAGTTTTTGATTACAATTATTTTAAAATCTAAATGTAATAAAATCTTAGTTCTATGTAGGTATAACGAGAACTTTAAAATAAACAATCTAGATAATGCCAGGCGTACCTACTAGAGATGCGTTCAGTAACAAGCATAATTTGAAAATATTTTACTGATAGTAAATAAAACATTGACATTTTTCTATTTCGACTGTTTTAAAATAAAACGTCTGCTAACGTGAATGTTGGACATGTTTAGAGAAGCTTTCTCTCGCTTCAGGTAATAAGACCCGCAGGTTTTTTTCAATTTCTTTGGCTAATGTTATTTTGTTATCTGTTGAATTTGTGTCTGGATATCCTTCTCTTGTGTGAACTTACGTGACCGCATGTCACATATACGTTTTAAAATAATATTTAGAATTTATTAGTGTATACCTATGATATTTTTTATGTTATTTATTCTGATATTTAATGTTATCTTAGATTAGAGAATGCTCACAGCTATGTTCGCACATTTTATTCTCACTTAACCGCTTTGGCCCGATCCCGTGAGAATCGAAATTCTCTTGGGGACCGTAAAAGTGAACTAAGAACGGATTTCTCGAAAGAAATCCGTTCTTAGTTCACCTTTACGGTCCCCAAGGAACAGACCTTCCAAATTTCAGTAACTAACGCAAGAATTTTATAAACAGGAAATATGAGACTTTCTTATTTTCCAAGCGTTAGACAACGATAGACTAAAGTTTAGTCAAATCAATGGCCTAAATTTTCTAGTCAATAAATAATAATGACTGCCTCCGTGGTTCAGTGGATAGGACTGCCTCCGTGGTCCAGTGGATAGCGTATGCGACTGCTGAACGGAGGTCCCGGGTTCGATTCCTGGGTCGGGCAAAAGTGTTCCTGTTTTTTTCAGAATTCTCAGTAGCAGCACGGAGTCTGGTTATGTGCTTAGGCTCGCTCCCTATTACGTGGGACCTAAAAATTCATGGCGAAATGTGGGTGTAATATTACACCTCTGCCTACCCCTTCTGGGATACAGGCGTGAGTCTATAAAAAAATCATAAAAAGAAAGTAATTATTTTATTACTGAATTTATGTGTTCTTAGCTCACAATGGTGACAAGGCAGACAGGGATCACGTTTTAGCCGTGACACCAACCTTTGTAAATTTGACGCGGAGATTGAGGAGAAGCAACTTAGCCGATACATCAAGACAAAATAACGTAAAAATGCCAAAAGTAAATTTGACAAACTTTATTTGTATCTTTTTCTGATTTGTTAAACTGGCCTTCGAATTATATAAAATTATCAAGTGCCTGAAAACATACCCGTGTGGTACAGAATCGTATGTCACATAAATTTATTCCTAAATTATATGATTTCACATTATAAAAATACCGCATAGTTAAACTCCCTACTCCTAACAGTTAAAACATACTCCTCGTATATATGTATAGCTATCCAGTAAAAGCTTTACGAAGTTAATGACAAGTGTCTCACTGGAGGCAACTAAAAATATAGCGACGTCTTAGTATGTGGGACATGATCATTAAATAAAAGACAGCATAATAATTATGTTAAGAAGAAACTGCAATTAGACGAGGGTAGTAAGTCAGGGAGGGAAAATGGCGGCCTAGGGGGAAATGTCCCCGTTTTATCGCCTGCTATCACTTTCACTATTGGTACGAGTAAATGGTTTCAATGATAGAACTACTAGTAATTAGATGTATGTATCTTTATGGAATTGAAATTCTGATTAATATTATAAATGCGAACCTAAACTTTTCTTCTCGCTCGCTAATGCTTACGCAAATAACAATTAAGCTAATTATACTTATATATTATACGTACTACGTATTATACGTATAAAAATGAATTAAAAGTTCTAAAATTAACAGTTAACATTTTTGTCTACAATAAGAGCAATCTAAAAGTAGAACATTATTACAAATATTATTTGTTCATTAAAATTCTTTTTTTTAATTATGGTTATTATGTTTTATATTATTATGGTTTTGAGCCATTTCAAAATGGTATCATTTAATTGGTATATTATGAATATTATGATGCAGTAACCGCAACAGACGTGTGGGATCAAAATTGGATCACAAATTCACTAAGTGTTATCCATGACCGACATAATTTTTATTTCAAAGCGCCTTCTACGAGTAAGATTGTACTGAAAATATATAGGGCAGCGATATCTTTTAATTTTTTACTAGCGATCAAACTCCAGATAGTTCATTAAAATTTTGTCATCATTAAAACAAGTTGAATATCGGAGAGATTCGGCCTTGCCTACATTTTATTTTAAATTCAGGTTAGAAAATTTACCAACCCTATTTTGTGCACGTATTGAACAGGGTTACAAGGGTCAAACGATACGCAACAAAATCTGAGTAAGCTGCTCTAATCTTGCATGGAAAATATGTTTAGGGAAATAAATCAAATTGCCCACACACTTGACCGAATAACGTTATTTTTATCTTTATCAGTGATCTACTTATATTCAGGTACACAAACATTGCTTTATAATGTAGTGTAGGTTATTTACATAAAAAAATGTCTCAGCCTTATTATGGTTTAGTAATAAACTACTTAGAATCCAGATAGGTTGTGGCGGCCGTATATTTTGGCTTAAAGACCTCACTTGTTCACGAATCCGCTTGCGAAATATTTAGCACTAACTTTTAAATATTGTTTGTCGCCCTTCCAACTAAACCGTATATAGTAGTAAATGGGGTATGTGGACTATAACTATTCTTATGAAATGACGTGCCAACATAATTATCTACTAGAATGTCGGTAAATATATTTATTATTATTTTAATTTTCTAGTACAGGCATTGGTGGTGGTGTGTGTGGCTCTTGGTCTTGCCTACAGGCGTTCGGCGCCTACCCACTAAAACCACCGCGGGTTTCGCTAACCTATAGCGTAATTTGGCGGATTCGACATATTAATGTGTTGGAATAACCACAATATCAGAAGCTAGATTTTCAACATATTTAGAGCAACTACAAATGAATGGGTCTAAAAACAATAAAACAAGCAGGTTATCGATTATTAGGTTTTATTGTAGGGTATAATAAAAAGGAAACAAGTGCTTACTAATAATCATAGGTTACAATCATTTATTATCAGGCTTATCCGTTAGCATTTTACACAAATGTTTAAACTTTAATAGTGAGGCGCTTCAAGAGTAAAAGTACAGATGGAAAATACACTATCACAAATTAAATAAACCACCTCAAAGTAAAATAACTGCCACAGTTCAATATGTTGTATCGTATTTAGAGATCCATAATTAATTATACAAAATTGACTTACAGTAGGTCCTTCTGGGTTAAACTCACACTTATTAGAAAATAGAACTTGTCGACTCGGTGGTCCGCGTTCGAATGGCCGATGGCCGGTCGCCCGATAGCTCCCTTGTCGAGCGCGCGAGTTTGCGTCACATTTTAGTTATCAATGCACAGACAACTTTGACATCTGTCACGTTGACACTTGTCACGCGATCGAAAAGGGAATGGTGAATCAAAATGTTGCCAGTATATTGCAAAATAATTATAGTATTAATTTATTGTTTTAATTTTATATATTTAAAATTCTAACAGACGGCCGTCCTGAGAAAGGAATGACCCCATTTCTTTGCGGCCATTCGAACACATTTGTATGCTCCTAAACAAAACAATCGAGTTGCAAAATAAAGTAAAAGCTAGTGACTCATTTATTAATCTTAACATACTAATGTACTTAGATAAACATTTAGATTTCTCTTTTTTGAACTGTAACTTGATTAAATTAGAGTTGTTTAACGGTTCGAATGTTGTACCCTTCTCTTGAATAACTTTGGGATTATTCCGATTACCGTGCTTATGTGGTAGCGGCGAGAATCTGAAACATAGCAGTAAGATACATATAGTTAAGTTCTTTTATGCTTGGAGAAAAAAAGATGTATAGGCACATTTTTTTATCTGGTTTAACTGTACTATATTGAAGATCATTTTAAAGCATTAAATTAGAGATAGGTAGATATGGTGATATTAGTTAACATTTGTATTGCTCCTGGGTCTACAGTTTTGTTTTTTCCTTTTTTTTTACCCCAATTACTATTTGAGTATCGCTTGACTTAAAGGGAGAAGGTGAACACCGTTTGTACCCCGGAGTCTTATCACTGTTACCGACAACAGTTTGTACTTCGGTCTCGGTTCATTATTAAAGAAAAGGGTGAACACCGCTTGTACTTCGGAATCTGTCACTGTTACTGACTACCGCTTGTACTTCGGTCTCGGTTCACTTATAGAAAGGGGTGAACACCGCTTGTACCTCGGAATCTGTCACTGTTACTGACTACCGCTTGTACTTCGGTCTCGGTTCACTTATAGAAAGGGGTGAACACCGCTTGTACTTCGGAATCTGTCACTGTTACTGACTACCGCTTGTACTTCGGTCTCGGTTCACTTATAGAAAGGGGTGAACACCGCTTGTACTCCGGAATTTGCCACTGTTACTGGCTACCGTTTGTACTTCGGTCTCGGTTCATTTCATGGAAACACTTACTGGCGAATAATGTCCACAATGGTCCGATACAGTCCAACAGTTACGCCAAGTCGGATCTGTAATGAGAGCTGGGAGAGGCACGGGAAGGAAATTGAGAACAGTCATAAGTCTAACAGTTCGCCTGAACGATAAAGTCTGTGTAATGTAATAGTAAAATCTTAGGTTATATGTATGTAAATAACAAGCATGTGGTATTTATAACTCGCGTAATAAATTCTATTTGAGTCAAGTCAGTCAATATTTCTGTTTACTACGTTACCATTGATAAAGTCATTTTCTTCCCCGTCTGTGTCTTTAGTATCAATTGTGGTATCATCATCCTCTAGGTCAGTATCATCACCATCAGTCTCTTTACTAGGTGCAAAAGTTATCCAACTTTTTGGCTGGTCTGCTGGATAAATACTTTTATAATTACGTTTTGAGTGACCTTTGATGCTTGATACTTCGTAACGATCATTATCTAAGATAGAGGCCCCCTTAAAATAACATTTTAAGGGGGCCTCTAAATTTTGGACACAACTTTTTACTATTGCCGTCAGCAGGGTTGTGATGGTTTGGTATCATTACTAAATCGCCTATTGCAAAGTATTTCGTAGGTGCCCTATTGCTGTCGAATCGCTTCTTCATATAGTCTTGACTCTTTTCTGTGTTTTCTACAGCTGTTGACCGTATTTTATCTCGAGATGAACCCGGTTCCGTTGTATCCACTGAGTCATTTAATTCGACTAATATAGGACCTTCCCTAGGACATATTGTACGGCGACCGAATACTATTTCGGACGGAGATTTACCAGTGGTCTTGTTAATAGTATTATTTAGACTCCATTGTAATTTACCTACTCTTACGTCCCAATCACGTTCATCTTGGTCTAAATTAGTAGTAGCTAAAGACTCAAGGATTGTACGATTATATCTTTCAATCTGCCCATTGGCTCGCGGTGTTGCTACGGCATTTAGTATATGTCTAGCCCCGATAGATTTTACAAAATTTGTGAATGCCGCAGAAGTAAAACTAGTGCCGCGATCGGTAATAATAACATTCGGGCTACCTATCGTATCAAATATGTCTTCTAATATTTTAATAGTCGTTTTAGTCTTTACATCTTTTACAGCTCGAATAAAAATAAATTTACTGAATCCATCGATTATGCCCAGTATATAGGAATTCCCCTTTTTACTTCTCACAAATGGTCCCAGGTGGTCCATGTGAAGAGTGTGTAATGGAATATTTCCTTTGGGTATTGGATGTAGGTAACCAGTAGGTTTTTTAGAAGATGCCTTATTATAAGCACAATTTAAGCATGCCTCCACATACTTGCGAATGAAACGTTTCATTTTCGGGAACCAGTAATCTTGTCTGATTTTATCAAGTGTCTTCTCGACTCCAAAATGGCCCATCTCGTCATGACATAACTGACAAATACGCCATCGCGCGCCATTAGGTACCACCCATTTCTTTTGATCTCCTACTACCCTATAAACTTTATCGTCATGTAGGGCAAAATTGGTGAAAATGTCTTTAACTTCCTTTTGGTTACTCTGCAAGATCAATTTGATATGTTGCAGCTTGGGATCGGACATTTGAACCGTTTGTAGCCAATCAGTTGTACTAATTTTCATTATTTCGTACTCCCTGGCGTCTAAAAGTCCTTGGGAATCTGGCTTATCAACAGGGTTTCGGCTCAGCGCATCAACATGCCTCATGTTGTCACCTGGCCTGTATTCTATAGTGTAGTCATACTCCTGCAGTAGCAGCCACCATCTTGCTATGCGGGGCACGAGATCTCGTTTAGTTAAGGTGGTTCTAAGAGCGTTGCAGTCCGTGTACACTTTGAATGGTATACCAATAAGATATATACGGAATTTCTTAAGCAATAGGACAACAGCAAGAGTCTCCAATTCGTAAGAATGCAAGTATTCTTCATCTTTAGAAGTTTGTTTACTAAAGTATGCGACAGGCTTAGGAGGAGACCGTTCATCAGGCCTTTGCAACAAAATTCCGCCTACTTCTAACTTGCTGGCATCACAATGCACCTCCGTTATGTAGGTTGGATCATATAGTGCCAATATGGGACGTTCGGTTAATTTTGTTTTAATTATACGAAATGCTTCCTCTTGGGAACTACCCCAATCCCATGGAGTATTTGCTTTTGTTAAGGAAGTTAAAGGTTTAGCTATACTAGCAAAATTCGGTACAAAACGTCTGAAAAAACTGGCAAGACCAACAAATTGACGGACTTGATGAACGTTGCTGGGTGTCGGAAATAATGCGACGGCCTCAGTCTTTCTACTGCCAGGCCTAATGCCATCTTTGGAAATCTCATAGCCTAAGTAGTCTAACTTTGTTTCAAAGAAATAAAATTTTTCGATATTTAAAGTTAAGCCGGCTTCACGGAGACAGCTAAGGATTTTTGCTAATTTTTCTAGTCCATCATCCACATCAGTCGAGGGGGACAATATGTCATCCATATAAGGTAGAGCCAGGTCGAATCTATCTTTTCCCAAGGTTTTATTGATCATATGATGGAAAACCGCTGGCGCGTTAACCAGACCGAACGGCATTCGTGTATATTCGTAATGTCCGCCGGGAGTTACAAAAGCTGTTAGATGCATAGAGTCTGCTGCCATTGGAATTTGATAATAGCCAGATTTTAGGTCTAAACTTGTAAATAGTCTTTTACCGTTAAGTTTGTCTAACTGGTCATCAATAACTGGCATAGGGTAAGAATCTTTTACGGTCTTTTTATTAAGTGCCCTATAATCCACACATAAGCGATAGTCATTGTTTTTCTTCTTCACTAAAACGATCGGACTCGCATAAGGAGAATTGGACTCTTTAACAATCTGGTTATCAAGAAGTTCATTTACAAGTTTCTGAACTACTATGCGTTCGCTATATGGCAACCGATAGGGCTTATACGAAACTGGCGAATCATCACTAAGTGTAATGTGCATTTCCGAAATAGTTGATGTTCCTAGTTCACCGACATTCAAGGCAAAACAGTCACGGTATTTATTAATCAAGGTTAGTAGTCGTTGTTTTTGTTCATCTGTAATCTCGGAACCAATCTTTAGCATATCTAGTGTCAAGGGGGTAGGAACTATAGGTTTGTCAATCGTCAGTTTGTAGATCCCTAATTTTTCAGTCTTTTGGAAGTCACCATATATGTCACGAGAAATTGGTAATAGGTTGGCTCTTGCAATGAGCTTTCCTTTATTGATTATGTGTTTGTTTCCCGAAAGATTTATAACTAGTATTTTTCCTGACCCATTTGTAATTGGGAATAGACCGTGAGGAATTATTATCTCTTTATCAGTCTTGAAACTAGTACTCCCTGTTAAATATATTAAACCCGTGTGAATATTTCCTAAATAGATATCTACACCTACTATTCCACTAATCTCTATATCAGATTTAACATAAACTTCCGATTTTTCTACTTCGGCCATCTCTGAATAAAGCATCAGGCTATTACTAGTTTTATAAACTTTCACTTCGGGGATCTCAGTAAGACTTTGACCAATAAGTACATCCGTGTTAATAAACTCATCATTTACGATAAATGCATCTACTACAGCAGTAACAAAATCCACGCTTATTTCAACAGACACTTTGCCTAATGGAGAAATTGCACCTGCTGCGAGACCTTTTAAAAGAGGTAATCCCTCTTTTGAGATATCTAGTTTTAAGTCCATTGCTACATTCTGTTTAATAAGCGTGCATTCGCTACCGAAATCAACATATGCAGTTTTTTGTATACCATTTAACGTAATGTTCTTATTATAAATATTTTTAGTAGGTTTGCAGGATTCAATTAGCAGTACCTTATTAACATGATAAGGGGCATTTTTACTATCCTTATTCTTGTCCCGATCTGCATCACGCTTACAATATTCTGCTAGGTGTCCCATTCTACTACATTTAGTACATTTTTGTAGTGGTTTTGTGCATTTCGGTACAGTATGCCCAGGTTCAGAACAATTATAGCAATTTAATTTGAACGAGGAGTTTTTATTGTTACGTGTACCCTCTTTCCATTGTGTAGGAGTTTTCTTTACCTCTTTTACAACTTTACTAGAAACACTGCGTAAATATTTGAGTAATCGACTTGGTCGTTTGAAATCAGAGCCCAACGCATTAAGGCGGATGTTATTATCGTATATGCCCTGCACAATACAGTCAACCGCATCTTTACCCTTGATTCTGCAATGATTAACTAGCTTGGCTTTATCATAAAAATACTCTTCTAGGGTCTCGTCCCTCTTACTCTTCCTTTCTAACATTTCAGTTAGTTTATCTGCGTAATTTCGATTATCGGGAAAACTTTTTAATAGCTTGGCCTGCCACTCCCGCCAATTTAGCCTTACAGATGATAAGCCCTCGTACCATTTGCGTGCCAGACCAGTGAGCTTAGGCAACGCCTTATAAATAATTTCTTTATCACTCCAATTGTATATATGAGCCGTCTCATTAACCTTTTTTAACCAGGTTACCATTGTTTGATTTTTCTGTCCCGGATCAAAGTTAGGTATATTGATTGCGTCTATTAATTTTACCATAACATCAGCTTCCTTTGTTTTAACTTGATTGACGTTTCGTACTGGACGTGTATTAGTATAGTGCAAACTACTCCCATTGCTATCCGATCCAGATGAACTAGACGCAGTAATTCTGCTTGAAATAGAACTTCTGCTGTCATGTTTAGTGTTGTTTCTTGACGTGCGTTTGCGCCGAGAGTGTCTTTTGTTCCTACGAAGACGCGACCGTGATCGTCTCTTATGCGATCCAGACGATTGCGACTCTGTACTGCATGAATGTCTTATAGATCGTGTACGTCGAGAGCGTGATTTACGCCTTAGCGAACCGCACCTACGTCGTGAATACTCCGAATCGGAGGATCTAGAGCTATCATTAGTGTTGCTATGTGTTATGGACCGCGAGTGTACCCGAACACGTTTAGCTCTTCGAGAACGACCCAGATTTTTCCTTTTCCTGGATTTACTCCGACGCTTATCGGGACGTGGAGGTGTATAACCTTCCTTATCAGACATCGTAGTATAGATGTATAATTCTTAAGTCTAAAGTCAAATAAAAAGGAAGATAGAAGTCACGTTAAAGGAAAGGGGTTGGGTAAATATAGGATACAAATGATATATTAGAATACAAATAACAAGAAAAAAAAACATGTTATAGATACGATAACGTAAATGCAGTATGTCACAAGACATTTGTGAAATTATAGCTCATATATATCTGAAGAATGTCTCAGAAGCAAAATGAAGTAACCAAATATTAATACATCGCCTAAGTACCATACAAAACCATTTTTGTCACATTGAGAATAGTGTAGATATAGTTTTCATTCGCTGTATGGCAATATATAATGTATGTTTTTAATGTGTGGTAAACTCCGTGAGAGATTAACTATTTGTTTATCCAATTAACAACACTAATAAATCATAGGATATGGTTGAATTCAAAGGCTTAGTTACAGCACACGGCTTGCAAACACGTTCAAGTTTTATATTTAAAAGAGTGCGAGTAACCCCAAAAGAGAGTCGGTGCCCATCCAGAGAGTGGTAACCAACAGGATTTGCACGAATCAATACAGTGCACCTGCACATACCTCCATAGAGTAGCCATGGCAAAGTATTCGCAAGGGCACCACAACTATCTAGGTTAACCATTGTTAGCTTATTCTACATACGTGCCCATCCAGAGAGCGGTAGCTGCAACAAAATCTGCACGAATCAATGCAGTGCACCTGCACATACCTCCATAGAGTAGCCATGGCAAAGTATTCACAAGGGCACCACAACTATCTAGGTTAACCATTGTTGGCTTATTCTACATACGTGCCCTTCCAGAGAGCGGTAGCTCCAACAGGATCTGCACGAATCAATGCAGTGCACCTGCACATACCTCCATAGAGTAGCCATGGCAAAGTATTCACAAGGGCACCACAACTATCTAGGTTAACCATTGTTGGCTTATTCTACATACGTGCCCATCCAGAGAGCGGTAGCTCCAACAGGATCTGCACGAATCAATGCAGTGCACCTGCACATACCTCCATAGAGTAGCCATGGCAAAGTATTTGCAAGGGCACCACAACTATCCAGGTTAACCATTGCTGGTTTATTCTACATACGTGCCCATCCAGAGAGCGGTAGCTTCAACAGGATCTGCACGAATCAATGCAGTGCACCTGCACATACCTCCATAGAGTAGCCATGGCAAAGTATTTGCAAGGGCACCACAACTATCTAGGTTAACCATTGTTGGCTTATTCTACATACGTGCCCATCCAGAGAGCGGTAGCTCCAACAGGACCTGCACGAATCAATGCAGTGCACCTGCACGTACCTCCATAGAGTAGCCATGGCAAAGTATTTGCAAGAGCACCACATAACTATTTAGGTTAACCGTTGTTGGTTTAGTAACCTACACCCACATCGCGTGCGTTTCGACTTCATCGTGCCTGCAAGCCGACACTGAACCAAAACACTATACTACTGATAAGAAATTGTGTAGTGTCACCTTATTAGAAATCAGTCACATAGGAATAACACACAGCGAAATTATTTAACTAGTCCTGATTAACCTATTTAAATTATTCTGTGGCAGTTATTTTACCAAAATGGCAAATAATATAAGATAAAGATCACATTGCTTTATAGGAGGGCGCTGCCTATCCCACTTCTGACTTGTTGGAATAACCACAATATCAGAAGCTAGATTTTCAACATATTTAGAGCAACTACAAATGAATGGGTCTAAAAACAATAAAACAAGCAGGTTATCGATTATTAGGTTTTATTGTAGGGTATAATAAGAAGGAAACACGTGCTTACTAATAATCATAGGTACAATCATTTATTATCAGGCTTATCCGTTAGCATTTTACACAAATGTTTAAACTTTAATAGTGAGGCGCTTCAAGAGTAAAAGTACAGATGGAAAATACACTATCACAAATTAAATAAACCACCTCAAAGTAAAATAACTGCCACAGTTCAATATGTTGTATCGTATTTAGAGATCCATAATTAATTATACAAAATTGACTTACAGTAGGTCCTTCTGGGTTAAACTCACACTTATTAGAAAATAGAACTTGTCGACTCGGTGGTCCGCGTTCGAATGGCCGGTGGCCGGTCGCCCGATAGCTCCCTTGTCGAGCGCGCGAGTTTGCGTCACATTTTAGTTATCAATGCACAGACAACTTTGACATCTGTCACGTTGACACTTGTCACGCGATCGAAAAGGGAATGGTGAATCAAAATGTTGCCGGTATATTGCAAAATAATTATAGTATTAATTTATTGTTTTAATTTTATATATTTAAAATTCTAACAAATGCAATAAATAAAATATACTAAGTGCAACCTCTTTACCCCTCACAGCCACTTGTTCTTTTGTATCTATTTATTGAAAGACTTACAGCGTTAACAATGTACGATAATAAAGTATATACCTAACGATTAAATACATATTTATTTTGTGGATTGTATACCACCGACTTGTGGAGTATGTCTTCGATGATCCAGTGTTAGAGTAAGCGTCTCTGACTCTTTACGTTTCAGGTTCTATTTTCAGGTTGAGTAATAAGTGACGTGGGTTTTTCTTTCTCCCTAAATAAAGTAAAAACAACATTTTTATACCACGCTAAGCATATTAAGCAATAAGACTGGTGCTGAATCTCTCTCCAGTCGTATCAGATTTGCTGCCTCGCCGACAATGAGGATGAGGGAGTAGATCATGAACTTGTGTTTGTGCACACGCTTCTTCTGCAACCGGCTTGTGTCCGTTGACACTGGCTGCCTCAGGAAAAAATTGTTGTACAGTAATTATTTTCTTTAGATTGAATAATGAAATCTGCAAAACTCGAGAAAATTTTATGATGCCACAGCCATTTATATCAGTATTCTTTCTACACATATTGTTGTAAAAGCCCTTAAAGATAAATCTCTCTCACAAATATATTTTAGCCATAGATATCAAGCAATAAAAGTATTATATTTATTTGTCAAATTTTATCTGTATCCATATACTTATTATAGTAACAAGCCCTATAATTACGGTGACGAAAACATTTTTCCTTGATAAAATGTGCGGAAATATTTGTCTAGTAAATCCTTTTCTGATGTTTGTCATGAACATTGTTATGAATATTTCTGCGATTTATTTGATCGCATATTTGGATTATAATATTTATTGCGTTGCATTTACCGTGAAATATACGCAGTACTTTATTATTGCATTGGAATCGAAAAAGCATTTTGCCTTGACATAAACTGGCTCCTTATAACTAAAATATTTGTTGACTGGCTCATAGGTCCGATAATCACCCAGATTTAAGTCTTGTAGTTCTATGTCTGGTTTTTTTGTGTGTGGACAAGTTGTTGGTCACTGATGGTCTTGCTAACTTTAAGCGGACTATGGGTGAGCGAGCCGAAAGCTCCTAGTCCGTTATATGTCTGGGTGTAATTTCACACGATATTTTGTCATATCATGAATGGAGAAACTCATTTATTTTTAAATTGCGTATTCAGTTATACATTTAAGTTAATATATTGTGTGGTCACAATACCTAATATATTTTTAAATTCTTGAGTTAGTTACTTATTTATATTACAAACGATTTTATTTTCTTAATTAAATACCTTTTCTTATCATGGATAAGAAATCACTTACAAAACAAATAGGTTAAATACACTTTCCCCGAAAATCACTCAAGTGGGAAAACTCTACTTCCATATTAAGTGGAATGTACCAATGATCAAGGTAATAAATATAAATCAGGGCAATAAATCTGCAGACCACATCTTTTGGTTCATTATTACCGGAACAGAAAGTCCCTAGCACATTAACTTGGAGGGTATCACATCTCTAGATAGGAATGTTATACACCAAATTGTTTAGGCTCGAATGAATCTCGACTTTCAATGGTAGATTTTATTAAATCTCATTCGAAAATATTTTGAATCAATTTATCCTGTTACAATGTAATTGTTTTGTTTTGTTTTGTGTGGACGCGTTAATCTCATGCAATGCCAATCGGATTAAATTATCTTTTTGCGGTTGACAGTCAAATTAAGTAAAGGAACAAGTAACAAATAAAGGAAGTTTTTGTAAAAGTACGCAGTGAGTATTTTGCCAAAAGTAAAACTAACGCTGAGGAAGGAACATCGTACCTTACTTAGCGACTTTTCTCTCCGACACTTCCTTTAGACAAGTTTTCCACTTTGAATGCACGCATGGCGGATTAAGCGGTCAACTCGCCGCTTCTAAGAGTGTGCCGAGTGTTGTCAGTTCCACCCCTATCAGTGCTTCGTGCGATCCTTAAATTGTTCTTTTGAGCTTTGCGCCCATTGCTTCAATAGTTATAAAGAACAGTAAAATATGGCGTTGGCTAATTTATTTTGGTTGGCTTAAACAGCTCTTTTCGGCAGCACTATTAGCAACAAGATATGATGCAGTACGTGCAATGCATGCAGTGTATAGCTATTGCACACTTTATATGAGAAGGAAGGCATATGATAAGTAATCGGTAAAATAAATTTAGATAATATTTTAAGGCAAGATTATTTTTCTGTAATAATAAAATCTTTTTAGTTCTAACAACTATTCGTTTCGAAGATGAACGTTCTACTTCGCACCCAAAAGTATCTATAAATTATATTTGTTGCCAAAGAGTTACATAACGAGTTACTGTTGTAAATATGCCAGTTGTAAGTACTTTGGCACTAGTTTCGAGTACATTTTATATTATTAATGGACAGACAACACGGTGACTTAAGCTTACACGATGATGTTACAGCATAAAGTAATTTCAGTAATATTATAATGATTCATAATTATTTACTATGTCAAACAACGGGGCATTACAATAACAAAACAATAGAAATTGCATTCTTCTCTCAAGGTTGTCTACTTTTTTCTTTCATCGTTCAGATTCGTCCCGAGTAGGTATCGAAACCGAATTCTAGCTTAGTAGCTAGGTTTACTGACCACAAGAACAGTACGCTAGTATAATTACTGAACAAGCATTTGACATTTAAAAGAAAATATTTAGAAGCATATGGTTGCCTTAAGTTCTCAAAGAAACATAGCAGTAGAGTCACTCCAAATTATGTGAACATAAAAGTAAGTAAAGGTAATAAAAACAGTAAAGTTAATGGATACTTATTTCCAGACAGCGTAGCGTTGAGAGAAGCTTCAATTTATGGTATCGAAATCGTTAATATTCATGCAATGTTGATCAAATATCAATCAATCATTCTGTAACGGAAAGAAAAATAACTCTGGCGATATCGATACTGCCCCTGTTGGCTTTGCCCGGAGCCACATTGCCGTGTAATTATTCAACAAGATACTAAAAGTAGACATCGTAACGGCAAATATGTTACTTTTACAACTTCCTCTTACTGACTACAACAAACAAGTTGTTTATAAAATATCAAAACAACACATCCGCGAGTCTGTCGGGCTATAGGAAACAGACAAACAAAGCGACTTTCCAAGAACAAAGACTCGACCCGCGGTGCTATGACGAATACAAACTAGCAAACATTAAAATGCGACACCGAAGACTCTTTCTGCTTCGTAATAAAGGTTATTTTTAAATAAGAAATGAAGGTTAATTTTGGTGTTAGTAGTGGGATGAACTACTGAGGTCACAGTATTTGTTTTCCGTGAGAACGCTATACCAATGTGGATTTGCAGAGAATTGAATTTTTAAGTATATACGCGGCGGAGTGCGGCTGAGGCATGTCTCGGCAAACAGGGCTAAAATGAATAAATGATGCCTATAATAGCGCCCGGAGCAACTCTCATATACAATATGTATTTTCTTATCGAAATGAAATGTACTCGTAATCTTTGTGACTTACAAGATTTATATATGATTTTTTTATTATTTTTATCTGACTTTACACTGTGACGTTTGTATTAGTAGTTGAGATATTTAAATATAGTAATATAAAAAGCACATCATGTCAAAAGTAGTAAATGGATTCTGCATACACAGTTATAGCATCTCTTGATTGATAGGGATATCTTTGGGCACATGAGTGTTAAGTCAACAATTCGATGCATAGTGTACAATGTACGGTCGCGGTCTAAAAATGTTTACCACTTTTCAAATTACATTCTTTGTCACGCTGGGTTCAGCAAGGTCTAAAATGCTATATCTGAGTACTTATTACTTTTCAATCATTGGTAAGGCATCGATTCAAACAAAAAGAGTACCTATGAATATTTTTAGGTCGATGAAATAATTTGACATAATGACAGAATTGCATTTATTTTGCTGTTATAGTTCTGTATTTTAATATTATTATAAAAATACTTACTTATTGTAATAAAATGGCAAGTTTAACGGTGCAACAAAGAGCTGAAATAATATTGCTTCATTTTTTCTTTTCTTTATTTCTGCTTATTTTTTTATAATGCACGATTCGCCTGGTTAAGGGCGCACACTATCTAAACAAAAGCTCACTTGTGTGATGTGATCAGCATGCGCTTTAACGTGACTAGCATACCATCCACTATCATTATAGCTCAGAGTCTGACTGCGCCCTGATTTTCGCTATATATCGCGACGATATCATCATCATCATCACCCTAGCATTTTCTTAGTTGCATCCCAAGCTTGCGCTTCAGAGCCCAGGGACTGCTATTACTGGTCTACCGATATTTGACTGAACATCAGTTTTTACACGGAGCGACTGCCATCTAACATCATTCTAAGGTTAGACCAGTAGTCAGTAGGTATATTTGAGGGCACTGACTGCCCACTAATGATGCCATAGATCATGATACTGGGACTGCTTAACGTGCTTTTTGATGCACGGGGGTCAAACACCGTCAACTTTGGGCTAATTATTAATTTAAAAAACATTAGCAACATTTTCCGAGCCCGACCCGCGAATCGAACCCGAGACCTCATGATCAACTGTCGTATGCATTACCGCTAGACCAACGAGGCAGTCTTACGCTAGACGATATAAATATTGTATTTTTTTCAAAAAGGTTTTATATTCAGGATGTCGTATTTTCGCCATCCCTTTCATTATAATCTGTCAATGTAAAAGTCATTTGATAAACTTATTAATTACAAATACTAAAATAATAAATAGCAAGTTTAAAATAACATTATTTGTAGACGACAAATATTTTAGTTTCAGTGTAAATATCACGCTTGTAATTAAATGAACGTATATTATAAATGTGGTATAATAAATCGTTATTGACACCAGTTGCTACGCAACGCATGTTATCATAGATTGGTTGCCTACAGAGAGGTTGGACTACGTTTAGTTCAATATCGTCGTCCTTGTGTCATTGATGTGTTCATGCAATTATAAGCCTTAAGGTGGTAAACACTTTCAGACCGCGACTGTACACAAATACACTAAGATAGGCATTTACAGCGTTTATGCCTATCTTAGTGTATATGCCTTAGTGTATGTATATGAACTAGTTTTAAGCTGATGTACGATGTGTAGTTCTATACACTACTGCTAGTAGTAGTTTTATATAATTATATACACTACTGCTTGTGTGTCTTAATAAAAAAGAAATGAGTGTAATCATATATTATGATACCGTAAATTATCTATAAGTATGTTATTAATATATCAAACGTAATACACACCATGTCCATTAAGAAGAATCTAAAAATAAAGCCCTAATAAGGGTTTTCCGGAAATTCCCACGGAATCTGGAAATGTGGGGGCGTAGCTGCGGCCATCCTCTAGTATAATATAAAATTCTGAATAAAAATATCTCCACGACAAGCTCTTTACAATAATTGCGTTATTTTCTTGCGTGAAAGAGCAAAAACAGCCTGCCTCCAGTACTACCTTGATTTCACTCACGTGGGATCGCTTATGGGGACAATAAGTAGTCCACGTGCTATTATGGGTTAATCTGCATATTTGCAATCCGTAGATGTTGCGTGAAATAGTAACAAAAAGCCACAGAACAAATAAGAGTGGTTTTCTAACATCCCACTCGAACATCCATCCTTACAAAATGTTGCATTTTACTAATATTATTTCATAGTCAGTCAGTCTTTTACAGTCTTTTAATGACCATATATAATATCAATGACTTATGTAATTCTTTAAGCCCTATAATAACTTGGAAGATACCTTGCAATATAAGCGATACAATAATAGTTTCCTTATTGTTTACAACAACAATATTCCAAATTTACAACTTCATTTATCCTATGAATTTCATAGATGTAGAAGGGAAAGCGTCAACATGATTTCATTAAAGATAATATGGTTGAAGCGAATATGGTTGAACGATAAAATCTAGGGTAGGATTTGCAATATTTAAGTCAAGTGGTAAGAGGATAGCCATTTCGCCGTGGTGCAAGATTGCGTACTTTTCTAAGCGCAAGGTGATTTTAGACTATACCATGTATATTATACGCATTTTTTGCTGAAACCTTGATTTTTAAAATGTATGTATGACATTTTGCAAATGAACTATATGACGTGTTGCAGATTAATGCATTGCCAACTTCATTCTTAAACATAGTTATTTTCGAACATAATTATTTATTAATACATAGAAAACTGTCTTTAAATTACATTTCTCCGACTTATATCACCGAGAAGTATATCATTCCAAACAAAAATATATATGTCAGCGGGTTGCTTGCTTTTTGGCCGGTATCAATACTTTGTTATAAGTTCACACCAAATCAAATTAACAAAACCGACTATAACTATTTTGTATTACTGATAACGAAACGAGTGACAGTTTCTAGGTACTTGTTGTCCGCCCGGAGTCTCCAAGAGAACTGATAGTTGTCGTTGCTCCGTTGAACGTCAACCGGCATCCTCCCTCTTCAACTGTAGCGAAAGTCACTTTATTTTATTTATTTTATTTTTATTTTTTAAAAGACAACTCCCGCACTAGGACTAAATCCTGTGTCGCGGGGTACTTTACAAACATACAACTAACGGACACAACGAACACCCAGACTCGAGAAAACAATTTATGATTCACACAAAGTGTTGTCTCGTGTGGGGATCGAACCAACAACACTCGGCGCAGTGTCAAGCAGTGAGGCGGCCGCCTAAACCACTACGCCAACCGTACAGTCACTGGACTCTGTCGAAGCGCGCCATCTTCGCACTTCCGTTTCGTAGCCAACAGACGTCCCGTAGCTCATGACCATTCCGATACGGCCATCCTACAAGACACACGTCCCTGTGTTTTAATCTGTAACAAAATTTTACACGCACAGTATCACATTGCTCGGTCACTCCTGACTTAACCCAGGTAAGGGTTGAATCAAAACAGCGTTAGGATTCCAATCATTTTTTTTTTACAAAATTACCTCCTACATTACATTCCTAACTATTATAGGAGCTGAATTCAGAGCATCACTGACAATACCGTCAATTACCATAGACACAAGTTATAATCAAATCAAATAACTAAAGCTCTACATGTGATTCATAACCATTCAGTAATCTCCAGTTACTAAACCAGGCACTCAACCAGCCACTCGGTTGCCACCATTCAGTAACCTCCAGTTACTAAACCAGGTGCCCAACCAGTCACTCAGTTGCCACCCATTTATCTCACAAGGATCGCCAACTCCCTCCTGGACGTTATGGTTTCCACGAAACCCCAACACCAGAGTTGTCTGCCTACCGCGTACTCACGGACAACTGCCTTCATAGTTGTATTGAATCTGATCTGTACTGATTTGCGGCTACAAATCAACCTCTGACATTGAATCACACAACCAATCAAACACCAGAGTCGTCTGCCTACCTACCGTGTACTCACGGACAACTGCCTTCACAGTTGTATTGAATCCGATTTGTACTGATTTACGGCTATTACGGCTACAAATCGACCTCGGACATTTAATCACACAACCAATCAACATGTAAGCCTAGTTTTCTACTGTCTCGTCTGTATTAAGGTTCACAATTTGCTCTCTTCAAGATCGTCAGTTATGCTCTGATCCTCTGGCACAAAGTTTCAGTATCAAAATCAATAATCAGGAAACTCAAAGTAAAACTGACATTTCACTATCGCTGTATCTCTCAAGATATTATTTCAAACCAAGTAAACCATAACATTCAAGCTCTACATGTGATCATGGCTATACATAGCCCAGTAACCTCCAGTTACTCTACTTTCTGCGAAACCCACATGGGAACGCCACTGAAACCCGACCTCCACCAGAGCTGACTGCAATATCGCCTACTCACGGACCACTAAGTTAGTAGACGCCGATTCGCCTCTGGTACGGTCCGATCCGATCATCATGTAAACCTAAAGACTTTCTTCAATATCAGAACTACTTTGTTCTACCTCAATTTCGTCTGATGTACTTTGACCTTCAGGCATTTTTCTCAACCTGTCGAGTGCGTACTTATAGTTTCGCTTAGAATTAAGAGCTTTGCGATTATAACGATCATAGTAAAGAACTTCTGTGACCTCAAATGGGTTTTTATACTTTAAAATATTTCAAACCAAGTTAACCAAAACATCTAAGTTAAGGTCTTTGGACTCTACATCTTCTAACCAAACTTTTTTAATAAACTACCTTCACTTTCATTGCCAGTTTCGGCCAGATAGGCTTTAGCTATACCAGTTACCAAGCTCTTCAAAGCCACATACAGGCCTCACACAGGCCCCGCGCCACACACGGGTTGCGCGCCACACACGGGCCGCGCGCCACACACGGGCCGCGCGCCACACACGGGCCTCGCGCCGCACACGGGCCGCGCGCCACACACGGGCTATGCCGGCCACCAAGCCACACTCGCCACCAGGCCGCGCCGGCCGCCAGTCCGCGCCGACCACCAGGCCACGCCGACCACCAGGCCGCGCCAGCTACACCAGGCCGCGCTAGCCACCAGGATTACCCAAAAGGAAATAAATCTACCATTAGTATTTCAAAGATTCGTCTCATTGTATACCCACTAAATAGAGTATCCGTTCTTTCAGACTAATTCAACGTCCACACATCGTAAATTTTAAGCGATTATCAAATTCATTTACAACTTCACAACTGCACAGAACGTAACTCCCGTCCATACTCTGAATGAGCTATGTCAAAACTGGATTTGACCACTGACAAAAACTAAAACCAAATGCGAACATGGCGAGAACCGATAAGCTACTTTCGGACAAACTGATTTCCTTTGGCTACATAGAGGCAACGACTACAGTTCTGAGATAACCAATCGACAGTCCATGAGTACTTTCAGATTCTCGCAACACGCTCTTGTTATACGACACAGAAATCAGAGGTAGATGATTTTAGCGATCAAAAATCAAACGAGAGCTACTTGAGTAGCAGGGTATCCGTGATTGCGATCAACGACCACACTTTAATGTACTTGGCTCTAGGATCAAAAGAAAATTATCGCACAACACTCATTCTAGTCGATCGGCTATTCCTTACCCAAGTCGGTGGGGAATAAAGCTACTCTGATCAAAATCGTTACAGGTTTTAATGAAAACCACAACTAACTTTTTCTCTCGAAGCCGACATGTTGAACAACAAGCATACTCGTTAAAATATTAGGAAACTCATTAAAATATTGCTTTGCTCATACTCTGACATCCATCGGATTTTAAACATCACGCTATGAAACCTCCATCCGGTTACACAACACCACCCGGATAATCATTTCGAGCATAACAAAGTAATCTTAAACTAGGTTTATTCAACATGTTGCTTTGGTTTTCCTTATCACATAGCAGACTATAAAAAAAAATCTTACTAGGCTGATAGTCTAGATGTTAAGTTTACTACCAAGTATCTAATCAGTCTTTTCAGCGTTATAATTTTGTCATAGATAGTCTAAATACGAAGCTTATCCTAACCTAATCATAAGCGATACAGCAACGGACCTTTCGCGTTCAAGACGATGGACAGCGTTTGTGATACTATGATAAATGTACTAATGGCTGTCTTGTTTTCGTAAAAACGGAGGCTATGACTAACACAAAAGCTCAAGGGTATACTAGGCTAACCAGAAAGGCACTTTACTGGTCCAACCAATGGCAACGCATGGCTAAACATGCAGCCGCACAAACGGCTTATCCAATTTATGCAAATCTACACTGACGGTAACGTGGGTACCACAAAATTATCACAACAACGACTAACAAAGTACCCATTTAATGAGAATAACGTTAAGCATACAATCATCACTAACGATCACTAACCTAGTTCTACCTACAATGAAAATTAAAATCTCTGAAACTGATTATCGTAACGCACTACGATGATAACTCAATCATTTTCTTCTACGTCTGATAATCGAGTTTAACAGCTTCTACTAGAAACACTATCACTCTTAAACGTCCTAAGCATAACTTGGAATTGGCCAAAGAACTCGGGGCACTTGATAAAAATGCCCAGCGTATCACATGAATTTAAAAAACACAGTAGCTAATTTTCACACGTAAAATCTTAAAATTGAATTTCATTTTACTAGTGTTGCCATCTAATTAATAATCAGAGTAAGAACCATTTTAATGTGCCATGTTAAAAATGTATGCACACAAAGAAGCAGGTGTAATTGCAACATCAAGATCATCTGTACAACTCAGAATTACAACGAGTAACAGTGTCACTTTTTACTTAGGCTCTGATCACGTTTAAACAAAAACCGTTACGTATTATCAACACCACGAGTCGATAAAATAATGGCGCTAGTAATATCTTTTGACTATGGTCAGGTTACACTTACCAACCAACCGCACTCGTCTAGACAGCACTGCAGTTCACACGTCTATTTAAGAAATAAAAGCTACAAGCTGTTCTACACAAAATCATCACAGTCAGAAGCAATAGCTCCGCACAGTCTTACACTATGAACAATATTACAACTGCACTAGAACAATAACTAGCACGTTTCACTCAAACGCACTTGATTGGAATAATGCAAGTCGGCCTGTACGCTCACTCTCGTTACTATTACAGTCCACAAAGTAAGACCGAGACAAGATAATCTATTTGCAAGCAAGCATAATATAATCACAAGGTTCGCGAGTGCGAGCCACCCTCGCATGAAGATATAAAAATAATCGCTTTCTTTTTAACCGGCGTTTCAAACTCAAAACCTCCGTTCGCTATCTACGCTATAGCTATGTCCCTTTTTTTTTTTTTGTTTTACGAGGTGGAAAATCCCTTCGGATCTCCGACTCTTGGGGGAAATAAGAGCCGGAGTATGTGGTGTTTCCACTAAAAACCACCTCGACTTCCGCCATGTACCCGTGTGTCGGAGGGTGGGGCATCACCAAAGCACTCGTCGCCACCCTCCGACGGGTATTGGCCCGCCAGATGGTCAGGCGGGCCCCGAACAAAACCCCCTTGGCGACGGATTAAGGTGTTGGACTCCGCCGCCAAAACGCCCAGCGGCCGCAGAGGGTAGGGAGGACGGCAACGCAACACCGCATCTCCTCTTCCTCTGCGGCCCCACCGCGACGCATCGAATGGTGCACCCCCATTTGGTCGCGGGAGATAGGGCGCGCGGCAACGCAACACCGACACGCCTCTCCTCCCGCGACCGCACCCGACTGCGAGGGACAGACAGAACTGTCCCCCGCACCCGCACCGTTGGACGCATCCTGCGCAGGCCCCTCCAAGCCCACGCGGAGCGTCCCCTCCTGGATCCCTCTTAGCTTCACTGCGGGTGACCAATCCACGGTTACTGAGCCCCCCCACCACGACAAGGTGGAGATCCCACGGGGGGGATAGCTATGTCCCTGTGGTTGTCAGACAATCATACGCTAACATGAAATATGGCAAAAGTCGCAATATCGTTCAGTACTACCCACATATTAATTTTTGTTGTATTTTTCTTCTTTAAGCTATTAAAAAGAAGATTATTCATGAGATCATGCCATTGCCATGGGAAACACGACACCGTAAAAGTCAAACGAGTCCACAACTCAGTGTCTCGTGTAGAAATCGAACCAAAAACACCCGGTACGATGTGATGGCGATATCACCACAACGATTATGACATTTCCAAGGTTAAACGCGTAATGTTTTACTACTACTGCCACTAAACAAAATTGGCAGTACCAAAAAAAAAACGGACAACATACGCTCTTCACGGTTGCAGTTGCAAGCTCAGCCGATTCACCAACATAGCAGCGTTAGCAGTCGCCTTTGCTCGCGCCTTGTGGTCGCGCTGGTCCATTATTCCACTTCTGATGTCAGCGGGTTGCTTGCTTTTTGGCCGGTATCAACACTTCACATCACAATTTGTTATAAGTTCACACCAAATCAAATAAACAAAACTGACTATAACTATTTTGTATTACTGATCACGAAACTAGTGACAGTTTCTAGGTACTTGTTGTCCGCCCGGAGTCTCCAAGAGAAGTGATAGTTGTCGTTGCTCCGTTCAACGTCAACCATCATCCCCCCTCTTCAACTGTAGCGAACGTCACTAGACTCTGTCGAAGCGCGCCATCTTCGCACTTCCGTTTCGTAGTCAACAGACGTCCCGTAACTCATGACCATTCCGATATATATATTTCTTAAATCGGTTAATAAGTGACGGAGTTCCGGGGTATCAGCCTAATTGAGAACCTCCTCCTATTTTTGTAGACAGTTGAAAATACTGACATACATCTCGTAACTATGTCAATCTGTTCAAGTCGTCCTTAGCCGAGAGTGTAAACTTTTCGCCACAGTGGCATCTCCATGAGATTTTCGGCGCCCCCACGAAATAATCAACTAATACATTTTAGGTTTTATTGCTAGGCTCGGGACAGATCCTCTTGCTTTTGTTCCTTTTTCTACTGCACTACTTAAAGCTGCTGGTTCGTTCACCTCACCTTTTAGTGAGATACGCACGTCTGAAATGAAATTCAGGTTCGTAAAATTCGGATTGCAAAACATAGCCGAGGTATTCTAGATGACAACACAAGATTTTGTTTACGTTTGGAAATACCCCATTTTTATAAGTCTACGTTGTTTGTTTCACTTAAATGTTTCTAGAATTCAGATTCAGATACTTAAGGATATCGCTTTTATTTTTTGCTTTAGTTTAAAAAAAAAAAGATTTTATACCCTGCAGATAAAAATGGTTATTCTCGACCAAAATATAGGATTAATGAAAACTTTTGCAACATCTAAAAATAAAACCTTCAAAAACCGGGAAATTGTGAATTATTATTTTGAATCAAAAAGTGAATTCGTTTAGAATATTTTTATTCACGACAACAGATTTTTAGTTTCATTGTCTTTTTGACTACAAAAAGGGTAAACTGGTGAAAACCTGCGGTGGGATAAAAAAACAATCTAGCGACTACATAAGCACAAAATACAAATCCTCTCGTAAAGCAATTTTGTTATTTTTCTGCTATAAATGTACAATATATAAGTCTTAAAATGTTATGTGAAAATTCTGGTCAGAATCAGTTGTTTTTAATTATCTTTATAATTATAATATTTGTTTACAATTAATTTCCCAACTAAATTCTATATTAAACATCTGGTACCTAGATGATGGAACCCTGGGCGGTGGAGTCTGTGTATCAAGATCTAGCACTTCTGAAATCAAAATTTTTATCCATAGGCTTAGAACTGAATACAAACAAATGCGAAATTTTTATTAATGACAATCTAGATAAATCCTCTATTCTTTCAAAATTTCAATATTTGGCTCCCAATATCACTCAAGTTGAAAAAAGTTCTCTTCGTCTCCTGCCTGGGGTCCCCAATTTTAGACGACGGTTTTGATTCTTTTATACAGGAAAAAATTCAAAATTTTAGTGAAATTTCTGACAGGCTACTTAAAATTAATATACATTCGGCTTTCACTATTATTCGATATTGTCTTTTTGTCCCTAAATTTACGCACGCATTACGGTGCTCACCTTTTTGGAAAAATCCAACTCCACTCATTCAAATTGACAAAATTATACAGAATACCCTGAGTAAAATTTTGAATGTGGCCCTGAACGACCGGGTGTGGCTACAGGCGTCCTTACCTGTGCGCTTGGGCTGCCTCGGCGTTCGCAAAATTACCGACGTAAGCCTGCCAGCGTTCTTGTCATCGGTCCACAGCACTGCAGAATTGACTAGGAAAATTTTAGCTCCCACACTGGTTGATTCTGAAGTGCCGTGTAAGACCGATGCCTTGAACGCTTGGAGAAATGCTTGTCCAGGAACTGAGTTACCCCGAAACTTATCCTCCCAGAGGCAATGGGATGGGCCGCTTTGCAGCGTGGTACGAGAAAACCTTCTCAATACATCGTCCAACGTTGCGGAGCGTGCTCGCCTGCTGGCTGTGGGAGAATGGGAATCGGGCCTCTGGCTTCAGGCACTGCCATCGTCCAATATAGGTACCATGTTGGACGATACGACCTTCCGCTTCGCTACTTGCCTCCGTTTAGGTGCGTCATGTGTCTCTCCGCATCGTTGTCACTGTGGAGAGGCTGTCGATAGCCTTGGTCACCATGGCCCGTCATGCAGCAGGAGCGCGGGTCGTATTTCTCGACACGCCAACCTCAATGACATACTGCACCGTGCTCTTGCCACCGCTGGCGTTCCAGCCCAACTTGAACCTCAAGGCTTGGCACGCGACAATGGCAAAAGACCAGACGGGATGTCGTTACTGCCGTGGAAGCTGGGTAGGCCTTTGGTATGGGACGCAACATGTGTCGATACCCTTGCGCCATCTCATCTTCCCAGCACAGCAGGTTGTGCGGGTGCTGCTGCTGCTACAGCGGAGACACTCAAACGGCGCAAATATGTAAATCTAATAGGAGATTATGTATTTGAGCCGTTTGGGGTCGAAACATTGGGGCCATGGGGTCCAAGTGCGCGATCACTTTTTAGAGATCTCGCAAAGAGACTTATAGACGCCTCGTGTGACCAGAGGGCTGGCACGTATTTGGCTCAAAAAATAAGTATAGCCATCCAACGAGGCATTGCTGCCAGTCTTCTGGGCACGCTTCCAATTGACTGCGATGCGGATGAGTTTCATGACGCCTTCTACATTTTAATTTTTAATTTTTTTAATTTTCCTTTGTATATATTAATTAGTTTTTTTTTATTATTTTAAGACTTAATTTAATGATATAAGTCTTAAAATAATTTTTCTATCAGCATACGATATAATTGTTAAAATAATTTTATTATCAGCAACACAGTCTATTATTATAATAAGCTGAATCACTGATATAATCAAGAAAACGTGTTCGCAGTACACAAAAGATTTAAGATTGTATCCAAAAGAAATAAATCTCATCCATGTAGGTCAACTAGACAAAGCCATTTCGGTAACGTAACAAAAATACCACATTGATCTGTTTAGAAGTCGCATTTTAAACCCATGAACATAACTTTACCGCAACACATGGGGACATTCGGTCACTAATGGTTTCAATGGTAGAATTTAAACAAGTATGTATGTACACTAATGAAATGTAGAGTTATGGAGAATTCAGCGAAGGGCAGAATTTATATAAGTTCAGATACCGGATATATGGTTATATATCCGGTTAGTGGTATCCATTAATATTGTAATCTTGATTGTGTGACGTACATGTACGTATAGGGTATATTGATACGAGAATTTCAAAAACATAAGAGGGATATGTTAAAGCTATTAATTATGCAGAATGAGCTATAGATTATTAGGCGTAGCATTTTTACCAATACGATCCTGAAAGTGCTAGCTGATCGGTGGGACTCGCCGATGCTTGGACGCTGAATACGACTGCACGCAATCAAGTAGACAGCTTCCCTGTATCGGCCGGTCACATCCGATCAGGTAACTACTTGTATATTAGATGTAAGTTAACTAACAGTAGATATAAGTATTACTAACTAATTTATGGAAGCAATTCTGAAATAGCTTGTTATTGGCGATAGATATAGTTGTTTACGTTATTAACATTGTAATTAGTCCGTAAGCTTTCCTTAAAAATAAATAAATAAATAAACGTTTATTATTATTATTATATTATTATTTTTTTGCGTATCGTTTGCCCTGAGCCTCGGAGAGCACGCTAAGCCGTTGGTACCGGCTGTCATAAAGATCTTATAGTTATAAGGAGTCAGCACCTCTGAACAATAAAGCATGGAATATTGCTATCCCTTTGGGTTGCGAACTTACGGAGGTCAGACAGGCAGCCGCTCTGTGGAAAATCTAATATTCAGTCAAATCCGGTTAAACTAGAAAGTGCACCCCGGTTCCTAACTGAGATAACGCAAGGTGGGTGATAGTTTTCCGAGGTGAGTAGCTAAATTTCAGTTAAAATTTGAGTGCCCATGTTCTATAATAGTCAATAAACTACCGTTTACATAAAGTTCATAACTCATTTGCGGTGATTGGTATGCGATTTTTCAACAAATTACCTCTTGAAATAATGAATTCAACCATGCATAAATACAAACGGACAATTAGGAATTTTCTTTTACAGAGGGGTTATTACACTATTAAAGAATTTTGAAATGATAAGACACCATGGGGATAGGCTTAGGCTTGTTGCTCTACGATTATTTTCTTTTCTGACCATTTAATATAATTTATATTTGTGTTTCTCTTATAATCCGGACGGACAATCGCCTTTACAATCTCTGATCAACTTTGAATCAAACAATATCATAACGTATTCTAACACGCACATTCATTTCCATGCCAAAACAATTTTTGATTCGCTTCTGAATGTTTACAGGTGATCAAATCAACAAGCTTCTGAATGAAATGTGGCGGGTAGTCGTAGTTGAGGTGGGCCCATCGATATGTCACTCCCTTGGTTCTGCCGTTGTGGAGAATTTATCTGTGCTTCTCGCACAGGTGCCATATGATTCACCATTATTGTTCACTTGTCACCTTCACAACATTCTTTAACCTATTGGTTGCTGATACATCTATACTACTGAACTATAGTGTTTTATTATTGTAGTATTCGCATGTTTTGTTTTATTTTTTTCTTTTATTTATTTCCAATCAGTGACGCAAAGTGTTTTGGCTGTGTCAGCAATCATGGTACCACAAAATGTAAAATTAAGATTCTGTTTTCAAAAGAGTGGCATGAGTTTCTTCCAGTCTCTTCTCATAGCCCAACCATCCCGAACCTGGCTGTAAAAAAAAATATTTGACGTTCATAAGCGTTGCTTTTGTAACCTATATGAATAAGTGAGTTGGAATTTGAATTTGAATTATCATCAATATTACTTCTTGGTAAACACCTTTTCCTATTGTAATCGTTGGGGTGAATGATTTGAAAGTGCGGATGCAGCTACTAGCGCTACGGTAGAGGTATTTTATTATTTTTTAACTTTCTTTATAAAACAAGATATAAGCACAACTAAATAGCTAACAAGCAACTGGTGTTCATTCAAAACAAACTCACTCTCTTCTAAAGGCTTATCGGATGGCAAAAGTCGAAGTGCTGGAGTCCGGAATTGTACTGCTTAGTACGAATATTGGGTATGAAATTATTACAATAAGTGACAGTTGCAAAAAAAATCGATTCAGCTTGATCTCGGGGTCAATGACTCGAAATTATTCAAAAAGAGCAGCAAACGCAAGCAGAATTCGGATAGCACTGTTTAAACCGCCAGTAAATACAATTCTCTGTTTATGTTTTCATTCATTTATTCAAGAAGACTTCACTTACAAATCTGTACATAGAATCTTAATCATAGGCTAAGAAAGCCGATACTAAGGAATATAGGCGAACACTTGTTGCTGAGCTTGACTGGGTTCTGAATTGCATCTCGCATTGGGGTGATGAGAACCTGGTCGAGTTCAACGCCAAGAAAACACAGGTGTGCGCATTCTCAGCCAAGGTATCTCCATTCCTTCCCCATCCCTCTCTTCTGGACACTCCACTACCGTTTCAAGATAGCCTCAATATCCTGGGTATGGATATACGCAGAAATCTCAACCAGAAAAACTACATCGAGGATGTCATCAAATCCGCATCTCGGAAACTCGGAGTCCTGAACAAGGTGAGGAGGTTTTTCACGCCGGAGCAGTTGTGTCTGTTATACAAGACCCAGGTTCGCTCCTGCGTGGAATACTGCTGTCACCTTTAGAATGGCTCCGCCCAGTACTTATTGGACGCCCTCGATAGGTTGCAGCGGCGTGCTGTTCGTATCATTGGGGATCCAGAGGCCACTAAGACTCTTGAGTCACTGCAACTACGCAGAGACGTGGCCTCAATGGCTGTCTTCAATCGCATCTATCACGGTGAGTGCTCCGAAGAGCTCTTTCAACTAATCCCACCCTCTCCTTTCCTATCCCGAACGACACGTGCTGGGTTGAGGTGCCACTCTTACACGGTAGATCAGATACCGTCACGCACCAAACGGTTCGGCGCCTCTTATCTCTGCCGTACCATTAAGGAACTCTTTACCAGCCCACGTGTTTCCCTCCTCTTATGATCCTGGGTCCTTTAAGCGGGGCTTGAAAAAGCTTTTCTCAACGCCGTCAAGGTGAGGGCCATCATGCCATAATGCCATACTGGCTGCTGGGATGATGGCCATCACTATGGGACTTCACTGACTGCTTAACATCAGGCAGCATGGAGTCAATTTGTTTGGCAGAAAAAAAAACTTTTAACGATGCAACACGCTCATTAAACCCATCCGTAAAAGATACCCAGCACTTAATAAAAGAGATTGGACTTCATTGTTAGCCGTTCTAGGCACAGTGAATGAATGAATAAACGTATTATTTATAAAAGGGAAAATTAACCTTTTATTAAAATGTACCCCTTAGAAATTCGTTACATTCGGGCTCATCGGCGCGTCACTAATTGGTAAGGGTTGGACATGAAGATGTGTAATTAGCATGTATTTATTAAGATTCTTAAATTATCATACTTGTAATTGATTTTTAATTGATAGACACCCAACAATGCCAAGTAGCTGCATCCGCACTTTCAAATCATTCACCCCAACGATTACAATAGGAAAAGGTGTTTACCAAGAATATTTTCATTTTTTTGTTTTTCGTATTTTTTGTTATAGCGGCAACCAAAATACATAATTTGTGAAAATTTCAGCTTTCTAGCTATCATGGTTTATGAGATACAGCCTGGTGACAGACAGTCAGACGGACAGACGGACAGACAGACAGACAGCGGAAGCTTAGTAATTGAAAATATTAAGGGGGAGTCCCATACAAAAAACGTGTTTTTTTCGTATTTTTTGCTCAAAATTACTAACTGTAACGGGTAGACGCTTTAAATTTTCACAGAATATGTAGTTGTATATTACCTTTCAAAATAAATAATTAAATTTAAAAAAAGTAAATAATAAAGGTGGGCTCCCATACAACAAACGTAATTTTTAAGCAATTTGTTACTCGATCTTAATAAACAGGTAGAAACTTATAAAGTATTTAAGTATACATACAACGAACATGATTTTCTTTTGTAGATGATGGTACGGAACCCTTCGTGCGCGAGTCCGACTCGCACTTGCCCAATTTTTTTTTTTGTTTGTTATTCCAAATAAAATCACGTTAGTCAACATAGTCGTCAGGACGTAGTGCTAAATGGATCGTAACAAAATGTTATAAAACGCCGCACCAATCAAATAAAAGCACAGAGTATAAAAATGATGGACTTCAGGTACACGACCTGTGTACCTAAACAAAAACTGCCACAACTCCACAATTCGATTATTGATCGCAGGATGTAGTATGAGTATTTTGTGAGCCGATCATACAAAATATTTTATTTAGCGGGTCTTAATCGCGTAAATAACTTAATTAAGGTGTAAATACCTATTTGTTTCCGACGTTTCGCTCGTCTTGCACCGAGTGTGGTGTCGGAGAGACTGATGAGGGCTCAGCACCGTCTTGTGGAAGTGCGGGTTTCGGCACCTACCCTCACTTGGTCTTTATTTATGTTCGCAATGTCGGTACTTCGACACACTACACTAAATAGAAATATAGCACTTAAAGTATAGCTTACGTTAGGAACGACTCAATCGTCCGGCCATAATTCCTATGAGGAATGAGATATTTTTACCTGCATAATTATTTAATCTCACCTTAATATTTTTATAGTCTAGTCCAAAAGTGAGTGTAGATTGTGTTCCGAGTTCTAGACAACTGACAAGCACACATATAACACCGATATAATCAATATAACACAGAAAAAATACTTCTGCTTATTACAAAAACACACATATGCTGATATCTTCATTTTCTCCCTTTTCAGGTAGTATTCAATAACGTAATGGCAGTATGCCATAGATGCTGGCAGAGAGCCAATAATAATGACGGTGGACAACTACGTCTTGAGAACGCTCCCATTGTAGAAGGTAATTACATCTGTGCTATTAATCCTTATCAAAATAAATTATTTCATCACTAAGTACAGTCTAGCTTCGCCGGGACAGCTAGTAATAAATAAATAAATAATTTTAGATGCTGACAATCAAGAACCCCCCAATGTTGCTGAAGCCCGCAATGTTGCTGAAGCCCCCAATGTTGCTGAAGCCCCCAATGTTGCTGAAGCCCCCAATGTTGCTGAAGCCCCCAATGTTGCTGAAGCCCCCAATGATCCTCAGGACAATCCAGAGGATGATGCTCGTTTCTATGTTCGCGATTACGTACGTGCACCGAACACTTCACGGCTCTGTATGTATAGGCAATGTAGACATGAAAATCTACGACGAGTTCCTGTGTCTATCAAGCTACATTTGGTATGTCATTATCGATTATATATTCCACCGAGTTCGCGAATATGTGAAGAACATTTAAATAACTATGATTTTGAAGAGTTACTGGATAATGTAAATGTTACACATTATTTTAATGCTTCATTTTTTAGTAACATGACAAACATGTTAATTGAAGCAATCAACAATAGGACAAGATTCGATTTTGAAACATTATCTTCACTGAATAATAGTGAACTTATGTTTTGGACTGGATTCACTTTAGAGCAGTTCAACGTCATTTTGGAAGAAACGCCATCGCTCGCAGAAAAATGCAGACATCCCCGATCAGTTCTCGGAGCTTATTTAACGAAAATACGAACTGGAGAACCTAACGAGCGACTAGCTACGCTTTTCGGCGTAACACGTCAAGTGTTTGAATATCGCCTAAAAATAGCGCGACAATGCTTGACAGGTCAATATGTACCAAGACATCTTGGTATAGGTCATATTTCTAGAGATGAGCTTCTAGAGAGAAATCTATTTTTGCCCAAACATATTTTTGGAAATGAAAACAACACCAAGTTAATTATTATCGCAGATGGCACATATGTATATATTGAAAAAAGCACTAATTATTTATTTCAAAGAAAAACTTATAGCCTCCACAAGTTTCGCAATTTATTGAAACCATTTATTTTAGTAAGCAGCGATGGATATATCATAGATGTCATAGGCCCTTTTCCTGCAACAACATCAGATGCAACTATTATGCAGAACATAATGAATGACGAGGAGCACTTACTACATTGGTTACTACACAGAGAGGACGTCTTTATTTTGGACAGGGGCTTCAGGGACAGTATTAATGATATTGAGTCCCTTGGCTATGAACCTCACATGCCACCTACCAAGGACAGGAACGCGACCCAGCTATCAACAGAAAAGGCAAATGATTCTCGGTTGGTGACTGTGTGTAGATGGATTGTGGAGGCGGTTAACGGCAAATTCAAAAACCGTTTTAAGTTATTAAAACAAACTTATTTTAACCGAGCTTTGCCAAACATGTTTGTCGATTTCCGCATAGCAGCATCATTAATAAATGCTAATTACCGTGTTGCTACAGACCACAGGCTTGCGCCGGAATTCTTTGAAATAATTCAAACTAAGGTTCATCAACCTAACCTTTTGAAAAATTATGTCGAAGGCAAAAATCTTAACAGACAAAGAGTTAACTTTGTGACGATGGAGGCCACCATGCCACATCTTGAAGACTTTCCAGAACTGACTGATGATGATATCATTTTATTCGCCTTGGGGATCTACCATATAAAACTTGCAAAATCCTACTGTGCGGAACATATTCGGAATGGAATTTATTATATTGAATTATTTCGAGAAAACCAGCTAACTGATTTGCCAAGGTATAATATTCGAGAAGATAATGTCTGGTTAATTAGAGGACGAATACAATCTCGACACGTTAGATCGCGCGTTTATTATTGTTACATATTAATAAACCGAAGTGAAACTGGCGGACGTGCTATTGAACAGTGGTATTGCACATGCCTAACAGGGGCGCGTACGGTTGGAAGTTGTGCCCATATAATATCAATTATATGGTATATGGGCAAAGGTCGACATATCGACTTTAATCTACCAGCGGCAATGTTATCGACTATTATAATAGATGAATAATATAACGTTATTTTTGTCTGGATAATAGTTCTGTTGTTATTAAGTGTCTACTTGCACAATTGTTTTTGTGTTATTAATACTTAAAATGTCTAGTTGAACAATTGCTTTTTGTAATTATCGTCTAAAATGTAATTTTTTATTTTAAAATAAAAATACTTTATTTTTGTCAAAAGTCTTTTTAAAAAAAAAACCCCGTCGAATTCCGAACTAAAAATTGGTACTGACTTTTCATGGGACGTAATAATGATATTGAAACTTGTCCCATGTCTGTTGATGGGATGGGACACTGCCCATACATTTTTTTGCATGGTCCTTTCAATTTTACAATGTGTTTTCGCATTAAATCCTCAGTATTTTCTTATTTATATTATTTTTTAGTGCTTTTTTGATATTAAACAACATATTTTTTTTATAATCTTAATTAACAATAATTACGAGTAAGTACTGTATGTACGTAGTACAAAGTAAGGTGCCTAATAATAATAATATTCTACCACATACACACATCACTATCTAGTGCCAAGCTAAGCAGGGCTTGTGTTATGGGTACTAGATAATGGATAAACATACATATATACTTTTTTTTGTATTTATTTTACATAGAAACACCCAGACCAAAACAAACATCCATGTTCATGCACACAAATGTTTGACTTGAGCGGTAATCGAACCCGCGACCTTCGGCGTAGCAGTCGCTTACACTCCCACTGCGCCAACCGGTCGTCAACTATACTTACAACTAATCAACTAAACTTAAACTAAAATTAAATGGTTGTACAAAAATTGCATAACTTAATACAAAGTGGGGCCTCCTCTGTTATTGAGAACTTGCTGGCACTGATTATTTATAGAATCGATGAGATTGTTAATATTATGCTGCGGCAATCGCTCCCAATGAAATTTTAGTAAGTCCGTCAGTTCTGTGGACACCTTATATATCACTAAATATAAACACATCAAAAAAGTCTAAGCAACACATACAAATTTCAATTTTACAATGTGTTTTCGCATTAAATCCTCAGTATTTTCTTATTTATATTATTTTTTAGTGCTTTTTTGATATTAAACAACATTTTTTTTTATAATCTTAATTAACAATAATTACGAGTAAGTACTGTATGTACGTAGTACAAAGTAAGGTGCCTAATAATAATAATATTCTACCACATACACACATCACTATCTAGTCCCAAGCTAAGCAGGGCTTGTGTTATGGGTACTAGATAATGGATAAACATACATATATACTTTTTTTTGTATTTATTTTACATAGAATCACCCAGACCAAGACAAACATCCATGTTCATGCACACAAATGTTTGACTTGAGCGGTAATCGAACCCGCGACCTTCGGCGTAGCAGTCGCTTACACTCCCACTGCGCCAACCGGTCGTCAACTATACTTACAACTAATCAACTAAACTTAAACTAAAATTAAATGGTTGTACAAAAATTGCATAACTTAATACAAAGTGTGGCCTCCTCTGTTATTGAGAACTTGCTGGCACTGATTATTTATAGAATCGATGAGATTGTTAATATTATCCTGCGGCAATCGCTCCCAATGAAATTTTAGTAAGTCCGTCAGTTGTTGGGTTGTTGTCACTCCATCTAAGTCCTTTAAAACACGTCTGTGGAGCATGTCCCATGCATGCTCGATGGGTTTGAGGTCTGGCGATTATGCAGGCCAAGGCAATACCTGGATGTTTTCCCTTGCCAAGTACTCCCGTGTGTGCAAAGCTGTATGCGAACGCGCATTGTCATGCATCAGCATGAAATCGGAGCCAAGCGTTTGTGCGAATGGACGGACATAAGGCCCTAGAACATCCTCAACGTAATTTACAGCGTTCATGTTACCATTTACAAAAACGAGCTCAGTTCGTCTGTCTTCTTATTGTATAGATGCACTTCCTGAACACACCTCAGTCTTTCAGTTTTTATTTATTTTACAGGACGACGTTACACTCTTACCCTTCTAGTATCAGGCTTGTACCCAAATCGAGACTCATCGCAAAATAAAATTTTATCCTATTGTGCCCGGGTCCATGTTATGTGTTCACTACACCATTCATTGCCACGAGCGCGATTCCCGTGACGTATCGGTGGGCACCTAAGTGGTCGTCGCGCTCGTATGTAATACTCATGCAGTCGATTTCGCACAGTTTGGCAGCTAACAACAACACCACTTGAATTTTGTAGCCTTAAACCTATCTCTCGGGCGATTAACATCGGCTGGCGTCTTGCAGTCAGTTATATGTATCGATCTTGCCGTGTGGTTGTACACCTACCTCAACCTGCGTGCTGCTCAGCAGGATCTCCCGTGTTTGTGTAACGCTGATGAAAACGGCAAATAACGCTTCTGTTGATACCAAAATACCGAGATACCTGAGATTGACTTCTTCCCGCTTGCAACATTCCTACAGCTCTTTGCATTTCATCTGCGTTCAAATGACGTCGCTCCATGACGTAAAAAATGACTCAAAATCCAAATTTGTTCAAAACTTTTTCAAATTATTGTTTAAATCATAAAATTTATACAGAATACTAAATTTTAATAAGCAAAGAAAACGCTGTAAAATTCGAACAAATGCATTCGCTTTTTAATTTGTGAAAAAAATAAAATAAGATACTCGAATTTTTTTTACAACCAGCCAGTATATCCTTGAGATCAGCGGTCGGCAACACGTGGCCCGCGGGCCGCATGCGGCCCGCGAGGTTCCTACTTGCGGCCCGCAAATGTTTTGTAAAAAATGTCTTATAAATCGAACTAAAGCGCCCTATGGCTTAAAATAGCACAACTGAATCGATTTTAATGAAAAACATCAGACAGCCTTCTAAGACTCCACAAATTCACTCTTCAACCATTCTACAAAAAGATCTGGAACTAAGTGAGGCGTAACATCCGAAGCTGGAACACTCTTTTCGTACAAGGGCGATTGGGCAAAATAAAGGGTCGAAGTTACTGGGCAAGAGCATTCCGACAACGCTGACTACCTCGAATAATGGTAATATGTATGTCTCGCATGCCTTGACGCCTTAACCAGACACCGACGAGCTTAGAGCTGAACTTTAAAGCTCAGTTTTTCGAGGCAGAGTAGTAGCCTTTCCCTGTGTAAGTACCGCTCAGCATACTGCGGTTGTCAACACACCTGCCCAGCGTGGTATGGGACTATGGACCAAAACTCCCCATGAAAGGTAGCCAAAGATAGCCCCTAGTTCCCGGCCGCCTTACTGTTCCAAGTCACGGCAGCGGCCTTGGTCGTGGTAGGGTAGGAGGTGCTAAGAATCCCCGGGCTAAGGACAGCTCCCAACACCAATTGACCCTGGCTACAAACAATGGACGTTATTTACGGCTTGAAGAAAGCCTCCACATTCTTGAGGTAGAATTAGACAAGATACGAACCCAAGATAGGCCCAGAACATGCCACATGTACTGGGTCTATCAGAAGTCCGAAGAGAAAGGGAGGACACGATAACCTTTGCATCAGGCCATCTATTCTACTTCAGGGAGGAAGCCCAACGATCCCAAGGTGGCGTAGGGTTTCTCGTTAACAAAGCCTTTCGTGAAAACGTGACAGATCTGTAGCGTCTCGATCCGGATAGCATACCTTGTACTGAAACTGACCGAGAGATACTCTCTTAAGGTGGTACAGGTATATGCGCTGACATCAAATAGCTCAGATGTAGAGGTGGAGGCCGTATACAACGATGTGACGAAGGCCATACATTGTATCATAATTACACATTTCACTGTAGTAATGGTCCTCCATTACCTCAATGCAAAATTACGAGCGCGGCGAATCGTGTTTGGGTCCACATGCTTATGGGAGCAGAAAAATAGGGGAAGAATGCTGGTCAAATTCCTCAGTACGCAAAGATTGTTACTATTGCTGCACAAAGAACAAGATTTACTTCATCATGACGGATAAGAAGCATATATATGGAGATGTCTCAGTGATCAATAGGTTTAATACCGTTGATTGAGTTGATTTAGTTGATTGAATCAGGCGTTACTTGGCGGAACTCCATTGTAACCAAATGGAAGGAAAGAGGAACCCACCACGCACCCTCGGATTGACCACTCCAACTATTGCAGTAGAAAAAGGTTGAAAATACCGAACTCCTCTAAAAGGATAAGGGATATAGGAATGGTATGGATGGGTTCCAGGAAGATATCTGACTTGCAGTAACCCGCTGTATGCGCAGATCAGCATATAAACCATACAAAACGTTAAAATTTCTTTGCAATGGTAAAGATAAAGTATGCAAGAACAAAAAGTCTGGTATTTACTGCTTAACATGCGACTAATGCCAAAATAAGTACATAGGACAGACGGGTCGAAGTTTTGAGCTGAGATATAAAGAACATTTAGCGGCGTTTAGAAACAACCAGCCGGAAAAGTCTCATTTTGCCGAAAATGCCTACTGCAAACGGGTCATACTTTGAATAGCGGACATTCATTTGACGTCATACACACTTTTCAAAAGGGTATTAGAATGTGCGTATTGGAACAATTAGAGATTTTAAAGCAGGACAAGCATACGTTACTGAACGATCAAACCAACTTTTACGGGTCCCCATTGCTGAATATATTCGCATATCGTCATAATGACTCACATTAGTCGAGCAACGGAGGGAATTAGAAAGTACAATCGTTTATAAGACATACACACGGTAGGAAAGCGCTCAGTCGTTGCCCATCGCTCCTGAGGATGCCTCGTGCAGAGGCGAAACACGTGTTGAAGAATAGTCGGCGCATACAGCGGGATACTGCAAGTCATGTATCTTCCTGGAACCCATACCATTCCTATATCCCTTATCCTTTTAGAGGAGTTCGGTATTGTCAACCTTTTTCTATTGCAATAGTTAGGGTGGTCAATCGGATGGTGCGTGGTGGGTTCCTCTTTCCTTCCATTAGGTTTAATACCGGCAACAATCACCGACTTATAAGAGGCACTCTTAATATCTATTTCAAGCATGATGAGGTCTGTTCTTAGTCCAACTGTCCCGATTGCGGGACATGATGCATTTTAACTAAACGGCATGATCAGGGCAGTTCAGGAATTGGGATTGCGGCATTTTCTAAACTTTCAAGCGATATTCTAAAACTGATGTGATTTGACGGGAAGCACCGGAGCCTTCCTTGTAAAACCCAAAATCCCTCCATAAAAAGAGCCAGATCTTAGTAAAGCGTGACCTTGTTAGCTGGAACACTCGCCTCGTACAGAAAGCGATTGAGCAAAATCGTGGTCAAAAGTTTTCTCCAGAAGACTGGGAAGGTATCCAGAAGACAGGTGACCCCACCTGACAAAACTGACTATCTCGAAGGGTAATACCGTCTTAACAGTCCCAGAGATACTCGCTAAAGTTGAAGACTTCTATGGCAATCGGTATGCTTCGCATGCAACGAAGCCTGCACCAATCACGACCGATCCTAGAGCCCCACTTACCGGCCACTATACACAGGATTTTCCTGACGTAGATGTCGATAAAATCGAAGCGGTTCTCAGACAGCTTAATAATAGTAAGGTGCATAGTGAAGCCTCTGATCTCCTAAAGGCTGGAGGAAAACCTCAACTGGAGGAGTTTAGAAGGCTATTTAATTCTGTAATAATCAATTGGACTAAAAACTCAAAGGCGTGGAGCAGATGATGTGTTGTGGTGTGGTTTTTCAGAAAAGGAGATAAAACTATCGGCAGATCATACCGTCAAGCCACGTTTATAAGCTGTTGTGTGTTTCAACAGTCGTCACGAATCATCTGGCATCGAGATTTAACGACTCCCAGCTGTCGAAGTAGACTGGGTTTCGTAAAGGTAAAGCTTATAATACTGTGGACCACATTCATTCTGTCGGCAGGTTACACAGAAATCTGAAGAGTACAAACGGCCGCACGCAACGTGTCTGGCCTTTGAGGACTACGAAAAAGCCTTCAACTCCATCAAAACCTGGGCTGTTCTGAGTGGAGGTGTTGTGGAGCTTCTACCAATTGGCAACGATGTCCATTCAAATCCAAAATTACGAAACAATACCCATCTAGTTGCTTCGTGGTGTAAGACAGGGTGATGTTATATCCTCGAAACTCTTTACCAACGCGCTGGAGGATCTCTTCAAAACTCAGCAGTGGTATGGAATGGGAATCAATGTCTGTGCGTGGTATCTAACGTATCTCCGCTTTGCCGATGCCTTCGTAATTATGGCAGAATCGCTGCAAGATTTGCACAAAATGCTGTCCAGTCTCAATACTGCTTCAAGACGTGTTGGGCTCGAGATAAATCTAGAGAAGATTGAGCTCATGTTCAATGAACACATCGTCTCTGCATCAATTTATATCGAAGGTGTAGCCCTCAAAGTTTACCAGGAGTATGTATACCTGGGGCAAACGTTGTAGCTAGGTAGAGACAACTTTGAGAGTGAAATTATCAGAAGAGTGCAGCTGGGCTGGATAGCATTTGGGAAGTTGCTTCATATCTTCCAGTCATCTTTGCCTCAAAGCCTAAAGACCAAAGTGTTCAACCAATGTGCCCTGCCTGTCATGACGTAAGGAGCTGACACGTGGAACATGACGGTAAAGCTAGTCCACCGACTACATGTCACTCAAAGAGCTATGGACCGGTCGATGCTGGGGATCACGTTGAGGAATAAAGTCCGGAACGAGATTTTTCGGCAGAAGTCTACTCTACTCACATAATTCAGAAGTGTAGCAAACTGAAGTGGCAGGTGGCTGGTCACATCTGTCGCAGAACGAATGGGCGTATTACTAACGTTCTCGAGTGGTGGCCACTTTTCGACAAGCATAGTGTTGAACGCTCTCCCACCAGACTGGGCTGGACTAACGACTTGAGGAGGGTAACTGGTAGTGACTGGATGGCGAAAACGCCAGGATCAGGTCTTGTGGCGTACCCTGCAGGAAGCTTACGTCCAACAGTAGACTGTAACACGCTGATATGATGTGTGTGTGATGAGGCAGAGAAGCTTTTTCATCTGACTTTTGTGGATGCCGAAATAGCTTTTGACTCCATTGAAACCTAGGCTGCACTGTAGTTCTTGCAGCGCAGCCATGTGTATTGAAAAAAATTGGATTTGTTAAGTGAACCAAATATCAATAATTTCTGTTCGAGCCCTGAACAACAAAAAAGAACTATCCAATATTTTCAAAAGATAGCATGAAGTGACACAACATATATCCCCGAAACTCTTCACCACCGCTAGACGAGATCTTCAATTCCCTGCAGTGGCATGGAATGGGCATCAATGTCAAAGTTCGACATTTCACGCTTCTCCGTTTTGCTGATGATTCTGTGGCAGAATTGCTGCAAGACTTGTAAGAAAATGCTGTCTAGTTATTACCAAAAGTGCGGTCTGCCTTTAGTTTATTTTGCCTCCTTGTGGCCCTTGCCTACCAAAAGATTGCCGACCGCTGCTCTAGATCAAAAAAGTTTACATAGGTATTACCTACTTGGTAAGAAATGATATAATAATTGATTAATAATTTGAAATAGTATGTGTTGCTCAGACTTTTTTGATGTGTGTATTATTATTTCAATGAAAAAATGAAATATATTTATAAAAAAATCTTTCGTTATTGACTGACTGATTGACTGACAGACAAGGCACAGCCAAAACTATTGGGCGCAAGAAGCTGAATTTGGCATTCAAGGGTTTTGGTTCCAAAACGGTCTTAGAGGTACACAAAGAAAGGATTTCCCCAATTACCACGGAATCGGTAGGCGCTGCTTACGCCGCTTAGGTACTAGTCTTACCTCATATGACAAAATAGCAGCTTTTCTACAGATCGACTGCCGTCTGACCTTCGCTATCAAAAGGGATTATATTGCATGGTTTAGACATTTTTAAGTTATTTGAGGGTACTGACTCCCCGTAACCATTATCAAAGATCTTCATGACAGCTGGCACCGACCAAAGCGATGTATTAACATACTTTCGCAAAGGGCAAAGGAATTTAATAATAATTTAATACGCATATAACTGCGAAAAGTCAGTGGTGAGCGCCGTGGATTTGAACGTAATTCCTGGTGCATGATACACTGTTGGTATCGCCACTATGCAATCGCTGCCTTTAAAATTGTACAAAATAAATCCTAGTATTATATGACCACTGGCTCTTACATTATCTGTTACATATAAGCCGTTCTTGGAATCATAATGAAAGGTTTTAAGCCGTTCGCATTCAACGAGCTCTACTGACCTGCCCCCTCTCCCCCTTTTTGTCCAGTTATACAAACCTACGATTTTCTCTCATCTCATTCAAAGTCTTCATAAGGCATTGAGCCTAACAGTGATATTAATGTAATCTGCCGTAGTAGATTGATTAATGTGGATTGGTACACTAAGACAGAATTTGTACCGTTTTTTCATACCAACTTAGAATCGTTCTCCTGTTACATGTTTCTTAATAAGATGCCAAAATATTTCGTAGATAATTTAATATTTTCCCACAGAAGAAATCCTAGCCCCAACCATTCTTAGAAGATATTATAATAAACCTTTATATATTCCAAATATAATTCTAGTAGTAATTAATTTTTATTTTGACAAGATTTAACAAAATATTTATCATAACATTTAAACAAACAAAATAAAACTACTTATATAACTAAACTATCCTAAGCTAAACTAAAAAAACTAAATAATTAATGATAACAAAAGAAAAAGTAAAACAAAAAAAAAAGAAAATTGACTACGACGCGTCAAGAAATTCCTTTCGCAACGCTGTCGGCTGGTAGCGTGCCCAGAAGGCTGGCAGCATTCTAGAATGAGTAGTTTGTCCTTGAAACTATAGATCCGTCATTTCTACAGCATAAACAATTTTTGAGCTTAGATCTATATATATTTTTGTTGTTACGCCGATTCCACGAAACAAATTTATATTTTTCATTTTACTTTGTCGTCGCGATTTCTGGGCTCGTCAAGAAAATACGGCTTTTGTGAATAACTTTTTATTGTTCTTTTGTGAAGTCTAATAAAATGATATTTCACTGTGATGGAAGGCTTTCAATATACAAAAGTATACGAAAACTTTTCCTGTAACAATCACTATTTTACTTGTATATTTTTTTTGTAAAATACATTTCTTACGCTAAGAAAACATCCTGCAACGATAATCTAGTGAAACCGTGGGCATGTAAAAATAATATGGAAACTCTTTAGCCTAGCTTCGTTATCTTTATCAAAAACTTAACAACCATTCATATTATTCTATACAGGAGCTGCTGGTAGGAAACATAATATATGTATATCAAAACTCTGACTGTTCTATTCGGCGTTATAAATCATCCATTTGTAGATAAATACCCTGTACAACATAAACAGTAGCTGAACTGTGATGTTCAAAAATTTGTACTTTGGTAACGCCTTTTTTGAGTAGCAAAATTGAAATGATAACGCGGCATTCATGTATGTAGAAGTTAAAATAATTCGTATTGTTGGGCTATAACAATTAAATGACATTTTAGTTCATAACTTATATTATTGTATTATATTCTACCAGTAATGTCACATAACATAGTTTCAACATGTAGGAGAAGTAAGTGTGGAGAGAAGTTTCGTTATTCCAATTAAGCAGAGGAACCTCTGACCAGACGCTTGTCTTGTAGTTTATACATTACAAGAAGCATGTCACCGAACTCCACGACAACCACCTCAGATTAATGCCTCTAACTACTATGGAAACTAGGTAATCAAAATACCTAATAATGGTATTCCTGTAACCTTCGATTATGAGAATTTCAAAATAAGGGTGTCCAATTATGGAGTTACATTGCAACTGCAATCAAAAACCTCTCAAACACCCAAAACAAAATACAAACGACTATTACAAAGATTATACAAAGATTTACAAAGATTATAAAGATTTAAAACTAAAAGTGAAATTACACGTCTGAGGAGGCGAAACAAAGAAAGGCGGTGAGCGAATTTCTGAGCCCAAACGTAATTTAGGAGAGATAAAGGTGGATGGAACCTTGGAACAATGTGCCCGGCTCACCGTCGACGAAGCAGATGAGATTTCCAGTAATGGGAACCATAATACTGTTTATCTCGGAGAAAACTTATAATGTTATGTTAGGAAATGGTGATGGTTTTTTACGCTATACAAGATATTGGGATATTGTAAGATTGATAATCAGTAGCGGTATCGCAGTATTGAAGGTTTAAGGTATTGAAATCATTGTGAAGCGCAAGGTGATAAATAATCGATTAATGGTTCCTACTTATGTATATAATTGGCGATATGAAAATAAAGGTACACAAGAAACCCACTCTTTCTTCTTTTAAAAGCTTAAGGCAAGTTTACTCGCTATCATTTAGAAGTAAAAGTATACTATCATCATACATCTTGCAATATATGAAATTATCAGAAGAGTGCAGCTGGGCTGGATAGCATTTGGGAAGTTGCTTCATATCTTCCAGTCATCTTTGCCTCAAAGCCTAAAGACCAAAGTGTTCAACCAATGTGCCCTGCCTGTCATGACGTAAGGAGCTGACACGTGGAACATGACGGTAAAGCTAGTCCACCGACTACATGTCACTCAAAGAGCTATGGACCGGTCGATGCTGGGGATCACGTTGAGGAATAAAGTCCGGAACGAGATTTTTCGGCAGAAGTCTACTCTACTCACATAATTCAGAAGTGTAGCAAACTGAAGTGGCAAGTGGCTGGTCACATCTGTCGCAGAACGAATGGGCGTATTACTAACGTTCTCGAGTGGTGGCCACTTTTCGACAAGCATAGTGTTGAACGCTCTTCCACCAGACTGGGCTGGACTAACGACTTGAGGAGGGTAACTGGTAGTGACTGGATGGCGAAAACGCCAGGATCAGGTCTTGTGGCGTACCCTGCAGGAAGCTTACGTCCAACAGTAGACTGTAACACGCTGATATGATGTGTGTGTGATGAGGCAGAGAAGCTTTTTCATCTGACTTTTGTGGATGCCGAAATAGCTTTTGACTCCATTGAAACCTAGGCTGCACTGTAGTTCTTGCAGCGCAGCCATGTGTATTGAAAAAAATTGGATTTGTTAAGTGAACCAAATATCAATAATTTCTGTTCGAGCCCTGAACAACAAAAAAGAACTATCCAATATTTTCAAAAGATAGCATGAAGTGACACAACATATATCCCCGAAACTCTTCACCACCACTAGACGAGATCTTCAATTCCCTGCAGTGGCATGGAATGGGCATCAATGTCAAAGTTCGACATTTCACGCTTCTCCGTTTTGCTGATGATTCAGTGGCAGAATTGCTGCAAGATTTGTAAGAAAATGCTGTCTAGTTATTACCAAAAGTGCGGTCTGCCTTTAGTTTATTTTGCCTCCTTGTGGCCCTTGCCTACCAAAAGATTGCCGACCGCTGCTCTAGATCAAAAAAGTTTACATAGGTATTACCTACTTGGTAAGAAATGATATAATAATTGATTAATAATTTGAAATAGTATGTGTTGCTTAGACTTTTTTGATGTGTGTATTATTATTTCAATGAAAAAATGAAATATATTTATAAAAAAATCTTTCGTTATTGACTGACTGATTGACTGACAGACAAGGCACAGCCAAAACTATTGGGCGCAAGAAGCTGAATTTGGCATTCAAGGGTTTTGGTTCCAAAACGGTCTTAGAGGTACACAAAGAAGGGATTTCCCCAATTACCACGGAATCGGTAGGCGCTGCTTACGCCGCTTAGGTACTAGTCTTACCTCGTATGACAAAATAGCAGCTTTTCTACAGATCAACTGCCGTCTGACCTTCGCTATCAAAAGGGATTATATTGCATGGTTTAGACATTTTTAAGTTATTTGAGGGTACTGACTCCCCGTAACCATTATCAAAGATCTTCATGACAGCTGGCACCGACCAAAGCGATGTATTAACATACTTTCGCAAAGGGCAAAGAAATTTAATAATAATTTAATACGCATATAACTGCGAAAAGTCAGTGGTGAGCGCCGTGGATTTGAACGTAATTCCTGGTGCATGATACACTGTTGGTATCGCCACTATGCAATCGCTGCCTTTAAAATTGTACAAAATAAATCCTAGTATTATATGACCACTGGCTCTTACATTCTCTGTTACATATAAGCCGTTCTTGGAATCATAATGAAAGGTTTTAAGCCGTTCGCATTCAACGAGCTCTACTGACCTGCCCCCTCTCCCCCTTTTTGTCCAGTTATACAAACCTACGATTTTCTCTCATCTCATTCAAAGTCTTCATAAGGCATTGAGCCTAACAGTGATATTAATGTAATCTGCCGTAGTAGATTGATTAATGTGGATTGGTACACTAAGACAGAATTTGTACCGTTTTTTCATACCAACTTAGAATCGTTCTCCTGTTACATGTTTCTTAATAAGATGCCAAAATATTTCGTAGATAATTTAATATTTTCCCACAGAAGAAATCCTAGCCCCAACCATTCTTAGAAGATATTATAATAAACCTTTGTATATTCCAAATATAATTCTAGTAGTAATTAATTTTTATTTTGACAAGATTTAACAAAATATTTATCATAACATTTAAACAAACAAAATAAAACTACTTATATAACTAAACTATCCTAAGCTAAACTAAAAAAACTAAATAATTAATGATAACAAAAGAAAAAGTAAAACAAAAAAAAAAAAAATTGACTACGACGCGTCAAGAAATTCCTTTCGCAACGCTGTCGGCTGGTAGCGTGCCCAGAAGGCTGGCAGCATTCTAGAATGAGTAGTTTGTCCTTGAAACTATAGATCCGTCATTTCTACAGCATAAACAATTTTTGAGCTTAGATCTATATATATTTTTGTTGTTACGCCGATTCCACGAAACAAATTTATATTTTTCATTTTACTTTGTCGTCGCGATTTCTGGGCTCGTCAAGAAAATACGGCTTTTGTGAATAACTTTTTATTGTTCTTTTGTGAAGTCTAATAAAATGATATTTCACTGTGATGGAAGGCTTTCAATATACAAAAGTATACGAAAACTTTTCCTGTAACAATCACTATTTTACTTGTATATTTTTTTTGTAAAATACATTTCTTACGCTAAGAAAACATCCTGCAACGATAATCTAGTGAAACCGTGGGCATGTAAAAATAATATGGAAACTCTTTAGCCTAGCTTCGTTATCTTTATCAAAAACTTAACAACCATTCATATTATTCTATACAGGAGCTGCTGGTAGGAAACATAATATATGTATATCAAAACTCTGACTGTTCTATTCGGCGTTATAAATCATCCATTTGTAGATAAATACCCTGTACAACATAAACAGTAGCTGAACTGTGATGTTCAAAAATTTGTACTTTGGTAACGCCTTTTTTGAGTAGCAAAATTGAAATGATAACGCGGCATTCATGTATGTAGAAGTTAAAATAATTCGTATTGTTGGGCTATAACAATTAAATGACATTTTAGTTCATAACTTATATTATTGTATTATATTCTACCAGTAATGTCACATAACATAGTTTCAACATGTAGGAGAAGTAAGTGTGGAGAGAAGTTTCGTTATTCCAATTAAGCAGAGGAACCTCTGACCAGACGCTTGTCTTGTAGTTTATACATTACAAGAAGCATGTCACCGAACTCCACGACAACCACCTCAGATTAATGCCTCTAACTACTATGGAAACTAGGTAATCAAAATACCTAATAATGGTATTCCTGTAACCTTCGATTATGAGAATTTCAAAATAAGGGTGTCCAATTATGGAGTTACATTGCAACTGCAATCAAAAACCTCTCAAACACCCAAAACAAAATACAAACGACTATTACAAAGATTATACAAAGATTTACAAAGATTATAAAGATTTAAAACTAAAAGTGAAATTACACGTCTGAGGAGGCGAAACAAAGAAAGGCGGTGAGCGAATTTCTGAGCCCAAACGTAATTTAGGAGAGATAAAGGTGGATGGAACCTTGGAACAATGTGCCCGGCTCACCGTCGACGAAGCAGATGAGATTTCCAGTAATGGGAACCATAATACTGTTTATCTCGGAGAAAACTTATAATGTTATGTTAGGAAATGGTGATGGTTTTTTACGCTATACAAGATATTGGGATATTGTAAGATTGATAATCAGTAGCGGTATCGCAGTATTGAAGGTTTAAGGTATTGAAATCATTGTGAAGCGCAAGGTGATAAATAATCGATTAATGGTTCCTACTTATGTATATAATTGGCGATATGAAAATAAAGGTACACAAGAAACCCACTCTTTCTTCTTTTAAAAGCTTAAGGCAAGTTTACTCGCTATCATTTAGAAGTAAAAGTATACTATCATCATACATCTTGCAATATTCTGCTCTTTTTACTAGTTTCAACGTAAATGTACCCTTAACATGCAACAATTCCATCTCACTTCCTCTTCGGTTAAAAGCTTCTAGTTTCTTGAGTTTGTTAAAAGCTATTAAAGCCAGTATGAAATAAGCCTTCGCGGCGAACACAATAGGCTGAAAAGGCAACATTAAGACCATATTTTAGTCTTAAGTAAAGCAATGAATTGAGGTACGATAATGCAGACGTCTCCAGTTTATTCAACGAACGTTATCAAAGCAAATAATGATTCAACTTTTTTATAACACACACACTTTGTAAATTTGAAGACTCTCGTTACTTCGTATCAAAATAAATCCAATCTCCATTCCGCCTTCTTGAGTATTTTTAAAGGAAAATAAATAATATTTCTGCGCTACGAATAACTTTCTTGTATCCCCTTGCGCACCTGTTTTAATTGATGGTCATACACTAAAATATGGTCCCAATATTCTGAGAGCCATCTCAAAGTTATTTTCGATTTCTTTAATAATTTTTGGTTGTATCAAATTCGGTGATCTGGAGCAATTCATATAGTAGCTGCGATGATACATATATGAGGCAGCTCAGTCGCATCATGGAGTTGGAAACAAACTTGAGTGAAGCTCAATCCAAAATAACAACCTTGGAGGAATCCATTCAGTCACTAAGCAGCGCAGCAAACCAGGACCTGTTCTCTGAAGTCATTGGTGGAAAGGCAAATATTTTTAAATCTGTAAAATGTAATTGTAACTTTACATATAAGGTGTCAAATGGTAAATTTAGGATATTGACAAAATTAAATAAATTAATAAAGCGACTTGAGTTAGGCTATAAGAGGTCAAAGAAAATTGTAGATTTAACACAAATTAACCATGATTTAGTTAAAGAGAGTGAGTTATTAGTTTCTAAGCTTAAGGATAGTAGTGAGCAATTAGCCTGTAGCCGATTACAATATGAACAACACACATGTGAGCTGCAAACACAAATCACCTCATTAAATGCACAGCTCAACAAATTGATAATAGATCATCAAAGTGAAACACAGGAATATATATTGAAATATGATGAAATTAGTAGAGTTGGTAGAGAAAATCTAAAACAACTGCTCTCTATGACCAACAACAGTAACTGTTTAAATTGTTCAAATCATAAGTTAGAGGCTTCACCTAATTGTAAAACCAAGTTATATAGTGACTTTCAAGATGAATATCCTTCTAAAACATGTCATGGTTCAGGTTCTGACACATTGTTACATAATGAAAATAATAAGGTTTTAGATAACAATGTTTTAATTTTTTCTGACCAATTAGGAATTGGTATGGGTAGCCTGATTAATAGTTATACTGATCGGTCAATACAAAATATTTGTTCACCAGGACAAGGAATGTCTATGTTAATTAATAAATTAAAGTATGCTAGACTAAATAAACATTTTACAGTTATAATTTTATATGGGGATAGCCTACTAGTTACCAAGAAAGAAATATTAGCTTTATCAGATATTATGATAGAACAAAGTTCTAAAGTGGGGTGCAATTTTATTGTCTGTGCATTACCATATTCCAATAACTTATCTTATAAAAAAAATAACCAGATAGGTAAATTGAATCTATTATTATATAATAGCACTTGTAGTCATAGTGACCATATTTTATTTTTCGACTCTAATATTTTTATTAGTAAGTTCTTTTTAACAAAAGATACTATGTATCTCTCTTTTATATATAGGCGACAACTTGCTAAATTATTAGCATTTAATTTACATAGTGAACGCAGTACTACTAGAGTACTTAGGAATTTGGTAGATAATAGTTATACTAATAGTAGTATTGACAAATCTATTAGTTTAAACTACTAGATGAGACAACAGATAGGCATTCATGTGTTTTAAACTTAGCTCATCAAAACTTACAAGGCCTATCTGGCAAAGAATTAGAGATAGATTTATTTTTAAAGAAACATAAGTTGCATGTGTTATGCATTACGGAACATTGGTTAAGAGGTGACCAATTAATATTCAATAATGAATTTTATACAGTGATTAGTGCATTCGTAAGAAAGAACGCTATTCGTGGTGGCTCTCTCATATATGTTTGTAATAGTATTAAATGTAAAGAACGAAAGGACATAGCCGAACTTTCTATCGAGCGCACCGCTGAGATATCTTGTGTTGAACTTGAGCAACACGTCATAGTCTGTGTATACCGACCACCGCAAAGTGACTTTAGCCAATTTGAAAGCATCATGGAGGACGTCTTAAAACACTTAAGTTCCAGCAGGAAGTCAATAATCGTATGTGGTGATTTTAATGTCAACTTGTTAGAACAATCACCAACTTGTACTAGGTTAGTTAGTTTATTTATCTCATTTAATTTGAATGTTTTATTTTCTGAACCAACCAGAACTACCTCACATTCTTCTACATGCTTAGATAATATTTTTTGCAATTGTTTGTACTTAAGTAAAGCTGTTTTGAGTGACTTGACATCGGATCACTGTGGACAAAAGGTTGTAATTCCAACTAATACAACCCCTACAGTACAAAAAATCACATGTAGGCCTATGACCTCTGCTCGCCTTAATCACTTTAGTGATGATGTTGCTGCTAAGATCGCCAGCATTGACTTAACTCACGATGATCCAGATGAATTATATAAGTGGTTATTTGATGTTATTAAAAATGAGTACAATAAAATTTTTAAGCAGAAGACATTTGCTAAGAGCTCTAAAGTTAAATTTTGTGATTGGGCAACAGTAGGAATATACAAAAGTAGATCTAGGTTGTATGATCTGTATGGTATGAAGCAATACAATTTTAATCCTTCATTTATTGAATATGTAAGAAATTACTCAAAAGTTTTTAAGAGAGCATGTGCTTCAGCTAAGTCTATATTTATAAGTAATAAAATTAAAGAATCCAAGAACAAAATAAAAACAACTTGGAACATTATTAACAGTGAGACTGGTCGAGCTAAGTTAGTAGATAATAGCTATGAATTAAAATGTAATGGAGAAATAGTTACAAAGAAAATTGATGTTGCTCAGACTTTTAACAACTTCTTCATAAACATACCAGTGAAAACAACCAAGTGTTTAGACTCATGCCCAAGCAAAGCAGAGAGGTTAGTTAGGGGCAATGTGAATGAGTGTGATGTGCTGTTTAATTTTAAATACATTGACACCAATGACATCCTCAAGACATTCAAGACCATCAATATTAAGAAATCTATTGACTTATGGGGTATTTCAGTTAGTCTTGTTCGCCAAATCATTTTTAGCATAGCTCCATATTTAGCTGCAATATTTAATAGATGCGTGAATAAAGGGGTATTTCCTGATTTAATGAAACACAGCAAGGTGATACCACTTTTTAAAAAAGGATCCAAGAGCGACCCTAGTAACTTTCGGCCAATTTCTATCTTGCCTGCAATCAGTAAAATTTTTGAAAATATTATTTTGCATCAGTTAGAGAGCCACTTTCTCACAAATAATTTATTGCACAGTGAGCAGTATGGATGTAAGTGAACTTAGCAGATCATTGTCCAGCAGATCAATAAAAAATCCGAGTTCTTATCGCATGCAGCCGAGTTCTATAGTTCCTGATACATTTCAGAAATAGTTCTGCCGTTTTTACCTTAAAAAAAAAAATTACTAAATGATCTGCTAACTTCACGCAGCAGAGCATTAGCAGCAAATCAAAAAAAAAAAATTAGTTTTTCCTACATGCAAATGAGTTCTACAGTTCCTGATACTTTTCAGAAATAGTTCTGCCGTTTTTACCTTAAAAAAAAAAATACTAAATGATCTGCTAACTTCACGTAGCAGAGCATTAGCAGCAAAACAGGAAAACAAAAGTGAGTTTTCCTACATGCGAATGAGTTCTACAGTTCCTGATACTTTTCAGCAAAAGTTCTAGACCTATGGTCGAGAAATCACAACAAAGGCCAGCAGAGCATGCCACAAGGTAAAAAAATCGAAAAATTACCTTTCCCTCAATTTCAAATTTCATACAAACTTCAGGGGCTAGAACTCTTTAGTTCTTTACAGATCCGTACAAGACCTGTATTGCAGACCTAAAATCTAGTCGAAAACTCACAACAAAGTGCCAGCAGAGCATGTCACAAGGTAAAAAAATCGAAAAATTACCTTTCCCTCAATTTAAAATTTCATACAAATCTCAGGGGCTAGAACTCTTTAGTTCTTAATAGATCCGTATCAAAACTGTATTTCGAATCTCAAATCAAGTCGAGAACTCACAACAAAGTGCCAGCAGAGCATGCCACAATGTCAAAAAATCAAAAAATTACATTTCCCTCAATTTAAAATTTCATACAAATCTCTGGGGCTAGAACTCCTTGGTTCTTAATAAACCCGTACTAGCCCTGTACTGCAGACGTCAAATCTAGTCGAGAACTCACAACAAAGTGCCAGCAGAGCATGCCACAATGTCAAAAAATAAAAAAACTACCTTTGCCTCAATTTAAAATTTCATACAAATCTCTGGGGCTAGAACTCTTTAGTTCTTAACAGATCCGTATCAAAACTGTATTTAATATCTCAAATCAAGTTGAGAACTCACAACAAAGTGCCAGCAAAGCATGCCACAATGTTAAAAAATCAAAAAAATACATTTCCCTCAATTCAAAATTTTATACAAATCTCTGGGGCTAGAACTTCTTAGTTCTTAATAAATCCGCATTAGTCCTGTATTGCAGACTTCAAATCTAGTCGAGAATTCACTACAAAGTGCCATCAGAGCATGTCACAAGTTCAAAAAATCGAAAAATTACCTTTCCCTCAATTTAAAATTGCATACAAATCTCAGGGGCAAGAACTCTTTGGTTCTTAATAGATCCGTATCAAAACTGTATTTATGATCTATAATCTAGTCTAGAACTCGCAACAAAGTGCCAGCAGAGCATGCCACAATGTCAAAAAATCAAAAAATTACATTTCCCACAGTTTAAAATTTCATACAAATCTCAGGGGCTAGAACTCTTTAGTTCTTTACAGATCCGTATCAAAACTATATTTAAGATCTCAAATCTAGTCGAGAACTCACAACAAAGTGCCAGCAGAGCATGCAACAATATTTAAAAATCAAAAAAATACATTTCCCTCAATTTAAAATTTCATACAAATCTCTGGGGCTAGAACTCTTTAGTTCTTAATAAATCCGTATCAGCCCTGTGTTGCAGACCTCAAATCTAGTCGAGAACTCACAACAAAGTGCCAGCAGAGCATGCCAAAATGTCAAAAAATCAACAAATTACATTTCCCTCAATTTAAAATTTCAAACAAATCTCTGGGGCTAGAACTCCTTGGTTCTTAATAAACCCGTATAAGCCCTGTATTGCAGACGTCAAATCTAGTCGAAAACTCACAACTAAGTGCCAGCAGAGTATGTCACAAGGTCTTAAAATCGAAAAATTACCTTTCCCTCAATTAAAAATTTTATACAAATCTCAGCGGCTAGAACTCCTTAGTTCTTTACAGATCCGTATCTAAACTGTATTTAAGATCTCAAATCGAGTCGAGAACTCACAACAAAGTGCCAGCAGAGCATGCCACAATATTAAAAAAACCAAAAATTACATTACCCTAGATTTAAAATTTCATACAAATCTCTGGGGCTAGAACTCCTTAGTTCTTAATAAATCCGTATTAGCCCTGTGTTGCAGACCTCAAATCTAGTCGAGAATTCACAACAAAGTGCCAGCAGAGCATGCCACAATATTAAAAAATCAAAAAATTACATTACCCTAAATTTAAAATTTCAAACAAATCTCTGGGGCTAGAACTCCTTGGTTCTTAATAAACCCGTATTAGCCCTGTATTGCAGACGTCAAATCTAGTCAAAAACTCACAACTAAGTGCCAGCAGAGTATGTCACAAGGTCTTAAAATCGAAAAATTACCTTTCCCTCGATTAAAAATTTTATTTAAATCTCAGGGGCTAGAACTCCTTAGTTCTTTACAGATCCGTATCTAAACTGTATTTAAGATCTCAAATCGAGTCGAGAACTCACAACAAAGTGCCAGCAGAGCATGCCACAATATTAAAAAAACCAAAAATTACATTACCCTAAATTTAAAATTTCATACAAATCTCTGGGGCTAGAACTCCTTAGTTCTTAATAAATCCGTATTAGCCCTGTGTTGCAGACCTCAAATCTAGTCGAGAAATCACAACAAAGTGCCAGCAGAGCATGCCACAATGTCAAAAAATCAAAAAATTACCGTTGCCTCAATTTAAAATTTCATACAAATCTCAGGGCCTAGAACTCTTTAGTTCTTAACAGATCCGTATCAAAACTGTATTTAAGATCTGAAATCAAGTCGAGAACTCACAACAAAGTGCCAGCAGAGCATGCCACAATATTAAAAAAAAAAATTACATTACCCTCAATTTAAAATTTCATACAAATCTCTGGGGGTAGAACTCCTTAGTTCTTAATAAATCCGTATTAGCCCTGTGTTGCAGACTTCAAATCTAGTCGAGAACTCACAACAAAGTACCAGCAGAGCATGCCACAATGTCAAAAACTCAAAAAATTACATTTCCCTCAATTTAAAATTTTAAACAAATCTCTGGGGCTAGAACTCCTTGGTTCTTAATAAACCCGTATTAGCCCTGTATTGCAGACGTCTAATCTAATCGAGAACTCACAACTAAGTGCCAGCAGAGTATGTCACAAGGTCTTAAAATCGACAAATTACCTTTCCCTCAATTAAAAATTTTATACAAATCTCAGGGGCTAGAACTCTTTAGTTATTTACAGATCCGTATCAAAACTGTATTAAAGATCTCAAATCTAGTCGAGAACTCACAACAAAGTGCCAGCAGAGCATGCCACAATGTCAAAAAATAAAAAAATTACATTTCCCTCAATTTAAAATTTCATACAAATCTCTGGGGCTGGAACTCCTTAGTTCTTAATAAATCCGTATTAGCCCTGTATTGCAGACCTAAAATCTAGTCGAAAACTTTCAACAAAGTGCCAGCAGAGCATGTCACAAGGTACAAAAATCGAAAAATTACATTTCCCTCAATTTAAAATTTCATACAAATCTCTGGGGCTAGAACTTCTTAAGTCTTAATAAATTCGCATTAGTCCTGTATTGCAGACTTCAAATCTAGTCGAGAATTCACAACAAAGTGCCAGCAGAGCATGCCAAAATGTCAAAAAACCAAAAAAATACATTTCCCTCAATTTAAAATTTCATACAAATATCTGGGGCTAGAACTCCTTGGTTCTTAATAAACCCGTATTAGCCCTGTATTGCAGACGTCAAATCTAGTCGAGAAATCACAACAAAGTACCAGCAGAGCATGCCACAATGTCAAAAACTCAAAAAATTACATTTCCCTCAATTTAAAATTTCAAACAAATCTCTGGGGCTAGAACTCTTTAGTTCTTAACAGATCCGTATCAAAACTGTATTAAAGATCTGAAATCAAGTCGATAACTCACAACAAAGTGCCAGCAGAGCATGCCACAATATTAAAAAAACAAAAAATTACATTACCCTCAATTTAAAATTTTCATACAAATCTCTGGGGGTAGAACTACTTAGTTCTTAATAAATCCGTATTAGCCCTGAGTTGCAGAACTCAAATCTAGTCGAGAACTCACAACAAAGTACCAGCAGAGCATGCCACAATGTCAAAAACTCAAAAAATTACGTTTCCCTCAATTTAAAATTTCAAACAATTAGTTCTTAATAAATCCGTATTAGCCCTGTGTTGCAGAACTCAAATCTAGTCGAGAACTCACAACAAAGTACCAGCAGAGCATGCCACAATGTCAAAAACTCAAAAAATTACATTTCCCTCAATTTAAAATTTCAAACAAATCTCTGGGGCTAGAACTCCTTGGTTCTTAATAAACCCGTATAAGCCCTGTATTGCAGACGTCTAATCTAATCGAGAACTCACAACTAAGTGCCAGCAGAGTATGTCACAAGGTCTTAAAATCGACAAATTACCTTTCCCTCAATTAAAAATTTTATACAAATCTCAGGGGTTAGAACTCTTTAGTTATTTACAGATCCGTATCAAAACTGTATTAAAGGTCTCAAATCTAGTCGAGAACTCACAACAAAGTGCCAGCAGAGCATGCCACAATGTCAAAAAATAAAAAAATTACATTTCTCTCAATTTAAAATTTCATACAAATCTCTGGGGCTGGAACTCCTTAGTTCTTAATAAATCCGTATTAGCCCTGTATTGCAGACCTAAAATCTAGTCGAAAACTTACAACAAAGTGCCAGCAGAGCATGTCACTAGGTCACAAAATCGAAAAAATTACCTTTGCCTCAAGTTAAAATTTTATACAAATCTCAGGGGCTAGAACTCTTTAGTCCTTAATAGGTCCGTATCAAAACTGTATTTAAGATCTGAAATCTAGACGAGAACTCACAAAAAAGTGCCAGCAGAGCACGCCACAATATTAAAAAATCAAAAAATTACATTTCCCTTATTTTAAAATTTCATACAAACCTCTGGGGGTAGAACTCCTTAGTTCTTAATAAATCCGTATTAGACCTGTGTTGCAGACCTCAAATCTAGTCGAGAACTCACAACAAAGTGCCAGCAGAGCATGCGTCAATATCAAAAAATCAAAAAATTACCTTTGCCACCATTTAAAATTTCATACAACTCTCAGGGGCTAGAACTCTTTAGTTCTTAACAGATCCGTACCAAAGCTGTATTTATGATCTGAAATCAAGTCGAGAACTCACAACAAAGTGCCAGCAGAGCATGCCACAATGTCAAAAAACCAAAAACATACATTTCCCTCAATTTAAAATTTCATTTAAATCTCTGGGGCTAGAACTCCTTGGTTCTTAATAAACCCGTACTAGCCCTGTATTGCAGACGTCAAATCTAGTCGAGAAATCACAACAAAGTGCCAGCAGAGCATGCCACAATGTCAAAAAATCAACAAATTACATCTCCCTCAATTTAAAATTTCAAACAAATGTCTGGGGCTAGAACTCCTTGGTTCTTAATAAACCCGTATTAGCCCTGTATTGCAGACGTCAAATCTAGTCGAGAACTCACAACTAAGTGCCAGCAGAGTATGTCACAAGGTTTTAAAATCGAAAAATTACCTTAACCTCAATTAAAAATTTTATACAAATCTCAGGGGCTAGAACTCTTTAGTTTTTTACAGATCCGTATCAAATCTGTATTAAAGATCTCAAATCTAGTCGAGAACTCACAACAAAGTGCCAGCAGAGTATGTCACAAGGTCTTAAAATCGAAAAATTACCTTTCCCTCAATTAAAAATTTTATACAAATCTCAGGGGCTAGAACTCCTTAGTTCTTTACAGATCCGTATCTAAACTGTATTTAAGATCTCAAATCGAGTCGAGAACTCACAACAAAGTGCCAGCAGAGCATGCCACAATGTCAAAAAACCAAAAACAAACATTTCCCTCAATTTAAAATTTCATTTAAATCTCTGGGGCTAGAACTCCTTGGTTCTTAATTAACCCGTATTAGCCCTGTATTGCAGACGTCAAATCTAGTCGAGAAATCACAACAAAGTGCCAGCAGAGCATGCCACAATGTCAAAAAATCAACAAATTACATCTCCCTCAATTTAAAATTTCAAACAAATGTCTGGGGCTAGAACTCCTTGGTTCTTAATAAACCCGTATTAGCCCTGTATTGCAGACGTCAAATCTAGTCGAGAACTCACAACTAAGTGCCAGCAGAGTATGTCACAAGGTTTTAAAATCGAAAAATTACCTTAACCTCAATTAAAAATTTTATACAAATCTCAGGGGCTAGAACTCTTTAGTTTTTTACAGATCCGTATCAAATCTGTATTTAAGATCTCAAATCTAGTCGAGAACTCACAACAAAGTGCCAGCAGAGTATGTCACAAGGTCTTAAAATCGAAAAATTACCTTTCCCTCAATTAAAAATTTTATACAAATCTCAGCGGCTAGAACTCCTTAGTTCTTTACAGATCCGTATCTAAACTGTATTTAAGATCTCAAATCGAGTCGAGAACTCACAACAAAGTGCCAGCAGAGCATGCCACAATATTAAAAAAACCAAAAATTACATTACCCTAAATTTAAAATTTCATACAAATCTCTGGGGCTAGAACTCCTTAGTTCTTAATAAATCCGTATCAGCCCTGTGTTGCAGACCTCAAATCTAGTCGAGAAATCACAACAAAGTGCCAGCAAAGCATGCCACAATGTCAAAAAATCAAAAAATTACCGTTGCCTCAATTTAAAATTTCATACAAATCTCAGGGCCTAGAACTCTTTAGTTCTTAACAGATCCGTATCAAAACTGTATTTAAGATCTGAAATCAAGTCGAGAACTCACAACAAAGTGCCAGCAGAGCATGCCACAATATTAAAAAAAAAAAATTACATTACCCTCAATTTAAAATTTCATACAAATCTCTGGGGGTAGAACTCCTTAGTTCTTAATAAATCCGTATTAGCCCTGTGTTGCAGACTTCAAATCTAGTCGAGAACTCACAACAAAGTACCAGCAGAGCATGCCACAATGTCAAAAACTCAAAAAATTACATTTCCCTCAATTTAAAATTTCAAACAAATCTCTGGGGCTAGAACTCCTTGGTTCTTAATAAACCCGTATTAGCCCTGTATTGCAGACGTCTAATCTAATCGAGAACTCACAACTAAGTGCCAGCAGAGTATGTCACAAGGTCTTAAAATCGACAAATTACCTTTCCCTCAATTAAAAATTTTATACAAATCTCAGGGGCTAGAACTCTTTAGTTATTTACAGATCCGTATCAAAACTGTATTAAAGATCTCAAATCTAGTCGAGAACTCACAACAAAGTGCCAGCAGAGCATGCCACAATGTCAAAAAATAAAAATATTACATTTCCCTCAATTTAAAATTTCATACAAATCTCTGGGGCTGGAACTCCTTAGTTCTTAATAAATCCGTATTAGCCCTGTATTGCAGACCTAAAATCTAGTCGAAAACTTACAACAAAGTGCCAGCAGAGCATGTCACAAGGTACAAAAATCGAAAAATTACATTTCCCTCAATTTAAAATTTCATACAAATCTCTGGGGCTAGAACTTCTTAAGTCTTAATAAATCCGCATTAGTCCTGTATTGCAGACTTCAAATCTAGTCGAGAATTCACAACAAAGTGCCAGCAGAGCATGCCAAAATGTCAAAAAACCAAAAAAATACATTTCCCTCAATTTAAAATTTCATACAAATCTCTGGGGCTAGAACTCCTTGGTTCTTAATAAACCCGTATTAGCCCTGTATTGCAGACGTCAAATCTAGTCGAGAAATCACAACAAAGTACCAGCAGAGCATGCCACAATGTCAAAAACTCAAAAAATTACATTTCCCTCAATTTAAAATTTCAAACAAATCTCTGGGGCTAGAACTCTTTAGTTCTTAACAGATCCGTATCAAAACTGTATTAAAGATCTGAAATCAAGTCGATAACTCACAACAAAGTGCCAGCAGAGCATGCCACAATAATAAAAAAAACAAAAAATTACATTACCCTTAATTTAAAATTTTCATACAAATCTCTGGGGGTAGAACTACTTAGTTCTTAATAAATCCGTATTAGCCCTGAGTTGCAGAACTCAAATCTAGTCGAGAACTCACAACAAAGTACCAGCAGAGCATGCCACAATGTCAAAAACTCAAAAAATTACATTTCCCTCAATTTAAAATTTCAAACAAATCTCTGGGGCTAGAACTCCTTGGTTCTTAATAAACCCGTATAAGCCCTGTATTGCAGTTAGTTCTTAATAAATCCGTATTAGCCCTGTGTTGCAGAACTCAAATCTAGTCGAGAACTCACAACAAAGTACCAGCAGAGCATGCCACAATGTCAAAAACTCAAAAAATTACATTTCCCTCAATTTAAAATTTCAAACAAATCTCTGGGGCTAGAACTCCTTGGTTCTTAATAAACCCGTATAAGCCCTGTATTGCAGACGTCTAATCTAATCGAGAACTCACAACTAAGTGCCAGCAGAGTATGTCACAAGGTCTTAAAATCGACAAATTACCTTTCCCTCAATTAAAAATTTTATACAAATCTCAGGGGTTAGAACTCTTTAGTTATTTACAGATCCGTATCAAAACTGTATTAAAGATCTCAAATCTAGTCGAGAACTCACAACAAAGTGCCAGCAGAGCATGCCACAATATCAAAAAATCAAAAAATTACCTTTGCCAACATTTAAAATTTCATACAAATCTCAGGGGCTAGAACTCTTTAGTTCTTAACAGATCCGTATCAGAACTGTATTTAAGATCTGAAATCTAGACGAGAACTCACAAAAAAGTGCCAGCAGAGCACGCCACAATATTAAAAAATCAAAAAATTACATTTCCCTTATTTTAAAATTTCATACAAACCTCTGGGGGTAGAACTCCTTAGTTCTTAATAAATCCGTATTAGCCCTGTATTGCAGACCTAAAATCTAGTCGAAAACTTACAACAAAGTGCCAGCAAAGCATGTCACTAGGTCACAAAATCGAAAAAATTACCTTTGCCTCAAGTTAAAATTTTATACAAATCTCAGGGGCTAGAACTCTTTAGTCCTTAACAGGTCCGTATCAAAACTGTATTTAAGATCTGAAATCTAGACGAGAACTCACAAAAAAGTGCCAGCAGAGCACGCCACAATATTAAAAAATCAAAAAATTACATTTCCCTTATTTTAAAATTTCATACAAACCTCTGGGGGTAGAACTCCTTAGTTCTTAATAAATCCGTATTAGCCCTGTGTTGCAGACCTCAAATCTAGTCGAGAACTCACAATAAAGTGCCAGCAGAGCATGCCACAATGTCAAAAAATCAACAAATTACATCTCCCTCAATTTAAAATTTCAAACAGATCTCAGGGGCTAGAACTCTTTAGTTCTTTACAGATCCGTATCTAATCTGTATTTAAGATCTCAAATCTAGTCGAGAACTCACAACAAAGTGCCAGCAGAGCACGCGTCAATATCAAAAAATCAAAAAATTACCTTTGCCACCATTTAAAATTTCATACAAATCTCAGGGGCTAGAACTCTTTAGTTCTTAACAGATCCGTACCAAAGCTGTATTTATGATCTGAAATCAAGTCGAGAACTCACAACAAAGTGCCAGCAGAGCATGCCACAATGTCAAAAAACCAAAAACATACATTTCCCTCAATTTAAAATTTCATTTAAATCTCTGGGGCTAGAACTCCTTGGTTCTTAATAAACCCGTATTAGCCCTGTATTGCAGACGTCAAATCTAGTCGAGAAATCACAACAAAGTGCCAGCAGAGCATGCCACAATGTCAAAAAATCAACAAATTACATCTCCCTCAATTTAAAATTTCAAACAAATGTCTGGGGCTAGAACTCCTTGGTTCTTAATAAACCCGTATTAGCCCTGTATTGCAGACGTCAAATCTAGTCGAGAACTCACAACTAAGTGCCAGCAGAGTATGTCACAAGGTTTTAAAATCGAAAAATTACCTTAACCTCAATTAAAAATTTTATACAAATCTCAGGGGCTAGAACTCTTTAGTTTTTTACAGATCCGTATCAAATCTGTATTTAAGATCTCAAATCTAGTCGAGAACTCACAACAAAGTGCCAGCAGAGCATGCCACAATATCAAAAACTCAAAAAATTACATTTCCCTCAATTTAAAATTTCAAACAAATCTCTGGGGCTAGAACTCCTTGGTTCTTAATAAACCCGTATTAGCCCTGTATTGCAGACGTCTAATCTAATCGAGAACTCACAACTAAGTGCCAGCAGAGTATGTCACAAGGTCTTAAAATCGACAAATTACCTTTCCCTCAATTAAAAATTTTATACAAATCTCAGGGGCTAGAACTCTGAAGTTCTTTAAAGATCCGTACAATACCTGTATTGCAGACTTCAAATCCAGTCGAAAACTTACAACAAAGTGCCAGCAGAGCATGTCATTAGGTCACAAAATCGAAAAATTACCTTTGCCTCAATTTAAAATTTCATACAAATCTCAGGGGCTAGAACTTTTTAGTTCTTAACAGATCCGTATCAAAACTGTATTTCAGAACTCTTTTGTAGTCTAGAACTCACAATAAAGTACAAGCAAAGCTTGTCACAAGGTCTAAAAATCGTATATATATCGTTATAAATTGACGGAGCCTTGCTTCGCAGGGATCCTAGGTTAGGGTCTATCCCCCTTTAGGTTAGGGTCACAAGAGAACCTAACCTAACTTTACATAGCAAATTTTGCAATTTGTCTTTTTTTATGCACAATGTGTCAAATAAAAGCCCGTAAGATTAGGTGAGACTGTTACTCAAGTAATTAGGTTATGTTAGGTTCTCTTGTGACCCAAAAATAGAAGCCCTGCTAAGCAGGGCTCCGTCAAATTGGTGTCTTTTCATTTAATAACTAGCTGGTACCCGCGGCTTCGCACGCGGAAAATAATTATCTTTTATTTTAACTTTCATACCTTGCACGAACCCTACAACCGCCTCAATCAAGCCCTGACGTAAAATGCGTTCTTAGTGGACGCCTTAAATAAATTAACATCATCTCAGCAAAAATAAAATTTGCTTATGCCTGGCGATTTTCAAAAGTTAATAGTAACTGAAAATAAACACATATACGTATATATGTATACTACATAGAGCCGGTATCGTGACAACAGCGCTCTCTACCGGGACAAATTGTAGCTTATATCATCATCATCCTCTTAGCGTTATCCCAGTTTCAGTCTGGGGTCCGCTTTCTAGTCTAACTGGATTTGACTGAATATTAGCTTTTCCACAGAGTGACTGCCTGTCTGACCACCGGAACCCAAAGGGATAGCGAAATTCCATGGTTTAGACTAGTGTCAGTTTATTAAGAAGGTACTGACGCCCTGTAACGACTGTCAAAGATCTTCATGACAACCGGGACCGACGGCTTAACGTGCTCTCCGAGGCACAGGACAAACGATAATAAACAATTCAATACGCAAGTAACTCCGAAAAGTGATTGGTGCGCGCCGTGGATTCGAACCTGATACCCTCTGCATGGCAGTCTGTTGGTATATCCACTCGGCTTTCGCTGCCTTCGGCTATCGTGTAACAAACTATATGCACTTGAAAAACATAGTTATTTTGAAATCACAGACGGACACTTCAATTTTATTTATATGTATAGATGTATAGATTCCGACATTTACCTCATGCTATTATCATTCATTAACTCATGCTGGTCAATCTTAGGATTTACTGGTAAATATTAAGATTTACCGTACTTCTGGCTTTTACAGTAACATATATACGTGATTTTTTTCCGTTGTTTGAACAAAATCAAATATTACGCTGACGTTGACTGCCTCCGTGGTCCAGTGGATAGCGTATGCGACTGCTGATCAGAGATCCCGGGTTCAATTCCCGGGTCGGGCAAAAGTGTTGCTGGGTTTGTCTGAATTTTCAGTAGCAGCACGGAGTCTGGTGATGTGCTCTGTAACGCCAATAGGCTCGCCACCTATAACGTGGTACCTAAAAATTCATGGCGAAATGTGGGTCAATCATTACACCTCTGCCTACCCTAAGTGGATACAGACGTGATTTATAAAAATTAAAAAAAAACAAAAAATGAAAATTTGACCGCATGCTCGATAGATGGCGTAAAGATCGAGTTAGCTCGCGCTATGGTTTCGTTCCACGGCCGGGTATATAAGCTCCGTCAAACTGAAATAAAATTAATTCAATTTTTACGCCATCTATCGAGCATATGGTTAACTAAAAGTATAAATATTAACTAAACATAAAGAAAAACGTATAGATTTAATAGAAATTGAACAACAGATACTTCTACTACCAGATATTAATAAAATATGCTAAAGGATATTTTTAACGTCTTAATTATAGGGTTTATTAAATCAGTGTAATATTAGTTTTTGTTCTTACAACGGATAATATTTCACGTATATAAGCATTTTGCCTGTAATATTTTGTTTAACTATTTTTCAGTGGATACCTATATGCTAAAGTATATTCTTAACGTCTTACTAATAGGGTTTATAAAATCAGTATAATATTTGATTTTGTTCATACAACAGATAAAATTTCACGTATATAAGCATTTTGACTTTAATAATTTGTTTAACTACTATGCAGTAGATATATAATATAGATGTATAATAATATGCTAAAAGATATTCTTAACTTCATAATAATAGGTTTTATAAAATCAGTGTTATATTTGTTTTTGTTCATACAACGGATTATATTTCAGGTATATAAGCATTTTGCCTTTAATATTTTGTTTAACTATTTTGCAGTAGATGTATGCTAAAGTATATTTATTCTTAACGTCTTACTAATAGGGTTTATAAAATCAGTGTTATATTTGATTTTGTTCATACAATGCATAAAATTTAACATATAAGCATTTTGCCTTTAATAATTTGTTCAACTACTATGCAGTAGATATGCTTAGAGTATATTCTTAAGTTCTTAATAATAGGGTTTATAAAATCAGTGTAATATTTGTTTTTGTTCATACAACGGATAACATTTCAATTTGTTATTTCGAACTGCCGTTTATATTTTGTGCCTTTTTATACCGCACGTCTGCAGTAGCCTTTTTTAAACCGTTGCATTTTTCATAATTAAGTTTACAAATAAGTTAAAATATAATGTCGACCAAATCGGCGTATGATAAAATGGCCTTACGGCAAATTCTATCGGATGCTGAATGCCGTGCCGTTGATGATGATGGGCATGTTTATCCACCTTCCCATGAAGTTTATCGAAAAATTTCAAATCTGATGGCGGATAAAGGGTCGGTTATCGGATTTGTATAAAATTTTAAATTGAGGGAAGGGTAATTTTTCGATTTTAAGACTTTGTGACATGCTCTGCTGGCACTTTATTGTGAGTTCTCGACTGTCATTGAAATCTTAATTATAATTTTGATAAAAATCTGTTTGGAACTAAAGAGATTTAGCTCCTGAGATTTGTATGAAATTTTAAATTGTGTGAAATGTAATTTTTTGGTTTTTAGACATTGTGACATGCTCTGCTGGCATTTTCATGTGAGTTCTCGACTAGATTTGAGGTCTGTACTACAGTACGAGTAAAGATCTATGATGAACTAAAGAGTTCTAGCCCCTGAGATTTGTATGAAATTTTAAATTGAGGGAAAGGTAATTTTTCGATTTTTGACCTTGTGACATGCTCTGCTGGCACTTTATTGTGAGTTCTCGACTAGATGTGAGGTCTGCAATACAGTGCTAATACGGATTTATTAAGAAACAAGTAGCTCTGGCCCCAGAGATTTGTATGTAATTTTAAATTGAGGGAAATGTAATTTTTTGAACTTTTGACATTGCTGCATGCTCTGCTGGCACTTTGTTGTGAGTTTTCGTCTAGATTTGAGGTCTGCAATACAGGGCTAATATGGATCTGTTAAGAACTAAAGAGTTCTAGACCCAGAGATTTGTATGAAATTTTAAATTGAGGCAAAGGTAATTTTTCGATTTTGTGACCTAATGACATTCTCTGCTGGCACTTTATTGTGAGTTTCTGACAAGATTTGAGGTCTGCAATACAGGTATAAAACGGATCTGTTAAGAACTACAGAGTTCTAGACCCTGAGATTTGTATGAAATTTTAAATTGAAAGTAATGTATTTTTTTGTTTTTTTAATATTGTGGCATGCTCTGCTGGCACTTTGTTGTGAGTTCTCGACTTGATTTTAGATCTTAAATACAGTTTTGATACGGATCTGTTAAGAACTAAAGAGTTCTAGGCCCTGAGATTTGTATGAAATTTTAAATTGAGGCAATGGTAATTTTTTGATTTTTTGACATTGTGGCATGCTCTGCTGGCACTTTGTTGTGATTTCTCGACTAGATTTGACGTCTGCAATACAGGGCTAATACGGGTTTATTAAGAACCAAGGAGTTCTAGCCCCAGAGATTTGTATAAAATTTTTAATTGAGGGAAAGGTAATTTTTCAATTTTAAGACTTTGTGACATACTCTGCTGGCACTTAGTTGTGAGTTCTCGATTAGATTAGACGTCTGCAATACAGGGCTAATACGGGTTTATTAAGAACCAAGGAGTTCTAGCCCCAGAGATTTGTTTGAAATTTTAAATTGAGGCAATGGTAATTTTTTGATTTTTTGACATTGTGGCATGCTCTGCTGGCACTTTGTTGTGATTTCTCGACTAGATTTGACGTCTGCAATACAGGGCTAATACGGGTTTATTAAGAACCAAGGAGTTCTAGCCCCAGAGATTTGTATAAAATTTTTAATTGAGGGAAAGGTAATTTTTCAATTTTAAGACTTTGTGACATACTCTGCTGGCACTTAGTTGTGAGTTCTCGATTAGATTAGACGTCTGCAATACAGGGCTAATACGGGTTTATTAAGAACCAAGGAGTTCTAGCCCCAGAGATTTGTTTGAAATTTTAGATTGAGGGAAATGTAATTTTTTGAGTTTTTGACATTGTGGCATGCTCTGCTGGTACTTTGTTGTGAGTTCTCGACTAGATTTGAGGTCTGCAACACAGGGCTAATACGGATTTATTAAGAACTAAGGAGTTCTACCCCCAGAGATTTGTATGAAATTTTAAATTGAGGGTAATGTAATTTTTTGTTTTTTTAATATTGTGGCATGCTCTGCTGGCACTTTGTTGTGATTTCTCGACTAGATTTGACGTCTGCAATACAGGGTTAATACGGGTTTATTAAGAACCAAGGAGTTCTAGCCCCAGAGATTTGTATGAAATTTTAAATTGAGGGAAATGTATTTTTTTTGGTTTTTTGACATTGTGGCATGCCCTGCTGGCACTTTGTTGTGAGTTCTCGACTTGATTTCAGATCTTACATACAGTTTTGATACGGATCTGTTAAGCACTAAAGAGTTCTAGCCCCTGAGATTTGTATGAAATTTTAAATTGAGGCAACGGTAATTTTTTGATTTGTATAAAATTTTTAATTGAGGGAAAGGTAATTTTTCAATTTTAAGACTTTGTGACATACTCTGCTGGCACTTAGTTGTGAGTTCTCGATTAGATTAGACGTCTGCAATACAGGGCTAATACGGGTTTATTAAGAACCAAGGAGTTCTAGCCCCAGAGATTTGTTTGAAATTTTAGATTGAGGGAAATGTAATTTTTTGAGTTTTTGACATTGTGGCATGCTCTGCTGGTACTTTGTTGTGAGTTCTCGACTAGATTTGAGGTCTGCAACACAGGGCTAATACGGATTTATTAAGAACTAAGGAGTTCTACCCCCAGAGATTTGTATGAAATTTTAAATTGAGGGTAATGTAATTTTTTGTTTTTTTAATATTGTGGCATGCTCTGCTGGCACTTTGTTGTGATTTCTCGACTAGATTTGACGTCTGCAATACAGGGTTAATACGGGTTTATTAAGAACCAAGGAGTTCTAGCCCCAGAGATTTGTATGAAATTTTAAATTGAGGGAAATGTATTTTTTTTGGTTTTTTGACATTGTGGCATGCCCTGCTGGCACTTTGTTGTGAGTTCTCGACTTGATTTCAGATCTTACATACAGTTTTGATACGGATCTGTTAAGCACTAAAGAGTTCTAGCCCCTGAGATTTGTATGAAATTTTAAATTGAGACAACGGTAATTTTTTGATTTTTTGACATTGTGGCATGCTCTGCTGGCACTTTGTTGTGATTTCTCGACTAGATTTGACGTCTGCAATACAGGGCTAATACGGGTTTATTAAGAACCAAGGAGTTCTAGCCCCAGAGATTTAAATGAAATTTTAAATTGAGGGAAATGTATGTTTTTGGTTTTTTGACATTGTGGCATGCTCTGCTGGCACTTTGTTGTGAGTTCTCGACTTGATTTCAGATCATAAATACAGCTTTGGTACGGATCTGTTAAGAACTAAAGAGTTCTAGCCCCTGAGATTTGTATGAAATTTTAAATGGTGGCAAAGGTAATTTTTTGATTTTTTGATATTGACGCATGCTCTGCTGGCACTTTGTTGTGAGTTCTCGACTAGATTTGAGATCTTAAATACAGATTAGATACGGATCTGTAAAGAACTAAAGAGTTCTAGCCCCTGAGATTTGTTTGAAATTTTAAGTTGAGGGAGATGTAATTTGTTGATTTTTTGACATTGTGGCATGCTCTGCTGGCACTTTTTTGTGAGTTCTCGACTAGATTTGAGGTCTGCAACACAGGGCTAATACGGATTTATTAAGAACTTAGGAGTTTTACCCCCAGAGGTTTGTATGAAATTTTAAAATAAGGGAAATGTAATTTTTTGATTTTTTTATATTGTGGCGTGCTCTGCTGGCACTTTTTTGTGAGTTCTCGTCTAGATTTCAGATCTTAAATACAGTTTTGATACGGACCTGTTAAGGACTAAAGAGTTCTAGCCCCTGAGATTTGTATAAAATTTTAACTTGAGGCAAAGGTAATTTTTTCGATTTTGTGACCTAGTGACATGCTCTGCTGGCACTTTGTTGTAAGTTTTCGACTAGATTTTAGGTTTGTAATACAGAACTAATACGGATTTATTAAGAACTAAGGAGTTCCAGCCCAAGAGATTTGTATGAAATTTTAAATTGAGGGAAATGTAATTTTTTGATTTTTTGACATTGTGGCATGCTCTGCTGGCACTTTGTTGTGAGTTCTCGACTAGATTTGAGATCTTTAATACAGTTTTGATACGGATCTGTAAAGAACTAAAGAGTTCTAGCCCCTGAGATTTTTATGAAATTTTAAATTGAGGAAAAGGTAATTTTTCAATTTTAAGACCTTGTGACATACTCTACTGGCACTTAGTTGTGAGTTCTCGATTAGATTAGACGTCTGCAATACAGGGCTAATACGGGTTTATTAAGAACCAAGGAGTTCTAGCCCCAGAGATTTGTTTGAAATTTTAAATTGAGGGAAATGTAATTTTTTGAGTTTTTGACATTGTGGCATGCTCTGCTGGTACTTTGTTGTGAGTTCTCGACTAGATTTGAGGTCTGCAACACAAAGCTTATACGGATTTATTAAGAACTAAGGAGTTCTACCCCCAGAGATTTGTATGAAATTTTAAATTGAGGGTAATGTAATTTTTTGTTTTTTTAATATTGTGGCATGCTTTGCTGGCACTTTGTTGTGAGTTCTCGACTTGATTTGAGGTCTGCAACACAGGGCTAATACGGATTTATTAAGAACTTAGGAGTTTTACCCCCAGAGGTTTGTATGAAATTTTAAAATAAGGGAAATGTAATTTTTTGATTTTTTGACATTGTGGCATGCTCTGCTGGCACTTTGTTGTGAGTTCTCGACTAGATTTGAGATCTTTAATACAGTTTTGATACGGATCTGTAAAGAACTAAAGAGTTCTAGCCCCTGAGATTTTTATGAAATTTTAAATTGAGGAAAAGGTAATTTTTCAATTTTAAGACCTTGTGACATACTCTACTGGCACTTAGTTGTGAGTTCTCGATTAGATTAGACGTCTGCAATACAGGGCTAATACGGGTTTATTAAGAACCAAGGAGTTCTAGCCCCAGAGATTTGTTTGAAATTTTAAATTGAGGGAAATGTAATTTTTTGAGTTTTTGACATTGTGGCATGCTCTGCTGGTACTTTGTTGTGAGTTCTCGACTAGATTTGAGGTCTGCAACACAAAGCTTATACGGATTTATTAAGAACTAAGGAGTTCTACCCCCAGAGATTTGTATGAAATTTTAAATTGAGGGTAATGTAATTTTTTGTTTTTTTAATATTGAGGCATGCTTTGCTGGCACTTTGTTGTGAGTTCTCGACTTGATTTCAGATCTTAAATACAGTTTTGATACGGATCTATTAAGAACTAAAGAGTTCTAGGCCCTGAGATTTGTATGAAATTTTAAATTGAGGCAACGGTAATTTTTTGATTTTTTGACATTGTGGCATGCTCTGCTGGCATTTTGTTGTGATTTCTCGACTAGATTTGACGTCTGCAATACAGGGCTAATACGGGTTTATTAAGAACCAAGGAGTTCTAGCCCCAGAGATTTGTATGAAATTTTAAATTGAGGGAAATGTATTTTTTTGATTTTTTGATATTGTGGCATGCTCTGCTGGCACTTTGTTGTGAGTTCTCGACTAGATTTGAGATCTTAAATACAGATTTGATACGGATCTGTAAAGAACTAAAGAGTTCTAGCCCCTGAGATTTGTATAAAATTTTTAATTGAGGGTAAGGTAATTTTTCGATTTTAAAACTTTGTGACATACTCTGCTGGCACTTAGTTGTGAGTTCTCGACTAGATTTGACGTCTGCAATACAGGGCTAATACGGGTTTATTAAGAACCAAGGAGTTCTAGCCCCAGACATTTGTTTGAAATTTTAAATTGAGGGAGATGTAATTTGTTGATTTTTTGACATTGTGGCATGCTCTGCTGGCACTTTATTGTGAGTTCTCGACTAGATTTGAGGTCTGCAACACAGGGCTTATACGGATTTATTAAAAACTAAGGAGTTCTTCCCCCAGAGGTTTGTATGAAATTTTAAATTAAGGGAAATGTAATTTTTTGATTTTTTAATATTGTGGCGTGCTCTGCTGGCACTTTGTTGTGAGTTCTCGACTAGATTTCAGATCTTAAATACAGTTTTGATACGGACCTGTTAAGGACTAAAGAGTTCTAGCCCCTGAGATTTGTATAAAATTTTTAATTGAGGGTAAGGTAATTTTTCGATTTTAAAACTTTGTGACATACTCTGCTGGCACTTAGTTGTGAGTTCTCGACTAGATTTGACGTCTGCAATACAGGGCTAATACGGGTTTATTAAGAACCAAGGAGTTCTAGCCCCAGACATTTGTTTGAAATTTTAAATTGAGGGAGATGTAATTTGTTGATTTTTTGACATTGTGGCATGCTCTGCTGGCACTTTATTGTGAGTTCTCGACTAGATTTGAGGTCTGCAACACAGGGCTAATACGGATTTATTAAGAACTAAGGAGTTCTTCCCCCAGAGGTTTGTATGAAATTTTAAATTAAGGGAAATGTAATTTTTTGATTTTTTAATATTGTGGCGTGCTCTGCTGGCACTTTGTTGTGAGTTCTCGACTAGATTTCAGATCTAAAATACAGTTTTGTTACGGACCTGTTAAGGACTAAAGAGTTCTAGCCCCTGAGATTTGTATGAAATTTTAAATTTAGGCAAAGGTAATTTTTTCGATTTTGTGACCTAGTGACATGCTCTGCTGGCACTTTGTTGTAAGTTTTCGACTAGATATTAGGTCTGCAATACAGGGCTTATACGGATTTATTAAGAACTAAGGAGTTCCAGCCCCAGAGATTTGTATGAAATTTTAAATTGAGGGAAATGTAATTTTTTTATTTTTTGACATTGTGGCATGCTCTGCTGGCACTTTGTTGTGAATTCTCGACTAGATGTGAAGTCTGCAATACAGGACTAATGCGGATTTATTAAGACTTAAGAAGTTCCAGCTCCAGAGATTTGTATGAAATTTTAAATTGAGGGAAATGTATGTTTTTGGTTTTTTGACATTGTGGCATGCTCTGCTGGCACTTTGTTGTGAATTCTCGACTAGATTTGAAGTTTGCAATACAGGACTAATGCGGATTTATTAAGACTTAAGAAGTTCCAGCCCCAGAGATTTGTATGAAATTTTAAATTGAGGGAAATGTAATTTTTCGATTTTTTTACCTTGTGACATGCTCTGCTGGCACTTTGTTGTAAGTTTTCGACTAGATTTTAGGTCTGCAATACAGGGCTAATACGGATTTATTCAGAACTAAGGTGTTCCAGCCCCAGAGATTTGTATGAAATTTTAAATTGAGGGAAATGTATTTTTTTTATTTTTTGACATTGTGGCATGCTCTGCTGGCACTTTGTTGTGAGTTCTCGACTAGATTTGAGATCTTTAATACAGTTTTGATACGGATCTGTAAATAACTAAAGAGTTCTAGCCCCTGAGATTTGTATGAAATTTTAAATTGAGGCAACGGTAATTTTTTGATTTTTTGACATTGTGGCATGCTCTGCTGGCACTTTGTTGTGAATTCTCGACTAGATTTGAAGTTTGCAATACAGGACTAATGCGGATTTATTAAGACTTAAGAAGTTCCAGCCCCAGAGATTTGTATGAAATTTTAAATTGAGGGAAATGTAATTTTTCGATTTTTTTACCTTGTGACATGCTCTGCTGGCACTTTGTTGTAAGTTTTCGACTAGATTTTAGGTCTGCAATACAGGGCTAATACGGATTTATTCAGAACTAAGGTGTTCCAGCCCCAGAGATTTGTATGAAATTTTAAATTGAGGGAAATGTATTTTTTTTATTTTTTGACATTGTGGCATGCTCTGCTGGCACTTTGTTGTGAGTTCTCGACTAGATTTGAGATCTTTAATACAGTTTTGATACGGATCTGTAAATAACTAAAGAGTTCTAGCCCCTGAGATTTGTATAAAATTTTTAATTGAGGGAAAGGTAATTTGTCGATTTTAAGACCTTGTGACATACTCTGCTGGCACTTAGTTGTGAGTTCTCGATTAGATTAGACGTCTGCAATACAGGGCTAATACGGGTTTATTAAGAACCAAGGAGTTCTAGCCCCAGAGATTTGTTTGAAATTTTAAATTGAGGGAAATGTAATTTTTGATTTTTTGACATTGTGGCATGCTCTGCTGGCACTTTGTTGTGATTTCTCGACTAGATTTGAGGTCTGCAACACAGGGCTAATACGGATTTATTAAGAACTAAGGAGTTCTAGCCCCAGAGATTTGTATGAAATTTTAAATTTAGGGTAATGTAATTTTTGTTTTTTTTAATATTGTGGCATGCTCTGCTGGCACTTTGTTGTGAGTTCTCGACTCGATTTGAGATCTTAAATACAGTTTAGATACGGATCTGTAAAGAACTAAGGAGTTCTAGCCCCTGAGATTTAAATAAAATTTTTAATTGAGGGAAAGGTAATTTTTCGATTTTAAGACCTTGTGACATACTCTGCTGGCACTTAGTTGTGAGTTTTTGACTAGATTTGACGTCTGCAATACAGGACTAATACGGGTTTATTAAGAACCAAGGAGTTCTAGCCCCAGAGATTTGTTTGAAATTTTAAATTTAGGGTAATGTAATTTTTTGATTAGCCCCAGAGATTTGTTTGAAATTTTAAATTGAGGGAAATGTAATTTGTTGATTTTTTGACATTGTGGCATGCTCTGCTGGCACTTTGTTGTGAGTTCTCGACTAGATTTGAGGTCTGCAACACAGGGCTGATACGGATTTATTAAGAACTAAAGAGTTCTAGCCCCAGAGATTTGTATGAAATTTGAAATTGAGGGAAATGTATTTTTTTGATTTTTAAATATTGTTGCATGCTCTGCTGGCACTTTGTTGTGAGTTCTCGACTAGATTTGAGATCTTAAATATAGTTTTGATACGGATCTGTAAAGAACTAAAGAGTTCTAGCCCCTGAGATTTGTATGAAATTTTAAACCGTGGGAAATGTAATTTTTTGATTTTTTGACATTGTGGCATGCTCTGCTGGCACTTTGTTGCGAGTTCTAGACTAGATTATAGATCATAAATACAGTTTTGATACGGATCTATTAAGAACCAAAGAGTTCTAGCCCCTGAGATTTGTATGCAATTTTAAATTGAGGGAAAGGTAATTTTTCGATTTTTGAACTTGTGACATGCTCTGATGGCACTTTGTAGTGAATTCTCGACTAGATTTGAAGTCTGCAATACAGGACTAATGCGGATTTATTAAGAACTAAGAAGTTCTAGCCCCAGAGATTTGTATAAAATTTTGAATTGAGGGAAATGTATTTTTTTGATTTTTTAACATTGTGGCATGCTTTGCTGGCACTTTGTTGTGAGTTCTCAACTTGATTTGAGATCGTAAGTACAGTTTTGATACGGATCTGTTAAGAACTAAAGAGTTCTAGCCCCAGAGATTTGTATGAAATTTTAAATTGAGGCAAAGGTAGTTTTTTGATTTTTTGACATTGTGGCATGCTCTGCTGGCACTTTGTTGTGAGTTCTCGACTAGATTTGACGTCTGCAGTACAGGGCTAGTACGGGTTTATTAAGAACCAAGGAGTTCTAGCCCCAGAGATTTGTATGAAATTTTAAATTGAGGGAAATGTAATTTTTTGATTTTTTGACATTGTGGCATGCTCTGCTGGCACTTTGTTGTGAGTTTTCGACTTGATTTGAGATTCGAAATACAGTTTTGATACGGATCTGTAGAGATTTAAAGAGTTCTAGCCCCTGAGATTTGTATGAATTTTAAATTGAGGGAAAGGTAATTTTTCGATTTTTTTACCTTGTGACATGCTCTGCTGGCACTTTGTTGTGAGTTTTCGACTAGATTTTAGGTCTGCAATACAGGTCTTGTACGGATCTGTAAAGAACTAAAGAGTTCTAGCCCCTGAAGTTTGTATGAAATTTGAAATTGAGGGAAAGGTAATTTTTCGATTTTTTTACCTTGTGGCATGCTCTGCTGGCCTTTGTTGTGATTTCTCGACCATAGGTCTAGAACTTTTGCTGAAAAGTATCAGGAACTGTAGAACTCATTCGCATGTAGGAAAACTCACTTTTGTTTTCCTGTTTTGCTGCTAATGCTCTGCTACGTGAAGTTAGCAGATCATTTAGTAATTTTTTTTTTAAGGTAAAAACGGCAGAACTATTTCTGAAAAGTATCAGGAACTGTAGAACTCATTTGCATGTAGGAAAAACTAATTTTTTTTTTTGATTTGCTGCTAATGCTCTGCTGCGTGAAGTTAGCAGATCATTTAGTAATTTTTTTTTTTAAGGTAAAAACGGCAGAACTATTTCTGAAATGTATCAGGAACTATAGAACTCGGCTGCATGCGATAAGAACTCGGATTTTTTATTGATCTGCTTGACAATGATCTGCTAAGTTCACTTACATGCAGTATGGCTTCACTAAGGGTCGCTCCACCGTTGATGCCGGTGTAACTCTATTGAAACATATCTTTAACGCTTGGGAAAATTCGAAGGATGCCATTGGTGTTTTTTGCGACTTGTCAAAGGCTTTTGATTGTGTTGAACATGATACACTTTTACGTAAACTCAACCATTATGGTATTCGAGATAGCGCACTCAATCTTGTTGCCAATTACCTTAGAGTTGTGTGTATGTTAGTGGAAGTAGGTCTCAAGGTTTGCCAGTGGGAATGGGCGTTCCACAGGGCTCTATTCTTGGTCTGTTTCTTTTTTTAATATATATTAATGACTTGCCATTCTTTGTTAGAAATCTATGTGATATTGTTCTCTTTGCTGACGATACTTCACTTATTTTTAAAGTTGATCGTAATACAAGTAACATTGACAGCGTAAATAATTCTCTTGCGCAAGTACTACATTGTAGTAGTTGACGTATTGGTATCGTATTGGTTCACGACAAATAATTTGCTACTCAACTCTGGCAAAACAAAATGTGTGAAATTCACTTTGCCGAATGTCAAAAATGTTCTTACTAATATAATTTTAAATAACGAAACAATTAACCTACTTGATTCAACTGTATTTTTAGGTTTAACTTTAGATTGTAAGCTTCAGTGGGGCGCCCAAATATCCTGTCTGGCAGTCAAACTTAGTTCTGCAGCATTTGCAGTTAGGAAAGTTCACCAATTCACAGACGTAGATACTGCTAGACTAGTTTACTTTAGTTACTTTCACAGTGTAATGTCTTACGGGATACTATTATGGGGTACGGCGGCCGATATTCAGACAATTTTTGTATATTCAAAAGAGGGCCATACGTGCTATATATAAGTTAGGTGCTAGAGATTCTTTACGAGAAAAATTTAAAGAAGTAGAAATATTTACAGTTGCATCGCAGTATATATTTGCTAATTTAATGTACGTTAAGAAAAACTTAACTCTTTACCGTAAAAATAGTGACTTGCACAAAGTCAACACAAGGAATAAGCATAAACTAGTGGGCACTAACTACCGTCTAAATAAAGTTCATAACTCATTTGCGGGACTCGGTATTCAATTCTTCAACAAATTACCTCTGGAAATAATGAATTTACCTCTGCACAAATTTAAAACCACTACTAGGAATTTTCTTTTAAAAATAGGTTATTACACTATTAAAGAATTTCTAGATGACAGGACATCATGGGTCTAGTTGCTTTTTTTAAATTCACCCTTATTGTTATTTTTATAACTGTGTAAAATACTCTCTTCTTAATTAGTAACATGTTAAGTGGAGGTGCCTCGTAAACACATGATTTTTGCAGGATTAGGATATTATTATGATTTGTTGAATGTAGTTTAACATTATTTATCCCTGATCATATCGTTGTTCACTTGTCACCTTCACAAAATTCTTTCTACATTTGCATTCTTTCACGCGGTCCACTAATTTATGTTAATAATAACGATCTGGAAAATGGAGGTAATTGGCGGTCATGGTCAGTATACCAATAGATTGTTTCTTACTGCCGGTTCGTATACCGTCATCGTCATGCTCACTAAAATGTCATTTCTTGTGGTGGCGTCGTGTGTCGGGTCATCCCTGTCCCTCTAATATGGCGAGAGGGATGATGGCTGGCACATGCGTCATACTCGTGAACGGGTGCTACTTGCGATGACTGGTCGATGACGGTCTTGCGGGCTGGTATTAGATTTTAATATTTAACTGCATCATTTCCATCATGGGTCTGATCACTTTCGCGGATTGCCTGCATTATTAGGTATATATAATGTAAGTGGATGCTCCTGTTTCACCATGTCTATTCTGAGAAGACTAACCAAATGAACATCAAAAGTATTATGCTTGACTATTATTATGTACAGAAAATATATACAAGTGATATAGAAGGTGTAACAGTTGCAGCACCTTACAAAATGAAAATTATGTGTATTATGCAAAACCTGGCGATGAAAAAGAGTGACCGTGAGTTTTATTGCCCGTTTTCTCTTTGACCAGTGTGTGTTGCCAGTGATGACTTACGGATCAGAGACGTGGTCGCTCACTATTGGCCTTATCAGAAGGCTCAAGGTCACTCAGAGGGCGATGGAGAGAGCTATGCTTAGAGTTTCCCTGCGAGATCGAATCAGAAATGAGGAGATCCGCAGTAGAACCAAAGTGGCCGACATAGCTCTCCGGATAGCCAAGCTGAAGTGGCAGTGGGCAGGGCACATAGCTCGAAGAACCGATGGCCGTTGGGGCAGAAAGGTTCTGGAGTGGCGGCCACGTACCGGACGACGCAGCAGACGTAGGCCCCCCACAAGGTGGACCGACGATCTCGTCAAGATCGCGGGAGGCGGTTGGATGCGGGCGGCTCAAGACCGGTCTGTGTGGAGAACCTTGGGGGAGGCCTATGTCCAGCAGTGGACGTCGTTTGGCTGATATGATGATGATGATGTGCAAAAACTTAGTACTCCCAGATTATTTTCCTTACAAACGACTTCAACCAAACATTGGTTGAATAGCTCAACACACACATAGCTCTCCGGATAGCCAAGCTGAAGTGGGCAGGGCACATAGCTCGAAGAACCGATGGCCGTTGGGGCAGAAAGGTTCTGGAGTGGCGGCCACGTACCGCACGATGCACAGAGGTAGGCCCCCCGCAAGTTGGACCGACGATCTTGTCAAGATCGTGGGAGGAGGTTAGATGCGGGCGGCTCCAGACCGGTCTGTGTGAAGAACCTTGGGGGAGGCCTATGTCCAGCAGTGGACGTCGTTTGGCTGATATGATGAATACTATCACTACCCACAACATTGATATTTGATATGTCTTACTGTACCACTTTTAGTGATATAGATTCAGAGCAGAGGCAGAGGTGTAATATGGGTCGAGCCTATTGCCGTTACCGGACACATATCCAGACTCCGTGCTGCTACTGAGAATTCGGAAAAACCCAGTAACACTTTTGCCCCATCCGGGAATCGACCCCGGGACCTCCGATCAGCAGTCGCATACGCTATCCACTGGGCCACGGAGGCAGTCGAGTTGTTAATTTTATTATGACTATTGAAAAGAATGGCCAAGAGTTTTCTTGCCCGTTCTTTCTCTTGGCTATAATTAAGCCTTTGCTTTGCGAACTGGGCACTAAATAAAAATATAGAATCACGACGTAATCTAAAGATAATATCCTTGTAGCAAACTGAATAAATGAAAGTATGATTTGTTAGATGTCTCTGTTATTTATCAAAACAATGTCTCTACACCAGGCAAGGGGTAACTTTAAAATCGTTAAAATATTTTTTTATTATATGTTGTAACTAAAAATTTATGGTTTTCTATGTGTTCATAAGGGAAGGGCTAGTAATTTTTTGTATTTTTATTATATGATGTAACTAAAAATTTACAGTTTACGTAAGTTTTCGTTTATCTATGCTATAAGACGTTGGTTCGTACCAAATGTCAAGAATCTAAGGTTACGGGAAGTACCCTGTAGGTTTTGATTCCCTTGCCAGTAGTTGCGAGTTTGAAAATATAGTAAAATTGCTGTTTCTTTTGATTGCGTTGAGATAGAAGTTTGATTTTGTTACAGCTTAAATTTATAATAGACCCAAGTATTTGATATGAATTTCAATTTAATAACTTTACGCGTTCATGAGGAAAGGGTAGCAACTTTAAAATTAATACAAATATTTTTTTATATGATGTAACAAAAAAATAACGGTTTTCGCAATTTTCCCTTGATTTGTCTTACAAGACATTGCTTCGTACCAAATTTCAAGATTCTGAGTTCACGGTAAGTACCCTGTAGGTTTTGATTCCCTTGCGAGTAGTTGCAAGAAAATATGCGGCTTAAATTACTGTTTATTTTTATTGCGTTGACATAGAAATTTGATTTTGTTACAGCTTCAAGGTATTAGAGACCTGATTATTTGATATGAACTACGCGTTCATGAGAAAATGGTAATAACTTTAAAATTATTAAATATATTTATATGATTTGATGTAAATAAAAATTAATGATTTTCGCAATTTTTCCTTTATGCATGCTATAAGACATTGCTTCGTACCAAATTTCAAGATTTAGAGTTCTCGGGAAGTACCTTGTAGGTTTTGAGTTTCGAAAATTTGCGGCAATTTGCAGCATAAACGGCTGTATCTTCTGATTGCGTTGGCTTAGAAGTTTGATTTTTTCACAGCTTCAAGAAACCGTAGATTTGACTATTTAATATAAATTTCAGTTTGATACCTCCACGCGTTTCTGAGAAAAAGGATCTTGACAGACGGACGCACAACAAAGTGATCTTATAAGGATTCCGTTTTTTTTTATTTTGAGGTACGAAACCCTATAACCCTACCCTTAAATGTAAATTTTTAGTTACATCATACCTATAATAAAAACATAAAAAAAAAAAAATTAAGTTACTACCTCTTTCCTCATGAACGCGTAGAGTTATCAAATTGAAATTCATATCAGATACTAAGGTCTATAACACCGTAAAGTTGTAATAAAATCAAACTTCTATGTCAACGCAATCAACAGAAACAGCAATTGAAGCATATTTTCAAACTTGCAACTACTCGCAAGGGAATCACTTTAAAATTAATATTATTATTGTTACTATAATATGATGTAACTAAAATTTGCGGTTTTCGCAATTTTTCCTTTATCTGTGTTATAAGACGTTGGTTTGTACCAAATGTCAAGAATCTGAGTTTACGGGAAGTAGCCTGTAGCTTTTGATTCTCTTGCCAGTAGTTGCAAGTTTGAAAATATGCTAAAATTGCTATTTCTTTTGATTGCGTGGAGATCGAAGTTTGAGTTTGTTACAGATTAAACGTATTATAGACCTGAGTATTTGATATGAATTTCAATTTAATAACTTTACACGTTCATGAGGAAAGGGGTAGTAACTTTAAAATTAATAGAATTTTTTTTTTATATGATGTAACTAAAAATTTTGGGTTTTCGCAATTTTTCCTTTATCTGTGCTACAAGACATTGCTTCGCAACAAATTTCAAGATACTGAGTTCACGAGAAGTACCGTCTAGGTTTTGATTCCCTTGCGAGTAGTTGCGAGAAAATACATACATACATAGACTCACGCCTTTTTCCCCGAAAGGGTAGGCAGAGGCATATAAAACGCCCACTTTTCGCCAGTGTTTTGATCCCACGTAATAGGTGACGAGCCTATTGCCGCTTATCGGGATATTTTGTTTGCCAGAGCCTCGTCCGTTGATCGGCAGGTGCACCACTTGCAGGTGAGGTTGGCTTGGGACCCTAAGTTCTTGGTGGAAACCCTATGCACCCTGCGATAAAATATGCGGCTTAAGTTACTGTTTCTTTTTATTGCGTTGACATAGAAGTTTGGTTTCATTACAGCTTAAAGGTATTATACACCTGTGAGTTTGTTATAATTTCAATTAAATACCTCTATGCGTTCATGAGAAAATGGTAATAACTTTAAAATTACTACAAATATTTTTATGATATGATGTAACAAAAAATTTACGGTTTTCACAATTTTTCCTTTATCTGTGCTATAAGACATTGCTTCGTACCAAATTTCAAGATTCTGAGTTCACGGGAACTACCTTGTAGATTTTGGTTCCCTTACGAGTTTCAAAAATTGCGGAAATTTGCAGCATAAACGGCTGTATCTTTTGATTGCGTTGGTTTAGAAGTTTGATTTTTTTCACAGCTTTCATAATAATATCAGTTTGATACGTTCACGCGTTTCTGAGAAAATGGGTCTTGTGACAGACGGACGGACAACAAAGTGATCCTATAAGGGTTCCGTTTTTTCATTTCGAGGTACGGAACCCTAAAAATGAAATATATTTATTAAAAAAAATCTTTCGTTATTGACTGACTGATTGACTGACAGACAAGGCACAGCCAAAACTATTGGGTGCAAGGAGCTGAATTTGGCATTCAAGGGTTTTAGTTCAAAAGGGTTCTTCGGGGTGCACAAAGAAAGGATTTCCCCAATTTCCACGGGATTGGTAGGCGCTGCTTACGCCGCTTACTGGTCTTACCTCATATGACAAAATATCAACTTTTCTACAGATCGACTGCCGTCTGACCTTCGCAATCAAAAGGGATTATGTTGCATGGTTTAGACAAGTATAAGTTATTTGAGGGTACTGACTCCCCATAACCATTATCAAAGTTCTTCATGACAGCCGGCACCGACCAACGCGATGGATTAACATACTTTCGCAAGGGACAAAGGACTCTAATAATAATTTAATACGCACTTAACCCTTTGAGTGTCCTACGGGCACGGTGTTCCCGTAAGAGAAATAGGCCGGTAGTGTCCTACGGGCACAGTGTGCCCATAAGGATTCGTGTGAACTTCACTCCGGTGTTGTGTGATTGGTTACAATAATAAAAACGTACATCGACTAGTTACAGGTTAGCCAACATAATACCATCAATTTTTACCATATTTCCAAGCTTGCAACCGAGAAAAATTAATAAATTGCTTATTTTGGTGCTCAGTGTTCTCCGTGCCGCCATATTGCGCTGTGGCGATCAACTAAGTTGAAATTGTGATTTTTTTTTAATATATTCTCACCGCAAACGTTAAGTGATTGTATTAGTATTATATATAAAATTATTGACAATTTAGTGAAGTATATGTTTAAAATATTTTTTTAGCCAGTTATAAAAACATTTACAAAAAAAATGATAGTAACTTTTGTGATGCAATTTTCGGGCGTTGGCCTCTAGCCGTCCTCCATATTTTAAATTATTATATGTAAGTATTTATTAATTACTTTACTAAAATATACATAAGTTTTTCACAACATTTTCTTAGAATCCATTGTTAATAAGACATTTTGTATTGTTTTACTATAAAAAGGTATAAACATGTTTTGTAAGTGAGAAATGTTTTCCGTCCCATCGTCAAAATGGCGCAAATATTTTCGCTGCTATGAATAAATGGTTATTGTGAAGTAATATCGGTGAACTGTGCTAAATTAATGTATAAAACCGTCGCCTCGTCTACCTGTGATAATATTAGTGCAGTAAGAAAGGGAATTTCGTGAATAATTTATGTGTATTTTGGGAAAATGTTTCACATGGTGTAAGAAAAAACAAAGTGACTTGCATTTATAATTTTTTTTCGATATGAAAAGGTTAAAGGTAAGCTAATTTAATATAATTCTCCTATAGAGTAACTTCTGAACTGTATACGGTTAAAACTGTACGTCATATAGTTATACCAAACGCGAGAAAATTAAAGTTTTATAACCTAGGATCTTATAAACGTTACATCCTCAAAATGGCTGGACACTACCGGAGAAAATGCATTTTAGAGCGGGGCATGCGAGGGGTTAACTGCGAAAAGTTTGTGGTAGGCGCCGTGGATTAGAACGTTATACGCGGTGCGTGATAGTTTTTTGGTATCGCCACTATGCTGTCGCTGCCTTTAAAATTGTACAAAATAAATCCTAGTATTATATGACCACTGGCTCTTTCATTATCTGTTACATATAAGCCGTTCTTGGAATCGTAATTAAAGGTTTTAAGCCATTCGTATTCAACGAGCTCTACTGACCTGCCCCCTCTCCCCCCTTTTTGTCCAGTTATACAAACCTACGATTTTCTCTCACCCCATTCAAAGTCTTCATAAGGCATTGAGCGTAACAGTGATAGTAATGTAATCTTCCGTAGTAGATTGATTAATGTGGATTGGTACACTAAGAAAAAATTTGTACCGTTTTTTCATACCAACTTAGAATCGTTCTCCTGTTACATGTTTCTTAATAAGATGCCAAAATATTTCGTAGATAATTTAATATTTTCCCACAGAAGAAAGCCTAGCCCCAACAATTCTTAGAAGATATTATAAATAAACCTTTTTATATTGCAAATATAATTCTAGAATGAGTAGTTTGTCCTTGAAACTATAGATCCGTCATTTCTACAGCATAAACAATTTTTGAGCTTAGATCTATATATATTGTTATTGTTACGCCGATTCCACATAACAAATTTATATTTTTTTCATTTTACTTTGTCGTCGCGATTTCTGGGCTCGTCAAGAAAATATGGCTTTTGTGAATAACTTTTTATTGTTCTTCTGTGTAGTCTAATAAAATGATATTTGACTGTAATGGAAGGCTTACAATATACTAAAGTATACGCAAACTTTTCCTGTAACAATCACTATTTTACTTGTATATACATTTTTTTGTAAAATACATTTCTAAGAAGTGCATAGTGCATAGGGTTCCCACCAAGAACTTAGGGTCCCAAGCTAACCTCACCTGCAAGTGGTGCACCTGCCGATCAACGGACGAGGCTATGGCAAACAATATATCCCGATAAGCGGCAATAGGCTCGCCACCTATTACGTGGGATCAAAGCACTGGCGAAAAGTGGGCGTTTAATATGCCTCTGCCTACCCCTTCGGGGAAACAGGCGTGAGTCTATGTATGTATGTATGTATGTATTTCGAAGAAAACATCCTGCAACGATAATCTAGTGAAACCGTGGGCAAGTAAAAATAATATGGAAACTCTTTAGCCTAGCTTCGTAATCTTTATCAAAAACTTAACAACCATTCATATTATTCTATACAGGCGCTGCTGGTAGGTATATGAAAACTCTGACTGTCCTATTCGGCGTTATAAATCATCCATTTGTAGATAAATACCCTGTACAACATAAACAGTAGCTGAACTGTGATGTACAAACATTTGTATTTTGGTAACGATTGCTTGTGCAACGCTTCTCGTGATTTAATTAAATTTTAAGTCAATCGATATAGAAGCCGCAGGCAGACTGCTTGAATATTACTGGGAACCAGCGAAATATTGGGTCAAGGGCAGATTCGAATATGGTGTGTATTTTTGTTTGAGGAGCGAAATTGAAAAGATAAATCAGGCATGTATGGATATAGAAGTAGAAAAATGAATGGCTACAAAATACATTGACCTTGTATTTTTGAGCTTTTTAATTGAATGAATTTGTAGTTCTTTAGCTATGTCACCGTTACGTCATGACATAGCCCAGTTTTAAGATATAGGTAAAAAGTGTAGAGAGTCGCAGCGTTGTTCCAATTAAGCAGAGAAACCCATCACCAGGGGTTTGTAGACGAAAACTTGGTTGTAGTAATCACGGTTATAATGTTTAGTGCAACTATTTATAATTTTCGACTGTTAGTCGTCTTGGAGAATCCATTATTCTTATTCTGCTTAAAGGTAAGTTAGATGTTAATAAAAACTGTTTTACTATTGTCCGGTAAATAATGAATGGAAATATACTTATATGAAGTTACCGCAACACACTTAACTTTGAAATAGCCATAACATGTTTTTCCCAGAATTAAAATTTTGTAAGATATTGCACTTCCCGGTAATTTTTTACACGATTAATTATACTTCTAAAATAGAAGTACTAAACTTATCAGTTAAGTAAAAACAAACATGATAAAGGACTGCCTATGTAACTCGAGGATCACAGTACCCAAGAGAAGCAAGTCACCTAAATACACGACAAGGCCCAATGCTTTAAGTACTATTTAAGCTAGGTAATCGAGTATCTTAACAATGTTATTTCCGTAACCCTTGATTACGGGTATGTCAAAATAAGGGTGTCCCATTATCAAGCTTGCAATCGCAATCCAAAACGCCTCAAACAACCAAAACAAAATATAAACGACTATTACCGACTATCTCTTACATAAAGATTTAAAACTAAAAGTGCAATTACGCGTCTGAGGAGGGAAAACAAAGACAGGCGGTGAGCAAATATCTGAGCCCAAACGTAATTTAGGAGAGATAAAGGTGGATGGAACCTTGGAACAATGTGCCCGGCTCACCGTCGACGAAGCAGATGAGATTACCAGTAATGGGCACCATAATACTGTTTGTCTCGGAGAAAACTTAAAATGTTATGCTAGGAAATGGTGATGGTTGTTTACGATACACAAGATATCGGGATATTGTAAGATTGATAATCAGTAGCGGTGTCACAGTTTTGAAGGTTTAACGTATTGAAATCATTGTGAAACGCAAGGTGATAAATAATCAATTAATTGTTCCTACTAATTATATGTATAATTTCGTGTGGTGACGGATTAAGACTACGGAATGACACCACCCTATATCATCCCATGGGTATCGTAAGAGCCGACAGAGGGAGCATATTATGCAGAGTACAGCACTGTAAGTGAAAGAAAACTTGATACAAACCCTATACCAACCCGTTTGGCCAGCGTGGTATAGTAGGCCAATTCCTGCTTTCAAAGGAGAGGCCTAGTCCAGCAGTGGACTGTTAAAGGCTGATGATGATGACTAATAAAATTGGCGATACGAAAATAAAGGTACACACGAAAACACACTCGTTCTTCTTTTAAAAGCTTAAGGCAAATTTACTCGCTATCATTTGAAGTTAAAGTATACTATCATCTTACATCTTGCAGTATTCTGCTCTTTTTACTAGTTTACAACATAAATGTACCCTTATCATGCAACAATTCCATCTCACTTCCTCTCCGGTTAAAAGCTTCTAGTTTCTTGAGTTTGTTAAAAGCCATTAAGGCCAGTATGAATTGAGCCTTCACGGCGAACACAATAGGCTGAAAAGGCAACATTAAAACCAGATGTTAGTCTTAAGTAAAGCAATTAATTGAGGTACGGTAGTGCAGACGTCTCCAGTTTATTCAACAAACGTTATCAAAGCAAGTAATGATTAATTTTTTTTACAACACACACACTTTGTAAATCTCAAGACTCTCGTTACTTCGTATCAAAATAAATCCAATCTCAATCCCGCTTTCTTAAGTATTTTTAAAGGAAAAATATAAATATTTCTGCGCTACGTATTACTTTCTTGTATCCCCTTGCGCACCTGTTGTAATTGAGGGTCCTACACTCAAATATGTTCCCAATAGTCTGATAGCCATCTCAAAGTTATTCTCGATTTCTTCAACAATCTTTGGTTATATAAAATTCGGTGATCTGGAACGGTTCAGAATTTCGATTTGCGGTAATATTGTGTGAAATCATATTTCATAAATAAAGTAATATTGGCTAGCAACCTTTATTACTTAATATATTGCTTTACAAAAGATTTTTATGGATAAATCATATTAAATTTGTTATAAAAATACATAAATCGGTCGAGCTTTGTACATATATTAAATTTACATCTTTGTAGAAAATCTGACATTTGTACAATAAAAGTATACTGCAGCTGGTGCCAAGAGAAATAATTTCGGCGGCACCACTGAGATTTCAGTTCAAGATTTTTCTTGATAATAGCCATATTTATTGCGCTTTCCTAAAACAGTAATAAAACGTCTGTCTTTGAGAATTTACGAGCTTAAGGCATACGACGATGTTGTATGCTCACGAGTAACACTTAAAGGAGATAGGAACCGCTTAATATTTTCCGACCCCACTCGCTCCAGACGATGCAAACCGCCTACAGGCACAAAAACAATCTACTGCTCTAAGACCAGTTTTATAAAAGTCCTACTTTGCAAAGGATCCTTCTTGTACTTTTAGAAGTCTATTTCCATCACAAAGTCGTACCTGAGGCTAGAAAAGAAGCAGCGGCTCATTCCATCTATTGTACTGATTCTGATTGTCTAGTAAGTATGAAATGGTAAGTAAGTACTAACCGTGAGACGTTCCTTTTTTATCGTTCTTACGCTTGGCTATTAGCTGTCAGTACAATAAAGAAACGTAGTAGTTTTTCTTATCTTTCTTGGTGTTCATTATTCGAAAAGTTGTGCGTTATATTAAACTTATTCATAATTAAGCGCACTGTAAACTGTAAGCGTAAATAATAATTATCAACCTTAATTATTAACCATACAGTCATACCTAAACAAATGTAATATCAATAAATTATTGTGTTAAATATTTAATGTAACCTAATGCAATAAACATTACTATGTTCATTTATTCCTCACTTCAAAAACAGCGTAAATGCTATTAATTTTAAATATTATTATGTTTGTTTTACATAAACTAATGGAATAATTGCTAACATAACGGTTTATTTGAAGTAACGAATAAATAAATAAACTTTCACGGCGTAAATTCATTGAAATTATGTTTATACTAATTTATATTAAATTTATACATAAAATCACGCAAAAATAATCCGCACACACTGCACTGGGATATTAAAATCTCTTCTATGGTGGTCAAAAGACGTCGAGGTAAGCGGGTTTCGATTCTATTTGCATTTAGCTGTCCAATATCATGCTGGGAATAGAAATGTCTATTGTAGACCTCTGACTTAAATCTGACACGTGCATTTTGACTGTAAGCTAGGGATCTACTTAAGGAGGCGCTGGAAAATAAAATATTCTACAGGGATATAAAATACATACGGGGTACGTTGTATTTCAAAACGTAAGAAATAGATTCGGAGTTTTTAATTTTAGTGTTTTATTTTTGTTGATTCATATTTTAACTTTACTATGTTGACTTTCAAATGGGTGATAATGACTGCCTTTCAAGCCTTTACATTTATAACTTTAATATTATGTGATCTCAAACAAACCAATGTTTCGCGACAAAATTCGATAACTGTAGTTTAATTTCAAATTTACCATTTGTCATTTCGTATTCATAAATTTAGTAACGCTCATCGTACGATTCATTCTTTTACTTGAAGATAAAAGTTAACAAACTATTAAACGAGAATTAATTTAACAGGTAAATTAGTTTTATTTGTGACTATGATGTATTTAATAGATGACGTATCACATGCCGTCAGTAAAAATTATCTACTATACCATCATCTTGAATTAATTGGGTTCAATATATGACCTAGTTAGCAAAACCTCGATAGTTATTGTGAAGTTTACGAGACACTTTATAGATATTAATCTGAAGGTACCGCGACTAAATAGGGGCACTTAGCCAGAGTATTGGCAATTAAGTACGAGCGTCTTTAGTAATGAAGATCGAACGAACCTGAGTAAGGCCTGCACCAGTTAAATAAGAGACAATTAGTTCTTGCAGGGACACTATAAAGTATTGTCATCGGCACGGTCATTTTAAATGTAATCTTTATCCATAATTTAAAAGATATTTATTCCATATTGGCACATGATAGAGATGCTTGGAAGGGTATAAAGGAGACATTTGCCCAGTGGTGGGACAACAAGGGATTAAAAAATATCATATAATAAGTACCTATCATTATAAATATCATATGATCCTGAAAACAAAATATATATTTATTTAAACTTGATGATGTCATTTACATATACAATTCAAATGACAATTTTCAGGATGTTTCAGTTTTCAATTACAATTTTTTTTTTAATCTAAGTATAATAAAATCTTAGTTCTATGTATAACGAGAACTTTAAAATAAACAATCTAGATAATGCGAGGCGTACCTACTAGAGATGCGTTTAGTAGCAAGTATAATTTGACTGATAATAAATAAAACTTCGACATCTTTCTATGTCGACTTTTTTAAAATAAAACGTCTGCTAACGTGAATGTTAGACATGTTTGGAGACGCTTTCTCTCGCTTCAGGTAATAAGACCCGCAGGTTTTCTTTCAATTTCTTTAGCTAATGTTATTCTGTCATCTGTTCAGTTTGTGTCTGGATATCCTTGTCTTATGTGAACTTACGAGACCGAACAGCATGTCACATATACGTTTTAAAATAATACTTCGTGTTAAGTGCTTTAGAATTTAATAGTGTATACCTATGATATTTTTTATATTGTTTATTCTGATATTCAATCTTACCTTAGATAAAAGGATGCTCACAGTTATGTTCACACATTTTATTCTTATATAACCGTTTTGGCCCGATCCCGTGAGAATTTCGAGAAATCCGTTCTTACTTCACCTTTACGGTCCCCAAGGAACATAGGTACTTTAAAAATTTCAGTCACAATCAATGGCCCAAATTTTCTTATTGGAGTCAATAAATTATAATGACTGCCTCCGTGGTTCAGTAGATAGGACTGCATCCGTAGTCCTGTGGATAGCGTATGCGACTGCTGAACGGAGGTCCCGGGTTCGATTCCTGTGTGGGGCAAAAGTGTTACTGGCTTTTTCCGAATTCTCAGTAGCAGCACGAAGTCTGGTGATGTGCTCGGTAGCGGCAATAGGCTCGCCCCCTATTACGTGTGACCTAAAAGTTCATGGCGAAATGTGGGTGAGACAACCCGCCGTCGTATGATAACGACAATCTTAGACCACCTCCTGCCTGCAATATCCCATATCATTAACTTTTCCCTTACTTCCGGTACCTTTCCCTCCCTATGGCGTAAAGCCTACATAATTCCCCTGCCCAAAACTCAAAACCCTTCTATTCCTAACCACTTCCGTCCGATTTCTATCCTACCTTTTCTGTCCAAAGTGCTAGAGGCCTGTGTACACAAACAATTGGCTCGGTTTGTTCACAATAACAGATTGTTGAGTCCCTTACAATCTGGATTCAGGCCTGGGCATAGCACTACCACCGCCCTCCTTAAAGTGACTGGCGATATTCGAGAGGCCATGGAAAACAACAAAATCACCGTACTGGTGTTGATTGATTTTTCAAACGCCTTCAATACCGTCAGTCACGATATCCTTTTATCTATCCTATCTCATCTCAGGGTCTCGGCTGGAGCTCTGGATTGGTTCTCTTCTTATCTTCGAGGGCGTCAGCAGTCTGTCCGCCTCAATGTTTCATCATTGGGGTGGTCTGACACTACTTCTGGTGTTCCTCAAGGCGGTATCATTTCTCCCTTGTTGTTTTCTATTTTTATAAACCTCTTGACTCAAAATCTTCAGTGTGCTTACCATTTGTATGCCGACGACTTGCAGATCTATACACATGTTAATGTGGAATGCGTAGCTGAAGCCATAGACAAGATAAATAGCGATTTAGCAGCTATACTCACCTGGTCGGACAAGTTTGGATTAGCTGTCAATCCTAGTAAGACGCAAGCTATTATCTTAGGTAGTCAAAGGATTTTAAAGAGACTGGACTACACATCTTTTCCAGTCATTACATTTAGCGGTACTACTGTTAATCTGCATACAACAGTAAAAAATCTTGGCCTGCATATGGATAGCACGCTAAATTGGCAAACGCAAGTACACCATGTGAGTCAGTAAGTCACTAGTACTCTACGTGCTCTCTACCGCCTAAAAAACTTTCTCCCGCCCGAGACTAAAACAATGCTTGTGCAAACTTTAATTTTCCCTCTAATCGACTATGGTGATGTATGTTACTTTGACCTGAATGCAGATCTCCTAAACAAACTTGACCGTCTTCTAAATAACTGCATTCGATTCATTTTCAATCTTCGCAAGTTTGACCATGTGTCCACTTATCGTTCTCAATTGAATTGGCTTCCAATTCGTCAACGCCGTAGCTTGCGTGCTCTCACAACTCTCTATAGTATTCTTACGTCTCCTACTTGAGTATTTAACGCCCCTCTTCCAGTGCCTAGGGTCTAACCATGCTCGTAACCTTCGCTCTTCTAATAACCTGCTTCTCATGGTTCCCACTCACAGCTCTAATTTTCTTCACTCTTCTTTTACTGTACAATCAACCCTTCTCTGGAATGCCCTTCCTCTTGAGATCAGGATGGCCAGGACCAAGTGCACATTTAAGTTCAAAGTTAAGGAACTCTTGTTGGCCGAGTCAGCCGGTGTATCATAATTCATTTATATTTCATTTTGTCTTTTAATATGTATATATATATATATATATGTATATATATATACTAGTATATACTAGTATGTAGTAATAATATGTATTATTTGAAATTATGGTTTTATATATTATATATTGCTTATATATCTTTTTACTCATCGCATGTATGTATCTTATATGTATATATCATATCTATTATATATATGTATATATAATCGAACCTACGCCAGTCAGCAAGTCAAGAAAAATCGCAGAGGTATTCATAACAATGTTCATGACACATAAATGAAAAGGATTTGCTAGAATAATATATTTCCGCACATTTTATCAAGGAAAAATGTTTTTGACGCCTTAATTATAGGGCTTGTTACTATGATAAGAATATGGGTACAGATAGAATATGACAAATAAATATAAAACTTTTATTGCCTAATATCTACGGCTAAAATATATGTGTGACAAAGTGGGTTTTTACTAAAATATACGTAGAAAGAATACTGATATAAATGGCTGTGGCCTCATACAATTTTCTCGATTTTTGCAGATTTCATCATTCAAGCTAAAGAAAATAATTAATAATCACCAAATATTTTCTGAGGCAACCAGTCTCAACGGACACAAGCCGGTTGCATAAGAAGTGTCTGCTCAAACCCAAGTGCAATATTTAAAAGCACCGGTCTTATTGCTAAATATGCTTAGCGTGGTATAAAGAAGTTTTTTTTTACTTTAAAACTACATAGTATAAAACAACGTCTGTCTTCTGTCTGTATGTCCCTATGTATGCTTAAATCTTTAAAACTACGCAACGGATTTTGAAGCGGGTTTTTAATAGATAGAGTGATTCAAGAGGAAGATTTATATGTATCTATTGCACCCGTGCGAAGCCGGGTCGGGTCGCTAGTTTAGGTATAAAAATGATACTCTAAGAAAAAAAAAACCACGTCACTTATTGCTCAACCTGAAAATCGAACCTGAAACATAAAGAGTCGGAGACGCTTACTCTACCACTGACTCATCGAGGACTCACTCCACAGGACTGTATACAATCCACAAATATGGATTTAATCGTTGTATACTTTATTATCATGCCTTGTTAACGCTGTAAGTCTTTCAATAAATAAATAAAAACGAACAAGTGTCTGTGAGGGGTATAGAGAGCGCGCTTGCGCTTATAATATTTTATTTATTTCATCATCCTTCGCATATCTAAATTTAAGTTAATCAAGGCTTACGGTTTAGTTAGAAAATTCTAATTCGCTGCAATAGTTTTCTTTGCATTAATATGTCGAATTCGCCGAATTACGCTATAGGTTAGCGAAACCCGCGGTGGTTTTAGTGGGTAGGCGCCGAACGCCTGTAGGCGAGAGCCACACACACCACCACCTATGCCTGTCCTGGAAAATAATAATAAATATATTATTTACTGACATTATAGTAGATAATTATGTTGGCACATCATTTCATAAGAATAGTTTCCACATACCCCATTTACTACTTTATACGATTTAGTTGGAAGGGCGACAAATAATATTTAAAAGTAAGTGCTAAATATTTCGCAAGCGGATTCGTGAACAAGAGAGGTTTTTAAGCCAAAATATACGGCCGCCATAACCTATCTGGATTCTTAGTAGTTTATTACTAAACCATAATAAGGCTGAGACATTTTTAATGTAAAAAACTTACACTACATTATAAAGCAATGTTTGTGTACCTTATTATAAGTAGATCACTGATAGAGATAAAAATAACGTTATTCGGTCAAGTACGTGGGCAATTTGATTTATTTCCCTAAACATACTTTCTATGAAAGATCAGAGTAGCTTACTCAGTTTCTGTTACGTATAGTTTGACCCTTGTAACCCTATTCAATACGTCGTTTACACAAAATAGGGTGGGTATATTTTCGAACCAGAATTTTAAACTAAATGCAACCAAGGCCGAATCTCTCCGATATTCAACTTATTTTAATGATGACATAATTTTAATGAACTATCTGGAGTTTGATCGCTAGTAAACAAATAAAAGGTAGCGCTGCCCTATATATTTTTAGTACAATCTTACTCGTAGAAGGCGCTTTGAAATAAAAAAAACCGGTCAAGTGCAAGTCGAACTCGCGCACCGAGGGTTCCGTACAAACCTGTAGGTATATATAATTAATAAAAAAATATATGTGACGTAACTAAAACTGTAAGGTTTTCGAAATTTTTCCTATGTGCTATGAAACGTCGCTTTATGCCAAATTTCAAGATTCTAGATCAACTAGAAGTACCCTTTAGTTTTGAGCTAAAAATGACTTGAGATAAAATTGAAATTCATATCAAATATTTGAATTTCAATTTTATATCTGTATGAGGAACGGGCCTTTAAAATTATTAAAAATATTTTTATGATATGAAGTAACTAAAAATTTACGGTTTTTTAAATTTTTTCCTTTATCTGTGCTATAAGACGTTGCTACGTGCCAAACTTCAAGATTCTGAGTTCAAGGGCAGTACCCTGTAGGTTTTGATTCCCTTGCGAGTAGTTGCAAGTTTGAAAATATGCTTCAATTGCTGTTTATGTTGATTGCGTTGACGTAGAAGTTTGATTTTACTACAGCTTCCCGGTGTTATAGACCTAAGTATTTGATTTGAATTTCAATTTAATAACAATTTTTTTTATGTTTTTATTAGGGTTCCGTACCTCAAGGTAAAAAAAGGAACCCTTATAAGATCACTTTCTTGTCCGTCTGTCTGTCTGTCTGTCCGTGTGTCACCACCGATTTTCTCAGGAACGGGTGAACCTAGCAAATTGAAATTTATACCAGATATTGAGGTCTATGGTTGCTATTAGGTGTATGAAAATCAGGGTCTTAGGTCAACCAAATAAAAAGATATGGTCAAAATTAGATTTTTGCGAAAACTTGTAAGTACCAAAATTAACCTTAATTTTCCACTTTTTTTAATATTCGGAATTTTTCCTTTACTTGTGCTGTAAGACCTTGGTTTTGACCAAAATTGACAATTCTAGGTCAGCCGTAAGTACCCTATAAGTTTTGGGTCGAAAACCTATATGGTAGTTCCCGTTGAACTAGAATCACGAAATTTGGCCAAAAGCAGGGACTCTTACAGCACAAATATAGGAAAAATTACAAAAAATTAAAAAAGTGGAAAATTTAAGGGTGTCCACATACATACATAGTAGACTCCATTTAAGATAGTCCTCTAAGTTGTATGGGCGCTCATACAGATTTATAGGACTAGCGTAATTCAACCTCAAATAAAGTAAAATGCGTACGGAACCCTCGCTGCGCGAGTCAGACTCGCAGTTGCCCGATTTTTATAAGTATATGGCAGAGGGACGCGCGCGGCACGCGCCGTCAGCCAGCGCGTCTCAACAGCGCGTTTGGCGCGCGGACCACTGTGAAACGAGTTCGCGTTTCTCATTGCAATGTATGAAGCTTCGGCAGCGCGGCCGGCGCGCGCGTCTCACACGCGGCGCGTTTGAACTGCGTGACTATGAAACGCTACTACTAATCTAGTGTAATTGTAAGCGCGCGCGTGTGGCCGGCGCCGATCAAACGCGTGACTCTGAAACCAGCCTAATGTAACTAAAATTTACATTTTTGGAAATTTTCCTTAACCTGTGCTATGAGAAGTTGCCTCGTACGAAATTTCAAGATTCTAAGTTCACAGGCAGTACCTAGGTTTTGATTCTCTTGTGAGATACGAAAATTTGTGAGAATTTGCGGCATAAGCAGCTGTATCTTTTGATTGCTTTGGCTTAGAAGTTTGATTTTGTTACAGCTTAAAGATATTTTAGACCCGAGTATTTGATATGAGAATTTTAAATTAATACCTCTACGCGCTCATAAGGCCTAGTAACTTTAAAATTAATATTATTATTTTTACTATATGATGTAACTAAAATTTGCGGCTTTCTCAATTTTTCATTTATCTGTGCTATAAGACGTTGGTTTGTGCCAAATATCAAGAATCTGAGTTTACGGGAAGTAACCTGTAGCTTTTGATACCGTTGCCAGTAATTGCGAGTTTGAAAATATGCTAAAATTGCTGTTTCTTTTGATTGCTTTGAGATGGAAGTTTGAGTTTGTTACAGCTTGAACGTATTATAGACTTGAGTATTTGATATGAATTTCAATTTAATAACTTTACACGTTCATGAGGAAAGGGGTAGTAACTTTAAAATTAATACAAATAATTTTTTATATGATGTTACTAAAAATGTACGGTTTTCGCAATTTTTCCTTTATCTGTGCTACAAGACATTGCATAGCACCAAATTTCAAGATTCTGAGTTCACGGCAAGTACCCTGTAGGTTTTGATTCCCTTGCGAGTTTCGAAAATTGCGGCAATTTGCAGCATAAACGGCTGAATCTTTTGATTGCGTTGGTTTAGAAGTTTGATTTTTTCACAGCTAATAAAGTCAATAGTAAAGTCTACTGTCCCATGGGTCTTGACAGATGTACGGACAACAAAGTGATCCTATAAGGCTTCGGTTTTTTCATTTCAAGGTACGGAACTCTAATTATGTCGGTCTTGGTTAACTCTTATTGAATTTGTGATCCAATTTTGATCCCGCACTTCTGTTGCGGTTACTGAATCATTATATACCAATTAAATAATGCCATTTTGAAATGGCTTAAAACCATAATAATTCTAGTTTTTATGGTTTTGTTTGATGTGTAAAATAACCGGCTCGAATTTTAATGAACAACTTATATTAATGATAATGTTATACTTTTAGATTGCTTTTACTGTAGAAAAAAATGTTTACTGTTAATTTTAGAACGTTTAATTCATTTTTATAAGTACAGAAATAATATAATAATTTGCGTAATTAACATTAGCGAGCGAGAAGAAAAGTTTAGGTTCGCATTTATTATATCAATCAGAATTTCAATTCAATAAAGATACATACATCTAATTACTAGTAGTTCTATCATTGAACCATTTACTTGTACCAATAGTGAAAGTGATAGCAGGCAATAAAACGGGGACATTTCCCCCTAGGCCACCATTTTCCCTCCCTGACTTACCACCTTCGTCTAATTGCTGTTTCTCTGAACATCTGCTGTCTTTTAATTAATGATCATGTCCCACCTACTAAGACGTCGCTATATTTTTTAGTTGCCTGCAGTGAGACACTTGACATTAACTTCGTAAAGCTTTTACTGGATAGCTATACATATACGAGTAGTTCAGACACTTGATACTTTTATATCATTCGAAGGCCAGGTGAACAAATCAGAAAAAGATACAAATAAAGTTTGTGAAATTTACTCTTGAAATTTTTTACGTTATAATGTCTTGATGTATCTGCTAAGTCGCTTCTCCTCAATCTCCGCGTCAAAGGAGAATGACCAAATCTGGGCTATTTTGTGGCACGTTTGCTTCTAAACTATTCATATATGGAAAATCTTCTTTTATTTTATAATTATATATATATTAATGTTATGTTAAAGCGTAATGGAGGTTTTTAGTTGTAATATAAAAGTATCTGCGTTGTTCCGGTCGTGACATCGCCATTTCATATTCAAAACTCAGTTTTCATATTTCGGCAAATGTTTACAGTTTCTTGCAAACTCCTTTTAATAGGGAAAAATACATTCATAGGTAGGCGGGTAGCTAGATTTTAAGCCGATATACCATTTCAGAGTTCCTACTAAGTGGGCGCAGTTGGGTTCTTGTGCATTGAATACACACTAACTAAAATACACTGACTTCTTTAAAACACGAAAGGCACTATCTTAACAATAATAATCTAACAATTTGACTTGCAAGTCTTTTAACGAACAAAGGACAGATTCATGATATGCTGTCAACCAGGCGACTCGCCTGAATGCTCTTCGCCAGCCAGACAAGTCCACACGCAACACTGTCAGCGTCCCCCGCCATTGCCGCCCCGCCCGTCACAACCGGTCGGTATCACTCTCGATTCTTGTAGAGACTATACTAATGACGTGATGACGTTTCATGACATCTATAATTCCCTTCTTCCATATTAAGTGGAATGTACCAATTATCTAAGTAATAAATATTAAACAGGGCAATAAATCTGCAGGCCACATCCTTTGGTTCACAATTACCGGAACAGAAAGTCCCTGGCACATTAACTTAGAGTAGAGTATCAAATCTGTAGTTATGAATGTTATTACACCGAGTCGTTTCCCACTCTAAATGAATGTCGAGTTTCAATGGTAGATTTTATGTAAGCTTTTATTACATTTCATTTGAAAATATTTCAAATCAATTTATTCTGTTAATGTAAGTGTCTCGGTCAATTTCAATCAGATTGAAATTCCCTTTTTGCATAAAATTATAAATGAAGGTTTGGAACAGCAAGCCATTAATTTTAGAACTATTATTTTGCCAAATAAAACGAGCACTCAGGAAGAGACTTCGGCGGGTGCAAGCGGAAGACATAGTAGACATTTCCACTTTGAATGTACGTGTGGTGTAAGCGTTCACCTCGCCGTTTAGACTGCCCAAAGTTCACCCCTTAATAATAATACATCGTGTAATCCATTAGTTGTTCTCTTGAGCTTTGTGCCCAATAACACTCATAACATTATTAAAGCAAAGACCAGGCGGCACGAAGTAAATTTAGGAGGAAATAATAAAAAGGTGAAAAAAGAAGTGTACTATGTATCGTTCGCTTATTTATGGCTTCAATTCTTGACAGCAGCACTACCAGCAACATGATATAAAGCAGTACATAATTATTACATATGTATGCAGTGTAATGGAGGGAATAGGTAAAATGAATTTAATAAATATTTAAAGGAAATATAATTTTAACAGAATGATAAAATGTTTTAATTTTCACATATATCCGTCTCGAAGAAGACAGAAAAGAAAAGCAACTTTGCACCCAAAAGTATCTATAAATTATATTTGTTGCCAAAGAGTTACATAACGAGTTACTGTTGTAAATGCCAGTTGTTAGTACTTTGGCACTAGTTTCAAGTACATTTTAAATTTGAATGGTCAGACACAACACAGTATTTTGCCTCAAACTAACATTATGTTGTGCATAAAAATAAAATGTTACTGCATAAAGTATTTGAAGAAATATTATAATGATTCATATTTACAACGTAAAACAACGGGGCATTACAATTACAAAACGATAGAAATTATATTATTATTCTCTTCTAAAAGTCATGTACTCCTTTCGTTCATCGTTCAAAGATTTGTCTCGAAAAGGTATCGAAACCGAATTCGGTGGCCCAGTCGGGTTCTGTGACTTTTAGACCAACAGGCAGTATAATTACTGAACTTGCAATTGAGATTTGAGAGAACCAAAATCAGAAATCTATGACACCACTCTCACTCAAGGAAACATAGCAGTAAAGACACTCCAAATTATGTAAACACAGTAAATAATAGTAATAAAAACAGTTAAGTTAATGGATACTTATTTCCAGACAGCGTAGCGTTGAGAGAAGCTTTAATTTATGGTATTGACATCGTTAATATTCATGCAATGTTGATCAAATAAAAATCAATCATTCTGTAACGGGAAGAAAAATAACTCTGTTGATATCGATACTGCCCCTGTTTGCCCGGAGCCACATCGCTGTGTCATTATTCAACAAGACACTAAAAGTAGACATCGTAACGGCAAATATGTTACTTTTACAACTTCCTCTTACTGACTACAACAAACCAGTTGTTTATAAATATCAAATCAACACATCCGCGAGTCTGTCGGGCAATAGTAAACAGACAAAAAAGCAACTTTTCAAGAACAAAGACTCGACCCGCGCGGTGCTATAACGAATACAAACTAGCAAACATTAAAATACGGCACCGAAGACTCTTTCTGCTTTGCAATAAAGGTTATTTTTAAATAAGAAACGAAGGTAAATATTGTTGTTGGTAGTGGGATGAACTAGTGACGTCACAGTATATGTTTTCCGTGAGAACGCCATACCAATGTGGATTTGCAAGGAATTGAATTTTTGAGTATATACGCGGCAGAGTGCGGCTGAGGCATGTCTCGGCAGACTGGGCTAAACTGAATAAATGATTCCTGTAATAGCGCCCGGAGCAACTCCCATGCACGATATGTATTTTCTTATCGAAATGAAACATAATCTTTGTGACTTACAAGATTTATATATGATTTTTTAAATATTTTTATCTGACCACTGTGATGTTTGTATCAATAGTTGAGAGATTTGAATATAATAATATTATAAGCACATCATGTCAAGAGTAGTAAATGGATTATGAATATACAGTTATAGCATCTCTTGATTGATAGGGATATCTTTGGCCACATGTGTGTTAAGTCAACATCTCGGTGCTTAGTGTACAATGTACACATATACACTACGAGGGTCAAACTGAAAGTTCTTAGAAAATCAAAAACTGATTACATTAGCCAGTTATTAGTTTTATTATATCTTTTCAAAATATTGTCCATTGACGTCAATACACCGCTGCATGCGATGGAACCACTGGGAAAAGCACTTTGCCCACTCGTCCTTAGGGGACTCTTCAATGGCATCGCGATACGCAGCCACCGCTTCTTCAGCATTCATAAACCGCTTTCCTTTAAGTTTTTCTTTAATTTTTGGAAATAAATAAAAATCACAAGGCGCGAGGTCGGGGCTATACGGCGGGTGACCCAGTAATTCAACGTTTGATGTCGCCAAATAGTCGATCGTTCGCTTGGCGGTGTGCGACGAGGCGTTGTCGTGGTGAAGGAGGATCCTACTGCGAGGTCGTTTCTCTCGAACTTTTTCCAAGACAAGTGGCAAACAATTGGTAGTGTACCATTCTGCAGAAACTGTTTTTTGATCCTCTAACACAATTGTTGCGAAATGACCTATCCTTCCAAAGAACGAGGCCACCATTTTTTTTCCCGCACTTCGATCTCTCTTCACTTTAGTTGGCAACTCCTCGAAAGGAAACACCCACTGAGCAGATTGTCTTTTGGTTTCAGGATCATAACAGTAAATCCAGCTTTCGTCACCTGTTAGTATGTCGAACACAGCATTTGAGTCACCTCCGTTAAATCTTTCAATCATTTTACGGCACCAATCCACACGATGGAGTTTTTGAGCCTTAGTCAAATTATGAGGTATCCACCGGGCGCAAAGCTTCCTGACCGCTAAATTTTCGTGGAGGATTTTGTGCACTTGACTCATACTGATGCCTAAGCTTGTCCGAATCTGCTGATAGGTCACTCTTTTGTCAGTCTCTATCATACGCCGCACAACACAGATGTTATTTTCAGTCGTCGCCGTAGAAGGCCGTCCCTCACGTACATCATCAGTGAGATTAGTGCGACCACGTTTAAACTCATTAAACCAGTTGTAAACAGTCGCACGAGATGGGGCTTCATCGTGAAAGGCCAATCGTAGTCTATCATAACTTTCTTGTTGACTTAAATGACATCGAAAGTCATAAAAAATCATTGCACGAAAATTTTCTCGTGTTAAATTCATGTTGACGTGACACAGACAATTTTCAATTTGCCGCCAAATCGTAAAACAAATGACAAATGAATGAAATATATACTCAGTAATATTGGCAAAGAGTTCTATTTTCAAATTTTAGAATATTTTTTTATTATATTGTTTATAAGTGGCCAGTTCTAAGAACTTTCAGTTTGACCCTCGTACGATAGGCATTTACAGCGTTTATGCCTATTAGTGTATATGCCTTAGTGTATGTATTTGAACTAGTTTAAAGCTGATGTACGATGTGTAGTTCTATATATATACACTACTGCTTGCGTGTCTTAATAAAAAACAAATGAGTGTAACAATGTATTATAATACTGTAAATTATCTAAAACTATGTTATTAATATATTAAACGTAATACACAGCATGACGTGCATTAAGAAGAATCTACAAATAAATCCCTTATAAGGGATTTCTCGAAATTCCCATGAAATCTGACAATGTGCGGTCGTAGCTGCGGCCATCCTCTAGTATAAAATAGTATAAAATTCAGAATAAAAACCTCCACGACCAGCTCTTTACAATAATTACGTAATTTTCTTGCGTGAAAGAGTAAAAACAGTCTGCCTCCAGTACTACCTTGATTTCACTTACGTGGGATCGGTTATGGGGACAATAAGTAGTCCACGTGCTATTCTGATGCAAGGTATATTACTGCAAATAGTCCAATCTAAAAATATTGCGTGAAATAGTAACAAAAATCCACAGAACAAATAAGACTGGTTTTCAAACATCCGTCCATTCGAACATCCATCCTTACAAGATGTTACGTTTTACTAATATGATTTCATAGTTAGTCAGTCTTTTACAGTCTTTTAATGACCATACATAATAACAATAACTTATGTAATTCTTTAAGCCCCATAATAATTTGGAAGAGACCTTGCAATATAAGCGATACAATAATAGTTTCCTTATTGTTTACAACAACAATATTCTATATTTAAAACTTTATTTCTCCTATGAATTTCATTAATATAGAAGGGAAAGCGTCGACTTGATTTCATACAAGATCATATGGTTGAAGCGAATATGGTTGAAAGATAAAATCTAGGGTAGGATTTGCAATATATATGTCAAGTGGCAAGGACAGCCATCTCGCCGTGGTGCAAGATTGCGTACTTTTCTAAGCGCAAGATGATTTTAGACTTTTCCATGAATATTATACGCATTTTTGCTGATGCCTTGATTTTTACATCGTATGATATTTTGCAAATAAACTACATGTGATGCATTGCCAACATCATTCTTAAACATAGGTATTTTCGAACATAATGATTTATTAATACACAGAAAACTGTCTTTAAATTTCATTTCTCTAACTTACGAGTATATAGTACCGATTGAGAAGTATACCTATCATTCCAATAAAATATATATATATATATATATATATATATATATATATATATATATATTTCTTAAATCGTTTAATAAATGACAGAGTTCCGGGGTATCAGCCTAATTGAGGACCTCCTCCTATTTTGTAGACGGTTGAATATATACTGACATACATCTTGTACCTATGACAATCTGTTCAAGTCGTCCTTAGCCGAGAGTGTAAACTTTTCGCCACAATGGCATCTCTATGAGATTTTCGGCGCCCCCACGAAATAATCAACTAATACATTTTAGGTTTTATTGCTAGGCTCGGGACAGATCCTCTTGCTTTTGTTCCTTTTTCTACTGCACTACTTAAAGCTGCTGGTTCGTTCACCTCAACTTTTAGTGAGATAAGCACGTCTGAAAGGAAATTGAGGTTCGTAAAAAGGAAGTTACATTGCGCCTATTACTTTGGGATTGCAAAACATAGCCGAGGTATTCTAGATGTCAAGCACGAGATTTTGTTTACGTTTGGAAATACCCCATCTTTATAAGCCTACGTTGTTTGTTTCACTAAAAGATTTCTAGAATTCAGATTCAGATACTTAAGGAAACTGCTTTTATTTTTTGCTGTATTTTCATTAAATTCATTAAAGCGTTCTATATATTTTATGTCGGCAAAATACGAGAGGCACAAGTTTAGTATAAACCCACTGTTCGCAAATTTTAAAACTGATTTTGTTGCACTGCCAAACTTTGCTTTCGATTTGATCAAATATTTTAATTTTATACCCCCTCGGATAAAAATGGTTATTCTCAACCAAAATATAGGATTAATGAAAACTTTTGCAACATCTAAAAATAAAGTCAACAAAAGCCGGGATTTTGTGAATTATTGTTTAGAATCAAAAAGTGAATTCGCTTAGAATATTTATGTTTATATCAACAGATTTTTAGTTTCATTGTCTTTTTGACAACAAAAAGGGTAAACTGGTGAAAACCTGCGGTTGGATAAAAAAAACAATCTAGTGACTACACAAGCACAAAATTCAAATCCTCTAGAGAAGCAATTTTGATATATTTCTGTTATAAATGTACAATATATCATAAGTCTTAAAATAGTTTCTCTATCGGCATACAATAGAAGTGTTAAAATAATTTTGTTATTGGTAAGACAGTCTATTATTCAATAAGCTGAGTCATTGATATAATCAAGAAATCATTTTCGCAGTACACAAAAGATTTAAGATTGTACCCAAGAACATAACTTTATTTATTTATTAATATTACAATTTTAGGAAAACTTACAGCTAATATGTATAATATATATAATATATAGAGTTGAGCATTAAAAATGGAGGCCAATTAAAAGTTTTTACAGATAACAGAATGAGTAGACAAGTATAATAATAGATATAAGTAGAAAGTTTAACTTGTGGTATAAACTATAGATACAGGCAAGAAATAAGAAGGAAGAGATAAGGAAACATTACATTGCAACAGAGAAATCGTCAATCACCAAGGAAAGTGGCACATAAGATTTTTTTAAGTTAACTGTTACTATTTAGAAAAGAAAAAAGAAAAGAATCGTTTATTTTTAAACAGACGAAGGACATGTGATATAACATAAACCATGTGAAAAAAAAGAACACAGATATTAGGCACAAATCGTACACGCCCGTCGTCTGCACAAAAATAGGAGGCCAGTTCAGCATATTGCCGGACACATGTGCCCGACGCTGGTTTTCAACTGGCTCCTTAGTAGACGCGGACGTCAAAACCAGAGTGCTTTGGAATACAACATTGACACCTACATATAACATAAAATACAGAAACTTGTTTTTTACAGAAACTGAAAAGCCAAGGATTACATTTTTTGGGTAATAACTACATTTACAAATGCACCCTTCGGCTAGTTTCTGACATTGACACTTAAACAGAAATGTCATTATTCATTAAATACGAAATAGTTATGTAATTGATAAACAAAACAAACGTCAGGAATACGATCAAGTTACATAATCAAAATCATAAACAAAAACAAACTTAGAACTTAATTAGAGAGAAGGTATCATAATATAATTTCCGTTCTTAAATATACTCACGCAATGTGTGTACAAAGGTTTCAGCTCCGGCGCAGCACAACGGCAAAGCATGCCACTCCAAATAAATTGCATCGTGACAAGCAATGTTGAAATGAGACAATGCCCATAAAGAGGGAGATGTACATAGACGCCAAACAAAGGTTATGTAATCTTTGTACCGGACAACAACGATTACATTTACATCGATCGCTGCCATTAGCGAAAACACAGATAATATAATACTTATACTAGTAGCGATAAGTACAAAATACAAATATATTCACAGGCACGAACAGAGTAGTGTTTCATCTGATAATAAGATAGGTAAGTAGGTACTTACTTACTTCATTCTTTAAAACATCATAATAAAATTGTTAGTTTGCTTTTGCTGATTACAGAGATACAATCATACAAGTAATATAAGTACTAAGTGACTGCCATACAAGTGATTTAGAGTATTCCATACATTTTTTACAGACAAGTACAAAACTTAAATATCAACTGGAATATTATACAATATGCAACATTACCAATGAGCAAAAACCCAAGTGGAATGCTAGGTTCATTCTTCTGGATTACTATTAATGCATTCAGATCACAGCGCCCATTTATTTGTGAATAAGTCTAAATCAGCACTCCAGAATGCCGCCGAATAAAACCCAGCGAGCGGGATGCTCGTTTTATAATGTTGTCAATATGCACATCAATCAAAAGTTTTGAGTCAAACGTTACCCGAGATCCCTGATTGTACTCACTCTAGATAACGTGGTGTCTAAGAGCTTATACACCTATATAATAGGTACGGGTTAACGGGTATATGTGCTCATATTACACTTGTCTTGGCAGGATTCAGGTCTAGTTTATTTTCTATGCAGTATGTTTGAAACATCTGTAGGTCCTCCTGCAATAACATAGCATCGTCAATAGTGTTTATTTGTTTCTTTATTTTCATGTCATCTGCGTATAATATAATTCTAGAATGTCGGAAATAGTAAGTGATGTCGTTCATAAAAATGTTAAACAGAAGAGGCCCTAACAGAGATCCCTGGGGAACACCAGATGGTATAAAAATGGTTCCAGAAGAGTAACGATTCAACACAACAGTCTGAGATCTGTTTTCAACGTAAGACTTAAACTATCTAAATAAATTTCCCCTGATACCGATATATATAGCTTATTAATTAGGCATATAGCTTCTTAATTAGGGTGTAATTATCAATTCGATCAAAACATCGACTTGAGACCTTTGTGATATACAGTCGGAGGTGAAATCGCTAAAGATAATAAGGTTAGTCGTGGTAGATCTGCCTCTTAGAAAACCGTGTTGTTAGTCCATAAATCTGCGTTTTAAGAACAAGTATACTTGCGCATATATGATTTTCTCTAGTACCTTTGAGAACACGCACAGTTTAGAGATCGGTCTATAATTTTCTATATCGTTATTTGGTCCTTTTTATGTATCGGTGTTATATATGCCGACTTCTAAACTAAGGGCATGACCGGTGTCAGGCCCTTAGTTCCCTTGAACTAAGGACATGACACCGGTCATAATAATCGAAACAATATGGTGAGTGGAATTGAAAGACATACCGCACAGTTCCTAATATATGTCATCTGTCAGTGCCAACGTAAAAAACCGCTCCGAAAAATAAACAACATTTATCGGTATTATTGTGTGTAAATAATATTTAATTGAATCTCAGTGCATTCAAAATAAGCAATAATATAATAATAATATAGAATTTGCAAAAAGTGTAAAAATAAAACCATATAAGTGCTCATGCAAAATGGTCAAAACACCACCGAAAACCAGTGGCAAGTCAGGCTCAGAATCAGATCCACACAAATTACGTGTACAAGAAGCCTTGACTCCAGATGCTCAGGCTTCGAGCAATACTCAGCGTCCAAAGCGTCGATGCAAATTGGGTGAAACCAATCTACCAAAGGAGTACCCGAACTTGAAGAACGAAATTACGAGCGAATTAAAAAGCTTTATTGGAGATCTGATATCTGCTCAGAACTATCGACTGGATATGCTGGAGAACCTTTTTTGTGAGATTAAGAACCAATTCAGTAAAATAGAAAGTACAAACATACATACATACATATCGTCACGCCTTTTATCCCCGAAGGGGTAGGCAGAGGTGTATTTCTACACCCACTTTTCACCAGATATACTTTAGTCCCACGTAATAAGGGGCGAGCCTATTGCCGTACCGGGCACATTTCCAGACTCCGTGCTGCTACTGAGAATTTCGTGACAGAAAAACCCAATAACACTGCCCGACCCAGGAATCGAACCCGGGACCTCCCGATCCCACGCGCACATTTATGCCGCGAGACCAACGAGGCAGTCGTATAGGGTTTGATGTCGAGTTTTCCGTCTCTACGCAAATATGGTATTTGCATCGTGTTATCCCTTAGTCGCCTTTTACGACACCCACGGGAAGATAGGGGGTGGTGACACTTGTATTCTATGCCAGTACAAACATAGTCATTGAAAATCGATGTCTTTCATATCTGATCAACTTTCGTCATTGGAATCTAAGATTATAAGCCTAGAAAAGGAACGAAGTGTCATAACATCAAAATTGACAGTTTTAGAGGATCGGATAGTCTTTTGATAGTAGTCTTATTAAGACCTGTATTGAGATAAGGAATGTTCCAAAACAGACAAATGAAACAAAGTATTGAGCCACGGGTGTCGGGGAATATTTAAATAAAAGAAGATATGTCCTTCACATCACATTACGGTTATATTGTTCCAAGGTTGGTATACAAACATGCGACCCGCTCGCAGCCCGACAATCCCGTGACTGGCGAGAGAGTGCATAATGACGATGCAACATACATAGGTAGGGTACGTATAATAGTGTGTATACATAATTACATGTATTCCCACATCATCCTCCCTTTTCATAAAATTTTATTTTATTGGGTGTACAATACAATAAGATAAAATAATACGTGTTAATCAATTTGGTATAAATAGAAACCAGTTAATACGAATTACAACATGTTACAAAATTAATTTGGAATAACACTTTAGACTTTTTATTTAACACAAACCAAGTAGGTACCTTTATTAATTACATACGAGAATATCATCGTAAACATAATTATAATACATATAACATTTGATATGCAAAGTGGGTGGGTCAAGTGCACTTTGCAGTTGCAGGTGGCCGCTAGTTACAATAACATAACGATCAGATTTCATTACGCGAATTCAACATAGATATCTAACATTGAAGAACTTTATACCCGTGCACTTGCTCAATCGACAATTTGCACTAAGATTATACAACTTACATGCTACGATGTCACTTGCCACTGGTTTTTTATTTATTTACGATCACAAAACACTTAAAACTTTCAAGCGTAATCGACCCGTGAAGAACATGGTGCATTGCCTGGTGGTTGAGCGGACTTGAGCATCTTTGCTATCTGTTTGCGAGTCCACTCTTTTAATCCAATATGCAATTTCTTATAGATGCAATACGCTATGATTATTGACAATAGCACAAATAACACCATAGTGATTAATGCAAACTTATCTAGCTTCTCTTCCCACTGGGAAATATTTCCTCCACTTTGGGCAATAACAACGTGTTCGTTAACTTGCTCTTTACTGATATTCTTTCCCATGGTAACGTTTACGTAAAGTATTCGATAAATAAAAAATCAGTGACTGTAATGACAACATAATAAAATGAACAAGACTTATATGGTTACATCTTAACCTACATTTGATTTGAAAATTGCATTAAAAGCGCAAAAATATCGTGCGCTCACTATTTAAAATTAGTTTTTAAAAGTATGTATGTGTATACAATTGTTAAAAACTTTTAATACAATGTGTTATCTAGACCTGCGACATTTTAGTCTTGGGATCGGTACCAAATACTGGTCCACTAGATAAAACAACATAGTTATAGTTATAGAATAACACATCAAAAACATAAACACGAAAATCAAAAACATTTTGGTAAACAAACTAAGTAGCGGTAAAAATAGTGTTGCTATTTATAGCCTATATCGCAAAGGTTGCTTAGTCGTTCTTCCACTGCGTGTGGTATAAGTGTTAGGCATACAGCGATTAGAAATATCAGTAGTTGACTCTGTTGGTGCGTCACTGTTATCGTTAATATAATGAGCTGGTTTCAGCCGATCTATGGAAATACTTACCTTTCTCCCAGCCAATTGAATAATGTATACCTTATTATTCCGCTGTAATACGCGAAAAGGTCCATCGTACGTAGGCTGTAAAGGTTTGCGAACAGCATCATGCCGTACAAACACATAATTGCATTTTTCTAAATCTGGGTGAATAAACAGACATTTATCAATATTTTTCCGCATTTCTATAGCACAGATTTACGACCAGATGGAGCGTATTCGTCCGACTAAGTGAGGCACGTTGACGGCTATGTGTGCGTGACATTTGGCGACTGGCACTGTACGGACACGCGCGCCTATGTGTGTGTAAAGTTGCCAGATTATGAATAATCTCCCACTACCTTGTATATAGTTTTTGCAAACGGATATAAAAATATTACATATTTTATATTCGTTTGCGGTTTTGAAGAATTTACCATGGATTTAATTAATGCTTTTAATATGTAATGCTGTTATGAAAATGATTCAAATAAAAGAAACCATTAATGTATGCTTTTATAAATACATTTCTTAAATGTAGGTACTGAGTAAAGTTTTAACTAATTTTATTCGTAAATTGAGAAATAAATAGATTATGTTTTGTGATTAATACCCTCGATCCAGAAGAAATACTTATATAATACCAACTACATATATTTACGAATACCAATCATGGGGTTCAGATCTTAGATCGGCGAATATGTTGTTTATTTTTTGTTTAGATATATATATTCTCAGTATAGTATCTGGAAATGTTTGGTTAATTGCAATAGGCTTGCGTCCTAAATATTAATTAGCTATAAACATTTTGTCATGCACACAATAAATTATGAATATTATGATTCATAAATCAAAACAAAAAAAAATTGCAATTAAAAATTAATAATGGCTGCAATCAATGATTTCTGTTTCTGTACTTAATGTACACACGGCGCCAAGTCAAGCTAAACAGTTGCAGTACGATTTTGATACTTATTCCCTACGCCATAAGAACGGTACAAAGGTCAAAGTGTACAAAACTTGACGAGGAGCCATGTGTACACGAATATTTGGATCGTTTGGGGATCGAACTCAAAACAATGTATATACGAATGGAAATTCTATTACTATATTTTATAAGAAGAAAGATAATCTACAATATAATTTTACATTACGTTAATGTATTTTTCATTAACATGACCATCATTATTACATAATCAATTGACAAGTGCATTTTCCCTAATTCAGGGAGAACGGCGTCGACGTAAACTGGCAACACTTACATATTTTCTGCAGAAATACGAATTATATCGAAATAATATTATAAAACAGTCAAATAATCCATAGTTATCTGTAAAAATATATTACCATCTTCCCGTTTTTGCTTTTGGAAACAACTTTTACAATGTTTAAAAACGCAAGACGGCATTTTATGAATTTAAAAGCTTGATTGATCGTGGCGTGTGAACTGTGCGATGCTTCGCAGCGCACTGAGCCGAGTTTGTATTCGCTTTTCAATTTTGTATTTGCTTTAGTGGCCTCACGCAAGTGTTCCGCGCGCTCTGTCTGCCTTTAGTTCTGTAGTCTTAGTTCTATAGATTGAAATTTTTTAATAGTCTCTCTTAACTGACTAACATAATCGCAATTATCATCGATAATAGTACTAGACTTTCCATCATAATAATCTGCTGGTAAACGTAACGTGGTACCATAAGTCATTTCCGCTGCGCTTATGCCATTATCGCTTCTCACTCCTGTTCTAAGACCGAGTAACGTAGCCGGTAATTCACTGACCCAAGAGGATGATGATGTACTACATAAGCGAGCGGTAAGCACCGCTTTAAGCGATCTATGCCACCGTTCCACTACTCCATTGCTCTGAGGATGGTAAGACGTAGTTCGTGACTTATTAATACCTAACATTTTCATTAGTGAATTAAATAACTGACTTTCGAATTGGCGTCCTTGGTCGCTGGTGAGCTTTTTCGGACAACCAAAACGAGATATCCAGCCTTCAAAAACTATTCGTGATACGGTTCCCGCTGTCATATCTTTCGTTGGGAAACATTCTGGCCATCGCGTACTCCTATCCACTATGGTCAGACAATACCTAAATCCTTCTGCCGACGTTGGTAAAGGTCCTATCAAGTCGACATGAATATGTTCAAATCTGTCACAAGGTGGAAACGAACCTAAAGCTGACGTTGTATGACGACTAACTTTAGAACGTTGGCATTGTATACACGTTTTAGCCCACTGGCCTACGTCCCTGTTCATGTTAGGCTAATAAAAACGATCCTGTACCAATTTTCGAGTAGTCCTAATTCCAGGATGACTAAGATTATGTACAGAGTCGAAAGCCAAACGTCGATACTTTTCAGTCAGATACGGCCTGATTTTATCATTCACTATATTACATAAAATTAATTTAGTACTACCAGGTAACATTACTTTTTTTAAATTATCTTTAGCGTTCTCGGAATTTAATACCTGCGATAAGATGTCATCGTATTCTTGGTCGCGAGCGAGTTCCTCGTAATCAATTGCCGTTGGACAATGTATTGTGGCGACGCGCGATAACGCGTCTGCGACAATATTATTCTGCCCACTCAAATGCCTTATGTCCGTGGTGAACTCACTGATAAAAATTAAATGGCGAGTGCGTCGCTCTTTAAGTTCTTGAAGCTCTTTTTCCCTATTGACTTTCGAAAAAGCGTAAGTGAGAGGTTTGTGGTCGGTATATATAACTAGCTGCCGTCCTTCGATCATATTCCGAAAATGACGAATAGCTAAATAAATCGCTAGCAACTCTCTGTCATACGTACTATATTTCCGTTCCGTAATCGACATATTTTTCGAGATCACTTCATTGGCTTGAAAAACGCTTAAACTTAGACACTGGTAAAACAGATATGTTCGCGATTATGGATACGGGATCCACTAAAAAACTTAAACCACTTTTCCTACCTTTAACACACAGGCGTTTATTCGAACTAATCGTACAGGTGTCCGCCTTCACCGGTACCACATCAAATTTTTTTCTGAGCCGTTATCTTTGTTCTTCTGCCATGCGCAAGGTTGTATGCATTTTGAAGCTTTTTCTTTGTACCGGAAGTGATAGAAGCAAAGCCATGACGGGTTTCTACGCTTTGAGAACCGGGATCTACCGTTTCCTCCAAAAAATGGCTTTAACCTTGACCTCTCCAATTGTGATAATCGAGTAGATAGCTGAGCAATCTGTGCTTCTATTGAAGACATAGGCTGGCACTGCGGCTGTGTGTCGCTGCTACTTCGAACGCTCGAAACCTCCTGCGCTTCAGCAAGACGAGTTGTTTCGACGATCTTGTCTGCCATACTCGCTAGTTTATCCAGCTCTGTCACCTCGTTGACGGTCAATACTGCCTGTACTGCTGTCGGTAAATGCCCCATCCACAGCATCCGAAGGGTCTCCTCGGCGAATTTATTCCTGGCGAGATCTTTCATCTTTCGCAACAGTTGCGATGGTTTCTGATCGCCTAAGTCCAATTCTTCTGCACCTGTCGAACTTCCGACTCCTCGTATACGGTGAGTAATCTGGCCTTCAACGCGTCGTATTTCTTCGCGTCTGGCGGAGTAAGCACGATGTCGCTGACCTGCTCCACGTGTTCTCTGCTCAATTTTGCCACAACCAAATTATACTTCGACTCGTCCGACAATTTTTGGTTGGCTACCACTGCCTCATACTGCGCAAACCACAAACGCGGCGATTCTTTCCAGAAATCGGGAATTCTAGAGGACACAGTCATTTGAGCTCACGCGTTCGAGTCTGTTTCACTCTTCACTACCGACGACGGATTCATTGTTCTACGCGCACAACTCCACTTCACAGTTTATATAATTTTGTAATTTTGATAATAAGTCCAAACAATTCGGGGTCACCAGTATTGAGCCACGGGTGTCGGGGAATATTTAAATAAAAGAAGATATGTCCTTCACAGAATTACGGTTATATTGTTCCAAGGTTGGTATACAAACACGCGACCCGCTCGCAGCCCGACAATCCCGTGACTGGCGAGAGAGTGCATAATGACGATGCAACATACATAGGTAGGATACGTACAATAGTGTGTATACATAATTACATGTGTTCCCACAAAAGAAACATATTTACGGAATGGTTCTAAATCTATCTAAGATAGTCGGACTCGAATTGAAGATGTCTGATATCCGTGATGTTTCCAGGCAGCCCTCAAAGCATGAACACAAGACTACATCCTTAACCTTCGAACTTACAAACACCCTCCTGAAGAAGGATTTTTAGGCAGCAGTCAAAAATTTCAATAAGAAAAATATCAGTAATAAATTAAATGCGACAATATGAATTCTCCTATCTATATTTCCGAACAGCTTACATTGTTTACAAGGAAGTTATTTTATATGACTAGAAATTTGGCAAAAGATAATATCTATGCGCACTGCTGGACATCAAATGGCCAGATATTTCTGAAAAAGGAGAATGACGGTCCTTACATAATAATAAAAAATGAAACTCAATTAAATAATTTAGTCTCACATAAAGAAGCATGACTATTTATTGATTATGTGCCTTTTTTCTTTTTTTGTAGTATACCATCTCTGAATTTTGCTTCTTATTTGGTCACTGATTGTTTTACCGCTTTGTTTTTCATATACACATTTTGTATAACTTGCGTTATTATGCTCAAATTAATAACTATGACAAATACACTACAAACCCATTACACATACACTATTCACAAACATATAATTCTCATATATATCAGAAACTCAACATTTTTCATAACAAATAATAATTCAACACCGTTTCCTCCCTGGTTTTTTGGTTACAAACCAAATAATAGAGTGAGATTCCTCAGGTTAATCTCATTAAATCTAAGAGTAAAAAACCCTAACATCCAGTTCCTTTTTAAACATAAATCTTTGCCCTTCCATAAAACTTATAAAAATGATTGATGATATTAATAGTTTTATGCATAACGTAGACGACCTCTCTGTATCAAAATCATATTTATGCTCACCTGACAGATGTAATGAATTGATTGATTACCCTAATGACCACTTAAAAATAGTCACACAATACATACGGTCAATAAATTGCAATTTAAATAGTCTACAATCATTTCTTGCACAGATAATTTTTGACTGTGAGCTTATTTTACACACGGAGTGTTGTTTAGACTGTTCAAATAATTCTTTGGTACCTAGTTTCGACAATTACACTGTCTGTAAATCATCTAAAAACATTAATCTAAGTGATGGGGTTGTTGTTTACGTAAAATCCAATTTAACCTTTACAATAGAAGAACCAGAGTTTCTTAAATCGGCCTCTGGGCTTGTAGTTAAACTTAATTCAAACATAGCAATACTATGTATTTACCGATCGCCATCAAACGATAATATTGTGACATTTCTTTCCAGTCTTAATAATATCTTACCGACTATAATATCATTTGAAACAGTTATTGTAAGTGGAGACATTAATCTCGATATCAAAAATCTATCAGACCATCGCACTCTCGACTTTCTTAACTGCATGGCTTCTCACGGGTTTTTACCAGCGCACAGCTTTCCCACTCGGGGAAATAACTGCCTAGATCACATGTTTTTGAAAACGAAAAGGCAAGCAATGACTTTTGTATTAGAAACGACCATCACTGACCACTGCTCCACATTGCTTTGTTTAAAAACTAAAAATTATAAAATTAATACACCTAAAACTATTACAAAAAATAATTACGAGACCTTAGATAGTGCCGTTACACAAATTGATTTCAGCTTACTATTATCTTATGATAACCCTAGCATTGCCATTGATTCTTTAATTACTTTGATTTCAGAAACAATAAGCAATAACTCAACTTCCACTAAATTGCCAGCCAAAAAGAGAATTATAAAGCCATGGATAACACCTGGACTTTTAAGGTATATACGTAATAGAGACTCTTTGCATAGGCAAACAAAACTTTCACCTAATAATCAGATTCTCTCCATCACATACAAAAGATATAGGAATTTTTGTACTAAAATATTATAGAAAGCCAAACGTAAATATGACTCTGAACAACTCACAAACGCAGGAGAAAATTTCAAGGATTTATGGGAAATAATTAGAAACATAACTTACATAAATCATCAAAAACAGTCTTCCTCGCAATTACTTACACTTTCACAATCACCCAACGATGCTTGTAACAAGGTTAATAATTTTTTTGTTCAAATTAGTAAGAGCCTTGCAGATAAAATGACTTATAAGTCGAATATCCCAGTGACTAACTATACCTCTACTTTTTAAAATTTTAATTCTTTTGTTTTTGAAGAAATAAGCCCGTGTGAGATAGTAAATATAACAAACGCTCTTAGATCAAATGCAGCAACCGGGTGGGATAAAATATCCACAATTTTTTGAAAAAGGTATTCTAATATTATTGTGCCAGTTACCAGCCATATTTTTAATAAATGTATTGATTTATCAGTTTTCCCTATAGCACTGAAAAGGGCCATTATACATCCCATCTTTAAGGGTGGAGACGGGTCTTTAGTAACTAACTATCGTCCGATAGCTGTACTCTCCGGATAATCTAAGATCTTGGAGCGAGTTGTAAATACTAGACTAGTTAGCTACTTAGACAAATTCAATATCCTCTCTGCCAACCAATTCGGTTTTCGGAAGAACATGTCTACTTCAGACGCCGTCCAGGAATTAACAGCACACATAGTCACTAATTTAAATGACAGTAAAAAGGTGGTGACTATTTTTTAGACCTTGCGAAAGCCTTTGACACTGTTCCCATTTCCACTCTTCTTTTGAAGCTGGAAAGAATAGGTGTCAGAGGCTCACAGTTAGCATTCTTCAAAAGTTACCTCACAGATCGTATACAGATGTTCAAGATAGGTAACTACACTAGTGATGAGCTTCCTATATCCATTGGTGTCCCACAAGGAAGTATACTCGGGCCATCTCTATTCCTAATTTTATTAATGACCTTTGTAATTTGAAGATCCCTAATTCCAAAATCACTTCATATGCTGATGACACGGCTATTACCTTTGTTTCTGATTCCTGGACTGAGCTACAGAAAACGTCCCAAGCCGGCTTAAACAATGTAGCGGATTGGTTATCTTTTCATGCTCTAACTCTGAACGTTGCAAAAACAAAATTTGTAACGTATTCTATCTCGTCCACCACCCTGCCTAATACCCCATTAGATTTGATATTTCATAGTTGCTTGAATGACTCTGTAATAAATTGCCATTGTCCTCACATAAGCTCTGTTGATAGTATCAGGTATCTCGGCGTTATTTTAGACAAATACCTAAACTATAAACCTCAGGTTGAAGCACTGACGTCTAGAGTTCGCAAGCTTATATTTATATTTAGATCGCTTCGTTACGTTGCTAATATTACAATCATACGTAGTGTTTACTATGCCCTCTGCAAATCTATAATATCTTATTGTATTTCTATCTGGGGAGGTACTCATAAAACAACTCTCAAATCCTTGGAGATTGCTCATAGAGCAGTTTTAAAAGTAGCCACGTTACGTCCTATGTTGTACCCGGCTGACGATTTATATAAAAACTGGATTGCTGACTAGCAATATTACCGTGTGAAAAACTGGAGTTTATCACACGGTAATATTGCAAAATCGCAAGACTATCTTCCAAGCGCCGCAGGGATAACATCTGTATTATACCTACACACACACACACACACACACACACACACACACACACACACACACACACACACACACACACACACACACACACACACACACACACACACACACACGCACACACACACACACGCACACACGCACACACGCACACACGCAAACACGCACACACGCACACACGCACACACGCACACACGCACACACGCACACGCGCACACGCGCACACGCACACACACGCACACACACACACACACACACACCAACTTATAAATTTTTGCATAATATCTCCACCTATTGTCTTAATAATGCATGTTATTTCATACAAAAAGTGTTAAAACTGTAGTTTACATGCCTTCTTTTATATTGCAACTAGTGTCGTTAAATATTATGCATTTTGTATTACTGCGGGTTTGGAGCTGTTTATCCTTACATGCTATTTCATAGTCTAGCTAGGAAAACAGTAAGCCATCCACTATTTTGTGTAGTAAACTACTTGATACGGTAACTAACATGTAATGTACTACAATGATTTACTTGCCAATAAAAATATTATTATTATTATTATTAATAAAGACCGGTGGCACACTATCGGGACCCGCGGACTTGTTGATGTCTATTTTAGAGAGGTGTAATTTAATGTCTTGCTCGTAAATCTGCACGGAATCAGTGTTACTAAAGGAAAAATCAGGCTGGTCAATGGACTGATATGACGAGGCAGTATCGTCGAGGTTGTTGGGTTCTAGGAAGTTAGAGTAAAAGTAATCACTGAACATATTACAGATTTCATCGCCATCACTAGACGAACGTTGTCCACGCTTTAATACCGCGGGGTACGTATTCGATCGTTGTTTTGATTTCACATAGCTCCAAAAGGTACGAGGGTTACTTGCAATGTTATTTTCAGTTTTCGCTATGTAAGCATCAAACATTTCTTGTTCTAGAGCTTTCGCCCTCTGACGCAGCATTACAAAAGATTGATAGTCAGACAAATTTTTATATTTTCTATGAAACTTATTTTTTCTTTTAAGACTTTTAACAGCGGACTTTTATACCATGGGCGAAATTTGGAAGAATTGTTTGCCGTTTTATTTGGAACATACTGGTTCCGCAGACTGTACAGGGTATCATAGAACAACGATACAGCGTCTTCTAACGGTATAGTACACAGTTCGCGTTCCCAGTCAATGCGACTCATCTCATCCTTTGTAGCGTCGTAGTTGGCAGATGCATATAGAAACTTAGTGTAAGTCCGGGTCGGCAAACTGTGCAGTTCAAAGAACTCCGCAGAAACACATAAAAAAGTAAAAATATTTTTATTCCAAACACGCACAATAAAAAGCACAATAAGAAAAAAAAATACAAGAAAATCAACACTCAAAATAAGATATAAAACAAAAGAAAAATAAAAATACAATAACAAACAAAAGTGTTAAGAACAGGGCACAGTTCAGCATTTGTCAGGCAGATGCCTGACGCTGATTTTCAACTGTCACTCAAAATAGGGGTATTTTGAGTGACTCACGCACGTCAATAAAAAAACATTACAACATAATACAATAAAATAAACATATTAAATAGGATACGTAAACAAAGAATATATAAAAAAATAGCATGCATACCTAATTTAAACAAATAAATAAATATTACGTATAACTACATACTATATATTATTGTAAACTGTACGTATATATACACAAAATAAATGCATCGACGGGGAACCGAACGGCAGCGCGGCGGACGCAGGCAACACCGGCCGGGGCTGCGCGTCTCTCGCACAGTGACTAAGTCGGCATCGACGCGACTACACGCTGCCGACTGCACAGCGCACCACACAGCGGGCGCATGCCATAATAAGCCCCGCGCCGCGGATTGCGAGTACTTACAGAAACGTTCTCAAACGAAAAAGCAAAATAAAATAATACATATTTACAACGGACGAAACAGGTTAGTACGTAAAATGTGTATACCCTAAAAAATCTATCATCTCTTCCAACCTTTAGCCTGGATATTTTGATAATATTTCTGTTGTTGTGTTTTAGGATGCTAACTACAAATGAAATAAAAGCAGATAGCCGCTTGTTAACCGTCTTGCACAGTGACTATTGGTTGGTATTTGTAGCAACAAGCACATAATATACTCAAACCACAACACAAAAGGTACTTATAACAATTCTACTACATAATTATTAGATACATCCATAATGCATAGATATTTAGAGCTTATTTTTATCAGCGAGAATAACAGTTTGTCTAATAAGTAGTACTTATAAATAAAACCGTTATTTCCATTAAGGTTTCCTACGTGGAGTGCCCGTGAAATATTACAACAAACCAAGCAGGAAAGTAGACAAGTTAAACCGCCGCGACAGAAATATAGTGGAATATACATAGGTACACAGGCATGCATAGCAGTGAAGCGGCGCAACAGGAGTATAAATAAAGCTCGGTCTTCAGGTACCAAAGGCGAGTCACAGCATGTGACAATCACTTCATGGTTCGACAGCACTAAGTCCAGTATTCTGTTATTTAAATTAGGATAGCGGTTATATTGTGACAGATTGCAAGTATTAACGTTGTCGATAAGATTACAGAGCATTTCGTTCTGTACAAAAATTGGACATTGCGAGTGACCGTCCTCGTCAGGATGCCAAGCTATATTGGGCTGATTAAAGTCACCTAAAACTAAAAATTTGTCAGCGGAATGTCTAAGAAAAATGTCAGATAAATTATTAGAAAAATTCGTAAGTTGAGCTGCTAATGAGTATCCTGCCCTCTGTGTTCAAATGTACACAACGCAAATATGCGTTTTGTATGACACTCGTGGTGTTTTACATTGCAAGGTCAGGGTGACCATAAGTCCTCAGCTGAGGAGCACCATTCTTTGCGAACTGTTAGGAGGCCGACTATGGGATAAGGTCGAGGCGTCGAAGTCCGTCTGCGGGGCAACACCATCTAGTGTCTTTATAGGCTTTTTCTGAATAGCTATGACGTTGACAACTCGGTCAGTAAAGCAGGGTCACTTTTTCGTCCTACCTTTAAATTATAGATGGCGCTGTGTTGAGTTTAATAGCGAAAAAATGGTTTCATAATTGTTAATTGTTGACAAGTCGAAACACGAGTTAGTTGTGTCGAGAAATTATTTAAAGTGTTCCGTGAATATCAACGGATTTTTACGTGGTAAAGTGGTAGGTGGCTAGCTTGTATTACATTTTATTGTTTTATTCTATTCAAATCGAAATTACATCTTTATTTACAGAAATAATAGTTGTGATAAAACCTTAACGTATAAATCCAATATTGGGGGAAGACTGTCTAGTATTTTAGGGAAAGGCCGTCATATACCAATCTTGCCCCAAGGCAGAAGTTGTAAACTTTTTCGGTTAAGCATTTTCTTTAAACATTATTATTTTTTTCGCCAGTTTTTTTGTTAACTATGAATATCTATGTGACTATAACTAACCACTTCTATTTGAAATATTTTTGTGTTTACGCTTACTGCCACTGCGAGAGTCATATATGTTCGATTAACGGAAAGCCGACTGAACGATTGATCGAATAGGTACTTATTAATCGATGTCATGCTTTCGGGATCCGGTGGAATGAGGAACTAGAAAGGTGGGGAATCATCTGGGGACACCGAATATGACCTTGACCTCTAGGTCGATGACCTTGACCTCTAGGTCGATTGAACGGTCTGACCTTGACTTTGATCGCAAGGTCAAATGTATAAAATGTGAGAAAACTTCGAAAGCAATTTCTACGACAAAATTAAAATAAATTCTATTTGATCCATCGTTCAGTCGACTTTCCATTAATCGAACATATGACTCTCAAAGTAACGTTACGGACCCACCGTGAACCACTACGTAAAGACACCATGCTAATGTTCCATCATAAAAGCATATCATGCTAATGTGGTTATAGGAGTCTTGTTTCATAAAATTTCTAGATTAGTAATTTATCCGATTTAAAATCAATCGTTTATTTTGTTCTTCAGGTAACTTGTCATAAAATGACTCGAAATTATAAAAGGAAATCAAATAAAGCGTCTTATCCTAAAGAAAAATTGCAAGACGCTGTACGAGCTGTTAGGAATGGAGAATTGAGTGGTTACAAGGCTGCTCGTATTTATAATATCCCACGAATGACAATCATGGATCATTTAAATAATAAAAGGTGTAAATCTAGTACTTTAGGAAGGCCACCGGCCATTCCAGTGGATATTGAACGTAAACTAGCGTCACATCTTCACACAATGGAACGGTACGGATTTGGGCTTACTAGAGATGAGGTTTTAGAATTAGTTGGCCATTATGTTAACCTTAACAAAATAAAGACTCCATTCAAAAATGGAAAGCCTGGCAAGGATTGGTTTGCAGCTTTTAAAGATCGCAACAATTTATCAGTAAAAAAGCCACAAGCTGTCGAATATGCACGAAAAAAAGCCGTAGATCCTTATATTATTTACCCATATTTTGACCTACTTGAAAAAACTATTAAACAATTAGGCCTAACAAACAAGCCACGAGCAATTTGGAATCTAGATGAAACCAGTTTCTCTAAAGACCCATCGAAGGCGAAAATAGTTGGTCGCAAAGGTCACGCGGCAATCAGAATGATTGCTAGTCCGGGAAAGGACAATACAACCGTTCTGCTAGTTGCCAACGCAGCCGGAGAAAAAATTCCTCCACTTATTATATTTAAAGGTAAAAACATGTGGGATCAATGGACCTCACCTAATGCATATCCACAAACGACATATGCTGCAACAACAAATGGGTGGATGGAAACTGAGGTGTTTGAAAACTATTTTAAAAAATCATTTTTACCAGCTCTCGGCAATGAACGTCCAGCACTTTTAATATATGACGGTCATTCAACTCACGTGGGGCTTAACATAATGGAAGAAGCTTTGAAACAAAACGTAACTATTATCAAACTCCCTGCTCATACGAGTCACCTGTTACAGCCATTAGACGTAGCTGTAATGAAATCTTTCAAAGATCGCTGGGACCCTTTGTTGGTCAAATGGCAAAGACTTAATATTGGTGTGCCTCTACCAAAAAAAGAGTTTTCAAGATTGATTGGTACGGTATGGGCTCAGATAGAGCCTGATGTCATACGGAATGGATTTAAGAAAGCTGGTATTTGCCCGCTTAATCGAGGAGAAATAAATGAAAATCAGTTTGACACCTTAAAATTAAACCAATGGAAACAGTTTATTAGTACTCAAGCTTTGCAAGATGAACAACAAAATTCAACCTTTCCAATACTGATTGATCAACCAGACTTACTTATAAGCCAAATTTCACAAAAGCGCCCAAAAACTCTACTTTCAATAGTTCTTGATTTCATCGTAAACAATACCAACCTAATTGACGAACCTGGCCAAAATCAAGTTAATAATCACACTTCAGAAGCAAATGCAGTCAGTTTTGAAGAATTTCTATTTGACGAACCTACCCAGAATGTATGTGTATTAAATGATTACACTTTAGAAGCAAACCATAACAGCTTTGAAGAATTTTCAATTGTTGAACCTAGACAGAATCAAGTAAATAATCATATTATATCAGAAGGAAACTTAGTTAGTTTTGAAGAACTTTTACTTACCAAAATTAAACGGGGTGAGAATAAAAAAACTACACGAAGAAAAGTAGCACCCGGCGCTGAGGTTATCACTCAGATTGATGTAATAGAAAGAAAGAGACTAGAGCAAACAAAACGTTCCAAAAAAGAAAAGCCCCAGGCGTCAAATAGTTCTACAACAGTTACGTATTTAGGTCAAACATCAAAAAATGATGAACAAATGCAGGCATTTTCCGTGGACAACCCATGTGACCTTCCCCATTGCATACAAAATAAAATACCTGATGTTCGTAAAATTAAGGTTTTGTCCAACATAATTATAAAACCCGCGATATCAAATACAGAAAACAAAATACCTAAAAATACAAAAGGTAAAGCTAAAGACATAAAGAAAAAAGGCTCTGGAAAAGAAAACTCCTTACCACGTAACAAACATAAACCTAAACGTAAATTATCATCTCCTCAAAGTTCTACTACGACTAGTGTCTCAGGACACATAAGCACTCATAGTGATTCTGATTTATTAGATATTACTTCCGATGAGGAGTGGTACAACGATTCTAAAGAATTGGTTCCTGAAAGAGTAGAAATGAAGCAAAAATCTTCTTATTTAAGCAGAAATTTACAGAAAAGAAACGAAAAGACTGAGAGTCCATCTTCCGAAATTGACGATCAGTCAGATCTTCAGCTCCCGTTTAATACCGTTCAATATTATGCTGAAGACTGTGTTTTAGTTCGGTATTACACTAAGAAAAAATGGACGTATTATGTAGGTGTAATTGAAAACATCGCAACAAAAGATTATAACTCGTATTACTGTATCAGATTTTATAAAACAATTAAAAAACCAAGTCTAATGTTTAAAATGCCAAAAAAAGTTGATCGCGATGAAGTTCCTGAAAATTTGGTTATTAAACATATTAAATTAGTACCCGCACCGTCAAAATCAAACGAGTTTATACTAGCTGATGAAAGTGACGCTGTTTACTTTTAAAAACAATTAAAGTAAACCTGTAATAAATAACATCGTCGACTCGACTTCTGTTTTTGTTGTATATTTTAAAGTTTCAATAGTAATAATACCTGAAACCGTTAAACTAAGCTAACTAAAGCTAAGGCCTACTTTCCACTGACGCGTAGTTTCATAGACGAGTATTCGTCTTTTTACGCTTGGTTTACGCCAGCGTGAAGTTTACATACAAAACTATGAAACTCTATCTCGTGCCGTCGTGTCATTTCCGCTTCGTCAACACAGTTTGATAGTTTTGTATGTAAGCTTCACGCAGGCGTACACCACGCGTATAATGACGAATAAACGTAAGTTTAACGGTTTCAAGGATTCCACATATCTACTGTTGATTTTGCTTCCAAAGATTATTTTTTAAACTGAAGTATTTACTGACTTCATTTTTTGTTTTATTTTGATAATATTAAGTTTTAAAAATAGTAAACTAAGTATAATGTTGATTTTTGTTTTGTATACAAGGTGTAACTTAGTTTCCCTGTATGGACAAATCATTGCTATTTTTTTTTAGATTCATTTAGTTATTATTAGTAAGAGACCTGATTGAGATTTTAAAAACGTACTTACTTGTTTCTTAAAGATTTTTTTTGTATTAATTAGAGAACTGAGGAGTAGTAAACTAAGTTAGAATTTACAGCCTAGCCTAACTGAGAAGCTATTAGGTAAGGACAGATCGTCAGCTGTTGATGTTCTGGAGATTTTTTAAATTAGGTAATATTGGTAAGAAACCTTACTGCAAATAGAGAAAGTAATTATACTCAATAGTTTATTTACATTCCATAATATAATTTTGATATTACAAAGATTTTAGTTTTAGTAATTATTTACTATGAATAATTATTTCGTAAGTACGTAATAAGGATACACTGTCAAGTGTTGATTTTTTAATATTAAAAAAAATATATATTTAAAGTTCTTAAAAATATTAGGTACCTACTTGAATCTAGGCAATGTTGATTGTAAGGTAATTTTATAACTATTACTTACTTTTTTAATATTACCTATTACATGCTGTATTTACGGTGTTGTCTTTTTTTCATTGTACTTATGAATAAAAATTAAGTTTATAGAAAGAGGCTTTTTATTAACTCCTTTCATTTATATGCTATCTTTTCAAACAGTACAAATATAACCAACTGCGTTTGTTTGTTACTATTTAGTTTTTCTATAGTTTAAAGACTCTCTGGATTTGGTTTGTACTTATCATCTTAATACCAAAACTTATCAAACACATTGCATTTTAGATAAAACGAACAAACATGCTTACCTACTGTAACCCTACAGTCAAAAATTCTAATTATGATGGTACTGATTTAAATGTTGAGAATCCCTTCTACTGCAAATACACCGGACTTGCCCCACTTTATGATTTTACCACCATATATTGTGATTACTGCCTTATATCGTACTATTTGAAGCATATATTTGATTAACTTTTATTGTAGAATGTTCACTAAATATTGGTGCTGCTAATATCTATCAAATAACAAACAATTGATGCTTATGACGGAGTTGCCCCAATTACACGGGAAAGTCCGTCTACTGACTACCTTTTAAAAAAACGCGTTTATTTTCATTATGACAACAGTTACATTGATGTTTGTAAAAGTAACTTATAAATAAGGAATCCTTTGTCATAATTAATATTCAAAACATACAATAAAGTTAAAAAAATAGCCATAGGGTGATTATCAAACCAAACTTGCAATAAACTATGCCGGACTTCGCCACCTCGACCTTATAACAGAACGTCCGCGATAAGTTCCCTTCGGACTGCTATTAAGACGCCCCCGCCCAATGACTGATTAGTACTAGCGTAGTTCCTATCCCGCCTCCACACATGATGCCTATCAAAAAGCAACTGAGGATCTGATATGCTATCATTAAGCAAAGATTCCGTTAAACAAATTATGTCAAAGTTATTCATACATACATTTCTATAAAATACACCTGTTTTCATCATTTTCTATTAATTGTATAACACTTTTACATCTACATCCAGTACCAATTCAAACACCTACTAACCTTTTTGGATATGGCCGACAGGTATTGAATCAGATCCCAAGTTCCAGACAGTATTGTTGTACCATAGCATTTAAGCATTTAAGGATAGTTTAAATGTTGCATTGAAGATTGGGCATTTTACTGGCAAAATCATATTATCATACCATGGATTGTCTTCAGATCCTACGACAGAACAGGTTAATTTGTGATTATCTGCACAATTTCACTTTACATAAGCTTATATTTATTTTATACTATTTCTCACAATCACTTACCATTTGCTTACTACGTATTTGGTCATCATTTCAACATGCCGCAAGCACAAATAACATTATGGTAAGACGGTATGGGTAGGTACATATAGCACATTGTACTATATGTACCTACCCACATATAGTGAACACAGGTGTCTGATGTGTAGTGTCATTCTTAATTTGACACTACACATCAGACACCTCTTGTTTTATAAATCGTTTCTACTCACGTATTGAAAATAGCGAGGTATATTTTAGGTAGTTTATAAAGTTTTAAACAGACACTCGTGCGCCGACGCCACTAAAATGGATTGCGCAGAATACCAGTGTTGCGGCTTAATAACCGCAACGTGTACTGGGGGCTTATTCACTATGACCATTTAGAAGTCTTAACGTGTTTTAACGTGCTAGTTACCTACGTCGGCACGTTATTGGCTTAAACGGTATTCACTATGCCAACTTCAAGTTTGACAAGCACGGTAGCGCACGTTTCGGACGCGGTTTTAGTTGTCAAAATTCCGTGAGATAAGAGGTCACGTAACGCGTTTATTGTAAAACGATAGAGGATAAATAAGTACTAAGTTTATTTGTTTTATATTATTTTCAGTGTCCGTTAGTGGTTAAATGCTAAGTTTATTTGCTTTTTTATTTACCAGTGTCCGTGTCAAAGTTGTTTAATTAAATATTATGTTTAATGAAAATGGACGCCTGTCGCTGGCGCCAGCGTCTCACTCGTCTTCGGATAAATAATAAATCCATTATGATTTATTAGATTCTGTTAGAATTGGGCTATTTGCTGCACTAACCGCACTTAGGTACATTTTTTATATTGTAGCGCGACTGCAACTGTCATGTCTGACATCAATGTCATCATATATGTTATCGTTCAAAAATTTACTTAAGTACAATATATGAAATAAACTTTTAAGATATTTTTTTTATTTTGAGATTGTTCTTGGCGAAATTGAACAAATATAATATCATTTAAGTTTTATTAACCTTTTTTGTTTATACTGTAGCTTATAGTGAAAATTACAAGCTAGTAAAATAATATTTATAAAATCGAAATTGAGCCGGCAAACCGGCATTAAGATTTATGAACGAATGTTGTGAAATTGATAACTAGGCATAGACAAGCTGTCGTATGGCATACTGAATACAATATTTTGATTGTCGTGGTACGTTACGTTACTGAATCACGTTTACGTCTAGTGCACGTCACGACGACACACGTCTTGAACATGGTATTTCAGTGGTCATAGTGAATAAGCCCCCTGAGCGTAGTCCAAATTTTGGCACTAATGAGACACACACTTCCACTTCTATTTCCAAATTAGATTTAAAAATAAATAAATATATGATTGTTATCACTGCTCTCTGACATCACTCGGAACTTTGGGTTTGTTTGTTTTGTTTGTCCTTCCGGTCTGTGCTCTGTCGACTAATGGAGGCGGACCGGGCGGACGGCTCTCGATTGGTCATCCGGGAACTGTGGTGTTGCCAGTGAGCAGGAGTAACAATCTACTATATTAAATAATTTATTCATAGACTGTTCCTTGTTTATTTATGTTTTTATTTTGTTTTATTTTATGTTTTTTTTCTTTTTATTATGTAGTTTTTTGTACTTTATTTTATGTAATTTTATTGTTTTCTCTTTGATATTTCATCATCATCCTAGCGCTGTCCCGGTTGCGCTCCAAAACCCACGCCTTGGAGCCCGGGGTCCGCTTTCCGGCTATGTCTCCTCGACTTCGCACGGTCTTCAGCATCCCTGGTGGTTAGTTGGTTGGCACGCATATCATCCCTTACGACGTCAAGCCAGCATTTCTTTGGCCTTCTCCATTTACCGGGGCCCGGTGGAGGTAGCATGGCAAGACATTTGTTACCCACGTAAGATGCCGGTTGACATAAGACGTGGCTATACCAGCGTAGACGACACTCTTGCAATTTGTCAGCAATGTCACGGACATGAAGGCTACCCCGGATGCGGGAGTTCCTAATGCGGTCCTTCCGCGTGACACCACACATCCAGCGCAGCATGTTCATCTCCGTGACACGCAGACTCTGCTTGTGTCACTCAAGCACAGGCCACGTCTCACTGCCATATAACAGGACAGGTCTAATGATGGATTTATAGACCTGTCCTTTGAGCTTAACTGGCATTTTGGGGTCACAAACCGCTCACCCCACGCCATTTGGCCCAGGCTGCCGAAAGGCGTGCCTTGACGTCGCAATCGATGTCACCAGACGCGTGCAGTACTGATCCCAGGTACTTGACCAGGTCCTTTCGCTGGGCAATGTCTCCGCCTATACGAATTGACGCGGGATCAGTACTGTTGCAGGCCAAGTACTCGGTCTTCGCCACGTTTATTTTCAGACCGCCGTTCTCAAGCGACTCCTTCCAAGCATTTACACGCCGTACCAAGCGTCCCCTGTCCGCATCCGCCAGCGCGATATCATCAGAGACTCACATGAGCAGCCACGGGGGCTGCTCATGTGAGTCTCTGATGCTGTCTGACAGTACGTCTAATATGACACTGAATAGGTACGGACTAAGGACGGAACCCTGGTGGACCCCGACGGTGATGGGAAAGGTTCTTGTGTCGCCAACAGCAGTCCAAACTACGGAATCGGAATTGGAGTACATGTCTCGGATGATGTCAATATATGCTTCTGGTACACCTTTGGATCTTAGCGCCCACCAGATCGTCTGTCGCGGCACACAGTCGAAGGCCTTCTGCATGTCTAGAAACAGAAGATGCAGAGGCGTGTTCTTCGACCTGTACCGCTCCATGACGATCCTGAGGGCGAAACTTGGGTCCATGGTGCCGTGACCAAGGCGAAACCCATATTGACACTCCGAGACTGTGGTCTCCTGTCGGATCCGGGAGTCGATGATTCGCTCAAAGAGCTTTAGGGTATGGGACATCACCTTAATACCGCGATAGCTACTGCACTTCTGTACCGATCCCTAGCCTTTAAAGACTGGAGTGATGATACTCAGTCTCCATTGGTTCGGGATTTTTCCGGTAAGGAGTATGCGGTTAAATAGATTAGTAAGGGTGCCCACACCCCGCAGGCCCATTGCCTTCCAGGCCTCAATGAGGACTCCATCAGTTCCGACAGCTTTCCGATTCTTCATGTGGCGAAGGGCCCTCTGGACTTCATTAGGCGTTACCAGCGGCACTAGTCATTGGTTCGGAGGGAGTTCCGGTGGCTGCACCTCTTTATGCTGCTTGTTAAGCAGCTCGTGGAAGTACGAGCGCCATCTCTCCTTCACCGCGCTTGACGCACATAATAGGTTGCCCTCAGGGTCTTTAACACAGCGACACTTAGTAATGTCCTGTGCCGCTTTGACCCTGGAGCGTGCCAACTTGTATACGAGCTTCTGCCCCTCAGACGATTCCAGCTTGGTATAAAGCGGTTCCAAGTGGTCTCGTCTGGCTCTGGCTACAGCCCTCTTAGTGGCACGTTTGGCAGCCCTGTATGCGTCGCGGTCTTCAGAAGATTTGGACGCTTGCCACGCTTTAAAGAGGGCTTTCTTCACCCTTGTCTCCCTCTGGACTGTGTCGTTCCACCAGCAAGTCTCCTTGTCACACTTGCGTCCGCCCTTAGACATGCCTAGCACTGCCTTCGCCGCTCCAGTGATGACCGCCTGGATTCTATCCCACTGGCTCTGAGTTGGTTCGCCTTCAGTAGCAGCGCACTTGTCACCGATAGCTGAGGCGAACTCCAGGGATTTGGCATCCTTGAGCAGCCACCACTGAATTTGACGTTGACAGCGGTCGGCGTGCTTGCCTTTGGGCTTCACGTGGAGGTCCATGACAAGGAGGCGGTGTTGTGCCGTGAGACTCTCACCTGGTATGACCGTGCAGTTGGCTACTTTGCTGATATGGTGTCTCCTGGTAAGTAGGAAATCAATCTGGGTCGCGTGCCTCCCGCTCTTGTAGGTGACAAGGTGTTCGGCTTTCTTTTTGAAGTACGTGTTCACAATGGCAAGGTCGGCAGCCGCGCAAGTTCGGAGGATATACTCCCCTCCCTCATTACGGCCACCGTAGCCAAAGCCACCGTGAACACGCTCAAATTCCTCACACCCCTCACCCACATGACCATTCAGATCACCACCCAGAATGATTCCCTGTGAGAGCGGGATTTCACGAAGAACTTCACCGAGTTGATCCCAGAACGACATGTTGACGGCGTCGCTGCAACCTGCCTGTGGTGCATAGGCGCTTATTAAATGGGTCACAACCCCTTCAATAAGCACGGCTACAGCCATAAGCCGGTCGCTGTAACGCTTCACCTCCAAGATCCCGTCCTGAAACTCCTCGGCGAGCACAACCGCTACCCCGCTCTCCCCGCCAGTTCCACCCGTGTAGATCAGCTTGTAGCCACTCCCAATGGACCGGGATCTGCTGCCTTTCCACCGAGTCTCCTGCAGGAACGCTACGGCCACCCTCCGCCTGGAGAGTACATCGGCCAGCTCTCTCACGCGTCCGGTTAGCGTGCCAATGTTCCAAGATGCGAAGCGGATTTTCCGGGTTGGGGCTAACTTCTTTGGCCGTGTCCACCCCCGACACGGTAGCCCTTGCCCATTTGCCACAAGAGTCAGGCGAGGCTCCTGCGCTCCGCTTTGCGGCGGTGCCCTACCCGAAACACTGTTTCCAATTCTGTTGCTTTCCATTTGATTTGACGGTTTTGCCTTTACGGGAGTGACTGCCGTCTGACCTCCCAACCCCTAGGGAAGGCTTGCGCCAGAGCCTCGCCCGTCATTCAGCAGGTGCACCGACTCGCAGGGGAGGTTGGCTTGGGCCCCGAAGAACTTGGTAGGGCCCCGTGCACCCTTCTCTTTGATATTTATTCTGCATAACATTTTAGGTGTGTGCCATTTGTGGCAAAATAAAGATTTCTTTTTTTTTCTTTTCTATTTTTTTCTTTTCTATATAAGGTATATTGTGGCCACAGAACCGTAGGGTATTTAAATAAAAATATGAAACATATTTAGTCGGTGTCTTTTGCGAGTGCAAGCTGAATACATCTCTAATAGCATAATAGTAAAGCTTATAGGAAACATAGCAAAGATATAGGCAAGGTAGCAATAGGCCGGTGAGTTTCAACTGAATAGAAAAAAATGTTACCTATGGCTCTCAACATTAGCGAGCCGCAGGAATCACACGACATGCCCGAGTGATGATTCAACATAATTAGTTTAAATACTTTTTTAAATCTTGTTCTGACTTGACGTGCAGTCTATGCGAAGAGGAGATTTTTCTTAGCATGATCTTGCATCCTTGGACCTAGACATATTCAAAGCCCCGTTCCTTGGCTTTGGCCTTAGTTTAATAAAATCTTATTCTCAATAGGCTTATGTCCTAAGATGTAATTAGCGATTGATTCGTTCCTTTATTAGATGTTAAACTGAAATACCTGTTTTTTTCTTCTTCAAAAATCGATCAGCAACATTACTAATTACGGCTTTTTAAAAACCTTTTTGAATTTGACACGAAAACGCTGTAAGCCATCATGGCGGTTGAGTGATATCACAAAGTCCAAAACAAAACAAACCATGAATGAAGTCTGATCTGATGTACCCACTTTTATTTTGTTATATTCGATTTGACAGGTAGAAAGTTTGACGTTTTAGTTGTATTTACTACTAAAACGTCAACAACATGAATGGGGGACGTACTGTTTGACGTAATGCTCTCTGATTGGTGTTCACTGTCACAAGAATAAATACATTATTTTTAGTTTTAGAATCCTAAAAATAACATTAATCTTACCTTTTTATAATAAATAATAAACTTTATTGACATCTTAAAATCATAATGAATCTATAGATACTACAATCAAACCGATTTATTTTTAGTGGACACAAGCCTATTGTCAGGTGGTCGTTGACAAAAATCCTAGTGGTACTCCTATATCGCTGGGCTTAAGGGTCTTGTGCTTCTTTGCGGCAGCCACAAAATCATTTTTCATATAACAGCTATGTAATGAGTAGATTATATTTTTGGTCTGGCTGTTATTACGCATTGGCACCCTTGCTATGTAATTTATACCTTCCTTAGGGATGTCGCAGCCTATTATACTAGCAATTTTAGCAATTATGCAAAATAAGTTCTCGCCATTTGTCATTGGTACACCTTTAATCTCTAGGTTGTTCATACGAGATCTCTGTTCATTATCGTGATGATTTTTTTCTAGTTTAGCCACACGATCTTGAAGAAGTATAACTTCGGATTTAGTAGCTTTCATGGTCTCGATTTCCTGATCCAGCGTGGCCACTTTGTTGGTCAAGGTCTGAATAGCTTCGTGTACAAACTCCAGGGACGACTTCAATTGCGCGAATTCAGACCTCATGATCTTCAGTTCCACCAACTCTGCTTTAATAGCTTGCACGTTGTCTATAAGTGTTGGCTGTGCTTCCATTTGTGTTGATAGGTGCTTGATCTCCAACATGATGCCATCCGCATCCGCAGGAGTTGTCTTAACTGCACCAATATGTGGACTTGTTGACGTAGCGGATTTGCAGGTGTTACATTTCCATGCGGCTTTATTTGCTAATCCAAGTCTTCTCCATCTAGCCTCTGTTATACCAGCGCATGAGAAATCGAACTGTCCTCCACACTGTGTGCACGTAACTCTATCCGTCGCTTCGTTATCGCAACTCCTGCAGATGAACATTATTAATCCTTATTGCGAACTTAAAACTTTGAGAAAGGTATGGTGCTGCCGATGTGTGTGTGAACGCGCCGAACTGGTTTCTTGTTTACCGCCGTGTTGTATCTACTTAGAGAGGTTAATAAAATTATGATACTTAATCACCGAGTAGAAACGCCTCTAAGGGCCTCTTTCACCAGCTCCGAGTAAAGTGTAAACTAATTCGCAATTAACGTGAACTGGCGAGTAAAAGTTACGAGTATATTTTGTCAATTTCACAAACGAAAATCAAGCTTCGAGTAACAATTCACTGATTAAGTGAACTATGCGACAAATCGTACGTTACATTCGATCAATAAAACGTCAAGTCAATCGTCAAACGTCATTGACAGTTGTTTGTTCATTGTCATTTGTGGTGTTTTTGCGTCTGGTCTGGTTTGGAGAGCGTGTGATTTTATTTAGTTACTGTAAGTAATTGATGATTTCTGAAAATAAACATTTTTATTAGTTAGATAGGTACTGGGCATCTATTTTACGGAGTAAAAACTATTAAACTGCGTTTAGAAGCTCAGTAGGAGGTACATTTTATATGTACTTATATTTTATAGGTAGGATCAAAATCACTTCTATAAACAAAATACCACTCACCTTTGTGATTTAGAGATTATTTTATGTTTTATCAAGTTAAGCACTTAGTTTACTCCATACTTGGATATAGACGAAATCTGGCTAAAAATCAGTTTCATCTAGGTAGGTAGGTAGGTAAATTAATCACAAATTTTAAATAAACGTATTCGAGGTACTCGATGACGCGTATAATGTTTTAATTCATCCAACTGATGATCAATCAAGTCAAATAAATCCATTGCTGATGATAAATTTTGAAAAATTATGATTAAAATATTGCACCGACTTACACAAAATGCCAACAGTCAACTTTTAATCGTAAGTATGCACGCTAATCGGTAGCCGTAGTGAAAAGTAAGTTTAATCGTACGATTAGAGCTACTCGGACGTCATGAAATTGACAAATGATGTTACTTGTTAGTATAATCAGTGAATAGCCTATTCGACACTTTACTCGAGGGTGGTGAAAGAGGCCCTAAAAGTTTATGTTTCGAGGTTTCAGCAACTCTATGTATATATTGGATGTGGACGCGACCGTACCCTATCGAACTCGAGAGGCGACTGACCGCAACAAATGGAAACATTCGGTCACTAATGGTTTCAATGGTAGAATTTAAACAAGTATGCATGTACACTAATGGAACGTGAAGTTAAGGAGAATTCAGGGAAATGCAAAAATTATATACGTTCCGATAAGTACTGATATACGGTTATATATCCAGTTAGTGGTAGTCATTAATGGCATGATCTTGAATGTGTAACGTAGAGTTTACATATAGGGTACCCAGAAATGTTAAGTCTCCATGATAGGAAGGATAATATTATTATGTTAAGACCATAGATTATAGAGACATAGGCCTAGCTTTGTTTTTAGAGGTGAATAACTATATGTCAGTTAGAATTTGAGTGCCTTTGATAAATTATATTCTATAATCATAAGTATTACCTCCTCATAAACAGCTTATCTTTGGGGTAGGTAAACGATTTGAAAGTGCGGATGTAGCTACTCGCATTGTTGGGTACCCATCAATTAAAAATCACTGACAAGAATGATAATTAAGAATCTTAATAAATATATACTAATTACACATCTTCGTGTCCGACCCTTATCAATTAGTGACGCGCCGATGAGCACGAATGTAACGATTTTCTAAGGGGTACATTTTAATAAAAGGTTAATTTTCCCTTTCATAAATAATACGTTTATTCATTCATTCACTGTGTATAGAACGGCTAACAATGAAGTCCAATCTCTTTTATTAAGTGCTGGGTATCTTTTACGAATGGATTTAATGTGTTGCGTCGTTAAAAGATGATTAAGATTCTATGTGCGGACTTGTAACTGAATTCTTTTTGGATAAAGGACTTAGACAAAATGTACCCCACGTTGACCAGAAACAAGTGGTTGTAGATAAGTTATATAAAACATACAAGGAATTTTAAAGTACTATTTACATTCCATTGCAGTCGCTGAAAAGAAAATAATTTAAAAGAATTTGAAGCGATTGCCTTCTATTTGACATTGTTTGAATCTACCGATAATGTTACCACGGAACCATGATAAAAGACGGGTGTAGGGAAAAATATAGCAACTGAATTGTAAGAGTCAAAATACGCGTAATTTTAAGAATGATTAAATCATTATAATTATATTATTTTCTAAAAAACAAACCTGTTAATAATAAATTAAAAATAAGTTCAAAATATAGTTCAAAATCTACTTACTAACAGCGTTATTTTAATCCAGCTCTGGTATCATCAAGCTAATGTCAAAATAGTTGACATGTTGATTATTGACCTATCGTCTTATGATCTTTCCACGTACGCGCCTTTTCGGTTATCGTTTACTTCTAGACGAGAGTATTATACTTATATATTATATGAAGAGAGTCCCTTAAGCGAAGACCAAAATAGAGATGCAATCTTAGGTTATTGGTGTAATTGTGTAGCTGTTAATCGGACTGTTAGATGTTGTGCACACATTATGACAATTTTCTGGTATTTGGGGTGGGCGAGACATCAAGAAAATATTGTGCCACCAGCTGCGTTTTTAGATAATGTATTAATTACATTCTACTATTCTACTCCGCCGGCACCACACGGCATTCCCCATATCTTCCCGTGGGTTTCGTAAAAGGCGATTAAGGAACTGTGAAAAAGTACTGACCCCTTGTAACTTTGTTCACCGTTATACTATTCTATCTGTCTGAATCTTTCTCCGGTCGTAACGGTCTCTGTTCCACTGGTTCCAGAAGGACAAGGATGAGTATGTGCACTTGTGTCCCGCGCATATACTCGTGTACGTTAATATATCCTGCGCAACTGACCGCTTCCGTATAAGGACTCCGTTCTAAGCTCTAGTCCTAGGCGTAGGCGGCCTTGGGGATGTAGTATTACATCGTGGTCGCTTCTGTTCTGCATTAGGATGACAGAGTGGATTCGGCAGCACCCGGGGTGACAAAGCAGCCCTATTTAGGGAGGCACTGCTTTCCTCGCTGAGCTGGGGAGGGGGCTAGAAAAGGTGCCCTAAATAAATGCTCATCCCAACCTTTAAAGAGGGTAGCAACCGCGGCTGCCTCTGCATCTTAAATTCGCGGTCGACGCCACAAGAAAAAAATACATAAAACATCAGCGCGAATGACGTTTGGCGCGTGGAATGTGCGAACACTTCTTGAGCGCGAGTCAAATGCCTGTCCCGAGCGAAAGACTGCCATCGTGGCTCGAGAACTTCATCGCTATAATATCGACGTGGCTGCACTTAGCGAAACACATCTTGCTGATGAAAGAGAGATGGTAGAATACGGTGGCGGTTACACTTTCTTTTGGAAAGGACTCGCTTCCTCAGAGCCGCGAAGATCGGGTGTAGGCTTTGCTTTTAGGAATAATCTAGTCAAAAAACTACAAGAGTACCCTGCACACATCTCCGACCGCATTACCACGTTACGCCTTCACATGGAACATGACAATTACCTTAATGTCATCAGTGTCTATGCCCCTACGCTAGACAAGTCTGATGAAATCAAGGATAAATTCTATGAAGAACTGACGAAGTGACTAGATAATATCCACCCAAGAGAACAGATCTTACTCTTGGGCGACTTTAACGCCAGGGTCGGCCGAGATTACGAGGCTTGGCCTAAAGTTCTGGGTAGACACGGTCTTGGAAATATGAACAGCAATGGGCAGTTGTTGCTTAGTTTTTGCGCTCAACTAGATCTTGCAATAACGAACACTATGTTCAGATTACCTGCCAAATACAAGACAACATGGATGCATCCCAGATCGAAGCACTGGCACCTTATAGATTACGCAATCGTGCGTCAAAAAGACCTTTCCCAAGTCCAAGTTACCCGCGTCATGCGTGGTGCTCACTGTTGGACTGATCACCGACTTCTTATCACGAAGCTACGTCTTTGTCTTCGACGTCCTCCTAGATCGCAGCGGTCAAAACAGGAGCGTCTTATGCTTGAACGACTCCAAGATGCTAACACGAGTTCAAACTATGCCGAAACCTTGAGCACTGCCTTGCTGCCCCTCGATCTAAAATTCGGCGAGGCCAATACTGTCTGGGAGTCCCTTTCTTCTCATATTCTCCGAACCGCTCGATTAACTTTGGGTCTGAGAGTCCGAAAACATGAGGACTGGTTTGATGAGAATGATGAGGTACTAATGGACGCTATTGATAAACGCCGTCGGCTCCTGAGGCAGCACAGCAGAACACAAGAGGAAATACGTTGTAGTGATATGGAGCTGCGTAAACTAACGCGGAAAGCGAAGGAGAGATGGTGGCAAGAGAGGGCTCGTCATCTACAGTGGCTCGCTGACACCAACCAGCTTGGTGAGTTTTATGCTGAGGTACGAAACCTACTCAGCATATCCTCCACAGTAAAAGTCCCACTCAAGCCGAACAATGGCGAAGGGCTTCTTAAAGGCAGGTAGGAAATACTCGAGCGGTGGGAGGAACATTTTAAGAAATTATTTAACGCGGATCATTCTGTCGACCTAGACCACCTTCGCTCCTTACCTCAACACCCTTATGCCCTTGAACTTGATCAGCCGTTCCTACTTGACGAGGTTGCTCTAGCTATAAAACAGCAGCAAAATAAGCGCGCGGTTGGTGTAGACTGCATAGCGGGCGAACTACTGAAGTATGGCGGTGAGGATTTGTATTCGGCGATGTGGAAACTTTTTGTCGTTATGTGGGAACAAGAACAAGTCCCTAACAATTTTAAAGTATCTCTCTTTCGGACTCTATATAAGGGCAAAGGTGACCGAGCTGACTGCGGTTCTTACCGCGGTATTTCTCTTCTTTCAGTTCCTGGAAAAGTCTTCGCCAGAGTTCTCCTAAACCGCCTCAGGAATATATCTGAAAAGATTCTACCAGAATCCCAGTTTGGCTTTCGGCCTGACCGTGGTACTTGTGAGACGATTTTCTCATTGCGTCAACTACAGGAAAAAAGCAGAGAACAAGGTCGCAATATGTATCTCTGTTTTGTTGATCTTTAGAAGGCTTTTGATAGTGTCCCACGAGAAGCCCTCTGGATAGTACTGCAGAAACTTGGATGCACTGAGAAGTTTGTGAGACTTTTAAGACTCCTGCATGATGACATGCAGAGCTGCATCGCTGTAAACGCAGATCAGTCAGAATTCTTCCCCGTTACCTGTGGGGTAAAGCAAGGGTGTGTTCTCGCACCCACACTGTTTGCGTTATACTTTGCTGTTGTAGTTCAGGAAGTGTTACGGACAACCCCTGAAGGGATTCGCATCCGCTGCCGCAATAGTGGCAATCTGTTTAACTTAGCTAGACTCAAGGCTCGTACTAAAGTGTCTTATGCACTTATCACAGAAATTGTCTATGCAGATGATTTATGCTTTGTGACCGACTCTCCAGATGGCCTGCAGCAACTTATGACCACCTTACACGAGTCCTGCCGTAGTTTTGGTCTAAAAATTAATGTCAAAAAGACGGAAGTGATGTCTGTAGACATCCACGGTCAAGAGACACTGACCATCAAACTTGGCAATGATGTACTTAAGCAGGTCAATACTTTCCGTTATCTGGGGAGCACTATAACATCCAAGTGCGACCTTGATGCTGAGATCAACAGTCGGATTGGTGCCGCAGCTGCGGTATTCGGTAAACTGGATCGAAAGGTTTTTAGCTCACATGACTTGAGGCTGGCTACCAACATTGACGTATATAGGGCGGTGGTGTTACCAAGTTTATTATACTCCTCAGAGTCATGGACCGTTTACCGCCGCCATATACGAACGCTGGATCGATTCCATCTTAAATGTCTGCGCAAAATATTAAACATCAGTTGGTCTGATCGCATTCGGAACACGGAAGTGCTGCGTAGAGCCAATATTATGGGGATGGAGGCCTATCTTATAAGCAGATAACTCCGTTGGTGCGGACACGTGTCGCGAATGACCGATCAACGTTTGGCAAAGTGCATCTTTTTCTCTGAACTTGAGGAGGGCAAGCGTAACCATGGTGGACAACTCCTTAGGTATAAAGATGTACTTAAGCGCCATATGAAAAAGTGCGACATTGAGCCGTGGGGGTGGGAGCGGAGAGCTTTTCAGCGACAGGATTGGAGGACTTTGGTTAAAACCAGAGTCAAAACTTTGAAGAGAATCGCTCCTCTTTATTAGATGCTCGACGCGATGAACTGAAGGCACGCCCACCTTGTGCAATAATATATAACTACTGCAACGGTGTGCTCACTTGTCCGCATTGTGCGCGAACTTTTGCAAATAAGATCGGCTATATTAGCCATACACAAGCTCACCTACGACAGCTAGAAGGGAGTTGAAGAGGTCGCCGTGGCCGAAATCGGTCGTGGAGGTATATATTAATTACATTATATGATTAAATGTGTAAAAGTATGTTTTTGTTCTTTTTCATCATTTTCTAATATTAGGGTTAGATACTTATTTATAACAAACAAATGAACTGAAATATTAAAATATGGTAATAATAGAAACTTAAGAGAATAAAATGCATGTAAACTAAAATAGATTATATAACTAATTACATTATATCAATACATTCTGAAATATTGTCATAAATCATCTATTTCCAACCTTAATAATTTTTGACCACTGCTGCATAGCTACATGCGCCTCTCTTATTGCATAACTAGAAGACCTGTTCTTTAAAATGATATATGTTTCATCTCTGTACTTGCGGGGCCCATATGATTTTTGGTCATCTCGTTTACGAAAACAAGAACAGAAAATGGTGTCTACTGGTGGCCAAAACAGTGCTGTTCGAGTTCTGCTAACGTTTGCTAGCAGAACGCTGAACGCTAGCTTTGCTGCCCTTTTTTGAAACTTTTGAGTTATTGAAGCCGAGATCAAGTTGAATCGATTTTTTTTTCAACTGTCACTTATAAAGTATTGTACTTATTTCATTCCCAATATTCGTATTAAGCAGTACAATTTCCGACTACAGCACTTCGACTTTTGCCACAAGCCTTTAGTAGAGAGCGATATGTTTTGAATGAACACCAGTTTGTTTTTAGTGATTTAGTTATGCTTATATATTTTTAAAGAAAGTTTAAAAATAATACAATACCTCTACAATAAGTGTCTTATAAAAGGAATGAAAAAGAAAATCTTTTTATAGAACGTATATCTTATATTAACCTTAATTTTTATTTGTCGATTAGTCAGTCGAACTTTCTAAAGCTGACAACAGACTGTATCAACCGCTAGACAAATTCCTCTCTCATTGTTCACAAAGGGTCCAATTGTTTATTCATGTTTCTTTATTCATAGAATTTTTCATTTCATCGTACCAGTGGTAGACAGCTGACAAATGACAATGTTATACAGATGCCTCATCTGTACGAGGAACAAAAAGGTTTCAATGTGTCCCGGGACATTTTTTATAGGACATTGTCTCTCTGACACTTCGACGTAACGTGCCGTGATAACAGATAGATTGGAGTTCCTTTAAGTCTGTCACTTCTTGTCTTTCAATTTTCTAGTTAAGTACTTCGCAAATAAAGTTGGTCTGTGAAAAATTTTGATTGAAAGGTTTTCCTGGTGGGGTTGTTTTATTTTAGTGGCATTTTCGAAATCTTTTCTTGTCAAATACGCACATTATAGAGACGTACATAATTATGTATATATGTGTAAAGCTCGATGAGTGAAATTTGCAAATATTGGTATATTTTTGTACTTTCTACATTTTGGGGACTCACCTCTATACTATAATAAGAATAATTTTATTGTTATTGCGGAAGTTGTGTTTTGACAAGTGAACCGAAATTTCAAATTCGTCTTGTTTAATTAATTAGGCATCAGCAGGCAACATTGCGAAATTTCAAACTATGGTGAAGAGTATCGAATTATTGAAACTTATTTTCTTTAGTTTCTTATTTGGTTTATCTTCTAAGCGTCAAAATAATCTAATTATTATAATTATTATTTACCTATAGCAAATAATTTTTTGTTGCAACAAATTTAAGAGAGTAACACATTTTTTATCGAGACAAGCTTTATTTAATATCATTTGTATAAGTTGAAGAAAAAAGTAGTTCAGTAGTAAGTAAGAAAAAAGTACTTCAAGTACATTTTTTAAATCCACAGAAATCCAGGTATTGTATATTTGAAATTTCAATTCAACTTCTATTTATATTTTTTCATTTTGCTAAAATTTGAAAGAGTAAGATACGGAGTACATCTTGAGTTTATAAATATTTTGAGATTATTTGGTATTTAATCTTAGTTTTATTTCTCCGTATTATAAGACTTAGATTTTACTTTGGGATTATAATAAATGTTAGATAAAATACGTTTTTAACGGTACAAAAATTTAATGCAGTGCGTGTTGCTTGTAAGCCGATGGTTTAGTCATTTAGTGTTTCATGGTTTAGGCTCCCCTAAAAGCTGAATGAATATACGTTTTAAAACGTAAGTCCATAGGTATAAGGCATGAAAATCTGTCTAGTAGCGTTTAACTTTATACGATACGGATAAACGTGGCGGGGGACTTTATCATATAATATACTAGAGGATGCCCGCAGCTACGATCTCGTGGGAATTTCGGGAAATCTATTCTTAGTGGGTGTACTGAGATCCCCAAGGAACGTTCAAGCTAAACTTCAGCTTCTTGCGCCCAATGGATCTGACTGTGCGCTGTCTGTCACACATAACATATAACATAACTTCACGCCTTTTGTCCCCGAAGGGGTAGGCAGAGGTTTACTATACACCAACTTTTCGCCAGTTATGTTTAGGTCCCAAAGAAATAGGGGGCGAGCCTATTGCCATCTACCGGACACATTGTTAAGCGAGCGTTAATTAATATTTCTTTAATTTTTAATACACACATAACTTCGAAAAGTCATAGGTGTGTGCCGGGGGTATCTGGGCATCGAACCCGAGACCATCGTCTCGGCAGTCCGTTACGTACACCACTAGGCTACCGCCGCTTATTGCCACTTATGGCCGCTTATTTACCGTCTGTCAATCAGCCAGTAATGCAAGAATCTGTATATTTAAAATTTTTGCGTTACTGACTGACAGACAACGCACTGCCAAAATAATTAAGACTGTCTAAAATAGTTTAAAAAAAATTATCTTCGTCGTAAGGATGGATTGCGCGTGAGAGATATGTAATGATATCTAGGCTTTTGGCTGAAATTACTGATATCCAAGTATTTATACATAATATGTAAGAGGATAGTGGCAGTTAAATGGCACTGACATGACGTTTGACAGTTAAACTGTCAAACGTGTAAATAAGGTGTACCTATATAAGTCGACAGGCTCGGCTAGTTCGTCCTAATCTCCTTCGACGACTGCTCAGTTACGATATGGCTCTGACTATTTAACTGCCACTGTGTTTCAATATTCTGTGTTGCTTGTTCTTTTGTTTAATCATTTAGGAAACAATGTAAGATAGTGTAGTCATTATCTTATTGATATTGTGGGTAGTTTGATCGTTTGTGAGATATTAGTAATATAGGATAGAATAATATACCTACTGTGGATCAAGTTATATCAATGAGATTCATTATATACCTGTGGTATACATTTAGTAGATTGTGTTAATGCTAAATAATGTTCTGTTGTAAGACAGACCTTTCTAGTAATATCTAACTACCCACAACATTGATATTTGACATAAATTGGCTGTACAAATGTTTGTTAATTATTAGGTATTTATTGAAAAGAATGATCAAGAGTTTTATTGCCCGTTCTTTCTCTTGGTTCTATGCATTTGCTTTGCGAACTGGGCTCTAAATGTAAATGTAGAATCACGACATAATCTAAAGATATATTCTTGTGCCAAACTGAATAAATGAAAGTATGATCTGATAGTTGTCTCTTTTATTTATCAAAACTGTATCTACACTATAGGGAGCTTTTCTGTTTCTGACATCAGAAGTGGGATAAATTTGCGCCCACAATACTAATACATCCAATTGCAAGTTCCAGAGTCTCCTCATCGTGATACCATGATTCTGCCTAAGCCCGTCACTGCACCGTTCAGCTGACGACGGAGAACGATTGCCCTACGATCCACGGAGAACGATTGCCCTACGATCCAGTAGCAACGTTGCCGAGAGGAAGCCGGTGGATGAGTACCGACTACATATCTTAACGATCTGCAACAGTATACTGAAGCCAACAGCAACAATCAACTGCACACGCTGGTAATGTACTTCCACCAAGATTATAGCCATGAATGGTCGAAAAATATGACTATTGTGTTTATGTGGTACCAGGTTATTTTAACATGTTCATCAAAAATGTATCTGAGTATAAAATTATGTAGGTTATAGCGAAAAAGTTATAGAAAATGTATAATAGATTTTGATAGTAGCCGATATTGTTCTAATCTGTTGGAATTTAAATAGGCAACATTAGTAGTGATTGACCGAGACTCGGTATGTGCATTAGCTGTGTTGTGCTTTGTTGATAACTCTTTCTAGTGTACTGATTAGCGTAATCGTCCTGCATATTTGAATTCCAAGAATGAAGTGCTCTGACGAATCTTTTCATTACAAGTCGAATATGGAAGGATGGTAGGTAGAATACATTTCAGAGGTGTCTTCATTAATTTTGTGTTGGCTGTGTATTCATTACATACAGACCAATATTGCGATGTAGGAATGTTTTAAATGCTTAAAACATTCCTACATTGCTGTTAAATGCCTTAGCTCGGTTCCATAAGCTGTAGTTAAATTTTCGCCACAATTACCAAATTAATCAGTTCATGCTATAAAGTTTTATTAAATCGGATCCAATCTATAACGAAAGAAAAAAAAATAAGAATATTTTAATGTTAAGCTCTTGAATGTGTTGCCCTTTTTTTTTGTTTTACGAGGTGGAAAATCCCTTCGGATCTCCGACTCTTGGGGGAAATAAGAGCCGGAGTATGTGGTGTTTCCACTAAAAACCACCTCGACTTCCGCCATGTACCCGTGTGTCGGAGGGTGGGGCATCACCAAAGCACTCGTCGCCACCCTCCGACGGGTATTGGCCCGCCAGATGGTCAGGCGGGCCCCAAACAAAACCCCCTTGGCGACGGATTAAGGTGTTGGACTCCGCTGCCAAAACGCCCAGCGGCCGCAGAAGATAGGGAGGACGGCAACGCAACACCGCATCTCCTCTTCCTCTGCGGCCCCACCGCGATGCATCGAATGGTGCGCCCCCATTTGGTCGCGGGAGATAGGGCGCGCGGCAACGCAACACCGACACGCCTCTCCTCCCGCGACCGCACCCGACTGCGAGGGACAGACAGAACTGTCCCCCGCACCCGCACCGTTGGACGCATCCTGCGCAGGCCCCTCCAAGCCCACGCGGAGCGTCCCCTCCTGGATCCCTCTTAGCTTCACCGCGGGTGACCAATCCACGGTTACTGAGCCCCCCCACCACGACAAGATGGAGATCCCACGGGGGGGTGAATGTGTTGCCCTGGAGATAAGACTACGAAACGGTATATTTATCTTCAACATATCTTTGAAATACAACATGTAACAAGTTTAATGCACATCTTGAAAGTACTTTGTTCAGAATCAGCTACTGAATCCATTTCTGACATTTTTAATATCATTTTTTTAAATCCTAAAATAATTAAAATTACGTAAATTATAGTCACTCATTGCTTTGAAAAGGCGAAATATACGAAAATAAACCTTAAGTCAACGTAGAACGGCTCTTTTTTAAATGCATTTGTTTAGTGGTTCCACATGCAGGAACGCACATATTAATACAACATAACAGCCGGTACAAGACGATAACACACAATTGACCACCAAAATATCTATCATCTTTCTTTCGCTTACGTATTAACAGCGGGAAAGAGCGAGACGTAATGTGTCTCACTTGTCACCGTCGCGTCGGTCGCCCGCGCTGGTAGGTACAGCGCCGGCCGGGCGGCCATTGTTGCGCTTAGATAAATAAAATTAGTCATCTACCTGGATTCTCTGTGAGTGTAGTGAAAAAAAATGTTTAACAAGGTTACTTGTTTATTTACAAAATGTGTATTATCAACATGATGGTGCCCCCGCGCGTTTTACGTAGAACTTTCGAGATCATCGTGAAGTCGAATACATGGAGCGCTGGATCGATCGCGGCGGTCCTGTCCAGTAGCCTCCTAGGTCGCCTGACTTGACGCCCCTGGACTTTTGCTTTATGGGGACATACCTATTAAACCACTAGTTGATTGTGTCGAGACAACAAGTGCCGGGGAGTTAAAATAAGATATCAGCTGCTTTTGAAACAGTAAAAAGAAACTTTGTGTGTGTGAACTAAAGGAATATTTAAGCCGGGTGGTGGACACCTGATGTCAGCATTTTAAAAAGAGGACGCCAAACAAGTGACAATAAGCCTGTGAGTCATTTGGTTATTCTTTTATAGTAAAAAATTATGATTCACAACTTTAAACACGCCGTTCTTCTTTAATTGTCTCATTGATACCCTTTTACTTTAATTTCTAATGTATCAATAATGCTAACTAGGTATGATTATTATGATTAAATTAAGATAGTCACAATAGCCACTAACGATGTTAAAAAATGATAGATCGTATCGTATTTCGCTGTCGTTTGTTTACCACAGCAAACGTTTCGTGTGATTGTGTGCGTGCGCAGGTTTGTAGTGACCACGCATTTTACTTATAATGAAGTTAATACTTTCGATCAAAAACAATGATTAGGCTAATAAAAAATATATTTCAATGCATGCATTATGATAATACCAAGGTTTTCTAATTGGGGTGTCTGAGGATGTGCGTTATTTCCGTTACACGTTGTATACTCGTATTTTTAACTGGTTAATAATTGTTTATGGCACTAAAATTTATGTATCGAATTACAAATAATGCACTACCCATAATTGTTTAGTGAGCAATTGTCATGTACCCAGATAATTTCCACCAGTTTAATTGCAATAGACATACTTATGATTTTGTCACTTTGATTTCTATTGGAAGAACAAAACCAAATAGCTTCCATTTGTCTCAGAGGCACCACATTTGAATGACATGTTGTAAAGATAACATATGAGTTTTGTATAACTATTACTACAAGCGAACTTTTGTGTGTAGGTACAGAAATATTCTATATTATATCAAGCGGGTCTGTGCCTAGCTAGATCATATCGATAAAATGATAGTTTCGTTTAGTAACTAGGTATTTCCTTTTATTTTTTAAATATACCTCATCCTCCTGAAGCCTGAGGGGTCATATATGCTACGTCTAAATATATAGCTCAAGATATTTTTATTAAAAAGTAGTTATTAAAGAATGTTTTTATATTACATAAGATTAAATTGACTAGTTAAAGTAACTAAGTGACATCATTTTGCTTATGTCGGGCACTATTAGATGGCAGTGTATCCAATATTTTCAAGTAGTGGTATTTTGGTTGATAATTTCCTGTTATTTATAACGATACTAGCAGATAAAATAGTTAAAATGAAATGTGTAATAAATGCAGACATCTGTCTAATTAAATGGATCTGAAATAAGCTATTCAACTAAATTGATTCAATTTGAAAATAGTTCCATATTGTAATCACAGATTTTTTTTTAAAACATTCTCATAGTTTACTTATCCATTCTCGGAAATAATACAAATAAATTAATAAAATATGAGACGGTATTTATTTTTATCTGCTTTTATTCATTGAAATTATGTATGTTTATTATGAAGTGCCATGTGTTAAACTGTAAACCTATTAAGACCATATAGTAATAATCAATCTTAAGATTAACTCTCGGTAATGAACTATCTTATCAATTTAGTATCTCGGGTATATACACTGCGATAGATTAGCTATTTAGAGATATTTTTATGCAAAGATATACATGTGTACCTGAACTTTGTGTGGTTCAATTGTTGGAGACCATGGCAATAACGATTAAAATGCGATTTGTTCATTCTAGGTGCTTGAAGAGTTTTATGTATTTATTTTAAACAATACTTACATGTAAGCTTACTATTTTTATACCAAACCTCTTACAAGTCGCAAAATCTTAATTATAATGAAAGTGAATGAACCTAACCTAACCTAACGTAAAATACGTAAAAAAATCGAATTTGAAACGATGTCAGTGTTCTGATTGTGTAAATGGAATTAAATGGCCACAATTATTTCATAATACAATTGATAAATTAAACTGAAATTGATGAAATTAAATAAGATATTCTACTAAATATAATAAGTATTTGTATAAGTACATTGATGTTTATAAGTGTTGCGACCTAAATGTATAAATCTAGGTATGTATATTTGACTTATAGATATTTAAATATTAACCAACTGGTCTGACTTTACTTATTTTAACTAGTGTCTTGTTTGACTTTCTACATGACTATTTATTATACCGTTTCTTACCCAGAGTATTTTTACTGGCATTGGCGTCTAGTTTAACTTTAGGCAGTTCACCGACTATTGGTAACATAAATAAGCTATTAACTAAATTGGTTCATTTCTGGTTACTGGTTATTTATTTATACTTTTGTACTGTTTGTACCTGCAATACATTCAGGTTAATTCAGTTTATAGCATTCCATACTGTACATTTACAGGTGGTAGACCAACAATTAGGAAACAATTATTATAGCAGTTTAGTAATACTATAATAGTATATATATATATATATATATATATATATATATATATATATATATATATATATATATATATATATATACCTAGGTGCATTTGATATATTATAGTTAAAAGATATATTATAGTAACATGCTTTAATAGGGTCTGCTGCATTTATTATTCTAGATTGATAACATTTTAGTGTATTATTAATATAGATATCAATTTTGATTATAGTTACATTTATAATTTTTCCTACAGTTATATTTTGTAGAATATAATAAACAACTTTGTACTTTTAGATAGCTACGATTTATTGATTAATAACGTTTAGATATTCTTTGATGACATAGTTGCTTTTACAGATAACATTTTTTTATTTTCTTACTAAGGTATTTAAGTTAAATTTTAAAATACATATACAAAGAAAGTAAAAGGGCGGTCTTACTATAGGTTAGAGGTTCTGTTAGCCATACACAGCATTACATATAAACTTCTTCTAACAAGGATCTTCGATAATGTAGGTAGCAGTGATGATATAAAGGTATCTGTAAATATCTATAATAATGTGATAACATCGATTTATTCATTGATGATTAAATAGTTGACGATGATTGAATTATTATTGATGATTAACTTTCCGATGGTTAAGAAGTTGATGATAATGCTGGCAATGATGACGATGTTGATAATAATGATTTTGATAATGATTTTGATAATGATTTTGATAATTATTTTGATAATGATGACATTGATCATATTGATCATATTGCCTACGAACTGCTGAAGTCTTTCGCCTTGTTCTAGCCTGGACTCATGTGCAGCAGGTGTGGGGCTAGATAGTATCAAGGAGATTGACCGTTGTTACTTGTCTATTTAATGTGAAAGGAAGGGCATTGGCAATGACAGTGTATTAGAATAAAGTATTGTCCTAGTATTACACTACTGTTATCATACAAGTAGGTACCTGTATACTTGTAGATTAGTGAAAACAAACTTAATTATTTAAGTCAGTTGTGAATTTCAATTATTTATTTTGTTTCAATTATTTATCAGCCATAAGCAGAATTACTTAACTATTTTTAATTTTTTATTCTTAAAAACGTTACTTAAATGTTTATGATGTTTCATAGTGGCTCCTTTTGTACTATATTATTTTTGTCAATTTGTGGATGGATAATGCAGTGGTAAATATAAATATTGTAAAATTAAAGCTGTACTTCTATGTAGTAATTGTCAGTCTGGCCATATCATTACATATCTCTCACGGCCAGACTGACAATTACTTCGTCCTCGAAGTACAATAAATAACACTTTACTAAACAATCGCCCGACGGGCGCCCTGTATTATGTGACAATGAATTCTTACCATATTGATTAAAGCCATCTAAAAACTATAGTATCGTTACGTCCGCTACGGCTATACTGACTTACGTCGACATTTAAGTAAGTTCAATTATAAGAATAGTATCACAACAACAATCACTTTGTACAAAACATGTACACAAAAATAAACTGGACTCATATTTACAGTAATTACGGTTTCATTTTGTGAGTTTAGAAATAAGTTTTTTGTATCAGCTGCTTTGATACCATTGTTACAAATTGTATTTATTTTTCTATGAAGGGATCATTAACATTCACAATACACAGTCATGTTACATAGAAGTACAGCTTTAATTTTACAATATTTATATTTACCACTGCATTATCCATCCACAAATTGACAAAAATAATATAGTACAAAAGGAGCCACTATGAAGCATCATAAAAATTTAAGTAACGTTTTTAAGAACAAAAATTAAAAATAGTTAAGTAATTCTGCTTATGGCTGATAAATAATTGAAACAAAATAAATAATTGAAATGCACAACTGACTTAAATAATTAAGTTTGTTTTCACTAATTTACAAGTATACAGGTACCTACTTGTATGATAACAGTAGTGTAATACTAGGACAATACTTTATTCTAATACACTGTCATTGCCATTGCCCTTCCTTTCACATTAAATAGACAAGTAACAACGGTCAATCTCCTTGATACTATCTAGCCCCACACCTGCTGCACATGAGTCCAGGCTAGAACAAGGCGAAAGACTTCAGCAGTTCGTAGGCAATATGATCAATATGATCAATGTCATCATTATCAAAATAATTATCAAAATAAATATCAAAATCATTATCAAAATCATTATCAAAATCATTATCAAAATCATTATTAAAATCATTATCAAAATCATTATCAAAATCATTATTATCAACATCGTCATCATTGCCAGCATTATCATCAACTTCTTAACCATCGGTAAGTTAATCATCAATAATAATTCAATCATCGTCAACTATTTAATCATCAATGAATAAATCGATGTTATCACATTATTATAGATATTTACAGATACCTTTATATCATCATAAACCTTTATATCATATAAAGAGGCACAACCACCGCTGTGGCCCAGTCATGTTCATGCTCAGTTTGCTATTGGCCAACTGCTACCAATAGTAAACTAGGATACACCTGAAATTGTCATATTAATCACTACCAACGGTAAAGTTCATTACATTAATAAAAAGTAACCAATTGACAAAAGACATCACAAGTAAGCTTACAAAAACAAGTTAAATACCAATTTACATAACAATAATGATAATACGCAAAATTAAACTGGAAACTTTTCACCTCGAACTTTATACGTAGTAATGCAACTTAGTACTTACAAAACTTATAACAAGCAAACACTTGGCTCACCCACTAGAGAAATGCCATTTGCTCTTAAAACAAAAGTTTTAATTAGATACAAGTGTTTCATCCGGGTTTGTTTGCGGTTTTTGCCGACGTTGATAACTTGTTGAGAAATGGCGCAGTATCATTTAACTATTAGTCGTTTCAATTACTGTTGTAATGTTCTAACTGACTTGTATTTTTACAGCTAAGTTTTCTTTGGTTTTCTCTATTTGTTCTCTGTTGTAATATCACTCACACGTGTTTGTGCAAGTGTCTGTAAATATGTAAACATCAAAAAGTGATTACAGCACTTATTGTTTAATTTCTTCACTATATATCTTCTTAGTTATTAGTGCACAAAACTAGAAAAACATTCTATATTCTACCATAATATTCTACCACATACACACATCACCATGTAGTCCCAAACTAAGCAGAGCTTGTACTATGGGTACTAGATAATGGATAAACATACATAATTATATTTATTTTTTGTAAATACTTACATATTATACATAGAAACAACTAGACCAAGACAAAGATCCATGTTCATGCTCACAAATGTTTGACTTGCGCGGGAATCAAACCCGCGACCATCAGCGTAGCAGTCGCTTACACTCCCGCTGCGCCAACCGGATGGAACTCTTAATTTGGTGTGTGTTTTCTTCACAACTGTGACATACATAAACTTGAGCTGAAATCGTAAATGTCTAGAAATCGAAGCTGTCTTCAAATTGCCTTGAAGATAAAAACCGGTAGCCTTTTAACCACGACTCTTTACATGCACAGCTACGTGCATTCAGTATTATGTAGGGACATAACCTCAAATACAGTATGTGCGTGTCGTCAATTTGGAACAGAGGCCTCTGATTATACTAGAAAACTGGTTGTATTTATGTTTCTCTCGATGTAATTCGTCTACAATATATATTTATTTAGGCATGGCAACGAATGCCTAGTGGTGACTGCCACGCAGAGGGTATCGGATTTGTATCCACGGCGCACACCACCAACTATTCGTAGCTAAATACCGAGAAAAGCACGACAAACCGTCGGCGTCGGTCCCGACTGTCATGAAGATCTTTGACATTACCTACGGGGAGTACCCTCAAATAAAATGATTCTGATCTAAATCGTACAAAATCGCTTTCCCTTTTGGTTACCGAAATCAGCTGGCAGTCGCTCTGTGGCAAAGCTGATATTCTGTCATACCAGGTAAGGCAGACCCCGAGCTCCAAGGCATGTAAGTCTTGGATGCAACCGGAATAACGCTAGGACAATATTTTCCTGATAGACCTAGATTCTCTTTTTGTATACTAAATCTCATTCTCAAATGAAAACCGTATACGTCAACTCATTTGAATTAGATTCAAATACCAGAATGAAATTAATCTCAGAGGTATATAATTCTCTTTCAAACGTCGAAAGTTATTTTTATTAATATTGTTTGTTTATCAAAGCGAAAATTTGATTACAGGGTAAATGTCTTCCCCTGGGGCAGTCGTGTTTTTATGACATACGAATATGCCACAAAGTATAGCTATACAAGTCCGTAAATACTAAATGATGTGGTTATTCTTTGAAAGAAGAAATTCGTAAAAGTTTATTATAATATTAATATAAATAAGTAAAATACAAAGTTTTAAATTGGTTTAGTTGCTAGCAAAAAAGAAACCGTTTTAGGGTTCTGAAGGTACAGTATACTTAGTGCCTTTGTAGTTTATTTTATCCGTTTGCTATTTTACTCCAGGATTTTAAGTACTAGACAGTTGATCTAAATATGCAAGCCATTGTAACAGAACAATTTTGGTAAAACTAAAAAATCTTTTTGCACGCTATAATAGCGTAGGGCTCTCCGGCTACGTCACTCCAGCAGTAGCTTAGCTAGCTTTTGATGATGATTCACCAATCATAACCTGACTCCACTCTCTACCAGAGTAAACGTAATATTTGGCAGTGTTAAATGAAAACTATACTAAATAGTGGCATATCGAAGGTATGAGACTGAAAGAAATATTATTATTCGACTAACTTAAACTTATTTTGGCGAATAGTGGAACCCGACAATACGCGTAACGTTACGCACACTTAACCAGTTTTCTTTTAATGTCATCGTTGTAAAGATCTGATCATCATCATAATCATTTATACATTCATTGCATTTTGTGTATTACAGTCATGATCACACATTATTAAATTGTTTCACCAAAATCTGCCTAAATAGGCGTATGAATATATTGAATTTGCAAAAAAATATACATTACAATGTCAAACTTGATCAAATATAAACCAAATTAATCTAATTGATAATTAAGCAATAAAAATGTCAAAAAAATCATGTCAGTAACCAAATAAAATGTAAAATAAAAATGTCAATCGTAGTTCATGTCAGTAAGTAAATGGAGTTATTAAATTAAAATAATAGAATAAAAAGTATAATCAATGTATGTTTTCGTTTAAATTTTAAAATTAATAAATAAAAGAGATATAATAAATAACATCAATTTAAAATATTATAACTAATTAAAATCCATTTTTATCATCCAAGAACTCATTGACAGTATAATAGCATCTTTGTATTAATATCTGTTTTAATTTATTTTTAAACATTCCTTTTCCATAAAGCTTTATCTGACATGGTATTTTATTATAAATTTTTGCCGCTATACATAATAAGCGTTTGCTCATCAGGCTTGTTTTTGCGCTATGTAGATACAGTCTGTTGTTATTACGCATATTTCGCTTTACAACATCCGATATGCGTTGAAATAAATGTGGATTAGCGTGTACAAATAATGCTACCTCCAGTATATACACCACTATTTTTTAATTAGTACAAAAGCTTTAAGGACAGATTAGCGAAGATATTATTATCATATATGTGACGTAAGAATTTCATAATATTAATAAAGAGCAAAGTTATTATCATTTGTTTATTGTAGAAAATCTCACTTAAATCATAGTCATATTTTACAATCCATTCACTAATTCATTGATAATATTCCATCCTGCTCATTCGCATTCTCTCTGTCGCACTTATGATGTAGGTAGCCATAGAAAATAAAATGAAGGAAAATAATAAATGTGGGTAGTTATTTTTTAATTTTGTTAATTCTACCCTCTCCTTCATACTTCATTCGGGCTTAGGACCGGTAAAATTTATCGTTTAACAAGTAATTAAATACGGAGGTATGTAATTAGAAAGCAAACAAATATCAAAATAAAAGATGGTGTTCTGGACTAAAAGAAAAGAGTAATTTTGGCGTATTTATGAAGTTAGAATTATCTGCTATTTACAAATTATTTTATCATCATCATGTCAGCCTAGAGACGTCCACTGTTGGACATAGGCCTTCCTCAATGTCTGTGGAGAACACAGACCGATTTTGAGCCGCCCGCATCAAATTATTATTTACTTAAGTACGTATTATTTACTAAACTTACAAGTATTTCCATTGTCCATCGAAATGTCCACCACCGTTGTCAAAAGCATCCCATATGCACTGTTTTAATTGTTTGACACTGACCCGGTCACTTTTGTACACAATACGATGTCCATGGGTACACAGCTGCATTCGCGATTTTCCACTCAAAAAGTACGCACGAAGCATAGCTACATACTCCCGTGATATGAACTGATATGATAGGCCATCGCGTCGGGCAAACGTAGACAAACAATTAACTTTTGCAACGAAATTAGATACGCTCACTTTAGCTAACAATTTAGTACTGTTTGTCGCATCGTCGGGGCGTGGCGCAGCCGCAGAGGGGCGGGGATAGATTTGAATTTATCAATGGTTAATTTTACTATGATAGTACACGGGTCGGTCATAGTATTAGTATTGCATTTACCAATTATCACGTATTTTTGTGGACAGTTTTGAGACAGTTTTGGGACTTAGTGTTTTTATTTTTCAACTACATAAATATGATCAGTTAAAGATACTTAGTGCCCTGTTAAATTTTTTGTACTAATTAAAAAATAGTGGTGTATAAAGACGGAAGTGTCAGGATGCTGTATCTGATAAAGTACGGTTTGCAACTGTCTGTTGACTGCAATCCAAACATCGCCCGTACGCAACGCTTCTGAGCTTTGAAGACCATTATACTATGTGTAGAGTGTGGAGTTAGCATTTAAATGTTTTTCATGACAGCTAAGTACGCCCTTGGGCAATGGACCTGATTATTTAAACGTGGAAGTAAATTTTTATAAAAAATAATCCTGATCCAAAAATAGAGTCGTTAAAATATTTTGAGAAGTAAATATTATTTGCTGTTACTTGCTAAGCCGACCCAAAATCAATATCAGTTTTATAAGGAAACTCAGTTTCAATATCAGTTTTATAAAAATTATAGATTTTGCCCGCAGCTCTGCCTGCGAGAATAATATACCTCATCCTACCTCAGGAATCACACTACCTATTGGTTAAAATCATATAAAAATCAGTTCTGTAGTTTCGGTCGCGACATTTGTGGTGACAGCACAGATAGAAATCTCATACTAGCTATACGCCTCGAATGGTCTTCTTAGTCTTCGAATTTCGAGAAATCCCTTCTTAGTGCACCCCTCTGGCCTCCAGGGAACATAGATACAATACATGTCAAATTTATGTTGACAACTACAATTTGATCTGCTATGTCGGTTCAATATATGTATACTACTCTAACTGATATGACATAAGTACGTCGATAGTAATACTCCCAAATTAGTTTACAAAAATATTCTTTTTGCATGTTTACGTTACATTTTCAACTTTTAAGAACGTAATAAGTTCCACTCTAACCCTTTCGAAAGTAGTAGTAGTTGATACTTCGCGTCAGACGTAAGTGACCTAATTGGGTTGACGCCCACACTTTCCAATCCTCACAAATCTTTTACACTTCAATTTCAGTCTTATCAGTTCCAAAATTGAGTCGAGATTCCTCTACAAGATTTGCGCAGAAAATTGAAGATTGTGCCTCAACTAACCAATTTATTGTACCTCTAAGTTACAGGAGAAGTAATGGTGATGTCTATTTAAATGTTAATCCAATATGGAAAGGCAATTCTGTTTTCTTAGTTAACAATTCCTGTCAATGGAATTATGTCACCCGCACCTTTATAATTATTTTAGGTAGGTATTAAATAAAAGGACTTTACCGACCGAAATGTCCATTTACGCACTTCTCTTATAAAATATGTTTTGGTTTGACCTTTCCGGTGTTAAATTAAATTATCTTATTATAATTTCGGCTGAAATAATAATGAGAATGATAATATTTTAGAATGAGGGCTTACTGAATTTGCACAAAAGATTAAGATTAGGAGGTTAATTATTACATTAATGCGGTGCTGATGATGATTACTTATGAATGATTAGTAAAATTTGCTTATATTATGTTAGTATTATTGTTATCCATCGTAAGTATTTTTGATAAATATATATTTATTTAATTAAGAACCTACTTTATAAAAATATTCATGTAACAAAAACATATTCCGAGTAATGTTTTAAATGGACATTCAAACATGTGCTATAAACACATCGCTTTTGTAAACTGTTATTAAAACACTAATCGCCTTTCACAAACCGCAAATTGAAACCATAGAAATTTCATTTCAATCTATCTAAAAATCAGTTTTAATCAACTTACCATACAACATATAAAACTGTTCTCTCAGTTTCATAATGATAGAAGCGGCCGATAGTCGAACAGACAAATGGTAATTGAAGTACGGATTGAACCGCTGAACGCTGATCATGAATATTTTTTGCCTGACTGCATTTTCTAGCCACTCCACACCCTCAAAGTTACGATTCGTAACCTTCTATGCACATTATCTTTGTTGTTTTGTAATGATCACTAGAAATAAGATATTTAGAAAATTGAATACCATACCGGAACAATTTATTTGAATGAAATAAAAATTATGCAACAAATTTTCTCTTTCTTTCATATCGCATCGGCAAGTCTTCCTTTACCACTGAAGGTTGAGTTTGGACCCTGGGAGTATGTGTGTAAATTGACATAAGCTGATTAATACTTATTATTTATTACGAATTAATACGTAAGCACGTAGTAGTCTTTAAATCACAAAAAAACACATAAAAGATGGCGTGACGAGATTGACTCATCTTGATAAGGTCAGGTCCTTAAGGGCTGAAGACTGAAACAGATAGAAGGAGAGCCTTTGCCTGCAGTAGGATTTTACGGGCTCGTCATAATAGTAAAATAATTAATACATTGATTGCATATTAATGTATCACTACTTTTAGCGTGTTTTATATTCCGCTAATAGTCCGTCAAATCTAAGACTAGTTAGCGAGCCCCGGCCTATAATACTAGGAAGATGACGACCTTTTAATTTGTTGTATATTTTAAGTTTGTTAATAATTAATATAATGTAATTCAACAAATAACACACTCTAGATGCTAAATGACGTCTTCTATCACGGTAACTAGTTATGATAGATACCTAACTCAAGTCAACGAACTATATGAATGTAAACATAAGAACATTAATATTCATTCTGCATTAAAAGTCTGAGCGCTGCAGTTTTTCTTACAATCAACTCTGAAAATATTATGATTTTGCATACCTATTATTTATTCAAGACTTCTTCAAATTGTTCTTATATTAATTTAGTCTTTTGACATATGAAATGTAAAGATTTCAGATACGTCTATACGTCTACGTCCAAGTAATTAAATAAATAGATTTTTGAAAATGTATGTATAGACATATATTATTATCATGATTTTTGTGGTCTGCTTTCGTCGATGATAAAACATTTTGTTTTTTAATTTGGATGCAATACATCACAATTAGACTCATGTCAAATAACCAATAAAATGTTGATAAACAGAAACTATGTATATTAGTATATTATAAATACTATATTCTATCAAATTCAATAGCCATTTACTTTTCAAGTGTTGTAAAACATATATTTTATGATAATATTAGACGACTTACGTAAAAACTAAAACAAAGTTATTTACATTCCTTTAATAGTAATCAGATCAACGGAACTCGCCTTTTCAAGTAATACCTGAAAATGCCAACTTGCTAAAGTGGTAATAAAACATTAATGCCTTCATTTGAAATTCTAAAGGCAACAGTTTTTACGCTTCGACAGATCTCTCCAGATTACAAATGCATTTTTCTATACGAAAAACTGCTTTACTGTCCCACTGCTGGGCACGGGCCTCCTCCCACTATGAAAAGGCTAAGGCCACCGCGCTGGCCAAGTGCGGGTTGGCAGACTTCACATGTCTTTCGAGAACATTATGGAGAACTCTCAGACATGCAGGTTTCCTCACGATGTTTTCCTTCACCGTTTAGCAAGCGATAATTAACAATTTAATACGCACTTAATTTCGAAAAGTCATTGGTGCGAGCCGAGGATTCGAACCTGAGACCCTCTGCGTAGCAGTCTGTCGGTCTCTCCACTCGGCTATCACATTCTAGCGCAATCAAGTGTTAGAAAAATTTTAATATGTGTATTAATTTTGAATCTGATATAATTATAACCTCTCAAAGATACAACATAGAGAACTTATTAATTGGTAAGTCTATTATGATTAATAATTATATTTTTACATAAAGTACTATTATAATTAATTTAATATTTTTCCTCATGGAGAAAATCGTCATGGAGTCCCTTCGCCCTGGGGGAAGGGCGAAGGGGAATGTCAGACTCTTACTGACTAAAAACCAACCCGTGTTCCTCATGTACCCATGTGTCGGAGGGTCGGATATCACCGAAGCATTCCCCGCTACCCCCCGACGGGTATTGGCCCGCCAGATCGTCAGGCGAGCCCCGAACAAAACCCCCTTGGCGGCGGATGAAGGTGTTGGACTCCGCCGCCAAAACACCCAGCGGCCGCAGAAGATAGGGAGGACGGCAACGCAACACCGCATCTACTCTTCCTCTGCGACCCCACCGCGACGCAACGATGTTGCGCCCCCATTTGGTCACGGGAGATAGGGCGCGCGGCAACGCAACACCGACACGCCTCTCCTCCCGCGACCGCGCCCGACTGCGAGGGACAGAAGAACTGTCCCTCGCACCCGTACCTTTGGACGCATCCTGCACAGGCCTCCGTCAAGCCAACGCAGAGCGTCCAATCCCGGGATCTCGCTTAGCGTCACCGTGGGTGACCTAACCACGGTTACTGAGCCCCCACCACCACGACAAGGTGGCGATCCCACTTGCATGCTATTGCACACCGTGAAAAACTGTATATTATTGAATTACACAGTGTTAATATTAGATATTAGCCGTTCCCCGCGACTTCACATGCTTTTTATTTTTTCAGTATATCGACAATAGCGACCTATCGGGTCAAATTACTATATTTGGCTATAGTATTCTTAGTGACTACCCTTATATATAACTTACTCTAATCAATTATACAAATGACCTGAAATGACTATCATTGTATACTTACCTACTAGGTACCTACTAATGGTTAATAGTTAAGCAACTGAAAACAAAGACTTCTATTTGAATAATTGTTGCCCTATTTTTGTTCCTTCTTGCCTGAATCTAGTCCTAATGTTTAATAAATCCTAAAATAAAAGCTGTATAGACAAAATAAATTTTGTTGCTAGAACATCTGCAGTGATGACTACAAATTATGAAACCCTCGAAAAAGGGACGAACTTCATGTAAGAGTAATTGTGAAACAAATATATTCATAAGAAGTTGCTGACAAAATGTGTTAAATAATTTGCAAGATATACTATTATGTAAATATAAATTTCCTAGAAATTCTTACAGGGCGTGATCAAACATATCAATCAGTATCAGAAAGCCTAAGATATTTTATATTCAATAATTTTAAATTAAACCATAATGTTAGCTTTTCAATACGAACATTCTCATCTCATTTAAACTTGAATTGAATAAGCAATGCAACTTCAACCAGTGACTTATTTCAAACAAGCTATCTTAGATTTGTCAAATAGTCCTATGTCTAAAATGCTCCCTGCCAAAAGTTTTCAGTTAGCTTTTTCGCAACTTGGAACCTATCCAAGTATAGAGATCTATATACAGCCATTGGCAATATTATATGTATTGGTAGACACAGCACAATGTGCCTGATATGGGTAAATTTATGAATATTACTCTGATAGATATCCTATTATTATACTGCTAAAACACTTCTAATATTTTACATGTAAACATGATTCTACTAACATAGAAATTTTATTATTTATTTATTTATTTAAACATTTATGCACAAACAAGGTGTAAATCGGTGGACATAATGCCATATGGCATTCTCTACCTGTCAACCTTAAGGTGGTGAAGAGATGAAAGTGGTAGGTGCATTTTACTATTTAGATGTAACTAATGTAAAATAATATACCTACATACATAATAGGGATAGAATACATACAAGATATATAGTTCTACAAATACATACTTATACATATTTATACATAGATATACTAACATATACATAAAAATACAATATCCTCACATAAATACTTATAATATTGGATGAGAGTGATGTGCTGATTCCTTCAATCTCTCAAAAAGAAGCTCTCGAACTTTCATTTTGAATGTATAACGGTTTGTGGACAATCTGATTTCAGGAGGGAGTGTATTCCATAAGATAATAGACTGCACAACAAAAGAACAGTTAACGAACCCAGTAGTGTGACTGGGGCAAGAAAGAAGAAGATTATGAGAAGATCGAAGATCTCTCTCATGAGTATCAGATAGATATTGGAAGTGTGAGGTGAGATAAGTCGGAGGAGAAGGAGACTTGAGAATAGAGTAGTAAGAGCACGCAAACACCGGCGCTGACGAATTCGTAGCCATTTAAGTTCGGAACGATAAGTAGAGACGTGGTCATACTTACGAAGATTGTAAATTAATCGAATGCAGTTATTAAGAAGTCGGTCGTACTTATTGAGATGTTCTGCATTCAGGTCATAATAGCACATATCACCATAGTCGATTATGGGAAATATTAAAGCATGCACAAGCATTGTCTTGGTCCTGGAAGGCAAGAAATTCTTGGAACGGTATAGTGCTCTAAGAGTTCCGGTGACTCTCTGAGTAACATTACTCACCTGCGCTTGCCAATCGAGAGCGGAATCGATGTGCAGGCCTAGGTCTTTTACGGATGCACTGTACGGAATAACCAGGCCATTAAACATTACGGGAGGTAAAGTTTTGACGTCTAATCTATGCATTAAGCGGCGACTGCCTACTATAATAGCCTGACACTTCGCTGGATTAACGTCTAAGCCAAATTTATTACACCAGTCCATCATTGACTCAAGGTCCCTATTTATGTCTGCAATGGCAACTGTCACATCGTCCACCCTCGCTTGGGAGTACAACTGCAAGTCGTCAGCATAAAGATGATACGAACATCGAAGATTAGAAGTTAAAAAGTTTATAAAAATAGAGAATAGTAAAGGAGAGAGAATGCCACCCTGAGGAACACCAGAGCAAATGTTTCGCCAAATCGATGTAGTTACATCACAGCGAACAGACTGTTGGCGTTCCTGAAGATAACTTGAGAACCATTCCAGTGCATTAGGCGAGATCATGAGATGGGAGTGGATCGATAGAAGGATATCGTGACTGACGGTGTTGAAGGCGTTCGAGAAGTCGACCAAAGTCAGCACAGTGACCTTAGTGTCCTCCATGCCTGCCCTAACATCGCCAGTCACTTTAAGGAGAGCAGAAGTCGTGCTATGGCCAGGCCTGAACCCGGATTGCAATGGGCTAAGCAAGTTGTTTTGAAACACAAATTGAGACAACTGTTTATGTACACAGGCTTCGAGCACTTTCGAAAGGAAGGGCAGAATAGAGATTGGACGGAAATGGTTAGGAAGAGAAGGGTTCGTTATCTTAGGTAGTGGGATAACAAAGGCTTTACGCCACAGGGAGGGGAACGAGCCGCAGTCAATAGAAAAGTTTACAATATGGGATATAGGGAGGATGAGATGGTCGAGAATCGGGATGATCATGCGGCGGCTGATAGAATCAAACCCCACAGCGTTGGATTTAATGGATAGGATAATTTTCTTGACCTCGCCCAATGCAACTGGAGAAAAATTAAAAGCATCAATATTAGGACAGCGAAGCCCAGCAATGTAGTCAACAGTAAGACGTCTGGTTTGATGATCCAGTTGAGAAGTAGACGTGAAATAGTTGTTTAAGTCATCCAAACCAATCGTGATTTGAGGAGTTGTGTATTGCTGTTTGCCAATACCCAGGGTCCCAAGGAACTTCCAGATACTAGCGGAGGAAGAAGAATTAATATTGTTGAAAATATGGTGGCGTTTAGCGTTGCGTATCATCTGATTACACCGATTCCTTGCAGTTTTGTATAACCTCCAGTTCTCGTCAGACCGCTCCTTTTTGAACTTGCGAAAAGCTCTATCACGGCGTCTCATGGCCATTTGAATGCCCCTGGTAAGCCAGGGTGCGGGAGGGCGTTTCAGTTTAACTCTTCTGATAGTAGCATGTTGATCATAAAGACGTAGTAGCGTATCATTCAAAATTGAGACTTTTTCGTCTACGGTATTGGCTGCTAATAGAGAAGACCAATCAAGCACAGCAGCATCTTCTTGCAGCTTGTCGTTATCCGTACGCCCAAAACAACGCATGTGCAGAACCTTAGGATGGGGTTTAGGAGGTTTAAGGTGATAGGATAGGTAGATGAGATCGTGATGGGAAAAGCTGGGAGCAAGATATTGGCCATGGGAATATACCAAGGATGGGGCTGAGGTGATAATCAAGTCAAGCCAGGTGTCTACACCTTCAGTATTGTGGTGAGTGGGTTCGAGAGAAAGAGTGTGTAGACCGGCAGACTCGATTAATTTAAGGAGGTTTTGCGAGCGAGAGGAATTGATGGCTAGGTCAGTGTTGAAATCTCCCATGATAATATGGTGTGCATATTCCGACCCTAAAGATTCCAGAATCGATTCGAGACTGGAGAAGTAATTAACGGAGGGGGGGGACAATATACAACTCCTAGAACGGTTTTCGCCCCACTGACTGAAACCTCAAGGAAAAGAAACTCAGAAGAAGCAAAATTATTAGGCGGTGAAGATAAAAGGATTTTGTACGAGAGTGTAGAACGGAGATATATGGCTACACCACCACCTCTCCTATACAACCTATCATTGCGTATAAGAATGAATCCAGGGAGGGGGTAGTAAGTAGAAGGTAAATGAGGTTTCAGCCAGCTCTCTGAAATCAGAATGGCATGAACGTTAGCGTCACTGAACGTATCAAACAGGTCATTGTAATGGCTAGGAATACTTTGCGCATTAATGTGACAAACATTCAACATGTGCTTTGTAGTTTCATTAAATGTTCGCTTGACAAAGTCACCAAGCGAATCAGTAGCAGAACAAAAGCTGTCGTTGTTTGAAGAATTTGCGGAATCATCAGCGGAATGAAATGAATCATCATCTACATCTGAGAACATAAACTAATAAAATAATAATAAAAATATATAAAATGAATAACAAAAACATATAAATTAAATATAAATGTAATAATAATATAGCATAAATTTAAAAGTGTACAAAGAAGTGCACACACTCTTATTAATAAAGCAATGCGGCATCACTGCACCACCTGCCAGCAGACACATACAAACAAAGAACAGAACAATATTTTATGGGGGAAAACTAAACGTAATTGGAAAAAAATAAATAATTTACTAATTTCCGAACGCATCTTTAAGTGTCACTTCACTCACTGTCAAGTTACGGATGACATTGAAAACTTTTGTAAACAAAGCATTCAAACTAATTATGTTCAATATGAGGGTGCGAGAAAAAGCGATGATTGAATAACTATGTTACCAGACAAAGTTTAAAGTGATGACAAAACAAATGAGTAATTATATACATATAAGAAGATTGGCGCGTTAACATGGAATGATACATACATACTAATAAAGGAGACGAAAACAAGACTATTTACGCGACACGGTTTTGGTGTTGCCGGTTGCTTCAGGAACACTGGTGTTCGGGGCTCCACTTCCACTGCTTGCCGCTTTCGGGAACTTCTTGATGAGCCCGCAGAGGTCATCCTCGGCAACAAGCTTGTGGCGGCTTCCGTCTGATGCTTTAACTACAATGTAGCCGTCCTGGGTCCAGCAAGATCTCATGCCAAAGTGCTCCCGGGCCTTCCCGAATACAGCCTGTCGCGTCCGGGTCAGGAACTCTTTTATCGAGGTGGTGGAACCCTTTAGGGAGGTCTTGGCACGCCAAACAGCAGACCTGGCATCCACTCCGGTAAACCATACCAGTATTGGCCGCTTGCTGTTCTTTTTCGGTGCGCCAATTCTATAGCACCTTCCTATATGTGAGGCAGAGATGTCCTTCAGGCCAAGCTTATTTTGTATGATGTCAAGGATAGACTCTGGACAATTCTCTTTGTCGGCTTCTGGCACGCCTAAGAAAATGAGTGACTTACGTCTGCGATGTGTCTCAACAGAATCTAGTTGCTTGTGGCATTCACTTATTTGCTGGCATAGTACTCCAAGTATACTGAAGACAAGCTCCCGGAAAGTGCGGATTTCCTCAGCGACTCTTGCTACGGTGTCTTGGCTGGGTTCCCACTGGCTAACTGAGATGCGAAGGCTGCCATCCTACTTGCAAAGTTCACTTCCAGGCTTTTCTGTGCCGACTCGATATCTTGCAGCTGAGACATAGTGATATACAGATGTGGATGCTGTGTGTTGTATGTGCAGGTGTTATACTGGCAGGTGGCAAGTATTTTATCACTTACAGTTAAGTGTCATTAACACAATCCTGATTGTAACTGTACTTTAGTTATTGTTAAAACAAACTTTGATCACTTATAATGAATATTTACTAATTATTTAAATAAAATTTTACTTTTTAACTATGAAAAGATGTGTCAACTTTTTTAACGCCTGAGATGTGTCAAAATTTTCTCTCCTGATATGAAAAATTGAGATGAAATGCCTTTCTATTTGCCTCGACGTTTCTTCACACGTTATTGATACTTTATACCAGCTTTGATCACGCGTTCAATAACAGTAAATTTGTGTGTATCATAATAATATGATACACACATAAATTTATAATAATTAGATATAAATCTAATTATGTAGTGATAAAAATTACAAAGTCACTGGATTACTGATAAGCCTATTTGTACATATATAATAATGTACAGGTCTCCCAAAGTGATAATGCGCATAGAAATCTTCGTCACTGTTTGGCAACGGTCGTATTCCCCGAGCGTCGGAAGACGATATGTATATAGAGTTGTTAAGTGCATAATTTAGTAAAATTATTATTTTTGGGCTAAAAACAATAAATATTGATTTATCAGTAAAGAAATTTGATTCGATAGTTCCATATAAGTAAATAGTGAAGAAAACCACACGATAGCGAATATGCTACAATTTTTGTTGAATTGATTTACTTCGATTATAATACTTTTTAAGTGTCTTGCTGTAGCTGGTGTAATGATGGAAGAAAAGAAGGTTTAAGTAATACAAGGTTTATAGTTGAAGAAGAAAAAATATTTTTCAGAAACCTAAACCCCATTTCTTTCAAGATCAGCCTTAAAGTCTCTGCACAGCCTTTGAAATTAATAGCTTCGATCAACTTTTTTCTCAAATTATTTACAGTTATTTGCGCGTCAAGTGAAAATTGTATATCATATTACGAATAACACAGTAGTCGAAATCATCAAGTCCCAGCTGAAATTCTACTTTTAGGTTTTCCTTTTTTTGGTGTGAAAAATTTCATTGATTGATTCTGTTTTTTTTGTTTAAAATATTAGTCAAAGTTCGTCGTGAAATTCCTGTAGCTTTTGTAACACGGTCCTGATTTTTTTTTAAATAACCATCATGGTCTTTTTTGAAAATATTGGCTTCATTTAAGAAATAAAGGTACACATTAAATACCATTTGCCGTGCTTGTGACTTAAGTGGCTTTCCACGCTTGACCAACTGAACCGTTCAGAACAGTTCTGTAAGACGAAGAAAGGCAATGCGTACATGTTAGTGCTAATCGATTCATTTACAAAGTTTGTAATTGCGGAAACAACTCGGACAGTAAACTCAATCGAGACGGTCAGGGTATTAAAGCGAATTTGCGCTTTCAAACTCAAATATGTTTATTTTCATAAAAATGTTAAATTTTTTGGACACGTCAGAAAGTCATACAAATTATGTAAAAAAAAAATAACTTTAAGACGAAGAAGGGCAATGCGTACATGAAGGTGCTAATCGATTCATTTACAAAGTTTGTAATTGCGGAACCAACTCGGACAGTAAACTCAATCGAGACCAACTGAACCGTTCAGAACAGTTCTGTAAGACGAAGAAAGGCAATGCGTACATGTTAGTGCTAATCGATTCATTTACAAAGTTTGTAATTGCGGAAACAACTCGGACAGTAAACTCAATCGAGACGGTCAGAGTATTAAAGCGAATTTGCGCTTTCAAACTCAAACTCAAATATGGTTATTTCCATAAAGATGTTTAATTTTTTTGGACATGTCAGAAAGTCATACAAATTAAAATTAAAAAGTAACTTTAAAAACATATTTACATAATTGAGCATTGAAAAAACAATGCCTGTTCAGAAAGTAGAGCCTCGTGAGAAGAATCAGGCAAGAAACTCCGGGCCACTCTTTTCTTCGTCTCGATTCTAAACAATTTAAAAACTTAGTAACTACATTGAATTTTTCATAGGTATATGAGCTGGTGTGTCTATAATGTTGTTGTCAATTAATAAGGTTTTAATAATAATATAAAAGTACTAAACTAGCATAATAAAGACACAATAACTCACGCTCACATGAAACTTAAAAATAATCAAATATAAGTAGTCTCATACAATTTTGTTTAAACGGGTCTTATTCGCAATATTTAATTAATTTAAGGTATAAATACCTATGTTTTACCGACGTTTCGGCCGTCTTACAACAGCCTTGGTCGCGGCAGGACTGATGTCATCTCAGCGTCGTCCTTGTGAAATATCGTGAATAAGACTCGTTTAAACAAAATTGTATGATGTATACAAATCGCGAAAGTTTAAAATCGATTATAAGTAGCCTGTGGGACCGAGCAAATTAGTCCCAAGCATTTTTATCTCCAATATAATCTAGCACCGAATAGTATCCTTTTTAACAAAGTTTGCGTTTATAACCTTTTTGAATTTATTAAAACTTAAGTTTTGTATATTGCTTGGCACTTTATTGTAAAAGCACACACATTGGCACGGGTGGCCGGCACTACTAGTTTGCTCTTATTTCTAGTATTCAAACTGTGGATATCACTTTTCTTTGAGTATGAGGTCTCGTTTTGGAATACATATATTAGGTTGGAATAAATGTACTGGCTTGCAACTGTTAAAATGTTTATTTCCTTGAATTTATTCCTTAATGAAGCCCCATAATCGAAATTATAAATTGCTTGAATAGCTCTTTTCTGCAGAACAAAGATGGTCTGAATGTCGGCAGCATTTCCCCACAAGAGAATATCGTATGACATTACACTATGAAAATAGCTATGATATAAAGCCTGGCTGTGTCAATGTCAGTTAACTGGCGAATTTTTCTTTCATTGAGTCTATTCGACAATTTACCAATATGTGGTCCCAATTGCAGCTTAGAATCCAACGTAATGCCTAAAAACTGGGTGTTATCTACAAGATCCAGCACATCATCTTTAACATTTACTGAGGTGTTCACTTGTTTGACGTTAGGTATCAAAAATCGAATACATTTAGTTTTAAGTCTATTTAGAAGCAGGTTGTAAACCTCAAACCAGCGCACTACCTTTGAGATAGCAATGTTTACATCGTCCATATTAATTTGTTGGCGTTTTAATTTAAATAAAAGTGAGGTATCATCAGCAAACAGTACTATCCCACGCTTGTCATTAACGAGGGGTAGTTAAGTCATTAATATACACTAAAAATAAAAAGGACCGAGGATTGAACCCTGTGGGACGCCCATTTTGACTACAGACCCATGTAAACGCGTCCCGTTGACATCAACTCTCTGAATCCTATTACTTAAATATGAAGTAAGAAGACGCAGACCAGAACTACTTAAACCATAGTGATGTAATTTCCTGATCAATGTATCATGTTCTACACAATCAAAGGCCTTGGACAAATCACAGAAGACACCGAAAGCATCGTTTGAATCCTCCTAGGCGTCAAAGATATATTTTACAAGCTCAACACCGGCATCGGTTGTGGAGCGCCCCTTTGTAAAAACAAATTGTTTAGATTGTAGAAGCTCGTTGTAATTAAAATAACTCTGCAGTTGGTCTAGAATCAATTTCTCGAAAATTTTGCTAAATATGGGCAGCACAGAAATTGGCCTATAGTTGGTAGGGTCTGATGTGCTACCTGCTTTGTGTAAAGGTATTACCTTGCTGTCTTTCATAAGATCAGGAAATACACCACAGTCAATACACTTATTAAATACTAGTCGACGATGGTCGATGATCTGAATGTCGGCAGCATTTCGCCACAAGAGAATACCGTATGACATTACAATATGAAAATAGCTATGATATACAAGCCTGGCTGTGTCAATGTCAGTTAACTGGCGAATTTTTCTTTCATTGAGTCTATTCGACAATTTACCAATATGTGGTCCCCACTGCAGCGTAGAATCCAACGTAATGCCTAAAAACTGGGTGTTATCCACAAGATCCATCACATCATCTTTAACCTTTACTGAGGTGTTCACTTGTTTGACGTTAGGCATCAAAAATCGAATACATTTAGGTTTTAGTCCTGTATCTGACAGTGCCAGCAGCTCTGATGAGCAGTTAGAGCCAGAGGACCTACTTGACTTACTGGAAAGCTAATTATGTTCCGTTTTCCCATTGCGGGAGTATTTGTTTCAGGATGGCCGACTGTAGCGGTCACCCGATTGCCACGCTATGCCATGCCGTGCCGTGTAGTCTTGGTTCAGCCAAAACCAAAGCCACAGCTTTAGCCACGGCCTCAGCCACAGCCTCAGCCACAGCCTCAGCCACAGCCTCAGCCACAGCCTCAGCCACAGCCTCAGCCTCAGCCACAGCCTCAGCCACAGCCACAGCCTCAGCCTCAGCCAAATCCATAGCCATGACAACCAAGTACGCCAGCTACAGCAAAGAGAAAGTCAATTTACTAGCACGTCACGTCCGCTTGTCAACCTAACGCGATGGGCGTTACCGAGCAGCGATTCCCTCCTCGATTTAGAGTGGGGGGAAAACTTATAAAAAGATCGCGCAGCGCATTTTGTGAGATACTTCTGATCTAACCTAACCTTGCCTAAGCCTAAACTTTGTTCGATTATAATTTATACAATAAATACCTACAATCGAGAAAATTGTTTTTCGCTATCACCTGTTTCATATGATAAAATCTTGAAAAAATAAGGCTTTGCAATTTCCAAGGGTATGGATTGCCGAGGTTTCGGTACCAATTTCATCGAAGTCATCGAAATAATTTCTTATTATTTGCATATTAACATGCAAATTGAATATATTTTTGGAATGAGTTGATTGTAAGAAAATTAAATCAACTGGAACATTAAGGTGGCTGGCGTCTACATTATTTATTAGCAATTAAATACTTTGTTATTGTTCTGGAGGTACTTAGATGAACTACATTCTTTGAATATTAGTTACATTTCGGTCGTTTATTAACCTTCAGGTACTGACGTGGTTTCCCCTCCGTGGGATCTCCACCTTGTCGTGGTGGGGGGGCTCAGTAACCGTGGCTTGGAACCCCGCGGTGAAGCTAAGAGGGATCCCTGGAGTGGACGCTCCACGTGGGCTTGGGTGAAGCCTGCGTAGGTTGCGTCCATAGGTGCAGGTGCGGGGGATAGTTCTGTCTGTCCCTCGCAGTCGGGTGCGGTCGCGGGAGGAGAGGCGTGGCGGTGTTGCGTTGCCGCGCGCCCTATCTCCCGCGACCAAATGGGGGCGCACCATCGTTGCGTCGCGGTGGGGTCGCAGAGGAAGAGGAGATGCGGTGTTGCGTTGCCGTCCTCCCTATCCTCTGCTGCCGCTGGCTGGGTGTTTTGGCGGCGGAGCCCAACACCTTCATCCGCCGCCAAGGAGTTTTGTTCGGGGCCCGCCTGACCATCTGGCGGGCCAATACCCGTCGGAGGGTAGCGACGAATGCTTCGGCGATACCCTTCCCTCCGACACACGAGTACATGAGAAAATCGAGGAGGTTTTTAGTGGTAACACCACATATTCCGGCTCTCTTTTCCCCAAGAGTTGGAGATCCGAAAGGATTTTCCACCTCGTAAAACAAAAAAAAGGTACTGACGTGGTTTAGTCATATCATAAATGGTGACATAACGTCTCACTGACGACTCAGTAAATAGTCGGCATAGAACATTTCTATTTACTGATTTGCACATTGTTTAATTGTTTTATGATTCGTTTATTATTGTTTTATGAAGTCAGAAAAAAACAACAATCTTTTCATAGGAGATCAGTATTTATTTGGTAGAAATGACATAACCAATGTTTAAAAAAAAACGATAAAAAGTTATTTAGAATTATTTTGGAAAATTTCTTACATTTTAAATATTAGTCTTAATTATAGTACTGCTTAGGCAGCGATTTCTTTGACTTTTGAGACATTTTACATTGCTTTTGGCCCACAACACTAATACTGACCTTACGTCTGAGAGACACTGCAGAGCTCTACAGCCGAATGTGTTATCGCACCGATAGTGAGCATTCGACTGATTGATGAACATGTTAGATCCCGAAGGTACAGGGAAGGGTGCGAGGGTAACTTAAAGGCCTTGAAATGAGACCCATATTTGTTAACTTTTCGTCTGTGAGACACCCACGTCAGTACTTAAAGGTTAATATAATTGTTTATAATTACTATTTTTATATCAAACGCCAGTTTCTTATAAGTCAAGCTATTGATAAGTCCAAGCAGCGCTAGCCTAATAGATAGACCGACGGACTGCTACGCAGAGGGTCTCAGGTTCGAATCCACGGCGCGCACCAATTACTTTTCATAGTTATGTGCGTATTAAATTGTTAATTACTGCTTGCTAAACGGTGAAGGAAATCATCGTGAGGAAACCTGTATGTCTGAGAGTTCTCCATAATGTTCTCGAAAGACCTGTGAATTGTGACAACCCGCACTTGGCCAGCATGGTGGACTATGGCCTCACCCTTCTCATTGTGAGAAGAGGTAGCACTGGGTCAGTTTATATACAGGGCCGATGATGATGATGATTGATATCATAAACATTCGTCGACCAAATTGGTAACGTTTTAAAAAACGGAAAGGTCCGAAGCATCCGGAACGGGCGAGCATGTATAAAAGAGTAATGAAAGTAGAGGAAGCGCGTGAGGTTTGTAGGGATAGAAGCAAGTGGCGTTGCATTTTCTCTGCCTACCCCCACGAGCAAACGGCTTGAGTATATCTATGATATCTTGAAACCTTATTTTTTGTCTGTTGATGGTGTCATTTGTTGTTATTAATTTATATATAGATACGAGGTGCAGCTTTGCAAATGTTCGTCATTTTTCTCTTCGTAAAATGACGAACATTTGCAAAACTGCACTGCACGCCATTGATCGTCGTCTTAATATATTGTAGACTCCTATCATTTTATGTTATTTGATGAATAAATTCTGCAACTGACGACTCGCATTAAAATAAGTATGTGTAAACTTACCACGTCAATTCACTAAATAGCTGTTAAATGTTCAAGCTATTTTGGTAGCCAGTGGAAATGTGAAGAAACAACAAACTCAAGCCAACACTAAGTCTAGAAACATTAGCTCAACAAATTAAGGATGAAGTCTTAACGTAAATTTTTGTACTAGGGGCGGTATGTATTGTCCCAAGCGCTTGAACACACACGAGTCAGCACTCTTAAAGCAGTGGAAAATCTGCTGCTCGATTCCACTCATTATTTAGGGGTGATATTATTAATATTAAATTGTGATTATTTTACCGAATAGTTATAAAAGGAAACTAATCGCGTGCCCGTCCAATTGGGCAGAACAATATAATTATTCTTTGTTGACAAAATATTATATAAAATCTATGGATCCTCAAGTGAATGGCACGTTAATTGTTTATTGGCTAAAACGACAGCAACGCTTGTTATTAAATTAATAAATATGGACGACTAATCAATCATGTTGACACAATTTTAAGAGGCGTTCAAAATGTTTTGTTATTTTTTATCACATTGTATCCCGGCCGATCGGACCAATCATGTATAGTAGCGATGAAAACGGGTTTTCAATCCGGAATAGATTGGATATATTGTTTTTATAAGCCTTTAAACCAGGTCATTGATTTTTAACACACCAGTGCAAATATTTTCTCACCGAGTGCAAAACGTTTTCTTTTTTTCAACTGGCACCGTTTTAGCCTTGATGACTCGATACCCATGCAAGCTAGAACTGTTGAGGCTGTTATGATCAGTATTACTAGTCTATACTTATACTATACTTACAATAATAAAGCTATAAAAATATGACAAAGCTGAAGAATTTGCTTGTACGCACTTAACTTAGTAACTATGAATCAGATTTGAAAAAATGATTTTGCTATTTACAACCCTGCTATTTTATTATAGAACTCTTTGGAGCTACTAACAACCAAACTCCTTTGAGGTAGAAGGATAAGAGGTATGTGACTCCATACCCTTATGCACCGAGTCTTGGTGGATAGAGACTCGGTGTGGCTACATACACAGTTATTATCCAATATTCTTTTTAATGGTTGCGTTATTTTAACATCAGCTGAGCTAAAGTATCAAATGCAGCAATTGCCCATCAAAATCGGATTACTCACATTTATTATTCACGGAGTGAGTATTGCTTTGTTTTCATCTATAAAAAATAAGGCATTAGAACATCTGCCAGGCGCACGCCGAGCCCACACTTAAGGAACGCATACGCCCAATGTCAGGTCAGTTTAAACCTGTTTATAATATTATACTCTTGAAAGAGTTAACCTATGTATATGAACACAATTTACAAGGTCAAAGAAAATACATTAAAAATTAAAACAAACTGAAATAAAACTCCTTGACATTTATTTAGCATTGTAACATATCCTCCACGAATTTAAAACAGCTGTTTTTATTTAAGGCATTTTTCATACTGCAGTGTGCTCATAAATCGTCATACCTATGTAAATAGGACCCAAAACAGGCCACAGGTGTTATAATAATACGCTTCTGACTGAACTAGCCTCCGAGGCGGACCTGGGAGTAATAAAGATCGTTTTACTAGGTACCTGAATGGATACGGCGTACACCGTTTGAGCAGGTTCACGTACTTCTCTTGTATTAATGAATATAACGAGACTTTTTGCTTACTTCTCTAAATTGTTGTATGCCATATCCATTATATTTTTGCCTAGTTTCATATTGCTTCATATAATCTAGTTACAACTACAACGAAAGGTCGTCATCTTTTTTCGTGAATAGAATACGAGTTAAAAAAACTAAAAATCGTGTCTCGGTGTGCTTTGTCCGTTGGTTGAATGTCTGTATAGTTTCTTCGTGATACAAGATTTATTATGTGTGCAGGAATTGTCTTTTGAATAAAGCAAAAAATGTTTGGGTTAATTAAATGCGCTACCACGGTCAATAAAAACCGATCAAAACATCAAGGAAAAAGAGAGACTTTTTGCCAAAATGTATCTAGGAAATCTACGGAATTCCGAAAATTCAATGTCATACACAATTAGCACTTTACATTTTAAAATCACGAACGTTAATTACTCCCAAGAAACCATTGCAAAAGACCTTATAACAGTTCCAACTACTGGATAACTTTAAACGTAAAACGCGAAGTTTTCAAGTTCCTAATAATATACTTTAACTTTAACATTGTTTTCAACAGTTTACGTCGTGATACTAGCAATCGAGGTAAAATACCTCGTTGGCTTATAATTAAAATTGGCATAAACTCGTGTCTGCATTAAATTGAAAAGCTCTATTAAAAGTTCGGCGAGCAATTTTCAGCGTATCCCTGACGAAATTAATATTATGCAGGTAAAACATAAAAATATTGTTAAAAGTTTAGGTATTCCCGTTCGCGTAAGAGAGTTCAGTTCTAGGTTTTCATTCAATCGAATTTTTCCTTTAGTGAAATAACAACGCGATATGCTACACGTGTAGAGTCACAACACGAATTTTAGCTATTTTTTTTTCAGACTCCCAAAACGCCATGACATAATTTGCTATGTGGATATTTTACATTGCCCACGAAACAGTCCTCTTTACACAACGATAGTTTTGAATTTTTCATCATAAGATTAAACAAATAAAATCTTAGCACCGTGTTTTTATAAATAAAAGTTTTATATCTACATATGTACCTACTATGATTTCTATTTATATCCTTCCTCAGGGCAAAAGTTTTCTCTGCACTAAATTTCATCATAATTGACGGATGAATTTAGACGTAATGATTTGAGACATGTCTTGTGACGAAAACCTACATAGTTTACAACCTTTAAAAAGTGTTACAGCTAAGAAACTTTAACTTGCGACACCCTTGATAAATTAATAAAGCTTTTGTTTATTACCTGACACTAGCATTCTGTTTTAATGGAAATGTATTTCCATGCTGTAATCTTACTTGGACGTTAAAAATATAAACGAACAAAAATATACTTTACATAACATGTCTGTCTCATTAAAAGATTATGGTATTACAATTACGAATATATGCTGTACTTTATACGGTTTATAATGAGCTTAATAACCATTTGCTGTAATTAACGTTTTAAAAAGGGACGCATATTTCCTGTAGTAATAATCGTTAAAATGACTAAGGAGTTGCTGCAGTAGGTTGCTACTTTGGTTGTAATAGCAACATATAATAATAATAACCCTAGCAACACGTAAACATGTCAACATATTTTTCCCTTGAATATTCATATTTGTAATTTATTTCATAAATTTGTGTTCATATACATATTCACAATCACAAGAAGGACTTATTAATTTGATAAATATATTATATATTAAAGAAACCATAAAAAACATTAAGAAAAGTATACTGAAAAAATTGTTCAAGATGACACCTAATGTCAAACGAAAAACATCAAAGAAAAGTAAACATAATATACGAATGCACAAGTAAAATCAACAAGGAAATATGTTGACGAGAGCTAAGGTAGCAGCTGCACGCCTGACACCCCCGGACTCGTCGCTCAGCTCCGCCTCGCAGCCGCCGCCGACACCTGCATCAGCGTTGTCGGCAATTGCAGAGGCGTCCAGCTCGTCGAGCGACGAGTACTTCTCGCCGCCGACGTCGCCACCACCTGTACGTCGGCGAGGGAGAGGCCGGCCACCGACAAGCTTGGGACCCCGAGACCCACCGGTCTCGAACAGGGCCCCCGCTACCGGTGGTGATGTGCACCGCATGAGATGGACGAGTTCAATGAATGAAAACGTCATGCGGGCATATTTTGTGGCCACAGAGGGAGGAACTAACCTCAGTGCATACTGTGATCGAATGCTGCCTTTGTTTCAGGTGCTTGAGCCAGCTGTCAACGTGTCAACACAACGGCTGTCGGATCAAGTGCGGGCCATCCAGCGGTGTCGCCTGTTGGATGATTCCGTGCTTGAGAGACTTCGCTCTGACGTGCACAGAAGTCTCCCCATCACTTTTTCAACGCAACCTGACACAGTGGTTGCCCAACAACAACTGCTAAATCCAGTTAACGAAGAGGTAGATGATGAGACTTCTCATGTAAGTACCCAGTGCAACGATCAGTTAAGGAGTGCTTTGGAATGTGCTATTGCGGAATACCGATCCATGGACCCAAATATTCGGCCTCGTTTGCCTCGTTTGCCCATGCATAAAAAAAACATAGCGCTGGTGAGTGCCCTAGACGCATTACTGTCAACTCAGTTTGATAATAGTGAAAATCTCAGCGATACACATTCAATCCTGTATTGTGCGGCGGTTGCGGCGTGTCGAGTAGCAGGAGTTAAATTGCCTGTAAATAATACCGCTACTCGACAGACCGCTGCTGTGCCAGCTTGGCAACGCAGGATTGAGTGTCGTATTGCTGAGACTAGGGCACTCATTGGCAAGCTCTCCTGTTTCAGGATGGGCAATACCCGACCAAGAGTGAGGCGCTTTGTAACTCGAGCTTTTGCGGGAACTGGTATCAGTTCCCAAGATTATTTATCTCGGGTTACAGAGCGCATCGACACCCTAAAACAAAAACTTTATGCATGGGCAAACCGCATTAGGCCATACAAAAAAAGAGTGGATCGGTATTGCCTGAATCGCACATTCCAGACAGACGAGAGGTGGGTGTACAGAAGATGGGAGCGACCTGAGTCCACGGCCGGTGACGTTGATGGGGGTCGACCGGATGATGATGCTACTAATACATTTTGGCGCAGCATCTGGTCGACACCTGTCAACCACACGGAGAGTGACTGGATTGAGACTGTTGAGCGAGTATGCGAACAAATACCAACAATGGAGCCAATATCAATAACAAAAGATGATATAGCCAGTGCAGTCCGTTCGTTACCAAACTGGAAATCAGCGGGACCGGACGGGCTGCACAATTTTTGGCTCAAATGGCTCCGTAGTTCGCATACTTGCTTAGCATCTCAATTCCAGGCGTCACTGGAATTGGGGTCGCTACCAGATTTTTTTACATCCGGCGTCACTCACCTACTCCATAAGTCTGGTAGTGCCACGGACCCCGAAAATTACAGGCCAATAACCTGTTTGCCAACAATATATAAACTCCTTACATCCATTTTGAGAACGAAATTAACAAAACATGTATTTGATAATTCTATTTTATCTGTTTCTCAAAATGGATGTAGGAGTGGGGACCGTGGCACTAAAGAACTCCTTCTGATAGACATGACCATTGGCCAACAGGTGCGCCGTAACCGAAAGAATCTATCGACATGCTGGATAGATTACAAGAAGGCTTACGACTCCGTGCCACATACATGGCTTTTGAGGGTGCTGGAGTTGTATAAAGTAGATGCAACTCTATGCACCTTTTTAAGGTCATGTATGGGGCAGTGGAGGACCGTATTGCGCTATCCAGGGTGTCGATCGAGTTTTGGTTGCGGTGCTTCAATAAGGATCGAGCGAGGTATATTCCAGGGCGATAGTCTGAGTCCTCTGTGGTTTTGTCTGGCCCTGAACCCCCTAAGTACCTTGTTAGAGGCTTCAGGGTTAGGATATCGGTTGAGGAGAGGAGGTCAAGTTATATCTCACCTCCTTTTCATGGATGATCTGAAATTATTTGCCCCCAACAAATTCCAACTGACTGCATTACTTAAGGTAACCGAAACCTTTAGTAATTCTATCAGGATGGAATTTGGTGTGGATAAATATGCGGTCATGCATGTGAAGAGAGGCAGGATTATGGAATCTGCAGGGATACAACTCTCAGATTCCATACAACTTAGATCCCTCTCCCCAACAGAGACCTACAAATACCTGGGTATGTCGCAGTCTTTGAATATTTCTGAGACTGACATGAAACAGACGTTGCAGGCTCGGTTCTTTGGCCGCCTGAGAAAAGTACTTAACAGTCTCTTATCAGGTGGCAACAAGGTGCGGGCCTGCAACGGATGGGCTTGCCAGTCCTAATGTATTCCTTCGGCATACTCAGGTGGACCCAGACTGAACTAGATGCCCTGGATAGAAAAGTCCGTTCAATGCTGACTGCATCTCGTATGCATCATCCACGCTCATCGGTAATGAGGCTGCACATCCCGCGGAAATGTGGGGGTCGAGGCTTTTTATGTGCTAAGACCCTCCACAACCGCGAGGTGTGCAACCTCAGAGATTATTTTCTGCAGATGAGTGTGGGTGTGCATCGCGATGTAGTCACAATTGATACCGGACTTACCCCGCTCGCTCTGGCTAAAGAGAACTGGCACAAACCTGCAGTACTTAGTACTGACGACCGAAGAGAAGTATGGAAGGGCAAGGAGCTGCATGGACGGTTCTATAGAGCTTTACATGACCCAGACGTCAATTTTAAAGCTTCTATAGCTTGGCTACGGTTCGGTGATCTCTTCGGAGAAACCGAAGGTTTTGTCTGTGCAATTATGGACGAAGTTGTCATGACAAACAACTACCGAAAGTATATACTGAGGGACGGTACGGTTGACATATGTCGGGCGTGTCACCGGCCCGGAGAATCTCTCAGGCATATAGTGTCCGGTTGTTCGAGTCTTGCCAATGGTCAGTATTTGCACAGACACAACCAAGTGGCCAAGATAATCCATCAGCAACTAGCCCTTAAATATGATCTCACTGGTTCTGAGGTACCGTACTACAGATATGTGCCCGACCCAGTTCTCGAAAATGGTCGTGCACTGTTGTACTGGGATCGGTCTATCATTACAGACAGGACTATTGTAGCCAATAAGCCTGATATTGTAGTGATAGACCGAGCAGAGCGACTCGCAATGATAGTCGATGTCACCATACCACATCAATCTCGTGAAAGCAGAAAAAGAGAAGGAAATTAAATATTTGGACCTAGCTCACGAGATTGTTGACATGTGGGATGTGGATTCAGCCATCATTGTGCCGATAGTCGTGTCGGTGAATGGATTAATCGCCAAGAGCCTCGACCAACACCTAAAGAGGCTCGCACTAGGCAGCTGGATCAAGTCTTTGATTCAGAAGGCGGTTCTTCTCGATACGGCGCGCATCGTGAGGAAGTTCCTGTCTCTGAGGCCCTAACCACCGGTGGCTTGGTCCCTGTACCCGACACCGGTGGGTTTCCGTGGTCCTATTTTATATAGTTAAATTTATTTTGATATATTAGGTTTAATTATGTAAAATGTGACTTTGTGAATAGTATTTAATAAAGAGAATAATAATAATAATAAATACTTATTTCAGAATACTTAGTTCCATATTACAATAAAATCCAAAGAAACTTATTTCTAACTTAAATACTAAGCATTATTACTTAAAGAATAAGTTACGCAGCTCTTTGTAACCATTTATTATACATGGAGCTGGTACACAGTCGGTCAGCCAGTTCCTTTACGATGCTATTGCTACACGTACCAACCCGCTTCATAAACATAGCGATTCGATTTCTTTGTATGGCATTAAACGTGTTCAGTCTTGCTTCGGCAAACATTCCGGAGGCGCTACAGTATGGAGCAAAACCCATTAGGTGCCTGTAGATGTTATTGTACTGAACACGAATGCCATCGAAAGATCTTCCCGTATACCTAGTCCAGAGTTGGCACGTGTAGAAATTTTGACAATATGTTGTAAATAAATGGTTTTTAGTCTGTACATCGGCCTTAAAAAATCGTCTCGCTAACATATTACCTACAACTGAGAGCGCCCTACGTTGTCGATCGATATCAGCATCATCTTTCATGTCCGATGTTAAGATGTGGCCAAGGTACTTGAACCTCCCAACCACCTTGACATTCTGTCCTCCTATCCACACCGGCGGGACGTTCTGAGGACCTCTACCCGATCTAAATATCATCATTTCAGTTTTATTTGCGTTATATAGTAAATCATGATTTTTAGCATATTGCTCACAGATCGCTAACAGTTTTCTTAGACCCTTGATCGAGGGGCTGAGGAGGACCATGTCATCAGCGTAACTCAGGTTATTGACATATCTGTCACCAAGCCTGAGCCCCACCGGCGTCCTGCTCAGCTCCCCGATCAAATCGTTTATATAAAGGTTGAATAGGTCAGGAGAGGTCAATCCACCCTGCCTAACTCCGCTTGATAGTTTATAACTGTCCGACATAGCAGACCCCCACCTGACATTGTTAGACTGATTAGTATACCAATACCTAATCAGACCAACAATGCCAGTCTGTACGTTACTGTTGTCTAGTTTCTCCCACAGCAAGTCGTGATTGATGGTATCGAAAGCGCGACTTAGATCCAGGAAACAGGCGTACACGCTTGTTTCCTGGCTTACATACTGCGACACGACTTGTTTCAGAGAGAAAATAGCCATATCAGTTGATACTTTAGGGTGAAACCCAAATTGCCCATCATTAATATTCAAGGATGGGCTCAACTTTATATGTATTAGACGTTCAAGTACCTTGGCCACAGTGGTTGCCAGAGAAATGGGCCTATAATTGGACATGCTCGATGTATTACCTGTCTTATTTTTTACTATAGGTACAACTAACGTACGAATCAGATCAGCCGGCAAGTACTGATGTCGCGAACAAATATTGAAAAGTTGAGCCAATACGTCAGAAATATGCTGTCCTGCATACAGCAAATGTTCTACGCTTAGTCCATCATGACCCGGGGACTTACCATGCCTCATTCCTCTAAGTACATTTATTACATCATCAGATGTGACATTAAATATCTCCTCAGACCTAGTCTTTCTTAATGAAACACCCATATGCGCCTGCATATTGCTAATCTGTGAGACATCAAAATGCGTTCGGAACTTATTAGCAATAGACTTTCCATCGGTCTCCCCTTCTACACTAACTGGTGAGCTACTCTTAGGGTTTAGCTTTTTAACTTCCTTTCAAAAGCCAGTGAAATTTTTTGACGATGCTTGAAGAGCCAAAATTTCCATCCTAATCTTCTCTTGATTATTATGTGTACATAATAACATACAATAAGTATGTATACTTCAGTGCAGATTTGAAGTCCTTTCGGGCAGCACGCATTTGCTCGTAGTAATATCCCGAGCAAGGCCTACCACACATGTTCCATTCTAAGAATGTTTGTCTAGCCAGGACGTGGTGATGTCTTACATGGTAGTTCCACCCTACAATATTACGTTTATGGGGATCTTTACAGGTATATGAGTGCTCAGCAGCTGTCTGCATTATCTTCACTATGAGTCCGAGTCACTGGCAAACATATATATATTGTTACGGACGGGGTAACGGGATTGGAAGGAAACACCGAGTAGCACTGATGACACTTTATTCGACTTGACACACGACACGCCGTTAAATTCCGACGCAGACAGCACCAACACTAGCGTCTTTTGCACTGCACTGCACTTTACTGCACTATACTTTCACTTCACTTTTTTACTACTTCTTCTTTCTTCTTTTACTTCTTCCTTTTCTTCTTCACTTTACCACTTTTCAACTTAAACTGGCGCTTAGCGCGTCTACACCGCCTTATATACCCCTAAGAATGTTCTAGATCTACTAATTTCGATTGTCTTTTCGTTATTCAATTGTTTTGCCATCTCCTGTCTCTTTTTAACCTTTCCATTCCTTCTTGAAGTTTCTAGAATTTTCTAATCTTTATTCGAAATATTTAATATTTAAATTTGTGTTTCCATCTCCTGTCTCTTTTTAACCTTTCCATTCCTTCCTGAAGTTTCTAGAATTTTCTAATTTTTACTCAAATATTTAAATATTCTTTTAAATATTTGCCAAATATTCATAAACATTTTCCAAATTTCATAAAAACCATAATCCACATAACAGTTATGACTGGGATTTGAACCCACGCCTTCAGAACGCGAACGGATTGTGTTATCCACACGGCCATCGCCTTGTTGTCAATGACTGGTGAATTTGGCGAACACTTGACAGAGTGTATACGTCATCAAACTAAAAACTCATTTCCAAATAATAAAGTAGTCTTCAAACCTCTTTGCTAATAAATTATTGTGTTTGATGACCGGATAGTTTGTCGTGTAGACGTCAGAAGACCTTGGCAACGGTAGTGATGACAGCTTGGCATGACACCGGCCGTCACACTACCCCCTCTCTAAGACATGCTCGTCCCGAGCATTGTTGGATCCATGATATACCGCTATCCTATCCACATGAACGATCTTCAGTGGACTTCTAGGTGTCTTTCGAATTCTGTAGGTTACATCGTTAATTTTCTTTATTACAGTATATGGTCCTTCCCAGCTTGGCTGTTATTTGGGAGATTTTCCCTTACATCGGACCGGATTATGAAGCCACACCAAAGTTCCCTCTTCGAATTCTCTTGCATTTGCGCGTCTGTCATATCGGGTCTTCATTCTTACTCCCGCTTGTAAATTCTCTTGTCTAACGTGTTCATGAATTTCTTCGAGCTTTCTTCCTAATTCACATGCATAATCGGTAACACAGCTAGGTGTCCCCGGTGGACATCCAGCAAGAAGGTCTACTGGAAGTCGTAGCTCCCTTCCTAAATTTGTTCGCGCCGGGGTTGTTGCCGTACTTTCATGTACTGCGGCTCTGTAAGCCAGAAGAAATAGTGGGATATATTCGTCCCAGTTTCTCTGATGGCTACTTTAGCAAGATGGCGCTCCAATGTCTGGTTAAATCTCTCCACCATTCCATCCGATTGAGGGTGATACGGAGTTGTTCTAGTTTTGTGGATCCCCATCATCTTGCAGATTTCTTGAAAGAGTTGAGATTCAAAGTTTCTCCCTTGGTCGCTGTGGATTTCTAACGGTAAACCATATCGACAAAATACTTCATTTACTAATTTTGTCGCAACTGTAATTGTTTCCTGATTGGGGACTGCAAAAGCTTCTGGCTATCTCGTGAAATAATCCATTACCACCAGAATGTAGCGATTACCACTTTCTGTCAAAGGAAATGGTCCAGCTATATCCACAGCAACACGTTCCCAAGGAGCTCCCACAGTGTACAGTTTTAGTGCTCCGCGGCTCCGAGCTTGCGGCCCTTTAACTGAAGAACATTTAACGCATTTCCTGCACCAGTCTTCAACGTCTTCCCTACAGTGCAGCCAATAAAAACGTTGACGAATCTTCAGTAAGGTTCTTCGCACTTCAAGATGTCCGCCAGATGGGCCGTCATGACAAACTTGCAAAACTTCAGGAATCATTGATTTTGGCACTATTGTTTGAAGATAACTGTCTCTTCCAGAAGCACTTTCCCATTTTCGACAAAGTAGTCCATCTTGTATTATTAGGCTGTTCCATTGCGCCCAATAGCTTTTCGTGACGGTACTAGTATCAGCTACCTCACTCCATTCTGGCCGAAGAGAGTTATTCGTTAGCCGCTCCAGTATCGGTTTCAAATCTTTATCTTCTTCCTGCGATTTAATAATGAACTCCTTGTTCCATCGCCTGTCGATAGTATCCGTTCTCATAACCTTGACGGCAGCTTCTTCTTTTCCTTCTTGTCGCACGCAATGCTTGCAATTCTTATCACAGGGACGTCTTGATAAGGCATCAGCATTACCGTGAGATTTTCCGCCACGATGCTCAACTTCGAAATCGTACTCTTGAAGTTGTTCTATCCATCGAGCTACCTGACCCTCACAATTTTTTAACTGTAAAAGCCATTTAAGCGCTGCGTGGTCCGTCCGGATCCGGAATTTTCTTCCGATCAAGTAGGAAGGAACGGAAGAAAATTCCGATCAAGTACTTTTTAAAATGCTGGAGAGTTTTTACTACTGCTAGAAGCTCTTTTCGTGTGGTACAGTAGTTCCTTTCAGGTTTAGACAACGATTTGCAAAAGTAGGCAATAACAGCCTCCTCCTGATCTCCTTGTCTCTGGGAAAGAGTTCCACCAATACCCACATTGCTTGCGTCTGTGTCAACAATGAATTCTCCATTGACGTCGGGATATGCAAGAATTGGCGCTTCACATAAACGCTTCTTCAACTCTTCGAAAGCAGTTTGACATTTTTCATCCCAATTAAATGGTCGTTTTGCTCCGTCAGCTCATGTAAGGGTTTTGCGATGCTCGAGAAATTCTTCACAAAACGTCTGTAATAAGAGCAAAGCCCCATAAATGAGCGCACCTGCTTCTTGTCCTTAGGCATGGGCCAATCTTTAACCGCCGAAATTTTGACAGGGTCCTTCTCGATGCCATTTTCAGAGACGACATGACCCAAGTAGTTAACTTGTCGCTTGAAAAATGAACATTTTTTAAGACTGAGTTTCAGATTTGCATTTTTCAATCTATTGAGTACACTTTCTAGCTTCGTGAGATGATCATCGAAGTCTCGGCCCATTACAATTATGTCATCGAGATACACCAGACAAGCTTCCCCTAAATGCCCGGCAAGGATGTGTTCCATTAACCTTTCGAAAGTAGCTGGTGCGTTGCACAATCCGAAAGGCATAACATTAAAATGCCAAAGCCCTCTGCCCATTGAAAAAGCTGTCCTCTCTTTGTCTTTTGGGTCCATTTCCACTTGCCAGTAACCACTTTTTAAGTCTATTGTTGTAAACCATTTGATTCCGCATAACGTCTCCAACGTGTCGTCTATTCTAGGCAAAGGATAACTGTCTTTCTTGGTTATATCATTCAATCTTCGGTAGTCAATGCAGTATCTAGTCGATCCATCCTTTTTCTTTACCAATACCACCGGCGAATACCACGGGCTAATTGATGGCTCGATAACCCCGTTTTTCCTCATATCTTCGATCATATCCTCTACCTCTTTCTCCCTGGCAAAAGGTACACGTCGTGGGCGTTGACGGATCGGTTGTTCATTCCCCGTATTGATAGTGTGTTTTACTACTCCTGTCTTTCCGATGTCACCGTCGTTCTTTGAGAAAATGTCGACGTACTGTGTCAGCAATTTCTTTGCTTTTTCTGTTTCGATTTCCATTAGATCGTCTTTGCAACCTTTTAATACACTATCCACGTTAATGTTAGTCTCAGCAAGACTCTTGGTTTTCTGGCAGTTTCGTAACCAAGCGACTTCCTCGGACTCTCCTATCTCAGAACCCTTTTTCAACACTTTTTCTTCATCACTTAAATTTAGGACAGGTATAACTGCCCTTTGTGAAGAAGCAACAACTACACACGCCGGCAACCATGGATCGTCATCTCTATTGTCTTCTATCATTATGCAACGTCGCTGAGTCAAAGTGGCAGGTAATGTGACAGGAACAAAGGTCTGTGACCTAGGTGCCAGCTTGCTCTCCTTGAGGCACAAAACCTTTCCCGTGCCTCCACCTTTCATTGGAATCTCCACGCCTCCACATTTTAGGATACCACACTTAATATCCAATCTACATTGGTGATCTCTGAAGAAGTCTAGCCCAACAATGCAGTCATCGACGATGTCTGCAATCAGTGCTTTTTGCCAATATAATTTGTCACCTACTTTGAAAGCCACTATTTGCTCTCCCCTGACTGGGATGTGCTGGCCGGTAGCCGTTGTCAGTCGAGGTCGAATTGACTGTTAAAGAATCTTCCCATTCTTCCTTATCAGATGAGTCCCTATAACAGTTCGTGACGCACCGGTGTGCAAGGTCAGCAAACAGGTAACGCCATTGGCCGTGCCATCAATGGTTAAGCTGTTCCCATCCGTGCTTTGTCGGATACAAATTTTAGGGGCTTTTCGTCTACCGGCCAGCGCTTGCCCCGCAGCCCTGGCTGGGATTAGTTTTCCTGGTCGTGTTCTGACGTTTGAACAATAGCGTCAGTCTTACGTTTACGTTTCGGACAGCTATTGCTTAAATGTCCTGGTTCCCTGCAGCTATAACATTTTGGAACAAATCTTCGGTCTGTTCGCTGCATTTCTGCGGCCACAACTCGGACTCGTCCACCCTTAATTTCTCGACGGACAGCCTCCACTTCTAGAGCATGCGCTAAAGCGTCCTTAACATTGTCGTGGTGCTTCAGACGAACGGCTGTCCTGACCTCATCGTCATAAATGCCATCAATGAACGCCTGGAGACGCATGCTTTGGACTTGTGCCGGGGGTGCAGACTGGTAAGATTTTCCTACCATCTTCTCTACTTCTATAGACCACTGCTGCAATGACTCGTTAGGGCGCTGACAGCGGTTACGCAACTGAGCACGGAATAAAAATTCCAAATGCGCCTCTCCATACCTGGACTCAAGAGCCTCGATGAGCTGTTCATATGTGGCGTCTTTCCCCACAGACTGTAGCACTGATAACGCACCATCGCGTAACGCCAGAGCGAGTGCATTCTTGGCCTGTTCTCTGTTCCAGCTAGTTACTAGAAGAAGCGGCTTCAAACTGCATCCTGTACGCCTCCCAAAATGAGGTACCGTCGAAGGAAGGTACTTTAAAATTACCAGCACCTGATGAGGCTACTGTAACCGAAGGGACGTTAGTCTTTATCCTCCTGAACTCCTCCTCTACAGTAGCTATGCGGGTGTGCATCTCTTCCGATACTGACGCCATGCGGGACTGCACCTCTTCCGATACGACTGACGCCATGCGGGTCTGCACCTCTTCCGATACTACTGACGCCATGCGCCTGCATCTCTTCCTCAATGGTAGTCACGCGAGATTGCACTTCACCGATACACATCTCTATCTCGGCAATCTTACGAGCGTTCTCATAACGGCGAATCTCGTCCTGGCTCCCCTTTATCTCGCTGAGTTGCTGCGAGTTTTGCGGCATTTCGGATTTGAGCTGCTGCGTGTTTTGCTGGAGTTCGGATTTGAGCTGCTGCGAGTTTTGCTCGAGTCGAGATTGTAGTTGCTGCGAGTTTTGCTGGAGTTCGGACTTGAGCTGCTGCGAGTTTTGCTCGAGTCGAGATTCGAGTCGCTGCGAGGTTTGCTGGAATATTGCCGCGAGGTCTGCGAGAGATAGCGGGTTAGCTGCGCATGCGGACGTAGATACCCCTCCTTCGGATCCGCCTCCTTGCGAAGGAGCTTCCCTGCCTACAACTTCCGGGTTAGAGTCACCTTGTTCTTGAGCGGCAGCCCTCGCTCGTGTCGTTGGCCCTTCCCTCGGCATGACTGGCATCTTTAGTCCTTCCAATCCCACTTCTGACACCAATTGTTACGGACGGGGTAACGGGATTGGAAGGAAACACCGAGTAGCACTGATGACACACGTCACGCCGTTTAATTCCGACGCAGACAGCACCAACACTAGCGTCTTTTGCACTGCACTTTTCACTGCACTTCACTGCACTTTACTGCACTATACTTTCACTTCACTTTTTTACTACTTCTTCTTTCTTCTTTTACTTCTTCCTTTTTTTCTTCACTTTTCAATTCAAACTGGCGCTTAGCGCGTCTACACCGCCTTATATACCCCTAACAATGTTCTAGATCTACTAATTTCGATTGTCTTTTCGTTATTCAATTGTTTTCCATCTCCTGTCTCTTTTTAACCTTCCCATTCCTTCTTGAAGTTTCTAGAATTTTCTAATTTTTACTCGAAATATTTAAATAATATTTTAAATATTTGCCAAATATTCATAAACATTTTCCAAATGTCATAAAAACCATAATCCACATAACAGTTATGACTGGGATTTGAACCCACGCGTTCAGAACGTGAACAGAATGTGTTATCCGCACGGCCATCGCCTTGTTGTCAATGACTGGTGAATTTGGCGAACACTTGACAGAACACGTCATCGAACTAAAAACTCATTTCCAAATAATAAAATAGTCTTCACACCTCTTTGCTAATAAATTATTGTGTTTGATGACCGGATAGTTTATCGTGTAGACGTCAGAAGACCTTGGCAACCAAATTGGCAACGGTAGTGATGACAGCTTGGCATGACACCGGCCGTCACAATATGTTTGCCAGTGACTCGGACTGCGAAATGGGTGTTTGAGTGATACCCATCCAGAACAAAATTATATCATAGTGTGACGAGCATAAAATAAATGTTCTGTGTCTGATTGAAATTTTTATTGATAAATTAGGGAGGTTCTCCAAAATATCATATTCATATAAGTATTTAGAAGTGTATGTGTAACTTTATCAGTAATTTAGTTACCGTAGCACAATCTCTACGTAATAAAGGCCAGATTATGAACATGTGTAAATTTTATGATCCTAGAAAATTATGTTTTTATATGTAACGCTTTGACGATTACAGATACCTATATTGTACTTGTTTAGTTCTGTAAATAGAAATTCCTTATGCCAGGCGCAAGATGCTGAAAGATCAATGTCCATTTTTGGCCCAGTTTGGAAATCATGAACAGCACAATACCGTTACAATTAGTTGTTGAATAATCCTTTTTATTTATAACTTAGTTTATAGGCGTTACTATAAGTGTGCCGAGAAACTTCAATAAATATGTTTAAAAAGATGTGTTGATGAATATCAAAAACGTAATAGATTAGAAGTTGCCAGTCAAGAAATCAATATATTAAATCGATTATCACTTCTTCTTAATCGATTTAACATTTTCTCTACTCAAAATGATTTTAGTGAATAGCAAATCTTTAATTGGTCCTTTGAAACATTTTTGATGTGTGTATTTTTAAGGTATATATGCGATTAACTGCAGATAAGTTCGATTTTGAACCAAGTATATAAATTGATAACCTATGTTGCAAAACTATATGGTTTAAAATCAATATAATTGAAAAACTACAAAATGGCAACACTTTTTTGACTCTTAGTAAATGTCAATAATGTCATATTCAATTTATGTGTTTGTTATGTGTTTGTTATTTTATTTGCTGGTGCGCATTTTTTTATGTTTTTGGATCTCTTTTACGTCTTTTGGCTTTTTCCTTGGTATTTCTACCCTTACCAAACGATTAACAACTCATTCCTTTCTACCAAATAAACAATTATAATTATCATTTTGATCAAAACAACGAAATTCTTTAACTATTCTAATAAAAGTAAGTACCTTAGACAAATGATTGGTATCGCTTCGAAGAGCGAGAGAGTATATGGTAAGTACATTCCTAACGTTTTATGAATATATAAAAGTACTTCTTGCAATAGAATTATGAATGTGGTGGACCTCTAATCAATCTCAAAATTCTAGTTTAACACTCTTTTATCTAATGCAATAACAACTACCACATTTGTGAAAAGAAAAAATGGGCATTGTTCTTTGGCATGTATGTTCCTTGGGTGCAATAAGAAAGTCCACTACATTGGGAACAAAGATATAAATTAAAAAGAAATGTGCTCTAGTAATAATATAATTTGTAATTAACTTATTATGAACTGTCAAGGTAGAAAACACAACGTAATCGTAAGGAAATATAATCAGAGTTTTAACCAGTAAGAACCTACGTCATCTTTCTTACTGCTGTGTTCAGAAGCTTATCACCAATTATTAGCTTCGGCTAAACAGAATCAGTTGCTAATTTGTTGGCCATTTGACAACTAGGAATATGCCAATAGCTAACAACATAATTGCAAGTTTAGAGAGACTCAACTTACTTGACCACGAAACTTAATCTAAAGTGTATACAAAACTTTAAATTTCTGTCTACAAAAATGTTGTTGTTTTCCATTTCAGATTGGTGTATTATAACATAAGAATAGCGTAAATTGGCGGTGGAACTAGAGATGTAATACAATGGAGGATAAATGAAAAATATTTTTGCTCGTATACACATATTGCCATGTTTGAAATCGAACTAAATAGTATTATGTCGTTAATCATTGCATGTTTATGAAAACAGATATTTTTACACGTCTAGTTTCGAGTGACGTAGGTCCACTTCCACCGAATTTGCTATCATTTATGTGTATTTGCTTTTTTATACATTTCCATATTATCATTTTCAGGTTTCACTGAAATATTATGCAATTTTAGGACTTGGGTTACAATATTTCGTGGCTTATTCAACTCATGTTGGGAATTTTACATTCTAAAAAAACAAGATTAAATCAATTTTAAACTTTCGCAATTTGTATATATTGGCGATACGCCAGGGTTATCATGTCCAGACTCCATTATAATAAAAACACTCACGTAATATTACTTGGTTTATTTTCAGACGATTTCTAGCACAGAATTGATTAAATTGTGAGCTACAGTCCTTTTTATAAACTAACCGTCATTACACTTAATGTTTAACAACTGCCACTTCCTTTTAAACATATAATTGAAATTACTGTACAATTAATTATTACTTATAAAATATAAATAAAAAATCAACATTAATAGGGGAGATGGGCCTCGTTAGCCTTGGTTGGCAACCTGTAAATAACTCTCAGAATCTGTCTGAAATAGATAACATAAAAATTGACGGCGTAACATATGACGACCCAAACATCATTTGCGATCTTTTTAACAAATACTACATATCCCTAACGAACCATAACACACATGATTATAATGGGCAACAATTGACAACCCATATTCCGAATAACTCTAAAAGTATATTTTTAACTCCAGTAGATAATTATGAGATATATAAAATAATCAATTGCTTAAAAGACACCAATTCTATGGGTTATGACGATCTTAATACTAGGATTATCAAACGATGTGCACAAGTATTAGTATACCCATTAACGTATATAATTAATTTATCAATGTCAGAAGGTTGCTTTCCAGCTCGTCTCAAGAAATCCATAGTAAAACCTCTCTTTAAAAAAGGTGATGCGGATAATATGAATAACTACAGACCAATAACCTTAATACCTATACTGGCAAAGATATTCGAAAAAGTGATGCACAGTAAAATAGAAAACTTTATTACATCCAGCAGTTCGGCTTCAGGAAAGAAAGTTCAACCTCTCTAGCATGTTTCTCATTAGTGAAACAGATTACCGAAACTCTCAATAATAAATTAAATATAGCCTGCATCTTCCTAGATATGACAAAAGCCTTCGATTTTGTCAGTCACAAAATACTGTTATCAAAGCTGAATTGCTACGGAATACGGGGGATGGCCAACAAATGGATAGAGAGCTACCTTGACGAAAGAATACAATGTGTCGAAATAACAAAAATCAGCCAACATCAACAAAACCGATATAGGTCGACATATCAACAAAACAACTACGGTGTTCCACAAGGTGGAATTTTAGCTCCTCTTCTCTTTTTACTATATATAAACGACCTGCCCGCTGTGATCAATAATGAATGTATCTTATTTGCCGATGATACAACGCTGATTGTCAAAAGCAAAGACTCAAATGATCTGGAAACTCAGATAAATATCGCAATTGACAAAGTCGCTAATTGGATGGAACGAAACAATCTTAGATAGAACATGACAAAAACCAACATCATACATTTTCAAACTTACAGAAGCAATACAACAAAGCTAGAAATAATCTATAAAACCAACCCACTAAATTTTGTAAACGATTGCGTATTCCTAGGTATCACTATAGATAAGCATTGCTCTTGGAAGCCTCATATCAACAAAATTGTAGGTAAAATAAATCGTTTCGTCTATGTTCTCTATAGGATTAAAAAAATTGTCAATATACAAACAACGATAAAGGCTTACCATGCATATGTGTCATCCGTACTACGTTATGGCATTATCATATGGGGCAACTCAGTAGAGGTAGACAGAGTATTTATGGCACAAAAAAAGTGTATTCGAGCCATGTTTGGATCTGATTACCTTGAAAACTGTAGACCTATCTTTAAACGACACAAAATACTGCCACTACCGTGCCTTTATATATTAGAAATCGCACTTTTCGTCAAAAAGCATCCAGAGTTATTTATTCGGCTCGGAGATGTAACAACAAGCCGGACTAGACATAAAGAAAAACTCCAGATTCCTAAAATTAATCTAGAATTATTTAGAAAGAACACCTACTACATGTCCATAACAATTTACAATCACTTACCGAAGAATTTAAAGAATTTGCCGCTTAATCTGTTTCGCCGCCAATTGTATAAAATGTTAGCTGAAAGGAACTATTATAGTGTCAAAGAGTTTCTTAATGATAAATTGTTGACTGTATGATATTGCCTTACTTAATAACATAACTTGCCACATTTTATATTAAACTATAATTATATTATTGTATACAATATGAAAGTGATAATTACAGGCACATCTTGACATACTTTATAAAATCTTAGCATGACATCAAATTAACATTCCATTTAATTACTGAATAAATATTGTGTGATATAATTGTTATTGTATTAGAATTGACATTTTTACTGTACTATTTAAATTTGTGTATAATCATTTTGTAATTAATTTATATTTTCGCACCATCAATGGTAGAACATGTGATCAAATGTATTTATTTAACATAAGACCTGTAATTTATAACCATGTTCTTGAGAATAAAGACTGATTCTGATTCTGATTCTGTCTAGGAGAAGGAAAACTCTGAATTTAAACCAACTTTCAGGGAGCATACCCGAAACAAAATCCCGAGCCGACCCGAACAGGTGTGAACCGACCCGTGCCGAGGGATTCGTGGCCAGAGGGCAAGCTGGTCGTAAACGGAGGGTGCCTGTGTTGGTGGTCACAGTTGGTGGTCACACACAGGTTGTCCTTTACCCCCGTAAAGGGCTCTGCGGGGATGGACCGTCTAGATCCCTAAATCTCGTGGGACAAACCGTCGAACAAAACCTTATTCTTCTCCATACGGCGGCGACGCGGTTTGCAACCCGTCACGTCTCGTTTCCCGCGAGGGCGAAAAGCGGCCTACGGAAAGCAGGTTTGCAACATTGAATGATGGTGGAGGAATGAACGGCAAATTGGATGAAGTATGTCAGATGATGGATGATAGAAAGATTGATGTTCTTTGTGTGAATGAAACAAAAAGAAAAGGGTGTGACACCACCAAGCATGGTGCATATACGGCGTATTGGTCTGGGGTAGATAGTACCACCAGAGCCTGTAAGGGAGTTGGTGTAGTACTGTCTGCGCGAATGAATGAGTGCGTAAAAGAGTTTGAATGTGTAAATGCTAGGCTACTGTGGATGAGAATGAAAGTAGGACTTACTCGTCTCTTTATTGTGGGGGTGTATGCCCCGGTCAATATAGTTACGGGTATGTCACAACATGAGCAAGACGAAAGGCAGGAGTTTTGGGAGAGTTTAAGAGAGATTTTGAGGAACTGCAAGGATAATGAAAGATTGATCTTGTTAGGGGATTTCAATGGATGGGTGGGAGTAAAGCGAGATGGATTTGAAAGGGTGTTAGGTGCATTTGGTGATGAGAGTGTGAACGAAAATGGAAAAGCACTGCTTGAGATTTGTTTGGAGTAGAGCCTTTGTGTGACAAACACCATGTTTGATCATGAAAGGATACATATGTATACGCGAGAGGCGAAAAATGTTAGAAGAAGTATGATTGATTTTGTGATAGTAGATGAACGATTGAGAAAGAATGTGTTGGATACAAGAGTATATCGAGGGATCGACATCCACACAGACCACTTCTTGGTGTTGAGCCGGATAAGTGGGCTCTTTAAAGGATGGCGACACCGAGAGCGTAATGAAAATAGGGTCTTGGAAAGAATAAAAGTAGAAAATCTACAAGAGAAAGATGTGAAAGATGAGTATAAACGAAGATTGATAGCAAGATTTGAGAGATTCGATGGCATAAATGATATGGAAGAATTATGGCAGGCCTTTAAAGAAGAGGAAGTATGTGTAGCGTCTGAAGTATGTGGTATGATCAAGAGAAGTTAAGAATACATGGTGGGACAAGGATGTACAATCAGCAGTGTCAGAGAAGAAGAAAGCTTGGTCTGATTGGTTGGCTGCCAGAGCAAATGAAAGAATGGGAAAAGAAACGAGTGTAGACATAGATGAAGCAAAAAAGGAGTTTGTTAGGTCAAAAAGAATAGTGAAAGAAATGGTTAAAAGGAAAAAAGAGGAAAAGAACGATGAGTTTGATAGCAGATTATCTGACGATTTCCCGAGGAACATAAAGTTTTTCTGGAAATCCGTTCGTGCAGTTCGAGGAAGAACTCAATCCTCAGAACACACATCCATCAGAGACGAGAATGGAAGTATAATAAATGGTGAATTGTGCGTGCTGAAGAGATGGAAAGAGTATTTTGAAAGTTTATTCGAAAGAACGGCGATAGAGACACCGATAGCTGAAGTGAATTGTAATGATAGCAATGATGAAAGCGTTATTGGCGTGGATGAGATCGTGAAGGCACTGGGAAGTATGAAAGTAGGTAAGGCTGCAGGATATGATAGGATTACAGTCGAAATGCTGAAGGCTGGACAGGGCATCATAGTTGGTCAGTTGCAGCGGTTATATAACTTGTGTTGGAACACCGGCCGAGTACCTAATGACTGGACCACAGCTGTAGTTGTGCCTCTTTATAAAGGAAAAGGCTCGCAACAAGACTGCAAAAACTATAGAGGCATTAGCCTTCTCAGCATTGTTGGCAAATTGTATGCAATGGTAATTATTGAAAGAGTTATGGAAGTAACCGACAAGAAAATATGGGATGTACAAGCGGGATTCCGAAAGGGTATGGGATGCACGGATCAGGTTTTTTCCTTGCGAAGCATAGCCGGAAAATTTTTGGCCAAAGGTCAAAAGGTCTATTGCGCATTCGTGGATTTGGAAAAGGCTTACGATAAAGTGGTGAGGAATGAAATGTGGTCGGTGCTGTCAATGAATGGGGTGGACAGCAGCCTCATTCGAGCTCTGAAATCTCTTTATGAGGATTCTAGAGCTTGTGTGAGGATAAACGGGGCATACACAAAAAAAGGTGGGGGTAGTTGAGATTACCGGTAACTTTTAAAATAGCTCTTCAAGTAAATTTAAATAAAACAATTAATTTTCACAATAAATATATTTTAATGCATAAAAGTTAAACATTATACTACTTACCTGCTGGTTAAGCGTTATCCTTCAAATCTAACAAGTTTTCACATAAACACACACAATGGATACATTCAATGCATCTAAAATCCTGGACATGCAAGCTTATTTTGAGGAGCGGATGGCAACTTTTGAAGCTGAGCTACAGAAGAAGTCGCCTCAAAGCACTCGGAGTCTGGCTGATGAATTTGCTGCGTTCAAGACCTTTATAATGAAGACCTTGAAATCCTTCTCACAGCAGCTTGACGTCGTCGGCCGAGAGATTGATAGGATGGAAATGCGCAGCCGCCGCAAGATGTTGCTGCTTCACGGAGTGGAGGAACGTCAGGACGAGGAGACATCACAGCAGGTCGCGAATATAGTCAAGCAGCGTCTCAAAATCGGTACTTTCGTGGTTGAGGACATCAAACGCTGCCACAGGATGGGACGCCGGACTACCAGCGACAAGGCGAGGCCTATTCTTGTGAAATTTGCTTCTGCAGCGGTGCGGGACAGCGTTTGGTTCGCAAAGACGAAGCTCAAGGATACGGGTATCACTCTGTCGGAGTTTCTCACACGTCCTCGTCACGAGGCTTTTATGGCTGCACGAGCAAAGTTTGGAGTCGCGAAGTGCTGGACGCGAGAGGGATACGTTCACATCTTGGGCCCTGATGGGAAACGCTATCGCATCACCTCCGTTAGTGACCTATGTAAGATCAAGCTCACAGATTCGGAGAAGCCCGTCGCGAAGCCAACAACAACAAAGGCCAAAAGAACTGCAGCATCGAAGAAGTAAGCTTGTTCCATTGTTACTGTATCGTATGTACTCAGTCTCATTTATACACCTTCACTTTCAAAACATTTACTTTTAACTTTATTTTAAATCATTTTCATGTAGGTACCGTGCAGATAAATATGTTATATTTGGCAACTTGTTACTTGACATAGTTGACATTCGCTAACCTGTCACTGTCACAATCACAATCTGTCACTTCTGTCAGTAAAGAGTAACGTTCCGTTACGCGCTACATGGATATGAACATGTGTATTTTAGACTTCAAAAGACTTTTTTTTATGGTTCTTTTTTGTTATCTTTATTAATGAATATTTTTTACTTTTTTGTTAGTTTTAATTTATATGCGATTATTCTTATATACAATCTTAGTACATGCGCAACCAGCGGGTGGACACAATGAGCGAAACTTGTCGCGATAATTAGAAATAGAATTATTGATTTATTTACTTTTATATCATATATTTATTTACATACTTATTTTATTTATTTTGTATATATTTATATTCAGATATTTATTAAATGTCAGATACGAACTCAAATAGCGATGATACCTTTCTTTCTGCTACAAGTCTAAATGATAGTTTTATAAGTGTCCCCTCTCTAGGAGACATCCTTCGGTCGCAGTTCTCAGACGTACCCAAGAACTTTAATGTAGTCCATATTAATGCGCAGAGTATTCCAGCTCATTTCCCAGATATGCTGGCTAATTTAGATTCACAACACATGCATGCCGTCCTTGTGTCGGAGTCATGGCTGAAACCATGTCTCCCTTCCACGTCTTATCCACTACCAGGTTTCCGGTTAATTAGGAATGACCGCGCAGTCGGCACTGGAGGCGGTGTTGCCATATATTTACGACATCATATTCCTTATAACATAGTCAGTATGTCTCCACAGCCACCACTGCCGAATGCTGGCGAGCATCTATTTTTAGAAGTAGAACTTCACCACATAAAAGTATTGTTAGGCGTATTCTACTCTCCTTCAAGTCACGTTAACTATTTTCCATCTTTTGAGCAAATCTTAGAAAATTTAACTCCTGCATATAGCCACACTATTATAATGGGTGACTTCAACACCTGTCTCCTCAAACAAGACTCCCGTGCATCTTTATTTCGGAATACTATAGAGTCTTGCAATTTGTCAATTCTTGACTTAAACGCAACTCATCACTTCCCCAATTGCACCCCTTCTCTTCTCGACCTTATTCTGGTATCTTCTTCCAATCTGGTTCATAAGCATGGTCAATGTACTGCGGATGGGTTCTCCTATCATGACCTTATCTTTGTCTCATATAAAATACGCACACCCAAAATGAAGCCCAAGATAGTCTTGCAGCGCAATTTTAGTGGCATGGATCTTGACAAACTGCGCATCGATGTCTCTAATATAGATTGGCTCCCTTTGTTTACCTCCGAGTGTATCGATAGCAAAGTTCAGGAACTCACGTCAAATCTTATCAAGTTGTATGATGTGCATGCGCCAATCCGTACTATTAAACTGAAGCACTTACCGGCACCGTGGTTAACAGATGATATTAGGAAAATCATGGCCAAAAAATCTGCTGCCAAGGCTAAACTGAAGTACAGACCTACTACCTTAAACCATGAGAAGTACATAGCAATCAGAAATCTCTGCAACAAGGTGTGTAGGAATGCCCAACGCCAATATATTCATAAATCCGTGGAAAACAGTGATCCAGCAAAAGTCTGGCAATTTCTTAAAAGTCTGGGAGTTGGTAAGACACGGCATCAATCGATTCCAAACAATGTTAACCTTGATTCTCTAAATTTACATTTCACTACTTCGTCCAAATTTGATGGAAATATGAAAAGTGCTACCTTACAACATCTTTCATCTTTACCAACTCCGCATTATTCTCCCTTTAATTTCTCGCAATTTACCGCATGTGATGTTAAGAAGAACGTTCTGGCTGTCACGTCTAACGCAGTCGGCAGTGATAGTATTAGCCGTAAAATGATCCTTCCCATCCACGATGAAATCCTTCCCGTCTTATGTCATATCTTTAACCATTCCATTAGCCGTGGTATCTTTCCATCCGATTGGAAAGATGCAACTATAATTCCTTTGCCCAAGAAACCCAAGCCCTGTTCCTTCTCAGATTATCGACCCATATCCTTACTTTCCTTCTTGTCGAAAGTCCTGGAACGCTTAGTTCACGCTTAACTCAGTTCCTTCCTACATGAAAATTCTCTCCTAAATACATATCAGTCCGGCTTCCGCCCTGGCCACAGTACTACCACTGCACTGGTTCATGTAACTGACGACATTAGGCTTGGCATGGACAGTGGAAATCTAACGGTGTTGTCGTTACTTGATTTTAGTAACGCTTTCAACACCGTAGATTTTCACATTATACTTGGCATTCTACGCTCTCTTAACGTATCTCCATCGGCAATTGACTGGTTTCATAGTTACCTGTTCGGTCGCCGGCAACGTACACGCATCGAAGACTCTTATTCCGCTTGGTCTAATACTAATGCCGGTGTGCCACAGGGTGGCGTGCTTTCTCCTCTACTCTTCGCAATATTTATAAATACCATCTCAAACCAATTACTTTCATCCTACCACCTTTACGCAGACGATTTGCAGATATATACGCAAGCTCCGTTGAATAAGCTGGCAGAAGCTTGTACTACTATTAACGCAGACCTGACCAGAATCTGCGAGTGGACCAAGAAATACGGGCTTATAATAAATGCCGCCAAAACTCAGTTAATACTTATAGGCAGCCCTAAACTGGTGTCTAAAATCAGTTGGTCCGATCTGCCACAAATCAGGTTTGATGGCCAATTTGTCCCTTTCAGTAAAACTGTGAAAAATCTAGGGATCACTATGGATGTAAACATGTCCTGGAAATCTCAAGTGCAAGAAACAAGTCGCAAGCTTTTTGCATCGGCAGATTCGTTGCGTAGGTTACGCAACTTCCTTCCAACTGCCACTAAAATTGCGCTCACTTAATCTTTGCTTCTCCCCATAATTGACTATGCTGATGTCAGCTATCTCGACCCCACAGAGGAGCAGCTGGATAAACTTGAGCGTCTCCAAAACTTTTGCATAAGATTTATATTTGGACTGCGCAAATATGATCACGTTTCAGATTTTCGCAACAAACTCAAGTGGCTCCCAATTCGTCTTCGCAGGAATACTCACATTCTCACATTATTATATAATGTTCTATTTAATCCTTGTACTCCCTCATATCTCAAAGAACGTTTCAAGTTCCTTCATGACACACATATAAGGTCCTTGAGGTCGTCTGAGGATCTGACACTGGAGATGCCAAAGCATTCCACAAATTATTTTAATAAATCCTTTACTGCTCAGGCAGTGCGTCTGTGGAATGCTTTGCCATTACAAATCCGAAGAGCAACATCATTGAATATTTTTAAAGATTCTCTAAAAAAACACTACTTAAATTCGTAATGTAATTAAATAGTTCCTTTTCTACGCGAGTTCTAGGTATTTCAATGTATCTATTCATGTTTTTTATACTTTTATGTATTCATATTGTACAACTGTATGTATGTATACCTATATCTATTCTATGTATGTGTAAGTATTTGTATGTATTATGTAAATGTATGTAGGTATGTATTTTATTTAAGTCTTTATTATTGCGTATCCATCCTAATAACACCACCATCGTCTCATAAAACTGCTAACATCATTCCTGTCCATCCAAAGGTTGCCTGGAAGAGATCGCACTTAGCGATAAGGCCGCCGATTGTACATTATACTCGTAGTTTTTAAGCCTAATGTAAACATTATTTTTGGTGTGCAATAAAGTATAATCTAATCTAATCTACACTGACTAGTTTACCATCGATAAAGGTGTTAGACAGGGATGTGTAGCGTCGCCGTGGCTGTTTAACCTCTTCATGGACAGTTGTTTGCAAGATTTAAAACATAGTGACTGCGGATTAAGGATGAATGGGTTACTCGTCAAATGCCTCCTTTATGCTGATGATCAGGTTATACTTGCATCTTCAACGGAGGAGTTGCAGGAGATGGTAACAATCATGCATCGTGCGTTAGAAAGGAAAGGAATGAAAGTGAATGTAAGTAAAACGAAAGTTATGGTTTTTGAAAAGGAGGAAAGCGTTACGGTTTGTAATGTTTTGATCGATGGACAGCGAGTGGAACAAGTGAAAGAGTTTGTTTACTTAGGTACGTTGTTTACAAGAGATGGTAAGAATGAAGCAGATATTGAAAGGAGAGTTAATGCAGGTAATTGTGTGAATGGAGCTCTGAAGGCGTTTATGAACAGTCAAAACGTGTCCAAAAAGGCACGTTTGGCTGTACATAGAGGTGTGTTAGTGCCTACCCTTATGTATGGTAGTGAAAGTTGGGTATGGCAGAAGAGATTTGAAAGTAGAATAAATGCTGTAGAAATGAGAGCACTGAGAAGTATGTGTGGTGTGTCTTTGACCGACAGAGTAAAGAATTGTGTGATACGAGAGTTGTGTGGGGTAAAAGAAGATGTAGTGAAAAGCATTGAGAAAGGCATGTTAAGATGGTTTGGGCACATGGAGAGGATGGATGACGATAGACTGACAAAGAAGATATATCAGGCTAGTGTGAATGGGACAGGACAAAGGGGAAGACCTAGGAGAACGTTCTCTGACCAGATTGGAGACATCCTGAAAAAAGGACAAGTCAGAAGTACCCTTAACAGAAGAGCATGCATGAGAAACTTGATGGGAGTGAGTGAAGCAAGTGAGGTATGTCAGAATCGTTGCAAATGGCGTTCCGTAGTCTCTGCCTACCCCTCCGGGAAACAGGCGTGAGTCTATGTATGTATGTATGTATGTATGTATATTGTAATGAATTTTGCACAACACCAAATGATTTATTTTACACGAATAACAAATGTATTTTAATAACCAAACGCTGCTTTACAACATTGACAACAGATGGCGCTATCAACAGGATGTAAATATAAGCGCATGTTATTTATTACCGTAAACATAAAAATAAGTGTCAGAATAATGTTATTTAATACTAATTGATTTTACTTTGAAAGTTTCTGGAGTTATCTTAATAATTAAGCGATAAATTATAAATACCCAATTTTTATAAAACAGTGAAGCAGTCGATACAGTGTCTAATATTCTAAAGTAGTGAAGTTCTCACTTCTTTGTTCAAAGTTATTTAAATATCAATCTTAAATATTTTAAACATTTTCGTAACAATATAATAATTATATATTAATTTGCGCCCATACGGCTATTCTGATCCAGCGCGCTCCTCGCGCTGATTATTTAACGGTTACAGAATAAACAGCATAACAAACAAAAATAATGAATATAAAAATTACATAAATAAGCGTTTATCATACAGAATGAACTAAAAGTTCTTTACAAGCTTCACCTAGTTATAGGATCTTAGCCTGTGGTATGCGTCACCCATCACGGGATCTAACAAACAATGCTTCACCCTTGGCTAAGCTAACTCGTGGCATCACCGATTACGGGATCTAGCGCACACAGGCATCACCCACATAGGGATCTAGCCCTCAAACGGCATCACCCACATAGGGTCGATCTAGCCCACGCGGCATCACCCATCACGGGATCTAGCCAACACACGGCATCACCCATCACGGGATCTAGCCAACACACGGCATCACCCATCACGGGATCTAGCCAACACACGGCATCACCCGTCACGGGATCTAGCCAACACACGGCATCGCCCATCACGGGATCTGGCCAACAAGACTAGGATCAAGGATACGCACGGTGGCCAGTCAGCGTTTTGGGAAGGATGTTGGATAGGAAAAATAAAATTTTACTCAAACACATAAATGCAAAATTTGCCTCATAAACACATCAATGCATATACATCAACATCTACGTTCGTCATGATTAGTTATATCAATATAATGCAATTACATAGGTCCAACAACGACAGTGGAGGAGGTAGAGGACCCCCCACGTAAATCGGTATCTGACGAATCCTCCGCCCATACGGTCAAGCTGCTCATACAGTTGTTGATGTTGATCAGCAACAAAGGTTAGCAAACAATGCTTGACTCCAGTTCAGTACAGCACTCATGCGGCATGTGTGCGCGTAGCCCACACACAAAACCACTGACGTCAAAAGGGTGGGCCACCGTCATCCATACATATTAATGAGTAAAGGACCGCTCGTCCATCCTCTCTTCACACTAAGTCCAGGTCATCTGCCAGGACGTCATCATCAACCTGCAACACTCAAAAGGCAGGTGGTGGGCAACATTTCCCACCCAAGTATTAGTTCCATGAACCTTCGTAACTGTAGATGTAATAAAATTCTACTCTTACAAAGTGGTGCGGTCTATTAAGCTATATCTATATATCAGGCATGTTCAACCTGTGCATTGTTCTATAGTTATCTTTGCTACAACAGTGTTGAAGCCCATATTTTACGCATAAGGTAAAATACAAAAGACACGTTTAAGATTTCGATCGACTTGAACTGTTCTGTTTGTTATATATCTAAAAGCAGCGATAAAGCTTAGATTTCACGTGATTGTCATTTTATCAGATGAGATGAATGCACGATGGCAAACCGTGAAGCGGTCTAAGCATGTACATAGAGCGCAAACTAAGAGAAATCAATCAAAATGACGAACCCATGGGCGATATAACAGTACGTATTCGTGGCGATTTTCGTTAGACTCTGTCTGTTATACCACCATACAATATGATACAGGAGCTGATGAAATTAGAGCATGTCTAAAGAGTCCTTAACTATGGGATTGTAATATTGCTATGCATTTGACATTAAATGTGCGAGCGCGATTAGGAGGCAACGAACATGCACAGGTATTCTCTCGCACGAACAAAAGAAAGTCATTCTATATAAAAACCTGTGTTGCAGATTTTTATCAATGCAAAATGTCATATCACCTGTGTAAGGCAACGCAACTCAAAAAGAAATTTACGATAATTCCTGGTTTTGCGAAAGAGCTATTTTTATACCGAGAAACGACCAAGCAGCAGCAATCAACGCTGAAATTTTAAGCTTCGTTGTCAGTGGAATTTTAGAATCTATCAGTGCTCCTGGATAGTCATCTCGAAGACAAATTTAAAAGACGGCGTACCTATTATAGTTCTTGGAAATTTAATCTCACCAAAGCTTTGTTTCGTGCGAGATTAAAAGTGACAAATTTACAACGAAACGTGATCGAAGCAGAGAATTTAATAGGGTGCGGAGCAAGTTATAGTGTTTATATACCCCATTTGATTCTTATAATTGCAAACAATTTTCCGTTTAGTTTCGAAGGAGTCCAGTTTCCAGTAAGCCTAAGGCCAAACGCTAAAAGTAGCGGGTGTGGATCTAAGTAATAGCTGTTTTGCGCACGGTCAGATTTATCTGGCTCTGCCACGTGTTAGCGATCCTAGGAACCTTTATGTTTTCATCCCTGAGAGCTATACTTCTAACATCGTGTACGAATGAACTTTTAAATTTTGCTATAGTAGATAACTCACAATGTGAAACAGTTGCAGCTCCTTAAAAAGATAACATGTAAAACCATTATACTGGCAGTTAAAAAGAGTGGCCACGAGTTTTATTGCCGGTTCTTTCTCGTGGTTCTACCTATTGCATTGCGAACGTGGCAGTAAATGTAAATGTAGAATCATCTAGTAATTAACTTTAATTTTTGACATTCATAAGCGTCACTTTGTGGCCTAAATGAATAAATGATTTTGACTTTGAAGAAGCTTTACTGTAGATTATTACTAGATAATAAATTGAATAGTAATTTATTTTCTCACCAATTACGTTACATTTAATATAACCTATTTATTCTGTTGACCTTGCTGATGACTTCGTCGTCTACATCAGTGTGGTGACGGATTAAGAATACGGAATGTCACCACCCCATATCATCCCATGGGTGTCGTAAGAGCCGACAGAGGGAGCATATTATGCAGAGAACAGCACTGTAAGAGAAGCAAAACTTGATACAAACCCTATACCAATCCGTTTGGCCAGCGTGGTATTGTAGGCCAATTCCTACTTTCAAAGGAGAGGCCTAGTCCAGCAGTGGACTGTTAAAGGCTGATGATGATAATTTTTCTTGTTAAGATGACATGAGAAGTTTTTGCTATAATGCTGTACACTTTTTATTTGTTTTTTGAGTCATTGTCAGGATATCTACATCTACACTATGCAGTATAGGTATTATATGCAACTTAAAATATTTTAGGTAACAATTGTGTAGCCTAATGAAAAGACAAATTCCGCGCGAACGAAGTCGCGGGCACAGCTAGTATGTAATAATAATACAAAAAACACATACTCAATACACTAAGGGTAGTATAGGATAGCCGAGTGGTGGTACTAACAGATTTCTAGGCAGAGGCTATCGGGTACAAACCCACGGCTGGCATGTCTGACTTTTCGAATTAAACCGCCAGGCATGTTCGATCACCTTGTGTGAGTTTTCTGTCTGTATCAACGACGTGCAGCAACCAATGACAATGGAACGGAAAGTTTTTGGTTGTAAAGCACGTTAAATATAATAATGTGCATTTAAATATACATTCAATAAAAGAAGATCATCATCATCATCCTCTTAGCGTTATCACAGTTTTAACCTGGGGTCCGCTTACTAGACTAACTGGATTTGGCTGAATATTAGCTTTTTCACAGAGCGACTGCCTGTCTGGCCAATAAAAGAAGATTATATTAATAATTACTATATAAATTTACAACAATTAAATTGTGGACTGACTAGCTACTAGCATGTAAACGTGTCTATGTAATCATATAAAATCTTATGTCCACCTTTATGATATTAGTTTGAACTCATTGAACACAAATTTGCCATTTATTAGAGTCCAACTGGGCTGCATGTGTAAAACTGATTTATTCAAAGGCAGCACGGGCAATTAGTGATAGGAAATGAACAGGTAATCCTGCAGGGTCATCGGGTATACTCAATTAATTTCGTGTCTGGAGAATGTGAGCCTAAATAGCCACTTAAAATTTCATCTCTCCATATACAAGTTTGTTTATTTAGTCGCACGTTACATACGCAGCTTTAGACATAAAGTGGTTTAGCAAATAACACTACAAATACGTTCAAATAGACAGAGAATAAGAAAACTCCGATTTTGTATTTATCATTTGGGAATTGAAATATCTCCTGCCAATGTTTACCTACAAGCGAAAAACAAATTGACTCGTTGAAAAATAAATTCAACAAAACTACATAGACCATAAATTGTCTGAGAAAACTTCGAAACTCTATTTTAATAACAAAGAAAAATAGAATCCTACAATTTGTGGTAACAAGATATCGGATAGTTCGAAAGACTTTCACTTGCCGCTGTGAATAAAACTGTCTCTTTGGGAGTGTTCCGGTACAAAGTAGAGACCTAGCATACGCCCCTGGGGGACGCCAACTGCGAGCTTTAAACTACCTTAGGCGCTGGATATATTTGGAGTATCGTAGATGTTGTACGGTTCGGCTCGATTATATTATATATCTGAACATTAATGAAACCATGGTGACACATATAAACATACCTTTTTAATTTATTATTGTGTGTATGTTATGTTTTAATTATTTTACATAATTACATGGCCCTTTGTGTAATATATCTGATTGTTATAAGTTACACACTGCTCGTTCTGCAGAATAATATAATTAAATCTATAGTCCATTAAATTTACGCTAGCTATATATATATTACGGATTATCATCCTTAGTTAACGCACCTTCTTGTCAAGTGACACAAACATAATTTGTTAACTTGCCGCACCAGTTGCTATTTCAATTGCATAACTGAGTCCCCGTTTAGGTTAGACATATAATTACAGTACATATTTCCAGTGCCAATAATAATATAGCCTATTTTAAATCTATGGGGAATATATCTGTAGTAATTATTAGCTTTTCATGTACCTAATGATATTAGAAGTAGTAAAAGGCTTTAAAAACGTAGTTACGGTTATGAGGACGTAAATATGCAGCTCACGATATACATCAACATTTTCACTACAATCACTATTTTTTTCTGTTAAATACAATTATTTAAATTTAACGCAATAACGCCAGCGACTGTTACCTTCAATAATAATTAATGACTCAATAATTAGTTGTGTCTGAAAACATTTCAGTGGATCGCAGAGTTAACTGAAAAGAGATATTACATGCAAATAAACGAAAAAATGCGATCAGAGTAGCATAAATTACATCAACAGCCACTACTAACGTTTTCTGATTATTTATAGCCTGCTCTACTGATTGATCTTAAAACCATTTTTATCACAAGACCTTCAATCGACGCGGTGTCCTTGACGAATACTTTACCACAACTCGTTAGGCTCAAACCTGCACCAAAATAAAGCAGAAACATGACTGACATCGTAAATAACGAGCACATCACATTCTTTAAATACTTTTGAAGTCGTGTTTATTACTTTACCCCCCCATTTCTGGGAGCACGGCAGTGCCCCCACTAAGTCGAGCAAAAAAGCGGCACAGCCGTACCATCCTTTTCTCGAAGCAATTCAGGCCATTTTCGACCCACTATAACTTAGTTGTGGATAAAACTAGAAGCCTGAGTTTTTAGTAACCTTTTTTAGGAAATTTGAAATACACCATGTTTATACAATGCCCTGCATGCATTGTATAAACATGGTGTATTTCAAATTTCATTTAATTTAAACGAGTAGTTTAAGAATTATAACAAGTCAAAATTCTTAATTTTGTCACTCACTGACCGATCATCAAAAGTCTAAGGCTCTTCTAGCAGACATAGGAGCTTCTTATTTAGAATAAAATTAGTGTTTAGTATATGAATTAAGGAAAAATTAAAATAATTTTCGATTTCTGTCCAGTTTTCGAGATACATCAACTACATAAATAACTTTGTTATCCCATATAAATATATAGGATTACAAAATTACGTTTGCAGTTAGAGCTTTAATTAAAAAAAATCGTTGATAGTGTTCAAGAAGTAGAAGGTACCGTAAAGGACAAAAGTAAGACTATCTACAAAAAGAAATGAGATTCCATAAAAACAATACTTGTCAAAAATACCAAGTCTCGCGACCGTAAAAAGTTGTAAGACGTGAAAAATATTTACAACGTGCTAAACTACAGCTTTCAAATATTAAAAAGCTGTATTTTGATGAAAGGTCGGATATTGAAAATTTTATATTTGTGAGAATAATAATCCCATAAAAACAATACTTGTCAAAAATACCAAGTCTCGCGACCGTAAAAAGTTGTAAGAACCATGTAATACCAAGTCGGTTAATTAAAAATCTTTAATGTTTTAAATAAATAGATTGACTCGGCCATCGCATGAAAACACAATATATCAAATAAGTGATACATATATAAATTAGATTGTTTAATGCGATTCCCGAGTCAATCTATTTATTTAAAACATTAAAGATTTTTAATATCCGACCTTTCATCAAAATACAGCTCTTTAATATTTGAAAGCTGTAGTTTAGCACGTTGTAAATACTTTTCACGTCTTGAAACATCAACCTGACTTGTAGTTCCTTTTACTAACTTATTCTGTACAGGCGTTCTTGGTAACTTGACCGTACTTGCAGTAGTTTATGATTATAGGAAACATTCTTTTTGGTAATATTTCATATTTATTGCATGTCGGGTCTGGCTTTAAAACAGTTGTGCTACCTTTACTTTTAATGTGCGCATTTGGAACAGGATATAAATCAAGACTAGATTTACTGAACTTGGAAATATATTAAATTTTTCCTTGTAACTTTTATTAGTAACTTTTACAATCCAGCAAACGGCGAAATATATGGGTAAGAGGGTGTTTAATATTTTTGTAGTACTTAGTCTTTATAATCATCATTGTCCTAGTATTATCCCAATGGCATCAACGACGACTCGGTTTCACCTTGGATCTTTCTTGCCCAACTAGATATGATAGAATTATCGTAGAAGTCTCTAAATAGGCTACTAAAATACATGTAAAATAGGATTTTGTTAAAATGAAACAAACAGCTCATATGTGTTGCTCTGTAAAATAGGTTTATTGTTTTAACAAAATAACAAATTATTCATACATAATAAACACAATATTAATTATGTACTAACCTGTAAAAAAGGAAACAACATTTAAAGCTATTTGCTTATAACGTTTTATGTACAACAAAGTTATTATAATAAAATATTTGTTTTAAAGATCCTCCAGTAATATAATCCAATAAATCCAGACTGCACAGCAATTATGTAGACCGACCATAATGAATAGCGCTGTCACTACAGCCAAAAAGGTTAGCGTTAGGGAATTATATTAAATAAATTGAATGAAGACTGAGCTTCATTTACATCTCCATCCCCCCTTCTTTTTAGAGAGTCAAATCAAAAGAGAATCAAAAATCTTCGGAGACTGGAATAAGCTTAGTAATGTGAAACAAGTTTGATTCAAGTTTTTTGTATCCTGTATTAATCCTATAAATCGAGTTAGATATTTTTTCTACGATTTTACTAGGACCAATTTTTAATTCATCAAGTTTTTTCCTATTTAGCTGATTCCCATTTTCCACATAAACTGAATCTCCTACTTTAAATTGAATAAATTTTCTGTTTTTGTCAAATTGTTTTTTATTATAATTGTGTGATTTTAAAGTTCGTTCCAAGGCTGTTCTCCTATCTTCTAATAAATCATTTTGTGTTAAATATTTTTTTAACACGTCAGGTATGATATTATTTATTTTTCCTTCCATTAAATAAGTAGGAGAAAATCCTGTGACTGAGTGTTCAGTTTCATTATATCTATTGGTACATTCATGAGCAATAGTTGTCCATGCTAGTTAATTATTATTTTCATTAATTTTACATCTTATTTTATTAACTAATGTCTGATTTAATCGTTCGTTTAAGCCATTTGAAAATGGTGCATTAACCGCGGTGAATATAATAGGTATGTTCTCTGTTTTTAAGAAACTTTTGAATTCCTTTGAATTTATGCCCGGGTACTGATCAGATAGAATCATTCCAATGTTATTTTCTGGAATAACTTTTTTTATAAGTTTTATGAAATCATTTGCATTTTGGGTTTTTGATGTTAAAATATAAGCATACCTGGTGAAATGGTCTACCAATAAATGCAGATATGTTTTTGTTGAACGAGAGCCACCAAATCCACCAATGGTGTCTATAGAGACTATGTCAAAAGGGTAAGTAGCCGGACCCAGATGAGACATCAAACCGTATTTCAATTTTGTTCTAGATTTATTTTTAATGCATATTTGACAAGTATCACAGATTCTTTTTACATTATGTAATAAATTGTTTGCTGTATAGAATGGTTTGATTTTATTTTCTGTTTGTTTTATTCCTATATGGCAATATTTATAGTGAATATTTTTTATTAATTCTATACTAAACTTCTCAGTAAGTACGATTTTTTTCTTTTTTCCTACTTTTTTGAAATAAATATTATCTTTAAGTAATAGTTTATTTTTATTCAGTTTTATGTCTTTATTTTTTTCTTGATCATTTACAATGTCTTCCAATTTAATAAAATTTACTATTTTTAATATTTCTTCCTGACCTACATGTGATTCTAATACCGGATTTCTACTTAAACTGTCTGCTTCTAAATTGTCTTTTCCTGGTGAATATATAACCTTAAAATTAAATTGTGATAAGTAATATGTGAGGTCACCTAGTTTCTCGTCTGTTCTTGCTTTAATATTTAGTTTTTCTTGTGGCTTATGATCTGAAAACACTTTAAATTCTTTTCCTATGAGCCAATGTTGCCAATATTTTACCGCCTCTTTTATTGCTAAACATTCCAAATAAATAGCCTTTTTTCGTTATTAACTCTCATTTAATTTTCTCAAAAAATATGCACTTGGCTTTTCTTCTCCATTTTCTTGTGGTTGTTTCAAAATGGCACCTATACCTTGTATACTCGCGTCTGCATAAATATGTATCGGTAGATCCGGATCAAACATTTCTAATATAGGTTGTGAACAAAGCATTTACTTGATTTTATCAAAAGATTCTTGACATTTTTCTGACCAATTAAATGTCTGATCTTTTCTTAACAAATTGTGTAAAGGATCTAATATGATTGACACATTTGGTATATATTTACCATAAAAATTAATTTTACCTAAAAACTGTCGAATGTTTTTTTTCGTTTTTGGGACAGGAAAATCTTTTATAGCAATTAAATTATCTTTTAGTGGAGTAACTGTATTATTTCTTATTATATGACCTAAATATTTTCGGAATCCTGTGCAAAATTACATTTAGAGAATTTTAATCTAAATACCTCCTTTGATATTGCTTCTAATGACAATGATTAATATGATTAATATGTTCAGTGAATGTCTGCGAAAATACTAAAATGTCATCAATGAAATTTACTGTGAATTTTGATAATTTGTGTTTCCTAATAATGCTTGATAATATTCTTTGGGAAAAATACTATTTGCAGATGCTCCGGGTGGAATGGGAAAACTTTTCCTACCAAGGTAATTTCGGCAAAGGAACGAAGCTAAAGTAAGATTCCGCTTGCTGTCGCTTCATCGGAAACTGGAGGATGACCGCTGCTATACCCGCACATTTTTATTAATTTCACAATTTCTTCCTGATTCCATGTTGAGAAATCCCTTTACAGTACAACCCACCGGTCCCCCAAGCAACATACATGCCAAATTTCATCGTCTTGCGACTAATAATGTTGGCTGTGCGTTGTCTGTCAGTCAATCAATAATAAAGGAAATAAAAACAACAAAGCTGGACGCATTTGCACATTTATATAGAGCTCCCATATTAGCGAGTAATATACTGCATGGGGATCAACACTGGGCTGACGGTTTGTCTGAAGCAAGTATAAGTGGAAGTCCTCATTGACTACGCCATGTATTTGCAGTCATGCTGAAGTTCTGCGCACTTTCAGATGCTGCATAGTTGTGGCATAAATATGAAGATAAATTAGCCGAGGACATTGTTAGGTTCCCACAACAAACTAATGAATCGTTGTTTGCTTACAATTCAAGACATAGTTATATATATCCTATTACTCAATATGGCCTGCCCGTACGTATGAATACAGATTACGCGGCTTAAATAAACTATTACTCATTAGAACTAGCCGTAAGCCTGCAAAATTATGTCTCGAGATTTACTGAAGAACAGCGTTTAATATAATAATGATCGTGTGTGTCGTAGCGTGGATAGTGCTTTGGGAAAAATACTATTTGCAGATGCTACGGGTGGAATGGGAAAACTTTTCCTACCTAGGTGATTTCGGCAAAGGAACGAAGCTAAAGTAAGATTCCGCTTGCTGTCGCTTCATCGGAAACTGGAGGATGACCGCTGCTATACCCGCACATTTTTATTAATTTCACAATTTCTTCCCGATTCCATGTTGAGAAATCCCTTTACAGTACATCCCACCGGTCCCCAAGCAACATACATGCCAAATTTCATCTTCTTGCGACTAATAATGTTGGTTGTGCGTAGTCTGTCAGTCAATCAATAATGAAATAATTTAATATAATATATACAGACAGGAAACAGCCACATTGTTGCCAGGATGAATAACTAAATCAAGAGCGAGCCGGACTCGCCCATGAAGGGTTCCGTGGTAGAGTTATATACTAAACATACCCACTATCTTCACCTAACCATATACTACTATCACTTTTTTACCAGTTCAAATAACTTTGTTTTTCATAGTGTTCACTATCTTCACCTAACCATATACCACTATCACTTTTTCACCAGTTCAAATAACTTTGTTTTTCATAGTGTTCAGACCAAGTTATATTAGCGTTTTTTTAATATGTGCTATATCTCAAAAACTGCTGACTACATATCGTTCAAACTTATTTTCTTTGGAAGTTTTTATTACGATCTACAGCATATATACACAGAATACATCTACCTAAAAATATTCAAATGTGTAGTCTTAATAGTTTCGGAATAAGATGGTTGTGACATACGGAAGGACAGACATGGCGAATCTATCAGGGTTCTGATTTTTGCCATTTTTTGATAAAGAATCCTAAAAAGTGCCTACAATGTTTAAGATTTCGATCGACTTGAACTGTTCTGTTTGTTATATATCTAAAAGCAGCGATAAAGCTTAGATTTCACGTGATTGTCATCTTATCAGATGAGATGAATGCACGATGGCAAACCGTGAAGCGGTCTAAGCATGTACATAGAGCGCAAACTAAGAGAAATCAACCAAAATGACGAACCCATGGGCGATATAACAGTACGTATTCGTGGCGATTTTCGTTAGACTCTGTCTGTTATACCACCATACAATATGATACAGGAGCTGATGAAATTAGAGCATGTCTAAAGAGTCCTTAACTATGGGATTGTAATATTGCTATGCATTTGACATTAAATGTGCGAGCGCGATTAGGAGGCAACGAACATGCACAGGTATTCTCTCGCACGAACAAAAGAAAGTCATTCTATATAAAAACCTGTGTTGCAGATTTTTATCAATGCAAAATGTCATATCACCTGTGTAAGGCAACGCAACTCAAAAAGAAACTTACGATAATTCCTGGTTTTGCGAAAGAGCTATTTTCATACCGAGAAACGACCAAGCAGCAGCAATCAACGCTGAAATTTTAAGCTTCGTTGTCAGTGGAATTTTAGAATCTATCAGTGCTCCTGGATAGTCATCTCGAAGACAAATTTAAAAGACGGCGTACCTATTATAGTTCTTGGAAATTTAATCTCACCAAAGCTTTGTTTCGTGCCAGATTAAAAGTGACCAATTTACAACGAAACGTGATCGAAGCAGAGAATTTAATAGGGTGCGGAGCAAGTTATAGTGTTTATATACCCCATTTGATTCTTATAATTGCAAACAATTTTCCGTTTAGTTTCGAAGGAGTCCAGTTTCCAGTAAGCCTAAGGCCAAACGCTAAAAGTAGCGGGTGTGGATCTAAGTAATAGCTGTTTTGCGCACGGTCAGATTTATCTGGCTCTGCCACGTGTTAGCGATCCTAGGAACCTTTATGTTTTCATCCCTGAGGGCTATACTTCTAACATCGTGTACGAATGAACTTTTAAATTTTGCTATAGTAGATAACTCACAATGTGAAACAGTTGCAGCTCCTTAAAAAGATAACATGTAAAACCATTATACTGGCAGTTAAAAAGAGTGGCCACGAGTTTTATTGCCGGTTCTTTCTCGTGGTTCTACCTATTGCATTGCGAACGTGGCAGTAAATGTAAATGTAGAATCATCTAGTAATTAACTTTAATTTTTGACATTCATAAGCGTCACTTTGTGGCCTAAATGAATAAATGATTTTGACTTTGAAGAAGCTTTACTGTAGATTATTACTAGATAATAAATTGAATAGTAATTTATTTTCTCACCAATTACGTTACACTTAATATAACCTATTTATTCTGTTGACCTTGCTGATGACTTCGTCGTCTACATCAGTGTGGTGACGGATTAAGAATACGGAATGTCACCACCCCATATCATCCCATGGGTGTCGTAAGAGCCGACAGAGGGAGCATATTATGCAGAGAACAGCACTGTAAGAGAAGCAAAACTTGATACAAACCCTATACCAATCCGTTTGGCCAGCGTGGTATTGTAGGCCAATTCCTACTTTCAAAGGAGAGGCCTAGTCCAGCAGTGGACTGTTAAAGGCTGATGATGATAATTTTTCTTGTTAAGATGACATGAGAAGTTTTTGCTATAATGCTGTACACTTTTTATTTGTTTTTTGAGTCATTGTCAGGATATCTACATCTACACTATGCAGTATAGGTATTATATGCAACTTAAAATATTTTAGGTAACAATTGTGTAGCCTAATGAAAAGACAAATTCCGCGCGAACGAAGTCGCGGGCACAGCTAGTATGTAATAATAATACAAAAAACACATACTCAATACACTAAGGGTAGTATAGGATAGCCGAGTGGTGGTACTAACAGATTTCTAGGCAGAGGCTATCGGGTACAAACCCACGGCTGGCATGTCTGACTTTTCGAATTAAACCGCCAGGCATGTTCGATCACCTTGTGTGAGTTTTCTGTCTGTATCAACGACGTGCAGCAACCAATGACAATGGAACGGAAAGTTTTTGGTTGTAAAGCACGTTAAATATAATAATGTGCATTTAAATATACATTCAATAAAAGAAGATCATCATCATCATCCTCTTAGCGTTATCACAGTTTTAACCTGGGGTCCGCTTACTAGACTAACTGGATTTGGCTGAATATTAGCTTTTTCACAGAGCGACTGCCTGTCTGGCCAATAAAAGAAGATTATATTAATAATTACTATATAAATTTACAACAATTAAACTGTGGACTGACTAGCTACTAGCATGTAAACGTGTCTATGTAATCATATAAAATCTTATGTCCACCTTTATGATATTAGTTTGAACTCATTGAACACAAATTTGCCATTTATTAGAGTCCAACTGGGCTGCATGTGTAAAACTGATTTATTCAAAGGCAGCACGGGCAATTAGTGATAGGAAATGAACAGGTAATCCTGCAGGGTCATCGGGTATACTCAATTAATTTCGTGTCTGGAGAATGTGAGCCTAAATAGCCACTTAAAATTTCATCTCTCCATATACAAGTTTGTTTATTTAGTCGCACGTTACATACGCAGCTTTAGACATAAAGTGGTTTAGCAAATAACACTACAAATACGTTCAAATAGACAGAGAATAAGAAAACTCCGATTTTGTATTTATCATTTGGGAATTGAAATATCTCCTGCCAATGTTTACCTACAAGCGAAAAACAAATTGACTCGTTGAAAAATAAATTCAACAAAACTACATAGACCATAAATTGTCTGAGAAAACTTCGAAACTCTATTTTAATAACAAAGAAAAATAGAATTCTACAATTTGTGGTAACAAGATATCGGATAGTTCGAAAGACTTTCACTTGCCGCTGTGAATAAAACTGTCTCTTTGGGAGTGTTCCGGTACAAAGTAGAGACCTAGCATACGCCCCTGGGGGACGCCAACTGCGAGCTTTAAACTACCTTAGGCGCTGGATATATTTGGAGTATCGTAGATGTTGTACGGTTCGGCTCGATTATATTATATATCTGAACATTAATGAAACCATGGTGACACATATAAACATACCTTTTTAATTTATTATTGTGTGTATGTTATGTTTTAATTATTTTACATAATTACATGGCCCTTTGTGTAATATATCTGATTGTTATAAGTTACACACTGCTCGTTCTGCAGAATAATATAATTAAATCTATAGTCCATTAAATTTACGCTAGCTATATATATATTACGGATTATCATCCTTAGTTAACGCACCTTCTTGTCAAGTGACACAAACATAATTTGTTAACTTGCCGCACCAGTTGCTATTTCAATTGCATAACTGAGTCCCCGTTTAGGTTAGACATATAATTACAGTACATATTTCCAGTGCCAATAATAATATAGCCTATTTTAAATCTATGGGGAATATATCTGTAGTAATTATTAGCTTTTCATGTACCTAATGATATTAGAAGTAGTAAAAGGCTTTAAAAACGTAGTTACGGTTATGAGGACGTAAATATGCAGCTCACGATATACATCAACATTTTCACTACAATCACTATTTTTTTCTGTTAAATACAATTATTTAAATTTAACGCAATAACGCCAGCGACTGTTAAAAGCCTTCAATAATAATTAATGACTCAATAATTAGTTGTGTCTGAAAACATTTCAGTGGATCGCAGAGTTAACTGAAAAGAGATATTACATGCAAATAAACGAAAAAATGCGATCAGAGTAGCATAAATTACATCAACAGCCACTACTAACGTTTTCTGATTATTTATAGCCTGCTCTACTGATTGATCTTAAACCATTTTTATCACAAGACCTTCAATCGACGCGGTGTCCTTGACGAATACTTTACCACAACTCGTTAGGCTCAAACCTGCACCAAAATAAAGCAGAAACATGACTGACATCGTAAATAACGAGCACATCACATTCTTTAAATACTTTTGAAGTCGTGTTTATTACTTTACCCCCATTTCTGGGAGCACGGCAGTGCCCCCACTAAGTCGAGCAAAAAAGCGGCACAGCCGTACCATCCTTTTCTCGAAGCAATTCAGGCCATTTTCGACCCACTATAACTTAGTTGTGGATAAAACTAGAAGCCTGAGTTTTTAGTAACCTTTTTTAGGAAATTTGAAATACACCATGTTTATACAATGCCTGCATGCATTGTATAAACATGGTGTATTTCAAATTTCATTTAATTTAAACGAGTAGTTTAAGAATTATAACAAGTCAAAATTCTTAATTTTGTCACTCACTGACCGATCATCAAAAGTCTAAGGCTCTTCTAGCAGACATAGGAGCTTCTTATTTAGAATAAAATTAGTGTTTAGTATATGAATTAAGGAAAAATTAAAATAATTTTCTATTTCTGTCCAGTTTTCGAGATACATCAACTACATAAATAACTTTGTTATCCCATATAAATATATAGGATTACAAAATTACGTTTGCAGTTAGAGCTTTAATTAAAAAAAATCGTTGATAGTGTTCAAGAAGTAGAAGGTACCGTAAAGGACAAAAGTAAGACTATCTACAAAAAGAAATGAGATTCCATAAAAACAATACTTGTCAAAAATACCAAGTCTCGCGACCGTAAAAAGTTGTAAGACGTGAAAAATATTTACAACGTGCTAAACTACAGCTTTCAAATATTAAAAAGCTGTATTTTGATGAAAGGTCGGATATTGAAAATTTTATATTTGTGAGAATAATAATCCCATAAAAACAATACTTGTCAAAAATACCAAGTCTCGCGACCGTAAAAAGTTGTAAGAACCATGTAATACCAAGTCGGTTAATTAAAAATCTTTAATGTTTTAAATAAATAGATTGACTCGGCCATCGCATGAAAACACAATATATCAAATAAGTGATACATATATAAATTAGATTGTTTAATGCGATTCCCGAGTCAATCTATTTATTTAAAACATTAAAGATTTTTAATATCCGACCTTTCATCAAAATACAGCTCTTTAATATTTGAAAGCTGTAGTTTAGCACGTTGTAAATACTTTTCACGTCTTGAAACATCGACCTGACTTGTAGTTCCTTTTACTAACTTATTCTGTACAGGCGTTCTTGGTAACTTGACCGTACTTGCAGTAGTTTATGATTATAGGAAACATTCTTTTTGGTAATATTTCATATTTATTGCATGTCGGGTCTGGCTTTAAAACAGTTGTGCTACCTTTACTTTTAATGTGCGCATTTGGAACAGGATATAAATCAAGACTAGATTTACTGAACTTGGAAATATATTAAATTTTTCCTTGTAACTTTTATTAGTAACTTTTACAATCCAGCAAACGGCGAAATATATGGGTAAGAGGGTGTTTAATATTTTTGTAGTATTTAGTCTTTATAATCATCATTGTCCTAGTATTATCCCAATGGCATCAACGACGACTCGGTTTCACCTTGGATCTTTCTTGCCCAACTAGATATGATAGAATTATCGTAGAAGTCTCTAAATAGGCTACTAAAATACATGTAAAATAGGATTTTGTTAAAATGAAACAAACAGCTCATATGTGTTGCTCTGTAAAATAGGTTTATTGTTTTAACAAAATAACAAATTATTCATACATGATAAACACAATATTAATTATGTACTAACCTGTAAAAAAGGAAACAACATTTAAAGCTATTTGCTTATAACGTTTTATGTACAACAAAGTTATTATAATAAAATATTTGTTTTAAAGATCCTCCAGTAATATAATCCAATAAATCCAGACTGCACAGCAATTATGTAGACCGACCATAATGAATAGCGCTGTCACTACAGCCAAAAAGGTTAGCGTTAGGGAATTATACTAAATAAATTGAATGAAGACTGAGCTTCATTTACATCTCCATCCCCCCTTCTTTTTAGAGAGTCAAATCAAAAGAGAATCAAAAATCTTCGGAGACTGGAATAAGCTTAGTAATGTGAAACAAGTTTGATTCAAGTTTTTTGTATCCTGTATTAATCCTATAAATCGAGTTAGATATTTTTTCTACGATTTTACTAGGACCAATTTTTAATTCATCAAGTTTTTTCCTATTTAGCTGATTCCCATTTTCCACATAAACTGAATCTCCTACTTTAAATTGAATAAATTTTCTGTTTTTGTCAAATTGTTTTTTATTATAATTGTGTGATTTTAAAGTTCGTTCCAAGGCTATTCTCCTATCTTCTAATAAATCATTTTGTGTTAAATATTTTTTTAACACGTCAGGTATGATATTATTTATTTTTCCTTCCATTAAATAAGTAGGAGAAAATCCTGTGACTGAGTGTTCAGTTTCATTATATCTATTGGTACATTCATGAGCAATAGTTGTCCATGCTAGTTAATTATTATTTTCATTAATTTTACATCTTATTTTATTAACTAATGTCTGATTTAATCGTTCGTTTAAGCCATTTGAAAATGGTGCATTAACCGCGGTGAATATAATAGGTATGTTCTCTGTTTTTAAGAAACTTTTGAATTCCTTTGAATTTATGCCCGGGTACTGATCAGATAGAATCATTCCAATGTTATTTTCTGGAATAACTTTTTTTATAAGTTTTATGAAATCATTTGCATTTTGGGTTTTTGATGTTAAAATATAAGCATACCTGGTGAAATGGTCTACCAATAAATGCAGATATGTTTTTGTTGAACGAGAGCCACCAAATCCACCAATGGTGTCTATAGAGACTATGTCAAAAGGGTAAGTAGCCGGACCCAGATGAGACATCAAACCGTATTTCAATTTTGTTCTAGATTTATTTTTAATGCATATTTGACAAGTATCACAGATTCTTTTTACATTATGTAATAAATTGTTTGCTGTATAGAATGGTTTGATTTTATTTTCTGTTTGTTTTATTCCTATATGGCAATATTTATAGTGAATATTTTTTATTAATTCTATACTAAACTTCTCAGTAAGTACGATTTTTTTCTTTTTTCCTACTTTTTTGAAATAAATATTATCTTTAAGTAATAGTTTATTTTTATTCAGTTTTATGTCTTTATTTTTTTCTTGATCATTTACAATGTCTTCCAATTTAATAAAATTTACTATTTTTAATATTTCTTCCTGACCTACATGTGATTCTAATACCGGATTTCTACTTAAACTGTCTGCTTCTAAATTGTCTTTTCCTGGTGAATATATAACCTTAAAATTAAATTGTGATAAGTAATATGTGAGGTCACCTAGTTTCTCGTCTGTTCTTGCTTTAATATTTAGTTTTTCTTGTGGCTTATGATCTGAAAACACTTTAAATTCTTTTCCTATGAGCCAATGTTGCCAATATTTTACCGCCTCTTTTATTGCTAAACATTCCAAATAAATAGCCTTTTTTCGTTATTAACTCTCATTTAATTTTCTCAAAAAATATGCACTTGGCTTTTCTTCTCCATTTTCTTGTGGTTGTTTCAAAATGGCACCTATACCTTGTATACTCGCGTCTGCATAAATATGTATCGGTAGATCCGGATCAAACATTTCTAATATAGGTTGTGAACAAAGCATTTACTTGATTTTATCAAAAGATTCTTGACATTTTTCTGACCAATTAAATGTCTGATCTTTTCTTAACAAATTGTGTAAAGGATCTAATATGATTGACACATTTGGTATATATTTACCATAAAAATTAATTTTACCTAAAAACTGTCGAATGTTTTTTTTCGTTTTTGGGACAGGAAAATCTTTTATAGCAATTAAATTATCTTTTAGTGGAGTAACTGTATTATTTCTTATTATATGACCTAAATATTTTCGGAATCCTGTGCAAAATTACATTTAGAGAATTTTAATCTAAATACCTCCTTTGATATTGCTTCTAATGACAATGATTAATATGATTAATATGTTCAGTGAATGTCTGCGAAAATACTAAAATGTCATCAATGAAATTTACTGTGAATTTTGATAATTTGTGTTTCCTAATAATGCTTGATAATATTCTTTGGGAAAAATACTATTTGCAGATGCTCCGGGTGGAATGGGAAAACTTTTCCTACCAAGGTAATTTCGGCAAAGGAACGAAGCTAAAGTAAGATTCCGCTTGCTGTCGCTTCATCGGAAACTGGAGGATGACCGCTGCTATACCCGCACATTTTTATTAATTTCACAATTTCTTCCTGATTCCATGTTGAGAAATCCCTTTACAGTACAACCCACCGGTCCCCAAGCAACATACATGCCAAATTTCATCGTCTTGCGACTAATAATGTTGGCTGTGCGTTGTCTGTCAGTCAATCAATAATAAAGGAAATAAAAACAACAAAGCTGGACGCATTTGCACATTTATATAGAGCTCCCATATTAGCGAGTAATATACTGCATGGGGATCAACACTGGGCTGACGGTTTGTCTGAAGCAAGTATAAGTGGAAGTCCTCATTGACTACGCCATGTATTTGCAGTCATGCTGAAGTTCTGCGCACTTTCAGATGCTGCATAGTTGTGGCATAAATATGAAGATAAATTAGCCGAGGACATTGTTAGGTTCCCACAACAAACTAATGAATCGTTGTTTGCTTACAATTCAAGACATAGTTATATATATCCTATTACTCAATATGGCCTGCCCGTACGTATGAATACAGATTACGCGGCTTAAATAAACTATTACTCATTAGAACTAGCCGTAAGCCTGCAAAATTATGTCTCGAGATTTACTGAAGAACAGCGTTTAATATAATAATGATCGTGTGTGTCGTAGCGTGGATAGTGCTTTGGGAAAAATACTATTTGCAGATGCTACGGGTGGAATGGGAAAACTTTTCCTACCTAGGTGATTTCGGCAAAGGAACGAAGCTAAAGTAAGATTCCGCTTGCTGTCGCTTCATCGGAAACTGGAGGATGACCGCTGCTATACCCGCACATTTTTATTAATTTCACAATTTCTTCCCGATTCCATGTTGAGAAATCCCTTTACAGTACATCCCACCGGTCCCCAAGCAACATACATGCCAAATTTCATCTTCTTGCGACTAATAATGTTGGTTGTGCGTAGTCTGTCAGTCAATCAATAATGAAATAATTTAATATAATATATACAGACAGGAAACAGCCACATTGTTGCCAGGATGAATAACTAAATCAAGAGCGAGCCGGACTCGCCCATGAAGGGTTCCGTGGTAGAGTTATATACTAAACATACCCACTATCTTCACCTAACCATATACTACTATCACTTTTTTACCAGTTCAAATAACTTTGTTTTTCATAGTGTTCAGACCAAGTTATATTAGCGTTTTTTTAATATGTGCTATATCTCAAAAACTGCTGACTACATATCGTTCAAACTTATTTTCTTTGGAAGTTTTTATTACGATCTACAGCATATATACACAGAATACATCTACCTAAAAATATTCAAATGTGTAGTCTTAATAGTTTCGGAATAAGATGGTTGTGACATACGGAAGGACAGACATGGCGAATCTATCAGGGTTCTGATTTTTGCCATTTTTTGATAAAGAATCCTAAAAAGTGCCTACAATGTTTAAGATTTCGATCGACTTGAACTGTTCTGTTTGTTATATATCTAAAAGCAGCGATAAAGCTTAGATTTCACGTGATTGTCATCTTATCAGATGAGATGAATGCACGATGGCAAACCGTGAAGCGGTCTAAGCATGTACATAGAGCGCAAACTAAGAGAAATCAACCAAAATGACGAACCCATGGGCGATATAACAGTACGTATTCGTGGCGATTTTCGTTAGACTCTGTCTGTTATACCACCATACAATATGATACAGGAGCTGATGAAATTAGAGCATGTCTAAAGAGTCCTTAACTATGGGATTGTAATATTGCTATGCATTTGACATTAAATGTGCGAGCACGATTAGGAGGCAACGAACATGCACAGGTATTCTCTCGCACGAACAAAAGAAAGTCATTCTATATAAAAACCTGTGTTGCAGATTTTTATCAATGCAAAATGTCATATCACCTGTGTAAGGCAACGCAACTCAAAAAGAAACTTACGATAATTCCTGGTTTTGCGAAAGAGCTATTTTCATACCGAGAAACGACCAAGCAGCAGCAATCAACGCTGAAATTTTAAGCTTCGTTGTCAGTGGAATTTTAGAATCTATCAGTGCTCCTGGATAGTCATCTCGAAGACAAATTTAAAAGACGGCGTACCTATTATAGTTCTTGGAAATTTAATCTCACCAAAGCTTTGTTTCGTGCCAGATTAAAAGTGACCAATTTACAACGAAACGTGATCGAAGCAGAGAATTTAATAGGGTGCGGAGCAAGTTATAGTGTTTATATACCCCATTTGATTCTTATAATTGCAAACAATTTTCCGTTTAGTTTCGAAGGAGTCCAGTTTCCAGTAAGCCTAAGGCCAAACGCTAAAAGTAGCGGGTGTGGATCTAAGTAATAGCTGTTTTGCGCACGGTCAGATTTATCTGGCTCTGCCACGTGTTAGCGATCCTAGGAACCTTTATGTTTTCATCCCTGAGGGCTATACTTCTAACATCGTGTACGAATGAACTTTTAAATTTTGCTATAGTAGATAACTCACAATGTGAAACAGTTGCAGCTCCTTAAAAAGATAACATGTAAAACCATTATACTGGCAGTTAAAAAGAGTGGCCACGAGTTTTATTGCCGGTTCTTTCTCGTGGTTCTACCTATTGCATTGCGAACGTGGCAGTAAATGTAAATGTAGAATCATCTAGTAATTAACTTTAATTTTTGACATTCATAAGCGTCACTTTGTGGCCTAAATGAATAAATGATTTTGACTTTGAAGAAGCTTTACTGTAGATTATTACTAGATAATAAATTGAATAGTAATTTATTTTCTCACCAATTACGTTACACTTAATATAACCTATTTATTCTGTTGACCTTGCTGATGACTTCGTCGTCTACATCAGTGTGGTGACGGATTAAGAATACGGAATGTCACCACCCCATATCATCCCATGGGTGTCGTAAGAGCCGACAGAGGGAGCATATTATGCAGAGAACAGCACTGTAAGAGAAGCAAAACTTGATACAAACCCTATACCAATCCGTTTGGCCAGCGTGGTATTGTAGGCCAATTCCTACTTTCAAAGGAGAGGCCTAGTCCAGCAGTGGACTGTTAAAGGCTGATGATGATATTTTTTCTTGTTAAGATGACATGAGAAGTTTTTGCTATAATGCTGTACACTTTTTATTTGTTTTTTGAGTCATTGTCAGGATATCTACATCTACACTATGCAGTATAGGTATTATATGCAACTTAAAATATTTTAGGTAACAATTGTGTAGCCTAATGAAAAGACAAATTCCGCGCGAACGAAGTCGCGGGCACAGCTAGTATGTAATAATAATACAAAAAACACATACTCAATACACTAAGGGTAGTATAGGATAGCCGAGTGGTGGTACTAACAGATTTCTAGGCAGAGGCTATCGGGTACAAACCCACGGCTGGCATGTCTGACTTTTCGAATTAAACCGCCAGGCATGTTCGATCACCTTGTGTGAGTTTTCTGTCTGTATCAACGACGTGCAGCAACCAATGACAATGGAACGGAAAGTTTTTGGTTGTAAAGCACGTTAAATATAATAATGTGCATTTAAATATACATTCAATAAAAGAAGATCATCATCATCATCCTCTTAGCGTTATCACAGTTTTAACCTGGGGTCCGCTTACTAGACTAACTGGATTTGGCTGAATATTAGCTTTTTCACAGAGCGACTGCCTGTCTGGCCAATAAAAGAAGATTATATTAATAATTACTATATAAATTTACAACAATTAAACTGTGGACTGACTAGCTACTAGCATGTAAACGTGTCTATGTAATCATATAAAATCTTATGTCCACCTTTATGATATTAGTTTGAACTCATTGAACACAAATTTGCCATTTATTAGAGTCCAACTGGGCTGCATGTGTAAAACTGATTTATTCAAAGGCAGCACGGGCAATTAGTGATAGGAAATGAACAGGTTATCCTGCAGGGTCATCGGGTATACTCAATTAATTTCGTGTCTGGAGAATGTGAGCCTAAATAGCCACTTAAAATTTCATCTCTCCATATACAAGTTTGTTTATTTAGTCGCACGTTACATACGCAGCTTTAGACATAAAGTGGTTTAGCAAATAACACTACAAATACGTTCAAATAGACAGAGAATAAGAAAACTCCGATTTTGTATTTATCATTTGGGAATTGAAATATCTCCTGCCAATGTTTACCTACAAGCGAAAAACAAATTGACTCGTTGAAAAATAAATTCAACAAAACTACATAGACCATAAATTGTCTGAGAAAACTTCGAAACTCTATTTTAATAACAAAGAAAAATAGAATCCTACAATTTGTGGTAACAAGATATCGGATAGTTCGAAAGACTTTCACTTGCCGCTGTGAATAAAACTGTCTCTTTGGGAGTGTTCCGGTACAAAGTAGAGACCTAGCATACGCCCCTGGGGGACGCCAACTGCGAGCTTTAAACTACCTTAGGCGCTGGATATATTTGGAGTATCGTAGATGTTGTACGGTTCGGCTCGATTATATTATATATCTGAACATTAATGAAACCATGGTGACACATATAAACATACCTTTTTAATTTATTATTGTGTGTATGTTATGTTTTAATTATTTTACATAATTACATGGCCCTTTGTGTAATATATCTGATTGTTATAAGTTACACACTGCTCGTTCTGCAGAATAATATAATTAAATCTATAGTCCATTAAATTTACGCTAGCTATATATATATTACGGATTATCATCCTTAGTTAACGCACCTTCTTGTCAAGTGACACAAACATAATTTGTTAACTTGCCGCACCAGTTGCTATTTCAATTGCATAACTGAGTCCCCGTTTAGGTTAGACATATAATTACAGTACATATTTCCAGTGCCAATAATAATATAGCCTATTTTAAATCTATGGGGAATATATCTGTAGTAATTATTAGCTTTTCATGTACCTAATGATATTAGAAGTAGTAAAAGGCTTTAAAAACGTAGTTACGGTTATGAGGACGTAAATATGCAGCTCACGATATACATCAACATTTTCACTACAATCACTATTTTTTCTGTTAAATACAATTATTTAAATTTAACGCAATAACGCCAGCGACTGTTAAAAGCCTTCAATAATAATTAATGACTCAATAATTAGTTGTGTCTGAAAACATTTCAGTGGATCGCAGAGTTAACTGAAAAGAGATATTACATGCAAATAAACGAAAAAATGCGATCAGAGTAGCATAAATTACATCAACAGCCACTACTAACGTTTTCTGATTATTTATAGCCTGCTCTACTGATTGATCTTAAACCATTTTTATCACAAGACCTTCAATCGACGCGGTGTCCTTGACGAATACTTTACCACAACTCGTTAGGCTCAAACCTGCACCAAAATAAAGCGGAAACATGACTGACATCGTAAATAACGAGCACATCACATTCTTTAAATACTTTTGAAGTCGTGTTTATTACTTTACCCCCATTTCTGGGAGCACGGCAGTGCCCCCACTAAGTCGAGCAAAAAAGCGGCACAGCCGTACCATCCTTTTCTCGAAGCAATTCAGGCCATTTTCGACCCACTATAACTTAGTTGTGGATAAAACTAGAAGCCTGAGTTTTTAGTAACCTTTTTTAGGAAATTTGAAATACACCATGTTTATACAATGCCTGCATGCATTGTATAAACATGGTGTATTTCAAATTTCATTTAATTTAAACGAGTAGTTTAAGAATTATAACAAGTCAAAATTCTTAATTTTGTCACTCACTGACCGATCATCAAAAGTCTAAGGCTCTTCTAGCAGACATAGGAGCTTCTTATTTAGAATAAAATTAGTGTTTAGTATATGAATTAAGGAAAAATTAAAATAATTTTCGATTTCTGTCCAGTTTTCGAGATACATCAACTACATAAATAACTTTGTTATCCCATATAAATATATAGGATTACAAAATTACGTTTGCAGTTAGAGCTTTAATTAAAAAAAATCGTTGATAGTGTTCAAGAAGTAGAAGGTACCGTAAAGGACAAAAGTAAGACTATCTACAAAAAGAAATGAGATTCCATAAAAACAATACTTGTCAAAAATACCAAGTCTCGCGACCGTAAAAAGTTGTAAGACGTGAAAAATATTTACAACGTGCTAAACTACAGCTTTCAAATATTAAAAAGCTGTATTTTGATGAAAGGTCGGATATTGAAAATTTTATATTTGTGAGAATAATAATCCCATAAAAACAATACTTGTCAAAAATACCAAGTCTCGCGACCGTAAAAAGTTGTAAGATCCATGTAATACCAAGTCGGTTAATTAAAAATCTTTAATGTTTTAAATAAATAGATTGACTCGGCCATCGCATGAAAACACAATATATCAAATAAGTGATACATATATAAATTAGATTGTTTAATGCGATTCCCGAGTCAATCTATTTATTTAAAACATTAAAGATTTTTAATATCCGACCTTTCATCAAAATACAGCTCTTTAATATTTGAAAGCTGTAGTTTAGCACGTTGTAAATACTTTTCACGTCTTGAAACATCGACCTGACTTGTAGTTCCTTTTACTAACTTATTCTGTACAGGCGTTCTTGGTAACTTGACCGTACTTGCAGTAGTTTATGATTATAGGAAACATTCTTTTTGGTAATATTTCATATTTATTGCATGTCGGGTCTGGCTTTAAAACAGTTGTGCTACCTTTACTTTTAATGTGCGCATTTGGAACAGGATATAAATCAAGACTAGATTTACTGAACTTGGAAATATATTAAATTTTTCCTTGTAACTTTTATTAGTAACTTTTACAATCCAGCAAACGGCGAAATATATGGGTAAGAGGGTGTTTAATATTTTTGTAGTACTTAGTCTTTATAATCATCATTGTCCTAGTATTATCCCAATGGCATCAACGACGACTCGGTTTCACCTTGGATCTTTCTTGCCCAACTAGATATGATAGAATTATCGTAGAAGTCTCTAAATAGGCTACTAAAATACATGTAAAATAGGATTTTGTTAAAATGAAACAAACAGCTCATATGTGTTGCTCTGTAAAATAGGTTTATTGTTTTAACAAAATAACAAATTATTCATACATGATAAACACAATATTAATTATGTACTAACCTGTAAAAAAGGAAACAACATTTAAAGCTATTTGCTTATAACGTTTTATGTACAACAAAGTTATTATAATAAAATATTTGTTTTAAAGATCCTCCAGTCATATAATCCAATAAATCCAGACTGCACAGCAATTATGTAGACCGACCATAATGAATAGCGCTGTCACTACAGCCAAAAAGGTTAGCGTTAGGGAATTATATTAAATAAATTGAATGAAGACTGAGCTTCATTTACATCTCCATCCCCCCTTCTTTTTAGAGAGTCAAATCAAAAGAGAATCAAAAATCTTCGGAGACTGGAATAAGCTTAGTAATGTGAAACAAGTTTGATTCAAGTTTTTTGTATCCTGTATTAATCCTATAAATCGAGTTAGATATTTTTTCTACGATTTTACTAGGACCAATTTTTAATTCATCAAGTTTTTTCCTATTTAGCTGATTCCCATTTTCCACATAAACTGAATCTCCTACTTTAAATTGAATAAATTTTCTGTTTTTGTCAAATTGTTTTTTATTATAATTGTGTGATTTTAAAGTTCGTTCCAAGGCTGTTCTCCTATCTTCTAATAAATCATTTTGTGTTAAATATTTTTTTAACACGTCAGGTATGATATTATTTATTTTTCCTTCCATTAAATAAGTAGGAGAAAATCCTGTGACTGAGTGTTCAGTTTCATTATATCTATTGGTACATTCATGAGCAATAGTTGTCCATGCTAGTTAATTATTATTTTCATTAATTTTACATCTTATTTTATTAACTAATGTCTGATTTAATCGTTCGTTTAAGCCATTTGAAAATGGTGCATTAACCGCGGTGAATATAATAGGTATGTTCTCTGTTTTTAAGAAACTTTTGAATTCCTTTGAATTTATGCCCGGGTACTGATCAGATAGAATCATTCCAATGTTATTTTCTGGAATAACTTTTTTTATAAGTTTTATGAAATCATTTGCATTTTGGGTTTTTGATGTTAAAATATAAGCATACCTGGTGAAATGGTCTACCAATAAATGCAGATATGTTTTTGTTGAACGAGAGCCACCAAATCCACCAATGGTGTCTATAGAGACTATGTCAAAAGGGTAAGTAGCCGGACCCAGATGAGACATCAAACCGTATTTCAATTTTGTTCTAGATTTATTTTTAATGCATATTTGACAAGTATCACAGATTCTTTTTACATTATGTAATAAATTGTTTGCTGTATAGAATGGTTTGATTTTATTTTCTGTTTGTTTTATTCCTATATGGCAATATTTATAGTGAATATTTTTTATTAATTCTATACTAAACTTCTCAGTAAGTACGATTTTTTTCTTTTTTCCTACTTTTTTGAAATAAATATTATCTTTAAGTAATAGTTTATTTTTATTCAGTTTTATGTCTTTATTTTTTTCTTGATCATTTACAATGTCTTCCAATTTAATAAAATTTACTATTTTTAATATTTCTTCCTGACCTACATGTGATTCTAATACCGGATTTCTACTTAAACTGTCTGCTTCTAAATTGTCTTTTCCTGGTGAATATATAACCTTAAAATTAAATTGTGATAAGTAATATGTGAGGTCACCTAGTTTCTCGTCTGTTCTTGCTTTAATATTTAGTTTTTCTTGTGGCTTATGATCTGAAAACACTTTAAATTCTTTTCCTATGAGCCAATGTTGCCAATATTTTACCGCCTCTTTTATTGCTAAACATTCCAAATAAATAGCCTTTTTTCGTTATTAACTCTCATTTAATTTTCTCAAAAAATATGCACTTGGCTTTTCTTCTCCATTTTCTTGTGGTTGTTTCAAAATGGCACCTATACCTTGTATACTCGCGTCTGCATAAATATGTATCGGTAGATCCGGATCAAACATTTCTAATATAGGTTGTGAACAAAGCATTTACTTGATTTTATCAAAAGATTCTTGACATTTTTCTGACCAATTAAATGTCTGATCTTTTCTTAACAAATTGTGTAAAGGATCTAATATGATTGACACATTTGGTATATATTTACCATAAAAATTAATTTTACCTAAAAACTGTCGAATGTTTTTTTTCGTTTTTGGGACAGGAAAATCTTTTATAGCAATTAAATTATCTTTTAGTGGAGTAACTGTATTATTTCTTATTATATGACCTAAATATTTTCGGAATCCTGTGCAAAATTACATTTAGAGAATTTTAATCTAAATCCCTCCTTTGATATTGCTTCTAATGACAATGATTAATATGATTAATATGTTCAGTGAATGTCTGCGAAAATACTAAAATGTCATCAATGAAATTTACTGTGAATTTTGATAATTTGTGTTTCCTAATAATGCTTGATAATATTCTTTAAAAAATTGCAGGTGAAGTTTTTAAACCAAATGGTAAACAAGTCCATTGAAAATGATTTTCTTGCGTAACAAATGCTGTCTTCTTCCTATCTTCAATCTTTAAAGGAATAGACCAGAATGCAGAATTAATGTCTAATGTTGAGGAAAAATTACAATTTCTGGTTTTTACCAACAAAACATATAGCTTTAAATGTTGTTTTGTAAAATAGGATATTGTTAAAATGAAACAAACAGCTCATATGTGTTGTTCTGTAAAATAGGTTTATTGTTTTAACAAAATAACAAATCATTCATACATGATAAACACAATATTAATAAGGTACTAACCTGTAAAATAGGAAACAACATTTAAAGCTACGTGCTTATAACGTTTTATGCACAACAAAGTTATTATAATAAAATATTTGTTTTAAAGATCCTCCATTAATATAATCCAACAAATCCAGAATGCACAGCAATTATGTAGACCGACCATAATGAATAGCGCTGTCACTACAGCCAAAAAGGTTAGCGTTAGGGAATTATATTAAATAAATTGAATGAAGAGTGAGCTTCATTTACATACATATAACAACTCTTTTTGCCTAGCCTGGTAAATGTACTCTGGATAATCATAACGACATACTTATATATATATATATACCTCAAAACAAAATAAGGGCCACTATCTAGTTATTCACATGAATGCAATGTTGAGTGTCTGATACTCATGATTCGTTAATTTAAGTGTTGACAAATGTTATTTGAGTATACCACAAACAAAAAATTGCTAAAGTGGGTACATTTAGACATTTTTGGAACCACTTAATCTTACCCTTATTTTAGTTTATCGTTAAGTTCAGTCTTTATTTGGTTTTAATCGTGAACTGTTCAAATACTGTTTACCTATCGTCTTAATTGTCATTTTGCGAACACTGTACACGACATATGGACTTGCCAACAATAACTAGAGCTGTAACATTAATGCAAGAAGGATTCACAGCATTCAGTGGCTTTACAGCTTGGCTATTCACGACGAGCAAACCAAAATGCTTGAAGTTGTCTTCAAGAGGCGGGATCAGTATCCAGAAGACCAGGATCAGGCAGAATTAGAGCAACCATCGCACAAGAAGAACGATATGTTCGTTTGACTGCGCGAAGGGAGCGTTTTCTCACTGCTTGCTGCATACAAAATCGCTTGGGGCAAGCCATGTGTAGCCGCGTTAGTGATCAAACGATTAGCAAGCGGTTGCACGAAGACCAGCAGTTCTCCAGGAGACGAGTAGTGAGAATTCCACTTACAAATCCTCATCATGCAAACCGATTAGCATATGCAAGGCAACGTCTTGACTGGGACATAAGTGTTGGAGCACAGTGTTGTTTACTGATGAGAATAAGGTGAAATGCTTTAGTGATGATCGGCGCGTTAGGGTTTGGAGACGAGAAAGCGTGTGATTTTCGGATGCTTGCATCCACGAAAGTGAGAGATTTGGGGGTCCCAATGTAATGGTGTGGGGAGGCATCAGACTATCGGGTAGAATTGAGCTTGTAATCCTCAACGGAGGCACTGTAACAGCTCAACGATACATCGAGGATCCTCGATCTCGATGTATCATTGATATGTTACCATTTGTACAGAAAATCGGTGCACGATTCAAGTTGAGCACGACAATGCACGCGTACACACTGCTAGAGCCACCAGAGCTGCTCTAGATGAGGCTGATATTCAGGTGTTACCGTAGCCTGCGAACAGTATTGACATCAACGCGATAGAACACATGTGAGATCTACTCAAACGAAGCGTTCGAAGCACTGAACGACCCGTAATTAACGAGAGACAGCTAATTGAAGTGCTCGAATCAAGCTGGGAGTGAATACCTGATGGAACACTGTGATACCTGATTGAAAGTGTGAATTTCATGCTTCAGGAATGCGTTAAAAAAGGGGGAGGTACACGCTACAGAAAAAGCAAAAAAAAAATAACTTCACAAGTATTGACAGTGGTTGGATAGCTTTTTTCTTGTGTGAATATTTTGCTAAAAATGAGTACTTGGCTAAAAATAATTTAAGTTATTTTTTAATAAGTTTTAATTAAATTTTGAGTTAATTACATTAAAAAATATAAATCTAATGACCTAAATCATTGCCTAATCCCTAAGTTCAATAAACACATGAGTATCATTGAAAATTGCAGTGGCCTTTACATATTTTGTTTTGACTATACGGAGATTGGAAAACGGAACGTCAAATCTTAATAGATTTGGGCGTATTCGGATACGTTAGTTGGCAACACTGAGGTCGGCAGTTGACAGCTGTCAATGTAATTTGATGTTTTTATAAGCAAACGTGGAGCTGTCAACGGACACTTTGGCGATAGACGCAGCGGAGGAAACAAGTGTGGCCTACCTACGTCCGACTTCGCCGCGTTTCCTAAAGTTATCCATCTTGGCTCGGCTTGTGTCCTAAAATGTAATTAGCGATTGATTCGTTTCCTTATTAGATTTAAAACTGAAATACCTGATTTTTTCTTCAAAAATCGATCAGCAACATTACTAATTACGGCTTTTTAAAAACCTTTTTGAATTTGACACGAAAACGCTGTTAACCATCATGGCGGTTGAGTGATATCACAAAATGCAAAACAAAACAAACCGTGAATGAAGTCTGGTCTGATGTACCCACTTTTATTTTGTTATATTCGATTTGACAGGTAGAAAGTTTTACGTTTTAGTTGCATTTACTACTAAAACGTCAACAACATGAATGGCGGACGTACTTTTTGACGTAATGCTCTCTGATTGGTGTTCACTGTCACAAGAATAAATAATATAAATAATAATTAATAACAAATCTTTTGAATCATCAAAATGACATCAGTAAATCATGCGGTATCAGCTCACCGCCCGTACTAAAAAAAAAAGGAAAATGCTGATACATAAGCATTATTTTTGACTTCGCTATAATTAAGTAAAAAACAAAACGAGCGTACAAGCTAAGTTATTCGTACTGCCATCGTTAATTACAGTTGTATTTATGTAAAAACCTATTAGTTGTAGATTCATTATTAATTCAGGCGTTTCTGCTACGTACTCATAGTTATCATATTTATTTTTTTATGCCTAGTAATATAAGAGTGATTTTATCGATATGTATAAAGTTTTATCAAAATGTATAAAGTTATTTTTGCTAGTGATAAACATCCAAATCTTCCATACATTCATACTTACGAACCTTCGTACTTATAGGTGTAGGATGATTGACTAGTTACCCTAAATTAGAATCATCATGAACCTAAATATCATAACAGCTAATGTATGCCATAACCACAAACGGTCATATTTTGTTCATCTAATACATAAAACGATGTTCATTCCAAAAACAGATACTGATTCAACGCACCGCATTCAACCAAATAATAAACGATAGCTGTTTAATCTATGACAACAGTCGCCGGACAAAATTAATTGTGGCCACACAACAACAGTAATTAATGAGTAAATTTCGAAATCATTCACGTTGCTAGTGAACCTTGTTTTAATGAAATGGCGGTTGCCAATTTAATGATGTAGTGTTGATTTCCAAGCTTCATTTGTATACAAACAAATATAATGTGATTAGAAGATGTGATAATAAATATTATAAGCGCATGAATAGTTAATTAGAATAAGCTTGCTTGACTGCATGTGAATTGAAATCTCACTCGTCACTCACCGTTTCCTACTGCGTCAGGTGATGAGGGTTAATCCCCATACAAGATTGTCAAAATCGTGTTCCCAACTTAGTATGATCCTTAAAGCCGCGTTTCCACTAGGCAACATTTGGCGCGCGACACGTGACGCTCAACATGTACGGCAAAGCTGCACAACAGCGCGCGACGTTGCCAGCTGGGGCGCAACATGGCGCGCGGCTTTTGTTTGTTAAAGAGCATCGTTAGTTGAGCATCAATTGTTGTTGATTCTGATTGTTATTTTGTAGATATTTTCTAACGTACTTAAGTGTTTTTTTGCTTTTTGATACATTTTTCGATAAAATTATAACCACTGCCGCTGAAATCAACACAAGTTCCTCTGGCAACATGTTGTCGACGACTGACGTAAAGTAGTAGATGCGTAGACAGAAAAACGTTGTTCAACAAAAGTTCCGCGCTGACTTTCAAAATGTTGGGCAACTTGTTGTGCAACATGTTGCGCGTCAATTGTTGCCTAGTGGAAACGCGGCTTAAATTGTTGTTTCGAGTCTGTGTGTATTTGGTGGCTGTTGATCCAATACATGTTATACCTCCAGAGATTTTTTTCCTAGAGCGCGACTGGTATGTTTTAATCAAAAACAAAGTGGTACGTAAGTTTTAAGAGAAGTCAATAACTAATTACAAAAAGTTGTTACATAGCCCTATAGATATTAAAGGTTTTCCCAAGCGTCTGTGTCGGTTCTTTGTAACACAAACAAAAATGTCTAGGAATGGCGTTTTAATAAAACAATGCAAATAATTCTAAATTTTAATATCACCTATTGGAATGGCGTTTTAATAAAACAATGCAAATAATTCTAAATTTTAATATCACCTATTTATAGAGAGCATTTTCATAGTACGACTGAATAACATGCAATGATAATATATTATGGTTCTAAGATTTTAGAAGCTAAACTGTGTGCATAACTTTATAATATATGTGCTTGTCGACAATTTGTACCAGAGACCTCAGGTTATACTAGAAAACTGGTTGTATTATTATTTATTTTGTTGTAATTCATCTATCTACAATATAAAATATGTATTTAGGCAACGATAGCCTCGTGGCGATACCAACAGACCACTATGCAAAGGGTATCCGATTTAAATCACACACCATTGTCTATTCGAAGTTATCTAAACCGTCGGTCTCGACAGATCTGAAGATGTTTTACAGTCATTACGGGCAGTACACTCAAATAAACTGATACTGGTCTAAACCCTAGAAAATCGGTATCCCTTTGGTTTGCTGAGATCAGCCGGGAGTCGCACTATGGAAAAGCTGATATTTTATCATATGTGGTAAAGCGGATCCCGAACTCCAAGGCGTGTAAGTATTGGACGCAACCGGAATAACGCTAAAACGATATTTTCCTGACAGACTTAGATATTTTTTCTGTACCTATACTTTTAAATTTGATTCAAATACCAGAATGAAATATTAATCTCAGAGGTATATAATTCTGTTTGAAACGCCGAAAGTTTTTTTTATTAATATTGTTTTGTTTATAAAAGCGAAAATTTTATTACAGGATGCCTTCCCCTGAGGCAGTCGTGTTTTTATGACATACGAATATGCCACAAAGTATAGCTATACCAGTGCCTAAATACCTACTAAATGATGTCGTTATTCTTTGAAAACAGAAATTAGTAAAAGTTTATAATAATTTAAATTTAAATAAGTAAAACACAAAATTTTAAATTAAACCAATTTTTGTATAGTTGCTAGTGTAAAGAATCCGTTTTAGGGTTCTGAAGTAAACTGGATAGTGCCTTTGTGGATTATTTCTGTCCATCTGCTATTTTAGGGAGATTTATAATAAATATGAGTACTAGGCAGCTGACCAAATGAAAGACATGTCTTTCATAGCATTATCATTTCATATATAAAAATAGCTTTGTCAAGATTGACAAAGCTATTTTTAATAAAACTGTAAAATAGACGTGGGCTGGGTTTTACTTATTCATCAATAATACTGTCCTTAAATACCTATTTATTTATTATAGACAACCAGTGGATGTAGCCTACCGTCTTTCAGAAACATCAGGAGTTGTTTATATTTCAATTCAAGAATACTTTTGCGAAATTGCAGGACTATTCCTCAATCATAGCGTAGGGCACCCTCCGGCTAGGTGGAGTGACGACATGAGCAAAGTAACTGGCATCGACTTGACATGATGAACTGAAGATCGAGCTCAGTAGAGTGTCATTTGAGGCCTATAGCCAACAGCGGACAAAAATAGGCTTGTGAAGATGATAATACGACAGCTGTATTCCTCTCCACTCTCTAGCTGTTTAAACTTAGTATTTGAAAGTGTGTAAACTAATCTAAATAGTGCCGTACTTATATAAGGTATGAGGTTGAAGGGCTTATTATTTCTCAAATAACTTAAACTTATTTTTGCAAATAATGGACCCGACTGCGCGTAGCTCAACGCACACTTAAAACGGTTTCTTAAAGTCATAATTGTAAAGATTTGGAGTTAGCATTTAAATGTTTTTCATAACAGCTGAAACTACGCCCTTGGGCAATGGACCTGATTATTTGAACGTGAATAAAAAATTAGACTGATCCAAAAATAGAGTCGTTAAAATATTGTAAGATGTAAAAAATACTTGCTGTTATTTACTAAGCCGACCCAAAATCTATAATTATAAGTTTTGTATAATACTAGAGGACGGCCGCAGCTACGCTCGCACTTTTTTTATTTTAACCGTTTTGCCGATCCCGTGGAAATTTCGGGCCATTTCTTCTTTTAGTGCTCCCCTACGGTCGCCAAGGAATATATATATACGTGCCAAATTTCAGCTCTTTGCGCTTAATATTTTTGACTGTAGTTTGTCTGTCCGTCAGTCAGTAACCACGAATTGTATATATTCAGATTTTATAAAATACATTATACATGTTATCAAGTAGCAAAGTCGTAACTGACAATATAAAAAAATATATGTTAAAGCCTAAAATTCTGAGTTACGGAGTGATGACTATATAAAGCAAGTACTTGACTGAATGGTCTGTGGATAGGTGGTGACAGCGCAAATCGAAAGTTACAGATTAGTGCCACAAAAAGTAATATAATAATTATTATACTCTAACTCAAGTAAGTCCTCCCAAATTAGTTTACAAAAACTATTTTTGTCTGTTTACTTAACATTTCCAACTTTTAAAAGCTTGATAAGTTCCACGCCAACCCCTTCGAAAGTTGTATTAGTTGGTACTTCGCGTCAGACGTAAGTGACCTAATTAGGTTGACACCCACACTTTCCAATCCTCACAAATCTTTCACACTTCAATTTCAGTCTTATCAGTTCCAAAATTGAATCGAGTCTCCTCTACAAGATTAGCGCAGAAAATTGAAGATTGCGCGTCGACTAACCAACTTGTTGTACTTCTAAGTTATAGAAGAAGTAATGGTGATGTCTACTTAAATGTTAATCCAATAAGGAAAGGTTCAATTCTGTTTTCTTAGTTAACAATACGTTTTAATGGAATTATGTCGCCCGCACCTTCAAAATTATTTTAGGTAGTAAAGAAAAGGACTTTACCGACCGAAATGTCCATTTCCGCACTTCTCTTATAAAATATGTTTTGGTTTGACCTTTCAGTGTTAAATTAAATTATCTTATTACTAGCCGTTTCACGCGGTTTCACCCGCGTCCTGAAGGAACTACTTCGCGTACCCGAAAAACCCAAATATCTCACGGACCCCTATTTTTTCTAAAATAAAACATAGCCTATGTTACTCGCAGATAATGTAGCTTTCTAATGGTGAAAGAATTTTTAAAATCGGTCCAGTAGTTTTTGAGTTTATCCATTACAAACAAAAATACAAATCTTTCCTCTTTATAATATTATTAGTGTAGATAATTTCGGCTGAAATAATAATGAGAATGATAATATTTAAGAATGAGGGCTTACTGAATTTTGCACAAAAGATAAAGATCAGGAGGTTTATTATTACACTAATGCGGTGGTGATTATGATTACTTATGAATCATGATTAATAAAATTTGCTTGGATTATGTCCGTATTTCCATCGTAGGATTTTTTTAATAAATATATGTTTATTTAGGTAAATACTTACTTTATGAATATAGAATGTTACATAAAAAATAGCGAGTAATTTTAAAATAGACATTGAAACCATGTCATAAAAACACATCGCTTTTGTAAACTGTTATTAAAACACGAATCACTTTTCACAAACCGCAAATCGGAGCCATAGAAATTTCATTTCAATCTATCTAATAATCAGTTTTTATCAACATACCGTACGTATGGCAAATAAAGCTGTTCCCTCCGTTTCATAATGATCGAATCGGCCGGTAGTCGAACAGACAAATGGTAATTGAAGTACGGATTGAACCGCTGAACGTTGATCATGAATATTTTTTGCCTGACTGCATTATCTAGCCACTCCACACCCTCCAAGTTACGCTTCGTAACCTTCTATGCACATTATCTTTGTTGTTTTGTAATGATCACTACAAATAAGATATTTAGAAAATTGAATACCATACCGGAACAATTTATTTGAATGAAATAAAAATTATGCAACAAATTTTCTATTTCATTCATATCGCATTGGCAAGTCTTCCTTTACCAGTGAAGGTTGAGTTTGGACCCTGGGAGTATGCGTGTAAATTAACATGAGCGGATTAATACTTATTATTCACTATGAATTAATACGTACAGCGGCAACAGCGGCGGTAGCCCAGTGGTGTATGTAACGGACTGCCGAGACGATGGTCTCGGGTTCGATCCCCAGGTACCTCGGGCACACACCTGTGACTTTTCGAAGTTATGTGTGTATTAAAAATGTTAATTATCGCTCGCTTAATAATGTGCCCGGTAGATGGCAATAGGCTCGCCCCCTATTACATTGGGACCGAAACATATCTGGCGAAGTGTGGGTGTATAATACACCTCTGCCTACCCCTTCGGGGATAAAAGGCGTGAAGATATGTTATGTTATGTTAATACGTAAGCACGTAGTAGTCTTTAAATCACAAAAAAGTACATAAAAGATGGCGTGACGAGATTGACTCCTCTTGATAAGGTCAGGTCCTTAAGGGCTGAAGACTGAAACAGATAGAAGGAGAGCCTTTGCCTGCAGTAGGATTTTACGGGCTCGTCATAATAGTAAAATAATTAATACATTGATTGCATATTAATGTATCACTACTTTTAGCGTGTTTTATATTCCGCTAATAGTCCGTCAAATCTAAGACTAGTTAGCGGGCCCCGGCCTATAATACTAGGAAGATGACGATCTTTTAATTTGTTGTATATTTTAAGTTTGTTAATAATTAATATAATGTAATTCAACAAATAACACACTCTAGATGCTAAATGACGTCTTCTTTCACGGTAACTAGTTATGATAGATACCTAACTCAAGTCAACGAACTATATGAATGTAAACATAAGAACATTAATATTCATTCTGCATTAAAAGTCTGAGCGCTGCAGTTTTTCTTACAATAAACTCTGAAAATATTATGATTTTGCGTACCTATTATTTATTCAAGACTTCTTCAAATTGTTCTTATATTAATTTAGTCTTTTGACATATGATATGTAAAGAGTTCAGATACGTCTATACGTCTACGTCCAAGTAATTAAATAAATAGATTTTTGAAAATGTATGTATAGACATATATTATTATCATGATTTTTGTGGTCTGCTTTCGTCGATGACAAAACATTTTGTTTTTTAATTTGGATGCAATACATCACAATTAGACTCATGTCAAATAACCAATAAAATGTTGATAAACAGAAACTATGTATATGAGTATATTATAAATACTATATTCTATCAAATTCAATAGCCATTTACTTTTCAAGTGTTGTAAAACATATATTTTATGATAATATTAGACGACTTGCGTAGAAACTAAAACAAAGTTATTTAAATTCCTTTAATAGTAATCAGATCAACGGAACTCACCTTTTCAAGTAATACCTGAAAATGCCAACTTGCTAAAGTGGTAATAAAACATTAATGCCTTCACTTGAAATTCTAAAGGCAACAGTTTTTACGCTTCGACAGATCTCTCCAGATTACAAATGCATTTTTCTATACGAAAAACTGCTTTAATGTCCCACTGCTGGGCACGGGCCTCTTCCCACTTTGAGAAGGGTAAGGCCACCGCGCTGGCCAAGTGCGGGTTGGCAGACTTCACATGTCTTTCGAGAACATTATGGAGAACTCTTAGACATGCAGGTTTCCTCACAAAGTTTTCCTTCATCGTTTAGCAAGCGATAATTAACAATTTAATACGCACTTAACTTCGAAAAGTCATTGGTGCGAGCCGAGGATTCGAACCTGAGACCCTCTGCGTAGCAGTCTGTCGGTCTCTCCACTCGGCTATCACATTCTAGCGCAATCAAGTGTTAGAAAAATTTTAATATGTGTATTAATTTTGAATCTGATATAATTATAACCTCTCAAAGGTACAACATAGAGAACTTATTAATTGGTAAGTCTATTATGATTAATAATTATATATTTTACATAAAGTACTCTTATAATTAATTTAATATTTTTCCTCATGGAGAAAATCCTCATGGAGTCCCTCCGCCCTGGGCGAAGGGGACTGTCAGACTCTTACTGACTAAAAACCAACCCGTGTTCCTCATGTACCCATGTGTCGGAGGGTCGGGTATCACCGAAGCATTCCCCGCTACCCCCCGACGGGTATTGGCCTGCCAGATCGTCAGGCGGGCCCCGAACAAAACCCCCGGATGAAGGTGTTGGACTCCGCCGCCAAAACACCCAGCGGCCGCAGAGGATAGGGAGGACGGCAACGCAACACCGCATCTACTCTTCCTCTGCGGCCCCACCGCGACGCAAAGATGTTGCGCCCCCATTTGGTCACGGGAGATAGGGCGCGCGGCAACGCAACACCGACACGCCTCTCCTCCCGCGACCGCGCCCGACTGCGAGGGACAGAAGAACTGTCCCGTGTCCGTACCTTTGGACGCATCCTGCGCAGGCCTCCTTCAAGCTAACGCAGAGCATCCAATCCCGGGATCTCGCTTAGCTTCACCGTGGGTGACCTAACCACGGTTACTGAGCCCCCCCCACCACGACAGGCGACCAGGTGGCAATCCCACTTGCATGCTATTGCACACCGTGAAAAACTGTATATTATTGAATTACACAGTGTTAATATTAGATATTAGCCGTTCCCCGCGACTTCACATGCTTTTTATTTTTTCAGTATATCGACAATAGCGACCTATCGGGTCAAATTACTATATTTGGCTATAGTGTTCTTAGTGACTACCCTTATAATTATATAACTCACTCTAATCAATTATACAAATGACCTGAAATGACTATCATTGTATACTTACCTACTAGGTACCTACTAATGGTTAACAGTTAAGCAACTGAAAACAAAGACTTCTATTTGAATAATTGTTGCCCTATTTTTGTTCCTTCTTGCCCGAATCTAGTCCTAATGTTTAATAAATCCTAAAATAAAAGCTGTATAAACAAAATAAATTTTGTTGCTAGAACATCTGCAGTGAAACATGATGACTACAAATTACGAAACCCTCGAAAAAGGGACGAACTTCATGTAAGAGAAATTGTGAAACAAATATATTCATAAGAAGTTGCTGACAAAATGTGTTAAATAATTTGCAAAATATACTATAATGGAAATATAAATTTCCTAGAAATTCTTACAGGGCGTGATCAAACATATCAATCAGTATCAGAAAGCCTAAGATATTTTATATTCAATAATTTTAAATTAAACCATAATGTTAGCTTTTCAATATGAACATTCTCATCTCATTTAAACTTGAATTGAATAAGCAATGCAATTTCAACCAGTGACTTATTTCAAACAAGCTATCTTAGATATGTCAAATAGTCCTATGTCTAAAATGCTCCCTGCCAAAAGTTTTCAGTTAGCTTTTTCGCAACTTGGAACCTATCCAAGTATAGAGATCTATATACAGCCATTGGCAATATTATATGTATTGGTAGACACAGCACAATGTGCCTAAATTTATGAATATTACTCTGATAGATATCCTATTATTATACTGCTAAAACACTTCTAATATTTTACACGTACACATGATTCTACTAACATAGAAATTTTCTCTCCTGATATGAAAAATTGAGATGAAATGCCTTTCTATTTGCCTCGACGTTTCTTCACACGTTATTGATACTTTATACTAGCTTTGATCACGCGTTCAATAACAGTAAATTTGTGTGTATCATAATAATATGATACACACATAAATTTATAATCATTAGATATAAATCTAATTATGTAGTGATAAAAATTACAAAGTCACTGGATTACTGATAAGCCTATTTGTACATATATAATAATGTACAGGTCTCCCAAATTGATAATGCGCATAGAAATCTTCGTCACTGTTCGGCAACGGTCGTATTCCCCGAGCGTCGGAAGACGATATGTATAAAGAGTTGTTAAGTGCATAATTTAGTAAAATTATGTTTTTTGTGCTAAAAAAAATAAATATTGATTTATCAGTAAAGAAATTTGATTCGATAGTTCCATATAAGTAAATAGTGAAGAAAACCACACGATAGCGAATATGCTACAATTTTTGTTGAATTGATTTACTTCGATTATAATACTTTTTAAGTGTCTTGCTGTAGCTGGTGTACTGATGGAAGAAAAGAAGGTTTAAGTAATACAAGGTTTATATTAGAAGATGAAAAATTAGTTTTCAGAAACCTAAGCCCCATTTCTTTCAAGATCAGCCTTAAAGTCTCTGCACAGCCTTTGAAATTAATAGCTTCGATCAACTTTTTTCTCAAATTATTTACAGTTGGGAGTTCTTTGAGCGTCAAGTGAAATTTGTATATCATATTACGAAAAACACAGTAGTCGAAATCATCAAGTCCCAGCCGAAATCTACTTTTAGGTTTTCCTTTTTTCGGTGTGGAAAATTTCATTGATTGATGTTGTTTTTTTTCGTTTAAAATATTAGTCAAAGTTCGTCGTGAAATTCCTGTAGCATTTGTAACACGGTCCTGATTTTTTTTAAAATAACCATCATGGTCTTTTTTGAAAACATTGGCTTCATTTAAGAAATAAAGGTACACATTAAATATCAATTGCCGTGCTTGTGACTTAAGTGGCTTTCCACGTTTAAATTTATCAATTCTGGAAGAATACGTCTGAAAGAAAATGGTATGGGCAGAGTCAGACATATTTTTATTTATTTGTTGTATTATTGCATTATGTACTAATATACTTTATAATATTATTTATTCCTATATCTATTTGTTTATTGTGTGTATCTTTTTAAAATGTTTTTTTCTAGTACTTAGTATGTATTTAAAGGAGGTATTTTTAATTTTTTTATATTAACAAGCCGTGAAAAATGTTAGTATATTTATCTATTTTACAAAATAAACTATTTAAATTTGAATAACATAATTAAATTCACCTTTGAAAACAAAACCAAGAAGGGTGTGTAATAGCAGCTCTATATAATTCCACACAGAGAGAACACGTGCAGTCACCACCATTACATAAAGACGACTGACGGACCTTTGATGGACCGGCGACCGTCGTCGCCGACCGCCCGAATTGTTTTTGATTGTGTTCACATAATATTCACTCCTATTTCTTTCAAACAAGGTGCAAAATGCAAGTGCATTGTTTAGGGCTCTTACAATTCAATGATTCGGGTGTTTCCGGGAATACGACAATTAACGAAGATCTGCATGCGCATTATTAATTTGGGAGTACTGTAGTATGATTAGCAGAGTTTTCAAAACTGACTCTGTATATAGAATATAAAATTCTTACACGAATAAGTAGATTTTTGTCTAGATCATGCATTCGGTAGTACAGTGGTCAGTCTGTGGCTATAAACGGTTACTTTAATGACTTTGCTGATGATCATGAAGATAGTTCATAAAATCGAGACCTTGTAATCTATAAGAATGAATTTAATATATGTTCGTAATGCTAGAAGTTTTTATTCTACTAGCATGTAATAAAATATTGTCGAAATTTGCGTTTACTTATACCTACTGAAGTAGCGATAGACATCACAGGTGTCCAGTAAAGGTGTGCAAATCACAAAAGTAGAATTTGAAGTAAAACAATTCACATATAAGGAAGACCAACACAAAAACTCAGTTTTCACATTTTTCTTTGCCTTTTTAGGGTTCCGTACCTAAAAGGTAAAAAACGGGACCCTGTTACTAAGCCTCTGCTGTCTGTCTGTCTGTCACCAGGTTGTATTTCATAAAACGTGGTAGCTAGAAAGCTGAAATTTTCACAAATTATGTATTTCGGTTGCCGCTATAACAACAAACACTAAAAAAAAAATATTAAGCACATACCATAAACGTGTTTTTTTCGTATTTATTGCTCAAAATTACTAACTGCTAACTGTTCGCTTAAATTTTCACAGAATATGTAGTTGTATATTACCTTTCAAAATAAATAATTAAATTAAAAATAGTCTATATTAGGATTCTGTCGTTCGTTGTCGTACAGAGCAGACGTGTGCAAGTTTTTTCTAAAATTATATCAAATTAAAAAAGTGCAATTTCTTCATTAAATCATAGCGGTTAAAACTCTTAATTGTGTGCTAGCTGTCAGCTTGATGTGATCTTACACTCCTGCGCAACAGTGAAGAAGACCGCCGGAGCGCCGCTACCACCGCGCCCACAAGCCGCCTTCACCACCGCGAGACACGTACGGTCACTATAATTATTTCTTATTCGCTCACGCATTACGCTGCATCGGTACACCGGCTGACGTAACACGGCAAACATGAGCGACCAGAGGTCCCCAACCGGCGGGTCGCAACCTGATTTGTCGAAGATGAGTAATGTAAGTTCCGAACCATTGATAACATTCCGGAAACGAAAAGTACCTTGTGATATCGAGTGTTCGTGCTCGGAAGATTTAAGAGAAATGAAATCAGAAATATCTCGCATTAGCTCTTTATTAGAAAAGTACGTTGGATCCAACGAGCAGATCTTGAAAAACATGCAAGAGAATATCACTGATATAAAAAATCAAATTACTGATATAAAAGCATCAAACGAGCGCACACTCAGTGCAATGCAAACAAAAATAGAATCTCTTGAAGCCGACTTAAATAACATCAAAGTTTCATCGAAAAGTTCTCCTATTACCTTGGAAAATGAGCTATTTCTTGGCGAACAAATTATACAAGAGATGCAGAATCGCAGTTACAGGGAAAGAAATGTCGTGCTAGTCGGCCTACCTGAACAAATCGCATCAAACTCCGATGAAAGACTATTAAAGGATGAAGCTGATGTACAGAAAACTATTTCTCAGTTGATCGTAGGTATTCCTAATCCATCAAAGGTGTTTAGAATCGGCAAACTCCAACCAGGCAAAAATCGTAGTATCAAGGTATGCTTTGAAACTAAAGAACCTGCAAAAAAACTACTCCGCAATAGAAGTAAGCTGCAAAGTGGCCTCAGAATGTTTTCTGACCAAACACCAACTCAGCAAAATTATATGAAAAACTTAAGAGAAGAGCTAAAGCGACGTCAAGAAAAAGGTGAGACTAACCTTACGATCAAATATGTTAATGGAACACCATCAATAATAAAAAATCCAAAAAACTGCACCCAGTAAACACAACAAATAATACTTCTATCGAAAACAGCAATACATATGAACTACTAAATAGCTACCAGAACTTTCCAATCAGCAAATCACGTTTTACCTTCCTTTACCTTAACGCACGAAGTATACGTAAAGACGGTAAATTTGATGAACTTAAATGTATTTTACAAGCAATACCAAATAATGTGCACATCATACTATTAACTGAGACCATGTTTCGCAACGAAGAACAAGCAATACAATTTCAAATACCAAACTATACTCACTATTATAACTATAGAACTGATCTTACAGGCAGTGGAGTATCCACATATATACATAATAACCTAAAGCATAGTTTATCGCAGTCAATGTATACAGGAGGCAATAATTATCTATGGATAAAATTTGAGAAATATGCACTCGAAGTGGGAGTCGTTTATAATCCAGGACATACCAATTTTAATCAATTTCTCGAGGTTTATGAATCACAATTACAAGAAAGAAAGCCATAGTTTTCGGCGACTTCAACATTGACCTACTCACAAAGGATTCAAAAACAAATCAATATAATCAACTTCTAAAGCAAACAGGATACAAGATTATTAATAAAATTACCAAAAAATACTGCACCAGAGAAGGATCAACTAAGAAATCCCTTATTGACCACGTTAGTACCAACTTGAAGTAAGATAATTTCCATGTGATAACTATCAACTCGTCTTTCTCTGACCATAAACAGCTATACGTGGAAATAAAGAAAATAAAATCACCTCCAAAAATGCACTATCAGTACGAAGCCATTAACTACAAGGAACTTTTTGATTCAGTAGAGCGATCTGAAATAAATAAATTAAATAATGATTATACAAGATTAGAAAAATTAATTAAAAAACATACAGAAGAACATAAGATGTTAAAGATTAAAATTATCAATGAGCCACAAAGAGATTGGATTAACAAAAATATAATAGAACAAATCAATGACAGGAACATAATGTGGACAGAACTAAAAAACAATCCAGATGATGAAGACCTAAGAGAAAAATTTCACATCAAAAGAAATCAAGTAACCAATCTGATCCGAGAAACAAAGAAGTCATATTATAAGAAAGAATTTGAAAAGAACAGCGGGAAGCCTAAGAAACTATGGAATTTACTAAATACCCTAGCGAATAATAAATCAAATCGAAGATGTAATCCTTCAAAACTCATTGTTAATTTAACAGAAGGTACAGAACCTAATGAGATATGTAAGATATTTAATAACTTTTTTGCTACCATAGGGTCGTGTTTGGCTAATGAAATTCCTAAATGCTTTCATGATGATTACATTCACGCACTACCAAAACAAACTTTACGGAATTCTCAAATGAATACTTTTAATCCATGCACTGAAAAAGAAATCCATAATATCATTAACGACCTAGATTCAAATAGTAGCGTTGGAGTGGATGGTGTAAGTATGAAAGTAATTAAATGTATTAAGGAATTAATTCTAAATAAATTAACAATGTGCTTTAACAAGCTTTTACAGGATGGATCATTTCCAAACTCAAAATAGCCAAAGTTACACCCATTTACAAATCCGGAATAAAAACAGACCCTGGTAACTATAGACCAATATCTGTCTTGCCAATATTATCAAAAATTTTCGAAAAGATTTTACATACATGGCTTTTCAACTACTTAAACTCCATTAACTTCTTCTTTGATCGTCAATATGGATTTCGATCTCAAAGTAATACACTAACAGCAACAGTTGATTTGGTAACCAAAATCAAACATAATATTGACAAGAAAAACATTGTATTAGGAGTATTTATTGATCTAAAAAAGGCCTTCGACACAGTTAGTCACAAATTGCTTTTAAAAAAACTAGAAGTCATTGGTATTACCGGTACACCTCTAAAAATGTTTGAATCATACCTAACGAATAGATTGCAGATAGTAAAAATTGACAACTCCCAAAGTCCACCACTACCCATATCTTACGGTGTTCCACAAGGATCAATACTAGGGCCTCTGCTCTTTTTAGTGTATATTAATAACATGCACGAACTAGGCTTAAACGGGAATATCACACTCTACGCCGACGACACATGCCTCTTTTACTTTGGTTCGTCTATTCATGACCTCATCTCACAGGCCCAGCAGGACCTTGACGTCCTTTACGAGTGGTTCCAGTATAATCTACTGACTATCAATGTTTCTAAAACCAGCTATATACTTTTTAAAGCTAAAAATAAACCAATACCCGATTACTCACCCCTCACAATAAATAATAGACTTTTACAGATTAAACCACATGAAAAATATCTTGGCCTACATATAGATTCTTCCTTAACATGGAATTTTCACATTAAACACTTAATAAATAAATTAATATCCCTCCATGCCTCCTTACGGATTAATTTTCGATGCATATCACGTAAACTACGTTTTACAATTTATAATTCCTTGGTAAAACCACATTTGTCGTATTTAATCGAAATCTGGGGAAACGCTGCAAAAACGAGATTGGGCAAATTACAAGTCTTACAAAACAAAATAATAAAAATGTTATTTGATTATAAATTTCGAACAGAAACTGAAAAAATATATCGCGAAACTAAATTAATGAACCTAAAACAATTATACATTTATAGCACTTGTATTTTCATTCGCAAAACAATTACCAATAATGTCCGCACCGAATTACAATTTACTAAGCGGAAAAAAGTTGGGCGCCCCTGCGTATGAGACTCGCGCGTCGCGTACGCGCGAGTCTCATAGTCCTGCCTAGAATTCGAACAAAATACGGCCAAACCGCAATGACTTATGACGGTGCGCGCCATTATAACAAGATACCCTCCGATATAAAAAATATTGAATCTTTTAACATATTTAAAAAACTATTGGCACAGTATATTATTACAAAAGTATCGATTTGAGCATCTAATTTTTTTGAATGCGAACTGTTTTGGTAATGTGTGTTTTTGTGTAGATAACTAATTGGTCTGCAAATGTTTTGTGTATGTATGATTGTACCTTTAATAATTTATTTAAGTAAGTACCTACTCTATTTTTTTTAATAACGTGCGGCAATGAATGTTTTGTCTTTTTATTGTAAACATGTTCTCATGTAAGTGACTTTTGTCTTTATGAGAATAAATGTCTTTAAACCTAAACCTATAATAAAGGAAGGCTCCCATACAACAAAAGTAATTTTTAAGCAATTTGTTACTCGATCTTAATAAACAGGAAGAAACATAAAAAATATTTAAGTATACATACAACAAACGTGATTTACTTTTATAGATGATGGTACGGAACCCTTCGTGCGCGAGTCCGACTCGCACTTGCCCAATTTTTGATGTACTGGCTTTTATTTGTTATAAACTTAAGTATAGAACTAATTGTTTTATTTTATGTGTACCTACATATAAAGTCACCTAGTAATAGTTTAATTTTCTTAAATAATAAATCAAAATAATGTCATCTTCAGTACATAATGATCTAAAAGAACTCACTTTAGAGTATGAAATCTGAGAATACATCATATGTGTAACGGTCACCCGATTGCCAGCCATGTCAAAGCCATGCCATGCCATGCCATGCCGTGCCGTGTCGTCTTGGTTCAGCCAAAGCTACAGCCTCAGCCACAGCCACAGCCTCAGCCACAGCCAGAACCACAGCCTCAGCCTCAGCCAAAGCCATCGCCATGACAACCAAGTACGCCACGGCAGCCACAGCAAAGAGAAAGTCAATTGCCTAGCACGTCACGTCCGCTTGTCAACCTGACGCGGTGGGCGTTACCGAGCGGCGATCCCCTCCTCGATTTAGAGTGGGGGTAAACTTATAAATAGGTCGCGCAGCGCATCTTGTGAGATAATTCTGATCTAGAACCTAGCCTAAGCCTAAACTCTGTTCGATTATAATTTATACAATAAATACCTACAATCGAGAAAATTGTTTTTCGCTATCATCTGTTTCACTCAAAAGTGTTATGAAGCGAAATCACCGAGACCTTCATAGACGTGGGGTGCGTCCACCCGGATGGGACCCTCGAGCGGCACCGAGCAAGATGAAGACGGCGATTCTATACCAGCGCCCGCCAGAAAAATTCTGAAACACCTCCTGCAAAATGAGGTCAAAAAGGCCGTCCGCGAACTGGATTCAGACATCGGTATATTATTTCAAAAACAAATTGATGTTACTTTAAGACCGGTAATGTATTTCAGTGGTGTAACTTCTAAACAAAAAAGCGTATACCACAGCTACGAACTCGAAACACTAGCGGTTGTAGAATATTTGAGAAAATTCCGCGTTTATGTAATTGGTAAACATGTAAAAATTGTTACAAATTGTACCGCGGTGTGTTCCACTTTGACAAAACCTGACATTATCTCGCGGATAGCCAGATGGTGGTTGATGATTCAAGATTACGATATAAGTACAGTATACCGGCTGGGTGGCCGCATGAGACACGTCGAAGCACTTAGTTTAAATCCTGTTGACGCGCTTAATGTTAATCGCCTAGAAGTATCTGATTGGTTCTTTACAGTTTAGTATCAAGATGACAAAGTCAAAAAGATAATTGATCGATTAAAATCTAGTTTAGCAGAGCGCGACTTAACAAAAGATTTCGTACTGATAGATGATAGGTTATTCGGAAAAACTCTATGCGGTAATCGTCTTGTAGTGCCGGGACCAGCTAGGTAGAAAATTGTTCAAATGCACTATGATGAAATAGGCCATGTAGGATTAAAGCGCTGCATTGAGCTTATTAAAAAAGATTACTGGTTTCCGAAAATGACGCGGTTTATTCAGAAATATGTTGTGGCGTGTTTACATTGCGCTTACGGAAAAAGGGACCACGGGAAAAAGGAGGGTATGTTGCATCCTATTCCCAAACCAACTGAACCGTTCAGAACAGTTCTGTAAGACGAAGAAAGGCAATGCGTACATGTTAGTGCTAATCGATTCATTTACAAAGTTTGTAATTGCGGAACCAACTCGGACAGTAAACTCAATCGAGACGGTCAGGGTATTAAAGCGAATTTGCGCTTTCAAACTCAAACTCAAATATGTTTATTTTCATAAAAATGTTTAATTTTTTTGGACACGTCAGAAAGTCATACAAATTAATATAAAAAAGTAACTTTAAGACGAAGAAAGGCAATGCGTACATGTTAGTGCTAATCGATTCATTTACAAAATTTGTAATTGCGGAACCAACTCGGACAGTAAACTCAATCGAGACGGTCAGGGTATTAAAGCGAATTTGCGCTTTCAAACTCAAACTCAAACTCAAATATGGTTATTTCCATAAAAATGTTTAATTTTTTTGGACACGTCAGAAAGTCATACAAATAAAAATAAAAAAGTAACTTTAAATGCATATTTACATAATTGAGCATTGAAAAAAAAATGCCTGTTAAGAAAGTAGAGCCTCGTGAGAAGAATCAGGCAAGAAACTCCGGGCCACTCTTTTCTTCGTCTCGATTCTAAACAATTTAAAAACTTAGTAACTACATTGAATTTTTCATAGGTATATGAGCTGGTGTGTCTATAATGTTGTTGTCAATTAATAAGGTTTTATAATAATAAATAATAATAAAAGTACTAAACTAGCATAATATAGACACAATAACTCACACTCACATGAAACTTAAAAATAATCAAATATAAGTAGCCTCATACAATTTTGTTTAAACGGGTCTTATTCGCGATATTTAATTAATTTAAGGTATAAATACCTATGTTTTACCGACTTTTCGGCCGTCTTACAATAGCCTTGGTCGCGGCAGGACTGATGTCATCTCAGCATCGTCCTTGTGAAATATCGTGAATAAGATTCGTTTAAACAAAATTGTATGATGTATACAAATCGCGAAAGTTTAAAATCGATTATAAATAGTCTGTGCGACCGAGCAAATTAGTCCCAAGCATTATTATCTCCAATATATTCTAGCACCGAATAGTATCCTTTTTAACAAAGTTTACGTTTTATAACCTTTTTGAATTTATTAAAAATTAAATTTTGTATATTGCTTGGCACTTTATTGTAAAAACACACACATTGGCACGGGTGGCCGGCACTACTAGTTTGCTCTTATTTCTAGTATTCAAACTGTGGATATCACTTTTCTTTGAGTATGAGGTCTCGTTTTGGAATACATATATTAGGTTGGAATAAATGTACTGGCTTGCAACTGTTAAAATGTTTATTTCCTTGAATTTATTCCTTAACGAAGCCCCATAATCCAAATTATAAATTGCTTGAATAGCTCTTTTCTGCAGAACAAAGATGGTCTGAATGTCGGCAGCATTTCCCCACAAGAGAATATCGTAAGACATTACACTATGAAAATAGCTATGATATAAAGCCTGGCTGTGTCAATGTCAGTTAACTGGCGAATTTTTCTTTCATTGAGTCTATTCGACAATTTACCAATATGTGGTCCTAATTGCAGCTTAGAATCCAACATAATGCCTAAAAACTGGGTTTTATCTACAAGATCCAGCACATCATCTTTAACCTTTACTGAGGTGTTCACTTGTTTGACGTTAGGCATCAAAAATCGAATACATTTAGTTTTAAGTCTATTTAGAAGCAGGTTGTAAACCTCAAACCAGCAAACTACCTTTGAGATAGCAATGTTTACAGCGTCCATATTAATTTGTTGGCGTTTTAATTTAAATAAAAGTGAGGTATCATCAGCAAACAGTACTATCCCACGCTTGTCATTAACGAGGGGTAGTTAAGTGATTAATATACACTAAAAAAAAAAGGATCGAGGATTGAACCCTGTGGGACGCCCATTTTGACTACAGACCCATGTGAACGCGTCCCGACAACTCTCTGAATCCTATTACTTAAATATGAAGTAAGAAGATGCAGAGCAGAACTACTTAAACCATAGTGATGTAATTTCCTGATCAATGTATCATGTTCTACACAATCAAAGGCCTTGGACAAATCACAGAAGACACCGAAAGCATCATTTGAATCCTCCTAGGCTTCAAAGATATGTTTTACAAGCTCAACACCGGCATCGGTTGTGGAGCGCCCCTTTGTAAAACCAAATTGTTTAGATTGTAGAAGCTCGTTGTAATTAAAATAACTCTGCAGTTGGTCTAGAATCAATTTCTCGAAAATTTTGCTAAATGTGGGCAGCACAGAAATTGGCCTATAGTTGGTGGGGTCTAATGTGCTACCTGCTTTGTGCAAAGGTACACCACAGTCAATACACTTATTAAATACTAGTCGACGATGGTCGATGGTCTGAATGTCGGCAGCATTTCGCCACAAGAGAATACCGTATGACATTACAATATGAAAATAGCTATGATATACAAGCCTGGCTGTGTCAATGTCAATTAACTGGCGAATTTTTCTTTCATTGAGTCTATTCGACAATTTTCCAATATGTGGTCCCCACTGCAGCGTAGAATCCGACGTAATGCCTAAAAACTGGGTGTTATCCACAAGATCCATCACATCATCTTTTACCTTTACTGAGGTGTTCACTGACCGGTCTGTGTGGAGAACCTTGGGGGAGGCCTATGTCCAGCAGTGGACGTCGCTTGGCTGATATGATGAGGTGTTCACTTGTTTGACGTTAGGCATAAAAAATCGAATACATTTAGTTTTTAGTCCTGTATCTGACAGTGCCAGCAGCTCTGATGAGCAGTTAGAGCCAGAGGACCTACTTGACTTACTGGAAAGCTAATTATGTTCCGTTTTCCCATTGCGGGAGGATTTGTTTCAGGATGGCCGACTGTAGCGGTCACCCGATTGCCTCGCTATGCCATGCCGTGCCGTGTAGTCTTGGTTCAGCCAAAACCAAAGCCACAGCCTCATCCGCAGTCTCAGCCTCAGCCACAGCCTCAGCCACAGCCTCAGCTACAGCCTCAGCCACAGCCTCAGCCACAACCTCAGCCACAGCCTCAGCCACAGCCTCAGCCACAGCCTCAGCCACAGCCTCAGCCACAGCCTCAGCCACAGCCTCAGCCACAGCCACAGCCTCAGCCTCAGCCAAATCCATAGCCATGACAACCAAGTACGCCACGGCAGCCACAGCAAAGAGAAAGTCAATTTACTAGCACGTCACGTCCGCTTGTCAACCTAACGCGATGGGCGTTACCGAGCAGCGATTCCCTCCTCGATTTAGAGTGGGGGAAAACTTATAAAAAGATCGCGCAGCGCATTTTGTGAGATAATTCTGATCTAACCTAACCTTGCCTAAGCCTAAACTTTGTTCAATTATAACTTATACAATAAATACCTACAATCGAGAAAATTGTTTTTCGCTATCACCTGTTTCATATGATAAAATCTTGAAAAAATAAGGCTTTGCAATTTCCAAGGGTATGGATTGCCCAGGTTTGGGTACCAATTTCATCGAAGTCATCGAAATAATTTCTTATTATTAGCATATTAACATGCAAATTGAATATATTTTTGGAATGAGTTAATTGTAATAAAATTAAATCAACTGGAACATTAAGGTGACTGGCGTCTACATTATTTATTGGCAATTAAATACTTTGTTATTGTTCTGGAGGTACTTAGATGAACTACATTATTTGAATATTAGTTACATTTCGGTCGTTTATTAACCTTCAGGTACTGACGTGGTTTCCCGTTCGTGGGATCTCCACCTTTTCGTGGTGGGGGGGCTCAGTAACCGTGGCTTGGAACCCCGCGGTGAAGCTAAGAGGGATCCCTGGAGTGGACGCTCCACGTGGGCTTGGGTGAAGCCTGCGTAGGATGCGTCCATAGGTGCGGGTGCGGGGGATAGTTCTGTCTGTCCCTCGCAGTCGGGCGCGGTCGCGGGAGGAGAGGCGTGTCGGTGTTTCGTTGCTGCGCGCCCTATCTCCCGCGACCAAATGGGGGCACACCATCGTTGCGTCGCGGTGGGGTCGCAGAGGAAGAGGAGATGCGGTGTTGCGTTGCCGTCCTCCCTATCCTCTGCGGCCGCTGGCTGCGTGTTTTGGCGGCGGAGCCCAACACCTTCATCCGCCGCCAAGGAGTTTTATTCGGGGCCCGCCTGACCATCTGGCGGGCCAATACCCGTCGGGGGGTAGCGACGAATGCTTCGGTGATACCCTTCCCTCCGACACACGGGTACGTGAGAAAATCGAGGTGGTTTTTAGTGGTAACACCACATATTCCGGCTCTCTTTTCCCCAAGAGTTGGAGATCCGAAGGGATTTTCCACCTCGTAAAACAAAAAAAAGGCACTGACGTGGTTTAGTCATATCATAAATGGTGACATAACGTCTCACAGACGACTCAGTAAATAGTCGAAATAGAACATTTCTATTTACTGATTTGCACATTGTTTAATTGTATTATGATTCGTTTATTATTGTTTTATGAAGTCAGTAAAAAACAACAATCTTTTCATAGGAGATCAGTATTTATTTGGTAGAAATGACATAACCAGTGTTTAAAAAAAAACGATAAAAAAGTTATTTAGAATTATTTTGGAAAATTTCTTACATTTTAAATATTAGTCTTCATTAAAGTACTGCTTAGGCAGCGATTTCTTTGACTTTTGAGACATTTAACATTGCTTTTGGCCCACAACACTAATACTGACCTTACGTCTGAGAGACACTGCAGAGCTCTACAGCCGAATGTGTTATCGCACCGGTAGTGAGCGTTGGACTGATTGATGAACATGTTAGATCCCGAAGGTACAGGGAAGGGCGCGAGGGTAACTTAAAGGCCTTGAAATGAGACCCATATTTGTTAACTTTTCGTCTGTGAGACACCCACGCACAGTGTTTTATGAAGACCATTTTTCGGACACCGTCTTTTTATTAAAGAAGCTAATAGGTATATTCAATAAAAAGAAATATTTCGTATCCCCATTAAGCTAGCATCTCTAGTTTTTTAGAAAAAGTTTTTTGAAAATCTTCATATTTTAAAGCGGATATTTAGAAAAAAATATATTCCTCTTAAACTAAGCATGATACGCAATAATAATGTTACAAGCACCGATAGCGTCTCTTTCACTGCACATTTTACAGTTAAAATGAACCTCTTAACTTGACTAGATTCAAATTTAACCGAGATTTTGTATTTTTAGATTTTCTTTCTTTTCCCGAAGATTCTACCAAATGTGGAAAAGTTATATATACAGAAAGGATGCTTTTTACTTTCCTCATCTACTCAATAAATTTCAGACCCCAAATCCATGGAATCTAGAAGTTATGCCATATAACTGTTTTTGCTAGTTTTTTCATATTTATATTCTGGATTTTTTATTCGATATTTATTTCTTTACAACATATAATTTAGTTATAAAATCAATATCGAATAAAAATTTTATCATTAAAACCCGGAATACAAATGTGAAAACCCTAGCAAAAACAGTTAATTTGGAATAACTTCTAGATTCCATGTATTTGGGGTTTTAAATTTATTGAGTATATGAGGAAAGTAAAGAGCATCATTTCTGTATATATAACTTTTCCACATTTGGTAGAATCTTCGAGAAAAGTAAGAAAATCTAACAATCCAAAATCTCGCTTAAATGTGAATCTAGTCAAGTTAAGAGGTTCATTTTAACTGTAAAATGTGCAGTGAAAGAGACGCTATCGGTGCTTGTAACATTATTATTGCGTATCATGCTTAGTTTAAGAGGAATATATTTTTTTCTAAATATCCGCTTTAAAATATGAAGATTTTCAAAAAAGTTTTTCTAAAAAACTAGAGATGCTAGCTTAATGGGGATACGAAATATTTCTTTTTATTGAATATATATATTAGCTTCTTTAATAAAAAGACGGTGTCCGAAAAATGGTCTTCATAAAACACTGTGCCACGTCACTATTTAAAGGTTAATATAATTGTTTATAATTACTATTTTTATATCAAATGTCAATTTCTTATAAGTCAAGCTATTGATAAGTCCAAGCAGCGATAGCCTAATAGATAGACCGACGGACTGCTACGCAGAGGGTCTCAGGTTCGAATCCACGGCGCGCACCAATTACTTTTCATAGTTATGTGCGTATTAAATTGTTAATTACTGCTTGCTAAACGGTGAAGGAAATCATCGTGAGGAAACCTGTATGTCTGAGAGTTCTCCATAATGTTCTCGAAAGACATGTGAATTCTGAAAACCCGCACTTGGCCAGCGTGGTGGACTATGACCTCACCCTTCTCATTGTGAGAAGAGGTAGCACTGGGTCAGTTTATATACAGGGCCGATGATGATGATGATTGATATCATAAACATTCGTCGACCAAATTGGTAACGTTTTAAAAAACGGAAAGGTCCGAAGCATCCGGAACCGGCGAGCATGTATAAAAGAGTAATGAAAGTAAAGGAAGCGCGTGAGGTTTGTAGGGATAGAAGCAAGTGGCGTTGCATTTTCTCTGCCTACCCCCACGAGCAAACGGCTTGAGTATATCTATGATATCTTGAAACCTTATTTTTTGTCAGTTGATGGTGTCATTTGTTGTTATTAATTTATATATAGATACGAGGTGCAGCTTTGCAAATGTTCGCCATTTTACGAAGAGAAAAATGACGAACATTTGCAAAACTGCACTGCACGCCATTGATAAAAGTCTTAATATATGGTAGACACCCATCATTTTATGTTATTTGATGAATAAATTCTGCAACGACGACTCGCATTAAAATAAGTATGTGTAGTTTACACATACTACCACGTCAATTCATTAAATAGCTGTTAAATGATCAAGCTATTTTGGTAGGCAGTGGAAATGTGAAGAAACGACAAACTCAAGCCAACACTAAGTCTAGAAACATTAGCTCAACAAATTAAGGATGAAGTCTTAACGTACATTTTTGTACTAGGGGCGGTATGTATTGTCCCAAGCGCTTGAACACACACGAGTCAGCACTCGTAAAGCAGTGGAAAATCTGCTGCTCGATTCATACTTTTCCACTCATTATTTAGGTGTGATATTATTAATATTAAATTGTGATTATTTTACCGACTAGTTATGAAAGGAAACTAATCACGTGCACGTCCAATTGGGCAGAGCAATATAATTATTCTTTGTTGACAAAATATTATATAAAATCTATTGATCCTCAAGTGAATGGCTCGTTAATTGTTTATTGGCTAAAACGTCAGCAACGCTTGTTATTAAATTAATAAATATGGACGACTAATCAATCATGTTGACACAGTTTTAAGAGGCGTTCAAAATGTTTTGTTATTTTTTATCACATTGTATCCTGGCCGATCGGACCAATCATGTATAGTAGCGATGAAAACGGGTTTTCAATCCGGAATAGATTGGATACATACATACATACATAACGTCACGCCTTTTATCCCTGGAGGGGTAGGCAGAGGTGTATTTCTACACCCACTTTTCGCCAGATATACTTTAGTCCCACGTAGTAAGGGGCGAGCCTATTGCCGTACCGGGCACATTTCGAGACTCCGTGCTGCTACTGAGAATTTCGTGACAGAAAAACCCAATAACACTGCCCGACCCAGAAATCGAACCCCGGGACCTCCCGATCCCACGCGCACATTTATGCCGCGAGACCAACGTCTCTACGCAAATATGGTATTTGCATCGTGTTATCCCTTAGTCGCCTCTTACGACACCCACGGGAAGATAGGGGGTGGTGACACTTGTATTCTATGCCGTCAACCACACGGTAAATAGATTGGACTTATAAAAACAATATTGGATATATTGTTTTTATAAGCCTATAAACCAGGGGGCTAATCGTGCTATTTTCAAACGTTCAAACGTTGACAACGTAACGTATTTGGTGAACGTTTGGTTTTAGTTTGGCTGATGTCAAACATGGTTTCGTGCTAATCAGGGGGGCAATCGTGCTAAACGTCAACGTATTTACCAAAACCAAACTTCAACCGAAAACGTCACGTTATGCACATTTCGTATCGTGCTAATTATTTGAACGTAAACGATTTGGTTTTTGTAGGGCAGATACGTTCAGTGACAGCTAGGTGACAGCGTGCGAGCGAAATCTCGTTGTTGCATGGTATCGCGCTATTATTTGACAACGTTTTAAACCAAAACCGTTACGTTCGCGGACGTCTCATACGTTGTCAAACCAAAAGTTCCTATCGACGAACTTTGCAATTATATAATATTTTAAATTTGAGAAAATTATTAAGATAATGTTGTATTATTTATCAATTTAGTGGCATATGCTTATAATACGTTTGATTGCAACTTAAATGAGTGAACAACATTCTTTCATAATGCAATTTTTATAGATATCGCTTTGGCATAGCTTATTGTTGCGGTAGATTTCATTATTGTAAGATTGGCGTCAACCTTGCTTGGCCCTATATTTATGACAATGTCTAGGAAGGCATCTCATCAAATAGGCTACATCTCGACACGATATCTTCCTAGACATTCGCTTTTGAAAGGCTGAAATAATATTATGGGGATGTACGTATACCATACACATAATACTGTCACATTTATAGGTTCTTTGGGTGGCTTAAGCCAAAAGACTGCCTACTCAGTCAGTGCGCGCTCAGACGCCTGTATACAGCAAGTAGACGACTGATAAACGTTCATTTATAATTATTTTTCCTAAGTACCTACCTAGATAGGTATTGCAATTATTTCATTTAACCAAGATACAGACAAAAGCGTAGCTCATTACATAAAGATTTGTCGGGTAACAGACCTAAGTCTTAGATTAGGGCTGGGTGGCAGCGAGTTGAATGTGCGTGCGTGGGAAGCGCAATGCGGTGCCGACACAGAATTGTAAATTTCATGTAATCTGTGGGTGCCGAATAGTTCTTTCTCCAGCGGTCGTAGTTCAGGCCATGTTGACGGAAGACGTCCGGTGGGACGCTGATGTGGTCTCCTTCTATGAAGCGGTCATGCTCCAGAAGGAGGCCGCCGAGTGGGATCGCGAGAGAGCCGATTCCGCTCGCAGACGCAGGTGGCGTCGCGCGTCGTGGCGGTGGCAATGGCCGCTAGCCTGACTCTTCCTTGGGGCCGTGGGCAATCAGAGATGGCAATCTGACTGCCCGACCACGAACGACCCCGAGAAGACAGCGGTCTCGGATAGTCGAGGGGCCACTGTACTCGCACAGTACGAGGTAGTGAAGGGAGGGCACTACCAACCTAGCCCTTTCAGAGACTGAGCCCTACTACGGGACAAGCGTAACGGGACCCAGGAGCAGTATACCCGCGTTCCCTGTGTCCCATTCTTTTGAGCGCTGAGGCGGCTATCGTGGTACGTGGTTTTAGTCGGTAAACCCGGGTTCTGTCCCGGGGAGTCCGACATACCCTCTCTGCCCGCCCCCACGGAGAGGCACTCACAAAATAATTTCCCGACGTAAAAAAAAGGGGTGCTGAATAGTACAACGAGTCGGTCAGAGCCTAGACATGGCCTAGACTCTGGCCAGCCTATTTTGACAAGTTGGTTCAGGACTCTTAAATTTGGCTTGCTTTGGCCGATCAGCGAAGGGAAGGCCACAGGAGCTATTCGCTTGGTGTAGTTTTCAAAGGCATAATCACGGGAAAACATGCCCCGGGTCTTTGTTGCCACGAGACCCGCCATGACAAAACATCACTGTTGCCAACTTTGCACATATAGTAAAAGTATTAGGCCTTGGAGCCTGTTAAGAGAATATCTATCTAATAAGGTCGCCCATCAAGTACCACCTGCCCATACTAGTATGAGAGTGGTTAGGGTAGGTGCCGCCTTTCGTCCTTAGTGACCATTTAGACCGGGTAATTTCTAAGTGAATTGTAAGAAAATATCCGTGAAGAAGAGAAACAAGAATAAATTAATTCTCTGTGACAACCCACACCTGGCGGTGTGATCCCAAACTAGGTACAACCTAATATATAAATATTGTTTTGATACACATACGAGTATTATAGTTATGGTAATTTGCTCATCGCACAAAGAGTTCTCCTGGGTGGTAATCGAACCCATGACTTTCGTCTTAGCACTCAGGTTTAGGTACCACTAGACCAATAGGCCGTTCTACAAGGGAGACTTACCACTAACTCAACAGGATGTGATACAACTGTGTGAGCTTACATATGCGTAGCGCGCTTCTAATCGGGTACCGAGTCCAACATCTGATGATCCAGTGTTACCCAGACTGCCGCTGGACCACTTCAATAGATATTTAAAGGAATAGAGTAGGTATGTATATTAAAAGGCAAGGTCCAATTTCTCATTTCGATTTTATTTATTCAGTGTATTGAGATGATGAAATCTGATACAAAATATTATTTTAAGTAGAGTTGAAACAATCAACATCTGTTAGGCCATTTGATTGTTACAATTACAACGTGAACTTCACAGTAATAATAATGTATTTGGTTTGGTTTTCATTATTTTAGTAAACTACATCATCCATACATAGTCTCACGCCTATAACCCCGAAGAGGTAGGCAGAGGTGTATTTCTACACCCACTTTTCGCCAGATATACTTTAGTCCCACGTAATAAGGGGCGAGCCTATTGCCGTACCGGGCACATTTCCAGACTCCGTGCTGCTACTGAGAATTTCGTGACAGAAAAACCCAATAATACTGCCCGACCCAGGAATCGAACCCGGGACCTCCCGATCCCACGCGCACACTTATGCTGCGAGACCAACCAGGCAGTCGTATAGGGTTTGATGTCGAGTTTTCCGTCTCTACGCAAAGATGGTATTTGCATCGTGTTATCGCTCAGTCGCCTCTTACGACTCCCAAGGGAAGAGAACTAATTAATAGTATATTGTTGTTTAATATCCAAGAAGTGACGATGGTCTCGATTTGGCTCGTAGCAAATTCCTCATTTTTGTTAACTTGCAATTATGTACTGTCCATGTGGTTGTGCTAACGAGCGGTTTATTATTCTGCTTACTCCTCGGCTACTGTGAAAAAAATTAAAACAAATTATTTAGTAAATATTTACTCCAATATAAGTCCTACCAAAATAACTAAACCCACTGACATTTAACTTAAGATTAATATTGTTCTCATACGTGCGCTATATCTTGTGTTTGAGTATATACTTACAATATTTTGTTGGGGATTTATACATTATTATAAGACAAGTTCAGAATGAGAGTAAATACTGTAGGATCTTACGTAATGATAATTGAAATGCGTACCTGAAAAGTTAGAAAGTCAGCCAAATTCAAATTCTCCAGCTTTTCGTCCATCTCTTCTCATATAGAAAGGATGACTATTATGCCGAACGCTGTCAATTCGGGCTTTGATAAACATCTTTCTCTGCTCTATATATTATTCCAAATCTGAAAAATAGGTGTTTTTTATTGTAACGATCATATAAAATTCGTATTGGGCTCGACAAATAGCAGAAGAAGCTGCAATTGCAGTAATGTTGTGGTGCATCATCATTTGAATTCACCTTCGTTACTCTAGTGAAATAAAAACCTCTTCTACATGACCAAGTGTGATAATTAATTGTTTTTTGCATAAATCACTTATTACAGTAAACAATATTTCGGTACTTACTGTATAATTTGAATAAAATTATTTAATGATTTCATATATATAATATTTGTTGACATTCAATGACATTCACATAATGACATTTGTCTTTTTAAAATAGTGCTTGCGCATGGCGCGATGTCGCTACAGCCTCTTTAGTATAAGAATAGTACTTACTATTTTCAAAAGCCGGTGTCAAGCACTAAACGTTTGACGTAAGCCCAACGTAAGGGTTGCGTCTACGGTTCGAACGCTCAATACAATTAGCACGATACCATGTTTGACATCAGCCAAACTAAAACCAAACGTTCACCAAATACGTTACGTTGTCAACGTTTGAACGTTTGAAAATAGCACGATTAGCCCCCAGGTGCTAATTGTATTGAGCGTTCGAACCGTAGACGCAACCCTTACGTTGGGCTTACGTCAAACGTTTAGTGCTTGACACCGGCTTTTGAAAATAGTAAGTACTATTCTTATACTAAAGAGGCTGTAGCGACATCGCACCATGTGCAAGCACTATTTTAAAAAGACAATTAATGTCATTATGTGAATGTCATTGAATGTCAATAAATATTATATTAAGAAATCATGAAATAATTTAATTAAAATTATACGGTAAGTACCGAAATATTGTATACTGTAATAAGTGATTGATGCAAAAAACAATAAATGATCACACTTGGTCATGTAGAAGTGGTTTTTATTTCAATAGAGTAACGAAGGTGAATTCAAATGATGATGCACCACTACATTACCGCAATTGCAGCTTCTTCTGCTATTTGTCAAGCCCAATACGAATTTATATGGTCGTTACAATAAACAACACCTATTTTTCAGATGTGGAATAATATATAGAGCAGAGAAAGATGCTAAACAAACCTCGAATTGTCAGCGTTCGGCATAATAGTCATCCTTTCTATAAAAGAAGAGATAGACGAAAAGCTGGAGAATTTGAATTTGGCTGACTTTCTAACTTTTCAGGTACGCATTTCAATTATCATTACGTAAGATCCTACAGTATTTACTCTCATTCTGAACTTGTCTCATAATATGCTTAAATACCCAACAAAATAATGTAAGTATATTATACTCAAACACAAGATATAGCGCACGTATGAGAACAATATTAATCTTAAGTTAAATGTCAGCGGGTTTAGTTATTTTAGTAGGACTTATATTTGAGTAAATAATGACTGAATAATTATGTTTTTTTTTTGTTCACAGTAGCCGAGGAGTAAGCAGAATAATAAGCTGCTCGTTAGTACAACCACATGGACATAATTGCAAGTTAACAAAAATGAGCAATTTGCTATGAGCCAAATCGAGACCATCATCACTTCTTGGACATTAAAGAAGAATATACTATTAATAAGTTTACTAAAATAATCTAAACCAAACCAAATTCATAATTATTACTGTGAAGTTCACGTTATAACAATGACCTAACAGATGTTGATTGTTTCAACTCTACTTAAAATTATATTTTGTATCAGATTTCATCATCTCAACACACTGAATAAATAAAATCGAAATGTGAAATTGGAGCTTGCTTTTTAATATACATACCTACTCTATTCTTTTAACTATCTATTGAAGTGGTCCAGCGGTAGTCTGGGTAACACTGGATCATCAGATGTTGGACTCGGTACCCGATTAGAAAGTACGCTTATGTTAGCTCACACACTTGTATCACATCCTGCTGAGTTAGTGGTTAGTCTCTCTTGTAGATCGGCTTATTGGTCTAGTGGTACCTAACCCTGACTGCTAAGACGAAAGTCATGGGTTCGATTACCACCCAGGAGAACTCTTTGTGCGATGAGCAAATTACCATAACTATAATACTCGTTTGTGTATAAAAGCAATATTTAGATATATTAATCAATTGTCTGACTACCATGCCACTAGGTTGTGCCTAGTTTGGGATCACACCGCCAGGTGTCACAGAGAATTAATTTATTCTTATGTTTCTCTTCTTCACAGATATTTTCTTACAATTCACTTAGAAATTCACCCGGTCAAAATGGTCACTAAGGACGAAAGGCGGCACCTACCCTAACCACTCTCATACTAGTATGGACAGGTGGTACTTGTTGGGCGAACTTATTAGATAGATATTCTCTTAACAGACTCCAAGGCTTATTACTTTTACTATAAGTATATGCAAAGTGGGCAACAGTGATATTTTGTCATGGCGGGTCTCGTAGCAACAAAGACCCGGGGCAGGTTTTCCCGTGATTATGCCTTTGAAAATTACACCAAGCGAATAGCTCCTGTGGCCTTCCCTTCGCTGATCGGCCAAAGCAAGCCAAATTTAAGAGCCCTGAACCAACTAGTTAAAATGGGCTGGCCAGAGACTAGGCTCTGACCGACTTATTGAACTATTAGGCACCCACAGATTACATGAAATTTACAATTCTGTGTCGGCACCGCATTGCGCTTCCCACGCACGCACATTCAACTGGCTGCCACCCAGCCCTAATCTAAGACTTAGGTCTGTTACCCGAGGTAGTGGGTTGGATTCCTAACACGACAAATTTTTGTATGATGAGCACTACGCTTTTGTCTCTGTCTTGGTTAAATTAAATAATTACAATACCTATCTAGGTACTTAGGAAAAATAATTATAAATGAACGTTTATCAATCGTCTACTTGCTGTATACAGGCGTCTGAGAGCGCAGTGACCGAGTAGGCAGTCTTTTCGCTTAAGCCACCCAAAGAACCTATAACTGTGACAGTATTATGTGTATGGTATACTTATATCCACATAATATTATTGTTTCAGCCTTTCAAAAGTGAATTTCTAGGAAGGTATCGCGTCGAGATGTAGCCTTTTTGATGAGATGTCTTCCTAGACATTGTTATAAATATAGGGCCAAGCAAGCTTGACGCCAATCTTGCAATAATGAATTCTACCTCAACAATAAGCTATACTAAAGAGATATCTATAAAAATTGTCTTATATGAAAAAATGTTGTTCACTCATTTAAGTTGCAATCAAACGTATTATAAGCATATGCCACTAAATTGATAATTAATACAAAATTATCTTAATAATTTTCTCAAATTGAAAATATTATATAATTGAAAATTTCGTCGATAGGAACTTTTGGTTTGACAACGTATGAGACCGTGTGGTTGACGGCATAGAATACAAGTGTCACCACCCCCTATCTTCCCGTGGGTGTCGTAAGAGGCGACTAAGGGATAACACGATGCAAATACCATCTTTGCGTAGAGACGGAAAACTCGACATCAAACCCTATACGACTGCCTCGTTCGTCTCGCGGCATAAATGTGCGCGTGGGATCGGGAGGTCCCGGGTTCGATTCCTGGGTCGGGCAGTGTTATTGGGTTTTTCTGTCACGAAATTCTCAGTAGCAGCACGGAGTCTGGAAATGTGCCCGGTACGGCAATAGGCTCGCCCCTTATTACGTGGGACTAAAGTATATCAGGCGAAAAGTGGGTGTAGAAATACACCTCTGCCTACCCCTTCGGGGATAAAAGGCGTGACGATATGTATGTATGTAACGTATGAGACGTTCGCGAACGTAACGGTTTTGGTTTAAAACGTTGTCAAATAATAGCGCGATACCATGCAACAACGAGAGTTCGCTCGCACGCTGTCACATAGCTGTCACTGAACGTATCTGCCCTACGAAAACCAAATCGTTTACGTTCAAATAATTAGCACGATACGAAATGTGCATAACGTGACGTTTTCGGTTGAAGTTTGGTTTTGGTAAATACGTTGACGTTTAGCACGATTGCCCCCCAGGGGGGCAATCGTGCTAAACGTCAACGTATCGTATCGCGCTTTTATTTGACAACGTTTTAAACCAAAACCGTTACGTTCGCGAACGTCTCATACGTTGTCAAACCAAAAGTTCCTATCGACGAACTTTTCAATTATATAATATTTTCAATTTGCGAAAATTTTGTATTATTTATCAATTTAGTGCATATGCTTATAATACGTTTGATTGCAACTCAAATGAGTGAACAACATTCTTTCATAAGGCAATTTTTATAGATATCTCTTTACAATAAGCCACTTATTGTTGTGGTAGAATTCATTATTGTAAGATTGGCGTCAACCTTGCTTGGCCTATATTTATGACAATGTTTAGGAAGGCATCTCATCAAATAGGCTACATCTCGACGCGATACCTTCCTAGACATTCGCTTTTGAAAGGCTGAAACAATATTATGGGGATGTACGTATACCGTACACATAATACTGTCACAGTTATATACAGCAAGTAGACGACTGATAAACGTTCATTTATGATTATTTTTCCTAAGTACCTAGATAGGTATTGTAATAATTTCATTTAACCAAGACACAGACAAAAGCGTAGCTCTTCATACAAAGATTTGTCGTGTTAGGAATCCAACCCACTACCTCGGGTAACAGACCTAAGTCTTAGATTAGGGCTGGGTGGCAGGGAGTTGAATGTGCGTGCGTGGGAAGCGTAATGCTCTGCCGACACAGAATTGTAAATTTCACGTAATCTGTGGGTACCGAATAGTTCTTTCTCCACCGGCCGTAGTTCAGGCCATGTTGACGGAAGACGTCCGGTGGGAAGCTGATGTGGTCTCTTTGTGTGAAGCGGTCATGCTCCAGAAGGAGGCCGCCGAGCGGGATCGGCTCTCTCGCGATCCCGCTCGTAGACGCAGGCGGCGTCGCACGTCGTGGCGGTGGCAATGGCCGCTAGCCTGACTCTTCCTTGGGGCCGTGGGCAATCAGAGATGGCAATCTGACTGCCCGACCACGAACGACCCCGAGAAGACAGGGTTCTCGGATAGTCCCCTCGACTATCCGAGACCCCTGTCGTCTCGGGGTCGGGGTCACCACTGTACTCGCACAGTACGAGGTAGCGAAGGGAGGGCACTACCAACCTAGCCCTTTCAGTGACTGAGTCCTACTACGGGACAAGCGTAACGGGACCCAGGAGCAGTACACCCGCGTTCCCTGTGTCTCATTCTTTTTTTTGAGCGCTGAGGCGGCTATCGTGGTGGTTTTAGTCGGTAAACCCGGGTTCTGTTCCGGGGAGTCCGACATATCCTCTCTGCCCGCCCCGCGGAGAGGCACTCGCAAAAGAGTTTCCTGACGTAAAAAAAAGGGTGCCGAATAGTTCAACGAGTCGGTCAGAGCCTAGACATAGCCTAGACTCTGGCCAGCCTATTTTGACTAGTTGGTTCAGGGCTTTTAAATTTGGCTTGCTTTGGCCGATCAGCGAAGGGAAGGCCACAGTAGCTATTCGCTTGGTGTAATTTTGAAAGGCATAATCACGGGAAAACCTGCCCCAGGTCTTTGTTGCCACGAGACTCGCCATGACAAAACATCACTGTTGCCCACTTTGCATATATAGTAAAAGTAATAGGCCTTAGAGGCCTTGTTAAGAGAATATCTATCTAATAAGGTCGCCCATCAAGTACCACCTGCCCATACTAGTATGAGAGTGGTTAGGGTAGGTGCCGCCTTTCGTCCTTAGTGACCATTTAGACCGGGTGAATTTCTAAGTGAATTGTAAGAAAATATCCGTGAAGAAGAGAAACTTAAGAATAAATTAATTCTCTGTGACAACCCACACCTGGCTGTGTGATCCCAAACTAGGCACAACCTAGTGGCATGGTAGTCAGACAATTGATTAATATATATAAATACTAGAGGACGCCCGCAGCTACGCCTGCAATTTTTTTAAATTTACCCGCTTTGGCCGATCCCGTGGGAATTTCGGGAAATCCCTTCTTAGTGCGCCCCAACGGTTCCCAAGGATCATACATGCCAAATTTCAGCTTCCTGCGCCCAATAGTTTCGGCTGTAGCGTGTCTGTCAGTCAGTCAGTAACGCAAGAATTTTATATATTAAGATTGCTTTTATACACATATGAGTATTATACTTATGGCAATTTGCTCATCGCACAAAGAGTTCTCCTGGGTGTTAATCGAACCCATGACTTTCGTCTTACCACTCAGGTTTACGTACCACTAGACCAATAGGCCGTTCTACAAGGAAGACTAACCAGTAAGTCAGCAGGATGTGATACAATTGTGTGAGCTAACATAAGCGTAGCGCGTTTCTAATCGGGTACCAAGTCCAAAATCTGATAATCCAGTGCTACCCAGACTGCCGCTGGACCACTTCAATAGATATTTAAAGGAATAGAGTAGGTATGTATATTAAAAGGCAAGCTCCAATTTCACACTTCGATTTTATTTATTCAGTGTATTGAGATGATGAAATCTGATACAAAATATTATTTTAAGTAGAGTTGAATGAAACAATCAACATCTGTTAGGCCATTTGATTGTTACAATTACAACGTGAACTTCACAGTAATAATTATGTATTTGGTTTGGTTTTCATCATTTTAGTAAACTACATACATAGTCTCACGCCTATAACCCCGAAGAGGTAGGCAGAGATGTATTTCTACACCCACTTTTCGCCAGATATACTTTAGTCCCACGTAATAAGGGGCGAGCCTATTGCCGTACCGGGCACATTTCCAGACTCCGTGCTGCTACTGAGAAATTCGTGATAGAAAAACCCAATAACACTGCCCGACCCAGGAATCGAACCCGGGACCTCCCGATCCCACGCGCACACTTATGCCGCGAGACCAACGAGGCAGTCGTATAGGGTTTGATGACGAGTTTTCCATCTCTACGCAAAGATGGTATTTGCATCGTGTTATCCCTTAGTCGCCTCTTACGACACCCACGGGAAGAGAACTAATTAATAGTATATTCTTGATTAATGTCCAAGAAGTGACAATGGTCTCGATTTGGCTCATAGCCAATTCCTCATTTTCGTTAACATGCAATTATGTACTGTCCATGTGGTTGTGCTAACGAGCGGTTTATTATTCTGCTTATTACTCGGCTACTGTGAACAAAATTAAAACATAAATTATTCAATAAATATTTACTCAAATATAAGTCCTACCAAAATAACTAAACCCGCTGACATTTAACTTAAGATTAATATTGTTCTCATACGTGCGCTATATCTTGTGTTTGAGTACCTACCCATATACTTAGGTACATTATTTTGTTGGGGATTTATGCATATTATAAGACAAGTTCAGAATGTGAGTAAATACTGTAGGATCTTACGTAATGATAATTGAAATGCGTACCTGAAAAGTTAGAAAGTCAGCCAAATTCAAATTCTCCAGCTTTTCGTCTATCTCTGTGTGTTTTTCATTGTAACGATCATATAAAATCCGTATTGGGCTCGACAAATTAGAAGAAGCTGCAATTGCAGTAATGTTGTGATGTATCATCATTTGAAAGTGAATTAAAAACCACTTTTGCATGACCAAGTGTGATCATTAATTGTTTTTTGCATAAATCAATTATTACAGTAAACAATATTTCGGTACTTACCGTATAATTTGAATAAAATTATTTCATGATTTCATTTAAGTAATATTTGTTGACATTCTATGACATTCACATAATGACATTTGTCTTTTTAAAATAGTGCTTGCACATGGTGCGATGTCGCTACAACCTCTTTAGTATAAGAATAGTACTTACTATTTTCAAAAGCCGGTGTCAAGCACTAAACGTTTGACGTAAGCCCAACGTAAGGGTTGCGGCTTCGGTTCGAACGCTCAATACAATTAGCACGATACCATGTTTGACATCAGCCAAACTAAAACCAAACGTTCACCAATACGTTACGTTGTCAACGTTTGAACTTTTAAAAATAGCACGATTAGCCCCCTGGTCATTGATTTTTACACACCAGTGCAAATATTTTCTCACCGAGTGCAAAACGTTTTCTTTTTTTCAACTGGCACCGTTTTAGCCTCAAGGCTAAAACGGTGCCAGTTGACTCGATACCCGTGCAAGCTAGAACTGTTGAGGCTGTTATGATCAGTATTACTAGTCTATACTTATACTATACTTACAATAATCTTTCTAATATATAAAATTCTCGTGTCACAGTTTTCGTTGCCATACTCCTCCGAAACGGCTTGACCGATTTTGATGAACTTTTTTGTGCTTATCCGGTATCTATGAGAATCGGTCAACATCTATTTTTCAAACTTCCAAGTCATAAGGGTGGCCAGCCCAAAAAATCTTTTTTTTATTTTTTGAATATTTTTTTATATTTTTATTTTTTTATGATATGGCAGTATAAAATACATACAACTCTTAATTTTCACTCCTTTAACACCAACTTCTTTTTTTTTATAGCCATATTAGTAATTTTATCTTATAGTGATAATAAAGATCAATCCTGTTGGCCACGCCACGCGCATACCGGAGTCAAAAAAATCGTTTCTCAGTGTTACTGGATGAAACGGCTGAACCGATTTGTATGAAATTTTAAACGTATACTAGGTCTGAGAATCGGCCGCAGTTTAGTTTTTAAACCCCTGAGTAAAAAAGGACGGGCCAATCCAAACATTTATTTTTGAAGTTATACTTCTTTGAAAAGGCGCGTTATGAAAGAATGATGAGAGTCACATTTTACGATGCGCATGTGTGACACAAAATTCTCACGGGAAAAGATTTTAGTGTCTACATTCACAAGATGGCGGACGAGCCTTTTTTAATAAAATTAATCTGGGTATCATTTTCGGGGTTTTCATGGATTCTGATCACGAAAATGACATCTATTTGGGAATCCAAGATGGCGGACGGGAAATTTTGAATAAAATTAATATGGGTATCATTTTCGGGGTTTTCATGGATTCTGATCACGAAAATGACATCTATTTGAGAATCCAAGATGGCGGACGGGACATTTTTAATAAAATTTAATATGGGTGTCATTTTCGGGTTTTCATGGATTCTGGTCACGAAAATGACATCTATTTGGGAATCCAAGATGGCGGATGGGACATTTTTAATAAAATTAATATGAGTATAATTTTCGGGACTATCATGCATTCTGATAACGAAAATGGCATTAATTTGGAGATCCAAGATGGCGGACGGCACATTTTTAGTAAAATTAATATCTTTAAAATCATAATATAATTGGTCCAATTATCATTTGGCATCGTTTTACTGTGTCAACTTTACTTTACTTTTACTTTTTTTTATTGACTCACGCCTATATATTCCCGAAAGGGTAGGCAGAAGTGTAATATGACACCCACATTTCGCCATGAATTTTTAGGTCCCACGTATTAGGGGGCGTAACTATTGCCGTTACCGGGCACATCACCAGACTCCGTGCTGCTACTGAGAATTCGGAAAAACCCAGTAACACTTTTGCCCGACCCGGGAATTGAACCCGGGATCTCCGATCTGCAGTCGCATACGCTATCCACTGGACCACGCAAGCAGTCTCTTTCTTTATGATAAGGCATTGAAAATCCAAACAACTCCTTTTTCACCCTTCTAACACCAACCCCTATTTTTAATAGCCATCTTAGTCAGTTAATCATATCACTAGATCAGTCATACGCGCCAGTCGCATACTGGAGTTAATAAATCGTTTTACAGCTGCGTTAGTGAAACAATTCAGCAATTTCACAGTGTTAGTGATACAATACTTCTCCGAAATAATACTTTTTTGGTCAATTTCTTAAGCCCAGATGGATGGATGGATGGATGGAAAAAAGGAATGAGAAAAAAGACCTTAAAAAGGCGATATGGAGTTCGCCGGGTCAGCTAGTAAAGCTATAAAAATATGACAAAGCTGAAGAATTTGCTTGTACGCACTTAACTCAGTAACTTTTTTTTTTTTATTAAAAGAAAACCTGTGAAATTGACTTCACGCTGCCTGATGGTAAGCTGACAGTGAAGTCCTATTGGGAAGGCCACCATCCCCAATTGCTGGTTAAGCAATGTGACATGACGGCCCTCACTTTGACGGCCTTGAGAGATGCTTTTTCACGCCCCGCTTAAAGGACCCAGGATCAAGGGAGGAAGGAAACACGTGAGCTGGCAGTGAGTTCCACATCTTTATGGTACGGCAAAGATAATATGTACTGAACCTTTTCGTACGTGACGGTATCTGATCTACCGTATAAGGGTGGCACCTTAACCCGGCACGTGTTGTTCGGGATAGAAAAGGAGAGGGTGGGTTGAGTTGAAAGAGTTCTTCTGAACACTCACCGTGATACAATCGGTAAAAGACAGCCATTGAGGCTACGTCCCTGCGTAATTGCAGAGATTCAAGGGTCTTAGTAGCCTCAAGGTCACCTATGATACGGACAGCACGCCGCTGCAACCTATCAAGGGCATCTAGCAGGTACTGAGCGGAGCCGTTCCAGAGATGAGAGCAGTATTCCACGCAGGGGCGAACCTGAGTCTTGTATAATAGACACAGCTGCTCCGGCGTGATAAACCTCCTCACTCTGTTCAGGACTCCGAGTTTTCGAGATGCCGATTTAATGACACCCTCAATGTAGTTTCTCTGGTTGAGATTGCGGCGTATGTCCATACCAAGTATATTTAGACTGTCCTGTATCGGTAGTGGACTGTCCAGAAGAGAAGGTTGGGGAAGGAATGGAGATAACTTTGCTGAAAATGCGCACACCTGTGTCTTCTTGGCGTTGAACTTGACCATGTTTTCAGCACCCCAATTCGAGATGCTGTTTAAAACCTGGTCAAGCTCAGCGACAAGTTTTCGCCTATTTTCCTCAATGTTGGCCTGCTTAGCCGCAGGATGGCCGAGATACCGCCCATGCACGGTACTGTCATCTGCATAGCAATGTATGCTCCCAAAAGTGAGCATATCATTGATATGCAGAAGAAAAAGTGTGGGCGATAAGACGGATCCCTGGGGCACACCAGCATTTACCTGCATAAACTTTGAATTTAGACCTTCGCAAATAACTCGAACACGTCGTTCATGCAGGAAGCTAGCAACCTAGTTGCACAATCGAGGTGGCAAGCCGTAAGCCGGAAGCTTGGAAAGAAGCGCACGATGCCAGACTCTATCGAAGGCTTTAGAGATGTCGAGGCTGATAGCCAACGACTCTCCGTGCCTGTCCATAGCCTCACCCCAAAAGTGAGTGACATACGCTAGAAGGTCGCCCGTTGATCGTTATATGAATATGAATCAGATTTGAAAAAAATATTTTGCTATTTACAACCCTGCTATTTTATTATAGAACTCTTTGGAGCTACTAACAACCAAACTCCTTTGAGGTAGAAGGATAAGAGGTATGTGACTCCATACCCTTATGCACCGAGTCTTGGTGGATAGAGACTCGATGTGGCTACATACACAGTTATTATCCAATATTCTTTTTAATGGTTGCGTTATTTTAACATCAGCTGAGCTAAAGTATCAAATGCAGCAATTGCCCATCAAAATCGGATTTCTCACATTTATTATTCACGGAGTGAGTATTGCTTTGTTTTCATCTATAAGAAATAAGGCATTAGAATATCTGCCAGGCGCACGCCGAGCCCACACTTAAGGAACGCATACGCCCAATGTGAGGTCAGTTTAAACCTGTTTATAATATTATACTCTTGAAAGAGTTAACCTATGTATATGAACACAATTTACAAGGTCAAAGAAAATACATTAAAAATTAAAACAAACTGAAATAAAACTCCTTGACATTTATTTAGCATTGTAACATATCCTCCACGAATTTAAAACAGCTGTTTTTATTTAAGGCATTTTTCATACTGCAGTGTGCTCATAAATCGTCATACCTATGTAAATAGGACCCAAAACAGGCCACAGGTGTTATACTAATACGCTTCTGAATGAACTAGCCTCCGAGGTGGACCTGGTAGTAATAAAGATCGTTTTACTAGGTACCTGAATGGATACGGCGTACACCGTTTGAGCCGGATCACGTACTTCTCTTGTATTAATGAATATAACGAGACTTTTTGCTTACTTCTCTAAATTGTTGTATGCCATATCCATAATTTTTTGCCTAGTTTCATATTGCTTCATGTAATCTAGTTACAACTACAACGAAAGGTTGTCATCTTTTTTCGTGAATAGAATACGAGTTAAAAAAACTAAAAATCGTGTCTCGGTGTGCTTTGTCCGTTGGTTGAATGTCTGTATAGTTTCTTCGCGATACAAGATTTATTATGTGTGCAGGAATTGTCTTTTGAATAAAGCAAAACATGTTTTGGTTAATTAAATGCGCTACCACGAGCAATAAAAACCGATCAAAACATCAAGGAAAAAGAGAGACTTTTTGCCAAAATGTATCTAGGAAATCTTGGCAATTCCGAAAATTCAATGTCATACACAATTAGTACTTTACATTTTAAAATCACGAACGTTAATTACTCCCAAGAAACCATTGCAAAAGACCTTATAACAGTTCCAACAACTGGATAACTTTAAACGTAAAACGCAAAGTTTTCAAGTTCCTAATAATATACTTTAACTTTAACATTGTTTTCAACAGTTTACGTCGTGATACTAGCAATCGAGGTAAAATACCTCGTTGGCTTATAATTAAAATTGGCATAAACTCGTGTCTGCATTAAATTGAAAAGCTCTATTAAAAGTTCGACGAGCAATTTTCAGCGTATCCCTGACGAAATTAATATTATGCAGGCAAAACATAAAAATATTGTTAAAAGGTTAGGTATTCCCGTTCGCGTAAGAGAGTTCAGTCCTAGGTTTTCATTCAATCAAATTGTTCCTTTAGTGAAATAAACAACGCGATATGCTACACGTGTAGAGTCACAACACGAATTTTAGCTATTTTTTTTCAGACACCCAAAACGCCATGACATAATTTGCTATGTGGATATTTTACATTGCCCACGAAACAGTCTTCTTTACACAACGATAGTTTTGAGTTTTTCATCATAAGATTAAACAAATAAAAATCTTAGCACCGTGTTTTTATAAATAAAAGTTTTATATCTACATATGTACCTACTATGATTTCTATTTATATCCTTCCTCAGGGTAAAAGTTTCCTCTGCACTAAATTTCATCATAATTGACGGATGAATTTAGACGTAATGATTTGAGACATGTGTTGTGACGAAAACCTACATAGTTTCATACCTTTAAAAAGTGTTACAGCTAAGAAACTTTAACTTGCGACACCCTTGATAAATTAATAAAGCTTTTGTTTATTACCTGACACTAGCATTCTGTTTTAATGGAAATGAATTTCCATGCTGTAATCTTACTTGGACGGTAAAAATATAAACGAACAAAAATATACTTTACATAACATGTCTGTCTCATTAAAAGATTATAGTATATATGGTATATATATATGGTATTACAATTACGAATATATGCTGTACTTGATACGGTTTATAATGAGCTTAATAACCATTTGCTGTAATTAACGTTTTAAAAAGGGACGCATATTTCCTGTAGTAATAATCGTTAAAATGACTAAGGAGTTGCTGCAGTAGGTTGCTACTTTGGTTGTAACAGCAACATATGTTTGCCAGTGACTCGGACTGCGAAATGGGGGTTTGGGTGATACCCATCCAGAACAAAATTATATCATAGTGTGACGAGCAAAAAATAAACGTTCTGTGTCTGATTGTAATTTTTATTGATAAATTAGGGAGGTTCACCAAAATATCATATTCATATACGTATTTAGAAGTGTATATATGTCTAACTTTATCAGTAATTTAGTTACCGTAGCACAATCTCTACGTAATTAAGGGCCAGATTATGAACATGTGTAAATTTTATGATCCTAGAAAATTATGTTTTTATATGTAACGCTTTGACGATTACAGATACCTATATTGTACTTGTTTAGTTCTGTAAATAGAAATTCCTTATGCCAGGCGCAAGATGCTGAAAGATCAATGTCCATTTTTGGCCCAGTTTGGAACTCATGAACAGCACAATACCGTTACAATTAGTTGTTGAATAATCCTTTTTATTTATAACTTAGTTTATAGGCGTTACTATAAGTGTGCCGAGAAACTTATTCAATGAATATGTTTAAAAAGATGTGTTGACAAATATCCAAAACGTAATAGATTAGAAGTTGCCAGTCAAGAAATCAAAATATTAAATCGATTATCACTTCTTCTTAATCAATTTAACATTTTCTCTACTCAAAATGATTTTAGTGACTAGCAAATCTTTAATTGGTGCTTTTAAACATTTTTGATGTATGTATTTTTAAGGAAGGTATATATGCGATTAACTGCAGATAAGTTCGATTTTGAACCAAATATATAAATTGATAACCTATGTTGCAAAACTATATGGTTTAAAATCAATATAATTGAAAAACTACAAAATGGCAACACTTTTTTGACTCTTAGTAAATGTCAATAATGTCATATTCAATTTATGTGTTTGTTATGTGTTTGTTATTTTATTTGCTGGTGCGCATTATTTATGTTTTTGGATCTCTTTTACGTCTTTTGGCTTTTTCTTTCGTATTTCTACCCTTACCAAACGATTAACAACTCATTCCTTTCTACCAAATAAACAATTATGATTATGATTTTGATCAAAACAACGAAATTCTTTAACTATTCTAATAAAAGTAAGTACCTTAGACAAATGATTGGTATTGCTTCGAAGAGCGAGAGAGTTTATGGTAAGTACATTCCTAACGTTTTGTGAACATATAAAAGTACTTATTGCAATAGAATTATGAATGTGGCGGACCTCTAATCCATCTCAAAGTTCTAGTTTAACACTCTTTTATCTAATGCAATAACAACTACCACATTTGTGAAAAGGAAAAATGGGCATAGTTCTTTGGCATGTATGTTCCTTGGGGCAATAAGAAAGTCCACTACATTGGGAACAAAGATATAAATTAAAAAGAAATATGCTCTAGTAATAATATAATTTGTAATTAACTTATTATGAACTGTCAAGGTAGAAATCACAACGTAATCGTAAGGAAATATAACCAGAGTTATAACCAGTAAGAACCTACGTCATCTTTCTTACTGCTGTGTTCAGAAGCTTATCACCAATCATTAGCTTTGGCTAAACAGAATCAGTTGCTAATTTATTGGCAATGTGACAACTAGGAATATGCCAATAGCTAACAACATAATTTCAAGTTTAGAGAGACTCAACTTACTTGACCACGAAACTTAATCTAAAGTGTTTACAAAACTTTAAATTTCTGTCTACAAAAATGTTGTTGTTTTCCATTTCAGATTGGTGTATTATAACATAAGAATAGCGCAAATTGGCGGTGGGACTAGAGATGTAATACGATGGAGGATAAATGAAAAATATTTTTGCTCGTATACACATATTGCCATGTTTGAAATCGAACTAAATAGTATTATTTCGTTAATCATTGCATGTTTATGAAAACAGATTTTTTTACACGTCTAGTTTCGAGTGACGTAGGTCCACTTCCACCGAATTTGCTATTATTTATGTGTATTTGCTTTTTTATACATTGCCATATTATCATTTTCAGGTTTCACTGAACTATTATGCAATTTTAGGATTTGGGTTACAATATTTCGTGGCTTATTCAACTCATGTTGGGCATTTTACATTCTAAAAAAACAACATTAAATCAATTTTAAACTTTCGCGATTTATATTTATCGGCGATACGCCAGGGTTATCGTGTCCAGACTCCAGACTCCATTATAATAAAAACACTCACGTAATATTACTTGGTTTATTTTCAGACGATTTCTAGCACAGAATTGAATTTAAATGTGAGCTACAGTCCTTTTTATAAACTAACCGTCATCACACTTAATGTTTAACAACTGCCACTTCCTTTTAAACATACACCACTATTTTTTAATTAGTACAAAAACTTTAAGGACAGATTAGCGAAGATATTATTATCATATATGTGACGTAAGAATTTCATAATATCAATAAAGAGCAAAGTTATAATCATTTGTTTATTGTAGAAAATCTCACTTAAGTCATAGTCATATTTTACAATCCATTCACTAATTCATTGATAATATTCCATCCTGCTCATTCGCATTCTCTCTGTTGTACTTATGATGTAGGTAGCCATAGAAAATAAAATGAAGGAAAATAATAAATGTGGGTAGTTATTTTTTAATTTTGTTAATTCTACCCTCTCCTTCATACTTCATTCGGGCTTAGGACCGGTAAAATTTATCGTTTAACAAGTAATTTTATACGGAGGTATGTAATTAGAAAGCAAACAAATATCAAAATAAAAGATGGTGTTCTGGACTAAAAGAAAAGAGTAATTTTGGCGTATTTATGAAGTTAGAATCATCTGCTATTTACAAATTATTTTATCATCATCATGTCAGCCTAGAGACGTCCACTGTTGGACGTAGGCCTTCCTCAAGGTGTGTGGAGAACACAGACCGATTTTGAGCCGCCCGCATCAAATTATTATTTACTTAAGTACGTATTATTTACTAAACTTACAAGTATTTCCATTGTCCTTCGAAATGTCCACCACCGTTGTAAAAAGCATCCAATATGCACTGTTTTAATTGTTTGACACTGACCCGGTCACTTTTGTACACTCACAATACGATGTCCAAGCTGCATTCGCGATTTTTCCACTCAAAAAGTACGCACGAAGCATAGCTACATACTCCCGTGATATGAACTGATATGATAGGCCATCGCGTCGGGCAAACGTAGACAAACAATTAACTTTTGCAACGAAATTAGATACGCTGACTTTAGCTAACAATTTAGTACTGTTTGTCGCACCGTCGGGGCGTGGCGCAGGCGCAGAGGGGCGGGGGTGGGGAGGGGAATTTATCAATGGTTAATTTTACTATGATAGTACACGGGTCGGTCATAGTATTAGTATTGCATTTACCAATTATCACGTATTTTTGTGGACAGTGTTGAGACAGTTTTGGGACTTAGTGTTTTTATTTTTCAACTACATAAATATGATCAGTGAAAGATACTTAGTGCCCTGTTAAATTTTTTGTACTAATTAAAAAATAATGGTGTATAATTGAAATTACTGTACAATTAATTATTAATTATAAAATATAAATCAAAAATCAACATTAATATTGTAATGAATTTTGCACAACACCAAATGATTTATTTTACACGAATAACAAATGTATTTTAATAATCAAACGCTGCTTTACAACATTGTCAACAGATGGCGCTATCAACAGGATGTAAATATAAGCACATGTTATTTAGTACCGTAAACATAAAAATAAGTGTCAGAATAATTTTATTTAATACTAATTGATTTTACTTTGAAAGTTTCTGGAGTTATCTTAATAATTAAGCGATAAATTATAAATACCCAATCTATAAAAAACAGTGAAGCGGTCGATACAGTGTCTAATATTCTAAAGTAGTGAAGTTCTCAGTTCTGTGTTCACAGTTATTTAAATATCAATCTTAAATATTATAAACATTTTCGTAACAATATAATCATTATATATTAATTTGCGCCCATACGGCTATTCTGATCCAGCGCGCTCCTCGCGCTGATTATTTAACAGTTACAGAATAAACAGCATAACAAACAAAAATAATGAATATAAAAATTACATAAATAAGCGTTTATCATACAGAATGAACTAAAAGTTCTTTACAAGGCTTCACCTAGTTAGAGGATCTTAGCCTGTGGCATGCGTCACCCATCACGGGATCTAACAAACAATGCTTCACCCATGGCTAAGCCAACTCGTGGCATCACCGATTACGGGATCTAGCGCACACAGGCATCACCCACATAGGGATCTACCCCACAAACGGCATCACCCAAATAGGGTCGATCTAGCCCACGCGGCATCACCCATCACGGGATCTAGCCAACACACGGCATCACCCGTCACGGGATCTAGCCAACACACGGCATCGCCCATCACGGGATCTAGCCAACAAGACCAGGATCAAGCCAGCGTTTTGGGAAGGATGTTGGATAGGAAAAATAAAATTTTACTCAAACACATAAATGCAAAATTTGCCTCATAAACACATCAATGCATATACATAAAATAATCATCATTCTTCGTCATAATCAGTTATATCAATACAATGCAATTACATAGGTCCAACAACGACAGTGGAGGAGGTAGAGGACCCCCCACGTAAATCGGTATCTGACGAATCCTCATCAAGCTGCTCATACAGTTGCTGATCAGCAACAAAGGTTAGCAAACAATGCTTGACTCCAGTTCAGTACAGCACTCATGCGGCACGTGTGCGCGTAGCTCACACACAAAACCACTGACGTCAAAAATGTGGGCCACCGTCATCCATACATATTAATGAGTAAAGGACCGCTCGTCCATCCCCTCTTCACACTAAGTCCAGGTCATCTGCCAGGACGTCATCATCAACCTGCAACACTCAAAAGGCAGGTGGTGGGCTACATTTCCCACCCAAGTATTAAACCAACCTGTGCATTGTTCTATAGTTATCTTTGCTACAACAGTGTTGGAGCCCATATTTTACGCATAAGGTAAAATACAAAAGACACTCTGAATTGTCTCAGGTTCTGTCTGACAGTGCCATTTTAGATAATTAAATATAAAGTTATTAGGATACCCATATTTTGCAGTTTTGATAAAACAGTTAAAACTTAATATATTCAAAATAAGTTTTATCCACATCAAACAGGAAAACAAAATGGTAAGAACAAAGAGGCCTATGTACAGCCGTGAACAGTCGGACTGTTGGTGATAAATATGAAATGATTTCAAACCATGCAGATCCAAGAATTTCGAAAATACTAGTGCTATAATTATTACTTATGTAAGAACATGTTGAATCCAATATTGAATATTTTTAGGCATAGTGCAAGCTGTGAAATTGTTGAACTGTTTGCCAACTGAGCCATAAAAGAGAAATTTACAAGCTACCAATATTACAAAGCAAGAGTAGTGCAGTCTTATTTCTAAAAATGATTCCACTCAGTTTGTATAGTTAATATGGTGGTGAGTTTATATCAATAGTGTTATTTGACTTTATATTTAAGGGAATTTTTTAAATAATGTTAATATTTATTTTAAACTGTTAACATGTGGTGCTAATGTAATTCTTATTTATTCATACACAATTAATAATTGTTTATCTGAATAAATAAATTTAAACTGAACAATCACAACTGACTTAGAAACAAAGCATAAGTAGTCCATACATTTACTTTTATTTGCCAAGAATAAATACTGCTAAATGGGAAAAGAGATAATATGGATTTTCACATCACGTTCTTTAAACCCACTTACCATTATCCTAATAATCATATTCCTAGCTGTCTTGTATCCCACAAGAGCTAAGCAATAAGGTTGGCACTAAATTTGATTGGTTTATCACTGGTTGTCATCTTGAATATAGATGCAACTAACTTTGCAAATGAAGTAACAAATAAAATAAATAGTATTTACCAAGTATAACACTAAGGCTTGGTATTTATACGAGATTAGCAGTCACCTGCCTTAAGACTTTCAACCTAAAATGCTTAGAGGTGAACTACTATAGAACCTGAGTGCATATGTCCATAAAGAAATCTACAGTCCAGATTTCATGTTTCTAGCTTCAGTAGTTTGGGTTAAGCAAAGACTTATCATGGTCGGAACAAATCATTCTATACAGGTATAAAATTAAACGACAAATATTAAGATACTTGAGCTGCAAGTTAACAATTTCAACATAATGTTAAAATGAAATCATGTAGGTACCTACACAGTCCACAGATATATAATAAAACCTTTTTTGTAACTTTACAAATATTAGCTTTAAAATGTGTATCACAAATTATTTTTTATATCTACCTTCTGAATATATATCTGTACTAATATAATAAAACTGAAGTTTGTTTTGTTGAATGCACTTATCTGTGAAACTGCTGGTTTTATGCAAATAATTATTTTTGTGGTGGATAGTCATTTATCAAGAGAGGCTTCATATAATCGCGCCGTGAGCACTAGCCATAAGTAATGCAGTTAGTTAGCCTTATGTAATGTGTAACCAAGGGCTATAAATAATGTTTTGATTCTTTTAATGTTTTTCTATTGGTGTAACCTATTGACTACCAATTGAATTCATATTAAGCACATCGATTAGCTTATGTAAACTGAAAGCAAATCAGGCAATTTATACAATGGATCTATATCAGAGCTTCAACTTGAAAAGGGCAGTTATACCGTTCTTTACTAATAATTATATTAGAAGAACCACATAACAACAAAGCTATTTTCTCTTTCTCGTATAGATAAGTAAGTTTTACAGAAAGTTGCCGACTTGGCCTAACGATTAATAAACAGACATGAGACAAGAGCCCCAGCCGAAGGCATAACATGACTATAAGCACAGTAGCACTGCTATATACTAAACATGGATAAACAACAGTTACCTATAAGTTCTATTTGGGGTGTACCGTGTAACGTTCGTAATTTGACTGTATAATGTTTATCTGGTAATCCTTACGGGGACAGTAGGTAATCGTGTAAGCACCATAATTTATAAAATTAGGAAGTTTCTCAAAAACTAATCAAATCAGCTCTAAATAAATACCTCTGGTCAGTGCATCAACAACCCGCATCTGCAACCTCTGGTAGAACTCAGAGCAGAACAGCGTTCACGCCACAGCACACCCCGGTGCGTGCACCCCGTCGTAGTTGCTCTGTCGCTCTCAGTCGCACGTGGTTTCACGTGACGTGTAGACGTGCTCGCCATAACTCCAACACACCGTGTAGTCTCCGATCAGGGTTGACTAGGGCCAAACACGGCTTCCAAGCGCTTGTCGCATCAGTCTTCAGGCCATCATTGGTAATGGCGACCAAGCCAAGAGACCCATCACTCTCGCGCCAACCGTAGATCCCGAAGTCTCTTAGGAGGCGTTTATCCAACCGCTGCTGTCGGCGATACGCCAGGGTTATCGTGTCCAGACTCCAGACTTCATTATAATAAAAACATACATACAAACATACATAGACTCACGCCTGTTTCCCGGAGGGGTAGGCAGAGACTACGGAACGCCATTTGCAACGATCCTGACATATCTCTCTTGCTTCATTCACTCCCATCAGATTCGTCATGCATGCTCTTCTGTTCAGAGTACTTCTCACCTGTCCTGTTTTTAGGATGTCTCCAATCTGATCAGAGAACGTCCGCCTAGGTCTTCCCCTTCGTCCTATCCCTTCCACACTTGCCTTATATATCTGCTTGGTCAGTCTTTCGTCGTCCATCCTCTCCACGTGCTCAAACCATCTTAGCATACCTTTCTCGATGCTTGTCACTATATCTTCTTTTACCCCACAATACTCTCTTATCAGACAATTCTTTATTCTGTCAGTCAGAGAAACACCACACATACTTCTCAGTGCTCTCATTTCTACAGCATTTATTCTACTTTCATGACTCTTCTGCCATACCCAACTATCACTACCATACATAAGAGTAGGTACTAACACCCCTCTATGCACAGCCAAACGTGCCTTTTTGGACATGTTTTGGCTACTCATATACGCCTTCAGAGCTCCATTCACTCTATTACCTGCATTAACACTTCTTTCATTATCTTCTACATTCTTACCATCTCTTGTAAACAGCGTACCTAAATATACAAACTCATTCACTTGCTCCACTCGCTGTCTATCGATCATAATATTACAAGCCGTAACGCATTCCTCCTTTTCAAAAACCATAACTTTCCTTTTACTTACATTCACTTTCATTCCTTTCCTCTCTAACGCACCATGCATGATTGTTACCATCTCCTGCAACAGCTGAAGACGCAAGCATAACCTGATCAAAAGGAGGCATTTGACAAGTAACTCATTCATCCTTAATCCACAATGACTATGTTTCAAATCTTGCAAACAACTGTCCATGAATGAAGAGGTTGAACAGCCACGGCGACGCTACACATCCCTGTCTAACACCTGTGTTGATGGTAAACCAGTCAGTGTATGCCCCGTTTATCCTCACACAAGCTCTAGAATCCTCATAAAGGGATTTCAGAGCTCGTATGAGGCTGCTGTTCACCCCATACATCGACAGCACCGACCACATTTCATTCGTCACCACTTTATCGTAAGCCTTTTCCAAATCCACGAATGCGCAATAGACCTTTTGACCTTTGGCCAAAAACTTTTCGGCTATGCATCGCAAGGAAAAGACTTGATCCGTACACCCCATACCCTTTCGGAATCCCGCTTGTACATCCCATATTTTCTTGTCGGTTACTTTCATAACTCTTTCAATCAGTACCTTCGCATACAATTTGCCAACAATGCTGAGAAGGCTAATGCCTCTATAGTTTTTGCAGTCTTGTTGCGAGCCTTTTCCTTTATAAAGAGGCACAACTACTGCTGTAGCCCAGTCATCAGGTACCCGGCCGGTGCATCAGCACAAGTTAAATAAACGCTCCAGCTGACTAACTATGATGCCCTGTCCAGCCTTCAGCATTTCGACTGTAATCCTATCATACCCTGCAGCCTTACCTAATTTCATACTGGCCAGTGCCTTCAAAATCTCATCCACGCCAATATCGCTTTCATCATTGCTATCATTATCATTCATTTCACCTGTTGATGTCTCTGTCGTCGTTCTTTCAAATAATCCTTCAAAATACTCTTTCCATCTCTTCAGCACACACGATTCACCATTCAAAATCTTTCCATTCTTGTCTCTGATTGCTGTGTATTCTGAGGATTGAGTTTTTCCTTGAACTGCACGAACAGATTTCTAGAAAAATTTAATGTTTCTCCGAAAGTCGTCAGATAATCTACTATCAAACTCATCTTTCTTTTCCGCTTTTTTCCTTTTAACCATTTCTTTCCCTATTATTTTACACCTAACAAACTCCTTTCTTACTTCATCTATGTCATCACTCATTGCCTTTCCCATTCTTTCATTTGCTCTGGCAGCCAACCAATCTAACCAAGCTTTCTTCTTCTCTGATACTGCTGATTGTACATCCTTGTCCCACCATGTATTCTTAACCTTTCGTAATTTCCTTCTCTTGATCACACCACATACTTCAGACGCTACACATACTACATCTTCTTTTAAGGAATGCCATAATTCTTCCATATCATTTATGCCATCGAACCTCTCAAATCTTGCTATCAAACTTCGTTTATACTCATCTTTCATATCTTTCTCTTGCAGATTTTCTACTTTTATTCTTTCCGAGACCCTCTCTTGATTATTTCCTCGGTGTCGCCGTCCTCTAAAGAGCCCACTTATCCGGCTTAACACCAAAAAGTGGTCTGTATGGATGCCGATCCCCCGAAACACTGTCGTATCCAACACATTATTTCTCAGTCGTTCATCTACTGTTACAAAATCAATCGTACTTCTTCTAACATTTTCGCCTCACGTGTATACAAATGTATCCTTTTGTGATCAAACATGGTGTTTGTCACACAAAGGCTCCACTCCAAACAAACCTCAAGCAGTTCTTTTCCATTTTTGTTCACACTCTTGTCACCAAATCCACCTAAAACCCTTTCAAATCCATCTCGCTTCACTCCCACCCATCCATTGAAATCACCTAACAAAATCAATCTTTCATTATCCTTACAGGTCCTCAGAATCTCTCTTAAACTCTCCCAAAACTCCTGCCTTTCGTCTTGCTCATGTTGTGACATACCCGTTACTATATTGACCGGGGCGTAAACCCCTACAATAAGAAGACGAGTAAGTCCTACTTTCATTCCTCACGTAATATTACTTGGTTTATTTTCAGACGATTTCTAGCACAGAATTGAATTAAAATGTGAACTACAGTCCTTTTTATAAACTAACCGTCATTACACTTAATGTTTAACAACTGCTACTTCCTTTTAAACATATAATTGAAACTACTGTACAATTCATTATTAATTATAAAATATAAATCAAAAATCAACATTTATATTGTAATGAATTTTGCACAACACCAAATGATTTATTTTACACGAATAACAAATGTATTTTAATAACCAAACACTGCTTTACAACATTGTCAACAGATGGCGCTATCAACAGGATATAAATATAAGCGCATGTTATTTATTACCGTAAACATAAAAATAAGTGTCAGAATAATGTTATTTAATACTAATTGATTTTACTTTGAAAGTTTCTGGAGTTATCTTAATAATTAAGCGATAAATTATAAATACCCAATTTTTATAAAACAGTGAAGCAGTCGATACAGTGTCTAATATTCTAAAGTAGTGAAGTTCTCAGTTCTGTGTTTACAAATAGTTATTTAAATATCAATCTTAAATATTATTAACATTTTCGTAACAATATAATCATTATATTTAATTTGCGCCCATATATACATCATACAATATTATAAGCGGGTCTTAACGTAGGAGAATAACAGATGTATTTATGCACATACAGTATTTATAATATACCTAAGTAAATTATCGCGAGTAGTAAAACCCGCTAAATAATATTGAATGAAACATAAAATGGTCCAAGGCCTTTTATTCATTGTGTAAATGTTAAGGGAAAAAGCAATGTGTAGTGGCAAAATAGAGTGCATTCGAATTGATAAATGCTGAGGTTCTTAGATGTGCCGGTTATTTGATACTAACGTACATACATGTGCTTGGGATGTACATACCTAGTAGATCAAGCACGTAGCTACTACATAAAGCATATAAAAAGTGACAGCTCATGATATACGATCGAAAGCGTGCAGAGAGCCGGATATTTGTTTATTTTCGACAGCTTAGTGTTTACGGGTGCAGCACGTGTTACTTATTAATATATATGCTTAAAGTTGATGCATACCTATACATACAGATTATATGAATCGTTGATACCTTATCTTTAAAAGTTCCAAATGTGCTTTAGAATATAAATTTAGTACATATGGTCAACATAGTAATGAGAACGGTGCGTTATTAGAATTTATACACTATAGGCAACTTTGAAAAAAATACCATAGCGTATTTGGGGGGTTTTATGAAGTAATATAGAACTGATAATCGCTGAAATAAATGACGCGAAGTCAAACATTTTACGTTCACGAGCAAGTTTTATACAACATAATTATTACGAGCAGGCAACGATAGTTTCTATAAAAGCATATTAAGAAAACTACTCAAGGAATAAGCCAAATCGCAATGGGACGAGATCTTGTCAAAGGCAATATCGACCGAGATGAGCCAACATATGTACAACACGCGTTAATTACTTAATCCGCCTCCTAGTACAAATATAAGCGGCAACCATAATGATAACGCGAGTGGAACTCACAGTTTTGGTACATAAGAGCTACAAAAAGCCACCAGAGATGTGACGTTGACAGATGGTGTGGACATTAGAGCCACGCCATTAGTGGCTCAGTGCTTTGCTTTACTTGTAACAGAGATATTAATGGTTTTATACATGCCGGACCCTTCATTAATTTAGTGTACCTACACTTCTGCATACTAAGTGAAACATTAGTTGGACATGTTTTATGATTATCGTGATTGGCAACAAGATTTTTTATTACCTGTTAGTTATTTAGGGGAAATAAAAGTAAATGAATAAATAAGGCCAAAAAACCTTAATGGATAAACCAACAGACTGACTCTCGGAGGCACGAGGCAACGATAATTAGCAATTCAATACGCACTTAACTCCGAAAAATCAGTGGTGTGCGCCGAGTTTTCGAACCTGATATCCCTTTCATAGCTGTCTGTTGGCATAATCTCCAGACTATCGTTCCCTCAAGTATACAAGTACCTAAACTTTGGTTTTAATGTATTTCAAAAGGATCCCTGTTCAAAAATATGGCTTAATTTGTAATTAATTTTATACTTTATAGTAACAATCTTTGATTACGCAATTTACTCAGAACAGTAAACGCAAAAACGACGATGGAACTTGCACTTTTTTCAATGTTATCAGTAAAAAGGTTATAGTACCTACTAGTCTGTATTATTTCAAGAGCAATAGTTGTAACGTCAGTGAAAGTTCTCTAGACTTTGTTATTCTCATGTTATCGAGTAAAGCACTTAAGTTCTTATTTCTGTCGCGACAAATTAATTTCAAAGTCAACAAACTTACCCGATGGAGTTAGTGGTTAGGTGTGATTACGAAACTTTAGATGTTGATGATAAGTTATAATGATACTAGACCATTATAACTTATGTTCAAATTTCTGAAAATGCTGATTTATTAAAAGTCGGTTATTGATACTTTGTCTTACACTTTTATTAATTTATTTTTATACTTCTATTACAAAAAGTGTTATGCAATCCGTGTCGTGACGCATTAAGAATACAAAATGTCACCATCTCATTCATTTAGTGGCTGTTGTAAGACTAAAATGAGAGTAAGAAAAATACATGAACCAAATGGTATTATAGGGAAAATTTTACATCACGCTCCTATGTCAAGTCCTATGTCTTGCCAAATCTTCCTGTAGACCAAGAATGCTATTGTCACGCAAATTAGGAGAGACCTATGTTGAGTAGTGGAATGCAAAAGGCTGTATGTTGAGCTAAAAATGTTGCATTATACGTTAAAGTCTACCACATATGTTGTAGGTAAACAGTTAGCGCGGACTTGTTTTAGAGCAAGCTTACGTATTAGGAATAGACTCTATATCGAGAAAAGGTTTACAAATATTAAATAAACGAATCACCCATATTCGAAATAACAATCAGTGCACGACACGAAGTCTTGACCTGCTTAGGTATCGCAACTACAACACTACTAAAAGAAAGGCAACCCTTTTATCCAATACTGTATCCATGACAGGGAACGCTTGCTATAGTCTATTTATTATTTTTGCGATACTAGTTAAGTAAAAATATTAGGCTTTTTATCATACACCATGCTATCTGTGAGTTACAGATTACAAGAAAAACTATGTATTGATCATAATTTCAAAATAAACAGTACGTAATATTACGATAGCCTTCTTTATTCAAAAAGAGATGTTGATGCAAAATTATTTTACGTATTAACATAATAAATAAGGTTATCGCCAAAGAAATCTTTTAATGGAATGTCATCGAATCGAATCTTATATTTTGATATACATACATGGTCTCACGCCTATAACCCCGAAGAGGTAGGCAGAGGTGTATTTCTACACCCACTTTTCGCCAGATATGTATACTTTAGTCCCACGTAATAAAGGGCGAGCCTATTGCCGTACCGGGCACATTTCCAGACTCCGTGCTGCTACTGAGAATTTCATGACAGAAAAACCCAATAACACTGCCCGACCCAGGAATCGAACCCGGGACCTCCCGATCCCACGCGCACATTTATGCCGCGAGACCAACGAGGCAGTCGTATAGGGTTTGAGTTCGAGTTTTCCATCTCTACGCAAAGATGGTATTTGCATCGTGTTATCCCTTAGTCGCCTCTTACGACACCCACGGGAAGATAGGGGGTGGTGACACTTGTATTCTATGTCGTCAACCACACGTATTTTGATATGATATTATTAAATATACAATAATACCATGTATTACTTTGTATATTATATGTACACAATATATTTTATATAGAACAAGTCAGCCAAATAATTTGGCTTCAAGATAGAATCAATATCTACACATTCTTAATTATTCATAAAGATTCTTGATGATGCAGATACTTAGCCAAACCAGTAACGAGACGCTAAAATTACATTACAGATAGATTGGTTCATTAGTTATCTGTTAATGAAGTAAATGTGCTAACGAACAACATTTACCTATGTTATGAATCGTCAGCGTGCTGATGGACCAAGTGATTAATAGGGCATTGTTCATATTGCCAAGTAATTATGAGTAATGTCTGATCCGGGTAGGTGATTAATAAATTACGTACTTAAATTTTATTATGTGTCGCATTGTCTGGTTAATATTATGAACTAAAATGAGGCTTCGAATATTACGTTACATTGGACAAATAACTTTAGAGGTACCACGAGAATTGAGTATCTTCGACATTAGCACAACATAACAAGTAATATTTGCAATATCATAATCATCATCTTAACGTTATCTCGGTTGCATCCAAGACTTACACGCCTTGGAGCCAGGGATCCGCTTACGAGTGTAACCAGATAATTATGACAGAATATCAGCTTTCCCTAAGTATTCGCAATATAGTTTTATAATTAAAACATAATCTGAAAAAGCTTGAAGCACCATGAGGTATAATCATTATACCATCGTTCCTTGCTTATGCTTATGTATTATTATTCTAAGTAGAAGGCAAATCTCTTAGAGGCTCATTATTATGAACATCGTTTATTCTGTTACATCGCCGAAGCATAAAAAAAATCTATCACACCGGTATGGAACTGGTATTTTATGCACGATTTCGACTTTGTCTCAAAAGAAACGTTGTTTATACTAACGAACACAACGGACCTCAAAGGGGCTTGCGCTATATTAAAATAACCATGTACCTATACAGTTAGGTACCACCAGTACGAATATATCTATGTCATCTTTACATAACTTCACGCCTTTACCCCCGTAGGGGTAAGCAAAGGTGTATTACACACCCACACTTCGCCAGCTATGTTTCGACCCCAGTCATCTTTACGTTATGAAAATTACATGTATACTTCTTTATCTAAGAGCTTGTATTTATTAAATAATAGGCGAGTGCTTTATCCACTCACAATTCATAAAACAATAAAGCCACAGATTTATTTTTAAATTATTCGTCGAAAAATACACACAAAGAACTCATAAGAAATCTTATGAAAGAATTCAAATTTATTACTTACAAACCAATTTCAACTGTTATTGTGAATAAAAATATCTAATATTGTACAAATATGATAAAACGTTAAAGAAAATCTTATTACTTTTTCGAGAAAGTAAATATTCCAAACTTATGCTACACTTCAAATCCAGCGGTCTGATTTATTTGAATATTGTATCAATCATTTCTATTGTAAATTAAACCTGTTTATTCCATACATACGCCTAATATTTCGTTTTTTTTTATATTAAAATATATGCACATAAATTACACTCCATATGATAAACACTAAAACTCATAGCTCTGAACTTCGTACAATACCACTGGTCCATTATAATACCCTGAAAACTTTGCAAATAAATAAACCTGTTGTTTACGAAGCACCAGTAAGGGCTCCCCCGTTGTGTGTCAACAAACACCATCCGTCAACGTCGGTGACTCTCTTATTCACTTTGATAGTGTAAATACATTCTTAGAGCCTATTTATTGGCACGAAAGCATCAGTTCCAAAGTAGTAAGTTTCGTGAGGTCAACAGGATAATCGTTTCTCGACACTGATTTCAGTTTGGCCTTAAGACGGCTTAGATGACCTAAAGTTTGTGATAGCCTTTAAATAGTTTCGTTAACTTATGTTAGTTATAATTGGAGTTGGAAGGGTTTTGAGCAATACTGCGATATTTCGAACTCGTAACTCGCGTATCTAATAGGTGGTATTTCGAAGTTTGGAAGACGCCGTTATAAACGAAAGTTTATAAAAAGAAATGCTGCTATGTTTCTAATGGACGTGCTTTGCTATCACGGATCGAACTGTAGTATTGTATATATTAGCACTTATAAAGGATGAGTGATTAGGTTTTATATTGTTACTATGATAGCTAATTTGCTAGCGAGAAAGAGACTAAACTAATTCAGAATCAATGTCAGTGGATAATTGAGTAAACACTCTAAAACGTGCTAAATGTGTGTACAATATGTAAAAGCCGTGTTGATATTAGTTGATTGATGCTGCGCTGATAAATTATTTTAATATATGTATCAGTTCTTTATTTTCTGGTTGGTAAAATATCATATTATTAATGAATATAATAATATGGCCGTCACGTTCATGTGATTTATACGTGATGGCTTGCGCTTTTTATCAGATTGTTTATTTGATATGTGACTAGAATGATAATTGTTTTAGAATATTTGCTAGGATATAATGATAGGCAAATCACTATTTCACTAAAATTTATAAAATTTAAGTACTTTACTGTGTGACAAATAAAATAAATAATTAGAAAAAAAGCAACTACAAATGATTCCGTGCTATTCATTTCGATGATTATTATCGACATTGAAGTGATATTTGTATTTGGGGTCGCGACTCACAATACAATCATCGACCGATCTGTTACACCACTTGATAGAATGGCAAGCAGATGTTATTAAGACGAACTAAGAACAATCAGTAAGGATCAACAGGTTAGGTGACGAGTACAATTCCATACCCATGGGTTCTTAATCCAACCGTAACTCTATATTTAACAATTATAAACGTGGGACGACGAGTCTTATTTTATATCCACGCTCACAGGCAGCCCCGTATATTACGAAGATATACGTTAGATATTCAATCGTATTATTAAGTGCAAGTATTTATAGTTTTATTATTGACTATAAGTGCACGACTTGGAATAGGGTCTCATTTATACAGACGTATAATTATTTATAATTCTTGCAATAAGTACTGAATGTCAGACAGATAAAACACTAGAGATGGTGAATATAACTATCAACCATTAAAATTAACTGATAAAAATTTTCAACTGTATGATATGATAAATAAAATCAACGCTATTCAATAAAAATATTATTACCTATTCATTCAACCGACGACGCGCGGTGCGGCCGTCGACGCGCAACGCGCCAACTCGGATTCGTTTCCAAGAAATAATGACTAGGTAGTAGGTACATCAATTCACTACGATGAAATTTGCACTTAACTGTCATTGCTTTAAGATGCATGTTGCATTAACATAACCGATCCCATACATCCCTACGTTCGTAAGTACCTAGTCAACATTTGTTTTTGATAATAATGAATGTGATTGGTTGATTTTAAACACCTGAATGATATTCGAATATTTTTAACATTAACTTGCTGAGGTTTAGTGTTAGTTTTTGATAATAATAAATGTAATTGGTTGATTTTAAACACCTGAATGACATTCGAATATGTGTTTTATCATTAACTTGCTGAGGTTTAGTGTTACTTTAATATTTTATTCTGATGGAACGAAACAGTAATTTCATTCAATAATTTTGTTGAATTTTGTAGAATATTGAGTGATTGAGTGAGATTAGTTGATGTCACGCGTTCTAAGTGCGAGTTACGAAAAACTGATCAGTGTAGACTTTAGCGTGTTATTGTTATTGTTGTTTGTTAACGAATATTATAGGGAACTAAGTGTTTAATATTAAACACAAGTGTGTGTGAAGTGTGAACGTTTAGTGCAAGTAGGTAGTAACTTTAAACGGGTAAAATTTATACCTACCTACCTAGTGTCTTTAATAGTCTTTATGGACAAGCTCTGCAACGAGCGTTAAGTTTGTTGAGACCTAATAAAACCAACATACCACAAAAATAGTGACATTAGCTAGACAGTCCTAAGCCTGTTAAGGTATGAAGGAAAGTATATTCATTGAATTAGTTGAAACTAACGCAGACCTAGCAATATCAACTTCGTTATGGCTTTGTGTTGTTAGAATAAAAATTAACTAATATTTTCAACCATTAAAATTACAAGTTAATTTTTTTTATCAAATAACTTTTAACAAATAAATTAATTCAACCACTTAGCCCATCTCTATAAAACACAGCCGAAGAAGCTTGGGCGCAAACAGCTGATATTTGGCATGTATGTTCCTTGAGGACCGTAGAGGTTCACTTAAGGATTTTTTCTTATTTTTTTTCCAGACCGAGATACCCACAGGATCCGGTATCAAGAAACAGATACATTTAAATAAACTATGCCGGCGTAGCCGAGGTCATCCTCTAGTTATAGATGAATTTGACCCATACTCAGAACAAATAATCATGCTCACGACATCAAAATTCATCTCATGTGAATCGAACCCGTAACCTCCAGCGTAACCGCCAGGGTTTTTAAACACCAAGACTGTAGAACTTTATCCCTGGTGCCACATTATTAACTATTATATAATTACAGACCCGAAAACAAAGTTATCATTCAGTGGTTTAGAGACACCGTAATTCATTGAATTACTGTTTTGTTTTGGCTTCGTAAAAGGGCGTCAAAGATCGATAGCTTAGTAGTTATTTACTCGGTACCAACCTCCAATACGAGTTAAGAATTTTCTGAACTGGCAAAGTCTAATTACATTGGACTAACTTGGAAAGCATCAAGTCTAGAAAGTTTTTGCGAACGAAAGTATAAGTGATCGCTATTCAAGCAGACAGTTTTTAACTAAGGCCACTAATAGTGTTAATATGGTGAGAAGGGCCATCTGTTTTATTTTTATGTGAAAGTAATTTTCCTTTTCTGATAACGCATTTATTTTTTCGTTTTAATTGTGATCCATATGAGTACAAATACGTTAGAATATGACCCTTTCACAGAACGACATTAGAATCAGATGAACAGTCAAATTCTATACTTTATAATTACTGTTATAACAACTAGAACAGGGCTTGACATTTTATAACCGATTACTCATCTGTAAACTAGTTACCATGGCAAAATATAATAACCATTAATCTTATCTTCAGCAGATTGCAAATTCTCCTTATCATCGCAACATGATCCGCAAAGTTATTAAAGGCTATACCGAGTACAAATGTCGCTCGATTCGTTATATCATCATCCCAGTTATTTTTGGAGTGCAATAAACCATGAAGTGATAAAGTCATTGGTGGAAAACTATCGTTTGCCGTCGCTTGCTCTGCAATATCTTATATTTATGGGGCTATGATATTTTCATCACTTGCCAAGTCCCCCGAAAGCGAACGTTTTATGGCTTTTAATTCATGTTTTATGTGCTGTATTTGTAGGAGTTCTATGATTTGTTAAAATTACAAATATGGAAATGTTGGTAACTCATTGAGCGTTATTCATATTTGCTACATGCGAAAGTTTATTTTGATAGTTTGTTATTTGTGCTTTATATATCTTCACATCAACAAACTTACTTCACATTCAAGTCGACCACATTCATGATCATCAGAATAAATTATAGATAGAATGATTATTAACAGCGCAGCGCTTCGAAATATATACAAATGTAAAACATAATTCGGGGCTATGATTTTCAATCAGCAAACCGATTAATTACACAGGCTGATCTTCAACAGGATCACATCTCGATTCGAATCTTTGAACTCTGAATAAATATTTTACTTCTGTCTATGGATAAATCTCCCACCACCTCAAGGGACATCTCAAAGGCGACAGGTTTGAATCGAATTCAAATATCACCCTTTCAGGATTTTCCGGCTGTGTGTTACTCTCTGCCTTTCGGTTTACTTGGTTTTATCATGAATTAATTATGAGGGTACTTCCTCACCAGTTTTTATAATTAGGTTGATATATATTTTACTGAAACTCGAGTAATATGGAAAATATTATTCCACAGTAGGTACCTTTGTTATCATGTTTATGATTTGCGTTAAACACGTCGAGGGAGACTTAATGGATTTATAAATAAACAAAGGCTATGTTTTTGTTCGAGTTAAATATAAAGGCCTCATATTTAATGCTGCTTGGTAGTTCTTGCTGAAACTCTATAACTTTTTTGCTACGTAACAAAACGGCGGACATTGATAACGGTTTACGTTATACCGTGTTTTTTTTTATAATATTACATTTATATTACATGTTCTGGTTGTTTTCGATGTTGTTCATACATATGGGTAAAACTGAATGGTCTAAATAAAGGCATTCATCGTCATTCCAGTGGAATTTACGGTGAAATATGTAAAATATTATTGACTATTTTTTATCATTGCAGTGGTATTCGCAATTGATGGGGCTCTCCAGCGCTTCAATATTTAAATTTTCATCATCTGGAAAAATTAAACCAAAAGCATGCAATATCTAAAATCTAAATATTTCAAAATTTAAAAATATAATGTCGAGAATTTGAGAGCGTTTGCATTCAAATATCACAACTTCTAATTTACAGAAAGTTCTCTAGAGTATAAAACTGTTTCAACAATGAAATGTCCAGCGTTCATGTCTGTTTTTAATAACGACACTCGAGTTAACTGTAACATTGTTATGCATATGTTGTGTACTGAGTTGTAAGTAGAACAGTTCCATGACCACAACGACCGCGACCCCTTAGCCATTAGGATGAGAGCTTAGAAATAGCGCTAGCGAAGTATTTAGACGAAAAAACACATTTTTTTGCGTACTGGGATTAAAACCTTTGTTGCGAGGGACATTACAAACATTTAAAAGAACACCCAGCCATGAAATTTCGATTTATGGACCATGTGGAGAATCACCAATACCAATCAATATCAATACAATGATAAATCATCGGGCACGGACGGACTGACGAACATGGTTTTAAAAGAGATCAGAAATAGTATTATACCACACTTAACAGAAATATTCAACACAAGTTTAAAGACCGGCACCTTTTCTGATGCATGGAAGATAGCGCGTATTACGCCAATATATAAAAGTGGTCCCAAAAACTTCCCGGACAGCTATCAGTCTAGCTATATCTTTGTTGACAGCCTTCTCAAAATTGCTGGAAAGTGTGGTAAATTGTAGACTCTTTCAATATATTGAAACCAAGAATCTTATTTCCCAAAAGCAATTCAGACGATTTGCCTTTCCTAAAGGCAAATGCCGTTGCAATATTAACGTCCTTGGTGTCATCACAATAAGATAACAATAGGCGTTGCATAGGTGTTTTCTAAGACTTGGCTAATACCTTTGAAACAGTCTCGATTCCGATACTGCTCCAGAAACTAGAAAAACGTTTTGGTATCAGAGGCATAGCACATGACTGGTTCAAGAGTTATCTGACGGATAGAAAACTCTATGTCAAAATTGGCAACTATGAAAGTGCCTTACACTCGAAAGAGTTTGGTGTGCCGCAGGGCTGCGTCATAGGACCTACACTATTCATAATGTATATGGATGATATCCACGACACTATACCCGCAGATATAATTTGTTATGCTGATGAAAGGGCTATATTTTTGACGGTTCCAGTTGGACAGAGACGTTTGTGATCGCGGAGGAGTATATGAAACACATATCAGCATGGCTTAACCTTAATCTATTGACACTTAATTCCAATAAAAGTAAATATATTTGTTTTCATAAAACTGCTGCGACTGCTCCAGACAATTAATACAAAATAAAATTACATAAATATAAAGATCACTCCACCTGTAACTGTCAATACATGCAAAAGTCGGATACTATACGATATCTGGGCGTTATCTTAGACAAGAACCTGAATTTTATGGCACATATTGACTATCTATCAAGTCGAGTACGAAAGACAGCTAACATTATGCGACTTTTATGATCATCAGCGCCAAAACCGCTTTTACGAACTGTCTATTTCGCTTTGACCCAATCACTGATCACCTTATTGTATTGGTTGCTGGGGTAATGCAGTGAAAACAATAATGATAAATATTGAACGAGCCCAACGTTGTGTCCTTAAAACAATGTTTAAAAACCCTTCTGGTACCCAACGACACAACTCTACAAAGACATTGAGGTACTTAATGTGCGGCAACTATTTGTGTTAACGACATTTCTTAAGATGCATAAAGTGGTTATTAGCTCTAAGGATTATCCTGGTCTGCTCAGGCGCCGTGTATACAGAATTGATATACCAAAAATCAAAACATCCTTCGCAAGACGATTTAGCCCCTTTAAGGATCATTACATTTATAATAAAGTGGCTAGTTCTTGTGACGTAAAACTGTGTTTACTAAAGGAAGCAAAACTGAGGGTAGGTAACAAAGTGGCACAAAAAGGTTTTCGGTCAGATCTTATGTCAAAGAGGCACTTTGACATACTATCTGACCGAAAACCTTTTTGTGCATTTAGTCTAAATTTCACTACCATAAAATCTATTTATATAACAATTAAATTAATTTAAGTAACACATTTATAATATTTTATCATTCAGCTCACTATATATTTATATGTATGTATATACACGTATATCTGCATATAACTATTAGTTTTTCTAATACCTGCCTATTTCATATTGCATAATGTAGCAAGAAGTTGTTTTTATTTCCTTATTATATAGTCTGGGATTTAATTTTATTTTAAGTAAAAATTTACGACCGAGCAAACATAGAAAACGCACTGTAAATCGTCAAAGGTACCCACAGGACAGGCTTGCCTAGTGTGGGACCAAAGGATAGTACGTAAATATTGTATGTTTTTACTCTGGTAATAAAAGTCTTTTATTTTATTTTTTCACTGTCCCAAAACAAATTTTAAACCTTAAATTCCCTATAATAACAAAAAAGTCTATGAAAACTTCATTGTCCGCCTACTGAAGTCCGCTGCTGGATATACATTGGCCTCTATAACCAGCAATGCACTACAACTCTCCAATGGCAGACCACTGAGCTCGATTATCGGCTCTTTACGTCCAGGCACTGCCAACCATTTTTCGTATATCATCACTCCGCCTAGCTGAATAGCATCCTATTCTACTTTTGTATAGGTTTGGTTCCCACTGTAGAACACGTCTACACTGACGGCTATCAATTGCGTGAAAAACGTAACCCACCCATCGCCACTTTTTCTCTAATCTAATTCTCTAGACTATGCCCGTTACTTCGTTCTCTATCGAATCATTTTATTTCAAATTCCATCTGAAGGCAACTCAAAGCATATCCCTTTCTATACCACTTACTTACGCTTTAGGTAAGAGGACGTAGTAAATACACTTTAAAATGTATGCAAAATATAGGTTAAAATACAACACAACTTCCCTGGCGTTATGGAAAACCGCTCTACAACGGGCTAAGGTCTAATTCTGTAGTCTGTAATTTTCAAATCAAACAGGGGCTCGTTGTTGTGGTTTCACAATGTAAAACATAATATTCCAACGTGCCTGGCGGTACGTAGCTGTTCAAATACAATTTTGTTGGGATTCTGATTGCATTTACTAGATCTTGCGTACAAGATTGTGTTTGTGCTTTGAAGATTAGGTTTGTATTGCACTTGACAGAAACATTCAGAATGTAGGTGACATTTTATTAGTACTCTGACTTCAGATGATATTTTTATAGTATTGAATCGAGAGGCAGCTCCAGCTTGTTTTGCTTGGCTCACCTTGTTTGCGCTTCTCTTATCTATCTATACATATAATAAATCTGTAGGTGATCGATATCTGTACATAGAAGATATTTAGGAGAAAATTATTTTAAGGGGTCTTTATAAAAGAAGAGAACCCAAAAATATCATTATTAGAATTTCTGTCTGTTTGTCTGTGCGTTTGTGCACCCTAATTTCAGAAACGACTAATCAGATTTGACTGCGGTTTTCACTGATGTATTGTGGTAAGCCTCACTTAACATTTAGTGTTTGTTTTATACGAATTGGTTCATAAATGAACAAGTTGTGTCAAATTAAACATTACGATGTTCGGTTAATATTTGTTCTATAACCATGAAAATAAGTAACTCTTCAGTTGAATTGGTTGAAACTTAATATATTATGATCAGTAAAATGTAAAATTACGAGAATTGAAAGGTTATAAATGAAATTTTCAAAAACTTGGCATTTCCAATTTAAATTGAGCTTAAATCTGTATGATAAATTTTATTAAATATGGTTCATCTTAGGCTGGACGCTTAAAGTTACGGGAGAAGGTGGTCACGACCCTCAGATATGAGGAATACGACTATGAAGAACAAAGCTGGACGCATTTGCACATTTATATAGAGCTCCCATATTAGCGAGTAATATACTGCATGGGGATCAACACTGGGCTGACGGTTTGTCTGAAGCAAGTATAAGTGGAAGTCCTCATTGATTACGCCATGTACTTGCAGTCATGCTGCAGTTCTGCGCACTTTCAGATGCTGCATAGTTGTGGCATAAATATGAAGATAAATTAGCCGAGGACATTGTTAGGTTCCCACAACAAACTAATGAATCGTTGTTTGCTTACAATTCAAGACATAGTTATATATATCCTATTACTCAATATGGCCTGCCCGTACGTATGAATACAGATTACGCGGCTTAAATAAGCTATTACTCATTAGAACTAGCCGTAAGCCTGCAAAATTATGTCTCGAGATTTACTGAAGAACAGCGTTTAATATAATAATGATCGTGTGTGTCGTAGCGTGGATAGTGCTTTGGGAAAAATACTATTTGCAGATGCTACGGGTGGAATGGGAAAACTTTTCCTACCAAGGTGATTTCGGCAAAGGAACGAAGCTAAAGTAAGATTCCGCTTGCTGTCGCTTCATCGGAAACTGGAGGATGACCGCTGCTATACCCGCACATTTTTATTAATTTCACAATTTCTTCCCAATTCCATGTTGAGAAATCCCTTTACAGTACATCCCACCGGTCCCCAAGCAACATACATGCCAAATTTCATCTTCTTGCGACTAATAATGTTGGTTGTGCGTTGTCTGTCAGTCAATCAATAACGAAATAATTTAATATAATATATACAGACAGGAAACAGCCACATTGTTGCCAGGGTGAATAACTAAATCAAGAGCGAGCCGGACTCGCCCATGAAGGGTTCCGTGGTAGAGTTATATACTAAACATACCCACTATCTTCACCTAACCATATACTACTATCACTTTTTTACCAGTTCAAATAACTTTGTTTTTCATAGTGTTCACTATCTTCACCTAACCATATACCACTATCACTTTTTCACCAGTTCAAATAACTTTGTTATTCATAGTGTTCAGACCAAGTTATATTAGCGTTTTTTTAATATGTGCTATATCTCAAAAACTGCTGACTACATATCGTTCAAACTTATTTTCTTTGGAAGTTTTTATTACGATCTACAGCATATATTTTTTAATATTTGTCACTCTCTTACTTCAAAAGTTTAGTTAGAATAACACTTATTTTGTCACTTTGGAAGCGTCTATATTTCAAACGATTGACTTCGAGAACCCTAAAATTATTATAGAAGACCTCTAGGTCTTTAAAAAAATTACTATTATAACTCTAGGTATTTAAAGATGCCGTATTGTAAAAATATTTTTCACGTCAGTGCCATATATGGAGAGGAACCCTTAATTTTCATTCCTTTTTATGATGGAATAAAAATTGGGAAGCGATTCACAGAATAAATCTACCTAAAAATATTCAAATGTGTAGTCTTAATAGTTTCGGAATAAGATGGTTGTGACATACGGAAGGACAGACATGGCGAATCTATCAGGGTTCTGATTTTTGCCATTTTTTGATAAAGAATCCTAAAAAGTGCCTACAATGTTTAAGATTTCGATCGACTTGAACTGTTCTGTTTGTTATATATCTAAAAGCAGCGATAAAGCTTAGATTTCACGTGATTGTCATCTTATCAGATGAGATGAATGCACGATGGCAAACCGTGAAGCGGTCTAAGCATGTACATAGAGCGCAAACTAAGAGAAATCAATCAAAATGACGAACCCATGGGCGATATAACAGTACGTATTCGTGGCGATTTTCGTTAGACTCTGTCTGTTATACCACCATACAATATGATACAGGAGCTGATGAAATTAGAGCATGTCTAAAGAGTCCTTAACTATGGGATTGTAATATTGCTATGCATTTGACATTAAATGTGCGAGCGCGATTAGGAGGCAACGAACATGCACAGGTATTCTCTCGCACGAACAAAAGAAAGTCATTCTATATAAAAACCTGTGTTGCAGATTTTTATCAATGCAAAATGTCATATCACCTGTGTAAGGCAACGCAACTCTTGAAAACATAAACAAAGACCTCTCAGAGCGATAACATTTAATGTCTAGTACAGCGCGCGCGATGATGCCGTACGGCGCGGTCGTATAGCCAAATTGACGTTTTAGAGGGCGCGGTACTTGAAAGGTTAAATGTGCGAGCGCGATTAGGAGGCAACGATCATGCACTGGTATTCTCTCGCACGAACAAAAGAAAGTCATTCTATATAAAAACCTGTGTTGCAGATTTTTATCAATGCAAAATGTCATATCACCTGTGTAGGGCAACGCAACTCAAAAAGAAACTTACGATAATTCCTGGTTTTGCGAAAGAGCTATTTTCATACCGAGAAACGACCAAGCAGCAGCAATCAACGCTGAAATTTTAAGCTTCGTTGTCAGTGGAATTTTAGAATCTATCAGTGCTCCTGGATAGCCATCTCGAAGACAAATTTAAAAGACGGCGTACCTATTATAGTTCTTGGAAATTTAATCTCACCAAAGCTTTGTTTCGTGCCAGATTAAAAGTGACCAATTTACAACGAAACGTGATCGAAGCAGAGAATTTAATAGGGTGCGGAGCAAGAAATAGTGTTTATATACCCCATTTGATTCTTATAATTGCAAACAATTTTCCGTTTAGTTTCGAAGGAGTCCAGTTTCCAGTAAGCCTAAGGCCAAACGCTAAAAGTAGCGGGTGTGGATCTAAGTAATAGCTGTTTTGCGCACGGTCAGATTTATCTGGCTCTGCCACGTGTTAGCGATCCTAGGAACCTTTATGTTTTCATCCCTGAGGGCTATACTTCTAACATCGTGTACGAATGAACTTTTAAATTTTGCTATAGTAGATAACTAACAATGTGAAACAGTTGCAGCTCCTTAAAAAGATAACATGTAAAACTATTATACTGGCAGTTAAAAAGAGTGGCCACGAGTTTTATTGCCGGTTCTTTCTCGTGGTTCTACCTATTGCATTGCGAACGTGGCAGTAAATGTAAATGTAGAATCATCTAGTAATTAACTTTAATTTTTGACGTTCATAAGCGTCACTTTGTGGCCTAAATGAATAAATGATTTTGACTTTGACTTTGAAGAAGCTTTACTGTAGATTATTATTAGATAATAAATTGAATAGTAATTTATTTTCTCACCAATTACGTTACACTTAATATAACCTATTTATTCTGTTGACCTTGCTGATGACTTCGTCGTCTACATTAGTGTGGTGACGGATTAAGAATACGGAATGTCACCACCCCATATCATCCCATGGGTGTCGTAAGAGCCGACAGAGGGAGCATATTATGCAGAGAACAGCACTGTAAGAGAAGCAAAACTTGATACAAACCCTATACCAATCCGTTTGGCCAGCGTGGTATTGTAGGCCAATTCCTCCTTTCAAAGGAGAGGCCTAGTCCAGCAGTCGACTGTTAAAGGCTGATGATGATAATTTTTCTTGTTAAGATGACATGAGAAAATAATGCTGTACACTTTTTATTTGTTTTTTGAGTCATTGTCAGGATATCTACATCTACACTATGCAGTATAGGTATAATATGCAACTTAAAATATTTTAGGTAACAATTGTGTAGCCTAATGAAAAGACAAATTCCGCGCGAACGAAGTCGCGGGCACAGCTAGTATGTAATAATAATACAAAAAACACATACTCAATACACTAAGGGTAGTATAGGATAGCCGAGTGGTGGTACTAACAGATTTCTAGGCAGAGGCTATCGGGTACAAACCCACGGCTGGCATGTCTGACTTTTCGAATTAAACCGCCAGGCATGTTTGATCGCCTTGTGTGAGTTTTCTGTCTGTATCAACGACGTGCAGCAACCAATGACAATGGAACGGAAAGTTTTTGGTTGTAAAGCACGTTAAATATAATAAAGTCCATTTAAATATACATTCAATGAAAGAAGATCATCATCATCATCCTCTTAGCGTTATCACTGTTTCAACCTGGCGTCCGCTTACTAGTCTAACTGGATTTGGCTGAATATTAGCTTTTTCACAGAGCGACTGCCTGTCTGGCCAATTAAAGAAGATGATATTAATAATTACTATATAAATTTACAACAAGTAAATCGTGGACTGACTGGCTACTAGCGTGTAAACGTGTCTATGTAATCATATAAAATCTTATGTCCACCTTTATGATATTAGTTTGAACTCATTGAACACAAATTTGCCATTTATTAGAGTCCAACTGGGCTGCATGTGTAAAACTGATTTATTCAAAGGCAGCACGGGCAATTAGTGATAGGAAATGAACAGGTAATCCTGTCGGGTCATCGGGTATACTCAATTAATTTCGTGTCTGGAGAATGTGAGCCTAAATAGCCACTTAAAATTTCATCTCTCCATATACAAGTTTGTTTATTTAGTCGCACCTTACATACGCAGCTTTAGACATAAAGTAGTTTAGCAAATAACACTACAAATACGTTCAAATAGACAGAGAATAAGAAAACCCTGATTTTGTATTTATCATTTAGGAATTGAAACATCTCCTGCCAATGTTTACCTACAAGCGAAATACAAATTGATTCGTTGAAAAATAAATTCAACAAAACTACATAGACCATAAATTGTCTGAGAAAACTTCGAAACTCTATTTTAATAACAAAGAAAAATAGAATCCTACAATTTGTGGTAACAAGATATCGGATAGTTCGAAAGACTTTCACTCGCCGCTGTGAATAAAACTGTCTCGTTGGGAGTGTTCCGGTACAAAGTAGAGACCTAGCATACGCCCCTGGGGGACGGATTTCCAGTGATAATAATAATATAGCCTATTTTAAATCTATGGGGAATATATCTGTAGTAATTATTAGCTTTTCATGTACCTAATGATATTAGAAGTAGTAAAAGGCTTTAAAAACGTTATAAAAACGTAGTTACGGTGATAAGGACGTTAATATGCAGCTCACGATATACATCAACATTTTCACTATAATCACATTTTTTTTCTGTTAAATACAATTATTTCAATTTAACACAATAGCGCCAGTGACTGTTAAAAGCCTTCAATAATAATTAATGACTCAATAATTAGTTGTGTCTGAAAACATTTCAGTGGATCGCAGAGTTAACTGAAAAGAGATATTACATGCAAATAAACGAAAAAATGCGATCAGAGTAGCATAAATTACATCAACAGCCACTACGGTTATTGCAAATTAATAATTTAATTGTTGTTTTCTGATTATTTATAGCCTGTTCTACTGATTGATCTTAAACCGTTTTTATCACAAGACCTTCAATCGACGCGGTGTCCTTGAGGAATACTTTACCACAACTCGTTAGGCTCAAACCTGCACCAAAATAAAGCAGAAACATGACTGACATCGTAAATAACGAGCACATCACATTCTTTAACTACTTTTGAAGTCGTGTTTATTACTTTACCCCCATTTCTGGGAGCACGGCAGTGCCCCCACTAAGTCGAGCAAAAAAGCGGCACAGCCGTACCATCCTTTTCTCGAAGCAATTCAGGCCATTTTCGACCCACTATAACTTAGTTGTGGATAAAACTAGAAGCCTGAGTTTTTAGTAACCATGCAGGCATTGTATAAACATGGTGTACTTTAAATTTCATTTAATTTAAACGAGTAGTTTAAGAATTATAACAAGTCAAAATTCTTAATTTTGTCACTCACTGACCGATCATCAAAAGTCTAAGGCTCTTCTAGCAGACATAGGAGCTTCTTATTTAGAATAAAATTAGTGTTTAGTATATGAATTAAGGAAAAATTAAAATAATTTTCAATTTCTGTCCAGTTTTCGAGATACATCAACTACATAAATAACTTTGTAATCCCATATAAATATATAGGATTACAAAATTACATTTGCAGTTAGAGCTTTAATTAAGTAAATTCGTTGATAGTGTTCAAGAAGTTGAAGGTACCGTAAAGGATAAAAGTAAGACTGTCTACAAAAAGAAATGAGATCCCATAAAAACAATACTTGTCAAAAATACCAAGTCTCGCGACCGTTAAAAGTTGTAAGACGTGAAAAATATTTACAACGTGCTAAACTACAGCTTTCAAATATTAAAAAGGTATATTTTGAAGAAAGGTCGGATATTGAAAATTGTATATTTGTGAGAATAATAATCCCATAAAAACAATACTTGTCAAAAATACCAAGTCTCGCGACCGTAAAAAGTTGTAAGATCCATGTAATAACAAGTCGGTTAATTAAAAATCTTTAATGTTTTAAATAAATAGATTGACTCGGCCATCGCATGAAAACACAATATATCAAATAAGTGATACATATATAAATTAGATTGTTTAATGCGATTGCCGAGTCAATCTATTTATTTAAAACATTAAAGATTTTTATTTAACCGACTTGGTATTACATGGATCTTACAACCTTTTACGGTCGCAAGACTTGGCATTTTTGACAAGTATTGTTTATATGGGATTATTATTCTCACAAATATATAATTTTCAATATCCGACCTTTCATCAAAATACAGCTCTTTAATATTTGAAAGCTGTAGTTTAGCACGTTGTAAATACTTTTCACGTCTTGAAACATCGACCTGACTTGTAGTTCCTTTTACTAACTTATTCTGTACAGGCGTTCTTGGTAACTTGACCGTACTTGCAGTAGTTTATGATTATAGGATCCATTCTTTTTGGTCATATTTCATATTTATTGCATGTCGGGTCTGGCTTTAAAACAGTTGTGCTACCTTTACTTTTAATGTGCGCATTTGCAACAGGATATAAATCAAGACTAGACTTACTGAACTTGGAAATATATTAAATTTTTCCTTGTAACTTTTATTAGTAACTTTTACAATCCAGTAAACGGCGAAATATATGGGTAAGAGGATGTTTAATATTTTTGTAGTACTTAGTCTTTATAATCATCATTGTCCTAGTATTATCCCAATGGCATCAACGACGACTCGGTTTCACCTTGGATCTTTCTTGCCCAACTAGATATGATAGAATTATCGTAGAAGACTCTAAATAGACTACTAAAATACATGTAAAATAGGATTTTGTTAAAATGAAACAAACAGCTCATATGTGTTGTTCTGTAAAATAGGTTTATTGTTTTAACAAAATAATAAATCATTCATACATGATAAACACAATATTAATAAGGTACTAACCTGTATAATAGGAAACAACATTTAAAGCTATTTGCTTATAACGTTTTATGTACAACAAAGTTATTACAATAAAATATTTGTTTTAAAGATCCTCCATTAATATAATCCAACAAATCCAGAATGCACAGCAATTATGTAGACCGACCATAATGAATAGCGCTGTCACTACAGCCAAAAAGGTTAGCGTTAGGGAATTATATTAAATAAATTGAATGAAGAGTGAGCTTCATTTACATCTCCATCCCCCCCCCCCTCTTTTTAGAGAATCAAATCAAAAGAGAATCAAAAATCTTCGGAGACTGGAATAAGCTTAGTAATGTGAAACAAGTTTGATTCAAGTTTTTTGTATCCTGTATTAATCCTATAAATCGAGTTAGATATTTTTCTACGATTTTATAAGGACCAATTTTTTATTCATCAAGTTTTTTTCCTATTTAGCTGATTCCCATTTTCCACAAAAACTGAATCTCCTACTTTAAATTGAATAAATTTCCTGTTTTTGTCAAATTGTTTTTTATTATAATTGTGTGATTTTAAAGTTCGTTCCAAGGCTATTCTCCTATCTTCTAATAAATCATTTTGTGTTAAATATTTTTTTAACGCGTCAGGTATGATATTATTTATTTTTCCTTCCATTAAATAAGTAGGAGAAAATCCTGTGACTGAGTGTTCAGTTTCATTATATCTATTGGTACATTCATGAGCAATAGTTGTCCATGCTAGTTTATTATTATTTTCATTAATTTTACATCTTATTTTATTAACTAATGTCTGATTTCGGTATCGGTATGTTCTCTGTTTTAAAAAAACTTTTGAATTCCTTTGAATTTATGCCCGGATACTGATCAGATAGAATCATTCCAATGTTATTTTCTGGAATAACTTTTTTATAAGTTTTATGAAATCATTTGCATTTTGGGTTTTTGATGTTAAAATATAAGCATACCTGGTGAAATGGTCTACCAATAAATGCAGATATGTTTTTGTTGAACGAGAGCCACCAAATCCACCAATGGTGTCTATAGAGACTATTTCAAAAGGGTAAGTAGCCGGACCCAGATGAGACATCAAACCGTATTTCAATTTTCTTCTAGATTTATTTTTTATGCATATTTGAGAAGTATCACAGATTCTTTTTACATTATGTAATAAATTGTTTGCTGTATAGAATGGTTTGATTTTATTTTTTGTTTATTTTATTCCTATATGGCAATATTTATAGTGAATATTTTTTATTAATTCTATACTAAACTCCTCAGTAAGTACGATTTTTTCATTTTTTCCTACTTTTTTGAAATAAATATTATTGTGTAATAGTAGACAAAGTTTTGTAATGAAAACCTCAGATTCCGTTGATAACAGCTTTAATCTTGCTTTTTTGTCATTAAGTATTACAATGATTCGCAGTTTTTACGTATTGATGCTAGCGTGACAAATTTAGAAATCGAATAACAAAAATATGTGCGGGTGTAAGTAAAATAAATTTAGGAGTCAGGTACAGTATTACTTAAACGAGTAACTTGATGCCATTTAAAATGATCAGGCGTTTATGCAGCGCAGACATCTTCCCCCCCGTTGAAAGACTCCTTTCAACTGCGTTAGTCGTCATCCGGTAAAGATGTAGGCAAGGGGCAGATCCGTGTGAGAGGCCTCCTGAAGCAGCCTCTGGTAGTTTCCACGTCTGCGACTCGTGTGACGCCGTCGGTTCCAGGGAACAGGCGGCTGACTCGTCCCATTCGCCAGCTCAGTGGTGGGACGTTATCCTCCTGGAGAAGAACTAAATCTCCAACTTGCAGGGATGCTGAATTAGTACGCCATTTGGAGCGCTGTTGTAGTTCAGCTATATATTCCTTTTCCCAGCGCTGCCAAAAATGCCGATGAATCTGTTCAAGCTTCAAGTAACGTTGAAGGTTGTTCTGGTTCTCGTGCTCGAGCGATGGACCAGGCAATGCATTTAGGGCACGCCCTATCAGAAAGTGACCGGGAGATAGGAAATGGTAATCGTTAGGGGAAGGGGAGAGTGGGCACAAAGGTCGACTATTAAGCACAGCTTCCACTTGTGTGAAGAGAGTACATATCTCCTCAAACGTTAAATGATGGTTCCCCATAACGCGTTTTAAATGGTATTTCGCGGATTTAACGCCGGCTTCCCAGATGCCGCCGAAATGTGGAGCATACGTGGGAGAAAACACAAACTTTATGCCTTCATTGGTAGCAAAATTAACTACAGGTTCATGATTAGTTTTAAGAAAATTGCCAATCTCTTTAGCTGCCGCAACAAAGTTGCGACCGTTATCGCAAAATATCTCCGCTGGCTTACCTCGACGCGATATAAATCTGCGTAACGTCATGATAAACGCGTCCTTGGACAAATCACTGACGGCTTCCAGGTGCACACACTTATAGCGAAAACATACAAACAAACATAAATAGGTTTTAATTAGTCGTGCACCTCGACCCTTTCTATTTAGTGTTAGGAACGGACCAGCGAAGTCAACTCCCACAGTACGGAATGGAAAATCAGGTATGATGCGCTGTGCAGGTAAATTTCCCATCATGGGAGTTAATGTTTTACCTTGTATACGTCTACATCGAACACAAACATGTACTGTGCGGCGGGCCAAATGCCTACCATTTATAGGCCACACAGTCTCTCTTACACAGGCCAGCAACAGCTGAGGCCCAGCATGCATATTGTGTAAGTGTTCATATTTAAAATACAATTTAGTGAGTGGATGAGAAGCGTGTAAAAGTATAGGATGTTTTTTAGTATAATTGTAATTAGATAATTCTATCCTACCACCGACCCTCATCACCTTGTCATCATCCAAAAAGGGTGAAAGTGACAAAAGTGTTGACTTGCTACTTAAAGTTTTATTTTTTAACAAAAGATTGTACTCTAGAGTAAATGAAGTTTGCTGAGCAATTTTACATAAGCTAATAAAAGATAATTCTAATTCGCTAACATTTAATTTACCAAATAATTTATCTTTAGGACATTTATATCTTATGTTATGTATGAATCTATTGACATACGCAAATACACGTCTCAGTTTTAAAAACGATGAAAACTTATCTATTTTTAGAATTTCTGTTGCTGGTTCCAGGACAACAGCGGAAGTGGACTTCATCTCAGGTAAGTCTGATTCATTTATTAATTTCTTTAAATAGGGCCAATCGGATTCAGGCTGTATTAGAAAGCTTGGACCTGACCACCAGAAATTAGAATTGATGATTTGATCTGGGCTCACGCCCCTTGAGATCAGGTCAGCTGGATTCTGATCAGTCGGCACATAGCGCCACGACGAACTATCGGTAAGTTCATTAATTTCGGCTACCCTATTAGCTACAAACGTTTTTAACTTTGCAGAATTACCATTTAACCAGCTGAGGACAACGCTGGAATCGCACCAGTAAATGATGCGATTGACATCACATCGCAGAGAGCTGGTAACTGTCTTACACAATTTTGCAGCTAATAGCGCAGCGCAAAGCTCCAGACGCGGTATTGTTATCGGTTTCAACGGCGCCACCTTAGACTTAGCACACAGTAAATTTACCTTTACCTCGCCAGCTAAGTTGTGTGACCGTAGGTACACACAGGCACCGTAAGCGACTTGAGAAGCATCACTAAAGGTATGTATTTCTATATAATTAGGAGCTTCGCATAGTGTTAAGCGCGGGATCTGTAAATCTGATAAAAAATGTAAATTGCCAATGAACTTGTTCCAGGATTCCAGGATATCGGAACTAACTGGTTCATCCCAACCCTTCTTGTTCAGCCATAAGGACTGAAGTAACATTTTAGGTATAATTACACATGGACTGAGAATTCCAAGAGGATCAAAAATCTTGAATGATGCAGACAGTATCGATCGCTTGGTAACCACATCATTTTTATTGGGAATCTCAATCGATATTTGAAGGGTATCGGTTTTAGGATTCCAATTTAATCCTAAAGTATTATTAGATTCACTTAAACTAACCTTATCATTCTGATCAATGACTGATGATGATAAAATGCTTGGTAAATTCGATCTGAATTTACGTAGTTTAAACCCACCTGACTTTAAAGTGTCTGACACCTTGCGTTGAATGTATAATAGCTTGGACTCGTCGTTTGATCCGGTGACCAGATCGTCGACGTAATGGTCGTGTTTAATAATGTTACCTATAAGCTGGTCATCGCAATCCTCTGCCAATACTGACAAACACTTGGTGCTCAAATATGTAGCACTTGCAAGACCATAAGTTACGGTTTTCAGACGTAAAGTTTTGATAGGATTGGATTCATCACTTCTCCAAAGTATTAATTGTAAATTACGATCCTTTTCATTTAATTCAACCATTCTAAAGAATTTTTCAATATCAGCTGTCAAAATATATTTGTACTGACGAGCTCGAATCAAAATAGAAAAGATTGAGTCTTGAACATTGGGACCGACCATCTGCAGATCGTTCAGAGAGAAACCTGAGGAAGTTCGTGCCGATCCATCAAAGACAACACGAGTCTTTGTCGTTTCACTGTTTTGCTTATATACTGCATGATGGCAAAGATAATAGGATGGAACGGGATTAGTAGTCGGACATTCCTCTAAATGACCTAACTCTAAATATTCTTGAATGAAATTGCAATATTTCAACTTTAATTCTGGATTCTTACGGAAACGTCTTTCTAAATACAACAATCGTTTTTTAGCCATAGCGTAAGAATCTCCTAAACAATCTGGATTATCAATTAGGGGCAGCCTCACACAAAATCTACCCGATTCTAAACGATAAGTATTACGATAAAAATGGTCTTCACATGCCTGCTCAATTTTGCTAAAATATTGCTTATCTGGAACCTGCTCAAGTTCCCAAAACCTTTTCAAATGAGAATCAATATTGGAATTATTGCATTCGTCACTATCACTAATTGAAACATGACACGGAATATTTTTAGGTGACGAACAATTCCTTACATTTGGAGAAATTGGGCCGGCAACGAGCCAACCTAGCTTTGAGCTACGAAGCTGGGGCATATTAGTACCTAATGCAAGCTGATCACATCCGAGTAGGTCCCAAAACAGGTCTGCACCTATCAAGACGTCTATGGCTGAAGGCCGATTAAAGCTAGGATCAGCTAGCTGTAGGTTGGTTGGAATATTTAATTGACTAATGTCTATAGATTGTTTTGGAATAACACTTGTTAATTGGTTTAATACATAAAATGACTGTACAACACTATAGTCATCATTAAGAGAATTTAATCGGGCAATACAACTTTTGTTTACGTATTCCGCTAAGTTGTTGCCTATACCGATAACGTTTATAGTATTAATAGCACATACCTGTAATGATAACTTGTTCATAAGTGACTGGCTAATAAATGAAGACTGACTGCCACAGTCTAACAAAGCACGCACTCGAAATTGTTTGTTTGTTTGTGGATTGATAACATTAACCATAGCTGTTGATAAAAGAATGTGATTTTCTATAAAATTATCACTAATAGAATTATTTACTGATATTTCAGTTGAACCACGATCTGTGTTGGTATTATTGCTGCTGACTGTACTAGCATTGCTTGCACTAGTATTGTTTAAATTAGGGGAATGCAAAAGTGAATTGTGCCTACGCTTGCACTCACGACAGGGACCCAACTTGCAGTCACGTGCACGATGCCCAGTTCGTAAACAATTGGAGCATAAGTGCAACTTAAATGCTTCATCTCGTCGTTCCTGAACGCTCTTCGCAAGGAATGTAGGGCAGTCGTATATCCAGTGGTCACCCTTACAGACAACGCACTGCTTAGCGACAGAGCCGGTGTTCTGAACTGTAGATGAAAAGGATTTAGTACTACGAGAATTGTTATTATTGTTTTGACGTGATTGTGTGACCTTGGGTATATCAGACTTGTTTTGATTCATAGTTTCTAACACATCAGCGCGATCAGTTAGGAATTTATTGAAATCCTTTAAAGCAGGGAGATTGGACAAATTATTACGATGTTCTTCCCACTTCATGGCAGTACGATTATCTAATTTTGGTATAAGAATTTTGATAATTATCATTTCAAGCAGTTCATCTTTCGTTGCTAAACTTGACAATGCTCGCAAGTTTTTAGTTACGTGGTCAACTAGAAACCTCAGTGATTTGTCCGATTCACGTTTGTGTTGTTGTTGTGTTGATTCGAAATATATCAATGAATTAAGGTGTTGATTTATAAGTTGGCGCTTGTTATCGTAACGATCGCACAAAAGCTGCCATGCAGTTTTATAATTATTTTCAGAAATCTCTAAATTGGAAATAATTCGCGCGGCTTCCTTTTCAAGATACGATACCAAATAATGGAACTTGTGAATAGGTTTAATGCGTTCATTGTTATGAATAAGCGATAAATAGGTATCTCGGAACTCAAGCCAGCGGAAATAAGCGCCATCAAACTTTGCGATTTGTATTTGTGGTAATTTAAAATCAACATGATGACATTGAAATGACAGATCGTTATGACATTGTGATGTATTGTGCAAATCAGATTCGTTTGAAGTATTTTTGTACTTATCAAGTTGCTCTTCAGCAATTGCAAGATGTGAAGTGAAGATCTGCTCAATTTCATCACGTTCGTCGATCTCGGAGTCCATATTATCGCAATTAATGACCTCAATCTGAGCCTGTAGTTCATCAAATTTGCTAGACATAGCTCGTATTTTACCAATACTAATTTCTAACTCTTTAATTTGGGTTTTATTCAATTTTGAAGAGCATACTCCATCTAAATATTTTTTAAACTTTGTTAAACGACCTTTGACCGAGCTACGCTTAGCAAACAGTTCCTTCAATTGTTTTGCATTACAGTCTTTATCTTCGCTTAAAGACATTTTGTTAAATACTAATAGCAACAACAAACGATAAACTAGCACTGAGAACTTTACGAAAAATGCTTATTGTTAATTGAGTTCTAAACAGTAACGCAAAATGAAGGAATAAAGTTATATGTTTAGAATCTTATCTGATACTCCTTCGGCGGCACCTGGGGCCCGAACGCAGCCACGCGGCTGCAGCTCGGCAGCACGACGATGCACCGACGTCACCCGAACGCGGCTAGCGGTAGCTGGCAGCGTCAGGCAGCGATGGAGTTTCTGGAATAGTCGGCCCAAAATATTTGAAATAATGTTAACTACAATAATGGCACGAACTATTGGGAGGGTGTCTATGAGAAAAATTGGCAATATTACTAATTGGTGTTTAGATACTCAAGTATTGTTCATTTATGAACTTATTTTAAGGAATGTACTGGTATTTTAAGAATTTATAATTTTACAAATGATAACGTAGGTAGTTGTCACACTGAACAATGAATTTTAATTACACTATTTTTCTATATTTACTGGTTGTTTACTTGAAATAAGCTTTAAATTAGCTAGATACTTTGTTGAACTAATGAAATACACAAGTGGAATGTACCAAACAGCGACCCTTTTGATAGGAAAAATAGGTTTAGGTGTTAGGGTAAACTATGGGAATGGCACTTAACTGATAGGCGAGACGGCTGCTTCCGGCTGCATTGGTCCTCGCTGATGGCTGTTGGCACTGATAGAAACACGAGCTGTTCTACAAATGTTGACGGAATCCTCGAACTGGCGTGGCAGGCTGACGGTGAACCCCGACGTGGCGTCGTCGTAGAAGCTAAGGCTGGGCGCGGCGCTTTCTGCTGACCGACCTGGCTGGCTTAGTTGTCTTCTTTGATAGTGTTCCTGCGTCTGTAGTCCTCCACAATCAATCTTTGGTAGATTTCCTTTTGACGAGAATTCTTTGTTTTCGTACTTCGATCCGAATTTTGCAAATCCGTGATGTCGCGGTCGCCAATTTTAATGTGTAATAGTAGACAACGTTTTGTAATGAAAACCTCAGATTCCGTTGATAACAGCTTTAATCTTGCTTTTTTGTCATTAAGTATTACAATGATTCGCAGTTTTTACGTATTGATGCTAGCGTGACAAATTTAGAAATCGAATAACAAAAATATGTGCGGGTGTAAGTAAAATAAATTTAGGAGTCAGGTACAGTATTACTTAAACGAGTAACTTGATGCCATTTAAAATGATCAGGCGTTTATGCAGCGCAGACAATTATCTTTAAGTAATAGTTTACTTTTATTCAGTTTTATGTCTTTATTTTTTTCTTGATCATTTACAATGTCTTCCAATTTAATAAAATTTACTATTTTTAATATTTCTTCCTGATCTACATGTGATTCCAATACCGGATTTCTACTTAAACTGTCTGCCTCTAAATTGTCTTTTCCTGGTGAATATATAACCTTAAAATTAAATTGTGATAAGTAATATGTGAGGTCACTTAGTTCCTCGTCTGATCTTGCTTTACTATTTAGTTTTTCTAGTGGTTTATGATCTCAAAACACTTTAAATTCTTTTCCTATGAGCCAATGTTGCCAATATTTTACCGCCTCTTTTATTGCTAAACATTCCAAATAAATAGCCTTTTTTCGTTTTTGACTCTCATTTAATTTTCTCGAAAAATATGCACATGGCTTTTCTTCTCCATTTTCTTGTGGTTATTTCAAAATCGCACCTATACCTTGTATACTCGCGTCTGTATAAATATGTATCGGTAGATCTGGATCAAAAATTTCTAATATAGGTTGTGAACAAAGCATTTTCTTGATTTTATCAAAAGATTCTTGACATTTTTCTGACCAATTAAATGTCTGATCTTTTCTTAACAAATTGTGTAAAGGATCTAATATGATTGACACATTTGGTATATATTTACCATAAAAATTAATTTTACCTAAAAACTGTCGAATGTTTTTTTTCGTTTTTGGGACAGGAAAATCTTTTATAGCAATTAAATTATCTTTTAGCGGAGTAAATGTATTATTTCTTATTATATGACCTACATATTTTACGGAATCCTGTGCAAAATTACATTTAGAGAATTTTAATCTAAATTCCTCCTTTGATATTGCTTTTAATAACAATGATAAGTGTTTCATATGTTCAGTGAATGTCTGCGAAAATACTAAAATGTCATCAATGAAATTTACTGTAAATTTTGATAATTTGTACACATCGTACATACAAAACCAAATGGTAAACAAGTCCATTGAAAATGATTTTCTTGAGTAACAAATGCTGTCTTCTTCCTATCTTCAATCTTTAAAGGAATAGACCAGAATGCAGTATTAATGTCTAATGTTGAGAAAAAAATTCAATTTCTGGTTTTTACCATCAAAACATATAGCTTTAAATGTTGTTTTGTAAAATAGGATTTTGTTAAAATGAAACAAACAGCTCATATGTGTTGTTCTGTAAAATAGGTTTATTGTTTTAACAAAATAACAAATCATTCATACATGATAAACACAATATTAATAAGGTACTAACCTGTAAAATAGGAAACAACATTTAAAGCTATTTGCTTATAACGTTTTATGTACAACAAAGTTAATTAATATAATCCAACAAATCCAGAATGCACGGCAATTATGTAGACCGACCATAATGAATAGCGCTGTCACTACAGCCAAAAAGGTTAGCTTTAGGGAATTATATTAAATAAATTGAATGAAGAGTGAGCTTCATTTACATCTCCATCCCCCCCCCCCTCTTTTTAGAGAATCAAATCAAAAGAGAATCAAAAATCTTCGGAGACTGTATATATATATATACCTCGAAACAAAATAAGGGCCACTATCTAGTTATTCACATGAATGCAATGTTGAGTGTCTGATACTCATGATTCGTTAATTTAAGTGTATGTTATTTGAGTATACCACAAGTAACAAATTGCTAAAGTGGGTACATTTAGACATTTTTGGAACCACTTAATCTTACCCTTATTTTAGTTCATCGTTAAGTTCAGTCTTTATTTGGTTTTAATCTTGAACTGTTCAAATATTGTTTACCTATCGTCTTAATTGTCATTTTGCGAACATTGTACACGACATATGGACTTGCCAACCATAACTAGAGCTGTAACATTAATGCAAGAAGGACATTCACAGCATTCAGTGGCTTTACAGCTTGGCTATTCACGACGAGCAAACCAAATGCTTGAAATTGTCTTCAAGAGGCGGGAACAGTATCCAGAAGACCAGGATCAGGCAGAATTAGAGCAACCATCGCACAAGAAGAACGATATGTTCGTTTGACTGCGCGAAGAGAGCGTTTTCTCACTGCTCGCTGCATACAAAATCGCTTGGGGCAAGCCATGTGTAGCCGCGTTAGTGATCAAACGATTAGGAAGCGGTTGCACGAAGACCAGCAGTTTTCCAGGAGACGAGTAGTGAGAATTCCACTTACAAATCCTCATCATGCAAACCGATAGCGTATGCAAGGCAACGTCTTGACTGGGACGTAAGTGTTGGAGCACAGTGTTGTTTACTGATGAGAATAAGGTGAAATGCTTTAGTGATGATCGGCGCGTTAGGGTTTGGAGACGAGAAGGCGTGTGATTCTCGGATGCTTGCATCCACGAAAGTGAGAGATTTGGGGGTGCCAATGTAATGGTGTGGGGAGGCATCTGACTATCGGGTAGAATTGTAATCCTCAACGGAGGCACTGTAACAGCTCAACGATACATCGAGGATCCTCGATCCTCGATGTATCATTGATCTGTTTCCATTTCCACAGAGAATCGGTGCACGATTCAAGTTGATGCACGACAATGCACCGCACACACTGCTAGAGCCACCAGAGCTGCTCTAGATGAGGCTGATATTCAGGTGTTACCGTGGCCTGCGAACAGTATTGACATCAACGCGATAGAACACATGTGGGATCTACTGAAACGAAGCATTCGAAGCACTGAACGACCCGTAATTAACGAGAGACAGCTAATTGAAGTGCTCGAATCAAGCTGGGAGTGAAAACCTGATGGAACACTGCGACACCTGATTGAAAGTGTGAATTTCATGCTTCAGGAATGCGTCAAAAAAGGTGGAGGTACACGCTACAGAAAAAGCAAAAAAAAATAACTTCACAAATATTGACAGTGGTTGGATAGCTTTTTTCTTGTGTGAATATTTTGCTAAAAATGAGTACTTGGCTAAAAATAATTTAAGTTATTTTTTAACACGTTTTAATTAAATTTTGAGTTAATTACATTAAAAAATAAAAATCTAATGACCTAAATCATTGCCTAATCCCTAAGTTCAATAAACACATGAGTATCATTGAAAATTGCAGTGGCCCTTACATATTTTGTTTTGACTAGTATATAATATATGTCGGAGATTGGAAAACGGAACGTCAAATCTTAATAGATTTGGGCGTATTCGGATACGTTAGTTGGCAACACTGAGGTCGGCAGTTGACAGCTGTCAATGTAATTTGATGTTTTTATGAGCAAACGTGGAGCTGTCAACGGACACTTTGGCGATAGACGCAGCGGAGGAAACAAGTGTGGCCTACCTACGTCCGACTTCGCCGCGTTTCCAAAAGTTATCCATCCGAGCCACGTGTGCATATTAAGATTGTAAAGATACTGTATTTTGTGTCCTCGAATAAACAGTATGTTGTACTGTGTGTATTCATTGCAAAGAGACCTAGCTGTGCCCACCTAGAACTGTGAAGCGTTGATACCGACCAAACTGAAGATACATTTTGTCATATACATAATAGGCTTGTGTCCTAAAATGTAATTAGCGATTGATTCGTTCCCTTATTAGATTTAAAACTGAAATACCTGATTTTTTCTTCTAAAATCGATCAGCAACATTACTAATTACGGCTTTTTAAAAACCTTTTTGAATTTGACACGAAAACGCTGTAAACCATCATGGCGGTTGAGTGATATCACAAAGTGCAAAACAAAACAAACCGTTAATGAAGTCTGGTCTGATGTACCCACTTTTATTTAGTTATATTCGATTTGACAGGTAGAAAGTTTGACGTTTTAGTTGTATTTACTACTAAAACGTCAACAACATGAATGGCGGACGTACTTTTTGACGTAATGCTCTCTGATTGGTGCTCACTGTCACAAGAATAAATAATATAAATAATAATTAATGACAAATCTTTTGAATCATCAAAATGAAATCAGTAAATCATGCGGTATCAGCTCACCGCCCGTACTAAAAAAAAGGAAAATTCTGATACATAAGCATTATTTTTGACTTCGCTATAATTAAGTAAAAAATAAACGAGCGTACAAGCTAAGTTATTCGTACTGCCATCGTTAATTAGTGTAGTATTTATGTAAAAACCTATTAGTTGTAGATTCATTATTAATTCAGGCGTTTCTGCTACGTACTCATAGTTATCATTTTTATTTTTTTATGCCTAGGAATATAAGAGTGATTTTATCGATATGTATAAAGTTTTATCAAAATGTATTAAGTTATTTTTGCGAGTGATAAACATCAAAATCTTCCATACATTCATACTTACGAACCTTCGTACTTATAGGTGTAGGATGATTGACTAGTTACCTTAAATTAGAATCATCATGAACCTAAATATCATAACAGCTAATGTATGCCATAACCACAAACGGTCATATTTTGTTCATCTAATACATAAAACGATGTTCATTCCAAAAACAGATACTGATTCAACGCACCGCATTCAACCAAATAATAAACGATAGCTGTTTAATCTATGACAACAGTCGCCGGACAAAATTAATTGTGGCCACACAACAACAGTAATTAATGAGTAAATTTCGAAATCATTCACGTTGCTAGTGCTTGTTTTAATGAAATGGCGGTTGCCAATTTAATGATGTAGTGTTGATTTCCAAGCTTCATTTGTATACAAACAAATATAATGTGATTAGAAGATGTGATATTAAATATTATAAGCGCATGAATAGTTAATTAGAATAAGGCTTGCTTGACTGCATGTGAATTGAAATCTCACTCGTCACTCAGCGTTTCCTACTGCGTCAGGTGATGAGGGTTAATCCCCATACAAGATTGTCAAAATCGTGTTCCCAACTTAGTATGATCCTTAAAGCCGCGTTTCCACTAGGCAACATTTGGCGCGCGACACGTGACGCTCAACATGTACGGCAAAGCTGCACAACAGCGCGCGACGTTGCCAGCTGGCGCGCAACATGACGCGCGGCTTTTGTTTGTTAAAGAGCATTGTTAGTTGAGCATCAATTGTTGTTGATTCTGATTGTTATTGTGTAGATATTTTCTAACGTACCTACGTGTTTTTTTGCTTTTTGATACATTTTTCGACAAAATTATAACCTCCTAAGTTCCTCTGGCAACATGTTGTCGACGACTGACGTAAAGTAGTAGATGCGTAGACAGAAAACGTTGTTCAACTAAAGTTCCGCGCTGACTTTCAAAATGTTGGGCAACTTGTTGTGCAACATGTTGCGTGTCAATTGTTGCCTAGTGGAAACGCGGCTTAAATTGTTGTTTCGAGTCTGTGTGTATTTGGTGGCTGTTGATCCAATACATGTTATACCTCCAGAGATTTTTTTCCTAGAGCGCGACTGGTATGTTTTAATCAAAAACAAAGTGGTACGTAAGTTTTAAGAGAAGTCTATAACTAATTACAAAAAGTTGTTACATAGTCGTACAGGTATTAAAGGTTTTCCCAAGCGTCTGTGTCGGTTCTTTGTAACACAAACAAAAATGTCTAGGAATGGCGTTTTAATAAAACAATGCAAATAATTACATACATACATATAGTCACGCCTTTTATCCCCGAAGGGGTAGGCAGAGGTGTATTTCTACACCCACTTTTCGCCAGATATACGTTAGTCCCACGTAATAAGGGGCGAGCCTATTGCCGTACCGGGCACATTTCCAGACTCCGTGCTGCTATTGAGAATTTCGTGACAGAAAAACGCAATAACAGTGCCCGACCCAGGAATCGAACCCGGGACCTCCCGATCCCACGCGCACATTTATGCCGCGAGACCAACGAGGCAAGTAATTCTAAGTTTTTAATATCACCTATTTATAGAGAGCATTTTCATAGTACGACAGAATAACATGCAATGATAATATATTATAGTTCTAAGATTTTAGAAGATAAACTGTGTGCATAACTTTATAATATATGTGCTTGTCGACAATTTGTACCAGAGACCTCAGGTTATACTAGAAAACTGGTTGTATTATTATTTCTTTTGTTGTAATTCATCTATCTACAATATAAAATATGTATTTAGGCAACGATAGCCTCGTGGCGATACCTACAGACCACTATGCAAAGGGTATCAGATTTGAATCACACACCATTGACTATTCGAAGTTATCTAAACCGTCGGTCTCGACAGGTATGAAGATGTTTTACAGTCATTACGGGCAGTACACTCAAATAAACTGATACTGGTCTAAACCCTAGAAAATCGGTATCCCTTTGGGTTGCTGAGATCAGCCGGGGGTCGCACTATGGAAAAGCTGATATTTTATCATATGTGGTAAAGCGGATCCCGAACTCCAAGGCGTGTAAGTATTGGACGCAACCGGAATAACGCTAAAACGATATTTTCCTGACAGACTTAGATATTTTTTCTGTACCTATACTTTTAAATTTGATTCAAATACCAGAATGAAATATTAATCTCAGAGGTATATAATTCTGTTTGAAACGCCGAAAGTTTTTTTATTAATATTGTTTTGTTTATCAAAGCGAAAATTTTATTACAGGATGCCTTCCCCTGAGGCAGTCGTGTTTTTATGACATACGAATATGCCACAAAGTATAGCTATACCAGTACCTAAATACCTACTAAATGATGTCGTTATTCTTTGAAAACAGAAATTAGTAAAAGTTTATAATAATTTATATTTAAATAAGTAAAACACAAAGTTTTAAATTAAACCAATTTTCGTATAGTTGCTAGTGTAAAGAATCCGTTTTAGGGTTCTGAAGTAAACTGGATAGTGCCTTTGTGGATTATTTCTGTCTATCTGCTATTTTAGGGAGATATATAATAAATATAAGTACTAGGCAGCTGACAGTCTGACATGAAATACATATATGTCTTTCATAGCATTATCATTTCATCATTTCATATATAAAAATAGCTTTGTCAAGATTGACAAAGCTATTTTTAATAAAACTGTAAAATAGACGTGGGCTGGGTTTTACTTATTCATCAATAATACTGTCCTTAAATACCTATTTATTTATTATAGACAACCAGTGGATGTAGCCTACCGTCTTTCAGAAACATCAGGAGTTGTTTATATTTCAATTCAAGAATACTTTTGCGAAATTGCAGGACTATTCCCCAATCATAGCGTAGGGCACCCTCCGGCTAGGTGGAGTGACGACATGAGCAAAGTAACTGGCATCGACTTGACATGATGAACTGAAGATCGCGCTCAGTAGAGTGTCATTTGAGAGGCCTATAGCCAACAGCGGACAAAAACAGGCTTGTGAAGATGATAATACGACAGCTGTATTCCTCTCCACTCTCTAGTTGTTTAAACTTAGTATTTGAAAGTGTGTAAACTAAACTAAATAGTGCCGTACTTATATAAGGTATGAGGTTGAAGGGATTATTATTTCTCAAATAACTTAAACTTATTTTTGCAAATAATGGACCCGATTGCGCGTAGCCCAACGCACACTTAAAACGGTTTCTTAAAGTCATAATTGTAAAGATTTGGAGTTAGCATTTAAATGTTTTTCATAACAGCTGAAACTACGCCCTTGGGCAATGGACCTGATTATTTGAACGTGAATAAAAAAATTATCCTGATCCAAAAATAGAGTCGTTAAAATATTGTAAGATGTAAAAAATACTTGCTGTTATTTACTAAGCCGACCCAAAATCTATAATTATAAGTTTTGTACAATACTAGAGGACGGCTGCAGCTACGCTCGTACCGTTTATTTTAACCGTTTTGCCCGATCCCGTGGAAATTTCAGGCCATTTCTTCTTTTAGTGCTCCCCTACGGTCGCCAAGGAATATATATAATATATATATATATATATATATATATATATATATATATATATATATATATACGTGCCAAATTTCAGCTCTTTGCGCTTAATATTTTTGACTGTAGTTTGTCTGTCCGTCAGTCAGTAACCAAGAATTGTATATATTCAGATTTTATAAAATACATTATACATGTTATCAAGTAGCAAAATCGTAACTGACAATATAAAAAAAATATGTTAAAGCTTAAAATTCCGAGTTACGGAGTGATGACTATATAAAGCAAGTACTTGACTGAATGGTCTGTGGCTAGGTGGTGACAGCGCAAATCGAAAGTTACAGATTAGTGCCACAAAAAGTAATATAATAATTATTATACTCTAACTCAAGTAAGTCCTCCCAAATTAGTTTACAAAAAATAGTTTTTTGTCTGTTTACGTAACATTTCCAACTTTTAAGAGCTTGATAAGTTCCACGCCAACCCCTTCGAAAGTATTATTAGTTGGTACTTCGCATCAGACGTAAGTGACCTAATTAGGTTGACACCCACACTTTCCAATCCTAACAAATCTTTCACACTTCAATTTCAGTCTTATCAGTTCCAAAATTGAGTCGAGTCTCCTCTACAAGATTAGCGCAGAAAATTGAAGATTGCGCGTCGACTAACCAATTTGTTGTACCTCTAAGTTATAGGAGAAGTAATGGTGATGTCTACTTAAATGTTAATCCAATAAGGAAAGGTTCAATTCTGTTTTCTTAGTTAACAATACCTTTTAATGGAATTATGTCGCCCGCACCTTCAAAATTATTTTAGGTAGTAAAGAAAAGGACTTTACCGACCGAAATGTCCATTTCCGCACTTCTCTTATAAAATATGTTTTGGTTTGACCATTCGGTGTTAAATTAAATTATCTTATTACTAGCCGTTTCCCGCGGTTTCACCCGCGTCCTGAAGGAACTACTTCGCATACCCGAAAAACCCAAATATCTCACGGACCCCTATTTTTTCTAAAATAAAACATAACCTATGTTATTCGCAGATAATGTAGCTTCATAATGGTGAAAGATTTTTTTAAATCGGTCCAGTAGTTTTTGAGTTTATCCATTACAAACAAAAATACAAATCTTTCCTCTTTATAATATTATTAGTGTAGATAATTTCGGCTGAAATAATAATGAGAATAATAATATTTAAGAATGAGGGCTTACTGAATTTTGCACAAAAGTTTAAGATCAGGAGGTTTGTTATTACACTAATGCGGTGGTGATTATGATTACTTATGAATCATGATTAACAAAATTTGCTTGGATTATGTCCGTATTTCCATCGTTGGAATTTTTTAATAAATATATGTTTATTCAGGTAAGTACTTACTTTATGAATATAGAATGTTACATAAAAAATAGAGAGTAATTTTAAAATAGACATTGAAACCATGTCATAAAAACACATCGCTTTTGTAAACTGTTATTAAAACACGAATCGCTTTTCACAAACCGCAAATCGGAGCCATAGAAATTTCATTTCAATCTATCTAAAAATCAGTTTTTATCAACATACCGTACGTATGGCAAATAAAGCTGTTCCCTCAGTTTCATAATGATCGAATCGGCCGGTAGTCGAACAGACAAATGGTAATTGAAGTACGGATTGAACCGCTGAACGCTGATCATGAATATTTTTTGCCTGACTGCATTTTCTAGCCACTCCACACCCTCAAAGTTACGCTTCGTAACCTTCTATGCACATTATCTTTGTTGTTTTGTAATGATCACTAGAAATAAGATATTAAGAAAATTGAATACCATACCGGAACAATTTATTTGAATGAAATAAAAATTATGCAACAAATATTCTATTTCTTTCATATCGCATTGGCAAGTCTTCCTTTACCAATGAAGGTTGAGTTTGGACCCTGGGAGTATGCGTGTAAATTAACATATGCGGATTAATACTTATTATTCACTATGAATTAATACGTAAGCACGTAGTAGTCTTTAAATCACAAAAAAGTACATAAAAGGTGGCGTGACGAGATTGACTCCTCTTGATAAGGTCAGGTCCTTAAGGGCTCCCCCCCGTGGGATCTCCACCTTGTCGTGGTGGGGGGGCTTAGTAACCGTGGATTGGTGACCCGCGGTGAAGCTAAGAGGGATCCAGGAGGGGACGCTCCGCGTGGGCTTGACGGAGGCCTGCGCAGGATGCGTCCAAAGGGGCGGGTGCGAGGGACAGTTCTTCTGTCCCTCGCAGTCGGATGCGGTCGCGGGAGGAGAGGCGTGTCGGTGTTGCGTTGCCGCGCGCCCTATCTCCCGCGACCAAATGGAGGCGCACCATCGTTGCGTCGCGGTGGGGCCGCAGAGGAAGAGGAGATGCGGTGTTGCGTTGCCGTCCTCCCTATCCTCTGCGGCCGCTGAGTGTTTTGGCGGCGGAGCCCAACACCTTCATCCGCCGCCAAGGGGGTTTTGTTCGGGGCCCGCCTGACCATCTGGCGGGCCAATACCCGTCGGGGGGTAGCGACGAATGCTTATGCGAATCCCTACCCTCCGACACACGGGTACACGAGGAACACGGGTTGGTTTTTAGTCAGTAAGAGTCTGACAGTCCCCTTCGTCCTTCCCCCGGGGCGAAGGGACTCCATGAGGATTTTCCAACCCGATACCAAAAAAAAAAAAGGTCCTTAAGGGCTGAAGACTGAAACAGATAGAAGGAGAGCCTTTGCCTGCAGTAGGATTTTACGGGCTCGTCATAATAGTAAAATAATTAATACATTGATTACATATTAATGTATTACTACTTTTAGCGTGATTTATATTCCACTAATAGTACGTCGACTCTAAGACTAGTTAGCGGGTCCCGGCCTATAATACTAGGAAGATGACAATGTTTTAATTTGTTGTATATTTTAAGTTTGTTAATAATTAATATAATGTAATTCAACAAATAACACACTCTAGATGCTAGATGACGTCTTTCTTCTTTCACGGTAACTAGTTATGATAGATACATAACTCAAGTCAACGAACTATATGAATGTAAACATAAGAACATTAATATTCATTCTGCATTAAAAGTCTGAGCGCTGCAGTTTTTCTTACAATCAACGCTGAAAATATTATGATCTTGCGTACCTATTATTTATTCAAGACTTCTTCAAATTATTCTTATATTAATTTAGTATTTTGACATATGAAATGTAAAGATTTCAGATACGTCTATACGTCTACGTCCAAGTAATTAAATAAATAGATTAAAAAAAATGTATGTATAGACATATATTATTATCATGATTTTTGTGGTCTGCTTTCGTCGATGATAAAACATTTTGTTTTTTAATTTGGATGCAATACATCACAATTACACTCATGTCAAATAACCAATAAAATGTTGATAAACAGAAACTATGTATATGAGTATATTATAAATATATTCTATCAAATTCAATAGCCATTTACTTTTTAAGTGTTGTAAAACAAATATTTTATGATAATATTATACGACTTGCGTAAAAACTAAAACAAAGTTATTTAAATTCCTTTAATAGTAATCAGATCAACGGAACCCGCCTTTTCAAGTAATACCTGAAAATGACAACTTGCTAAAGTGGTAATAAAACATGAATGCCTTCATTTGAAATTCTAAAGGCAACAGTTTTTACGCTTCGACAGATCTCTCCAGATTACAAATGCATTTTTCTATACGAAAAACTGCTTTACTGTCCCACTGCTGGGCATGGGCCTCTTCCCACTATGAGAAGGGTAAGGCCACCACGCTGGCCAAGTGCGGGTTGGCAGACTTCACATGTCTTTCGAGAACATTATGGAGAACTCTCAGACATGCAGGTTTCCTCACGATGTTTCCTTCACCGTTTAGCAAGCGATAATTAACAATTTAATACGCACTTAACTTCAAAAAGTCATTGGTGCGAGCCGAGGATTCGAACTTGAGACCCTCTGCGTAGCAGTCTGTCGGTCTCTCCACTCGGCTATCACATTCTAGCGCAATCAAGTGTTACAAAATTTTTAATATGTGTATTAATTTTGAATCTGATATAATTATAACCTCTCAAAGGTTTGAAACATAGAGAACATAGAGACATAGAGAACTTATTAATTAGTAAGTACTTATTAACTATTATGATTAATAATTATATTTTTTACATAAAGTACTATTATAATTAATTTAATATTTTTCCTCTTGGAGAAAATTCTCATGGAGTCCCTCCGCCCTGGGGGAAGGGCGAAGGGGACTGTCAGACTCTTACTGACTAAAAACCAACCCGTGTTCCTCATGTAGGTACCCATGAGGGTCGGAGGGTCGGGTATCACCGAAGCATTCCCCGCTACCCCCCGACGGGTATTGGCCCGCCAGATCATCAGGCGGGCCCCGAACAAAACCCCCTTGGCGGCGGATGAAGGTGTTGAGCGCCGCCACCAAAACACCCAGCGGCCGCAGAGGATAGGGAGGACGGCAACGCAACACCGCATCTCCTCTTCCTCTGCGGCCCCACCGCGACGCAACGATGGTGCGCCCCCATTTGGTCGCGGGAGATAGGGCGCGCGGCAACGCAACACCGACACGCCTCGCCGCCCGACTCCGAGGGACAGAAGAACTGTCCCTCGCAGCCGTACGCATCGCGTGAACGCATCCTGCGCAGGCCTCCGTCAAGCCCACGCGGAGCGTCCACTCCTGGGATCTCGCTTATCTTCACCGTGGGTGACCTAACCACGGTTACTGAGCCCCCCCACCGACTTGGTGGAGATCCCATTTCTCATGCTACTACACACCGTGAAAAACTGTATATTATTGAATTACACAGTGTTAATATTAGATATTAGCCGTTCCCCGCGACTTCACATGCTTTTTATTTTTTCAGTATATCGACAATAGCCGACCGGGCCAAAATACTGTATTTGGCTATAGTGTTCTTAGTGACTACTCTTATATATAACTTACTCTAATCAATTATACAAATTACCTGAAATGATAATCATTGTATACTGACCAACTACCTACTAATGGTTAATATTTAAGCAACTGAAAACAAAGACTTCTATTTGAATAATTGTTGCCCTATTTTTGTTTCTTCTTGCCCGAATCTAGTCCTAATGTTTATAAATCTTAAAATAAAAGCTGTATAGACAAAATAAATTTTGTTGCTAGAACATCTGCAATGAAACATGATGCCTAAAAATTACGAAACCCTCGAAAAAGGGACGAACTTCATGAAAGAGTAATTCATCATCATATCAGCCAAACGACGTCCACTGCTGGACATAGGCCTCCCCCAAGGTTCTCCACACAGACCGGTCTTGAGCCGCCCGCATCCAACCTCCTCCCGCGATCTTGACAAGATCGTCGGTCCACCTTGCGGGGGGCCTACCTCTGCTGCGTCGTCCGGTACGTGGCCGCCACTCCAGAACCTTTCTGCCCCAACGGCCATCGGTTCTTCGAGCTATGTGCCCTGCCCACTGCCACTTCAGCTTGGCTATCCGGAGAGCTATGTCGGCGACTTTGGTTCTACTGCGGATCTCCTCATTTCTGATTCGATCTCGCAGGGAAACTCCAAGCATAGCTCTCTCCATCGCCCTCTGAGTGACCTTGATCCTTCTGATAAGGCCCATAGTGAGCGACCACGTCTCTGATCCGTAAGTCATCACTGGCAACACACACTGGTAAAAGACTTTCGTCTTGAGACACTGCGGGATATCGGACGAGAAGATATGTCGTAGCTTCCCGAACGCGGCCCAACCGAGTTGGATTCGATGATTGACCTCCTTCTCGAAGTTGGACCTACCTAATTGGACTACTTGTCCCAGGTAGATATACTTGTCGACAACTTCGAGCGTAGAGTTCCCAACCTGAATAGGAGCAGGTACAACATGGACGTTCGACATGATTTTCGTCTTGTCCATGTTCATCTTAAGACCTACTTGTTGGGAGACTCTACAGAGGCCATCGAGCATTGTGCCTAGGTCTTCCATGGTCTCAGCCATGACTACGATATCGTCTGCGAATCGAAGGTGAGTGATGTACTCGCCGTTGATGTTGATGCCGAGTCCATTCCAGTCCAGAAGCTTGAAAACATCCTCCAGCGCAGTGGTAAACAGTTTCGGGGATATGACATCCCCCTGTCTCACCCCTCGCTGGAGTTGAATAGGTTTCGAACTCTGGTCCTGGAGGTGGACTGACATAGTGGCGTTTTCATACAAACACTTCAGCACTTCGATATATCGGTAGTCAATCCGGCACCGTTGGAGAGACTGTAGCACCGCCCAGGTTTCGATCGAATCGAAGGCTTTCTCATAGTCCACAAACGCCAAGCATAGGGGCTGGTTATACTCCTCGGACTTCTGTATAACCTGCCGCAGCGTATGTATGTGGTCTATGGTACTATAGCCTTTACGGAAACCGGCTTGTTCGGGAGGCTGGAAGTCGTCTAGCTTGCTCTCGAGACGATTCGTGATGACCCTCGAAAACAGCTCGTAGACGTGGCTCAGAAGTGTGATGGGTCTGTAGTTCTTCAAGAGGGTTTTATCCCCTTTCTTAAAGAAAAGCACCACCACACCTCTGTGCCACGCCTGTGGCGTTTTACCCTCGAGAATGACGGAATTAAATAGCTTCCGGAGGGCTTCTCTAGCGGGTGCACCGCCAGCCTTCAGAAGCTCACTCGTAATTCCGTCATCACCCGGCGCCTTGTTGTTTTTAAGCTGTTTGAGAGCCACACTAATCTCGTGCATGCTGACGTCCGGGATATCTTCGGTATAGTATCGGGTCAATCCAGCTCTAGGGTCTGACGCTGGAGTGCTTGCGGGTTGTTGCGTTGTCGTGTATAGCTGTCCATAGAACCTTTCGATCTCCTCCAAGAGCTCAGGCTTGGACGATACGATCCTGCCATCCTCCGTCTTCAGCTTTGTCAGCTGACTCTGCCCAACAGACAGATCCCTTTGGAACACTTTGGATCCCTTATTCCGCTCGATCGCCTCACGAACACATTTTGTGTTGTATTGGCGGAGATCGCGAGTCAGAGACTTAGAGATCTGTCTGTTGAGGTGCCGATATTTCGGCATGTCGTCGGAGGATAGCAGAACCATCTTGCGCCTTTCCTCTAACAGCTCGAGGGTCAGATCCGAGATCTTTTTGGTTCTCTGGCTTTTCTGGGGCTTAAAAAATTTAGCCCCTGTTGTATGGACAGCATTCACGAACCCGTTACTGTACACGTCCACATCTACGCATTCACCCAGGCATTCGAAACGGTTCTTGAGTTCGAGCTGAAAGCTCTCGGGGTTTTGGATATGAACCGGTGCCGGTCGGAGCGTGGACTTTATCAACCTCGACCGTTCGAGGCTTGTACAGATATTCAATGTGCCTCGTACCATTCGGTGATCGCTCCCCACTTTAAGTGAATTGATCACGGAGACATCATTGAATATCTGCCTCTTCGTCGACATGATAGTCGATCTCATTTTTGGTTGCACCGTCTGGACTTACCCAGGTCCACTTGCGGCATTCTCGCTTCTTGAAGAAGGAATTTATCACATAGAGTCCTTCCTTCTCCATAAAGCTAGCCAGCAAGTGACCCCGGGAATTCCGATGCCCATAACCAAATGGCCCCACTCTCAGCTCATCACCGTCGCGTTTGCCCAGTTTCGCGTTAAAATCTCCCATGACCACGGTGTAATGGGTTTTGTAGCCATGTATAGCCCGAGATATGTCCTCGTACATGGCTTCCACCTCCTCATCGGAGTGCGACGAGGTCGGAGCGTATACCTGTATGACCTTCAGCGAATACCGCTTGGATATTCTGAGTATAAGGTACGCTACCCTGCTCGACACACTCCCGATATTTACCACGTTGGTCACGAGAGATTTGTGGACGATGAACCCGACACCACCTTGGGACTGTTGGTCGCCCTCCCGGTAGAAGAGCAAGTTACCGGAATTGAGAACTATCGAGTCCTCCCCCTGTCTTCGGACTTCAGATAGGCCTATGATATCCCATCGCAACTTGCTCAATTCTTCTTCCAGCTCGACAATCTTCTCGTCGGTCCGCAGTGTGCGCGTGTTCAGTGTTGCCAGGGCCAATTGTCGTTGGTGGTGGTAGCCCGATCTCTTCCGGAGATTCTTCGCACCCCTCCGCCGTTACCATGGCCGCTACCATAACCAGGACTAGCGGGGCTGCCGGGGACTAGGGGCCGGTTTTTAATGGTGTGATTCATAATTGGGGGGATATGCCATAATCGCCACGCTTGGCAGACGTATTGGCGATCGCAGTGGCGGAAGTTCTTAGTGCTGGACGCTGCTGCCCATCTAGCATCTCGGGATTTCCTTCCGCCAGGTTCGGATGGTTTGACCGCCATCTTTCGGTTGACTGCTTGCGCTGGGGGAGATATTATGACGAGTATCTACTCGTCAGAGTAACTCCCCCAGTGGGCGGTGGGGTCGTCACGTCCCGACGCCTTTGTGAAACAAATATATTCATAAGAAGTTGCTGACAAAATGTGTTATATAATTTGCAAAATATACTATTATGTAAATTTAAATTTCCTAGAAATTCTAACAGGGCGTGATCAAACATATCAAGCAGTATCAGAAAGCCTAAGATATTTTATATTCAATAATTTTAAATTAAACCATAATGTTAGCTTTTTAATACGAACATTCTCATCTCATTTAAACATGAATTGAATAAGCAATGCAACTTCAACCTGTGACTTATTTCAAACAAGCTATCTTAGATTTTTCAAATAGTTCTATGTCTAAAATGCTCCCTGCCAAAAGGTTTCAGTTAGCTTTTTCGCAAGCTTGGAACCTATCCAAGTATAGAGATATATATACAGCCATTGGCAATATTATATGTATTGGTAGACACAGCACAATGTGCCTGATATGGGTAAATTTATGAATATTACTCTGATAGACATCCTATTATTATACTGCTTAAACACTACTAATATTTTACACGTACACATGATTGTACTAACATAGAACTTTTCTCTCCTGATATGAAAAATTGAGATGAAATGCCTTTCTATTTGCCTCGATGTTTCTTTACACGTTATTGATACTTTATACCAGCTTTGATAATGCCTTCAATGACAGTAAATTTGTGTGTATCATAATAATATGATACACACAGAAATTTATAATAATTAGATATAAATCTAATTATGTAGTGATAAAAATAACAAAGTCACTGGATTACTGATAAGCCTATTTGTACATATGTAATAATGTAGTAAGATTAGCAGAGTTTTTAAAAGTGACTCTGTATATAGAATATAAAATTCTTACACGAATAAGTAGATTTTTGTCTAGATCATGCATTCGGTAGTACAGTGGTCAGTCTGTGGCGATAAACGGTTACTTTAATGACTTTGCTAATGATCATGAAGATAGTTCATAAAATCGAGACCTTGTAATCTATAAGAATTAATTTAATATATGTTCGTAATGCTAGAAGTTTTTATTTTACTAGCGTGTAATGAAATATTGTCGAAATTTGCGTTTACTTATACCTACTGAAGTAGCGATAGACATCACAGGTGTCCAGTAAAGTTGTGGATATCACAAAAGTAGAAAGATTTGAAGTAAAACAATTCACATATAAGGAAGACCAACACAAGTACTCACTTTTAAATTTTTTTTTTCTTTTGAGGGTTCCGTACCTAAAAGGTAAAAAACGGGACCCTATTACTAAGCCTCCGCTGTCTCATAAACCGTGATAGCTAGAAAGCTGAAATTTTCACAAGTTATGTATTTCGCTTGCCGCTATAACGTTAATACTAAAAATAAAAAAATGAAAATATTAAGAGGGGGTCCCATACAATAAACGTGTTTTTTTTCGTATTTTTTGCTCAAAATTACTAACGGTATTTGGTAGACGCTTAAATTTTCACAGAAAATGAAGTTGTATATTACCTTTCAAAATAAATAATTAAATTAATAAAAAGAAAAAAATAAAGGAGGGCTCCCATACAACAAACGTAATTTTTAAGCAATTTGTTACTCGACCTTAATAAACAGGTAGAAACATAAAAAAATATTTAAGTATACATACACACAACAAACGTGATTTTCTTTTAAAGATGATGGTACGGTATCCTTCGTGCGCGAGTCCGACTCGCACTTGCCCAATTTTTTATGTACTGGTTTTTATTTGTTAGGTACTTAAGTATGGAAATAATTATTTTATTTTATGTGTACATATAAAGTCTCCTAGTAATAGTTTAATTTTCTTAAATAATAAATCAAAATCATGTCATCTTCAGTACATAATGTTCTAAAAGAACTCACTTTAGAGTATGAAATCTGAGAATACATCATATGTGTAACGGTCACCCGATTGCCAGCCATGCCAAAGCCATGCCATGCCAAGCCGTGCCGTGTCGTCTTGGTTCAGCCAAAGCCATAGCTACAGTCTCAGCCACAGCCACAGCCTCAGCCACAGCCACAGCCTCAACCTCAGCCTCAGCCAAAGCCATAGCCATGACAACCAAGTACGCCACGGCAGCCACAGCAAAGAGAAAGTCAAATTGCTTAGCACGTCACGTCCGCTTGTCAACCTAACGCGATGGGCGTAACCGAGCGGCGATCCCCTCCTCGATTTAGAGTGGGGGTAAACTAATAAATAGGTCGCGCAGCGCATCTTGTGAGATAATTCTGATCTAGAACCTAGCCTAAGCCTAAACTCTGTTCGATTATAATTAATACAAGAAATACCTACAATCGAGAAAATTGTTTCTTGCTATCACCTGTTTCATATGATAAAATCTTGAAAAAAGCCAACAACCTTGGAAATTTCCAAGGGTATGGATTGCCCAGGTTTCGGTATCAATTTCATCGAAGTCATCGAAATAATTTCTTATTATTTGCATATTAACAGGCAAATTGAATATATTTTTGGAATGAGTATTGATTTTAATAATTAAATCAACTGGAACATTAAGGTGGCTGGCGTCTACATTATTTATTGGCAATTAAATACTTTGTTAGTGTTCTGGAGGTACTTAGATGAACTACATTCTTTGAATATTAGTTACATTTCGGTCGTTTATTAACCTTCGGGTACTGACGTGGTTTCCCGCCTGTGGGATCTCCACAGTGTCGTGGTGGGGGGCTCAGTAACCGTGGCTTGGAACCCCGCGGTGAAGCTAAGAGGGATCCCTGGAGTGGACGCTCCATGAGGGTTTGGGTGAAGCCTGCGTAGGATATGTCCATAGGTGCGGGTGCGGGGGATAGTTCTGTCTGTCCCTCGCAGTCGGGCGCGGTCGCGGGAGGAGAGGCTTGTCGGTGTTGCGTTGCCGCGCGCCTTATCTCTCGCGACCAAATGGGGGCGCACCATAGGTTGCGTCGCGGTGGGGCCGCAGAGGTCGAGGAGATGCGGTGTTGCGTTGCCGTGCGCCCTATCTCCCGCGACCAAATGGGGACCAAGTGGGACCAAGTCACCGCGACGCAACTATTGGTTGCGTCGCGGTGGGGCCGCAGAGGAAGAGAAGATGCGGTGTTGCGTTTTGGCGCCGGAGCCCAACACCTTCATCCGCCGCCAAGGGGTTTTGTTCGGGGCCCGCCTGACCATCTGGCGGGCCAATAGCTGTCGGGGGGTAGCGACGAATGCTTCGGCGATACCCTACCCTCCAACACACGGGCACATGAGAAAGTCGAGGTGGTTTTTAGTGGTAACACCACATACTCCGGCTCTCTTTTCCCCAAGAGTCGGAGATCCGAAGGGATTTTCCACCTCGTAAAAAAAGAAAAAGGTACTGACGTGGTTTAGTCATATCATAAATGGTGACGTGACGTCTCACAGACGACATAGTAAATAGTCGAAATAGATCATTTCTATTTACTGATTTGCACATTGTTTAATTGTATTATGATTCGTTTATTATTGTTTTATGAAGTCAGTAAAAAACAACAACCTTTTCATAGGAGATTAGTATTTATTTGGTAGAAATGACATAACCAATGTTTAAAAAAAAAACGATAAAAAAGTTATTTAGAATTATTTTGGAAAATTTCTTACATTTCAAACATTAGTCATAATTATAGTACTGCTTAGGCAGCGATTTCTTTGACTTTTGACACATTTTACATTGTTTTTGGCCGACAACACTAATACTGACCTTACGTCTGAGAGACACTGCGCAGCTCTACAGCCGAATGTGTTATCGCACCGGTAGTGAGCGTTCGACTGATTGATGAACATGTTAGATCCCGAAGGTACAGGGAAGGGCGCGAGGGTAACTTAAAGGCCTTGAAATGAGCCTCATATTTGATAACTTGTCGTCTGTGAGACACCCACGTCAGTACTTACAGGTTAATATAATTGTTTATAATTACTACTTTTATATCAAACGCCATTTTCGTATAAGTCAAGCTATTGATAAGTCCAAGCAGCGATAGCCTAATAGCGAGACCGACGGACTGCTACGCAGAGGGTCTCAAGTTCGAATCCACGGCGCGCACCAATTACATTTCGTAGTTATGTGCGTATTAAATTGTTAATTACCGCTTGCTAAACGGTGAAAGAAATCATCGTGAGGAAACCTGTATGTCTGAGAGTTCGCCATAATGTTCTCGAAAGACATGTGAAGTCTGTCAACCCGCACTTGACCAGCGTGGTGGACTATGGCCTCACCCTTCTTATTGTGAGAAGAGGCAGCAGTGGGTCAGTTTATATACAGGGCCGATAATGATGATGATTGATAACATAAACATTCATCGAACAAATGGGTTACGTTTTAAAAAACGGAAAGGTCCGAAGCATCCGGAACCGGCGAGCATTTATAAAAGAGTAATGAAAGTAGAGGAAGCGCGTGAGGTTTGCAAGGACAGAAGCAAGTTGCATTTTCTCTGCCTACCCCCACGGGAAAAAGGCTTGAGTATATCTATGGTATCTTGAAACTTTATTTTTTTTCTGTTGATGGTGTCATTTGTTGTTATTAGTTTATATATAGATACGAGGTGCAGCTTTGCAAATGTTCGTCATATTTCTCTTCGTAAAATGACGAACATTTGCAAAACTGCACTGCACGCCGTTGATAAAAGTCTTAATATAGTGTGGACACCCATCATTTTATGTTATTTGATGAATAAATTCTGCAACTGACGACTTGCATTAAAATGAGTATGTGTAAATTTACCACGTCAATTCACTAAATAGCTGTATAATGATCAAGCATTTTGGTAGGCAGTGGAAATGTGAAGAAACGACAAACTCGAGCCAACACTAAGTCTAGAAACATTAGTTCAGCAAATTAAGGATGAAGTCTTAACGTACATTTTTGTTCTAGGGGAGGCACGTATTGTCCCAAGCGCTTGAACACACACGAGTCAGCACTCGTAAAGCAGTGGAAAATCTGCTGCTCGATTCATACTTTTCCACTCATTATTTAGGTGTGATATTATTTATATTAAATTGTGATTATTTTACCGAATAGTTATAAAAGGAAACTGATCGCGTGCACGTCCAATTGGGCAGAGCAATATAATTATTCTTTGTTGACAAAATATTATATAAAATCTATTGATCCTCAAGTTAATGGCTCGTTAATTGTTTATTGGCTAAAACGTCAGCAACGCTTGTTATTAAATTAATAAATATGGACGACTAATCAATCATCTTGACATAATTTTAAGGGGCGTTCAAAATGTTTTGTTATTTTTTATCACATTGTATCCGGGCCGATCGGACCAATCATGTATAGTAGCGATGAAAACGGGTTTTCAATCCGGAATAGATTGGATATATTGTTTTTATAAGCCTTTAAACCGGGTCATTGATTTTTAACACCAGTGCAAATATTTTCTCACCGAGTGCAAAACGTTTTCTTTTTTTCAACTGGCACTGGCGTTTTTAGCCTTGATGACTCGATACTCGTGCAAGCTAGAACTGTTAAGGTTGTTATGTTCAGTATTACTAGTCTTTACTTATACCTACTATACTTACAATAATAAAGCTATAAAAATATGACAAAGCTGAAGAATTTGCTTGTACACACTTAACTCAGTAACTACGAATCAGATTTGAAAAAATGATTTTGCTATTTACAGCCCTGCTAACAAGAAAACATCTAGAAGGATAAGAGGTATGTACCGAGTCTCGGTGGATAGAGACTCGGTGCGAATTACGAATACTCTTGAAGGAGTTAAACTATGTTTATGAACACAATTTACGAGGTCAAAGAAAAAAACATTAAAAAACTAAAACAAACTAAAATAAAACTCCTTGACATTTATTTAGCATTGTAACATATCCTCCACGAATTTAAAACAGCTGTTTTTATTAAAGGCATTTTTCATACTGCAGTGTTCTCATAAATCGTCATACCTATGTAAATAGGACCCGAAATAGGCCACAGGTGTTATGCTAATACGCTTCTGACTGAACTAAGCCTCCCAGGCGGACCTGGGAGTAATAAAGATCGTTTTACTAGGTACCTGAATGGATACGGCGTACACCGTTTGAGCCGGTTCACGTGCTTCTCTTGTGTTAATGAATATAACGAGACTTTTTGCTTACTTCTCTAAATTGTTGTATGCCATATCCATAATTTTTGCCTAGTTTCATATTGCTTCATGTAATCTAGTTACAACTACAACGACATGTTGCCATCTTTTTTCGTGAATAGAATACGAGTTAAAAAAAGTAAAAATCATGTCTCGGTGTGCTCTGTCCGTTGGTTGAATGTCTGTATAGTTTCTTCGTGACACAAGATTTATTATGAGAGCAGGAATTGTGTTTTGAATAAAGCAAAAAATGTAAAATATAAAAGAACAAAAATATACTTTACATAACATGTCTGTCGCATTAAAAGATTATGGTATTACAATTACGAATATATGCTGTACTTGATACGGTTTATAATGAGCTTAATAACCATTTGCTGTAATTAACGTTTTAAAAAGGGACGCATATTTCCTGTAGTAATAATCGTTAAAATGACTAAGGAGTTTCTGCAGTAGGTTGCTACTTTGGTTGTAACAGCAACATATGTTTGCAGTGACTTGGACTGCGAATTTGGTTGATACCCATCCAGAACAAAATTAAATTATAGTGTGACGAGCATAAAATAAATGTTCTGTGTCTGATTGTAATTTTTATTGATAAATTAGGGAGGTTCACCAAAATATCATATTCATATACGTATTTAGAAGTGTATATATGTCTAACTTTATCAGTAATTTAGTTACCGTAGCACAATCTCTACGTAATTAAGGGCCAGATTATGAACATGTGTAAATTTTATGATCCTAGAAAATTATGTTTTTGGATGTAACGCTTTGACGATTACAGATACCTATATTGTACTTTTTTAGTTCTGTAAATAGGAATTCCTTATGCCAGGCGCAAGATGCTGAAAGAACAATGTCCATTTTTGGCCCAGTTTGGAACTCATGAACAGCACAATACCGTTACAATTAGTTGTTGAATAATCCTTTTTACTCTACCAAATAAACAATATGATTATGATTTTGATAAAAAAAACGAAATACTTTAACTATTCTAATAAAAGTAAGTACATACCTAACGTTTTGTGAACATATAAAAGTACTTCTTGTAATAAAGTTATGAATGTGGCGGACCTCTAATCAATCTCAAAATTCTAGTTTAACACTCTTTTATCTAATACAATAACAACTACCACAATTTGTGACTGTCCACATCTGGGCCGGCGTCTCAATGAAAAATGGGTATTGTTCTTTGGTATGTATGTTCCTTGGGTGCACTAAGAAAGGACAATACATTGGGAACAAAGATATAAATTAAAAAGAAATGTGCGGCTGTAGCTGCGGGCAATGCGGGCATCCTCTAGTCATAATATAATTTGTAATAACATATTATGAACTGTCAAGGTAGAAAACACAGCGTAATCGTAAGGAAATATAACCAGAGTTTTAACCAGTAAGAACCTACGTCATCTTTCTTACTGCTGTGTTCAGAAGCTTATCACCAATCATTAGCTTTGGCTAAACGGAATCAGTTGCTAATTTATTGGCAATGTGACAACTAGAAATATGCCAATAGCTAACCACCTAATTGCAAGTTTACAGAGACTCAACTCAACTCAACCGAAGACACGTTGATGAAAGCTTTGGACGATCTATGCCGTTATTATGACGAGAATGCCCTTCGACACAACCCTAATAAAACGCTATCTTGTGCATTTCACCTGCGCAAATGCTGGCCGAATCCTTAAGATTAGCTGGCGAGGTAACAACATCTCATCCTGCGCTAATCCCGTATAGCTTGGGGTCACCCTTGATAGATCTCTGACTTACAAAGAGCACTGTCGTAAAACGAAAATGAAGGTTAACACCCGCAACAATCTCATAAGCCGGCTTGTGTCGACTTCTTGGGGGGCCTCACCGCGCGTGCTTCGCCATCAGAACTTGCACTCTGCTTCTCTGCAGGTGAATACGCGTGCCCAGTGTGGCACCGTTCGGCACATGCAAGAGAAGTAGATGTTGCAATTAACCACACCTGCCGTATAATAACAGGCTGCCTGAAGCCAACACCGCTTAATATGGTGTATCCTTTGGCAGTTATTGCACCTCCAGAGGTGCGAAGGAGTGTGACGTGTTCCACCGAGAAATCGAAACGAGACGGACACTCGACATCCACTCCATAATAAGGAAACCACTTCAACCCGCCTAAGGAGCCGTAAAAGTTTCCTTAACCACACGAAACCACTTACAGACAGTCCAGCTGAGGCACGCCGTAACTTGTGGCATGAAAAGCATGCTCCTCCTGAGTCCTACATTGTGCCTGCAGAGGAGCTTCCCCCAGGGCAGGACCAGCCCTGGTCCACCTGGAAGTCCCTAAACCGACTCCGAGAGCTTCCCCCAGGGCAGGACCAACCCTGGTCCACCTGGAAGTCTCTAAACCGACTCCGAACACAAGTGGGTCGCTGCAGATACAATCTGTATAGATGGGGCTATGTGGCTGAGGACTCTGTCCGGTGCGACTGTGGAGCGACAAGGCAGGACATGCCACACTTGCTTTATTGCCCCTCCTGTCCCGTTAAATGCTCTTTGGCTGAGCTGTATAAGGCCACAAACAATGCTATAGCTGTAGCAAAATACTGGTCGTCTGTCATCTAAGATCGCCATTGATACGACAAGAAGAGACTCAACTTACTTGACCACGAAACTTAATCTAAAGTAATCGATTTTAAACTTTCACGATGTGTATTCATTATAGATCCGCTAAATAATATTTAGCGGATCTTAGTCGCGATAAATTATTTATTTCAAGGCATAAATACCTCTGTTATTCTCCTACGTTTCTACCGGCTTGCAACGGTTGTGGTCGCGGAGGGACTGATGTCAGCTCAGCGCCGTCTTGTGAAGCGCGGGTTTCGGCAGCTACCCTCACTTGTTTTGTATTTTTGATATTTTAAGTTCTATCCGCACTGTCGGTACTTCGACAAACTACACTTATGACGTTTACACACTGATGAATTGCGCCTTAGTACATCGTGAACATGTGACAATTCACTGTTTAAGTGTTCAGGGACACAGAGATCATACGCTCTGTTCACTAACGATGTCACTACGGATTCCAAATGTCGCGGGTGATGATGCGAGCATGGGTTGAGATACCTGTCAGTGTGTGCCGGTTTTCTGTATACAGTGTGTCTAAGTGTACCATTAGCTCTCACCGTCACTCTGACGTCGAGAAAGGGTAGCGATCCGTCTACCTCCATTTCAAATGTGAACCGGATGTTCGGATGTATGGAGTTCAATTTGTCTGCGAATTGTTCTATGTCTTGCTTGTTGCCCTTCATGGTGTAGAATACATCATCGACATACCTCTTCCGTAGCTTTACATTTGAAGCCTGCATTTCTATGGATTCTTCGAAGTGTTCCATCCAGATATTGGCCATCACCGGTGCTACTGGGCTACCCATTGAAACTCCGTCGATCTGGAGGTAATATTGTCCACGATATATGAAGTAATTACCCTCCAAGCAATTCTTCAATAGAACGGCCTATTCGTTAGACAGACCGCTATCCCTTAATTTTCTCTCAACAACCTCAAGGCAATCCTGACCTGGAACATTGGTGAATAGTGACTCCACGTCAAAACTTACCACCACTTCGTCTGGTTCCTTTGTAACGCTTTTGATGATGTCGATAAAATGGCGAGAGTCCTTCACGAAAGATGCCGTCTTATCTACTAACGGTTGCAGTACCTTGCTGATGTGTTTCGCCAAACCATATGTCGGTGAATTTATTTGACTCACTATCGGCCGCAATGGCACATTTGTCTTGTGGACTTTAGGCAAACCGTAAATCTTGGGCGGCTGCACGATTTGGGGTTTATGTAGACGTTCAAAGTCATCTCCCGTGAACACGTTTCTATGGTCCTTTATCAAAGCTCGAATGCGTTTCGTTACTCTCGCTGTCGGGTTATAAGACACAAGTTTAGGATTTAGGTTACAATATTTCGTGGCTTATTCAATTCATGTTGGGCATTTTACATTGTAAAAAAACAACATTAAATCAATTTTAAACTTTTGCGATTTGTATACATCATACAATACTATACGTGGGTCTTAAACGTAGGAGAATAGCAGAAGTATTTATGCTTTTACATACCTAAGTAAATTATCGCGAGTAAATCCCGACATAAAATGGTCCAAGGCCTGTGATTGTGTGTGTGGCCGGCTTCATTGTGTAAATGTTAAGGGAAAAAGCAATGTGTAGTGGCAAAAAAGAATGCATTCGAATTGATAAATGCTGAGGTTCTTAGATGTGCCGATGATTTGATACTAACGTACATACATGTGCTTGGGATGTACATACCTAGTAGATCAAGCACGTAGCTACTACATAAAGCATATAAAAAGTGACAGCTTATGATATACGATCGAAAGCGTGCAGAGAGCCGAATATTTGTTTATTTTCGACAGCTTAGTGTTTACGGGTGCAGTGTTATTAATATATATGTTTAAAGTTGATGCATACCTATACATACAGATTATATGAATCGTTGATACCTTATCTTTAAAAGTGCCAAATGTGCTTTAGAATATAAATTTAGTACATATGGTCAACATAGTAATGAGAACGGTGCGTTATTAGAACTTATACATTGACCATAGGCAACTTTGAAAAAAATACCATAGCGTATTTGGGAGGTTTTATGAAGTAATATAGAACTGATAATCGCTGAAATAAATGACGCGAAGTCAAACATTTTACGTTCACAAGCAAGTTTTACACAACATAATTATTACGAGCAGCCAACGATAGTTTCTATAAAAGCATATTAAGAAAACTACTCAAAAAATAAGCCAAATCGCAATGGGACAAGATCTTGTCAAAGGCAATATCGACCGAGATGAGGTGACATATGTACTTGACAACACGCGTTAATTACTTAATCCACCTCCTAGTACAAATATAAGCGGAAACCATAATGATAACGCGAGTAGAACTCACAGTTTCGGTACATAAGAGCTATAAAAAGCCACCAGAGATGTGACGTTGACAGATGGTGTGGACATTAGAGCCACCCCATTAGTGGCTCAGTGCTTTGCTTTACTTGTAACAGAGATATTAATGGTTTTATACAAGCCGGACCCTTCATTAATTTAGTGTACACATCTGCATACTAAGTGAAACATTAGTTGGACATGTTTTATGATTATCGTGATTGGCAACAAGATTTTTTATTACGTGTTAGTTATTTAGGGGAAATAAAAGTAAATGAATAAATAAGGCCAAAAAACCTTAATGGATAAACCAACAGACTGACTCTCGGAGGCACGGAGCAACGATAATTAGCAATTCAATACGCACTTAACTCCGAAAAGTCAGTGGTGCGCGCCGAGTTTTCGAACCTGATATCCCCTTCATAGCTGTCTGTTGGTATAATCTCTAGACTATCGTTGCTTCAAGTATACAAGTACCTAAACTTTAATTTTAATGCATTTCAAAAGGATCCCTGTTCAAAAATATGGCTTAATTTGTAATTAATTTTATACTTTATAGTACCAATTTACTCAGAACAGTAAACGCAAAAATGACGTTGGAACTTGCACTTTTTTCAATGTCATCAGTAAAAAGGTTATAGTACTAGTCTATATTATTTCAAGAGCAATAGTTGTAACGTCAGTGAAAGTTCTCTAGACTTTGTTTTTCTCATGTTATCGAGTAAAGTACCTAAGTTCTTATTTCTGTCGCGACAAATTAATTTGAAAGTCAACAAACTTACCCGATGGAGTTAGTGGTTAGGTGTGATTACGAAACTTTAGATGTTGATGGTAAGTAATGATACTAGACTATTATAACTTATGTCCAAATTTCTGAAAATGCTGATTTATTAAAAGTCAGTTATTGATACTTTGTCTTACACTTTTATTAATTTATTTTTATACTTCTATTACAAAAAGTGTGTTATGCTATCCGTGTCGTGACGCATTAAGAATACAAAATGTCACCATCTCATTCATTTAGTGGCTGTTGTAAGACTAAAATGAGAGTAAGAAAAATACATGAACCAAATGGTATTATAGGGAAAAATTTACATCACGCTCCTATGTCAAGTCCTATGTCTTGCCAAATCTTCCTGTAGACCAAGAATGCTATTGTCACGCAAATTAGGAGAGACCTATGTTGAGTAGTGGAATGCAAAAGGCTGTATGTTGAGCTAAAAATGTTGCAAGTATACGTTAAAGTCTGCCACATATGTAGTAGGTAAACAGTTAGCGCGGACTTGTTTTAGAGCAAGCTTCCGTATTAGGAATAGACTCTATATCGAGAAAAGGTTTACAAATATTAGATAAACGGATCACCCATATTCGAAATAACAATCAGTGCACGACACGAAGTCTTGACCTGCTTAGGTATCGCAACTACAACACTACTAAAAGAGAGGCAACCCTTTAATCCAATACTGTATCCATGATAGCGAACGCTTGCTATAGTCTATTTATTATTTTTGCGATACTAGTTAAGTAAAAATATTAGGCTTTTTATCATACACCATGCTATCTGTGATTTACAGATTACAAGAAAAACTATGTATTGATCATAATTTCAAAATAAACAGTACGTAATATTACGACAGCCTTCTTTATTCAAAAAGAGATGTTGATGTAACATTATTTTACGTATTAACATAATAAATAAGGTTATCGCCAAAGAAATCTTTTAATGGAATCTCATTGAATCGGATCTTATATTTTGATATACATACATGGTCTCACGCCTACATATAACCCCGAAGAGGTAGGCAGAGGCGTATTTCTATACCCACTTTTCGCCAGATATGTATACTTTAGTCCCACGTAATAAGGGGCGAGCCTATTGCCGTACCGGGCACATTTCCAGACTCCGTGCTGCTACTGAGAGTTTCGTGACAGAAAAACCCAATAACACTGCCCGACCCAGGAATCGAACCCGGGACCTCCCGATCCCACGCGCACATTTATGCCGCGAGACCAACGAGGCAGTCGTATAGGGTTTGATGTCGAGTTTTCCGTCTCTACGTAAAGATAGTATTTGCATCGTGTTATCCCTTAGTCGCCTCTTACGACACCCACGGGAAGATAGGGGGTGGTGACAGTTGTATCCTATGCCGTCAACCACATGGTATAGTTACTTACTTAATTTTTATATCGATGGCATTGAGTCGTGTGATGCGTACACACATAAGAATCAAAAATAAATAAAAGTTATTTTTTTTTCCAACATTAGAATAAAGAAATAAAACATTCAACAGGACTCTCTCTTGCTCCAGAACGGTCAATTTTGTGAAGTGTGAAGGGGGTGGTGACACTTGTATTTTCTGCCGTCAACCACACGTATTTTGATATGATATTATTAAATATACAATAATACCATGTATTACTATGTATATTATATGTACACAATATATTTTATATAGAACAAGCCAGCCAAATAATTTGGCTTCAAGATAGAATCAATATCTACACATTCTATATTATTCATAAAGATTCTCGATGATGCAGATACTTAGCCAAACCAGTAACGAGACGCTAAAATTACATTACAGATAGATTGGTTCATTAGTTATCTGTTAATGAAGTAAATGTGCTAACGAACAACATTTACCTATGTTATGAATCGTCAGCGTGCTGATGGACCAAGTGATTAATAGGGCATTGTTCATATTGCCAAGTCATTATGAGCAATGTCTGATCCGGGTAGGTGATTAATAAATTACGTACTTAAATTTTATTATGTGTCGCATTGTCTGGTTAATATTATGAACTAAAATGAAGCTTCGAATATTACGTTACATTGGACAAATAACTTTAGAGGTACCACGAGAATTGAGTATCTTCGACATTAGCAATATCATAATCATCATCTTAACGTTATCTCAGTTGCATCCAAGACTTACACCTTGGAGCCGGGCATCCGCTTACGAGTGTAACCAGATATTTATGACAGAATATCAGCTTTCCCTAAGTATTCGCAATATAGTTTTATAATTAAAACATAATCTGAAAAAGCTTGAAGCACCATGAGGTATACTCATTATACCATCGTTCCTTGCCTATGCTTATGTATTATTATTCTAAGTAGAAGACAAATCTCTTAGAGGCTCATTATTATGAACATCGTTTATTCTGTTACATCGCCGAAGCATAAAAAAAATCTATAACACCGGTATGGAACTGGTATTTTATGCACGATTTCGACTTTGTCTCAAAAGAAACGTTGTTTATACTAACGAACACAACGGACCTCAAAGGGGCTTGCGCTATATTAAAATAACCATGTACCTATACAGTTAGGTACCACCAGTACGAATATATCTATGTCATCTTTACATAACTTCACGCCTTTACCCCCGAAGGGGTAAGCAAAGGTGTATTACACACCCACACTTCGCCAGCTATGTTTCGACCCCAGTCATCTTTACGTTATGAAAATTACATGTATACTTCTTTATCTAAGAGCTTGTATTTATTAAATAATAGGCGAGTGCTTTATCCACTCACAATTCATAAAACAATAAAGCCACAGATTTATTTTTAAATTATTCGTCGAAAAATACACACAAAGAACTCATAAGAAATCTTATGAAAGAATTCAAATTTATTACTTACAAACCAATTTCAACTGTTATTGTGAATAAAAATATCTAATATTGTACAAATATGATAAAACTTTAAAGAAAATCTTATTACTTTTTCGAGAAAGTAAATATTCCAAACTTATGCTACACTTCAATCCAGCGGTCTGATTTATTTGAATATTGTAACAATCATTTCTATTGTAAATTAAACCTGTTTATTCCATACATACGCCTAATATTTCGTTTTTTTTATATTAAAATATATGCACATAAATTACACTCCATATGATAAACACTAAAACTCATAGCTCTGAACTTCGTACAATACCACTGGTCCATTATAATACCCTGAAAACTTTGCAAATAAATAAACCTGTTGTTTACGAAGCACCAGTAAGGGCTCCCTCGTTGTGTGTCAACAAACACCATCCGTCAACGTCGGTGACTCTCTTATTCACTTTGATAGTGTAAATACATTCTTAGAGCCTATTTATTGGCACGAAAGCATCAGTTCCAAAGTAGTAAGTTTCGTGAGGTCAACAGGATAATCGTTTCTCGACACTGATTTCAGTTTGGCCTTAAGACGGCTTAGATGACCTAAAGTTTGTGATAGCCTTTAAATAGTTTCGTTAACTTATGTTAGTTATAATTGGAGTTGGAAGGGTTTTGAGCAATACTGCGATATTTCGAAACTCGCGTATCTAATAGGTGGTATTTCGAAGTTTGGAAGACGCCGTTATAAACGAAAGTTTATAAAAAGAAATGCTGCTATGTTTCTAATGGACGTGCTTTGCTATCACGGATCGAACTGTAGTATTGTATATATTAGCACTTATAAAGGATGAGTGATTAGGTTTTATATTGTTACTATGATAGCTAATTTGCTAGCGAGAAAGAGACTAAACTAATTCAGAATCAATGTCAGTGGATAATTGAGTAAACACTCTAAAACGTGCTAAATGTGTGTACAATATGTAAGTTCTTTATTTTCTGGTTGGTAAAATATCATATTATTAATGAATATAATAATATGGCCGTCACGTTCATGTGATTTATACGTGATGGCTTGCGCTTTTTATCAGATTGTTTATTTGATATGTGACTAGAATGATAATTGTTTTAGAATATTTGCTAGGATATAATGATAGGCAAATCACTATTTCACTAAAATTAATAAAATTTAAGTACTTTTACTGTGTGATAAATAAAATAAATAATTAGAAAAAAAGCAACTACAAATGATTCCGTACTATTCATTTCGATGATTATTATCGACATTGAAGTGATATTTGTATTTGGGGTCGCGACTCACAATACAATCATCCACCGATCTGTTACACCACTTGATAGAATGGCAAGCAGATGTTATTAAGACGAACTAAGAACAATCAGTAAGGATCAACAGGTTAGGTGACGAGTACAATTCCATACCCATGGGTTCTTAATCCAACCGTAACTCTATGTTTAACAATTATAAACGTGGGACGACGAGTCTTATTTTATATCCACGCTCACAGGCAGCCCCGTATATTACGAAGATATACGTTAGATATTCAATCGTATTATTAAGTGCAAGTATTTATAGTTTTATTATTGACTATAAGTGCACGACTTGGAATAGGGTCTCATTTATACAGACGTATAATTATTTATAATTCTTGCAATAAGTACTGAATGTCAGACAGATAAAACACAGCCGAAGAAGCTTGGGCGCAAACAGCTGATATTTGGCATGTATGTTCCTTGAGGACCGTAGAGGTTTTTTCTTATTTTTTTTCCAGACCGAGATACCCACAGGATCCGGTATCAAGAAACATACATTTAAATAAACTATGCCGGCGTAGCCGAGGTCATCCTCTAGTTATAGATGAATTTGACCCATACTCAGAACAAATAATCATGCTCACGACATCAAAATTCATCTCATGTGAATCGAACCCGTAACCTCCAGCGTAACCGCCAGGGTTTTTAAGCACCAAGACTGTAGGACTTTATCCCTGGTGCCACATTATTAACTATTATATAATTACAGACCCGAAAACAAAGTTATCATTCAGTGGTTTAGATACACCGTAATTCATTGAATTACTGTTTTGTTTTGGGCTTCGTAAAAGGGCGTCAAAGATCGATAGCTTAGTAGTTATTTATTCGGTACCAACCTCCAATACGAGTTAAGAATTTCCTGAACTGGCAAAGTCTAATTACATTGGACTAACTTGGAAAGCATCAAGTCTAGAAAGTTTTTGCGAACGAAAGTATAAGTGATCGCTATTCAAGCAGAGAGTTTTTAACTAAGGCCACTAATAGTGTTAATATGGTGAGAAGGGCCATCTGTTTTATTTTTATGTGAAAGTAGTTTTCCTTTTCTGATAACGCATTTTTTTTTTCGTTTTAATTGTGATCCATATGAGTACAAATACATTACAATGTCATATTGTAATGTATTTGTACTCATATGCCCTTTCACAGAACGACATTAGATGATGATGATCAGATGAACAGTCAAATTCTATACTTTATAATTACTGTTATAACAACTAGAACAGGGCTTGACATTTTGTAACCGATTACTCATCTGTAAACTAGTTACCATGGCAAAATATAATAACCTTTAATCTTATCTTCAGCAGATTGCAAATTCTCCTTATCATCGCAACATGATCCGCAAAGTTATTAAAGGCTATACCGAGTACAAATGTCGCTCGATTCGTTATATCATCATCCCAGTTATTTTTGGAGTGCAATAAACCATGAAGTGATAAAGTCATTGGTGGAAAACTATCGTTAGCCGTCGCTTGCTCTGCAATATCTTATATTTATGGGGCTATGATATTTTCATCACTTGCCAAGTCCCCCGAAAGCGAACGTTTTATGGCTTTTAATTCATGTTTTATGTGCTGTATTTGTAGGAGTTCTATGATTTGTTAAAATTACAAATATGGAAATGTTGGTAACTCATTGAGCGTTATTCATATTTGCTACATGCGAAAGTTTATTTTGATAGTTTGTTATTTGTGCTTTATATATCTTCACATCAACAAACTTACATCACATTCAAGACGACCACATTCATGATCATCAGAATAAATTATAGATAGAATGATTATTAACAGCGCAACGCTTCAAAATATATACAAATGTAAAACATAATTCGGGGCTATGATTTTCAATCAGCAAACCGATTAATTACACAGGCTGATCTTCAACAGGATCACATCTCGATTTGAATCTTTGAACTCTGAATAAATATTTTACTTCTGTCTATAGATAAATCTCCCACCACCTCAAGGGACATCTCAAAGGCGACAGGTTTGAATCGAATTCAAATATCACCCTTTCAGGATTTTCCGGCTGTGTGTTACTCTCTGCCTTTCGGTTTACTTGGTTTTATCATGAATTAATTATGAGGGTACTTCCTCACCAGTTTTTATAATTAGGTTGATATATATTTTACTGAAACTCGGGTAATATGGAAAATATTATTCCACAGTAGGTACCTTTGTTATCATGTTTATGATTTGCGTTAAACACGTCGAGGGAGACTTAATGGATTTATAAATAAACAAAGGCTATGTTTTTGTTCGAGTTAAATATAAAGTCCTCATATTTAATGCTGCTTGGTAGTTCTTGCTGAAACTCTATAACTTTTTTGCTACGTAACAAAATGGTGGACATTGAAAACGGTTTACGTTATACCGTGTTTTTTTTTAATAATATTACATTTATATTACATGTTCTGGTTGTTTCAATGATGTTCATACATATGGGTAAAACTGAATGGTCTAAATAAAGGCATTCATCGTCATTCCAGTGGAATTTACTGTGAAATATGTAAAATATTATTGACTATTTTTTATCATTGCAGTGGTATTCGCAATTGATGGGGCTCTCCAGCGCTTCAATATGTAAATTTTCATCATCTGGAAAAATTAAACCAAAAGCATGCAATATCTAACATCTAAATATTTCAAAATTTTGCGGTAAAATATTATGTCGAGAATTTGAGAGCGTTTGCATTCAAATATCACTACTTCTAATTTACAGAAAGTTCTCCAGAGTATAAAACTGTTTCAACAATGAAATGTCCAGCGTTCATGTCTGTTTTTAATAACGTCACTCGAGTTAACTGTAACATTGTTATGCATATGTTGTGTACTGAGTTGTAAGTAGAACAGTTACATGACCGCAACGACCGCGACCCCTTAGCCATTAGGATGAGAGCTTAGATAAAGCGGTAGCGAAGTATTTAGACGAAAAAACACATTTTTTTTGCGTACTGGGATTAAAACCTTTGTTGCGAGGGACATTACAAACATTTAAAAGAACACCCAGCCTTGAAATTTCGATTTATGGACTATGTGGAGAATCAACAATACCAATCAATATCAATACAATGATAAATCACCACCAATACAATGATAAATCACCACCAATACAATGATAAATCACCGGGCACAGACGGACTGACGAACATGGTTTTAAAAGAGATCAGAAATAGTACTATACCACACTTAACAGAAATATTCAACACAAGTTTAAAGACCGGCACCTTTTCTGATGCATGGAAGATAGCGCGTATTACGCCAATATATAAAAGTGGTCCCAAAAACTTCCCGGACAGCTATCAGTCTAGCTATATCTTTGTTGACAGCCTTCTCAAAATTGCTGGAAAGTGTGGTAAATTGTAGACTCTTTCAATATATTGAAACCAAGAATTTTATTTCCCAAAAGCAATTCAGACGATTTGCCTTTCCTAAAGGCAAATCGTCTGAGGATGCCGTTGCAATATTAACGTTCTTGGTGTCATCACAATTAGATAACAATAGGCGTTGCATATGTGTTTTCTTAGACTTGGCTAATACCTTTGAAACAGTATCGATTCCGATACTGCTCCAGAAACTAGAAAAACGTTTTGGTATCAGAGGCATAGCACATGACTGGTTCAAGAGTTATCTGACGGATAGAAAACTCTATGTCAAAATTGGCAACTATGAAAGTGCCTTACACTCGAAAGAGTTTGGTGTGCCGCAGGGCTGCGTCATAGGACCTACGCTATTCATAATGTATATGGATGATATCCACGACACTATACCCGCAGATATAATTTGTTATGCTGATGAAAGGGCTATATTTTTGACGGTTCCAGTTGGACAGAGACGTTTGTGATCGCGGAGGAGTATATGAAACACATATCAGCATGGCTTAACCTTAATCTATTGACACTTAATTCCAATAAAAGTAAATATATTTGTTTTCATAAAACTGCTGCGACTGCGCCAGACAATTAATACAAAATAAAATTACATAAATATAAAGATCACTCCACCTGTAACTGTCAATACATGCAAAAGTCGGATACTATACGATATCTGGGCGTTATCTTAGACAAGAACCTGAATTTTATGGCACATATTGACTCCCTATCAAGTCGAGTACGAAAGACAGCTAACATTATGCGACTTTTATGATCATCAGCGCCAAAACCGCTTTTACGAACTGTCTATTTCGCTTTGACCCAATCACTGATCACCTTATTGTATTGGTTGCTGGGGTAATGCAGTGAAAACAATAATGATAAATATTGAACGAGCCCAACGTTGTGTCCTTAAAACAATGTTTAAAAACCCTTCTGGTACCCAAAGACACAACTCTACAAAGACAGTGAGGTACTTAATGTGCGGCAACTATTTGTGTTAACGACATTTCTTAAGATGCATAAAGTGGTTATTAGCTCTAAGGATTATCCTGGTCTGCTCAGGCGCCGTGTATACTGAATTGATATACCAAAAATCAAAACATCCTTCGCAAGACGATTTAGCCCCTTTAAGGATCATTACATTTATAATAAAGTGGCTAGTTCTTGTGACGTAAAACTGTGTTTACTAAAGGAAGCAAAACTGAGGGTAGGTAACAAAGTGGCACAAAAAGGTTTTCGGTCAGATCTTATGTCAAAGAGGCACTTTGACATACTATCTGACCGAAAACCTTTTTGTGCATTTAGTCTAAATTTCACTACCATAAAATCTATTTATATAACAATTAAATTAATTTAAGTAACACATTTATAATATTTTATCATTCAGCTCACTATATATTTATATGTATGTATATACACGTATATCTGTATATAACTATTAGTTTTTCTAATACCTGCTTATTCATATTGCATAATGTAGCAAGAAGTTGTTTTTATTTCCTTATTATATAGTCTGGGATTTAATTATATTTTAAGTTAAATTTTACGACCGAGCAAACATAGAAAACGCACTGTAAATCGTCAAAGGTACCCACAGGACAGGCTTGCCTAGTGTGGGACCAAAGGATAGTACGTAAATGTTGTATGTTTTTACTCTGGTAATAAAAGTATTTTATTTTATTTTTTCACTGTCCCAAAACAAATTTTAAACCTTAAATTCCCTATAATAACAAAAAAGTCCATGAAAACTTCATTATCCGCCTACTGAAGTCCGCTGCTGGATATACATTGGCCTCTATAACCAGCAATGCACTACAACTCTCCAATGGCAGACCACTGAGCTCGATTATCGGCTCTTTACGTCCAGGCACTGCCAACCATTTTTCGTATATCATCACTCCGCCTAGCTGAATAGCATCCTATTCTACGTTTGTATAGGTTTGGTTCCTACTGCAGAACACGTCTACACTGACGGCTATCAATTGCGTGAAAAACGTAACCCACCCATCGCCACTTTTTCTCTAATCTATTTCTCTAGACTATGCCCGTTACCTACTTCGTTCTCTATCGAATCATTTTATTTCAAATTCCATCTGAAGGCAACTCAGAGCATATCCCTTTCTATACCACTTACTTACGCTTTAGGTAAGAGGACGTAGTAAATACACTTTAAAATGTATGCAAAATATAGGTTAAAATACAACACAATTTCCCTGGCGTTATGGAAAACCGCTCTACGACGGGCTAAGGTCTAATTCTGTAGTCTGTAATTTTCAAATCAGACAGGGGCTCGTTGTTGCGTTTCACAATGTAAAACATAATATTCCAACGTGCCTGGCGGTACGTAGCTGTTCAAATACAATTTTGTTGGGATTCTAATTGCATTTACTAGATCTTGCGTACAAGATTGTGTTTGTGCTTTGAAGATTAGGTTTGTGGTGCACTTGACAGAAACATTCCGAATGTAGGTGACATTTTATTAGTACTCTGACTTCAGATGATATTTTTATAGTATTGAATCGAGAGGCAGCTCCAGCTTGTTTTGCTTGGCTCACCTTGTTTGCGCTTCTCTTATCTATCTATACATATACGACGACCGGTTGGTGTAGCGGGAGTGTAAGCGACTGCTACGCCGAAGGTCGCGGGTTCGATTCTCGCTCAAGTCAAACATTTGTGTGCATGAACATGGATGTTTGTCTTGGTCTGGGTGTTTCTATGTATAATATGTATGTATTTACAAAAAAAAATAGTATATATATATATGTTTATCCATTATCTAGTACCCATAGTACAAGCTCTGCTTAGTTTGGGACTAGATGGTGTTGTGTGAATGTGGTAGAATATTATTATTATTATGCCGTTTATTTAATATTTTTCTCATGATCACATTTTACAGACTTAAATATTACATTAAAAATATAAATTAAATATATAAAATGGGACCACGGAGACCCACCGGTATCGGGCACAGGGACCAAGCTACCGGTGGTTAGGGCTCCAGAGAGAGGAACCTCCGTACGATGCGTGTCGTGTCCAGCAATACTGCCTTCTGTATAGAGGACTTGATCCAGCCGTCTAACGAGAGCCTCTTGAGGTGGTGGTCGAGGCTCTTGGCAATAAGACCATTTACGGTCACGACTATCGGTACAATGATCGCCGAGTCAACATCCCACATGTCGACAATCTCGTGAGCCAGGTCCAAATACTTAATTTGTTTATCTTTTTCGGCTTTCACGAGATTCTCGTCATGGGGTATGGTGACGTCGATGATCATTGCAAGGCGCTCTAATCGGTCTATCACCACAATGTCCGGCTTGTTAGCCACTATAGTTCTGTCAGTAATGATAGACCGATCCCAATACAGAGTAGCACGACCATTTTCAAGAACTGGGTCGGGCACATACCTGTAGTACGGTATTTCAGAATCGACAAGTTGGTACTTTAAGGCAAGTTGCTGGTGGACAATCCTGGCTACTTGGTTGTGTCTATGCAAATATTCGCCGTTGGCAAGACGAGAACAATACTACTACATAACGATACTATATGTCTAAGCGATTCACCAGGCTGGTGACATGCCCGACATATGTCAGCCGTCCCATCCCTTAGAATATACTTCCGGTAGTTGTTCGTCATGACAACTTCGTCCATAATCGCAAAGACAAAACCTTCTGTTTCGGCGAAAAGATCGCCAAAACGCAGCCAGGACACCGACGCTGAGAAATCTACGTCGGGCCCATGCAAGGCCCGGTAAAAACGTCCATGCAGCTCTTTACCTTTCCATACTTCCCTGCGCTCCTCTACACCAAGTACGGCAGGTTTGCGCCAGTTCTCTTTAGCCAGACCCAGCGGGGTAAGCCCTCTGTCCACTGCTACCACATCTCGGTGCACACCCGCGTCGGTGTGGAGAAAGTATTCTCTGAGATTGCACACCTCGCGATTGTGGAGGGTCTTGGCACTCAAGAAGCCACGACCCCCACACTTGCGCGGGATGTACAATCTCATCACCGACGAACGCGGGTGATGCATCCGGTATGTCGTGAGTAGACATCGAACTTTCCTATCCAAGGCGTCCAATTCTGTTTGAGTCCATCTGAGTATGCCGAAGGAGTACATTAAGACGGGCATGGCCCAACCGTTACAGGCACGCACCTTATTTCCGCCCGATAAAAAGATTTTTAAGACTTTCTTCAGGCGGCCAAAGAAACGTGCCTGCAACGCCTGTTTCATGCCAGCGTCATCAATGTTTAATGCCTGCGACATACCCAGATATTTGTAGGTTTCCGTTGCAGAGAGAGATCTAAGTTGTGTGAAATCGGAGAGCTCTATACTATCAGATTCCACACTCCTGCCTCGCTTTACATGCATGACCGCACATTTATCCACACCGAACTCCATCTTAATTGAATTACTAAAGCTTTCAGTTATCTTTAGTAACTCGGTTAATTGGAGGTCAATGGGGGCAAATAGTTTGAGGTCATCCATGAAAAGGAGGTGAGAAATAACTTGACCTCTAGTCTGCAACCGATAGCCTAGCCCTGAACTCTCGAGCAAAGTGCTCAGCGGGTTCAGTGCTAGGCAAAACCATAGTGGACTCAAACTGTCGCCTTGGAAAATACCCCGCTTGATCTTTACAGGTACGCCATGCCCGCAAGGCTGTCGACACCCTGGATAGCGAAGCACCGTACTCCATTACCCCATACATGCCCTCAAGAGGGCGCATAGAGTTGCATCTACTTTGTACAACTCCAGCACCCTCAAGAGCCACGTATGTGGCACAGAGTCATAGGCCTTCTTATAGTCTATCCAGCATGTCGCCAGATTCTTTCGACTACGACGAACCTGTTGGCTAATGGCCATGTCGATAAGGAGTAGCTCCTTAGTACCACGTGCCCGGCTCCTACATCCATTTTGAGACTCAGATAAAATTTTATTATTATTATTATTATATTATAAATCTGTAGGTGATCGATATCTGTACATGGAAGATATTTAGGAGAAAATTATTTTAAGGGGTCTTTATAAAAGAAGAGAACCCAAAAATATAATTATTAGGATTTTTGTCTGTTTGTCTGTGCGTTTGTGCACCCTAATTTCAGAAACAACTAATCAGATTTGACTGCGGTTTTCACTGATGTATTGTGGTAAGCCTCACTTAACATTTAGTGTTTGTTTTATACGAATTGGTTCATAAATGAACAAGTTGTGTCAAATTAAACATAACGATGTTCGGTTAAAATTTGTTCTATAACAATGAAAATAAGTAACTCTTCAGTTGAATTGGTTGAAACATAATATATTATGATCAGTAAAATGTAAAATTACGAGAATTGAAAGGTTATAAATGAAATTTTCAAAAACTTGGCATTTCCAATTTAAATTGAGTTAAATCTGTATGATAAATTTTATTAAATATGGTTCATCTTAGGCTGGACGCTTAAAGTTACGGGAGAAGGTGGTCACGACCCTCAGATATGAGGAATACGACTATGAAGAACAAAGCTGGACGCATTTGCACATTTATAAAGAGCTCCCATATTAGCGAGTAATATACTGCATGGGGATCAACACTGGGCTGACGGTTTGTCTGAAGCAAGTATAAGTAGAAGTCCTCATTGATTACGCCATGTATTTGCAGTCATGCTGAAGTTCTGCGCACTTTCAGATGCTGCATAGTTGTGGCATAAATATGAAGATAAAATAGCATAGGACATTGTTAGGTTCCCACAACAAACTAATGAATCGTTGTTTGCTTACAATTCAATACATAGTTATATATATCCTATTACTCAATATGGCCTGCCCGTACGTATGAATACAGATTACGCGGCTTAAATAAACTATTACTCATTAGAACTAGCCGTAAGCCTGCAAAATTATGTCTCGAGATTTACTGAAGAACAGCGTTTAATATAATAATGATCGTGTGTGTCGTAGCGTGGATAGTGCTTTGGGAAAAATACTATTTGCAGATGCTACGGGTGGAATGGGAAAACTTTTCCTACCAAGGTGATTTCGGCAAAGGAACGAAGCTAAAGTAAGATTCCGCTTGCTGTCGCTTCATCGGAAACTGGAGGATGACCGCTGCTATACCCGCACATTTTTATTAATTTCACAATTTCTTCCCGGTTCCATGTTGAGAAATCCCTTTACAGTACATCCCACCGGTCCCCAAGCAACATACATGCCAAATTTCATCTTCTTGCGACTAATAATGTTGGCTGTGCGTTGTCTGTCAGTCAATCAATATTGAAATAATTTAATATAATATATACAGACAGGAAACAGCCACATTGTTGCCAGGGTGAATAACTAAATCAAGAGCGAGCCGGACTCGCCCATGAAGGGTTCCGTGGTAGAGTTATATACTAAACATACCCACTATCTTCACCTAACCATCTACTACTATCACTTTTTTACCAGTTCAAATGACTTTGTTTTTCATAGTGTTCACTATCTTCACCTAACCATATACCACTATCACTTTTTCACCAGTTCAAATAACTTTGTTTTTCATAGTGTTCAGACCAAGTTATATTAGCGTTTTTTTAATATGTGCTATATCTCAAAAACTGCTGACTACATATCGTTCAAACTTATTTTCTTTGGAAGTTTTTATTACGATCTACAGGATATATTTTTTTAATATTTGTCACTCTCTTACTTCAAAAGTTTAGTTAGAATAACACTTATTTTGTCACTTTGGAAGCGTCTATATTTCAAACGATTGACTTCGAGAACCCTAAAATTATTATAGAAGACCTCTAGGTCTTTAAAAAAATTACTATTATAACTCTAGGTATTTAAACATGCCGTATAGTAAAAATATTTTTCACGTCAGTGCCATGTATGGAGAGGACCCCTTAATTTTCATTCCTTTTTATGATTGAATAAAAATTGGGAAGCGATTCACAGAATACATCTACCTAAAAATATTCAAATGTGTAGTCTTAATAGTTTCGGAATAAGATGGTTGTGACATACGGAAGGACAGACATGGCGAATCTATCAGGGTTCTGATTTTTGCCATTTTTTGATAAAGAATCCTAAAAAGTGCCTACAATGTTTAAGATTTCGATCGACTTGAACTGTTCTGTTTGTTATATATCTAAAAGCAGCGATAAAGCTTAGATTTCACGTGATTGTCATTTTATCAGATGAGATGAATGCACGATGGCAAACCGTGAAGCGGTCTAAGCATGTACATAGAGCGCAAACTAAGAGAAATCAATCAAAATGACGAACCCATGGGCGATATAACCGTACGTTTTCGTGGCGATTTTCGTTAGACTCTGTCTGTTATACCACTATACAATATGATACAGGAGCTGATGAAATTAGAGCATGTCTAAAGAGTCCTTAACTATGGGATTGTAATATTGCTATGCATTTGACATTAAATGTGCGAGCGCGATTAGGAGGCAACGAACATGCACAGGTTTTCTCTCGCACGAACAAAAGAAAGTCATTCTATATAAAAACCTGTGTTGCAGATTTTTATCAATGCAAAATGTCATATCACCTGTGTAAGGCAACGCAACTCAAAAAGAAACTTACGATAATTCCTGGTTTTGCGAAAGAGCTATTTTCATACCGAGAAACGACCAAGCAGCAGCAATCAACGCTGAAATTTTAAGCTTCGTTGTCAGTGGAATTTTAGAATCTATCAGTGCTTCTGGATAGCCATCTCGAAGACAAATTTAAAAGACGGCGTACCTATTATAGTTCTTGGAAATTTAATCTCACCAAAGCTTTGTTATCGTGCCAGATTAAAAGTGACCAATTTACAACGAAACGTGATCGAAGCAGAGAATTTAACAGGGTGCGGAGCAAGTGATAGTGTTTATATACCCCATTTGATTCTTATAATTGCAAACAATTTTCCGTTTAGTTTCGAAGGAGTCCAGTTTCCAGTAAGCCTAAGGCCAAACGCTAAAAGTAGCGGGTGTGGATCTAAGTAATAGCTGTTTTGCGCACGGTCAGATTTATCTGGCTCTGCCACGTGTTAGCGATCCTAGGAACCTTTATGTTTTCATCCCTGAGGGCTATACTTCTAATATTGTGTACGAATGAACTTTTAAATTTTGCTATAGTAGATAACTCACAATGTGAAACAGTTGCAGCTCCTTAAAAAGATAACATGTAAAACCATTATACTGGCAGTTAAAAAGAGTGGCCACGAGTTTTATTGCCGGTTCTTTCTCGTGGTTCTACCTATTGCATTGCGAACGTGGCAGTAAATGTAAATGTAGAATCATCTAGTAATTAACTTTAATTTTTGACGTTCATAAACGTGACTTTGTGGCCTAAATGAATAAATGATTTTGACTTTGACTTTGAAGAAGCTTTACTGTAGATTATTATTAGATAATAAATTGAATAGTAATTTATTTTCTCACCAATTACGTTACACTTAATATAACCTATTTATTCTGTTGACCTTGCTGATGACTTCGTCGTCTACATCAGTGTGGTGACGGATTAAGAATACGGAATGTCACCACCCCATATCATCCCATGGGTGTCGTAAGAGCCGACAGAGGGAGCATATTATGCAGAGAACAGCACTGTAAGAGAAGCAAAACTTGATACAAACCCTATACCAATCCGTTTGGCGAGCGTGGTATAGTAGGCCAATTCCTCCTTTCAAAGGAGAGGCCTAGTCCAGCAGTGGACTGTTAAAGGCTGATGATGATAATTTTTCTTGTTAAGATGACATGAGAAGTTTTTGCTATAATGTTGTACACTTTTTATTTGTTTTTTGAGTCATTGTCAGGATATCTACATCTACACTATGCAGTATAGGTATTATATGCAACTTAAAATATTTTAGGTAACAATTGTGTAGCCTAATGAAAAGACAAATTCCGCGCGAACGAAGTCGCGGGCACAGCTAGTATGTAATAATAATACAAAAAACACATACTCAATACACTAACTGTCTTACTAATAAAAATTACGACACAGTGTATACAAGTACTATAAGCATTGCGTAACAAAAACGCAACTAATAAAAAATATTTTGACGGATTACGTGTATACATACGTTATAAGAGATCAAAATATCTATTTAGACTTACACAAGCTCTACACACGCTTGTACCCTTGTTTAAGGAGTGCGTTAGAGCAAAATGGCGGCTATTTGGCCAGCTGAGACTCTGAAGTTGTCACTTTATTTAGATTATGCGCGCGCAATCTATGACAGAGAGGTTGGACTAGGAAGGTTATATTTCTTTGATCTATGAAATGAATGTTATTGTCGGTGGAGGCGTTCGGAAGCTTTGAGTACAAATCAAAACATATTTATCCTTCAGAAAATAACAACCATTAGTCTTTAGTTTTTGTACATTATATTAATAGATAAGGGATATTTTTAAGAAGAAACCCCATTTAATATATAATTAAGCTAGTAAAATTCTATATAAACTATAAAATACAATTAAATTATTAAAACGAAGTTACGATTAGAAGTTTTTGAACGTACTTCGTAAAAGGTTGTCAGCATATTTGACGTACACAAAGCTACACATCAACCTATAAAGAACCAATATTAGCTGAACTACTCAACAACAGGTTGGTCACAATAAGGGAGTTCGCCTAATATTGGGCTTGTTTAGGTTAATGTGTAGCTGTGTGTACACAGCGTGAGTAGTTACACAAGCTTGTCTTTGCGTTTATTAGTAGCGATATTGTATAAACCCTGTATAACTCCTATACAGACGTTATACGCTGTGTAAGTATTCATACGTTAAACGTGTGATTAATATTTTTTTATTAGTAAGACAGTAAGGGTAGTATAGGATAGCCGAGTGGTGGTACTAACAGATTTCTAGGCAGAGGCTATCGGGTACAAACCCACGGCTGGCATGTCTGACTTTTCGAATTAAACCGCCAGGCATGTTCGATCGCCTTGTGTGAGTTTCTGTCTGTATCAACGACGTGCAGCAACCAATGACAATGGAACGGAAAGTTTTTGGTTGTAAAGCACGTTAAATATAATAATGTGCATTTAAATATACATTCAATAAGAGAAGATCATCAAGGGTGAATTACTTTTCGTCTTACTTATTTTCTACCTTCTTTTTTATTCTATTTTCGAAGCTATACCTTACATTTATTTTATAAATCTCACTTTTTCACTGTTGACCTATAATAACCTTCTCATCTGACAGCTGTCAAACCATAGTGTTCTACACATTTGAAACTCGGGCTTTTAATCCTTGCTCTTTTCTACGGAGTACCGAAATTTTAATTCACCTGGTCTAGTTCTTCCAACTGTCGTTTATTTTATGTTATATTTTTTCAATTTTTTCACTTATTTGCATCTTGGTGTGTTCAGATATCTGTTTGTTCTGTTTTTGTTACTCGGGAGATACTAAATTGTTTATTTACGTAACACGTAACTGGCGGGTGGAGTTAACGACTATACATAAATATTGATATTTTTTTTTTCTTCAATATAAGATATATATTATTTTTATATTATATTAATTATTTATTTTTAAATTTATACCTATATTAATTATTTATTTGTGTAATATTTTATTTTATTATGTTAGATGACCATTTTAGTAGTGAAAGTGACAGTTTCCACTCTGTTAGTAGTCATAATGATAGTTTTGTGAGCCTTCCTTCTCTACCTGAAATACTTCAATCAGAGTTTGCCGATGTACCCCATAACTTGAATGTCGTTCATATTAACGTCCAGAGTATTCCTGCCCACTTCCAGGATATGCTGACTACTTTCGACTGTAAAAATATCCATGCTATTCTTATTTCCGAATCATGGCTGAAACCATGTCTCTCTTCTGTTTCTTACACTTTACCTAATTTCCGTTTAGTAAGAAACGACCGTACTGTTGGCGGTGGTGGCGGTGTTGCCATTTATCTCCGTAATCATATTCCTTACAACGTTATTGATATGTCAGCACAGCCACCTCCGCTCAATGCAGGTGAACATCTCTTTTTAGAACTAAGTCTCGCTCATACGAAGGTTCTGCTTGGTGTCTTTTACTCGCCTAACTGCCATATAAATTATTTTTCATCTTTCGAGCGTATTTTAGAAACTCTTACAACTTCTTACACTCATACAATAATCATGGGCGATTTTAACACTTGTCCGTTAAAGCATGACTCTCGCTCTTCTTCCTTATGTAGAATAGTGGAATCCTGTAACCTGTCTATTCTTCCTCTAAATGCTACACATAACTTTCCGAATTCAACTCCTTCTCTTCTTGATCTTATCTTTGTTTCTTCACCTTCTCTTGTCGTCAAGCATGGTCAATTTTCAGCTGATGCATTCTCCTACCACGACTTAATTTTTCTCTCGTATAAACTTCGTCCTCCTAAGCCTAAGACTAAAATTCTTCTGCAACGTCATTTTGGTGGCATGGATGCGGAGAGTCTCCGTAGTGATGCTCGCAACATTAACTAGGAATCTGTGGAAAGCGCTCAATCCATCGACGAAAAAGTTGAAAAACTGAATAGTGCAATTATTCGTCTATTCGATATTCATGCTCCAGTCCGTGCAATAAGAGTTAAGCACTTGCCTTCGCCGTGGCTAACTAAGGAAATAAAAAATCTGTTATCAAAGAAAGCAATGGCTAAAACCAAATACAAATGTCGACCGACTCCTAGCAATTGGGAAAGCTATATTGCGATTAGAAATCACTGCAGCAAGGTGTGTAGGAACGCACAACGCCAACACATCCATAAATCTGTTGAGAGCGAAGACCCAGCTAAAGTCTGGAAATTTCTAAGAACACTGGGAGTTGGAAAGTCTACACATGATCACAGTTCCAATAATATTGACATCGATTTACTAAATCAGCATTTCACTTCTTCGTCGCAATTTGATGCGACTACTAAAGCTAAGACTTTAGTCGATCTTTCCACGCTTCCAACTCCAAATTATCCACATTTCGTCTTTAATCAAGTTTCTGCGTGTGATGTTAAAAGGTGCGTATTATCGATTTCTTCCAATGCTGTCGGTAATGATTGCGTCAGTCGTAAGATGATTCTTCCTATCCTAGACGAAATCCTCCCCATCCTTTGTCATATACTTAATTATTCCTTATCCTGGGGCGTATTTCCAACTGCTTGGAAAGATGCCCAAATTATTCCTTTGCCCAAAAAATCAAAACCTACTTCCTATTCTGACTATCGTCCTATTTCCGTGTTACCTTTCCTTTCTAAAGTGCTCGAGCGCCTAGTCCATGTCCAACTCACTACTTTTCTTAACAAGAACCTCCTATTCAATCCTTTACAATCCGGATTCCATCCTGGTCACAGCACCGTTACGGCACTGACCAACATTACCGACGACATTAGGTTCGGTATGGAGAAAGGCAATTTAACGGTACTTTGTTTACTGGACTTTAGTAACGCCTTTAATATCGTTGATTTCCACACTCTACTCGGTATATTACGCTCTATTAACATATCTCCACCAGTGATTGATTGGTTTCATAGTTACCTGTTTGGTCGTCGGCAGCGTATACGGGTCGAAGACTCTTTCTCTTCGTGGTGTAATACGACAGCCGGCGTTCCACAGGGTGGCGTTCTCTCTCCATTACTCTTCTCAATTTTCATAAATTCCATCTCCTATCAACTTCAGTCATCCTACCACCTTTATGCAGATGATCTTCAAATTTATACACAGGCACCTGCACATGAGCTGTTTGAAGCATTTCGCATCATGAACTCCGATTTAGAACGGATATCTGCTTGGAGCCTGAGATTTGGTTTGCAGATCAACCCTTTGAAAACATAGATTATCGTTGTTGGTAGTCCCAGGATGATTTCTCGCATTGACTGGAATCTGCTACCCCAAATTACTTTTGGTGGTATCCCAATACCTATAAGTGATTGCGTGAAGGACTTAGGTGTTTATATTGACAAAACTCTATCTTGGGGACCACAAATCACTGAAGTTAGTCGCAAATTGTTTGCTGCGGCGGGGACTTTGCGAAAACTGCGGAACTTTCTGCCGATTGCCACTAAGATTGCACTTGCAAACTCTCTTCTATTACCTATAGATCTCACTGAGGAGCAACTTGATAAGCTTGAGCGTCTTCAAAACTTCTGTATTAGGTTCATATTTGGATTACGTAAATATGATCACGTTTCTAATTTCCGCAATAAGCTCAAGTGGCTGCCAATTCGCCTTCGGCGGAATACTCACATTCTTTCCTTACTCTATAATATTCTCTTCAATCCTTCTTCTCCATCTTATTTGAAAGAACGCTTCAAGTTCCTAAGTGACTCTCATTCAAGATCGGGTCTTAGGTCATCGGTAAATTTGAGATTGGAAATTCCAATGCATTCCACTACTTTTTACGATAAATCCTTTACTGTTCAAGCGGCACGGTTGTGGAATGCATTGCCTGTTTCCATCAAACTGGCTCAAAATATCACGTCCTTTAAAAAAATAGTTAAAAACCACTACTTATCTCTTTAACTTTCCATAACATTGTCAAACTCACACTTTCTTGTTCTCCCTTTTTTTACTATTGTCTACTCCCATTACTTAATTCATTATATTATTGTATGTATATATGTATTTATATTATAGTATATTTATTAGTTTATTTGTATAGTATAGTGTGTATTCATATTTTGTATCACTAGTATCCTACTACGCCAAAACTGCCCTATGTCTGGCTCCTTACTTCTCTTTTTCCATAAGGGTTGCCTGTAAGAGATTGCTTTTTAGCGATAAGGCCGCCGTTTGTGCAACATATATTTATCTATTGTAATTTCTGTGTTAAATTAATTTGGTGTACAATAAAGATTATTATTATTATTATTATTATTATTATTATTATTATTATTATTATTATCATCATCATCATCCTCTTAGTGTTATCACAGTTTCAACCTGGGGTCCGCTTACTAGTCTAACTGGATTTGGCTGAATATTAGCTTTTTCACAGAGCGACTGCCTGTCTGGCCAATAAAAGAAGATGATATTAATAATTACTATATAAATTTACAACAAGTAAATCGTGGACTGACTGGCTACTAGCGTGTAAACGTATGTAATCATATAAAATCTTATGTCCACCTTTATGATAATAGTTTGAACTCATTGAACACAAATTTGCCATTTATTAGAGTCCAACTGGGCTGCATGTGTAAAACTGATTTATTCAAAGGCAACACGGGCAATTAGTGATAGGAAATGAACAGGTAATCCTGCAGGGTCATCGGGTATACTCAATTAATTTCGTGTCTGGAGAATGTGAGCCTAAATAGCCACTTAAAATTTCATCTCTCCATATACAAGTTTGTTTATTTAGTCGCACGTTACATACGCAGCTTTAGACATAAAGTGGTTTAGCAAATAACACTACAAATACGTTTAAATAGACAGATAATAAGAAAACTCCGATTTTGTATTTATCATTTGGTAATTGAAACATCTCCTGCCAATGTTTACCTACAAGCGAAAAACAAATTGACTCGTTGAAAAATAAATTCAACAAAACTACATAGACCATAAATTGTCTGAGAAAACTTCGAAACTCTATTTTAATAACAAAGAAAAATAGAATCCTACAATTTGTGGTAACAAGATATCGGATAGTTCGAAAGACTTTCACTCGCCGCTGTGAATAAAACTGTCTTGTTGGGAGTGTTCCGGTACAAAGTAGAGACCTAGCATACGCCCCTGGGGGACGCCAACTGCGAGCTTTAAACTACCTTAGGCGCTGGATATATTTGGAGTATCGTAGATGTTGTACGGTTCGGCTCGATTATATTATATATCTGAACATTAATGAAACCATGGTGACACATATAAAAATACCTTTTTATTTATTATTGTGTGTATGTTATGTTTTAATTATTTTACATAATTACATGGCCCTTTGTGTAATATATCTGATTGTTATATGTTACACACTGCTCGTTCTGCAGAATAATATAATTCAACCTATAGTCCATTAAATTTACGCTAGCTATATATATATTACTGATTATCATCCTTAGTTAACGCACCTTCTTGTCAAGTGATACAAACATAATTTGTTAAATTTCCGCACCAGTTGCTATTTCAATTCTATAACTGAGTCCCCGTTGAAGTTGGACATATAATTACAGTACACATTTCCAGTGATAATAATAATATAGCCTATTTTAAATCTATGGGGAATATATCTGTAGTAATTATTAGCTTTTCATGTACCTAATGATATTAGAAGTAGTAAAAGGCTTTAAAAACGTTTTAAAAACGTAGTTACGGTTATGAGGACGTTAATATGCAGCTCACGATATACATCAACATTTTCACTACAATCACTATTTTTTCTGTTAAATACAATTATTTCAATTTAACACAGTGACTGTTAAAAGCCTTCAATAATAATTAATGACTCAATAATTAGTTGTGTCTGAAAACATTTCAGTGGATCGCAGAGTTAACTGAAAAGAGATATTACATGCAAATAAACGAAAAAATGCGATCAGAGTAGCATAAATTACATCAGCAGCCACTACGGTTATCGCAAATTAATAATTTAATTGTTGTTTTCTGATTATTTATAGCCTGCTCTACTAATTGATCTTAAACCATTTTTATCACAAGACCTTCAATCGACGCGGTGTCCTTGACGAATACTTTACCACAACTCGTTAGGCTCAAACCTGCACCAAAATAAAGCAGAAACATGACTGACATCGTAAATAACGAGCACATCACATTCTTTAACTACTTTTGAAGTCGTGTTTATTACTTTACCCCCATTTCTGGGAGCACGGCAGTACCCCACTAAGTCGAGCAAAAAAGCGGCACAGACGTACCATCCTTTTCTCGAAGCAATTCAGGCCATTTTCGACCCACTCTAACTTAGTTGTGGATAAAACTAGAAGCCTGTGTTTTAGTAACCATGCAGGCATTGTATAAACATGGTGTATTTCAAGTTTCATTTAATTTAAACGAGTAGTTTAAGAATTATAACAAGTCAAAATTCTTAATTTTGTCACTCACTGACCGATCATCAAAAGTCTAAGGCTCTTCTAGCAGACATAGGAGCTTCTTATTTAGATTAAAAATAGTGTTTAGTATATGAATTATGGAAAAATTAAAATAATTTTCAATTTCTGTCCAGTTTTCGAGATACATCAACTACATAAATTACTTTGTAATTACATATAAATATATAGGATTACAAAATTACATTTGCAGTTAAAGCTTTAATTTAGAAAATTCGTTGATAGTGTTCAAGAAGTTGAAGGTACCGTAAAGGACAAAAGTAAGACTATCTACAAAAAGAAATGAGATCCCATAAAAACAATACTTGTCAAAAATACCAAGTCTCGCGACCGTAAAATGGTGTAAGACGTGAAAAATATTTACAACGTGCTAAACTACAGCTTTCAAATATTAAAAAGCTGTATTTTGATGAAAGGTCGGATATTGAAAATTATATATTTGTGAGAATAATAATCCCATAAAAACAATACTTGTCAAAAATACCAAGTCTCGCGACCGTAAAAAGTTGTAAGATCCATGTAATACCAAGTCGGTTAATTAAAAATCTTTGATGTTTTAAATAAATAGATTGACTCGGCCGTCGCATGAAAACACAATATATCAAATAAGTGATACATATATAAATTAGATTGTTTAATGCGATTGCCGAGTCAATCTATTTATTTAAATCATTAAAGATTTTTATTTAACCGACTTGGTATTACATGGATCTTACAACCTTTTACGGTCGCGAGACTTGGCATTTTTGACAAGTATTGTATACATGGGATTATTATTCTCACAAATATATAATTTTCAATATCCGACCTTTCATCAAAATACAGCTCTTTAATATTTGAAAGCTGTAGTTTAGCACGTTGTAAATACTTTTCACGTCTTGAAACATCGACCTGACTTGTAGTTCCTTTTACTAACTTATTCTGTACAGGCGTTCTTGGTAACTTGACCGTACTTGCAGTAGTTTATGATTATAGGATCCATTCTTTTTGATAATATTTCATATTTATTGCATGTCAGATCTGGCTTTAAAACAGTTGTGCTGCCTTTACTTTTAATGTGCGCATTTGGAACAGGATATAAATCAAGACTAGACTTACTGAACTTGGAAATATATTAAATTTTTCCTTGTAACTTTTATTAGTAACTTTTACAATCCAGCAAACAGCGAAATATATGGGTAAGAGGGTGTTTAATATTTTTGTAGTACTTAGTCTTTATAATCATCATTATCCTAGTCTTATCCCAATGGCATCAACGACGACTCGGTTTCACCTTGGATCTTTCTTGCCCAACTAGATATGATAGAATTATCGCAGAAGTCTCTAAATAGACTACTAAAATGCATGTAAAATAGGGTTTTGTTAAAATGAAACAAACAGCTCATATGTGTTGCTCTGTAAAATAGGTTCATTGTTTTAACAAAATAACAAATTATTCATACATGATAAACACATAATAATAAGGTACTAACCTGCAAAATAGGAAACAACATTTAAAGCTATTTGCTTATAACGTTTTATGTACAACAAAGTTATTATAATAACATTTTTGTTTTAAAGATCCTCCATTAATATAATCCAACAAATCCAGAATGCACAGCAATTATGTAGACCGACCATAATGAATAGCGCTGTCACTACAGCCAAAAAGGTTAGCGTTAGGGATTTATATTAAATAAATTAAATGAAGAGTGAGCTTCATTTACATCTCCATCCCCCCTCTTTTTAGAGAATCAAATCAAAAGAGAATCAAAAATCTTCGGAGACTGGAATAAGCTTAGTAATGTGAAACAAGTTTGATTCAAGTTTTTTGTATCCTGTATTAATCCTATAAATCGAGTTAGATATTTTTTCAACGATTTTATAAGGACCAATTTTTAATTCATCAAGTTTTTTCCTATTTAGCTGATTCCCATTTTCCACATAAACTGAATCTCCTACTTTAAATTGAATAAATTTTCTGTTTTTGTCAAATTGTTTTTTATTATAATTGTGTGATTTTAAAGTTCGTTCCAAGGCTATTCTCCTATCTTCTAATAAATCATTTTGTGTTAAATATTTTTTTAACGCGTCAGGTATGATATTATTTATTTTTCCTTCCATTAAATAAGTAGGAGAAAATCCTGTGACTGAGTGTTCAGTTTCATTATATCTATTGGTACATTCATGAACAATAGTTGTCCATGCTAGTTTATTATTATTTTCATTAATTTTACATCTTATTTTATTAACTTATGTCTGATTTAATCGTTCGTTTAAGCCATTTGAAAATGGTGCATTAACCGCGGTGAATATAATAGGTATGTTCTCTGTTTTAAAAAAACTTTTGAATTCCTTTGAATTTATGCCCGGGTACTAATCAGATAGAATCATTCCAATGTTATTTTCTGGAATAACTTTTTTATAAGTTTTATGAAATCATTTGCATTTTGGGTTTTTGATGTTAAAATATAAGCATACCTGGTGAAATGGTCTACCAATAAATGCAGATATGTTTTTGTTGAACGAGAGCCACCAAATCCACCAATGGTGTCTATAGAGACTATTTCGAAAGGGTAAGTAGCCGGACCCAGATGAGACATCAAACCGTATTTCAATTTTCTTCTAGATTTATTTTTTATGCATATTTGAGAAGTATCACAGATTCTTTTTACATTATGTAATAAATTGTTTGCTGTATAGAATGGTTTGATTTTATTTTCTGTTTGTTTTATATGGCAATATTTATAGTGAATATTTTTTATTAATTCTATACTAAACTCCTCAGTAAGTACGATTTTTTCCTTTTTTCCTACTTTTTTGAAATAAATATTATCTTTAAGTAATAGTTTATTTTTATTTAGTTTTATGTCTTTATTTTTTTCTTGATCATTTACAATGTCTTCCAATTTAATAAAATTTACTATTTTTAATATTTCTTCCTGACCTACATGTGATTCCAATACCGGATTTCTACTTAAACTGTCTGCCTCTAAATTGTCTTTTCCTGGTGAATATATAACCTTAAAATTAAATTGTGATAAGTAATATGTGAGGTCACTTAGTTCCTTGTCTGATCTTGCTTTAATATTTAGTTTTTCTAGTGGTTTATGATCTGAAAACACTTTAAATTCTTTTCCTATGAGCCAATGTTGCCAATATTTTACCGCCTCTTTTATTGCTAAACATTCCAAATAAATAGCCTTTTTTCGTTTTTGACTCTCATTTAATTTTCTCAAAAAATATGCACATGGCTTTTCTTCTCCATTTTCTTGTGGTTATTTCAAAATGGCACCTATACCTTGTATACTCGCGTCTGTATAAATATGTATCGGTAGATCTGGATCAAAAATTTCTAATATAGGTTCTAATATAGGAACAAAGCATTTTCTTGATTTTATCAAAAGATTCTTGACATTTTTCTGACCAATTAAATGTCTGATCTTTTCTAAACAAATTGTGTAAAGGATCTAATATGATTGACACGTTTGGTATATATTTACCATAAAAATTAATTTTACCTAAAAACTGGCGAATATTTTTTTTCGTTTTTGGGACAGGAAAATCTTTTATAGCAATTAAATTATCTTTTAGCGGAGTAAATGTATTATTTCTTATTATATGACCTAAATATTTTACGGAATCCTGTGCAAAATTACATTTAGAGAATTTTAATCTAAATCCCTCCTTTAATATTGCTTTTAATAACAATGATAAGTGTTTCATATGTTCAGTGAATGTCTGCGAAAATACTAAAATGTCATCAATGAAATTTACTGTAAATTTTGATAATTTGTACACATACATACAAAACCAAATGGTAAACAAGTCCATTGAAAATGATTTTCTTGAGTAACAAATGCTGTCTTCTTCCTATCTTCAATCTTTAAAGGAATAGACCAGAATGCAGTATTAATGTCTAATGTTGAGAAAAAATTACAATTTCTGGTTTTTACCATCAAAACATATAGCTTTAAATGTTGTTTTGTAAAATAGGATTTTGTTAACATGAAACAAACAGCTCATATGTGTTGTTCTGTAAAATAGGTTTATTGTTTTAACAAAATAACAAATCATTCATACATGATAAACACAATATTAATAAGGTACTAACCTGTAAAATAGGAAACAACATTTAAAACTATTTGCTTATAACGTTTATGTACAACAAAGTTATTATAATAAAATATTTGTTTTAAAGATCCTCCATTAATATAAGCCAACAAATCCAGAATTCACAGCAATTATGTAGACCGACCATAATGAATAGCGCTGTCACGACAGCCAAAAAGGTTAGCGTTAGGGAATTATATTAAATAAATTGAATGAAGAGTGAGCTTCGTTTACATACATATAACAACTCTTTTTGCCTAGCCAGGTAAATTTACTCTGGATAATCATAACGACATACTTATTATATTATATACCTCGAAACAAAATAAGGGCCACTATCTAGTTATTCACATGCATGCAATGTTGAGTGTCTGATACTCATGATTCGTAAATTTAAGTGTTGACAAATGTTATTTGAGTATACCACAAGTAAAAAATTGCTAAAGTGGGTACATTTAGACATTTTTGGAACCACTTAATCTTACCCTTATTTTAGTTCATCATTAAGTTCAGTCTTTATTTGGTTTTAATCGTGAACTGTTCAAATATTGTTTACCTATCGTCTTAATTGTCATTTTGCGAACACTGTACACGACATACCATAACTAGAGCTGTAACATGAATGCAAGAAGGACATTCACAGCATTCAGTGGCTTTACAGCTTGGCTATTCACGACGAGCAAACCAAATGCTTGAAATTATCTTCAAGAGGCGGGAACAGTATCAGGCAGAATTAGAGCAACCATCGCACAAGAAGAACGATATGTTCGTTTGACTGCGCGAAGAGAGCGTTTTCTCACTGCTCGCTGCATACAAAATCGCTTGGGGCAAGCCATGTGTAGCCGCGTTAGTGATCAAACGATTAGGAAGCGGTTGCACGAAGACCAGCAGTTTTCCAGGAGACGAGTAGTGAGAATTCCACTTACAAATCCTCATCATGCAAACCGATTAGCGTATGCAAGGCAACGTCTTGACTGGGACATAAGTGTTGGAGCACAGTGTTGTTTACTGATGAGAATAAGGTGAAATGCTTTAGTGATGATCGGCGCGTTAGCGTTTGGAGACGAGAAGGCGTGTGATTTTCGGATGCTTGCATCCACGAAAGTGAGAGATTTGGGGGTCCCAATGTAATGGTGTGGGGAGGCATCTGACTATCGGGTAGAATTGAGCTTGTAATCCTCAACGGAGGCACTGTAACAGCTCAACGATACATCGAGGATCCTCGATCCTCGATGTATCATTGATCTGTTACCATTTGCACAGAGAATCGGTGCACGATTCAAGTTGATGCACGACAATGCACCGCACACACTGCTAGAGCCACCAGAGCTGCTCTAGAGGAGGCTGATATTCAGGTGTTACCGTGGCCTGCGAACAGTATTGACATCAACGCGATAGAACACATGTGGGATCTACTCAAACGAAGCGTTCGAAGCACTGAACGACCCGTAATTAACGAGAGACAGCTAATTGAAGTGCTCGAATCAAGCTGGGAGTGAAAACCTGATGGAACACTGCGACACCTGATTGAAAGTGTGAATTTCATGCTTCAGGAATGCGTCAAAAAAGGTGGAGGTACACGCTACAGAAAAAGCAAAAAAAAAAAAAACTTCACAAATATTGACAGTGGTTGGATAGCTTTTTTCTTGTGAGAATATTTTGCTAAAAATGAGTACTTGGCTAAAAATAATTTAAGTTATTTTTTAATACGTTTTAATTAAATTTTGAGTTAATTACATTAAAAAATAAAAATATAATGACCTAAATCATTGCCTAATCCCTAAGTTCAATAAACACATGAGTATCATTGAAAATTGCAGTGGCCCTTACATATTTTGTTTTGACTAGTATATAATATATGTCGGAGATTGGAAAACGGAACGTCAAATCTTAATAGATTTGGGCGTATTCGGATACGTTAGTTGGCAACACTGAGGTCGGCAGTTGACAGCTGTCAATGTAATTTGATGTTTTTATAAGCAAACGTGGAGCTGTCAACGGACACTTTGGCGATAGACGCAGCGGAGGAAACAAGTGTGGCCTACCTACGTCCGACTTCGCCGCGTTTCCAAAAGTTATCCATCCGAGCCACGTGTGCATATTAAGATTGTGAAGATACTGTATTTTGTGTCCTCGAATAAACAGTGTGTTGTATTGTGTGTATTCATTGCAAAGAGACCTAGCTGTGCTTACCTAGAACTGTGAAGCGTTGATAGCGACCAAAATGAAGATACATTTTGTCATATATACATAATAGGCTTGTGTCCTAAAATGTAATTAGCGATTGATTCGTTCCCTTATTAGATTTAAAACTGAAATACCTTATTTTTTCTTCTAAAATCGATCAGCAACATTACTAATTACGGCTTTTTAAAAACCTTTTTGAATTTGACACGAAAACGCTGTAAACCATCATGGCGGTTGAGTGATATCACAAAGTGCAAAACAAAACAAACCGTGAATGAAGTCTGGTCTGATGTACCCACTTTTATTTAGTTATATTCGATTTGACAGGTAGAAAGTTTGACGTTTTAGTTGTATTTACTACTAAAACGTCAACAACATGAATGGCGGACGTACTTTTTGACGTAATGCTCTCTGATTGGTGTTCACTGTCACAAGAATAAATAATATAAATAATAATTAATAACAAATCTTTTGAATCATCAAAATGAAATCAGTAAATCATGCGGTATCAGCTCACCGCCCGTACTAAAAAAAAAGGAAAATGCTGATACATAAGCATTATTTTTGACTTCGCTATAATTAAGTAAAAAAAAACGAGCGTACAAGCTAAGTTATTCGTACTGCCATCGTTTATTAGTACACTAATTAGTATTTATGTAAAAACCTATTAGTTGTAGATTCATTATTAATTCAGGCGTTTCTGCTACGTACTCATAGTTATCATTTTTATTTTTTTATGCCTAGGAATATAAGAGTGATTTTATCGATATGTATAAAGTTTTATCAAAATGTATTAAGTTATTTTTGCGAGTGATAAACATCCAAATCTTCCATACATTCATACTTACGAACCTTCGTACTTATAGGTGTAGGATGATTGACTAGTTACCTTAAATTAGAATCATCATGAACCTAAATATCATAACAGCTAATGTATGCCATAACCACAAACGGTCATATTTTGTTCATCTAATACATAAAACGATGTTCATTCCAAAAACAGATACTGATTCAACGCACCGCATTCAACCAAATAATAAACGATAGCTGTTTAATCTATGACAACATTCGCCGGACAAAATTAATTGTGGCCACACAACAACCGTTTTGTTCCGTGGGAGAGCCATGCTTCGGCACGAATGGGTCAGGCTCGACCGGAGTGATACCACGGACGTTCGCGTTCAGGACACAACGCATCTGAGCGTGGACGCCCAGGCCGCCCCTCGTACTTTGGGGGGGGCAAAACTGCGCTCGAAAAGTCCCTAAAAAGGAGCAAAAATATCCTGGCACCCCCTGCCACACTGGCCGTGGACTTCTGCAATATCAGGGGATTACACACCAACCTTAATGCTGACCACCACCACCTCGAGACAACAAAGCCGGCCTTGCTCTTCTTGACTGAGACGCAGATATCGCCTCCAGCAGACACTTCCTACCTTACTTACCCTGGGTATGGACTTGAACACTCCTTTCTGTCCAAGGCCGGAGTGTGCGTGTATGTTAGAGACGATATCAGTTCTCGTCGACTTAGGAATCTTGAAGGTAGGGACCTTTCCACCTTATGGCTACGTATAGATAGCGACGACCACCCCCGCGTCTATGCTTGCCTTTACAGGTCCCACAGCGGTGATACCGAAACTGACCGACTCATTGAGCACATCCAAATGGCTTCAGACTTTGTGCAGCAGCAGATCCCGTCAGCAGAGATCATCTTGCTTGGCGATTTTAACGCCCATCACGCCGACTGGCTCAGTTCCAGTAAAACTGATCATGCGGGGAGATCTGTTCACGACTTCGTACTGGCTTTTGGCCTGACACAACTGGTTACCACGCCCACGCGAATCCCAGCCGTTGAAAGCCAGAATCCTTCACTGCTGGACCTTCTGCTGAGTTCTCATCCGGACGCTACAAGGTATCCGTAGGCGCCCCACTTGGCTCCTCAGACCACTGCCTTGTACGGAGTGTGGTGCCTCTCACGTGCTCGCTGCGATCGCGGGCTACACGCAGTCGCCGTGTGTGGCACTACAAGTCAGCAGATTGGGATGGGATGCGGAACTTCTTTGCGTCCTATCCTTGGGGACAAATATGCTTCTCGCCGGATGATCCCAACGCCGCTGCTGATTTTGTTGCTGATGTGGTGCTACAGGGCATGGAACTTTTCATTCCGTCCTCTGTGGTCCCCATTGGTGGCCAATTTCGGCCTTGGTTTGGTTCATCTTCCAAAAAGGCTTCTCGCAGGAAGCAGGAAGCTTACCAAGCCTGGGCTGATGCGGTGGCGGCAGGGGATGAAAATACCAGCGCATTAAAAAAGGAGTATAACTTTGCCTCCAGGTCCTTCAAAAGAGACATAGCTAGTGCGAAGACGAAGCACATCGGTAGAATTGGCGAGAGGCTTGAGCGCCTTCCTTCGGGAACTCGTGCATTCTGGTCTCTTGCCAAAGCTATCGAAGGGAACTTCTGTAAGCCATCCTTTCCACCGCTACATATGGGTAATGACTCCTTGGCCCACGACGCAAAGCAGAAAGCTGATCTTCTGGGCAAACTCTTTGCGTCCAACTCGACCTTGGATGACGGGGACAGGAACCGCCTACTATACCGCTGTTGAAGGGCTGTATGCCGGATATTCGGTTTCACCAGCGCGCAGTCCGTATGGCACTTCTGTCCCTCGATATCCATCAGTCGAGTGGGCCTGATGGAATTCCCCCTATTGTGTTGCAGATCTGCGCTCCAGAGTTGGCACCAGTTTTGACACGCCTTTTTCGTCTCTCCTACTCATTTGGCGTAGTCCCAACATCGTGGAAGACAGCATTGGTCCACCCGATCCCTAAAAAAGGCGATCGCTCTAACCCGTCCAACTACAGACCCATAGCCATAACCTCCCTCTTCTCGAAGATAATGGAGTTCATTATTAACTGCCAGCTCCTCCGGTTTCTAGAGGATAATCAGCTGCTTAGTGACCAGCAATACGGCTTTCGTAAGGGTCGATCGGCTGGTGATCTTCTAGTATACCTGACACATCGTTGGGCACAGGCGATCGAGACAAAGGGGGAGGCTTTGGCGGTCAGTTTGGACATAGCGAAGGCCTTCGATCGGGTCTGGCACAAAGCGCTTCTTTCGAAGCTCCCTTCCTATGGGCTGCCCGAGAAATTATGCGAATGGGTGACCAGCTTTCTTACAGACAGAAGCATAAAGGTCGTAGTTGACGGTGAATGCTCTGACGCCTTGTCTGTAAATGCTGGTGTTCCTCAAGGCTGCGTGCTATCGCCTACTCTGTTCCTCCTGCATATCAATGATATGTTGCTAGATAGCGGCATTCATTGTTATGCAGATGACAGCACAGGTGATGCTTTATATACCGGCCACGCCAACATTTCTCGGGAAAAAGTCATCGAGAGCCGACATAAACTTGTGTCTGAAATTGAGACCTCCTTGGAGATGGTCTCAGATTGGGGAAGACTTAATTTGGTCCAATTTAACCCCACAAAGACACAAGTCTGCGTTTTCACCGCAAAAAAAAACTGCCGATGGTCGTATGTCCTCGTTTTGAGAGCACCCCCTTGACTGCCTCCTCCAGTATTGGAATACTTGGTGTCGACATATCGAGCGAAGTCCAGTTCCGCGGTCACTTAGAGGGTAAGGCTAAGTTAGCCTCGAAGAAGCTTGGCGTGCTAAATAGATCGAGACGGTATTTCACGCCGGCCCACCGCTTGCTCCTTTATAAGGCGCAGGTCCGGCCGCATATGGAATACTGTTCTCATCTTTGGGCAGGGGCACCCCAGTACCAGCTTCTCCCTCTAGACCGCATCCAACGGAGAGCCGCTCGAATTGTCGACTGCCAAGATATTTGCAATCGGTTAGACCCCTTGGCGCTGCGTAGAGATGTAGCCTCGCTATGCATCTTTTATCGCTTCTACTATGGGGAGTGCTCCGAGGAATGGTTCGGATTAATCCCTGCCGCCTCTTTCCGCCATCGTTCTACGCGACAGCATTTCCATCCCCATCATTTAGATGGTTGGCAATCCACAACGGTGCGTTTCTCTAGAAACTTTCTGCCTCGCACCTCTAAACTGTGGAATGATCTGTCACCTGCGGTTTTTCCGAACCAATACGACCTTCAAACCTTCAAAAAAACAGCGTATTCCTTTTTAAAAGGCCGGCAACGCACTTGTGACTCCTCTGGTGTTGCGGGTGTCCATGGGCGGCGGTAATCGCTTAACATCAGGCGATCCGTCTGCTCGTTTGCCCCCTATTCCATAAAAAAAAAAAAACAACAGTAATTAATGAGTAAATTTCGAAATCATTCACGTTGCTAGTGAACCTTGTTTTAATGAAATGGCGGTTGCCAATTTAATGATGTAGTGTTGATTTCCAAGCTTCATTTGTATACAAACAAATATAATGTGATTAGAAGATGTGATAATAAATATTATAAGCGCATGAATAGTTAATTAGAATAAGGCTTGCTTGACTGCATGTGAATTGAAATCTCACTCGTCACTCACCGTTTCCTACTGCGTCAGGTGATGAGGGTTAATCCCCATACAAGATTGTCAAAATCGTGTTCCCAACTTAGTATGATCCTTAAAGCCGCGTTTCCACTAGGCAACATTTGGCGCGCGACACGTGACGCTCAACATGTACGGCAAAGCTGCACAACAGCGCGCGACGTTGCCAGCTGGCGCGCAACATGACGCGCGGCTTTTGTTTGTTAAAGAGCATCGTTAGTTGAGCATCAATTGTTGTTGATTCTGATTGTTATTGTGTAGATATTTTCTAACGTACCTACATGTTTTTTTGCTTTTTGATACATTTTTCGACAAAAATTATAACCACTGCCGCTGAAATCAACACAAGTTCCTCTGGCAACATGTTGTCGACGACTGACGTAAAGTAGTAGATGCGTAGACAGAAAACGTTGTTCAACAAAAGTTCCGCGCTGACTTTCAAAATGTTGGGCAACTTGTTGTGCAACATGTTGCGTGTCAATTGTTGCCTAGTGGAAACGCGGCTTAAATTGTTGTTTCGAGTCTGTGTGTATTTGGTGGCTGTTGATCCAATACATGTTATACCTCCAGAGATTTTTTTCCTAGAGCGCGACTGGTATGTTTTAATCAAAAACAAAGTGGTACGTAAGTTTTAAGAGAAGTCAATAACTAATTACAAAAAGTTGTTACATAGTCCTACAGGTATTAAAGGTTTTCCCAAGCGTCTGTGTCGGTTCTTTGTAACACAAACAAAAATGTCTAGGAATGGCGTTTTAATAAAACAATGCAAATAATTCAAAGTTTTTAATATCACCTATTTATAGAGAGCATTTTCATAGTACGACAGAATAACATGCAATGATAATATATTATGGTTCTAAGATTTTAGAAGATAAACTGTGTGCATAACTTTATAATATATGTGCTTGTCGACAATTTGTACCAGAGACCTCAGGTTATACTAGAAAACTGGTTGTATTATTATTTCTTTTGTTGTAATTCATCTATCTACAATATAAAATATGTATTTAGGCAACGATAGCCTCGTGGCGATACCTACAGACCACTATGCAAAGGGTATCAGATTTGAATCACACACCATTGACTATTCGAAGTTATCTAAACCGTCGGTCTCGACAGGTATGAGGATGTTTTACAGTCATTACGGGCAGTACACTTAAATAAACTGATACTGGTCTAAACCCTAGAAAATCGGTATCCCTTTGGGTTGCTGAGATCAGCCGGGAGTCGCACTATGGAAAAGCTGATATTTTATCATATGAGGTAAAGCGGATCCCGAACTCCAAGGCGTGTAAGTATTGGACGCAACCGGAATAACGCTAAAACGATATTTTCCTGACAGACTTAGATATTTTTTCTGTACCTATACTTTTAAATTTCATTCAAATACCAGAATGCAATATTAATCTCAGAGGTATATAATTCTGTTTGAAACGCCGAAAGTTTTTTTTATTAATATTGTTTTGTTTATCAAAGCGAAAATTTTATTACAGGATGCCTTCCCCTGAGGCAGTCGTGTTTTTATGACATACGAATATGCCACAAAGTATAGCTATACCAGTACCTAAATACCTACTAAATGATGTCATTATTCTTTGAAAACAGAAATTAGTAAAAGTTCATAATAATTTATATTTAAATAAGTAAAACACAAAGTTTTAAATTAAACCAATTTTCGTATAGTTGCTAGTGTAAAGAATCCGTTTTAGGGTTCTGAAGTAAACTGGATAGTGCCTTTGTGGATTATTTCTGTCCATCTGCTATTTTAGGGAGATATATAATAAATATAAGTACTAGGCAGCTGACAGTCTGACATGAAAGACATATATGTCTTTCATAGCATTATCATTTAATCATTTCATATATAAAAATAGCTTTGTCAAGATTGACAAAGCTATTTTAATAAAACTGTAAAATATACGTGGGCTGGGTTTTACTTATTCATCAATAATACTGTCCTTAAATACCTATTTATTTATTATAGACAACAAGTGGATGTAGCCTACCCTCTTTCAGAAACATCAGGAGTTGTTTATATTTCAATTCAAGAATACTTTTGCGAAATTGCAGGACTATTCCCCAATTATAGCGTAGGGCACCCTCCGGCTAGGTGGAGTGACGACATGAGCAAAGTAACTGGCATCGACTTGACATGATGAACTGAAGATCGCGCTCAGTAGAGTGTCATTTGAGAGGCCTATAGCCAACAGCGGACAAAAACAGGCTTGTGAAGATGATAATACGACAGCTGTATTCCTCTCCACTCTCTAGTTGTTTAAACTTAGTATTTGAAAGTGTGTAAACTAATCTAAATAATGCCGCACTTATATAAGGTATGAGGTTGAAGGGATTATTATTTCTCAAATAACTTAAACTTATTTTTGCAAATAATGGACCCGATTGCGCGTAGCTCAACGCACACTTAAAACGGTTTCTTAAAGTAATAATTGTAAAGATTTGGAGTTAGCATTTAAATGTTTTTCATAACAGCTGAAACTACGCCCTTGGGCAATGGACCTGATTATTTGAACGTGAATAAAAAAAATATCCTGATCCAAAAATAGAGTCGTTGAAATATTGTAAGATGTAAAAAATACTTGCTGTTATTTACTAAGCCGACCCAAAATCTATAATTATAAGTGTTGTATAATACTAGAGGACGGCTGCAGCTACGCTCGCACTTTTTTATTTTAACCGTTTTGCCCGATCCCGTGGAAATTTCAGGCCATTTCTTCTTTTAGTGCTCCCCTACGGTCGCCAAGGAATATATATATATACGTGCCAAATTTCAGCTCTTTGCACTTAATATTTTTGACTGTAGTTTGTCTGTCCGTCAGTCAGTAACCAAGAATTGTATATGTTCAGATTTTATAAAATACATTATACATGTTATCAAGTAGCAAAGTTGTAACTGACAATATAAAAAAAATATGTTAAAGCTTAAAATTCCGAGTTACGGAGTGATGACTATATAAAGCAAGTACTGGACTGAATGGTCTGTGGCTAGGTGGTGACAGCGCAAATCGAAAGTTACAGATTAGTGCCACAAAAAGTAATATAATAATTATTATACTCTAACTCAAGTAAGTCCTCCCAAATTAGTTTACAAAAAATAGTTTTTTGTCTGTTTACGTAACATTTCCAACTTTTAAGAGCTTGATAAGTTCCACGCCAACCCCTTCGAAAGTAGTATTAGTTGGTACTTCACGTCAGACGTAAGTGACCTAATTAGGTTGACAACCACACTTTCCAATCCTCACAAATCTTTCACACTTCAATTTCAGTCTTATCAGTTCCAAAATTGAGTCGAGTCTCCTCTACACGATTAGCGCAGAAAATTGAAGATTGCGCGTCGACCATCGTAACCAATTTATTGTACCTTTAAGTTATAGGAGAAGTAATGGAGAAATAAATGTTAATCCAATAAGGAAAGGTTCAATTCTGTTTTCTTAGTTAACAATACCTTTTAATGGAATTATGTCGCCCGCACCTTCAAAATTATTTTAGGTAGTAAAGAAAAGGACTTTACCGACCGAAATGTCCATTTCCGCACTTCTCTTATAAAATGTTTTGGTTTGACCTTTTGGTGTTAAATTAAATTATCTTATTACTAGCCGTTTCCCGCGGTTTCACCCGCGTCCTGAAGGAACTACTTCGCATACCCGAAAAACCCAAATATCTCACGAACCCCTATTTTTTCTAAAATAAAACATAGCCTATGTTATTCGCAGATAATGTAGCTTCCTAATGGTGAAAGAATTTTTTAAATCGGTCCAGTAGTTTTTGAGTTTATCCATTACAAACAAAAATACAAATCTTTCCTCTTTATAATATTATTAGTGTAGATAATTTCGGCTGAAATAATAATGAGAGTAATAATATTTAAGAATGAGGGCTTACTGAATTTTGCACAAAAGATTAAGATCAGGAGGTTTATTATTACACTAATGCGGTGGTGATTATGATTACTTATGAATCATGATTAATAAAATTTGCTTGGATTATGTCCGTATTTCCATCGTAGGATTTTTTTAATAAATATATGTTTATTCAGGTAAGTACTTACTTAATGAATATAGAATGTTACATAAAAATAGAGAGTTATTTTAAAATAGACATTGAAACCATGTCATAAAAACACATCGCTTTTGTAAACTGTTATTAAAACACGAATCGCTTTTCACAAACCGCAAATCGGAGCCATAGAAATTTCATTTCAATCTATCTAAAAATCAGTTTTTATCAACATACCGTACGTATGGCAAATAAAGCTGTTCCCTCAGTTTCATAATGATCGAATCGGCCGGTAGTCGAACAGACAAATGGTAATTGAAGTACGGATTGAACCGCTGAACGCTGATCATGAATATTTTTTGCCTGACTGCATTTTCTAGCCACTCCACACCCTCAAAGTTACGCTTCGTAACCTTCTATGCACATTATCTTTGTTGTTTTGTAATGATCACTAGAAATAAGATATTTAGAAAATTGAATACCATACCGGAACAATTTATTTGAATGAAATAAAAATTATGCAACATATTTTCTATTTCTTTCATATCGCATTGGCAAGTCTTCCTTTGCCACTGAAGGTTGAGTTTGGACCCTGGGAATATGCGTGTAAATCGACATAAGCGGATTAATACTTATTATTCACTATGAATTAATACGTAAGCACGTATTAGTCTTTAAATCACAAAAAAGTACATAAAAGATGGCGTGACGAGATTGACTCCTCTTGATAAGGTCAGGTCTTTAAGGGCTGAAGACTGAAACAGATAGAAGGAGAGCCTTTGCCTGCAGTAGGATTTTACGGGCTCGTCATAATAGTAAAATAATTAATACATTGATTACATATTAATGTATTACTACTTTTAGCATGATTTATATTCCACTAATAGTCCGTCGAATCTAAGACTAGTTAGCGGGCCCCGGCCTATAATACTAGGAAGATGACGACCTTTTAATTTGTTGTATATTTTAAGTTTGTTAATAATTAATATAATGTAATTCAGCAAATAACGCACTCTAGATGCTAGATGACGTCTTTCTTCTTTCACGGTAACTAGTTATGATAGATACATAACTCAAGTCAACGAACTATATGAATGTAAATATAAGAACATTAATATTCATTCTGCATTAAAAGTCTGAGCGCTGCAGTTTTTCTTACAATCTACTCTGAAAATATTATGATCTTGCGTACCTATTATTTATTTAAGACTTCTTCAAATTATTCTTATATTAATTTAGTCTTTTGACATATGAAATGCAAAGATTTCAGATACGTCTATACGTCTACGTCCAAGTTATTAAATAAATAGATTTTTAAAAATGTATGTATAGACATATATTATTATCATGATTTTTGTGGTCTGCTTTCGTCGATGATAAAACATTTTGTTTTTTAATTTGGATGCAATACATCACAATTACACTCATGTCAAATAACCAATAAAATGTTGATAAACAGAAACTATGTATATGAGTATATTATAAATATATTCTATCAAATTCAATAGCCATTTACTTTTTAAGTGTTGTAAAACAAATATTTTATGATAATATTATACGACTTGCGTAAAAACTAAAACAAAGTTATTTAAATTCCTTTAATAGTAATCAGATCAACGGAACTCACCTTTTCAAGAAATACCTGAAAATGACAACTTGCTAAAGTGGTAATAAAACATTAATGCCTTCATTTGAAATTCTAAAGGCAACAGTTTTTACGCTTCGACAGATCTCTCCAGATTACAAATGCATTTTTCTATACGAAAAACTGCTTTACTGTCCCACTGCTGGGCATGGGCCTCTTCCCACTATGAGAAGGGTAAGGCCACCACGCTGGCCAAGTGCGGGTTGGCAGACTTCACATGTCTTTCGAGAACATTATGGAGAACTCTCAGACATGCAGGTTTCCTCACGATGTTTTCCTTCACCGTTTAGCAAGCGATAATTAACAATTTAATACGCACTTAATTTCGAAAAGTCATTGGTGCGAGCCGAGGATTCGAACTTGAGACCCTCTGCGTAGCAGTCTGTCGGTCTCTCCACTCGGCTATCACATTGTAGCGCTATCGTGTTACAAAATTTTTAATATGTGTATTAATTTTGATTAAACATTTTGTTTTTTAATTTGTTGCGAAAAGTGGGCGTTTATTAAATGCCTCTGCCTACCCCTTCGGGGAAACAGGCGTGAGTCTATGTATGTATGTATTAATTTTGAATCCGATATAATTATAACCTCTCAAAGGTTTGAAACATAGAGAACATAGAGACATAGAGAACTTATTAATTAGTAAGTCTATTATGATTAATAATTATATTTTTTACATAAAGTACTATTATAATTAATTTAATATTTTTCCTCTTGGAGAAAATCCTCATGGAGTCCCTCCGCCCTGGGGGAAGGGCGAAGGGGACTGTCAGACTCTTACTGACTAAAAACCAACCCGTGTTCCTCATGTACCCATGAGGGTCGGAGGGTCGGGTATCACCGAAGCATTCCCCGCTACCCTCCGACGGGTATTGGCCCGCCAGATCGTCAGGCGGGCCCCGAACAAAACCCCCTTGGCGGCGGATGAAGGTGTTGGGCGCCGCCGCCAAAACACCCAGCGGCCGCAGAGGATAGGGAGGACGGCAACGCAACACCGCATCTCCTCTTCCTCTGCGGCCCCACCGCGACGCAACGATGGTGCGCCCCCATTTGGTCGCGGGAGATAGGGCGCGCGGCAACGCAACACCGACACGTCTCGCCGCCCGACTCCGAGGGACAGAACTGTCCCTCGCACCCGTACGCATCGCGTGGACGCATCATGCGCAGGCCCCCGTCAAGCCCACGCGGAGCGTCCACTCCTGGGATCTCGCTTATCTTCACCGTGGGTGACCTAACCACGGTTACTGAGCCCCCCACCGACATGGTGGAGATCCCATTTCTCATGCTACTGCACACCGTGAAAAACTGTATATTATTGGATTACACAGTGTTAATATTAGATATTAGCCGTTCCCCGCGACTTCACATGCTTTTTATTTTTTCAGTACATCGACAATAGCGACCTACCGGGTCAAATTACATACATACATACATACATAGACTCACGCCGGTTTCCCCGAAGGGGTAGGCAGAGGCAAATTAAACGCCCACTTTTCGCCAGTGTTTTGATCCCACGTAATAGGTGGCGAGCCTATTGCCGCTTATTGGGACATTTTGTTTGCCACAGGTAGACACAGCACAATGTGCCTGATATGGGTAAATTTATGAATATTACTGTGATAGACATCCTATTATTATACTGCTTAAACACTACTAATATTTTACACGTACACATGATTGTACTAACATAGACCTTTTCTCTCCTGATATGAAAAATTTAGATGAAATGCCTTTCTATTTGCCTCGATATTTCTTCACTCGTTATTGATACTTTATACCAGCTTTGATCACGCTTTCAATGACAGTAAATTTGTGTGTATCATAATAATATGATACACACAGAAATTTATAATAATTCGATATAAATCTAATTATGTAGTGATAAAAATTACAAAGTCACTGGATTACTGATAAGCCGATTTGTACATATATAATAATGTAGTAGGATTAGCAGAGTTTTCAAAAGTGACTCTGTATATAGAATATAAAATTCTTACACGAATAAGTAGATTTTTGTCTAGATCATGCATTCGGTAGTACAGTGGTCAGTCGGTGGCAATAAACGGTTACTTTAATGACTTTGCTGATGATCATGAAGATAGTTCATAAAATCGAGACCTTGTAATCTATAAGAATTAATTTAATATATGTTCGTAATGCTAGAAGTTTTTATTTTACTAGCGTGTAATGAAATATTGTCGAAATTTGCGTTTACTTATACCTACTGAAGTAGCGATAGATATCAAAGGTGTCCAGTAAAGTTGTGGATATCACAAAAGTAGAAAGATTTGAAGTAAAACAATTCACATGTAAGGAAGACCAACACAAGAACTCACTTTTAAATTATTTTTTTCTTTTTAGGGTTCCGTACCTAAAAGGTTAAAAACGGGACCCTATTACTAAGCCTCCGCTGTCTGTCTGTCGGTCACCAGGCTGTATCACATAAACCGTGATAGCTAGAAAACTGAAATTTGCACAAGTTATGTATTGCGGTTGCCGCTATAACGTTAATACTAAAAATAAAAAAAATGAAAATATTAAGAGGGGGTCCCATACAAAAAACGCGTTTTATTTTCGTATTTTTTGCTCAAAATTACTAACGGTATTTGGTAGACGCTTAAATTTTCACAGAATATGAAATTGTATATAACCTTTCAAAATAAATAATTAAATTAATAAAAAGAAAGTAATAAAGGAGGGCTCCCATACAACAAACGTACTTTTTAAGCAATTTGTTACTCGATCTTAATAAACAGGTAGAAACTTGTTAATATTTAAGTATATGTCGGCGATACGCCAGGGTTATGGTGTCCAGACTCCATAATAAAAACACTCACGTAATATTACTTGTTTTATTATCAGTTGATTTCTAGCACAAAATTGAATTAAAATGTGAGTTACAGTCCTTTTTATAAACTAACCGTCATTACACTTAATGTTTAACAACTGCCACTTCCTTTTCAACATATAATTGAAATTATTGTACAATTAAGTATTAAATATAGATCAAAAATCAACATAAATATTGTAATGTATTTTGCACAACACCAAATGATTTATTTTACACGAATAATACATTTATTTTAATTTATTTCAACAGGATGTAAATATAAGCGCATGTTATTTATTACCGTAAACCTGTTTTAAGTGTCAGAATAATATTATTCAATACTATTTGATTTTACTTTGAAAGTTTTAGGAGTTATCTTAATAATTAAGCTATAAATTAAATACCCTATCTATATAAAACAGTGAAGTAGTCGTCTAATATTCTAAAGTAGTGAAGTTCTAAGTTCTGTGTTCACAAATAGTTATTTAAATATCAATCTTAAATATTATTAACATTTTCGTAACAATATAATCATCATATATTAATTTGCGCCCATACGGCCATTCTGATCCAGCGCGCTCCTCGCGCTGATTATTTACGGTTACAGAATAAACAGCATAACAAACAAAAAGCATTAATATAAAAATTACATAAATAAGCGTTTATCTCAAAGAATAAACTAAAATTTCTTTACAAGGCTTCACCTAGTCATAGGATCTTAGCCTGTGGCATGCGTCACCCATCACGGGATCTAACAAACAATGCTTCACCCATGGCTAAGCCAACTCGTGGCTTCACCGATTACGGGATCTAGCGCACAAAGGCATCACCCACATAGGGATCTAGCCCACAAACGGCATCACCCACATAGGGTCGATCTAGCCAACAAGACCAGGATCAAGGATACGCATAGTGGCCAGCCAACGTTTTGGGAAGGGTGTTGGATAGGAAAAATAAAATTTTACTCAAACACATAAATGCAAAATTTGCCTCAAACACATCAATGCATATACATAAAATGATCATCATCGTTCGTCATGACCAGTTATATCAATTCAATGCAAATTCCATAGGTCCAACAACGACAGTGGAGGAGGTAGAGGACCCCCCACGTAAATCGGTATCTGACGAATCCTCCGCCCATACGGTCAAGCTGCTCATACAGTTGTTGATGTTGATCAGCAACAAAGGTTAGCAAACAATGCTTGACTCCAGTTCAGTACAGCACTCATGCGGCATGTGTGCGCGTAGCCCACACACAAAACCACTGACGTCAAAAGGGTGGGCCACCGTCATCTACATATTAATCAGTAAAGGACCGCTCGTCCATCCTCTCTTCACACTAAGCTCAGGTCATCTGATAGGATGTCATCATCAACCTGCAACACTCAAAAGACAGGTGGTGGGCAACATTTCCCACCCAAATATTAGTTCCCGTTCATCTACAGTTACGAAGGTTCATCCTTCGTAACTGTAGATGAAATAAAATTCTACTCTTACAAAGTGGTCTGGTCTATAAAGCTATATCTATATATCAGGCATGTTCAACTTGTGCATTGGTCTATAGTTATCTTTGCTACAACAGTGTTGGAGCCCATATTTTACGCATAAGGTAAAATGCAAAAGACACTCTGAATTGTCTCAGGTTCTGTCTGACAGTGCCATTTTAGATAATTAAATATAAAGTTATCAGGATACCCATATTTTGCAGTTCCGATAAAACAGTTAAAACTTAATATATTCAAAATAAGTTTTATCCACATCAAACAGGAAAACAAAATGGCAAGGACAAAGAGAGGCCTATGTTCAGCCGTGAACAGTCGGACTGTTGATGATAAATATGAAATGATTTCAAACCATGCAGATCCAAGGATTTCAAAAATACTAGTGCTATAATTATTACTCATGTAAGAACATGTTTAATCCAATATTGAATATTTTTAGGCATAGTGCAAGCTGTGAAATTGTTGAACTGTTTGCCAACTGAGCCATAAAAGAGAAATTTACAAGCTACCAATATTACAAAGCAAGAGTAGTGCAGTCTTATTTCTAAAAATGATTCCACTCAGTTTGTATAGTTAATATGGTGGTGAGTTTATATCAATAGTTTTATTTGACTTTATATTTAAGGGAATTTTCTAAATAATGTTAATATTTATTTTAAACTGTTAAGATGTGGTGTTAATGTAATCCTTATTTATTCATACACAATTAATAATTGAATAACAAAAAAAATTATCTAAGTAAATAAATTTAAACCGACCAATCACAACTGACTCACAAATAAAGCATGAGTAGTCCATACATTTACTTTTATTTGCCAAGAATAAATACTGCTAAATGGGAAAAGAGATAATATGGATTTTCACATCATGTTCTTTAAACCCACTTACCATTATCCTAATAATCATATTCCTATCTGTCTTGTATCCCACAAGAGCTAAGCAATAAAGTTGGCACTAAATTTTATTGGTTTATCACTGGTTGTCATCTTGAATATAGATGCAAATAACTTAGCAAATGAACTCACAACTAAAATAAATTGTATTTACTTAGTATAACACTAAGGCTTGTTATTTATAAAAGATTAGCAGTCACCTGCCTTAAGACTTTCAACCTAAAATGCTTAGAGATGGACTTTTATAAAACCTAAGTGAGTGCATATGTCCATAAAGAAATCTACTGTCCAGATCTCATGTCTCTAGCTTCAGTAGTTTGGGTTAAGCAAGGACGTATCATAGTCGGAACAAATCATTCTATACAGGTATAAAATTAAACGACAAATATCAAGATATGTTGGGTTCTCTTGTCTTATAACCTTAACTTGAGCTGCAAGTTGACAGTAACAATTTCAACATAATGTTAAAATGAAATCATGTAGGCACCTACAGAGTCCACAGATATATAATAAAACCTATTTTGCGATAAATTAAATACCCTATCTTTAAAAACAGTGAAGCAGTCGATAAAGTGTCTAATATTCTAAAGTAGTGAAGTTCTCAGTTCTGTGTTCACAAATAGTTATTTATATATATAATCATTATATATTAATTTGCGCCCATATATACATACACACAACAAACGTGATTTTCTTTTAAAGATGATGGTACGGAACCCTTCGTGCGCAAGTCCGACTCGCAGTTGCCAGATTTTTTATGTACTAGTTTTTATTTGTTAGGTACTTAAGTATGGAAATAATTATTTTATTTTATGTGTACATATAAAGTCACCTAGTAATAGTTTAATTTTCTTAAATAATAAATCAAAATCATGTCATCTTCAGTACATAATGTTCTAAAAGAACTCACTTTAGAGTATGAAATCTGAGAATACATCATATGTGTAACGGTCACCCGATTGCCAGCCATGCCATGCCAAGCTGTGCCGTGTCGTCTTGGTTCAGCCAAAGCCAAAGCTACAGTCTCAGCCACAGCCACAGCCACAGCCTCAGCCACAGCCACAGCCACAGCCTCAACCTCAGCCTCAGCCAAAGCCATAGCCATGACAGCCAAGTACGCCACGGCAGCCACAGCAAAGAGAAAGTCAAATTGCCTAGCACGTCACGTCCGCTTGTCAACCAAACGCGATGAGCGTAACCGAGCGGCGATCCCCTCCTCGATATAGAGTGGGGGTAAACTAATAAATAGGTCGCGCAGCGCATCTTGTGAGATAATTCTGATCTAGAACCTAGCCTAAGCCTAAACTTTGTTCGATTATAATTTATACAAGAAATACCTACAATCGAGAAAATTGTTTCTTGCTATCACCTGTTTCATATGATAAAATCTTGAAAAAAGCCAACAACCTTGGAAATTTCCAAGAGTATGGATTGCCCAGGTTTCGGTATCAATTTCATCGAAATCATCGAAATAATTTCTTATTATTTGCATATTACCAGGCAAATTGAATATATTTTTGGAATAAGTATTGATTTTAATAATTAAATCAACTGGAACATTAAGGTGGCTGGCGTCTACATTATTTATTGGCAATTAAATACTTTGTAAGTGTTCTGGAGGTACTTAGATGAACTACATTCTTTGAATATTAGTTACATTTCGGTCGTTTATTAACCTTCGGGTACTGACGTGGTTTCCCGCCTGTGGGATCTCCACAGTGTCGTGGTGGGGGGCTCAGTAACCGTGGCTTGGAACCCCGCGGTGAAGCTAAGAGGGATCCCTGGAGTGGACGCTCCACGAGGGTTTGGGTGAAGCCTGCGTAGGATGTGTCCATAGGTGCGGGTGCGGGGGATAGTTCTGTCTGTCCCTCGCAGTCGGGCGCGATCGCGGGAGGAGAGGCGTGTCGGTGTTGCGTTGCCGTGCGCCCTATCTCCCGCGACCAAATGGGGACCTAGTGGGACCAAGTCGCCACCAATGGTTGCGTCGCGGTGGGGCCGCAGAGGAAGAGAAGATGCGGTGTTGCGTTTTGGCGCCGGAGCCCAACACCTTCATCCGCCGCCAAGGGGCTTTGTTCGGGGCCCGCCTGACCATCTGGCGGGCCAATAGCTGTCGAGGGGTAGCGACGAATGCTTCAGCGATACCCTACCCTCCAACACACGGGCACATGAGAAAGTCGAGGTGGTTTTTAGTGGTAACACCACATACTCCGGCTCTCTTTTCCCCAAGAGTCGGAGATCCGAAGGGATTTCTATCCCTGATGATCCACCTCGTAAAAAAAAGAAAAAGAAAAAGGTACTGACATGGTTTAGTTATATCATAAATGGTGACGTGACGTCTCACAGACGGCTCAGTAAATAGTCGAAATAGATCATTTCTATTTACTGATTTGCACATTGTTTAATTGTATTATGATTCGTTTATTATTGTTTTATGAAATCAGTAAAAAACAACAACCTTTTCATAGGAAATTAGTATTTATTTGGTAGAAATGACATAACCAATGTTTAAAAAAAAACGATAAGAAAGTTATTTAGAATTATTTTGGAAAATTTCTTACATTTCAAACATTATTCTTAATTATAGTACTGCTTAGGCAGCGATTTCTTTGACTTTTGACACATTTTACATTGTTTTTAGCCCACAACACTAATACTGACCTTACGTCTGAGAGACACTGCGCAGCTCTACAGCCGAATGTGTTATCGCACCGGTAGTGAGCGTTCGACTGATTGATGAACATGTTAGATCCCGAAGGTACAGGGAAGGGCGCGACCGCTACGTTTTAAAAAACGGAAAGGTCCGAAGCATCCGGAACCGGCGAGCATTTATAAAAGAGTAATGAAAGTAGAGGAAGCGCGTGAGGTTTGCAAGTACAGAAGCAAATTGCATTTTCTCTGCCTACCCCCACGGGAAAAAGGCTTGAGTATAGCTATGGTATCTTGAAACTTTATTTTTTGTCTGTTGATGGTGTCATTTGTTGTTATTAGTTTATATATAGATACGAGGTGCAGCTTTGCAAATGTTCGTCATATTTCTCTTCGTAAAATGACGAACATTTGCAAAACTGCACTGCACGCCGTTGATAAAAGTCTTAATATATTATGGACACCCATCATTTTATGTTATTTGATGAATAAATTCTGCAACTGACGACTCGCATTAAAATGAGTATGTGTAAATTTACCACGTCAATTCACTAAATAGCTGTTAAATGATCAAGCATTTTGGTAGGCAGTGGAAATGTGAAGAAACGACTAACTCGAGCCAACACTAAGTCTAGAAACATTAGCTCAACAAATTAAGGATGAAGTCTTAACGTACATTTTTGTTCTAGGGGTGGCATGTATTGTCCCAAGCGCTTGAACACACACGAGTCAGCACTCGTAAAGCAGTGGAAAATCTGCTGCTCGATTCATACTTTTCCACTCATTATTTAGGTGTGATATTATTAATATTAAATTGTGATTATTTTACCGAATAGTTATAAAAGGAAACTGATCGCGTGCACGTCCAATTGGGCAGAGCAATATAATTATTCTTTATTGCCAAAATATTATATAAAATCTATTGATCCTCAAGTCAATGTCTCGCTAATTGTTTATTGGCTAAAACGTCAGCAACGCTTGTTATTAAATTAATAAATATGGACGACGAATCATGTTGACACAATTTTAAGGGGCGTTCAAAATGTTTTGTTATTTTTTATCACATTGTATCCTGGCCGATCGGACCAATCATGTATAGTAGCGATGAAAACGGGTTTTCAATCCGGAATAGATTGGATATATTGTTTTTATAAGCCTTTAAACCGGGTCATTGATTTTTAACACCAGTGCAAATATTTTCTCACCGAGTGCAAAACCTTTTTTTTTTAACTGGCACTGGCGTTTTTAGCCTTGATGACTCGATACTCGTGCAAGCTAGAACTGTTAAGGTTGTTATGTTCAGTATTACTAGTCTTTACTTATACCTACTATACTTACAATAATAAAGCTATAAAAATATGACAAAGCTGAAGAATTTGCTTGTACACACTTAACTCAGTAACTACGAATCAGATTTGAAAAATGATTTTGCTATTTACAGCCCTGCTAACAAGAAAACACCTTTAATGTAGAAGGATAAGAGGTATGTGACTACATATCCCTATGAACCGAGTCTCGGTGGATAGAGACTCGGTGCGAATAATGAATACTCTTGTGGGAGTTAAACTATGTTTATGAACACAATTTACAAGGTCAAAGAAAAATACATTAAAAAACTAAAACAAACTAAAATAAAACTCCTTGACATTTATTTAGCATATCCTCCACGAATTTAAAACAGCTGTTTTTATTTAAGGCATTTTTCATACTGCAGTGTTCTCATAAATCGTCATACCTATGTAAATAGGACCCGAAATAGGCCACAGGTGTTATGCTAATACGCTTCTGACTGAACTAGCCTCCCAGGCGGACCTGGGAGTAATAAAGATCGTTTTACTAGGTACCTGAATGGATACGGCGTACACCGTTTGAGCCGGTTCACGTGCTTCTCTTGTGTTAATGAATATAACGAGACTTTTTGCTTACTTCTCTAAATTGTTGTATGCCATATCCATATTTTTTTGCCTAGTTTCATATTGCTTCATGTAATCTAGTTACAACTACAACGACATGTCGTCATCTTTTTTCGTGAATAGAATACGAGTTAAAAAAAGTAAAAATCATGTCTCGGTGTGCTCTGTCCGTTGGTTGAATGTCTGTATAGTTTCTTCGCGACACAAGATTTATTATGAGAGCAGAAATTGTGTTTTGAATAAAGCAAAAAATGTAAAATATAAAAGAACAAAAATATACTTTACATAACATGTCTGTCTCATTAAAAGATTATGGTATTACAATTACGAATATTTGCTGTACTTGATACGGTTTATAATGAGCTTAATAACCATTTGCTGTAATTAACGTTTTAAAAAGGGACGCATATTTCCTGTAGTAATAATCGTTAAAATGACTAAGGAGTTGCTGCAATAGGTTGCTACTTTGGTTGTAACAGCAACAGTTTGCAGTGACTTGGACTGCGAAATGGGGGTTTGGGTGATACCCATCCAGAACAAAATTATATCATAGTGTGACGAGCATAAAATAAATGTTCTGTGTCTGATTGTAATTTTTATTGATAAATTAGGGAGGTTCACCAGAATATCATATTCATATAAGTATTTAGAAGTGTATGTCTAACTTTATCAGTAATTTAGCTACCGTAGCACAATCTCTACGTAATAAAGGCCAGATTATGAACATGTGTAAATTTTATGATCCTAGAAAATTATGTTTTTATTTGTAACGCTTTGACGATTACAGCACATATTGTACTTGTTTAGTTCTGTAAATAGAAATTCCTTATGCCAGGCGCAAGATGCTGAAAGATCAATGTCCATTTTTGGCCCAGTTTGGAACTCATGAACAGCACAATACCGTTACAATTAGTTGTTGAATAATCCTTTTTATTTATAACTTAGTTTATAGGCGTTACTATAAGTGTGCCGAGAAACTTATTCAATAAATATGTTTAAAAAGATGTGTTGACGAATATCCAAAACGTAATAGATTAGAAGTTGCCAGTCAAGAAATCCAAATATTAAATCGGTTATCACTTCTTCTTAATCGATTTAACATTTTCTCTACTCAAAATGATTTTAGTGACTAGCAAATCTTTAATTGGTCCACATTTTGATGTGTGTATTTTTAAGGTATATATGCGATTAACTGCAGATAAGTTCGATTTTGAACCAAATATATAAATCGATAACCTATGTTGCAAAACTATATGGTTTAAAATCAATATAATTGAAAAACTACAAAATGACAACACTTTTTTGACTCTTAGTAAATGTCAATAATGTCATATTCAATTTATGTGTTTATTATTTTATTTGCTGGTGCGCATTTTTTTATGTTTTTGGATCTCTTTTACGTCTTTTGGCTTTTTCCTTCGTATTTCTACCCTTACCAAACGATTAACAACTCATTCCTTTCTACCAAATAAACAATTATGATTATCATTTTGATCAAAATAACGAAATTCTTTAACTATTCTAATAAAAGTAAGTACCTTAGACAAATGATTGGTATTGCTTCAAAGAGCGAGAGAGTTTATGGTAAGTACATTCCTAACGTTTTGTGAACATATAAAAGTACTTCTTGCAATAGAATTATGAATGTGGCGGACCTCTAATCAATCTCAAAATTGTAGTTTAACACTCTTTTATCTAATGCAATAACAACTACCACATTTGTGAAAAGAAAAAATGGGCATTGTTCTTTGGCATGTATGTTCCTTGGGTGCAATAAGAAAGTCCACTACATTGGGAACAAAGATATAAATTAAAAAAAAAAAGTGCTTTAGTAATAATATAATTTGTAATTAACTTATTATGAACTGTCAAGGTAGAAAACACAACGTAATCGTAAGGAAATATAACCAGAGTTTCAACCAGTAAGAACCTACGTCATCTTTCTTACTGCTGTGTTCAGAAGCTTATCACCAAGCATTAGCTTTGGCTAAACAGAATCAGTTGCTAATTTATTGGCAATGTGACAACTAAGAATATGCCAATAGCTAACAACATAATTTCAAGTTTAGAGAGACTCAACTTACTTGACCACGAAATTTAATCTAAAGTGTATACAAAACTTAAAATTTCTGTCTACAAAAATGTTGTTGTTTTCCATTTCAGATTGGTGTATTATAACATAAGAATAGCGCAAATTGGCGCTGGAAATAGAGATGTAATACAATGGAGGATAAATGAAAAATATTTTTGCTCGTATACACATATTGCCATGTTTGAAATCGAACTAAATAGTATTATATCGTTAATCATTGCATGTTTATGAAAACAGATTTTTTTACAGGTCTAGTTTCGAGTGACGTAGGTCCACTTCCACCGAATTTGCTATTATTTATGTGTATTTGCTTTTTTATACATTTCCATATTATCATTTTCAGGTTTCACTGAACTATTATGCAATTTTAGGATTTGGGTTACAATATTTCGTGGCTTATTCAACTCATGTTGGGCATTTTACATAAAAAAAAAACAACATTAAATCAATTTTAAACTTTCGCGATTTGTATATATCGGCGATACGCCAGGGTTATCGTGTCCAGACTCCAGACTCCAGACTCCACTATAATAAAAACACTCACGTAATATTACTTGGTTTATTTTCAGACGATTTCCAGCACAGAATTGAATTAAAATGTGAGCTACAGTCCTTTTTATAAACTAACCGTGATTACACTTAATTTTTAACAACTGCCACTTCCTTTGAAACATATAATTGAAATTATTGTACAATTAATTATTAATTATAAAATATAAATCAAAAATCAACATTAATATTGTAATGAATTTTGCACAACACCAAATGATTTATTTTACACGAATAACAAATGTATTTTAATAACCAAACGCTGCTTTACAACATTGTCAACAGATGGCGTTTTCAACAGGATGTAAATTATAAGCGCATGTTATTTATTACCGTAAACATAAAAATAAGTGTCAGAATAATGTTATTTAATACTAATTGATTTTACTTTGAAAGTTTCTGGAGTTATCTTAATAATTAAGCGATAAATTATGAATACCCAATCTATAAAAAACAGTGAAGCAGTCGATACAGTGTCTAATATTCTAAAGTAGTGAAGTTCTCAGTTCTGTGTTCACAGTTATTTAAATATCAATCTTATAATGAATATAAAAATTACATAAATAAGCGTTTATCATACAGAATGAACTACAAGTTCTTTACAAGGCTTCACCTAGTTATAGGATCTTAGCCTGTGGCATGCGTCACCCATCACGGGATCTAACAAACAATGCTTCACCCATGGCTAAGCCAACTCGTGGCATCACCGATTACGGGATCTAGCGCACACAGGCATCACCCACATAGGGATCTAGCCAACAAACGGCATCACCCAAATAGGGTCGATCTAGCCCACGCGGCATCACCCATCACGGGATCAAGCCAACACAAGGCATCACCCATCACGGGATCTAGCCAACACACGGCATCACCCATCACGGGATCTAGCCTACACACGGCATAACCCGTCACGGGATCTAGCCAACACACGGCATCGCCCATCACGGGATCTAGCCAACAAGACCAGGATCAAGGATACGCATGGTGGCCAGCCAGCGTTTTGGGAAGGATGTTGGATATGAAAAATAAAGCATCACCCACATAGGGATTTAGCCAACAAACGGCATCACCCAAATAGGGTCGATCTAGCCCACGCGGCATCACCCATCACGGGATCTAGCCAACACACGGCATCACCCATCACGGGATCTAGCCAACAAGACCAGGATCAAGGATACGCATGGTGGCCAGCCAGCGTTTTGGGAAGGATGTTGGATAGGAAAAATAAAATTTTACTCAAACACATAAATGCAAAAGTTGCCTCATAAACACATCAATGCATATACATAAAATAATCATCATCGTTCGTCATGATCAGTTATATCAATACAATGCAATTACATAGGTCCAACAACGACAGTGGAGGAGGTAGAGGACCCCCCACGTAAATCGGTATCTGACGAATCCTTCGCCCATACGGTCAAGCTGCTCATACAGTTGTTGATGTTGATCAGCAACAAAGGTTAGCAAACAATGCTTGACTCCAGTTCAGTACAGCACTCATGCGGCATGTGTGCGCGTAGCCCACACACAAAACCACTCACGTCAAAAAGGTGGGCCACCGTCATCCATACATATTAATGAGTAAAGGACCGCTCGTCCATCCTCTCTTCACACTAAGTCCAGGTCATCTGCCAGGACGTCATCATCAACCTGCAACACTCAAAAGGCAGCTGGTGGGCAACATTTCCCACCCAAGTATTAGTTCCATGAACCTTCGTAACTGTAGATGTAATAAAATTCTACTCTTACAAAGTGGTGCGGTCTATTAAGCTATATCTATATATCAGGCATGTTCAACCTGTGCATTGTTCTATAGTTATCTTTGCTACAACAGTGTTGGAGCCCATATTTTACGCATAAGGTAAAATACAAAAGACACTCTGAATTGTCTCAGGTTCTGTCTGACAGTGCCATTTTAGATAATTAAATATAAATTTATTAGGATACCCATATTTTGCAGTTTTGATAAAACAGTTAAAACTTAATATATTCAAAATAATTTTCATCCACATCAAAGAGGAAAACAAAATGGCAAGAACAAAGAGGCCTATGTTCAGCCGTGAACAGTCGGACTGTTGGTGATAAATATGAAATTATTTCAAACCATGCAGATCCAAGAATTTCGAAAATACTAGTGCTATAATTATTACTCATGTAAGAACATGTTTAATCCAATATTGAATATTTTTAGGCATAGTGCAAGCTGTGAAATTGTTGAACTGTTTGCCAACTAAGCCATAAAAGAGAAATTTACAAGCTACCAATATTACAAAGCAAGAGTAGTGCAGTCTTATTTCTAAAAATGATTCCACTCAGTTTGTATAGTTAATATGGTGGTGAGTTTATATCAATAGTTTTATTTGACTTTATATTTAAGGGAATTTTCTAAATAATGTTAATATTTATTTTAAACTGTTAACATGTGGTGCTAATTTAATTCTTATTTATTCATACACAATTAATAATTGTTTATCTGAATAAATAAATTTAAACTGACCAATCACAACCGACTTAGAAACAAAGCATAAGTTGTCCATACATTTACTTTTATTTGCCAAGAATAAATACTGCTAAATGGGAAAAGAGATAATATGGATTTTCACATCACGTTCTTTAAACCAACTTACCATTATCCTAATAATCATATTCCTAACTGTCTTATATCCCACAAGAGCTCAGCAATAAGGTTGGCACTAAATTTTATTGGTTTATCAATGGTTGTCATCTTGAATATAGATGCAACTAACTTTGCAAATGAACTCACAAATAAAATAAATTGTATTAACCAAGTATAACACTAAGGCTTGGTTTTTATAAAAGATGAGCAGTCACCTGCCTTAAGACTTTCAACCTAAAATGCTTAGAGGTGGACTATTATAGAACCTGAGTGCATATGTCCATAAAGAAATCTACTGTCCAGATTTCATGTTTCTAGCTTCAGTAGTTTAAGGTTAAGCAAGGACTTATCATGGTCGGAACAAATCATTCTATACAGGTATAAAATTAAACGACAAATATTAAGATACTTGAGCTGCAAGTTGACAGTAACAATTTCAATATAATGTTAAAATGAAATCATGTAGGTACCTACACAGTCCACAGATATATAATAAAACCTATTTTGTAACTTTACAAATATTAGCTTTAAAATGTGTATCACAAATTAATTTTTATATCTACCTTCTGAATATATATCTGTACTAATATAATAAAACTGAAGTTTGTTTTGTTGAATGCACTTATCTGTGAAACTGCTGGTTTTATGCAAATAATTATTTTTGTGGTGGATAGTCATTTATCAAGAGAGGCTTCATAGAATCGCGCCGTGAGCACTAGCCATAAGTAATGCAGTTAGTTAGCCTTATGTAATGTGTAACCAAGAGCTATAAATAATGTTTTGATTCCTTTAATGTTTTACTATTGGGGTAACCTATTGACTACCAATTGAATTCATACTAAGCACATCGATTAGCTTATGTAAAATGAAAGCAAATCAGGCAATTTATACAATGGATCTATATCAGAGCTTCAACTTGAAAAGGGCAGTTATACCGTTCTTAACTAATAATTATATTAGAAGAACCACATTACAACAAAGCTACTTTCTCTTTCTCGTGTAGATAAGTAAGTTTTACAGAAAGTTTCCGACATGGCCTAACGATTAATAAACAGACATGAGACAAGAGCCCCAGCCGAAGGCATAACATGACTATAAGCACAGTAGCACGGCTATATACCAAACATGGATATACAACAGTTACCTATAAGTTCTATTTGGGGTGTAACGTTCGTAATTTTGACTGTATAATGTTTATCTGGTAATCCTTACGGGGACAGTAGGTAATCGTGTAAGCACCATAATTTATAAGATTAGGATGTTTCTCAAAAACTAATCAAATCAGCTTTAAATAAATACCTCTGGTCAGTGCATCAACAACCGGCATCTGCAACCTCTGGTAGAACTCAGAGCAGAACAGCGTTCACGCCACAGCACACCCCGGTGCGTGCACCCCGTCGTAGTCGCTCTGTCGCTCTCACTCGCACTCGCACGTGGTTTCACGTAACGTGTAGACGTGCTCGCCATAACTCCAACACACCGTGTGGTCTCCGATCAGGGTTGACTAGGGCCAAACACGGCTTCCAAGCGCTTGTCGCATCAGTCTTCAGGCCATCATTGGTAATGGCGGCAAAGCCAAGAGACCCATCACTCTCGCGCCAACCGTAGATCCCGAAGTCTCTTAGGGGGCGTTTATCCAACCGTTGCTGTCGGCGTGTTATCGTGTCCAGACTCCAGACTCCATTATAATAAAAACACTCACGTAATATTACTTGGTTTATTTTCAGACGATTTCTAGCACAGAATTGAATTAAAATGTGAGCTACAGTCCTTTTTATAAACTAACCGTCATTACACTTAATGTTTAACAACTGCCACTTCCTTTTAAACATATAATTGAAATTACTGTACAATTAATTATTAATTATAAAATATAAATCAAAAATCAACATTAATATTGTAATGAATTTTGCACAACACCAAATGATTTATTTTACACGAATAACAAATGCATTTTAATAACCAAACACTGTTTTACAACATTGTCAACAGATGGCGCTATCAACAGGATGTAAATATAAGCGCATGTTATTTATTACCGTAAACATAAAAATAAGTGTCAGATTAATGTTATTTAATACTAATTGATTTTACTTTGAAAGTTTCTGGAGTTATCTTAATAATTAAGCGATAAATTATAAATACCCAATCTTTATAAAACAGTGAAGCAGTCGATACAGTGTCTAATATTCTAAAGTAGTGAAGTTCTCAGTTCTGTGTTCACAAATAGTTATTTAAATATTAATCTTAAATATTATTAACATTTTCGTAACAATGTAATCATTATAATATATTAATTTGCGTCTTAACGTAGGAGAATAACAGATGTACAGTATAATAACAGTAATAACATACAGTATTTATAATATACCTAAGTAAATTATCGCGAGTAAAACCCGCTAAATAATATTGAATTAAACATAAAATAGTCCAAGGCCTTTTATTAATTGTGTAAATGTTAAGGGAAAAAGCAATGTGTAGTGGCAAAATAGAGTGCATTCGAATTGATAAATGCTGAGGTTCTTAGATGTGCCGATTATTTGATAATAACGTACATACATGTGCTTGGGATGTACATACCTAGTAGATCAAGCACGTAGCTACTACATAACGCATATAAAAAGTGACAGCTTATGATATACGATCGAAAGCGTGCAGAGAGCCGGATATTTGTTTATTTTCGACAGCTTAGTGTTTACGGGTGCAGCACGTGTTACTTATTAATATATATGTTTAAAGTTGATGCATACCTATACATACAGATTATATGAATCGTTGATACCTTATCTTTAAAAGTTCCAAATGTGCTTAAGAATATAAATTTAGTACATATGGTCAACATAGTAATGAGAACGGTGCGTTATTAGAACTTATACACTGACCATAGGCAATTTTGAAAAAAATACCATAGCGTATTTGGGAGGTTTTATGAAGTAATATAGAACTGATAATCGCTGAAATAAATGACGCGACGTCAAACATTTTACGTTCACGAGTAAGTTTTATACAACATAATTATTACGAGCAGGCAACGATAGTTTCTATAAAAGCATATTAAGAAAACTACTCAAGGAATAAACCAAATCGCAATGGGACGAGATCTTGTCAAAGGCAATATCGACCGAGATGAGCCAACATATGTACTTGACAACACGCGTTAATTACTTAATCCGCCTCCTAGTACAAATATAAGCGGCAACCATAATGATAACGCGAGTGGAACTCACAGTTTCGGTACATAAGAGCTACAAAAAGCCACCAGAGATGTGACGTTGACAGATGGTGTGGACATTAGAGCCACGCCATTAGTGGCTCAGTGCTTTGCTTTACTTGTAACAGAGATATTAATGGTTTTATACAAGCCGGACCCTTCATTAATTTAGTGTACACTTCTGCATACTAAATGAAACATTAGTTGGACATGTTTTATGATTATCGTGATTGGCAACAAGATTTTTATTATCTGTTAGTTATTTAGGGGAAATAAAAGTAAATTAATAAATAAGGCCAAAAACCTTAATGGATAAACCAACAGACTGACTCTCGGAGGCACGGAGCAACGATAATTAGCAATTCAATACGCACTTAACTCCGAAAAGTCAGTGGTGCGCGCCGAGTTTTCGAACCTGATATCCCTTTCATAGCTGTCTGTTGGTATAATCTCCAGACTATCGTTCCCTCAAGTATACAAGTACCTAAACTTTGGTTTTAATGTATTTGAAAAGAATCCCTGTTCAAAAATATGGCTTAATTTGTAATTAATTTTATACTTTATAGTACCAATCTTTGATTACGCAATTTACTCAGAACAGTAAACGCAAAAATGACGTACGAACTTGCACTTTTTTCAATGTCATCAGTAAAAAGGTTATAGTACCTACTAGTCTGTATTATTTCAAGAGCAATAGTTGTTACGTCAGTGAAAGTTCTCTAGACTTTGTTATTCTCATGTTATCGAGTAAAGTACCTAAGTTCTTATTTCTGTCGCGACAAATTAATTTCAAAGTCAACAAACTTACCCGATGGAGTTAGTGGTTAGGTGTGATTACGAAACTTTAGATGTTGATGATAAGTAATGATACTAGACCATTATAACTTATGTCCAAATTTCTGAAAATGCTGATTTATTAAATGTCGATTATTGATACTTTGTCTTACACTTTTATTAATTTATTTTTATACTTCTATTACAAAAAGTGTGTTATGCTATCCGTGTCGTGACGCATTAAGAATACAAAATGACACCATCTCATTCATTTAGTGGCTGTTGTAAAACTAAAATGAGAGTAAGAAAAATACATGAACCAAATGGTATTATAGGGAAAATTTTAGGTACATCACGCTCCTATGTCTTGCCAAATCTTCCTGTAGACCAAGAATGCTATTTTCACGCAAATTAGGAGAGACCTATGTCGAGTAGTGGAATGCAAAAGGCTGTATGTTGAGCTAAAAATGTTGCAAGTATACGTTAAAGTCTGCCACATATGTAGTAGGTAAACAGTTAGCGCGGACTTGTTTTAGAGCAAGCTTCCGTATTAGGAATAGACTCTATATCGAGAAAAGGTTTACAAATATTAAATAAACGGATCACCCATATTCGAAATAACAATCAGTGCACGACACGAAGTCTTGACCTGCTTAGGTATCGCAACTACAACACTACTAAAAGAGAGGCAACCCTTTAATCCAATACTGTATCCATGATAGCGAACGCTTGCTATAGTCTATTTATTATTTTTGCGATACTAGTTAAGTAAAAATATTAGGCTTTTTATCATACACCATGCTATCTGTGATTTACAGATTACAAGAAAAACTATGTATTGATCATAATTTCAAAATAAACAGTACGTAATATTACGACAGCCTTCTTTATTCAAAAAGAGATGTTGATGCAACATTATTTTACGTATTAACATAATAAATAAGGTTATCGCCAAAGAAATCTTTTAATGCAATCTCATTGAATCGAATCTTATATTTTGATATACATACATGGTCTCACGCCTACATAATATCAATAACCCCGAAGAGGTAGGCAGAGGCGTATTTCTACACCCACTTTTCGCCAGATATGTATACTTTAGTCCCACGTAATAAGGGGCGAGCCTATTGCCGTACCGGGCACATTTCCAGACTCCGTGCTGCTACTGAGAGTTTCGTGACAGAAAAACCCAATAACACTGCCCGACCCAGGAATCGAACCCGGGACCTCCCGATCCCACGCGCACATTTATGCCGCGAGACCAACGAGGCAGTCGTAAAGGGTTTGATGTCGAGTTTTCCGTCTCTACGTAAAGATGGTATTTGCATCGTGTTATCCCTTAGTCGCCTCTTACGACACCCACGGGAAGATAGGGGGTGACACTTGAATCCTATGCCGTCAACCACATGGTATAGTTACTTACTTAATTTTTATATCGATGGCATTGAGTCGTGTGATGCGTACACACATAAGAATCAAAAATAAATAAAACTATTTTTTTTCCAACATTAGAATAAAGAAATAAAACATTCAACAGGACTCTCTCTTGCCCCAGAACGGTCAATTTTGTGAAGTGTGAAGGGGGTGGTGACACTTGTATTCTATGCCGTCAACCACACGTATTTTGATATGATATTATTAAATATACAATAATACCATGTATTACTATGTATATTATATGTACACAATATATTATATATAGAACAAGCCAGCCAAATAATTTGGCTTCAAGATAGAATCAATATCTACACATTCTTAATTATTCATAAAGATTCTCGATGATGCAGATACTTAGCCAAACCAGTAACGAGACGCTAAAATTACATTACAGATAGATTGGTTCATTAGTTATCTGTTAATGAAGTAAATGTGCTAACGAACAACATTTACCTATGTTATGAATCGTCAGCGTGCTGATGGACCAAGTGATTAATAGGGCATTGTTCATATTGCCAAGTCATTATGAGCAATGTCTGATCCGGGTAGGTGATTAATAAATTACGTACTTAAATTTTATTATGTGTCGCATTGTCTGGTTAATATTATGAACTAAAATGAAGCTTCGAATATTACGTTACATTGGACAAATAACTTTAGAGGTACCACGAGAATTGAGTATCTTCGACATTAGCAATATCATAATCATCATCTTAACGTTATCTCAGTTGCATCCAAGACTTACACCTTGGAGCCGGGCATCCGCTTACGAGTGTAACCAGATATTTATGACAGAATATCAGCTTTCCCTAAGTATTCGCAATATAGTTTTATAATTAAAACATAATCTGAAAAAGCTTGAAGCACCATGAGGTATACTCATTATACCATCGTTCCTTGCCTATGCTTATGTATTATTATTCTAAGTAGAAGACAAATCTCTTAGAGGCTCATTATTATGAACATCGTTCATAATAATGAGCCTCTAAGATCATTCTGTTACATTGCCGAAGCATAAAGAAAAAATCTATAAGACCGGTATGGAACCGGTATTTTATGCACGATTTCGACTTTGTCTCAAAACAAACGTTGTTTATACTAACGAACACAACGGACCTCAAACTGGCTTGCGCTATATTAAAATAACCATGTACCTATACAGTTAGGTACAGCCAGTACGAATATATCTATGTCATCTTTACATAACTTCACGCCTTTACCCCCGAAGGGGTAAGCAAAGGTGTATTACACACCCACACTTCGCCAGCTATATTTCGACCCCAGTCATCTTTACGTTCTGAAAATTACATGTATACTTCTTTATCTAAGAGCTTGTATTTATTAAATAATAGGCGAGTGCTTTATCCACTCACAATTCATAAAACAATAAAGCCACAGATTTATTTTTAAATTATTCGTCGAAAAATACACACAAAGAACTCATAAGAAATCTTATGAAAGAATTCAAATTTATTACTTACAAACCAATTTCAACTGTTATTGTGAATAAAAATATCTAATATTGTACAAATATGATAAAACTTTAAAGAAAAACTTATTACTTTTTCGAGAAAGTAAATATTTCAAACTTATGCTACACTCAAATCCAGCGGTCTGATTTATTTGAATATTGCATCAATCATTTCTATTGTAAATTAAACCTGTTTATTCCATATTTCGTTTTTTTTATATTAAAATATATGCACATAAATTACACTCCATATGATAAACACTAAAACTCATAGCTCTGAACTTCGTACAATACCACTGGTCCATTATACTACCCTGAAAACTTTGCAAATAAATAAACCTGTTGTTTACGAAGCACCAGTAAGGGCTCCCTCGTTGTGTGTCAACAAACACCATCCGTCAACGTCGGTGACTCTCTTATTCCCTTTGATAGTGTAAATACATTCTTAGAGCCTATTTATTGGCACGAATGCATCAGTTCCAAAGTAGTAAGTTTCGTGAGGTCAACAGCATAATCGTTTCTCGACACTGATTTCAGTTTGGCCTTAAGACGGCTTAGGTGACCTAAAGTTTGTGATAGCCTTTAAATAGTTTCGTTAACTTGTGTTAGTTATAATTGGAGTTGGAAGGGTTTTGAGCAATACTGCGATATTTCGAACTCGTAACTCGCGTATCTAATAGGTGGTATTTCGAAGTTTGGAAGACGCTGTTATAAACGAAAGTTTATAAAAGGAAATGCTGCTATGTTTCTAATGGACGTGCTTTGCTATTACGGATCGAACTGTAACTGTAGTATTGTATATATTAGCACCTATAAAGGATGAGTGATTAGGTTTTATATTGTTACTATGATAGCTACTTTGCCAGCGAGAAAGAGACTAAACTAATTCAGAATCAATGTCAGTGGATAATTGAGTAAACACTCTAAAACGTGCTAAATGTGTGTACAATATGTAAAAGCAGTGTTGATATCAGTTGATTGATGCTGCGCTGATAAATTATTTTAATATATGTATCAGTTCTTTATTTTCTGGTTGGTAAAAAATCATATTATTAATGAATATACTAATATCACGTTCATGTGATTTATACGTGATGGCTTGCGCTTTTTATAAGATTGTTTATTTGATATGTGACTAGAATGATAATTGTTTTAGAATATTTGCTAGGATATAATGATAGGCAAATCACTATTTCACTAAAATTTATAAAATTTAAGTACTTTACTGTGTGATAAATAAAATAAATAATTAGAAAAAAAGCAACTACAAATGATTCCGTACTATTCATTTCGATGATTATTATCGACATTGAAGTGATATTTGTATTTGGGGTCGCGACTCACAATACAATCATCGACCGATCTGTTACACCACTTGATAGAATGGCAAGCAGATGTTATTAAGACGAACTAAGAACAATCAGTAAGGATCAACAGGTTAGGTTACGAGTACAATTCCATACCCATGGGTTCTTAATCCAACCGTAACTCTATGTTTAACAATTATAAACGTGGGACGACGAGTCTTATTTTATATCCACGCTCACAGGCAGCCCCGTATATTACGAAGATATACGTTAGATATTCAATCGTATTATTATGTGCAAGTATTTATAGTTTTATTATTGACTATAAGTGCACGACTTGGAATGGGGTCTCATTTATACAGACGTATAATTATTTATAATTCTTGCAATAAGTACTGAATGTCAGACAGATAAAGCACAGCCGAAGAAGCTTGGGCGCAAACAGCTGATATTTGGCATGTATGTTCCTTGAGGACCGTAGAGGTTCACTAAAGGAGTTTTTCTTATTTTTTTTCCAGACCGAGATACCCACATGATCCGGTATCACGAAACAGATACATTTAAATAAACTATGCGGGCGTAGCCGAGGTCATCCTCTAGTTATAGATGAATTTGACCCATACTCAGAACAAATAATCATGCTCACGACATCAAAATTCATCTCAGTGAATCGAACACGTAACCGCCAGGGTTTTTAAGCACCAAGACTGTAGAACTTTATCCCTGGTGCCACATTATTAACTATTATATAATTACAGACCCGAAAACAAAGTTATCATTCAGTGGTTTAGAGACACCGTAATTCATTGAATTACTGTTTTGTTTTGGGCTTCGTAAAGGGCGTCAAAGCTCGATAGCTTAATAGTTATTTACTCGGTACTAACCTCCAATACGAGTTAAGAATTTCCTGAACTGGCAAAGTCTAATTACATTGGACTAACTTGGAAAGCATCAAGTCTAGAAAGTTTTTGCGAACGAAAGTATAAGTGATCGCTATTGAAGCAGAGAGTTTTTAACTAAGGCCACTAATAGTGTTAATATGGTGAGAAGGGCCATCTGTTTTATTTTTATGTGAAAGTAATTTTCCTTTTCTGACCCTTTCACAAAACGACATTAGAATCAGATGAACAGTCAAATTCTATATTTTATAATTACTGTTATAACAACTAAAACAGGGCTTGACATTTTGTAACCGATTACTCATCTGTAAACTAGTTACCATGACAAAATATAATAACCATTAATCTTATCTTCAGCAGATTGCAAATTCTCCTTAACATCGCAACATGATCCGCAAAGTTATTAAAGACTATGCCGAGTACAAATGTCGCTCGATTCGTTATATCATCATCCCAGTTATTTTTAGAGTGCAATAAACCATGAAGTGATAAAGTCATTGGTGGAAAACTATCGTTTGCCGTTGCTTGCTCTGCAATATCTCATATTTATGGGGCTATGATATTTTCATCACTTGCCAATTCCCCCGAAAGCGAACGTTTTATGGCTTTTAATTCATGTGCTGTATTTGTAGGAGTTCTATGATTTGTTAAAATTACAAATATGGAAATGTTGGTAACACATTGAGCGTTATTCATATTTGCTACATGCGAAAGTTTATTTTGATAGTTTGTTATTTGTGCTTTATATATCTTCACATCAACAAACTTACATCACATTCAAGTCGACCACATTCATGATCATCAGAATAAATTATAGATAGAATGATTATTAACAGCGCAGCGCTTCGAAATATATACAAATGTAAAACATAATTCGGCGCTATGATTTTCAATCAGCAAACCGATTCCTTACACAGGCTGATCTTCAACACGATCACATCTCGATTCGAATCTTTGAACTCTGAATAAATATTTTACTTCTGTCTATAGATAAATCTCCCACCACCTCAAGGGACATCTCAAAGGCGACAGGTTTGAATCGAATTCAAATATCACCCTTTCAGGATTTTCCGGCTGTGTGTTACTCTCTGCCTTTCGGTTTACTTGGTTTTATCATGAATTAATTATGAGGGTACTTCCTCACCAGTTTTTATAATTAGGTTGATATATATTTTACTGAAACTCGGGTAATATGGAAAATATTATTCCACAGTAGGTACCTTTGTTATCATGTTTATGATTTGCGTTAAACACGTCGAGGGAGACTTAATGGATTTATAAATAAACAAAGGCTATGTTTTTGTTCGAGTTAAATATAAAGTCCTCATATTTAATGCTGCTTGGTAGTTCTTGCTGAAACTCTATAACTTTTTTGCTACGTAACAAAACGGCGGACATTGATAACGGTTTACGTTATACCGTGATTTTTTTTATAAAATTAAATTTATATTACATGTTCTGGTTGTTTCAATATTGTTCATACATATGGGTAAAACTGAATGGTCTAAATAAAAGCAATCATCGTCATTCCAGTGGAATTTACTGTGAAATATGTAAAATATTATTGACTATTTTTTATCATTGCAGTGGTATTCGCAATTGATGGGGCTCTCCAGCGCTTCAATATCTAAATTTTCATCATCTGGAAAAATTAAACCAAAAGCATGCAATATCTAACATCTAAATATTTCAAAATTTTGCGGTAAAATATTATGTCGAGAATTTGAGAGCGTTTGCATTCAAATATCACAACTTCTAATTTACAGAAAGTTCTCTAGAGTATAAAGCTGTTTCAACAATGAAATGTCCAGAATTCTTGTCTGTTTTTAATAACGTCATTCGAGTTAACTGTAACATTGTTATGCATATGTTGTGTACTGAGTTGTAAGTAGAACAGTGACATGACCGCAACGACAATCAATACAATGATAAATCACCACCAATACAATGATAAATCACCAGGCACAGACGGACTGACGAACATGGTTTTAAAAGAGATCAGAAATAGTATTATACCACACTTAACAGAAATATTCAACACAAGTTTAAGGACCGGCACCTTTTCTGATGCATGGAAGATAGCGCGTATTACGCCAATATATAAAAGTGGTCCCAAAAACTTCTCGGACAGCTATCAGTCTAGCTATATCTCTGTTGACAGCCTTCTGAAAATTGTTGGAAAGTGTGGTAAATTGTAGACTTTTTCAATATATTGAAACCAAGAATCTTATTTCCCATAAGCAATTCAGGCTTAGGAAAGGCAAATCGACTGAGGATGCCGTTGCAATATTAACGTCCTTGGTGTCATCACAATTAGATAACAATAGGCGTTGCATAGGTGTTTTCTTAGACTTGACTAATACCTTTGAAACCGTCTCGATTCCGATACTGCTCCAGAAATTAGAAAAACGTTTTGGTATCAGAGGCATAGCACATGACTGGTTCAAGAGTTATCTGACGGATAGACACCTCTATGTCAAAATTGGCAACTATGAAAGTGCCTTACACTCGAAAGAGTTTGGTGTGCCGCAGGGCTGCGTCATAGGACCTACGCTATTCATAATGTATATGGATGATATCCACGACACTATACCCGCAGATATAATTTGTTATGCTGATGAAAGGGCTATATTTTTGACGGTTCCAGTTGGACAGAGACGTTTGTGATCGCGGAGGAGTATATGAAACACATATCAGCATGGCTTCACCTTAATCTATTGACACTTAATTCCAATAAAAGAAATATATTTGTTTTCATAAAACTGCTGCGACTGCGCCAGACAATTAATACAAAATAAAATTACATAAATATAAAGATCACTCCACCTGTAACTGTCAATACATGCAAAAGTCGGATACTATACGATATCTGGGCGTTATCTTAGACAAGAACCTGAATTTTATGGCACATATTGACTCCCTATCAAGTCGAGTACGAAAGACAGCTAACATTATGCGACTTTTATGATCATCAGCGCCAAAAGCGCTTTTACGAACTGTCTATTTCGCTTTGACCCAATCACTGATCACCTATTGTATTGGTTGCTGGGGTAATGTAGTGAAAACAATAATGATAAATATTCAACGAGCCCAACGTTTTGTCCTTAAAACAATGTTTAAAAACCCTTCTGGTACCCAACGACACAACTCTACAAAGACAGTGAGGTACTTAATGTGCGGCAACTATTTGTGTTAACGACATTTCTTAAGATGCATAAAGTGGTTATTAGCTCTAAGGATTATCCTGGTCTGCTCAGGCGCCGTGTATACAGAATTGATATACCAAAAATCAAAACATCCTTCGCCAGACGATTTAGCCCCTTTAAGGACCATTACATTTATAATAAATTGGCTAGTTCTTGTGACGTAAAGCTGTGTCCACTAAAGGAAGCAAAACTGAGGGTAGGTAACAAAGTGGCACAAAAAGGTTTTCAGTCAGATCTTATGTCAAAGAGGCACTTTGACATACGATTTGACCGAAAACCTATTTGTGCATTTAGTCTAAATTTCAATACCATAAAATCTATTTATATAACAATTAAATTAATTTAAGTAACACATTTATGCTTCTGAGACATGGACTCTTCGAGAAAGTGAGAAACAGAAGATCAACGCACTCGAGATCTGGTGCTGGAGAAGAATGCTCGGTATATCGTGGACGGAATTCCGAACGAATGAGTCCATTCTTCGAGAGCTAGGCATCAAACAGAGGTTATCTTCTATTGTTCAGGCTCGTATACTCACTTTTTTCGGACATGTATCACGACGCGGAGATCAGTCTATAGAACGTCTAGTAGTTCAGGGTAAAGTAGATGGCACCAGACCACGCGGCAGGTCACCAATGAGGTGGACAGACCAAATTAAGATCGCTGCCAACCGCTCACTACACGAATGCACAAGAAGAGCGGAAAAACGTGACGAGTGGCGTCGAATTGTGAAGCAGGCCACAGCTGTAGATGTGACGACCACGACCACTCTGCCAAGAGTGTAACGCCTAAGAAGAAGAACACATTTATAATATTTTATCATTCAACTCACTATATATTTATATGCATGTATATACACGTATATCTGTATATAACTATTAGTTTTTCTAATACCTGCCTATTTCATATTGCATAATGTAGCAAGAAGTTGTTTTTATTTCCTTATTATATAGTCTGGGATTTAATTTTATTTTAAGTAAAATTTTACGACCGAGCAAACATAGAAAACGCACTGTAAATCGTCAAACGGGACAGGCTTGCCTAGTGTGGGACCAAAGGATAGTACGTAAATGTTGTATGTTTTTACTCTGGTAATAAAAGTATTTTATTTTATTTTTTCACTGTCCCAAAACAAATTTTAAACCTTAAATTTCCTATAATAACAAAAAATTCTATGAAAACTTCATTGTCCGCCTACTGAAGTCTGCTGCTGGATATACATTGGCCTCTATAACCAGCAATACACTACAACTCTCCAATGGCAGACCATTGAGCTTGATTATCGGCTCTTTACGTCCAGGCACTGCCAACCATTTTTCGTATATCATCACTCCGCCTAGCTGAATAGCATCCTATTCTACTTTTGTATAGGTTTGGTTCCCACTGCAGAACACGTCTACACTGACGGCTATCAATTGCGTGAGAAACGTAACCCACCCATCGCCACTTTTTCTCTAATCTAATTCTCTAGACTATGCCCGTTACTTCATTCTCTATCGAATCATTTTAATTCAAATTCCATCTGAAGGCAACTCAGAGCATATCCCTCTCTATACCACTTACTTACGCTTTAGGTAAGAGGACGTAGTAAATACACTTTAAAATGTATGCAAAATATAGGTTAAAATACAACACAATTTCCCTGGCGTTATGGAAAACCGCTCTACAACGGGCTAAGGTCTAATTCTGTAGTCTGTAATTTTCAAATCAGACAGGGGCTCGTTGTGGCCCTTTCACAATGTAAAACATAATATTCCAACGTGCCTGGCGGTACGTAGCTGTTCAAATACAATTTTGTTGGGATTCTGATTGCATTTACTAGATCTTGCGTACAAGATTGTGTTTGTGCTTTGAAGATTAGGTTTGTAGTGCACTTGACAGAAACATTCAGAATGTAGGTGACATTTTATTAGTACTCTGACTTCAGATGATATTTTTATAGTATTGAATCGAGAGGCAGCCAGCTTGTTTTGCTTGGCTCACCTTGTTTGCGCTTCTCTTATCTATCTATACATATAATAAATCTGTAGGTGATCGATATCTGTACATGGAAGATATTTAGGAGAAAATTATTTTAAGGGGTCTTTATAAAAGAAGAGAACCCAAAAATATAATTATTAGATTTTTTGTCTGTTTGTCTGTGCGTTTGTGCACCCTAATTTCAGAAACGGCTAATCAGATTTGACTGCGGTTCACTTAACATTTGGTGTTTGTTTTATACGAATCGGTTCATGAATGAACAAGTTGTGTCAAATTAAACATTACGATGTTCGGTTAAAATTTGTTCTATAACAATGAAAATAAGTAACTCTTCAGTTGAATTGGTGGAAACTTAATATATTATGATCAGTAAAATGTAAAATTACGAGAATTGAAAGGTTATAAATGGAAATTTTCCAAAACTTGGAATTTCCAATGAACAGCGGGATAGCAGCCCTACGCTATTAACCCAACTGTACAGGAGTGTTTAAATGATTAAATGATAAGGGCCTAATCTAACTTGTTAACCTACACTATCCTAGAGTCGTAGCCTATCACCTATACCTAATATCCTATCCTAGTTATCCTAATCCTTATACCTATATGTATCCTAAACCTATCCTAACTTGCACCTAGCGTAAAATGCGTATAGGCTTGGTGCTCTGTGGTATTCTGTGATACAGACCAGCACTTAAACGCACCTACTACTAAGCGCCTAACCTATGGCACGTACTATCGTGGTACTACTGTGGTATGCTGTGATACAGACCTACGATTCGTACGCGCCTAGAACCTAACCCTATTTGTCCCTACAATCCCTATTAGATCCTAGCCCTACTATACGTATTTATATATACTTATATAGATAGGTGCGGGATATCTGCCACCGGAGACCTACGATAACAGACGGACTGTGTGTAGGACTTAGGTATGGTGGAAATGGTTTTCTGACGGCCAACTCGACAGACTCACCGAGCTGATCTGTACTGATGGCTAAAGGTGTCTTGGCCACCGTCAGAGGTGTGGGAAGGGTATCGAGTCAAAGTCGGATTAACCTTGTGACTGGTTTATTTCTTATAATACATAATCTTATATACTAAACTTATCCTATGTACACACACGCAACTTTACGGTTGTGTGCTGTGTGTGTAAGGTGCCATCTCAGCGGTATGTACCTTAGGTGAGTACGTGATTTTTTCTTAATTTGATAGAAATCACGAACAATAATTATCATTCGTCATATCGACGTACGGACGGTCGGTCGATTGCTGTCATAGCTGCACTTATTATATATTCCTAAAATTAAATAACGGCATAAATTAACACATATTTATTCACACATAAGTGTCAATCAGTTTGAATCACGTTATACAGTGGATTAAAGTTAATAAACAATTAATAAACAACTAAAAACTACATCTTACAAACTAAAGAGATACTTAAAACTACCTTAAGCTAAAAAAAAGTGAACTGGATATTTACAATATAATACAAAAACTTAATTAAAGTGCATTCTGTGTGTGACACTGGTTATAGTGGCGACTGTAAAACGTTTTGTATAGCTCTCGTACCATCAGTTTCCCATAAAATCTACATTCAGTACAACGCCATCTAGCGGAATCGAGAGAACTATCGAATTATATACTACATATCATTATTTACAAATCATGGCTAAATGTGCTGCTTGTGGCAAATTTGTGGCTGCCAAAGGCGTTGCTGCTTGCAATGTTTGCAGCAATAAATTTCATCTTGCTTGCGTGCAACTAAAAGAATCACCAAAGACTAGCAAATGGCAATGTTTATCTTGTAAGAATAAGACTAATTCCTTAACCGCCTCTACAAAAAAAATATGTGGTGATGGCTGTGAGAGTATGGCCTCTGATTCCGCTAGCACATTTGCCTCATTTGAGGACTCGGCAGAACAAGAGACTTATCAGCGTGAAGATCTAGCTATGGACTCTCGAGTGGACTTGTTGCATGAGATACGGCTGATAAGAAGCGAAATACGCAACATGAGAGAGGAGTTTAAGAGCGAGCTTACAGAAATTCGCAGGGAAGTGGTCGATCTCCGCCAGACCGTATTCACGTGCCAGGAACGGATAGATGCCCTAGACGGCAGGGTGGAGGCTCTCGAAAAGCGGCAGTCAGATGATACCTCTACTGATTTACAGAGTAAATTAGAACTGACGGTTAACCATCTCAAATTGGAGCTGAATGATCGGGAACAAGAGTTGCTGTTTTCCGACATAGAAATCTCCAACCTTCCTGAGGGTAATGGAGAAAACGTTACCCACACCGTGGAACTGTTGGCCAAGAAGCTGGGCGTGACACTTGAGACCCGAGACATAGTCTTCGCCGAGCGGGTAGGACCTAAAAATAACATGGAGACAACTGGGTCGACTGGAACGAGTACAGGACACGGGCGGGGCGGCGCGCGGGGTCGTCGGATCGTGGTGAGGCTAACGCGCCGGGAGCTCCGTGACGAGCTGCTGCGGAGCGCGCGGGTGCGGCGCGGCACCACCTCGGCGGAGCTCGGGCTCGCCGCGCCCCCGCAGCGCTTCTACGTCAACGAGCGGCTCACCCGCACCAACCGCCAGTTGCTATACCGCACTCGCCAGGCCGCCGAACAGCATGGCTGGAGGTATACCTGGACGAGGCGAGGAAAAATATTTACCAGGCAGGCTGACGGTAAGCGCGCACACAACATCCGCTCTGAGGAGGACCTGGAACGTGTTTTTGGCAGTGATTCTTTCAAAGACAATAGTGTTTAAGCACTGCTTGACTAATTATGGGCACAGTTACAGTATTTATTTGTATGAAGAATCTGTAAGTAATTGTATTTATCTCTGTTGTACACCTCTTTTGCTAAACATGTTTAAAAATACTTATTTTAACTACAATTGCAAGCTTCTCATTTATAACATTACATATAATCTAGCTCCAATACATTTTCTAAAACATTATGACGACCTCATCTATCTGATTATTATGCTGTTTATATTGCTATTGAATTATTGTATGATTGACAATTATTTGGGACATGACACTATTAACAAATTACATTGCTTACTAAATTATATTTACAAATGTCTTGTACAAACTAAACACAGATGCTACTTAAGTATAAAACTCAACATATTATATTTACATACTATTAAACAGTTAATAGTGGAAAAACAAAGTACAAATATATCTACATTCACAAATGGTTAGGGACAACAAATTAAGTGTTGGACTATTCAATGCAGGGTCCCTAGAGTCACGGCAGGAGGAATTTCTGTTAGCAATGGAAAATGCTAAAGTAGACATCATGGCAGTAAATGAAACCTGGCTTATTTCGTGCGCCCAAAGTACCGCAATATAAGTTACGTCATGTACCCCGCCCGAAGAATGTGCGTGGAGGAAGGGGAGTTGGAGTTGGTTTTTACGTGCGAAGGGATTTACACGTTCGTACCTTGTCACACCCGCCATCACCTATGGTGGAACAGATGTGGATCAGGATGCAGGTAAATACACTGTGTGTAGTTATTGGCACAGCTTATAGGCCGCCCTGGCTAGATGTAGATACCTTTTTGGATGCTATTACTGACTCTCTGACTACATGTGCTTTTGCTGATAGAGTTGTTCTCCTTGGTGACTTCAACATTAACTATTTAGATACAAATGATAGGAAAACTAAATCTTTATGTACCTTTCTGCAATGTACTAGTCTTAAGAATGTAATAACGGAACCTACACATTTCACAGATCACAGTGAAACCCTGATAGATCTAGTATGCACATATGCTCAGGTGTGTGAAACATCAGTGTTACATATACCAGAGCTGGGACAACATGCACTGATCACAGTTAAATTTAACATTAAAACTCAGAAGCCTATTCCTCATTGGGTCACCTACAGGCCGATGAAGGATATAATTATTGATATTTTTAATAAGGACCTAATAAAAATTGATTGGAATCACATATTAAGCCTAAGTGATGTCAATGAAATGGTGGATACATTTACCTCTTATATCCTGAAGCTATTCGATTTACATGCCCCACTTAAAAAGGTCTTAATTAAGGAGAGAGGTCATCCTTGGATAACTGATACTATCAAGGACATGGTCAGGCTACGGGACAAGACACACCAGCGGTACAAATCCAGTAAATCAGAGTCTCACTATAACATGTATAAAGACCTTAAAAGCATTGTTAAAGCTGCCATGAATAGTGAGAAGAGTGCTTATTTTAAAACTAATATTAATATGTACAATAGAGACCCCCAACAATTATGGAATAGTATCAAATCAGTGGTAAATTATAAAAATAAAAATAATTGCCAGTTACCATACTATTGTAACGACCCTGAAGTTATAAATAAGCACTTTTTTGATGTCCCTGGCAGTGGTGACGTCACTATATCAGAGTTAACTTACTTTGAATTTAACCTCTTTGGTTCAGGGTGCTTCCAGCTTCAAACCACTACTGAAGAAGCTTTCCTTAAGATAATTCGTGGGCTCCGATCTAATGCCCTAGGGATTGATAGTATATCTCTTGACATGCTGGTTTTGACACTTCCACATACACTTTCGGTTATCACGGGTATTGTCAACAGATCAATTTAATCTTCAACCTTCCCTGACTTATGGAAGACTGCAAAAGTCAGGTCCATTCCTAAAAAGGCCACTCCGCACAGTGTTAAAGATCTGCGACCAATCAGTCTTTTGCCATGTATATCCAAGATACTGGAGAAAGTAGTCTGCCTACAATTAAGGCAATATATCGAGGAGTATAGTGTTCTACCTGAAACACAGTCTGGCTTTCGGGTGGGTCACAGTACGACCACAGCCTTAATTGACGTTATGGATAACATCCTGGAAGCATCCAGGGCGACGTTGCTTGCACTACTGGACTGTTCCCGGGCATTTGATTGTATCAGTGTACCACTTCTTCTTTCAAAGCTTGCATATTATGGATGTGATCACAATTCAATATGCTGGTTTGCTAGATATTTGACTAATCGATATCAGATGTTCAGGTGACAGAAACTGATGGTAGCAAGTCAACATCTTCACTTGGTTCAGTGGTGAGAGGCGTCCCCCAGGGATCAATTTTAGGCCCACTTCTGTTCATAATTTATACAGCAGACGTAGGTAGAACTATAACGCATGCTAGATTCCACCTGTATGCCGACGACATTCAATTGTACGTGTCCTGTAGGCCGGCGAGCTGCTCGGAGTCTGTGGGTGAGATGAATAAAGATTTAGACAATATATCAGACTGGGCAAGCAGAAACTGTCTAATACTTAACCCAAACAAGTCAAAGTTTTTGTTCATAGGCACTAGGGAGATGGTGAGCAGAGTGCGGGAGTGTGAGCTGGATGTGAGGATCAAAGGCTGTCAAATGGAACAGGTACTAGAGGCACGGAACCTAGGTGTTATATTTGACTAGTGCTTGCACTTTGAAACTCACATTGCAGGGGCAGTGCAAAACTGTTTTTATAGGTTGAAACTACTCTATCAGATTCGACCCTATATTAGCGAAGACATGCGTATTCTCCTATGTGAAACATTGATCTTGACCAAACTGAATTATGCAGACACGGTATATGGTGCCTGTCTGCTAAGCCGAACTGAAAGGTTAATACAGCGGGTGCAAAATGCCTGTGCACGATTCTGTTTTAATGTGCCACCACGCTCACATATCACACCCATACTAAATAAAAACAGAATCCTGAGGATGTCATCTCGCAGGCAACTACACATGGCCTCACTTCTTTTCGGTGTTGTGTCTACGGGTAGGCCCAAATACCTCTTTAATAAACTTACAAGGTCCAGCGACCTCAATAAACACAATACGAGAGGGTCTACTTACCTACTGATTATGCCTAGACACCGAACTGCTGCCTTTCGTGGTAGTTTTAAAATAACTGCAACTCACTGTTGGAATGACCTGCCACCACCTTTAAGAACCCTGAAATCAAGGTACAGTTTTAGTAGAAAATACAAGCAACATCTCCTAAAACAACAGGTTCAGCTTTAATTTTAACAACATACCACAACACAGCAAACAAGCTCAGATTTCTCACTGCATGACTGTATTGACATCCGACCAGCCAGCGACGTATTTCTTACATATATGTACATAACTCCAAGGCCAGTGCTTACTTGTTGGTATTTTCATTTTCTTTTGCTCGGCTCAAAACTGTGTTTAGGTAATGTACTCCCATATAATAATAACGTTTTGGCGCACTGAAGACATATAAAGCAAATAATCATAAGTCATAAGTCATTTATTTTCATAACAATAAGTACATTGTGTTGAAAAATATTTATACATTATAAAATTAACTATGTACACAAAATTAATCAAAATTATCACAAAATAGAGAAAAAATAATAATTACTATAAATGATATTCTACCAATGTCAACAAATTCATTACACATATAATTCATTACACAAATAATTCATAAACAAATAATTCATACACAAATAATCCATTTTTCATTTTCATTACACAATACTTAATTACCTAGATGGAGGAATGTCTAAAATTAAAATCAGGAATGTCTAAAATAAAATTAATTGTATAAGTATGTCATTATGTATGTCATTTGTCATTTATGAACTCGTTAATACTATAATAGCCTTTTCCCAATAAATATGTTTTTAGTCTATTTTTAAATAAATTAGCACTGTAAATACTTTTAAATTCTATAGGAAGCTTATTAAATAATGTTATTGATTGTACTCTAGTGCTATGTTGAACCACATTGAGTTTGGGCTGTATTGTTGAGACTATATCTTTTCTACGCGTGCTATCTCTAATTTTTCTTTCCTCGTCACTTTCAATCTTATTGAGATTCTTAATCAAGTTAGTCAGCAGAACTAAAATATATAGACTCGGCACAGTTAAAATCTTAAGATTAATGAAGTGTTCTCTGCATGTTTCTGTTTGCTTAAGACGAAGCATTGTTCTAATAGCTCTTTTTTGCATGATAAATGTCGAGTTTACATTATATTGATAGCTATTTCCCCAGAATATTATACTATATCTGAGCTTCGATTCCACCAAAGCAAAGTAAATCATCCTAAGTTGTGCAACTGTTAGCTCTTCCCTTAAACTTTTGATTGCGTAGCACGCAGAACTAATAGACTTTGTTATAGCTAGTGTCTCCAGTTTCCAGTTTAACAAAGCATCTATATCAACACCTAAAAATTTTACACTATCTACCACTTCTACTTTATTACCGGCGGACACTACTTCAATACTGCTTTGATTTCTTATCGTAGACTTAAACAACAAACATTTTGTTTTTTTAATGTTTAGTTTTAGATTATTGATGCTAAACCATTTCTCGAAAACACCTAATGCCGCATTTACCTTCGATTCCAAATCGGTCGTGCTATCTGCAGATATTATCGCGTTTGTATCGTCAGCGAAGATTATTAGTTTCGTGTCCGATGTACGGCTTTTTATATACCCAATCATGTCGTTTAGGAAGACAATAAAGAAAATCGGACCCAAGACAGATCCCTGGGGAACACCACGGGATACTGTGGTCAAATTGGATTTGAAAATCTTTTCTTCTCCGTTATCCACAGACCTGACTTCTACGTATTGTCGTCTGTTATGTAAATAAGAGGTAAATAAGTTTAACACATTTTTTCTTACACCGTAGTGTTCCAATTTGGCCAGCAGGATATCGTGATCAACAGTATCAAACGCAGAGCTGAGATCAAGGAAAATACCTGCGACTTTACGCTTGACGTTTAAATTACAGACGACCTCATCAATTAAAGCCTCTATGGCATCGGTAGTACCAACTGACTTTTGATACCCATATTGCTCGTTGTATAGCAAACTGTGTGATCTTATGTGCTTCATCAGTCTATCCTTCATTACTCGTTCTAGCAATATATAATCCGATGTATAGGTCTATGATAATGATGTATATTGTAATGGTTCACAAATAAGCATGTTACACCCGTTTTTAAATTTAAAATTGTCTCCAAAATAATATTGTTAGTTTCCACCATTGTCACTTTGGCTTGGCGTATAATTCCAACTTTTAAACTTCGCGCGATCAGCGCGTGCACAGGTAACAAAGAGACATGGACGTGCCGTGCACGCCCAAACCAGAGACAAGTGACCATGGTGGAAGCTTACCGATTGTCCATTCATGTATTTAGTTTTAAGATTTAACTCACTTGTGCAGCATGTATTTATAATTTATTTTTTTTGTTTGTGTCCGTAATATACATATTTATTTTATTTATTATTTATTTATTAATACAACGGTCCCAACAGAATACCAGCGCCATCTTGTGTCTCAAGATGGCAATATGCTGAGTTGGGAACCGATTCTGTTTATGATAATAGGATGTTAGTTTTTATGTTTTATATTCAAAAACTTCAACAGAATAAATTGGTTTTCTTTCTTTCTTTTATTTGTTGCGGTAAAAACTCACGTAGGATTATATCGCTGAAATGGCATGTTCATGTGTGAACATTCTGGCCTCTCCGAGGAACAGGCAACTCCAGTTGGTATAATTCTATGGAGTCATCCTTGGCTGCGTCCTGGTTCCGCGGCTGCTTCCTGGGAGGCTTCGGCAGATGGTTCGGCTGGCTGTAGACGGTGTTCCATGCAGTGTGCGTGGATGGTTGTTTGCTGTCTTGATGTGGTGCACGTTGCGGGAGTGGTGGATCCGATCTTGCTGATTTGGGATGTTTTCTTCGCTGATGTATTCTTGTTTTTGTACATGTGATTATCCTTGGACCATAACAAACGAATATAATTATAATTATCATCAATATTGTTGATGACACACTGCTCACTATGTATGTGTGAGACTGGATGTTTTTCCATATGTTGTCGTTAAGCTCTATGTCTAGATTCGATTCTTTATTTATTAAGTGCTGGTAAAAATCACTGGAACTTTCTATTACATCTTCCTTAGATACATTCAGTTTCTTATTTCTATTTGATACATATGTGTCTGTACTAAAATTTAATTGTTTTGAAAAAGACTCCGCTACCTGAATTGATAATGCTCTCTTAGCAGCAAGTCTGTTGTTAATGGATTTTATTATGCAGTTGTCGGCGATTTTTATTACTCCTACATCTCGAATAGTTATCTCCTCTCGCTTATTGTCACAAACTATGGATATAGTGATACTGGATTTTGTGATAAACAACCATGAGTTTTGCATGCATAGTTGTTTCCAAATTATGTTACTTGACATTTCAAAGATATTCGTAGGACATTTAGTGGTGCTTTGATTTTTAAATAATTGGTCAACTATGCAATTTTCATTTAATTGCATGTTCTTCACCACTCCAGGAAAGCAAAGAAACTGTTGGTACCTTTGTATACAGTCTTTAAATTCATCGTGGTCTAGTTCAAAGTACAATTCATTATTGTAATCAACTGCTAAATATGGTTTTGACACTTCTATGCTCTCGAACGTATTGTTCATATTCTTCTTAGGTACGGGTGTGATATGAATTAAAGTGTATCTTGTAATATCTTTAATTGGAAAATAGGCGTGTACTTGTATATGAGTCATATTATCGACTATCCTTGTATCTAATAACAATTCTTGTACTATCCTAAGGTTGGACAGCATTTTCCTATTTGCGGATGATATTAAATCACTAACATTCTTGGGTGATAAAATGCTATACACGCTTGCCTTTGTTAAATATATCTCTAACAATTCATTGTAGTAGTTTAAGATTTCGTCAATGTAATTATTGGCTAACTGGAATGTTTGCATAATCTGAATCTTTATACTATTGTGATTAGTGGTAACGTACCAATGATCATAGCTATTTATAGTGTCTATTACTTGAGACAGTTTCGTTTGAAACCCTGCTAGCTTGTTTCTTATTCTTTCTTCAGAACCATTTACTTGGGAAATAGCCGATATCATGATCTTAGATTGGTGACTAGCTGCTTCAATCAATTATATCTTTGTATACTTCATCATTTACACCAAACACCGAAGTTAAAAATTTTCCCAGTAAACCCCTCTTCTTTCGTGTTTCATGAAAATCTGTGAAATATTCTTTGGTACGTTCATATTTTGTCTTTTGTTCGAGTAAATGATGATAAAATTGATCACAATGTGTATCTGTCGTTACAACATCTGCCCTGTTACAAAGTTGCTTAAACTTGGACAATGCACTTTCTATCCTAGCATAATCCTGATTCAGTCGCTCTCTTTCATATGAAGTTTCTATACGAAACATGCCTCGATCTATGTTTGCGGTTCCTATGTGTTCAACATAAAATCCTGGTGACAGATTCTTCACGGTATATGTTTGTGTTGCAGTCATGGTACCGAACAATTGTAGCATTATTAGTAAACATAATAAGCATTTCGACGTGCCTCCAAAGGACCTCGAACTTTTATTATTGTCGTATGTAGTTATATTCGCATGAATCTTGGTTTGTGCCTGATGACTTGCATCCGCATTTATAGGCAACGGAATAAGCGTGTGTATAGACCTTTTCTGAATGGCGCCTGAGGATTTTTTAAGAGTAACTACTCTAACTAACCCGTCATTGCCTGTATGTATTTCCTTGACTTTTGCAAGTGGCCAACTACTCAGATTAATATTGTCTTCTTTCATAAGTACTAACGTTCCAACTGATATATTTTTTTCTGTTGTTTTCCATTTGTACCTTTGTTGTAATTGGTGTAAGTAATCACGAGTCCAACTTTTCCAGAAGTCTCTTTTCATTTTTTGAATCCTTTTACATCTATTTAGAAGGTCTGTATTAATGTTAGATAGTGGATCAGGTATTCCTACTGCTTCTCGTCCAATTAAGAAGTGACTTGGTGTAAGCACCACGTTATAATTTATGTCTTCACTTTGAGCACACAACGGCCTTGAATTTAAACATGCTTCTGTTTGATATAAAAAGGTAGATAATTTTTCGTAAGTTAATGTTTGGTCTCCTATTACCCTGCGTAAGTGGTGTTTCATTGATTTTACTCCTGCTTCCCAAATACCGCCGAAATGTGGTGATGAGGGCGGAATAAAATGCCATTGCGTTCCCATGGCTGTCATACTGTTTTGAAATATGTCTGATTGGGTTATTTCTAACAGTTCTTTATGTAAGAAATTAGCAGCTCCCACAAAGTTTGTAGCGTTATCGCTATATGTATGTGATACTGGGCCTCTTCTTGCCATAAATCTCCGTAATGCTGCTATGAAACTTTCTGTGGACAAGTCTCCTACTAATTCTAGGTGTATAGCTTTTGTCGCTAGGCACACAAAAATTGCAATGTATCCTTTGTATGATTTATGCCCTCTGCCTTTCATTGTCCTCACTTTTATGGGCCCTGCATAATCGACTCCAGTATGAGTAAACGGAAACGACTCTGTTACTCGGGCCCTTGGTAGTGTCCCCATTTTCTGTTGACTTGCTGACGCTGAATATCGAATACACTTTACACATTTTCTTATGTAGCTCTTCACTATACGTTTCCCGCCAAGCACCCAATATTTCTGTCGTATATTGGCTAATGTTAACGTATTACCTCCATGTAATGTAGTCTAGTGAGCGTCATGAATTATAATTGACGTTACGTGATGATTCTGCGGTAACAAAATTGGATGTTTTTGGTCGAAAGGTAGGTTTGATTTTTGGAGCCTGCCTCCCACTCTTAATAAGCCTTCACTGTCAATAAATGGATCTAGGCAAGCCAGTTTATTGCCTTTCTTTAGCGACAATCCGTTACTGCTCGTTTGATATTCTTCCGGGAACCTTTTGTACCAACTTTAAAATATGGTTTGCGGTATTATTGATTTCCACACAACTTAGTGAACCATAGTTCCTTCCTTGCTTTACAAATCTATAGCAATACGATAATACTCGTATCATCCTTTTGAAGCTTGAAAATCTTTCCCACATTGATTCGTTTGGTTTAGTGCTTATGTGAAAGCTACGTTTTATTTCTTCACATATTTCTGGAATAGTTTTCCTGCTTGGTAATGAATTATTTTTTAGCCATTCTGGGCCATTCCACCACAGATCTAATTGTGGTAATTTATTTGGAGCGATACCCCTTGATATTATATCGGCGGGGTTCTGGCATGTGTTAAAATAGTTCCATTTGGCATTTGGTAACAATGTTTGAATTTCAGACACCCTGTTGGCGACAAAAGTTTTCCAACGATCTGCTTCTCCCTTAATCCATCCAAGTGTGACCATTGAATCCGTCCAGCAATATATGTCTATGTTATCCATTACCATGTCCTTAATAACGTTTTTCATTAATTTTGTAAGTAATAATGCAGCACACAATTCGAGTTTAGGTAATGTAATTTTACGCTTTTTTGGAGCTACTTTTGACTTAGCTTGTAATAGTATTACGTCAGCCGAGTTATCACTTTTCCTGACTCGACAATAAACCACTGCGCCGTAAGCTTTTTCAGAACTATCGCTGAACCCGTGGAGTTCAATCTGTGCCTCAGGTGTATAATGACACCATCTTGGTATTGACATACTCTCCAGTGCTTTCAATTGACTTTGTATCTCCTCCCACCTTCTTTTTATACAATCATGTACAGGCTGATCCCATTCAGTTCCATTAGCCCAAAGATCTTGGATAATCAGTTTCATATTAATGATGACTGGTGCCAACCAACCAAGGGGGTCGAATAATTTGGAAACTTCTGACAGAATAAACCGTTTCGTTGGACTTTGGTTTCTATTAATGGTTATTTCACAAGAAAAACTATCTTTAGCTGGTGACCACCATATCCCTAGTGATTTTCTGGCTTCGTCCATTGGCAATCTTAACATTTTGTTATCTTGATTATCACTTGATATGTTCTTCAACAATTCCGCTTTATTCGATGACCACTTTCTGAGATTGAATCCACCGGTCTGTAACAGACCTATTAACTCATTTTGTAACTGCTTTGCAGCCTGGATTTCATTTTCCCCTGATAAAATATCGTTGACAAAGAAGTCCTGAAGGGCTATACGACTGGCTCTAGGATAATTCCTTTGTTCATTATGCGCCAGTTGGTGTAATGTCCTTACTGCCAAATAAGGTGCAGATGCTGTCCCATACGTAACGGTTGTTAACTCATATTCCGCAATTGGATCCTTTGGTGACTCCCTCCATAATATTCTCTGGTACTTATAGTCTTGTTCATTTATTTTTATAAATCTGTACATTTTTTCTATATCTGCCATAAACACTATTTTATGTTTACGCCATCGTAATAATATAGAAGCCAAATCTTGTTGTAACCTGGGTCCCGTGTACATATTTGAGTTTAAACTAATGTGTGATTTAGCTTTGCTTCACGCATCGAACACTACCCGTAATTTGGTGGTTAATGAGTCTTCTTTAATCACCGGTTGATGTGGTATATAATATTTTCTTTGGTAGTAGTCTGATTGCGGCACTTTTCTCATATGACCCATTTTTAGGTATTCGTCTAGAAATTCTTTGTATTGATTTCGCAATGTTTTATTTCCTTCAAACTTTCGTTCTAATTGTAACAGTCTCGCAGCGGCTTTTAGGCGTGTATTCCCATAACTAACGTCAGGTTTTTTAAATGGAAGCCGAACGGTGTAGGTTCCATCTCGATTCCTTACTGTGGTTTGTTGGTACAGATGTTCGCATAATTGGTCTTCGTTGGATACACTTTCTCTCTCCGGTATCTCTTCTAATTCCCAAAATTTCGTTAATTGTTGCATTTCAACTGAGCGCGTTGTCATACTAGCAATTCGTATGTTGCTGGTGGCAGGATTACTGCATATATCGGATAATATCTACCCAAACTCGGTGTTCTGGGCAATAATACCGTTTTCTATTTTGTGTAAGCCTTGTAACAATATTCTACTATATTCTTGTGCGCCCAATATTATGTCTATTGGACCTCGCTTATAATAAGTGGGATCTGCAATTAGCTTGTTTACTAAGCAGTCCGCTTCTATTTGTTGTATCGTTTTATTTGGTAATGCACCTGTTAACTTCGGTAATATAATGAGTTTAACGGGTAACTTAAATTCGCTTGGGAATCTTGGTTGTAAGTTAACTTCAATACTGTAGTTTGAAGTCTTCGGTGTCTCATCACCGATACCTACTATCTCGCATTTTATTTTGCTGCGAGGGTAGGAAAGTAATTGGGCTACTTCTTCCGTGCAGAATGAAGCCTGGGAACCTTGATCACACAGTACTCTTAGTAGGTGTGACGTGCCATCTTTGGCGTATGTGTGCACTAGGGCCGTCGCTAAAAGTGTTGTATTCTGTGTGTCTGGTACCGTCGCGGACGACATATTTGACTTGGTTTTTGTCCAAGCTGTACTTGTAGTTGGGTTTTCAAAGGTTTTCCGATCCTTTAACCCTTTATTGTTGTCATTTCTGTTGACGTAATTGTTGACATTGACCTTCTTTTGAGGTTCAAGGTGCAATAATGAATGGTGACCTAGTTTGCCACAATATTTACACTTTCCACTACTATAACATTGATTGGATGAGTCATGTATTATACACTGTCTGCATATTTTATTGTTACGATGATTTGCTGACAACGCTTTAAATTGCACGCACCTGTTTATGTTATGCATGTAATTATTATATAGCCAGCATTTGGAGTTATACGAGCTATTTATAGATTTTGTTGCTTATAATGGGATTTAACTTCAAAGTTGCTATATTCGAGTCACATAAATCGTTTTTCCGGGCAAGATATAATTGATGAAAATGTTTGAGGTTTGTTTGGCTCTACAAGTTGTTCGTATTATAGAGATCTGTGACTATCCCGAAGTAGTTAGACTTTGTATAAGTATGTTCTTCTACGATGTCTTTCAGTAGTGGATGGTTTACCGATGCTCTGGTGAAGACTTCTGTGAGTTGCGATCTTCTTCTTGCGATGTATTTTTCTGTTTTCCTGGATGCCGAGTCCTTTTTGATGTTGGTCATTATGCGTCCGATTTCTTCATAGTAGCTCTCCTGGCTTTTTACAATTGCGTTGCTTTGTTGTACGTCCATCTTGCTGCCCTATCCTATCCTGTTTAACCTAACAAGGGGTGGGGTGAAAACAAAAAGTAACTTAGTTGCGATATGTTTCCTCGTTACGGTATGTGCGACTTCTCGAGCACCGGGGCGACCCTGTTCAGGGAGACCGATACCTGTTCCGCTACCGAACGACGCAACTAAGTTAGTCAGTCACTTAATATACAACGAAACAAGCGCTAGGATGGTGCGCAAGTCTGCTGTATACCAGTTGTCAGTCAGTGAATTAGTCAATTTAAGGGACCAGAGGAGCACGTGCTACTGGTTTTTGCTCGAATAGGACTAAAATCCTAAATCCTACTCGACCGGCGAAGGTCCACAATGAACAGCGGGTTAATAGCCCTACGCTACTAACCCCGCTGTACAGAAATGCCTAAATGCTAAGGGACTAATCTACAGATTTAAGCCCAATTTAAATTGAGCTTAAATCTGTATGATAAATTTTATTAAATATGGTTCATCTTAGGCTGGACGCTTAAAGTTACGGGAGAAGGTGGTCACGACCCTCAGATATGAGGAATACGACTATGAAGAACAAAGCTGGACGCATTTGCACATTTATATAGAGCTCCCATATTAGCGAGTAATATACTGCATGGGGATCAACACTGGGCTGACGGTTTGTCTGAAGCAAGTATAAGTGGAAGTCCTCATTGATTACGCTGTATTTGCAGTCATGCTGGAGTTCTGCGCACTTTCAGATGCTGCATAGTTGTGGCATAAATATGAAGATAAATTAGCCGAGGACATTGTTAGGTTCCCACAACAAACTAATGAATCGTTGTTTGCTTACTATTCAAGACATAGTTATATATATCCTATTACACAATATGGCCTGCCCGTACGTATGAATACAGATTACGCGGCGTAAATAAACTATTACTCATTAGAACTAGCCGTAAGCCTGCAAAATTATGTCTCGAGATTTACTGAAGAACAGCGTTTAATATAATAATGATCGTGTGTGTCGTAGCGTGGATAGTGCTTTGGGAAAAATACTATTTGCAGATGCTCCGGGTGGAATGGGAAAACTTTTCCTACCAAGGTGATTTCGGCAAAGGAACGAAGCTAAAGTAAGATTCCGCTTGCTGTCGCTTCATCGGAAACTGGAGCATGACTGCAGCTATACCCGCACTTTTTTATTAATTTCACAATTTCTTCCCGATTCCATGTTGAGAAATCCCTTTATAGTACAACCCACCGGTCCCCAAGCAACATACATGCCAAATTTCATCTTCTTGCGACTAATAATGTTGGCTGTGCGTTGTCTGTCAGTCAAACAATAATGAAATAATTAAATATAATATATACAGACAGGAAACAGCCACATTGTTGCCAGGGTGAATAACTAAATCAAGAGCGAGCCGGACTCGCCCATGAAGGGTTCCGTGGTAGAGTTATATACTAAACATACCCACTATCTTCACCTAACCATATACCACTATCACTTTTTTACCAGTTCAAATAACTTTGTTTTTCATAGTGTTCACTATCTTCACCTAACCATATACCACTATCACTTTTTCACCAGTTCAAGTAACTTTGTTTTTCATAGTGTTCAGACCAAGTTATATTAGCGTTTTTATAATATGTGCTATATCTCAAAAACTGCTGACCACATATCGTTCAAACTTATTTTCTTTGGAAGTTTTTATTACGATCTACAGCATATATTTTTTTAATATTTGTCACTCTCTTACTTCAAAAGTTTAGTTAGAATAACACTTATTTTGCCACTTTGGAAGCGTCTATATTTCAAACGATTGACTTCGAGAACCCTAAAATTATTTTAGAAGACCTCTAGGTCTTTAAAAAAATTACTATTATAACTCTAGGTATTTAAACATGCCGTATTGTAAAAATATTTTTCACGTCAGTGCCATGTATGGAGAGGACCCCTTAATTTTCATTCCTTTTTATGATTGAATAAAAATTGGGAAGCGATTCACACAATACATCTACCTAAAAATATTCAAATGTGTAGTCTTAATAGTTTCGGAATAAGATGGTTGTGACATACGGAAGGACAGACATGGCGAATCTACCAGGGTTCTGATTTTTGCCATTTTTTGATAAAGAATCCTAAAAAGTGCCTACAATGTTTAAGATTTCGATCGACTTGAACTGTTCTGTTTGTTATATATCTAAAAGCAGCGATAAAGCTTAGATTTCACGTGATTGTCATCTTATCAGATGAGATGAATGCACGATGGCAAACCGTGAAGCGGTCTAAGCATGTACATAGAGCGCAAACTAAGAGAAATTAATCAAAATGACGAACCCATGGGCGATATAACAGTACGTTTTCGTGACGATTTCGTTAGACTCTGTCTGTTATACCACCATACAATATGATACAGGAGCTGATGAAATTAGAGCATGTCTAAAGAGTCCTTAACTATGGGATTGTAATATTGCTATGCATTTGACATTAAATGTGCGAGCGCGATTAGGAGGCAACGAACATGCTCAGGTATTCTCTCGCACGAACAAAAGAAAGTCATTCTATATAAAAACCTGTGTTGCACATTTTTATCAATGCAAAATGTCATATCACCTGTGTAAGGCAACGCAACTCAAAAAGAAACTTACGATAATTCCTGGTTTTGCGAAAGAGCTATTTTCATACCGAGAAACGACCAAGCAGCAGCAATCAACGCTGAAATTTTAAGCTTCGTTGTCAGTGGAATTTTAGAATCTATCAGTGCTCCTGGATAGCCATCTCGAAGACAAATTTAAAAGACGGCGTACTTATTATAGTTCTTGGAAATTTAATCTCACCAAAGCTTTGTTATCGTGCCAAATTAAAAGTGACCAATTTACAAAGAAACGTGATCGAAGCAGAGAATTTAACAGGGTGCGGAGCAAGTGATAGTGTTTATATACCCCATTTGATTCTTATAATTGCAAACAATTTTCCGTTAAGTTTCGAAGGAGTCCAGTTGCCAGTAAGCCTAAGGCCAAACGCTAAAAGTAGCGGGTGTGGATCTAAGTAATAGCTGTTTTGCGCACGGTCAGATTTATCTGGCTCTGCCACGTGTTAGCGATCCTAGGAACCTTTATGTTTTCATCCCTGAGGGCTATACTTCTAATATCGTGTACGAATGAACTTTTCAATTTTGCTATAGTAGATATGTATAAAATATATATTTATTTATGTACTTGTTATATGTATTATGTATACATTATTCATGTATGTATGTAATTATATCCAAATATTGTTTATATTAATTTAGTTTAGTTAGGTTAATTTTAGATTTAAGTAGATAGTCTTAGTCTTAGTATTGTACGCCCGCATACTACCTGTCCATTTAGACGATACTGTCCGTCCATGGTTGTCTGGTAGAAATCGTATTATGCGATAAGACCGCCCTTGTACTTACCATTAGTATATAAGTAATTTACTGTACCTACTTGTTCTGTAATTACTGGTGTACAATAAACAACATAACATAACATATCTTCACGCCTTTTATCCCCGAAGGGGTAGGCAGAGGTGTATTACACACCCACACTTCGCCAGATATGTTTCGGTCCCAATGTAATAGGGGGCGAGCCTATTGCCATCTACCGGGCACATTATTAAGCGAGCGATAATTAACATTTTTAATACACACATAACTTCGAAAAGTCAGAGGTGTGTGCCCGAGGTACCTGGGGATCGAACCCGAGACCATCGTCTCGGCAGTCCGTTACGTGTACAATAAAGAATAAATAAATAAATAAATAACTCACAATGTGAAACAGTTGCAGCTCCTTAAAAAGATAACATGTAAAACCATTATACTGGCAGTTAAAAAGAGTGCCCACGAGTTTTATTGCCGGTTCTTTCTCGTGGTTCTACCTATTGCATTGCGAACGTGGCAGTAAATGTAAATGTAGAATCATCTAGTTATTAACTTTAATTTTTGACGTTCATAAGCGTCACTTTGTGGCCTAAATGAATAAATGATTTTGACTTTGACTTTGAAGAAGCTTTACTGTAGATTATTATTAGATAATAAATTGAATAGTAATTTATTTTCTCACATTATAACATAACCTATTTATTCTGTTGACCTTGCTGATGACTTCGTCGTCTACATCAGTGTGGTGACGGATTAAGAATACGGAATGTCACCACCCCATATCATCCCATGGGTGTCGTAAGAGCCGACAGAGGGAGCATATTATGCAGAGAACAGCACTGTAAGAGAAGCAAAACTTGATACAAACCCTATACCAATCCGTTTGGCCAGCGTGGTATAGTAGGCCAATTCCTTTCAATTCCTTTCAAAGGAGAGGCCTAGTCCAGCAGTGGACTGTTAAAGGCTGATGATGATAATTTTTCTTGTTAAGATGACATGAGAAGTTTTTGCTATAATGCTGTACACTTTTTATTTGTTTTTTGAGTCATTGTCAGGATATCTACATCTACACTATGCAATATAGGTATTATATGCAACTTAAAATATTTTAGGTAACTGGTTCGGCGATACACCGAAACCGATTAGGGTAGGCGACTTGGAGAAGGAAATGGACTGTATTCAGAGGATAGCGGTTCTTCGCCGCCTAGAAAGGAATAAGGGAAGAGGAGATGGATACGGGAGGAGGTGATTGAGTGGGTATAGGATACTTCCAGGATGGAAGGCACTTACCTTATACAGCCTTCTTCGTTTCTTTTCCTCCTGGTGTTTTCGTGATATAGCTGCTTGTTTTCACTTCACTCACGAGCGGGTTTTCCTTGGTGGAAGCGGCAAAATCACATACAGCGGCGCGGCGCGGAGCGGTATCGAGACGGCGTTCTTAGCGAGCAGAATGTTCTAGACTGTCCGTCGCGTTCACGATCGCGGCGACGAATCAGGCGCAAGGCAGTGCCTCTTCCAGGGAGTGGGAGACAGGGACGGAAATATGGTATCGCTCGCACTAGACAAGCGTGGAACGATTAATATTGATGCAATTAGTTACAGATAGGAAGGTAGATGGCGCTACCATATCCCCCCGGCCCTAAAGGGTTGCCTTTAAAAAATAGAATTGAACTTAGCTATGTTGGGTGTACTACCGCATAACCCATCAATAGGCTAAGACAGCGATATGACAATAAATTAATCTAAATTAACTTTAGCGAAAACTACAAACGCAATAATAGCGAAAACTACTAACTAAAATACTTAAACTAAGAGGTAAGTCCAACTTCAGGCTAGATCTCACTGAGTTGGACGCGGACGCGAGTTGATCAGTGCCTCGACTTGTGCAAGGACAGTTAAAGGCTCTTCGTAAGAGAGGATCTGCTGACCTATAACTTTGAAGAGATGCGTTTTAATTACTTTGACCATGCTTGCCCAACATCCACCGAAATGTGGTGATGCTGGGGGAATAAACTTCCAGTCAATATGATCTATGGAAAGTTCTTCCTGAAGACGAGTACGATAACCCGCGACGTGATTGAAACAAGTAGCGGGAACAAGTTCAATCAATTTACTAACGCGGTTGGCGACAAAAGTCTGCCAGCGGAGAGGAGAAGAATAAATCCAAGCGAGCACTACCTTGGAGTCGGAAAATGCGTATATTTATTAATAGAGTAGTGGGGCAAAACTGTGTCTTGAACCTTGTGGAGCAACTGAGACAGCAGAATGGCCGCGCACAACTCCAGTCTCGCAACCGAAATGGTTTAACAGGCGAGACCTTAGACTTGGCACAAACTAACTACACCGAGTAGTTAGAACCAATGCGGACTTGCAGATATACGACTCCGCCGTAAGCACGCTCGCTGGCGTCAGCGAAACCTATTAAGTTAACGGTACATCCATCTACCAACCCAAGATGACGCGGAATAGTAATTTGATTGAGCGCGGTAAGCTCAATACAAAACTGGCCCCAAGCGGCGACAATATGGTCAGGGCGTGTTTCATCCCACTCACACTTTGATAGCCAAAGTTCCTTGATCAAGAGCTTGGCGTACAAAATTGTGGGAGCCACAAACCCATTATGTCCCATAGTCGAGCCACTGCGGACAGCATAGTGCGTTTGGTGCACTTATCATCTGGTGGTGAGACGTCAAACCGAAAACTATCGCAGGATTTGTCCCAGCGTAAACCGAGAACCTTATGCGGTACAGACTTCTCAAACTCAATGTCTGGAGAAGCTTTATGAGAATCTGGTATGCGTGCGAGAACCTCCTTAGAATTGCTTGTCCATTTGACAAGATCAAACTGGCCTCGCTTGAAAAGCCGAATAAGCTCTTCACAAAGCGAAATTGCTAGCGGAGCGGGTATGACATTACAGGCAATGTCATCTATATACAAAGCGGATGTGTAGTATAGTATAGTGTAGCGTAGCGTAGCTTAGCATAGCATAGCGTAGCATAGCATAGCATAGCGTAGCATAGCATGGCATAGCTAATTAGTGCTTTATCTTACACACTGTTTTAGCACCCACCTTGATCTCTTGAAGAGCAGAACAACAACAAGACGTAATACAATGAGAAGTATGTAACGTAGCTACGGTACCCATAATCACATACCCAAGTACCGTCTCAATAGCGGGCGGTAAATCATATCGCTCACTACGTACTATTTTAGTTAGTAGCAAGTGCGGAAATATCGAAGCTCCGATCAAAAGATCAATGCCTGCCGGATTCGCAAACTCCGCGTCGGCTAACGGCAATGATTCGAGATGAGTGAGTGATGCTACGTCTACATTAGCGTTCGGCAATGCGTTCGTGATACGCTCCACGATAAGCGAAGAAATGTTAAAATTAATATTCCTATCAAAACGCGAATGTATTTTAATATCTACGGAACCCCTGCAATGCCTTTCTGATCCGCCTATCCCTTTGACGGTTGAGTTAGTATTTTTAAAGTTATTCCATAATCCGAGGCGTTTGAAGCATTCCGATGTTATTAGATTGGTCTGAGATGCGCTATCTAGCAGACAACGTACCATGTGCGGCGTCCCATTGACATCATATACGATAACTTGCGCTGTCGCCAACAGTACCGTGTTAGACGCCGTACACTGCGTTTTGGCCCTGCGCGGATCATTATAGATGCGCGAGTGCCGTCCTCGCGTGCGCGTCGCCCGCGCAATGGATGTCATACACAACGATACTTCGCCCTCAGACGCGGAAGGCGCAGCTACCGTGGTCTGCTGCACCTGCGGCGCGAGTGTGTCAAGGTTAGCAGCTTGGCTTGACAACCGGTTATTTTTATCCAAATGTAACAGTGTATGATGTTTTTGTTTACACGTGCGACATCTCGTTCTACTGGAACAATTACTCGTTTTATGTTTTATGCTTAAGCAATTAATGCAAGCTTTGTTATCTTTTACGCTTTTAAAACGAGCAATTGGATTTAAATCATTAAAGGTGGGACACTTATAGTAATGGTCGTGCACTATATTACTGCACAGACACTTCTGTGAATTATTACTATTAGATTCCGAACATGTTACGTAAGATTGTGGATTGGGGACTGAGTTATTATTACTATTTCGCGATTTATTCAACCTTTGTTTGTTGCTGTTAGTGTTAGACGGGCCAGGTGAACCAGACTGCGTATTATGAAATATTCGACACTGATCTTTGATGAACGAAATAAAACTATCTAGTGTAGGTATTTTATTATTGCGTTCCGTCATCTCGAATGCGCGAATTGTATCAGTGTCAAACTTTTTTAAAGCGAGTTGAAGCAACATAAAGTCGGAAAGATCTTCTAATTTTAAGTTTTTAAGAGAATTAACTGCGGTAACAAAGTTATCAATAAACAGCTGGAAATTCGAGACAGACGCGTTGCCGGACAGTTTGAGATTTAAAGCTTGGTCAAAGTACATAGACGCTAGGACGCGCGTGTCTTGATATCTGTCAAGTAGTGACTGAAATATGACCTGATAATTCTCAGCACTGGGTGTGACACCTGCAAATACGGACTGGGCTTTCGGTGACAGTTTACCTATTAAATAGTACAACCTGTCAGTATCTGTCAGAGAACCATTATCGTGCACTGTAGACTTAAAACTCGCATAGAATAACGGCCAATTTCGTATATCTCCGTCAAACGACATAATCTCGATTGGCGGTAATCTCGGTTTGCGGGCAACGGGCTCTGCTGAACATTTACCTTCCAATTGCGATTGTATACGCTTAATAATACAATAAAGATCTTCGAATGATGTATACGCCTGATAGTTCGGTTTTTCATCAGGATTGATAGAAAGTAATCTTGCGTTATAATCGTCTAACAACTTATGAAAATCTGTTCGAATACTATCTACTGTTGTACAATAACTGAGAAATGCTTCGCTATTACTGTCAGACATCGATGCGGTTTTTGATCTTTCATAGATATTTTGAATGCGCTCAAATAAAATATTGCGTTTTGCTTCTAAGATTGTCATCTCTTTGTCTTCCGACACGCGTGACTTCTTTTGTTGTGACATGCTTACGTAAGTATAAACTAATGAGAACGAAACAAAATAAGAATATCTAATGTATCTATTATTTTACCTAAGTAGGCTAATTAGGCAACACTTTAGAGCTGAGGAAATAAAAGTTGATTGAAATATGAGATTTATAAGACAACTATGATAGTTGCAGAAATAATAATTTAATAAGTAGGTAGCTACATAAAAGTTTACCTACTAATGCGGGCGGAAATAACCATGTGACGGTTATGTGAATATATTAGGAGTATAGCTAGGTGCTATAACTGCCTAGGTATAGCGGTATAACGTATAAAACGTAAATGAATCCGACTCGTATGGATAAAAAAAAAATGGTATGGCGTGGTGCCGAAACCGTGGGGTAGGGTTCTAGGCGACTTGGAAAAGGAAATGGACTGTATTAGGGCGAGTTCTGGGTCGCCTAGAAAGGAATAAGGGAAGAGGAGATGGATACGGGAGGAGGTGATTGAGTGGGTATAGGCTATTTCAAGGATGGAAGGCACTTACCTTATACAGCCTTCTTCGTTTCTTTTCCTCCTGGTGTTTTCGTGATATAGCTGCTTGTTTTCACTTCACTCACGAGCGGGTTTTACTTGGTGGAAGCGCCAAAATCACATACAGCGGCGCGGCGCGGAGCGGTATCGAGACGGCGTTCTTAGCGAGCAGAATGTTCTAGACTGTCCGTCGCGTTCACGATCGCGGCGACGAATCAGGCGCAAGGCAGTGCCTCTTCCAGGGAGTGGGAGACAGGGACGGAAATATGGTATCGCTCGCACTAGACAAGCGTGGAACGATTAATATTGATGCGATTAGTTACATATAGGAAGGTAGATGGCGCTACCAGTAACAATTGTGTAGCCTAATGAAAAGACAAATTCCGCGCGAACGAAGTCGCGGGCACAACTAGTATGTAATAATAATACAAAAAAACACATACTCAATACACTAAAGATAGTATAGGATAGCCGAGTGGTGGTACTAACAGATTCCTAGGCAGAGGCTATCGGGTACAAACCCACGGCTAGCATGTCTGACTTTTCGAATTAAACCGCCAGGCATGTTCGATCGCCTTGTGTGAGTTTTCTGTCTGTATCAACGACGTGCAGCAACCAATGACAATGGAACGGAAAGTTTTTGGTTGTAAAGCACATTAAATATAATAATGTGCATTTAAATATACATTCAATAAAAGAAGATCATCATCATCATCCTCTTAGCGTTATCACAGTTTCAACCTGGGGCCCGCTTACTAGTCTAACTGGATTTGGCTGAATATTAGCTTTTTCACAGAGCGACTGCCTGTCTGGCCAATAAAAGAAGATGATATTAATAATTACTATATAAATTTACAACAATTAAATTGTGCGCTGACAGGCTACTAGCGTGTAAACGTGCCTATGTAAACATATAAAATCTTATGTCCACTTTTATGATATTAGTTTGAACTCATTGAACACAAATTTGCCATTTATTAGAATCCAACTGGGCTGCATGTGTAAAACTGATTTATTCAAAGGCATCACGGGCAATTAGTGATAGGAAATGAACAGGTAATCCTGCAGGGTCATCGGGTATACTCAATTAATTTCATGTCTAGAGAATGTGAGCCTAAACAGCCACTTAAAATTTCATCTCTCCGTATACATACATACATACATAGACTCACGCCTGTTTCCCGGAGGGGTAGGCAGAGACTACGGAACGCCATTTGCAACGATCCAGACATATCTCTCTTGCTTCATTCACTCCCATCAGATTCCTCATGCATGCTCTTCTGTTCAGGGTACTTCTCACCTGTCTTGTTTTTAGGATGTCTCCAATCTGATCAGAGAACGTCCGCCTAGGTCTTCCCCTTCGTCCTGTCCCTTCCACACTTGCCTTATATATCTGCTTGGTCAGTCTTTCGTCATCCATCCTCTCCACGTGCCCAAACCATCTTAGCATACCTTTCTCGATGCTTGTCACTACATCTTCTTTTACCCCACAACAAGTTTGTTTCAAGTCTCCATATACAAGTTTGTTTATTTAGTCGTACGTTACATGCGCAGCTTCAGACATTAAGTGGTTTAGCAAATAATACTAGAAATACGTTCAAATAGACAGAGAATAAGAAAACCCTGATTTTGTATTTATCATTTAGGAATTGAAACATCTCCTGCCAATGTTTACCTACAAGCGAAATACAAATTGATTCGTTGAAAAATAAATTCAACAAAACTACATAGACCATAAATTGTCTAAGAAAACTTCGAAACTCTATTTTAATAACAAAGAAAAATAGAATCCAGAAAAATAGAATACAATTTGTGGTAACAAGATATCGGATAGTTCGAAAGACTTTCACTCGCCGCTGTGAATAAAACTGTCTCGTTGGGAGTGTTCCGGTACAAAGTAGAGACCTAGCATACGCCCCTGGGGGACGCCAACTGCGAGCTTTAAACTACCTTAGGCGCTGGATATATTTGGAGTATCGTAGATGTTGTACGGTTCGGCTCGATTCTATTATATATCTGAACATTAATGAAACCATGGTGACACATATAAAAATACCTTTTTAATTTATTATTGTGTGTATGTTATGTTTTAATTATTTTACATAATTACATGGCCCTTTGTGTAATATCTGATTGTTATATGTTACACACTGCTCGTTCTGCAGAATAATATAATTCAATCTATAGTCCATTAAATTTACGCTAGCTATATATATATTACGGATTATCATCCTTAGTTAACGCACCTTCTTGTCAAGTGATACAAACATAATTTGTTAAATTTCCGCACCAGTTGCTATTGCATTTCTATAACTGAGTCCCCGTTGAAGTTGGACATATAATTACAGTACACATTTCCAGTGATAATAATAATATAGCCTATTTTAAATCTATGGGGAATATATCTGTAGTAATTATAAGCTTTTCATGTACCTAATGATATTAGAAGTAGTAAAAGGCTTTAAAAACGTTATAAAAACGTAGCAACGGTTATGAGGACGTTAATATGCAGCTCACGATAAACATCAACATTTTCACTACAATCACTATTTTTTTCTGTTAAATACAATTATTTCAATTTAACACAATAGCGCCAGCGACTGTTAAAAGCCTTCAATAATAATGAATGACTCAATAATTAGTTGTGTCTGAAAACATTTCAGTGGATCGCAGAGTTAACTGAAAACAGATATTACATGCAAATAAACGAAAAAATGCGATCAGAGTAGCATAAATTACATTAACAGCCACTACGGTTATCGCAAATTAATAATTTAATTGTTGTTTTCTGATTATATTATTTATAGCCTGCTCTACTGATTGATCTTAAACCATTTTTATCACAAGACCTTCAATCGACGCGGTGTCCTTGACGAATACTTTACCACAACTCGTTAGGCTCAAACCTGCACCAAAATAAAGCAGAAACATGACTGACATCGTAAATAACGAGCACATCACATTCTTTAACTACTTTTGAAGTCGTGTTTATTACTTTACCCCCATTTCTGGGAGCACGGCAGTGCCCCCACTAAGTCGAGCAAAAAAGCGGCACAGACGTACCATCCTTTTCTCGAAGCAATTCAGGCCATTTTCGACCCACTATAACTTAGTTGTGGATAAAACTAGAAGCCTGAGTTTTTAGTAACCATGCAGGCATTGTATAAACATGGTGTATTTCAAATTTCATTTAATTTAAACGAGTAGTTTAAGAATTATAACAAGTCAAATTCTTAATTTTGTCACTCACTGACCGATCATCAAAAGTCTAAGGCTCTTCTAGCAAACACAAGAGCTTCTTATTTAGAATAAAATTAGTGTTTAGTATATGAATTAAGGAAAAATTAAAATAATTTTCAATTTCTGTCCAGTTTTCGAGATACATCAACTACATAAATAACTTTGTAATCCCATATAAATATATAAGATTACAAAATTACATTTGCAGTTAGAGCTTTAATTAAGAAAATTCGTTGATAGTGTTCAAGAAGTAGAAGGTACCGTAAAGGACAAAAGTAAGACTATCTACAAAAAGAAATGAGATTCCATAAAAACAATACTTGTCAAAAATACCAAGTCTCGCGACCGTAAAAAGTTGTAAGATCCATGTAATACCAAGTCGGTTAATTAAAAATCTTTAATGTTTTAAATAAATAGATTGACTCGGCCATCGCATGAAAACACAATATATCAAATAAGTGATACATATATAAATTAGATTGTTTAATGCGATTGCCGAGTCAATCTATTTATTTAAAACATTACAATGTCTTCCAATTTAATAAAATTTACTATTTTTAATATTTCTTTCTGACCTACATGTGATTCTAATACCGGATTTCTACTTAAACTGTCTGCCTCTAAATTGTCTTTTCCTGGTGAATATATAACCTTAAAATTAAATTGTGATAAGTAATATGTGAGGTCACGTAGTTCCTCGTCTGTTCTTGCTTTAATATTTAGTTTTTCTAGTGGTTTATGATCTGAAAACACTTTAAATTCTTTTCTTATGAGCCAATGTTGCCAATATTTTACCGCCTCTTTTATTGCTAAACATTCCAAATAAATAGCCATTTTTCGTTTTTGACTCTCATTTAATTTTCTCGAAAAATATGCACATGGCTTTTCTTCTCCATTTTCTTGTGGTTATTTCAAAATCGCACCTATACCTTGTATACTCGCGTCTGTATAAATATGTATCGGTAGATCTGGATCAAAAATTTCTAATATAGGTTGTGAACAAAGCATTTTCTTGATTTTATCAAAAGATTCTTGACATTTTTCTGACCAATTAAATGTCTGATCTTTTCTTAACAAATTGTGTAAAGGATCTAATATGATTGACACATTTGGTATATATTTACCATAAAAATTAATTTTACCTAAAAACTGTCGAATGTTTTTTTTCGTTTTTGGGACAGGAAAATCTTTTATAGCAATTAAATTATCTTTTAGTGGAGTAACTGTATTATTTCTTATTATATGACCTAAATATTTTACGGAATCCTGTGCAAAATTACATTTAGAGAATTTTAATCCAAATCCCTCCTTTGATATTGCTTCTAATAATAATGATAAGTGTTTAATATGTTCAGTGAATGTCTGCGAAAATACTAAAATGTCACCAATGAAATTTACTGTAAATTTTGATAATTTGTGTTTCGTAATAATGCTAGATAATATTCTTTGAAAAATTGCAGGTGAAGTTTTTAAACCAAATGGTAAACAAGTCCATTGAAAATGATTTTCTTGAGTAACAAATGCTGTCTTCTTCCTATGTTCAATCGGTCAATCAAGTCGGCAGTTGACAGCTGTCAATGTAATTTGATGTTTTTATAAGCAAACTTGGAGCTGTCAACGGACACTTTGGCGATAGACGCAGCGGAGGAAACAAGTGTGGCCTACCTACGTCCAACTTCGCCGCGTTTCCAAAAGTTATTCATCCGAGCCACGTGTGCATATTAAGATTGTGAAGATACTGTATTTTGTGTCCTCGAATAAACAGTGTGTTGTACTGTGTGTATTAATTGCAAAGAGAACTAGCTGTGCCCACCTAGAATTGTGAAGCGTTGATACCGGCCAAAATGAAGATACATTTTGTCATATACATAATAGGCTTGTGTCCTAAAATGTAATTAGTGATTGATTCGTTTCCTTATCAGATTTAAAACTGAAATACCTGATTTTTTCTTCAAAAATCGATCAGCAACATTACTAATTACGGCTTTTTAAAAACCTTTTTGAATTTGACACGAAAACGCTGTAAACCATCATGGCGGTTGAGTGATATCACAAAGTGCAAAACAAAACAAACCGTGAATGAAGTCTGGTCTAATGTACCTACTTTTATTTTGTTATATTCGATTTGACAGGTAGAAAGTTTGACGTTTTAGTTGTATTTACTACTAAAACGTCAAGAACATGAATGGCGGACGTACATTTTGACGTAATGCTCTCTGATTGGTGTTCACTGTCACAAGAATAAATAATATAAATAATAATTAATAACAAATCTTTTGAATCATCAAAATGAAATCAGTAAATCATGCGGTATCAGCTCACCGCCCGTACTAAAAAACAAAGGAAAATGCTGATACATAAGCATTATTTTTGACTTCGCTATAATTAAGTAAAAAAAAACGAGCGTACAAGCTAAGTTATTCGTACTGCCATCGTTAATTAGTGTAGTATTTATGTAAAAACCTATTAGTTGTAGATTCATTATTAATTCAGGCGTTTCTGCTACGTACTCATAGTTATCATTTTTATTTTTTTATGCCTAGGAATATAAGAGTGATTTTATCGATATGTTTAAAGTTTTATCAAAATGTATTAAGATATTTTTGCGAGTGATAAACATCCAAATCTTCCATACATTCATACTTACGAACCTTCGTACTTATAGGTGTAAGATGATTGACTAGTTACCCTAAATTAGAATCATCATGAACCTAAATATCATAACAGCTAATGTATGCCATAACCACAAACGATCATGTTTTGTTCATCTAATACATAAAAAGATGTTCATTCCAAAAACAGATACTGATTCAACGCACCGCATTCAACCAAATAATAAACGATAGCTGTTTAATCTATGACAACAGTCGCCGGACAAAATTAATTGTGGCCACACAACAACAGTAATTAATGAGTAAATTTCGAAATCATTCACGTTGCTAGTGAACCTTGTTTTAACAAAATGGCGGTTGCACATTTAATTATGTAGTGTTGATTTCCAAGCTTCATTTGTATACAAACAAATATAATGTGATTAGAAGATCTGATAATAAATATTATAAGCGCATGAATAGTTAACTAGAATAAGGCTTGCTTGACTGCATGTGAATTGAAATCTCACTCGTCACTCACCGTTTCCTACTGCGTCAGGTGATGAGGGTTAATCCCCATACAAGATTGTCAAAATCGAGTTCCCAACTTAGTATAATCCTTAAAGCCGCGTTTCCACAAGGCAACATTTGGCGCGCGACACGTGACGCTCAACGTGTACGGCAAAGCTGCACAACAGCGCGCGACGTTGCCAGCTGGCGCGCAACATGACGCGCGGCTTTTGTTTGTTAAAGAGCATCGTTAGTTGAGCATCAATTGTTGTTGATTCTGATTGTTATTTTGTAGATATTTTCTAATGTACCTACGTGTTTTTTTGCTTTTTGATACATTTTTCGATAAAATTATAACCACTGCCGCTGAAATCAACACAAGTTCCTCTGGCAACATGTTGTCGACGACTGACGTAAAGTAGTAGATGCGTAGACAGAAAACGTTGTTCAACAAAAGTTCCGCGCTGACTTTCAAAATGTTGGGCAACTTGTTGTGCAACATGTTGCGCGTCAATTGTTGCTAAGTGGAAACGCGGCTTAAATTGTTGTTTCGAGTCTGTGTGTATTTGGTGGATGTTGATTCAATACATGTTATACCTCCAGATATTTTTTTCCTAGAGCGCGACTGGTATGTTTTAATCAAAACAAAGTGGTACGTAAGTTTTAAGAGAAGTCAATAACTAATTACAAAAAGTTGTTACATAGTCCTACAGGTATTAAAGGTTTTCCCAAGCGTCTGTGTAGGTTCTTTGTAACACAAACAAAAATGTCTAGGAATGGCGTTTTAATAAAACAATGCAAATAATTCAAAGTTTTTAATATCACCTATTTATAGAGAGCATTTTCATAGTACGACAGAATAACATGCAATGATAATATATTATGGTTCTAAGATTTTAGAAGATAAACTGTGTGCATAACTTTATAATATATGTGCTTGTCGACAATTTGTACCAGAGACCTCAGGTTATACTAGAAAACTGGTTGTATTATTATTTATTTTGTTGTAATTCATCTATCTACAATATAAAATATGTATTTAGGCAACGATAGCCTCGTGGCGATACCTACAGACCACTATGCAAAGGGTATCAGATTTGAATCACACACCATTGACTATTCGAAGTTATCTAAACCGTCGGTCTCGACAGGTATGAGGATGTTTTACAGTCATTACGGGCAGTACACTTAAATAAACTGATACTGGTCTAAACCCTAGAAAATCGGTATCCCTTTGGGTTGCTGAGATCAGCCGGGAGTCGCACTATGGAAAAGCTGATATTTTATCATATGAGGTAAAGCGGATCCCGAACTCCAAGGCGTGTAAGTATTGGACGCAACCGGAATAACGCTAAAACGATATTTTCCTGACAGACTTAGATATTTTTTCTGTACCTATACTTTTAAATTTCATTCAAATACCAGAATGCAATATTAATCTCAGAGGTATATAATTCTGTTTGAAACGCCGAAAGTTTTTTTTATTAATATTGTTTTGTTTATCAAAGCGAAAATTTTATTACAGGATGCCTTCCCCTGAGGCAGTCGTGTTTTTATGACATACGAATATGCCACAAAGTATAGCTATACCAGTACCTAAATACCTACTAAATGATGTCATTATTCTTTGAAAACAGAAATTAGTAAAAGTTCATAATAATTTATATTTAAATAAGTAAAACACAAAGTTTTAAATTAAACCAATTTTCGTATAGTTGCTAGTGTAAAGAATCCGTTTTAGGGTTCTGAAGTAAACTGGATAGTGCCTTTGTGGATTATTTCTGTCCATCTGCTATTTTAGGGAGATATATAATAAATATAAGTACTAGGCAGCTGACAGTCTGACATGAAAGACATATATGTCTTTCATAGCATTATCATTTAATCATTTCATATATAAAAATAGCTTTGTCAAGATTGACAAAGCTATTTTAATAAAACTGTAAAATATACGTGGGCTGGGTTTTACTTATTCATCAATAATACTGTCCTTAAATACCTATTTATTTATTATAGACAACAAGTGGATGTAGCCTACCCTCTTTCAGAAACATCAGGAGTTGTTTATATTTCAATTCAAGAATACTTTTGCGAAATTGCAGGACTATTCCCCAATTATAGCGTAGGGCACCCTCCGGCTAGGTGGAGTGACGACATGAGCAAAGTAACTGGCATCGACTTGACATGATGAACTGAAGATCGCGCTCAGTAGAGTGTCATTTGAGGCCTAAAGCCAACAGCGGACAAAAACAGGCTTGTGAAGATGATAATACGACAGCTGTATTCCTCTCCACTCTCTAGCTGTTTAAACTTAGTATTTGAAAGTGTGTAAACTAATCTAAATAGTGCCGTACTTATATAAGGTATGAGGTTGAAGGGATTATTATTTCTCAAATAACTTAAACTTATTTTTGCAAATAATGGACCCGACTGCGCGTAGCTCAACGCACACTTAAAACGGTTTCTTAAAGTCATAATTGTTGGTAGCGCCATCTACCTTCCTGTCTACAACTAATCGCATCAACATGAATCATTCCACGATTGTCTAGTGCGAGCGATATCATATTTCCGTCCCGCTCTATCCCTCTCCCTGGAAGAGGCACTGCCTTGCGCCTGATTTCGTCGCCGCGATCGTGAACGCGACGGACAGTCTCGAACATTCCGCTCGCTAAGAACGCCGTCTCGATACCGCTCCGCGCCGCACCGCTGTATCGCCGTCTCGTTCGTACCGCGCCGCTCCCGTATGTGTTTATCACCGCTTCCACCAAGGAAAACCCGCTCGTGAGTGAAGTGAAAACAAGCAGCTGTATCACGAAACCACCAAGGCTGTATAAGGTAAGTGCCTTCCATCCTTAAAATAGCCTATACCCACTCAATCACCTCCTCCCGTATCCATCTCCTTTTCCCTTAATTCCTTTCTAGGCGGCGAAGAACCGCTATCCTCTGAATACAGTCCATTTCCTTCTCCAAGTCGCCTAGAACCTAATCGGTTTCGGCACCACGCCATACCATTTTTTTTGATCCATACGAGTCGGATTCATTTACGTTTTATACGTTATACCGCTAAACCTAGGCAGTTATAGCACCTAGCTATACTCCTAATATATTCATATAACCGTCACATGGTTATTTCCGCCCGCATTAGTAGGTAAACTTTTATGTAGCTACCTACTTATTAAATTATTATTTCTGCAACTATCATAGTTGTCTTATAAATCTCATATTTCAATCAACTTTTATTTCCTCAGCTCTAAAGTGTTGCCTACTTAGGTAAAATAATAGATACATTAGATATTCTTATTTTGTTTCGTTCTCATTAGCTTATACTTACGTAAGCATGTCACAACAAAAGAAGTCACGCGTGTCGGAAGACAAAGAGATGACAATCTTAGAAGCAAAACGCAATATTTTATTTGAGCGCATTCAAAATATCTATGAAAGATCAAAAACCGCATCGATGTCTGACAGTAATAGCGAAGCATTTCTCAGTTATTGTACAACAGTAGATAGTATTCGAACAGATTTTCATAAGTTGTTAGACGATTATAACGCAAGATTACTTTCTATCAATCCTGATGAAAAACCGAACTATCAGGCGTATACCGCATTCGAAGATCTTTATTGTATTATTAAGCGTATACAATCGCAATTGGAGGGTAAATGTTCAGCAGAGCCCGTTGCCCGCAAACCGAGATTACCGCCAATCGAGATTATGTCGTTTGACGGAGATATACGAAATTGGCCGTTATTCTATGCGAGTTTTAAGTCTACGGTGCACGATAATGGTTCTCTGACAGATGCTGACAGGTTGTACTATTTAATAGGTAAACTGTCACCGAAGGCCCAGTCCGTATTTGCAGGTGTCACACCCAGTGCTGAGAATTATCAGGTCATATTTCAGTCACTACTTGACAGATATCAAGACACGCGCGTTCTAGCGTCTACGTACTTTGACCAAGCTTTAAATCTGAAACTGTCCGGCAACGCGTCTGTCTCGAATTTCCAGCTGTTTATAGACAACTTTGTTACCGCAGTTAATTCTCTTAAAAACTTAACATTAGAAGATCTTTCCGACTTTATGTTGCTTCAACTCGCTTTAAAAAAGTTTGACACTGATACAATTCGCGCATTCGAGATGACGGAACGCAATAATAAAATACCTACACTAGATAGTTTTATTTCGTTCATAAAAGATCAGTGTCGAATATTTCATAATACGCAGTCTGGTTCACCTGGCCCGTCTAACACTAACAACAACAAACAAAGGTTGAATAAATCGCGAAATAGTAATAATAACTCAGTCCCTAATCCACAATCTTACGTAACATGTTCGGAATCTAATAGTAATAATTCACAGAAGTGTCTGTGCAGTAATATAGTGCACAACCATTACTATAAGTGTCCCACCTTTAATGATTTAAATCCAATTGCTCGTTTTAAATGCGTAAAAGATAACAAAGCTTGCATTAATTGCTTAAGCATAAAACATAAAACGAGTAATTGTTCCAGTAGAACGAGATGTCGCTCGTGTAAACAAAAACATCATACACTGTTACATTATGATAAAAATAACCGGTTGTCAAGTCAAGCCGCTAACCTTGACACACTTACGAGTACGTCGCAAGTGCAGAACACGGTAGCTGCGCCTTCCGCGTCTGAGGGCGAAGAAGTATCGTTGTGTATGACATCCATTGCGCGGGCGACGCGCACGCGAGGACGGCACTCGCGCATCTATAATGATCCGCGCAGGGCCAAAACGCAGAGTACGGCGTCTAAGACGGTACTGTTAGCGACAGCGCAAGTTATCGTATATGATGTTAATGGGTCGCCGCACATGGTACGTTGTCTGCTAGATAGCGCATCTCAGACCAATCTAATAACATCGGAATGCTTCAAACGCCTCGGATTATGGAATAATTTTAAAAATACTAACTCAACCGTCAAAGGGATAGGCGGATCAGAAAGGCATTGCAGGGGTTCCGTAGATATTAAAATACATTCGCGTTTTGATAAGAATATTAATTTTAACATTTCTTCGCTTATCGTGGAGCGTATCACGAACGCATTGCCGAACGCTAATGTAGACGTAGCATCACTCACTCATCTCGAATCATTGCCGCTAGCCGACGCGGAGTTTGCGAATCCGGCAGGCATTGATCTTTTGATCGGAGCTTCAATATTTCCGCACTTGCTACTAACTAACATAGTTCGTAGTGAGCGATATGATTTACCGCCCGCTATTGAGACGGTACTTGGGTATGTGATTATGGGTACCGTACCTACGTTACATACTTCTCATTGTATTACGTCTTGTTGTTGTTCTGCTCTTCAAGAGATTAAGGTGGGTGCTAAAACTGTGTGTAAGATAAAGCACTAATTAGCTATGCTATGCTATGCTGCGCTATGCTGCGCCATGCTGCGCTATGCTGCGCTATGCTGCGCTATGCTGCGCCATGCTGCGCTATGCTGCGCCATGCTGCGATATGCTGCGCCATGCTGCGCTATGCTGCGCCAAGCTGCGCCATGCAGCGCTATGCTGCGCCATGCTGCGCTATGCTGCGCCATGCTGCGCTATGCTGCGCCATGCTGCGCTATGCTGCGCTATGCTGCGCTATGCTACGCTATGCTAAGCTACGCTACGCTACACTATACTATACTACACATCCGCTTTGTATATAGATGACATTGCCTGTAATGTCATACCCGCTCCGCTAGCAATTTCGCTTTGTGAAGAGCTTATTCAGCTTTTCAAGCGAGGCCAGTTTGGTCTTGTCAAATGGACAAGCAACTCTAAGGAAGTTCTCGCATGCATACCAGATTCTCATAAGGCTTCTCCAGACATAGAGTTTGAGAAGTCTGTACCGCATAAGGTTCTCGGTTTACGCTGGGACAAATCCTGCGATAGTTTTCGGTTTGACGTCTCACCACCAGATGATAAGTGCACCAAACGCACTATGCTGTCCGCAGTGGCTCGACTATGGGACATAATGGGTTTGTGACTCCCACAATTTTGTACGCCAAGCTCTTGATCAAGGAACTTTGGCTATCAAAGTGTGAGTGGGATGAAACACGCCCTGACCATATTGTCGCCGCTTGGGGCCAGTTTTGTATTGAACTTACCGCGCTCAATCAAATTACTATTCCGCGTCATCTTGGGTTGGTAGATGGATGTACCGTTAACTTAATAGGTTTCGCTGACGCCAGCGAGCGTGCTTACGGCGGAGTCGTATATCTGCAAGTCCGCATTGGTTCTAACTACTCGGTGCAGTTAGTTTGTGCCAAGTCTAAGGTCTCGCCTGTTAAAACCATTTCGGTTGCGAGACTGGAGTTGTGCGCGGCCCTTCTGCTGTCTCAGTTGCTCCGCAAGGTTCAAGACACAGTTTTGCCCCACTACCCCATTAATAAATTATACGCATTTTCCGACTCCAAAGTAGTGCTCGCTTGGATTCATTCTTCTCCTCACCGCTAGCAGACTTTTGTCGCCAACCGCGTTAGTAAATTGATTGAACTTGTTCCCGCTACTTGTTTCAATCACGTCGCGGGTTATCGTACTCGTCTTCAGGAAGAACTTTCCATAGATCATATTGGCTGGAAGTTTATTCCACCAGCATCACCACATTTCGGTGGATGTTGGGCAAGCCTGGTCAAAGTAAGTAAAACGCATCTCTTCAAAGTTATAGGACAGCAGATCCTCTCTTACGAAGAGCCTTTCACTGTCCTTGCACAAGTCGAGGCACTGATCAACTCGCGTCCGCTTCCAACTCAGTGAGATCTAGCCTGAGGTTGGACCTACCTCTTAGTTTAAGTATTTAGTTAGTAGTTTTCGCTATTATTGCGTTTGTAGTTTTCGCTAAAGTTAATTTAGATTAATTTATTGTCATATCGCTGTCTTAGCCTATTGATGGGTTATGCGGTAGTACACCCAACGTAGCTAAGTTCAATTCTATTTTCTTTAAAGGCAACCCTGTAGGGCCGGGGGGATATGGTAGCGCCATCTACATTCCTGTCTACAACTAATCGCATCAACATGAATCATTCCACGATTGTCTAGTGCGAGCGATATCATATTTCCGTCCCGCTCTATCCCTCTCCCTGGAAGAGGCACTGCCTTGCGCCTGATTTCGTCGCCGCGATCGTGAACGCGACGGACAGTCTCGAACATTCCGCTCGCTAAGAACGCCGTCTCGATACCGCTCCGCGCCGCACCGCTGTATCGCCGTCTCGTTCGTACCGCGCCGCTCCCGTATGTGTTTATCACCGCTTCCACCAAGGAAAACCCGCTCGTGAGTGAAGTGAAAACAAGCAGCTGTATCACGAAACCACCAAGGCTGTATAAGGTAAGTGCCTTCCATCCTTAAAATAGCCTATACCCACTCAATCACCTCCTCCCGTATCCATCTCCTTTTCCCTTAATTCATTTCTAGGCGGCGAAGAACCGCTATCCTCTGAATACAGTCCATTTCCTTCTCCAAGTCGCCTAGAACCTAATCGGTTTCGGCACCACGCCATACCAATTGTAAAGATTTGGAGTTAGCATTTAAATGTTTTTCATAACAGCTGAAACTACGCCCTTGGGCAATGGACTTGATTATTTGAACGTGAATAAAAAAATTAGACTGATCCAAAAACAGAGTCGTTAAAATATTGTAAGATGTAAAAAATACTTGCTGTTATTTACTAAGCCGACCCAAAATCTATAATTATAAGTTTTGTATAATACTAGAGGACGGCCGCAGCTACGCTCGCACTTTTTTTATTTTAACCGTTTTGCCCGATCCCGTGGAAATTTCGGGCCATTTCTTCTTTTAGTGCTCCCCTACGGTCGCCAAGGAATATATATATATATATACGTGCCAAATTTCAGCTCTTTGCACTTAATATTTTTGACTGTAGTTTGTCTGTCCGTCAGTCAGTAACCACGAATTGTATATATTCAGATTTTATAAAATACATTATACATGTTATCAAGTAGCAAAGTCGTAACTGACAATATAAAAAAAATATGTTAAAGCCTAAAATTCTGAGTTACAGAGTGATGACTATATAAAGCAAGTACTTGACTTAATGGTCTGTGGCTAGGTGGTGACAGCGCAAATCGAAAGATACAGATTAGTGCCACAAAAAGTAATATAATAATTATTATACTCTAACTCAAGTAAGTCCTCCCAAATTAGTTTACAAAAACTATTTTTTGTCTGTTTACTTAACATTTCCAACTTTTAAAAGCTTGATAAGTTCCACGCCAACCCCTTCGGAAGTTGTATTAGTTGGTACTTCGCGTCAGACGTAAGTGACCTAATTAGGTTGACACCCACACTTTCCAATCCTCACAAATCTTTCACACTTCAATTTCAGTCTTATCAGTTCCAAAATTGAATCGAGTCTCCTCTACAAGATTAGCGCAGAAAATTGAAGATTGCGCGTCGACTAACCAATTTGTTGTACCTCTAAGTTATAGAAGAAGTAATGGTGATGTCTACTTAAATGTTAATCCAATAAGGAAAGGTTCAATTCTGTTTTCTTAGTTAACAATACCTTTTAATGGAATTATGTCGCCCGCACCTTCAAAATTATTTTAGGTAGTAAAGAAAAGGACTTTACCGACCGAAATGTCCATTTCCGCACTTCTCTTATTAAATATGTTTTGGTTTGACCTTTCGGTGTTGAATTAAATTATCTTATTACTAGCCGTTTCACGCGGTTTCACCCGCGTCCTGAAGGAACTACTTCGCGTACCCGAAAAACCCAAATATCTCACGGACCCCTATCTTTTCTAAAATAAAACATAGCCTATGTTACTCGCAGATAATGTAGCTTTCTAATGGTGAAAGAATTTTTAAAATCGGTCCAGTAGTTTTTGAGTTTATCCATTACAAACAGTGTAGATAATTTCGGCTGAAATAATAATGAGAATGATAATATTTAAGAATGAGGGCTTGCTGAATTTTGCACAAAAGATTAAGATCAGGAGGTTTATTATTACACTAATGCGGTGGTGATTATGATTACTTATGAATCATGATTAATAAAATTTGCTTGGATTATGTCCGTATTTCCATCGTAGGATTTTTTTAATAAATATATGTTTATTTAGGTAAGTTACATAAAAAATAGCGAGTAATTTTAAAATAGACATTGAAATCATGTCATAAAAACACATCGCTTTTGTAAACTGTTATTAAAACACGAATCACTTTTCACAAACCGCAAATCGGAGCCATAGAAATTTCATTTCAATCTATCTAAAAATCAGTTTTTATCAACATACCGTACGTATGGCAAATAAAGCTGTTCCCTCAGTTTCATAATGATCGAATCGGCCGGTAGTCGAACAGACAAATGGTAATTGAAGTACGGATTGAACCGCTGAACGCTGATCATGAATATTTTTTGCCTGACTGCATTATCTAGCCACTCCACACCCTCAAAGTTACGCTTCGTAACCTTCTATGCACATTATCTTTGTTGTTTTGTAATGATCACTACAAATAAGATATTTAGAAAATTGAATACCATACCGGAACAATTTATTTGAATGAAATAAAAATTATGCAACAAATTTTCTATTTCATTCATATCGCATTGGCAAGTCTTCCTTTACCAGTGAAGGTTGAGTTTGGACCCTGGGAGTATGCGTGTAAATTAACATAAGCGGATATTATTCACTATGAATTAATACGTACAGCGGCAACAGCGGCGGTAGCCCAGTGGTGTACGTAACGGACTGCCGAGACGATGGTCTCGGGTTCGATCCCCAGGTACCTCGGGCACACACCTCTGACTTTTCGAAGTTATGTGTGTATTAAAAATGTTAATTATCGCTCACTTAATAATGTGCCCGGTAGATGGCAATAGGCTCGCCCCCTATTACATTGGGACCGAAACATACCTGGCGAAGTGTGGGTGTGTAATACACCTCTGCCTACCCCTTCGGGGATAAAAGGCGTGAAGATATGTTATGTTATGTTAATACGTAAGTACGTAGTAGTCTTTAAATCACAAAAAAGTACATAAAAGATGGCGTGACGAGATTGACTCCTCTTGATAAGGTCAGGTCCTTAAGGGCTGAAGACTGAAACAGATAGAAGGAGAGCCTTTGCCTGCAGTAGGATTTTACGGGCTCGTCATAATAGTAAAATAATTAATACATTGATTACATATTAATGTATTACTACTTTTAGCGTGATTTATATTCCACTAATAGTCCGTCGAATCTAAGACTAGTTAGCGGGCCCCGGCCTATAATACTAGGAAGATGACGACCATAATTTGTTGTATATTTTAAGTTTATTAATAATTAATATAATGTAATTCAACAAATAACACACTCTAGATGCTAGATGACGTCTTTCTTCTTTCACGGTAACTAGTTATGATAGATACATAACTCAAGTCAACGAACTATATGAATGTAAACATAAGAACATTAATATTCATTCTGCATTAAAAGTCTGAGCGCTGCAGTTTTTCTTACAATCAACTCTGAAAATATTATGATTTTGCGTACCTATTATTTATTCAAGACTTCTTCAAATTGTTCTTATATTAATTTAGTCTTTTGACATATGAAATGTAAAGATTTCAGATACGTCTATACGTCTACGTCTAAGTAATTAAATAAATAGATTTTTAAAAATGTATGTAGGTATAGACATATATTATTATCATGATTTTTGTGGTCTGCTTTCGTCGATGATAAAACATTTTGTTTTTTAATTTGGATGCAATACATCACAATTACACTCATGTCAAATAACCAATAAAATGTTGATAAACAGAAACTATGTATATGAGTATATTATAAATATATTCTATCAAATTCAATAGCCATTTACTTTTTAAGTGTTGTAAAACAAATATTCTATGATAATATTATACGACTTGCGTAAAAACTAAAACAAAGTTATTTAAATTCCTTTAATAGTAATCAGATCAACGGAACCCCGTTTATGCCGTGTGGTTGACGGCATAGAATACAAGTGTCACCACCCCCTATCTTCCCGTGGGTGTCGTAAGAGGCGAATACCATCTTTGCGTAGAGACGGAAAACTCGACATCAAACCCTATACGACTGCCTCGTTGGTCTCGCGGCATAAATGTGCGCGGGGGATTGCGAGGTCTCGGGTTCGATTCCCGGGTCGGGCAAAGTGTTATTGGGTCTTTCCGTTAGGAAATTCTCAGTAGCAGCACGGAGTCTGGTTATGTGCCCGGCACGGCAATAGGCTCGCCCCCTATTACGTGGGACCTAAAAATTCATGGCGAAATGTGGGTGTAATATTACACCTCTGCCTACCCCTTCGGGGATACAGGCGTGAGTCTATAAAAAAAAAAAATTCTCAGTAGCCGCACGGAGTCTGGAAATGTGCCCGGTACGGCAATAGGCTCGCCCCTTATTACGTGGGACTAAAGTATATCTGGCGAAAAGTGGGTGTAGAAATACACCTCAGCCTACCCCTTCGGGGACAAAAGGCGTGACGTTATGTATGTATGTATCAACGGAACCCGCCTTTTCAAGTAATAGCTGAAAATGACAACTTGCTAAAGTGGTAATAAAACATTAATGCCTTCATTTGAAATTCTAAAGGCAACAGTTTTTACGCTTCGACAGATCTCTCCAGAGTACAAATGCATTTTTCTATACGAAAAACTGCTTTACTGTCCCACTGCTGGGCATGGGCCTCTTCCCACTATGAGAAGGGTAAGGCCACCACGCTGGCCAAGTGCAGGTTGGCAGATTTCACATGTCTTTCGAGAACATTATGGAGAACTCTCAAACATGCAGGTTTCCTCACGATGTTTTCCTTCACCGTTTAGCAAGCGATAATTAACAATTTAATACGCACTTAACTTCGAAAAGTCATTGGTGCGAGCCGAGGATTCGAACTTGAGACCCTCTGCGTAGCAGTCTGTCGGTCACTCCACTCGGCTATCACATTCTAGCGCAATCAAGTGTTACAAAATTTTTAATATGTGTATTAATTTTGAATCTGATATAATTAAACCTCTCAAAGGTTTGAAACATAGAGAACATAGAGACATAGAGAACTTATTAATTAGTAAGTCTATTATGATAAATAATTATATTTTTTACATAAAGTACTATTATAATTAATTTAATATTTTTCCTCTTGGAGAAAATACTCATGGAGTCCCTCCGCCCTGGGGGAAGGGCGAAGGGGACTGTCAGACTCTTACTGACTAAAAACCAACCCGTGTTCCTCATGTAGGTACCCATGCGGGTCGGAGGGTCGGGTATCACCGAAGCATTCCCCGCTATCCCCCGACGGGTATTGGCCCGCCAGATCGTCAGGCGGGCCCCGAACAAAACCCCCTTGGCGGCGGATGAAGGTGTTGGGCGCCGCCGCCAAAACACCCAGCGGCCGCAGAGAATAGGGAGGACGGCAACGCAACACCGCATCTCCTATTCCTCTGCGGCCCCACCGCGACGCAACGATGGTGCGCCCCCATTTGGTCGCGGGAGATAGGGCGCGCGGCAACGCAACACCGACACGCCTCGCCGCCCGACTCCGAGAGACAGAAGAACTGTCCCTCGCACCCGTACGCATCGCGTGGACGCATCCTGCGCAGGCCTCCGTCAAGCCCACGCGGAGTGTCCACTCCTGGGATCTCGCTTATCTTCACCGTGACCTAACCACGGTTACTGAGCCTCCCCACTGACATGGTGGAGATCCCATTTCTCATGCTACTGCACACCGTGAAAAACTGTATATTATTGAATTACACAGTGTTAATATTGGATATTAGCCGTTCCCCGCGACTTCACATGCTTTTTATTTTTTCAGTATATCGACAATAGCGACCTACCGGGTCAAATTACTATATTTGGCTATAGTGTTCTTAGTGACTACCCTTCTATATAACTTACTCTAATCAATTATACAAATTACCTGAAATGATAATCATTGTATACTTACCTACTACCTACTAATGGTTAATAGTTAAGCAACTGAAAACAAAGACTTCTATTTGAATAATTGTTGCCCTATTTTTGTTCCTTCTTGCCCGAATCTAGTCCTAATGTTTAATAAATCTTAAAATAAAAGCTGTATAGACAAAATAAATATTGTTGCTAGAACATCTGCAGTGAAACATGATGCCTAAAAATTACGAAACCCTCGAAAAAGGGACGAACTTCATGTAAGAGTAATTGTGAAACAAATATGTTCATAAGAAGTTGCTGACAAAATGTGTTAAATAATTTGCAAAATATACTATTATGTAAATTTAAATTTCCTAGAAATTCTTACAGGGCGTGATCAAACATATCAAGCAGTATCAGAAAGCCTAAGATATTTTATATTCAATAATTTTAAATTAAACCATAATGTTAGCTGTTTAATACGAACATTCTCATCTCATTTAAACATGAATTGAATAAGCAATGCAACTTCAACCAGTGACTTATTTCAAACAAGCTATCTTAGATTTTTCAAATAGTTCTATGTCTAAAATGCTCCCTGCCAAAAGGTTTCAGTTAGCTTTTTCACAAGCTTGGAACCTATCCAAGTATTTATTTATTTATTTTCGAATTTTGAAAACTTACAGCTAGTTAACAAACATGTATATCTTTTATTAAGCTATGGCCAATTACAAGTTTTCGCTTTTAGCATATATGTACAAAACTTTGTCGATGGTGAAACGGCTACCAAAAACAATATAGCTTAAAAATAAATAATGATAAGTAGGAGAATACAAATGAACATAGTAATTTAAAAAAGAGAAAAAGAGAGAAAAAAGGTAAATATATACACACACTCATTTCTAATAGACCTCTAGGAAGGATGTGAGAAAAAGTTGTTGCACATAGTCTTTTTTAACTTAGAGACACTAGTGTTAAAAATATCAATGTCAACTCTCCGGCACGCTAAATTGAATGTCCGACAAGCCCTAATCAGGAATGAATTTTGCCTGTAGGTACTTGGGCTAGCGGGGACGTGTAACAGGTTATGCCTACGCAGTAGGGCTGATGGCACACGAAGACCAATTTTATTCGTCAGCTCGGTTACATCCGTTGACCCATTCATAATGTTGAATAAAAGTGAGATATCAGCTATTTTCCTTCGCTCTTGTAGAGGCAGCAAGTGGAATTTTCTACATCGGCTGAGATAGTCCGACAAGTATGTTCTAGACCGGAATTGTAAGTACCTCAGGAACTTCCTTTGTACTCTTTCTAAGCGCGTTATGTATATATCGTAGTTGGGGTTCCACACCTGAGAAGCGTATTCGAGGTGACTACGGACGTAAGCACAATACAAAATTTTGATCGTCTTGATATTTTTAAAATCCTTAGATATTCTAAAAATGAAACCTAATGCCTTATTAGCACTATTAATTGTGTTTGAAATGTGTGCATCGAATAATAGTTTGGAGTCGAATGTTATTCCCAGGTCCCTGACAGAGTTTACCCTGGCTATTACGGTACCCGACAGCGTGTAATGACAAGTTATTGGGTTAGGCTTACGTGTAAAAGAACAAACGTAGCATTTGGCGACATTCAAGTCCAGTTGGTTATTGGTACAGTAAGTTTGAAAGCGGTCAAGGTCACTTTGCAGGCGACGGGTGTCCTCCTTGGAGCCTATCTTACTCAATATCTTCATATCGTCGGCGTACAACAATATTTTTGATGACTGGAAGCAGGTTATGACGTCTCTAATGAAGATATTAAACAAAAGAGGACCCAACAGGGACCCCTGTGGGACTCCTGACGGAATACACATCGCCCTAGTTGACGAATAACCATTCAGAACTACGATTTGACTTCTGTTCTCAACATATGACGAAAACCACCTATACAAGTCACCACGTATACCCACGTGTAACAATTTCCGCTTCAGTAAGGAGTGATCTATCCGATCAAAACATTTGCAAAAGTCAGTGTAAATAACGTCCACCTGTAACCGCTGTGACATATGTTCCGATATGTAATCACTAGAAACGATAAGGTTAGACGTGGTGGAGCGACCACTAAGGAAACCGTGCTGATGCTCGCCGAAGCTAAGTTTGATGGCAGCATAAAGTTGCCTGTAAACAATTTTTTCTAGTATTTTAGCGAATACACATAGCTTGGAGATCGGTCTATAGTTCTCCACCACGTCTCTCGGACCTTTTTTATGTATTGGAGTTATATACGCTGACTTCCAGATCGCAGGCATGTCACCCTCAGCAACAGACCGCCTGAATAAAATCGAGATGGGAATAGCAAGGCATTTGGCACAGTTAAAGATAAAAAATGGTGGAATGTTGTCGGGGCCTGCAGATTTGTTGTAGTCCACCTGTTTAAGTAGTTTAAACACTTCGGCCTCATCTATTTCAATCGAGCAAATATCAGAGTAATCCCCTCGAATCGTCAAGCTCTCCACCGTACCGACGGGTATGTTAGCATCTTGAGGGCCGGGGGACAGAAAATTGGAGTAGAAATACTCAGAAAACATATTGCATATGTCTTCTCCGTTCCCAGATGACCACTCCTTATACTTTAATACCGAGGGATAAGAATGCGACTGATTTTTAGATTTTATGTATCGCCAAAAAGCTCGTGGGTCCTTAGAAATATCAGCTTCAATTTTAGCCATATATTGGTCAAACATATCCTTCTCCAGGTCCTTAGCACGCTGTCGCAGTGTAATGAAAGATTGATGATCAGATAAATTACCATATCTTTTGTACTTTTTGTGTGATTTGGCTTTTTCTCGAAGAATCTTAATTAGCGGGCTCCTATACCACGGGGGATACCTGCTGTTTGATGCAGTGGTTTTGGTTGGTACATAGGTGTTCTTTAATCTGTTTAAAGTATCATAGAAGAATTCTACAGCGTTACTAATCGACCTACAGTACAGTTCAGTGTGCCAGTCAATGCTGTCCATTTCCTTAACTATCGCAGTGTAGTCAGCCTGACGGTACATATACCTCACACGGGGACACATGGGAAGGTCATGTATATGCACAAAATTTGTTGATAAAGACAAGGCTCTGTGGTGTATGTCTTCGGGAACCAATGGATCACTACAGTGATACACGCCAACTTCACTGTTAGACAACACCCAGTCTAATATCCTACCATTGCTGTTACTATGCTTATTGTATTGTGACAGATTACAAACGGCGAATGTATCCATAACATTTATCTGACTATTGCCTTGCACATTACTAGGTAATAGGCTATCATCATCTGCAGGCAGCCAGTTTATGTTTGGTTGGTTAAAATCGCCAACAATTAAAAATTTGTCCGCGGGGTGTTTGATGACAATATCAGACAGATTCTCAGCGAAGTTAACGAGCTGTTCCGCTAGTGAGTTGCCAAACTTCTGCGAGCAAATATATACTACACATATGTGCATTTTATATGACACCCTAGGTTTCTTGTGGTGTAATGTCAGTGTGACCCATAAATCCTCAGCAGATGAGCACCAATCACTCCTATGTATTGCTACCAGTTCCCTTCTCACAGCAATTAAAACACCACCACCCATTGTTTGATGAGTATTTATGTAATTTCGGTCACGTCTCCAGACTATATACCTATCATCAAATAACTCACTGTCGCCAATACCGTCAATAAGCCAGGTCTCAGTTAAACAAATAACATCAAACTCATTAATGCACACATTTCTAAAGAAAACAGGTGTTTTAGTCCGTAATCCTCGCACGTTCTGATAATAAAAGCTAATAGGCGCCATCATAAATCTTTGTCAATTAGCATTTGAATAGAAAGGATAATATAAATATGCGGAAGGTACATAAACATCAAACAAAAAATAATATCATCATAAGATAGGTACGAAAGCGGACAAAAGCTAGTTTCAACATTACATTGATGTAAATTAAGTTCATAATAGCTAAATGGGTCATTAGTGTTAAAAATTAAAATACATTTAACATCGACAAAAGGCATAATTGCTACTAAGCTAATTGATACTTTAAGCATGCGTAAATAGCGTTCAAGGTTGCAATTGCAAGATGTAGCCAACCGGTTGACACCGAGTGACATGCGAACAAAAGGCCGGCGAGCGGTGAATGTGTATAAAAAACAAGTACCTGTGGTTCTCAACATTAGTGTTTTGAATTGTTCGTATACGTTACTAGAGAGTTGACATGATGGATTCTTGATTAAAAAAACTTTTTCAAATCTTGGTCTATTTTTATGTGGTGTTTTGGTGATGTTTGGTTTTTTCGTATAAATATTTTACATCCGGTCACCCACACGTATTCGAAGCCGCGTTCTTTCGCAAAGGACTTGGTTTTGTTGAGCAATGCCTTGTTTTCTATAGTAAGGTGATCATTTATGTATATCTTGCCAGGGCTCTTGCTATGACCCAGAGTGCTTGCGTTGATGCCTCCTTTATGTTTCTTTGCAGCAGCCACAAAGTTGTTTTTGATGTAATTGTTATGCACGGAGCATATAATATTTTTGTGTTGACTGTCGCTTCGCATAGGTACTCTTGCAATATAGTTAATTTGGTCTCTAGGGATACGATAGTTGATAATTTCTCCTAATTTGTCAACAATTTCGAATAAGTCTTCACCGTTGGAAGCCGGAACTCCTTTGATCTCGACGTTGCTCATACGGGACCTCTGCTCACTCTCACGTTGGAGCATTTCCAAGTTATCACAACGCTTCTGTAATACCGAGATCTCCTCTTTTGCAGATTTGAGAGAGGTGATTTCCAACTCTACATTCGATACTCTGCTCGTTAATGATTCCACGGAGTTATGCACGAATTCTAAGGAAGATTTCAACTCAGAGAACTCAGCTGTGATAGTCTTCAGTTCAACGAGCTCTGTTTGAATAGCCTTCACGTTCTCCAACAGCGCTGGCAGTGCTTCCATTTGAGAAGACAATCTTTTCAGCTCCGATAGTATGCTCTCCGTATCTGCCTTTACAATATTAGTGCGTGGGCTGGCAGTGACTTGGTTTTTACAGGTGCTGCATTTCCAAGTGCTCCTTCTGTCTTCGCCTAGCTTCCTCCAACCTGATTCAGATATACCTGAACAGGGAAAATCGAAACGCCCTGCGCAAACTGAGCACGTAACACCGTCTCTTACTTCCACATCACAACGCTTGCAGGTAAACATATTGTAATTTGATGTACTGGTAAACTTTGAGAAACGTTGATAATTTGTTTTAGCGAGTAGCAAGTATGTGTACGCGTGTGAGCGGTTTGCCGTCTACCGCCGAACTTAAATACGTACGTACGTATAGAGATCTATATACAGCCATTGGCAATATTATATGTATTGGTAGACACAGCACAATGTGCCTGATATGGGTAAATTTATGAATATTACTCTGATAGACATCCTATTATTATACTGCTTAAACACTACTAATATTTTACACGTACAGATGATTGTACTAACATAGAACTTTTCTCTCCTGATATGAAAAATGGAGATGAAATGCCTTTCTATTTGCCTCGATGTTTCTTCACACGTATTGATACTTTATACCAGCTTTGATCACGCGTTCAATGACAATAAATTTGTGTGTATCATAATAATATGATACACACAGAAATTTATAATAATAAGATATAAATCTAATTATGTAGTGATAAAAATTACAAAGTCACTGGATTACTGATAAGCCTATTTGTACATATCGATGCCTTACGGCCAAAAGAGGCTAACCGCCACTTTACAAACTTTACAGGAGAGTAGTTTAAAGTTCAAAATAAGTGAAAAAAAATCATAGAAAATTTTCTGTACGTTCCAAAAGATTCAAAATTTAACCATATAGTTTTTGATTAGGTCTCTACGAAATTACATTGTTAATTAAAACAAAATACACGCCTAACACTATTTACTGTCGCTTAACCTCAAATGGTCCTAATTATACTAACAGGAAAAAACGTCGTAAATGAAAACAACTCAATTAATGAGTTCCAACCCAAATGATTTAACTGCACCATTTATTTTATTTCTGTTGAAGAAAAAGAGCATACCTGTGCTTTTTCTGTCCATCAAGTGGAGCCAATATGATATAACCGGCTATTGGTTAATGGCAGAAGAACAAGGAAATTGTAATAAGTTAATTATCTATAAAAAATACAATAAGCTCTTTTATTCAACGCAAAAGCACATTGTGATTAATTCTTATAAAATTATACATACATATTTACATACATACATTAGACTTTTATAAGTTTTTAAACTGGCCGAAAAGAACCGAACCGACTAAGGTATGAATTAAAAAAAACTTAGATTGTGCTTAATCAGTCTTTATTTTAGAAAATTGAACAAAACAATTGTTAGGTACTCATTGTAAGTTAGTTTTGCATTATACATTCATGCTGGCGTTATAGGTTTGACAAAAAATATAAACTCGTTGGTCTCGCGGCATAAATGTGCGCGTGGGATTGTGAGGTCTCGGGCTCGATTCCCGGGTCGGGCAAAGTGTTATTGGGATTTTCCGTTAGGAAATTCTCAGTAGCAGCACGGAGTCTGGTAATGTGCCCGGTACGGCAATAGGCTCGCCCCCTATTACGTAGGATCTTCAAAATTCATGGCGAAATGTGGGTGTAATATTACACCTCTGCCTACCCCTTCGGGGAGACAGGCGTGAGACTATAAATAAATAAATAAAAAATTTCGTACCTAAGGACCACTTTTAGGTATGACGGCGTTTGGTCCACGTCGTCCGCATGCCCGCGTCTACAGTTGCCGTAAATCGCCTCGCGACGTCCATTGCCGGGGGAGTCCTCCACAGCAAAGAAACTACCCAAAACAACCGTGTCCGGTGAAGACATGCGTCAGGCGGAAGGTGAGAACACCGTGGCGGCCTCCAGCCACTCCACAAAGAGGGTTCTTACTATCGCTTTTGCCGTGTATCCATTCATTCGCACTCACCCATTCATTCAATCAATCGATAAAACAATGATGATGACACATGTTAAATCAGTCACGGTGGCAAATCTTGAGGCAGAATAACAATTTGCAAAAGAAGGACCTACTACCGTGCGCTAATATATGTGCAAAAAACAACGTGCAGTTATTATTCACTTACTCTCATAGTCCCATAGGCAATTCTACACAACAGAATCATATCAGTCGACTGTTACTGAGAATTCATAAAAAAATCCAATAATTCCTTGCTGGCCTAACCTGGGATTCGAACCCTTAATTATGATCCTAAGCCAGGCCAGCCAACAAAACTCTGTAGGTACTTATTTAACCATTCAGTCTTGTCTGAACAAGATAGCAAAATAATGAGTTCTTACCTTTAAAACTTAAAATAACTAATTAGAATACACAATATAGATGCATATAAAAGTCTATTAAAATAATCTTACTGTTTTATTTCCTTCGAAAAACTTCGCGCCAAACGGACTCGCAAGCAAGGAGGCGCTTACGCCGCGGTGAATGTTCGCTGTGCAACGCTAACGACATTTTGTTAGAACGAAAGAGTGAGATAACCGACGCTGTTTGTCATTCTTCTGTAAGCTAACCGCCAAACCTTTGATTTACCTTGTTATCTAACCAACATACCAGATATTTTTTTTGGGGAGGGAAAAATAGGGTAAGCGACAATGTAAACTAATGTCTAGTTTGGATGATTTATCCTAAGCGCCTTTGATGATTGATTTGGTGACTAGGGAAATTAAAAATAAGCGCCAAATAAAGTCACGGAAATGAGACCTAAATGTAATAAATGACATATATTTTATCCAAAGAAACTGCCCTAATATCCTAACCGAAAGTTTGGTACACAAAGATTCAAGTAAAATTTGATTAATGTATTTATTACAAAAAAATATTTACAGCCCAAACTGCTTAACGTTCAAGTAAAGAAAAAACTATTCAAAGCCAAAATTGCTTATCTCAACGTTTTGAAATATTATTTTTATCCAACCACCATAATACAAAATACACCAAAAATAACTGTCGTTTATGACGAAAAACTTAGTGTTAGAACCACAACTCCTTTACCGCCTAAGCGACAAAAAGTTTGTCCTAGAGCCACGAAACTTAGACCATTAGACGCAGAAAAAAAAGCCGATTCTAACGATATATATAAGTCGATTTCGCAAAAAATGTCGCTTACCCCCTTTTGGCCGGAAGGCGTCGATATATAATAATGTACAGTACTCGCCAAACTTTATGGCCGCTCCGAACCTAGCCGCATTGCGCTGCGCAGAACACAAAATCAGGTATGAGCGGGACGTACGCGGGGCGTGGAGGCAGGGCACGCCCGCGCGCGCTGTCTTCCACCCGCTAGCGCCCTTGCCTCCCACGCGTTAGTATGAGTGTGCTACGTTCGTATACGACTCACATATTCGCTGAGCTCTGACAGTATCGTCGCGTTCAGAATAGTTTCATAGTGTTACTACTGTTACTTCTTTATTGTTTCTCGTTGCTATCGTTGTTTCTTGTTGTTATTTGTACTGTTGTAGTTACCATTTTCATTTATTGCCTTGCGGTCGTTTTAATGTTTTACGTCGCCAAACACGGAAAATGGTGTTTGACGTATTAACGTTTATGAAGAAGGAAAGAAGTCTAAACTTAAAAGAACCTTCACCTAACTGAATTTACATTAATCGAATTTGATTGAATATGTAATTAAACAATATACCTAATATAGCTAATCTAACAACATAACTGAAGATTTTAATTTTCAATAATTACAAATATATTTTCTTGGTTATGAAATCTCCACCCGACTGTACCATGCGCAAGTTCGTACCGATGACTACATTCAGAGCGGCCATAAAGATTGGCGAGTACTGTAGTAAGATTAGCAGAGTTTTCAAAAGTGACTCTGTATATAGAATATAAAATTCTTACACGAATAAGTAGATTTTTATCTAGATCATGCATTCGGTAGTACAGTGGTCAGTCTGTGGCGATAAACGGTTACTTTTATGACTTTGCTGATGATCATGAAGATAGTTCCTAGAATCGAGACCTTGTAATATATAAGAATTAATTTAATATATATTCGTAATGCTAGAAGTTTTTATTTTACTAGCGTATAATGAAATATTGTCGAAATTTGCGTTTACTTATACCTACTGAAGTAGCGATAGACATCACAGGTGTCCAGTAAAGTTGTGGATATCACAAAAGTAGAAAGATTTGAAGTAAAACAATTCACATATAAGGAAGACCAACACAAGAACTCACTTTTAAATTATTTTTTTCTTTTTAGGGTTCCGTACCTAAAAGGTAAAAAACGGGATCCTATTACTAAGCCTTCGCTGTCTGTCTGTCTGTCACCAGGCTGTATCTCATAAACCGTGATAGCTAGAAAGCTGAAATTTTCACAAGTTATGTATTTCGGTTGCCGCTATAACGTTAATACTAAAAATAAAAAAATGAAAATATTAAGAGGGGGTCCCATACAATAAACGTGTTTTTTTTCGTATTTTTTGCTCATAATTACTAACGGTATTTGGTAGAAGCTTAAATTTTCACAGAATATGAAGTTGTATATTACCTTTCAAAATAAATAATTAAATTAATAAAAAGAAAATAATAAAGGAGGGCTCCCATACAACAAACGTGATTTTTAAGCAATTTAATACTCGATCTTAATAAACAGGTAGAAACATAAAAAAATATTTAAGTAAGTATACGATATATATAAAGCCATAGCCATGACAACTAAGTATGCCACGGCAGCCACAGCAAAGAGAAAGTCCAATTGCCTAGCACGTCACGTCCGCTTGTCAACCTAACGCGATGGGCGTAACCGAGCGGCGATCCCCTCCTCGATTTAGAGTGGGGGTAAACTAATAAATAGGTCGCGCAGCGCATCTTGTGAGATAATTCTGATCTAAAACCTAGCCTAAGCCTAAACTCTGTTCGATTATAATTTATACAAGAAATACCTACAATCGAGAAAATTGTTTCTTGCTATCATCTGTTTCATATGATAAAATCTTGAAAAAAGCCAACAACCTTGGAAATTTCCAAGGGTATGGATTGCCCAGGTTTCGGTATCAATTTCATCAAAGTCATCGAAATAATTTCTTATCATTTGCATATTAACAGGCAAATTGAATATATTTTCGGAATGAGTATTGATTTTAATAATTAAATCAACTGGAACATTAAGGTGGCTGGCGTCTACATTATTTATTGGCAATTAAATACTTTGTTAGTGTTCTGGAGGTACTTAGCCGCTTGACCGCGCACAAGTGACTATTCTCCCTTTTTCGAAATGCCGTAGACCGCGCACAAGTGACTATTTTCCCTTTTTGGTTACAACGCTATAATCGGTCTAAATTCACTGTTTCTTTCTATTACGTAATGTTTTAAATTCTTTTTTTCTGTTCTATTCAAATCATTGAACATTTCTTCATGCTAAAAATACGAAGCGAGTCTTAAAATCGTTATTAAATATACAATAATACCATGTATTACTATGTATATTATATGTACATAATATATTTTATATAGAACAAGCCAGCCAAATAATTTGGCTTCAAGATAGAATCAATATCTATACATTCTTAATTATTCATAAAGATTCTCGATGCTACAGATACTTAGCCAAACCAGTAACGAGACGCTAAAATTACATTACGGATAGATTTGTTCATTAGTCATGTGTTAATGAATTAAATGTGCTAACGAACCACATTTACCTATGTTATGAATCGTCAGCGTGCCGATACTTATATTATAACTAGAGGACGCCAGCAGCTACGCCTGCATTTTTTTTAAATTTACCCGTTTTGGCCGATCCCGTGGGAATTTCGGGAAATCCCTTCTTAGTGCACCCCTACGGTCCCCAAGGAACATACATGCCAAATTTCAGCTTCCTGCGCCCAATAGTTTCGGCTGTAGCGTGTCTGTCAGTCAGTCAGTAACGCAAGGATTTTATATATTAAGATAATGATGTACTCGTACATGTTATGGACCAAGTGATTAATGGCATAGTTCATATTGCCCAGTCATTATGAATAATGTCTGATCGGGGTAGGTGATTAATAAATTAAGTACTTAAATTTTATTATGTGTCGCATTGTCTGGTTAATATTATGAACTGAAATGGGGCTTCGAATATTACGTTACATTGGACAGATAACTTTACAGGTACCAAGAGAATTGAATGTCTTCGACATTACCACAACATATGTATTATTTGCAATATCATCATCATCGTCCTAACGTTATCTCGGTTGCATCCAAGACTTACACGCATCGGAGCCCGGGATCCGCTTACGAGTGTAACCAGATATTTATGACAGAATATCAGCTTTCCCTAAGTATTCGCAATATAGTTTTATAATTAAAACATAATCTGAAAAAGCTTGAAGCACAATGACGTATACTCATTATACCATCGTTCCTTGGTTATGCGTATGTATCATTATTCTAAGTAGAAGGCAAATCTCTTAGAGGCTCATTATTATGAACATCGTTTATTCTGTTACATTGCCGAAGCATAAAAAAAATCTATAACACCGGTATGGAACTGGTATTTTATGCACGATTTCGACTTTTGTCTCAAAACAAACGTTGTTTATACTAACGAACACAACGGACCTCAAAGGGGCTTGCGCTATATTAAAATAACCATGTACCTATACAGTTAGGTACCACCAGTACGAATATATCTATGTCATCTTTACATAACTTCACGCCTTTACCCCCGAAGGGGTAAGCAAAGGTGTATTACACACCCAGACTTCGCCAGCAATGTTTCGACCCCAGTCATCTTTACGTTCTGAAAATTACATGTTCTTTATCTAAGAGCTTGTATTTATTAAATAATAGACGAGTGCTTTATCCACTCACAATTCATAAAACAATAAAGCTACAGATTTATTTTTAAATTATTCGTCGAAAAATACACACAAAGAACTCATAAGAAATCTTATGAAAGAATTCAAATTTATTACTTACAAACCAATTTCAACTGTTATTGTGAATATGATAAAACTTTAAAGAAAAACTTATTACTTTTTCGAGAAAGTAAATATTCCAAACTTATGCTACACTTCAAATCCAGCGGTCTGATTTATTTGAATATTGCATCAATCATTTCTATTGTAAATTAAACCTGTTTATTCCATACATACGCCTAATATGTCGTTTTTTATATTAAAATATATGCACATAAATTACACTCCATATGATAAACACTAAAACTCATAGCTCTGAATTTCGTACAATACCACTGGTCCATTATAATACCCTGAAAACTTTGCAAATAAATAAACCTGTTGTTTACGAAGCACCAGTAAGGGCTCCCTCGTTGTGTGTCAACAAACACCATCCGTCAACGTCGGTGACTCTCTTATTCACTTTGATAGTGTAAATACATTCTAAGAGCCTATTTATTGGCACTAAAGCATCAGTTCCAAAGTAGTAAGTTTCGTGAGGTCAACAGGATAATCGTTTCTCGACACTGATTTCAGTTTGGCCTTAGGACGGCTTAGATGACCTAAAGTTTGTGAAAGCCTTTAAATAGTTTCGTTAACTTGTGTTAGTTATAATTGGAGTTGGAAGGGTTTTGAGCAATACTGCGATATTTCGAACACGTAACTCGCGTATCTAATAGGTGGTATTTCGAAGTTTGGAAGACGCCGTTATAAACGAAAGTTTATAAAAGGAAATGCTGCTATGTTTCTAATGGACGTGCTTTGCTATCACGGATCGAACTGTAACTGTAGTATTGTATATATTAGCACCTATAAAGGATGAGTGATTAGGTTTTATTTTGTTACTATGATAGCTAATTTGCTAGCGAGAAAGAGACTAAACTAATTCAGAATCAATGTAAGTGGATAATTGAGTAAACACTCTAAAACGTGCTAAATGTGTGTACAATATGTAAAAGCAGTGTTGATATCAGTTGATTGATGCTGCGCTGATAAATTATTTTAATATATGTATCAGTTCTTTATTTTCTGGTTGGTAAAATATCATATTATTAATGAATATAATAATATGGCCGTCACGTTCATGTGATTTGAACGTGATGGCTTGCGCTTTTTATCAGATTGTTTATTTGATATGTGACTAGAATGATAATTGTTTTAGAATATTTGCTAGGATATAATGAGAGGCCAATCACTATTTCACTAAAATTTATAAAATTTAAGTACTTTACTGTGTGATAAATAAAATAAATAATTAGAAAAAAAGCAACTACAAATGATTCCGTACTATTCATTTCGATGATTATTATCGACATTGAAGTGATATTTGTATTTGGGGTCGCGACTCACAATACAATCATCGACCGATCTGTTACACCACTTGATAGAATGGCAAGCAGATGTTATTAAGACGAACTAAGAACAATCAGTAAGGATCAACAGGTTAGGTGACGAGTACAATTCCATACCCATGGGTTCTTAATCCAACCGTAACTCTATGTTTAACAATTATAAACGTGGGACGACGAGTCTTATTTTATATCCACGCTCACAGGCAGCCCCGTATATTACGAAGATATACGTTAGATATTCAATCGTATTATTATGTGCAAGTATTTATAGTTTTATTATTGACTATAAGTGCACGACTTGGAATGGGTCTCATTTATACAGACGTATAATTATTTATAATTCTTGCAATAAGTACTGAATATAAGACAGATAAAGCACAGCCGAAGAAGCTTGGGCGCAAACAGCTGATATTTGGCATGTATGTTCCTTGAGGACCGTAGAGGTTCACTAAAGGATTTTTTCTTATTTTTTTTCCAGACCGAGATACCCACAGGATCCGGTATCAAGAAACAGATACATTTAAATAAACTATGCGGGTGTAGCCGAGGTCATCCTCTAGTTATAGATGAATTTGACCCATACCCAGAACAAATAATCATGCTCACGACATCAAAATTCATCTCATGTGAATCGAACCCGTAACCTCCAGCGTAACCGCCAGGGTTTTTAAGCACCAAGACTGTAGAACTTTATCCCTGGTGCCACATTATTAACTATTATATAATTACAGACCCGAAAACAAAGATATCATTCAGTGGTTTAGAGACACCGTAATTCATTGAATTACTGTTTTGTTTTGGGCTTCGTAAAAGGGCGTCAAAGATCGATAGCTTAGTAGTTATTTACTCGGTACCAACCTCCAATACGAGTTAAGAATTTCCTGAACTGGCAAAGTCTAATTACATTGGACTAACTTGGAAAGCATCAAGTCTAGAAAGTTTTTGCGAACGAAAGTATAAGTGATCTCTATTCAAGCAGAGAGTTTTTAACTAAGGCCACTAATAGTGTTAATATGGTGAGAAGGGCCATCTGTTTTATTTTTATGTGAAAGTAATTTTCCTTTTCTGATAACGCATTTTTTTTTTCGTTTTAATTGTGATCCATATGAGTACAAATACGTTAGAATATGACCCTTTCACAGAACGACATAAGAATCAGATGAACAGTCAAATTCTATACTTTATAATTACTGTTATAACAACTAGAACAGGGCTTGACATTTTGTAACCGATTACTCATCTGTAAACTAGTTACCATGGCAAAATATAATAACCATTAATCTTATCTTCAGCAGATTGCAAATTCTCCTTATCATAGCAACATGATCCGCAAAGTTATTAAAGGCTATACCGAGTACAAATGTCGCTCGATTCGTTATATCATCATCCCAGTTATTTTTGGAGTGCAATAAACCATGAAGTGATAAAGTCATTGGTGGAAAACTATCGTTAGCCGTCGCTTGCTCTGCAATATCTTATATTTATGGGGCTATGATATTTTCATCACTTGCCAAGTCCCCCGAAAGCGAACGTTTTATGGCTTTTAATTCATGTTTTATGTGCTGTATTTGTAGGAGTTCTATGATTTGTTAAAATTACAAATATGGAAATGTTGGTAACTTATTGAGCGTTATTCATATTTGCTGCATGCGAAAGTTTACTTTGATAGTTTGTTATTTGTGCTTTATATATCTTCACATCAACAAACTTACATCACATTCAAGTCGACCACATTCATGATCATCAGAATAAATTATAGATAGAATGATTATTAACAGCGCAGCGCTTCAAAATATATACAAATGTAAAACATAATTCGGGGCTATGATTTTCAATCAGCAAACCGATTAATTACACAGGCTGATCTTCAACAGGATCACATATCGATTCGAATCTTTGAACTCTGAATAAATATTTTACTTCTGTCTATAGATAAATCTCCCACCACCTCAAGGGACATCTCAAAGGCGACAGGTTTGAATCGAATTCAAATATCACCCTTTCAGGATTTTCCGGCTGTGTGTTACTCTCTGCCTTTCGGTTTACTTGGTTTTATCATGAATTAATTATGAGGGTACTTCTTCACCAGTTTTTATAATTAGGTTGATATATATTTTACTGAAACTCGGGTAATATGGAAAATATTATTCCACAGTAGGTACCTTTGTTATCATGTTTATGATTTGCGTTAAACACGTCGAGGGAGACTTAATGGATTTATAAATAAACAAAGCCTATGTTTTTGTTCGAGTTAAATATAAAGTCCTAATATTTAATGCTGCTTGGTAGTTCTTGCTGAAACTCTATAACTTTTTTGCTACGTAACAAAACGAAGGACATTGATAACGGTTTACGTTATACCGTGTTTTTTTTTATAATATTACATGTTCTGGTTGTTTCAATGTTGTTCATACATATGGGTAAAACTGAATGGTCTAAATAAAGGCATTCATCGTCATTCCAGTGGAATTTACTGTGAAATATGTAAAATATTATTGACTATTTTTTATCATTGCAGTGGTATTCGCAATTGATGGGGCTCTCCAGCGCTTCAATATTTAAATTTTCATCATCTGAAAAATTAAACCAAAAGCATGCAATATCTAACATCTAAATATTTCAAAATTTTAAAATATTATGTCGAGAATTTGAGAGCGTTTGTATTCAAATATCACAACTTCTAATTTACAGAAAGTTCTCTAGAGTATAAAACTGTTTCAACAATGAAATGTCCAGCGTTCATGTCTGTTTTTAATAACGTCACTCGAGTTAACTGTAACATTGTTATGCATATGTTGTGTACTGAGTTGTAAGTAGAACAGTTACATGACCGCAACGACCGCGACCCCTTAGCCATTAGGATGAGAGCTTAGAAATAGCGGTAGCGAAGTATTTAGACGAAAAAACACATTTTTTTTTGCGTACTGGGATTAAAACCTTTGTTGCGAAGGACATTACAAACATTTAAAAGAACACCCAGCCTTGAAATTTCGATTTATGGACCATGTGGAGAATCACCAATACCAATCAATATCAATACAATAATAAATCACCACCAATACAATGATAAATCACCGGGCACGGACGGACTGACGAACATGGTTTTAAAAGAGATCAGAAATAGTATTATACCACACTTAACAGAAATATTCAACACAAGTTTAAAGACCGGCACCTTTTCTGATGCATGGAAGATAGCGCGTATTACGCCAATATATAAAAGTGGTCCCAAAAACTTCCCGGACAGCTATCAGTCTAGCTATATCTTTGTTGACAGCCTTCTCAAAATTGCTGGAAAGTGTGGTAAATTGTAGACTCTTTCAATATAGTGAAACCAAGAATCTTATTTCCCAAAAGCAATTCAGACGATTTGCCTTTCCTAAAGGCAAATCGTCTGAGGATGCCGTTGCAATATTAACGTCCTTGGTGTCATCACAATAAGATAACAATAGGCGTTGCATAGGTGTTTTCTTAGACTTGGCTAATACCTTTGAAACAGTCTCGATTCCGATACTGCTCCAGAAACTAGAAAAACGTTTTGGTATCAGAGGCATAGCACATGACTGGTTCAAGAGTTATCTGACGGATAGAAAACTCTATGTCAAAATTGGCAACTATGAAAGTGCCTTACACTCGAAAGAGTTTGGTGTGCCGCAGGGCTGCGTCATAGGACCTACGCTATTCATAATATATATGGATGATATCCACGACACTATACCCGCAGATATAATTTGTTATGCTGATGAAAGGGCTATATTTTTGACGGTTCCAGTTGGACAGAGACGTTTGTGATCGCGGAGGAGTATATGAAACACATATCAGCATGGCTTAACCTTAATCTATTGACACTTAATTCCAATAAAAGTAAATATATTTGTTTTCATAAAACTGCTGCGACTGCGCCAGACAATTAATACAAAATAAAATTACATAAATATAAAGATCACTCCACCTTTTACTGTCAATACATGCAAAAGTCGGATACTATACGATATCTGGGCGTTATCTAAGACAAGAACCTGAATTTTATGGCACATATTGACTCCCTATCAAGTCGAGTACGAAAGACAGCTAACATTATGCGACTTTTATGATCATCAGCGCCAAAACCGCTTTTACGAACTGTCTATTTCGCTTTGACCCAATCACTGATCACCTTATTGTATTGGTTGCTGGGGTAATGCAGTGAAAACAATAATGATAAATATTGAAGGAGCCCAACGTTGTGTCCTTAAAACAATGTTTAAAAACCCTTCTGGTACCCAACGACACAACTCTACAAAGACAGTGAGGTACTTAATGTGCGGCAACTATTTGTGTTAACGACATTTCTTAAGATGCATAAAGTGGTTATTAGCTCTAAGGATTATCCTGGTCTGCTCAGGCGCCGTGTATACAGAATTGATATACCAAAAATCAAAACATCCTTCGCAAGACGATTTAGCCCCTTTAAGGATCATTACATTTATAATAAAGTGGCTAGTTCTTGTGACGTAAAACTGTGTTCACTAAAGGAAGCAAAACTGAGGGTAGGTAACAAAGTGGCACAAAAAGGTTTTCGGTCAGATCTTATTTCAAAGAGGCACTTTGGCATACTATCTGACCGAAAACCTTTGCGTGCATTTAGTCTTAATTTCAATACCATAAAATCTATTTATATAACAATTAAATTAATTTAAGTAACACATTTATAATATTTTATCATTCAGCTCACTATATATTTATATGTATGTATATACACGTATATCTGTATATAACTATTAGTTTTTCTAATACCTGCCTATTTCATATTGCATAATGTAGCAAGAAGTTGTTTTTATTTCCTTATTATATAGTCTGGGATTTAATTTTATTTTAAGTAAAATTTTACGACCGAGCAAACATAGAAAACGCACTGTAAATCGTCAAAGGTACCCACAGGACAGGCTTGCCTAGTGTGGGACCAAAGGATAGTACGTAAATGTTGTATGTTTTTACTCTGGTAATAAAAGTATTTTATTTTATTTTTTCACTGTCCCAAAACAAATTTTAATCCTTAAATTCCCTATAATAACAAAAAAGTCTATGAAAACTTCATTGTCCGCCTACTGAAGTCCGCTGCTGGATATACATTGGCCTCTATAACCAGCAATGCACTACAACTCTCCAATGGCAGACCACTGAGCTCGATTATCGGCTCTTTACGTCCAGGCACTGCCAACCATTTTTCGTATATCACCACTCCGCCTAGCTGAATAGCATCCTATTCTACTTTTGTATAGGTTTGGTTCCCACTGCAGAACACGTCTACACTGACGGCTATCAATTGCGTGAAAAACGTAACCCACCCATCGCCACTTTTTCTCTAATCTAATTCTCTAGACTATGCCCGTTACTTCGTTCTCTATCGAATCATTTTATTTCAAATTCCATCTGAAGGCAACTCAGAGCATATCCCTTTCTATACCACTTACTTACGCTTTAGGTAAGAGGACGTAGTAAATACACTTTAAAATGTATGCAAAATATAGGTTAAAATACAACACAATTTCCCTGGCGTTATGGAAAACCGCTCTACAACGGGCTAAGGTCTAATTCTGTAGTCTGTAATTTTCAAATCAGACAGGGGCTCGTTGTTGCGGTTTCACAATGTAAAACATAATATTCCAACGTGCCTGGCGGTACGTAGCTGTTCAAATACAATTTTGTTGGGATTCTGATTGCATTTACTAGATCTTGCGTACAAGATTGTGTTTGTGCTTTGAAGATTAGGTTTGTAGTGCACTTGACAGAAACATTCAGAATGTAGGTGACATTTTATTAGTACTCTGACTTCAGATGATATTTTTATAGTATTGAATCGAGAGGCAGCTCCAGCTTGTTTTGCTTGGCTCACCTTGTTTGCGCTTCTCTTATCTATCTATACATATAATAAATCTGTAGGTGATCGATATCTGTACATGGAAGATATTTAGGAGAAAATTATTTTAAGGGGTCTTTATAAAAGAAGAGAACCCAAAAATATAATTATTAGAATTTTTGTCTGTTTGTCTGTGCGTTTGTGCACCCTAATTTCAGAAACGACTAATCAGATTTGACTGCGGTTTTCACTGATATATTGTGGTAAGCCTCACTTAACATTTAGTGTTTGTTTTATACGAATTGGTTCATAAATGAACAAGTTGTGTCAAATTAAACATTACGATGTTCGGTTAAAATTTGTTCTATAACAATGAAAATAAGTAACTCTTCAGTTGAATTGGTTGAAACTTAATATATTATGATCAGTAAAATGTAAAATTACGAGAATTGAAAGGTTATAAATGAAATTTTCAAAAACTTGGCATTTCCAATTTAAATTGAGCTTAAATCTGTATGATAAATTTTATTAAATATGGTTCATCTTAGGCTGGACGCTTAAAGTTACGGGAGAAGGTGGTCACGACCCTCAGATATGAGGAATACGACTATGAAGAACAAAGCTGGACGCATTTGCACATTTATATAGAGCTCCCATATTAGCGAGTAATATACTGCATGGAGATCAACACTGCGCTGACGGTTTGTCTGAAGCAAGTATAAGTGGAAGTCCTCATTGACTGCGCCATGTATTTGCAGTCATGCTGAAGTTCTGCGCACTTTCAGATGCTGCATAGTTGTGGCATAAATATGAAGATAAATTAGCCGAGGACATTGTTAGGTTCCCACAACAAACTAATGAATCGTTGTTTGCTTACAATTCAAGACATAGTTATATATATCCTATTACTCAATATGGCCTGCCCGTACGTATGAATACAGATTACGCGGCTTAAATAAACTATTACTCATTAGAACTAGCCGTAAGCCTGCAAAATTATGTCTCGAGATTTACTGAAGAACAGCGTTTAATATAATAATGATCGTGTGTGTCATAGCGTGGATAGTGCTTTGGGAAAAATACTATTTGCAGATGCTACGGGTGGAATGGGAAAACTTTTCCTACCAAGGTGATTTCGGCAAAGGAACGAAGCTAAAGTAAGATTCCGCTTGCTGTCGCTTCATCGGAAACTGGAGGATGACCGCTGCTATACCCGCACATTTTTATTAATTTCACAATTTCTTCCCGATTCCATGTTGAGAAATCCCTTTACAGTACATCCCACCGGTCCCCAAGCAACATACATGCCAAATTTCATCTTCTTGCGACTAATAATGTTGGTTGTGCGTTGTCTGTCAGTCAATCAATAATGAAATAATTTAATATAATATATACAGACAGGAAACAGCCACATTGTTGCCAGGGTGAATAACTAAATCAAGAGCGAGCCGGACTCGCCCATGAAGGGTTCCGTGGTAGAGTTATATACTAAACATACCCACTATCTTCACCTAACCATATACTACTATCACTTTTTTACCAGTTCAAATAACTTTGTTTTTCATAGTGTTCACTATCTTCACCTAACCATATACCACTATCACTTTTTCACCAGTTCAAATAACTTTGTTTTTCATAGTATTCAGACCAAGTTATATTAGCGTTTTTTTAATATGTGCTATATCTCAAAAACTGCTGACTACATATCGTTCAAACTTATTTTCTTTGGAAGTTTTTATTACGATCTACAGCATATATTTTTTTAATATTTGTCACTCTCTTACTTCAAAGGTTTAGTTAGAATAACACTTATTTTGTCACTTTGGAAGCGTCTATATTTCAAACGATTGACTTCGAGAACCCTAAAATTATTATAGAAGACCTCTAGGTCTTTAAAAATTACTATTATAACTCTAGGTATTTAAACATGCCGTATTGTAAAAATATTTTTCCCGTCCGTGCCATGTATGGAGAGGACCCCTTAATTTTCATTCCTTTTTATGATTGAATAAAAATTGGGAAGCGATTCACAGAATACATCTACCTAAAAATATTCAAATGTGTAGTCTTAATAGTTTCGGAATAAGATGGTTGTGACATACGGAAGGACAGACATGGCGAATCTATCAGGGTTCTGATTTTTGCCATTTTTTGATAAAGAATCCTAAAAAGTGCCTACAATGTTTAAGATTTCGATCGACTTGAACTGTTCTGTTTGTTATATATCTAAAAGCAGCGATAAAGCTTAGATTTCACGTGATTGTCATCTTATCAGATGAGATGAATGCACGATGGCAAACCGTGAAGCGGTCTAAGCATGTACATAGAGCGCAAACTAAGAGAAATCAATCAAAATGACGAACCCATGGGCGATATAACAGTACGTTTTCGTGGCGATTTTCGTTAGACTCTGTCTGTTATACCACCATACAATATGATACAGGAGCTGATGAAATTAGAGCATGTCTAAAGAGTCCTTAACTATGGCATTGTAATATTGCTATGCATTTGACATTAAATGTGCGAGCGCGATTAGGAGGCAACGAACATGCACAGGTATTCTCTCGCACGAACAAAAGAAAGTCATTCTATATAAAAACCTGTGTTGCAGATTTTTATCAATGCAAAATGTCATATCACCTGTGTAGGGCAACGCAACTCAAAAAGAAACTTACGATAATTCCTGGTTTTGCGAAAGAGCTATTTTCATACCGAGAAACGACCAAGCAGCAGCAATCAACGCTGAAATTTTAAGCTTCGTTGTCAGTGGAATTTTAGAATCTATCAGTGCTCCTGGATAGCCATCTCGAAGACAAATTTAAAAGACGGCGTACCTATTATAGTTCTTGGAAATTTAATCTCACCAAAGCTTTGTTTCGTGCCAGATTAAAAGTGACCAATTTACAACGAAACGTGATCGAAGCAGAGAATTTAATAGGGTGCGGAGCAAGTAATAGTGTTTATATACCCCATTTGATTCTTATAATTGCAAACAATTTTCCGTTTAGTTTCGAAGGAGTCCAGTTTCCAGTAAGCCTAAGGCCAAATGCTAAAAGTAGCGGGTGTGGATCTAAGTAATAGCTGTTTTGCGCACGGTTAGATTTATCTGGCTCTGCCACGTGTTAGCGATCCTAGGCACCTTTATGTTTTCATCCCTGAGGGCTATACTTCTAACATCGTGTACGAATGAACTTTTAAATTTTGCTATAGTAGATAACTCACAATGTGAAACAGTTGCAGCTCCTTAAAAAGATAACATGTAAAACCATTATACTGGCAGTTAAAAAGAGTGGCCACGAGTTTTATTGCCGGTTCTTTCTCGTGGTTCTACCTATTGCATTGCGAACGTGGCAGTAAATGTAAATGTAGAATCATCTAGTAATTAACTTTAATTTTTGACGTTCATAAGCGTCACTTTGTGTCCTAAATGAATAAATGATTTTAACTTTGACTTTGAAGAAGCTTTACTGTAGATTATTATTAGATAATAAATTGAATAGTAATTTATTTTCTCACCAATTACGTTACACTTAATATAACCTATTTATTCTGTTGACCTTGCTGATGACTTCGTCGTCTACATCAGTGTGGTGACGGATTAAGAATACGGAATGTCACCACCCCATATCATCCCATGGGTGTCGTAAGAGCCGACAGAGGGAGCATATTATGCAGAGAACAGCACTGTAAGAGAAGCAAAACTTGATACAAACCCTATACCAATCCGTTTGGCCAGCGTGGTATTGTAGGCCAATTCCTCCTTTCAAAGGAGAGGCCTAGTCCAGCAGTGGACTGTTAAAGGCTGATGATGATAATTTTTCTTGTTAAGATGACATGAGAAGTTTTTGCTATAATTTTGTACACTTTTTATTTGTTTTTTGAGTCATTGTCAGGATATCTACATCTACACTATGCAGTATAGGTATTATATGCAACTTAAAATATTTTAGGTAACAATTGTGTAGCCTAATGAAAGGACAAATTCCGCGCGAACGAAGTCGCGGGCACAGCTAGTATGTAATAATAATACAAAAAACACATACTCAATACACTAAGGGTAGTATAGGATAGCCGAGTGGTGGTACTAACAGATTTCTAGGCATAGGCTATCGGGTACAAACCCACGGCTGGCATGTCTGACTTTTCGAATTAAACCGCCAGGCATGTTCGATCGCCTTGTGTGAGTTTTCTGTCTGTATCAACGACGTGCAGCAACCAATGACAATGGAACGGAAAGTTTTTGGTTGTAAAGCACGTTAAATATAATAATGTGCATTTAAATATACATTCAATAAAAGAAGATCATCATCATCATCCTCTTAGCGTTATCACAGTTTCAACCTGGGGTCCACTTACTAGACTAACTGGATTTGGCTGAATATTAGCTTTTTCACAGAGCGACTGCCTGTCTGGCCAATAAAAGAAGATGATATTAATAATTATTATATAAATTTACAACAATTAAATTGTGGACAGACCGGCTACTAGCGTGTAAACGTGTCTATGTAATCATATCAAATCTTATGTCCACCTTTATGATATTAGTCTGAACTCATTGAACACAAATTTGCCATTTATTAGAGTCCAACTGGGCTGCATGTGTAAAACTGATTTATTCAAAGGCAGCACGGGCAATTAGTGATAGGAAATGAACAGGTAATCCTGCAGGGTCATCGGGTATACTCAATTAATTTCGTGTCTGGAGAATGTGAGCCTAAATAGCCACTTAAAATTTCATCTCTCCATATACAAGTTTGTTTATTTAGTCGCACGTTACATACGCAGCTTTAGACATAAAGTGGTTTAGCAAATAACACTACAAATACGTTTAAATAGACAGAGAATAAGAAAACTCCGATTTTGTATTTATTATTTGGGAATTGAAATATCTCCTGCCAATGTTTACCTACAAGCGAAAAACAAATTGACTCGTTGAAAAATAAATTCAACAAAACTACATAGACCATAAATTGTCTGAGAAAACTTCGAAACTCTATTTTAATAACAAAGAAAAATAGAATCCTACAATTTGTGGTAACAAGATATCGGATAGTTCGAAAGACTTTCACTCGCCGCTGTGAATAAAACTGTCTCGTTGGGAGTGTTCCGGTACAAAGTAGAGACCTAGCATACGCCCCTGGGGGACGCCAACTGCGAGCTTTAAACTGCCTTAGGCGCTGGATATATTTGGAGTATCGTAGATGTTGTACGGTTCGGCTCGATTATATTATATATCTGAACATTAATGAAACCATGGTGACACATATAAAAATACTTTTTTAATTTATTATTGTGTGTATGTTATGTTTTAATTATTTTACATAATTACATGGCCCTTTGTGTAATATATCTGATTGTTATATGTTACACACTGCTCGTTCTGCAGAATAATATAATTCAACCTATAGACCATTAAATTTACGCTAGCTATATATATATATATATATATTACTGATTATCATCCTTAGTTAACGCACCTTCTTGTCAAGTGATACAAACATAATTTGTTAAATTGCCGCACCAGTTGCTATTTCAATTCTATAACCGAGTCCCCGTTGAAGTTGAACATATAATTACAGTACACATTTCCAGTGATAATAATAATATAGCCAATTTTAAATCTATGGGGAATATATCTGTAGTAATTATTAGCTTTTCATGTACCTAATGATATTAGAAGTAGTAAAAGGCTTTAAAAACGTTATAAAAACGTAGTTACGGTTATGAGGACGTTAATATGCAGCTCACGATATACATCAACATTTTCACTACAATCACTATTTTTTTCTGTTAAATACAATTATTTCAATTTAACACAATAGCGCCAGTGACTGTTAAAAGCCTTCAATAATAATTAATGACTCAATAATTAGTTGTGTCTGAAAACATTTCAGTGGATCGCAGAGTTAACTGAAAAGAGATATTACATGCAAATAAACGAAAAAATGCGATCAGAGTAGCATAAATTACATCAACAGCCACTACGGTTATCGCAAATTAATAATTTAATTGTTGTTTTCTGATTATTTATAGCCTGCTCTACTAATTGATCTTAAACCATTTTTATCACAAGACCTTCAATCGTCGCGGTGTCCTTGACGAATACTTTACCACAACTCGTTAGGCTCAAACCTTCACCAAAATAAAGCAGAAACATGACTGACATTGTAAATAACGAGCACATCACATTCTTTAACTACTTTTGAAGTCGTGTTTATGACTTTACCCCCATTTCTGGGAGCACGGCAGTGCCCCCACTAAGTCGAGCAAAAAAGCGGCACAGACGTACCATCCTTTTCTCGAAGCAATTCAGGCCATTTTCGACCCCCTATAACTTAGTTGTGGATAAAACTAGAAGCCTGAGTTTTTAGTAACCATGCAGGCATTGTATAAACATGGTGTATTTCAAATTTCATTTAATTTAAACGAGTAGTTTAAGAATTATAACAAGTCAAAATTCTTAATTTTGTCACTCACTGACCGATCATCAAAAGTCTAAGGCTCTTCTAGCAGACATAGGAGCTTCTTATTTAGAATAAAATAAGTGTTTAGTATAATTATGAATTATGAAAAAATTAAAATAATTTTCAATTTCTGTCCAGTTTTCGAGATACATCAACTACATAAATAACTTTGTAATCACATATAAATATATAGGATTACAAAATTACATTTGCAGTTAGAGCTTTAATTAAGAAAAATCGTTGATAGTGTTCAAGAAGTTGAAGGTACCATAAAGGACAAAAGTAAGACTATCTACAAAAGAAATGAGATTCCATAAAAACAATACTTGTCAAAAATACCAAGTCTCGCGACCGTAAGACGTGAAAAATATTTACAACGTGCTAAACTACAGCTTTCAAATATTAAAAAGCTGTATTTTGATGAAAGGTCGGATATTGAAAATTATATATTTGTGAGAATAATAATCCCATAAAAACAATACTTGTCAAAAATACCAAGTCTCGCGACCGTAAAAAGTTGTAAGATCCATGTAATACCAAGTCAGTTAATTAAAAATCTTTAATATTTTAAATAAATAGATTGACTCGGCCATCGCATGAAAACACAGTATATCAAATAAGTGATACATATATACATTAGATTGTTTAATGCGATTGCCGAGTCAATCTATTTATTTAAAACATTAAAGATTTTTAATTAACCGACTTGGTATTACATGGATCTTACAACCTTTTAGTTAAAATTTTATGTACAACAAAGTTATTATAATAACATTTTTGTTTTAAAGATCCTCCATTAATATAATCCAACAAATCCAGAACGCACAGCAATTATATAGACCGACCATAATGAATAGCGCTGTCACTACAGCCAAAAAGGTTAGCGTTAGGGAATTATATTAAATAAATTGAATGAGGAGTGAGGTTCATTTACATCTCCATCCCCCCCCCCCCCCTCTTTTTAGAGAATCAAATCAAAAGAGAATCAAAAATCTTCGGAGACTGGAATAAGCTTAGTAATGTGAAACAAGTTTGATTCAAGTTTTTTGTATCCTGTTTTAATCCTATAAATCGAGTTAGATATTTTTTCTACGATTTTATAAGGACCAATTTTTAATTCATCAAGTTTTTTCCTATTTAGCTGATTCCCATTTTCCACAAAAACTGAGGCCCACTTGCGTAACGTTTGATTTAAGTCACTCCTTAATTTAAATTTCTTGAACAGAATTAACAGCATAAAATAATTTAAGTTAAAAGTATTTAGCGTCCTCTTGCACAACGACAACAACGCTTAGGCCCACTTGCACAACGATTCTTAAATTGAATTAAGATGTATTTAACGAGAAAAAAAATATTAAACACCACTAGCGGCTTGCACGACGAAAAATTTGTCGAGTAATATGATTTAAGAACTGTCAAAATTAATTACCGAAAATCGGCTGTTTAGTGGCTAATTTCATTTACTTTAATATCCACGAATTCGCGCGTCGGAGTATTTTAGTTTGGTGTCAACCACTCGCGTTACGTCAATACCGTGACGAGGGACCGCGTTGTGTGGTCGCCTGTATAAGTGCTGTGGGGTACGTTAGTACCCCACTGTAGTAAAATCGTAAGATTATTTATTTATTACGATTGATGCATTTATATGTAATAAGTTATTAAATTTGATTATTTATTAAAACAATACTCTTATATGAATTAAATACAGATATTTTTAGATATTGTGAAGGTAAAATTCAATGAAGTTTATTTATTTTGTTTCGGATGACTGTCATATGTTTGAATTACGAAGAAATAAGCTCTATTCTAGACCACAAATCTGGCGAGGAAGAAATAGAAGTTGGGACCAGTTGTAATTCCAGGGTTCTTTACAAGTGTTCAAGATCAAATAATAAGCCAAATATAAAGTTTCAGCAGACAGTTTTGAAATTAGGTTTGGAACTGATACATGAATATTTGGAGGACCGTCACCGGATGCCAACTTAGTCCATTGAAGTGATCCTCAAAAAAGGACCAAATCCTACAAGCGCTGTTGCTCAAACTACATTTAACTTTGTGTAATAAGGCTGATTTGTGATCTCAAGTTACCGATTATGTTTAATAAAACGTATTTTCATGAATTGTTTTATTTTATTTTAAGGATTACGTCATTTTAGTATGGGGTGTTCCAGCACCCCAGTGTAGGAATAACATGTGCGCCAAATAGTGTAGGATTCTAGGGTTAACAATAACACAAGTAGGTACATTGTTATCAGTTATTTCATCATCATCATCATGTCAGCCTAGGGACGTCCACTGCTGGACATAGGCCTCCCCCTGCTGTGTCGTCCAGTCCAGTTATATAATTATTGATAATTTTCGTCACTAATGACAAGATGCCAACATCAGTGTGACAGTTCTTAAATGAAATTAGCCACTAAACAGCCGATTTTCGGTAATTAATTTTGACAGTTCTTAAATCATATTACACGACAAATTTTTCGTTGTGCAAGACGCTAGTGGTGTTTAATATTTTTTTTCTCGTTAAATACATCTTAATTCAATTTAAGAATCGTTGTGCAAGTGGGCCTGAATCTCCTACTTTAAATTGAATAAGTTTTCTGTTGTTCTCAAATTGTTTTTTATTATAATTGTGTGATTTTAAAGTTCGTTCCAAGGCTATTCTCCTATCTTCTAATAAATCATTTTGTGTTAAATATTTTTTTAACGCGTCAGGTATGATATTATTTATTTTTCCTTCCATTAAATAAGTAGGAGAAAATCCTGTGACTGAGTGTTCAGTTTCATTATATCTATTGGTACATTCATGAGCAATAGTTGTCCATGCTAGTTTATTATTATTTTCATTAATTTTACATCTTATTTTATTAATTAATGTCTGATTTAATCGTTCGTTTAAGCCATTTGAAAATGGTGCATTAACCGCGGTGAATATAATAGGTATGTTCTCTGTTTTTAAAAAACTTTTGAATTCCTTTGAATTTATGCCCGGGTACTGATCAGATAGAATCATTCCAATGTTATTTTCTGGAATAACTTTTTTATAAGTTTTATGAAATCATTTGCATTTTGGGTTTTTGATGTTAAAATATAAGCATACCTGGTGAAATGGTCTACCAATAAATGCAGATATGTTTTTGTTGAACGAGAGCCACCAAATCCACTAATGGTGTCTATAGAGACTATTTCGAAAGGGTAAGTAGCCGGACCCAGATGAGACATCAAACCGTATTTCAATTTTGTTCTAGTTTTATTTTTTATGCATATTTGAGAAGTATCACAGATTCTGTTTACATTATGTAATAAATTGTTTGCTGTATAGAATGGTTTGATTTTATTTTCTGTTTGTTTTATTCCTATATGGCAATATTTATAGTGAATATTTTTTATTAATTCTATACTAAACTCCTCAGTAAGTACGATTTTTTCCTTTTTTCCTAATTTTTTTAAATAAATGTTATCTTTAAGTAATAGTTTATTTTTATTCAGTTTTATGTCTTTATTTTTTTCTTGATCATTTACAATGTCTTCCAATTTAATAAAATTTACTATTTTTAATATTTCTTCCTGACCTACATGTGATTCTTATACCGGATTTCTACTTAAACTGTCTGCCTCTAAATTTTCTTTTCCTGGTGAATATATAACCTTAAAATTAAATTGTGATAAGTAATATGTGAGGTCACTTAGTTCCTCGTCTGTTCTTGCTTTAATATTTAGTTTTCTAGTGGTTTATGATCTGAAAACACTTTAAATCCTTTCCCTATGAGCCAATGTTGCCAATATTTTACCGCCTCTTTTATTGCTAAACATTCCAAATAAATAGCCTTTTTTCATTTTTGACTTATTTAATTTTCTCGAAAAATATGCACATGGCTTTTCTTCTCCATTTTCTTGTGGTTCTTTCAAAATGGCACCTATACCTTGTATACTCGCGTCTGTATAAATATGTATCGGTAGATCCGCATCAAAAATTTCTAATATAGGTTGTGAACAAAGCATTTTCTTGATTTTATCAAAAGATTCTTGACATTTTTCTGACCAATTAAATGTCTGATCTTTTCTTAACAAATTGTGTAAAAGATCTAATATGATTGACACATTTGGTATATATTTACCATAAAAATTAATTTTACCTCAAAACTGTCGAATGTTTTTTTTTCGTTTTTGGGACAGGAAAATCTTTTATAGCAATTAAATTATCTTTTAGCGCAGTAACTGTATTATTTCTTATTATATGACCTAAATATTATACGGAATCCTGTGCAAAATTACATTTAGAGAATTTTAATCTAAATCCCTCCTTTGATATTGCTTCTAATAACAATGATAAGTGTTTAATATGTTCAGTGAATGTCTGCGAAAATACTAAAATGTCATCAATGAAATTTACTGTAAATTTTGATAATTTGTACACATACATAGAAAACCAAATGGTAAACAAGTCCATTGAAAATGATTTTCTTGAGTAACAAATGCTGTCTTCTTCCTATCTTCAATCTTTAAAGGAATAGACCAGAATGCAGTATTAATGTCTAATGTTGAGAAAAAATTACAATTTCTGGTTTTTACCATCTAAACCTATAGCTTTAAATGTTGTTTTGTAAAATAGGATTTTGTTAAAATGAAACAAACAGCTCATATGTGTTGTTCTGTAAAATAGGTTTATTGTTTTAACAAAATAACAAATCATTCATACATGATAAACACCATATTAATAAGGTACTAACCTGTAAAATAGGAAACAACATTTAAAGCTATTTGCTTATAACGTTTTATGTACAACAAAGTTATTACAACAAAATATTTGTTTTAAAGATCCTCCATTAATATAATCCAACAAATCCAGAATGCACAGCAATTATGTAGACCAACCATAATGAATAGCGCTGTCACTACAACCAAAAAGGTTAGCGTTAGGGAATTATATTAAATAAATTGAATGAAGAGTGAGCTTCATTTACATACATATAACAACTCTTTTTTTCCTAGCCTGGTAAATGTACTCTGGATAATCATAACGACATACTTATATATATATATATATATATATATATATATATATATATATATATATATATATATATATATATATATATATATATATATATATATATATATATATATATATATACCTCAAAACAAAATAAGGGCCACTATCTAGTTATTCACATGAATGCAATGTTGAGTGTCTGATACTCATGATTCGTTAATTTAAGTGATGACAAATGTTATTTGAGTATACCACAAGTAAAAAATTGCTAAAGTGGGTACATTTAGACATTTTTGGAACCACTTAATCTTACCCTTATTTTATTTAGTTCATCGTTAAGTTCAGTGTTTATTTGGTTTTAATCGTGAACTGTTCAAATATTGTTTACCTATCGTCTTAATTGTCATTTTGCGAACACTGTACACGACATATGGTCTTGCCAACCATAACTAGAGCTGTAACATTAATGCAAGAAGGACATTCACAGCATTCAGTGGCTTTACAGCTTGGCTATTCACGACGAGCAAACCAAATGCTTGAAATTGTCTTCAAGAGGCGGGAACAGTATCCAGAAGACCAGGATCAGGCAGAATAAGAGCAACCATCGCACAAGAAGAACGATATGTTCGTTTGACTGCGCGAAGGGAGCGTTTTCTCACTGCACGCTGCATACAAAATCGCTTGGGGCAAGCCATATGTAGCCGCGTTAGTGATCAAACGATTAGGAAGCGGTTGCACGAAGACCAGCAGTTCTCCAGGAGACGTAGTGAGAATTCCACTTACAAATCCTCATCATGCAAACCGATTAGCGTATGCAAGGCAACGTCTTGACTGGGACATAAGTGTTGGAGCACAGTGTTGTTTACTGATGGGAATAAGGTGAAATGCTTTAGTGATGATCGGCGCGTTAGGGTTTGGAGACGAGAAGGCGTGTGATTTTTGGATGCTTGCATCCACGAAAGTGAGAGATTTGGGGGTCCCAATGTAATGGTGTGGGGAGGCATCTGACTATCGGGTAGAATTGAGCTTGTAATCCTCAACGGAGGCACTGTTACAGCTCAACGATACATCGAAGATCCTCGATCCTCGATGTATCATTGATCTGTTACCATTTGCACAGAGAATCGGTGCACGATTCAAGTTGATGCACGACAATGCACGCGCACACACTGCTAGAGCCACCAGAGCTGCTCTAGAGGAGGCTGATATTCAGGTGTTACCGTGGCCTGCGAACAGTATTGACATCAACGCGATAGAACACATGTGGGATCTATTCAAACGAAGCGTTCGAAGCACTGAACGACCCGTAATTAACGAGAGACAGCTAATTAAAGTGCTCGAATCAAGCTGGGAGTGAAAACCTGATGGAACACTGCGACACCTGATTGAAAGTGTGAATTTCATGCTTCAGGAATGCGTCAAAAAAGGGGGAGGTACACGCTACAGAAAAAGCAAAAAAAAAATAACTTCACAAATATTGACAGTGGTTGGATAGCTTTTTTCTTGTGTGAACATTTTGCTAAAAATGAGTACTTGGCTAAAAATAATTTAAGTTATTTTTTAATAAGTTTTAATTAAATTTTGAGTTAACATTAAAAAATAAAAATCTAATGACCTAAATCATTGCCTAATCCCTAAGTTCAATAAACACATGAGTATCATTGAAAATTGCAGTGGCCCTTACATATTTTGTTTTGACTAGTATATAATATATGTCGGAGATTGGAAAACGGAACGTCAAATCTTAATAGATTTGGGCGTATTCGGATACGTTAGTTGGCAACACTGAGGTCGGCAGTTGACAGCTGTCAATGTAATTTGATGTTTTTATAAGCAAACGTGGAGCTGTCAACGGACACTTTGGCGATAGACGCAGCGGAGGAAACAAGTGTGGCCTACCTACGTCCGACTTCGCCGCGTTTCCAAAAGTTATCCATCCGAGCCACGTGTGCATATTAAAATTGTGAAGATACTGTATTTAATAAACAGTGTGTTGTACTGTGTGTATTCATTGCAAAGAGACCTAGCTGTGCCCACCTAGAACTGTGAAGCGTTGATACCGACCAAAATGAAGATACATTTTGTCATATACATAAAAGGCTTGTGTCCTAAAATGTAATTAGCGATTGATTCGTTCCCTTATTAGATTTAAAACTGAAATACCTGATTTTTTTTTCAAAAATCGATCAGCAACATTACTAATTACGGCTTTTTAAAAACCTTTTTGAATTTGACACGAAAAGGCTGTAAACCATCATGGCGGTTGAGTGATATCACAAAGTGCAAAACAAAACAAACCGTGAATGAAGTCTGGTCTGATGTACCCACTTTTATTTAGTTATATTCGATTTGACAGGTAGAAAGTTTAACGTTTTAGTTGTATTTACTACTAAAACGTCAACAACATGAATGGCGGACGTACTTTTTGACGTAATGCTCTCTGATTGATGTTCACTGTCATAAGAATAAATAATATAAATAATAATTAATAACAAATCTTTTGAATCATCAAAATGAAATCAGTAAATCATGCGGTATCAGCTCACCGCCCGTACTAAAAAACAAAGGAAAATGCTGATACATAAGCATTATTTTTGACTTCGCTATAATTAAGTAAAAACAAAACGAGCGTACAAGCTAAGTTATTCGTACTGCCATCGTTAATTAGTGTAGTATTTATGTAAAAACCTATTAGTTGTAGATTCATTATTAATTCAGGCGTTTCTGCTACGTACTCATAGTTATCATTTTTATTTTTTTATGCCTAGGAATATAAGAGTGATTTTATCGATATGTTTAAAGTTTTATCAAAATGTATTAAGTTATTTTTGCGAGTGATAAACATCCAAATCATCCATACATTCATACTTACGAACCTTCGTACTTATAGGTGTAGGATGATTGACTAGTTACCCTAAATTAGAATCATCATGAACCTAAATATCATAACAGCTAATGTACGCCATAACCACAAACGGTCATATTTTGTTCATCTAATACATAAAACGATGTTCATTCCAAAAACAGATACTGATTCAACGCACCGCATTCAACCAAATAATAAACGATAGCTGTTTAATCTATGACAACAGTCGCTGGACAAAATTAATTGTGGCCACACAACAACAGTAATTAATGAGTAAATTTCGAAATCATTCACGTTGCTAGTGAACCTTGTTTTAATGAAATGGCGGTTGCCAATTTAATGATGTAGTGTTGATTTCATTCTTAGATTGCTTCACTTGTATACAAACAAATATAATGTGATTAGAAGATGTGATAATAAATATTATAAGCGCATGAATAGTTAATTAGAATAAGGCTTGCTTGACTGCATGTGAATTGAAATCTCACTCGTCACTCACCGTTTCCTACTGCGTCAGGTGATGAGGGTTAATCCCCATACAAGATTGTCAAAATCGTGTTCCCAACTTAGTATGATCCTTAAAGCCGCGTTTCCACTAGGCAACATTTGGCGCGTGACACGTGACGCTCAATATGTACGGCAAAGCTGCACAACAGCGCGCGACGTTGCCAGCTGGCGCGCAACATGACGCGCGGCTTTTGTTTGTTAAAGAGCATCGTTAGTTGAGCATCAATTGTTGTTGATTCTGATTGTTATTGTGTAGATATTTTCTAACGTACCTACGTGTTTTTTTGCTTTTTGATACATTTTTCGATAAAACTATAACCAGTGCCGCTGAAATCAACACAAGTTCCTCTGGCAACATGTTGTCGACGACTGACGTAAAGTAGTAGATGCGTAGAAAACGTTGTTCAACAAAAGTTCCGCGCTGACTTTCAAAATGTTGGGCAACTTGATGTGCAACATGTTGCGCGTCAATTGTTGCCTAGTGGAAACGCGCCTTAAATTGTTGTTTCGAGTCTGTGTGTATTTGGTGGCTGTTGATCCAATACATGTTACCTCCAGAGATTTTTTCCTAGAGCGCGACTGGTATGTTTTAATCAAAAACAAAGTGGTACTTAAGTTTTAAGAGAAGTCAATAACTAATTACAAAAAGTTTTTACATAGTCCTACAGGTATTAAAGGTTTTCCCAAGCGTCTGTGTCGGTTCTTTGTAACACAAACAAAAATGTCTAGGAATGGCGTTTTAATAAAACAATGCAAATAATTCTAAGTTTTTAATATCACCTATTTATAGAGAGCATTTTCACAGTACGACAGAATAACATGCAATGATAATATATTATGGTTCTAAGATTTTAGAAGATAAACTGTGTGCATAACTTTATAATATATGTGCTTGTCGACAATTTGTACCAGAGACCTCAGGTTATACTAGAAAACTGGTTGTATTATTATTTCTTTTGTTGTAATTCATCTATCTACAATATAAAATATGTATTTAGGCAACGATAGCCTCGTGGCGATACCAACAGACCACTATGCAAAGGGTATCAGATTTGAATCACACACCATTGACTATTCGAAGTTATCTAAACCGTCGGTCTCGACAGGTATGAAGATGTTTTACAGTCATTACGGGCAGTACACTCAAATAAACTGATACTGGTCTAAACCCTAGAAAATCGGTATCCCTTTGGGTTGCTGAGATCAGCCGGGAGTCGCACTATGGAAAAGCTGATATTTTATCATATGTGGTAAAGCGGATCCCGAACTCCAAGGCGTGTAAGTATTGGACGCAACCGGAATAACGCTAAAACGATATTTTCCTGACAGACTTAGATATTTTTTCTGTACCTATACTTTTAAAATTGATTCAAATACTAGAATAAAATATTAACCTCAGAGGTATATAATTCTGTTTGAAACGGCGAAAGTTTTTTTAATTAATATTGTTTTGTTTATCAAAGCGAAAATTTTATTACAGGATGCCTTCCCCTGAGGCAGTCGTGTTTTTATGACATACGAATATGCCACAAAGTATAGCTATACCAGTGCCTAAATACCTACTAAATGATGTCGTTATTCTTTGAAAACAGAAATTAGTAAAAGTTTATAATAATTTAAATTTAAATAAGTAAAACACAAAGTTTTAAATTAAACCAATGTTTGTATAGTTGCTAGTGTAAAGAATCCGTTTTAGGGTTCTGAAGTAAACTGGATAATGCCTTTGTGGATTATTTCTGTCCATCTGCTATTTTAGGGAGATTTATAATAATTATAAGTACTAGGCAGCTGACCAAATGAAAGACATATGTCTTTCATAGCATTATCATTTCATCATTTCATATATAAAAATAGCTTTGTCAAGATTGACAAAGCTATTTTTTATAAAACTGTAAAATAGACGTGGGCTGGGTTTTACTTATTCATCAATAATACTGTCCTTAAATACCTATTTATTTATTATAGACAACCAGTGGATGTAGCCTACCGTCAGAAACATCAGGAGTTGTTTATATTTCAATTCAAGAATACTTTTGCGAAATTGCAGGACTATTCCCCAATCATAGCGTAGGGCACCCTCCGGCTAGGTGGAGTGACGACATGAGCAGAGTAACTGGCATCGACTTGACATGATGAACTGAAGATCGAGCTCAGTAGAGTGTCATTTGAGAGGCCTATAACCAACAGCGGACAAAAACAGGCTTGTGAAGATGATAATACGACAGCTGTATTCCTCTCCACTCTCTAGCTGTTTAAACTTAGTATTTGAAAGTGTGTAAACTAATCTAAATAGTGCCGTACTTATATAAGGTATGAGGTTGAAGGGATTATTATTTCTCAAATAACTAAAACTTATTTTTGCAAATAATGGACCCGATTGCGCGTAGCTCAACGCACACTTAAAACGGTTTCTTAAAGTAATAATTGTAAAGATTTGGAGTTAGCATTTAAATGTTTTTCATAACAGCTGAAACTACGCCCTTGGGCAATGGACCTGATTATTTGAACGTGAATAAAAAAATATCTTGATCCAAAAATAGAGTCGTTAAAATATTGTAAGATGTAAAAAATACTTGCTGTTATTTACGAAGCCGACCCAAAATCTATAATTATAAGTTTTGTATCATACTAGAGGACGGCCGCAGCTACGCTCGCACTTTTTTTATTTTAACCGTTTTGCCGATCCCGTGGAAATTTCGGGCCATTTCTTCTTTTAGTGCTCCCCTACGGTCGCCAAGGAATATATATATACGTGCCAAATTTCAGCTCTTTGCGCTTAATATTTTTTACTGTAGTTTGTCTGTCCGTCAGTCAGTAACCACGAATTGTATATATTCAGATTTTATAAAATACATTATACACGTTATCAAGTAGCAAAGTCGTAACTGACAATATAAAAAAAAATATGTTAAAGCTTAAAATTCCGAGTTACGGAGTGATGACTATATAAAGCAAGTACTTGACTGAATGGTCTGTGGCTAGGTGGTGACAGCGCAAATTAAAAAGAGAAGAAAGTTACAGATTAGTGCCACAAAAAGTAATATAATAATTATTATACTCTAACTCAAGTAAGCCCTCCCAAATTAGTTTACAAAAACTATTTTTTGTCTGTTTACGTAACATTTCCAACTTTTAAGAGCTTGATAAGTTCCACGCCAACCCCTTCGAAAGTAGTATTAGTTGGTACTTCACGTCAGACGTAAGTGACCTAATTAGGTTGACACCCACCCACACTTTCCAATCCTCACAAATCTTTCACACTTCAATTTCAGTCTTATCAGTTCCAAAATTGAGTCGAGTCTCCTCTACAAGATTAGCGCAGAAAATTGAAGATTGCGCGTCGACTAACCAATTTGTTGTACCTCTAAGTTATAGGAGAAGTAATGGTGATGTCTACTTAAATGTTAATCCAATAAGGAAAGGTTCAATTCTGTTTTCTTAGTTAACAATACCTTTTAATGGAATTATGTCGCCCGCACCTTCAAAATTATTTTAGGTAGTAAAGAAAAGGACTTTACCGACCGAAATGTCCATTTCCGCACTTCTCTTATAAAATATGTTTTGGTTTGACCTTTCGGTGTTAAATTAAATTATCTTATTACTAGCCGTTTCCCCGCGGTTTCACCCGCGTCCTGAAGGAACTACTTCGCATACCCGAAAAACCCAAGTATCTCACGGACCCCTTTTTTTTCTAAAATAAAACATAGCCTATGTTACTTGCAGATAATGTAGATTTCTAATGGTGAAAGAATTTTTAAAATCGGTCCAGCAGTTTTTGAGTTTATCCATTACAAACAAAAATATAAATCTTTCCTCTTTATAATATTATTAGTGTTTCGGCTGAAATAATAATGAGAATAATAATATTTAAGAATGAGGGCTTACTGAATTTTGCACAAAAGATTAAGATCAGGAGGTTTATTATTACACTAATGCGGTGGTGATTATGATTACTTATGAATCTTGATTAATAAAATTTGCTTGGATTATGTCCGTATTTCCATCGTAGGATTTTTTTAATAAATATATGTTTATTCAACAAATTTTCTATTTCTTTCATATCGCATTGGCAAGTCCTCCTTTACCACTGAAGGTTGAGTTTGGACCCTGGGAATATGCGTGTAAATTAACATAAGCGGATTAATACTTATTATACACTATAAATTAATACGTAAGCACGTAGTAGTCTTTAAATCACAAAAAAGTACATAAAAGATGGCGTGACGAGATTGACTCCTCTTGATAAGGTCAGGTCCTTAAGGGCTGAAGACTGAAACAGATAGAAGGAGAGCCTTTGCCTGCAGTAGGATTTTATGGGCTCGTCATAATAGAAAAATAATTAATACATTGATTACATATTAATGTATTACTACTTTTAGCGTGTTTTATATTCCACTAATAGTCCGTCGAATCTAAGACTAGTTAGCGGGCCCCGGCCTATAATACTAGGAAGATGACGACCTTTTAATTTGTTGTATATTTTAACTTTGTTAATAATTAATATAATGTAATTCAACAAATAACGCACTCTAGATGCTAGATGACGTCTTTCTTCTTTCACGGTAACTAGTTATGATAGATACATAACTCAAGTCAACGAACTATATAAATGTAAACATAAGAACATTAATATTCATTCTGCATTAAAAGTCTGAGCGCTGCAGATTTTCTTACAATCAACTCTGAAAATATTATGATTTTGCGTACCTATTATTTATTCAAGACTTCTTCAAATTATTCTTATATTAATTTAGTCTTTTGACATATGAAGTGCAAAGATTTCAGATACGTCTATACGTCTACGTCCAAGTAATTAAATAAATAGATTTTTAAAAATGTATGTATAGACATATATTATTATCATGATTTTTGTGGTCTGTTTTCGTCGATGATAAAACATTTTGTTTTTTAATTTGGATGCAATACATCACAATTACACTCATGTCAAATAACCAATAAAATGTTGATAAACATAAACTATGTATATGAGTATATTATAAATATATTCTATCAAATTCAATAGCCATTTACTTTTTAAGTATTGTAAAACAAATATTTTATGATAGTATTATACGACCTGCGTAAAAACTAAAACAAAGTTATTTAAATTCCTTTAATAGTAATCAGATCAACGGAACTCGCCTTTTCAAGTAATACCTGAAAATGACAACTTGCTAAAGTGGTAATAAAACATTAATTTGAAATTCTAAAGGCAACAGTTTTTACGCTTCGACAAATCTCTCCAGATTACAAATGCATTTTTCTATACGAAAAAGTGCTTTACTATCCCACTGCTGGGCATGGGCCTCTTCCCACTATGAGAAGGGTAAGGCCACCACTCTGGCCAAGTGCGGGTTGGCAGACTTCACATGTCTTTCGAGAACATTATGGAGAACTCTCAGACATGCAGGTTTCCTCACGATGTTTTCCTTCACCGTTTAGCAAGCGATAATTAACAATTTAATACGCACTTAACTTCGAAAAGTCATTGGTGCGAGCCGAGGATTCGAACTTGAGACCCTCTGCGTAGCAGTCTGTCGGTCTCTCCACTCGGCTATCATATTCTAGCGCAATCAAGTGTTACAAAATTTTTAATATGTGTATTAATTTTGAATCTGATATAATTATAACCTCTCAAAGGTTTGAAACATAGAGAACATAGAGACATAGAGAACTTATTAATTAGTAAGTCTATTATGATTAATAATTATATTTTTTAAATTAAGTACTATTATAATTAATTTAATCTTTTTCCTCTTGGAGAAAATCCTCATGGAGTCCCTCCACCCTGGGGGTAGGGCGAAGGGGACTGTCAGACTCTTACTGACTAAAAACCAACCCGTGTTCCTCATGTACCCATGATTGTCGGAGGGTCGGGTATCACCGAAGCATTCCCCGCTACCCTCCGACGGGTATTGGCCCGCCAGATCGTCAGGCGGGCCCCGAACAAAACCCCCTTGGCGGCGGATGAAGGTGTTGGGCGCCGCTGCCAAAACACCCAGCGGCCGCAGAGGATAGGGAGGACGGCAACGCAACACCGCATCTCCTCTTCCTCTGCGGCCCCACCGCGACGCAACGATGGTGCGCCCCCATTTGGTCGCGGGAGATAGGGCGCGCGGCAACGCAACACCGACACGCCTCGCCGACCGACTCCGAGGGACAGAACTGTCCCTCGCACCCGTACGGATCGCGTGGACGCATCCTGCGCAGGCCTCCGTCAAGCCCACGCGGAGCGTCCACTTCTGGGATCTCGCTTATCTTCACCGTGGGTGACCTAACCACGGTTACTGAGCCCCCCCACCGACATGGTGGAGATCCCATTTCTCATGCTACTGCACACCGTGAAAAACTGTATATTATTGGATTACACAATGTTAATATTAGATATTAGCCGTTCCCCGCGACTTCACATGCTTTTTATTTGTTCAATATATCGACAATAGCGACCTACCGGGTCAAATTACATACATACATAGACTCACGCCTGTTTCCCCGAAGGGGTAGGCAGAGGCATATTAAACGCCCACTTTTCGCCAGTGTTTTGATCCCACGTAATAGGTGGCGAGCCTATTGCCGCTTATTGGGACATTTTGTTTGCCAGAGCCTCGTCCGTTGTTCGGCAGGTGCACCACTTGCAGGTGAGGTTGGCTTGGGACCCTAAGTTCTTGGTGGGAACCCTATGCACCCGTCAAATTACTATATTTGGCTATAGTGTTCTTAGTGACTACCCTTATATATAACTTACTCTATTCAAATATACAAATTACCTGAAATGATAATCATTGTATACTTACCTACTACCTACTAATGGTTAATAGTTAAGCAGCTGAAAACAAAGACTTCTATTTGAATAATTGGTGCCCTATTTTTGTTCCTTCTTGCCCGAATCTAGTCCTAATGTTAAATAAATCTTAAAATAAAAGCTGTATAGACAAAATAAATATTGTTGCTAGAACATCTGCAGTGAAACATGATGCCTAAAAATTACGAAACCCTCGAAAAAGGGACGAACTTCATGTAAGAGAAATTGTGTAACAAATATATTCATAAGAAGTTGCTGACAAAATGTGTTAAATAATTTGCAAAATATACTATTATGTAAATTTAAATTTCCTAGAAATTCTTACAGGGCGTGATCAAACATATCAAGCAGTATCAGAAAGCCTAAGATATTTTATATTCAATAATTTTAAATCAAACCATAATGTTAGCTTTTTAATACGAACATTCTCATCTCATTTAAACATGAATTGAATAAGCAATGCAACTTCAACCAGTGACTTATTTCAAACAAGCTATCTTAGATTTTTCAAATAGTTCTATGTCTAAAATGCTCCCTGCCAAAAGGTTTCAGTTAGCTTTTTCGCAAGCTTGAAACCTATCCTAGTATAGAGATCTATATACAGCCATTGGCAATATTATATGTATTGGTAGACACAGCACAATGTGCCTGATATGGGTAAATTTATGAATATGACTCTGATAGACATCCTATTATTATACTGCTTAAACACTACTAATATTTTACACGTACACATGATTGTACTAACATAGAACTTTTCTCTCCTGATATGAAAAATTGAGATGAAATGCCTTTCTATTTGCCTCGATGTTTCTTCACACGTTATTGATACTTTATACCAGCTTTGATCACGCGTTCAATGACAGTAAATTTGTGTGTATCATAATAATATGATACACACAGAAATTTATAATAATTAGATATAAATCTAATTATGTAGTGATAAAAATTACAAAGTCACTGGATTACTGATAAGCCTATTTGTACATATATAATAATGTAGTAAGATTAGCAGAGTTTTCAAAAGTGACTCTGTATATAGAATATAAAATTCTTACACGAATAAGTAGATTTTTGTCTAGATCATGCATTCGGTAGTACAGTGGTCAGTCTGTGGCGATAAACGGTTACTTTAATGACTTTGCTGATGATCATGAAGATAGTTCATAAAATTGAGATCTTGTAATCTATAAGAATTAATTTAATATATGTTCGTAATGCTAGAAGTTTTTATTTTACTAGCGTGTAATGAAATATTGTCGAAATTTGCGTTTAGTTATACCTACTGAAGTAGCGATAGACATCACAGGTGTCCAGTAAAGTTGTAGATATCACAAAAGTAGAAAGATTTGAAGTAAAACAATTCACATATAAGGAAGACCAACACAAGCACTCACTTTTAATTTTTTTTTTTTAAGGTTCCGTACCTAAAAGGTAAAAAACGGGACCCTATTACTAAGCCTCCGCTGTCTGTCTGTCTGTCACCAGGCTGTATCTCATAAACCGTGATAGCTAGAAAGCTGAAATTTTCACAAGTTATGTCAGAATCAGAATCAGAATCAGAATCAGAATCAGAATTCATTTATTGTGATACAGTGGTATTATAAAGGTGGTAACAAAAATTAGATGGCACATACACTGATCAGCCATATCAGGCGTACAATAGTCTTAATTTAGAGTGAAACAATGATTGATAGCTGTTGGCTCTATTTTCTTGCATCAAAACACAAAATAACATACTAGTATTAGCAACAAAACATAATAATTACTAGCTTTAATTACTAGAAGGTATCTGTTAGGAACTCCATTATAGTATAATAAGGCCTTACCTCTAAAAAATCTTTTAGTTTTTTCTTAAATATCCCTACGTCGTCCGTTTGGCGTATTGTTTTTGGGATCTTGTTATATATTTTCGACGACATACCGAAAAATCCTTTTGAGAACAGAGCAGTTTTAGATGGCTTGTTTACAATTTTATCTGCGTGTCTACTCGAGCACAGACTATCAAACTTATTGCGGTTAATTTTTACAAAATTTGCCATTTCAAAAATGTATAGTGCGGGTAAAGTTAATATTTTTAGATTTTTAAAATATGGTTGGCAACTTTCTGGAACACGAATATTACAGACAGCTCTAAGACATTTTTTTTGAGCTCGAAAAGCTTGTTCACGGTCTGTTGAATTACCCCAAAAAATCAATCCATATCTTAGTGTAGATGTTACATACGCGTGGTAAGCTGTGAGTAATACTGTTTTGTTTGCGATTTGTGACAGTTTAAACAAGGCATAAGAAAATGTATTTAATTTTTTGCAGATCGTATCTATATGAGTTTTCCATGACATATTTTTATCAATCCAAAGTCCGAGAAACTTTACGCTGTCTGTTTCCTGTATGTTTTTTGTTTCATATGTAATATTTAATGCAACTGGATTTTTTTTCTGAGAATAGCTAACAATTTTTGTTTTGTCTAGATTTATTATAAGATTATTAGATGTCAACCAATTTATAATGTCTTTTAGACTGTTATTTATGTCACTTTCGTAGGTATTTATGTCATTCGGAGTAAACACGGCAGTGCTATCGTCAGCAAATAAAACTAATGGAACTTTTACGGCTTTTGGGAGGTCATTGATGTATATGAGAAAAAGTAGAGGACCCAATATACTTCCTTGCGGCAAACCAGTTGTGACCATCTTAGGGCTTGACGAATAGCATTTTTCAGTTTTAGTCAAAACACATAATTTGCTAATTTGGGTTGTTTGCGTTCTATGACTTAAATAGGATTCGATCAATGTTAAAATGTTACCTCTTACGCCATATCTATACAATTTCTCAAGCAGAAGTCTATGTTCTACATGGTCGAACGCTCTTGTCATGTCCATATAAAGAGCGGTTGCGGGTACTCTTTTATTCATGCTATCGTATATAGTTGACAACAGATCATAGAAAGCCATGTTAATTGTTTTGCCTTTACGAAACCCATTCTGTTCACATGCAAAAAGATTATATTTCTCGAAGTAGTTGTAGAGTCCGTTATATATGACCTTTTCAAAGATTTTAGCAAATATCGGTATTAATGCTATAGGTCTATAGCACCTGATGTCGGTTTTTACACCTTTTTTAAATAGTGGCTTTATTATGGATTTCTTTAGTTTACTAGGGAATTTACCATGCTCAATACATAAATTAATCAAGTGACTCAAAATAGGGCTAATTTGGATGGATACATATTTTAGTATTGAAGTTGAAATGTTATCGTATCCAGTGCTTTGAGTATTTTTTAGTGTTTGTATTACTTTATTCACGTCATAGGCAACCGTTGGAAGCATAAATAAAGATTTGTTATTATAGTCTATACGTTTTAGCATTTTATTGTGCGAGATGTCATTTTCAATAGATGTCAATTTATTATTACCAGTTGTCAATTTATTGTTAATGTCATTTTTTATAGATGTCAATTTATTATTACCAGTTGTCAATTTATTGTTAATGTCATTTTTTATAGATGTCATTTTATTATTAATATTAATATTAATATTAATAATAATTAATATTAATATATGTATTTCGGTTGCCGCTATAACGTTAATACTAAAAATACACATACATACATACATACATAGACTCACGCCTGTTTCCCGGAGGGGTAGGCAGAGACTACGGAACGCCATTTGCAACGATCCTGACATACCTCACTTGCCTCACTCACTCCCATCAAGTTTCTCATGCATGCTCTTCTGTTAAGGGTACTTCTGACTTGTCCTTTTTTCAGGATGTCTCCAATCTGGTCAGAGAACGTTCTCCTAGGTCTTCTCCTTTGTCCTGTCCCATTCACACTAGCCTGATATATCTTCTTTGTCAGTCTATCGTCATCCATCCTCTCCATGTGCCCAAACCATCTTAACATGCCTTTCTCAATGCTTGTCACTACATCTTCTTTTACCCCACACCACTCTCGTATCACACAATTCTTTACTCTGTCGGTCAAAGACACACCACACATACTTCTCAGTGCTCTCATTTCTACAGCATTTATTCTACTTTCAAATCTCTTCTGCCATACCCAACTTTCACTACCATACATAAGGGTAGGCACTAACACACCTCTATGTACAGCCAAACGTGCCTTTTTGGACACGTTTTGACTGTTCATAAACGCCTTCAAAGCTCCATTCACACAATTACCTGCATTAACTCTCCTTTCAATATCTGCTTCATTCTTACCATCTCTTGTAAACAACGTACCTAAGTAAACAAACTCTTTCACTTGTTCCACTCGCTGTCCATCGATCAAAACATTACAAGCCGTAACGCTTTCCTCCTTTTCAAAAACCATAACTTTCGTTTTACTTACATTCACTTTCATTCCTTTCCTTTCTAACGCACGATGCATGATTGTTACCATCTCCTGCAACTCCTCCGCTGAAGATGCAAGTATTACCTGATCATCAGCATAAAGGAGGTATTTGACGAGTAACCCATTCATCCTTAATCCGCAGTCACTATGTTTTAAATCTTGCAAACAACTGTCCATGAAGAGGTTAAACAGCCACGGCGACGCTACACATCCCTGTCTAACACCTTTCTCGATGGTAAACCAGTTAGTGTATGCCCCGTTTATCTTCACACAAGCTCTAGAATCCTCATAAAGGGGTTTCAGAGCTCGAATGAGGCTGCTGTCCACCCCATTCATTGACAGCACCGACCACATTTCATTCCTCACCACTTTATCGTAAGCCATTTCCAAATCCACGAATGCGCAATAGACCTTTTGACCTTTGGCCAAAAACTTTTCGGCTATGCTTCGCAAGGAAAAAACCTGATCCGTGCATCCCATACCCTTTCGGAATCCCGCTTGTACATCCAATATTTTCTTGTCGGCTACTTCCATAACTCTTTCAATAAGTACCTTTGCATACAATTTGCCAACAATGCTGAGAAGGCTAATGCCTCAATAGTTTTTGCAATCTTGTTGCGAGCCTTTTCCTTTATAAAGAGGCACAACTACAGCTGTGGCCCAGTCATTAGGTACTCGGCCGTTGCTCCAGCACAAGTTATATAACCGCTGCAACTGACCAACTATGATGCCCTGTCCAGCCTTCAGCATTTCGACTGTAATCCTATCATATCCAGCATACTAAAAATAAAAAAAATGAAAATATTAAGAGGGGGTCGCAACGACGCAACCATTGGTTGCATCGCGATGGGGCCGCAGAGGAAGAGAAGATGCGGTGTTGCGTTTTGGCGCCGGAGCCCAACACCTTCATCAGCCGCCAAGGGGTTTTGTTCGGAGCCCGCCTGACCATCTGGCGGGCCAATAGCTGTCGAGGGGTAGCGACGAATGCTTCGGCGATACCCTACCCTCCAACACACGGGCACATGAGAAAGTCGAGGTGTTTTTTAGTGGTAACACCACATACTCCGGCTCTCTTTTCCCCAAGAGTCGGAGATCCGAAGGGATTTCCATCCCTGATGATCCACCTCGTAAAAAAAAGAAAAAGAAAAAGGTACTGACGTTGTTTAGTCATATCATAAATGGTGACGTGACGTCTCACAGACGGCTCAGTAAATAGTCGAAATAGATCATTTCTATTTACTGATTTGCACATTGTTTAATTGTATTATGATTCGTTTACTATCGTTTTATGAAGTCAGTAAAAAACAACAACTTTTTCATAGAAGATTAGTATTTATTTGGTAGAAATGACATAACCAATGTTTAAAAAAAACGATAAAAAAGTTATTTAGAATTATTTTGGAAAATTTCTTACATTTCAAACATTAGTCTTAATTATAGTACTGCTTAGGCAGCGATTTCTTTGACTTTTGACACATTTTACATTGTTTTTGGCCCACAACACTAATACTGACCTTACGTCTGAGAGACACTGCGCAGCTCTACAGCCGAATGTTTTATCGCACCGGTAGTGAGCGTTCGACTGATTGATGAACATGTTAGATCCCGAAGGTAAAGGCCTTGAAATGAGACTCATATTTGTTAACTTGGCGTCTGTGAGACACCCACGTCAGTACTTAAAGGTTAATATAATTGTTTATAATTACTACTTTTATATCAAACGCCATTTTCGTATAAGTCAAGCTATTGATAAGTCCAAGCAGCGATAGCCTAATAGAGAGACCGACGAACTACTACGCAGAGGGTCTTAAGTTCGAATCCACGGCGCGCACCAATTACTTTTCGTAGTTATGTGCGTATTAAATTGTTAATTACCGCTTGCTAAACGGTGAAGGAAATCATCGTGAGGAAACCTGTATGTCTGAGAGTTCTCCATAATGTTCTCGAAAGACATGTGAAGTCTGCCAACCCACACTTGACCAGCGTAGTGGACTATGGCCTCACCCTTCTCATTGTGAGAAGAGGCAGCAGTGGGTCAGTTTATATACAGGGCCGGTGATGATGATAATTGATATCATAAACATTTGTCGAACAAATGGGTTACGTTTTAAAAAACGGAAAGGTCCGAAGCATCCGGAACCGGCGAGCATTTATAAAAGAGTAATGAAAGTAGAGGAAGCGCGTGAGGTTTGCAAGGACAGAAGCAAGTTGCATTTTCTCTGCCTACCCCCACGGGAAAAAGGCTTGAGTATATCTATGGTATCTTGAAACTTTATTTTTTGTCTGTTGATGGTGTCATTTGTTGTTGTTAGTTTATATATAGATACGAGGTGCAGCTTTGCAAATGTTCGTCATATTTCTCTTCGTAAAATGACGAACATTTGCAAAACTGCACTGCACGCCGTTGATAAAAGTCTTAATATATTGTGGACACCCATCATTTTATGTTATTTGATGAATAAATTCTGCAACTGACGACTCGCATTAAAATGAGTATGTGTAAATTTACCACGTCAATTCACTATCGGGGAGATGGGCCTCGTTAGCCTTGGTTGGCAACCTGTCTAGAAGAAGGAAAACTCCGAATTTAAACCAACTTTCAGGGAGCATACTCGAAACAAAACCCCGATCTAAGATGTGAACCGACCCGTGCCGAGGGATTCGTGGCCAGAGGGCAAGCTGGTCGTAAACGGAGGGCGCCTGTGTTGGTGGTCACAGGGCACAGCTGATATTCCGCCTTACCCCCGTAAAGGGCTCTGCGAGGATGGACCGTCTAGATCCCTAAATCTCGTGGGAACGATATGGGAACAAAAACTTATTCTTCTCCATACGGCGGCGACGCGGTTCGCAACCCGTCACGTCTCGTTTCCCGCGAGGGCGAAAAGCGGCCTACGGAAAGCAGGTTTGCAACATTGAATGTTGGTGGAGGAATGAACGGCAAATTGGATGAAGTATGTCAGATGATGGATGATAGAAAGATTGATGTTCTTTGTGTGAATGAAACAAAAAGAAAAGGGTGTGACACCACCAAGCATGGTGCATATACGGCGTATTGGTCTGGGGTAGATAGTACCACCAGAGCCTGTAAGGGAGTTGGTGTAGTACTGTCTGCGCGAATGAATGAGTGCGTAAAAGAGTTTGAATGTGTAAATGCTAGGCTACTGTGGATGAGAATGAAAGTAGGACTTACTCGTCTCTTTATTGTGGGGGTGTACGCCCCGGTCAATATAGTTACGGGTATGTCACAACATGAGCAAGACGAAAGGCAGGAGTTTTGGGAGAGTTTAAGAGAGATTTTGAGGAACTGCAAGGATAATGAAAGATTGATCTTGTTAGGGGATTTCAATGGATGGGTGGGAGTAAAGCGAGATGGATTTGAAAGGGTGTTAGGTGCATTTGGTGATGAGAGTGTGAACGAAAATGGAAAAGCACTGCTTGAGATTTTTTGGAGTGGAGCCTTTGTGTGACAAACACCATGTTTGATCATAAAAGGATACATATGTATACGCGAGAGGCGAAAAATGTTAGAAGAAGTATGATTGATTTTGTGATAGTAGATGAACGATTGAGAAAGAATGTGTTGGATACAAGAGTATATCAAGGGATCGGCATCCACACAGACCACTTCTTGGTGTTGAGCCGGATAAGTGGGCTCTTTAAAGGATGGCGACACCGAGAGCGTAATGAAAATAGGGTCTTGGAAAGAATAAAAGTAGAAAATCTACAAGAGAAAGATGTGAAAGATGAGTATAAACGAAGATTGATAGCAAGATTTGAGAGATTCGATGGCATAAATGATATGGAAGAATTATGGCAGGCCTTTAAAGAAGAGGTAGTATGTGTAGCGTCTGAAGTATGTGGTATGATCAAGAGAAGGAAAATACGAAAGGTTAAGAATACATGGTGGGACAAGGATGTACAATCAGCAGTGTCAGAGAAGAAGAAAGCTTGGTCAGATTGGTTGGCTGTCAGAGCAAATGAAAGAATGGGAAAAGCAACGAGTGTAGACATAGATGAAGCAAAAAAGGAGTTTGTTAGGTCAAAAAGAATAGTGAAAGAAATGGTTAAAAGGAAAAAAGAGGTAAAGAAAGATGAGTTTGATAGCAGATTATCTGACGATTTCCAGAGGAACATAAAGTTTTTCTGGAAATCCGTTCGTGCAGTTCGAGGAAGAACTCAATCTTCAGAACACACATCCATCAGAGACAAGAATGGAAGTATAATAAATGGTGAATTGTGCGTGCTGAAGAGATGGAAAGAGTATTTTGAAAGTTTATTCGAAAGAACGGCTATAAAGACACCGATAGCTGAAGTGAATTGTAATGATAGCAATGATGAAAGCGTTATTGGCGTGGAAGAGATCGTGAAGGCACTGGGAAGTATGAAAGTAGGTAAGGCTGCAGGATATGGTAGGATTACAGTCGAAATGCTGAAGGCTGGACAGGGCATCATAGTTGGTCAGTTGCAGCGGTTATATAACTTGTGTTGGAACACCGGCCGAGTACCTAATGACTGGACCACAGCTGTAGTTGTGCCTCTTTATAAAGGAAAAGGCTCGCAACAAGACTGCAAAAACTATAGAGACATTAGCCTTCTCAGTATTGTTGGCAAATTTTATGCAAAGGTACTTATTGAAAGAGTTATGGAAGAAACCGACAAGAAAATATGGGATGTACAAGCGGGATTCCGAAAGGGTATGGGATGCACGGATCAGGTTTTTTCCTTGCAAAGCATAGCCGGAAAATTTTTGGCCAAAGGTCAAAAGGTCTATTGCGCATTCGTGGATTTGGAAAAGGCTTACGATAAAGTGGTGAGGAATGAAATGTGGTCGGTGCTGTCAATGAATGGGGTGGACAGCAGCCTCATTCGAGCTCTGAAATCCCTTTATGAGGATTCTAGAGCTTGTGTGAGGATAAACGGGGCATACACTGACTGGTTTAGCATCGATAAAGGTGTTAGACAGGGATGTGTAGCGTCGCCGTGGCTGTTTAACCTCTTCATGGACAGTTGTTTGCAAGATTTAAAACAATGACTGCGGATTAAGGATGAATGGGTTACTCGTCAAATGCCTCCTTTATGCTGATGATCAGGTTATACTTGCATCTTCAACGGAGGAGTTGCAGGAGATGGTAACAATCATGCATCGTGCGTTAGAAAGGAAAGGAATGAAAGTGAATGTAAGTAAAACGAAAGTTATGGTTTTTGAAAAGGAGGAAAGCGTTACGGCTTGTAATGTTTTGATCGATGGACAGCGAGTGGAACAAGTGAAAGAGTTTGTTTACTTAGGTACGTTGTTTACAAGAGATGGTAAGAATGAAGCAGATATTGAAAGGAGAGTTAATGCAGGTAATTGTGTGAATGGAGCTTTGAAGGCGTTTATGAACAGTCAAAACGTGTCCAAAAAGGCACGTTTGGCTGTACATAGAGGTGTGTTAGTGCCTACCCTTATGTATGGTAGTGAAAGTTGGGTATGGCAGAAGAGATTTGAAAGTAGAATAAATGCTGTAGAAATGAGAGCACTGAGAAGTATGTGTGGTGTGTCTTTGACCGACAGAGTAAAGAATTGTGTGATACGAGAGTGGTGTGGGGTAAAAGAAGATGTAGTGACAAGCATTGAGAAAGGCATGTTAAGATGGTTTGGGCACATGGAGAGGATGGATGACGATAGACTGACAAAGAAGATATATCAGGCTAGTGTGAATGGGACAGGACAAAGGAGAAGACCTAGGAGAACGTTCTCTGACCAGATTGGAGACATCCTGAAAAAAGGACAAGTCAGAAGTACCCTTAACAGAAGAGCATGCATGAGAAACTTGATGGGAGTGAGTGAGGCAAGTGAGGTATGTCAGGATCGTTGCAAATGGCGTTCCGTAGTCTCTGCCTACCCCTCCGGGAAACAGGCGTGAGTCTATGTATGTATGTATGTATGTAATTCACTAAATAGCTGTTAAGTGATCAAGCATTTTGGTAGGCAGTGGAAATGTGAAGAAACGACAAACTCGAGCCAACACTAAGTCTAGAAACATTAGCTCAGCAAATTAAGGATGAAGTCTTAACGTACATTTTTGTTCTAGGGGAGGCATGTATTGTCCCAAGCGCTTGAACACACACGAGTCAGCACTCGTAAAGCAGTGGAAAATCTGCTGCTCGATTCATACTTTTCCACTCATTATTTAGGTGTGATATTATTTATATTAAATTGTGATTATTTAACCGAATAGTTATAAAAGGAAACTGATCGCGTGCACGTCCAATTGGGCAGAGCAATATAATTATTCTTTGTTGACAAAATATTATAATTATAAAATCTATTGATCCTCAAGTCAATGGCTCGTTAATTGTTTATTGGCTAAAACGTCAGCAACGCTTGTTATTAAATTAATAAATATGGACGACTAATCAATCATGTTGACACAATTTTAAGGGGCGTTCAAAATGTTTTGTTATTTTTTATCACATTGTATCCTGGCCGATCGGACCAATCATGTATAGTACCGATGAAAACAGGTTTTCAATCCGGAATAGATTGGTTATATTGTTTTTATAAGCCTTTAAACCGGGTCATTGATTTTTAACACCAGTGCAAATATTTTCTCACCGAGTGCAAAACGTTTTCTTTTTTTCAACTGGCACTGGCGTTTTTAGCCTTGATGACTCGATACTCGTGCAAGCTAGAACTGTTAAGGTTGTTATGTTCAGTATTACTAGTATTTACTTATACCTACTATACTTACAATAATAAAGCTATAAAAATATGACAAAGCTGAAGAATTTGCTTGTACGCACTTAACTCAGTAACTTTAAATCAGATTTGAAAAAATGATTTTGCTATTTACAGCCCTGCTAACAAGAAAACATCTTTAAGGTAGAAGGATAAGAGGTATGTGACTACATATCCCTATGCACCGAGTCTCGGTGGATAGAGACTCGGTGCGAATTACGAATACTCTTGAAGGAGTTAAACTATGTTTATAAACACAATTTACAAGGAAAAATACATTAAAAAACTCAAACAAACTAAAATAAAACTCCTTGACATTTATTAAGCATTGTAACATATCCTCCACGAATTTAAAACAGTTGTTTTTATTTAAGGCATTTTTCATACTGCAGTGTTCTCATAAATCGTCATACCTATGTAAATAGGACCCGAAATAGGCCACAGGTGTTATGCTAATACGCTTCTGACTGAACTAAGCCTCCCAGGCGGACCTGGGAGTAATAAAGATCGTTTTACTAGGTACCTGAATGGATACGGCGTACACCGTTTGAGCCGGTTCACGTGCTTCTCTTGTGTTAATGGATATAACGAGACTTTTTGCTTACTTCTCTAAATTGTTGTATGCCATATCCATAATTTTTTGCCTAGTTTCATATTGCTTCATGTAATCTAGTTATAACTACAACGACATGTCGTCATCTTTTTTCGTGAAAAAAAGTAAAAATCATGTCTCGGTGTGCTCTGTCCGTTGGTTGAATGTCTGTATAGTTTCTTCGCGACACAAGATTTATTATTGAGAGCAGGAATTGTGTTTTGAATAAAGCAAAAAATGTAAAATATAAAAGAACAAAAATATACTTTACATAACATGTCTGTCTCATTAAAAGATTATGGTATTACAATTACGAATATATGCTGTACTTGATACGGTTTATAATGAGCTTAATAACCATTTGCTGTAATTAACGTTTTAAAAAGGGACGCATATTTCCTGTAGTAATAATCGTTAAAATGACTAAGGACTTGCTGCCTTGCTTGCTTGCTTGAACCAAAGTAGCAACCTACTGGTTGCTACTTTGGTTGTAACAGCTGTGACTTGTGTAGTTATATGTTTATAGTGACTATGTTTGCAGTGACTTGGACTGCGAAATGGGGGTTTGGTGGATACCCATCCAGAACAAAATTAAATCATAGTGTGACGAGCATAAAATAAATGTTCTGTATCTGATTGTAATTTTTTTGATAAATTAGGGAGGTTCACCAAAATATCATATTCATATACGTATTTAGAAGTGTATATATGTCTAACTTTATCAGTAATTTAGTTACCGTAGCACAATCTCTACGTAATTAAGGGCCAGATTATGAACATGTGTAAATTTTATGATCCTAGAAAATTATGTTTTTAGATGTAACGCTTTGACGATTACAGATACCTACATTGTACTTGTTTAGTTCTGTAAATAGGAATTCCTTATGCCAGGCGCAAGATGCTGAAAGAACAATGTCCATTTTTGGCCCAGTTTGGAACTCATGAACAGCACAATACCGTTACAATTAGTTGTTGAATAATCCTTTTTACTCTACCAAATAAACAATATGATTATGATTTTGATAAAAAAAACGAAATACTTTAACTATTCTAATAAAAGTAAGTACATACCTAACGTTTTGTGAACATATAAAAGTACTTCTTGTAATAAAGTTATGAATGTGACGGACCTCTAATCAATCTCAAAATTCTAGTTTAACACTCTTTTATCTAATACAATATCAACTACCACAATTTGTGACTGTCCACATCTGGGCGTCTCAATGAAAAATGGGCATTGTTCTTTGGTATGTATATTCCTTGGGTGCACTAAGAAAGGACAATACATTGGGAACAAAGATATAAATTAAAAAGAAATGTGCGGCTGTAGCTGCGGGCAATGCGGGCATCCTCTAGTCATAATATAATTTGTAATAAACATATTATGAACTGTCAAGGTAGAAAACACAGCGTAATCGTAAGGAAATATAACCAGAGTTTTAATCAGTAAGAACCTACGTCATCTTTCTTACTGCTGTGTTCAGAAGCTTATCACCAATCATTAGCTTTGGCTAAACGGAATCAGTTGCTAATTTATTGGCAATGTGACAACTAGGAATATGCCAATAGCTAACCACCTAATTGCAAGTTTACAGAGACTCAACTCAACTCAACCGAAGACACGTTTTGAAAGCTTTGGACGATCTATGCCGTTATTATGACGAGAATGCCCTTCGACACAACCCTAATAAACCGCTATCTTGTGCATTTCACCTGCGCAAATGCTGGCCGAAACCTTAAGATTAGCTGGCGAGGTAACAACATCTCATCCTGCGCTAATCCCGTATTGCTTGGGGTCACCCTTGATAGATCTCTGACTTACAAAGAGCACTGTCGTAAATCGAAAATGAAGGTTAACACCCGCAACAATCTCATAAGCCGGCTTGTGTTGACTTCTTGGGGGGCCTCACCGCGCGTGCTTCGCCATCGGGACTTGCACTCTGCTTCTCTGCTGGTGAATACGCGTGCCCAGTGTGGCACCGTTCGGCACATGCAAGAGAAGTAGATGTTGCAATTAACAACACCTGCCATATAATAACAGGCTGCCTGAAGCCAACACCGCTTAATATGGTGTATCCTTTGGCAGGTATTGCACCTCCAGAGGTGCGAAGGAGTGTGACGTGTTCCACCGAGAAATCGAAACGAGACGGACACTCGACATCCACTCCATAATAAGGAAACCACTTCAACCCGCCTAAGGAGCCGAAAAAGTTTCCTTAACCACACGAAACCACTTACGCCGTAACTTGTGGCATGAAAAGCATGCTCCTCCTGAGTCCTACATTGTGCCTGCAGAGGAGCTTCCCCCAGAGCAGGACCAGCCCTGGTCCACCTGGAAGTCCTTAAACTGACGCCGAACACAAGTGGGTCGCTGCAGATACAATCTGTATAGATGGAGCTATGTGGCTGAGGACTCTGTCCGGTGCGACTGTGGAGCGACAAGGCAGGACATGCCACACTTGCTTTATTGCCCCTCCTGTCCCGTTAAATGCTCTTTGGCTGAGCTGTATAAGGCCACAATCAATGCTATAGCTGTAGCAAAATACTGGTCGTCTGTCATCTAAGATCGCCATTGATACGACAAGAAGAGACTCAACTTACTTGACCACGAAACTTAATCTAAAGTAATCGATTTTAAACTTTCGCGATTTGTATTCATTATACAATATTATTTAGCGGGTCTTAGTCGCGATAAATTATTTATTTCAAGGCATAAATACCTCTGTTATTTTCCTACGTTTTTACCGGCTTGCAACGGTTGTGGTCGCGGAGGGGCTGATGTCAGCTCAGCGCCGTCTTGTGAAGCGCGGGTTTCGGCAGCTACCCTCACTTGTTTTGTATTTTTGATATTTTAAGTTCTATCCGCACTGTCGGTACTTCGACAAATTACACTTATGACGTCTACACACTGATGAGTTGTGTTACAGCTGCGTTGTTTGCATTTGTTGATAACTGTGTTCCAAGTGGTCGATAGTCTGTATCCGTCCTCCCGGTTGAAATTTCTATGTTTTTTTATTTCAACCGCTTCACGTACTATCCTGGAGTAATAGTGGCGATCGGTGGATAAGACTTGTGGTTGATGTAATTCTATCCAGTTGTTTGGTCCAGATTCCAGCAAATGCTCAGCTATGGCAGATTTATTAATTTGTCGATTTTTGACAGCTGTGATATGTTCCTTGACCCTTACAGCGATCGTTCGTTTGGTCTGTCCGATATAGGAACTACCACAATTACAATCGACCTTGTAGACGCCTGGTGTTTGTAGAAGAATTACGTCTTTTGGGGTACGCAGATTGTGTGCTATCTTGGAGAGGGGACTATATACAGTCTTAATGGAATATTTCTGTAGTACTGTTCCAACTTTGTTCGTCACTCCCTTGATATAAGGTATGTAAGCCGGCACTCTGCTTACTTAAGGTTTGCGGTCCTTCCTCTTCCGACGGGGTATCTCCTTTTTGTATCCATTGCGCCTTAGTACCTCGTGAACATGTGACAATTCACTGTTTAAGTGTTCAGGGTCACAGAGGTCATACGCTCTGTTCACTAACGAGGTCACTACGGATTCCAAATGTCGCGGGTGATGATGCGAGCATGGGTTGAGATACCTGTCAGTGTGTGCCGGTTTTCTGTATACAGTGTGTCCAAGTGTACCATTAGCTCTCACCGTCACTTTGACGTCGAGAAAGGGTAGCGATCCGTCTACTTCCATTTCAAATGTGAACCGGATGTTCGGATGTATGGAGTTCAATTTGTCTGCGAATTGTTCTATGTCTTGCTTGTTGCCCTTCATGATGTAGACATACCTCTTCCGTAGCTTTACATTTATTTGAAGCCTGCATTTCTATGGATTCTTCGAAGTGTTCCATCCAGATATTGGCCATCACCGATGCTACTGGGCTACCCATTGAAACTCCGTCGATCTGGAGGTAATGTTGTCCACGATATATGAAGTAATTACCCTCCAAGCAATTCTTCAATAGAACGGCCTATTCGTTAGACAGACCGCTATCCCTTAATTTTCTCTCAACAACCTCAAGGCAATCCTGACCTGGAACATTGGTGAATAGTGACTCCACGTCAAAACTTACCACCACTTCGTCTGGTTCCTTTGTAACGCTTTTGATGTTGTCGATAAAATGGCGAGAGTCCTTCACGAAAGATGCCGTCTTACGATTGCGACGACGGCTGCACGATTTGGGGTTTGTGTAGACGTTCAAAATCATCTCCCGTAAACACGTTCTTATGGTCCTTTATCAAAGCTCGAATACGTTTCGTTACTCTAGCTGTCGGGTTATAAGACACAAGTCTATATATTAGTGTGTCACTTAACAAATTCCGTATTTTGCTGTCATAGTCACAAGAATTCATCCCCACAGTGGCGTTCCCCTTGTCAGCCTTCAGCACTAAAATAATCGTGTTATCACGCAGCGTTGTTAATACCTGACGCTCTTCTGTGGTTTCGGCGGCTTTGACTTGTGTAAAATAACGGCAACATCCTGTCTTACGGCCATTTTCAATATTCGAACTATAGATGGATCTATAGATTTTAGATTCGTGTTTGATATATTTTGTATGGAGTTATGTCAAAAACTGTCAAAAACGTAACTAAAATCTACAGATTTATCTATATTTCGAATATTGAATTCCGTAGCTAGTGTATCCGCATCGTAAGACGGTAACTTGTTGCGCGTTATAACCCCCTCGATGCTGCTTATGACATTCTCGTACGGAATTCGTTTAGGTGTTAACGAATAATTTAACCCTTTAGCTAGTACACTTTGTGTCGCGTTATCAATAAAATTAATAATCTAAAGTGTAGGTATACAAAACTTAAAGTTTCTGTCTACAAAAAATGTTTTTGTTTTCCATTTCAGATTGGTGTATTATTACATAGGAATAGCGCAAATTGGCGGTGGAACTAGAGATGTAATACAATGGAGGATAAGTGAAAAATATTTTTGCTCGTATACACATATTGCCATGTTTGAAATAGAACTAAAAAGTATATTACTTTTTAGTTCTATATCGTTAATCAGTGCATGTTTATGAAAACAGATTTTTTTACACGTCTAGTTTCGCCGAATATGCTATTATATTTTTTTCAGCAAATACACTATTTGCTTTTTTATATATTTCCATATTATCATTTTCAGGTTTCACTGAACTATTATTCAATTTTAGGATTTAGGTTACAATATTTCGTGGCTTATTCAATTCATGTTGGGCATTTTACATTGTAAAAAAACAACATTAAATCAATTTTAAACTTTCGCGATTTGTATACATCATACAATACTATACGTGGGTCTTAAACGTAGGAGAATAGCAAAAGTATTTATGCTTTTACATACCTAAGTAAATTATCGCGAGTAAAACCCGCTAAATAATATTGAATGAAACGTAAAATGGTCCAAGGCCTGTGATTGTGTGTGTGGCCGGATTCATTGTGTAAATGTTAAGGGAAAAAGCAATGTGTAGTGGCAAAAAAGAATGCATTCGAATTGACAAATGCTGAGGTTCTTAGATGTGCCGATGATTTGATACTAACGTACATACATGTAGATCATGTACATACCTAGTAGATCAAGCACGTAGCCACTACATAAAGCATAAAAAAGTGACAACTTATGATATACGATCGAAAGCGTGCAGAGAGCCGAATATTTGTTTATTTTCGACAGCTTAGTGTTTACGGGTGCAGTGTTATTAATATATATGTTTAAAGTTGATGCATACCTATACATACAGATTATATGAATCGTTGATACCTTATCTTTAAAAGTGCCAAATGTGCTTTAGAATATAAATTTAGTACATATGGTCAACATAGTAATGAGAACGGTGCGTTATTAGAACTTTTACATTGACCATAGGCAACTTTGAAAAAAATACCATAGCGTATTTGGGAGGTTTTATGAAGTAATATAGAACTGATAATCGCTGAAATAAATGACGCGAAGTCAAACATTTTACGTTCACAAACAAGTTTTACACGACATAATTATTACGAGCAACCAACTATAGTTTCTATAAAAGCATATTAAGAAAACTACTCAAGAAATAAGCCAAATCGCAATGGGACAAGATCTTGTCAAAGGCAATATCGACCGAGATGTGGCGACATATGTACTTGACAACACGCGTTAATTACTTAATCCGCCTCCTAGTACAAATATAAGCGGAAACCATAATGATAACGCGAGTAGAACTCACAGTTTCGGTACATAAATGCTACAAAAAGCCACCAGAGATGTGACGTTGACAGATGGTGTGGACATTAGAGCCACGCCATTAGTGGCTCAGTGCTTTGCTTTACTTGTAACAGATATATTAATGGTTTTATAAATGCCGGACCCTTCATTAATTTAGTGTCCACATCTGCATACTAAGTGAAACATTAGTTGGACATTTTTTTTTTAATATATGGTTTATGTTTTACTGACACGAACTTTTTTGAAAAAGACAACTTCCGCATTAGGACTAAATCCTGTGTCGCGGGGAACTTTACAAACATACTACTAACGGACACAATGAACACCCAGACTCGAAACAACAATTTATGAATCACACAAAGTGTTGTCTCGTGTGGAGATCGAACCCACTACACTTCGGCACAGTGTCAAGCGGTGAGGCGGCTGCTTAAACCACTGCGCCAACCATGCAGTCAAGCACATAGTTTACACTTCAGCCCAGAAATAGAGACAACTTGAACGATCCATAATTTATTTTTTGTTTTTATGTGCATTTATAAAAGCGTGTTTTTCTAGTGTTTTTTAAACTATTAATTTATTACTGATGATATTGAAAAAAGTGCAAGTTCCAACGTCATTTTTGCGTTTAATCAAAGATTGGTACTATAAAGTATAAAATTATTTACAAATTAAGCCATATTTTTAAACAGGGATCCTTTTGAAATACATTAAAACCAAAGTATAGGTACTTGTATACTTGAGGCAACGATAGTCTGGTCTAGTATTATAATTAAAAGCACATAGTTTACACTTCAGCTCAGAAATAGAGACAACTTGAACGATCCATAATTTATTTTTTGTTTTTATGTGCATTTATAAAAGCGTGTTTTCTAGTGTTTTTTAAACTATAAATTTATTTTATACTTTTTGGTCTTTGATAACGAAATATTTTTAACGTTTATACATTTATTTTAAATAGGCGAATGAGGCCGCATCCTCTCCGCCAATGCGTCTGTATTACGTGGTCTTTTATCTGTTAGATTACTCTTTATTCTTTAAAAAGACTAAACCCTGTGTCGCGGGGGACTTTACAAACATACAGCTAACGGACACAATGAACAACCAGATTCGAAACAACAATTTATGAAGCGGCCGCTTAAACCACTACGCCTACCGTGCAGTCATATATCTATAGCTTATAACAATCTAGCTCTTTAATCAGGAGACCACTAAGTGATTCTACTCTACTCAGGGCCACATACGCCTCTCCAGCCGCAAAAGTACGGGACCCTAACTACACCACTGCGTGGTCTACAATATATAATTGTTTTTTTATAACCTTGAAACCTGATCGTGTTCAAAGTCCATTACATGGCCTTTTTCACAAGTGCAAACACGACTATGATACGATATTCCATCATGGAATGCCAGTGCCTATCTTCCGGCTTCATCATCAGACCTTGAAACCTAATCGTGGCCAAAGTTCATTACAAGACTTTTCTAAGAAATCCAAGACAGCTATGATACAATTTTCCATCATGAATTTCCAGTTCATGTCTTCCAGCTCTATCATCAGATCAGTTTGACAGTATCATATTATTGTATTGTCATCAAAACTACATACAACTGCCAATTTTCATTACGCTACGACTCTTGGCAGATGGTTAAATTAGTTAGCTTAGATTCCATTACATAGTTACATACACGACGACCTAATAAAAGCGTGTTAAAAAGGTTATAGTACTAGTCTGTATTATTTCAAGAACAATAGTTGTAAAGTCAGTGAAAGTTCTCTAGACGTTGTTATTCTCATGTTATCGAGTAAAGTACCAAAGTTCTTATTTCTGTCGCGACAAATTAATTTCAAAGTCAACAAACTCACCCGATGGAATTAGTGGTTAGGAGTGATTACGAAACTTTAGATGTTGATGATAAGTAATGATACTAGACTATTATAACTTATGTTCAAGTTTCAGAAAATGCTGATTTATTAAAAGTTGGTTATTGATACTTGGTCTTACACTTTTATTAATTTATACTTCTTTTACAAAAAGTGTGTTATGCTATCCGTGTCGTGACGCATTAAAAATACAAAATGTCACCATCTCATTTCATTTAGTGGTTGTTGTAAGAATAAAAAAGGAGAGTAAGAAAAATACATGAACCAAATAGGGTGCATAGGGTTCCCACCAAGAACTTAGGGTCCCAAGCCAACCTCACCTGCAAGTGGTGCACCTGCCGATCAACGGACGAGGCTCTGGCAAACAAAATGTCCCAATAAGCGGCAATAGGCTCGCCACTTATTACGTGGGATCAAAACACTGGTGAAAAGTGGGCGTTTAATATGCCTCTGCCTACCCCGGGGAAACAGGCGTGAGTCTATGTATGTATGTATGTATGTACATATGTAGTAGGTAAACAGTTAACGCGGACTTGTTTTAGAGCAAGCTTCCGTATTAGGAATAGACACTATACCAAGAAAAGGTTTACAAATGTAAAATAAACGGATCACCCATATTCGAAATAACAATCAGTGCACTACACGAAGTCTTGACCTGCTTAGGTATCGCAACTACAACACTACTAAAAGAGAGGCAACCCCTTTAACCAATACTGTATCCATGACAGCGAACGCTTGCTATAGTTTATTTATTATTTTTGCGATACTAGTTAAGTAAAAATATTAGGCTTTTTATCATACACCACGCTATCTGTGATTTACAGATTACAAGTAAAACTATGTACTGATCATAATTTCAAAATAAACAGTACGTAATATTAAGACAGCCTTCTTTATTCAAAAAGAGATGTTGATGCAAAAATAGTTTACGTAATAACATAATAAATAAGATTATTCCCAAAGGAATCTTTTAATGGAATCTCATCGAATCGAAGCTTAATTTTGATATGATATTATTAAATATACAACAATACCATGTATTACTATGTATATTTATATAGAACAAGCCAGCCAAATAATTTGGCTTCAAGATAGAATCCAATATCCACACATTCTGGATTATTCATAAAGATACTCGATGCTACAGATACTTAGCCAAACCAGTAACGAGACGCTAAATTTACATTACGGATAGATTGGTTCATTAGTTATCTGATAATGAAGTAAATGTGCTAACGAACATCATTTACCTATGTTATGAATCGTCAGCGTGCCGATACTTACAATATAATAATGATGTACTCGTACATGTTATGGACCAAGTGATTACTTGGCATTGTTCATATTGCCCAGACATTATTCATAATGACATTATTCATAATGAAGCGGATCCCCGGCTCCAAGGCGTGTAAGTCTTGGATGCAACCGAGATAACGTTAGGACGATGATTATGATATTGCAAATATTACTTGTTATGTTGTGGTTGGTTGGTTGTAACGGACACAATGAACACCCAGACTCGAAACAATAATTTATGGATCACACAAAGTGTTGTCTCGTGTGGGCCTCGAACCCACGACACTCGGCGCAGTGTCAAGCCGCGAGGCGGCCGCTTAGACCACTACGCCAACCGTGCAGTCTTGACACTCTCAAAACATCAAAGCGTCGTCAAATACGTGAAGCAAAATTTTTTATCACTTTTTACATTGATCTATTACTGTGTTAATGTTATCTCTATGACTTTTTACCACAATAATAATGATACAGACCCATAGACTGGCAAACTGAAAATAGTTTAATTATAAAATGTACATACTTTTTTATGAAAGCATTTTACAGTATTAAAGTCATTTTAGAAAAAAAACAATTTTAAGTGCTTAAACTACAATTAAATTAAATATTAATATACAGTATAAATCAAAAGGGGAATATATTAAATAAAAAAACAAGAAAAACAATACGTTTTTGTTCAAGGTTTGTTCTATTCTGCCTAATAGATTTTGTATTTATTACAATATATTATTTATCTTGGCAATTTTTTAATAAAGCGCAAAGGTATATATTATAAGTATAATCAATTAATCGGTGTTTATTCATTTATTTTATAAGTAGATTCAGACAAGTAGTAGTAATATAATTATGTACAATAAAATAAAGCTAATTATAAAACTAAACTATCCTAAACTATAAAAAAGTAAAAGAAGTAATAATAAGTATGAAAAGAAAAGTAAATAAAAATTGCCAACTACGATGCGTCAAAAAATTCCTCCGCAACGCTGTCGAGCGGTAGCGTGCCCAGAAGGCTGGCAGCATTGCCACGTTGAATGGCAATGCTTATTCTCTCAGCGAGATATAAAGAGAAACTAATTGTTCTTTCAGTGGATTGATCTCAAACTTTGTATATTGGTTTATGATGAACCTTAGTAAACACTAAGAAAATCTTTTTGGAAATGCTTACCATAAAGGGTTAAAAAAGGAGTCAGAATTTGTATGAAATCTTTTGATTACTTCATTGGATTAACTTCAAACTTTGTATATAACTTACATACAAACTTAAAAGTTAATCCTTAAATGACGTTAGTGAACACCAAGAATTAGTTTGCGAAGTCACTATGGGGGTTAAGTAAGGGTGTCCTATTTAAGTATATAGTAATGGATTCACTTGAAAGTTTGTATATCGGTTCCTCAAGTGACGTTAGTGAATTCAGCCCTAAAACGAGGAATTCAAAAAGGGGTCATAGTCAAGGAGATGAGCATTTAATTTAAATTTATGTGACTGTCTCTCATCGAAGTGCCTTTCATCTTCACTAACTATAAAATGTATGATGGTTCTTTATATGACCAATAGAAGCCAAATACTTACAACCGTTATTTCGCTATTTATATTTATTTTTACGCATGTGAGCACTTTTTATCAGTTATCTGCTTTGTCCCACTGTTGACCTAGTCATCCCTCGTTTCTTTAACCTTAAAATACTAAGAAAGGATTTTTGAACTTGGATAATTTATTATAAAAAAAAATTTACAATGTCGGTGAGATACACAAATATGTATACTGCTACAGAATCCTTCACAAATGATTCCGAATGGCTTTTGACTAATTTAATTTAAACTACCTTTTGCACGCAGCGACGCTTAAATGAAATTTTCATCGTTAATACTTTGTTCGAGAGTTTTTATGAACCATTAGTAAAATTAGATACACCTAAATACTACTACTACTGTACTGTACTGTGGGTACTGGAAACGGGTTAGCGACAATATGCAATACAGTAAGTAATTCATTTTATTTATAGCATTTATAATATTACTAGCAGTCGCCAGCCGCTTAGCGTGCCCCTTAGGGCCTACTGCTTACTTTCAAACCTTATTTTATGGCTTAAGGAGTGACATATTATTAAATCATGTGGTAATGGGTGCTTAGCCTACGATACAAAAGGAACCCGCTGCCTAAAATTCCATCTGCAGTAGTTTGAGCTCTGCGATGATATGTCAATTAGGACACAGGACACACGTCTGCATGCTCTAAGCAACAAATTGGCAAAACCCGAGTAAACGACTGCTACGCACGACGTGTTATCCCTAACATATCGCTGTACCGGGATTGTCTTAGCGATGCCCTAACACGATTATCATCGAAATTTCCTAACTTTCTTCCTAGCTTTATTTTAGTAACGTAAAATATTATGGTATTTATTATGGTGCCCTTTTCAGAGTTCCGTAGTAAACTACAAGGAACCTGTATCGTTTTGCCATGTCCGTCCGTCCGTCTGTCCTGTCGCGGTTTTACGCAAAAACTATAAGCTCTTGAAGGTTGAAATTTGGCAGAGTTATACATTGTGTTATCTCGATCAAAACTATACAACATTTTTTTTTATTACAAAGGGTTTGCTTTAGCCGTTTTTTAGGGTTCTGTTGCCAAAAATGGCAAAAACCTAAACTAAATAAGTAAATTCGCCATGCGTGTCTGTCGGTCTGTCTGTCCGTTCGTATGTTACAGCCACAGATGTATTCTATAAACCGCTTCACGACTTTTAAACAAAAGTTGAACAGTAGAATAATAAGGGAGGTTTTTGTAGATAGATAGATAATTCTTTATTGTGCAAATACACTGTTGGTACAAATCTGGCATAAATGACTTAAATGTACATACGTAAATACATAGCAAATCCACAAAGGTGGCCTTATCGCAAAGTGCGTTTTCTTTTTATTTCATTTGTCATAATTATGCAGTGTCAAAAATTTTATTAACCTGAAAGCATTGTTTCTCGATTTCAATCGTTTAAAAGATTGACGGTAAAGTAGTAAAATGAGTGTCCCACCCATGTAACTTTTAAAATAAACGAGTAACAATTCTAGAAAAATATACATTGTAGAGCTTAATTAAATCTTTGAACAAAAATTGGTTTGAACGAAATGTTATCAGCAATTTTTGAGATATAGCACATATTCAAACACCGCAGATTTAAATTTGTCGTTTATACAAACACTATGGAAAACAAAGCTATTTTTGGTGATAAAAAGTATAGTGATATTCGGTTAGGTGAAGAATAAATGGCATGTTAAGTAGATACCCCTTCATGGGCAAATCCGATTAGCACTTGATTTAATTATTTATTCAGGGCCTGAACAAAAATAAAAAACGAAATATTTATCCAAGACCACCAAGTGCAAATCGTCTCCTTCCCCCCTCTATTTTATAAACGGTAGTTTTTTTGGTTTATAATTATAAACTATGCTAAATAGGTGCATATATCATGAACCTTCAATAAAACTTATAACGGCTCATCAGGACAACTTACAACTTACATTTGCAAGCGATGAAATTAATTTTGTACTTGAGTCCTACTATCCTCAGGTCACTGTGTAAGGGCTACTTCGGAACCCTACATTGTGTGTGGCACGACATGCACATAACCGGTTCTTCTAATTACATTAGTCCAATACAACTTGGAAAGAGTCAGGTCTAGAAAGGTTTTGCGCACGAAAGTATAAGTGATCGCTACTCAAGCAGAGAGTTTTTAACTAAGACCACTAACAGTGTTAACATGTTGAGAAGGGCCATCTGTTTTATTTTTATGTGAAAGTAATTTTCTTTTTCTGATGATATATATTTTTAGGGTTCCGAACCTCAAGGTAAAAAAAGGAACCCTTATAAGATCACTTTCTTGTCCGTCTGTCTGTCTGTCTGTCTGTCTGTCCGTGTGTCACCACCGATTTTCTCAGGAACGGGTGGACCTAGCAAATTGAAATTTATGCCAGATACTGAGGTCTATGGTTGCTATTAGGTGTATGAAAATCAGGGTCCTGGGTCAACCCAATAAAAAGATATGGTCAAAATTAGATTTTTGCGAAAACTTGTAAGTACCAAAATTAACTTTAATTTTCAACTTTTTTTAATTTTCGGAATTTTTCCTTTACTTGTGCTGTAAGACCTTGGTTTTGACCAAAATTGACAATTCTAGGTCAACCGTAAGTACCCTATAGGTTTTGGGTCCAAAACCTATATGGTAGTTCCCGTTGAACTAGAATCACGAAATTTGGCCAAAAGCAGGGTCTTACAGCACAAATAAAGGAAAAATTACAAAAAATAAAAAAGTGGAAAATTTAAGGGTGTCCCCATACATACATAGTAGACTCCATTTAAAACAGTCCTCTAAGTTGTATGGGCGCTCATACAGATTTAGAGGACTAGCGTAATTCAACCTCAAATAAGGTAAAATGCGTATGTATATATAAATGCGGAACCCTCGGTGCGCGAGTCAGACTCGCACTTGCCCGATTTTTTTTTTGTTTTAATTATGATCCATATGAGTACAAATACGTTAGAATATAACCATTTTACAGAACGACATTAGAATCAGATGAACAGTCAAATTCTATACTTTATAATTACTGTTATAACAACTAGAACAGTGCTAGTTACCATGGCAAAATATAATAACCATTAATATTATCTTCAGCAGATTGCAAATTCTCCTTACCATCGCAAAATGATCCGCAGAGTTATTAAAGGCTATACCGAGTACGAATGTCGCTCGATTCGTTATTTCATCATCCCAGTTATTTTTAGAGTGCAATAAACCGTGAAGTGATAAAGTCATTTTGGTGGAAAACTATCGTTTGCCGTCGCTTGCTCTGCGATATCTCATATTTATGGGGCTATGATATTTTCATCACTTGCCAAGTCCCACGAAAGCGAACATTTTATGGCTTTTAACTCATGTTTTATGTGCTCTAAAAATGGAACCACAGTTTTGTTTCGTATTTGTATGAGTTCTATGATTTTTTATAATTACAAATATGAAAAAAAAGAAGATGTAGTGACAAGCATCTAGAAAGGCATGTTAAGATGGTTTGGGCACGTGGAGAGGATGGATGACGAAAGACTGACCAAGCAGATATATAAGGCAAGTGTGGAAGGGACAGGACGAAGGGGAAGACCTAGGCGAACGTTCTCTGACCAGATTGGAGACATCCTAAAAACAGGACAGGTAAGCAGCACCCTGAACAGAAGAGCATGCATGAGGAATCTGATGGGAGTGAATGAAGCAAGAGAGATATGTCAGGATCGTTGCAAATGGCGCTCCGTAGTCTCTGCCTACCCCTCCGGGAAACAGGCGTGAGTCTATGTATGTATGTATGTACAAATATGAAAATATTGGTAACGCATTGAGCATTATTCATATTTGCTACATGCAAAAGTTTATTTTGATAGTTAGTTATTTATGCTTTATATCTTCACAACAACAAACTTACATCACGTTCAAGTCGACTACATTCATGATTATCAGAATAAATTATAGATATAATGATTCTTAACAGCGCTTCAAAATATATACAAATGTAAAACATAATATCATGGCTCTGATTTTCAAGCAGCAAACCGCATCCTTACACAGGCTGATCTTCAACACGATCACATCTCGATTCGAATCTTTGAACTCTGAATAAATATCTTACCTCTATCCATAGATAAATCTGCCACCACCTCAAGGGACATCTCAAAGGCGACAGGTTTGAGTCGAATTCAAATATCACCCTTTCCGGCCGTGTGTTACTTTTTGCCTTTAGGTTTACTTGGTTTTATCATGAATTAATTATGAGGTTAGTTTCCTCACCAGTTTTTATACATAAGCTAATATATATTTTAATGAAAATCGAGTAATATGGAATATATTATTTCACAGTAGGTATAATTGTTATCATGTTTATTTTTTGCGTTAAATACGCACAAGAGGGACTTTATCAATTTATAATAAAAAAATAATTTATAAATAAACAAAGGCTATGTTTTTGTAAACGTTAAATAAAAAGTACACATTTTGAATACTGATCGGTAGCTCTTGATGACAGCCTATTTTTTTTTGCTACGTAACAAAACGGCGGACCTAGATAGTGGATTACGTTATAACGTGAAATGGTTTATAATATTTTTAAATTGTGTACGTTCTGGTTGCTTTTCATACGTATAAGTATATGGATAAAATCGAGTAGCCTAAATAAACAAATTCATCTTCATTCCAATGTCATGACGATTACTGTGAAATATGTAAAATTAAATTGGGGATTTTTTATAGTTGTAGTGGTACTGGCAATTGATGGAGGTTTCGTCTACTACAATATAAAAAGAATCATACAATTGCAACTTTCATTGGGTTCAACATTTGGAAAAATACAAAACCTAATACTTAACATCTAACATCTAAATATTTCAAAATTTTGCGGTAAAATATTATTATTAAGCCGAGCATTTGAGAGCGTGTGCATTCAAATATCACAACTTCTAACTCACAGAATGTTCTGTAGAGTATAAAACTGTTTCAACAATGAAATGTCCAGTGTTCATGTCTGTTTTTATTAATGTCATTCGAGTTAACTGTAACACTGTTATGCATATGTGTACCTACTGAGTTGTGAGTAGAACAGTGACATGACCGCAACGTTCGCGACCCCTTTAGCCATTAGGTTGAGGGCCATCATTAGGTGGAGGGCTTAGAGAAAGCGGAAGCGAAGTATTAAAACGAATAAACATTGCTTCTTTTTTTCAATTTTTATCAAAAATACATTTCCCGGACTAGGATTAAAACCTCTGCTGCGGGGTACTTTGCAAACCTTCTGTCAACGGACATAAAGAACGTCCAGACTCGAAATTTCTCCTTGGGCGGATCATACAGTTGTGTTAGGTCAGTCGGTGATCCTTATTGGACGAAACGCAAAGAGCTTTGGACTAAGATTTCTAGGAGTAGGGGTACGGAATTAGTCACTAAACAAATATTTTAAAACTTTTAATTCCCTATTATGACGAAAAAGTTAATGAGACCTATTGTAGTCCACTGCAAGATAGGCCTCTATATCCAGCAATGAACTACAATTCTCCAATGGCACACCTCTGAGCTTGATAATTGGCTCTTCGCGTCCAGCTGCTGCCAACCACTTTTCATAAATCAACTCTCCGCTAGCCGAAGAGCACCCTACTCTACATTTGTATGGGCGCAGTCCCCAATGCAGAACACGTCTACCCTAACGGTTATAAGTTGTGCGTCAAATGCAATCATCGTCATTTTTAATTACAACTTCTTTGCCGTTACTTTGGTTCTATATCGAATCATTTCACTTTGAATTCGATATCAAGGTAACTCCGAGCATGTCCTTCTCTATATAATTTACGCTATAGCAAAGACGACGTAATCAATTCACTTTAAATGTATGCAAAATATAGGTTAAAATACAAATTATTTTAACACAATTACCCTAGCGTTATGGAAAACCGCTCCACAACGGGCTAAGGTCTAATTCTGTAGTCTGTAATTTTCAAATCAGACAGTGGCTCGTTGTTGCGGTTTTATAATGTAAAACATAATATGCCAACGTGCTTCGCGGTACGTAGCTGTTCAAACACAATTTTGTTGGGATTCTGATTGCATTTACTAGATCTTGTATAGAAGATGGTGTTTGTGACATTTTCATTGTAGGCAAGGCAAGGCAGAGGCATTCAGATTATATTTTTATAGTATTAAATCGAGAGGCAAACTGCTTGTTTTTGCTGTGGAAAGTCAGTTGTGTAGTTTTATTCATTGGCTAAAAATTACAAATACTAACTCTTTTGTCCTTTCAAAAACCAGTTCATTATTTTTAGTCCGTTTCTGTGACAGTCGCTCATATATTTATCTGTGTGTCTTATAATAACAATACAAAAACAAATACTCAATACACTAAAGGTGGTGATAACGGAGTGATGGTACTAGCAGATTACCAGGCAGAGGTTATCGGGTTCAACCCACGGCTCATATGACTGACTTTTTAATTAAGCCTTCAGTCATCGGCGAGTATATTAGATCGCCTTGTGTGAGTTTTCCTCAGTCTGTTTCGATGATGTGCAGCAACCAATGACAATGGAGCTAAAAGTATTTAGATGTGTTTGATATAATAATATAGTAATAAAATTTATTTATTTCTCCCAACAAATACACGTAGTAGAATCAGGTTTTACAAAAATTGCGGTAGGGAGACAGGAGCCTATACTAAGTAGGAACTTGTGTTACAGGACTCCTGGCCTCCTTATCCCAGATACATTGTGCAATTCTATTTTAAATAACAAACATTGTGAGAGGAAATGGGTATGTGAAAATGTGTTTGTGTATTTTGTGTGCATGTGTGTGTGCGTGTGTGTAGGTTGTGTCTGTGAGTGAATTTAAATGTCTCTGTGTCTGTTCATATTTTTTTCTGTATCATCGTACCTAAGCGTCAAAAGCCAGTTTATGATCTTTCTTTTGCATTCCTTACTTGTATCAGGATATATATTGAGCAATTTATTGGCAAGGTTGTATAAACGTGCACCTTGGAAAAAGAAATATTTTTCGCTGCAAGCAGTTCTAACTGATACAGTGTTACTTATTTGGAAGCAACGACGCCTTATTAGCGCAGGATTGTGTGGGTTTTATTGCAGTAACTTGTGCTGTTTAAGAACTACACCAAGAATGTATAGTTGTCTAACTGACAGTACTTCCGCCAGACTATACAGTTCTGAAGTTGGGAACAATCTAGACTTGAAGAGAATTATTTTCAGAATAAGTCTTTGTGCTCTTTCTAGTACAATTAGGTTAGTCTTAGCTGCCTCACCCCAGACAGAAATACAGTAGGCGAGGACAGATTAACAGAGTGCAAGATAAACAGATCTCATAACTTTGGAGTCCGCTACATGCCTAAGTTGTTTAAAAATATATGCCAGTTTACGAATTCTGTTTGCTACATTATTAATATGTTCTGTGAGGCTAAGATTTTCAACTATTGTTATACCTAAGTACATAGTGGATATGGTATGCTCAATACGCGGGCAGTCACAGTTTACATTGGTCATAATGTTACATGTTTGAGCTATTATTTCGTATGGAAAGGCAACAGAACTACGTGGGGAAAAGGTTATATACTGTGTCTTAGAAGAGTTTAGAGTAAGTGAATTAGTAGCTAACCAATGATGTACTCTGTTTAGATCTTCCTGGGCATATGTGAATACACTAGGCCACGAGTCCCCATAGAAAGGAAGGGTGGTGTCATCGGCGTATGAAATAATCTTACAGTTTGGTAGTTGTAATTTGCACAGGTCATTAATGTAGCACAGAAACACAGTAGGCCCCAAAACACTGCCCTGTGGAATTCCATTATTAACAGAAGCCTCAACACTCAACTTGTCCCCTATCCTCACCCGCTGCCTTCGACCTGCAAGATAGCTTTTAAACAAGTTCAGCTGTGCATCTCTGATCCAAATGCTCTCAAGCTTCGACAGTAGCTTGGAAACCGAGACTGTGTCAAATGCTTTTGCAAGGTCTATAAATATTGTTAAGCATTTTCTTTTGTCATCTAGCTTAGTAGCGATAAATTCCGTTAATATAATTCAGTACAGTCATAAATTCAATAACAGAAGATGACAATAACATTCTACAAAATGACATCGTTGTTTTTAAATATTTATGAATATCTGAAGATTGGATTGGACTAAAATCTCAACAATGCACTAAAAGGAGGAAAATAAAATACTAGACAAAATATTCAACCGTATTTATAGGAAGCGCTTGCTTAAAATTGTCTTACTGCAGATCACGTCTTGGAATGAGAGTGGTTTGGCAATAGTCCACCAAGCTTGCAAAATATGGGCTGATAGACAGTTAAGAGATGCCTTAGAGTATTTGCTGAAATTTATTTATAATGCCGTAAAGTCTTGTATATTGAGTAAAACGAGTGATAGCTTTTGACTTTAACGATCAATTCAATTGGGCATACTAACAACAGCCACAATAAGCCAAAGATAAAGCTTGTACATACATACATACATAGACTCACGCCTGTTTCCCGGAGGGGTAGGCAGAGACTACGGAACGCCATTTGCAACGATCCTGACATACCTCACTTGCTTCACTCACTCCCATCAAGTTTCTCATGCATGCTCTTCTGTTAAGGGTACTTCTGACTTGTCCTTTTTTCAGGATGTCTCCAATCTGGTCAGAGAACGTTCTCCTAGGTCTTCCCCTTTGTCCTGTCCCATTCACACTAGCCTGATATATCTTCTTTGTCAGTCTATCGTCATCCATCCTCTCCATGTGCCCAAACCATCTTAACATGCCTTTCTCAATGCTTGTCACTACATCTTCTTTTACCCCTCACCACTCTCGTATCACACAATTCTTTACTCTGTCGGTCAAAGACACACCACACATACTTCTCAGTGCTCTCATTTCTACAGCATTTATTCTACTTTCAAATCTCTTCTGCCATACCCAACTTTCACTTCCATAATAAAAGATAAAGCTTGTGTCATTATTAAATAGGTTTTTAAATAAATTACTTGATTAAGATCTGTGAGATAACTCTCAGTCTAATATAATGGACATTACCATACTTTGAAAATAATAAGCACTTAATATCCTTTCTTCTAACATTCCATAAAATGATCTTCTTCTTAATTCCGTGTTAATCGACACCAGAGTTCTGTTGGTCATTCTATCAGGTGACGAAGTGTACAAGTGACTCTCTCAGATAAGTACTACAACATGCAATCACCCATCCAAGTAGTGGCCTCTGTCAATGCTGCTTTACTTTGCTAATTTGTTGCGAATGGTAATTCAAGCCATGCTATGAGCGTGACATAGAGCCAATGAAATTTATTCAATTTACTCAAGTCCTTTACGAATACAAAAGTATTTTACATGACAAAATAATTCGCGGTGAAGGAAACTGTAATTTAATTCCATTGTGGCTTACAAATAACTTAATGCCTTGAAATATAAATCCTGGAATTAATTTAGTAATGGGGTCGTAATGGAGCTGAACATAATGCTATAATAAAAAAAAAGTTTTGAAATGCAATAAGTTTACTTAAAACTAATAATATATTGTAAGATTTTACTGCTACGTTAATGCAATATGAAAAGAACCGTAATTATGCAGTTCCACGTTTTAGGCTTACATTGCATTGACAGACATACGTGCAGTGTTAGCTTTGAAAATATTTATTCAAGAAAGGGGTTGTATCATGTTGTGGACTGCCTCCGTGGTCCAGTGGCTGGCGTATGCGACTGCTGATTGGAGGTCCCGGGTTCGATTCCCTGGTCGGGCAAAGTTTTACTGGGTTTTTTCGAATACTCAGTAGCAGCCCGGAGTCTGGTGACGTGCCTGGTAACGGCAATAGGCTCGCCCCCTATTACGTGAGACCTAAAAATTCATGGCGAAATGTAGGTGTAATATTTACACCCCTGCCTACCCCTTCGGGGATACAGGCGTGAGACTATAAAAAAAAAAGGGGTTGTAAGCCCCATGGCATAAAATAAGTCTTCTTAGACTGTCTGTAAGCATTTAACAAATAACTTTTGGAAGAACCACTTGATCCATACCTTATTCGTAAATAAGTGGACTACCATAAACAAATATGTCTGAGCTATCGAACTATTATTACTTCAATGCCATGTTTTAACCATTATATTAATTCCTAAGACTGTAACACTTGCAAAGCTCACTAAAATATTAAAATATATGTCCATAATATTCACACAAATTAGTTCTTACGCCCTCTAAATTATTTTCTTTTCCTGTTTTGTTTGTTTTGTATATATTTCGTAAGATAGTATTTTAAAATTGAAGTTAAGTTTGATTTAATACCTAAATAATATTATGTACATTGTTATGGAATAAAAAAATAGTTCTTATATTTAGAAACTTGAAAAAAAATTGCTTGTGCACCAGACCCTTTTTTTTTTTTAAACCTCTTGTACCCGTGTGAAGGAGGGTCGGGTAACACCAAAGCATTCCTCGCTACCCCCTGATGGGTATTGGCCCGCCAAATGGTCGGGGGGTTTTGTTCGGGCCCCGAACAAAACTCTCTTGGCGGCGGATGAAGGTGTTGGGCTCCGCCGCCAAAACATCCAGCCAGCGGCCGCAGAGGATAGGGAGGACGGCAACGCAACATCTCCACTTCCTCTGCGACCCCACCGCGACGCAACGATGGTGCGCCCCCATTGAAATTTACTCTCGTCAGTTATAGTTGGAGGTCTAGAAAAATTACCATATCTACGCCTGATTTTCCACATAGAAGAATAAGCTGAAAATGTTGAATGTTTTGCCTGCAAGTACAAAATGTAAAATATATAGATACTTGTTTTATTGTAAATTAAAACAAGTATCTATATATTTTACATTTTGTACTTGCAGGCAAAACATTCAACATTTTCAGCTTATTAATATAAGGAAGGAACTGTATCTTATAAGCGACGACGCTATTTACATAATTTGAAATTATGCACAATAGCTATGGCAAATACTATATAGGCAGAATAATTTTTTAATCATATTTTATAAAAAAAAATTTAAAAGATTTTCTTTTTATTTAAATCTTATTACTATAGCTGCAGCAGCTGGGACATTTACAAACACTCAAGCTAGGTACACAAAGAACATTCACACTCGAAACACCTTTCTATGGATCACCAATATATATTTACAATTAGCTGTTTCCCGCGGTTTGACCCGCATCCTGAGGGAACTACTTCACATACCCGTTTAATTTATAGCCTAAGTTACTCCTTGATACATCAGCTATCCGCCAGTGAACGTCCCGACAAAATCGGTCCAGCTGTTCCAGAGATTAGCGAAAACAAACAGACAGACAGACAAAAATTTTAAAAAATGTCATTTCGGTATATGTACCGTGTATACATCCATATGCATTTAGAAAAAAGCGGTCATTTTTATATTACAAACAGACACTCCAATTTAAATTATATGTTTAGATAATACAATTATCGGTTGACTTGCTACGACGTGTGAACGTACCTATATAATCATATAAAATCTTATGTACGCCTTTATGATATTAGTTTGAACTCATTGAACACTAATTCGCCATTTAGGCTTTAGGTTATATATAAACTAAAGCAAGTGGGCTGAAGCCCACAGAATGTGTAAGCCTAGTTTATTCAAAGGTAGCTTGAGCAATTAGTGATAGAAAATGAACAGGTAATCATGCAGGGTCATCGAGTATACTCAATTAATTTCATGTCTGGAGGATGTGAGCTAAAATAGCCACTGAAAATTTCATCTCTCCATATATGAGTTTATTTATTTAGTTTCACGTTACATGCGCAGCTTCAGACATTAAGTGGTTTAGCAAATAATACTAGAAATACGTCCAAATAGACGGAGACTAAGAAAACTCCGATTTTGTTCTTATCATTTGGGAATTTAAATATCTCCTGCCAATCTTTACCTACAAGCGAAATACAAATTGACTCGTTGAAAAATAAACTCAACAAAACTACACAGACCATAAATTGTCTGAGAAACTTTGAAACTCTATTTTAATAACAAAGTAAAATAGTATCCTACAATTCATGGTAACGAGATATCGGATAGTTCGAAAGACTTTCACTCACCGCTGTGAATAAAACTGTCTCGTTGGGAGTGTACCGGTACAAAGTAGAGACCTAGCATACGCCCCTGGGGGACGCCAACTGCGCGCTTTAAACTACTACTCAGGCGATGGATCTATTTGGAGTATCGTAGATGTTGTACGGTTGTTTCGTTATGTCTCCGTATATCATACGTAGTTTGTGAGATTATTCATAAAAATATTTTAATGCTGGATAAATGCCTGCTTTATTGTATAGTACATAAAATTTACGCTAGCTATATATATAAATATATATATATATATATATATCCACGCTGATTTTTTATTGGTTTTGGAGCGAAAGCCATCTTATTACGTATCGTTAACAGAACCTAACCAGCTAATAAAATTTGAAATCTAAGCTATAAAAATCGTAACAAAAATAATAAGTTATTGGTTCGACAGTTCGTAGTTACCACTCTTATGAAAGAAATCGCGGGCGCCGATGTATGTTCGATCGTGCCACACACATACCTACACAGATAGATATTAAACATACGACACACACAGATAAACATTGCACTGTAGGTACAGACTCCGCCCCCGGCGTGCGCGCATCGCAACGCGGGGCGTCAGGGGTGGGTGCGGGGGTCAAATGTAAATTGTCACTCGTCACTTCGACAGCCTTACTAGCCTTAGTCTTGCGAAATTAGCTCAACGGGACGCCCGTACGTCACGTTCCATCTCGTTACTGCACCCGTGTTACGTCGCGCGCGCTTCATAATGGTCATAATAGATCGATATTACTAATAGTCCAATGTTGAGTTCGCGTCTATGGTGTGAGTGTATTACATGTCTGGTAAAACTATGGAAGAGGCGAGGCGCATGTATTTATTTCCAGACCACCACCTGGAATTCACTCACCCCAAGCGCCATCACTAAACACAATCCCAGCTGTAGTACAACGCCTCATAGATTTCGGTCAGTTTAGATAGATGATAAAGTGAAAGAAACACATAGTTAAGTGAAACTAAAAGTGTGTGTGTGTGTGAAAGGTGTAAATTGTTGTAGGCAGCAGACAGCAAAGGTAAAGGATTTTGTTTATTCATTATTGAATACCTACTGTGATAACATTCTTTTAAATTTTATACGTTAGAAATACGCAAGAACTAAACTTGCCCATTGTTAAAATCTTTGTCTAGTTATTCAAATGATAATGTAGGTACCTATGACTAATAAAGTAATAACGTAACAACGTAAGTACTGTTTATTCTGTGACGTAACTAATAATTCTTAGTTTACCGTTTTTTTTTTACAAGTTCATTATGATTTCGGGAACCCACAGCTTATTTCGACGATTTTTGATTATAAGTCCGAGTAATGTACGAAAGAATAATTGAATAGGTCTAGCTATTTAGTTACATACGTTTATTGTTCTAATTATTTATTACAGCACTTCATGGTTGGCGTAGTGGTTTAAGCTATGTTTGACACAACACTTTGTGTGATTCATAAATTGTTGTTTCGACTCCTGTTTCCGTCAGCGGTAGGTTTGTAATATTCCTCGTGACACAGGATTTAACACCGTGTTAAATCCTAATCCTGTGTCAGAACCACAAGAGTGCGGGAAGGGTTAAAAAGAAAATAAAAAAAAAAAAAAAAAATGTGTTTAAAATTGTTGGCATCGTAAATAACTCAATCATGTTTTGAGTTTTCTGAGTAAATTAGGTATCACTATCGGTCCGCACTAACTAACACAACCGCTGTAGGTATCAGCTGACGGCGCGCCCGGCACGCGCGGCGAGGTCACGACCGCGCGGCGTTCGAGAACACAATTCGAAATAATCATGCGTTACTACGTATTTCCAATAGTTACTGACTTTTATAACTTTTTTGTTTTAGGTGCTAGGTGAATTTTGATTTTGAATATGAATAGAGGATTTTATTTCGGACATGAGGTTTTTTTTTCCAAAACCAATAAAAAATCAGCGTGCATATATATTGTCTAGAGTTTGGCTAGAAAGAACTGGGAGTATTTGCAGCAGATTGGTGGAAGCGTGACTATTTTCATCAGTCCTTGTCAGCCACAACAAATCTCAGACATAACTGTACTGTGTTGCACAGTGAATGAATATAAAATGTAATATTGATAAAATGTCTTACCAAATCTTCACTGATGCTCCTGATGATGCTCTTGAGTGGACCTATAAGATTAACTCATAATTTTGGCCAAAATAACAAGAAAATCGTTAAATACCACAGGGTCCAGTTCGGTGTCCTTCATCAGCAAAATTGTCAGGCACCAACCACATGCATCAGATTCACTCAAGTTTTACAATGTTCATTAAAATACTATTTTTATCACAGATAAACCGTTGCCGGTTATTGATCAAGGAAGCGGCACTCAATCGGGTTCCAATTTTATAACAATATTACAAAACGGCGCGAGCCAAAAACCAAAAACGTTTGTTCAAACAGTTTTCAGAAAAACGGAAGTTGACAGTTCAGTGTGACCATAGTCAAAATTTACAATAGACTAAACTAAACGCTACTTAATCGATATAATCGATTTGACTTATCATAAAACTAATTCTATTTCAAACATCCACCCGCCCCGGACCAGCCTACCGGTCCGTTAATCGATTGGTAGACGTGACAATGTTGCAACCGCTCTCCTCAGAATCGAACCGTCCACCAAGACCTCAGCAAATCGGGGAACTCCATCAGCCCCAGTTACCAAACGAAGAATGCGCCCCCTGCGCCATCTGAGTGGCGGAAGGTTAGCCTCCTTGATCAAAACGAGGTCACCAATCTTGGGTGGATCGGTCTTGTCGGTCCACTTAACGCGTTGCTGGAGTATGTGCAAATATTCCAAATTCCAGCGTTTCCAAAAGCTCTGAGTAATCTGGCGTACCAATTTAAAACGCGAGAGACGGCCAGGTCTCGTATCAATATAGGGGTACTCAGGCAAGGCGACAAGTGGGCGACCAATCAAAAAATGGCCCGGCGTAAGGGCCTCCAAATCATTCGGATCTGGGGAGATCGAGCACAATGGCCTAGAGTTCAAAACGGCCTCAATCTTACAAAACACAGTTGCGAGTTCCTCAAATGTAAGGGCAGATTCACCGATTGTCCTGCGCAAGTGTGTTTTGGCCGATTTTACAGCGGCCTCAAAAATACCACCCCAGTGTGGACAATTTGGTGGGGAAAACAACCAATTTATCCCACGTCGGGCAAGCCTATCACCTATATCAGCCTTGTTGGTTTCAAGAAAATTAACAACATTATTCAAATAATTATACGTGCCCTTGAAGTTAGTGCCGCAGTCAGAACGGATCAAGGAAGGCAGCCCTCTTCAGGATACAAATCTGTCAAATGTGGCTACAAACGCCTGGGTCGTAAGCGAGGAGACCAGTTCTAAGTGTGCGGCCTTTGTGGAAAGACAAACAAAAACACACAAGTAGGCCTTAACAGTCTTGCTGTTTCGAAGTGTCGACGTTTTCACCAAAAAGGGACCAGCGGAGTCCGTGCCAACACCGTCAAACGTCCTGCTCTCAGTTACGCGATCTGCCGGTAAGTCTCCCATCAAGGGCTGCATGGTAGAAGCCTTGAGCTTATAGCAAGGGATGCAGCGAAAGACTACATACATACATACATACATAGACTCACGCCTGTTTCCCCGAAGGGGTAGGCAGAGGCATATTTAACGCCCACTTTTCGCCAGTGTTTTGATCCCACGTAATAGGTGGCGAGCCTATTGCCGCTTATCGGGATATTTGGTTTGCCAGAGCCTCGTCCGTTGATCGGCAGGTGCACCACTTGCAGGTGAGGTTGGCTTGGGACCCTAAGTTCTTGGTGGGAACCCTATGCACCCAAACACTACACTCCGGATAATTCTTCGGGCAGACAAAATCCAAAACTCGCGTTGCAAAATGGCCAACAGCGCATTACAACCAGCATGCGAATTTTTAAGGTGACGGTCAGTTACCAAAAAGCGTACCAAATGACCGTCCTTAGGTAACAACAGGGGGTGACGTGCCCCGTAAGGGAGGTTGGCGTTCTTGAGACGCCCTCCAACGCGCAAGAGACCCGTTTCGTCCAAAAAGGGGTTCAATTTAGATATTGCTCCCGACAATTTCGATTTCCCTGACTTAAGGATAGCAATCTCCTTCTCAAAATGCGCCAATTGCACAGAACGAACCCAAAAGGTGAGGGACTCCTGTCGTTCCTGTGGTGAAAGAAACGGTGTCAATCGTTTCTGTTGTGGGTGCCTAAAATTAAAAACAAAACGCTTTATCCAAGCAGTAACACCTAACAACTTATCAAGGGAGCTGTAACGATTCAAAAAAAAATCGGGGTCGGAGAGAGACCCGGCCAATTGGAAGTATTCAAAACTGGCGTTCGAGGCCAATCGATTTCTGGTGGACTCAACCATTCCGGACCCCACCACAGCGAATGGCCTATTAAACTATGCGTCTAGCATCCGCGCGAGGCACAATCAGCGGGGTTGAGCTCACCTGGCACGTGTCTCCAAACAAGTTTGACTTCGGATTTCTGGATTTGGGAAACGCGATAAGCGACAAATACCTCCAAGGTGTGGACAGAAGCCTTTAACCAACAAAGAACAATTTGGCTGTCTGTCCAGGCGTAGGTCCCATTAATACAAATGCTTTTACCAAAGTACTGGACACGTGGTTCAATAAGCGTTCAAGTAGGGCTGCTCCCGAGAGCTCCAATTTTGGAATGGTCAGAGATGTCCGAAGGGGTGCAACCTTGCTCTTCGCCATGATCAGGGAAACCCTCACCTGACCTGAGGCACTAACTGTGCGCAAGTACACCACGGCCGCGTGACCACGTTCCGAGGCATCACAAAACCCGTGAAGGGTGGCCTTGTACTTCCCGGGAGGAAGGATGGGACGAGGCAAGGAGATCTCGTTGACGGCAGGAAGTGAGGATACAAAAGAGGTCCATTCCTCAACAAGAGTGCCGTGTAGAGGTTCGTCGCAGGTCAATCCTGCTGTCCAAAGCTTCTGCAAGAAGCATTTTGCCCAAAATATAACAGGACAAATCCAACCGTTAGGATCAAAGGTTCTGGCGACAGTAGACAACACGAGACGTATAGTCCAAGAACAAGGCAATTTCAAGTCTACGTTATACGTAAAGATGTCTTGGACTGGTCTGTACTGAACGCCGAGAACAGCCATAATGGCGGGGTTGTCAACAATCTCAAACAACTGTGGATCCTGCTGATGATCCTCGGGTAAGCCCTCCAAAAGCGCTGGTGAGTTGGAAATCCATTTGCGCAACTCATAACCAGCGGAGGCCAAAATACTTATCAATTCGTCCCGCAGGAGGATCGCCTCGTCCGCTGTGGAGGCGCCCGAACAAATGTCATCGACGTAAATATCGTCTTTCAAGATGGCGGAGGCTCGTGGGAAACGTAAGCCTTCGCGGTCTGCGAGCTCCCAAAGAGAACGTATTGCCAAGTAGGGTCTCGACCTTAAACCGTACGTATTGGTATTGAGCTCGTAGACGACAATGGGATCGTGAGGATTCTCTCTCCAAAGGACCAGCTGGAAACGACGGTCATCAGGGTGGATAATCGTCTGCCTAAACATCATTTTTATATCTGCTACAAAGACAACCTGATGTCGTCGGTAGCTGGTGATGACGTCACAAAGGTCCTTGACCAACTTGGGTCCAGAATGCAAGCATTGGTTCAAGGATACGCCTGTTGAAGTCTGCGCAGAACCATCAAACACTGTACGCAGCTTGCCAGTTGATTGCTTCAATACCGCATGATGCGGGAGAAAGTAGTGCTCCACCGAACGCCAATCCAAATTTGACACGGACATGTGTCCCAATTGTTCATATTCTCTCATGAACTCAATGTACTTCTGCCTGAGCTCCGGATTACGACCCATGCGACGCTCCATAGCCAACAATCTCTTTTCGGCTAAAGGTCGTGACTCACCAAGCGGAGGCCGAACAGACAGAAAAGGTAGCCTCGTAATGATCCGACCAGAACGGAGTCGATCAGTGTTGTTCTGGAAGAACAGCTCGCACTCCTCGTGTTCTGGATTCAAACGGGCAGCTTGAGGCTCCTCTACTTCCCAAAACCTCTGAACCGCATCAGACAGAGCGGAGCCTACAGCCAACAAATTATCAAGTTCGGTTGGAGGGGGCTCCCTAGGTACAGGTCCCATCAAAGCAAATCCAAATATGGTCGGGATGGCAGTCAAACCATTTGGCACCAAGACCCGTATCCCACCAATCAAAATTCCACCGAGGACATCAGAGCCAATCAACAAGTCGATTTGTCCCGGTGTGTCAAATTTGGGGTCTGCCAGTTCCAATCCCGATGTCAAATTCACCACAGCAGCAGGTAGCTGCTTCTGTGGGTGCATACCTAAAATATTCTTCAACACAATAGCCGAGGTTTTAATCCTCGGGTGTGAAGATTCAACGGGGGCAATCAAAACCTTAACTTGCCCTTCAACATCAGAGGCTACGTCACCTATGCCCCGTATACAATTCGGAAAAGAACCCATATTTAATTTAACCTGCCCTACCAAATAAGTGGAAACAATGCAACCTTGTGAACCTGTGTCCAATATAGCACGGACAACAGCAGAGGTCCCCGTGGGTCCCCAGACCCTAACAGCAACCGTTGGTAGGATAACGGTCTCAATGGGGGAGGTTGGCGTTATAGGTCAGGGGTCAATTACCTATTGTTGCCTGGGCGGCGACCGTTGGCCAGGACCAGGCAAGTCAAAACGAGGGTGCGGCTTGAAGTCCTCAAAGGCGCGATGACTTGATCCGCGCGCCATCTGTGGGGGGTCATAATGACGCACCCGCCCAAAACGAGGTGGGCGCGAGTCAAGGCGGGGACGCTCCGCCAAAGGAGGGGAATACCTGGGGCAGCAGTCATGGTGCTGGTGACGTTGAGCGGTCGCACATTCAGGTGCGCGAGAAAGAGGAGGCGTGCGCACGCTACGGTTCTCCAAGAGGGGTGAGTGGCGATCAATTGAGCGAGGCGACTCTCGGCTACGCGCCGGTGAGCCTCGGCTGCCACCTTGCCCGTGCGCGGCATCGGCTGTTTGGACAAGCGGCCTACCTCTCTGGCATTCATGCAGAGAATGTCCAAATGCTGTCCTCCATAGATTCCCGCCGCCGCGCTTTTGAATGCAACATCTCGTTCGTTTGCCTCTGTTATTTTTATCAATAAAACTAGTAAAAACCAGTGATCACGCACATAACTTTATCATTTTGTGTTGTGTATGTCGTACTTTAACTAAGTGAAGTGATTTATTTTGAGTTAATGCACTTTTAGTGAAGATATAAGTAAAATAATTTCAAAACGTTTCTAAACCGCCACACAGCTGACGCCAACAACGCGAGGCGCACGGCGCACGCACCGACCGCTATTGCCGTCCCTCTCACACGGATACTCGCTCGTTCTCGTATAGCGACTGACGCAGTGTTTACATTGTTTACGCTTCTGTCGTTATTATAACAAAATAATAACGCTTGTTATATCCCGCATGCAAATATGTTTACGCCAAAATATGAATTGCTCCGCTTGTTATAATATTATTGATGACGATGAGGGAAGTCTCCGTTGTTCACGTGAGAACTGTGGCAAACTGTATCATCCCATGTGCACGGGTGTAACAAGCCTAGTGACTATCAATGTCGATATATGGATTTGCCCGGAGTGCCGTTGCACTATAAAAAAAGGGGGAGACAATTCCGCTACATCTGTTGGCTCTAAACTAAACCCAAACGCAACACTCCGAGCCCATACATTACCCACTGATTCGACGAGTAATAATTATATTGAACGAAATGTTGTATCCAATTCCGAGATCTATTCTTTGCGCTCCGAGATGTCTATTCTAAAAGAATTGCTCACAAAGGCACTGTCACTAATCAGCGACCACGAGGACAAGCTAGAAAAATATGCTTTTCAAGTTGAACAGTTAAATAACAAGCTTGACAAGTACGAGAAACAAAATAACCAAATCGACCTTTCCCGAGATGAGCGTATGCCCAATTCTTCGTCAGGTATCACGGATGAAATTGTTAAATCGGCTAAAAATGATAAGGTAGGAAGGAAAGTATCTATACTCAATCAGAGAGAAGGGAGCCAGAAATGTTCTCAAGATTCCCAACTGCTTAATACTGATCATGCAAAACCTGCAACACAAACACTGAACAAATCAGATCTTACCATCGTAAGTCAGGAACATAATGCTCAAAGTAACAGTGAGTGGACAGAGGTGAAAAAACGCACCAATAGGCAACGCCAACAGCCGCTACTAGGTACCGCTAATCCTCTAATGATCAAGTTAAAGGCCATGGAAATACGAAAATATTTCCATCTCTGGAACATGGCCTCTGATGTCGATGAAGTTCGTCAATATCTGGCAGAGCTGTGTCCTGCAACTAAATTTTCAATAGAAGAGTTAACTGCTCGCGGATCCTATAAGTCTTACAAAATTGGTGTAGCAACTGAGTTTTATGATAGCATATATTCTACCGATATCTGGCCAATAAATGCTAAGATAAAACCCTGGATTAACTATAAGAAAAGCCGTCCCACTTCCAAGACGAACAATCTGGACAATTCATCAGTTAACCAGCCCTTTCATAAATCAACAACTACAAAACAATAGTAAAAATACTGTTAAACTCAACCGTATTAACGCTTGCTACCAGAATGTCCGAGGCTTGAAAACAAAACTATCCACGTGGCGTAACAACATATCCTTATTAACGCATACTGTAGCTGCCGTTGAAACTTTCTTGGACTCTTCGGTGATGGATTCAGAGCTTGAATGTGGAGACTGGAGTGTCCTACGTCGAGACAGGAATACGCCTTGCGGAGGTGTCTTATTAGCGGCGCGAGCACGTCTCGTACTACGCAGGAGACACGAGTATGAAACTGACAGCGGTGAAGATCTGTGGGCGTCTTTTACGTATCATGGTCTCGCATTCTTGGTATGTGTTGTGTATATTAAACCAAGTGCAAGTGACGAAGATTACATGAGTTGGTTTTGCAAAACTGAAAGTTTCATAAATCATTTTAAGGGTTTTGTAATTATAATGGGCGATCTTAATTTGAAAAGCGCATCAACAAATATCACAAATTATTATTGCTATTTTTTGTCATTTTGTTCACTAGTAGATAAAAATTGTATTTTGAATGATCACGGAGGAAAGTTGGACGTGATACTAGTTCGGGAAGGTTTTTATGAGGTATTTGTGTCTGGGACAGATAGTATTGTACAGCCAGATGCATATCATCCTCCGCTGGAAGTTGAGGTAAGGATTGAATTAGTTCATTGTTCCAATTTTATGGAAACCAAGTAACATCAACTCAGCGAGAGATTGGAACTTTAATAAATGTAATTATAATCAGCTATACTCGTTACTGTCAGAGATATCTTGGGATCCTGTACTACGCGCCGTTAATGTGTTAGATGCAGTGAATGCCTTTTATCAAATCATCTATGAATTTTTTGATAAATGTATGCCCAAAAAACATCGTACAAAGACGGTTACCAAACGCTACCCTGTATGGTTCACTTCCGAAATAACTAAGGATATCAAACGTAAACTAACATTGCATGCAGTCTGGAAGCGCTCTAAATGCCGTGAAGACTACAAAACTTTTTCTGAACTTCGAAACTCCCTAAAACATCGCGTTGCTACTGCATATCAAACATATATCAGACGGGAAGAAGATAACTTAAAAGTCAACCCGCGCGAATTCTGGCGACACATATGCAGTTTGAGATCTAAGGGTGGATTTGAACCATGTGTGAACTACCAAGGTGATAGTTACAGTGGCGCTGCAGCCGCAGACGCTTTTGCCAAGTTTTTTGCTAGCGTGTTTCTGACAGATATACCACTATTAAATGCCGTAGATACCAACAGTTGTGACTATACTAAAAATAGCAACTACATAAATATATTCCAAATTGCCTGTAAGGACGTCTTAGACGGGATAAGCAAGCTCAAAGTTAGTAGTTCTATAGGCCCAGATAGTTTACCACCCATGCTTCTCAAACATCTGAAAAACTCATTTACTTCTCCCTTATGCCATATATTTAATTTATCGTTGAAAACAGGTCACTATCCTCTTCAATGGAAAATATCACGTATAACACCTATACCTAAAACATCTAAAAAAGACGCTGTTGAAGAATACCGGCCTATTGCAATCTTATCCTCACCAGCAAAAGTATTCGAAAATGTGCTTCATAAACTTATATATACACAAGTAGAAAAACATTTAAGTAATGCTCAGCATGGTTTTAGACGTAGTAGATCCGTTGAAACAAACTTGTTAACCTTGACCGAATATATTTCAGCACAACTTGACAAACGGCAACAAGTAGATGTGCTGTACTTCGATTTTCGAAAAGCATTTGACCGAGTCAATAATGATATCTTGTTGACGAAACTTAATGCCATAGGTTTCTGCCCCAAGCTACTACGACTATTGGCTGATTACCTCTGCGATCGTCAGCAGTATGTGCGACTAGGAATTTATGAGTCCAGCAGTTACCACACTCGATCTGGCGTGAGTCAAGGCTCAATTCTTGGCCCCTTATTGTTCCTGTTGATGATAAACGATCTGCCCGCTGTTCCTCAACATGCAAAATGTCTTTTATATGCCGATGATCTAAAACTCTACGCTTCTGTTACTACTGTATCGGATTGTGAAGCTATTCAGAGAGACATAGATCTAATTTATGATTGGGGAGTTGCCAATAAAATGGAATTCAACTCATCTAAGTGTTTTGTAATGACTTTTGGTCGAAAGCAGCACCCTATTAACTTTGAATACAAGATAAATGGCTGCATTGTATCTAGATCATCGACAATAAAGGACTTGGGTGTTGTTTTCGACCAGAAGTTGACATTTCATGATCATGTTAACACCGTGGTTAAAGAGTCCTTTAAGAGGCTTGGGTTTGTTCTGAGAAACTCACGAGAATTTCAGAATGAGCATGTCATAAGACTTCTCTATAATACGCTTGTCAGAAGCAAGTTGGAGGCGAGCTTCTGCATCTGGAATCCACACGAGGTTTCTTACGCACTTTTACTTGAAAAGGTGCAGAAAAGGTTTTTGAGGTTCCTCCATAAAGCCACTCTTGGTTACTATCCATATTTGTATCCAAGCAAATATTTAATAGGATGTTTAGGATACAATATGTTAGATACCAGAAGAGAGTTTATTCAGCTTTATATGATGCTTAAAATATGTAGAGGCATAACTGATGCTCCTGATCTCCATAATGAACTGATGCGGTTATATGTTCCAAACAACTACCTTCGCGCTCGAAAGCACCGCTTACTATCTGTGCCCGTGTGCCTTACTGTGGCTCGCGCATCGTCTCCAATACCTCGCGTCATGTCCACGCTCAATAGTCTCATGGAAGCCTACCCAAACTGTGACCTATTTGCAGACGAGTTAAATACTGTTAAGATAGTTTGTTTAAGTTTTTGTGAAAGTTTATATAGTTAAATTTTTGTTTCTTTATTATTCTAGTTTTGCCTTGTTTTTGTTTTATTATTCTGTGATATGCTCCTTTGTATACTTTTCTTTTAAATATCCTTTAATGTGTATATGTTTCTATAGTGTTAATGTAATTGGTTTATGAAACCGTGTTAGCATAAATAATAATAAAAAATAGTGAGGACAGGGGCGAGAGTTTGGGCAGTCTCGCTGGTAGTGGGACCCCAAGCAAGAGAAGCAAAGGCGGTGGGCATTCGCGATGCGCCTACGAGAGGCGACATGTAGGTCCAAGAATGCCCTACAACTGGCCGTTCTGTGCCCCATGACCTTGCAGTAAGAGCACTCCGCTGGGCTCTGCGTGATTGCAAAGCGAGGAGGGCGCCGGTAAACATTGGCTCGGGTGTGAACGCGAGCCTGCTCCTTGACCTTGGGTGGCTGCGTCTTAGCCGGCGTGTCACCACCGGAGTTGTCCAAGACCCGGCACTCATCCTCGAGGAACCTCTCCAGGTCAGCAAAGGGGGGCAGATGGGTCGCGCTATCCCCACCAAAGCGCTGCTCAAAACGCGACCTCAGGTAGGCAGGCAGCTTTTTAAGGACAATGTGCACCAATAGATAGGACCATTGGTCCACGGGCAGGTCAAGGCACTTAAGTGCTTTGATGGCCACCAAAAGCGGGTTCAAAAGTTGGGTGCGCAACCCAAAGACCCGGGTGAGCGTGGGCAAACTCAAAATCTGTTCAATATGCGTGTCGGCGAGGCCACGCTTGTTATGGTACCTACGGGTAATTAGGTCCCGAGCCGTCTGATACGCCTCGTCAGACACGGGCAGATGCTGGCTGAGGCCCTTGGCCTCCCCATCCGGAACCGACATCAAATAGGCCAATTTTTGTGCCGGCCGAAGGTCAGCCCTATCATTGACCAGGCTGTCAAACAAATTAACGAAGCCCAGGTAGCTTCCTAGGCAGCCATCAAAATGGGTGAGGTCTAAGGTAGGAAGCCTACTCACCAGCCCCGGTGCTGATCTAGGAAGCTCCTGCTGCAAGCCGGGTTGCCCTTCCCTATCGGCAACTAGTTGTCTCGCACTATTGGTGACAGCATCATACAGGTCTAAGGCCTGGGCATAATCTTCGCTGACCTTATTTCGCTGGTCAGCGGTGAAATCATTAACTGACACTTCGAGACAACAAGCGTTGAAAATGCGAAATTGCAATCAGGCCGGTTTACTAAGGCACTGGCCGAGGCAAACCAGCGCAAATCTGATGCAATAGCACCAGCAGCCGCACGCAAGTCCTTGATAGCTGACATAATCCAATTTCAAAAGAGCCCGGACAAGCGTTAAATAATACTATCAATTAAAACTTAATAAAACTTAATATTTGTTAATTCTTTGAAACCAACGAGGTGTTAGCCTGTTTACTACAACTGCAAGCAAGCGACAGGTATTTACTGCCCAACAAAATTAAAAGTTTCAATATATTGAAACAAACACAAAAGTTATCAAAAGTTATAACTTATAACAAATTAAAAGTTGAAACTTCAAATTAATTAAATAATTATTTGCCACAGACTGTGTTTTTTATGATATACAATAGTAAGTAAACACAGAATATGTGTTACCTAACAATAACATCAGTATATTATAACAAAACAAAGGTTTATTAAGTTGATTTATCAATGTGACCCGCCCCTCTATGCAAGGTCAAATTTGGTTATTATAATGTTTCAAACTCAATGTTTACAATTAACTAAGTCAATTGATACATATAACTATTATGTATCCAACCAAAACTGACTATTTAATGATTAGAACAACAAATTCTAGTTAGATTTCAACAATTCCAGTCAAACAATTACTGATTTGAGGTTATTTAAATGAAAATGTGTTTCAAATTAAATAGGTCAACCAATACAAATAACTGTTATGTATTTAAGCAAAACTGACCTAACAACACTACAACACTGTTAACCTGTTAAGAAATGAGATGCTTAGCTCAGATACAAGTTTACAATATAGGCACAGTTAACCACGCTCTTGCTATCAAAAATTATGTCTTGAGTTTGGCTAGAAAGAACTGGGATTATTTGCAGCAGATTGGTGGAAGCGTGACTAGGTTCATCAGTCCTTGTCAGCCACAACAAATCTCAGACATAACTGTACTGTGTTGCACAGTGAATGAATATAAAATATAATATTAATAAAATGTCTTACCAAATCTTCACTGATGCTCCTGATGATGCTCTTGAGTGGACCTATAAGATTAACACATAATTTTGGCCAAAATAACAAGAAAATCGTTAAATACCACAGGGTCGTTCAGCGTCCTTCATCAGCAAAATCGTCAGGCACCAACCACGTGCATCAGATTCACTCAAGTTTTACAATGTTCATTAAAATACTATTTTTATCACAGATAAACCGTTGCCGGCTATTGATCAAGGAAGCGGCACTCCATCGGGTTCCAATTTTATTACAATATTACAAAACGGCGCGAGCCCAAAACCAAAAACGTTTGTTCAAGCAGTTTTCAGAAAAACGGAAGTTGACAGTTCATTGTGACCATAGTCAAAATTTACAATAGACTAAACTAAACGCTACTTAATCGATATAATCGATTTGACTTATCATAAAACTAATTCTATTTCAAACATATATATATTACGTTATCATCCTTAGTTAACGCACCTTCTTGTCAAGTGCCACAAACATAATTTGTAAATTTTTGCACCAGTTGCTATTTAAATTCCATAACTGAGTCACATTCTCAGTGATAATAATAATATAGCCTATTTTAAATTCTTTGGAGAATATATCTATAGTAATTAGTAGTTTTTCATGTACTTAACCTTCCTATACTCGCGCGTTGGTCTGTGAGAGCGACGAAACACATTTTCGTAATTATTTTTATGCACGATTATCCTACCGATTATCCTACGAAGTCGAGTTCCTTGCTAGCTGCCGGATTTGTTGCTAACTTCATTTTAGTGCACGCCGCACGACTGTGCAAAGGGCACGTGTCGTAGCATTTGGCGCCAATCGGTCCATGAGACCGACGTGAGTATAGGTGCAACTTTTTGTGTAAGTATTAATATAATATATTTAGTGCATTTGTATAATTTTACAAACTTTGAATACATTATGACATACGTATAGTAAAATGTATGTACATTTGTTGCTCTATATTATATTTTGACCAATTTTGTTATTCTTTTTAGATTATACTTCATATTGAAATGGACGATGATCGAATCAGATTGCTGCTGAATGAATTAAGTTCTGGTTCTAGTGATGAAGACGAAAATGACGGTGAAGTGGAAGACTATGTGGAGGTACAAGAAGTGACGTGCTACACCGAGCAAGAGGACGACAATGACGAGATGTATGAGGTAGAACAACAGCGTTACAACTGCGCCAGCTGCAAAAAATACTTTTGTTTGGAACATGCTGTAACCGTTTGCCCTGATCGTTGCGGTGAGGGTCAAAACTAAGCCAAACTTAGATAAATATGTCCTTTGATATTTCGTGTATTACTATTTAGAAGTTTATTTTGTTTTTCAAAAGAAAAACTGATTTTATTTTTGTTTTCGTAAATTTCAGTTTATTCACTTAAGTAAATAAACTGAAATTTTAAGACTGATTTGTTATAGAGTGAAAGTCAGGAAAATAATAAAAAATATAACTATTTTCCATACTTTTTTGTTTCATAATATCCTAAAATTTGAAATATTACTTATATTTTTTGGGCTTTATATTAAAAGAAATATATGGTAGGGGTACGAAATATCGGTCTGTGACACCGTGCGCGAGTATAGGTGTTACAAAAATTGGCGCGAGTATAGGAAGGTTAATGATATTACCAGTAGTAAAAGACTACTGCCTCGTTGGTCCCACGGCATAAATGTGCGCGTGGGATTGGGAGGTCTCGGGTTCGATTCCCGGGTCGAGCAAAGTGTTATTGGGCTTTTCCGTTAGGAAATTCTCAGTAGTAGCACGGAGTCTGGTAATGTGCCCGGTACGGCAATACGCTCGCCCCCTATTACGTGGGACCTAAAAATTTCATAGCGAAATGTGGGTGTAATATTACACCTCTGCCTACCCCTTCGAGGATACAGGCGTGAGTCTATAAATAAAAAATAAAAATAATAAAAAAATAAATAAAAGACTTTAATAACGTAATGTATACAGTTTTAGTCTATATGATCTGTGGTTTTAGTGATGTCACCGAAAACATTATATTGAGATCTCAATGAAAAAGATACCTCTTGAGACATCCTTTACATAAACCGGATTCTATTTTATAAGTTGGAGCCAGATTAAGATCGATAGTCTTGAATTTTTGTATTTTTTATCCAAATCGAGGTAGTACCACTCTATAAAATAAGATCTATATAACTTAGTACAAGTATTCCAGCTGTTGTAGACGTACACAGAAGAATAACTGAAGCATGGAAGGAACGATATTTTTAAGAACAAATTGAATATAGCTACACTCTTAACTCATATGATATATTAGAGTTGCCAGAAGAAGATGGCACTATGTTTGTCAGTTAGGGCTAAAGACAATTTGGACACAAATATCGTAACTTTTTAATTTAATAGTGACTGAGCAAATCCGCTATCGATATCGATTAAAGTTTAAATATAGGTTCAAAATCAAACGGACTTGTAAAGCATATTATTTATATGTTATACATTATAAATTCCGTAACTTTGTGTCCACAGCAGTCAGAACGCTAGTTGATGGACAGTCTTTAAATAATTATAACACAAACTTACATTTTTAAACTGAACTTATATATTTTATTTATAGACTCACGCCTATAGCCCCGAAGGGGTGGGCAGAGGTGTAATATGACACCCACATTTCGCCATGAATTTTTAGGTCCCACGTAATAGGGGGCGAGCCTTTTGCGTATTACTTATATATTTTTGTTTCAAATGGGTACTCAGTAGCACATAATCTTTCGAGGCGTTATTTTCTAATATTCATGGTATTTTTCTTTACGCATCAACAGCCTTTTCAAGTCCACTGCTGGTCTTAAACCTTCCGTGGTGGAGGTTTGGCCTACTATAATACCACACTAGCCAGACGTATTCGTATAGGGTTTTATTTCGAGATTTCCTTCTCTTGTGTTTCTCTTAGTCGCCTCATACGACACCCTCGCCATAAATGTTTATTTATACTTATTTATAGTTAGTTTTTCAGCTGTAATGATAGCTGTAAGTGTGATTAATAAATATTAAATAAATAAATCATCACCTCCAAATAACATATTTTTATTAGAGAAAGCAAATAATTAAGAAAAAAGCAAAACTCATAGCTTAAGTATTATGATAACTGAGAATGGCTTATCCAAATTAATTCTTTACAAGGATAGGAGATAGTCGACATGGATTTCATCAAGCAAAAAACATAAAAAATAACTTAAAGTAGATAAATCAGACAAAACCTTGAATAGTGCCCAAAGGTTTGTTATTAACCACTTTATTGAAATTACCACTTTATTTAAATTTTCTCATTACGTAGTATATTATACAAATCTATGTGTAAAAAATGTATGTGCGGGATCGGACACTTTTCGATCATACATGTGACACACAGAATATTTAGAAAATGTGTAATTTGGCCAAATTACACATTTTTGCTAGAGAAAGTAAACAATGTAAGCAATGTGCCGTGTGGTTGACGGCATAGAATACAAGTGCCACCACTCCCTATCTTCCCGTGGGTGTCGTAAGAGGCGACTAATGGATATCACGATGCAAATACCATCTTTGCGTAGAGACGGAAAACTCGACATCAAACCCTATACGACTGCCTCGTTGGTCTCGCGCATAAATGTGCGCGTGAGATCGGGAGGTCCCGGGTTCGATTCCTGGGTCGGGCAGTGTTATTGGGTTTTTTCTGTCACGAAATTCTCAGTAGCAGCACGGAGTCTGGAAATGTGCCCGGTACGGCAATAGGCTCGCCCCTTATTACGTGGGACTAAAGTATATCTGGCGAAAAGTGGGTGTAGAAATCCACCTCTGCCTACCCCTTCGGGTATAAAAGGCGTGACGATATGTATGTATGTATGTATGTATGTATGTAAAGTAAACAATTAAGAATAAGGCAAAACGCATGCTCAGGCATTAAGATAACTGTAAATGTCATATATTATCCAAATCGATACATTATAAGAAATGGCATGATCGACATGGATTATTGTATCAAAACACAAAATTAAAGTTAAAATACATAATTTTGTGAAAATCTTCAATAGTCCCCAAAAGTTTGTTATTAATTAACAATAATCACTTTTTATTGACATTTTCTCATTACATAGTGTAGGTAATACAAATCTATGTGTAAAAAATGTATGTGCGGGATCGGACACTTTTCGATCATACATGTGACACACAGAATATTTAGAGAGAAAAAAATTGTGGCTGAACTAGCCCTTCGATTTTATCTTGGGATCGGCACATTATTAGTCCACTAGTCGAACAAGAACAACCAAGTTTTGGTCTCTGGGTAGATGACATTTAACAAAATTTCTTTCAAATGAAGATTCACTTATTTTGATGCATATCCACTCAGTAGTCGTGAGTTCGTGACTATGAAAGCAGACAGTTCTTATCAAACCTTCAAATTACTGTCCTTTAAATATTAGTGTCTTTGTAAAGAAAGATCAATTTTTTTCTATAGGTGCATTATTTTTTTTATAATATGATGGATTCTAACAAGCTTCGGAATTAATTTGTTGCTGATAGTTTAATTATTAACAAGTAATTATTTAAACACTCACACTGATATGTTTAGAAGGGAGGAGCCATCTGTCATTACTATAAAAACATTCCGCAGTAAAATACTGTCTGTAAAGCCCAATTTTCTCCACGACATACTGCAGCAATCCACTTATTTTATAAATCTTTATCACGTACATATAGAATCTTAAAAAATAACGAGGTAATAAAAATATACGGTGGATAGACATATCGATAAGATTTTTTACAATACTTGAAAAGTCGATATAAATATTATACGGCTAAATGCAAAATCATGATAGAACTGTTATAAAAGAAAAACTCACTAAGGTTATATAATTTGATAGCATAATATTGTCTAAATTGTATCTTACACGTCATTTGACTGTGTTCAATTTGTAAGTACTAGGACTACCTCTATGGTATATATCCAATCTCTTTGTAGACGTATATGTGTATAGATTATAGACTATATTAAATTACATTAGATTACATAAGTCTCACTTTCCATAATATCTTAATTGAAGAAAAGGATAAGAAGGCAATATATTCAGCACCTCTTGTGATCACAATACGACTAGCCGTTTTACTTTTATTAATAGTTAGTTTTTTCTGAGCTCGCAATATTTATATATCAACATTTTCACTACTATCACTATTTTTTTTTAAATACAATATCAATTTAACACAATAGCGCCAGCGAATGTTGCCTTCAATAATAATTAATGACTCAATAATTAATTGTGTCCGAAAATATTTCAATTGATCGTGGAGATAACTGAACGCAGATATTACATGCAAATAAACGAAAAGACTATCGAATGCAATCAGAGAAGCATAAATTAAATCAACAGCCATTTTGGTTATCGCTAATTAATAATTTCATTGTTGTTTTCTGATAATAACAAAAAATAATAAAAAGCTATAAATAGCTTTTTATTATTTTTTTATAGTAGTACTATCGATTGATCTTAAACCTTTTTTTAAATCACAAGGCCTTAAAACATCGCGGTATCCTCGACGTATCTTTATGCCTCGGGAAAGCGAATTGCTCAAAATACTTTACCACAACTTGTTAGGTCCAAACCTACACCTAAATAAAGCAGAAACATGACTTACATCGTGAATAACTAGCACATTACATTTCCTTAACTACTTTTAAAGTCGTGTTTATTACGTTACCCGCCATTTTATATTTCTCACAAATATAAAATTTTCAATACCCGAACTTTCATCAAAATACAGCTCTTTAATGTTTGAAAGCTGTAGTTGAGCACGTTGTAAATATTTTTCACGTCTTGAAACACCGACCTGGCTTATAGTTCCTTGTACTAAATTATTCTGTACAGGCGTTCTTCGTAACTTACCCGTACTACAGCAGTAGTTTACGATTTTGGGATCCATTCTTTTTGGTAATATTTCATATTTATTATCTCGTTGTATTTTTTTTTTATCTGGCTTTAAAACAGTTGTGCTACCATTACTTTTAATGTGCTCATTTGAAACAGGCTGTAAATTAAGAGTCGCATTCTTATTGAGCATCAAAATAATTTTTGTTTTTTTCTCTGTAACTTTTGCACCCAAACATGCAGCCAAATTATAGCTTCATGTTTTGTAGCACTTAGTCTTTATCTTCATCATTATTGTCCTAGCGTTATTCCAGTTATATTCTAGTATCTAAAACTTTCGCCTTGGATCCGCTTAATTGGCTAACCAGATTTGACAGAATATTAGCTTTATTGAAGAGACTATAAAAAATACATGCACTCCCTTGGTCTAGTCAGCTAAATTAACATATCTTTTGAATCATGAAAGTCGGATAAGCAAAACACACACTACGGCGGCACCATACGTACTAACAAAATATGTAGAAGCTAAAACTTAAGCATTATTTTTGACTTCGCTATAATTAAGTAAAAATAGACTTAGCTATACGTACTGCCAACGTTAATAACTTTAGTACTGAAGTAAAAACCCATTAGTTTTAGATTCATTATTAATTCAGGTTTTTCCGCTACGTAATCATAGCTATCACTTTATTTCTTTAATGTCCAGGAATATATTATGCGCATTTCAGGCAAAGATTAAAAATGGCCTAATGAAAAAGGCATATTATAATTTAAATGAATATCTGAATGACAAATGCGCTTGGAAATAATGTTTCATAATTCATATATATAGTAAATAGGTAGATATTAATTTTCATGACATGTAATTAAATATTATTCCATTCCAATTATAATCATGTAAATGATAGTTTATGGAATCGCCACCACATCACTAAATGTCATTCATCTCGTTAGATACTTTTTATTTGTAATTTTTTTATTTAATGTGTTATAATCGTGTAGCCAATCAGTTCGATCGGTGGTTATATTTCAAAAGGTATTATGTCAATCAAAAATAGGTACTACATTTGCATTTTGCACGCGTTCCACAAATTTATGATAATATTAACGATCTGGAAAATGGAGGTAATTCGCGTTCATGGTCAGTATACCAACAGATTGTTAATTACTGCCGGTTCGTGTACCGTTGTCGTCATGCTCACTAAAATGTCATTTCTTGTGGTGGCGTCGTGTGTCGGGTCATCCCTGTCCCTCTGATATGGCGAGAGGGATGATGGCTGGCCCATGCGTCATACTCGTGAACGGGTGCTACTTGCGATGACTGGTCGATGTCGGTCTTACGGGCTGGTATTACATTTTTAATATTAAACTGCATCATTTCCATCATGGTTCTGAACATTTGCGTGGATTGCCTCCATTATTAGGTACTTAATGTAAGTGGATGCTCCTGTTTCACCATGTCAATTTTCAGGAGGCTAATTAAATGAACATCAAAATTTTGCTAGATTATGCTTGAGTATTAAGTAGAGTAAATATATACGAATGACATAGAAGGTGTAACAGTTGCAGCACGTTACAAAATTTAAATTTTTATGTATTATGCAAAACCTGGCGATGAAAAAGAGTGACCTTGAGTTTTATCGCCCGTTCTTTCTCATGGTTCTACGCCCTTGCTTTGCGAACGTGGCAGTAAATGTAAATGTAGAAACTTTAAGATATATTTTTTTTTAATTTGACGTTCATAAGTGTCACTTTGTGATTTAAATGAATAAAGGATTTTGACTTTGACTATAAAAGTGATTTTATCGATATTTATAAAATTTTATCAAATTATATTAAGTAATTTTTGCGAGTGACAAACATCCAATTCTGCCATACCTTCATACTTACGAACCTTCGCATTTATAGGTGTAGGATTATTGACTAGTTATCTTAAATTAGAAACATCCTGAACTTAAATATCATTATAGCTAATGTGGCAAACGCTATCTGTAATGATAACCACAAACGGTCATGTTTTGTTCATCTAATACATAAAACGATGTTCAATCCAAAAACAGATACTGATTCAACGCACCGCATTCAACCAAATAATAAACGATAGCTGCTTAATCTATGACAACAGTCGCCGGACAAAATTAATTGTGGCCACACAACACCAGTAATTAATGAGTAAATTGCGAAATAATTCGCGTTGCTGGTGTACCTTGTTTTAATAAAACGGTGGTTGCCAATTTAATAATGCAGTGTTGATTTCCAAGGTTCATTTGTATATAAACAAATATAACGTGATTAGGAGATATGATAATGAAAATTACAAATGCATGAATAGTTGCTCGTAGTGCTTGCTTGACTACACGTGTGGCGTAGTGGTTTAAGCGTTCGGCTCACCGGTTTCTACTGCGCTGGGTGATAAGGGTTCAATCCCCATGCAAGACTGTCAAATGTGAATATGATCCTCGAATTGTTGTTCCGAGTCTGTGTCTATTTGATTGACGATGATTAAATATTTGTAATACCTCCGCGACACAGGCGTTTTTCCTGGAGCGGGACTGGCCTTTTTAATCAAAAACAAGTAAGTACGTTAAGTTTAAGAGCAGTCAATAATTATTTAGGAAAAGTTATCACATAGTTCCACAGGTATCAAAGGTTCAACAGAGCGTCTGTGTTGCTTCTTTGTAACACAAATAAATTTGACTACGACTGGTATTAAAGCAAGAGAATATAAGTATATCTAAGTTTTTATAACCAATGCATATGAGCGTGAGCATTTTGATATTACGACAGAATAACAAGTTATGATAATATTTTACAGTTCGAAATTCTTCATAAAACGAATGATTTAAAACGATGTTACAAAAGATGATAAACAATAATATTTTTAATCAGCTACAAATATTAACTACACTAACCGTAAAATGACCAGAAAGATCTTCTGCTAGGACATAGTTAGTTCAAGTGACATCTGTCGGGCGTGCCACACTGTCTAGATGATTCCCAAAGGCATAGTATGGCTGGGCATTCACCGTCTGCTTACTGCGAGCCTTTACATATAGAATCGCAGATAAAATATATATCAGAAGATATAACAAGTAGGGGTTGCGACAAATTAAAGTAAGACAAGCTAACAGTTATTCAAAAGATACATAATTTTTTTTTAATGATTACCTGCAAAAACATGAAGGTCTAACTTAGTAACACGTTCTATATATACCTAGAGGATGCCCGCGGTTACACCCGCGTTATTTAAGGCTACTGCTCCGCTCCCGTCGCTCATAGCGCGATGTTATATAGCCTATAGCCTTCCTCGATAAATGGGCTATCTAACACTGAAAGAATTTTTCAAATCGGACCAGTAGTTCCCGAGATTAGCGCGTTCAACCAAACAAATAAACAAACAAACTCTTCAGCTTTATATATTAGTATAAGATATCTTATAACAAAATTATGAGTAATTATTTAAACTACGAAAAGATTTCTTCTGAATGGTTTATACACACTCTTCTTCCACCAATATAATTATAAATATTTTACTGAACAACGTTTACTTTGCAATTTTAGTAAAAGGTAAGAAAACTGTTACGCCATCGTACTATTATCGTATACATATATATTATATTCTAAGGTTTTTCATTTCTGCAAAGAAGGGCTTACGACACGAGTTGGTGTTTACTGAGAAAGCATTGGAACTCGTCGCAGGAATTCTCTGCTCTGTACTGACTGCCTTCGTGTTCCAGTGGATAGCGTATGCGACTGCTGATCGGAGGTCCCGGGTTTATTTCCGGGTCGGGCAAGTGTTACTAGGTTTTTCCAGTACTCAGTAGCAGCACGGAGTCTGGTGATGTGCCCGGTAACGGCAATAGGCTCGCCCCTTATTACGTGGGACCTAACAATTCTTGGCGAAATGTGGGTGTAATATTACACCTCTGCCTACCCCTTCGGGGACACATGCGTGAGACTATAAAAAAAATATAAAAAAAAATCATTGACAAACTTGACTAGTAAAAAATTTGCTAATAAAATATCTCCTATCAATAATTAAGACGCTACAAAATTGTCGACACTAGCAAGCTTACTAATATAAACTCACCAGAGCCGTGAACATCATAATACAGTCACCGTCACCCGTAGACCTACGAATAGCCGCCAGAACAAACAAAGGAACAATGTCAAACTAACTTTGTTCATTTCAATTAGCGAACTCGGGGGCCGCGGTCCAACACGTACATTCGTTCTGATAGATACGAGTGGATTATATATCTGTAGTGATTGAGAGATAGTATGATTGTATTGCTTTGATTTCTTACCTGAGATCAACAGCCCTGATGATTTCAGTTGACCCTTCCGCAAAATATTACATAAGCGTATATCTTACTGTACTATATCATACTGTATAAGTGTATATCTTATAATGTACTTACCAGCCCTTTCGCAATAGCAACATTTGCGTTTTATTTGGTAAATGAGAACTCCAGAGACCCAGTGATCCTTTCCTCTTCAATGCATCTATCATTTCTTCATTCCTCCTCTTCATTCCTCCTCTTCCTTCCCATAGACACTTGGATACTTTATTTAGCTTTTGTTCTTTGTATAGACATAGCAGAGCATTCGCGGCGCGCATTCGTCAATTCTGCACACAACCTACCACAAAATACATAGTACGTGATAATCTTTATTAATCATTAGCGCTACAAATAAGGTCTTTCGCTGCCCTTCCGTAATCCTACCACAGCCGAGTCAGTGGACGTCGCAACTGCCATAATACCTGCGTTTGCCAAGCGGATTATTGATACTCAGCAGAATTCTACTGTTTGTCTCCCAAAGCCCTCAATCTCTTTCAATCCTTCTTAACACCACCAAAGGAAGTAATTCTGTGGTCTATTAAGTGTACTGTTGTGTACACAAATAAGTAATAACTGCTCTCAAGTTCAACTTACAAAATAAAGTCGTTTATTTTTATTACAAAGTGCTTTGAGATTCAAGTTTGTCGAGGTTAGCTGCTTTGGAGTTTAAGCGAAGTATTAATAGGGTTGTTACGCCAAACTACGGCGCTAAAAACGCACAAGTTAACTTTAATATAAGTTTGTTTGTGCAGTTGAAGCGTTCTAGTTTAAATGACATTTGTACCACGGAAAATAAAATAGCGTCACCAAATTTAAATTTGTACTTACATTTTAATTCACACAATGTTGAAATATTTCTGAAAGAGACCTAGAGAGTTATAAGACGAGTTTCTCGCCTAGACATGTCACATTTTTGAAAAAAAAGACCAATGTAGGAATTCAAACCATTCTCAACTGTGTCAAAATCGTAGTTGACACATGGTTGACACTTACATACTTTATCGTGTTTCATGGCTGTCATAATTATGTCAAGCAACGCTATATAGCCATAAGTAACATTATAACATTTTGAGAAAACAACATAGTAATATTGTATAAGCTCAAGACGAATACAATAAGGGCAACAGTCAGACAAGTTGACACCCCTATTAGATAAATGGCATGCTAATACGGCCGTGCGCTTCGGCGTAATTTTAAATTGAATTGTGTGCCATTTTGTTGCGAATAGTGATGTTAATTCACTACAACCAATGAACTACAACTACTTCTTGTAACTGTATATTGAGTTTTCAGTCACTGGTCTGAGTAATCACTTTATTTGTTATGTAATAATCGTGACAACTTTCAAATTATGATGTCACGTTGTGCTATTTTAATGGAACAGCTCCAAAATCCTTAAAAAGAGGATCTTATTACAACTTGTGAAACTAAGCCTCTGACAAGCTTACCATAAACCTAAAAAGTTTAGGGTTGTCGAAAAAACCTAAAATCGAATTAACAATAAAACATAAATCTAACTCAAATGTATAAAGCATTACCTCATAGTTGTTTCCAAATCAGTTGGATATACATGGTATTATAGGTATTATATTTAGAATTATTATTACAAAAGCTAATATCCCATATATATGTTACTGTAAAAGCCCGAAGTACGGTAAATCTTAAGATTTCCCAGTAAATCCTAAGATTATTTTCCTATGATAAACTAAGTGTTTTTTTTATTTAAAAAGTCGGACATTTACCAACTCATGCTGGTAAATCCTGAGGATTTACTGGGAAATCTTATGAGTTGCCGTACTTCGTACTTTTACAGTAACATATAAATTTAATCGAGTACTAATATATTTTTTGCGTACAAACTTTTCTCATCAGAAACAATTCTTCTATAATTTAAGAATTATAGAAGATTTGTTTCTAAACAATTAAACCAATACGGGAAATCGAATTCTGACTGAGCCTTTAAACGTTTGTCCTCCAATCCACGTATCAGTACTCGGACAAAAAGTTTACAGCCTTCAGTGCGTAAAATAGTGCGTGAAACCTTCCGTCCCATTTGTCATATCCTAGTCTATGAAGATCACTGGTGAGGTCTCAGTGCCCTAAATGTACAGGTTTAAGTCTAGGCAACAGACGTTATATTATGGGTGAGCTAATAGGTCTGCAAAATCTGGTTAGACTTTAAAACGGATATGTCGGATTCCATGATGGAGATATTGAGATGATGAATATCTATTTGATGATGTACTCCTTGTATACTTGTACAAGAGATGAATGTTCTTATACGGCATTCTAACGGGTATTGGAGGAGCGATGGCCAAACAGGAAAATGTTCTGTTATCCGTAACTAGCTGAATCAATTTCTCCAAACACCTTGTTTACTTTCCTTGGGATACACATCGTTTGTTTACCACATGACACAGGATTTTTTGTTTTAAAGTGTACGATTGCGTAAAGCTTGCCACTTTGGTGAACCGAACTAAAACGATAAAAATAAAGTGTTTGCGTTCATCATCATCAGCCTTTAACAGTCCAGTGCTGGACTAGGCCTCTCCTTTGAAAGGAAGAATTGGCCTACTATACCTGTCTATGACTGTTTTGTGACGTTTCTACCGTATGTTACAAATGTGTTTCTAACTAAATTCGTTCTGAGACCTAAGACAGCTGTCCTCTTCCACGAAGCCGGCCAATAATAAAAGAGAGCTGCTGTTAAAAAGCTTAGTTTGCAATAGAAGCTACAAATTAAAAAAAAAAAATCACCTACCTTCAAATTCAAAAAGTTTTTGTTATGCTTTTAATAACAGCTTTTGAAGCTTTTTTTTCAACGTGGAATGTCAGCGAATGGAAAAGGATGTCATATATTAATATCCTATATCCTCTAATGGTTATCCCCTTCCCTCGTTTAAGTATAAGATGTGCACGTATGGCATCGTTCTTAAATAAATCAGTACAATTTCGTCTGCACGTGTGTTTTCGAAAAATCATCATCATCACCTATGATTATTGTTTATGGAATTTCGTAAATCATAATATGCAAAATTGCTCGCCTTACCTTCAAATTCGATATAAAGATCTTGAGTTATTGATAAAACAAAATATCAAGAGATTACATTATACAACAAACTTTTTAGCCGAGTTTCACGAACCATTATTCGTGTAGTCTTTATCCTCTCCCCAGAATTATATTCTATTGACATACATTTCAGTCAGGCCAAATGAAAGCAAAATATATTCTCATTTTCTCAACCGAAAATAAAATTTGGAAAAACTCATGGTGTTTTATGCCCAGATTCAAAAAGAAATAGAGTTTTTCTCTGTTTATCGTCCCTAATGGTGAGGTGCGCAGCTCACGCTTGACACTCGATAGACGTCGGTTACGGCGCGCAACGCGTAAACAATCATGTAACCTGACTGTACAGGACAGATTTTGTATACGTTAAAATTGTAGTTATTTTCAGTGTAGTTGTAGATTTGATAACGTATTGAGGTTAGCGAAAGAAAATGAACGCAAAGCAGACATTCACTAATCACTCAATCAAATATATTTACTGTTCACATCGCATAAAGGTATACCATGTTCCTAATTGTAGTGTCACAGTTGCTAGACTTTAACACTGCGTAACAATTTTTGAAGTCGCCCTATCCACCTATATTCTCCTCCTTCGTGTTAACTTTTGTGTTGAAACGTTATTCAAGCAATAACTAACCCAAGTTTTTTTTTGGCAAATTGGCAATGAAGCAATAACATAACTCAGGGTCAATTTGCCAACAGACTTATCCTTTTTTTGTTTTTTTATCAAAGTTGATGAATATGAACTGTAAAGTTCCTAAATATTTACATAATATGTAGTTGCAACCCAGCTACTTTATTTGTTTTTATTGTGATCTGAATGCACTGTGGTTAACATAAATGTAGAAAGACAAAAATATTTATATTTTATTGTTTTTAGTAAGTAAAGTTCATTGACATGTCGTGAAATTTCACGCTGCCCAAAGCAATAAAACATTAATTTTATGTGACCGTAATATTAAAAGGAAATTGGAATTCTATGTAGTCGGCTATAGAATTTATCTGACAGAAATATACGATCTCTGTTTAACGCTAAGGTAATATAAATCTAAACCTAAAAAAGACAACTCCCAGAAAAGGAATAAATCCTGTGTCGCGGGGGACTTAACAAACATACAACCAACGAACACAATGAACACCCAGACTCGAAACAACAATTTTAGTTATGGATCACACAAAGTGTTGTCTCGTGTGGGAATCGTTCCCACGACACTCAGCGCAGTGTCAAGCGGTGAGGCGGCCGCTTAAACCACTACGCCAACCGTGCAGTCAAAGGTAAGGTAAGGGCTTCTTAAGCGGGGAAAGTTCGGAACTATGTAAAAGCATTATTGTCGACGAACAAATTAGATTTTAAAGCACGTCGGTGTCGCAAGCACTTGACACTCATTACTATGTGGTTTGGGAGAGTGCCGCATAAACAATCGTATATACGGACCTCTCCACTATGCCTACTGAACCCTGAATAAATTCCACTGTGAAAAAGAAAATAAACGAGTCCGCATTTCACAGTGAAAAGGTGCAAACCTGCATGTTTCTGCTATATTGTTTTGAATGCTCGAGTTTCAGAATGGAATAGCGAACAATTAAAATTTTGATGCATCTCTATTTGTTTATTTTCTTGTTTTTATTCACGTCCAGCCTGACGAATTCTAGGGCATTAAAATCGTGGATCGTTGCCATGTGTTTGATGCGCTATGGGTTGTGGATAATTTCATTTGATTGTGAGTTATTTTTCGTCTTGTAATGATAGTTAGGTAAAATGCTTAGGCGGTGGTTTCAAAAACATAATTAAAGATGAATGATTTCGGTATTGAAATTTGCATCTTTAAAAGATACCTTTGAAGAGTAAACCTGAAATGTACCTAGTTTAAAACCTGTATAGATAGAATTCTTGACTGACAGTCACGATACAGCCAAAACTATTAGGCGTAAGAAGCTGAAATTTGGCATGTATGTTCTTTAGGGACCGGGCAAAAAAGATAAAAAATTAAATAAATGTGCGAGCGTAGCTGCGGTCATACTCTAGTACCTTATATTACCTAGATGTTTCAACATCGGTTAAACCAGCCATCACGAGATGACTTTATATCCATAAATATTACTATGTATACAAGCCGCAAATTCTAAAAATAAAGTATAAATTTTCAGGATAAGATATGTGCTACGTGTTCTAAAGTTACCACTTCCATTTGATACCTGTGCTATATAACATACAACATTTTTATAGAAAGTTCAGTACATTTTACAACAATTGCAACTTTGCCAAACAAACTTGAAACACTAAAAGTAATAAATTACAAATGGGAAAAGGTAAAAATAGGTACCGTAGTATTGCAAAAGTTTATTTTGGCTTTGGAACGTTCGAATTTTCTTTCAATTTGCAATGCCTTAGTCTATAGTTGGCGTTTGAATTTCGAACACGAATTCCCTTACGAAGCGTGAAAAGAAACGTATCTATCCAAGCTTCTTGGTGTTGTTTATTACTTTGACTTACAAAGGGTTCGTGAAAATATTTCGCAACTACCCTCATATCTTAAACTGTTTGTTTTAGCCTTCCCGTTTTAAGTTAGTTTCTCTTTGAAAGCCAAAAATTCTACTTAAAGCCAAAGATACACAATTTATTAGAGTAAATAAGTCGCAACAAGTAATTAACATCTGTAAGTAAGTTGGTCGTACAGTTTTCTGGCATGCACAGGAGTGTAGGCGATTCAACAGCTTTATTTTGTCGGGAATAGTTACGATATTAGAAAGCAAATAGGCAAGACTTTTTAAACTTAAATTATACTCCGTAGCACCTACCATCTTGGCCCATACGTACATCATATATCCAATAAAAAGTCTGCAATGTCAGGTGCGAAGAGAAAAAGAGCTCCAAATGTAAGCATACCTTAATACATTGAGGCATAAGCAGCTCAACCCTGACTTTTATAATATTTAGCCTGATCAAACCATGATAAATTTATTGGAGTACCCTAATAATTGTCCCTCAAAGCGTTTCGAGAATAGTTTTAAACACGCTATTAATATTGCAATCTATGCACATATGTGGCTGTTACTGGCTTAGGTATCTAATATTATTTGGAATGTATCCATTGGAATACGTTTCTATCTCCAAAAATAACAACCAATCTTAAAGAAAATCAAATTCTTTCTTAGTAAGAAGTACCAAACTCACTTTTGTATTGGACTGTTGACCTTACAATTCAGCTATTTCCAAATAGCAATAATATTTTACCAGTTACTTACTCGTAGATCTTGTATTTATGATATCTTTTACGATAAAAAGGGATCATAAATAATATATTATTATTGAATGTTCTATGAAGGAAATCGACAGGAACTTTTATTGTTATTTTGTTTTAGTGAAAATGATGGATCAAAGTGTTTATTTATGTTAAAGCTTTGAAAATTTAATAAGCTTATAATAAACATATAAATTCAGCAATATTCTTAACTAAATAATTCAAAAATATTCTTAACTATATTACTATGTAATAATACTTGAAGAGCCGGATATCTGTGCCTCTTCTTACTACGAGAAGCCAATCAATTTATCTGGATCAGTGGCGGCGCTGACGACATCGCGCCTGAGCTAAAAAGTTTTACAAGTTAGCTATTTTCGTTTCGCCAATCATCCTGGCCTAGGTAGCCGACTCCGAACAATTCAGGAAAAAGCTAAGCAGATGATAATGCCTATACAATAATATTTTCGAACAAGTGCGTGTGGTGTGAAGTGAAGAGAGTAGTACTTTACGGGTACCTATTCAGAATCGTCTATAAAATGACTCTTTTGCCCGAATGAACGTTTGCACATACACTGCCCGACACGATGTCTGTACTGGGTGAAAATGTTTGTTTTGTCATTTATTTATTCATACGTGGGACACTCAGGAAGTATTGTGACACTAAAAAAAATGTTCTATAAATAAATATATTTTTATTACATCTTTTCAAAGTACTCTCCACCAGCCTCTATACAATATATTTGTTTTATATTGGGATATACAATCAATTGGGATTAAGAAGAAGTCACACGGTGCTAGGTCAGGGATGTAAGGAGGGTGACCCAAGAGTTTGTTTGGTGTGCTGTCTAGGTAGTCCCTCGTTTTGATTGCGGTGTAGGTGGGCGCTTTATCGTGGTTGAGCAGTAGCCCACGGATATGGTAATATAATCTAACAGTATTGTAACTCGGCCGTCTTCGTGAGTTATATACCTACAGATGCGCCGTACGCAAACCAACGGTAGGGCTGCCCGCCTCAAGTATTTTAATTACATCTACCTACTTGACGTTTTTTTTCTGGTTTTGTGATTGTCAAAGTCAAAGTCAAATTCCTTTTTTCATTTGGGTCACAATGAGACGCTTATGAACGTCAAAACAATAAATTTATAAAATAATTACTTAATGACTCTACATTTACATTTACTGCCACGTTCGCAAAGCAAGGGCGTAGGACCATGAGAAAGAACGGGCAATAAAACTCACGATCACTCTTTTTCGTAAATTAACGTCCCTATTACTATCAGCACAGAGCAACTTGAAATAACAGTTATTTGGTCACCCATCCGATTTCGTACCGCTTTGAACGTTACTTAACGTCAACCATCTAATTGCGTATGCGCTACTTACAATCTACTCATTGCCAACTTATTCGATAACACTGCATACCATCTACCTTATCATTATAATTTCATAACGTTATTACGTATAATTCAATATGTATTTCCAAAAACCTATAACTCGGGGTGCTTTAAAATTAAGCGTACTTAGTTAAGTAAGTACCCTAAGAAATTACCTATTGGTTATGTAATAAGCAGATTCCCATTGGCTTTCATTTTGAAAATTACCCTGTAGGTAGTACTAATCATAGACAACAATGAAATATTACATTGTCCATAACGCAGGTAAAAGTTTCCTGCTAGTATATATTAAAACCGCAATATGTTTTAAAAATAATAAACATAATAATATATTAAGCTTATCAAATTACGACTTTATCACGCTAAAGTTAATTACCGTGTCAGAAGATAATCGTGTGAAAAGCGTAGTTATCATTTAAAATAAGGTAGGTAATAGTACGATACTAGAACTAGCAGGAACCTTCTTAATTTGTAACAAAAAAATATTGTATAAATAGTCTTAACTTACGGAGTTTACAGGTGATTAAAAAAAATATATAGTTGGCTGAGTTATCGAAGAATTTAAACAACCAAAAACTGCACAATATAATCTATACATCTTCGCCATAATAATTATTTGAATAACAAAACACTAGTATAAAAATCGTCACCGTGTGTTCGTCACTGCGAGCTGCGGAACGATCGCGGCTGTGCGTACTTTAGGCACAGTCTAAGGTCAGGGTACTTTGCACGAGGCGCATAGGTATAGCTCGAGTTTCGTGCGTTTGTATGGAGTTACAAAACTGTTAGATTAATATCTACCGTGCCACGGAGCCCTGTGCTTGGTTGCTTGTTGCTCACAACAGAGAAAACTTCTGCCAAGTATTTGGTACTATACCATTCGGCGTTAATGCTTCTTTCGTTTCGTAAAGGAATTGACACCAAGTAGCCAGTCAAATTGAAAAAGCTCGAAATCAAAATATTCCCCCCGCTTCTAGGTCGCTTTACTTTGGTAGGCGTTAATTCGTTTTGAAACACCCAAACCGTCGACTGGCGCTTTGTTTCTGGATCGTATTGATAAATCCAGGATTCATCTACTGTAACGACGTTGTAAACACGCCGAGACGAGCCTGCTTCAAATTTGTCTATCATATCATGGCACCATTCCACCCTTGCCTGCTTCTGTACATCAGTGAGGTTGTGCGGCACCCAGCGTGAAACTATCCTCCGCACCCATAGATGCACGTGTAGAATCTCGTGAAGGCTTCCTGATTCAATGTGCTGTATATGCTGAATCTCTTGGTATGTAACTCGTCTATTATCTTGGATCAAATTTTTCTCTACTAGCACGTTTTCCTCCGTAACAGCCGTCACACGGCGACCGGCGCTTAAATTCATTATACCAACAATACAAGGTTGCCTTAGAAGGGCCTTCATCCATGAATGCCATTTGAAATCTATCGTACGATTCGTCCGGTTTCAGGCGACACTTAAAATCGTAAAAAATCATAGCGCAAAAATGTTCTCGACGCAAATCCATTTTGCAATGAGACACGGTAATTTTAATTGGCTCGCAAAAAATGTGAAGAGAAGTTTTGAATTTAGAACGTACCTATTTTTACTTATAAGTAATAATATTTTTAAATAAATCATAACTGGCCAGTCTCACACACATCATCATCATCCTCTTAGCGTTATCCCAGTTTCAATCTGAGGTCCGCTTACTAGTCTAACCGGATTTGGCTGAATATTAGCTTTCCCACGGAGCGACTGCCTGTCTGACCTCCGCAACCCGAAGGGATAGCGATATTCCATGGTTAAGACTAGTGTCAATTTATTTAGAAGGTATTGACGCCCTGTAACGACTGTCAAAGATCTTCATGACAACCGGGACCGACGGCTTAACGTGCTCTCCGAGGCACGGGACAAGCGATAATTATAATAATTCAATACGCACATAACTCCGAAAAGTCATTGGTGCGCGCCCTGGATTCGAACCCGATACACTCTGCATGGCAGTCTGTTGGTATCTCCACTCGGTTATCGCTGTCTACCATACATAAAAACTTTTTCTCTCAATACTTTCTGAGTGACCTGGTACATCATTTTATAATGTGGCCCACTTAATTTAACCTTTTTTTACTACCTAGTAAAAGCAGCCTCGCCCTCGATATATAAGGCCCGAACTTGATGTCGCCGACGTCCAAATGTGGTCTAGCGCCGCCACAGTTCGGGATTGTACTAAATCTACCCAGTGGCAACTCGGAAAAAAGTATTATATGGTCTTATTTTAATAAATAACAGGAATATGTCCGCAGCAGTACATTTTATTTTTATTTAACCGTTTCTACTTGACCACTACGAACAGTTTCCAGAGACAATGACTACAGTTTCGAAAAATATAATTTAGTTTGTCTATGACCTCGCGTAAGGAGACGACGTTTAGTCCTATTTCAGAACAAAGTTACCTACCAATAATAAATTACTGTAATAGGTACGTCGATGTTATTGCGTTGGCTAGCCTCCCTATTATCACAATTAAATGACTTTATGGGTTGGGACCAAGTTTGGAGCAAGTTGGTGCAAATTGCATGGTTTTGGTTACACTTACAGTAACTTCTATGTTGTTGTAGTAAGTAACTATGGCAGCTTATGACAAGCTGAAAGTGAGAGTTATTGTAAATATGTCGCAGTCAACTAGCTTTATCAGCATTCGGTTAAAAGATTTGCTTTTTTAATAAGCGGCTCTATTCCATTAGCCGCCTGAACGAAACTCATTTGCTAAATAAAACAACTGAAAAATGATCCGGATCCATAGTTTAGTGACTTCTTATATTATTATCTAAGCTGCTCTATTTACCGAAGATTGAATACATCTGATTAACTTTCTTACGTACTGGGAAGTCAATTAATAAGAAGGTGTCTACGAGAGAGGCGTGTTAGTATAGTGTTGTCAGTGCGGGAATCAAATGCAGAGAAATTAAAGAATGCTTGCCACAATTCGTGATTCCTCCACTACGCGATTTGGTAGTTGCGGCGGTTTTAGTCTCCCCCAAACGCCTTATATGAGAGTCCCACACAGGTGTGTGGTACTCGAGCCATAAAGTGACAATAACAATGTCAACCGTACACTGCGCGACTACAAGTATAAGTACATAACTTAATTACTTCTGGGCCTCCTTCTTCGCCTTACTTCGCCTTCGGGTCAAAAACAAACAAGTTAATATGATTCTTTGCGACGAAGACTGCGGAAATAATGGATTGTTACTTACGCCCTTTCTACCTTGATATAAACCACCTTGTAACAAAACAGAACAATAAAATGTTATTTAATAACATAACTATGAAAATGCTTTATATTTTTACTCAAGAAACATTATTATAAGCTTTCCAATTTTACAAACGTACCTATTTCCCGCAGTACTTAAAGTAACAAAGCAAGTGTGTGCCGTCCTTCAAAACGATTTATCACTTTAAACGTTTCATTCACACAAATAGCTTCATGCTACGTATTTGACGTACGAACAACCATTACAAAGACAATACGCTAACATAAATACGTGAAGGCTAAATGCCTGCCAACTGCCAAACATATCGGTTTTAGTTGCTACCAAAAATGCCGCCATAGTCAACACATATTTTTAATTTCTAGCTTCGTTATTTGTCCGACTCAGGATAACGTAAATTTTTAGATCCAAGGAATGCTTAAAGGGATCTAGTTTAATCTGTAAATATAGAGATTTTGACAAAAAGACAACTGTTATCATTCAGTCTTTAGCAGTTCACTGCTGGATGTAGCCTCTCTTCGTCGAACTGACATCAACATTGTGAGTCAGTAGGAGGACTATACCCCGCTGATCAAATGGATTGGTATCGACATTTCCCTCTCGATACAAAAAAATACTTCATGTATTTCTACGTAGTCGCCACTTATGACGTATGGAATATAATATTTCTTACACGAAAACTTAAACGCTGTTTAAATTGATGAGTAACCAAAAAGGTGATACTGATTATAATAGACTCATTTTTACCACGAATAAAAAAAATACAATGGTCTATCATACTACAGAAGCTGGTAGCATGGTTTAATTATATTCAGTTTATAAGTAGAAGTAACATAATTATGTACAATAAAATAAAACTAATCATATAACTAAACTAACCTAAACTATAAAAAAGCAAAAGAGGAAATAATAAGTATGAAAAGTAAATAAAATATACTAAAAAATTGCCAACTAAGAAGCGTAAAAAAATTCCTCCGCAACGCTATCGGGCGGTAGCGTGCCCAGAAGGCTGGCAGCACTGCCACGTTGAATGGCAATGTTTATTCTCTCAGCGAGATATAAACCAGCCCTCTGGTCACGGGAAGCATTGATCAGCCTTCTGGCGATTTCTTTATATAATGCGCGTGCACTAGGGCCCCATGGCCCCAGCGTTTCGACCCCAAACGGCTCAAAAACGTAATTACCAACCAGGTTTCCGTATTTGCGTCGTTTGAGGGTCTCCGCCGATGCAGCAGCAGCGCTAGCTGATCCAACTGTACTTGAAAGATGTGATGGCGCAAGGGTATCGACGCATGTTGCGTCCCACACCAGAGGCCTACCCATCTTCCAAGGTAATAACGTAATACCGTCTGGTCTCTTCCCATCGTCGCGTACCAAACCATTAGGTTCGAGATGAGCTGGTACTTAATTATATGTAAATTTTACGGAACCCTAAAAAGCGTCACCTAGCATTTCCAACGACGCCTTAAAATCAAATGCCTGAATCAGGACTAAAATTATTTTATTTATTTCTTTTTTCTTTCTTTTTCTTTATTACACGTATATATTATTATCGTGCCAAACTTCAAAAATTTAAGAGTTATCGTAATATTACCGTCATGAAGGCAGCTATTTTCAAACTTTTAATTAGATGAATAACTCGCTCCGACAGAAACGTTAAAGCTGCTACTCGTATGTTAAACTTTGTTATATTTTTAATATCGGCAGATACGTAGCGTTTTGTGCCAATAATGCATTATCCGTTTAACATCATCATTATTACGTTTAAGAAACTAACATTACTGCGGTAATAAATTGAGTTTTTATTTAAAGTAATTTATCTTATAATTGATTAATTGTTATCATTATCATCAAAAGAAACCCACAATTTCAACGTCGGCTAATAATAATTAAAAAGAATAGTTCTAGATCATTCGGTTTTAATGAAATATAAATAAAACCAATATGTCGCGATAGAAACCGTATACCTCATACAAAATAATTAAGCGGGTCTTAATCGCGTTAACTTAACTTATTTTAGGTATAAATACCTATTTGTTCCGACGTTTCGCTCGTCTTGCACCGAGCGTGGTCGCGGAGAGACTGATGAGAGCTCAGTGCCGTCTTCCGCCGCCGGACACACTGTGTACAGGAAACCGACACACACCGACAGATATCTCAACGCGAACTCGCACCACCATCCGCGGCACTTGGATTCCGTTGTGTCCTTAGTGAACAGAGCGTATGACCTATGTGACCCTTAACAATTAAATAGTGAGCTGTCACATGTTCGGGAGGTACTTAGGCGCAACGGAAACAAGAAAAACATACTCCGTCGGAAGAGGAACGAGCGTAAACCTGAAGTAAGCAGGGTGCCCGCTTACATGCCATATCTAAAGGGAGTGACGGACAAAGTTGGAACAGTACTCAAGAAATACTCCAGCAAGACTGTATACAGTCTGCTCTCTAAGATAGCACACAATCTGCGTACCCCAAAGGATGTCATTCCTCTCCACACACCTGGCGTCTACAAAGTTGATTGCAGCTGTGGTAGTTCGTATATTGGGCAGACTAAGCGTACAATCGCTGAAAGAGTAAAAAAAACATATCGCAGCTGTAAAAAACCGACATATTCATAAGTCGGCGATAGCTGAGCATTTGTTGGAGTCTGGAACAAACCACTGGATCGAACTGCATCATACACAAGTCTTATCCACCGATCGTCACTATTACTCCAGGATAGTACGTGAAGCGGTAGAAATCAAGAAATATAACAATTTCAACCGGGAGGATGGATATAGATTATCGGCTACGTGGAATCCAGTCATCAGCAAATTTAAACACCGCCGCAGTGATAAATCTCAACAGTGTGTAGACGTCATTAGTGTAGTGTGTCGGAGTACTGATATTGCGAACTTAAAGACCAAGTGAGGGTAGGTGCCGAAGCCAGCACTTCCACAAGACGGCGCTGAGCTCTCATCAGTGTCTCCGCGACCAAGCTCGATGCAAGACGAGCGAAACGTCGGAAACAAATAGGTATTTATACCTTAAATAAGTTAAGTTAATGCGATTAAGACCCGCTAAATTATTTTGTATGATGTATACAAATCGCGAAAGTTTAAAATCGATTATTAGAAACCGTAGCTTGATTTCAGTTTGAAATCAATTCAAGTGTAAAAGCGTAAGAAAATGTATGCCTATTTAATATTAATTAAATGCTATATTATTACAGAGTTTCCGTCAAGATCAAATCAAGTCCATGGGGGTGGCTATTGTGACAAAAGGTAGCCCTCGTTTTATTCCGATACATTAGCGTTCAATGGTTTTGTAAATATTCATCCATGTATCAAATATTATTTATTATTCAATATGAATGGAAAAAATTTGATAAGCAACTGTAAAGTATAACAATTTTAAGGGCAATTTGGGGGTTTTGTAGCACCCGCAGCAATTTGCAATTGGTGTCTGCAGAAATACGTCAAAAACACTGTACGTGTGAATACGGAAAGCTACTGTGATTGATATGCTTTCACCTCGTTCAGAATTCATGGAAATATTCCAGAATCCCTAACGACACTGCGATGCGTCTATTTGCGTCAATCATATCGAGCAAAGCTAAATAAATACGATAAGATTTCATGGCAAAATTCAAACGACAAAATCTTTTGTTTAAAAATGTCTCAGTATATCACTAGATGGCGCGATATATTCAATTACAAATATATAAATGCAGTTGTCATAATTATGTATAGTCGCCAATAAATTGTTGACCTTTGAGTAGTTTTGGAAGTAACCGACAAGAAAATATGGGATGTACAAGCGGGATACCGAAAGGGTATGGGATGATGGATCAAGTATTTTCCTTGCGGTGCATAGCCGAAAAATTCTTGGCCAAAGGTCAAAAGGTCTATTGCGCATTCGTAGATTTTGAAAAGGCTTACGATAAAGTGGTGAGAAATTAAGTGTGGTCGGTACTGTCGATGTATGGGGGGTGAAAATCAGCCTCATACGAGCTCTGAAATCCCTTTATGAAGATTCTAGAGCTTGGGTGAGCATAAAACGAACGTACACTGACTGGTTTACCATCAAGACAGGTGTTAGACAGGGATGTGTAGCATAGCCGTGGCTGTTCAACCTCTTCATGGACAGTTGATTGCACGGTTGGCGTAGTGGATTAAGCAGCCGCCTCACCGCTTGACACTGTGCCGAAGTGTTGTAGGTTCGATCCCCACACGAGACAACACTTTGTGTGATTCATAAATTGTTGTTTCGAGTCTGGGTGTTCATTGTGTCCGTTAGTTGTATGTCTGTAAAGTTCCCCGCGACACAGGATTTAGTACTAATGCGAGAGTTGTCTTTTAAAAAAATAAATAAAGAATAAAGTTGTTTGCAAGATTTGAAACATAGTGACTGTGGATTAAGGATGAATGAGTTACTTATCAAATGCCTCCTTTAGGCCTCCCAGGTAATACTTGCGTCTTCAGCGCAGGAGTTGCAGGAGATGATAACAATTATGCATGGTGCTTTAAGGAGGAAATGAATGAAAGTGAATGTGAACAAGACGAAAGTTATGGGTTTTTGAAAATGAGGAATGTGTTACGACTTGTAATATTATGATCGATAGACAACGAATGGAACTAGTGAATGATTTTGTATATTTAGGTACGCTGTTTACTAGGAATGGTAAGAATGAAGAAGATATTGAAAGAAGAGTTAATGCAGGTAATATTGTGAATGGAGCTTTGAAAGCTTCTATGAACAGTCATAACGTGTCCAAAAAGGCACGTTTGGCTGTGCATAGAGGGTACCTACACTTATGTATGGTAGTGAAAGTTGGGTATGGCAGAAGAGTCATGAAAGTAGAATAAATGCTGTAGAAATGAGAGGAATGAGAAGTATGTGTGGTGTGTCTTTGAATAACAAAGTAAATAATTGTATGATAAGAGAGTGTTGTGGGGTAAAAGAAGATGTAGTGACAAGCATCGAGAAAGGTATGCTAAGGTGGTTTGAGCACGTGCAGAGGATGGATGACGAAAGACTGACCAAGCAGATATATAAGGCAAGTATGAATGGGACAGGACGAAAGGCAAGACCTAGGTGGACGGCATCCTAAAAAAAGAACAGGTTAGAAGTACCCTGAACAGAAGAGCATGCATGAGGAATCTGATAGGAGTGAATGAAGCAAGGGAGATAATAATATGTCAGGATTGTTGCAAATTGCGTTCCGCAGTCTCTGCCTACCCCTCCGGGAAACAGGCGTGAGTCTATGTATGTATGTTTAGTATTTTTGGTCAGTCCAGCTATAATGGGAATAGGGTTTGCTACGTTAAGTTTCATTAGGTTACCCTAAATATATCAAGGAAGAAGACGGTGTGAATGATTCGGATACTGCTCAGTAAAACGACCACGGTATCCTTATTACACCAATATCGCTAAGCATACTTTACCGCGATCCAGCGTAAGCAACAAATACGATCATAACAACACACATAATGAGCAAATTTCATGTTGAAACAGTTAGCTTCAAGTTAAAAAAATTATAAGGTTATAATCAAAATTAAAATTTCTTATATACGACTGATAGATTATTTCGAGTTTTAGGTACTTTATTTATGAGAGATGCTGTGACATAAGCCTAAGCCTTCTTCTAACTAATGATTCTGAACTCGTTATTCATTGCACGCATACAACTTCACACGTACGGAAATTATTTATGTCCAGTTTTCACACCGAGGAAATTAAATTCAGTGACTTGATTTCGGCGATTTGATTGTTTTGCAAAGTTGAAATATGTATTTACTGTGATTTGTAATAACAAGAGAGTCAAAACTGCTTACAGGGACGTGTTAACCTAAAAGATACAAATCTGTTTATTTTGCAAATAAATGTATTTGTATCATTAGAGATGTAGATGTAGCGCCAGACATATTCAACCATTCAGCGTGCCAAATCATTTTGCAGATTTACATAAGTTATAAGATAATAAATTAAAATAAGATAAAATATCTATGAATTGTTGTTCCATTATAGGTACAAAATAATAAACCCATCAATTACCATCTTACATAAATACTTATCAGCAACGTATGTAAATATGGCCATTTCTCAAATTAACAAAAATGCTTAAAATTCGGTAAACCTCCAATATTTTTGAAATTCTGACTTTATATTTATTTTATTTTTTATGGTAATAGGCGGCAAACGAGCAGACGGATTGCCTGATAGTAAGCAATTACCAATTGCCGCCCATGGACACAAGCAACACCACAGGAGTCACAAGTGCGTTGCCGCCCCTTGGGGTTGGGAAAAGGGATAGGATGAGGAGTGGGATCAGGGAGAAGGGATAGGGGATAGCCTTAGGATTATATTATTAAAGCTGGACAAGGTTTACATTGAACTTAGTCACCTGCTTTCCTTTAAATACACAAAACTGAAAGATACGAAGTGAAACCTTAAGGTGGCCATATTCGACCCGGGTACCTTAAATGAATCCAGGAACGAAGGGAATCTTAAAATGCGAGGATTGTTTTAAAACACAATATAAGCTAAATCATGATTATAGTTCTAGTACGTATTGAAAACTCGCTATACCCAAGCTTCTGGCGACACTCGAATCACATTCACGAAGCCAATAAAATTACGCCAGAGGCCGATCGCCAAATCGATGGCCTGACACCGTAAAGGAGATTACAGGACTCCTTGTTATCGATGCTCTAAGGCACACGAAAGACATAGGTCAGAACAGGCACGACCTTCAACAATGAAGAATATGACAAAGAAGACGAAATAAGTACCCTTTGGGCAAGCGTTAGCCGTGTCTCCGACTAACATAACATACCTGAAGCAGAATTACGGTCAAACGTTAGCGTCATACGAAAAAAATATTCATGTAATTTCAAATATCCAGTACCCAAAACAATATCACAGTAATACATACCTATTCTTAATATTCTTATATCTATATTATTATTACTACAGAGATATCAAAATTCTCTACGACATAATATCATACAATATAAAGCTTGAAACTTCACGTAATATTATTATACGGAACAACTCAGCGCGCGACGCCTACTTTCTGTAATGTTGGAAGGCTGTTTCCTTCCCTGCCAATATCCGCACTACTCGTATATGACAAGGGAATGTTCCTTGGCCCCGTCATTCATATTATATACATGTACCCCTTATTGTGCATAGAATTAAATCATAAAATATGCATGAGGAATTGATTCTTAACCATGGCAAATTTATTGTATTACTGAGAGGAATGACATGTTTATTTTCGTCGTAGATATAATATGTGATCATTGTGTCTGTACGGATTTTGTTTGCTGTATTTATTATGGCTTGTGTTGCATCTGATACGTTGTATGTTGATATATTTATGCATGTTTAGATAAAGACTTATGTGAATATATTCACTTACCTACATAAAACAATGGCCATATGAACTTCGTTCTTGTTAAATGTTAGCAGCGTAATGTTTTATTTTACAAGCTTTATCATGGATGGATTGCTTAAAATTGTAAACGGCCGTGCCGCTGTCTTGCTCAACTTGGCGGGGGCACTGCCGTGCCCCCAGATGACCTAGAAATACCTAAAAATTATGATTGACGAATTTTCAATAATTCTATAATATGCACTTTCAGATGCAGCCATAAAGGTTTCATAGAGTTGGGTGTTTTTATCTCTGTCGCTTAAGTATAAGAAACAAGAAAGAGTGAAATACTTTCTTGTCATCTTAACTTTTTGGCGTGATTTCAAAGATTAAAAGTAATCCTCATCATCTTAGGGTCATCTTGGTTGTATGCGGTACCTTTGCCTTGGAACCCATGGGCAGAACCCGGGCTCTAGTAATTCCAGTATAGCATAAACTGATTTGACGGAAAAGCTACATATATGTACACTTGAACGACTGCCGGTCGCCTGATAATTGTAACCCATATTCCATGGCTTAATGTAATCTAACAAATCTTATATGGACTTATAAGACACTCACAATAGCAATAGGACTGACGAAGCAAGTCAAAGTCAAAATCATTTAGTCATCTAGGTCACAAGGTGACGCCTGTGAACGTCATTTTTTTAAAGTAAATTACTTAATGCTTCTACATTTACACTTACTGCCTCGTTCACAAAGCAATAGGTAGAACCACGAGAAAGAACGGGCAATAAAACTCGTGGCCACTCTTTTTAATCGCCAGTGTTATGGTACATACATATTTTGTTTTTGTAAGGAGCTGCAACTGTTTCACATTGTAATTAATTACTTTAAATAGAAAATAGGAACACACATAATACTTAAACAATTAATGCAGTTACTAAATTAAGTGCTGTAGTAGCCTTCCAATGTGAATCTTGTGTAACAGGAGCATCCACTTACGTCTTGTAATGTAGGCAACTCGCGATCATGTTCAGAACTATGGTGGAAATGTTTTTACAGAAAGTGACGGTATATGCAAGGCTTCGTGAACATTGCCACAGAAGTCCTATTTATATAAAAGTTCGTAATCCCTTTTATTCTAATTGAAATAAAAAGCCAACATCCATATCCAAGGATAAGAAATGACATCGACCATAATAATAATTAAATCTTTACCCTTGAACCCACTGGCATAAATTTTATGTTTAGTCAGAAACACACATTGTCACATTTTCAGAAACGTAAATGTACTCGTATGCTTATTATTATTTAGAATTTTACATTCAAATCCGTTGCGGGTATGATTTTGTAATAAACACCAAAGGATTTATTTATGTACTGCGTTTGGGTTTGTGTATTGTACAATAAATTTTTGCCTCTTTTTAGGGGCGTAAGTGGATTATTTCATTAATATTCATTACTCAAGAAATTTCAGTATTATGAACATCGATAGCACCTATTAATATTGAAAAGAAAATGTTCCGAAAAGAATATTGATGGGCAAAAATAAAACAATTTAAGATAAAAACTTATTTTCGTGGTAATAGTCATTTATTTGCGTCACTGAAGTAATTTTATTCCGCCAATTAGATATTAAAGCAAATAAGATGAATTTATTGCCTTTGTACACAAATTAGGAATTATTACTATGAGCTATTTGTTACTATTAAGTGTCGTAACGATATTTATATCAATAACGAACATTATGATTTTCCTGTAATTAATTGGGCTCTTGCGGCTTCTCAAGAAATTCATCTAATCAATTAATTAGTATATTGAACAAAATAACATTATACTATGTTTAGATAGTAGGAATTATGTAGTTTCATGAAACATTTTTTTTATTAAATTTGTATTATTTTAGAATATTATTCGATATGATATTCGAAGGGCAGCGGGCAGGGATTGGAAGAGGAAAGCTGAAGACCGAGCTCATTGGCGCGCCATAGGAGAGGGCTACGCCGACCAGTGGATTGATATAGGCTGATGATGATGATTATTATAGAAAACTAAGTAGATGATTCAAATTTCACATCTTTTCGCCGATAGTAAAATGGGAATGTATGTATTTATGGTTGCGCTGAATATACTCGTATTAATAATAACGTGTTTTTCCCACTTTCGCAGCTTTTTACCCGACTATGGCGAAGTCAAAAGGAGGGGTAATGTTTTTGGCAGTCTGTGTATGTATGTATGTATGTATTTTTGTATGTTCCACGATAGCGCCCAAACTATTGAACCGATTTCAATAAATGGTGTGTCCAAAGATTTGTATTAATGGCCCGGGTGTCATGGGCTATATAAATTTTGTAAATAAATCCTATTACGGATTTAATACCTCAGATTCTAGCCTCAAAAATTAAACTGAGATAATCATTACGTGTTTGGTATCAAAAGAATGGTATTGGTGAGCACATTACAAATATGTACATATATTATATTGTTCATGTCAAAATATAAGTTTATAACGCGGTTGTACTTACAATTTTCGCAATTCAGACGCTTTGAGTTACCTATTTTACTTTCTTTCTTCCTTTAAATGTGACAATGTAAATATTCCAGTATCCCCACCGTGATACGGAAAAGGATTAAGTAAATAAAAAAATCTGATATAAATCCAGAATAGTAAAAGTACAGATACGCTCAAGCTAGAGCTGTGGCCGCACCTATTGTCTACCTAAGGCATATTATGCAGAAAACAGCACTGTAAGAGAATGAAAACTTGATATAAAACCTATACCAACCTGTTTGGTATCGGGTAAAATCCTCATGGAGTCCCTCCGCCCTGGGGGAAGGGCGAAGGGGACTGTCAGACTCTTACTGACTAAAAACCAACCCGTGTTCCTCATGTACCCGTGTGTCGGAGGGTCGGGTACCGCCGAAGCATTCGTCGCTACCCCCGACAGGTATTGGCCCACCAGATGGTCAGGCCGGCCGGCCCCGAACAAAACCCCCTTGGCGGCGGATAAAGGTGTTGGGCTCCGCCGCCAAAACACCCAGCGGCCGCAGAGGATAGTGAGGATGGCAACCTGACAACACCGCATCTCCTCTTCCTTTGCGGCCCCACCGCAACGCATCGAATGGTGCGCCCCCATTTGGTCGCGGGCGATAGGGCGCGCGGCAACGCAACACCGACTCGCCTCTCCTCTCGCGACTGCGCCCGACTGCGAGGGACAAACAGAACTGTCCCCCGCAACCCGCAACTTTGGACGCATCCTGCGCAGGCCCCTCCCAGCCCACGCGGAGCGTCCACTCCCGGGATCTCTCTTAGCTTCACCGCGGGTGTCCAATCCACGGTTACTGAGCCCCTCCACCACTACAAGGTGGAGATCCCATGGGGGGGAGCTCCACCATACCCTAAACTATCTCAGTAACATATCTTAACTTAAATAATTAATCTTATAAAGTATTTTAAAAATAAGGATGGCAGGTTCAGATAATGGCTTAGCTAAAATACTTATAAAGACGCCGACATACTTCAAACACATCTTAAATTTTTGAACCATAGTCTCTCTAAGAATGTAAAGATACGATTTAAAAATTTAAAGCATTTGTAATAAATAAAATATTTTGTATAATTTTATACCACACAAGAAAATATACTTAAATTACTGTTAACTCACGGCCTTTAAACCTAGAAAATTCTAAATTGGAAAATAAGACTCTTGCCTTCTTATTCGTAATTTCAAAGATCATTTCAGATGATAAAATATGTATCAAAAAATTACACTATCATCTGATACGTAAACGTAAAACTTTAGCTTTCAGTTTAAGCCACGCAATAGGCATAAAAATATTAACGTCTAAACACATGTGCCAAGCACGCTTTTCACTTCATGGTAGTTTTAATTGTCCCAGAATATTAATTTTAAAAAATTGCGGAATTCAATTGACGATAATTGTTACCAGAGTTCAGAGTATTCAATAATAATATTGTATGTCTAATCTTCGACTAAATTTCAAGGAAAGTGACAAGAAATTTAATTAGGTACTTATTTATATTTTTTAATTTTCATATCTACAAATTGCTGTTAAACTTATTTGGAAAATCAAGTTTGGCCCTCCTGAGAAATAAACACATCCTGTCATAACGTTCAACTAAATAGATCGCTAGAACCATGTAGCAAAGATCATAGTTAATGATAGGTCATAGCACCAAGGCATACAAAAGGGCCACTTTGTTATTTTATTGGAATTTAATGGGTACCTGTCAATCTACACACGTGTCAGCAATGAATACAGATGATTTACATTAAAGAAGCTTATTTCTTAAGGATTTCATGTGCCGATTAAAGTTGGCGTATTGACGGTTGTCATTAGTGTAGTACGTAGTTGGCGCCGTTGGCGGCGCTAGCGTCTTTCGCCATCTGTCTTGCATTGCTTTGGCGTAAGAAATAGACAGCTGTTGCACTGACACTCACGCGACTGTTACGCCGCCAAGCGGCAATTCGGGTCGCAGAAAGTTTGTCTTAAAAGCGGCAATAATAAAAACATCTCTATAAATAAATATCTATGCTCTATGGTGTCAGTCTCAAAGCCTGTGACGTTTGGTCTTACAATATTGAGACATTTTGAGAAATGTTATTTCCGAGGACAAATTGAAACTACGCTGAATTGGATTTGTCAGGAAGTACGATGAAATTTATAAAGGCTCTACATATAGAAGTAAGAAAATGGCTCTAATAACCTACATCAAACGACTACAAAATATGAAGTACATTCTGTAGTAACCGTTTTTAAAACATCAAACATAGCTGGTTTGTTACCGAGCTTATCTCGACTTCTGTTACAGTACAGACGACAATCGGAAAAGTATCCTCAAATAGATTTTATGCTCGTAGTACGAGCAGTCTTATATAGGACGAGTTGATGTGGTGACCCGAATTCTACCCCCTTATACATATATCATTATGCAAAAGTACCGGAGTTAACCTACACTGACTTATTTCCAGTAACCAGATCATGATCCCTTTCGCCTTATCGCATATTTCAGTCACAACTAAGGGGGCGCTATTTTGTGTAAAATGTATGAGACCGCGCGTTTATTTATTAGCAGCACTCCGTTATATTACACGTGTTGATTTCATTTATGTATAAATGTATAGTTTCGTCCTACATTATTCCCCAAGTACAGGGGCGATAAACAGCTGTCCGTTTTCGACATAAGAATTTATACAGTGCCATTCTAAACAGTTGCTCAAAATATATAATTATAAAAAGAAGTGAAAGTTACAGAAATGTGAATAAACATTTTTGCCGTCGCAATAATAATGAATATGTAAACTAAATCCGAACCTGTCAGGCTTGCGAATATGTTTGAAAAAAAACTGTCCAATTAGCGGCAAAAGCATCTTTTCCTTACATGAAGAAATATCTACCCAAATTTCATAAACACAGAGTTATGGATTATTCTTTCACAAACTACCTCGGTTGCATAAAATGCCTACCTATTAGATAATACCAAACAAAACTGACTAAATAACCTCTATTTTCATACAGATCAATATATAGAAACAGATTACAGCTAAAAGAGAATACATTCTACTGGACTTCAAGCCGCACCCTCGTTTTGATTTGTCTGGTCCTGGCCAACGGTCGCCGCCCAGGCAACAATAGGTCATTGACTCCTGCCCTATAACGCCTACCACCCCATTGAGACCGTTATCCTTCCAACGGTTGCTGTTAGGGTCTGGAGACCCACGGGGACCTCTGTTGTTGTCCGTGCTATATTGGACACAGGTTCACAAGGTTGCATTGTTTCCACTTATTTGGTAGAGCAGGTTAAATTAAATATGGGTTCTTTTCCAATTTGTATTAGGGTAATAGGTGACGTAGGCTCTAATGTTGAAGGACAAGTTAAGCTACCTGCTGCTGTGGTGAATTTGACATCGGGATTGGAACTGGCAGATCCCAAATTAGACGCATCGGGACAAATCGATTTGTTGATTGGCTCTGATGTCCTCGGTGGAATTTTGATTGGTGGGAAACGGGTCTTGGTGCCAAATGGTTTGACTGCCATCCCGACCATATTTGGATTTGCTTTGATGGGACCTGTACCTAGGGAACCCCCTCCACCCGATCTTGATAATTAGTTGGCTGTAGGCTCCGCTCTCTCTGATGCGGTTCAGAGGTTTTGGGAGGCAGAGGAGCCCCCTCAAGCTGCTCGTTTGAATCCAGAACATGAGGAGTGCGAGCTGTTCTTCCAGAACAACACTGGTCGACTCCGTTCTGGTCGGATCATTACGAAGCTACCTTTTCTGTTTGTTCGGCCTCCGCTTGGTGAGTCACGACCTTTAGCCGAAAAGAGTTTGTTGGCTATGGAGTGTTGCATGGGTCGTGATCCGGAGCTCAGACAGAAGTATATTGAGTTCATGAGAGAATATGAACAATTGGGACACATGTCTGTGTTAAATTTGGATTGGCATTCGGTGGAGCACTACTTTCTTCCGCATCATGCGGTATTGAAGCCATCAACTGGCAAGCTGCGCACGGTGTTTGATGGTTCTGCGCAGACTTCTACAGGTTTATCCTTGAACCAGTGCTTGCATTCTGGTCCCAAGCTGGTCAAGGACCTTTGTGACGTCATCACCAGCTTCCGACGACATCAGGTTGTCTTTGGGGCCGATATAAAAATTATGTTCAGGCAGACGATTATCCATCCTGATGACCGTCGCTTCCAGCTGGTTCTTTGGAGAGAGAATCTTCGCGATCCCATGGTCGTCTACGAGCTCAATACCAATACGTACGGGTTAAGATCGAGCCCCTACCTGGCAATACGTTCTCTTTGAGAGCTCGCAGACCGCAAAGGCTTACGTTTCCCATGAGCCTCTGCCATCCTGAAGGACGATATTTACGTGGATGACATTTGTTCGGGCGCCTCCACAGCGGACGAGGCGATCCTCTTGCCGGACGAATTGATAGGTATTTTAGCCTCCGCTGGTTATGAGTTGCGCAAATGGATTTCCAACTCACCAGCGCTTTTGGAAGGCTTATCCGGGGATCATCAGCAAGATCCACACTTATTTGAGATTGTTGACAACCCCGCCATGATGGCTGTTCTTGGCGTTCAGTACAGACCAGTCCAAGACATCTTTACGTATAACGTAGACTTGAAATTGCCTTGTTCTTGGACTAAACTTCTCGTGTTGTCTACTGTCGCCAGAACCTTTGATCCAAACGGTTGGATTTGTACAGTTATATTTTAGGCAAAATGCTTCTTGCAGAAGCTTTGGACAGCAGGATTGACCTGGGACGAACCTCTACGCGGTACTCTTGTTGAGGAATGGACCTCTTTTGTATCCACACTTCCTGCCGTCAACGAGATGTCCTTGCCTCGTCCCATCCTTCCTACCGGGAAGTAGAAGGCAACCCTTCACGGGTTTTGTGATGCTTAGGAGCGTGGTCACGCGGCCGTGGTGTACTTGCGCACAGTCAGTGCCTCAGGTCAGGTGAGGGTCTCTCGCGTTTTGAATTGGTACGCCAGATTACTCAGAGCTTTTGGAAACGGTGGAATTTGGAATATTTGCACATACTCCAGCAACGCGTTAAGTGGACCGACAAGACCGATCCACCCAAGATTGGTGACCTCGTTTTGATCAAGGAGGCTAACCTTCCGCCACTCAGATGGCGCAGGAGGCGCATTCTTCGTTTGGTAACTGGGGCTGATGGAGTTCCCCAATTTGCTGAGGTCTTGGTGGACGGTTCGATTCTGAGGAGAGCGGTTGCAACGTTGTGACGTCTACCAACTGATTAGCGGACCGGTAGGCCGGTCCGGGGCGGGTGGATGTTTGAAATAGAAATATTATTTATGATAAGTTAAATCGATTATGTCAGTGTAGTAGCTTTGTCTATTGTAAATTTTGACTATGGTCACACTATGGACTGTCAAATCTTTGTGACAGTGATATATTGAAAATGAACCTTACCAAGCTTCGTGCTTAAAAAACTAACACGGTTGTCGTCTCGTGAAATATCGCCTTTTGGAAAGTAACCTTAAAATTAACTTTGTACCTTCGCGAATTGTATTGTGATTGAAGTGAGTTTGGAACCCTCGTGAATGCCGCTTTAGATCTATTTCCGGCATTGTGATAAAATTTGTTAACTTGTGTAAATTCATCCACTTGCATCGTGTTCTGAAGAAGGACTCCGAGCTGGAGCCGGACTCCGAACTCCCTCTGGTAGCTAACTATAACGATTTCCTTATTATTTTGGCGAAAATTATGAGTGTAATCTTATAGGTCTACTCAAGAACATCACCAGGAGATCTCAGGTAAACTTAAGTAATTAGTTTAATTTCACTGCTGTGAAAACACAGTACATACATGTGTTAGACTTTTGTCTTGGTTGCAAGGACTGATGAATATAATCACGCTTACATTGCCCTCTGCAAACAATTTTCCAGTCCTTCTAGCCAAACTCTAAACATCCTCAATTACCCTCTTCCGAAGAAGCGAATAAGAGAGATAATCGGATATGTTGCCATATGTTTTATATTTACGATGGAATTTGTACTTTTTTTCAACATTTTTAGCAACGCCGCTGAATACCATGGAGGGTGCTGCGACTGCTTGACCGGCTTCAACGGGATGTGTTTATCCCTCAATTCATATAGCTCATTGTAGAAGAGTAAAACAGCATCATCAAGTGAGCCCATCAGCAATAACTCAGTCCAATTAACTTCATCAAGCTCAGACATTATAACGCGATAATCATCTTTAACGTATATATATCTGTTATTAATTTTTACAGGAAGTTTGTGAATTTCTACAAAGCCAGTCTCAACAATTAGGGGTTTATGATGGTTGTCCATTGGCAGAGCCAAGGGGTTAAAGCACTCCCCAAGAGTTGTAGTGACGTTGGAAAAAAACAGGTCTAATAGTCTGCCGTTTACAGTTCTCACAGTGTTGTACTGCTTTAGATTAGTGAGTTGTATGACATCAAAAAATTCTGTTATAAGTGAACAGTTAAAATTTTGTGCCATCAATTCCGTGCCTTCAGTCTCTGCGCTAGACCAGTCCACTTCGTTTCCGAAGATATAGTCTCCTAGTAAAAGACATGTGTCCAGAGGATGCGTAAAAACTAATCGATTCAGATTATTGGTAAAGTTTTGAAGTTGCGTTTTATAAGAGTTACCTAAGTGTTGCCTATACAGGTATAAAACACATATATGTAAATTGTATGATACCTTGGACCTAGACCTCTGCAGCACCATCGTCACCCACAAATCCTCGGTGGAACTGCACCAGTCACGCTTTTGAACTACAGTTAAGTCTTTACGCACTGCGATTAGAACTCAACCACCACGATTTTGTTTGGTACGAGAATAATCTAGTTTTAGTACGCAAACCACGTTCTGGTAGTATATTTTAAGAGCCATTTGTTTCGCGAAATACTATAGTTACATAAGTAATAAGATATAAGAAAAATTTAATGTATTATTGAAACGGTAACTTTAAATTGTAGTGAATGTGATATATAAAGTGGGTAGTTAACAGTAACCGGTGGCAAATCAGTAGGCACAGCAATGCACAGTATATGACAAAAAATACAATTGAAAATCATCTATGAATCGCGACAAGAGACAGCGATAAGGTCAACAATTCTCTTTTAGTCGTAAGTGCAGAGCCAATACATTGCAAAATAAACCCTAACTGGCAGTATTTTTTTTTTTTATGGTAATAGGCGGCAAACGAGCAGACGGATTGCCTGATGGTAAGCAATTAGCGCCGCCGCCGCGTTGCTGCCCCTAGGGGTTGGGAAAAGGGATAGGATAAGGAGTGGGATGAGGGAGAAGGAATAGGAGATAGGGCCTCCGGCACTCTCACTCACCGAACGAAACGCAACAGTTTAGGTACTGTTACTTTACGTCGATCTTCTGTGAGAGGGTAGTACTTCCACGGTCGAGCCGGCCCATTCATGCTGAAATCAGCAAGGCTCTACTACCTAAAGATTAAAAGTAGATATTACAATACGATATGTTAAACGTATTAAAATCAGAATATTTAAACTCACTGGATTGTCTCGTGCCCTGACACAGAGACGGTTGGAATACGTGTGTAGCACAACTTGTTCTATGAATCTCAAAGTGTGATTTCTGGGAATAAGAAGCCGCCATAAATTTTAATACTAATAATTTGTTAGTTGTTGTTACAAGTGACATTATGAAGAACCGTTATAATAATGTTATTTTAGTTTCCCAATGTCTTTTTCGGTCTTTACCACTATGATATGGGACGTGTCGTTTTTTCTTGCATGTATGGTTGCAAGTTTCACCCAAACATATCGGAAATCCAATTCCGAAGCGGCCTTTTTGTGTTCGCTAATAGTACCTAGTTTGTTTTGCAATGTAAGGTGATCATTGACACATATTCTCTAATTTCCTGATAGTCCGATCTTAGATGCGGTCAATGGGGTAGTTTAGTTGAATAATCTAGCAGCAGCGACGAAATCTTCTTTTGCATAGCGGTTGCAGAAACTCAGTATTATGGGCTTGCCCTGGTTCTTGTCTCGGCTTGGCACCCGGGTCACAAAATTTATTTGGGTAATTTGAATGGAATAGTTAATTTTTCTTACGATTTTATTAACAATTTCAAACAAGTTCTCATGGTTTGATATGGGGACCCCTTTTATTTCTACATTGTTCATCCTATTCCATTGATGTTTAGCGTTTGACTCCAGCTCCAACTCATCAAGGCGATCTTGAATGCAGTTCACCTGTTCCTGTACGCTCTCTACCCGTTTAAGACGTAACTCAATATCTTTAAGTTTAGAGTTAAACTCCTTCAGCTCCTTATTTGTATCATTCCAAGATGATTTCAGTTCCGAGAATACCGTCCGCAGTACCATGATCTCATCTTTTAAGATTTCAGACATGGTGGGGATCAGATGCTCATACAGTGGATCCAAAACATGCTCAGCAAAAGGGTAGTGCACGGGACACCCAGACAACCTTGATAACTAAAGGGTGCCCGCAGGGAGGTGTACTCTCCCCGCTATTGTGGAACTTAGTCATCAATTAACTCATAGACAAACTCAACGCGAGATACTTCTACACAATAGGTTATGCAGATGATCTGGTCCATTCTCTCCATCCATCCGTCCATTCTCACCCCAGGTAAGGTAACTAGTACAGTGTACGACCTCACCCAACAAGCTCTACGCATAGTCGAGTGGTGGTGTAATGAATACGAATTATCTGTAAATCCGACCAAGATCAAACTAGTTATGTTCACACACAAACGCGCGCCGGGTACTTACCGACTGCCCAGGTTATTTCATACAGAGCTCAAGCTGTCTACCAAGGTCAAGGACCTGGGTGTCACTCTCGACAGCAAATTGACATGGAACGGCCACATGGGAAATAAGCTCAATAAAGCCAGCATCGTCTTCTGGCAGTGCAAGAAGATGATAGGCAAACGCTGGGGCCTATCCCCCAAAATTGTCTTATGGCTCTATAAGACAATGATACGTCCAATGATAAGCTATGGCGCAGTAGTTTGGTGGCCTCGGACCAACCTAACAACGGCCGCCAACAAGCTTCAAAAGCTTCAAAGACTTGCATGCCTAGCGGCCACGGGCTGCATGAAAACTACACCTACAGTGGCACTCGAGGTGTTGTTACACATCCTACATTGCACTTGTTCACCCGACAGGAAGCTACAATGGCGGCGGTTCGGCTTAGAGCTCTGAAGCTCTGAATAGGCACCAATACACCGCACACTAGCAACTTAAATACACTCTTAATACACTCTTCAAAGAAGTTCCTCTAACACAAGCCATTGGCGACCGAATACCAAAACAATTTGTGTTTGACAAGAAATACAAAATCCAACTGTTCGAGGATCTACACGGAGGAGCATTAACCCCAACGAGCTCACGATCTTCACAGATGGGTCTAAGACGGATACAGGTACGGGTTCAGGAGTATTCTCCGATGCCCTAAACATCAACATCGCACCACCGCTTTCGGTAAACACGGGCTACCAGGCCGAATGTTTCGGCATAATCCTAGCTGCCACAGCAATCACGGCACGTGAGGTAAGGGAACGATCCATTAAGAACCTCTCATATAGTATGGGTGTCCTCTCAGCCCTCAAACGCCATACTATCACCTCGGCACTCACACTTGAATGCCACCAGAAACTAACATAGGTAGGTAAACTAAACAAACTAACACTGCAATGGATCAAGGGCCGCAGTGGCTCAAGAGGAAATGACGCAACCGACGTACTTACCAGAAGATGGGCCACTTTAGAGGTGGTGGGACCCAAGCCCATTATTCCCCACCCTTCTGGTTTTTATTGCAACCTGGTAAGAAATAGAACCAGGACCCAGCAAGATAGCCAAACAAGTCCTCCGGCTGTCCAAACAACAACTGCGGACAGTCACGGCCGCCTACACAGGACACGGATTCTTTAATAAACACCTATTTACTATAGGTATCACCGACAGCCCACTGTGCAGAGCCTGTATGGCAGCAGACGAGACGGCAGCCCTCCTGCTCCTCGACTGCACTAAGGGCGCAGGGCGCACAGTACAGGCAGCAGACGTGGAATTGCGGCAACAGCCCGTGCTACCAAGTACCAAGTACTCGCGAACTTAACCTCTTGTATGCCGGGAATGCCAGACACAATTAAAAGCCATTGTGTCTCGCGTAGATCTGCGTTCCGGCATACAAGGGGTTAATGTCGCCGACGTCCACATGTGGTCGAGCGCCGCCACTGATCTGGATTGTACTAAATGTACCCAGTGGCAAATCGGACAAAAGGTTTATATGGTCTTATTTTAATCTTCAACAAGAAGATGTCCGCAGCAGTACATTTTATTTTTATTTAACCGTTTATGCTCCACCACTACGAACAGTTTCCAGAGACAATGACTACAGTTTCGAAAAACATAATTTAGTTTGTCTATGATCTCGCGTAAGAAGACGACATTTATTCCTATTTCAGAACAAAGTTGCCAATAATAAATTGCACTACCTATATTTCGTCAATAGTATTTACGATTAGTTCAACACGATTGAGCATGCTACGTATATCGTTGACAAGCGTGTACACACTACAACTGTACAACTGTAATAGGTGTGTCGATGCTATTGCGTTGGCTAGCCTCCCTACTGTGACTTTATGAGTTAGGACCAAGTTTGGAGCAAGTTGGTGCAAACTGCATGGTTTTGGTTACAATTCCAGTAACTTCTATGTCGTTGTAGTAAGTAACTATGGCAGCGTATGACAAGCTGAAAGTGAGAGTTATTGTAAATATGTCGCAGTCAATTAGATTTATCAGCATTCGATTTAAAGATTTGCCTTTTTAATAAGCGACTCTATTCCATTAGCCACCTGAACGAAACTGGGTCATTGTCAAACCTAGGATTTTTTTTCGTAAAAAAATTAAACACGTTATTTATAAAAATCAAAGCTTATTACTCTAATCTTACTTTAAAACAAAAATGAGTATCTGTCTGAGATCAATAATTGGAAAATAGGTATTTATAAGGAAATAACGATATTTCGATTCAACCGAAAAGACTAACATGTCCACCGAGTGGACTAAAATGTTAAATAATAACAAAAACGAAACAAAATGCAATTTACATCTTGAACATAAATAATGTTAATTATATCTTCATATAATTACAAACAATCAGTCACTTAAAACCAATCATAAAGTAAATAAAAAATGTTTTGTATCTGTCTACCAAAAAGACAATTCATTTCGGTGGTCAAAATATATCTTCGTCGTCAGAAGACCACCAGCGTTGAACGCGTTCATTCATGCAAATACGGTTTGGGGGCTCTTCTAGTTTTGACGTTGACGTATCTGAGCTGTTAGAATATACGTCAGATCTGAATCGTTTATGAACACTATCTCCAATCAGCAGTGATGGACTGCACTCGCCAACATTCAATGGTTGCTGCATCGAGCCACTCGAAATTGGACTGGACCATTGGCTTGCCACTGGACGGTGCATAGGAGTCAGGATTATACTTAGTGAATTCATCCTCTCGGTGGGAGCTGGTGTGTCATTCCGGGTAGGACTATGCAGAGGAGTCGATTGAACTGGACTTGATAAAATAGGGACATTATATTGGAGTGGTCTGGGACATGGTCCAATGTCAAGTTTTTTACAACCTAAACCGTAATGTACACAAATATTTTCTGGACTACATTTCAAACAACTCAACATACGAAACTGAAGAACTATTGGTTTTCGGCGACTCCAAGTAACCTGATGGACTTTCATGCTTCCACGAAACGGTGTAATATCGCTGTTTTTTATTTTACTCTCAATAGACTCCACTTGCGTCTCATCTACTCTAATGACTTCAATGCCTTTACAATTTTGAACAACACACTCCATGAAGGCATCCAAATTATGGACATCATTCCCATGCGCAACATGCTTATCAGCCGTACGCTTAAGACAACCACCCACGCCATCAGGGGCTCCTTTGCCGTGTCAACTTTCACTATAATGCCAGATTATAAGTAAGCGGCAATTAAGTAAAACATTGTCATAATTCTGTATTGAGTTGAAGGCCCATCACTCAAAAAATGCAACCGTTTCAAATTTGGAACAAGTGTTTTTATGACGGCTATAATAGGATTTAAATGGACATAAATGTAAATTGGATCGTGATTCCTATTCTCACTCACAGTACAAAATGATTTTGTTACGAGCCGGATATCTTCCGTAGTAGCGTCCACATAATAAAAAACACATGTATGCAGTGACAACTGAGCTTTTGAACCTCCAAAATGAGCTGATTGTGTTTCAGTGGCATACTTGCAGTTATAATTTTCAGAAAAGTCTACATGCAGTAAACCTTCGTTCTCGGACATAGCAACTTTAATGCTATTGACACTTGTATGTTGATGCAGTACGTTGCAAGTATGTTGCATAAACCGTTCTATATTATCCAGCAAATGGTTAACTAATTGACGTTTGGATGTGTTGACGATTTCTTTAAAAGTCTTCTGACACATTTTTTTTTGTCCCTTTACTATTTCACATACCTTTTGAGTAACCCAGCGTTCATATCTTACCGTGTCTTTAGGGTTGTACTCATTGAACTCAATTGTTTTATGTTTACATTCAGTGCATGTTCTTTCGAGACAGTTTTCAGTCATATTTGTGCAACAAATCGACTTGCTAATTGCCATAGCATTATTTTCGTTAATTACTCGCGCGTTAATTAAAGCGGCGGTAGCCCAGTGGTGTACGTAACGGACTGCCGAGACGATGGTCTCGGGTTCGATCCCCAGGTACCTCGGGCACACACCTCTGACTTTTCGAAGTTATGTGTGTATTAAAAATGTTAATTATCGCTCGCTTAATAATGTGCCCGGTAGATGGCAATAGGCTCGCCCCCTATTACATTGGGACCGAAACATATCTGGCGAAGTGTGGGTGTGTAATACTCCTCTGCCTACCCCTTCGGGGATAAAAGGCGTGAAGATATGTTATGTTATGTTGTTACTCGCGCGTTTTTAAGGGCCTTTGCAACATAATCCATGTTAGTATGACTGATACACAAACAGGTTTCGCGTGCTGCAGTTCTGGAATCTAATACCCAAAATGGTCGGTTCCTACAAAAAGTTTTGTAGGATACTTTTTTGCCTGTTTGAATCATATATTTTTTATGCAGATTTATAAGGGAGTCGTTGAGAAATCTTATTTGTTTTTTTTGTTTATTGCGTGTTATTGTCTCTTTTTTCCTAGATGTAAGACGACTTGATTCATCGTTAAGTAAAAATTGCTGTATCCTTGTCCTTCGTAGAACTTTTATTCCTTTTCTCTTTTTGTGTTCTCTGTACATTCTTTTGTTTCTTGTTCTGTAATCTGTGTAATCGCATTCTATACTTAGCAAGTTTACATTCTAAACTCATCAACTTCTTTTTCAGTAAACTGTTCTCTACTTTCAATCTTCTTCTGTTTCTCACTGCAATACGTGCACCACTTTCAGCTCTTGATGATACTGAGCTACTGGACTTGAGGGCGGTGTTTCGCAAGCAATGTACTTTTCAGCCTCTTTTTGTATCTTGACTTTTTCTCTGCGTCGTCTTGCATCCTCTATCCATTTTTTCCTCAAAAGCTTTTTTTGCACATCTGGTAAATCTCTTACAGTTTTTATTTTCCCTTCAGCTTTCTTTCGATAGTAATATTCTCTGTCCTTTCTACGCTTTTCTTCCAATGCAATCTTGTTTAATTTTCTCACGCGCCTTTCTCATACTCAGTGTTTTTGCTCACGGCGTCGTTTTTTTTTCTGGTTATCGGTTAGTTTACTTCTCGTTTTCGTAATCGCCTGAAAACCTGAGTAAAGAAAGAGTAAGAAACTTTTTCATAAAAGAGGTAACCCATAAACGTCCCACTGCTGGGCAAAGGTCTCCTCCAACACAGTGAAGAGAATTAGCCTACGTTGGCCAGACATGTTTGTGTACATACATAAACACCCAGATCAAATCAAACATTAAATGTTCATGCACACAAATTTTAAATTTGCGCGAGGATCAAACCCGCGACCATTGGCGTGGCAGTCCGCTACACAAACCACTCTGCCATCCGGCCATCAAGTTTTAAAAGTTATATTAACAAAATAAACCTTAATCAAGAAAACATTCCACTCGGTGGACATATGTCGTTTCGGTGGACAAAAGTTCCACCGAAAAGATGTCCACCGAATGGACTTTTATCTAAAAAACATTCATACCACCCGCCATTTATAGCTTATGTTACAAGCCAAGATATATTTGTAAGGTTTAATTGTTTAACTAGTTAATAAGCATGTTTGATAAATTTTAAGTGATTTACTTACCAAAATACAGCAGTAACCGAAAAGACAACTCAACTTTGACACAACCAAATATTTTTCTTAATGTAACAACAACGTGTTCTGCGCACGACTCACGGCAAAATGGCCGCTGACAGGGATAGTGCAATATTGGATGCGTTCAATCTTACGTTCCGTTCCATTCATGTGACATTTCCTTCATTTAAGTCAGGAGCGAAAGTAATGTCCACCGGAAAGATAAAAAATGTTGTGACAAGATTCAATTATGCAAAAAGTGAGTTTAATTTTTATAAATTTTTTTGATACTAGTAATGCTAAAAGTAAAACTCATGTAGATTATGAAAATAAATCATATTTGTATACAATAACAAAATACATATTTTTTAAGAGCTCCATTCTATTGAAAGGTAGGTTCTGAACGATGTGGTGGACACCGAGGTGGACTTTCAGTTGAATTGCAATGATATAAATTAAAAAAATAATACATTTATAGTAAATCTGTTACAGTATATTGTAATACGTTTCATTTACTTTATTATTATGATGTTATATTTAAAATAATGTTAAAAGTGTCTTTAATGATTCGTATGAACAGTTTTTTAGGGTTATGACAATGACCCAACTCATTTGCTAAATAAAACAACTCAAAAATGATTCGGATCCATAGTTTAGTTACCACTTATATTATCATCTAAGCTGCTCTATTTACCGAAGATGCAATACATTTGATTAACTTTCTTACGTACTGGGAAGTCAATCAATAAGAAGTTGTCTACGAGAGAGGATGCGTTAATTAAATAACATAACTATAAAAATGCTTTATATTTTTACCCATGAAACATTATTATAAGCTTTCCAATTTTACAACCGAACCTATTTCCCGCAGTACTTAGAGTAACAAAGCATGCGACGACTGGTTGGCATCGCATGCTTCGGGAGTGTAAGCGACTCAAGTCAAACATTTTGTGTGCATAAACATGAATGTTTGTCTTGGTCTGGGTGTTTCTATGTATAATATGTATGTATTTCCAAAAAAAAATATATTTATGTATGTTAATCCATTATCTAGTATCCAAAGTATAAGCTGTGCTTAGTTTGGGACTAGATGGTGATGTGTATATGTGGTAAAATATTATTATAAAAAAAGTGTGTGCCGTCATTCAAAACGATTTATCACTTTAAACGTTTCATTCACATGAATAGCCTTATTCTACGTATTTGGTGACGTACGAACAACCATTAGAAAGACAATACGCTGACATAAATACGTGAAGTCTAAATGCCTGCCAACTGCCAAACATGTCGGTTTTAGTTGCTACCAAAAATGCCGCCATAGTCAACACACATTTTTAATTTCTAGCTTCGGTATTTGTCCGACTCAAGATAATATCAATTTTTAGGATCCGAAGAATGCTTAAAGGGAACTAGTTTAGTCTGTAAATATAAAGACTTTGACAAAAAGACATAACAAATAGAACTGATATCATTCAGCCTTCAGCAGTTCACTGCTAGATGTAGCCTCTCCTTGTGTACTGACATCAACATTGTGAGTCATATTGAATCAGGTGTTACTTGGCGGAACTACATTGTTACCTAATGGAAGGAAAGAGGAACCCACCACACACCCTCGGATTGACCACCCAAACTATAGCAATAGAAAAAGGTTAACAATACCGAACTCCTCTAAGAGGATAAGGGATATATAAGAATGGTATCCCGCTGTATGCACCGACTATTCTTCGACACGTGTTTCGCCTCTGCACGAGGCATCCTCAGGAGCGATGGGCAACGACTGAGACATTGTCAGTTAGTAGGAGGACAATACCCCGCTGATCAGACGGGTTGGTATCGAGTTTTGCCTCTCGATACAAAAAAAAGACTTCATGTATTTCTACGTAGTCGCCAATTACGACGTATGGAATGAAATAGGGTAGTGACACTAACATAAAATAATCCGTTCTTACACGAAAACTTAAACGCTCTTTAAATTGCTGAGTAGCTAAGAAGGTGATACTGATTATTTTACTCTTTTTTACTATGAATAAAAAAATACAATGGTCTATCATACTACAGAAGCTGGTAGCATGGTTTAATTATATGTAAATTTTACGGAACCCTAAAAAACGTCACCTAGCATTTCCAACTACGCCTTAAAATCAAAAGCCTGAATCAGGACTAAAATGAGGAGAAGGATAGGTGATTTTACAAAGACAGGTATATTGGCATATACCTAAATACACGTATATATTACATACTTCAAAAAATTAAGAAGTAACATAATATTACCGTCATGAAGGCAGCTATTTTCAAACTTTCAATTTGAATAATAACTCGCTCCGACAGAAACGTTAAAGCTATGTTCAACTTTATTATATATTTTAATATCGGCAGGTACGTAGCGTTTGTGCTGATAATGCATTATCCATTAAACTCATTATTACGTTTAAGAAACTAACATTACTGCGGCAATAAATTGAGTTTTTATTTAAAGTAATTCATCTTATAATTGATTTAAAGTTATCAATTATCATCAATAGGAACCCACAATTTCAACTTCAGCTAATAATTATTTAAAAAAAAATTGTTCTAGATCATTCGGTTTAAATGAAATATAATTAAAACCAATATATCGCGATAGAAACCGTATAGTGTAGCTTGATTTCAGTTTCAAATCAATTCAAATGTAAACAAAAATATTAAAAAATGTATGCCTAATGAAAATTAATTAAATGCTATATTATTACAGAGTTTCCGTCAAGATCAAGTCCATGGGGGTGGCTATTGTGACAAAAGGTAGCCCTCGTTTTATTCTGATATATTAGCGTTCTATCGTTTTGTAAATATTCATCCATGTATCAAATATTATTTATTATTCAATATGAATGGAACAAATCTGATAAGCAACTGTAGAGTAAAGTAGAGATTATAGAGTGTAATTGAGGTAGGTGAAGATGGGCTTGTTTTATGGTTGACTAGTTTCATCCGAGATTCTGTAGACGTCATATAAACATTATTTAAATTATATTGCTTATGGGAAAAGAATTAAATTAGTAAATTTAACAAGAATATGACAGCAATGTTCATAAGCTTTAAGTGAGACTTTCATCACCCCGCTGTATGCGGTTTATTAACTTTGCATGGACACGTGTTGTACCTCGGCTCGGGGCATCATCAGGAGCTATGGACAACAAATGATATACTGAGTCATTATGACGGTATGCTGAAATATTCAGTTGGAAGACTCTTTGGAGTTAGTCTGTTTGTTCATTACCGTTTTTCTGGCTTGTTTCATAATCGCTAGTTAAGACATACATTGAAGCTTTAAAGGCTTTTATGAACAGTCATAACGTGTCCAAAAAGGCACATTTAGCTGTGCATAGAGGGATGTTAGTACCTCACTTATGTATGGTAGTGAAAGATGGGTATGGCAGAAGAGTCATGAAAGTAGAATAAATGCTGTAGAAATGAGAGGACTGAGAAGTATATGTGGTGTGTCTTTGAATAACAAAGTAAATAATTGTATGATAAGAGAGTGTTGTGGGGTAAAATAAAGATGTAGTGTGAGAGAGTAAAGAATTGTATGATAAGAGAGTGTTGTGGGGTAAAGGTAAAGACGACGAAAGACTGACCAAGCAGATATATATGACAATGTGAATGAGACAGGACGAAGGGGAAGACCTAGGCGGACGTTCTCTGACCAGATTGGAGACATCCAAAAACAGGACAGTTTAGAAGTACCCTGAACAGAAGAGCATGCATGAGGAACCTGATGGGAGTGAATGAAGCAAAAGGGATATGTCAGGATCGTTGCAAATGGCGTTCCGTAGTCTCTGTATACCCCTCCGGGAAACAGGCGTGAGTCTATGTATGTATGTGGAGTAGTTTTGGTAATTCCAGTTATTATGGGAATAGGGTTAACTACGTTAAGTTTCATTAGGTTACCCTAAATATATCAAAGAAGAAGACGGTGTGAGTGATTCGGATACTGCTCAGTAAAACGACCACGGTGTCCTTATTACACCAATCTCGGTAAGCATACTTTACCGCGATCCAGCGAAAGCAACAAATCCGATCATAAGAACACACAAATAATGAGCAAATTTATTTCATGTTGAAACAGTTTGCTTCAAGTTAAAAGAAATTATAAGGTAACTAGTCGACGCCAGCGGCTTCGCACGCACATATTTTCGAATTTCCCGTTTTGCCCGATCCCGTGGGAATTTCGGGAAATCCCGTCTTACTGCACCCCTGGTGCCCAAGGAACATACATGCTAAATTTCATCTTCTTACGACCAGTAGTTTCGGCTGTAGCGTGTCTGTCAGTCAGTCAGTAACGCAAGGATTTTATATATTAAGATGATCAAAATTAAAATTTCTTATATACGGCTGATTTCTTATATAAGGCTGATTTTGAGTTTTAGATACTTTATATATGAGAGATGCTGTGACATAAGCCTTCTTCTAACTTATAAATGTCTTTGTTATTCATTTATGAAATTATTTATGTCCAGTTTTCACACCGAGTAAATTAAATTCAGTGACTTGATTGCCGCGATTCGATCGTTTTGCGAAGTTCAAATAAGTATTTACTGTGATTTGTAATACAAGAGAGTCAAAACTGCTTACAGGGAAGTGATAACCTAAAAAGACACAAATACATTTATTTTGCAAATAAATGTATGTGTATCATTAGAGATGTAGATGCAGCGCCAGACATATTCAACCATTTGGTGTGCCAAATCATTTTGCAGATTGCAGTCGCAGATCGCAGAGAGTTATCAGATCATCATCATTGTCTTGCCCTGGTCCCAATATATTTGGGGTCGGCGCAGTATGTCCTTCGCTTCCATACTTCTCTGTCACCAATCATCCGATCATTTACCCCTTACTCTTCCATATCCATCCTCAGTCATCCACAGTCCATCCGTCTTATCCTTGGCTATCCTCTTCCTTTTCGTCCTTCTACATGCATATTCATCACTTTTATACTTAGGTACATACATCTCATCTATCCGTAAAACATGTCCATACCAGGCCAATCAACTCCCTTTTACCTTTTCATCTTTGGGCGCCACTTTCATACTACCTCTCACGTAATCATTCCTAATTCTGTCCATTCTTGTCGCTCCCCACATGCAATCGTTTCTCATCCATCTTCTTTGTAGTTAAGCAATGTGACATGGCGGCCCTCACTTTGACGGCCTTGAGAGATGCTTTTTCACGCCCCGCTTAACTACTTGACCGCTAGCGCCAATTCGCCGAATTTGCTCGACCGCTCACGTTCTAAACAAAATGTCGCGCCGCCGCTCGCCATATGGGCGCGCTAACATAAACATTTATTGTTGATAAGTCGGTAACATGAGTAAGTCAAAGTGATGTTTTTCTTCAACCTTATGAATGACTCGTTCAAGTCGTATAAATTCTTTGTTGATATTTAGTTTCTAATTTATTATACTTAGCAGCGAACATTGACTATCGTTGAAAAAAACACTTTTGTGTATTTTAAACAGGATTATTTTAAAAAGTAAATCGATGACATATATATTTTATGAGTTTTCACTGTAGAGGGATTCTATCTACACCGAATTAAATAAAAAAACATGTATCATAGTATAAAAATATTTAATTACACGTATACGATTAGCACGTAATCACGGAGCGCGCGAAACAAAGAGTGGCATTTAACACTATTTTTTCGTTCCGGGTTAACGATTTTAAGACTCGCTGAGTATTTTTAGCATGAAGAAATGTTCAATGATTTGAATAGAACAGAGAAAAAGGATTTAAAATATTACGTTATAGAAAGAAACAGTAAATTCAGACCGAATATAGCGCTGTAACCAAAAAGGGAAAATAGTCACTTGTGCGCGGTCTACGGAATTTCGAAAAAGGGAGTATAGTCACTTGTGCGCGGTCAAGCGGTTAAAGGACCCAGGATCAAGGTATGTATTACTGTTATAGTACTTTGGGTACCGGATATTTATTTTTGATGGTAAGCTGCTAAGCCAATTGCTGGTTAAGCAATGTGACATGGCGGCCCTCACTTTGACGGCCTTGAGAGATGCTTTTTCACGCCCCGCTTAAAGGACCCAGGATCAAGGTATGTATTACTGTTATAATACTTTGGGTATTATATTTGAAATTACATGAATTATGTTTTCGTATAACGCTAACGTTTGACCGTGATTTTGTTTCAGGTATGTAATGTTAATCGGAGACAAGACCAATGTTTGCTTAGAGGGTACTAATTGGTCTTCTTTGGCATATTCTCCATTGTTTAAGGTCGTGCCTGTTTTGGTAAGACCTAGTAGAGGAGAAGACGACCTACTGTCACACCGTCTTCTCTTCCGGGTGCTTTAGAGCATCGGTAAAAGGGAGCCCTGTAATCTACTCTGCGATGTTAGACCATCGATTTGGCGATCAGCCTCTGGCGGAATTATATTGGCTTCGTGAATGTGATTCGGGTGTCATCAGAAGCTTGGATAATGCGCGTATTTAATACGTACTAGAACTACAATCATGATTCAGCTTATATTGTGTTTTAAAACTATCCTCGCATTTTAAGATTCCTTTTGTTCTTGGATTCATGTAAAGTACCTGGGACGAATAAGGCCACCTAAGGTTTCACGCGTTGTATCTTTCAGTTTTGTGTATTTACAGGAAAGCAAGTGACTACGTTCAAGGTAAACCTTGTCCAGCTTTAATAATATAAAGTCAGAATTTCAAAAATATCGGAGGTGTACCGAATTTTTAAGCTTTTTTATTAATTTAAGAAATGGCCATATTTACGTTGCTGATAAGTATTTATGTAAGATGGTAATTGATTGATTTATTATTTTGTACCTATAATGGAACAATTACGATTGAGAAAGAATGTGTTGGATACAAGGGTGTATCGAGGGATCGGCATCCACACAGACCACTTCTTGGTGTTGAGCCGTATAAGTGGGCTCTTTAAAGGATGGCGACACTGAGAACATAATGAAAATAGAGTCTTGGAAAGAATAAAAGTAGAAATCTATAAGAGAAAGATGTGAAAGATGAGTATAAACGAAGATTGATAGCAAGATTTGAGAGGTTCGATGGCATAAATGATATGGATGAATTGTGGCAGTCCTTTAAAGAAGAATCAATTAAAGTAGTATGTGTAGCGTCTGAAGTATGTGGTGTGATCAAGAAAAGGAAAATACGAAAAGTTAAGAATACATGGTGGGACAAGAATGTACAATCTGCAGTGTCAGAGAAGAAGAAAGCTTGGTTAGATTGGTTGGCTGTCAGAGCAAATGAAAGAATGGGAAAAGCAACGAGCGAGGACAGAGATGAAGCAAGAAAGGAGTTTGTTAGGTCAAAAAGAATAGTTAAATAAATGTTTAAAAGGAAAAAGAGAAAAAGAAAGATGAGTTTGATAGCAGATTATCTGACAATTTCCGGAGAAACATTAAGTTTTTCTGGAAATACGTTCGTGCAGATCGAGGAAAAACTCAATCCTCAGAATACACATCGATCAGAGACAAGAATGGAAGGATAATGAATGGTGAATCGTGCGTGCTGAAGAGATGGAAATAGTATTTTGAAGGTTTATTTGAAAGAACGGCGATAGAGACACCGATCGATGAAATGAATGGTAACAATAGCAATGATGAAAGCATTATTGGCGTGGATGAGATCGTGAAGGCACTGGGAAGTATGAAGTAGGTAAGGCTGCTGGATATGATAGGATTACAGTCGAATGCTGAAGGCTGGACAGGGCATCATAGTTGGTCAATTGCAGTGGTTATATAACTTGTGCTGGAGCACCGGCCGAGTACCTAATGACTGGGCCACAGCTGTAGTTGTGCCTCTGTATAAAGGAAAAGGCTCGCGACAAGACTGCCAAAACTATAGGGGCATTAGCCTTCTCAAAAAGGCACATTTGGCTGTGCATAGAGGGATGTTAGTGCCTACCCTTATGTATGGTAGTCAAAGTTGGGTATGGCAGAAGAGACTTGAAAGTAGAATAAATGCTGTAGAAATGAGAGCACTGAGAAGTATGTGTGGTGTATCTTTGACCGACAGAGTAAACAATTGTGTGATACGAGAGTGGTGTGGGGTAAAAGGAGATGTAGTGACAAGCATCGAGAAAGGCATATTAAGATGGTTAGGGTACATGGAGAGGATGGATGACGAAAGACTGACAAAAAAGATATATAAGGCAAGTGTGAATGGGACAGGACGAAGAGGAAGACCTAGGTGGACGTTCTCTGACCAGATTGGAGACATCCTAAAAAAAGGACAAGTCAGAAGTACCCTAAACAGAAGAGCATGCATGAGGAATTTGATGGGAGTGAATGAAGCAAGAGAGGTATGTCAGGATCGTTGCAAATGGCGTTCCGTAGTCTCTGCCTACCCTTCCGGGAAACAGGCGTGAGTCTATGTATGTATGTATGTATGTATGGAACAATTCATAGATATTTTATCTTATTTTAATTTATTATCCTATAACTAATGATACATCATTAGTTATATGATAATAAATTAAAATGCAGAAGGCCTGAGAATAAGCAGAACTAAAATGGAATATATGTTCTGTGACTTTGGCGGTCTCTCCAGTCCTTTTATATACCGGTTACACTCGGCGGTACAAATCTACCAGTATGCTCCGATTTTTGCGACCTAGGTTCACTCCTGCAAGATGACGGCGAAATTGATCGGGTTTTGTCACAATAGCCACCCCCATAGACTTGATCTTGACGGAAACTCTTTCATAATATAGCATTTAATTAATTTTCAATAGGCATACATTTTTTTAGTATTTTTGGTTACATTTGAATTGATTTGCAACTGAAATCAAGCTACACTATACGGTTTCTATCGCGATATATTGGTTTTAATTATATTTCATTTAAACCGAATGATCTAGAACAATTTTTTTAAATAATTATTAGTTGACGTTGAAATTGTGGGTTCCTATTGATGATAATTGCTAACTTTTAATAAATTATAAGATGAATTACTTTAAATAAAAACTCAATTTACTCTGTCAGTCAAAGACACACCACACATACTTCTCAGTGCTCTCATTTCTACAGCATTTATTCTACTTTCAAGTCTCTTCTGCCATACCCAACTTTGACTACCATACATAACGGTAGGCACTAATATCCCTCTATGCACAGCCAAACGTGCATTTTTGGACACGTTTTGACTGTTCATAAACGCCTTCAGAGCTCACGCAAGCACACTATGAATGGAGCTCTGAAGGCGTTTATGAACTTAACTCTTCTTTCAATATCTTCTTCATTCTCACCATCTCTTGTAAACAACCTACCTAAGTAAACAAACTCATTCACTTGTTCTACTCGCTGTCCATCGATCAAAACATTACAATCCGTAACGCATTCCTCCTTTTCAAAAACCATAACTTTCGTTTTACTTACATTCACTTTCATTCCTTTCCTCTGTAACGCACCATGCATGATTGTTACCATCTCTTGCAACTCCTCTGCAGAAGATGCAAGTATTACCTGATGATCAGCATAACATTTGACGAGTAGGGAGATGTGCCCAAAGCGGGCACCATGCCTAAAGCGGGCACAATCGTTCATTGCACCATTATTAAAAAGCGCGCGCTTCTGTTGCAACACGATAGTCCCCGCGGCCCGCGCACTTCCTGTCATTCGTCCAGTTCACATGCGAGCGCGCAGTAGCGTGCTGTATCACAAAATTGTTTTCAGTGGAGTTTTGAAAAAAATCGCAAGGTATGTGTTATCTGTTCTTTGTTTTTTAGTGTATATAATGCTACAATCAATATTCATTAATTATTAAGTGATTATCTGGCCGTTAATCAGTTCCATTAAACGTCACGTGTCTTAAAATTTTGAGGTTAAATTTTGTTTGAATATTCCATGTTACGAAAAAGGCAAAGCGGGCGGGGTAAAGCGGACATATGCCCGCTTTGCCCACTCTCTATCTGCAAAATATAAATTGATATAGTTTATGTTTTCTTTCTTCTAGATGGTGAATAATTACAAGCGTAACAACTTTTTGAGTAACTAGAAAGACTGATTATATTAAGTAAAGTTTAGTAATTACATTGTTAAAATGAATAATTGGATATTCTTGTTACTAAAGTTAAGTTATGTTTGTTAGAAGATATCTTAGTAATATTCATATACATTTTATGTTAATTTTATAATATTATATATTATTAGATGAGAAAAATACTAGTATTTCGTTTTTTATTGTTAATTAGTAGGAAGTTAAACAGAAGACTGCTGATTCTCTTCAAATTGTTATATAGCTTCTGCTAAGTGATGTAAGTACAAAGTTTTAGTGATTGAAATACAAAATTAGATCATGATATTTTGTTTCCTTTATTCCATATAAATTGAAGGCAAAGTATGGCTGTTGCTTTCTTAATAATTTTATAATCTACTGACAAAATTTACCTATGCCCGCTTTACCTTAACCCATGCCTGTTTTGCCCTAAGCGAGTGTCCGTTTTAGGCTACCCCCTTGGGCAAAGAGGGCAATCGTAGAGGTTTGCTAATTTGCCTACAATAATAGTATTTTTCAATGTAACTTAATTTGAAATATATTACATTCAAAAGCATTTAATAGTGGACCTATAAACAATAAAAATTATTATTTAGCTAAATAATAAAGCACTTTTTTTTTTACTTTCCCTTAAGGTGCCCGCTTTGGGCACATCTCCCTAACCTATTCATCCTTAATCCGCAGTCACTATGTTTTAAATCTTGCAAACAACTGTCCATGAAGAGGTTAAACAGCCACGGCGACGCTACACATCCCTGTCTAACACCTTTCTCGATGGTAAACCAGTCAGTGTATGCCCCGTTTCTCCTCACATAAATTCTAGAATCCTCATAAAGGGATTTCAGAGCTCGATTGAAGCTGCAGTCCACACCATTCATTGACAGCACCGACCACATTGCATTCCTCACCACTTTATCGTAAGCATTTTCGAAATCCACGAATGCGCAATAGACCTTTTGACCTTTGGCCAAAAACTTTTCGGCTATGCTTCGCAAGGAAAAAACCTGATCCGTACATCCCCATACCCTTTCGGAATCCCGCTTGTACATCCCATATTTTCTTGTCGGTTACTTTCGTAACTCTTTCAATCAGTACCTTTGCATACAATTTGCCAACAAGGCTGAGAAGGCTAATGCCCCTATAGTTTTTGCAGTCTTGTCGCGAGCCTTTTCTTTTATACAGAGGCACAACTACAGCTGTGGCCCAGTCATTAGGTACTCGGCCGGTGCTCCAGTACAAGTTATATAACCACTGCAACTGACCAACTATGATGCCCTGTCCAGCCTTCAGCATTCGACTGTAATCCTATCATATCCTGCAGCCTTACCTACTATCATACTTCCCAGTGCCTTCACGATCTCATCCACACCAATAACGCTTTCATCATTGCTATCGTTACCATTCATTTCATCGATCGGTGTCTCTATCGCCGTTCTTTCAAATAAACCTTCAAAATACTCTTTCCATCTCTTCAGCACGCACGATTCACTATTCGATATCCTTCCATTCTTGTCTCTCTGATCGATGTGTATTCTGAGGATTGAGTTTTTCCTCGATCTGCACGAACGGATTTCCAGAAAAACTTAATGTTTCGCCGGAAATCGTCAGATAATCTGCTATCAAACTCATCTTTCTTTTTCTCTTTTTTCCTTTTAACCATTTCTTTCACTATTCTTTTTGACCTAACAAACTCCTTTCTTGCTTCATCTCAGTCCTCGCTCGTTGCTTTTCCCATTCTTTCATTTGCTCTGACAGCCAACCAATCTAACCAAGCTTTCTTCTTCTCTGACACTGCTGATTGTACATTCTTTTCCCACCATGTATTCTTAACCTTTCGTATTTTCCTTTTCTTGATCACACCACATACTTCAGACGCTACACATACTACTTTAATTGATTCTTCTTTAAAGGACTGCCACAATTCATCCAAATCATTTATGCCATCGAACCTCTCAAATCTTGCTATCAATCTTCGTTTATACTCATCTTTCACATCTTTCTCTTGTAGATTTCTACTTTTATTCTTTCCCAGACTCTATTTTCATTATATTCTTAGTGTCGCCATCCTTTAAAGAGCCCACTTATCCGGCTCAATACCAAGAAGTGGTCTGTGTGGATGCCGATCCCTCGATACACCCTTGTATCCCACACACTCTTTCTCAATCGTAATTGTTCGATTATAGGCACAAAATAATAAATCAATCAGTTACCATCTTACATAAATACTTATCAGCAACATAAATATGGCCATTCCTCAAATTAATAAAAAAGCTTAAAAATTCGGTACACCTCCAAAATTTTTGAAATTCTGACTTTATATTATTAAAGCTGGACAAGGTTTACCTTGAACTTAGTCACTTGCTTTCCTTTAAATACACAAAACTGAAAGATACAACGCGTGAAATCTTAGGTGGCCTTATTCGTCCCAGGTACCTTACATGAATCCAGGAACAAAAGGAATCTTAAAATGCGAGGATAGTTTTAAAACACAATATAAGCTGAATCATGATTGTAGTTCTAGTACGTATTAAATACGCGCATTATCCAAGCTTCTGACGACACCCGAATCACATTCACGAAGCCAATATAATTCCGCCAGAGGCTGATCGCCAAATCGATGGTCTAACATCGCAGAGTAGATTACAGGGCTCCCTTTTACCGATGCCCTAAAGCACCCGGAAGAGAAGACGGTGTGACAGTAGGTCGTCGTCTCCTCTACTAGGCCTTACCAGAACAGGCACGACCCTAAACAGTGGAGAATATGCCAAAGAAGACCAATTAGTACCCTCTAAGCAAACATTGGTCTTGTCTCCGATTAACATTACATACCTGAAACAAAATCACGGTCAAACGTTAGCGTTATACGAAAACATAATTCATGTAATTTCAAATATAATACCCAAAGTATTATAACAGTAATACATACCTTGATCCTGGGTCCTTTAAGCGGGGCGTGAAAAAGCATCTCTCAAGGCCGTCAAAGTGAGGGCCGCCATGTCACATTGCTTAACCAGCAATTGGCTTAGCAGCTTACCATCAGGCAGCGTCAAGTCAATTTGACAGGTTTCTTTAATAAAAAAAAACCCTTACAATAGCAATAGGACTGCTGAAGCGAGACTTCGTGGACGTTGTCACAGAAGCCCTATTAATATAAAAGGTCCTGATCCCTTTTCTCCTAATGGTTATAAAAAGCCAACATCCATATCCAAGGTTAAGTATTGACATCGACCATAATAATATTCAAATCCTTTACCCTCGAACCCACTGGCATAAATTTTACGTTTAGTCAGTATATTTTCAGAAACGAAAATGAACTCGTATGCTAATTTAGGATTTTACATTGAAATCCGTTGTGGGTATGATTGAGGTAATAAACACACAAGAATTTATTTATATATTGCGTTTGGTTTGCGTATTGTACAATAAATTTCAGCCACTTTTTAGGGGCGTAAGTGGATTATTTCATTAATATTCATTAGCTAAGGAAATTCAGGATTTAGAAGATCGATAGCACCTATTAATATTGAAAAGATAATGTTACGAAAAGAATATAAATGGAAAAGAATGAAACATTTTAAGGTAATAATTTATTTTTGTGGAATAATTCCGCTAATTAGATATAATAAGATGAATTTATTGCATTTGTATACAAATCGGCTGTGCTACGGAAAAACAAAGCAACTAACATATTTTTCAAAATCACTTTTTTTACATATTTGGAACATTTTGCCTACAACTGACACTGCTACATTCACAGAATCACCGAAAAGGCTTTATTTTTCGAGATAAAACTTTGTAAAATAAAGTAACTGCAAGCACTTGTCCAACATATTTACGGTAAAACAAAGTAAACCACAATGTCTAAGCAAAAACAAAGTAATTGCACTTCGATTACATTATTTTTACGTTGCGAAATGATTCAATGGGCTTTTCATTTGATATAAATTTCTTTTAAAGCCCCTTTATAGAGCTATAAGAAAATCAAACAACTTTATGTTGTTTTTCGATTGTTAAAAATGGTCAAAATGGCAAATTTGTTAACGTAAAAATAAAGCAAGTAAAATGACAAATGTAAAACAAAGCAACTGAATACCCGTTGCTTTGTTTCTTTATTGTAAATCTGTTCAAGCTATTACTATATCCCATTTACTTGGTTTTTAATATGCTGTCGTTCATTTGTAAATTTCAAATGTCTAAATTATTTGACATTACTCGGTTTTATCACCTTTCAAATGTCAGTTTTCCCACAATTAAACTTGTCAGTTACAACACTTACAACTTCGTGTCATAAGTTTGCCGAGGCTTGTGATTCTTGTGTGTTTTGTTTAGAAAATGTTTAAAATGCAAAATAGCCACAGTTTACGTTCGAGAACTATGGTAAAGTTTGCACAAATGTAAGTGCAAATGTTCAATTATTTGTATTGTGTGTTTACAACTCGTAAACACCTATTTACAAAATATATCGTAGGCATACATGAAGTAGTACCTATTATTCTGTTTTGATTCGGCCGTCTATAAGAAATACTAATCAATTTGTTAATAACTGTCCGTGTAGTGACGGATAAAGAATACAAGTGTCACTACCCCATTTCATTCCGTGGGTGTCGTAAAAGGCGACTAAGGAAATTGCAAAAAGCGAATAATATCTTTGCGAAGAGATGGAAAACTTGAAACCAAACCCTATACCAACTCGTCTGGCCAGCGCGGTATGGTAGTACGGTAGTCCGGCTGTCCGCAACTACGGTAGCGGTCGCGGTAACAGCGGGGCAGGGGGTGCTAAGAATCTCCGGGGTACGGCACTACACAAGAAACTGATCCTGGCTAAGTACAATGGACGCTCTCTACGGCTGGACCTACACATCACCGAACTCGAAGTAGAACTTGGTCGTATAAACTGGCATATATTGGTGTTGTCTGAAGTCCGAAGACAGGGGGAGGACACGATAACCCTTGATTCAGGCAATTTGTTCTACTTTCGAGAAGGTGATCAGCCTTCTCAGGGCGGTGTCGGTTTCCTCGTTAAAAAATCTCTCACTAACAGCGTTGTAGAAATCAGCAGTGTGTCGACACGGGTAGCGTACCTCATATTAAGGGTCACAGGCAGAACGATACTCTCTGAAGGTGGTACAGGTATATGCGCTGACCTCGAAATACTGCGATGACATAGTCGAAGCCATGTATGAAGATATTACTAAGGCTCTACATCATACCACCAAGACACAATACATCGTTGTTATGGGGGATTTTAATGCCAAAGCCCGGGCCCGATTTTCGTTTCGCCGCGTTCTTGTACTCCCATACAAGAACGCGGCGAAACGAAAATCGGGCCCTATGGCGTGGGGCGCCGGAATCACAGGGGGCAAATGCTGGTCAACTTTCTAGAGTCACAGGCGCTCTTCTTAATGAACTCCTTTTTCAAGAAGAAGCCTCATAGAAAGTGGACATGGCGAAGCCCCGATACTGTGACAAGGAACGAGATAGACTTCATTATGTCTGATCGGAAGTATATATTAATTTGATGCGATTGAATATAATCGAGGCACCAAAGTCTTCGCTCGCCAGCTTGGTAGAATTCATCTGTCGAAACTCAATACTGCGGATGGCGAAACCGTGACCTCCACGTTCGAGTTTCTCACTGAAATTGAGAGTTTCTACAAGGACTTGTACGCATCACGGATGTCTAAACCCACGAGACCCATCGATGATGACCACAGAGTCCAACTCACGCGCCATAACATGGAGGACATCCCTGATGTCAACCAGAGCGAGGTAAAAGTGGCTCTCGAGCAGCTTAAGAACAACAAGTTTCCAGGGGATGACGGAATCACTACAGAGCTCTTAAAAGCAGGTGGGACAACAGTTCTGAAAGAGCTGGCGAGCTTGTTTAATTCCGTTATCCACCAAGGCCTAACACCTCAGGCGTGGAGAGGGAGTGCGGTGGTTCTGTTTTTCAAAAAAAGGTGACAAAACCCTGCTGAAAAACTATAGACCCATCTCACTCCTGAGCCACGTCTACAAGTTGTTCTCGAGAGTCCTAACAAACCGCCTCGCCAGAAAACTCTACCATTTTCAGCCACAGGAACAAGCCGGGTTTCGGAAAGACTACAGCACCGTAGACCACATCCATACTGTTCGGCAGATTGTACAGAAGACCAACGAGTACAATCAGCCGCTGTGTATGGCTTTCGTGGGCTACGAGAAAGCCTTCGACTCCATCGAAACCTGGGCGGTTCAGGATGCTCTGCAGCGGTGTTTTGCACCGATTGGCGCTACATCGAGGTGTTGAGATGTTTGTACGACACGGCCACTATGACCGTCCAGCTCCAGGACAGTAAAACCAGCCCCAGTGAGTTGCGTAGAGGGGTGAGGCAAGGGGATGTAATATCCCCTAAGCTCTTCACCAACGCACTCGAAGACGTCTTTAAGACGCTGGACTGGACTGGACAGGGCATAAACATGAATGGCGAGTACATATCCCACTTTCGGTTTGCCGACGATATCGTCATCGTGGCAGAGAGCCTGGAAGAGCTGAGTGAGATACTGCACAGCCTAAATGGAGCCTCTCAACGGGTCGGTCTCGGCATGAACTTGGATAAAACCAAGATTATGTTCAACGAACACATTGTGCCATCGATCCGTCGACATAAACCGGTCCCCGGTTTATGTCGACGGATCGATGCTCGAAGTTGTTCAAGAGTATGTCTACCTTGGCCAAGTAGCCCAGCTTGGTTGAAACAACTTCAAGAAAGAAGTCGACCACAGGATCCAACTGGATCCTTCTGAGACGTAGCTTGTCAAACGCTGCCCAACCCAAGTGGGATGGGCAGCGTTTGGCAAGCTACGTCGAGTTTTCTCTTCGCCCCTACCGCAATGCCTGAAGACCAAAGTCTTCAACCAATGCGTCCTACCTGTTATGACGTACGATGCCGAGACGTGGACACTCACAGTGGGACTAGTCCACAAACTAAAAGTCACGCAGCGAGCTATGGACTGGCAGTGGACTGCGATAGGCGGATTGATTGAATACTTCATTATATGATTACAACTAATATATGTATGATTTTTTAATTTATTTTAGGTAACCATTATGTACATGCCCTATTCCTTGAGTGACACTTATCTTAATAAATCCTAAGATGAACTAGTTTTTACAATTCTTACAAATTATGTGATTTATAAAAAGCAAAAGCCAACAAATCTTATAGTAGATATATTAATTTTTAAATGGCTTCATTGTTTTTGTTAATAACAATTAAATGCATTTGCTTTGTTATTAAAACTAAAACCTTACTTGTCCATCTCTTTTTAAATCATTTAAAAAACAAAGTGACTGTCGTTACTTTGTTACTGAATTGTTCTATTTATTTAAAATTAATTTTATGTCTATAGAAAAATATTTTTTTCAATATATAGGAAAGTTACCAATAATTACTCAAAAAACTGCTTTGAAACAGAAAGAACTAATTATTTTACAAATTATGAAATAACAAAAGTACTTAAGTTGTCAGCAGTACGTTTTAAATTTGTGATTTTTGTTTTTTTGCTCCTCCTGATAATTTTGCTTGACTGCAATTACTTTGTTTTTCCGTAGAGCAGCCGAAATAAGGAATTATTACTCTGAGCTATTTGATACTGTTAAGTATCGTAACGAATTTTGTATCAGTAATGAATTCAAGGTCCTTGAGATCGTCTGTGGACTTGAGGCTGGAGATGCCAATGCATTCCACTAATTATTTTGACAAATCTTTTACTGTACAAGCTGTGCGCCATTGCCTCTAGATATTCGTAGAGCAAAATCACCTAGTATATTTAAAGGTTTGTTGAAATCGCACTATCTTTCATCCATATAACATCTTTCATTATAGTTATAGTATGTATTATATATTATTTTTATATTATATATATATATATATTTATATGTGTATGTCGTGTATGTATATGTAGGTATATGTATGTGTGTATGTATATATTTTTCTGTATATCTATGAACTACTTGTATACCATTCTGGTTGTCTTTAAACTACACCATTTATCGCACTAAACTTATTTACCATCTGTCCATCCTAAGGTTGCCTGGCAGAGATTGCTTTTAGCGATAAGGCCGCCATTTGTACATTCTGTTTGTGTTTTGTATATATTTTGTTCTATAATGTAACTTTTTGTAAGGTGTACAATAAAGAATAATCAATCAATCAATCAATCAATCAACATAATGATTTTTCTGTAACGTAATTAATTTGGCTCTTACGGCGTCCTAAGCAATACACCTAATTAATTAATAGAAATATTAAATATAACATACATACATAGTCTCACGCCTATAACCCCGAAGAGGTAGGCAGAGGTGTATTTCTACACCCACTTTTCGCCAGATATACTTTAGTTCCACGTAATAAGGGGCGAGCCTATTGCCGTACCGGGCACATTTCCAGACTCCGTGCTGCTACTGAGAATTTCGTGACAGAAAAACCCAATAACACTGCTCGACCCAGGAATCGAACCCGGGACCTCCCGATCCCACGCGCACATTTATGCCGCGAGACCAACGAGGCAGTCGTATAGGGTTTGATGTCGAGTTTCGCTAACTTATATATTTAAATAGTAGGAATAATGTATTTTCATGTAACAATTTCCTAATTTGTATGATTTTAGAAAAATATTTAGATAGGTACTTCAAATTTCATATCTTTCAATAGTTAAATGGGTATGTAGTAATTATGGTTGCGCAGAATATACTCGTATATAATAACGTATTTTCTCCACTTTCGCAGCTTTTTACATTCAAACAAGCTTTCATGCTGCTTAATAATACAATAACCACTTAACCTTACAAATAGAAAGTAGTTACATATCTCGCAAACTTGCTCGTAGTTTCCACTGTGGGCCCAATTTACCGTTAAATTAATTATACGATCTATTTATTTTTTTGTGACTCTTCATTCATATTTGACATGAGCTACATACTAAAACATGTATCTCGAATCTCAAAATCCATGGATAGATCATATATTGAAACCGGTCGTTAAACAATCTCTCTTCCGTCGTTTCCCTCAGTGCTGAGGATCGTGACTCCTTCTGACTCTGTCAACTAGCTGTCTCCATCGGTTGCGATCCGTTGCTTGATGTAAAGCAGCGCTTAACGGGATCGCCAGTTGTTTCGATATCTGGTCGGACCATCGATTGGGACAACAGCCTCTTGGTCTTTTTCCTTCCACTTGCCCTGTCACTATTAGGCGTTAAACAATACTTGCAAGGAAATAAGATTGAGCCAAGACGAGAGTGGAAACCATCTTGAACCATTTCGAGCTGCTTCGCTCTGCCTGAAACCGTAAGTCAAAAACGAATATTTTTTTACACGATGGCTTACCACATGTTGTTTTGTTATAAATATACTAGACGTCGACAGCGGCTTCGCCCGCTTCAATTATATATATATAAACTTATATATAAACTTTGTGTATATTGTACATAGCAACATTAATAAATTTATGATGAGCCATAGAGAACGAGTAAGTAATAGCTAAACTCTATGGTAGTTTTGGAGGCAAATCCTATGTCAAAGTTTGTGCTTCTTGGTACGTAAAATTTCTTTTGGGACCACGAGAGCCATGATGTGAACACAAAATGGGCGCTGGGTGTAATAAAGCTAAGTATTTTGTGATTCCAACTGTTTCTGAGTAATTAGTGTTGTAAAGCTAAGTATATTGGGATTCCTATTGTTTCTACGTATCTAGTGATTCCGAATGTTTGATAATTCTAAGTGTCCTAGACTTACTTGTCGAGTTTACAGTTAATTAATATTATAAAGACTTAATCTGAGCTCAGATTTGGCGTCATGTCAAGCTGGTAGAGACGTCAACCAGGGATATGGAATATTATTATGAAATTATACCCAGAAAGTTCTGGGGGGACCTAGACAGCTGTAGTGCAGTTTAAATCTAGGCCTACCAAAGACCTGGTCACAGGATATTGGATATTATTATGAAAGTATACCCAAAAAGTTCTGGGGGGACCTAGACAGCTGTAGTGCTTTTTAAATCTAGGCCTACCAAAAACCTGGTCACAGGATATTGGATACTATTATGAAAGTATACCCAGAAAGTTCGGGGGGACCTAGACAGTTGTCATGCTGTTTAAATCTAGGCCTACCAAAGACCTGGTCACCAGGATATTGGACGCTATTGAGATTGGCAGTTATAGCGAGGACTGTATTGCAATAAACATGATACATGACGGGCGTAGCCACTGCAGTTATGTGCAAATATTTGCCAGAAATAGAAATTGATAGGACTATAACGCTAGGTTGCCGGACAGTGGAATCATGTAATTTTTTTAACCTACAGGGCACACTGAAATTTTTGTGACTGGACCATACTGACAAATGCTTGGCATCGAGGTCAAACAGAGAGCTATCCATAATAGAAAGTGATGTCTACATATTGATAGGTAAGATTCAGAACCTTACATTCGTCCGCTCATTTCAATGTCTATCGACGTTAAGTTACATTCCCACAAGGATTATAATCACTATGATTGTAACACTTGATATACTACATGATACACACATACACAATATATACCACGCCGACACCTCTTGAATCATTCTATCTATTAAAAAAACGCATTAAAATCCGTTGCGTAGTTTTAGCACAGATTACTAAATAGTTTGGTTTCAGATTTAAGCATAAAGAGGGACAGACAGGCAGAAGACATACAGACAGTTTTATGGCATGTAGTGAAGAATGTACATAAAGCTACGATTTAAAGGATTTGTAATAAATAAAAACATATTAAGTATAATTTATACAACACAATTTATTTATTTATTTATTTCACAAGCAAATATATACTTTAATTACTGTCTAGCCACAGCCTTTAAACCTAGAAAAGTCATTATAAGTTGGAAAATAAGACTCTTTTGTTCTTATTCGTAATTTCAAAGATCGTTTCAGAGTGTATAATATGTATAAAAAAAACTATACTATCATCTCATACTACCGCAAATTTTTACCATAAAAATATTAACATCTAAACATAATGTGCCAAGCACGCTTTTCACTTTATGGTAGTTTTAATCTGGAATTGCTTCAGAATATCTCTTCAAAATATTACAGGATTCAAATGTCGAAAATATTCATCACAGTTCAGTGTCAACAGTAATAATATTATTTCTTATCTTCAACAACATTTCAACGAAAGTAAAAAGAAGTTTATTATTTATACATTTTTTTTAACTAAAAATAATCCAAAAATTGCTGTTAGACTTGTTTTGACAATCTTGTTTGGCCCGACTGACTCACAAACATTTTTTTTTTATTACTGATAGGCTAGCGTTTGACCATGATCTCACCTGAAGTTAAGCGATGATATGGTCAAAGATGGAGCACGCTTACCTAGAAGGTACCTATTCACTCGCGACTTGAAAACACCCAGGTTGTACTCGTCAGGAAACACAGACTCGGGTAAAGAGTTCCACATAAACATATCCTGCAATGACGTAAATCAAAATAGATCGCTGGCATCATGTAGCAGAATCTTAGTTGGTGATAGGTCATGGCATCATAGCATAGGTACAAAATTAACACTACGCTACCTTTTGAAAATGTCTTAGAATATTGAGCCATTTTTAAAAGCAGTAATTTCCGAGGACAAATTGAAACTACCCTGGATTAGGTTTGTCAGGCAAGCACAATGAAATTAATGAAAGCTCTAAATATAGAAGTAAGAAAATGGCCATAAAAACGTACATCACATGACTATAAAATATGGAGTCTTGTCATTTGTTTCAGATACATTCTGTAGTGACAGTTTTCAACGCATCAGATTTCATTTCATCAGGTTTGTTACCGAGCCTATCTCAACTTTTGTTACAGTACAGACAAAAATCAATCGCTGAAGTATCCTCAAATATAATATTTTGTGCCCCTAGTATGAGCTATCTTATACAGGACGAGTTGATGTGGTGACCCGAATTCTACCCCCTTATACATATATCATTATGCAAAAGTACCGGAGTAAACCTACACTAACTTATTTCCAGTAACCAGATCATTATCCCTTTCGCCTTATCGCATATGTATTTCAGTCACAATTAAGGTGACGCTTTTTTGTGCAAAATGTATGCGACCGCGCGTTAATTTATTAGTAGCACTCCGTTATTTTACACGTGGTGATTTCATTTATGTATAAATGTATAGTTTTGTCCTACATGATTCCCCAAGTACATGGACGATAAACAGCTGTCCGTTTTCGACATAAGAATTTATACAGTGCCATTCTAAACAGCTGTTCCAAATATATACTTAATTATAAGAAGAAATGCAAGTTTTATTTTAACTGCACTCTAATGCTTTTGAAAAATACAGAAATGTGAATAAACTTTTTTGACGTCGCAATAAAAATTAATATGTAAACCGAATCCGAACCTGTCAGGCTTTCAAATATGTTTGAAAAAACTGTCCAATTAGCGGCAAAACCATTTTTCCCTTACATGAAGGAACATCTACATCAATTCATAAACATAGAGTTATGATTATTCTTTCACTAACTACCTCGGTTGCATAAAATGCCTACCTATTGGGTAAAACAAATAAAACTGACTAAATAACCTTTATTTTCATACAGATCAATATATAGAAACAGATTACAGCTAAAAGAGAATACATTGTAAGTCACGAAAATAGTGATTCCATAAAATCTTAGGTCTGATGTATAAATTTTATTGGGCATAGCCTGGATCCTAAGGTATTGGTTATAAAGGTATTTTATAGTTTCCATCCCGTTTATGAAACAGTCGTTAACCTCTATTTCTCGTAACATTTATTTTTATAGAGTGTAATGTAGGTAGGTGAAGATTGGCTTGTTTTATGGTTGACTAGTTTCATCCGAGATTCTGCAACCGTCATATAAACATTTTCAAAATTTACTGTTTATTGGCAATGCAGAATGTAACATGAACATATGACAACATGTTCATAACCTTTGAAACATACATACATAGACTCACGCCTGTTTCCCCGACAGGGTGGACAGAGGCATATTAAACGCCCACTTTTCACCAGTGTTTTGATCCCACGTAATAGGTGGCGAGCCTATTGCCGCTTATCGGGATATTTTGTTTGCCAGAGCCTCGTCCGTTGATCGGCAGGTGCACCACTTGCAGGTGAGGTTGGCTTTTGACCCTAAGTTCTTGGTGGGAATATTATTCCTATTATTAATGTAACATAACATGAATGCTAGTAATGCTATGTAGTATCGTTTCAAATTAAATTCATTACAATATTGATTATTAAAACCTATTCTATCGTATAATTGTTGTGCAATATTTGGTGTTTGGAGTTCATTATTATTATTATTATTTTATTTATAGACTCACGCCTGTATCTCCGAAGGGGTAGGCAATATTTTAAATAAGTTTGTTAATGCCACGTTGTACGATTGTGCTTTTGTCTACATTTGAATATGAAGCCACAGGTTTGATTCTCATGCCGTGAACAGAATAAATCCTTTGTTGCTTTCTTGATCCAAAATAGAAACCTAGAACATAATGTGCCATAAACTACGATTCTATCCCCTATGGGAATAGAATCAACAATTCTCGGCGAAGTTTGAAGTGTATAGTGTGTGTAATCCGAAAGATAATATTTTTTTCTGTTAGTACCTCCATAGGTAAATATATACATACATACATATACTCACACCTTTTTCCCGTCGGGGTTGACAGAGACAACGGAATGCCACTTGCTTGTATCCACAAAAACTTCACGCGCTTCCTCTACATTCATTACTCTTTTCATACATGCTCGCCGGTTCCGTCCGCTTCGGATTTTTCCGTTTTTCAAAACGTCTCCAATTTGGTTGACGAATATCCTACGAGGTCTGCCGCGACGGATTTGCCCACACGCGTTAGTCTCTATTATATTATTAGTCTATTTGATGCGTCATTCTTTCTTCATTCATTCGCTGCACAATATGTCCTTAACATTTAAGCATTCTTTCTCAATTCTTGTCACAACATCTTCTTTCAGGCCACATCGCTTTCGTATTTCTGCATTCGTAATTATATCAATCAGTCTCATACCACAAATACTTGTACTACGCCGGGATTGCATCACATCTGCGTTAATTCTGCTTTCATGCTTTCTCTGCCATACCCACCCCGCTTACTACCGTATGTTATAATGGAGTATTTGTGCCCACGTTCATGTATATCAGCGTGGGTACAAATGCTCCATTATGAACCGCCAATGGCGCCTCTTTTGGCACACTTTGGCGGTTCATAAAGGCGTACAGCGCTCTATTCTATCAGTTTCCCGCAGTCATTGTCCTTTCAATATCTCTTTCACATCTTCCATCTCTTGAAAACATGCTAACCAAATTATACTAATTCAACTACTTCAACTTGTTCAACAATGTGAATATATAAACCTAGATTATCTTTTAATAATAATAATTCCGTTATCTGTCTACCGCTGCGTTAATAAGACGCTTATAACTTTAAACAACACCTGTATCCAAATAAATTATTTTGTAATTTACTTACGTTGCGTACATTATTTGCGTTCTGACGCTACGAACTTAGAATTATATAATTATCTCGCTTAATTACTTCTCCAGGCTGAAATAATACGCTTTATATATCTCATGGTGATGGTGAGGTGACATCATTAGTAGGTATAATGATGTCACCTCACCTTTAGCAGCATAGGGCAATTCGATGCGTAAAGTTTGGTATATTTGCGAGCGATATAAAGTTGTTCTGTGTTGTAACCTTTGAAAGCCACAGTCCTATTTATCTCTGTTACTGATGACAGTTCAATGGGGTCGAATCTCCACGCTTTTATGCGCGAAGATGTCGTGGGTTCAAGTTCAGACAATTGTGCTTTCTCGAAGTCTCTCTTTATCTTGGACTACCAAATCAGAAGGGGAATATTTAAAGTAGATATATGATATATTTACATGTAGGGTAATATTAACAACATGAAATTCTTTTAAAAACTCGCGTTGCATGTTTACGAATACGACTCGACTCGCCCGCACAAAGTCCGATCTGCAGAGATCGTAGTTTTCAGTAGAGACTGTAGAAGTTCTTGATTTCTGTAACTCTTTATAACTCCTACAACGAGAGACTTAAAATTAAGATTTTTTTCTATGTTATTATAACAGCCTAGCATAATCATGTATATTGTATATTTCGTATATTTCTAGTCCTTTTATTGTACGAGATAGTGGGCTACATATCGACCTAGGACGTTTTATGGTGGAAAAGCGAGCGTCCATGGTAAACATCGTGCGTTGTTTTACGGAAACGTTTCATTTATGAGACGTTCTATATTAACATAGGTTGATTTGTTATGGAATTGTACAGCCCTCAAGAGTCCTTTGTGAATAATATAGAATATTAAATTAAATGCAATATTAAAATGATTGATCAAATCGTTTATATTTATTATTTATGTGTCTTATTACTAAATAGTTGACATAACCTCAAGTTGCCCAGACTAGATGTCTTACATGCATCAGTCATTATAATTTTACTAACTAGACACGTCGTGTACTAGACGGAGTAATTATATTTACATATTTAAAAACAATCAAATTGTGTACGTATGTACTTATATCATTTAAACTGTGCGTCGTGTATATTCGTATTTACTTATTTAAAAGCAATAAAATTGTACGTATATTTATAAAGCTAATATAGTCAATGAATGACAAATTGTATCATAAAACTGCAACTAAGTTCCTATCTACAAAACTTGAGCTCAGACTTAAATAAGCAGTCATAAACTTATTTTATAATAACCTAGGTACTAAATATAAAATAAATGTTAGGTATTACTACAAACATCTTTATCATAACCTAAACCTTAAGACATTTACTGCTGGACCTATGCCTCCCCAAAGGCTCTCCACACGGACCAATCTTGATCCGCCTGAATCCATTCACTTCACACCACACATACACAAATACTCAAACCTTTTACCCGTCGGGGTAGGCAGGGAAAACAGAACACCACTTGCTCCTATCCTTACAAACCTCACGCGCTTCCTCTACACTCATTACTCTTTTCATACATGCTCGCCGGCACAGATAATATAATACTGTCACCGGTTTCGGGTACTTCGAACCTTTCCGTTTCTTAGAGGTTTCTTTCTTTCTTATTTATAACATAAGAATAACAATGAATCTTACATCGTTTTTACCTTGACATGGATGCATAATATTTACTAAACAGTAGTAAAATACAACTAATCATAAACAAAATTAAAAATTGAGTACTTATTAACATTAAAATTTAAGTGCTTAGCTAAGCTATTGTGTCAAATCTGATTAGACTAGTAAGCAGAGCCCAGGTTCTGAGACTAAAAATCATGGATGCAACCTTTATAACGTTGAAACAATGAAAATGACACATTTTAGTACTTAAAAAACTTATCTAACAAGTTATGTACTTAGACTATACTGGTTATGTACCATTACTTATTCTGACAGGTTGTCATCCGACTCTTCGGCAACATTAACTGTGATTTGATCTGGCAAAGAGATAAGTATGTATGATACTCTAACTGAAAAAATGAAGTTTAGCTGAGGGAATCATAACAGGCATGAAATGTGTAATAGTTACCATTAGGTCACAAACAGAAACACACTTTTCATTGCATCATCTATGACAATCTTGTGACTGTCATGCCGCTCCGCCTGTCCTTCTCTAAAAGGGCTCTTTTATCCTATCTCATCAATGCATACATATCTCATCCATGCAGTCTATCGTAAATATATTATATTTACGATAGACTGTATGTAACTTAAAATACGAGTTGAAACAGCAAGAGTGTCAATGAACATAGTTGAACATACTTCAATTTTCTCGCAGTGAATGTCACTGGAAACTGTGGTTAATGGCAGGGTACCTAAAAAATGTTTTAATGTTTTCTATTATTAGGTGTATCTCAGAAGTAGGAGACAGTATACTATCACATGTCGAAAGAACATGTAGGTATTTACAAAAGAAAAGTATGTTTATCCATTGTCTAGTACCCATAGAGCACTTTATCAAATCAGCATATGAAAATACATTGAATATTATAAACTATGAGCAAGCTGCATTTTATTCAAGAGATACAAAGAGAGGAGAAGCCTGTATATAAGTAAAATCTGGTCTTATATATAAACGGCTACCGGAAATAACAAAACACTCAATTACCGATATTTTGGAATGCTGTGGAATATAAATAATTGCCTATCGAATTATAATTGTATGTGTATACAGAGTACCTCAACCCAAAAACCTGAGTATGTTCTATGAGAAACTAGATATTGTATTAAGAAAACTTACAGCATTATCAAATAAAAGCATTATTTTGTGTGGTGATTTTAACGTAGACATTTTAAGAAGAAATAATATATCATTAGAGTTTGAATGCTTTCTACTAAATTACAATCTTAAACTTATGTTGAAACAACAAGACCAGCCAGCGGTGCATGCCTAGATAATTTTGCACACAATTTATCATACTCTTGCAAAGCTATTGATAAGGATCTTGCTTTGTCAGACCACACAGCTCAAATTCTAAGGGTCCCAATAAAAAAGGAAAGTGACATAACATTTTGGAAAATAAAGAAGAGAGATTATTGTCATGAAAATCTATCAAAATTTTGTAACTATCTGCAAAGTCTAACTTTTTCAGATGTGTATGAGGAATCAAATCCGAATACAGCTTACAACGTTTTTATGGAAACATTTTCTTTAGTGCACAGCTTATGTTTCCCTTACAAAATAATAACAATCAGAACTCATAAAAAGTCAAAATGGCTATCAAAGGGCTTAAAATTGTGCAGTAAAAACAAAGAAGGTTACTATAGTCTCATCGACTGGATCCAAAAAACAGAGCTAAGAGAATTGAACTCAAGCGTTATAGCAGTATCTATAAAAAAATATTAAATTGACACAAAAGGCTCAAAATAATTATTTCATTAAAAAAACGCGACAAATAAATCAAAGGCAACGTGGCAAATAAAAAATAAATATAAATATAATCTAGCAAAGGAAGCCATTATACAAATAACAACTAGTGACAGAAATTATACCTACTACTATTACATAGACGAAGTCACAGAAACCAAAATTAACAATAGTAGATTTAATAATAATTATGGTAATTTTACTGACATAACCAACAAATACAGCAGACGCCTAAACTCTATTTTTATGAGACCAGCACACCAAAGTGATATAATTTTAGCCATCAACCAATTAAAAAACATAAATAGTGTAGGCCATTGTGACGTGGGAGTCGTCGCGGTACCCCCCACTACTTCTGACTGGCCGCCTCGCTTACCTGCGGCACATAAATACCGCGGCGCGACAGCGAATCGCGCTTCTCTTGGACGCTGGACACCGCTGAGATAAGTTATACTTCTCTTCTGGAGGACCGAAGCCTAGTCAGCCTGCCTGCCTACCCTGCCCTGAGTCTTAGTTCTTGCCGATTGCTACCGGGTTTATACTTGTGTAACGCTTGACAAATAAATGTGTTTCGTAACCAACAATACTGTATCTAATTTATCTCTCTACACACCAACTAAACGTTACACCATGACGGTGTAGCTACCAGAGTAGTAAAGTATGTTTGTAAAGTAATTGGCCCTATCTTAACTAAACAGGTGCATAGCAGATGGTGTATATCTCGATGGCATGAAAGTTACTATTGTTAAACCATTATTTACGAAAGATAACAAAGAAAATATGAAAAATTACAGGCCATTAGCATTAACTCCCGTATTCTTTAAAGTTTTTGAGAAGGTCATTTATAACACACTATATACATATTTGAATAAATTTAACATTTTATGTGATGAACAAAAGGGATTTCGCATAGGTACTACAATTAACATGGCAATATATGACCTTATGAATACAGTGACGACATGTATGGATAATAAAATGCCTGTATGTGCTTTATATACAGATATGACTAAAGCTTTTGACTATGTAGACCACCGCAGATAATAAGTAAATTAAACAATTATGGGATACGTGGTAATTTACTTCAATTAATAGAATCTTAAACTTTCGTGGTCATTTAAACTTGATTTAAATTGTCTTTCGGGATATATACCACGTACCTTTATTTGGAGTAACCGATATTTCGGCACTGTTGCAAGCGCCATGTTCACGGATGTACTGAGGGTATTGATGAATGTGACGAGCAAGTATAACGGTCTACCCGCTTTCTTACTCGTTTTTTGCGTACAACACCACTGCCATTGTTTTCACTATCGCACTGTACCCGATCACGACATACTACACTCACTACGTCAGCTCGCGGTTTGAGTTTTTTCGTTTCACGGGTTTTACATAGACGCACCACTGGATGCCAGATACTCGACAGTTGAAACCCATCCTCTCTATTGAAATTATTGAACTTTTTAATTTCAATAGCCTCTCTAACCATTCAAAGTATGTAGTGGCGTTCTGTCGAAAGCACCTGAGGGTTGTGTAACTCAATCCAGTGGTCGGTACCCGAGTCTAAAAAATATAAAATCGTTGAGCGCGTGAAATTTCTATCAAAATGTCTACTCTGGATACGCTACGCTCAACGATTTTATATTTATCTGATCAATACCCCAGATTGATGAAAAGATTGGTGCGATCTGGTAGCTAGGCTTTACCGAATTATTTTTTAGCTTTTAGTACATAACCTAACTACATCTTTTTTTGTTGTAATAAAACCATTTAACATAAAAAATGTTTTTATTTTATTTGATGGTGTAGAACGTCGCTTATATGCGAAAGTTCCTTGCCCAAATGTTCCTCGTCACACAAGCTATATGCCCGGTCGGTAAGCGACGTTATAAAGAAATTCAGTTGACGTGGGTGATGATGTGAGTCGGCGTGTAGATAGCGATCTGTGTGTGTTGGCTTTCTGTATACAGAGTGTTTCAATGAACCGTCATCCCGTACGCCAAACATAACATCGAGGAACGCCATTCTTCAGTCCCTTTCGATTTCATAGGTAAAACTCATTTTACTGTGGATGCTGTTTAAATGTGCCAAGTACTCTTGAACCGTTAGCCGTCAGCCGTGTGGTTGACGGCATAGAATACAAGTGTCACCACCCCCTATCTTTCCGTGGGTGTCGTAAGTGGCGACTAAGGGATAACACGATGCAAATACCATCTTTGCGTAGAGATGGAAAACTCGACATCAAACCCTATACGACTGCCTCGTTGGTCTCGCGGCATAAATGTGCGCGTGGGATCGCGAGGTCCCAGGTTCGATTCCTGGGTCGGGCAGTGTTTTTGGGTTTTTCTGTCACGAAATTCTCAGTAGCAGCACGGAGTCTGGAAATGTGCCCGGTACGGCAATAGGCTCGCCCCTTATTACGTGGGACTAAAGTATATCTGGCGAAAAGTGGGTGTAGAAATACACCTCTGTCTACCCCTTCGGGGATAAAAGGCGTGACGTTATGTATGTATGTATGTATGTACTCTTGAACCATCTCTTCATCGCATTCCATAATACAGAAAATGTCGTCCACGTACCGTTTCCAAATTCTTAACACTTAATGGAGCAGTAGCAATGGCTTGGTTTTCAAAATGTTCCATCCATAGGTTGGCTACCACTGGAGCTACCGGGCTGCCCATTGCTGCGCCATCAATTTGTAGGTAGTACTCACCGCTGTATAAGAAGTAATTCGTGGTCAGGCAATGAAGTACCAGGTCGGCTTATACCACAGCAATATGGTCCTCACTGATCCTGCGTCTAATTACCTCCATGCAGTCTGATATCGGTACTACGTCGAAACTGACCATCACCTCTTTATCACTAACGTTACTCTGCCGTAGAATCTCAATAAAATATCGGGAGTCTTTGACATACGATGTTGTTCTACCCACCAATGGCCGCAGAACCTTTAGCTACGTGTTAAGCTAGTTCATAAGTAGGTGAATCCACTTGACTGACTAAAGGTGGTAAGGGAACGTTGTTTTCGTGCACCTTTGGCAAACCATACAGTTTAGGGGGTAGAACATTACGTGGTCGTAGTAAATGGGTCACCGTATCTTCACCGATCGCGTGCTGGCACTCCTTGATCAGCCTTTGGGTACTACGGTTCAATCTAGCGGTTGGGTTATAATTTACGAATAATGACGCATTTTTTCGTCATATTCACTCACGTTAGTGACTACCGTCACGTTCCCTTTATCAGCTTTTAGGACAAGTACGCTCTCATCTTCACGGAGTTCACGTAATGCGACACGTTCAGCCACGGTAGTGTTAGGCTGAGGAAGCTTTGCTCGACGTAAACAGACAGCAACGTCTTGTCGTAAAACTTCGGTCTCCTTGGACGGTATTTTATTCCGTCGGATAACCTCCTCAACTGTGCCGATCACTTTTTCGTAAGGAACATGACTAGGTGTTGGGGTGAAATTTAACCCTTTCTCTAATATCTTGAGTGCAGCTTCCGTCAACGTTTTATCGGATAGATTTATCACTGTGCGTTCAATATTCGACTTTTCCTGGTGAGGGGTAGATGGATTTTGTTTCTTCATTAAGAATTCAAACTTACGGTCTTCTACACACAAATCACTATCTACACGCCGATTCACATCATCAACCACGTCAACTGAATTCCGTTATAACGTCGCTTACCGACCGAGCATATAGCTTGTGTGACCAGGAACATTTGGGCAAGGAACTTTCGCATATAAACGACGTTCTACACAAAAACGGATACAGTGGGCGAATCAAACCACCCAGACATACTAAAAAACACCTGGACTTCAAGGTTGAACGACACCCAGCGTACTTACCGTACGTCAAAGGAGTGACAGATAAGATCGCCAATATTCTTAACAAAGTTTCAGTTAAGACAATTTTCACTCCTTTTAAGAAACTATCGCAATATATAAGAACGCCGAAAGACAGTCTTCCATTAGAAAAGCCAGGTGTTTATAAAGTTGACTGCAGCTGTGGGAGTTCCTATATAGGACAAACGAAACGCACCATCTCTTGCCGGATAAAGGAACACATCAGGGCAGTCAAAAATAACGAGCCACATAAGTCAGCCATAGCTCAACACCTTTTAGACTCGGGTACCGACCACTGGATTGAGTTACACAACCCTCAGGTGCTTTCGACAGAACACCACTACATACCTCGACTGGTTAGGGAGGCTATTGAAATTAAAAAGTTCAATAATTTCAATAGAGAGGATGGGTTTCAACTGTCGAGTATTTGGCATCCAGTGGTGCGTCTATGTAAAACCCGTGAAACGAAAAAGCTCAAACCGCGAGCTGAGGTAGTGAGTGTCGTATGTCGTGATCGGGTACAGTGCGATAGTGAAAACAGTGGCAGTGGTGTTGTACGCAAAAAACGAGTAAGAAAGCGGGTAGACCGTTATACTTGCTCGTAACATTCATCCACCTGCAATACCCTCAGTACATCCGTGAACATGGCGCTTGCAATAGTGCCGAAATATCGGTTACTCCAAACAAAGGTACGTGGTATATATCCCGAAAGACAATTTAAATCAAGTAATAGAATCTTATTTAGAAAATAGATTGCAGCATACAGGTAAACTATCGTTCAAATGCAAGATATGTAAGATATGGTGTCCCGCAAGGGAGTGTATTGGGTCCGTTACTCTTCCATAGATACATCAATGACTTACCAAAAGCTGTGCGTCACCCTATGGTCTTGTTTGTAGACGACACGTACAGCATGTAAAGAAATAGAGAATTACGAAAATTAAATAAATGACACTTTAAAGGAAATTATAATATGGTTAAACAATAATAATTCTCAAAACAATAATTATTTTATGTATTTATTTAAATGATTAACAATATAATTATATTAAGTCTTAAAATAATAAAAAAACGAATTAATTTAGTATTTTAATTATAATTTTATCAATTTAAATAAAACAAAACTAATGCAATTTTATCAAAGGACAGAAGTAGATAAGTTACATATTAATTATCAAGGATATTCTATATTAGAGGTAAACAATAAAACGTTCTTAGGATTAACTATCGATAATCAACTTAACTGGAAAGACCAAGCAGATGAACTGTGCAAGAAATTAAGTAAATCAGCATTTGCTCTTTTTAAGCTGGCTAGTAGTAAACTGTGATACAATACTCACTACCTACCATGGTTTCGTAGCATCTGCATTAAGATATGGCATCATATTCTGGGGACACTCAACGAACAGAGATATGATATTTAGGTCACAAAAACGTTGCATTAGAGCAATATGTAACCTAGACGCAAGAGAAAGCTGTGTCCCAATATTTAAAAAGTTGAACATTCTCACTTTACCCGCTTTATACAGGGTGTCACAAGACCTATCACCAAGCCGAAGTCTACTCGTTGTGGACATCATGCCAAGTCATACTAACCAAAAAGCAAATATTTTTTTCAGTTTTCACATTTTTTAAACCGCAATTAAAAGCGAGCGCGTGCAATGCTCGAAATACCTACTTATCCATGGGGTCATAGGGCATAAAAAGAACATATTTGCGGGGTAAATGCATCGATTTTGTACCTAATTAGAAAAATTCCATACTAACTTTGAGCCTCAATATCTCCTGAACCAGTAATTTCCCAGGTATGGTGCCCAAGTATAAAATGTTCGTAGTGATAGGTACAACATGAGATTTCAGTTTTCGTTAAGGGTCTTTTTACACCCTGTATATACTCGAGGTTGCAATTTTTGTAAAACGTAATGAAACTCTTTTCCAAAAAGTATCCCAAGTAAGGAAAGGCCCGCTACGGGCACAATACAAAAATATGTTTTGTCTAAGAACATGTAAAACAGCGCTATTGTAGAAAAGTTTCTTCGGAATGGCAACTCTTATCTATAATAAAATACCACATTCTGTAAAAATATTATCCATACCTCAGTTTAAAAAAGCACTATACACCTTATTGATTCACAAATGTTATTATTCAATTGACGACTTTTTAAATGATAATAATATATAATTACTTTTAAATATTGGACATTAATGTTGTATTGTTAAGTTTATTTTGACATTTAGGTATATACTTTTAATTTTTTATTTGACATTGATATATTTTTGTCATTCATACTATTAGTCTAAGATCCGTAGAAGAGAGACCTTCACCGATCTGTTTATTGGATGAAAAGTATTTTATATCAAATTTTGTATGTTAAAAAATATCTCGCGATTGGGTTGGTAAAAAAAATCCGGTCCAGGCAAAAAAAAATGCCAACTGCTTTTCCTGACAGGTTTCTCGTAGGCAACCCTATATCATCGTGTTCGCAGTGGAGTAGCGGTAATTTTAATATAACATTTGTCTATTAAAATAATTGATAAATATAACTAGTGTCAACTTAACAGTCGAAGAATTTATACTTGGCAACCCTACCAAATACGCCAGGGAAAATTGACAACCCTATGTAAACGTACCCTTTAGGGTTCATACATTCGGTTAGTACTAAATTTATTTATTAAACGCGTATATGCACTGTTAAATGAAAACCCAAATACATTTTTTTCTACTTTTCCTAGTCTGGACCGGATTTTTTTTGCTACCCAATTCGCGATATATATTTTGACATGCAAAATGTTATTTAAAATACTTTTCAGCCAATAACCAGATCGGTGAAGGTCGCTCTTCTACGGATCTCGGACTATATGTATTTAATTTTTTTGAAATTATGATATAAGTTATAAATTTAGAATTGATACTTAATTAAATTTATATTGTTAGCATGCATGTCAATATCTAAAAATATTAGTATGCCACTGGCAAGGCACAGAGATACTTTGACAATTTGTATACTTATGAAGACCGTATATACCTGTGTTTTTGACAAATAAATAAATATATTTATCTATCTATCTAATATACTAATTACTTGATTAGAAATAAAATTCCGTTAGGAAATTCTCAGTAGCAGCACGGAGTTTTGTAATGTGCCCGGTACGGCAATAGGCTCGCACCTCCTAAAAATTCCTCGCAAAATGTGGGTGTAAAGTTACACCTTTGCCTCCCCCTTCGGGGATATAGGCGTGAGTCTATAAATAAATAAATAAATTGATTAGATGAATTTCCTGAGAAGCCGCAAGAGCCTAATTAATTACAGGCAAATTTTAATGTTCGTTAACCGCTTGACCGCTAGCGCCAATTCGCCGAATTCTTTTGACCGCTCACGTTCTAAACAAATGTCGCGCCGCCGCTCGCCAGATGGACGCGCTAACATAAACATTAATTGTTGATAATAAGATTTATTTAATAATAAGATTTATTTGGAACAATTTCGATTTTACATATTGTTACATAAGAAAACGTTGATAGCTACAAAAGTTATATAACTGTAGCGCAGCTACCAGCGCCCAAATTTATAAACAATTGTACATGTTATGTTCCAGACACATTAAAGTAAAGTTCAAACATAAATAACAATAAATAAACCTAGTACACTTACATTGACATTGAATGTGTGTATGTGTTTGTGTGTATGATTGTGTGTGTGTGTGTGTGTGTGTGTGTGTGTGTGTGCACGCGCGCGTGTGTGTGTGTGTTTTTGTGTTTGTGCGGGTGTGTGGGGTAGTGCTATGTTACCATAAGTTGTTCAATATCGTCGTAACTCATAGTCTGTAGCCATTCTGTCATTTTTTTACGCAGTAAGCTTTTTGTTAAGGGGTAGATGTTGAGCTTTCTATTAATTAAATTGTAGAGTTTAGAACTAATGTGTTTGTAATGCCTACTTACCACTGCTGTCTTACAAAGTTCAATTTTGCACACTCTATCGAAACGACGCTTTTTCGCTGAATACTGTGAGTCAAAATACACAGAGTTGTGTTTTTTTAGAACCGCTTGTAGTATAAATAACTGTCTGACTGTCAGGACCTTACAAAGTGAAAAAAGATCAGTTGTTGGATATCTAATTGGTTTATTTGCTAAAACTTTTAATACCGCTCTTTGAGCTCTCTCGACACGTAATAAAGTGGTTTTATGAGTACTGCCCCACAATGTAATACAGTAGCTGAGGACCGACTGCGCAAGTGCGAGATAAACCATTTTTAAGCACTGGAAGTCAGCGGATGTTCTGAGCTTTTTGAACACGTATATAAGACGTCTAACACGGGTTACGTTAGAATCAATCTGCTTCTTCCACGTAAGAAGGTTATCCACTATTATTCCCAGATATTTTATACTCTCAGTTCGCTCTACTTCTACGCAATTACAAGGAGAGAAGGTTGACTTATTAGAGTTGCAAACATGTGCTCTAATCTTAAATGTTGCCGGAGGTTGGCTAAGAATACCAGGGGTGAAAGTAATGAACTTGGTTTTGGGAATGTTGAGTGTAAGCAGATTAGAGGATAGCCACTTCATTACTATCTTCAAAGCGGTTTCAGTCCTCTCTTTGGCCTCGGTCCAATCTTTGCCATGCGTTACTAGAGCTGTGTCATCCGCATATGTTATGATTCTAGTATAAGGTAGGCGTAACTGACACAAGTCGTTAACATATATGAGGAAGAGCGTAGGGCCAAGAACGCTACCCTGTGGGACACCAAAATTCATATTTTCTTCGGTACTAGTATAATCCCCTAATTTAACAATCTGTTTTCGGCCTGAGAGGTAGCTCCGGAATGTTTCTAGACTAATACCACGGATACCAATTGCTTCCAACTTTTTTAATAACAGAGGAACCGATACTGTATCGAACGCCTTCGATAAATCCAAAAAAGTACCTATAGTCTTCTGTTTGGTATTAAAATTATCAATTATTGTAGTTGTGAGGTCTAGAGTAGCGTCCTCAGTAGATTTTCCGCGCCTAAAACCGAATTGATTTTCAGATAAAATACTAAATTTGTTGAGATATTTTAGTAATCTAATATTAATGATTTTTTCGAAAACTTTTGACAACGCTGAGAGAATGGATACAGGTCTGAAGTTAGAAATAATATCCTTTGCTCCCCCTTTATGTATAGGGTGCACTATTGCAGTCTTAAAGCAGTCAGGGAACACACCCGAGGACAGGCATAAATTAAAAATGTGTACAAGAACTGGGGCAATTATGGTTCTTGTGGCTTTAAGAGCCGTGTTAGGGATACCATCATACCCGATAGCACATTTGTCCTTTAAGCTCAATATAATATTTTCGACCTCAGCACAGTCCACATCATAAAGAAACATAGAGTCACGGGGGTAAGGCCCGACAGTATTACTTATTTCAAGTGGAAACTGACGAATAGATTGTCCGGATTGTGTAATTTTACATGCAAGATTTTGCCCAACATTAGCAAAATATGTGTTGATCTTATTGACAGCACTAAGAGGGTCGTCACAGCATTTTAATAGTTCTAAAGAGTTTGTCCCGCCCTTATCTAGATTAGCTATTTGCTTAATGAGTTTCCACGTTGTTTTTGGATCATTTTTGGCTTTCTGAAACTCTGAGACTTCATAATCACGTTTTAGCTTCTTTAAAACATTATTACAATGATTACGATAGCGTAAGAATATTTTTTTGTTTGTTTCATTTTCTACGTCTTTTTTAAAGGTTTTATATAACTTGTCTCTGTGTCGGATGCATCTCAGAAGGCCAGGAGTGATCCAAGGCTTAATTATGCGTTTTCGACTGGATATTTTTGAAGAATGAGTAAGCGATGTTACAGCAGAAGAGAGCATAGATACAAAACTTGCTGCAGCAGTATTTGGGTCATTCAAGTCAAGGATATGCGTAAAATCGGTGTTTTCGATATGACGTTTGAGCCCCGAGATATCAAGTTTTGGAACGAAGCGCGTTAATGTTTTTTTCGTGAAGGAGCAATTGTTTATGAACAAAGCAATGGGTAAATGGTCAGTAATCGGACTGTCCAGTACCAAAGCTGTGGCGTTACGCGTAGTTTTCAATAGGATATGGTCAAGACAGTTTCCTAGCCTCGTAGGAAACGTATGCGCAGGGAGCATTTCATGTGCCGCAGAAATATTTAGATATTCATCAGCAACCGTGTCCATATAAGAAGCCGACGGTTCGATGTTTATATTCACATCTCCTATTAAGACGATAGTTTTGTAGGCAGATAAATGTTTGAGCGTCTCGTCCAAACTACTAAAAAACGGCATGAAGTCCTTAACTGAAGGAGAACGATATAGGCTTATAATGGCAGTTTCGTCAGTGAATTTAATTATAATACAATTTGCATCATTGAACCCGCGAGTTTCCATGGAGCACTGCAGTTCGTTTCTCACATATGCTACTATACCATCGTTTTGATTACTAAAACTAGAAACCTGAGTTTTGAAGCCCGTAAGGGGGGGAATATTCGGGCATTTGCTTAGCCAGCATTCTGATAGGAGAATTATATCCACTGTGTAACTCAGCCTGCTTAATAGAATTGACAAGTGATCGAAATTGGCCTTAATGCTTCGAATATTAACATGCAAGATTTTTAATGTGTTAGAAGCGTTTATCAGATAATTCATACTTGCCTCTGGGGAACACACATAACTCTCAGAAACCATGACATTCTCAATCTCATGGTTTAGTCTATTTAGATCGTTCAACATAATTATAGTGTGATAACAACAGGTGAGTAGATTGTGTGCTTTCTTTCAATAGTTTAATATGTATGATTTCCTCTAGATATTTTTTAAATTTGTTTGCAGTATGCATAAATAGCAACAATATTAGATCGCATCTACGAGATGAACAATATGGTAACATAGGTAATTTTAGTGTATGATAATGAGTGTGTGAAGTTTTGTGTCTATGTAGGATGAGTGATTGTATTTGTGTAAGGCATAAATAGTAAGTGTCTATTACATTGCCAGTTACTATTGATACTACAAAAAAATATATAAATATAGCAAAATAAACCACATGCGAGTATACATGCAAAGTTATAAGTAAAAAGTTCTGGTTAAGTATATAAATTGAGAAATAGCATGACAACTGAAGCATCTTATAAACTAGTCACGCAGATTTAAAAACAGTTAAAAGATCGGACTCATTTTTAACTTCGAAGTGTTTGCTTCCCTCCTTTTGTCGAATGAAAATCTTGCCATGTTTAACCCAGCAAAATTTGAAGTTATTAGTTTTAGCCGCGTCTCGGGCGAGAAAGAACAGCCTTTTCTTTCTGGATATCAAGTTCTCAGATACAAAAATTGGTTTAGCTGGACCGCTGATTTTTAACTGTTCCGTTGTAATCTTGAACTCTTTGTTATATTTTCGGAAGTTTTCTATAAAATCATCTTTCCGTAAGACGCTAGTAAAATCTACTATAATCGTTTTGTTGTTAGGATCTTTTGTCTGTATACGGTATACGTCTTTAATTTCGTGTGATTGGATTTGAAGGTTAATCAAGCTACCGGTATCCATAACTGTCTTCAATAAGGCGCTTTTGGTTTCCGATTTGTTGACAGGCACATTGCGAATTTCTATGCACGTTGACCGGGAGCTTTGTTCAAAATGCTCAAGTTTTGTCTCTAACTTAGCGATATATGACATATTTGCCTTTCTTTCGGTTTCTAAGGATTCAACTCGTGAAGTTAATTCGTCAAATTTGGAGGACATGTGATCGATGGAGTCACGGATTTGATTAACCACAGAGTAAAGTTGTTCATACTTCTCATCTTGTTGTGCTTTGATCTGGTTTACCATTGCCTTTATATCGGACATAAAAACAGTAAGCCTATCTTCCTCATCTTCTTCTAAGCGTTTGCGCTTTACATTCAGAAAAGTTATAACCGGCGATCTATTGGCGACTGATGAATCCGTATTCGAAACAAGGCTAGGTTCTGATGCACTATGGGGTGTATAAAGGGTCGGCTGCGGTGTACTAAACGCCGTCGGAGGCGTCGATGTCAATTGATGATTCTGAGAGGGTTGAGATGGCGGGGAGTGTTGTAGCGGCATTTCGGGTGTCCGATTAATAACTCTAATGTACCAGGCGCGCAGCGATTACTAGGAGCTCGATACGCACACGCAATAATAAAAGTGAAAGGTGCGTGCGGGTCAGCTTAAAATGGTCGCTATCGACAGCTTCGTACTAAGTCCCTTTCCGTCCAGTATAGCTTGACCCCCGAGCTACGCACACAGGTGTGAAGTGTTTGCTAGCAGAGTACTGTATGTATGTACGAAGACGTGATGTATGTATGCGAGATGAATCAACTGGGCGTAGTAATGTGCGTGTACTCACGACGCGTAGGATTGTGGTGATCCAGTAAACTCTTCTTTATTTATGCGCTCCTATTATTTGCACTGAATTTATTTGTGTGAATTTAATTATTTTTATAAATAAAAAATAAAAATATGACTGCTTATTACACGTCTGAACTGCTCAGATATCCGAAGGGAAGAAATAAGTCGGTAATATAAGTAAGTTGAAGTGATGTTTTTCTTCAACCTTATAAATGACTCTTTCAAGTCGTATGAATTCTTTGTTGATATTTACTTTCTAATTTATTATACTTAGCAGCGAACATTGACTATCGTTGAAAAAAACACTTTGTGTATTTTAAACAGGAATATTTTAAAAAGTAAATCGATGACATACATATTTTATGAGTTTTAACTGTAGAGGGATTCTATCTACACCGAATTAAATAAAAAAAAACATGTATCATAGTATAAAAATATTTAATTACACGCATACGATAAGCACGTAATTACTTAGCAGCGAACATTGACTATCGTTGAAAAAAACACTTTGTGAATTTTAAACAGGATTATTTTAAAAAGTAAATTGATGACATACATATTTTATGAGTTTTAACTGTAGAGGGATTCTATCTACACCGAATTAAGTAAAAAAAAACATGTATCATAGTATAAAAATATTTAATTACATGCATACGATAAGCACGTAATCACGGAGCGCGCGAAACAAAGAGTGGCATTTGACATTATTTTTCGTTCCGGGTTAACGATTTTAAGACTCGCTTCGTATTTTTAGCATGAAGAAATGTTCAATGATTTGAATAGAGCAGAGAAAAATAATTTAAAACATTACGTAATAGAAAGAAACAGTAAATTCAGACCGAGTATAGCGCTGTAACCAAAAAGGGAAAATAGTCACTTGTGCGCGGTCTACGGCATTTCGAAAAAGGGAGAATAGTCACTTGTGCGCGGTCAAGCGGTTATTGATATAAATTTCGTTACGACACTTAACAGTATCAGATAGCTCAGAGTAATAATTCCTAATTTGTGTACAAAGGCAATAAATTTATCTTATTTGCTTTAATATCTAGTTAGCGGAATAAAATTACTTCAGTGACGCGAATTAATGACTATTGACTCGAAAATAAGTTTTTATTTTAAATTGTTTTATTCTTGTCCATTAATAATATTTTCTGAACATTTTCTTTTCAATATTAATAAAAAAAAAATCTTGAGTAATGAATATTAATGAAATAATCCACTTACGCCCCTAAAAAGTGGCTAAAATTGATTGTACAATACGCAAGCCCAAACGCAATACATAAATAAATCCTTGGGTGTTTATTACTCAATCATACCCGCAACGGATTTGAATGTAAAATTCTAAATTAGCATACGAGTTCATTTTCGTTTCTGAAAATATACTGACTATACATAAAATTTATGCCAGTGGGTTCAAGGGTAAAGGATTTGAATATTATAATGGTCGATATCATTACTTAACCTTGGATATGGATGTTGGCTTTTTATTACCATTAGGAGAAAAGGGATCAGGAACTTTTATATTAATAGGGCTTCTGTGACAATGTCCATGAAGTCTTGCTTCGGCAGTCCTATTGCTATTTTAAGGGTCATAAAAGTCCTTATCCGATTTGTTAGATTACATTAAGCCATAGAATATGGGTTACGTAAATTACGGCGACCGACGGTCGTTCAAGTGTATGTATATTTTATTGATTTTATCGTCTCTATGTAGCTAATCTGTCAAATCTGATTAGGCTATACTGGAATTACTGCAGCCCGAGTTCTGCCCATGGGTTCCAAGGAGAAGGTGTCGGATACAACCAAGATCACCTTGGAGTCATCTTGGCCAACATCTTGGTTGTTGACGGATGATGACGATGACTTTGAATCTTTGAAATCATGCCGAAAAGTTGAGACGACAAGAAATGATTTCATGTTTTCTTGTTTTATACAATTAAGCGACTAAGATAAAAATACCCAACTAAGGCCAACTAAATGAAACCTTTATGGCTGCATCCTAAAGTGCGTATAGAATAACTGAAAATTCGTCAATCATATAATTTTTAGGTATTTATAGGTCATACAATTTTTAGCAATCCATCCATAACCTAATAAAGCATGTATAATAAAACATTACGCTGCTAACATCTAACTAGAACGGAGTTCTGTGGCCTTTGTTTTTATGTGGGTGAATGAATATATTCGCATGAGTCTTTATCTAAATGTGCAAAAATATAACAACATACAACGTATCAAATGCAATACAAGCTATAATAAATACAGCAAACAAAATCCGTTTTGCTTATCCGTACAAACACAATAATCACATATATCTACGAGGAAAATAAACATGTCATTCCTCACAGTAATACAATAAATTTGCCATGGTAAAGAATCAATTCTCCATGCATATTTTATGATTTAATTCTATGCACAATAAGGAGTACATGTATATAATATGAACGACGAGCCCAAGAACATTCCCCTGTAATATACGAGTAGTGCGGATATTGGCAGGGAAGGAAACAGCCTTCCAACATTACAGAAAGTAGGCGTCGCGCGCTGAGTTGTTCCGTATAATAATATTACGTGAAGTTTCAAGCTTTATATTGTATGATATTATGTCGTAGAGAATTTTGATATCTCTGTAGTAATAATATAAGATTAAAAGATTACCTAATATAGATATAAGAATATTTAGAAAAGGTATGGATTACTGTTATAATACTTTGGGTACCGGATATTTGAAATTATATGAATTATGTTTTCGTATACCGCTAACGTTTGACCGTGATTTTACAGGTATGTAATGTTAATTGGAGACACGACCAATGTGTGCTTAGAGGGTACTACTTGGTCTTCTTTGTCATATTCTTCATTGTTTAAGGTCGGTGGTGTCGTGCCTGTTCAGGTAAGGCCTAGTAGAGGAGACGACGACCTACTGTCACACCGTCCTCTCTTCCGGGTGTTTTAGAGCATCGGTAAAAGGGAGCCCTGTTATCTACTCTACGATGTTAGACCATCGATTTGGCGATCAGCCTCTGGCGGAATTATATTGGCTTCGTGAATGTGATTCGGGTGTCGTCAGAAGCTTGGATAATGCGCGTATTTAATACGTACTAGAACTACAATCATGATTCAGCTTATATTGTGTTTTAAAACTATCCTCGCATTTTAAGATGCCTTTTGTTCCTGGATTCATGTAAGGTACCTGGGACGAATAAGGCCACCTAAGGTTTCACGCGTTGTACCTTTCAGTTTTGTGTATTTAAAGGAAAGCAGGTGACTAAGTTCAAGGTAAACCTTGTCCAGCTTTAATAATATAAATTCAGAATTTCAAAAACATTGAAGGTTTACCGAATTTTTTAGCTTTTTTATTAATTTGAGAAATGACCATATTTACGTTGCTGATAAGTATTTATGTAAGATGGTAATTTATTGGTTTCTTATTTTGTACCTATAATGGAATAATTCATAGATATTGTATCTTATTTCAATTTATTATCTTATAACTAATGATGTAGGCCTGAGTATAAGCAGAACTAAAACGTAATATATCGTCGTTGTGGAGCGAAAACTCACTAACTAACAAAAATGAAACTTTGGGATAATCGCTTCTGAAATATTTTGAAGCTTAGAACTTAAATAACCCTTAAATGGTTAGGATTAGAAAGATGATGTCTATGACCAAAATATGTATCATATGTAAATAAAATTAAATAAATAATTTAAAATGTATAAATTTTACATCTGCTTTAGTAATACGATTATAATAATATTTGAATTAATGATTTTTCGCATAAGTAAAAAAAATACTTTTTCGGTATTTAGTTATTTATTCACGCAATTTAGTTACTGTTTGCTGTAATTAAGTACGTTTACTGACATTGCAAATAAAATATTGGTACTAGTTTGCCTAAACGATCTAATATGAGATTTAACCAAGTCTTTTAAATTAATTTTCGTGTAGATTGTTCCCATTGACTGAGTAGTTATGTAGTTATCACATTTTTATAACTCCGAAATTATTAAAAATCCAGCCATAAATATTAATTCAGAAGGTAGATAATGTACTTTTAGACAGCTTGACATCAATAACTCATTTTCACCAATAATGTTACTTAGTGAGTTTTCGCTCCACAACGACGATATGTTCTGTGTCCTCTATATACCGGTTACACTCGGCGGTACACATCTACCAGTATGCTTCGATTTTCGCTACCTAGGTTCACTCCTGCAAGATGACGGCGAAATTGATTGATTGTTTTGAATGACGGCACACACTTGCTTTGTTACTTTAAGTACTGCGGGAAATAGGTACGGTTGTAAAATTGGAAATCTTATAATAATGTTTCTTGGGTAAAAATATAAAGCATTTTCATAATTTTGTTATTTAATAACATTTTAGTGTTCTGTTTTGTTACAAGGTGTTTTATATCAAGATAGAAAAGGCGTAAGTAACAATCCATTATTTCCGCAGTCTTTTACACAAAGTATCACATTAACTTGTTTGTTTTTGACCCGAAGGCGTAATTAAGTTATGTACTTATAGGACTAATAGGAGCAAATTCGATTTCTAAGGAAACAAGTCGCTCAGTGTACGGTTGACATTGTTATTGTCAGTTTATGGCTCGAGTCCCACACATCTGTGTGGGACTCTCGTATAAGACGTTTGGGGGAGGACCAAAACCGCCGCAACTACGACATCGCGTAGTGGAGGAATCGCGAATTGTGGCAAGCATTCTTTAATTTCTCTGCATTTGATTCCCACACTGCCAACACTATACTAACACGCCTCTCTCGTAGACACCTTCTTATTAATTGACTTCCCAGTACGTAAGAAAGTTAATCAGATGTATTCAATCTTCGGTAAATAGAGCAGCTTAGATAATAATATAAGATGTAACTAAACTATGGATCCGGATCATTTTTCAGTTGTTTTATTTAGCAAATGAGTTTCGTTCAGGAGGCTAATGGAATAGAGCCGCTTATTAAAAAAAGCATATCTTTTAACCGTATCCTGATAAAGCTAGTTGACTGCGACATATTTACAATAACTCTCACTTTCAGCTTGTCATAAGCTGCCATAGTCACTTACTACAACGACATAGAAGTTACTGTAAGTGTAACCAAAACCATGCAGTTTGCACCAACTTGCTCCAAACTTGGTCCTAACCCATAAAGTCATTTAATTGTGATTATATGGAGGCTAGCCAACGCAATAACATCGACGCACCTATTACAGTAGGTAATTTATTATTGGTAGGCAACTTTGTTCTGAAATAGGACTAAACGTCGTCTTCTTACGCGAGGCCATAGACAAACTAAATTGTATTTTTCGAAACTGTAGTCATTGTCTCTGGAAACTGTTCGTAGTTGTCGAGTAGAAACGGTTAAATAAAAATAAAATGAACTGCTGCGGACATCTTCTTATTATTTATTAAAATAAGACCATATAATACTTTTTCCCGAGTTGCCGCTGGGTAGATTTTGTACAATCCCGATCAGTGGCGGCGCTAGTATATATCGATGGTGAGGCCGCTTTTACTAGGTAGTAAAAAAAAGGTTAAATGAAGTGGGCCACTTTATAAAATGACTAGCTGACCCAGCAAACGTTGTTTTGCAAAATTTTTTTTTTTTTTGAAAAATAGATATTGGCCGATTCTCATAGATACCGGATAAGCACAAAAAAATTCATCAAAATCGGTCAAGCCGTTTCGGAGGAGTATGGGAACGAAAACTGTGACACGAGAATTTTATATATTAGATGTACCAGGTCACTCGGAAATTATTGCGAGAAAACGTTTTTATGTATGTGAGACTGGCCAGTTATAATTTATTTAAAAATATTATTACTTATTAGTAAAAATAGGTACGTTCTAAATTCAAAACTTCCCTTCACATTTTTTGCGAGCTCATTAAAATTACCGTGTCTCATTGAAGAATGGATTTGCGTCGAGAACATTTTTGCGCTATGATTTTTTACGATTTTAAGTGTCGCCTGAAACCGGACGAATCGTACGATAGACTTCAAATGGCATTCATGGATGAAGGCCCTTCTAATGCAACGTGTATTGTTGGTATAATGAATTTAAGCGCCGGTCGCCCTTTGATTGTTGTTATGGAAGAAAAGTGCGTGTGCTAGCAGTGAAAAATTTGATCCAAGACAATAGACGAGTTACATACCAAGAGATTCAACATATACTGCAGATTGAATCAGGAAGCCTTCACGAGATTCTACACGTGCATCTATGGGTGCGGAGGATAGTTTCACGTTGGGTGCCGCACAACCCCACCGATGTTCAGAAGCAGGCAAGGGTGGAATGGTGCCATGACATGATAGGGTCAAATTTGAAGTAGGCTCGTCTCGGCGTGTTTACGACATCGTTACAGGTGATGAATCCTGGATTTATCAATACGATCCAGAAACAAAGCGCCAGCCGACGGTTTGGGTGTTTCAAAAAGAATCAACGCCTACCAAAGTAAAGCGACCTAGAAGCGGGGGGAAAATTTTAATATCGAGCTTTTTCAATTTGACTGGCTACTTGGAGTCAATTCCTTTACGAAACCAAAGAAGCATTAACGCCGAATGGTATACTACCAAATGCTAGGCAGAAGTTTTCTCTGTTGTGAGCGAGAAGCGACCAAACACAGGGCTCCGCGGGCTACTGCTCCACCACGATAAAGCGCCCGCCTACACCGCAATCAAATCAAGTGACTTCCTTGACAGCACACCAAACAAACTCCTGGGTCACCCTCCTTACAGCCCTGACCTAGCACCGTGTGACTTCTTCTTAATCCCAAAAATAAAAAAAATCATGTCAAAGGGCTACAGTTTTCGTCGCCGGATGATGCGCTCTCAGCGTTCGAGCAGGTTGTAAACGAGGTGTCTGCGGCAGACTGGGAAAAGTGTTTCGAAAACTGGTTCAGACGCATGAAACTTTGTATAGAGGCTAGTGGAGAGTACTTTGAAAATATGTTATAAAAATATATTTACTTATAGAACATTTTTTTTTAGTGTCGCAATACTTTCTGATAGGCTTCTGATAAGCTAGGTCACAATTTTGGTAGTCTTCTCAGTGAATATACAAATCAGTGTGTTATAAATTATTGTAGGCCCGGGGATAGTTACAGTAGTTTAGTTAATCTGATTAAGTTACACCCCTTAGATGAGAGTAGTACTGCCATATTATTGTTTAGTAACAGTTTAACTGTAAAGAGACAGGATATCATAGAATGTGTTGAATTGTTATTAGAACTTAATTCTAAATTTAGTTGTAAATTTATTTTAGGTGCTTTACCTTAATCAAACAACTTAACACACACACAAAATATGCACATACACTCATTAAATATGTTATTGCATAACATAACTTGTCTTCATAGTGACGCAATATTGTTTTTTGACGCTAATAAATTTATTAGTAAATTTATTTTAACTAAAGATACAATATATCTGCCATTTTATATTAAGCAACAGATTGCTAAGTTATTACATAGTTATTAGCATACAATTTACAGCAAGGCAGAAAGCCTTGTGTTGACAATTTATTTGATAGGGTTAGTACATGTACTAACAACGTTTTTATTGACACATCTTGTGATTTAAACTCCAAGATAGGATAACAGTTAGGCTGCAGTATTTGAATATAGTTCATCAGAACATGCAGGGCCAATCTGGCAAAGAGTTAGAGTTAGAAAAATATGACGTTAAGGTTTTGTGCTTAACTGAACTTTGGTTAAGTACCCATGAGCCTATTGTTATAAATGAATATTACACAGTGCAGAGTTCGTATATAAGAAAGCAGGCTATTAGAGGCGGTTCTCTCATAATGACTACAAATTTATTAAAATGCAAAGAACGTAAGGATATTTTAAACTTCTCTATTTTGCGCACTATTGAGTTGTCCTGTGTGGAACTAGACTTATATATTGTAATTTGTGTATATCGACCTCCTTCCGGTGATTATAATCTATTTGAGACTGTTGGAAGATGATGATGATGGAAGATGCTATTAATAAAATTAAATGTAGTCATAAGAATATTATAGTATGTGGTCATTTTAATATTAATATTTTAGAGAATTTTTCACAGTGTACTTGATTTCTGAATCTTTTTAAGTCATTTAATGTAAGTAATTTATTCTGTGAACCTACTAGAGTCTCTGCAACATCTTCTACTTGTTTGGATAACATATTTAGTTTTTGTGTTGCTAAAAACCCAGTAGTTATTAGTTCTCTTCTTTCTGATCACCGTGGACAAATAGCTAGTTTTTCCTGTTCAACATGAAAAACTAGCTATTTGAGTTATGGCAAAATCAAAATTTATTAGTGGTAAAATTAAGCAATCGACAAATATAATTTAAGAAATGTGGAGAATTATAAATAATGAAACCGGTAGAGCACGACAACGGGAGAACCAATTTGAAGTCCATGTTAAAAATTTATTAATCACAGACAAATCTCAAGTAGCGCATATATTCAATAGTTTATTTGCGAGCATACCTATAACAGCTACTAACTCTTTACAATCATCGTTTTTAGACGCTGGAATTTTTTTGCTTAGCAGTGTACCTGAATGCAAGAGCGTGTTTAGATTTGAGCACGTTAACCCGCGAGATATATTGATCGCATTTAATTCAATTAATATTAAAAATACCGGCGACTTTTGGGGCATTTCAACTAAAATTTTAGGTAATATAGTTGAGACTGTTGCGCCTTACCTCTCTATAATTTTTAACAAATGTTTTGACTTAGGCGTATTTCCGGATTTGATGAAATTAAGTAAAATCATACCTTTATTCAAATCTGGCAATAAAAATGACATAAATAATTTTAGGCCCATCTCTATCTTGTCGGTATTTAGTAAAATATTTGAAAAGATTTTACTAAAGCAGCCACTACTGATGTGGGTGTTCCTCTCATAAAACACGTTTATAATGCTTGGGAGTCATCTACAAATGCTATCGGAGTATTCTGTGACCTCTCAAAAGCGTTTGATTGCGTTCATCACGACACACTATAGCGTAAGCTCCGCCACTACGGCGTAGAGGAAACCGCATTTAGTGTTGTCGAGTTGTACCTGCAGCCAAGATTTCAGTGCGCCGATGTAAATGGGACTACATCCTGTAAATTACCTATATAGTTAGGCGTTCCACAATGTTCAATTCTAGGTCCTTTTCTATTCCTTGTACATATAAATGACTTACCTTTTTGTTTAAAAAACATCTGTGATCTCGTACTTTTTGCAGATGATACGTCACTTATTTTTAAAGTAGACAGGAATAGGAATCAATTTGATGATGTAAATAATGCGCTTATACAGGTTACACAAGGATTTACAGCAAACAACTTAGTACTTAATTAAACAAAAACTAAATGCGTTAAATTTGCTTTACCTAACGTTAGAAAACTGGGACCAAATATAAGGCTAGATAGGGAGGAACTTGTTTGAACACAGTTGACTCGACAGTGTTTCTAGGCATAACACTAGATAATAAGTTACAATGGAGTGCACATATATCATTTCTTGCAGGTAAGCTCGGCTCTGCTGCGTATGCTGTCAGAAAAGTTAGACAACTTACTGATGTCGACACAGCTCGTCTAGTTTATTTTAGCTATTTTCATATTGTCATGTCCTATCCTACGGCATTTTGTTATTGGCCAAAGCTGCGCATATTTAGAATATCTTCGTTCTACAGAAACGAGCGGTACGAGCGATATACATGTTAGGTGCAAAAGATACTCTTAGGGAACGCTTTAAGTCTATAGGGATTCTTACAGTAGCCTCGCAATTTTCATTTGCTAATATATTGTTTATTAGTCAAAATATAGGTTTATTTACTACAAAAAGTGACATACATAACATTAATACTCGAAACAGTCAAACAGTTACATGCCCCTTCTCATCGTTTACATAAAGTTAATAATTCTTTTGTAGGGCTAGGTATTCGTATATACAATAAAATACCAATTAGTCTTTTAGAATTACCATTTAGTACGTTTAAAAGTAAAATAAAAGACTGCCTTATTAGGAAAGGTTATTATACATTAATGATTATTTCAGTGATAAGGATAGATCCCCTCCGTGGGATCTGCACCTTATCGTGGTGGGGGGTCTCGGTAACCGTGGGTTTGAGGTACACCCACGGTGAAGCTAAGCGGGATCCCGGGAGGGGACGCTCCACGTGGGCTTGAGTGAGGCCTGCGTAGGATGCGTCCAAAGTGCGGGTGCGGGGGACAGTTCAGTCTGTCCCTCGTAGTCGGGTGCGGTCGCGGGAGGAGAGGCGTGTCGGTGTTGCGTTGCCGCGCGCCCTATCTCTCCCGTGACCAAATGGGGGCGCACCATTTTTGCTTTGCGGTGGGGCCGCAGAGGAAGAGGAGATGCGGTGTTGCGTTGCCGTCCTCCCTATCCTCTGCGGCCGCTGGGAGTTTTGGCGGCGGAGCCCAACACCTTCAACCGCCGCCAAGAGGGTTTCGTTCGGGGCCCGGCTGACCATCTGGCGGGCAAATATCCGTCGGGAGGTAGCGTAGAATGCTTCGGTGAAACCCTTCCTTCCGACACATGGGTACATGAGGAGCTAGCCAACTCGTGATCCTTGTACTTATTCTGAATTTATAAAGATACCTTGCTTTTCAGTTTTTGTTTTTTAAATATAATATCTCTAGTTCTATTAATTTAATATTCATGTATTATTAGGTCATTCAACTTACTACATTTACATTTGCATAGTTGTTCTACTAATTTTATTAAAATTTGCTACAGTGTTAGATGAAGATAACTCGTTATCATGGGCTGTATACTAACTTTTTTGTAATTTTCGTGTATTCATATACCGTCACTTTCTGTAACATACATTTCCACCATAGTATTTCTTAACATGATCGCGAGTTGCCTACATTATAAGGCTTACGTGGATGCTCCTGTTACACAAGATTCACATTGGAAGGCTTCTACAGCACTTCATAATTGTTTAAGTATTATGTATGTGTCTATTTACTATTTACAAGAAATTATTTAATTACAATGTGAAACAGTTGAAGCTCCTTACAACAACAAAATATGTACCTACCATAACACTGGCGATTAAAAAGAGTAGTCACGAGTTTTATTGCCCGTTCTTTCTCGTGGTTCTACCTATTGCTTACGAGGCAGTAAATGTAAACGTAGAAGCAGTAAGTAATTTACTTAAAAAATTTGACGTTCATAAGCGTCACCTTGTGACCTAGATGAATAAATGATTTTTGACTTCTTGACTTTGATTTTCTGAGTGTCCCACGTATGAATAAATAAATGACAAAACAAACATTTTCACCCAGTACAGACATCTTGGCGGGCAGTGTATGTGCAAACGTTCATTCGGGCAAAATATTCATTTCATAGACGATTCTGAATAGGTATCCGTAAAGTACTACTCACTTCACTTCACACCACACGCACTTGTTCGAAAATATTATTGTATAGGCATTATCATCTGCTTAGCTTTTTCCTGAATTTTTCGGAGTCGGCTACCTAGGCCAGGATGATTGGCAAAACGAAAATAGGTAACTTGTACAACTTTTTAGCGACATCGCGCATGTCGTCGGCGGTGGCCGTCGTCGCCGACGCCTAGCGCCGCCACTGATCCAGATATATTGATTGGCTTTTCGTAGTAAGAAGAGGCACAGATTTCCGGCTCTTCAGATATTATTACATAATAATATCATCATCAGCCTTTAACAGTCCACTGCTGGACCAGGCCTTTCCTTTGAAAGGAGGAATTGGCCTACTATACCACACTGGCCAAACGGGTTGGTATAGGGTTTGTATCAAGTTTTCCTTCTCTTACAGTGCTGTTCTCTGCATAATATGCTCCCTCTGTCGGCTCTTACGACACCCATGGGATGATATGGGGTGGTGACAATCCGTATTCTTAATCCGTCATCACACGGACACATAATAATAATATAGTTAAGAATATTTTTGAATTATATAGTAAAGAATAATTTTGAATTTATATGTTTATTATGAGCTTATTCAATTTTCAAAGCCTTACCTTAAATAAATATCCATCATTTTCACTAAAACAAAATAACAATAAAAGATTCTGTCGATTTCCTTCATAGAACATTCAATAATAATATATTATTTATGATCCCTTTTTATCGTAAAAGATAGCATAAATACAAGATTTGCGAGTAAGTAACTAGTAAAATATTATTGCTATTTGGAAATAGCTGAATTGTAAGGTCAAGTCCAAAACAAAAGTGAGTTTGGCACTTCTTACTAAGATAGAATTTGTTTTTCTTTAAGAATAGTTGTTATTTTTGGAGATAGAAACGTATTCCAATGGATACATTCCAAATAATATTAGATACCTAAGCCAGTAACAGCCACATATGTACATAGACTGCAATATTAATAGCGTATTTAAAATTATTCTCGAAACGACTTAAGCGACAATTATTAGGGTACTCCAGTAAATTTATCATGGTTTGATCAGGCTAACTATTAAAAAAGTCTGGGTTGTAGGTACTGCTTATGCCTCAAAATTTTAAGTCTACGCTATTCCATTCTGAAACTCGAGCATTCAAAACGATTTAGCAGAAATATGCAAGTTTGCACCTTTTCACTGTGAAATGCGGACTCGTTTATTTTCTTTTTCACAGTGGAATTTATTCAGGGTTCAGTAGGCATAGTGGAGAGGTCCGTATATACGATTGTTTATGCGGCACTCCCCCAAACCACATAGTAATGAGTGTCAAGAGCTTGCGACACCGACGCGCTTTAAAATCTAATTTGTTCGTCGACAATAATGCTTTTACATAGTTTCGAACTTTCCCCGCTTAAGAAGCCCTTACCTTACCTTTGACTGCACGGTTGGCGTAGTGGTTTAAGCGGCCGCCTCGCCGCTTGACACTGCGCTGAGTGTCGTGGGTTCGAGTCAACACAACTGTTTCGAGTCTGGGTGATCATTGTGTCCGTTGGTTGTGTGACTTGTATGTTTGTAAACAGCAACACAGGATTTATTCCTTTTCTGGGAGTTGTCTTTTTAGGTTTAGATTTATATTACCTCAGCGTTAAACAGAGGTGCATAGTAGTAAATTTATCATGGTTTGATCAGGCTAACTATTATAAAAGTCTGGGTTGTACTGCTTATGCCTCAATGTATTAAGGTATGCTTACATTTGGAGCTCTTTTTTTCTTCGCACCAGTTGCAGCCTTTTTATTGGATGCATGATATACGTATGGACCAAGATGGTAGGTGCTACGGAATATATTTTAAGTTTAAAAAGTCTCGCCTATTTGCTTTCTAATATAGCAACTATTCCCGACAAAATAAAGCTGTTGAAACGCCTACACTCCTGTGCATGCCAGAAAACTGTACGACCAACTTACTAACAGATGCTAATTACTTGTTATAACTTATTTACTCTAAAAAAATGTGTACCTTTGGCTTTAAGTTCAAAGAGAAACTAACTTAAAACGGGAAGGCTAAAACAAACTGTTTAAGATATGAGGGTAGTTGCGAAATATTTTCACGAACCCTTTGTAAGTCAAAGTTATAAACAACACCAAGAAGTTTGGATAGATACGTTTCTTTTCACGCTTCGTAAGAGAATTCGCGTTCGAAATTCAAACGCTAACTCTAGACTAAGGCATTGCAAATTGAAAGAAAATTCGAACGTTCCAAAGCCAAAATAAACTTTTGCAATATGTACTGTGGTATTTTTAAATTTTTCCCATTTGTAATTTATTACTTTTGGTGTTGCAAGTTTGTTTGCCAAAGTTGCAATTGTTATAAAATGGACTGAACTTTCTATGAAAATGTAATGTGTTATATAGCAGAGGTATCAAATGGAAGTGGTAACTTTAGAACACTTAGCACATATCTTATCCTGAAAATTTATACTTTATGTTTAGAATTTGGGGCTTGTATACATAGTAATATTTATGGATATAAAGTCATCTCGTGATGGCTAGTTTAAACGATATCGAAACATCGAGGTAATATAAGGTACTAGAGTATGACCGCTGCTACGCTCGCACATTTATTTAATTTTTAACCTTTTTTGGCCGGTCCCTAAAGAACATACATGCCAAAGAACAATGCCCATTTCTGGCCCAGTTTGGAACTCATGAACAGCACAATAGAGTTTCAATTTGTTGTTGAATAATCCTTTTTATTTGTAATTAAATTTTTAGGCGTTACTAAAGGTGTGCCGAGAAACTTATTCAATAAATAGGTTTAAAAAGATGTGTTAACGTCTAAATAGCCAACACGTAATAGATCAGAAATTGCCAGTACAGAAATCATAATATTAAATCGATTATCTTAATCGATTTCACATTTTTTCTACTCAAAATGATTTTAGTGGCTAGCAAATCTTTACTTGGTCCTTAAACATTTTTAATATGTGTATTTTTAAGGTATATATGCGATTAACTACAAATAAGTTCGATTTTGAATCAAAAATATAGATATATAACCTATGACCGAAATCTATATCGATAAATAAATATCATTTAAAAACTGTAAAATGGCAACACTTTTTTGACTCTTAGTAAATGTCAATAATGATAAAATCAATTTATTATGTTTGTTATTTGTTTTACTCGTGCGCATTGTGAATATTTGTGGATCTTGTACGACTTCTGGCTATTTCTTCGGATTTCTAACCTTACCAAACGATTAACTCATTCCTTTCTACTCAAAACTACGAAATACTGTAACTATCCTAATAAAAGTACGTAGGTATATACCTAATGCTTTTTTGAACATAAAAAAGTACTTCTTGTAATAAAATTATGAATGTGGTGGACCTCTAATTAATTTCAAAAATCTAGTTTAACACTCTTTTATCGAATGCAATAATAACTACTACGATTTTTGACGGTCCACACCTGGGCCGGCGTCTCTAAGAAAAATGGGCAGTGTTCTTTCAGCTTCTTACGCCTAATAGTTTTGGCTCTATCGTGACTGTCAGTCAAGAATTCTATGTATACAGGTTTTAAACTAGGTACATTTCAGGTTTAATCTTCAAAGGCGTCTTTTAAAGATGCAAATTTCAATATCGAAATCATTCATAGAAAAATAACTCACAATCAAATCAAATTATCCACAACCCATAGCGCATCAAACACATGACAACGATCCACGATTTTAATGCCCCAGAATCCGTCAGGCTGGACGTGAATAAAAACAAGAAAATAAACAAATAGAGATGCATCAAAATTTTAATTCTACGCTATTCCATTCTGAAACTCGAGCATTCAAAACAATTTAGCAGAAATATGCAAGTTTGCACCTTTTCACTGTGAAATGCGGACTCGTTTATTTTCTTTTTCACAGTGGAATTTATTCAGGGTTCAGTAGGCATAGTGGAGAGGTTCGTATATACGATTGTTTATCCGGCACTCCCCCAAACCACATAGTAATGAGTGTCAAGTGCTTGCGACACCGACGCGCTTTAAAATCTAATTTGTTCGTCGACAATAATGCTTTTACATAGTTTCGAACTTTCCCCGCTTAAGAAGCCCTTACCTTACCTTTGACTGCACGGTTGGCGTAGTGGTTTAAGCGGCCGCCTCGCCGCTTGACACTGCGCTGAGTGTCGTGGGTTCGAGTCAACACAACTGTTTCGAGTCTGGGTGATCATTGTGTCCGTTGGTTGTATGACTTGTATGTTTGTAAAGTCCCCCGCAACACAGGATTTATTCCTTTTCTGGGAGTTGTTTTTTTAGGTTTAGATTTATATTACCTCATAGTTAAACAGAGGTGCATAGGGTTCCCACTAAAAACCTAGGGTCCCAAGTCAACCTCACCTGCAAGTGGTGCACCTGCCGATCAACGGACGAGGCTCTGGCAAACAAAATATCCCGATAAGCGGCAATAGGCTCGCCACCTATTACGTGGGATCAAAACACTGGCGAAAAGTGGGCGTTTAATATGCCTCTGCCTGCCCCTTCGGGGAAACAGGCGTGAGTCTATGTATCAGCGTTAAACAGAGATCGTATATTTCTGTCAGATAAATTCTATAGCCGACTACATAGAATTCCCATTTCCTTATAATATTACGGTCACATAAAATTAATGTTTTATTGCATTGGGTAGCGTGAAATTTCACGACATGTCAAAGAAATTTACTTACTAAAAACAATGCAATATAAATATTTTTGTCTTTCTACATATATGTTAATCACAGTGCATTCAGATCACAGTAAAAAACAAATAAAGCAGCTGGGATGCAACTACATATTATGTAAATATTTAGGAACTTTACAGTTCATATTCTTCAACGTTGGTAAAAAAACAAAAAAAGGATAAGACTGTTGGCAAATTGACACTGAGTTATGTTATTGCTTCATTGCCAATTTGCCAAAAAAGATCTTGGGTTAGTTATTGCTTGAATAACGTTTCAACACAAAAGTTTACACCAAGGAGGATAGGGCGACTTCAAAAATTGTTACGCAGTGTTAAAGTCTACTGTGACACTACAATTAGGCACATGGTATATGCGATGTGATGTGAACAGTAAATATATTTGATTGAGTGATTGGTGAATGCCTGCTTTGCGTTCATTTTCTTTCGCTAACCTCAATACGTTATGAAATTTACAACTACATTGAAAATAACCACAATTTGAATGTACACAAAATCTGTCCTGTACAGTCAGTTTACATGCTTGTTTACGCGTTGCGCGCCGTAACCGACGTCTATCGAGTGTCAAGAGTGAGCTGCGCACCTCACCATTAGTGACGATCCACAGAGAAAAATCTCTACCTCTTTTTGAATCCGGGCATAAAACACCATGAATTTTTCCAAATTTTTTTCGCTTGAGAAAATGAGAATATATTTTTCTTTAATTTGGCCTGACTGAAATGTATGTCAATAGAATATAATTCTGGGGAGTGGATAAAGACTACACGAACAATGATTCGTGAAACTCGGCTAAAAAGTTTGTTGTATAATATAATTTCTTGATAATTTGTTGTATCAATAACTTAAGATCTTTATATCGAATTTGATGTAAGGCGTGCAATTTTGAATATTATGATTTACGAAATTCCATAAACAATAATCTTAGGTGATGATGATGACTTTTCGAAAACTCACGTGCAGAGGAAATGGTACTGATTTATGCATGTGAGAACGATGCCATACGTGCACATCTCATACTTAAACGAGGGAAGGGGATAACCATTAGAGGATATAGGATATTAATATATGACATCCTTTTCCATTCGCTTACATTCCACGCTGAAAAAAAAGCTTCAAAAGCTATTATTAAAAGCATAACTTAAACAGTCGCACTCGCGCGAGCTCACTAAGCACGTTACGTTTGTCAACGCCCTCGATCAGCGATTCGCAACCTTTTGTACTATTCCTGCGCGTATTAAATCTCATTAATATGAAGTGTGCAGCTTGTAATACGGAGTTTAACGACGGTGTTCAATGCGGTACATGCAAGAAGCACTATGATTTTGGTTGTGTCAACATGACTGAAGCAGGATGGAGGAAACTCGGAACAGATAGACGAACCTTGTGGAAGTGTATATCTTGTCGGGCCACCTCTCCGTCACCCAGTGCGCGATCCGCATCTGAATCTGCGTCTAACGAAATTATTCTTGCTGAGATCCGAGATATGAAGGCGCAATTGGAGTGCTTCAAATCACTTCTAGATGATATACGGAATATTAGGGATGAAGTCGGAGACCTCAAAAAGAGCTTGGAATTTGATAGCGGTAGGATTGATGAGTTTGCAGAGAAGTTGGATAAATTCGAATCCAGAATAGCCGGCCTTGATACTCTCCGGAATAAAATGCAGTCTATGGAAACTGAAATTGAGAGTATTAAATTTGAACTGATCAAAGGTCAAGGTTAAACAATATAGAAATTAAAGGAATTCCCCTCACCAAAAACGAAAATTTATATACAATCTTGGAGAATATCAGTCAGAAAGTTAACTTTACGTTACCTAAAAGTCAAATTAATTACTTATCTAGGATACCACTATTTAAATCTAAGGAAAAATCTATAATTGTGAGTTTCCTTAAATAGGTACGTAAAAGAGGATTTTATTGCTGCTGCGCGTTCCTACAAGGGCTTAACTACTCAAGATCTAGGGTATAAATGCCCTTCAATCAAGGTTTTTATCAACGATCATCTCAATTCAACTTCTAAGAAGCTGCTTTACAAGACAAGAATGTTGGCAAAGGAAAGGGATTATAAACATGTTTGGGTCAAGCACGGAAAAATTCACGTTCGCAAATCAGATGGATCTCATGTATTTATAATTAATAACGTAAAGGATTTTAAAAAAATTTCTTAATCTGTTACATCATTCGGATTTCAATTTGTTGTTACTATCTTATATTATCTTCTCATATCTATCAAATATTAGTATTATTGCATATTAATTACATTCTCTTAAGATTTTGTAATAGGTTTAGCTTCCCTGCCCTACACGTTGATGCGTCACTTGACTACTGCTTGTCTTGTCTTGCTTATTGCGCTGTCCCTTACACAGCTGTATCGTTGAATATTATTGTCTCGCTCACGCTTATAGCATTGATATTTAACTTGAACTATTGCTCGCTCATTTACGCTCCTACTTATTACTTACCGAGGAATTATATCCTACCTGTCTTTGAACTTAAACTAATAATTTTTTACAATTTATGTATGTTTACTTGTGGCGGCTCAGGATATTATTGTGCTATGTATGCAAATGATATGCTTTTTATTATTATCAATAATGACTAATAGTGTTATTAGGAACCTACAAGTGTATTACCAAAATGTACATGGGCTTCGAACTAGAGACAGATATTTTTTATCGACAGGTTTTCCTTATGTTGTGTGATGTGATTGTTTTGACGGAGACTTGGCTAGTGAGCGGTGTCTCAGACTCGGAGTTATTTGGTGATGATTATATTGTGTGGCGTCGGGATCGCGATTATTGCCGTACTGGTAAAACGCGCGGGGGTGGCGTATTAGTAGCTATAAAGAAATGCATATTTGCAATGCCCCAGCCGATATTTCATTCGACCGCCGAGGATTTGTGGGTGACGGTAAATTTGCGATATCCTAACACCAGAACTTGTTTTAAATTAAATTTATGTGTAATTTATTTATGTAGTGAAAGTCGGGGTTATTCCTTTTCAGAACAATTGGTAAACTTTCTAAATAAGCTGAATAACACTGTCTTAAATAATCCTAATGATGAGTTTCTGATTTTGGGCGACTTTAATTTAAGTGGAATTTCCTGGCAGTCGTCAAATAATTTGCTGTTATCTACGAATGTTAATAGTGAAGACGAGCGAATGTTAATAGACGAGTTGGGTGTCCTAGGTCTCCATCAATATAACGGAATATTAAACTTCTACGGGAAAATTTTGGACTTGGTTTTATGTAATGATGTAGTGTCTGTTAGTGAATCTACGTCACCCTTAGTACCTGTTGATAAATACCACCCCGTTCTTTCGATAGAGGTGAGTTTTGCCGAGTTCACATATTTAATCTCGGCGCCACATACCCGCTATTTTTATAATAAAGCGGACTTTGATGCAATCAACATGAAATATCGGCATTAAACTGGAAGGACATATTTATGCATCAATCGCTCGAGGACTGTATTAATTACTTTTATAAAATCATAACAGCTGCTCAAAATAAATTCGTTCCATCTAAAAATATATATCATAACTCCTTTCCAGTCTGGTATAACACGTCACTTAAGCGCTTAATTAAAGAAAAGTATAAGTACCTACGTAAATTTCAGTTATATGGCAGACTTGCTGATAAATGTACGTACAAACTTTTACGTGATAGGGTAAAAAAGCTTGAAGAGGAGTGTTATTCTACTTATCTTGCATCTACCGAAGCGTCTATTGAGAATAATCCCAAATCTTTTTGGAGTTTTGTGAAGCATCGATCCAAGTCCAACTCAACACCTAGCTACTTTAAATAGGAATATTTTTAACAGTGCATCAAATATCTTAAGTAATACACTGAAGTGCGTTACGCTGAGAAACTTTATTATTTCACTAAAATACTGACTTGCACACTAAAATACTATTTGCACATCAAATATGACGATGTTTCTACAAAATATCATTTGATATGAAGAGTCTCATCCGCTCGGGAAACTTATCCACTCAGAAAACTTAATAGGTTATGTTAGGTTCTCTTATGACGCTGCACCCAAAAAAGGAGCCCTGCGAAGCAGGTCTCCGTCAACTTAGCTTATTAATTTATTTGGTTGTTAAAAGTAAAAAAAAAATTATATGCTTCTGTAATTGAAAGGTTTATTTTTATTATTAGAGATTTGCAATGGTCAATAAACAGGTGTTCGTTATGAAATATTTTGTGGTTCAATTAGTATTTTTGGTGGAACAAAGTTATATTTTTTTGGAAGAAATCAGAGATAAATTGAGTAGCAGTTAAATACAACCCCTTTAAATATGGTGATGAAACAGTATCTTCTGGTGATGCAATATGTAATGCGTTTTCATCTCATTTTCATTCGAACTTTCTTGATCCTAGTAACGACGTATCAATGGGCTTCAGTTCTTGCGGCTCCTTCACTTTATCTAACTCAAATATACTGTGTGATATAAATTCCGTTGTAGTTGATATTGAAACTGTCACTAAATTATTACTTAATCTTGATCCATTCAAATCAGCTGGCCCTGATCACTTGTCACCGAGATTTATTAGGGGAACTGCTAAAACCATTGCTATACCTGTTTGCCTACTGTTTGAGAAATCGCTCACTACTTCTTCCTTCCCGCAGATCTGGAAGTCTGTTTACATAACGCCTGTGCATAAAAAAGTTTCTAGTAATGAGATAGTTAATTATAGGCCAATTTCTGAATTATGTGTATTGGCAAAAGTATTTGAAAGACTTGTCGTTAAAAAAATCTTTTAGCCCTTCGCAGCATGGTTTTTTACGAGGTCGTTCCACGGTGTCGAATCTGGTCTTGTTGAATGACTATCTGACGGAAAGTATGGATGGTGGGGCACAGGTTGATGTCGTTTACACCGATTATAGTAAAGCTTTTGACAAGATCGACCATAATATTCTAAAATCTAAGCTTTTTAACATTGGAATAAGAGGTGACCTTCTCAGATGGTTCACTTCTTATTTGGAAAATAGATCTCAGGCGGTCGTAGTCAGCAATTACATTTCTAGTTGGATTTCTATCCCCAGCGGTGTTCCTTAGGGTTCCTTAATCGGCCCATTGCTCTTTATTATATATGTAAACGACATTGACTCATGCTTCCACAATTCTAGCCTTCTGTGTTTTGCTGATGATATGAAGATTTACTCTAAAATATCATCAACAAAAGATATGGAGGCTCTTCAGGAAGATCTGTCGCGTCTTAATGCTTACTGCAAGGTTAATAAGCTTGATTTTAACCCGGCTAAGTGTTCAGTGGTGACCTTTACCAGGAAACGATTCCCAATATCAACTTCTTATGCGCTACAAGGTCAAGTGCTACCGAAACAGGATGAGATTCGAGACCTTGGTATCTACCATGATGCGAAGCTGCTATTTGATGTGCATATTGAACAAATGATCTCTAAGGCTTCAAGAGCACTTGGTTTTATAATGAGGATCTCAAAATGTTTCAAAAAAGCAAAAACTTTCAAGATTCTCTACTGTGCGTTTGTAAGAAGTCACCTTGAATATGCCTCTCAAATTTGGAACCCGTGTTACCATAAATACATTGATCGTATTGAGAATATTCAAAAACGTTTTATAAGGTTTCTTTGTTTTCGTTTACAAATGCCGTATAACTCAAATAATTACATTAAACTATGCAAAAAGTTTCATCTTCAGCCACTTGGACATCGTCGCCAGTTAGCAGATTTGTCATTCATGTTAAAAATAATATCTAACAAAATTGATTGTCCCAGCTTGTTGCAGAAACTACACTTCAACGTGCATCAAAGATCAGTTAGATTCAATCCACCTATATTAATGCCATTCTCATCAACCAACTATAGAACAAACACGTATATGGTGCGAGCAATCAAAGTTTTCAATCAAACATGTAAGGAATACTCTTTTGACCCATTTAATACCAAATGCATTGTGGCGCGCAGAGAGCTAAAGCTTAAATTATTCGACTCGTAGTTTTATGTTAATTTCATATGTTGACTCGTAATAGTGCTTTTCTATGACTATCCGTGAGAACCTGTAATTGGCTTACTGCTTCAAATTTCAGTCATTTTATCTTTATTGTTGGTTTTCCAAATGGTAAATAAATAAATAACAAAAACTTTTTGAATTTGTAGGTAGGTGAAAAAAATATTTTTTAAGGTTCTATTTGACTGCAAACTAAGCTTTTTAACAGAAGCTCTGTTCTACTACTGGGGTAATGCAAACATAAAAACGTTGTCCGTGGGGTGACGGATTAAGAATATGGATTATCACCACCCCATATCATCCCATGGGTGTCGTAAGAGCCGACAGAGGGAGCATATTATGCATAGAATAGCACTGTAAGAGAAGGAAAACTTGATACAAACGAAATCCTATACCAACCCGTTTAGCCAGTACGCCAATTCCTCCTTTCAAAGGAGAGGCCTAGTCCAGCAGTTGACTGTTAAAGGCTGATGATGATGAACGCAAACACTTTATTTTATCGTTTTAGTTCGGTTCACCAAAGTATCAAACTGACCACTGCAGGCTTTACGCAATCGTACACTTAAAAACAAAAAAAACCTGTGTCATGTGGTAAACAAACGACGTGTATCCCAAGGAAAGTAAACAAGGTGTTTTGGAGAAATTGATTCAGCTAGTTACGGATAACCTAACATTTTCCTGTTTGGGCATCGGTCCTCAAATACCCGTTAGAATGCCGTATAAGTACATTCATCTCTTGTACGAGTATGCAAGGAGTACATCATCAAATAGATATTCATCATCTCATTTCCTCCATCATGGAATCCGGCATATCGGTTTTAAAGGCTAACCAGATTTTGCAGACCTATTAGCTCACTCATAATATAACGTCTGTTGCCTAGACTAAAACGTGTACATTTAGGGCACTGAGACCTCACCAGCGATCTTATCATAGACTAGGACATGACAAATGGGACGGAAAGTTTTACGCACTATTTTACGCACTAACGACTGTAAACTTTTTGTCCGAGTGCTGATACGTGGATTGGAGGACAAACCTTTCAAGACTCAGTCAGAATTCGATTTCCCGTAGTGGTTTAATTGTTTTTGGCCTACAGTGGCCAGTGGCTATAACAAGTTTGTTAGTTGAAAATGTTGTTTTCAAAATAAAGGAACTGAATTATTTGTACGGCGTGAAAAGAACCTCCTACGAGTGCTGAACATAAATGAATTGACAATTTTGTTTGCCATGTTACATTTTACAAATTAGTAAAATATTGAATAAGAATATACATTACTAGAGGATGCCCGCGGTTACAACCGCGTTATTTAAGGCTACTGCTCCGCTCCCGTCGCTCATAGCGCGATGTTATATAGTCTATAGACGTTCTCGATAAATGGGCTATCTAACACTGAAATAATTTTTCAATTCGGAGCAGTAGTTCCTGAGATTAGCGCGTTCAACCCAACAAACAAACTCTTCAGCTTTATATATTTATCGGAATGGTCATCAGCACAGGACGTCGATTGACTGCGAAACGGAAGTGCGAAGGTGGCGCGCTTTGACAGAGTCTAGTGACGTTCGCTAGAGTTGAAGAGGGGTGATGACGGTTGACGTTCAACGGAGTAACGACAGCTATCCCTTCTCTTGGAGACTCCAGGCGGGTAACAGTACCTAGAAACTGTCACTCGTTTCGTGTTCAGTACTAGACAGTTTTGTTAAATTTGATTTGGTGTGAACTTATAAACAAACTGTGACGTGAAGTATTGATACCGGCCAAGAATCAAGCAACCCGCCGACGTCAGAAGTGGGATCATGGACCAGCGCGACCACAAGGCGCGAGCGAGGGCGACTGCTAACACTACTATGTTGGTGAATCAGCTTAGCTGTCAACTGCAACCGTGGTGATCGTATTTTGTCTGATTTTTTTTTATTGGCACTACCAATTTTGTTTAGTGGCGGTAGTAGTAAAACATTACGCGTTTAACCTTGGAAATGTCATTATCGTTGTAGTGATATCGCCATCACATCGTACCAGGTGTAGATGGTTCGATTCCTACGCGAGACACTGAATTGTGGAACCGTTTGTCTTTTACGATGTCATGGTTTCCATGGCATGATCTCATGAATAATCTTCTTTTTAATAGCTTAAAGAAGAAAAAGACAAAAAAAAATGTGGGTAGTACTGAACGATATCGCGACCTTTGCCATATTTCATGTTAGCGAATGGTTGTCTGACAACCACAGTGACCTCGCTATAGCGTAGATAGCGAACGGAGGGTTTTAGTTTGATACGCCGGTTAAAAAGGAAGCAATTATTTTTATTTCTTCATGCGAGGGTGGATCGCACTCACGAACCTTGTGATTATATTATGCTTGCTTGCAAATAGATTATCTTGTCTCGGTCTTACTTTATGGACTGTAATTGTAACGATAGTGAGCGTACAGGCCGACTTGCATTATTGCAAGCAAGTGCGTTTGAGTGAAACATGCTAGTTATTGTTGTAGTGCAGTTGTAATATTGGTTTTAGAAGCAACACCCAGCTTGGTTGGTTTTCTGCTAAATCTAGAACAATAACTCCGGTCTAGACTGTCCTTCGCAGGGCAGCGGCGCTAAATTTGGTAAACTAATCGAATCGTACATACTAAGTTCATAGTGTAAGACTGTGCGGAGCTATTGCTTCTGACTGTGCTGATTTTGTGTAGAACAGCTTGTAGCTTTTATTTCTTAAATAGACGTGTGAACTGTAGTGCTGTTCAGACGAGTCCGGTTGGTTGGTTAGTGTAACCTGACCATAGTCAAAAGATATTACTAGCGCCATTATTTTATGGACTCGTAGTGTTGATAATACGTAACGGTTTTCGTTTAAACGTGATCAGAGCCTAAGTAAAAAGTGGCACTGTTACTCGTGTAATTCTAAGTTTTACAGACGATCTCGGTGTTGCAATTACACCTGCTTCTTTTTGTGCATAAATTTTTAACATGGCACATTTAAATGTTTCTAACTCTGATTATTAGATGGCACCACTAGTATACAGAAAATTACCTACTGTGTATTCTTAAAATTCATGTGATACTCTGGGAATTTTCATCAAGTGCCCTGAGTTCTCTGGCCAATTTCAAGTTATGCTTAGGACGTTTAGGAGTGATAGTGTTTTTAGTAGAAGCTGTTAAACTAGATTATCAGACGTAGAAGAAAATGATTGAGTTACCATCGTAGTGCGTTACGATAATCGGTTTCAGACATTTTAATTTTCATTGTAGGTAGAATTAGGTTAGTGATCGTTAGTGATGATTGTATGCTTAACCTTATTCTCATTAAATGGGTACTTTGTTAGTCGTTGTTGTGATAATTTTGTGGTACCCACGTTACCGTCAGTGTAGATTTGCATAAACTGGATAAGCCGTTTGTGCGGCTGCTTGTTTAGCCATGCGTTGCCGTTGGTTGAACCAGTAAAGTACCTTTCTGGTTAGCCTAGTTTACCCTTGAGCTTTTGTGTTAGTCATAGTAAACAAGACAGCCGTTAGTGCATTTGTCATAGTATTACAAACGTTGTCCATCGTCTTGAACGCGAAAGGTCCGTTGCTGTATCGGTAATGATTAGGTTAGGTTATGCTTCGTATTTAGACTATCCGTGACAAAATTATAATGCTGAAAAGACTGATTGGATACTTGGTATTAAACTTAATATCTAAACTATCAGCCTAGTAAGATTTTTTTATAGTCTGCTATGTGATAAGGGAAACTAAAGCAACATGTTGAACAAACCTAGTTTAAGATTACTTTGTTACGCTCGAAATGATTATCCGGGTGGTGTTGTGTAACCGGATGGAGGTTGCATAGCGTGATGTTGAAGACCCGATGGATGTCAGAGTATGAGCAATGCAATATTTTAATGAGTTTCCTATAATTGAGCAAGTATGCGTGTTGTTTAATATGTCAGCTTCGAGAGAAAGAGTTAGTTGTGATTTTCATTAAAACCTGTAATGATTTTGATCAGAGTACCTTTTATTGCCCACCGACTTGTGCCAGGAATGGCCGAACGACTAGGATTGCTGTTCGAGAATTTTCTCTTAATCCTAGAGCGAAGTACATTAAAGGGTGGTTGTTGATCGCAATCACGGATACTCTGCTACTCGAGTAGCTCTCATTTGATTTTTGATCGCTAAAATCATCTACCTCTGGTTTCTGTGTCGTATGACAAGAGCGTGTTACGAGAATCTGAAAGTGCTCATGGTCTGTCGATTGGTTATCTCAGAACTGTAGTCGTTTCCTCTATGTAGCCAAAGGAAATCAGTTTGTCCGAAAGTAGCTTATCGGTTCTCGCCATGTTCGCATTTGGTTTTAGTTTTTGTCAGTGGTCAAATCCAGTTTTGACATAGCACATTGAGAGTATGGACGGGAGTTACGTTCTGTGCAGTTGTGAAGTTGTAAACGAATTTGATAATCGCTTAAAATTTACGAAGTGCGGACGTTGAATTAGTCTGAAAGAACGGATACTCTATTTAGTGGGTATACGATGAGACGAATCTTTGAAATACTAATGGTAGATTTATTTCCTTATTGGGTAATCCTGGGGGCTAGCGCGGCCTAATGGCCGGCGCGGCCTGGTAGCTGGCACGGCCTGGTGGCCGGCGTGGCTTAGTGGCTGGCGCGGCCTGGAGGCCGGCGCGGCATGGTGGCTGGCGCGGCATGGTGACTGGCGCGGCCTGGAGGCCGGCGCGGCCTGGTGGTCGGCGCGGCCTGGTGGTCAGCGCGGCCTGGTGGCCGGCGCGGCCTGGTGTCTGGCGCCCTGGTGGCGTGTATGGCATGGTGACCAAGATAGCCCGTGTGTGGCGCGCGGCCCGTGTGTGGCGCACGGTCTATGTGTGGCGTGCGGCCCGTGTGTGGTGCGGGGCCAGTATGTGGCTTTGAGGAGCTTGGCAACTGGTTTAGCTAAGGCCTATCTGACCGAAACTGGCAATGAAAGTGAAGGTAGTTTATGAAAGGAATTCAGTTAGAAGATATAGAGTCCAAAGACCTTAGCTTTAATGTTTTGGTTAACTTGGTTTGAAATATCTTAAAGTATAAAGGCCCATTTGAGGTCACAGAAGTTCTTTACGATGATCGTTATAATCACAAAGCCCTTAATTCTAAGCGTAACTGTAAGTACGCACTCGACAGGTTGCGAAAAATGCCTGAAGGTCAAAGTACAACTGACGAAATTGAAGTAGAACAAAGTAGTTCTGATATTGAAGAAAGTGTTTAAGTTTACATGATGATCGGATCGGACCGTACCAGAGGCTGACGTGTAGCCGTAGCTTGGTAGAAATCGGCGTCTACTAACTTAGTAGTCCGTGTGTAGACGGTATTGCAGTCAGCTATGGTGGAGGTCGGGTTTCAGTGGCGTTCCCATGTGGGGTTCGCAGAAAGTAGAGTAACTGTTATGGTTTACTTGGTTTGAAATAATATCTTGAGAGATACAGCGATAGTGAAATGTCAGTTTTACTTTGAGTTTCCTGATTATTGATTTTGATACTGAAACTTTGTGCCAGAGGATCAGAGCATAACTGACGATCTTAAAGGAGCAAATTGTGAACCTTAAGGCCTATTGTCCACGTAAACCGCACGTCATGCGCACGCTTTCGTCAATTGACGATTGCAAGACGATTGCTTGCATCTTGCGTATAAAAAATCAAAACTGTGTCCACCATGCGGCATGCTACCGCGCGCATCGCATGACGACCGCATGACGAGACGTGGACACAGTTTTGATTTTTTATACGCAAGATGCAAGCATTCGTCTTGCAATCGTCAATTGACGAAAGCGTGCGCATGACGTGCGGTTTACGTGGACAATAGGCCTTATACTGACAAGACAGTAGAAAACTAGGCTTACATGTTGATTGGTTGTGTGATTAAATGTCCGAGGTCGATTTGTAGCCGTAATAGCCGTAAATCAGTACAAATCGGATTCAATACAACTGTGAAGGCAGTTGTCCGTGAGTACACGATAGGTACGCAGACGACTCTGATGTTTGATTGGCGCAGATAAATGGGTGGCAACCGAGTGACTGGTGTAAGTCCTGGTTTAGTAACTGGAGATTTGTGAATGAGGGCAACCGAGTGGCTGGTTGAGTGCCTGGTTTAGTAACTGGAGGTTACTGACGGTTATGAATCACATGTAGAGCTTTAGTTATTTGATTTGATTATAACGTGAGTCTATGGTAATGGACTGTATTGTGAGTGATGCTCTGAATCGAGCTCCTATAATAGTTAGGAATGTAATGTAGGAGGTAATTTTGTAGAAAATTTGATTGGAATCCTAACACTGTTTTGATTCAACCCTTACCTGGGTTAAGTCAGGAGTGATCGAGCAAAAAAAAAGCAAATGTGCGTATAAAATTTTGTTACAGATTAACACACAGGGACTCGTGTCTTGTAGCATGGCCGTATCGCAATGGTCATCAGTACAGGACGTCGATTGACAACGAAACGGAAGTGCGAAGGTGGCGCGCTTCGACAGAGTCTAGTGACGTTAGCTAGAGTTGAAGAGGGGGGATGACGGTGGACGTTCAACGGAGCAACGACAGCTATCCCTTCTCTTGGAGACTCCGGGCGGGCAACAAGTACCTATAAACTGTCACTCGTTTCGAGTTCAGTACTAGTCAGTTATGTTAAATTTGATTTGGTGTGAACTTATAAACAAACTGTGACGTGAAGTGTTGATACCGGCCAAGAATCAAGCAACCCGCTGACATATTAGTACTAGATGAGCCCGCGGTTACATCCGCGTTATTTAAGGCTACTGCTCCGCCCTCGTGGCTTGTAGCGTGATGTTATATAGCCTCTAGCCTTCCTCGATAAATGGGCTATCTAGCAGTGAAAGAATTTTTCAAATCGGACCAGTAGTTCCTGAGATTAGCGCGTTCAACCAAACAAACAAACAAACAAACTCTGCAGCTTTATATAAAGCTATATTAGTACTAGTTTTCGCTCGCGGCTTCGCCAGCATGAAATTTTAATAAAGAGTAGCCTATGTATTTTCCCGGGTTTCAGACTATCCATGTCAAATTTCATCACAAAAACTGCTCTGCAGATTAGCCGTGTAGCATAGGTACATACATATGTATTAATAGATAATACTTAAAAATTACTTTTGATTTAATAATCGTTTAACTTCAGGTAAAGATTTGTATGTAGGTATATTATTGAAGTTATGAAGAGCTTATGTACCTACTGAATATAACAGCAGCTAAAATAAAAACTGAAAGCATTACCACAAAGTACATATCAGGCCATCATAAGCGCGCTTAAGCGCGCCAACTCATAGAAAACGCTTTTAATGACTCTGCGCTTAGGTCAATTATATCGTAATAACTTATAAACTATTCGTCCAAACTACTTACTGTAATGACAAAGTTTATCTATATTAAATACTGAAGTATAATAAATAAATCTTTCAATTTTAAAAACAATTTGATAACTACTCTAGAATTAGCATTGTAAAAACATATTTATTTATGTTATACTGTTTTATAACAATAAAAATTATGTAGTTAGGTTATGTACTAAAAGCTAAAAAGAAATTCGGTAAGTCCTAGCTGCCAGATCGCACCAATCTTCTCATCAATCTGGGGTATTGATCAGACAAATATAAAATCGTTGGGCAAGTGAAATTTATATCATAATGTTTATTCTGGATACGCAAAATAAATGTTTTTTTTTAGTTTATTTTATTTTCAAATTTTTAGTCTATTGTTAGTTGAAACTTCTCTTTCTATTTTCATAGTAAGCCCTTTTCTACCAATCAAACCCTGTCATTCTATACCCATATTAAGGTATTCGTTGAAAATAGGTAATCCGCCATTTTATGGTGGTGGCCACCTTGGATTTTTCATAGTGAGGTCTATTCTACATATCAAGCCCTTACATTTGATACCCATATTGAGGTATTTGTGAAAAATAAGTAATCCGCCATTTTGTGGCGGCGGCCATCTTGGATTTTTCATAGTCAGGTATATTCTACCAATCAAGCCTTTTCATTTGATACCCTGATGAGGTATTTGTGGCAAATATGTAATCAGCCATTTTGCTGCGGCAGCCATCTTAGATTTTTCATAGTGAGCGCTATTCTACGAATCAAGCCCTTACATTTAATACCCATATTGAGGTATTTGTGAAAAATAAGTAATCCGCCATTTTGTGGCGGCGGCCATCTTGGATTTTTCGTAGTGAGGTCTATTCTACCAATCAAGCCATTTCATTTGATAGCCATATTGAAGTATTTGTGGAAAATATGTAATCCGCCATTTTGTGGCGGTGGCCATCTTGGATTTTTCATAGTGAGCTTTTTATGATAAACAATATCACCGTACATTATCTTCAAGTAACTTTAACGGTTTAGGCAACGCACGCCAAGACAGCTTTCAGAGCTCAGGATTTTTGCCGACTCAGTTGATACTTTTCTTTATATTATGGCAACATTATTCAAAATCTTTATAAATTGTAGCCTATGTGTTATTCTGATGTATAAACTATATTACTGTAAAGTTTCATCCAAATCCCTTCAGTAGTTTTTGCGTGAAAGAGTAACAAACATTCATCCATCCATCCATCCATCCATACATCTATCCATCCATACATCCATCCATCCATCCATCTATACATATATCTTCACAAACTTTCACATTTATAATATTAGTAGGATAAGATGCGCGCAATTGAACATCAATCAAGTAACATATATATGGGATATTAGCTTTTGTTATAATAATTCTAAATATAATACCATGTATATCCAACTGATCTGGAAACAACTATGAGGTTATGCTTTATACATTTGAGTTAGATTTATGTTTTATTGTTAATTCGATTTTAGGTTTTTTCGACAACCCTAAACTTCTTAGGTTTATGGTAAGCTTGTCAGAGGCTTAGTTTCACAAGTTGTATTAAGATCCTCTTTTTAAGGATTTTGGAGCTGTTCCATTAAAATAGCACAACGTGACATCATAATTTGAAAGTTGTCACGATTATTACATAACAAATAAAGTGATTACTCAGACTAGTGACTGAAAGCTCAATATACAGTTACGTAAGAATTAACATCACTATTCGCAACAAAATGTCACAAGTCAATTTAAAGTTACGCCGAAGCGCACGGCCGTATTAGCATGCCATTAATCTAATAGGGGTGTCAACTTGTCTGACTGTTGCCCTTATTGTATTCGTCTTGAGCTTATACAATATTACTATGTTGTTTTCTCAAAATGTTATAATGTTACTTATGGCTATGTAGCGTTGCTTGACATAATTATGACAGCCATGAAACACGATAAAGTATGTAAATGTCAACCATGTGTCAACCACGATTTTGACACAGTTGAGAATGGTTTGAATTCCTACATTGGTATTTTTTTTCAAAATTGTGACATGTCTAGGCGAGAAACTCGTCTTATAACTCTCTAGGTCTCTTTCAGAAATATTTCAACATTGTGTGAATTAAAATGTAAGTACAAATTTAAATTTGGTGACGCTATTTTCCGTGGTACAAAGGTCATTTAAACTAAAACGCTTAAACTGCACAAACAAACTTATATTAAAGTTAACTTGTGCGTTTTTAGCGCCGTAGTTTGGCGTAACAACCCTATTAATACTTCGCTTAAACTCCAAAGCAGCTAACCTCGACAAACTTGAATCTCAAAGCACTTTGTATTAAAAATAAACGACTTTATTTTATAAGTTGAACTTGAGAGCAGTTATTACTTATTTGTGTACACAACAGTACACTTAATAGACCACAGAATTACTTCCTTTGGTAGTGTTGAGAAGGATTGAAGGAGATTGAGGGCTTTGGGAGACAAACAGTAGAATTTGGCTGAGTATCAATAATCCGCTTGGCAAACGCAGGTATTATGGCAGTTGCGACGTCCACTGACTCGGCTGTGGTAGGATTACGGAAGGGCAGCGATAGATCTTGTTTGTAGCGCTAATGATAAATAAAGATTATCATGTACTATGTATTTTGGGTAGGTTGTGTGCAGAATTGACGAACACGCGCCGCGAATGCTCTGCTATGTCTATAAAAAGAACAAAAGTTAAATAAAGTATCCAAGTGTCTATGGGAAGGAAGAGGAGGAATAAAGAATATATGATAGATGCATTGAAGAGGAAAGGATCATTAGATCTCTGGAGTTCTCATTTACCAAACAAAACGCAAAGGTTCCTATTGCGAAAGGGCTGGTAAGTACATTATAAGATATACACTTATACAGTATGAAATAATACAATAACATATACACGCTTATGTAGTATTTTGCGGAAGGGTCAACTGAAATCATCAGGGCTGTTGATCTCAGGTAAGAAACCAAAACAATACAATCATACTATCTCTCAGCAAAAAGAAACTAGGTATAATTATTTTGATGTTCAATAAGAATGCGACTCTTAATAATTTACAGCCACAATACTTTATTGCATTCCACAATGTCTTTATACTAGATGGTAAGTTAGGCAGTACATTGTTTCAATTGTGGACCCTGTCGGGCACAGCAAAGTATAGGATAGAGGAGGAAGCGCGCTGTATTCAATAGGTTAGACTAAGCTAAAGTAATTCTCTGTTGATATTGTGTAGTTTGCTATAATACTGTTTAATGTTAAATATGCTTTGGTTTATTGTATGTATTATATGTATCTGTTATTTAAAAATGTATGTATTTTTGCCGTGTGGTTGACGGCATAGAATACAAGTGTCACCACCCCCTATCTTCCTGTGGGTGTCGTAAGAGGCGACTAAGGGATAACACGATGCAAATACCATCTTTGCGTAGAGACGGAAAACTCGACATCAAACCCTATGCGACTGCCTCGTTGGTCTCGCGGCATAAATGTACGCGTGGGATTGGGAGGTCCCGAGTTCGATTCCTGGGTCGGGCAGTGTTATTGGGTTTTTCTGTCACGAAATTCTCAGTAGCCGCACGGAGTCTGGAAATGTGCCCGGTACGGCAATAGGCTCGCCCCTTATTACGTGGGACTAAAGTATATCTGGCGAAAAGTGGGTGTAGAAATACACCTCTGCCTACCCCTTCGGGAATAAAAGGCGTGACGTTATGTATGTATGTATGTATTTTTGCTGTAATTATTTATTTATAAGAAAAGAAATATTTAAAACAAATGTAATTGGATATTAAATTATTTTTATTTTGTATGTTATTGGGAGTTGTTATTATTGTTATTTTTATGTTAATTAATCACTAAAATATTTATTTTAATATATAATAATATGATTATTGTTATATTTATATTAATTTTTCATTAAAATATTCATTAATACTATAATATGATTTACTCAATAATAATTATCTTAATTTATTGTTAAAACTATTTAATTTGTCCTCATTTCTTATAGTCTCTGGTAACTTATTATATATTTTTATTGACATGACTAGAGTATCATAGAAATTAATATAGCGGGTCTTAATCGCGTTAACTGATTTAAGGTATAAATACCTATTTGTTACCGACGTTTCGCTCGTCTTGCACCGAGCGTGGTCGCGGCGAGACTGATGAGAGCTCAGCGACGTCTTGTGGAAGTGCGGGATTCAGCACCTACCCTCACTTGGTCTTTATTTAAGTTCGCAATGTCGGTACTCCGACACACTACACTAATGACGTCTACACACTGTTGAGATTTATCACTGCGGCGGTGTTTACACTTGCTGATGACTGGATTCCAAGTGGCCGATAATCTATATCCATCCTCCCGGTTGAAATTGTTATATTTCTTGATTTCTACCGCTTCACCTACTATCCTGGAGTAATAGTGACGATCGGTGGATAAGACTTGTGGTTGATGCAGTTCTATCCAGTGGTTTGGTCCAGACTCCAACAAATGCTCAGCTATCGCCGACTTGTTAATATGTCGGTTTTTTACAGCTGCGATATGTTCCTTTACCCTTTCAGCGATTGTACGCTTAGTCTGCCCGATATATGAACTACCACAGCTGCAATCGACTTTGTAGACGCCAGGTGTTTGGAGAGGAATGACATCCTTTGGTGTACGCAGATTGTGTGCTATCTTAGAGAGCGGACTGTATACAGTCTTGATGGAGTATTTCTTGAGTACTGTTCCAACTTTGTCTGTCACTCCCTTTAGATACGGCATGTAAGCGGGCACTCTGCTTACTTCAGGTTTACGCTCGTTCCTCTTCCGACAGAGTAAGTTTTTCTTGTATCCGTTGCACCTAAGTACCTCCCGAACATGTGACAGCTCACTATTTAATTGTTCGGGGTCACATAAGTCATACGCTCTGTTCACTAACGAGGACACAACGGAATCCAAGTGCCGCGGATGGTGGTGCGAGTTCGCGTTGAGATACCTGTCGGTGTGTGTCGGTTTCCTATACACAGTGTGTCCAAGGGTACCATTATCTCTCACTGTCACTTTAACGTCGAGAAAGGGTAACGATCCGTCTACCTCCATTTCAAATGTGAATCGGATGTTCGGATGTATGGAGTTCAATTTGTGTGCGAATTGTTCTACGTCCTGCTTGTTGCCCTTCATGATGCAGAAGATATCGTCGACATACCTTTTCCATAGTTTCACATTTGACGCCTGCATGTCTATGGATTCCTCAAAGTGCTCCATCCAGATGTTGGCCATTACCGGTACTATAGGGCTACCCATAGCCACTCCATCGATCTGGAGGTAATGTTGTCCACGATATAGGAAGTAGTTTCCATCCAAGCAATTCCTGAGTAAAACGATGTATTCGTTAGACAGACCGTTTTCCCTTAATTTCCTCTCTACGACGTCAAGGCAATCTTGAATAGGAACATTGGTAAATATTGACTCAACATCAAAACTCACCATCACCTCGTCTGGTTCCCTTTTCATGCTCTTGATGATTTCAATAAAGTGGCGAGAGTCCTTTACGTAAGAGTGCGTCTTGCCTACTAACGGTTGTAGTACCTTGCTTATGTGTTTCGCCAAACCATATGTGGGTGAATTTATTTGACTCACAATCGGTCGCAAAGGTACGTTAGTCTTATGTACTTTAGGTAATCCGTACATCTTAGGCGGCTGCACAATGTGAGGTTTATGTAACCGTTCAAATTCCTCTTCCGTAAATAAGCTTTTATGGTCCCTAATTAAGGCTCGAATGCGTTTTGTCACTCTGGCGGTCGGGTTATATGACACAGCCTTATATACTAATGTGTCACTCAACAGATTCCTTATCTTACTGTCATAATCACAAGTATTCATTACCACAGTGGCGTTTCCTTTGTCAGCCTTTAGCACTAAAATATTCGTGTTATCACGCAGCGTTTTTAGTGCTTGACGCTCTTCTGCGGTAATATTGGGTTAAGGTGGCTTAGACTTACGTAAAATAACGGCAACATCCTGTCTAAGTGTATCCGCATCGTTAGACGGTACCTTGTTACGCGTTATAACCTCTTCTATGCTACTTATGACGTTTTCATATGGAATCCGCTTAGGTGTCAAAGCATAATTTAATCCCTTCGCCAACACGCTTTGTGTCGCGCTATCAATAACCTGGTCTGATAAATTGATAACCGTTTGCTGTTGGGTGGGGTGTCCATTTCTACCGGTTACCCTCTCACGGTGGTTTATCAATTTATCAAACTTTTTCTTGTGCCGTTTTGTGTGTTATACGGTCGCACAAGCTAAAATCACTGTTTGAAAGCACTTCACTACACTCTGTATGCACTTTAAATAGGTCACACTGTACAACACCTAGCTCGTACCGACAATTGCGGATTAATTGTCTTAAGAGACGAACACTGGCATTGTGTAGAATGCCTTCGGAATAAGGAATGTCCTTGCGCGGTTTAATGCACACTCCTATGGGTATCACTCCGTTGTCTCGACACTTCGTTAAAAAACTAAGCGAAGTTTCTAAACATACCCGCTTTATCCGAAGACATTCAAGTTGTTTAATTTTAATTACATATACCGGCCCGTAGCGGTTTGTAATAATCGATTTTAAACTTTCGCGATTTGTATACATCATAGAAATTAATATAGCGGGTCTTAATCGCGTTAACTGATTTAAGGTATAAATACCTATTTGTTACCGACGTTTTGCTCGTCTTACACCGAGCGTGGTCGCGGCGAGACTCATGAGAGCTCAGCGACGTCTTGTGGAAGTGCGGGATTCAGCACCTACCCTCACTTGGTCTTTATTTAAGTTCGCAATGTCGGTACTCCGACACACTACACTAATGACGTCTACACACTGTTGAGATTTATCACTGCGGCGGTGTTTACACTTGCTGATGACTGGATTCCAAATGGCCGATAATCTATATCCATCCTCCCGGTTGAAATTGTTATATTTCTTGATTTCTACCGCTTCACCTACTATCCTGGAGTAATAGTGACGATCGGTGGATAAGACTTGTGGTTGATGCAGTTCTATCCAGTGGTTTGGTCCAGACTCCAACAAATGCTCAGCTATCGCCAACTTGTTAATATGTCGGTTTTTTACAGCTGCGATATGTTCCTTTACCCTTTCAGCGATTGTACGCTTAGTCTGCCCGATATATGAACTACCAAAGCTGCAATCGACTTTGTAGACGCCAGGTGTTTGGAGAGGAATGACATCCTTTGGTGTACGCAGATTGTGTGCTATCTTAGAGAGCGGACTGTATAAGACTGTATGGAGTATTTCTTGAGTACTGTTCCAACTTTGTCTGTCACTCCCTTTAGATACGGCATGTAAGCGGGCACTCTGCTTACTTCAGGTTTACGCTCGTTCCTCTTCCGACAGAGTAAGTTTTTCTTGTATCCGTTGCACCTAAGTACCTCCCGAACATGTGACAGCTCACTATTTAATTGTTCGGGGTCACATAAGTCATACGCTCTGTTCACTAACGAGGACACAACGGAATCCAAGTGCCGCGGATGGTGGTGCGAGTTCGCGTTGAGATACCTGTCGGTGTGTGTCGGTTTCCTATACACAGTGTGTCCAAGGGTACCATTATCTCTCACTGTCACTTTAACGTCGAGAAAGGGTAACGATTCGTCTACCTCCATTTCAAATGTGAATCGGATGTTCGGATGTATGGAGTTCAATTTGTGTGCGAATTGTTCTACGTCCTGCTTGTTGCCCTTCATGATGCAGAAGATATCGTCGACATACCTTTTCCATAGTTTCACATTTGACGCCTGCATGTCTATTTAAGTTGTTTAATTTTAATTACATATTCCGGCCCGTAGCGGTTTGTAATAATCGATTTTAAACTTTCGCGATTTGTATTCATCATAGAAATTAATATAGCGGGTCTTAATCGCGTTAACTGATTTAAGGTATAAATACCTATTTGTTACCGACGTTTCGCTCGTCTTGCACCGAGCGTGGTTGCGGCGAGACTGATGAGAGCTCAGCGACGTCTTGTGGAAGTGCGGGATTCAGCACCTACCCTCACTTGGTCTTTATTTAAGTTCGCAATGTCGGTACTCCGACACACTACACTAATGACGTCTACACACTGTTGAGATTTATCACTGCGGCGGTGTTTACACTTGCTGATGACTGGATTCCAAGTGGCCGATAATCTATATCCATCATCCCGGTTGAAATTGTTATATTTCTTGATTTTGAGTCACTATTTACCAATGTTCCTATTCAAGATTGCCTTGACGTCGTAGAGAGGAAATTAAGGGAAAACGGTCTGTCTAACGAATACATCGTTCTACTCAGGAATTGCTTGGATGGAAACTACTTCCTATATCGTGGACAACATTACTTCCAGATTGATGGAGTGGCTATGGGTAGCCCTATAGCACCGGTAATGGCCAACATCTGGATGGAGCACTTTGAGGAATCCATAGACATGCAGGCGTCAAATGTGAAACTATGGAAAAGGTATGTCGACGATATCTTCTGCATCATGAAGGGCAACAAGCAGGACGTAGAACAATTCGCACACAAATTGAACTCCATACATCCGAACATCCGATTCACATTTGAAATGGAGGTAGACGGATCGTTACCCTTTCTCGACGTTAAAGTGACAGTGAGAGATAATGGTACCCTTGGACACACTGTGTATAGGAAACCGACACACACCGACAGGTATCTCAACGCGAACTCGCACCACCATCCGCGGCACTTGGATTCCGTTGTGTCCTCGTTAGTGAACAGAGCGTATGACTTATGTGACCCCGAACAATTAAATAGTGAGCTGTCACATGTTCGGGAGGTACTTAGGTGCAACGGATACAAGAAAAACTTACTCTGTCGGAAGAGGAACGAGCGTAAACCTGAAGTAAGCAGAGTGCCCGCTTACATGCCGTATCTAAAGGGAGTGACAGACAAAGTTGGAACAGTACTCAAGAAATACTCCATACAGTCTTATACAGTACGCTCTCTAAGATAGCACACAATCTGCGTACACCAAAGGATGTCATTCCTCTCCAAACACCTGGCGTCTACAAAGTCGATTGCAGCTGTGGTAGTTCATATATCGGGCAGACTAAGCGTACAATCGCTGAAAGGGTAAAGGAACATATCGCAGCTGTAAAAAACCGACATATTAACAAGTCGGCGATAGCTGAGCATTTGTTGGAGTCTGGACCAAACCACTGGATAGAACTGCATCAACCACAAGTCTTATCCACCGATCGTCACTGTTACTCCAGGATAGTACGTGAAGCGGTAGAAATCAAGAAATATAACAATTTCAACCAGGAGGATGGATATAGATTATCGGCCATTTGGAATCCAGTCATCAGCAAGTGTAAACACCGCCGCAGTGATAAATCTCAACAGTGTGTAGACGTCATTAGTGTAGTGTGTCGGAGTACCGACATTGCGAACTTAAATAAAGACCAAGTGAGGGTAGGTGCTGAATCCCGCACTTCCACAAGACGTCGCTGAGCTCTCATCAGTCTCGCCGCGACCACGCTCGGTGCAAGACGAGCGAAACGTCGGTAGCAAATAGGTATTTATACCTTAAATCAGTTAACGCGATTAAGACCCGCTATATTAATTTCTATGATGTATACAAATCGCGAAAGTTTAAAATCGATTATGACTAGAGTACTGGAGGAGTGCATTTTAAGTTTTGAAGTTGGTAGAATAAGTCTATTTTTGTGTCTCAGTATGATCTTTGATTGGATATCTTCTCTCTTAGTGTAAAGATCTGGATGTTCACGTACAAATTTACATAGTTCATAGATGTGTAGGCAAGGTAAACTGAGAATTGTTAGCTCTTGGAAGTAGGGCTATCTTCTCGGTTAATATTTGTTAAAATTCTTATTATTTTTTTCTGTAGAATAAATAATGTAGGTGCATCAGTGCTGTTACCCCATAAGATAACCCCGTAATTTAGCCATGCGTATGCATACGCGTAATATGTGACCAGAGCTGTTTTGAGGTCTGTAGTTTTTTTAATTTCACGTAAGGCGTATACAAATTTGGAAAGTTTGGCTCTTACTTTATCTATATGTGGTTTCCAGTTTATATGTGAGTCGATATCGAATCCTAATAATGTTGCTTTGTTAACCACTTCTATGGTATTATTTTTGTAGGAAAAATTAATATTTAATTATGTTTTTTGTCGAGGGTGGAAGGTTTTTTTAAAGTTAATTTGTAAGTTGTTCTGTCATCCAGTTTGATGTGTCTTCTTGTAGGGATTGTAATTTGTCATTTGGGTTAGTGTTACTAGTCCAGTCACTTTAGGGATTCACCTCGGAATTTGAGATAATAAGCTGGAAACTCGCATACAGCTTCATTTACGCGTTCTTAAAGTTGTCTCAAAAGTCTCAAATTATCTCGTGTCTTCGTCATAAGTTATTCGAGGTCAAAGGTCACGAAAATCGGTTTTTTGCAATTATCTCCGTTTCTATGATTCCAATCATTTCAACACCTATTATAAAAATTGAAGATAAAAAATCTTGCCCCAACTTTTGTCTCAACTCTTTTTCTGTACGCTCAACCCTTTTCGAGATAGAGAGCGGAGAGCATCTAGCGCTCAGGCATATATACTGTTATACAAGGTCACGCTGCGGATGCAGAAAATCGGGCTTGCATTGCACTTTAGCTTGCGGACAATGCAATGGGCAAGCTTGTCTCAATGCTGTCGTATTGCAAGACGATCCTGAGGAAGAAACTGCATTTGATCCAGAAATTTTAGAAGTTTTGGAGACAATCATGCAGGTAAACGAAGATGATGAAGATGAAATTGAAATTTTCAATTTCCCAGGAGATGATGATGAAGAAGAAGAAGAAGAAAATTGATATTTTTGAACTTAAAGTTATTGAAGAATTTAAATGTACATTTTATTTTAATTTTAATTGTAACAAAAGTACAGCTACTAAATAAAAATTAACTTAAATTATATTTACTTGACTTATTTCTATATACAAGGTATTTTCACCGAGATTCATGGTTGACCTTGTATAAAAGTATATATGCCTGAGCGCTGGGTGCTCTGCGCTCTCTATCTCGAAAATGGTTGAGCATACAGAAAAAGAGTTGAGACAAAAGTTGTGGCAGTTTTTTTTATCTTCAATTTACATAATAGGTGTTGAAGTGATTGGAACCATAGAAACGGAGATTATTGCACAAAACCAATTTTCGTGACCTTTGACCTCGAATAACTTACGACGCAGACACGAGATAATATGAGACTTTTGAGACAACTTTAAGAACGCCAAAATGAAGCTGTATACAAGTTTCCAGCTTATGATCTCAAATGCCGAGATTGACCCCGTTTTTTGCCTAAAGTGACTGGACTATACTGTCATATGAGGTAATTATTGATATGTCATCCGCGAATAATATACATGGTTCTTTTATGTAGTTTGGAAGGTCCTTTATATACACAAGGAATAGGAAACATCCTAATACGCTCCCTTGTGGTATTGAGGCGTTTATTAGTTTGTTTTCTGATCTGATAAATTCTATTTCGTTTGTTCGGTGGTTGTACGATTCTATTTCCACTTGTTCTTGCTGATTTAAATAAGATACAAACCATTCGTGACATTTTCCCCGGATACCGATACTATATAATTGATTTAATAAGATATCAAATTTTACGGTATCGTAAGCTTTTGTCATATCTAATACTAATCCTATTGCATATTTTTTTCTGTTTATAATGTTGAGAGCTGCCTGCATGAATTTGTAAACAGCTAATATGGTAGAGCGGTTTTTTCTGAAACCGTTTTGTGCGTCATTGAATATATTAAATTTCTCACAGAAACTGTAAACTTTGTTGTACATGGCTTTTTCTATTATCTTTGCAGCTGTTGGCAATAAGGCGATTGGTCGGTAATTACTTGCGTCTGATTTGGAGTTTTTCTTGTGTATAGGCTTTATTAAAGATTTTTTTAGGAGATTTGGAAAATTGCCTTCTTCGAAGGACTGATTTATCAATATATAAAAAGGCAGAGTCAATTCGTCAGCACACTGTTTAATAAGAGATGGAGGAAGCTCGTCTACACTGTGACTTCTTGTTTTTTAGATTTTTATTATTTTACTTACTTCGAAAGAATCCATTGGCCTTAGAAAAAAAGTTTTCTGTAGGAGATAATGATAAAGTTTTAGCTAAGTTTGATGATGTGTTGGTATTGTTTTCACCGATCGAAGCAAAGAACTGGTTTAAAATATTGGCCACCTCCTTAGGATTAGAAGTTTCTCCATTATTTGTATGTAGGGTTCTGTTACGTTTCTCGTTTTGAACTTTTTTATTAGTACGTTAATTATGCTCCACATTGTCTTAACTTTATTGTTGGATTTCATCATTTTATTTTTGTAATGTAATTTCTTTGAAGTATTTATTATATTTTTTAATGTTTTTTCATATTTTTTATAGTATTCAGTTAGGGTCGGGTTATTTGATTTGTTAGTAAATATTTTCAGTAATCTTATGTTTTTGCATGATTTTTTAATACCAGTAGTCAGCCAATATTTTCTAAATGTTTTTTTGAGTTTTATTTTACGTTGTGGTATGGATTGGTTTAGAATGTGTATAAGTGTATAATGAAAAGCTTTATAATTTTCATTAACATTTTTTTCTGGTCATTATTTCACTCCAGTTTATTTCTTGTAATTTTGATGTAAATATTTGTATGTTTGAATTTGTAAATAATCTTTTTTTGATAAACCATGTTGTTGTTGTTGGTCTATGTGGTAGGTCAAGGTGTAAAATTGTGCTACTGTGGTCAGAAAACCCATAGTCATTTACTGTTGTGTACATGTTTTTGAATTTGAAATTTGTGAATATATGGTCAAGATATGTTGAGGTGGTTGGTGTAATACGTGTAGGTGCTTGAATGTGTTGTGATAATTTGTATTCCTGCATAAGATTTAAAAATTGCTTAGGTTTTATTTCATCCGAAAGGATATTTATATTAAAATCACCTCCCAAAATTATATTAAGTTCTGAGTGTTTTTTGTTAATATATTTTAAAATTTTACCTAATTGTTGATAGAATACTTCCTCCTCTCTTCTATTCCAATACATAGTAATTATCAATAAGTTTTCTTCCAGAAGTTCAATAGCACATAACTCTATAAAATATTCTAGTGACATGTCTGTTATATCACTTCGGTGAATGTAATTTATATATTCTTTAACTAATATACAAACGCCTCCGCCTGTGCGAGTGTTTTGGCAGTAGGATGGTGCAATTTTGTATCCACTAAATTTAATCAAATCTAGCTTCTCTTTCCTCTTCTCTCTGCTCTATCTTGCGTTAGCCAAGTCTCTGAAATGCCCAATGCTGCAAACGATTAATTTTGCGTAATAAAGACTTCAAATAAATCTTGTTTATTATTTAAACTTTGTATAATCTGAAATTATATTTTAAAAGGTAGGTCTTTCTTCACGAAATGTAAGGTTACATGAACCAATAGGGAATTGGTTCATGTACATTACATGAACCAATAGGGAATTGGTTCATGTAATGTACAGTACATTACATGAACCAATTGTGAGATGCGTCTGTGCCTGTAGGTTCTAATGTAGATTTAATTTGACTCTGGCTATTGTGCTGATTTTTATTGTTATCTTCTTTCACATTAACGAATTTTCCATCTATGTATAGTTTTTTTTTTAATAGACTCACGCCTGTATCCTCGAAGGGGTAGGCAGAGGTGAAATATTACACCCACATTTCGCAATGATTTTTTTTTAAGTCCCACATAATAGGGGGCGAGCCTATTGCCGTACCGGGCACATTACCAGACTCCGTGCTGCTACTGAGAATTTCCTAACGGAAAAACCTAATAACACTTTGCCCGATCCGGGAATCGAACCCAAGACCCAGTCCCACACGCACATTTATGCCGCGAGACCAACGAGGCAGTATATATAATAATAATAATATTCTACCACATTCACACAACACCATCTAGTCCCAAACTAAGCAGAAGCTTGTACAATGGGTACTAGATAATGGATAAACATACATATATACTTATTTTTTGTAAATATAATACATATTATACATAGAAACACCCAGACCAAGACAAATATCCATGTTCATGCACACAAATATTTGACTTGAGCGGGAATCGAACCCGCGACCTTAGGCATAGCAGTTGCTTACACTCCCGCGGCGCCAATCGGTTGTCTCTATAGTTTATTATTTTTTATTACAGCATGAAATCCATTTTTTCTTGCTTGGAGCATTCTCTCCAGTTCCTTGGAAATATTTGCTGTTGTTTATAAGATATGATGACATTCTTTTACTCAGTAGCTCAATGACAACCGGTCGATTTTTTGTTCCTTTTTTTCCAATTCTACGTGTACATTCAATGTAACCAGATAAGTATATGTTAGTGAATTCATAAAATATATTCATTATTCGGTCATGAAGTTCATACTCAGCCTGAGTATGAACTTCATGACCTTTATGGTGTTCTGCAAATCTACGTAGCACAACATTTTTTCGGTTTATTTCCAGTGTATGTTGTGCAGGCCTAGGTTGTAATGATAGGTTTCTTATTTCTGTCTTTAGGCTTTCACTTTCTGATTGTAATTGTTCCATTTTTTGTCTAGGTCGTATATTTCTAGTTTGCGTTGTTCATTTTCATCGGTTAGGGTTTTAGTTTTATTATCAAAGTCTTGTTGTAGCTCAGTAATAGCTTTCTTAATCTCCTTGTGAATTGTGTTTTGGAGTTTTTGGACTATTGACTTGTTATTTTCCTTCAAGCGTAATATAATTAATTCGCTCAGGTTTTCCATACTTAATTGTGACTGTGTGTCGGAAATTGTGTTTACTCTTTTAAGGCGCTGTTATACCTCAGAAGCCGTGAAACACCTAATTTTTCATCGCGCATCTAGCCATAACGGTACATATTACAAACTAGCAAAAAATAGAGCTTAAAGTCAAAAGTCTGAGCAAAAGACTTTTGAAAGAATTTTTCATGTATTTAAAATAGAATCACGGTAAAAAAATCACAAAATCGAGGCAGAAAATAATCTTTCGTCTCACTGTTTGCAATATTTTGATCGTAAGCTGTCATATTTTATTTGATAATATTGTAGGAAATCTAATGAACAAAAGAATTGCCCTATTTATTTTCATATTATACGTGTATATTTTGTAAAATTAAATAAAATCTGCCAAACGTCTATGATCTTGACGCTCGGTAGATCCCATCAATATCAAACGCTTCAGCAATTTAAACCTTATTAGCATAAGCGGTGTACTGAGTGTCAGTTGCTAGTTTACGCCCCGCCCAGACCTCATCATTCGGCTATGAGCCCTGTGAGAGATAGGTCATGTCGCTTGCGTCTCCGCTGCACGAAATTTTACGTAAACCTGTTTTTTATTATAATTTTTGCCGATTTGAGTTCGTAATTTCATGTTTTCTATTATAGACTGAATACTTTGAATCAAATAGGCTTTTCATGTAACTATGGGCACATATAATTAGGACCTAAGTTTATACTCTTGTTGCGTTTAATGTGTTATTGTTTCTGTGCTTATAAATATATAATTAGAAGAATAAAATATGGACAATTAGAGAAATGAAGTTCGACGAAGGATTTGTACAAGAAAGTGTCGTAATAAAATAGAAATTCATCCATGGCCAAGTGATTATGAAATATGTAACATTTTTACACAAATTATTTTCATAAGTCTTTTATGACTAACTATGTTACTTATATATTATCGATTATGCATAATATAATTATATAAGTTATTCTCACAATACATAGCTGCCCCAGTTTTCAATTTAACAAAGATTATATTTAAAATTCATTAGCTTGTCAGAGCGCCTGGAGCGCTAAGATGCCGCCACGGCGAACAATAAACAGCGCTAATATGGCGCTCCGCAATCCGCACACAAGCGGTAATGAATGTTGTATTATTGTGTTGTGAACATAAACCTATTTAGGTACATCGGGTAAAACTTTGATTATTCATAAACTATTAGGTATGTCTCAGTACATCTAATATCTTTTTAATTTCTAAAATCAATCATTTATAAGTAAGAAGGTGACTTCTCTGTTTGCTGTAACACAAGATATAGTATGTTTTTAATAATAAAGTACGTAACTAATTATCATTATTGTAATTACAGTGAAGTTAAAGATAACAGTTCTGCAACGTCTTACACACATTTGACTGCAGTAATTCCTAACACGATCTGTTCAAGAGCTAGCCAAGAAATGCCAAACAATTTTATTAACAAATTTGACTCAAATTCCGTAGTGATAAGCAAAAATTACAAGAGGGATAGCAGTGACTGGTTCGAATTGCGTAAGAATATGTTGACAGATTCAAATTTTGGTATAGTGGTAAAAAGAAGAGATAACAGCAGTAAAGCCAACTTAGTAAAAAATATTTTTTATAAATAAAATATTTGCAATGTAAAATCAGTTGCGCATGGAATCTAAAATGAACAACTGGCTTTGCAACAACTGGCGAAGCAAGAAAATGTAACAATCGAGCCTTTGGATTATCCAATTATTGGTGCCACGCCAGATGGATAAATAGGTCCAAACACGATTGTGGAAATTTAATGTTCTATAGTTGCCTATAAGAATGGCCTGGAGAATAGTATAAGAGCAAATAAAATACAAATATGGAAACATGATAAAAAAGTGAACTGACTAGTCTAAACGTTTTGCTTGCGATTTTCGCGTGCGGCCGTATTCTGGCGACATCCGTATTCCAATATTTCAAAATCGCAAGCAAAACGTTTTAGCATATTGAATTGAGATACTGATATTAAAATTTATATTACATAAATCAATCTGTTTGTACAATATGAGCATAGCGCAATTTTTGTTCTCAGTGGAGCCATGAGCAAAAGTGGTTTACATTAGACGTTATTGGTATTAATAGTTGACGAAAGTACGTAAATACCTACGTGCTGTAAGATGTTAAAAATAATTAAGTCAGTTCTATGTATGTAGAGGCTCTCATTATTTTTGTTTTGTTTTTGTATAAAAATTGTGAAGTGGTTCATAGAATACCTACATCTAATTCCATTCCTGCCAGTTTTCAAATCTGTTTTGCAATAAATTGTCTGTGACATACGGGCGGACAGACAGCCAGAAATGACGAATCTATAAGGGATCCGTTTTTTAAATTTTCAGCTACTAAGCGCAAAAGCCGTATCTCAACTAAAGCGAGTTACGAGATAATTGAAGTTTAGTAAAAGTTGATTTATTTTATTTATTTGCTTATGTTTTATTGTTATTATATGTATAATTATTGTAGTAAAGGTTTCAAAATACGTCGCCGTTTTTAGGGGTTGTGAGTGATTTGTTTCCTCTGAAAAAATAAAATCTCCAAACATAGGTGTGTATGGCACTGCCAACTTCCACATTCTTCACACTAGTTTAATAAACTAAAGTTGACGGAGCCCTGCTTCCCATGGCTCCTATTTTCGGATTACGGGTCAAAACAGAACCTTACATAACCTATTTAGTTACTTATTACAGTCGCACTTAAGGCACTCGAAAGCAATGACGCACAAATTTGACATTAGCTGTCAATATGATCATTCCAAGATGGCGGGGGGTTTGCGTTTCATTTCACGTTTTTCTCATAAAACCTAAAAATGACATTTGTCAAACTGTACTAAAGTATAAAAACTACGTTCCGTTTTGCATAATTGCCGAAGTATTCAAGAATTTTTGGAAATTGTTTAAAAATATTTAGACGCAACGCCGGCAGCCAAAATTACTTTTAGGGGATTAAAACTAACTCCCTTGAGCCCCCTACACCACCAATACCCTCAAATTCAGGCGACTCGTTTCGAAACCCAACCCATTATTATTTTTCAAAATAGATGAAATACCAAAAATATATGTGGATATACCTTATTCATGAGATACTACTATGTCGCTTAGAAAATTATAGGATTAAAATTTGAGTTACTGCTTTTTTGTTAGCATACATATACTTACATAATTTACATGTTTGTATGAAAAAATATAAAAAAATTATTTCGCTTAAAATATGTGTTGTTTCAAAGAAAATAAATATTAAAAGATATTTATTTATATGTTTTTATCATTTACTAACAAAATACTGAGTTTACAGCTCATCAAAAGTTAGCTGTCTCCGGCAGGTTTTCTTTATTCTCATCGAAAGTTAAAGGCAGTGTGTGAGGTGATGAGGCTTCAATACTTATTATTTGCTGTTGTTCACAAGGCACATTTTCATTTACTTTCCTTTTACGGCTTGGTATTGTAGAAACTTCAAGCACTGATGAATCATTTTCCTCTCCGTGATCTCGTAATGCCATTCCTTGAGCTTGACGAGAATCAACCATTTCAGGCAGCTGCCAATTCATATAAAACGCCACAAGCTTTTCTTTCATTGTCGTCTCGCAGAAAAAATCATCTCTTTCTATAATTTCTATTTTTAGTGGTATACTTTCGCCACTCCGCATAGCAAATAAACATTTTTGTTTGCGTGTAACGTGGCGTTGCCCCTGAATTTGGTAATAACAATATTTGTTTAGACTAGTCAGTTCACTTTTTTATCATGTTTCCATATTTGTATTTTATTTGCTCTTATACTATTCTCCAGGCCATTCTTATAGGCAACTTTAGAACATTAAATTTTCACAATCGTGTTTTGACCTATTTATCCATCTGGCGTGGCACCAATAAACGGATAATCCACAAGGCTCGATTGTTACATTTTCTAGCTTCGCCAGTTGTTGCAAAGCCAGTTGTTCATTTTAGACTCCATGCGCAACTGCTTTTACATAGCAAATATTTTATTTGTACAAAGTAATTTTTACTAAGTTGGCTTTACTGCTGTTATCTCTTCTTTTAACCACTATACCAAAATTTGAATCTGTCAACATATTCTTACGCAATTCGAACCAGTCACTGCTATCCCTCTTGAATTTTTTGCTTTTCACTAGGGAGTTGAATCAAATTTGTTAAAAAAATTGTTTGGCAGTTCTTGGCTAGCTCTTGAACAAATCGTGTTAGGAATTACTGCAGTCAAATGTGTGTAAGACGTTGCAGAACTGTTATCATTAATTTCACTGTAATTACAATAAATATAATTAGTTAGGTGCTTTATTATTTAAAAAAATACTATAACTTGTGTTAAAGCAAACAGAAATGTCACTCTCTTACTTATAAATGATTGATTTTAGAAATTAAAAAGATATTAGATGTAGTGAGACATACCTAATAGTTTATGAATAACCAAAGTTTTACCCGATGTACCTAAATAGGTTAATATTTACAACACAATAATACAACATTCGTTACCGCTTGTGTGCGGACTGCGGAGCGCCATATTAGCGCTGTTTATTGTTCGCCGTGGCGGCATCTTAGCGCTCCAGGCGCTCTGACTAGCTAATGAATTTGAAATAAAGGTACATAAAATGATTCGATTTTATGTTATTACTCTTTCAAATATTGAAAACTGTGGCAACTATGTATTGTGAGAATAATTAATATAATTATATTATGCATAATCGATAATCTATTACATATTCAGTCATAAAAGACTCTTATGAAAATAATTTGTGAAAAAATAATATTTCATAATCAGTTGGCCATGGATGAATTTCTATTTTATTACGACGCTTTCTTGTTCAAATCCTTCGTAGAAATTTATTTCTCTAACTATCCATATTTTATTCTTCTAATTATATATTTTGTAAGCACAGAAACAATAACACATTAAATGCAACAAGAATATAAACTTAGGTCCTAATTATATGTGCCCATAGTCACATGAAAAGCCTATTTCATTCAAAGTATTCAGTCTATAACATAAAACATGAAATTACGAACTCAAATCGGCGACTCAAAATTACAATAACAAACAGGTTTACGTATAATTTCGTGCAGCGGAGACGCAAGCGACATGCCCTATCTCACACAGGGCTCATAGCCGAATGATGAGGTCTGGGCGGGGCGTAAACTAGCAACTGACACAGTACACCGCTTATGCTAATAAGGTTTAAATTGTCGAAGCTTTTGATATTGATGGGATCTACCGAGCGCCAAAATCATAGACGTTTGGCAGATTTTATTTAATTTTACAAAATATACACGTATAATATGAAAATAAACTAGGTAATTCTTTAGTTCATTAGGTTCCCTACAATATTATTAAATAAAATATGACAGCTTACCATCAAAATATTGCAAACAGTGAGACGAAAGATTATTTTCTGCCTCGTTTTTGTGATTTTTTTACCGTGATTCTATTTTACATACATGAAAAATTCTTTCAAAAGTCTTTTGTTCAGACTTTTGACTTTAAGCTCTATTTTTTGCTAGTTTGTAACATGTACCGTTATGGCTAGTTGCGCGACGAAAAATTTGGTGTTTCTCGGCTTCTGAGGTATAACAGCGCCTTAATGAATTTTTCGTCAGTTTGTAACAATGCATCTCCCACCAAACTCAAGTCTTCAGAATCAATGATATAATTTTGTAAGTGTGGGCCTGTTCCAAATGAGCACATTAAAAGTAATGGTAACACAACTGTTTTAAAGCCAGATAAAAAATATAGAACGAGAGAATAAATATGAAATATTACCAAAAAGAATGGATCCCAAAATCGTAAACTACTGCTGTAGTACGGGTACCGTAAGTTACGAAGAACGCCTGTACAGAATAATTTAGTACAAGGAACTACAAGCCAGGTCGGTGTTTCAAGACGTGAACAATATTTACAACGTTCTCAACTACAGCTTTCAAACATTAAAGAGCTGTATTTTGATGAAAGTTCAGGTATTGAAAATTTTATATTTGTGAGAAATATAAAATTGCGGGTAACGTAATAAACACGACTTCAAAAGTAGTTAAGGAAATGTAATGTGCTAGTTATTCACGATGTAAGTCATGTTTCTGCTTTATTTAGGTGTAGGTTTGGACCTAACAAGTTGGGGTAAAGTATTTTGAGCAATTCGCTTTGCCGAGGCATTAAGATACGTCGAGGATACCGCGATGTTTTAAGGCCTTGTGATATAAAAAAAAGGTTTAAGATCTATCGGTAGTACTACAATACAAAAAATTATAAAAAGCTATAAATAATCAGAAAACAACAATGAAATTATTATCTCCGCGATCAATTGAAATGTTTTCAGACACAATTAATTATTGAGTCATTATTTTATTATTGAAGGCTTTAAATATTCGCCGGCGCTATTGTGTTTTAAAGCAAAATTGTGATAGTAGTGAAAATGTTGATGTATAAATATTGCGAGCACAGAAAAAACTGACTATTAATAAAAGTAAAACGGCTAAACGTATCGTGATCACAAGAGATGCCTTCTTATCCTTTCCTGCAATTAAGATATTATGGAAAGTGTGTTATGTAATCTAATGTAATTTAATATAGTCATAGTAATCTATACACATATACGTCTACAACAGCTGGAATACTTCTACTAAGTTATATCGATCTTATTTTATAGAGTGGTACTACCTCGATCGGGATAAAAAATACGAAAATGTATTGTCAAGACTACCGATCTTAATCTGGCTCCAACTTATAAAATAGAATCCAGTTTAGGTTAAGGATGTCTCAAGAGGTATCCTTTTCATTGAAATCTCAATAGAATGTTTTCGGTGACATCACTAAAACCACAGACCATATAGACTAAAACTGTATACATGGTCATGGCACCGTGCTATGCAAAAAAGTCACGTAGGCCTGCAACAATTGCAAAACCAACGTCACACTAAGTATTGATGATTTTTATCATAGTGTTATAAATAGAGACCGGATAATATGCATTTGCATATGCTTTTGCATATTTAAGCCGTTTTCAGCGCTAATAGCATATTTTTCCTAAGATCTAGTGATGATGCAGATTTACAGTATTTTGTAGCTTTATTAATGGGACGGCGGAAGTTTTGCCAGAAAATATAAGCGCTAACATAGCACCCAATTTCAAATTCTGCCCAGTTACCTCAGTAGATGTGGAGTGATCATTTTCGACGTATAGAAATATTTTGAATTATCGAAGACATAATCTTACCACTGAACATTTAGAACAATACTTGATTGTTAATGTTTACAAAAATATTAAATAATGTAACATGTTACTGTATCGATCTATCAATGGATAGTTTACTAAATGTATGCTGATTTTGTAATAAAAATCTAAAACTTAATAGTTTTTATTTTATTAAAAAACAATTAATTATACATACTTAATAAAGTAAAACTTAAAACAAGTATTTACGAACAATAAACTTAAGTCTAAAGAAATAATATTTACAAAACAAAAAAAAATGTCATTTAATGTTGCATGTTTTGTCAGTTTTCGTGCATATTTCAAAAAAATTTCATGCAAATTTGCATGCATATTTCAAGCTTTTTATGTTGCATATGTTCTCTCTCTAGTTATAAATGTGTTTACCCTTCACACACCAGTTACTGTTCTTACCACACTAATCGTCATCAGTATACTGAATGTTCAACTTCAGACGTTACCCATCTCGTAACCGTTACTGCGTTTTTATAACGTTATTAAAGTCTTTTACTACTGCTAATATCATTATGGACACGAAAAGCTACTAATTACTATAGATATATTCTCCAAAGAATTTAAAATAGGCTATATTATTATCACTGGAAATGTGTACTGTAATTATATGTCCAACCTCAAGGGGGACTCAGTTATGGAATTGAAATAGCAACTGGTGCGGCAAATTAACAAATTATGTTTGTGTCACTTGACAAGAAGGTGCGTTAACTAAGGATGATAATCCGTAATATATACAGGTTGATTAGTAATTGCTCGTATTCTCTTCGGGAGGTGATTCTAGGGCCAAAATGGAGTATTTTTACCCCCTACATATGGGGGTCCAAAATGCACCATTTTGAAATAAAACGGTTTTTTAAGATTTTTTGAGCAAATCCCAAATTTTTGTTATAAACATCTTCTAAAAAAATATTTTGACCATTCTTGGTGGTAAATTGGGTCTTATTTAATAGACAATTAAATGGCCCATCTTTTAAAATAAAACAAACCTACTAGCTCAACGTGGAATTTGAAAATACAGCCAAAAAACACACAAAAAATGTTCGAATAAAATAAAATGACGCTACAAAAATGCAATTATTTGAAAAAAAAATGTGACATGTTATGTAAAGTATTGGAATAACTTCCTGGTATTACCTGCTATCCAAAAAGGTATAATAGTCGTAGCCGATTGGTGTGAATTTCGAGTAATAGCCGTTTTTGAAATCACCAATCCTAAAAAAACCTACAATAACCCTGTATATAGCTAGCGTAACTTTTATGGACTATAGAATTAATTATATCATTCTGAGGAACGAGCCGTGTGGAACATATAACAATCAGATATATTACACAAAGGGCCATGTCATTAAGAGTAATAGTTAAAACATAATATACACACAATAATAAAATAAAAAGGTAAGATTATATGTATAACCCCATGGTTATACATATAATCTTACCTTTTTATTTTACCATATGAAACCATTTTCATTAACGTTCAGATAAGTAATGAAATAGAGCACAAAACATTTTCATGTCAACTCGCAGATCTAGAGATTATTGCTTACAATAAAGCAGGCATTTATTCAGCATTATAATATTTTTATAAATAATCCTAGATTTATATCATCAATGTACGTTTCTCTTCAAAATCTGACAAACTACGTATGATTTACGGAGACATAACCAAACAACCGTACAACATCTACGATACTCCAAATAGATCCATCGCCTAAGGTAGTTTGAAGCTCGCAGTTAGCGTCCCCCAGGGGCGTATGCTAGGTCTCTACTTTGTACCGGAACACTCCCAACGAGACAGTTTTATTCACAGCGGTGAGTGAAAGTCTTTCGAACTATCCGATATCTTGTTACCACGAATTGTAGGATTCTATTATTTTTTGTTATTAAAAATAGAGTTTCGAAGTTTTCTCAGACAATTTATGATCTGTGTAGTTGTTTTGAATTTATTTTTCAACGAGTAAATTTGTATTTCGCTTGTAGGTAAACATTGACAGGAGATATTTCAATTCCCAAATGATAAATACAAAATCGGAGTTCTCTTATTCTCTGTCTATTTGAACGTATTTGTTGTCTAAAGCTGCGCATGTAACGTGCGACTAAATAAACAAACTTGTATATGGAGAGATGAAATTTTAAGTGGCTATTTTGGTTCACATCCTCCAGACACGAACTTGAGTATACCCGATGACCCTGCAGAATTACCTGTTCATTTCCTATCACTAATTGCCTGTGCTGCTTTTGAATAAATTAGTTTTACACATGGCTTCAGCCCACTTGCTTCAGTTCATATATAGCCACTAGTAAATAGCGAATTTGCGTTCAATGAATCCAAACTAATATCATAAAGGCGGATATAAGATTTTATATGATTACATGGCACGTTTATACGCTAGTAGCTAGTCATCTGATAATTGTATGGTTGTAAATATATCTTGTGGGTTCGAACTCTGCACGTGACGTGATCCATAAACTGTTATTTCGAATGTGAGTGTTCTTAGTGTACCTTAATTGAGTGTTTGTAAATGTCCCAGCTATAATAATATGATATAAATAAAAAGAAAATCTTTTGAATGATCAATTAATAAAATAGGATCCATAAATGATTCTGTCTATATAATATTTGCCATAGCCACTATGCATAGTTTCGAATGCTAATCCTGTTGTTGCATTTGAGTAAATACTGGCATCTCTAAAGATACAGTTCCTTCCAAATCTTAGTTTACTATTATTGTTATAAAATACATTAAATCAAGTACCTATATTATTTACATTTTGTACTTGCTGGCAAAACATTGAACATTTTCAGCTTATTCTTCTATGTGTAAAATCAGGCGGGGATACGACCAGTTTTCTTAGACCTCTAACTATAACTGTCGAGAGTAAATTGCACGAAAAAGAGATAGACCAATTTACATTGGTGTTACACCTCTTGGAAGAGGTTTATGCTTATTGGCCTGGCAAAGGATAAAGAAAATTAGAGTGTAAACAAAAAAGAGTGGATTAAGAAATATTTGAAACTATGTTATTTTCTGTATACTGATCGTTTGTGGCTTCTTGAATATATTACAGTTGCTTAAAGAATTTTCTGAAGATATTAGGTCTGGTGCACAAGTAATTTATTTTATAATAACTTAAATATTTCAAGTAACTTAAATTTGTCTTAAAATTAAAATAGGTATAAAGAAAAAGTAACTAGTTCTAAAATTGCTATACAAAGAAATATATACAGAACATAGAAATAAATATATACAGAAAGAGAAAAAAATAATAATTTAGAGGGCATCATGAAATTCGTCCACATCGCCGTCAACTGGAAGCGTGCCCAGAACGCTGGCAGCATTGCCATGTTATATGGCGATACTGAACTTCTGGGCCAAATACAACCCAGCCTTCTGGTCACGCGAGGCGTCGACCAGTCTCTTTGCGAGGTCTCTAAAAAGAGACCTCGCTCTTGGACCCCATAGCTCCAACGTTTCGACCCCAAACGGCTCAAATACGTAATCCCCTACTAGGTTTGCGTATTTGCGCCGTTTGAGGGTGTCCGCTGTAGCAGCAGCAGCGCCCGCACAACCCGCTGTGCTAGGAAGATGTGATGGCGCGAGGGTATCGACGCACGTTGCGTCCCATACCAAAGGCCTACCCAACTTCCATGGCAGTAAAGACATACCGTCTGGTCTTTTGCCGTCGTCGCGTACCAGGCCTTGAGGTTCAAGGTGGGCTGGAATGCCAGCAGTGACAAGACCCAAGCTATTATTTTTCCAGTTTCTAGATCTATGGGCTGGTTATGTGTATGTATTTTAGTTTGGTCGACTTTTGCCAGTGTGACAGTCTTAGGGCCTGTGCAAACCACGTTTTTTAAACGCGCCGTCGACGCGAGTTTCAAAAACGCGCGTCGACGGCGCGCTTTTATCCTACAGAGCAGTTTGTTGTCGTTTGTATCGATACAGACGCGCCGCACCGGCGCGTCTGTATCGATACACACGCGGTAGTATAGCGTTTGCTCAGATTATTAGAACAAAAGGCAGATGGAGCGCATTCATCAAAGTGAGGCACGTTGACAGCTATGTGTGCGTGTCATTTGGCGACTGCACTATACGGACACGAGCGTCTATGTGCGTTTATAGTTGCCAGATTATGAATAATTTTCCACTCATCATCAGCCTTTAACAGTCCACGGCTGGATTAAGACTCTCCTTTGAAAGGAGGAATTGGCCTACTATACGACGCTGGCCAAACGGGTTGGTGTAGGGTTTGTATCAAGTTTTCCTTCTCTTACAGTGCTGTTCTCTGCATAATATGCTCCCGCCGTCGGCTCTTACGACACCCATAGGATGATATGGGGTGGTGACATTCCATATTCTTAATCCGTCACCCAATCTCCCACTATTTTGCACATAGTTTTGTAATGTTTTTATGGAAGTTATATACTGACATTAGTTTGCGGTCTTGAATAATCGACTGTATAACTGTAATAGATTTCATTACGTATGATATTCATGCACCGGAGACAGTGAACATTAATGAAAGCGACTTACACTATACAGGTGAATATAGATCAATTCTCTCACCCTTGTAAAGGTATTCATAAACCGGCGAAATTTTGTCAAGTATACAATAAAGTATAAATATTACGATTTGTAGACAACACTAATTTTACTATTAAAAAAATTTAAATATTAGAAGCGCAAACTCATGGATATGATTGTTTATTCTGACCATTCCAAGGTACGGTTCTCAAACCTGGTCACCTACCCAGCTTCACAGGTCATGCCTAGGGGTTTGCCAAAGAGCCATAGAGCGCTGCATCCTGGATCTTAAACTTAAAGACAGGTTACGGAACACGGAGCTGCGTTCTAGAACAAGCATCAAAGACGTGGGAAGATAGGCTGCCAGTCTCAAATGGAACTGGGCGAGCAGCGTCAGCCGTATGTACGAGGCTCGTTGATCAAGAGTATCTACACTGTGGGTACCAGAGGATAGACGACGTCACCAAGGCCAGCCACGAAACAGGTGGCGAAATGACCTAGACGCCTACCACAAGAGCTGGCTTGAGATTACGTGCGACAAGCATACCTAGAAAGATTTGGGGGAAGCCTTTGCCTAGGAGTGGGACAACGTAAGCTATTAAAAAAAATGAATGCCTGTAATCAATTATTTCTGTTTCTACACATTAAGTACATGAATATTTAGATCGTATAGGGATCGAACCCAAAACAATGTATACATATTGGAAAGCCTATAACAATATTTGCTAATAAAGATATATCTAAAATATACTTTTATAATATGTTAATATATTTTTCATTAACATGACAATTCTTATTACATATTACATAAATCAATTGACAAATGCATTTTCCATAATACAGGGAAAACGGCGGCAACGTAAACTGGCAACACTTACACATTTTTTGCAGAAATACGAATTTTATCAAAATAAAATTATGAAACAGTCAAATAATCCATAGATAACTGTGAAAAGATATTCTATCTTTCTGTTTTTGCTTTTGGAAACAACTTTTACAATGTTTAAAAACGCATGATGACGGCATTTTATGAATTTAAAAGTTGAGTTGATCGGGGCGCGTGAACTGTATGATGCTTCGTTTCGCACTGAGCCGGATTTGTATTCGCTTTTCAATTTGTATTTGCTTTAGTGGCCTCACGCAACTGTTCCGCACGCTCCATCTGACTCTTGTTCTATAATCTGAGAGCGTCTGTATCGCTACACACGAGCGTGTGCATCGCGTCTGTATCGCTACACACGCGCGTTTGAATTTATACAGGTGTGCAAAGGTCTACAGGCTGCGTCTGACTTGCGTGCGTATCGCGTCTGTATCGCTACAAACGCGCGTCGACGGCGCGTTTAAAAAACGTGGTTTGCATACGCCCTTAGGCATGATCAAACCATTATGTTTAAACATGGCATCGCAGTAACAATAGTTGGATAAATAAAACATATTAAATTTGTTCATCGTATTCTACTTATTAACGAATACGGTATTCAATTTTATAAATTCTTTCAGAAACATTAGACTTATTTTATGCCTTAAGACTTACAACCCGCTCTGAGAATACAGATTTTAAAAGCTAACAATGCAGTATGTCTGACAATGCAATACAAGTCTAAAAAGTGGAACTAAATATCAGTTACAGATTTTTCTTAGATTAATTATTACGGCTACTTTAATATTTATTATACTAACGTCGCTTCATTGCTATGCAGTAAAACCTTATATTTTTATTTATTTATAGGCTCACGCCTGTATCCCTGAAGGGGTAGGCAGAGGTGTAAATATTACACCCATATTTCGCCATGAATTTTTAGGTCCCACGTAATAGGGGGCGAGCCTATTGCCGTTACCGGGCACATCACTAGACTCCGGGCTGCTCCTGAGTATTCGGAAAAACCCAGTAACACTTTTGCCCGACCCGGGAATCGAACCCAGGACCTTCGACCAGCAGTCGCATACGCTATACACTGTACGACCTTATAATAGTTTTTAAATAAACTTATTGCATTATTCCAATGTAATCATTGCTTCCCGCAAGATTTATTAGCCTAGCGGGTGACAGTTTTATAATTTTCAATTATTTTACACAACACTTTAGTATTATATTCAGCTTCATTACTTTTAAATTAATTCGAAGATTTATATTTCAAGGCATTAAGTTATTTGAAAGCTACAATTGAATTAAATTACAGGTTCGTTGACCACGTATTATTTTGTCGTGAAACATACTTTTGTATTCGTAAAGACCTTTAGTAAATTGAAAACTTTTCATTGGCTCTGTGTCACGCTCATACCATGACTTGATTTTTTGATGATGATGATTGATCCATTTGATCATTGACCATGATTGATGATTGCCGTTTTTTTAAAGAATTAATAAAGTAAAACAACGTCAACAGAGGCCACTACTTGGATGGGTGATTGCATGTTGTGGCATTAATATCAGAGCGACCTGTAAACTTCGTCACCAGAGCAGGATGACCAACTCTGGGTCGATTAACACGCAAATAAGAGAAGATCGGTTTATAGAATGTTAGAAGAAAGGATATAAAGTGCTTATTATTTTCAAATTATGGTAATGTCTTTTAGATTAGACTGAGATTTGTGTCACAGATCTTATTCACGTAATCTAAAACCTTTTTGATACAAGTTCAGTCGTGATTTTTGTTATTATACCTAATTGAATTGATCGTTAAAATCAAAAGCTATAATTCGTTTTACTTAATATACAAGGCTTTAAGGCATGATAAATATATTTCAGCAAATATCCTGAGGCATCTCCAACTTACAGTCTGTCAGCCCATATTTTGCAAGCGTGGTGGACTATTGCCAAACCACTCTCATTCCGAGACGTGATCTGCAGTAAGACAATTCTTAGCAAGCGCTTCCTATGAATACTGTTGAATATTTTGTCTAATCCAATGCGCTTTTTACAAATATTTTATTTTGCCGTCTTATATAGCATCGTTGATATTTTGGTCTGATATTCATACATTCATATAGATTAAAAAACAACGGTGTTATTTTAGAGTAATTATTATTGTAATTTTATAATGTTTATATTAAAAGTGCTTCCCATCCAAAGACTTTCAGCTCCATTGTCATTGGTTGCTACCCATCGTCGAAACAGACTGAGGAAAACTCGTACAAGGAGATATAACATGCTCGCGGATGCCTGGTGGCTTAATTCGAAAAGTCGGTCATGCGAGCTGTGGGTTTGAACCCGATATTCCCTGCCTGGCGATCTGTTGGTACCACCACTCGGCTATCACACCTTTCAGTGTGTTAAGTATGTATTTTTATATGTGTTATTATTGTAAGAGGACTAGCTTCATGCGCCAAGGTCATAGATAATATTTATTCTATGACTAAGGTGGTCGCTTGGCTACATCTGTAGCATATATTATTATATGCTACAGATGTAGCCAATTATGTATTAGCATATCTATGCTAATAGACTAGCTGCCATAGAAATCGACTAAAATATTGAACTCATTTTTAAAAGGACTATGAGTGAGTTTATGTAATTTTTAAGCAAGTGAATAAAACTACACAGCTGACTTTCCACAGCGAAAACAAGCTGTTTGCCTCTCGATTTAGTAGTATAAAAATATAATTTGAAGTCAGAGTACTATGGAAATATCACCTACATTCTGAAGGTTTATGTCAAGTACACTACAAACCTAATCTCCAAAGCACAAAGCTCTTCTACACAAGATCTAGTAAATGCAATCAGAATCCCAACAAAATTGTGTTTGAACAGCTACGTACCGCCAGGCACGTTGGGATATTATGTTTTACATTGTGAAACCGCAACAACGAGCCACTGTCTGATTTGAAAATTATGGACTACAGAATTAGACATTAGCCCGTTGTAGAGCGTGTTTCCATAACGCTGGGTTAATTGTGTTGAAATAATTTGAATTTTAACCAATATTTTGCATACATATTAAACTTCAGCGTCATTGTTTTTGTTATTACGTCAGTGCTATGGAGAAGGATATCCTCAGAGTTGCCTTCAGATGGTATTCAAAATGAAATGATTCGATAGAGAACGAAGTAATGGGCATAGTCCTGAGAATTAGAGTAAAAGTGGCGATGGGTGGGTTACATCTTGTCCCATTGTCGCACAGCCGATAGCCGTCAGAGAAGACGTTTCCTGCAGTGCGGACCACGCCTATACAAAAGTAGAATAGGAAGAAGCTCTTTGGCTAGCGGAGTGACAATTAACGAAAAGTGATTGGCAGCGGCAGGACGCGAAGAGTCGATAATCGAGCTCAATGGTGTGCCATTGGACAGCTGTAGTGCATTGCTGGATATAGAGGCCAATGTTTATAGTGGACAACAACAGGCGGAAAACAATGATGATGATGATGAAGTTTTCATTGTCCGTTGATTGAATGTTTGTAATGTGCCCTGCGACAAAGGTTTTAATCTTAGCACGCAAAATGTATTTCTGAAAATAAAACCATTTAGAAAATTAATCTAAGCTATCATCCTAATGGCTAAGAGGTCGCGGACGTTGCGGTCATGTCACTGTTCTACTCACAACTCAGTACACATATGCATAACAATAATACAGTTAACTCGAACGACATTAATAAAAATAGACGTGAACGCTGGACATTTCATTGTTGAAACAGTTTTATACTCTAGAGAACTCAAATGCTCGGCATAACAATAAAATTTACCACATAATGTTGAAATATTTAGGTACTAGAAATTGCATACTTTTGATTTCATATTTTTCCAGATGTTAAACACAATGGAAATTGCGATATTCAAATTCAAATTCATTTTTCACATAATTACAGAGTAACACTTTTGAATGTCAATTCTTTTTTTTTTACAACCAGGTTCGGGATGGTAGGGCTATGAGAAGAGCCTGGAAGAAACTCATGCCACTCATTTAAATCAGATTCTTAAATTATCTTTTAAAAAAATTGTGGTACCATGATTGCTGACAGAGCCAAAAACACTTCGCATCACTAATTTGAAATAAACGAAAGAAAAATAAGAAAAGTTAATAATAAGCGAATATTACAACAAGAAAACACTTTAGCGGCAGTATTATAGATTTATCAGCAAACAATAGGTTAAAGAGTTTTGTAAAGGTGACAAGTGAACAATGATTTGCTCACGGATAAAAAAAAATATATACTACATGCAACAAATCCTGCAAACATCATGTGTTCATAAGGCACCTCCACTTTACATGTCACTTATCCAGATGAGAATTTAACAAATATACATAACATATATTATATTTACTTAATTCAGTCATAAAAAGAAAATAATTTTGAATTAAACAAGAAATTATCCCCATGATGTCGTATCATTTAAAAATTATTTAATAGTATAATAAGCCCTTTGTTAAAGAAAGTTCCTAACTATCGATTTGAATTTGTGTAGGGTATTATATATAATATAGGGATAGTATGAAACAATTCTAGATATTGAAGCCCATATTTTTTGCGCCCCATCAATATAATGAACCACTATAAGGAAGAAATCCCCAATAATATTTTACATATTACACAGTAATCGTCATGATATTGGAATGACGATGAATTCCTTTATTTAGGCTATTCGGTTTTACCCATATACATACCTATACAATAGACACAGAACATACACAATTTAAATTTTTTATAAAATATTTCACGTTATAACGTAAACCGATATCTAAATCCACCGTTTTGTTACGTAGCAAAAAAGTAATACAGTGTCAGCGATGACACTTACTTACCGACCAGTATTAAATATGAGTACCTTATATTTAACTCGTACAAAAACCTAGACTTTGTTTATAAATAACTTCATTAAGTTAGTTGTACGTATTTAACGCAAATCATAATCATGATTACAAAGGTACCTACTGTGGAATAATATTTTCCATATTACCCGAGTTTCAGTAAAATATATATCAACTTAATTATAAAAACTGGTGAGGAACTACCCTCATAATTAATTCATGATAAAACGAAGTTAACCGAAAGGCAGAGAGTAACATACCTACGGCCGGAAAATCCTGAAAGGGTGATATTTGAATTCGACTAAAACCTGTCGCCTCTGAGATGTCCCTTGAGGTGGTGGGATGTATATCTATAGACAGAGGTGAGATTCAGAGTTCAAAGATTCGAATCGAGATGTGATCGTGTTGAAGATGAGCCAGTGTAAGGATACGGTTTGCTGATTGAAAATCAGAGCCCTGAATTATGTTTTACATTTATATACAGGGTGTCACAAAGCCCATCATCAAGCCGAAGTCTACTCGTTGTGGACATCATGCCAAGTCATACTAAGCAAAAATAAAACTTGAGAAACGACTTTTTTTTTAAGTATTCACTTTTTTCAAGCCACTATAAAAAATGCGCGCGTGCAATTTTCGAAATACCTACTAATCTATGGGTGCATAGGACATCTATAGAACAGGTTGGCGGGGTAAATGCATCGATTTTGTACCTGATTACAAAAATTCCATAGTAACTTTGAGCCTCAATATCTCCTGAACCAGTAATTTCCCAGGCATGATGCCGAAGCAAAACATGTTCGTAATGATTCGTACAATATGGGGTTTCAGTTTTCGTTATGGGTCTTTTTACACCCTGTATATTTTGAAGGGCTGTTAAACTTTTGCATGTAGCAAATATGAATAACGCGCAATAAACCAACCAACATTTCCATATTTGTAATTATAACAAATCATAGAACTCATACAAATACGAAACAAAACTGTGGCTCCATTTTTTAGACCACATAAAACATGAGTTAAAAGCCATAAAACGTTCGCTTTCGTGGAACTTGGCAAGTGATGAAAATATCATAGCCCCATAAATATGAGATATCGCAGAGCAAGCGACGGCAAACGATAGTTTTTCACCAATGACTTTATCACTTCACGGTTTATTGCACTCTAAAAATAACTGGGATGATGAAATATCGAATCGAGCGACATTCGTACTCTGCGGATCATGTTGCGATGGTAAGGAGAATTTGCAATCTGCTGAAGATAATATTAATGGTTATTATATTTTGCCATGGTAACTAGTTTACAGATGAGTAATCGGTTACGTAATGTCAAGCCCTCTTCTAGTTGTTGTAACAGTAAATATAAAGTATAGAATTTAACTGTTCATCTGATTCTAATGTCGTTCTGTGAAAGGGTCATATTCAAACGAATTTGTACTCATATTGATCATAATTAAAACGAAAAACATTCATTATCAAAAAAAGAAAATTACTTTCACATAAAAATAAAACAGATGGCCCTTCACAACATGTTAACACTATTAGTGGCCTTAGTTAAAAACTCTTTGCTTGAATAGCGATTACTTATACTTTCGTTCGCAAAAACTTTCCAGACTGGATGCTTTCCAAGTTAGTCCCATATTATTAGACCTTGCCAGTTGAGAAAATTCTTAACTCGTATTTGAGGTTGGAACCGAGTAAATAACTACTAAGCTATCGAGCTTTGACGCCCTTTACGAAGCCCAAAACAAAACAATAATTCAATGAATTATAGAGTCTCTAATCCACTGAATGATAAGTTTGTTTTCGGGTCTGTTATTATATTATAGTTAATAATGTGGCACCAAGGATAAGGCTCTACAGTCTGGTGGTTAACAACCCTGGCGGTTACGCTGGAGGTTACGTGTTTTATTCACAATTACAATTACTATACTATTTTAACTTATTTTTTTTTATGTCAGGTTGGAAAATCCTCGTGGAGTCCCTCCGCCCTGGGGGAAGGGCGAAGGGGAAAGCATTCCTCGCTACCCCCGATGGGTATTGGCCCGCCAGATGGTCAGACGGGCCCCGAATAAAACCCCCATGGCGGCGAATGAAGAATGTTGGGCTCGGCCGCCAAAATACCCAGCGGCCGCATCTCCTCTTCCTCTGCGGGCCCACCGTGACGCAACTACTAACGACAAATGGTGCGCCCCCATTTAGTCGCGGGAGATAGGGCGCGCGGCAACGCAACACCGAAACGCCTCTCCTCCCGCGACCGCACCCGACTGCGAGGGACAGACAGAACTGACCCTCGCACCCGCACCTATGGACGCATCCTACGCAGGCTTCACCCAAGCCCACGTGGAGCGTCCACACCCGGGATCCCTCTTAGCTTCACCGCGGAGGTCCAAGCCACGGTTACTGAGCCCCCCCACCACGACAAGGTGGAAATCTCATGGGGGGATATTTGAACTTATGACATTTTATTTAATTATTCAGAATTTTGATTTAATAACGACTTATTTTTCGACTTAAAATAATTTAAAAGAGATTTAAAGACTTTTACCAATGTTTGCATGCCACTATTCTGGGCCAAATACTTGTACCTTTAATGCCATTATTTGTAACACCATTTGTCACAGTATTTCGGAAAATAAATTATATGATTTGATTTGACATGAGGCGAAGATTGGTGTCGTGAGCATGATTATTGGTTCTGAGTATGGGTGAAATTCGTCTATAACTAGAGGATGACAGCGGCTACGCCCGCATAGTTTATTTAAATGCATCTGTTTCTCGATACTGGATCCTGTGGGCATTTTGGTCAGAAAAAAAGTAAATCCTTTAGTGAACCTCTACGGTCCTCAAGGAACACGATCACGGAACAAGGTCCACATGCCAAATATCAGCTGCTTGCGCCTAAACTTCTTCGACTGTGCTTTATCTGTCTGACATTCAGTACCTAATTATTGCAAGAATTATTATTAATTATACGTCTGTATAAATCACACACGGTCGTCTTATTTCTAATCTGTCTAGATTGGGAATAAGTTGGCCGTGTGTGACTTATGAAGTTTCGACTCGATTTCCTCTTTTTATATTTTTCTTACGCTTCCGCAGACGCCCTTAGGTCGTGCACTTAGTGTCAATAATAAAACTATAAATATTTGCACATGATAATACGATTGAATATTTAACGTATCTCTTCGTAATTTTCTTAGTTCTTATTAATAATATCTGCTTACAGTTCTATCAAGTGGTGTAGTCAACCGGTCGGTTATTTTATTGTGTCACGACCCTAAATCTAATTATCACTACAATGCCGATAAGAATCATAGAAATGAATCGTATTTTTTCTCATTATTCATTTTATTTATCACACATTAATACAGTACTTAAATTTTATAAATTTGTGTGAAATAATATTTTGCCTATCACTAAATCATAGCAAATATTCCAAAACAATTATCAATTTATTCAGATATTCGTTTGCAAAATCTTTCTAAACTGGCAGATATCAAATAATCAATCTGATAAAAAGCGCACGCCATCACTTATAAATCACAGGAACGTGACATTCATGAATAATATTATATTTCACCAACCAGAAAATAAACAACTGCTTAATCGTTTGAACATAATCTATTAGCGCAGCATCAATCATCTGATGTCACACTATTATTTAGCATATACATACATTTAGCATGTTTTAAAATGTTCTCTCAATTATACCACTGTTATTGATTCTGAATAAGTTAAGTCACCTTCTGACTTGCAAATTAGATATCATGCTAACAGTATGTAGCCTTATGGAAGTGCTGCTACAGTTACTCATGCTATTTAACTGCTAATACATATATACAATACTATAGTTACAATTTGTTCGGTGATAGCAAAAGCACGTCCATTAGAAACAAAGCAGCATTTCCTTTTATGAACTTTCCTCTATAACATCGTCTTCCAAAGTTCGAAATACCACCTATTAGGTACGCGAGTTGCGAGTTCGAAATATCGCAGTATTGCTCAAAACCCTTCCAACTCCAATTATAACTAACACAAGTTAACGAAACTATTTAAAGGCTATCACAAACTTCAGGTCATCTAAGCCGTCTTAAAGCCAAACTGAAACTTGTGTTGAGAAACGATTATCCCGTTGACCTTACCAAACTTACTACTTGGGAACTGATGTTTTCGTGCCAGTAAATAGGCTCTAAGAATGTGTTTACACTATCAAAGTGAATAAGAAAGTCACCGACGTTGACGGATGGTGTTTGTGGACACACAACGAGGGAGCCCTTACTGGTGCTTCGTAAACAACAGGTTTATTTATTTGCAAAGTTTTTAGGGTATTATAATAGATCAGTGGTTTTGTAGGAAGTTCAGAGCTATGAGCTTTAGTGTATACAACATGGAATGTAATGTATGTGCATATAATATGATTCACAATCTATCTATCGATCTCTAATCATATTTTAATATGATTCACAATCTAATTTTGCCCGAATCGAAATATTAGGCGTATGTATGAAATAAACAGGTTTAATTTACAATAGAAATGATTGATTCAATATTCAAATAAAACAGACCGCAATGCGCTTTTCTATAAATCTGTTACTGGATTTGAAGTGTAGCATAAATTTAGAATATTTACCTTCTCGAAAAAATAATAACTGTGTCTTTAAAGTTTTATCATATTTGTATAATATTAGATATTTTGCTTCACAATAACAGTTAAAATTGGTTTGTACGTAATAAATTTAAATTCTTTTAGAAGATTTCTTATGTGTGTATTTTTCGACGGATAATTTAAAAATTAATTTGTGGCTTTATTGTCTTATGAATGTTGTGGATAGAGCACTTACTTGTTATTTAATAAATATAAGCTCTTAGATAGTTATTCAGAACGTAAAGATGACAAATAGGTTTAAACATAATTATACGTATTCGTGGTACCTAACTGTATAGGTACATGATTATTTTAGAATAGTGCAAGCCTCTTATGGTTCTAATAGATTTGAGCATTCGCTTGTAACAGAACATTGAGCATTAGCCGTTTTAAATTTGTCGAACTGAATAACAAACCGAGCCAAACATGGCTACGAAAATAATCACGATCTTTCTAGCGAACGCCTTAATCAGCAAAAAGTTCGAAGTAAATTTACTGACCATTCGCTAGAATGCTCGCCAGAACGCTTAGTAAAATGCATGTCTGGTTTGAATTTCTGTTATATAACATTCGCAAGAACGCTTATAATTACAGGTAAATCCTCAAGTGTATCAGTATCATTAAGAGTCGATTGTGTTCCTTAGTATAAACAACTTTTGTTTTGGGACGTTGTCGAAATCTTGAATAAAAATAGCAGTTCCTTACGTTTCATCGTTGTTATAGTATTTTTTTCATGTTTTGGCAATGTAACAGAGCAAGATTATTTGTTCATAATAATGAGTACAACCACCCTTCATTACGAGATATAAGCATATGTAAGGAACGATGGAATAATGAATCTTAACTGATGGCTGAATAGATTCTAGCTTTTTCAGGTTACGTGTAAATTATTTAACTATATTGCGAAGATTAAGGATATTCTATTATATCTGTTGAACTCGTAAGCAGACTCCAGGCTCTAAGGCGTGTAAGTCTTGGATGCAACCGGGATAACGTTAGGACGATGATGATGATATTGCAAATATTATTTGTTAGTGTTTGGTAATGTCGATGACACCCAGTTCTCGGGGCACCTATAAAGTTATCTGTCAAATGTAACGTAATATTCGAAGCCTCATTATAGTTCATAATATTAACCAGACAATGCGACACATAATAAAATTTAAGTACGTAATTTATTAATCACCTACCCTGATCAGACATTATTGATAATGACTGGGCAATATGAACAAGGCCCTATTAATCACTTGGTCCATAACATGTACGAGTACATAATTATTATACTGTAACTATCGGTAAGCTGACGATTCATAATATAGGTAAATGTTGTTTGTTAGCACATTTACTTCATTAACAGATAACTAACGAACCAATCTATCCGTACTGTAATTTCAGCGTCTCGTTACTGGTTTGGCTAAGTATCTGTAGCATCGAGTATCTTTATGAATAATTAAGAATGTGTGGATATTGATTCTATCTTGAACCCAAATTATTTGGCTGGCTTGTTTTATATAAATATACATAGTAATATATGGTATTGTTGTATATTTAATAATATCATATCAAAATATAAGCTTCGATTCGATCAGATTTCATTAATAGATTCCTTTGGCGATAATCTTATTTATTATGTTATTATGTAAAATAATTTTGCATCAACATCTCTTTTTGAATAAAGAAAGCTGTCGTAATATTACGTACTGTTTATTTTGAAATTATGATCAAAACATCGTTTTTCTTGTAATCTGTAAATCACAGATGGCGTGGTGTACGATAGAAAGCCTTTAGGGCTATAAATATTTTTACTTAACTATAAAAAATATTAATAAACTGTAGCAAGCGTTCGCTGTCTTGGATACAGTAGTGGTTTAAGGGGTTGCCTCTCTTTTAGTTGTGTTGTAGTTGCGATATCTAAGCAGGTCAAGACTTCGTGTAGTGCACTGATTGTTATTTCGAATATGGGTGCTTCGTTTATTTAATATTTGTAAACCTTTTCTCAATATAGAGTATATTCCTAATATGGGAGCTTGCTCTAAAACGAGTTTGCGCTGTTTACCTACCACATATGTGGCAGACTTTAACGTATACTTGCAACATTTTTTGCTCAACATACAGCCTTTTGCATTCCACTACTTTACATAGGTCTCCTAATTTGCGTGACAATAGCATTCTGGGTCTACAGGAAGATTTGGCAAGACATTTATTTATTTATTTATAACAATCTTACCTACACTATCATTACAGATCTATGATCCATTGCGACAGAGTGGCCTTACTAACTAAATCCTAAATCTACACCTTATACCTAGAAAAAAATATTTTAAACTAAATAACTTATTATATATTATATACCTAGTGTAACTTTTGGGAATTCACTCAAGTTGCACCACAATACATCAACCCCCCCGTGAACCTCATTCACCACGGGTATGGCTCTAGTGAGAGGAGTTCTCGCCAGTAGGTTAGTCCTGGCTGCAGGCACAGCGATCAGGGGCGGGTGTTGCCGCCTCCACTCGTACCGGTCGGGCACGTACAGCTGTGGGTGTCGCAGCACTCCCGGGTTATGCGCCACGCCACGTAGTAGTTTCACTACATACGGTACGAGTGAAAACTCCCGTCGTACTCTTAGAGTGTTGTACCCTACCATACCCAGAACAAATAGTGAAGGGTACATCAATGGATATAATGGATATACCCCATACAGCTTGTAATACAAGTGTCTCGTGAACTTATTTTGGATACCACTATATTTCGCCTCATGAGGAGCCCAAACGAATGCGCTATGTTCGAGGTGACTTCTGACTAATGCGTCATCGTCATAATATAGTAGTGTCGTGATGTTAGTGAATCTTTGGGACTGCCTGAGTACGGAACCTAGGTTTCTGTATGCCTTCTTACATATCTTATTGATATGCTCACGGAAGGTTAGTTCTTGTGAGAAGACTACCCCTAAGTCTCGTACCTGAGATACTCGTTACAACGGCACATCCTCAACCTTGTACTGATAACTCAAGGGAGATCGCGCGCGAGTGAACGACATTACCGAACATTTAGCAATATTAAAATTCAGTTTGTTGTCATTGCTCCATTCGACCACTCTGTTAATGTCATCCTGTAGGCGTTCACAATCCGAGTGATCCCAAACCTCGAGCAGCAATTTTAGGTCTTCCGCAAACAATAAACAAGTCCCATGTCTGACGACTTCCGGCAAGTCATTTATCATTACAAGTAACTCGAGAGGCCCTACATTATTGCCCTGGCTCACGCCCGATCTCGTGTAATACGGTTGAGATACACAGCCATTGAAGTCGACATATTGCTGGCGATCCTTCATATAGCTAGCGAAGAACTGTAGCAGAGGTAGTGTACATCCAATTTTCGCGAGCTTTCTTAACAAGATGTCAATATCCACCGCATCGAACGCCTTTTTAAAATCGAAGTACGCAGCATCTACCTGTTGTGTATCAACATAGGAGTTGACATAGGAGCGTGATGTAAAATTTTCCCTAAAATATACCATTTGGTTCATGTATTTTATATACTCGCCTTTTTTATTCTTACAACAGCCATTAAATGAAATGAGATGGTGACATTTTGTATTCTTAATGCGTCACGACACAGATAGCGTAATTCACTTATGGTAAAAGAAGTATAAAAAATAAATTAATGAAAGTGTAAGACAAAGTATCAATAACCGACTTTTAATAAATCAGCATTTTCAGAAACTTGAAGTTATAATAGTCTAGTATCATTACTTATCATCAACATCTAAAGTTTCGTAATCACTCCTAACCACTAACTCCATCGGGTAAGTTTGTTAACTTTGAAATTACTTTTTTGCGACAGAAATAAAGACTTTGGTACTTTACTCGATAACATGAGAATAACAACGGCTAGAGAACTTTCACTGACGTTACAACTATTGTTCTTGAAATAATACAGACTAGTAGGTACTATAACCTTTTTACACACGACATTATTTTGGTGACATTGAAAAAAGTCCAAGTTTCAACGTTTTACCAATTTTGCGTTTACTGTTCTGAGTAAATTGGGTAATCAAAGATTGGCACTATAAAGTATAAAATTAATTACAAATTAGGCCATATTTTTGAGCAGGGATCCTTTTGAAATATGTACATTAAAACCAAAGTTTAGGTACTTGGATATTTGAGGCAACGATAGTCTGGAGATTATACCAACAGACAGCTATGAATGGTTACGTCATATTATACCCGTTTGATATAATTATAGTAACTTTATAATAACTAATGATTGCTCATTCAATACAAAATTAAATACAATATCTTATCTATACTAATATAATAAAGCGGAAGAGTTTGTTTGTTTGTTTGTTTGAACGCGCTAATCTCAGGAACTACCGGTTGGATCTGAAAAATTCTATTTGCATACGATAGCCCAGTTATTCCGGAAGGCTATAGGCTATATAACATAACGCTTCGACCCTTTGGGCCGGGCAAAAGGCTAAAAGATAATGTCAGCTAATCTCAGGAACTAGCAGTCGGATTTTAAAAATTATTATTGCCTATGATAGCCCAATTATTCCGAAAGGCTATAGGCTATATAAAATTACGCCACAACTTTTAGGGGCCAGACAAAAATAATAAAATGGTCAACCGAGAAGGGGGAGGGTTGGGTCAAAGGCAAAAAAAGGCTAAACGAATAGGATACAATCTATATGGACGATACCCATACACACCATTCGAGATTTTCGGGACGCTGATTAATAATATGAAATTTATTTAGTGATCCAAGATGGCGGACGGGAAATCAAAGATGGCGGATAAGAAAATTTTAAAAATAAATAAGGGTATTGCCTTCGATATTTTAAGGGGTGGGGAATCGAAATACAACATCTATTTCGTGATTCAAGATTCTTCTTCTCAGTCGTGCACTCTTGTCAGAGTGGTCGTGGTCATGCGTCGGTCGGTTCTTGTGCCGTTGCTGTTCTTGTGATGCGTCGCCATGTAGCTCTATGTTTTGCGGAGTGAGAGCAGTCGTTAATGTTGGAGTTCGTCACAGATTTAATGAGCTCTGTCCATCGTGTCGGAGAGCGCCCACGTGATCTCTTGGCCTCAACTTTACCTTGCACGACCAATCGTTCCATTGAGTCGTCGTTACGGGTGACATGGCCAAAGAACTTGAGGATTCGTATTTGCACAGTCGACGATAATCTCTCTTTGATGTTGAGTTCCTTCAGGATGGAAACATTGGTTCGATGTGCGGTCCATGGGATTCTGAGCATGCGTCTCCAGCACCACATTTCCAGGGCGTCAATTTTGCGGTGATCCTGCATCTTCAGAGTCCACGTCTCAGCTCCGTATAGAAAGATTGGAAAGACCAGGCACTTCATCAGTCGAACCTTTGTGTTTCTGGTTATTCTGCGGTCTTTCCAAATCTTTGTGAGTTTTCCACTGAGGATCTTATCACCGCGCAACGCCTCCGAATTTCATCTTCGCAGCCTCTAGCGTTGGTGATAGTAGAGCCTAGATAGACGTAGCTCTTGACTACGTCGCATCCTGCTATTTTTTGGACGTCCGGTTGGTTGTTGTCGGCACGATCTACAATCATCATTTTAGTTTTGTCCCGATTGATTGTAAGTCCAAAATCCAATGCTGTGGTCTCTAGTCGTTGAAGAAGCGTCTCGATTTCGTCCTTGGTTGATGCTAGGAGTGTGGTATCATCAGCGTATCTAAGATTAGATATTTTTCAACCTCCCACAGATATTCCCTTGTCCCAATCTTCAAGAACTATCCGCATGATGTACTCTGTGTAGACGTTAAAAAGAAGAGGAGATAGTATGCAGCCCTGTCTAACGCCGGCTTGGGTCCTAAAGCGTTCGGAGTCGATACCGTCAACACGGACCGTAGCTGTGCCATCTTCGTACAGACGTCTAATGAGGTGCACGAGGTGTTGTGGTACACCCATTTCGGCCAGGACCAGCCACAGTTTCCACCACTTGACGGTATCGAAAGCTTTCCTGAAGTCCACGAAGCATATATAGAGGGTGATGTTGAACTCTCTAGCTTTTTCCACAATTTGTCGCATTATGAGTAGCTGTTCTCTTGTACCTCGACCCTTGACGAAACCAGCCTGCTCGGGGGCGATCTCTCGCGAGAGGTAAGATTGTAGCCTCATGTTAATAATATGCAGCATGATCTTACTGGCGTGGGATATGAGGAAAATTTGTCTATAGTTACTACACTTTTTTGTTGATCCTTTTTTATGTAGTGGGATGAATATAGAGTGTGCCCAATCGCTTGGCCAAACCCCAGTGACCCATATTCGACAGCAGATGGTGTGTAGTATGTCTACTCCGATTTCCCCCATGGCTTTAATTGTCTCAATCAGAATCTCATCAAAACCTACAGCCTTATTCCGCTTAAGATGTTTGATGGCTACGCGTACTTCAGCTTTCAGTGGCATTGGCTCTTGCTCTGACATTACATCATAAGTTGTTGCGATGCATGCTGTTGTGTCACCGAACAGAGACTCACAGTAGTCTTTCCAGACGCCAACAATCTCCCTTATCTCTGTGATGGTGGTTCCTAGAGCATTCTCTATGGCCCAAGTCTTTGGTTTGAACTGACGGGCTATAAGTCTGATTTTCATGTGTAAGTCCTTTGTTTCAAACTTTTGAGAATGTTGCTCGATTTCCTCACATACTGATTGTAGTGCCTTATTGCGGTCACGGCGGCAAGCGGCTTGTATAGCGGAACTCATGGTATTTAGTTCTTGCAGAGTGGCGCCTTTTACTATGCGGTCTCTACATTTTTCGATCAAGTCCCAGGTATCGGTCGACATCCAGTGCTGCCTCTTTTTTGACCTCACTTTGGGTTGAGATTCGTGAACAGCATCTTTTATAAGTTGGACGGTGGACTTCCAGAGCTGGTCGATGTTTCCTTCTTTCACACAGTTTCCATGCCAGCACTGTTCTTTGTCTAGAAGCGACTGGACAAACGTGCTCTTATCAAATACTTCGACGCGTTTGGTCATTTTCTTGACTATAGGTCTGCGTAACCTGATCCTCATATTACATACAAGTAGCTGATGGTCGGACATGACGTCGGCTCTCGGTAGTGTATGTGCGTTGGTTACTGAGCTCCTCCATCTTGTTCTGATTAATATGTAGTCGATCTGGTTGCGGTATTCTCCGTTTGGGGAAGTCCAGATATATAGTCTTCTAGGGTGGTGTTTGAAGACTGTGTTCATAATGGTAAAGTTGTTATCAGCTGCGAACTGAATTAGGCGCTCTGTTGTTTCTGCAACCAAGACCGTAACGACCTACGATATTTTGTAGCTCTACATCCAGAACAGTGGTTCCCACTTTCGCGTTAAAGTCGCCGATAACCAGCAAGATTTCTCTTTTTGGGATGTCTTTAATACAAGCCTCAAGTTGATTATAAAATTCCTCAATCTTATCCTCAGCAACGGCACTTGTAGGGGCATACACCTGAATAATATTCAGTACGCATGGTGAGGCGTCGAGTTTCATGGTAATGATCCTCTCGTTAACGGTATTGTAACTTAGAACAGACCCAGCCCAGAGTGTGGGTATTGCAATAGCGACTCCGGCAAAACTGGATGATTCGTTTCCTGAGAAGAAGATGGTGTGTTTCTCCAGATCTCTGTGTCCGCTCTCTTTCCAATGCGTCTCACTCAATCCCGTAATAATCGTATTGCATTGTTCGAGTTCGTGATCCAATACATGGAGCTTTCCTTCATTAATCAAGCCTCTCACATTCCATGTGCCGACGCGGATGTCATGGCGTAGTTGGATTTTTGCTCTTCCAGTGGCATAGTTTCCATGGGGTGCCTGGTCGCCTGCTACCTCATGGCCGGTAACTAATTTCACACCCAGGTTCCCGGACAACTCAGGGCGCCGTTCGCTACACGGATCACTCGGCACACGTTTATTATTATATGACCTTTTCATAACTCTCGTGGGAGATTAGTGCAGTGGTTTCCCGTTGCCTTCTGCACCAGATCTTTTTGGGGGTATTTGGGCCCCAAGGTTTCTGACGCCTCTCCGTACAGGTTGCCCTGCCGCGTGTGTATGGTTATCCCGCCATTGCTCGGTCGTCAGGGCCCCGTTGGTTCTCTAGCAGGGAGCACCGCGACAACCTGTTGGTTGCCGCCGCCCTTCGGCGCGTGCAGGTGGGGTTGACAATTGGGTCGGTGAAGTTGTTATTCTGACCTCCCCTTACTCCTGATTCAAGATGGTGGATGGGAAATCAAAGATGGCGGATGGGAAAATTTTAAAAAAGATGATTTAAGGGATGGAGAATCCAAATACAACATCTATTTCGTGATCAAAGATGGCGGATAGGAAATCAAAGATGGCGGACGGGATTTTCTTTAAAATCGATATGAGTATCGTCTCCGATATTTTAAGAAATGGGTAATTCAAAAACACCATCTATTTCGTGATCAAAGATGGCGGATGGGATTTATTAAAAAAATCAATATGTTATCGTCTCTGATGTTTAAAGGGACGGGGAATCCAAACACAACATCTATTTCGTGATTCAAGATGGCGGATGTGAAATCAAAGATGGTGGATGGGAAAAAAATTAAAAATCAATATGGGTATCGTCTCTGATAATTTAAGGGATGGTGAATCCAAATACAACATATATTTCATGATCAAAGATGGCGGATATGAAATCAAAGATGGCGGACAGGATTTTTTTTTCAGGCCGATATGGGTATCGTCTCCGATATTTTAAAGAATGGGGAATTCATATTATATAAAAATTTATGTTTTTTGTTCATCATTTATAGACTCTGAAATGATAAGAGATTAAGCGCTAAGTCAATGGTAACTTTGGAAAAGGGGCTTGGAAAAAAGGGACTTAAATAAAAACTCTTAAAAAGGCGACACGGAGTTCGGTGGGTCAGCTAGTACTAATATATAAAACTAAAGAGTTTGTTTGTTTGGTTGAACGCACTAATCTCAGGAACTACTGGTCCGATTTAAAAAATTCTTGCAGTGTTAGTTAGCCCATTTATCGTGGAAGGCTATAGGCTATATACCATCACGCTATGAGCGACGGGAGTGGAGCAGTAGCCTTAAATAACGCGGGTGTAACCGCGGGCATAGTCTAGTCTTCTATAAATTTTATATATAAAATCCTTGCGTTACTGACTGACTGACAGACAAGCTACAGCAAAAACTATTGTGCACAAAAAGCTGAAATTTGGGATGTATGTTCCTTGGGGATCGTAGGGGAGCACTAAGAAGGGATTTTCCGAAATACCCACGGGATTGGGTAAAACGGGTAAATTAAAAAATATTTAAGCGTAGCCGTGGGCATCCTCTAGTATAAACCAAAAGCAATATCATTTACAAAATAGATAAAATAATTAAATAGATTGATATATCATACAAACAAAAATAGTGTAACTAATGAATTAAAAAAAAAATGAATGGTTACTTCATATTATACCCGTTTGATATAATAAGTGTAAATTTACAAGAAATCATCATTGCCCAATCATGACTTAATTCATATTTATAATAGAGTATATATTACAGACCCAGTATAGCCTTTACCATACACAGTAATAAGATATATACTTTTTTTGCATCTTTTTTTTATTCAATACAATTCTATATAAATATTCAAATTAAATTGATCACACTCAATACGGAACATCTTGTATATACCCACGTAAACAACAACTTCAAGCAAGGGACAGCCAGTGCGGTGACGTGAGCTCAACGCTCGTTGAGAACAGTTTGTAACTACCTTACATTTATGATATTATGTGCGATACAGAAAATTCGAATAATGTACCTATCATCGTTATGCATTGTATGAATTGTGTGGATTTCTTATTTATTGTGATAAAAGCATGATCGCACATGGATATGCCGCCGTCGATCATATTATTAGGATGCACGGTAAAACTCGAATGAGTTTGTGTTTGCATCACAAGTATAAGTGAATTGTGTATTGTTATTATGTTATAAATAAATTAAAAAAGAAAAAAAAGGGATATCTCGTTACCAAGCACGATAATCATAAAACATGTCCAACAGATGATTCACTTAATATGCAGAAGTTTACACTAAATTAATGAAGGGTCCGGCTTGTATAAAACCATTAATATCTCTGTTACAAGTAAAGCAAAGCACTGAGCCACTAATGGCGTGGCTCTAATGTCCACACCATCTGTCAACGTCGGGTCCCCTATGTTGTTTCGAACGCCGCTGTTGCGACACACGCTGTTGCGAATTATTTTTCCACTGCCTCACAGGTTCGAAAGCTCATGGACTCGAATAAAGTAGTCGCGAAATACGCTGTTTCGAAACAACATAGGGGACCCGTCAACGTCACATCTCTGGTGGCTTTTTGTAGCTCTTATGTACCGAAACTGTGAGTTCTATTCGCGTTATTATTATGGTTTCCGCTTATATTTGTACTAGGAGGCGGATTAAGTAATTAACGCGTGTTGTCAAATTCATATGTTGGCTCATCACGATCGATATTGCCCTCGATTAGATCTCGTCCCACTGTGATTTGGCTTATTCCTTGAGTAGTTTTCTTAACATGTTTTTCTAGAAACTACGTGTATTTATGTGCAATGAAACCGACGTTTATCGGCATACAAAACATAAGTCTATATACTAAAGCACATTCGGCACTTTTAAAAGATAAGGCATCAACGAAACATGCTAAATATGTATGATTATGCACCGACTTTAAAACGGATTATTATACATATAAATAACACTGCATCCGTAAACACTAGGTTGTCGAAAATAAAACAAATATTCGGCTCTCTGCACGCTTTCGATCATACTTCAAAAGCTAACACTTCTTATATGCTCTATACAGAAGCTACGTGCTTAATCTACTAGGTAGGTATGTACATTATTATGATTATGCACCGCTGTCGTAATTAATTTAAATTATAACTTACATTCGCTTTAATTATCAATTATTTGTTTTTGTAAAAAAGCTCTTGAGCTGCATGCGACCTTGAAGTTTACGCAAACATGTATGTCGATCGTGTGTTGGTCTGTGATGTGGATACACACACAGTGTGAGAAACCTGTAACAAATGAATCAAACATACATCATAACCTATTACTGCCCGAAGTCCCTACTCTCGTCTTTACGAAATAGATAATATATAAAGTTTACCTCACCTTTGGGGTCTGGTACTCGCGCTTGTGTGAGCTAGGTGCATCACCTCCCGAGGTATTCTACTACATTGATCGACAGCCGCCAAGTTTACACCTGACAACTAATAGCCAATTAGGTACTTATGGCATCCTGCGTGAATCTGAAACTGCACATACATACGTAGGTATATTATACAACATCTAAAATAAAATGCACACAAAGTATGAATGTACTGCTACTTTGCCGGATAACGAACTAAGCTGCACTTACCATAGTTGTCTTGAGTACTTCGTCTCATATTATCTTGTTCACAAAGCAATGTAATATTCTGCGTTATTTTATATATGTATGTATTTACTTGCTGAGTATCAAATCATTGAAAGCGTGCTCGTGATAAATTTTAGGGTGGTTTCAGATTAGCGTATTTTTCTGCGCGTATACGGACGTTTAAGCATACGCGCTTACACGCGCGCTACATAACGCGCTTCAAAAAACCTTACTCGCGTAAATCGGCGTGTTCGCTCGAAACGGTAGTGACATCTTGTCAGTGGCTATATGGATTCTGACGGCTTGCGCTAATACGAGCTTAGAAGCGCGTTAACGCTCGTACGAGTTGCGCGTGTGCCAAAAGACGCGCCTATACGCGCCTACATGCGCTTACAAAAAGGAACTTATACGCGCGTATAAAACGCTAATCTGAAACCGCTCTTATATGCGCGCAGATACGCCGGCTGTAGTGCAGCCACTGGACTGGCGTCCTGGCCAAATAAGTGTCCCCCCGTACCACACGCGGCATACGCCATCATGCGCCACTCTGGCGCCGATGCATTAATTCACACATAAGAGACATAACTCAGTTATGAGTAGCTATGGCCGTACTGTTTTTGTTACTTAAATACTGATGATGGGTATACTCTTATTATAAAACTTTATAACTATTTAAGTGTATTATATTTTAATAAGGTATTTATTTACGTAAATTTATTATTAGTACATTATTTATTTTATATTATGTACCTACCTATCTATTTATACCTATATATTTTCTGATATCTCTTTCGTGAGTCACTTAGGGCCTAATTGAAAATCGGAGCCAGGTACCTATGCGCCTGGCACATGCCGAATTAGGTCCTTTTTTGACCACACTCACCTGACCTTAAACAACTTTTTTCTTCTCCTGTCTGTATAAGTATGTTATCTTTTTTTTTTAATACTGTTTGTTCTACTGTAATTGTTATGTAATTTCTTTTTTCTTTTGTTCTTATGACTGTTCTTTATATTTTTTTTATGTATGTAACTTGTGTGGAGTCAAAATAAATTTATTTCATTCATTCATTCATACAATCGAACAATTTCCCGCTAGACCACCATAAGGGCGAGAATCGCTCAGCAAGACATACTCGCTTCCAGCGCTACTTTACACACACATTGACACTCGTATACAAAATCAGTTTTCAGTCTGTCTCGACTCTACGAGCGAGCCAAGGGATTTCTTTTTCAAACTGGTCCACCGCCGACTTATTTGACTGTACGTTCCAAGCGCATGTGTGTACGTAAATCATAAAAATGTCATAAAATGATCGGTCCATATAAGAACCTCAGAATTTATCAATTTGAATTCATTATTTTTTGCCACTATTTATTATCGTGCTAGCTGATTTCCACTGTAAGGTGATTATTGCTTTTTTCCTTGAAAATTCACAATTAATAAAATGCTTCTGACCATTTTATGTTGCATTTTCATACTGCAATATGCCCAACATGAGTTCAATAACCCACGAAATATTGTAACACAAATCCTAAAATTTTTACTAACTATTTCTTAATTACTATTTACAGCTAAAACTATACTTATAAACCTATAACTAAATTAAAAAGAAAAGAAAATAATATATTCTTACGAAACGCAAGGCACGAGACGTTTAGGCGTCGCAGTAATTCTAAAATTGGATAATAGTTGAGTGAAATATGAAAATGGTATCTAATATGGAAATGTATAAAAAAGCAAACACAATAAATGGTACCAAATTCGGTGAATGTGGAGCTGCATCACTCGAAACTAGACCTGTAAAAAAACTGTGTATGAATACAGTTTCACAAACATGCACTGAATATTACGATATAATACTTTTTTAGTTCTATTTCAAACACGGCAATTTATGTGTATACGAGCAGAAATATTTTTCATTTATCCACCATTGTATTCCATTCCTAGTTCTATCGACAATTATGACTATTCCATGTAATAAAACACCAAACTAAAATGCAAAACACCGGCATTTTTTGTAGACGGAAACTTCTTTTTGTTTTTTCCACATTCACACAACACCCGTTGTCCCAAACTAAGCAGAGCTTGTACTATGGGTACTAGACAATGGATAAACATACATATATACTTTTTTGGAAATACATTTATTATACATAGAAACACCTACACCAAGACAAACATCCATGTTCATGCCCATAAATGTTTCACTTAAGCGGGAATCGAACCCGCGACCTTCGGCGTAGCAGTCGCTTACACTCCCACTGCCAATATACCAGAAGTATATTGGAGGAGTTGTTTATTTTCCAACTCCTCCAATATACTTCTAATTAAGTTCGTTGCGGGTTCCAAGACAGTTTAGTTTTCCCCGGGACTTCACGAGTGTCAAAACTCGTTGTCATCAATGGTCACTGCTGCTGAACCTGGCTACACAGGTCAACTACACTTTAGATTAAATTTCGTGGTCAGGTAAGTTGAATCTCTCTAAACTTGCAATTAGGTTGCTATTGGCGTATTCCTAGTTGTCACATTGCCAATAAATTAGCAACTGATTCCGTTTAGCCAAAGCTAATGATTGGCGATAAGCCTCTGAACACAGCAGTAAGAAAGATGACGGAGGTTCTTACTGGTTATGACTCTGGTTGTATCTGTAAGGAAATATAAACATATTTTCTTACAATACGCTATCTTACCTGCTTGTACAGTTCATAAAAAAATATAATTTAAATTATTATATAAACAGGTATAAATGTGAATTTAAGAGGTAACAAACGTGATATATGAATCGCGAGTTCTGAATGCCATGACGAATTTGTTGTAAATCCTGTTTACTGAACTGAAGAAATACAATATAAAACAGAATAAAATATCTGTAATCGACAAAGCGAAGCGTCATTCTAGGACCAAATTCACGCAGGGCCATAATTTGTCCCTTATCTACGAAAAGCCTGTACTATGGTAACTAAATAATCTCTGATAGATATAGACATATTATTATACCCTAAAACAAACTTATAAGTTTTATTTTTATTTATAGACTCACGCTTGTATCCCCGAAGGGGTAGGCAGAGGTGTAATATTACACACACATTTCGCCATGAATTTTTAGGTCCAACGTAAAACGTATAAATATGTACATAATTATGATTGTACCTAATATATCAATATAAATTACACTCAGATACAGAACAACATAATATACAGTGTGTCAAAAGACCCATCACCAAGTCGAAGTCTACTCGCTTTGCACATCATGCCAAGTCATACTAGGTAAAAATAATACCTGGGGGACGAACTTTTGTTTTAAGTAGACCCATTTTATAAGCCACAATGTAAAGTGCGCTCGTGGAATGCTCGAGATACCTACCTATCCATGGGTGCATAGGACATCTAAAGAACAAATTGGCGCGAGAAATGCATTGATTTTATACCTAATTTGAATTTTTTTATGGTGAATCAGTATCTCCCGAACCAGTAATTTCCCAGGTATGGTGCTGTACTAAAAAAATATCGTAATTATTGGTATAGGTAATACCTATGGGATTTCAGTTTTCGTAAAGAGTCTTTTACACTCCGTATAATCATGTTAATAACACTAGGATTTGTTTTGGATGGGTTTCGAACCGACGTACTCCTATTTCGCAGTTAGTCACTTAATACATACATACATACATAGACTCACGCCTGTTTCCCGGAGGGGTAATCACTTAATATATTGCCAGTGCAACTAAAGTAGCAACCTACCTCAGCAAGTCTTTAGTCATTTTAACGATTATTACTACAGGAAATATGCGTCCCTTTTTAAAACGTTAATTTCACCAAATGGTTATTAATCTCCTTATAAACCGTATACAGCATACTATTATGGGGTAGGGCTGCTGACATCGAAAATATTTTTATATTACAAAAACGGGCAGTTAGGGCCATTTACCAGTTAAATACAAGAGTCTCACTCAAAGAAAAATTTAAAAATATTGCTATTCTTACTGTAGCATCACAATATATTTATGCCAGTGTTATGCATGTACGACGTGTGGTTGACGGCATAGAATACAAGTGTCACCACACCCTATCTTCCCGTGGGTGTCGTAAGAGGCGACTAAGGGATAACACAATGCAAATACCATCTTTGCGTAGAGACGGTAAACTCGACATCAAACCCTATACGACTGCCTCGTTGGTTTCGCGGCATAAATGTGCGCGTGGAATCGGGAGGTCCCGGGTTCGATTCCTGGGTCGGTGTTATTGGGTTTTTCTGTCACGAAATTCTCAGTAGCAGCACGGAGTCTGGAAATGTGCCCGGTACGGCAATAGGCTCGCCCCTAATTACGTGGGACTAAAGTATATCTGGCGAAAAGTGGGTGTCGAAATACACCTCTGCCTACCCCTTCGGGGATAAAAGGCGTGACGATATGTATGTATGTATGTATGTTATGCATGTACGACTACATATGAATTCTTACAAAATGAATAGTGACATACAAAATATTAATAATAGGAACAGGCACAAATTATGTGTACCGTATTTCCGTTTACAAAAAACACATAGCTCTTTTATTGGGCTTAGTATAAGAATGTATAATAAAATGCCATCTAAAATTTTAGACTTGCCGTTAAGGTCGTTTCAGACAATAGTTAAAAATAATCTTAAACTAAAGGCATATTATAGTGTGAATGAGTATCTTGACGACAAGTGTGCTTGGAAATAAATATTCTTTTTTATTAGACCAAATTTTTGTTTATTAGGTCAATAAGCAGTTTTATAGTTTAGTTAATTACCGTATTTTCTTTTTTTTACTACATTTGCATCCTTGTTCTACTCTTTTTATTATTGGTTCGGCGTTACACCGAAACCGTAGGGTTCTAGGCGACTTGAAGCAGGAAAATGGACTGTATTAGGGCGAGTTCTGGGTCGCCTAGAAAGGAATAAGGGAAGAGGAGATGGATACGCTAAGGGGTGATTGAGTGGGTATAGGATATTTCAAGGATGGAGGGCACCTACCTTATACAACCTTCTTCGTTTCCGTAGGGCAGTCTCCTGGTGGTTTCGTGATGCAGCTGCTTGTTTTCACTTCAATTCACCATTCGCGAGCGGGTTTTCCTTGGTGGAAGCGGTAATAAATCACATACAACGGTGCGGCGCGGTACGGTATCGAGACGGCGTTCTCAGCGAGCGGAATGTTCTCGACTGTCACTCGCGTCCACGATCGCGTCGACGAATCAGGCGAAGGCAGTGCCTCTTCCAGGGAGTGGGACAGAGCGGGACGGAAATATGGTATCGCTCGCACTAGACGTGGAACGATTGATCTTGATGCGATTCGTTATAGATAGGAAGGTAGATGGCGCTACCATATCCCCCCGGCCCTAAAGGGTTGCCTTTAAAAAAAAAATAGAATTGAACTTAGCTATGTTGGGTGTACTACCGTCATAAGCCATCAATAGGCTAAGACAGCGATATGACAATAAAATTAATCTAAACTAACTTTAGCGAAAACTACAAACGCAATAATAGCGAAAACTACTAACTAAATACTTAAACTAAGAGGTGGGTCCAACTTCAGGCTAGATCTCACTGAGTTGGAAGCGGACGCGAGTTGATCAGTGCCTCGACTTGTGCAAGGACAGTTAAAGGCTCTTCGTAAGAGAGGATATGTTGACCTATAACTTTGAAGAGATGCGTTTTAATTACTTTGACCATGCTTGCCCAACATCCACCGAAATGTGGGGATGCTGGTGGAATAAACTTCCAGTCAATATGATCTATGGAAAGTTCTTCCTGAAGACGAGTACGATAACCCGCGACGTGATTGAAACAAGTAGCGGGAACAAGTTCAATCAATTTACGAACGCGGTTGGCAACAAAGTCTGCCAGCGGTGAGGAGAAGAATAAATCCAAGCGAGCACTACCTTGGAGTCGGAAAATGCGTATATTTATTAATAGAGTAGTGAGGCAAAACTGTGTCTTGAACCTTGCAGAGCAACTGAGACAGCAGAAGGGCCGCGCACAACTCCAGTCTCGCAACCGAAATGGTTTTAACAGGCGAGACCTTAGACTTGGCACAAACTAACTGCAACGAGTAGTTAGAACCAATGCGGACTTGCAGATATACGACTCCGCCGTAAGCACGCTCGCTGGCGTCAGCGAAACCTATTAAGTCGATGGTACATCCATCTACCAACCCAAGATGACGCGGAATAGTAATTTGATTGAGCGCGGTAAGCTCCATACAAACTGGCCCCAAGCGGCGACAATATGGTCAGGGGGTGTTTCATCCCACTCACACTTTGATAGCCAAAGCTCTTTGATCTAGAGCTTGGCGTACAAAATTGTGGGAGCCACAAAACCCATTATGTCCCATAGTCGAGCCACTGTGGACAGCATAGTGCGTTTGGTGCACTTATCATCTGGTGGTGAGACGTCAAACCGAAAACTATCGCAGGATTTGTCCCAGCGTAAACCGAGAACCTTATGCGGTACAGACTTCTCAAACTCAATGTCTGGAGAACCCTTTGAGAATCTGGTATGCGTGCGAGAACCTCCTTAGAGTTGCTTGTCCATTTGACAAGATCAAACTGGCCTCGCTTGAAAAGCCGAATAAGCTCCCCACAAAGCGAAATTGCTAGCGGAGCGGGTATGACACTACAAGCAATGTCATCCATATACAAAGCGGAAGTGTAGTATAGTATAGTGTAGCGTAGCGTAGCTTAGCATAGCATAGCGTAGCATAGCATAGCATAGCGTAGCATAGCGTAGCATAGCGTAGCATAGCGTAGCATAGCGTAGCATAGCGTAGCATAGCGTAGCATAGCGTAGCATAGCGTAGCATAGCGTAGCATAGCGTAGCATAGCGTAGCATAGCGTAGCATAGCGTAGCATAGCGTAGCATAGCGTAGCATAGCGTAGCATAGCGTAGCATAGCGTAGCATAGCGTAGCATAGCGTAGCATAGCGTAGCATAGCGTAGCATAGCATAGCGTAGCTAATTAGTGCTTTATCTTACACACAGTTTTAGCACCCACCTTGATCCCTTGAAGAGCAGAACAACAACAAGACGTAATACAATGAGAAGTATGTAACGTAGGTACGGTACCCATAATCACATACCTTTTTTTTTCGCTGTCAACATTCGAGTATAACAGACGTATTTGTTTTCACCTGGTGCTTTTAATTTTACAAAGTTAATCAAACCTTAATTTTCCCGGTAGTGTTATATACCATTCTTTGTGTTGTACTGAGAACTACAAACTGTGTATTAAACTGTGTCTTTGAGTACATTGAGTGAAGTGTAATTTGTGAATAAATTAAAAAATCTCACAAGTAAAAAGTGTTTCGCGTAGCCATTTTACCCTTTAAACACAATAGAAAGGTCATTGATCGCTTATGATGACATCGCTAATTATTCTTGTCACTGTGTGAACTCTGAACTGTTATTTTGTCAATGATCGTCAGGTGATTGTGGTCGAGTCGGCATGGTAACTGATTACCGTTTATGCAGTTGTGGGATCAAATCTCGCGGACTATTATTTTTGGACATTAAATTTTACAAAAAATTGCATAAACTCTTAACATTATTGAAATTTATAACAGATTTATTTTAAAATTAATAGACTTTTATTTTTTATCTTTTTTTGTTGCAAATTTTTCGATTTTTTTTATAAAAAAAATTGCTTGAAAAGTCTGAAGATGCGTTGTCAAGGGTGTACCAATGATATACATGGCTCAAAATACGGGAAATGCCATAAATGTTCTTCGCTTTTTTGTTATGAATGCCTAAATTTAAGTACTGAAGATTGCAGGAACCTAGACGCCAAGCAACTAGCTTCCCTAAGTTGCCCATTTTGTCAAAATGTGACTAAACGGAAAAATAATGACAATACGCCTTGTCGTCAACGTCGTAACGCTGACATAAGCGACGCGATGATTATGTCGCCCTATCATGATTCACCCGGCGTATGCGATAGGGCTGTTGCTCATACTATTCCATCAGGCGCTAATTTGTCTAATGAGCCCGTCACCATGGAAAGCATCAGTACACTATTCGACATGAAGCTTGCTCCGGATTCGGCATTTATGACCAATCTTCGATCTGCGCTCAAGAAGGATATGGAGATAATGGTGTCTGCGGAAGTGAACCGGGCCATTGAGATCTTTAAAATTGATTTTACAACTACAACGGATTATATTACCGCAGAACAGATGGATATGAAGTCCGATTTGAAAGCACGTGACATTCAAATTAGAGCTCTAGAAGACGAATTATCTAAGTCGAAAGGTTCCTTACAGAAGTTGGAGTCCAGGCTGTCGAGTATGGAGAAAATATCACGAAACTTAAATATCGAAATTCACGAAGTTCCTGAAAGTAAAAATGAAAATCTTTCGGTTCTCTTCAAAAAACTGTGTGAATGCCTACAGGTCGTTATTCCTGATAATGACATTAGATCGTGTCGACGTGTTGCTAAAATGGATACTGCCTCGAAAAGGCCACGGAATATTCTGATCACACTTTCGTCACAAATACAGCGTGATTCTTTGCTGTCCGCCGTAACACGGTTCAATAAGACCCATCCTAAAGAGAAGCTTGCAACTACACACATTGGCTTTACTGGTGAAACAAACAGAATTTATCTCTCCGAACATCTGTCTCCTGAAACTAAGGCACTACATAGCAATGCAAGAAAATTCTGTAAAGAAATGAATTATAAGTTTGTATGGGTACGCTTTGGGCAAATCTACATACGCAAGGATGAGACCTGTCCTCCTATCATTGTTAAGAGCTTAGACTCCTTAAATAAGTTAAAGTAAGTTGATACACACACTTTCCCTATAAATATAGTTTCTCTTTTTGTGCAAGTCAAACAAATTTATAATGATTTATGTATACTACCAAAATGTAAACAGAATACGAAGTAAACTCACACAATTTTATCTAAATGTATTGAACTGTAACTATGATATTATTTGTCTCACGGAGACAAATCTTAATGAGGGAGTATATGATAGAGAAGTTTTTGATGATCGCTATAATGTCTTCAGACGAGATCGTGCGAGCACTAGTTCATCTAAATCCGAGGGAGGGGGTGCCCTTATCGCAGTACTAAAAAAGTATCAAATTGTTCACCAGATTTCATGGCAGACCGGTAGGGAGGATATCTGGATTACATTAGTTTCTGATAAGCATAACGTACCTAATTTAAATATTTCTGTCTGTTACTTACCTCCGGATATAGATATTGTTCAACTTGATCAATTCTACAATAATTGTCAAAAGATTTTGTTGCATACGCGACCTGATGATAATTTTTTGTTAGTCGGCGATTTCAATACTCCTGACTTCTGTTCCAGAACTCACACAAATCTTGACTCAAACTTAGCCGGTACATTCTCCAAAAAACTATTGTTACTTGACGAATTTATGACACTCTGTAGTTTAAGTCAGTTTACCAACATTACTAATGCTAACGGGCGTCTTTTAGACTTAATCCTCTCAAATTTCGATACCATCAGTGTAAATGATACTTTTTCCCTGAGCTCACTGGATAAACATCATCCAGCCCTTTTAATTGAAATAAAATTACCATATGAAGTGAAAGGTCTTACAAAGTGCTTACGCACAGTGTTACTGTTTTCTAAATGTGACTTGCAACAAATTAAGGCGGAACTAGAGTTAGTCGATTGGAATAACTTATTATCATTGCCTGACGTAGACACAAGTACGGATATTTTCTATGACAAGCTATTTGATATAATAAAAAGGCACACCCCAATGATAAAATCTACACCCCAAACTTACCCGATCTGGTATAGCAAAAGCCTTATAAAATGCAACGAGGAAAAGAGAAAATATCACAAACTCTTTAAAAAGTTCAATAATCCCCGCGATTATGATGCCTTCTCATTGCTTCGTTCTAGATGTAAAAGACTAGCCAAAGAATGTTACAAAAGATACTTATCTTCTACTGAAAATTCTATTAAGAAGAACATAAAATTGTTCTGGAAATTTGTAAACAACAAAAAGGGTCAAACCTCAATACCTCAAGTTATGTCGTTGGGAGAATCTAATTCATCTAAGGGTCAAGGTATTTGCGAACTCTTCTCTAATTATTTTGGTTCTGTTTTTGAGACTGACAACCTACCTAACTCGACATCCTGTCCCGATCTGATGACCGTTGCCTCTGACCCCAGGATTGTTAATGTATTGTCATCGGTGTCATTTAGCATTAAGGACATTATACTGGCAATGCGTCAATTGGATAAAAACAAAGGCGCTGGTCCTGACTTGCTTCCACCTTCTTTTGTCTGCTCATGTGCTGCACAGCTAGCAAGTCCTCTTTGCATTATATTTAATAAATCACTCAACAGTGGAATTTTTCCGAAACGCTGGAAAGTGGCGCACATAGTACCCATTTTTAAGAGCGGTAATAGGTCGCATTGCGAGAACTACAGACCAATAAGCATTTTATCTTGTTTTGCCAAGTTATTCGAGTCGCTTTTATACAATTACTTGTATAATCACATCAAACCCATTCTCTCGGAACGGCAGCATGGTTTCGTTAGGAACAAATCTACCATCACCAATCTGTTGGAATACAAGAATTTCCTATGTAAAAGCTTTTCAGTAGGTGGTCAGGTAGATGCTATCTACACTGACTTTTCAAAGGCGTTTGACAAGATCAACCATAAACTTCTTTGCAAAAAACTCGCCGCCTATGGTATACAGGGTAACTTGCTTCGCTGGATTTCATCATATTTAGATAATCGGAGTCAATTGGTAGCCTTAAAGGGGTATCTTTCTTTACCAGTGAGGGTATTTTCCGGTGTTCCTCAGGGATCCCATCTGGGCCCCCTGTTCTTTGTCATATTTATAAATGACCTGATTGAGCGTCTGTCCTGTCAATGTCTCCTTTACGCTGATGATTTAAAAATATTTGCCAACATAACGTCTTTGGCCGATTGTCAGAATTTGCAGACCGACCTACACATTGTTTCAGATTGGTGCAATACGAATAAAATGTATTTAAATATCAATAAATGTTTTTCAATATCTTTTTCAAATAAACGCAACAAAATTTTACATAATTACATTATTGATGGACAAGTACTTAATAGGTCTAGTGTTGTCAAAGACTTGGGTATACTCTTCGACGATAAACTTTCTTTTAGATCTCACTACCAACATATAATCTCGAAAGCCAACAAGCTCCTAGGTTTCGTTCTACGGACAACAAAAGGTTTCAAAAAAGCTCAAAGTGTGCTTTATCTTTACTATGCCCTGGTAAGAAGTACCTTGGAATATGGCTCTCCGATCTGGTCACCATATACAATCCGAGGCGTTTGAAGCATTCCGATGTTATTAGATTGGTCTGAGATGCGCTATCTAGCAGACAACGTACCATGTGCGGCGACCCATTAACATCATATATGATAACTTGCGCTGTCGCTAACAGAACAGTCTTAGACGCTATACATCGCGTTTTGGCCCTGCGTGGATCATTATAGATGCGCGAGTGCCGTCCTCGCGTGCGCGTCGCCCGCGCAATGGACGTCGTACACAACGATACTTCGCCCTCAGACGCGGAAGGCGCAGCTACCGTGTTCTGCACTTGCGACGTACTCGTAAGTGTGTCAAGGTTAGCGGCTTTACTTGACAACCGGTTATTTTTATCCAAATGTAACAGTGTATGATGTTTTTGATTACACGAGCGACATCTCGTTCTACTGGAACAATTACTCGTTTTATGTTTTATGCTTAAGCAATTAATGCAAGCTTTGTTATCTTTTACGCATTTAAAACGAGCAATTGGATTTAAATCATTAAAGGTAGGACACTTATAGTAATGGTCGTGCACTATATTACTGCACAGACACTTCTGTGAATTATTACTATTAGATTCCGAACATGTTACGTAAGACTGTGGATTAGGGACTGAGTTATTATTACTATTTCGCGATTTATTCAAGTTTTGTTTGTTGTTGTTAGTGTTAGACGGGCCAGGTGAACCAGACTGCGTATTATGAAATATTCGACACTGATCTTTGATGAACGAAATAAAACTATCTAGTGTAGGTATTTTATTATTGCGTTCCGTCATCTCGAATGCGCGAATTGTATCAGTGTCAAACTTTTTTAAAGCGAGTTGAAGCAACATAAAGTCGGAAAGATCTTCTAATTTTAAATTCCTAAGAGAATTAACCACGGTTACGAAGTTATCAATAAACAGCTAGAAATTCGAGACAGACGCGTTGCCGGGCAGTTTGAGATTTAAAGCTTGGTCAAAGTACGTAGACGCTAGGACGCGCGTGTCCTGATATCTGTCAAGTAGTGACTGAAATATGACCTGATAATTCTCAGCACTGGGTGTGACACCTGCAAATACGGACTGGGCTTTCGGTGACAGTTTACCTATTAAATAGTACAACCTGTCAGCATCTGTCAGAGAACCATTATCGTGCACTGTAGACTTAAAACTCGCATAGAATAACGGCCAATTTCGTATATCTCCGTCAAACGACATAATCTCGATTGGCGGTAATCTCGGTTTGCGGGCAACGGGCTGTGCCGAACATTTACCCTCCAATTGCGATTGTATACGCTTAATAATACAATAAAGATCTTCGAATGAGGTATACGCCTGATAGTTCGGTTTTTCATCAGGATTGATAGAAAGTAATCTTGCGATATAATCGTCTAACAACTTATGAAAATCTGTTCGAATACTATCTACTGTTATACAATAACTGAGAAATGCTTCGCTATTACTGTCAGACATAGATGCGGTTTTTGATCGTTCATATATGTTTTGAATGCGCTCAAATAAAATATTGCGTTTCGCTTCTAAGATTGTCATCTCTTTGTCTTCCGACACGCGTGACTTCTTTTGTTGTGACATGCTTACGTAAGTATAAGCTAATGAGAACGAAACAAAATAAGAATATCTAATGTATCTATTATTTTACCTAAGTAGGCTAAGTAGGCAACACTTTAGAGCTGTGGAAATAAAAGTTGCTCGAAATATGAGATTTACAAGACAACTATGATAGTTCCAGAATTAATAATTTAATAAGTAGGTAGCTACATAAAAGTTTACCTACTGATGCGGGCGGAAGTAACGATGTGACGGTTATGTGAATATATTAGGAGTATAGCTAGGTGCTATAACTGCCTAGGTATAGCGGTATAACGTATAAAACGTAAATGAATCCGACTCGTATGGATCAAAAAAATGGTTCGGCGTTACACCGAAACCGTAGGGTTCTAGGCGACTTGGAGCAGGAAAATGGACTGTATTAGGGTGAGTTCTGGGTCGCCTAGAAAGGAATAAGGGAAGAGGAGATGGATACGCTAAGGGGTGATTGAGTGGGTATAGGATATTTCAAGGATGGAGGGCACCTACCTTATACAACCTTCTTCGTTTCCGTAGGGCAGTCTACTGGTGGTTTCGTGATGCAGCTGCTTGTTTTCACTTCAATTCACCATTCGCGAGCGGGTTTTCCTTGGTGGAAGCGGTAATAAATCACATACAACGGTGCGGCGCGGTACGGTATCGAGACGGCGTTCTCTTGTCGCTCGCGTCCACGATCGCGTCGACGAATCAGGCGAAGGCAGTGCCTCTTCCAGGGAGTGGGATAGAGCGGGACGGAAATATGGTATCGCTCGCACTAGACGTGGAACGATTGATCTTGATGCGATTCGTTATAGATAGGAAGGTAGATGGCGCTACCAATTATAATTTATCGGATTTGAAAGGTGAGGGTAACTCGTGGTCATGAACTGCTAACTAATAGATTGTAAATTGCTGCAGGTTTATATATCGTTACTTTTCGGGACATACTGTTCCACCATAGCTCTGAACAGTCATGTTCGCGAGTTGCCTACATCAAAAGTCGTAAGTGGATGCTCCTGTTTGGGAGGATTACCAAATGAACATAATTTATTGCTTGAGTATGATATCAATAACTATTAAATTTTGCATTAGTAGATAACTCACAATGTGAAACAGTTGCAGCTCCTTACAAAGATAACATGTAAAACCATTATACTGGCAGTTAAAAAGGGTGGCCACGAGTTTTATTGCCCGTTCTTTCTCGTGGTTCTACCTATTGCATTGCGAACGTGGCAGTAAATGTAAATGTAGAATCATCTAATAACTAACTTAATTTTTTGACATTCATAATCGTTACTTTGTGGCCTAAATGAATGAATGATTTTGACTTTGACTTTGACAGTACAGCATATATTCGTAATTGTAATACCATAATCTTTTAAAGAGACAGACATGTTATATAAAGTATGTTTTTGTTCTGTTTCATTTTTACCGTCCAAGTAAAATTACAGCTTGGAAATACATTTCCATTAGTACTGAATACTCATTTCGTTTAATATAAAAAAGCCATAGTAATTTATCAAAGATGTTGCAAGTCAAAGTTTCTTAACTATTGCGTTTTTAAGGGTGTAAAATTATGTAGGTTTTCCTCAAATGTCATGATCACGTCTAAATTCATACATAAATTATGCTAAAATTGATTGAATTTTAGATTTTTTAGTTGAATTATCTAAAAATACTTATTATAAAAACACTAATCGCAAAATTGTTATATCTTTAATATACATATAGTACGAGTATATTCTTGGGTTTACGCGAAAATTACACATTTAAATCAAACTACGGTTAACGGTTTATCTCGCGATATAATAAACATCGTAATGTTACACTCAAAAACTGAAACTTTCCTCGTGCAAAGAAAACTGTTTATGGATAATGTAAAAAAAAAACTATTTATTGCTAAATTCGTGTTGTGGCTACGCGATGAGCTACACGTGTAACATATCGCGTGTTTAGCTCTTTTTCGCTTAAGAAGCATTTCGATCTTTGAGCGTAATATGTCAGTAAGTACACCTATCTAGACCTACTGTTCGTTACTGTCGACGTACTTTTAAAGGACCATATCATAAGCGTCACATTGTGACCTAAATGAATAAAGGATTTTGACAGAACTCTCCTACACGACCGGGAAGACCTAACTTTTTGACAATATTTTTATGTTTTGCTTGCATGATATTAATTTCGTCAGGGATATGCTGAAAATTGTTCGCCGAACTTTTAATAGAGCTTTTCAATTTAATGCAGACACGAGTTTAAGCCAATTTTAATTACAAGCCAACGAGGTACATATTTTACCTCGATTGCTAGTATCACGACGTAAACTGTTGAAAACAATGTTACAGTTAAATTATCTTGTTAGGAACTTGAAAACTTTGCGTTTTACGTTTAAAGATATTCAGTTGTTGGAACTGTTATGCGGTCTGTGGCAATGGTTTCTTGGGAGGCATTTTTGTTGATGATTTTAAAGTGTAGAGTTTTAATTGTGTTTGAGATTGAATTCTATGAATAGGCATTAAAATGCATTTAGTACAAGGCAAAAAAGCCTCTCTTATTCCGGAGGTTTTAATCGGTTAACACCGACCGTTGTAGCGCGATTGGTTGATCACGACATTATTTTTCTTCTTTTCAAAAGACAATTCCTGCACTAGGAATGAATCCGGTGTCCCGAAGATACTTTATAGACATTCAGCCAACGGAAAAAGCACACTCAGACACGAAAAAACAATTTATGGATCACAGAAAGTGTTGCCACTTGTAGGGATTGAACCCACAATAAACAGCACAGTGTAAAAGACCTAAATCACTACGCCAACCATAGGCTTATAAATAAATATATATAAATGTAGGACAAAAATAAGGTAAAAGCACCCATTACGGAGGTATTTCGCAACATTTGAAAGTAAGAAACAAAAATAAGCATTTGTAAGTATTTTAAAGGTCCCAAACAACTTTATCGTTAAAAGTGGAACTTACATTTTGTATTGCTTTTGAGTCTATGTTTCTTTTCATGATATTTCTTATTTAAAAAATATTTAGCTAATAGTCAGGTCGATTTTCCGTAATACGTAATTATGATTTTGGTCAGAGCCCATTACTGCGGTAGACGGCTCCTAATACGGAGGGTCAGAAATTATATTCATTGAAGTTCCGTACAAATAATATTTATTAAATAATATGAATGTGTTAGTAAAGTAAATTGTAAGTAACGTAGTCTCTGGTACTTACATTATATTGTCTCGAGGCTTTGTAAATACACATACCTTGTCGAATTGATGAAAGTGCTTCAGCAACTTGCGCATTAGTATAAAACTTTCTATCTGTCCATATGGTCTATATAAACAAAATAAAAATTACGTATCTGCGTAAATTTAAATAAAAATATTTACATTAATTTAAAAGTTTTATCGCTTTTGGTTTTGTCAAAAAAGAAACATGCATATCAAATAAGAATCCACAACAAAAGACACAAAACTTTTTTATTTATTTACGCAACCCTAAATCTTGTAATTTTATGTCCTATAAATAGGGCCGTAACAGGAGATCATAAAACCTTATTCAGAGTTACCTGCAAATAACTATCACCGTAATAGGAAAACTACTCGTGCTTTTAATAATCCTAATTCTGACCCATCAAAATTTCAATAAATGAAATAGAGTAAATGCTTAATCAAACGATAAGAGTTTTTTAGCTCAGATGTGTAAAACTCAAGTCAACAGTTATACAAAATAAATGATTTGTGATAAATTAAAAAACACCTTCCTATTTTTAACCTTTCTAAGAAACCAACATTTTGTACTTAACAGTTTTCATATTTAACTAGTTTTCTAATTGAGAACACATACCGCAGAATATGGTTTTCAATTTATGAGATTAATAATTATTTCAACTAAACTTGGAACTAATTCAATAAGTTAATAAATTGAAAGTTATAAACAATTAAACATGCCCAGTATTTTTCCTATTTTGGAGTTATACCACCGTATTAGGATTAATCTATAAAATTCGTATCGTATTACGGCGGTATTTTATTTCTTATTTTTTGGGTAAAAAGTGAGTTCCAAATATGAAACAAGCTATTTAAATAGTGGTAGTTATTACTACCATACCATACCTACTATTGTAGGAAAATGCTATAAATATTACATAAACAAACTTGAACGGCTTATTAATACGAAAAACTTAGTTTATAAGTATTAGTGTACTTACTTTTGTTGTTCCGCGTTTGTATGGAAACGCCTCTCACGTCGATGCCGTTACACAGACTGATCGATCTTGTTGTATTGTCTGTGTGCTATACTTGCAAATGTCAGTTAAGACATGAAGTAATAAATTTGGAGTATATAGTCTACGTTTTGGTGTACTTAAGGCGCTGTTATACCTCAGAAGCCGTGAAACACCTAATTTTTCGTCGCGCACCTAGCCATAACGGTACATACTACAAACTTGCAAAAAATAGAGCTTATAGTCAAAAGTCTGAACAAAAGACTTTTGAAAGAATTTTTCATGTATGTAAAATAGAATCACGGTAAAAAAATCACAAAAACAAGGCAGAAAATAATCTTTCGTCTCACTTTTTGCAATATTTTGATCGTGAACTGTCATATTTTATTTGATAATATTGTAGGAAATCTAATGAACTAAAGAATTACCCTATTTATTTTCATATTATACGTGTATATTTTGTAAAATTAAATAAAATCTGCCAAACGTCTATGATTTTGACGCTCGGTTGATTCCATCAATATCAAACGCTTGGGCAATTTAAACCTTATTAGCATAAGCGGTGTACTGAGTGTCAGTTGCTAGTTTATGCCCCGCCCAGACCTCATCATTCGGCTATGAGCCCTGTGAGAGATAGGTCATGTCGCTTGCGTCTCCGCTGCACGAAATTTTACGTAAACATGTTTGTTAATAATACGCCGATTTGAGTTCGTAATTTCATGTTTTATGTTATAGACTGAATACTTTGAATCAAATAGGCTTTTCTTGTGACTGTGGGCACATATAATTAGGACCTAAGTTTATATTCTTGTTGCGTTTAATGTGTTATTGTTTCTGTGCTTATAAATATATAAATAGAAGAATAAAATATGGACAATTAGAGAAATAAAGTTCTACGAAGAATTTGTACAAGAAAGCATCGTAATAAAATATAAATTCATCCATGGCCAAGTGATTATGAAATATGAAAAAAATTTACACAAATTATTTTCATAAGAGTCTTTTATGACTGACTATGTTATACATTAGCGATTATGCATAATATAGTTATATAAATTATTCTCACAATACATAGCTGCCACAGTTTTCAATGTTTGAAAGAGTAATAACATAAAATCGAATCATTTTATGTATAGGTCGGTTTACGAAAGATGACCACTGCGCAGCAATCATTTTTTAGGTCTCCGTGGAGGTGCGGGGTGAGGCGCGGGTGGAATTCCAATGGCGTGGCTCCGTTCCTGACGCATTCCCTAAATGCGTCAAGAATGGAGCCACGCCATTGGTGCATGAATGTACATATGCGCGACGGCCGCCATTTCTGGTCAACTTTCGTGAACCGACCTATACCTATATTGCAAATTCATTAGCTTGTCAGAGCGCCTGGAGCGCTAAGATGCCGCCACGGCGAACAATAAACAGTGCTAATATGGCGCTCCGCAGTCCGCACATAAGCGGTAACGAATGTTGTACTATTGTGTTGTGAACATAAACCTATTTAGGTACATCGGGTAAAACTTTGATTATTCATTAACTATTAGGTAAGTTTCAGTACATCTAATATCTTTTTAATTTTTAAAATCAATCATTTATAAGTAAGTAGGTGACTTCTCTGTTTGCTATAACACAAGTTATAGTATTTTTTTAAATAATAAAGTATCTAACTAATTATATTTATTGTAATTACAGTGAAGTTAAAGTTACAGTTTAGCAACAACATTTGACTGCAATAATTCCTAACACGATTTGTTCAAGAGTTATAAGCAAAAAATACACGAGGGATAGCAGTGACTGGTTCGAATTGCGTAAGAATATGTTGACAGATTCAAATTTTGGTATAGTGGTAAAAAGAAGAGATAACAGCAGTAAAGCCAACTTAGTAAAAATTATTTTGTACAAATAAAATATTTGCAATAAAAAAAAGCAGTTGCGCAAGGAGTCTAAAATGAACCACTGGCTTTGCAACAACTGGCGAAGTAAGAAAATGTAACAATCGAGCCTTGTGGATTATCCGTTTTATGGTGCCACGCCAGATGGATTAATAGGTCCAAACACGATTGTAGAAATTTAATCTTCTATAGTTGCCTATAAGAATGACCTGGAGAATAGTATAAGAGCAAATAAAATACAAATATAAAACATGATAAAAAAGTTAACTGACTAGTCTAAACAAATATTGTAATTTTTATTACCAAATTCAGGGGCAACGCCACGTTACACGCAAACAAAAATGTTTATTTGCTGTGTGGAGTGGCGAAAGTAAACCACTAAAAATAGAAATGATAGAAAGAGGTGATGTTTTCAGGGAGACGAAAATGAAAGAAAAGCTTGTGGCGTTTTATATGAATTGGCAGTTGCCTGAAATTGTTGATTCTCGTCGAGCTCAAGGGATGGCATTGAACAAAAATATAAAACAAAATCACGGAGAGGAAAATGTTTCATCAGTGCTTGAAGTTTCTACAATACCAAGCCTTAAAAGGAAAGTAAATGCAAATATGCCTCTTGAACAACAGCAAATAATAAGTATTGAAGCCTCATCACCTCACACACTGCCTGTAACTTTCGATGAGAATAAAGAAAACCTGCCGGGTTGCAGCAGACAGCTAACTTTTGATGAGCTGTAAACTCTGTATTTCGTTCATTCATTCATTCATTCATCATCAGCCTTTAACAGTCCACTGCTGGACTAGGCCTCTCCTTTGAAAAGAGGAATTGGCCTACTATACCACGCTGGCCAAACGGGTTAGCATAGGGTTTGTATCAAGTTTTCCTTCTCTTACAGTGCTGTTCTCTGCATAATATGCTCCCTCTGTCGGCTCTTACGACACCCATGGGATGATATGGGGTGGTGACATTCTTAATCCGTCACCACACGGACAATGTATTTTGTAAGTAAATGATAAATAAATATATTTTAATATTTATTTTCTTTGAAACAACACATATTTTAAGCGAAAGATTTTTTTTATATTTTTCCATACAATGAGGAGAGCCAACGAAAAAGCAGTAACTCAAATTTTAATTCTATAATTTGGGTTGGGTTTCGAAACAAGTCGCCTGAATTTGAGGGTATTGGTGGTGTAGGGGGCTTAAGGGAGTTAGTTTTAATCCCCTAAAAGTAATTTTGGCTGCCGGAGTTGCGTCTAAATATTTTTAAACAATTTCCAAAAATTCTTAGTAGTAGTTTTTATACCTTGAAAAACGTGAAACGAAACGCAAACCCGCCATCTTGGAATGATCATATTGACAGCTAATGTCAAATTTATGTTAGATTCTCTCTTAATCTCTCTTAATGACTCTTAATCCGAAAATAGGAACCCTGCGAAGCAGGGCTCCGTCAACCTTAGTTTATTAAACTAGTGTGAAGAATGTGGAAGTTGGCAGTGCCATACACACTAATGTTTGGAGATTTTTTTTTTCAGAGGAAACCAAGTATTTCCGGCAAGTGAAAATGGTGAGGGCGGATTCCGAGACCCCCTCAACCACTCACAACCCCTAAAAACGGCGACGTATTTCGAAACCTTTACCATAATAATTATGCCTATAATAACAATAAAACATCCATAAATAAATAAAATAAACCAACTTTTACTAAACTTCAATTATTTCGTAACTCGCTTTAGTTGAGATACAGCTTTTGCGCTTAGTAGGGCAGTATTGTGGTTTTTAGGGTACCGTAGCCAAAAATTGTAAAAGCCCTTTATATTTTGTAGGATAGTATTATATAGGTTGTTTTTTATATATTGTAGGAACCCTTATAGATTCGCCATGTCTGTCTGTCTGTCCGCCCGTATGTAACAGCCAATTTATTGCAAAACAGATTTGAAAACTGGCAGGAATGGAATTAGATGTAGGTATTCTATGAACTGCTTTACCAATTTTATACAAAAACAAAACAAAAATAATTAGGGCCTCCATATATGGAACTGACTTAATTATTTTTATCATCTTACGGCACGTATTTATCTACTTTCGTCAACAATAATTTCGTAAAAAAAAAATAATACCTATAACGTCTAATGTAAACCAGTTTTGCTCATGGCTCCACTAAGAACAAAAATTGCGCTATGCCTATATTGTACAAACAGATTGATTTATGTAATATTAATTTTAATATCAGTATCTCAATTCAATATGCTAAAACGTTTTGCTTGCGATTTTGAAATATTTGAATACGGATGTCGCCAGAATACGGCCGCACACGACGAGAATGAAGGGGGGCGCCCCGCAGTAGACGGAGCTAAGCGCCCTTCACCTCCCCTGCTTCACCCCCTCATTTTCCAAAACAGTCGCTTAGTACAGCGCCTTAAATTGAATAAAACAGGAATAAAACTCGAAAATAGATATACCACCGTAATAGGAAGCGATTTTGACTACCGCCGTATTAGGAGCTTTTACCTTAGCGTATGCGACTGCTGATCGGCGGTCCCGGGTTCGATTCACGGGTCGTGCAAAAGTGTTACTGGGTTTTCCGAATTCTCAATAGCAGCACAGAATCTGGTGATGTGCCCGGTAACGGCAATTGGCTCGCCTCCTATTACGTGGGACCAACAATTCATGGTGAATTGTGGTGGATGTGATGTGTGTAGAGGTGTACACCTCTTCCTACCCCTTCGGGGATAACAATAAAAAGAAAGTAGTTAGTTATAGTGATAAAGACATATTTAATAAACATGTATTATCTCGAATATACAAATCACTTACCGTCTGACTGAAATACGTTGATGTTAGTTTTTACTTTTATTTTATATCTTCATTATCAGCCTGCTGCATCCTATTGCTGGATACAGTCCTCAATAGCACGTCACTAAACATGATTTTTACTTAGCTTGGGCAATAAAGCAAATAAAAAAATTATTTGGCTTACAAACAATTTGAGAAGTAAACGAAAAGTCTCGTTATATCTATATGACGGTGCATTACCAGCGCCTCTTTATTATTTCACGTCGGAACGGAAATTGAAGATGTCATGAAATATCATCACGTCATTAGTACAGTCTCTAAACGAGTCGAAAGTGCTGCCGGCCAGAAAGTGTGCGGTTGTGACGTTTGCTGTCTATTGGCAGGGGCACTGACGGTGTTCGTGTGGACTTGTCTGGCGGGCTCGGACACATTCAGTCGGGTCGCCTGGTTGACAGTACATCATAAATCTGTCCTCGGTTCGTTAATAGACTTGCAAGTGAAAGTGTTAGACTATAATTGTTAAGATAGTGCCTTTCGTGTTAAAGTAGTCAGTGTATTTTAGTTAGTGTGTATTCAATGCACAAGAACCCAGCTGCGCCCACTTAGTAGGAACTCTGAAGTGATTATATCGGCCAACAATCTAGTTACCCGTCTACATCATTTGTGGGATAAAATTGTGCAATGGAACGTACACACAGGACGCGAGTGAGGGTGATTGTGCTGCTGCCGTGTTGGCGAATCAGTTGATCTCTCAATTGCAATCGTGGTGAGCGTATTTTATCTGATTTTTTATTTTGTGACGGTAATTGCAAAACGTTCTTGGTTAGCAGAATACTGCTACACGTTTAGTAACCCTGGGAATGTCAAAATGATTGTGGTGGTGACGTCGTCATCACATCGTACCGAGTGTCGTGGGTTCGATTCCTACATACTAAGAACGTAAGAACATGCTTTTACTGGGAAACCGTTTGACCTTTGCGGTGTGGTGTTTCGCGTGACATGATACCTTGAATAGGCTACTGTTTAATAGCTTAAAGAAGAAACAGCGCAGATATTGAAAAGACGTTTTGGGTTCGATAATCAAGTTAAAAAGAAAACGATTGTTTTTATCTTTTTCTTAATAAATCATGTGAGGGTGGCTTGCGATCACGAACCTTGTGAACGTATGCTTGCCTGCCTAGGACGGCAAATGGTTTCTCTCTGGTCTCGCGTGCAGCCGTTTGTGGACATAGTATGTAAAAGTAACAAGACTGAACGTACAGGCCGACTTGCATTATTCCAACCAAGTGTGTCTAGCGCAGCTGTAATATTGGATTTAAAACCAACATCTAGCTTCGGTTAGTTTTCTGCTAAATCTGGAATAGTACCTCCGGTCTAGATTGTCCTTCGCAGGGCAGCGGCGCTAAATGGTAGATTCGCGTATAAAATTGTTCGACTAATCGTATACTAAGTTCATAGTGTAAGGCTGTGCTGAACTGTTGCGGCTGACCGCGGTAATTTTGTGTGGAACAGATTGTAGCGTTTATTTCTTAAATAGACGTGTGACCTGTAGTGCTGTTTAGAACTTTAGACGTGTAGTTGGTTATTTCGTGTCTAACTTGACCGCCCATAGTCGAAAGATATTGCTGGCGCCATTATTTTATCGATTCGTAGTGTTGATAATACCTAACGGTTTTCGTTTAAACGTGATTAGAGCCTAAGTTAAAAGCTGTACTTTTGCTCGTTATGGTTCTGATTTGTAGAGACGAATCTCGGTGTTACAATTAAACCTGCTTCTTATTGTATGCAAATTTTAACATGTCGTTAGATGTGGCACTAATAAAAATGTTTGGTGTTACCTTACTGTGATTAATAGATGCCACCACTAGTAAAATTAAATTGAATTTTAAGATTTTACGCGTGAAAATTACCTACTGTGTGTTTTTAAAATTCATGTGATACGCTGGGAATTTTTATCAAGTGTCACGAGTTCTCTGGCTAATTCCAAGTTATGCTTAGGACGTTTAGAAGTGATAATGTTTCTAGTAGAAGCTGTTAAAGTCTATTATCAGACGTAGATGAAAATTATTGAGTTATCATCGTAGTGCGTTGCAATAATCAGTTTCAGAGATTTTGATTTTCATTGTAGGCAGAACCATGTTAGTGATCGTTAGTGATGACTGTGTTAACCTTCTCATTAAATGGGTACTTTGTTAGTCATTGTTGTGATAATCTTGTGGTACCCACGTTTCCGTTGTGGCAACGACTGGCCTGTGTGGCAACGACTGGCCTGTGTGGCAACGACTGGCCTGTGTGGCAACGACTGGCCTGTGTGGCAACGACTGGCCTGTGTGGCAACGACTGGCCTGTGTGGCAACGACTGGCCTGTGTGGCAACGACTGGCCTGTGTGGCAACGACTGGCCTGTGTGGCAATGACTGGCCTGTGTGGCAATGAGTAGCCTGTGTGACATCGACTGGGTGGTAGACGTTAACCGACGTAAATGATTTAGTTGATCTTGTCCCATCAGTGTGTAAATACTGCTAGATGATACATTCAACGAATTTAAATTTGACATGTAAAATGTATTCCGTGTGAAACGAACAGTTAATCATAATCGATTAATTGGTCAGAGAAGGCCGAGACGGCGGTGATTGATGTAGAACTCGATGATTATCCTCATTGACTCGGTGGATGCGTAACACTATCGGCAGGCTCCTATACTATTTCAGTAGCATTTGATACAAACACAAAACAATAAAAAAAAACACAGCAGGATCAGATAACCTTTGCATCAACTCAAACCATGAGCCAATTGACCACGAAGTTCAAATTCACGCTGAACAAGACGGTTCATAACTGATAGGTGATGTTAGGCTTGACGTAGCATAGGTTTAGTTTAGCTAGGCGTAGGTTTGACATCCCGAGGTGACGCAAGCAGAGGCGAGAGCGGGCGTGTTGCGACTCCAGGCTAAGAACACAGCACCCAGACCCGACAGAGTTCCTGGTCGAGCTCTCGTCCTGGCTCTGAAGGAGCTAGAGCCCCAGCTGAAGGGGCTCTTCACGGCATGTCTCGAGCAGGGTCAGTTTCCCAGTGTGTGGAAGAGGGAGAGGCTGGTCCTGCTCAGGAAGGAGGGGCGCCCCGCGGACTCGCCGTCCGCGTATCGACCCATAGTGCTGCTCGACGAGGCGGGCAAACTTTTTAAGCGTATTATCGCAGATCGCCTTGTCAGCCACTTGTGCAGGGAGGGGCCGAACCTGGACGACAACCAATTTGGTTTTCGTCGGGGGCGCTCCACCATAGACGCCATCATGCGCGTGAGGGCCCTGGTGGAGGAGACGGTGTCTCGGGGTGGGGTGGTGCTGGCGGTGTCTTTAGACATCTCCAACGCATTCAACACCCTACCCTGGAGTTGTATTCGGGAGGCTCTGAAATACCATCGCGAGCCTCCCTACCTCCGCCGTACAGTAGGAGCTTAACTGGAGGATAGATGCGTCACCTATCGGGGACGTGACGGTGCCAGTCGGCACCTCATGTCGTGCGGTGTTCCGCAGGGATCGGTCTTGGGACCGCTCCTGTGGAACATCGGCTACGACTGAGTGCTGAGAGGTGAGCTCCCGTCGGGCGCCGACTTGACTTGTTATGCAGACGACACGCTCGTAACTGCCCGAGGGAGCTCGCACAGGGAAGCGACGTTGAAAGCCATGGCTGCGGTGTCACAGGTGGTGAACCGCATCCGGTGCCTGGGCCTGGAGGTGGCCCTAAACAAGTCAGAGGCCATGGTGTTTCATGGTCCCCGACGTGCACCGCCACCGGGATCGCACATCGTGGTCAGCGGGGCCCGGATAGCTGTCGAGTCCACAATGAAGTATCTGGGATTGGTGCTCGACAGCCGATGGGAATTCGGGCCCCACTTCCGGTGGCTGGTGCCCAAGCTGATGGGCGCAGCGGGCGCGCTTTCAACGTTGCTTCCCAACCTGGGGGGCCCGAGCGCCGCCTGTAGGCGGTTGTACGTGGGAATCGTGCGGTCCATGGCCCTGTATGGGGCCCCTGTGTGGGCGATGGACATGACGGCCAGCACTCTCGCTATTCTGCGCAAACCGCAGAGGGCGATGGCCGTCAGAGTCGACCGCGGGTATCGCACGATTTCTTACGAGGCGGCTTGCGTCCTGGCCGGATCCCCGCCCTGGGACCTAGAGGCGAAAGTACTCGCGTCATTATATAAATGGTGCGAGGAAGGGCGGACACGGGGCTCGAGGCCGGTGCAGCGGCAGATCGCGCTGCGCCGAGAGGAGCTTCGTCAGGTCTTGGTGGCAGAATGGCGGCAAAGGCTTCTGCGCCCTACCGCCGGTCTCGCTACCGTCGAGGCGATCCGGCCAGTACTCGACGACTGGCTCGGGAGAAGGCACGGCTCCCTGTCGTTTAGGGTAACGCAGGTGCTGTCGGGACACGGCTGCTTCGGCAAGTACCTGTGCCGCATAGACAGGGAGCCGGACGCTCGGTGCCACCACTGCGTCGATTGCGGGGAGGACACGGCGCAACACACGCTCACCGAGTGTGCAGCTTAGAAGGAGCAGCGCCGTGTCCTCACAAATGAAGTAGGAGGCGATCTGACGCTGCCGGCCGTAGTACGGAGGATGTTCGGTAGCGCAGTGTCCTTCTGCGAGGACGTGATGTCGCCGAAGGAAACTGCGGAACGGGAGAGGAAGATCTCGACTCCCTTCCCCGGCCGCAGAAGGCGCACCGGGCGCAGGAGAAGGGTGGACAACGCCCTTTTCCGGCCCCCATAAATAAGTCCAGGGGCGAGGGACTTGGGGATGTCCCCACCCTCTATTCGATGGACCCAAGTTGCAGGCGCGCGCGGGTGTCGGCGAGCGCCTCTGAGGCGATGCACGGGGTAGTTCAACACCTCACTACCCCGTGCAGGAAACGAGGCCCGGAAAGACCCGGCCAACACTAGTGTGGGGCTGCGGAAGAATCTGGATTCCCGCGGCCCCGCGCGCACGTGCGAGGAGACACCGGGGAAAAAAAAAGGCTTAGGTTTGACATCACCTGCGGCATGCGACATTATTACTTGCTTGATCATATTATGACATTTAAAAGATTACTTGGTTATTTAAATTTAACTGCAGTCTGTAACTGTTGCAAAGATCTGAAATAGATAAGTTGGACTGGCTGTTGTTAAGTAGGTCGTAGGGCTGGTGCCGTCCGGTCCATGCCTTGTTTGAAGGATGGTCGAAGGGACGCACTGGACGCTGGTCGCCGGGGCAGTGCCGTCCGGTCCATGCCTTGTTTGGAGGATGGTCGAAGGGACGCACTCGCGCCCGGTCCAGGCTTCAATCTGGGTTATGTGGTTAGGTTAGGGCTGGTGCTGTCCGGTCCATGCCTTGTTTGAAGGATGGTCGAAGGGACGCACTGGACGCTGGTCGCCGGGGCAGTGCCGTCCGGTCCATGCCTTCTTTGGAGGATGGTCGAAGGGACGCACTCGCGCCCGGTCCAGGCTTCAATCGGGGTAATGTGGTTAGGTTTGGGCTGGTGCCGTCCGGGCCATGCCTTGTTGAAGGATGGTCGGGTCGAAGGGACGCACTGGACGCTGGTCGCTGGGGCAGTGCCGTCCGGTCCATGCCTTGTTTGGAGGATGGTCGAAGGGACGCACTCGCGCCCGGTCCAGGCTTCAATCTGAGTTATGTAGTTAGGTTAGTCGTAGGGCAGTGTCGTCTGGTCCAGTGAGATTAGTGAAATGCAGTTGACAATATCGACTATAACAGAGTGGTTAGCCTTAGAAACATACTAGTTAGTATACGGCTGTATGTGGTGAGTTGAGGTAAAGACGCGGTCCAAACCAAGCTTGGTCAAAGCACAGCATCGATTATTGTAGCATAAAAGTTATCATCATTGCCCTGGGGTTGTCCCGGTTGCGTCCGGGACTTGTCGTCTTGGGACACGGGGCTCCCGTGTCTATCTGCTGATCTGGCCAGGTTTGACAGAATAATAAGCTTGATATTGGATTTCACTGTTCATTGTCAAAAGATATTACTAACGAGTAAGAATTCATGTAGTCGGCTATACACCACTATTTTTAATTAGTACAAAAACTTTAAGGACAGATTAGCGAAGATATTATTATCATATATGTGACGTAAGAATTTCATAATATCAATAAAGAGCAAAGTTATTATCATTTGTTTATTGTAGAAAATCTCACTTAAATCATAGTCATATTTTACAATCCATTCACTAATTCATTGATAATATTCCATCCTGCTCATTCGCATTCTCTCTGTCGCACTTATGATGTAGGTAGCCATAGAAAATAAAATGAAGAAAAATAATAAACGTGGGTAGTTATTTTTTGATTTTGTTAATTCTACTCTCTCCTTCATACTTTATTCGGCCTTGGGACCGGTAAAATTTATCGTTTAACAAGTAATTAAATATGGAGGTATGTAATGAGAAAGCAAACAAATATCAAAATAAAAGAAGGTGTTCTGAACTAAAAGAAAAGAGTAATTTTGGCGTATTTATGAAGTTAGAATCATCTGCTATTTACAAATATTATTTTATCATCATCGTGTCAGCCTAGAGACGTCCACTGGAAGCTCCAGCTCCCTCTTTGTGTATGTGTGTATGGATTGTTGAATGAAAGGCGTCTCGGCTACAGATATTGAAGTATATTCTTGAATAATTAAATGTGGATTACAATAATGTTTGTATTTAACCGATCGCGACGCGTACAAGATATGGAGTGACGAGTATGTGGGCCGGCGCATCGCCCACCGCGCGACGTCTGCGGACCCCCCCGCTTGCTTCTTCCCCCTCAGTCGTCCGCACCGGTTTGGCGCGAACATACTCCCGGCGTTGAAGATTGATCTTCAATTGCTAGTTGGCAGGGGGCAAATGGTATTATAGGCGCGTCGTATGACCCCCTTCTTTGTCCTTATGTCTGCCACCCGCGCGATACCATCGCTACCTGGAAGCAGACGTATGACTCGTCCAAGAAGCCATTGTAGTGGTGGAGCGTGCTTGTCCTTGATAAGCACTAAAGCGCCCTCTTCAAGCTGGCCCTTGGAACTGCACCATTTTGTTCTCTGCTGTAGCCAGAAAATATATTCATTAGAAAATCGTTTCCAAAAGTGCTGTCTTAGGTAGTCGATGCGCTGGAATCGCTGTAGGTTGGTGATTTTCTGGCTAATTGTCTGTGGATGTGGCAAAGAGATCAGTGATCTTCCAATAAGGAAATGCGAAGGAGTAAGAGGAGACAAGTCAGAAGGATCATTAGATAGAGGTGTGAGTGGTCGAGAGTTTAGAATCGCTTCGACTTGAATAAGGCAAGTAGACAGTTCCTCGTAGGTAAGATGTGTAAGTCCTAATGTACGTCTTAGATGATGTTTCACTGATTTTACTGCGGACTCCCATAATCCGCCAAAATGTGGTGTGTATGCGGGAATAAAAGAGAAATTGATACCTGTTTCTGCCATGTCTACTGTATAATCCTGGTTTAGGATGTTAGAAAGTTCGTTGAATGTACCAACGAACGTTGATCCATTATCTGAAAATATACATTTCGGTTTACCTCGACGAGCTGTAAATCTATTAAGAGCAGCTATAAAGGCTTCCTTTGTCAGGTCCGAGACAAGCTCCAGGTGGACCGCCCGAGTAGCCAAACAGACAAAAACGCATATATATGCTTTGATAAGCCTGCACCCGCGACCTTTACGATTTGCAATCATAATAGGTCCCGCATAATCTGTACCAGTTTCTAAAAATGGATACTCTAACTGAACTCGTTCCCTCGGCAAATGGCCCATAGCTGGTTGAATGGTTTCACCCTTAAACCTTCTGCATTTGACACAGGAGCGAACAATCTTCCTTGCTAAGTTTCTACCGCCTAACGTCCAATACCTATGTCTTACAGCTGCTAGTAATAGTTGAGGTCCTGCGTGTAAAAGTTTTAAATGAAATGAATTAAATATCAATACAGCTAAATTATGTTTACTATCTAAAAGTATAGGATGTCTTTATTGTTTGATTGCCATTTTCTTAGTTTTAATTGTGCTGTGTTTAATGTATTAATGATATTATTGCAAAGTGTTGTCATTTCGATGATAGAGTCTCCACTCGTGAGAAGATCATCAATGTAGAGATCGTCAGCTATGGCCCGTCTTGTGGGTTCATCTGTCGCCTCTGTAGATAATTGTTTGAGACATCGTGTACTTATAAAAGGTGCGCTAGCCGTCCCATAAGTGACCGTATTCAATGTATAGGTTTTCAAGGTTTGTGTGGGGTCTGACCTCCACAATATCAATTGTAGAGATCTTTGTGTGTCTGTGATGTATAACTGTCGGAAAAACTTTTCAATGTCAGCAGATACTACATATGCGTGTTGACGAAAACGAAGTAATATGGATAGCAAATCACTTTGCACCCTCGGTCCAACCAACTGAATGTCGTTGAATGATTTGCCCGATGTTGTAACGGCTGAGGCGTCAAAGACGACTCTAAGTTTGGTCGTCGTACTTGACTCTCTTATTACACCGTGGTGGGGTAAATAGTAGTGTGGTGTAGCTAAGCGATGTTTATATTCGCTCATGTGACCTAGAGATTCGTACTCGTTCATGAATTCTATGTAACGTTGTTTGAATAATGGATCCCTATCAAACCTGCGTTCTAGTGAAAGAAAACGTTTTTTGGCTACATCATATGATTTTCCTAACACTTCAGGTGATTCCTTAAGTGGTATGGTCAGTACAAATCGTCCGTCCTTGTTACGCTTTGTAGTGTTCAAAAAAAATTGTTCACATTTGTATTCTTCAGGCGTGTAATCATGTTTAGGCGATATAGTATCTAATTCCCAAAACCGAGTAAGGATCATATCTGTGTCATGTTGTACTATCATACAGGCTTCATCTAAATTATCAGATTTATGTAATGCACCTGATATGAGCCAACCAAAACTTGTTTCAAAGAGAATTGGATTATTTTTGCCTAATTCTATACGATCAGTGCCGATAACAGCCCAAAATATATCTGCTCCAACCAATATGTCAACCGATGAAGGGACATAAAAGGATGGGTCAGCCAAACATATTCCTGGCGGCAGTGGTATGTCATGTTTATTTATGTATGTGTGTGGTATTGTTGATGTAATCTTTGGCAGGATTAAACAATCAATGTCTAATTGAAATTCACTATATAATGATTTAATTTTAAGTTTACAAGATTGAGTAACATTGGATGATTGATTGTTTATGCCAGTCACTTTAGAACCTACAGTACGAGTTGGCAATTTTAGCTTACCAGACAAATCCTGAGTTATAAAGTTTGCCGTGCTACCATTGTCCAGTAAGACTCTGGCACGTTGTGGATTACCTTCGGCGTCCACGGCATAAACTTGGGCTGTGGATAGTAACACATGACGTGATGAATAATTAGGGCTTTGAATGTTATTATTTTTTGCTGATAATGTAATATTCTCAGTAATTGAAGATGACCCTGTCGGTGTATCATCATTATGAGAATGCAACAATGTGTTGTGTTTTCTATTGCAATATTTACAGTGCCCCAACTTACATGATGTATGCATGTGACCCGGACGAAGACAATTCAAACAGACCTTATGCTCCTTAGCCTTAATAACACGAGATTGTATAGGTAATGCTCTAAATGAGTCGCAATGATAAAGGTAATGATTGTTTTTACATAAAGGGCATGAATATGAAAATTTTGGAACCTTATTTATGTTACTTTGACTTACTTGAGATACCATGGAGCCTTTCTGTGTACCATAATTTGATTGTGGCATAATTCTAAAGTTAGCATCTTCTTCTAGCTTTTGCAAGAGATTGGATCTGTTCCTTAAGAACGTTATAAATGCATCGAAGGTCGGAGGATCAGTTAGAGCATTGCTATGGTCCTCCCAATCCCTGTTGGTTTTCTTATCTAATTTAGAAGATAAAATAAATATTACTAAGGTGTCCCAATATTCAACTGGCTGGCCCAAAGTCTGCAATGCTTGGAGATTTTTTTTTGTGACGTCTACGATACGTCTGATTCCCTCACATGATTCCACTTTAATCGACGGCACAGTGAACAAAGCCTTGATGTGGTTGTTAATAAGCAATTGTTTGTTGTCATAACTTTCGCATAATAATTTCCATGCTTTATTGTAGTTTTCCGCTTTAAAATCTAAACTTCTAATTACTAACGAAGTACTTCCATGAAGTGAGGTCCGCAAGTAGTGGAATTTATTGATATCATCAATGCTTTGATCATTGTGAATTAGAGATATATACATATCCTTAAATTCCAGCCAGTCCTGATATCCCCCTCCAAAACGCGGTAAATTAATTTTAGGTAACCTAACGCGATTTTGTCTGTGAGCAACTACTGTACGACCATCATTGGAGCCTACCTCGGATCCTGACGCTGGTTGATTGCCACGGTGAGTTGCGAGCAATACCCGAGCCACCGACATCTGGCTATAGTACAGGTTCTCAAACTGTTCCCGGTCTGTGTACAGCTCGTCAGATTTTTCCGATAATGTCTCCAACTCGTTCTGAAATTCATCAAAAAAACTAAATGAGGACTCCATTCTACCAATCCGCATCTCTAGCTCAACTAACTGAGCATCACTAAGCTGTGAGCATGACTGACTAGTAGATAGGTACGTAATAAACTGCGTGAGCTTAGATTTAATAGAAGCGCGTTTCTTTATAAGCTCCTTTATTCTAGCTTCATTCGACATATTTGAATGTTATAAGTAAGCCAGGCAGATAATATAAATGAAGTGTTCGCGAAGGTTTATTGCGTAACAATAAGCTTTAAAATAGGTATGAAAAAGCAAACGATATTGCGCTAAATAATTTGAATTGAATAATGTTTGTTAAAAAAAGTAAAAATGTAGGTAAGCGTAGACAATGATCAAGCAAGGCGTGAACGTGGGTAATATTTATCGAAATACGAATTACTTATTTACGTTAACGAAATTATTTCCTTAATGTTACAGCAATTGTAATGTATTTAAAATGTTTTAACGGCTACTAAAGACAAAGATCAAGAAAGTAGACAGGTGAAAAAAAATACCCTCCACCACACAAAATGTTTGCTACAAATTACAGCTGATGTAGCTTCTGTGATTGTATTATTCTAATGACTACGCATCATACTAAAACACGTATAATTAATTCATTCGTACACTGCATTAAAACAACTAATGAACTAATAAACGAATAAAGCACTACGCTACGAGGATGTTCTACAATAATGTATTGCTGTTTATGCGCTACGCATCTACGGTCTACGCAAATATCAATAGGTAGGTACGATACAACAATGATTGGCTACAAAATGAAATGAAATTATAATGAAAGGTCTAAAGCATGTCTAAAGCGATCTAAACTACTGTGAATTGAGGTGAATATGAATGATGAATGGGTAAAATTATGAATATGAATGATAGGATAATGTATAGGTAATGAATAATGATTAATGGATGAAAAAAGGAATTGGAAAGATCTCACGTATCCTTTGCAATCCGACGACAATGTGTTGTGGGTTCCTCTTCGATATGTTCACCGCCCTTTCCTGACACGCTTATTTCCTATGTAGATGTGATGTCCGAAGTCCGAAGGGCACCGCCGTAGGCTCGGCTCTGAGTGCACCAATGACTAAAGCGGCCACTCCACAGTCAATCAGCTGATGTCTCGAAGAAAAACGATGACCTTGAACTGCGTCGGTGGTTGACCTCTGTTTTGTTCTTGCAACCGCCAAATATTCCAACGGTCGCTGCTTCAAATCTCGAAGGACCAATGGAAGCTCCAGCTCCCTCTTTGTGTATGTGTGTATGGATTATTGAATGAAAGGCGTCTCGGCTACAGATATTGAAGTATATTCTTGAATAATTAAATGTGGATTACAATAATGTTTGTATTTAACCGATCGCGACGCGTACAAGATATGGAGTGACGAGTATGTGGGCCGGCGCATCGCCCACCGCGCGACGTCCGCGGACCCCCCCGCTTGCTTCTTCCCCCTCAGTCGTCTGCACCGGTTTGGCGCGAACATCCACTGCTGGACATAAGCCTTCCTCAAGGTGTGTGGAGAACACAGACCGATTTTGAGCCGCCCGCATCAAATTATTATTTACCTAAGTACGTATTATTTACTAAACTTACAAGTATTTCCATTGTCCTTCGAAATGTCCACCACCGTTGTCAAAAGCATCCAATATGCACTGTTTTAATTGTTTGACACTGACTGGATCACTTTTGTACACTCACAATAAGATGTCCATGGGTACACAGCTGCACTCGCGATTTTTCCACTCAAAAAGTACGCACTAAGCATAGCTACATACTCCCGTGATATGAACTGATATGATAGGCCATCGCGTCGGGCAAACGTAGACAAACAATTAACTTTTGCAACGAAATTAGATACGCTCACTTTCGCTAGCAATTTAGTACTGTTTGTCGCATCGTTGGGGCGTGGCGCAGGCGCAGAGGGGCGTGGGGGGGGGGGTTTGGAAATTTACCAATGGTTCATTTTACTCTGATTGTGCGCGGGTCGGTCATAGTATTAGTATTGCATTTACCAATTATCACGTATTTTTGTGGACAGTTTTGAGACAGTTTTGGGACTTAGTGTTTTTTATTTTTTAACTACATAAATATGATCAGTTAAAGATACTTAGTGCAGTGTTAATTTTTTTGTACTAATTAAAAAATAGCGGTGTAGAGGTGTCAGGTTGGACGAGCGGATTGCTTGTCAAGGTTAGCTAAAGATAATTGTGTGATTGATACGAAATTGCGAAATGAAGCGCCCGAGGACGGTCGCAGGTCAGTCTGGCTGTGACGGCGCATTACCAGCGCCTCTTTATTATTTCACGTCAGAACGGAAATTGCACATGTCATGAAATATCATGCCGTGTGGTTGACGGCATAGAATACAAGTGTCACCACCCCCTATCTTCCCGTGGGTGTCGTAAGAGGCGACTAAGGGATAACACGATGCAAATACCATCTTTGCGTAGAGACGGAAAACTCGACATCAAACCCTATACGACTGCCTCGTTGGTCTCGCGGCATAAATGTGCGCGAGGGATCGGGAGGTCCCGGGTTCGATTCCTGGGTCGGGCAGTGTTATTGGGTTTTTCTGTCACGAAATTCTCAGTAGCAGCACGGAGTCTGGAAATGTGCCCGGTACGGCAATAGGCTCGCCCCTTTTTACGTGGGACTAAAGTATATCTGGCGAAAAGTGGGTGTAGAAATGCACCTCTGCCTACCCCTTTGGGAATAAAAGGCGTGACGATATGTATGTATGTATGAAATATCATCACGTCATTAGTACAGTCTCTAAACGAGTCGAAAGTGCTGCCGGCCAGAAAGTGTGCGGTTGTGACGTTTGCTGTCTATTGGCAGGGGCACTGACGGTGTTCGTGTGGACTTGTCTGGCGGGCTCGGACACATTCAGTCGGGTCGCCTGGTTGATAGTATATGATGAATCTGTCCTCGGTTCGTTAATAGACTTGCAAGTGAAAGTGTTAGACTATAATTGTTAAGATAGTGCCTTTCGTGTTAAAGTAGTCAGTGTATTTTAGTTAGTGTGTATTCAATGCACAAGAACCCAGCTGCGCCCACTTAGTAGAAACTCTGAAGTGATTATATCGGCCAACAATCTAGTTACCCGTCTACATATACTTTATATAATAAAGCGGAAGAGTTTGTTTGTTTGTTTGTTTGAACGCGCTAATCTCAGGAACTACCGAACGGATCTTAAAAATTATTTTGTATACGATAACCCAGTTATTCCGGAAGGCTATAGGCTATATAATATAACGCTTCGACCCTTTGGGGCCGGCCAAAAGGCTAAAAGATAATGTCGGCTAATCTCAGGAACTACTAACAATTTTTTAAATCCGACTGCTAGAGTCGGATTTTGAAAATTGTTATGGCCTATGATAGCCCAATTATGCCGAAAGGCTATAGGCTATATAAAATTACGCCACAACTTTTAGGGGCCAGATAAAAATAACAAAATGGTCAAACGAGAAGGGGGAGGGTTGGGTCAAAGGCAAAAAAAGGCTAGACGAATAGGATTATAATAATAATAATAATAAACTTTATTCAATAAAATAAACGTCACATGTTACATAGGAAAGTATTACATTAAAAATAATAAACTTTTATGATTAAGTATAATGTCTATGATAATTATTATGTTAAATTGTGGTACATTCATGCGTATTTACTTTATTTATAACGGTAATACATTATATTTGTTAAATATAGCTATTTTAATGTTTACCTGAACTAGGCTGTAACACCTGTGTTTCAGGAAAAAATGTAAATTATAATATTATAGGGCTATGCTTTTACAAAATAATCATGAACTGCTAATATGTAATGGGAAATATACTTAATTATGATTTATTCTAACTTAGAGTAGGTACTTACACACTATTTTATAACTGCAAGCAAATTCTCTGTATCAGAGTAGGTCATTGTCATTAGGTGTTTTGTAACAATAAGGTGACTCTGCTTATAACTTATGCTATATAAATCTAAGGTTTTATTTAATTTATTATATAGGAAAGGTCCGAGGAAAGCAAAGAATCTATTTACATAAACATGTTTAGCTCGACGTTTGATGCAGACTAGATCTTTCCGTCTTTTACCTGATGGGATTAGTGTATAAGGAAGAAGGGTGTGTTGTTTTAGTATGGTGCATAGAATGAATAATTGGCGCTCAGTTAGAACTCCGGTGGACTGATATAACTCATAAGTGTGAAAAATGAAAGGGCGAAGGGTTGCTACCTTTAAAATAGCTCTTTGGGCTCGTTCCAAAGGCAGTAGGATCGTTTTAGCTGCCCCTCCCCATGAGGTTATACAGTGTGAGATGATTGATTCACATAGTGCAGTGTAAACCTGTCTTAACAATTTAAAGTTTATCACGTCGCGTACATTTTTGAATATGGAAATTAATTTCCGTACTCTTTTACACAATGATTCGATATGTTTGCGGAAATTAAGATTAGTATCAAGCGTTATACCTAGATATTTTATATAATCTGTTTTTTCTAAAGTAGGGCAAGCGCATGCAGTGTCAGCATTTGAATGAAACGTGTTGTGAGCCACTAAACAGTTAGACGAGTTGTGTCTGCTATCATTTTTCATTGTAAAATGAATGTACTTTGTTTTATGTGCATATAGGGTCAGTAAATTTTTAAATAGCCAAGTGTTGACGGTGTTGAGCCAGTTCATATACCTCATCAAGTGACTTTGCAGTAAAAATAAGTGCTGTATCGTCTGCATATGACATAATGACACCATTTCGAAGTTTTAGGTTGGAAAGGTCGTTTATATATATCAAGAACAGAGTAGCTCCTAATATACTTCCTTGGGGTACACCAAATTTAGTGTTAGGAACATCGTTACTTATGTTGTTGCATATTCTTACACATTAATACCTGTCAGAGAGGTAATCAGTAAACAGTGCTAACTGCTTACCTCGTATACCGACAGATTCAAGTTTCTTTAGCAGTATAGAAGACGATACAGAGTCAAAAGCTTTAGCAAGGTCTAGAAATATCCCAATAGCATGCTGTCCACTATCTAAATTAGATGTAATGTGGTCAGTCAGTTGCTCAACTGCCTGGCTTGTTGACCTGTGAGGCCGAAAACCAAATTGTCTGTCTGAAAGAATGTTGTTGGTTTCGAGATATTTTATTAGTCTATTGTTTATTATTTTCTCTATTATTTTAGACAGCACTGGTAATATTGATAATATTGATAGGCCGATAATTATTTACACTGCTCTTGTCACCTGCTTTGTGCACAGGTATCACAATAGCCTTTTTTAAGCATTTTGGAAATATTCCTTCAGACATACATATTTGGAATATGTGTGTTAGTGGCGGTGCAAGAATGTGCTTAAACCTTTTAATTATGTTTGTGGGGATGTTATCCCATCCCATCGCACAAGTATCTTTTAACCCAGTAATGACTTGAATAACTTCGTCTAAATCGGTATCCAGCATAACAAAAGATTTAAGCCTAGAAATAGGTGATGTGATCGAAGCATGGTCAGTAGATGAATGATCGGAAAAAGAGATTCTGTCTGCTAGATTTTTGCCAACGTCGGAAAAGAATGTGTTGATTTCATCTAGTGCTGCTGTAGGATTTGATCGATTTTGAGCAAATCTAAGGGTTGCTCAAATGCTTTTGCGGTAAATGAACGCCTTTTTAAGAATTTCCTTACTAGTTTAGTGTTGTTACCTGCTTGATTCAACTGAGATTTATCGTCGACCTTTAGTTTTTTAAGAAGTTTGTTGCAAAAGTTTCTATATCGCCTATATGTTATAGCCGGAATCTCATTTTCAGGTGCCTTTTTAACTTTTATATGTAAATAATCTCTGTGTCTAATACAGCGGAGAAGACCCGGAGTAATCCATGGCTTTATATTCCTATATTTTCGCGACAATGTTACTGTGTATATGTTTTTTCTAATTGCGTACTGTATGGAAGTTATTAGGTAAGATATTGATTCGTTGACGTCGTCATAAAAGTAAACTGGGGCAAAATTTGTATTGCGAATGCTTTTTTCAAGGCCTTTCATATTTATTTTTGTATAGCTAGGTATGCAATTAAGTTTCGCACATGATAATTTTAACGTTAATAAGATGGATTGGTGGTCTGTGATAGTTGAGTTAGTAACTAAAGTAGTAGATGGCTGTTTAGTTTTAATAATAAAATAATCCAGGCATGATCCACTTTGATGTGTAGGGAAGGTATGCGCCGGCAGAAAACCATGGAAAGAGCAGATATTTAAATAGTCGTCTCATTGAAGGTTACAATTTCCTGACAGGATATTTATGTTAATGTCCCCCGTAATTATAATATTCTTATATGCTGATAACTTACTTAATTCTAAATCGAGAGATCGCAAAAATGTCTCGGTAGTTTGCGAAGGAGGTCTGTACACTCCTAAAATAGCAGTGTCAGAATTAATTGTAATAAGTAAACAATTACAGTCCTGAATTTGTGGCTTTGCAACAATAACATTTAAGTGTTCTTTTGTATAGACCACTACACCATCATTTTGGTTAATTATGTTCTCAGTTGAGTGTGAGTTGTAGCCATCTAAAGATGGTAACCAGAAAGCCCGCTTAGACAGCCAGCATTCGGTTAGGACAATTATGTCACAGTTTATATTAATAGTCTGTAGGAGTATTTCTAGTGCGTGTATATTCTTATAAATACTTCTGATGTTCTGGGTCATTATAACTAAGTTTTTATCAGACTCGGGTAATAAACTTTTGCATTCTTCTACTTTACAAGTCATACTATTTGATACACAGTAGTTATCTAGATCAATAAGTACTTGATTATCCATAACTATAATAAAGACCTTATAAATAATTAAGAAAATACAAACTAGTTTTAAGTGCCTATTAATAAACTTTACTGGTGACGCTCTTAGGCGCCCTCATAATCTATGTTATTAATATAATTGTCCTCTGCATATTTACGTGCCGGGCAACCCATTTCTCCCGTTTGGTGATCACATTTCCTCTTGAAGCGTTTACAAGTAGCACACTTAGGAGGTGATGTTTTGCTGTAACACTCCTTAAAAGAGTGACCAAGCTCTCCGCAATGATGGCATGTGGGACTAGTTTCACGGCAATATTTGGCTGCGTGACCAAACTGTTGGCAATTAAAGCACCTAGTCACAAAAGTGAAGTCTTTAACCGGGCATGACGTCCAATTAATATAGATACGACCTTGGTTAATGAGACATTTTCGGATGTTAGCGGCTACTTCTAGAACGTAGGTACAGGTTGGCAAATTTTTCTTACCGGCTTTGTGGCTTAGTTTCACAGCTTTTATAAAGGACTCACGTGTAGAGCTCGGGAACTTATCGGCTATATTCTGCTCGTAAATACACTCAAAAACTTCTTTTTCCGTTAGAGTATCGGGAACTCCAACTACAGCTATTCTAGGGCGGCGTTTAGTAGGCTCTTCGACGGTGAGGCCAGACGAGACAAGTTTCTCTGACTTCCTAAGCTTTTCGATGTCTCCTTTTGACTCCGTGCTAATTATAACGCCCCCATTCTTCGCTTTCCTCACAGCACGAACATGTAACTTCATCTCTTCAGGAGATATAATTTTTTGGACGAGGGACTTCGTTTCGACACTACTTTTGTTCTTGTCGTTAGGGTAGATAGCAAGAGAGCTCAAATTGTTTGGGCGGACAAAATTGTTTGCGCTCTTTTTCACCATGTCAGCAAAAGAGTGGTGCTCGACTGGTTTCAGCTTTTCTTCTACAGCCTCTTTGAACTGCTGCAAAGAACTCGTCAAGTCTTGCTTTTCTTGTAGGTGTTGAATAGTTGCGTGAGCTAAAATAGTTTTCTGCTTGAGGAATTGGTACAGGGTGGACATTTGTGCCGATACTGATGTTATTTTACGGCACTCGTGAGCTACACGCAACTTCTGGTCAGAGTTCTTTTTGCTCTCTGAGGTAATGGAGCTAATTTCGTTCAAATAGGACTCAATTGTGGACATCCATCTTTGGATCTCTGAAGTTGGTATAACTTCAGCAGGTAGGTCATAATTCTCAGGAGCAGGTGGGTTTGGGTCAAGAGTTTGGGCTGTTTGACTCGGTGTTGGTGGAGGACTTCGCGTAGTTATTCGGCTTTTGCCAAAAGGGCTAAATCCAGGCACAGACATATCTGTTATTCAGTATAAATCGTCCACACAAATGTTTCTATTTCATATTCGCAGTTTATGAAAAGTATGCACAAATCACTCGCGACACACTTTAATTTACTTATTGACACTGCAATTTGGTAAAATTAATTAGTATCCGTATTTATTTTAATTCATTTTAACGTTAGCAAAAAACGCGTCTGCATAGTCGCACGAACGTCTAACATATATGTGGGGATACAATCTATGTGGGTATCGTTTTCGAGATTTTCGGGACGCTGATTAATAATATGAAATTTATTTAGTGATCCAAGATGGCGGACGGGAAATCAAAGATGGCGGATGAGAAAATTGTAAAAATCAATATGGTTATCGCCTTCGATATTTTAAGGAATCGAAATACAACTTCTATTTCGTGATCAAAGATGGCGGATGGGAAATCAAAGATGGCGGATGGGAAATAAAAAAAAAAATATTGGTATCGTCTGCGATGTTAAAAGGGATGGGGAATCCAAATACAACAGTTGTTTAAGTCGATATGGGTATCGTCTTCGATATTTTCAGGAATGGGCAATTCAATATTACATAAAAATTTATGTTTGTTTATTCATTATTTATAGATTCTGAAATGATAAGAGATTAAGCGCTAAGTCAATGGTAACTTTGGAAAAGGGGCTTGGAAAAAAGGGAATTTAATAAAAACTCTTTAAAAGGTGATACGGAGTTCGCTGGGTTAGCTAGTTTATTAATAAAAGAGTAGAACATGAAACGGCTCAAACGGTATGAGCTATATCCATTCAGGTACCTAGTAAAACTATCTTCATTATTCCCAGGTCCACCTCGGAGGCTTAGTTCAGTTAGAAGCGTATTAGCATAACACCTGTGGTCTATTTCGGGTCCTACTTACATAGGTATGACGATTTATGAGCACACTGCAGTATAAATTATGCCTAATAATAAAACATCTCATACAATTTTATGCAAACGGGTCTTATTCGCGATATTAAGGTATAAATACCTTACATGCCTTACATAAAGGGAGTGATGAACAAAGTTGGAACAGTACTACAGAAATACTCCATAAAGACTTTATATAGTCCGCTCTCCATGGTAGCACATAATCTGCGCACCCCGAAGGATGTCATTCCTCTACAAACACCTGGCGTCTACAAGGTCGACTGCAGTTGTGGTAGTTCTTATATCGGACAGACCAAACGAACCATCACTGAAAGGGCCAAGGAACGTATCGCAGCTGTAAAAAACCGGCAAATTAACAAGTCTACCATGCATTTGTTGGAGTCTGGACCAAATCACTGGATCGAATTACATCAACCAAAGGTCTACTATATACCGATCTACCGATATATCTACTGATCGTCACTATTACCCCAGGATAGTACGTGAAGCGGTTGAAATCAAAAAGCATAAAATTTTAACCGGGATATCCATCTTGGATAAAGACTGTCTACAACTTGAAATCCAGTAATCAACAGCAGTGTGTAGACGTCATAAGTGTTATGTGTCGACTTACCAACAGTTCGGATAAAAATAAAAAACAAGTGAGGGTAGCTGCCGAAACCCACATGACATACCCCCTGATGTATACAAATCGCGAAAGTTTAAAATCGATTAATAAAACATCTGTTTTAAATTCGTGAAATAAAAGTTACAATCTTAATATAAAAAACCCTTGCGTTACTGACTGACTGACAGACACGCTACAGCCGAAACCACTAGTCACAAGAAGATGAAATTTAGCATGTATGTTTGTTGAGGAGTATAGGGTAGCACTAAGAGAGGATTTTTCGAAATTCGTCCCCTAAGGGGGTAAAACAGGGCGTCAAAATTTGTATGTAACTTTTTATTCCTTTAATAGTTTGACTTCAAACTTTGTATATTAGTTGTTCAAACGACGATAGTGAACACTAATAATTTGTTTTTTTGAAAATTCTTCCCCTAAGGGGGTAAGATAGGCGGTCAAAGTGTGTATGAAACTTATTATTCCTTTAGTGGATTAACTTCAAACTTTGTGTATTGGTTCCTCAAACGATGGTTGTAAACACTAAGAATTATTTATTTTGGAAATTCCTTTCCTAAGGAAGTAAGATAGGGGTCAACATTTTTATGAATCTTTTTATTCCTTTAATGCATTGACTCAAACTTTGTATATTGGTTCCTCAAACTACGATAGTGAACACGAAGAATTAATTTTTAGGAAATTTCACCCCTAAATGGGGTCAACGTTTGAATGAAACTTATTGTTCTTTCAGTGGATTGACCTCAAACTTTGTATATTGGTTTCTCTAAGGACCTTAGTAAATACTAAGAAGATCTTTTTGGAAATGCTTACCATAAACGGTTAAAAAGGCAAGTCATAATTTGTATGAAACCTTTTTAATACTTCATTGGATTAACTTCAAACTTTGTACATAACCTATATACAAAGTTTAAAGTTAATCCTCAAATGACGTTAGTGAACACTAAGAAAGATGTTTTCTAAGTCACTGTGGGGGTTAAGAAAGGGTGTCATATTTTGTATACAAAAAACCTTCAATGGATTCACTTGAAACTTTGTATATCGGTTCCTCAAGTGATGTTAATGAATTCACCCCTACAACGAGGAGTTCAAAAGGGGATCATGGTCAAGGGGATGAGCATTTAATTTTCATTCATTTAAATTTACGTGGTTGCCTCTCATCTAAGCAGCTTTTATCTTCACTAACTAAAATGTATGATGGTTCTTTATAATTTTGACCAATAGAAGCCAAAATACTTACAACCGTTATTTCGCTATTTATATTTATTTTTACGGAGATGAGCACTTTTTATCAGTTATCTGCTTTGTCCCACTGCTGACTAAGGCATCCCTCATTTCTTTAAGCTTAAAATACTAAGAAAGGGTTTTTGAACTTGGATAATTCATTATAAAAAAAAATTAGAATGTCGGTGAGATACAAAAATGTATATTGCAACGGAATCCTTCACAAATGAGCCCGAATGGCTTTTGACTTACACTTAGAATAATTGTAGATTATAAAATATTTCTTTTAAGTCGCGTTATTAAATGCAGCAATTGCCTATCAAAATCAGATTACTTACATTTACTATTCATGGTGTGAGTCTTGATTTCTTTCGTCTATAAGAAATAAAGGCTCCCACACATTAGCACACCCGCCGAGCGCACGCCGAGCGTACTGTTACGATGCGACTTGAGAAAGCGTTTTTAAAAAACATTTTTTTTTATTTGAAGATGATTTATTTTGTCCTTTACAATTAAATACAATAAATACGTGAGAGTACATTAATATATGAGAGTGATTTGGGACTACCGCGCACCGTGGAGGATAGGAACGGACTGATGGGGATTATGGTAGTGTCTATTGCGATAACTAACAGGCATGCTGAGTAAGGGATTTATCTGTAAGGGATAGCAGGTTCAGTGGTTAGAGTGGCCTGTAACAGCCCCCGTTTAAGACTAAACTTACACCCTAAGGTGAAGTTTATGTTAAGATGCGGAGCCGACGGAGTTCTTCAGGAGTGGTAAGTTCAATTTCGGTAGGAGAGTGTGGATTATTGATATTGAGTGATTGAGAGGGAAGAGTGCAACGGTTTACATAGTAACATTTATACAATTTATAGCATAAAATAGAAACACAAGCTTAAACAGTTACAGTAGCATACAGCCATCTGGAATATTAATTATACCTGTGCCATTTATATTTGTTTCGTAAACATGACCATTTGAACAATCAAGTGTGAATTTTGTAATTTTTGACATAACAAATATATAATTACTATCGTACAGTTCTTGCCAGATTTCGATGTTACCTTTCACATATTTCGTTTCACATTCTTTGGGATACGTATACAGAGTTTTAGATACTATTTCGCTCTCACAAATAGGCTGAGCTACACTGGATAGAATATTTATCTTATCACAAATATAGTAGTGGTTCATAGATTGACATTCTTTAGGATTATTTACAAGACAATATTGATTCTTATCTCTAGAGAACCCTATGTGTAACGTAGTGGGAATAATAGTTATATAAGTATAATAGGTACTGTGGTATAGGTAAGGGTAATGTATTAAACAAGTTAAGTTCTAAAGGGTTAACTAATGGGATCTTAATTACAAAAATGATCTTATTCTCGGAATAGTATGAACTTACTCTAGACATTTGCATAAGTACAGGGATGTTACTTATACTTAGGACAATAGGCAATTCCTTAGAGCTAGGTAATAAACGAAAGTTAGCAACTAAATCGTTATACAGTTCTTCAGGAGAACATATAGCGGGATATAGTACATTATTTTTACTAAACATTAACCCATTACATATATCTTCTAACTTAAAAGATAAGGTAAGTATTCTATTCTCTAACATAGTTATAATCTCCATTATTTTAACCTTAATTTTTCAGATATATTAGTCAAATTTACTAGATTATCAGAAAAGAAGTTGATAGCACTATTCAAGGACTTTTCATTTTCAACGAGTTGATTAATTGTTTCATTAAATGCAGTAAGCGTTGAAGTTGTTAATAATATTTTATTTAAGTAGCTAATTGTTTTTGATTATTGTTAAGTTTTGATTATTGTGAATAGCGTTATTATATTGAATAGCGTCGTCCTCGTCCATTGTGCCAAAGAGATGTTTTATAACGGTACCGACGCCATCAAACCATGAGGATCGTTTTACTCTCTGAGTGAGCAGGTGGGAAATAGCATTAAAGTCTCTAGTCATATCAGTATATCGGACTCGGAGTGGTTGAATAATTTGATTACATACTGAAGTATCGAATACATTACTTTAAATACATATATTATCAATTGAATGTAAAATCTCATTTCTATTATTGAGGTGAGGGCTAATAAAAGATACATCTATGGGTACCACTACACTTAAATGTCCATTAATTATTTTCACGGAACCAATCGGGTCGAAATAGATACCGAGACCATTCTCTACTGGACGTATTATATCCGGAAAGCTCTTAGCAATGGTACTGTAAAAGATTACAATTATTATATTATACAATACTTAAGTTTCTGTAATTAAGACTAAACTGATCTAGGGCCTATATGAGCTAATTTTAGCTCGCGAAAGTGGTGTTTTGCATGTTTCTTATTTATTAATAGGGACGCATTATTGTTGCCATGCAACTTAACTATCTTGATCGGGCCTTTCCAAACGGGAGATAGTGCTTTGCCCATTCTCAAGTGGTTTTTTAAATAAACATAGTCGCCTATTCTGTAGTTGACGGGACGTGTCTGACTATCATAGTAGTTCTTAGATTTTTCCTTGGATCTCTGGATGTTCTCAATAGCCTTTTGCTGCGAATACTGTAATCACTGTTGAAGTATTCTTACATACTTAGGGTAAGTTGCGTCAACGTTATTCTCATAAACTGAATTAGGTATATATGGCTTTTTTCCAAAAACAAGCTCGTGGGGTGTAAAGTTTGTTGTGCAATGAATATTGGTATTGTAGGCTAACATAGCGGTATATACATATTTTGACCAGGATTCTGGGCTTTGATCAATGTATGACTTAAGATACTCCTTCAAAGTGGAGTGGCTCCTCTCTAAGGCACCTTGTGTCTGAGGATGGTAAGGAGTCGACCAAATTTGTTTTATTCTGAGAAAATAGCATGTTTGTTTGAATAGTTCGGCGGTAAAGTTGGTTCCTTGGTCTGATACTATATATTTAGGAATAGCGAATACGGATATGAAATGTATAAGACATTCGCTGGGTTCTTCTGCTGTCATGCTCCTAATGGGATACGCTGTTGAGTATTTCGTTAGGTCATCTTGTAATGTAAGGATGTATTTTAGCTTAGCACTATCAGACTCTGGTAATGGACCTACTATATCTAGAAACACCTTTTCAAAGGCTGTGTTTGCGGTACTAGTGATTTGCATGGGAGCTCTGTTTGTTTGACGAAGTGCTTTATTAGTCTGGCATAGTTGACACGATTTCACATAGTCCTGTATGTCTGATCGCATGCCCTTGCAGTAGTAGCGTTCTGCTATTCTACTGTACATTCTAGTCGATCCTACATGACCAGCAACAGGTAAGTCGTGCTTATCTCTAAGAATTTGTTTGATTTCGCTTAGTGGCGGGTATTGAATGTTATTATGGTAGATATGTATTTCTATGCCAGTGTTATTAAATAAGTACAGAATTATATTACAGATTTTGGTGAAATAGTGCTTATCGAACGGGTTTTTGAAATCAGTAATTGCTACAGATTTTATTTCGTCGCTAGGGCAAACTATTAGTTCATTTCTAAGGTTTTTAAGGCTTTCAAGTATATCTGAATAAGAAGTTGTGTCGAAATGATTAATTTTTCTAAAAAGGAAATAATATTTTTTATTATGATCTGACTAATTTTTCTAAAAAGGAAATAATATTTTTTATATGGTGATTTAAGGATGAATAAAGGTTTCTTTCGCGTGCAAGAAAGGTATCCTTGTTGGCAAGATTAGATATTATGTTTTCTACATAAGGGATGGACTCATCCATATCGACTGAGGTAGGTACAATGATATTTTGGCATGTAGTTTTAAGTAAGCTTTCGTTATGTTCTATTATCGCTACATTAGAATGAAAATGTTTGTTGAAAATTCAGTGTATGTTTCAGATCTAGCGTTTGGGCTGTCTATTGGATCGGCGAGAAGAGGAGGTTGCGGCTGAGGCTGATTCACTAAAGGTAAGTCGTCGTTTGAATTATTATTACTATTTGGACGTTCTGAGATTTCTAGGTCGTCGAGATTTATGTCTCTAAGGTCATCGGGTAATTCCACTAAGTCTTGAGGAGTAGGGGATAACGCTGGAATAGCATTTGGAACAAGGAGATCGTCAAAGTTAAGCACATCATCATCTGAATCAGGAAATATAGGATTGTTATCATCAGCCCATGAAGGGCCTGGAACTGGTTGTGGAGCAATTGGATTTATGAGCTTAGCGTCTTCATAAGGGTATCTAGAGAGAGCGTCAGCAGCATTGAATTTGCGCTTTCGGTACACTATCTCATACTCATACTCTTCGAGCTTCAACCGCAATCTCTGTAGTTTACTACCAGGGTCTTTATGATTGAAGAGCCATTTTAGGGGTCGATGGTCAGTAACGATTTGGAAGGTCCTGCCGTACAGGTACGGACGGAATGTTTTGCATCCAAACAGGATAGCAAGCAATTCCTTTTCGGTGGTGTTATAGTTACACTCACTTTTATTTAAAGTGCGGGATACATAGGCGATAGGTCTATCTTTACCCTATTCTCCCTGGGAAAGTATCGCGCCTATGGCGTAATTGGAGGCATCAGTAGTTAATATGAATGGTTTAGAGAAATCGGGGTAAATCAATAATGGTGCTGACGTCAGTCTGTGTTCTAGAGTATCGAATGCAAGTTGATGTTCGTGTTCCCATTTAAATGGAATTTCTTTCTTGAGGAGGTCAGTTAAAGGTTAGGCTATTTTAGAAAAATCATGAATGAATCTACGATAATACGAAACGAATCCCAAAAATGATTTTATGTCTTTCGGGGATTTCGGTACTATTGTTTCCTTACTCGACTTTAACTCTCACAATCAACTCTAATACACTTTACGAGTATGTCGCGGTTTTGATTTGGAAATGGTAAGTATGGTGTGTATGATTTAGAAGTATTATCACTTTTCTCACTGCACTGGAATGTAGCTGGTTTAGCGGTACGGTTTTATGCACTCGGAGGATACCGGGGATTTTGTTATCCCTTTACGCTGCCACCAATGTTACGATGCGACTTGAGAAAGCGTTTTTAAAAAACAGTTGTTTTTATTTGAAGATGATTTATTTGTCCTTGACAATTAAATACAATAAAACAATGATAAGATTGATTTTGGACTACCGCGCGCCGTGGAGGATAGGAACGGACTGATAGGGATTATGGTAGTGTCTATTACGATAACTAAGGGTGCTTCTACACGGTGCATGTAGCTTGAGCATGTTGAGGCACTTGCGCGGGTTATATGCACGGTAAACATATCGTTTAAACAAATGTGCGGGTCCAGCGACTCGAGCATGTACCAAAGCGGGCCACCCGCGCAACTAATTCGCGTGCTCTGCGGCGCGCGCGAGTCACTCGCGCATGTTACCTGTTAAAATTACATTTTTAACATATGATTTTAAAAGAATTTTCGTTTGTCGAGACATTTTGATGCGATTCAAGTCATAAAGCTACCGCGCGAATAGCATGCACATGTACACAGCTCTTGACCACGAACAAATAACTTGTACACACAGCTTGCGCAAGTAGTCCGCGTCTTTACTTTCTCCAGTTATTTGCACAATGTATAAGTACATGCGAGTAACTTGAACAAGTAGCTTGCGCATATTACTCCCGCGTGTAACCCGCACCTTTACTTGCTCCAGCTACATGCACCGTGTACAAGCACCCTCACAGACATGTAAGGGATTTATCTGTTAGGGATAGTTAGAGTGGCCTGTAACAGTACGCTCGAGGAACGCGCACGACCAATATGACGTCGGCCTAAACCTTTTCATAATAGCCCACTCGTAAAGAGGTTAATCTAATTTCATGAACACGATTTATAGGGTAAGAAATGCATCAAAAAGCGAAACGAAAACAAATTGAAATAAAACTCCTGACATTTATTTAGCACTAGCTTTTGCCCGCTGCTTCGCTCGCATAAATTTAGCTTAAATGGTTTATGCAAAAAAAACTGTCTAAGTGCCAGTAGGTCTCCCTCATGAAAAGTTCTGTAGTAGCAGGCATAGGAAGGATTTGAAGGGTTTAGATACCTAATCAAAAATTTTAGGGCAGCAAATATATCTTCGTTCTTCGCAGTATTTGTATAAACGAAAAAGGTATATTTTCGATTTTTGAAAAGTGTTATATCTCACATACTATCCGCTATATATTGTCATACACACCCATTTTCGTTGAAAGTTTTAAATAATATTTTACAACAATATTGTCTGAACATTTTTTAATTTCTTATTTTAAAAGTTAAAGGGCGGTGGGAATTGGCCAAGCATTTTACCACTACGAAAGTGTCTATTTTTCGAACGATAGCCTTGAAATAAATGTTTTAGGAAACTTTAAGTAATTTTGTAAGACCTATCTATAGACACACCGCACATATTATTATGTTTGAAGAAAGTAATTTTAATATCAATTCTATGTTTCTCTATCCCATACATGGAATTGATAGATGTTAAAAGAACCGGTCATGTGCATGTCGTGCCACACTCAATGTAGGGTACCGAATTAGTATAGTAGGACTCAAGCACAAAATTCACTTCATCGCTTGCAAATTTGAGTTGTAAGTTGTCCTGATGAGCCATTACAAGTTTTATTGAAGTTTCATTATGCATGCACATATTAAGCATAGTTTATAAAATTATATACCTAAGGACTACGGTTTATAAAATAGATGGGTGAAGGAGAAGATTTGCACTTGGTGGTTTTGGATAAATATTTCGTTTTTATTTTTGTTCAGGCCCTGAATAAAAAATTAACTCAAGTGCGAATCGGATTCGCCCATGAAGGGTTCCATAGTAAAGGTATCCACTTAACATACCATTTATTCTTCACCTAACCGAATATCACTATACTTTTTATCACCAAAAATAGCTTTGTCGTTTATACAAACACTATGGTGTTTGTATAAACGACAACATTAAATTTGCGGTTTTTTGAATATGTGCTATATCTCAAAAACTGCTGAGAACATTTCGTTCAAACCAATTTTTGTTCAAAGATTTCATTAAGATCTACAAGGTACCTATATTTTTCTAGCATTTTTACTCTTTTATTTTAAACATTACACGGGTGGGACCACTCATTATACTACTTTACCGTCTATTCTTTAAACGATCGAGTTTAATGATTTATTTGTTTGTTTTTGTTTATTTATTAGAGGAAAAAACGGATACAATATATGTTATAGTTTACATAATATAGTTCCTACATAATCCAGGAGCATTTTCCACAGACATTAATAATGTACAATAATGTAAGAAAGAGAGAACCTAAAGAATCATATTATTATACTTACATAATATTCTTATTTTTAAGAGACATTTAATATTATTATAAGTACACAATACATATCTTTCAACAAAAAAAAAGAAAAGGTCAGGAAGGTCAGGAAGGTCAGGCAAAGGTTATCTGTAGACACTCTGCATGATTATGACAAATAAAAAAATTAGTCAGTTCCATGTATAGAGAACCTGGATGGTTACCTGGAAGAAAACGCACCTTGCGATAAGACCGCCCTTGTGAATTTGCTATGTACCTATGTACATTTAAGTTAATTATACCAGATTTGACCAACGGTATATTTGCACAATAAAGAATTATGTATCTATCTACGAAACCCCCCCTCCCCCCTCTATTACTCTTCTGTTCAACTTTTGTTTAAAAGTCGTAAAGCGGTTTATAGAATACATCTGTGGCTGTGACATGTGAACGGACAGACGGACCGACAGACAGATATTGCAAATTTACTTATTTAGTTTAGGTTTTTGCCATTTTTGGCAACGGAACCATGAAAAAAGGGCTAAAGCAAACCATTGTGTATTAAAAAAAATATTGTATAGTTTTGACCGCGTTATCACAATGTATAACTCTGCCAAATTTTAACGTTCTAGAGCTTATAGTTTTCGCGTAAACCGCGACAAGACAGACGGACGGACGGAGATGGCGAAACGATAGAGGTCTCTTGTAGTTTACTACGGAACTCTAAAAAGGGCACCATAACAAATACCATCATTTTTGAAGTTACTAAAATTAAGCTAGGAAGAAATTTCGATATTAATCGCTAAGGCAATCCCAGTACAGCGATATTTTGGGGATAACAGCGTAGCAGTCGTATACTCGGGTTTTGCCAATTTGTTGCTAAGAGCATGCAGACGTGTGTGCTGTGTCCTATTTGACATAAAAATATATATATTTTATTTATTTATTAAACTTCATACATACACTATAATGATATATGTATAGGCGGACTTAATGCCTAAGACAATTCTTCGTATTAAGTATAACTACATACATACATACATACACACATAGACTTACGCCTGTTTCCCCGAAGGGGTAGGCAGAGGTATATTAAACGCCCACTTTTCGCCAGTGTTTTGATCCCACGAAAAAGGTGGCGAGCCTATTCATAAATAAGAATACACTATATACATACACACACACACACACACACACACACACACACACACACACATATATATATATATATATATATATATAATTTACGTATATATAGAAACAGTTTAATAGATATGTCAACTCTGTGATGATCCTGCCAACTCGTTCTGCAGTAGTTGCCGCACTTTCAATTTAAATGTATGTCGGCTAGTAGTCATCCTGATTTCCAAGGGGAGGGCATTCCAAAGAAAATTATACAGTATTTATAAATGCTATATTATAAATGTTGTATGTTATTACTCTTTTATCCCAAAATTTCAGAGGATTGTGAGGCAAAAAGAACGATGTCTATGAATAATTTATTAGTCTATTATACAAATAAATAATATTTGACTGTCTGTCTGCAATCTCAAAATGACTGTATTGCATATTGTTGCTAACCCGTTTCCAGTACTCCAATGATTTATTTACATTGTTTTACTGTCTGGCTCATTCAGGGTAATCTTAAAAACTGCTAAATTGATTTAGGTGTGAATTTTACTAATGGTTCATGAAAACTCTCGAACAAATGATGAAAATTTCATTTAGGCGTCACTGCGTGCAAAAGCTAGTTAAAATTAAATTAGTCAAAAGCCAATCGGACTCATTTGTGAAGGATTCCGTAGCAACATACATTTGTGTATCTCACCGACATTGTAATTTTTTTTTATAATAAATTATCTAAGTTCAAAAACCCTTTCTTAGTATTTTAAGCTTAAAGAAATGAGGGATGCCTTAGTCAGCAGTGGGACAAAGCAGATAACTGATAAAAAAGTGCTCATCTGCGTAAAAATAAATATAAATAGCGAAATAACGGTTTTAAGTATTTTGGCTTCTATTGGTCATAATTATAAAGAAACATCATACATTTTAGTTAGTGAAGATAAAAGGTGCTTAGATGAGAGACAGCCACATAAATTTTTTTCAATATATTTCATGACCTTTTAATTCTTTTTCATAGACTGTGTTTCCCTATTATCAAGATAAAAAAAGTTTTCAAAACATTTAAGCGTAAAAAGCTATCAAAAGGACTTAAGATAAGTTGCAAAACTAAGAGAATGTTAAGGTTCGAGTATTACAACAATAAAAATAATAAAAATAAAACAAAATTCAAAGTTTATTCAAAATTACTTAAAACATGTTTAAATAAATCTCGATATATCTACAATGAAAAATATATAACTACTGCAAAAAACATGGCTAAAGCAACTTGGGAAGTTGTCAACAGTGAAATAGGTAACTTAAGGTCGAGGGAGTTTCTAAATCGAATTCAGGATGATGGCAGTATTATTTCATGTGGTACAGATATAGCTAATATTTTAAATAACTTTTTTACTGAAAGTGCTGACACTGATCCAACTATTTCATTCATAGATCAAGGTTATACGTCAGCTAAGATTATTTCAACCTGTAGTAGTATTTTTCTTGATCCTACGACGCCTGAGGAAGTCTACAGAATCATTAGTAACTTAAACAATACACAGTCAGCAGGATATGATTGTATTACGACTAGACTTCTAAAAGATATTCGTCGCTACGTGTCAGCTCCATTGTCCCATATCATTAACTTATCGATGGAGCAAGGATATTTTCCGGATAGACTCAAATTGTCAATCATCAAACCTCTTCATAAGAAAGGTTCTAAATATAATAAAGATAACTACCGTCCGATAGCATTAATACCTGTCCTTTCAAAGGTCTTTGAAAAGGTTATGTATAGGAGATTGTTATCATTCTTTAATACTCATAGCATTTTTACAGATTCGCAGTATGGGTTTAGAAAGGGCAAATCTACAATATTGGCTAGTTATGACCTTGTAAGTTCAATAATAAATACTTTAAATGCAAGAGCCTTTTGCTCAGTCCTCTTTCTTGATTTAAGTAAGGCCTTCGACCATGTGGACCATACTATCCTATTAAACAAATTAGAGAAGTATGGCATTAGAGGCCCAACTCAACAATGGCTCACGACTTATTTGACTAATAGAAAACAGATCACCAGAATCACTAAACTCGACTTAGCTTCAAACAGTTTAATCAATTATGATTCGGAGTCTAAAAGCAATGGTTGTGGTGTACCTCAAGGGAGCATTTTAGGACCCTTACTGTTTTTGATTTATGTCAATGACTTGCCGTCAGAAATAACACATAAGAGTATACTGTTTGCAGATGATACTACTATAGTAATAAAATCTAGTGACATCAAAAATCATGAAAATGACATTAATAATTGTTTTAAAAATGTAATTAATTATATGAATTCAAATAATCTTAAAATAAATATTAATAAAACTAAAATAATCAATTTTAAAACATATAAAAGAAAACCTATAACATTAAATATTAAGCATAACAATAAAATTATAGAACAAGTTAATAATATAAAATTCCTAGGTATACATATTGATGCACACTTGTCGTGGAAGAATCACATTGAAGCTATTTGTAATAAACTAAATAATCTAGTATTTGCTTTAAAAAAATTAAAACATTGCACACCTGCAGCCACTTTACTGACAGTCTACCACGCCTATGTTTGCTCGATAATCCGATACGGTATTATTGTTTGGGGGAATGGAACGGATCTTCTAAGAGTTTTCATAGCCCAAAAAAAGTGTATCAGGGCTATTTATGGTATGCGATGGGATGAATCTTGTAAGACCTTATTTAAGACTAAAAAAATACTTACTGTGCCTAGCATCTACATTTACGAGATGGCCAAATTTGTCAAATATAATATGACAATGTTTGAAGTTAATTCAAATTTCACTAAAAGGACGACTACACACATTAGTCTGAAAATGCCTGTTCCTTCCTTAGAGTTGTTCCGTAAAAACTGCTCATATATGGCACCTTTAATATATAATTCTTTGCCGCGAGAAATAGTTAAACAGCCTTGCAATAAATTCTGCATTGACCTGAAAAAATGGTTAATTGAGGAGAGCTTTTATACGGTTGAAGAATTTTTACAAAAAGGGTCATGTCGATTTTATATATATGGAAATGCACTGTAGATGATTGTATACCTACGTTATGTGGATTTAAATATGAAGTTAAGCTTTAAATATTTGCATGCCAACTTCATTTGGCGGAATGTGTCGCTGCTCTAAATATAATATTATTGTACCAACTTTTGTATAAACCACATTTTACGCAAATAAATTATTATTATTATTATTATTATATTTAAATGAATGAAAATTAAATGCTCATCCCCTTGACCATGACCCCTTTTTGAACTTCTCGTTTTAGGGGTTAATTCATTAACGTCACTTGAGGAACCGATATACAAAGTTTCAAGTGAATCCATTGAAGGTTTTTTATATACAAAATAGGACACCCTTTCTTAACCCCCACAGTGACTTCGAAAACTTCTTTCTTAGTGTTCACCAACGTCATTTGAGGATTAACTTTAAACTTTGTATATAGGTTATGTACAAAGTTTGAAGTTAATCCAATGAAGTAATAAAAAGCTTTCATACAAATTATGACTCGCCTTTTTAACCATTTATGGTAAGCATTTCCAAAAAAGATTTTCTTAGTGTTTACTAAGGTCCTTAGAGAAACCAATATACAAAGTTTGAGGTCAATCCACTGAAAGAACAATAAGTTTCATACACATTTTGACCCCCTATCTTACCCCTTAGAAGTAAGAATTTTCAAAAACAAAACAAATTCTTAGTGTTCACTATCGTCGTTTGAGGAACTAATATACAAAGTTTGAAGTCAAACCATTAAAGGAATAAAAAGTTACATACAAATTTTGACGCCCTGTTTTACCCCCTGAGGGGAGGAATTTCGAAAAATCCTCTCTTATTGCTACTTTACACTCCTCAACGAACATACATGCTAAATTTCATCTTCTTGCGACTAGTGGTTTCTGCTGCAGCGTGTCTGTCAGTCAGTCAGTAACGCAAGGATTTTATATACTAAGATTTTGTCAACAAAGAATAATTATATTGCTCAGCCCAATTGTACATGCACGCGATCTGTGTCCTTTTATTACTATTTGGTAAAATAATCACAATTTAATATAAATAATATCACACCTAAATAATGAGTGGAAAAGAATGAACCGAGCAGCAGGCAAAAGAGCGTAGTTCAGGTTTTCCACTGCTTTACGAGTCAGCAAGTTTTCAAGCACATGGGACAATACATGCCGCCCCTAGTGCAAAAATGTACGTTAAGACTACATCCTTAATTTGCTGAGCTAATGTTTCTAGACTTAATGTTGGCTTGAGTTTGTCGTTTTTTCACATTTCCACTGCCTACCAAAATAGCTTGATTATTTAGCAGCTATTTAGTAAATTGACGTGGTAAATTTACACATACTCATTTGAATGCGAGTCGTCAGTTGCAGAATTTATTCATCAAATAACATTAAATAATGGGTGTTTACAATATATGTATTAAGACTTCTATCCACGGGGTTAGATTTTTTAGTTGGATAAGCTTTACGAAGCGAAAAATGACGATCATTTGCAAAGCAGCACCCTGTGAACTAACAACATAACATACAAAAGAAAAGACACTGGCCAATGAAAGATATCAAGGGTTTAAATTGTTAATAATGGCGCTTAATAAAATAATAAACAATTAATGTAATAAACTACCCAAATGTAACTAATATTCCATGTATATAGTTCATCTACCTAGATACCCCCAGAACACTAACAAGTCACAACAACTGTCGAGATGTGTGAAAGTTGTGAAGTGTTTAAAACTACAAAAGGTGGCATTAAATTAAATGTTTACGGATTCACGTACGAAAAGAAAATAGAATAGTAAAAAATACGTATTATTGGATATGTGAGTTACGCAAATACTAATACTAAAAATTATCTCCAAACATCGGTGTGTATGGCACTGCCAACTTCCACATTCTTCACACTAGTTTAATAAACTAAGGTTGACGGAGTCCTGCTTCGCAGGGCTCCTATTTTCGGATTAAGGTTCAAAAGAGAACCTAACATAACCTATTTAGTTACTTATTACAGTCGCACCTAACCCTAGGTACTCGAAAGCAATGACGCACAAATTTGACATTAGCTGTCTATATCATTCATACAAGATGGCGGTTGCGTTTCGTGTGTCGACTCAGTGCAATCCGACTCGGATAGGTTAGGTTAGAAGACTAGGCGCCTTAGTCTTCGTGGTTATTTTTTTCTAAACCACCCAGAAGGAGTCGTCGAGTTTAGTTAGTAAGTAATATGAGGTTTCGTTTTAGGTTTAATTATAAATATCTGGGGTTGGGTTTCGAAACGAGTCGCCCGAATTTGAGGGTATTGGTGGTGTAGGGGGCATAAGAGAGAGGAGTTAGTTTTAATCCCCTAAAAGTAATTTTGGCTGCCGGAGTTGCGTCTAAATATTTTTAAACAATTTCCAAAAATTCTTCATTCAAATATGCAAAACGGAACGTAATTTTAGGTTTTATGTGAAAGTAACTAAATAGGTTGTGTTAGGTTCTCTTTTGACCCTTAACCCGGAAATAGGAGCCCTGCCAAGCAGGGCTCCGTCAATCTCAGTTTATTAAACTAGTGGAATCAATAAAAGCGATATTTAGGTTTTATATGAAAAACGGGCAACGAAACGCAACCGCCATCTTGTATGAATGACATAGACAGCTAATATCATAGAACAATGGCAGAATTTGGTCTGGGTTTGTTGTGGCGACCTTAAACTTCATATGAACAAAACAAATTGTTTTTTTTTCTACGATTTTTAATATTTTCACTTTGTCTCGTTAAAGCTGGAGTATTTTATGATGATAAAAAGCATTCCAATTGATAACGAATACTTTTTTATTTGATTGTTGCCATAGACAATGGTGTGACAGGAATATACGTGAGTGCTATATCCGTATCGATTATTAAATAAGTAATCGATACGATCGAACTTTATAGAGTTGGTTTGGTTTAAAATGCAGTTATTTAATATTTAATCAACACTATATCAATAAGCTAACATTTTTGAAGCAAAACAACGTTTAAATCAAATAAAAACGTCACAGCATCGTTTAAAAGTTGTATCGATTTCACATAAAATCGATTTAAAATGTGCAGCTCTGCTTTTGTCTATAGCTGTGATATTTAGATGCTACAAAACTGCTACTTCCGCGTTTTGATGTCAATCTGACATATGTCATTTGATAATTCAAACGTACCTACCTACATTGTTTAACTTTCATACTATAACTTTCCTTGTACCTACATTGTTCTTCTTCTTTCTCTTAGCGTTATCCCAGTTTCAATCTGGGGTCCGCTTTCTAGTCTAACCGGATTTGACTGAATATTAGCTTTTCCACGGAGCGACTGCCTGTCTGACCTCCGCAACCCGAAGGGATAGCGATATTCCATGGTTTAGACTAGTGTCAGTTTTATTTAGAAGGTACTGACGCCCTGTAACGATTGTCAAAGATCTTCATGACAACCGGGACCGACGGCTTAACGTGCTCTCCGAGGCACGGGACAAGCGATAATTAACAATTCAATACGCACATAACTCCGAAAAGTCATTGGTGCGCGCCGTGGATTCGAACCCGATACCCTCTGCATGGCAGTCTGTTGGTATATCCACTCGGCTATCGCCGCCTGTACCTACATTGTTCATTCTTAAATAATACTTCAAACACCGATATCTTATTTTTCCACCTTTCCTGAGTGAAAATAGAATCATTTCTAGACTCTTTTACTTACGCCAAATATTTTGATATATTTTTTATTACTGTTCGCTTCAATTTAATTTCAGACATTTTGATGTATGGAGATCTGCCATTGTCCTTTGTGCGTCATTGCTTTCGAGTACCGAAAATAGGAGCCCTGTGAAGCAGTGCTCCGTTTACCTTAGTTTATTATACTAGTGTGAAGAATGTGGAAGTTGGCCGTGCCATACACACCGATGTTTGGAGATAATTTTTTGCGCTTGTTCTAAATTATCTTTATTTATATTATGGTGAATAAAAGTTATGGAAAATGGCATTATTGAAAACGAAAATTATAGCAAATACATTTATGGATTTAAATTATTATGACACTTGATCGATTATGACCAATGGAATTAGTGAAAGTCATTTTATGTCATTTCACGATTATGGCAACTGAAACGTTATTTCTAATGAAATTATGGCAAATATCAGTATGACATATGAAATTATGGCATTTTAAATTATGGCAAACATTAGTAAACCCTTTTTTTTTGGAGTCCGTGCCAGCCAAGCGTTTTAGTAAATAATTTCTTGATAATATACAAAATATATGAAAAGCTGTATTGATACGATAATTTAGCAAAACCTCATCAAACTTGTAAGTAATTTACAAATGACGAGACATCAAATCAACAAATATAAATGACATTTTAGGAAGTTTTCTATAACACAAAATATATGTAAAGTTACATTAATACCACAATGTAGGATCGAACTAAACCTATTTTGCAAATAAAGGAAACAACGCAACCTGGCAACAGGCGCGACAGCTCAGTTACAAATTAACCTAAATACCTATTAATATCTAACCAAAACAAGAACTTAAAGCGATACTTGGAACAAATCAAATTCTGAGAAGTTTTTACAAAAAGATCTCAAAATCTGAAAAACAAGAAATATAGAACTATGTAAAGATGCAAACCTATTTCAATGAACACAGGTTTCGTGTAAAATAACTCTAAAGGTAGGGACAAACTGAGCCCACGTACGCAACGTATGCAGTGCGACGTGGGAGAGCATACTTGCACACTTATCCCACCTACGCAACGCGAATTTGGCGTCAGACGCTGTTGTTCTTCCATAGAAAATGGACTAATGCCTCTGACAGTCATGTTTTCTGAGTTTGACAGTGAATTTGAAGACGATTTATCACGTTTCTTATTTTTAAATGTATATATCCGCACCAAAAAACAAAAAGAGTTAAGAAAAGAAGATATTGGGTTCATGAGATTAACCTTTAATTAGGCGCGCGGGGTCGCCGCGACCCCAAGTGATCTTTAAATTAAGTTATTTTTTTAGCTATTAATGCTGGCAACCCGAATTTCTTGCTAGCTTTCTAACTCTTTACTCTCCACGCGATTCCGTGGCGCCCACGTCGCGGAGTTGATCGCACGCACTGCACGGAGGGGATTTTTCGTTCCGTCCCTGCCCAGTGCTTTGAAAAAACGATTGTCAGAACCTGAAGTTGCGACTCCTTCAACGTCTAACACTGAATTGCACTCAACAAAAAGAGGAAGGTGCTACATCTGTCCACGAATAGTCGACAGGAAAACGATCGCAAAGTGCAACAAGTGCAATAAATTTATCTGTGGCGGTCATACAAAGAAAATTTGTGATAATTGTTGATTTTTATAGTACTTACGAAAAACATATTTTTCTATTGTTTTAAACATCTTTCTAAAATTTTAGTTTTATTTTTCTAAAATATTAATAAGAAATAAGTAGAATAAAAACAATTTAAGTTGATTACTAATTAAGATGATTCTTATTTCATACCTATCAATTTGGGGTAACTGCAGACCCCGCGCGACTAACAATGTTAGTTTATTGGCGCGCCTAATTAAAGGTTAATAAAGAAAGAGAAAAATGTTGGTGAATACCATACGTTATTAAAGAAATTGCTATGAGATGAAGAACGATTTTTTATGAACTTCCGCATGTCTTAAGTACCGTTTGAAGAGATTCATAGTATTATTGAAAGTGACATAAAAAAAGAACATACACATCTTCGGAAGCCAATTAGTACCAGAGAGCGACTGGCAGTTTGTCTACGGTATGTTTTATCTGTTTTAATTAATTGCTGACATTACTACTATGCGTGCTGGGTATTTTAAAAATAATACAAATAATAATGCTTAAGAAAGATTTTATTACATATTGATATTTTCATAATAATAGCGAATATTGTCAACCTCACCAGTTTCTTCATCAACATCATCATAAGCTTCTGATGAAACTTGAGCATCGCGCAATTCAGGTATATAAGATGGGGAAGAATTTCCCATATTATTTGTCACATCTGATGATACTTGGGTATCGGGCAGCTCAACTATATAAGTAATATAAGTAGGGGAAGAATATGACATCTGAGGTTGTACCTAACTCCCAGATGTAGTATTTACATTACGGCATTTCAAGCTCCTTCTATCACTCCTTACACTAATTGGAGTTTTCAAAATATTTTGTTGTGACTCCACTTGTTTGACCTTTGCTTCACTTATAGCTTTTAGCAAATCCATTTTTATTCGAATTTGATCCAGTTTTACAAGTTTTTTCATACTTTTACTCATGCTTAAAAAGAATGTATCTATATCGTCCAGTTCCAGTTTTTTATTTCTATTTTCTTGAGAGGTTTTCATCATATCTATCATATCAGCCAAGTAATCATCAGTACTAGAACTTGCCTTTCTTTTGTATGACATATTTGATGAAGGAGTACTGGTGCGAGATGGTATGCTTTCAGGTGATAGTTGGCTTTCAGCGTATGGACTCTCTGGAGATGGATGAGGGGAATTTTCATTAAACAGATTAGCATCAAGATTTCCTATCACAGGACGACGCTCCAAATATGGCTTAAAAAATGTCATTTTTGTTCTTCAAACCGCCAGGTCGCAATTTTTTTGCCAGCTTGGCCACTTTTCTTTTGGCGCCGTTTCATAGCCTTATTATAGCAATTACGCAACTTATTCCAACCTTCATTGCACTCATCAACTGCAACAATAAACATTAAAACCTGTATTAGAATGTTTTAAGAATTTCCATTAAACTTTTGTTTCAGATTCCTGGCCACGGGTAATTCATTTGAGTATCGGATTTAGCTATCGCATGGGAATGGATAGCTGATATTTTTTTCGCGATTTTGACAAAGTCCCAGAGCAAAAGTTGTTCATAATGATGAGTATAATCACCCCCTAAGGGGTATATTACAAATAACCCTGTATAAGTCTGAGCAGGTGCGGTGGAGGGGTTGCGCAGGCAGAGAGACCAACTAGCAGACTACTGCGCATTAATTAAGGTCAAACTTCTAAACGCGTTGCGCGGGCTATACCTACTTGAAAATGATTAGTTGCTATTTACCTACTTGAAAATATTAAATACCGTTTAATAAATGGAATTTGTGTTTAATTTATCTGCCATTAAATCCTAAAATAGTACTTATTACTAAACGAAAGTAATAAGTAGGTAGGTACTTACCAGACTTGCCATGCAGTTTTGCTATTTCTTCCCATGCTGCATTGCGTAAATTGTTTTGTTTGTTTGTTTTTCGTGTGAGCGTGTGGCCAACTCTGGTGTCGGAGTTTTCAGACCGCCCGAAGGCCTCCGACATGGCCTAACGATCCTTATCCTTGGACAAGAACCGGGACCGACAGCTTTACGTGCCCTCCGAAGCACGGTAGCGCTCAGATGTAAATGCCACACACGGTCACCCATCCAAGTGGTAACCTGTGCAAGCGTTGCTTAACTTTGCCGATCTGTTACGAACGGCAAGCCAAGTCTCGCTACGAGCGCTACATTGCGTAAATTAGAATCGCGATATTCAATACATTTAATATTATAAATGGCTTCATATCGCCTAACCAAATCAATAAGCTGTTCGTCTCCCATTTTATCGAAGGTATTTACCGCAATTTCTAATCCGTGTCTGACGCGCTATCAACGAAAGATCTAGAAACACACTAGTCGTACGCGTCGAATAGCGTATGATTATCCCCTCCACGTTCCCACGCCGATCTGGCGCGACAAGTTGAACGTTGCATAGGACGCGTGTGACAGCATTGCGTATGACTAGTGTGTTTCCAAGTCATATATTTTCATAGAATTTTTGTGGTCTAGATGTCATAATACGTAGCATACGTTGCGTACGTGGGCTCAGTTTGTCCCTACCTTAAAGAACCACAATCCACTGCAATACAATAATTACCTACATACAAGCGCATAGAAAAAAATGGATATCGGACACAACCGTCAACGACGTCTGCCCTCACGCGTCTGCCTGCGTTCGGGTCGGTCACTTAATCATGTTCCCCCCTGCCTGATTGTATATTATAGTCCTAATAAAATATATTTTTCTAAGTACTTAGTCCAAAAATATAATATACTTATCTGATTTCTGGTGATAGGTATTTAATTGAGTTTGTTAGTCATATAAAATATGTATTGTGTCAGGTATGGAATTAAGTGGTAGATACGTATAACTCGTATAAGCATATAATATTCAACTGAATAGGTGATGTTTATGAGTAAATTGAAGTTAAAATAACGGATTTATTTTTTACTTTTTAGTGCTATTTTCACACATTTTCCAGATTTTTGGAGGCGGTTTTTTTTTGTTAAATATTTTTTTATATGAGCTATCTTCATGATCATCAGCACAAAGATTATGGTAATCGTTTATCACGACAGGTAAGCCTTTACCGAATGGATAATCTAGACAAAAATCTACGTATTCGTGCAAGAATATAAAATACGGAATCATTTTTGAAAACACTGCGACTCTTATATGCAATAAGAGTTATAATGAGAAAGAATATTATATATGTACAAATAGACTTATCAGTTTCCCTGAGACTTTGTAAATTTTATTAATTACTAAATAATTAGATATATGATACACACATAAATTTACTGTCATTGAACACGTGATCAAAGCGGTTTACTAATGTTTGGCATAATTTAAAATGCCATAATTTCGTATGGCATACTGGTATTTGCAATAATTTTATTAGAAATAACGCTTCAGTTGTCATAATCGTGAATTGACATAAAATGACTTTCACTAATTCCATTGGTCATAATCGATCAAGTGTCATAATAATTTAAATCCATAAATGGATTAGCTATAATTTTCGTTTTCAATAATCTAACAAGAAAATAGAGAATAAACTGAAGTTGAACAACTTCAGTTTATTAAACTAGTGTGAAGAATGTGGACTAAGTTGATGGAGCCCTGCTTCGCAGGGCTCCTATTTTTGGCTTAAGGGTCAAAAGAGAACCCTAACCTAACCTACCCGAGTCGGATTGCACTGAGTCGGGGTGTAAACGATAATTAATTCAACTTCAGTTTATTAAACTAGTGTGAAGAATGTGGACTAGGTTGACGGAGCCCTGCTTCGCAGGGCTCCTATTTTTGGGTTAAGGGTCAAAAGAGGACCCTAACCTAACCTAACCTATCCGAGTCGGATTGCACTGAGTCGGGGTGTTAACGATAATTAATTCAACTTCAGTTGATTAAACTAGTGTGAAGAATGTGGACTAAGTTGACGGAGCCCTGCGAATTTGGGTTAAGGGTCAAAAGAGAACCCTAACCTAACCTATCCGAGTCGGATTGCACTGAATCGGGGTGTAAACGATAATTAATTTCGACCTAACAATATTATGTATTAGTTTCATAATAATATCAAATTTTGATTATGTCAAGAGTCGATTATGAGATGTGTTACTTATGGAAACTAATTATTATGATATATGTTGTTATAGAAAGTCATTTTATGGCAAATAAAGGTTATCACTGTTGAGTTTGTAAGGCAAACGTTATTAGTATAAATGATAATAGTGCAAGTAAATATTATGATCGTGGATGATTATGGCAAACAATATTAGTGCAAATGAATTTATGGAAAACGAGAGAATACCGATCAAAGCTGGTATAAAGTATCATTAATGTGTAATGACAGTAGAAATGCATTTCATCTCAACTATTATCAGGAGAGGTAAGTTTAGAAGTGTTTTAGCAGTATAGTAATAGTCCTATTACTAGTCTACAAGTGTAATATTCATATATTTACCCATATCAGGCACATTGTGCTGTGTCTACCAATACATATAATATTTCTAATGGCTGTATATAGATCTCTTTACTTGGATGGGTTCCAAACTTGCGAAAAAGCTAACTGAAAACTTTTGGCAGGCAGCATTTTAAACATAGAACTCTTTGAAAAATCTAAGATAGCTTTATAGTTTGAAATAAGTCATGGGATAAAGTTGCACTGCTTGTTCAATTCATGTTTAAAAAAGATGAGAATTTTGATATCGAAAAGCTAATATTATGGTTTACTTTAAAATTACGGATTTAAAATATCTTAGGGTTTCTGATAGTGCTTGATATCAAGAATTTCTAGGAAATTTATATTTACATAATTTGCAAATTTTGTAAGACACTTCGTCAGCAACTTCTCTTGATTATATTTGTTTTACAGTAACTCTTACATGAAGTTCGCTGTTCGTCCCCTTGTTCGAGGGTTTCATAATTTGTATTCATCATGTTTCACTGCACTCCGTGGTCCAGTGGATAGCGTATGCGACTGCCTGATCGGAGGTCCCGGGTGCCATTCCCGGGTCGGACAAAAGTGTTACTGGGTTTTTCCTTATTCTCAGTAGCAGCACGGAGTCTGGTGATGCGCCCGGTAACGGCAATAGACTCGCCTCCTATTACGTGGGGCCAAAAAATCCATGGCGAAATGTGGGTGTAATATTACACCTACCCCTACGGGGATACAGGCGTGAGTCTATAAAAAAAAAAAATTCACTGCAATGTTCTAGCAACAAAATTTATTTTGTCGCTACAGCTTTTATTTTAAGGTTTATTAAACATTGGGACTAGATTCGGACAAGAAGGAGCAAACATGCGGGAAACAATTATTCAAATTCTCTGTTTTCAGTTGCTCAACTAATAACCATTAGTTGTAAGTATACAATGGTTTTCACATCAAGTCGTAGGTATAAATGCTAAGAATAAGTTATACTATACTTAGTAATTTGACCCGGTAGGTGGCGCTTTTGTTAAGATACCGAAAAAAAACGCGGATACAATCTCGAGGAATAGCTAGTGTCTAATATTAACATTGTGAAATTCAATAACATAATTATAGTGCCGCAGCGCGTGGAATAGTGAAGAATACAGTAATTTATCTTAATCCTATTTTTTAACAAAAGCTTAAGTAATATTTGAAATTAATAACTATGTACTAATTTCTTTTTATAGTAATAGGCGGCAAACGAGCAGACGGATCGCCTGATGGTAAGCAATTACCGCCGCCCATGGACACAAGCAACACCACAGGAGTCACAAGTGCGTTGCCGCCCCTTGGGGTTGGGAAAAGGGATAGGATGAGGAGTAGGATGAGGGAGAAGGAATAGTGGATAGGGCCTCCCGCACTCTCACTCACCGAACGCAACGCAACAGTTTAAGTACTGTTACTTTACGACGTATTTCTGTGAGAGGGTAGTACTTCCCCGGTCGAGCCGGCCCATTCATGCTGAAATCAGCAAGGCTCTACTACCTGTGAACCTTCTTTCACAGGTAGTAGAGCCTTGTTATTAGTAACTTCTCCGTGTTGTACCTATTAAACTTTATAATTTTTCAGACTCAAAATAAATATTTATACATATTGAGAATTTTGTAACACTTTAGTGCGCTAAATAGTTTGAAGTTAATCCGAGAAAAATGTACAGCTATAAAGCAGTTATTCGTATAGAAAAATGCATTTGTAATCTGGAGAAATCTGTTCCCTTTAGAATTTCAAATGAAGGTATTAATGTTTTACCTATTACCACTTTAGCAAATTGGCATCTTCAGGTATTACTTGAAAAGGCTAGTTCCGCTGATCTGATAACTATTTAAGGAATTTCAATAAGTTTGAGTTTTTACGCAATTCATATAACATGATTATAAAATATGTGTTTTACAACACTTATAACATACATTGTTAGTGAATTTGAATGAAAATATTTATTACTCATACCCATTAATTTATGTTTGAAATGGAAATGCTCTTTTGGCGTATGAGTAATTGTGATAATAAATATGTCGGCCTCCAAAATGTTTTATGAGGTCATCAACGAAAGCAAACCACAAAAATCATGACCACAAAAACATTTTCAAATATTTAATGAATTTGTTAAATGGAAGCGTATCAGAAACCTTTATATTTCGTTTTATATAAAAACTCTAAACTAATATTATGGTGCTGATACATTTAAGCATTCATCCGTGCAGCATTCTTGTGAATGTTATGCCTCGTATTCATTAGGGGACATTTGTCCCGCGACCTTGTCGCCCGACACGAATTCTACGTGTTGAGCGACGTCGCGGGGGACATCGCCCGACATCGCAGGCGACATTTACGTGTCGGGGAACAATTCACTTGTCGACGCTCTGATAGCGTCGACCTTGCGCGACTTCGTGTCCCTCGACAGTTTCCGACGGCATTTGACTTGTGAGGACGTGTGTTGCTATTTGTTCCGCGACTACCCGCGATTAGCACACTTCGGTGGTCCACACTACCAACGAAACTGTGTTAACACTTAGGCGACATCTTGATCACAATGCCGGTATGTGGACGAGCGAAATGTCGGTCGACATTGTCGCGGGACAGTCGCACGTAAATATCCTGCGACTGTTCGCGATAAGTCGAGTGACTTTGTCCCCTAGTGAATACATGGCTTTACAAAACAGAAAAACAAACAAGTGTTTTTTAGCGAGCATTCTTACAAACATTCAGGCCAGCATTCTAGCAAATTGATCGTCAATTTGTTTTGACGTTGTTGTTGATTAGTGTGTTCGCCAGAAAGATCGTGAAAATGTTCGTAGCAATTTTCGGCTCTGTTCATTGTTCCGTTCAACAAACGGTGAATGCACGCTGTTCTGTTACAAGTGAATGCTCAGGTGTATTAACACCATTAGAATAATTAGTAGAAGTAGTACAGAAGACTTGAATAAATAATACGTAAAATCATAATACTTTCAGAGTTGATTGTTAGAAGAACTTCACCACTCAGACTTTTAATGCAGAATGAATATTTATGTTCTTATAATTTACATTCATATAGTTCGTTGACATGAGTTAGGTATCTATCATAACTAGTTACCGTGAAAGAAGACGTCATCAAGCATCTAGAACGTGTTATTTTCAGAATTACAATTATATTAAATCAAACCTAAAAAAATGGGTGCATAGGGTTCCCACCAAGAACTTAGGGTCCCAAGCCAACCTCACCTGCAAGTGGTGCACCTGCCGATCAAAGGACGAGGCTCTGGCAAACAAAATATCCCGATAAGCGGCAATAGGCTCGCCACCTATTACGTGGGATCAAAACACTGGCGAAAAGTGGGCGTTTAATATGCCTCTGCCTACCCCTTTGGGGAAACAGGCGTGAGTCTATGTATGTATGTATTTACCTAAAAAAATACACAACACCCTAAAAGTATTTACACAATCCGTTTATATTTATTATTGAGTTACTAAATGACTGACATACAGTACACAACCAAAACTATTGGGACCAAGAGCTGTTATACTTTCTTTGGAGACCGTAAGAAGGGACTTCTCAAAATGCCCACAGGATCGGAAAATACGGTTAAATTAAAATAAAATGTGCAAGCTATCCTCCAGTATTAAATATGTAATCCATGTGTTAATTATAACACTATTGTGTCAAGCCTGTAAAATCTCACTGCAGGGCAAAGGCCCTTCTTCCATTTTTTTTTCTACCATGAGCCTTTAAGGACCGGTCCTTATCAAAAGTCAATGTCGTCGCGCCGTCTCTGTTTATATGTTTTGTGATTTAAAGGCGTCCACTCAGTTATTATCTGTACAATGTCAGACGAAGTATACGGGAGTCGCACATACTCCCTCCTCCAGGGTCCAAATTCGACTTCCAGTGGTAAAATGATTTTAGACTTGCGATATAAAAGAGACAATTTCTAGTATGATCTTTAACTGAATGAAATAAATTAATTTGTTTGTGCATAGCAAACAATTTTGAATACCTACCTAATTTTATTGCTAGTGTCTATTATAAAATAACAAAAAAGAAGGCAGCGATAGCCTAGTGGAGATACCAACAGACTGCCATGCAGAGGGTATCGGTTTCGAATCCACGGCGCGCACCAATGACTTTTCGGAGTTATTGCGTATTGAATTGTTAATTATCGCTTGTCCAGTGCCTCGGTGAGCACGTTAAGCCGTCGGTCCCGGTTGTCATGAAGATCTTTGACAATCGTTACAGAGCGTCAGTACCTTCTAAAATAAACTGACACTAGTCTAAACCATGGAATATCGCTATCCCTTCGGGTTGCGGAGGTCAGACAGGCAGTCGCTCCGTGGAAAAGCTAATATTCAGCCAAATCCGGTTAGACCAGATTGAAACTGGGATAACGCTAAGAGGATGATGATGATTATAAAATAACAAAAAAGGTGCATAAAAGGTTGCGAAGCGTAACTTTGAGGGCAGAGTGGAGTGACTGGAAAATGCAGTCAGGCAAAAAATATTCATGATCAGCGTTCAGCGGTTCAATCCGTACTTCAATTACCATTTGTCTGTTCGACTATCCGTGGATTCGATCATTATGAAACTGAGAGAACAGTTTTATTTGCCATACGTAAGGTATGTTGATTAAAACGGATTTTTAGATAGATTGAAATGAAATTTCTATGGTTCCAATTTGCGGTTTGTGAAAGGCGATTCGTGTTTTAATAACAGTTTACAAAAACGATGTGTTTTTATCACATGGTTTGAATGTATTTCATGTAACATTTTATATTCATAAAGTAAGTAGGATCTACTTACCTAAATAAATATATATTTGTTATTATTACTTTTCTTATGGGTACTAGATAATGGATAAACATACACATTTACTTTTTTTTTGTAAATACATACATATTACACATAGAAATCCCCAGACCAATATCCGTAAAAGTAGTAATTTATTCCCTTAAGTAACAGAATTTTAGCCATTTGGTTATGTAATACATAACCAAAATAGTTAATATTTTTACCGAAAATGCTTACGAAGATATTCTATGACTACAACACTATATACGAGTAATATCCAACGGAAGTAGTGTTCATTTACTTTTTTAAATAAACATTTTATTTACCTAGTGAAACCACTTAGAGTTTAATGCATCTAAATGCAAAGCAATTACATTTACTCGTTCACGCTCTCAATATATCCATCCTTATGAAATAAGTAGTGTCCCGCTACAACGTGTCACTCAAATACGTGATTTGGGCTTGACTTTGGACACGAGCCTAACTTTTAATGCACATATCACAACAATATGCAAAAAGAGCTTCAAATCACTAGGTTTTGTGATTCGACAATCAATACCGTTTCGGAGTAGGGGTGCTATAATTGCGTTGTACTTTTCATTTGTTAGAAGTATTTTAGAGTACAACTCCGTAATCTGGGATCCACACGAAGACAAGTATTGTATGATGATTGAGCGTGTACAGCGGAAATTCTGTCGATTTCTCTACAAAAAGCTTTATGGCTATTATCCTTATTTATATCCGTCTCTGTTCGTGTCAGGCATGGTGTGTCTTGACACGCTGGCATTACGACGTAAGTGTGCCCTTATGTTGCACTATTACTTGCTTCTTAATAATAAAATCGACGATGCGACCACACTGTCGCGATGTTCGTTATCGGCGCCGAACCACTACACCCGGTTACGCTCGCGCCGCTTGCTTGCCGCACCACAAGTGCGAACTAATACGTCGCTATACGCACCCACGTGTCATGCAGTTGCACTGCTTAACGCTCAGATTGCTCAGTATCCGGATGTAGATATATTCTTTATACAGTTAAATACATTTATAAAAAAAGCTATACACTTTTTGTCAAATAATGACAACATTTAAAATAAGTAATTGGACTTAGTAGTATTAATAAGTAACTATGTACCTACTATGTATGTTTGTACTATAATGGCTCACTAAACGCATTGGGCAACTGTTAGTGTAGTGGGCAGTTGTAATAAATAAATAAATAAATAAATAAATAGTGTCATATAACTTGTAATTAGAGCGTTTGTTTCTATTTTTTTAAATCAATCAATATCAACTGACAAAAATTTCAAAAATATGTTTTTATTATGTACATTATATTATATTTGAATCTCATCACCTCACCAACAAAATTAAAGGACTTTTAGTGTAGGATTTCTCACAATTTGAATTTCGGCGCAAGAGATTATGGTACTGGTATTTTAATACACTTTTATTCACTTGTATCTATGTAACGGCATCATTGAGAATGTGACGAATGAACGAACGTGAATTACACACATCTATAAGAAACACGGAATAAGAAAGTCTTTTTCTCCATTGCCCGAAATCTTTATTCGACAAAATGCTCCATGGCTATTTGTTCAAATAAAGATATAAGTCAAGAGACATTGCCTATTTCATCACAGAACTATTAAAACAATTCACAAGACATGTACGATGGATATCAATTCGCACGTCGACACCAAACCATAAAATACACATAATTTTTTTCGAGATATAATAATACGAACAGACAGACGTATTGTTTTACAATAATATAACAGTACAGTCAACGACAAATTAGCTACGCGTAAAAAATGGAAGGCCTTTTATTAATTAAATTTTCTACTGAATTATGAAATAACACGTTTTTTTGTCTTTTTTGTAATCAATAATACAAATAGTAGTAAACATATAGTATTCATTCTAGGTTATTATATAATTTAAAAATAAATCGCAATCTAGCTTGGCCTGCGGTTGCCGCCACGAATATACCAATTAGATACTCTGTGGCCTATTTTGTACTTCTAATGATGCGGCTGGCTAGTGTAAAGTGAGGGCAAAAAAATAAGTAAACTCACTTTCTAATTTATGTTTTAAATGGCCACCTCACTTTTTAGCTCTGCGACAAGTAAAGGAGATACATTCACCACACGATACAATACTTGTGTGGGGAAGTAGGAAGAAGGAAGTGCCGTTTTTCCGAAAAGATTTTGACAAAATTTCACTACCCAAAACAAATTTTAGCAACCTTTTTTATACCATTACAATATTTTGAATGATTTTAGTACACATATTTTTATTTGGTCACATTTTTACTTGGCAAAATATTACCAAGTATAATGTCATTATGGCATTTGGTCTTTAATCAAATGATTTATCACAGCAAACAATCTTCAGACAATAAACGTTTGGTAATATTAGTTTATTTATGAAAATACTTTCATAAATAAACTACACACAACAAAGAGTAGGTTAATTATTAAAAAAACGGTAAGGTTAGGATAGGTTAGAACTGTGAATGCACGAGCCGAGCGAGCGAAGCGAGCGGTGCCGCGGCAGCGGCCGGCGAGTGCCAGAAAAGACTTGCATTAATATAAAAAAGAGATTGTTTTAGTAGGTTACCCGGACCTGAACTATTTAGATTAGGATAATTATTGATTTTGCGTAAATACTGTTATTCCAACTGAAATATTTGACTAAATAAAAAATGTTAAAAGTACTAGTTGGTAAACAAGTAATAGTTTAAACGTTAATTTTCCAAACATTAGGTTTGCGTTACAATTTTTTGTGAATAGATTTTTTGCTAAGTAATAATTTGGCAAATGAAATTACGCGAAAACATTTTTTGGGAAGTCAAAATTTGTCAAATTCCTTTAGGTCAGACAAGGGAGACCCTATTTGTGTGATACACAAATTAAAGTTTTAACTTTGGTTGATATTTGTATCCGATGGTTGAATGTAAGTGAATCTCTACGTAACACGTTTGTGCGCAGTTGTCTTTCAAAAAGTGTGTTTTACCTAAGTAGCCAGAGTTATTTGTATGTATAACTATACTAGTGCAAAATTACATCAAAATGCGTTCAGTAATTCTTCTGTGAAAGTATAACAAACAAGTAGATAATACTAGTAGGATATTTATTGGAATGATTATATCAACTGATGTCTTCGACTGTACATGGGAATGGTATTATTATTTTATGTGAGGACCGAGTCGGTCACAATGTATGGACGAAACGTGAGTTGTGTAACTATATGGTGTAATCTTATACCATAGCGTGTGCATATCTGTTGTTCGCGTGAAATGTTTTCCTGTTAATAGAATTACATTCCAAGTTCTTCATTAACTTTCTGTGGTTTATCGTGTGAATAGTTGGCCTAGTTTAGACCATTCGAGTTTACTAAGGACGTCTGGTTTGAGTTACCACTTAATGGTCTAGTAAAGCTAAGTGAATATAACAAAAATATATTTTAGTTGCTTTGTGTCTTACTCTAATGTAATTAATTAGGGATGGTTCTAGAGTTGAATGTTACTAAACTGATTTACTCGACTAATTTTATAAACAATATATCTATTTCAAACAGAGATGTTATGTAGTTCTAAAATCATAGAAAATCGTGTTAATCTACCTATATCAATTTAAACTCTCTTAGGAACTTTGTACTTTTAAATTTCATTCTACATTGTTTATTGTTGACCACATTGTATCCTAGGATAATAAAATTATTGTATTATAATGTTGATATGTAATTGAGCACTTTTGTCAATAATAGCAGGAATTAAATACAATTTGTTCTCGAATGAAACATATACGGACAAAAACAAAATAAATATAAAATACAAACAACTTATTGCCTCGTTGGTCTCGCGGCATAAATGTGCGCGTCAGATTGGGAGGTCTAGGGTTCGATTCCCGGGTCGGACAAAGTGTTACTGGGTTTTCCGCTAGAAAATTCTCAGTAGCAGCACGGAGTCTGGTGATGTGCCCGGTACGGCAATAGGCTCGCCCCCTATTACGTGGGACCTAAAATTTCATGGCGAAATGTGGGTGTTTTATTACACCTCTGCCTACCCCTTCGGGGATACAGGCGTGAGTCTATTAATAAAATAAAAAAACAACTTATTGCCTCTTTTGCTGCTAGTGGTAGACAAGTTACCAGGTGCCTACCTGGTGGTAGGTGAAAACGATCGTTTTAATGAACTTCGCAAATGTTAAAGGCTCATAGTACCGCCTAAAACCTGCTTTATACCTCGTTTGAAAACAGGCATGTCGTAGCACTTGGCAAACTCCATACAGATAGTTAACTCCAAAGTCTACGCGGACGTAGGAGCAATAATAGCGAAAACGTAAAAAGCTACACGATAATGTTTAGAGTAGAACGGTTGAACTCTGTTGTAGTATCAAATAGTGCGTTAGTAAAATGGTGACGCTGATACCAAATCTAACAGTTCACGAAAGCATGCCCCTCAATTATAGAATATGCTGTGGGTGAGTAGGTTCTTCATAAGTCCGAACCTTTCAAAAAGTTTTGATCATATTACTATTGCTGCAAGTTCAGCTTCTTCTGCAAGCCATCTTGTTCAAAATTATTTGAATTTTCATCAGTTACCTCTATTAATGTATTTCGAAATATCTCTTAAAATACGAATATTCCAATAGACGTCACACTAAACTCTCACTCATAGTCATTATCAAACCAGGATATAATATTGTGATCGCCAGCTTTTTTCTTCTTTACTAAACTTTGTTGATCGTTATTGCCAATCTATCTTAAAGTAACTAACATATCGGTTATACATAAAATGATCGAATAACTAAATTCCGAACAAATTGTGACGTCTAGTCAGCAATCAATGAAAAAAGTACTTCGTCATCTGTACTGGTTTTAACTAAATTACTATATTGCCGTACCATTATTATCTTAAAATATATCTACTACATCATAGACATGAAAATGTACATAATGATGTTACATTGCACGGTGTATCCAAGCGAACGAAAATAATAAGTAGGTACGATTAGGGATGGATCGTTTAACTCATCGAATAGCAGTGTCTGGAGTAGAAATGGTAATAAAAGTAATACACCGTTATTGCCAATTGACTTGTAATAAAAAATACCTTGCGGGAAAGAGAATGGTTCAAAGATTACGCAAATTATAATACCTTTGAGGAAAATGTCAAGAAAAGTGTTCATTTCATAAGTATTTGTTTTTCTACAAATATTTGCAGCAAATATTTTTCAGCGGCTACAACCGCAAAAATAGTAGTATTTTTACCTTAAATTGGGCGTTGCATAATGTTTACAAGTTGCAAAAGATTAAACTCGATCGTTTGTTTTTTAGTTATTTCTCTCAATTTACTTATGCAAAGGTGCTAAACTGGCATGAAGAACACGTTGACTATCGCGTTCTTCTGTCTGCATGCTGAATATTACTGCCTCACAGTAGGAGTTGAAGTGACGATCCCGACGAAACTTCTAGTCCCGGCAAGCCGTCTTTTATTCACTTTTTCTGTCGTTTTTCAACCGAAACCTGGAACGAAGCTTCTGAAAGAAGTGTAATATTTCATTAGACTCGGAAATAAATTACTGCCGTATTTAAATCGATACTGCAATACAAAAACGATTATTTGTTGAAAACTGTTAGAGTGAAAACTTTCCTTTCAGTTGTCTTACGCCAACTAGAATGTTGCGCATGGAAAGTGCATTGCGAATTTAAAAAGTAAAATAGTCATTATCATCATCACCCTAGCGTTATCCCAGTTGCATCCTAGACTTACACGCCTTGGCGCCCGGGGTCCGCTTATTGGTCCAACAAGATATGACAAAATATCTACTTTTCCACAGAGCGACTGCCGTCTGACCTCCGCAACCCAAAGGGATAGCGATATTCCATGGTTTAGACCAGTATCAGTTTATTTGAAGGAACTGACTCCCCGTAACGGCTGTCAAAGATCTTCATAACAGCCGGGACCGGCGATTTAACGTGCTCTCTGAGGCACGGGGCAGTCCGTTGGTATCTCCACTAGGCTATCGCTGCCTAAAAAAGTAAAATAGACTACTGGTTTAAATTCTTAAACCTCAAAGAAGCTATTGTAATACAGGTGAAGTAATACCTCATTCTGTCTGTCTTTTTAAAAGTACAATAGTAAGATCTAATAATATGTTATCATACATATTCTTTACATTAAGGAGTAATTTTATTGTTCATTCTACTTACGTTATTAGAACTTTCAAGGCTTTACCTACTTTGTATATTGAAAATAAGACATAAAAGCCACACGTGCGTCGCTACGACTGCAGACTTGTCGTTACATTTTATTAACATGACTTTCTATATTTCCTTTAGCAGATTCGGACTGTGTTACTTGAGAAAGAAAAAATAACATGCTCTAAGGAACAAACAATATATATTGACGTTCATTGTTCACAATATCATCATCATCGTCTTGCCCTGGTCCCAATTTATTTGGGGTCGGCGCAGTATGTCCTTCGCTTCCATACTTCTCAATCACCAGTCATCCGATCGCTTACCCTTTTCTCTTTCGTATCCATCCTGACACAGTCCATCCATCTTTTCCTTGGCCGTCCTCTCCCTTTTCGTCCTTCTACATACATATTCATTACTTTTTTACCTACATACATCTCATCTCTCCGCATAACATGTCCATACCAGGCCAATCGTCTCCCTTTAACCTTTTCATCTATGGCCGCCACTTTCATACTACCTGTTCACAATACTATTATCATAAATAACAGCGAAATACATAATAACTATTTTATTCTTTATCAATATCTGATTCACTCGACTAACGGTCCCAATATTTTATGTATCGATGAATTTCACTACTAGATGGTTTTTACCAAATTTGTATCTCGTAGTAGCGAAATCAATTGGTATATAAAATACTAAAGAATGCCCGTAGACACGCCCACACATTTAGTTTTTAATTTAATTGTTTTTGTCCGACCTCGTGGGCATTTCAGGAAATCCCTTCGTACTGCACCCCTACGGTTCCCATGGAACATTCATGCCAAACTTCAGCTTGCTGTGCCTAGTAGTTTTGGCTGTTTCTTGTCTGTCAGTCAGTCAGTAACGAAAGGACTTACTAAAGGACAATGCCCATTTCTGGCCCAGTTTGGAACTCTTGAACAGCACAATAGAATTTCAATTAGTTGTTGAATAATCCTTTTTATTTACAACTTAATTTATAGTCATTACTAAAAGTGTGCCGAGAAACTTATTCAATAAATAGGTTTAAAAAGATGCGTTAAGGTCTAAATAGCCAACACGTAATAGATCAGAAATTGCCAGTAAAGAAATTAAATCGATTATGACTTCTTCTTTATCGATTTCACATTTTCTCTACTCAAAATGATTTGAGTGACTAGCAAATCTCTACTTGGACCTTAAACATTTTAAATGTGTGTTTTTTGAAGGTATATATCCGATTAACAACAAATAAGTTCGTTTTTGAACCAAATATATAGATAGATAATCTAAAATCCATATCGATTATAACAATATCATTTAAAAACTGTAAAATGGCAACACTTTGTTGACTCTTAAGAAAAATGTCATTAATGTCATATTCAATTTGTTTTGTTTTTTTTTGTTTTGCTCGTGCGCATTGTGAATGTTTTTTGTATGTTTTTGGATCTTTTACGACTTCTGGCTTTTTCTTTCGGATTTCTACCCTTACCAAATGATTAACTCACTCCTTTCTACTCAAAACTACGAAATACTTTAACTATTCTAATAAAAGTACGTACGTACACCTAATGTTTTTTGAGCATATAAAAGTACTTCTAGTAATAAAACTATGAATGTGACGGACCTCTTATCAATCTCAAAATTCTAGTTTAACATTCTTTTATCGAATGCAATAACAACTACTATGATTTTTGTCTGTCCACATCTGGGCCGGCGTCTCTAAGAAAAATGGGCATTGTTCTTTAGCTTTCTTTCTAATCAAATAACTGTTAGATAATTATGATACCTATCACACTTGTAAACTTTTGTTAGTTTAGTAATACATTAAAATGTTTTGATTATAAATGTATGAGGTAGATATCCGTCGCTTTCAGATCAAACACAGCTTGCAAAAATTATTTCGACTGCGTCTTAAACACTTCACGTTTATTTGCTGATAAAGAAAGCCAAATTGCTCCGAAGGGCACTCAGTTTTTATCAAAAGGAATGTGTGTTACATTCGAATCCGACGAAAAAATTGTAAATATACCGACCATATATTTTTATGATATAACTTGACATAAATAGGTTTAAGAATATATATATATATATATACATACATACATACATACATATCGTCACGCCTTTTATCCCCGAAGGGGGTAGGCAGAGGTGTTTTTCTACACCCACTTTTCGCCAGATATACTTTAGTCCCACGTAATAAGGGGCGAGCCTATTGCCGTACCGGGCACATTTCCAGACTCCGTGCTGCTACTGAGAATTTCGTGACAGAAAAACCCAATAACACTGCGCGACCCAGGAATCGAACCCGGGACCTCCCGATCCCACGCGCACATTTATGCCGCGAGACCAACGAGGCAGTCGCATAGGGTTTGATGTCGAGTTTTCCGTCTCTACGCAAAGATGGTATTTGCATCGTGTTATCCCTTAGTCGCCTCTTACGACACCCACGGGAAGATATGGGGTGGTGACACTTGTATTCTATGCCGTCAACCACACGGCAAAAATATATATCTATATATATATATATATATATATATTATGCACGGTTGGCGTAGTGGTTTAAGCAGCCGCCTCACAGCTTGACACTGTGCCGAAGTGTTGTGGGTTCGATCCCCACACAAGACAACACTTTGTGTGATCCATTAATTGTTGTTTCGAGTCTGGGTGTTCATTGTGTCCGTTAGTTGTATGTTTGTAAAGTTCCCCGCGACACAGGATTTAGTAGTAGTTTAGTTTAAAAAAAAATGTATTGTATATAAAAAGTGTACACAATAAACATATGTTTATTGTGTACCCATTTTTATTTTAATATAATAGTTATTAGGTTCATATTGGGTTCATATTTTGTAACGTTAGGTACGTTCGTTACGTCACTTGGGGCAGGCATTGAAAACCGGAAGTCGTGTCGCGGCTAACGTCACGAACGACGCAACGCTGAATGCCTGCCTCATTTGTCACATCGGCGGCGTACAGTTGTAATCTGTTATCCTGTTATGTTTTTTGATTGTGGGTATTGCTGTGAAATGTCTGTGAAGCTGTCTAATGTAGACCCGTATTAATAAGATTATTTCTGTGTGCCTACAAACTTACGTGTAACAGGTTATATACACCACTATTTTTTAATTAGTACAAAATCTTTAAGGACAGATTAGCGAAGACATTATTATCATATAGTATGTGACGTAAAAATTTCATAATAGCAATAAAGAGCAAAGTTATTATCATTTGTTTATTGTAGAAAATCTCACTTAAATCATAGTCATATTTTACAATCCATTCACTAATTCATTGATAATATTCCATCCTGCTCATTCGCATTCTCTCTGTCGCACTTATGATGTAGGTAGCCATAGAAAATAAAATGAAGCAAAATAATAAGTGTAGGTAGTTATTTTTTAATTTTGTTAATTCTACCCTCTCCTTCATACTTCATTCGGGCTTAGGACCGGTAAAATTTTTCGTTTAACAAGTAATTAAATACGGTGGTATGTAATTAGAAAGCAAACAAATATCAAAATAAAAGAAGGTGTTCTGGACTAAAAGAAAATAGTAATTTTGGCGTATTTATGAAGTAAGAATCAGCTGCTATTTACAAATTTCATCATCATCATGTCAGCCGAGAGATATCTACTGCTGGACATAGGGCTCCCCCAAGGTTCTCTCCACACAGACCGATTTTGAGCCGCTCGCATCAAATTATTATTTACGTAGGTAGGTAATTTTTACTTACAAGTATTTCAATTGTCCTTCGAAATGTCCACCACTATTGTCAATACACAAACGGGAACGTTTTATTAAATTGTTTTTTAACGAGAGAAGTACGCTTCTGTCTTTTCACTTCGTCAAAAGCGTCCAATTTGCGCGACACTAACCGGCTCACTTTTGTACACCCACAAAAAGAAGTCCATGGCCGTGAGGTCAGGTGAGCATGGAGGCCAAGCTATAGGGCCGCCTCGACCGATCCACTGGCTTCCAAACTCTTACCTGTATAAACACACAGTTGCACTCGCGTTTTATCCACTTAAAAAGTACGCACGAAGCATAGCTACATAAGCCATCGAAAAAACGATGCGATCACTACCGGTTCTGATTTAGCACTGTTTGACGCATCGGGGCGCGGCGCGGGCGCAGAGGGATAGGCGGGGGCAAATTTATCAATGGTGTGGTTTACTACTACTACTAATTTACTACTCATAGTTTTGGTTATGCATTTACCAATTATTACGTATTTTTGTGGACAGTTTTGAGACAGTTTTGGGACTTAGTGTTTTTATTTTTTTACCTACACAAATATGATCAGTTAAAGATACTTAGAGCCCTGTTAAATTTTTTGTACTAATTAAAAATAGTGGTGTATATGTACATGTACTTACCTATGTTTGTAACATGATGATTGTACGTTGATAAGATGTGACAATACAGGAATTACTACTACTACTACTATATATCCCGTATATATATATATATCTATATATAATAATAACCTAGCAACACGTCAACAAGACGACATAAATTGTTTTCCTCGAATATTTATATTTCTATTATATATCATAATATTGGATTCATATATATATTTTTGACAACAAGAAATACTTATTTACCTGAGAAACATACAATTATAACAAGAAACTATTTAAAACATTATGAAAAGAAGATACAAGAACATTGTTCAAGATGACGTCTAACGTCAATGACAAATCGTCTAAGAAAAATCTAAATAAACATATATAAGTACAACGAGGAAATGTTATGATATGTTGATAATAGCTAGGGCGGCAGCTGCACGCAATACATCCCCGGACTCGTCGCTCAGCTCTGCCTCACAGCCGCCGGCACCTACAACAGAGTTGTCGGCAATCATAGAGGCGTCGAGCTCGTCGAGCGACGAGTATTTCTCCCCGCCGACGTCGCCAACACCCGTACGCCGCCGTGGGAGAGGCCGGCCACCGCTACGCTTGGGACCCCGAGATCCACCGGTCTCGAACAGGGCCCCCGCTCCCAGGGTAATGTGCACTGCATAAAATGGACTACAACCATGAAATAAATAATGAAAACGTCATGCGGGCATATTTTGTGGCTACAGAGGGAGGTACCAACCTAACGGCGTATCGTGACCGCATGCTGCCTCTGTTTCATGGCTTGGAACCGGCTGTCAACGTTTCGGCACAGCGACTGTCGGATCAAGTGCGGGCTATCCAGCGCTGCCGCCTGCTGGATGACGTTGCACTTGAGAGCCTACGCCCTGACTTACTACGTAACCCTCCTATCCCTTCTTCTACGTGTAGCGATATAAAAGTGTCAAATATTTTCAGAACGCAAAGGACTGTTGAAGAGGTACATAGTAGGGATACACAAGTAAGTACCCAGTACATAGATGAATTAAGGAGTACTTTGGAGTGCACTATTCGGGAGTATCGTTTTGTAAATACAGCAGATAGGGCCCGCTAGCCACGTTTGCCCACACACAAGAAAAATATAGCGCTGGTGTGTGCCCTGGATTCACTATTGTCCACGTACTTAGACAATAGTGAAGATCTTAGCGATATCCACTCGATTCTGTACTGTGCGGCTGTTACAGCGTGTCGTGTATTAAAATACCAGATGGTAGTAATACTGCCCCTCGAACCAATGCTGTACCGGCCTGGCAGTGCAGGATTGAGCGTCGTATTGCTGAGGCCAGGGCGCTCATCGGAAAGCTAATTTGCTTCAGGTCGGGCAATACAAGACCGAGAGTGATGCGTTTTGTGACTCGGGCGTTCTTAGGTACGGGCCTTAGTTGCCAAGAATACGAATCACGAGTCACAGAACGCATCGACTACCTGAAGCAAAAAGTTTGTGCGTGGGCAAATCGTATAAGACGGTACAAAAAGCGGGTGGACCGATACACCCAGAATAGGGCATTCCAAAAAGATGAAAGGTGGGTATATAGAAGTTGGGAGCGAACTGATCCAAGTGTGGATGATGAGCGTCTGCCGGATGCTGAGGCAACGAAGGCGCAGCATTTGGTCGATGCCCATCATCCACACTGAGGGTGATTGGTTTGGGGATGTTAAGTGAGCATGTGAGGGAATACCCCAAATGCAGCGCGTAGCCATTGAAACAACGGATGTAGCTTGTGCAGTCCGTTTATTATCTAACTGGAAATCAGCGGGACCGAACGAACTGCACAACTTCTGGTTGAAGTGGCTACGTAGTGCCCATGCTCGGTTGGCATCCCAATTCCAGGCATCTTTGGAATCGGGCTCGATCCCAACTTTTATGACAACTGGTATCACTCACCTGCTCTTTAAGTCAGGCTGTACCACGGACCCCAAAAATTATAGACCGATAACGTGTCTACCGACCGTGTATAAACTTCTTACATCCATTTTGAGGACGAAGATGTTATCACATATAAAAAATAATAACATTATGTCAGTGTCTCAAAATGGATGTAAGAATGGGGCCCGTGGTACAAAAGAGCTACTCCTATTTGACATGGTCATTAGCCAGCAGGTGCGTCGCAACCGAAAGGATCTGGCGTCATGCTGGATAGATTACAAGCAGGCCTACGACTCCGTGCCATACTTGGCTCTTGAGGGTGCTGGAGTTATATTAAGTCGATATAACTCTATGCACCTTCTTGAAGGCATGTATGGGGCAGTGGAGTACAGTCCTTTGGTATCCAGGGTGCCGGCAGATTCGCGATTGCGGTGCACGTCTAAAGATCGAACGGGGTATATTCCAAGGTGACAGTTTAAGTCCCTTGTGGTTTTGTCTAGCTCTGAATCCTCTCAGCACTTTGCTAGAGGGGTCTGGGCTAGGCTATCGGTTGCAGCGTAGGGATCAAGTTATATCCCACCTCTTTTATATGGATGACCTTAAATTATTTGCCCCCCACCACTACTATCCAATTGACAGCGTTACAAAAAGTAACTGAAACTTTTAGTAATTCTATCAAGATGGAATTTGGTGTGAATAAGTGTGCGGTCATGCATGTAAAACAAGGTGGAATTGTGGAATCTGATGGAATAGAGCTTTCAGATTCCACAAAACTTAGATCTCTATCTGCAACCGAGATTACAAGTATCTGGGTATGTCGCAGGCCTTAGGTATTGCTGAGACTGCCATGAAACAATCATTGCGGGAGCGCTTCTTTGGCCGCCTGAACAAAATACTGAAAAGTTTTTTATCAGGCGGCAACAGGGTGCGTGCCTATAATGGTTGGGCCATGCCAGTCTTAGCGAACTCCTTCGGCATACTCAGATGGACTCAATCAGAACTCGACGCCTTAAACAGAAAGGTCCGTTGTCTATTGACTGAATATCGAATGCATCATCCGCGTTCGTCAGTAATGATGTTGTTCATCCCGCGGAAATGTGGTGGTCGTGGTTTCTTAAGTGCTAAGGACCTCCACAACCGCGAGGTGTACAATCTTAGAGAATATTTTCTCAAGACGGACACGGGTGTGCATCGTGATATTGTTGCTGTGGACAACGGACTTACCCCGTTGGGTCTGGCAAAAGAGAGCTCGGCGATCATTGTACCGATAGTCGTGTCAGTTAATGGTCTCTTTGCCAAGAGCCTCGACCACCATCTCAAGAGGCTCTCGTTAGGCAGCTGGATCAAGTCCTCTATACAGAAGGCAGTATTGTTGGACTCGACGCGCATAGTTCGGAGGTTCCTCTCTCTGGAGCCCTAACCACCGGTAGCTTGGTTCCTGTGCCCGGTACCGGTGGGTCTCCGTGGTCCTATTTTATATGGTTAAATTTTATTTGTATTTTTATTAAAGTGATTTAATTATGTAAAATAAGACGATGAGAAAGTAATGAATAAAGAGGAATAATAATAATAATAATTTATTCAAATTCAAATTCAAAATCCTTTATTCATTTGGGTCACCATGTGACGCTTATGAACGTCAAAATAATAAATTTATAAAATAATTACTTAAACTCAAATTTAAAACATTATTACTGTATGCTTCTACATTTACATTTACTGCCACGTTCGCAAAGCAATAGGTAGAACCATGAGAAAGAACGGGCAATAAAACTCACGGTCACTCTTTTTCATCGCCAGGTTTTGCATAATAGACAATTTACATTTTGTAAGGCGCTGCAACTGTTACACCTCCTATATCACTTGTATATATTTACTGTACATAATAATACTCAAGCATAATAGTTTTGGTTAGCCTCCTCAGAATAGACATGGTGAAACAGGAGCATCCACTTACATTATATATACCTAATAATGCAGGCAATCCGCGAAAGTGATCAGAACCATGATGGAAATGATGCAGTTAAATATTAAAACCTAATACCAGCCCGCAAGACCGTCATCGACCAGTCATCGCAAGTAGCACCAGTTCACGAGTATGACGCATGTGCCAGCCATCATCCCTCTCGCCATATTAGAGGGACAGGGATGACCCGACACACGACGCCACCACAAGAAATGACATTTTAGTGAGCATGACGACAACGGTATACGAACCAGAAGTAAGAAACAATCTATTGGTATACTGACCATGACCGCCAATTACCTCCATTTTCCAGATCGTTATTATTAACATAAGTTAGTGGAATGCGTGAAGGAATGCAAATGTAGAAAGAATTTTGTGAAGGTGACAAGTAAACAATGATATGATCAGGGATAAATAATGTTAAACTACATTCAACAAATCATAAAAATAACCAAATCCTGCAAAAATCATGTGTTCACGAGGCACCTCCACTTAACATGTAAATATAATAATCGTGAGTTAAACAAGCCTAAGCCTATCCCCACGGTGTCTTATCATTTAAAAAGTTCCTTAATAGTGTAATAACCTGAACAGCGGAATAGCAGCCTAGGGCTACTGACCCTGCTGTACAGAAATGCCTAAATGCTAAGGGCCTAATCTAACTTGTTAACCTACACTATCCTAGAGTCGTAGCCTATCACCTATACCTAATATCCTATCCTAGTTATCCTAATCCTTATACCTATATGTATCCTAAACCTATCCTAACTTGCACCTAGTGTAAAATGCGTATAGGCTTGGTGCTTTGTGGTATTCTGTGATACAGACCAGCACTTATACGCACTTACTACTAAGCGCCTAACCTATGGCACGTACTATCGTGGTACTACTGTGGTATGCTGTGATACAGACCTACGATTCCTACACGCCGAGAACCTAACCCTATTTGTCCCTACAATCCCTATTAGATCCTAGCCCTACTATACGTATTTATATATACTTATATAGATAGGTGCGGGATATCTGCCACCGGAGACCTATGATGACAGACGGACTGTGGGTAGGACTTAGGTATGGTGGAGATGGTTTTCTGACGGCCAACTCAACAGACTCACCGAGCTGATCAGTACTGATGGCTAAAGGTGTCTTGGCCACCGTCAGAGGTATGGGAAGGGTATCGAGTCAAAGTCGGATTAAACTTGTGACTGGTTTATTTCTTAAACTACATGATCTTATATACTAAACTTATCCTATGTACACACACGCAACTTTACAGTTGTGTGCTGTGTGTGTAAGGTGCCATCTCAGCGGTACATGCCTTTCGTGAATACGTGATTTTCTCTTAATTTAATAAAAATCACGAACAATAATTGTTGTGGTAAAAACTCACGTAGGATTATATCGCTGATATGGCATGGCATGTTCATGTGTGAACATTCTGGCCTCTCCGAGGAACAGGCAACTCCAGTTGGTATAATTCTATGGAGTCATCCTTGGCTGCGTTCTGGTTCCGCGGCTGCTTCCTGGGAGGCTTCGGCAGATGGTTCGGCTGGCTGTAGACGGTGTTCCATGCAGTGGATGGTTGTTTGCTGTCTTGATTTGGTGCACGTTGCGGGAGTGGTGGATCCGATCTTGCTGATTTGGGATGTTTTCTTCGCTGATGTATTCTTGTTTTTGTACATGTGATTATCCTTGGACCATAACAAACGAATATAATTATAATTATCATCAATATTGTTGATGATACACAGCTCACTATGTATGTGTGGGACTGGATGTTTTTCCATATGTTGTCGTTAAGCTCTATGTCTAGATTCGATTCTTTATTTATTAAGTGCTGGTAAAAATCACTGGAACTTTCTATTACATCTTCCTTAGATACATTCAGTTTCTTATTTCTATTTGATACATATGTGTCTGTACTAAAATTTAATTGTTTTGAAAAAGACTCCGCTACCTGAATTGATAATGCTCTCTTAGCAGCAAGTCTGTTGTTAATGGATTTTATTATGCAGTTGTCGGCGATTTTTATTACTCCTACATCTCGAATAGTTATCTCCTCTCGCTTATTGTCACAAACTATGGATATAGTGATACTGGATTTTGTGATAAACAACCATTAGTTTTGCATGCATAGTTGTTTCCAAATTATGTTACTTGACATTTCAAAGATATTCGTAGGACATTTAATGGTGCTTTGATTTTTAAATAATTGGTCAACGATGCAATTTTCATTTAATTGCATGTTCTTCACCACTCCAGGGAAGCAAAGAAACTGTTGGTACCTTTGTATACAGTCTTCAAATTCATCATGGTCTAGTTCAAAGTACAATTCATTATTGTAATCAACTGCTAAATATGGTTTTGACACTTCTATGCTCTCGAACGTATTGTTCATATTCTTCTTAGGTACGGGTGTGATATGAATTAAAGTGTATCTTGTAATATCTTTAATTGGAAAATAGGCGTGTACTTGTATATGAGTCATATTCTCGACTATCCTTGTATCTAATAACAATTCTTGTACTATTCTAAGGTTGGACGGCATTTTCCTATTTGCGGATGATATAAAATCACTAACATTCTTGGGTGATAAAATGCTATACACGCTTGCCTTTGTTACATATATCTCTAACAATCCATTGTAGTAATTTAAGATTTCATCAATGTAATTATTGGCTAACTGGAATGTTTGCATAATCTGAATCTTTATACTATTATGATTAGTGGTAACGTACCAATGATCATAGCTATTTATAGTGTCTATTACTTGAGACAGTTTCGTTTGAAACCCTGCTAGCTTGTTTCTTATTCTCTCTTCAGTAACATTTACTTGAGAAATAGCCGATATCATGATCTTAGTTTGGTGACTAGCTGCTTCAATCAATTTTTGTTGGTTTAAGTTTAATGAGTCTATATCTTTGTATACTTCATCATTTACACCAAACACCGAAGTTAAAAATTTTCCCAGTAAACCCCTCTTCTTTCGTGTTTCATGAAAATCTGTGAAATATTCTTTGGTACGTTCATATTTTGTCTTTTGTTCGAGTAAATGATGATAAAATTGATCACAATGTGTATCTGTCGTTACAACATCTGCCCTGTTACAAAGTTGCTTAAACTTGGACAATGCACTTTCTATCCTAGCATAATCCTGATTCAGTCGCTCTCTTTCATATGAAGTTTCTATACGAAACATGCCTCGATCTATGTTTGCGGTTCCTATGTGTTCAACATAAAATCCTGGTGACAGATTCTTCACGGTATATGTTTGTGTAGCAGTCATGGTACCGAACAATTGTAGTATTATTAGTAAACATAATAACCATTTCGACGTGCCTCCAAGGGACCTCGAACTTTTATTATTGTTGTTATCTTGATTATCACTTGATATGTTCTCCATTTTCTGAGATTGAATCCACCGGTCTGTAACATACCTATTAACTCATTTTGTAACTGCTTTGCAGCCTGGATTTCATTTTCCCCTGATAAAATATCGTCGACAAAGAAGTCCTGAAGGGCTATACGACTGGCTCTGGGATAATTCCTTTGTTCGTTATGCGCCAGTTGGTGTAATGTCCTTACTGCCAAATAAGGTGCAGATGCTGTCCCATACGTAACGGTTGTTGACTCATATTCTGCAATTGGATCCTTTGGTCCCTCCATAATATTCTCTGGTACTTATAGTCTTGTTCATTTATTTTTATAAATCTGTACATTTTTTCTATATCTGCCATAAACACTATTTTATGTTTACGCCATCGTAATAATATAGAAGCCAAATCTTGTTGTAACCTGGGTCCCGTGTACATATTTGAGTTTAAACTAATGTGTGATTTAGCTTTGCTTGACGCATCGAACACTACCCGTAATTTGGTGGTTAATGAGTCTTCTTTAATCACCGGTTGATGTGGTATATAATATTTTCCTTGGTAGTAGTCTGATTGCGGCACTTTTCTCATATGACCCATTTTTAGGTATTCGTCTAGAAATTCTTTGTATTGATTCTGCAATGTTTTATTTCCTTCAAACTTTCGTTCTAATTGTAACAGTCTCGCAGCGGCTTTTAGGCGTGTATTCCCATAACTAACGTCAGGTTTTTTAAATGGAAGCCGAACGGTGTAGGTTCCATCTCGATTCCTTACTGTGATTTGTTGGTACAGATGTTCGCATAATTGGTCTTCGTTGGATACACTTTCTCTCTCCGGTATCTCTTCTAATTCCCAAAATTTCGTTAATTGTTGCATTTCAACTGAGCGCGTTGTCATACTAGCAATTCGTATGTTGCTGGTGGCAGGATTACTGCATATACCGGATAATATCCACCCAAACTCGGTGTCCTGGGCAATAATACCGTTTTCTATTTTGTGTAAGCCTTGTAACAATATTCTACTATATTCTTGAGCGCCCAATATTATGTCTATTGGACCTCGCTTATAATAAGTGGGATCTGCAATTAGCTTGTTTACTAAGCAGTCCGCTTCTATTTGTTGTATCGTTTTATTTGGTAATGCACCCGTTAACTTTGGTAATATAATGAGTTTTACGGGTAACTTAAATTCGCTTGGGTATCTTGGTTGTAAGTTAACTTCAATACTGTAGTTTGAAGTCTTCGGTGTCTCATCACCGATACCTACTATCTCGCATTTTATTTTGCTGCGAGGGTAGGAAAGTAATTGGGCTTCTTCTTCCGTGCAGAATGAAGCCTGGGAACCTTGATCACACAGTACTCTTAGTAGGTGTGACGTGCCATCTTTGGCGTATATGTGCACTAGGGCCGTCGCTAAAAGTGTTGTATTCTGTGTGTCTGGTACCGTCGCGGACGACATATTTGACTTGGTTTTTGTCCAAGCTGTACTTGTAGTTGGGTTTTCAAAGGTTTTCCGATCCTTTAACCCTTTATTGTTGTCATTTCTGTTGACGTAATTGTTGACATTGACCTTCTTTTGAGGTTCAAGGTGCAATAATTAATGGTGACCTAGTTTGCCACAATATTTACACTTTCCACTACTATAACATTGATTGGATGAGTCATGTATTATGCACTGTCTGCATATGTGATTTTCCTTGACTTTGTTATTACGCTGTTCTGCTGACAATGCTTTAAATTGCGCGCACATGTATATGTTATGCGTGTTATTATTACATAGCCAGCACTTGTAGCCGTACGTGCTATTTATAGATTTTGTATTGTACAATTGTTTATAATCGGTTTTTCTTTCATAGTTGGTATTTTCAAGACACATAAATCGTTTTTCCAGGAACGACATCATTGATGAGAATGGTTGAGGCTTGTTCGGCTCTACGAGTTGTTGTTCGTATTTTTCGTCAGTTTCCGAATCCCATGTGCGGCTCAATATCCTTGTCAAAATAGGATCCCACGACGAAATATCAATTTTCTGATTTCTAATCGCCTCTAAATTTTCGTTTATTGTATCATGCAGGACCTTCAAATTATTCGCAGTGCCCACGTTTAATTTTTGTATGTTGAGAATGTTGTCAACGTGCTTAGTGATAATCATTCTCTCATTTTTGTAGCGATTTTTAAGCAACGTCCACGCAGTTTTATAGTTGAATTCGCAGACTGTCAAATGCCTAATGAGTCTAGCTGCATCACCTTTCACGTGCGTCTTCAAATACTGCATCTTTTCTGTATCTGTGAGTGATTTATCTTCGTGAATAATTTTCAAAAATAAATCATAGAACGAGCTCCAGGACTCATAGCCTCCCGTGAACATAGGGATGACTATTTTTGGTAGTTTTACGGATGGTTTGTGATCAGTGTGATGTTGTTGTAACTTTTCATATAATCGGTCGATTATGTCATCGTAGTCCGTTTTCAAGTTTTCAAACACTTGATCCTGAACATAACTATGCTCCAAGATATTTTCTTCCTCGTAGATTAAATAATAGATTGTAAAAGAAAGTTCCTAATTGTCCGTTTGTATTTGTGCATGGGTAGATTCATTATTTCAAGAGGCAATTTGTTGAAAAATCGTATACCAATCCCCGCAAATGAGTTCTGAATTTATTTATTTTTATTGTTCAGACACTTAGAACTAGATACAATTGGCACTAGCCTCCACACTAGGATTCCCTGTGTCGTGGATGCTAATCTCTTACGTCCATAATTTATTAATTACATTTGCAATTCTGTGAAACTTAAATGAAAGAAATATTATAAAACCAAAACAAATAATAACATACATATATGATTGGAAATACAAGTGCTTACTACATTGTATGTTCGGTATAGAGTTGTGTTTTGTTAGTGATGGGTAAAGGTGGTGTTGGTGAGTGTGTCTGTGTATGTGTGCTTGGGGGAGTGTATGTGTGTATAATGACTAAAAATAATCGTAGACCCCTAGACTACCTGAAGAAAGTTTTCGGTTTTATTGTAGTCCATATTAATGAGGAATGAGTGGATCAGCTTCTTACATCTAAATCTAGTTAGCGATAGGATTTTCAAGATATGGTTTAGTTTTGTGTAAATGAAGGGTCCCATAAAACGAAAACATCTAGGTATTTCCAAATTAAAGTTTACATTGTGGTATGTCCCATTTAGGGTTTCGTAGGGGGCGCTTACTAGTTGATATAAGTAATGGGGCATTCTTATGAAACCTCAAAGACACGGCCATGATGTACAATTGTCGTACACGTAGTACGCCAGTCTCCCGGTACAAAATATCAGTAGAGTATCGAATAGGTTTTTTGTAACTGACTTTTAATATAGCTCGTTGCGCCCTTTCGATTTTTATTAGATACGTTTTGTGTGCTATTCCCCAGAGCGCTATACAGTAGCTAATGACCGACAGGCACAGAGAGCTGTAAATCATCTTCAGTGTCTTTTCATATGCTATGTGGCCCATTTTTTAAAATATGTACATACGTTTTCTTACCCTGCTGCTAACGTGTTCTATTTGCTTACACCAGGTAAGGTACTTGTCTAAGAGAACACCGAGGTACTTAATGTGGTCTACTCGCTCAAGACCAGGACAGGTGCAACTAGTGACTGAACTATTGGTGCATGAATGTATTGTAACAGTTAATTGCTTGGGGCATTTTGTTTTTGAATTGACACTAAAGTTGATGACTTAGGTTTTCTCAACATTTAATGTTAATAGGTTGTAGTTCAACCACTTGGACACATGGTTCATTCCTGTCTGGGCTGCCTCATAGACTCCATCCCATGTTTTGTCGTAAAAGACTAATGCTGTGTCATCAGCGTAGGCGAATATTTGGCTATATATATATTCTTAATCCTATTTATGTTTTAACTTGGCTCCTATTTTATCCGTAACACCTCTAATGTAGGGCATGTAGGTTCTATCGCTACAAATCCCAGGTGTCTATAAAATCAGCTGCGGAAGCTCTTACATAGGGCAAACGAAGCGGACTATGGCTGAACGTATAAAGGAGCACATCGCAGCTGTAAAGAACCGTCAAACTAACAAATCGGCGATTGCGGAACATTTACTTCAATCGGGCACCAATCACTGGATTGAATTTCATCGTCCCCTCCACGGAACGCCAATTTTACCTAAGAGTAGTGCGTGAAGCGATCGCAATCAGAAAACATAAAAATTTCAATCGGGAAGAGGGCTTCAAATTGTCATCGGCGTGGAATCCAGTGATTCGACTAACAACACCCACTTTAATGCGCAGTCGGCGAATGTTCAATATACAGATACGGTTAGTGTGTTTTGCGCCAGTACTTCGAAAATCAACGACCCGGGGGTAGAAATAGAATCTTCTACCTCGCACTCGGAGACGTGACATCGCTACACCAGTCAGCTTGCGACCACGGGACGTGCAACCGTCTCGAAACGTCAAGCAAAATAAGGTATGTAAATACCTAATGCATGTTCGCGTTAATTCCCGTATATATATATTCTTAAACATGCAACGCGAGTGTTTAAAAGTTTATATAAATAGGTTTTTTAACACGATTTGGCATTAACTTTGATGTATGTAGGTAAAAAAGTGATGAATATGTATGTAGAAGGACGAAAAGGGAGAGGACGCCAAGGAAAAGATGGATGGACTGTGTCAGGATGGATATGAAAGAGAAAGGGGTAAGCGATCGGATGACTGGTGATTGAGAAGTATGGAAGCGAAGGACATACTGCGCCGACCCCAAATAAATTGGGACCAGGGCAAGACAATGATGATGATATTGTGAACACTGAACGTCAATATATATTGTTTGTTCTTTAGAGCATGTTATTTTTTCTTTCTCAAGTAACACAGTCCCAATTTGCTAAAGGAAATATAGAAAATCATGTTAATAAAATGTCACTATAAGTCTGCAGTCGTAGCGACGCACGTGTGGCTTTTATGTCTTATTTTCAATATACAAAGTAGGTAAAGCCTTCAAAGTTCTAATAACGTAAGTAGAATGAACAATAAAATTACTCCTTAATGTAAAGAATATGTATGATAATATATTATAAGATCTTACTATTGTACTTTTAAAAAGACAGACAGAATGAGGTACTACTTCACCTGTATTACAATAGCTTCTTTGAGTTTTAAGAATTTAAACCAGTAGTCTATTTTACTTTTTTAGACAGCGATAGCCTAGTGGAGATACCAACGGACTGCCCCGTGCCTCGGAGAGCACGTTAAATCGCCGGTCCCGGCTGTTATGAAGATCTTTGACAGCCGTTACGGGGAGTCAGTTCCTTCAAATAAACTGATACTGGTCTAAACCATGGAATATCGCTATCCCTTTGGGTTGCGGAGGTCAGACGGCAGTCGCTCTGTGGAAAAGTAGATATTTTGTCATATCTTGTTGGACCAATAAGCGGACCCCGGGCGCCAAGGCCTGTAAGTCTAGGATGCAACTGGGATAACGCTAGGGTGATGATGATGATGACTATTTTACTTTTTAAATTCGCAATGCACTTTCAATGCGCAACATTCTAGTTGGCGTAAGACAACTTAAAGGAAAGTTTTCACTCTAACAGTTTTCAACAAATAATCGTTTTTGCATTGCAGTATCGATTTAAACACGGCAGTAATTTATTTCCGAGTCTAATGAAATATTACACTTCTTTCAGAAGCTTCGTTCCACGTTTCGGTTGAAAAACGACAGAAAAAGTGAATAAAAGACGGCTTGCCGGGACTAGAAGTTTCGTCGGGATCGTCACTTCAACTCCTACTGTGAGGCAGTAATATTCAGCATGCAGACAGAAGAACGCGATAGTCAACGTGTTCTTCATGCCAGTTTAGCACCTTTGCATAAGTAAATAGAGAGAAATAACTGAAAAACAAACTATCGAGTTTAATCTTTTGCAACTTGTAAACATTATGCAACGCGCAATATTAGGTATAAATACTACTATTTTTGCGGTTGTGGTCGCTGAAAAATATTTGCTGCAAATATTTGTAGAAAAACAAATACTTATGAAATCAACACTTTTCTTGACATTTTCCTCAAAGGTATTATAATTTGCGTAATCTTTGAACCATTCTCTTTCCCGCAAGGTATTTTTTATTACAAGTCAATTGGCAATAACGGTGTATTACTTTTATTACCATTTCTACTCCAGACACTGCTATTCGATGAGTTAAACGATCCATCCCTAATCGTACCTACTTATTATTTTCGTTCGCTTGGATACACCGTGCAATGTAACATCATTATGTACATTTTCATGTCTATGATGTAGTAGAAATATTTTAAGATAATAATAGTACGGCAATATAGTAATTTAGTTAAAACCAGTACAGATGACGAAGTACTTTTTTCATTGATTGCTGACTAGACGTCACAATTTGTTCGGAATTTAGTTATTCGATCATTTTATGTATAACCGAAATGTTAGTTACTTTAAGATAGATTGGCAATAACGATCAACAAAGTTTAGTAAAGAAGAAAAAAGCTGGCGGTCCCAATATTATACCCTGGTTTGATAATGACTATGAATGAGAGTTTAGTGTGAGGTCTATTGGAATTTTCATATTTGAAGAGATATTTCGAAAAACAATAATATTATAGGTAACTAATGAAAATAAAAACAATTTTGAACAAGATGGCTTGCAGAAGAAGCCGACCTTGCAGCAGTAGTAATATGATGAAAGCTTTTTGAAAGGTTCGGAATTATGAAGAACCTAATCACCCACAGCATATTCTATAATTGCGGGCCATGCTTTCATGAATTGTTAGATTTGGTATCAGCGTCACCATTTTACTAACGCACTATTTGACACTACAAAAGAGTTCAACCCAAACCGTTCCACTCTAAACATTATCGTGTAGCTTTGTACGTTTTCGCTATTATTGCTTAGGAGCAATAATAATGAAAACGTACAAAGCGTCTACGCAGACGTAGGCGTCCGCGTAGACTTTGGACATAACTACCTGCTACGGAGTTTGCCAAGAGCCACGACATACCTGTTTTCAAACGAGGTATAAAATATATTTTAGGCACGATGGGGCTTTAACATTTGCGAAGTTCATTAAAAGGATCGTTTTCACCTACCACCAGGTAGGGTTGGAAAATCCTCATGGAGTCCCTCTGGGGCGAAGGGCGAAGGGGACTCTCAGACTCTTACTGACTAAAATCCAACCCGTGCTCCTCATGTACCCATTTGTCGGAGGGTAGGGTTTCACCGAAGCATTCCTCGCTACCCCCCGACGGGTATTGGCCCACCAGATGGTCAGGCGAGCCCCGAACTAAACGCCCTTGGCGGCGGATGAAGGTGTTTGGCTCCGACGCCAAAACACCCAGCGGCCGCGGAGGATAGGTGGGACGGCAACGCAACACCGCATCTCCTCTTCCTCTGCGGCCCCACCGCGACGACACGATGGTGCGACCCCATTCGGTCGCGGGATATAGGGCACGCGGGAACGCAACACCGACACGCCTCTCCTCCCGCGACCGCACCCGACTACCAGGGACAGACAAAACTGTCCCCCGCACCCGCACCTTGGGACGCATCCTACGCAGGCCTCACCCAAGCCCCCGTGGAGCGTCCCCTCCCGAGATCCCGCTTAGCTTCACCGTGGGTGTACCTCAAACCCACGGTTACTGAGCCCCACCACCACGACAAGGTGGAGATCCCACGGGGGGGACCAGGTAGGCACCTGGTAACTTGTCTACCACTAGCAGCAAAAGAGGCAATAAGTTGTTTGTATTTTTATATTTATTTTGTTTTTGCCCGTATATTTTTATTCGAGAACAAATTGTATTTAATTCCTGCTATTATTGACAAAAGTGCTCAATTATATGTCAACATTATAATACAATAATTTTATTATTCTAGGATACAATATGGTCAACAATAAAATATGTAGAATGAAAATCAAAAGTACAAGGTACCTAAGAGAGTTAAAATTGATATAGGTAGAACACGATTTTCTATGATTTTAGAAGTACATAACATCCCTGTTTGAAATAGATATATTGTCTATAAAAATTAGTCGAGTAAATCAATTTAGTAACATTCAAGTCTAGAACAATCCCTAATTAATTACATTAGAGTAAGACACAAAGCAACTAAAATATACTTTTGTTATATTCACTCAGCTTTACTAGACCATTAAGTGGTAACTCAAACCAGACGCATAAACTCGAATGGTCTAAACTAGGCCAACTATTCACACGATAAACCACAGAAAGTTAATGAAGAACTTGGAACGTAATTCTATTAACAGGAAAACATTTCACGTGAACAACGAATATACACACACTATGGTATAAGATTACACCATATAGTTACACAAGTCACGTTTCGTCCATACACTGTGACCGACTCGGTCCCCACATAAAATAAAAATACCATTCTCATGTACAGTCGAAGACATCAGTTGATACACATCCAAACAAATATTCTACTATTACAAACACGAAACTTTGTATAGATCAATGTGTGGATGTTTCTCACGTAAAAATTAATGAATGGTCTTTAATCAAATTTTGCACTCGTATAGTTTCATCAGAATAACACAGGCTACTTAGGTAGAACATATATTTTTTTGTAGACAACTGTGCACTAGATATACTTCCTGTGTCACGACCAATTTATAAATACCCAACCAACGAACACAAATATACACCAGAGACGAAAAAACTATTTGTGTATCACAAAAATATTGTCTCATATTATGTTGGTTGTATCCCCTTTACTTGTCGCAGGACTAAATAGTGAAGCGGCTGTTTGTATTACTTACTACTTAAGATATTCAAAACAAAAAAATAATTAATTATTTATTTTGCTCTCATGTCTTAGCTAGTCAATCCCATCATCATAAATACAACAATTTCTCAGAGTACCTAATATATAAGTGAAAGTAACCGCAGGCACAGCTAGATGACAATTATTTTTAACTTATAACCTAGCATTAGTTCCTTATTTTTTTAATTACCCTACGTTGTTGCACTGATGGTCTCCTTTACACTCGTTCAAGTATAGACTAGAGAGGCTTCACATAAGACAGAGATCTAATGCCAAGTTCATCACGCCATCGTTTTCGGGATCTACCCCTGTTCTGCCGTCCGTCTTGCAGCACCCATAGCGTGACGATTTGCTCATCGGCTAAGATGCCTCTGGATTACGTGTCCCGCCCAATCCCACTTTAGATTGGCAGTCTTCCATCCCACATCAGCAATACCTGTCAGGGATCGCAGAACGTATTTTGCACTCGATTGATCCACTTGTAACCGAGAATGCTGCGCGCCATTATTATTTGACATACTTTAAAGCTGGAATTTTGTAGTTCAGTCAAGGACCAAGTCTAAGCACCGTAGGTTAGGATATTATTTACTATTTGTATTATAGATTGCTAAAGTAAATTTTCATCTTATTTCATATGTCAGTCACTACAAAATGTAATTAATAAAGCGCCTTCCATTTTTTACGCATAGCTACTTTGTCGTTGACTGTACTGTTATATTATTGTAAAACGATACGTCTGTCTGTTTGTATTATTATATCTCGGGAAAAATTATGTGTATTTCATGGTCTGGTGTCGACGTGCCAATTGATATCCGTCGTACATGCCTTGTAAATTGTTTTAATAGTTCAGTGATGCAATAGACAATGTCTGTTGACTTATATCCTTATCTGAACAAATAGCCATGGAGCATTTTTTCGAATAAAGATTTCGGGCAATAAGAGAAGAGCGGAGACCTTTCTTAAAATGCTTATCATGTGTCTTTTTACAGAAGAGGCTTTTGTTATATATTATTTTTAAATTTTATTTAGTTGATATTGATTGATTCTAAAATCTAGATTGAATTACAATTCATATGACATTAAGCTAAATGAAATATTTTTTTAGAAAATTGTTATTGAAACTGAAAGTAAATCAACACTTCTTCCGTTGGATATTACTCGTATAGAGTACAGTTATACAAAACCTTCGTACGCATTTTTTTTAAAAATATTTAACGATTTTGGTTAAGTAGTAGTGGCTAAAATTCTGTATCTAAGGGAATAAAGTACTAACTTTACAGATATCCATTACTAAATAAATTATCGGCCGTTTTTGCTAAATTAAAGCAGAGCTTCTGAAATAAACGTTTGCTCCGCCGGCAAACGGTGAGAGAATGCCACGAAACGCCACCGTGCGCAGTTAGTTTTACTTAATACAATGACAATAAAACACCGTCGACATAATTCAAGCTAAAGATTTTCCCGTGTCTACGTGGCAGCCTCCATTTGTTATAATTTCCTGACAAAATACGCCTCGGTGAAAACATAAAAAAACAACCTTTATCTAAATTGTGACAAATTATTATGTCTTATACGTAAAACACGGACGTAATTACAAGGAATTCAAATTGGGACTATGACTTTAATTATAAACATTTTCGTGTTATTTAACATTTACTTATAATTAAATAAATTATAATAAGGAATTCTGTTGAACTTATATTCAGCTAATTTAAAAGCTGTGGGTTTATGTTCATTGTCCATTTTTCAAACATTGCTGTTTTAACCAGAATATTGCGTATCTTATTATTTATTTTTTTTTTCTGTTTCCTAACTCTAGATTATGATGTCAAAGATATTATCTGTCATATTTGCTTAGACTAGGAAGCAGACTCCGGGTTCCCAGGCAAAAAAAATGCTGCAAATAGCATAACGCAACATGATTATTAAGATGACTCTATGTTATGACGTTACTATATCTCCTTCTGCAGGTTCTCAATATTTAAGTGCAAATGTTTTTTTCAAAAAATCTAGTAATATATCTAGAAGGCTGAAATACATAAGATATTCACATAGAATGTTTTACGTTAATTGAATAATATTCTATTCAATTTTTTGGATTTCAGGGCGAATAATTTTGAGTTCAAATCTGAAGTTCTACATTTCCGTTTTCGTATATCACTGTCGGAGTCATGACTAAAAACAGAAGAAAGTCCAGTTGGTTTCAGAGGATTTTCTTACGAAATTCCAGTTAAAGTTTGAATACAAAGGTAAATTCGTATTCAAAGGTTTCCGTTGCAGAAGCGCTGAAGTCACAGTTTTTCATCATCAGCCCCTTACAGTCCACTGCTGGACTAGGCCTCTCCTTTGAAAGGAGGAATTGGCCTACTATACCACGCTGGCCAAACGGGTTGGTATAGGGTTTTGTATCAAGTTTTCCTTCTCTTGCAGTGTTGTTATCTGCATAATATGCTCACTCTGTCGGCTCTTACGACACCCATGGGATGATATGGGGTGGTGACATTTCGTATTCTTAATCCGTCACCACACGGATAAAGGAAGTCACAGTGCTTTTGAATAATTGTTTTGAGGGTAGTAAAGGTTGCGTTAAATCGTATAACTATTGACGTACTTCACAAAAAGAAGGCGGTAGTCAATTCGTTTGTATTTGCACCTCAGAACTCCGACATTATAAACCGATTCCGATAGATATTGTTGTTGTTTAGAAGGTTACTTAATATAGATGCAAGTTTCTGTTCGTTCAAATCAAAATGCGAATTCCCATAACTTTGCGTTTTAATTAAGTCACGTAATAGTACTTACTGTTGGTTATCCAATATTACTTTACTTGTTGTTACAGATATTTTCATAGTTTTAGTTACAAAATGAGTCGCTTTCCAGACAAACTTCTAACGTCTATTTTAGCTTCTTATTTCATGCCTTTGGCTTCAAAAGTTTAGGGTCTGATATGTTAATTCAGTAACAAGACGTCTTGTGATATACTTGTATACATGCTGAGTATGCAGTGTCTGCATATGAAATAGCTTAGAAATACATACAGTGCTCATGCTGCTGCTGAATTATTTTACTTCATCATCTCTTGCCAACAAAGGTACGACATGTTCATTTCAGTAGTTAAGTTTAACTTCCTTGTAACGGTAGCTCTTAGTCAGTGCACTTGCTTTACATTTGTGTCATGTCTGAGAAGTTCGTAACTCAGAAGCATATTAACATTTTACTTGACATAGAATTTCACGATTAATGGTTTCGTTTACGACTTATGCGTATTTGAAAAATTGTCTTTACAAAGGCTTTCTTTTGTTAAAGATAAGTCTATCTTTGTTAGTCAACAGTCATGAAAAATTATGAATAGCTATATATTATTTAAAAAAAACGAATAAGAGACTATGTTGCAATAAACTAAATATCATACAAAATAAATAAGCGGGTCTTAATCGCGTACAATTAATTTATTTAAGGTATAAATACCTATTTGTTGCCGACGTTTCGCTCGTCTTGCACCAAGCGTGGTCGCGGAGAGACTGATGAGAGATCAGCGCCGTCGTGCCCGGACCCACCGTGTGCGTTAACACTAATCACACTAAAAACTGATACCGGTTTCTACGATTAAGATGATGAATATCTATTTGATGATGTGCTCCTTGCATACTCGTACAAGAGTTGAATGTACTTACACGGCATTCCAACGGGTATTCGTAGACCGATGCCCAAATAGGAAAATGTTCTGTTATCCGTAACTAGCTGACTCAATTCCTCTGAAACACCTTGTTTACTTTCCTCGGGATACACGTTGTTTGTTTACTACATGACACAGGATTAGGATTTTTTGTTTTTGTGTATACGAATGTGTCAGAATCAGAGAAGCTTCCTATAGTGTAGAGACAGTTTTGATAAATAAAAGAGACAACTATCAAATCATACTTTCATTTATTCAGTTTGGCACAAGGATATATCTTTAGATTACGTCGTGATTGTACATTTACATTTACAGCCCAGTTCGCAAAGCAAAGACATAGAACCAAGAGAAAGAACGGGCAATAAAACTCTTGATCATTCTTTTCAATAACTATATGATATAACAATAATTAACAAACAGTGGTACAGCCAATTTATATCAAATATCAATGTTGTGGGTAGTTTTATATTACTAGAAAGGTCTGTCTTACAACACAGCATTATTTAGCATCAATACAATTTACTAAATGTTTACCACAGGTATATACCTAATGGATCTCATTGATACGACTTGATCCACAGTATATTATTCTATCCTATATTACAATCTATAATATCTCACAAACGATCAAACTACCCACAGCACAATATCAATGAGATAATGATTACACTATCTTACATTGTTTCCTAGATGATGAAACAAAAGAACAAGCAACACAGAATATTGGAACACAGTGGCAATTAAATAGTCAGAACCATATCGTACCTGAGCCGTCGTCGAAGGAGAATAGGACGAGCTAGCTGAACCTGTCGACTTATATAGGTACACCTTATTTACACGTTTGACAGTTTAAGTGTCAAACGTCATGTCAGTGTCATTTAGTTGCCACTATCCTCTTACATATTATGTATAAATACTTGGATATCAGTAATTTCAGCCCAAAGCCTAGATATTATTACATATCTCTCACGGCCAGACTGACAATTACTTCGTCCTCGAAGTACAACAAATTAAATAACACTTTACTAAACAATCGCCCGACGGGCGCCCTGTATTATGTAACAATGAATTCTTACCATATTGATTAAAGCCATCTAAAAACTATAGTATCGTTACGTCCGCTACGGCTATACTGACTCACGTCGTCATCTAAGTAAGTTCAATTATAAGAATAGTATCACAACAACAATCCATTTGTATGAAACAATTACACAAAAATAAACTGGACTCATATTTACAGTAATTACGGTTTCATTTTGCGAGTCTAGAAATAAGTTCTGTGTCAGCTGCTTTGATACCATTGTTACAAATTGTATTTACTATTCTATGAAGGGATCATTAACATTCACAATACACATGTTACATAGAAGTACAGTTTAGTTTTACAATATTACACCACTGCATTATCCATCCACAAATTGACAAAAATAATATACCTAGTACAAAAGGAGCCATTACGAAGCATAAAAATTTAAGTAAAGGTTTTAAGAATAAAACATTAAAATAGGTAATTCTGCTTATGGCTGATAAATAAATGAAATAAAATAAATAATTTAAATTCACAACCAAGTTAAATAATTAAATTCGATTTCACTAATTTACAAGTATACAGGTACCAACTTGTATGATAACAGTAGTGTAATACTGGGACAATACTTTCATTTTAATACACTCATTGCCATTGCCTTTCCTTTCACATTAAATAGACAAGTAACAACGGTCAATCTCCTTGATACTATCTAGCCCCACACCTGCTGCACATGAGTCCAGGCTAGAGTCAAGGTGAAAGACTTCAGCAGTTCGTAGGCAATATGATCAATATCATCAACATCAAAATGATTATCAAAATCATTATCAAAATCATTATCAAAATCATTATCAACATCATTATCAACATCATTATCAACATCATTATCAACATCATTATCAACATCATTATCAACATCATCATCAACATCATCATCAACATCATTATCAACATCATTATCAACATCATTATCAACATCATTATCAACATCATTATCAACATCATTATCAACATCATTATCAACATCATTATCAACATCATTATCAACATCATTATCAACATCATTATCAACATCATTATCAACATAATTATCAACATAATTATCAAAATAATTATCAAAATCATTATCAAAATCATTATCAAAATCATTATCAAAATCATTATCAAAATCATTATCAAAATCATTATCAAAATCATTATCAAAATCATTATCAAAATCATTATCAAAATCATTATCAAAATCATTATCAAAATCATTATCAAAATCATTATCAAAATCATTATCAAAATCATTATCAAAATCATTATAAAAATCATTGTCAAAATCATTGTCAAAATCATTGTCAAAATCATTGTCAAAATCATTGTCAAAATCATTGTCAAAATCATTGTCAAAATCATTGTCAAAATCATTGTCAAAATCATTGTCAAAATCACAACATGGTCATCATTGCCAGCATTATCATCAACTTCTTAACCATCGGTAAGTTAATCATCAATAATAATTCAATCATCGTCAACTATTTAATCATCAATGAATAAATCGATGTTATCACATTATTATAGATATTTACAGATACCTTTATATCATCACTGCTACCTACATTATCGATCCTTGTTTAGAAGAAGTTTATATGTAATGCTGTGTATGGTTATCAGAACCTCTAACCTATAGTAAGACCGCCCTTTTATTTTCTTTGTATATGTATTTTTAAATTTAACTTAAATACTTTAGTAAGAAAACAAAAAAAATGTTCTGTAAAAGCTACTCTGTCATCAAAGACGTTATTAATCTATAAATCGTAGCTATCTAAAAGTACAAAGTTCTTTATTATATTCCACAAAAATTAACTGTAGGAAAATCTATAAATGTAATTATCATAATCAAAATTGATATCTATATTAATAATACACTAAAATGTTATCAATTTAGAATAATAAATGCAGCAGACCCTATTAAAGCATGTTACTATAAAACATCTTTTAACTATAATATATCATATGCACCTAGGTATAATATATAGACTATTATAGTATATTACTAAACTGCTCCTCTCTCCTAAAAGTGTTCCATAATAATTGTTTCCTAATTGTAAGTCTACCACCCGTAAATGTACAGTATGGAATGCTATAAACTGAATTGACCTAAATGTATTGCAGGTACAAACGGTACAAAAGTATAAATAAATAACTAGTAATCAAGAATGAACCAATTTAGTTAATAGTTTATTTATGTTACCAATAGTCAGTGAACTGCCTAAAGTTAAACTAGACGCCAATGCCAGTAAAAGTACTCTTGGTAAGAAACGGTATAATAAATAGTCGTGTAGAAAGTCAAACCAGACACTAGTTAGAATTCGGACCAGTCGGTTAATATTTCAATATCTATAAGTCAAATATACATACCTAGATTTATTAATTTAGGTCGCAACACTTAAAAAACATCAATGTACTTATACAAATACTTATTATATTAAGCAGAATATCTTATTTAATTTCATCAATTTCAGTTTAATCATAGGTTTAATTTGTCAATTGTATCATGTGATTGTGGCTATTTTCATTCCGTTTACACAATCAGAACACCGACATCGTTTTTAATTCGTTTTTTTTTACGTATTTTACGTTAGGTATCTGGTTCATTCAGTTTCATTACAATTAAGATTTGACGATTCATAAGAGGTTTGGTATAAAAATAGTAAGCTTACATGTAAGTAGGTATTGTTTAAAATAAATAAACAAAACCCTTCAAGCACCTATGTAGAATGATTAACTACCATTTTAATCATTATTGCCATGGTCTCCTACAATTGAACCGCACAAAGTACATGTACACATATATCTTTGCATAAAAAATATCTCTAAATAGCTTATCTATCGCAGTGTTTATACCAGAGATACTAAATTGATAAGATAGTTCATTACAGAGAGCTAGTCCTAAGATTGATTATTACTATAATTATGGTCTAAATAGGTTTACAGTTTAACACATGGCACTTCATAATAAAAATACATAATTTCAATGAATAAAAGCAGATAAAAATAAATACCGTCTTATATTTTATTAATTTATTGAATTTATTTGTATTATTTCCGAGTATGGATAAATAAACTATGAGAATGTTTTCGAAAAAAAAATCAGTGCTGTAATTTGGAACTATTTTCAAATTGAATCAATTTAGTTGATTAGCTTATTTCAGATCCATTTAATTAGACAGATGTCTGCATTTATTACACATTTCATTTTAACTATTTTATCTGCTATTATCGTTATAAATAACAGGAAATTATCAACCAAAATAACACTACTTGAAAATATTGGATACACTGCCATCTAATAGTGCCAGACATAAGCAAAATGATGTCACTTTCTTTAACAAGTAAATTTAATCGTATGTAATATAAAAACATTCTTCAAAAACTACTTTTTAATAAAAATACCTTGAGCTATATATTACGACGTAGCATATATGACCCCTCAGGCCTCAGGAGGATGAGGTATGTTTAAAAAATAAAAGGAAATAGTTACTAAACGAAACTATCATTTTATCGATATGATCTAGCTAGACACAGACCCGCTTGATATAATATAGAATATTTCTGTACCTACACACAAAAGTTCGCTTGTAGTAATAGTTATACAAAACTCATAGGTTATCTTTACAACATGCCATTCAAATGTGGTGCCTTTGAGATAAATGGAAGCTATTTGGTTTCGTTCTTCCAATAGAAATCAAAGTGACAAAATCATAAGTATGTCTATTGCAAGTAAACTGGTGGAAATTATCTGGGTACATGACAATTCCTCACTACACAATTATAGAAAGTGCATTATTAATTGTAATTCTATACACAAATTTTTGTGCCATAAACAATTATTAACCAGTTAAAAATACGAGTAAGTATATTTCAAAGATATGTTGAAGATAAATATACAGTTTCGTATTCTTATCTCCAGGGCAACACATTCAAGAGCTTAACATTAAAATATTCTTATTTATTTTTTCTTTCGTTATAGTTTGGATCCGATTTAATAAAACTATATAGCATGAACTGATTAATTTGGTAATTGTGGCGAAAATTTAACAACAGCTTATGGAACAGAGCTAAGGCACATTCCTACGGGTTAGGAGGCAACTGGCCCCTGGACCGCGGCCCAATTAACACCCTCTGGTAACATTAGGGGGAAACTGGTCCGAATGAGTGGCCCAGGTTACTACACCTAGCTTTTATTGATGGTAAACTGGGCCAACTTTATTTAATTGTTTGGGAGTCTAATTAGTATTCTTTTGATTTAGAAAATGAATAGGGGAAATAGAGTTTACAAACAAAACTTACGTGTTTTTGCTTTTATTTCAATAATTAAAAAAAACATAATAATAAACTGTACCTAAAGATATCAACATAATAAATTTGTACAGAAGAAGTAAACATTAGATAGAAAAGATCACAAATTAATAAGTTTTTCTATACAATGACCGAGCGATATTTCACCGTCGGTTATTTCACGTATATTATTTATAATTTTTTCATTGGTCCATAACGTATCCCTCTTTTTCTGACTGATGTGACCTTGAATTTTAAAAAGCCCAAAATAATAGCTAGAATCTTGGATTAATCTTGACAATAAATTAGCAAAATTTGGTTTAGACGTCACTTTTTTATTGAATCTTGCGTTACTTCGTCCTGTGACTTATGTTGTAAAAACACCATTTATCAGAGAAGTAAGCATTGTTGTTTATCCATGTTTTATAAAAATAATCATTAAATTTTGTTATGGCATCACTTTTAGCACATTCCCCGCGTGCATAAAGCCAACCATCTGTCACATAATATTTTGGCAAAAATGCCAGGACGACGCATCGTTTGATGTGGTATCTCATAATTTTAGATTTCTTTGTTCCTAGTGCTTCTGCTTTCCTCCACAAAGCTCTACTGTAATGAAAGAAACAACCTTGCAGTTCTGCTTCTGGAAATACAGTTGAAATAGCAGCCATGGCGCTAGCTTCATAATCCGTAGTAAAAGTATGCGGCGCAAATTCAGGAATTTGGCTTTTAATAAGTTCAAACAATACTGTGTATGTAGTTTTCTTCTTATCAGGTAGCAAAGCGTAACAAACAGGAATAATTGAGTTTGAATCCATAGAACTGCCCATATCTACTTGGATGCAATATAGTTGTAAAAATGGCGGAGATGCGCTCTTAAAAGTGCCGTCACAAAAGATATGTTTGCCTTGTTTTAGTATTTCCTTACCGTCAGCTGTCGCAAACAATAATATCCGAGATTTTTTGTTCGAGTAATCAGCTAACAAAAACGATCGAAACTTGCCAGGTACTGTAACTTGTTTCAGTTTAAGGAAACGTGTTTTATTTGTCTGCAATACTTTGTTTCTGTGTTTATACAAAGTCTTTTTTATGTTTTTATATTTAGGTATCTTAGATATTAAGTCCAAGCCAGCGTTACAGAACTCTTCAACAGCCTCTGCGTAGATTGTAGGTATTGGTGTAGTTTCTTCTTCCGCTCTTTTTATGCATTTACTCATTTTTGTTTTTATTTTGTTATTTAAATCACTTTGCTCGCACTTATGATTTTCCTCTTTGATAATTGATTTATAGTTAGTAACTAACGTAGTTGCACAAATTTTTCTATTTACACAACGCCATACCGTATGTCCATTAGAATTGATGCGTCTGACGGTATATCGATATCCATTTCGCATCAATATGTTACCACCTCTTTGGGATGGCAATATTTTAAATGTGGTATCACGTGGTGGTGGTGGTTGGTTACTGGTTGATGGTTGGTTGCTATTAGGTTCGTCTTCCATATCTGATAAAAAAAAAATATTGTTTTATCTTATTCTTTCATAAAAATACTGTTGAAGGTATAATTTCTTTACTTAAGTGAATGTGGATAAAATATTAATGTATTTAAAAAATATATATGTAACAACTTACCTTTTGATAGTATCTAACTTTCTTATAGTAACTTTTATATAATTAGCATTGATTACTTTATTTTACACGAATAAGTAGTTGGAAACACGAATTACTTGATTTAGACGTTCACGCAGTGACGCGAGAGTATTTTTAAAGTACCCTCAAAAATCAATCGATGATATGAATTGTAAAATTATTAAGGTTTGAAACTCTGCTATTTAAGTCTTTTTTTTTAATTATTTGCTAGAATTGTTGACTTATAAATTGTAATTTTTCTGTAAAAAATATGTTGATTTTCTTACGCATATTACTTTATTCGCACCTTGAGATAAAAAGTAGTCTCAACTTTTAACTTCAAATGTTAACTTTCCAAATGTTTAACCGAAATGGATCTCAAATAGGGTATTTGACTAAAAAAATCGAATTAGTCCGTCAGATAGATTTCCAAAAAATATTGGACACGTATATTTTCTTTAGTCGCGTAAACAAAAAATTAAGACGACAAACTTCGCTGAAAACTCGTGTGACGTCACTTGCCAGTACACTTTTTGCTGGCAAGTGACGTTACAGCCCCCCACTCTTATACGTTTCTCCATCTTTGATGCGTTTTATCTTCGTATTTTTTTACTGATTCGATAAAACAAAAAATACGTATCCAATATTTTTCGATAATCTAACTGACGGACTAATTAGATTTTTTTAGTCAAATACCCTATTATGCACCCATGCGCTGGACTGACCAGGTGAAATCCGCAATAGGAAACCGCGTATCCGATTGCACCAGGAAAGCTGCCAACAGGGAGAAATGGCGGGAGATTGTGCGAAGAGCTGTATCCGCCACTACCACCAATGAGGATGCCTCAACGTGACCACGACCGCTCTGCCAAGAGCGACACGACTGAGAAGAAGAAGACCCTATTATGATAAATTTACTGTTCTTTATGTTTCTGTACTGTTTTTTGGTTACATTTAGTTTTTTGTTATCTTAATATGTACAAAATAAAGATAGGTAATTACATTTTGCTCAAAAATGTTTCAACTAAATAATATTATTTTATCAAATGTACAAAACATTATTTAGATACACTAGTCTTTCTGAAAAAGATATAAAAACTAAAGACATTTTGAGTGCATTAATTCAAAATAGTTTACGAATATGCGATCAATTTGAGTTGGTTAAATGTTTGAACAGTGATTTAGTCATGATTACTAACATAACACGAAAAAATTGAATTAAAAAGCGATACATTTATGCAAAGGTAAGTAAATGTGCAATAAATGTCATCATAAATGATATAAATAACATGATTGAACAATATTTTGAATTGCAATATCAATATAGATATCGGTTTCGAGATCCAAAAAGGCAGATGCATTTTTTGCGCAATATCAATATGAGTATTGTTTTCTAGGTTTCTGAGGTTGATAATTTTGACTATGACATTTAATACTAATTACAATATAATACTAATTAGACTTTCAAACGATTAAATAAAGTTGGACCAGTTTACCATCAATAAAGCTAGGTGTAGTAACCTGGGCCACTCATTCGGATCAGTTTCCCCCTACTGTTACCAGAGTGTGTTAAATGGGCCGCGGCCCAGGGGCCAGTTGCCTCCTAACCCATTCCTACACCACAATATTGGTCTGTATGTAATGAATACACAGCCAACAAAATTAATGAAGAAATCTCTGAAATGTATTCTACCTACCATCATTTCATATTCGACTTGTAATGAAAAGATTCTTCAGAGCACTTAATTCTTGGAATTCAAATATGCAAGACGATTACGCTAATCAGTACTAACACTAGAAAGAATTATCAACAAAGCACAACACAGCCAATGCTCATACAGAGTCCCTGTCAATCACTACAAATGTCGCCTATTTAAATTCCAACAGATTAGAACAATATCGGCTACTTTAAAAATCTATTATACATTTTCCGTAACTTTTTCGCTATTACCTACATAGTTTTATACTCAGATACATTTTTGATGAACATGTTAAAATAACCTGGTACCACATAAACACAATACTCATATTTTTCGACCATTCATGGCTATAATCTTGGTGGAAGTACATTACCAGCGTTTGCAGTTGGTTGTTGCTGTTGGCTTCAGCATAATGTTGCATATCGTTAAGATATGTAGTCGGTACTCATCCAACGGCTTGCTCTCGGCAACGTTGCTACTGGATCGTAGGGCAATCGTTCTCCGTCGTCAGCTGAACGGTGCAGTGACGGGCTTAGGCAGAATCATGGCATCACGATGAGGAGACTCTGGAACTTGCAATTGAATGTATTAGTATTGTGGGCGCAAATTTATCCCACTTCTGATGTCAGAATCAGAGAAGCTTCCTATAGTGTAGAGACAGTTTTGATAAATAAAAGAGACAACTATCAAATCATACGTTCATTTATTCAGTTTGGCACAAGGATATATCTTTAGATTACGTCGTGATTCTACATTTACATTTACAGCCCAGTTCGCAAAGCAAAGACATAGAACCAAGAGAAAGAACGGGCAATAAAACTCTTGATCATTCTTTTCAATAACTATATGATATAACAATAATTAACAAACAGTGGTACAGCCAATTTATATCAAATATCAATGTTGTGGGTAGTTTTATATTACTAGAAAGGTCTGTCTTACAACACAGCATTATTTAGCATCAATACAATTTACTAAATGTTTACCACAGGTATATACCTAATGGATCTCATTGATACGACCTGATCCACAGTATATTATTCTATCCTATATTACAATCTATAATATCTCACAAACGATCAAACTACCCACAGCACAATATCAATGAGATAATGATTACACTATCTTACATTGTTTCCTAGATGATGAAACAAAAGAACAAGCAACACAGAATATTGGAACACAGTGGCAATTAAATAGTCAGAACCATATCGTACCTGAGCCGTCGTCGAAGGAGAATAGGACGAGCTAGCTGAACCTGTCGACTTATATAGGTACACCTTATTTACACGTTTGACAGTTTAACTGTCAAACGTCATGTCAGTGTCATTTAGTTGCCACTATCCTCTTACATATTATGTATAAATACTTGGATATCAGTAATTTCAGCCCAAAGCCTAGATATTATTACATATCTCTCAAATGCATGAAGCCTGCAACATATACTGTTTATATGATAAAAAATATACTTAGCGTTACTTACTAGCGTTACCCCAAGTATATTAATACAGGGTATTATTTTCTTGTTATGTATAGAAAAGTTATTGAAAAACATTTGACAGTTTTCTTTTATTTTCTTGTGAATGTTTCGCCTTTATGCTAGACCTCAAGTTAATGAATAATTAAAATCTGATACTTTTTATCACCAGACGGCGCCTCAAACGCGTCAGGTCCAAATGATGTCAGATAGCTGAGCAGATATGTGCAGACACGTACACATACATGATACAAACAAACACATATGTACAAAAAAATAAGCGCTATGACACTTTTGACAGGTTTCTGGACCTGACGTCTCAGTGCTGCGGCCTAGTGAGAGGCATTTCAGAAAACCTTCGTTACCCTCATAAACAAGGTACTAATTAATGTTTTTTTTGACGTTTCTACAGTATTATGTATGTTTTAAAAAAATGTGTTTCTAACTAAATTCGTTGTGAGATCTAAGACAGCGGTCGTCGTCCAGAAAGCCGGTTAATTATATAACAGGGCTGCTGTTAAAAAGCTTAGTTTGCAGTCAAATAGAACCTTGAAATACAAAAACATTTTTCCACCTACCTACAAAACCTACCTACAAATTCTAAAAGGTTTTGTTATGCTTTTAATAATAGCTTTTAAAGCATCTTTTATTCAGCGTGGAATTTAAGCGAATGGAAGAGAATGTCATATATTAATATCCTATATCCTCTAATGATTATCCCCTTCCCTCGTTAAAGTATGATATGTGCACGTATGGCATCGTTCTTACATCCAAAAATCAGAACAATTTCCTCTGCTCGTAAGTTTTCGAAAAGCCATCATCATCACCTATGATAATTTTTTATAGAATTTCGTAAATCATAGTGTTCAAATTTGCCTGCCTAATATCTTCTTAATTCCAATCATTGCCTGCCTCGGTTTATTATTCGATACATAGATCTTGAATTATTGATAAGACAATTATTCTGAGATTTTGTTTTACCACAAACTTTTTAGCGGAGTTTCACAAACAATGTTTTCTTTATCCTCTCCCCTTTTTTTTTTGTTTTACGAGGTGGAAAATCCCTTCGGATCTCCGACTTGACTTCCTCCATGTACCCGTGTGTCGGAGGGTAGGGTTTCACTGAAGCATTCCTCGCTACCCCCCGACGGGTATTGGCCCGCCAGATGGTTAGGCGGGCCCCGAACGAAACCCCCTTGGTGGCGGATGAAGGTGTTGGGCTCCGCCGCCAAAACACCCAGCGGCCGCAGAGGATTGGGAGGACGGCAACGCAACACCGCATCTCCTCTTCCTCTGCGGCCCCACCACAACGCAACGATGGTGCGCCCCCATTTGGTCGCGGGAGATAGGGCGCGCGGCAACGCAACACCGACACGCCTCTCCCCCCGCGACCGCGCCCGACTGCGAGGGACAGACGAACTGTCCCTCGCACCCGCACCGTTGGACGCGTCCTGCGCAGACCCCTCCAAGCCCACGCGGAGCGTCCCCTCCTGGATCCCTCTTAGCTTCACCGCGGGTGACCAATCCACGGTTACTGAGCCCCCCCACCACGACAAGGTGGAGATCCTACGGGGGGGGGGGTTTATCCTCTCCCCTGAATTCTATGCTATTGACATACATTTCAGTCAGGCCAAAGGAAAGCAAAATATATTCTCATTTTCTAAGCCGAAAATATTTTTTTTTTAATCTCATGGTGTTTTATGCTCGCGTTCAAAAAGAGGTAGAGATTTTCATCTGTGGATCGTCACTAATGGTGACCTGTGCAGCTCACTCTTGACATTCATTAGACGTCGGTTGCTGCGCAACGCGTATACAATCATGTTAAGCTGAGTGTACATGACAGCTTTTGTTTACGGTAAAATTGTGGTTTTGTTCAATGTACATAGTTTTAGATTTGCTATCGTATGTACCACAAGAAAATGAATGCAAATCAGGCAAGTGCATAATTGCTTGATTTGATATATTTACTGTTCACATCGGATATCAATCATGTAACTGATAGTGTCAAAGCTGCTAAAGTATTACACTGCGTTAACATTTTTGATCTCGCTCAATCCTCTTTAGTGTAAACTTTTGTGTTGAAACATTATCAAAGCAATAACCCACTTAAAATATGGATAGATGCTTCAATGTCACTTGCTAACAATTTATCCTTCTTTCATTTTCCTAACAGTTTCCAAACAGTTTGAAAATCATCATCATCGTCCTAGCGTTATCCCAGTTGCATCCAAGACTTTTCGCCTTGGAGCCCGGGCTCCGCTTACTGGTCTTACCAGATTTCATAGAATATCAGCTTTCCTATAGAGCGACTATCGTCTGACCTCCGCAACCCAAAGGGACAGCGATATTCCATGGTTTAGACTAGTATCAGTTTATTTGAGGGTACTGACTCCCCGTAACATGACAGCCAGAACCGATGGCTTAACATGCTGTCCGAGGCACGGTCCAAGCCATAATGAATAATTTAATACGCACTTAACTTCGAAAAGTCATTGGTGCGCGCTGTGGATTCGAACCCGATACCCTCTGCATAGCAGTCTGTTGGTATATCCACTCCACTATCGTTGCCAAACAGTTCAAGAATATGAACTGTAAAGTTGCTAAATATTTACATATTTGAATTCTACTTGCTTTGTTTTTTCTGTGGTCTTAATGCACAGTGGTCAGCACATTGAAAGACAAACAGATTTTAATGTTATTGTTGTCAGTAAGTAAAGTCCATTGACATGTCGTAAAATTTCACGCTACCCAAAGTAATAAAACATTAATTTTATGTGACGGTAGTATTAAAAGAAATAGGAATTCTATGTAGTCGGCTTCAGAATTTATCTGACAGAAATATATGATCACTATTTAACGCTAAGGTAATATTCTTAAGCAGAGGAAGTTCGAAACCATGCAAAAGCATTCTTGACACATATTAGGGAGGCAAATTTGAATACTATGATTTACGAATTTCTATAAAAAATTATCATAGGTGACGATGATGGCTTTTCGAAAACTTACGAGCAGAGGAAATTGTACTGATTTTTGTATGTAAGAACGATGCCATACGTGCACATATCATACTTTAACGAGGGAAGAGGATAATCATTAGAGGATATAGGATATTAATATATGACATTCTCTTCCATTCGCTTAAATTCCACGCTGAATAAAAGATGCTTTAAAAGCTATTATTAAAAGCATAACAAAACCTTTTAGAATTTGTAGGTAGGTGGAAAAATGTTTTTGTATTGCAAGGTTCTATTTGACTGCAAACTAAGCTTTTTAACATCAGCCCTGTTATATAATTGACCGGCTTTCTGGACGACAACCGCTGTCTTAGATATCACAACGAAATTAGTTAGAAACACATTAGTTTAAAACATACATAATACGGTAGAAACGGCGCTGATCTCTCATCAGTCTCTCCGCGACCACGCTTGGTGCAAGACGAGCGAAACACCGGAAACAAATAGGTATTTATACCTTAAATAAATTAATTATACGCGATTAAGACCCGCTAATTTATTTTGTATGATATTAAGTTCATTGCAACATAGTCTCTTATTCGTTTTTTTAAATAATATATAGCTATTCATAATTTTTCATGATTGCTAGTCTATCTTTAACAAAAGAAAGCCTTTGTAAAGACAATATTTCTAATACGCATAAGTCGTAAACGAAACCATTAATCGTGAAATTCTATGTCAAGTAAAATGTTAATATGCTTCTGAGTTACGAACTTCTCAGACATGACACAAATGTAAAGCAAGTGCGCTGACTAAGAGCTACCGTTACAAGGAAGTTAAACTTAACTACTGAAATGAACATGTTGTACCTTTGTTGGCAAGAGATGATGAAGTAAAATAATTCAGCAGCAGCATAAGCATTGTATGTTTTTCTACGCTATTTCATATGCAGACAGTGCATACTCAGCATGTATACAAGTATATCACAAGACGTCTTGTTACTGAAATAATATTCTTAAGCAGAGAAAATTCGAAACCATGCAAAAGCATTCTTTTCGACGAACAAATTAGATTTTAAAGCGTGTCGGTGTCGCAAGCACTTGACACTCATTACTATGTAGTTTGGGGGAGTGCCGCATTAACAATCGTATATACGGACCTCTCCACTTTGCCTACTGAACCTTGAATAAATTCCACTGTGCAAAAAAAATAAACGTGTCCGGATTTCACCGTGAAAAGGTGCAAACTTGCATGTTTCTGCTATATTGTTTTGAATGCTCGAGTTTGAGAATGGAATAGCGTAGAATAAAATTTTGATGCATCTCTTTTTGTTATTTTATTTGTTTTTATTCACATCCAGCCTGCCTGATTCTGGGGCATTAAAATTGTGGATAGTTGCCATGTGTTTGATGCTCTATGGGTTGTAAAAAATGTGTTTATTCTAAAATTTATTGAAATGCGAGGTAGCGGTTTCAAAAACAAAACAAAAGGAAATTAATATGACGGCGTTTACATCAAAGTCAGGTTGACAGGACTGTCAATGTCAACCTAGCGAAGCGTCATGGTCGATGGTAGCGGGGGCGGCCATCTTGAACTCACTTTTGAACGAGACGGCGCCCGCGCACAACGTTTGTGACGAATCGCTCTGGATCTTTGCCATCACGCTATTCCGAAATTTAATTAGGTTGATTTCGTGTAGAAGTAATCGTTAACTACCTAATTACATTGTGATTTCTGTGAATGCTGATTAAAATACGTCGATAGTGATCTCAAGCCATTTTATTCTATTTCCGCGCCTAACCCCACACGTAATTAGAAGAAGATGAACCCTGGTGAAGGGCCCTCAGGCCATCGAGGCTCTTCATCAGAAGTGGGATGGGACCACAACGACCCACGTTTTCAAAATGAAGACGCTAGTAACGAACAATTGCTGGACCTGTTGTAACTACAGAATCGCTATTTTCTGACGCTGATTCAAGCCATGAAAATACCTACTACATCGTTACATGGCCTTTGTTTACCGGACTTCGATCCTGAGCAACACGATGTGGATGCACGTGCTTGTGTGACGACTGCAGACGTGTGATTGAACGATCAAGACCGATCAAGACCCCGCTTATGGTCGCACTAAGCCGGGCCTTGAAGGGAGGAGCTTCGATCTGGCTATCTACCGTGCCGTTTTCTGGGATGACATTAGCAATGAAGTGTGCACATAAAGCGCGAGCAAAGGCGGCTGCTAACGCCACTATGTTGGTGAATCAGCTGAGCTTCCAACTGCAACCGTGGTGAGCGTATTTTGTCTGATTATTTTTATTGGTACTGCAAATTTAATTAAGTGACGGTAGTTGTAAAACATTCTTGGTTAGCAGAATACTACTACGCGTTTAACCTTGGAAATTTCGTAATCGTTGTGGTGGTATCGCTATCACATCGTACCGAGTATTGTGGGTTCGATTCCTACACAAGACACTGAGATGTAGAACTATTTGACTTTTACGGTGTCATGTTTCCCATGACATGATTTCATGAATAATCTTTATAATAGCGTAAAAAAGAAAAAAGACAAAAAAAATATGTGGTTGGTACTGAACGACTTAATTGCGGTCATTGCCGTATTTTGTTAGCATATGGTTGTCTGACTACCACTCTGACCTAGCGATAGCGTCGATGCCGGACGGAGGTTTCAGGTTCGATACTCGGGTTAAAAAGAAAGCAATTGTTTTTTTTTTCTTAGTAAATCATGCGTGGCTTGCGATCACGCACCTTGTGATCATATGCTTGCCTGCAAACAGGTTATCTTGTCTCGGTTTTACTTTATGGACTATTATAGTAACGAGAGTGAGCGTACAGGCCGACTTGCATTATTCCAAGCAAGTGCATTTGAGTGAAACGTGCTAGTAATTGTTCTAGTGCAGCTCTCATATTGGTTTAAGAACCAACACCCAGCTTCAGTTGGTTTTTTGCTAAACCTAGAACAACGTCGGTCTAGGCCGTCCTTCGCAGGGGAGCGGCGCTAAATAGCAGATTTGCGTCTGAAGTTATTCGACTAATCGGATTGTACATACTAAGTTCATAGTGTAAGACTGTGCGGAGCTATTGCGGCCGACCGTGCTGATATTGTGTAGAACAGCTTGTAGCTTTTATTTCTTAAATAGACGTGTGAACTGCAGTGCTGTTTAGACGAGTGCGGTTGGTTGGTTAGTGTAACCTGACCATAGTCGAAAGATATTACTAGCGCCATTATTTTATCGACTCGGGGTGTTGATAATACCTAACAGTTTTTGTTTAAACGTGATCAGAGCGTAAATAAAAAGTGGCACTGTTACTCGTTGTAATTCTGAGTTGTACAGACGATCTCGGTGTTGCAATTACACCTGCATCTTTGTGTGCATAAGTTTTTAACAAGGCACATTAAAATTTTTCTTACTCATAATTATTAGATGGCACCACTAGTAAAATTAAATTCAATTTTAAGATTTCACGCGTGAAAATTATCTACTGTGTGTTTTTAAAATTCATGTGATTCGCTGGTAATTTTTATTAAGTGCCCCGAGTTCAGTGGCCAATTCCAAATTATGCTTAGGACGTCTAGGAGTGATGGTGTTTTTAGTAGAAGCTGTTAAACTCGATTATCAGACGTAGAAGAAAATGATTGAGTTACCATCGTAGTGCGTTACGATAATCAGTTTCAGAGATTTTAATTTACATTGTAGGTAGAACTAGGTTAGTGATTGTTAGTGATGATTGTATGCTTAACCTTATTCTCATTAAATGGGTACTTTGTTAATCGTTGTTGTGATAATTGTGTGGTATCCACGTTTCCGTTAGTGTAGATTTTCATAAACTGGATAAGCCGTTTGTGCGGTTGCATGATAAGCCATGCGTTGCCGTTGGTTGGACCGGCAAAGTGCCTTTCTGGTAAGCCTAAGCTACCCTGAAGCTTTTGTGTTAGTCATAGTCTCCGTTGGTGCGCAAACAACACAGCCGTTAGTGCATTGTCATAGTATCACAAACGTTGTCCATCGTCTTGAACGCGAAAGGTCCGTTGCTGTATCGCTAATGATTAGGTTAGGTTATGCTTCGTATTTAGACAAACCATGACAAAATTATAACGCTGAAAAGACTGATTGGATACTTGGTAGTAAACTTAACATCTAGACTATCAGCCTAGTAAGATTTTCTTATAGTCTGCTATGTGATAAGGAAAACCAAAGCAACATGTTGAACAAACCTAATTTAAGATTACTTTGTTACGCTCGAAATCATTATCCAGGTGGTGTTGTGTAACCGGATGGAGGTTGCATAGCGTGATGTTGAAGACCCGATGGATGTCAGAGTATGAGCAATGCAATATTTTAATGAATTTCCTATTATTTTAACGAGTATGCGTGTTGTTCAACATGTCAGCTTCGAGAGAAAGAGTTAGTTGTGATTTTCATTAAAACCTATAATGTTTTTGATCAGAGTACCTTTTATTCCCCACCGACTTGGGCCAGGAATAGCCGAACGACTAGAATGAGTGCTGTTCGAAAATTTTCTTTTATTTCTAGATCAAAGTGCATTAAGATGTGGATGTTCATCGCAGTCATGGATACGCTGCTGCTCAAGTAGCTCTCCTTTGATTTTTGATCGCTAAAATTGTATTCTACCTCTGATTTCCGTATTGTATGACAAGAACGTGTTGCAAGAATCGGAAAGTACTCACTGTCAATTGACTATTTCAGTAATGTAGTCTTTGCCTACATGCAGTCAAAGGAAATCGGTTTGTTTGTATTGACGGTGATCGTTATAATATCAAAATCCTTAATTCTAAGCGTACCTATATGTACGCACACGACAGGTTGCGAAAACTGCCTGGAAGTCAATCGACGATCCTAATAAGACGTGGCGCGACGAACTTATTATTAAGATTAGTTGACATTGCGTCTAGTCTTTTAAATGAAACTGATGCCGAGACGGCGTCTGATGATGTAGACAATACTTTGTGCTCAAATAATGATGACGAGTCATTAGACCGTCTAGACACCTTGACCGTGTGCTCGGATACTGCTTCGGCTGATTCGCACACTGTCACTGCAAACTCAGACACCCTGAGCGTACACTCAGATCCTGAAACATGGGAGGGAGTTCCTTCATGAAGTTGAAGTGCACACGGAACAGGACAATCCACTATCATAGGCAGGTTTAGTACAAACTATTGTTACTGTACTGTAACATTCCTATAATGGTGATAAACTGTTCAAATGGTTGATTCTGGGCGAAGAAGTGTCGTCCTTACTATTCCACGTTGAGTAGTTAGAGGGCACACTTCACTCGTCACAGAAGGTAGACGAAACGTGTCGTCCGAGTCACCATCTGGTGGACTTATCACAGTGGTTTACTTAGCGTCATCTGACAAAATTTGTCATCCCAGTCAGGTCCTTCTAGAGGTCTGACTTGTCCTGGATGATCGCTTGCTATTTGCGAGACGAATTGTGTCGTCCGGGTTAGATTCTTTGAGGGAGTGGCTTGTCTAGATGTTACAAGGATGAAAATGTGTTGGCTGGATAAAATTCTAGCCTGAATTGGTGTCTAATGCGTCTGTCGACTGGTCTTACTTAAGTGTAGTCCGAGTCACACCTTACGGTTGGCTGAGCGATACACTTGCCTTGTTAGTTCAAGTCATAAAATGATTTGATTGACTGTGTGCCGATGAAAATGATTAAGTCAGGATGAGCGAACGGACTGTGCAGTTATCATGATTTGCTTCAGATAAATCGCCCGAGGACGGTCGAAAGCCAGTCCGGCCTTGACGGCGTTTACGTCAAAGTCAGGTTGACAGGACTATCAATGTCAACCTAGCGAAGTGTCATTGTCGATGGGAGCGGGGGCGGCCATCTTGAAGTCACTTTGGAACGAGACGGCGCCCGCGAACCACGTTTGTGACGAATCGCTCTGGATCTTTGCCATCACTCTATTTCGAAATTTAATTAAGTTGATTTCGTATGGAAGTAATCGTTAACTACCTAATTACATTGTGATTTCTGTGAATGCTAATTAAAATACGTCGATAGTGATTTTAAGCAATTTTATTCTATTTCTACGCCTACCCCCCACACGTAATTAGAAGGAGATGAACCCTGGTGAAGGGCCCTCAGACCATCGAGGCTCTTCAACTAGATTAATGATTTCGGTATTAAAATTTGCATCTTTAAACTAAACCTTTGAAGATAAATCCTCAAATGTAGTTTAAATCTGTATACATAAAATTCTTACATTACTGACTGACTGACAGGCACGATACAGCCAAAACTATTAGGCGTAAGAAGTTGAAATTTGGCACGTATGTTCCTTGGGGACCTCCTCTAGTACCTTATATTTGCCTCGATGTTTTGGCATAGGCTATACCAGCCGTGGTCACGAGATGACTTAATATCTATAAATATACAAAATACATTTTCATGATAAGATATGTGCTGCGTGTTCTAAAGTTACCACTTCCATTTGACACCCGTGCTACATAAAACAGAACATTTTATAGAAAGTTCAGTACATTTTATAACAATTGAAACTTTTCCAAACAAACTAGCAACACAAAAATAATAAATAACAAATTGGAAAAAGTAAAAAATACCATAGTATTGCAAAAGTTTATTTTGACTTTCGAACGATCGAATTTTCTTTCAATTTGCAATGCCTTAGCCAATAGTTGGCTTTTGGATATCAAACACAAATTCCCTTACGAAGCGTGAAAAGAAACGAATCTATCCAAACTTCTTGGTGTTGTTTATAACTTTGTCTTACAAAGGGTTCGTGAAAATATTTCACTACTACCCTCATATCTTAAACTGTTTGTTCTAGCTTAGGTACCAGTTTTAAGTTAGTTTCGCCTTAACTTAAAGCCAAAAGTATAAATTTTTTTAGAGTAAGTGAGTTGTAGCATGTAATGAACATCTGTAAGTAAGTTGGTTGTAAAGTTTTCTAGCATGCACTACACTGTTGGTGTTTTAACAGCTTTATTTTGTCGGGAATAGGCACGTTATTGCAATGGAAATAGGCAAAACCTTTTAAAAATAATTACATTTCAATGTAGATCTAGAGAGGGAGTAATGCATGAGAAAATACCTCGTCCTACTGATTATATTATACTAGATGAGCCCGCGGTTACACCCGCGCTATTTAAGGCTACTGCTCCGCTCCCGTGGCTCATAGCGTGATGTTATATAGCCTATAGCCTTTCTCGAAAGAATTTTTTAAATCGGACCAGTAGTTCCTGAGATTAGCGCGTTCAACGAAACAAACAAACAAACAAACTCTTCAGCTTTATATATTAGTATATGAGATTTCAAAAAATCATACATCCATTAAAACGTCTGGAATGTCAGGTGCGCTGTTGTAGGCACAGCTTAATATATTGAGGCATAATCGGCACAAGCCAGACTCTTATAAACATTCGGCTTGAGCAAACTATGATAAATTTATTGGAGTACTCTAATTGTCCGTTAAGTTGTTTGGAGAATGATTTTAAATACGCTAGTAATATTGCAATCTACGTGGCTATTACTAAATTATGTATCGAATATTATGTTGAATGAATCTGCGGGCAATAGTAAGTATCTATAAAATACAATGATTCTTAAAGAAAAACAAATTCTATCTAATTAAGAAGTACAAAATTCACTTTTGTTATGGACTGTTGACCTTACAATTGAACTATTTCCAAATAGTAATAATATTTTACTAGTTACTTACTCGTAGATATTGTATTTATATCTTTTACGGTAAAAGGTATCATAAATAATATAATATTATGGAATGTTTAAGTAAACCGACAGAATCTTTCATTGTTATTTTTCTTTTAGTTAAAATAATGAATCAAGCTAAGTGTTTACTTATGTTAAAGCTTTGAAAAATTAATAAGCTTATAATAAACACCGGTCTAAAAATTCAAAGATATTCTTAACTATATAATACCTGAATAACCCGAACCTGTAATAATATCTGAAGAACCCGAAATCTGTGCCTTTTCTTAACTACGAGAAGCCAATCAATTTATCTGGATCAGTGGCGGCGCTAGGCGTCGGTGACGACGTCGCGGCGGCCACCGCCGACGAAATCGCGCCTGAGGGTCCTCGCTAGAAAGTTGTACAAGTTACCTATTTTCGTTTCGCCAATCATCCTGGCCTAGGTAGCCGACTCAGAACAATTCAGAAAAAAGATAAGCAGATGATAATTACTACACAATAATATTTTCGAACACGTGCGTGTAATGTGAAGTGAGTAGCACTTTACTGGTACCTATTCAGAATCGTCTATGAAATTAATCTTTTGCCCGAATGAGCGTTTGCACATACACTGCCCGACACCATATCTGTACTGGGTGAAAATGTTTATTTTGTCATTTAGTACTAATAATTATACACCACTATTTTTTAATTAGTACAAAAAATTTAACAGGGCACTACGAATCTTTAACTGATCACATTTGTGTAGTTAAAAAATAAAAACTTTTAGTCCAAAACTGTCTCAAAACTGTCCACAAAAATACGTGATAATTGGTAAATACATAACTAATACTATGACCGACCTGCGTACTATCATAGTAAACTGACCCATTGATAAATTCCCCCCCTCCCTCTGCGCCTGCGCCGCGCCCCGACGATGCGACAAACAGTGCTAAATTGCTAGCGAAAGTGAGCGTATCTAATTTCGTTGCAAAAAATTTCGTTTAATTGTTTGTCTACGTTTGCCCGACGCGATGGCCTATCATATCAGTTCATATCAGTATCCCTACTGCTGCTAGCTACATACTCCCGTATGTAGCTATGCTTCGTGCGTACTTTTTGAGTGGAAAAATCGCGAGTGCAAGTGTGTACCCATGGACATCTTATTGTGAGTGTACAAAAGTGAGCCTTAGTTACTTTAGTGTCAAACAATTAAAACAGTGCATATTGGACGCTTTTGACGAAGTGAAAAGACAGAAGCGTACTTCTCTCGTTAAAAATTTGTCTGTGTATTGACAACGGTGGTGGACATTTCGAAGAACAATGGAAATACTTGTAAGTTTAGTAAATAATACGTACTTAAGTAAATAATAATTTGATGCGGGCGGCTCAAAATCAGTCTGTGTTCTCCACACACCTTGAGGAAGGCTTATGTCCAGCAGTGGACGTCTCTAGGCTGACATGATGATGATAAAATAATATTTGTAAATAGCAGATGATTCTAACTTCATCAATACGTCAAAATTACTCTTTTCTGTCATTAAGAATACCTTCTTTTATTTTGATACGTGTTTGCTTTCTAAATACATACCTCCGTATTTAATTACTTGTAAAACGGTAAATTTTGCGGGTCTTAAGCCCGGATGAAGTATGAAGGAGAGGGTAGAATAAAAAAAAAGTAACTACCTACACTTATTATTTTGCTTCATTTCATTGTCTAAGGCTACCTACATTATACAAAAGTGCCACGGAAATAATGCGTAAGAGTAGGACGAAAAGTAAGTACTCTCAATGAAGTAGTGAATGGATTGTAAAATATGTCTAAGATTTGGGTGAGATTTTCTACAAAAAACAAATGATTATAACTTTGCTATTTATAGATATTATGAAATTCTTACGTCACATATATGATAATAATGTCTTCGCTAATATGCCCTTAAAGTTTTTGTACTAATTAAAAAAAAAGGTTAAATTAAGTGGGCCAAATCACTATTGATTTGGCCCACTTAATTTAACCTTTTTTTTACTACCTAGTGTTCAACTGACCACACAGATCCGATCCAAGAACCTGCATACTGACTACTAAAAACATCAGAGCCCAAGCTTTAACGGAGTTCTGTTCCAGAGACTTCACAGCGATACAAATTGAAATAACACAGCAGCAAAGGAGTATAGCGGTTGTTTTCGCATCGGTCTACATGCCCTAGGCCGAAGACCCGCCTCCATTCGACCTCACGCGTCTGGTCAACCAGTGCGAGAGAACCAATACGAACCAAGTCGTAATAGGAACGGACTCTAATGCCCACCACAAAATGTGGAGCATGAACTGCAATAACAACAGAGGTAAATCACTGGTTGAATACCTATTCACCACTAATCTTTCCCTATTAAACACAGATACGGAACCCACCTTCTTCACAAAACGTAGTCAGACAATTATCGACTTAACTCTCGCAACAAAAGGAGCGGCTGAACGCATCAAGGGATGGCACGTCTCGAAAGAGGCATCGTACTCAGACCATAGATAGATCAGCTTCTCCATGGAAGTCGTTATACAACCCACTCAGCCACATAGGAAACCACACAACACTGACAAAGCAAAGTATGTCCAATTACTTAAAGAGAAACTTACCCTTACTGCTACGCCGACGGTACTGGGTGACAATGAACAGATCGACGAGCAGGTGTGTCAGTGTACATATGCGTCGATCTGTCGTCGACTGCGTCAGTACGCAGTCGATGCTAGACAGCTACCACGCAGCTTGCCCAGAAACCACTCTACCCTCAACCCTAGGTAAACAACCCAGGTGGGGCACTGAGCTTGAACGCAAGCGCAAGAAGGTAAGAAGGGCTTTAAACAGGGCAATGAATACAAGAGCGAACGAAGATTTGGACGCTTATTAAGCGGCCGAATCAAGCTAAAAGAAATGCCTCAGATCCGGACGTACCATGGGATGGAAGAAATTCTGTGGGAGCATTGAATCTTGCCAACAAGCAAGAAATTACTGGCTCAGCAACCAATGGTTGCACCAGGTACTCTCCGTAAACCGGATAACACATACACCACATCGGAGGAGGAGACAAGACGCGTCCTACTCGAAACACATTTCCCAGGCTGCGTCCTTACCCCGGTAATAACGTGGCACGATACACAAACAGTGGCGACCGAACACGAGTGGAGACACGCAAACACCGTGGTCACAGAGGAAAAACTCCGATGGGCCATCAATAGCTTCCATCCCTTCAAAGCAGCCGGACTGGACGGCATCTTTCCAGGGTTATTACAATGGGGAAAAGAACCTGTCCGTAAAAGACTTCTGGCAATCATGAGGGCTAGCCTGGTCCTCAGATATGTACCGAAGAGATGGGAGGAAGTCAAACTAATTTGCATAACAAAACCAGGCAAAACAGACTATACCAATGCAAAGTCCTTCAGACCAATAAGCCTCCTTCATGCTTAACGCCTTGGAAAGGCTCTGCGAGAGGGAACTAAGAAGTAGGGCACTTAAGCACCTACCCCTACATGCCAACCAACATGCATACATACAAACATACATACATACATAGACTCACGCCTGTTTCCCGGAGGGGTAGGCAGAGACTACGGAACGCCATTTGCAACGATCCAGACATATATCTCTTGCTTCATTCACTCCCATCAGATTCCTCATGCATGCTCTTCTGTTCAGGGTACTTGTCACCTGTCCTGTTTGTAGGATGTCTCCAATCTGATCAGAGAACGTCCGCCTAGGTCTTCCCCTTCGTCCTGTCCCTTCCACACTTGCCTTATATATCTGCTTGGTCAGTCTTTCGTCATCCATCCTCTCCACGTGCCCAAACCATCTTAGCATACCTTTCTCGACGCTTGTCATCTTCATCCTACATCTTCTTTTACCCCACAACACTCTCTTATCACACAATTCTTTATTCTGTCAGTCAGAGAGACACCACACATACTTCTCAGTGCTCTCATTTCTACAGCATTTATTCTACTTTCATGACTTTTCTGCCATACCCAACTATCACTACCATACATAAGAATAGGTACTAACACCCCTCTATGCACAGCCAAACGTGCCTTTTTGGACACGTTTTGGCTATTCATAAACGCCTTCAGAGCTCCATTCACTCTATTACCTGCATACAGCTCAGGGAAATTGACGGAATCGGCCTTACATCAGGTCGTGTACCATATAGAAGCTGCTATACAACAAAAAAGCATCTGTCTGGGCACCTTCATTGACATAGAAGGAGCCTTCGACACGACAAACTTTTCCAGCATAAGCAACGCTCTAGCCAGACATGGTGTGGATCAGATACTCATACAGTGGATCCAAAACATGCTCAGCCAAAGGGTAGTGCGCCTGCACGGCGACACCCAGACAGCCTTGATAACTAAAGGGTGCCCGCAGGGAGGTGTACTCTCCCCGCTATTGTGGAACTTAGTACGTAACTCATAGACAAACTCAACGCGAGATACTTCTACACAATAGGTTATGCAGATGATCTGGCCATTCTCACCTCAGGTAAGGTAACTAGTACAGTGTACGACCTCACCCAACAAGCTCTACGCATAGTAGAGTGGTGGTGTAATGAGTACGAATATTATCTGTAAACCCGACCAAGACCAAACTAGTTATGTTCACACACAAACGCGCGCCGGGTACTTACCAACTGCCCAGGTTATTTCATACAGAGCTTAAGCTGTCTACCGAGTTCAAGTACCTGTGTGTCACTCTCGACAGCAAATTGACATGGAACAGCCACAATGTGGCTGTGTTGAGCTAATTTTCCATGTCTTGGAAAATAAGCTCAATAAAGCCAGCTTCGTCTTCTGGCAAGAAGGTGATAGTCAAACGCCGGGGCCTATCCCCCAAAATTGTCTTAAGGCTCTATAAGACAATAAGACGTCCGATGATAAGCTACGGTGCAGTAGTGAAGTAGCCTCGGACCAACCTAACAACGGCCGCCAACAAGCTTCAAAAGCTTCAAAGACTTGCATGCCTAGGGCCACGGGCTGCATGAAAACTACACCCACAGCGGCACTCGAGGTGTTGTTAGACCTGCCTCCATTGCACCTATTCATACAACAGGAAGTTACGATGGCGGCGGTTCGGCTAAGAGCTCTGAAGCTCTGGAAAGGCACCAATAAACCGCATACTAGCAACTTAAATACACTCTATAAAGAAGTTCCTCTAACACAAGCCATTGGCGACCGAATACCAAAAGAATTTGTGTTCGACAAGAAATACAAAATCCAACTGTACGAGGATCTACACGGAGGAGCAGTTAACCACAACGAGCTCACGATCTTCACAGATGTCGGACAGTCGGACGACGGATACAGGTACGGGTTCAGGAGTATTCTCCGAGGACCTAAATATCAACATCGCAGCACCGCTGGGAGCCTATAACACGGTCTACCAGGCCGAATGTTTAGGCACGTTTGTGTGTTATGGCACGTGAGGTAAGAGAACGATCCATTAGGATCCTCTCAGATAGTATGGCTGTCCTTTCAGCCCTCAAAAGACATTCTATCACCTCGGCACTCACACTAAAATGCCACCAGATACTAACAAAGGTAGGTAAACTAAACAAATTAACACTGCAATGGATGAATGGGCCACAGTGGCTCAAGAGGGAATGACGCAGCCGACGTACTTGCCAAAAGGACCACTTTAGAGGTGGTGGGACCCGAGCCCATTATTCCACACCCTTCTGGTTTTTATCGCAACCTGGAAGAAATAGAACCAGGACCCAGCAAAACCAGTACTGCATTGGGACTGAAACATGTAGGCAGACCAAGGAGGGTCTTCTCGCAGTAGACGGTAAGATAGCCAAACAAGTCCTCCGGCTGTCCAAACAACAACTGCGGACAGGCACGGCCGCCTACACAGGCCACGGATTCTTTAATAAACACCTATTTACTATAGGTATCACTGACAGCCCACTGTGCAGAGCCTGTATGGCAGCAGACGAGACGGCAGCCCACCTGCTCCTCGACTGCCTTAAGGTCGCACAGTACAGGCAGCAGTACCTGACCAGATACAGCACCCTAAGGGAAGCAGTGGACCACATCAAGAGTCTGCTGGCCTTCCTCGAAGAGCTGGGGTGGCTCGAGTCACAAGACCATTCCCACCCGCACGCAAAATACACGCCAGGACGTGGAGTTGCGGAAACAGCCCGTGCTACCAAGTACCAAGTACTACCTAGTGAAACGGCCTCGCCATCGATATATAGGGCCTCGCGAACTTGATGTCGCCGACGTCCACATGTGGTCGAGCGCCGCCACTGATCTGGATTGTATTAAATCTACCCAGTGGCAACTCGGAAAAAAGTTTTATATGGTCTTATTTTAATAAACAACAAGAAGATGTCCGCAGCAGTACATTTTATTTTTATTTAACCGTTTCTGCTCGACCACTACGAACAGTTTCCAGAGACAATGACTACAGTTTCGAAAAATATAATTTAGTTTGTCTATGACCTCGCGTAAGAAGACGACATTTAGTCCTATTTCAGAACAAAGTTGCCAATAATAAATTGCACTGGCTATATTTCATCAATAGTCTTTACGATTAGTTCAACACGATTGAGCATGCTACGTATATCGTTGCCAAGCGTTGTTACTGTAATAGGTGTGTCGATGCTATTGCGTTGGCTAGCCTCCTTACTGTGACTTTATGAGGTAGGACAAAGTTTGGAGCAAGTTGGTGCAAACTGCATGGTTTTGGTTACACTTCCAGTAACTTCTATGTCGTTGTAGTAAGTAACTATGGCAGCGTATGACAAGCTGAAAGTGAGAGTTATTGTAAATATGTCGCAGTCAACTAGCTTTATCAGCATTCGATTTAAAGATTTGCCTTTTTAATAAGCGGCTCTATTCAATTAGCCGCCTGAACGAAACTCATTTGCTAAATAAAACAACTGAAAACTAATTCGGATCCATAGTTTAGTTACTACTTATATTATTATCTAAGCTGCTCTATTTAACGAAGATGCAATAGGTACATCTGATTATCTTTCTTACGTACTGGGAAGTTAATCAATACGAAGGTGTCTACGAGAGAGGCGTGTTAGTATAGTGTTGTCAGTGTGGGAATCAAATGCAGAGAAATTAAAGAATGCTTGCCACTATTCGCGATTCCTCCACTACGCGATTTGGTAGTTGCGGTGGTTTTGGTCCTCCCCCAAACGCCTTATATGAGAGTTCCACATAGGTGTGTAGGACTCGTGCCATAAACTGACAATAATAATGTCAACCGTACACTGAGCGACTTGTTTCCATAGAAATCGAATTTGCTCCTATTAGTTCTAAAAGTTTATTTTTTATTTTATTTATAGTCTCACGCCTGTATCCCCGAAGGGATAGGCAGAGGTGTAAATATTACACCCACATTTCGCCATGAATTTTTAGGTCCCACGTAATAGGGGGCGAGCCTATTGCCGTTACCGGGCACATCACCAGACTGCAGGCTGCTACTGAGTATTCGGAAAAACCCAGTAACACTTTTGCCCGAACCGGAATTCGAACCCGGGACCTCCGATCAGCAGTCGCATACGCTATCCACTTGACCACGGAGGCAGTCCTGTAAGTACATAACTTAATTACCCCTTCGGGTCAAAAACAAACAAGTTAATATGATACTTTGTGAAGAAGACTGCGGAAATAATGGATTGTCACTTACGCCCTTTCTAACTTGATTTAAAACACCTTGTAACAAAACAGAACAATAAAATGTTATTAAATAACAAAACTATGAAAATGCTTTATATTTTTACCCAAGAAACATTATTATAAGCTTTCCAATTTTACAACCGTACCTATTTCCCGCAGTACTTAAAGTTAAAAAGCAAGTGTTCAAAAAAAAAAGCTCATTCAAAACGATTTGTGGGGTATTGTATATGTGTGAGAATGCTGCGAATGCAAAATGTAATCGTGTGCGTAAGGTGTAGCTATGTACCTATGTATCGAGTTTATGAAATGAAATAAATATCCAGTTGGCTTATAACATCCGAGTGTTTCACTTGTCTCCACCTAAATTACCCATGCACGTACACACAGTGCACTACAGTGGTGACCCCGACGAAGAAAAATACGACTTACAATGTACCCCACATCGACTCCGACAGCTTCGACGCCAACACCGCCAACTCCGTCAAGCGTCGTGAAGGAAGAACAACATGCCATCATCTCTAGCCTGTCAGTTGCGAATAAAATACCCAACTTTTGGCCCGAAAACCCGCGACTGTGGTTTGTACAAGTGGAAGCAATTTTGGCCCCACAGAAAACATCCGACGCTAACAAATACTTCATGGTGGTGGCAAAGCTCAGCAAAGAAGTCATACAGCAGGTAGCAGACATCGTAGCCAATCCCCCGGAGAGCGACAAATTCGGTACATTGAAAAAACGCCTTCTACAAATCTGTGAAGAGTCGGAGACAAGACAGGTACATAAGCTAGTGTCAGAAATGGAGCTGGGAGACCAGAAACCCAGCCAGTTGCTACGTCGCATGAAAGAACTGGCGCGAGGAAAGATAGAAGACGACACTTTGAAAATATTATGGCAAGGTCACTTACCATCGTCAGTTAGAGCAGTACTTACCGTCACGTCGACTAAGGACCTGGAAGAAAGGCAGTGATAGCAGACAAGGTCATGGAGACTCACCAGTCACCGCAGGTCAACGAGGTAGCGCGCAGCAGTCCAGCAACATTCGTCCAAACCTGCGACATAGCAGCGATCATGGCGGAGATAGCGAAGATCAACCTGAAGATAAATGAGATGGACAGGGGAAGACCAAGGTTCAGGCACAGAAGGGACAGCGGATACAGGAACTTCTCACGCAGCCGTTCGCGATCCAGGCCGCGCAGGACACCGGAGAGCCCAGACTGGCTGTGCTCGTATCACTGGAGGTACAGGCACAAAGCAAGGAGTTGCGTCGCGCCCTGCAGCTGGAAAACAAAACAGCAGCCCTCGAGGTCGGAAAACTAGCAGAGCTGCAGCCGGTAGCGGGCGGTTGTGCAGTCAAGGATCACCGCTTAATAGTAAGTGATAGGAAATATAATTATAAGTTTTTAATAGATTCAGGCGCATGTATTTCTGTGTTACCTAAATTTTATTTTAGAAATAAGAAGGAATTAGACTTAAATTCCGATTTTAAACTTTATGCCGCCAATGGTTCAGTGATTAAAACGTATGGTACTAAGTCACTTCAATTAGATCTAAAATTAAGGAGACCGTTTAAATGGAATTTTGTTGTGTGTGATGTAAAGCAGCCTATTCTGGGCGTAGATTTTTAAATCATTATAATTTAAGTGTCGATATAAATGGCCGTTGTTTAATAGATAAGGTTACCAACCTGGCAGTACGTGGAACGATCGCAAACCATTTTGAACCAGCGATTTCTACGTTACACAAAGATCATCCCGCCTTTGATATATTAAGTAGATATCCGGACATTCTCAAACCCATGTCATTCAAGGAGGCACCGAAACATGCGGTTTACCATTTTATTGACACCACAGGCCCTCCAATATTCTGTAAGCCTAGACCTTTAGCTCCCGAAAGATATAGAATTGCCAAAGAGGAATTTAAATCAATGTTAGATATAGGTATATGCAGGCCATCGAAGTCGCCTTGGGCAAGTCCATTACATTTAGTACCAAAGAAAGACGGTCAAGTGCGCCCCTGTGGTGATTATAGAGCATTCAATGCGATCACAACACCGGATATCCGCTACCGCGTGTACAGGACTTTACATATTTATTAGCTAACAAAATTATTTTTTCCAAAATTGATATAAAAAAGGCATACCATAATATTTTAATTAATCCCGACCATGTTTGTAAAACAGCGATTACAACACCGTTCCGACTATATGAATTCGAACGTTTAACTTTTGGTCTGAGAAACGCTGCCCAAACTTTTCAACGTTTCATGACGAATACAGTTTTATCAGGTTTAGATTTCTTATATTGTTACGCTGACGATATATTAATAAGTTCAGAAAATCATATGCAGCATAAGGAACACTTAGAACAGGTATTTGAATATTTATTTATACAGGTATACAGGTATTTATTTTCATTATTTCACATCAAACCTATAGAAAGCAAGGTACAGGCAATTCTTGATTACCCAAAACCTCAGAATGTTAGTCAGTTAAGACAATTTTTAGGCATGGTCAATTTTTATCGTAATCATTTACCGAGAGCAATAGAGTACCTAGAAACATTAAATAAATATATTCACAAGGCCATAAAGAATGACAAAACACCTATACAGTGGACGCCAGACGCTGAGCAAGCATTCTCGGAATGTAAGAACGGATTAACGAACGCAGTCACGTTGGCGTATCCGGTGGCCAACGCGCCACATGCGCTATTTGCCGATGCTTCGGATAATTGCGTAGGTGCTGTGTTGCAACAATACATAAACGACTCATGGCAACCGTTAGGCTATTTCTCGAGAAAGCTAACTGATACACAAAAAAAATATAGCACCTATGACCGCGAGTTATTTGCTATATTTTTAGCTGTAGAATATTTTAGAAGCTTGTTTGAAGGTCGAGAACTTATAATCTTTACAGACCACAAGCCTTTAACATTCGCATTTTTAAAAATATGTAAAAATAACAAGAAGGAAAGTCCTAGGCGTGTAAGACAATTACTCTTTATAAGCGAATTCACGACTGATATCCGCCATATAAGTGGAATGGATAACATTGTAGCAGATGTGTTATCGCGCATAGAGTCTATACAATGTACGTCGAGCATAGTAGACTATGAAATATTAGCTTTAGAGCAAGATCAGGATTCTGAGCTCAAAGATTTTTTGAATAATTCTAGATACAAATTCAAAAAAAATTTAGTTACGAATTCTAATCGTTACATATATTGTGAAATTTCAAAGGAAAACGCGAAACCATATTTAACAGAGAGTTTTAGAAAAAATGTATTTCAGGCGATCCATAACCTTAGTCATCCTGGCGTACGTGCATCTCGCCAGATGATTAAGGAAAAGTTCTTTTGGCCGAACATGAATCGAGACATTGGACTTTGGTCAAAAACCTGTCTCAGTTGTCAGCGATCTAAAGTAAATAGGCACACCACTTCTAATTATGGCACATATCCCCCAGTGGATAGGTTTGAGCACATACATATTGATATAGTAGGACCTCTCCCAATCACAATGGATGAGTATAGGTATTGCTTAACGATAGTAGACAGAGGGAGCGGCTGGCCTGAGGCATATCCGATAAAGGAAATCTCGGCCGACACTGTTGCAGAGAAATTATATACAGAGTGGATAATATATGCAGGTTTGGCTGCCCTGTTAAACTTACCAGTGACCAGGGCAGACAATTTGAAAGTAGATTATTTGAAAATTAATGGCTTATTTAGGTATTGAAAAGATTAGGACGACCCCATACCATCCGCAAAGTAACGGAGCGGTCGGACGGTACCATAGATGTTTAAAGGCTTCACTCATGGCTAGATTGGACGGTAATAAAAATTGGGCACGCGAACTACCTAGTGTTATGAGCGTATACGCCTCGACCGGCGGCTCGAGTTTAGGTTTTTATAGCACCGCGGTCGCCCGCGCACCGCGCATGCGAGACCCGGCGCACTATGACGGTATCGCGTGGAATAATAATCTTGATGCTTCTTGCCATACATGAACAGTATTCGTTTATGTAATACGTCGATTATGATATGAAAGTATTCAAATTAATTATTTTCAATGCACATGCATTTAAAGGTATCAAATAAAGATAGATATTACATATTTGTTTAGTAGGATGATGTTCCTCAGGATAACAACGACTATTTATAATAATATGGCGCAGTTTTATTATATGATAGAAATAATTTATAATTGTCATCTACATAATTGTTACATTTCAAATATACATTTATTTTGTTATTAATGCATGAAAACCCACGAATGACACTAAATACAAAACCAAAAGAGTCGGGTAAAAGAAAATACTTAATTAATTAAAAGAAAAAAAATATCATCTAGAATCCGTGTCACGAGAACATAGACATTTTGTAAACAAAGAATTTTTACTAAGTGACTAAGCGATAGTTCTGTCAAAAACAAAGTTAGGGAATTCACAGATATAGATACTGCTAGACTAGTTTACTTTAGTTATTTTCACAGCGTAATGTCTTACGGAATAATGTTATGGGGTACAGCTGCTGATATACAGACTATTTTTGTCATTCAAAAAAGGGCCATACGTGCAATTTATAAGTTAGGTGCTAGAGATTCTTTACGTGATAAATTTAAAGAAGTAGACATATTGACAGTTGCATCGCAATATATATATGCTAACTTAATGTACATTAAGAAAAACTTAATTCTATACCGCAAAAATAGTGATTTGCACAACGTGAACACAAGGAATAAACATAAACTGGTGGGAACTAACTACCGTCTACATAAAGTTCAGAACTCATTTGCGGGGATTGGTATACGATTTTTCAACAAATTGCCTCTTGAAATAATGAATTTACCCATGCACAAATACAAACGGACAATTAGGAACTTTCTTTTACAAAGGGGTTATTACACTATTAAGGAATTTTTAAATGATAAGACACCGTGGGGATAGGCTTAGGCTTGTTTAACTCACGATTATTTTATTTACATGTTAAGTGGAGGTGCCTCGTGAACACATGATTTTTTTTGCAGGATTTGGATATTTTTATGATTTGTTGAATGTAGTTTAACATTATTTATCTCTGATCATATCATTGTTCACTTGTCACCTTCACAAAATTCTTTCTACATTTGCATTCCTTCACGCGTTCCACTAACTTATGTTAATAATAACGATCTGGAAAATGGAGGTAATTGGCGGTCATGGTCAGTATACCAACACATTGTTTCTTACTGCTGGTTCGTATACTGTTGTCGTCATGCTCACTAAAATGTCATTTCTTGTGGTGGCGTCGTGTGTCGGGTCATCCCTGTCCCTCTAATATGGCGAGAGGGATGATGGCTGGCACATGCGTCATACTCGTGAACGGGTGCTACTTGCGATGACTGGTCGATTCCGGTCTTGCGGGCTGGTATTAGATTTTAATATTTAACTGCATCATTTCCATCATGGTTCTGATCACTTTCGCGGATTGCCTGCATTATTAGGTATATATAATGTAAGTGGATGCTCCTGTTTCACCATGTCTATTCTGAGGCTAACCAAAAGTATTATGCTTGAGTATTATGATGTACAGTAAATATATACAAGTGATATAGAAGGTGTAACAGTTGCAGCACCTTACAAAATGTAAATTGTGTATAATGCAAAACCTGGCTTTGAAAAAGAGTGACCGTGAGTTTTATTGCCCGTTCTTTCTCATGGTTCTACCTATTGCTTTGCGAACGTGGCAGTAAATGTAAATGTAGAAGCATACAGTAATAATGTTTTAAATTTGAGTGTAAGTAATTATTTTATAAATTTATTATTTTGACGTTCATAAGCGTCACATTGTGACCCACATGAATAAAGGATTTTGAATTTGAATTTGAATTTGAATAATTTCAAATCAATGAGCGCAACGGTATAGGTCGGGTTCACGAAAGATGACCACTGCGCAGAAATCATTTTTTAGGTCTCCGTGGAGGTGCGGGGTGAGGCGCGGGTGGAATGCCAATGGTGTGGCTCCATTCTTGACGCATTCCCTAAATGCGTCAAGAATGGAGCCACGCCATTGGTGCACGAATGTACATATGCGCGACGGCCGCCATTTCTGGTCAACTTTCGTGAACCGACCTATACATAGATACGTGTCATTGGAAACTAATATGTCAATGGATCGGGTTTTTATCGATATTATGCGCTGTCAACCGGATCTATTAATGTTTTGAGGTACAGACGCCTAGAGTGTCAACATTTGGCGTTAGTTCATTGAAATGATACATTCTTGGGCTTAACATCTTTTTATCAGAGGACAAAATTAAATTTTTAGTTATCAGGAAGGGGTTGGTGTTAAGTTAAATACAAGTTTATAGGATTGCAACGCTCTTCTCGCTGCCGGCATCTCGAAAAAGCGCGTGCAGAATATCAGATGGCAGAAAATTATTTATACCTAAAAATAAATTGCGTTTTCAGACTACCGTAACGTTTAATGGTTTTTGTTTAAGTTCATTCTGACGATTTCATTCACAGACAACGTAAAATCTCTATGCCTAGAAATGTTTATGCAATGTATTAGCTAGTTATCTGTTATATTATTCATTGTTGGTCAATAATTTAATATTTTAGAATAGATATGCTACTTTGAGCAATATTATTTATTGCGTAGTGATTTTTTAAAAATCGTGTCAATAATAAAGTAACATGTATGTACCTACTCTATAATTAACATACATGGTACTCTATTTTTCATTAATTTACAGATTATTACGTGTAAAACAACAAAAAAATCGGCCAATTTATGAACATTCGACCACTAAAACACAAAATCAAATATATTTATTTCAGTAAAATTTAACAATATAAATTTAAAAACATAGTGGCATAATTAGGCATTGAAAAAAAAGATTGTTCAAAAGCATAAAATCTAAAACGCAACTGTTCGAAAAAAGGTTGTGAAGCTCTGAATGTTTGTTTACAAAAAGTCTATCTTCTCGTGGCACCAACTATAATTTGACTTCTATTGTTCTCACTGACGTTGACACATTGTTTAATTAACAACAGGCAGCGATAGCCTACTGGAGATACCAACGGACTGCTATGCAGAAGGTATCGGGTTCGAATCCACGGTATGCTAGAACGATGATGATGACATTGTTCAATTAACGATCTAGTCACGATAACAATCCAATATCAGTTTATTTAGGAGAATACCATTTGTGACATGAGTATGACACTGACATTAGATCGAAACTGCATTTTGAACAAATATAGTTAGAAGAATTGAGTCAAAATAAACTGTTAACTGGTGTAGAATTAGACTGCACAGTAGGTAGGTTGGCTTGTGTGTGTTAGGTACCTGCAATGCGAACTCGTGGGGATCAGCTGAGCTGCGGCGGTTTGTAAGATAATATTCAATTCAAGTGTGCTTTTAATTGCATTGCATAGTACGTTTTAGGTAAATACCTATTACACTGGTATCATGCTAACGACGGCGCGTCCTAGCTTAAAAATTCCCATTAAGAACCTCATACATGGGCTCTGTAAATTCATCGGTAGGTCACCCATCCATACTATGACCGTGATGTCAATTACTTTACCTTAACTTATGTAGTTTGTACGAAAATAAGCCTGCGATAAAGACTCTGCAAGCCAATCCCATGGTCACCCATCAAAGATCAAATGCGTCTAACTACTGTACCTGTTTATACTGTATATTGCCACTTGATTTTTGCAGCAAGGTATTATATCTAACGGTCCGTTTCTGTCAGTCTCGCCCAGCCCCTAGTTGACCGCGCTACTATACTAACCAGTAACCACTAGACTCCAGATGTCTCGACTAACACACTAGTTTAATACGTAATACATAAATAAAGTTAAGTACATCAACTTTTCATATTTATAAAAAAAAATACGTTGAGAAAAAAATAAGGACCAAGAAGCTTTAGCCGCGCTATAAACGTTTTGGAATGCAGTATTTACGTAAAATGGCGGACGCGGACGCGAGCGACAGGTCCGTCCTCTGAGAGCGCTCAGCGCTGAATGGCGGACATAGCATCGCGCTTCGAGTTTTATAGGTCTTTTTAAAAAAATCATATTAATTACAAACGAAAAGTTTAGATTCCAATTTTTTTATATGACTTAAAATGAATCTTAAGGTTTCTAAATATGTATATATCTTTTTAATAATCACAGTAGTTTTTTAGATATAAATGCAAATTTGCGGGCTAAAATTAAGCAAAATGCACTGTTTTGTTCTCCGATTTTCTTGAAAATTATGAATGAAAGTACAATTTCTTTTTTAGGGACTCGCTTGTATAGCTTTTGCTCGTACAGTTTACATTTAAAGAATTATAGAACGATAAGTTTTCATAGCACTAGCGACCGTTAATGCTGGCCTAAACTACAGAAATTACAAAAATGACTTTTTTAAATTCATCCGTTTTAAAATATTTACTATAGTAACCCATATATTTATCTTTAGCACTCTCTTGATAAGGAACTGAACTTTCATATTTTCTATATCTTTTCCATTAATTGTTATTTATCCGTAACGTAATAGAACAATAAAAACCCGCAAAATCGCCTCCGACGGATTAAACGCTCTTATGTTAGGACCTCGTGCAGCCATCAAGCGAAATACAGGCGTAAGCGCTGCTCAAATGGTTTATGGCCGAGCCTTACGTTTGCCAGGAGAGTTCTTATCAGACGTAAACAATGGTAACTATGATTCTTACAATGTATTACAGCGTATCAGTGACGTCATGAAGCAATACAGACCTGTAGGTACAAGAAATAACGAATCTAAAACATTTTTTGTACATAAAGACCTTAGAGATTGTTCACATGTATTTACTAGAACGGATAAAATAAAAAAATCATTAGTATGTCCTTATGAAGGTCCTTACAAAGTGCTAGAAAGATCAGAAAAAGTTTTCAAAGTTCAGTTAGAAAATAGAGTCATTTCAGTTTCTATAGATAGATTAAAACCAGCATATTTGTTAGAACAAAATATTTCAGTACAAGATAATTTACAGAATAGTGAGAAGGTTACGAGATCTGGAAGAGTAGTCAAAAGACCAGTAAGATTTTTAGATTAATAAAATACAAATTGAATTGTCATAAAATAATAAAAATTCCAACAGGCAAATCCTAATAATGTAAGTAGTATATAATTTATGCAGCATAGCAAAAAAAATTGTATTAGGTAGGTGTCGCAACTATGTAAGTTGAATATGAATAACCTGTTGTAACATTTTTATTAAACATCATTTCATAATATCATTTGTAACGTCAAAGACGACAACTATGTATGTATTGTAATTATTTTACCTATAACTTGTAAAAATGGGCAAGTCATACAGTGTAGAAAAGAAAACGGAAGAAGTAATCATTGCCCAAAATGGAGCAAATGGTGCTAGCACTTCGCGAAGTGAGCAATCGTTGGAAAAATATGGTACGATAGCCATGGCCATTATGATATTGGTTAGCGTCTACATAGCATATTTAATAAACAAAAAATGTAAGCAAGGTGCCAGAAAAATGTTTCAAAGGGAAATCAAGTGTGGCATAGTACAGCAGCAATTCAGGTGCCGCCACAACAGGCGCAACCGGGATTTAACAATGTGTAAACATAGGTTAAGTGAGGTGTTCTTAAAATAAAGTGAATAAACGTAAAAATAAGAGTCAAGTGATAAAGCAAAGAAGTGTAAGTGCTCAACAATAGTTTTATTATAACCATTAGCTGTAAGAAATTTGTGTAACAGCGTAGTCTGATCTACTTGTGTAATAAAACCAGTAAATTATATGTGTTGACTCGATTGATTGTTGTAGACTTATATATATATTATGCATCAATACATTCTTGTATAATCAAAATACTAATTGTTGCTATGTACTTGTTCAAAACTGTCTTAACATGATTGATAACTATTAAAGTAATGTTTTTAGGTGAATATCAATTACAGTTCAATATTATACAAAATAAGATTATATGTAATAATATATGTAACATTGAGTGAACTTATAAAAAATATTTTATATATTTTTTTAAAGCCATGTTGTTGACGGCATAGAATACAAGTGTCACCACCCCCTATCTTCCCGTGGGTGTCGTAAGAGGCGACTAAGGGATAACACGATGCAAATGCCATCTTTGTGTAGAGACGGAAAACTCGACATCAAACCCTACACGACTGCCTCGTTGGTCTCGCGGCATAAATGTGCGCGTGGGATCGGGAGGTCCCGGGTTCGATTCCTGGGTCGGGCAGTGTTATTGGGTTTTTCTGTCACGAAATTCTCAGTAGCAGCACGGAGTCTGGAAATGTGCCCGGTACGGCAATAGGCTCGCCCCTTATTACGTGGGACTAAAGTCTGGCGAAAAGTGGGTGTAGAAATACACCTCTGCCTACCCCTTCGGGGATTAAAGGCGTGACGATATGTATGTATGTATGTATATTTTTAAAAAAAAGGGGGGAATATTGTGGGGTATTGTATATGTGTGAGAATGCTGCGAATGCAAAATGTAATCGTGTGCGTAAGGTGTACCTATGTACCTATGTATCGAGTTTATGAAATGCAATAAATATCCAGTTGGCTTATAACATCCGAGTGTTTCACTTGTCTCCACCTAAATTACCCATACACGTACACACAGTGCACTACAGATTTATGACTTCAAACATTTCATTCACACAAATAGCCTCATGCTTTGGTGACGTACGAACAACCATTACAAAGACAATACGCTAAAATACTAAATATACTACATAAATATGTAAAGTCTCAATGCCTGCGAACTGCCAAACATATCGGTTTTAGTTGCTACCAAAAATGCCGCCATAGTCAACGCACATTTTAATTTCTAGCTTCGGTATTTGTCCGACTCAAGATAACGTCAATTTTAAGGATCCGAAGAACACTTAAAGGGAACTAGTTTAGTCTGTAAATATAGAGACTTTGACAGAAAGACATAAAAAATAGAACTGATATCGTTCAGCCTTTAGCAGTTCACTGCTAGATGTAGCCTCTCCTTGTGTACTGACATCAACATTGTGAGTCATATTGAATCAGGTGTTACTTGGCGGAACTCCATTGTAACCTAATGGAAGGAAACAGGAACCCACTACACACCCTCGGATTGACCACCCCAACTATTGCAATAGAAAAAGGTTGACAATACCGAACTCCTCTAATAAGGATGGGATAAGTGATATATAGGAATGGGATGGGTTCCAGGAAGATACCTGACTACCCCCCCCCCCGTGGGATCTCCACCTTGTCGTAGTGGGGGGGGGCTCAGTAACCGCACCGGTCTGGTCACCCGCGGTGAAGCTAAGAGGGATCCAGGAGGGGACGCCCCACGTGGGCTTGGAGGGGCCTGCGCAGGATGCGTCCAACGGTGCGGGTGCGGGGGACAGTTTTGTCTGTCCCTCGCAGTCGGGCGCGGTCACGGGAGGAGAGGCGTGTCGGTGTGCGTTGCCGCGCGCCCTATCTCACGCGACCAAATGGGGGCGCACCATTCGATGCGTCGCGGTTGGGCCGCAGAGGTGTTGCGTTGCCGTCCTCCCTATCCTGTGCGGCCACTGGATGTTTTGGCGGTGGAGTTCAACACCTTAATCCACTGCCAAGGGGGTTTTGTTTGGGGCCCGCCTGACCATATGGCGGGCCAATACCCGTTGGAGGGTAGCGACGAGTGCTTCGGCGATGCCCTACCCTCCGACACACGGGTACATGGAGAAAGTCGAGATGGTTTTTAGTAGAAACACCACATACTCCGGCTCTTATTTCCCCCAAGAGTCGGAGATCCGAAGGGATTTTCCACCTCGTAAACCAAAAAACCAAAAAAAAAAACAAGGTACCTGACTTGCAGTATCCCGCTGTATGCACCGACTATTCTTGGACACGTGTTTTGCCTTTGCACGAGGCATCCTCGGGTGCGATGTGCAACGACTGAGACATTGTCAGTCAGTAGGAGGACACTACCCGTGTCCGTATACGCAGCAGGACCCTGCGTTTAATTCGATTGAAAGTTAAATTTTTGCGTGCGTGGTATTTATAGTCCGTGCCACGAGAACGTAGACTTTTTGTGAACAAAGAATTTCTACCAAGTGACTTAGCGATAGTTCTGTCAAAAACAAATAATGTCAAATCCAATGAGCGTAACGGTACATAGATACCTGTCATTGGAAACTAATATGTCAATGGATCGCGTTTTTATCGACACTATGCGCTGTCAACAGGATCTTTTAATGTTTTGAGGTACTGACGCCTAGAATGTCAACATTTGGAGTTAGTTCATGGAAATGTTACATTCTTGGGTTTAACATGCATTTATCAGAGGACAAAATTATTTTTTTTAGTTGTCATGAAGGTGTAAATGTAAAGTTAAATACAAGTTTATAGGATCGCAACGCTACTCCCGCTGCCGGCATCTCGAAAAAGCGGGTGCAGAATAGCAGATGGCAAACTATTATTCGCGCAGAAAATTAAATATACCTAAAAAAGAAATTGCATTTTCAGACTACCGTAATTTTTTATGGATTTTGTTTAAGTTCATTCTGACGATTTCATTCACAAACAACGTAAAATCTCCATGCCTAGAATTTTTTGTGCAATGTACTAGCTAGTTATCTGTAATATTATTCATTGTTATTCAATAATTTAATATTTTAGGATAGGTAGGCTACTTTGAGCAAATGATTTATTGTCTATGATTTTAAAAAAATCATGTCAATAATAGGGGAACATGTATGTACTCTATCATTAACGTACATGGTACTCTATTTTCCCTTAATTTACAGAATAAATTATGTGTAAAACGACAAGAAAATCGGCAAATTTATGAACATTCGACCATTCAAACACAAAATCAAATGTTTTTATTTGAGTAAAATTAAACAATATAAATTAAAAAACAAAGTGGCATAATTAGGCATTGAAAAAAAAGATTGTTCAAAAAGTATAAAATCTAAAACATAGCTGTTTGAAAAAAGGTTGTGGAGCTCTGATTGTTTGTTTACAAAAAGTCTATCTTCTCGTGGCACCAACTATAGTACCTTTCGAATTGTATAAGTAAAAAAATAGTACCTTCATTGCTACAGCGAAATCTTGAATTATTACCCAGCAGGACCCTCCGCTGTTTGAAGGTTTTCAGACCAATAGTATATGTCACCGTTTAGCGATGTATTAGTACCTTTAAAATACCTTGGTTTCATCTTAATATAATTATTAGTTTATGAGGAAAGCGCCTGCAACACTTTTATCATGCCAGCAGGACCCTTTTTTGTTTTAACGCTTTCGGCCCCGACAGTCATATTTCTTAATAGCATTTTAATAGTACTTTTCAAATGACCTTACGTGTAATTCAAATATTTTGTATTATAGCAGAAAAATTGTTTTAAAACTTTTAAATATTTTTTCAGCGACTTAACGTTTAGTTTGGCCAATGTAGGTATGAGCTTTCATAACTGTTAGCATGGTGGCGTTAATCAAAGAGATTTTTATTAATTTAAACCGGTGTCTTTAGATGTACTTATATATTTAATTTTTATGAACACAGTTTAATAAAAATCCGTTATGATATGATTATTATTTATTTTGCATCTACCCTCAATTTTAAGAATATTTATGTGCCATAAAAATAATAGCATCATTGGAATGGTATAATCTTAAGGTCATCGTGAAAAAAGTTTTAAATCAAATTGCTTGTTAAACTACAAAGTATTTGATTTAAACGTAAGGCTATTTGAAAAGTACCATTAAAATGCTAACAAGAAATATGACTGTCGGGGCCGAAAGCGTCAAAACAAAAAAGGGTCCTGCTGGCATGATAAAAGTTTTGCAGGCGCTTTCCTCATAAACTAATAATTATATTAAAATGAAACCAAGGTATTTTAAAGGTACTAATACTTCGCTAAACGGTGACATATACTATTGGTCTGGAAACCTTCAAACAGCGGAGGGTCCTGCTGGGTAATAATTCAAGATTTCGCAGTAGCAATGAAGGTACTATTTTTTTACTTATACAATTCGAAAAGTACTATATACCACGCACGTAAAAAGTTAACTTTCAATCGAATTAAACGTCTCGACGAATGGTCCCCGTGGAGGTGCGGGGTGAGGCGCGGGTGGAATGCCAATGGCGTGGCTCCGTTCTTGACGCATTCCCTAAATGCGTCAAGAATGGAGCAACGCCATTGGTGCACGAATGTACATATGCGCGACGGCCGCCATTTGTGGTCAACTTTCGTGAATTTACCTATAGCATGGTTTAGTTATATGTAAATTTTACGGAACCCTAAAAAGCGTCACCTAGCATTTCCAACTACGCTTTAAAATCAAAAGCCTAAATCAGGACTAAAATGAGGAGAAGGATAGGTGATTTTACAAAGACAGGTATATTGGCATATACCTAAATACACGTTTTCTTTTTATTATCTTTATTAATAAATTCGACCCAAAAAGAAATAAACAAACAAATAAACAGGTCAAGCTAAATAAAACCGTTTAAAAAAGGGGGTTTTTATCCACATGGATACGCCAACCCCAGATTTAGGATTAGCTAAAATACTTTGAATAAGCCCAACATCTAAAATGTTTAAATTTAATTTCTTAATCAATGATTTTCTTTCATTTTTGTTCACACAATCCATCAACAAATGTTGCACATCCTCAATTTTATTACATGTTTAACAGTTGGGCCACATGACTAAATAAACCGAACAGAAAGACAGCTTCTTAAGAGCTTGTAAATTTGTTAGGGAGCGTTCACACTGCGCCGGACCGGCTAATTAGCCGGAAGCCGGCGCCCGGAGCGAGAGTTCACACTATGCCGCGACCGGCTAATTAGCTGGAAGACGGCCGGCTCCCTAGATTATATATACTTTATAGATGGAAGTATTGCATCGCAAGATCATCACTAAAAGAATCTAACATTGGTGACCATGGCCACCCATTATCCGTTAAAATTAAATAGAACTTCATGTGAAACTTAGAAACTTCATTGATAGACATTTTGACTTACCTATTCGTATAAAGATTGTATTGATATTCGTAGTGACGTTGAAATTTTATCGATATTTTATTTAAAATATTTTTTTAGGAATAATACATCCTCAAAAACTTTCGTATTCATAACAGTTTATATATAAAACCATTTTCGGCAGACAACTACTAAGCTACACATGTTTAGTTGCGATGTATTCCTAGATTATAGCAAGCGATACTTACCTAATAAATGCACATAACTTCCAAAACTCAGAGACAGGGATTGAATTTCAATTTTATTGCCAGTTCAATTAAGTACACGTTGCCTGGTGACAATCAGATATTGTTACTGAACTTCAATGTCCGTTTGACAACCAGCTAAAACACAGTTTGTACCAGCTGACATGCTTACATAAAATGATAATATTCAGGTCTTCATTTGAACAGGTTTTAGAAATTAAATCACACAAGTGTCTGTTCCTAGGTTCAATTTTAATGATCGATATCTATGTTTCATCTATATTTACTTTATAGTAGGAGATCTGGCATCAATTTCGGGTAAGTATTTGAGGCATGCTGAATAGTCGCCTCATACCTCTCCTATTATACCCCAAGATGGAACTGCAGACCTGGCTGGCAATTAGCAGAGCTATAGAAAATTATGAAAAAAAAAACAAAAATGTATTTGGGGCAACCTGCAATCTTAAATATTGTAGTTAAATGTTTAAAGAATACAAAAATATATAAGACATAATATCTTCTTGGGTGTACGCAATTTAACTACAGTTTACGCATTTGATTGCGTTATATTGGTTTCACTAGTTATTACATTTAAACCGAATGATCTAGAAACTACATTTTAATTACAAGCCGACGTTTCGAATTCTTTACAGGATTCATGATCATGGCAGACTGAGGTGATATTTGTCTTTTTCTTGAATGTATAAGTTATCTCAAAGTACCCGAACATGTTTCCACTATTGGTGTTACTATTCACGCAGAATGAGCTCACAAATTCCTTAGGTCTTCTTCAGATGAACGTAGGACACTGTGCCAGCCAGCCAGATGATTTAGTCGGCTTTATTACATTGCCAGGCGTTTTGTATATAGGTTTGCAAATTAATTTGCATGCATCTGGCAATGTTACAGCCCCGACTAAATCTAATAATATAATCATTTATAAACTACTAATAATATAATCATTTATACATTTATAAAATATTTATCTGACTCTAAGACTAGAAAAAAAAGTCAAAATAAAGTAAATATATTGGACAGGACTGCTATTGTAATTAGGTCTCTATAGTATTTTCCTTATTCTAAGGTCGGCTCCAATCAGTATTACCAACTTAGTAGAATTTCCACTAAAACTGGGGGTTTCAATATTAACGTGAAAAATACAACGTTCGTTTTAAAATAATTTGTACATTGTTAAATCTATTATTATTATATTACTTGATGTGTTGATTTAACATTTCATTTGCATTTTTAAGTGACATATTACTAAAAAGAACTAATTATTATTTTCGTATACCAATTGTTTTCCGTAGTAAAATAAGTATTTTAATGGAAATTTCAGTGGGCAGGTATACGTATACAGATTTTTTTGTTAGTGGTTTCTGTGGCGGAGATAGCTTAATATTTTTGTCTATTGACATAGTTTTCAGCTTAAAACACCAAATCTACAGTGATCTTAATCTCAATGAAGGATAATAATTAGATGGGTAGGTATTAGCCCAGTGGTGTACGTAACGGACTGCCGAGACGATGGGTCCGGGTTTGATCCTCAGGTACCACACACATTTGACTTTTCGAAGGCATGTGTGTATTGAAAATGTTAATTATCGCTTGCTTAACAATGTGCCCGGTAGATGGCAAAAGGCTCGCCCCTATTACATTGGGACCGATACATAACTCACGAATTGTGGGTGTGTCTGACACCTCTGCCTACCCCTTCGGGGATAAAAGGCGTGAAGTTATGTCTGTATGTTAATATAATTCAAACTTTTATCACTTTCTATAATTTTGTATTCATCGACATCATCGACGTTAAATGTGTATCCGTGCATTATTTTTATAGGTATTATAGGATATAGGAATTTCGGCCTTATAATATTATGATACTTGGTACACTATAGCTTATGATAAAATTGAATATAGTTTGAGATTCTGATTTTGGTACACCTTTTCTTTTTGATCCAATAATATTAAACATGAAAGTTTATATTCGTAGCTTGAATACTGATTATTTTTTTAAGAAGAAATAACTATTTTGGTGGCAATTTCAGTAGGTGTCATGTGTTTAGGAACATTTTATTTGTGGTTTCTGGTGGAAAGCTTAGTTTAACTGTTGGTAACACTATGTCACTGGCACTAGGCATGGGTCTAGGCACGTTGTCAAAACTATCTATATTTCATAACTATCTATATCGTTCGATCGCGTAATTTGAAGAAGTATGTACTCGTAGATGTGTCTAATGCATAACTAGAATAACGGCAAGTGGTTTGGTAAGGCCCGTTTTAAACAAACCATTATAAATGTTAAGATTGTTATCGAGACCTATAATGAAATGTATTGAGATAGCTAAAAAACTACGCCAAAAATAGCAAAAAGTTAATCAATATAAAAATTATAGTGCAAAAGAAAAATCTAACCAAATAACAAATGAGGCAAAATTAGAGGTTTTTAAATATAATGAAAATATAAATTGAAGTTAAACAATATGTAAAGAATACGCCAAAAATATAACAAAGGTTTTTTTTTTAAGTTCACAATCTTTACAAAACGTTAAAATTAAACAATAAAGTGTGACAAGACAACATAAATACGCCAAAATAAAAGTTCAAAGAATAAAAAAATACATCAAAATGAAATTAAAAAAAATACATGTACAAAAAGTATAAAAAGATATCAAAATTAAATTAAAATATAAAGTTAAATTAAACAAAAAACGTGCTAAAATAACAAAAAACTAAATGTAATAAAATTGAGCACAAAAGTAAAAAAAAAATATAAAAACAATAACGATACCTACAGATAAAATATATTTTTATCTGTACTATGTAACATAAAAAAATTACATAAATTCAAAACGTGTATAAAATTGGTAAAAGTATCTCAAATCGTAAAATTATTTATCAACGAGTTAAGGCAACTCAACAATAAATATATAAAAAAGCATATAATAAGAAGTAGTAAATAAGCCTTTGAATGTTACAAAATGTTAAAATGCTCACCGGTCAACCATTCTGCTGTCAAAAAACGCTACGTTAAAATATAACTACAAAGGTGACGTCTGCTCACGGTAGCGGCGACCGCGCACGGCGTTATGTATCACGGTGGTTAAATTCGTTATGAAATTCAGATAGTCATACAATTGATGTATAACTATCTATTCTTTATATAACTTATGACCGTTGCCATAATGATCTGTATATTAACGCATACTCTTAGCTCAGCCCTTCGCATCCGTCTTAATGACCGGATCCGGTCAATTGACCGGATCCGGCTTAGTGTGAATAGCTTCATACATTATTGTTATTCGCCGGTCCGGGCATTAAGCCGGACCGGCTTATTAGCCGGTCCGGCGTAGTGTGAACACACGCTTACCTATTCTGCCGTGCTTTTGATAAACACAGTAAGTGCCATGATGACAGTTTAGAGAAAAACGCGCTTAAAGATTTTTTCTTTATTTTTAGCATTTCTGCCTCAATATAGATTAAATCTAAGTTCTTACAAATGTATAACGTAAATATAGGCATGTTTTATATGTGTTCTATTTTATCTTTTAATTACATGTAATAAATGTGTTCTAAATCTTAAAAATATATTTATGTTAAGTAATGAAGAAGTTAAATAAAAACATTTTCTTATTATTACTACAGTAAGTGTGTGACTTACTGTAACTATCTTTAGTTGTAGGTACATACTGTAACAATGATTATGAAATAAGATAAATGTTTAAATAGAATAACAAATATCATATTTTTTGCTTACAGTAACTTAGGCACTTACTGTAATTATAGCTAGATGAAATATGTAAAATTACAGCATCCCTCCATAAAGCACCGACACCAACTTTAATTACATTTCTCTTAATTATTTGTAAGAAAATGAAACATAACTGATGTTATGAAATCACAGTTTAATAAAACAAGTACAAATAACTTTGTGAAACTAGAAAATTTTAAAATCAGTTCTATTATTTAATTATTTATAGCATTAAAATGGCTTAACGTAACCAAAGGTAATCATTCGTATTTGTACAAAACTTCTTCGTGCATGATGAACAATATTAAACAAACTAAGCACTATCTCTAAAATATAACACGTTTATAGTTTTTCCTTATAACTCTTATTAAACTATTAGTTGTACTTCTTTGTACACAACATAAAACATAAAAAAGACAAAGGCACTTTAATTTCTGATAAGGCTTATTTACCTTTCAAACGAGAAAAAAAAAATTAAAATCTTCATATAAATTATGAGATCTTAGTTACACTAACTAAAACAAATTCGTCTTACAAATTATTCTTCATCAGTCCTATCATTCATTTAACTAGTTTTATAACCTATTTGTAGAAGTTTAAAAATACCTTAAAAGTGTTTAAATGACTAGTAAAATGTAGACTTACAAATATATTTTCCAAAGTTACAATAAGAAAGTTTAAGGGTTGTCTATTGTTTACCCGAAGATTATATACCATAATCTTATATTCCCGAATTTCATTTAGGTACCCAAATTTCATTTGCCCGAATGTTTTGTTTGCCCTAAAAGAAATGACATATCTACTTTTAATTGCCCGAAACTTAGATACCATATGATACGAGTGCCATACGTATTGTTTTTCATATTTTTAATTGTCATAATAATAATTAGACATAATATTTAAACGCCATAATGATTATTAGACATAATATATAAATAGGTACGTAAGAGGCGGCGATAGCCGAGTGGATATACCAACAGACTGCCATGCAGAGGGTATCGGGTTCGAATCCACGGCGCGCACCAATGACTTTTCGGAGTTATGTGCGTATTGAATTGTTAATTATCGCTTGTCCCGTGCCTCGGAGAGCACGTTAAGCCGTCGGTCCCGGTTGTCATGAAGATCTTTGACAATCGTTACAGGGCGTCAGTACCTTCTAAATAAAACTGACACTAGTCTAAACCATGGAATATCGCTATCCCTTCGGGTTGCGGAGGTCAGACAGGCAGTCGCTCCGTGGAAAAGCTAATATTCAGTCAAATCCGGTTAGACTAGAAAGCGGACCCCAGATTGAAACTGGGATAACGCTAAGAGAAAGAAGAATATATAAATAGGTACGTATCAAAATCCCGAATTTTAAAAGACCGAATTTTAAAATACCGGTGGATGAAATCCCGATAATTGAAGCGCCGAATGGTTGTTTAGTCGAAAGTTTAAAATCCCGAAGTTTTAAATCCCGAAAAATAAATAAAATATTATTATCAACAGCTAGTGCCTGGGATTAGGTGCTAGATTGCTTACTGTAGTAAAACCTAGGTAAATTGATTTAACTTTATGCAAAAATCAACCGTATGTGCCCATACTGCATTCATAATAAGTGCACCTTGGCGCCTATCGTGTCTTACTGTAATTATGCTTAATCTTATTTCTTGATGTAAGCCACATTTTCAAATTCTGAATATACAGGATTATAGATCTCGATCTCTACTTTCTGAATATGTACTTAACTCAATATCGACAAAAATGTGACACTGTGATTGTCGTATGGGCGGCAGTATTTTGGTAGGGTTGTCACAATAAGTTAAGACAAATCGCTTGTTCGGTATACGACAGATTCTGGATTAGACAAATTCCTGATTTGGCAGATTCCCAACTCGACAGATTCGTGGATTGGGCAGATTCTTGGACTCGACGGATTCGCTATACGGCAGAAGTACAGTTGTAAATAAAATAGCGAGTGGAACCAAAAAAGGCATGCACCTTAAACTTTTAAAAGCACGGAATAAAAATATACATTTGTTACCAAGGACACGACGTGACGACGTGATTTATTTGACATTCCCAACGATACCACTAATAGTGTTGAATATTTTCTGGTAATATGATCTATTTTGCTAATAAACATAGGAATCTCCTTTAGCTATTATGGCCACTAGTTTTACTACGGGGATAGATATCTAAAATAAGTTTAAACAGAAATTGTGTAAGACAAATGAACGTCTACAAAAAAAATGACTATAAAATGATCAACCATCGATAGGGCTTACAAAAAACAGGTGCATGCGATTTTCGACCTTATTGACAATTCATGACAGATGTTCTTTTGGTATTTTCTTGCTTTCTGACACTGATACGTTATTAAAATTATAAATTCTGAGTTACGTCAATAAGGTCGAAAATCGCATGCACTTGTTTTTTGTAATCCCTATCGATGGCTGATCACTTTCTGATAGTCATTGGTTTTGTAAACATTAATTGCTTTTACACGATTTCACAACTAATGAGTTGTTAAGTATTTCGTTGTCAACATTGACAATATTTATTTCAAGATCGAAATATTCGCGAAACTTTTGCTCGAGCAATTCAACAAATGCGACAAAATTATCAGGAGTTATACCTAATTAAAAAACTCAATTGTACGTTACCATTGTTAAAATCTTTATAATGATTTAATTATTCCATCTAGTATTATTCATACACACAGTACAATAAACAACCATTATTAATAATAAAACTACACTTTTTTACATTAAAATATTAAAACTTGCAACGTACAAAACAAACAACGTGCGTCGTAATAACCCTAAGATTGTCAACTGCCTGTGCCTACGTAAACCGGTTCTTTCCACTCTCGCCGCGTACACGACAAGCGGCCAGTGGTCACGCACACATAAGCCGCGTGCTCGTAGTAGTGCAACCGATTCGCGCTGTTGTATGAAGCTGTGTCTCTGTTCCGTTTATCTACTCATGTGGTTGGGCGAAGCAGTTTTTCGCATTAGGAATGCAAACTTCGCTGATGGATAGTGTCCAGAACGAAGTCTTAGCGCTAATTTTACGTACCCTCTACTTAACTTGCTATCATCAAACCAAGGTAAACTTGGAGGCTCTCTCTGAATTGTTTTATACCATATCCCTTTTTCTTTACAAATCTCATCAAAATAATTCTTACATTTATTGAAACATACTTTCTTAAAACCTTAACAATATTCCCAATAATCCGGTAAATAAGAAATTTCGCTACCCAATTCAGCAGCTAACTTTGATAAACGGTCAGCCTCTTCGTTACCCCATAAACCTATATGTGCTGGAACCCATTGCAATACAAGTCTAGTATCGTCCTTGTTTAAAATATTAATAACTTTAAGAATGTCATAGGCTATCGATGCACCTGTGCAACCAGAGACGCATCGAGCCACATGTTGTAGCGCACTTTTACTATCAATAAAAATAACAACTTTGTTTAAATTTTTACTACATATATAAAGTAATGCCTGAAATATTGCAATGAGTTCCAGAGACATTATTGAAATATTACAATTTACTTTAAAACTAGCTTTATAACCCGTGTTTTGAAAATAGAAACCGGCTCCCAACCCATGTACATTTTTGACCCATCTGTAAAGATCTTGTACCAATCACTATACTTTTCATCTAACTCAATTATAACTTTAGGATCATATTTTTTTTTTAATTTCTAACACTTCCCAAATCGCATTTAATAGCCTCTTTAGTTTTGATTGTCCGTGTGGTGACGGATTAAGAATACGGATTGTCACCACTCCATATCATCCCATGGGTGTCGTAAGAGCCGACAGAGGGAGCATATTATGCAGAGAACAGCACTGTAAGAGAAGGAAAACTTGATACAAACCCTATAGCAACCCATTTGGCCAGCGTGGTATAGTAGGCCAATTCCTCCTTTCAAAGGAGAGGCCTAGTCCAGCAGTGAACTGTTAAAGGCTGATGATGATGATGATGATGATTAGTTTTGATAGCTGATATCCAGAATTCTAAGGTAAACATTTTAAGAATATCCGAGGAAGCAATATGTAACTAACCCAATTCATTGAAAGTTGTAGCAAGTAATGGCTTTTTTTTTATTTGTCCAGTAACTGTTTTGACTAAGCGAACCCAATTCTGAAATTACTTAAATACTTATATTATTAGACCATGACAGAGCTTTTAACATATACTTGTATGCTAGATACTGCATTCTTAAATACAAAGGAGCTATGTGCAATTCACTCTCCATCACGTGGATCGGAGAACTTCTTATAAAACCCCACTATTCTAAGTGCTTGATTTTGTAATTAGTCTAATTTTGATACATGAGTCCTTGCACTGCAATCATACAAATAGCAACCATAATCAAGCCTACATCTTATTAATGAAATATAAATTCTATGCATGTGTTTTGTATGTATTCCCCATGTACTACCCGCTAACAGTTTCAACAAATTTAAATATTTTGAGCATTTGCTAATTATTTCATTAATATGTTTTCCCCAGAGTAGACTTCGCTCCAACCACACTCCTAAGTACTTAATACATTCTACTAACATTATTGGCTGATCATATACTTTCAGGGAAGGCAATATTCTCCTTCGACCTCTACTAAAAATACAACAGTTACATTTGGTTGGTGACAAAGTCACCGTAGACATAGACAGTAGTGTAATAAAACAATTTAAAGCCGTTTGTAAATAATGTTCACATTTTGCAATTTGTTTATCACTTATGTAAATGACAAAGTCATCTGCGTACTGTGAAATTATAACATTTGGTATTTGACAACATATTTGGTAAGTAACTAAATTAAATAATAAAGGAGAGAGAGGATCTCCTTGTGCCAGTTCTCTATTAGTCCATCCTGAATCAATTGATTCACTATTAAATGACTTAATTTTTAAGTGCCTTTCATTCATAACAGACCACAGATAGATGCAGAATTTTGACCCAACTTGTATATCATCTAATACCTTAGTGATGCAATTAATCGATACATTATTATAAGCATTTTCGATGTCCAAAAAGCACGCTACTGTAGGAATGTTTTTAATAAATCCTATCTGGATATAAGTAACCAACCGAGACAATAAATCCAAACATGATTGTGCTTTTCTGAATCCTACCGTAAAAGGAGATAGTAGCTTCTTCTTTTCTGCAAACCATTCTAGCCGTTTCAGAACCATAATGTGAAAAATTTTGCAAACACATGAGATTAATGAAATAGGCCTTAACTTAATCTCACTATTAACATTATTTGTACTTTTGGGTATAGGAATGATTTGAATATCTCGCTAATGATGAGGAGCGATACCGAATTTAAATATATTATTGTAGATGTTAAGTAAGACAAGTTTTCCTGAATCAGGTAAGTTATATATCATTGAATATGAGATGCTATCTTGCCCTGGTGCAGAGTCCTTCTTTTTATGACAATTCTCTAGTTCTTGGCTGGTAAATTCAGATTCTAATTTATCATTTTTAGACTTAAACCTCGGAATACAATTTGAAACGTAGTCTGGAGTTAAGGAACGTAATAGTTCTTTTTGTTTTTCAATTTGAGGGCTGTTATTTAAAACCTTTCATCCAACTCATGCGGCGCCACATCTCAGGAACAGTATTACTTCATCTATGGAATCACAAAACTTTAGCCTACAATGGTACTTTGCTTTCTTAATCAATGCTTGGGATTCTATAGTTTTAGTTTCTAATCTGTTCAAATTTTCAGGAGTGGGATTTCTACGAAAGTTAGACAAGGCTAGCCTTCGTTGAGCAACTACTTTAGACAACGTCGGATTCCAATTTTTTTTTTATTTAAACGTTTAATCTGGCTTTATACTAACTTTAAAACATGGAATATGTTCATTGGCAGCATATTCAATTAGATTTATAAAAAAAACTGTACACTATTACATTTGTTGAACATTATTATTATTTTCATTCCATTCATGAATTTTTTCCGCAATAGTTTGACGATATTTACACCAGGTAACCTTTTTAACATTCCGTTCTTAGAAATGATGAACAATGGTAGATAGATTAGCTGTCATTTTTAGAATAAGGTGATCACTTCTCAGATTTTCATTACACACCTGCCAATTCAATTTAATTGCAACATCGGAGGATACAAAATATACATCAGGTGAGGTTTGTTGTAAATTCTCATTTACCAATTTAACTCGTGTTGCCATGCCAGTGTTGAGAGAAATGAAGTCATTTCAAGTGCCGAGCCCATTATCTGTGCACCTCTCATATCCGATTTTGTCGACCAATTAGAGTGGTGGCCATTAAAGTCCCCTGCAATTATGGATTTCTTGGAAAAGTGTGAAAAAAGTTCATCCCAATCGGACGACTGAGTTTGCACATACGAGGGACAATAAACTGACACAACATATTCTAAATCATTACAATTTATCAATTTAACACAAACAAATTCGATACCCACGTTATTGATATTAAATGAAACTAGGTGCGATTGAACAGACCTATGAACCAATAAAGCGACACCACCGTAACTGTCATACCTATCTTTCCTGTAAATATTAAATCCACTTATGTTTACATGATCTTCACAATCAAACCATGTTTCACTAATAATTGCGATATGTATATTTTCTCGCAATAAAAGTTCTGAAAAAGATGTCAGTTTAGGTCGTAAACTTTGTGAGTTCCATTGAAATACATTCAACTTAATATTTTTTTTGTGAACTAACCATTATTAAAATAATTTATATATCCTAAGATTTCCTCACCAAATATCATATTAATTATAAATTTCTTCAGTTCTTCTCCAATAATTTTAAACATAAGTAATAATTTTTCTTCAAATACCCTCTCAGACCTAAAAATATCTCTTATTTTTAACCAAATCTTCTTCAATTCAAATTTATATACCAGTTGTTTATCACTCCTCGCTTATTACTCTCCTTTTCTGCCTGTGGTTTAGCAATACCCTCGACCATTGCCTGCTCTAAAGAATCCTCATTTAACTTTGTTTTCTTCACTTTCGAATTTTTAGACTTCTTTTTTGAATTTGAGACACTATGGTTTGTCTTTGAAGCTGCCTCTTCCTCCTCTTCCTCTTCCTTCGACTGTTGTTCTTGATGTACTATGGCCTTAGTTAGTATACTACTATATGTTTCTTTAGCAGTGTTTGGAATTAAAGTTGATTGCGTGCTGGAATATTCCTGTGTGACCCCATTTGTACTTACATCTTCTTTCTTCTCCATAAAAAATTTTAAAGCTCTTCTATATGTTACTTGTTTTTCACTCATAATATTACGAATAGATTTTTCTCTTAAGAACATAGGACAACTTTTATTAAAATTTTACTTAATCTAAAACAAAATTATTGCCTTTACAGTTCAAACATTTGACATCTTTTATGTTGCAATTATCATGATTTTCTCCACACTTTGGACACCTGAGATTTTTAGTGGGACAAAATTTAATACCATGACCAAACTGCCAGCAGCCCGAGGATTGAGTAACTGGAAACACGTACCTTTCCACTATAAAACGGCAATCATAAGTATATACATACCAGGCCTATGAAACTTCCCTACAATCCCGTAATTAAAAATTATCCATACAAACTAACGCCATCTAGCGCCCGGGAATGTCATTTTAGCTTTTATATCTAGAAATATCTGTAGCGATAACTGAACGGAAATTTTGCCAACACTGTCAAGATCTGCGTGTCGCAGTGGAAGCGTGCTGTGCCCTTAGTCTAGTAGTACGTGGATCGAAACCACGCAAAGCAAGAAACTAGTTTTTACTTTTTGTGATTTTTATATTTTTTTACTTTTGAATTGCATATTATTTTACATAATAGTTGTCATTTACTTATTTATTAACACTGAAATTAAACATTTTATTTTGAAAAAATAATCCACTACTAACGCCATCTATACGTCGAGGAAGCCTATTGAACTTCAATTTTGAACTGTGAGTGGCTTATCTATACCAGTATAAGTGTATAATCTATGATACATACTGAGGTAAAATATTACTTTTGAAGCTTACTCGAACTGTCTCGCAATCAAACCCTTCTGAAGTAAGGCGTTTTAATCTTTTCACAAATAGAACTTCAGTGTTCGATTTTAAAATCTCCATAAGTTCTTCTTCACTTAAGTCCTTTAACTATGCCGTAGGATATCGACACTTCCTGTATTAATTGACATCTCAGGCCTATGTCCTTGAATTTTGACGGTTAAGTAATTTTATGGCATCATCTTTCCTTTGACATTGAATAAGAACTTTATTGGACTTTTGTATTTCATTCTCAGAATTTCTTTAATATTTTCAATGCGGTGTAGTCTCGCCATAGTTATAGGCTTAGAAAGCTTCTACACGGAGGTAACGCAGACTTCATGATTTTCTATTATTTCGGATACGATATTATTTTCTTTATCTACCCCCATGCCATTTCTAAATTCCAATGATTCACTCCTTATTACACGCTTGGACCGCCTTCTATTTACAGTAATAAAGCCATCCTTACTATGGTCATCACCCCGCTCTTTTCTCTTTTCTCTAATTCGTAATTCTTCATCCACATTTTTGTCATTTTCTAAATTTCCCTCATCCATCTCAGTTAGCTGCTGTTCAAACTTATTCAAGATCTCCGAATTACTCAAATCTTCTCCAGTTGATTCCTCTTCCATCTCACTTCAAGAATTCAAGAGAGGGTATTTGTGAAAAAAATATGTATCACTCGATACGAAGGCCGATACGCGTGCGCGCAGCCCAAAGTCTCGCGGCGAACTGAAATACACGTATATATTACAAACTTAAAAAATAAAGAGGTAACATAATATTACCGTCATGAAGGCAGCTATTTTCAAACTTTTAATTAGAATAACAACTCGCTCCGACAGAACGTTAAAGTTATGTTTAACTTTGTTATATATTTTAATATCGGCAGGTACGTAGCGTTTTGTGCTGATAATGTCAAACTCATTATTACGTTTAAGAAACTAACATTATTGTGGTAATAAATTGAGTTTTTATTTAAAGTAATTCATCTTACAATTGATTAAAAGTATTGAAAATGTGTGCCTATTTAATATTAATTAAATGCTATATTATTACAGAGTTTCCGTTAAGATCAAGTCCACGGGGTTGGCTATTGTGACTAAAGGTAGCCTTCGTTTTATTCTGATATATTAGCGTTCAATAGTTTTGTAAGAGGTGTAAATATTCATCCATGTATCAAATATTAGTCATTGTTCAATATTAATGGAAAAAAAACTGATAAGCAACTGTAAAACTAAGAATATTTTCAAGTTCAAGGTGAAGGAACTTCTACTGGCTGAGTCAGCGATTGTATCGTAAGTCGTTTACATTTCATTTGGTTTAATATGTATATATCGGAATGATCAGTACGGGACGTCAATTGACTACGAAACGGAAGTGCGAAGATGGCGCGCTTCGACAGAGTCTAGTGACGTTCGCTACAGTTGAAGAGAGGGGATGACGGTTGACGTTCAACGGAGCAACGACAGCTATCCCTTCTCTTGGAGACTCCGGGCGGGCAACAAGTACCTAGAAACTGTCACTCGTTTCGTGTCCAGTACTAGTCAGTTTTGTTAAATTTGATTTGGTGTGATCTTATAAACAAACTGTGCTGTGAAGTGTTGATACCGGCCAAGAATCAAGCTACCCGCCGACATCAGAAGTGGGATAATGGACCAGCGCGACCACAAGGCGCGAGCGTAGGCGATTGCTAACGCTGCTATGTTGGTGAATCGGCTGAGCTTGCAACTGCAACCGTGGTGAGCGTATATTGTCTGTTTTTTTATTGATACTGCCAATTTTGTTTAGTGGCAGTAGTAGTAAAACATTACGCGTTTAACCTTGGAAATGTTCTAATCTTTGTGGTGATATCGCCATCACAACGTACCGAGTGTTGTAGGTTCGATTCCTACACGAAACACTGCGGTGTGGAACCGTTTGACTTTTACGGTGTCGTGGTTCCCATGGCATGATCTCATGAATAATCTTCTTTTTGATAGCTTAAAGAAGAAAGACAAAAAGAAAATGTGGGTGGTAACGGTTTAATAGCGACCTTTGCCGTATTTTAAGTTAGCGTATGGTTGTCTGACTACCATAGTAACCTAGCTATAGCGTAGATAGCGAGCGGAGATTTTGAATTTGATACGCCAGTTAAAAAGAAAGTGATTATTTTTATTTTCTTCATGCGAGGGTGGCTCGCACTCACGAACCTTGTGATCATATTATGCTTGCTTGTACATAGATTATCTTGTCTCGGTCTTATTTTATGGACTGTAATAGTAACGAGAGTGAGTGTACAGGCCGACTTGCATTATTCCAACCAAGTACGTTTTAGTGAAACGTGCTAGTTATTGTTCTAGTGCAGTTGTAATATTGGTTTTAGAACCAACAGCCAGTTTTGGTTGGTTTTCTGCTAAATCTAGAACAATAACTCCGTTCTAGATTGTCCATCGCAGGGCAGCGGCGCTAAAGTTGGGCAACTAATCGAATCTTACATACTAAGTTCATAGTGTAAGACTGTGCGGAGCTATTTCTTCTGACTGTGCTGATTTTGTGTAGAACTGCTTGTAGCTTTTATTTCTTAAATAGACGTGTGAACTGCAGTGCTGTGTAGACGAGTGCGGTTGGTTGGTTAGTGTAACCTGATTATAGTCAAAAGATATTACCAGCGCCATTATTTTATCGACTCGTGGTGTTGATAAAACGTAACGGTTTTCGTTTAAACGTGATCAGAGTGTAACGGTTCTGGTAGTAAAACGCAGAAGAGGTCCTAGATGCGTTTATTGCCGAGTATTGTCTCACTTCCCTTGCACAAGTATGACCGACCAACAACACGACACTGGCCTGAACACTAAGGGCTGCAGTCTCCCACGCTGTTCCCTCTGGTAGTGTGTAGGCAGGCTGCTCGAAGCGGTGCAGGTCCTCGCTGACGTTGGCTCAGCTGGCAGGCGCCGGCGGTACGAGTATGATGAGCAGGGCAGGCCAGACTCTTCTGCAGAGGTGACGCCGATGGCGATGCAGGAAGTGTAGCAGTCTAGGAGCATAGCCGGAGTCTTAAGGTGAACCTGGAACCTGAAGGAAAGCAGCATTAGGAGAGCCACAACCAATAGAGTCAGGCAGGCGGCGTCAGCCGGCCTCAGCTAGCAGGTAGAGAGATGGGCAGTACGCTAACGCAGTAAATGTAGTGCTTACCCGTAGCTGGGACCAGGATACACGTAGATACGACGTAGGGTCAGTAGGTACGCTTAGTTATAGTAGGTAGGTAGTAGAAGCGACGTTAGAGTAGCGGTGCCGGCCTCTCTGTCGGTCCCTTTATATACCGGGCCCTCCATCAGGGTGAGTCCGTTTATGACCATATTTGGTCAGGCTTTACGAGCGCGGACGATGGCTTTCTCTGATTGGCCGAGCGTATGGGCGGTACTGTGACGAAACGCGGTAAGTACCGGACATACGTTACAATACCGCCCGCCTTAGGAGAGGATTTTACGTGGCTAACAAGGAAAATCCGACTAGCTGCGTTAGGTCTATGAGTCCGCTACTGTCCAAGCTAAGACGGCATATAGAGAGAAGGAAGGGAAGGTCTTCTACGGTTTGTAACAAATAGTTAGGCACCATAGTGTATAAGTTTTAGGTCCTTAATGTGCCAAAACCCAATAGAATTTCCAGACGCGTCCGACAACTCGTAAACAAGAGGCGACTTTTTATTAATCACTGTGCACTTCACAAATTTAGGGGCTAGTTTCTTACGGAAGGACTTATCTTTGTCGCTCTGATAAAAAGTCCTTTTCCACACAGTGTCTCCCACAATAAACTCAGCTGGTTTACGGCGTAAATTATACGTTTGGGAATTCCTAGCATGAGCTTGAATGAGGAGTGCCTGAACTTTGTCAAATATGCCTGATAAGTGACCTATGTTTTCTGCGTAATCGTCCCTAGGTATGTATACTATATCATCAGCGTCCGTGTCGACATAGTGTGAGCCGCATGGAACTAATTCACGTCCATAGACTAAAAAACTAGGTGTATAGCCCGTGACTTCATTAACTGCAGTATTTAATGCAAACTGCACCTTAGGTAGGAGAGTGTCCCATAATCTCTGGTCATTTCCTACAAACGCCGCTTAGGTAGAACCAATGGTTTTATTATAGCGTTCGACCGTATTGACATGTGGGGAATATTTAGGAGTATTATGAAGATTAGGGATTTTGTACTTGCGCAACATAGCTTTTAAAGTAGCACTGACAAACTGTTTACCATTGTCCAATATAATTGTAGATGGTATACCATGAACTAAAAATATTTTTTCTTTTAAAATATTAGTTATTATTTCAGCAGTTGCGCGCCTGATAGGAAAAAGTAGACAGTATTTACTAAAACAACAAGTTACTACAAAGATGTAGGCGTTTTGTTTTCTTGTGACGGGTAGTGGCCCCAACAAATCTACACTAATGGTTTGGAAGGGTCGTGAACACACTTTGGGTCGTCCCATGGTTCCCAATGGTGCATGGTTCTGATGTTTGTGCGCGATACAAGTGTCGCAAGAATTTATGAACTTAACTACGTCATCGCGCATTTTGGGCCAATAGTAACGCAGTGCTAAGCGCTTGTAAGTTTTAAATATACAGAAATGCCCCGAAGTGGGTTCGGCATGGTTCTCTAATATGGCATTGTTTCGATCAGAAGAAGGTAGTACTTCTTTCCATTCGAGCTCCTTACGTAGCATACACCTAGATTTAATCAAACGATACAATTTATTATTTTTAATAGAATAGTCTGGATAGTCATTAGGCGAAGATAAACAACCATTGTAGGTGGCTGAATACCATAGATCAGTGTCAACATTAGGGTCATTCACGTTATTATTATTCGCGTTAATTATATTTACAGGTAGGTATCGTGATAATGCATCGGCTATAATATTATCTGCGCCGCGCCGATGCTTTATTTCGAAGTTAAAGGCTGACAGACGAACCGACCACCGAGCTAATCTACCAGTCGGGTTGCTCAAGTTTAGGAACCATTTCAGTGCGGAATGGTCAGTATACACAACAAACTTTAACCCGTTATCTAAATAACAGCGCCAATATTCGAGGGCTGTTAGAACTGCTAATGTCTTCCGTTCTGTTATACTGTAGTTTTGTTCCTGTGCATTTAGTGACCTACTCATGTAAGCAATAGGTAGTTCCACGCCATCTATTTCTTGTGTAAATAATCCACCGATGCCGCTCGCACTCGCATCTGTGTGAACTTGAAAAGGTTTCTCGTAATCGGGACACGATAATATTGGTGCGGAGCTTAACAATTGTTTTAGTTTACAAAACGAGTCATCAGCTTCCACCGACCACTGAAATGGTGCGGCTTTCTTACCGGTACAAGTAAGTTTATTCAAAGGACTGGCAATAGTACTAAAATTTGGTATAAATCGCCGATACCATGATGCAATGCCTAAGAACCTTTTGACTTATTTTTTATTCTTAGGCGTAGCATATTGAAGAATGGCTTCCACCTTACATGGGTCTACTTGTAATCCTTTAGAGTTTACTACGTAGCCCAAGTACTTCAATTCATCACGGAAGAATTTTGATTTTTCTAAGTTTATTGTAAGGATGGCCGATTGTCTTGGTCTGGGTGTTTCTATGTATAATATGTATGTATTTACAAACATATTATACATAGTAATTAGTATACTTTATTTAATAGTGACACATGAGCATTAAAAGATGGCGATATAAGCACGATATCATCTAAAAAAACGAATACAGAGTTTTCGAACTCAGGACTGTTCGTAAACAAGTGATCCACCAAACGCTGTTGTGTCGCAGGCGCATTCGTTAAACCAAACGGCATAGTCACAAATCTAAATGTACCTCTAGTAGGCACATAGAACGCAGTCTTATCACGATCACATTCGCGAAGAGGCGTCTGCCAAAAGGACTTAGATAAGTCTATACTACTTAGATATCTAGCGTTCCTAAGGTTGTCTAAAATTTCGGATACGTAAGGTAGTTTGTACGCGTCTTTTTTAGTAATAGAATTAAGTTTCCGACTATCTAAACAAAACCTTAGTTTACCGTCCTTCTTAGGCGTTAGTAAAATTGGTGACGACCACGGACTTTCGCATTTTTCTACCACTCCCAATGCAAGCATTTCGTCTAATTCGTCAATAATTATTTTTAATTTCGCCGGCGGTAACCTATAATATCTTTGACGTATCGGCGCAGAATCGCCAGTGTCTATTGCATGTTCTATTAAGTGAGTTCGTCCTAAACCGGTTTTTTCAGTAGAAATCGACTCATATTGCTTTATAATTAACTTAGCCGTTCTTTGTTGTGACTCACTCAACTCACTAAAATATTGCAATACGTTCGTGTTACTCGGCTTTTTTCACTTAACACACTACACGGCAATGTTAAGTCAATAATATAAGCTTTCAATAAGTGGGTTTGATTATTAAAAGTAGTGGGTAAGTTGATAAGACCGCGCGGCAACAAGATATTTCCATTCGCGGTCCGAATGGAATTAGTGTTGTGACACTGCTGTATTTCTAACCCGGTTTTAGTAATTACCTCCAGATGGGAGTTGTTACCTAAAATTGTAATAGCTGAACCGGAATCGAGGAATCCACAAATAGGTAAACTGTTAATCGTTACGTTAACATAGGGCCGTAGGTCATTTTTAGGTTTATTATCCAGGATCGAGGCGACGGAATAGCTAGAGAAATACACTTTTAGAGTGTTTAGCCAATTTCTCCAATCATCTTTGTCAAAATTGGTTGAATAGGTTGTAGAACCTAATTTAGATTTTGACACGCACCTACCCTGACCAATTAGTTTTTTGGTTTCGTCGATTTACAGTTCGGGCAGTTAGGGAATGTCACATCCCTACGGCCGCACTTGAAGCAAATTGCGAACCGATCGCGTTTGCATTCATTCAAACTGTGATCATTGATACGGCAGCGCGGGCAGTACTTGGACGTGACTAGAGCGACAGAGCTAGGTTTAGACTTAGGTTTGCTAGATTCGTTGTTTTCAGTGTATTCGGGTTTTCCGGACATACCCTCTATAGTAGCAATGGGATAATTTTTGTAGGAATTATTACGCGCTCGGTTATTAGGTTTGTGACTGTAAGCTAGGTCTGGTGCCAACGTGTCGTTACTGTAATACGGTTCGCGGAATTGAGAGTTCAAACATTTCATCCGTTCGTATTTTAAACATAACGTCTGCAGTGTTGCTATACTGTCTATTGAAGATATTGACGGAGCTAGCACTAGTGAGTAGCATGGACGTATGTTATGCAATAGGATGTCTAACTTTTCGCGTTCGGACAATCGCTTTGACGGTGACAGCCTAGCGAACAGCTGATTCATTATCGAGAGATAAATTATTATAGTTTCGGTAGCACCTTGAGTACGTCGGTGGATTTCATTTAATAACCGGTAGTCATAATCGTACGGTGTGAAATCGTCTAATAATTTAGTGGTGAGTTCTTCCCATGTATTGAAATATCCTTTTAGGCCGCGGTACCAGTGAAGTCCGTTACCGATGAAAATTTCGGAGGCATATGATAAAATTTTAGTGGAAGGTAGATTACGCGTGGTTTGCAATTCGGTTACGCGTTGTAGGAACGCTCGGACGCATCCCGTACCGTCGTATTTTAGCTTAGACAGTTCGCTAACTCTCAAATGCTCGCAATGCAATACTGGGGCTAACCCTGCCTGCGTCGAGGTAGACGGCGCAGGTTGGGCCTCAGCCACAGCATCAGCTGAGCGAACACCTGATTGTTCAATGGCGGACAGCTCCGCCGAGAGCTTGTCGAACCGGCTGCACAATTCGGTTATTCGTTTTGAATACGCCGTAGGACGTTCCATCCTACGGAGTCTATGGAAAATGTGGTTGTGCAGTGCGGTAGACCTCCTAGCTAGGTTCGCGTCGTAAGAATTGGTTAATAAATTGACTCGCTTGGCCAGCTCAGAGACGGCCTCGCTAGCGCCCTCGAAGTCCACCGCTATGGCTAGACTCGACTCCAAAATGTCATCATTTGGAATGGCTTCCAGTAATTTAGGGAGCTGCTTCCGCAGACCTAGAACAGAGGTAGCCGGCTCCTCACCTCTAATCGCCACCTCGTAAGCTAACTCGTTCTTGTTTAGCAGGAAGTATTTTATGGGGTGTGAGCCCATGGTGTATGAATAACCGCGTAAGTATACACTACACACTACACTTAGTGCGCAGCGTTCCGCCCTTACAAATGGCCTACTTTACGATTAGGCGTAAAAGTTCGACCGTTAGGACTAATTAGAAAAACGTTAGATTCAAATTTGCGAACTAGTACGTAGTAGGTAGTTACACTAAAAGGTAGACAATTAGTATAGCAATACGTACCGGTTCGCTGTAGCCACACCTCCTCGCTTACAATGATGGAGACCTGCTAGAAGAGAACTCGAGCACGGAAAGCGAGACAACAACCCACGTAGGCGCCACTGTAACGGTTCTGGTAGTAAAACGCAGAATAGGTCCTAGATGCGTTTATTGCCGAGTATTGTCTCACTTTCCTTGCACGAGTATGACCGACCAACAACACGACACTGGCCTGAACACTAAGGGCTGCAGTCTCCCACGCTGTTCCCTCTGGTAGTGTGTAGGCAGGCTGCTCGAAGCGGTGCAGGTCCTCGCTGACGTTGGCTCAGCTGGCAGGCGCCGGCGGTACGAGTATGATGAGCAGGGCAGGCCAGACTCTTCTGCAGAGGTGACGCCGATGGCGATGCAGGAAGTGTAGCAGTCTTGGAGCGTAGCCGGAGTCTTAAAGTGAACTTGGAACCTGAAGAAAAGCAGCATTAGGAGAGCCACAACCAATAGAGTCAGGCAGGCGGCGTCAGCCGGCCTCAGCTAGCAGGTAGAGAGATGGGCAGTACGCGAACACAGTAAATGTAGTGCTTACCCGTAGCTGGGACCAGGATACACGTAGATACGACGTAAGGTCAGTAGGTACGCTTAGTTATAGTAGGTAGGTAGTAGAAGCGACGTTAGAGTAGCGGTGCCGGCCTCTCTGTCGGCCCCTTTATATACCGGGCCCTCCATCAGGGTGAGAGTCCGTTTATGACCATATTTGGTCAGGCTTTACGAGCGCGGACGATGGCTTTCTCTGATTGGCCGAGCGTATGGGCGGTACTGTGACGCAAAGCGGTAAGTACCGGACATACGTTACAAGAGCCTAAGTAAAAAGTGACACTGTTACTCGTTGTAATTCTGAGTTGTACAGATGATCTCGGTGTTGCAATTACACCTGCTTCTTTGTGTGCATAAATTTTTAACATGGCACATTAAAATGTTTCTTACTCTTGTTATTAGATGGCACCACTAGTAAAATTAAATTCAATTTTAAGATGTTACGCTGAAAATTACCTTCTGTGTTTTTGAAATTCATGTGATACGCTGGGATTTTTATTAAGTGCCCCGAGTTCTCTGGCCAATTCCAAGTTATGCTTAGGACGTTTAAGAGTGATAGTGTTTCTTGTAGAAGCTGTTAAACTCGATTATCAGACGTAGAAGAAAATGATTGAGTTATCATCGTAGTGCGTTACGATAATCAGTTTCAGAGATTTTAATTTTCATTGTAGGTAGAACTAGGTTAGTGATCGTTAGTGATGATTGTATGCTTAACCTTATTCTCATTAAATGGGTACTTTGTTAGTCGTTGTTGTGATAATTTTGTGGTACCCACGTTACCGTCAGTGTAGATTTGCATAAACTGGATAAGCCGTTTGTGTGGCTGCATGTTTAGCCATGCGTTGCCATTGGTTGGACCGGTAAAGTGCCTTTCTGGTTACCCTTGAGCTTTTGTGTTAGCCATAGTCTCCGTTGGTGCGCAAACAACACAGCCGTTAGTGCATTGTCATAGTATCACAAACGTTGTCCATCATCTTGAACGCGAAATGTCCGTTGCTGTATCGCTAATGATTAGGTTAGGATAAGCTTCGTATTTAGACTATCCATGACAAAATTATAACGTTGAAAACACTGGTTAGATACTTGGTAGTAAACTTAACATCTAGAGTATCAGCCTAGTAAAATTTTCTTAGTCTGCTATGTGATAAGGAAAACCAAAGCAACATGTTGAACAAACCTAATTTAAGATTACTTTGTTAAATGATTATCCGGGTGGTGTTGTGTAACCGCATGGAGGTTGCATAGCGTGATGTTGAAGACCCGATTGATGTCAGAGTATGAGCAATGCAATATTTTAATGAGTTTCCTATTATTTTAACGAGTATTTGTGTTGATTGTCAGCTTCGAGAGAAAGTGTTAGTTGTGCTTTTCATTAAAACCTGTAATGATTTTGATCAGAGGTACTCTGATCAAAATCATTACAGGTTTTTATCAGTCTAAATGTCAGATAATATTACTGACAGCGACTTGTGCCAGGAATGGCCGAACGACTAGGATTGCTGTTCGAGAATTTTCTTTTAATCCTAGAGCGAAGTAACTTAAAGTGTGGTTGTTGAACGCAATCACGGATACCCTGCTACTCAAGTAGCTCTCATTTGATTTTTGATCGCTAAAATTATCTACCTCTGGTTTCTGTGTTGTATGACAAGAGCGTATTGCCAGAATCTGAAAATACTCATTAACTGTCGATTAGTTATCTCAGAACTGTGGTCGTTGCCTCTATGTAGCCAAAGGAAATCAGTTTGTCGGAAAGTAGCTCATCAGTTCTCGCCATGTTCGCATTTGGTTTTAGTTTTTGTCAGTGGTCAAATCCAGTTTTGACATAGCTCATTGAGAGTATGGACGGGAGTTACGTTTTAATTAGTCTGAAAGAATGGATACTCTATTTAGTGGGTATACAATGAGACGAATCTTTGAAATACTAATGGTAGATTTATTTCCTTTTTGGGCAATCCTGGTGGCTAGCGCGGCCTGATGGCTGGCGCGGCCTGGTAGCTGGCGCGGCCTGGTGGCCGGCGTGGCCTAGTGGCCGGCGCTGCCTGGAGGCCGGCGTGGCCTGGTGGCCAGTGTGGCTTGGTGGCCAGCATAGCCTGTGTGGCGCGGGGTCTGCGTGAGGCCTGTATGTGGCTTTGAGGAGCGTGATAACTGGTATAGCTAAAGCATATCTGGCCGAAACTGGCAATGAAAGTGAAGGTAGTTTATTAAAGGAATTTGGTTAGAAGATGTAGAGTCCAAAGACCTTAGCTTTATTGTTTTGGTGAACTTGGTTTGAAATATCTTAAAGTATAAAGGCCCATTTGAGGTCACAGAAGTTCTTTACGATGTTCGTTATAATCGCAAGGCCCTTAATTCTAAGCGTAACTGTAAGTACGCACTCGACAGGTTGCGAAAAATGCCTGAAGGTCAAAGTATAACTGACGAAATTGAGGTAGAACAAAGTAGTTCTGATATAGACGAAAGTGTTTAAGTTTACATGATGATCGGATCGGACCGTACCAGAGGCTGACTTGTAGCCATAGCTCGGTAGAAATCGTCGTCTACTAACTTGGTAGTCCGTGAGTAGGCGCTATTTATTAAAAACGTGTGGGTAGTTGAAACAACAACAATTTTTTGAATTTGCTCTACAATAAAATTTACTAAAAATAGTTAATAATAGTAATTTTACAAATTAAATGAATATAATATATAGTTAACAGTATATACCTGCTGGTTAAGCGTTATCTCCAACAACTAAGAAGCTTAAATTAATTCACTAGAATGGATCCATTCAACAGCACAAGCATTCTTGATATGCAAACATACTTCGAGGAGCGTATGGCCAAATTTGAGGCTGAATTGCAAAAGAAGTCTTTGCAGGGCACTGGTACCTTGGCTGAGGAATTCGCTTTGTTCAAGTCTTTTATGTTACTGGCCCTAAAATAATTCTCACAGCAGCTTGACAAGGTGGCCCGTGAAGTAGATACAATGGAAATGCGTAGCCGCAGGAAAATGTTACTGCTTCACGGTGTAGAGGAGCACAAGGACGAAGACACGGTCAGGGTGGTGGCAGACATTGTCAAGCAGCGACTCAAGATTGACAATTTCAGCTCTGATAGTGTTCGGCGATGCAGCAGAATAGGTCGTCCAACCTCTAGCAAAAAAGCTAGGCCCATTCTTCTTTCAACTTGAGGCTGTTGAGGTGCGGGACCGCATATGGTTCTCAAAAACAAAGCTGAAGGGATCAGACATCACGTTATCGGAGTTCCTAACTCGATCAAGACACACCGCTTTTATGGCTGCACGTGCGAAGTTCAGGGTTGCGAAGTGCTGGACAAGAGAGGGCCACATCCACATACTGGCTCCTGACGGCAATCGTCATCGCATAACATCCATTGGCGATTTGAACAAGATCCACCTGCCGGAAGCGGAGCAGCCTGTGGCTCAACCGACCGCAACAAAAGCCAGGCGAGCTGCTGCCTCCAGGAAGTAGGATTCCCATGATCTACGTAATTATGTCTGTGGGTATTTCACAATATTTACACTTTCACATAGTCTTAGATTAATTTATTTTTACATTTTGTGTGTATCAAGAAATTTATTTACTATTGTCAAAGTCATTATGTCAAAGTTGTCAAAGTAATCAAATTCTGAGCTGTCATCTGCCGCTTAATTGCGTTGTTATGAACTACATAATTATGTATCTGGTGCGAACCGGAACGTTGCCGCGTTGCATTGAGGCAGCGTTCCGTTTTGCACTAGGTTTTCATGTTATTTTGTTTATGATGTTTTGAACAGTGTAAGATTTCATAAAAATTATTAATTAATTATGTTATCTGTCGCATGACAGCGTTGATATGAGCTATTTATGTAGGCACCTGGTGCGAACCGGAACGTTGCAATAAGGCAGCGTTCCCTTTTGCAGTAAGTTGTTCTTTTCTTTACAATGTCTTGAATGTACTGTTTAAGATTTCGTAAATAATTTTTAATGATATTACTTTTAAAATGCCCACGGTCGTGATTGTATCCTCTGTAACTTAATTAAGTATTTATGTTAGTTACACTTTCTGTTCTACGTGTCTTTATTTCTTTGTTAATGCGTAACTGGCAGGTAGACAAACTATTGAATTAAGTTTTAATTTAAAATTTATATTTTTATTCATATAAATTTATTACATATATATATATATATATTTATTTATTTATATATTATTATTAAATGTCACATATTCTGTCAAATAGCGATGATGAAAGCTTTCATTCTGCCACAAGCTTTGATGATAGCTTTGTTAGTGTACCATCTCTGGGAGACATTCTTCAGACTCCGTTTTCGGACCTACCCAAGCACTTTAATGTAGTCCATATAAATGCACAGAGTATTCCTGCTCATTTCCCAGATATGCTCGCCAACTTAGACTGCAAGAATATACATGCCATTCTTGTCTCAGAGTCATGGTTGAAACCATGCCTCCCATCCACTTCTTATTTGCTTCCAGGTTTCCAACTAATTAGGAATGATCGTGCGCTTGGCGGTGGTGGCGGTGTTGCCATATACTTACGTACTCATTTTCCTTATCAGATAGTCTCTATGTCTTCGCAGCCGCCACCGTCAAATGCGGGCGAACATCTCTTTTTAGAAGTGGAACTTCATTACACCAAAGTTTTATTGGGCGTATATTATTCTCCTTCCAGTCGTATAAATTTCTTTTCTTCCTTTGAGCAAATCCTGGAAAACTTCACTCCTTCTTATGAACACACGATTATAATGGGTGATTTTAATACCTGCCTTCTCAAGCAGGACTCTCGAACTACGTCTTTTCGACGAGTTACAGAATCCTGCAATATGACAATTTTAAATCTTGATGCAACGCATCATTTTCCTAATACTTCTCCTTCTCTACTTGACCTCATTCTGGTATCTTCTTTTAATTACGTTCATAGGCATGGCCAATGCTCAGAGGACGCATTTTCTTACCATGACCTTATCTATCTTTCTTACAATATACGCCCACCCAAGTCGAAGCCAAAGATAATTCTGCAACGCAATTTTGGTGGCATGGATCAAGAGAAATTGCGCGAGGATGCCAGTAACATCAATTGGGAATCACTGTTTTCCACAGATTGCGTCGACACTAAAGTCAACATATTTACAAACCAATTGCTGCAATTATATGACGTGCACGCACCTGTGCGTGCAATTAAAATTAAGCATTTACCAGCACCGTGGCTATCGGATGATATTAAAAGGATTATGGCTAAGAAATGTGCCGCAAAGTCATTAATGAAGCAAAAGCCAACTCCTTCAAATGTTGATAAATACGTAACTATTAGAAATCACTGCAATAAGGTGTGTAGGAAAGCACAACGCCAACATGTTCATAAATCCGTCGAAAACGGTGATCCAGCAAAAGTTTGGAAATTTCTAAAAGCTTTAGGGCTTGGTAAGACTCAGCAACAAATCATTCCTTATAATGTCAACATTGATTCACTTAATAAACATTTCTCCTCGTCGTCCAAGTTTGATGGAAATATAAAAAGTAATACCCTGCAGCATCTTTCAACTTTACCAACACCTGATTATTCTCCTTTCATCTTCTCGCAATTTGCCGCATGTGATGTTAAAAAGAGTATATAATATAGTAGCAATTACTTCTAATGCAGTTGGTAATGACTGTGTCAGCCGTAAAATGATCCTTCCCATCCTTGATGAAATCCTTCCCGTCCTATGCAATATACTTAATAAGTCTATTTCCCTCGGTGTCTTTCCCTCAGCGTGGAAAGAAGCACTTATTATTCCCCTACCTAAAAAACCTAAGCCTTCTACTTTAGCAGATTACCGTCCCATATCCATATTACCCTTCCTATCGAAAGTTCTAGAACGTCTTATCCATTCACAACTTAGTTCCTTCCTTTGTAAAAATTCCCTTTTAAATCCATACCAGTCAGGCTTCCGTCCAGGGCACAGTACCGTTACTGCATTAGTTCACGTTACCGATCATATCAGGCTAGGTATGGACTGTGGCAATCTAACGGTTCTATCCTTACTTGATTTCAGCAATGCGTTTGACACCGTGGATTTGCACATCATACTTGGTATTCTACGCTCTCTTAACATATCTCCATCGGCAATTGACTGGTTTCATAGTTACCTGTTTGGACGCCGGCAACGTGTACGCATTGATGATACCTATTCCGCTTGGTCCAATACGATTGCAGGTGTTCCACAGGGTGGCGTGCTATCCCCTTTACTCTTCGCTATATTTATTAATTCTATTTCAAACAAATTACTTTCATCCTACCATCTTTACGCAGATGATTTGCAAATTTATACGCAAGCTCCCTTGAGTAGATTAGCAGACGCTTGTACAACGATTGGCACGGACTTGGCGCGAATCTGTGACTGGACGCAGAAATTTGGACTCACTGTCAATCCGGACAAAACGTAGCTGATTATTATTGGCAGCCCAAGAATGGTGTCCAAAATTAACTAGTCTGATTTGCCAAGCATTAATTTCAATGGAAAAGTCCTCTTGTTTAGTAAAAATGTAAAAAATCTTGGTATTTACATAGATGAAACCATGTCTTGGCGACCACAGCTACAAGAAACGAGCAGAAAACTTTTTGCATCAGCTGGGTCTTTACGTAAGCTACGCAATTTCTTACCAACTGCCACTAAGATTGCGCTTGTACAGTCTTTGCTTCTACCAATCCTTGACTACGCCGATGTCAGCTATCTTGACCCCACCGAGGAGCAACTAAACAAACTTGAGCGTCTCCAAAATTTCTGTATAAGATTTATATTTGGGCTACGCAAATATGATCATGTCTCAGAATTCCACAATAAGCTCAAGTGGCTACCGATTCGACTTCGCAGAAATACTCACATTCTCACTTTATTGTATAATATCTTGTTTAATCCTAGTACCCTCTTATATCTCAAAAAACGTTTTAAGTTCCTTAATGACACACATATAAGGTCCTTGAGGTCGTCCGAGGATTTGACGCTGGAAATGCCAATGCATTCCACAAGTTTTTTTGGTAAGTCTTTTACTGTCCAAGCTGTACGCCTCTGGAATGGACTTCCTTTAGAAATTCGAAGCGCAAAATCTCTTAAAATATTTAAAGCTATATTAAAAACGCACTACCTTTCATCCATTTGATAACATAGAATGTGGTTATACCTAGTATGTATTTTATATATAGTATATGTGTAAGTATATTGAATTTTGTATATATGTAGGTATATTGACGATAGTATGTATGAATTTATATGTATGTGTAGGTCCCTTATTTATAAGTTTATTATATTGTTTATTCTGGATGTTTTTAATTGCACCACACACAACTTTAATACTTACATCGTTCCTGTCTACAATAGGTTGCCTGGAAGAGATTGCTCTTAGCGATAAGGCCGCCTTTTGTACAATTTGTAAAGGACAATGGCAGATCTCCATACATCGAAATGTCTGAAATTAAATTGAAGCGCACAGTAATAAAAAATATTTCAAAAAATTTGGCGTAAGTAAAAGAGTCTATAAATGATTCCATTTTCACTCGGGAAACCCGGAAAAATAAGATATCCGTGTTTTAGATTTTAGTTAAGAATGAACAATGTAGGTACGTTTGAATTATCAAATGAAATTATGTCAGATTGACATCAAAACGCAGAAGTATTCGTAGCATCTAAATGTCACAGCCAAAGACAAAAGCAGAGCTGCACATTTTAAATCTATTTTATGTGAAATCGATACAACATTAAAACGATGCTGTGATGTTTTTATTTGATTTCAAAGTTGTTTTGCTTCCACAATTATTAGCTTATTGATATAATGTTAATAAAAGATTAAGTAACTGCATTTTAATAATTATATTTTAATAGTCGATACAGATAAATAGCACTCACGTCTATTCCTGTCACAACATTGTCTATGGCAACAATCAAATAATAAAGTAGGTACCTAGTTCGTAATCAATTGGAATGCTTTTTAATATCATAAAATACTCCAGCTTTAACGAGACAAAGTGAAAATATCAAAAATCGTGAAAAATAAAACAATTTGTTTTGTTCATATGAAGTTTAAGGTCGCCACAACAAACCCAGACCGAATTCTGCCATTGTTCTTTGTAATAACAATGTCATAAAATGTTTTATGGTGTACAATAAAGAATATTCTATTCTATTGCAGTCAGCTCTGGCGGAGGTCTCGGCGTTCCCATGTGGGGTTCGCAGAAAGTAGAGTAACTGGAGGCTATGCGTAGCGATGATCACATGTAGAGCTTAAATGTTATGGTTTACTTGGTTTGAAAAAAATATCTTGAGAGATACTGCGATAGTGAAATGTCAGTTTTACCTTGAGTTTCCTGATTATTGATTTTGATACTGAAACTTTGTGCCTGAGGATCAGAGCATAACTGACGATCTTGAAGAGAGCATATTGTGAACCTTAATTTTTTTTTTATGTTAATAGGCGGCAAACGAGCAGACGGATCGCCTGATGGTACGCAATTACCGACGCCCATGGACACAAGCAACACCATAGGAGTCACAAGTGCGTTGCCACCCCTTGGGGTTGGGAAAAGGGATAGGATGAGGAGAAAAATGAGGGAGAAGGAATAGGGAATAGGGGATAGGGCCTCCGGTACTCTCACTCACCGGACGAAACCCAACAGTTTAGGTACTGTTACTTTACGTCGATTTTCTGTGAGAGGATAGTACTTTCTCGGTCGAGACGGCCCATTCATGCTGAAATCAGCAAGGCTCTACTACCTTTGATAATAATACTGACGAGACAGTAGAAAACTGGGCTTACATGTTGATTGGTTGTGATTAAATGTCAGAGGTCGATTTGTAGCCGTAAATCAGTACAGATCGGATTCAATACAACTGTGAAGGCAGTTGTCCGTGAGTACACGGTAGGCAGACGACTCTGGTGTTTGATTGCTTGTGTGATTCAATGTCAGAGGTTGATTTGTAGCCCCAAATCAGTAAAGATCGGATTCAATACAACTGTGAAGGCAGTTGTCCGTGAGTACGCGGTAGGTAGATAACTCTGGTGTTGGGGTTTCGTGGAAACCATAAAGTCCAGGAGGGACTTGGCGATCCTTGTGAGGATGCGCAGATAAATGGGTTTCGTAGGAAACCATAAAGTCCAGGAGGGACTTGGCGATCCTTGTGAAGATGCGCAGATAAATGGGTGGCAACCGAGTGACTGGTTTAAGTCCTGGTTTAGTAACTGGAGGTTGCTGAATGGTGGCAACCGAGTGGCTGGTGAGTGCCTGGTTTTGTAACTGGAGGTTACTGAATGGTTATGAATCACATGTAGAGCTTTAGTTATTTGATTTGATTATAAAGTGAGTCTATGGTAATTGACTGTATTGTCAGTGATGCTCTGAATCCAGCTCCTATAATAGGTAGGAATGTAGGAGGTAATTTTGTAAAAGAAATTTGCTTGGAATCCTAACACTGTTTTGATCCTACCCTTACCTGGGTTAAGTCGGGAGTGACCGAGCAATGTGATAGTGTGCGTGTAAAATTTTGTTACAGATTAACACACAGGGACGTGTGTCTTATAGGATGGCCGTATCGGAATGATCAGTACGGGACGTCAATTGACTACGAAACGGAAGTGCGAAGATAGCGCGCTTCCACAGAGTCTAGTGACGTTCGCTACAGTTGATAAACGAGCAAGGACAACCATCACTTCTCTTGGAGACTCCGGGCGGAGAACAAGTACCTAGAAACTGTCATTCGTTTCGTGTTCAGTAATTGAAAATAGTTGTAGTCAGTTTTGTAAAATTTGATTTGGTGTGAACTTATAACAAACTGTGATGTGAAGTGTTGATACCGGCCAAGAATCAAGCAACCCGCCGACATATATATACATTATGTACGTATATATATTTATATATTCTTATATGTGTATGTATGTAGCTTTATAATACATCTATATTATGTATGTTTATATTATATGTAACTAATGTATATATGTTTTTAATGTGAATGTATCTTTAGATTTATAATACCTATTTGTGTTATTTTAAATTAATTTTCTTTATATTACACCTATTTCTTTTCTCTCTGCACCACTCTAAGTTAGACTAGGAGATAATGCCAATGGCATTAAGTCCGCCTGTATACGTTGTGTGTATAAAGCTTTAATAAAATAAAATAAAGTAGAGTAGAAAAATTTTAAGGGCACTTAGGGAGTTCTGTAGCACCCGCAGCAATTTGCAATTGGTGTCTGCAGAATTACGTCAAAAACACTGAACGTGTGAATACGGAAATCTACTGTGATTGATATGCTTTCACCTTGTTCAGAATTCATGGAAATATTACTTCCAGAATCCCTAACGACACTGCGATGCGCCAATTTGCGTCAATCATATCGAGTAAAGCTAAATAGATACAATACGATTTCACGGCAAAATTCAAACGACAAAATCTTATGTTTAAAAATGTCTCAATATTTTGTGATATACGAATACAATAGATGGCGCGATATATTCAATTACAAATATATAAATGCACTTGTCATATTTTTTTATTTTTTATAGTAATGACGACGATGGTAATTGCTTACCATCGTAGGATCGGCTGATGGTAAGCAATTACCGCCGCCCATGGACACAAGGAGGACACAGTGCATAGGAGTCACAAGTGCGTTGCCGCCCCTTAGTGTTGGGAAAGGGGATAGGATGAGGAGTGGGATGAGGGAGAAGGAATAGGGGATAGGGCCTCCGAAAATTATGTAAAGTCGCCAATAAATTGTTGACAATTGAGTAGTTTTGGAAGTAACCGACAAGAAAATATGGGATGTACAAGCGGGATTCCGAAAGGGTATGGGATGCACGGATCAAGTATTTTCCTTGCGGTGCATAGCCGAGAAATTCTTGGCCAAAGGTCAAAAGGTCTATTGCGCATTCGTGGATTTGGAAAAGGCTTACGATAAAGTGGTGAGGAAGTAAGTGTGGTCAGTACTGTCAATGTATGGGGTGAACAGCAGCCTCATACAAGCTCTGAAATCCCGTTATGAAGATTCTAGAGCTTGGGTGAGGATAAACCGGTCGTTCACTGACTGGTTTACCATCGAGACAGGTGTTAGACAGGGGGGATGTGTAGGGTAGCCGTGGCTGTTCAACCTCTTTATGGACAGTTGTTTGCCAGATTTGAAACATAGTGACTGTGGATTAAGGATGAATGAGTTACTTGTCAAATGCCTCCTTTATGCTGATGATCAGGTAATACTTGCGTCTTCAGCGCAGGAGTTGCAGGAGATGATAACAATCATGCATGGTGCTTTAGGGAGCAAAGGAATGAAAGTGAATGTGAACAAGATGAAAGTTTTGGTTTTTGAAAATGAGGAATGTGTTACGACTTTGTAATATTATGATCGATGGACAACGAATGGAACAAGTGAATGATTTTGTATATTTAGTTACGCTGTTTACTAGGAATGGTAAGAATGAACAAGATATTAAAAGAAGAGTTAATGCAGGTAACAGGGTGAATGGAGCTTTAAAGGTTTTTATGAACAGTCATAACGTGTCCAAAAAGGCACGTTTGGCTGTGCATAGTGAGGTGTTAGTACCTACATTTATGTATGGTAGTGAAAATTGGGTATGGCAGAAGAGTCATGAAAGTAGAATAAATGCTGTAGAAATGAGAGGACTGAGAAGTATGTGTGGTATGTCTTTGAATAACAAAGTAAATAATTGTATGATAAAAGAGTGTTGTGGGGTAAAAGAAGATGAAGTGACAAGCATCGAGAAAGGTATGCTAAGGTGGTTTGAGCACGTGGAGAGGATGGATGACGAAAGACTGACCAAGCAGATATATAAGGCAAGTATGAATGGGACAGGACGAAGGGGAAGACCTAGGCGGACATCTTAAAAAAGGACAGGTTAGAAGTACCCTGAACAGAAGAGCATGCGTGAGGAATCTGATGGGAGTGAATGTAGCAAGGGAGATAATAATATGTCAAGATCGTTGCAAATGGCGTTCCGTAGTCTCTGTCTACCCCTCCGGGAAACAGGCGTGAGTCTATGTACGTATGTTGAGTAGTTTTGGTCAGTCCAGCTATTATGGGAATAGGGTTTTGCTACGTAAAGTTTCATTGGATTACCCTAAATATATCAAGGAAGAAGACGGTGTGAGTGAATCGGATACTGCTCAGTAAAACGACCACGGTGTCCTTATAACACCAATATCGCTAAGCATACTTTACCGCGCTCCAGCGTAAGCAACGAATACGATCATAACAACACAAAAATAATGAGCAAATTTATTTCATGTTGAAACAGTTAGCTTCAAGTTATAAAAAATATAAGGTTATGATCAAAATTACAATTTCTTATATACGGCTGATAGATTACTTGGAGCTTTAGGTACTTTATTTATTTATGAGAGATGCTGTGACATAAGCCTAAGCCTTCTTCTAACTAATGAATGTCTTTTTTATTCATTGCACACATACAACTTCACACGTACGGAAATTATTTATGTCCAGTTTTCAACTTTTCACACCGAGGAAATTAAATTCAGTGACTTGATTTCGGCGATTTGATTGTTTTGCGAAGTTGAAATATGTATTTACTGTGATTTGTAATACAAGAGAGTCAAAACTGCTTACAGGGACGTGGTAACCTAAAAAGATACCATTCAGCCCATTCAGCGTGCCAAATCATTTTGCAGATTTAACTACTACATACATTAGTTATAAGATAAAAAATTAAAATAAGATAAAATATCTATGAATTGTTCCATTATAGGTACAAAATAATAAATTAATCAATTACCATCTTACATAAATACTTATCAGCAATGTATGTAAATATGGCCATTTCTGAAATTAATAATAAAGGTTAAAAATTCGGTGAACCTCCAATATTTTTGAAATTCTGACTTTATATATTATTAACTCTGGACAAGCGTTAGCGTCATACGAAAACATAATTATGTAATATGAAATATCCAGTACCCAAAATAATATCACAGTAATACATACCTATTCTTAATATTCTTATATCTATATTAGGTAATCTTTTAATCTTATATTATTGCTACAGGGATATCAAAATTCTCTACGCCATAATATCATACAAGATAAAGCTTGAAACTTCACGTAATATACGGAAAAACTCAACACGCGACGCCTACTTTCTGTAATGCTGGAAGGCTGTTTCCTTCCCTGCCAATATCCGCACTACTCCTATATCACAGGGGAATATTCCTTGGCCCCGTCGTTCATATTATATACATGCACCCCTTATTGTGCCTAGAATTAAATCATAAAATATGTATGAGGAATTGATTATTTACCATGGCAAATTTATTGTATTACTGAGAGGAATGACATGTTTATTTTCCTCTAAGATATATTATGTGATTATTGTGTTTGTACGGATAAGCAGAACGGATTTTGTTTGCTGTGTTTATTATGTCTTGTATTGCATCTGATAACAATATTTATCCATGTTTAGATGAAGACTAATGTGAATATATTCACTTACCTTCATAAAAGCAATAACCATATGAACTCCGTTCTAGTTAGATGTGAGCAGCGTAATGTTTTTTCATACATGCTTTATTATGGATGCATTGCATAAAATTGTAAGTATGACCTAGAAATACCAAAAAATTATGAGTGACGAATTTTAAATAATTCTATGTGCACTTTCGGATGCAGATAAAGATTTCATTTAGTTGGGTGTTTTTATTTCGGTCGCTTAATTTTATAAAACAAGGAAAAGTGAAATACTTTCATGTCGTCTCAACTTTACGGCATGATTTCAAATATTGAAAGTCATCGTTATCATCTTAGATTCATCTTGGTTGTATCTGGCACCTGCCCCTTGGAACCCATCGGCAGAACGGGTTCCAGTTATTCCAGCATAGCCTAATCAGATTTGACATAATAGTTATAAAGATATAAATTCATTAAAAATATGCAATTAAACGACTGTCGGTCGCCTGATAAAAGGAACCCATATTCTATGGCTTAATATGATTCATTATTTTATTATAAATTTAATAAAATAATGTAATCTAACAAATCTGATACAGACTTATAAGACCCTTGTAATAGCTATAGGACGGACGAAGCAAGGCTTCGTGGACATTGTCACAGAAGTCCTATTTATATAAAGTTCGTGATCCCTTTTATTCTAATTGTAATAAAAAGCCAACATCCATATCCAAAGTTAAGTAATGACAATCACCATAATAATATTCAAATCTTTTACCCTTGTACCCACTGGCATAAATTTTATGTTTAGTCAGTATATTTTCAGAAACGAAAATGTACTCGTATGCTAATTTAGAATTTTACATTCAAATGCATTGCGGGTATGATTGAGTAATAAACACTCAAGTATTTATTTATGAATTGCGTTTGGGTTTGCGTATTGTACAATCAATTTTAGCCACTTTTTAGGGGCGTAAGTGGATTATTTCATTAATATTCATTACTCAAGAAATTTCAGTATTTAGAAGATCGATAGCACCTATTCATATTGAAAAGAAAATGTTCCGAAAAGAATATTAAATGGACAAGAATAAAAGAATTTAAGATAAAAACTTATTTTCGGGGTAAAAGTCATTTATTTGCGTCACTGAAGTAATTTTATTCCGCCAGTTAGATATTGAAGCAAATAAGATGAATTTATTGCCTTTGTACACAAATTAGGAATTATTACTCTGAGCTATTTGATACTGTTAACTGTCGTAACGAAATTTATATCAATAACGAACATTATGATTTTCCTGTAATTAATTTGGCTCTTACGGCTTCTCAAGAAATTCATCTAATCAATTAATTATTATATTGAACATAACATTATATGTTTAGCTAGTAGATAGGAATTTAGACCAGTGCAGATACGTTAGAAAACGGTGAAAAGTAAAAAAAAAAAATACAGTAGGATGAAACCCATTGGAAAAGAAAGATAATATAGCAAACATTTAAGGAAAAATACATTACGGGCGATCTGAGGTCGGGAAGTGGATGGGGTTGCGATTTTAAGGGTAAAAAAGGGTTTATCTCGGTTGCCAGCAAAACTACAAGTCCTACGGGAAAAACGTCAATGGCAAAGTTGTAGGTAGTAAAAAGATCTACAACTTTTGTATTTACAATTTATTCACACAACGTCATAATTAATGTGAAAAATTTAAATAACCAAGTTTTTGGTTTTTTATTTTTAGTTTTTTCTTTTAAACGAAATTTTGTGAAAACTTGCCTTTTTATGTTCCAAACACGCTGTTAATGTCTTTTATTTAAAATTTTTATTTTTACGCCTTATTTTGACTTAATATCGAAACAAAACCCTAATTTTCAGTTGAAAATTCTCACGTCAATATATCAGCTTACTTTTTTAAATTGTTCGGCGTTTTGTTCGTTGAAATCTCATCTTTCTGATGATGTGAATAAAATATACATTACTAAGGTAAACGTTCTCAGAAAATGCAAAGAAATGAAACAACCTCGAGACCGATTATTTTTAATCATAATGTACAATTTTGAGATATTTATTAAAATTAACACTTTAATTACTCGAAAAATTTAAGATTCCATGCCACATTGATAAATAAGAACGTAAAAATTGATATATACAACTAAAATTAACTACCAAATAAGTTAATATTTAATAAGACATCTACAATATTTTGAGAAAGTTATAGAATCTTCTTTAAATTATAGCGTAGACTCCTATTTATTGCTATTTTAAGATAATGTATATACCTGAGTGACCCACAGACAATTTGAGCCCAACAATAGTTATTTTATAGAGAATTGGGGAAGGGCTAGGTGGATCCCAGCCTGACATGTATTTTTATGAATAATGTTGTTCACTTTTCTGTATTTCTAATACTGACTAACTGTTTTTACAGCTGATACGAAATAACAGGCAGTAAGGCCCAGATCCACGTATCTGATCCGCGTACCTATTATAATATCGTGTAAATATATAACATATAAATTGTTACAAAATGAATAGGGACATACAAAATATTAATACTAGGAATAGGCACAAATTATGTGTACCGTATTTCCGTTTACACAAAACGCATAGCTCTTTTATTGGGCTTGGTACTCGTATAAGAATGTATAATAAAATACCAGGTAATATTTTAGACTTGCCGTTAAGGCCGTTTCAGATAAATCAATAGTTAAAAATAATCTTTTACTAAAGTCATATATATGTATTATAGTCTAAATGAGTATCTTGACGACAAGTACGCTTAGAAATAAATATTCTTTTATTAGGCCAAATTTTTGTTTATTAGGTCAATAAGCAGTTTTATAGTGTAGTTAAATACCGTATTCTTTTTTTATACTACATTTTCATTCTTGTTCTACTCTTTTTATTATAATTTATCGGATTTGTAAGGTGAGGGTAACTCGTGGTCATGAGCTGCAAACTAATAGATTGAAAATTGCGGCAGGTTTATATACTGTTACTTTCCGGGACATGCTGTTCCACAATAGCCCTGAACAGTCACGTTCGCGAGTTGCCTACATAATACTTTAGACGTAAGTGGATGCTCCTGTTTCACCATATTCACTTTGGGAGGCTTAATAATTTATTGCTTGAGTATGGTATCAATAACTATTAATTTTTGCATTAGTAGATAACTTACAATGTGAAACAGTAGCAGCTCCTTACAAAGATAACAATTATACTGGCAGTCAAAAAGAGGAGCCACGAGTTTTATTGCTCGTTCTTTCTCGTGATTCTACCTATTGCATTACGAACGTGGCAGTACCTAAATGTAAATGTAGAATAATCTAGTAATGAACTTTATTTTTTGACGTTCATAAGCGTCACTTTGTGGCCTAAATCATTTAGATTTTGACTTTGACTTTGTGTTTTCTCCACTTTCGCAGCTATTTACCCGACTATGGCGAAGCCAAAAGGTAGGGTAATGTTTTTGACAGTCTGCGTATGTATGTATGTATTTTTGTATGTTCCACCGTAGCGCCCAAACTACTGAACCGATTTTAATAAATGGGGTGTCCAAAGATTCGTATTAATGGCCTGGGTGACATAGGCTTTAAGTAATATGATTAAAAAAAAATCATATTACGGATTTAATACCTCAGATTCTAACCTCAAAAAAGAATCTAACTGAGATAATCATCACGTGTTTGGTATCAAAAGAAAGGTATTGGTGTGCATATTACAAATATGTACATATATTATACTGTTCAACTCAAAACATAAGTTTATAACGCGGTTGTACTAATAATTCGCGCGGTTCAGATGCTTTGAGTTACCTATTTCTCTTTCTTTCTTCCTTTAAATGTGACAATGTAAATATTCCAGCATCCCCACCGGGATACGAAAAAGGATAAAGTAAATAAAAAATCACTTTAAAAACTATAACCCGACTACGCAAAAAAGGGCGTAGATTATAGGTAATTTAGATATAAATCCAGAATAGTATAAGTACAGATATGCTCAAGCTAGAGCCGTGGTCGCACCTATTGTATTTCACTTCATGGTAGTTTTGATTGCTCCAAAACACCTATTTAAAAAAAAAATTTGGAATTCAAATGACGATAATTGTTACCAGAGTTCAGAGTCTCCAATAATAATATTGTATGTCTAATCTTCGACTAAATTTCAAGGAAAGTGAAGAGAAATTTAATTATTTATATTTTTAATTTTCATATCTACAAATTGCTGTTAAACTTGTTTGAACAATCAAGTTTGGCACTCCTGAGAAATAAACATATCCTGTCATAACGTTGAACTAAATAGATCGCTAGAACCATGTAGCAAAGATCATAGTTGATGATAGTTCATAGCACAAAGGTATGCCTTTAAGGGACACTATGTTATTTTTTTGGAATTTATTGAGTATCTGTCAATCTACACTACGTGTCAGTCTCAAAACTTGTGATGTTTGGTCTTACAATATTGAGACATTTTCAGAGAAGTAATTTCCGAGGACAAATTGAAACTACGCTGAATTGGATTTGTCAGGCAAGTACGATGAAATTTATAAAGGCTCTACATATAGAAGTAAGAAAATAGCTATAAAAACCTACATCACATGACTCCAAAATATGAAGTCTTGATATTTGTTTCAGATAGGTACATTCTGTAGTGACAGTTTTTAACACATCAAATTTCATAGCTGGTTTGTTACCGAGCTTACTCGACTTCTGTTACAGTACAGACGACAATCGGAAAAGTATCCTCAAATATAAGATTTTATGCTCGTAGTATGAGCAGTCTTATATAGGACGAGTTGATGTGATGACCCGAATTCTACCCCCTTATTCATATATCATTATGCAAAAGTACCGGAGTTAACCTACACTGACTTATTTCCAGTAACCAGATTATTATCCCTTTCGCCTTATCGCATATTTCAGTCACAACTAAGAGGGCGCTATTTTGTGTAAAATGTATGAGACCGCGCATTTATTTATTAGTAGGTCTCCGTTATATTACACGTGGTGATTTCATTTATGTATAAATGTATTTCGTCCTACATTATTCCCCAAGTATATGGGCGATAAACAGCTGTCCGTTTTCGACATAAGAATTTATACTGTGCCATTCTAAACAGTTTTTCAAAATATATAATTATAAAAAGAAATGCAAGTTATACTTTAACTGTACTCTAATACTTCAGTTGAAAAATTCAGAAATTTGAATTATCATTTCTGTCGTCGCAATAGTAATATGTAAACTAAATCCAAATCTGTCAGGATTGCAAATATGTTTCAAAAAACTGTCCAATTTTTTATGAAGGAACATCTACATAAATTTCATAAACACAGAGTTATGGATTATTCTTTCACTAACTACCTTGGTTGCATAAAATGCCTACCTATTAGGTAATACCAAACAAGACTGACTAAATAACCTCTATTTTCATACAGATCAATATAAATTATTATTATTACTAGCTTTTGCCCGCGGCTTCGCGCGCATTAAATTCGGGGTAACACATATCTACTTTCAGTCTCAAGTCTTGAGAAGACTCTCCTGATTATTCTAAAGAGTCAGAAGCTCTATATGGTACAAAGTAACTCGGTCAGTATCCATGACAAATATCAAAGCCATGTTTCAATACATGTCCAATATATATCTGTATCATTTATAATTTTAGTAGGTAGAGAAAATCGTTTCAGCCGTTTGAACGTCATCATCATCAACAGCCCTATGCACTGTCCTACTGCTGGGTACGGGCCTCTTCTCACTATGAGAAGGGTAAGGCCATAGTCCACCACGCTGGCCAAGTGCGGGTTGGCAGACTTCACATGTCTTTCGAGAACATTATGGAGAAATCTCAGACATGCAGGTTTCCTCACGATGTTTTCCTTCACCGATAAGCAAGCGATAATTAACAATTTAATACGCACTTAACTCCGAAAAGTCATTAGTTCGTGCCGTGGATTCGAACCCGAGACACGCTGCGTAGCAGTCTGTCGGTCTCTCCACTCGGCTAACGCTGCTTTTTTAAGCGTTTGAGCGCACTATATAAACATGTAACATATATAACATGTATAACAATGTAATTACCTAATCACCGTGCACAATATGACAATGTATGATGTGACAGTACTGACAGATAGCACATGCGCAGCACTAAATTATTCGCGCATGCGTTCTTACTTCCAAGAGGAAAATTTCTGTCGTACAAACTTCTATCCTCCCTACAATCCCTCCCAGTTTCATTTTTGCAACTTATGGTAGCCTATGTCCGTCTCCATGGTCCTATATATATCTGTATTAAATTTCAACAAAATCGGTTCAGCCGTTTTCACGTGAAAACGGAACATACATACATACATACATACAAACATACATACACACTTTCGAATTTATAATATTTATGGGGATATATTGTAGGTCACGAAAATAGCGAGTCCATAAAATCTTAGGTCTGATGTATAAATTTTATTGGGCATTGCCTGGATTCTAAGGTATTGGTTATAAAGGTATTTTATAGTTTCCATCCCGTTTATGAAACAATCGTTAACTAGAGATACACTACCTGTGTAACCTTTTACGGATTTCTCGTAACATTTTTATTTTTATAGAGTGCAATGTAAGTAGGTGAAGATTGGCTTGTTTTATGGTTGTCTAGTTTTATCCGAGATTTTGTCGACGTTATATTTTTTTTTTTTAAATTATGCTTATGGGAAATGTAAAATGAAAAAGCTATGGGCAACGACTGATATGAGTCATTATGACGGTATGCTGAAATATTCAGTTGGAGGACTCTTTGGAGTCAGTTTGTTCGTTCATTACCGTATTTCTGGCTCGTTTCATAATCGCTAGTTGATACATACTTGTTTATAAATAGAATTGTGTAATTACTTTGTAATAATTCAACAGCAGAACTATTTAGTCCTTATTAAATAGTCTAACAGCTAAGTAAAGGGCTGAATTTGTTAAAATTCTTAACATGTTGAATTTGGTACAGACCCATTTGTACATTTTTGTCGTAGACATATAATTCGACTTTTCTATTTTTAAAACAACCTTTTCAATTTGCAACATGAAACGCCTACTAGCCACTAATAGGCCAAAAACAGTATAGCACTTCGACATATCAAACTGCTAGTTGATTTTACTTCAGTCTTTTGGTAAAGTTACTCTACTCTGTGACATAAGTGTAATTCATGTGTATTACGAGTACACTTAAGTCATAGAGGACTCGGCCTTTACTGGACAATGAATTAATGTTTGTCCAATTCTCGCAACCTTTTCAAAATAGTTATCTAACCTCTCATTACGTTTTCATATATTGTGAAAGCTGTGAAAAAGTGACCTAAAATATTTTAAGGTTATCGCTATGTATTTACTTTTCTACAGAGAATTTTTGTTTGGTTGGTTTTTTTACATTGGTGATCGTTCACAAAAAATTACAGGCTTTAGTACTTACATATATAGTTCAACTCATTTGTGCGCGCGGCCCTATGTGTGGGTAAACCTTGTACATATACCGTGACTTTGTGTGCGTGACCAAAGGTACAGTCTGGTACAAATAAAAATGCAGTTATTTGAGGATTATATTATACGGGTTTAAAAAAAAACAGTTATTTCGTAATTTTATGTTTATTTATTGAACATTATTCTGAATCGCTACTTGAAAAATCAAATGATTGGAATGAATGAATTAATTATGATTTCTGACTCTATGTCAAAATGTCTATAGTATTCTTCTTCTTTCTTTTGTACATGTCGACAAGTATTACCCCACATCCCTTCATCAATTTGACTTAAACGTTCATTTATGAGTTTCATTATTTCCGTCACATTTTGGTCGACATTATTTGAAGCAATATAATTTTTTTTAAATTCCCTACACATTTTCTATTGGGTTTAGTTCAGGATGATATGGTGGTAATCAAAGATCTGTTATGCCATATGGCTGAAGTATGTCGTCAATCTTGTAACAGATATATTTTTCTTTATTTTTTTAAATCAAATCATACAGTTCCATTTTTTTCATATCTTGATTAAAAGCTATATTTTTTCTGTCAGCCATCTCTGCATTTCTATTTTTTTTGGAATTAGAATTTGGGGTTCTGTCATTTTGAACGTCATGGTACGAGGCATTATCAAGCACAACCACAGAGTTAGGTGGAAGATTCGGTACTAGACGTTCTTTTAGCCACTTTTCATAGTTTTCTGCGTTCATGTTAGAGTGGAACCAGAAACACTATTTGCTTTGTATGTCAATAGTGCGTTAGGTACGAAACCTTGATCTGAACCAGCATGCACAATGATAATTCTTTGTCCTTTCGACAGGTTTCTCTTTAAAGGTGGTCCATCTTTATTACCCCATTCTTTGTTTTGCACATGATTAGTTAAGATGTAGCTCTCATCTGTATATACGATACACCGATTTTCTTGTCGGTATCTGAGTAAATTTTTTAGGTAGAAAAGTCGTAGTTTTTGGATGTCATGCCGCTCTATAATAACACGTCAGTTATCCACAGTTTTTCGCCATTTGTATCCCAACTTTAACAAAGCTGTACGCAGAGTCGAAATACTTCCATCATAGTTAAGTTTATCTTGAAATATTCTTTTCAACTTTAGCAAGGTAGGTAACTCGCGATGTTCTAAATGGTAATTTTGAATAGTGGAACGTATAACATCAACGTTAAAGTTGTCTAATTCTAACTTATTTAAAGGTTTTTTATGGTCTTTATGCGGAGATTTAAACTTATAGAGTCAGATTCTTTTCCTTCAGCTGATATATTAGTAATTGTTCTCTCTGATACCCCCATTGCCATTGCTGTTCTTTTTCGTACGCTATTTAAATGTTCACTTAATTTCGATATTAAAATTGGACTTGCACTGCAAACTGGATCACTTACTAGTTCCAGTATATCTCTCGCATCCATTTTCAGAAATTCGTATACCTTAGCAATGGTTTCTCGAGTCTAAAACAATAATACGTAAACGTCAACAAGGATAATTTTTTTCGCATATAGAATCATAATAAATATTAATTACATCTAAATTTAATATTCAAAAATATTTACCTGACTCCTTTAACATTTTCTTCGTGAAGAACTAGACATTTTCGTAAACGACTGTACCCGTAAGAAAAGCAATAAGAACACGTCTTGCTCGGACGACGACTGCCGCGTCACTGCCACCCGAATGAAAGTTGTACATTTACAAGCCTACGCACACATAGGGCCGCGCGCACAACTGAGTTGAACTATCTGTAATGGCGGCTCCACATTAGTGCCGTGAATTCACGCGCAAATTCACGCCGCGAATTCACGGCATAAGTTGTGTCGTCCACATTCATGGGATGTTCGCAGTCCTTCGTGAAAACCGCCGCGAAATGAACGTAGAAGTTGCTGCCGCAATAACTATGTTTGCTGTTCTTTCTTTCTTCTGTTTGGTGTGAGTGTGTGGCCAACTCTAGTGTCGGAGTTTTCAGTCCACCCAAAGGCCTCCGAGTTGGCCTAAGAATCCTTGTCCTGTGACAAGAACCGGGACCGAAAGCTTAACGTGCCCACCGGAGCACGGTAACGCATCTGATACAAATGCCACATGTGGTCACCCATCCTAGTAGCAACCTGTGCAAACGTTGATTAACTTTGCCGATTTACTACGAATGGCAAGCCAATTCCACTATGACCGCTACTATGTTTGCTGTTGCAACATATTACTATTTACACGTACAAAACAAGAGTGTTATTAGAAATAACTGGACAGCAAAGCGTCTTTTTTCTTTTTTAATTATTTTATTTCAATACCCATTTCAGTACTGATCCTCGTCCAGGCATCATAACACTCTTTTTTGTCCTTATAATGCGGGTTTTTTGTATCCCACAGTATACTCTTCATGTGGTAATGTTCTAAAAAACGCATTTCAGATTCATTGTCCCAAATGTTCACACGCGACTCCATTTTATTAGCGCACTGCACACGTCCGCACGCCTGTGTAGTCCGGAGGAAACTAGCACGGGTCCGTGAATGTGGATATGTACGCGTGAACGCCGCGGGAAGGGGGCGCGAATCCTTTGTCGCGGGACAAAATACCGACTCTGGTCGGGGAACAGGCGCGAACGCGCGTGAACAACGTGAAAACCATCCACATTCACGTTCACGCCTGTTCACGGAGCTTCACCGCACAAATGTGGAGCCGCCATAAGAGTGCGTAAAGCTTTCAGTACCTATTGCCATTTCAAGGTCTCGTAAAAGTAATTGGTGTGGCATCAATGTCTAAAATGAATGTACAGTTTATAAAATTCGCTTTGTAGGTAATCTAATATTACAACACTTAAAAGTTACACTTAAACTACTGATACTGATTTCCACGATTGAGATAATGAACATCTGACTGCATACTCATACTAGGGTTGAATGTATTTATACGGCATTCCAACGGGTATTCGTAGACCCATGCCCAAATAGGATAATGTTCTGTTATCCGTAACTAGCTGACTCAATTCCGCTGAAACATCTTGTTTACTTTCCCCGGGATACACGTTGTTTGTTTACTACATGACACAGGATTAGGATTTTTTGTTTTTGTGTATACGAATGCATGAAGCCTCCAACATATACTGTTTATATGATAAAAAATATACTTAGCGTTACTTACTAGCGTTACCCCAAGTATATTAATACAGGGTATTGTTTTCTTGTTACTTAGAGAAAAGTTATTGAAAAACATTTGACAGTTTTCTTTTATTTTCCTGTGAATGTTTCGCCTTTATGCTAGAGCTCAAGTTAATGAATAATTAAAATCTGATACTTTTTCGACCACCAGACGGCGCCTCATATGCGTCAGGTCCAACTGATGTCAAATAGCTAAGCAGATATGTACAGACGCGTACACACACATGATACAAACAAACACATATTATGTACAAAAAAATAAGCGCTATGACACGTTTGACAGGTTTCTGGACCTGACGTCTCAGTGCTGCGGCCTAGTGAGCGTCATTTCAGAAAACCCCTTTACCCTCATAAACAAGTTACTAATGACTGTTTTTTTGACGTTTCTACTGTATTATGTATGTTTTGAACAAATGTGTTTCTAACTAAATTTGTTGTGAGATCTAAGACAGCGGTCGTCGTCCAGAAAGCCGGTCAATTATATAACAGGGCTGCTGTTAAAAAGCTTAGTTTGCAGTCAAATAGAACCTTGAAATACAAAAAAAATTTTCACCTACCTACAAATTCAAAAAGTTTTTGTTATGCTTTTAATAATAGCTTTTAAAGCATCTTTTATTCAGCGTGGAATTTAAGCGAATGTAAGAGAATGTCATATATTAATATCCTATATCCTCTAATGATTATCCCCTTCCCTCGTTAAAGTATGATATGTGCACGTATGGCATCGTTCTTACATACAAAAATCTGTACAATTTCCTCTGCTCGTAAGTTTTCGAAAAGCCATTATCATCACCTATCTTTTTTATAGAATTTCGTAAATCATAATATTCAAATTTGCCTGCCTACTATCTTCTTAATTCCAATCATTGCCTGCCTAGGTTTATTATTCGATACATAGATCTTGAATTATTGATAAGACAATTATTCAGAGATTATGTTTTACCACAAACTTTTTAGCGGAGTTTCACAAACAATGTTTTCTTTATCCTCTCCCCAGAATTTTATTCTATTGACATACATTTCAGTCAGGCCAAATGAAAGCAAAATATATTCTCATTTTCTAAGCCCAAAATATAATTTTGAAAATCTCATGGTGTTTTATGCTCGCGTTCAAAAAGAGGTAGAGATTTTCATCTGTGGATCGTCACTAATGGTGACCTGTGCAGCTCACTCTTGACATTCATTAGACGTCGGTTACTGCGCAACGCGTATACAATCATGTTAAGCTGAGTGTACATGACAGCTTTTGTTTACGGTAAAATTGTAGTTTTGTTCAATGTACATAGTTTTAGATTTGCTATCGCGTGTAGGTTACCAAAAGAAAATTAATGCTTAGCAGGCAAGTGCATAATTGCTCGATTAAATATATTTACTGTTCACATCTAATATCAATCAAGTAACTAATAGTGTCAAACCTGCTAAAGTATTACACTGCGTTAACATTTTTGAACTCGCTCAATCCTCTTTAGTGTAAACTTTTGTGTTGAAACATTATCAAAACAATAACCCACTTAAAATATGGACAAATGCTTCAATGTCAATTGCTAACAATTTATCCTTTTTTCATTTTCCTAACAGTTTCCAAAGAGTTCAAAAATCATCATCATCGTCCTAGCGTTATCCTAGTTGCATCCAAGACTTTTCACCTTGGAGCCCGGGCTCCGCTTACTGGTCTTACCAGATTTCATAGAATATCAGCTTTTCTACAGAGCGACTGTCGTCTGACCGCCGCAACCCAAAGGGACAGCGATATTCCATGGTTTAGACTAGTATCAGTATATTTGAATGTACTGACTCCCCATAACACGACAGCCAGAACCGACTGTTTATCATGCTGTCCGAGGCACGGTCCAAGCCATAAATAATAATTTAATACTCACTTAACTTCGAAAAGTCATTGGTGCGCGCAGTGGATTCGAACCCGATACCCTCTGCATAGCAGTCTGTTGGTATATCCACTCGGTTATCGTTGCCAAACAGTTCAAGAATATGAACTGTAATGTTGCTAAATATTTACATATTTGAATTCTACTTCCTTTGTTTTTTCTGTGGTCTGAATGCACAGTGGTCAGCACATTGAAAGACAAACAGATTTTAATGTTATTGCTGTCAGTAACTAAAGTCCATTGACATGTCGTAAAATTTCACGCTCCCAAAGCAATAAAACATTAATTTTATGTGACGGTAGTATTAAAATAAATAGGAATTCTATGTAGTCGGCTTCAGAATTTATCTGACAGAAATATGTGATCACTATTTAACGAAACCATGTAAAAGCATTCTTGTCGACGAACAAATTAGATTTTAAAGCGCGTCGGTGTCGCAAGCACTTGACACTCGCTACTATGTAGTTTAGGGGAGTGCCGCATAAACAATCGTATATACGGACTTCTCCACTTTGCCTACTGAACCTTGAATAAATTCCACTATGCAAAAGATAATGAACCTGTCCGGATTTCACCATGAAAAGGTGCAAACTTGCATGTTTCTGCTATATTGTTTTGAATGCTCGAGTTTCAAAATGGAATAGCGTAGAATAAAATTTTGATGCATCTCTATTTGTTGATTTTTTTGTTTTTATTTAGTCCAGCCTGCCTGATTCTGGGGCATTAAAATTGTGGATCGTTGCCATTTGTTTGATGCTCTATGGGTTGAAAAATATGTGTTTATTCTAAAATATATAATAATAATAATAATAAAAATCTTTATTGACACTGTAAGCCCACATAACAGAATACAAATAATTCACAAAAGAACATTGAATTCTTGTTTACAATAGTAAGTAAGACTTAAACTTAAAACAACAAATTAGATCTCTGTCTCCTAAACTAGGATTATATTCCTGTATCTTAGGATATCAGAAACGCCAATACGGATTTGACAATTAAGCCAACACAGCATGGTGAACGTTTACAAATTCAATTTGTGAAATCGTGTGTACGCTTGGCTGCGATCAGTGCTACTGCTGGTATATATATGTAAGAATGTGCGGTATATAGAATTAGCATGTGGGTGTGCGTGGCGTGCGGTGTGAGTGAGTGTGTGTCTGTGTGTGTGTGTGTGTGTGTGTGTCTGTGTGTTTGTGTGTGTGTGTGTGTGTGTGTGGTGTGTGTGTGTGGTGTGTGTGTGTGTGTGTGCGCGTGTACGTGTGCGTGTGTGCAAGTGGCAAGTGTTTGTGTGTGTGTGTGTATGTTTGCTTTATGTATTGTTTTGTGTTTGTTTATATTTATCAGCTAGTAAATCCTGGGTTTCATCATAATTTAGGTTTAACAGAAATTCTTTTATTTTGCTTTTAACTACGTGCTTAGTGAGCTGGGATATGTTCAGGAATTTATTTAGTATGTTATAAACTTTTGAAGTTCTTATGTAGTATTGCTGTGCTGCAAAAGTAGTACGGAATTTATCAATTTGGAATACTTAATGTTTAATCCTACCGTTGGACTTACTGTGACGGAAATTGCAATTTGAGTGTTTACGAAGGACAGTCAGAAGTAAATATAATTGTCTTACACTTAGTACTTCACATTCTTGGTACAACTTAGATGATGGATATTTAAAGGGCCGTCCAAGGATGACCTTTAGAACTGCCCTTTGTGCTCTCTCTAACCGAAGTAAGGAGGTTTTGTCTGTACCATCCCAGACCGGTAGGCAGTATGTTAAAATAGATTGACACAGTGCAGTGTAAACCAGCATAACAGTCTCGCGGTCTGCCGATTGCCTAAGTTTTTTGAATATTGGCATTAGTTTCCTTACACGGGCTGATATGGAGTTAATTTGTGCATGCCAATTGAGATGCTCATCAATCTGTACACCAAGATATTTGATAGAATTTGTCCTATCGATTGAGATACATCCACAGATGTTGTGGTCGATACAGGTGCGAACATGGGCTTTAAGCTGAAATGATTTCGGTGGACAAAGATTGGATCTAATGCCAAAAGCTAAATAATATGTCTTTTGCAAATTAACAGTAAGTAGATTATCTGCCAGCCAGACCATAATATACCTCATAGCTGCTTCTGCATTAGTTGAGACTGCTTGCCAGTTGTCTCCACTAATCAAGAGTGCGGTGTCGTCTGCATAGGTAAATATATTACAGTGGGGAATGGCCATTTTGCATAATCCATTTATATAAATAAGGAAGAGGGTAGGTCCCAAGATACTCCCTTGAGGTACACCGTAGTTAATAGGAGTAGGGTCGCTTTCGTAATTATTGACTTTCACCACCTGAGTTCGGTCAGTCAAATAACTTTTTAATATATTAAGAGGTTTGCCTCTTATTCCAATGTTTTCGCATTTTTTCAAAAGAACTGGTGTATATACGGTGTCAAAGGCTTTGGATAGGTCAAGGAAGATGCCATGGCATTTCCTTTTTCCATCCAAAACTCTAACTGCCTGATCAACAAAAGTCATCACTGCGTCTTCAGAACTTAGTCCAGACCTAAAACCGTACTGGTTGCTCGCTAAAATGCTATTGTGTTTTAAAAAACTGACTAAATTTTTATTTAATAGTCGTTCTAAGATCTTAGATAGAACTGGTAGAACAGATATAGGTCGTATATTGAAATGCGAGGTAGTGGTTTCAAAAACAAAACAAAAGGAAATTAATATGACGGCGTTTACGTCAAAGTCAGGTTGACAGGACTGTCAATGTCAACCTAGCGAAGCGTCATTGTCGATGGTAGCGGGGGCGGCCATCTTGAATTCACTTTTGAACGAGACGACGCCCGCGCACCACGTTGGTGACGAATCGCTCTGGATCTTTGCCATCACGCTATTTCGAAATTTAATTAAGTTGATTTCGTGTGGAAGTAATCGTTAACTACCTAATTACATTGTGATTTCTGTGAAGGCTGATTAAAATACGTCGATAGTGATCTCAAGCCATTTTATTCTATTTCCGCGCCTACTCCCACACGTAATTAGAAGAAGATGAACCCTGGTGAAGGGCCCTCAGGCCATCGAGGCTCTTCAAATAGATTAATGATTTTGGTATTGAAATTTGTATCCTTAAACTAAACCATTGAAGATAAATCCTCAAATGTAGTTAAAATCTGTATACATAAAATTCTTACATTACTGACTGACTGACAGGCACGATACAGATTTGGCACGTATGTTCCTTGGGGACCTCCTCTAGTACCTTATATTTGCCTCGATGATGTTTCGGCATAGGTTATACCAGCCGTGGTCACGAGATGACTTAATATCTATAAATGTTTAGAATATATTTTCATGATAAGATATGTACTGCGTGTTCTTAAGTTACCACTTCCATTTGATACCCGTGCTACATAAAACAGAACATTTTTATAGAAAGTTCAGTACATTTTATAAATTCAAATTCAAATTCCTTTATTCATTTGGGTCACAATGTGACGCTTATGAACGTCAAAATAATAAATTTATAAAATAATTACTTATAGACTCTACATTTACATTTACTGCCACGTTCGCAAAGCAATAGGTAGAACCATGAGAAAGAACGGGCAATAAAACTCACGGTCACTCTTTTTCATCGCCAGGTTTTGCATAATACACATATTTTACATTTTGTAAGGTGCTGCAACTGTTACACCTTCTATATCACTCGTATATAATATTTACTGTACTTAATAATACTCAAGCATAATACTTTTGATGTTCATTTGGTTAGTCCTCCTCAGAATAGACATGGTGAAACAGGAGCATCCACTTATATTATATACACCTAATAATGCAGGCAATCCGCGAAAATGATCAGAACCACGATGGAAATGATGCAGTTAAATATTAAAATCTAATACCAGCCCGCAAGACCGTCATCGACCAGTCATCGCAAATAGCACCCGTTCACGAGTATGACGCATGTGCCAGCCATCATCCCTCTCGCCATATTAGAGGGACATATATAACAATCGCAACTTTGCCAAAAAAACTAGCAATACCAAAAGTAATGAATTACAAATGGGAAAAAGTAAAAATACCATAGTATTGCAAAAGTTTATTTTGACTTTCAAACGTTCGAATTTTATTTTCAATTTGCAATGCCTTAGCCAATAGTTGGCTTTTGGATATCGAACACAAATTCCCTTACGAAGCGTGGAAAGAAACGAATCTATCCAAACTTCTTGGTGTTGTTTATAACTTTGACTTACAAAGGGTTCGTGAAAATATTTCACTACTACCCTCATATCTTAAACTGTTTGTTCTAGCTTAGGTACCCGTTTTAAGTTAGTTTCGCTTTGAGCTTAAAGCCCAAATTATACAATTTATTAGAGTAAGTAAGTTGTAGCATGTAATGAACATCTGTAAGTAAGTAGGTTGTAAAGTTTTCTAGCATGCACTACATTGTTGGTGTTTCAACAGCTTTATTTTGTCGGGTATAGGCACGTTATTAGAATGGAAATAGGCAAAACCTTTTAAAAAGTAATTACATTTCAATGTAGATCTAGAGAGGGAGTAACGCATGAGAAACAACCTCGTCCTACTGATTATATTATACTAGATGAGCCCGCTGTTACACCCGCGCTATTTAAGGCTACTGCTCCGCTCTCGTGGATCATAGCGTGATGTTATATAGCCTATAGCCTTTCTCGGTAAATAAGCTATCTAACACTGAAATAATTTTTAAATAGGACCAGTAGTTCCTGAGATTAGCGCGTTCAACGAAACAAACAAACACTTCAGCTTTATATATTAGTATATAAGATTTCATAAAATCATTCATCCATTAAAATGTCTGAAATATCAGGTGCGCTGTTGTAGGCACAGCTTAAAATATTGAGGCATAACGGCACAAGCCAAACTCTTATAAAAATTCGGCTTGAGCAAACTATGATAAATTTATTAGAGTACTCTAATTGTCTTTTAAGTTGTTTGGAGAATGATTTTAAATACGCTAGTAATGTTGCAATCTACAAGGCTACTACTGAATTATGTATCGAATATTATGTTGATTGAATCTGCGGGCAATAGTTAGTATCTATAAAATACAATAATTCTTAAAGAAAAACAAATTCTATCTAAGTAATAAGTACAAAACTCACTTTTGTTATGGACTGTTGACCTTACAATTTAACTATTTCCAAATAGCAATAATATTTGACTAGTTACTTATTCGTAGATATTGTATTTATATCTTTTACGGTAAAAGGTATCATAAATAATATAATATTATGGAATGTTTAAGTAAACCGACAGAATCTTTTATTGTTATTTTTCTTTTAGTGAAAATAATGGATCAAGCTAAGTGTTTACTTATGTTAAAGCTTTGAAAAATTAATAAGCTTATAATAAACACCGGTCTAAAAAATCAAAGATATTCTTAACTATATAATATCTGAATAACCCGAACCTGTAATAATATCTGAAGAACCCGAAATCTGTGCCTTTTCTTACTACGAGAAGCCAATCAATTTATCTGGATCAGTGGCGGCGCTAAGCGTCGATGACGATGGCCACCGCCGACGACATCGCGACATCATATGGGGTCCTCGCTAGAAAGTTTTATAAGTTACCTATTTTCGTTTCACCAATCATCCTGGCCTAGGTAACCGACTCCAAACAATTCAGGATAGAGCTAAGCAGATGATAATTACTATACAATAATATTTTCGAACACGTGCGTATAATGTGAAGTGAAGTGAGTAGCACTTTACTGGTACCTATTCGGAATCGTCTATGAAATGAATCTTTTGCCCGAATGAGCGATTGCACATACACTGCCCGACACGATGTCTGTACTGGGTGAAAATGTTTGTTTTGTAATTTATTACTAATAATTATATAATAATTTGGCCCACTTAATTTTACCTTTTTTTACTACATAGTGTTTAACTGACCTCACACATCCAAGAACCTGCATACTGACTACTTAAAACATCAGAGCCCAAGCTTTAACGGAGTTCTGTTCCAGAGACATCACAGCGATACAAATTGAAATAACACAGCAGCCAAGGAGTGTAGCGGTTGTTTTCGCATCGGTCTACATGCCCGAGGCCGAAGACCCGCCTCCGTTTGACCTCACGCGTCTGGTTAACCAGTGCGAGAGAACCAATACCGAGGTCGTTATAGGAACGGACTCCAATGCCCACCACCAAATGTGGGGCATGAACTGCAATAACAACAGAGGTAGATCACTGATTGAATACCCTTTCACCACTAATCTTGCCCCATTAAACACAGGTACGGAGCCCAACTTTGTCACAAAACCTAGTCAGACAATTATCAACTTAACTCTCGCAACAGAAGGGGCGGCTGAACGCATCAAGGGATGGCACATCTTGAAAAAGGCATCGTGCTTAGACCACAGTTGGATCAGTTTCTCCATGGATGTCGTTATACAACCCACACAGCCATGTAGGAAACCACACAACACTGACAAAGCAAAGAATGTCCAATTACTTAAAGATAAATTTACCCTTACTGCTACGCCGATGGAACTGGGTTACAATGAACAAATCGACGAGCAGGTATGTACACTGACGCAGTCGATGCTAAACAGCTACCACGCAGAATGCCAGAAACCACTCTACCTTCAACCCCAGGTAAACAACACTGGTGGGGCGCTGAGCTTGAACACAAGCGCAAGAAGGTAAGAAGGGCTTTAAACAGGGCAATGAACACAAGCGCGAACGAAGATTGGGACGCTTATAAAGCGGCCAAATCAAGCTACAAGAAATGCCTCAGATTCAGACGTACCGTGGGATGGAGAAAATTTTGTGGGAGCATTGAATCTTGCCAACAACCAAATCGGGTAAGGAAATTACTGGCTAAGCAACCAATGGTAGCACCAGGTACTCTCCGTTAACCGGATAACACATACACCACATCGGAGGAGGACACAAGACGCGTCCTACTCGAAACACAATTCCCAGGCTGCGTCCTTACCCCGGTAATAACGTGGCACGATACACAAACAGTGGCGATTGAACACGAGTGGAGACACGCAAACTCCACGGTGTTTGCGTGTCTCCACTCGTGAGTCGTGAGTTTTACACAGAGGGAAAACTCCGATGGGCCATCGATAGCTTCCATCCCTTCAAAGCAGCCGGACTGGACGGCATCTTTCCAGGGTTATTACAATGGAGAAGTGAACCTACGTACATATCTGAGGGCTAGCCTGGCCCTCAGATATGTACCGAAGAGATGGAGGGAGGTCAAACTAATTTCCACACCAAAACCAGGCAAAACAGACTATACCAATGCAAAGGCCTTCAGACCAATAAGCCTCCTTCATTCTTAAAGCCTTGGAAAGGCTCTTCGAGAGGGAACTAAGAAGTGGGTCACTTAAGCATCTACCGCTACATGCCAACCAACATGCATACACCTCAGGGAAATTGACGGAATCGGCCTTACATCAGGTCGTGAACCAGATAGAAGCTGCTATACAACAAAAAAAAATTCTGTCTGGGCACCTTCATTGACATAGAAGGAGCCTTCGACAAGACAAACTTTTCCAGCATAAGCAACGCCCTAGCCAGACATGGTGTGGATCAGATACTCATACAGTGGATCCAAAACATGCTCAGCAAAAGGGTAGTGCGCCTGCATGGCGACACTCAGATAGCCTTGATAACTAAAGGGTGCCCGCAGGGAGGTGGACTCTCCCCGCTATTGTGGCACTTAGTCTTCAATGAACTCATAGACAAACTCAACGTGAGATACTTCTACACAATAGGTTATGCAGATGATCTGGCCATTCTCACCTCAGGTAAGGTAACTATTACAGTGTACGACCTCACCCAACAAGGTCTACGCAAAGTAGAGTGGTGGTGTAATGAGAACGAAGTATCTGTAAACCCGAACAAGAGTAAACTAGTTATGTTCACACACAAACGCGCGCCGGGTACTTATCGACTGCACAGGTTATTTCATACAGAGTTTAAGCTGTCTACCTAGGTCAAGTACCTGGGTGTCACTCTCGACAGCAAATTGACATGAAACAGCCACATGGAAAATAAGTTCAATAAAGCCAGCATCGTCTTCTGGCAGTGCAAGAAGATGATATGCAAACGCTGGGGCCTATCTCCCCAAAATTGTGTTATGGCTCTATAACTCAATAATACGTCCGATGATAAGCTACGGCGCAGTAGTGTGGTGGCCTCGTAAAAACCTAACAACGGCCGCCAAGAAGCTTCAAAAGCTTCAAAGACATGCATGCCTAGCGGCTACGGGCTGCATGAAAACTACACCTACAGCGGCACTCGAAGTGTTGTAAGACCTGCCTCCATTGCACCTGTTCACACAACAGGAAACTACGATGTAGGCGGTTCGGCTAAGAGCTCTGAAGCTCTGGAAAGGCACCAATACACAGCACACTAGCACCGCATACTAGCACCGCACTGTAGCACCGCACCCTAGCACCGCACACTAGCAACTTAAATACACTCTTCAAAGAAGTTCCTCTAACACAAGCCATTGGCGACCGAATACCAAAACAATTTGTGTTCGACAAGAAATACAAAATCCAACTGTACGAGGATCTATACGAAGGAGCAGTTAACCACAACGAGCTCACGATCTTCACAGATGGGTCTAAGACGGACACAGGTATGGGTTCAGGAGTATTCTCCAAGGACCTAAACATCAACATCGCAGCACCGCTTTCTGTAAACACGGTCTACCAGGCCGAATGTTTCGGCATAATCCTAGCTGCTACAGCAATCACGGCACGTGAGGTAAGGGAACGATCCATTAGGATCCTCCCAGATAGTATGGGTGTCCGCTCAGCCCTCAAGCGCCATACTATTACCTCGGCACTCACACTTGAATGCCACCAGATACTTATAAATAGGTAAGTAAACTAAACAAACTAACACTGCAATGGATCAAGGGCCACAGTGGCTCAAGAGGGAATGACACAACCGACGTACTTGCCAGAAGAGGGGCCACTTTAGAGGTGGTGGGACCCGAGCCCATTATTCCCCACCCTTCTGGTTTTTATCGTACCTGGTAAGAAATAGAACCAAGACCCAGCACAACCAGTCCTGGATTGGGACTGAAACATGTAGGCAGGCCAAGGAGGGTTTTCCCGCAGTAGACGGTAAGATAGCCAAACAAGTCCTCCGGCTGTCCAAACGACAACTGCGGACAGTCACGGCCGCCTACACAGGACACGGATTCTTTAATAAACACCTATTTACTATAGGTATCACTGATAGCCCACTGTGCAGAGCCTGTATGGCAGCAGACGAGACGGCAGCCCACCTGCTCCTCGACTGCCCTAAGGTCGCACAGTACATGCAGCAGTACCTGACCAGATACAGCATCCTGAGGAAAGCAGTGGACCACATCAAGATTCTGCTGGCCTTCTTCGAAGAGCTGGGGTGGCTCGAGTGACAAGACCATTCCCAAACAACTGAAAAATGACTCGGATCCATAGTTTAGTTACTACTTATATTATTATCTAAGCTGCTCTATTTACCGAAGATGCAAAAGGTAGGGAAGTCAATCAATACGAAGGTGTCTACGAGAGAGGCGTGTTATTATAGTGTTGTCAGTGTGGGAATTAAATGCAGAGAAATTAAAGAATGCTTGCCACAATTCGCGATTCCTCCACTACGCGATTTGGTAGTTGCGGTGGTTTTGGTCCTCCCCCAAACGCCTTATACGAGAGTTCCACACAGGTGTGTGGGACTCGTGCCATAAACTGACAATAATAATGTCAACTGTACACTAAGCGACTTGTTTCCTTAGAAATCGAATTTGCTTCTATTAGTCCTACTTACATATACATAACTTAATTAACATAAAACAATTGGCAAAATACACGGAGCGCTCCGCGAGTGCACGTGTTTACTTACGATTTCTCGGAATTGGGCGCGTAAATAAATAAAAATGGTGCAGTGTAAAAAATGTAAACTGTTTTTATCAACGGTTAAAGACGATAATATTATTAAGTGTAAAGGGACATGCGAAGGTGTATATCATAGGAAGTGCGTAAGGAATGCCAGGCGATTTTTGCAAACAGAAATCTGTGACGAGTGTCAAAAGTGCAGCCCAAAAGTACCGCAGCGGCCACCGACTATTGATATAGACCCCAAAGATATTACAGTGGAATCCCTATTAATAGAAATGAACAAAAAACTGGAAATTATCTTTAAACTAGAGAAAAAGCTAGATGACCTCACAGAAACAGTGGATTTCTACGCTGAACAGTATCAACAAATGGTGGATTTTAAGAAGAATGCGGAAAATAAAATAAAAGCCATAGAACAAAGGAACGTGTATCTTGAAAAATGCAATGTTGCGTTGGAAGAAAGAGTCATTAACTTAGAGAAAAAAGACAAAGAAAAAAACATAGAAATTGCGTGCCTTCAACAGAGCAAAGATAATGAGAACATAGTGGATGTCATACGTAATGTTGCCGTGAAACTCAATTTAAATCCAGACGATATTGAGAGTGTTGAAAGAAAAGGCCACGAGAGAAATAATGGTTCTCAGATAGGCGCAGAACGACCACGCCCGATTGTAGTCAAATTGCGGTCAAAGCACGCCAGAGACCAATGGCTACAAAAGCGAAAATTGCGCCTAACTAACAGCACTGTCTATGACAACGGCAATAATATGCCTATATACATAAATGAAGATTTAACCAAAGCCGTAAAGTTACTTTTCTGGGAAACGAGAAACCAGCTAAAAACTCACACAAATTCATTTGGATACAAAATTCTAACATTCTAGTCAAAAAGGCGAGAATGAGAAGATATATCGCATAAGGAGTGATGACGACATCAAATCACTACGCGATATTGATCAAAATAAATAAATTCCAGGAACATACCTAATACTGCGGGATCACACAACGTGACTTACAACGACAGCAAAATTCGATAGTTTCAACACAGAACTTTTTTCTAGTGATATTGTATATAATAAATATAAAGACATAAATATATGGACACAACACTTGTCAAATAATTACGTAAATATAATACATCTTAACATCCGATCACTGCGAAAACAATTTAACCAACTACTTGTATTACTAAACGACTGCATAGTCAATAGAACATTAAGTGCTATTATACTAACGGAGGTGAATATAAGAAATGAAGAGGTACCATTGTATAAGATTCCGGGGTATCTAGTATTCCCCAACACAAGAGAAACACGAAGAGGAGGTGGAATATTAGTATACATAAGAGACGACATACACTGTACTATATACTATTACCACATATAAAATTAAAAGCAACAGAAATGACTCATGGAGTGATTAAAGACGGAATTAAAAATATACATATATTAGCTACCTATCGACCACCAAATACAAACAAACTACAATTCATAACGGAGCTTAATACCATAATAAAATCTATACCGAACTCAGCAGAAACTGTACTAATCGGCGATATGAACATTGACTTGTCCCAAGATGTGAACCCGAGTTTAAGTGCATACAAAATCATGTTGTGTGAAAACGGCCTGCAAAGTGCAATACCTACGTCAGAGATTACGCGCGAAGCGATCGTCGACGGTCGGGTGAGTTCGTCGAACATTGACCATGTGTGCGTGTGGGCGGCCGGCCGCGGCGACTATACCGACGCGCGCGCACACTTACTCAATTGCACGCTATCGGATCACTATATGGTCGGAATCAGCTTAGCAACTACAAATAATAATACAAGCTTAAATAATAGAATACAAACCATTCTTAGTGAAAAATCTGTTTGTGATAACTTAAAAACAATTGACTAGTCTTACTTGATGCAAACAAACTGTCCTATTTTATTGTACCATAAATTACATAGGGTTTTTATTGATATATATATGAGAATAGTAAAATACATATAATCCCTAAGAAAAAGAGAATTACGCAGCCATGGGTAGATAAGGAATTGAAAAAAAAGTTGGAACATAGAGACGCACTTTTTAGAGCTTGGAAATCTGCACCAAGTAATATGAACAATAGATTAATATATACGCGATTCCGAAATAAAGTAAACAAGTTAATAGATGTTGCTAAGAATAAATATAGACAAAGAGAGATAGAAAAATGTAATAAAGATTATCGGAAGATATGGTCTAATATAAATAAGTGGGTAGGTAGCCCTAAAATGAGTCTAGACAGTGTAGTTTTAAGGTATTTAGGGAAAACTGATACAGTTTATAATATTTGTAACAAGTTTTCTGAAACGTTTACGGGTGAAATACAGAAAATCAAACACGACTGTGATAATAACTTTTTAACTAGAATTTCCTATGTGAAGCCAAGTAATGTGTCATTTTATTTTAGGAAAGTTGAAGCATGTACGGTTGAGAAATATATTAATGATTTAGACTCCTGTAAATCACCTGGGTTAGATGAGATTAGAGTACAAGATATTAAATATGTAAAGAAAGAAATAAGTTCCGTCATAGCTAAATTCATTAATATGTGCGTGTATGAAGGCGTCTACCCGGATATATTAAAAAAATCTATTATACGACCCATTTTCAAACAGGGTAGCCACCTCGATTACAGTAACTATAGACCAATAGCTATACTGTCCGTAATAAATAAAATTGTAGAGAAGGTCATAGTTAATCAAATATCAAGTTTCTTAGAGAAACATAGCATATTATCCGATGCCCAGCACGGGTTTCGCAGAGGGCGCAGCACCGGCACGGCGCTTGCTCAGTTCACGGACTTGCTAAGTTTGTAGCAGCTATGTTTATAGACTATAAAAAGGCATTTGATACCCTAGAACATAATGTCTTACTTCGTGCAATGGATGAATGTGGTATTAGAGGCCCGGTTAATCGCTGGTTCAAATGTTATTTACAAAATAGATCCCTTCGCACACTGATAGATGGCACCACAGGTCAAGAGGTAAGTGTAAACCTTGGTGTTCCGACCGGTTCGGTATTCGGTCCGGTTGGGTACATAATGCATGTAAATAGTGTAATTAACGTGATACAGCATTGTAAGTCATTTATGTATGCCGACGATATGTGCTTACTATACTCGTCAAAAAACATGACTGACGCACAAACCTGCTTACAGGCAGATTTCGAATGTATAATTAAATGGGCACATGACAATGGCATTATCATAAACCACTCTAAAACTAAGACTATGATCATATGTTCTCCCTATAGCAAACACATGAAACCAGATGCGCTAAGTGTAAAGATAACCGGTCATACGTATGAGTGTCTTCACAACAACCGAGCTGGCTGCTTATGCACAAATATAGACATTGTCGAAAAATATCGATACCTGGGTTTATTAGTAGACCGTCATTTTAATTGGAAGTTTCATGTAGATGATGTCTGTAATAAACTTCAGTCAATATTAGGTAAATTCTTTCATCTTAAAAGCTTTATATGTAAAAAACTTATGTACACACTTTATTATGCACTTGCCGACTCAATAATAAGCTATGGTTTGACTTGCTACGGCCTGACATTCAAAACTCAACTGGATCGTATAAAACAGCTGCAGCAGAGATTAATTAAATATCTGGTTAGCAAAAAAGTAATATCTCGGTGTAAGCCTAATTATGAAAAATTATTTATTATTTGTAACATAATCCCAGTGCACACTAAAGTGGAGTATCTTATTGCTATAGAACAATATTACTCAAATAAAAACAAAGTACCTCCAATGCATAAATATTACACCAAACAAGTCAAACAGGGAAAATACACGATACCATCAATTAGGAACTATTATGGCAAGAGAACTAGGCAGTATTTAACACCAGTTTTATATAATAAATTTGACTGTTTACGAGATGATCAGAATGTTGTAAGCAACACAACATTAAAAAGATTACTGAAAAAGATAATGTTAAAAAATGTCTAATTTTAAGTAGTTAAAAGTTTGTATGATAAAATATTAGATAGTACCTATTATTATTATGAGCCTATGTACCTACAAATTTTATATACTTCATTTTGTTTTTTGTTTCTGTTTGTTTTCTGTACCAATTTTATTTAGTTAATTTTTGCTTAAAATAAGTAATATGCTGGATTATATCTATTACATTGCTATGGAATGTCATCATCATCATCAACCTTTAACAGTCCACTGCTGGACTAGGCCTCTCCTCTGAACGGAGGAATTGGCCTACTATACCACGCTGGCCAAACGGGTTGGTATAGGGTTTGTATCAAGTTTTCCTTCTCTTACAGTGCTGTTCTCTGCATAATATGCTCCCTCTGTCGGCTCTTACGACACCCATGGGATGATATGGGGTGGTGACATTCTGTATTCTTAATCCGTCACCACACGGACAACTATGGAATGTATGAAGGTATAACTCATTAGAGCGCCTCTTACGCCAACAAACTGTGTATACAGTTTGGCGTTTTTGTATTAGTATTTAAGTGTTTTTTTTTCTGTGAAATAAACAAATTAAAAGAAAAAAAAAAATTACCCCTTCGGGTCAAAAACAAACAAGTTAATATGATACTTTGTGAAGAAGACTGCGGAAATAATGGATTGTTACTTACGCCCTTTCTAACTTGATATAAAACACCTTGTAACAAAACAGAACAATAAAATGTTATTAAATAACAAAACTATGAAAATGCTTTATATTTTTACCCAAGAAACATTATTATAAGCTTTCCAATTTTACTATTCCCCGCAGTACTTTAAGTAAAAAAGCAAGTGTGTGCCGTCATTCAAAACGATTTATCACTTTAAACGTTTCGTTCACACGAATAGCCTCATGCTACGTATTTGATGACGTACGAACATCCATTACAAAGACAATACGCTAACATAAATACGTGAAGTCTAAATGCCTGCCAACTACCAAACATATCGGTTTTAGTTGATACCAAAAATGCCGCCATAGTCAACACACATTTTTAATTTCTAGCTTCGGTATTTGTCCGACTCAAGATAACGTAATTTTTTAGGATCCGAAGAATGCATAAAGGGAACTAGTTTAGTCTGTAAATATAGAGACTTTGACAAAAAGACATAACAAATAGAACTGATATCGTTCAGCCTTCAGCAGTTCACTGCTAAATGTAGCCTCTCCTTGTGTACTGACATCAACATTGTGAGTCATATTGAATCAGGTGTTACTTGGCGGAACTACATTGTAACCTAATGGAAGGAAAGAGGAACCCACTACACACCCTCGGATTGACCACCCAAACTATTGCAATAGAAAAAGGTTGACAATACCGAACTCTATCCTCTAAGAGGATAAGGGATATATAGGAATGGTATGAGTTCCAGGAAGATACCTGACTTGCAGTATCCCGCTGTATGCACCGACTATTCTTCGACACGTGTTTCGCCTCTGCAGGAGGCATCCTCAGGAGCGATGGGCAACGACTGAGACATTGTGAGTCAGTAGGAGGACAATACCCCGCTGATCAGACGGGTTGGTATCGAGTTTTGCCTCTCGATACAAAAAAAAGACTTCATGTATTTCTACGTAGTCGCCACTTACGACGTATGGAATGAAATAGGGTAGTGACACTAGCATAAAATAATCCGTACTTACACGAAAACTTAAATACTTCTTAAATTGCTGAGTAGCCAAAAAGGTAATACTGGTTATTTCAGACTCTTTTTTACCATGAATAAAAAAATACAATGGTCTATCATACTACAGAAGCTGGTAGCATGGTTTAATTATATGTAAATTTTACGGAACCCTAAAAAGCGTCACCTAGCATTTCCTGAAACAGGACTAAAAGGTGATTTTACAAAGACAGGTACCTACCTATATTGGCATATACCTAAATACACGTAGGTACCTATATATTACATACATCAAAACATTAAGAGGTAACATATTATTACCGTCTTGAAGGCAGCTATTTTCAAACTTTTAATAAGATGAATAACTCGCTCCGACTGAAACGTTAAAGCTATGTTCAACTTTGTATATAACATTTTTAAAATATATAATTTTAATATCGGCAGTGACTTACGTAGCGTTTTGTGCCGATAATGCATTATCCGTTAAACTCATTATAACGTTTAAGAAACTAACATTACTGCGGTATTAAATTAAGTTTTATTTAAAGTGATTCATCTTATAATTGATTAAAAGTTATCAAGTATCATCAATAGGAACCCACAATTTCAACGTCGGCTAATAATAATTTAAAAAAAATTGTTCTAGATCATTCGGTTTAAATGAAATATAATTAAAACCAATATATCGCGATAGAAACCGTATACTGTAGCTTGATTTCAGTTTCAGATCAATTCTATTTTCTATTTAATATTAATTCAATGCTATATTATTACAGAGTTTTCGTCAAGATCAAGTCCATGGGGGAAGCTATTGTGACAAAAGATAGCCTTCGTTTTATTTTGATATATTAGTGTCTAGAGCTTAGCTAAAAGGCTGGAATTGTTTGCAGACTTTAGTGGAAGCGTGATTATATTCATCAGTCCTTGTCAGCCACAACAAATCTCTGACATAACTGTACTGTGTTGCACAGCGAATTAAAATTACGTGCAAATTTAATATACTTACCAAATCTTCACTGATGTCATGCTAGAGCTAAATTATACACATCATACAATTATATTGGCCAAAATAGATAGATAGGTAGATTATACTTTATTGAACACCAAAACAAACAAAGTATTTACAGAAGTATATAACTTAAAACTAGTGTGCAATTGGCGGCCTTATCGCTAATAGAGCGATCTCTTCCAGGCAACCGCGGATGGACAGAAATGATGTAGGTTAACAGCCATGTATATTGATGGTGTAGCGTCAGTAATCTATAATAATTATAAATAAATAAGTACCTAAATATATACATATTGTAATATACACTTACATAAATACATACTATATTATACTATACATACTACATTATATATATATATATATATACATTATACTATACATACTATATTATACTACTATAACATACATAAGTATAGATAATATATGATACAATACATATTATAAATAAAATATGATTATATAATTATAAGGAAGCAGTGAAGAGAACACTTGTAGAACGACAGCTATACAATATAATTATGATAAATTAACAATGCTTATAATTATTGGCGTTAGATTGACAGGTAGTGTCTTTTTAACATACACTTAAATATGTTAAGTGATTTGGCTTTACGGATTTCTAGTGGCAATCCATTCCACAGGCGTGCAGCTTGAACTGTAAAGGATTTTCCATAGTAATTGCTAGAATGGATTGGCATCGCCAGGGTCAAATTCTCAGACGACCTCAAGGACCTTATATGTGTGTCATGAAGGAACTTAAAACGTTCTTTGAGATAAAAGGGGGTACTGGGATTAAATAAAACATTATAAAGTAATGTACGAATGTGAGTATTCCTGCGAAGACGAATTGGGAGCCACTTGAGTCTGTTGCGAAATTCTGAGACATGATCATATTTGCGTAATCCAAGTATAAATCGTATACAGAAGTTTTGAAGGCGCTCAAGTTTGTCTAGCTGCTCCTCCGTGGGGTCAAGATAACTGACATCAGCGTAGTCGAGAATAGGCAACAGCAGCGATTGTGCAAGCGCAATTTTAGTAGCAGTCGGAAGAAAGTTGCGTAGTCTACGCAGAGATCCGGCTGATGCAAATAGTCTGCGACTCACCTCCTGTATTTGTGGTACCCAGGATAGATTCTCATCAAGGTAGATCCCCAGATTTTTAACCTTCTTAGTATAAAGGAGATCTTTTCCGTCGAAAGTAATTAGTGGTAGATCAGACCAGTTAATTTTTGCAGTCATTCTTGGGCTACCAATAATAATTAACTGAGTTTTATCAGGATTCACCATCAGTCCATATTTCTTGGTCCACTCGCAGATCTGAGCCAAATCTGTGCTGATGGTTCAACATGCATCTGGTAACTCATCTAAGGGGGCTTGCGTGTAAATCTGTAAATCATCTGCGTAAAGGTGGTAGGATGAAAGTAGTTGGTTAGAGATAGAATTAATAAATATCGTGAAGAGTAACGGAGATAGCACGCCACCCTGTGGTACCCCGGCATTCGTGTTAGACCAAGTGGAATAAGAGTCTTCAATGCGTATACGTTGCCGGCGACCAAACAGGTAACTATGAAACCAGTCATTTGCCGTTGGAGATATGTTAAGAGAGCGGAGAATGCCGAGTATGATGTGAAAATCCACGGTGTTAAAAGCATTGCTGAAATCGAGCAAGGACATAACCGTTAGATTTCCACAATCGATACCTTTCCGAATGTCATCAGTGATGTGTACCAATGCAGAGACGGTACTGTGGCCGGGACAGAAACCAGATTGGTATGGATTAAGGAGCGAATTTTTATGGAGAAAGGAACTGAGTTGAGTGTGGATTAGGCGTTCAAGGACTTTTGACAGGAAAGGTACTAAGGATATAGAACGGTAATCTGAAAAGGAACAAGGCTTAGGTTTTTTAGGTAGGGGAATTATAAGTGCATCTTTCCACGCTGACGGAAAGATGCCACGGATAATGGACTGGTTTAAAATGTTGCATAGGATTGGAAGGATTATATCTAGGATGGGAAGGATCATTTTTCTGCTGATACACTCTTACTCTACATAATACTCTTCTTAACATCACAATCGGTGAATTGCGAGAAGACAAAAGGAGAATAATCTGGGGTTAGTAAGGATGAAAGATATTGTAATGTGTTATTTTTAACATTTCCATCAAATTTGGGCGAAGAAGAGAAATGAGCATTAAGAGAATCTAGATTTATATTGTTTGGGACAGAATGGTGCCTAGTCTTACCAACTCCTAAAGTGTTGAGAAATTTCCAGACCTTTGCTGGATCACCGTTTTCAACGGATTTATGTATATGTTGGCGTTGTGCTTTCCTACACACCTTGTTGCAGTGATTTCTTATAGCCACATAATTTTCCATGTTTGAAGGAGTTGGCCTGTGCTTTACTTTTGTCTTCGCTGCAGCTTTTTTTGTCATAATCTTCTTGATGTCCTCAGTAAGCCAAGGTGCGGGCAAATGTTTTATTTTTATAGCGCGAATAGGGGCATGAACGTCATATAGCTTAAAGAGATTGGTTGTCACAATGTGCACCTTAGTGTCCACGCACTCGGTGGACAGCAGTGGTTCCCAGTCTATTTTGGCAGCATCCTCACGCAGTTCGTCAAGCACCATGCCACCAACATTGCGCTGCAAAACTATTGTCGGCTTCGCTTTAGGTGGGCGTATTTTGTACGAGAGATAGATAAGGTCATGGTAGGAAAATGCATCGGCAGAGCATTGACCATGCCTGTAAACGAAATTAGGAGAAGAAACTAAAATGAGGTCTAGTAGAGAAGGAACAGAATTAGGAAAGTGATGTGTCGCATTAAGGTTTAATATAGTCATATTACAGGATTCTGTAACACGACGAAAAGACGTAGTTCGAGAATCACGTTTAAGGAGACATGTATTAAAATCTCCCATAATAATGGAATGATCATAAGATGGAGTAAGATTTTCCAGGATTTGCTCGAAGGAAGAAAATAAATTTATGCGACACGAAGGAGAATAATATACGCCAAGCAACACTTTTGTATGATGGAGTTCCAGTTCTAAGAAGAGATGCTCGCCAGCATTCGACAGTGGTGGCTGCGATGACATAGTGACTATATGATACGGAATGTGAGCACGTAAATATATGGCAACACCGCCACCACCGCCAAACGCGCGATCATCCCTAATTAGTTGGAAACCTGGAAGAGAATAAGAAGTCGATAAGAGACACGGTTTCAACCATGACTCAGAGATCAGAATTGCATGTATGTTTTTGCAATCAAAATTGGCCAGCATATCTGGGAAATGGGCTGGAATACTCTGTGCATTTAAATGGACTACATTAAAGTTCTTGGGCACGTCTGAAAACAGTGATTGGAGAGTGTCTCCCAGAGACGGTATACTGGTAAAGCTATCATCAAAGCTCGTAGCTGTTAGAAAACTGTCATCGTCGCTAATTGAGTCTGTAACCGACATATAAATATAAAATAATAATAATAAATATATAAAAAAATAATAAAATATAATAATATATAGAACTTATATAGGCTATATAAAGAAATAATTTAATACACAATAAAAATTGTAACTACGTTAAGCGTATTCATTTTGTCCACCCGCCAGTTAAATGCATTATCGAAGAAAGATGACAAATGTGAAGAGATAAATTTTAAAACTAACAAATATAACAATAAAATTAAGATAAAATTATATACCAACACACAAAATTACTCAGAGTAGGCATTAACACTATTTCAATTTCGTACATTTCCAAATCTAAAGACTACATATTTTTTTTTTTTACGAGAAACGGAACGTTGCGTGACATAATTGACAACTGACAATTATGACAGATTAGTTTTCCATTCATTGTTGACATGACTTAACAAAAATAAAACTAAAAACAGTGAGATTAAAGTAACAGTGTGGGTGAAATAACAATATAATACGTTAATTACCTACGTATGAATGAATATTACGAAAAAGGCCTACTTCTTCGTGGCGGCTGCTCGCTTGGTCTTGGGTGCAAGTGGTTTGGCTGCGGGCTTCTCCTCGTCTGCAAGTTTAATCCTGCCTAGATCGCCGACGCTCGTAATGCGATGGCGGTTGCCGTCGGGGCCCAAGATGTAAATGTAGCCCTCCCGTGTCCAGCACTTCGCAACGCCGAACTTCGCCCGTGCAGCCATAAAAGCATTGTGCCGCGAGCGTGTCAGGAACTCGGAGAGCGTGATTCCCGTTCCCTTCAGCTTTGTCTTGGCGAGCCACATGTTGTCCCGCACCACAAAAGACTCAAATTTTATGAGAATGGGCCTTGCCTTGCCGCTGGAGGTCAGACGCCCCATCCTTTGACAGCGGAGTATGTCATCAGATGAAAAGGTGTCCATCTTAAGACGCTGCTTGACAGTCTCCACCACCACCTGAGTTGTCACCTCATCTTTGCATTCCTCGACACCATGAAGCAATAATATCTTCCGGCGGCTCCTCATTTCTAATTTGTCCACCTCACGACCCACAACTTCAAGCTGCTGCGAGAATGTCTTCAGGGACTGCAACACGAAGGCTTTGAACATGGCAAAGTCATCTGCCAAGCTTCCCGAGCTTTGTTGAGGTTTCTTCTGAAGCTCTGCCTCAAACGGAGCCATACGCTCCTCAAAATATGTCTGCATGTCAAGGATCTTGGAGACATCAAATCCTTTCATTGTGTGTAATTCTGTGTATATCTGTCAGTTTTTGGAGATAATACTTAACCAGCAGGTATTTACTGTTAGCTATTTATTTTGGTCATTAAACTTATTATAAACTTAAAATAAATTGTTTTATTATTTTTTTTATGTAGAGCAATTTCAAATTGTACTTGCTGTCACAACTACCCACCACTTTATGAAAATAGATGAATGAAGTATCTTATAGCTACCGCAGGGTCCAGTTCGGCGAAGTCCTCGGGCACCAAACACGTGCACGGATTCACACAAGTTTTACAATGTTCAGTATGTAACAAGTTTATCACAAAAATCCGATGCCGGCAGAACAATTAGCGGCAATTCACTAGGGTTTTAAGTTTACTTTACTATCACAAAAGCACGCGAGAAGAAAAACGAAACGGCGTGGACTAGCAAGAATTCAACGTGTCGTCGAAGCGAATTTTCCAGAACAAGTTTATCTTTCATTACAAAACTATTCGCGGAGGTACCAGGATGGGCTTTCCAAAAGGCGATCAATATAATTCAATTCGAAAACGCAAAATTACAAGACTGCGTTAGCGCAAGAAAATTTTTCTCCCGGACCGACAATGAACCAAAGTGAATGAATGACAGTTCATAGTGTGACCATAGTCAAAATTTACAATAGACTAAACAAAACGTTACTAAACCGATATAATCGATTTGACTTATCATAAATAATATTTCTATTTCAAACATCCACCTGCCCCGGACCGGCCTACCGGTCCGCTAATCAGTTGGTAGACGTGACAACGTTGCAACCGCTCTTCTCAAAATGGAACCGTCCACCAAGACCTCAGCAAATCGGGGAACTCCATCAGCCCAGTTACCAAACGAAGAATGCGCCCTCTGCGCCATCTGAGTGGCGGAAGGTTAGCCTCCTTGATCAAAACGAGGTCACCAATCTTGGGTGGATCGGTCTTGTCGGTCCACTTAACGCGTTGCTGGAGTATGTGCAAATATTCCAAATTCCAGCGTTTCCAAAAGCTCTGAGGAATCTGGCGTACCAATTTAAAACGCGCGAGACGATTAGGTCTCGTATCAATGTAGGGGTACTCAGGCAAGGCGACAAGTGGGCGACCAATCAAAAAATGGCCCGGCGTAAGGGCCTCCAAATCATTTGGATCTGAGGAGATCGGGCACAATGGCCGAGAGTTCAAAACGGCCTCAATCTTACAAAACACAGTTGCGAGTTCCTCAAATGTAAGGACAGATTCACCGATTGTCCTGCGCAAGTGTGTTTTGGCCAACTTTACAGCGGCCTAAAAAATATCACCCCAGCGTGGACAATTTGGTGGGGAAAACAACCAATTTATCCCACGTCGGGCAAGCCTATTGCCTATATCAGCCTTGTTGGTTTCAAGGAAATTAACAACGTCATTCAAATAATTATAAGTGCCCTTGAAGTTAGTGCCGCAATCAGAACGGATCAAGGAAGGCAGCTGTCTGCGGGATACAAATCTGTCAAATGTGGCTACAAACGCCTCGGTCGTAAGCGAGGAGACCATTTCCAAATGTATGGCCTTTGTGGAGAGACAAACAAAAACACACAAGTAGGCCTTAACAGTCTTGCTGTTTCGAAGTGTCGGCGTTTTCACCAAAAAGGGACCAGCGAAGTCCGTGCCAACACCGTAAAACGTCCTGCTCTCCGTTACGCAATCTGCCGGTAAGTCTCCCATCAACGGCTGCATGGTAGAAGCCTTGAGCTAATAGCAAGGGATGCAGTGAAAGACTACACTCCGAATAATTCTTCGGGCAGACAAGATCCAAAATTCGCGTTGCAAAATGGCCAACAAAACATTACAACCAGCATGCAAATTTTTGAGGTGACGGTCAGTTATCAACAAGCGTACCAAATAACCGTCCTAAGGTAACAAAAGGGGGTGACGTGCTCCGTAAGGGAGGTTGGCGTTCTTGAGACGCCCTCCAACGCGCAAGAGACCCATATCGTCCAAAAAGGGGTTCAATTTAGATACCGCGCCCGATAATTTCAATTTCCCTGACTTAAGGATAGCAATCTCCTTCTCAAAATGCGCCAATTGCACAGAACGAATCCAAAGAGTGAGGGACTCCTGTCGTTCCTGTGGTGAGAGAAACGGTGTCAGTCGTTTCTGTTGTAGGTGCCTAAAGTTAAAAACAAAACGCTTTATCCAAGCAGTAACACCTAACAACTTGTCAAGGGAGCTGTAGCAATTCAGCAAGAAATCGCGGTCGAAGGCGCATTCCACCTTTTCAAGAGCGAGTGTTCGTAGACCCGGCAAATTAGAAGTATTCAAAACTGGCGTTCGAGGCCAATCAATTTCTGGTCGACTCAACCATTCCGGACCCCACCACAGCGAATGGCCTATGAAGCTAGGCGTCAAGCATCCGTGCGGGGCACGATCAGCGGGGTTGAGCTCACCTGGCACGTGTCTCCAAACAAGCGTGACTTCGGATTTTTGGATTTGGGAAACGCGATTAGCGACAAATACTTCCAAAGTGTGGACAGACGCCTTCAACCAACAAAGAAAAATTTGGCAGTCTGTCCAGGCATAGGTCCCATTAATACAAATTGTTTTACCCAAAGTGTTAGACACGTGATTCAATAATCGCACGAGTAGTGCTGCACCCGAGAGCTCCAATTTTGGAATGGTCAGAGATGTCCGAAGGGGTGCGACCTTGCTCTTCGCCATGATCAGGGAAACCCTCACCTGACCTGATGCACTAACTGTGCGCAAGTACACCACGGCCGCGTGACCACGTTCCGAGGCATCACCAAACCCGTGAAGGGTGGCCTTGTACTTCCCGGGAGGAAGGATGGGACGAGGCAAGGAGATCTCGTTGACGGCAGGAAGTGAGGATACAAAAGAGGTCCATTCCTCAACAAGAGTACCGTGTAGAGGTTCGTCCCAGGTCAATCCTGCTGTCCAAAGCTTTTTGCCCAAAATATAACTGGACATATCCAACCGTTTGGATCAAAGGTTCTGGCGACAGTAGACAATACGAGACGTTTAGTCCAAGAACAAGGCAATTTCAAGTCTACGTTATACGTAAAGATGTCTTGGACTGGTCTGTACTGAACGCCGAGAACAGCCATCATGGCGGGGTTGTCAACAATCTCAAATAGATGTGGATCCTGCTGATGATCCTCTGACAAGCCTTCCAAAAGCGCTGGTGAGTTGGAAATCCATTTGCGCAACTCATAACCAGCGTAGGCCAAAATACCTATCAATTCGTCCCGCAGGAGGATTGCCTCGTCCGCTGTGGAGGCGCCTGAACAAATGTCATCCACGTAAATATCGTCTTTCAAGATGGCGGAGGCTCGTGGGAAACGTAAGCCTTCGCGGTCTGCGAGCTCCCAAAGAGAACGTATTGCCAAGTAGGGGCTCGACCTTAACCCGTAAATATTGGTATTGAACTCGTAGACGACCATAGGATCGCGAGGATTCACTCTCCAAAGGATCAGCTGGAAACGACGGTCATTAGGGTGGATAATCGTCTGCCTGAACATCATTTTTATATCAGCTACAAAGACAACCTGATGTCGTCGGAAACTGGTGATGACGTCACAAAGGTCCTTGACCAACATGGGACCAGAATGCAAGCACTGGTTCAAGGATACGCCCGTAGAAGTCTGCGCAGAACCATCAAACACCGTGCGCAGCTTGCCAGTTGATGGCTTCAATACCGCATGATGCGGGAGAAAGTAATGCTCCACCGAACGCCAATCCAATTTTGACACAGACATGTGTCCCAATTGCTCATATTCTCTCATGAACTGAATATACTTCAGTCTGAGCTCCGGATCACGACTCATGCGACGCTCCATAGCCAACAATCTCTTTTCGGCTAAAGGTCGTGACTCACCAAGCGGAGGCTGAACAGATAGAAAGGGCAGCTTCGTAATTAGCCGACCAGAACGGAGTCGACCAGTGTTGTTCTGGAAGAACAGCTCACACTCCTCATGTTCTGATTCAAACGGGCAGCTTGAGGGCGCTCCTCTACCTCCCAAAACCTCTGAACCGCATCAGAGAGAGCGGAGCCTACCGCCAACAAATTATCAAATTCAGGTGGAGGGGGATCCCTAGGTACAGGTCCCATCAAAGCAAATCCAAATAAGGTCGGGATAGCAGTCAAACCATTTGGCACCAAGACCCGTTTCCCACCAATCAAAATTCCCAAGGACATCAGAGCCAATCAACAAATCAATTTGTCCCGGTGAGTCAAATTTGGGGTCTGCCAGTTCCAATCCCGATATCAAATTCACCACAGCAGCAGGTAGCTGTTTTTGTGGATGCATACCCAAAATATTCTTCAGCACAATAGCCGAGTATTTAATCCTCGGGTGTGAAGATTGAACAGGGTCAAACAAAACCTTAACTTGCCCTTCAACATTAGATGCTTCGTCACCTATTCCCCGTACACAATTGGGAAAAGAGCCCATATTTAATTTAACCTGCCCTACCAAATAAGTGGAAACAATGCAACCTTGTAACCTGTGTCCAATATAGCACGGACAACAACAGAGGTCCCCGTAGGTCCCCAGACCCTAACAGCAACCGTTGGTAGGACAACGGTCTCAATGGGGGTGGTTGGCGTTATAGGGCAGGAGTCAATGACCTATTGTTGCCTCGGCGGCGACTGTTGGCCAGGACCAGACAAGTCAAAACGAGGGTGCGGCTTCAAGTTCTCAAAGGCGCGGTGACTCGATCCGCGCGCCATCTGTTGAGGGTCACAATGACGCACCCGCCCAAAACGAGGTGGGCGCGAGTCAAGGCGGGGACGCTCCGCCAAAGGAAAGGAATACCTGGGGCAGCATTTATGGTGCTGGTGACGTTGAGCGGTCGCACATTCAGGTGCGTGAGAGAGAGGAGGCGTGCGCACGCTACGGTTCTCCAAGCGGGGTAAGCGGCGATCAATTGAGCGAGGCGACTCTCGGCTACGCGCCGGTGAGCCTCGGCTGCCACCTTCAAAACACCCGCCCGTGCGCGGCGTCGGCTGGTTGGACAAGCGGCCTACCCCTCTGGCATTCATGCAGAGAATGTCCAAATGCTGTCCTCCACAGTGAGGGCAGGGGCGAGAGTTTGGGCAGACTCGCTGGTAGTGGGACCCCAAACACGAGAAGCAAAGGCGGCGGACATTCGCGCCTACGTGAGGCGACATGAAGGTCCAAGAATGCCCTACAACTGGCTGTTCTGTGCCCTGTGAGCTTGCAGTAAGAGCACTCCGCTGGGCTCTGCGTGACTGCGAAGCGAGGAGGGCGCCGGTCAACATTGGCTCGGGTGTGAACGCGAGCCTGCTCCTTGATCTTGGGCGGTTGCGACTTAGCCGGCGTGTCACCACCGGAGTTATCCAAGACCCGGCACTCATCCTCGAGAAACTTCTCCAAGTCTGCAAAGGGGGGCAGATGGGTTGCGCTATCCCCACCAAAGCGCTGTTCAAAACGCGATCTCAGGTCGGCAGGCAGCTTCTTGAGCACAATGTGGACCAATAGGTAGGACCATTGGTCCACGGGCAGGTCCAAGCACTTAAGTGCGTTTATTGCCACCAAGAGCGGGTTCAAAAGTTGGGTGCGCAACCCAAAGACCCGCTTGGGCAAACTCAAAATCTGCTCGATGTGCGTGTCTGCGAGGCCACGCTTGTTGTGGTACCTACCTAAGTCCCGAGCCGTCTGGTACGCCTCGTCAGACACGGGCAGATACTGGATGAGGCCTTTGGCCTCCCCATCCAGAACCGACATCAAATATGCCAATTTTTGTGCCGGCCGAAGGTCAGCCCTGTCATCGACCAGGCTGTCAAATAAATTAACGAAGCCCAGGTAGCTTCCTAGGCAGCCATCAAAATGCGGGAGGTCTAAAGTGGGAAGCCTACTCACCAGTCCCAGTCCCGGTGCTGTCCTAGGAAGCTCCTGCTTCAAGGCGGGTTGCCCGTCCCTCTCGGCAATTAACTATTTTGCACAGTTGGAGACAGCATCATACAGGTCTAAAACCTGGGCATAATCCTCGCTGATTCTATTTCGCTGGTCAGCGGTGAAGTCATTAACTGACACTTCGAGACAGCAAGCGCTGAAAGTACGAAATTGCTGTTCCACACTTGCCAGGCGATCATCGATCCGCTCATATCTTTGTAGTAAGGCCTGCTGGCGATCAGGCCGGTTCACCAAGGCACTGGCTGAAGCAAACGAGCGCAAATCTGATGCAATGGCACCAGCAGCCGCACGCAAGTCCTTGATAGCTGACATATTAAGTTTGCAAAAGAGCTTGGACAAGCGCTAAACAATGCTATCAATCAAAACTTAATATTTGTTAATTCTTTGAAACCAACAAAGTATTAGCCTGTTCACTGCTGGTGCAAGCAAGTGACAGGTATTTACTGCCCAACAAAATTAATAACAAGCTCAAAATCTGCTCGTTTCAATATATTGACATAAGGACAAAAGTTATCAAAGTTATAACTTACAGCAAATTAAAAGTTGAACCTTAAATTCATTAATTAATTACTTATTGCAACAGACAGACTAAGTGTGTTATATATTACAACTGTAGACACCAGTTTCTGTTACCAAACAATATTATCAATATATTACAACAAACAAGGTTTATCAATGTGATCCGCCAAAGCAAGGTCAAGATTGGTTGTTATAATGTTTCAAACTCAATATATGCAATTAACTAAATTAATTGATACATATAACTGTTATGTATCCAATCAAACTGACTTATTAATACTAACAACAACAAATTTAAGCTAGATTTCAACAATTCAAGTCAAACGATTACTGATTTGAGGTTATGTATGACATGTGTTTCAAATGATGTAGGTCAACTTATACAAATAAATATTATGTATTTTAGACAAAACTGATCTGAGAACACAACAACACTGTTAACAAATGAGATATATAGCTCATACAATACCAATCTGAGTTTAGATACAATCAACGGCTAGATACAATCAACCGAGCTCTGCTTCCAAAAATTATGTCTAGAGTTTGGCTAGAAGGCTGGAATTGTTTGCCGACTTTAGTGGAAGCGTGATTATATTCATCAGTCCTTGTCAGCTACAACAAATCTCTGACATAACTGTACTGTGTTGCACAGCGAATTACAATTACATGCAAAATTTAATTTACTTACCAAATCTTCAATGATGTCAGGCTTGAGCTAAATTAGACACATCATACAAATATATTGGCCAAAATAGATGAATGAAGTATCTTATAGCTACCGCAGGGTCAAGTTCGGCGAAGTCCTCGGGCACCAAACACGTGCACGGTTTCACACAAGTTTTACAATGTTCAGTATGTTACAAGTTTATCACAAAAAAACCGATGCCGGCAGATCAATTAGCGGCAATTCACTAGGGTTTTAAGTTTACTTTACTATCACAAGAGTACGCGAGAAGAAAAACGAAACGGCGTGGACTAGCAAGAATTCAACGTGTCGTCGAAGCAAATTTTCCAGAACAAGTTTATCTTTCATCACAAAACTATTCGCGAAGCTACCAGGATGGGCTTTCCAAAAGGCGATCAATATAATTCAATTCCAAAACGCAAAATTACAAGACTGCGTTAGCGCATGAAAATTTTTCTCCCGGACCGACAATGAACCAAAGTGAATGAATGACAGTTCATAGTGTGACCATAGTCAAAATTTATAATAGACTAAATAAAACGTTACTAAACCGATATAATCGATTTGACTTATCATAAATAATATTTCTATTTCAAACAATTAGCGTTCAATCGTTTTGTAAGAGGTGTAAATATTCATCCATGTATCAAATATTATTCATTATTCAATATTAATGGAAAGGCAGCGATAGCCTAGTGGATATACCAACAGACTGCCATGCAGAGGGTATCGGGTTCGAATCCACGGCGCGCACCAATGACTTTTCGGAGTTATGTGCGTATCGAATTGTTAATTATCGCTTGTCCCGTGCCTCGGAGAGCACGTTAAGCCGTCGGTCCCGGTTGTCATGAAGATCTTTGACAGTCGTTACAGAGCGTCAGTACCTTCTAAATAAACTGACACTAGTCTAAACCATGGAATATCGCTATCCCTTCGGGTTGCGGAGGTCAGACAGGCAGTCGCTCTGTGGAAAAGCTAATATTCAGCCAAATCCGGTTAGATTAGTAAGCGGACCCCAGATTGAAAATGGGATAAGGATGATGATTCAATATTAATGGAAAAAAAACTGATAAGCAACTATAAACTAAGAATATTTTCACTACCAAGCTATTATTGTGTAGTACCCCTTATTGTGCATAATATATAATTTTCAAAGTCATGTTCTTTAAACCTCGAAGATTCCCCACCGAATGCCTCTACACGGAGTCAAAACTTTTTCCGTTAGAAAACTATATATCCTTCAGTGTGTATTGAAAAAGCATAAATCTCTCCCCTTTATCCCGTCGAATAGCCCCAGAATATCCAGTAAAAACTACATTCGCTACAAGACAAAACATCAAACAATCATCTCACCTATACAATACTCTAAATAAAGAACTATACATCTACTCCTTGACAAGCCGCGATTGTAAGAAGAAACTTATACAATGGTTGCTTACAAAAAGTTATGAGGAAATCGAGTCTTTGCTACTTGTAACCACATAACCCACAATCCATACGCACTCACATTCAATGAAAAAATAAAAACAAGTACACACATACATGTACATGAACACACACACAAACACACACACACACGCCCGCACGCACACACGCACGGACACACACACACACACACTGTGCGCAATTAGATTAGATTAAAAACTTAAAAATATATTTATCCATACATATATTATAGTTACCAGAAAACCATTTGCATGCTTTCCAACTTATTTTAAATCATGTATTGTTTCTCACCTTAAAGTATGTAGGTATTTGTGATTGTAAATAGGAAGAGCGGAATTCGCCTAATACAAGCAAATCTTTGCTTAAAAGGTGATTCCGAACCATGATATTGTAAATTTACTTAAGTTAATGAAATAAACATTTTTCATTTTTTTTATTTTTTTTTTTCATTACCAAGGTGAAGGAGCTTCTACTGGCTGAGTCGGCGATTGTATCGTAAATTGTTTAAATTTCATTTGGTTTAATATGTATGTTTACCTTATGTATGTATATATATTTATATATTCTTATGTGTATGTATAATAATAATAATAATAAACCCCTCTGGGGCAGCCGTTATCTCATCATGAGACTAACGCAATCTCAGTGGGCAGAGTTACAGCTTTCAAACATCACCTTCATCGTGTAATATAAACAAAAAATGTATTACAAGATGAAAAGAAAGCTTACAACCGCAGGGCAGCTTTGTGGCGAGCTGAATGTGTGTGGCGACACTGCGGTCCCGAATGCTTCAGAGAGTCGGTCAGGGCCTCGTCTCCGGCTTGTCTTTGTTGGCTGGCTGGAGTGTATTTGCAAGAGTGCCCGCAGGACTCTCAACACTGGCTTGCCTTGGTCGGCCGGCCAGAGGGAAGCCGCAAGAGCTATTAGCTCGGGGTGGAAGTGTCATTCTCAAGGGCGTAACTACGGGGAAACCCGCTCCGGGCCTCCGTTGTCACGAGGCCCGCGATGGCGAAACCGGTGCCGCACCGCTCGACACCCCTAGCCACTCGCACCGGTGTTGCCCTCTGGCTGCGTTTATGGCAGAGTTTGTTTGCTTTGGGCGGCTGTTTAGAGAGAGCCCATCTAGTGAGTTGGCGAGTCACCACCTGCCACGCGGACGGATGCTATAGGAGTATCACTGGCAAGTGCCGTTTGTTATCCATAGTATCATTATTACCAGTCCATTTAACACCCATCCCCATAAACTAGTAAATTAGACTCCACATCATTGCAAGTGTCCCATCCCATTTTAGATCAAAACTCTCTACGGGCCACTGCACGTTGGATCCATATCTCCGTGTAAGCCTCCTAAACACACCCAACTAAATACACTCTTTAAAGAAGTTCCTATCACACAAGCAATAAGCGACCGCATACCGAAACAATTTGTTTTCGACAAGAAATACAAAATCCAACTGTACGAGGATCTACACGGAGGAGCAGTTAATCACAACGAGCTCACGATCTTCACAGATGGGTCCAAAACGGATACAGGTACGGGTTCAGGAGTATTCTCCGAGGACCTAAACATCAACATCGCAGCACCGCTGGGAGCCTACAACACGGTCTACCAGGCCGAATGTTTTGGCATAATCCTAGCTGCCACAGCAATCATGGCACGTGAGGTAAGGGAACGATCCATTAGGATCCTCTCAGATAGTAAGGCTGTCCTCTCAGCCCTCAAAAGCCATACTATCACCTCGGCACTCACGCTTGAATGCCACCAGAAACTAACAGAGGTAGGTAAACTAAACAAATTAACACTGCAATGGATCAAGGGCCACAGTGGCTCAAGAGGGAATGACGCAGCCGACGTACTCGCCAGAAGAGGGGCCACTTTAGAGGTGGTGGGACCCGAGCCCATAATTCCCCTCCCTTCTGGTTTTTATCGCAACCTGGTAAGAAATAGGACCAGGACCAAACACAACCAGTCCTGGATTGGTATTGAAACATGTAGGCAGGCCAAGGAGGCTCTTCCCGCAGTAGACGGTAAGATAGCCAAACAAATCCTCCGGCTGTCCAAACAACAACTACGGACAGTCACGGCCGCCTACACAGGACACGGATTCTTTAATAAACACCTATTTACTATAGGTATCACCGACAGCCCGCTGTGCAGGGCCTGTATGGCAGCAGACGAGACGGCAGCCCACCTGCTCCTCGACTGCCCTGTGGTCGCACAGTATAGGCAGCAGTACCTGACCAGATACAGCACCCTGAGGGAGGCCGTGGGCCACATCAAGAGTCTGCTGGCCTTCCTCGAAGAGCTGGGGTGGCTCGATTGAAGACACCATTCCCACCCGCACGCAAAATACACGCCAAGACGCGGAGTTGCGGAAACAGCCCGTGCCATCAAGTATCAAGTATCAAGTATCAAGTAAGCCTCCTAAAGGACCGGTTATTCTTCTGACACCAAAGTTAGAAGAATAGCCGCGAGTAAAGAGAAACATAATAATAATAATATTCTATATGTATGTAGCTTTATAATAACATATAACATAATATAGATATACTATGTATGTTTATATTATATGTAACTAATGTATATATGTTTTAAATGTCAATGTATCTTTAGATTTATAATACCTATTTGTGTTATTTCAAATTGATTTTCTTTATATTACACCTACTTCTTTACTCTCTGCACCACTCTAAGGTAGACTGTGAGATAATGCCCATGGCATTAAGTCCGCCTGTACACGTTGTGTATATAAAGCTTTAATAAAATAAAATAATTAAAATAAAGTAGAGTAGAACAATGTTAAGGGCACTTTGGGAATTTTGTAGCACCCGCAGCAATTTGCAATTTTATTGGTGTCTGCAGAAATACGTCAAAAACACTGTAAGTGTGAATACGGAAAGCAACTGTGATTGATATGCTTTCACCTTGTTCAGAATTCATGAAAATATTACTTCCAGAATCCCTAACGACATTGCGATGCACCAATTTGAATCATATCGAGCAAAGCTAAATAAATACGATACGATTTCACGGCGAAATTCAAACGGCAAAATCTTTTGTTTAAAAATGTCTCAATATTTTGTGATATACGGATACAATAGATGGCGCAATATATTTAATTACAAATATATAAATGCAGTTGTCATAATTATGTATAGTCGCCAATAAATTGTTGACCTTTGAGTAGTTTTGGTCAGTACAGTTATTATGGGAATAGGGTTTGCTACATTAAGTTTCATTAGGTTACCCTAAATATATCAAGGAAGTAGGCGGTGTGAGTGATTCGGATACTGCTCAGTAAAACGACCATGGTGTCCTTATTACACCAATCTCGCTAAGCATACTTTACTGCGATCTAGCAAAAGCAACAAATACGATCATAAGAACAAACAAATAATGAGCATATTTATTTCATGTTGAAACAGTTTGCTTCAAGTTAAAAAAATAATAAGGTTATGATCAAAATTAAAATTTCTTATATACGGCTGATAGATTAGTTTGAGTTTTAGGTACTTTATTTATGAGAGATGATGTGACATATGCCTTCTTCTAACTAATGAATGTCTTTGTTATTCATTGCACGCATACAACTTCACACGTTCGGAAATTATTTATGTCCAGTTTTCACACCAAGGAAATTAAATTCAGTGACTTGATTTCGGCGATTTGATCGTTTTGCGAAGTTGAAATATTTTACTGTGATTTGTAATGACAATTTTTTCATTGAAAGTCAGAACTGCTTACAGGGACGTGATGACCTAAAACGATACAATTTTGCAAGTAAATGTATCATTAGAGATGTAGATGTAGCGCCAGACATATTTAACTATTCAGCGTGCCAAATCATTTTGCAGATTTAACTACTACATACATTAGTTATAAGACAATAAATTAAAATAAGATAAAATATCCATGAATTGTTCCATTAAAGGTACAAAATAATAAACCAATCAATTACCATCTTACATAAATACTTATCAGCAACGTTAATATGGCCATTTCTCAAATTAATAAAAAAAGCTTAAAATTCGGTACGAGTAAAACTCCAATATTTTTTAAATTACATTATTTATTAATCACCGGCTTTCCTTTAAATACACAAAACTGAAGGATACAACGCGTGAAACCTTAAGGTGGCCATATTCGACCCGGGTACCTTACATGAATCCAGGAACAAAGATAGTTTTAAAACACAATATAAGCTAAATCATGATTGTAGTTCTAGTACGTATAGAAAACACGCTGTATCCAAGCTCCTTACGACACTCGAATTACATTCACGAAGCCAGTATAATTACGCCAGAGGCCGATCGCCAAATCGATGGTTTGACACCGTAAATAAGATTACAGGACTCCCTTATACCGATGCTCTAAGACTCACGGAAGAGAGGACGGTTTGGCACGACGTTAAACAATGAAGAATCTGACAAAGAAGACCAAGTAGTACCCTCTAGGCAAGCGTTCAGTGCCGCGCCGAGCCAATCCAACACCTGTGTGCGAAATCTACGAAGCACCTTTATGTCGTACTTTTTCGAAAGTAATTTTAATAATTAACGCTGGCATTTCACCCGTGTCGCAGTTTCTTACCCTGGCGCCTGTGTGCATTACATACGTGAAGCAAAATCACGGTCAAACGTTAGCGTCATACGAAAACATAATTCATGTAATTTGAAATATCCAGTACCCAAAATAATATCACAGTAATACATACATATTCTAAATATTCTTATATCTATGTGAAGTAATTTTTTTATCTTTTATTATTACAAGAGAGATATCAAAATTCTCTACGACATAATATCATACAATTTAAAGCTTGAAACTTCACGTAATATACGGAACAACTTAGCGCGCGACGCCTACTTTCTGTAATGTTGGCTGTTTCCTTCATTGCCAATATCCGCACTACTCATATATCACAGGGGAATGTTCCTTGGACCCGTCGTTCATATTATATACATGTACCCCTTATTGTGCATAAAATTAAATCATAAAATATGCATGAGGAATTGATTCTTTAGCATGGAAAATTTATTGTATTACTGAGAGCAATGACATGTTTATTTTCCTCGAAGAAATATTATTATGTGATTATTGTGTTTCTACGGATAAGAAGAACGGATTTTACTTGCTGTGTTTATTATGTCTTGTATTGCATCTGATACGTTGTATGTTGTGCTATTTATGGATGTTTAAATATGAGTTATGTGAATATATCACTTACCTACATAAAAGCAATGGCCATCTGAACTCCGTTCTAGTTAAGTGTTAGCAGCGTAGTTTAGTTGGATATTATTTTAGTTTAGTTGGTTATTATTTATTTCAGTCGCTTAATTGTATAAAACAAGGAAAGTTACTTTTTTTTTAGTTAATACTTTCTTGTCGTGACAACTTTTTGGCATTGATTTCAAAAATTGAAAATCATCGTTGTTATCTAAGATCATTTTGGTTTTATCCGACACCTTCGCCTTGGAACCCATGGGCAGAACTCGGGCTCCAGTAATTCCAGTATATTCTAATTAGATTTCACAGAATAATTACATGCCTGCGCAGGCTGCGTCCAACGGTGCGGGTGCGGGGGACAGTTCTGTCTGTCCCTCGCAGTCGGGCGCGGTCGCGGGAGGAGAGGCGTGTTGGTGTTGCGTTGCCGCTCGTCCTATCTCCCGCGACCAAATGGGGGCGCACCATTCGATGCGTCGCGGTGGGGCCGCAGAGGAAGAGGAGATGCGGTGTGTAGTGTTGTAAAAATACGGTATAATACCAAAAGGCTATGTATTAAACGGGTATTTTATTATAACTTACGGTATAATTGGTATTTTATGTATTTTATATTCTGATTCAGTTTTTAAGACCCTGCGATATTGCGACAAGTTCTAGTTTAAACCATTAAATATATTTTAAGTTACGATCGTATTCTTTGTTTTAAAATCACTAATTTTTAAATTTTGGAATTTTAACTTTTGGAAGAATTCATTGCAAAGTCCGAAATTGCTTAGACACATCACGTGTTTCTAAATTGGTCTCGATTTACGCGAATCTTCGTCTTCGTGGCAGCACATTCGAAGTTAAAGAAAGTGGTGATGAAGATGATTCAGCTGAAAGTACGTTGCTAGAATACATTAAGTACTGCGTCGTCATCTACCGAGAACGTAGCAACACAAGAGGATTTTTATTTGAGGATGAAGATCCTCTAAATCTCGGGTTTTTGAACTAGGGAGACAAAAGCCGTGGGCCAATGTCTGTGCTTTTCTTATGGATCTTGTATTAAGGTTCGGGCTGTACGTGTCTGCACGCAGAGAGGATCATAATTTAATTTTTAATAAATAGAGAGATGATTCAAATAAGTTTGAGGACCCCTTTGCTCTGACGTAACTAAAAATGTTACGTGTTTTTCTTTAAATAATATTTTGACTGTTTTTAGCGTATTTATAGGTAAAAGTTTCGAAATACGTCGCCGTTTTTAGGGGTTGTGAGTGATTGGAGGGGGAGGAGGGGAGGTCTCGGAAGCCCCCTCACCATTTTCACTTGCCGGAAATACATGGTTTCCTCTGAAAAAAAAAATCTCCAAACATCGGTGTGTATGGCACTGCCAACTTCCACATTCTTCACACTAGTTTAATAAACTAAGGTTGACGGACTATTTTTGAGTTAAGGGTCAAAAGAGAACCTAACAGAACCTATTTAGTTACTTATTACAGGCGCACCTAACCCTAGGCACTCGAAAGCAATGACACACAAATTTTACCTTAGCTGTCAATATCATCATTCCAAGATGGCGGGTTTGCGTTTCGTTACACGTTTTTCACATAAAACCTAAAAATGATATTTGTAAAACTGAACCAAAGTATAAAAACTACGTTCCGTTTTGCATAATTGCCGAAGTATTTAAGAATTTTAGCAAATTGATTAAATATATTTAGACGCAACTCCGGCAGCCAAAATTACTTTTAGGGGATGAAAACTAACTCCCTTAAGCCCCCTACACCACCAATACCCTCAAATTCGGGCGACTCGTTTCGAAACCCAACCCTATTTTTATGGTAATGTTGTTGTAGCTAATAGCAATTAATGATAATACAAACTTCAAATATAATTTCAGGTTTTATTCCTGTGCAATTCCACCGTATTCAGTTTTTTTAATGATTACTATGATCATTTACTTCTAAAATATGGAACAATTGATTAATACATAAAATACCGTAGTAAATGGTATAATACCGTATTATACGGTATTTTTCGTTTAATACATTTCAATACAAATGGTATAATACCGCACTTACATCTCTAGGTGTGTCATTGCCGTCCTCCCTATCCTCTGCGGCCGCTGGGTGTTTTGGCGGCGAAGCCCAACACCTTCATCCGGCGCCAAGGGGGTTTTGTTCGGGGCCCGCCTGACCATCTGACGGGCCAATACCCGTCGGGGGTAGCGACGAATGCTTATTCGATTCCCTACCCTCCGACACACGGCTACATGAGAAAGTCGAGGTGGTTTTTAGTGGTGACACCACATACTCCGGCTCTCATTTCCGTAAGAGTCGGAGATCCGAAGGGATTTTCCACCTCGTAAAACAAAAAAAAAATCGTTACATAGATATAAATTCATTATAAATAGACACTTGAACAACTGTCGTCGCCTGATAAACGTAACCCATATTGTTTGCTTTAATTTAATCTAATAAATCGGATAAGGACTTTTATGATCCTTATAATACCAATAGGACTGAATGACGTAGCAAGGCTTTGTGGAGATTGTCACAGAAGCCCTATTTATATAAAAGTTCGTGATCCCTTTTATTCTAATGGTAATAAAAAGGCAACATCCATACCTATCCAATGTTAAGTAATGACATCGACTATAATAATATTCAAATCCCTTACCCTTGAACCCACTGCCATAAATTTTATGTTTACTCAGTATATTTTAAGAAACGAAAATGAACTCGTACTTATGCATAATTTAGAATGTAACATTCAAATCCGTTGCTGGTATGATTGAGTAATAAACACTCAAGTATTTATTTATGTATTGCGTTTGGGTTTGCGTATTGTATAATACATTTTAGCCACTTTTTAGGGGCGTAAGTGGATTATTTCATTAATATTCATTAGCTAAGAAAATTCAGGATTTGGAAGATTGATAGCACTTATTAATATTGAAAAGATAATGTTACAAAAAGAATATAAATGGAAAAGAATGAAACATTTTAAGATAATAAAACAATTTAAGATAGAAACAAATTTTCGTGGTAATAGTCATTTATTCGCGTCACTGAAGCAATTTTATTCCGCCAATTAGATATTAAAGCAAATAAGATGAATTTATTGCCTTTGTACACAAGTTAGGAATTATTACTCTGAGCTATTTGATACTGTTAAGAGACGTAACGAAATGTATATCAATAACGAACATTATGATTTTCCTGTAATTAATTGGGCTCTTGCGGCTTCTCAAGAAATTCATCTAATCAATTAATTAGTATATTGAACATAACATTAGATAGTAGGAATTATGTATTTTCATAAAACAAATTTCTTATTTGTATGATTTTAGAAAACTAATAAGATGATTCAAATTTCATATCTTTTCGCCTATAGTATAATGGGAATGTATGTAATTATGGTTGCGCTGAATATCCCTAGAGTACTAATCTTATTTTTTTACTGCTTAATACTAATGATCGCTTGGGAGGCTACTTCATAAATGATACAAGATTTTAGACAGATTATTATGTTAAAATTTGTATTAAATGTAACAAATAATGAAGAAAAACCTTGTTTCTTTAAATTTAATAGCGCATTTTCCTTAAAATTATAATTTCAGTCTTAAAATCAACCTTAAATCTAACATTACCCTTGTTTGAAGTCTTTTGAAAAATAATAATAAAAAATAAAAACTCACATATAGCTTCTAATTTATTATCTAAGTTAAGTATTATTAATGTGTTATATCACATAAAAGTAAAAATACCAGTCTAATTATAAAACATTTGACTTGAAAGTAAATTAAAATCAGCCTATATTTTTCTATCACAATTACAGCAGTTTGGAGATCGAGATTGGGTTTGTAGAGCAGCTTCTAACTCGGTGCTTGTGCTTGCTTGTATTTGACATGTTCCAGCAATATTTTGGAGATCATCTTCAAGCTGGCACAAGGGTAAGAGAGTAGGATCAGCCACACTGTCGTCTGAATCGTAATCCTCAACGTAATCTTCAGTTTCACTGTCCGAATCTTCGTTTTCCAAATAGTTTGTTATCTGGTTCTCGTCGAGATTCATCTATGAAACAAGATCAATTCTTAGTTAAATCAAACTTATTGTTACAAACAAATAAAGAGATAATTGCAAAAAACTAAAAAACGACATTGGTAAAAATCTTACCGTTAATACTAATGATCGCCTCCCAGGCGAACGTGAGGTCAATAACTCGATACCTGAGTATTCCCCGCTGAACCCATGACCACTCTCAACCGTGTCGCGGGGCGCACTATATTGGCACGAACGCACGCCGCGATACATAGACGTAATTTAAAAATATTCTTAAAAAATCAACCAAACGCGGCCTCTCAGGCGATGATTAGTATTCTAGGGATATACTCGTATTAGAAAGTGTTCTCCACTTTCGCAGCTTTTTACCCGACAATGGCGAAGCCAAAAGGAAGGGTAATGTTTTCGGAAGTCTGTGTATGTATGTATCTATTTTTGTATGTTCCACCGTAGCGCCCAAACTACTGAACCGATTTTTATAAATGGCTGTGTCCAAAGATTCGTATTAATGGCCCGGGTGACATAGGCTGTATAAATTTTGTAAAAAAATCATATTACGGATTTAATACCTCAGATTCTAGCCTCAAAAATTAAACTGAGATAATCATTACGTGTTTGGTATCAAAAGAAAGGTATTGGTGAGCACATTACAAATATGTACATATATTATACTGTTCAAGTCCAAATATAAGTTTATAACGCGGTTGTACTTACAATTCGCGCGGTTCAGACGCTTTGTGTTACCTGTTTTTCTTTCTTTCTTCCTTTAAATATGACAATGTAAATATTCCAGTATCCCTACCGGGATACGGAAAAAGATTAAGTAAATAAAAAAAACAGTTTAAAAACTATAACCCGACTACGCAAAAATTTTTTTTTGCTTTTACATGCATTTATAAAAGCGTGTTTTTCTAGTGTTTTTTAAACTATTAATTTATTTTATACTTTTTGGTCTTTGATAACGAAATATTTTTAATATTTCGTTATCATTTATTTTAAGTAGGCGAATGAGGCCGCATCCTCTCCATCTCCGTCTGTGCGTCTGTATTACATGGTTTTTTATCCGTCAGCTTAGAACAATCTAGCTCATCAATCAGGAGACCACTAAGTGATTTTACCCTACTCAGCGCCACATACGCCTGTCCAGGCGTAAAAGTACGGGACCCTAACTACACCACTGCGTGGTCTACAATATATAATTGGGTTGTTATAACCTTGAAACCTGATCGTGTTCAAAGTCCATTATATGGCCTTTCTCACAAGTGCAAACACGACTATGATATGATATTCCATCATGGAATGCCAGTGCCTATCTTCCAGCTTCATCATCAGACCTTGAAACCTAATCGTGGCCAAAGTTCATTATAAGACTTTTCTAAGAAATCCAAAACAGCTATTACACGATTTTCCATCATGAAGTTCCAGTTCATGTCTTCCGGCTCCATCATCAGATCAGTTTGACAGTACCATATTATTGTATTGTCATCAGAACTACATACAGCTGCCAATTTTCATTACGCTACGACCCTTGGAAGATGGTTAAATTACTTAGCTTAGATTCCATTACATAGTTACATACACGACGACCTAATAAAGGCGTGTTAAAAAAGAGGGTCTAAAAAGGACGAAACAAGATTAAAGGTCATTCAGATATAAATCCAGAATAGTATAAGTACAGATATGCTCAAGCTAGAGCCGTGGTCGCACCTACTGTATACCTAAGGCCTAAGACCAGGAATACTTACCTGAATTAAAGAAACATGGCAGGTAACTATATGTACGCCAGTATACAATAGGTGCTTCCACAGCTTTTTAAGTAGGCGAATGAGCCCGCATCCTCTCCATCTCCGTCTAGTGTTTTTTAAACTATTAATTTATTGCGTAGTCGGGTTATAGTTTTTAAACAGATTTTTTATTACATTCAAACAAGCTTTCACGCTGCTTAATAAATAATACTATAACTACTTAAGGTTACAAATAGAAAGTAATCATATAACTCACGAACTTGCTCGTTTCCACTGTGGGCCCAATTTGCCGCTAAATTAATTATTCGAACTATCGTTTTTGAGATTCTAGATTCATATTTGACATAAACTCCACACTAAAACATGTATCTTGAATCTCAAAATCCTTGGATAGATTAAAGATTGAAATCGCTCGTTAAACAATACTTGCAAGGAAATAAGATTGAGCTAAGACGCGAGTTTATAACATCTTGAACCATTTCGAGCTGCTTCGTAAGTAGAGATGTAAGTGCGGTATTATACCATTTGTATTGAAATGTATTGAACGAAAAATACCGTATAATACGGTATTATACCATTTACTACGGTATTTTATGTATTAATCAATTGTTCTATATTTTTAAGTAAATGATCATAGTAATCATTAAAAAACTGAATACGGTGGAATTGCACAGGAATAAAACCTGAAATTATATTTTAAGTATGTATTATTATTAATTGCTATTAGCTACAACAACATTACCATAAAAATATGGTTGGGTTTCGAAACGAGTCGCCCGAATTTGAGGGTATTGGTGGTGTAGGGGGCTTAAGAGAGTTAGTTTTAATCCCCTAAAAGTAATTTTGGCTGCCGGAGTTGCGTCTAAATATATTTAATCAATTTGCTAAAATTCTTAAATACTTCGGCAATTATGCAAAACGGAACGTAGTTTTTATACTTTGGTTCAGTTTTACAAATATCATTTTTAGGTTTTATGTGAAAAACGTGTAACGAAACGCAAACCCGCCATCTTGGAATGATGATATTGACAGCTAAGGTCAAATTTGTGCGTCATTGCTTTCGAGTGCCTAGGGTTAGGTGCGCCTGTAATAAGTAACTAAATAGGTTCTTCTGGGTTACCTTTTGACCCTTAACCCAAAAATAGGAGCCCAGCGAAGCAGGACTCCTATTTTTGGGTTTTTTTGGGCCGACCTTAGTTTATTAAACTAGTGTGAAGAATGTGGAAGTTGGCAGTGCCATACACATCGATGTTTAGAGATTTTTTTTTTCAGAGGAAACCAAGTATTTCCGGCAAGTGAAAATGGTGAGGGGGGCTTCCGAGACCTCCCCTTCTCCCCCTCCAATCACTCAAAACCCCTAAAAATGGCGACGTATTTCGAAACTTTTACCTATAAATACGCTAAAAACAGTCAAAATATTATTTAAAGAAAAACACGTAACATTTTTAGTTACGTCAGAGCAAAGGGGTCCTCAAACTTATTTGAATCATCTCTCTATTTATTCAAAATTAAATTATGATCCTCTCTGCGTGCAGACACGTACAGCCCAAACCTTAATACAAGATCCATAAGAAAAGCATAGACGTTGGCCCACGCCTTTTGTCTTCTTAGTTCAAAAATCCGAGATTTAGAGGATCTTCATCCTCAAATAAAAATCCTCTTGTGTTGCTACGTTCTCAGTAGATGACGACGCAGTACTTAATGTATTCTAGCAACGTACTTTCAGCTGAATCATCTTCCTCACCGCTTTCTTTAACTTCGAATGTGCTGTCATGAAGACGAAGCTTCGCGTAAACCGAGACCAATTTAGAAACACGTGATGTGTCTAAGCGATTTCGGAATTTGCAATGAATTCTTCCAAAAGTTAAAATTCCAAAATTTTAAAATTAGTGATTCTATAACAAAGAATACGATCGTAACTTAAAATATATTTAAAGGTTTAAACTAGAACTTGTCGCAATATCGCAGGGTCTTCAAAACTGAATCAGAATATAAAATACATAAAATACCAATAATACCGTAAGTTATAATAAAATACCCGTTTAATACATAGCCTTTTGGTATTATACGGTATTTTTACAACAGTATTCGTAAGTCAAATACGAGTACACGATGGCTTACACTATGTTATAAATATAAGAATGTAGAGCTTTTTTTTATTCCTTTTTTTATTTATTTTGACCATATTAAGGTCATGTCAGCTCCATCATACCCTAAACTATCTTAGTAACATATCTTAACTTAAATTAATCTTATAAAGTAGGTTCAGATAATGGCTTAGCTAAAATACTTATAAAGACGCCGACATCATTCAAACACATCTTAAATTTTCGAACCATAGTCTTCTAAGAATGTAAAGCTACGAGTTTAAAATTTAAAGCATTTGTAATAAAAAAAAATATTTCGTATAATTTTATACCACACTAGAAAATATACTTAAATTACTGTCAACTCACGGCCTTTAAACCTTGAAAAGTCATAATAAATTGGAAAATAAGACTCTTGCCTTCTTATTCGTAATTTCAAAGACCATTTCAGACGATAAAAATGTACGACAAAAACTATACTATCATCTGATACTACCGTAAACATAAAACTTTACCATAAAAAATTAACGTCTAAACACATGTGCGAAGCACGCTTTTCACTTGATTGTTCCAGAATATCAATTTAAAGAAAACTAGAGGACGCCAGCAGCTACGCCTGCATTTTTTTAAATTTACCCGTTTTGGCCGATCCCGTGGGAATTTCGGGAAATCCCTTCTTAGTGCACCCCTACGGTCCCCAAGGAACATTCATGCCAAATGTCAGCTTCCTGCACCTAATAGTTTCGGCTGTAGCGTGTCTGTCAGTCAGTCAGTAACGCAAGGATTTTATATATTAAGACTGCAGAATTCAAATGACGATAATTGTTACCAGAGTTCAGAGTATCCAATAATAATATTATATGTCTAAATTTCGACTAAATTTCAAGGAAAGTGATAAGAAATTTAATTATTTATATTTTTTAATTTTCATATCTACAAATTGCTGTTAAACTTGTTTGAACAATCAAGTTTGGCACTCCTGAGAAATAAACATATCCTGTAATAACGTTGAACTAAATAGATCACTGGAACCATGTAGCAAAGATCATAGTTAATGATAGGTCATAGCACAAAGGCATACAAAAGGGCCACTATGTTATTTTTTTGGAATTTAATGGGTATTGTCAATTCACACTACGTGTCCGTCTCAAAGCTTGTGACGTTTGGTCTTACAATATTGAGACATTTTCAGAGAAGTAATTTTCGAGGACAAATTGAAACTACGCTGAATTGGATTTATCAGGCAAGTACGATGAAATTTATAAAGGCTCTAAATATCTAAGTAAGAAAATGGCTATAAAAAAATACATCACACGACTACAAAATATGAAGTCTTGAGATTTGTTTCAGATAAGTACATTCTGTAGTGACAGTTTTTAACACATACAATTTCATAGCTGGTTTGTTACCGAGCTTATCTCGACTTCTGTTATGGCTTGGCCACGGGGACCGGCGACGCGACCTGCGACACGACCGAAGACGCGACAATTCGCGCGACGCGAAAAACATGTCACGGGCACACGCGCTCGCCGCCGCGACCAGTATAGACCAGGAGCGTGACGACATTAGCTGAGATCTTTTTATGAAATTTAGCGACATTGTACGGACTTTGGTGGCAATATCACATTTGTTTCAACCTGGCAATCGAACTCGAGATCTCATGATCCGCTTACACTACCGCAAGATCACAGAGGCAGACTTGATATTGTCAAAGTATAAAAAGAATAATAGGATAGCTTCATACAAATCGGCCGCCGCCGGTTTGAATGTACACGTGAGTCGCCGGTGCCGTGTACGCACGCACTATTCACGCACACAATCTCATAGACGAGCGCGGCGGGCGCGGCTTCAGTACGGGATGCGCCGTGCGTCTGATCGCGCGCATTCATGTAGGTACTACCAGTTTTGTAATAAACGTTATCTATACTTTTAATGTAATAAAGCGGAAGATTTTGTTTGTTCGTTTGTTTGTTTGAACGCGCTAATCTCAGGAACTACCGGTCGAATCTAAAAAAATCTTTTTGTATACGATAGCCCTTCGCATAACGCTTCGACCCTTTGGGGCCGGGCAAAAGGCTAAAAAGGCTAAAAGATAATGTCGGCTAATCTCAGAAACTAGCAGTCGGATTTTAAAAATTGTCATTGCCTATGATAGCCCAATTATTCCAGGCTATATAAAATTATGCCACAACTTTTAGGGGCCAGACAAAAATAATAAAATGGTCAAACGAGAAGGGGGAGGGTTGGGTCAAAGGCAAAAAAAGGCTAAACGAATAGGATACAATCTATATGGGTATCGTTTTCGAGATTTTCGGTACGCTGATTATTAATATGAAATTTATTTAGTGATCCAAGTTGGCGGACGGGAAATCAAAGATGGCGGATGAGAAAATTTAAAAAATCAATATGGGTATCGCCTTCGATATTTTAAGGGGTGGGGAATCGAAATACAACATCTATTTCGTGATCAAAGATGGGGGATGGGAAATCAAAGATGGCGGATGGGAAAATTTAAAAAAATCAATATTGGTATCGTCTGCGATGTTAAAAGGGATGGGGAATCCAAATACAACATCTGTTTCGCGATTCAAGATGTTTGTTTGTTCATCATTTATAGACTCTCTAAGCGCTAAGTCAATGGTTACTTTGGAAAAGGGGCTTGGAAAAAAGGGAATTAAATAAAAAGTCTTAAAAAGGCGATACGGAGTTCGCTGGGTCAGCTAGTTAATATTATACAATGTGTTAAACAACAGTAAATTAAACTTGTTACCTTTTTCTCGTTATAAAGGGCATTTAAATAGTTATATAACGCTTAGGTAGTCAGTAGGTATTTGAAAAAAAATATATGCAAGCTTAAATTGTGAAGTATTCAGTGCGATCACTTAAAAAAGCGGCGAAAAAGCGCGCGCGCCGACACAGCCGGCGCCGCGGTGTAAACAAGTGACAACCCATGCGTCAACGCAAGAGTAGGCAATTAACTCGCCGAGCGGCCTTAGCTAACCTACCATTCATATTTTAGTATGATATTATGTACCTAACCACGGTATTGAAATTTATAGGTTCTGTATTTTATCTTTATACAAACGGTTGGAACGCGTTTTATACCTACGAGCGTCAGGCTCGGTACCCACCTAACCTACTGCATACCAAACTCAAGGCGCTTCGGTATACATTCTGTAGGTACCTACTGAATGCGTACTGAGCCGACGCTTGTAGGTATTGTAACTCGAGTTTTGAGTGAAAATACGGAAAAACTTATGTAGGTAAGTGTGATCTAACTAACTAGGTATAGGCACTTCTAAAACTTACTTAGGTATTTTGAAATCACAGACAGACACTTCAACTTTATTTATACTGTATACATTTATGTAGCTATAGATAACATCCAGACGTGCCAAATAGCTAGCCAAACTAAAAATTCTAAGAATAATATCATGCTCGCGGAAAAAATAAACTAAAATTTTATACTGACTCAGCTCCGGCGCTAGTCGCCGCGACTACCGCTCGACGCCGTGGCGTGCGCCGTACTAATTCATACATTTGTTTTGGTCGCGCGACTTGTCGCGCGACAAAAACAAATGTATCGCGCGCGGTGTTATTCGCCGGTCGCGTCGCTGGTCGCCGCTGCGCGTGGCATGCTTAGAACATTTCTATACATTTGATTCAGTCGCAAGTCGCGTCGCCGGTCACGTTGCGCGAATTTACGCTGGAGCGAATTGTCCGTGGCCAGGCCGTTACAGTACAGACGACAATCGGAAAAGTATCCTCAAATACAAGATTTTATGCTCGTAGTATGAGCCTTCTTATAGAACGAGTTGATGTGGTGACCCGAATTCTACCCCCTTATACATGTACTGGAGTTAACCTACACTGACTCATTTCCAGTAACTAGATCATTATCCCTTTCGCCTTATCGCATATTTCAGTCACAACTAAGGGGGCGCTTTTTGTGCAAAATGTATGAGACCGCGCGTTTATCTATTAGTAGCACTCCGTTATATTACACGTAGTTATTTCATTCATGTATCGTTTTATATTATAGTTTCGTCCTACATCATATACTAATTACCGTTGATAAAAAGCTGTCCGTTTTCGGTATGAGAATTTATACATGGAAATTCTAAAAATCATTCAAAGTATAAATAATAAAATGTATAAATAGAAAAAAAAAACAAGTTTTATTTTAACTGTGCCTTAATGATATACATATGTAATGAATATATAAATATATACAATGATTCAGTTGAAAATACAGAAATGTGAATAAACATTTCTGTTTTTGCAATATGCAGACTAAACCCGGACCTGGCAGGCATGCAGATAAGTTAGAAAAAAACTATCCCATTAGCGGTAACCCCGAACCTTTCAACACTATATCAAGGAGAAAAAGGGGATATAATGATCCCCTTTTTCTCCTTGATATAGTGTTACATAAAGAATCATCTACATCAATTCATAATAATAAACAAGTAATTATGGATTATTCTTTTAATAACTACTACGGTTTCATAACATACTTATTAGATAATATAAAACAACATGAAAAATAACCTCTATTTTTACGCCCATACAGAGCGAATCATGGAAATCGTTTACTGTGAAGATAAAAGAGAATACAAGTAAGTCAACGAAAATAGTGATTCCATAAAATCTTAGGTCTGATGTATAAATTTTATTGGGCACTGCCTGGATCCTAAGGTATTGGTTATAAAGGTATTTTATAGTTTCCATCCCATTTATGAAACAATCGTTAACTAGAGATACACTACTTGTGTAGCCTTTTACGGATTTCTCGTAACATTTTTATTTTTATAGAGTGTAATGTAGGTAGGTGAAGATTGGCTTGTTTTATGGTTGACTAGTTTCATCCGTAATTCTGCAGCCGTCATATAAACATTTAAAAAATTTACTGCTTATTGGAAATGAATAATGTAACGTGAATATTACTGAATATGACAGCAAGGTATATAAGCTTTGAAACATTCATATCATTCCTATTATTAATGTAACATAACATGAATGATAGTAATGCTACCTTTATGGAGTATAGTTTCAAATTAAGTTGTTCTCAAAATTGATTGTTAAAAGCAATTCTATCTCGTAATTTTCGAGCAATATTCAGTGTTTGGAGTTCAATATAGAAATAAGTTCGTTAATGCTACGGTGCACGATTGTACTTTTTTCTGTATTTGAACATGAAGCCACAGGTTTGATCGTGTCTTGTCGTGAACAGAATAAATCCTTTGTCGCGGGGAACTTCATAAAATATCAACCAACGGACCCAAAATGGACACCTAGAACAGAAAGTGCAAGAAATTACGATTTGTGGTTCATTCAAAACGCAATACCGTGTGAGAATGAAATCAACTATTCTCGGCGAAGTTTAAAGGGCAAAAGCGGCCGCTTAAAAAACACCACGCCATCTGTATAATCCCACACATATTTCTATTTGTCAGTAACTTCATAGGTGAACACAAAATACAACGGACAAAAACCTCGATAATCTTTTGATAATTGTCTCTGATAATAATGATAATTTTGTTATCTGTCTACCGCTGCTTTAATAAAACGCTTATAACTTTCAACAACACCTGTATCCAAATAAACTATATTGTAATTTACTTACATTGCGTACATAATATGCGTTCTTACGCTACTAACTTATAATTAGATAAATACCTCGCGTAATTACTTCTCCAGGCTGAAATAATACGCTCTATATATCTAATAGTACCTACTAATGATGTCACCTCACCTTTAACAGCGTGGGGCAATTCGATGCGTAAAGTTTGGTAGATTTGCGAGCGATATAAAGTTGTTCTGCGTTGTAAGACTTGAAACCCATAGGCTTATTTATCTTCTGTCACTGATGTCAGTTAAATGGGGTCGAATCTCGTCACTTTTATGCGTCAAGACTGTATGTCCTAGGTTTTTGCTGCATACAGTTGAGCTTTCTCGAAATCTCTCTTTATCATGGACCACGAACGAAGTTAATGGCGAACGACCTTTATACTTAAGATAGACTTAGGCCAATATTAACAACATGAAATTCTGGGCGTTGCGTCGCTTAATATGCACCAATGAAGGCAGGTATACCTTTGTGGAGAGCCATAATGGGAGAGCAGTGAAGGCAGCGATAGCGTAATAAAGATACCAACATGTTGCCATGCAGTGGTTATCAAGTCATCGGCGTATTAAATTGTTAATTGTCATGAAGATCTTTGATAGTCGTAACGGTAAGTCAGTATTCGCCAATAAACTGACACTGATCTAAATTATGGGATTTCGCTATTCCTTTGGGTTAAACTCTATTGGCCGAAACTCAAGTTACTTTAGCAAAACATATACAGTATTATTTCAATTTAATTTAAATGCAAGGCAACCGCTATAAAGCCAATACCAAATCGTGTTGAAAAATCTATTTAAGTCAAGTAATATCATAAAAATATATGGTCGGTATATTTACAATTTTTCGTCGGATTCGAATGTAACACACATTCCTTTTGATAAAAACGGAGTGGCCTACGGAGCGATTTGGCTTTCTTTATCAGCAAATAAACATGAAGTGTTATTAGACACAGTCGAAATAATTCTTGCAAGCTGTGTATTATCTGAAAGCGACGGATATCTATCTACCTCATACAAAATTTAGGTAGGCAGAGACTACGGTACGCCATTTGCAACGGATCCTGACATACCTCTCGTCCAAGACAAGATACAGCCAAAACTATTAGGCGCAGCAAGCTGCATTGGCATGTATGTTCCTTGGGGACCGTAGGGATGCACTAAGAAGGGATTTCTTGAAATTCCCACGGGGTCGGACGGAAACAGTTAAATTAAAAATATATGTGTGGGCGTGCCTACGGGCATTCTTTAGTATTATATACACCAATTGATTTCGCTACTACGAAATACAAATTTGGTAAACCATCTAGTAGTGAAATTCATCGATACATAAAATATTGGGACCATTAGTCGAGTGGATCAGATATTGATAAAGGATAAAATAGTTATTATGTATTTCGCTGTTATTTATGACAATAGTATTGCGAACAATGAACGTCAATAGTTATTGCTTGTTCCTTAAAGCATGTTATTTTTGCTTTCTGAAGAAACACAGTCCAAGTCTGCTAAAGGAAGTAATAGAAAGTCATATTAATAAAATGTAACGATAAGCCTGCAGTCGTTGCGACGCACGTGTGGCTTTTATGTCTTATTTTCAATATACAAAGTAGGTAAGACCTTGAGAAGTTCTAATAATATTCTATAATATTCTACCACCTTCACACAACACCATCTAGTCCCAAACTAAGCAGAGCTTGTACTATGGGTACTGTTCGAGCTCCTACGGCTCTTCTATTTTAGTTATAAGTTGTGTCATGTTATTTTAATTGTATCAGGCGCTTTGCCTTACCTTATGTGAAAAATGCATGTCATATATCACTCGACATTAAACCATTGTACCGAACAGTTGATCTTTTAATCCGTCACCTCAAAGTTCTAAGACCTCAAGAATCTGTCGAAATTGACCAGCAAACCTACAGTCCACTACAGGTACTGTATAATGGATAAACATACATATATACTTTTTTTGTAAATACATACATCTACATCTACACTAATATTATAAAGAGGAAAAATTTGTATTTTTGTTTGTTTGTGATAGATAAACTCAAAAACTACTGGACCGATTTTAAAAATTCTTTCACCATTAGAAAGCTACATTATCTGCGAGTAACGTAGGCTATATTTTATTTTAGAAAAAATAGGGGTTCGTAAGATATTTGGGTTTTTCGCGTACGCGAAGTAGTTCCCTCAGGACGCGGGTGAAACCGCGAGAAACGGCTAGTGTTATACATAGAAACACCCAGACCAAGACAAACATCCATGTTCACGCACACAAATGTTTGACTTGAGCGGGAATCGAACCCGCGACCTTCGACGTGGCAGTCGACTACACTACCGCTACACCAACTGGTCGTCTACACAACTAGAATAACGTAAGTAGAATGAACAATAAAATTACTACTTAATGTAAAGAATATGTATGACAATATATTATTATATCTTTCTATGGTACTTTTAAAAAGACAGACAAAATGAGGTATTACTTCACCTGTATTGCGATAGCTTCTTTGAGTTTTAAGAATTTAAACTAGTAGACTATTTTACTTTTTTAGGCAGCGATAGCCTAGTGGAGATACCAACGGACTGCCTGGTGCCTCGGAGAGTACGTTAAATCGTCGATCCCAGCTGTCATGAAGATCTTTGACAGTCCTTACTGGGAGTCAGTACCCTCAAATAAACTGATACTGGTCTAAACCATAGAATATCATAGCGATATTCCATGGGTTGGGTTGCGGAGGTCAGACGGCAGTCGCTCTTTGGAAAAGTAGATATTCTGTCATATCTGGTTGGACCAGTTAGCGGACCCTGGGCTCCAAGGCGTGTAAGTCTAGGATGCAACTGGGATAACGCTAGGGTGATGATGATGATGACTATTTTACTTTTTAAATTCTCAATGCATTTTCAATGTGCAACATTCTAGTTGGCGTAAGACAGAAAAGATAGTTTTCACCCAAATAGTTTTTGCATTGCAGTATCGATTTAAACACGGCAGTAATTTATTGCCGAGTCTAGTGAAATATTACACTTCTTTCAGAAGCTTCGTTCCACGTTTCGGTTGAAAAAGGACAGAAAAAGTGAATAAAAGACGGCTTGCCGGGACTAGAAGTTTCCCTTTTAGCGCTAAGAGCCATTACTGTTGGATAAATAAACAGACTTATCTATTTACAACCTTTAGTGAAGTGACGAAGTACCTTTTGAATACAACTTGAATTTTCTCACCTTAATTTTTATTATGATGTGGTAGAATATTATTAATTACATTTTTATATAATTATTTTGTTAGCGAACATTTTTGAAAATTTTAGGTTGAGGTAGTTTTGATGTTAAAAAGTTATACTTGCTTTCAAAAGGTTAATGAGAACAGTTCACAGAATAACTTGTGTGTACCAACATAAATCTTGAACTCATTTTCTTATTTAAATAATTAAATACAAGAACATTAATATGTAACGCCTGGGTTTCATGTTAACAATTAGATGAGGAATAGAGGTTTTATTTGTGTAAACTGTTATAGGTAGGTAATTAAGTGAGTAATGAAGACACTTTGAAGAAAGTTATATAGGTAGGTACTTGAATATATTTGTTAAGTGCTCTCACACGTTAGTGTGAGACGCAAGGAGAGCTCATAACATAAGTTATTATGTTTTGGGCTCTCCTGGCATCCCTTTATAAAGGATCGAAAGCCGCCAGCTGGTTGCGAGAGAAACCGTGTGATATTGAGGCGCACTAATGACAGCTCCACTAGGTCCTGACAGCAGATTAAAAAACACGACTTTTACAACATAACACTTAGCACGTCACCGTTGTATTGGTAAGTACCATTCATTCATACCATGCCATGCAAGGTGCCTTGAGAGATGTCATGACGTCTTTATCTTCCGGCAGACTCAAATTGTTTTCTAGGGTCAACACGAATCGTTTCGAGAGCAAGCTAGACAACTTCCAGCCTCCCGAACAAGCCGGTTTCCGTAAAGGCTATAGTACCATAGACCACATACATACGCTGCGGCAGGTTATACAGAAGTCCGAGGAGTATAACCAGCCCCTGTGCTTGGCGTTTGTGGACTATGAGAAAGCCTTCGATTCGATCGAAACCTGGGCGGTGCTACAGTCTCTCCAACGGTGCCGGATTGACTACCGATATATCGAAGTGCTGAAGTGTTTGTATGAAAACGCCACTATTTCAGTCCGCCTCCAGGACCAGAGTTCGAAACCTATTCAACTCCAGCGAGGAGTGAGACAGGGGGATGTCATATCCCCGAAACTGTTTATCACTGTGCTGGAGGATGTTTTCAAGCTTCTGGACTGGAATGGACTCGGCATCAACATCAACGCCGGGTACATCACTCATCTTCGATTTGCTGATGATATCGTAGTCATGGCTGAGACCAAGGAAGACCTCAGCACAATGCTCGATGGCCTCTGTAGAGTCTCCTAATAAGTAGGTCTTAAGATGAATATGGACAAGTCGAAAATCATGTATATCGTCCATGTCATACCTGCTCCTATTCAGGTTGGGAACTGTACACTCGAAGTTGTCGACAAGTACGTATACTGGCGACAAATTATCCAATTGGGTAGGTCGAACTACGAAAAAGAGGTCATTTGTCGATTCCAACTCGGTTGGGCGGCTTTCGGGAAGTTACGGCATATCTTCACGTCCGTTATCCCGCAAGACGAAAGTCTTTGCCCAGTATGTGTTGCCAGTGATGATCTACAGCGCCGAGACGTGGTCGCTAACTATAGGCCTTATCCGAAAGCTCAGGGTCACTCAGAGGTCGATAGAGAGAGCTATGCTCGGAGTTTCCCTGCGAGATCGAATCAGAAATGAGGAGATCCGCAGGAGAACCAAAATCACCGACATAGCTCGCCGAATAGCCAGGCTAAAGTGGCAATGGACAGGGCACTTGGCTCGAAGAACCGATGGCCGTTGGGGCAGGCGGGATCTGGAGTGGCGACCACGTACCGGACAACGCGCATGAATAGGCCTAGGCCTACCGCAAATTGGACCGACGATCTGGTTAAGATAACGGGAAGCGGTTGGATGCTGGCGGCTCAAAATCGGTCTGTGTGGAGAACCTTGGGAAGACTTATGTCCAGCAGTGGACGTCGCACTAGGTTGATATGATGATGTAACTCAAATTGAAACTACGTACGGTTGGGTATTCATCGCTGCGGCGACTGTTGTGAAGCTGATGAAATCATAACGCTGCCCACTTTGGTGAAATGCTTTACCTAGGCACAGCAGCATCACGATTTGGTCGCAGTGGTCAGTTGGAATGTGCTCTCACAATTGGAACTAGGTATGGTCCGAAGCGAGAAAACTGGAACGCCACTTTAACTCCTTCTGTGGGGCAGTAATACTCAGCAGGCAGACAGAAGAACGGGATAGTCAACATATTCTTTATGCCAGTTTAGCACCATTGCATAAGTAAATAGAGAGAAATAACTGAAAAACAAACGATTGAGCTTAGTCTTTTGCAACTAGTAAACATTATATACAAGTTTGTTTAACGGGTCTTAGTTATTATTGTTTTTATTATTTATTTATTTATCATTCACACGTTCATACAGGAATAGTGCAGTGTCTCACAAAACCTTGTCATCGGTTTGACTGTGTGATCCAGTCTCCGTACAGTATTAGAACGTTTACATAAATACAATTACAATCATTACTTACAGCTAACTAAACTATTAAGTTCTAGCACTTATCTAAGTAATATTGCTTAAGTCTCCTTTTAAATATAGTTTTATTATTTTCGTTCCTTGTGTCCTCTGGGAGATTATTTAGCAGCATAGTCGTGCAATATAGACTATAATACTACTTTTTTTGAGTTGTGGTTGCTGAAAAAAACGAATACTTTTCTTGACATTTTCCTCAAAGGTTTTGCTTAATCTTTGTACCATTGGATTTCTATTCTCTTTCCCGCAAGGTATTCTTTATTACAAGTCAATTGGCAATAACGGTCTATTACTTTTATTACCATTTCTACTCCAGACACTGCTATTCGATCAGTTAAACGATCCATCCCTAATCGTACCTGCTTATTATTTTCATTCGCTTCGATACACCGTGCAATGTTACATCATTATGCTACGTACATCTTTATGTCTATAATGAAGTAGAATATTTTAAGAGAATATTGGTACAAGATATTGATTTTGTTAAAATGAGTCAAGATGAAGAAGTACATGCAGTCTACAGAAGACCACAAAAGGACCGATGTTTTACATCGATTGCTGACTAGACGTCACAATTAATTTGTAAATTAGTTAGTCGACTATTTTGTGCATAACGTTAACGTGAGTTACTTGAAGATAGATTGCCAGCAACGATCAACAAAGTTTAATGACCACTAAATAAGAAAAAAACAGTCTGTGGTCACTGTCTATGGTGCATTGTTTTGAGAATGGCTATAAATTAGAGTTTATTGAGTTAGATGGCTATTGAAATTTTCGTATGTGAAGAGGTATTCTTAAAGACATTAATATAGGTAACTAAATGGAGAAGAAAATGACTATCACCAAGCTGGTTTGAAAAATCAGCTGATTAGAATAAGTGATGATTCTATAAAAACTTTATCTTCAAATACTGCCACAAATCATTGCCACAATCAATAGTAATATGAACAAAAATGTTTAATTTAGATAGGAACGGAATTATGAAGAACTTGCTGACACACAGCATATTCTATTCTTGCGGGGAATGCTTTCACGAATTGTTTGATTTGGTATAAGCGTCACCATTTTACTGACGTACCACTTGATACTACAATTACAGAGTTCAACCGTTCCATTAGAAACGTTATCGCGTAGCAATATATGTTTTCGCTATTATTACGTACGCGTAGACTTTGGAATTAACTACCTGCTACGGAGTTTGGCAAGCGCTACGACATGCCTGTTTTCAAACGAGGTATAAGACATATTTTTGGCGGCACGATGAGGTTTTAACATTTGCGAAGTTCATTACAACGATCGTTTCCACCTACTACTAGGTACAGGCACTTGGTTGCTTGTCTAACAGTAGCAGCAAAAAGGCAATAAGTTGGTTGCTTTTTTTATATTTATTTTGTTTTTTCTCCGTATATTTTTCATTCGAGAACAAATTGTATTTAATTCATGGTATTATTGATAAAACTGCTCCCTTAAATATCAACATTATAATACTATAATTCTAGGATAGAATATGGTAAACACTAAAATATGTAGAAATGAATCGAAAAGTACAAGTTAAAATTGATATAGATTAAAGCGATTTTCTATTTTTTGGACGAATATAATAAAAGTATTCGCGTTATATTTAGGTTCTGATTACTCTGATCCTTAAGACCAAACCAACTATTATTGGGTTTTATTTTGTTAACAAAGTTTCCAGTCCCGTGCGGCAACGAAGAATTAATATATTTGTTCTTAGAGATGTTGTTTCTTTAATAAAAGTAGTATATGAAAAGATATATGGCTTAATAATGAAATTGAATAGCTATTATGTATTTCGCTTTTCGTTGATAGCAATATAGCGGACCACACAATATACATGTACTGCATACGAATAAGACACGAAGATAGTAAAATATATTTTTGTTCTATCAACTTAGGCTTAATAGACCAGTAAGTGGTAACTCAAACCAGACGCCCTTAGTAAACTAGAGAGGTCTAAAACTAGGCCAACTATTCACACGATAAACCACAGAAAGTTAATGAAGAACTTGGAACGTAATTCTATTAACAGGAAAACATTTCACGCGAACAACAGATATACTCACGCTATGGTATAAGATTACACCATATAGTTACACAAGTCACGTTTCGTCCATACACTGTGACCGACTCGGTCCCCACATAAAATAATAATACCATTCCCATGTACAGTTGACGATATCAGTTGATACATATCCCAACAAATATCCAACAAGTATTCTACTACTACTGTAAATGCGAAAGTTTGTAAAGATCAATCTATGGATGTTTGTTACAATTTCATAATAAAATTACTGAACGGTTTTTGTTGAAATGTTGTACTTGTATACATCAGAATAACAAAGGCTATATAGGTAATACATTCACTTTTTGGATGACAACTGAGCACTTAATATACCTACTTCCATTTTTACAGGAGATTCACAAAAATTAAACCAACGGACTCAAATGTCAACCAGAGACACACAAAGTATTTTCTAGTATGGTGATAGTATCCTTTTTACTCATACAAAATAATTAAGCGGGTTTTAATCGCATAAAATTAAGATGGGTGCAAGACGATCGAAACTTCGGAAACAAATAGGTTAATTTTAAGCGATTAAGACGATAATAGTGAAGCGGCCGTTTAAATCACTACTAAAGATAAATAAACTTACTTTTTATTGAAAATAAAAAAGTAAGTTTATTTATCTATATCGCTCTCACGTCTCAACTAGTCAACCACATCATCACAAGTACACAAATATTTCGCAGAGTACACCGCATCTCCGGTGTTGTCAGGTTGCCGCCCTCCCTATCCTCTGCGGCCGCTGGGTGTTTAGGCGGCGGACCCCAACACCTTCATCCGCTGCCAAGGAGGTTGTGGCCTTCAGGCTATCCGCTGGGGTGCCAGGGTAGAATGCTAACGCGATCCCCTGGCGCCCCCAAAATGGCATGGAAGTATGCGCTGTGATTTTAGTGAGTATTATGGCCTTGCACTCCAGCCGTCGAATCCCACTTTTCATCTTGCGGGGGGTGTGCGTAAATGCATTTCCACAGCGAGAAACAAAAAGATTACCTATTATATTGGTTCGGCGTTACACCGAAACCGAAGGTTCTAGGTGATTTGGGAAGGATTAATATTGTGGACTGTATGGCGGTTCTTCGGCGACTAGGAAGTGAGGAAGTGAAAAGGTGTGAGTGGGTATAGGATATTCTAAGGATGCTGAAGGATGAGGGCACACCTACCTTGTACGTCAGTCCTCTTTCCTTGCAAATGGCAGCCTCCTGGTGTCTTCGAGAATCCTGAAGCTGTTTGAATCACTCCCCTACACAAATCACTTTCACTCGCGGGCGGTTTTGTTAGGTTTTTTTTTTGGTATAAAGCGGGAGCGGTAAAATTATGGCGGTGCGGTACAGTTCGTCGATGATCGCGGCGACCAATCCGCGAAAGGCGTGCCCCTTCTAGGGAATGGGATAGACAGGGACGGAAACAAAAGGCATCGCTCGCATTGGACAAGCAGCGACGAACCATTGACGTTGACATAATTAACTAGCAATGGAAAGGATTGATGGCGCTACCATATCCCCCCGGCCCTAAAGGGTTGCCTTTAAGAAATAAATAAAATTGAACTTAGCTATGTTGGGTGTACTACCGCATAACCCATCAATAGGCTAAGATAGCGATATGACAATAAAATTAATCCAAATAAACTTTAGCGAAAACTACATACGCAATAACAGCGAAAACTACAAACTAAATACTTAAACTAAGAGGTACATCCAACTTCCGTCTAGATCTCACTGAGTTGGAAGCGGACAGAGACGTACAACAGGGCGCACGTAACTCCCCTTCGCGGTTTTCATGGTAACAACGCGGGTTGTACCGTCCTTGGAAGTATGCAGTTTCTCTACGATGGCTAACGGCCATGAAAGCGGCGGAGCATTATCATGTATTATGACGACCTACGTACCCTCCTGTATAGGGGATGCAGGACTATTCCACTTGGATCTAGCCTGAAGCTGGTGTAGATATTCCGCACGCCAGCGCCGCCAGAACGACTGCACGAGTTTATCCAGCAGAGTATGTCTCTGGAGCAAGCTTGAAGAGTCTGCTTCAGGAGCCGGAAATGACGATAATGGCACTGTGTTCAGAAAATGTGCAGGGCTTAACGCGGATGGTTGTGCAGGGTCACTACTCAATGCCGTGAGCGGACGCGAGTTGATCAGTGCCTCAACTTGTGCAAGGACAGTTAAAGAGAGGATCTGTTGGCCTATAACTTTGAAGAGATGCGTTTTAATTACTTTGACCATGCTTTCCCAACATCCATCGAAATGTGGAGATGCTGGCGGAATAAACTTCCAGTCAATATGATTCATGGAAAGTTCCTCCTGAAGACGAGTACAATATTCTTCCTTGAGAAACTTATAAAGGTCGCGTAAATAAGAGCTTGCGCCCACGAAACAAGTGCCGTTATCCGTGTACAAACACTGTATAGGGCCGCGCCGTGAGAGAAATCGTTTAAGGGCCGCAAGGAACGACACCGTGCTTAAATCTGTCGCAACTTCAATATGCGTAGCGCGCGTCGTTAAGCATGTAAAAATACATAGCCAGGCTTTACGGCTTTTAACATCTCGACCACGCACTGGCGTATACTGCAGTGGTCCTGCGTAATCACAACCGGTGTGTAAACGCTTTATCAACCTGGTTGACGCGCTGGCTAAGGAGATCTGCCATGGGAGGGAAAGTCGGACGCGGACGAAATTTTAAACAGACGTTACATTTATGTATTCTGTGACGAATTATTCGTCGAGCGGCTAAAATCCAATACTTATGCCTAAGTAAGGACATAAGCAACTCTGGACCAGCATGGAGGTGCTTCTTGTGATAAAAATCAACAAGAAGGTCGACAACATGATCATGTCGCGGCAGAATGCAAGGATGTTTGTAGTTATAAGGTTCATCTGAATTTGACAGACAACCCCCAATGCGTATGACGCCGTGTTCATCGAGAAACGGCTTGAGTCTAAGGATAGCGGGAGAACAAGGTACATTGTCTTTCAAATTTTGAATGTCGTTACTAAAATGAACAGCCTGTACAGCTCGTAGTAACTTACATTCTGCGAATTTTATATCAGTACTTGATACAAAAGTCCCATTAGGTAGGTGCCTAAGAAACCTATAGACATAAACGATGGCGCGGAGTAACTTAGACCACGATGACATGCGTAGTGCGAGTGCATAGATGGGAGACTCCGCAACCTCAGCAATCACGGGATAAGAAACAGACTTCCGTTCGGGTACATCCTCGTCTTCTGTACTGTGGTCAAAGGGTTGCATGGGCCATTCTGACGGATCATGGGAAATCCAAGAAGGTCCACGATGCCACAATGGATGATGCAGAAGATTTAGTGGAGTGACACCACGAGACAAGCAATCTGCGGGATTCTCGGTACCCGCGACGTGATTGAAACAAGTAGCGGGAACAAGTTCAATCAATTTACTAACGCGGTTGGCGACAAAAGTCTGCCAGCGATGAGGAGAAGAATGAATCCAAGCGAGCACTTCTTTGGAGTTGGAAAATGCGTATATTTTATTAGTAGGGTAGTGGGGCAAAACTGTGTCTTGAACCTTGCGGAGCAACTGAGACAGCAGAAGGGCCGCGCACAACTCCAGTCTCGCAACCGAAATGGTTTTAACAGGCGAGACCTTAGACTTGGCACAAACTAACTGCACCGAGTAGTTAGAACCAATGCGGACTTGCAGATATACGACTCCGCCGTAAGCACGCTCGCTGGCGTCAGCGAAACCTATTAAGTTGATGGTACATCCATCTACCAACCCAAGATGACGTGGAATAGTAATTTGATTGAGCGCGGTAAGCTCAATACAAAACTGGCCCCAAGCGGCGACAATATGGTCAGGGGGTGTTTCATCCCACTCCCACTTTGATAGCCAAAGCTCTTTGATCAAGAGCTTGGCGTACAAAATTGTGGGAGCCACAAAACCCATTATGTCCCATAGTCGAGCCACTGTGGACAGCATAGTGCATTTGGTGCACTTATCATCTGGTGGTGAGACGTCAAACCGAAAACTATCGCAAGATTTGTCCCAGCGTAAACCGAGAACTTTATGCGGTACAGACTTCTCAAACTCAATGTCTGGAGAAGCTTTATGAGAATCTGGTATGCGTGCGAGAACCTCCTTAGAGTTGCTTGTCCATGTGACAAGATCAAACTGGCCTCGCTTGAAAAGCTGAATGAGCTCTTCACAAATCGAAATTGCTAGCGGAGCGGATATGACACTACAGGCAATGTCATCCATATACAAAGCGGAAGTAGCAACAGCTGCTGTGGCGGGAAAGTGATCGCCTTCATTAACGATCAACTGGCGAACAACTCGTAACGCGTGATATGGGCTAGACTTGAGTCCAAAACAAACACGATTGAACTGATACACAGATAAATGTTCCTTATTTTTAAAACGATAAAAAATCTGTTGAAATCTACGGTCAGACTCGCAAACGCCGATATTGAGGAACATTTGGCGGCAATCAACTGACAGAGCGATTTGGAAAAGACGAAACTTTATTATGATGTTAAATAAATCACCCTGTAGATTGGGGCCGGCATGCAAAATGGCATTAATCGATTGACCCGATGTAGTCTTACAACTAGCATCTAAAACCACACGAAGTTTAGTAGAGGTTTTATTTTCGCGAACTACGCCGTGATGCGGGATATAATATGAGGGAAGAGAGTTGCCCTCGTTGTTTACAACTACACTCAAAAAACCTTTATCTATGTAGTCACGAATGACGTCATTATAGGCGCTGCTTAAGTTAAGCGATGCATCAAGTTTACGTTCCAAACAATGGAAACGTCTAAGCGCAGCAGCGTACGAGTCGCCTAACGAATAAGGGTCACCATAGAATGGCAACGCCACAACGTATCTGCCACTGTCGTCACGAACAGTGGTAGCACGGAAATGTTCTTCACACTCGAGATCTTTACGGCTCATTGAGAGCGGTGCGGTAACCTCTTCAAGCTCCCAAAATCGCTTGAGAAGAGAATCAATATTATTTTCTTGAAGAACAGAACAACAGCAAGACGTAACGTATTGAGAAGTATGTAACGTAGGTACGGTACCCATAATCACATACCCAAATACCGCCTCAATAGCGGGCGGTAAGTTATATTGCTCACTACGTACCACGTCAGTTAGTAGCAAGTGTGGGAACAATGCAGCTCCGATCAAAACATCAATGTCTGCCGGATTCGCAAACTCCGAGTCTGCCAGCGGCAGTGACTCGAGGTGTGTCAGTAGTGATACGTCCACATTAGCGTTTGGCAATGCGTCCGTAATACGCTCCACGATAAGCGAAGAAATGTTAAAATTAATATCCCTATCAAAACGCGAATGTATTTTAATATCTACGGAACCCTTGCAATGTTTTTCTGACCCGCCGATTCCTTTGACCACTGAACTAGTATTTCTAAAGTTATTCCACAATCCGAGGCGTTTGAAACATTCCAATGTTATTAGATTGGTCTGAGACGCGCTATCAAGTAGACAACGTACCATGTGCGGCGACCCATTAACATCATAAACGATAACTTGCGCAATCGCTAACAGTACCGTCTTAGACGCCGTACACTGCGTTTGGGCCCTGCGCGGATCATTATAGATGTGCGAGTGCCGTCCTCGCGTGCGCGTCGCCCGCGCGATGGATGTCGTACACAACGATATTTTATTCTGAATCGTGGGAGGCGCAGTTATCGTAGCCTGCACCTGCGACGTAAGTGTGTCAAGGTTAGCGGCTAGGCTTGACATCGGATAACTTTTATCTAAATGTAATAATGAGTGATGTCGTTGATTACATGAACGACACTTCGTCTTACTAGAACAATCACCCGTTTTATGTTTTATACTTAAACAATTAACGCAAGCTTTGTTTTCTTTTACACATTTGAAACGAGCGGTCGGATTTAAATTATTTAAAGTGGGACATTTATAGAAATGGTCGTGCACTATATTACTGCACAGACACTTCTGTGAATTAATTTTATTAGATTCCGAGCATGTTACGTAAGATTGTGGATTAGGGACCGAGTTATTGTTACTATTTCGCGCTTTATTCGACCTTTGTTTGCTGCTGCCAGTGTTAGACGGGCCAGGTGAACCAGACTGCGTATTATGAAATATTCGACACTGATCTTTGATGAACGAAATAAAACTATCTAGTGTAGGTATTTTATTATTGCGTTCCGTCATCTCGAAAGCACGAATTGTTTCAATGTCAAACTTTTTTAAAGCGAGTTGAAGCAACATAAAGTCGGAAAGATCTGCTAATTTTAAGTTCCTAAGAGAATTAACCGCGGTTACGAAGTTATCAATAAACAGCTGGAAATTCGAGACAGATGCGGCACCGGACAGTTTAAGATTTAAAGCTTGATCAAAGTAGGTAGACGCTAGGACGCGCGTGTCTTGATATCTATCAAGTAGTGACTGAAATATGACCTGATAATTCTCAGCACTGGGTGTGATACCTGCAAATACGGACTGGGCCTTCGGTGACAGTTTACCTATTAAATAGTACAACCTGTCAGCATCCGTCAGAGAACCATTATCGTGCACTGTAGTCTTAAAACTCGCATAGAATAACGGCCAGTTTCGTATATCGCCATCAAACGACACAATCTCGATTGGCGGTAACTTCGGCGTGCGAGCCGCGGAAACGGGCTGTGCCGAATATTTACCCTCCAATTGCGATTGTATACGCTTAATAATACAATAAAGGTCCTCGAATGAGGTGTACGCCTGATAATTCGGTTTTTCATCAGGATTAGTAGAAAGCAATCTTGCGTTATAATCGTCTAACAACTTATGAAAATATGTTCGAATACTATCTACCGTCAAACAATAACTAAGGAATGATTCCCTATTACTATCGGAAATAGCGGCGGTTTTTGAGCGCTCATAAATGTTTTGAATACGCTCAAATAAAATATTGCGTTTTGCTTCTAAGATTGTCATCTCTTTGTCTTCCGACACGCGTGAGTTCTTTTGTTGTGACATGCTTACGTAAGTATAAGCTAATGAGACCGAAACAAAATAAGAATATCTAAAGTACCTATTATTTTACCTAAGTACCTAGGCAACACTTTTAAGCGGAGAAATTAAAAGTTGCTTGAAATATGATATTTACAAGACAACTATGATAGTTCCAGAAATAATAATTGGGTAAGTAGGTAGCTACATAAAAGTATATTACCTACTGAAGCGTGCGAAAACAACCATGTGATGGTAATGTGAATGGACTAGGAGTATAGCTAGGTGCTGTAACTGCCTAGGTATATAGATATAACGAGGTTTTACGTATAAAACGTAAATGAATCCGACTCGTATGAATAAAAAAAAAATGGTTCGGCGTTACACCGAAACCGAAGGTTCTAGGCGATTTGGGAAGGATTAATATTGTGGACTGTAGGATGGCGGTTCTTCGGCGACTAGGAAGTGAGGAAGTGAAAAGGTGTGAGTGGGTATAGGATATTCTAAGGATGCTGAAGGATGAGGGCACACCTACCTTGTACGTCAGTCCTCTTTCCTTGCAAATGGCAGCCTCCTGGTGTCTTCGAGAATCCTGAAGCTGTTTGAATCACTCCCCTACACAAATCACTTTCACTCGCGGGCGGTTTTGTTAGGTTTTTTTTTTGGTATAAAGCGGGAGCGGTTAAATTATGGCGGTGCGGTACAGTTCGTCGCGACGCGGATTATTCTAGACTGTCTCTCGCGTCGATGATCGCGGCGACCAATCCGTGAAAGGCGTGCCCCTTCTAGGGAATGGGATAGACAGGGACGGAAACAAAAGGCATCGCTCGCATTGGACAAGCAGCGACGAACCATTGACGTTGACATAATTAACTAGCAATGGAAAGGATAGATGGCGCTACCAATATACTTGAGGGCAAAACAAGGCCCAGCTAGTTAACGATTTTTTTAATCAGGTAATTAATAACCAAGAATTAATAATATTTATTACTTGTACTGTTGATTTAAAAAATGTCTTCGTCTTCTTTCATAAGTCTGTATAAAATGTAAGTAATAAGGCGCCCTCCACTTTTTACGCGTAGCTATTTTCTCGTTGACTGTACTGTAATATTATTGTAAAACGATACGTCTGTCTGTTCGTATAATTATATCTCGGGAAAATTATGTGCATTTCATGGTCTGGTGTCGACGTGCAAATTGATATATGTCCTACATGTCTTGTGAATTGTTTTAATAGTTCTATGATGAAATAGAACCATAAATGAGGAGATCCGCAGGAGAACCAAAGTCACCGACATAGCTCGCCGAATAGCCAGGCTAAAGTGGCAATGGACAGGGCACATGGCTCGAAGAACCGATGGCCGTTGGGGCAGGCGGGATCTGGAGTGGCGACCACTTACCGGACAGCGCGCAGGAGTAGGCCTAGGCCTAGGCCTACCGCAACTTGGACCGATGATCCGGTTAAGATAACGGGAAGCGGTTGGATGCTGGCGGCTCAAAATCGGTCTGTGTGGAGAACCTTGGGGAGACTTATGTCCAGCAGTGGACGTCTCACTAGGTTGATATGATGATGTAACTCAAATTGTAACTACCTACGGTTGGGTTTTCATCGCTGCGGCGACTGGTGTGAAGCTGATGAAAGCATAACGCTGCCCACTTTGGTGAAATGCTTTACCTAGGCACAGCAGCATCACGATTTGGTCGCAGTGGTCAGTTGGAATGTGCTCTCACAATTGGAACTAGGTATGGTCCGAAGCGAGAAAACTGGAACGCCACTTTAACTCCTTCTGTGGGGCAGTAATACTCAGCAGGCAGACAGAAGAACGGGATAGTCAACATATTCTTTATGCCAGTTTAGCACCATTGCATAAGTAAATAGAGAGAAATAACTGAAAAACAAACGATTGAGCTTAGTCTTTTGCAACTAGTGAACATTATATACAAGTTTGTTTAACGGGTCTTAGTTATTATTGTTTTTATTATTTATTTATTTATCATTCACACGCTCATACAGGAATAGTGCAGTGTCTCACAAAACCGTGTCATCGGTTTGACTGTGTGATCCAGTCTCCGTACAGTATTAGAACCTTTACATAAATACAATTACAATCATTACTTACAGCTAACTAAACTCTTAAGTTCTAGCACTTATCTAAGTAATATTGCTTAAGTCTCCTTTTAAATATAGTTTTATTATTTTCGTTCCTTGTGTCCTCTGGGAGATTATTTAGCAGCAGCAGCATAGTCGTGCAATATAGACTATAATACTACTTTTTTTGAGTTGTGGTTGCTGAAAAAAACGAATACTTTTCTTGACATTTTCCTCAAAGGTTTTACTTAATCTTTGAACCATTGGATTTCTATTCTCTTCCGCAATGTATTCTTTATTACAAGTCAATTGGCAATAACGGTCTATTACTTTTATTACCATTTCTACTCCAGACACTGCTATTCGATCAGTTAAACGATCCATCCCTAATCGTACCTGCTTATTATTTCCATTCGCTTCGATACACCGTGCAATGTTACATCATTATGCTACGTACATCTTTATGTCTATAATGAAGTAGAATATTTTAAGAGAATATTGGTACAAGATATTGATTTTGTTAAAACTAGTCAAGGTGAAGAAGTACATGCAGTCTACAGAAGACCACAAAAGGACCGATGTTTTACATCGATTGCTGACTAGACGTCACAATTAATTTGGAAATTAGTTAGTCGACTATTTTGTGCATAACGTAAACGTGAGTTACTTGAAGATAGATTGCCAGCAACGATCAACAAAGTTTAATGACCACTAAAACAGAAAAAAAAACAGACTGTGGTCACTGTCTATGGTGCACTGTTTTGAGAATGGCTATAAATTAGAGGTTATTGAGTTAGATGGCTATTGAAATTTTCGTATGTGAAGAGATATTCTTAAAGACATTAATATAGGTAACTAAATGGAAAAGAAAATGACTATCAACAAGCTGGTTTGAAGAATCAGCTGACCAGAATAAGTGATGATTCTATAAAAACTTTATCGTCAAATACTGCCACAAATTATTGCCACAATCAATAGTAATATGGACAAAAATGTTTTATTTAGATAGGAACGGAATTATGAAGAACTTGCTGACACACAGCATATTCTATTCTTGCGGGGAATGCTTTCACGAAGTGTTTGATTTGGTATAAGCGTCACCATTTTACTGACGTACCACTTGACACTACAATTACAGAGTTCAACCGTTCCATTAGAAACGTTATCGCGTAGCAATATATGTTTTCGCTATTATTACGTACGCGTATACTTTGGAATTAACTACCTGCTACGGAGTTTGGCAAGCGCTACGACATGCCTGTTTTCAAACGAGGTATAAGACATATTTTTGGCGGCACGATGAGGTTTTAACATTTGCGAAGTTCATTACAACGATCGTTTCCACCCACTACTAGGTACAGGCACCTGGTTGCTTGTCTAACAGTAGCAGCAAAAAGGCAATAAGTTGGTTGCTTTTTTATATTTATTTTGTTTTTTCTCTGTATATTTTTCATTCGAGAACAAATTGTATTTAATTCCTGGTATTATTGATAAAACTGCTCCCTTAAATATCAACATAATAATACTATAATTCTAGGATAGAAAATGGTAAACACTAAAATATGTAGAAAGGAATCGAAAAGTACAAGTTAAAATTGATATAGATTAAATCGATTTTCTATTTTTTGGACGAATATAATAAAAGTATTCGCGTTATATTTAGGTTCTGATTACTCTGATCCTTAAGACCAAACCAACTATTATTGGGTTTTATTTTGTTAACAAAGTTTCCAGTCCCGTGCGGCAACGAAGAATTAATATATTTGTTCTTAGAGATGTTGTTTCTTTAATAAAAGTAGTATATGAAAATATATATGGCTTAATATTTTACTATGAAATTGAATTGCTATTATGTAATTCGCTTTTCGTTGATAGCAATATAGCGGACAACACAATATACATGTACTGCATACGAATAAGACACGAAGCCAGTAAAATATATTTTTGTTCTATCAACTTAGGCTTAATAGACCAGTAAGTGGTAACTCAAACCAGACGCCCTTAGTAAACTAGAGAGGTCTAAAACTAGGCCAACTATTCACACGATAAACCACAGAAAGTTAATGAAGAACTTGGAACGTAATTCTATTAACAGGAAAACACATCACGCGAACAACAGATATACACACACTATGGTATAAGATTACACCATATAGTTATACAAGTCACGTTTCGTCCATACACTGTGACCGACTCGGTCCCCACATAAAATAATAATACCATTCCCATTTATAGTCGACGACATCAGTTGATACATATCCCAACAAATATCCTACTAGTATTCTACTACTACTGTAAATGCAAAAGTTTATAAAGATCAATCTATGGATGTTTGTTACAATTTCACAATAAAATTACTGAACGATTTTTGTTGAAATAATGTACTTGTATACATCAGAATAACGAAGCCTATATAGGTAAATACATTCACTTTTTGGATGACAACTGAGCACTTAATATACCTACTTCCATTGTTACAAGAGATTCACAAGAACTAAACCAACGGACTCAAATATTAACTAGAGACACACAAAGTTTTGTCTAGTATGGTGATTGTATCCTCTTTACTTCATACAAAATAATTCAGCGGGTCTTAATCGCATGAAATTAAGATCGGTGCAAGACGATCGAAACTACGGAAACAAATAGGTTAATTTTACGCGATTAAGACCCGCAAAATTATTTAGTATGATGTATACAAATCGCGAAAGATTCGCAGGGCGCAATTATAGTGAAGCGGCCGTTTAAATCACTATTTGAAAATAAAAAAGTGAGTTTATTTATTTATATCGCTCTCACGTCTCAACGAGTCAACCTCATCATCACAAGTACAAACATTTCGCAGAGTACACCGCATCTCCGGTGTTGTCAGGTTGCCGCCCTCCCTATCCTCTGCGGCCGCTGGGTGTTTAGGCGGCGGAGCCCAACACCTTCATCCACCGCCAAGGAGGTTGTGGCCTTCGGGCTATCCGCTGGGGTGCCAGGGTAGAATGATAACGCGACCCCCTGGCGCCCCCAAAATGGCATGGAAGTATGCGCTGTGATTTTAGTAGATATTATGGCCTTGCACTCCAGCCGTCGAGTCCCACATACCCCCGCTTTTCATCTTGCGGGGGGTATGCGTAAATGCATTTACACAGCGAGAGAAAAATAAGATTACCGATTATATACTTGAGGGCAAAACAAGGCCCAGCTAGTTTACGATTTTTTTAAATTAGGTAACTAATAATCAAGAATTAATCCTATTTATTATTTGTACTGTTGATTTACAAAATGTCTTCGTCTTCTTTTATAAGTCTGTATAAAATGTAATTAATAAGGCGCCCTCCACTTTTTACGCGTAGCTACTTTCTCGTTGACTGTACTGTAATATTATTGTAAAACGATACGTCTGTCTGTTCGTATTATTATATTTCGGGAAAATTATATGTATTTCATGGTCTGGTGTCGACGTGCAAATTGATATCTGTCCTACATGTCTTGTGAATTGTTTTAATAGTTCTGTGATGAAATAGGCAATGTCTCTTGACTTATATATATATATATATATATATTATATTATTTGAATAAATAGCCATGGGGCATTTTGCCGAATAAAGATTTCGGGAAGTAACAGAAAAAGACCTTTCTTATTCCGTGTTTCTTAAAGAAGAGGAAAACATTAAAAATACCTAGATGGAGTCTTGCTAGAGCTCTCAAAATTACTACAGCAGGCCACTTCTGGTATTTTATATGACATTGAAATTATATTTTGAATAGCTTCAGTAGCGCTATTCTGCTTACCAAATGTTATTATCGTATAATTTGAAATAAACATCATCATCATTGACACATATTTTGACACTTGGTTCAATTAACGATCTCGTTACGACTTCATTCAAATGTCAGATAATTTAGAAGAATACGATTTTTGTATTGACACTGATATTAAATCGAAACTGTATTTTGAACAAATTTATTTAGGAGAATTGAAAGAAGAGAAAGAAAGAAAATATGTTTATATGTATACACGTCGCACAATAATAACCTACAAAAACAAAAATAAATAAAGAACAACAATAAAAACACACAATAAATAGGATCACATCACACTATCACGCAATCCAAAAGACTATGACCCAAACAAAGCAACGGGTTGACGCCGCGCCGTTGACAGACAAACGTCATAAACGTCACGTCCGGTGACGTGTACTATCAATTGGGCCCCAGATATAACATATTATATGTGCGTTTTCTTGGATGATGTGTGTTGTCATCGGAAATGCAGGATTTATCCATAATGCAAGTTTTTAGTTGCACATCAATCCAAAGATTTAAGGTGGGTGTAATTCACGCTCAATGATGCCGTTACATAGAAACAAGTGAATAAAAGCGTATTAAAATATCAGTACCATAATCTCTTGCGCCGAAATTCAAATTGTTAGAAATCCTACTCTACAAGTCCTTTAATTTTGTTGGTGAGGTGATGAGATTCAAATATGAATGTACATAATCGTCGTCAGCCCTTTATAACTGTCCCACTGCTGGGTACGGGCCTCTTCACACTTATGAGAACGGTAAGGCCATAGTCCACCACGCTGGCCAAGTGCGGGTTGGGAAACTTCACATGTCTTTGAGACCATTCTGGAGAACTCTCAGACATGCAGGTTTCCTCACGATGTTTTCCTTCACCGATTAGCAAGCGATAATTAACAATGTAATACGCACTTAACTCCGAAAAGTTATTAATGCGGGCCGTGGATTCGAACCTGAGACCTTCTGCGTAGCAGTCCGTCGGTCTTTCCACTCAGCTATCGCTGCTGCACATAATCAATAACTTTATTTTTTAATTTTAGTCAGTTGATATTGATTGATTTCAAAATATACAAACAAACACTCTAATTTTAAATTATATGAAAGTAAGTTAAATAAAATGATTAATTAGGTAAAGTAAATCAACACTATTTTCTTAAATATTACTTGTATACAGTAGTCATACAATATCTTTGTAAGCATTTTCGGTAAAAATATTTAACTATTTTAGTTGTCTGTTTTGGTTGGGATCCGTGTGGTGACGGATTAAGAATACGGAATGTCACCACTCCATATCATCCCGTGGGTGTCGTAAGAGCCGACAAAGGGAGCATATCATGCAGAGAAAAACACTGTAAGAGAAGGAAAACTTGATACAAACCCTATACCAACCCGTTTGGCCAGCGTGGTATAGTAGGCTAATTCCTCCCTTCAAAGGAGAGGCCTAGTCCAGCAGTGGACTGTCAAAGGTTGATGATGATGATTTTGGTTATGTAATACTGGCTAAAATTCTGTAACTTAAGGGAATAAATGACTACCTTTAAGGATATTGGTTTGGGTGTTTCTATGAATAATACCTATGTATGTATTTACAAAAAATAAAGTATATATGTATGTTTATCCATTATCTAGTACCCATAGTACAAGCTCTGCTTAGTTTGGGACTAGATGGTATTGTGTGAATGTGGTAGAATATTATTCTTATTAGTCCCTTTATTTAACTTTTTTCTCATAGCCACATTTTATATAGTAAATATACATACATACATAGACTCACGCCTGTTTCCCCGAAGGGGTAGGCAGAGGCATATTAAACGCCCACTTTTCGCTAGTGTTTTGATCCCACGTAATAGGTGGCGAGCCTTTTGCCGCTTATCGGGATATTTTGTTTGCCTATTATAATAGTAAATATTAGAGTACAAAATCAATTTAAATTATATATAAAATGGGACCAGGGAGACCCACCGGTGCCGGGCACAGGGACCAAGCTACCGGTGATTAGGGCTCCAGAGAGAGGAATCTCCTAACTATGCGCGTCGTGTCCAACAATACTGCCTTCTTTATGGAGGACTTGATCCAGCCGTCTAACCAGACCCTCTTGAAATGGTGGTCGAGGCTCTTGGCAATGAGACCATTAAGTGACAGGACTATCGATACAATGATCGCCGAGTCCACATCCCACATGTCGACAATCTCGTGAGCCAGGTCCAAATACTTGATTATCTTGTCTTTTTCGGCTTTCACGAGATTCTCGTCATGGGGAATAGTAATGTCAACGATCATTGCAACGCGTTCTGATCGATCTATCACCACGATAGCGGGCTTGTTAGCCACTATAATCCTGTCGGTGATGATAGACCGATCCCAGTAAATAGTGGCACGGCCCTTTTCGAGAACTGGATCGGGCACATCCCTGTAGTACGGTACTTCAAAGGGTACAAGGTCATATTTTAAGGCAAGCTGCTGATGGACGATCCTGTCTACTTGATTGTGCCTGTGCAAGTATTCGCCGTTGGCAAGACGAGAACAACCGGAAACTATATGTCTGAGAGATTCGCCGGGCTGGTGACACGCCCGACATATTTCAACAGTCCCATCCTTCAGAATATACTTACGGTAGTTGTTCGTCATGACAACTTCGTCCATAATTGCACAAACAAATCTTCGGTCTCTGCAAATAAATCACCAAACCCTAGCCAAACTATTGATGACATGAGGTCTACATCGGACCCATGTAAGGCCCGTGCACTCTTCAATACTAAGTACAACAGGTTTATTATTGTTATTATCCATTACCAAAATAAATTATCGACCGTTTTTTGCTAAATTCAAACAGAGCTTCAGAAATAAATTTGCTCCGCCGGCGAACGATGAGAGAACGCCACAAAACGCCATCGTGCGCAGTTAGTCTTAATACAATGACAATAAAACACCGTCGACATAATTCAAGCTAAAGATTTTCCCGTGTCTACGTGGCAGCCTCCATTTGTTATAATTTCCTGACTAAATAGGCCTCGGTGAAAACATAAAAAACAAACTTTATCTAAATTGTGACAAATTATTATGTCTTCTACGTAAAACACGGACGTAATTAAAAGGAACTCAAATTGGGACTATGACTTTTAATTATAAACATTTTTGTGTTATTTAACATTTACTTATAATTAAGTAAATTATAAAAGGAATTCTGTTGAACTTATATTTTTATTGTGATTTGAAGTAATGTTTATTACAATCTTAATATTGTTCTTAACCCCTTCAGCTAATTTAAAAGCTGTGGGTTTATGTTCGTTGTCCATTTTGCAAACATTGTTGTTTTACCCAGAATATTGCGTATCTTATTATTTATTAAATTTGTTTTGTTCCCTAACTCTACTTTATGATGTAAAATATATTATTTGTCATATTTGCTTAGACTAGAAAGCAGACTCCGGGTTCCCACCAGGCAAAAAAATTTGCTGCAAATAGCATAACGCAAGATGATTAGTAAGATGACTCTATGTTATGACGTTGCTGTTTCTCCTTCTGAAGGTTCGCAATATTCAAGTGCAAATGTTTTTTTCAAAAAATCTAGTAATATATCTAGAAGACTGAAATACAAAAGATATTCGCATAGAATGTTTTACGTAAATTAAATAATATTCTATTCGAATTTTAGATTTGGAGGCGAATAATTTTGAGTTCAAATCTGAAGTTCTACATTTCCGTTTTCGTATATCACTGTCGGCGTCATGACTAAAAACAGAGGAAAGTCCAGTTGGTTTCATAGGATTTTCTTACCAAATTCCAGTTAAAGTTTGAATACAAATGTGAATCCTTATTCAAAGTTTTCTGTCGCAGAAGCGCTGAAGTCACAGTGCCTTTGAATAATTGTTTTGAGGGTAGTAAAGGTTGCGTCAAATCGTATAACTATTGATGGACTTCACAAAAAGAAGGCGGTAGTCAATTCGTTTGTATTTTCACCTCAGAACTCCGACATTATTAACCGACTCCAATAGATATTGTTGTTGTTTGGAAGGCTACTTAATATAGATGCAAGTTTCTGTTCGTTCAAATCAAAATGCGAATCCCCATAACTTTGCGTTTTAATTCAGTCACGTAATAGTACTTTTGGTTATGCAATATTACTTTACTTGTTGTTACAGATATTTTCATAGTTTTAGTTACAAAATGAGCCGCTTTCCAGACAAACTTCTTACGTCTATTTTAGCTTCTTATTTCATGCCTTTGGCTTCAAAAGTTAAGGGTCTGATATGTTAATTCAGTAACAAGACGTCTTGTGATATACTTGTATACATGCTGAGTATGCAGTGTCTGCATATAAAATAGCGTAGAAATACATACACTGCTTATGCTGCTGCTGAATTATTTAACTTCATCATCTCTTGCCAACAAAGGTATAACATGTTAATTTCAGTAGGTAAGTTTAACTTCCTTGTAACGGTAGCTCTTAGACAGTGCACTTGCTTTACACTTGTGTTATGTCTGAAAAGTTCGTAACTCAAAAGCATATTAATATTTTACTTGACATAGAATTTCACGATGAATGGTTTACGACTTATGAGTATGAGACGTTTATGATTGAAAAATTGTCTTTATAAAGGCTTTCTTTTGTTAAAGTTAGACTAGCAGTCATGAAAAATTATGAATAGCTTATTATTAAAACAAAAACGAATATGAGACTGTGTTGCTATAAATTAAATACTTTGAAAAAGCTAAGACTCATTACGGTTGTTTTAATATTTTACAATGATAATAAAATTATGATAGAATCATGAATGGTTAGCCATAGTACTTTAATGTCAAAGTAAAAAGTAAAAGTCCCCATTTTTTATTCCTTTTCAGTCGGATACCTTCTTCTGTCTTCTTACTTTCACACAATAGGAAACGAATTCATTTTGTCTGTACTTAGGTTGCTTTTGCATTGCAAAGAAAAAATGGTAAAAGTGCAAAGTCTTGGTGGCTTAACACCAAATTCAACAGAAAAAAAGGGTTTTCAGTGCAGCAGATGTAAGCAAAGAATTACTTATATCTGCTGCACTGCAAATGGCTGATACTGTATTCCTTCGACGAAAGATTTTTATATAGTCTAGCTTACAGCTTAGCGTTCGTTACATGCCATGCTATGGCTTTCCATTTTGAAGGGATCATCCAGATGGTAATCACAAATTTTATTAAAAAAATTATGCTGCCTACCCTCAGAGTAACATGCAATAAAAATTTCATAAGATAAGAGCTCGACGTCTGTCTCGCCATTATCACGTATCCTTCGTTACAAGAACTGAATGTAAACGGGATCTTAAAGAGTTTTTCGGAGACAATTGTATTGTGTACAATTTTGTTGTTATTGGCAAAAATTTAAAAGTTTTTGTTTTAAAATTACTAATTCATTTATCGCTTGCTAAACGGTAAAGAAATCATCATACGGGTTCCCTCACGATGATTTATTTACTGCGTGCCTGAAAATCGTCCATAATTTTCTGAATTAATACATGATGTCTACCAAACTGCACTCGACCAGCCAGGCCATAGTCATGGCCTAACTCTTTCTCACTACTGGACATAGATCATATGGCTATGACCAGGAGTGGGACAGATTACAAAGGAAAGGCCTTTGCAGCCAAATTTTGAACCCTGTAGGTCATCTGTGTAGAACTCCGTTGGTTTGTCCATTAGGATTTCGCTGCTTAGAGAACTACTAATACTAAGATATGTAAAACTCTTATTGTGTCTCAGAGAGGATATTATATGAAACCATTTTAACCATATATCCTATCATTAGCTTTGCTGATTATTTACTCAATGTATGATTATTCAAAAGTGGTTACTATTAAGTATAGCTATCTACGTTTTGTTTCGCAGACGCTTTCTTTTTTCATTTTAAAACATGGTCAAATAAAATAATGATTTGTCGGGTCGGTCTCAAAACTTATACCTATTCCATGCCCTTGACAAGTAAGTAATAGCATGTAACTCACGAACTCATTATTTAGCTCATCATTGTTTAGGTACACAACACGCTCTTTGATATTATTGAAGCCTAAACTGCAGCTCCTTATTTCCTCAATCCATCACTGCAAGTATTGCGTAGTGATTTAAGCAGTCATCTCACCGTTCAGCACTGTGCCGAGTGTTATGAGTTCAATCCTCACACGAGATAACACTTCTGTGATCCATAGTTTATTGTTTTGTAATAACTAAACAAATAAATCTTGTATGATGTGTTGTGGTAAAATAAGTAATCCAAATACGAAAAGAAAAATATGCTTTACTGGTACCAGGTTATAATATAAATACAGTGTATAAGTACGACCTAACCAAATAAGTGACGGGAGACGACTGCTGCGCCGCACTTACACAATAGCGTGCCGTGTATATAATTTGTAGCGTCAGCAGCCGCTACAGTTTTGAGTCTGGGTGTACGTACTTTGATTGTATGTTTGTAAAATCCTCTGCTTTATTATTATTTACTTTATTACATTTTAAATGAAAAAGGCGGAATACTCACTCACGCATACATTTGCACTGAAAGGAAGGGCCTACCAAGAAATAATACGCCGCATTCCAAAAGTGCCTTAGTAGACTACTACTTATTTTTGGCATATCTGCTAAGTAAGGCCATTTTTTAATATCTCTTTTTATCCGACATCACCTATAAATTGACGATGCAGGTATACATTATAATAAAGCCTTAAGATCTGCATATCTGTAGCCTCCATTGCCAAAAAAAATGCGTCGTCGGTAATGTAACTCAAGAAAATAAGAGAATGCTCATTCTTAAGCTTCGAGTATTAAGCACAGCTGAGACTGCTGGGTCACAGATGGTAGTTGGCATAAGGATTCAGTTGCCTCATAAATATACAACTAAGACGCTGCGATCTTAGGACTGTTCAGAATACAGGCAGGTTAACAATTTTAACTTCACTTTTAGCAGCCTTTACGATACAGATTTATATGATATTATTTAGTTTATTTCTATTAAATAAGCAGGATTACATCCCTTATATACATAAAACGAAGTCAACACCAGCCAATATAATATTTAAGCCATCCAAATAAAAACGTCACGTTAGACAAACAAGATATAAACATAGAAGGAACGTGTTACAGTGCGGTTAATGTACGGTTATGTTTACTCTATAAACCCGTAGTATTTGTACACACAATCATGTTTCTTAGCACATGCGGTCAACTAAGTTATAATATTTAAAGTGAAGGGTGAATATTACCGCTTATACTATTGAGATATTCACCAGTAAACCTTACAGACCTGAGATGAAAAGTCAATTATAACCGTCAAATTAAATGTTAAAAAAGCAGCGATAGCTGAGTGGAGAGACTGACAGACTACTACGCATAGGTTCGAATCCACGGCACGCACTAATGACTTTTCGAAGTAACGTGCGTATTAAATTGTTAATTATGGCTGGCTTATCGGTGAAGGAAAACATCGTGATTAAACCTGCATGTCTGAGAGTTCTCCATAATGTTCTCGAAAGACATGTGAAGTCTGCCAACCCGCACTTGGTCAGCGTAGTAGACTTTGGCCTTACCCTTCTCATAGTGAGAAGAGGCCCGTGCCCAGCAGTGGGACAGTATATATGGCTGATGATGAAATTAAATGTTAAGAAAATTGTATATGGGTATAGTCTGCATAGTCACTACTTTCACTACAAACTTAGACCACGGTGAACAGCTAAATTATTTTTATTTCATGCCTATAGAGTCAGAATGCATACATAATAATGGATGTATGATTCATTAAGTAGGGGAGAGTTGGATAATACCGCGCGGTTGATAATTCCGCGCGTCAGCTTAATTCAAAAACTGTCCACTAGTTCTGCGATCCAGTGCGTATACATCGAAGCTGGACATGCCTACACCCTTCCCAGAGCATCGCCATTACGATCCGCGCGACGACAGAGATAGCACACGCTGTAGATGTTTTTTTTTGTCACTCCTTGTAATTTTTCGTGTACTTTCGGAAATAGATAAGTAATACTATATTTATATTGTATTACTTCGATACTTTACATTTTTAATGCTTGCATATTGTAGAATTAATGTCAGAATACGTTTTTACGTACTATAATATTTTCCATATAATTTTGAGGTTGAAAAATAAAATCATCAAGTTTGATAATTCCGCGCCCGGGCCTAATATAACTTGCTGACTGATATTTAATTGATATTAATAGGTATTTTTGAGACTGACCAGTCCATATATAATTCAAAGATTTACTAAGACTTCGTTAAAATATTTACATTTTGTTGCATAAAGAATTTAAGTTTTTGTTAATACTTATTGCGTGATACGTTAATATACTTACCGATTTAATTTCTAGATTTCTAAAAAGAGATTTGGGTCTAAGGTAAAGATAAGAGTATTAATTTTTTTTATTATTACTTTTATTACTTACCCATTTGTGTGCAATTAATGTGGGCACGATTTTGTCAACCCAGGGCACGGTATTATCAGACCAGTTTGACAATACCGCGCCTTTAAATTTTTTTGTAAATCGACTATAATTACTTTTTGTTTAAATTTTGGAAGTTTTTGTTATACGGTATGCGTACCTAATTAAATGTCCTACTAATTACTCAATTTTGTTTCTTTCAATATCAAACAGTTTCCCATTTATAGGTCCAAGTCCTTAGGGGCTCGGTATTATCCAACTCTCCCCTATAGATTATCACGTTTTTGTTCCTTTTCTTCAAACTAAAACGAGAACTTCATACTTTTGGAAATTATATTAAAAACACTCTCATACTCTACAAACTTTGGGCAGGTACGTAATTGAAATTTTCAATTACGTAGCACTCTAACATGTTAGAATTTAACCGCACGGATGGGGTAATAGTTTAGGAGGCCGTTGCATTGCACTAAGTAAGTTTACTAACTAGTTTAGTAGGTTTAAAACTTTGTATGATTTAAGAATGTTGTTTCTGGTCAGTGCGCTCTCACACAGGATTAATTCTTAGCGCCTGAGTTTATATATAAGCCACTACTCGTTACTCACACAATCCGCAACTTGGCTGAAGTTGTAAAGATTGTGATGAACGTTTGCCTGATAAGCTGGTGTAAAGTCCCCATCGTCAACACGTTTACTATCGCTTACGCGGATGGTTTGAGCTATAAACTGTGCAGACCGGTCATAAAAAATAGCTATAAACTAGGCATATCATCGATGGCCTAGTTCAAGTTGCGATGCACAAGCAGCTACAAGTTTTACCAAATTTTCACCCAAAAACCGTCTACTTGCGATTTTTTTAGCATTGTCTAGTGTAAATAATTGCATAGCCATGGCTTGATAGTTTTTGGTTTTTGAGCAACATGTTTGTTGATAATATTTATGGCATGTAATCTATACTATAACTAGCTTTTGCCCGCGGCTTCGCTCACGTTAAATTTGGTGTAACACAAAACTACTTCATCGATCGATAGTAATTTTCGTTTTAATTCTGTACATAGTACAGGGACTAATAAGAAATATAACCGCAAGAAGTATTTAAAACATTTCTGTAAACAGTATTTTTAGAGTCCCGTAGTCAAAAATGGCTAAACACGAAATCCTTATAGACGCGCTATGTCCGTCAGTCTATCCGTATGTCACAGCCACTTTATGCCGAATCTATTTAGTTTACACATTTGAAAATTAGTAAGTATAAAGATGTATTCTTTGAACCGCTTTACCAGGTAAAATAATATTGAATATTAAGGAGGGCTCTTCATACATTTAACTGATGTGGAAAATGGGTCGTCAAAAATTACTTTGAGATTCCTAAAACCATTGTTTCTCGAAGTCAATCGTTTGAAAGATATACGGTTCCAAAGTGGTAAAATGGGTATGTGTATCCCACTAACTTTTAAAGCAAGAGAGTGACAAATCTAAAAAAAGAAATATTTGCCGTAGATCGTTATAAAAACTTGCAACGAAAACTTATTGGAACGATATGTAGTCAGCAGTTTTTGATATAAGGCACATCTTAAAACCTGCAAATATTGCTTTGTCGTTTATACAAATGCTATTAATAGATAGTCGAAGATAATGGCTATGGTAAGTGGATACCTCCACTACGGAACCCTTCATGAGCAAGTCTGACTCGCAATAGCCAATAGCTTTAATAACGTTTCATCCTAGGTGTTACTTGTAGCCGTTTGCCGTTACATAGCTTTGGTGCATTAAGATTCCGCATTAACAGGACTGGAACACCAACGTTCAGTCTCAAGTTGCGTGAAGGTAGTCCTGATAATTGTAAGGAGTACAGAAACTCTATAGAGTACGAAGTAACTTGGTCAGTATTCATGACATTATCTACCGAAAGGTGCTCAACAACATTACTTTGCATACAGTCAAATGTCAAAGCCATGGTCCGATATATCTCTAAACACACTTTCGCATTTATGAGTAGAGAATATTGGTTCAGCCGGTTTAGTGTGACATCGGTACATACATACATACACATTTTTGCATTTAGGTATACCTAATATTAGTAAGGATTAGGCTGTTGCAATAATCATTAGTTTATATAAGTAAGCGAACTAAGTAATGACAATGCACCATATGACAATGTATAATGTGACAGGACTGACAGATATACGATAGCACATGCGCAGCACTCAATTATTACAGTGTATGCGTTCTTACTGTTAAAAGGTAGTAGGTTTGTCCCTACAAACTTCGACCCTCTCTAAAATCCCTCCCAGATTATTTTTTGTAACTAATTGTATCCTATGTGTTTCCCTGGTTCTGAGCTACCTCCCCACCAATTTTCAGCCAAATCGGTTCAGCCGTTCTTGAGTTATAAATAGTGTAACTAACACGACTTTCTTTTATATATAAATATATATATATATATATATATATATATATATATATATATATATATATATATATATATATATATATATATATATATATAGTAGATATAATAAAGAAGAAAGAGTAGTATTTTTGTTTGTTTGTAACGAATAAACTAAAAAACTACTAGACCTATTTAAAATATTCTTGCACCATTATAAAGCGACATTACCGCTGAGTGACATAGGCTATATTTATTTCTAGAAAATGTCAGGGATCACCCGGGACGTGCCGCTAGTATGAAAATAAACAGTAATGGAAGTTATAATTGTATTTCTATGATATTGCACTACATTCAATGAAATTTGTTGTTTAACAGTTTCGAAAGCTAGCTCTCACTGTTCTCTCTTGTTGTTGGTGTGATTTTACCAATGTAATTTAATTATGCAAACCATCTAGAATTAATAAACTGACGTATTTGATTTAAAAATATATTTTGCATTTCAACTTTATAGTTACATCTTAATTACCCTACTATCTGGTTAAACATATTTAATACTGTTTGAATTTAGTGTTTTAATATGCTAGGTGGGAATTTAAAATGAAAATCAGTGCTTCTTATATAAACAATTTATTTCTTTCCCTTTGCTGATATAACATTTATGTAGACATCAACAAGTTTTTTATCATTACCTCATTATGTATAGAAGAAAAGTATTGTGCGATCTGGATAATTACATGATTTCCTTCAGACAGTCTTATCATTATTTACATAATGAACAAAATAACTTGATCAGCGATAATAGTTAAAATTGAAGTCAAAACTTAATATATGAATCGAACTAATCTAAACCACAAGACAATTATTTATAAATACACAATCTGAATCGTTACATTATGTTATTATATTCGAGATTCTCTGATTCAACTATTACAAAAAATACAAAACTTTCTTTACCTGATTTGATATTAAAACGCCCCATCAACGCACAGTACCTATTCATACGTAGTACAAATATTTACGTTATACGATTTGCTATTCCAATGGGAAAATTATTTACATAAACTCACTCGTGACTCCCGAAGGGTTCGATGGAGATCACTTTCTACATCTATCTTGGCACAATTTATTTCTTCAACGTTCATAATTCACATTCACACACTATTTAATTCACAGAAATTCAGACCCGAAACTACTGGTCCACATGTACTTAAATCTAATGTATCTTTTCTATTCCGTCAAACAACTATGGATTCCCTTTAACTGGTAAAACACACTTTTGCTTACAATGGCGTCTCTCTTCCGGGGATAAATCCAAATGAACAACATTCACCGCTTTATCAAAGGTTACCCTCGGAAGTCATCGTGTTAATGTCACTTCAGTATCACTTGAGCTCCTAGAACTCTCTTTGATAACGTCAAGTTCCCTATTAGATAGAGACGAGTTCCGAGAAAACTTATGAGCACTATAATCACTTTTTTCATCGAGCATTTCACGACCACATCCGTTATTGTATTCTTTATTTTCGTCAGAATCGTCTTCCACTATATCGTTCACTTCCACTTCTAACAGATTGTCATTCTCTTTAAGTCCATATGCATTAAAACTTCTCTCATGACTTAAACTTCGTATCCTATCCAAATTGTGTTCCAAATGTTGCATGTCGTCATCGACACCGGGTGAGTCGTCGAATTTCCACTTAATGTTCGAATTAAAATGTTCCACACCGGGATACATACTTATACTATTACTTCTATGCCCGAAAATCGGACAGTTTCGGAACTCTCACAATTCCGGATGTCTACCGTTACAGGTTTTGTTGAAGTTACCTTCATCTAAACTCAAGTTTGAGCGAGAGCGACCACAATCTAAACCAGGACTCGGTCTGAATAGGCAGATGTCTGAATTTTTGAGCCTGCACTGTCGCGAGCATGATTCTATTTGAAATGCTGATCTGTCAAGTTGTCTGTAATCTGTTGGACCGTATCCATCAAAGTATCTTGGGTCTTGTTTACAATTGCTAGAGCATCCTTTGAAGGACCCCGAACACCTCAGGGGATCCCGGTGGCACGCTTTTTGTATAGCATGAAGCGATGAAGATGAAACTGTGCGTTCTAGTATTTCTCCCCAATATTTTTCACCAAGACCTTCGAATTCTCCTTTTGAATGTAGTCCGTCCGATGTAACTGGAGATCCACAACAGCCTGTCGTAGGTTTTTCATAACTTGGAAATGACTTTGACCTCCGACAGCAAATCTAGAACAAATAAGCACCATATAAAAATCACCAACACATGGAACATATCAAACTAGTAGAAATAGACACGTCAACAGTTCTCAATATCATGTTGTAAGAGTAAACGTGGTCTCAAACTACGTTTACTCGCTACGTATATATATAATATTTACTAACATTTTATTCTTTATAAGTCTTACAATTTTATTTACGAAAGACCATCAAAGGAAAAATTTACTATATTATCAATGTGTACCGTAGTAGGAACTACATATAACATAATTCTGTATTTAATTCTGACAAAATAAATATTGCGCGCACTCTTTAATACTGTACAAATGTTGAAATATACTGTTGAATGCATATAGAGTGTTTATTGAAAAATAAATACTTACATAGTACTGAAGTAGTTCGTGGCTTATCCTTCTAAAGTGACTGTTTAATAGCCAGTACAGGAAGGGATTCCAAAAGCTGTTGCTTAGAGCCAGCCAGGTGACTATGAAGTCTAAAGATGGCGGGACCTTTATAAAAGAAAAAGAAAAGTCAATAGAGTAATTCATTTTGTGAATGTGAAATCAAGTAATTTTTTGATTTGCAATTAGGTACATTTAAGACACGAATATGACGATTACGATTAAATCATTGTTAACTAGTTAAATATAGACAAGAAGACAAGTCGTTACTTAGTGCCATCATTGAGAAGACAAGTCTTTACTTAGTGCCATAATTAACTTGCAAAATCTAATTTTCCGAACTCAAATTCTGCATAAATACATTTTATACCTAAAGCTTACAACATTATTAGTGTTATTACCTAAAGAAATTTAATTTCTATACTTGAATAATAAATACATTACGATTACCTTGCATCCAGTACAGGCTGCTACAACTTCTTGAATGGTAGCCGGCGTGACCATAACTATGAATCCTAACGACATAGCCGCCATAGTTCGTGACGTGCTCACACTATGTGGTCGCACTGGAGCTTGAATCTGTGTGAAAAAGAAAACGAAACTGACTGAAACGTTTAATAGGGCACTAAAATATATAAGAAAACCATTAATGAATTTAAACTTCCGTAGTTTTATATTATTTCAGGGTATGTACCACGAACGCCAAAATATCGGATACTTCAAAATAAAGGTGGTACCTATATCTCACGAAAGAAAATATAAACCTAGGAATACTAGGGGAAAGGTGTACGAGATGATCCATTGAGGGAAGATGATCCTTTTATATTGCAACGAAACTAGTAGTGCCACCTAATTTTGTTTATTGGTAAAATGTAGTCCCTAATATTCCCCCGCCTTACTCAATCGTAATCGCGCCTTGAGCGACAGTAAAATTTTTTGAGGACGAAAACAGAAATTTCGCCACTGTGATCTAAGGTAAGGTTGACTTTAAGATTGTGTAATGTGTTCTAACGTACTTTATTGGCGTGGTTGATGTATTAGTTAGCTTTGTATATTACTCTGTTTTGAATTTTTAGCAGCATGGAAACAGTTGACACCACACATGTTATGTTATCGATCATTGAATAAAAAAGTTTATGTTGGGGCAAGATAATTATGTTACCGGTGTACAAGACGATACGTGTGGATCATCTTGTACAACGTTAACATCATCATATTGACTATGTATTACAGAAACATTTTAACCATTTGTGTCATTGTTTTTTTTTTAAAGCGACTATCCGTATGAATTCACCATCAGTCATGGGATGGTGTAAAGTAACGCCAGGAAACAGGCGCTTAGAACTATACATTTTTATTTTTATTTCATTCATACTTATTTGTTAAAATTTATGACGATTTTTTTCCGACATGTTGATTTTGAGAAGTTAGATTTGCTTGACTAGATTAGCTGTTTTAGACGATAAATTATTTACCTACCTACTTTAAAAGATTATTTAATGTTGTCAAACCTTTACTTGACCACAGATCTCATACAATGCGACTATTGTTTCCTTCTTTAATTATAATGTAGACTAACAGACTTGATTAAAGATAGTAAACCCTAATTATGACTTTATTCAGGTAATTCTGCTATAACCTATGATAATCTCAAATTGAGTGGGTGCATATGGGCACATGATGCTTGGATCATCTTGCCCCTACCGCAGGGATCATCTTGGACACCGGGGTGTACAAGATGATCCTTTCATAACGTTTTAAAAAAACGGTGTTTATAACAATAAAACATAAAAATATTTTTTTTTGAGTATGCCAATAATTAGATAGATAAATTTCCTACGGATAAACTTATTTATATCTGCAATAAGTAGAATATCATTTATACTACAAGCATTCTCCCTTAAGGGAATCATCTCGTACACCTTTCCCCTACTGTTTGTAAAATGATCTCGATGTTGAATAAAATTATTCGTAGAATCTTTGTACCACCATTATGGTGTGTAAGATTTTTTTGCTGGAAACATCCAGTTATACTGTAAATAATATAATTAGTCGTTGTAGCTCAGATGCCGTATAATATGATAGTAGTAGTAGTACAGAATCTAAGTGCATTGATTGGAGGAATCGCGTAGTAGTCTATGTGGCTGTCTCGATGTTAGGACTGTGTTGAATCTTGTAGATTCGATCCTTACGTGGGAAAACAATTTGGCAGCGATAAAATATGTCAATCAGCATAATGGGCAACTTGTTTTTTACACTATTACTAAAGACTTTGTCGGGCACTTTACAAACATTAAAAAAGGACCAGAAGTATTTAGAAATCGAATTACTCAATGTGGGTGGTTTAAAAATCTTGGCAACGTATTTTCTTTGAAGAACCAATACGCAATTAAAACCATTTAAAAAGGGAAGTATAAATTAAAACAAGGGCTATGGAATAACGAAGTTTCGCATAAAAGTATGGGGTCCCTCGAACTCCAAGGAAATCTTATTACATACTTAATGCAATTATCCTGTGAATAATAATATTTATTTTCTTGACATAAAAGCTACTGCCTCTGTTTACGTAGTATATATTTTATAACGCGTTATATACGTAGAAGATAAATTAATAAGGATTACTTCTTCCCTACATAATTCACCTGAGCAATAATTGTCATCGTTATTCTGTTCAGGAAAGATTAAGTGTAAGATTTATTTCCTGCAAACATTCTGTTTAAATATGTTCTTATGATATAATTAGTCGACGTAACTCAGAAGTCACGTATATTTCTTGCTTAGTTATATTTGTTTTACCTGGTGTAAATTTACAGAACATATTAGACAGTAACAAAGTTAATATTAATTGATAAAACATGTTATATGTTATATTGCGACTACATCTCTGCCAGGCGTATAAGAGTAACCTGAGACATCACTCTGTGTCTCCCACAAATGAGTATGTTATTGTTTAATTGTGTGTTATTATTTTGTGGTTTTATATCTGAGTGATTTTTCTCTGCGTTGCTTGAATGTTTGTATAGTCCCGCTAAGGGCACATCGCATTTCAAAAAAGGGAAATGAGTAAAGCGTAAGAGCGAATATTTATTTATGTTTCATGTGATATCAGGTGTTTAAGAAAATGACCCAGGTGTCTACTTCCCAACAAATAACAACAAAGTTCAGTTTAAGTACAAAGTGTGAGACAACTTGTTAATACATAAATTGTACCACTTTTGTGCACTAAAGTAAAAGTTTTACTCACCACAATTTCGTGTTCACTGTGTGAAGTTTTAGCACAAGGCACGGGTACTCCGTTGGGTCTCATCGGTTCTGGGTCACATTTGCTCCTAGTCTTGCTTACATGAAAACCGGACCCGTAGCAATACATCAGCGCCATTGTCGTAGGAAAATAATAGGCACAACATGATAAGATCCTAAAAGAAATTTATATATAAATTTATTGAACACATCACTATAAACAAAAACAAATTATCCAGAAAACCAACAAACAACCAACCTACTTAAAAACATTCATGCCTACATATATTGTTAGAGTAAATAATATGTAGGTAGATAAAGATCAGCCAGATTCTTTGTAATTAAGCTGCGCGTCCACCGGATCGGCATCGGAGCGTACGGAGCGGACGGAGCGTCGTCATTTACAAAATGCCGATGGGGTGCGTCCACTGCATTCGGATACAGCATCGGCAATTTAGGTATTTTTAAAGCAGGAGGATAGTGACGAGGATATTGTTGTAGATTAATTTTCGGAGAATATTATACATTTGATGAAAATCATAAATAATGAATATCATAGATTTTTGGGTACATTCATATGACTCTACTAAAGTAATTAAAACATCGTCGTTCATCGTGAATAAGTAGTTTTGCCTACAGTTTAATGCCGCAAACACGTCAGAACTTGAAACGCTCGGAATCCGAATGATGCGTTCACTGCGGATGACGTCATCAGCACAAATACCGGTCTCTGGCGCAGAAATGCCGATCCAGTGCACGCAGTTTCATAGAAATTAATACAAAGCAACAAATCCTTCCGCTCCGTACGCTCCGATTCCGATCCGGTGGACGCGTAGCTTTATATAGCTGCGCGTCCACTGGATCGGAATCGGAGCGTACGGAGCGGACGGAGCGTCGTCATTTACAAAATGCCGATGGGGTGCGTCTACTGCATTCGGATTCAGCATCGGAAATTTAGGTATTTTTAAAGCAGGAGGATATTGTTGTAATTAGATTAATTTTCGGAGAACATCATACATTATATTCTGATTTATTAGAAGATAAAAATATATTTTATTTGCCCAATTTCGTCCAAAATAATGTCTCTCCTAAGTTGATTATGTTAATGTTCATGTTTTAGATTATAAAGTTCTTCATACCTTACCACTAAAGTAATTAAAACATCGTCGTTCATCGGGAATAAGTATTTTGCCTACAGTTTAACGTCGCAAACACGTCAGAACTTGAAACGCTCGGAATCCGTATGATGCGTTCACTGCGGATGACGTCTTCAGCACAAATACGGGTCTCAGGCTCCGATTCCGATCCAATGGACGCGCAGCTTAAAGCTGCGCGTCCATTGGATCGGAATCGGAGCGTACGGAGCGGACGGAGTGTCGTCATTTACAAAATGCCGATGGGGTGCGTCCACTGCATTCGGAGTCAGCATCGGCAATTTAGGTATTTTTAAAGCAGAAGGATAGTGACGAGGATATTGTTGTAATTAGATTAATTTTCAGAGAATATCATACATTATATTCTGATTTGTTAGAAGATCAAAATAGATTTTATTTGCCCAATTTCGTCCCAAATATTGTCTCTCCTAAGTTGATTATGTTAATGTTCATGTTTTAGATTATAAAGTTCTTCATACCTTTCCACTAAAATAATTAAAAAATCGTCGTTCATCGTGAATAAGTATTTTTGCCTACAGTTTAACGTCGCAAACACGTCAGAACTAACGCTCGGAATCCGTATGATGCGTTCACTGCGGATGACGTCATCAGCACAAATACCGGTCTCAGGCGCAGAAATGCCGATCCAGTGCACGCAGTTTCATAGAAATTAACACAAAGCAACAAATCCTTCCGCTCCGTACGCTCCGATTCCGACGCGGTGGACGCGCAGCTTGAGCCGCAAGCCCCAAAGTTGGGTAGCATCCGACTTTGGCCGCGCGGCAATCGGCCGCATGCAACCGGTGACTAAAATGACAGCGTAAAGATCAGTTGCAGGCGATCGCCCGCCGCATGAAGGAGTAACTAGGTATTTCAATTCCGGCACAAACAGCTATTCTGCTCAACATTTTAGACCGAATTGACCGAACCAGTAAATTTTTTTGGCTAGCGATGCGGCTTGGTGAGGCAATTTGTGAAGCGACTAGCCGCACGGCGAAAATCGACCCGTGTAAACTCCTCATAAAGCATATTATTATGTGAAGATAATTAAAATTATGTACATGTATTGATCTTAAACTTAAGATACATTAGTACCTAATCATTTTTTTACCTTTCTTTCAATTCTCATCAACTTTTTTCTGATTTAAGCTGATAATTACTTTTATTTTTTGCTTAAAGGTATTTCAGCGTAATGTCAACACAATATTTAAATTACCTGAAAGCGACTCTGCTATGAAATACATCACACGCCATTAGACCCGTCGAGTTGAAGTAGTATCCAGACCTTGGTAGCACCATGATAGCAAATAGGGATACTGAAAGTATCCAAGTTATACTTATGACTAGCACGCAACCCTGTTCAGAGAAAGTGAAGTAACAATTAATTATATTGACATTTTAATCTAAAAAATAAAGATAGTATAAAATACTTTTGAAATCCCCTAAAATAGTTAATAAATTATTGTTATCATTGCAATAATATAAACAATGTGGATAACGTTGTGGATGCATATTTACTTATATTTTATTACCATATTTTTATAGTTCATAATATTATGTTACCATTATTTTTGGACCTTCATAAATATATAAATAATTACACAAATATATTTTTTATTCTTTGAAATAGAAAACTTATATTGTTTTTTCAGCTAACACAATATTAAGTCCCGCTCTAATTCCAAATGTCTACAGAAAATTCAAAATGTAAGCGAAACTAAACTGATTGTGTATACGGCTCGGAACCAAAGTTCCCGCATAAACCTAATAAATTATACGAAACATCTTATTTCAAGTCACGAAAGAGTTAATTTTAAACACGTCCTGAACTACCCTTTATACCTTAGGAAGTTCGGTCCCGATACTTAGAAGTTCTTAAGCTGGTCGAAAGAAGCTTTTCGAAAGATATTTATCACCGAGTGAAACTCTTGTGTAGAACTGCCAAGCTCGTGAACAAATCAAATCATTGAAGATTAACAAATGTTTGTTAGGTACCTAAATATTGTGTTCATTTTCATTTCACATAATTAATAGTTTTCAGAGCATTGCAATATTATAAGCACCAGTATATCGTAATTTTATAATTAAAAAAGAAGACTTACTTTTTTACTCGAATGTTTGTGATACGTATCAGGATGTAGCAAAAATAAATATCTGTCGATAGCCATGCAGACCAATATAATTGCACTTTGTTGACTTACAGCGCCGCGCAGAAGCGCCTGAAACCAAACCACTTCTTTTAATACTTATAAATTTAGAAACAAGTCACGTTAAAGATAAGGAAACATTGCTTTGAATGTAAATGGCCTTGATCTAAGAAACAAAAGGGCCACTTCGTAAAAGGAATAACGAGTCAGCGGGTCGGCAAGCGTCGGGCATAAGTTACAAAGCTTAAAATTTTAGCGATCCTTACTTTGTGCTTGGTCACTATAAACCATTAGGCGATACCGCATTATGTACTTTCATAGAAGTTTTAGCAATTTTATTGTTCACGGCTTGCCGCGCCTCCGGATCGTCAACAATTACCCCTTTTCAAAGTATTTCTTGTATCTATAAAGGGCCTTTTCGAATCAATTTATTTACTTTAAACTGAAACCCTTTTCGAAAACTGTTGTTATTTACTGAATCAAGCATCAGAATTTTAATTGCATTACTTTCCCTTTCTTTAATTAGAAAAATATCTCAAGACTTTTTATTAATCATTAGAAAAAAATGTTTTAACTTAAATAATAATGTTTTAAAATATTTATTCTTGGCATCCGATTACTTTTTAAACTTTGCTTTGGAAATTGCTAACTTTTTTCTTTTAAAGCAACTTTACTCATTTTCTCTTCATCTCTTGTTTAAACAAAGTTTTGCGACGACTTCGTAGCTTCGCCTAGCTCTAACTGGATTAAGCGAGTCTCGGGAAATTTTGATGGCGGGCTAATTTTACAACTTAATTGTAATAAAATGTGTTTATATTTACTACAACTAACATTTCGACAAAATTCTTCATTGCCTTTGTTTTGCATTTAAATATCTACAGTAATGTAGTTTGTTGCAAATAAATAAACAGGACTAGCTTTCAAATTCAGATGTTGAAAATAGAGCAGAATAATATAAAATAAATTGTCACAGACCTGTATCTGACAGAATATCTCGCCGTAGGGCCAACACTTGTAGAGAGCGGGAAGGAGTGCCACTGGAGCTATCAAGATACCCGTGAACAAATCGTTCAGCGCGAGCGAGGTCAGTAAGTACCTCGGCTGTAAAATATTATAGTACATAAATTATTTTCGTACTACTATCACTGCAAATTAATGAGCGGAAAAGATAGTGGGACGGTGTCAAATAAGTTAAGAACGGAGATGGTAATATTCCAACATTAGTCATAAGAATGGCATTGTTATTATAATACGGGCATTGGAAACATTTTTAAAGAGGTCAGGAGTATTATTACTATTATAGCAAATACTTGTGACTTATGTCTCAAAAATAGAAAAGTATTCGGAACTTGTATTTAACAGGAAATCAAAATCATCGTACACATCGGGCATAATTATCCTTAATAGATAAGAAATATAGTTACCTGATTATCAATGTATTTGATGTATCTCCTATTATTCAGCACGCAAATTAAGACTAGATTACCGAATACAATTGCCATAGACAGTGCGAATATGAAGAACGCCTTCAAAATATCTGCTGGTGCAGGGAACGTTGAAGGCCAGCCGTTGCCGTTGAGCCAACAGGAGCTGTTGGAAAGAGATGGCGCTACGAGTAGTGCGCCCTTAGTCGAGTCAAACATAGTCGGCGCCTGGAGGCAGCGCACACTCCTCTTGAATAAGGCATTTAGATCATATTATATTTTCACTGTCTTCACACTTTCTTTTGCATTTGTTATTTAAAATTCAGCGCCAATTTTTCAATTCTCGAATGTAATATAATTGGACATTCTTCATCATAATTGCTAATAGCTTTTGTGTTTTTCTGGTCTTCTTGACTTCATGTTTCATCTGTAACAAAAAAACAATGAATAAGTTTTACAATAAATTTAACTGAATTTAGAAAATAAATTGTCATTTTTCTTTAAATGGTAGCCTGACAGTAAGCTTATTTGTATTACAAAGAATCTAATCACTACAAAAAGGGAACAAAGATAGACATTTTACTTTCATTTGAAATAAAACGAGTCGGAAACGCAGCGCACGGTTATCAATTACATTTTCTTAGCTGCCAGGATTATTCTGAGAGATTGTCATCGTCTTTTATAAGCCCGTGAATATTTCAGTCGTAGAATAAATTTTATAAACAGAAAGGTATTTGTAATCAGAATGTAATTGAACTCAAATACTGGACTGAAATGAATAAGACAATTCTTAAAAGTTGCAACTTCCACGTTTGAATTTAATACACGGTAGAGAAAATTCTTCTTTTAAGTTTTAAAAGAATAAAAATAGTAGAGATCACATATGTGAGGCATATGGGGCGTGCGTGATAAGCCGTGTCTCAGAAATCTTTTCCTAGAGATATATTTTCCGAGCGGAACTTTTTCACAGATTGGTGGCAAGAGCGCTGTCAATTTCCTGAAGGAAATGGCGTCCCTTGTCAAGAGTTAAGAGTCATGTAATATATCGTCAGTTTTTATGACCATCCATTCGATGTTAATTACCTAAAGTAGATGGCGAATGTATCATCGTAGTAAAAGAATAACTTCCGTTATGTATATATAAGAGCGTACATAATATTGTCTGGAAAGACAATGCAAGATTTTATACTGTTCTTATTACGCGTTTCGATAATTTTGTACTACTTTGCATTTATCTTTACATACAACCATGGTTCAATGAACCGACACGAGACAACTTGCTGCTCTCCTATTTTTTAACTGAAACTGACTAAGTGCAAGCTTTATGATATACTACAAAAACGCTAAGAATACAACAGCCCAATGAGTAACAACTGTCCAATAACACTGAATAAACAAATCCTCATTTCGTTCGTTACTGCCAGACGTTTCGACACTGCCAGATTGCCACCAAAATGAGGAAAAAGGGGTACATTAGCTATTCAAAATTACAAAAACAACAGGTAAAACTCAAAAGAAGGTAAAGAGAAACGTAATACTTTTGTGGACTTAGGTTGAACAAACCGAATACAAACTTGCACTCGCCCTAATACCAATAAGGGAAGAGGGATCCAGAAAAGAAATTTTACTGGCAGCTATAAATTTGTTTTGTTCAAGAGACGGGAGATATTAGGAAGTTAATGCTAAGTAGATTGATCCATCTGACGGATACGTAATGCGACAGTAAAATAGGGTGCACTGCGTATTTGCGGCAACACTAGCGAAATAAACTGAAATCGTTTTAATATAAAGTGGAACCCCAATATAAAATTGATATGCATCTATCTATCTATCATTAATTTTAGTTTGTCCTTGCGGTGAAATTTTTTAGACTAAAAACTGTAACTACCGTATTTCATTGCGTGGGCAATACACAAACCAAATAGAATATTTCCGAACAGACTGAAAACTCGACATGCACCTTGTACCTACCTACCATCTAGCCAGCGTGGTATTGGCCAAATCCTCCTATTGACTTGCTGTGCTATTGTCAAACTAAATAGAAAAAGGTACAAGTATAAGTGCAGCAATGGATTGTGAAAATCTGTAAAGTTGTATATTAACCTAGATGTTGTATTTCCGTAGAATTTAAAATATCGTAATTTTATATACACTTCGATGCTAATTGTACACCAATAGCTTTTTAACAATTTTTCATGATTGTAACTGTTTAGATAGAATCACAATATGTATTTGTTTGAATTCGATACATCACATCGAGGAATATACAGGGTGTAAAAAGACCCTTAACGAAAACTGAAATCCTATGTACCAATCACTACGAACATTTTTTACTTCAGCACCATACCTGGGAAATCACTGTTTCAGGAGATATTGAGGCTCAAAGTTAGTATGGAATTTTTCTAAGTAGGTACAAAATCGATGTTTGTTTTGTTGTTCGCCAGTGTAACGTTTTGGGGTGATGTGGGTAGCTAGTGATGATAAGACTATATGCCTAATGAGTTACCTAGTATGTAACGTTAAGGAGGTGATGTTGGTATATGCCTAATGAGTTACCTAGTAGATATGTGTACTGGAGATAAATTAAATATTGATTGGTTGGTTACAAAATATTATTTATTAGGAAGCGTTACAACAGAATATACCCGGTAGCAAGTGGTAAGAGCTAAGACAGACTCAGGGCGTAGACAGGCAGGCTGCCGCAATTTCGGTGCTCCTGTACACAAGGAGCACTTAGATTCTGCAGCAGCGATGTCATGCCAATATGTTCTTTAGATGCCCTATAACCCCATGGATAAGTAGGTATTTCGCGCGCTTTTAATTGCGGTTAAAAAAATGTGAAAAAAAAATCGTTTCCCAGGTATTTTTTTTGATTAGTATGACTTGGCATGATGTCCACAACGAATAGACTTCGGCTTGGTGATGGGTCTTGTGATACCCTGTATTTACAGACTTAGCTCAATTTGGATCTAGTCTCCGCGTTTTATTATTTCGACAAAGCTTGGATTGTAAATAAAAGGATCTCGACCTCTTGTGTCAAGGCAGACAAAACATAATAAAAAACCTTCATTAGCGCGACACAGAAGGTCAGTCTATCTCCACAATGTCAGCACATCAACACTACTTTGGTATGAAAACTAGAATGTTTACGGACGGCCTGAGTGGCTTATCTAGGAAAATAGCTCTTCAGGTTTTGGGGCAAGTATTTGTTAATATTTTTGGTTAACAAAATGTAATATATAATAATAGTATATAAGAAAGAAAGAAAACATATGCCACCAACGCATTATTCTGTAGCATATCTTGTTTTTCTTCGAAAGTAATACACTGCCTAAAACACGGCACACTCTATATTTACAAAAAAAGTTGCTTAAGAACATACAGACACAAACGAGTAATTCATATTTAGGGTCAAGAAAATTTCAGCCACCTTCATAAAGTAATCACAAATTAAAATCGTACCCCTACAGAATTGTAAATAGATTAGCTTAGCATAATTATCTTTCATTTGGATTCATATTCATATCTTATTACGTCAAACAAAATATTTGACATTTCAAGCGCTTCATTATTGATGAGACTACAAGGGAATTTGGGCAAATTTTAATATTGATTAATATTCTACCACATTCACACAACACCATCTAGTCCCAAACTAAGCAGAGCTTGTAATATGGGTACTAGATAATGGATAAACACACCTACATATATACATTTTTTTTCTAAACCAAGACAAACATCCATATTCATGCACACAAATGTTTGACTTGAGGGGGAATGGAACCCGCGACCTTCGGCGAAGCAGTCGCTTACTCTCCCGCTGCGCCAACCGGTCGTCGAATTACATTAAGTGCTGTCTTTTGAAGCTATCCGTTCAAAATCTTACTGACGTAGAACTAATCCCATGATAATATACAAGATCAAAGCGAATTCAGTTCTTAAGAACTTTGAATCATAGTGGTCTCAAGCCACCGGTACGTTCGGTTGCCTTTTAGAATACTCATTAGGATCGTGCTCTTTAACCAAATGAAGTTCAGGAAAGTAAATTGCGGTATCACGGGTAAGAGGAAGAGGCTTTTAATATCGAAAGTTGAGACCGTGAGAAAATTTATCGTACATCCTAACAAATTTTCCTGAGTGTGTCATGATTTATATTGTAAAAAAAATAGTATACAAATTATAACGGTTTGTTTATTTATTTGACACTTTTGATATGGAAAATTATCAATTTATGAGCAGTGTAACATTTTTAGTCTAACTTGCGATGCATGTTTGCTTAGGTTACGTCTTAAAATATATGTTTTTAAAGTATTAACATCCATTAGATAAAACGATTATGGATCTTACTTGAATAAATTGATGATCAATAAGATGTACATATTTATGTTTCTTTATTCAATAATTAGTTTATGCCATGGTACTTATCAATAGCTTAAGCAAATATCTAAAAAAAAGTTTAAGAAAACTACTATGAATAACAAAAACAACATTTTAATTAATTGTTTAATGAGACAGAGAAGGTTAAACTGATCTGTAAAGTCATATCTCTCACCTCTAAAGTTGCCTCTCTTTTTTACGCAAGCCAATAACTTCCAAAGATACTGTGTGGTTCATTATTTCAAAGTGTTACTTTAACTCTTTACCTTTACTTATGCCAAGGAAGAAAATTTCCAACTCGCTACATTAGCAATATCTTCAAGACCCGTAAATACAACTCATGTCCGTATAAAATGGAAGTTGAAAAGGAGATGCCACGGTTTTAACTGTTTTGGAACTGTGCCCGTCATATGACGAGTTTTGACCATCGGTCATTTCGACTAAGATACGTGTAAGTTATACATCAAATAAATATTGTTTAAATAAAACATTTTCTAAGTAGTACGTTTTTATCTTAGCATCATATCAGCTGAAAGACGTCCGACTGTTGGATATAGGCCACCCTCAAGGCTCTCCACATAGACCGATCCTGAACCTTTTTGCTGCCGTGGCAGCAAAAAGGTTCTGGAGTGGCGGCCACGCACCGGACGTCGTAGCAGAGGTAGGCCTCCCACAAGGTGTGTCCCGCAGTGGATGGATGCGGGTGGCTCAGGATCGGTCTATTTATCTTATACATGAAAATATTATTTGTATATCGCGCGCTACTGCATCTTTAAAACGATTGAAATATTGTCAACTTATTTGCGGACAGGAATAAAAAAAGGCATAGAACAATTAACTTAGACAATATGGCATAGCTCCTTCACCACGTGTAAAATATATTTGAAATAAATTTGCCACTAAATATTCCAAAGCAAATCTTTTATCCAGTAGTGGACCGCACTTGCAAGCTAAAATGAAATAAAAAATCTACTATAAGTATTAAAATTTCATTGAAAGTTTCCCCAATAAACAATAAAACCGCCTACGAACTGCGAAAGTATAACTTGTGTTATATTGTTGCGATAATATCCAATGTTCGACCAAAGTTAATGCCACATTTGGCGACGACGTGTCTGGGATGCGATGTGGTGTGACCTTTGTTTTAGATTTCACTATACTTTTATTGGCTATGCGGCTTGGCTAAAAAAATGGTTAATATTGATTCTTTGGAAGTGGAGAAGTTATGGTACAGATTATTCTGACGTGTGATGCTTGTGTGCCCATTTTTTATGTGATTAGGTTCAACATTAATTATTTTTATTTTTGTATAAAACTATATTTTCAGTAATCCATATAGTACTCTAAAACACATACACATACAATCGATTTTAAACTTTCGCGATTTGTATACATCATACAATATTATTTAGCGGGTCTTAGGCGCGATAATTTACTTATTTTTTATCGCGACTAAGACCCGCTAAATAATATTGTTTGATACATACACATACAATCATGCAACAAATTAAATTATCAGTGAAACGTGATGTATTTGCACCAATTGTGTTAAAAAAAGACTAGACAGTTGATACGAATTCTTGAGGCTTTGGATTAAATAAATCTACATAAAATAAAGCAATACGTCACATGCAGAATTTGTGAAGAAAGTAGGAAAAATTTAGTATCAAGCAAATACTTCTCATAGTTTGTTCAACAAAATCTATGTATGCATTTTTTTTTTATTATGCATTATGTGTACATATTAATATATAAGTACATTATTATTTTCAAAGAACTTCAAAATACAGAGTAGATAGAAAGCATCGGAACGTATGGCGAAAATGTTCGCATTCAATTTACGCGAGAGCAGAATAATTGGGTGGTGAGTGATCGCCGCTACTCGTCGTCAATGCAAACGGTTGCAACCAACGGGAATTGCATGGGCCAACGTTACTATAAAATTCCGTGCTTCGCGAACGATTGCCAGTCGTATTTTGAATTTATATTTGCGGTGTTTGCGCACATTATACGTGTATTGGTTTACCCTGTGCAAAAGAAGGAATTTTAAACAATAGCCCTGCCAAATTAATTGGCTAGACGAATGTTGAAGCAGTTTGAATAGCCGCTTTAGCAGTGGTGCGTGTGTTGTAGGTCTACAAAATAACATATGTATTTAGCAGTAAATAACACTTTGGGTGATTAATATTGATTTGATTTTGGGTGTTCTTTGTGCCTGCTAGTTAAATGTTTGTCACATCCTCCACAATAGCCTACATAATTTTATCCTAGTAGGTGCATTTTCATTTCAAATATCTCAGTTCATGTAAATGATATGGATGTTTATAACGTATGATTGAGAGTATTGAGACGTTGTTTTAAAGTGAGTGTTCTAGAAAAGTGATGTATTAGGCAAAGTATTAAACAAATAAGATACACTAATTTCAGTTTTTTGGTTGTAGACAGTAACGTGTTTTCTGTTGCTTTAGAAACTTTTTAGACTATATCTTAAGCTAAGGGTGTATCAAAATTTGACTAACTATGGTATTCAATATTCGATCTATAGATAGATCTGTAGATTTTAGATTCCTTTTTGACATAAGCTCCATACAAAATATGTCAAACACGAATCTCCAATCTCAAAATCCATGTATGGATCGAATATTGAAAATGACCGTAAGCAATACATAAACAAATACTGAGCTTTCCAAGCTAACCACTCGCTACTCTATTTGTCTTTTGTAATGAAACCGTTCTTTTAAGGCACACTATGTATTCCCGTCGTGAGTCCAATCTAGCAGTTTATGGCTTGTTTTATGAAGAATTAACATTTAATTATCGGTATGACGTTCTGTTCGTTTGATTCCAATCCACTTCAATATCCATTTCACATATCATAATCAATAATTATACTGAAAATAATCATAAATCGTTGAAAAATAACAGCGTGGACGATATCCAATCACTGAGTTGTAATTAATACAGCTAGTTTAAATGAGTGGTACAGCGCCGAAAATAATTACACAAATATTGACTATTTGTATACTTACTTCTAGATTCTAAAAGTATACAAATAGTAGTAGTAATTCTAGAATCTAGAATTACTTAAATGTTTAATTATTAAGTGTGAAGTAATAATGAATTCTGACTAGCAATAAAATTAAAATTATATAGTGACATATATAACTGAAATGTCAGCTATCGTGGAAAAAGGTAGCCTATACGATAATTTAATCTGTGTATGAGCCTTAAGTATTATATTTTATACCAAAAGGTTTCATCAAAATTAATTTAGTAGTTTTAGCATGAAAAGGTAGCAAAAGTCCATCAGCATAGAAATATAATTAAACAATTCAGATACATCTTACTAACTATTATAAACGTTGAGAGACTTTTTTTTTTTTTTTTTTTTTTGGTATCGGGTTGGAAAATCCTCATGGAGTCCCTCCGCCCCGGGGGGGAAGGACGAAGGGGACTGTCAGACTCTTACTGACTAAAAACCAACCCGTGCTCCTCATGTACCCATGTGTCGGAGGGTAGGGTTTCACCAAAGCATTCCTCGCTACCCCCCGACGGGTATTGGCCCGCCAGATGGTCAGGCGGGCCCCGAACGAAACCCCCTTGGCGGCGGATGAAGGTGTTGGGCTCCGCCGCCAAAACACCCATCGGCCGCAGAGGATAGGGAGGACGGCAACGTAACACCGCATCTCCTCTTCCTCTGCGGCCCCACCGCGACGCAACGATGGTGCGCCCCCATTTGGTCGCGGGAGATAGGGCGCGGGGCAACGCAACACCCACACGCCTCTCCTCCCGCGACCGCACCCGACTGCGAGGGACAGACAGAACTGTCCCCCACACCCGCACCATGGGACGCATCCTACGCAGGCCTCTACCAAGCCCACGTGGAGCGTCCCCTCCCGGGATCCCGCTTAGCTTCACCGTGGGTGGCTTCTAACCCACGGTTACTGAGCCCCCCCACCACGACAAGGTGGAGATCCCACGGGGGGGAAACGTTGAGAGACTTGCATGTATTTCGAGAACCTTATAGAACTCTTTTCAATGTCTTCACCGTTTAGCAAGCGATAATTAAAATTTTAATACATATTTTCGCAAAAAGTTTATAAATGAATTTAAATTAAAATATAATATCAAAAATAAAGTAAACGTATGAAGTTACTGAACGTATCTCCGATTTGTCATAATATTTTACGCGTGAACATCGCTTTAATCCAATAAAGGCTATTGTAGTCTACAGACACAAGGGACCTATAAATCTAAGGCTTTTTACGAGACTTGTTAAGGCGTTCTAATCTCATGCTATAAATAAATAAAATCTTACGTAGCTTATTTTATGCGGCGGTACAGATTTTTATCAAAAAGGCAATAGTTTATCCGCGTTTTATACACTTAATATACAATACAATATACACTTCATAAATCCATAATAACATTATTACTATTAAAAAGTCAGAATGTGAGTTCGTTTAATAAATTTTCTCGTCTTAACCGATTAACTGAACATCGCTGCGGTTGCTTGACTATGTTTCCTTGAACTAAGTTGAAGTCTTTAAATACGAGTCAATTAGTTTGTGGAAAGCGACGGGTAAATGATTATAGTTAGGTACCTATAATCATACAGAGCCCATACTACTGAAGCTAGAGACATTTTTTGGCTAAGGCACACTCAGAAATTATTTTTTAATATTCTACCAATAAGGGGACAAAACAGAGGTTAAAAGTTCAAGGTGGGGAAAGCCACGGGCGACTCTAGTTACTTATATTCTTATTTACTCAATCGCAAACGCTGCACTACCACTAATCCTTATAATTATTTAGACATTGATTAAATAAGTATACGTAATACATACATACATACATACATACATACATACATAGACTCACGCCTGTTTCCCCGAAGGGGTAGGCAAAGGCATATTAAACGCCCACTTTTCGCCAGTGTTTTGATCCCACGTAATAGGTGGCGAGCCTATTGCCGCTTATTGGGACATTTTGTTTCCCAGAGCCTCGTCCGTTGATCGGCAGGTGCACCACTTGCAGGTGAGGTTGGCTTGGGACCCTAAGTTCTTGGTGGGAACCCTATGCACCAGTATACGTAATATGCGAAAGGTAAATTGAAACTTGAGTGCAGTGTTGAATATCACTTAAAGGTGTCTGCTCCTCCGACAACGCAGACCAAGAGGATTAAGCTAGATACTAGCAACGAGTTGCCGAGTGTTTTGCTGTAGTTACGTCACTGAGTTGTCGGACAATTACACTCCTTGATCACCTATTTTACGAGTTCTTGCGTGCGTATTGTACTAACGTCAACGGGGAAAATGAGAAATTGATTGTGCAGGAGTAGTTTGTCTTTTATAAAAACTGATATTCAGTGACACAGCCACGCATGCTATTCTCCGCATATACCTCTTCTTTTTTGCTTCTTGACGCGGATCAAACTCTATTGCGGGAGTAGGTATACCTAGGTACTTTAATTTTGGCATCTGAGTATTCTAGCTCAACGTTTAATTTATTTCGCTTTATTGACTTTTGAACAAATTCTAACGATATAACGGTAGTATTTAAGCCAATATTAACAAAAAATTTGTAAAAAAATGTGACTTAATAATGACATTGTCTAGTCATAATTAGTAGTGGCAGTAAATGTAAATGTAGAATCATGTAGTAATTAACTTTAATCTTTGACGTTCATAAGCGTCACTTTGTGACCTAAATGAATAAATGATTTTGAGTTTGAGTTTGAGTTTAGTCAGTTATTTGGATCACACGAAGTTAATCCAATAAAGTCCTATCGATCAAAATTTTGTCTCAGTTTTAGTTCAATACAAAAAACTTAAATATAAAGCTCAAATAAATCGGAATCCTCGGTGCGCGAGTCCGACTCGCACTTGAGTGCGAGTCAGACTCGCGCACTGAGGATTCCTTACAAACCTGTAGGTATATATAATTATTAAAAAAAATGTGATGAAAATAAAAGTTTAAGGTTTTCGAAATGTTTCCTATGTGATATAAAACGTTATTTTATGCCAAATTTCAAGATTCTAAATCGACTAGAAGTGCCCTTTAGGTTTGACTTGAGCATTTGATATGTATTTTAATTTTATACCTCTACGGGTTCATTAGGAAATGGATAGTCAGTACCTTTAAAATTATTAAAAATATTTTAACTATATGACGTAACAAAAAATTTACAGTTTTCGGAATTTTTCCATTATCTGTGCTTTGCTTCGTGCCAAATTTCAAGGCTCTGAGTCCACGGGGCTCTGAGTACCCTGTAGGTTTTGATTCCCTTGCAAGTTTCGAAAATTGCGGAAATTTGCAGCATAACGGCTGTATCTTTTGATTGACCACAATGGGTCTTGACAGACGGACGGACAACAAAGTGATCCTATAAGGGCTCCGATTTTCATTACGAGATACGGAAACCTAAAAATCAAAATAAATGCTTCCACTGACTTGAATATTAAATATTTTTGAATAGCTTGAGTAGATAATTATAATATTTTGTTACCCTTGTTAGTGAGCTGTAATTTTATTATTGTTCAACAATCACAAATTATTAACATCCGTTCCATCCTTAGATTTATATTTTTGCTGTAATTTTGTCGTCTTCTCAATATTTTTTTATGTAAATATCGATCTAACGTTGTCAAAATCTTTATTTGCCTCTTAGGATTTCTTTCTCCGTTCACATAACTACAGCTTGTCAATTTATTTGAATTTCTTCATAAAGCCTTAATTTTATTCTCTCTCAGAGGACATTTTGAATGAATATTTAATACGAGCTATCACGTCAATGTCAATGGAGAAAATTTATATTTTGTAGTTAACTGTTCTAGCTTGAAGAAAGCTTTATATAACAATTTTTAAGTACTTTATTTAAAATGTAGCAGGATTGCATTTCAGTTACGCGACGCTAAGCAATACGAAAGGCGTCATTAAACCATAATTTAGACTCCATATCTTCACAAGGCACATTGCCAAACCGATAAAGTAAAATCACATTTTATATTATAAAGGGCAATGCATATATCTGTGCAACCACAAACCCGAAGAAAACTTGCCATCCGCAGCGAATAATCTTTTATAATATTTTCTTAGTAACAAACAACGAAGACCAACATACGGTTAGTACGCTAAAGTTTCGTCTTTAAAGCTGATAATCGCAGTTCTACGGTGTATTGTATATTATTCGACACACATCGTAGCGTCTACTGTTTTTATTGTAAAAGGCCTTGATCCCTATGTTCCGCACCTTCCCAATTGGAAGCGCGCCAACCACTATCACAAAATATATACAAGTTGGCCAATAAAAATAATTGTTTTTATAAAAAGTTATCCAGCAATATTACGCGTGGCTTATGTATCTGGCAGCGTATCGCAGCAAATTGCTACCGTGTAAATGTGTAGTGTCCCTTATTCTGTGTCATGTGGTAAAACCGAATAATATTTTCCTGCAATGCGTTATTTGCTCGGTCGCAATCGTAAAATCCGTCTTTTATGCGTTCCGTACGATGATAGTCTTCTAAAATATCTGCGAAATAAATCCAGTCTGCTGAACGTTTCAAACTTTATTGAATTAGGCATTTATTTATTATTTATACCTCGAGATCTGCAAATTCGTAAAAGTTGTTCATATCAAGAATTACACACCTGGGAACCTAAGGACCGCAATCGCAATTTTTTAAAATACCTACCAAAACTATTGAACCTTAAGAAAATATTCATATACAAATGTGTCCACAACAAAAGTATTTCATTTAATTACATTATTATGCTATAAAACATTTGTCGTCGAAATAAAAATATAATAAAATGAGGAAAATACAAAACAATATTTTTACATCTCCATTTTATTGTTTTTAGTTGCAACTTAAGTAAATATAATTATAATATAATATTAACAATAAATTTTATTAATCTCGGGTGATATTATAATTCAAACTAGCGTTAGGACGAAAATGGACTAGCAAGCCCTTAAATCACAATAGATGGTCTGCGAACTAACTGCCTTTTGAAAATTACCAAAGAACAATGCCCATTTCTGGCCCAGTTTGGAACTCATGAACAGCACAATAAAGTTTCAATTAGTTGTTGAATAATCCTTTTTATTTATAACTCAATTTATAGGCATTACTAAAGGTGTGCCGAGAAACTTATTAAATAAATAGGTTGAAAAAGATGTGTTAACGTCTAAATAGCCAACACGTAATAGATCAGAAATTGCCAGTAAAGAAATCGTAATATTAAATCGATTATCACTCCTTCTTTATCGATTTTACGTTTTGTCTACTCAAAATGATTTGAGTTAATAGCAAATCTCTACTTGGTCCTTAAATATTTAAAATGTGTGTATTTTAAGGTACATATATATGCGATTAACTACAAATAAGTTCGATTTTGAACCAAATATATAGATAACCTATGTCCGAAATCCATATCGATTAATCAATATCATTTAAAACTGTAAAATGGCAACACTTTTTTGACTCTTTAGTAAATGTCAATAATGTCATATTCAGTTTATTTTGTTTGTTACCTATTTGTATTGCTCGTGCACATTGTGAACGCTTTTTATGCTTTTAGATCTTTTACGACTTCTGGCTTTTTCTTTCGGATTTCTACCCTTACCAAATGATTAACTCATTCATTTCTACGCAAAACTACGAAATACTTTAACTATCCTAATAAAAGTGGGTACACACCTAATGTTTTGTGAGCATATATAAAAGTACTTCTTGTGATAAATCTATGAATGTAATGGACCTCTAATCAATCTCAAAATTCTAGTTTAACACTCTTTTATCTAATGCAATAACAACTACTACGATTTTTGACTGTCCACATCTGGGCCGGGCGGCGTCTCTAAGAAAAATGGGCATTGTTCTTTTAGTAGGACTTAGTTTCAAATCTGGTATTTAATCAGAAAATTGGCAAATATATTCCTTACCCTGTCATATATTTTTATGTTGATTATCAGGCGAACTTTATACAGTTCCCCTAAACCTGAATGGGTAGTATTTTCTGTATCCTATATTTGTTTTTCCTACAAAGCTTATGTAGTTAACAAGTTTTGATGATATAGAAAGGTAGGTTTATATAATTGTTAGTTTTTGCGGAGATTTGATGCCGGGTGCCCCGGAAACCGAAGCTATTTTTATTCTGACTCCAGTTGTGCTCCCCACCGAGTGAATTATAACCGAGTTACGATTCATTTAACAATTCCTACCACACTAGAACTCATATTTTATAATGATATCTTTACTTCGTTTTTCTTTTGTGAACAATTGGGCTCTTCTGGATTTGTATGTTGTTTTTGGCTTTAGGAATAACTTTTTTCTTCTAAACCTATTATGTCGAATAAAAACACTAGCTAGTAAGGTTTTAAATTAATGTAATATAATAACAATTAAAATGAATAAATCAAGCTCAAAATTATTTGTTTTTCATATGGGTTTAACAGGAGTAGCCAGAGATAATATGCATTGACAGGAGTTTCAATTATAATAATATAGTGTATGAAGCAAAGACGAAAATATTTTCTTTATTAGATTTGAATTCTTATTTGTTATAGATTCTAGCATAGACCATAACCTATTCGAGAACAATCAGATCTCGTTTAAAACACGGTGGTGACGCGGTGAAACGATCGAAAGTCAGCTCTCTAACACAAATTAAATCCCCGAGGGACTAGGAATAAAATTCAGTCGATCATTGGTATACCTTCAATAGGTACTTGCACTGCCAAAGTTTGCATGCTTCAAGTGGTTTACATAACAAAGTATTTTGCAAACGATATTGCCTGCATCTCGACTTACTCGTTGAGAGCTTAGAATTAGTAAACCTATACAATATAGGTACGGGGTGGCTCAATATGTTTGTGTTTAGAGCCTTGAAGGAGGCCCAAGTCTAGTGGTGGACGTCTCCAGACTAATATGACGATACATTATACGTAAAAATTTAAAATAATATTTCGAAGTAGTCATGAAAGCCCTCTACATCGCAGTCTATTGGGAGCATGCCCAGAAAAATAGCAGCATTGCCACGTCATAATACTTATACTTAAATTCAGATTCAGATACATGCTAGCCTTCCGGACACGCGAGGCGTCAACCAGTGTTTTTGCAAGATCTCTACAACCCGATCGACAAAACATACATAAATACCATTGAGAACTAAATAGACATACGTGAATAATTGCTAGCAAATTCTGTGTGTGCAATGTCCGTGAAATCATCTACAATAGATGCGTAATGTTGTCTGCATGTAATGGCTCGGCAAAACGTTTATGTAATTACGCGAAGTAAAGCGCTCGAGACAGGACCTTCCTTGACAGTAAATAAGTTTATACTTATACAGTAAATAAGGGAATATACATTAAATAAACATAATTTTATAATCTACATGAAGCTTAATCTAATCTTAATGTCTAAGTAGTATATGTACAAAAAAACGTAAAAAGAGATTAAAAATTGAAAATATTTACACGGTTTAGGCGTCGTAAAATGCCTCCGCATCAATGTCATCGGGTAACGTGCCCAGAAGGCTGGCAGCATTGCCACGCTGGATGGCAATGCTGATTCTCTGAACAAAGAATAAACCAGCCTTCTGGTCACGTGAGACGTCGATTAAACGTTTCGAAATTTCCCGGAACAGTGAACGAGCGCTCGGACCCCATGAGCCTAGCATTTCCACCCCAAACGGCTCAAACACGTAATTACTCACTAAATTACTGTATTTGCGCCGTTTGAGGGTTTCCGCAGTTGCAGCAGCAGCGCCAGCTTGGCCTCCCGTGCTTGGAATATGTGATGGCGCGAGGGTGTCTACGCAGGTTGCGTCCCACACCAAAGGCCTACCCATTTTCCAAGGCAACAATGACATACCATCAGGTCTCTTACCGTCTTCGCGTACCAAACCATTTGGTTCAAGTACAGCTGGTACGCCAGACGCGACAAGAGCACGACGAATTATGTCATTCAGATGGGCGTGACGGGGAATTCTACCAGCGCTTCTGCTGCAAGATAGCCCATGGTGTCCGAGGCTATCGAAGGGAATTGGATTAAGTTCACACGAATGTACATATTTGAGCATGACATTTTATTGTCTTAAGGATCTCGAATGCAATGACATAACAGTTATGATATTTATGAAACACTTCATTATAAAGCCTAAAATCTGAATTCTAAAGTATTATAATAATTACAATTTGCATTAACAAATAATGTTTTTTTGGATTTATAAATTGTTGTTTTAGGTTTGGGTGTTCAATGTGTCCGTTGGTAAATTTGTGAAGTCGACACAGGTCGACTTCGCCTAGCAGGTGTAAACTTGAAATATGAAGAACACTAAAGACAAACAGACTCAATCTTTTCACTTTTAAAAGCTTATAAAGTCAATAAAATACTCAAAAAATTTAATGTTTAAAGTATTATTCCCATATCGTTAAATTACTTCATTCTACAAAATAAGGACATACTAACAAGACATTACTGTCTCTCAGAGGTTTTATCATGAAACTATTGCCGTTACTGTCACGTAATGGTGCTAAAGATATTGACAACTGTGTTCTTAGATACATAAATCTTAACTTTCCACTGATAGAGCACATCGTAATTTATTGGAGGAAGTTTGTGTGGAGAAAACAGTATAAGAAGAACCTAATTTAATGTAAGAGCTTCTTGTAAATAAGAGGCAGGTAAGTAATAAACGTCTTTAAAACATAACGTGGATACATTTTGGTTCCTCTTTCGCTTGAAGCTTTTCGACTCGATTATGCTGCTATACTTCGATTATATTATTTTGTAATAAACAAATTCTAATATTGTACAAGCATATAATGATTTCATTAAGTTATATGTTGAAAGGAACTTGATTACCATTCTTTGATTTTCTGCCTCTACTATCAAGAAATATAAAATATTTCGCATCTCACAAAATTATACATTTTATTTCAGTTTGGGAAACTACATTTTAGTTAAATACTTAAAGAATAGCAAATATAGTGGGTAAACACTTTTAAAACAGAGTGCATCTCAATAATAGAATTTTAGAACAAAGAGTAAACAAGGTATTTCTTCGTACTGTAACTTACATGAATTTATTTTTATACTATACGCTCAATATACTCATGCCAGGGACTTTCAACATCCCATCAGGTACCGAAGAGTGAATGCCTTGAGTAACACAGTATTTTTCTTTATTCGAACACTCAATACAGTTTCGCATAAAGAAGTTACGTTTTCAACTACGAGCTACGCCTGCGAACAATATTCAATTCCAAGGCTTCTCTTGAATTTGTTTACACATTGCACTGTGAAAATATATTACTATGCAGTCTGAGATACCTTAGGCAACTCCTCCCCTAACAATCAATTAATTTGCCAGAAGCACAATCAAAATCCCCACTGCGATTGTAACGTAGCTACTATAATAATCGTAATGGGCAGTTTTCCTGTACTAACTCCGTCCCTGTCCGGTTTATCTGACATTACATGGCAATAAAGGGCGCTTCTGACCTAGACGGGAAACTTCGGTCAGTTTATTTTTCGAAGGCATGATACTGGTAGGTATTAGTAACGTTCCGGCTTCACTCTCAAATTGCAAGCCGCTGAGACGAAAACATCGCTCGACACGGTCTAGTGCACTCATGCAAGGGGAAGGCTCACATTTTTACGATCAGTTGTTCAGAATAGGTTTTTATTCTTAGAAATTGTTATGCCGAAACCGAAATTATTGCGTCGTTTTGAGAGACGGCCTTACTATTGATTTTATTTTATGTCTCTGTATTTACGGATAAAGTAACAGACATCTATTCAATCTTGGAATATCCCCCATTTCAATTTATGAACCATATTTATTGTCAAACTTATAAGCCGCAGCTGTCGATGGGATATCCATTGCTTCGCTTTGCTAACCGTAAGTTTTAAAAACTGAACTTTAACTTGCTGATGAGTAGTCACTCACTAGATGTTTCGTCACTCAAACTAGTATAAGTTTTATTAAAATATCATGACAATCAATTTAAATATTGTACATTGAAAAAACTAATTAGAACAAAGCAACAAACAGCAGCATAGCAAAATAAATACATACTTTTAATTCTCAAACGTTAGTTGGAAGTCGATCAAGTTTGATTATTCTGACTTCACGAAACTTTAGTACGCAAATTACTTCGCGCAAAACGTATAAAAATCCGATCAGGAAACAGCAGGCATCGCGGGATCTTTAAATCACAGCTGGATACAGTTCTTCCTATTTTTATGAGCCCTCCTCGAGGAATAGTTGTATGAAGATAACAGACGTGCGTCAGATACGAGCGTATAATACATATATATGTTTGTAAGGGTCTTACCCGCTAATCGCGGAATGTGGAGACACACAAGTAACAAATCCGTACAAGGAAAAAGTGGAGGCAATTTTTTTGACCATTTCTATTTTCTCCCTAGAATATTATTAATAACTTTGGCTAAAGTGGGTTGATGTGTAAATGTAGACGCCAAGCTTTGACCTTTACGGGATAAGTATAACTCTACGTCGCCTTACGAGCCAGTAACTCTTGTTAAGGACATACATGATTGACATCTTTATCGTGGCTCTTTAGGAAGCTACGCCGTGTTGGAAGATTGTCATCCTTGTTTAACTACAAATAAGAGTCAATGTTTCGCGTGATAATGGAAGGGCACGGGTTTAGATCTATGGGATAAAATGATAACCATTCATAGTTCGGCTGAGTGAATTGAGGCATGATTGCTTTGATCAATTGGTTAGGATAACGACCACTTAGGTAATAAGATTCTAGAAATTCTGGGGTGGAGTTGTACAAGCATCTCTACAGTAAGTCTGCACTATGATCGTCTATTTGCACGACATCACTATTTTCAAAATGTTTTCTATTTTTCACAGTAACGTGGAATGTTGCCATACAAATTATACCTAGACCCATATTCTGCGTGCAGCTTTACGGCATACAACATCCTGACCCATTTTTGTTCTGTTCGGCTGTGGATTGCATAAAAAAGTATCTGACCTAATTTCCAGACTAAACTGATACACGCGCATAATATGATTTTCATCCCCGCTATTTAAATTTATTATTACGTTAATGAACGAAGTACGGAGTATAACGACGAGCAAATATTTCAACGTTTTAAAAAAAATATTGTGAATGCATAGAACATGAACTATGTGATACTCGTAGTAGGTACTGTAGGTATTATTTATTTTGATAAAAAATATTGTTTAGTTTTCAGTTATTGTCACAGATATTAAAATAATAAGTATACTGGTAGTATTTATTGCAAGGAAATATAATTATATTGCTTTGAATGTAGTTGATTTAAAATTGTCGTTTATAAACATATTTATAATCCAGCTTGTTAAACAATGTATATGTCACCGGAAAATAACACAAACCGTAAATTTGTATATTTCCTAGGAAATTTATAAATTTACGGTTTGGGTTATTTTCCGCTGACATATGTAAGTATATATTTCAACCATCGATATATATGATTTTAATGGCAAATGTTGGTGGGCCCAGATGGTATTTAACCCGCTTAACCGTTTTACACTGTGCTGAGTGTTATGGATTTGATTCCTACATAGGACAACACCTTGTGTTATCTAAGATATATACTATTCTGAGTCTGTGAGTACCTCGGTTCATTATTTGAGTATTGGTAAACTTTCCGATACATATAGATTTGAAAATGATTTATTTTTAATTTATGCCTCTTCCGACTCCAAAATATCCATACAGCAAGAATTCCTTTAATTTGTGGTTGTCATAATACGTTTATGTTATCACTCTTCTAAACGACTGAATTATGGTATAGACACGATATACACATTCATCTTCCATGGTTTCATATTACCAGCGTACTGGGCAATATTCTTTAACATCTTCGTGAATGCCCTTCATAAGCTATGCGCAATTATACATAGCGTCAATCTTACCTTTTGCAGTCTTATGGTAAGAAATGGACATAATCGAGAAAATCATTAGGATTTTTGTATAAAACCAGACCATTAAACAAACGAGAGACCAAAGCATAACACCTAACCTAACTCTAGGTTTTGTCTTTTAAAGGATTTTTAGGGCTTCTTATAACATCAAACATTAAACGAAATAGTCACCAACAATAATAATGATCTATCTTAGTGCTGTCTATAGCTAGCTATAGAGACTATCTATGAGAAAATTGTGTTATTTGTTTCAATCCAACATTTGTTCTAATGAATGTTAAAGAAGCTTTGCCGTCAATTGAATTAATGTATGTGTAAAGTGTTTAACGGCAGCCATAGCCGAGTGGAGAGACCGACAGACTGCTACGCAGAGGGTCACGGATTCGAATCCACGGCACGCACCAATGACTTTTCGTAGTTAAGTGCGTATTTAATTGTTAACTATCGCTTGCTTATCGGTGAAGGAAAACATCGTGAGGAAACTTGCATGTCTGAGAGTTCTCCATAATGTTCTCGTAAGTCATTTGAAGTCTGCCAACCCGCACTTGGCCAGAGTGGTAGACTATGGCCCTAACCCTTCTTATACAGAGAAGAGGCCCGTGCCCAGCAGTGAATAAGTATATATACAGGGCTGATCATGATGATGATGTGTAACAAGTTCAACACAATGCAAACTAGAAGTAACCTTCAAAATACATTATATTTACTCCTTGTTTTGGGAAAAGGCTGAAGATTATTACAATAATCATCATCATCATCACAGCTCTTGACGTCCCCTGCTGGATATAGGCCTCCCCAAAACCCTCAAATACGCTTATTATACTCGTTTTAATTTATATTTTCATAATGTCTGAGTTTCTATAATAGCAATCGAACGATATATATGGAACCATATAAGATCCACGTCATAATAAAATCAAATCCCCTGCTAAACAAGTAGAAAAGTAACCACATGAGAGATTGTGGCTGGGGCGGAAAAATCACTGATTCACTCTGATTCATTTATGATGATCCTCATGAATATTGTATCTTGTATTGGTATGATAACATAACAATGAAATGAATAGACCAATAGTGCTTCAGTACCCGGGATGACGAGAAAAGCGTGGCAGCATGTAGAATTAGAATTTTTTCGGATTAATGTTGAATTACTATACAACCAAATACCTATACTGCGATAGAATATACGTAAACACAAATGCTAATTAAAAGTGCACGAAATTAAAACTGTTTCTTAATATTTCGGTTTTTTTATAAAAATATATAATGTAATAAGTACACAAGCCATTTAAATATTTTACTTCAATGTTGCTAAGACCTGTAAATTCCTCCTTGCCCTTTCTTTGTTCCATTATTTGTATTCAGAAAACGTGAACAATTGACAGAATAAGTTTAGGTACATTTGCGATTCGCCCGGGCGATTGATGTTTGTCTAACTTTATCAAGAACAAAAATTTTCTGTTACGTAACATGTCAATTCAATAAAACAGCTTTAGATAAATTATATGTTACTTCAATGGCAAGTGTATGTTCTGTCAAATAAACGAAACCTGCGAGATTTTTTTGTACCATTTTACGTACTGTATTGGAATTGCCGTGTTTTTTAATTTTATTGTAATGCTATATTTCAACTAGTATTAACTTTAACTAGTGGTTCAGTAGTGCTCAAAATTTGTACATGATTCTAGCCTCGATATTTTCGGCAAATCTTATACAATGACGCGCAAAAAGGTTTTCCAACATATTCTTTAAACATATTTATTTATATCACTCATTTCTACTCAAAAATGTGAATATTATGATATGAACAACTCTGCCGTCCTTACGAAAAGTGCAATAACTCGAGTTGTGCACCGAATTGAGTTAAGTAAAAATCAGAATCAGCAGAACGAGATCTATATATTCTTTTAAGACACTTTTTACGTATCTATGACGCAGCCGGTTTTAATACTAAGCCTAACTGCAATATCTAGGTCAATGCTTTATGATTTACATATCATGACCGAAATAACTATAGATAGGAATAACTTACTCACGCTTTCAAGAAATTTTACTAACTATATCTGCAATAAGTATAGTATACTATACTTATAATTAGCATAGTTCGTAATTTGTAATATTCATTTACTAGTTATAAGTGCAATATATTTAAGTTATTGGAGATATGCCGTGTGGTTGACGGCATAGAATACAAGTGTCACCACCCCCTATCTTCCCGTGGGTGTCGTAAGAGGCGACTAAGGGATAACACGATGCAAATACCATCTTTGCGTAGAGACGAAAAACTCAACATCAAACCCTACTACTTGATACTTGATACTTGATACTTGATTGCACGGGCTGTTTCCGCAACTCCACGTCTTGGCGCGTATTTTGCGTGCGGGTGGGAATGGTGTCTTCATTCGAGCCACCCCAGCTCTTCGAGGAAGGCCAGCAGACTCTTGATGTGGCCCACTGCCTCCCTCAGGGTGCTGTATCTCGTCAGGTACTGCTGCCTGTACTGTGCGACCTCAGGGCAGTCGAGGAGCAGGTGGGCTGCCGTCTCGTCTGCTGCCATACAGGCCCTGCACAGCGGGCTGTCGGTGATACCTATAGTAAATAGGTGTTTATTAAAGAATCCGTGTCCTGTGTAGGCGGCCGTGACTGTCCGCAGTTGTTGTTTGGACAGCCGGAGGATTTGTTTGGCTATCTTACCGTCCACTGCGGGAAGAGCCTCCTTGGCCTGCCTACATGTTTCAATACCAATCCAGGACTGGTTGTGTTCCTATTTCTTACCAGGTTGCGATAAAAACCAGAAGGGAGGGGAATGATGGGCTCGGGTCCCACCACCTCTAAAGTGGCCCCTCTTCTGGCAAGTACGTCGGCTGCGTCATTCCCTCTTGAGCCACTGTGGCCCTTGATCCATTGCAGTGTTAATTTGTTTTGTTTACCTACCTCTGTTAGTTTCTGGTGGCATTCAAGCGTGAGTGCCGAGGTGATAGTATGGCTTTTGAGGGCTGAGAGGACCGCCTTACTATCTGAGAGGATCCTAATGGATCGTTCCCTTACCTCACGTGCCATGATTGCTGTGGCAGCTAGGATTATGCCAAAACATTCGGCCTGGTAGACCGTGTTGTAGGCTCCCAGTGGTGCTGCGATGTTGATGTTTAGGTCCTCGGAGAATACTCCTGAACCCGTACCTGTATCCGTCTTAGACCCATCTGTGAAGATCGTGAGCTCGTTGTGATTAACCGCTCCTTCGTGTAGATCCTCGTACAGTTGGATTTTGTACTTCTTGTCGAACACAAATTGTTTCGGTATTTGGTCGCCGATGGCTTGTGTGAGAGGAACTTCTTTAAAGAGTGTATTTAAATTGCTAGTGTGCGGTGTGTTGGTGTCTTTCCAGAGCTTTAGAGCTCTTAGCCGGACCGCCGTCATCGTTGCTTCCTGTTGTATAAACAGGTGCAATGGAGGCAGGTCCAGCAACACTTCGAGTGCCGCTGTAGGTGTAGTTTTCATGCAGCCCGTTGCCGCTAGGCATGCAAGTCTTTGAAGCTTTTGAAGCTTGTTGGCGGCCGTTGTTAGGTTGGTCCGAGGCCACCACACTACTGCGCCGTAGCTTATCATCGGACGTATTATTGTCTTATAAAGCCATAAGACAATTTTGGGGGATATGCCCCAGCGTTTGCCTATCATCTTCTTACACTGCCAGAAGACAATGCTGGCTTTGTTGAGCTTATTTTCCATGTGGCTGTTCCATGTCAATTTGCTGTCGAGAGTGACACCTAGGTACTTGACCTCGGTAGACAGCTTAAGCTCTGTATTAAATAACCTGGGCAGTCGGTAAGTGCCCAGCGCGCGTTTGTGTGTGAACATAACTAGTTCGGTCTTGGTCGGGTTTACAGATAATTCGTACTCATTACACCACCACTCTACTATGCGTAGGGCTTGTTGGGTTAGGTCGTACACTGTACTGGTTACCTTACCTGAGGTGAGTATGGTTAGATCATCTGCATAACCTATTGTGTAGAAGTCTCTCGCGTTGAGTTTGTCTATGAGTTCATTGATGACTAAGTTCCACAATAGCGGGGAAAGTACACCTCCCTGCGGGCACCCTTTAGTTATCAAGGCTGTCTGAGTGTCGCCGTGCAGGCGCACTACCCTTTTGCTGAGCATGTTTTGGATCCACTGTATGAGCATCTGATCCACACCATGCCTGGCTAGGGCGTTGCTTATGCTGGAAAAGTTTGTCTTGTCGAAGGCTCCTTCTATGTCAATGAAGGTGCCCAGACAGATGCATTTTTGTTGTATAGCAGCTTCTATCTGGTTCACGACCTGATGTAAGGCCGATTCCGTCGATTTCCCTGAGCTGTATGCATGTTGATTGGCATGAAGGGGTAAGTGTTTAAGTGCCCCACTTCTTAGTTCCCTCTCGCAGAGCCTTTCCAAGGCTTTAAGCATGAAGGAGGTCAGGCTTATTGGTCTGAAGGACTTTGCATTGGTATAGTCTGTTTTGCCTGGTTTTGGTATGAAAATTAGTTTGACTTCCCTCCATCTCTTCGGTACATATCTGAGGGCCAGGCTAGCCCTCATGATTGCCAGAAGTCTTTTGCGGACAGGTTCACCCCCCCATTGTAATAACCCTGGGAAGATGCCGTCCAGTCCGGCTGCTTTGAAGGGATGGAAGCTGTCGATGGCCCATCGGAGTTTTTCCTCTGTGACCACGGTATTTGCATGTCTCCACTCATGTTCGGTCGCCACTGTTTGTGTATCGTGCCACGTTATTACCGGGGTGAGGACGCAGCCCGGGAAGTGTGTTTCGAGTAGGACGCGTCTTGTCTCCTCCTCCGATGTGGTGTATGTGTTATCCGGTTTACGGAGAGTACCTGGTGCAACCGTTGGTTGCTGAGCCAGTAATTTCCTTACCCGGTTTGCTTGTTGGCAAGATTCAATGCTCCCACAGAATTTCCTCCATCCCATGGTACGTCTGAATCTGAGGCACTTCTTGTAGCTTGATTTGGCCGCTTTATAAGCGTCCCAATCTTCGTCTGCGCTTGTGTTCATTGCCCTGTTTAAAGCCCTTCTTACCTTCTTGCGCTTGCGTTCAAGCTCAGCGCCCCACCAGGGTTGTTTGCCTGGGGTTGATGGTATAGTGGTTTCAGGGCAGGCTGCGTGGTAGCTGTCTAACATCGACTGCGTCAGTGTACATACCTGCTCGTCGATCTGTTCATTGTTACCCAGTACTGTCGGCGTAGCAGTCAGGGTAAGTTTCTCTGTAAGTAAGTGGACATACTTTACTTTGTCAGTGTTGTGTGGTTTCCTACGCGGCTGTGTGGGTTGTATAACGACTTCCATGGAGAAGCTGATCCATCTGTGGTCTGAGCACGATGCCTCTTTCGAGACGTGCCATCCCTTGATGCGTTCAGCCGCTCCTTCTGTTGCGAGAGTTAAGTCGATAATTGTCTGACTACGTCTTGTGACGAAGGTGGGCTCCGTACCTGTGTTTAATAGGGTAAGATTGGTGGTGAATAGGTATTCAACCAGTGATTTACCTCTGTTGTTATTGCAGTTCATGCCCCACATTTGGTGGTGGGCATTGGAGTCCGTTCCTATTACAACCTCCGTATTGGTTCTCTCGCACTGGTTAACCAGACGCGTGAGGTCGAACGGAGGCGGGTCTTCGGCCTCGGGCATGTAGACCGATGCGAAAACAACCGCTATACTCCTAGGCTGCTGTGTTATTTCAATTTGTATCGCTGTGATGTCTCTGGAACAGAACTCCGTTAGAACTTGGGCTCTGATGTTTTTAGTAGTTAGTATACAGGTTCTTGGATGTGTGTGGTCAGTTGAAGAATAAATCTTACCTCCCAGGCTGGAGAGGCCTCTAATGAGGCCACCCCTTATCCAAGGTTCCTGGATGAGCACGATGGCTGAATGTTGGACCTCCATCCATTTGCGCAGTTGCGCAGTAGCTGTTTGGCTGTGGTGGAGGTTGGTTTGAAGGCAGTTGACGTTACTAGGCGGAGGGTTCATCTTTGGATGATGTCCCCTTCTCCCCAAACGTCAGCTGAAACCCTATACGACTGCCTCGTTGGTCTCGCGGCATAAATGTGCGCGTGGGATCGGGAGGTCCGAGTTCGATTCCTGGGTTGGGCAGTGTTATTGGGTTTTTCTGTCACGAAATTCTCAGTAGCAGCACGGAGTCTGGAAATGTGCCCGGTACGGCAATAGGCTCGCCCCTTATTACGTGGGACTAAAGTATATCTGGCGAAAAGTGGGTGTAGAAATACACCTCTGCCTACCCCTTCGGGGATAAAAGGCGTGACGATATGTATGTATGTATGTATTGGAGATATGATACGGATCCTTATTTACGGTATTAAATAATGTACTAATTATGCCTGCAATAAGTAGAGTTATTGCATTTATAATTACCATATTCCGTTACTTGTGATTCTCATTTACTAGTTATAAGTACAATAAGCTTGAGTTATTGCAGTTATCTTAAGGGACCTTATTAATAATTATGGGAAGGATACTAAAATTGATTTAGTAAGTAGATATATATTGCATTGATTTCTAGGAAAATTAAATGAATACAGTATACCTACGCGATATCATTTGCATTAAATTCACAATTTATTGCGATTATAACAAGCACCAGGAGGTTAGAGGGTACGAGGGGAGTAAAATATTTCGTGCAAAAAATAAAACAGATTAGACAGATATTAGATTGGCACAACTGTTTTCCATTTTGGCGTGGAGTTTGAGTTGCATCTATTAGTTATATTAAATACAGTGCTGTTTTTAGTTATATCATATCTAGTGTGTATTGCGAATTTCATAATGGACAAAAACATCGAAAAAAGAGTTTGTCTTAAATTTTGCATTACCAGTGGAATTTCGTGTTTGGAGTCAATGAAAATGTTACAAAAGGCTTACGGTGAATCGCCTTTATCAAAAACTCGTGCTTATGAGTGGTACAAAGCGTTCAAAGCGGTCGAGATGTGATGGAAGATTTGCCTCACTCTGGTAGGCCATCAACGCCTGCAACTGAAATTAACATCGCAAAAGTGAAGGAAGCAGTGACCGAAAATCCTCATTCAACTTTGAGGGAGATAGCCGCCGAATTTTCTGTATCTCACGAGTCGATCCGTATCAGTTTAATTAATCATTTGGGTATGAAACATACTGCCGCTTGGTTAGTCCCGAAAGACCTGAATTTTCTCCAAAAACTCAATTGCATGAGTGTCGCTGAGGACATGCTAGAACGAGTTAATTCCGACCTAGCATTCATGAAACGCATTGTTACTAGTGACAAGACGTAGGTTTACGAGTTTTAAATGCAAACGAGTCAACAAACTTCGGAGTGGCGCCTTCCAACTGAACCGAAACCGGAAAAAACCACGCCAAAGTCTTTACTTTGACTATTGCGGTGTTGTGCACTTGGGATTCTTGCCGAAGGTCAAACGGTAAATAAGGAATATTATTTGAGCGTTGTGCGGCATTTCAGAGAGAAAATTCGAAGATAAAGGCCATTTTTGTAGGAAAAAAATTCTTGGATTTTGACCACATTCACCAGGTATGGCCCCAGCTGAATTCTTTCTTTTTCTTAAACTCAAATTACCACTTTGTGGCACCCGTGTTCAATCGGTAGAAGACATAGAGGAGAATTCGCGGCGAGAACTGAACTCAATTCCGGAAACAGCGTTTCAAAAAGTTTTGATGATTGGATTATTCGTTGGCGTAAGTGTATCGTTTCTGAAAGAGCATACTTTGAAGCTGATAAAATAAATTAGGATGAATAACAAACAGTTTGTGTATTACTGATCTTAATTGCGGTACTTTTTTGACAGAGAATTAGTAACCGTTGAAATTTAAATACTGGATAATAGACCAGAATTAGTAAGTAAGATAGCGAAGTGATTCCCATTGTAATTGTACTTTTTTAGTTTGAAAAAAAAAAGATTGTTTTTATTCATAAAATTATAATCGATTTCACATTATTTTAAAAATACATCTAAACGCAGATATTATGAGTAGAATTGGCTTTACCGAAAACAGTTTCATACTAAATCAGTGAGAGGAAAAATAAGGTTTTGCAAACTTCTGTTTATTAATAGGTATTTGACATAAAAGTGTAACATCTCCGTTTTTCTAATAGTAACAAGTTAAAACTTTGTCGTTTGAAAACCGCAATAAATAATGAACTTAATGCACATTTGTTTAGGAAGCAGTTAAATAAAAAATAAGAATTGCTACTCAAAAATGCATCATGTTGGTTTCCTAACCATTAGTGCAATAAGTAGGTTACTTATTGCGGTTATGACTAGTAAACATTATTTCTACATAGTAATAATACTTAACACTAGTTTTTTTATTGGTTTTTATACCGGGAATAAATGCGGGAACAAACATTAAGTATCACATAATATTCTCTACATTGTTATATATCATGTAGTAAAAGTTTCAATCCAATACCTTGTATAGTGATGGAGATACAAACAAAACAAAATAAAATCTTTACCCGCGTTTTTCTCAAAATCAGGTTTGACCTAGTTATTGCACTTTTCGTAAGGACGGCAGAACTATAGTGAGTGACATCAAAACACTAAAGTCAAAGTTTTTCAAACTTTATTTCCATCAATTGTTAAACAATTGAAGACAGGACCCACATAGGTACGTCAAAAATAATGTAATGTCTTGTAACTTTAGGTTTTTTGCTTTTACATTCATGTTATTGATGCTTTCCATGTAGGGCAAGGCCTAAAGAGAGTAATCGCCAACTCCCCAAATCTATTGACATGTTAATATTAGAGCAACACCCCGCTGGGTGCGGCTACATATTTCAGCTTTATTTGTTTGCATTCACAAATTCTGGCAACCTCACTTACCATGTATTTTGCTAAAAATTATGATATATAAAAAGAACTGTATTTTATAGTGGATCTTCTCAGGCGAACTCTTCGAAAGTTCACTTTGTGAACACCCGTTTATATGTCCAGACAGGAGTTTCAATTACAAAGAAAAGTGATTGAAGCTAAGACGAAACTCTTCTCTTTATTAAATTTGAATTGTAATTTGTCATAGATTCTAGAATACACCATAACCTCTTCGTGAAAAATCAGATCTCGTTTAAAATACGAAGTGTGGAAACGATCGAAACTCACCTCTGTAATACAAGTTAAATCCCCGAGAGACTAGGAATAAAATTCAGTCGATCATCGCCTTCAATAGGTACTTGCACCGCGTCAAAGTTTGCATGCATCAAGTGGTTTACATTACAAAGTATTTTGCAAACGATATTGCCTGCATCTCGACTTAATCATCGAGAGCTTAGAATTAATAGATAAACCTATACAATATAGGTACGGGGTGGCTCAATATGTTTGTGTTTAGAGCCTTGAAGGAGGCCCAAGTCTAGTGGTGGACGTCTCCAGACTAATATGACGATACAATATACGTAAAAATTTAAAATTAAAGTTTCAAGTAGTCATGAACGTCCTCTACATTGCAGTCTATTGGGAGCATGACCAGAAGACTGGCAGCATTGCAACGTTATAATGCTTATACTTAAATTCAGAGTCAGATACATGCTAACCCTCCGGACACGCTAGGTGTCAACCAGTCTTCGTCGATTATCAGTCTTAGTCGATCGACAAAACATACATAAATACCATTGAGAACTAAAAAACATACGTGAATAATTGCTAGCAAATTCTGTGTGTGCAATGTCCGTGAAATCATCTACAATAGATGCGTAATGTTGTCTGCATGTAATGGCTCGGCAAAACGTTTATGTAATTACGCGAAGTAAAGCGCTCGAGACGGGAGCTTCCTTGAGAGTAAGTATTAGCAAATAAGAGAATTGGATTAAGTTCACACGAATGTACATGGAAGATACATATTTGAGCATGACATATTATTGTCCAAAGGTTTTCGAATGCTTAATGATATTTATGAAACACTTCATTATAAAGCCTAAAATCTGAATTCTAAAGTATTATACTAATTACAATTTGCATTAACAAAATAATAGATTTTGTTATTTATAAATTGTTGTTTCAGGTCTGGGTGTTCGTTGTGTCCGTTGATTAATATTTTTTGAAGTCGACACAGGTTTTAGGCCTAGCTGGTGTGAACTTAAAATATGAAGAACACTAAAGACAAATAGACTCAATCTTTTCACTTTTAAAAGCTGATTAAATCTATAAAATACTCCTAAAAGTAAATGTTTGAATTAGTGTTCCCATACCGTAAAATTGCTTCATTCTACAAAATAAGGAATTTCTATCAGGACATTACTGTCTACCCGAGTTTTGATCGTGAAACTATCGCCGTTACTGTCACGTAATGTTGCTAAAGATATTGACAACCGTGTTCTTAGATACATAAATCTTAACTTTCCAATGATAGAGCACATCGTAATTTATTGGAGAAATGTTGTATGGAGAAAACAGTATAAGTAGAGCCTAATTTAATGTAAGAGCTTTTTTTAAATAAGAGGCAGGTAAGTAATAAACGTCTTTAAAACATAACGTGGAAACATTTTGGTTCCTATTTCGCTTGAAGCCTACATGGCTCGCCTTGTAAGAAGAGCATTAAAACTAACGATATTGACTAGCTAGTAAGAAATTGTCTTCTACAGAGAATATAGAAACAAGTAAAACATATTATGTAAGATAGAATTTGCACACCGAGAAACGAAAATAGAATCATCATAATCAGCCTTTAACAGTCCACTGCTGGACTAGGCCTCTCCTTTGAAAGGAGGAATTAGCCTACTATACCACGCTGGCCAAACGGGTTGGTACAGGGTTTGCATCAAGTTTTCCTTCACTTAAAGTGCTGTTTTCTGCATAATATACTCCCTCTGTCGGCTCTTACGACACCCATGGGATGATATGGGGTGGTGTCATTCTGTATTCTTAATCCGTCACCACACGGACAAAAATAGAATCAGGTCAAGATTATTTTTTAACATTATTTCTGAATGAAGTCTAAATAAAATAATATTTGAAAATAACCGAAAGTAATGTGATCGTTGCTGCTGAGAGTATTTTAATGTTATCAATGTGCCTGAAATGGTAAAAGAAAATTGAATTAAGAATAGTAAAAAAAGTAATCCCATCTGTGAAACCAAGAATGATTCTATAATGTCTATTATGAGAAAATATTAAGGTGCTGAAAGCAATTATCATTATAATTATTTGAAGGAAATTATTGCAGGTGGAGTAATTTTGACTTGTAAAATTTCTATAAAAAATATATAAGTTGGAGATTATCATCGACATCATAACACATACAGCGAATTCCATTGTCTAACTTATCAGAATTTACGACATTTTAGCTTCTGTATTTGCGGTCCAGCTTACGCAGCCTATAAGGGATAGCTTAGGCTATATCGCATGACCTAAGACTGTAAGCTAGTGTCAGAATGTTATTCAGAAGGTATTGTCTTCCCAAAACGACTATATAGATCTTGATAACTGCGTGGACCGACGGCTTAAACAGCTCTCTGAGGCTCGGAGCAAGTGATAATTAACATTTTAATACGCACATAACTTCGAATGGACGGCCAGTGGTTAGCGCCACAGCGCTCGAACCCGAGACCCTCTTTGTCAAAGTTTTATTACTCTCTCCACTAAACTATCGCTGCTTTTCAATATGAAGCTGGCAAACCTTTTTAAGTCAGCATTTTTCTTTCATTATACCTTGTTACTTACTTATACCCTGTTATACCCAATCTATAGCCTACAATGAGCCCTGAATTCATGTATTTATGAAAAGGCAAGAGTACTTAACGATTTTAATGGCTAAATAGCTCGCCCTATTTACGCACAGTCGCATAATTATAACACGTATAAGCAGTGTCTGGTCATAAGTCATAATTTTATGTCTCATTAACATAATGTCCGTACATGCGCCTATTGTAGATATTTAGAGGAACGTATTCACTTCTACAGTAATATTCTTTCCATTAAATAACAATCCTTCCTTAGTCATCAAATTTCGTTCCACATTTTAAAATGGCACCAAACCAACAAATGGAAAATGAGGTTTGTTTTTCACAACGAATAATTAAACAATAACATAACTGTAAATAACAAACGTTGGCGTATCAAAACGGAAGATAACTGCAACAAATTGTAGTAAGTGTCCCTAGAAATAAACATATAAGTGAACGGGTCATCGTCATGATATGTCGTCCCATTTGGCTAGAACACAAACTTGGCTACTCCGCCAAGACTGAAAACCTAGAATCGGTTATGTACGAAAGTTATTCTCCACAGTTCTTTGTGCTTTTCTTTACATGTACACACTGGCGTTATTAAAGCTGTACAACGTTTGCTGATTAAAAACCCTTTTGTCGTTTAATGAAAAGTGTATGTCGGCATCGCTGACAGTGTTTGTACAGTGATTTTAGATTGAGTTCAGTATATTTTATTGAACTGTTTATTACTAATATTAAAACGCAGTCTTCAATAAGTATAATCGGGCGCTGCAGAGCACGTTTGGATTCGACTCGATTATGCTGCTATACTTCGATTATATTATTTTGTAATAAACAAATTCTAATATTGTACAAGCAGGTAATGATTTCATAAAATTATATTTTGAAGGAAATTGACTACTTTTCTTTGATTTTCTGCCTCTGTTATCAAGAAATATGAAATATTTCCTAAATCACATTTTGCTTTAATGGCTCAAAATAGTTCACTAGCTAGCTACTATACAAATGTAGTCAAAATTATGCATTTTATTTCACTATAGGAAAGTAGTTTCCTAAAGTGAAATAAAATGCATAACTAGTATGTAGATACTAGTTAAATACTTAAAGAATAGCAAATATAGTGGGTAAACACTTTTAAAACAGAGTGCATCTCAATAATTGAATTTTAGAACAAAGAGTAAACCATAGGTATTTCTTGGTACTGTAACTTACATGAATTTCTTTTTATAATATACGCTCAATATACTCATGCCAGGGATTTTCAACATTCCATCAGGTACCAAAGAGCGAATGCCTTGAGTAACACAGTATTTTTCTTTATTCGAACACTCAATACAGTTTCGCATAAAGAAGATACGTTTTCAACTACGAGCTACGCCTGCGAACAATGTTCAATTCCAAGACTTCTCATGAATTTGTTTACACATTGCACTGTGCAAATATATTACTATGCAGTCTGAGATACATTAGGCAACTCCTCCCCTAACAATCAATAAATTTGCCAGAAGCACAATCAAAATCCCCACTGTGATTGTAACGTAGCTACTATAATAATCGTAATGGGCAGTTTTCCTGTACTAACTCCTTCCCTGTCCGGTTTATGTGACATTACATGACAATAAAGGGCGAACTTCTGAACTAAACGGGAAACTTCGGTCAGTTTATTTTTCGAAGGCATGATACTAGTAGGTATTGCTAACGTTTCGGCTTCACTCTCAAATTGCAAGCCGCTGAGACGAAAACATCGCTCGACACGGTCTAGTGCACTCGTGCAAGGGGAAAGCTCACATTTTTACGATCAGTTGTTCAAAATAGGTTTTTATTCTTAGAAATTGTTATGCCGAAACCGAAATTATTGCGTCGTTTTGAAAACCGGCCTTACTATTGATTTTATTTTATGTCTTTCTATTTACGGATAACGTAACAGACATCTATTCAATCTTGGAATATCCCCCATTTCAACTTATGAACCATATTTATTGTCAAACTTATAAGCCGCAGCTGTCGATGGGATATCCATTGCTTCGCTTTGCTGACCGTAAGTTTAAAAAACTGAACTTTAACTTGCTGATGAGTAGTCACTCACTAGATGTTTCGTCACTCAAACCAGTATAAGTTTTATTAAAATATCATGACAATCAATATAAATTATTGTACATTGAAAAAAACTAATTAAAACAAAGCGACAAACAGCAGCATAGCAAAATAAATACTTTCTTTTAATTCTTAAACGTAAGTTGGAAGTTGATCAAGTTTGATTATCCTGACTTCACGAAACTTTAGTACGCAAATTACTTCGCGCAAAACGTATAAAAATCCGATCAGGAAATAGCAGGCATCGCGGGATCTTTAAATCACAGCTGGATACAGTTCTTCCTATTTTTATGAGCCCTCTCCAAGGAATAGTTCTATGAAGATATCAGACGTGCATCAGATACGAACGTATAATACGTATATATGTTTGTAAGGGCGAAATGTGGAGACACACGAGTAACAAATCCGTACAAGGAAAAAGTGGAGGCAATTTGTTTGACCATTTCTATTTTCTCCCTAGAATATTATTAATAACTTTGGCTAAAGTGGGTTGATGTGTAAATGTAGACGCCAAGCTTTGACCTTTACGGGATAAGTATAACTCTACGTCGCCTTACTAGCCAGTAACTCTTGCTAAGGACATACATGATTGGCATCTTTATCGTGGCTCTTTAGGAAGCTACGCCGTGTTGGAAGATTGTCATCCTTGTTTTACTACAAATAAGAGTCAATGTTTGGCGTGATAATGGAAGGGCAGGGTTTTAGATCTATGGGGTAAAATGATAACCATAATAGTTCGGCTGAGTGAATTGAGGAGTGATTGCTTTGATCAATTGGTCAGGATCAATACCACTTAGGTAATGATTTTCCAGAAATTCTAGTGTTGAGTACTACAAGCATATTCTATCACTAAGTCTTCACTGTGCCTTTTTTATTTTTTTTACCTACACTTAATCTACTATATTGTCTACATATTTGAACGACATCATTATTTTCAATACATTTTCTATTTTTTAGGTAACGTGGAATGTTGCCATACAAATTATAACTAGATCCATTTTCTGCGTGCAGCTTTACGGCATACAACATCCTGACCCGTTTTTGTGATGCTCGGTTGTGGATTGCATAAAAAGTATCGGACCTAATTTCCAAACTAAACGCGACGCAGACTAGATGCGCATAATATAATTTTCATGCCCGCTATTTAAAATTAATACGTTAATGAACGAAGCGCGAAGTGTAACGACGAGCGAATATTTCAACGTTTTGTAAAAAATATCGGAAATGCGTACATAGACACGAACTGTGCGGTACTCGTAGTCGTTATTATTTTGTTAAAAAAAGTTCGTTTAGTTTCAGCTACTAGCAAATATTTTATTACTATACTAGTGGTTTTTTGCTTTGAACATAGTTGATTTAAAATTTATAGTCAGGCGTGCAGAACAATGTAAATATTTCGATCATAAATGACTTCACGGTCGGAGTAGGTGGTTTAAACCACCAATATGTTTTAGGCTGCATTTCCACCAGAGATGTGCGAGGATGCGTAGCAAGGGATGTGTTTGTAAAGAACTAATAGAATCGCTTCATTTACCTGGGCTCGGTCAGCACAGCTCTGGTGGAAACGGCTCGCTAGCTAGATTTTTGCGCATACAAAACAAGCGACGGATGTGTGCGAGGGATGTGTGTGAGGGATGTGTGTGAGGGATGTGTGCGAGGGATGTGTGCAGGGATGTGTGCAGGGGGTTTGCGACATACTGTACCAGTCAGTCCATAGACGGAGTCACTCCACTCCCCCTACACCGCACCCCCATCGACACATTTCACAGCTTCACAACACATCCTCGCACCACACATTATTCACAGCTCCGTTACACATCCTCGTACGACACATTTTCTCGCACAGCTTTGGTGGAAACCCCCACACATTTTCACAGCACAGCTAGACATCCTCGCACGACACATTTTCCTCACACATCTCTGGTGGAAACGCAGCCTTACCCTGTGCTGAGTGTTATTGATACGATTCCTACTTAGGACAATAGTTTGCTTGACCCAGAAATCACTGTTCTGAGTCTATGGATACCTCAATCCGTTATTTGAATGTTGGTAAAGTGCCACATACTTACATATAGAATTAAAATAATTGTTTTTTTTACCTAATGCATGATCCTATTATCATATCTCTACTCCAAATTATCCATACAGCAAGAATACCTTTATAATATTTGTTGTTGTCATAATGACAAATTTCGTTTATGTTATCACTTTTAAATAACTGAATTATTAAATAGACAAGGTAAGTATACACATTTACCTTAGGTATATGGCTTCGTATCACCAGCGTAATGGGCAATATTCCTTAACATCTTCGTGTATGCCCTTCATAAGCTATGCGCATGTATAAATAGCTTTTTATTTATTTATTTCGGAATACAAACAATTACACAATATATATTACAATTAAGTTTTGTAGTACATGTGGGTTATTGTATAATCCACGACGTTTTCACAGATAACTTTAAACGTACAATGAAGTTAAAATTGTACAAGTTCCTTATCCTTAGTGCATCTAACACATACTTACTATGATATAATTTGTTATAACTAATTTAACTCTATATTCACGTGATACTTCGGGATCCCTTCTTTTTGCATAATGTTCTTTGTCCTAATATACTTCGGCATAACGATTTTGGCACAATTTGTTTTGGCATAATAATACTTCGGCATATTTTTTTAGGCATACATTTTATGTTGGCATAATCATCTTAGAGACTAATTTGTTTTGGCATAAATTTGATTCGCATAACGTTAGTAGGCCTAATGTCTATTAGCATATCGTTAGTAGGAAATTGACTGTGAATGTGGGCTCTCATACATTGGACAAACCAAGAGAAGCATAGGCATTCGACTCAAAGAACATATAGCTGACATAAAACATAAACGCTCAACAAAGTCTGCTGTGTGTGAACATGTGGAACAGGGACCCAACCACTACCTGCGATTTGATGAACCACAGATACTCGCAAAAGAACACCGTTTTCTTCCAAGGATGATACGAGAGGCTATTGAAATTAAAAAACACCCTAATTTCAATAGGGAAGATGGTTGGAATGTTCCTCCAGCTTGGGACCCTGTCATAAGGCTAATGAAACCCAAGTAGGACAAAGTCACCAGAAGACCTAAGGACACTGTGAGCTCATTCTGCGTAAATAGTAACACCAGTAGATGAAAAATGTTCGGGTACTTTGAGATAACTTATACATTCAGAAAAAGACAAATATCACCTCAGTCTGCCGTGAACATGAATTCTGTAAAGAATTCGAAACGTCGGCTAGTAATAAATTAAAAATATAGTTTCTAGATCATTAGTTTCAAATGTAATAACTTAGTGAAACCAATACATCGCGATAAAATCCGTAAACTGTAGTTTAATTTCAATGTGTAACATTCGCGTAAACCCAAGAAGATACTATGTGAACCAGTACGGACTGGAAACAGCAACAAAAATACGCCGGTTAGAAGATCTACAAACCAAGCGCGCAAGATACATAACATCTTTAAATTTCTTGAAGAGATGCCGGGATCACGATCTCATCCCTACATGCTGCAAGATATCAGCCAAGAAAGACATACGTGGGAGCGCTAAGATCTTAAAACAGGCAAGTCAGAGGTTACTCATACAAAAGATCCATGAACACCGAGCTGACTTACGCAGAATAAATAGAAATGTTGAGAATTTATCTAACGAAATATACAGATTGATAACTTCATTTGATTTTAAACAATGCATAGATGCAATAAACAATAGAGAAACATCAAAATATTATGCGTGTAAACGTAAGAAAATTCAAAAATTTGAAAAATTACAACAAAAATCAAATGACCAGTACAACATGAAACAGAACGTTTTCGCACGGACCAATCACACGCTATCGTCCGCCCATAGACAAACAGTTGTCAATCTGTCAAAACACATGTTAGATCAAAATACCGAGAAAGTGCTTACCAGAGGTTTAAATTACGCGATAACTCCATCAAGAATACCGTATGAAACCATTATTTGCAACGTTGAGGATTGCCTAGTGAAGAACAATGTGAGTAAGGAAGATTTCGAGGCCATACGACAGGACGTTTCTGCTGTATTACGTCAATCGAAAGTGCCGGCAAGGAATCTACCAAAGACCGAATATCTCGCACTGAAGAAGTTACAAGCTAGGCCTGAACTTACAGTACTCCGAGCAGATAAAGGAAATGCAACGGTAGTGATGGACACGTCCGAGTATAAACAAAAAATGGAACATCTTTTGTCGGATGAAAGTACCTACAAGTTGGTTAAGTCAGACCCTACGAACAAAATACTCAAGCAAACTTGTGATATTGTTAAGAAATACGCCGAAAAACTTAATTTGGACGTGAAATATTTAATACCATCGTGTGTAAAACCTCCTCAAATGTATGGGCTACCGAAAATACACAAGGAAAACGCTCCTCTGCGCCCGATAGTTAGTCAGATAGGCGCACCAACTTACAGACTGGCTCAACACATGGCAAAGATTCTCTCACCGCTCAGAGGCAATACGAGAGCACATGTGAAAGATTCCTACCATTTTGTCAGTGAAATCAAACACCTACATCTCTCTGACAAGGAAACTATGGTTAGTTTTGATATACAGTCATTATTCACATGCATACCAGTAAATGACTGTGTAGAAATTACTAGAAGGAAGCTGACAGAAAACAACATGCCTGAGGAATATGCAGAAATACTCAAACACTGCCTGACAACGGGCTATCTGTTATGGGACAGGAAATACTACATACAAGTGAACGGTGTAGCAATGGGCTCTCCAGTATCGCCTGTTGTCGCTGACATCTTCATGGAGGACTTCGAGGCGCGAGCCCTGCAGACTGCCACCATCACACCGAGGTTCTACAAGCGGTATGTAGATGACACTTTCACAATTTTACCAACAGATAGTGTTAATGCTTTCCTAAACCATCTTAATTCTATTAATAACCAAATACAATTCACAATGGAATTAGAGGCAAACAATTCTTTAGCTTTCTTAGATGTACTTGTCATCAGGAATAAAAACAACTCCTTAAGCCATACTGTGTATAGGAAAAAGACCCATACAAATAGGTACTTAAACGGTGAATCTCACCACCATCCTAAACAGTTAGCTACTGTAGGAATGTCTCTGTTTCAGAGAGCCCGCGGGATCTGTGACAAGAAACATCTGGACGCTGAGCTTCAACATGTCAGGCAAGTTCTGCAAGACAACAAGCTCCGACCGCCGCGCCACTGTCACAGATCCCAGAAGAAAGAAAAACCAGCCACAGTAGAAAGACAACCTGCTGTCCTCCCATACATCAAGGGCGTGACCGACAAAATTGGCTACATCTTGAAGCGAGCTTCTATCAAAACTTACTACAAGCCGCCAACGAAGATCAGTCAATTATTACCATCTGTCAAGTGTCAGTTACCCTTGCAAGAGGCCGGTGTCTACAAAATTGACTGTGAATGTGGGCTCTCATACATTGGACAAACCAAGAGAAGCATAGGCATTCGACTCAAAGAACATATAGCTGACATAAAACATAAACGCTCAATAAAGTCTGCTGTGTGTGAACATGTGGAACAGGGACCCAACCACTACCTGCGATTTGATGAACCACAGATACTCGCAAAAGAACACCGTTTTCTTCCAAGGATGATACGAGAGGCTATTGAAATTAAAAAACACCCTAATTTCAATAGGGAAGATGGTTGGAATGTTCCTCCAGCTTGGGACCCTGTCATAAGGCTAATGAAACCCAAGAAGGACAAAGTCACCAGAAGACCTAAGGACACTGTGAGCTCATTCTGCGTAAATAGTAACACCAGTAGATGAAAAATGTTCGGGTACTTTGAGATAACTTATACATTCAGAAAAAGACAAATATCACCTCAGTCTGCCGTGAACATGAATTCTGTAAAGAATTCGAAACGTCGGCTAGTAATAAATTAAAAATATAGTTTCTAGATCATTAGTTTCAAATGTAATAACTTAGTGAAACCAATACATCGCGATAAAATCCGTAAACTGTAGTTTAATTTCAATGTGTAACATTCGCGTAAACCCAAGAAGATAATATTTATATAATTATATATTTAACTTGTAAAAAATGTATATGCTGTGCAACTAAAGTTAGTGACAGAACCGAATTGCTGCAAAACCGACTCCACGTAGTCTTGTTTGTCCTACCCCTAGAGTGTTATTTAAAATCGCGTAGGTGCGTGGAGCCGCCGGCGGCTCGCAGCGCCGGAGCCGTGACAGAAGCCCTGCCTGCTGCATGCTTGCTTGTTTGCTGCATGCTTGCTTGCATGCTGTATGCTTGCTTGCTTCATGCTTCCTACAGCGAAAAATATGCCAAAGATACATAGCCGAAGTTATTATATCCAATTTGTATTATATTGTAATCATTATGCGTAAATAAATTTATGCGATTTTATGCTTTAGGATTTTATGCTTTAGGATGTTATGCTTTAGGATTTTATGCTTTAGGATATTATGCTAAAAAAAGTTATGCTTTAGAACTTTATGCTTAATAAATTTATGCTTTAGAATATTATGCTTAATCGTTATTATGGTTAGAGAAATTATGCTTAAAAATTATGCGTAAGCTGTTATGCGTAATTATATTATGCGAAAATATAATTATGCCAAACAAAATTATGCTAAGTTATATTAGGTCTTAAAATTTTATGCAAATGGATAGGGAACCGATACTTCTGTCCTCTACAAATAACTTTTCATACAATTGTTTCCTATATTTACGCTTACACAAAGCAAAAATATCAACTTCAATGAAATTTGTATTGTATATCGAGACTAGTTGTCGAAGGGGCGCTCGTTCACCTGCATTAGTACGACTAGTGGTTGTGGCAAAAAGCGGATATGTACGAGATGCTTTTTATCACAGTTCTGGGTACAAGATAACAAATACTATTAATAATGTCAGGGCAGTCAAATTGATTGTGTACCAGCCCGTAAAGAGTCATTCCCTACAACAACATTCGCCTCGACTTTAATGGCAGTAGATTGAATTTTCTCAAAGACTCCTCGTAGCGGAGATGCTTCAAATGACATCTATACTGCATCGACTTTATATACTTGCGCTGCACTCTTTCGATTATATTATTATATTTACCATAAAAGGGATCCCAAACCACACTAGCATATTCCTACGAGCGTACCAAGGTTTTAAACAAATGTATATAAGTAGCCGGTCGTTTAAAATCCGACGCGGCTCTCATGATAAAGTTAAACATTTTAAAGGCCTTACTTACTATTTTATCAATATGTAAATTTAAATGGAGCTTATCGTCTTAAATAATGCCTAGATCCAGAACGTTTGTTACATACAATAGAGGTTCATTACATAGTGTGTAGTGATAATTTACAATTCGTTTATTTTTGGAAAATTTATGTATTTGCATTTTGCTATGCTTAGTTTAAGTTTATTTATATTGCAATAGTCTGATAGTCTGTCTAGGTCCATCTGAAGATTAATGCAGTCATCAATGGTATTAACTTTTTTTTAAACTTTTAGATCATCAGCGTAAAGTAAAAAATTACTATGATGAAAGCATGTACTAATATCATTGATGTAAATAGTGAATAATAACGGGCCAAGTATCGAACCTTGTGGGACGCCCGAGGTAGCAAGAAACGATCCTGAATGATAGCCATTACATACAACAGTTTGATTGCGGTTTGTTATATAAGAACAGAGTCAGCGCAGTAAGTTCCCTCTAATGCCATTATAAGATATTTTATTTAATAATATTTCATGATCAACTCTGTCAAATGTTTTTTAGAAATCGGTGTAAACTACGTCAGTTTGAATACCTCTGTCCATATTATTAAATAGATATTCAGTAAAAATCAGCATGTTAGTGACGGTTGATTTCCTTTTTACAAAACCATGCTGCTCCTTTATCAGATGCTTTTGAATGTATGGATATATTAATTGATGCATAAGTTTTTCAAATACCTTCGCCAGAGTACATAATAGGGAAATAGGTCTGAAGTTCCCTACGTTCTGTTTCGGGCCATCTTTATAAATTGGTATAATGTTTGCCTTCTTCCAAATAGTAGGAAATATCCCATTATCTAAGCATTTGTTAAAAATAATGTGTAAGGGTGTACATATCGACTTAGCTGTTTGCTTGAGAAAGATGGGAGGCAAGCCGTCCGGCCCTGACCCCTTTGTTATGTCCAGGCTCAGTAGTTGATTGCGTTTATGTGGAAGGTTGAAATTTAAGCTGTTCAAACATGTGTCATTATCATAACCTTGAGCAGCAGCCGGATTCCAGTTAGTAAGAGTTGAAGCCTCATACACAGACTGAAAAAGGTTTGAGAAGAGATTGCAAATGGTTACCACCATTTTGGATCGTTGGATACCTTATCACCATAATACATTTGGGCAGGTATGCTAGACTTGCCACGGCGGTTTGCGATATTTGACCAAAATATTTTACATTTTTGGGAATACTGTCCTCAACTCTCCTAACATATGCACGTGATAGATTATTAGAAATATTTTGAAAATTAATCAACAAAAATATCAAAATAATTACATTTAAAATATGTGTGTTTCATTTGTAAGTACCTATTTATAATCCCAGCAAAAGCTCGGATATCAAACTATTATAAATCTGGCTAGAATTTACATCATTGTTACTTTTAGGTTAGGTTTTAGATTAAGTTTCTAGAAGATAGATTTTAGGGTTATTCATATACGTATTGTTACGAGCTGGGGTTTGTGATAAATTATATACACTATGCCAGAAAAACTGTACTTTATTCACTAACACAATAATACTAGATACACACACTTAATTTTTCACTCCACTAATAAAACTCACTATTCACACCACTAAACACTTCCGACTTACTTCCTTTCGCTTGATCTTGATCGCTTTCCGTATTCAATTGAACTGTCCGGTCCGTTCGCTCGCACTCTATTTATACTGGCCGGATAACATCACTAGACTTTTCGAGACGACTCACGAAATTTCTGGAAACGTGTAACGTGTTTCTAGATGTCGCGTAAATGTTCTATTTACACCAACGCCATCTATTAGAGGATAGATGAAACAGCCTTAAACAACCGATACATCTAATCTCATGTAGTTCTCCCATTCACTGATAGATGGCGTTATTTTCAATTCGTAACACGGCCTCCCTCTTAAACGTGTTCGTCTCGAACATCGTTGGACCCATAGTAACGAGCCAACCGGTCCACATGAACTATCTTCGGTGCACCTCGCGTCCCCTTCTGGATTCGATAGGTAACGTCGTTCATCCTGGTAATTATGCGATATGGCCCGTCCCATCTGGCTTGTAACTTAGGCGATTTTCCTTTGCTTCGTACTGGGTTATGAAGCCACACCAATGATCCCTCATCGAAGCCTTTGTTATTTGCCTTCCGGTCGTAGCGAGTCTTCATCTTCTCAGACATCTGTTGTCCAGATTCCCTGATGTGCTCGTATACGTCGTTCATCCTGTTGCGTAGCTCGGTTGCGTAATCCGTTATATTGCGTGGAGATTCTGGTGGAATACCGGTGATAAGGTCTGCGGGTAAACGGAGTTCTCTACCGAAATTGGCAAAAGCTGGTGTTACTCCTGTAGTTTCGTGGACCGCACTGCGATATGACAGGAGAAATGGTTGGATGTGCTTGTCCCAATCTCTTTGTTTGCTCTCCACCACCTTCGCCAGGTACCTTTCCAGTGATTGGTTAAACCGTTCAACCATGCCATCTGATTGCGGATGATAAGCCGTGGTCCTGGTTTTATGTGCACCCATTACGCGACAAGTCTCCTTGAACACCTCAGATTCGAAGTTCCGGCCTTGATCGCTGTGGATTTCCAAGGGCACCCCGAACCGACAAAAGACTTCATGCACCAGCTTATCGGCCACTGTGGTAGCTTCTTGATTTGGGATCGCAAACACTTCAGGCCACTTCGTGAAGTAATCCATCACAACCAAGAAGTATTTGTTTCCGTCCTGGCTCTCAGGAAACGGCCCAGCGACATCCAACGCTATGCGCTCCCATGGAGCTCCTACATTGTACACCTTTAATGCACCTCTGCTACGAGTGTGTGGCCCCTTCACAGCCGCACAACTTGTGCATTTGCGGCACCAATTCTCGACGTCATCCCGACAGTGGAGCCAATAAAACCACTCTCGGATCTTAGTAAGCGTCTTCTTAACTCCCATGTGACCTCCCGAAGCACCATTGTGATAGAGCTGCAAGACTTCCGGCACCTTAGTTTTGGGCACTACCATTTGCAAATGGCACTGGTTACCGCGAGCGTTTTCCCATTTGCGGCACAGAACTCCATCCTGGACGACCAAACTTGCCCACTGTGCCCAATAACTCTTGGTGATAGGGCTCATTGCTGCGATATCACTCCATTTGGGCCTAGGAGCGTCTGATTTCTTCCATTCGAGAATCGGCTGTATGTCCTTGTCGTCTTGTTGAGCATTCTGCAAAGCTTCTTTCCATTCGTCGCTCAGATCTGTCTTCAACATCCTCACTAATGCTGCCTGCTTTGCTTCCTGTCGGGTACAGTGCTTGCACTGGTCGGGACACGGCCTACGCGATAGGGCATCTGCGTTACCATGGGACTTACCGCTGCGATGTTGTATTACAAAATCAAACTCTTGCAGTAGTTCAATCCATCTGGCTACTTGTCCTTCTGGGTCCTTAAATTGAAGTAGCCATTTCAGCGCAGCGTGGTCGGTTCGCAGGTGGAATTTACGCCCCAACAAATATTTGTTGAAATGCTGCAATGTCTTTACTACAGCCAAGAGTTCCCGCCTGGTGACGCAGTAGTTTCTTTCGGGTTTGGATAAGGCCTTGCTGAAGTACGCTATAACTACTTCTTGATCACCCTTCCTCTGTGACAGCACGCCGCCGATTCCAGTGTTACTGGCATCTGTGTCAACTATGAATTCATGCTCATTGTCAGGGTAGCCTAGGATAGGTGCAGTGCACAGATGTTCCTTGAGTTTCTGGAATGCAACGTCACAGCTCTCATTCCAACAGAACTGTACTCTGTCTTCGGTGAGCTTATGAAGAGGTCGAGCAATGTCAGCAAAGTTCTTCACAAACCGTCGGTAGTAGGAGCATAATCCGAGGAATGCTCTGACCTGCGTTTTGTTCTCTGGAACTGGCCATTCCTTCACGGCCATGATCTTATCCGGGTCAGTTTGAATACCGTACTCCGAGACCACATGTCCTAGAAAGTTCACTTGCCGTCTGAATAACGCGCATTTCTTCGGACTCAGCTTCAAATTAGCTCCTCGTATCTTTGACAGCACTTGCTCCAAGTTTCGAAGGTGATCCTGGAAGGTGCGCCCCACGATGATGATGTCATCCAGGTAGACCAGGCAGGCGTCTCCAATCAGTCCCATAAGCACTCGCTCCATCAGTCTCTCAAAAGTAGCCGGAGCGTTGCACAATCCAAAGGGCATGACGTTAAATTGCCACAATCCTTTGCCTGTGGAGAATGCCGTCTTCTCTTTGTCTCGAGGATCTATTTCCACCTGCCAGTAGCCACTTTTTAGGTCTAAGGTAGAAAACCACTTCATCCCCGTCAGCGTATCCAGTGTGTCATCGATCCTTGGCAGCGGGTAGCTGTCCTTCTTCGTGATGTCATTCAATCGGCGGTAGTCTACACAGAAGCGCATGCTGCCATCCTTCTTCTTAACTAGGACAACCGGAGAGCACCACGGGCTGGACGAAGGCTCGATTACGCCTTCGTTCACCATACCGTCGATCATAGCTTCCACTTCACGTTCCCGTGCTACTGGCACACGTCTTGGTCGCTGGCGAATCGGTGCTTCACTTCCCGTGTTTATTTTGTGCTGGACTAGTGCTGTCTTCCCTATGTCGGCATCACTGGTCGAGAAAATATCCGCGAACCGGTTCAACATCTTCAGAGCCTCGGTCTTCTCTTCCTCCGACAGGGTACTTTCGCAGTCCTCTAAAAGAGTAGACACGTCGAATCGTGCACCCTGAACCTTGGCGCTGGTAGGTTGCTCTTGACATCTACGCATCCAAGCCGCTCCTTCATAGGTGCCCAATTCCGTCCCTTTCTTGAGCGACACTTCCTTGTCACTTGCATTCAGTGCGCGTACTGATGAAACTTTAGTACCCCTTACCAAGGTTCGTGCAATCTTCCAGGAGGCCTCTTTCTCTAGACCTTCGATTAGTACGCAGCGGTTCCCTCGACCAGAATTCCCTGGTAAACAAACTGGTACAACAGTTTCCGACCGCGGGTGAAGAATGACATTCTTCAGGCAGTACACTTTTCCTGAAGTTGCACCTTCCATGAAGACTTCTTCCGAGCCACACTTCAAGACTCCCTGGTTAACATCGATCTCGCAGCGATACTTCCTCATGAAGTCTAGGCCCAGGATGCAGTCGTCCACTATATCGGCTACGATGACTTTGTGACGGTAAACTTTGTTGCCTAGCTTCAGATCCACCTCCATTTCACCTTGGACGGTTATGTGCTGACCGGTAGCTGTTCTCAGATTCACACTTTCATTGTTCCTGAAGCAGCCCCGAAGAACCCGTCTTGCCAGATGGAAACCGATGACTGTCCGAGAAGCACCCGTGTCCAATGTCAGCTTGCCTGGTGTTCTGTTAATTTCGCCTTCGATGATCAGGCTGTTCCCGTCGCATGATTGCGAGATCGAGATACTTGGGGCTCTTCCATTACCAGCCAGCACCCGCCCCGCAGTCCTGGCTTCTACTCGTTTCCCTGCTCTCGCTGCCTGGCAGGCACATCAGGCGACCCCTTTGGTGGAGACAGGGTGTCACCAGGCTGCCTACGCTTTGGGCAGCTCAAGCGGATATGGCCTCTTTCTCCGCAGTTGAAGCACCGAGGTGACGACACAACTTCCCTGATGCGGTGACCTCGATCGTCGCGACGCACTGCTTCCACCTCCAGAGCGTGGGCTAAAGCGTCCTTGAGGTCCTTGAAGTGCCCAAGCCTCACTGCTGCTCTTACCTCCAGGTCCCGGATCCCATCCGTAAACGCCTGTACGAGGTTCCCGTCAATAAGCGCAGGCGACGACTGGTATGCCTTCCTGACCAGCTTTTCCACCTCTAGAGCCCACTGCTGCAGAGTTTCTCCGGTGCGTTGTGTCCTGTCCTTCAGCTGAGCACGATAAACGTGTTCAAGGTGCGCGTCACCGTATCTCGCCTCCAGCGCCTCCAGTAGCTTGTCGTAGGTGACGTCTTGCCCGAGTGCCTCCAACACTGTCAAGGCCCGGTCGCGAAGGCCCAAGGTTAGGGCGGTTTAGGCCTGTTCTTTGGTCCACCCATTCGATCGCAACACAGCCTCAAACTGGATCTTGTATGCAGACCATGATGACGAGCCATCAAATGGTGGAACCTTAAACCCACGAGGTGAGGGCACTACAGTCGCAGATGTCACTTCGTTGGATCCGAGCCCACGCAATCTCCTCTCCACTTCAGCGACACAGGTGTCGTGATGGTCGTGTACACGCTTCTCTATAGAGGCGACGCGAGTCTCAAGCTGGTCGTGTACGAGCTTCTCCACGTCGCTGATACGAGCCTCGTGCTGCTGGAGCGCCTCCTTTACCACCTTCAGGTCCTTCCCTACAGCGGCGCTGAGGTCTTTCATCACCACCAGCTGTTCCTCCAAACGGCGAGCCTGCTCTTCCTTGTCGCGCTGCAGCTGTTCCTCTAGGCGGCGCGCGTGCTCCTCTTGACGGCGAGCCTGCTCCTCTTGACGACGAGCCTGCTCCTGTTGACGGCGGTCCTGCTCCTCTTGACGGCGGGCCTGCTCCTCCTTGTCGCGCTGTCGCTGTTCTTCCATGCGGCGCGCGTGCTCCTCTTGACGGCGGGCCTGCTCCTCCTTGTCGCGCTGTAGCTGTTCTTCCATGCGGCGCGCGTGCTCCTCTTGATGGCGGGCCTGCTCCTGCATGAACGCCATCAGTGCCGCGATATCGGGCACCGCCATGGAGTGAGCGCTTGCAGGCTCCACTGCAGCCGCGGAGTCGCCTGATCCACCAGACGATGGAGAAGGAACGTCTCCGAAGCGTCTCTGGTCCAGGTCTTGCTGGCGCTGGTTCCTGGTACGCACTCCGTCAGTTTCTTCCTTCGGCATAACCGGCATAATTTATCCCACTTCTGACACCAATTTGTTACGAGCTGGGGTTTGTGATAAATTATATACACTATGCCAGAAAAACTGTACTTTATTCACTAACACAATAATACTAGATACACACACTTAATTTTTCACTCCACTAATAAAACTCACTATTCACACCACTAAACACTTCCGACTTACTTCCTTTCGCTTGATCTTGATCGCTTTCCGTATTCAATTGAACTGTCCGGTCCGTTCGCTCGCACTCTATTTATACTGGCCGGATAACATCACTAGACTTTTCGAGACGACTCACGAAATTTCTGGAAACGTGTAACGTGTTTCTAGATGTCGCGTAAATGTTCTATTTACACCAACGCCATCTATTAGAGGATAGATGAAACAGCCTTAAACAACCGATACATCTAATCTCATGTAGTTCTCCCATTCACTGATAGATGGCGTTATTTTCAATTCGTAACAGTATCAAACAATATCAAACTAAATATATTGTGTCATTACTTATGTATAGCATAAACCTATCGTATATGGTTATATCGTATTGATGGTTGGTATGTTTTAAATGTATAGTGTTGCCAATAATAAATATACCATTTGATCTGACGTTTGGCAGTTGACACTGTCAAACGTGTAAATAGGATATAAAAGGAGAACAGGCTCTGTTCAGGTTCAGTTCCGCCCCGGCATCGGCTAACTAAGGTACGATATAATTCTGACTTTTATATTATTGTATATATTCATATTGTGTTTTTACTAATAATGTGTTTCACAATCCTTTAGTGCTATTGTGGTGTTATTTAGAGTAGGTATTGCCAATACAGACAATGTATAGTTAATGTAATAATATAGCATAGTGTATAATTGATATTGTGGGTGGTTCCGTCAGTTGTGAGATGTCAAAGTTCAGAACTTGGGGTATCATATAGTATAGAATCGAATTATATGCTGAGAAACAAGTCGTGTCTATTATATACATCATGTAGTTAATATTTCAGTGGTAAATATTGAATACACCTATAGTAAATATATCTGTGGTGAATATCACTAAATGAATTATGCTAATCTATTGTATTAAGGACTTCCGATATAATAATATGTATTGATTGTACCGCTTTTGTAAACGCTAATTATTATAACTATTAAAAGAATGGCCAAGAGTTTTCTTGCAACGCTCTTTCTCTTGGTTCTATGCCTTTGCTTTGCGAACGTGGCGCTAAATGTAAATGTAGAATCAGAACTTTAGATTTTAAAATATACTCTTGTGACAAGCTGAATAAATGAAAGTAAGAATTGATAGTTGTATCTTTTATTTTCCAAACACCTGACAAATAGAACTATAATAATACATATAGGCTGTATACGTTGTATCTATACATATATATTGCACCATGCTATTACACACAAACATTCATTATCAGATTCTTTTGAAAACCTGGTTCTGTATAAAGAGAATACTTCGTAGTCTGATATATTTCTATATTTTTTTCACCTGGACCACGCTTTTTTCTTTAATTTAAATATTTGAATGAGGGAGGAAGAAAACCACACCGGGAAGTTAAAGATTTTTTAATTTTGAAAGGGGAACATGCTTTTTAATTATACCGTATATACTATTATAGAAAGCATCTACGGATTCCTCAGCAGATAGATTTTGTAGTGTGGTTATCTATTCATTTTTTCATTCATCATTCATTCATTTCATTATTAATAAGTTCATAGTCCGCCCTAAAGTATCTATATTTGGGAGAGTGTTGAGGTCTCATTGAAGGTAAAGTGACATTTAGTGATAACTGACCAATAAAGGTGGGTGATGGTTATCTATCTGGAGCAAGGTCTGATTACGTATAGAAACTCTACATACACTAGTAGGCAGGAGAAGATCAAGTATGCGTCCGTTAATATTGGAGATATCGTTATATTGCTTGACATCTTGTTTAACCATGAAATCCATCAAACGTCTACAAATGGTGGAAGTACCACAACAAAATAAAAAATTATGGTAAGAATCCAGCGTGGCAATGCTGCCAGCCTTCTGGGCACGTTACCCGATGATATTGATGCGGAGGCATTCTACGACGCCTAAACACACCTGTACATGTTTTCACTTTTTATTTTTAGATTTATGTACCTATATATGTATATATATTCTTAGATTTTATGATTATGTAAGATAGCAATGTATATATGTAGTTAAAATCAATAATTTGGTATGTTATTGTGAAAATTATTCAAATAAAAATACCTGTTAAGAACTAATTTTAGTCCACTGAGCCCCCGGTATGTTATAATCCCCTAATAGCAACAAACTGTCCACATTGCAGGTTTGTATTGAATTATCTAGAGCTTCGAAGTGTAGATTGTAAACTTCAAGTGATAAATTGTTAGGTATATATACTGCACTGACAATGGGTTCGTTGGTGTTATTATTACAAGGAATTGCAACAATGATATGCTCAAAATATTTGCTTAGTGCGGGTTGAAATGACAAAGTAACACTATAAGGGTTATACTCACGTAAAATGGCCACTAGTACAACCGCTCCCTCCGATTTGTTTGAAACTTCCCTGTTACGGTCACAGAGATGAACTATATATCGGTTATCTATAAATTCACTATCGAAAATAGTAGGAATTCGCCAGGTTTCTGTGAGTACAAATGTCGTAACAATTTGTGAGTATATTTATATTAAGGGTATTGAGTTTCGTACGTATACCTCGACAATTTTGGTAGTAAACACTCAGTTCCTTTTGAACGTTAGCCATTGCAGATAGATAAATGCTTAAATAATACCTTTTGCAGTCTTATGGTAAAAAATCGAGGTAAATAAAATGTATGACTTAGTAGATCATTAGCATTTTTGTATAAAACCAGACCATTAAACATACGAGGGACAAAGCATAACAACTAATTTAACTGTAGATATGTCTTTTAAAAGACTTTTTAAGGCTTCTTATAACATCAAACATTATACGAAATATTCATCAAGTATAACATCTATCTTAGTGCTAGCTATAGAGACTATTAGATAAAATTTTGTTATTTGTTTGTTTCAATGAATGTTAAAGAAGCTGTGACGTCAATTGAATTAATGTAGATATTTATGTGTAATAACACAACGCAAACTAGAAGTAACCGTCAAACAACATTTAGTCCTTGGTTTGGGAAAAGGCTGAACATTATTACAGTAATCATCATCATCATCGTCACAGATTTTGACGTCCCCTGCTGGATATAGGCCTCCGCAAAACACTCAAATACGCTCATATTACTCGTTATGCCAATATTTTCTACAATTAATATTTTCATAATTGAAAATATAAACCAAGAGTCTGAGTTTCTATAATATCAATCGAACGATATATAACTACTGAAGATCCATGTCATAATAAAATCAAATTCCCTGCTAAACAAGTAGAAAAGTAACCACATGTGAGATTGTGGCTGGGGCGGAAAAATCACTGATTCACTCTGATTCGATTATGATGATCCTCATGAATATTGTATCTTGTATTGGTATGATAACATAATAATGAAATGAATAGACGAGTAGTGCTTCAGTACCCGGGATGACGAGAAAAGCGTGGATACATGTAGAATTAGAAATGTTTCGGATTAATGTTGAATTACTATTCACCCAAATACCTATACTGCGACAGAATATGCGTAAACACAAATGCTAATAAAAAGTGCACGAAATTAAAACTGTTTCTTAATATGTCGGTTTTTTAATAAAAATACATAATATTTTACTTCAAAGTTGCTAAAACTTGTAAATTCCTACTTGCCCTTTCTTTCTTCCATTATTTGTATTCAGAAAACGTGAACAATTGACAGAATAAGTTAAGGTACATTTGCGATTCGCCCGCGCGATTGATGTTTGTCTAACTTTATCAAGAACAAAAATTTCCTTTTACGTAACATAAATTTAGATAAATTATACGTTACTTCAAGGGCAAGTGTATGTTATGTCAAATAAACGAAACCTGCGAGATTTTTTGTACCATTTTACGTACTGTATTGGAATTGACGTGTACACATAAATTTTATTGTAATTCCATATTTCAACTAGTATTAACTTTTACTAGTAGTGCTTCAGTAGTGCTCAAAATTTGTACATGATTCTAGCCTCGATATTTTCGGCAAATCTTACACAACGACGCGTAAAAAGTTTTTCCAACATATTCTCTAAACATATTTATATCACTCATTTAAACTATATAATATATTTAGGGCGCATAGGGTTCCCACCAAGAACTTAGGGTCTAAAGCCAACCTCACCTGTAAGTGGTGCACCTGCCGATCAACGGACGAGGCTCTGGCAAACAAAATATCCCGATAAGCGGCACCTATTACGTGGGATCAAAACACTGGCGAAAAGTGGGCATTTAATATGCCTCTGCCTACCCCTTCGGGGAAACAGGCGTGAGTCTACGTAAGTATGTATGTATTTATACTTAAAAATGAGAATATTATGAAATGAACAACTATAGTTAGTGACAACCTAACTATCCACTAAAGTCAAAGGTTTTCAAACTTTATTTCCATCATTTGTTATAAACAGGACACACATACGACAATTGTATAATGGATTGTAAGTTTTTGCTTTTACATTAATGTTATTGACACATGCCATGTAGGGCAAGGCTTAAAGCGAGTAATCGCCAACTCCTAGGATCTATTCATAAGTTAATATTGGAGCAACAACCCGCTGGGTTTTAAAGCGTGGCAGATACATATTTCAGCTTTATTTGTCTGCGTTCTCAAATAATAGCAACCTCAGTGACCATGTATTTTGCTAACAAATTATGATAGATAAAATAACTGCATATGTTTATAGTGGATCTTCTCAGGCGAATTTGAATTCACGGGTGTTATAGTCACGGAGTACGGAGAAACACATTGTGAGCACCCGTATATGCAAACTAAAACTCCTTTATTAATTATTTTAACGCCAATTTAAGTACATTGTTAAAACGTTAACTGCCATAGCAAAATTTTAAACACGGCAATTTCTTTTTTTTGGTTTTTGGTGTTATATCGACATAAATTACATTATATGAATATTTTTTACTTTTTTCGATAATTACAACATAAAATAGGACAACAATAAATATTGTCAGGTATATGTGACTGACGAAGCCCAATCGGAAGAAAATACAGTCATTGCGCCATGTCAGGCATTTTGTCAGGCATCGTACATCGAAGAACATAAAAAAAAAATTAACATGTTTTGTTTTTTTTTGTTTTCACTTTATTCTAAACTTATTATTTTTATAATCTTCTAAGCTTTTTTCAAAGAATAAAATATTTAGAAATTCATTGTAACGTATTTTTTGCGTAAAACATGTACTAACTTAAAAATCAGTCCCATATGTAGGAAACGTTGGGCCAAGATGAGCATAGTTTCTTAGGGGCCTTGTCAGTCAATTTCAACAGAGAAAAACACCCAAAACGCGTCTGACGGCTCCCTGAGATCATTTGAATTACATGCGTTTGCGTCAGGCACTAGCGACTGACACGGCAAAAACAATATAATGGTTGATTTGGTCCGTAATAAGACAGAGCTACGCTTGTTACAGGAAAAAAGGGACTCAACAAGGTCGAGGAAGTTTCATTGTGTAAATTGTGCATACAAGAAAAACGCCGCCTACACGAGATTGGGAGGCAGAAAGATGAGGAGAGAAAAGTTTGGTAGTAGAAAAGTAGTTTCGTCTTGCCAGGCAAAGAATGAGCGATGCCCGGTCGGTCTAACTTGTCTTAGAGCAATGGCTAGCCACTTACTATCAGCGAGCCCCTGTCCGCTAGCAAGCCCTTAAAGAAACAAACAAAAGTCATGGTCATAAAGATATACATAATATAAATATAAAAGTTTCGTTTATAAATATAAGAGGTTTTCCATAATACATTTTCACATGTGAGTCAAAGGCATACAGAGGTGGCACGCGGTCATAGAAGAGGCTCCTACCTGATGTGAAATCAATAGCAGCATTTGCATATCTCAACAACAGGCAATATATGTGCTGATGTATGTTCATTTTATTCATTAAATATGTAATAAACCTGCCGTGTGCCGCAAAATGCCTTATATGGGCCTATATGCTTTGGTTACTAAACGACCTGTTCATATAAAATTTAATATTTTAACATTTCCTTCACGTTAACCTTAAGTTACCAATACTTGGTATTCATTCAGTTAATATGTCATGGAGAATATTTGATCATTCAAATAATATATTGTAATAGAAATGTAGACATAACTTTAAAATAATAAAAACAGCGTTGCTTTTTAACTGTCGTCCTGCCATGCATAGTCTTTTTACATTACGAGAAGAAGGTTAGGCACTTTTCTCTCTTTCCCAACCTTAATCAGGCAAGAGCCTGTTAATCTGGAATTGGCCAGCGTGGTAGACAAAGATGTCTACCACGCTGGCCAATTCCAGATTAACAGAAAGCTAAGGCACGCAGGCTTCCTCGCTTTAATTTTTTTCACCCTTTAGCCAACGATTATTAACAATTTCGTATTGGATCACCGCTGCGTAGCAATTTGTTGGTCTACCCTGAAAAAGCTGATAAAGATGCTTATATAAATTTAAAAAGTAATATTGCAAAATCTGAATGAGTGAATTTCTTCGGTAGAACTTTTTATTAGTATTGATTGCTTACCATTGCGAAGCCATTGACAGAGGACACACCCTGGAGGTAAGTTGTGAAAGTTTTTACGTCAAGTCCTATCAACACAGCAGACAAGTTTGGTGAAATAGATCGATCACTCGATCCTCAAGGGCATAAACTACTTGTATTAAGATGTTATCGGATGTTCCAATAACGAAAATGCTTTCGATACACATTAGATGAAATTAAATTGAATACGGAATGGCTTCAATAAAATAAACGTAAACTAAAAGATTTTTTTATCAACCATTTTCACTACGAAACTTCTTCTAAAACCAAAACTTTTGTAAATGATAAGGCTGGGATATATAATTGTTACACAAAAGCTGCCAAATGCCAAAAATGAGTAATCATCAGATCTATAATTTACAGGACATTCGCAGTCAAACGTGTTCTACCAACTAAGCATGGACCAGCAAAAGCCACTGGAAGCAAGAAACATTACCAAAGCAAGTTGAACTTTTGGTTTTTGAGAATGTTGTTTCACTGAAAAGGTCGAAATATGCAATACTAAGACCGCAATGCCTTAGGGAGTTACGAAATTTATATGACCGTATTCAATGTGAAATCAATAATGCAATATATTTTTGTTGGGATTATTTGGATTTAAGACATTAATTTGTAAAAATCAGCTAAACGAATTATATAAGTATTTTTTTATTTTAAATGTATTTGAGAATATGATGAAGCAAATTTTTCGTCTATCAGTACAATATTAGTGCAGCTAGGAAAATACCAACATTATATGTACGTTTAAAATATTGGGAATTGCCACGTCCTTGCTTTTAATTAAATGATATTTCAACGGTTACCAGAAATACTAAACCGTATATATGTGCAGATGTATGTTCATTTTATTCATTAAATATGTTATAAACCTGCCGTGAGCCGCAAAATGCCTTATATGGGCCTATATTCCTTGGTTATTAAACGAACTGTCAATATAAAATTTAATATCTTTAACATCTCCTTCACGTTAACCTTAAGTTACCAATACTTGGTATACATTCAGTTTATATGTCATGGAGAATATTTGATCATTAAAATAATATATTGTATTAGAAATGTAGACGAGACTTTAAAATAATAAAAACAGCGTTGGTTTTTAACCGTCGTGCTGCCAGGCATAGTCTTTTTACATAACGAGAACAAGGGTAGGCACTTTTCTCTCTTTCCCAACCTTTATCAGGCTCTTTGTCCACCACGCTGGCCTGGATCACCGCTGCGTAGCAATTTGTTGGTCTACCCTGAAAAAGCTGATAAAGATGCTTATATTCATTTAAAAAGTAATATTGCAAAATCTGAATGTTAAATATTTTTGATTAGCTTTAGTAGATAATTATAATACTTATTATGTTACCCTGTTTATTGGGCATGGACTTGGGCAAAAGCTGTAACTTTATTATTGTTCAATCACAAATTATTAACATCCTTAAGAACATTACATCCTTAGATTTATATTTTTGCTGTAATTTTGTCGTCCTCTGAATAATTTATTATGTAAATATCGATCTAACGTTGTCAAAATCATAATTTTCCTCTTAGGATTTATTCCTCCGTTCACATAACTACAGCCTGTCAATTTACTTAAATTTCGTCTTGACGCTTAAATTATTTTCAGTCTCCAGGGACATTTGAATTAATATTTAATACACGCCAGCACATCAATTACAATGGTGTATTTTTTTATTTAGAAGTTTACTGTTCTAGCTTGAATACAGTTTTATAAAACAATTTTTAGGTACTTTATTTCAAATGTAGCAGAATTGCATTTCAGTTACGCGACGCTAAGCAATACGAAAGGCGTCATTAGACCATAATTTAGACTCCATATCTTCACAAGGCACATTGCCAAACCGATTAAGTAAAATCACATTTTATATTATAAAGGGCAATGCATATATCTGTGCAATCACAAACCCGAAGAAAACTTGCCATCCGCAGCGAATAATCTTTTATAATATTTTCTTATTAACAAACAACGAAGACCAACCTACGGTTAGTACGCTAAAGTTTCGTCTTTAAAGCTGATAATCGCAGTTCCACGGTGTATTGTATATTATTCGATACACATTGTAGCGTCTACTGTTATTATTGTAAAAGGCTTTGATCCCTATGTTCCGCACCTTCCCGATTGGAAGCGCGCCAACCACTATCACAAAATATATACAAGTTAGCCAATAAAAATAATTGTTTTTATGAAAAGTAATCCAGCGATATTACGCGTTTATAAGGCTCATGTGTCTGACAGCGTATCGCAGCGTATTTGCTACTGTGTAAATGTGTAGTGGCCCTTATTCAGTGTCATGTGGTGAAACCGAATAATATTTTCGTGCAATGCGTTATTTGCTCGGTCGCAATCGTAAAATCCGTATTTTATGCGTTCCGTACGATGATAGCCTTCTAAAATATCTGCGAAATAAATCCAGTCTGCTGAACGTTTCAAACTTTATTGAATTAGGCTTTTATTTATTATTTATACCTCGAGATTTGCAAATTCGTAAAAGTTGCTCATATCAAGAATCACACACCTGGGAACCTAAGGACCACAATTGCGATTTTTTAAAATACCTACCAAAACTATTGAACCTTAAGAAAACATTCAAATACAAATGTGTCCACAACAAAAGTGCAAAACAAAACATTTAATTACATTATCATGCTGTAAAACATTTAAATAAAAATATAATAAATGAGGTAAATACAAAATAATTTTTTTCATCGCCATTTTATTGTTTTTAATTGCAACTAAGTTTGTACTTAAGTAAATATAATTATACATACATACATACATACATAGACTCACGCCTGTTTCCCGGAGGGGTAGGCAGAGACTACGGAACGCCATTTGCAACGATCCAGACATATCTCTCTTGCTTCATTCATTCCCATCAGATTCCTCATGCATGCTCTTCTGTTCAGGGTACTTCTCACCTGTCCTGTTTTTAGGATGTCTCCAATCTGATCAGAGAACGTCCGCCTAGGTCTTCCCCTTCGTCCTGTCCCTTCCACACTTGCCTTATATATAATTATAATACAATATTAACAATAAATTTTATTAATCTCGGGTTATATCATAATTCATGCTAGCGTTAGGACGAAAATTTAAATAAAAAGAAGTTAAATCACAATAGATGGTCTGCGAACTAACTGCCTTTTAAAAATTACCAAATTTTTGTAGGACTTAGTTTCAAATCTGGTCTTTAATCAGAAAATAGGCAAATATATTCCTTACCCTGTCATATATTTTTTATGTTGATTATCAGGCGAACTTTATACCATTCCCCCAAACGTTAATGGGTAGTATTTTCCGTATCCTATATTTGTTTTTCCTACAAAGCTTATGTAGGTAACAAGTTTTGATGATATAAAAAAGTAGGTTTGTATAATTGTTAGTTTTTGTGGAGATTTGCTGCCGGGTGCCCCGGAAACCGAAGCTAGTTTTATTCTGACTCCAGTTGTGCTCCCCACCGAGTGAATTATAACCGAGTTACGATTCATTTAACAATTCCTACCACACAAGAACTCATATTTTTATAATGATATCTTTACCTCGTTTTTCTTTTGTGAACAATATTTGGGCTCTTCTGAATTTGTATGCTGTTTTTGGCTTTAGAAATAACTTTTTCCTTCTAAATCTATTATGCCGAATAAAAACACTAGCTAGTAAGGTTTTAAATTAGTGTAATAAAATAACAATTATCTATACTAATATAATAAAGCGGAAGAGTTTGTTTGTTTGTTTGTTTGTTTGTTTGAACGCGCTAATCTCAGGAACTACCGGTCGGATCTGAAAAATTCTTTTTGTATACGATAGCCCAGTTATTCCGGAAGGCTATAGGCTATATAACTTAACGCCTCGACCCTTTGGGGCCGGGAAAAAGGCTAAAAAGGCTAAAACATAATGTCGGCTAATCTCAGGAACTAGCAGTCGGATTTTAAAAATTGTTATTACCTATGATAGCCGAATTATTCCGAAAGGCTAAAGGCTATATAAAATTACGCCACAACTTTTAGGGGCCAGACAAAAATAATAAAATGGTCAAACGAGAAGGGGGAGGGTTGGGTCAAAGGCAAAAACGGCTAAACGAATAGGATACAATCTTTAAGGGTATCGTTTTCGAGATTTTCGGGACGCTAATTAATAATATGAAATTTATTTAGTGATCCAAGATGGCGGACGGGAAATCAAAGATGGCGGATGAGAAAATTTTAAATATCAATATGGGTATCGCCTTCGATATTTTAAGGGGTGGAGAATCGAAATACAACATCTATTTCGTGATCAAAGATGGCGGATGTGCAATCAAAGATGGCGGATGGGAAAATAAAAAAAAATCAATCTTGGTATCGTCTCCGATGTTCAAAGGGATGGGGAATCCAAATACAACATCTATTTCGTGATTCAAGATGGCGGATAGGAAATCAAAGATGGCGGACGAGATTTTTTTTTAAAGTCGATATGGGTATCGTCGTCGATATTTAAAGGGACGGGGCATCCAAATCGACATCTATTTGATGGCGAATCTAAATACAACATCTATTTCGTGATCAAAGATGGCGGATAGGAAATCAAAGATGGCGGACGGGATTTTTTTAAAATCGATATGGGTATCGTCTCCAATATTTTAAGGAATGAGGAATTCAAAAACACCATCTATTTCGTGATCAAAGATGGCGGATGGGACTCTTTTTAAACATCAATATGGGTATCGTCTCTGATGATTTAAGGGATGGTGAATCCAAATACAACATCTATTTTGTGATCAAAGATGGCGGATAGGAAATCAAAGATGGCGGACGGGATTTTTTTTCAAGTCGATCTAGGTATCGTCTCCGATATTTTAAGGAATGGGGAATTCAATATTATATAAAATCTATGTTTGTTTTTGCATCATTTACAGACCCTGGAATGACAAGAGCTTAAGCACTTAGTCAATGGTAATTTTGGAAAAGGGGCTTGGAAAAAAGGGAATTTAATAAAAACTCTTAAAAAGGCGATACGGAGTTCGCTGGGTCAGCTAGTAATGAATAAAGCAAGCTCAAAATTATTTGTTTTTCATATGGGTTTAACAGGAGTAGAGAGAGATAATATGCCTTGACAGGAGTTTTAATTATAATAATATAGTGTATGAAGCAAAGAACTAAGAATTCAAATCTAATAAAGAAAAGAGTTTCGCTCTTTTCTTTATTAGATTTGAATTCTTAGTTGTTATAGATTCTAGAATAGACCATAACCTATTCGAGAACAATCAGATCTCGTTTAAAACACGACGGTGACGCGGTGAAACGATCGAAAGGTAGCTCTGTAACACAAGTTAAATCCCCGAGGAACTAGGAATAAAATTCAGTCGATCATTGCCTTCAATAGGTACTTGCACCGTTAAAGTTTGCATGCTTCAAGTGGTTTACATAACAAAGTATTTTGCAAACGATATTGCCTGCATCTCGACTTAATCGTTGAGAGCTTAGAATTAATAGATAAACCTATACAATGTAGGTACGGGGTGGCTCAATATGTTTGTGTTTAGAGCCTTGAAGGAGGCCCAAGTCTAGTGGTGGACGTCTCCAGACCAATATGACGATACATTATACGTAAAAATTTAAAATAATATTTCGAAGTAGTCATGAAAGTCCTCTACATCGCAGTCTATTGGGAGCATGCCCAGAAGACTGGCAGCATTGCCATGTCATAATACTTATACTTAAATTCAGATTCAGATACATGCTAGCCTTCCGGTCACGCGAGGCGTCAACCAGTGTTTTTGCAAGATCTCTACAACCCGATCGACAAAACATATGTAAATAACTATCATTGAGAACTAACGAGAATAATTGCTAGCAAATTCTGTATGTGCAATGTCCGTGAAATCATCTACAATAGATGCGTAATGTTGTCTGCATGTAATGGCTCGGCAAAATGTTTATGTAATTACGCGAAGTAAAGCGCTCGAGACAGGACCTTAATAAGGGAATTGGATTAAGTTCACACGAATGTACATTATTTGAGCATGAGATTTTATTGTCTTAAAGTTTTCGAATGCAATGAAATAACAGTTATAATATTTATGAAACATTTCATTATAAAGCCTAAAATCTGAATTCTAAAGTATTATAATAATTACAATTTGCATTAACAAATAATGTTTTCTTTTTGTTTTATGTTTGGGTGTTCAATGTGTCTGTTGGTTAATTTGTGAAGTCGACACAGGTTTTACGCCTAGCAGGTGTGAACTTGAAATATGAAGAACACTAAAGACAAACAGACTCAATCTTTTCACATTTAAAAGCTTATAAAGTCTATAAAATACTCCAAAAATTAAACGTTTAAAGTTGTATTCCCATATCGTAAAATTACTTCATTCTACAAAATAAGGACATACTAACAAGACATTACTGTCTACCCGAGTTTTATCGTGAAACTATCGCCGTTACTGTCACGTAATAGTACTAAAGATATTGACAACTGTGTTCTTAGATACATAAATCTTAACTTACCTACCACTGATAGAGCACATCGTAATTTATTAAAGAAAGTTTGTGTGGAGAAAACAGTATGATGATAAGAAGAACCTAATTTAATGTAAGGGCTTCTTTTAAATAAGAGGCAGGTAAGTAATAAACGACATAACATTACGTGGAAACATTTTGGTTCCTCTTTCGCTTGAAGCCTACATGGCTCACCATGTAAGAAGAGCATTAAAACTAACGATATTGACTAGCTAGTAAAAAATTGTGTTCTACAGAGAATATAGAAACAAGTAAAACATATTATGTAAGAAAGAATTTTCACACCGACAAACGAAAATAGAATCAGGTCAAGATTATTTTTAAACATTATTTCTGAATGGAGTCTGAATAAAATAATATTTGAAAATAACTGAAAGTAATGTGATTGTTGTTGCTAAGAGTAGTTTAATGTTATCAATGTGCCTGAAATGGTAAAAGAAAATTGAATTAAGAATAGTACAAAAAGTAATCCCATCTGTGAAACCAAGAATGATTCTGTAATGTTCTATTATGAGAAAATATTAAGGTGCTGAAAGCAATTATCATAATAATTTACGAAATTTTAGCTTTTGTATTTGCGGTCCAGCTTACGCAGCCTATAAGGGATAGCTTAGGCTATATCACATGACCTAAGACTGTAAGCTATTGTCAGAATTTTATTCAGAAGGTATTGACTTCCCAAAACAACTATATAGATCTTGATAACTGCTCTGAGGCTCTCGGAGCAAGCGACAATTAACAGTTTAATACGCACATAACTTCGAATGGTCGGCCAGTGGTTCGCACCACAGCGCTCGACTCCGAGACCCCTTTGTCAAAGTCTATTACTCTCTTCACTAAGCTATCGCTGCTTTTAAATATGAAGCTGGCAAACCTTTTTAAGTCAGCATTTTTCTTTCATTATACCTTGTTACTTACTTATACCCAACCTATACCCTACAATGAGGCCTGAACTCATGAATTTATGAAAAGGCAAGAGTTCTTAACGATTTGAATGTCATATTATGGCTTAATAGCCCGCCCTACTTACACACAGTCGCGTAATTATAACACGTATAAGCAGTGTCTGGTCATAAGTCATCATTTTATGTCTCATTAACATAATGTCTGTACATGCGCCTATTGTAGATATTTAGAGGAACGTATTCACTTCTACAATAATATTCTTTCCATTAAGTAACAATCCTTCCTTAGTCATCGAATTTCGTTCGACATTTTAAAATGGCACTAAACCAACAAATGGAAAATAAGGTTTGTTTTTCACAACGAATAATTAAACAATAACATTACTATAAACAACAAACATTGGCGTATCAAAACGGAAGATAACTGCAACAAATTGTGAGTAAGTGTCCCTAGAAATAAACATATAAGTGAACGGGTCAGGGATATGTCGTCCCATTTGGGTAGAACACAAACTTGGCTACTCTGCCAAGACTGAAAACCTAGGTCGGTTATGTACGAAAATTATTCTCCACAGTTCTTTGTGCTTTTCTTTACATGTACCTACTCGTACACACTGGCTTTATTAAAGCTGTACAACGTTTGCTGATTAAAAACCCTGTTGTCGTTTAATGAAAAGTGTATGTCGGCATCGCTGACAGTGTTTGTACAGTGATTTTAGATTGAGTTCAGTATATTTTATTGAACTGCTTATTACTAATATTAAAACGCAGTCTTCAATCAGGCGCTGCAAAGCACGTTTGGATTCGACTCGATTATGCTGCTATACTTCGATTATATTATTTTGTAATTAACAAATTCCAATATTGTACAAGCAGGTAATGATTTCATAAAATTATACTTTGAAGGAAATTGAGTACTTTTCTTTGATTTTCTGCCTCTATTATCAAGAAATATGAAATATTTCGCAAATCACATTTTGCTTTAATGGCTCAAAATAGTTCACTAACTAGCTACTATACAAATGTAGTCAAATTTATGCATTTTATTTCACTGTAGGAAACTTTATACTAGTTAAATACTTAAAGAATAGCAAAAATAGTGGGAAACACTTTTCAAACAGAGTGCATCTCAATAATATAATTTTAGAACAAAGAATAAACCATAGGTATTTCTTCGTAGTGTAACTTACATGAATTTCTTTTTATACTATACGCTCAATATACTCATACCATAAGTATATATATATATATTTCAACAAGTAAGTATATATTTCAACCATCGATATATATATATGATTTCAATGGTAAATGTTGGTGGGCCCAGATGGTATTTAACCCGCTTAACCGTTTTACACTGTGCTGAGTGTTATGGATTTGATTCCCACATAAGACAACACCTTGTGTTATCTGAAATATATACTATTCTGAGTCTGTGGGTACCTCGGTTCATTATTTGAGTATTGGTAAGCTTTCTGATACATATAGATTTGAAAATGATTTATTTTTAATTTATGCCAGTTCCGACTCCAACATATCCATACAGCAATAATTCCTTTAATTTGTTGTTGTCATAATACGTTTATGTTATCACTGCAGCTATGATGATGATGATGTGTAATAAGTTCAACACAATGCAAACTAGAAGTAACCTTCAAACTACATTATATTTACTCCTTGTTTTGGGAAAACGCTGAAGATTATTACAATAATCATCATCATCATTGTCACAGCTCTTGACGTCCCCTGCTGGATATAGGCCTCCCCAAAACCCTCAAATACGCTCATTATAATCGTTTTAATTTATATTTTCATAATGTCTGAGTTTCTATAATATCACATAAGATCCAGGTCATAATAAAATCAAATCCCCTGCTAAACAAGTAGAAAAGTAACCACATGTGAGATTGTGGCTAGGGCGGAAGAATCACTCATTCACTCTGATTCGATTATGATGATCCTCATGAATATTGTATCTTGTATTGGTATGATAACATAACAATGAAATGAATAGACCAATAGTGCTTCAGTACCCGGGATGACGAGAAAAGCGTGGAAGCATGTAGAATTAGAAATGTTTCGGATTAATGTTTAATTAGGTACTATTCCACCAAATATACGGCGACAGAATATGCGTAAACACAAACGCTAATTATAAGTGCACGAAATTAAAACTGTTTTGTAATATTTCAGTTTGTTTAATAAGAATATATAATGTAATAAGTACACAAGCCATTTAAATATTTTACTTCAATGTTGCTGAGACCTGTAAATTCCTACTTGCCCTTTCTTTGTTCCATTATTTGTATTCAGAAAACGTGAACAATTTGACAGAATAAGTTTAGGTACATTTGCGATTCGCCCGCGCGATTGATATTTGTCTAACTTTATCAAGAACAAAAATTTCCTGTTACGTAACATGTCAATTAAATAAAACAGCTTTAGATAAATTATATGTAACTTCAACGGCAAGTGTATGTTCTGTCAAATAAACGAAACCTGCGAGATTTTTTGTACCATTTTACGTACTGTATTGGAATTGACGTGTACACATAAATTTTATTGTAATGCTATATTTAAACTAGTATTAACTTTTACTAGTGGTTCAGTAGTGCTCAAAATTTGTACATGATTCTAGCCTCGATATTTTCGGCAAATCTTACACAACGACGTGCAAAAAGGTTTTCCAACATATTCTTTAAACATATTTATTTATATCACACATTTATACTAAAAATGTGAATATTATGATATGAACAACTATAGTGAGTGACAACAAAACTATCCACTAAAGTCAAAGTTTTTCAAACTTTATTTCCATCAATTGTAAAACAATTGAAGACAGGACCCACATAGGTACGTCTAAAATAATGTAATGCCTTGTAACTTTAGGTTTTTTGCTTTTACATTCATGTTATTGATGCTTTCCATGTAGGGCAAGGCCTAAAGAGAGTAATCGCCAACTCCCCTAATCTATTGACATGTTAATATTAGAGCAACACCCCGCTGGGTGCGGCTACATATTTCAGCTTTATTTGTTTGCATTCACAAATTCTGGCAACCTCACTTACCATGTATTTCGCAAAAAATTATGATATATAAAAAGAACTGTATTTTATAGTGGATCTTCTCAGGCGAAATTCAATTCATTGGTTTAAGAGTCGCGGAGTGTTGTAAACACTTTGTGAACACCCGTTTATATGTCCAGACAGGTGTTTCAATTACAAAGAAAAGTGATTGAAGCTAAGACGAAACTCTTCTCTTTATTAAATTGAATTCTAATTTGTCATAGATTCGAGAATAGACCATAACCTCTTCGAGAAAAATCAGATCTCGTTTAAAACACGAAATGTGGAAACGATCGAAAGTCACCTCTGTAACACAAGTTAAATCCCCGAGAGACTGGGAATACAAATTCAGTCGATCATCGCCTTCAATAGGTACTTGCACCGCGTAAAAGTTTGCATGCATCAAGTGGTTTACATTACAAAGTATGTTGCAAACGATATTGCCTACATCTCGACTTACTCGTTGAGAGCTTAGAATTAATAAACCTAAACAATATAGGTACGGGGTGGCTCAATATGTTTGTGTTTAGAGCCTTGAAGGAGGCCCAAGTCAAGTGGTGGACGTCTCCAGACTAATATGACGATACATTATACGCAAAAATTTAAAATTAAAGTTTGAAGTAGTCATGAACGTCCTCTACATTGCAGTCTATTGGGAGCATGCCCAGAAGACTGGCAGCATTGCAACGTTATAATGCTTATACTTAAATTCAGAGTCAGATACATGCTAACCCTCCGGACACGCGAGGTGTCAACCAGTCTTCTTCGATTATCAGTCTTAGTCGATCGACAAAACATACATAAATACCATTGCGAACTAAAAAACATACGTGAATAATTGCTAGCAAATTCTGTGTGTGCAATGTCCGTGAAAACATCTACAATAGATGCGTAATGTCGTCTGCATGTAATGGCTCGGTAAACTTTTGTGTAATTACGCGAAGTAAAGCGCTCGAGACGGGACCTTCCTTGACAGTAAGTATTAGCAAATAAGAGAATTAGATTAAGTTCACACGAATGTACATGGAAGATACATATTTGAGCATGACATATTATTGTCCAAAGGTTTTCGAATGCTTAAATAACAGTTATGATATTTATGAAACACTTCATTATAAAGCCTAAAATCTGAATTCGTATTTAACTAATTACAATTTGCATTAACAAAATAATAGATTTTGTGATTTATAAATTGTTGTTTCAGGTCTGGGTGTTCGTTGTGTCCGTTGGTTAAGATTTTTTAAAGTCGACACAGGTTTTACGCCTAGCAGGTGTGAACTTAAAATATGAAGAACACTAAAGACAAATAGACTCAATCTTTTCACTTTTAAAAGCTGATTAAATCTGATTCTATCTAAAATACTCTTAAAATTAAATGTTTAAATTAGTATTCCCATATCATAAAACTGCTTCATTATACAAAATAAGACATTACTAACAGGACATTACTGTCTACCCGAGTTTTTATCGTGAAACTATCGCCGTTACTGTCACGTAATGGTGCTAAAGATATTGACAACTGTGTTCTTAGATACATAAATCTTAACTTTCCACTGATAGAGCACATCGTAATTTATTGGAGAAAGTTTGTGTGGAGAAAACAGTATAAGAAGAACCTAATTTAATGTAAGAGCTTCTTGTAAATAAGAGGCAGGTAAGTAATAAACGTCTTTAAAACATTACGTGGAAACATTTTGGTTCCACTTTCGCTTGAAGCCTACATGGCTCACCATGTAAGAAGAGCATTAAAACTAACGATACTAACGACTAGCTAGTAAAAAAATGTCTTCTACATAGAATATAGAAATAAGTAAAACTTAATATTATGTAAGACTAGCTTACCCGGCAAACGTTGTTTTGCAAAATTTTTTTTTTTTTTAAAAATAGATGTTGGCCGATTCTCATAGATACCGGATAAGCACAAAAAATTTCATCAAAATCGGTCAAGCCGTTTCGGAGGAGTTTGGGAACGAAAACTGTGACACGAGAATTTTATATATTAGATAGAATTTTCACACCGAGAAACGAAAATAGAATCAGGTCAAGATTATTTTCAAACATTATTTCTGAATAAAGTCTGAATAAAATAATATTTGAAAATAACCGAAAGTCATGTGATCGTTGTTGCTAAGAGTATTTTAATGTTATCAATGTGCCTGAAATGGTAAAAGAAAATTGAATTAAGAATAGTACAAAAAGTAATCCCATCAGTTAAACCAAGAATGATTCTATAATGTTCTTTTATGAGAAAATATTAAGGTGCTGAAAGTGGTAGCGCCATCTACCTTTCCATCGAAACTAATCCCATCAACATCAATGGTTGGTCGCTGCTTGGCCAATGCGAGCGATGCCTTTTGTTTCTATCCCTCTCTATCCCATTCCCAAGAAGGAGGCACGCCTTCGCAGATTGGTCGCCGCGAAACGTCGACGCGGGAGACAGTCCAGAACTTTCGAGAACATTCGATTCGCTAAATACGCGTCCGCCATACCGTATCACCGCGCCGCTCCCGTTATAGTTATTACCGCTTATAAAACCGCTCGCAAGTGGAAGTGACTGTGTAGTGAAGTGAATCAAGCAGCTGCATCACGAAACCACCAGGAGACTGCCCTTCGGAAACGGAGAAGATTGCCGTATAAGGTAAGTGCCCTCCATCCTTGGAATATCCTATACCCACTCACAATCATCTCTCCCATTCCAATCCTTTATTCCGCTTCCCTTATTCCAATCCTAGGCGACTAAAACCCGCTATCCTTTGAATACAGTCCATTCCATTAATCCTTCCCAAGTCGCCTAGAACCTTCAGTTTTGGTGTATCGCCGAACCATTTTTTTGATCCATACGAGTCGGATTCATTTAGGTTTTTATACGTTATATCGCTATACCTAGGCAGTTATAGCACCTAGCTATACTCCTAATATATTCACATAACCGTCACATGGTTGTTTCCGCCCGCATCAGTAGGTAAACTTTTATGTAGCTACCTACTTACTCAATTATTATTTCTGGAACTATCATAGTTGTCTTGTAAATCTCATATTTCGAGCAACTTTTAATTCCACAGCTCTAAAGTGTTGCCTACTTAGCCTACTTAGGTAAAATAATAGGTACATTAGATATTCTTATTTTGTTTCGGTCTCATTAGCTTATACTTACGTAAGCATGTCACAACAAAAGAAGTCACGCGTGTCGGAAGACAAAGAGATGACAATCTTAGAAGCAAAACGCAATATTTTATTTGAGCGCATTCAAAACATCTATGAACGCTCAAAAACCGCATCTATGTCTGACAGTAATAGCGAAGCATTTCTCAGTTATTGTATGACAGTAGATAGTATTCGAACAGATTTTCATAAGTTGTTAGACGATTATAACGCAAGATTACTTTCTATCAATCCTGATGAAAAACCGAACTATCAGGCGTACACCTTATTCGAAGATCTTTATTGTATTATTAAGCGTATACAATCGCAATTGGAGGGTAAATGTTCAGCAGAGCCCGTTACCCGCAAACCGAGATTACCGCCAATCGAGATTATGTCGTTTGACGGAGATATACGAAATTGGCCGTTATTCTATGCGAGCTTTAAGTCTACAGTGCACGATAATGGTTCTCTGACAGATGCTGACAGGTTGTACTATTTAATAGGTAAACTGTCACCGAAGGCCCAGTCCGTATTTGCAGGTGTCACACCCAGTGCTGAGAATTATCAGGTCATATTTCAGTCACTACTTGATAGATATCAGGACACGCGCGTCCTAGCGTCTATTTACTTTGACCAAGCTTTAAATCTTAAACTGTCCGGTGCCGCATCTGTCGCAAATTTCCAACTGTTTATTGATAACTTCGTAACCGCGGTTAATTCTCTTAGGAACTTAAAATTAGAAGATCTTTCCGACTTTATGTTGCTTCAACTCGCTTTAAAAAAGTTTGACACTGATACAATTCGCGCATTCGAGATGACAGAATGCAATAATAAAATACCTACACTAGACAGTTTTATTTCGTTCATCAAAGATCAGTGTCGAATATTTCATAATACGCAGTCTGGTTCACCTGGCCCGTCTAACACTAACAGCAACAAACAAAGGTTGAATAAATCGCGGAATAGGAATAATAACTCGGTCCCTAATCCACAATCTTACGTAACATGTTCGGAATCTAATAGTAATAATTCACAGAAGTGTCTGTGCAGTAATGTGGTGCACGACCATTTATATAAGTGTCCCACCTTTAATAATTAAAATCCAACTGCTCGTTTTAAATGCGTAAAAGATAACAAAGCTTGCATTAATTGCTTAAGCATAAAACATAAAACAAGTAATTGTTCTAGTAAGAGAAAGTGTCGCTTATGCAATAAAAAACATCATTCATTGCTACATTTCGATAAAGATAACCCGTTGTCAAGCCAAGCCGCTAACCTTGACACACTTACGTCGCAGATGCAGGCCACGGTGCCTTCCCCCTGCACGCCTCAGGGCGAGGTATCGTTGAGTACGACGTCCGCTGCGCGGGCGACGCGCACGCGAGGACGGCACTCGCGCATCTATAATGATCCGCGCAGGGCCAAAACGCAGTGTATGACGTCTAAGACTGTTCTGTTAGCGATAGCGCAAGTTATCGTATGTGATGTTAATGGGTCGCCGCACATGGTACGTTGTCTGCTAGATAGCGCATCTCAGACCAATTTAATAACGTTTGAGTTATTCAAACGCCTCGGATTATGGAATAACTTTAAAAATACTAACTCAACCGTCAAAGGGATAGGCGGATCAGAAAAACATTGCAAGGGTTCCGTAAATATTAAAATACATTCGCGTTTTGATAGGGACATTAATTTTAACATTTCTTCACTTATCGTGGAGCGTATCACGGACGCATTGCCGAACGCTAATGAAGACTCACCTCGAGTCATTGCCGCTAGCAGACGCGGAGTTTGCGAATCCGGCAGGCATTGATCTTTTGATCGGAGCTTCAATATTTCCGCACTTGCTACTAACTAACATAGTACGTAGTGAGCGATATGATTTACCGCCCGCTATTGAGACGGTATTTGGGTATATGATTATGGGTACCGTACGTACGTTACATACTTCTCATTGTATTACGTCTTGTTGTTGTTCTGTTCTTCAAGGGATCAAGGTGGGTGCTAAAACTGTGGGTAAGATAAAGCACTAATTAGCTATGCTATGCTATGCTATGCTACGCTATGTTACGCTACGCTATGCTATGCTAAGCTACGCTACGCTACACTATACTATACTCATATACATCCGCTTTGTATATGAATGACATTGCCTGTAATGTCATACCCGCTCCGCTAGCAATTTCGCTTTGTGAAGAGCTCATTCATCTTTCAAGCGAGGCCAGTTTGATCTTGTCAAATGGACAAGCAACTCTAAGGAGGTTCTCGCACGCATACCAGATTCTCATAAAGCTTCTCCAGACATTGAGTTTGAGAAGTCTGTACCGCATAATCTTCTCGGTTTACGCTGGGACAAATCCTGCGATAGTTTTCGGTTTGACGTCTCACCACCAGATGATAAGTGCACCAAACGCACTATGCTGTCCACAGTGGCTCGACTATGGGACATAATGGGTTTTGTGGCTCCCACAATTTGTACGCCAAGCTCTTGATCAAAGACCTTTGGCTATCAAAGTGTGAGTGGGATGAAACACCCCCTGACCATATTGTCGCCGCTTGGGGCCAGTTTCGTATTGAGCTTACCGCGCTCAATCAAGTTACTATTCTGCGTCATCTTGGATTGGTAGATGGATGTACCATCAACTTAATAGGTTTCGCTGACGCCAGCGAGCGTGCTTACGGCGGAGTTGTATATCTGCAAGTCCGCATTGGTTCTAACTACTCGGTGCAGTTAGTTTGTGCCAAGTCTAAGGTCTCGCCTGTTAAAACCATTTCGGTTGCGAGACTGGAGTTGTGCGCAGCCATTCTGCTGTCTTAGTTGCTCCGCAAGGTTCAAGACACAGTTTTGCCCCACTACCCTATTAATAAAATATACGCATTTTCCGACTCCAAAGTAGTGCTCGCTTGGATTCATTCTTCTCCTCACCGCTGGCAGACTTTTTTCGCCAACCGCGTTAGTAAATTGATTGAACTTGTTCCCGCTATTTGTTTCAATCACGTCGCGGGTTATCGTACTCGTCTTCAGGAAGAACGTTCCATAGATCATATTGACTGGAAGTTTATTCCACCAGCATCACCACATTTCGGTGGATGTTGGGAAAAACGCATCTCTTCAAGGTTATAGGTCAACAGATCCTCTCTTACGAAGAGCTTTTAACTGTCCTTGCACAAGTCGAGGCACTGATCAGCCCGCGTTGTTACCGTGAAAACCGCTAAAGGGAGCTACGTGCGCCCTGTTGTACGTCTCTGTCCGCTTCCAACTCAGTGAGATCTAACCTGAAGTTGGACCTACCTCTTAGTTTAAGTATTTAGTTAGTAGTTTTCGCTATTTTTTCGTTTGCAATTTTCGCTAAAGTTAAATTTTGATTAATTTTATTGTCATATCGCTGTCTTAGCCTATTGATGGATTATGCGGTAGTACACCCAACATAGCTAAGTTCAATTCTATTTTCTTTTAAAGGCAACCCTTTAGGACCGGGGAGATATGGTAGCGCCATCTACCTTGCCATCGAAACTAATCCCATCAACATCAATGGTTTGTCGCTGCTTGGCCAATGCGAGCGATGCCTTTTGTTTCTATCCTTCTCTATCCCATTCCCAAGAAGGGGGCACGCCTTCGCGGATTGGTCGCCACGAAACGTCAACGCGGGAGACAGTCCAGAACTTTCGAGAACATTCGATTCGCTAAATACGCGTCCACCATACCGTATCACCGCGCCGCTCCCGCTATAGTTATTACCGCTTATAAAACCGCTCGCAAGTGGAAGTGACTGTGTAGTGAAGTGAATCAAGCAGCTGCATCACGAAACCACCAGGAGACTGCCCTTCGGAAACGGAGAAGATTGCCGTATAAGGTAAGTGCCCTCCATCCTTGGAATATCCTATACCCACTCACAATCATCTGTCCCATTCCAATCCTTTATTCCGCTTCCCTTATTCCAATCCTAGGCGACTAAAACCCGCTATCCTTTGAATACAGTCCATTCCATTAATCCTTCCCAAGTCGCCTAGAACCTTCAGTTTCGGTGTATCGCCGAACCAGAAAGGAATTATCATAATAATTATTTGAAGGAAATTATTGCAGGTGGAGTAATTTTGACTTGTAAAATTTCTAGAAAAATATATAAGCTGGAGGTTATCATCGACATCATAACACAAACAGCGAATTCCATTGTCTAACTTATCAAAATTTACGAAATTTTAGCTTCTGTATTTGCGGTCCAGCTTACGCAGCCTATAAGGGATAGCTTAGGCTACATCACATGACCTAAGACTGTAAGCTAGTGTTAGAATGTTATTCAGAAGGTATTGACTTCCCAAAACGACTATATAGATCTTGATAACTGCGTGGACCGACGGCTTAAACTGCTCTCTGAGGCTCAGAGCAAGCGAAAATTAACAGTTCATACGCGCAAAACCTTGAATGATCGGCCAGTGGCGCCACAGCGCTCGAACCCGAGACTCTCTTTGTCAATGTCTATTACTCTCTCCACTAAGCTATCGCTGCTTTTAAATATGAAGCTGGCAAACCTTTATAAGTCAGCATATTTCTTTCATAATATCTTGTTACTTACTTATACGCAACCTATACCCTACAATAAGGCCTGAATTCATGTATTTATGAAAAGGCAAGAATTCTTAACGATTTTAATGGCTTAATAGCCCGCGTTACTTACGCACAGTCGCGTAATTATAACACCTATAAGCAGTGTCTGGTCTCATTAACATAATGTCTGTACATGCGCCTATTGTAGATATTTACAGGAACGTATTCACTTCTACAATTCTTTCCATTAAATAACAATCCTTCCTTAGTCATCGAATTTCGTTCGACACTTTAAAATGGCACCAAACGAACAAATGGAAAATGAGGTTTGTTTTTCACAACGAATAATTAAACAATAACATAACTGTAAATAACAAACATTGGCGTATGAAAACGGAAGATAACTGCAACAAATTGTAGCAAGTGTCCCTAGAAATAAACATATAAGTGAACGGGTTAGGGATATGTCGTCCCATTTGGCTAGAACACAAACTTGGCTACTCCGCCAAGACTGAAAACCTAGGACGGTTATGTACGAAAATTATTCTCAACAGTTCTTTGTACTTTTCTTTACATGTACACACTGGCTTTATTAAAGCTTTACAACGTTTGCTGATTAAAAACCCTTTTGTCGTTTAATGAAAAGTGTATGTCGGCATCGTTGACAGTGTTTGTACAGTGATTTTAGATTGAGTTCAGTATATTTTATTGAACAGTTTTTTATAACTAAAATTCAAACGCAGTCTTCAATAAGTATAATCACGTGCTGCAGAGCACGGTTGGATTTGAGTTGATTATGCTGCTATACTTCAATTATATTATTTTGTAATAAACAAATTCTAAAATTGTCCAAGCATATAATGATTTCATAAATTTATATTTTGAAAGGAACTTGATTACTTTTCTTTGATTTTCTGTCTCTACTATCAAGAAATTTGAAATAATTCGCAAATCATTTTAGCTTACATTTTGCTGTAATAGCTCAAAATTGTTCACTAGCTGTAAGAACTATACAAATGTGGTCAAGATTATGCATTTTTGGGACCTATATACTAGTGAAATACGTAAATAATAGCAAATTTATTGGATATACACTTTTAAAACAGAGTGCAATTCAATAATAGAGTTTTAGAACAAAGAGTAAACCATAGGTATTTCTTGGTACTGTAACTTACATGAATTTCTTTTTTTACTATTCGCTCAATACACTCATGCTAGAGACTTTCAACATCCCGTATTTACAAACATCAGGTAGCGAAGAGCGAATGCCTTGAGTACACGAGGACACATTATTTTTCGTTTTTCGAACACTCAATACAATTTCGCATAAAGAAGTTACGTTTCCAACTACAAGGTACGTCTGCGGACAACATTCAATTCCAAGGCTTCTCTTGAATTTGTTTACACACTGCACTGTGCAAATATATTACTATGCAGTCTGAGATAAATTAGGAAACTCCTCCCCTAACAATCAATTAATTTGCCAGAAGCACAATCAAAATCCCCACTGCGATTGTAACGTAGCTACTATAATAATCGTAATGGGCAGTTTTCCTGTACTAACTCCGTCCCTGTCTGGTTTATCTGACATTACATGGCAATAAAAGGCGAACTTCTGAACTAAACGGGAAACTTCGGTCAGTTTATTTTTCGAAGGCATGATACTGGTAGATATTAGCAACGTTCCGGCTTCACTCTCAAATTGCAAGCCGCTGAGACGAAAACATCGTTCGACACGGTCTAGTGCACACGTGCAAGGGGAAAGCTCACATTTTTACGATCAGTTGTTCAGAATAGGGTTTTATTCTTAGAAATTGTTATGCCGAAACCGAAATTATTGCGTCGTTTTGAAAGACGGCCTTACTATTGATTTTATTTTATGTCTCTCTATTTACGGATAACGTAACAGACATCTATTCAATCTTGGAATTTCAACCCCATTTCAACTTATGAACCATATTTATTGTCAAACTTATAAGTCGCAGCTGTTGATGGGATATCCATTGCTTCGCTTTGCTAACCGTAAGTTTTAAAAACTGGACTTTAACTTGCTGATGAGTAGTCACTCACTAGATGTTTCGCCACTCAAACTAGTATAAGTTTTATTAAAATATCATGACAATCAATTTAAATATTGTACATTGAAAAAAACTAATTAGAACAAAGAAACAAACAGCAGCATAGCAAAATAAATGCTTTCTTTTAATTCTTAAACGTAAGTTGGAAGTCGATCAAGTTTGATTATCCTGACTTCACGAAACTTTAGTACGCAAATTACTTCGCGCAAAACGTATAAAAATCCAATCAGGAAATAGCAGGCATCGCGGGATCTTTGAATCACAGCTGGATAAAGTCCTTCCTATTTTTATGAGCCCTCTCCGAGGAATAGTTCTATGAAGATATCAGACGTGCGTCAGATAATACGTATATATGTTTGTAAGGGTCTTACCCGCTAATCGCGAAATGTGGAGACATACGAGTAACAAATCCGTACAAGGAAAAAGTGGAGGCAATTTGTTTGACCATTTCTATTTTCTCCCTAGAATATTATTAATAACTTTGGCTAAAGTGGGTTGATGTGTAAATGTAGACGCCAAGCTTTGACCTTTACGGGATAAGTATAACTCTACGTCGCCTTACTAGCCAGTAACTCTTGCTAAGGACATACATGATTGGCATCTTTATCGTGGCTCTTTAATAAGCTACGCCGTGTTGGAAGATTGTCATCCTTGTTTTACTACAAATAAGAGTCAATGTTTGGCGTGATAATGGAAGGGCAGGGGTTTAGATCTATGGGATAAAATGATAACCATTCATAGTTCGGCTGAGTGATTTGAGGCATGATTGCTTTGATCAATTGGTTAGGATTAGGATAACGACCACTTAGCTAATAAGATCCAAAAATTCTGGGGTGGAGTTGTACAAGCATCTCTACAGTAAGTCTGCACTATGGTCGTCTATTTGCACGACATCACTATTTTCAAAATGTTTTCTATTTTTCACAGTAACGTGGAATGTTGCCATACAAATTATACCTAGACCCATATTCTGCGTGCAGCTTTACGGCATACAACATCCTGACCCATTTTTGTTCTGCTCGGCTGTGGATTGCATAAAAAAGTATCTGACCTAATTTCCAGACTAAACTGATACACGCGCATAATATGATTTTCATCCCCGCTATTCAAATTTATTAATACGTTAATGAATTAAGTACGGAGTATAACGACGAGCAAATATTGCAACGTTTTTATAAAAAAATATTGTGAATGCATAGAACATGAACTATGTGACACTCGTAGTACTGTAGGTATTATTTATTTTGATAAAAATTGTTGTATAGTTTTCAATGATTGTCACAGATATTAAAATACTAATAGTAAGTATACTGGTAGTATTTATTGCAAGGAAATATAATTATATTGCTTTGAATATAATTTATTTAAAATTGGCGTTTATAAACATATTTATAATCCAGCTTGTTAAACAATGTATATGTCACCGGAAAATAACACAAACCTGGCGCCTTACTCTGCAGACACACTCGCAGGTCTGCAAAGTAAGCACCCAGCGCCAGCTAATGATCTCTCCTTTCCCTACATGCCGGACGAAGATTTTGACTGTCTGAATGTTTCAGCCAAGGACGTATTTGAAGCCGTCTGTTCCTTTCGAAGTGGATCCGCTGGCGGTCTCGACGGCTTAACCCCCCAGCATTTGAAAGATCTACTGGGTGCAAGTGCTGGAGAGGCTGGAGATGCACTTCTGAAGGCACTGACGGCTTTAACTAACCTTATGCTCTCCGGCAATGTGGCCACAGATGTCACCGACTTATTGTACGGGGCCAACTTGTGTGCTCTGCGCAAAAAAGATGGTGGCATTCGGCCCATTGCCGTAGGGTGTACCTACAGACGTATGGCAGCCAAACTATGCTGTAAATATTACAGTGACATCTTGGCGGACAAATTTCAGCCAATCCAGCTTGGCTTTGGTTCCAAGGGAGGCTGTGAGGCTGCCATACATGCGCTGTCTACGTACCTTGGCTGCGGTAAAGGTGAGGTCGTTCTAAAGATTGATTTGAAGAATGCCTTCAACTCAGTGAACAGGGACACCTTGTTGACACAGGCTAAATTAGAAACTCCCAAAATTTTTAAATTCCTTTGGCAATGCTATAGACATCCATCAAAATTAATTTATAAAGACAACGTTTTGGAATCTGCTGTTGGTTGTCAACAAGGTGACCCTCTCGGGCCAGTCATTTTTAGTTTAGCCATTCACCCAATAATAAAACAAATAAATTCTAAATTTAACGTCTGGTATTTGGACGACGGGACCCTGGCAGGGGACGTTAACACTGTCTTACAAGACTTAGAGCTTATAAAAACTAAATTTAAAGTAATTGGTTTGGAACTAAATTCAGACAAATGTGAAATTTTTATTAATGACAATTTGGATAACCTTTCGATCTTAACAAAATTTAATTCTTTGGCGCCAAATATTAAAATCATCAATAAATGTTCCTTCCGCCTCCTTGGGTCCCCTATTTTCGACGACGCTTTTGGATCTTTTACAGATGAAAAACTACAAAATTTCTGTGAAACTTCAGAACGGCTTTACAAAATTAATATTCATTCGGCTTTCACGATTATTCGGCACTGTCTTTTTGTTCCAAAATTTACATATTACTTGCGGTCCTCTCCTTTTTGGAAACATTTATCCCTATTAGAAAACATTGATAATATTATTCGGCACACCTTGAGCAAAATTCTAAATCTTGACATGAACGACCGAGTGTGGCTTCAAGCGACTTTACCTGTTCGTTTGGGCGGCCTCGGCGTTCGCAAAATTACCGATGTAAGCCTCCCAGCGTTTTTGGCCTCGGTCCACGGCACTGAGGAATTGACCAGGAAAATTCTAGAACCCACACTGGTTAATTCTGAGGTGCCGTGCAAGACTGATGCCATTAACGCTTGGAAAATGGCTTGCCCGAGCTCTGACTTACCCCGATATCTATCCTCTCAGAGGCAATGGGACGGGCCGCTCTGCAGCAAGATGAGAGAATATCTTTTAAGTACTGCATCCAGTGTTGCAGAGCGCGCCCGTTTGTTGGCTGTGGGAGAGTGGGAATCGGGGCTATGGCTTCAAGCACTTCCATCGTCCAACATAGGTACTATGTTGGACGATACAACTTTCCGCATCGCTTCTTGCCTTCGCTTGGGAGCTGTTTGCAATTCTCCGCATCGCTGTCACTGCGGTGAAGCCGTCGACAGTCTTGGGCACCATGGCCTATCGTGCAGCAAGAGTGCTGGGCGTTTTTCCAGACATGCCCACATTAACGACATAATCCGTCGAGCTCTTGTCACCGCCGGAGTACCAGCTCATCTTGAACCGAATGGGTTGGTACGCGACGATGGGAAGAGACCAGACGGTATGTCCTTATTACCTTGGAAGATGGGCAGGCCTCTGGTATGGGACGCGACATGCGTCGATACCCTTGCGCCATCACATCTTCCAAGCACAGCTGGATTGGCTGGCGCTGCTGCTGCATCAGCGGAGACCCTCAAACGGCGCAAATACGGAAACCTATCTGGTAATTACGTTTTTGAGCCGTTTGGGGTCGAAACGCTGGGGCCATGGGGGCCTAGTGCACGCGCTCTGTACAAAGAAATCGCTAAAAGGCTGATCGACGCTTCCCGTGACCAGAGGGCTGGTTTATATTTTGCAGAGAGAATAAGCATTGCCATACAACGTGGCAATGCTGCCAGCCTTCTGGGCACGCTACCAGCCGACAGCGTTGCGGAGGAATTTTTTGACGCCGCGTAGTTTCTATTTTGTTATTTTTATTTATTTAGTTTTATTGGTTTAGTTTAGGATAGTTTAGTTGCATTAGTAGTTTTATTCTGTTGTATATATGTTATTTGTTACCACACAAACCTTAAATTTATAAATTTCCTAGGAAATTTATGCCTCTTCTCTCTATAAGTAGGGTTAGGGCCATAGTCTACCATGCTGGCCAAGTGCGGGTTGGCAGACTTCACATGTCTTAAGAGAACATTATGGAGAACTCTCAAACATGCAGGTTTCCTCACGATGTTTTCCTTCACCGATAAGCAAGCGATAATTAACAAATAAACACGCACTTAACTACGAAAAGTCATTGGTGCGTGCCGTGGATTCGAATCCGAGACCCTCTGCGTAGCAGTCTGTCGGTCTCTCCACTCGGCTATCGCTGCTCTTTACACATTACACATACATTAATTCAATTGACGGCAAACCCATTAAACAAACGAGGGACAAAGCATAACACCTAACTTAACTCTAGGTTTTGTCTTTTAAAGGATTTTTTAGGGCTTCATATAACATCAAACAAGAAATGAAATAGACACCAACAATAATAATTATATATCTTAGTGCTGTCTATAGCTAGCTATAGAGACTATCTATGAGAAAATTGTGTTATTTGCTTCAATCCGACATTTGTTCCAATGAATGATAAAGAAGCTTTGCCGTCAATTGAATTAATGTATGTGTTATGTGTAAAGAGCAGCGATAGCCGAGTGGAGAGGCCGACAGACTGCTACGCAGAGGGTCTCGGATTCGAATCCACGGCACGCACCAATGACATTTCGTAGTTAAGTGCGTATTTAATGGTTAACTATCGCTTGCTTATCGGTGTAGGAAAAAATCGTGAGGAAACTTGCATGTCTGAGAGTTCTCCATAATGTTCTCGTAAGACATGTGAAGTCTGCCAACCCGCATTTGGCCAGCGTGGTAGACTATGGCCCTAACCCTTCTTATAGAGAGAAGAGGCCCGTGCCCAGCAGTGGGACAGTATATATACAGGGCCGATGATGATGATGATGATGTGTAATAAGTTCAACACAATCCAAACTAGAAGTAACCTTCAAACTACATTATATTTACTCCTTGTTTTGGGAAAAGGCTGAAGATTATTACAATAATCATCATCATCATCATCACAGCTCTTGACGTCCCCTGCTGGATATAGGCCTCCCCAAGACCCTCAAATACGCTCATTATACTCGTTTTAATTTATAATTTCATAATGTCTGAGTTTCTATAATATCAATCGAACGATATATATGGAACCATATAAGATCCACGTCATAATAAAATCAAATCCCCTGCTAAACAAGTAGAAAAGTAACCACATGTGAGATTGTGGCTAGGGCGGAAGAATCACTCATTCACTCTGATTCGATTATGATGATCCTCATGAATATTGTATCTTGTATTGGTATGATAACATAACAATGAAATGAATAGACCAATAGTGCTTCAGTACCCGGGATGACGAGAAAAGCGTGGAAGCATGTAGAATTAGATTTTTTTCGGATTAATGTTGAATTACTATTCAACCAAATACCTATACTGCGATAGAATATGCGTAAACACAAATGCTAATTATAAGTGCACGAAATTAAAACTGTTTCTTAATATTTCGGTTTTTTAATAAAAAATATATAATGTAATAAGTACACAAGCCATTTAAATATTTTACTTCAATGTTGCTGAGACCTGTAAATTCCTACTTGCCCTTTCTTTGTTCCATTATTTGTATTCAGAAAACGTGAACAATTTGACAGAATAAGTTTAGGTACATTTGGGATTCGCCCGCGCGATTGATGTTTGTCTAACTTTATCAAGAACAAAAATTTCCTGTTACGTAACATGTCAATTCAGTAAAACAGCTTTAGATAAATTATATGTTAATTCAATGGCAAGTGTATGTTCTGTCAAATAAACGAAACCTGCGAGATTTTTTTGTACCATTTTACGTACTGTATTGGAATTGACGTGTACACATAAATTTTATTGTAATGCTATATTTAAACTAGTATTAACTTTTACTAGTGGTTCAGTAGTGCTCAAAATTTGTACATGATTCTAGCCTCGATATTTTCGGCAAATCTTACACAACGACGCGCAAAAAGGTTTTCCAACATATTCTTTAAACATATTTATTTATATCACTCATTTATACTAAAAATGTGAATATTATGATATGAACAACTATAGTGAGTGACAACAAAACTATCCACTAAAGTCAAAGTTTTTCAAACTTTATTTCCATCAATTGTAAAACAATTGAAGACAGGACCCACATAGGTACGTCTAAAATAATGTAATGCCTTGTAACTTTAGGTTTTTTGCTTTTACATTCATGTTATTGATGCTTTCCATGTAGGGCAAGGCCTAAAGAGAGTAATCGCCAACTCCCCAAATCTATTGACATGTTAATATTAGAGCAACACCCCGCTGGGTGCGGCTACATATTTCAGCTTTATTTGTTTGCATTCACAAATTCTGGCAACCTCACTTACCATGTATTTTGCTAAAAATTATGATATTTAAAAAAATCTGTATTTTATAGTGGATCTTCTCAGGCGAAATTCAATTCATGGGTTTAAGAGTCGCGGGGTGTTGTAAACACTTTGTGAACACCCGTTTATATGTCCAGACAGGAGTTTCAATTACAAAGAAAAGTGATTGAAGCTAAGACGAAACTCTTCTCTTTATTAAATTTGAATTCTAATTTGTCATAGATTCTAGAAAACACCATAACCTCTTCGAGAAAAATCAGATCTCGTTTAAAATACGAAGTGTGGAAACGATCGAAACTCACCTCTGTAACACAAGTTAAATCTATCGATCCGAGAGACTAGGAATAAAATTCAGTCGATCATCGCCTTCAATAGGTACTTACACCGCGTCAAAGTCTGCATGCATCAAGTGGTTTACATTACAAAGTATGTTGCAAACAATATTGCCTATATCTTTAACTTGCTCGTTGAGAGCTTAGAATTAATAAACCTATACAATATAGGTACGGGGTGGCTCAATATGTTTGTGTTTAGAGCCTTGAATGAGGCCCAAGTCTAGTGGTGGACGTCTCCAGACTAATATGACGATACATTATACGTAAAAATTTAAAATTAAAGTTTCAAGTAGTCATGAACGTCCTCTACATTGCAGTCTATTGGGAGCATGCCCAGAAGACTGGCAGCATTGCAACGTTATAATGCTTATACTTAAATTCAGAGTCAGATACATGCTGACCCTCCGGACACGCGAGGTGTCAACCAGTATTTCTGCAAGATCTCTAAAACCCTATCGACAAAACATACATAAATACCATTGAGAACTAAAAAACATACGTGAATAATTGCTAGCAAATTCTGTGTGTGCAATGTCCGTGAAAACATCTACAATAGATGCGTAATGTTGTCTGCATGTAATGGCTCGGCAAAATGTTTATGTAATTACGCGAAGTAAAGCGCTCGAGACGGAACCTTCCTTGACAGTAAGTATTAGCAAATAAGAGAATTGGATTAAGTTCACACGAATGTACATGGAAGATACATATTTGAGCATGACATATTATTGTCCAAAGGTTTTCGAATGCTTAAATAACAGTTATGATATTTATGAAACACTTCATTGTAAAGCCTAAAATCTGAATTCTAAAGTATTATACTAATTACAATTTGCATTAACAAAATAATAGATTTTGTGATTTATAAATTGTTGTTTCAGGTCTGGGTGTTCGTTGTGTCCGTTGGTTAATACTTTGTGAAGTCGACACAGGTTTTACGCCTAGCAGGTGTGAACTTAAAATATGAAGAACACTAAAGACAAATAGACTCAATCTTTTCACTTTTAAAAGCTGATTAAATCTATAAAATACTCCTAAAATTAAATGTTTGAATTAGTATTCCCATATCGTAAAATTGCTTCATTCTACAAAATAAGAAATTTCTAACAGGACATTACTGTCTACCCGATTTTTTATCGTGAAACTATCGCCGTTACTGTCACGTAATGTTGCTAAAGATATTGACAACCGTGTTCTTAGATACATAAATCTTAACTTTCCAATGATAGAGCACATCGTAATTTATTGGAGAAATTTTGTATGGAGAAAACAGTATAAGTAGAACCTAATTTAATGTAAGAGCTATTTTTAAATAAGAGGCAGGTAAGTAATAAACGTCTCTAAAACATTATGTGGAAACATTTTGGTTCCTATTTTGCTTGAAGCCTACATGGCTCTCCTTGTAAGAAGAGCATTAAAACTAACGATATTGACTAGCTAGTAAGAAATTGTCTTCTACAGTGAATATAAAAACAAGTAAAACATATTATGTAAGATAGAATTTTCACACCGAGAAACGAAAATAGTATCATCATGATCAGCCTTTAACAGTCCATTGCTGGACTAGGCCTCTCCTTTGAAAGGAGGAATTAGCCTACTATACCACGCTGGCCAAACGGGTTGGTACAGGGTTTGCATCAAGTTTTCCTTCTCTTAAAGTGCTGTTTTCTGCATAATATACTCCCTCTGTCGGCTCTTACGACACCCATGGGATGATATGGGGTGGTGACATTCCGTATTCTTAATCCGTCACCACACGAACAAAAATAGAATCAGGTCAAGATTATTTTTTAAAATTATTTCTGAATGAAGTCTAAATAACATACTATTTGAAAATAACCGAAAGTAATGTGTTCGTTGCTGCTAAGAGTATTTTAATGTTATCAATGTGCCTGAAATGGTAAAAGAAAATTGAATTAAGAATAGTAAAAAAAGGAATCCCATCTGTGAAACCAAGAATGATTCTATAATGTTCTATTATGAGAAAATATTAAGGTGCTGAAAGCAATTATCATTATATTATATATTATATTATTATTTGAAGGAAATTATTGCAGGTGCAGTAATTTTGACTTGTAAAATTTCTAGAAAAATATATAAGTTGGAGATTATCATCGACATCATAACACATACAGCGAATTCCATTGTCTAACTTATCAAAATTTACGACATTTTTGCTTCTGTATTTGCGGTCCAGCTTACGCAGCCTATAAGGGATAGCTTAGGCTATATCACATGACCTAAGACTGTAAGCTAGTGTCAGAATGTTATTCAGAAGGTATTGTCTTCCCAAAACGACTATATAGATCTTGATAACTGCGTGGACCGACGGCTTAAACTGCTCTCTGAGGCTCGGAGCAAGTGACAATTAACAGTTTAATACGAACATAACTTCGAATGGTCGGCCAGTGGTTCGCGCCACAGCGCTCGAACCCGAGACCCTCTTTGTCAATGTCTATTACTCTCTCCACTAAACTATCGCTGCTTTTAAATATGAAGCTGGCAAACCTTTTTAAGTCAGCATTTTTCTTTCATTATACCTTGTTACTTACTTATACCCTGTTATACCCAACCTATAGCCTACAATGAGCCCTGAATTCATGTATTTATGAAAAAGCAAGAGTACTTAACGATTTTAATGTCATATTATGGCTTAATAGCCCGCCCTACTTGCACACAGTCGCGTAATTATAACACGTTTTATGCAGTGTCTGGTCATAAGTCATCATTTTATGTCTCATTAACATAATGTCTGTACATGCGCCTATTGTAGATATTTAGAGGAACGTATTCACTTCTACAATAATATTCTTTCCATTAAGTAACAATCCTTCCTTAGTCATCGAATTTCGTACGACATTTTAAAATGGCACCAAACCAACAAATGGAAAATGAGGTTTGTTTTTCACAACGAATAATTAAACAATAACATAACTGTAAATAACAAACGTTGGCGTATCAAAACGGAAGAAAACTGCAACAAATTGTAGTAAGTGTCCCTAGAAATAAACATATAAGTGAACGGGTCAGGGATATGTCGTTCTATTTGGCTAGAACACAAACTTGGCTACTCCGCCAAGACTGAAAACCTAGGTCGGTTATGTACAATAATTATTCTCCACAGTTCTTTGTGCTTTTCTTTACACATACCTACTCGTACACACTGGCTTTATTAAAGCTGTACAACGTTTGCTGATTAAAAACCCTTTTGTCGTTTAATGAAAAGTGTATGACGGCATCGCTGACAGTGTTTGTACAGTGATTTTAGATTGAGTTCAGTATATTTTATTGAACTGCTTATAACTAATATTAAAATGCAGTCTTCAATAAGTATAATCAGGCGCTGCAGAGCACGTTTGGATTCGATTCGATTATGCTGCTATACATCGATTATATTATTTTGTAATTAACAAATTCCAATATTGTACAAGCAGGTAATGAATTCATAAAATTATACTTTGAAGGAAATTGACTACTTTTCTTTGATTTTCTGCCTCTATTATCAAGAAATATGAAATATTTCGCAAATCACATTTTGCTTTAATGGCTCAAAATAGTTCACTAACTAGCTACTATACAAATGTAGTCAAATTTATGCATTTTATTTCACTTTAGGAAACTTTATACTAGTTAAATACTTAAAGAATAGCAAATATAGTGGGTAAACACTTTTCAAACAGAGTGCATCTATACATATAAATAAAATTGAAGTGTCTGTCTGTGATTTCAAAATAACTATGTTTTTTCAAGTGCATTTAGTAAGTTACACGATTCTAAGTCCAAAACAACCCTTTTTAACATTTTTGTCTGTCTGTCTGTCCGTCTGTCTGTCTGTCTGTCTTTCTGTTTGTCCGGAGTAATCTCTGGAACGGCTGAACCGATTCAAATGAGACTTTCACTGCAAGGTAGAGGACTTTATAGCGCTACATATAGGCTACAATTTGACCCGTTAGTTGGCACTGTTGTCGCGATAACAAGTCTTTACTTCTTCTGCTCATCTATACATATAAATAAAATTGAAGTGTATGTCTGTGATGTCAAAATAACTATGTTTTTTCAAGTGCATATAGTAAGTTACACGATTCTAAGTCCAAAACAAACCTTTTTAACATTTTTGTCTGTCTGTCTGTCTGTCTGTCTTTCTGTTTGTCGGGGGGTAATCTCTGTAACGGCTGAACCGATTCAAATGAGACTTTCACTGCAAAGTAGAGGACTATATAGCGCTACATATAGGCTACAATTTGACCCGGTAGTTGGCGCTGTTGTCGCGATAACAAGTCCTTACGTCTTCTGCTCATCTATACATACATATAAATAAAATTGAAGTGTCTGTCTGTGATTTCAAAATAACTATGTTTTTTCAAGTGCATTTAGTAAGTTACACGATTCTTAGTCCAAAACAACCCTTTTTAACATTTTTGTCTGTCTGTCTGTCCGTCTGTCTGTCTGTCTGTCTTTCTGTTTGTCCGGGGTAATCTCTGGAACGGCTGAACCGATTCAAATGACACTTTCACTGCAAGGTAGAGGACTTTATAGCGCTACATATAGGCCACAATTTGACCCTTTAGTTGGCGCTGTTGTCGCGATAACAAGTATTTACTTCTTCTACTCATCTATACATATAAATAAAATTGAAGTGTCAGTCTGTGATTTCAAAATAACTATGTTTTTTCAAGTGCATTTAGTAAGTTACACGATTCTTAGTCCAAAACAACCCTTTTTAACATTTTTGTCTGTCTGTCTGTCTGTCCGTCTGTCTGTCTGTCTGTCTTTCTGTTTGTCCGGGGTAATCTCTGGAACGGCTGAACCGATTCAAATGACACTTTCACTGCAAGGTAGAGGACTTTATAGCGCTACATATAGGCCACAATTTGACCCTTTAGTTGGCGCTGTTGTCGCGATAACAAGTATTTACTTCTTCTACTCATCTATACATATAAATAAAATTGAAGTGTCAGTCTGTGATTTCAAAATAACTATGTTTTTTCAAGTGCATTTAGTAAGTTACACGATTCTTAGTCCAAAACAACCCTTTTTAACATTTTTGTCTGTCTGTCTGTCCGTCTGTCTGTCTGTCTGTCTGTCTTTCTGTTTGTCCGGAGTAATCTCTGGAACGGCTGAACCGATTCAAATGAGACTTTCACTGCAAGGTAGAGGACTTTATAGCGCTACATATAGGCTACAATTTGACCCGGTAGTTGGCGCTGTTGTCGCGATAACAAGTATTTACTTCTTCTACTCATCTATACATCTATACATATAAATAAAATTGAAGTGTCTGTCTGTGATTTCAAAATAACTATGTTTCTTCAAGTGCATATAGTTAGTTACACGATTGTAAGTCCAAAACAACCCTTTATAACATTTTTGTCTGTCTGTCTGTCTGTCTGTCTGTCTTTCTGTTTGTCCGGGGTAATCTCTGGAACGGCTGAACCGATTCAAATGAGACTTTCACTGCAAGGTAGAGGACTTAATAGCGCTACATATAGGCCACAATTTTACCCGTTAGTTGGCGCTGTTGTCGCGATAACAAGTATTTACTTCTTCTACTCATCTATACATCTATACATATAAATAAAATTGAAGTGTCTGTCTGTGATTTCAAAATAACTATGTTTCTTCAAGTACATATAGTTAGTTACACGATTCTTAATCCAAAACAACCCTTTATAACATTTTTGTCTGTCTGTCTGTCTGTCTTTCTGTTTGTCCGGGGTAATCTCTGGAACGGCTGAACCGATTCAAATGAGACTTTCACTGCAAGGTAGAGGACTTAATAGCGCTACATATAGGCCACAATTTGACCCGGTAGTTGGCGCTGTTGTTGCGATAACAAGTATTTACTTCATCTACTCATCTATACATATAAATAAAATTGAAGTGTCTGTCTGTGATTTCAAAATAACTATATTTCTTCAAGTGCATATAGTTAGTTACACGATTCTAACTCCAAAACAACCCTTTTTAACATTTTTGTCCGTCTGTCTGTCTGTTGGTCCGGGGTAGTCTCTGGAACGGCTGAACCGAATCAAATGAGACTTTCACTGTAAGGTAAAGGACTTCATAGCGCTACATATAGGTTACAATTTGACCCGTTAGTTAGCGCTGTTGTTACGATACCGACTCTTTGTAGTATGTAATATACATATATGTATATATTTTCAGTTATTATTAATAGGCGTATAAATATTTTATATGGCTGAGATGTAGTTTATTTATTTTAGGCTGGACGCCTAAGAACGAATTTTACGAAAGGGCTTGATGAGGAGGTTTTAGGGTTCGCGCAAAGTATGAAAGTTAAAATAAAATTTTATAACTTTCCGCGTGCGAAGCCGCGGGTACCAGCTAGTCTTAATAATATAATTTTAGAACAAAGAATAAACCAAAGGTATTTCTTCGTACTGTAACTTACATGAATTTCTTTTTATACTATACGCTCAATATACTCATTCCAGGGACTTTCAACATCTCGTCAGGTACCGAATAGCGAATGCCTTAAGTAACACAGTATCTTTCTTTATTTGAACACTCAATACAGTTTCGCATAAAAAAGTTACGTTTTCAACTACGAGCTACGCCTGCGAACAATATTCAATTCCAAGGCTTCTCTTGAATTTGTTTACACATTGCACTGTGAAAATATATTACTATGCAGTCTGAGATACATTAGGCAACTCCTCCCCTAACAATCAATAAATTTGCCAGAAGCACAATCAAAATCCCCACTGCGATTGTAACGTAGCTACTATAATAATCGTAATGGGCAGTTTTCCTGTACTAACTCCGTCCCTGTCTAGTTTATCTGACACTACATGGCAATAAAGCACGAACTTCTGAACTAAACGTTTGGTCAATTTATTTTTCGAAGGCATGATACTGGTAGGTATTAGTAACTTTCCAGCTTCATTCTCAAATTGCAAGCCGCTGAGACGAAAATATCCCTCCACACGGTCTAGTGCACTCGTGCCAGGGGAAAGCTCATATTTTTATGATCAGTTGTTCAGAATAGGTATTCTTAGAAATTGTTATGCCGAAACCAAAATTATTGCGTCGTTTTGAAAGACGGCCTTACTATTGATTTTATTTTATGTCTCTCTATTTACGGATTACGTAACAGACATCTATTCAATCTTGGTATATCCCCCATTTCAACTTATGAACCATATTTATTGTCAAACTTATAAGTCGCAGCTGTCGATGGGATATCCATTGCTCCACTCAATCTAGTATAAGTTTTATTAAAATATCATGACAATCAATTTAAATATTGTACATTAAAAAACTAATTAGAATAAAGCAACAAACAGCAGCATAGCAAAATAAATACTTTCTTTTAATTCTTAAACGTAAGTTGGAAGTCGATCAAGTTTGATTATCCTGACTTCACGAAACTTTAGTACGCAAATTACTTCGCGCAAAATGTATAAAAATCCGATCAGGAAACAGCAGGCATCGCGGGATCTTTAAATCACAGCTGGATACAGTTCTTCCTATTTTTATGAGCCTTCCCCGAGACATAGTTGTATGAAGATAACAGACGTGCGTCAGATACGATATTTATGCGTATATGCGCCTTACAAACATATATGCGTATAATTAATACGTATATATGTTTGTAAGGGTCTTACCCGCTAATCGCGAAATGTGGAAACACACGAGTAACAAATCCGTACAAGGAAAAAGTGGAGGCAATTTGTTTGACCATTTCTATTTTCTCTCTAGAATATTATTAATAACTTTGGCTAAAGTGGGTTGATGTGTAAATGTAGACGCCAAGCTTTGACGTTTACGGGATAAGTATAACTCTACGTCGCCTTACGAGCCAGTAACTCTTGCTAAGGACATACATGATTGGCATCTTTATCGTGGCTCTTTAGGAAGCTACGCCGTGTTGGAAGATTGTCATCCTTGTTTTACTACAAATAAGAGTCAATGTTTGGCGTGATAATGGAAGGGCAGGGGTTTAGATCTATGGGATAAAATGATACCCATTCATAGTTCGGCTGAGTGAATTGAGGCATGATTGCTTTGATCAATTGGTTAGGATAACGACCACTTAGGTAATAAGATTCTAGAAATTCTGGGGTGGCGTTGTAGAAGCATCTCTACAGTAAGTCTGCACTATGATCGTCTATTTGCACGACATTACTATTTTCAAAATGTTTTCTATTTTTCACAGTAACGTGGAATGTTGCCATACAAATTATACCTAGACCCATATTCTGCGTGCAGCTTTACGGCATACAACATCCTGACCCATTTTTGTTCTGCTCGGCTGTGGATTGCATAAAAAAGTATCTGACCTAATTTCCAGACTAAACTGATACACGCGCATAATATGATTTTCATCCCCGCTATTCAAATTTATTAATACGTTAATGAACGAAGTACGGAGTATAACGACGAGCAAATATTTCAACGTTTTATAAAAAAATATTGTAAATGCATAGAACATGAACTATGTGGTACTCGTTGTACTGTAGGTATTATTTATTTTGATAAAAAATGTTGTTTAGTTTTCAGTTATTGTCACAGATATTAAAATACTAAGTATACTGGTAGTATTTATTGCAAGGAAATATAACTATATTGCTTTGAATGTAGTAGATTTAAAATTGGCGTTCATAAACATATTTATAATCCAGCTTGTTAAACAATGTATATGTCACCAGAAAATAACAAGAACCGTAATTTTTTAAATTTCCTAGGAAATTTATAAATTTACGGTTTGTGTTATTTTCCGGTGACATATGTAAGTATATATTTCAATCATCGATATATATATATATATGATTTCAATGGTAAATGTTGGTGGGCCTAGATGGTATTTAACCCGCTTAACCGTTTTACACTGTGCTGAGTGTTATGGATTTGATTCCTACATAAGACAACACCTTGTGTTATCTAAGATATATACTATTCTGAATCTGTGGGTACCTCGGTTCATTATTTGAGTATTGGTAAACTTTCCGATACATATAGATTTAAAAATGATTTATTTTTAATTTATGCCTCTGCCGACTCCAAAATATCCATACAGCAAGAATTCCTTTAATTTGTTGTTGTCATAATACGTTTATGTTATCACTCTTCTAAACGACTGAATTATGATATAGACACGATATACACATTCATCTTCCATGGTTTCGTATTACCAGCGTAATGGGCAGTATTCTTTAACATCTTCGTGAATGCCCTTCATAAGCTATGAGCAATTATAAATAGCGTCAACCTTACCTTTTGCAGTCTTATGGTAAGAAATCGACATAATCGAGAAAATCATTAGGATTTTTGTATAAAACCATACCATTAAACAAACGAGAGACCAAAGCATAACCCTAACTTAACTCTAGGTTTTGTCTTTTAAAGGATTTTTAGGGCTTCTTATAACATCAAACATTAAACGAAATAGTCACCAACAATAATAATGATCTATCTTAGTGCTGTCTATAGCTAGCTATAGAGACTATCTATGAGAAAATTGTGTTATTTGTTGCAATCCGACATTTGTTCCAATGAATGTTAAAGAAGCTTTGCCGTCAATTGAATTAATGTATGTGTAATGGGTAAAGAGCAGCGATAGCCGAGTGGAGAGACCGACAGACTGCTACGCAGAGGGTCTCGGATTCGAATCCACGGCACGCACCAATGATTTTTCGTAGTTAAGTGCGTATTTAATTGTTAATTATCGCTTGCTTATCGGTGAAGGAAAACATCGTAAGGAAACTTGCATGTCTGAGAGTTCTGCATAATGTTCTCGAAAGACATGTGAAGTCTGCCAACCCGCACTTGGCCAGCGTGGTAGACTATTGCCCTAATCCTTCTTATAGGGAGAAGAGGCCCGTGCCCAGCAGTGAGTAAGTAAATTATGTACAAGGCTGATGATGATGTGTAATAAGGTCAACACAATGCAAACTAGAAGTAACCTTCAAACTACATTATATTTACTTCTTGTTAGGGAAAAGGCTGAAGATTATTACAATAATCATCATCATCATCACAGCTCTTGACGTCCCCTTCTGGATATAGGCCTCGCCAAAACCCTCAAATACGCTCATTATACTCGTTTTAATTTATATTTTCATAATGTTTGAGTTTCTATAATATCAATCGAACGATATATATGGAACCACATAAGATCCACGTCATAATAAAATCTCCTGCTAAACAAGTAGAACAGTAACCACAATACATGTGAGATTGTGGCTGGGCCGGAAGAATCACTGATTCACTCTGATTCGATTATGATGATCCTCATAAATATTGTATCTTGTATTGGTATGATAACATAACAATGAAATGAATAGACCAATAGTGCTTCAGTACCCGGGATGACGAGAAAAGCGTGGAAGCATGTAGAATTAGACTTTTTTCGGATTAATGTTGAATTACTATTCAACCAAATACCTATACTGCGATAGAATATGCGTAAACAAAAATGCTAATTAGAAGTGCACGAAATTAAAACTGTTTCTTAATATTTCGGTTTTTTAATAAAAATATATAATGTAATAAGTACACAAGCCATTTAAATATTTTACTTCAATGTTATGAGACCTGTAAATTCCTACTTGCCCTTTCTTTGTTCCATTATTTGTATTCAGAAAACGTGAACAATTGACAGAATAAGTTTAGGTACATTTGCGATTCGCCCGCGCGATTGATATTTGTCTAACTTTATCAAGAACAAAAAATATATTTTACGTAACATGTCAATTCAATAAAACAGCTTTAGAAAAATTATGTGTTACATAAAGGGCAAGTGTGCGCGGCATTAAGAAGTTCTGTCAAATAAACGAAACCTGTGAGATTTTCCTACCATTTTACGTACTGTATTGAAGTTGACGTGTGAACATAAATATTGTTGCAATATCATATTTCAACTTTTACTAGTAGTTCGGTAGTGTTAAAGTTAAAGTTCATAGGTACATAATTCTAGCCTCGATCTAAACGTTGCGCTAAAAAGCTTACAACTTTCTGAACGTATTTATACATAATAATCATTAATTTATAGAAAAAGTAATGTAGCCGTGTGGTTGACGCCATAGAATACAAGTGTCACCACCCCCTATCTTCCCGCGGGTGTCGTAAGAGGCGACTAAGGGATAACACGATGCAAATACCATCTTTGCGTAGAGACGGAAAACTCCACATCAAACCCTATACGACTGCCTCGTTGGTCTCGCGGCATAAATGTGCGCGTGGAATCGGCAGGTCCTGGGTTCGATTCCTGGGTCGGGCAGTGTTACTGGGTTTTTATGTCACGAAATTCTGAGTAGCAGCACGGAGTCTGGAAATGTGCCCGGTACGGTAATAGGCTCGCCCCTTATTACGTGGGAATAAAGTATATCTGGCGAAAAGTGGGTGTAGAAATACACCTCTGCATACCTCTTCGGGGTTATAGGCGTGAGACTATGTATGTATGTATGTAGTAATGAATATTATGATAGGAATAATCAAAGTAAGAGACAACAAAACTTCTAAAGTCAAAGTTTTTCAAACTTTACTGCCATAAATTATCATAAACAGAACACACATACGTCAAAAATTATATAATGGATTGTAAGTTTAGGTTTTTGCGTTCTCATATATGTTATTGACACATTTTATGTAGAGCAAGGCCTAAAGGGAGTAATCGCCAACTCCCAGAATCTATTCACATGTTAATATTAGAGCAACACCCCGCTGGGTGTAAAAGCGTAGCGTAGCAGAAACATATTTCAGTTTTAACTGTTAGCGTTTTCAAATACTGGCAACCTCACTTACCATGTATTTTGTTAACAAATTATGATACATAAAATAACTGCATATGTTTATAGTGGATCTTCTCAGGCGAATTTCAATTCACGGGTGTTAAAGTCACAAAGTGTTGTAAACATATTGTGAGCACCCGTTTAAGCAAACTCCTTTATTAATTATTTTTAATGCCAATAAATACATACTTACATTGTTAATTATCAAAACAGTTTTATCAAGTGAGACATTAAAAAAAACACATGAATATATTTTTTTACAATATATTTGGTCGATTGATTTGGTCGATGATTTGGTCCGTAGGAAGAGAGAGCTAGGCTTGTTACAGAAAAAAAAGGGACACAAGAAGGTCGACGAAGTTTCGTTGTGTAAAGTGTGCGTACAAGAAAAACGGCGCCTACAGGAAATTGGGAGGCAAAAAGATGAGGAGAGAAAAGTTTGGTAGTAGAAAAATAGTTTCGTCTAGCCAGGCAAAGAACGAGCGATGCCCGGTCGGTCTTACTTGTGTCTTAGAGCAATGGCTAGCCACTTACTATCAGCGAGCCACTAACCGCTAGCAAGCCCTTAAAGAAACAAAAAAAAGTCATGGTCATAAAGATTCGTTTGAGAATATACATGGTCATGCCAATACACGTACGGTTAATACATCTCATTTCTAATCTTAATGTAAGCATCAAAAGGTTCTCCATAATACATTTTCACATGTGAGTCAAAGGCATACAGAGGTGGCACGCGGTCATAGAAGAGGCTCCTACCTGATTTGAAATCAATAGCAGCATTTGCATATCTCAACAACAGCCAATATATGTGCTGATGTATGTTCATTTTATTCATTAAATATGTAATAAACCTGCCGTGTGCCGCAAAATGCCTTATATGAGCCTATATTCTTTGGTTATTAAACGACCTGTCAATATAAAATTTAATATTTTTACATTTCCTTCACGTTAACCTTAAGTTACCAAATACTTGGTATTCATTCAGTGTATGTGTCATGGAGAATATTTGATCATTAAAAGAATATATTGTAATAGAAATGTAGATAAAACTTTAAAATAATAAATCAGCGTTGCTTTTAACTGTCGTGCTGCCAGGCATAGTCTTTTTACATTACGAGAAGAAGGTTAGGCACTTTTCTCTCTTTCCAAACCTTAATCAGGCTCTTTATCCACCACGCTGGCCAATTCCAGGCTAACAGAAAGCTTAGGCACGCAGGCTTCCTCGCTTTAATTTTTTTCACTCTTTAGCCAACGATTATTAACAAATTTGTATTGGATCACCGCTGCGTAGCAATTTGTTGGTCTACCCTGAAAAAGCTGATAAAGATGCTTATATTCATTTAAAAAGTAATATTGCAAAATCTGAATGAGTGAATTTCTGCGGTAGAACCTTTTATTAGTATTGATTAGTTACTATTGCGAAGCCATTGACAGAGGACACACCCTGGAGGTAAGTTGTGAAAGTTTTTACGTCAAGTCCTATCAACACAGCAGACAAGTTTGGTGAAATAGATATAGATGGTGAGATAGAATAGAGATAGTTGTATTAAGATGTTATTGGATGTTCCTATAACGCACATGCTTTCGATACACATTAGATGAAATTAAATTGAATACGAAATAGCTTCAATAAAATAAACGTAAACTAAAAGATTTCTTTTATCAACCATTTTCACTACGAAACTTCTTCTAAAACCAAAACTTTTGTAAATGACAAGGCTGGGATATATAATTGTTACACAAAAGCTGCCAGATGCCAAAAATGAGTAATCATCAGATCTATAATTTACAGGACATTCGCGGTCAAACGTGTTCTACCAACTAAGCATGGACCAGCAAAAGCCACGAAGCAAGAAACAATACCAAAGCAAGTTGAACTTTTGGTTGTTGAGAATGTTGTTTCACTGAAAAGGTCGAAATATGCAATACTAAGGCCGCAATGCTTTATGGAGTTACAAATTTATGTGACCGTATTCAATGTGAAATCAATAATGCAATATATTTTTGTTGGAATTATTTGGATTTAAGACATTAATTTGTAAAGATTAGCTAAACGAATTATATAAGTATTTTTTTATTTTATAATATGATGAAGCAAAATTTTCGTCTATCAGTACAATATTAATGCAGCTAGGAAAATACCAACATTATATGTACGTTTAAAACATTGGGAATTTCCACGTCCTTGCTTTTAATTAAATGATATTTCAACGGTTACGAGAAATACTAAACCGATTGTATCGTAGATATGATACTTTGTGGTGAGGCAAAACGGTAGATATCCGAAATTGGTGTCCATTTCCGCGCTGTAATCGCATCGTTTGTCCCTCAACGTCACAAAGGAAGTGTTGGAGAGTGCGAAACCAGACAGGGAACTAATGGTTCATAGTCGAATCTACGTCACTTGCTACGCGAGTGATAATGCATGGTAGCGCAACGCAACGCACCGACAAGGTATTTGTTCTCTTGTATCTAAGTGCAAAAGAAACACGCTTCTTCATATCGTTTTTTTTTTAATACCTGCAGCGTAAAGAACTATTCCTTTACAAAGGTTTTTTTTTTTAATTTTGGTACTACAGTCGCATAGAACACCCATAACTATTAAGGATAACTACGGATCGCAAAAGTTTAATTTCATAATATGAATATCGAACCCAACAACAGCCAGAAATACCCAGATTACAAGTGGACTTGTAATCTGGGTATTTCGGTAAAGTTTAATACAGCCACGATATCATATTTTCATTTAATTACATTTAGATTAAACATCTAACTTTTCTAGATGTCAAACAAATTCGCATTTATAAGCCACTAGCTTTTGCCCGCTGCTTCGCTCGCGTAAATTTAGCTTAGATAAAATGTTTTATACAAAAAAGAACTGTCTAAGTGCCAGTCGGTCTCCCTCATGAAGAGTTCTGTAGTAGCAGGCATAGGAAGGATTTGAAAGATTTAGATACCTAATCATAAATTATTGGGCAGCAAATATATCTTCGTTCTTCGCAGTGTTTGTATAAACGACAAAGGTATATTTTCGGTTTTTGAAATGTGTTATATCTCAAAAACTATCCGCTATATAAGTATTGTTATACATACCCATTTTCCTTGAAAGTTTTAAATTATATTTTACTGCAATTTATATTTATTGTCTGAACATTTTTTAATTTCTTATTTTAAAAGTTAGAGGGCGGTGGGAGTTGGCGAAGCATTTTACCACTATGAAAGTGTCTATTTTTCGAACGATTGACTTGAAATAAAGGTTTTAGGAAACTTTAAGTACCTAATTTTGTAAGACCGATCTATAGCCACACCGCACATATTATGTTATGTTTGAAGAAAGTAATTTTAATATCAATTCTATATTTCTCTATCCCATACATGGAATTGATAGGTGTTAAAAGAACCGGTCATGTGCATGTCGTGCCACACACAATGTAGGGTTCCGAAGTAGCCCTTATACAGTGACCTGAGAATAGTAGGACTAAGCACAAAATGCACTTCATCGTTTGCAAATGTAAGTTGTCCTGATGAGCCGTTATATGTTTTATTGAAGGTTCATTATGTATGCACCTATTTAGCATAGTTTATAATTATATAACTAAAGACTACGGTTTATAAAATAGAGGAGGGAAGGAGACGATTTGCACTTGGTGGTTTTGGATAAATATTTGGTTTTTTATTTTTGTTCAGGCACTGAATAAATAATTAAATCAAGTGCGAATCGGTATCCACTTAACATACCATTTATTATTCACCTAACAGAGTATCACTATACTTTTTATCACCAAAAATAGCTTTGTTGTCTATAGTGTTTGTATGAACGACAGATATAAATTTGCGGTTTTTGATATAAACTGCTGAGAACATTTCGTTCAAACCAATTTTTGTTCAAAGATTTCATTGAGATCTACAACGTACCTATATTTTTATAGCATTTTTACTCTTTTATTATAAACGTTACATGGGTAGGCCCCTCATTTTACTACTTCACCGTCTATTTTTTAAACGATTGACTTGAGAAACAATGCCTTTAGGTTAATCAATATTTTAAAGATTTATCTGCAGACACTCTGCATAATAATTATGACAAATAAAAAAAAATGAGTCAGTTCCATGTATAGAGAACCTGGATGGTTACCTGGAAGAAAACGCACTTTGCGATAAAACCGCCCTTGTAAATTTGCTATGTACCTATGTACATTTAAATCATTTATACCAGATTTGTACCAACAGTGTATTTGCACAATAATGAATTATCTATCTTCGAAAACCCCCCCTTATTACTCTACTGTTCAACTTTTGTTTAAAACTCGTGAAGCTTATAGAATACATCTGTGGCTGTGACATACGAACGGACAGATGAACCGACAGACAGACATTGCGAATTTACTTATTTAGTTTAGGTTTTTGCCATTTTTGGCAACGGAACCCTAAAAATCGGCTAAAGCAAACCATTGTGTATTGAAAAATTGTATAGTTTTGACCGCGTTATCACAATGTATAACTCTGCCAAATATTAACCTTCTAGAACTTATAGTTTTCGCTTAAACCGCGACAGGACCGACGGATGGGCGGACATGACGAAACGATACAGGTCTCTTGTAGTTTACTACGGAACTCTAAAAAGGGTACCATAACAAATACCATCATTTTTGAAGTTACTAAAATTAAGCTAGGAAGAAAGTTAGGCAAATTCGATGTTAATCGTGTTCGAGCACCGCTAAGGCAATCCCAGTACAGCGATATGTTGGGGATAACACGTCGTGCGTAGCAGTCGTTTACTCGGGTTTTGCCAATTTGTTGCTTAGAGCATGCAGACGTGTGTCCTGTGTCCTAATTGACATATCATCGCAGAGCCCAAACTACAGCGGATGGAATTTTGGGTAGCGGGTTCCTTTTATATCGTAGTCTAGGCACCCATTACGACAGGATTTAATAATATGTCACCCCTTAGGCCATAAAATAAGGTTTAAAAGTAAGCAGTAGGCCCTAAGGAGCGACTGCTAGTAATATTATAAATCCTATATAAAATAAACCGGTCAAGTGCGAGTCGAACTCGCACACCGAGGGTGCCGTACAAACCTGTAGGTATACATAATTATTAAAAAAAATATGTGATGTAACTAAAAATTTAAGGTTTTCGAAATTTTTCATATGTGCTATAAAACGTTGCTTTAGGTATGCCAAATTTCAAGATTCTAGATCGACTGGAAGTACACTTTAGTTTTTACTTGAGCATTTGATATGAATTTCAATTTTATATCTCTACGGGTTCATGAGGAACGGGGTAGTACCTTTAAAAAAATATTAAAATACTTTATTTAAATTATGGTATAACTAAAAATTTACGGATTTTTGCAATTTTTCCTTTATCTGTGCTATAAAACGTTGCTTCGTGCCAAATTTCAAGAATCTGAGTTCAAGGGAAGTACCCTGTAGGTTTTGATTCACTTGCGAGCAGTGGCGAGTTTGAAAATATGCTTAAATTGCTGTTTCTGTTGATTGCGTTGACATAGAAGTTTGATTTTATTACAGCTTCACGGTGTTATAGACCTTAGTATTTGATATAAATTTCAATTTAATAACTCTACGTGTTCATGAGAAACGAGGTAGTAACTTTAAAAAATTTTTAAATGTTTTTATTATATGTATGATGTAACGAAAAATTAACATTTTTGGCAATTTTTCCTTAATATGTGCTATAAGAAGTTGCCTCGTTGAGATAGAAGTTTGATTTTGTTACAGCTTAATCATATTATAGACCTGAGTATTTGATATGAATTTCAATTTAGTAACTTTACGCGTTCATGAGAAAAGGGGTACAAATATTATTTTTTTATATGATGTAACCAAAAATTAACGAGTTTCGCAGTTTTTCCTTTATTTGTGCTATAAGACATTGCTTCGTACTAAATTTCAAGATTCTAACTTCACGGGAAGCACCCTGTAGGTTTTGATTCCCTTGTGAGTAGTTGCGAGAAAATATGCGGCTTAAATTGCTGTTTCTCTCTATTGCGTTGACCTACAAGTTTGATTTCGTTACAGCTTAAAGGTGTTATACACCTGAGTATTTGATATGAATTTCAATTTAATACCTCTACGCCAACGTGAAACAATGGTAATAACTTTAAAATTACTAAAAATATTTTTATGATATGATGTAACTAAAAATTAACGGGTTTCACAATTTTTCCTTTATTTGTGCTATAAGACATTGCTTCGTACTAAATTTCAAGATTCTGAGTTCACGGGTAGGTACGCTGTAGGTTTTGATTCCCTTGCGTGTTTCGAAAATTGCGGAAATTTGCAGCATAAACGGCTGTATCTTTTGATTGCGTTGGTTTAGAAGTTTGATTTTTTCACAGCTTCATGGGACAGTAGACTTGACTATTTCATACAAACATGATATAAATTTCAGTTTGATACCTTCACGCCTTTCTGAGAAAATGGGTCTTGACAGACAACAAAGTGATCCGTGATCCTATAAGTGTTCCGTTTTTTCATATCGAGGTTCGGAACCCTAAAAAATGAATAACGTACAGCATTTATGTGCCCACCCCCGTGGGATCTCCACATTTTCGTGTTGGGCGGGCTTAGTAACCGTGGCTTGGACACCCGCGGTGAAGCTAAGAGAGATCCCGGGAGTGGACTACGCAGGATGCGTCCACAGGTGCGGGTGCGGGGGACAGTTCTGCCTGTCCCTTGCAGTCGGGGGCGCACCATTCGAATCGTTGCGGTGGGGCCATAGAGGAAGAGGAGATGCGGTGTTGTCAGGTTGCCGTCTCGAGAGGACTCTATCCTCTGCGGCCGCTGGGTGTGTTGGTGGTGGAGCCCAGCATCTTCTTATCCGCCGCCAAGGAGGTTGTGGCCTACGGGCTATCCGCCGGGGTGCCAGGGTAGAATGCTAACTCGACCCCCTGGCGCCCAAAAATGGTGTGGAAGTATGAGCTGTGATTTTAGTGGTAATTACTGCCTTGCACACCAGCCGTCGAGTCTCACATACCCCCCGCTTTTCATCCTGCTGGGGTATGCGTAAATGCATTTCCACAGAGAGTAAAAAAAGGAGGGCAGTGACGTAAAAAGAACAATTGCTATGAATAATTTATTAGTCTATTATACGAATAAATAATATTTGACTGCCTGTCTGCAATCTCAAAATAACTGTGTTACATATTGTTACTAACCCGTTTCCAGTACTCCAATGATTTATTTAGATTGTTTTTCTGTCTGGCTATTTATTCAGGGTAATCTTAAAAATTACTGAATCGATTTAAGTGTGAATTTTACTAATGGTTCTTTTTTATGTTAATAGGCGGCAAACGAGCAGACGGATCGCCTGATGGTAAGCAATTACCGCCGCCCATGGACACAAGTAACACCACAGGAGTCACAAGTGCGATGCCGCTGCTTAGGGTTGGGAAAGGAGATTGGATGAGGAGTGGGATGAGGGAGAAGGAATAGGGGATAGGGCCTCCGGCACTCACACTCACCGAACGAAACGCAACAGCTTAGGTACTGTTACTTTACGTCGATTTTCTGTAAGAGGGTAGTACTTCCCCGGTCGAGGCGGCCCATTCATGCTGAAATCAGCAAGGCTCTACCACCTTACAAAAAGTTCATGAAAAGTCTCGAACAAACGATGAAAATTTCGGGATCCTGCCTTTTAGCCGAATATTGTTTTTCCGATTATCACTTGCGAGCCAACGTTTCGCCTCTTTCACTTTGACAACTAACGATTGTCAAATTTTTGTATGACAACGTTTCATTTGGTAGAATTATTGTTAAGCTGATTATTGCAATGACAAAAAACGTTTGGGGCATTTATCTTTTGTCAAATTATTAGGCTAGACAACTTTTAGACGAATAACGTTTCGTCTGTTCAGGTGATGTTTCGGGAAGTTCAGGTGAAATCGAAAGGACTCGGTTAGGTTAGTATGCTAATAAACAATGCACATCAACTGAAACAATGGCTGGTTAGGTTAGGTTAGAACTGCGACCACAACGCACGAGCCGAGCGAGCGAAGCGAGCGTGCCGCGGCAGCGGCCGGCGAAGTGCCAGAACCAAATCGCTTTTATTTCACTACACAGGGCATTTAAATATGCTACATCGGTTAGGTTAGAACTTCGACAATAAAAGGAAGACCAAACGTAAAGTTGGCAACTGTGAGGTTGGGAAATAAAAACAAAATTATATCACAAGTTGGCAAATGATTATTCTGCGAAATAAAATTCTGCGAAACGTTAGTTGGCAAGTGATAATCGGCTGAACAATTTTTGGCGAAAAGGCAGAGATCCGAAAATTTCATTTAGGCGTCGCTGCGTGCAAAAGCTAGTTAAAATTAAATTAGTCAAAAGCCAGTAGGACTCATTTGTGAAGGATTCCGTAGCAGTATACATTTTTGTATCTCACCGACCGACATTGTAATTTTTTTTTATAATAAATTTATCCAAGTTCAAAAACCCTTTCTTAGTAGGTATTTTAAGGTTAAAGAAATGAGGGATGCCTTGGTCAGCAGTGGGACAGAGCAGATCACTGATAAAAAGTGCTCACCTGCGTAAAAATAAATATAAATAGCGAAATAACGGTTGTAAGTATTTTGGCTTCTATTGGTCATATAAAGAACCATCATACATTTAAACCATCATAAATTAAATGCTCATCCCCTTGACCATGACCCCTTTTTGAACTCCTCGTTTTAGGGGTGAATTCATTAACATGACTTGAGTAACCGATATACAAAGTTTCAAATGAATCCAATGAAGTTTTTGTATATACAAATAGGACACCTTTCTTAACCCCCATAGCTTTGCTCATAGTGACTCTCTAGTTATATTATATCATCTATGATAGTGACTTCGAAAACTTCTTTCTTAGTGTTCACTAACGTCATTTGAGCATTAACTTTAAACTTTGTATAAAGGTTATATACAAAGTTTAAGAAGTTAATCCAATGAAGTAATAAAAAGGTTTCATACAAATTCTGACTCCCCTTTTAACCCATTGACATATACTTGTACATATATATCGATGTTTTAACCCTTTATGGTGAGCATTTCCAAAAAGATTTTCTTAGTTTTTACTAAGGTCATTAGAGAAACCAATATACAAAGTTTGAAGTCAATCCACTGAAAGAACAGTAAGTTTCATACAAACGATGACCCCCTATCTTACCCTCTTAGGGGTGGAATTTCCTAAAAAGTTATTATTTGTGTTCACTATCGTAGTTTTAGGAACCAATATACAAAGTTTGAAGTCAATCCATTACAGGAATAAAAAGTTTCATACAAACTTTGACCCCTATCTTACCTCCTTAGGAAAGGAATTTCCAAAAAAAATATTTTTTGTGTTCACTACTATCGTTTGAGGAACCAATACACAAAGTTTGAAGTCAATCCACTGACGGAATAATAAGTTTCATACACATTTTGACCCCCTATCTTACTCCCTTAGGGCAAGAATTTTAAAAAAACAATTCTTAGTGTTCACTATCGTCGTTTGAGGAACTAATATACAAAGTTTGAAGTGAAACCATGAAAGGAATAAAAAGTTACATACAAACGTTGACGCCCTGTTTTACCCCCTTAGGTGAGGAATTTCGAAAAATCCTCTCTTAGTGCTACTCTAGACTCTTCAACAAACATACATGCTAAATTTCATCTTCTTGCGACCAGTTTCGGCTGTAGCATGTCTGTCAGTTCGTCAGTAACGCAAGGATTTTATTTAATAAGATGATTTGGGATTTCATTAAATAAACTATGCAGTACGATTAATATTTTATCAGATTCTAAGAATATTTTCGAAGTATTGCAGCGATAAATTGTAGTACTAGATTGGATGGGCATGATACGGCAAAAATATTTACTTAAATAATATTAAATAGAGCAAATATTCTCACAAATACTTTCGGTTTTGTTTGTTTTAATAGGATATGGTAAAATAATATAATTGTTTGCAATATTGTGTTTTGCTTGATAATGCTATTCATAGTAAATCCACAGATTGACTGGCTATCCTTGCATAATCTCTTATACTAACAGTCGAGATAATTCTACTCTAAGCCGTATCGACACGACCAAAGACAACAATGCGTCCCCATTAATTTGAACTTCTCGAGTGCTATAAACAGCTAATCGAACGGACAAAGACACGACAGCTGTAAGCCCTTATGACGTCACCTGAATAATGGACGAAAATGGCCACCACTTTACCTAAATGGTCCTTAGACTCGGTGAAGATAACCTTAGGTGCGGACTATGGGTTATCTAAATGGCTATAGACAGATATAATAGTGTGGCTCGGCAGATTACGTTGATAGTTTTCAGATAAAGCTAAGTTATACTATTTAGTTCTACGAAATGTGTAAGTAAGCGGTTGGTGGTTAGTTAGTATAGCTATACTTTAGTTTTCTCTGCATATTGACATACATTATTACCATCATGATTCATACAGTGCAAAAGATTGACATCAGGGGACAATCAAACACTCATAATATAATTCAAAATTTCTTAGCCTGTTTGAGTAAAAATGTTTCAGGTGTAAATAACAGAAATTTTCCATTTCATCGTATTTTTGTGAGTATACATATTTCCAACATTTTACTGTTATGATATAAGTAACTACAGTAGACGTTAAAATTTCATAAAACCCTGGATGAAGTCGTAAGGCCAGAGGCTAAGATTTCTCGAGAAACATTAAAAAAGGTGGTTCATAAGTATGTTTTACTTTGACGATTGCTTTGCGTCCAACTTCAAAGAAAGCATAAACTTCCTGCATTTATACAGCTTCCTTTTAGGGAATACTTTATATTGTTATTAGTTTTTTCTCCGAAAGATCGGCTTTGTGGGAGGTAGAACAATACGTACTTATTTTATTATTTCCCTTAATATTATACTTCCCTGTAAGACCGGATAGGTATTATATTTTGTAAAAAAAGTCACTTTTATTTTAAAGATTCGTGCATCCTGTTAAATAAATTACAGGAAAATTTTGCTGTGGCATTATAATTAGCAGGTAAGTAATAAGCCGATGTTCTTTCAGTTCAGCGTCGCTTTTACAGGAACACGTAGGGAACTTTCCTTGTGGTAGCAATTTTATATAAACTTTTCCAACACGCCGTTTGATAATACCTACACGTTCAACTTCCGATAGATGTTTTATGGATTTTTGTTACTTCCCTTTGGTATCTGACGTACCATATAATAAAGACGCTACGCTTGGCTCACCTTAAATTTGTATATATTTAGGATTTTGTACCTGAAAGGAATGGAAACCTTTATCAAGATCACTTTGGATGATTTGCCAGTGAATCTTTTTTACACATAAATTTTACAAAAGGCGTTTCAAGGCATTCAGTAAGCGTTATGATATAAATAAAGTTTTAATTGAACTGAATTTCAGCAAAATGTTTGAAGTGCCTGATTCTTCGGGTAACTTAAATACTAAATAAAATTTTGAAGTTCAAAGCATTAAAAATTCATTCAACTAACACGGTTGTCAGATTTGATGACCTGAATGATATAACATACAGAAGTACCGCGAATGTATCAAAGATTTATCCGACAAAAACATATATTCAAAAGTACCGTGTCGTTTCATGACCCGTATGACATAAATACAAATATGTCTTTAGAAGTGTGTTCTTTCATACAAAATTATTTTTGTTCTGTATGCTGACGAAATATTTTATTTTCTGCTCTTATATTACAATTTCGTTTGCCGGAATATATCAAGCACATCACGATTTATCTTTATGCGTACATCAAGAGCTACAGAATTGACAGAATTTTCCTTATAAAAAGTCTAGGCAGACATTTTTTCGTCGGACGTGACCTTAGGAGCTGTTCAAAAAACTGGTGGTGTGGCACTTACTGTCACTGAATTCATGCTTTAGATATACATAGGTAGGTACCTAGTCTTGGAACAGTTTGCGCATAATCTGCTTACGTGTGATTTTTACTTGTTTGTACAACAATGAAAATTTAAGAATGCATTTTTTCTTAAGAGGGTGATGAGATCCTTTGGAAAAAGTATTGCAAAGCTTTAAAAATTATTTAAACTAGTAAGGTAAGATAAAAATATGCAAACTGTTTTGTGTACTACTAAGGTGGCGGTCGTGGGTTCGATTCACACCAAGAAGCAATATTTTAATTTGTTAAGTTATATATTTTGTGTCTGTGTGTGAGTTATCAATAATATATCAAAATCTTTTTGAATACATCTGATGACCTCATCAAAGGATTTCCGAGTTTGTGATTTAATGTCAGTGATCAGAATATTCGAAGACATAATTATCAACATTTTCCTTTACTTTCATGTTTCAAATCCGCCTACGAGTAATATAAAAATAGCACAAAGCGAATGAAGCATACCAATGACGATTCCTACGGCAATATACAAACGTCATTCTACACATGTATACACAAAGCTATTAACAAGGATTCATACACATCATTAGCAACAATAACACCGCCAACATATCCGTCAACACATGAACAATAGTTTGTGATGACAATAACTCAGTATCGCAAATCGCCTTGTTTTGACATGTGTGACGTAAGAGGGTTGCGGCCAATATGCACTGTATTAGCTACATCTCAGTGAATAATAGCATTCAAATCAATACGTATTGCGTGATATGATTCAAGTCAATAGTACCAGCTTCTGATTGCTTTCTGGTTCGGCGTTTGTATGCGATAACGGAGATTATATTTGTAAGTTATGTATAGACACAGTTGATTTCATATTATGACATGGATTTAAAACGTATCTTGCCTATTTGAAAATGTGGTTTACTGCATGGATACCGTAGGTAGTAGTTTTATAATAATAATAATAACGTAGCAACCCCAACTGTCAACACCGGTCAAGACTGTCTAGCAAATATAATTTATCAACGTTTCTATCTTAGACTATATATATTATGTAAATAGACGGAGGAATCCCATCACTCAGAGGTCTGACATAGGACACCGCGTTGGGCCCCATTACCCGTCAAAATTGAATAGAACTTCATTTGAAAGTTTGATACTTCGTTCATAGACATTTTGATTTATTCGTATAAAGATTGTGACGCATAAACATAGTGACGTTATAACTTTATCGATACTTTTATTTTAGACTAACTTCGGCCCACGTATTCGCCGATGTGGGTGATAGTTATTGCAAAAAAAGGAAGCCTTTGCACTATTGTGATGTAGAAGCTATACTGCAATGTTTCTTTGAAAACTAAGTATACCTGAATACAATTATATATCTCAAGAAAAGTGTTTTCATCGATCATCACAAACTTTCAGCTATCGCACACAGGCTATCGCTGCCTTCACGTAGGTACAAACTTTATTGTAACTTTAAAAATATGTAATACATATTTTGATGGTGAGACTAATCCTCCTCTGTCTTTTACTTTTATAAAAATAATTACATAAACCTGCAGTACTGCAGGTTTGTGTAATAATTTTTATTAGTATTCTATTCTCTTATTTCTATTATTCTCTTCGGTGAAACCAAAGGTTTTGTCTTCATAATTATGGACGAAGTTGTCATGACAAACAACTACCGATAGTATATACTGAGGGACGGTGCGATTGACATATGGCGGGCATGTCACCAGCCCGGGGAATCTCTCAGACAAATAGTATCCGGTTGTTCTAGTTTTGCCAATGGCCAGTATTTGCACCGACACAATCAAGTGGCCAAGATAATTCATAAGCAACTAGCCCTTAAATTTAATCTCATTGGTTCACCGTACTACAGATACAAATATGTGCCCGACCCAGTTCTCGAAAAAATGGCCGCACGTTGTTGTCCTGGTAAGAATAAAAAAAGATTGTGACGCATAAACATAGTGACGTTATAACTTTATCGATACTTTTATTTTAGACTAACTTCGGCCCACGTATTCGCCGATGTGGGTGACAGTTATTGCAAAAAAAGGAAGCCTTTGCACTATTGTGATGTAGAAGCTATACTGCAATGTTTCTTTGAAAAATAAGTATACCTGAATACAATTATATATCTCAAGAATAGTGTTTTCATCGATCATCACAAACTTTCAGCTATCGCACACAGGCTATCGCTGCCTTCACGTAGGTACAAACTTTATTGTAACTTTAAAAATATGTAATACATATTTTGATGGTGAGACTAATCCTCCTCTGTCTTTTACTTTTATAAAAATAATTACATAAACCTGCAGTACTGCAGGTTTGTGTAATAATTTTTATTAGTATTCTGTTCTCTTATTTCTATTATTCTCTTCGGTGAAACCAAAGGTTTTGTCTTCATAATTATGGACGAAGTTGTCATGACAAACAACTACCGATAGTATATACTGAGGGACGGTGCGATTGACATATGGCGGGCATGTCACCAGCCCGGGGAATCTCTCAGACAAATAGTATCCGGTTGTTCTAGTTTTGCCAATGGCCAGTATTTGCACAGACACAATCAAGTGGCCAAGATAATTCATAAGCAACTAGCCCTTAAATTTAATCTCATTGGTTCACCGTACTACAGATACAAATATGTGCCCGACCCAGTTCTCGAAAAAATGGCCGCACGTTGTTGTCCTGGTATAGGTCTATCATTACAGACAGGTTTAATGTAGCCGATATTGTAGTCATCGACCGAGCGTGATATTGTAGTGATCGACCGAGCAGAGCGACTCGCATTGATAGACTTTATAACCATATCGCATGACAGCAATCTTGTAAAAGCAGAAAAAGAGAAGGGGTTCAAATATTTGGGCCCAGCTCATGAGATTGTCGATATGTGGGATGTGAACTCGGCGATCATTATGCCGATAGTTGTATCAGTAAATGGACTAATCGCCAAGAGCCTTTACCAACATCTAAAGATGCTCGCACTAGGCAGCAGAAAAACTAATATTTTTAACAACAACACTTTTTGAGTTCGGTGCCAGTTAGAAGTACGCACAAAATTTTATTTTCTTTCTTACTCACCATGTGGGCTCCTGGTTTAATTATTTTAAATTATTTTATTTCTCACTTATTTTAGACCTAGGCGTATCTATAAGGGCGTAATTCATTTGATCTGTATATATAATATTATGTTTTTTTATAGATTTGAGTCTTTTTCTAACTAAGACAGAGTCAGTGACTTTTTCTATTTTACCTTAAATAAATGTGATTCATTATGTGTGAAATATTTTATTTAAAATTGACCCTAAATGTTCAAACATGAACATGACATTCTTGGCATTCCAACACACATCCAACTTATCATCGAGGAAGATGCGTGATATTTTAAGATCATGTAATTTATCACGTACGGCGGTCGGCTCAGACATGCTGCATCGGCACAATACACCGACGGCACACAACTAAATACGTGTATATGTGTACATAGAATAAGTTTAGTATATAAGATTATAGTTTTAAGAAATAAACCAGTCATTAGCTCACTCCCGGCTTTGACTCATACCCTACCCCTCACCTCTCACTGCGGCCAAGACACCCTTAGCCGTCACCATGATCGGTCTTGTGAGTCTGCTCGACCGGCAGTGAGAAAACCCACTTCACTACACCCTAATCCTACCCACTTTCCGTCTGTCGCCTTAGGTCTCCCGGCGACAGATATCCCGGCCTAGGGATCCCAGGGACTGCTAGGGAACTAGGGATTAGGGTTGTATACGCGACAGTCTGTGTGACCACAGTGTACACGGCCTCGCTATACAATATACCTAACAGGGGTAGGGTAGCACTAGGGAGATAGGGAATAGGTGGACTTGGTTACTGCGACGGTAGCCAAGTTGAGGAAAACTACTACTACAACAAGGGAATAGGTGGACTTGGATACTGCGATGGTACCAAGTTGAGGGAAACTACTACTACTATTACAACAAGGGAATAGGTGGACTTGGATACTGCGATGGTACTAAGTTGAGGAAAACTACTACTACAACAAGGGAATAGGTGGACTTGGATACTGCGATGGTACCAAGTTGAGGGAAACTACTACTACTACTACTACAAATACTACACTACTACTAATACTACAACGAATACTACTACTACTACAACGTCTACTACCACAACTACTACACTACTACTACAACGTCTACTACTACACTACTACTACTACTACACTACTACTACTACAACGTCTACTACTACTACTAAATAAGAGAAGGGATGGAATTTCTGGAGGGGTGAATAACATGCAATGGTACAAAACAACTGCATGTTGACTAAATATAAAATATACCTTGTTTTTTCCTACTACACATAGGTACTTAACATATCCACCGCAACGATCCTCAAGGTTCCACAGCAAGCAACGCAATAAGCTGCCGCTGCCAGGACCGCATCATACATGGCCTACAGCCAGCCAACCGAAGCCGTCAAGAAAACGAATCACAAGTGAACAACAAACTACAGATGCCGTTAACGTTGAGCTGAAGCCTACGCCGAAGAGACGCCAGAATGTTCACGCCTGAACATAAGAACTTTCTAGAGCCTGCCCCGGAGAGGCGCTAGAATGTTCACGCCGTAACATGACCTTCCTGAAGCCTATCCCGGAGAGACGCCAGAATGTTCAAACATGAACATGACATTCTTGGCATTCCAACACACATCCAACTTATCACCGAGGAAGATGCGTGATATTTTAAGATCATGTAATTTATCACGTACGGCGGTCGGCTCAGACATGCTGCATCGGCACAATACACCGACGGCACACAACTAAATACGTGTATATGTGTACATAGAATAAGTTTAGTATATAAGATTATAGTTTTAAGAAATAAACCAGTCATTAGCTCACTCCCGGCTTTGACTCATACCCTACCCCTCACCTCTCACTGCGGCAAAGACACCCTTAGCCGTCACCATGATCGGTCTTGTGAGTCTGCTCGACCGGCAGTGAGAAAACCCACTTCACTGCACCCTAATCCTACCCACTTTCCGTCTGTCGCCTTAGGTCTCCCGGCGACAGATATCCCGGCCTAGGGATCCCAGGGACTGCTAGGGAACTAGGGATTAGGATTGTATACGCGACAGTCTGTGTGACCACAGTGTACACGGCCTCGCTATACACTATACCAAACAGGGCTAGGGTAGACTAGGGAGTTAGGTTAGAGTTAGATCTAAAATAGGGATAGGTATATCATAAGATAGGTTAGGCTAGATATAGGAACCAGTAGGCTTAAATTAGGTTTAGGTACGTGCAAGCTTAGGGCTATACTTAAGAGCTATCGAAGGTTAGGCCCTAACTTGTACACTGAAGTTAAATTTTATTTCTAATCTATTAGTTAACTCACTTATTACTGCAGCCTGCTCTCGATTGGTGATTTAATATAATTATGTAACTGAACATACTGGGCTCGTGCCTCCCTTCAATTTCAGAAGGCCTAATTTAATTTGGAAGATTTTAGACAAACACTTGACGATCGTGATAATTTTCTAAATAATAAGCTTATAACTTCCAAAAGTCTGAAATACGTAACGTGTTTTTGTATTCGAAAACCATTACGTGGTAATGATCTCGTCATTGATCCTATCATTGCATATAGGTAGTGATTATTAGTGATATTATGAATATCAATTGCTTTATTCACCTTAAAAAGGTAATTTCAAATTTTTTTTTTTATCGTAACTTATTTACTAGTGTTTAAGTATAAGCTGGATTTATTCACATATTTAACTTTATCTGAGGATTTATCAACATTCAATAGATATTCATTGTAAGTAAACCAAATCTAAGGATTTATTGCAAACATTATCGATATTTTATCAAAATTAATTTTGAGTAAGCACATCACTAGTCGAGTTAAAATTTACGACAATTTCGAAGATTCGAAATGACATTTGTATATGTATCTTTCTCTTACATGAGAAAAAAATCATAAGTCAGAGTGAAGTGCATATATTGGGTAAGGTTGCTATTTTAATGCGGTCTCTATTACTATACTATGCAAGGCCGGGCGCACTTCGCATTTTAGGTACAAACTTACAAGTACCTCGGCCGACCATGTCGACATGGTTGGATTAGTGAGTTGCTGCGCGCCGCTCACATTAGACGTCACGCAACGTAGAGTCGTCACGCGAGTGCGACCGCTCCGTATTCTCACGCGCCGTGTTCATACACTGTTCAAATTATATAAACGCCTTTAACAAAAAAATGTATCATCACAAGTCTAATGCAAAGTATTGCTCAATTAACTGTGTGTCGAAAGCGACTTGAAAATTTGATTTTATTTATTTTACGAGAGCAATTTGAAAATTAGATTTTTGTTTGTTGAGATATCTCAACGATTATGGTGTCAAATTAAAGATCTAGTTCAAAAACCATTTTATCTGTTTGAATCATGTTAATCGGTCCACGCGTTTAGGAAATAACTAAGAATCAGTATAGTAGAAATGTAAACGACCAGAATTTTTGTGGTTTTTGTTCTACGAGCTCAAATAGTGGGATAGGATACTTATAGGATAATTATTTAAGTATTATTAGGTACGTGGTCAAGTAGGTAGATAGACGATGAATAAATATTATAGTTGCAGCGGCAAGTCGACAACCCTAGCGCGCCACTCCGCGCCAGACAGCGACAGCGTTATGTGTTAGAAAAGAACGGGAACGGTTAGGTGAATATCGCATTAGGCACTGAGTGCTTATGCGTGCTGAATTGCACTTTGTTGCTTAGTAGCAAGAGTCGCAATTTCAATAAATTGGTTTGACAAGTGAATCTTCTGTACTTTAGTACTTGTATATATTCTGTGACTATGCGCGCTGTAGCATGGTGCGGGTGGCAGTTTCAGTAACGTTACATTTCACTTTTGAAAGTTGCCGCGATTTACAAATTATGACTTAGTATTGCAGTTATACCACATTCGTAATATTTTAAATAATTAATTACTGTGGTACATTAAATTATACCCAAACAGAATGTTCTAGTCTCGAAATAAAATCTAATAGAAAGAAAAATTAAGCAAAATGGTATGCGTATAACGTAATGCCATAGACATATTTAGTGATGGGATATACTGCTACGATGGATATTCGATGTTTTTATAATAAAAAAACGTATATTGGCCGTACTTCAAATCATATTGTAAAAAATGAAAGTCTATAATAAATTATATTAATGAAACAACAGAACATATTATATATAGGTAATATATATATAGAATAGATTTCATTCGTCTAAACTCATATCAGAGTCAGCAACATCTGAATTGTCACTAAATTCATCATCTGTATCTGTGACGGATATTATCAACGATGACTCCATTATATTGTCAATGTGGATGTCACGATCCCAATCAGACATAATGCCCCTATTTGTTTTATGGAACTAGGGATTAGGATTGTATACGCGACAGTCTGTGTGACCACAGTGTACATATTCACAACCTTCGACCAGACTGCAGGTTGAACATTGTTGATGGCCGCTTGCAATAGGACCAACATTTTATTTACCGTAAATGGCGGCGAAGTATTATTTCTTGCGGCGTGACCTTTTATTTGGGCCCAAATCATCTAAATAGCGTTATACTGGCAATGGTAGGGTGGTAGTCGAAGGACCTGGTGGCCTTTATCTTTTGCCATTTCGTCCAGAGCATAGGTAGGAGTTGGTGGCTTATGACGCCGTACTTAGGCAATAAGCTCTGCCTTTAACATTTTTATATCTGCTGTAACTCCGTTTTCATTCAGCCACTTCACCAACTCGCTTTTGCGGTTGGATTGGTTTGGGGGTTTATTAACTTGTACCAAATGGTGGGGTGCCAGCTAGTTTTATATAAGTACAAAGATATTATTATGTAGCCCTAAAATATATATATTGACAAGTTTATACACGTAGTTACACTGAAAAACCATTTAACACTCAAATTTTGATAACACTATTAATGTAAACTAGATTTATGCTTCGTTAGATCGATAAAAATGAATTGCATAACGTCACATCCCTAGTCATGTAGTACTGACGGATGTCAACGTCATATAGGCAACTATCATCCGCACCATGCTACAGCGCACAGGGTATAGTCCAACCTCTCTGGTTTCTATAATATACACACATCAACAAAGTCTAGGGATATCTTAATCCTAAATTATTTACGAGTTTATAGTTTAGAACCTTGTTAGTTTCCACAAAAAGTTTATATACAGATTAAAACCTCTTTTATTCTATTTTCAACATTTGAACATGGAAAGAAAAAAAACAAAATAATAAACAAAATATGGCGGCAAATTTGCTAGTAATTCGTTACATTAAAGAAAGTTAAAACTGTTTTATTATAATTATTAATGAAAAGGGTTTTTAATTGTTTTTCTTTTTTAATTTAACGTGACGTACGAACTTTAAAAGTCATGTCACGTCGTCATTTGAGTCGAGATGAAATGTTACGAGCCGTGGGCATGTTAGAAAATGGTGCAATTCAACGCGTCGTTGCTGAGGCCCTACATACCAGTCAAAATGTGATATCAAGGTTGTGGTCACGTTATCGCAGTACTGGAGATGTGGCCGAACAGCACACAGGTAGATATCGTGTTACTACGCAGAGACAGGATCGATTTCTCCAAATGACCGCCAGAAGACAACCCAATATCACAGCGCTGCAACTAGTGCAAAGGCTCCAGGAGGACCACCAGCTGCTGGTAAGCGACCAAACCGTGCGAAGAAGGTTACATGAAGTTGATCTTCATGCTTGAAGACCATTGCGTGTTCCAGCATTGCGACGTGGCAATCGCGGTCGGCGGCTTTCGTGGGCTCGGGAGCATTTACCATGGAGTGACGAACAATGGTCTTTGGTGCTGTTCACCGATGAGTCCCGGTTTGGGTTTCACCCGGATTCACGAAGAACACGCGTTTGGAGAGCTCCAGGGAGAGTTAGCCGTCTACGGCACCCTCAGGAGGTCCACCCATACCAAGGCGGGACAATCATGGTGTGGGCAGGAATTCGTCTTGGCGGACGAACCCAACTCGTTTGGATCCAAGGCAGCATGACTGCACAAAAATACCACGAGGAGGTAGTAGAGCCCGTTATTGTCCCACACAGAACTCAAATAGGCCATGAATTTCTACTCATGCACGATAATGCTCCTTGCCATACGGCGCGGCTGGTATCGACCGCTCTCCGAGAGCACGATATTCAAGTTTTGGATTGGCCTGCACAGTCGCCCGACTTAAATCCTATCGAGCATGCCTGGGACATGTTACAACGAAAAGCTTTGAGAGATTTTCCACCAAATTTGACGACTGAACAACAACTTTACGAACACTTGCAAAGGACATGGGACCTCATACCGCAGCAAGACATTGACAATTTAATTTTAAGTATTAACAATCGATGTCGATGTGTAATCAATGTAAGAGGTGGCAACACTGATTATTAATGATTAGATTTTACAAGATTTTTTCCATTTTTATAAAAATTAATAGTTTTTTAAGAAGAAATGTTTGTTGTTATCATACTAATTTTCCATGATGATTAAAAAAAATATTTTTTTTATTTAAAACAAAAAAAAACACGAAATGTTTTTTATTTTTATTAAAGACCTTAAAATAATCTATGATTCTTCTATTTACTGTATCAGAAAATTCTTCATAGATTTTTAGATATTTGATGAAATATAAAATATCCCTAGACTTTGTTGATGTGTGTATATCAATTCAAATAACAGAGAACATCAAAGAAATACTTAATTAAATAAAATATGTCTATAAATACCATAATTTTTCTTTATTTAGAAAAATAAATACGGTGACATTTAAAATGTCACAACACGCAACAAGATTTTCAAATAATAACACAAAATGTTGACATGTAATGCCACAAGGAAACTTCGAGCACAAATAACAACCCCGGACTCGTCGCTGAGCTCCGCCTCGCAGGCGCCGAGGCCTGCGCCAACATCGCCAGCAGATGCAGTTGCGGCGAGCTCAAGCGACGAGTACTTCTTGCCCCCGTCGTCGCCGTCACCTGTGCGTCGGAGAGGCAGAGGCCGGCCGCCAGCCTGCCTGGGACCACGAGACCCACCGGTCTCAAACAGGGTCTTCGCTGCTGGTGGTAATGTGCAGCGCATGCTATGGACGGAATCCATCAATGAAAATGTCATGCGCGCCTATTTTGGGGCTACAGAGGGGGAAACTAACCTCACTGCGTACCGCAGTCGCATATTCGTTCTGTTTCAGGCCTTAGAACCAAGTATCAACGTTACGGCTCAACGATTATCGGATCAGGTGCGAGTTATCCAGCGCAGTAACAAGCTGGATAACGTCGTACTTGATAGGCTACGCTCAGAATACTTACCTACGAACCAGGCCGTTCACGTCCAACCCGTTAATTCTACCGGTAACGCAGATGCATCGCGGATGGGTAATAATGCCGCCGTGGAGGTGGATGATATGGTTTGTATCGTAAGTATTCAGTGCAATGAGGAGGATATGGATGCTTTGAAATATGCGATTGCGGAATATCGGTACATGTTACCAACAATTAGGCCGCACCTGCCCCGGTTGCCTTTGCATAGACGTAATATAGCGCGGGTGGGTGCCCTTGACTCACTATTACCTAGTTTTCTAGAGAATAGTGAGAGTCTTGGTGATACGCACTCAATTTTGTATTGTGCCGCCGTAGCAGCATGTCGTATGGCAGGTGTCAAGTTTCAAGAACGTGATACTGTCATGCGACAAAGATCTGCTGTTCCAGCCTGGCAGTACAGAATTGAACGGCGTATTGCTGAGGCAAGGGCACTTATCGGTAAGCTAATCTGCTTTAGGTCTGGGAATACACGTCCCAGGGTCATGCGCTTTGTGCGCCGAGCTTTCTTGGGGACTGGTATCAGTCCTCATGACTATACATCTCGGATCACGGAGCGCATTGGCTTCCTAAAGCAGAAAGTCTATGCATGGGCAAACCGGATACGCAGATATAAAAAACGGGTGGACCGCCATATCTTGAATCGTACATTTCAAAGGGACCAAAGTGGGTTTATAGAAACTGGGACCGACCAGACTCAGATGTGACCAATGGGCAGCTGCCGGATGCAGACGCCACTAACAAATTTTGGCGTAGCATATGGTCGGCTCCTATTGGCCACATTGGCTCACGAGATTGTCGACATGTGGGATGTCGATTCAGCAATTATTGTGCTGAAAATTGTCACAGTGTATTTGTATTTATTTTCAGTACAGTTTTTAGCGTGGTCTCTATTTAAAGTCGTATAGGTACCTACCTAAATAATAACAATAGCAGCCTAAATAAGCCTAAGGTTACTTATTCGAAATTATTAATATAATATATATAATATAATATAATTTATTTGCGAAAAGGTTTAACAATATTAACACTTATTTTACAATGTTAGGTAGGTAACAAAAATGTGACATTGACAAATTCGTGTTTTGTTGGACTCTGGTACCCATGGTAAGATTTAACTTGTGTTATGGGTACCAGTGCCCTTCCATACAATGACAAGTTAATATTGAAATTAAACTACAGTTTACGGATTTTATCGCGTTGTATTGGTTTCACTGGTTACTAAGTTATTACATTTAAACCGAATGATCTAGAAACTACATTTTTATTACTAGCCGACGTTTCGAATTCTTTACAGGATTCATGTTCACGGCAGACTGAGGTGGTATTTGTCTTTGTCTTGAATTTAAAAGTTATCTCAAAGTACCCGAACATTTTTCAACTATTGGTGTTACTATCTACGCAGAATGTGCTCACTGTGTCTTGATGTCTTCTGGTGACTTTGTCCTTCTTGGGTTTCATTAGCCTAATAACAGGGTCCCAAGCTGGAGGAACATTCCAACCATCTTCCCTATGGAAATTAGGATGTTTTTTAATTTCAATAGCTTCTCGTATCATTCTTGGAATAAAGCGGTGTTCTTTTGCGAGTATCTGTGGTTTATCAAATCGCAGGTAATGGTTGGTTCCTTGTTCTACATGTTCACACACAGCAGACTTCGTCGAGCGTTTGTGTTTAATGTCAGCAACAAGATGTTATACAAGTGACTACTGATGATATGATAATGGTGTTGAGCAAGAGATGTTCGTGCGCTATGGGTTTCACACACTTTGTATTGTCTACGAGTTTAAGAGCTTTAGAGTCATACTATAGAACAGTGCTTGCGTAATATTGTTTGTAGTACAAAGAGTTGTCCAACTGTAAGTACCTTACAATCTGCATATAGAATTTGAGTGGGATATTAAAGGGTTTGGACATCATGACTTTCAGGACTACTCTTTGTGCACGTTCAACTTGTAATAGATGTGTCTTATGAGCTCCATCCCAGACTGTGATACAGTACGAAAGTAAGGACTGACACAGTGCGTAAAACATTGTCTTTAGAGTGTCAGTGTCCGCTGAATTTCTAACTTTCCTAAAGATATATATCAGCTTACGAGCCCGGGAAGTCACAATCTCAAGTTGAGGCTTCCATGTCAGTGAGCTATCTATTAAAACTCCAAGGTATCTCACTGTGGAAGTTCTTAAAATTTGGGGGCACGAACACGAGGAACAGGAGTTATTTCGATTACAGGCCTAAGTATGAAATAGTCAAAGACCTGCGAGGGAGAAGATTTCAAATAAAAGGGAATATAAACAGTTTTTTTAGATTAAGCTAAGTATATTATTTGTAAGCCAACCCATCACAGTTCCAAGACCCTCTTCTGCGTTCTTAATAGTCGTGGACCAGGTCTTACCGTGCGCCACTAGTGCCGTGTCATCCGCATACGAGTAAATAGAGCAGTTTTTGAGAGGTAAATTACAGAGGTTGTTTATGTAAATTAAGAACAATGTTGAGCCAAGAATTGAGCCTTGAGGGACGCCAAAGTTCAATGATTCAGTGTCGCTGATGACTAAACATCGTTTTCGAGCGGGTCAAGGTCGTGGCGTTGCATTCGACGCCTAGGGTTGCCGCGCGTACCCATATAGCTTGCGCATATTTTTTTAATAATAGTTTAATGTTATTACTTGATATCTTTATGTAATTAAGAATCTATATTTCAATTTGTCCTTGTGTATCTTATTAAAATATCAAAATTAAATTATATTTTAATAATCACTCGTAACTAAGTCAATACAAAATAATTCATGTAGGTTTTTCGTTAGAAATAATTTTGAAATAAAACACATAAATATTTAACAATTACTTTTTATTGAATATTTTTTGTTAAAATATTCCTTGAAGATCTTTAGGTCTACTTGGAATAAATAACCAACAACTTATTTATACTGCTTTCTGTTAGTTTATGACGTCTGCTGCAAAAAAAAAACCATTTTAAGTAAGAAAATGACCTTTCGACTTCATTTGACATAACAAAGACGTATTTATTTTAAACTTGTGAAATAATTTGAAAAGTTTATATTGTTGACTTTTCACTTAATGTTAGTGTTGCCAATTTTAAAAATATGGTAATACTTTTTAACATTACAACAAAAATATAAGTAAAGAATAGATTAAAACGTATTTTTAACATAGATGCTTGTAAAAATTTGATCCAATATATGACGGATGAAAATAATTTCGCCTTAACTTTCAAATTACATTGAAGTAGTTAAGAGTAATTAGTGAAAAAGTTATTACAATACGAAAAAAAATACAATACTATATAGCTATACTTTTAAAAAAACATTTAGAACTATAATATATTTTAATTAAATAAAGTTGTACGATATAACATAATGGAAAAAGCTTATTAAATATATGCACCTACGTGATGCATACGTATGACAACCCTATTGGCGTGCGCCACCATTTTTACCCGCTCGATAACGATGTTTACTGATGACATCACCTATTTTGGTACACTGTGTACGATTACTAAGGTAGTCCTTGATTAGTTTGTGTGTGTGACTACGAATTCCAATTAATTCTACTTTGTTCAAGAGATGAGAAACAGACACAGTATCAAACGCCTTCGAAAGGTCCAAGAATATGCCCAGACATTTTGACCTGTCGTCAAGTTTCGAGACCACATGGTCTGTAAGTGAGGCAACGGCATCTTCAGTCGATTTTCTCTTTCTAAATCCGTATTGATTTGGCGCCAAGAGTCTATTGGATTCCAGGAAACCTATCAATCGACGGTTGATATTTTTTTCTAGTATTTTGGAGATAGTAGGCAGTACGGATATCGGTCTATAGTTGTCGACACTGTGTCTGTCCCCGACCTTGAGAATTGGGTGGACAATAGCCTTTTTAAGTGATGTAGAGAAGCAGCCTGATGATAGAGATAAATTGCAAATATGGGTTATAACGGGTACAAGCACTGGCAAACATGATTTTAAAATTCTTGGCGAGATACCATCCGATCCAGGCGCAGCATCTGTGCGAAGACCAAGAATAAGTTCTTGTACCTCTTGTTCGTCTGTTGGTAAAAGTACTAATGAGTTGATTGGATTTGTTTGACTAGGGCCCTCATACGTTCTTTGACTGGAACTAAACTTAGCTGCCACTTTACTACCTACGTTTGCAAAAAAGCCATTAACAGAATTGACAGATGACATATCATTATTATTAATACACAAGAGTTCTTTGGAGAATGTGATATTACTGTTAGTGTTTGTAATATTCTTTATGACCTTCCAAGTGGCTCTGGGGCTATTTTTGGCTTTCATAAATTCGCTCTTTTCATAAACTAACTTTAAATTTTTAAGTAGTTTATTACAGAAGTTGCGATATCTTGTGTAAGTGACTTTAAGAGTATAATTATTTGGGTCTTTTACTAAATCGGAAGACAGTTTATCCCTGTTTCGAATACAGTGTAGAAGACCGTTGGTAATCCAGGGTTACGTATTCTATGTTTGCATGGTAAAAGAACAGAGTTTGAGTGATTTTTGATGCATGAACTAATAGTACAAATCAGAAGTTCTGTAGCGGAATTAGCGTCCTGTGTTTTCATTATATCGCTGTAGTCCATAGAATGTAGGTCTGAAATTATAGCCCTGTAATCAACAATTTTTTTTTTAGCTTTAGGAGTTACGGGCATCCATTTACAGTCAAAACTAATATAAGTGGGCTTATGGTCTGTTACATATGTGTCGAATACCAGAGTCGTTGTTTTTAGGTTGGATTTGACCATAACATGATCCAAACATGATCTGTCACGAGTAGGGAATAGATGCGAGGGTAACAAACCATGAGATGCGATCATATTAACAGTTTCCCTGTCCCGTGTATCATATATGATTCATAACAATTGATTTTCTATTGTGTCTCGCGCCGTATAGCGAATGGGTTAAGGTAGGCAGTACAGTGAATGTTCTTATAGCCAAGAGCCTTTACCACCATCTTAAGAGGCTCGCGTTGGATCCTTGGGTCAAGGGTCTGATACAGAAGGCGGTACTTTTGGACACGGCACGCATAGTGACGCGTTTCCTGTCTCTGGGGCCCTAACCACCCGTAGCTTGGACCCTGTTCCCGATACTGGTGGGTCCCCATAATAATTTTTATATTTTTAAATGTATCTTTATACTTGACATATTTTAAAATGTACTGTATTGTTATGAGATCATATTAAAGATGAGTATGAATAATAATAATATATCGTTTATTTCGGAAACGTTTCCATAATCATGAAATACAAATTACACTCACATTACAAAATATTAAAATTAAAATTAGCAATCAGAGATCCAATTATCCCCAATAAACCTAACATCGTTAAACTATATAAGTTAAATTAGATGATAATTATATTGGAATTTAAAGGTTCGTGGTCATTTAAACTTATTTTAAATAGCTTTAGGGATATATACCACGTACCTTTGTTTGGAATAACCGATATTTCGGCACTGTTGCAAGCGCCGTGTTCACGGATGTACTGAGGGTATTGCGGGTGGATGAATGTTACGAGCAAGTACATATAACGGTCTACCCGCTTTCTTACTCGTTTTTGCGTTCAACACCACTAGCACTGTTATCACTATCGCACTGTACCCATCACGACATACTACACTCACTACGTCAGCTCGCGGTTTGATTTTGTTCTTTTCACGGGTTTTACATGTTGTACAGTTTCCAAACAAAGGTACGTGGTATATATCCCGAAAGACAATTTAAAATAAGATAATGATATTAAATTAGTATATTTTTTTCCTAAATTTCCGAAAATACAGTTTCGATGTCATGTAAAATACGAGAATTGGAGTTCTGCCTAATTTAAGTACCTTTCCTCTGCACTGGGACCGCAGCAGCAATGTCTACGGGACCAGTGCATAAGGAATGGACAGTCCGGTTTACCTGCTATATTTAGTAGGATGCTATTGGGGCTTCTACGCATTCTGCTCATCAAGGATGCAGTTCTTTTACGTAAGACCGTTTCGAAACTATCTATGTTTGCCTCAGAAAACATGCCTGATGCGCTACAAAACCGCGGAAGCCCCAATAATACCCGGAAGGCATTATTATATTGCACGCGAAGAGCGTTGTAGGTTCTCTGCGTATATTTGATCTACAGACTGCAGGTATAAAAAGTCTGGCAGTGTGCCTTGAACAGTGTAATTTTTACTTCTTTTGTACACTTTGCAAACCTGCGGACCAGCATATTGCATCGAACCGACAAAGCCCTTCGTTCCCTCTCTACGTCATCATCATCACTTAGTTTTTCATTCAAGATGTGCCCAAGGTATTTAAACTCTGCCACGTTTTTCAGTGCCACTCCATAAATGTATACCGGTCGGACCGCCTCAGGTTCTCTGGAGCGTGTCTAAAAAACCATAGCCTCACTTTTCCCAACATTGTATAGTAGACCATGAGCAGTGGCATATTGTTCACACACTCTAAGCAACCATCTAAGCGCATCAACAGAGGGCCTCAGCAAAGCCATGTCATCCGCATAGCTGATACTGTTAATAATCTTACTATCAATAGAGCATCCGACACCAGTACTACTGAGCTCCTCGATCCGCTGATCGATGTATAGATTGAAGAGCGCCGGGGAAGTCACTCCACCTTGCCTCACACCACACTTTAGCCCATACTTGTCAGACAATGCACCCGACTATCTAACCTGATTAATTTGGTGGCCATAACAGTACTGGAGGAGGCTGATAAGCTCATGAGGTATGGCTTTCTTGCGCATTTTTAACCATAGGATGTCATAATTAACCAGGTCAAAAGCCTTAGAGAGGTCTATAAAAGCAGCATACACGGGCGTATTCCTATCTATATAGTACCTAACAGTGTGTTTAAGTGCCAGAATAGCAGTTTCGGTGGACAACCCTGCTCTAAAACCGAACTGGGAATCATGCGGTTTAAGCTGCTCAGTCACTCTACGCTTAATCACACAATCAAGAACCTTGGCTATTACAGTCGCAATGGAGATAAGCCTTTAGTTATCTTTGTCTGCCGCATCCTTGCTTTAACTCTTGACTATTGGTATAACTATTGTTCTCATCAACCCTGTTGGCAAATAGGAATGCCTAACACAAAAGTTAAATAGCTTTGATAAAACCCTAGGCAGATGCGGACCAGCACATTGTAAATGTTCTATGCTGAGGCCATCATGACCCAGAGATTTACCCCTGGTCATAGATTTAACAATGTTTTTTATTTTTTTTGCGGATATATTTACGTTCCTGACCGATATCAACTTGACGCGGAGTTACTCTACATTTTAGAACATATCTGCAAATGCCCCGGGTTCAGTCACGCCGTCGACGCTCGTAGGAACCGCTGGTATTGGGTTTAATCTTTGAGTGGATTTCCAGAAATTCTGAAAATTCTTATTTTTATGCTGAGTTGCCACAATATTCATTTTAACTTGCTCCTTATTATGTTATTATAACTGTTAAAGCAGTTGTCTTGACATTTAACACTGCATCGAGTGCTGTGGGTGCGATATCTACACTGCACAAAACTTTTGTGAGTCTCAAATTGTTGTTTTAGTCTGAATATTGGTCCCTCGCGAATTAGAACTTTGAACCTTGTGCGGTAGTAGTCTTTAAAGAAAAATGTTTATGAGAGCTGTAGTTAGCACACATCCTAAGCTTATAAAAGCTAAGAGTTTATTTACATAAATGCAAGATATTATATCATTAGCATGAGTAATTGAGTACGCTTATTTCGGAAACTAATCAGTCTACTCTAGTAAAGTCATTTTAAGTTTGGCAGGCTGTTTATTTAAGAAGATTATAAATAACTTAAAATGCACAAAATGTATCGCGGAGATTATACAAGCGAAGAGCACTAAACAAAGAAGTTTGTCAAAGATAAATAATAGTTGTATGAAAGTACAGCTTGTATTTTTCAAACTAAACTATCTAAAGACACTGAAAAAGCTGATGATTTCAAACAGTTTGCAAAACTAATAATCAATTAAAACCAGTGTTTGCGTTCGTTTATTAGCTGCCGCCACACTTTCTAGCGTAGTAAACAAAGTTGTAAAAATACACAGTTATTACAATATCCTAATAATTGTTTACACTTATATATTTAAGTGCCGTGTAGTGTTGACCTCATCAATAAAGTATATAATTGTGGGTACTAATAACCGAAAAACCATTTAGTAATTGATATATTCAATTTAGCTGATAGTGGTATTCCCTTACCAGTATCAACTAAATTGAATTTATTTGGCTTGCTGGAAGTAATAACATTCAATAAATAACTGTGTTCGATATTTTAAATTATTTTGTAAATGGCTTGTAAAAAAACGCGATTAGACTGATCTATTGTCAAGTAGTGCTCCCTGGCAGCTAAGCCGGAGATCGCAAGTTTGATCCTTATTCAGAAACTTATTTATGCCATCAACACAGTTCTATTTTGGTGCCTTGGTGCTATTTACCCATGTACTCGTGTTAAATAAATTCAAACCTATAGAGGAGATAGAACCTTGAACACTCAGTGACATTATCATAAGAATTATCTACTTACAACAACAAATGTATGTAATTAGAAAATAATGTGTGTTTAATGTGTGTATAATGTGTGTTGCACCGCAACCGGAATACTCATGTTTTCCGGTTGCGGTGCCTAATTTGGAATCCGATGATACGCATTGCTGATAATCTCTTGGGACAATTTTCACGCAGGTGTGAACTTTCCCAAGGTATAATTATTATTATTAAAATATAAGCAAATAATCATACTGTTTTCTCAAAAATATAGTCTTCGAAAGTAAATAGTAAGACAATGTTTTTCATGTGGTTTGGAATAAAGAAACAGATGAACAGATAGAGATACTTCCATTTAAATATAATTATAGTGAATATTTAAACAAAATGACATAAAATATTGTCATAATAATAATTAAATCAAGAGCGAGTCGGATTCGCCCAAACAACCTGGAGAAGAGTTATACACTAAACATACCCATTATCTTCACCTAACTTCAACTTTTTTTATTTGTCACTATCTTACTTTAAAAGTTTGGACAGCATTTTACCACTTTGGAACTATGGTTAAGAAACCCCAAAATAATTTTAAAGACCTATCATATATATGCCAGATGTATAATATATGACTTATGGCGTGAATATACTACTATAACTGAATACAAATACATGAAAAAATCACTCACTAAAATTTAAAAATATTTTCTCATAAGCAAGCATTTCAAAAATCAGCTCGGGGTATTGACCACCGCCGCCGCTCAGCTGATCGCCGCAAGCTCGCATTGCAAGTACCTAACACAGACAAGCACACGTACCTCCCATGCAGTCTTATTCTGCGCCTTTCAACAGTTTATTCAGATTTACTATTAAAGTAACATTAAATAAAAAAGGGTCTTATATAAATCGCACACTGTTTGAAATAATTTGAAGTGAATAAGTATAATGTCTGTATTGTATTACTAAAATATTTTGCAAATGCAGTTCAACATAAAATATAAAATCCTTGTCACTGACAGACACAGCCGAAACGATTTTGTGCAAGAAACTGAAATTTGGCATGTATGTCCCTTGGGGAGTGGTAGCGCCATCTACCTTCCTATCTATAACTAATCGCATCAACGTTAATCGTTCCACGCTTGTCTAGTGCGAGCGATACCATATTTCCGTCCCTCTCTATCCCACACCCTGGAAGAGACACTGCCTTTCGCCGGATTGGTCGCTGCGATCGTCGACGCGAGTGACAGTCCAGAACCTTCAAGAACAGTCGATTCGCGATACGCGTCCGCTATACCGCATCACCGCGCCGCTCCCGTATAAGTTATTACCGCTTATAAAACCGCTCGCAAGAGGAAGTGACTGTGTAGTGAAGTGAAAACAAGCAGCTGCATCACGAAACCACCAGGAGACTGCCCTTCGGAAACGAAGAAGATTGCCGTATAAGGTAAGTGCCCTCCATCCTTGGAATATCCTATACCCACTCACAATCACCTCTTCACGTATCCACTCCTAGATGGCTAAGAACCCGCTATCCTTTGTATACAGTCCATTTCCTTCTCCAAGTCGCCTAGAACCTAATCGGTTTCGGTGTATCGCCGAACCATTTTTTTGGTCCTTCGAGCCGGATTCATTTACGTTTTTATACGTTATATCGCTATACCTAGGCAGTTATAGCACCTAGCTATACTCCTAATATATTCACATAACCGTCACATGGTTGTTTCCGCCCGCATCAGTAGGTAAACTTTTATGTAGCTACCTACTTACTAAATTATTAATTCTGAAACTATCATAGTTGTCTTGTAAATCTCATATTTCGAGCAACTTTTAATTCCACAGCTCTAAGGTGTTGCCTACTTAGGTAAAATAATAGGTACATTAGATATTCTTATTTTGTTTCGTTCTCATTAGCTTATACTTACGTAAGCATGTCACAACAAAAGAAGTCACGCGTGTCGGAAGACAAAGAGATGACAATCTTAGAAGCAAAACGCAATATTTTATTTGAGCGCATTCAAAACATATATGAACGCTCAAAAACCGCATCTATGTCTGACAGTAATAGCGAAGCATTTGTCAGTTATTGTATGACAGTAGATAGTATTCGAACAGATTTTCATAAGTTGTTAGACGATTATAACGCAAGATTACTTTCTATCAATCCTGATGAAAAACCGAACTATCAGGCGTATACCTCATTCGAAGATCTTTATTGTATTATTAAGCGTATACAATCGCAATTGGAGGGTAAATGTTCAGCAGAGCCCGTTACCCGCAAACCGAGATTACCGCCAATCGAGATTATGTCGTTTGACGGAGATATACGAAATTGGCCGTTATTCTATGCGAGTTTTAAGTCTACAGTGCACGATAATGGTTCTCTGACAGATGCTGACAGGTTGTACTATTTAATAGGTAAACTGTCACCGAAAGCCAAGTCCGTATTAGCAGGTGTCACACCCAGTGCTGAGAATTATCAGGTCATATTTCAGTCACTACTTGACAGATATCAGGACACGCGCGTCCTAGCGTCTACCTACTTTGACCAAGCTTTAAATCTCAAACTGTCCGGCAACGCGTCTGTCTCGAATTTCCAGCTGTTTATTGATAACTTCGTAACCGCGGTTAATTCTCTTAGGAATTTAAAATTAGAAGATCTTTCCGACTTTATGTTGCTTCAACTCGCTTTAAAAAAGTTTGACACTGATACAATTCGCGCATTCGAGAGGACGGAACGCAATAATAAAATACCTACACTAGATAGTTTTATTTCGTTCATCAAAGATCAGTGTCGAATATTTCATAATACGCAGTCTGGTTCACCTGGCCCGTCTAACACTAACAGCAACAAACAAAGGTTGAATAAATCGCGAAATAGTAATAATAATTCGGTCCCAAATCCACAATCTTACGTAACATGTTCGGAATCTAATAGTAATAATTCACAGAAGTGTCTGTGCAGTAATATAGTGCACGACCATTTATATAAGTGTCCCGCCTTCGATAATCAGAATGCAACCGCTCGTTTTAAATGCGTAAAAGATAACAAAGCTTGCATTAATTGCTTAAGCATAAAACATAAAACAAGTAATTGTTCTAGTAGAACGAGATGTCGCTCATGTAATCAAAGACATCATACACTGTTACATTTCAATAAAGATAACCCGTTGTCAAGCCAAGCCGCTAACCTTGACACACTTACCTCACAGGTGCAGTCCACGGTGACTTCCCCTCCACGCCTCACACTGAGATATCGTTGTGTACGACATCCATTGCGCGGGCGGCACGCACGCGCGGACGGCTTTCGCGCGCTTGTGGTGATCAGAGCAGTGCTGGGCCGCCATGTATGGCGTCTAAGACTGTTCTGTTAGCGACAGCGCAAGTTATCATATATGATGTTAATGGTTCGCCGCACATGGTACGTTTTCTGCTAGATAGCGCATCTCAGACCAATTTAATAACGGTAGAATTGTTCAAACGCCTCGGATTATGGAATAACTTTAAAAATACGAACTCAATAAGCCGAGGGATAGGCGGATCAGAAAAACATTGCAAGGGTTCCGTAGATATTAAAATACATTCGCGTTTTGATAGGGACATTAATTTTAACATTTCTTCGCTTATCGTGGAGCGTATTACGGACACGTTGCCAAACGCTAATGTGGACGTGTCGCTCCTCACACATCTCGAGTCATTGCCACTAGCGGACTCGGAGTTTGCGAATCCGGCAGACATTGATGTTTTGATCGGAGCCGCAATATTCCCGCACTTGCTACTTACTAAAGTGGTACGTAGTGAGCAAAATAACTTACCGCCCGCTATTGAGACGGTATTTGGGTATGTGATTATGGGTACCGTACCTACATTACATACTTATCAATACGTTACGTCTTGCTGTTGTTCTGTTCTTCAAGAAAACAATATTGATTCTCTTCTCAAGCGATTTTGGGAGCTTGAAGAGGTTACCGCACCGCCCTCGATGAGCCATAAAGATCTCGAGTGTGAAAAGCATTTCCGCGCTACCACTGTTCGTGACGACAGTGGCAGATACGTTGTGGCGTTGCCATTCTGTGGTGACCCTTATTCGTTAGGCGACTCGTACGCTGCTGCACTCAGACGTTTCCATTGTTTGGAACGTAAACTTGATGCATCGCCTAAGTTACGCAGTGCCTATAATGACGTCATTCGTGACTACATAGATAAAGGTTTTTTGAGTGTAGTTGTAAACAACGAGGGCAACTCTCTGCCCTCATATTATATCCCGCATCACGGCGTAGTTCGCGAAGATAAAACCTCTACTAAACTTCGTGTGGTTTTAGACGCTAGTTGTAAGACTACATCGGGTCAGTCGATTAATGACATTTTGCATGCCGGCCCCAATCTACAGGGTGATTTATTTAACATCATAATAAAGTTTCGTCTTTTCCAAATCACTCTGTCAGCTGATTGCCGCCAAATGTTTCTCAATATCGGCGTTCGCGAATCTGACCGTAGATTTCAACGGGTCTTTTATCGTTTTGACAAGAAAGAACCTTTATCTGTGTATCAGTTCAATCGTGTTTGTTTTGGACTCAAGTCTAGCCCATATCACGCGTTACGAGTTGTTCGCCAGTTGATCGCTGATGAAGGCGATCACTTTCCCGCCGCAGCGGCTGTTGCCACTTCCGCTTTGTACATGGATGACATTGCCTGTAGTGTCATATCCGCTCCGCTAGCAATTTCGCTTTGTGAAGAGCTTATTCAGCTTTTCAAGCGAGGCCAGTTTGATCTTGTCAAATGGACAAGCAACTCTAAGGAGGTTCTCGCACGCATACCAGATTCTTATAAGGCTTCTCCAGACATTGAGTTTGAGAAGTCTGTACCGCATAAGGTTCTCGGTTTACGCTGGGACAAATCCTGCGATAGTTTTCGGTTTGACGTCTCACCACCAGATGATAAGTGCACCAAACGCACTATGCTGTCCACAGTGGCTCGACTATGGGACATAATGGGTTTTGTGGCTCCCACAATTTTGTACGCCAAGCTCTTGATCAAAGAGCTTTGGCTATCAAAGTGTGAGTGGGATGAAACCCCCCCTGACCATATTGTCGCCGCTTGGGGCCAGTTTTGTATTGAGCTTACCGCGCTCAATCAAGTTACTATTCCGCGTCATCTTGGGTTGGTAGATGGATGTACCATCAACTTGATAGGTTTCGCTGACGCCAGCGAGCGTGCTTACGGCGGAGTCGTATATCTGCAAGTCCGCATTGGTTCTAACTACTCGGTGCAGTTAGTTTGTGCCAAGTCTAAGGTCTCGCCTGTTAAAACCATTTCAGTTGCGAGACTGGAGTTGTGCGCGGCCCTTCTGCTGTCTCAGTTGCTCCGCAAGGTTCAAGACACAGTTTTGCCCCACTACCCCATTAATAAATTATACGCATTTTCCGACTCCAAAGTAGTGCTCGCTTGGATTCATTCTTCTCCTCATCGCTGGCAGACTTTTGTCGCCAACCGCGTTAGCAAATTGATTGAACTGGTTCCTGCTACTTGTTTCAATCACGTCGCGGCTATTGAGAACCCCGCAGATTGCTTGTCTCGTGGTGTCACTCCACTTAATCTTCTGCATCATCCATTGTGGCGTCGTGGACCTTCTTGGATCTCCCATGATCCGTCAGAATGGCCCATGCAACCCTTTGACCACAGTGCAGAAGACGAAGATGTACCCGAACGGAAGTCTGTTTCTCATCCCGTGATTGCTGAGGTTGCGGAGTCTCCCATCTATGCACTCGCACTACGCATGTCATCGTGGTCTAAGTTACTCCGCGCCATCGTTTATGTCTATAGGTTTCTTAGGCACCTACCTAATGAGACTTTTCTATCAGGTACTGATATCAAATTCGCAGAATGTAAGTTACTACGAGCTGTACAAGCTGTTCATTTTAGTAACGACATTCAAAATTTAAAAGACAATGTACCTTGTTCTCCCGCTATCCTTAGACTCAAGCCGTTTCTCGATGAACACGGCGTCATACGCGTTGGGGGTCGTCTGTCAAATTCGGATGAACCTTATAACTACAAACATCCTTGTATTCTGCCGCGACATGATCATGTTGTCGACCTTCTTGTTGATTTTTATCACAAGAAGCACCTCCATGCCGGTCCGGAGTTGCTTATGTCCTTACTTAGGCATAAGTATTGGATTTTAGCCGCTCGACGAATAATTCGTCACAGAATACATAAATGTAACGTCTGTTTCAAATTTCGTCCGCGTCCGACTTTCCCTCCCATGGCCGATCTCCCTAGCCAGCGCGTCAACCAGGTTGCTAAAGCGTTTACACACACCGGTTGTGATTACGCAGGACCACTGCAGTATACGCCAGTGCGTGGTCGAGGTGTTAAAAGCCGTAAAGCCTGGCTATGTATTTTTACATGCTTAACGACGCGCGCTACGCATATTGAAGTTGCGACAGATTTAAGCACGGTGTCATTTCTGGCAGCCCTTAAACGATTTCTCTCACGGCGCGGCCCTATACAGTGTTTGCACACGGATAACGGCACTTGTTTTGTGGGCGCAAGCTCTTATTTACGCGACCTTTATAAGTTTCTCAGGGAAGAATATCGTAATCGTCTTCAGGAATAACTTTCCATAAATCATATTGACTGGAAGTTTATTCCACCAGCATCACCACATTTCGGTGGATGTTGGGAAAGCATGGTCAAAGTAATTAAAACGCATCTCTTCAAGGTTATAGGTCAACAGATCCTCTCTTACGAAGAGCTTTTAACTGTCCTTGCACAAGTCGAGGCACTGATCAACTCGCGTCCGCTCACGGCATTGAGTAGTGACCCTGCAGAACCATCCGCGTTAAGCCCTGCACATTTTCTGAACACAGTGCCATTATCGTCATTTCCGGCTCCTGAAGCAGACTCTTCAAGCTTGCTCCAGAGACATACTCTGCTGGATAAACTCGTGCAGTCGTTCTGGCGGCGCTGGCGTGCGGAATATCTACACCAGCTTCAGGCTAGATCCAAGTGGAATAGTCCTGCATCCCCTATTCAGGAGGGTACGTTGGTCGTCATAATACATGATAATGCTCCGCCGCTTTCAAGGCCGTTAGCCATCGTAGAGAAATTGCATACTTCCAAGGACGGTACAACTCGCGTTGTTACCGTGAAAACCGCCAAAGGGAGTTTCGTGCGCCCTGTTGTACGTCTCTGTCCGCTTCCAACTCAGTGAGATCTAGCCTGAAGTTGGACCTACCTTTTAGTTTAAGTATTTAGTTAGTAGTTTTCGCTATTATTGCGTTTGTAGTTTTCGCTAAAGTTAATTTAGATTAATTTTATTGTCCTATCGCTGTCTTAGCCTATTGATGGGTTATGCGGTAGTACACCCAACATAGCTAAGTTCAATTCTATTTTTTTTAAAGGCAACCCTTTAGGGCCGGGGGGATATGGTAGCGCCATCTACCTTCCTATCTATAACTAACCGCATCAACGTTAATCGTTCCACGCTTGTCTAGTGCGAGCGATACCATATTTCCGTCCCTCTCTATCCCACTCCCTGGAAGAGACACTGCCTTTCGCCGGATTGGTCGCTGCGATCGTCGACGCGAGTGACAGTCCAGAACCTTCAAGAACAGTCGATTCGCGATACGCGTCCGCTATACCGCATCACCGCGCCGCTCCCGTATAAGTTATTACCGCTTATAAAACCGCTCGCAAGAGGAAGTGACTGTGTAGTGAAGTGAAAACAAGCAGCTGCATCACGAAACCACCAGGAGACTGCCCTTCGGAAACGAAGAAGATTGCCGTATAAGGTAAGTGCCCTCCATCCTTGGAATATCCTATACCCACTCACAATCACCTCTTCACGTATCCACTCCTAGGCGGCTAAGAACCCGCTATCCTTTGTATACAGTCAATTTCCTTCTCCAAGTCGCCTAGAACCTAGTCGGTTTCGGTGTATCGCCGAACCAGGGAGCATAGGGCGCACTAAGAAGGGATTTTTCGAAATTCCCGCGGTATCGGGAAAAAGGGTTAAATTAAAAAAAGGGCCAGCGTAGCTGCGGGCAACTGCTAGTGTTTATATAAAAATCAGGCAGCGGTTAACAGAATTCATCTACCTACCAATTTTCAAAGGTGTAGTAATAGTTTCGAAATAAAACGCACGAACGTTAAGCGTACTTCCATTAAATTTGTCGGATTCAGGTGGTACTTTGAGTTTCACGAAATGTAAAATGAATTGAATAAAATCTGTTAAAATACATAATATATGGCTTTTAATTTATAAAGTAAGGTACCGAAAAGCCGTTCACATTGAAAGCTTTTTTATAGAAAATATAAAATTAATATTATCTATAAAAATTAATAAACCAAGAAACATTAAAACCTGAGCATTATTTTTAACATAAGTACCTACTTATCTTTCATCGGATTTAATTTTGTTAACTAGCTTATCAATTTTGGGTTTATTTTTGTAAGTTTTCGTTTTCTTACCTCGCTCTTAGTTCCTATGATTTATAATGAAATTGTGCCAAGCATGTATTTAGGTACAAATTTATTTTATTATATTTTGCTTAGCAATACACCAAGACAAAGGCATGCATAATGGCATTCTTATAGTGCTAAGTATGCAGAGCAAATAAAAAACAAACAACATATTTTTCATGGGTTTACGCAAAATATTACACATTGAAATTAAACTACTGTTTACGGATTTTATCACTATATATTGGCTATACCGACAATACATCTTAACTGAATTACACTTAACTTAAATGTACAAACTACGTAAATTATTACTATCCGACGTTTCGGCTACTTCACAGGAACCGTGGTCACGGAAAACTGAGTCAGTTCAGACCTTAAGAGCAACTTCGCAACACGAGTGGCATGATTGCAATTTAGTATAATTTTTATTGGTCGTAGCGTATTGTTAAACAATTCTTTACGACTTTTTTAATATATCCGCTAATAAAACACAAAATTAAAATTTACAATTTAACATTAAACGTTAAATTGCGATATCACTACTCGAATCGACCCAAATCTATGCATGTACAGAAAAACTTTTACTCAAGCTCTTTTAACTAATAAAATATATCTCCCAATAATACACAAACTGTTTTTTATTCATCCAAATTTATTTTATTATTTTCAAAGTATGCTCCTTCAGAAACGATACACTTACGCCAACGAATAATCAAAACATTTTTAAACGCTGTTTCCGGAATTGAGTTCAGTTCTCGCCGCGAATTCTCTTATGTCTTCTACCAATTGGAAACGGGTGCCACAAAGTGGTAATTTGAGGTTAGGAAAAAGAAAGAAGTCGGCTGGAGCCATATCTGGTGAATATGGTGGTTGTTCCATCGAACGAATTTTTGACCAAACACTCAACAAATACCATCCTATTTGTTGAGGTTTTGGTCAAAAATTCGTACACAATTTCAAAAAAATAATGCGCCTTGTGCGAAGGCGCATTATTGTAGTGCAAAATTCTTTTGGGACTAGCCGAGCGGCAACATGTTTCATACCCAAATGATTAGTTAAAATGGTCCGGATCGACTCCTGAGATACAGAAAGTTCGGCAGCTATATCTCTCAAAGTTGAATAAGGATTTTCAGTCACAGTTTCCTTCGCTTTTGCGATGTTAACTTCAGTTGCAGATGTTGATGGCTTACTAGAGCGAGGCAAATCTTCCATCACATCTCGACCACTTTTGAACGCTTTCTACCACGTAAGCCTTCTGTAACATTTTCATTGACTCCGAACACGAAATTCCATTGGCGATGCAAAATTTAAGGGCGGTTTCAGATTAGCGTATATTTCTGCGCGTATACGGTCGTTTCAGCATACGCGCTTACACGCGCTACATTTCGCGCTTCAAAAAACCGGACTCGCGTAAACGGGCATATTTCGGCGTGTTCGCTCGAAACGGCAGTGACATCGTATCAGTGTCAACATGGATTCTGACGGCTCGCGTTTATATGAGCTTTGAAGCGCGTCAACGCTCGTAGGAGTTGCGCATGTACAAAAAGGCGTGCGTTTACGCGCCTACATGCGCTTCCAAAAACGAGCTTATACGCGCGTATAATACTGTTACGAGCTGGGGTTCGGTGATAAATGATATACACTATGCCAGAAAAACTGCAATTTATTTACTAACACAAACACTATACACACTTATTTCACACTACTAGAAACACCACTAAACACTTCAGACTAACTTCCCTTCGCTTGATGATTATCGCTCCGATATTCAATTGTTACTGTGTCCGGTCCGTTCGCTCGCGCTTTATTTATACTGGCCGGATAACATCACTAGCGCATTCTAGATGCTTCCACAAAACTGTCGAAATAATCGCGAACAGTCGATACTCGATACAGCAACGCCATCTAGTACAGAGTAGATGAATTACCTTTAAACCACCGATACATTCAATCTGTTCTAGTACTCCCTATTCACCGATAGATGGCGTAACACTGCCCCCTTCTTAAACGTGTTCGTCTCGAACATCGTTGGACCCATAGTAACGAGCCAACCGGTCCATATAAACTATCTTCGGTGCACCTCGCGACCCCTTCTGGATTCGATAGGTGACGTCGTTCATTCTGGTAATTATGCGATATGGCCCGTCCCACCTGGCTTGTAACTTAGGCTATTTACCTTTGCTTCGTACTGGGTTATGAAGCCACACCAATGATCCCTCATCGAAGCCTTTGTTGTTCGCCTTCCGGTCGTAGCGAGTCTTCATCTTCTCAGATATCTGTTGTCCTGACTCCCTGATGCGCTCCCATGGGGCTCCCACATTGTACACCTTCAATACACCTCTGCTACGAGTGTGTGGCCCCTTCACAGCCACACAACTTGTGCATTTGCGGCACCAATCCTCGACGTTATCCCGACCGTGGAGCCAATAAAACCGCTCTCGGATCTTAGTGAGAGTCTTCGTAACTCCCATGTGAAGCACCATTGTGATAGAGCTGCAAGACTTCCGGCACCTTAGTTTTGGGCACTACCATTTGCAAATGGCACTGGTTACCGCGAGCGTTTTCCCATTTGCAGCACAGAACTCCATCCTGGACAACCAAGCTTTCCCACTGTGCCCAATAACCTTTGGTGATAGGGCTCATTGCAGCGACATCACTCCATTTGGGCCTAGGAGCGCCTGATTTCTTCCGTTCAAGAATCGGCTGTATGTCTTTGTCGTCTTGCTGAGCACTCTGCAAAGCTTCTTTCCATCCGTCGCTCAGATCCGTCTTCAACATTCTCACTAGCGCTGCTGGCTTCGCTTCCTTTCTTGCACAGTGTTTGCGTTGGTCGGGGTAAGGCCTACGCGCCTGTGCATCTGCGCTACCTTGCTCTCGCTGCCAGACAGGTACGTCAGGTGACCCCTTTTGCGGAGACAGGGTACCGCCATCCCGCTTACGCTTTGGGCAGCTCAAGCGGATATGGCCTCTTTCCCCGCAGTTGTAGCACCGAGGTGAAGGAACAACTTTCCTGATAAGGTAGGTTCGATCCTCGTGACGCGCTGCTTCCACCTCCAGAGCGTAGGCTAGGGCTTCCTTGAGAGCCTTGAAGTGCCCAAGTCTTACCGCTGCTCTAACCTCCAGGTCACGGATCCCATCGGTAAATGTCTGTACGAGGTTCTCGTCAGTCAGTGCAGGCGACGACTGGTATGCCTTCCTGACCAGTCTTTCCACCTCTAGAGCCCACTGCTGCAAAGTTTCTCCAGTGCGTTGTGTCCTGTCCTTCATCTGAGCACGATAAACGTGTTCTAGGTGTGCGTCACCGTATCTCGCCTCCAGCGCCTCCATCAGCTTTTCATAGGAGACGTCTTGCCCGAGCGCCTCCAACACCGTCAAGGCCTGATCACGAAGGCCCAAGGTTAGGGCGGTGAAGGCCTGTTCTTTGTTCCACCCATTCGCTAGCATAACGGCCTCAAACTGAACCTTGTATGCAGACCACGATGACGAGCCATCAAATGGTGGAACCTTGAACCAACGAGGCGAGGGCGCCATACCTGAAGGGGTAACGTCGTAGGAGCCGAGCCTACACAATTTCTTCTCGACTTCGGCAATACGGGTCTCGAGTTGGTCGTATACACGCTTCTCAATGTCGCTGATACGGGCCTCGTGCTGCTGGAGTTCCTCCTTGACCGCCTTCAAGTCCTACCCCACTGCGGCGCTGAGGTCCTTCATGAGCACCAGCTGTTCCTCCAGACGGCGGGCGTGCTCTTCCTTGTCGCGCTGCAGCTGTTCCTCTAGGCGGCGCGCGTGCTCCTCTTGACGGCGAGCCTGCTCCTCCTTGTCGCGCTGTAGCTGCTCCTTCAGGCGGCGCGCGTGCTCCTCTTGACGGCGAGCTTGCTCCGCCTGACGGCGAGCCTGCTCCTCCTGACGGCGGGCCTGCTCCTTCTGACGGCGGGCCTGCTCCTGCATGAACGCCATCAGAGCCGCGATGTCGGGCACCGTCACGGAGTGTGTGGCGCTTGCAGGCTCCACTGCAGCCGCGGAGTCGCCTGGTCCACCAGGCGATGGAGAAGGAACGTCTCCGAAGCGTCTCTGGTTTAGGTCTTCCTGGCGCTGTTTCCTGGTACGCACACCTTCAGTTTCTTCCTTGGGCATAACCGGCATAATTTATCCCTTTCTTCTGACACCAATTTGTTACGAGCTGGGGTTCGGTGATAAATTATATACACTATGCCAGAAAAACTGCACTTTATTTACTAACACAAACACTAGATACACACACTTAATTTTTCAACACTAATAAAACACACTTACTTCGAACACTTTTCCACTTCACTTAATATTATCGCTCCGATATTCAATTGTTACTATGTCCGGTCCGTTCGCTCGCGCTTTATTTATACTGGCCGGATAACATCACTAGCGCATTCTAGATGCTTCCACAAAATTGTCGAAATAATCGCCAACAGTCGATACTCGATACAGCAACGCCATCTAGTACAGAGTAGATGAATTACCTTTAAACCACCGATACATTCAATCTCTTCTGGTACCCATTCACCGATAGATGGCGTAACAATACGTTAATCTGAAACCGCCCTAAGACAAACTCTTTGTTCAATGCATCCATTATGAAATTCGCAATACAATATGATATAACTGAAAACAGCACTATATTTAATATAAATAACAGATACAATTCAAACTCTGCGCCAAAATGGAAAACAGTTGTGCCAATCTAACAAAAACAAAAATAAAAGAAATGTGAATTTGGAACCATAAACAACTAAACCATTCCCAACACTTTTTGAACTGAATGTATGTAGAACTGTGTTATATTTACCTACGTAATTTCTTTGAGCCTCTAGTTAGTAAAACAACTAAATAAACTCACCACTAGGCACGCAAAGAGAATAAAATACACTTACCGCATTCACGACAAATAAACTTAATAAATATTCAGCAAACATGCGTCGGTAGTACCAAATGTATACAAAACGAATCGATGATCCCATTTTGACAGGAACGTAACAGCCGCAAAATAAAGTGCGCGCTAATAATTTATAGCCCCTCATCAAAAAGTTTTTTTTAGGTAGGCAACTTGGTGCAAAGTTAGATTATTTTCTAAGAACGGAACATCATCTTATAAAAAGTTCGGTGATCAGTTAGACCTCTGAGTCTTCAACATGGTTCTTTTGCCAAACGAGGGATCTTTATTAAACCGCAGACGATCAGGATGTTGCCTTCACAGATTGCGGTGAAGTCTGCGTAATATACATTGTTATGAAAGTTTTACGTCCATATTCTATTAGCTTTTAGACACGAGCTGCTTTCGTTCTCAACTTTAATTAAATTATGCTGTTTGAAAAAGAGCAGACATTCTATGGAATGTGTTCTTTTTTATGAGCATAATTTCAATTTATTTTATTTATAAAAGCAAGACGTCAACATTGTTTCGTCCAATATCATGTGTAGTGCTAAAAAAAACATACCCTCTTGAACTTTTCCAGAACTTTCTGAGCTAGTTGTTGAGAATATTTACATTATTAACATTAAACACACCTTAGAATATATACCACAATTCTACATTTCAAACGCACACATTTCATCTTCAGTATTCGAATGTTGACGATAAAATTGATTATTTTGTCATTTATTTTTAGTAATACCCGTAGACAGAGAATCCTATAGACACCGGCATAGCGTGTCGCAGAAAGGGACAAACATAGTACGTCACTCTATATTCAGGGTTACCGAGTAAGGCAAAAATTACCCCTATTTATAGATACAATTAGAAAATAATATGTAGTCCGAAAAGTAACGTTGCCTTATTTATTTTATCGGCATAGGATAGATATAACATACGGGGATGATATTATTATGCTGTCAAACGCAAACTAATTTGGACTTTTCAACTAATACTCAGTCTAAAATAAATTATCTCGACTTTTCAATGCCTACAATAAAATATTCAAATACAATCCCACTTTCATTCATTATTTTGATGATATACTTAATTTTCGAATTGTTCTAACTAATATACATAAAATTAGTAGGTATGCTATTTGACGCAAAAATGTGATGACGTCATATGTTGATATTTCAATGCAAAATTTATAGAAAAGTATCGTTTGTGACATTTCGTTGTCGATAGTTAAACTGGCATTTCGTAGGTGGTTATGTATGTATGTACTGGATTTGTAAGCAAATAGTACAACATTATGATTAATTTTTATATATATTAAAGGACTATGGGCAAAAATGTATGGGCTCCGTCCCCATATACCAACACACATGGAACTGATGCCAATGTGTACCTTAAGTATCCACTACTTGATTAAAATCCTGTTTTTACTTAGATCCGTGGGATATATAAATAAAAAACAATTAATTATTATTAATTAACATATATTTTCATTTTACACTAAACTTGTAAGTTATTTTGACATTATGATTATATTACAGTACAAAACAAACAAGTAATTTAATATTTTAATAGTGAAAATACGTTGCAAATTGTATCGATTCGTGGGAAACAACATTATGTTATTGGAAATTGTGTACTTACATAAATATTTAAATTATCTTCCATTTAAATATCTGTTTCGCTTGTATACTGGTGGAAGAAGATGTTGGAATATAGGACTTGGTTTCCTAAAAAAGTTAATCATCTTTAAGACATTAATCATTACAAACCAGTAGTAGGAAGCTGATGTTTACGGATTTTTTTCTTTTCGTTATTTTGTATTCTAATATTCTGAACAAGATTAATATTCTTCTTGCTCTTTGCGTTTATCCCAGTTTCAATATGGGGCCCGCTTACTAGTCTAACCGGATTTGGCTGAATATTAGCTTTTCCACAGAGTGACTGCCTGTCTGACCTCCGCAACCCGAAGGGATTGCGAAAAAATGCACAAGATAATGTTTGCAACTGATAACACGATGGTCAGCACTAAACTGTTAAATACACTAAATGTGGATAAAAATCTCATAAAATCTGGCTCAATACTTAATATGTCATTTACTGAATATTAACCAGAATAGGCACAGCATTAGGAAATAGCAGCGTAAGTTTCTTCTTTTTAATTAACATTGTCTTCTCAAAATGTAGGCTGCAAATTTTTGATGACGGTTTTGGTGTCCAATCTGATCGGCCTGTAGCTATAATCCAATCGCGACGTAACTCCTCATGTTCAGGAAAACTGAAACAAGCCATTCAAACTTTGAAATACTTTTTTAATATGCACTGCAAATCTCAAAATATTATACCCTATTTTGAATTTCCCTCAAAAGAGGGTAATTATATAAAGAAAAGTTGGCAACACTAAAGATTTGTTATTTTAGTGCTTTTTTCAAGGATAAATTAACATCTAGAATACATTATACACAATTCTGAACATAATATAATGTTACTGAATGCCTAGTAACAGGTAAAGAATGGAATACTTACGAATGAAAAGACAATCCTGGTGTTTTCATTCCACTATCACTTTTACACCCTTTAACATAAAACCGCATGTTTTTTAAACAATAACACAAAATACAACACAAGTCTCAATAGTTCACAACACAATATAGCTCGAATTACTTTATTGTAGCACGTAAATACTGTATTTTTTATGGCGACGACAGCTGCCTACATGTCAGCTGTCAAAGTTTGTTTATCTAAGTAGTTAGCATACCTACAAAAAAGTGGCACGCTCGGTGAAACAAAAAATCTTATCATGCTGTTTCATTTCTTTCCATTACATCGGCATAATTTGCTCTTTTTCCTGTGTGAGTGTGACAAAAATATCACTTAGTCTATAGGATTCTCTGTCTACGGTAATACCCCATGCGCTAGTAATAAATCCTGTTTCGCGGGGTACCTCACAAGCATATAATAAACGGATACATAAACATCAGAATTTGTCGATTGTTGTCGTTACATAGAACTAACAATTTGGATTGCATTTGCTTTGCTTAGCTTTGAGAATCGAACCAATAACAACCACCTAAGTGCTAATGGCGAGGCATAAAGTGCTACCATACCATTCATGTAAATACCTCTACAACTTTTTACTCCCAGATCATAATAATATGATCTTGGAGTAAAAAGTTGTAGAGGTATTAAAAGTTGTAGGCCATGATAAAATGGCGATAATTTTCTATTCCCAAAACGGTATCGCCTTTTAAACCTATCAAATGCTTTTAGCGATGCCAAATTGCAATATCAGTTAATACTTATGCCACGGTAGAAACCATTCATTCTTAAACTTCGTAGCAAAACAGCGGCGCCAGCCAAACCTACATAAGTCAAGCAAGCAGTATAGTGATAGAGATAATTTAGGCCAGTCTAAGTACCGCGCACTGGCGTGGTTTCATGTAGGTCGTCGACGCGAGAAGACAGATGTTACGTGTACACTTTTAAACCTTCTTCTTCCTTGTACAGTTTGGGAACGAGTTACTATAAATAATTTATAGTTATGTGGGTATGTCGACTTAGAGTTTCGCTCGTCTTTCAGCGAACCTAGATGGTAGCTTTAGTACACTGTAAACCAAAATTAATCAGTGGCAGTAATACATTAATGTATAAATTGCAGTGGTTTATTGTACGCAATGATAGCAGAGGTAGGTTTGCACCGAGTTTCGCATTTTTGTACATATTCTCATTATCATAAAATAAAATTTGAATTTGAATTGATAACGTGTAAATAAAGTCAGCAAACAGCTTTCACAAAACTTAATGTTTGGCTTTGTGACATAAAAATTATTTATAAAACATATTTTTAAAATACTTAGCAACTTGTGCACCTTTTTAGCATATTTTTTATCCAGTTTTAAAACGGTTTTAACAAACCGTGTCTGTACAGAAATATTTGCATTCTTATATTTCTTTGTATTTTCACATAGCAAATTCAAGTAAAGAAAGCTTCAATTTGCAATGTAGTTCCTGTTTATTATTCCGTATCGACCAAGATGTTATTGCTTGCTTGTATAATATCGGACTAAAGATGATAACGATGTCTTGTAAGCTAGTATGGATTACTATAGTATTTACTGACCATTTCGGCTACTATGAGTTTGTAAATATGTACAGTAAACAGAGTCAGAAGCTTGCCTACACTTTGATGTAACGACTTAGCTGGAAAGTGGGAGAGACTTTTCGGAATTATATTACGCTCGAATGATTATGTAGATGTACTTTGAATTGTTTACTACCCCCCTTACTAATGTCATTAGTTGAATAAAATGTTGCTCTTTTTTATCCTCTCACGTCAAAAAATGTTTTATGGTGATCTGTATTTTTAAACAAATGTCTATTTTCTGAATTTTGACGTCCATCGTGATCGGCAGCTGGTTATATTATGTGATTTTAAGTAATCTCTTTTAACCATTTAAACATAGAGTAAAGCTACGTGCATTCACATAGGCTTATCATCTAGAAAGTAAGTTTTTGCCCGATATACTAAAAACAATAGAAGTCTAACTTAAATTTCAGTAGAGTAACATAGTTCTGAAGCTCTAAATTCCAATTACAAAATAATTAACACGTGACAAGACAAGCTATTTTACTTTATGCCAACATTTTCTAAATAAAAATAGAATCTAAAAGTGAAATTTAAAACTTGGCAGTATAAATTCTAATGAACTTAAATCGTTTGAAACTTATTTTAATTTAACTTTCATTATAGAAATATCTACGATGTTTATATTTATGGTCTAAAAATAGATTTATATCTATGTTTGTGTTATATTTAGGACTCAGATAACAATCTCATTAGCGTCTATCTACCGTGCGTTTGTTTATTAGCATCGATCAGCACAAGTGTTGTGTGCGCTCTGTCGTTATATAGCCTTAGTTCTTTTTTATGTAGGTAAGTATATGGCCAACACAACAAGAATTAGGAATGATTACGTTAGAGGTAGTATGAAAGTGGCGCCCATTGATGAAAAGATAAAAGGGAGTCGATTGGCCTGGTATGGACATGTTATGCGGAGAGATGAGATGTATGTAGGTAAAAAGGTGATGAATATGCATGTAGAAGGACGAAAAGGGAGAAGACGGCCAAGGAAAAGATGGATGGACTGTGTGAGGATGGATAGGAAAGAGAAAAGGGTAAATGATCGGATGACTGGTGACAGAGAAGTATGGAAGAGAAGGACATACTGCGCCGACCCCAAATAAATTTGGACCAGGGCAAGACAATGAAGTATATGGCCAATTTTGGAGTTTTCTGACCGCCTGAATCACTCCAAGGCAGAACAGGGTGAATGCGGCCTCTGTTCTAGCCATGCGTTGCACGCTCCTGCCAAAGGCTCCAAACCGCCAATGTGATTGGGCCTTTATACAGCAACGTAGACTTATTGACTTATTCTAGATTATTCTTCCAACGTACTCTTTTGTTCCCAGGCTTATGCATGACAATGGAATGAGAGTCTTGATTTATATTCTAATATGAAATATTATATTAAATAAATGCCTTCAGAATCCTACATTCTGTGTTCATTATGAAAATACCGTTTATTATGTGAGATAACAATATGATTATATTAACGTGTTTCTAAGAATGTCTGAGCTAAAATTAAATAACTATACGCTTAAAATGCCCTGCATACGTGTACAAAGCCTGTCGAGAAATTGAAACATATTAAAATTGAGTTATTTTCATTACCTTTTTGTTTTTTTATGGCATGGTAGGCAAGCGAGCCGAACACCTGATAATAAGTGATTACCGCTGCCCATGGACACCCGCAACTCCAAAGGAGTCACAAGTGCTGACCTGTATGGGAATAGGAGGATAAGCAGGGTGAGAGAGTAGGAAAAGGCGATGAGTCACTCACACTCACTCACTGAACGAAGCGCTACATAATATTTGATGCGTAAACCAAAATCGTACAATACTTAACCGCATTTCTTGAACAAACATTTTCGGTTGACGAATTACGCTAGTCCTAATGCGGTCACCGCATACAACCACAGTTTTGAACATGGTGTAAAGTAAACAGGAGAAACATAAACAAATTAGTTTATTCCCTTTACCTAACTTGATTCTGTTTCTCCGATACCGGGCATAGGTCTTCAAAGGTGCGCGGCTAACGTGATTATATCTCTTGAAGGGTATGTTACAAGATATCTATCTAAATAACTGTTTTCGATGTATGTAGAAGTTATACGTGGTAATTAGGAGTGACTAGGCTAGTTTTAAATATTCAGTCCCTATTCTCTCTTTCACCGAATTTATCTTAATAAATCTTACAACTAAATAAATCGTTAGTTGTTACAAATCAAAACTGAATTTTAAAATTAGGCAGGTTAAAGCAAGCAACATGCCATATAATGTAGACAAATTCTACAGAATACTCAGCGTTTTAGCCAGTATCGTGGCCATTATTCAGCGCTTGCCTCTATTATCTAGAAGCTAAGGCTATAGTAACCCAATGCTAGTAATTAAAGGTTTATTCTAGTAAATTTGTATGCTGTAATGAGTTTGATATATACGATGAACACGATACGCAATTTAAACTGAGTATTACTAGAGTGTTGACGTGGGTCTCATTGGATATTCTAATAGGGCATCCAAAACCCAAAGTAGTAGGTACGCCTGTAATTACTTATGAATATGTAATTGGGAATTGAGATAATTATATGAGACGTTGAAGGTCGAGTTTCTGATAAGCCTGATTACAGTGGCTATACGTTTTGATATTCATATTATTTCTGACATTTAACGTCACTTGTATTTACTGTCTTAACAGGTTAATGGATCTATCAGACAGAGAGCGATCACGCGGTCTATGTAACGTAATATAACACAAAGAACGCAAAAACTGACCGCATGAACGCTTGACCGCGTGACCGCTCTCTGTCTGATAGAGCCCTAAAGCCAGGATCAAACCAACGCGTTCAGCTCGCGTTCGCGGTGGCGTGCGCGGTGGCGATTATTACGCGTGCAAAAGTTGTGTCGTTCAGGCGTTCACCAGGCTGTAGTCGCGTCACTAAAATGCTGTCTGATACAGATAGTGAACTTGAAGAAGTTTTACTTCTGTCTGTATTATTGAAGACGAAGAGGAACAAGAACTGAACTTGAGGTGGGTATGATATACAGTGCCAGTGAAGTAAATACCTACCAAAATTCGATAATGCCTTATCAGAATGAGACGTATCATACAACAAGGGGTATTTATGGAATTAATTTATAATTGCTTCCGTTTCCACCATACTTAAATTCTACAAAAACACAGTTTCCTCAACAAATAATAGCTGCGTGCAGCGTCCTAACGCAACAAGCGCGATCTGATCGGCACCGCCGCGTGCAGACGCTGCACCGGACGCCGCGTGCAATCCGAGGACGCGTAGATGTGAACACCGCGCTATAAGTTCGTACACAACGTCTGATCGCCACCGCACATGCCACCGCGGACGCAAGCTGAACGCGTTGGTTTGATCCTGGCTTAACAGTGCAGATATAAATTATTAAAATACCCCCCACGTGCAAATATGTTTTGCGGAAATTTGATAAGATAAGCATAGGTAATGACATATAACATACGAAAAAGCGAAAATAGAATGCTCCTTATCATTTTTATTTGTATTTTTCATGTGGGTGCACTCACGTGCACGCTATAGATTTCGTGCCCCATATATGTGCCACTCACGTGTACTTTGTTCTCATTCATAAAAATGTGGGTAGAAGGTAACATTTATGCCGACCCATTAGACGATAACGCGCGTATGAGTAAAAATTTTCAAAACTAAGTAAGTTTTTACGAATTCGTGACGCTCCGGTCATAGCAAGTGTTGTCGATTTTTTTTATTTTGGTTTTCATACTGGTTCATTATGAAACGTTCGAGGCCGATATCTTCTTCAAGAAACCCTGTAAAAATATTTACGTATCCAAATTGTCAATGCCATAAAATGGCAGCCTGTAAATGATTGAAATGTAAATCGTCTTGTTTTTTTTCGTTCTGCTCTGTTCGGTATTAGAAGTATTTTTTATATGTACGCTTTGCTTTATACCCGTACATGTTCAATGAAATATTATTTTTGTAGCTTTGTTTAGCTAAACTACACTATTTTTGTTTTTGTGAATTTCAATTATTCAGTCGCTTTTGAATGTATGCTTGACGCGTTAGGCTGGTTTCAGAGTCACGCGTTTGACCGGCGCCGGCCACACGCGCGCGCTTACAATTACACTAGATTAGTAGTAGCGTTTCATAGTCACGCATTTCAAATGCGCCGCGTGTGAGACGCGTGCCGTCGGCCGGCGCTGCCGAAGCTTCATACATTGCAAAGAGAAACGCGAACTCGTTTCACAGTGGTCCGCACGCCAAACGCGCTGTTTGACCGGCGCGTGCCGAGCGCGTCACTCTGAAACCAGCCTTACAACACGTCAACCACAAACTGCACACATTTCATTCACACACATGCGCACCTGCGGATTATTATTATTTTAACGGTTGAAGGCAATTTAGATGAAGTAACCAAATTTCGAAAAAAACACTTAATGCATGATAACTAGTGTTAGATGCCGTTTATGCCATAGGTGTATTATATACTTACGTATAGATTAGTGATGCGAAAGAGAAAGAATATAGAAACTAGTATGTAAGAGCGAGATAGATAGGCGAGACCATTCACGTACACGCTATTGGCCTGTATTGGCCCAACGTTAATTGTGAACGGTACAAAACTCGCTTATTTTTTCAAAATAATGTGTTTATTAATGAAATCCAGGTATTATACGTACAAAAACAATTATGGTAACGGGTGCAGTACCCGGATCTAACTCGTGTAAGAGAGAAAATCCCCAGAATTACTCATTTCATACGTAAGTACCGTTGAAAGATTTTATGTTCTTATTTCAATATTTTACAACTCTTAAAAGAAATATATGCACAAACGGATACGTTATAATATCACATTTTAATATATTTATATTCTGAATGCAAAAAAATAGATTAAAGACTTACTATTTCTAACCAAAATTTCATAGTGATTGACGTTATGTCAAATCATATCGATAAGAAAATATTGATTTGTAACTTGGCTGACAAACGTTGCATACCTTCCATACTGTTTTAACAAATATATATTATTTAATTTTATGTTCCCTATCCAAATGTTGTTGTTATGAATAAAATAAAAATAAATTAAAATACTTATTTCAGATTTCCTCAAAATAATGAGGCCCGATTAAAATGGCTAAAAATGATAAACCGAGAAGATTGGGTTTCCAAAACATATTCATCCATATGCAGCAAGCACTTTGAAGAAAAATGATTTTCTAATAGGGGCTCTCAAAGAGTAAATCTGCGCTCTGGTTTAGTACCTACATTATATTTGCCCGTAAGTTATTTCCTTATTATAAATGTCATTGTTTGTTAAGCGATTATAAAACTACATTATTCCTTAGTTGAAATATAAATGGCGAATGAAACTGCGAGAAAAACTAAGGAATGTATAGAAGTACAAATATACTTACAATTTGAATACTCTAGGTATTATAACTTGACGCCTGAGTCACCTACTTTCCGCAGTGCGGGTGCGGGCCTAGATTTCTCCACCAAGGTTATTAGTAAGTTATATTCATTTATTTGCAGGTCGCAATAAAGCCGATACGTAAAGCGTCATCATATGTCTTCAGAGATATATCGCCTGTCCCTAGCACCTCTGTAGCGAACGTCCTTGAAAATTCTCCGAGAAGGAAAAAAATGAAAAAAGCAATTGATAGTCTTCGAAGACGATTAAACATTAAACAAAAAAAAATGAAAAATATTAGAGCACAAAAAAGCGAGCCTGCAAAAAGGTAATCAAATTATCTCAAGTGATAAAAACCTAAAAAAATCTTCCATCGCTTCAAAATGATCTTGGTGCTGTAATAGGGTCTTGTTCAATCGATTTGTTACAATATCTGATTGATAGAGTGACTTAAAAAAAACAAAGAAAAAAAATAATGTAAAATATGATTTGCCACTGAAGACATTTACGTTACATTTTTATAGCCCCAGAGCGTATAATTACATGCGTAAAAAGTTCGATTTATGTTTTCCACATCCTCGAACATTAAGAGGCTGGTATCAAAGCGTAGACTGCAAACCAGGCATAACGAAGGAAGCAATCAAAACCATCAAAGTGGTAGCTGAGGAAAAAAAAGATTTACTAATCGCTCTTATGTTCGATGAAATGTCCATACGCGAACATATTGAATTTGATGGTCGTGATCATTATGGTTACGTTGATATAGGCAATAACATTCACGGAGACCACGTAGACAAGGCAAAAGAGGTGTTAGTAATAATGGCGGTGGCAATAAATTCATTTTGGAAAATTCCAGTTGCATATTTTTTTGGAAGAAGATTTACAGCCACACAGAAAGCAACTCTACTGAAACAGTGTATAGATTCCTTGTCAGGATTTGAAATGAAATGAAAAAAAAATGAAATTATTTACTTGCTTGAATATGGTGTTACAGATGTCAGAATTTGCATAATATTGCTTTCGGCATATTCTGACCAAGGGGACGTGCAAATGGTACAAAAAAATATCATAATGGCATTACAAAAGAAAATTAATACATTTTTAGATAATTATACAGTTTTACAATAATAATTAGGGTATGAATCTGTCTTCGAAATATTCCTTAATGCTATAGTATGTTTTACTAAGTAATAATTCAAACAATTTCTTTTTAAACACTCTTATGGGTAGTTCTCTTATATATTGGGGGCGATGGTTATATAATTTAATTACCATGCGGTATGCGTTTCTTCTGAACAGTTCTAAATTTATGTGGGGCAATTTAAATTTATGTTTGTGTCTGGACGATTCGTCGAATTTTGTAAAGACTGCCGTATTTCTTTTTATGAGTAGGCATATCTCCATTATATAAAGGCATGGTGAAGATTGTCTCCGTTACTTTCGATGGTATAGCATCTAATATAAATATGGCTAACATTTTAGGGGCTAATCTGAGTAATCGGCCAGTGCAAATACGTTAGAAAACGGTAAAAAGTACAATAAAATTACAGTAGGATGAAACCCATTGGAGAAGGAAAAGAATATAGCGATCATTAAAGGAAAATAAATTACAGGCAATCCGAGGTCGGGAAGTGGATGGGGTTGCGATTTTAAGAGTAAAAAAGGGTTTATCTCGATTGCCAGCAAAACTACAAGTCCTACGGGAAAAACGTCAATGGCAAAGTTGTAGGTAATAAAAAGATCTACAACTTTTGTATTTACACTTTATTCAACACAATTTGAGCCCATCAATAGTTATTTTATAGAAAAGTGGGGAAGTGCTAGGTGGATCCCAGCCCTGACATGTATTTTTATGAACAATGTTGTTCACTGTTCTGTATTTCGAATACTGACTAATTGTTTTACAGCTGATACGAAATAACAGGCAGTAGGGCCCAGATGCACCTTGCCCTTCCCCTTTTCTCTATAAAATAACTAATGATGGGCTAAAATTTTTTGTGGGTCACTTAGGTACATACATTATCTTAAAATAGCAATAAATAGGAGTCTACGCTATAATTTAAAGAAGATTCTATAACTTTCTCCAAATATTGTAGATGTCTTATTAAATATTAACTTATTTGGTTGCTAATTTCAGCTGTATATATCGATTTTCAAGTTCTTATTTACAAATGTATAAATCATGGAATCTTACGTTTTTCGAGTAATTAAAGTATTAATTTTAATAAATATCTTAAAATTGTACATTATAAATAAAAAGATCGGTCTCGAGTTTGTTTCATTTCTTTGCATTTTCTGAGAACGTTGACCTTAGTAATGTATATTTTATTCACACCATCAGAAAGTATAAATTTCAACGAACAAAATGCCGAACAATTTTAAAAAATGCTGATATTTTGACGTAAGAATTTTCAATTGAAAATTAGGGTTTTATTTCGATATTAAGTCAAAATAAGGCGTAAAAATAAATATTTTAAATAAAAAACATTTACAGTGTGTTTGGAACATAAAAAAGCAAGTTTTCACCAAATTTCGTGTAAAAGAAAAAACTATTGTAAAAGTTAAAAATAAAAAACCAAAAAATTGGTTATTTGAATTTTTCACATAAATTATGACGTTGTGTGAATAAAGTGCAAATACAAAAGTTGTAGATCTTTTTATTACCTACAACTTTGCCATTGACGTTTTTCCCGTAGGACTTGTAGCTTTACTGGCAATCGAGATAAACCCTTTTTTATCCTTAAAATCGCAACCCCATCCACTTCCCGACCTCAGATCGCCCGTAATTTATTTTTCCTTTAATTTTTGCTATATTCACTTTCTTTTCCAATGGGTTTCATCCTACTATAATTTTTTATCGTTTCAAAAATTATCTACCCTGGTCTATAAGGCTCCATTTAAACCGTTCTTCATGTATAAAGAAAGAAAATATTATTTGATATTAGATGCGTGTCATTTGTTGAAATTAATAAGAAACAGCTTTGCAGAATATTAATATTTTTCTCATAACAACGAAACTATTAATTACGAGTATGTCGACAATCTGCACAAGCTTCAAAATGATATTGGTTTGCATTTTTAGCTAATAAAATAACAGCTAAACACATACATTTTTTTAATCACAAAATGAATGTTCGTTTACTTATATAAATGTTTGTTTACTTATAATTTTATTAGAAAATGGCTTGTTTACAGTACATTTTATGGATACAGAGTGCCAACGGCTGTCTCTTATCTTAAAAACCATCTCTCTATCATTAAGAAAATACTTTTTATGAATGGACTAGAGGATGCCAGCAGCTACGCCTGCATTTTTTTTTAATTTACCTGTTTTGGCCAATCCCGTGGGAATTTCGGGAAATCCCTTCTTAGTGCACCCCTACGGTCCCCAAGGAACATACATGCGAAATTTCAGCTTCCTGCGCCCAAAAGTTTCGGCTGTAGCGTGTCTGTCAGTCAGTCAGTAACGCAAGGATTTTATATATTAAGATAACAACATTATGAGGCAATTAGAAGATTTGGGTTACTTATACCACGCTGGCCAGATGGATTTCGTCTCTTCCTAATGATAATATTTGCTTTGTGTATTTTCCATAGCAGCCTCTTGCATCAACCACGGAATGAACTGAAGTAGTACTTTATCTACTTAATCGGCACTGCATCGAATCTTTATGCACAAATAGATCAGTTTGAAGGAAGTTTATTATACTGAACGCAAACCTAAAGTTCCACAAATACCTAATACCTATGTCGACTTGTCTTCATCATTGGACAATTTTAAAACTTGTTAAGTTTTACCCAATTTTATGCAATGTGTTAACGTAGTTAATGAACAACTAGCGTTTGCCCTTCGCTAGTTATCCATTGACAAATTCGGATGTGTGTTGTCTGTCAGATATTCAATTAGTAACATGAGAGTTTTGTAGATATTGCTGATAAAATGGTGCGGATTGTACGCATGATTTTCCCTCAATCTTAAGTGACAACTTTGAATTATAGTAGGTAATAGCCCGGTCAAATAAGACAAAAAACAGGGGTGAGATTACAGTAATTCGCACCCGGCTGAAAATTTGTAGGATTGTTCAAAACACCATTATAAATAAGGTCTATGCTTGTGTATTATTATGTACAGCAAATATATACAAGTGATATAGAAGGTGTAACAGTTGCAGCACCTTACAAAATGTAAATGATGTGTATTATGCAAAATCTGGCGATGAAAAAGAGTTACCGTGAGTTTTATTGCCCGTTCTTTCTCATGGTTCTACGCCCTTTGCGAACATGGCAGTAAATGTAAATGTAGAGTCTTTAAGTAATTATTTTATAAAGCGGGGGACAGACAGATCTGTCTCCCGCACCTGTCCTGCGCAGGCCCCAAGCCCACGCGGAGCGTCCACTCCCGGGATCACGCTTAGCTTTTAATAAAAATATTTCGACATCTTCAACTCAAGAAATTTATACACCTACGATTTTAAGATGCCATTGAATACAAAATAAAATCATTAAATTTTATCTGAATGTGACAAAGGATACTTTGTCACATTCGAATAGAATTTATCAAAAATTTAAAACACAATGGGCAGGCTTTGATAGAAAGCAGAAGAAAACTTGGATTTATCGGTTTTTTAACAAATTCAATAGCATTGAAATGGCTCTATGTCTAAATGAATCAGGAAACTTGAAGTTTCTCCCAACTTACAAACTGTCTCAAAACCATTTGGAAACATTTTTTAGTTCAGTGCGCTCTCGAGGGGGATTCAATAATAACCCCACTGCTCGACAATTCAGAGCAGCCTATAAACGACTCATGTGCCATGTGGAAGTGCAAATCAGCGACAAAGCCAATTGTTTGCCTTTAGAGAAAATTAGTATTCTTAACGCACAAAGATCACGTACCGTAGACATGATTAATACTACAACTGGGTTTAATGCAATAATAGCACCACCCGACGATGTCGCTGTTTGCAAAGTTCAGTTAATCGATGCAATCTTGCAAAACCCATTTCAAAGTTCTTAACAATCATATTATGTATGACTCACCAGCATTATTTAATCACAAATACTTGCTAATAAAAGCAATAATTGAAATTTATTTAACAATTATTTATTTATTTATTGCAGAATACTTCCAAGGAAAGTTTGCGACATTTTTATAATAAATTAGTTTTATTTGGTGGAAAATAAAAAAATACAGTTTTTATCTGTAGTTTTATTAGCTTCTCTCAGTTATTGAAACTACTTCAACCATGCTTTAAATCGGGCAATATGACACCGCGCCCATATTATCGATAATCATAGTTTAGGCAAGCCATGCCCAACACTATTTGTCTTGCATACAAGGCTACAAGCTCATTACACGCACACTAGTGTTTTCTTGTTTTGGTCTCACCTTAGACTATATATATTATGTAAATAGACGGATGAATCCCATCACTCAAAGGTCTGGGACTGGGCTCCGGTGTGGGCCCCATTACCCGTCAAAATTTAATAGAACTTCATTTGAAACTTTGATACTTCGTTCATAGACATTTTGATTTATTCGTATTAAAATGTGACGCATAAACATAGTGACGTTATAACTTTATCGATACTTTTATTTTACAGACTAGCTTCGGCCCACGTATTCGCCGATGTGGGTGACAGTTATTGCAAAAAAAAGGTAGCCTTTGCACTGTTGTGATGTAGAAGCTATATTGCAGTATTTCTTTGAAAAATAAGTATACTTGAATATAATTATATATCTCAAGAAAAGTGATCATCACAAACTTTCGTGTTTATAAAAGTTCAAATAAAACCATCTGCTGCTAACAACTAAGTTTAAAGCTTGTGTAATTAAATGCAAGACTTCACATGTAGGACGATACTATTAAGTGTACTAAGTACTGAGTAGTCATTGACTACTTTTTTGCAGTGGCGACAGATTGCCAAAAAACGATAAATTACCATGATGCTAATCGTGTGAGTCATTATCATGATTATATAATCGTAGCCATGATAAACCTGTCGTCATGCAAATGACAAGTAGACTGCTGTGAACCCTTAAAATATTTGTTCTCAGTTCTCGAAAATATGGTCGTATGTTGTTGTCCTGGGAAAGGTCTATCATTACAGACAGGTTTATTGTAGCCAATAAGCTTGATATTGTTGTGAACGACCGAGCAGAGCGATTAGCATTGATAGACGTTATTACCACATCGCATGACAGCAATCTCGTAAAAGCAGAAAAAGAGAAGGAGATCAAATATTTGGTCCCAGCTCATGAGATTGTCGATATGTGTGATGTGAACTCGGCGATCATTGTGCCGATAGTTGTGACAGTAAATGGACTAATCGCCAAGAGCCTTTACCAACATCTAAAGATGCTCGCACTAGGCAGCAGAAAAACTAATATTTTTAACAACAACACTTGAGCACACAATTTTATTTTCTTTCTTACTCACCATGCGGGCTCCTGGTTTAATTCTTTTAAATAATTTTATTTCTCACTTATTGTAGACCTAGGCGTATCTATAAGGGTGTAATTAATTTGACCTGTATATATAATATGATTTTGTAAACATTTGAGTTTTTTTTTCTAACTAAGCCAATGACATTGTCAGAGACTTTTTCAATTTTACATTAAATAAATGTGATTCATTATGTGTGAAATATTTTATTTTAAATTGACCCTGAAGTTAAATTTTATTTCTAATCTACGTATTAGTTCATCATCATCATCCTCTTAGCGTTATCCCAGTTTCAATCTGGGGTCCGCTTACTAGTCTAACCGAATTTGGCTGAATATTAGCTTTTCCACGGAGCGACTGCGTGTCTGCCCTCCGCAACCCGAAGGGATAGCGATATTCCATGGTTTAGACTAGTGTCAGTTTATTTAGAAGGTACTGACGCCCTATAACGACCGTCAAAGATCTTCATGACAACCGGGACCGACGGCTTAACGTGCTCTCCGAGGCACGGGACAAGCGATAATTAACAATTCAATACGCACATAACTCCGAAAAGTCATTGGTGCACGCCGTGGATTCGAACCTGATACCCTCTGCATGGCAGTTTGCTGGTATCTCCACTAGGCTATCGCTGCCTAATAATCTATCTAATCTACGTATTAGTTAACTCACTTATTACTGCAGCCTGCTCTCGATTTGTGATTTAATATAATTATGTAACCGAGCATACTGGGATCGTGCCTCCCTTCAATTTCAGAAGGCCTAATTTAGTTTGGAAGATTTTAGACAAACACTTGACGATCGTGATAATTTGCTAAATAATAAGCATATAACTTCCAAAAGTGTGAAATACGTAACGTGGTTTTGAATTCAAAAACCATTACGTGGTAATGATCTCGTCATTGACCCTATCATTGCATATAGGTAGTGATTATTAGTGATATTATGTAGGTATATCAATTGCTTTATTCACCTTAAAAAGGTAATTTAAAAATTTATTTTTATCGTAACTTATTTACTAGTGTTTAAATATAAGCTGTATTTATTCACATATTTTACTTTATCTGAGGATTTATCAACATTCAATTGATATTCATTCTGAGGAAACCCAATCTAAGGATTTATTGCAAACATTATCGATATTTTATCGAAATTCATTTTGAGTAAGCACATCACTAGTCTAGTTAATATTTACGACCATTTCGAAGAATGTTCGAAGATTCGAAATGACATTTGTGTATTTATCCTTCTCTTACATTAGAAAAAAATCATAAGTCAGAGTGAAGTGCATATATTGGGTAAGGTTGCTATTTTAATGCGGTCTCTATTACTAGTCCAACTTCTCTGGGTCTCACTTTACTGACTCTATTGCCAATCTAACGTTAGTATATAATAAATCTATGGTTTATGCTGTGTATACTAGTATCTACTTATGCTAGTAATCGCTAAGGGTTGGCGCATACAACCTCTTTAGTAACGGATTGACATCACCTCGGCGCTTTCTTTATTATAATATATACATACATACACAGACTCACGCCTGTTTCCCGGAGGGGTAGGCAGAGACTACGGAACGCCATTTGCAACGGTCCAATATTATAATATATGATTTCCGTTTTTCTGTTCTTTCTCCACTTCTTTTATAAAATTTCCTTCCGCATGCACTTCTTATCACCAGCGTTAGTGTAGCGAAAGGTGAGACGATGCCAAACAGTTTCCAAAGGAAAATTTGTAACCCAACCATAAATAATTATCCATCCAAGGAGTCAAATAAATTTGTTTAATAACCCTTAATAATTTCTTGGATAAGTTTATATAAACAAAGATACAATACAAACTGCCTGTGGTTGGTAAATCAATCACGACAAAATAACTAGAGTAATTACTCCAATTTGAATTTTGTTGTAAACTAATTATGTCTCACTTTTGCCTTAATGCTTCATTAGGTAATCTGCCTGGTGCCTGTGAAATGGTTCCTCAGAAACTTTATTGCTATTTAAACAATAGACACGATAGTCATTTATTATAACCGGTGGCAAGTACAGAACAAGCAATTCATATCATTGGCATATTTTACATCGGCAGCAAAATTTTCGGAAATAAATTAATGGCATATTTATTTATTTCATCATCAGCCTTTAACAGTCCACTCCTGGACTAGGCCTCTACATTGTAATGAGGAATTGGCCTACTATACCACGCTGGCTAAACGGGTTGGTATAGGGTTTGTATCAAGTTTTCCTTCTCTTACAGTGCTGTTCTCTGCAAAATGTGCTTCCTCTGTCGGCTCTTACGACATCCATGGGATGATATGGGGTGGTGAAATTCCGTATTCTTAATCCGTCACCACACGGTTTTTTTTTTTAATTATTATCTATCATTTAAGAAAATTATTTATTTAATTTATTTATTTACACATCTATAATATAATGCAAAAATACATATGTTATTAGTTTGGTACTTTAGTTATTTATTATATGAGCCTGTTATGTAATCCTATCAGGAAAATCGAGCCAACAAATGATTTGTACAAAAATATGATTGTGAAACATAACATCATTGTAAATAGTGTACTGTATATCCGCTACACATGGAAGTAGTTGTATAGAAGGCATTTCCTCATAATACACGAAATAGCCTCATATAATTCATATCTGAAACGAGCGCAAGTGATAGCGCTGAAAAGCCGTTCTATTACACCTCGGACACGACCTCGTCGCTATCGATAGACGCGACGATAGGCGATTGCGAGAACGGCGCGCGGCGTGGCATCGTTGCTAAATCGATCCAGCACTGCCAATGATAGCCAAAGAGTGCAAGATCACAGTTTTGTTTAACCAGTACTCTATATTCTAAGTCTACATACGTAGCCGGCTTGTGGTTCCATTATTTAAATAAAATGAGAGCAAGGCATGGACTTCGAAATCGCGTCGGACTCTGGTCTTTTGTAGTCGTTAAACCACTGAAAATGAGGCTAACGTCTCCGCCGATCTCATGAAATTTCATCACTTTACTTTACAAAAAAAAAAGAGAGCGAGGCTTGGACATCACAATCGCATCGCGGTCCCGGTCCCGGGTCCGTTGCATGTCGCGTCGGCCTTGGTCGTGGCCAAGCCGTAAGGGCACAAGGACAGATAACAGTGGTTTGGCGTCAGATTGTCCTTTTCCCTACTTCACTAGTCTTTGTGTAAAACGAGCATTGAGAAGTGGTATGTGCAAAAATAAACAGTGGATTGTCAGTTGGTTTATATTGGACCGATAAAAAATACATGCCGGACAGTGTAACCATACTTGTATAGTATTTTACTGTTGTGTATCTGAATATTTCGTGGGTCCTGTGTTCTTTCCTATATGTTTATAGGAATTGTCATAATTGTTCAATGGTGTAAATGAATTCGTTCAATCATGTAGAGTTGACTAGACTAAGTGCATCGTGGCTTTAAGATGCTACTGAAAAATACTTGATAGATTATAATTGAGCACAATGGCCCTACTTGATCACCTTATAATTATGATCTTAACATATATATGCACGCTTCTATCTTGAAAACTCTACTTCTTGAAGATATATTCCTTTTTTCAATACAAACAAATAAAGAAGTAATGAGTTTACTTATCTCAACATTGAGTTTTGTTTTGAATGTGGTCCATTTTAAACATATTTTATTATGGTCCATCACAGAACATAATTATATTAAATTTTAAACGAACATTATTGAATAAGATTTTCACTTTACACGGCTCCTTTACTAGAACCATGGCCCGGGCATACTAAATACCGCATAAACATAATAACATAACATTTTTTTAGTCCGATACTAGGCTTCGTGCAGTTCTAACCGCGTGATTTATATTAAAACAAGTTACATTTATTATACTTATACATAAATCAGTAAACAAAGTAAGGTAGATAATATTACTGATCACTACTAATAGTACAGCGGAATTTATTTATTGAATCCGCATGGATATCTACTGTTCCACTTAAATTATTTAAAATTTTGCATAGTCTGCTGGGTATTATACACCTAGACCCCAGGCATAACTGTCGATAAAAACTGTACAAAAAGCCCTTGAATATTTTCTTAATTAATCGCGTTCATACATACAGACATTACGCGGGGAATGGCCCTCGTCCTTTTATAGTAAGCTGTCCTATCAAAACAATAGAGTGCAGAGTCAAAATAGCCGTATTTTTCTTTTCAATTTTCTTTAGATAGCTACTTCAGATGAGAAATACTTTTAGAGTTGTAGGATATTCCCTTGTATACTTGTCTTTATGTCACGGCGTCATGTCGTTTCGGCGTGGATTACGCCAGACGAGGTCACAGAATGTTTGATTTCTAAGAAATACAAGTTATTACACCTTTGCATAAGGTACCTGCGGGTGATGACACTTTTGTCATGTAAGTTTATTTATAATGGCGCTGATACACGAGCGTTCACTTGTAACAGAACAGCGAGCATTCGCCGTTTTTTGTATTGTCGAAACGATTAAAATCATAAGTCAAAGTGAAGTAAATATATTGGGTTTAACCGCTATTGTAGCGCAAATTGTATGTATTTTCTATATTGTGAGGCTCTCCCGAATGTTTGTGAGAATGCTCGCTATAAAACACACTCATTTGTTTTGTAACATTTGCGAGAATGCTCATTACAGGTGAATGCTCAAGTGTATCAGCGCCATAACACGAATATAGAGCACCAGGTACGACATCTTTAAGATTTATTAAAATAGCTTGAGTTACCGCGTGCTACAAAGTACTGATGAATTACACTATAAAAGACACTTCACTCCGTTGTAATGACCAAAGCCAGTTTAAACACCTACAGCGTAAAGTACCGTCAACATTATTATTGCAAGAGTGCACGCAAAAATAGACTTACTCGGTAAAGTAATAAAATTGTTGTTTCTTTACCAGCCCTAGAGAACTTCATACTTCTGTTGTGTTTCAGCGGTAGAATCTCACATTTCATATGCTATTACTGTTAGTTGGGTAACATCCTACGAAATGTAGAATGATGACAAATTTGAAGTTAGAACTAGTAATATTAGATCCTGAAACGTAATGTAAACTGTCGGTTCATCTGGGGGCACGGCAGTGCCCCCACCAAGTCGAGCATAAAAGCGGCCCGGCCGTACCATCCTTTTCTCGAAGCAATTCAGGCCATTTTCGACCCCCTATAACTTCGTTATGGATAAAACTAGAAGCCTGAGCAGATATAGTATAAACATGGTGTATTTTAAATTTCATTCAATTTGAACCAGTAGTTTAAGAATTATAACGAGTCAAAATTCTTAATTTTGTCACTCACTAACCGATCATCAAAAGTCTAAGGCACTTCTAGCAGACATAGAAGCTTCAAATTTAGAATAAAATTAGTGTTTAGTATATGAATCAAGGAAAAATTAAAATATTAATCAATTTCTGTCCAGTTTTCGAGATACATCAACTGCATAAATAAATTTGCAATCCCACATATATATAGGATTACAAAATTACATTTGCAGTTAGAGCTTTAATTAAGAAAATTTGTTGTTGGTGTACAAGAAGTACAAGGTACCGGAAAGGACAAAAGTAATACTATTTACAAAAAGAAATGAGTTCCCTAAAAACAATACTTGTCAAAAATACCAAGTCTCGCGACCGTAAAAAGTTGTGAGATCCATGTACCTAATACCAAGTCGATTAATAAAAAAATTTGAATTTTTTAAATAAATATATTGACTTGGCAATCGTGACAAGTATTGTTTTTATGGGATATATAATAATAATATAATATTCAATTTTCATTTTATTCATTTCAAGTCACAACTACGAACACAACTTGTAGCAAATACCCAAAGAGAAACGACATTAAATTTGCATTGCCATTTTTCTTTTTTGGTGTCGGGTTGGAAAATCCTCATGGAGTCCCTCCGCCCTGGGGGAAGGGCAAAGGGGACTGTCAGACTCTTACTGACTAAAACCCAATCCGTGTTCCCCATGTACCCGTGTGCCGGAGGGTCGGGTATCGCCGAAGCATTCATCGCTACTCCCCGACGGGTATTAGCCCGCCAGATGGTCAGGTGAGCCCCGAACGAAACCCTCTTGGCGGCGGATGAAGGTGTTGGGCTCCGCCGCCAAAACACCCAGCGGCCGCAGAGGATAGGGAGGACGGTAATATGGCAACACCGCATCTCCTCTTCCTCTGCGGCCCCACTGCGACGCAACAATGGTGCGCCCCCATTTGGTCGCGGGAGATAGGGCGCGCGGCAACGCAACACCGACACGCCTCTCCTCCCGCGACTGCGCGCCCGACTGCGAGGGACAGACAGAACTGTCCCTTGCACCCGCACTTTTGGACGCATCCTGCGCAGGCTCCTCCAAGCCCACGCGGAGCGTTCACTCCCGGTATCTCTCTTAGCTTCACCGTGAGTGTCCAAGCCAAGGTTACTGAGCCCCCTCACCACGACAAGGTGGAGATCCCACGGGGGGGCGACGTAGCAATGCTGACAGTTTATTTTTGGGCACATTTCTAATTGACAGCGATACATACTTAAATTGTATTTTTTACTGATTTATTTATTTTTAATTTTATATCGTGTACCTACATTTTAAAGGTAATGTAACGGGTTCTGGTAGTAAAACGCAGAAAAGGTTCTATGCGTTTATTTGCCGAGTATTGTCTCACTTCCTATGCCGAGTATGACCGACCAACAACACGACACTGGCCTGAACACTAAGGGCTGCAGTCTCCCACGCTGTTCGCGGTATCAGAGCGACAAGGATAAGTCCTTCTGTAAGAAACTAGCCCCTAAATTCGTGAAGTGCACAGTGATTAATAAAAAGTCGCCTCTCGTTTACGAGTTGTCGGACGCGTCTGGAAATTCTATTGGGTTTTGGCACATAAAGGACTTAAAACTTATACACTATGACGCCTAACCAATTGTTACAAACCGTATAAGACTTTCCCTTCCTTCTTTCTAAATGCCGTCTTAGCTTGGACAGTAGCGGACTCGTAGACCCAACGCAGCTAGTCGGATTTTTCTTGTTAGCCACGCAAAGTCATATCCTAAGGCGGGCGGTATTGTAACGTATGACCGGTACCTACCGTGCGTACGTCATAATACCGTCCATACGCTCGGCTAATCAGAGAAGGCCATCGTCCGCGCCCGTGAGTTTTGCCCATATTTGGTTATGCGCCGACACGAACTCTGATGGAGGGCCCAGTATATAAAGGGGCCGACAGAGAGGCCGTCACCGCTACTCTACACTAACCTACTACCGTTACTCTATTCTGTACCGCTATATCTATATACATTCTACGTGTATCCTGGTCCCAGCTGGGTAAGTCACTACATTTACTGCGATAGCGTACTGCCCATCTCTCTACCTGCTAGCTGAGGCCGGCTAACGCCGCCTGCCTGACTCTATTGGTTGTGGCTTTCCTAATGCTGTTTCCCTTCAGGTTCCAGGTTCATCTTAAGACTCCGGGCTACGCTCCCTAGACCGCTACACTTCGCTGCATCGTCCTCGGTGTCACCTCTGCCGAAGAGTCTGGCCCTGCCCTGCTCATCGCACTCAGACCGCCGGCGCCTGCCAGCTGAACCAACGGCCTACGAGGATCTGCCCGCTACGCGCAGCCCTTCAAGCAACCTGCCCTGCACACCACCGGAGGGAACAGCGTGGGAGACTGCAGCCCTTAGTGTTCAGGCCAGTGTCGTGTTGTTGGTCGGTCATACTCGTGGCAAGGGAAGTGAGACAATACTCGGCAATAAACGCATAGAACCTTTTCTGCGTTTTAATACCAGAACCCGTTACAGTATGTATAAAAACAAAAAATACATGTATAGGTAGTATATGAATGGGTAGTTTTATTTTGAAATTGTGCTTTTTTCGTATTTATTTATTTTTTATATTTCTTTTATCAATATGCAGCAATATAAGTTCAAAACGTCAGAATTTTTTTAAATGAAATCATGAATACTTTGCAAGTATTTATATTATTACACGATACAAGATACCTCTTCTCTTTTATGCTTGTGTAGACTGTACACAAGAGCCTGTTCCCAATAGCCAGACATAAACAACCCGAGCCGACGTCTCCAGCCCAAGACACCCGTCGATGACATTAATGGTCTTCATAAGTAATACACTTAGACCTCACTTGTATTACAATTTATGGACTAGTATTTGGCATATCGATTCCCGCTCGATTTACTATTATATTCGTGTACACATTCTTTATCGTTGTAATCGTGCATAAATAGGAATGTATCGCAAACTTACTTACTACCCATACAGGAGTTATTTTCATGTTATCTAAAGCTTAGCCATATAAAAACGAAAGTTTGGAGTTTCTGTGCGAAAGCAAAGAAGCTCCAAGGCGAAAGACTTGGATGTAACCGGGATAACCCTAGAACAACCATTCTCAAAGTGTGCTGCGCGGAGCCCCAGGGCCTCACTAAGCATCTCTAGGGGCTCCACGAAGATGTATGTCAGTGAAATAAATGGTTTTAAAGTGCACGTAGGACTCGGCTTTGTTTTATGTTAGGGTTCTGCCAAATATTTAGTTACCCAAAAGGGTTCCATCCCTAAAAAAGTCTGAGAACCACTGCCCTAGAACAACCGTTTCCTCCATCATATGCTCGCCTACCTTTCGAAATAACAGGACGAATAACTGGCACTGTCTTAAATACCAATCAAGTTAAATTTTTATATATTTGTCCCTCAGCAATTTTGACAGCGGCATATAGATCGATAACTGTGGAATTTAATTGTGGAATTCTGGCAAAAGTGGTTGGTTTTTCCTATTGCGATCGATATGTATTTTTTACCAACAAATTTTCAATTCCACTGCATATACATATTTTTATGAACGTTAGCACGGTTCGTTTATAAACCGATAATTATTTTATGTTGAGAGGGTTTACCTCAAAGGCGGGTGGGTCGTTCCCCCATATAATTTTGAAAAATAAAGCTCTGAGGGTAAATCGGTCAAACAACCAAAATAACTCACAGCGTAGGATTGAAAATAAATTAAACAAAACTTTAAATATGTACAAAAAATACCGATAAGAAGCTACTGGACTGATTCAGCAACAATATTCAAACCATGCGGTGGCAGCGAACAAAAGTCGTCGAAGATCGTCGAAGTATGACTCAAACGTTGTTGCTCATGTTAATATAATAGTGCAAAACTACTATATTAATATTATTGCTTTAATAGTTTATTTTCACTTTCCTGGTCATAATTGCGTCGATATTTTTATTGCTAAAATTTCTCTCCTTATCCTTTGCCAACCTATCTAGCCACTTAGCCAGCGTAATATCGTAGACCAAATCATTTTGCTTCACAATGAGGCAAATAAGAAAAGGCCTATGTCCAGCTATGGACTACAAAAAGGTGATTATGATTGTTTTAATGACAAATTTCTGGCGAATTTTGTAGTGTATTTCTATGTTTGTTTTTAATATTATCATAAAATTTATTTATTAAGGAAAGACTTGTTAAAAATCAGCATGAACATCATAATTATGCAGCTAATCATATGAAATGGACATTTTGTTCAGGAACTACTAAAATGAAATTATAAGTAAAGAAAACTTGCCGATGCAATTCGCATAAGTTGGCAATTTTCAAACGTGAAGTAGACAACTTTGTTCACTGACTGCAATTTTCTAAAGTTAAACTATAAACATATTTTAAGAATTTCTACACACACTATTATGAAATATACTGCACTACTGGGTGCAGTTGTATTAATATCAATAGACATAGTCACACCACAAGTTCCTTTCTGATTTTATGTATGCTTTTATTTTAAAATATCTCCACAAGGTAATCGCGGCCTTTACAAATATATAGTATGTTCTTTTTTCTTAAAGAAGTTTTTACAGATGCATCAGAGAAAGCGTTTGGCTGTTGTGTGTATCTCCGATCAGTAAACGAGCAAGGGGTAGTTCAGGTACAACTTTATGCGTCTAAAAATCGTGTAGCTCCAATAAAGCCCACCACCATTCCTCATCTGGAGCTTTGTGGGGCGTTGCTAGGGGCGAGACTGTGTGCCAAAGTACTGAGTTCGATTACTCTGCCCATTACCAAATGCCAATTTTGGAGTGACTCAACAATAGTGTTAAGTTGGTTGTCAATGTCACCGCCTCAATTAAAACTTTTCGTGGGTAATCGTGTCAATGAGATCCAGGAGAGCACAGCAGGGCACACGTGGAGTTACGTTCCGTCTAATTACAATCCGGCGGATCTTGTTTCTAGAGGGCTGAAGGCTGTCCTTATCAGCAAGTGTTCTTTATGGTGGTCAAAGCCTCACTCTTTGTTAAGTCATGAAAAAGACTGGCATGTCATGCCTAATAGAAGTGTGAAAAAACACACAGAACACATCTACCAGAAGTCATTAGATAAAACTTCACTGATCACTCGTTTCTCACACATTCACAAAATCATGTACATTCGTCTCTCACAAATCAATCAATCATTAATTAATTAATTCATAAACATTCAAACTTAAATCGTTTACAAAGAAGATTCATACACAATTCAAAGAATCCTAATTCTAAAGTAACAGGTCCTGTTTCTATTAAAGAACTTAAAGATGCCTTATCTATATTGTTACGTGCAATCAATCTGACATCCACAACAGAAGTAGTCGTACAGAAACACTTTCCTGAGATTGTTATCAATCTGCACCATTTTTCTCAGATGTCCCTTCTAAGGCTTATTTACTTCGTGACTAGAACAGTAATACATTTCTACACACAAACACACCAAATGTTCTGAACTGAATATGCCAAGTTCGATAAAACCCATCAATCTAAAGCAACCTCATTGAACTTGCAGCACATTTGATCGCGATGTAAACCTGTGCTCCGTAATATTTGTATTCATGTGTAAGCCTATAAATGTGTATTATGTGCCATCTAGGTTAGCTCGCACAAAGACAACTTGAAGTATTCAAATAACTTATTACTTCTTATGAATTCCTGCCTGATATTGTGAAGAACAATTTTTTAATTTTTTTATGTATTCGGTTTATTTCGACAAAACTTGGTTTCAGCTGTTTATAATGGCGCTGTTACAAAACAAATGAGTGTGTTTTAGCAAGCATTCTCACGAACATTCGGGCGAGCCTTGGAATCAAGAAAATACATAGAATTCGCGCTACATTGGCGGTTAAACCCAATATATTTACTTCACTTTGACTTATGATTTTAATCTAGGGAAGAATCTTCGTAGTTTGTCACTAATTTTAACTTGACTAGTGATGGGTTATTCAAAATAAATATCGATAAAATATCGATAATGCTTACAATAAATCCTTAGATTTGGTTTACTCAGCATTAATTTCAATAGAATGTTGTTAAACCCTCGATATCGATAAATACATTTGAACATAGGAACAGACACTTGTGTGATTCATTAAACCTGTTCAAATTAAAATTTGCATTTTATTATTTAGAATCCTCATTTGTTTATGTATCTTACTCTTACTCTAGAAATATTTCATAAGTGAAAGTGAAGTAAATATATTTTGTAAAACTGCTGTTGTAGTGCGATTTCTATATTTTATCTATATTTTACGGATTAGAGTGTTCGCTAGAATGATCGTGAAAACGTTCGGTTCGACAAAACAAAAAAACGTGAAATGCTCGCTGTTCTGTTACACGTGAATGCTCAGGTGTATCAGCGCCATAAAGTGTGCAATGCGCACGTTTAGGCCAACCATATTAATTCTGTATTTTTTCATAATGATTAAAAGGGATATTAAAAGCCTTCTTGACGTAAAGTTTTCTACAAGCATAGGAAGCAGAATAACACTTCCAGTAAAATATACAAACTTAATCCTTATTCAAAACTGTCGTAGTTATCTTTAAACAATAAGTAATTATTATGATAGAGCGGGATAAATTAAGGCACGCTGAGGAGATAATCTCACGACCCTAAAGCATTAGCATGAAGCCTTTCATAAACATGCCAGGAGTCTATTCTTGAGCGGAAGGCTAAAAGTTTTGGTTAAAATTAAGCAACAAACAGCGAACAAACTGAATACAAATTACATAAAACCTATTTAGCGATTTTCCTTGACTACCAAAATTAACGTCGACCTCATCGTAAAATTATCCAAGTTTGTGTCTCTTTTGTTGTTGATTATCTTCGTGACAAATTTTGCGCGTCATCAAGACGATATTTCTGATAACTTTCTAACTTTTCATGAAAGATGAACTTGGTGAAATTCGTTGATATTTGAGTAATTGTACAAACAATGTAAATTGTAGCAAAATAAGACAAGTAATATGTCAAAAGAACATAGATTATTGTTGTAAAACCCATATTATATTAGCCTGACTTCCCTTGAACTACACGGTCATGGCACACAGAGTCTGCGGTGACCATGAATCCTGTAAAGAATCTGAAACGTCGGCGATCATTCGGTATAATGTAATAACTATGTGAAACCAGTACAACGTGATAAAATCCGTATACTGTAGTTTAATTTCAATGTCCCCCCGTGGGATCTCCACCTTGTCGTGGTGGAGGGCCTTAGTAACCGTGGTTAGGGCACCAACGGTGAAGCTAAGAGAGATACCGGGAGTGAACGCTCCGCGTGGGCTTGGAGGAGCCTGCGCAGGATGCGTCCAAAAGTGCGGGTGCGAGGGACAGTTCTTTCTGTCCCTCGCAGTCGGGCGCAGTCGCCGGAGGAGAGGCGTGTCGGTGTTGAGTTACCGCGCGCCCTATCTACCGCGACCAAATGGGGCGCACCATTTGTTGCGTCGCGGTGGGGCCGCAGAGGAAGAGGAGATGTGGTGTTGTCAGGTTGCCGTCCTCCCTATCCTCTGCGGCCGTCCTAGTGCCAGTGGACGGCGAGCTCTGGGGCTGCTCCCCGTCCTCCAAAAGGCAAGGAGGCGGCGTAGTGTCCGCGCCGCCTCCCAAGTCATAACGAGACGGGGACCGCCAACACCAACGGCGGGCCAATCCCGGGTGGGGTCACAGAAAAGTATGCTATCCGCGAATCGCGTGACCCCGACGGGACTACACGGGACCCGTAGGGACAACGCGGTGGTTTTAGAGGCCCTAGTATGCCCTACCTTTAGGGGAGAGCTTTCAAACACCTCTTCCGCCAGTCCCAAGCCCGGTCGATCACACTCTGACCGGGTTGGCGTCGAGTTGAGATGGCTCATAAGGAGAGTTTCCATCGTAGTGAACAAAAAAAAATTTTAATTTGAATGTGTAACATTCGCGGAAACCCCACATGACTTAGGTACCTTCTGAATCCTTCCTCAGTGGACCTCTACAGTCACTAAAGAACATGCATATCAAATGACAGCTTCTTGCGCCCAATAGTTTAGGTTATTGTATGATGTCTGTCAGTCAGTTAGTCAGTATCAGAACAATTTTATATATTGAGTCTACTCATATTCAGAGACAAGCAAGCAAGGCTATCATATTATTCGATTGTATAGCTACATGATATTTTGGTATGCTAAATGAGAAGTGACAAAGGTTCTAAGGTTCGAACCAGGCGCGTAGATTAATTAATTATTAATGTCACTTATCTTGGCAAACACGATAAGCTGTCGGTCTATAATGTCATTAATAGCTTTACCTACCTATATTTTAACGGGTTCTTATTATATCTACATCATAGATTAACTTTTTACATATATGAACATTCATACTTCTGATGTCATATACTTAATTATAGTATGTCAACTAACAATTTTGTAAAAACAGTAATGTTATTATCCTTATGACGTTATTTATAGGGACAGAATCACAGAAGCCTACATAAAGGCCTTTTATTTCACGTATTTTCAGCCTTATAAGCACATTCAATTGCTTTACTGATCTAAAAAATAGCCTCTACAAGTTACATAAAGAGTCATAATTCAATGTAACTAAAGCATTGTTTCACAGATGAACAAATTAATATGCCAGAGACAAACGAACGTCAAGATCTGAATATTAATTAGAGAGAGGAAATTAATATTTGTAAACGTTAGTTATATGAATATATTATTATGAAAATTATTCCACTGGCGCCGTATTTATTGAAATACATAAATATAACATTATTTATTAATGTCGTAACGAAGTCAAATATTAACTCCAAAATAATCTACTACGAATTTAAACTCATAAATATAAAGGAGATCATTTCTTTGTAATACAAACACCATTATCTGGGATTGATCATAAACCGTAATAAATAAGAAATCTACCTAGAAAATAAATCATCTGAGGCTATATTATAAAACGAAAACAGAAAATGCTACTTGTAAAAGTAAAATCGACTTGACACAAAAAAAACGGTAGACGAAATAGCCAAAAGACTACTAACAGATATGCCAAAGACCGAGCGAAGTGGAGAAGATTAAGCGGAAAAGCGTACTCTGGGTTCCAGTACGGAAGTCTTGGGACACGACCAGTATAGCGCTAGGATGATGATGGATGATGATGAAATAGCCAATAGACTCTGGGCCAGGTTCGACCACTCGATCATGCACGCATGAATAATTTGGTTCATAGTCTTTCATTTTGAGAATAATGGAAGAATATTTAAAAACATTACAATATAATACTATAAAAGATTGCAACTAAAATAGACACTTAAGGATTTCTAGATACTTTAAAGCACCAATGTTAAATTCAAGACCGGCTTTAAAAGACATAAAAATTCAAAATCTCTGTAATGCTTTCAATCGTGAAGAGTCATTGATGTATTAAGATAGATTTCACGTATCAGGCAGACGGCTCTACTGAAGCTTACGAGTAATCGCAAAAGGAATGATATACAGTCGCAGTTAGCTGTACTTAAATTTGAAGTACATCTTACAATATGCTGAATCATGCGTGCAGAAGGATCATGGCGGAACGAAAACGAGTTAAGCGGAATAAAACTGAATGTTGAAAATAATTATGGAGGATTTTGAAGGCGTTTATGGGCATTTAATGCAAAGAATTATAGAATGTTATTCTAAAAATTTCTAGTAACAAAATCCTATGGGTAGCTTTCATGCTACTCATGAAGCCTTACAATATTTTAAGAAAACATTGCTACAGACATTAAATAAGGTGAATAAAAGAAAGTTATTTTTTGCCGCCAAAAAGACAGAGTTTGTAGATTGTCCTTGAACGATTTACTGCGCTGCGCCTACTATGGACGGTTAGCATTACGCCATACTTAACACGTACATGTCTCCACATGTTCATGTGCTTCACCAGTTCCATTAAGAAGAGCAACGAAGTTCGCAAGCCACGATTCTAACAAACCTCTTTTTATTTATTATCTCTCTAAGCATGTAAGTTGGTTTAGGACTGTCTTAACTTGAACTTTCTGTTAACCTCTTGTGTTAACCTGAAGTGGAAGTCCAGAAAAAATGGAGGATGTTTTTACCACTTAACTGCATTAGATACCCCGGAAATTAGCAGATACCTTTCTGTATACACCTCTTTTCTTGGAATAAACGGAATTATAAGGACGCAAGATAATGCAGAAATGTGACCACTGAAATTATTTAATAAATTAACATACTTCCATCTCCGCTGAGAGGGAAGTATGTAAAGTAACGCTTTACTTGTTCATAAGAAACTTTTTCTTTTTCAAAATATCGTTTATATTTTATGAAGTTTAGACTCGAGAACTTTGGAACATCTAACTTTAAACGAACAACTTGTCCATGTATCTTGTACTTAGTAGTTCTTCCCGTACGATAAGTTAGTGGACGACTAACTATAGTTAGGTTCCGGCTTCAGCGTCTATAAACCTTTATAAATTGGACAGCAAGCAAGCAACGTACTTTTCCGTATAACATTACTTATGATTACTTTATTAGTTTGTTACTAAGAACATGCACCTATCTTTTAATAAAAATGTGGTCTTGTTATTCAATTAGAAATATATTCAGCAATACCTACTTATTAGGTACAGACTTTGTACACTATTAGTTATTATCAATTTGGTATACCTATTGTTATGTATTAAGTAATTATTAAGGGTGCATAGGGTTCCCACCAAGATCTTAGGGTCCCAAGCCAACCTCACCTGCAAGTGGTGCACCTGCCGATCAACGGACGAGGCTCTGGCAAACAAAATATCCTGATAAGCGGCAATAGGCTCGCCACCTATTACGTGGGATCGAAACACTGGCGAAAGGTGGGCGTTTAATATGCCTCTGCCTACCCCATCGGGGAAACAGGCGTGAGTCTATGTATGTATGTATGTATGTAATTATTAAAATAGGTGCAAGTGCAACAGGACACACGCAACTGAAAGTTTACTCTCTCATCGTCATCATCATTGTTCTTGTGCTATCCGAGTTACATCCTTCGAACTAGATTTGATAGAATATTAGCTTTTCCACAGTGCTACTACAGCAGGCCAATTCTCGTATTTTTATATGACATTGAAATTATATTTTGAATTGACGCAGAAGCGGCATTCTGATAACCTAATGTCATTATCGTATAATTTGAAATAAACAGTTCGTCGTTGACACATATTTTGGCACTTGTTTGAATTACGATCTCGTTACAATTTCATTCAAATATCAGATAATTTAGAAAAATACGCTTTTTGTGACGTAAATATGACACTGACATTATATCGAAACTGTATTTATTTAGGAGAAATGGGCTCCTGTTTGACCACCGTAGCACAAAATGATAGCGATATTCCATGGCTAAGTCCAGAGACACTATATTCAAGGGTACTAACTCCCTATACCGTCTGTCAAAGATTTTCATGACAGCTGGGACCGACCACTTTACGTGCTTTCCGAGAAACAGGGCAAGCAATAATTATCAGTTAAATACTCATATAACTTTGAAAATTTATGCGGACATAATTACGTGCCGTGGGTTTGGACCCGATGCCCTCCACGTAGCAATATATTGGTCTGGCCACTAGGCTATCGCTGGCTTTTTTAACATGCGCGTGACAATACTTGCTTTGTTTGTAGAGTAGTACTGAATTCTGTGAATTTTAATTCTTCCACTTTGTTTATTCAGACATATGAAACATTCTATGAAATCGTTAGGCAATTTAATATTTGACGTGTGAAGTTAAAACCTTTATTACCTGAAACAAGTTTATTGCTATTTTATCAACCAAATAAGAAAATCAGTCTTATTTCAAAAAGCTATTTTTGTATTTAATATTTTACTAATTTCGCGGATAGTATATTATATACTATTATACCATATTATGTCTTAGTATTAACGGTCGGTTCACATTTCGATGTAAAACAGGCATTATTACTCTTAAAATTAAATTAAAACATATTATACTCATCCCCAGCTAGTCCCAGCGTTCCAGTATTTTACACTCCCACTACGCCACCGGGTAGTAAATAAATATCGTATAGTATTCTTGCATTAGTGGGTGCATACTCTTTTTCTAGGCGATCTGGTTCGTTCGTTTATGGTCGATGGGTTAATAACGCTAGATCAGGGAAACGGCTGAAGTACACTTTGTGGTAATCGGAATCAAACCGTGTCTTTGGCGCTTGTATCTTGTCATCTTGTAGTTATCCCATGACCTTTGTTAGTGTATATTGGTTGGAAATCTTAGATATTCAGCCGATCAATGCAAAACCGCCATGCTTAAAATAATGAAATGCTCTATGTCTTATATATATATATATATATATATATATATATATATATATATATATATATATATATATATATATATATATATATATATATATATATATATGTATGTATGTATGTATATATGAGAGCGCATAATCTGCTTATCTTGGCTCGTCAACGTAAGTGTCAATTAGGGAAAGGTCAGTTTTTCGGACGTTGTCTCTCTGTTAATTCTTGTGTATTGGCATAAGCTCTGAGCTAAGCGGTGTTGCCCATTAATGAGAAAGGTTTTATGCAGATACTGAAAGATCAAGTATGAAAACAATATTACATGGTTGAAGTGTACTCGTTTCCAAACTTGTAATAACCATTCTTATGTAAATTTTACACGTAACAGGTCTTGGTAATCCATTCTAATTTTATAAATGCGATACTGTGTTTATCTATACGTTTGTTTGTCCTTCTTGTCGTGTATAATTTTTGTTTTTGGAGATAGGAGGCTGAAGAGTGTCATAGGTAGGTATAGGACGTACTAGACTCACATGCAAAAGTTCTAGTGCGAAATCTAGTTATGTGATAAACTTAGTTTATTAAGCTACAACTTGAAACAACAGTAAGAATACTAGGCGGGTTTAGATAAGTGAGTCAGGGTCTAAAGAGGCGATTGCATTGAATCACTCCTAAGATATTGAGAAGCACAAATAGTTTATATAGGAAAATTAAAATATAAATGTAAAAAAAAACTGCACAAACTACGACTAACAGGAAGACGTGTTAATTGAAAATGAAATGTCGACGGTCATACTTGCGAAGATTGAAAATATTATAGCCTGCCTTCGATTTCGAGCTTTATTTAGAGGGCGATGAAGTTTGATGAGCATATTTGCATTCAGGTCAAAGTAACAAACAACACTAAATTCGATCAAAGAAAAATAAAAATGCCGGAAAGTTATTTTAAAGTTCTTTTACGGAGCGTCGATATACAATGTTCAATTATCCTGTGATGTTTTCAGGGCCAATATAGAGCCTAGAAAAGCCTATTATGCACTAGCCTCATTTTAGCAGATAATTAGTACGTCCAATATAATGGTGATACAAAACGCCTGTAATTGACCGTTTAAGAGAAATATGAGGGAAAACTAATTATATATCGTACGGCTCTCACATGTGATCAAAGCTTTATTTATGCATAGATGTGCGATTAAATCTTACTTTTTGCATGGCATGATATTTATGACAGTTAAGCCCTAAAAACGGGTAGTATGAAATCAAGTACCTAACATATGTTACATGTTACATGTATCAAACTTATAAAAAATATGTGAATATTTGCAAACACAGTTAAATGACTACATACTTAGAAAATTTAATAACTTAGTTTTATTGAAAAGTTAACATAACATAACTTCACGCCTTTTATCCCCGAAGGAGTAGGCAGAGGTGTATTACACACCCACTTTTCGCCAGTTATGTTTCGGTCCCAATGTAATAGGGGGCGAGCCTGTTGCCATCTACCGGGCACATTCTTGAAAAGTTATTTCTTGGTAAATACTTAAAAATAACTTTTTAATGAAACAAAGTTTTTCAACTATCTCATGACATAATTAGCTTCATGAATTTCCAAGGTTGTTTAGAAATATAGTCTAAAATAACGTGTGACGTAAACGTTCTTAACAAAATACTGACGCACTTCAGAACTTCACAGAATAAATCTTTCTATTCAAAGCACCCTATAAATAGGTCGAAGGAAGGTAAAATTATTTCGTAATTGAGTAAAATAGGGTGGGTTAGTGAATATGGCACGTACAGGACGGCACGTCTGCAAGAATCCGTCTCGCTTCCACAGCTATTTCAGATATTCAAAAGGCCGCTCATTTTAAAGGACCTCATTATTGAAGTTTAACTGTGTTTCGACATTGAATAGACTATTTATTTGAATTAATTTTATCACGGTCGTACGGAATCCTATGATATTTGGACGGCTTTCATATGCTGAGATTATTGTCTCCGTGCTTTATTAGATATCCCTTCGAATTGACTGCGACAAGTATTTGCAAGTATAGACTTAATATAGGTATGCTTGAAATGAATCTATATGTTTGATACGACATGCATGACAGTTCTCATTTTACGTATCACGCATACTACTTTCAACTTATGAAAATAAATTGGCAAAAAAAAAACAATTATTAAAAAATATCTATTAAAAATTACAAAATAAATTGATACTAGTATGTCTCTCTCTATTTTTATAATTATTATTAACTGTAAATAAATTATTTAAATATAATAAAATATAATCCTCAAAATGTCAGATGCATGAAACGAACCCTCTGTCAGTAGAGATTGACACCATTGAATCGGCTTGAAATCGATGAATAGGAGCGGCCATCTTATGATCGAATACTTCAGTACGAGCGCCTTGTACCTATGCGGTTTGTGATTCTGTCTGTTTGGCGTGTTATTTTTTATTTTTTTTGTTGTGTTTTATTTGGTAGGTACAATGCCAAAAATAACAAAAAAGATAGTTTTAAACTCTGAAAGCCGTGAGTTAGTGCTTCGTTTGAGGATCTCGGTTTTAATTCCTTACATTTTGTTTTGTAGCGTAGAAACATTTTTTCTGTGTTTGGTGGCTTACACCTCAAGTATATAGTTAATTATAGTTAATATAAATATGTATGCTCGAAATGAGTTCATATGTCTGATAATTGAATATCAATGATTAATAAAAGTAGCGAACGTTTTAATTCCTTAGATTTTGTTTTGTAGCGTAGAAACATTTTCTCTCTGTGTTATACCATGATATATACAGTTTATTTGTATATTTAGCTTAGTAGGTACTAAGTCGAAGCTTTGTCGCTTTGTATAGTTGTATTATATATTAAAGAGATAAGTGGCAGATATGAGTGACTGAACAATTTAATTTGGCACATATCTTCGTATGGTCGTAGATGATAGCTTAGGTTGTATTGTGTCTCCCAATACGAATGTAGTACGTCTTCACATAGAAAGATTTTATTTTTATATATTCACATAAAGAAAATAGCTACAGAAAAGGAAGTAATAAAAATCCATTTCGAACCGTCCAATAGACGGAATTCAAACGCGAATCTAATTTTAGTGAGTCTATCGAAAAAAAAGTGTTTCCGCGGCAAATAAAGACGTTAGCACACATGGGACTTTCATTTGTCTTGTCCTTAACAAGTAGGTACATATTATACGTGGAGGCTGGTCCATTTGAGCTCCGTCTAATGGGAAACAATCCCAGCTAACGTTGAAAATCACGACCCGACCCTAACCGCGTTCATTTAGTCCATAAATTTTTAAGAACCCATCTGCGAGGACCGTACGTAATATCACCACTAAATTATGTTTAAGCAGGTGCGAATTGAGATTTTCGATGACGTAATTTGTACCTTAAAAGGTACCTACTTAAATAATGAAATAGAAGTGTTATTAAAATATTATTAATGTTTTGCGGGACGTATCATTAATAATATGTCGTTTCTTTAAGTCAGATGTGTCTAAAGGATAAAAACATGCTGCTTGAAATGCAATGAAATCTTGATATGTAAAGACCAGTATCGATACTATTGAATCGTTGCCAAGTACTCAAAAGCTGTGCTCCAAATGGCTGCAGCAGCAATGCTAAATCGAAAAGCACATCAATCTATAATAGCTGAAGACTGGATATGAAAAATTGCAGTATTAAAATCTAATAAGTCTTTTATTACTACTATCGCATTCAACATTGTAGAAGCACTTATGTTGATAGCTCTCTTCGTTCCACAAGCGAAAGAGTTGGAAAACAAAGAAGAATCTCGCTGAACATTTCACAATGTATGGAATGATGTCAAAGTGTCATATTCCATTAAATCTCGGCTATACGACTGCAAAGTTGTTCCTTTGTGTTTCACTAGTAGTTAGTACACACCGTTGACGGTTCATCACGGCCGCTCTTGGGAATATCCCACCAAACTTCTGAAGGATTCGATGTTTTGTCCGAAGTGGTTATAGTTTTGGCAATGCGACTGAATATTCTTGTTCAAGAGTATAGTTCAAGTTATTTGTTTAGTTTGGTTTAGATTAGTGTCAGTTTATTCATAGGTACTGACTCTCTGTAAAGACTGTCAAAGATCTTCATGACAAACGGGACCGACAGCTTAACGTGCTCTACGAGGCACGGCGCAAGCGATAATTTACAATTTAATACGCACATAACTCCGAAAAGTCATTGGTGCGCGCCGTGGATTCGAACCCGATAACCTCTGCATGGCAGTCTGTTGGGATCTCCAGTAGGCTATCCCTGCCTCATCTGTTGATATCTCCACTAGGCTATTAATACCAAGAGTACCTAACACTTGAATGGAATACTAAATTGTGTGCATGTGCAAATCAAAGCAAAGCAAAATAAAACTTGATCCTAAATATACATATGATTAATCTCCAGTATGGTTTAGTAATTTAGTTTTATTGCAAATATTCTGAACTGTCTGCCGTACAAAGCACACAAATAAATAGCATATATTAATTCACTGTGAGGCAGACAAGTTGTCTGCTACGTTTTAAAATCTAATCTTAGTTATTTAAATACATAGTAAGTACTTTATCTAATCAAATCTAATGTTTATAGATTGTTCAAACATAGCAGACAATGCTTTTATCTGCTAATGCAGCAGACAAAATGATCACAGTATGCTATTACTATTTGCATATTCAAATTGGTGATATTTAATTTTTCTTGCAATTATTTGGATAAAAATAACAAACCAATTTTTTTTATTTTTTTTTAAATTTGTTTAAGGCAATAGATCGGGACAAGGCTGTAAGATCCACGACTACTTACAAATCCTCGACTTACTGTCTCGAATCTGTGTACTATTTGTGTTAGTTGAATTGAATATTTGTAAGGCATCTCGTATCACAAGATTTTATCCTAATGCTATGATGATTTTTTCCTTTCTGTAATTAATAAATAACCCACGAAATAATGTAATATTAATACATTTCGTTGATAAATGAGATAATACGAACATGTTGAAATGTCTGAGACATTTCAAAATCGACGCCTCAGAGCAAGAAAAACACGGTAGGTACTACTCCGCTCTCGTATTTATACATAATTTACATCCGTTAAATCTTGCTTAATTTAATTCTTCTGCCGCTAGAGACGTAAATGTGGGATAATATTCATGATTACTATAATATATAAAGGCTGAGCAAACTTAGGCTTAATTAAAAGCGGGTAAATCTGTGTACACCTCAACGAAATCAACATGAATGTATTGTCACAAAGAAAAGGGGGCAGAGACGTGACGCAACGGCTAATAACTTTCCAGAGTTATGAAAATTTCATGTTAAATAAGTGTGTTCGTGTTAATTAAAACGTGTTTCATAAATTAACTACGTTTAACGATGAGGACATGAGTCAGGAGGATGAGGTAAGATTCTCTTTGAAAATCGCGTTTTCTTCAAAGTTTCATGTTTTCCAAAACATAACGTAACGAGTTCAGGATAATATATGACGAAAACTTGTTTCTCAAAACAGTTGTATACATTATATATTCGACTAAAGCAAGGACAAATGTTACGTTCCCATGCAAATTTTATTTCTTCAGTTTCTAAGAAAAGAATTATCTCAAACTTGCTTGTCTTACATTAACAAACACTTGCTTAGAAATATGAAGAATGAAACACAGGGGAATCGAGATCGATCCCACGCCTCATGAACTTTTTGCGAACCATTTGTTTGCATTTTGAATGAGAGCATCATCGTGACGATCTCTGCATATATTAACTAAGAGTTCCCTTGTTGTCATAGATATGAGAAATCTGCCAATCCGTACTTATTCAACATAATCTCTAATACTTTTCATACGAAGGGCAGGCGTGAAATGGAGGAGTTTAAAAATGCGCTGAATTAATAATGTCACATTCCCTGCCCGTCAAGAGGCACAATTTAATTTTCATGAATCATGTGATTCAAGGAATATAATTATGGGTTTATATAACTTTGAAAAACGATTTTACCATCTATATTGTTTTCCAAAACAGATATTCATCATGAAAACATTTCACCCATACAAAAATTTACTTGCCCTCATTTTTCTAAAACTACAGCGCTCCGCGTATAAATTCCGAGCTGACAGCTGTTGTACAACATAAATATACCTATATCAAAGCGAGTGGACCTACACGTCAGTTTGGAGAGGCAAAACCTGAAGTTGAAGAAACCAGAGTGTTCGTTGAAGCTAGCACGTTCCTAGATTAGAACCGGTCTAAACTGGGTTTAAATTGAAGAGCTTTGGTATTCCCGAGGTGTGCTCGAGGCGTCTTTAATTAAAAAGTTTCGCGGGTCATTTCCATTTTGATGTCGGAATGATAAAATAGATTGTTCGGTCTTTCCTTAATATTTGACTTTGAAGCTTTTGTTAAAGAATAATATATATTTTGCAAGTGTTTGGGAATTTAAAACGATATAATAGGTATGTACGTCTGGAAGTAAGTACGCTTATAATATACTAGCTGTCCCAGCGAACTCCGTATCGCTTTTTTAAGTTTTCTTTTTTATTTCCTTTTTAACTCTTCTCCAAAGAATTCAGAACAAAGTTACCAAGAAGATCAGTGTTTAATCTATTAATTTCCAGGCAAAGTTGTTTTGCCGTATAAATTATTTCTAGTGATAGGGGCAGATAACTGATCTAGTGATCTGATAAAATTACTCATTTGGCTATTAAATAATTAAATCAGGTGCAAGTCTGACTCGCCCATGAAGCGTTCCGTAGTAGAAGTATCCACTGAACATAGTCATTATCTGCATCTAACATCAAATACCCAATAATAATTTCAATAAAATAATATATTGATTTTCCATCTGCCATATTTGATCGCGAAACAGATATCATATACGAATGCCACATACGTTATAACGGCGGAGCCGATGACCATATTGATTTAATAGAATTTTCCTATCCGCCATCTTCGATTTCCCATTTGCCATCTTTGATCACGAAATAGATGTTGTATTTGCATTCCTCATAGCTTAAAACATCGGAGAGGATAGGTACCCATATTGACTTAAACATTTTTTTCATCCGCCATCTTTGATTTCCTATCCGCCATCTTTGATCATGAAATAGATGTTGTATTTGGATTCGCCATCCCTTAAAACATCGGAGACGATAACCATATTGATTTTTTAAAACTTTCCCATCAGCCATCTTTGATTTCCCATCCGCCATCTTTGATCACGAAATAGATGTTGGATTTAGATTCCCCATCCCTTTAAATATTGGAGACGATACCCATATTGGTTTTTTTTTTATTTCCCATCCGCCATCTTTGATGACGAAATAGATGGTGTTTTTGAATTCCCCATTCCTTAAAATATCGGTGACTATACCCATATCGACTTAAAAAAAAACCGGTTCGCCATCTTTGATTTCCAATCCGCCATCTTTGATCACGAAATAGATGTTGTATTTGGATTCCCCATCCCTTAAATCATCAGAGACGATACCCATATTGATTTTTGAAATTTTTCCCATCCACCATCTTTGATTTCCCATCCGCTATCTTGAATCACGAAATAGATATTGTATTTGGATTCCCCATCCCTTTAAACATCGGAGACTATACCCATATTTAATTTAAAAAAAAATCCCATCCGCCATCTTTGATCACGAAATAGATGGTGTTTTTGAATTCCCCATTCCTTAAAATATCGGAGACGATACCCATATCGTCTTTAAAAAAAATCCCGTCCGCCATCTTTGATTTCCTATCCGTCATCTTTGATCACGAAGTAGATGTTGTATTTGGATTTCCCATCCACCATCTTGAATCACGAAACAGATGTTGTATTTGGATTCCCCATGCCTTTTAACATCGCAGACGATAACAATATTGATTTTTTAAATTTTCCCATCCGCCATCTTTGATTTCCCATCCGCCATCTTTGATCACGAAATAGATATTGTATTTCGATTCCCCATCCCGTAAAATATCGAAGGTGATACCCATATTGATTTTTTAAATTTTCTCATCCGCCATCTTTGATTTCCCGTCCGCCATCTTGGATCACTAAATAAATTTTATATTATTAATCAGCGTCCCGAAAATCTCGAAAACGATACCCATATAGATTGTATCCTATTCGTTTAGCCTTTTTTTGCCTTTGACCCAACCCTCCCCCTTCTCGTTTGACCATTTTATTATTTTTGTCTGGCCCCTAAAAGTTGTGGCGTAATTTTATATAGCCTTTCGGAATAATTGGACTATCATAGGCAAGAACAATTTTTAAAATCCGACTGCTAGTTCCTGAGATTAGCCGACATTATCTTTTAGCCTTTTTAGCCTTTTGCCCGGCCCCAAAGGGTCGAAGCGTTATTATAGCCTATAGCCTTCCGGAATAACTGAGCTATCGCATACAAAAAGAATTTTCCAGATCCGACCGGTAGTTCCTGAGATTAGCGCGTTCAAACAAACAAACAAACAAACTCTTCCGCTTTATTATATTAGTAAAGATTATTTCTATGTATATACGATCCGTGTGGTGACGGATTAAGAATACGAAATATCACCACCCCATATCATCTCATGGGTGTCGTAAGAGCCGACAAAGGGATCATATTATGCAGAGAACAGCACTATAAAAGAAGGAAAACTTGATACAAACCCTATACCAACACGTTTGGCCAGCGTGGTATAGTAGGCCAATTCCTCCTTTCAAAGGAGAGGCCTGGTCCAGCAGTGGACTGTTAAAGGCTGATGATGATGTATATACGAGTATTATAAATCATATACTTTCTTTATATTACTATTAAATTACAGTTTACGGCTTTTGTCGCGATACGTCCGATGCGCGAGCCCTGCAGACTGCCACCATCACACCAAGGTTCTATAGGCGGTATGTAGATGACACTTTCATAATTTTACCACCATATAGTGTAAACGCATTTCTAGACTAATTAATAAAATTAATAACCAAATACAATTATCAACAAATATATTAGAGACTGTGTTCTCCATTAAATTATTATAAAATAACTTTGCCGTAACTTTTGCAGAGTTGCTTGATTGCTATTTTCATGTTCAACTAACTAATTGCAAACATTAGCGTAACCACAACTGCAAGCCACAGAACTCGTTTGCACAAACAATTATTACGCAGTGTTACATCTAGTTTCAATATAATTATGTGACTGTCTTTTATTATTTTATAGGTGTAATTATAGTGCCTAACTTCTTCAAAACCGGATGACTAATATCGATGTTCTTTCCATTTTGAACAGATTTGAACGCCATAATGATTAAACTATAAAACTAGACGTGCTTTTTAATCCGTTGGTTGAGACATTTATACAATATAATTTTCTCATTAAACAGTAATAACAGTAGGTACAATTTGAAAAAATAATAGCTGAAATATCATGCCATAGATGGGTACTCTGTTTTCCTGCCGCAACCTGATCCAATATTTTAATACCAATATTTTATCGTTATTAATATTACGGATGATATTGCTGACAAGTTGTTCATTTAACCTGTCCAAGAATACAAATTGTTTCTACTCGATGAGTTTATTTCTGACATCGAGCTATTTCCTGGCAAAATCTATTTCCGTCACTTTAATAAGTTTGGTATTGGCTTTATCTAAATAAATTTGAAGTATACCTATGTTTAATTTAAGCGGCTTGAATTGAAAACAACGTTTTTAATTTTTGCATGTCTGAGTATTGCAGCTAAAACCGAAAATGGCTGTATCTCTTTAAGATGAGTTTTATAGAGGAATAGCCAATTTTGTAGGGAATTCTTAAAAAAATCTCGTTACGGTTCTAGTGCTGATATAAGTACATTTGAGCATTTAACTGTAATGATCATTGTTGCGAATGTTACAAAACAGGAAAACAAACGAGTGTGCTCGCCAGAACATTCTTACGAAAGCTCTGGCGAGAATTCTAGCGAATTTGATTGATGTTTTTGCTGATTAAAGTGTTCGCTAGAAAGATCGTGAAAATGTTCGTAGCAATGTTCGGCTCTGTTAGTTGTTCAGTTGAACAAAACAAAAAACGGCGAATGCTCGATGTTCTGTTACAAGTGAATGATTAGGTATATCAGCACTATTAGCTTTTATTATTTTGCTAACATAGATGTGACCTACATACATTTACGGTCTATGATATTTTCTAAACATATTATTCATAAGCACAACGCTTTTAATAGCTAATCTCTAAAGTATTGTACGAACATAATAATAATTGTCAACTACATGTTAAAATACAAATAAAGATCTATGTACGCATATAGACCTAGTAATAATACAAACAATACCATACCTAATACAAATATTGAAGTGAGGTAAGCTCCTTCACCGCTGTCGTAATTTCCTTTTTATTTCATATATTGCTAAAATGTTGAGGTTAACAACAATATTGGTGTACTCGCAGGTGCCTGGCTTTGACAAGCAGATTGACGGGTTGACGGACAAGGGTCCATTTGTAATCTTAGTTTAAGCCCGGTGTACAATGTAAGGAACATCGACTGGAAACGGCAATTCGGTGCCTAAATTTAGTAGGTACCTGAAATGAGTATTGTCGCAATCCTCGATCTTGACGAATCAATTTTATTTTCAAATAAACTTCGTCCGTGGTTCCGCTCGCGTGCATTTGCACACCCTTTTTAAGTAAAAATATTACATACCTTTGTAAGCTATGATCTCCACTAGGCAGCGATAGCCTAGTGGAGATACCAACGGACTGCCATGCAGAGGGTATCGGGTTCGAATACACGGCGCGCACCAATGACTTTTCGGAGTTATGTGCGTATTGAATTGTTAATTATCGCTTGTCTCGTGCCTCGGAGAGCACGTTAAGCCGTCGATCCCGGCTGTCATGAAGATCTTTGACAGCCGTTCAAGGGCGTCAGTACCTCTAAAATAAACTGACACAAGTCTAAACCATGGAATATCGCTATCCCTTCGGGTTGCAGAGGTCAGACAGGCTATCGCTCCTGGAAAAGCTAATATTCCGCCAAATCCGGTTAGACTAGAAAGCGGACCCCGGTTTGAGACTGGGATAACGCTAGGAGGATGATGACCTTTGAAAGCTATGAATAGTACATAGGTTATTGGCGGTTGACACGGTTTCGTCTATGTGCATTCTCAAATTATTAAATTCGGTTCAGTCGCTTTGATGTGAAAACGTAGCATTAATTCATACAAACTTACTTGATTGGTACACAAATATCTTCAGACTACAAAATCTAAATTAATAAAGAGAAATTCATTCACACATAATTACAGTTATACATTCAAAGGGTAATTAATAGAATAATTAACCATGTTCTGAATCCATATAGACTTAGCTCTATGATTCAGATTGATGTACTACGATTCTAGAGCACAAAACCGTGATAGCTATTCACAAAATAACGTATATCTGCAAAGGGGACGACTGAACGATGCATCTAAATTCTGCGTTATTTGTCTTAGCTCCCAAAATTGGAATAGGCAGATACTCGTTTAAACTTTAAAGGTAATCCCATAAAAACAATACTTGTCAAAAATACCAAGTCCGTTAATTAAGAATCTTTCATGTTGTAAATAAATAGATTGACTCGGCCATTGTATGAAGATCTATATCTCATAAGTAATACATATATAAATTAAATTGTTCATTGCGATTGCCAAGTCAATATCTAGGTCTGCTATAACATTGTCCTTAGATTTTGTTGCTAATAAGCATGCTACAGTAGTTTTAGTCAAACCTAAATGGATTTTCGGTACACAAGATGGTTTGCTTTTTATTACGAGAACGTCAAATCAGTTTGCCTTTGTATAGAGTTTGGTGACCAAAACATATAGTAGTAGTTAGATCTTGTAATAAATTGCTTGGTCTTCATAAACTTCAATTTAGACTTTAAAAAGATATTACAATATTGTATGGATACAAACCACGGCGTTCGACGTAGTACTAAAGGTGCTTGGTTGTATGGGTGTATAAATTAGTGTGGGTATAGATCGGGTATATACCTACTTTAAAATTAATCAGTGGGACTGCCTCCGTGGTCTAGTGAATAGCGTATGCGTCTGCTAATCAGGAGGTATTACGTGGGACCTACAAATTCATAACATGGCAAAATGTGGGTGTAATATGACGCCTCTGTCCATCCCTTCGGAGGCGTGAGCCTATAAAATAAATATACAAATTTAATTACTATGTATATGCACTTTCCAAACTGTAATTTCCAAACCAGTTCGACATTGGAATCTTTAAGAAGCGAGCATATTCCTTTTCAAAAGGTAGGCAACGCACTTGTAATCCTTCGGACATTACAGGTGTCTATGGGCGGCGGTGATTACTTACCATCATATAAAAAAAAAAAAACTTATAACCACTGCCTTATATGCACTTACAATGTTATCTTATATTCATTATGTCCTATTAAAATTAATTTCCCAAGTAAAGTACAATTCATTTTCACCAACTTTGACTGTCGGCCTTTTTAATGAAGAAGATGAATAAAAATATTGAATTCGTCGGAGTCAAAGCATTATAACAGAAATCAGCATTTAAATGAAGAAACTCTCAAATAGGGAATTACAATCTCCTATTTTAATTAGAAATTATGAATAAATAATAAGCTGCAAAACTAATTTTATGTTGAAATCATTCTGCAAGATAAAATAAATTTTACATTGTACAGTATTGTATTCTAGTCACCTTCTAGATAAAATGCAGCAATTTTGTTTTTTTATAATAATACACTACCACATTCACACAACACCATCTAGTCCCAAACTTAGCACAGTTTGTACTTTGCGTACTAGATAATGGCTAAACATACATACATACATAGGTACTTTTTTTTGTAAATACAAACATTTTATACAAAGAAACACCCAGACCAGGACAAACATCCATGTTCACGCACACAAATGTTTGACTTCAGCGAGAATCGAACCTGCGATCTTCGGCGAGGCAATCGTTTAGACTAGGCTACACCACCAGGATATAAGTTAGATATATTACAATTTTATTACAACGCAATTTCAATGAAGAGTCATAATGACGAAAGGGATTCTTCAGACCTAAATGTCTGGTACTTACCGATATAATAACTTTTGCGTTTTATTTTTGTCGATTTGTGGTACTACTTTATCACACTATCGATTATGAAAAGATTTTTTATACATAAAATGCATTTAAGAACTAAGTATTATTTTTTTGTAGCTAGAGTTTTATATTTCAACTAGAGGACGCCAGCAGCAACGCCTGCATTTTTTTTTAATTTACCCGTTTTGGCCGATCCCGTGGGAATTTCGAGAAATCCCTTCTTAGTGCACCCCTACGGTCCCCAAGGAACATACATTCCAATTTTCAGCTTCCTGCGCCTAATAGTTTCGGCTGTAGCGTGCCTGTCAGTCAGTCAGTAACGCAAGGATTTTATATATTAAGATGATTAGGCGGAAAACTTCTTTTATATACGATATTTTACTATAAGTAATATATTTGCCTATACGTGACTTACAATACAAGAAAAATTTAATTAGTACGTGGAGTATATGTACTCGATATTATTGGTTTACTAATAATTAAGCTAATATATTGCATGAAGTGCAAATCAATTAGGTACGCATGATGTGTGTGCGGTCAGTAATCCCCACGCTTATGCGAGGCCCTCTTGCCTGAATAGATATCCAATATATTCAACATAGGTATAATATATGTTCTAAGCTCTCAAACCAATAATGTGAATCTATACATACATATATGTACATAAAATTGGAGTGTCTGTTTCTAATATTAAAATAACCGCCTTTTACTAAATGCATATGTATGTTTACACGGTACATATACCGAAATGAGATTTTTTACATTTTTTGTCGGTCTGTCTGTCTGTTTGTTTTCGCTAATCTCTGGAACGGCTGGATCGATATTGACGGGATTTTGGGATTTCACTGGCGGATAGCTGATGTACTAAGGAGTAACTTAGGCTATAAATTAACCGGGTTCGCGAAGTAGTTCCCTCAGGACGCGGGTGAAACCGCGGGAAGCTAGTGATTTATATAAATACTAGCTTCCGCCAGCGGTTTCGCAAATCACATAGCATGTCGGGTCACGATAAATTATGCACCTTAACCTTCCTCATGAAGCATTCAAAGCATTCAAAGGTAGTAGTGCCATGTTGATTTCAGCATGAATGGCCGGCTCGACCGGGGAAGTACTACCCTCTCACAGAAAATTGACGGAAAGTAATAGTACCTAAACTGTTGCGTTTCTTTCGGTGAGTGAGAGTGCCGGAGGCCCTATCCCCTGTTCCTTCTCCCTCATTCCACTCCTTATCCCTTTTCCCAACCCCAAGGGGCGGGCAACGCACTTGTGACTCCTGTGGTGTTGCTTGTGTCCATGGGCGGCGGTAATTGCTTACCATCAGGCAATCTGTCTGCTCGTTTACCGCCTATTACCATAAAAAAAACTGTCTAATGATGAAAACTGAATGAATACCAGTCGTTTTTGAGTTTAGTGCGAACAGACGGACCGACGCGGCAAAGTACATACATACATACATAGACTCACCCCTGTTTCCTGTTCTTTGTTTGTTAGCGGAGTACTTTGTTTTATATTATAACTAGGTAGCTAGGTATATTATTTATTTATTACATATAACAAAATTAAATTAATTTTCGAATATCATAATAATCAAGGTGCGTCGTGAAAGTCTTCCACAGCGCCGTCTATTGGGAACGTGCCCAGAAGACTGGCAGCATTGCCACGCTGTATGGCAATGCAAATTTTTTGAGCTAGATACATACCAGCGTTCTGGTCACGTGAGGCATCGACAAGTCTCTTCGCAAGCTCTGCATAAAGAGATCTAGCACTTGGCCCCAATGACCCCAAACGTTTCGACTTCAAACGGCTCAAATACATAATCCCCTACGAGACGCGTTCAACCAAGTAAACAAACAAACTCTTCAGCTTTATTATATTAGTGTAGATGATGATAAAAATTAATATAATTTACGATATAAAACCTTACAAATGATATATTTCGTAAGTTCTTACCACAAATTTAATTTAAATCTGTTGGATTAGTTTGATCGTTGCGGAGAACTTTGAAATTTCTTTCAACACGTAAATTTAATATAACTTTTACGAATATAAAATTTATGAGTCTGCCAAATATGATTCTCGAAATATGCGTTTAAATATTTCTAAATTTCGCAGACGATGACTTAAACTTTATGATTATATTATAGTTTGACATACTCAAAACTAAGACTTTAACATACGTGTGTTATAACTGCATATACTCATAATAATATTATATATGAGCAAGTGAGTCTGCTTGTCTGTCTGTTACATTTTCAAAGCTAAAACACCGAACAGATTTGAGTGAAAAGTAGGGAAAAAGTAGTATAATAATGAATTTAGAAATATCCTAAGGATGGATATAATGTTATTTCAAGGTTTAAGCGGCCTGTGAGTTTGTGATGGGTTGCACCTAAGTCTGCATGAGACCACGCAGATTTCACTGAATGTGACTGGTGATTTCCATCATAGCTGCGAAGAAATACCATTCTATAAGTAGAATCATCGTCAAAATATTCAAAACTTGAACGCAATACATACACATAAATAGGTAAATCGTCAACTTGCTAACACTAATAATTATACTATTTGTCAGGAACTATTTGACAGACATTAGTAAATTGCTACTTAGAAAATGTCTGAAGTACATTTCAAAACCGGTCCCTGAATCGAATCCAGAAATTATTTCGTTCCATATTTCTTACTTATTCATAATCACAATCACTTTCTTCTTCTTCCACCAGACCAATTACTTTACTCGTAATAACCTAAACCTTATTAAAACGCTCAACTATACCCACAAAGAGAATCTGAAACCAAAAGTCGTGTAGAAATCCCACAAAGTACGTAGTATCGGCTAGATTATCCAAGCCGCAGAGGATTTGTTTCTTACGCATCACTTGTACTGAACGGCTTCGTATGCGGCGGTAATCGATGCTAACGCTTATCCCAGGCTTATTCCATTCCAGGGTGTTTTAGAAGCGAAAACTACTCTGTTTAGCAGCGCAAAAGATATAAACATTTTGCGAAAATCAAACTTTATGGAATGCTGTGACCTAAAAGCATTGAGCCACAAACAAGGGCATTATAGGTATACTGTTATGTAAATCGTAGATAATGTAATTGAAATTCGATATCTTTTTATGAATGTTTTTGCGATTTGTTTTACTTACAGAAAACTGTCTAAACCGAAAAACCTTATAAAACAATCGACTCGATGAGCAAAAATAATAATTATGTTAGAATCAGTTCTCAAAATGATGTTAAATAGTAAATAATATTTTAGGCTTCATTGACGTGAAATGCATAAAATGTGTTACATTTATATGCAAATTAAATAAACACTTCCAAACATATTTTGCACATTAATTATCTTTTAGCCAAAAACAGTAAATATTTTTAAACGAAACTGTATTTTATAATTACAACATCCAATGAACCTAATTATCATTTATTTGTAAAATATCTGTTGACTGTAGTCCAATTTTCGTTATTATTTTAATGAGGTTTTCAATAAGATCGCGGCTAGATTATATAAATTACAAGAGATAAGAACAGTATTCCGTTTCAGTATCCAGTTTCTTCGTAACTCAATGAAGTATGCCATTATTTAACATAGTTTACAAACTCACAAATTCTACGTTATTATAATTATTGGTCTAAGCAGAACGGGGAAACCTAATGATTGATGGTTTATATTGCAGAAACGGATACCTGAATGGGGAAAGTGATTGACCCAACCCTTATCGTTTTTAGGGTTCCGTACCTAAAAGGTAAAAAACGGAACCCTATTACTAAGCCTCCGCTGTCTGTCTATCTGTCTGTCTGTCCGTCTGTCTGTCAGTCTGTCTGTCACCAGGCTGTATCTCATAAACCGTGATAGCTAGAAAGCTGAAATTTTCACAAATTATCTATTTTGGTTGCCGCTATAATAACAAAGACTAAAAATAAAAAAATAAATATATTAAAGGGGGGTCCTATACAATAAACCTGTTTTTTTTGTATTTTTTGCTCAAAATTACTAACGGTAACAGGTAGACGCTTAAAATTTTCATAGAATATGTAGTTGTTTATTACCTTTCAAAATAAATTATTAAATAAAAAAAGTTAATCATAAAGGGGGGCTCCCATACAACAAACGTATTTTTTAAGCAATTTGTTACTCGATCTAGGTAGAAATAAGAAGAAGGTAGAAATCAAAAAGTATTTAAGTATACATGCAACAAACGTGGTTTTCTTTTATGTGATGGTACGGAACCCTTCATGCGCGAGTCCAAATCGCACTTGCCCAATTTTTTGTTTTTTTTTAAATACCTGTGTAAGGGAACTGTTTGTAATTAAGGCTTATTTAAAAATACATTTTAATGCTTGTAGCCATTATTAGAATCAAAGGTACGGCTCTCTAGTACGTTTAAAGTGTAAAACTAAACTATCACCGTATAAGCGGAGATACGTCCGGACATAGCAAAACTATGTAATCCATATTACAAAAAAAAACTAAAAATATATAACCAGAAAATTCCTGGATTGCCACAGATTTTCTAACAGCTGTAAAGGGTATAATTGTCTTCTTATATGGGGATATGATCTGCTGACATATTTTCTTGAATATTGTGACATACACAATGAAATATTTATATCAATAGCATAACGGATTACAAACTAGTTAAAACATTGTGTAAAATATAATGTTAACTTTAATTACGTTATATTTTACATTTAAACATCCTAAACATATTGTAATATAAACAAGATATTGTCGACGTCAACCGGGCACTAGTCAGACTCAAAGCATTGTATTTTAAAAATCTGACCACATAAAACTTTTCTAGTTTCGGGGTCGAACCCAGAACTTTGCGATTGACACACATTTAACCGCATACAGGTCAAAGACTAACGAGACGGTAAGCAATTGAAAATATAAACTGTGAAGCAGAAAACTTACAATTAATGCCAAAGTTTTAAGTCGCAAATATAGTTCGTTTCATACAGTCAAATTATTTATTAGTGCGAGGTAGATACCAAATCTACCTAACATCGCAAATGTTACGTCTATGTAAATTCCTACAAGTTAAAAATTAGTAGTATTTGAATTGAATTTTAAATAACAAATTCTTACTAAAAACAATTGAGCTTTTCAGCATTAAAATGAAAACACACCTAGTGACATAACTTCATTACATTTATTCTGTAGAATATGTAAATAAATAAAGTCCTCAAGCGCTTATTATCAGTGTGACGATTAGGTTGTCAAGACTGTAAAGTTATTCACGTGAATCCATTAACAAGGAAAGAATGAAGCCACGTGACCCTGCGAGCTTTTCATCGTAGAGCCTCGCTAGGCAACGGTACAAGGTATTGACCGAAGAATTCTCCTTAAAGCTCATTTTTTTGTATTTTGTTGAACTTTACAACCTTTAGAAGCTGATCTTACTCTGCTAGGCATATTTGGAAACTGAATGAAAGACATTTTTTATTTATTTGAATTTACTGACAGCTGCTTAATAAAGTGATGAAATTACTGGTATTTTAGTGGTTTCGAATAATTGCATGTACTTTTTAACTTGTCAAACAATAATATGCATACACTGTTTCTAGAAAAATAAGTCATATTTATATATCTTCCTGAATATTTGAACACTCAATATAAAACATTTGTCACAGACAAGAACAAGTTCAAGAAAAGGAAATAAGATTTATATTTGACGCATAAAAATAAGTGAATAAAAATCTAACCCGTTCATTTCACAAGGAACCTAACCCATAGCTACATAAAGGCTGTCATCGTCCTCATAAAAAGATACCAGTTGAAAAAAAAATTGCTAAGTCACCCTCCTCTTGAGCAATAAAATACAATTTATGTCCCTTTTTAGGGTTTCTTGTCCCGAGAGGTGAAGACGACCATTGTGGTAAAGATGACTTATGTGCGTATGTGCCAAATGAAACAATGAAGACCTAGGTTCGGAATGCAAGTTATATAATACTTGTGTTTTTGGGTCCTGAAAAAGAATTGCTACTATTTCTTAGTTTACACGATGCTGTCTCGTACAAAATCTTATTTTATATCTGATAACTTCTCTTTATTAAATATAATCATCATCATATTTGTCCTGACTATCATTTCATTGCCGAGCGTAAACTAATGTAGCCAGAAACATGATATTAGAACAGTGAGTTCCGTTTATGATGTTGGTACCCATTAAGGAAGAATTATACAATATTCTACCAAATAGGGGTTAAAAGTGAGTGTGAAAATCCGCTGATTTTGAAGCAAGCTCTGAAAATGCGGGCTTCTAGTAAAATATATTTTAGTCTCAAACTGAAAAATATATTCTGGTTCATGACAGAGAAGTGTCACTCCCTGAATTAAAATAAAGCTTTGATGAATCAGTTAGCCCTGAAAGTATAAAATAGAATAGCATTTCCATCGATCAATACTACAAGTGAAACATAATCTACGAACATACACAAAAGAGAGTTAATTTTAAACAATATTGTATTCTAATACAAAAGCTTTAAGTTTTAGCAAGTTACAAATAAATAATTTACAGTATATATATTCGCTATAAGTATATTTTCATCTTCAAAAGTATATAACATTCTAGACTGACCGAGCAGATATATATGATATATTCTCTGACCAGATTCGAGACATCCTTAAAACAGGACATGTTAGTAGTGCCTTAAACACAAGCATGTATGAGGAATATGATAGGAGTAAGTTAAGTAAGATAGATATTATGTCAGGATCGTTGCAAATGGTGTTTCTTAGTGACTGCCTACCTCTCCGGGTAACGGGCGTGAGTCTATGTATGCATTCTATTTAAGTTTGCTACTATTATACCTGCACCACCAAGTGATGACCATTCTAACACACGACTGCTACCTCACTATTAGAAATTCACATAAACTTTAGCATACATACATGACAGTGTAACTAATTAATAATTTATAAAGTCATGTTCACACACTGCACACTGCGCGGTGGTCTATTACATCATTGTTGTTTAAGCGTAGGAGGGAAACATTATAAAATAGGTATCGAGATGAGCGAGCTGAAAATAATTATTTGATTGTATATTAATTATGCTCTTTTGAGGCTGAGGACAAAGTGTGACATTTTATAGAACCATAAGGTGTAGTTTTAAACAAATATCTTTACATAAATATCTTACTTATTATTTTCTTCGGTGCTTACTATCGAAATCATAATTTAATTGTTAGTCTCTATATACATAAAATTTAAAAGGTTATAATGGTAAAATTACTGTTGTATAAAATTACACAATACGGCGAAATTACATAATAATATTAATTAGCACTGGATTATATTAAGGCAGCGATAGCCTAGTGAAGATACCAACAGACTGCCTTGCAGAAGGTATCGGGTTCGAAACCACGACTAATCAACATGCGTATAAAATTATTAATTATCGCTTGTCCCGTGCCTCGGAGAGCACGTTATGCCGTCGGTTCCGGCTGTCATGAAGAACTTTGACAATCGTTATACGGCGTCAGTACCTCTGAATAAACTGACACTAGTCTAAGCCATGGAATATCGCTGTCCCTTCAGGCTGCAGAGGTCAGACAGGCGATCGCTCCGTGGAAAAGCTAATATTCAGCCAAATCCGGTTAGACTAGTAAGCGGACCCCAGGTAGAAACTGGAATAACGCTAGGAGGATGATGATTAATTGGCAGTGGATTAGTTTGGTGGATCGCACCGGGATATTTTTGTTTAAACAACTCTTGTAGGTATTATGTTTCCTCACTTACAGGAGACCACAGCATGTACGACGAAATTCTATGAATTAACTAACATTTATTATCGGTCTTGAAATTAATAAACATTTACACGAAAACACCCAAATTCCACAGGCTAACAAATTTCAAAACGAGTAATGGTAGGTAACATTGAATTTATGTATTTAAACAATTCTAATCGAGTCGGTATGTAGTCTAATACCAGTAAATAACAATCTGAGCGAGCCTTAATTGCTATCTACTCCGCAGCCTCTCGTTTTAAATGTATGTTGAGCCGTAATTCGTATTACGAACATCATTACTCGGCTTAAGGTTAAGCATCACTTGTGGAATGTAGGTACTCATATATTCGCCAATATTAACCGGGAAGATTAGTGCTTTTTAGAATATATTATTATCATTTTGACGACCGGTTGGCGCAGCGGGAGTGTAAGCGACTGCTAAGCCGAAGATCGCGGGTTCATATTCCCGCTCAAGTCAAACATTTGTGTGCATGAACATGGATGTTTCTTTTAGTCTGGGTGTTTCTATGTATAATATGTATGTATTTACATAAAAATACTATACATGTATTTAATCCATTATCTAGTAGGTACCAATAGTACAAGCTCTGCTTAGTTTGGGACTAAATGGTGATGTGGGTATGTAGTTGAATATTATTATTATTATTATATTATCATAACTATAGAATAGCCACAGCTACGCCCGCCTATTTTTTTTGTATTTAACCGCTTCTCCCTAATTCTTCTTTATCTTAGCGTTATCCCAGTTTCAATCTGGGATCTGCTTACTAGTCTAACCGGATTTGGCTGAATATTAGCTTTTCCACTGAGCGACTGCCTGTCTGACCTCCGCAACCCGAAGGGATAGCGATATTCCATGGTTTAGACTGGTGTCAGTTTATTTAGAAGGTACTGACTGTAACGACTGTCAAAGATCTTCATGACAACCGGGACCGACGGCTTAACGTGCTCTCCGAGGCACGGGACAAGCGATAATTAACAATTTAATACGCACATAACACCGAAAAGTCATTGGTGCGCGCCGTGGATTCGAACCCGATACCCTCTGCATGGCAGTCTGTTGGTATATCCACTCGGCTATCGCTGCCTCTTCTCCGCTTCTCCCTAATTGCCTGGCTTTAATAAAGCTTTTATGACAATATCAGGTAGTACAGTTTTACAGGTAAACAACTACTACTGCTGAAACATGCATGGGCCGGCTCGACCGGGGAAGTACTACCCTCTCACAGAAAATCGACGTAAAGTAACAGTACCTAAACCCCAGGCCGGAGGCCCCATCCCCTATTCCTTCTTCCTCATACCATTCCTCCTATCCCTTTTCCCAACCCCAAGGGGCGGCAACGCACTTGTGACTCGTGTGGTGTTGCTTGTGTCTATAGGCGGCAGTAATTGCTTACCATCAGGCGGTCCGTCAGCTCGTTCACCGCCTATTACAATAAAAAATAACATGAATATGAGCAATACTGAGCTAAAATTTTGCATGAGTGCTCTTTGTGTAGCGTAGTGGAGCTTTAAATTTTTGGATATGATATGACCCGAAGGCGGTGAATAGTCCCCCGCGTCTGAAACAGCGGTCGAAATCTAGTTACTTCTATCTTACGCATCGTTAACGACTCTAACACAGTCATCTCAAAGATACTGCTAGACGGCATATACGTACCTATACCTACGTGTTTTCTATTTTAACCAAAACCTGGTTGAAACCGAATACACTGCACTTGCAATTCAGTAATTGCGACTACAGTCGATCGTTTGAATATGTACCAATTTCACACCTTATTTGTATCTACCTACTGCTTATCAAACTGTCAACAAGGTTCCAACTATAACCATAAGTTCATTTAAGAAATCCACGAATCCAACGGTTGATTTGCAAAAGCCATGTGAGATTCCGTGGGTAACAATCTGAAGTTAATTTTATTACTACTTATTCTGTTTAAGGTATTCGTCATCAAAATTTAGATACATACATAAGTAGTCTCTGCGTATTATAGACAATATGTGCTATATTCGTCAATTTCATAAAAAGTTAATGAGATATTAAGCAAATATTCTCTAATCAAAATCTTTAAGACAGCGCCTGTTTCTTAGTATCATTAAAAGCAATAGGTTAGGTCTTATATCTGAAATAATATTATAAATATCTTAAAATTGTTACTGTTGTGCAATTGAAAACATATTTGTAGCTAGAAAATTACCTGTGTCATCTTGTAGCAAAATAAACTTATTGTAAAGAAGCACTGAGAAAAGTCAAACCATATGCATGCGACGTATTCTATATCTTCTTAGAACACCAAAATATCTCTAGCATCAAATCACGTAATGTAATTATGTTGATAACATTTCACCACGCACAATCCTACATCATAAACAGGTCATGGAAAATCTTAAGAAAGTCCTCATACGATAATACAAAGACGTAGACAATAAGCCTCTTAAACAACGCAGGGATTTTCATGCATGCTTTAAACCTTAAATATGATTAAACTTGAGGGGGAGGTTATCGGATATCAAATCGGAAATCCTGTGAACTCAACGTAGAATTTTGCTACTGTGCTTGTAATGAATATGATATTGGATGGGAGCTTGCAACCTAAGGATTGTGTGGGTATATTTATGAGTTTAATAATCTATAACAAATTTAAAATTTTCCCTGCTTCAAACATCACAATTCAGCGTTCTATTCTGCATAATGCTGGTTTGTGGATATTGACGTCCATAAAATGCAATAACTATTATTTGAGAAGACCAATCCTTAAAACCTAAACCTAGCAAATTTTGCCATAACGATAATAAAATCTGCTACATACTTTTAGTCCAATATCTTAAGGACAAAGAAACCTTTTTGCTTAAAAGCAAGATCAACACTCACATTGCTCAGATGTTTTCGATACCAAACAAACATTCAGCAATATCAGTAAAGAAAGATTTTCTTTAAGACTCTGTGAAAAAGAATTCTTCTAGATGTTTTCAAACGAATCAAAGACTGCTATGATAACCCAGCTGGCTTCTTACTTCGGAATCTTAAAACCGCTATTGATTAGCTACAAGAGGATATAAACAACCGCCCAGTCCTTTGAGACTTACGTATATACAAGACAGATAAGACAAGACTCACATTCTCTTAGAATCATACAAAATGTTTGAAAACTTCTTCTTTGGCTACTGAAACATTGTAACGGTGTACATGTATGTATCTTACATAATAAAATGGAGTTCAAGAACAATAGACTACCTTTCAAATCTTCACCAAATTTCTATAGCGTTTCCTTTTTTACTATAGTATAAAAAACGTAAAGCGACCCATTAAAAAATCACCATAATCAATTTTGTCACTAATAAAAATGTTGAATACACAGAATAAATACAACACATCCAGAGGCGGCCGTAGCAAAGTGGACGCAAATCTATCGATTTGTGAGAGGAAGCGCATTCGTCACCGTCTGTTTTATAGATGAGTGACCGGTCACAAAAGTCACACCCGTTCGTGCTTCTACGAGCACGTAAAGCCGTTGGTCCCGACTATCATTAAGATCTATGACAGTCGTTACTGAGAGTAAATACCCTCAAACTGGCTATGGTTATTCCTTTGAGTTGATTTTAGACAACAGTTGTGCTGTGGAAATGCTAATATTATTCTATCAAACATGGTTGGAGTATAAAAGCAAAGCTCTGAGGCGAAATCTTGAACTCAACTTGAATAGCACTATGATTATGAAATGGAATAAACTGTAGCAGATACAGGACAACATAGTGAAAAACACAAGAAACTCATTGCCGAAAGATAAACGAAACGTTATTAAAACCAAGCGGTGACACTCGAACGAGGCTCGACGATCATTAATGAAATTGTAAGCTTTAACTGAAACTTGCATTTTTTATTATTATGTGCCATAACACAAAATAATTAACTAGCAGTAAATAAATAAAATTTAACAATATTTAATTATTCTTAAAAGGCAAATAACAAACAATTCCTCAGTTCATAATTACACAACATTATTTTTCGAGCCCGCATCAGAACCACCCATTTCGGTTACCAAAAATGGTCGTTAACGGTAAACGTACAGCCGACATCGGTTAGTCTGCGGTTAATTCCCGTAATAGTTCGCAAGGAACATTGTTCAGCGACCCTTACCGCGATGTTTACGCATCCTCCACTGTGATTTGTTGCTTGCCTTTTTATTGTCTCCATTTTATTTTTCTACCACACGATTCTGCACAGAGCTCCAAATTGCGGCGCTCCCACACAAAAAAATCCCGCTGTACCGAGTTTTAATTGAGAAATGTATTTATTGTTTCAATATTGTGCGATATTTTATTATTATATTTCTTTTGCACATGAATTGCCCATGGCAGAGACATCGGAGAATATGAGTGATTGCCGAATTTTAATCAAATAAATTCCTTGCTGAGGCCAATCATCCAAGATATGTTGAATCGTGGAAGTAATTTATTCAATATTTTTTCTTATTTCACGGAATATGAGAAGTGATTCTCGGTACTAAAGATAGGTTGAGCTTCTATCAATATCAAATTGAATATGATTCAGATAGGTATTTGTTTATTTCGTATATGAGGGTTTACCAACAATTTATACTAAAAAAATGTAGTGATTAAGATTATCATAGGATTATACTATTATTTTAAAGGTCATGATATGCTGTAAGTTATGTATGATACCAGTGTTTTCATCGCATTCTTCACTATTTGCTTACTTTTATTCTAATAAGTACTTACTTACTAGTGGCGTTCTGTTGTCTCTGCCTAACCCGACGGGAAAAAGGCGTGAGTTTATGTATGTATGTATGTACTTACTTACTTTTAATATTTTATGCTGTTTCTATTTTAGTTTTACATAGAAAAGCATCGTTATCTTTATGCAGATGCTAACAATGCCTATTAAAGGTTCTGCACATATAAAACTGTTTCTTAGAGTTGCTTTAATTATTTTACAATACAAATAAAACAAATGTACTATGTAGGTAATAACGCTTTTTTCACGGTACTACTTTCAATAAAAGATAAGTATAAGATAGAAACATGGCATTAAGTGAATTACTTACTACGTATGCCTACGTCATAGTTTATTTATACTAATGAAAAAGAAGAAATAAAGATACTATACATTCTTGCTTTCTGACGTTCTCTGACCAGATTGGAGACATCCTAAAAATGTCAGGTCAGGAGTACCCTTAACACCAGGGCCATGCATGAGAAACTTGATGGGGGTGAACGAATCAAGAGCGATATGACAGTATCGTTGCAAATGGCGTTTCGTAGTCTCTGCCTACCCCTTCGGGAAACAGGATAAATTTGAAAGGCTGTTTATTTGTCCTACTTTTTCATCTAAAAACAGATCAAATGATCGCTTTGCTTTTGGTATGGTGTTAGATAAAGGCTACGACATAGGCTTCGCGAAATAACTCGTAGCAACGAGAAGACTTTTATCAAATAAGCGCTAAAAATGGCGACTCTAGCCGCCGACTAAGTAGCGAGATTTAAACGTATTTTGAGTATTTTTCTACACGCAACATACTAAAAGACATGGCCTTATCCCTTAATCATTAAGTTAGTACTATTATTCATTACTGACATTATATGAAACAGATCTAAAAATGTGTTCTGTCAAAAATAGGTGAAGGAATAGAAGTATTAGGTATAGGTTGTCTGGAACAAATCGCAATATGCGACAAAACCGCCCTTGTACCATTAGTTTAAGTTTTTAAAGTAATTAATTGTTATATTGTTTATTTACTGGTTTACAAAAAAGTGTTTTATCTATCTATCTATCTATTCCAATGAAAAATGTATGTAAGCATAAATAAAGGCATACAAGAATCCTATTACAAATAAGTATACAGCCTGTATTTATCTGGATATATGTAAGTATTAAAGGAAGGAAGTTACCATTGAGCATTGGAATCGCTATTGAATTAACTAAAACTTAGATAGGAAATCGAGGATTAATAGACCCACAGTAAGATTTAAATCAAGGTGCGCAAAGAAAGAAACCTTTGCCCTGTAAACTCATTCGTTTAACGCAATTCCTCGCTCCTAAATTTTCACTAATGATTCTCACCCACACAGAGGCCACAAATGAAGGACGTATATTATACCGTAATAGGCGCATCTAGTAGATTGTGAGGCTTTTGGTGTAATCGCAGGTGTAATACGTTTTTACTTTTTATGGTAGCTGTATTTCACTAAAGGGTTGTTTCGATGGAAATAAAGAGATGTATGATATTGCACGTTGAACAATGACGTGATGATATTATGTCGTAAGACTGATTTAATCAAATATCCTATAATGATTTTTATACAAATAGTACTGCTAGCTCTTTTTCGCAAGTGGAATGTTTTGACGAAAGAAAAACAAAGTAATGATTGCTTTCGTTTTTAAAAGTGTAATATAAAATTAGTAACGGGGATCTAAGTATCGCTTTTAAGTGACGAGTAATGAATAATGCTGAATTGCTATTGTGAAATAGCCAACTAACAACATTAAGGAGCCTTTTATGAAATTCGCACGTCTTAATGTTACTTACATTAGACTGCGCCATAAGGCTTTACGGACGAAGTCGCAATAAAAAGACAGACACAGGTGCCCACTCTTTATATAATCACTTAGTCGCCTTGTGAAACTAACCCTTGGAATGAAATGATTCTATTTCTGGCGGAACCCATTCATTACGCCTCATTTGCGAAAATAAATCTTTGACAAATGCGACCTTATTCTGATGAATACAATTGACGTCATATCATAATACGTAACGAAATTGAATACGGCACTCGACCGCCCTTGTTCCATTCCCAATGGTACGAAATATAATAAATACTTTACTTACATCAGAAAAACATATAAATTTGTATTAAGACCAATAAATTAAGCTATAACTGAACTCATCTTCTGTCTTTGGGAAATATTTCGTGATATTTCGACGCAGAAAATTGCTTTATGGAGAACCTTTTACCGAGAGTGGCAAACGCCAAAGAAAAGTTAAATCAATTATTTGGGTGTAAGAGAAATATTAAAGCGCGGTTATAACGAAGTCATGGATTGTATTCTAGATTTATCTGGACTTTTTGACGTACGATGGAGGTCAGCCATTGAATCGAAGAAATTCTGTATATCTGACAATATTAATTGAAGGTATTTCTCTCGTTTAACTTACCTAGAATTAAACTATAAGAAATATTTTACTGCTTACGAAAGCTTCGTCTAATTTTATCAAAAACAAATTTAATGATCAAGGGTGATTCTAATTTTCTAGTGGCAAATCAAATCCTATAGCCACGGAAAAGAAAATAATACTCTTAATTATTTTTTTAAATTGAAATCTATCTTACTTAAAGGCTTCATTATAAAAGTATTATTAAGTGATTTCAAAGAATTAATGATGAAAGTTATCTTTGCAAGGCAATTAAAATTCTTCATCAGTAGGGAGAACAGGATAATTAATTTGATTAGTCGAACGGGGATTGAGATAAAAAAAACAGAATTAAAAGCCCGCTAACAAACGTCTCCATTGTCATTAAAGTGAAAAATTAGTCGGAAAATTTCTCTTTGTCAATCTCGAATTTTACTTTGTTACGTTGACGAATCACTCGAGTGTACAGAACCCTTCGGACGAAGTTCCAACAAAGTTTTATTTCGTTATCTTTCCTGAACGGAACGCGAATTGTCCAATTTTGATGCCGCAATTCGTTTCTCCGCTTCAATGTATTTTGTTCTTTTTTTAGAACGGTAGTTTGTTAAGGCCGTTTCATACTGTTAAACAGAACACGTAAGAGCTTTTATCACATTCAATTTGAATGCAGTCATGTAAACCGACACGCTAACATTTTGAAAACAGGGGAGTCGCTAATTGGCATTGAGGATCCCTTATAAATCACTGTGTGATCTGCCTTTACCACTTACCACTCTCATCTGTCAACACCGGCAACATTCATTAACTCGGCATCACCACTTTAGCAACACTGAAATTTTGACCTAAAAAAAAGTTGAAATAAAAGTTTGAGGTCCACTGAAAACTCAAAACACAACTGTATGTGTATATTCAAGAGATTTTGATAAATAAACTTTGTATTTAAATACTGGAGATAATTATCGTGTGGAGTGAGGTCGATGCAATCGGACCGCGCGCACGTCCTACCTCCGCGACGTCTCCGTAAAGACTGAATAGTACTGAAGCTGAAAATCTGAAATATTTGACGATCCCTGCAGAGAGCCACCCGTTGCCGTAAAGATAAACTAAAATGGTGCTTGCGCTAAGCTGATTACTAGAATTGCTGTGAACATTTCTATCTACAATATAAGTCAGCCTATTAGTGCCACCTTTATGCTGCAGTGCATTATTACTTTAAAGAGCATATCAACTTCAAAATATTATTTTAATTAAAATGTCTGTTAAAAGCGAAAGCGCATAACAGATTTTTTTATGCTCCAATGATTGTTATTTATTTATCCGCACGAACGAATGTCGCAGAGGTTTAAGCGGTCATCTCACTGTTTAGTACTGTGCCGAGTTATATAATTTTGATTGCCACAATTATGGCACAGCACTTTGACTTCGAAATATTTTGTCGAATCTGGGTGTTCCTTGTGATCGTTGAGAATGTACTCATAGCACTTAAGTTATCTTTTAAAAAAGAAAGAGATAGAATAAAGTTACATAATACATCACAATTACTTGGGTTCTAAGTTGGTCTAAAGTTAGTTCTACGTTAATCATTGACTTCAGCAATTAATTATATTTATTCTAAATGCAGTTTCGATCTAGTATCATTTACACCATAAGTATAACACTCATACTTATGTTATAAATGGTATTCTGCTAAGTTAACTGATATTTGAATGAAATCACGACAAGATCGTAAATTGAACAAAGTGTCCATCTATGTGCCAACGTCGAACTATGTATATAATGTCAATTTCATTTTGTTTAATTTTCAAGTTTATTTAGTATTTACTAATAGTTGCAAATCTATATTAGTGCACAAAATAAAAAAAAAATACTACCTACGTTAATCGTTATTAGCCATCAACTTCAATAAATTTCTGTCAAATTAGACGATAATGACATGAAATAATTACAATGTGAAACAGTTGCAGACAAAAACAAAATATGTACCATAACACTGGCGATTAAAAAGAGTGGCCACGAGTTTTATTGCCCGTTCTTTCTCGTGGTTCTACCTATTGCTTTGCGAACGAGGCAGCAAATGTAAATGTAGAAGCATTAAGTAATTTACTTTAAAAATTTGACGTTCATAAGCGTCACCTTGTGACCTAGATGAGTAAATGATTTTTGACTTTGACTTTGATAAAGAGAATACCAATAGTGGGTCAATTCAAAATCTAATCGTAATTCGTTCAAACTACAGTGTTAATGTCAGATAAAATACAAGAATTGGCCTACAGAATATTATTGAGACGTTTTGATTACTGACTTTACATTATTATACTTACGACTTTATAGAAAAAGCTTCCGAAGCTTTTTCTAGTCAAGGTTAGCAGGTTGTATAGGTACTTCTGAAAAACAATAGGCTCTATTGAAATCGATTCTCCCATCAAGGGCGATACACCAGGGTGTGAATGGATCTTGAATCTTACGCAAGGTGTTCTTATAAAATAGGTACATGATATCAGTTTTACCTTCAAAAGAAATGTATGTGACGTGAAATGTATTCATTATGTTTTTTTGAAAATAATTTCATCATATCAATTTAAGTTGAAAATGTAACGAAAAGATTGTTTCTTGTTTTTAATTGTTTTGTCTTTGGCATACATGTACGTCTTTCCTATTTTTTGAGGATTTGGAGATTTGATGATATGAACAGCATGAACGATATATTGATCCTTTGAAAAACCACAAGCGAAATAAATATTTACTACAGGGAGTATTGAGGCAGACTTCAGAAATATTTCTTATACGGATACAAAGAACGCCCAGAATCAAAACAATAATTTGTGGATCAAACACGACCGGTTGGCGCAGCGGGAGTGTAAGCGACTGCTAAGTACGCCGAAGGTCGCGGGTTCGATTCCCGCTTGAGTCAAACATTTGTTTGCGTGAAAATAGATGTTTTTCTTGGTCTGGGTGTTTCTATGTAATAATAATAATAATAATAATTTATTTGCATAAAACACGGTATACAGAGATGTTATATATCAAAGACAATAGATCTTACATGTTTAGCCGGACATATTCAGCATGCAAATACAAATTATTTTTTTTTTCAATAAATTCCTTAATACTATAGAAATTGTGTTCACTTAACCAGTTCTGTAGTCTTGTTTTAAATAAATTTGTGTTCAATACTTTAATTTCATTCGATACTTTATTATAAACTCTTACACACATTGCCAGACAGCTTTTGTTATATTTCGTAGATTTGGGGATATCAGCCAATACAAGCCTATCTGGATCTCGGCGATTTCTAAAACTCACATCATTCGCAGTTTTGAAATGTTCTTTGTGTCTACGTACAAACATACAAGTTTCGTAGATGTATAGTGATGGTAGTGGTAACAAACCATTTGTTTTAAATATCGGTCTACATGATTGATCCGGTCGCATACCATATATAGCCCTTAAGCATTTTTTTTGAGCTACGAAAGCTCTTTCTATATCAGTACTGTTTCCCCACATAACAAGTCCATAACGAAGTACAGATTCAACGTATGCTCGGTATGTTACAATAGCTGTGTTTGTATTTGTTATATTTCTAATATGTTTTAGTGCATAAACAAATCTATTTATTTTACTAGACACTATATCAATATGTGTTTTCCAGTTAATATCCTCGTCAATTGTTGTACTTATATTTACAAAAAAAAAGTATATATGAATGTTTATTGTTTATCCATTATCTAGTACCCATAGTACAAGCTCTGCTTAGTTTGGGACTAGATGGAGTTGTTCATATTATGGTAAAAAAAAACAAAGTGTGAACATTGGAGTAGGAACAGGCCCACTACATCAGCGCAATGTTATACGGCGAGACAAGCACTTATCAGACTGCTATCCACGCAATCCCATTTTAATCACATATTTTTATTTATAGGCTTGCTTTTCGCTCATTCGCTTTACAATATTTCTCTTATTTACTGCTTTTCGCATACCTATATAAATTCAAAGTTGATTTTAATAAATCTATACAATCGAAACCCGAATACCAGAGTTGATAAATACCAAAGAATTTATTGGTGACACGACTAGTCCAAGCGCCACCACGCAACGCCAATAGGTAATCAAATTTAACATTGGAGCTACCTGATATGCGCCCATACTTTAAGATTCACTTAAATTATACAATATGTGCCACAGCTCCACCCGTATGGCATCTTTTGAAGAGGATTTCTAAAACACTTCTCTTAGTGCTCCTGTACACTCAAGGATCATACATGAAAAATTTCAGCTTCTTGTACCCAGAAATTTTGGCTGTGCGTTGTCTATGAGAGAGTTAGAAAAGAAAGAATTTTATATTGATTGATGATGTTAGGTATAGTCAGCATCAAAAGTTGATGACCACATTTAGATTTTCAAAATCGCTGTACACCGTAATATACCTAAATCGCTCAACATGACAAGCGCCAGAAATTAATGATTATCATATAGGGGATTATTATATAAGTAGGTGACCATCCTTTCAAAAGTCGCTAAACAAAGTTATTGTAAAACAGCATAACATCTTTTTTATTGTCACCAGTCATTCGGCCAATAGGGCTCCCGCAGACTAGTTTCTTTTAGCATTGGTGACCGGCGATTTAGTCGCTTTTTAGCATCCAGATGCAGCGTCCAAATTCTTACACGCACATTGGAAGATGCCGATCGCAGCGTCTTGTCACTTAAAATAATAACGTAGAGGTCATCCATTAATAACGTGATTTTATATCTTTCCAATTTTAAACCTACTCTGTGATGATGATACCTGGTTAGGTTTGAGGCTATACCCCCTCTTCTCATTCTTTATCAAATATTTTTTATACAAAATAAATAAAAAAATATTATAACCAAAAAATACATTGCGAGCTACTGGTGTCAAAATTGAAAAATATTACACTCATTATTGGTGAAAAATATTACACTCATTATTCTCTTCATCTCTTACCCTGGCTCCAATTTGTTTGGGTCGGCGCTGTATGTCCTTCTCTTCCATACTCTGTCACCGATCACTTCCCTATTTTTTTCATATCTATTCTCACACAGTTATTCCGTCTTTTATTTGGTCACCCCCTCCCATTTCTTCTTTACCCTCCTATTTATCGCTTATTTACCTAATTATCATCTCTTCGCATAATCTTCGCATCTTCTAAGATGTTTCTAAAATGCGAATATTTTCCTCCATGGACGCTATTTTGATATTTTCTCTATTTTGAAATGATAAAATTATTAATATATCATGCATCATATTCTTCATTACCTTTAAGAATCCTATTTTAAATGTAAACTGGTTCATTAAAGTCTTAACACGCAATTATTGCGATTCGATCTTATGAAAATATGTAAGCATATCGCATCCAATAACAAATAATTTCAGAAATTGATCGGGAAATTCAGAAGCCGGTGGACCTAAAAAGAAAATATCCAGACCAAACTGAGAACATCCTCCTTTTCGAAGTTTTTGAAATATCCTGGCACATCCAAAAGCAACGAAAGATCTAAATATAAGACTTTTCTGAATCCTCGCCAATCAAACGAACGATTTATGATGCGTAAGGATAAACATCTCAGGCTCAAGAAAAAACAAGGACATTTGATTTGTATCTACACTTCTTTCTCCCTTCCACCTATCGAGACTCACGTGATTCAAATTCAAAATTCAAATTCAAATTCAAAATCCTTTATTAATTTGGGTCACAATGTGACGCTTATGAACGTCAAAATAATAAATTTATAAAATAACTAGTCGACGCCAGCGGTTTCGCACGCACATATTTTCGAATTTCCCGTTTTGCCCGATCCCGTGGGAATTTCGGGAAATCCCGTCTTAGTGCACCCTTACGGTGCCCAAGGAACATACATGCTAAATTTCATCTTCTTACGACCAATAGTTTCGGGTGTAGCGTGTCTGTCAGTCAGTCAGTAACGCAAGGATTTTATATATTAAGATTACTTATACTCAAATTTAAAACATTATTACTGTTTGCTTCTACATTTACATTGCCACTGCCACGTTCGCAAAGCAATAGGTAGAACCATGAGAAAGAACGGGCAATAAAACTCACGGTCACTCTTTTTCATCGCCAGGTTTTGCATAATACACAATTTACATTTTGTAAGGTGCTGCAACTGTTACACCTTCTATATCACTAGTATATATTTACTGTACATAATAATCATCATCATCAGCCTTTAACAGTCCACTGCTGGACTGGGCCTCTCCTTTGAAAGGAGGAATTGGCCTACTATACCACGCTGGCCAAGCGGGTTGGTATAGGGTTTGTATCAAGTTTTCTTTCTCTTACAGTGCTGTTATCTGCATAATATGCTCCATCTGTCGGCTCTTACGACACCCATGGGATGATATGGGGTGGTGACATTCCGTATTCTTAATCCGTCACCACGCGGATAAATATCTCAATAATCTACACTTTTAATATTATAAAGAGGAAAAATTTGTATTTTTGTTTGTTTGTAATGGATAAACTCGAAAACTACTGGACCGATTTAAAAAAATCTTTCACCATTAGAAAGCTACATTATTTGCGAGTAACATAGGCTATATTTTATTTTAGAAAAAATAGGGGTCCGTAAGATATTTGAGTTTTTCGGGTACGCGAAGTAGTTGCCTCAGGACGCGTGTGAAACCGCGTTGGACGGCCAGTAAGGTATATTTTGTTATCATGTAAAGTAATTGTAAGCATAGTTCAATACTGGATTTACTGAAACTGCTTATAAATATATAAGTAGCAACGAGGGAACAAATGAACATTCACACATATTAATATTCATACAATAAACTATACATACCCATAAACACAATCTTCTGTTAAGTAATACTAATAATAAAAAAAGGGAAAATATTTTTAAACTAGAGAACACCGCATTTCTCGATGAAAGGTCAATTGTCATCACTTTTGAAATTACATTATGGAACTTACTTAATAATACATAATAATACTCAAGCATAATAGTTTTGGTTAGCCTCCTCAGAATAGACATGGTGAAACAGGAGCATCCACTTACATTTTATATACCTAATAATGCAGGCAATCCGCGAAAGTGATCAGAACCATGATGGAAATGATGCAGTTAAATATTAAAATCTAATACCAGCCCGCAAGACCGTCATCGACCAGTCATCGCAAGTAGCACCCGTTCACGAGTATGACGCATGTGCCTGCCATCATCCTTCTCGCCATATTAGAGGGACAAGGATGACCCGACACACGATGCCACCACAAGAAATGACATTTTAGTGAGCATGACGACCACGGTATACGAACCAGCAGTAAGAAACAATCTATTGGTATACTGACCATGACCGCCAATTACCTCCATTTTCCAGATCGTTATTATTAACATAAGTTAGTGGAACGCGTGAAGGAATGCAAATGTAGAAAGAATTTTGTGAAGGTGACAAGTGAACAATGATATGATCAGGGATAAATAATGTTAAACTACATTCAACAAATCATAAAAATATCCAAATCCTGCAAAAATCATGTGTACACGAGGCACCTCCACTTAACATGTAAATAAAATAATCGTGAGTTAAACAAGCCTGTATATATAACTTTCTTTTACAAAGGGGTTATACATAGTGTAATAACCCCTTTGTAAAAGAAAGTTGCTAATTGTCCGTTTGTATTTGTGCATGGGTAAATTCATTATTTCAAGAGGCAATTTGTTGAAAAATCGTATACCAATCCCCGCAAATGAGTTCTGAACTTTATGTAGACGGTAGTTAGTTCCCACCAATTTATGCTTATTCCTTGTGTTCACTTTGTGCAAATCACTATTTTTGCGGTATAGAATTAAGTTTTTCTTAATGTACATTAAGTTAGCATATATATATTGCGATGCAACTGTCAATATATCTACTTACGATTACGATTAGTGGACGACTCCTCACCGTAGGTTGTCACTTATTTTTAACCCTTAAGTAACACCGTGGGGTAATTCACGCCACGGGCACAACTTGTATTTTTTTCTGCGATGCTGTGATTTCCAAAAGTTATCAGTCACGTGGCGTGAAAAAAAACATCCATCTAGCCTGCTTTGGTATGTGAGAAAACTAACGCAGGTGTCAGTTACGCATGCATTGATTTCTCATCAATTCAGTCAAATGTTAAGTAAGCTAAATTTACAGGCTCCTTTTTTGGGTGCAGCGTCACAAGAAAACTTAATATATTAAGTTTTCTGAGTGGATACGTTTCCGGAGAGGACGAGACTTTTCATTAATTACATTTTGTAGAACGATCGTTAATTTGATGTACAATTAGTAATGTAGTGAAAGAGTGAAGTTTTTCAGTTTAACGTAATTCAGTGTTATTTAAAATGTTTGATGCACTGTTAAAAATATCCCCATGTAAACTACAAAAATAATTTATTTTGTACACTTCAACTTTTAATAGCTGTTTGGGGTAAGCTAACCCCCAAGTGTTATTTATTATTCTGTAACCGAAAATAAGGTTGTTATTATAGGGTTCGACTAGTGACTAGCTTAAACAGAATAAAAGTCGATAAATTTATGACAGCGTTTATAATAAATATATAAGTTTTTATTAAGGCAGCACGGGCTGTTTCCGCAACTCCACGTCTTGGCGTGTATTTTGCGTGCGGGTGGGAATGGTGTCGTCATTCGAGCCACCCCAGCTCTTCGAGGAAGGCCAGCAGACTCTTGAGTACACGACCTTGGGTGTTGTACTAGATTTTGACGAGGCGACCCTTATCGATGAAAATATTAGGGGTAAAGTATGAAATTGGCGATTTGTACTGAATATCAAAATTGTTTATTTTTTAATTTTTTACATATTTATTTCATCAAAATAGTTAAAATTATTATCTATACATTGCTGCGATCGAATAGGAAGGTTATTTATGCCTTTGCGATAGATCGCTGAGGATCTAGACTGCACAAACTGTGTGACAGCATTTTGTACTGCCTCCTGGGAATAAAACTTCTTGCCACGTAGATAATTGTCCAAATCACGACACAAGTGGTAGTCCGTTGGAGCAAGGTATAGCGAATACGGAGGATAACGAATGGTTTATAACAGCAATTCCTGACGGGTCCAAACGGTTTCTCGTGATGTATGAGGTCTCGCGTTGTCATGGAGCAATAATGATGAACATCGATTCATGAGTCGGGGCTGTTTTACTGCTAGTTTTGCCAACATTGTTTGGTGTTCGGTACAATAGACATCTGCCGTTATTGCTTGACCAGATGGGAGAAAACTGTAGTGTATAACACGATGCTGAGACCACCAAACAGTTACCATTACCTTTTTATTGGTAAGCTTTGCTTTGGGACACTGTTGTGGCGTTTGACCTGGGGTCAGCCATTGCATTTTCGTTTACGGTTATCATAAAGAATCCATTTTTAGGGTCTCCCTTGTTTGACCGAAAGGAATTTGACAAATTCTCACTTCCCAAAAAATTTTTCGCATAATTTAATTTGCCAAATTATTACTTAGCAAAAAATCTATTCACAAAAATTGTATAAAAATAAACTAATATCACCAAACGTTAATTGTCTGAAGATTGTTTGCTGTAATAAACGTTTGATTAAAGACCAAATGCCATATTGACATTATACTTGGTTATATTATGCCAAGTAAAAAGGACCATGGGCAAAAATGTATGAAGCCTGGGCTCACCCACCAACAGAGATGAGATCACTTTGAATATACTTGTAAAGCACTAAATATAAAGTTATAAACTCATTTTTGCGAAGAATCCATGGGGTTATTTTAATATTAATATTTTTCTCCTACCATTAATAAACTGACTGATGACAAAAGACTGACCAAGCGGATATGGCAAGTGTGAATGGGACAGGACGAAGGGAAAGACCCAGACGAACGTTCTCTGACCAGATTGGAAACATTCTTAAAACACGAAAGGTTAGAAGCACCCTAAACAGAAGAGCATACATGAAGAATTTGATGGGAGTGAATGAACCAAGAGAGATATGTCAGGATCGTTGCAAATGGCGTTCTGTAGTCTCTGCCTACCCCTCCGGGAAACAGGCGTGAGTCTATGTATGTATGTATAAATCTTAATATATAAAATCCTTGCGTTACTGACTGACTGACAGACACGCTACAGCCGAAACTATTGGGCGCAGGAAGCTGAAATTTGGCATGTATGTTCCTTGGGGAACGTAAGGGTACACTAAGAAGGGATTTCTCGAAATTCCCACGGGATCGGCCAAAACGGGTAAATTTAAAAAAATGCAGGCGTAGCTGCTGGCGTCCTCTAGTAAACTATAATCCTGCAAAGTAATGTTGTTATGGCATTGTAGTTTTTGTTGTGTGACATCTTTAACTAGTTTTAATTTAAGATGCAAAGAATAATAAAAAATAAAACAGCTACTAACAGTTAAATATATTTTTATTAACATTTCAATCAATATCAATATTAATGTGACTGTGACTGCCTCCGTGGTCCACTGGATAGCGTATGCGACTGCTGATCGGAGGTCCCGGGTTCGATTCCCTGGTCGGGCAATAGTGTTACTGGGTTTTTCCGAATACTCAGTAGCAGCCTGGATTTTGGTAACGTGCCCGGTAACGGCAATAGGCTCGCCCCCTATAACGTGGGACCTAAAAATTCATGGCGAAAAATGATTGTAATATGAACACCTCTGCCTACCCCTTCGGGGATACAGGCGTAATACTATAAAAATATATATATATATAAAAATCAATAATAATAATTATCATTTAGATGACCTGCCGGTGGATTAAATTGTATGTGTCGAGAGGATACACAAAAACACACATTTAGCACCGTGATAATTACGAGTCGACTGACTTAGAGCAGACGGACGCTCGGGCAGGCGTCCGAGAGGTGTGAGAGGGATGGAAAGTGTTATAAATCACACGGGCGCAAGAGCATCTATTGTTTACCATTATTTTAAACTATGAATACATTGTTACTATAACAGTTTTATGACTAAAAAAAATATTTTTCTACAGAATCTATTTAAGTGCATATCTTTTTTCTGCAATGGAATTAAAGGTGATGCCGATAGTAACAATTTTAAAACGAACAAAATCCTTTACAATGGCATATACCATAACTCTGTTGGACATTGAGCCCAAGTTGTCTCATGGTCCTTTGACCGAATAAAAATATGCGTACTAAAATCATTTGAAATATTGCAATGGTATAAAAAATGTTGCTAAAATTTGTTTGGGTAATGAAATTTTGTCAAAATCTTTGCGGCAAAACGGCAGGATCCCCACTTTTTATCAAATGTCACAATTCAATCCAATATACCTTCATTTCTGTACCGATGCAACAAGACAATACAAGTTTCAACACGCGTTTCTTTCTGCAGAACAGTCAAATCATGAGGCACCCATTTTCTTTTTTTTATTGATTTGACGCAAATCAGTCAATATTGTGGGTAAGGTAACGTTAAACCATGCCGCTAATTCCTGGGTAGTTTGACCAGGATCGGTTTCCGCCATCTCTCTTAATTCATCGTTATTCACCTGTGTGGCCGGTCTTCCTCGTGGCTCGTTTTTCAAGTCGAAGTTTCCATCGCGAAAGCGTTTAAGCCAAAATCGCACGGTGCGTTCATTAGCAGACCCCTCTCCAAAAGCAACATTGATATTGCGGTCTGTTTCTGACTCGTTACTTCCGCGTCGGAACTCGTATTCAAAAATCACTCGAATTTTTGCAGTATTCATCTTTCTTGTCTAACTACGGAATTCAATATTCCAACTATAGATAGATCTGTAGATTTTAGATTCGTTTTTGACATAAGCTCCATACAAAATATGTCAAACACGTTTGTCAAATCTCAAAATCCATGTATAAATCGAATATTGAAAATGGCCGTAAGTTGAATAACAAAAACAAATTGAAAGTCGATATTCAAATGTTTCACATTTTTAAAAGAAGAACATCATAGAATGTGAAAAAAGTTTCATTCAAAAACCTCAAACCATGAAGATTCTATGTCAATTCAAAGTACCTATTACAATAAAACGGCAATTTCATACTTTAACCCCTATTAAAGCAAGCTAAAGTCGGTATTTGTTACCTACATCCCACAACCAGTTCTCGTATTACTTTCAGTATTAATATTAACGTATGAATTGATAGATGATGCTCTATCTATCAATTCATACGTTAATATTAATACGAAGAAATGAGTGCAATACTGTCCATGCGATCTATTGCTTAGAGCATAAAATGTAGAGTATAACTTGCCAGTTTTCTATAGTATTAGATAAGCCTATTAATAATAGAACTTGATTTAATATCATTGTAACGAACATCATTTAGTTATACTGAGATAAATATTTTTGTTAGCAATCTAAATTACTGATACTGTACAATTATTGTATTACAATAATTACAAAATAAAGCAATTTATCGATAGTCGACTGCGCTGATCACCAATAACTCACTACATCACTACGGTCGCCGCGTCCAAACGCAGAGAGTGGCTAATACTTAGACTATATATTATTAGAAATAGACGCAGGTTTCCAATCCCAAGACCATCACAAAAAGGTCTGACATAGGTGGCCGTGTGGCCGCACATTACCCGTCAAAATTTAATAGAACTTAATTTGAAACTTTGAGACTTCGTTCATAGACATTTTGATTTATTCGTGTAAAGATTGTGACGCATAAACATATTGACGTTATAACTTTATCGATACTTTTACTTTACAGACAGACTAGCTTTGGATTACGGATTCGCCGATGTGGGTGACAGTTATTGCAAAAGAAGGTAGTCTTTGCGCTATTGTGTTGTATAAGCTATACTGCAATATTTCCTTAAAAATACTTTTTCACGATAGAGTATCCTCAAAATTGTTACATTTATTAAAGTTTATTTGCAAAACCATCAGCCGTATTTGCACAGACACAATCAAGTGGTCAAGATAATCGATAACCAATTAGCCTTTAAATAAAATCTCATTGGTTCAGAGGTACCGTACAGATACATAATTATGTGCCCGACCCAGTTCTCAAAAAAATGGTCTTGCATTGTTGTCCTGGGATAGGTCTTATTCTATACAGACAGGTTTATTGCAGCCAATAAGCGTGATATTGTAGTGATCGACCGAGCAGAGCGACTCGCATTGATCGTTATGACCATATCGCATGACGGCAATCTCGTGAGAGCGGAAAAAGAGGAGGATATCAAATATTTGGATTCAGCTCATGACTTCATGAGATTGTCGATAGGTGGGATGTGAACTCGGTAATCATTGTGCTGATAGCTGTGTCAATAAATGGACTAATCGTCAAGAATCTCTACAAACATCTAGCTATCAAGATGCTCGCACTAGGCAGCTGGATCGAGTTCTTGATTCAGAAGAATCAGAAGTCACTTCAAAACAGTGACTTGAAAGACAGAACTAATATTTTCAACAACAACACTTTTTGAGTTCGGTGCCAGTTAGAAGTAGGCACACAATTTTATTTTCTTTCTTGCTCACCATGCGGGTTCCTAGTTTAATTATTTTAAATTATTTTGATTTCTTACTTATTTTAGACCAAGGCTTCAGTTCTATAAGGGCGTAATTAATTTTAAGGGCGTAATTCCTCACATACAAAAGATACAAGAATTTCACAAATAATTTATTGAAACGTCTAAAGCGCGAATATCAAAGACAGCAATTACATAAAGGACAATGGCAGATCTGCATACATCAAAATGTCTGAAATTAAATTGAAGCGAACAGTGATAAAAAATACATCAAAAAATTTGGCGTAAGTAACAGAGTCTATAAATGATTCTATTTTCACTCAGGAAAGGTGGAAAAAGAAGATATCGGTGTTTGAATTTTTAGTTAAGAATGAACAATGTAGGTAAAAGGAAAGTTATAGTATGAAAGTTAAACAATGTAGGTAGGTACGTTTGAATTATCAAATGACATATGTCAGATTGACATCAAAACGCGGAAGTATTTTGTAGCATCTAACTGTCACAGCCAAAGACAAAAGCAGAGCTGCACATTTTAAATCGATTTTATGTGAAATCGATACAACTTTAAAACGATGCTGTAATGTTTTTATTTGATTTAAACGTTGTTTTGCTTAAATAATATTAGCTTATTGATAAAATGTTGATTAAATATCAAATAACTGCATTTTAAACCAAACCAACTCTATAAAGGTCGATCTTATCGATTATTTATTTAATAATCGATACGGATATAGCACTCACGTCTATTCCTGTCACACCATTGTCTATGGTGACAATCAAATAATAAAGTATTCGTAATCAATTGGAATGCTTTTTATCATCATAAAATACTCCAGCTTTAACGAGACAAAGTGAAAATATTAAAAATTGTAGAAAAAAAAAAACAATTTGTTTTGTTCATATGAAGTTTAAGGTCGCCACAACAAACCCAGACCAAATTCTGCCATTGTTCTTTGCCAACAACCCTACATTAAAATGGAAAATTATTAATACCGTGACTGACAGAAACACTGATAAGACCGATTCGACCAATCTACTTAAACTGAACAGAACTCCGGAACTAGCCCTGCACGATATAAACATCTATTTTTTTAATTAACTGGTCCGATCTACCACTAATTAGTTTTGACGGAAAAGATCTCCTTTATACTAAGAAGGTTAAAAATCTGGGGATTTACCTTGATGAGAATCTATCCTGGGTACCACAAATACAGGAGGTGAGTCGCAGACTATTTGCATCAGCCGGATCTCTGCGTAGACTACGCAACTTTCTTCCGACTGCTACTAAAATTGCGCTTGCACAATCGCTGCTGTTTCCTATTCTGGACTACGCTGATGTCAGCTATCTTGACCCCACGGAGGAGCAGCTAGACAAACTTGAGCGCCTTCAAAACTTCTGTATACGATTTATATTTGGATTACGCAAGTATGATCATTTCTCAGAATTTCGCAACAGACTCAAGTGGCTCCCAATTCGTCTTCGCAGGAATACTCACATTCTAACATTACTTTATAATGTTTTATTTAATCCCTTTTATCTCAAAGAACGTTTTAGGTTCCTTCATGACACACATATAAGGTCCTTGAGGTCGTCTGAGAATTTGACCCTGGCGATGCCAATCCATTCTTGCAATTACTATGGAAAATCCTTTACAGTTCAAGCTGCACGCCTGTGGAATGGATTGCCACTAGAAATCCGTAAAGCCAAATCGCTTAACATATTTAAGTATATGTTAAAAAGACACTACCTGTCAATCTAACGCGAAACACAATAAATATAGTTAATTTATCATATATTGTATAGCTGTCGTTCTACAAGTGTTCTGTTCACTGCTTCTTTATACATAATCACATTTTATCTAATGTATTGTATCATAGTACCTATACTTATGTATATTATGGTAGTATAATATAGTATGTAAGGTATAATATATATATATATATATATTTATATATGTATATATACATATATATTGTAGTATGTATAGTATGTGTAGTATAATATAGTATGTATTTATGTAAGTGTACATTACAATGTGTATATATTTAAGTACTTATTTATGAATATTATAGATTACCGACGCTACACCATCAATGAACATGACTATTAACCTACATCATTTCTGTCCATCCGCGGTTGCCTGGAAGAGATCGCTCTATTAGCGATAAGGCCGCCAATTGCACACTAGTTTTATGTTATATTCTTATGTAAATACTTTGTTTGTTTTGGTGTTCAATAAAGTGTAATCTATCTATCTATCTATCTATCTATTTTGCGAATGTTGCAAAACAGCTTGCTGATAAAATCGTTTCACAAACGAATGCTAAGATTAACGAGCATGAATGCCTCTTAACACCTTTAAAGTCAATGGTTTTGCTGGAAACGACTGAACAAGAGGTAGAATCTACTCTAATAAACTTAAAATCTGACAGTGCCGTAAGTTGGGATGGCATTTCTTCAAAGCTCCTTAAAACAATTAAGAACATTATAGTGCCACCTCTGACACACATAATCAACTTGTGCATACAAAATGTTATTTTACCTCAACCATACAAAATATCGACAATCCATCCAGTTTACAAAGCTGGTAACAAGGACTGCATTAGCAATTATCGGCCAATTGCCGTATTACCTGCACTTTCTAAGGTCTTGGAGAGAATTATAAATAAAAGATTGTTGTCTTATTTAGAAAAGGAAAATATATTGGCAGCAAATCAATATGGATTCAGAAAAGGATATTCAACTTCACATGCAGTTGCTGATGTAACGCAATTTGTTGCCATCCAAATTGATAGCAAAGAGAAATGTATCGGAGTTTCTTTAGAGCTCTCCAAGGCCTTCGATACGGTTCCCCTTCCCATGCTTCTAGACAGGATGGAAAATATTGGTATCAGAGGCATAACTCACAAGTTATTTCAAAGTTACCTAAAAAACCGATTTCAGAGGGTTACCATAGGGAGGTATACTAGCACGAATACACCCACCTATTACGGAGTCCCACAGGGTAGTGTTCTTGGCCCAACTTTATTTCTTATTTTTATAAATAGTCTTTGTGAACTTAAATTGCCTATATAGGAATTTAAACTTTCGTGGTCATTTAAATTTAATTTAAATTGTCTTTCGGGATATATACCACGCACCTTTGTTTGGAGTAACCGATATTTCGGCACTGTTGCAAGCGCCATGTTCACGGATGTACTGATAATATTGCGGGTGGATGAATGTTACGAGCAAGTATAGCGGTCTACCCGCTTTCTTACTCGTTTTTTGCGTTCAACACCACTAGCACTGTTATCACTTTCGCACTTTACCCGATCACGACAAACTACACTCACTACGTCAGCTCGCGGTTTGATTTTGTTCTTTTCACGGGTTTTACATAGACGTACCACTGGATGCCAGATACTCGACAGTTGAAACCCATCCTCTCTATTGAAATTCTTGAACTTTTTAATTTCAATAGCCTCCCTAACCAGAAGAAACTGTCGCAATATATAAGAAAACCGAAAGACAGTCTTCCCTTAGAAAAGCCAGGTGTATACAAAATTGACTGCAGCTGTGGGAGTTCCTATATAGGACAAACTAAACGCACCATTTCTTGCCGAATAAAGGAACACATTAGGGCAGTCAAAAATAATGAACCAAACAAGTCGGCCATAGCTCAACACCTCTTAGACTCGGGTACCGACCACTGGATTGAGTTACATAACCCTCAGGTGCTTTCGTCAGAACGCCACTACATACCTCGAATGGTTAGGGAGGCTATTGAAATTAAAAAAGTTCAAGAATTTTAATAGAGAGGATGGGTTTCAACTGTCGAGTATCTGGCATCCAGTGGTACGTCTATGTAAAACCCGTGAAAAGAACAAAATCAAACCGCGAGCTGACGTAGTGAGTGTAGCATGTCGTGATCGGGTACAGTGCGATAGTGATAATAGTGCTAGTGGTGTTGAACGCAAAAAACGATTAAGAAAGCGGGTAGACCGCTATACTTGCTCGTAACATTCATCCACCCGCAATATCATCAGTACATCCGTGAACATGGCGCTTGCAACAGTGCCGAAATATCGGTTACTCCAAATAAAGGTAGATAGATAGATAGATAGATTATACTTTATTGAACACCAAAACAAACAAAGTATTTACAGAAGTATATAACTTAAAACTAGTGTGCAATTGGCGGCCTTATCGCTAATAGAGCGATCTCTTCCAGGCAACCGCGGATGGACAGAAATGATGTAGGTTAACAGTCATGTATATTGATGGTGTAGCGTCAGTAATCTAAAATAATTATAAATACATAAGTACCTAAATATATACATATTGTAATATACACTTACATAAATACATACTATATTATACTATACATACTATATTATACTACTATAACATACATAAGTATAGGTAATATATGATACAATACATATTATAAATAAAATATGATTATATAATTATAAGAAAGCAGTGAACAGAACACTTGTAGAATGACAGCTATACAATATAATTATGATAAATTAACAATGCTTATAATTATTGGCGTTAGATTGACAGGTAGTGTCTTTTTAACATACACTTAAATATGTTAAGTGATTTGGCTTTACGGATTTCTAGTGGCAATCCATTCCACAGGCGTGCAGCTTGAACTGTAAAGGATTTTCCATAGTAATTGCTAGAATGGATTGGCATCGCCAGGGTCAAATTCTCAGACGACCTCAAGGACCTTATATGTGTGTCATGAAGGAACTTAAAACGTTCTTTGAGATAAAAGGGGGTACTGGGATTAAATAAAACTTTATAAAGTAATGTAAGAATGTGAGTATTCCTGCGAAGACGAATTGGGAGCCACTTGAGTCTGTTGCGAAATTCTGAGACATGATCATATTTGCGTAATCCAAATATAAATCGTATACAGAAGTTTTGAAGGCGCTCAAGTTTGTCTAGCTGCTCCTCCGTGGGGTCAAGATAGCTGACATCAGCGTAGTCGAGAATAGGCAACAGTAGCGATTGTGCAAGCGCAATTTTTGTAGCAGTCGGAAGAAAGTTGCGTAGTCTACGCAGAGATCCGGCTGATGCAAATAGTCTGCGACTCACCTCCTGTATTTGTGGTACCCAGGATAGATTCTCATCAAGGTAGATCCCCAGATTTTTAACTTTCTTAGTATAAAGGAGATCTTTTCCGTCGAAAGTAATTAGTGGTAGATCGGACCAGTTAATTTTTGCAGTCATTCTTGGGCTACCAATAATAATTAACTGAGTTTTATCAGGATTCACCATCAGTCCATATTTCTTGGTCCACTCGCAGATCTGAGCCAAATCTGTGCTAATGGTTCTACATGCATCTGGTAACTCATCTAAGGAGGCTTGCGTGTAAATCTGTAAATCATCTGCGTAAAGGTGGTAGGATGAAAGTAGTTGGTTAGAGATAGAATTAATGAATATCGTGAAGAGTAACGGAGATAGCACGCCACCCTGTGGTACCCCGGCATTCGTGTTAGACCATGTGGAATAAGAGTCTTCAATGCGTATACGTTGCCGGCGACCAAACAGGTAACTATGAAACCAGTCAATTGCCGTTGGAGATATGTTAAGAGAGCGGAGAATGCCGAGCATGATGTGAAAATCCACGGTGTTAAAGGCATTGCTGAAATCGAGCAAGGACAAAACCGTTAGATTTCCACAATCCATACCTTTCCGAATGTCATCAGTGATGTGTACCAATGCAGAGACGGTACTGTGGCCAGGACAGAAACCAGATTGGTATGGATTAAGGAGCGAATTTTTATGGAGAAAGGAACTGAGTTGAGTGTGGATTAGGCGTTCAAGGACTTTTGACAGAAAAGGTAGTAAGGATATAGGACGGTAATCTGAAAAGGAACAAGGCTTAGGTTTTTTAGGTAGGGGAATTATAAGTGCATCTTTCCACGCTGACGGAAAGATGCCACGGATAATGAACTGGTTTAATATGTTGCATAGGATTGGAAGGATTATATCTAGGATGGGAAGGATCATTTTCCTGCTGATACAGTCATCACCGACTGCATTGGACGCAATTGCCATAATACTCTTCTTAACATCACAATCGGTGAATTGCGAGAAGACAAAAGGAGAATAATCTGGGGTTGGTAAGGATGAAAGATATTGTAATGTGTTATTTTTAACATTTCCATCAAATTTGGGCGAAAAAGAGAAATGAGCATTAAGAGAATCTAGATTTATATTGTTTGGGATAGATTGGTGCCTAGTCTTACCAACTCCTAAAGTGTTGAGAAATTTCCAGACCTTTGCTGGATCACCGTTTTCAACGGATTTATGTATATGTTGGCGTTGTGCTTTCCTACACACCTTGTTGCAGTGATTTCTTATAGCCACATAATTTTCCATGTTGGAAGGAGTTGGCCTGTGCTTTACTTTTGTCTTCGCTGCAGCTTTTTTTGTCATAATCTTCTTGATGTCCTCAGTAAGCCAAGGTGCGGGCAAATGTTTTATTTTTATAGCGTGAATAGGGGCATGAACGTCATATAGCTTAAAGAGATTGGTTGTCAGAATGTGCACCTTAGTGTCCACGCACTCGGTGGACAGCAGTGGTTCCCAGTCTATTTTGGCGGCATCCTCACGCAGTTCGTCAAGCACCATGCCACCAAAATTGCGCTGCAAAACTATTGTCGGCTTCGCTTTAGGTGGGCGTATTTTGTATGAGAGATAGATAAGGTCATGGTAGGAAAATGCATCGGCAGAGCATTGACCATGCCTGTAAACGAAATTAGGAGAAGAAACTAAGATGAGGTCTAGTAGAGAAGGAACAGAATTAGGAAAGTGATGTGTCGCATTAAGGTTTAATATAGTCATATTACAGGATTCTGTAACACGACGAAAAGACGTAGTTCGAGAATCACGTTTAAGGAGACAGGTATAAAAATCTCCCATAATAATGGAATGATCATAAGATGGAGTAAGATTTTCCAGGATTTGCTCGAAGGAAGAAAAGAAATTTATGCGACACGAAGGAGAATAATATACGCCAATTAAGGTACGTGGTACGTGGTATGTATCCCGAAAGACAATTTAAATTAAGTTAAATTGTCTAATTGTAAGATTGTAACCTTTGCTGATGACACTGTTCTACTTTTCCACGGCAAAACCTGGGAAGCGGCCAAATATTACGCTGAATCAGGTCTTAGGATAGTGTCAGACTGGTTAAATAAAAGTCTCCTTACGCTTAACTTAAACAAAACAAAATATATTCTATTTTCCAATACAGACAAAACATTACCAACAGAACAAAATTTTAAAATCCAACTTCATACTTGTAATAATGATTCACACATATGCAAATGCAACTTCATGGAAAGAACAAAAACAATTATATATCTTGGAGTCATTTTAGACGAGCATCTTACCTGGTGCTCACACATCAATAAACTTACTGAAAGTGTAAGGAGACTTATCTATATCTTTAAAAATCTGCGTCACATAGCTAATGATAAATTACTTAAAACTGTATATTTTGCCGTGGTTCAATCGGCACGTAAAACTTATCTAATGCCACTTGAAGAGCACAGCGAGCCCTGCTTAAGGTGATGACTTTCAAACCTTTCAGGTATCCCACCAGCGAACTGTGTGCCAAATGTAATGTTCTCTCGGTAAGACGGCTGTTTATTCAAAATATAATTCTATCCTGCCATAAAAAATCACCATTCATTTCACCAAGTACCGATAATAATCGAAGAATATACAATATTTATCCTACTACTAAATTCAATACATTTTTTATAAATCAATTTCCTTGCTATATAGGTCCGATGCTTTACAATAAATCAACAAAATTTAAAAAATGTATCCACTTAATTACCAGCAATGTAAAAAAGAAGTAACAGCTTGGTTAAAAACTAAAACATACGATGAAATTGAAAATCTTTTTATAGTTCTTAAATAATATAAGTTACGCTGATGACATGGTGCGGTTGTAATCACTCTTTGCGGTACACCACTACAACAAGTTTGTAAAGGAGAATGACCAAAACTGGGCTATTTTGTGGCACGTTTGCTTCTAAACCATTCATATCTAGAAAATCTTCTTTTATTTTATAATTTAATATATATTAATTTTAATTTAAAGCGAAACGGGGATTTTTAGTTCAAAATTAAAAGTATCTGCGTTGTTCCGGTCGTGGCATCGCCATTTCATATTCAAAACTCATTTTGCATATTTAGGCAAATGTTTTCAGTTTCTTGCAAACCCCTTTTAATAGCGAACAATTATATTCATAGTGAAAACAGGGTGACATTACAAAAGTTCTAATAAGTAAAATAACACCAAAATCTTATGATATTTTGAAAAATACGTGGTGAAATATTTTCTATAAATAATATTTTTATCCTTTTTGCAACATATTACCCTCGAAATAATGTTTTGTACTTATCGAAAATATGGGAACATATTTTTATTATACTGGCATCTGTAATGTCTAACGCAAAGAACTATAACCTTATTATTAGTCCAACCTCTCCGGTCTTACCGTCTTATGTCAGTTATTTTGACATGAAAACAGTCAAATTGCTTTTTCACCTATGCTCATATCTCTTTATTGGAAAATAAGTAATTTACTGTCGTTTATATTGACTTGAACAATCCTTTGTGGACCAAACAAGTTTATTTCGTGTTATCAAGACTCGTGGGTTGACTAAAGTATGAGACAGTCTTTATTGGTAACATTAGTATGTCGTCTGGACTTAAAACAACTAGCCGTGGTGAGGATTGCAGTTATGTTAACTCTTTCTTTGCGGTACCTCGGCAACAACACGTCCGTTCTTTGGACAAGCTATCTGATTCGGAGCTCAATATTTTGTCATCATGGATAGCGCCAGTCTGTGTAAGTGTTGTTTACTTCTCTTCTCAATTCCTACAATTCTCTCGTGCTCTCCTCACCGAATATTCAAACTACTTTAATTGTTTGTTTCAGGAATTGAACGGAGTCTTATGTTTAGAATGCTACACATTAATTGAAGTTGTTGTAACTTCTGATTTACCTGCACCACATTATGGTATACGATATACAAGCTCCTGCTTCATTTTGAGGTGATTTATTTGAAGAAGATTTTAGGTATAATAACAAATAAAATGAAGAATAACATAAAAACTGTGTTTCATTTACCTATTAAGCATAAAACAGTGTTGTTTTAATGCCAACTTTGTAATAAGTTCCAATGCAATGAGCTTATCTTTTGCGAACTAGCCTCACTGAAATTCTCATTAATTGTACCACATGGTACCTATTGAGAATTCTCAGTAAGAATTATATCAGACTGAAAAAACCGCAAACTAATTTAATGTACAAGCGTTTGTTTCGTAGCTCCACTTCTTTTTAAAACTATTTTCTATATTTTATAATATACATAGAGGCTTCTAATAAATTCCGGTAATATGATTAAATCATATCATCACCGTCCTAGAGTTATGTCGGTTGCATCCAAGACTCAACGCCTAGGAGCCCTGGGTCCGCTTACTAGTCTAACCAGATATGACAGAATATTAGCTTTTCCATAGTCTGACCGCCATAACCCAAAGGGAAAGCGATATTGTATGGTTTAGACCAGTAAGTATCGGTTTATTGGAGGGTACTGACTCCCCGTAACGACGTGCGATGGTGAAAGATCTTCATGACAACTGGGACCGACGGCTTAACGTAAGTACTCTTCGAAGCACGGGCGATAATTAACTATTTTACTACTATTTATATGTTTAAATCGTGTAACTATCACAATACTTAACCTCAAAATATTTGAAACCTTTAATGTCCGATAGCTAAGGACTGCCGCCGAATATCGTATTCATTTTTTCCTAATTTAATTAGGAGTATATTTACTATAATTTACTGGTCAAATCATCGAGAAGCAAACTTAGCCCATCTTCCATACAAATTTGGTCATTCTCCTTTAAATATCTGGGTCACTGGGTCACCGAAGACTTATCCGATGACATGGACATGGAGAGGGCACGAAGAGCGTTGTCCGTTCGGTGTAATATGCTCGCACGTAGGTTCGCACGTTGTACAAAAGACGTAAAAATTACCTTATTCAAGTCATATTGTCAGACACTGTACACGTGCAGGCTATGGGCGAAGTACACGCGCCGAGCGTACAGCGCGCTTCGCGTCCAATATAACAACGCCTTCAGGGGAATGTTGGGGCTGCCGCGGTGGTGTAGCGCGTCTGTTATGTTGGCAGAAGCGCGCACATCTGATTTCTTCGCAGTGATGCGCACGCATTGTGCTTCTTTGTTGAAACGGTTGCGGCTCAGCTCCAACGTTCTCCTGAGGACCTTGTCTGAACGGTGGGACTCACCTATGTTGCAGGCATGGATGGGGCTGCACTGCCTTCGTAACAGGAAATGAGTGCGTCTCATGCCCTACCTTTTCTATTTTTGTTCATTATTTTATTTTATTTTATTTTTTACTAACTTTATTTATAAGTGGTTCGGCGATACACCGAAACCGTAGGGTTCTAGGCGACTTGGAGAAGGAAATGGACTGTATACAAAGGATAGCGGGTTTTAGTCGCCAAGAAAGGATTGGATAAGGGAAGAGGATGTAGGATTGGAATGGGAGAGATGATTGTGAGTGAGTATAAGATATTCCAAGGACGGGGGCACTTACCTTGTACGGTGATCTTCTTCGTCTCAGAAGGGCAGTCTCCTGGTGTTTCGGGATGAAGCTGCTTGATTCAATTCACTACACAAATCACTTCCACTTGCGAGCGGTTTATATAAGCGGTAATAATTATAGCGGGAGCGGCTCGGTGCGGTACGGTATAGCGGACACGTATTTTGCGAATCGAATGTTCTAGACTGTCTCCCGCGTCGACGATCGCCGCGACCAATCCGCGAAAGGCGTGCCCCTCCTTAGGGAATGGGAGACAGGGACGGAAATATGGTATCGCTCGCACTAGACAAGCGTGGAACGATTGACGTTGATGCGATTAGTTATAGATAAGAAGGTAGATGGCGCTACCATATCCCCCCGGCCCTAAAGAGTTGCCTTTAAAAAAAAATTGAATTGAACTTAGCTATGTTGGGTGTACTACCGCATAACCCATCAATAGGCTAAGACAGCGATATGACAATAAAATTAATCTAAATTAACTTTAGCGAAAACTACAAACGCAATAATAGCGAAAACTACTAACTAAATACTTAAACTAAGAGGTAGGTCCAACTTCAGGCTAGATCTCACTGAGTAGGAGGCGGACAGAGACGTACAACAGGGCGCACGTAACTCCCTTTAGCGGTTTTCACGGTAACAACGCGAGTTGATCAGTGCCTCGACTTGTGCAAGGACAGTTAAAAGCTCTTCGTAAGAGAGGATCTGTTGACCTATAACCTTGAAGAGATGCGTTTTAATTACTTTGACCATGCTTTTCCAACATCCACCGAAATGTGGTGATGCTGGTGGAATAAACTTCCAGTCAATATGATCTATGGAAAGTTCTTCCTGAAGACGAGTACGATAACCCGCGACGTGATTGAAACAAGTAACGGGAACAAGTTCAATCAATTTACTAACGCGGTTGGCGACAAAAGTCTACCAGCGGTGAGGAGAAGAATGAATCCAAGCGAGCACTACTTTGGAGTCGGAAAATGCGTATATTTTATTAATAGGGTAGTGGGGCAAAACTGTGTCTTGAACCTTGCGGAGCAACTGAGACAGCAGAATGGCCGCGCACAACTCCAGTCTCGCAACCGAAATGGTTTTAACAGGCGAGACCTTAGACTTGGCACAAACTAACTGCACCGAGTAGTTAGAACCAATGCGGACTTGCAAATATACGACTCCGCCGTAAGCACGCTCGCTGGCGTCAGCAAAACCTATTAAGTTGATGGTACATCCATCTACCAACCCAAGATGACGCGGAATAGTAATTTGATTGAGCGCGGTAAGTTATAGTTATAGTTGGTCGTGGGTTTTCCGCACTTAGCCACTTATTTGGGCCATTGTGCGTATTTGGCGACTTCATTGACGCCGACTACTCATACCACCTTAGTTCCTTCCAGAAAGCCATTAGTTGGCTGGTGTCGTTTAAAGCTTCACTCATGGTTCTGGGGTTGTTCAGCAGCTTTGCCCGTTGATCGCTCACACTTGCACAGTGCAGAATGACGTGAGCGGGTGTTGTTGTGTTGTTGTTGAGCGCGGTAAGCTCAATACAAAACTGGCGCCAAGCGGCGATAATATGGTCAGGGGGTGTTTCATCCCACTCACACTTTGATAGCCAAAGCTCTTTGATCAAGAGCTTGGCGTACAAAATTGTGGGAGCCACAAAACCCATTATGTCCCATAGTCGAGCCACTGTGGACAGCAAAGTGCGTTTTGTGCACTTATCATCTGGTAGTGAGACGTCAAACCGAAAACTATCGCAGGATTTGTCCCAGCGTAAACCGAGAACCTTATGCGGTACAGACTTCTCAAACTCAATGTCTGGAGAAGCCTTATGAGAATCTGGTATGCGTGCGAGAACCTCCTTAGAGTTGCTTGTCCATTTGACAAGATCAAACTGGCCTCGCTTGAAAAGCTGAATAAGCTCTTCACAAAGCGAAATTGCTAGCGGAGCGGATATGACACTACAGGCAAGGTCATTCATATACAAAGCGGATGTGTAGTATAGTATAGTGTAGCGTAGCGTAGCTTAGCATAGCATAGCGTAGCATAGCGTAGCATAGCGTAGCATAGCGTAGCATAGCGTAGCATAGCGTAGCATAGCGTAGCGTACCATAGCGTAGCATAGCATAGCATAGCATAGCATAGCATAGCATATTAGTGCTTTATCTTACACACAGTTTTAGCACCCACCTTGATCCCTTGAAGAACAAAACAACAACAAGACGTAATACAATGAGAAGTATGTAACGTAGGTACGGTACCCATAATCACATACCCAAATACCGTCTCAATAGCGGGCGGTAAATCATATCGCTCACTACGTACATATATGTTAGTTAGTAGCAAGTGCGGAAATATTGAAGCTCCAATCAAAAGATCAATGCCTGCCGGATTCGCAAACTCCGCATCTGCTAGCGGCAATGACTCGAGGTGAGTGAGTGATGCTACGTCTACATTATCGTTTGGCAATGCGTCCGTGATGCGCTCCACGATAAGCGAAGAAATGTTAAAATTAATGTCCCTATCAAAACGCGAATGTATTTTAATATCTACGGAACCCTTGCAATGTTTTTCTGAACCGCCGATACTTCGGACTATTGAGTTCGTATTTTTAAAGTTATTCCATAATCCGAGGCGTTTGAACAACTCTAACGTTATTAAATTGGTCTGAGATGCGCTATCTAGCAGACAACGTACCATGTGCGGCGTCCCATTAACATCATATACGATAACTTGCGCTGTCGCTAACATAACAGTCTTAGACGCCATACATCGCGGCCTAGCACTGCTCTGATCACTACAAGCGCGCGAAGGCCGTCCGCGAGTGCGTGCCGCCCGCGCAATGGATGTCGTACACAACGATATCTCATTCTGAGGCGTGGACGCAGTTATCGTAGTCTGCATCTGCGCCGTAAGTGTGTCAAGGTTAGCGGCTTGGCCTGACAATGGGTTATCTTTATCGAAATGAAGCAATGAATGATGTTTTTTATTGCATAAGCGACACTTAGTCTTACTAGAACAATTACTTGTTTTATGTTTTATGCTTAAGCAATTAATGTAAGCTTTGTTATCTTTTAAGCATTTAAAACGAGCGGTTGCATTCAAATTATCGAAGGCGGGACACTTGTATAAATGGTCGTGCACTATATTACTGCACAGACACTTCTGTGAATTATTACTATTAGATTCCGAACATGTTACGTAAGATTGTGGATTAGGGACCGAGTTATTATTACTATTTCGCGATTTATTCAACCTTTGTTTGTTGCTGTTAGTGTTTGACGGGCCAGGTGAACCAGACTGCGTATTATGAAATATTCGACACTGATCTTTGATGAACGAAATAAAACTATCTAGTGTAGGTATTTTATTATTGCGTTCCGTCATCTCGAATGCGCGAATTGTATCAGTGTCAAACTTTTTTAAACCGAGTTGAAGCAACATAAAGTCGGAAAGATCTTCTAATTTTAAGTTCCTAAGAGAATAAACCGCGGTTACGAAGTTATCAATAAACAGCTGGAAATTCGAGACAGATGCGGCACCGGACAGTTTAAGATTTAAAGCTTGGTCAAAGTAGGTAGACGCTAGGACGCGCGTGTCCTGATATCTATCAAGTAGTGACTGAAATATGACCTGATAATTCTCAGCACTGGGTGTGACACCTGCAAATACGGACTGGGCCTTCGGTGACAGTTTACCTATTAAATAGTACAACCTGTCAGCATCTGTCAGAGAACCATTATCGTGCACTGTAGACTTAAAACTCGCATAGAATAACGGCCAATTTCGTATATCTCCGTCAAACGACATAATCTCGATTGGCGGTAATCTCGGTTTGCGGGCAACGGGCTCTGCCAAACATTTACCCTCCAATTGCGATTGTATACGCTTAATAATACAATAAAGATCTTCGAATGAGGTGTACGCGTGCGCGTGATAGTTTGGTTTTTCATCAGGATTGATAGAAAGTAATCTTGCGTTATAATCGTCTAACAACTTATGAAAATCTGTTCGAATACTATCTACTGTCATCCAATAACTGAGAAATAATTCGCTATTACTGTCGGAAATATATGCGGTTTTTGAGCGTTCATAGATGTTTTAAATACGCTCAAATAAAATATTGCGTTTTGCTTCTAAGATTGTCATCTCTTTGTCTTCCGATACGCGTGACTTCTTTTGTTGTGACATGCTTACGTAAGTATAAGCTAATGAGAACGAAACAAAATAAGAATATCTAATGTACCTATTATTTTACCTAAGTAGGCAACACTTTAGAGCTGTGGAATTAAAAGTTGCTCGAAATATGAGATTTACAAGACAACTATGATAGTTCCAGAAATAATAATTGAGTAAGTAGGTAGCTACATAAAAGTTTACCTACTGATGCGGGCGGAAACAACCATGTGACGGTTATGTGAATATATTAGGAGTATAGCTAGGTGCTATAACTACCTAGGTATAGCGATATAACGTTTTTATAAAACGTAAATGAATCCGGCTCGAAGGACCAAAAATATGGTTCGGCGATACACCGAAACCGTAGGGTTCTAGGCGACTTGGAGAAGGAAATGGACTGTATACAAAGGATAGCGGGTTTTAGTCGCCTAGAAAGGATTGGATGAGGGAAGAGGATGTAGGATTGGAATGGGAGAGATGATTGTGTGTGGGTATAGGATATTCCAAGGACGGGGGCACTTACCTTGTACGGCGATCTTCTTCGTCTCAGAAGGGCAGTCTCCTCTTGTTTCGGGATGAAGCTGCATGATTCACTTTACTACACAAATCACTTCCACTTGCGAGCGGTTTATATAAGCGGTAATAATTATAGCGGGAGCGGCGCGGTGCGGTACGGTATAGCGGACACGTATTTTGCGAATCGAATGTTCTAGACTGTCTCTCGCGTCGACGATCGCCGCGACCAGTCCGCGAAAGGCGTGCCCCTCCTTAGGGAATGGGAGACAGGGACGGAAATATGGTATCGCTCGCACTAGACAAGCGTGGAACGATTGACGTTGATGCGATTAGTTATAGATAGGAAGGTAGATGGCGCTACCAATAAGCCTATGTGACTAACAAAAATTTGAATTGATGGAACTTGTTTTCCGAGTAATAAACGAATTTAATATTATTTATTATTTATTAAATAAGTCACCTACAGTAGAAAAGTAAAATTTTTATGTGTATATACATTTTTTTCAGCTATTTTGGAGGTTAAATTTAAATACATATTTTACTTTAATGTAAACTTAAATATATGACGGCGCGCTGATTATTTAAGAATGATTTTAAGGTTTAATTTAACCATAAAAGTTGTCTTTAGAAATTGTTACTTAATTTACCGATGGTTGTAATTGATTACTCGATTAGTAGTAAAATAAAATTGAGAGCGGGTAACCCCGAATAGAGTAGTAGGTGGCGCCAAACGCGGTGACAGCTGTTGCACCGGGCGCCACGTGCTAAACTATTGGCTCACAAATTCATAATCGTGTTTCATCCTCCATATTTTATTGTATTTCGTGCCAAATTGTTATAAATTCGAGCAATACAGTGTGTACAAGTAAATTGGTGCTTTTATTTTGAATCTATTGCCGCCATTGCGCCCACGATGGAGAAAACCTACGAAGACTGCTCCGAGAGTCCTCCTGACGCTTCCACATCAGAATTGGGATGGGACCACAACGACCCACGTGTTCAAAATGAAGACGCTAGTAACGAAAAATTGCTGGGCCTGTTGTAACTACAAAATCGCAATTTTCTGACGCTGATGCAAGCCATGAAAAAACTTACTACATCGTCGCATGGCCTTTGTTTACCGGACTTCGATCCTGAGCAACAAGATATGGATGCACGTGCTTGGGTGACGACTGCAGACATGTGATTGAAGATCAAGACCCGCATTGCGCCCCGCTTGTGGTCGCACTAATGCGTATCGTTTTCTGGGATGATATTGTGCAATGCAGTGTGCAGAAAGGCGCGAGCGAAGGCGACTGCTAACGCTGTTATGTTGGTGAATCGACTTAGCCTGCAGCTGCAACCGTGGTGAGCGTATTATGTCTGAATCATTTTTTATTGGTACTGCCAATTTTGTTTAGTGACGTTAGTTGTGAAACATCAAACGCGTATTTAATCTTGGAAATATCGTAATCGTTGTGGTGATATCGCCATCACATCGTACCGAGTGTTGTAGGTTCGATTCCTACACGAGACACTGAAATGTGGAACCATTTAACTTTTGCCGTATTTTATGCTATATGTATGATTGTCTGACTTTTTTTTTTTTTTGGACTCATGGTGGAAACCAAACAATTTACGGGCTTACCCCCCTAGGCTGGGCCCCTAAAGGGGCTCAGTCCAGGGAGAGAGTGGTGACTCCCCGACGAGAAGCGCCGGGACTACCCACTAAAACCACCATGGTGTTCCTCTATCCGATCCCATTGAATGGCAGGGTCACGGGAACTACGTTTGTATAACTGCCGCGACCCCACCTGAGCTGGCCCGCCGAAGCAGGCCCCGTCCCTCGCATGCATCCATCTGCATACATCATAATTTGTCCTCATACATCCTCTTTCATACTACGAGCGGAAAAGAACGACGTAGTCTACTAACGCTACGAGAGGCGCACGCGGAACACGTGCGCCGCCTCTCGGGCCTAGCGGACGGCGGGCAGTCAAAAACAGGCCCGACGCCCGCTGGCGTGTACTCACGGTGGCCGGAGATCGTTGAGCGCCCTCCGGCGACGACACCCGGTTCTGCGGGTGGAGACAGGTCGCGTGGGCTCCCTATCCCGCTCCGCCGCCTCCTTGATCGACATCACCGTCTCACAAAAGGAGGCGGCGGCGTCCCAACACATCTCGCTCCGGACCATGGAACGAATCAAGGTCCGAAGCGAGAGTTCGACCACTCCTATCGCCGCGACTAGGTCCCGGCGCTGCGATACCCAAGCAGGGCATTCCGCCAAGGTGTGCAGCGCCGTGTCCTCTACTGGGTCACGGCGATCTCCGCAGTGGTGACATCCGGGCGTCTCCTCCCGGCCAATGCGGTGCAGGAACCGGCCGAAACAACCATGGCCGGTTATCACCTGTGTCAACCGGAAGGTGAGGGCGCCATGTCGTCTCTCCAGCCGTCTCGTCGAGTACGGGCCTCACTGCCTCGATGCAGCGAAGCCCCGCGCTGGAGTGCGTGAGTCGCTGTCGCCATTCCGCCACTAGGACCTGTCGGAGTTCTGCCTTCCGCGCCTCTATCTCGCGAGGCGCGGGTTCTCCGCCTAGTAACCGGGCTTCGCGGCGCCACTTATAAAGCGACGCCAACAGCCCAGCCTGTAGGTCCCAGGGCGGACATCCGGCGAGGAGGGTCGCGGCTTCGAAGGAGACCGTGCGGTAGCCACAAATTATCCTGACGGCCATGGCGCGCTGCGGTGCGCGAAGCGCCCGAACGTTACGGGCCGTCAGGTTCTCGGCCCAGATGGGACACCCGTATAGGGCCATCGACCGCACGACTCCCTCATATAGCCTCCGGCAAGAGGCGTTCGGCCCCCCTAGGTTTGGCAGCAGCCTTGACAAAGCGGCCGCCGCCCCCAAGAGTCTAGGTGCCAAACGCTCAAAATGCCGGTGAAAGTCCCATCGGCTGTCGAGAACGAGCCCAAGGTACTTCAAGCTCGTCCCGATGCCGATGCGGACCCCTCCTACCATTATGTTGGCCCCCGCGGGTGGCCTGTTCCGAGGCCCATGAAACGAAATGGCCTCGGATTTCGACAGGGCCACCTCAAGGCCCAACTGCCGGATGCGACTCACTACGTGTGCAACCCCAGCTGTCGCCAGTATGGCCGCCGCCCGGTGCGTCTTACCCTTGGCTGTGACCAACGTATCGTCGACATAACAGACTATGCCGACGCCGTGGAGGAGCGCACCCCGCAGCACATAGTCGTAGCCGATGTTCCACAGGAGTGGACCAAGAACCGATCCCTGTGGAACACCGCACGACATCTCTCGCCGACTCCAACCATCGTGAACCGGGTATACCACATACCTCTCATGGAGGTATGCCCCGACTATTTGGCGGAGGTACGTTGGCACTCGATGGTAGACGAGTGCCGACTTGATGACGCTCCAGGGCAAGGTGTTAAACGCGTTGGCGATATCCAGCGACACCGCCAGAACCACCTCGCCCCGGGATACTGCGCCCTCCGCCAGGCTCCTCACTGTTTGTATGGCATCAATCGTGGAGCGCCCTCGGCGGAAACCGAATTGGTTGTCCGCCAAGTTCGGGCCCACGCTCGACAGATGCTGGACGAGGCGCTCGGCAACTATGTGCTCGAGCATCTTCGCAACCTCGTCCAGCAATACGATGGGCCGGTAGGCAGACGGACTGTCCGCCGGGCGCCCCTCCTTCTTGATTAGGACCAGCTTGCCCGTCTTCCAAAGACGAGGAAACCGGCCCTCTGCCATACATTTGGTGAAGAGCCCTATAAGTCGGGGCTCGAACTCAGCTATGACCAGGGCCCACGCTCGGCCTGGAATGCCGTCGGGCCCTGGGGCGGTGTTCTTCATACGGACCACCGCCGCTCGAAGCTCGACCCGGGTCACGTCGGGAACCGCGTCGTCGTCTACGTCCACGCTGGCTGTCTTACTTACTTGATACTTGATGGCACGGGCTGTTTCCGCAACTCCACGTCTTGGCGTGTATTTTGCGTGCGGGTGGGAATGGTGTCGTCACTCGAGCCACCCCAGCTCTTCGAGGAAGGCCAGCAGACTCTTGATGTGGCCCACGGCCTCCCTCAGGGTGCTGTATCTGCTCAGGTACTGCTGCCTGTACTGTGCAACCTCAGGGCAGTCGAGGAGCAGGTGGGCTGCCGTCTCGTCTGCTGCCATACAGGCCCTGCACAGCGGGCTGTCGGTGATACCTATAGTAAATAGGTGTTTATTAAAGAATCCGTGTCCTGTGTAGGCGGCCGTGACTGTCCGTAGTTGTTGTTTGGACAGCCGGAGGATTTGTTTAGCTATCTTACCGTCTACTGCGGGAAGAGCCTCCTTGGCCTGCCTACATGTTTCAATACCAATCCAGGACTGGTTGTGTTTGGTCCTGGTCCTATTTCTTACCAGGTTGCGATAAAAACCAGAAGGGAGGGGAATAATGGGCTCGGGTCCCACCACCTCTAAAGTGGCCCCTCTTCTGGCAAGTACGTCGGCTGCGTCATTCCCTCTTGAGCCACTGTGGCCCTTAATCCATTGCAGTGTTAATTTGTTTAGTTTACCTACCTCTGTTAGTTTCTGGTGGCATTCAAGCGTGAGCGCCGAGGTGACAGTATGGCTTTTGAGGGCTGAGAGGACAGCCTTACTATCTGAGAGGATCCTAATAGACCGTTGCCTTACCTCACGTGCCATGATTGCTGTGGCAGCTAGGATTATGCCAAAACATTCGGCCTGGTAGACCGTGTTGTAGGCTCCCAGCGGTGCTGCGATGTTGATGTTTAGGTCCTCGGAGAATAATCCTGAACCCGTACCTGTATCTGTTTTAGACCCATCTGTGAAGATCGTGAGCTCGTTGTGGTTAACTGCTCCTTCGTGTATGTCCTCGTACAGTTGGATTTTGTATTTCTTGTCGAAAACAAATTGTTTCGGTATACGGTCGCCAATGGCTTGTGTAATAGGAACTTCTTTAAAGAGTGTATTTAAGTTGTTAGTGTGCGGTGTGTTGGTGTCTTTCCAGAGCTTCAGGGCTCTTAGCCGGACTGCCGACATCGTTGCTTCCTGTTGTATGAACAGGTGCAATGGAGGCAGGTCCAGCAACACTTCAAGTGCCGCTGTTGGCGTTGTTTTCATACAGCCCGTGGCCGCTAGGCATGCAAGTCTTTGAAGCTTCTGAAGCTTGTTGGCGGCCGTTATTAGGTTGGTCCGAGGCCACCACACTACTGCGCCGTAGCTTACCATCGGACGTATTATTGTCTTATAGAGCCATAAGACAATTTTGGGGGATAGGCCCCATCGTTTACCTATCATCTTCTTGCACTGCCAGAAGATGATGCTGGCTTTATTGAGCTTATTTTCCATGTGGCTGTTCCATGTCAATTTGCTGTCGAGAGTGACGCCCAGGTACTTGACCTCGGTAGACAGCTTAAGCTCTGTATCAAATAGCCTGGGCAATCGGTAAGTACCCAGCGCGCGCTTGTGTGTGAACATAACTAGTTCGGTCTTGGTCGGGTTTACAGATAATTCGTACTCATTACACCACCACTCTACTATGCGTAGGGCTTGTTGGGTTAGGTCGTACACTGTACTGGTTACCTTACCTGAGGTGAGTATGGTTAGATCATCTGCATAACCTATTGTAAAGAAGTATCTCGCGTTGAGTTTGTCTATGAGTTCATTGATGACTAAGTTCCACAATAGCGGGGAGAGTACACCTCCCTGCGGGCACCCTTTAGTTATCAAGGCTGTCTGAGTGTCGCCTTGCAGGCGCACTACCCTTTTGCTGAGCATGTTTTGGAGCCACTGTATGAGCATCTGGTCCACACCATGCCTGGCTAGGGCGTTGCTTATGCTGGAAAAGTTTGTCTTGTCGAAGGCTCCTTCTATGTCGATGAAGGTGCCCAGGCAGATGCTTTTTTGTTGTATAGCAGCTTCTATCTGGTTCACGACCTGATGTAAGGCCGATTCCGTCGATTTCCCTGAGCTGTATGCATGTTGGTTGGCATGTAAGGGTAGGTGCTTAAGAGCCCCACTTCTTAGTTCCCTCTCGCAAAGCCTTTCCAAGGCTTTAAGCATGAAGGAGGTGAGGCTTATTGGTCTAAAGGACTTTGCATGGGTATAGTCTGTTTTGCCTGGTTTTGGTATGAAGATTAGTTTAACTTCCCTCCACCTCTTCGGTATATATCTGAGGGCCAGGCTAGCCCTCATAATTGCCAGGAGTCTTTTAAGGACAGGTTCTCCTCCCCATTGTAATAACCCTGGGAAGATGCCATCCAGTCCGGCTGCTTTGAAGGGGTGGAAGCTATCGATGGCCCATCGGAGTTTTTCTTCTGTGACCACGTTGTTTGCGTGTCTCCATTCGTGTTCGGTCGCCACTGTTGGTGTATCGTGCCACGTTATTACCGGGGTGAGGACGCAGCCTGGGAAGTGTGTTTCGAGTAGGACGCGTCTTGTCTCCTCCTCCGATGTGGTGCATGTGTTATCCGGTTTACGGAGAGTACCTGGTGCAACCGTTGGTTGTTGGGCCAGTAGTTTCCTTACCCGGTTTGCTTGTTGGCAAGATTCAATGCTCCCACAGAATTTTCTCCATCCCATGGTGCGTCTGAATCTGAGGCATTTCCTGTAGTCTGATTTGGCCGCTTTATAAGCGTCCCAATCTGCGTCCGCGCTTGTGTTCATTGCCCTATTTAGAGACTTTCTTACCTTCTTGCGCTTACGTTCAAGTTCAGCGCCCCACCAGGGTTGTCTCCCCGGGGTTGAAGGCGGAGTGGTTTCCGGGCAAGCTGCATAATAGCTGTCAAGCATCGACTGCGTCAGTATACATACCTGATCGTCGATCTGTACAGTGTCACCCAGTACCGGCGGCGTGGCCGTAAGGGTAAGTTTCTCTTTAAGTAGTAGGACATACTTTGCTTTGTCAGTGTTGTGTGGTTTCCTGCGGGGCTGTGTGGGCTGTATATCGACTTTTATGGAGAAGCTGATCCATCTGTGGTCTGAGCATGATGCCTCTTTCGAGACGTGCCATCCCTTGATGCGTTCAGCCGCTCCTTCTGTTGCGAGAGTTAAGTCGATAATTGTCCGACTACGTTTAGTGACGAAGGTGGGCTCCGTACCTGTGTTTAATAGGGTAAGATTAGTGGTGAATAAGTATTCAACCAATGACATACCTCTGTTATTGTTGCAGTCCATGCCCCACATTTGGTGGTGGGCATTGGAGTCCGTTCCTATTACGACCTCCGTATTGGTTCTCTCGCACTGGTTAACCAGACGCGTGAGGTCGAACGGAGGCGGGTCTTCGGCCTCGGGCATGTAGACCGATGCGAAAACGACCGCTATACTCCTTGGCTGCTGTATTATTTCGATTTGTATTGCTGTGATGTCTCTGGAACAGAACTCCATTAAAGCTTGGGCTCTGATGTTTTTAGTTGTAAGTATGCAGGTTCTTGGATGTGTGTGGTCAGTAGAAGAGTAAATCTTACCTCCCAGACTGGAGAGGCCTCTAATGAGGCCACCCCTTATCCAAGGTTCCTGGATGAGCACGATGGCTGAATGTTGGACCTCCATCCACTTGCGCAGTTGCGCAGTGGCCGTTTGGCTATGATGGAGGTTGATTTGTAGGCAGCTGACGTCACTAGGCAGAGGGTTCATCTGTGGGTGATTTCCCCTCCCCCCCGACCCTCAGCCGCGTTAGGCCAGCCAGGATGTCGCCGGCCTCCACCCCGTCGTCCCGCCGCACCGGACTCAGGAGCAGGCTCTCATCTTCCGAGTTACCCTCGGCTGACGGGCCAGCCTCCGAGCCAGACGCGGCCGGCTCTGACGGGCCGGATTCCGCGGAGCATCCTGACTGGGTGTTTGAGACTTGCTGTGTGGAGTTGTCGCATCCCGGAGGATGGTCGACATACTTGCCTGTAGAGTCCCGAAACCGGACGTAGACTGCGCCCAGCCCCAACACGAGGCGGCGCTCGTTCTGCACCAGGACTGGGACTTGGTCCTCCGGGACGCCCACGACCAGGAACCACCCACCTGACTGTCTCTCCGAGTGCAGCAGAGACCATTTGTCGACCGCCAACCAGGGGTTCTGGAACTCCAGAGCTCGACCTACGTCGCGCACGTCGTCCCAGACTCCCTGTTCGTTCGGAACGACAACGCCGCACCGCACTTTCTTCGGGGCCTCTTCCTGGCCCCTAACCTCCAGTTCGAAGCCCGGTGGTGGGACCAGGAGAGAGACCGCCTCCGTCAGCCAGGTACGCGTTGCCTCGTCGGCGCACCAGAGTTTGAGGACCCCGTCCGCGTACATGGGTTTCCCGGTGAACGCAGGGGCGGGGCGTTTTGGGGTTTTAGTCGACCAGGCGTCACTCAGGATCTTCCTTTGAATCTCCGTGAGTATCCGGTCCACGAACTCCTTCGGCAAGTTCCCTGTGCGCTTGCATGTTACTGCAACGCCCAGAGATGCCTTGGAGGCCTGTGCATAGGACTTACCTTTTATCGTGGAGGAGTCGAGGCGGGGCTTCTTGTGCTCCCCTCGAGGCGAGCTGGTCTCGTTGAGAGCACGTTTGGCCTCACCTCTTTCCTTGTTTCCGGCAGTTTTACCTGCCGTGTTTCCTGGTGGTGCTGGGGCTGGATGCCGTCCAGGGTGACCAGCCCGCCGCTTGGCAGCAGGCGGCTTCCCCGTACTGCCTCCGGTCTTCGTACACCCCCTACTGCTGAGCGCAGGCTGCGCGCTGGTCACATTACTGGGACCTGCGATAGCGGCCTGCTCCGCTGTTTTTGTAGAGGCAGCACCGGCTGCGGCAGCGGTTTGTGCCGCCTTCCGCCTTATTGCCAGGCGCTGTCTCTTGTTTTTGTTTGCCCTCTTTTTCTTCGCAGAGCTGGTAGCAGCGGGGCCACTCGGTTGTGTAGTGGGCGGGTGTTGGGCAGGATTGGTGGTCTTGCCCTTACCCTTGCCCTTGTGGTGGCTTACCACTTGCCAGCCTGCGAAGGAGGAGTCGTCTGCCCGCTTGATTTCAAACGGGCTGACGATTGTAGGGACGGGACCAGTACTAGCGTTAGCCAGCGCTGAAGTCTCGTCCTTGGGGGATGGTTTAACACCTGCAGCCGAGGCCACGTTGCGTCAACCATCTGTTTGGTTTTGGTTGATGCGGCGGGAACAGCTTTCGCTGACCCCGTCACAGTTGGGGTAATATTAGGATTTTCGGTATCCATGCAAGTTTACTAAGACTTCATCCCTCTGGCTTCCCACCCTCCATGGAGCCCGCATCAGGGAACGTCATACCGGACGTTAGGATTACCAGAGGGATATAGGAACGTGGGGCTGGTTTACAGCACGATTTCGGGCGCCCGCTTGGGTCAACGGCCTGAGCCGAGTTACCAACTCTAGCCGTCATCCCTCGCTTGCGCCCTCCGTATAGCCTTCACCCACCTCATCAACAGCCGAAATAAATCCCGACTGCTGATGTGGACCCTACGTCCCTAGCCTGTGGCCCTCTGACGGGACACGATGGCCATTTCCCCCGCTGCGGCTCACAGCGGGGGCTACCGTTTAGCTTGAAATCAGGACCAAAGAGGGCGTGTTGCCTCACGGTCACATTACCGCCAGCGCCGCTCGGCTCAACCCCCCAGGACTCCGTCATCCCCGCGTACGGCGCTCGACTGCGCAGGTCCTAGCGCAGGTGGTCAGCTACTCTTACCCGTGACTTTTTACTACGAGCCCACACCCTCCCGACCACGAAGGGGCGTGATGAAGAGATGTGTTCCTGTATGTGGATGTGTGCGCGCATGTGTGTACGTGTGTGTATGTGCGTGTGTAATGTGCCTGTTGTTTGTGTTTCGGCTGGAGGTTTTGGTTGCATCCATTTCTGAAGGAACTGGACCAAGAACGGGCGGCAACCTCGAGAGGGATAGTCCACCAGCCTTGCCTAAGGGATCATCGCGACCTGCGCTACCCCTGAGACCATTCGCCACTCCCTGCACCGGACTCAGGTGCAGGGAGTAGAAGTCAGTGCAGTTCAGTGGTGTTAAATATGAGTTGACCTGCACGGACTTCCGCCCACGCTGGCTGTCGTGGGAAAGGGAGCCACCGGCGGGGGAGGGTGCTCCGCCCTTAAAGGGAACAGAGCGGCAACGACAGCCTCGACTGCTTGCGGCTGGAGACTCCGGGTGAGCGGGGGCGCCCAGGGGCGAAGTTTTCCCCTGACCATAAGGTATGGACGCCCCCAAGGGTCACGCTCCAGAGTCTGCAGCAGCTCTTGGCGGGCCTGATGTTTGGCCCGCGCAATCTCGGCTTTAAGTCGTTCTCTGGCCGCTCTGTACCCCTCGTATAGCTCCGCCTCTCTGAGCTCTGAGTCAGGAGTGCGGCGACGCCTTCTCCGAAATCGGGCATACTGGCGCCGCGCAGCCACACAGAGGTGGCGCAGTCGTGCGATGTTGTCTGACCACCAGTACACCCGACGCCTCGGTGAGTGGTTGAGCACTCTTGGCATCGCCGCATCACAGACGTTAGTCATGGCCCTCTGGAACCACTCGGCCTCTGTTTCGACGTCCTGAGACCCGGACGGTGTTTGTGTCCAGGTCTGGACGATGGCGGCCTCCAAGAGGGCCTCCCGACTAATGCTCTTCAATGCCCAGCGTGGACTGTCCCCAATCAGGGCCCGCTGTACTGGCGCGTCGAGGATTTCAGTTTCAGCGGAGACGTCGAACCTAATGTATCTGTGGTCCGACAACGTCTCCGCCTCCTCGACGACACGCAAGCCTCGGACACGGCGCGCAAGAGCGGGGCTCGCGAACGTGACGTCCACGATAGACCCGCCCCGCTGACGCACACACGTGTGCACGGTGCCCCGATTGAGGACAAGTAGGCCGTTCTCAACGGCCCACTGCTCCAGCAACTCGCCCCTCGCGGTCGTGGTCGCGGAACCCCAAGCCGAAGCCTTGGCATTGAGGTCCCCAGCGACGAGGACGGCTCGGGGGCGGCTGCGAGTGACGACGACGCTTAGTTCAAGCAGATACGCTTCGAAGTCGGCAAGAGGCCGGTTCGGGGAGAAATATCCTCCCACTACAACCGTTTCCCCAATTTGTGCTGCGACGTACCCCCTCCCTCGGGTGATATTCCCAATAGGAGGGGTGCCGGCGGCGGCCCTGGCGATAATGGCCACCAAGCCATCAAGGTCCCCAGCCCAATCATCTCTGGGGAGGACGAAATACGGCTCGGCGGCAATGGCGACGTTGATAGACCACTGCGCCATGCTCTGGAGCAGCAGGTCCTGAGCTCAGGCGCAGTGGTTCAAATTCGATTGAAGGAGGCGGAAGGCGGCAGACATTATTAAGTCTCCATCGCACCATCCGCCCCCCTAGCCGTTTCGGCATTGCTGTTGCTGGGCGCTTGGCCAGCTTTCTGCTGCGTCTTGCTAGGCGCGGCGCAGGATTTCGCGCTTGTCCGGTGCTCGGCCGGCTTGCTCGCGGCCGCACACAAGACGCAGTGCGGTGGGGCCTCACAATCGACGGCCTTGTGTCCAGGTTTGCCGCACTGGAAGCATAGGCCGCTGCAGTCCACTGATGAGGTACACCTCACGCCCACGTGACCGGCTGTGAGGCACCTGTAGCAGCGCAGCGGCCTAGACTCCAAAAGGCGCACCTGCGCCGACACCCAGCCGACTAGTACGCGGCGACCTTCGGCCAGCTTTTTTGCTGTCGCCACGGGACAGCTTACCACCGCTGCCCCCATGCCAGCGCGGTCTGGGCGGATTGGACCACAACGGACCGACTCTGCGGGGCATCCCCCGGCCTTAGCGGCGGCGGCCCGGACTTCATCCGCAACGATACTGTCATCCAGACCCATGATGCGTAATTCAGCGCATATTTGGGGCCTGGAGACGCGGACGTCTTCTGCTGGCAGCGCTTGGCGTAGACTATTGGCAAGCTTGTCAGCCTGCTCAGCGCTGCCCGCTCCGGGCACCTCGATGAGTCGGGCTCCAATCTGCGTCGTTTTGCAGCGCAAACCCGTCGTTATGCCCAGCTCAGCCGGGTTTATTGTATCCCGCGCCTTACGGAGAAGCTCCGCGTAGGTTGCCCCTCGCTCCAATGCCGCCGGCTGCAGTGTCAGTACGACTGCAGTGGAGCTTGGGGTGCGGAGCTTGCGGGCCGCCTTCTTGGCCTTCTTTTTGGCCTTGCGCCTAGTTTTAGCCGCCTTTTTTCTCTGGCCGACGGTCTCCCACCCATCGGCTTGAGGCGCGGCAGACATCGGGAGGGTCTGAGGCCCGGTAACGGCCGCCACGCCCGCTTGGGGTGAACGAGCACTGCCGGCAGGCGCTGCTTGAGGGGCTTTTTTTGTGCCCTTTTTTGCCCGGGCCTGAGAAGCAGGCACCTCCAGCCGCGCATGATTGTCTGACTACCACAGTGACCTATCTATAGGGTAGATATCGAACGGAGGTTTTGAGTTTGATACGACGGTTAAAAAGAAAGCGATTATTTTTATTTCTACATGCGAGGGTGGCTCGCACTCACGAACCTTGTGATCATATTATGCTTGCTTGCAAATAGATTATCTTGTCTCGGTCTTATTTTATGGACTGTATCAGTAACGAAAATGAGCGTAGAGGCCGACTTGCATTATTCCAAACAAGTGCAGTTGGTTGGTTAGTGTAACCGGGCCACAATCGAAAGATATTACTAGCGCTATTGTTTTATCGAATTGTGGTGTTGATAATATCTAACGGTTTTCGATTAAACGTGATCAGAGCCTAAGTAAAAAGTGGCACTGTTACTCGTTGTAATTCTGAGTTGTACAGACGATCTCGGTATTGCAATTACAGCTGCTTCTGTGCATAAACTTTTAACATGGCACATTAAAATATTTCTTACTCTGATTATTAGATGGCACCACTAGTAAAATTAAATTCAATTTTAAGATTTTACGTGTGAAAATATCCCACTGTGTGTTTTTAAAATTCATGTGATACGCTGGGCATTTTTATCAAGAGTCCCGAGTTCTATGGCCAATTCCAAGTTATGCTTAGGACGTTTAGGAGTGATAGTGTTTCTAGTAGAAGCTGTTAAACTCGATTATCAGACGTAGAAGAAAATAAAATTATTGAGTTATCATCGTAGTGCGTTGCAATAATCAGTTTCAGAGATTTTAATTTTCATTGTATGCTTAACCTTATTCTCATTAAATGTGTACTTTGTTAGTCGTTGTTGTGATAATTTTGTGGTACCCACGTTACCGTCAGTGTAGATTTTCATAAACTGGATAAGCCGTATGTGCGGCTGCATGTTTAGCCATACGTTGCCATTGGTTGGACCGGTAAAGTGCCTTTCTAGTTAGCCTAGTTTACCCTTGAGCTTTTGTGTTAGTCAAGACGGCCGTTAGGGCATTGTCATAGTATCACAAACGTTGTCCATCGTCTTGAACGCGAAAGGTCCGTTGCTGTATCGCTAAAGATTAGGTTAGGATACGCTTCGTATTGAGACTATCCATGACAAAATTATAACGCTATAGAGACTGGTTGGATACTTGGTAGTAAACTTTACATCTAGAGTATCAGCCTAAAAACCTAAGCAACATGTTCAACAAACCTACTTTAAGATTACTTTATTAAACGCTCGAAATGATTATCCGGGTGGTGTTGTGTAACCGGATGGAGGTTGCATAGCAGCCTGGCGCAAGTTCCTAAGAAAAACCGAATGTATGAAACGTGCTATCTTTTTAATGGCTACTATTAAAAACGTGAAGATAGCATCCTTCACTATGTACCCTTGGAACAGTATTCTTTCAAAGTTAGACGGGTTATACGTACATCACCGCCTTGGCTGTCAATAGTGTCAAATGTCACAACTGTCACATTATTATCCAGATTGAACTTTGCCGCGTTATGTAGTTTGTTTATAAAACGTAAAAAACATACTGCAAAAGTGCTTTGTGTATACCAAATAAATGTGATTTTACACTTCTAGTGTTAGTGTTACTATATTTATTTGATTAGTATTGAAAGGAGCGCAATGAAAACAAGCAAAATAACGTGCGAAATATGGCATACAACAACATGCCGGTCAAGCAATGAAAAACGGTAGGTATTTATGGCAAAATGTCCCTAGATAAAGATCAATGAATATTTATAATGTTATATAATGTGATATATTTCAATGAAACACAAAAAATAAGGAAATATTCTAAAGTTTCATATCCTAGTACTTTGTAGGTAAACAATAGTGCTGCCTGTCAGTTATCGATAATCCGTTATTAGAAATTGCCACAAGGACTAAAAATTCTATTCTTTTTCTTTTTAGATGTAAAAATGGGTGGCTGCAACTGGAAACCAAGACTTGATTTATGTGCCCATTAAAAAAATACATCAGTTGAACTATGTGTGTGGCATCCATTTTAAGCCGAAAGACTTAAAAAAAAGGGAACTCAAGTTAGAAAAACAGCTGTCCCTTGTATCTATAGACATTTCTTTAAATCCTATTACAGAAGAAATGTTGAAAACCTTTCCATTACATGTACATACATATATCTTTTAGTTCTGCGTATTTTTCTTCGCTAATCTAGAATAGATTTATAGAATAGGCTAATTTGTTTGAATAAACACATAAATATTAAATACATCTTTTATTTGTGTTGGAAAAGTATAATTCTAGTCGAAACATAATTATAATTATTTCTTACCGAATATTGTCGATATCGATACTTCGTTAATCACTAGAGGGTACATGCCTATATTGACAAATATGACAATGCTGACAACATGAAAACGATGTCAATTAGTATCTTTATGTTAGTACGAGTTCTCCCTGCACGTTTCATACAAAGCTGAAAGTCTCGCATGATCTATGGCACATCCGCCTCTTCTTACGTAGTATTTGTATACTCTTTGTTGCATAGCGTGATGTTGAAGACCCGATGGATATCAGAGTATGAGGAATGCAATATTTTAATGAGTTTCCTATTATTTTAACGAGTATGCGTCTTGTTCAACATGTCAGCTTCGAGTGAAAGAGTTAGTTGTGATTTTCATTAAAACCTGTAATGATTTTGATCAGAGTAGCTTTATTCCCCACCGACTTGTGTCAGGAATAGGCGAACGAGTAGCATGAGTGCTGTGCGATTATTTTTTTATTCCTAGAGCGAAGTACATTAAAGTGTGGTTGTTGATCGCAATCATGAATACCCTGCTACTCAAGTAGCTCTGCTTTGATATATGTTCACTAAAATTGTTAGATACTTCTGGTTTCTGTGTCGTATGACAAGAGCGTGTTACGAGAATCTGAAAGTACTCATAGACTGACGATTTGTTATCTCAGAACTGTAACTCTATGTAGCCAAAGGAAATCAGTTTGTCCGAAAGTAGCTTAACAGTTCTCACCATGTTCGCATTAGGTTTTAGTTTTTGTCAGTGGTCAAATCCAGTTTTGACAAAGCTCATTGACAGTATTTTGACGGGAGTAACGTTCTGTACAGTTGTGAAGTTGTAAATGAATTTGATAATCGCTTAAAATTTACGAAGTGCGGACGTTGAATTAGTCTGAAAGGACGGATACTCTATTTAGTGGGTATACAATGGGGCGAATCTTTGAAATAGTAATGGTAGATTTATTTCTTTTTTGGGTAATCCTGGTGGCTAGCGCGGCCCGATGGCCGGCACGGCCTGGTAGCTGGCGCTACCAGGCCGGCGCGGCCTGGTAGCTGGCGCGGCCTGGTAGCTGGCGAGGCCTGGTAGCTGGCGAGGCCTGGTGGCGGGCGTGGCCTAGTGGCCGGCGCGGCCTGACAGACGGCGCGGCCTGGAGGCCGGCGCTGTGTGGTGTGTGGCGCGCGGCCCGTGTGTGGCGCGCGGCCCGTGTGTGGCGCGCGGCCCGTGTGTGGCGCGCGGCCCGTGTGTGGCGCGCGGCCCGTGTTTAGCGCGCGGCCCGTGTGTAGCGCGCGGCCCGTGTGTAGCGCGGCCCATGTGTGGCGCGCGGCCCGTGTGTTGCGCGCGGCCCGTGTGTTGTGCGCAGCCCGTGTGTGACGCGCGGCCCGTGTGTGGCGTGGAGCCTGTGTGAGGCCTGTATGTGAGGCTGTAGAGCTTTGAGGAGCCTGGCAATTGGTATAGCTAAAGCCAATCTGTCTGAAACTGGCAATGAAAGTGAAGGTAGTTTATTAAAGGAATTAGGTAGCATTAGGTAGGCAAAGACCTTAGCTTAAATGTTTTTACTTCGTTTGAAATAATATTTTGAGAGATACCGCGATAGTAAAATGTCAGTTTTACTTTGAGTTTCCTGATTATTGATTTTGATACTGAAATTTTGTGCCAGAGGATCAGAGCATAACTGACGATCTTGAAGAGAGTAAAGAGATAGACAAAACTGGTTTAAGATTACTTTGTTAAGGACTCCTATAAGATAATTGAGCTGTTGGATGGTGATAGGTACCTGCTTAAGGCTCTTAACTCTAATAGAACTTATAATTGTATGCACATGATTGTGTTCATAATATGCCCGAATGTTACGTTCCATTAGAGTTAATTGGTGCACTAGAACCAGTAGTAGAATGTGGCGATGACGGCGCACGTATTTAATTTGATTTCTATTTTGTGTAAGTGTAAACAATAAGCAGCTAACAAATGACGTGACTTGACCAACGAGCCTGTGTGGCACCAACGAGCCTGTGTGGCACCAACGAGCCTGTGTGGCACCAACGAGCCTGTGTGGCACCAACGAGCCTGTGTGGCACAAACGAGCCTGTGTGGCACCAACGAACCTGTGTGGCACCATCGAGCCTGTGTGGCACCGACGAGCCTTTGTGGCACCGACAAGCCTGTGTGCCACTGACAAGCCTGTGTGGCACTGACAAGCCTGTGTGCCACTGACAAGCCTGTGTGGCACTGACAAGCCTGTGTGGCACTGACAAGCCTGTGTGGCACTGACAAGCCTGTGTGGCACTGACAAGCCTGTGTGGCACTGACAAGCCTGTGTGGCACTGACAAGCCTGTGTGGCATTGACTGGCCTCTGTGGCATTGACTGGCCTGTGTGGCATTGACTGGCCTGTGTGGCATTGACTGACTGGCCTGTGTGGCATTGATTGACTGGCCTGTGTGGCATTGACTGACTGGCCTGTGTTGCATTGACTGACTGGCCTATGTGGCATTGACTGACTGGCCTGTGTGGCATTGACTGACTGGCCTGTGTGGCATTGACTGGCCTGAGAGTAGTAGGTGGCGCCAAACGCGGTGACAGTCGTCCATTACTCTGACAGCTGTTGCACCGGGCGGACACGTGCTAAACTATTGGCTCAAAAATTCATAATCGTGTTTCATCCTCCATATTTTATTGTATTTCGTGCCAAATTGTTATAAATTCGAGCAATACAGTGTGTACAAGTAAAGTGGTGCTTTTATTTTGAATCTATTGCCGCCATTGCGCCCACGATGGAGAAAACCTACGAAGACTGCTCCGAGAGCCCTCCTGACGCTCCCACATATATATATATATATATATATATATATATATATATATATAACATACTTATATAAACATGTAAATGTTAAATAAAATAGAATTCAGACAGTGTACATGTATCTATACACCACTATTTTTAATTAGTACAAAAAATTTAACGGGGCACTAAGTAGCTTTAACTGATCATATTTATGTAGTTAAAAAATAAAAACACTTAGTCCCAAAACTGTCCACAAAAATACGTAATAATTGGTTAATGCATAACTACTAACAGTAGTAAATTATTCCATTGATAAATTCCCCTCCGTCCCTCTGCGCGCGCGCCGCGCTTCGATGCTACAAACAGTACTAAATTAGTAGCGGACGTAAGCGTGTCGATTATTTTCGCTGCAACAGTTAATTGTTTGTCTACGTTTTTCCGACGCGATGGCTTATCAGTTCATAATATCCCGGGAGTATGTAGCTATGCTTCGTGCGTATTTTTTGAGTGGAGGAATCGCGAGTGCAGCTGTGTACCCATGGACATCATTTTGTGAGTGTACAAAAGTAAGCCGGTTAGTGTCTAACGATTAAAACAGCGCATATTGGACGCTTTTGACGAAGTGAAAAGACTGTGATCTGTGAATTGACAATGGTCGTGGACATTTCGAAGGTCAATGGAAATACTTATAAGTTTAGTAAATAATACCTACTTAAGTAAATAATAATTTGAGGCGGGCGTCTCAAAATCGGTCTGTGTTGAGAACCTTGAGGGAGGCCTATGTCCAGCAGTGGCCGTCTCTAGGCTGACATGATAATCCCCCCCGTGGGATCTCCACCTTGTCGTGGTGGGGGGGCTCAGTAACCGTGGATTGGTCACCCGCGGTGAAGCTAAGAGGGATCCAGGAGGGGACGCTCCGCGTGGGCTTGGAGGGGCCTGCGAAGGATGCGTCCAACGGTGCGGGTGCGGGGGACAGTTCTGTCTGTCCCTCGCAGTCGGGTGCGGTCGCGGGAGGAGAGGCGTGTCGGTGTTGCGTTGCCGCGCGCCCTATCTCCCGCGACCAAATGGGGGCGCACCATTCGATGCGTCGCGGTGGGGCCGCAGAGGAAGAGGAGATGCGGTGTTGCGTTGCCGTCCTCCCTATCCTCTGCGGCCGCTGGGCGTTTTGGCGGCGGAGTCCAACACCTTAATCCGTCGCCAAGGGGGTTTTGTTCGGGGCCCGCCTGACCATCTGGCGGGCCAATACCCGTCGGAGGGTGGCGACGAGTGCTTTGGTGATGCCCCACACTCCGACAAACGGGTACATGGCGGAAGTCGAGGTGGTTTTTAGTGGAAACACCACATACTCCGGCTCTTATTTCCCCCAAGAGTCGGAGATCCGAAGGGATTTTCCACCTCGTAAAACAAAAAAAAAAAAAAAAGGCTGACATGATAATGATAAAATAATTTGTAAATAGCAGATGATTCTAACTTCATAAATACGCTAAAATTACACTTTTCTTTTATTACAGAATACCTTCTTTTATTTTGATATGTGTTTGCTTTCTAATTACATACCTTCGTATTTAATTACTTGTAAAACGGTACATTTTGCCGGTCTTAAGCCCGGATAAACTATGAAGGAGAGGGTAGAATTAAGAAAATTAAAAAGTAACTACCTACACTGATTATTTTATTGTCTAAGGCTACCTACATTAATAAGTGCGACGGATATAGTGCGTAAGAGTAGGACGGAAAGTAAGTACTATCAATGAAGTAGTGAATGGATTGTAAAATATGTCTATGATTTAAGTGAGATTTTCTACAAAAAACAAATGATTATAACTTAGCAATATATAGATATTATGAAATTCTTATGTCACATATATGATAATAATGTCGTCACTAATATGTCCTTAAAGTTTTTGTACTAATTAAAAAATAGTGGTGTATATTATATATATATTGTGTATATTAATTATATAAAACACTATATTTCTATTATTTATAGTATTTCAATATAAACTCTTTAATTTTATTCTGCATTATAACGTTGTTTACCTTATCTTAATATATAAAATCCTTGCGTTACTGACTGACTGACAGACAGGCTACAGCCGAAACTATTGGGCGCAGGAAGCTGAAATTTGGCATGTGTGTTCCTTGGGGACCGTAGGGGTGCACTAAGAAGGGATTTCTCGAAATTCCCACGGGATCGGCCAAAACTGGTAAATTAAAAAAAATGCAGGCGTAGCTGCTGGCGTCCTCTAGTAATAAGTCGTAATTGTCCTGAGTTCGAAGTTGACGTGGTCTGACGACTAGTTTATACTCTGATATTTTAATGGAGGGTATATTGATATTTAGTACAAAACAATGTCTCTAAAATAAAATGTCATCTACCTACTTGTAACATTGCAATGTATAAATCGTTAGCAAATTAATTTTAGACAATAATTGTCTCACTGGAAGAAACTGGCATTTAAGATACAGGCTCTGCCTAGTTTAGATGCCAGTGTGAAGTTGTTTATAACTTTTGTGAGTACTTTCTTTTAACATTTAAGTAAGTGTTACATACCACTTGGATGGGTGACCGTGTGTGGCATTTACATCTGAGCGCTACCGTGCTTCGGAGGGCACGTAAAGCTGTCGGTCCCGGTTCTTGTCCAAGGATAAGGATCGTTAGGCCATGTCGGAGGCCTTCGGGCGGTCTGAAAACTCCGACACCAGAGTTGGCCACACGCTCACACGAAAAACAAACAAACAAACAAACAGTGTTACATTTTAATTTACTTCATAGTGTTTGGTGCCAATAACAATAATTTGTTAGTGAGTTATGTTCCTGAGAATATAGGATCCTTAAACTGTATGTACCTACATTTTGTATTTACAACTATGCTTGTCATTGTACTGATTTTTTCAATAAAATTTATTTATTTATTATTTATTATTATTAATTTGACCTGTATAGATATGCTTTTGTTAAGATTTGAGATTTTTTCTAAGTCAATGACACTGTCAGTGACTTTTTGTATATTACCCTAAATAAATGTAATAAAATATGTGTGAAATGTTTTATTTAAAAACTAGAGGATGCCCGCGGTTACACCTGTAGTATTTAAGGCTACTGCTCTGCCTTCTTCGATAAATGGGCTATCTAACACTGAAATATTTTTTCTAATGAGACCATCAGTTCCTGAAATTGGCGCGTTCAACCAACCAAACAAACAAAAAATAAATAATAAATGAATAAAACAATAAATATCAATTGCTTTAGTCACCCTAAAAAGGTAATGTAAAAATAAATTGAATCGTAATTTATTTCTTCGTCTTTAAGTTTGGATTTATGCACATATTTTACTTTACCTGAGGATTTTTCAACATTCAATTGATATTTATTCTGAGTAAACCATATCTAAGGATTTATTACAGACATTATCGATATTTTATCGAAATTCATTTTGAGAAAGCCCATGACTAATCTAGTTAAAATTAGTGACACTGACAACCCACGAAGATTCGAATCGAAACGTTATTTGTATATTTATCTTTCTCTTACATGAGAAAAAAATCATAAGTCAAAGTGAACTACGTAATTATATAGGTAAGGTTGCTATTTTTATGCGATCTCTATTAATTCCTTACATTATGGGCTAAAACGCGATGCAGTTGCAAAATCGCCGGTCGCCGATGCTAAAAGAAGCTAGTCTGCGGTAGCAATACGGCCAGTGACATCCAACAACTAAATAAAGGAGGTCGTTATTTTTGATAAGGTCATGTGATTATTTATTATTAAAGTATTATCATGTAAATAATTTTATATAATACTGTAGTGTATTAAGCTAATACAATCATCATCATCATCAGCCTCTTAGCCTAATCCCAGTTTCAATCTGGGGTCCGCTTACTAGTCTAACCGGATTTAGCTGAATATTAGCTTTTCCACAGAGCGACTGCCTGTCTGACCTCCGCAACCCGACGGATTCCATGGTTTAGACTAGTGTCAGTTTATTTAAAAGGTACTGACGCCCTGTAACGACTGTCAAAGATATTCATGACAACCGGGACCGACGGCGGAACGTGCTCTCCGAGGACTGGCCAGGACAAATCTTTAAATGATCAGCACAACAATGATACAGTAAATTTATCTATAATGTGTATTCAATTAAGATTATATTAGTGTGTTTATCAGTTGGTTACAATAGTGCAGGCTCTGCACAGTTTAGGATGCTCCAATGAATGGCATATACGTCTGTTGATCAATTACGGAGGTCACGGATTCGATTACCGGGTCACGCAATAGCGTTACTGAGTTTTTCCATCGTGCGTTGAGAGTTAAGAATTTTTGGAGCTATTGGGCGCAAGAAGCTGAAATTTGACAATTAAGTTCCTTGTGAACCGTAGAAAGGCACTAAAAAAAGATTTCCCGATATTGCCACAGGATCGAGCAGAAAAGGTAAGCTTTAAGTAGATATTTATGTGGGTGTTGCTGCGGGCATCCTCTCATGCTATATAATAATATAAAAGTGAAAGTCACCCATTTACTCAGACTAACCTTTTACGAAATCTCGAAAAGAGCTTTAGACATCGTGGGTAGAACGGTGGGATCTCCTAGGCAAATATAAATGGTAAATTTTATTCATCCGCACTTATACGTAAAGCAGATCAACTCAACTGCCTCCGTGTCCAGTGAATAGCGTATCAATCCACTGGACAACGGATCTGCTAATCGGGTCGGTCCCGGTTTACATTCCCGGGTCAGGCAAAAGTTTTACTGAGTTTCCGAACTTTCAGTAGCAGCACGGAGCTGGCAATGTGCCCAGTATCGGCAATAGGCTCGCCCCCAAGAATATTACACCTCTGCCTACCCCTTCGGGGATAGAGGCGTGAGTCCATAAAAAAGTTATACTATAAAAATCACTACTGAAATTGGCTAAGCATAATATTTTAATATTGCTTAAAAAAGCTATTGACGAAGCCATTGGCCTTGGTTGCTAATTAGGTACTTTATATTTGATTACTCTGTAACTAGCTCGGTTACACAAACTTAAGTTTTCTAGGAAAATAAACCGAATTTAAATAATTAGATTGAATATTAAAATATTGCGCCCGTGCTATGGGTACGGGCGCTAAACTCCGACTTATGAGTCGGAGTTTAGCTTACATAGACTAAAGAACGCTACCGGTACGTTTTTTTTAATAGTAATAGGCGGCAAACGAGCAGACAGATCGCCTGATGGTAAGCTATTGCCGCCGCCCATGGACACAAGCACTTACTTACTTGATACTTGATTGCACGGGCTGTTTCCGCAACTCCACGTCTTGGCGCGTATTTTGCGTGCGGGTGGGAATGGTGTCTTCATTCGAGCCACCCCAGCTCTTCGAGGAAGGCCAGCAGACTCTTGATGTGGCCCACTGCCTCCCTCAGGGTGCTGTATCTCGTCAGGTACTGCTGCCTGTACTGTGCAACCTCAGGGCAGTCGAGGAGCAGGTGGGCTGCCGTCTCGTCTGCTGCCATACAGGCCCTGCACAGCGGGCTGTCGGTGATACCTATAGTAAATAGGTGTTTATTAAAGAATCCGTGTCCTGTGTAGGCGGCCGTGACTGTCCGCAGTTGTTGTTTGGACAGACGGAGGATTTGTTTGGCTATCTTACCGTCTACTGCGGGAAGAGCCTCCTTGGCCTGCCTACATGTTTCAATAGCAATCCAGGACTGGTTGTATTGGGTCCTGGTCCTATTTCTTACCAGGTTGCGATAAAAACCAGAAAGGAGGGGAATAATGGGCTCGGGTCCCACCACCTCTAAATTGGCCCCTCTTCTGGCAAGTACGTCGGCTGCGTCATTCCCTCTTGAGCCACTGTGGCCCTTGATCCATTGCAGTGTTAATTTGTTTTGTTTACCTACCTCTGTTAGTTTCTGGTGGCATTCAAGCGTGAGTGCCGAGGTGATAGTATGGCTTTTGAGGGCTGAGAGGACCGCCTTACTATCTGAGAGGATCCTAATGGATCGTTCCCTTACCTCACGTGCCATGATTGCTGTGGCAGCTAGGATTATGCCAAAACATTCGGCCTGGTAGACCGTGTTGTAGGCTCCCAGTGGTGCTGCGATGTTGATGTTTAGGTCCTCGGAGAATACTCCTGAACCCGTACCTGTATCCGTCTTAGACCCATCTGTGAAGATCGTGAGCTCGTTGTGATTAACCGCTCCTTCGCATAGATCCTCGTACAGTTGGATTTTGTACTTCTTGTCAAACACAAATTGTTTCGGTATTTGGTCGCCAATGGCTTGTGTGAGAGGAACTTCTTTAAAGAGTGTATTTAAATTGCTAGTGTGCGGTGTGTTGGTGTCTTTCCAGAGCTTGAGAGCTCTTAGCCGGACCACCGTCATCGTTGCTTCCTGTTGTATAAACAGGTGCAATGGAGGCAGGTCCAGCAACACTTCGAGTGCCGCTGTAGGTGTAGTTTTCATGCAGCCCGTTGCCGCTAGGCATGCAAGTCTTTGAAGCTTTTGAAGCTTGTTGGCGGCCGTTGTTAGGTTGGTCCGAGGCCACCACACTACTGCGCCGTAGCTTATCATCGGACGTATTATTGTCTTATAAAGCCATAAGACAATTTTGGGGGATATGCCCCAGCGTTTGCCTATCATCTTCTTACACTGCCAGAAGACAATGCTGGCTTTGTTGAGCTTATTTTCCATGTGGCTGTTCCATGTCAATTTGCTGTCGAGAGTGACACCTAGGTACTTGACCTCGGTAGATAGCTTAAGCTCTGTATTAAATAACCTGGGCAGTCGGTAAGTGCCCAGCGCGCTTTTGTGTGTGAACATAACTAGTTCGGTCTTGGTCGGGTTTACAGATAATTCGTACTCATTACACCACCACTCTACTATGCGTAGGGCTTGTTGGGTTAGGTCGTACACTGTACTGGTTACCTTACCTGAGGTGAGTATGGTTAGATCATCTGCATAACCTATTGTGTAGAAGTCTCTCGCGTTGAGTTTGTCTATGAGTTCATTGATGACTAAGTTCCACAATAGCTGAGAAAGTACACCTCCCTGCGGGCACCCTTTAGTTATCAAGGCTGTCTGAGTGTCGCCGTGCAGGCGCACTACCCTTTTGCTGAGCATGTTTTGGATCCACTGTATGAGCATCTGATCCACACCATGCCTGGCTAGAGCGTTGCTTATGCTGGAAAAGTTTGTCTTGTCGAAGGCTCCTTCTATGTCAATGAAGGTGCCCAGACAGATGCATTTTTGTTGTTCTAAGCTTCTATCTGGTTAACGACCTGATGTAAGGCCGATTCCGTCGATTTCCCTGAGCTGTATGCATGTTGATTGGCATGTAGGGGTAAGTGTTTAAGTGCCCCACTTCTTAGTTCCCTCTCGCAAAGCCTTTCCAAGGCTTTAAGCATGAAGGAGGTCAGGCTTATTGGTCTGAAGGACTTTGCCTTGGTATAGTCTGTTTTGCCTGGTTTTGGTATGAAAATTAGTTTGACTTCCCTCCATCTCTTCGGTACATATCTGAGGGCCAGGCTAGCCCTCATGACTGCCAGAAGTCTTTTGCGGACAGGTTCACCCCCCCATTGTAATAACCCTGGGAAGATGCCGTCCAGTCCGGCTGCTTTGAAGGGATGGAAGCTATCGATGGCCCATCGGAGTTTTTCCTCTGTGACCACGGTATTTGCATGTCTCCACTCATGTTCGGTCGCCACTGTTTGTGCATCGTGCCACGTTATTACCGGGGTGAGGACGCAGCCTGGGAAGTGTGTTTCAAGTAGGACGCGTCTTGTCTCCTCCTCCGATGTGGTGTATGTGTTATCCGGTTTACGGAGAGTACCTGGTGCAACCGTTGGTTGCTGAGCCAGTAATTTCCTTACCCGGTTTGCTTGTTGGTAAGATTCAATGCTCCCACAGAATTTCCTCCATCCCATGGTACGTCTGAATCTGAGGCACTTCTTGTAGCTTGATTTGGCCGCTTTATAAGCGTCCCAATTCGTCTGCGCTTGTGTTCATTGCCCTGTTTAAAGCCTTTCTTACCTTCTTGCGCTTGCGTTCAAGCTCAGCGCCCCACCAGGATTGTTTGCCTGGGGTTGATGGTATAGTGGTTTCAGGGCAGGCTGCGTGGTAGCTGTCTAACATCGACTGCGTCAGTGTACATACCTGCTCGTCGATCTGTTCATTGTTACCCAGTACTGTCGGCGTAGCAGTCAGGGTAAGTTTCTCTGTAAGTAAGTGGACATACTTTACTTTGTCAGTGTTGTGTGGTTTCCTACGCGGCTGTGTGGGTTGTATAACGACTTTCATGGAGAAGCTGATCCATCTGTGGTCTGAGCACGATGCCTCTTTCGAGACGTGCGATCCCTTGATGCGTTCAGCCGCTCCTTCTGTTGCGAGAGTTAAGTCGATAATTGTCTGACTACGTCTTGTGACGAAGGTGGGCTCCGTACCTGTGTTTAATAGGGTAAGATTGGTGGTGAATAGGTATTCAACCAGTGATTTACCTCTGTTGTTATTGCAGTTCATGCCCCACATTTGGTGGTGGGCATTGGAGTCCGTTCCTATTACGACCTCCATATTGGTTCTCTCGCACTGGTTAACCAGACGCGTGAGGTCGAACGGAGGCGGGTCTTCGGCCTCGGGCATGTAGACCGATGCGAAAACAACCGCTTTACTCCTAGGCTGCTGTGTTATTTCAATTTGTATCGCTGTGATGTCTCTGAAACAGAACTCCGTTAGAACTTGGGCTCTGATGTTTTTAGTAGTTAGTATACAGGTTCTTGGATGTGTGTGGTCAGTTGAAGAATAAATCTTACCTCCCAGGCTGGAGAGGCCTCTAATGAGGCCACCCCTTATCCAAGGTTCCTGGATGAGCACGATGGCTGAATGTTGGACCTCCATCCATTTGCGCAGTTGCGCAGTAGCTGTTTGGCTGTGGTGGAGGTTGGTTTGAAGGCAGTTGACGTTACTAGGCGGAGGGTTCATCTTTGGATGATGTCCCCTTCTCCCCAAACGTCAGCTGCGTCAGGCCGGCCAGGATGTCACCAGCCTCCACCCCGTCGTCCCACCGCACCGGACTCAGGAGCAGGCACTCATCTTCCGAGTTACCCTCGGCTGATGGGCCAGCCCCCGAGCCAGACGCGGCCGGCTCTGACGGGCCGGATTCTGCGTCGCACCCTGGCTTGGTGTTAGAGTCCTGCTTGACTCGTATGGAGTTGTCGTCGCATCCCGGAGGATGGTCGACAAACTTACCTGAGGGGTCCCGGAACCTGACGTAGACGGCACCCACCCCCAACGCGAGGCGGCGCTCGTTCTTCAACAGGATCGGGACCTGTTCCTCTGGGACGCCCACCACCAGGAACCACCCACCTGACTGCCTTTCGGAGTGGAGCATCGACCATTTGTCAACCTCCGACCAGGGGTTCTGGAACTCCAGAGCGCGACCCACGTCGCGCACGTCGTCCCAGACCCCCTGTTCGTCGGGCACGACAATGCCGCTTCGCACTCTCTTCGGGGTCTCTTCCTGGCCCCTGACCTCCAGTTCGAAGCCCGGTGGTGGGACCAGGAGAGAGACTGCCTCCGTCAGCCAGGTGCGCGTTGCCTCGTCGGCGCACCAAAGTTTGAGGACCCCGTCCGCATGCACGGGTTTCCCGGTGAACGCTGGAGCGGGGCGTTTGGGGGTTTTGGTCGACCAGGCGTCACTCAGGATCTTCCTCTGGAGCTCCCGGAGTACTTGGTCCACCAACTCCTTCGGCAAGTTCCCTGTGCGTTTGCATGTTACTGCAATACCCAGGGACGCCTTGGAGGCCTGTGCGTAGGACTTACCTACTGTCGTCCTGGAGGATTCGAGGCGGGGCTTCTTGTGGTCTCCCCGAGGCGAACTGGTCTCGTTGAGAGCACGTTTGGCCTCACCTCTGTCCTTGTTTCCGGCAGTTTTACCTGCTGTGTTGCTCGGTGGTACAGTGGCTGGTTGCTGTCCAGGGTGGCCAGCTCGCCGCTTGGCGGCAGCCGGCTTCCTTGTACTGCCTCCGGCCTTCTTGCACCCCTCACTGCTGAGTGTTGGCTGCGCACTGGTCACATTGCTGGGACCTGCGACAGCAGCCTGCTCAGCTGCTTTTGTAGAGGCAGCACCGGCAGCAGCAGCGGTTTGTGCAGCCTTCTGCTTGGACGCCCTGCGCTGTCTCTTGTTCAGGTTTTTCCTCTTCTTCGACGGGCCGACAGTGGCGGGGCCACTAGTGGGCGGGCGCTGAACAGGATTGGTGGTCTTGCCCTTACCCTTGCCCTTCTTGTGGCCAACCAATTGCCAGCCCGCGAAGGAGGAGTCGTCTTCCCGCTTGATCTCGAACGGGTTGACGATTGTAAGGACGGGACCAGTACTAGTGCTAGCCAGCGCTGAAGTCCCGTCCTTGGGGGATGATATAACCTCTGCAGCCGAGGCCACAGCGTCAACCATCTGTTTTGGTTTTGCGGCGGGAACAGCTTTCGCTGCCACCGTCGCAGTTGGGGTAGTGAAAGGGATAACGATATCCATAAATGTTTTTACAAGACTTCATCCCTCTGGCTTCCCACCCTCCATGGAGCTCGCAACAGGGACCGTCATACCGGACGTTAGGATTACCAGAGGGATATAGGAACGCGGGGCTGGCTTACAGCACGACATCGGGCGCCCGCTTGGGTTAACGGCCTGAGCCGAGTTACCAACTCTAGCCGTCCACCCTCGCTTGCGACCTCAGTATAGCCTTCACCAACCACGTCAACAGCCGAAATAAATTCCGACTGTTGATGTGGACCCTACGTCCCTAGCCCGTGGCCCTCTGACGGGACACGATGGCCATTTCCCCCGCTGCGGCTCACAGCGGGGGCTACCGTTTAGCGTGAAATCGGGACCAAAGAGGGCGTGTTGCCTCACGGTCACATTACCGCCAGCGCCGCTCGGCTCAACCCCCCAGGACTCCGTCATCCCCGCGTACGGTGCTCGACTGCGCAGGTCCTAGCGCAGGTGGTCAACTTCTCATACCCGTGACTGTTTACTACGGGCCCAAGCCCACCTGGCCACGAGGGGGCGTGGTGAAGAGATGTGTAAGTGAATGTGTGTGTGTGCGCGCATGTGTGTACGTGTGTGTGTATGCGTGTGTAAAGTGCCTGTTATTTGTGTTTCGGCTGGAGGTTTTGGTTGCATCCATTTCTGAAGGAACTGGACCAAAGAACGGGCGGCAACCTCGAGAAGGATAGTCCACCAGCCTTGCCTTAGGGATCTACACGACCTGCGCTACCCCTGAGACCATTCGCCACTCCCTGCACCGGACTCAGGTGCAGGGAGTAGAAGTCAGTGCAGTTCAGTGGAAATGGAAACGAATTGAACTGCACAGGCTTCCGCCCATGGACACAAGCAACACCACAGGAGTCACAAGTGCGTTACTGCCCCTTGGGGTTGGGAAAAGGGATAGGATGAGGAGTGGGATGACGAAGAAGGAAAGGGGGTAGGGCCTCCGGTGCTCTCACTCACCGAACGAAACGCAACAGTTTAGGTACTGTTACTTTACGTCGATTTTCTGTGAGAGGGTAGTACTTCCCCGGTCGAGCCGGCCCGTTCATGCTGAAATCAGCAAGGCTCTACTACCTGCTAAAGTGTACGTGACGTAATAAAGCTTTGAAGCATTTATTTTATATATTTGAACAAATATTAAGAAACATTTCGGCTTTTTGATGGTTCTAGCAATAAATGGATCAATTTGTGAGAGTTCACCTACTAATATTTGTTTGCTCTTCTGAAAAACGTTAACAAATAGGTTAAAATAATAATGATAATAGGCTACACTTTCTTGTTTTAAAGAAAACAGCGACAGTCTAGTGGAGATACTAACAGACTGCCATACAGAGTGTTACGTGTACAAACCTACAGTGCGCACTAGTGACTTTTCAAAGTTAGGTATGTGCATATTAAATTGTTAAGAAGTCACAGACAAGAGACAAGTGGTATCACTTGCCTACTCATTTTACCTGAAAATATTTCAAAGCGTATAAAACATCTGCTAAAGCAAAGACACTACAATAATTTTACCGTTTGTTAACTTATTGTGCTATCCAGACATCCGTCTCTATGCTTCTTAACTTCCTAATCTCCTTTATGAATGCTTAGAACATTCATTAAATATAGTATAGCGCAGAAAAATGAATATAATAATCAGCGCGCTCAGGAAACCATTAATCTTGATCCATTACTGTGTAGGAGTTTGTAAATATATAAGACAATTACGTTCAAGATGTGGGCGTCATAATTTGTATAGTTTAAATGGTATACAGAGCTGTCAAGTTGTTGTTTAAATGTGCCTTTGACGATAAAGTCTGAGTCTTTCGATTGAGATTTGGAACGATTTTGGAATATAATTAAAACTTTTCTTACCATGCTTTCAATATTTAATGGGTAGTATTTAAACGAGTGACGGTAAGTTAAAGTTTTGAGTGACAAAAATAATTAAGTAATTTAGGTTATAGAATTACTAAGTGAGCGACTGACTGTGAGTGATGAGAAATCAACAGAACAGCAACTTACAAACATTAATTTGAGTTACTTAAAATACAAAATGAGATGTTACATAATATTTAAAGAGCAACCTAATATTTGTTGGAGTGCCAGCGTGACGTCCTGCATTTTTTTCAATATTAGGCAAATGATATATTATACTGAGCGGTATTTTATCTTACATGAAGTGTTTCGTAATAGAAACACCACATTGAAAATATTATAATGAGCAGAGTACCTACTATGAGCTCACATTTTGATGAAAAATTTCTAATGAAATTGCTATTTGAAGAAACACTACTAGCCAAAACATTTAATTATTTAAGGGTAGGTTATTAAATGAAACAATGTATTCCGAAAAAGCAATTGCCTTTACTTAAATCAAATTAACAAAAAACAAAACAAAATAAGACGCTTCAGACTTTTTAGCCAGTATTTTTGAGTACAGGGTCACAAGAAAACCTAACATTACCTATTAAGTTTCCAAGTGACCGAGACTATTTTCATAAATAAGTAAAAGTCGCCGTTTCTGTATTTCTAGTCGCTCACCTAGTAATTTAGTCGCTCAATAGTCGCACGGTTAGAATTTTAATTTCTGACTTTTAGTACGCTCGTTCTAGATTTTATTATTAATCAATATTTGTCGTTCGTTTAGTTAATTTTGTGAAAAAATGCTAAAGATTTGCAAAGAAGTTATAACTCACATTTTCAGTCTGTTAAAAGTACGTGGTTAACCTGTGCCTGGAACAATATTTCTAGTCGCAAACGAAATAATTAGTATTTAATTTTGACAATATCTCACAAATATGTTGATATTACGTCACTGAAAGAATATAAGCTGGTAGATACGTCTTTAGCAATTAAATTTAACAAGACTAGCGCGACACATTGGCCAGTCACCGACTGAGAATTTTAATATAAAAATCCTTGCGTTACTTACTGACTGACAGACACGCTAAAGCCGAAACTATTGGGCACAGGAAGCTGAAATTTGGCAGGTATGTTCCTTGGGAACCGTAGGCGTGCACTAAGAAGGGATCTCCCGAAATTCCCTCGGGATCGGTCAAAACGGGTAAATTTAAAAAAATGCAGGCGTAGCTGCTGGCGTCCTCTAGTCTGGTATAAATTTCAATTTGCTAGGTCCACACGTTCCTGAGAAAATCGGTGGTGACACACGGACAGAAAGTGATCTTATAAGGGTTCCTTTTTTTACCTCTACGGTCCCCAAGGAACATAGATGCCAAATTTTAACTTCCTGCGCCCAATAGTTTCGGCTGTAGTGTGTCTGTCAGTCAGTAAGTAACGCAAGGATTTTATATATTAAGATACTAAGGTCTATGGTTCCTCATCATCATATCAGCCAAACGACGTCCACTGCTGGACATAGGCCTCCCCCAAGGTTCTCCACACAGACCGGTCTTGAGCCGCCCGCATCCAACCGCCTCCCGCGATCTTGACGAGATCGTCGGTCCACCTTGCGGGGGGCCTACCTCTGCTGCGTCGTCCGGTACGTGGCCGCCACTCCAGAACCTTTCTGCCCCAACGGCCATCGGTTCTTCAAGCTATGTGCCCTGCCCACTGCCACTTCAGCTTGGCTATCCGGAGAGCTATGTCGGCGACTTTGGTTCTACTGCGGATCTCCTCATTTCTGATTCGATCTCGCAGGGAAACTCCAAGCATAGCTCTCTCCATCGCCCTCTGAGTGACCTTGAGCCTTCTGATAAGGCCCATAGTGAGCGACCACGTCTCTGATCCGTAAGTCATCACTGGCAACACACACTGGTCAAAGACTTTAGTCTTGAGACATTGCGGGATATCGGACGAGAATATATGTCGTAGCTTCCTGAACGCTGCCCAACCGAGTTGGATTCGACGATTGACCTCCTTCTCGAAGTTGGACTTACCTAATTGGAGGTTCCTATTAGGTGTATAAAAATCAGGGTCCTGGGTCGACCCGACAAAAAGATATGGTCGAAATTAGATTTTTGCGAAAACTTGTAAGTACCAAAATTAACCTTAATTTTTTTTTAATTTTCGGAACTTTTCCTTTTTTGTGCTGTAAGACCTTGGTTTTAACCAAAATTGACAATTCTAGGTCAACCGTAAGTACCCTATAGGTTTTGGGTCGAAAACCTATATGGCAGTTCCCGTTGAACTAGAATCACGAAATTTGGTCAAAAGCAGGGTCTTACAGCGCCCCCCCGTGGGATCTCCACCTTGTCGTGGTGGGGGGGCTTAGTAACCGTGGATTGGTGACCCGCGGTGAAGCTAAGAGGGATCCAGGAGGGGACGCTCCGCGTGGGCTTGACGGAGGCCTGCGCAGGATGCGTCCAAAGGGGCGGGTGCGAGGGACAGTTCTTCTGTCCCTCGCAGTCGGGTGCGGTCGCGGGAGGAGAGGCGTGTCGGTGTTGCGTTGCCGCGCGCCCTATCTCCCGCGACCAAATGGGGGCGCACCATCGTTGCGTCGCGGTGGGGCCACAGAGGAAGAGGAGATGCGGTGTTGCGTTGCCGTCCTCCCTATCCTCTGCGGCCGCTGAGTATTTTGGCGGCGGAGCCCAACACCTTCATCCGCCGCCAAGGGGGTTTTGTTCGGGGCCCGCCTGACCATCTGGCGGGCCAATACCCGTCGGGGGGTAGCGACGAATGCTTATGCGAATCCCTACCCTCCGACACACGGGTACATGAGGAACACGGGTTGGTTTTTAGTCAGTAAGACTCTGACAGTCCCCTTCGTCCTTCCCCCGGGGCGGAGGGACTCCATGAGGATTTTCCAAACCGATACCAAAAAAAAAAAAAAAAAAAAGGTTCTTACAGCGCAAATAAAGGCAAAATTACAAAAAATAAAAAAGTGGAAAATTAAAGGTATAGTAAGGTAAAGGTAGCATACATACATAGTAGACTCCATTTAACATAGTCCTCTAAGTTGTATGGGCGCTCATACAGATTTAGAGGACTAGCGTAATTAGCACCAACCTCAAATAAGGTAAAATGCGTACGGAACCCTCGGTGCGCGGGTAAGACTCGCACTTGCCCGATTTGTTTTATTTTTAAACAGACAGCGTTATATGACCTCACACTTGAGAAACGTGCAAGCCCAATATGTTGACATGTTTTAGAGTAGAATATTATTTATTATGCTCGTAAAACTATCAACTCAACCAAAACTCCATTTTATCCGAAGCACTTAGATATAATATCGCTGTTAAATGAGATAAAAGTACTCAAAAATAGTGGCATACTATGGATATTAATTTTCCCGTGCAAGCAGTCAACCGAAAGATGGCGGTCAAACCATCCTAACCTGGCGGAAGTAAATCCCAAGTTGCTAGATGGGCAGCAGCGTCCAGCACTAAAAACTTCCGCCACTGCGATCGCCAATACGCCTGCCAAGCGTGGCGATTATGGCAAATCCCCCCATACATGAACCACACCAATAAAAACCGGCCCCTAGTCCGCGGCGGCCCCGCTAGTCCTGGTTATGGTAGCGGCCATGGTAACGGCGGGGCAAGGGGTGCGAAGAATCTCCGGAAGAGATTAGGCTACCACCACCAACGACAATTGGCCCTGGCAACACTGAACACGCGCACACTGCGGACCGACGAGAAGATTGTCGAGCTGGAAGAAGAATTGAGCAAGATGTGATGGGATATCATAGGCCTATCTGAAGTCCGAAGACAGGGGGAGGACTCGATAGTTCTCAATTCCGGCAACTTGCTCTTCTACCGGGAGGCGACCAACAGTCCCAAGGTGGTGTCGGGTTCATCGTCTACAAGTCTCTCGGGACCAACGTGGTAAATATCGGGAGTGTGTCGAGCACGGTAGCGTACCTTATACTCAGAATATCCAAGCGGTATTCGCTGAAGGTCATACAAGTATACGCTCCGACCTCGACGCACCCCGATGAGGAGGTGGAAGCCATGTACGAGGACATATCTCGGGCTATACATGGCTTCAAAACCCATTACACCGTGGTCATGGGAGATTTTAACGTGAAACTGGGCAAACGTGACGGTGATGAGCTGAGAGTGGGGCTATTTGGTTATGGGCATCGGAATTCCCGGGGTCACTTGCTGGCTAGCTTTATGGAGAAGAAAGGCCTCTATAATTATGATGAATTCCTTCTTCAAGAAGCGAGAATGCCGCAAGTGGACCTGGGTAAGTCCAGACGGTGCCACCAAAAATGAGATCGACTTTATCATGTCGACGAAGAGGCAGATATTCAATGATGTCTCCGTGATCAATTCGCTTAAAGTGGGGAGCAATCACCGAATGGTAAGAGGCACATTGAATATCTGTACAAGCCTCGAACGGTCGAGGTTGATAAAGTCCACGCTCCGACCGGCACCGGTTCATATCCAAAACCCCGAGAGCTTTCAGCTCGAACTCAAGAACCGTTTCGAATGCCTGGGCGAATGCGTAGATGTGGACGAGTATAGTAAAGGGTTCGTGGATGCTGTCCATACAATAGGGGCAAAATTCTTTAAGCCCCAGAAAAGCAAGAGAACCAGCAAGATCTCGGGTCCGACCGTCGAGCTCTTAGAGGAAAGGCGCAAGATGGTTCTGCTATCCTCCGACGACATGCCGAAATATCGGCACCTCAACAGACTGATCTCTAAGTCTCTGACTCGCGATCTCCGCCAATACAACACAAAATGTGTTCGTGAGGCGATCGAGCAGCGATCCAAAGTGTTCCAGAGGGATCTGTCTGTTGGGCAGAGTCAGCTGACAAAGCTGAAGACGGAGGATGGCAGAATCGTATCGTCCAAGCCTGAGCTCTTGGAGGAGATCGAAAAGTTCTATGGACAGCTATACACGACAACGCAACAACCCGCAAGTACTCCAGCGTCAGACCCTAGAGCTGGATTGACATTGACATGATGGACACTATACGGAAGATATCCCGGACGTCAGCAAGCACGAGATTAGTGTGGCTCTCAAACAGCTCAGAAACAACAAGGCGCCGGGTGATGACGGAATTACGAGCGAGCTTCTGAAGGCTGGTGGTGCACCCGCTAGAGAAGCCCTTCGGAAGCTATTTAATTCCGTCATTCTCGAGGGTAAAACGCCACAGGCGTGGCACAGAGGTGTGGTGGTGCTTTTCTTTAAGAAAGGGGATAAAACCCTCTTATAGAACTACAGACCCATCACACTTCTGAGCCACGTCTACAAGCTGTTTTCGAGGGTCATCACGAATCGTCTCGAGGGCAAGCTAGACGACTTCCAGCCTCCCGAACAAGCCGGTTTCCGTAAAGGCTATAGTACCATAGACCACACACATACGCTGCGGCAGGTTATACAGAAGTCCGAGGAGTATAACCAGCCCCTATGCCTGGCGTTTGTAGACTATGAGAAAGCCTTCGATTCGATCGAAACCTGGGCGGTGCTACAGTCTCTCCAACGGTGCCGGATTGACTACCGATATATCGAAGTGCTGAAGTGTTTGTACGAAAACGCCACTATGTCAGTCCGCCTCCAGGACCAGAGTTCAAAACCTGTTCAACTCCAGCGAGGAGTGAGACAGGGGGATGTCATATCCCCGAAACTGTTTACCACTGCGCTGGAGGATGTTTTCAAGCTTCTGGACTGGAATGGACTCGGCATCAACATCAACGGCGAGTACATCACGCACCTTCGATTTGCAGACGATATCGTAGTCATGGCTGAGACCATGGAAGACCTAAGCACAATGCTCGATGGCCTCTGTAGTGTCTCCCAACAAGTAGGTCTTAAGATGAACATGGACAAGACGAAAATCATGTCGAACGTCCATGTTGTACCTGCTCCTATTCAGGTTGGGAACTCTGCGCTCGAAGTTGTCGACAAGTATATCTACCTGGGACAAGTAGTCCAATTAGGTAGGTCCAACTTCGAGAAGGAGGTCAATCGTCGAATCCAACTCGGTTGGGCAGCGTTCGGGAAGCTACGACATATCTTCTCGTCCGATATCCCGCAATGTCTCAAGACGAAAGTCTTTGACCAGTGTGTGTTGCCAGTGATGACTTACGGATCAGAGACGTGGTCGCTCACTATGGGCCTTATCAGAAGGCTCAAGGTCACTCAGAGGGCGATGGAGAGAGCTATGCTTGGAATTTCCCTGCGAGATCGAATCAGAAATGAGGAGATCCGCAGTAGAACCAAAGTGGCCGACATAGCTCTCCGGATAGCCAAGCTGAAGTGGCAGTGGGCAGGGCACATAGCTCGAAGAACCGATGGCCGTTGGGGCAGATAGGTTCTGGAGTGGCGGCCACGTACCGGACGACGCAGCAGACGTAGGCCCCCCACAAGGTGGACCGACGATCTCGTCAAGATCGCGGGAGGCGGTTGGATGCGGGCGGCTCAAGACCGGTCTGTGTGGAGAACCTTGGGGGAGGCCTATGTCCAGCAGTGGACGTCGTTTGGCTGATATGATGACGATGATGTGCAAAAACTTAGTAAAACTCCCAGATTATTTTCCTTACAAACGACTTCAACCAAACATTGGTTGAATAGCTCAACTAGTTACATCGGTAACATTACAATAATAAATCACCGAGTTAACGAGGTTAACTGCGGTTTGCTCTTGCAGATGATTTATGCAACAGATTCAGGTTCCATAGACCGATACCGCAATCATAGTGTTCATTATTTGCTTATATCTGCCCGGAATCTGTGACTAGTGTTACTCGGAACAATTCAAACTGTCTAATATTTCAGACGTATCTAAAGAATGTGTTATAACTTTACACAAACAAGACAAACTCAAACTCAAATATGTTTATTTCCATAAAAAAATTACTTTTTTTTGGACACGTCAGAAGCTCATTCAAATAAAAAAATAAAAAAGTAACTGTAAATGCATATTAACATAGTTGAGCATGGAAAAAATGTATTGCCTGTTCAGGAAGTAGAGCCTCGTGAGAAGAATCAGGCAAGAAACTCCGGGCCACTCTTTTCTTCGTCTTGATTCTATACAATTTAAAAATGTAGTAACTACATTGAATTTTCATAGGTATATGAGCTGGTGTGTCTATAATGTTGTTGTCAATTAATAAGGTTTTTTAATAATAATATAAAAGTACTAAACTAGCATAATATAGACACAATAACTCACACTCACATGAAACTTAACACTAATCAAACATAAGCAGCCTGTGGGTACGAGCAAATTAATCACAAGCATTTTTGTCTTCAATGTAATCTAGCACTGAACAGTACCCTTTTTGACAAAGTTAACGTTTTATATCATCATCAGCCTTTAACAGTCCACTGCTGGACTAGGCCTCTCCTTTGAAAGAAGGAATTGCCCTACTATATCACGCTGGCCAAACGGGTTGGTATAGGGTTTGTATCAAGTTTTCCTTCTCTTACAGTGCTGTTCTTTGCAAATTATGCTCCCTCTGTCGGCTCTTACGATACCCATGGGATGATATGGGGTGGTGACATTCCGTATTCTTAATCCGTCACCACACGGACAGTTTTATAATCTTTTTGAATTTATTAAAACTTAAATTTTGAATATTGCTTGGCACTTTATTGTAAAGGCGCACACATTGGCCTTGAAAAGATTTTTTATTTTCTCTAGCCGGGTAGCCGGCACTACTAGCTTACTCTTATTTCTAGTATTCAAATTGTGGATATCACTTTTCTTTGAGTATGACAAATTTATAACCTCACAGAAAACGTACCTTCTCGAAAAAACCTTCGATCAAAGCCTGTTAATTAGATACATATTAAAATTATAATAAAAATACGTACGTAACATCGCTTTAGCTTTTTTATCTCTTTTCCTTCTCATGAGATTAATTATGTCATCGGATTTATAAACAGTCTAAAACTAAACCTGATATAGATTTTGGGCTTCATTGTTTATTGTGACTAGTGGACGTAGTGGGCATGGTAGCACTCTTTTGTAAAAGCAAATAGCACTAGTCAGTTATACACATATTTTCATTATGAAGAGAAGTCACAATAACTTTTATATACACACGCCTCACTCAGCACATATTAAGTGTAATTTACACATAAGGTTATTTGCTTACAAGAATTTTGTTGTAAATATACAACCATAAACATTTGGCAGAAGTGGGAAGAGTACTCAGTTATATTGCGAGGTTTAATCAGTAGAATAAACGTTGCATTGTTGCACAACCCTCTCCTCGTAAAACATCAGTAGCACACTTTCTGAGTGTATTAAATTGACGGTCGGAAAAATAGCATTTGTTTTTACAAATTTTCGAGGATACATTCCACACAGAAATGTTGGTACTACAGAGACAAGTAACTACTATGAATAAAAATAACTAAAAACTAATACTAATCATCTTAAAGGGATGCACATGTATAAATTGGTGTTTTACCAACCATTTTACATTTCTTTATTACACAGCTCATATTTCGGTTAAACTTTTGTATGGACCACCGACAATCCGAGTTTGAAACATGGTGCCTCTATGAATAATGGCCAAAGTTGAAAGAGTTTAAAATTGAACTGTCCGTATTTCGGCTGAATATTAATTTCGTTGTTTCTAGTTGGCATTCGTATTGAAAATTAATCTAAAAATAGTGAAGTAATAAATTTATTACGCAGGAACATGATAGCTACAGTTGGATACTTGAAAGTAACAAATATCGTTATTACCCGACTATTTAAGTGATTATGAACCGAAAATAATACAAATATTTAGGACGAATTTACTATAGGTAGAAATGGACACCAGCCTATAATGAGTGCTTTGATTGATATCTAGCATGCCTCTGAATAGTTATTACCTATGTGGTTTAATGCTTTCTTTTTGTACTTATTTAAAATTGCGGAGAGCTAGCAATGTAAAGGTGTTTAAAACATTCCATTAAATCGAAATAAAACTGACGCTAACTGAATAAATTACCGTATACAAAATTTTAATTCGTAAAAGCGTTCTAAAATAATTCAAAGCGTACAGGTGTGTTAAAATAATGCACAAAACTGAATATCCGCAAGTACAGTTTTAACACTAAAATTACACACTAAAATTTATAGACAGGGGAAAATGGAAATAGATAGGTAAAGAGTAGTTTAGCTCAACAATGCAATATTACGTGAAAAGTAAAACCTATTACAAAATTTGATGTCCTCGTAATGGGCCTCAAAGGCCTTGGCAATCCATCTCGGTAACAATGATGATAAGTGTGTAGGACGGTTTTCAATAGATCGGGTGCACACGGTTCGAGGTCATCATTTGTAACTATAATTGTCACTAGTCGAACTCATACACAGAGTTTAATTCACTGTAATATAATTATTTACCCTAACACAGGTAAGTAGATTTTAAGGTACCTTTATAAGAGCGATAAGTCTTTACTGCGTAATAGCTTAGCATGCAAGTCAACGTCTGGAGCATATGGATTTGAGCCTCAATTGCTTAGAGACAGGGTCATAAGGGGTCCAAAAATCTTTCTTACAATTTTAACATTACCAAGAAGTTCCTCTCACACAAGCCATTGGCGACCGAATACCGAAACAATTTGTTTTCGATAAGAAATACAAAATCCAACTGTACGAGGATCTACACGAGGGAGCGGTTGGCCACAACGAGCTCACGATCTTCACAGATGGGTCTAAGACGGATACAGGTACGGGTTCAGGAGTATTCTCCGAGGACCTTAACATCAACATCGCAGCACCGCTGGGAGCCTACAACACGGTCTACCAGGCCGAATGTTTTGGCATAATCCTAGCTGCCACAGCAATCATGGCACGTGAGGCAAGGGAACGATCCATTAGGATCCTCTCAGATAGTAAGGCTGTCCTCTCAGCCCTCAAAAGCCATACTATCACCTCGGCACTCACGCTTGAATGCCACCAGAAACTAACAGAGGTAGGTAAACAAAACAAATTAACACTGCAATGGATCAAGGGCCACAGTGGCTCAAGAGGGAATGACGCAGCCGACGTACTTGCCAGAAGAGGGGCCACTTTAGAGGTGGTGGGACCCGAGCCCATTATTCCCCTCCTTTCTGGTTTTTATCGCAACCTGGTAAAGAATAGGACCAGGACCCAACACAACCAGTCCTGGATTGGTATTGAAACATGTAGGCAGGCCAAGGAGGCTCTTCCCGCAGTAGACGCTAAGATAGCCAAACAAATCCTCCGGCTGTCCAAACAACAACTGCGGACAGTCACGGCCGCCTACACAGGACACGGATTCTTTAATAAACACCTATTTACTATAGGTATCACCGACAGCCCGCTGTGCAGGGCCTGTATGGCAGCAGACGAGACGGCAGCCCACCTGCTCCTCGACTGCCCTGAGGTCGCACAGTACAGGCAGCAGTACCTGACGAGATACAGCACCCTGAGGGAGGCAGTGGGCCACATCAAGAGTCTGCTGGCCTTCTTCGAAGAGCTGGGGTGGCTCGAATGAAGACACCATTCCCACCTGCACGCAAAATACACGCCAAGACGTGGAGTTGCGGAGACAGCCCGTGCCATCAAGTGCCAAGTGCAAGTGCAACATTACCAAGACGCCACCTTAATTAATAAATTTGCATGACAAATAGTACCTAATACCAATGTTTGGTATTCACCCGTAATGAGTGGGTCTCATGATATATAATTAATAACTGTTTTATGCAAATAAACATCCCTTATTTTTAGTACTACGTAATTTCCTACGGGAAGTCAAATGAGTGCCTGGATAATTGGATTAAGAACAAAATTGTCCTAAGGCGCTTAATTCATTGCGATGTATTCTGGGTGAATGTTAGGTTTGAATTGTTAAAACATTATAAAACAAAAGGTTATTGGTTTTTTTATACCTTCATTACATTCTTGAGACATAGGATTAAACAGAAGGTTATTGGTTGTTTTATACCTTCACTAGAGGACGCCCGTAGCTACGCTTGCAATTTTTTTTTTATTTAACTGTTTCTGCCTAATCCTGTGGGAATTACAAAAAAATCCCTTCTTGCATGTATGTTCTTTGGGGATCGTATGGGTGCACCCTACGATCCCCAAGGAACACATGCCAAATTTGAGCTTCCTGCGCCTCATAGTTTTGGCTGTACCTTGTCTGACAGTCAGTCAGTAACGCAAGGGTTTTATATATACAGGTTACATTCTTGAAAGATAGGATTTATTAGTTGCATATTAAATCATAACATTCATGTGGTGATGGATTAGGAATACAAAATGTCTCCAACCTATTTCATTCCATGTTTGTAATTAGAGGCGACTTAAGAAAATGCACCTAGCAAATATTATCTCTAGGAAGTAACTGCAAACTCGACATGAAACCCTGTACCAACACATCTGACCAGCGTGGTATAGTAGGTCACATTCACTAAAGAGAATATAGCGCAGAAAACTGAATATAATAATCTGAAGTTAATCCAGCGCGCTCAGGAAACCATTAATCTCGATCCATTTCTGTGTAGGAGTTAGGAAATATATGAGACAATTAGGTTCAAGATGTGGGCGTCATAATTTGTATAGTTTAAATGGTATACAGACTGGTCAAATTGTTGTTTAAATTTGCCTTTGACGATAAATTCTGCCTTACTGAAATTTTTATTTCGATTGACATTTCGAACGATTTTGGAATATAATTAAAACTTTTCTTACCATGCTTTCAATATTTAATGGGTAGTATTTAAACGAGTGACTGTAAATTAAAGTTTTGAGTGTTAAAAACAATTAATTTAGTTTATAGAATTACTAATTGAGCGACTGACTGCGACTGATGACAAATCAACAGAACAGCAACTTACAAACATTAATTTAAGTTACTTAAAATACAAAATCAGAAGTTTCATAATATTTGAGCGACCTTATATTTGTTTGAGTGCCAACGTTACCTACGTCCTGCATTTTTTCAATATTTGGCAACTGATTTATTTGTAGTGTTTCGGGAGCTTGAGAGAAACAACCTTTTGTCACAAGAATTTATTCTGGACTAACGTCCGTACCACTTACATTTCTATTTATACATTTACTTAAAACTATCTTAGGACTACCCACCACCGGAAATATATTAACATTAATCGATTACCTACATTACACTCTTCCACACCAATTTCTACTTACACACAATGAAAAAAATCCTTAACAAACTTAACAATAATCCTTAACAACTTTAAAATACTTAACTACTAAGATTAAATAACATATGATTAAAATAAGAGTTTACAATTTTGTCGTTACATCTTATAACAAATTTTATTCCTAATCCTACATTATGTAACCGGGCGGACTTGGTTAGGTAACACCTCTGGCAGTGCATCCTGAAACTCTGGTGAGGCCGGATTCCCAGCGGTGTGACCTTTTATTCCCCGTGAACCGTTTTCAATTCCGGGAGAACTACATAACGACCTCGACGTTTCCTCCGACTGAACCTCATCCGGTGACAACCTCGGTACAGCTGTGGTCTTCGTGTGAGAATCTGTGCAAGCTTTTGCTACCTCTGCAGTGATACTACTAAGGCCAGCTAACGATAGCCTCGAAGATCTTTTTTTAACTGGTCTATGTGCCTATGGACTACTTCCCCCTCTTTGCTCTTCACCCTATAATTACTCGGTCCAGTGCTGTCGACTACCTGCCCCGGTACCCATTTCTCCCCCTTCAAGTACTGTCTATACCACACTTCCTCTAGAGGTTTTAGTTGCCTATGCTCACCTAATGCCGCCTCTTTCTGACGTTATAGGCCCCTATAAACTTTGGATTCCCTATCCGGCTTTCAAATATCTAACCTAGTCCGTAATTGCCTACCTAGCAATAACATCGCCGGACTTTCTCCTGTGGTCGAGTGCTCAGTGTTCCTATAATGCAGTAAGTATGTCCAAAGAGCTTTGTCAACGTTCTGTTTTTCTAAGACCGCTTTCTTTATGACCCTCTTTAAAGACTTCACCGCATTTTCCGTCAGGCCGTTAGACGAAGGGTGGTAAGGAGCTGTGAAAATGTGTACGATCCCCAGGTTACTAGTGAACTTATTAAATTCTACGCTTGTAAAAGGCGGGCCGTTGTCCGTTACTATCTGTTTAGGAAGGCCCCACCTACTAAATAATTCACTTATCTTATCTAAAACCCCGCTAGCTGCCGTACTTGCTACATAGAACACTTCCACCCATTTAGACATAGCATCGATCACTACTAAGTACGTTTTTCCTAAAATAGGGCCCATAAAGTCTAAGTGTAACCTAGTCCACGGGTGGTTAGGCCACGGCCACATGCGAGGTGTTTGCCGCGGAGGCGCGTCCGCGTGCGCCGCACACACCTTACACTCGCGGCACATACGCTCGATATCTTCGTCTAAGCCTGCCCACCACACGTAACTACGAGCTAATGACTTTGACTTAACGATCCCCATGTGGGGTTCGTGAACCATGCGCAGCACTTTTTCTTTACATTCGCTAGGAACTACTAGCCTATGATCGTGGGGTCATAGGTGGGGTTATGTGGATAACGCAACCCAATTCCTCATATAACTCTTTCCTACGATTAAAATATGGTTGTAAATTCGTAATTTCACAATTTACAGGCCAACCGTCTCGTATGTAACTTAGTATCTTAGATAAAATCGGGTCGCGCGCCGTTTTATTTTTAATTTCGTAATAGTCCAACAACAGAGCTTGTTGAACAAAATGTGGAAATGTTTGCTCGGGCACCGTATGAGTCATCTGTTTACTAGCCGCCACAGGTAAACGCGAAAGGCTGTCCGCAAAGTTCGCATCGGTGCGAATGTACTCAATATCAAATGAATAAGTGTAGTGTAGTGCACCTCTACCTCATTATAAGTATATAGGTTTGTGCATTATATTCCGTGAGACACTCAATAAACGACAGTCAAACGCAACAGTTGTTTCCTTACACTCCCGTCGCCCATCATATCATTACATGGCGACCCTGCCAGTGGCAGCGCCCGGCGTAGAATATAATTGATTCACAAAGAAAAAAGGGAAAATCTTACTATCGGACGAAATGGCATGAATAACGGAGACATGAATAAAATGAGCAAACAAAACATCAACATTGAAAATTCAAAATTTTGGTGCTGAAGAAAAAGAAAATTTTTAACCCTGTAAAAGAAGAGTTGGAGCAATATATTGGATGAGGAGAGATTTTTATGAGATGGAATTATTTTGCTGGGAGCCGGGAGATGTTCGAGTCGGATGATGGATTTTGCTGGGCGCTGGGCGTTGTACGAGTCTGATGTTGAAATTTGCAAGGCGCTGGGAGATGTTCGGGTTTTGATGACTTCGTAACTACTACGTGCTGGAAACGGTTCCTGTGATATCCGGAAATGAAGTTAAGAAGGAAAGGTACCTACCCATATTCAATATATTTCGATTGGTTCAATTTATTTTTATTGTAGATTTCATTTAAAGGCCAAGAAAGATACTTATCAATTTTTTGTTAGAAACTGAAAGAAACTATAGAAGCATATCGCTTCCATCGTATTTTATTTGATTGATAATTTGTTTGCTCATGAAAAGTATTTAATTATATTCAAATCAACTTCTTGGAGGACTTATGTAATCAAATACCTCTTCTTAAAATTAAATAATATATCTTTATATTTTAAAATTTACTTCTAAAAGGTTCGCTAATGACAATATGACTATGGTATCAGTTAAATATAATTAAACTGTTCCTAAAAGCAAAGTAACTTCAATTAAGTATTAAATTTAGTAAATTCCTTGAATATTCGGTTGAATAGAAAATTTTAAAGTTTACAAATGTATTAATTTCAAGTGTTAGGTATAATATTATGTTAAAATTATATCAGTTTATTTTCTTTTCTAAAGAAGTTAAGCAGTTGTTGTAATAATTTCCTATCAATATAATATACTATAAGTATACGATGTAAGAGATATTTTAGTCTTGTGAGTACACAACAAAATGTAAGTAATAAAATTGGCAAAAGCAAATTTAAAATAATGAGAGGATATAATTATGTAATTACATACTTATAAAGCATTCTATTTTTAGAATCAAGTTTAGAAGCCAATATGATGCAGGTGTGCAAGTATGCGATGCATTCTTAGGTCTCGAAATTCAACACCGTTCATTACTGAGAACGACACTTTGTTTATAATTAGCTTATCTTGTAACAGTTTGAAGTACCTATATGATTAATGTTTTATTTAAAAGTTATGATATCGTAATACGCATTTGATTTTTATGGTTTGGAGAGATAGGTATATGTTAGTAGGTATGAGTGTGGCATTTCAATGTATAAGATTATGGAATAGATAGTGTTAATTGATGGTAAATGGATTTCGATAGGAGTAATTAGATGGTTTTGTTTGTATACAGGTATAGATTTATATTAAGTAAGTAGGGAATGATTTTGTTCACAAGATTCAAGTACGTAAAGGACTGATCACCTAAAAGCGACAGAATTCTTGTAAACTTTATTATTCATTTGGAACGATGTAATGTGCAGTTTTATTGAATGAATAAGGATGTATAAATGCTAAAATAAGGTACACAATTAATTATGGTACAATTAGGAACAGTCCTTCATTTTGATCATGGCAGTAAGCGAGTTCTTCTCCGTGAAAATTGTTGGAGACGTAAATTGTCTTAAATATGTTCTTAAATATATGAGGTATAAAAGATATTATATGATGAGTTGAATAACATGATTTATATGTAATAAAGAAGTGTACCTAAGTGAAATGTTATAAAATGACCGGGCCCGGGTCTAAAATAAGTAATATGTGTGTACCAATAATATGAAGAAAGTATTGTGATGAAATGATTAAGTATATGAAAAATAGATAGGTAATGAGATGAAGCGAATGAATAGAAATTGAAAAATGGAATTAAGGTAGAATAGTTATATTTGAAAAGATAGGTAATGCCACTGAAATATATAATTATCTACTTATATAAATGTAATTTTGAAATAAAAGCTAAGGAAATGTAATGAGACCAATGAAAATGTATCAACTATGAATGACTAAGAATGCATACGTAAATAATTATGTATTACTTAAAAAAAAATGTATTATTATGTGTTGTAATGTAGAAATATAATCCAGTCATTATCAATAAATACTTATCATAGCATAATACCATATTGTCATTAAAGCAACCTTTAGAATTTAAGAAAATTTTATATTTAAATGAATTTATTTTTTACGAGAATGACTACGTTTATTTTTGTTAAATGTTTATAAATACAATTTGAATTCTTAAATTGGTTTTGTGAAATAAGGAATTATATTTTGATCACTTTTATTTACTTACAAAAAAGAAATGTTATTGTGTAATTTTGTTTCCTGTTTTTTAAAAAAAATAATAATTGTATTCTTATTTTTTTTATTAATAAAGGGGGGAGGTGTAGTGTAGTGCACCTCTACCTCATTATAAGTATATAGGTTTGTGCATTATATTCCGTGAGACACTCAATAAACGACAGTCAAACGCAACAGTTGTTTCCTTACACTCCCGTCGCCCATCATATCATTACATAAGCGGACAAGATTATTGCCCACCGCTACATCCTACTGGCCACCATCGTAGGTATCCCGGTATGAGGACCAAAAATAGATACTAAAGGCTTGTGATCTGTACGTAAAGTAAAATGTCGACCATACAAATACTGATGGAACTTGTTTACCGAAAATATAATAGCTAACGCCTCCCGATGTATCTGTGAATAATTTCTTTCCGCATAAGAGTCCGCGACGCGTATGTTGTAAGCCTCGTATTCATTAGGGGACATTTGTCCCGCGACCTTGTCGCCCGACACGAATTTTACGTGTTGAGCGACGTCGCGGGGGACATCGCCCGACATCGCAGGCGACATCTACGTGTCGGGGAACAAGTCGCTTGTCGACGCTCCGATAGCGTCGACCTTGCGCGACTTCGTGTTCCTCGACAGTTTCCGACGGCATTTGACTTGTGAGGACGTGTGTTGCTATTTGTTCCGCGACTACCCGCGATTATAGCACACTTAGTTGGTCCACACTACTAAAGAAACTGTGTTAACACTTAGGCGACATCTTGATCACAATGCCGGTATGTGGACGAGCGAAATGTCGGTCGACATTGTCGCGGGATAGTCGCACGTAATTGTCCTGCGACTGTTCGCGATAAGTCGAGCGACTTTGTCCCCTAGTGAATACATGGCTTAGTCGCTCGTAGGTACCGTCGTCGCTGAGCTGCGACAGGACCGCCCCCACCCCGCGCGCGCTCGCGTCTCACGTCACAATAAGTTCCCGTTTCTGGTCGTAATGGGCTAACACTTCCGCGCTTGTTAATAAACGCTTAATATTTTCAAACGCCCGCTCACATTCAGCCGACCACTGCCATTTCCTATCTTTTTTCAACAAATCGTATACGGGCACTAACTGAGCACTCATATTTCTAACAAACTTGGCGTAAAAATTAACTAAACCTAAGAATTACCGTAAATCAGTAACATTACTGGGCCAAGGAATTTTAGTTATCGCTTCAATTTTACCAGGGTCTGTCTTAATGCCACCCTTGCCTAGTACATATCCTAAATAAGTAACTTCGTTCACCAAAAAGACACACTTATTAGTCTTTAATTTGAACCCGTATTTATGCAACCTACTAAAGACTGCTTCTGCGGCTTGCAGGTGGACTTCTTTCGACTATGATAATATCATCCAAGAACACTTCTACATTAGGAATATTACCCAATAAGTTTCACATAATACGTTGAAATATACCCGCACTGGAAGCCAGACCATACACTAACCTATTATATTGATATAATCCTCGACGAGTATTGATTACCGTGAATTTTTGGTCCTATCGAGTTCGACTTGATTGTAGGCCTGGGATAAATCGATTTTGGTAAAATATCGAGAATTACCTAGCCGCACCATTAAATCCTCCATCTTCGGCAAAGGGCAGCGATCCACAATGAGCAAAGGATTTACGGTAGCTTTGTAGTCTGCACAAAATCTCAACGAACCGTCAGCTTTGCTTACCGGTACCAACGGTGAGGCCCAGTCGGAGCAGTCGACGGGCTCGATGACGCCATCGCGCAGCATCGCATCGAGCTCCGCGTCAATGCGCTCGCGCAGCGCATAGGGCATCGGTCTCGCACGGTGGAGCACCGGCACCGCCCCCTCGCGTATTCTGAGGGTCGCTTTGCCCCTGGTGTACCGCCCCAACCCGCCGCTGAATAACTCCTTAAATCTGTTAAACAAAATCCTTAAATCAGTATCTAAAGTTTCCTGTTTAATACTATGGCAATGACTAAACTTCGGTATTTGAATATCCAATTCGGTTAGCCATTGTCTACCCAAAAGGGAGGTAGTACCCTCCATCTATAACTTAAACTTAAATAATTCTAACCGTTTTGTTTTGCCGCCATAACTAACACTTGGTTTTATTATACCTAACGGTTTTAACGTCGATCCGTCGTAAAATCTCAGTCCCACGTCAGTAGGTTCCAATTTAAAATTACTTATAAGTTTTACTACTAATACACGACACCGCTGTACCCGTGTCGATTTCCATCTGAATTATAATATTTCCGATAGATACGGGCAAACACACCGCCTTATAGTCGTTCAAACAGAGGTGGTGAAAATCTTCCCGGCATTGCTCTGGCTCCGTCCTGTCTTCCTCGTGCTGTGCCTCCCCGTAGTGCAGAGCGTCCCCGCCTTGCCATCCACCGGAACCCTGTTCCGGGCACACCCTCCGTATATGTCCGACTTTCTTACACCGGCTGCACGTGTAGCTACGAAACCTACATGTTTCGTATTTATGCGTCGTTGATCCGCACCCGCCGCAACCGTTTCCGGCGGCCACGCCTCTGTTCCGTGGCGCGGCCTCGACTTCGCGACGCCTCGCGTAGTTGAATCCGGGCGCTCCGCGCGGGCCGCCTCGGTTCGCGGTCTGACGCCGCCGCTCGCCGCCGCGTCCCTTTCCGCAGCCTCTAATGGCGTGGCCAGCTTCACCGCGTTCACAAAACTTAGGGTGTCTTCCTCCGCAAATAGTCTCTGTCTAATCATGTCACTCCTCAGTCCACATACGAATTGATCTCGTAAATTCTCGCTAAGGTTCTCGCCCAGCTTACAATGACGAGACATCTTCTTCCATTCTGCCACGTAATCCGCGACATTCTCCTCTGCCGACTGCCGCCTTTGCCGGAACCGAAATCGTTCTGCCAGCGCCGAAGGAACCGGTTGTAGATGGTTCTTCATCACGTTAACTGCCTCTTCGTATCGCAATTTCGACGGCTCCTTCGGGCTTGATAGGTTCACCAAAAGCTCATACGCCGCGTCCCCCATCACGCAATCAATGTAGGCAGCTTTAGATCTTCGCTCACGCCGTTCGCGGTAAAATACATATTCAAGCGATCAATGTACGACGACCACACGCCCGCGGCCACGTCGAATTCTTTGACTTTGCCAATCGACATCGTAGCTTCTTTTCACAGTTTCGCACGCAGAGCTTGTAGCCTCGAGAAAGCCGGTTTATCCTCGTCGCCAGTGTAGTGTTTCGGGAGCTTGAGAGAAACAACCTTTTGTCACAAGAATTTATTCTGGACCGTGTCCGTACCACTTACATTTCTATTTATACATTTACTTAATTCTATCTTAGGATTACCCACCACCGGAAATATATTAACATTAATCGATTACCTACATTACAATACTGAGAGGCATTTTATCTTAAATGATGTGTTTCGTAATAGAAACACCACATTGAAAATACTATAATGAGCAGAGTACCTACTATGAGCTCACATTTTTATGAAAAATTTCTAATGAAATTACTATTTGAAGAAACACTATTAGCCAAGAAATTTAATTATTTAAGGGTAGGTTATTAAATGAAACAATGTATCCCGAAAAAACAAAGCAATATGCATTTACATAAATCAAATAAACAAAAAACAAAATAAAATAAGACGCTTCAGTCTTTTAAGCGAAGTTGACGGATCCCTGCTTCGCAGGGTTCCTATTTTTGGGTAGGTACATGGTCATAACAAAATCTAACATAACCTATTAAGTTTCCGAGAGAACGATAATATATTATTTTCATATATAAATAGAAGTCGCCTTTTCTGTATTTCTAGTCGCTCACCTAGTAATTTAGTCGCACGGTTAGAATTTTAATTTCTGACTTTTCGTACACTCGTTCTAGATTTTATTATTAATCAATATTCGTCGTATTTTGGTTAATTTTGTGAGAAAATGCTAAAGATTTGCAAAGAAGTTATATCCTACATGTTCAGTCTATTACAATACGTGGTTAACCTGTGCCTGGAAAAATATTTCTCGTCGCAAAAGAAACAGTTAATATTTAGTTTTGGAGAATATCTTACAAATATGTTAGTATTACGTCACTGCAAGAAGATAAGCTGGCAAATACGTCTTTCGCAATCAAATTTAACAAGACAAGCGCGACACATTGTCCAGTCATCGACTGAGAATTAGTAGTCTATCGAGACGTTAACCTAAGTTTCAATAACGAACCTTGATTTGCCATTTCAAATAGATGGATCGCGATAAGCAACGTTTATAGCGCTAACGGCTTGGATGAATGATTGCGTATTGTGGCATTCCAATCGGAGCGTTATCGTGCTTCAGAAGGTGTGTTAAAGTTTCTCTTATTGAATTGGGACGAGAAGAATTATGTTAGAGACTTTCAAGCCTGCACAGAAGTGAAAAAATAATTATGTAGGTGCTATTAGGATAAAAATTATAATTTATTCCGAGAATAAATGATATTAAGACATGTATGACGTTGCAAATTCGGACATGTAAACATTCTGCCCATCAATAGCTATGCTATATAACTTTTATGCTTTAAAAAAACGATAAAAGAAGATTATGCCAAGTGTGTTATGCCAAATAAAATTCGAAATATCAAGATTCTGCCAAATAGAAGGAACCCCTTAGAGATAATATCGCTGTGAAATGATATTAAAGTACTCAACAACAGTGGCATAATATGCACAGTTAATTCCACGTGAAACAACAAAATAAAACTTCCAGATTATTTTCCTTAAGAATGACCGACTGGTTGGCGCAGCGGGAGTGTAAGCGACTGCTACGCCGAAGGTCGCGGGTTCGATTCCCGCTCAAGTCAAACATTTGTGTGCATGAACATGGATGTTTGTCTTGGTCTGGGTGTTTCTATGTATAATATGTATGTATTTACAAAAAAAAGTATAAGTATATGTATGTTTATCCATTATCTAGTACTCATAACACAAGCTCTGCTTAGCTTGGGACTAGATGGTGATGTGTGTATGTGGTAGAATATTATTATATTATTATTATTATTATGACCTCAACCAAACATTGGTAGAAAAGCTCAACTAGTTACATCGGTAACATTACAATAATAAATAACCGCGTTAGCGAGGTTAACTGCGGTTTCCTCTTGTACATGATTTATTCAATAGATTCAGATTCTATAGACTGATCACAAACACAATCATAGTGTTCAATTTGCTCATACCTGCCTGGAATCTGTAACCTGTGTAACTCGGAACAATTCAAACTGTCTAATATTTCAGACGTATCTTAAGTAAGTGTAGGGGAGACCGGGTATGGTTTTCACACTGGTTGGTTGTCACAGAGGCCATAACAGACAATTAAACGGCGTGGTAGTAGCGAGGGAGTAGCACATCCATCTGTACCTAATGTCAGCGTACTCCGACATGCCGTATAACGGACTTATTCGGCCACTCGATATTCTATTATGACCTCTGTGACAACCAACCCATGTGACAATCATACCCGGTCTCCCATAACAATAACTTTACTCAAACAAGACAGATTTATAACCACACGGAAAACGTACCTTCTCGAAAAAACCTTAGGTCAAAGCCTGTCATTTAAAGATATATTATAATTGTAATAAAAATACGTACGTAACATCGCTTTAGCTTTTTTATCTGTTCTCCTTCTAATGAGAATAATCATGTCATCGGAATTATAAACAGTCCAAAACTAAACCTGTTATAGTTTTGGGCTTAATTGTTTATAGTGACCACTGTACTTAGTGGGAAAGGTAGAGATCTAATGTAAAAGCAAGTGGCACTAGTCAGTTATGCAAATATTTTCATTATGAAACGAAGTCACAATAACACGCCTACAACTCTGCACACATAAGCACTCTTATGAAGTGTGATTTACACATAAGGTTATTTGCTAACAAGAATTTTGTTGTAAATATTGAGATTTCAACCACATATGTACCTACATTTGGCAGAAATGGGAAGAGTACTCTGTAATATTGCGAGGTTTAATCAGTAGAATAAACGTTGTTGCACAACCCTCTCCTCGTAAAACATCAGTAGCACACTTTCTGAGTCTATTTACGGTCGGAAAAAAATACATACAGACTCACCCCTGTTTCCCGTAGGACTACGGAACGCCATTTGCAACGATCCTGACATATCTCTCTTGCTTCATTCACTCCCATCAGATTCCTCATGCATGCTCTTCTGTTCAGGGTACTTCTAACCTGTCCTGTTTTTAGGATGTCTCCAATCTGGTCAGAAAACGTCCGCATAGGTCTTCCCCTTCGTCCTGTCCCTTCCACACTTGCCTAATATTTCTGCTTGGTCAGTCTTTCGTCATCCATCCTCTCCACATGCCCAAACCATCTTAGCATACCTTTCTCGATGCTTGTCACTACATCTTCTTTTACCCCACAACACTCTCTCTCTTATCACACAATTCTTTATTTTGTCAGTCAAAGAAACACCACACATACTTTTCAGTGCTCTCATTTCTACAGCATTTATTATACTTTCTTGACTCTTCTGCCATACCCAACTATCACCACCATACATAAGAGAAGGTTCTAACACCCCTCTATGCGCAGCCAAACGAGCCTTTTTCGACACGTTTTGGCTATTCATAAACGTCTTCAGAGCTCCATTCACTCTATGACCTGCATTAACTCTTCTTTCAATATATTCAACATTCTTACAAACTCATTCACTTGCTCCACTCGCTGTCCATCGATCATAACATTAAAAGCCGTAACGCATTCCTCCTTTTCAAAAACTATAACTTTCGTTTTACTTACATTCACTTTCATTCCCTTTCATTCCTTTCCTCCCTAACGCACCATGCATGATTGTTACCATCTCCTGCAACTCCTCCGCTGAAGACGCAAGTATAACCTGATCATCAGCATAAAGGAGGCATTTGACAAGTAATAAATGATATTCATTCTTAATCCACAGTCACTATTTTTCATATCTTGCAAACAACTGTCCATGAAGAGGTTGAACAGCCACGGCGACGCTACGCATCCCTGTCTAACACCTGTCTCGATGATAAACCAATCCATGTACGACCCATAGCATTTGTTTTTATAAATTTTCGAGGATACATTCCACACAGAAATGTTGGTACTACGATGAATAAAAATAACCGTGTAGGTCAGTAAAAATCCAGATTACAAACGCTCGCGTTTGATCATCTAAAAGGGATGCACATGTATAAATTGGTGTTTTACCAACCATTTCACATTTCTCTTATTACAGAGCTCATATTTCCGTTAAACTTTTGAATGGACCACCGACAACCCGAAATGGCCAAAGTTGAAGGAGTTTAAAATTGAAATGTCCGTATTTCGGCTGAATATTAATTTAATGGATTCTAGTTGGCATTCGTATTGAAAATTAATGTAAAAATATTTAAGTAATAAATTTATTACGCATGAACATGACAGCTGAAGTTGGATACTTGAAAGTAGCAAATATCGCTATTTAAGGGATTATGAACAATAAAGTAAAACAACAATTATGAACGAACTGAAATACCATAAATAAAAATGGACACTGGCTTATAATGAGTGCTTTGATTGATATCTAACATGCCTCTGAATAGTGATTATGTGGTTTAATGCTTTCTTTTTGTACTTATTTAAAGTTGCAGAGGGTTTAAATTAAAACATTTCATTAAACCGAAATAATACTACCACTAACTGAATAAATGACCGCGTACATAATTCTAATTCTTTAATGATCAAATGTGTTCTAAAATGTTTCAAAACGTAAGTACAAGCTTGTTAAAATAATGCAGAAAATTGCATATCAGCAAATACAGTTGACAACCTTTTCCCCACAATTTACACAATAAAATTACAGATAGGGGAAAAATGGAAAAAGGTTTAGAGTAACTTAGCCCAACAATGTAACATTACGGGCAAAGTAAAACCTATAACGAAATTTGATCGCTTCGTAAATGGGCTCAAAGAGTCTTGGCAATCCATCTCAGTAACAATGATGATAAGGATGTAGAACGGTTTTCAATAGATTCGGACACACGGGGCTCGAGGTCATCATTTGTAACTATAATTGCCACCAGTCGAACTCATACACCGAGTTTCATTTACTGTAATAGTCGGATTGCTGATCCTATAAAGATAAATAGATTTTTAATCTGTATAATGAAATCTTTCTTACAATGAAGAAATAACTTTATATATCAAAACGCCACCTTAATTAATAAAATTTGCATGACAATTCATTGAACATCTCGTGCAATAGTACCTAATACCAATGTTTGGTATTCACCCGTAATAGGTGGGTCCCATGAGATATAATTAATAACTGTTTTATGCAAATAAGCATCCCTTATCTTAAGTACTACGTAATCTCCTACGGGAAGTTAAATGAGGGCCTGGATAATTGGATTAAATACAAAACTGTCCGTAGGCGCTTAATTCATTGCGGTGTATTCTGGGTGAATGTTAGGTTCGAATTGTTAGAACATTATAAAACAGAAGGTTATTGGTTGTTTTATACCTTCATTACAGTCTTGAAAGATAGGATTTATTAGTTGCATATTAGATCATAACATTCGTGTGGTGATGGGTCAAGAATACAAAATGTCTCCTCCCTATTTCATTCCATGTCTGTCGTTAGAGACGACTTAAGAAAATGCACCCAGCAAATATTATCTCTAGGAAGTGACTGTAAACTCGACATGAAACCCTGTACCAACACATCTGACCAACGTGGTATAGTTGTGGGCCACATCCACCTATTGATTCACAGTGCTATCGTCAGCAAATTGGGAAAGGCATAAGTCCAGTAGACGACTGTCAATTTTGACTCTGTGCTTGTTCATTAATTTAATCAAATTAACCACGACTTGGTACCTTTTACACAACGTTGATTCAACAGTGCTCACAAAGTACTAACGACTTTGCATACATTTTAACGATGCCAACGAAACAATTCGTAACTAATTTAACACCAAAATTAAACAATTTATAGCCAATGAATTTTATAGTCTACTTAAAAGATTGCCAATACAAATTTATTGCATTTACTTTTATTTCTTTGATTATGTTTGAACGAATCTAATGTCGATGTTTGACAACATCCAATGTTGATGTTTGAAAACTTTTGTTGATTCAAATCAATTCACTCAAATTATTTCTGATGCAAAACATTAACAATGCAGATTCTCTTCTTGTTTCTCGCTATTCATTTGTAATTGTTTTTCCTTTGATTAATTGTCCACTGTGGCGAATTTATTATCAAACGAGAAGAACTTTTGACTTAGTCACTTTAGCTGTGTATTAATTTGTAACTGTTTTATTAAGTTAAAATGTTCATGCGGCTTTGGAACTAAATTTTAATAGCAATATCAAATGCAGCAAAGCGGCGGTTATATATTTATGTTTGGCCGTAGGAAATAAAACATTTTTTTAATTGAACTACAAATAGTATTTTTTATGTACACATATTATAAAATGATGTTGCCGCCGCAACCTGTATGTCTATATGAACGCAATAAATCCAAAAACTACCAAAGGGTTTCTTGTACGGTTTTTACCGAGAGAATATAGTGTGATACCGGACAGTGTTTGTTTGATTCACGCCGGCGGCGAAGCCTTGGGCGAAATCTCAATTAGCATAACGAAATGGAGTCGAACCATAGAATAACTTTTGCTTAAACATAATATTACTCACACACATCTCTTACTAATTACTATCAATCGACTTCACTATAGGGTAAACGTATTAATCAACGTCTGTAATATTGACAGAATACGGGCCAGGACGCTATCAAGAGATTCGCCCTACTATTCGATATGTATGGTTTTATTGAATTTAATTCGATGGCAACCTAATGGAAGGAAAGAGGAACCCACCACGCACCTTCGGATTGACCACCCCAATTATTGCAATAGAAAAAGGTTGACAATACCGAACTCCTCTAAAAGGATAAGGACGACGACTGAGCTCAGTCGTTGCCCATCGCTCCTGAAGAATCTTCGTGCAGTGGCGAAACACGTGTCGAAGAATAGTCGGCGCATACAGCGGAATACTGCAAGTCAGGTATTTTCCTGGAACCCATACCATTCCTATATGCCTTATCCTTTTAGAAGAGTTCGGTATTGTCAACCTTTTTCTATTACAATAGTTGGGGTTGTCAATCCGAGGGTGCGTGGTGGGTTCCTCTTTCCTTCCATTAGGCTACAATGGACTTCCGCCAAGTAACGCCTGATTCAATCAACTAATTCGATAGCCTTTAATTGACAAGAAATATATGTATGAACAACTGTGATATTTACATGTTGTGTGACCTGTAAGGAATTAAAAATGATCCACTTAGAATACAATATATTATCTTTATAACATATAAAATTCTTGCGTTACTTAGTGACAGACAAAGCACAGCTGAAACTATTGGGCGCAAGAAGCTGAAATTTGGCATTTATGTTCCTAGAGGACCGTAGGAGTACACTAACATGGGATTGCCTGCACTTTCCAAGAGATCAAACAGAAACGGTTAACTTGAAATAAAACGTATGTGAATGTATCCGCGAGCTTCCTCTATACTATATATAAAACTGAAAGTCACCCATTTACTCAGACTAACCCTTTACATGAAACTTCGAAAAGAGCTTTAGACATCGTGGGTAGAACCGCGGGATCTCCTAGGCAAATATAAAGGGTAAATTTAATTTATCCGCATATATACAAAAAACAGATCAACCCAACTGTCTCAGTGGACCAGTGGATAGTGTATGCTGCTGATTGGGTTGGTCCCAGGTTCGTTTGCTGGGTAGGGCAAAAGTGTAACTAAGCTTTTCCGAATTCTCTGGGAATGTTCCCAGTAACAGCAATAGGCTCGCGGCTAAACTTCATAATGTGTCGAAATGTGGGTGTAATATTTCACCTCTTCCTACCCCTTTGGGGATGTAGGCTTGAGTTTATAAAAATATATCAACTCAAAATGTGTTGGTTAAAATCAATCCTGAAAGTGGCTAAGCATATTAATTTCTTAATGTGTAAAACTATTGACGAAGACATTGGCCTTGGTTGCTAATTACTTTATATTGGATTACTCTGTAATTAGTTCTAGGTTATACAAACTGACAAACTTAAGTTTTCTAGGAAAATATACCGAATTTAATTTATAAGATTGAACAGCTAAGCTGTCGATAATTAGCTTATCGTCATTAAAATGTTGCGTCCGTACCTTAATCCGGAGTTGAGCTTACATAGATTAGGCAACGCTACCGGTACGTAACGTATAAAGCTTTAAAGCATTTATTTTATATATTTGAACAAATTTTAAGAATCTTTTTGGCTTTTTGATGGTTCTAGCAATAAACGAATCAATTTTCGAGAGTTCACCTAGGTGCTAATATTTGTTTGCTCTTCTGAAACAGGTTAACAAACAAGTTAAAATAATAATAATAATAGTATACACTTTCTTGTTCTAAAGAAGACCGCGACAGTCTAGTGGAGATACCAACATACTGCCATACAGAGGGTTACGTGTACAAACCTACAGTGCACACTTGTGACTTTTCGAAGTTATGTGCGTATTAAATTGTTAAGAAGGCACAGACAAGAGACAAGTGGTATCACTTGGCTACTGATTTTACCTGAGAATATTTCAAAGTGTAAAAAACGTCTGCTAAAGCGAAGACACTACATTACCGTTTGAAAACTTATTATGTTTCCATGCTTCTTAACTTCCTAATCTCCTTAATGAATGCTTAGAACATTCATTAAACACAGTATAGCGCAGAAAACTAAATATAAAAATCTGAAATTAATTCAGCGCGCTCAGGAAACCATTAATCTTGATCCATTACTGTGTAGAAGTTTGTAAATATATGAGACAATTAGGTTCAAGATGTGGGCGTCATAATTGGTATAGTTTAAATGGCGTTCTGCCTTACTGAAATTTTTATTTCGATTGAGATTTCGAACGATTTTGAAATATAATTAAAACTTTTCTTACCATGCTTTCAATATTTAATGGGTAGTATTTAAACGAGATTAAAGTTTTGAGTGACAACAATAATTAGGTTATAGAATTACTAAATGAGCGACTGACTGCGAGGGATGAGAAATCAACAGAACAGCAGCTTACAATCATTAATTTGAGTTACTTAAAATACAAAATGAGGAGCTTCATAATATTTGAGCGTTTAGTCGCTCACCTAGTAATTTAGTCGCACGATTAAAATTTTAATTTCTGACTTTTAGTACGCTCGTTCTAGATTTTACTATTAATCAATATTCTTCATTAGTTTAGTAAATTTTGTGAAACATGCTAAAGCAAATCTTTATCATTTTTCACAAAGAAGTTATATCCCACATGTTCAGTCTATTAAAAGTACGTGGTTAACCGGTGCCTGAAACAATATTTCTTGTCGCGTAAAAGAAATAATTAGTATTTAATTTTGACAATATTTTACAAATATGTTGATATTACGTCACTGAAAGAAGATAAGCTGGTAAATACGTGTTTGGCAATCAAATTTAACAAGACAAGCGCGACACATTGGCCAGTCACCGACTGAAAATTAGTTTATAATAGTCCATTGACACGTTAAGAGCAGGCATTCCGAATTTTATGCTATTTTGAAGCGATATTCTGAAACAGTCATAGATACTAGTAAAGTAAAACTTCAGCAAACGATTATTTAGGCCCTTCTCTGTCTTTGTTCAAGAACAGATACATGATTGGACGATATTCGCTCGATAACATTTTCATTTGAAAATCGGGGTATTCCTGAAAGCGCAACCATTTTGGAGCGCAACTAAAAAAGCGCTTAGTTGCGCTCATAAATTCAAAAAAAATAAATTATTTTTTTATTCCACTAAGCGCAACCATGTCGAAAAATAGTGAAGGGACATGATAGATGCTTAAAGGACTTTTTGTCGATAGAACTTTTAAGTCATATGCCCATTTTTTATTTATTTATAATATGGCGATCGTTTTCAAAAGTACCAGGATAACAGAAATGAACAGAGGTTAGAAGTGTTTATAGAATCTAGTAACAAAGGTATCAATCAGTAAAATGTTTTGAAAAGTACCAGGGTAACATAAATGAACAGAAGTTAGTAGTCTAATACAAAACCGTTTTTTTTGTCATGAATCAGAAATAAGGCACTGCATGGTATAGGTAAAACTCATAACAATTTTAAAAGTAGTAGTGTGTAATTAGGTCCCAAAATACCTTACTAAATTAAATATGTAGTAAATAAAACAGATAACCTCTTTTCACACTTAGTATTGTTTAATCATCAGGTATAGGAGGATACATCAAATCACAGTTTGAGTCATAATCATAATAAGAACAATATAAAATCAAAAATACGAAAGGTCTTAACTAAATATTTATTAAAAATCACAGATGGTTTTATTATCACATTAGAAATTGTGTATTAGCTTAATATTAAGGTACATACAATCAGCCTTAATCGTTATCTCAATAAAACAATTTTAAACTAATAGTATTTACTAAAACAGTGAACCATTAAACTTAAATATATATAACTTATATTTGCCCGCGTCTCAGCCAGCATGAGACTGTTTTATTTTGTTATGTATATTGATTAAAAAATCACAGATAGTTGTCTTGATAATACATAATAAGAACATTTAAAACAATAAAAATCTCAAAATTATTACTCTACTTATAATTTAAAATCACAGATTGTATTGTGTTTTAAGAATTATACATAATGAAAAATCGTTACAAAAAAAAAAATATATATATATATATATATTAAAATCTCAACATCTCTAAACAGTGCCCTAAAGATATAGACCCACTTGTATATTCATCTTATATACTGTTAATTAACCTATGAACATTTAAAACAAATATATATATACAACATGTAACAAGTTTAATGCACATCTTGAAAGTACTTTGTTCAGAATCGGCAACTGAATCCATTTCCGTCATTTTTAATATTGTTTATTTTTAGTCTTAAAATAATTAAAATAACGTAAATTGTAGTCACTCATTTTTTAAAAAAATGTGCTATTCGAAAATAAACCTTAAATCAAAGCAGAACAGCTTATTTTTAAATGCATTTGTTAAATGGTTCCATGTTGACTTACACAAACGCACACAATAAAACAACACAATTTAAAAAAAATAGAGCTATTCGAAAATAAACCTTAAATCAAAGCAGAACGGCTTATTTTTAAATGCATTTGTTATATGGTTTCACGTTGACTTACACAAACGCACACATTAATACAACACAATAGACGGCAAAAGACAATAGCACACAATTGAGCACCAAAATGTCTATCATCTATCTTTCACTAACGTAGGTAATAAACAACGGGAAAGAGCGAGACGTAATGTCTCGCTCGCGCTGGCGCATGACAAGCGCAGCGGGCGATGCGCTTAGACATGTTATGACAAGTACAACCGGGAATATCTATCTGATTCTATCAGTGAGTGCTGTGAAAACCTTTTTAAAAGTTCACTTGTTTACAAAATGTGTAATGGTATAATCATTCAACAACAAAGTGAAAAGTTCAACATCATCTTGATGTTGACTTGTCACCCCTGGACTTTCTCATTGTGGAGAAATATTAAATCACCAGTTTATTGTGACGAGAGAAAAAGTGCCGAGTAGTTAAAACTGCTTTTGAAACAGTGAAAAGATGTGATTTGTGAGGAAATACTGAAGTGCTACGTGGACGAAAGAAATGTGATTTAAGCCTGTAAGTTATTTTATTATTCTATTATTGTAAGTATTTAGATTCACAAGACAACTTTAAACACGCCGTTCTTGTTTATTTCTCTCATTGATATTTTTTTATTTTATCTGATTAAGTTAAGATAGTCACAATAGTCACTTACGATGTTAAGAAACAATAGATCGTGCATATTAATAACAAACAATTAATGATTCGACTGTCCACACCATAGCTTAAAAGTGTGATGGAAAGAAATACTCATAATATCTTTGGTAATATCAACAGTAGCCGACAAATTGTTCAAACATTATTTTTGTAAACCCCACTCTATCAGAGTGTGGTTTACAGACTGAATTTAATACATTTTGTTATATCGTATTGTGTTTCGTTCCTATCAGATCGTTGTTGTTTGTTTACCATAGCAACCGTTTCGTTTGTGTGCGTGCGCAGATTTAGAGTGACCACGATTTTCACTTTTAATTGAGTTAATACTTTCTTTAAAAAACATTATTTACGCAAATAAAAAAAATATTTCAATGCATGCATTATGATTGTAACAAAGTTTTCTAATTGGGGTGTCTGAGGATGTGCGTTATTTCCATTACACGTTGTATATATATATATATATATATATATTAAAATCTCAACATCTCTAAACAGTGCCCTAAAGATATAGAGCCACTTGTATATTCATCTAATATACTGTTAATTAACCTATTTCGTTCTTTGGCATGGTTTTGTTTATCAGAAATATCCATTTGTTACCTTATATCAGCATAATTATCACAGTATTGCCGCAGATACCCTAATAGTTGTGCTAAATTTACACCACGCTTTTTATTTATTTTTTTATTAATGTCTGAATAGTGTGACTCTACAAAATTATTAGTTTTATTATTTTCACCGTAGGATGAAAATTTATTTTTCCAAAATTTATGCTCTAGCCATTGAGAAACCATGTAGTCATTGAACTTTGTGACATTTTTATCTTGTGGGGAGTGGCTCATTATGTAAATCCAAGCATCGTCTAAATCATTTTCGGGTATAAGAGGTAACTTAGTGCATAACGCAACATGTTTTCTAAAAATACTATTTTTAGAAAGACTAAGTTCCTTAGATTTTCTTTGTAGCGCTTGTTTAAAATGAAAATAGCACCCACTCGCAAGTGCATTGGGGAATACCGCTAGAAAACCTCGAACTGCAGCTTCCTCAAAATCGCTTTTAAAAAAATGTACATTCATGTTAGGTACAGAGACTTTTAATAATTGAAACAATATTTTGTACGTGGATTTCTTTTTATCACATAAGAAGCTATAAACTAACGGCTTCACAACGCCTTCGATCACACCATGATAGCTGTAGATTTGCAGAAATGGTTTCGGTACACTTTTAAAAGTTCCGTCGCAGTATAAACGTTGACACCTTTCGAGTTCTTTTTTACTCTTCGCAGTAGCAAACAAAATTATTCTTGATTTGCCATCATTATAATCAGCAAGGACGAAGTCTTGAAATGGTCGTGGCACCTAAAATAAGCAAATACAATTGAATGTCTATTTATATTGGTAGTACTACAGGTAATATCTGAGGCGGCGGTAGCCCAGTGGTGTAACGAAATGCCGAGACGATGGTCTCGGGTTCGATCTCCAGATACTCCAGACACACACATCTTACTTTTCGAAGTTATGTATGCATTAAAAATGTTAATTATCGTTCGTTATAATTTTGCCCGGTACATGGCAACAGGCTCGCCCCTATGACATTGGGACCCAAACATAACTGGCGAAGTGTGGGTGTGTAATACACCTCTGCGTACCCCTTCGGAGATAGAGGCGTGAAGTTATGTTATGTTATTAGAAGTATATTATAGTTACTTTCAATTTTAAATTTCCGGTTCGAGCCAATAGTAGTCTCGCTACTATGCTCTTGCAGTTCTATGTTTCCCGGTCAATAAAATTAGTATTTCTATATGTCCTACTTTTACTATTACTTTCATTGGTTATTTAATTCTAACACGGGTAAAAACAAAGATTTGCTACATCCAGGAAATAAAAATATGTTTCAATGACGTAAAAAACTACAGAACTAAACCTGTATTATTTTAAAAGTTATTTGTTACTTACTTGTACATCTGGTGGTGACCTTGAAAACAATCGCTCTACTCCAAGTTGTTTGTTTCGTTTACTATAAAGTCGAGTCTTTATATTTTTGAACTGAGGTATTTCACCTGCTAAATTTATCCCCTGGTCTAGTAATGCATTTAATTTAATTTTATAAATTTCTGGAATAGGCTCCAAGGTGGTCACGACTTTGCGCTGAATGTCCTCAATGGCTTCCTTTACATTAGTTATTGGTATCTCGTTATCTGGACAGACATGTTCCTTCATTTTTATAATATCTTCATTTCGGCTTAGGACGAGGAGAGCTCCACACATTCTTTTTGTACACCGCCAAATAACGTTGCCATTTCTGTTCACTTTAATTTGTCTATATAGTTTATTATTGTATAAAATACCGTTTCTTCCTTTTTGGCTTTGAACATATTTTATGCACATGTTTTTATCACTTGGCCCGGCAATTGGTTCCATAATTAAACCGCAAAACTATTTTAAGGCACTAGTTAATGAATAAACACAAAATTACAAAAAAAAAACTTAGTACGCAACTCAGTGTGACGTAGGCGCACCCTCAACTGGTGAGAATAAAAAACAATAAAACTGTGCATATTTTATGTAAACAAGTTCCGGAAATCTTCGGCTGGATTCGGCATCACTCGTTCACCGCGGCTCCCTAGGCTTCAATAGGGAGTCGGGGCTTAGGGCCACGGGCGCACAGCAACAGCTCTGTCCTGTGGTCACTGCTCCCCGCACCGCACCCTACGCCCCGCTGCATTGTATTATTTTTATATCCATCAAATGTCATAAAGTATATTCGAAAATGTCCTATCTTATGAACTATCGATATTTTCCGTTAGTTATTAACCAGCACTATTCCACCTTGATATTTAGTTGCGCTTAGTGGAATAAAAAAATAATTTATTTTTTTTGAATTTATGAGCGCAACTAATGGTTGCGCTTTGTGGAATAAAGTAGTTGCGCTTTTTTAGTTGCGCTCAAAAATGGTTGCGCTTTCAGGAATACCCCTGAAAATCACACTACTTGCAAAGCATATTCAAAATATTTGAATAAAATATTCACTGTTCTTTCTGAAGTAAACAATAAACATAAAAGAAACCTACGTTTTAGTGTAGTTCAAGACATTTTTTCTGTAGGACAAATATTACTATATTAATAAACAACACAAGATTTTCAACTTTTTCCATGCTTGAAGTGGTTTGACCCACTTTACGCCCGCACCCGATATTTAACGTTATTAGGTGGGTCCAAACAGAGCGAGCAGCCTCGCGAGGCATTTGCCGCGCGAGGAAACAGTCCCCGAACGAGCGAGGCCATAGAATAAAGCTGCGTTCACATTTATCTGACGTGATGTCTCGTGACGGTCTCTGTCGTAATTACTTACCGTTCACATTTGTCTGTCGCCGTCTGTCGCGATCTGACACAATTTTAAATCAGTTCTGTCTTGACTCTCGTGGAGTTCACACTTTCGCAATGTTTTTGATGAATTATCCGATTCAGATTAAGTAGATATCCAATTATATCCATAAATTATTTACATAGGATTATATTATTCAATTAGCTCATCTATAGGTACTGTATACGAATAATATTATAAAAAGGAAGTCAATTAGTTCGTCGTCCATTGCCCACAATTGCAAACGCGCGTCTGACGCTTTACCACAGACAGTGGCGCGTCCACATTAGTCTGACGAGTTGTGTCGCGCGAGTTAACTGTACGGAACCCAACAATGTTAGCTTCGTCAGCACATCTCTCCCCACCAAATTATCTAGATAATCCTATTGTCATCTTAGCATTAATTTATTATAAATACCTTTGTAGATCTAACATTAGCAATTACTATTTTATATTTTAAATATACTGTTATAATTAAATAAATGTTTTTTACAATTAATCTGAGTCCAATCTCTTAATTCGCGCTGTACCGTCCCCACACCCCTCCCCCCTCTCTGTCGCAGACCGGGACATTGTCTGTCGCGACACGACAGACGACGTCACGACAGATTACATCAGACAAATGTGAACGCGGCCTAGAGCGCGGCAGCCTCGGCACCGTAGGAAAAAACAAAATTGTAGTTGTCATAAAGTTTGAATTCAGAACATGAAAATATACAGTCCGTTCACAGTTATTTTACCTCTGACAGATGTCGGTGTTTATTTTCTTTATGTTGAAATTGTACTCTGTGATGACAGGAAAGTAAAATAGGGTTACCCGTGCATAACATTTTACCCAATATTAGTGGAAATGCTTCAAAAATTCAAATGCTTGAAGCTCATGGCCGCAAAGTGGTTAGATTACCGCCATACCACTGCGAGCTAAATGCAATTGAACTTATGTGGAGTCTCATTAAAAGGCGAGTCACAAGCAAAAATTTAGAACAAGAGGCAACCAACACTGTGAGTTTAGCTGAAGAAGCTTTTCAATCTATCACTGCAGAAGACTGACAAAAACAATGCAAACATGAGCGCCACATTGAAGACAAGCTTCGTGAAACAGATGGGTCTACGGATGCTGAAATGGACAGGTTCATAATAGAATTAAATTCTGAGTCTGATACAGAATATGACAGCAGTTACGAATCATCATAACATTGGCAGTCCACATGGATCATTCTTATAGACTCACGCCTGTTTCCATGCAGGGGTAGGCAGAGGTGTAATATGACACCCACATCATTCTTATTCAAAATAAATATGAAAATTAAATTTACAGTTTTTGTATTTGATAATTAGAACGTCACGTTGGCGTAATTATGATGCGTTTACCTTTATATATTAAATAGACAACATTTTTATTATAACTACTTATCTTCATAGGAAATTAGTTATTTCGTAAGAAAATAAATGTACATGCATATAGCCATGCCAATATCAAGAGGTTTTGTTACAAACATTACTTCCAAATATTTAATACGATCGCTTAGGGCGGTTTCAGATTAGCGTATTTTTCTGCGCGTATACGGTCGTTTTAGCATACGCGCTTACACGCGCGCTACGATACGCGCTTCAAAAAACCAGACTCACGTAAACGGGCGTGTTCGCTCGAAACGGTAGTGACGTCTTGTCAGTGTCAACATGGATTTTGACGGCTCGTGGTTATACGAGCTTAGAAGCGCGTCAACGCTCGTACGAGTTGCGCGTGTGCCAAAAGGCGCGCCTATACGCGCCTACATGCGCTTCCAAAAACGAGCTTATACGTGCGTATAAAACGCTAATCTGAAACCGCACTTAGGCAATCAAAAATAAGTACATTTTAGCAATAATGTATATTTAAAATGGGAGTATTATATACCAAATATAGCAATACAACGCCCAGGTTGGCCAATCTAACAGCTAGAGGTAAAATAACTGTGAACGGACTATAGTTGAAAACTATTATGTATTGCGCATGTATCAAATTGTCGACTTGTGAATTAGAGTGAAATAGTTAGTACATTTGCCATCTATCGGTCTACGTATCAATGTAAGATTGTTGGTCTCTCCTCTCTCTTATTTTTAAATTTTGTTTATAAATATAGTACTTGGAAATGGTCATACTGCAATAGGGTTGTGGCATGTGTTTTTACTAGCCGGCTGCATGACTGACGCCAATTGCTGTACCTACTTTGGGTACTAGACAATGGTAATAATGGGCCATAATATACATATTTACTTATACTTACTTTTTTTGTAAATATATACATAGAAACACCCAGACCAAGACAAACATTCATGTTCATGCACACAAATGTTTGACATGAGCGGGAATCGAACCCGCGACTTTCGGCGTTGTAGTCGCTTACACTCCCGCTTTGTCAACCGGTCGTCGATTATTGTTATACCTAAAGGATGGAATAGGTAGACATGGAAAAAATATAGAATGAATTATAGGAAATGAATATCTGTAGGCAAGGATACTGTAACCGAAGCACAGACTGAAGGATTATTATTCGTACAATAAATAGCGTCAAAGATGAGAATGTTATGATGAATGTATCCTCCGTCATTCAGTGACCAGTGGATAGGGTATGCGACTGCTGAGCGGAGGTCCCGGGTTCGATTCCCGGGTCGGGCAAAAGTGTTACTGGGTTTTGCCGAATTCTCAGAAGCAGCATGGAGTCTGCTGACGTGCCCGTTAACGGCAATAGGCTCGTCCCCTATTACGTGGGACCTAAACATTCATGGTGAAATGTGGATGTAATAATATTACAACTCTGCCTATCCTTACGCGGATACAGACGTGAGTCTATAAAAAAATGTCCAACATACAAACACACTTGCGAATTTATATTATTAGTAAGGATTATTATGTTCGAGCGAGGCACGAAACAGCGTACAGACCGCGGCAAAACAAAAACCAAACTCGATGGCTCGGCCGCTCGGTCGCTCGCCCGCGGCGGCACACGCGCTTGCCTCGGCCGCGGCACGTCCACACAGAGCGCGCAGCCTCGCGCGCCAATTCCTCGCGAGGCTGCGCGCTCTGTGTGGACGTGTCTAATTCGGTAGCTCGGGCGCACGCTAAGCTCGGCCGCGGCGGCACATGCGTTTTCCTCGACCGAGCCACGTCCACACAGACCGAGCAGCCTCGCGAAGCATTTTCCTCGCGAGGCTGCTCGGTCTGTGTGGACCCGCCTATTCCTGATGTCATAGCGTTTACTTCAGCCGGGCGCGCTAGCTTGTCACTCGAGCTACGCGCTCCGTCCGACGTGGATGTGAATCGCGTTCGCGCGCAACTATAGGTATTTTTATTACGATTTGTTTCGTAAAATAAGAAATAAAACATAAAAAATAAAATGGGTAACAAGGTAAATAAGAGATCTTATGTTAAAAAATAAAAAGAAAGTTGACTTATTGAAGAATAATGCTAGAATCATGAGATATGCAAAGGTTTGTTATCGAATTTAATTTACCTAATATTTTAATAAAGTATTAGAACTGGGAACTATGGAGTCGATTTCATCTATGCAAAATTATAAAATATGCTTTATATTATTATGTTACTATCAACATGATTATATTTTCGTGTCATGTTCGTTTTATTAATCCCTAATAGATTTACATATTTTTATTTTAGTATTAGATTTTTTCACAAATATATGCTTCCTATCATGTAGATATTTTAAAAATATTTTTTTCTACGAAATTTAGATACAAGCCCGGTTTCCACGGTTACCGGCCACACTTGCTCGCCGTGATCGCCAATTTTCTTAATTTAAACACTAGTTGAGCCCGCGGTTACACCCGCGTTATTTAAGGCTACTGTTCCGCTCCCGTGGCTCATAGCGTGATGTTGCATAGCCTTAACGTTCCTCGATAAATGGGCTATCTAACACTGAAAAGCACACGCTTTTTCTAATCGGACTAGTAGTTCCTGAGATGAGCGCGTTCAAGCAAACAAACAAACTCTTCAGCTTTATATATTAGTATTATCCGATACTCGCGACTTCATTCGTGTGGAATATGAATCTATAGTAAACTAAACATATAAACAAAATTCAAGTGTATCTCTGTGATTTCAAAATAACTAAGTCTTTTTAGGGTTCCGTACCTAAAAGGTAAAAACGGGACCCTATTACTAAGCCTCCGCTGTCTGTCTGTCTGTCTGTCACCAGGCTGTATCTCACAAAGCGTGATAGCTAGAAAGCTGAAATTTTCACAAATTATGTATTTCCGTTGGCGCTATAACAACAAATTCTAATAATAAAAAAAAAGAAAATATAAAAAGAAATATTAAAGAAGGCGCCCATACACCAAACGTAATTTTTAAGCAATTTGTTACTTGATCTTAATAAACAGGTAGAAACCTAAAATATATTTAAGTATGCATACAACATACGTGATTTCCTTTCATAGATGATGGTACGGAACCCTTCGTGCGCGAGTCCGACTCGCACTTGCCCATTTTTTTAATTATATTATACATATAAGACCATATTACACGATCCAAACTTTTTCTTCTTAAAGTTGTCTGTCTTGCTGTTTTTTCGGGGTAATCCTTGAAATGGCTAAACAGATTTGAATGGAACTTTCAGTGAAAGATATAGAACTTTGTAGGGCAACATATTAGATGTAATTTGAAGGCCGGTAGGTTTATATGTTTTCATCTTTATAATACCTATGTTTATATGTCATATGTCGTATGTAATATATCATATATGTTATATGACGTATGTCATACGTTATATATGTTATAAGTTATTATAACATATATATGTTACATTTTATAATTATGTTATATTATATGTTTATATTATATGCTATATGTTATAGGTTATATGTTATATGATATAGGTATGTTATATGTTATATGATATACAGGTTGTCACAAGACCCATCACCAAGCCGAAGTCTACTCGTTTTGCACATCATGCCAAGTCATACTACGCGAAAATAATACCTTGGAAACGAAATCATTCCGCTGCGCGCGCTGCCTCGGTTAGGTCGCGTACATAGTCTCGCTTGCGAATTTAACTTCACTTTCGCACATCGCTTCCGTCAACATCGCACTCTGCGTGTGTGCGTGCGCACTATACTCGCGATCGGTCCGGCACAGTGTAGCCTAACGAACAGAGAAAACGTTTGTTTACCGCGGACTACATGGATTCGACTTTTAATAAGCCTGAAAACGACGCACTCGATTTGACTGGAGACATGAGTATCGATCAATCTTTGTTGGATAAAGAATCACCACCACCGTATGTCACATTTCGAACAACAAGACAACCAGACATCAAAGAACTTGATCTATTCAAAGAATTCCAATCCTTTCAAGCCGGAGTACTAGCATCACTGAAAAACGGATTCGACGCACAAAATGAGAGATTGACCGTTTTCCTACAGAGTTACGAAGAACTAAAAACATCCATAAAGTTCATTGGTGATAAATACGACGATCTACACGAGAAAACTACAGATCTACAAAATCAGGTTCAGAAACTTGAATCTAAGATGAACGCCAGCACTAGTGGTGAGCAGCGCATAAATCACTTAGAAAGCAAACTCGAGAAGATGGAACAAGATGCCCGCCAAACCAACCTGGAAATCAGTAACCTACCCGACAAGCGGAATGAAAACCTGATGGCTATTTTTGAAAGCATCTCAAACATTATTAAGTATCCCGTATGCCAGCAGGACATCATAACTATTCACCGCGTTGCACAGGCAAATCCCCGAAACCCGAGACCTAGAAATATTATAGTGAAATTCGCGAATAGAACCTCACGGGATAATTATCTCGCAGCTGCACGCAAACTCAAGGGTCTCACATCGGATCAATTGGGCTTCACTTGCTCATCACAGAGGATCTACTTTAACGAACACCTGACTCTTCACAACAAAATCTTATTTCGCGAAGTCCGGGAACGCACAAAGGAATGCGGCTACAAATATACTTGGATCAAACACGGGATTATTCTCGCACGGGCTGATGACAATTCTCCAGTACTTGCGATTCGTTCCAGAGAAGACCTATCGAAGATCGTTTCACGCTGAGTTAGATTTAATAAATTATTATTCCATGTTTATCTACAAGATATCTTGTGACAACTTGTATCTAAATTTTCATAACGTACGTAGGATCTCATCTGCACACTACTCTATGGATTTATATTTAAACTCGATAACTAGTGAATATCAAAACACCCACAGTTTACACATTTGTGTCATATTATCATTAATTTTTTTACTACGGCATTTATTCCAAGTATTAAATATATTAATTAATTCTCAATTAGCAGTATCGCACGTTTCTAATGGAATTTATAACTCGGTAGATGTATTTGATCCAGTGAGCAACCTTGTTTACATCGTTAATTATTACGCCTCGACTTATTGGCTACTTCTAGTGAGGACTATTACGTGCCAAATATGTAAGTACGCCTTACCATATTATAATATTTTAATAATTACGTCATCGATAGGTCCAGTGTATTTGTTTGTGTATTTAAGTCATATAGTAATATGCCATAGTATGATAAAATATCGTGATGGTTGATAAATTCTCTATTTATTATCAAAATTGTCGTGGCCTGAGAACAAAATTAAATACACTGTATACTAACATTCTAGCGGAAAACTACGACATTATTATATTAACAGAAACTTGGTTATTGCCTGCCATCTCCGATAGTGAATTTATAGACTCCAGATACTTGGTGTACCGATGCGATAGGGATCGTGTCTTATGTGGTAAACGGGACGGTGGAGGAGTCCTCATAGCAGCTCGCCGTGAATTACATGCTATTCGTAGTTATTTTGATGTTGAGTGCAATTCGGACTGTTCTATTTTACCCCCAAATATTGATTATGTTTTACTACGGTTCCATTCTCATACTAAGGACAGATATAATATTGTATGTGGTTTATATATTCCACCCAATCAGACGGGACCCACTTATGAGTCACTGTTTAATTCTCTTAACAGGGAAATTACACGATACGGTAAAGTTTTTCATATTTTTGGTGATTTTAATTTACCGAACTTGGCGTGGACTGAGGTTGGCTCGGCTGCCCTTACGTTAGACCCTGCGGAATGTCACAGTTCGGTAAGTAAACAATTGCTTGAGCATATGTCAGTGCTTAATGGCAAACAATACAATATTTATCGAAACAGTATGCATCGTGTGCTGGACTTATACATATCAAATGCCGACAATAGTGTTTGCGAGCCGCCCTCATTTCCTTTAGTTCCTGTGGACCCATTGCACCCGCCTTTTTATACATTCGTAATTTTTTTCATGTCACGCAAGCTATTGCCTACCTCTCCTTCACCGAGATATAGGTTTCATGAAGGAGATTATGATAGTATCAGGGCCGAAATAGGTAATATTGACTGGAACGTAATTTTGAATAATAAGTCTGCCGAACAATCGGTCAGTATATTCTACGAGAAAATCTATGAAATTATACGTACGTATGTACCACTACGGCCGGTCAAATCTAAAGAATTCCCAGTTTGGTTTACGCGGCCTCTAATTCACGTATTTAAAAATAAAGAAAAAGCCTGGGTAAAATGGAAAAAATACGGTAACACCTGTGACTATGCCGAGTTCTCTCTCTTACGTCATCGATTTAAATCACTATGCAAAGACAATTACAATAGATACATGATTTCCATTGAGAATAGACTAAAGAATGATGTTAAGGCATTCTGGTCCTTTATTAACAGTCGTAAAGACAAACTCGGTATACCCAATTGTATGACTTACGATGGCAATGAATCGGTTGAACCGAAGGAAATATGTGAGCTCTTTTCAAAATTTTTTAGCTCCGTTTACGAAAAAAGCGAGGTTGGAAGTAAGCATTCTTCAAGTAATATACCATCTCAACATTGTGACATTTTGGATCAATTGTCAATTACTAGAGGCGCTGTTCTTGATACGCTTAACTCTCTCGATGTAACCAAAGGCCCAGGTCCAGACAGCATACCCCCTATTTTTCTTAAACACACAGCCAATGTAATCAGTACACCCGTATGCTTAATTTTTAACGCTAGTCTGCGTGAAAGTATAGTTCCTCAAATTTGGAAAAAGGCCAATATAACTCCAGTATATAAGAGTGGCAGCAAAAATTACGTTACTAACTACCGTCCTATATCCTTGCTCTCCACTTTGTCCAAGGTTTTGGAAAGGCTAGTTCACAATTCTATCTACCCCAGCTTACACAAAATTATCATACCAGAACAACACGGGTTTGTGAAAAATCGGTCAACACTTAGTAACCTAACCCTCTACACCAATTTTTTGTTTGAGAGCTTAGACAACCACGAGCAAGTAGATTCAATTTACACAGACTTTTGCAAGGCCTTTGACAAAGTGGATCATTTCCTGTTACTGCAAAAGATCGCCTTCAATGGCATACGAGGAAACCTACTGCGCTGGTTCGAGTCCTATATCACAAATAGAACACAAAGGGTCGTTATCAATGGTTTCGCCTCAGATGTCATAAAAGTCACTTCCGGTGTCCCCCAAGGATCTATCTTGGGGCCCCTGCTTTTTGTACTGTACATAAACGACATCAATCAATGTTTTAAGCATAGCAGATTTCTTTTATATGCTGACGACCTTAAAATCTATCGTTGTATTCGAACTACTCAAGATTGTGAGAAGCTTCAGGCTGATCTAGATCGCTTATCAAGATATTGTTTAACTAATAAACTACAACTTAGTCTTACTAAGTGCAAAAGCATATCATTCACTAAGAAAATAAATGCTATCAATTTCTGCTATAATCTCACTGCCACAACCTTGGGCTCAGTTACAACTATTAAAGACCTAGGCATACACCTTGATACCAAGCTGGACTTGAGTACACACATAAATTATATCACCAACAAGGCGTTTCAATTATATGGTTTTGTTATGCGCACGTGCGGCTCCACCTTTAGGCGTCCTAGTACTTACATCTATTTATACAAAAGCCTAATTAGAACCCAAATCGAGTACTGCACACCAGTATGGAATCCATATTACGTAAAGTATAGTGATCAAGTAGAAGCAGTTCAGCGTAAATTCTTGAAAGCTGTACATTATAGGTGTTTCCGTACTAAACTATCGTATAGCAAGCTCTTAAAGAAATTCTCTCTCACTACTCTGAAAGATAGGAGATTGCTCATGGATCAAATGCTTTTACACAATATATGCCACAATAAATTTGATTGTAATTCTCTTATGAATCATATTTACATACGCATCCCGAGTCGCTCTCAGCGTATCCGAGATAATTACAGTCACAAATTATTTGCTCCTAAAGTAAGCAAAACTAACGCGGGTGAACGTGCACCATTGACACGACTTATGAAGTCTTATAATGAACACTTTACCAACATTGATATTTTTACTTTATCACAGAACTGTTACAAAAAACGAGTTTTAAAACTTTTTTCAGATGTTCGGTCTTCTTCATAGATCAGCCATAGAGACAGGGTGTAGATTGTGGTCACACTGGCTTGTATTTGTAAAGATGAGCAACTTATTAAGATACTTATTTCCAGTAAAAATCAAGTAATGGTGATATTGATAAGATTTTGTTGAATCTTAGAGATAAAATACCTGGCAATACCTGCTTGGCTAGTGGACTATTTGAACCGATCCCAAGATAATATCGTAGGGCTAGTCTAGCAGCTTAACTCTGTGAGTCGTACCAATAATCAATTCTATTGCCAGAGTATTCCCACTATCATGTGTTTATGTTTACGCCTTTGTTTTAGTAACAATATACTGTAATGTAATATAGTTCGAAGACTTATGTCGGTTTGTGCGTAATTTTCGGCTTAGTATGTCATCTGTCAGTTATTTTGTATGTTATCTACGCTAGTGCATCTAATATAATTTTCTCTAATTACTCATAGCTTGTAATCTGGGGTTAATGGTGTTGGTTGTACAATGACATTCAGTTTGTAAGACATACCTTGTTACATTGCCTTATTGTACAATTGTTTATTTACCTCAATAAAATAAAATAAAATAAAATAATAAAATGAAATATTTTTTTTTGCATAAAAAAAAATAGACACGCGTACGAGTTTATTAATATAGATTTAACACTGCGATGGTAGCGCATGGTAAACCATTCTCAAGTCCCCTTGAACACACACAAAAAATTTCATCAAAATCGGTCCAGTCGTTTAGGAGGAGTTCAGTGACGTACACACGCACTCAAGAAATATACATATAAATATGTTTACATGTATGTCTCTTTGTCTTACGAAAATTAAAATCATAATTATATTGGTCAATCATTACGAACATTTTTTTTACTTTATTTATTTGGAAGAGCGAGCGCGAAATACCTACATCGCCGTGTTTTTTTTACTTTTTCCTCAGGAACGCGTAGAAGTAATAAACTGAAATGTATACCAAATACTCAGTTCTTCTGTCCCTTGGACAATAGACTAAAAATCTGTTCTAAGTCTATGCATTAAAAAGATACAGCCGTTTATGCCGCAAATTTTCGCAAATTTCCGACGATTGGTCGTAAGTATTAGATACCAGTTTTACTATTTGTGACTTTATTACTAGGTATCATGGTTGTAATTAGGTTGAACTTAAAACTGTTTTAAAACATTCGTCTCCTTTTGGTAGGAATCAAATGTAGATGTATAAGCGTGTACATCCATACATCATCCGTACATCATGTACATCCGTGAAAATGGCGCTTGCAACAGTGCCGACATATCGGTTACTTCATATAAAGGTACGTGGTATATATCCTGAAAGACAATTTAAAATAAACTTAAACCCTAATTAATCTTAAAAAGGCGTGATTTTCATAGCCGCCGCCTATGACATCTTCGGAACGACGACAAAGCCGCACCCCAAGAAAAATGCAATCCGTTTTATAATCGTTGATTATTGTATTATAATAAGTGAGTTACATTGTAATATCAATGCAACGTAGCCGTTGTAATTAGATATTAGTAAATTATAAATAAGAACTTCTCTTTTTTATATCATAATATGCACGCATGGCATAGTGATTTCAGAGGTCTTCTTGGCACTTGGCATTACGCCGTGGTCGTAGGTTCGATTCCCACCTGAGACAACACTGTGTGATCCACATATTTGTTATTTCGTGTCAGTTGATGTATGAAAGTAGTGTAAAAAGAAACATATTATTAATATAAATAAAATAAATTAGTCATAAGACATTCTGAAACAAGATTTCACAGCCTATGGCTTTGACTACAATGTCACATAAATCAATTGAATTATTCATGTTTCTGCCTTTCATGGCATATTTTAGTCAATTTATTATCATATCATAAATAACTATTCATAATACAAAACAATATTAAATACATAAAGTCGTCTCTACTCCAATCGAAGCCCGCGTAGCGAGACATTCATTCACCTCGCGCAGCGGCGAGCTGCGGGGTGAGGTGGCGGCCCGGGGCGCTAGCGGGGAGAAAAGGCGGGGCTTACGCAAAACATATTTCGGAATGCCTGGTCTTAACCTAAGTTGCAATAACGAAGCTTGATTTGCCATTTCAAATAGATGGATCGCGATAAGCGACGTATATAGCGCTAACGGCTTGGATGAATGATTGCCTATTGTGGCATTTCAATCCGAGCGTTATCGTGCTTCAGAAAGGGTGTTAAAGTTTCTATTAGATTATTTCCCTTAAGAACGACTTCAACCAACCATTGGTAGAAAAGCTCAACTAGTTACATCGGTAACATTACAATAATAAATCACCGAGTTAACGAGGTTAACTGCGGTTTCCTCTTGAAGATGATTTATGCAACAGATTCTGATTCCATAGACCGATACCACAATCACAGTGTTCATTATTTGCTCATATCTGCCTGGAATCTGTGACCATTGTAGCTCGGAACAATTCAAACTGTCTAATATTTCAGACGTATCTAAAGTATGTGTTACAACAACTTAACACAAACAAGACAAATTTATAACCACACGAAAAACGTACCTTCTCGAAAAAGCCTTAGATCAAAGCCTGTTATTTAGATACATATTATAATTATAATAAAAATACGTAGGAAAGGAAGGCAAATCGGACCACTTAAAAAAAAACAAATGTAGAAAAAAAAATTAACGTTTTATTAAAGTTCTTCAAGTGTAAAACGAATCAACACTGTTAACTTTATGTTACGTACGAATCAGACTTTGATAAAATCACAGATTATGAAGATATTAGACGATATCTAATAACTCCCATTTGTTCCGTTTTGCCTTAATGAGTGAGGCAAAACGGAACACACATGAAGGCAAAACGGACTTACATAAAATAAAACAATAAAGACAGTTCTCACATAAAAATACTTTATACTATATACTTATATTTCTCCAGTTTTCTTTTCAAAGTAGTTTTTAGTACCAAGAATTGATGAGAGGCCTTCCTGAGCCCCATTTCTCCGGCGAACACTTTTCAATCGCATTTTTCAAACTAGATTCATCCCAGGAATTTCGACTGGTTTTTTTTTTTTGTAATTATTAACCATCTTAAACAAATACAAAATGATATAATAATAATAATTACATTTATCGTAGGTACCCTTAGTTACTTTCATTTCATTTGTATTTGTACCCACGTCAATCAAATGAAGGCAAAACGGTACCCCAGTCCCTTTTGCCTAGATCCGTTTTGCCCTTTAGGCATAAATAACAACAACTAAAAATTTTAAGGTTATGAATTCAGATATCGCCGAGATACTTCGTTAAATGATCAATCAAATGTCAGTTTGTATATAGATAACACTAGAAACCATTAACACAAACCAAACCTAACTATAGGCTAATTGAAAATCATTAATTTTACATCAAAACTTAGAAAAATAAACTTACCTTGCTAAACCTGTGTACGTGCAGTCGGTGGAGTTGAGTACACTGACCAAAACCGAGAACATGGCGGCCAACATTTTTACGGAACGCTATTATAGATGTCGTTAAAAGTTTCGAAACGATGAACATGGTCTGTTTTGCCTACAGGGTCCGTTTTGCCTTCCTTTCCCCTACGTAACATCGCTTTGGCTTTTTTATCTCTTCTCCTTCTCATGAGGATAAGTATGTCGTCGGTTTTATAAACAGTCTAAAACTAAACCTGCTATATGGCTTCATTGTTTATCGTGACCACTGAACGTAGTGGGAATGGGAGCGTACTAATGTAAAGGCAAATGGCACTAGTCAGTTATACAAGTATTTTCATTATGAAACCAAGTCACAATAACTTTTATATACATACGCCTACAACGCAGGCACATAAGCACTCATATTAAGTGTAATTTACACATAAGGTTATTTGCTAACCAGAATTTTGTTGTAAATATTGAGATTTCAACCACAAACATTTGGCAGAAGTGGGAAGAGTGTAATATTGCGTGGTTTAATCAGTGGAATAAACGTTGTTGCACAACCCTCTCCTCGTAAAACATCAGTAGCACACTTTCCAAGTCTATTTACGGTCGGAAAAATAGCATGTGTTTTTAGAAATTTTCGAGGATACATTCCACACAGAATTGTTGGTATTACGATGAATAAAAATAACCGTGTAAGTAAAGATCCAGTTTACAAACGCTCGCGTTTGATCACGTATAAATTGGTGTTTTACAAACCATTTTACATTTTTATTACACAGCTCATATTTCCGTTAAACTTTTGTATGGACCACCGACAATCCGAGTTTGAAACATGGTGCCTCTATGAATAATGGCCAAAGTTGAAAGAGTTTAAAATTGAACTGTCCGTATTTCGGCTGAATATTAATTTCGTGGATTCGAATTGGCATTCGTATAGAAAATTAATGAAAAAATAGTGAAGTAATAAATTTATTACGCAGGAACATGACAGCTGAAGTTGGCTACTTGAAAGTAACAAATATCGTTATTATCCGACTATTTAAGTGATTATGAACGATAGAGTAATACAAATATTTAGGACGAACTTAAATAGCATAGGTAGAAATGGACTGGTGTCCATTTGTGCTAATAATGAGTGCTTTGATTGATATTTAACGTGCCCCTGATACTAACACTAATTGAATAAATTACCGCATACAAAATTTAAATTCGTAAAAGAGTTCTAAAATAATTCAAAGCGTACAGGTGTGTTAAAATAATGCAGAAAACTGCACATCCGCAAATACAGTTAACAACCTTTTCCCCACAATTTACACAATAAGATTTATAGACAGGGGAAAATGGAAATAGATAGGTAAAGAGTAGTTTAGCACAAAAATGCAATATTACGTGAAAAGTAAAACCTATTACATTTGATCTCCTCGTAAATGGACTCAAAGGGCCTTGGCAATCCATCTCGGTTACAATGATGATAAGTGTGTAGGACGGTTTTCAATAGATCAGGAGCACGCGGTTCGAGGTCATCATTTGTAACTATAATTGCCACTTGTCGAACTCATACACAGACTTTAATTCACAGTAATAGAATTATTAACCCTAACACACGTAAGTAGATTTTAAGGTACCTTTATAAGAGCGATGAGTCTTTATTGCGTAATAGCTTAGCATGCGAGTCAACGTCTGCATCATATGGATTTGAAATACAACAGCATGCAGGGGCCCCAAAACCTTTCTGACAATCATAACATTACCAAGACGCTACCTTAACCGCTATAAATTTGCATGACAATTCATTGAACATCTCGTGCAATAGTACCTAATACCAATGTTTGGTATTCACCCGTAATGGGTGGGTCCCATGAGATATAATTAATAATTATTTTATGCAAATAAGCATCCCATATCTTTATCTCCTACGGGAAGTCAAATGAGGGCCTGGATAATTGGATTAAGAACAAAATTGTCCTTAGACGCTTAATTCATTGCGGTGTATTAATGTTCTGGGTGAATCTTAGGTTCAACTTGCTATAACATTATAAAATAGAAGGTTATATGTTGTTTTATTTCTTCCTTATATTCCTGAAAGATAGTATTTATTAGTTGCATATTAGATCATAACATTCATGTGGTGATGGGTTAGGAATGCACACACAAAATGTCTCCACCCTATTTCATTCCATGTGTGTCGTTAGAGGTTACTAGAGAAAATGCTCGGTGCAAATTATATTTTTGCGAAGGGATAGAAAACTTGACATTAAACCCTGTAGCAAACTTTCTGGCCAGCGAGTTATAAGCATCAGCCCTTTATACTGTCCCACTGCTAGCCACGGGCCTCTTCTATGAGAAGGATAAGGCCATCGTCCACCACGCTGGCCAAGTGCGGGTTGGCAGACTTCACATGTCTTTCGAGAACATCATGGAGAACTCTCAGACATGCAGGTTTCCTCACGATATTTAACCCAACTGCCAAATTCTGAAGAGAAGTTATATTAAAACGGGGCGCGTTCTGACGCAAATATTTTGATTTGATGCTTGTTCATTAATTTAGTTTAAATAAACCATGATTACTTTTTACTCACTATTGACACAACAGTGATAAACATCGGTAAGTGCCAATGACTTTTCATACATTTTAACGATGCACACGAAACAATTGGTAACTAATTAAATATCGTAATTAAACAATTTATAGCCAAAGACTTTTATAGTCTGCACAAAGGATTGTCAATACAAATTCATTGCATTTACTTTTCTTTCTTTGTTTATGTTTTTAACGAATCCAATGTTGATGTTAGATAACTTTAGTTGACTCAAATAAATTCACTCAAATTATTTCTGATGCAAAACATGAACAATGCAGATTCTCTTCTTGTTTTCTATTGCTATTTATTTGTAATTGTTTTCCTTTGATTAATTTTCTATTGCGGCGAATTAGCGAGAGGAACTTTTGACTTAGCCATTATGGCCGTGTATATAATTTGTAACTGTTTTATTGAGTTCAAATGTTCATGCGGCTTTGGAACTAAATTGTAATAGCAATAGCAAATGCGACGAAGCGGCGGGTATATATTTACGTTTGGCCGTAGGAAATAAATCTTTGTTTTGTGAATTAGAACTGCAGATTGCATTTATTTATCTATACACTCTATAAAATGACCCTGTCTGTCTATATGAACGCAATAAACCCATAAACTACCGAACAGTTTCTTGTACGGTTATCAACAATAGTAGTAGTAGCAGACAGTGTGAAGCCTGAGAAAGATTAAGTTGTTTAATTCATGGCGGCGGAACCGCAGATGAAGTCTGGTCGGTAAGAAAATAAAACTCAATTAGTAGCTTGCATAACCAAGGTGTGTCGAAGACAAAGAATAATCTTTACTTAAATACAATATTACTCACACACATCTCTTATTAATTACTGTCAATCGTTTTCACTGTAGGGTAAACGTATTAATCAACGTCTGTTACATCGACAGAATACGGGCTGGGACACTATCAAGAGATTCACTCTACTATTCGATATGTATTGTGAAATAATTCGTTTGCCTTTATTAGTAAGTAATTATAAGAACATGAGAATCCACGATGAGAACGTTTCCTAACGAAAACGGAGCCCTTATAGGATCACTTTGTTGTCCGTCCGACTGTCAAGACCCTTTTTCTCAGAAACGCGTGAAGGTATCAAACTGAAATTTATATCAAATAGTCAAATCTACTGTCCCTTGAAGCTGTGAAAAAATCAAACTTCTAAGCCAACGCAATCAAAAGATACAGCCGTTTATGCTGCAAAGAACAATGGCAAGTTCCTATACAACACTTTATTTGAAATCGATTCGAAGCGTCTGTGTATGAAAAAATTTTAAAAACAAAGGTGTTCTATTACTTAAACATAATCATCAAGAGTTTTTATTTTAGGAGGCCGTAAAAAAAGATATGAACATTGTTTATATTTTAAGGTTATGTTAATAGAAAACAACTTTGTAACTACACAAATGCATTAAATACATTTAGATAAGGGGTGGTGATGTGCAAAAAGCATTGATAGGATATACCTAGACTGATTCAAGATCAGTGTCTAGACTTGATAAGTACCTAATATTAAAAAATCTAAGTTCCACCACGAAATATGGATGTAGACTATGTAGGATTTATGTAATCCCTTATCTTTCACAATTTCATTGAGTATTAGAGCCTCACCTCATTATGAGGCCATGGCGACGACGCCAGCTACGGTACAATTTATATTGAAATGTATGGTACCTAACTCATTTGGCCACGGTTTGGCAGCCATAGGTACATTTCAATGTAAACTGTTTGGATACGCAGCCGGCGACGTCGCCATGGCGTACAAGTGAGGCAGGGCTCTTAAGATTAAACGTCATGGCATGATGTTAGATCTCTCTAATAAATAGGTACAAGTCACTTGCTTTTATAAGGAACTAGCTTTTGCCCGCGTGGAAGTCGAAAATTATCCCACAGGAACTCAATACCAGGATAAAAAGTATACTATATCCTATTCCAGGTTATGATCTATCTGTGCGCCTAGTTTCATTCTAATCGGTTCAGTAGTTTTTTCGTGCGTAACAAACAGACAAACAAATAAACATCGCATTTATAATATTAGTAAGGATAAGGATATGGGATCTCTCTTAGTGCGCCACCAACAGGCATGACAAACCTTATCTGAAGGTGGCAGCTGTAAATGAAATAAAGGAATGTTTTTGTAATCTAATACTTACTCCATAATTGATAAAAAACAGACAATTTGTATTAGATTGCTTTAAAAGTGACACCAATAGACTGATAAAACTCTTTAGTAATAAAACACTGCAAAAGGATTTATTATTTAATAAATACTAATTAAAGATGAATGGACCTGACGTGGTTCTATTTTCATTTGGATAATATTTATCATGTTCTGTTGTCAACTACAACAGTCGGGCTATCTTTTAATATTTTGTCACTTTGCCTTCGTACTAATTAACATCCACACAGAAGGCACACATTTCTATGGCCTCGTGGACACGGTCCAGCTTGTTCACCTTCATTAGCATCTTGCTGCAAACTCTGATTTACTCAATCCATAGCGAGTTCCCAACATGCTTCACAAACATAATCATCATCAGTAATCTAAAAATTAAGAAAAGCAATTATTACTACAGGCAAAGAAAACGCATCAGACTACATCTAGATAGACTAATGTTACCGAATTTTGTAATATTTTAAACTGCTTTGAAAATTCACTGAAACTTACTAACGCTAAATTGGTAAGTAAGCATATGTTTAAAAACTTACGATTTGAGGATAAACCCAGTTGCAGAGCAAAGTACAAACTCTTGTGTTGTGATCTAAGATGCGATATCGCCGGAGAGTATTGACGCAGATGTTACAATTCACGCACGATATGCGTGCAGGTCTGCTACTTCGCATCATAACAAAATCTTATGGCACAATCGAAGTCCGTGTAGAAAAAGCTATAGGTCCAGATGTTTTGAGCGCAGATAGTCCGTAAGAAAGCACAAGTCGTATGGGGCAGCGAATCAAGTCCAGGGGGTAAGCAAGAATCAAAAATAAGAATAATTCAACAAAAAACTGCGAAAACAACGAGAACACTACCAAACAAGCTTTTCGGAAAGAAAAGAACGTTGACAACACAGAACACCATATACCCTGGCGGGGTTGACAATGTCACAGACTATAGTTTGTGCCACGAGAAGATAGACTTTTTGCAAACACACATTCAGGGTTTCACAACCTTTGTCTCTAACAGTTATTTTTGAGATTTTATGCCTTAGTGAACTTTTATGCTTTTTGAACAGTAGTTTTTTTTGTTTCTATGCTCAATTATGCTACGAAGTATTCGAATTTATATTTTATTATCTATGACTTCTTGTCGTGACTAATTTTTTTTCTAATTTTACAAAAATAAACATATTTTATTTTGTGTATGATTATTCGAATTTCCTAGAAATATTTTCATGAATTTGCCGATATTTTTTAGTTTTTACACGTAAGTAATTCTGTAAATGCAAGACAACAAAAGAGAGCCATTATGTCAATACTAGAGTATAAACATGGTACATTATCGTATAGTCAATGGCTAAGCTATCGTAAAATATAAAAAATACCACTTATGAATAATATTACAGACACTTGCTAGAACATTACATTAAAACGTCTAGGCATAGAGATTTTACATTGTGTATGAATGAAAACGTCACAATTGACTTAAACAAAATCATTATATAATAGTTTGCCATCTGCAATTCTGCACCCGCTTTTCCGAGATGCCGACCGTAGGACGAGCATTGCGACACCAAAAATATTCTTAACATCCAAAAAATATTTTTTATCCTCTGATAAATGCCTAAGAATGAAAAAAAAATGGATTAACGCAAAATGTTGACATTCCAGGCGTCTGACATATTCCGGTACCACAAAACACTGTTGGCAGCGCATATATCGATAAAAACCCGATCAATTGACATATTACTTAGCAATGACACATATTTGTGTACCGTTGCGCTCATTGGATTTGACATTATTTGTTTTTGGCAGATCTGTCGCTAAGTTACTTAGTAGAAATTCTTTGTTTCAAAAAGTCTTTGTTCTCGTGGCACAGGCTATAGGGATCATAGACAAGGGCAAGGAGTAAGGATACTGACAATGTAGATATTCGGGGAGATGGGCCTCGTTAGCCTTGGTTGGCAACCTGTCTAGGAGAAGGAAAACACCGAAATTAAACCAAACGTTCGGGGAGATGGGCCTCGTTAGCCTTGGTTGGCAACCTGTCTAGGAGAAGGAAAACTCCGAATTTAAACCAACTTTCAGGGAGCATACCCGAAACAAAACCCCGATCTAAGGTGTGAACCGACCCGTGCCGAGGGATTCGTGGCCAGAGGGCAAGCTGGTCGTAAACGGAGGGTGCCTGTGTTGGTGGTCACAGGGCGCAGCTGATATTCCGCCTTACCCCCGTAAAGGGCTCTGCGGGGATGGACCGTCTAGATCCCTAAATCTCGTGGGAACGCTATGGGAACAAAAACTTATTCTTCTCCATACGGCGGCGACGCGGTTCGCAACCCGTCACGTCTCGTTTCCCGCGAGGGCGAAAAGCGGCCTACGGAAAGCAGGTTTGCGACATTGAATGTTGGTGGAGGAATGAACGGCAAATTGGATGAAGTATGTCAGATGATGGATGATAGAAAGATTGATGTTCTTTGTGTGAATGAAACAAAAAGAAAAGGGTGTGACAACACCAAGCATGGTGCATATACGGCGTATTGGTCTGGGGTAGATAGTACCACCAGAGCCTGTAAGGGAGTTGGTGTAGTACTGTCTGCGCGAATGAATGAGTGCGTAAAAGAGTTTGAATGTGTAAATGCTAGGCTACTGTGGATGAGAATGAAAGTAGGACTTACTCGTCTCTTTATTGTGGGGGTGTACGCCCCGGCCAATATAGTTACGGGTATGTCACAACATGAGCAAGATGAAAGGCAGGAGTTTTGGGAGAGTTTAAGAGAGATTTTGAGGAACTGCAAGGATAATGAAAGATTGATCTTGTTAGGGGATTTCAATGGATGGGTATGCGTAAAGCGAGATGGATTTGAAAGAGTGCTAAGTGCATTTGGTGATGAGAGTGTAAACGAAAATGGAAAAGCACTGCTTGAGATTTGTTTGGAGTGGAGCCTTTGTGTGACAAACACCATGTTTGATCATAAAAGGATACATATGTATACGCGAGAGGCGAAAAATGTTAGAAGAAGTATGATTGATTTTGTGATAGTAGATGAACGATTGAGAAAGAATGTGTTGGATACAAGAGTATATCGAGGGATCGGCATCCACACAGACCACTTCTTGGTGTTGAGCCGGATAAGTGGACTCTTTAAAGGATGGCGACACCGAGAGCATAATGAAAATAGGGTCTTGGAAAGAATAAAAGTTGAAAATCTACAAGAGAAAGATGTGAAAGATGAGTATAAACGAAGATTGATAGCAAGATTTGAGAGATTCGATGGCATAAATGATATGGAAGTATTATGGCAGGCCTTTAAAGAAGAGGTAGTATGTGTAGCGTCTGAAGTATGTGGTATGATTAAGAGAAGGAAAATACGAAAGGTTAAGAATACATGGTGGGACAAGGATGTACAATCAGCAGTGTCAGAGAAGAAGAAAGCTTAGTCAGATTGATTGGCTGCCATAGCAAATGAAAGAATGGGAAAAGCAACGAGTGTAGACATAGATGAAGCAAAAAAGGAGTTTGTTAGGTCAAAAAGAATAGTGAAAGAAATGGTTAAAAGGAAAAAAGAGGAAAAGAAAGATGAGTTTGATAGCAGATTATCTGACGATTTCCAGAGGAACATTAAGTTTTTCTGGAAATCCGTTCGTGCAGTTCGAGGAAGAACTCAATCCTCAGAACACACATCCATCAGAGACGAGAATGGAAGTATAGTAAATGGTGAATTGTGCGTGCAGAAGAGATGGAAAGAGTATTTTGAAAGTTTATTCGAAAGAACGGCGATAGAGACACCGATAGCTGAAGTGAATTGTAATGATAGCAATGATGAAAGCGTTATTGGCGTGGATGAGATCGTGAAGGCACTGGGAAGTATGAAAGTAGGTAAGGCTGCAGGATATGATAGGATTACAGTCGAAATGCTGAAGGCTGGACAGGGCATCATAGTTGGTCAGTTGCAGCGGTTATATAACTTGTGTTGGAACACCGGCCGAGTACCTAATGACTGGACCACAGCTGTAGTTGTGCCTCTTTATAAAGGAAAAGGCTCGCAACAAGACTGCAAAAACTATAGAGGCATTAGCCTTCTCAGCATTGTTGGCAAATTGTATGCAAAGGTACTTATTGAAAGAGTTATGGAAGTAACCGACAAGAAAATATGGGATGTACAAGCGGGATTCCGAAAGGGTATGGGATGCACGGATCAGGTTTTTTCCTTGCGAAGCATAGCCGGAAAATTTTTGGCCAAAGGTCAAAAGGTCTATTGCGCATTCGTGGATTTGGAAAAGGCTTACGATAAAGTGGTGAGGAATGAAATGTGGTCGGTACTGTCAATGAATGGGGTGGACAGCAGCCTCATTCAAGCTCTGAAATCCCTTTATGAGGATTCTAGAGCTTGTGTGAGGATAAACGGGGCATACACTGACTGGTTTACCATCGATAAAGGTGTTAGACAGGGATGTGTAGCGTCGCCGTGGCTGTTTAACCTCTTCATGGACAGTTGTTTGCAAGATTTGAAACATAGTGACTGCGGATTAAGGATGAATGGGTTACTCGTCAAATGCCTCCTTTATGCTGATGATCAGGTTATACTTGCATCTTCAACGGAGGAGTTGCAGGAGATGGTAACAATCATGCACCGTGCGTTAGAAAGGAAAGGAATGAAAGTGAATGTAAGTAAAACGAAAGTTATGGTTTTTGAAAAGGAGGAATGCGTTACGGCTTGTAATGTTTTGATCGATGGACAGCGAGTGGAACAAGTGAATGAGTTTGTTTACTTAGGTACGTTGTTTACAAGAGATGGTAAGAATGAAGCAGATATTGAAAGGAGAGTTAATGCAGGTAATTGTGTGAATGGAGCTCTGAAGGCGTTTATGAACAGTCAAAACGTGTCCAAAAAGGCACGTTTGGCTGTACATAGAGGTGTGTTAGTGCCTACCCTTATGTATGGTAGTGAAAGTTGGGTATGGCAGAAGAGATTTGAAAGTAGAATAAATGCTGTAGAAATGAGAGCACTGAGAAGTATGTGTGGTGTGTCTTTGACCGACAGAGTAAAGAATTGTGTGATACGAGAGTGGTTTGGGGTAAAAGAAGATGTAGTGACAAGCATTGAGAAAGGCATGTTAAGATGGTTTGGGCACATTGAGAGGATGGATGACGATAGACTGACAAAGAAGATACATCAGGCTAGTGTGAATGGGACAGGACAAAGGGGAAGACCTAGGAGAACGTTCTCTGACCAGATTGGAGACATCCTGAAAAAAGGACAAGTCAGAAGTACCCTTAACAGAAGAGCATGCATGAGAAACTTGATGGGAGTGAGTGAAGCAAGTGAGGTATGTCAGGATCGTTGCAAATGGCGTTCCGTAGTCTCTGCCTACCCCTCCGGGAAACAGGCGTGAGTCTATGTATGTATGTATGTACAATGTAGATATTTTCACTTAGTATTGTCATTAATTATCTTTCAATTGCCTAGAAGGATCCTAGAGGAGCCTAGAGGTATCAGTCTAATTAATTGATATCTCAGATCAAGTAAAAAAAAATATATTTATTTATATCATAAATAAAATCTTCTATTTATGTAATATAATATAAATAAAATATTTTTTTAACATTATCGTGAATTGTTTCTAGATGTAGGTTAAAAAGATTACTTACCTTATTTCTATTAAACAAATACGATTGTTTTGTAAATGGTAACTCTGAAAATGACATTAAGCAAGCACCGGAAATGAATGTATTCAATAAATAGTTTATCAATTTAGATAATTTAACGTACGCTTTTATACTTGAAACTAAAAACGTACAAAATACGAAATAATTATACTAACAAGTTTTTCATAAGTTACGTTTATAGACGCTTCTAACACTTCACAGGTATAATCCTGCCATTGTTCTTTCCGCAAATATTTGAAACACAAAACCTACAGGGTACTTCCCGTGAACTCAGAATTTTGAAATTTGGTACCAAGCAATATCTTATAGCATGCATAAGAGAAACATTGCGAAAACAATTAGTTTTTAGTTACATTATATCATAAAAATATTTTTAATAATTTTAAAATTATTACCATTTTCTCATGAACGCGTAAAGTGATTTAATTGAAATTTATATCAAATACTCGGGTCTATAATACCCTGAAGCTGTAATAAAATCAAACTTGTAAGTCAACGCAATAAAAAGAAACAGCAATTTAAGCCACATATTTTCTCGCAACTACTCGCAAGGGAATCAAAACCTACAGTGTACTTCCTGTGAACTCAGAATCTTGAAATTTGGTACGAAGCAATGTCTTATAGCACAAATAAAGGGAAAATTGCAAAAACCGTAAAATTTTAGTTACATCATATAAAAATATATCTGTATTAATTTTAAAGTTACTAACCCTTTCCTCATAAACGCGTAAAGTTATTAAATTGAAATTCATATCGAATACTTGGGTCTATTATACCTTTAAGCTGTAACAAAATCAAACTTCTATCTCAACGCAATCAAAAGTGTCTAGAGTTGCCGTAGGCAGGCAGGAAATTGTTCAGAGTGCGTAGTGGAAGTTTGTAACACATCCACCTGACCACGACAGGCAAAAGATCTAAACAGTATTACTGTGACTGCACAGTGATGAGTTCAAAGTACATGCAAGTTACTTACCAAATTTTCACTGATGTTCTTGAGTGGACCTATAAGATTAGACTCATAATTTTGGCCAAAATAACAAGCAAATCGTTATAAATACCACTACTCGAGGTCCAGTTCGGCGTCCTTCTTCAGACCACGATGCACGTTGGCGGATTCACTGTTTTACAATGTTCAATATGTTATAAATGTTCAATAGTTCACAAGTTTGACTTTTATCACAGTGTACTGGTGCCGGTTATAGATCAAAGAAGCGGCATTCACTCGGATTTTTAGTTTTACAACCAAATACAAGATCAAAAACGCGCTCACAAAACGGAATCTTCCAGAGCGAACAGAGAGATTTTTTCGCTGACCGCGGGAAACGACAAAGAATGAATGGATTGACAGTTCATAGTGTGACCATAGTCAAAATTTATAATAGACTAAACAAATGTTACTAAACCGATATAGTCGATTTGACTTATCACAAAGAATGTTTCTATTTCAAACATCCAACCGCCCCGGACCGGCCTACCGGTCCGCTAATCGATTGGTACACGTGACAACGTTGCAACCGCTCTCCTCAGAATCGAACCGTCCACCAAGACCTCAGCAAATCGGGGAACTCCATCAGCCCCAGTTACCAAACGAAGAATGCGCCCCCTGCGCCATCTGAGTGGCGGAAGGTTAGCCTCCTTGATTAAAACGAGGTCTCCAATCTTGGGTGGATCGGTCTTGTCGGTCCACTTAACGCGTTGCTGGAGTATGTGCAAATATTCCAAATTCCAGCGTTTCCAAAAGCTCTGAGTAATCTGGCGTACCAATCCAAAACGCGAGAGACGACCAGGTCTCGTATCAATATAGGGGTACTCAGGCAAGGCGACAAGTGGGCGACCAATCAAAAAGTGACCCTGCGTAAGGGCCTCCAAATCATTCGGATCTGAGGAGATCGGTCACAATGGCCTAGAGTTCAAAACGGCCTCAATCTTACAAAACACAGTTGCGAGTTCCTCAAAGGTAAGGACAGATTCACCGATTGTCCTGCGCAAGTGTGTTTTGGCCGATAGTAGAGTAAAATTGGGGCTTCTGCATCACTTGCTCTCGCGTCGCCGATCGAGCTGCGTGATACAGAAGCCCCAATTTTACAATCGAGATCGATTAATATAAATGTGATCTGCATCACTCAGAACAAAGTGAGCTGACGCAGATGCTCCCAATAATACCGTTGTTATCTGCGATCCGTCTGATTCACGATATAATATTGTATTTCATTCACCGACATATCATTGTAGTAGCAATGCAATGGGACAACTTACTGTCGTTTCTAGTTTGAGATGCTAATGTAACAACATTCTCAAGTGAGACTGCTGTGTTCAGTCGACGCGATCAGTCCGATCGGTTGTTGTGTGTATCATAATCTGGTATGGTGTTGAACTGACATAGCCAAGCAAAAATTATCGCGCGCACTTAAATAAGTACAATAAACAACAATATCATGTTCGATCACGGCACATCGTTGCATCGAAACGATTTGGTGCACATCTTGTACTAATGAATGCATAGGCCTTCCGTATAGTGAGAGGTTAGCTTTTACTAGCAACTATAACTCAATAATAGAGTTGTGGACACTACCACAATGCAACAATATAGCTGAGTGTGCACATCAAGTGCACATATTTGTCACAGACTAATCTTATGCCTTGCAATGTTTTCTTTTATATGTAATACTTTTTCTGTGTCTGTGACAAATAAATAGTTTTTCTCTTTCTTTCTTTCTTAGTAAGTAGCCAACAGTAGGTATTATGGAGACATAATAATTGCTTATAATACAAAAAAAAAAAAGTAAAAAAAACATAAAAACAAAATCCAAACTGGAACAATACTCATTTGTTCCGTGCGGGAATCGAACCCGCAACACGTTGGTGCATTAGTTGCTGCGTCTATTAAACCTACTATTTACATTGTGATGCGAGTCATACTCTTAGCCAATGCGCCAAACGTGTCGTCAAAGATGTGATAAAATATTGGACCACTTTGTCTTAACATGACGTGTATAGAATTATCCAAGATAATCAATAACTCAGTACAAACGTTTATTTTTTATAATTACGATAGTAAAATCTTCTAATATATAATATATTTAAGTAGTAGACAATTAGAATTCTTGATGGATGATTTATATATCTTAGTCTTAAAACAAATAGCATTTTAAAGTACAATAAATGTTAGATTAGGAATCACTTATTTCTTATAAGATTATTTAATTACTCTTTTAATAATAATAATTATGCATTTCATTTTCATCTACTACAGGCATTCAATCCAGCAAACCTGCCGTCTTTCTGATTTAGTCAAATCGTAAAAAGGAAATGGTGGTTTGATTAAAAACACTTGTAGGTTTTTATTACACCATACAGCTATTTCTTTTAGTATAAATTCATTTGCTTACTGCATCACTCACCTCGCTTCGCTCCGTTCGCAATGCAGAGCGCCCCAAAAATCACACTACTAACATGATCTGCGATACGGACGGTTGGCATTAGAAGTATAATATTATTTCATTCATCGATGCATCGCAATACTGGTAGCATAGTAACAATGTTTTTACTTGGGATGACATAATATAAACAACATTCTCAAGTTCGTTCGACGCGCTCAGTGCGGCTCGGGCACAGCGATGCATTCATAATAATTTATATGTAGGTAGGTACATACTGTTATCTTTGCACAGCTCGTTGATAATTTTAATGAATGAATGCAAAATCTTAACAATGTTGAAAGTAGGATCGGGTGGCTCCCGGGTTCGATTCCCGGGTCGGCCAAAGTGTTATTGGGTTTTTCTGTTAGGAAATTCTCAGTAACAGCATGAAGTCTAGAAATGTGCCCGGTACGGCAATAGGCTCGCCTCCCTATTACGTGGGACTTAAATATATCTGGCGAAAAGTGGGTGTAGTAATACACCTTTGCCTACCTCTTCAGGGTTACAGGCATAAGACTATGAATGTATGTACTTATGAATTATATAATTGTTTTATCCACAACTAGCTTTTGCCTCTGACTTCGTCTACATGGAACTTGAACCCACGGTCACTCGGATTCCAGGTGATGCGGATGTATCGAGATAAAGCAGATTGACTGCACGTGTAGTGTTCGATCGATTAATATAAATGTGTTCTGACTTCTGCGTCACTCAACTCGCTTCGCTCGTTTCGCGACGCAGACGCCTCCAATAATACCTACTTTTGTTATCTGCGATCCGTTTTATTCACGATATAGATTATTAACATTATGTTTTCAGCTTAGAATAATAACACCTATTCTAAGGTTTTCAGGTTTGGAATTTAACTCCTTGTCTTAGTGACCAATGTAACTGTTCTCTTTGCTGAGTTTTTTATTGTACTTATGAATGTGTATCAATCATGTAATATTCCAATCATAGTATATATTAAAACTAAATGGGTATGTTAGTGAGTATAGGAAACGATTAAGTAAAATGAAACAATCCATATTGTATCTTTTTAAAAAAGTTTATTATCAAAGCACCATTTTTTTAAGCACATAACATTTTTTAATGCACATATTGAGTCATGATAGATACAATTGTACAAATCTCCGGAATATTTATAGCGATCATATAGGGTTAACAAATTAGGACAACCTTTATCTTCTAAATTAATTACATTAACACTATTTAAAATATTTTTCAACCATGACACTTTTTCAAGACCTTTAACGAAAACAGACTTATCTTTTAAGATATCTAAAACTAAATATTGATAATTTGAGTAAGGTATAAATCTTTCGCTCCAGTATATTTTTTTATTACGCTCAATCCAGCAAACTTGTTGTCTTTCCGATTTGGTCAAATCGTAAAAAGGAAATGGCGGTTTGATTAAAAACACTTGCAGGCTTTGATTACACCATATAGCAATTTCTTTTATTATAAATTCATTTGCTTCTGTTTTAAAGCCTTGGATGTCTACAATAGCAGTCATGATAATCTACGCACGATGTTTCTCAGAGGTTTGTGTTCCACAAGTCGGTCGTTTATAATCAAACAGTATGCAGTTGTCTTATCTGGTATTTGTGTTGAACATTCAAATTCCAATCTTACATCCACTGGACCAGTTTTTAAACTATCGTTTTGCCTCGAGCAGTCTAAGATGAAGACTGGGGCCTTTTCTTTGAAATCCTGCAGATCAAGCAACGGTTCTACCGGAAAGTTGTAATACGACTGGCGAAATTTCACATACATTTCATATAATATACTATATTTGTTCTCACAAAACTTTAAAGATAAAGGCTCATAAGGATAATATTGCGAATTTAAAAAGAGCGTAACATTTGTCACCGCACAATGATCAAATACCGAACTGTCTTTAGTTCTATTATTTTTTCTATTAGTTTGCAAGCAAAAAATGACATACCGAGGCTTTTCTAATTGAGAAGCAGTCTTTACTGACCAAGAATACTTTGTGGTTTTAGGTAGTAAAGGATACTCATATAAATCCCAATTTCTAAAGGCCATCTGAATAGGTTTATCTCTTTCTAAGTGCTTTAAAAGTATTAAACGTTCTCGATCGGAAACTTTTATATGTGGTACTCTCCATTGAATTCTCTGTATATCTATTTGAAGCTGAACGACTTCATTAGTAAGAATAATACTATTTAAGTTAGAATTACTCCTATTCAATATAAGTTCGTGTTTACAATTTATCACAATTTTATTGTAATCCTCTGCAAACCCTAAAATCTTATTTAAGGGCACCACAACGCTAAAATGTCCATCACTTTGGAAACCGTTTAAATTCCAACCCCATAATGCAGAAACTTTACTTTCTGCTTCATTAAATGAGATGTATGACTTTATTGTTGATGTTATTCCAGATTTTTTTATACGGTCTATTTCAATTCCATTCATTTCGTACCTGATGTCTTGGAACAAGTACATAACAGGGTTATTAGTAAACGTAACAGCTTTCTTGATCTGATGCCCATCCTTACCGAACAGCTTTGCTTGACCTTCGATGTAGATGGAACTGGCTGATGGTAGCACGTATATATCTTGCTGGTGTATGGGGATTCTGATTTCATCCTTTTCTCTAAAACTGTTATTGTAGGGATTGTATGAATGGATTTCATAACTTTCGATCGAACTATCAAAGTGTGGTAAGTCGGTAATCTGTAGTATACTCATACTTTAAACCCTAAAGCTTTAAGAAAATCTTTATTTGATTTAGTCAATTTCTTCACGTTTTTCTTACGTCTGTGCACCTTTATGGTTGTTGACGGAATAGGACGTTTTATTTTCACTGAAGGGTTTTTATAATATACTATCATTTTGCTTTTCTTAAATGAAGACGTAATTGAATATTTTCTTCACCAAAGTCAATACGGTAACCAAACTGATCTACAATCCTAACAGATATGGATGAAATTATATTTCTGTTAACTGGAAAGTAAATAACGTTCTGAGGTATTTCTATGTAGCCGTGACTTGGAGCAGTATCAGATATAAATTCATGAATAAAATGAGTCGGTAATCCGTTGCAGTATGAACCGTGTACAAGATCACATTCAATTCTGATAACAGCTGTTAAACTGCTGTTATTAACGGGCACATTCGGTCTTGTTTTTAATACTGAAAAGTATAGTAAACCGCACTCGTACTGATCAGATAAATGAAGAGGTGGTTGAAAATACGAAATCAGTTCCGATTTATTTCCAGAGATGGTAACCGTAGTAGACATGCTTGCATACTGAACTCTTTTAGATGATCCTTTTTATTTTATTTCATAATTATACCAAAAATTCTTTAAGAAATTTAAACATAAATGTCCACAATTGAAGGGGTGATCACGTTGTATATTTTCATAATTATATTGAATGTTAGAACCTACATATTTCATAAATTCCTTCGGAGGTTTAAGATTTCCATAACTGTCAAAATACTCAACATAATCATTATATTTTGCATAGGCTACCCAATGAGAACCAGGATTTTTTGAACTATCCAAATTAATAACTCCACATTCTTTTTTATAAGGACATTTAGGGAGCTCATCTCTCATAAAGACACTCTAAAATAAGGAATTCTATTCCCGTACTTTAAAATGTCAAAGTTAGTTAAGGCCCGTTTGGGTAGCCGATATCTTAGTTTTTTTCTTTTGATACGAAAATTCCAAGGCCGCCTTTATGTGGTTTAAGGTGTAGTCCTTTCCCAATACATAGAGCTTCCATTTTTTCATTATGTCTTCTCGATTCTTCATACAGCTTTTTAGCCATTTTGAATTCATTTATGGTTTTAGCAATACCAGCTGCACCGCCTGCTAAAGCTCCCGCAGCTGATAATCCCGCAAAAATAGGAATCAAAGGTAATACTCCCCCAGTTTTTGGAATAGGAATAACGCGAGGGAGCTTAATCGATGAATCATCAGCCAATTCTCTAGTAGCGGCAATAGCTAATTCTATTGCCATTTTCTTGCTCTTAGGTTTTAATTTTTTGATATGCCTTTTTGCTTTTGTAATAACAGATTTTAATTTACTTTTTAACCCTTTTCCAGGTGTAATTTTTGGAGAAGGCTTTTTGTCCAAACCAGAACCAGTTTTAATTTTTGCTGACATAGCCTTACTTACTAAGCGTGCCGCGAGTTTTTCAGCTATACTGGCATCGGAAGCAACCGCTCGCTCTTTCGCCATTTTTAACAAAATTAAATCAGCCTTATGTCGATCCTTTAAGTTTGATGACTTGTGATATGCAATATCGTGATCTTTGCAGTATTCGTCCAACTTATTTACGCCGTTATCTCCTTTTGTTAGTATTTTTATTAATTTAGTACCTGGGCCACAGTAATTATATCCTGGTAAGTGTAATTCAAATGGTAAATTATTAATAAGCCAATTGAGAAGACTACTCTCTCCAAAACACATTATAAGACTGATGATTCCGGTTTGAATACTTTAATAAATAGTTATGTGATTCGAGTTTGTTAATGTTATTTTATTTATAATATATTTATAATATTACATTCGATTTATCAATCCAACTGCTTTCAGCTGAAGACAAACCTAACCATTTTACTAAAACCCTGTTACCTTTTCTTCTAAGAACTTTCTCGACTAGATATATATTGGGATGTTTTGTTTTTTGAAGTTCTTGTGAATAAAATGCTCCTAAAATAGGCAGACCTCTGATAGTGTCTTCAATTAAGTAAGTTATAGGAGTTGTATTTTGTATTTTACGAATTTTAAATATTTCTGTTGACCAGTTGGGAGTATAACCTTTTTCAAATGTACCTTTGTATTTACTGATACGCACATAATCACCTACTTTGTACTTGCTTTTTAAATTATCATTTTTTGGCAACTTTAAATACCTTTCTAATATCGGTTTTTTATTCATATTGTTCACATTAGCAGGGATTTCATTAATAGTGCGATGGTGAGTGTGATTGTATTTGTAATAATATAATAATAATAATATCATTTATTGCGTCAAACATGGTAGGTAATACATAGGTGTTACAGTAGATTTGTTTCACATATTTGGCTGTTATACAGCGTGCAACATCAAGATTAATACAGTGAACTATAAATCATAAAATATAAATTAACAACATCTATGCCTTATTCGTTCTATGTTATAAAATTTACATGGATTTTTATTTAAAAATTCTTCAATAGAATAATAACATTCCCGCAACAACCACTTTCGTAATGCGCTACAGAAATTATTGTATGGCAACACAGTTATTGATTTAGGCAGTGAGTTATAAATTAAAGGGGCCATATAGACGCAACTTTTTCTGAACATTTCTGATTTGGGGGCGGGTATTTTGTAGTCTAGGTGCGTTAGTGTTCTTTTATTTTTACTATCCACTTGTTCAAATAAATTTTTATTAGATCGTAGAAACTTTGAAATTTCATAAATATAAATGCAGGGAACAGTAAGTAAACTTTGAGACTTAAATACAGGTCTGCAGGAATCACACCAATCCATACCGAACATTGCGCGAATGCATTTTTTTTGTGCAAGGAAAATTCTAGAGATGTCGGTTGAATTCCCCCAGACTATTATACCATACCGTATGATTGAGCATATATATGCATGGTACGCGATTAAGCATGTATGCCTGGACATGATATTTTTTATCTTTTTTAAGGCGAATACAAAGCTATTCATTTTATTACAGATTATCTCAATGTGGTTTTTCCATGAGAGATGTTCATCTATGGTCACACCCAGAAACTTAGTGTTGTATACCTGCTTAATAATGTTGTTACTGAAGTTTATATTTGCATTTAATGGCTTACATTGCCGAGGTCTGAAGTGTAAGGTATTAGTTTTTGTTAAATTGATTTTTAATTTATTAGCATCTAGCCATTTGGTTACCTCATTTAACGCATCGTTTAATTCTATATTAATATTCTGTTTTTTATTAAACTCTATGATAATAGTAGTGTCATCTGCGAATAAGACACATTGATGTTTAATCGACTGAGGCAGGTCATTTACATAAATCAGAAATAGCAAAGGACCCAAAATGCTTCCTTGTGGCACGCCACAGTAGTTAATTAGTGGTTCCGAATCAAAATCTTCCAAAGTGTTGCTTAGTTTATTCATTTTTACTATTCTAGTAATCTGTTTCCTTTCGGTCAGATATGACTGGAACCATTCTTTAGCCGGACCTCGAATACCATATCGCTCCAATTTATTTATGAGTCTATCGTGATTAACTAAATCAAAAGCTTTACTTAGGTCTAAGAATAGAGCACAGGAATATTTATTATTATTCATATTTGTTACTATTGTCTTTACTAATGTGAAAATCGCTAATGAGGTTGATCTATTTTGTCGGAAGCCATATTGTTGATCAGCTAACAGTTTAAACTTTTCTAAAAAATGAAGTACTCGCTTGTACATTACCTTTTCAAATATTTTTGACAATATTGGTATTAACGCTATTGGTCTATAGTTACTCATATCTGTTTTTGTACCTTTTTTATGTAACGGTTTTATCAGAGAGAGCTTCAATCTCTCAGGGAAACACCCTTGAATGAAAGAAAGATTAATTATGTGAGCTATAGGCGTTGAAATATATGGAGATATTCTTTTAATGAGATCAGTGCCAATATTATCATAACCAGTTGATTTAGTGTTTTTTAAAGATTTTATAATATTATAGACTTCTGAAGCACACGTAGGTTCTAAAAATAAACTTTTTTCATATTTGTTTATTATATTGTCAGAGTTATTATTATTTACATTATTGTTATTATTATTCTTTGTATCGTCAAATTGAGTATTATTAGAAATGTCAACGAAATATTTATTAAATTTATTACAAATGTCAGGTCCAGATGTCAGTGATATAGAATTGTCCAAAATATTCGATATGAATTCTTTAGGTGCCGTGCTACCCATGGTGTTCTTTACAATATCCCACGTGGCTTTAACTTTGTTTTGTGAGTAGGCTATTAGTCTTTGGTTACACAATGCTTGAAGCCCGCACATACATTTTTTTAACAGTTTTGAGTATATTATGTATTTATTTTTATTCTCACAAGTTTTATTTACGTAATATTTATATCTTAGCTTTCTCTTAGTTTTACTGCTATTTTTGATTCCTTTCGTTATCCATTTAGATTTTTTTGAATTGTGTAATGTTTTTTTCAGTCTTATATGAGGGAAACATAGTTTGTATAAGAGTGTCAATGTGTCATGAAAGTTATCGAAAGCTTTATTAGTATCCGATATATCAAATATTTCATTGAAACTTAGACAGCTAATATACTTGACAAATTTGTTGACATACTCTTTGCTCAAATTATTTACAGTCGTGAAATAGTAGTTTTTTTCCCGTAATATTCGATGTTTGATTGTAATTATTTGTGCTGTATTGTGATCAGAAAGATAGAAATTATATGTTTTACCCGTGACATTGTTTATGTTACTAATAATGTTGTCAATGCACTTATTTAATCTAGTTGGTTCGTGTATGTGGTATTGCATTCCGTAATTGAGAAGAAGTTCTTTAAATATCGTACTATTTTTGTCAGAATTTTGTAAATCTATGTTAAAGTCGCCACAGACTATGATTCTAGATTTTTTGTTTTGGAGATTTGTTAAAGTTTTATTTAAGTTATCAAAGAAAATATTCACATCAGAATTTGGAGTTCTATAGATGCAAAGTACAATTATTTTTAACATTTTAATTTCAATACCACATATTTCAAAGTGTTTATCAATGGCAAATTCACTTACGATATTTAGATTAGTGCTGTCATATCCATTCCTACACAATATGCATGTGCCTCCACGCCGTTGATCTTGACGAGCATATATTGTGGCAAGGTAGTAATTTTTTATATTCAAAAATTTTTCCTCAGTTCTTTTTATAAAGTGTTCACTTAAACATATAATAATAATATTTTCATTAAAATCATACTGAAGATCATGTAGTACTACCTCTAAATCTTGCATTTTATTTAAGACTCCGGCAATATTTTGGTGAAAAACTGCATACCCATCACACTTAGTCTCGAAAAAAATCGGATTCAGCTGTCATTTCTGTTTGTGACACAGATTGTGACATTTTCTTAAGTGACGGGAAGTAATACGGTATTGTACCTTTTTTTGGATTTAAAGGACTACTAGGTCGCGGAAGAGAACCGCGAATTGAAGAATGCCTTTTATGAAATTCACCCTTCTGTGTAACTATATTTTTTGTTAATTTGCGGTTGTTGTATGTCAGGAAGTCATTATTGTAATGAATAACATTTATTTCATGTATTATCTGTTTAGCGATGTCCTGCGTATTATCTATTGCCAAATAAGTACAGTTATTAAAATTTTGAGTAACGAGTCTTAATTTTTGATTGAGCTTAAGTTCATTAAGATATCTATTATAGAATACATTAACTACAAATATATTACAATTGTTAAGAGAGTTTAACGCTATAGACATCGCCGACATAAACTCCATTGGATTTGAGTCATTACTCCCTGTCATAATAACTACGTTGTCATTTTGTGTCAATGTTTTCGCTAAGCTACTACAGTCCTCTAACACATATTTTGTTTTAGCACCCGGTTTCCGTATAGATTGTATTTGAACATCTTGACATTTATGTAGGTTGTGCTTGTTATTTAGTAGCCTCTGTGCAACACCTCTACCTTGATTATCAGAAAGTAGAATTATTTTGCTTGTGTTTCCAGTGGTTTTAGTAACCTTGCTGCATCTCAAGTTATCCGTCACTATCGTGTCTCCATTTTTTCCATTTTTACATTGAATTTTCTCGTTTTCTAAATCGATGTGAATTTGCTGACTGAAATCATTCTTATGTATATTTGCTTGTATCACTTGCGTGCTTTCCTGAGAACATTTAGGGGTATCAAAGTCTAATTTTCTTGGAGGGATGTAAGAAGTCGCCTTTGTCAATTCTCTCTTTTTTCTTTTTGAAATGGTCGACGTTGACAAATGTTTACTAGTGCTTAAACCTGTACATAATTTTTTGAGATGCTCATTTTTCTTAATTTCAAGTTGTAATTTCTGTTGCAGTGAAACATTATTTAAATTTAGCGTCTCAATTTCAGAGTGAGCACTCATTAATTCTTCTTTTAACTGAACGATCAAATTTTGCAATTCCACAACCTCGTCACTCTTAGTATGAGTGGACAAATCCATCATGCTCTTTACACTTAAACTTGGCGAAGACGTATCCAGATATTCAATCGAAAGGCTGGAGTTGGATCGTATAATACGTCGGTTTCTTTGGGTGACATTAACACTGTCGTTATTATCCATCATATTCTGATATAATATAAAGTATATAAGAAAATATCGAAGTTGGGTTCAATATTTATTCAGATATTTGTGAATCCGATAGGTTATATTAGCCCGTGATATATTATGATAAGGCCGCTGACTTTAACCCAAGGAATACAGTTACCTCCGCGGGCTACTTTGGCCCGAAGGTGAAATGTCCGTGACTGGAACGCGCCCTATGGTCGTGCGGTTAGGTTGGTATTATTGACACTATTGATTGACAGTTATCACTTTTTCATTGTTTTGAATGATAAGTAACGTATTTGATAGTCTGCAAATTTTATTTTTAATATTAATACGAATGTTTTTACACTGTATTATGCGTAAGTGGTTTATTTACGGTAAAGTTGAGTTGTTATTAAGTAGCCACTTCACTAAGTTACACTATTTTTGTGAAAGTTTATAACTTTTAACACACTTATTTGTTTTAGTCACAAACGATATCACCGAACTACTGGGTACTACGAAACATATTTTCACTATTTTAAACACTATTAGATATGTTATTGGTACATTAAATTAGTTATAAATACAGAGTTATTGTTTATATCTCACATATATAAACAATAATTTTTACAATAAACGTTATTGTTTATATCATAACATCATTGAGGGTATTATTTACCCAATTGTAATTGCCTTTTAAACTAAATTCCTTATAGATTTTAGATTTCAATGTTCTGATAAATCGTTCGACTATTGAAGCTTTTTTTGTTGAGAAGATTGAATAATGGTTAATATGAAACGATTTCATAAGCTTCTGAAATTTGTTATTATAAAATTCTGTTCCATTATCGGTTTGCAGATTTTTAGGAACACGCCCTTTATCCAACAAAGTTTTGAAAGAGTTATACACATCTTCTTTGCTTTTACTTCTCATAGGAAAGGCCCAAGCATATTTCGAAAATGAATCAATAACGGTAAGAATATATCTATAATTTTTATTTTCTTTTGAAATTGATTGCAAATCAATTAAGTCTGCTTGCCACAAGTCATCTATATCTCTCATTACAACATGTCTTCGCGGATAGTTCACTCTCGCATTTTTATGAATTTCGTTTACCACGTCAGCTTTGCTCATGTTCACAACTCAGTAGGTATGTTTGTCTCGAATTCTGCTATAATACTGAATAAAAAGCATATTATTAGGACTATTTATTATTTAATTATGTCAGCTTCTTTTAACTCTTCGATTATTGATAAAATTTCATTATCATGATTTGTATTACCAGCATCTCGGGAAGCAATTAATAGTTTCAATCTTTCAACCAGTTCGTTAGGATCATCCCAATATACCAAGTCAGTGCTATTTTTGTATTTCTTTAACGTTTGTTAGCTTCCTCCAAATTTAGTGACAATATTATTGTTTGACGATTCAGAAAACAATGGTTTGATTATTTCACGATATTTTATACCTTTATCGCCTCTTATTTGCCCATTAGGATTGAAATCTCTCTTATGTGCATTTGTATAATGCAACATATCTTTATAGACAAGTTTATCTTTGCTCGATATTTGTTTCAAATCAGGTTTTCTTCGAAGTAAAAGTTCTTTTAAACCAGGGGTTAAATTGAAGCTTTTGTCACCAACTTTAATTAAAATGGTATTATTATTATTTGCACTATCTATTTTAGAAAACGAAACTATTGAATTACCCATTAATATTTTTTTGTTTTCACTCCTTATTCCAAATGGTATGTTTAGGTCATAAATATCATGGATATCACGACCCTCTAATGATATTTCTAAATCATCCGGTAATTCCGTCTGGGGAGGCTTTTTAACGTTCAGTACAGAATTCAGTTCTGGGTCATAGCATTCTTCAAACTTAGTAGATGAGCTAGTATTAATGTCACCTAATTCCACGTCTTCAAAATTAGAGTGTGTATTCTCAAAATTTTGTATTTTTTCTAATGTTTTATTTGAATCAACTAGAGTTTTAAGGGGATCTGTGACAGGTTTTAACATTTTTTCAAGTGATAAGTTCGTAGAGTGTTCCTGGTTTTTCATTTGTTTTATTTTATTCTTTATGGAGTCTACAGACTTCATTAATTCTATTTTAATATTTTTCTCCATGTTATACTTATTAACAACTGTATTCAGCTAAAGAACAAATTATACTGAATTTGATTTGCCATGTTAATTACTTATATATATATACATATAAACAGTCAGTCAAATTTAAAAAACATATCAAAGTTCTGTCTGTACCTTCCATTATTTAATGACGATTCTTTATTAATAAGTAGAAAATTATAAGGTTTACTCCAAACAGTTTGACAAATATTTCAAAACTCTTTCCACTGTAAATCAGAAGTAACATGCTCTTCATAAATATGTTTTAAATTCACATCATCTTGTTTGAATATAATAAGAAAATTCACATTGTCACGCAACAGTTGTTTTGGAATTTTGGAATAGGTTTGAGATAAATAGAAACAATCTATTTGTTTATGTCTACCCATACAAAAATAATTGCGAATATTAACTTGATTTTCACACGCAACATCATCAAAAATAAACACAGAATTTGTTAAAGCTTCACTCGGAGAAATTACCTCTTTATCATCGCTAAATTTGTAGAAGTTAATCTGCGAGACTCTTCCTAATACTTCACTCAAGAAACGATACTTTGGTTGAAATGAAGTTTTGGAATAAAGATAAAGATTTTTAAATTTTAGACCATTTTCATGTAACAACAAACTAATCATAACGTTTGTTTTACCACAGTTCGATGGACCGCACATTATACATCGAATCGTATTCGGTAATAAAGGACTATGTCTGATCTGGTGAGAAGTTTCATTTAAATCTATATTATTAATTTTCAAAGATATGGGTTGCTTGATCAACTTCATTTTGACAATTACTGTAATGAATGTCTAACATGCATATTTATGGGTAGCTATAACTTTAACACTAAATTAGATATACATATCATAAAGTATAAATAACAGCATTTAACATGTTTGAACAGGTCTAGAAAGTTAGGAATTTTGTATTCTCGTATTACAATATTATATTTTTAATAATTGATTTAATTTGGTATTGAATATCATACAGATTTAAAATTGCATTCCTTATTTCATTATGCTGTCATAGTCAGCCGAAACAGGACCTGTTGCTAGCAGAGAAATCAAGTTTTATTGGTAAGTACGTTTTTAATGTTATTAGTTATTACAATATTATATTATATTATTATATGAATAATTAGATATCTTACTTTAGTTTTATTTTCAGAATCATGTCATACAGCCCCAGCATTCTCAACATTGGAGGACTTAACAGATTTGTATTTGATAATGTTGATTCTCAAATCCCAAGTCCTTTGGACGAAGTTGACCAGACAGAAATACAAGAGGTTAGTAAATATTATTTTATTCCTCATAGTTAAATTCATATAGTTATGAACTTTTCATTTATATTTTTTATGTTATTATATTGCAGGACAATGCTTTGGCAGAGAATTGTAGACAGTTAAAAAACAAGCCATTTTTTTACTCTCAAGGAAATTATGAATGTTTTGAAAAGCATCGGAACAAATCCTCTGATCAGGTAAGCACTGCATAAAATGTATTTATGTTTATAAACATTTATTGTGCGCGTCCACATTATTATATATTTATGTGTGATTTATTTTTTTACAGGTTACTAGCCCATATTTCTCCACTCAAGACGATGGCATAACATACATTGAACCAAACTTTTCTACACAGTCAAAAAAATTGTCACCGTTATAGGTACTGCTCTACTGGGGTATAAATGAAATAACTTTATAGAAAATACGTAATACATTTACTGAGCCACTGTTACAGAATGGTGGTTGGCAAGCGACTGCCTGCCACGACGATGTCACATAATGCAAACGTCTATAGTTATCTTACATGTGTATTACAATGCATATACTTATATTACTACACCCCACATACACCCCTTTCTAAAAAAAAATTTTACGACACAAATTTTTATTACAAATCAATACAAAAGAATCCTTGTAAATATCAAGTTGGTAAGTCAGTTAACATATATTTCACAACTTAGGTTGTTACATATATTACATTTCATAGCCATTGGGCCTCTGATTTTGCTGTGGTATCACACTTATCACACTATTGGAACGTAACGCATTCAGTTCCCGACGTAATACTCGCTTACTTCTATTCGCGCACACCTTATACACTGCTAACGCACACGCTACGAAAATGATGACAACCATCACTGTTACCAAGATGCCCAACACTTCCAGTTTGTATTCCATATGCATCGTAGACGCATTATTTGCCCCATTCTGGGCAATAATAATCTCTTCCTCTTTTTTGTCCACTGAGTATGTTTTACCCATATTGATAGCTTCGTACTGATAGGAAACACAATGAGAAATGAGGAAAAATATATATACGTTATGTATATGCTATCGGTAGTACAATCGATATGACAATGAATATCTGTGCGCATCTTTATACAATTTATATGCAATAACTAAAATGATGCGTTATTACTTATTACACTGAGTGCTGACTCTGCGTATACCTACTTAATATCGAACTTACATACTACGAATATAATTAATTAATAAACCTGACTGGCTTTTTAATTTGCCTACCACTACGCGATGTTTTTAAAGGTGTGTTTACATTGGCGTGCTGATGCTCGTCCCCGCTGCTTTTTTCAATTACATTATTATCTTCTAAGATATATGCCGGTTTAAGCCTATCAATTGACACACTATTGATTTTATCGTTAATTAATATTTTAAAAATTTTAGAATTTCTTTCAATAACCTTGTATGGCCCACTATATGGTGGTGTCAAAGGTTTTCTCACTGCATCCACCCGGATAAACACATGTGTACAAGAACTTAAATCGGCATGTACAAACATAGATTGGCTATTGTCTAACTTTCTACTCTTAGGTTTAATCTTATTTAAAGTATCCTTTAATCTAATAATGTACGCCTGTGGATTATCTATTTCAGTTGGGCTATCTGTACAAAACTCTCCAGGCAACCGTAAACAATGACCTAAGGTAAATTCCGCTGCGCTTATGTAATCGCTATCCGCTTGACACGCAGCCCTCAACCCTAACATGACCGTGGGTAACTCAATATGCCACAATAAATTGTCTTTTAACCTACACATTAACGCCGTTTTCAATGTTCTATGCCATCTTTCCACTTTTCCGTTACACTGGGGATGATACGGAGTAGTTCGTGTTTTGTGTATCCCTAATAATTTCATTAAATCCCTGAATAATTCACTTTCGAACTGTCTGCCTTGATCTGTCGTGATTGTATCTGGGCAACCGAACCGACATATCCAGCCCTCATACACGGATTTTGCAATTGTCTCTGCTGTCATATCCGGGACAGCACATATTTCCGGCCATCGAGTACGCCGATCTATCATTGTCACGCAATACCGATAACCATGCTCCGTTACAGGTAACGGCCCTATTATATCTACATGTAAGTGGCTAAAACGGTCGCCTTCATCAAAACTACTAAGTTTAGATACCGTGTGTCGAACTATCTTACTTTTCTGGCAACTGACGCATGTTTTTTACGCTGCGCTGTGGCACACGCACACACGAAACCCCCCCTCCTCACCCCCCGCTCACTCGCTGACGCCACCGCCGTGTTTTTGTTTTTGCGGGGGGTGAGGTCGAGCTACGCACTGTACTGCAACCTCGCCTTAAATTAATGTTTCCAATTTACTAGATGAATTGTCCACCATGATTCAAAATGGCCCATACATCCAAATCACGATCAATGTAAGCATGACATATTTATATCATAAACGATTCAACTAAGAAAAGCAATACAATTCAGAACTATTAATAAACGACATATTTTACAATGTGTAGTCTGTCTGTAAATCTTTCGTGAAACTGAACTATTATGACATTTATAGACATTTTATATTTACTAAATCGTTCTAACAGTAACCGTAAGTGTTGTTTATGAATAGCCTCGTTATCTGACCCCACGATGACGTCATCCAAGTATCCGAATACCACTGACTGACCTTTTTTTTTTTTTTTTTTTGGTGTCGGGTTGGAAAATCCTCATGGAGTCCCTTCGCCCTGGGGGGGAAGGACGAAGGGGACTGTCAGACTCTTACTGACTAAAAACCAACCCGTGCTCCTCATGTACCCATGTGTCGGAGGGTAGGGTTTCACCTAAGCATTCCTCGCTACCCCCCGACGGGTATTGGCCCGCCAGATGGTCAGGCGGGCCCCGAACGAAACCCCCTTGGCGGCGGATGAAGGTGTTGGGCTCCGCCGCCAAAACACTCAGCGGTCGCAGAGGATAGGGAGGACGGCAACGCAACACCGCATCTCCTCTTCCTCTGCGGCCCCACCGCGACGCAACGATGGTGCGCCCCCATTTGGTCGCGGGAGATAGGGCGCGCGGCAACGCAACACCGACAAAGGGGCGGGTGCGAGGGACAGAAGAACTGTCCCTCGCACCCGCCCCTTTGGACGCATCCTGCGCAGGCCTCCGTCAAGCCCACGCGGAGCGTCCCCTCCTGGATCCCTCTTAGCTTCACCGCGGGTCACCAATCCACGGTTACTGAGCCCCCCCACCACGACAAGGTGGAGATCCCACGGGGGGGACCACTGACTGACCTGCGATATTGTTATGACTATTTTTATCACTTAAACTACAACTATCATAATCTAACTGTTCTATGCCCGATAATACAGTATTATTTATAAATCTTTGAAATGTTTGGGCTGCGTTCCGTAGTCCAAACGTCATCCTTGGAAACTCATAAAGCCCAAATGGCGTAATAATGGCTGTTTTTTTAATATCGTCTGGCCAAATTTTTATAAAATGATACGCTCTGTAAATATCTATTTTGGAAAATATTTTCTTGTTATGCAATCCGTATGTGAAATCTTGAACCCTAGGAATCGGATAGCGATCGGGCTTTGTTATTGCGTTAAGCATCCTGTAGTCGCCACAAGGACGAATGTCGCCCCCTTTTTTGGGCACTACGTGTAATGGGCTCGCCCATTCGCTATCTGACGGTCTACATATTCCTAAGTCCTGCATAGTTTGGAACTCTTTTTTAACTAAATCATACCTGTGCGGTGGCAATCGCCTGGCTCGACCGTGCACCGGCGGGCCCGCAGTCTCAATATGATGATATACGGAGTGTTCTGGGATGTCCTTAAAAGTAGGTGGTCGCGTGATGTCCTGAAATGTTTTCAGTAAATCTGCGTAAGGATGGTTACTATTTATACATTTTATAGCTCCATCGAAATTTATACTTTTTGATCCACAGACGTACAAATTAGTGACTAAATCTATTAACCTATTGTTATATAAATCTACTGCTAACCTAAAATTTCTTAAAAAATCTGCCCCAATTATTGGTTGCTTCACGTCGCACACAATAAAGGGCCATTTAAATGTTCGCCTCAGACCAAAAGTTATTTCTAAGTTGCATATTCCGTACGTTCTAATCTCACTATCATTCGCTGCGAACAATTTAAAATCACATCGCTCGAATAAGCGATTCTTTACATATTTCCTTGGAATAACTGATATGTTAGCACCTGTATCTATAAGAAAAAATAACTTAGTATATTTATCCTTAACTAACAATCGATGATTTTTATGTGTCTGACCTTGGGTACACTCGTCCATCGAATCCGACCGTACCGCATCTAGTTTTCCGCCTCCGACGCTGACGTTCTCCAGGCACATGGCTGCTCGCAGCGCCTCGCATTCTTCCGAAAACGGTAGTGAAATCTGCATAGCCAGCTTGCGCCGCCGGGTGTCCTCCTCTGGCGCGAGGTCGACCTGCTTCTGTAGCCACGTTGACTGCCGCTTCTGGAGCGCGCACGACCCTGTACTTCATTGCGCAACGCTGCCACCTCCATGGTGAGTTTGCTAAGCTGGTTGGTGAGCTCCGTGAGTTCTCCATGTGGCGCTTCCATTGCGTTGTTCGCCACTTCTGCGATTTCGTATGACTTGCTATTCTCGACTATCTTGTCTGCTATGGTAGCCAAGTTATCTAGAGACTGGTCTTGACATACCGTAATTACTGCTCGCACTGATGTAGGCATCCTAGATAGCCACAGGTTCTTCAAGGTTTGTTCAGATACCTGCGTTTTGCGCCCCAAGTCTTTCATTCGTCTCAGCAGTTGTGTGGGTTTTTGGGAACCCAACTCTAACTCCGATACTAGCTTCTGAAACTGTCGCTCAGCACTTTCCTCATATACTTGCAATAGTCTCTCCTTCAACGCTGTGTATTTGTTCTCCTCCGGCGGCGAAGTTACAAGGTCACTCACTTGTTGTATAGAGTCTCTTCCTAGTTTCGATATGACCATATTGAACTTGGCTTCTTCGCCCTGCTTTTGAGGTGCCATGACCGCTTCAAACTGGGTAAACCATAAACGCGGCATGTCCACCCAGAATTCTGGTAACTTCGAAGATATGCTGATAGCTGCTAGTGACATACCCGAAGACTCTATTGTTTCCTCCTTTGCCTTCTTGACTACTTGGCTACTAACTTGCGCCGGCTGTGGTGGCAGCGGATTGACATTCATTTTGTTCTCTGAGTCGCTCACTTGGTAGAAAATGTTCACAAAAATAATGACGCTAACCCCGCAGTACCGTAAAAAAATGTTCGCTATATTTCCTAAATGTCTCTCTATGCACTGTCCAATTGTCGGGGTCACCAATATAGGTACTGCTCTACTGGGGTATAAATGAAGTAACTTTATAGAAAATACGTAATACATTTACTGAGCCACTGTTACAGAATGGTGGTTGGCAAGCGACTGCCTGCCACGACGATGTCACATAATGCAAACGTCTATAGTTATCTTACATGTGTATTACAATGCATATACTTATATTACTACACCCCACACCGTCTAAAAAGCGCCAAAGTTTATTAGCGTCATCGGCAAATTCGTACATTGTTCGAAGAAATCGTCCTAAGCAAGGACGTCTTCTAATTAAAATAGATATTCGTGAATTAGATTATGTAGACAAAAATAAAAAAAACGAGGCTTGCTTAAGTGTACAATATGTGGTTGAGGAGCCTTATGATGATGTAATGGATATCACAGAGACATTAATAAAAAAAATAAGTAAGAAATTGTGTGATACTGAGTAGTCTTAAGATAATGTTTTTATTTAAGTTTAGTTGTATTTCTAAAAATAAATAAATGTTATCTTTTTAAAAATGTGTAATGGTTATGAGTCAATGTTTGTATGCATGCTTTACATTTATGTAAAAATTAAATAAATGTTGTGGCTGAATTTAGTAGCTCAGTACCGAATTGTGGAATACAAACCTCTAAGCAACATCGTGCGTAGGCTATCATGACGGCCATTGTTGACGTTCAACGCTTTAAAACAGAAGCAAATGAATTTATACTAAAAGAAATAGCTGTATGGTGTAGTAAAAACCTACAAGTGTTTTTAATCAAACCACCATTTCCTTTTTACGATTTGACTAAATCAGAAAGACGGCAGGTTTGCTGGATTGAACGTAACAGAAAAATATACTGGGGTGAAGGATTTATACCTTACTCAAATTATCAATATTTAATTGCAGATGTTTTAAAAGATAAGTGTATTTACGATAAAGGTCTTGAAAAAATGTTATGGTTGAAGGATATTTTAAATACTAATAATTTAATTAATTTAGAAGATAAATGTTGTCCTAATTTGTTATGTTTATATGATCGCTATAAGTGTTCTGAAGATTTGTACAATTGTATTTATCATGACTCAATATGTGCTTTAAAAAATGTTTTGTGTTTAAAAAAATGGTGCATTGATAATAAACTTTTTTTAAATTGATAATATACATTGTTTTATTTTACTTAATAGTTTCCTAGACTCATTAACATATCCATTTATTTTTTAAATTGATAACATGATTACATTGATATTACATGGAGTGAGGAATTCATTAGGTACACACATTCATAATAAAAGTAACGCTACCATTGATCACTAAATAATTGCTAAACTTAAAAAATTATGTTAACTATAACAGTATGGTATTACTGGGCACTCTGAGTTATGCAGAACACATTAATATGAATCGACCTCGATTGTAAAATTGGGGCTTCTGTATCACGCAGCTCGAGCGGCGACGCGAGAGCAAGTGATGCAGAAGCCCCAATTTTACCCTACTGCCGATTTTACAGCGGCCTCATAAATACAACCCCAGTGTGGACAATTTGGTGGGGAAAACAACCAAAGTATCCCACGCCGGCAAGCCTATTGCCTATATCAGCCTTGTTGGTTTCAAGGAAATTAAGAACGTCATTCAAATAATTATCAGTGCCCTTGAAGTTAGTGCCGCAATCAAAACGGATCAAGGAAGGCAGCCATCTGCGGGATACGAATCTAGCAAATGTGGCTACAAACGCCTCGGTCGTAAGCGAGGAGACCAGTTTCAAATGAACGGCCTTTGTGGAAAGACAAACAAAAACGCACAAGTAGGCCTTAACAGTCTTGCTGTTTCGAAGTGTCGACGTTTTCACCAAAAAGGGACCAGCGAAGTCCGTGCCAATACCGTCAAACGTCCTGCTCTCAATTACGCAATCTGCCGGTAAGTCTCCCATCAAGGGCTGCATGGTAGAAGCCTTGAGCTTATAGCAAGGGATGCAGCGTAATACTACACTCCGAATAATTTTTCGGGCAGACAAAATCCGAAATTCGCGTTCAAAATAGCCAACAGCGCATTACAACCAGCATGCGAATTTTTGAGGTGACGGTCAGTTACCAACAAGCGTACCAAATGACCGTCCTTAGGTAACAACAGGGGGTGACGTGCCCCGTAAGGGAGGTTGGCGTTCTTGAGACGCCCTTCAACGCGCAAGAGACCCGTGTCGTCCAAAAAGGGGTTCAATTTAGATACAGCTCCCGATAATTTCGATCTCCCTGACTTAAGGATAGCAATTTCCTTCTCAAAGTGCGCCAACTGCACAGAACGAACCCAAAAGGTGAGGGACTCCTGACGTTCTTGTGGCGAAGGAAACGGTGTCAGTCGTTTGTGTTGTGGGTGTCTAAAGTTTAAAACAAAATGCTTTATCCACGCAGTAACACCTAACAACTTGTCGAGGGAGCTGTAGCGATTTAACAAACAATCGGGGTCGAAGGCGCATTCCACCTTCTCAAGAGCGAGTGTTCGTAGACCCGGCAAATTGGAAGTAGGTATTCAAAACTAGCGTTCGAGGCCAATCAATTTCTGGTCGACTCAACCATTCCGGACCCCACCACAGCGAATGACCTATCAAACTAGGCGTCAAGCATCCGCGCGAGGCACAATCAGCGGGGTTGAGCTCACCTGGCACGTGTCTCCAAACAAGCTTGATTTCAGATTTCTGTATTTGGGAAACGCGATTGGTGACAAATACCTCCAAGGTGTGGACAGAAGCCTTCAACCAACAAAGAACAATTTGGCCGTCTGTCCAGGCGTAAGTCCCATTAATACAAATGCTTTTACCCAAAGTACTAGTCACGTGGTAAAATAAGCGTACAAGTAGGGCTGCTCCCGAGAGCTCCAATTTTGGGATGGTCAGAGATGTCTGAAGAGGTGCAACCTTGCTCTTCGCCATGATCAGGGAAACCCTCACCTGACCTGAGGCACTGACTGTGCGCAAGTACACCACGGCCGCGTGACCACGTTCCGAGGCATCACAAAACCCGTGAAGGGTGGCCTTGTACTTTCCGGGAGGAAGGATGGGACGAGACAAGGAGATCTCGTTGACGGCAGGAAGTGAGGATACAAAAGAGGTCCATTCCTCAACAAGAGTACCGTTTAGAGGCTCGTCCCAGGTCAATCCTGCTGTCCAAAGCTTCTGCAAGAAGCATTTTGCCCAAAATATAACTGGACAGATACAACCGTTTGGATCAAAGGTTCTGGCAACAGTAGACAACACGAGACGTTTAGTCCAAGAACAAGGCAATTTCAGGTCTACGTTATACGTGAAGATGTCTTGGACTGGTCTGTACTGGACGCCGAGAACAGCCATCATGGCGGGGTTGTCAACAATCTCAAATAGATATGGATCTTGCTGATGATCCTCTGGCAAGCCTTCCAAAAGCGCTGGTGAGTTGGAAATCCATTTGCGCAACTCATAACCAGCGGAGGCCAAAATACCTATCAATTCGTCCCGCAGGAGGATCGCCTCGTCCACGTAAATATCATCCTTCAAGATGGCGGAGGCTCGTGGGAAACGTAAGCCTTCGCGGTCTGCGAGCTCCCAAAGAGAACGTATTGCCAAGTAGGGGCTTGACCTTAACCCGTACGTATTTGTATTGAGCTCGTAGACGACCATGGGATCGCGAGGAGTCTCTTTCCAAAGGATCAGCTGGAAACGACGGTCATCAGGGTGGATAATCGTCTGCCTAAACATCATTTTTATGTCGGCCACAAAGACAACCTGATGTCGTCGGAAGCTGGTGATGACGTCACATAGGTCCTTGACCAGCTTGGGACCAGAATGCAAGCACTGGTTCAAGGATACACCTGTAGAAGTCTGCGCAGAACCATCAAACACGGTGCGCAGCTTGCCAGTTGATGGCTTCAATACCGCATGATGCGGGAGAAAGTAGTGCTCCACCGAACGCCAATCCAAATTTGACACAGACATGTGTCCCAATTGTTCATATTCTCTCATGAACTCAATTTACTTCTGTCTGAGCTCAGGATCACGACCCATGCGACGCTCTATAGCCAACAATCTCTTTTCGGCTAAAGGTCGTGACTCACCAAGCGGAGGCCGAACAGACAGGAAGGGTAGCCTCGTAATAATCCGACCAGAACGGAGTCGACCAGTGTTGTTCTGGAAAAACAGTTCGCACTCCTCCATGTTCTGGATTCAAACGGGCAGCTTGAGGGGGCTCCTCTACCTCCCAAAGCCTCTGAACTAAGTCAGAGAGAGCGGAGCCTACAGCCAACAAATTATCAAGTTCGGGTGGAGGGGGGGTCCCTAGGTACAGGTCCCATCAAAGCAAATCCAAATATTGTCGGGATGGCAGTCAAGCCATTTGGCACCAAGACCCGTTTCCCACCAATCAAAATTCCACCGAGGACATCAGAGCCAATCAACAAATCGATTTGTCCCGGTGTGTCAAATTTGGGGTCTGCCAGTTCCAATCCCGATGTCAAATTCACCACAGCAGCAGGTAGCTGTTTCTGTGGATGCATACCCAAAATATTCTTCAGCACAATAGCCAAGGTTTCAATCCTCGGGTGTGAAGATTCAACAGGGCCAAACAAAACCTTAACTTGCCCTTCAACATTAGAGGCTACGTCACCTATGCCCCGTATACAATTTGGGAAAGAGCCCATATTTAATTTAACCTGCCCTACCAAATAAGTGGAAACAATGCAACCTTGTGAACCTGTGTCCAATATAGCACGGACAACAACAGAGGTCTCCGTGGGTCCCCAGACCCTAACAGCAACCATTGGCAGGATAATGGTCTCAATGGGGGTGGTTGGCGTTATAGGGCAGGGGTTAATGACCTATTGTTGCCTGGGCGGCGACCGTTGGCCAGGACCAGACAAATCAAAATGAGGGTGCGGCTTGAAGTCCTCAAAGGCGCGATGACTCGATCCGCGCGCCATCTGGGAGGGGGGGGTCATAATGACGCACCCGCCCAAAACGAGGTGGGCGCGAGTCAAGGCGAGGACGCTCCGCCAAAGGTGGGGAATACCTGGGGCAGCAGTCATGGTGCTGGTGACGTTGAGCGGTCGCACATTCTGGTGCGCGAGAGAGAGGAGACGTGCGCACGCTACGGTTCTTCAAGCAGGGTGAGTGGCGATCAATTGAGCGAGGTGATTCTCGGCTACGCGCCGGTGAGCCTCGGCTGCCACCTTCAAAACTCCCACCCGTGCGCGGCGTCGGCTGGTTGGACAAGCGGCCTACCTCTCTGGCATTCATGCAGAGAATGTCCAAATGCTGTCCTCCACAGTGAGGACAGGGGCGAGAGTTTGGGCAGTCTCGCTGGTAGTGGGACCCCAAGCAAGAGAAGCAAAGGCGGCGGGCATTCGCGATGCGCCTACGAGAGGCGACATGAAGGTCCAAGAATGCCCTACAACTGGCCGTTCTGTGCCCCGTCACCTTGCAGTAAAAGCACTCCGCTGGGCTCTGCGTGACTGCAAAGCGAGGAGGGCGTCGGTCAACATTGGCTCGGGTGTGAACGCGAGCCTGCTCCTTGACCTAGGGCGGCTGCGTCTTAGCCGGCGTGTCACCACCGGAGTTGTCCAGGACCCGGCACTCATCCTCGAGAAACCTCTCCAAGTCAGCAAAGAGGGGCAGATGGGTCGCGCTATCCCCACCAAAGCGCTGTTCAAAACGCGACCTCAGGTCGGCAGGCAGCTTTTTGAGCACAATGTGCACCAATAGATAAGACCATTGGTCCACGGGCAGGTCCAAGCACTTAAGTGCGTTGATTGCCACCAAAAGCGGGTTCAAAAGTTGGGTGCGCAACCCAAAGACCCGGGTGAGTGTGGGCAAACCGAAAATCTGTTCAATATGCGTGTCGGCGAGGCCACGCTTGTTGTGGTACCTACGGGTAATTAAGTCCCGAGCCGTCTGGTACGCCTCGTCAGACACGGGTAGATGCTGGATGAGGCCCTTGGCCTCCTCATCCAGAACCGACATCAAATAGGCCAATTTTTGTGCCGGCCCAAGGTCAGCCCTGTCATCGACCAGGCTGTTAAACAAATTAACGAAGCCCAGGTAGCTTCCTAGGCAGCCATCAAAACGCGGGAGGTCTAAAGTAGGAAGCCTACTCACCAGTCCCGGTGCTGTCCTAGGAAGCTCCTGCTTCATGCCGGGGTTGCCCATCCCTCTCGGCAACTAACTGTCTCGCACAGTTGGAGACAGCATCATACAGGTCTAAGACCTAGGCATAATCCTCGCTGGTCAGCGGTGAAGTCATTAACTAACACTTCGAGACAGCAAGCGTTGAAAGTGCGAAATTGCTGTTCCACACTTGCCAGGCGATCATCGATCCGCTCGTACCTTTGTAGTGAGGCCTGCTGGGGATCAGGCCGGTTCACCAAGGCACTGGCTGAGGCAAACCAGCGCAAATCTGATGCAATAGCACCAGCAGCCGCACGCAAATCCTTGATAGCTGACATAATTAAGTTTCAAAAGAGCTTGGACAAGCGTTAAATAATATTATCAATTAAAACTTAATATTTGTTAATTCTTTGAAACCAACAAAGTATTGCCTGTTTACTGCTGGTGCAAGCAAGTGGCAGGTATTTACTGCCCAACAAATTCAATTATATTGTTATACACAAAACAAGTTATAACTCACAACAAATTAATAAGTTGAATATTTAAATCAATTAACCAATTACTTGCAACAGACAGACTGGCTGTGTTATTTGAGGTATACAATAGTAATAGTATGTGTTACCTAACAATTTTATCAATATATTATAACAACAAGGTTTGTCAAGTTTGGTTGTTATAATGTTTCAAACTCAATATATGCACTTAACTTATCCAATCAAAGGGACTTATTAATACTAACAACAACAAATCTATGCTAGATTTCAACAATTTAAATCAAACAATTACTGATTGAGGTTATGTAAGACATGTGTTTCAAATTATGTACCTAGGTCAACTTATACAAATAAATATTATGTATTTTGACAAAACCGAGCTGAGAACACTAAAACACTGTTTACAAAAGAGATATATAGCTCATACAACACCAATCTGAGTCTAGATACAATCAACGGCAAGATTTCAACCATGCTCTGAACCAAAAATTATGTTTAGAGTTGCCGTAGGCAGGCAGGAAATTGTTCAGAGTGCGCAGTGGAAATTTGTAACACATCCACCTGACCACGACAGGAAAAAGATCTAAACAGTATTACTGTGACTGCACAGTGATGAGTTCAAAGTACATGCAAGTTACTTACCAAATTTTCACTGATGTTCTTGAGTGGACCTATAAGATTAGACTCATAATTTTGGCCAAAATAACAAGCAAATCGTTATAAATACCACTACTCGAGGTCCAGTTCGGCGTCCTTCTTCAGACCACGATGCACGTTGGTGGATTCACTGTTTTACAATGTTCAATATGTTATAAATGTTCAATAGTTCACAAGTTTGACTTTTATCACAGTGTACTGGTGCCGGTTATAGATCAAAGAAGCGGCATTCACTCGGATTTTTAGTTTTACAACCAAATACAAGATCAAAAACGCGCTCACAAAACGGAATCTTCCAGAGCGAACAGAGAGATTTTTTCGCTGACCGCGGGAAACGACAAAGAATGAATGGATTGACAGTTCATAGTGTGACCATAGTCAAAATTTATAATAGACTAAACAAAACGTTACTAAACCGATATAATCGATTTGACTTATCATAAAAACGATTTCTATTTCAAACAAAAAGAAACAGCAATTTTACTATATATTCAAACTTGCAACTACTGGCAAGGAATTCAAAACCTACAGAGTAGTTCCCGCATACTTAGATTCTTGAAATTTGGTACGAACCAACGTCTTATAGCATAAATAAAGAAAAAATTGCGAAAAACTAAATTTTTAGTTTCATCGTATAATAAAAAAATATAATTAAATTACTAGCCCTTTCCTTATGAACGCATAGAGGTATTAAATTGAAATTCATATCAAATACTCAAATCTATAATATGTTTAAGCTGTTATAGAATCAAACTTCTAAGATACAGCTGTTTATGCCGCAAATTCTCGAAAATTTTCCAAACTTACAAGGGAATAAAAATCTACGGGGTACTTCCCGTGAACTTAGAATCTTGAAATTTGGTACAAGGCTACTTCTTATAGCATACATTAAGGAAAAATTTCCATAAATGTAAATGTTTAGTTACATCATATCGACGGTTGAAAGGCTATTTGGCACAAGCGACATTTTTTGCGATATTGAGTTATATACATATCCGGAATAAACAATTTTTTCTCCGTCGTTTGAGTCAGGTTTCAATTCTTTTTGACTACTTTTATGGCGCTTAGCACCTACAGCAAAACAGACCTCATCATCTATTAAAAATCATCTAAGCTCATTGATCTATACGACTCAAAATTAGACAAGTTTGAGGACTCGATGACTTAGGCTATTTTGATTTTTCGAACTTTTATAACGAGTGTCGATTAAGGCATTTGGCTTTTTCGCCGTAGTTGTGGTTTTGTCGTTTGGCCTATTTTGCATTAAACCATAACAATAAGCTTTGTCGTTTGGCCCATTTTGCATTCAACTAGATTAAAATCTTATGGATGTAGCTGAATGATGGCCTAAGCTTCTATATCTACTAAGAATCTAGTAAGGGGTCATTTTGTTTCATCCTGCAGTCCCTCTAATGGGCATTTGCATCAAACTACTTCACTCTGGCGTAACACCATAATGTTACTTACAATAGTTACAATCATTGTGCTTATTCAACTGTCAGTTGATATGGTGCTAAATTCATTTTCTCTCGTACAGTTTTATTATAAGTCGATGCTTGAGCCAGTTGCTATTTTTTTACGGCAGTCATTTGAACCATTTTGCCTTTCTCAAAAGAATACTAAAAATGCATTTCGGGCTACCCAACATAAAATTTCCAAAATAATACACAATTAACAACAGTAATAGCTTAAAAAGAATCCTTACTTAATTAGGGATATACTGTATAAAATAAATAAAATTCTATCAAATAATTGATTTTTAATGATTTTTTGGCAAAGAAAAAGATTAATCCATCCTCCTGCAAGTTTTACTAAATGTCGCTTAGATCAATGAGCCTTTCAACCGTCGATATAATAAAAACATTATTGAAATTTTAAAGTTACTACCTCTTTCCTCATGAACGCGTAGAGTCACTACATAGAAATTCATATCAAATACTCAGGTCTATAACACCGTTAAGCTTAAATCAAACTTCTATGTGAATGCAATCAACAGAAACAGCAATTTAAACATATTTTCATTTGGTACGAAGCAATGTCTTATAGCATGCATAAAGGAAAAATTTCGAAAACCGGAATTATTTAGTTACATCATATCATAAAAATATTTTTAATAATTTTAAAGTTATTACCATTTTCTCATGAACGCGTAAAGGTATTAAATTGTAATTCATATCAAATACTCAGGTCTATAATACCTTCCCCCCCGTGGAATCTCCACCTTGTCGTGGTGGGAGGGCTCAGTAACCGTGGATTGGTCACCCGCGGTGAAGCTAAGTGGGATCCAGGAGAGGACGCTCCGCGTGGGCTTGGAGGGGCCTGCGCAGGATGCGTCCAACGGTGCGGGTGCGGGGGACAGTTCTGTCTGTCCCTCGCAGTCGGGCGTGGTCGCGGGAGGAGAGGCGTGCCGGTGTTGCGTTGCCGCGCGCCCTATCTCCCGCGACCAAATGGGGGCACACCATTCGATGCATCGCGGTGGGGCCGCAGAGGAAGAGGAGATGCGGTGTTGCGTTGCCGTCCTCCCTATCCTCTGCGGCCGCTTGGTGTTTTGGCGGCGGAGCCCAACACCTTTATCCGCCGCCAAGGGGGTTTCGTTCGGGGCCCGCCTGACCATCTGGCGGGCCAATAGCCGTCGAGGGGTAGCGGGGAATGCTTCGGTGAAACCCTACCCTCCGACACATGGGTACATGAGGAGCACGGGTTGGTTTTTAGTCAGTAAGAGTCTGACAGTCCCCTTCGTCCTCCCCCCCAGGGCGAAGGGACTCCATGAGGATTTTCCAACCCGACACCAAAGAAAAAAAAAAAGGTCTATAATACCTTGAAAATGTAACAAAATCAAACTTCTATGTCAACGCAATAAAAAGAAACAGCAATTTAAGTCGCATATTTTCTCGCAACTACTCGCAAGGTAATCAAAACCTACAGGGTAATTCCCGTGAACTCAGAATCTTGAAATTTGGCACGAAGCAAACTCTAATAGCACAGATAAAGGAAAAATTTGCGAAATCCATTAATTTTTAGTTACATCATATAATTAAAATATTTTAATAACTTTAGAGATACCGCCTTTCTTCATGAACCCTGGGTATAAAATTGCAATTCATATCAAATGCTCAAGTCAAAACTAAAGAGTATTTCCAGTCAATCTAGAATCTTGAAATTTGGCTTAAAGCAACGTTTTATAGCACATAAGAAAAATTTTGAAAATCCTGCATTTTTAGTTACTTACTTCACATATTTTTTTAAATAATTATATATACCTACAGGTTTGTACGGAACCCTTGGTGCGCGAGTCCGACTCGCACTTGACCGGTTTATTTTTTATTACTTTTACACAATAAAGACAATATCCAAATAGCTTTTTTATAAAATTATGAACTGAAGACGAGTTTCAATAACTAGATGATGATTAGACTATCCTTGGAAGCCTGGCAATAGTGCGGATCTCCAAAGCTTTGTGCCAAGCAGCTCCCTGCTGCTATGTAATTCATCTTAAGAGATGAATTGTTGTGCACTTAGCAAGCTGCAACTGTCATACATAACCGAAATCGTTACATTTTCTAAGTGTTTTTATAGTAAAGGTTGGATAGACTTTTTTTTAGTATAGACTACTCCAGCACTAGGAATATATCTATGTAATATATAATATATGTTTTGGGGAACCTAACAAACATGCAACTAACCGACACAATGAACATCCAGACTAGAAATTACAATTTATGGATCACACAAAGTGTTGTCTTGTATGGTAATCCAACGCACAACACTCGGCGCAGTGTCATGCGGCGCGGTGAGGCGACCGCCAAACCACTGCGCCAAACCTGCAGTCGATAAAATTCAATATACCTACGTAATTCAAGGACATGAACGATACTACCTTTGTTCCTAAAATCACAGCCCAAATTACTTACACTAAATTTAGAAAGAACATTATCAGAATATACGTAAATATTTAACAACAACATCACCAAAACAGACAAGCGAAAGAAATAAACAAAATGAGGGTGTACACCCGATAAAAAATTAAAAGGCACATTGTAAGGGTGCCCGTTCATATGTGGCAACTGCGCCAAAATAAAATATTAATACTGCAGTCATATCAATGGGTATATGCCCGGAAAAAATGATGTAACGCCTACTACGTTCCAACTGTAATGGCGAACTCACACTTACTCGTTGAGCTATAAAAATAACGCTAACGAAACTGAGCGTAGAAAATTTTGTAAAGAAAATTATTCCATATGCTGTTTAAAAAGTGATAAATCTCTACAGAATCTAAAAACATGATTTTTTTTATAGCAGGTTCCTTTTACAACATAGGCATCCAATAAAGAAGGTTTTTTAATATCCTAAAGGGATAAAATAAGAGTTGAAATCTTATGGCAGGCGAAGGCTAGTTTCAGATTAATTATGTTTGTACAACTTATGAAAATATAAGTACCCAGAGGTGTGACTACTACGATAGTACTGTTTTGTCTAGTGTCGTGCGCTAATCGTTTAATAGATTTTAAAAGCAAGCTGACGTTATTACAAACAATACATGCTACATAATGTGTATCCGTTTAAAAGACAACTCTCGAACTAGGAGTAAAGCCAGTATCGCCGGCAAACATAATTTTATTGAACAGTGTGAAAACCCAATATCGGCAAATCGCCAGTATTCGTCCGATGGAATGTAAATCATCCTTAAAACGAAGAGTTCATTGTGTGACGTAAGCCTTCCGATAATTAGTCACGTGTATACTTTAATCCATAAGTTGTTGTCACATTTATGTACTGTATTTAATGTCGTGTTCATTCCGAGCCGTTAACTTTATTTGTTCCGTTCCGACGCTGTTATAGATATCAAATTTTTATGTTGCGTGGAAACATTGGAACCTGCGCGGGATCGTTCAATATTTTGTACTTACGGAAAATGCTCGTACCGATTGTCAGTGCTTATAATTAACTAGCTTTTGCCTTCGGCTCCGCCAACGATAACCTATGTTATTTTCATTTAGATAAAGCTATAATACTGCGAAATTTCACCAAAATTGGTTAAATGGTTTTTGCGTGAAAGTGTAACAAGCATGATTAGGATTAAATTTCATTCTGAACTGACCACACATGAATATTTGAATAGGACACATGAATATTTGAGAGTTACTCAGTGAAAATACGTAAAATACGAATTATAGTGATATCTACTGACGTATAATTTATATCGTATTATTTATATCTATCATTCCATTAAATCCCACAAGGTTTTGAAATACTTATTTTTCACCTTTTTATTGTTTTGGCGAAATAAACGTGGTGTTTAGTTTACTTTTACTTATACGAGGCACCCTTTCTCTTTCTCGATGTTCAAAATAATTACAACACAACAACGAGCAAAACATGATGACTACTTCCTTTTATGGAATTCAAACTATGTAAACTACACAGTAAAATAGTTATACTGTACTGTATATTTCAGCAAATAAAATATACATGCTAGAACCACAAGGATTTTATGAAGCGAACGCTGCTTTTTTTTCCGCATGTATCCGTGTGTCGGAGGGGTCGGGTATCGCCGAAGCATTCCTCGCGAACAAAACCCCCTCGGCGGCGGATGAAGGTGTTGGCCACCGCCACCAAAACACCCAGCGGCCGCAGAGGATAGGGAGGACGGCAACGCAACACCGCATCTCCTCTTCCTCTGCGGCCCCACCGCGACGCAACAATGGTGCGCCACGGGAGATAGGGCGCGCGGCAACGCAACACCGACACGCCTCTCCTCCCGCGACCACACCCGACTGCGAGGGACAGAAGAACCATCCCTCGCACTCACACCATTGGACGCATCCTGCGCAGGCTTCCGTCAAGCCCACGCGGAGCGTCCACTCCCGAAGTCTCGCTTAGCTTCACCGTGGGTGACCCAACCACGGTTACTGAGCCCCCCCCCCCCACCACGACAAGATGGAGATCCCACGGGGGGGAAGCGTACGCTGCTATGCTATATTAATTATTATATAAACCTGCCTATATAAACAATTTAAAAAGTGTAATTTATTATGATTTATGCATACTTTATTATGCTGGGCGTCCCCTGGACAGCACACCGCACCAACGTATCGATCGTACAGAAGCTTCAGACGAGGCTTTCCACCATCTGCCTGCGCAGGGTTCTGGAGTACTTCGGGCACATTGCGAGGAAAGACAGTGATAACTTGGAAAAGTTAATAATCACCGGCAAAGTGGAAGGAAAAAGACCTAGAGGCAGAAACCCGATACGTTGGTCCGACCAGATCCACACCACTCTTAACACCACGGTACACGACGCTCTCCACTCGGCAGCAGATAGGAATAGATGGCGGGAAGTGGTCCGCAATAGATTTCCACAAGGTGGTCACGAACCTCAGCATTGAGGAAACCGACGCGAGAAGAAGAAGAAGCATACTTTATACGTGGCTAACGAGGGCTGAAAAAATATTAAACCTGCCTCCGTGGTCCAGTGGATAGTGTATGCAACTACTGATCGGAGGTCCCGGGTTCGATTCCCGGGTCGGGCAAATGTGACACTGGGTTTTTTTGAATTCTTCAGTAGCAGCTCGGAGTCTAGTGATGTGCCTGGTAACGGCAATAGACTCGCCCCCTATTACGTGGGACTTAAAAATTCATGGCGAAATGTGGGTGTAATATTACACTTCTGCCTACCCTTTCGGGGACACAGGCGTGAGTCTATAAAAAAATACATTACAAATATGTAGAAATGGTCGCAAATTGTTATGGACGTTGAGGATTTGAGTACCTATAATAATATATATATAAAGCTCCCAGACGTTGCCTATTTTAAAGTAACGAAATTTACGAGCTGGTTTCCCACGTATTCATTATGTGTACAATGGCTAGATGGCCCAGTTACAGGTTAGGAAATATAGACCTCTATGGACAGCAATCATCATTATCAGCCGTGTATATACAGGATGTAAAAAGACCCTCAACGAAAATTGAAATCCCAAATACTTCAGCACTATACCTGGAAAATTACTGGTTCAGGAGATATTGAGGCTCAAAGTCACTGTGCAATTTTTTCTTATTAGGTACAAAATCGATGCTTTTACCCCGACAACTTGTTCTATAGATGTCCTATGCACCTATGGATAAGTAGGTATTGCAAGCATTGCTCGCTTGCACTTTTAATTGCAGCTTATAAAATGTGCCAACTTGAAAAAAAATCGTTCCGCAGGTATTATTTTTGCTTAGTATGACTTGGCATGCTCTCAAAAAAGGAGTAGAATTAGGCTTAGTCTTGTGACATCCTGTACTTATACTGTCCCACTGCACGAAATTTGGCATGTTTGTTCTTTGGGGACCGGAGAGGTGCACTAAAAAAGGATTTCGAAGAATTTCATGGGATCATGGGAAACGGTAAATTTTTTATAAATTGCGGGCGTAGCTGCGTGCATCAATCCGTACTATATATAAAAGTGAAAGTCACCTATTTACTCAGTCTAACCCTTGACACAAAATCTCGAAAACAGCTTAAGACATCGTGGGTAGAAGCGTGGGATGAGCTCGGCAAATAGAAATGGTAAATTTAATTCATCCGCATATATACATATATACACAAAACAAATCAACTCAAATGCCTCCGTGGTTCATTAGATAACGTATGCGTCTGCTGATCGGGTCAGTCCCAGGTTCGATTCCCGGGTCGGGCAAAAGTCTTAGGTACTGAGTTTTGACGAATTCTCAGTAGGCTACTATGGAGTCCGGCAATCTGTGTATGTGAAATCTAAAACTCATAATGTGTGGTGTAATATTACACTTCTCTTACCCCTTTGGGGATACAGGCGTGAGTCTATAAAAATGTGATCAATTCAAATTGCGTTGGCTATAATCACTCCTGAAAGTGGCTAAGCATATTAGTTTAATATTGAGTAAAACTATTGACGAAGACATTGGCCTTGGTTGCTAATATCATCATATCATTGTTCACTTGTCACCTTCACAAAATTCTTTAACCTATTGGTTGCTGATACCTACATCTATACTACTGAGCTATAGTCTTTTATTATTGTAGTATTCGCATGTTTTGCTTTATTTTTTTTCTTTCATTTATTTCCAATCAGTGACGCAAATGTTTTGGCTATGTCAGCAATCATGGTACCACAAATTGTAAAATTAAGATTCTGTTTTTAAAAGAGTGGCATGAGTTTCTTCCATGCTCTTCTCATAGCTCTACCATCCCTAACCGGGTTGCACCTGTGTGTTTTGTAAAAAAGAATTGTCGTTCATAAGCGTTGCTTTTGTAACACATATATGACTAAATGAGTTTAAATTGAATTGAAGTTACTTTATATTGGATTAGTGTTAAGCAAGTTCTAGGTTACACAAATTTAAGTTTTCTAGGAAAATAAACCGTTTTTTTTTTCTTTATTGTTTTGTGGGACTTAAGTGCGCTAGCGCGACTATGTCAGTTCCATTGTGCCCACCTAAAAACTCACACCAACTTAAAAAGATTATCTTTCTAAAACAAAAGCATTCAACATCTTTGCTGGATCTGACAGAGGACTCGCCAAAACACCATGGAAAGTTCCTACATCCAATCGCGACGCATTCAATGTTTGCATAAGTATTTGCCTCTTATCACGGTACCGAACATATTCCTCCAAAATATGTAGTACATCCTCTACTGTGCCACAGACCTCACAATTAGGGGTATTTGATTTACGCTTTAAGTGCGCAAACTTGTTTAGAGGAATATGTCCCGATCGCAACCGATGTGCTACAAGAATTTGACGTCGACTCAGTCCAGCATTAGCAAACCAGGGTATACGAGGAGGCTCACTTTGTAAACTCGTGTACAAAATTCCTTTAAGTTTCGATCTTTCATCATAATCCGTTTTCCATAGTCTATGGCAATGAGAGCTGTATTTTATTAAGATTTCAGAGTATGATGGAAGAAAATTCAATTGAGCGCCTGATAATAAAGCATCCCTGGCTAGTCGGTCAGCCTCCTCGTTACCCAAAAGTCCTACGGGTGATGGTATCCATTGGATTATTACAGTTTTATTGCCTTTGCTAAGAGAATGAATTTGATTTAGAATTTTATAAGCAACGGCTAACCCTTTTGAGCCAAAACTACATCTAGATATGTGTGCAGATTAGTATTTTATTGACACTCAATTGTGATGCATATTGTAGTGCTTTAAAAATAGCAAGTAGCTCAGCTGTCATGATAGAAAGGTTTTTGTTTAGCTTAAACATTTCGTAACATTTATTGATTGGATCATAATAAGCTGCACCGACTGCACCCTGCACTTTGGAACCATCCGTATATACTGAATGCCAATCCATATATCGCTCATGCAATTCGCTAAGCACGTTGTATTTTAACATATTAGAATTATAATGTGGCTTTGGACCAATACGCAATTTAAACTAGATCTTACAGCATCCTTAACATTTATGTTGGTCACCCATGTATCAAGAGTAAACATATCAATAGGGTAAGAAGAGGAAGTCTCCTCAGACCCCAGCATGAGATGTATCGTAACTAAAAGCGGATTCCTTTTTCTGTTCCAGTAACTGTGCTGAGTCATTTTACTAAGATCTGATAAAATATTGATAAAAACATCATTGATTCTGCTTTTTAATTTTAGGTAATATTTGTATGCCAAAAATTGTCTTCTCAAATATAGCGGGGGTATGCTTACCTCACCCTCAATCACATGGATAGGTGGTTTTTATAAATCCACCAATGATCCTTAAACCGAATTTATATAATTAGATTGAACAGTTAAGTTGCCGCTAATTAGCTTATCCTCATTAAGATATTATTGCGCCCGTGCCATAAGTCGGAGTTTAGCTTACATCGATTAGAGAACGCTACCGGTACGTGACGTATAAAGCTTTGAAGCATTTATTTTTTATATTTGAACAAATTTTAAGAAACATTTTGGCTTTTTGATGGCTCTAGCAATAAATGGATCAATTTTCGAGAGTTCACCTACTAATATTTGTTTATTCTTCTGAAATAGGTTAAAATAATAATGATAGTAGTATACACTTTCTTGTTTTAAAGAAGACAGCGATATTGTAGTGGAGATACCAACACACTGCCATACAGAGGGTTACGTGTTTATTTTTCTAATTTTTTTGAAAAGACAACTCCCGCATTAGGACTACATTCTGTGACGCAGGGGACTTTACAAACATACCTACAACTAACGGACAAAATTAACACTCAGACTCAAAACAACAATTAATTGTAAATAACACAAAGTGTTGTCTCGTGTGGGAATCGAACCCACAACACTCGACGCAGTGTCAAGCGGCGAGGCGGCCGCTTAAACCACTACGCCAACCGTGCAGTTGCACAAACCTACAGTACGCACTAGTGACTTTTCGAAGTTATGTGCGTATTAAATTGTTAAGAAGGCACAGACAAGAGGCAAGTGGTATCACTTGCCAATTGATTTTACCTGAAAATATTTTAAAGTGTAAAAAACATCTGCTAAAGCGAAGACACTACAATAATTTTACCATTTGTTAACTAATTGTGCTATCCAGACATCCGTCTCTATGCTTGTTAACTTCCTAATCTCCTTAATGAATGCTTAGAACATTCATTAAAGACAGTACCGCACAGAAAACTGCATTTAATAATCTAAAATTGATCCAGCGCGCTCAGGAAACCATTAATCTTGATCCATTACTGTGTAGGAGTTTGTAAAATATATGAGACACTTAGGTTCAAGATAAACTATACAAATTATCACCCCCACGGTGATAATTTGTATAGTTTAAATGGTATACAGGGCGGTCAAGTTGTTGTTTAAATTTGCCTTTGACGATAAAGTCTGCCTTGCTGAAATTTTTATTTAGATTGAGATTTCGAACGATTTTGGAATAAAATTAAAACTTCTTATAAGCAGCTTCATAATATTAATTTGAGCGACCTAATATTTGTTTGAGTGCCATCGTTACACCCTGCATATTTTCAATATTTTGGCAATTTTTTTATTTATACTGAGCGACATTTTACCTTAAATGAAGTGTTTTGTAATAGAAACATCACATTGAAAATACTATTATGAGCAGAGTACCTTCTATTTTTTTTACGAGGTGGAATGAGACAAATGAGACGGAGTATGTGGTGTTGCCACTAAAAACCACCTCGACTGCCAACCAAAGACGCCCAACGAGAGGAAAACTGGGTACAGAAGCTGTCCAGTCTTCCTCCCATGGCGCCAGGTTCAACGGAACCCGTTCTGAGGGGCCCCGTTGGCGGATCTCGGCGAAGTCGTCCTTGTCTTCGGGCGGGATCAGCCCTCTCCCGATCCCGCTCAGCAGCCTCTTTTTGGAGCATTACGAACTCGCAAAAGGAGGCCACTGCGTTCCAGCCCTCCTCACTCGCCAGTATGGCAGCAATTACTGCTGGCGGTGACAGATCTCGTCCGATCTGGTCGACCAAAACTTCACGTTCCGTTGCCCATGCCGGGCAATCCTCCAGAGTATGCTGGGCGGAATCTTGGTCGCCTGTACAGTGGTGGCATTGTGCCGTCCGTTCGCGTCCGATTCGATTCAGATACTCACCGAAGCACCCGTGCCCGATGAGTATCTGAGTGAATCGGTAGGTGACGCGGCCGTGTTTGCGTCCAACCCACGCCTCAAGGCTTGGCAAAATGGCACCGACAGCGCGTTGGCGCGCATTCTTCGGCAATTCCAGCAGCACGCGCCATTGCTGCAAAGCCTGTCGGTGAGCATTGCGCCGCATTTCGAGCACCTCCTGGACGTCCTCTTTCGCTTCCCGACGATCTGCGCGAGTTTGGCTATAGACCTTCGCGTCCATGTCCGCCAGGATGTCAAAGGGTGGAAAACGTGCCAGGACTGTGGCCGCATCTGATGAAATTGTGCGGTATCCTCGTACGATCCGAATGGCCGATACTCGCTGCACACTATTGAGCTTAGCCCTGCAGCGGGAGGACGCCGCTAGGCGTGTGGCCCATATAGGCGCTCCGTAGAGGGCCATGGATCGTACGACCGCTCAATAGAGGCGGCGAACTTCTTCCCTGGGCCCCCTGAGGTTCGACAGCAGCCTTTGAAGGGCCCCCGCTGCCCTACGAACTCGGGGGATCATCCGCCCAAAATGCTCCTCAAAGCTCCAGCGACTGTCCAAGGTAAGGCCGAGGTACTTTATGTACCGACCTACCTGAACCTCCACACCAGCCACTCTTACAAACGAGCTGGGTGGAACCACACTCTGACGTTTTCTGTGGAACCACAGCGCCTCGGTCTTATGAGGCGCTACCTGTAGCCCTAGCCCGTTTATCTGTCGGACGACACAAGCCACTCCCAGTTCCGCGAGCCGAATTACCTCAGGGAAGCCATGCCCTCTTGCTATTATCAGAGTGTCGTCCGCATAGCAGACGACACTCACGCCGGGAGGTAGACTGGTCCTCAGAACCGCATCGTATGCTAGGTTCCATAGCAGGGGTCCTAACACTGACCCCTGGGGAACCCCACACGTGACCTCCCTGCGGTGTTCAAAGCCGTCCCGACCCATATACGTAATGGACCTGTCGCGCAGATACGTCCCAACGATTTTATGTAGATATGGAGGCACATTACGATGTAACAGTGCCTCCTTAATGGCTTGCCACGGAAGGGAGTTGAAGGCGTTGACTATGTCAAGACTAACAGCCAAAGCCACTCCCTTCCGACGAACAATCTCCTCTGACAGGGACCGAACGCGTTCTATCGCGTCCAGCGTCGAACGCCCCTGCCGGAAAACGAATTGGCTATCCGATAAGTCGGGACCTACACGTGACAGATGCACGGTGATACGGGCGGCGATAACTCTCTCGAAGAGTTTCGCCACCTCATCCAACAGGAAAATAGGTCGGAACGCCGAAGGAGAATCAGCAGTTCTGCCAGGTTGATTGATGAGGACCAGCTTGGCTTCTTTCCAGCCGATGGGGAATACGCTATACCGTAGGCAGCTAGTGAACACTCGCCTCAACCTGTCCCCCAAGACCTCCACAGTGTACACCCACGCCCGGCCTGGGATCCCGTCGGGACCCGGAGCGATGTTTCGGGCCGCGAGTCAATGCACAGCTCGGTCTAGCTCAGCCGCCGTCACCTCGAAGTCGTCGGACCATCTCACGGTCGCCGGCGATATCGGGAGGTCTGTGAGATTATTCTCGATTCTGGGAAAGAGGGTTTCTACCACTCTTCCCACGAGTTGCGGGTCCAGAGTCTGTGTCAGTGGCGGGACCCATGGTCTGAGCTTGCTCAACACAAATTTGTACGGAAGCCCCCATGGGTCCATGTCCAGCCCCTCTATAAGCTCTTTCCAGGATCGAGCCTTGGCATCCGCGATCGCAAAACTGAGCGCCTTTGCAGCGACTCCATACTCCCGCCTCATATCGACAACCTCTTCGGCTGTGACTCGCCGTCTTCGTCGGGCCCTCTGATATCGGCGACGGGCCCTGACGCACTCTGTGCGTAATTGCGCTATTTCGGGCGACCACCAATATACCGAGCCCCTTTTTCCTCCTGGCCGGATCCGTGGCATCGATGTGTCACACGCGTCTGTCATGACGCGACGGAACCAGGCTGCCTGAACTTCGGGATCAGACGAGACCTCTGCCTCTTGCCAGTCCGCGGCGGTAGCTGCGGCGACGAGCATGTCTTTATCCATTTGCTTGAGGTACCAACGACGTGGAAGGCTACCATTGCGGCGGTTCTGGTTAGCGCCAGGGCGGCGGATGGCCACATCAAACATGGTGGTCCGACAGAGTAATCACCTCCGTTGCCACTTTCCATCCTGTCACCAGGTTGATGGCGTCTGGAGTGGCCCATGTCAGGTCGACGATCGACTCCCCCTGCCACCGTACACAGATACTGATCGAACCCTGATTTAAAATGCCGAGGTCCAGTCCCGCCACCCACTCGATGAGTGTACCTCCTCTTACATCGTCTAGGCGATCGCCCCACTCAGTAGAACGGGCATTAAAATCGCCTAGAACGAGTACCGGACGGGACAGGTAGCCGCACACGCAACTTCTGAGACCATCTAGATACGCCTCGAAGGCGGGGAGGCCGCAATTAGGGGATATGTAGCAGGCCACTATAACCAGTGGACCCCACTCTACTGCCACAAACCCTAGCCCCCTCTGAAGGAGAGTGCAATGGGGGTCATTTTCCCCTCCTGCCCAATAAACGGCAGCGGTGCCATCCTCCGATCCAAACCATCGGGGATGGTCCGGGATGGAGTATGGCTCTGCTACCACCGCTAAGGCAACCGACCACTCCGCGAGTGTCTGCATCAGCAGATCTTGTGCTGCGCGGCAGTGATTTAGGTTGCCCTGTAAAATTCAGTGGGGGGGCGCGAATTTTAGGCCTCCATTACCTCCTCTGCCGGTTGGGTAGCCGGCTGAGACGTTCCTACAGCCAGCGGTGAGTCTAAACTGCCCGCGGCTGGGGCTGAAGTAATTATTCGCCCTCTTTTTTTGTTTTTAGGTGGGGAGCATTTCTTACTCCCCAGCCGATGGGCTGCGGGCAGACCAAGATCCGAGCAGACAGGACACCTAGGCGCGGAAGCGGTGCATGCACGCGCCACGTGACCTGTGCTACCGCACACGTAACACCGTGCGCCGCGATCTGTCTCATTGGGCACGTTGCCCTTACGTGTCCCATTTCAAGGCACTGGTAACACTGTAACGGTCGAGCTGCCAGCACCTCTACCCTAGCCGAAGCCCATCCCACTTGAACCCGCTTGGCGATTGCTAGTTTGCGAATCGCCGCAAGTGGGCAGCGAACCCAGGCCATACCTAGCCGCGATCGGGAGACACGAAGGGCTCCAACCTTTACCTCGGATGCAAGACATCCCCCTACCGCAGCCACAGCTTCGGCCACCTTGGCTGGGATGATGGACTCATCTAAGTCCATAACCCGTACTTCGCCTGTTTTGCACGGACGTGCTATGACCGCGCCCGTGCCAGAGAGGACTTGCCGCAGGCGTTCCGCGAGCGCGTCCGCCTTAGCGGCATTTCCTTCTCCAGGAACCTGTAAAATCAGAGCCTCGGTGATAGCCCTCTTGACGCGTACACCACCCGCAATGTCAAGATCGGCTAGCTTAATATTTCCCTTGGCAGTTTCCATTACCTTAGCCATTGAAATCTCTGAGCCAGTGGGTAAGGAAATCGTGATGGCTGCAGTCGAAGGAGGCCGCGGTACAGCTTTTTCTTTGGGCGGTGGATGGGCAGTCGTTGTTCTGGCATCCCTGGTCTTCGTCTTTCTGCCAACGACCGTGGCCCAGACCTCCATAGCTGGCGGGACAGACTGTGGTTGTGTTGGAGCAGGGCAATTGGGCACCGACGCTGGCGGCTCCTTCACCGCTCGTCGTCCTTTCTTTCGCTTGCGTGCCCTTTTCCCGGCCGGCATAACTATATCGGTCACTCCACTTGAGACCGCGCTCTGAGAAGGCTGAAGGCCCCCGTCGGAAAAAACCCTTGCCAGGGCCTCTACATAGACCTCAGCCAGTATGCGGTCCACCTGGGATATATACTGGTCCCAGGTAGACGTGGGGCTCGACCCGGGTCGCGTCTTTGGCCTTTCACCTTTTAGGGGTGAAGCAGCCGCGCTGGTCCCTTCTGCAGGCTTAAACGGGAGCCTTTCATGGCTTCCACGGCGGAGCTCCTCCAGTTCCCTGGTCAAGGCAGCCACTTGCTTTCCTAAGGAGGCTAGCTGGGATCGGAGCTCGCGATTCTCCTTCTCTAACCTCCCAGTCAAGGACGTCGGGGCTGTCGGGTCGATTCATCCGTGGAGCTCCGACACCCCGACCTTGACCACCGCAACTGCCTCTCTCAGGGATTCCTTCTTCTGGCCTCTGAAACCTTTAGTTCCTTCTAAAACCTTTTCCACCACCGACAATGCTTCCAAAACTTTGGAGCCTACATCGGCGGCCGGCTGGTCCCGCAGTTCGACCGCAACTTCTTCCGCGCGAGATTGTTCACTGCTCGAGGGGATTTTTATGCCAAGCGCATCCTCGAGCTCTGTCTCCGTTCCTGTTTCCGTTCCGCTTCTCCCAATATTGGTGCTTTTAGGAACCCGTTTGGACCGCGGCAACTTATTGGGCAGATTTACATCGGCCGGGCCGTTTGGCTTTCTCTTGTGTCCCCTTCCCTCCTTAGGGGTCTGAGACGACAGCGAGGAAACAGACATGAATGAACTGTCACTGTCCTCCGATACCCTTCGCTGTCGCCTTCTTTCTCCGTTTGGAGTAGTCTGCCTACTCCTATCTGTGTCCCTTTCATCCGACTGGACACGGGACGACGCCGAACTAGGCGTTTTGGGGCGCACAAAACTGGGCGTGTGCAGGCCCGCATCTATAGAACCCGAATTCGGGTATTGGCGCGGTTTGCCCCCCCCAGAATACGAGGGGCTGGACACTACGGCTGACGCCGGAGTGCCGAGGGATTCTCCGCCTGTTAAGCGGGCGGTACCCTCCTGGGGTAATATCTTCTTTTGATCCGTCGCCATTTTTAGTTTTGCTCCTTAAGGGGGAGCTCCCCTGGTAGCGCCCTAGCGACTGGGTTACCCCCAGCCACGCACCTCCTCACCGGGCGCCAGAGCTTGAGGTTCGGGTTATTTTTAAAGAGGTTTTCTTCCTCGCAGTCTGTCTCCTCCCCACGTCCAGGAGAAAGACTCCCGATCCTGTCTGTTCAGGGTTGCGGGTCGGGCCGAACGGTTGCCTTTTTAAGGCCGTAGTCGCCATCGGCATCGTAACCAACGGCAGTCCCGTCGCCCCTCGGAGCCAGCCCAGCTCATCCACAGAACCTCTGACTATGCTGAGGGACATGTCGAGAGGAGGCTTCCGTCCTGGGGTGTGGCCATAGGCCACCCAGACAGTACCCTAGCCATGTTAGCCGCGCCAGTAATATGCACAGTCGCGTGTCCACCTCCCGCGTATGTCGGATGTTAGACATGGACGCCATGGTTGGGTTTGAGGAGGCATGAGCAGAGTACCTACTATGAGCTCATATTTTTATGAAAAAATTGTATTGAAATTATTATTTAAAGAAAAACTATTAGCCAAGAAATTTAATTATTTAAGGGTAATAAAATAATAACTATTAAATGAAACAATGTATTCCGAAAAAATAAAGCAATATGCATTTACTTAAATCAAATGAACAAAAAACAAAGTAAAATACGACGCTTCAGTCTTTTAAACGTTGTTGACGGAGCCCTGCTTCGCAGGGTTCCTATTTTTGGATACAGGGTCACAAGAAAACCTAACATAACCTACTATGTTTCAAGGAGAACGAGATTATCTTAATATATATATTTCTTGTGTGCGTGTGTATGTCACTGAACTCCTCCTAAACGACTGGACCGATCTTGATGAAATTTTTTGTGTGTGTTCAAGGGGACTTCAGAATGGTTTAGATTCACAATTTAGTCCACTGGAAAATGCTTTTTTACTTAATTTTTAATTTGTAAGTAGTTGTGGATTTTGGAATGTTTCACGTTGCAACCGACGGACTGCGCTGTTATCGCAGTGTCAAATCTTATATTAATAATTTCGTCAAGGAGTACATCGAAACCTTACCTGAATAATAAAACATTAAAAAATAAAGATTTCGAGTCGACAACATATATCCGCAAAATTCGGATTGTCGAGTATTTTGTTAAATTCTAATGGTTCTGACAGACAAATCACAGTCGCCATATTGGCCACTCTAGCGAAACGCCACAGATATCGGATAACATTTTGAGTACTACTAAGTCTTAGTACTAAGTAGTTTGTATGTGTAAATACTTTTTGCAGTTATATTTCTAAAAGAGAGGTTGAGAGCCACCACGCTACAAGAGCTGACAATCTTAACGAGTTAAAACGACAATAAAAGGAGATTTGTGTTACCCCGAACATAGATGATATACTATAACTAGAGAACCCCGAATTAACGCGAGCGAAGCCGTGGGCAAAAGCTAGTTTTCATATATAAATAAAAGACGCATTTTCTGTATTTCTAGTCACTCACCTAGTAATTTAGTCGCTCACCTAGTAATTTAGTCGCACGGTTAGAATTTTAAGAGCAGGCATTCCGAAATATGTTTTTCGTAAGCTCCGCCTTTTCCCCCCGCTAGCAGCCCCGGGCCGCCACCTCACCCTGCAGCTCGTTGCTGCGCGTCCCGCGCGCCATGTGAATGATATCTCGCTGCGCAGGCTTCGATTGGAGTAGAGACGACTTTACGTATTTAATATATTTTTAATATTATGAATAGTTATTTATGTTATGATATTACATTGACTAAAATATGCCTTAAATGGCAGAAATATGAATAATTCAATTGATGTATGCGACATGTTTAGTCAAAGCCATAGGCTGTGAAATTTTGTTTCAGAATGTCTAATGACTAATTTATTTTATTTATCTTAATAATATGTTTCTTTTTACATTACCTACTTTCAGACATCAACGGACACGAAATAACAAATATGTGGATCACATAGTGTTTTCTCAGGTGGGAATCGAACCTACGACTGCGACGTAATGCCAAGCGGAAAGAAGTCCTCTGAAATCACTATGCCATGCGTGCAGTATTATGAAATAAAAAAGAGATATTCTTATTTATAATTTACTAATATCTAATTACAACGGCTACGTTACATGGCTACGTTACATCCGTGTGGTGACGGATTAAGAATACGGAATGTCACCACCCCATATCATCCCATATGGGTGTCGTAAGAGCCGACAGAGGGTATTATGCAGAGAACAGCACTGTAAGAGAAGGAAAACTTGATACAAACCCGTTTGGCCAGCGTGGTATAGTAGGCCAATTCCTCCTTTCAAAGGAGAGGCCTAGTCCAGCAGTGGACTGTTAAAGGCTGATGATGACGTTACATGGATATTACAATGTAACTCACTTATTATATTAGAATAATCAACGATTATAAAACAGATTGCATTTTTTCTTGCGGTGCGGCCTAGAATACAAAGTATCATCACTCATTTCATTCCGAGGGTGTCGTAGGCGTCGGTGGCTAAGAAAATTACGCATTTTTAAGATTAATAAAATTAGGGTGTTTATTTTAAATTGTCTTTCGGGATATATACCATGTATCTTTATACAAAGTTACCGATATTTCGGCACTGTTGCAAGCGCCATGTTCACGGATGTACACACTTATACATCTTCATTTGATTCCTACCAAACGGATACAAATGTTTTAAAACAGTTTTAAGTTCAACCTAATTACAACCATGATATCTAGTAATAAAGTCACAAATCGTAAAACTGGTATCTAAGACTTACGACCAATCGTCAAAAATTGATGGTTCTGACAGACAAATCGCAGTCGCCATATTGGCCACTCTAGCGAAATGTCACTGATACCGGATAACATTTTGAGTACTACCAATGAATACAGATGTAAATATCTGAGCTCTTTGGTACTACCTACCTACAACTACTTTTTGCGGTTATATTTCAAAAATAGTTAAGACAACAATTATAGAAGTATCCGCCCAATAAAGGAGATTTGTGTTATCCCGAACATAGATGATAAACTACGAGTATAACTAGAGAACCCCGAATTTACGCGAGCGAATCCGCGGGCAAAAGCTAGAATAATAATATGAACTTGTAAACATGCAAGCATGTAATATAGACAAGTAACCATGAAAACAAGTAATCATGTAATCATGTTAAAATATAAACATATAGCATATAATCATATGTCATATGACATTCGACATATGACATATGACGTATGTCATATGGCATATAACAACATACAACATACAACATACAACATATAACATATTACATATTACATATTACATATTACGTATTACGTATTACATATTACATATTACATATTACATATTACATATTACATATTACATATTACATATTACATATTACATATTACATATTACATATTACATATTACATATTACATATTACATATTACATATTACATATTACATATTACATATTACATATTACATATTACAGTAATATTACATATTACATATTACATATTACATATTACATATTACATATTACATATTACGTATTACATATTACATATTACATATTACATATTACATATTACATATTACATATTACATATTACATATTACATATTAAATATTACATATTACATATTACATGTTACATATTACATGTTACATATTACATATAACATATATATAACATATAACTTATAACTTATAACATATAACTTATAACATATATCATATGACTTAGACATATTATGACATAACATATGACATATACACATAGGTATTATAAAGATAAAAACATATAAACCTCCATACCTACGGGCCTTCAAATTACAGCTAATATGTTGTCCTACAAAGTTCTATATCTTTCACTGTAAGTTCCATTTGTCTGTTTAGGCATTCCAAGAATTACCCCGAAAAACAGCAAGACAAACAACTTTAAAAACTTAGGATCGTGTAATATGGTCTTATAGATAGTATAACTAATAATATAATTAAAAAATACTTAGCTATTTGGAAATCACAGAGAGACACTTAAATTTTATTTATATGTATAGATATAGATTACTATAGATTCATATTCCACAAGAATGAAGTCGTGAGTATCAGATAATACTAATATACATATAAAGCTGAAGAATTTGTTTATTTGCTTGAACGCGCTTATCTCAGGAACTACAAGTCCGATTTGAAAAAGCGTGTGGTTTTCTGTATCTAATACAGAAAAACACAGCCCATTTATCGAGGAAGGCTTTAGCCTTCCTCGATAAATGAGCCACGGGCCATGGGAGTATGAGCTGATGAGATGTATGAGCCACGGAAGCGGAGCAGTAGCCTTAAATAACGCGGGTGTAACCGCGGGCTCAGCTAGTATTTAAATATAGAAAATTGGCGATAACGGCGAGCAAGTGTGGCCGGTAATCGTGGAAACCGGGCTTGTATCTAAATTTCGTAGAAATAAATATTTTTAAAATATCTACATGATAGGAATTTGTGAAAATCTAATACTAAGGTAAAAACCTGTAAATCTATTATGGATAGATAAATAAAATGAACATGACACGAAAATATAATCATGTTCATAGTAACATTATAATATAAGGCATATTTTATAATTATACATAGATGAAATCGACTCCATAGTTCCTAGTTCTCAACACTATCGAAATATTAGGTAAATTAAAAGTATAATATCCTATTCAACCCGGACACCCCTTCGTATCTCAAAGAACGTTTTAAGTTCCTTCATGACACACATGTAAAGTTTCTGAGGTCGTCTAAGGATCTGAGGCTGCAGATGCTAACACATTCCACAAACTTCTATGATAAGTCCTTTACTGTGCAAGCAGTACGCTTGTGGAATGCGTTGCCGATAGAAATTAGGCAAGCAAACTCGCTTGGCATCTTCAGAAACGCCTTAAAACGGCATTACTTGGCTATGTGACTGAATTTTCATATTCTATTTAGTTCGATGTATCTACAGCCTTGGTTGGCAACCTGTCTAGGAGAAGGAAAACTCCGAATTTAAACCAACTTTCAGGGAGCATACCCGAAACAAAACCCCGATCTAAGGTGTGAACCGACCCGTGCCGAGGGATTCGTGGCCAGAGGGCAAGCTGGTCGTAAACGGAGGGTGCCTGTGTTGGTGGTCACAGGGCACAGCTGATATTCCGCCTTACCCCCGTAAAGGGCTCTGCGGGGATGGACCGTCTAGATCCCTAAATCTCGTGGGAACGCTATGGGAACAAAAACTTATTCTTCTCCATACGGCGGCGACGCGGTTCGCAACCCGTCACGTCTCGTTTCCCGCGAGGGCGAAAAGCGGCCTACGGAAAGCAGGTTTGCGACATTGAATGTTGGTGGAGGAATGAACGGCAAATTGGATGAAGTATGTCAGATGATGGATGATAGAAAGATTGATGTTCTTTGTGTGAATGAAACAAAAAGAAAAGGGTGTGACACCACCAAGCATGGTGCATATACGGCGTATTGGTCTGGGGTAGATAGTACCACCAGAGCCTGTAAGGGAGTTGGTGTAGTACTGTCTGCGCGAATGAATGAGTGCGTAAAAGAGTTTGAATGTGTAAATGCTAGGCTACTGTGGATGAGAATGAAAGTAGGACTTACTCGTCTCTTTATTGTGGGGGTGTACGCCCCGGTCAATATAGTTACGGGTATGTCACAACATGAGCAAGACGAAAGGCAGGAGTTTTGGGAGAGTTTAAGAGAGATTTTGAGGAACTGCAAGGATAATGAAAGATTGATCTTGTTAGGGGATTTCAATTGACGGGTGGGAGTAAAGCGAGATGGATTTGAAAGGGTGTTAGGTGCATTTGGTGATGAGAGTCTGAACGAAAATGGAAAAGCACTGCTTGAGATTTGTTTGGAGTGGAGCCTTTCTGTGACAAACACCATGTTTGATCATAAAAGGATACATATGTATACGCGAGAGGCGAAAAATGTTAGAAGAAGTATGATTGATTTTGTGATAGTAGATGAACGATTGAGAAAGAATGTGTGGATACAAGAGTATATCGAGGGATCGGCATCCACACAGACCACTTCTTGGTGTTGAGCCGGATAAGTGGGCTCTTTAAAGGATGGCGACACCGAGAGCATAATGAAAATAGGGTCTTGGCAAGAATAAAAGTTGAAAATCTACAAGAGAAAGATGTGAAAGATGAGTATAAACGAAGATTGATAGCAAGATTTGAGAGATTCGATGGCATAAATGTTATGGAAGAATTATGGCAGGCCTTTAAAGAAGAGGTAGTATGTGTAGCGTCTGAAGTATGTGGTATGATCAAGAGAAGGAAAATACGAAAGGTTAAGAATACATGGTGGGACAAGGATGTACAATCAGCAGTGTCAGAGAAGAAGAAAGCTTGGTCAGATTGGTTGGCTGCCAGAGCAAATGAAAGAATGGGAAAGGCAACGAGTGTAGACATAGATGAAGCAAAAAAGGAGTTTGTTAGGTCAAAAAGAATAGTGAAAGAAATGGTTAAAAGGAAAAAAGAGGAAAAGAAAGATGAGTTTGATAGCAGATTATCTGACGATTTCCAGAGGAACATTAAGTTTTTCTGGAAATCCGTTCGTGCAGTTCGAGGAAGAACTCAATCCTCAGAACACACATCCATCAGAAACGAGAATGGAAGTATAGTAAATGGTGAATTGTGCGTGCTGAAGAGATGGAAAGAGTATTTTGAAAGTTTATTCGAAAGAACGCCGATAGAGACACCGATAGCTGAAGTGAATTGTAATGATAGCAATGATGAAAGCGTTATTGGCGTGGATGAGATCGTGAAGGCAGTGGGAAGTATGAAAGTAGGTAAGGCTGCAGGATATGATAGGATTACAGTCGAAATGCTGAAGGCTGGACAGGGCATCATAGTTGGTCAGTTGCAGCGGTTATATAACTTGTGTTGGAACACCGGCCGAGTACCTAATGACTGGACCACAGCTGTAGTTGTGCCTCTTTATAAAGGAAAAGGCTCGCAACAAGACTGCAAAAACTATAGAGGCATTAGCCTTCTCAGCATTGTTGGCAAATTGTATGCAAAGGTACTTATTGAAAGAGTTATGGAAGTAACCGACAAGAAAATATGGGATGTACAAGCGGGATTCCGAAAGGGTATGGGATGCACGGATCAGGTTTTTTCCTTGCGAAGCATAGCCGGAAAATTTTTGGCCAAAGGTCAAAAGGTCTATTGCGCATTCGTGGATTTGGAAAAGGCTTACGATAAAGTGGTGAGGAATGAAATGTGGTCGGTGCTGTCAATGAATGGGGTAGACAGCAGCCTCATTCGAGCTCTGAAATCCCTTTATGAGGATTCTAGAGCTTGTGTGAGGATAAACGGGGCATACACTGACTGGTTTACCATCGATAAAGGTGTTAGACAGGGATGTGTAGCGTCGCCGTGGCTGTTTAACCTCTTCATGGACAGTTGTTTGCAAGATTTAAAACATAGTGACTGCGGATTAAGGATGAATGGGTTACTCGTCAAATGCCTCCTTTATGCTGATGATCAGGTTATACTTGCATCTTCAACGGAGGAGTTGCAGGAGATGGTAACAATCATGCATCGTGCATTAGAAAGGAAAGGAATGAAAGTAAATGTAAGTAAAACGAAAGTTATGGTTTTTGAAAAGGAGGAATGCGTTACGGCTTGTAATGTTTTGATCGATGGACAGCGAGTGGAACAAGTGAATGAGTTTGTTTACTTAGGTACGTTGTTTACAAGAGATGGTAAGAATGAAGCAGATATTGAAAGGAGAGTTAATGCAGGTAATTGTGTGAATGGAGCTCTGAAGGCGTTTATGAACAGTCAAAACGTGTCCAAAAAGGCACGTTTGGCTGTACATAGAGGTGTGTTAGTGCCTACCCTTATGTATGGTAGTGAAAGTTGGGTATGGCAGAAGAGATTTGAAAGTAGAATAAATGCTGTAGAAATGAGAGCACTGAGAAGTATGTGTGGTGTGTCTTTGACCGACAGAGTAAAGAATTGTGTGATACGAGAGTGGTTTGGGGTAAAAGAAGATGTAGTGACAAGCATTGAGAAAGGCATGTTAAGATGGTTTGGGCACATTGAGAGGATGGATGACGATAGACTGACAAAGAAGATATATCAGGCTAGTGTGAATGGGACAGGACAAAGGGGAAGATCTAGGAGAACGTTCTCTGACCAGATTGGAGACATCCTGAAAAAAGGACAAGTCAGAAGTACCCTTAACAGAAGAGCATGCATGAGAAACTTGATGGGAGTGAGTGAAGCAAGTGAGGTATGTCAGGATCGTTGCAAATGGCGTTCCGTAGTCTCTGCCTACCCCTCCGGGAAACAGGCGTGAGTCTATGTATGTATGTATGTAACTACGTATTTTGTATGGCTATATGTATATTACATGTATTATGTATTTATATATTTATGTATTTATTGATTTATGTATTTATGTTTTTATGTATTGATGTATTTATGTACTTGTGTATCTATACATCTATCCTTACTTAATTTTATGACTACACCACTGTTTTTCTTTCTCTGATCTTTTCCAGTCCATCCCAAGGTTGCCTGGAAGAAATTGCTTTCAGCGATAAGGCCGCCTATTGTACATACCTATATTAAATTGTATCATGTTTTGTAGCATTTGTATCGTATCTGGTGTACAATAAAGAATGTTCTATCTATCTATCTATTAAATTCGATAACAAACCTTATCATATCTCATGATTCTAGCATTATTCTTCAATAAGTCAACTTTCTTTTTTAACATTAGTTGTCTTATTTACCGTGTTACCCATTCTATTTTTTAAGTTTTATTTCATATTTTACGACACAAATCGTAATAAAAGTACCCATAGTTTGCGCGCGCACTCAATACGCGTCAACCTCGGACGGAGCCCGCAGCTCGAGTGAGTCGAGTGACAAGCTAGTGCGCCCGGCTGAAGTAAACGCTATGACATCACGAATAACGTTAAATATCGGATGCGGGCTTTGACTCACTTCAAACGTGGAAATAATTGAAAATCTTATGTTGTTTATTATTAAAGTAATATTTGTCCAACAGAAAAAATGTCTTGTACTATAATAAAATGTAGGTTTATTTTATGGTTATCGTTTACTTCAGAAAGAACAGTGAATATTTTATTCCAATATTTGGAATAAGTTTTGCAAGTAGTGTGATTTTCAAATTAAAATGTTATCGAGCGAATATCGTCCAACCATGTATCTGTTCTTGTATAAAGACAAACAAGGGCCTAAGTAATCGTTTGCTGAAGTTTCACTTTACTAGAGTATCTATGACTGTTTCAGAATATCGATTCAAAATAGCATAAAATTCGGAGTGCCTGCTCTTAATTTCTGAATTTTAATACGCTCGTTCTAGATTTTATTATTAATCAATACTCGTCGTTAGTTCAGTTAATTTTGTGAAAAAAATCTTGCAAAAGATTTGCAAAGAAATTATATCCCACATAATTGTCGTTTCATTAAAAGTACGTGGTAAACCTGTGCCTGATACAATATTTCTTATCGCAAAAGAAATAATTAGTATTTAATTTTGACAATATCTAACAAATATGTTGATATTACGTAGTAGATAAGCTGGTAAATATGTCTTTGGCAATCAAATTTAACAAGAAAAGCGCAACACATTGGCCAGTCATCGACTGAGAATTAGTTTATAATAGTCCATTGACACGTTAACCTAAGTTTCAATAACTTAGCTTGATTTGCCATTTCAAATAGATGGATCGCGATAAGCGACGTTTATAGCGCTAACGGCTTGGATGATTGATTGCCTATTGTGGCATTTTTATCCGAGCGTTATCGTGCTCCAGAAAGTGTGTAAAGTTTCTCTTATTGACTTGTTTTTGTTTTAAAATTATGTTAGAGACTTTCAAGCCTGCACAGAAGTGAAAATAATTATATACTTAGGTGCTATGAGGATAAAAATTATAATTTATTCCGAGAAAAAAATGTTTTTATTTTTAAACAGACAGCATTATAAGACCTCACGCTTGAGAAACGCGCATGTTTGCGAGTAGAATATTATTTATTTGCTCGTAAAAACTATCAATTCCACCAAAACTCAATTTTGTCCCAAGCTCTTAGAAATAATATCGCTGTAAAATGAGATTAAAGTACTCAACAACTTCTTCTTCTGCCTGCCCTGTTCCCATTTTAATTGGGGTCGGCGCAGAATGTCTTTCTCTTCCATTCTCTCCTATCAGACGTCATCTCATCATTCACCCCCTTTTCATTCATGTCACCCTTCACACAATCCATCCATTTTTTCTTTGGTCATCCTCTTGCCTTATATCCCTCAACTCTCATCTTCATCACCTTTCTAGTCACACGATTTTCATCCCTCCTCATCACATGCCCATACCACGATAGACGATTTCCTTTCAGCTTTTCTTGCACCGGTGCAAATTTCAGACTTCCCCTTATAAACTCATTTCTAATTTTATCCATTCTTGTCACCCAACACATCCATCTCAACAGCCTCATCGCTGCTACATGCAATCTTCTTTCATCCGTCTTCTTCAAGGCCCAGCATTCCGATCCATACAGTGCAAAAGGCCTTATTACGGATTTGTAGATTTTGCACTTTAACCTAAGGGGCATCCGTGGGTCACAAGTTGTTCTTGTGACCTGTCGCCAATTCATCGAACCTGAGTTGATCCGGTGCGTGACGTCGCGGTCTATTTCCCCGTCCCCTTGATTATGTGACCCGAGGTACCGGAAGTCGGAGCAGATCGATATGGGCTCAACAACTGTGGCATATTATGGACAGTAAATTTCCCGTGAAACAACTTAGTAAAACTTCCAGATTATTTTCCTTAAGAACGACTTCAACTAAACATTGGTTGAAAAGCTCAACCAGTTACATCGATAATATTACAATAATAAATCACCGAGTTAATGAGGTTAACTGCGGCTCGCTCTTGCAGATGATTTATGCAACAGATTCAGGTTCCATAGACCGATACCGCAATCATAGTGTTCATTATTTGCAGGTAACTCGGAACAATTTAAACTGTCTAATATTTCAGACGTATTTAAAGTATGTGTTATAACATTACACAAACAAGACAGATTAATAACCTTACGGAAAACGTACCTTCTTCAAAAAACCTTAGACCAAAGCCTGTTATTTAGATACATGTTATAATTATAATAAAAATACGTACGTAACATCGCTTTAGCTTTTTTATATCTTCTCCTTTTGTCTAAAACTAAATCTGTTATAGATTTTGGGCTTCATTGTTTATCGTGACCACTGGACGCAGTGGGAATGGTAGCGCTCTAATGTTTAAGCAAGTGGCACTAGTCAGTTAGGTATACAAATATTTTCAATATGAAACGAAGTCACAATAACTTTTATATACACACGCCTACAACTCAGCACACATAAGCACTCATATTAAGTGTTATTTACACATAAGGTTATTTGCTAACCTGAATTTTGTTGTAAAATTGAGATTTTAACCACAAACATTTGGCAGAAGTGGTAAGAGTACTCTGTAATATTACGTGATTTAATCAGTAGAATAAACGGTGTTGCACCACCCGCTCCTCGTAAAACATCAGTAGTACACTTTCCGAGTACCAACCATTTTACATTTCTCTTATTACACAGCTCATTTCCGTTAAACTTTTGTATGGACCACCGATAATCCGAGTTTGAAACATGGTGTCTCTATGAATAAATGCTAAAGTTGAAAGAGTTTAAAATTGAACTATCCGTATTTCGGCTGAATATTAATTTCGTGGATTCTAGTTGGCATTCATAATGAAAATTAATGTAAAAATAGTGAAGTAATAAATTTATTACGCAGGAACATAACAGCTGAAGTTGGATACTTGAAAGTAACTAATATCGTTATTACGTTATACAACAGCCTCAATTGCTTAGAGACAGGGGCATACAGCCCAAGCAGGGGCCCAAAAATCTTCCTTACAATCATAACATTACATACCAAGAAGCCACTTTAATTAATAAATTTGCATGACAATTCATAGAACATCTCGTGCAATAGTACGTAATAGGTACCAATGTTTGGTATTCAACCGTAATGGATGGGCCCCATGAGATATAATTAATAATTGTTTTATGCAAATAAGCATCCCTTATCTATAGTACTACGTTATCTCCTACGAGAAGTCAAATGAGGGCCTGGATAATTGGATTAAGAACAAAATTGTCCTTAGACGCTTAATTCATTGCGGTGTATTCTGGGTGAATGTTAGGTTCGAATTGTTAGAACATTATCAAACAGAAGGTTATTGGTTGTTTTATACCTTCATTACATTCTTGAGACATAGGATTTATTAGTTGCATAATTATTAGATCATAACATTTATGTGGTGATGGGTTAGGAATACAAGATTCTACTTCATTCCTTCATTCTTCCACTCTATTTCATTCCATGTTTGTAGTTAGAGGCGACTTAAGAAAATGCACCTAGCAAATATTATCTGTAGGAAGTGACAGCAAACTCGTCATGAAACTCTGTACGAACCCATCTGACCAGCGTGGTATAGTAGCCCACATCCACCTATTGACTCACAGTGCTACTGTCAAGCAAATTGGGCAAGGCATAAATCCAGTAGGCGACTGTCAATTTTGACTCAGTGTTCGATCATTAATTTAATCAAAATAAACCATGATTACCTTTTACACATCGTTGATACAACAGTGCTCACCAACGACTTAGCATACATTTTAACGATGCCAACGGAACAATTCGTGACTAATTTAACACCGTAATTAAACAATTTATAGCCAATTAATTGTATAGTGTACATAAAAGATTGTTAATACCAATTTATTGCATTAACTTTTTTTTCATTGTTTATGATTTAACGAATCCTATGTTGATTTTTGACAACTTTAGTTGATTCAAATCAATTCACTTAAATTATTTCTGATGCAAAACATCAACAATGCAGATTCTCTTCCTGTGTTCTCGCTATTAATTTGTAATTGTTTTCCTTTGATTAATTTTCTACTGTGGCGTATTTAATATTAAACGAGAAGAACTTTTGACTTAGTTACTTTAGCTGTGTTTTTAGGGTTCCGTACCTCGAAAGGAAAAAACGGAACCCTTATAGGATCACTTTGTTGTCCGTCCGTCTGTCAAGACCCTTTTTCTCAGGAATGCGTGGAGGTATCAAATTGAAATTTATACTAAATACTCGAATCTACGGTTCCACAGAGCTGTAAAAAAATCAAACTTCTATTCCAACGCAATCAAAAGATACAGCCGTATATCCTGCAAATTGCAGCATATTTTCAAACTCGCATAGAAATCAAAACCTACAGGGTACTTCCCGTGAACTCAGAATCTTGAAATTTGGTACGAAGCAACGTTTTATATCACTTATAAAGGAAACATTGCGAAAACCGTAAATTTTTAGTTACAGCTTATAAAAACATATTTTTAATAAATTTAAAGTTACTACCCTTTCCTCTTGAACGCGTGGAGGTATTAAATTGAAATTCATATCAAATACTCAGGTATATAACACCGTTAGGCTGCAACAAAATTACGCTTCTATGTCAACGCAATCAAAAGAAAGAGCAATATAAGCATATTTTCAAACTCGCGCCTACCCGCAAGTGAATCAAAATCTACAGGGTACTTTCCGTGAGCTCAGAATCTTGAAATTTGGTACGAAGCAACGTCTTATATCATTTATAAAGGAAATATTGCGAAAATCGAAATTTTTTTGTTACATCATATAAAAAAAATATTTTTAATAAATTTAAAGTTACTACCCTTTTCTCTTGAACGCGTGGAGGTATTAAATTTAAATTCATATGAAATACTCAAGTATATAAAACCGTAAGGCTGCAACAAAATCAAGCTTCTATGTCAACGCAAGCAAAAGAAAGAGCAATATAAGTATATTTTCAAACTCGCGCCTACTCGCAAGTGAATCAAAACCTACAGGGTACTTTCCGTGAGCTCAGAATCTTGAAATTTGGTACGAAGCAACGCCTTATAGCAAATATTAAGGAAAAATTTCGAAAACCATAATTTTTTAGTTACATCATATAAAAAAATATTTTTAATAAATTTAAAGTTACTACCACTTTCTCTTGAACGCGTGGAGGTATTTAATTGAAATTCATATCAAATACTCAAGTATATACCACCGTAAGGCTGCAACAAAATCAAGCTTCTATGTCAACGCAATCAAAAGAAAGAGCAATATCAGCATATTTTCAAACTCGCGCCTACTCGCAAGTGAATCAAAACCTACAGGGTATACTTTCCGTGAGCTTAGAATCTTGAAATTTGGTACGAAGCAACGCCTTATAGCAAATGTAAAGGAAAAATTGCGAAAACCATAAATGTTTAGTTACATCGTATAAAAAAATATTTTTAATAAATTTAAAGTTACTACCCCTTGCTCTTGAACGCGTGGAGGTATTAAATTGAAATTCATATCAAATATTCAAGTATATAACACCGTTGGGCTGCAGCAAAATCAAACTTCTATGTCAACGCAATCAAAAGAAAGAGCAATATAAGCATATTTTCAAACTCGCGCCTACTCGCAAGTGAATCAAAACCTACAGGGTACTTCGCGTGAACTCAAAATCCAGAAATTTGGTACGCAGCAACGCCTTATAGCCCAGATAAAGGATGCGGAAGGCTGAGGACCGTGTGCTGTGGTGTTTGTTGGAAGAGGCCTATGACCAACAGTGGACTGCGATAGGCTGATTGAGATTTCAAATAATTACATAGTCTTCAAACCTTTTTGCTAATTTTATTCTTTACTGTATAAGTATTTTTGTAACAGATTTCTAATAGTCACTAAAAACTTTGTAAATCAATAACTTTGATAAAAAATCTTACCATCATTCATCAGCAGACTTTTGCAAGGCTGCTGCAAGGCTGGTAGTATAGGTATTTAAGTTATATGATAATATAAGCGATATATGTTAATATAAAATAAAGGATGACTGATTACAAACGACAAAGACCCCTTTTTCTTTAATTTATGCTCCTCCAGCTTTCCATACTGTAATGTTATGAATTTCATTTGGCAATAAAAATACCATAACTATGACTGGTGAACTTTTACTTATATACCTACAAGTTTGTACGGAACCCTCGGTGCGCGAGTCCGACTCGCACTTGACCGGTTTTTTTTTATGGAATAGGGGGCAAATGAGCAGACGGATCGCCTGATGTTAAGCGATTACCGCCGCCCATGGACACCCGCAACACCAGAGGAGTCACAAGTGCGTTGCCGGCCTTTTAAAAAGGAATACGCTCTTTTCTTGAAGGTTTACTGTGTATTAAATTGTAATTGTTTTATTGAGTTAAATTGTTCATGCGGCTTTAGAACTAAATTTTAATAGCAATATCAAATGCAGCGAAGCGGCGCTTATACATTTATGTTTGGCCGTAGGAAATATATATATTTTTTTAATTTGAAATACAAATAGTATTAGTTTATGTACACATATTATAAAATGATGTCGCCGCCGCGCCCTGTCTGTCAATATGAACGCGATAAACCCAAAAAAGTACCGAACGGATTCTTTTACGGTTTTTACCAAGAGAATATAGTGTGATACCGGACAGTGGTTGTTTAATTCACGCCGGCGGAGCCTCAGGCGAAATCTCAATGAGTAGCTAGCATAACGAAGTGGAGTCGAAGACATAGAATAACTTTTGCTTAAAAACAATATTACTCACACACATCTCTTACTAATTACTATCAATCGAGTTCACTATAGGGTAAACGTATTTATCATCGTCTGTAACATCGACAGAATACGGGCTAGGACACTATCAAGAGATTCGCCCTACTATTCGATATGTATAGTTTTATTGAATTAAATTCGATGGCAACCTAATGGAAGGAAAGAGGAACCTACCACACACCTTCGGATTGACCACCCCAACTATTGCAATAGAAAAAGGTTGACAATACCGAACTCCTCTAAAAGGATAAGGACGACGACTGAGCTCAGTCGTTGCCCATCGCTCCTGAGGATGCCTCGTGCGGTGGCGAAACACGTGTCGAAGAATAGTCGGCGCATACAGCGGAATACTGCAAGTCAGTTATTTTCCTGGAACCCATACCATTCCTATATCCCTTATCCTTTTAGAGGAGTTCGGTATTGTCAACCTTTTTCTATTACAATAGTTGGGGTTGTCAATCCGAGGGTGCGTGGTGGGTTCCTCTTTCCTTCCATTAGGTTACAATGGAGTTCCACCAAGTAACGCCTGGTTCAATCAACTAAATCGATAGCCTTTAATTGACAAGAAATAGATGTATGAACAACTGTGATATTTACAATGTTGTGTGACCTGTAAGGAATTAAAAATTATTTCCTTACAGGTCAGTGGATCTTAACATATAAAATGCATGATGACAGTGGATCTTAACATATAAAATCCTTGCCTTACTGACTTCTAGCGTAAGTAACAGAAAAGCACTGCCGAAATTATTGGGCGCAAGAAGCTGAAATTTGGCATTTATGTTCCTAGAGGACCGTAGGAGTGCAAATAGATGGGATTTCCTGAAATTTCTAAGAGATCAAACAGAAACAGTTAACTTGAAATAAAACGTATGTGGGTGTAGCCGCGCGCATCCTCTATACTATATATAAAAGTGAAAGTCACCCATTTACTCAGATAACCTTTTACATGAAACCTCGAAAAGAGCTTTAGACATCGTGGGTACAACCGTGGGATCTCCTAGGCAAATATAAAGGGTACATTTAATTCATCCACAGATATACAAAAAACAGATCAACACAACTGCCTTCGTGGACCGGTGGATAGTGTACGCTGCTGATCGGGTAGGTCCCGGGTTCGTTTGCTGGGTAGGGCAAAAGTGTTACTAAGCTTTTCCGAATTTTCAGTTGGCTACTACGGAGACGGGTAATGTGCTCAGTAACAGCTCGCTCCCTACTCCGTAAGATCTGAAATTCATAGTGTGGCGAAATGTGGTTGTAATATTTTACCTCTGCCTACCCCTTTAAGGATATAGGCGTGAGTCTATAAAAAATATCAGCTCAAAATGTGTTGGTTAAAATAAATCCTGAAAGTGGCTAAGCATATTAATTTCTTAATGTGTAAAACTAATGACGAAGACATTGGCCTTGGTTGCTAATTACTTTATATTGGACTAGACGACGCCAGCAGCTACGCCTGCATTTTTTTTAATTTACCCGTTTTGGCCGATCCCGTGGGAATTTCGGGAAATCCCTTCTTAGTGCACCCCTACGGTCCCCAACGAACATACATGCCAAATTTCAGCTTCCTGCGCCCAATAGTTTCGGCTGTAGCGTGTCTGTCAGTCAGTCAGTAACGCAAGGATTTTATATATTAAGATTACTCTGTAATTAGTTCTAGGTTACACAAAAAAGTTTGCTAGGAAAATAAACCGAATTTAATTAATAAGATTGAACAGTTAAGCTGTCGATAATTAGCTTATCCTCATTAAAATATTGCGCCTGTACCATAAGCCGGAGTTTATCTAACATAGATTAAGCAACGCTACCGGTACGTGACGTATAAAGCTTTGAAGCGTTTATTTTATACATATATGTTGAACAAATTTTGATAAATTTTTGGCTTTTTGATGGTTCTAGCAATATTTGGATCAATGTTCGCTAGTTTACCTAATATCCATGCTCTGAAATACTTTGCCAAGTAGTGCATAATAATAATAATGATTAATTTTTCTCAACGCTACAATCATTTCACCGTTTATAAACTTATATTGCCATCCAGCCTTCCGTCTCCATGCTTCTTAACTTCCTAAGTAATATCCCTAATTAATGCTAAGAACATTCATTAAAGAGCATATAGAGCAGAAAACTGAATATAATTATCTGAAATAAATCAGTGCGCTCAGGAAACCATTAATCTTGATCCATTACTGTGTAGGAGTTTGTAACTATATGACAATTAGGTTCAAGATGTGGGCGTGATCACTTGTAAACTGTAAATTCTATACAGGGCGGTAAAGCTGATGTTCGAATAAACTTTTGAGGATGAATGGAAGTTTAAGACTATACTTTACGTTTAAATTAATCGTTGGCTTATAGCCAGAGGATGGCGTTGTATTATTTACATACTTGAAATATTATTTCATAGAAAACAAATATATTAATGCTACCCCACACCCGAGAAATAAGAACAACAATCATAAGTGAACGAAAATATTATAGTATAGTTTATCATTGTCCATTGAAAGGTTAAACTAAAATTTCTATAACGAAGCTTGATTTGCCATTTCAAATAGATGGTTCGCGATAAGCGACGTTTATAGCGCTAATGGCTTGGAGTAATGATTGTCTATTGTAGCATTTCAATCTGAGTGTTATAGTGCTTCAGAAGGTGAGTTAAGGTTTTCTTATTTACTTGGGACAAGAAGAATATTATGTTAGAGACCTTCAAGCCTGCACAGAACTGAAGTGAATAATAATCATATACTATTGGGATAAAAATGATAATTTATTCCGAGAATAAATTATAATTTTTGGAAACACACACGGTCTTATTAATAAAAAATGCTTATTCTTCTCTTACTCCAAAGTAACACCCTGGTAGTTAATTCTAGATTAGTTATGGAATAGCTACGTGTTAATAACGGTATTAATAAATACGAAGTAAGTTCGGAGTAACAATACTATTCTTACCCTTTTTTTGTTTTGTTTTACGAGGTGGAAAATCCCTTCGGATCTCCGACTCTTGGGGGAAATAAGAGCCGGAGTATGTGGTGTTTCCACTAAAAACCACCTCGACTGCTGCCATGTACCCGTGTGTCGGAGGGTGGGGCATCACCTAAGCACTCGTCGCCACCCTCCGACGGGTATTGGCCCGCCAGATGGTCAGGCGGGCCCCGAACAAAACCCCCTTGGCGACGGATTAAGGTGTTGGACTCCGCCGCCAAAACGCCCAGCGGCCGCAGAGGATAGGGAGGACGGCAACGCAACACCGCATCTCCTCTTCCTCTGCGGCCCCACCGCGACGCATCGAATGGTGCGCCCCCATTTGGTCGCGGGAGATAGGGCGCGCGGCAACGCAACACCGACACGCCTCTCCTCCCGCGACCGCACCCGACTGCGAGGGACAGACAGAACTGTCCCCCGCACCCGCACCGTTGGACGCATCCTGCGCAGGCCCCTCCAAGCCCACGCGGAGCGTCCCCTCCTGGATCCCTCTTAGCTTCACCGCGGGTGACCAATCCACGGTTACTGAGCCCCCCCACCACAACAAGGTGAAGATCCCACGGGGGGGATACTATTCTTACCCTGAGATTAAGGTATACGTTATGGCAACCCACTGATATTAAAAGTAAAAAGAATTAACAAAATGACCTGGTCGAATAAAAACTTTTTATTAAACACTTTTATTTGACAACTAGCTTTTGCCCGCGGCTTCGCGCGCGTATTATTCTAAAGACTTCAGAAAGTATTGGGTACAAAGTAGCTCGGTCAGTAGGTATTCATGACACTATATACCTAGTATTATATCTACATAATAACATCGCCTTGCATACAGTCAAATGTCAAAGCTATGTTCCAATACATGTCCAATATAATATCTTATAAATAATATCTATAAACACTTTCGCGTTTATAATATTAGTAGAGAAAACTGTTTCAGCCGTTTAAGCGTAGTACTTATATAATTATTAGTTTATATATGGGAATAATGTAATCACCGTGCACAATATGACATTATATTGTATGATGTGTCAGTACTGACAGATATACGCACAGTGCACTCAATTATCATAGCGCATGCGTTCTTACTTCCAAGAGGTAAATTTGTGCCGTACAAACTTCTACCCTTTGCAAGGGCAAGCGTTTGTGTTGGTTGGCAATCTTCAATCAAATAATCTCTATTAATTTTAACCCACAATAATAAAATTACAAAATCAGATACTAGTAAATACTCTAACGAACACCAAACAAATGTGAAAATATATTTGGGATATATATAAATCTCAATTAAAGTTGGAAATACAATATAAATCTACGAGCTTTTGCCCGCGGCTTCGCTCACGTAAATTCGAAGAACACAATTCTCTCATAATAGACGGATACTTTAATAATCATTGTCGTTTAAACAAACTGTTTATACCGATAAGAAATATATCTAACTGCAAGAAGTATTTACACATGGTATACAAACTACATAGTAGATACTCAACATGACTGTTATTCGGTGACAGTGACTTTTCTGTCTTTTTTTATTATTATAATTTCTAATACTGTCAGAAGCATTAGAAATTAACAAAATACTCGACAACCCGAATTTTGCGGATATAATTATGTTGTCGACTCGAAATCTTTATTTTTTATGTTTTAGTATTCAGGTAAAGTTTCGATCTAGTCTACCGTACCCCGTGACAAATAGATGCTCACTCCTTGCTTACTCCAGCGTTAAACCATGGGTCCCCGCGGAGTAACTTTTATTCCCGGAGTAAATTATGAATAGTTAACTCCGTACTTACTCCTAGTTTATTAATACCATAATTGCCTAATCTTAGCTTAAGTCTTGGAGTAAAGTTGTTCTGACGCTAATCCTAGTTTATTAATAAGACTGACAATGTTTTAAGGCCGGCCTCACGCTTGAGGAACGCGCATGCCCAATATGATGACATGTTTTAGAGTAGAATATTATTTATTTGGCTTGTAAAAACTATAAATTCAACCAAAACTGAATTTTATTCGACGCTCTTAGAAATAATATCGCTGTGAAATGAGATTAAAGTACTCAGGAACAGTGGCATATTATGTGCAGTCAATTCCCCGTGAAACAACTTAGTAAAACTTCCAGACTACATATTTTCCTTAAGAACGACTTCAACCAATCATTGGTAAAAGCTCAACTAGTTACATAGGTAACATTACAATAATAAATCACCGAGTTAACGAGGTTAACTGCGGTTTCCTCTTGCAGATGATTTATGCAACTGATTCAGATTACATAGACTGATACCACAATCATGGTGTTCATCATTATTTGCTCATATCTGCCCGGAATCTGTGACCATATAACTCGGAACAATTCAAACTGTCTAATATTTCAGACGTATCTAAAGTATGTGTTACAACAACTTTACAAAAACAAGACAGATTTATAACCTCACGGAGAACGTACCTTCTCGAAAAAAACATAGATCAAAGCCTGTTATTTGGATACATATATTAATTATAATAAAAATACGTACGTAACATCGCTTGAGCTTTTTAGCTCTTCTCCTTCTCATGAGAATAATTATGTCGTCGGATTTATAAACAGTCTAAAACTAATTTTGTTTTTTTCCACTAATATTTTTATTAGTAATTTCTTTTTAACAAAAGATACTAAGTATCTTTCTTATGTTCATAGGCGACAGCTTGTTAAATTATTAGCACTTAATTTATATACTGTTAGGAGTACTACTAGAGTACTTAGGAATTTGGTAGATAATAGTTATACCAATAGTAGTATTAACACATCTATTAGTTTAAACTACTAGATAAGACAAAAGATAGGCATTCATGTGTATTAAACTTAGTTCACCAAAACATACAAGGCCTATCTGGCAAAGAATTAGAAATAGATTTATTTTTAAACAAACATAAGATTGATATCTTATGTATTACGGAACATTGGTTGCGAGGTGACCAATTAATATTTAATCAACATTACTCAGTTATTAGTGTATTTGTAAGAAAGAAGGCTATTCGTGGTGGCTCTCTAATATATGTATGTAATAGTTTGAAATGTAAAGAACGTAAGGATATAGCTAAACTTTCTATCGAGCGCACTGCTGAGATTTCGTGTGTTGAGCTTGAACAACATATTATAGTGTGTGTGTATCGACCACCACAAAGCGACTTTACTTAGTTTGAAAGCATTATAGAGGATGTCTTAAAACACATAATTTCTAGTAGGAATTCTATAATAGTATGTGGCGATTTTAATGTCAATTTGTTAGAAAAATCACCAATTTGAACTAGGTTAGTTAGCTTATTTAGGTCATTTAATTTAAATGTTTTGTTCTCTGATCCAACCAGAATAACCTCACATTCGTCTACATGCTTAGATAATGTTTTTTGCTATTGTCTTTATTTAAGTAAGGCTGTTTTAACTGACTTGACATCGGATCACTGCGGGCAAAAGGTTGTAATTCCAACTAATACAACCCCTAAAGTACAAGAAATTACATGTAGGCCATTGACCTCTGCTCGCCTCAAACACTTAATAATGATGTTGCTGGCACGATCGCCATTATTGACTTAACCGTTGATGATCCTGACGAATTATTTAAATGCTTATTTAAAATTGTTAATGATGAGTACAATAAAATTTTTAAACAGAAGAGGTTTGCAAGGAGCATTAAAGTAAATTTTTGTGATTGGGCAACAGAAGGTATATACAAAAGTGGAGGAGTACTAGGTTCTATGATCTATATGGTATGAAGAAAAACAATTTTAATCTTGAATTTATTCAATATGTTAGAAATTATTCAAAGGTTTTTAAGAGGACATGTGCTTTAGCCAAATCCTTATATTTAAGCAATAAAATCAAAGAATCCAAGAACAAAATTAAAACTACTTGGAGCATTATTAACAATGAGACTGGTCGAGCTAAATTGGTAGATAACAATTATAAATTAAAATTTAATGGTGAAATTATTGCTAGGAAAACTGATGTTGCTCAGATATTTAACAATTTCTTCATAAACATACCAGTGAACACAACCAGCTGTCTAGATTCATGTCCAAGCAAAGCAGAAATGTTGGTTAGGGGCAATGTGAATGAGTGTGATGTGCTTTTTAATTTTAAATATATTGACACCAATGACATACTGAAGGTATTCAAGACGCTCAATAATAAAAAATCTGTTGATTTATGGGGCATTTCTGTTAACCTTGTTCAACGAATTATTTCTAGCTTAGCTCCATATTTAACTGCAATATTCAACAAATGCGTAGATACTGGAGTATTTCCTGATCTAATGAAACACAGTAAAGTAATACCATTATTCAAAAAGGGATCAAAGAGCAACCCTAGTAATTTTCGGCCAATTTCTATCTTGCCTGCTATTAGTAAAATTTTTGAAAAGATTATTTTGCATCAATTAGAGAGCCACTTTCACACAAATAATTTATTTCACAGTGAACAGTATGGCTTTACTAAGGGTCGGTCCACCGTTGATGCCGGTGTAACATTGTTAAAGCATATTTTTAATGCTTGGGAAAACTCGAAGGATGCCATTGGTATTTTTGTGACCTATTAAAGGCCTTTGACTGTGTGGAACATAATACACTTTTACTTAAAATGAAACTTTATGGTATTAGAGATACCGCACTCAATCTTGTTGCCAGCTACCTTAGTGATAGAATTCAGTATGTAGATGTTAATGGGAGTAGGTCTCTAGGTTTGCCAGTAGGAATGGGCGTTCCACAGGGCTCTATTCTCGGTCCATTTCTTTTTTAATATATATTAATGATTTGCCGTTCTTTGTACAAAATTTATGTGATATTGTTTTGTTTGCCGACGAAACGTCACTAATTTTTAAAGTTGATCGTAATTTAAGTAATTTTAATACCGTCAATAACACTCTAGGACAAGTATTAGATTGGTTTTCGACAAATATTTTGGTACTCAACGCTAGCAAAACCAAATGTGTTAAATTCTCTTTGCCTAGTGTCAAAAGTATTCCAACTAATATAATTTTAAATAAGGAAACAATTCAACTAGTCGAATCAACCGTATTCTTAGGTCTAACTTTAGATAGTAAGCTTCACTGGGGCGCCCAAATATCCTGTCTCGCAGTTAAACTTAGTTCTGTAGCGTTTGCAGTTAGAAAAGTTAGGGAATTCACAGATATAGATACTGCTAGACTAGTTTACTTTAGTTATTTTCACAGCGTAATGTCTTACGGTATAATGTTATGGGGTACAATTGCTGATATACAGACTATTTTTGTCATTCAAAAGAGGGCCATACGTGCAATTTATGAGTTAGGTGCTAGAGTTTCTTTACATGATAAATTGCAAGAAGTAGATATATTGACAGTTGCATCGCAATATATATATATGCTAACTTAATGTACATTAAGAAAAACTTAATTCTATACCGCAAAAATAGTGATTTGCACAAAGTGAACACAAGGAATAAGCATAAACTGGTGGGAATTAACTACCGTCTACATAAAGTTCAGAACTCATTTGCGGGGATTGGTATACGATTTTTCAACAATTGCCTCTTGAAATAATGAATTAACCCATGCACAAATACAAACGGACAATTAGGAACTTTCTTTCACAAAGGGTTTATTACACTGTTAAGGAATTTTTAAGTGATAAGACACTGGGGATATGCTTAGGCTTGTTTAACTCAAGATTATTTTATTTTCTGACCGTTTAATATAATTGTTATATAAATCTGTTAAATTCTAGTTTTGATAAGTAATCAAAATGAAACGACCACCAGCACCGTAGATGTTTAGGTTGGTTCTGATGGCGATGAGGAGAAGAGATCGTGCTTTCCTAATATTTAAAAGAAATATCTCGGATGACAACTGGTCCAGTTACAAGGCTGCAAGAAATCGCTGCAACCAGATGATACGCAATGCCAAACGCCGACATATCATTAGTAATATTGACTCCGGATCGCCAGCTGATATCTGGAGATTTTTGGGGACTCTAAGGATAGGTAGATCGAAGGAGTGTAATCTTCCGCCGGCTATTGAGTTAGACGATATAAATAAACATTTCATCACGTCAAATACTTTAGATCGTCTAACCCTGCGTCAAACGGTTGACTTCATTGCGACTTTGCCTTCTCTAAATATAAATTCCTTTAGCTTTTCTCCCTTAACCACAGATGAAGTAAAAATGTCCATCCTATCCATCAAGTCAAAGGCAGTGGGCTACGATCAGATCAGTCGTCGCATGGTCACTGTCCTCGACCAACTCCTTCCCGCTATCTCCCATATCATCAACTTCTCCTTGTCCTCCTGCCAATATCCCTACGTGTGGCGTAAAGCTTACGTTCGTCCTCTTCCCAAAATCTCCCATCCTACTATGCCGAGCCACTACAGACCCATATCCATCCTCCCTTTCCTATCCAAAATCCTAGAGGCCTGTGTTCACAAGCAGCTTTCCAGATTTATCCTATCCAACAATATCTTTAGTCCTCTCCAATCCGGGTTTCGGCCTGGACACACTACTGTTTCCGCCCTACTCAAAGTGACTGGCGATATTAGGGCGGGCGTGGAGAAAGCCGAGGTAACCGTGTTAGCTTTGGTTGACTTCTCAAACGCCTTGAATACCGTCAGTCACGATGTTCTCCTAGTTATCCTTTCACACCTTAATATTTCATCTGAGGCTCGGGATTGGTTCTCTTCATATCTTCGTGGACGCCGGCAGTCGGTTCGCACTGATGAAACATCGTCGAATTGGTGTGAGCTGGATGCTGGGGTTCCACAAGGCGGATTTCTCTCTCCACTTCTATTTTCATTGTTTATTAATCTCATAACTCGTGAACTTCAGTGTGCGTATCACCTGTATGCTGACGACATGCAGCTTTACTCTCTGGCACGGGTGGACAAGTTATCAGATGCAATCGACAAAGTTAATCAAGATTTACAAGCGATAAAGATGTGGTCTGATCGATTCGGTCTTTGCGTGAATCCATCCAAATGCCAGGCTATCGTTGTGGGAAGTTCGCACATGATTTCTAGAGTAGACTTCACAAGCCTGCCATCTGTTACTTTCAATGGATGTGTAATACCATTTGCTACAACCGTGAAAAATCTTGGTTTATACATAGATGCCACTCTTGATTGGCGGGCTCAGATTGCAGCAGTTAGCCAGAAAGTTTTCGGGACTCTTCGCTCTCTTTATCGCCTGAAAAACTTTCTCCCTTCAAAAACAAAAGCAATGCTTGTGCAATCTTTAATCTTCCCCATAATTGACTATGGTGATGTTTGTTATCTCGACCTGAATGCAGACCTGCTCAATAAATTTGACCGACTTCTCAATTATTGCATTCGATTCGTGTTCAATCTTCGTAAGTTCGACCACGTCTCGAGATTCCGTACTGAATTAAAATGGTTGCCAATTCGTCAGCGACGGAATTTGCGTACGCTGACGACTTTATACTCACTTCTCCACTCCCCTAATGCCCCTTCTTATCTAATGCCTAGTTTCCAATATCTCTGCTCCAACCATGTTAAGAACTTGCGATCATCTGATAACCTTCTTCTTCTTTGTCCATCTCACACTTCTAATCTAGTTCATTCTTCTTTTCATATCCAATCTATCCTACTCTGGAATGCTCTCCCTCCTGAAATTAGGATGGCCACTACTCGAGACACATTCAAGTTTAAGGTTCGTCAGTTATATCGTGGATTGTCGGAAGCTTGTCAGTAGCAGCGCTCACTTCTTACCTATTAGCAGTTTTAATTTATGAAATATTTATGTTTATGAAGAAATTATAGTTATAATATATATATTTATTTATGTTTTTATATATAATTAATATATTTCAATGTGTATATTTATTCGTGTGTATGTATTTTGTATGTATATTTAGGGCGTATATATTCGTATATATGTATTACCTTGTATAATATTCTATTGTTATATTAAGTTTTCTTGTTTTATTCTCTAAAACTCACCTGCCACTATCATCTCTGCATCACTCTAAGGTTGACTGGTAGAAAATGCCTTTGGCATTAAGTCCGCCTTGTGCAAATGTATTGCAGGAAGTTAAATAAATAAAAATAAAATAAATATAATAAGTGACATGTTAAGTGGAGGTGCCTCGTGAACACATGATTTTTGCAGGATTTGGATATTTTTATGATTTGTTGAATGTAGTTTAACATTATTTATCCCTGATCATATCGTTGTTCACTTGTCACCTTCACAAAATTCTTTCTACATTTGCATTCCTTCACGCGTTTCACTAATTTATGTTAATAATAACGATCTGGAAAATGGAGGTAGTTGGCGGTCATGGTCATTATACCAATAGATTGTTTCTTACTGCCGGTTCGTATACCGTTGTCGTCATGCTCACTAAAATGTCATTTCTTGTGGTGGCGTCGTGTGTCGGGTCATCCCTGTCCCTCTAATATGGCGAGAGGGTTGATGGCTGGCACATGCGTCATACTCGTGAACGGGTGCTACTTGCGATGACTGGTCGATGACGGTCTTGCGGGCTGGTATTAGATTTTAATATTTAACTGCATCATTTTCCTCATGGTTCTGATCATTTTCGCGGATTGCCTGCATTATTAGGTATATATAATGTAAGTGGATGCTCCTGCTTCACCATGTCTATTCTGAGGAGGCTAACCAAACGAACATCAAAAGTATTATGCTTGAGTATTAATATGTACAGTAAATATATACAAGTGATATAGAAGGTTTAACAGTTGCAGCACCTTACAAAATGTAAATTATGTGTATTATGCAAAACCTGGCGATGAGAAAGAGTGACCGTGAGCTTTATTGCCCGTTCTTTCTCATGGTTCTACGCCCTTGCTTTGCGAACGTGGCAGTAAATGTAAATGTAGAGTCTTTAAGTAATTATTTTAGAATTTTTTTATTTTGACGTTCAAAAGCGTCACATTGTGACCCAAATGAATAAAGGATTTTGAATTTGAAAAAAAAAATTGAATTTGAAACCTGTTACAGATTTTGGGCTTCATTGTTTATCGTGACCACTGGACGTAGTGGGAATCGTAGCGCTCTTATGTAAAAGCAAGTGCCACTAGTCAGTTATACAAGTATTTTCATTATGAAACCAAGTCACAATAACTTTTATATACATACGCCTACAACGCAGGCACATAAGCACTCATATTAAGTGTAATTTACACATAAGGTTATTTGCTAACCAGAATTTTGTTGTAAATATTGAGATTTCAACCGCAAACATTTGGCAGAAGTGGGGAGAATACTCTGTAATATTGCGTGGTTTAATCAGTAGGATAAACGGTGTTGCACAACCCTCTCCTCGTAAAACATCAGTAGCACGCTTTCCGAGTCTATTTACGGTCGGAAAAATAGCATTAGTTTTTACAAATTTTCGAGGATACATTCCACACAGAAATGTTGGTACTATGATAAATATATATAACCATGTAAGTCAAGATCCAGTTTACAAACGCTCACGTTTGATCATCTAAAAGGGATGCACAAGTATAAATTGGTGTTTTACCAACCATTTTACATTTCTCTTATTACACAGCTTATATTTCCGTTAAACTTTTGTGTGGATCACCGACAACCGAGTTTGAAACATGCCCCTATGAATAATGGCCAAAGTTGAAAGAGTTTAAAATTGAACTGTCCGTATTTCGGCTTAATATTAATTTCGTGGATACTAGTTGGCATTCGTATTGAAAATTAATGTAAAAATAGTGAAGTAATAAATTTATTACGCAGGAATATGACAGCTGAAGTTGGATACTTGAAAGTAACAAATATCGTTATTTAAGTGATTATGAACGATAGATTAATAAAAAGAATAAGAAGAACTTAAATACCATAGGCAAAAATGGACACCGGCTTATAAAGAGTGCTTTGATTGATATTTAACATGCCTCTGATAAGTTATTATGTGGTTTAATTCTTTCTTTTTGTACTTATTTAAAGTTGCAGAGAGTTTAAAACATTTTATTAAACCGATATAATACTACCACTAACTGAATAAATGACCGCGTACATTTTAATTCGTTAATGATCTAATGTGTTTTAAAATGTTTCAAAGCGTACAAAAGTGTTAAAATAATGCAGGAAACTGCATTTCAGTACATACAGTTGACAACCTATTCCCCACAATTCACACAATAAAATTACAGACAGGGAATAATGGAAATAGACAGGTACTGCGGAGCCCAACAATGCAATATTACGGGGAAAAAAAGGGCCTTGGCAATCCATCTCGGTAACAATGATGATATGTGTGTAGGACGGTTTTCAATAGATCGGGTGCACACGGTTCGAGGTCATCATTTGTAACTATAATTGCCACTAGTCGAACTCATACACAGAGTTTAATTCACTGTAATAGAATTATTTACCCTAACACAGGTAAGTAGATTTTACGGTACCTTTATACTAGCGATAAGTCTTTACTGCGTAATAGCTTAGCATGCGAGTCAACGTCTGCAGCATATGGATTTGAGATTCAACAGCCTAGAGACAGGGGCATGCAGCCCATGCAGGGGCCCAAAAATCTTTCTTACAATCATAACATTACCAAGACGTCACCTTAATTAATAAATTTGCATGACAATTCATTGAACAGCTCGTGCAATAGTACCTAATACCAATGCTTGGTATTTACCCGTAATGGGTGGATCCCATGAGATATAATTAATAATTGTTTTATGCAAATAAGCATATTTTATCTTTAGTACTACGTAATCTCTTACGGGAAGTCAAATGAGGTCTTGGATAATTGGATTAAGAACAAAATTGTCCTTAGGCGCTTAATTCATTGCGGTGTTTTAATTTTCTGGGTGAATGTTAGGTTCGACTTGCTATAACATTATAAAACAGAAGGTTATACGTTGTTTTATACCTTCATTACATTTTTGAGACATAGGATTTAATATTTGCATATTAGATCATAACATTTGTGTGGTGATGAGTTTGGAATACAAAATGTCTCCACCCTATTTCATTCCATGTTTGTCGTAAGAGCCGACTAGAGAAAATACACGATGCAAATTATATTTTGGCGAAGGGACGGAGACTTGACATAAAACCCTGTAGCAACCTGTCTGGCCAGCGAGTTATAGTAACACCCGAATCCTGCTATTGACTCACAGTGCTGGACTTAAACTTCTCCTAATTTGCTTCACTATGAATTGGACTGCCAAACTCTGAAGAGAAGTTATATTAAAACTGGGCGCGTTCTTAGGCAAATATTTTTATTTGATGCTTGTTCATTAATTTAGTTAAATAAACCATGATTACTTTTTACTCACTATTGATACATACATTTTAATGATGTCAACGAAACAATTCGTATAATAAATAAATATAGTAATTAAACAATTTATAGCCAATGAATATTTTAGTCTACATAAAAGATTGTAAATACAAATTTATTGCATTTATTTTTCTTTCTTTGTTTATGTTTTTAACGAATCCAATGTTGATGTTTGACAACTTTTGTTGATTCAAATCAATTCTCTCAAATTATTTCTGATGCAAAACATCAACAATGCAGATTCTCTTCTTGTTTTCTCGCTATTCATTTGTAATTATTTTCATTTGATGAATTTTCCATTTTGGCGAATTTATTATTAAACGTGAGGAACTTTTGACTCAGTCACTTTAGCTGTGCATTAATTTGTAACTGTTTTATTGAGTTAAAATGTTCATGCGGCTTTGGAACTAAATTTTAATAGTAATCCCAAATGCGACGAAGCGGCGGTTATATATTTATGTTCGGCCGTAGGATTTAGAATTAGAAGTATTAGAACAACAGATTGCATTTATTTATCTATACACTTATAAAATAACCCCGCCGCGCCCTGTCTGTCTATATGAACGCAATAAACCCAAAAACTACCGAACGGTTTCTTGCACGGTTATCACCAATAGTAGTAGCAGATAGTATGAAGCCTGACAAAGATTAAGTTGTTTAATTCATGGCGGCGGAACCGCAGACGAAGTCTGGTCTGTAATAAAGTCATGATAAATTAGTAGCTAGTATTACCAAGTTGAGTCGAACACATAGAATAGGCAACTTTTGTTTAAACACGATATTACTCACACACATCTCTTAATAATTACTGCCCATCGTCTTCGCTATAGGGTAAACGTATTAATCAACGTCTGTTACATCGACAGAATACGGGCTGGCACACTATCAAAAGATTCACCCTACGATTCGATATGTATAGTTTTATTTAATTTAATTCGATGGCCTTTAATTGACAAGAAATACATGTATGAACAACTGTAAGTAATTAAAAATTATCTCTAAGTGGACACAATGTATGATCTTTATCCCTACTAATATTATAAATTCGAAAGTGTGTATGTATGTATGTTTGTATGTATGTATGTACCTATGTTTCGTTTTCACGCGAAAACGGCTGAACCGATTTTGTTGAAATTTAATATAGAGACAGCCTCAAAAATATAGAGATATATTGGACAATGGAGACGGACATAGGCTACCATAAGTTGCAAAAATTTAAATGGGAGGGATTGTAGGGAGGATAGAAGTTTGTACGGCAGAAATTTTCCTCTTGGAAGTAAGAACGCATGTTCGAATAATTGAGTGCTGCGCATGTGCTATCTGTCAGTACTGTCACATCAAACATATTGTCATATTGTGATCGATGATTACCTACATTGTTCGCATACCTATCTAAACTAATAATTATATACTACGCTCAAGCGACTGAAACGATTTTCTCTACCTACTAAAATTATAAACGCGAAAGTGTTTATAGATATACACCACTATTTTTTTATTAGTACAAAAACTTTAAGGACAGATTAGCGAAGATATTATGATATATATATAGATAGAAGATATAATATTATGATGTGACGTAAGAATTTCATAATATCAATAAAGAACAAAGTTATTATCATTTGTTTATTGTAGAAAATCTCACTTAAATCATAGTCATATTTTACAATCCATTCACTAATTCATTGATAATATTCCATCCTGCTCATTCGCATTCTCTCTGTCGCACTTATGATGTAGGTAGCCATAGAAAATAAAATGAAGAAAAATAATAAATGTAGGTAGTTATTTTTTAATTTTGTTAATTCTACCCTCTCCTTCATACTTCATTCGGGTTTAGGACCGGTAAAATTTATCGTTTAATAAGTAATTTAATACGGAGGTATGTAATTAGAAAGCAAACAAATATCAAAATAAAAGAAGGTTTTCAGGACTAAAAGAAACGAGAAATTTTGGCGTATTTATGAAGTTAGAATCATCTGCTATTTACAAATATTATTTTATCATCATCATGGCAGCCTAGAGACGTCCACTGCTGGACATAGGCCTTCCTCAAGGTGTGTGGAGAACACAGACTGATTTTGAGCCGCCCGCATCAAATTATTATTTACTTAAGTAGATACGTATTATTTACTAAACTTACAAGTATTTCCATTGTCCTTCGAAATGTCCACCACCGTTGTCAAAAGCATCCAATATGCACTGTTCTAATTGTTTGACACTGACCGGCTCACTTTTGTACACTCACAATAAGATGTCCATGGGTACACAGCTGCACTCGCGATTTTTCCACTCAAAAAGTACGCACGAAGCATAGCTACGTACTCCCGTGATATGAACTGATAGGCCACCGCGTCGGGCAAACGTAGACAAACAATTAACTTTTACAACGAAATTGGATACGCTCACTTTCGCTAGTAATTTAGCACTGTTTGTCGCATCGGTGGGGCGTGGCGCAGGCGCAGAGGGGCGGGGGGCGGGTTTAATTTATCAATGGGTCATTTTACTATGATAGAATATCGGTCGGTCATAGTATTAGTTATGCATTTACCAATTATCACGTATTTTTGTGGACAGTTTTGAGACAGTTTTGGGACTTAGTGTTTTTATTTTTTAACTACATAAATATGATCAGTTAAAGATACTTAGTGCTCTGTTAAATTTTTTGTACTAATTAAAAAATAGCGGTGTATAGTGAACACGTATTGAAACATGGCTTGACATTTGTCATGGATACTGTCCGAGTTACTTTGTACCCTATAGAGCTTCTGACTCTTTAGCATAATCAGAAGTGTCTTCACACAACTTGAGACTAGATATGTGTTACCGCGAATTTAACGCGCGCGAAGCCGCGGGCAAAGGCTAGTAATATATAAAATTCTTGCGTTACTGACTTCTTGCGTAAGTAACAGACAAAGCACAGCCGAAACTATTGGGCGCAAGAAGCTTAAATTTGGCATTTATGTTCCTTGAGGACCGTAGGAGTGCACTAAGATGGGATTTCCTGAACTTTCCAAGAGATCAAACAGAAGCGGTTAAATTGAAATAAAACATATGTGTGTGTAGCCGCGAGCATCCTCTATACTATATATATTAAAGTTAAAGTTACCCATTTACTCAGACTAACCGTTTACATTAAACCTCGAAAAGAGCTTTAGATATCGTGGGGAATCTCCTAGGCAAATATAAAGGGTAAATTTAATTCATCCACAGATATACATAAACCAGATCAACTCAACTGCCTCCGTGGACCAGTGGATAGTGTATGCTGCTGATCGGATAGGTCCCGGGTTCGTTTGCTGAGTAGGGCAAAAGTGTTACTAAGTTTTTCCGAATTCTCAGTTGGCTACTACGGAGACTGGCAATGTGCCCAGTAACGGCAATAGGCTCGCCCCCTACTGGGTAAGATCTAAAATTCATAATGTGGTGAAATGTGGGAGTAATTTTTCACCTCTACCTATCCCTTTGGGGATATAGGCGTGAGTCGTGAGTATAAAAAATTATCAACTTTAAAATAATGTGTTGGTTAAAATCAATCCAGAAAGTGGCTAAGCATATTCATTTCTTAATGTGTAAAACTATTGACGAAGACATTGGCATTGGTTGCTAATTACTTTATATTGGATTACTCTGTAATTAGTTCTAGGTTACACAAACTTAAGTTTTCTAGGCAAAATAAACCGAATTTAATTAATAAGATTGAACAGTTAAGCTGTCGATAATTAGCTTATCCTCATTAAAATATTGCGTCCGTACCTAAAGCCGGAGTTTAGCTAACGTAGATTAGAGAACGCTACCGGTACGTGACGTATAAAGCTTTGAAGCATTTATTTTGTATGTTGAACAAATTTTGAGATCCTTTTTTGCTTTTTGATGGTTCTAGCAATATTTAGATCAATGTTCGCTAGTTTACCTAATATCCATGTTCTGAAATACTTTGACAAATAGTGCAAAATAATAATAATGATTAATTACTACAATTTCTTGTTTAAAAGAAGACAGCGACAGTCTAGTGAAGATACCAACGGACTGCCATACAAAGGGTTACGTGTAAAAACTTACGGCGTGCATTACTCCCCTCGTGGGATCTCCACCTTGTCGTGGGGGGGGGGGCTCAGTAACCGTGGATTGGTCACCCGCGGTGAAGCTAAGAGGGATCCAGGAGGGGACGCTCCGCGTGGGCTTGGAGGGGCCTGCGAAGGATGCGTCCAACGGTGCGGGTGCGGGGGACAGTTATGTCTGTCCATCGCAGTCGGGTGCGGTCGCGGGAGGAGAGGCGTGTCGATGTTGCGTTGCCGCGCGCCCTATCTCCCGCGACCAAATGGGGGCGCACCATTCGATGCGTCGCGGTGGGGCCGCAGAGGAAGAGGAGATGCGGTGTTGCGTTGCCGTCCTCCCTATCCTCTGCGGCCGCTGGGCGTTTTGGCGGCGGAGTCCAACACCTTAATCCGTCGCCAAGGGGGTTTTGTTCGGGGCCCGCCTGACCATCTGGCGGGCCAGTACCCTTCGGAGGGTGGCGACGAGTGCTTTGGTGATGCCCCACCCTCCGACACACGGGTACACGGCGGAAGTCGAGGTGGTTTTTAGTGGAAACACCACATACTCCGGCTCTTATTTCCCCCAAGAGTCGGAGATCCGAAGGGATTTTCCACCTCGTAAAACAAAAAAAAAAAAAAAAAAAAAACGGCGTGCATTACTGCCTTTTCAATGTTATGTGCGTATTAAATTGTTGAAGGCCTCTGCCTTCAACAATTTAATACGCACATAACATACTAGCAGATAGAGAGAGAGGCAGAGAGAGAGAGAGAAAGAGGGGCAAGTGATATGACTCGCCTCTTGCCTCTGCAAGAGGCGAGTCATATCACTTGCCTCTCTCTCTCTCTCTCTCTCTCTCTCTCTCCCTCTCTCTCTATTTGCTAGTATGTCTTTTAGCGTTTAAAAATCAGTTGTAGCAAAGGTGCAGACTACTAGCGTGGCGCATATTTGATTGTTCTCAACGCTACAATCATTTCACCGTTTATAAACTTATTTTGCCAATCAGACTTCCGTCTCCATGCTTCTTAACTTCCTAATATCCCTAATTAATGGTAAAAACATTCATTAAAGACCATGTAGAGCAGAAAACTGAATATAATAATCCGAAATGGATCCAGTGCGCTCAGGAAACCATAATCTTGATCCATTACTGCGTAGGAGTTTGTAACTATGTGAGACAATAAGGTTCAAGATGTGGGCGTGATCACTTGCAAAGTGTAATTTCTATTCAGGGCGGTCAAACTGCTGTTCGAATAAACTTTTGAGGATGAATGGAAGTTTTAGACTATACTTTATGTTTAAATTAATCGTTGGCTTATAGCCAGAGGATGACGTTGTATTATATACATACTTGAAAAATACTTTCATAAAAAAAAATGTTGATGTTACACCACACGAGAAATATGAGCAACAATCAAAAGTGGACAAAAATATTATAGTACAGTTTATAAATTATTTATAATTATAATATTATATTATATTATAATTGTCCATTGATAGGTTAACCTAAGATTTCTATAACGAAGCTAGATTTGCCATTTTAAATAGATGGATCGCGAATCGATTGATTGCCTATTGTGGCATTTCAATCTGAGTGATATAGTGCTTCAGAAGGGAAGTTAAAGTTAGGACAAGAAGAATTAAACTCGTGCTTGTAAAAACTATCAATTCAACCAAAACCTAATTTTATTCGAAGTTCTTAGAAATAATATCGCTGTAAAATGAGAAACATACATCGGTAACATTACAATAATAAATCACCGAGTTAACGAGGTTAACTGCGGTTTCCTCTTGCAGATGATTTATGCAACTGATTCAGACTACATAGACTGTACCACAATCATGGTGTTCATCATTATTTGCTCATATCTGCCCGGAATCTGTGACCAGTGTAACTCGGAACAATTCAAACCGTCTTATATTTCAGACGTATCTAAAGTATGTGTTACAGCAACTTTACACTCGAAAAAACCTTAGATCAAAGCCTGTTATTTAGACAGGTACATTAATTAAAATAAAAATACTTAGGTACGTAACATCGCTTTAGCTTTTTTATCTCTTCTCCTTCTCATGAGAATAATTATGTCGTCGGATTTATAAACAGTCTCAAAATAAAACCTGTTATTGCTATACTAAACCTAGTTATAGAACCTAGTATAGGGTTTGGGCTTCATTTTTTATCGTGACCACTGGACGTAGTGGGAATCGTAGCGCTCTATGTAAAAGCAAGTGCCACTAGTGAGTTATACAAATATTTTCATTATGAAACGAAGACAATAACTTTTATATACATACGCCTACAACTCAGCACACATAAGCACTCATATTAAGAGTAATTTACACATGAGGTTATTTGCTAACCAGAATTTTGTTGTAAATATTGAGATTTCAACCACAAACATTTGGCAGAAGTGGGAAGAAAATTCTGTAATATTGCGTGGTTTAATCAGTAGAATAAACGGTGTTGCACAACCCTCTCCTCGTAAAACATCAGTAGCACGCTTTCCGAGTCTATTTACGGTCGGAAAAAAAGCATGTGTTTTTACAAATTTTCGAGGATACATTCCACAAAGAATTGTTGGTACTACGATAAATATATATAACCATGTAAGTAAAGATCCAGTTTACAAACGCTCACGTTTGATCACCTAAAAGGGATGCACAAGTATAAATTGGTTTTTTACCAACCATTTTACATTTCTCTTATCACACAGCTCATATTTCCGTTAAACTTTTGTATGGACCACCGACAATCCGAGTTTGAAACATGGTGACAACCTGCTGTCCTCCCATACATCAAGGGCGTGACCGACAAGATTGGCTACATCTTGAAGCGAGCTTCAATCAAAACTTTCTACAAGCCGCCAACGAAGATAAGCCAATTATTACCATCTGTCAAGAGTCAGTTACCCTTACAAGAGGCCGGGGTTTACAAGATAGACTGTGAGTGTGGGCTCTCATACATTGGACAAACCAAAAGAAGCATAGGCATTCGACTAAAGGAACATATAGCTGACATTAAACACAAACGCTCGACGAAGTCTGCTGTGTGTGAACATGTAGAACAAGGAACCAACCATTACCTGCGATTTGATAAACCACAGATACTCGCAAAAGAACACCGCTTTATTCCAAGAATGATACGAGAAGCTATTGAAATTAAAAAACATCCTAATTTCAATAGGGAAGATGGTTAGAATGTTCCTCCAGCTTGGGACCCTGTTATCAGGCTAGTGAAACCCAAGAAGGACAAAGTCACCAGAAGACATCAAGACACAGTGAGCACATTCTGCGTAGATAGTAACACCAATAGTTGAAAAATGTTCGGGTACTTTGAGATAACTTTTAAATTCAAGACAAAGACAAATACCACCTCAGTCTGCCGTGAACATGAATCCTGTAAAGAATTCGAAACGTTGGCTAGTAATAAAAATGTAGTTTCTAGATCATTCGGTTTAAATGTAAAAACAAGTGAAACCAATATAACGCGATAAAATCCGTAAACTGTAGTTTAATTTCAATGTATAACATTCGCGTAAACCCAAGAAAATATTACTAATTGAATAAATTACCGCATACAGCATTTAAATTCGTAAAAGAGTTCTAAAATAATTCAAAGCGTACAGGTGTGTTAAAATAATGCAGAAAACTGCATATACGCAAATATAGTTAACAACCAATTCCCCACAATTTACACAATAACATTTATAGACAGGGGAAAATGGAAATAGATAGGTAAAGAGTAGTTTAGCCCAACAATGCAATATTACGTGAAAAGTAAAACCTATTACAAAATTTGATCTCCTCGTAAATGGACTCAAAGGGCCTTGGCAATCCATCTCGGTAACAATGATGATATGTGTGTAGGACGGTTTTCAATAGATCGGGTGCACACGGTTCGAGGTCATCATTTGTAACTATAATTGCCACTAGTCGAACTCATACACAGAGTTTAATTCAGTGAATTAAACTAATAAATAATAGAATTATTTACCCTAACACAGGTAAGTAGATTTTACGGTACCTTTATACTAGCGATAAGTCTTTACTGCGTAATAGCTTAGCATGCGAGTCAATGTCTGCAGCATATGGATTTGAGATTCAACGGCCTCAATAGGGTAGTTTCCAGGGTCAAAATAATTACATTTCATTTAGTCCGTATTTTAGGTTATAAAAAAATATTGGACACGTATTTTTTCTTTTTTCGATTAAATAAAAAATAACAAAGATATAGCCAATTAAAGTTACGTGTGACGTCATCTAGTGCTAAAAATGCAGCACGGCATGACGTTATACGTAACTTTAATGAGCTATATCTTGGTCATTTATGGTTTAATTTACAAATAAAAAAATACGTATCGCTTATTTTTGAATAATCTAAAGGACGGACTTATAATTTTTTTTTTGTCAACTAGCCTATTGCTTAGAGACAGGGGCATGCAGCCCATGCAGGGGACCAAAAATCTTTCTTACAATCATAACATTACCAAGACGCCACCTTAATTAATAAATTTGCATGACAATTCATTGAACATCTCGTGCAATAGTACCTTATACCAATGTCTAGTATTCACCCGTAATGGGTGGGTCCCATGAGATATAATTAATAATTGTTTTATGTAAATAAGCATCCCCTATCTTTAGTACTACGTAATCTCCTACGGGAAGTCAAATGAGGTCCTGGATAGTTGGATAAAGAACAATATTGTCTAAGTGTATTAATGTTCTGGGTGAATGTTAGGTTCGAATCGTTAGAAAATGATAAAACAGAAGGTTATAGGCCTCTCAAATGGCACTCTACTGAGCTCGATCTTCGGATTATACCTTCATTAAATTCTTTAAATACAGGATTATTTTATTAGTTGCATTTTAGATCATGACATTAATGTGGTGATGGGTTAGGAATACAAAATGTCTCCACCCTATTACATTCCATGTTTGTCGTTAGAGACGACTTAAGAAAATTCTCGATGCAAATTATATTTTGGCGAAGGGACTGAAAACTTGACATAAAACCTTGTAGCAACTTGTCTGGCCAGCGAGTTATAGTAACCCAAATCCTGCTTTTGAATCACAGTGCTGGACTTAGCTTCTCCTAATTTGCTTCACTGTGAAGTGGACTGCCTAATTCTGAAGAGAAGTTATATTAAAACGGGGCGCATTCTTACGCAAATATTTTCAAATTCAAATGCAAAATTCTTTATTTGTCGAACATAGTTAAATAGATCTTACATAGTTTATAGAGATTCTCTTTGTCTTGCCGTTTAATGCGTACAAATTCTTATTTATAAAAACGAAATATACATAGTCAGATTTTAATTAATTCAATAGATATTAGCTTTTTGATTTGATGCTTGTTCATTAACTTAGTTAATGTAAAACCATGATTACTTTTTGCAAGTAACAACGACTTTTCATACATTTTGACGATGCCAAGGAAACAATTCGCAACTAATTAATCACCGTAAGTTTGTAAACAATTTATAGTCAATGAATTTTATAGTCTACATAAAAGATTGTCGATACAAATTTATTGCATTTATTTTTTTCTTTGTTTATGTTTTTAACGAATCCAATGTTGATGTTTGACAACTTTTGTTGATTCAAATCAATTCGCTCAAATTATTTCTGATGCAAAACATCAACAATGCAGATTCTCTTCTTGTTTTCTCGCTATTCATTTTTGATTGTTTTCCTTTGATTAATTTTCCATTGTGGCGAATTTATTATTAAACGAGAGGAATTTTTTACTTAGTCATTTTGGTATATAATTGTGTGTGTATATAATTTGTTACTGTTTTATTGAGTTAAAATGTTCATACGGCGTTGGAACTAAACTTTAATAGCAATAGCAAATGCGACGAATACATAGTCTTACTTTTGTCCTTTCCGGTACCTTCTACTTCTTGTACACCAACAACGAATTTTCTTAATTAAAGCTCTAACTGCAAATGTAATTTTGTAATCTTTTATATTCATATAGGATTACAAAGTTATTAATGCAGTTGATGTATCTCGAAAACTGGACCGAAATTGAAATATATTTTAGTTGTTTCTTGGTTCATACACTAAACACTAATTGTTTCCTAAATGTGAAGCTTCTATGTTTGCTAGAAGTGCCTTAGACTTTTGATGATCGGTCAGTGAGTGACAAAATTAAGAATTTTGACTCGTTATAATTCTTAAACTACTGGTTCAAATTGAATGAAATACTCCATCTTTATACAATGCCTGCATGGTTACTAAACAATCAGGCTTCTAGTTTTATCCACAACGAAGTTATAGGGGGTCGAAAATGGCCTGAATTACTTCGAGAAAAGGATGGTACGGCCGTGCCACTTTTTTTGCTCGACTTGGCACTGCCGTGCCCCCAGATAAACTACCGAAGTCCGAACGGTTTCTTTTACGGTTATCACCAATAGTAGAAGTAGCAGATAATGTTTTAGAAGATAGAGTTTCCGGCGGAACCGCAGACGAAGTCTGGTCTGTAATAAAATCATGCTAAATTATTAGCTAGCATTACCAAGTGGAGTCGAATACATAGAATAAGTTTTTCTTAACCCTTGAGGTGCGATCAAACTAAAGGCAAAGTGCCACAAGTGCAAAGGGTCACGTTGCTGCAAATTTTCATTGGCATAGGTTACCGGAAAAAAAATAATTATGACACCTTAATATAATTATATCACATAAATTGCATATCATTGTGTTGGTTATAAAATCAGCTATGATAATAATAACATAAATTACTACTAAATACTCACCTTTCCGGCAAAACAAGCTTACAAACTTAGAAGTTTGTTATTTTTCACTGGTTCGCACAAACATTTCATCACATATTAATGAATTTCATTACTTGTTTGGTTCATAAACACAAAAACATTATCACACATACCTTTAGGTTTTCACACAATACATTATTTATTTGTAACAAATGAATCTAACACCACTAAAAAAATTATAATCCGAACGCGTAACAAAAACTTCGCCGTGCCGGGTCGCCATGTTACTGTAGCGAACACTGTGGCTGTGAATTATTTACCATTTGAAACACGATAACAGTGAAAACGTACAACAATACTAGTATTTAATTGCTAAAATATGTTTTCAGATAAATAATCTGGGTACTTTTATGTCTTTCATAACTATTAAAAGAGTATTTATCATAAAACTATTACGAAAATAGCAAGTTCCAAGAGTAGAAATAGCCGTTCTTAAAAGTTTTTGCCTTTTATAACTGTATTTCTTGTCTCTGTCACGAATAATGTCACTTCACAATTAATATTTATTTATTTCTGAGTAAATCTATATAAGTATATTTATAAAATATTCACCGGTTTCTTCCACAAGACAACTTTTATTATAAAGATCGCGGAACAAAACACAACAATGGCGGACGCTTTCGCAACTGACACACAGATAATTATATTTCAATATTTTTTGGCACGTTTCGTTTCCCTCACCCTTCTAAAACGATTTAGTTGCATAGAATATGAACTATTCTAATAGTTACTACTTTCGTTTCTTGGTTTAAGTAAAACAAAACGTAAAAAATCCGCGACCAATAGGACGACTTTTGCGTGCTGTAAACACATGGGACCACTTGAATTAGAGCACGACCGTGCGTGCTGTAATCACGTGGGGGGTTAAACACAATATTAGGTACTCACACACATCTCTTACTAATTACTGTCAATCGTTTTCACTGTAGGGTAAACGTATTAATCAACGTCTGTTATATCGACGGAATACGGGCTAGGACACTATCAAGAGATTCACCCTACTATTCGATATGTATAGTGAAATAATTCGTTTGCCTTTGTTTGTAAGTAAATATACGTACATGAGATTCCACGATGAGAACGTTTATTTTTTTACTTTTACACAATAAAGACAGTATTCAAATAGCTTTTTTTATAAAATTGTGAACTGAAGACGACTTTCAACAACTGGATGATAGGCTATCCTTGGTAGCCTGGCAGTGTGGATCTCCAAAGCTTTGTGCCAAGCAGCTCCCTGCAACTACGTAATTCATCATATGAGATGAATTGTTGTGCACTTAGCTCGCTGCAGCTGTCATCCATAACAGAAATCGCTACATTTTCTAAGTGTATTTATAGTAAAGGTTGGATAGACTTTTTTAGTATAGGCTACTCCTGCACTAGGAATACATACTTTGTCGTTTTGGGGAACCTTACAAAAATGCAACTAACGGACACAATGAACATCCAGACTAGAAACTACAATTTATGGATCACACAAAGTGTTGTCTTGTATGGTTATCCAACCCACAACACTTCAAGCGGTGAGGCGACAGCCTAAACCACTACGCCAAACGCGCAGTAAATAAAATTAAATATACGTAATACTGGGACATGATACTATCTTTGTTGCTTAAATCACAGCTCAAATATTGATACACTGAAGTCAGAAAGAACATCATCAGAGTATTCGTAAATATTTAACAACAAGATCACCAACTGAACTCATGAACTTCATTTTGAGTGTTGCGGTATAGTAATTCCCGAAACTAATTGGTATATCTTGTGTATTTACAGAACGCCAAATAGTAATATTAATATTTTCCTTAATAAATTAGAGTTACTGTTATTTAAACTTACTATTAGGTCAAGAGCAATGAATAGAAAAAAAAATATCCTTGGAGATTATAATACTTAACTCTGTTGCAAACAGAAATAGTACCTTGTTCGTGAATACTCTAAAACTATATAATTTATACTTAGCAATTAAGCAGCCAACAAGAATTACATCACATTCTGCAACATGTATAGACAACATAATTACAAACTATCATAATTATAAGACAGAAATATGGGACTTAGGCATATCTGACCACACTGCTCAAGTCATAATATTGCCAAGCAGTCTGAGTTTCCGTGAAAAATACTGGTATAAAATGCAACGTAAGATAAACGATCACATTGCTGTTTTTATTAAATACATCTCGCAAATTAGCTTTTCCAATGTGTATCTCCAAACAGACGTAAATGCAGCATATGATCAATTTATAGAATTGTTTGACTTAATCTTTAATCTGTGTGTACCTATTCAAAGAACAAAAAATCAATATAAAAACAACAAATCATGGAAAACAAAGGGCATTATCGTATCCAGTAAAAATAAAAGGTCAATGCATTTACAAACAAAAAAAAGACAGTGTCAAGTATTTAAATCAAGATATAATCAATACTGTAAAATCATGAAACATGTAATTAAACAAGCTAAACAGAATAGTAATGCTAGATACATATCAAAAAGTGACAATAAGTCTAAGGCAATTTGGTCATTAATCAAACAACAAACTCAGACAACTAATACTATTCAACCTACCTTAGATTATATAGTTAAGAATGATATGGTCGTAAGTGAGCCTAATGAGATCGTAAAAATATTCAACCATGTGTATACCACACAAAATATCAACCATTCACTGACTACTGCACAAAAATCGTTACCAAAAAATAATCCAAATAGTATTTTTCTAAGACCTACAGATGATTACGAGGTGACAAAAATTGTAAATATGTTAAAAAATAAAACTAGCTACGGACATGATAATATCCCTATAAATCTCATCAAAGTGAGCATTAAATATATAGTCAACCCACTTGTATTTATATTAAATTTAATGTTCGAAACAGGTATATTTCCTGATAATTTAAAAAAAGCCATTATCAAACCTCTCTATAAAAAAGGTTCACGACATGACATAAATAATTACAGACCGATCGCACTGCTGCCATGTTTCTCTAAAGTTTTTGAAAAAGTTATATACAGTAGATTAACATATTTTTTACATTCAAACAATATTTTAAATGAAAACCAATTTGGTTTTCAAAAAGGAAAAACAACGTCCTTAGCAATTTATAAATTGTTCAATTCTATATGGGAGGATATAAATTTTAAAAATCAATGTGCTGCAATATTTATAGATATGTCGAAAGCGTTTGACCGTGTAAAATATGATATTCTTTTAAACACTCTTGATAGAATAGGAATAAGAGGAATAGCACTCAAATTATTAGAAAATTATTTACACAACATAGTGCAGGCAACCATGATAATGGTGTATAATAAAAGCAGTAAAACGATGGAAACAGTCAAATCTGACTTCGAACAAGTTCAAATAGGTATACCCCAGGGTAGCATTTTGGGGCCCCTACTGTTTCTTATTTACGTTAACGAACTCCCGAACATAATAGACCACTTGTGTGTAATGTATGCTGATGATGCCACTATTTTCATTTCAAATAATAATAAAAATTGTACTAGTTACGAAGATGAATTAAACGACACGCTAAAAACTGTAACAGATTGGTTAGAGTCAATTAACTTAAATGTAAATGTAACAAAAACTAAATTAATACAGTTCAGAAATCATCAAAGTAATCCGGCTAGATTTATCCTGCTCCAACAATATTATTGAAAACGTTTAAAACACAAACTTCTTAGGAGTTACTGTAGACCAACAACTAAATTGGACAGCGCATACTGATAAAATTAATAAGAAAATTTCAAGTGCATGTTATGCCTTGTCAATCCTTGCAGAAACTACTAATATAGATGTGACTAGAAACGCCTACTTTGGTAATGTTTATCCACTATTAACATATGGTGTAATTTTTTGGGGTAATTCCACAAATGTACAATCCACTTTCATTCTGCAAAAGAAATGTTTACGGACTATATACAATATGCATACAACGGAAACACTCAGAGATGTATTCAAAGAGAAATAGTTTCTCACTCTTTGCAGTATTTATATATTCGAACTGTGCTTATTTATAAGAAACAATATGAATTATTTTAATCTTAAATCTAATTTAAAGAAGAATATACGTAGCATATATAAATATACTATTAATTTATCTACAATCAGAAATACCATATATTATAAAAGTGCCCATGTAACTGCCATTCGTGTCTATAACCATTTACCTGTATTTATTAAAGAATTGAATGACAAATTGTTTAAAACTCATTTAAAAAAATGGTTGTTTGAAAATGTGCAGGGTGCATAGGGTTCCCACCAAGAACTTAGGGTCCCAAGCCAACCTCACCTGCAAGGGGTGCACCTGCCGATCAACGGACGAGGCTCTGGCAAACAAAATATCCCGATAAGCGGCAATAGGCTCGCCACCTATTACGTGGGATCAGAACACTGGCGAAAAGTGGGCGTTTAATATGCCTCTGCCTACCCCTTCGGGGAAACAGGCGTGAGTATATGTATGTATGTATGTATGTATTTTATAATATGCACGAGTTTTTTGGTAAAAAACATTCGTAACACATTATGTAATTTTATATTTGTAATTTTGAATCTTGTAATTTCGTTTAAGTTACTTTTATTTTTATTTTTTATGTACTTATATTGTATACCCGACAGGGGTAGACTGTTGAAACCTTATTTTTTTAAACTGTAATATCTGCCTATGTACACAGTTGTGCAATAAATAGATCTTTATCTTTATCCAAAACAGACAAGCGAAAGAAATAAACAAAATGAGGGTGTACACCCGATTAAAAATCAAAAGGCACATTGTAAGGATGTCCGTTCATATGTGGCAACTGCGCCAAAATAAAATATTAATACTGCAGTCATATCAATGGGTATATGCCCGGAAAAAAATATGTAAGGCATACTACGTTCCAACTGTAATGGCGAACTCACACTTACTCGTTGAGCTATAGAAAAAACGCTAACGAAACTGTGCGTGGAAAATAATGTAAAGAAAATGATTCCATATGCTCTTTAAATATCAGATTGTAACAATTTAACAACAACAACGTGTAAAATCATTTGGCACAGTACTGAATCACTACTGAATCTTAAAACATGAAATTTGAATAGCAGGTTCCTTTTACAACATAGGCATCCACTAAAGAAGGATTTATTAATATCCCCTCCCCACCCCTAAAGGGATAGAATAAAAGTTGAAAACTGATGGCAGACGAACGCTTGTTTCAGATTAATAAAATATGTTTGTACAACTTTGAAAATATAATTACCCAGAGGTGTGACTACTGCGACAGTATTGTTTTGTCTAGTGTCATGCTATAGTCGTTAAATAGATTTTAAAAGCAAGCTGACGTTATTACAACAATACATGCTACATACTGTGTATCAGTTTAAAAGACAACTCTCGAACTAGGAGTTAAGCCAGTATCGCAGGCTACTTCATAAACATTCTTTTATTGGACAATGTGAAAACCCAATTTCGGCAAATCGCCAGTATTTGTCCGATGAAATGTAAATCATCCTTAAAACGAAGAGTTCATTGTGTGACGCAAGCCTTCCGATAATTAGTCACGTGTTTACTTTAATCTATAAATAAATACATTTATGTACTGTATTTAATGTCGTGTTCATTCCGAGCCGTTAACTTTATTTACGCTGTTATAGATATCAATGTTTTATGTTGCGTGGAAACATTGGAACCTTCGCGGGATCGTTCAATATTTTTTACTTACGGAAAATGCTCGTACCGGTTGTCAGTGCTTATAATTAACAAGCTTTTGCCTTCGACGCCGCCAACAATAACCTATGTTATTTTCATTTATATAAAGCTACTAGCTGACCCAGCGAACTCCGTATCGCCTTTTTATGAGTTTTTATTTAATTCCCTTTTTTCCAAGCCCCTTTTCCAAAGTTACCATTGACTTAGCGCTTAATCTCTTATCATTTCAGAGTCTATAAATGATGAACAAACAAACATAGATTTTTTTATAATATTGAATTCCCCATTCCTTAAAATATCGGAGACGATACTCATATCGACTTAAAAAAAATCCCATCCGCCATCTTTGATTTCCTATCCGCGATCTTTGATCACGTAATAGATGTTGTATTTGGATTCACCATCCCTTAAAATTTAAGATCTCTGATGATTTAAGGCTTAAATCATCAGAGACGATACCCATATTGATTTTTAATTTTTTTCCCATCAGCCATCTTTGATTTCCCATCCGCCATCTTGAATCACGAAATAGATGTTTTATTTGGATTCCCCATCCCTTTAAACAGCGGAGACGATACCCATATTGATTTTTTTTTTCCCGTCCGCCATTTTTGATCACGAAATAGATGGTGTTTTTGAATTCCCCATTCCTTAAAATATCAGAGACGACACCCATATATCGACTTTAAAAAAATCCCATCCACCATCTTTGATTTCCTGTCCGCCATCTTTGATCACGAAATAGATGTTGCATTTGGATTCTCAATCCCTATAAACATCGGAGAGGATACGCATATTGATTTTTTTAAAATTTCCCATCCACCATCTTTGATCACGAAATAGATGTTGTATTTGGATTCCCAATCCCTTTAAACAGCGGAGACGATACCCATATTGATTTAAAAAAAATCCCATCCGCCATCTTTGATCACGAAATAGATGGTGTTTTTGAATTCCTCATTCCTTAAAATATCGGAGACCCATACCAAATACCCATATCGAGTTTAAAAAAAATCCCGTCCGCCATCTTTGATTTCCTATCCGCCATCTTTGATCACGAAATAGATGTTGTATTTGGATTCTCCATCCCTTAAATCATCAGAGACGATACCCATATTGATTTTTGAAATTGTTCCCATCTGCCATCTTTGATTTCCCATCCACCATCTTGAATCACGGAACAGATGTTGTATTTGGATTCTCCATCCCTTTTAACGTCGCAGACGATACCAATATTGCTTTTTTTAAATTTTCCCATCCGCCATCTTTGATTTCCCATCCGCCATCTTTGATTACGAAATAGATGTTGTATTTCGATTCCCCACCCCTTAAAATATCGAAGGCGATACCCATATTGATTTTTAAAATTTTCTCATCAGCCATCTTTAATTTCCCGTCCGCCATCTTGGATCACGAAATAGATGTTGTATTTCGATTCCCCACCCCTTAAAATATCGAAGGCGATACCCATATTGATTTTTTAAATTTTCTCATCCGATATCTTTAATTTCCCGTCCGCCATCTTGGATCACTAAATAAATTTCATATTATAGCGTCCCGAAAATCTCGAAAACGATACCTATATAGATTGTTTCCTATTCGTCTAGCCTTTTTTGCCTTTGACCCAACCCTCCCCCTTCTCGTTTGACCATTTTATTATTTTTGTCTGGCCCCTAAAAATTGTGGCGTAATTTTATAGCCTTTCGGAATAATTGGGCTATCATATGCAATAACAATTTTTAAAATCCGATTAGCTCGTTCAAACAAACAAACAAACCCTTCCGATTTATTATATTAGTATAGCTCCTCACTCAGCTCTTAAACAGACATCTCGAAGACTGCATCGGTGCAGCGGGCGGACAATGTTAATAGGCAAACGAATCCGGCTTTTTGCGGCGATAAAGCAAGGCACGCGTTGCGGTACCTCAAAGGGCGCACGTCATGTCACTGCATTGATCTGATATGCGGTCAACCACCTGCATTCTCAATTTCCTGTCGGTCGTACCGGTCACCCGGTCCATCGGCACCTGGATTTTGTGGACGAGAGAGTGGATCTGCACCAGCGCAACTGCTTATCCACTTAAATATATTCACGCGCGGATGACCCTGGTTTTGTTTCATAGGATTTTACGAGCTATATAAGAGCCCTACGGCGATCGGGAACTGGTGGTGGGGTCGAGGTCTTGGTGGATCATCGGCCTTAGCTGGGACTCGGCACGTAGGCGGTCAGTAGAGAGTGGTCGCTCCTGGACTCGACTGAGGCGGGAGGATAGGTTCGGCAGCACGAGTGGCGACAATGCAGGATCAATGCAATTAGGATCGCTCTGCTTTCGCCAATCCGGGGAGGGGCCTAGAAAAGGTGGCCCAAACATAGTCCGTCTCTCTTCTAAATCAGATGGCAAACCGCAGTCATCTGATCACCAACCTTCATTGCGGTCGCAAGGTACATAAAAAGCATAGCATGAAAAACTTTGTAGTAGGAGCATGGAATGTACGAACACTCTTAGATGATGACTCTAACCTGTGTCCCGAAAGGAAGACTGCAATTGTGGCAAGGGACACTCCAGATACAACGTGGATATTGCTGCTATAAGTGAAACCCATCTCAGTGATAGTGGAAACCTTTGCGAGCGGATGGGTGGATATACGTATTACTGGATTGGAAAATCAGCTGCAGAGCGAGCGGCTAGTGGTGTTGGCTTTGCAGTGCGTAATGAAATTGCTGGATCCTTACCACAACTTCCAAAAGGAATCAATGACCGCATAATGACCTTACGCCTACCCATTGATGATACTAAGTTTGTTCACCTTATTAGTATGTACGCACCCACCTTAACAGCAAATGATGATGACAAAGTAAAATTCTATCGAGACCTATCCTGCGTACTTACGGCAGTTCCACCGCAAGACAAAATTGTCCTGCTAGGCGACTTCAATGCACGCGTCGGTACTGACTACGAAGCATGGCATGGCGTCCTTGGTCGGCATGGAGTTGGGAACTGCAACACCAACGGATTGGAGCTTCTGACTCTATGTGCAGAGTTTGACCTGTGCCTTACTAATACCTACTTTCGTCTACCAGAAAAATATAGGACCTCGTGGATGCACCCTAGGTCCAAGCACTGGCACCTTCTTGATTACATTATTGTTCGCAAAAGAGACTTAAGTGACGTCTTAATAACGAGAGCTATGCGTGATGCAGAATGCTGGTCAGACCATCGGCTTATTCGATCGAAAATGCGTCTGAAAATATAACCTCCTCGGCGCGCAGCACATAAGAGACCTGTGAATGCATGTTATGAACCACTGGTTTACTCCGAGAAGCTCAGGCAGGACCTAGATAATCACTTCAGCACCAAGATGGAGGACGCTGCAGATAGTGTTGATGAAGCGTGGCGTTTATATGCTAAACACCTTCAAGACAGCGTCGCATGCACTTTACCAAAGCCGCAGAAGAAAAACCAGGATTGGTTCGATGACTCAGACGACGAAATCCGAGCATTACTTGAGAGTCACAGACTAGAACTTAGATCTCTATCTAACACCGATAGACGAAGATCCATCCAACGTGATCTGAAAATAAAGATTCGTGACCTCAAAAATCAATGGTGGCTGGACAAAGCAAAAGAGCTGCAGCTCTTTGCCGACACAAACCAGACGGGCAGATTTTTCGAAGGCCTAAAAGCAATTTTTGGACCTAAATAAAAAAAAACGGCACCAATATATTCTCGTGACGGGGACTGTAGACTGACGGATCATAAGCAAATCCTGGATAGGTGGGCTGAACATTTTAATGAAGTCCTGAATCCCTGCTCACAGACAACTGATTTGCCATACATTGAAAATCTTAAATGCCGTCCCGTTAAAGACGACCTAGCTGACCCAACAACCTTTGATGAATTCATGTTAGCCGTGAAAAGATTGAAGAATGCCAAAACACCCGGCGCTGATGGTCTGCCATCGGAGATCTACAAATATGGTGGTCCGCATATACAAAGCAGACTCTTCAACCTAGTGCTCAAGATATGGGAAGCCTAAGTGGTACCTCAAGACTGGAAGGATGCCTCCATTTGTAAACTTTATAAAGGGAAAGGTGAATTATCCGACTGTGGTTCCTACAGGGGCATCTCCCTCCTGTCTTCTGCTGGGAAGGTACTGGCTCATATCATATATGGTCGATTGGCAAATCTTGCGGAACAGATACTTCCAGAGTTGCAGTATGGTTTTAGACCTGGCAGAGGAACTGTTGACGGAATTTTCATAGTGAGGCAAATTCAGGAGAAAAGCCTCGAATAAAATCGTCCCCTGTACATGTGTTTCGTTGACTTAGAAAAGGCCTTTGACCGCGTGCCTCGCTCTGCTCTTTGGGAGGTATTGATCGTCAACCTGATTCGTCAGTTTCACGACGGTATGACGGCCCGTGTTCAACATGAAAACGATTTCTCAGACCCAATTAATGTAACTAGTGGTGTGAAGCAGGGGTGTGTCATGGCTCCCACATTGTTTGCACTCTATTTCTCGGCTGTTTTGAATGATGCACTTAAACATAGTGTTGGACAAATTGAACTGAACGTCCGCACAGATAAAAGTGTCTTCGACATCTCACGCTTCAAAGCGAGGACTAAGACTTCTAGAGTTCCCGTACTTGACGCTCTCTATGCCGATGACCTGTGCCTGTTGGCTGACCGTGTGAAGACTCTCCAAGAATATATGAACGATCTCCAAGCCACCTGTTCTAGATTTGGGCTAGTAATTAGCGTGAAAAAGACCCAAATTCTAAAGCAACCACCAAGGGGGTGTGACGCTGACTGCTCAACCGTTAAGCTACATTCTCTGCTATTGGAAGGAGTGTCGCATTTTAAATATCTTGGAAGTCAAGTCTCCAACGACAATAGTCTTGCGTCTGAGATTTCAACACGGATTGCTAGAGCAGCCGCAACATTTGGGAAACTTAACAAACGTGTGTGGTCTTCTCACGACCTAAAACTGCAAACAAAAATATGCGTTTATTAGGCCTTAGTACTACCAATACTCACCTACGCCGCTGAAACCTGGTGTCTCTATAGAGGTGATATTAAAAAGCTTGACACTTTCCACCTTAGATGTCTTCGATCCATCCTTCATATTAAGTGGCAGGATCGAGTTCCCAACACGGAAGTGCTAAGGCGCACTGGAATGACAGGCAAGGAGGCGCACCTGATAAGGATCCAGCTGAGATGGTGTGGTCATGTGCAGCGAATGGAAGCCAACAGGCTACCTAAGACCGTCTTCTACTCGGAGCTTGCCTTAGGAAAACGTACACAGGGTGGGCAATACCTGCGCTACAAGGACGTTCTCAAACGTCAGCTTACGACTTGTGGCATACCCATTGACAGATGGCAGGACCTTGCTGGAAACCGAGAACGGTGGCGCTCTTCAATCCACAAAGCCAGTGAAAGCTTTGAAAATCTTCGTCTTGAAGAACTAGACAGGAAACGCCAAATAGGAAAGAATCGCCCTAAGCCCTCATACAACTATACATATAACCACACTAATCAGCTCTTCTGTGCACGGTGTGACCGGGTTTTCAAGACAAAATTTGGCTTTGCCAGCCATCAGAGAGCTCACGAAAGAAATGCAAACTAGTCTGGGTCGCTATCATCGGATACGGTGAAGAGGACTATATATTAGTATAGATAATACTGCGAAATTTCACCAAAATTGGTTAAATGGTTTTTGCGTGAAAGAGTAACAAGCATGATTAGGATTAAATTTGATTCTGAACTGACCACAAATGAATATTTGAATAGGTAATAATATTATGTTACTCAGTGAAAATACGAATTATAGTGATATCTACTGACGTATAATTTATATCGTATAATTTATATCTATCATTACATTAAATCCCACAAGGTTTTGAAAAAACTTATTTTTCACCTTCGTAGGTGTCGCGATTTCTCGCGAACTGTATAGTGTACAGAGCAGATAACCAACCTCTGTGAATACTTAACCAACCTCTATGTAAGTACTGGCCACAACCGACGATTCTACGTTTGAGGTTTGAACGTGATATATGAAGAATACGAAATTACTTTATTACTTCATAGTACTGACATTGTCATTTGAAATATTATAAAGCAGTAAATGTATTATTATTTTGATTAATTAATGTGCTAATACAATAATAAATGATGTGCTGACAATGATGAGCTGTGCTATGATGATATCACAAATGGGCGCTGGAGCTAAGTATTTAGTGATTCCTACTGTTTGCGAGTAGCTAGTGTTGTAAAGCTAATTATATGGGATCCTATTGTTTCTACGTATCTAGAAATTGGTAATGTATTGTATGGTAATTCTGTATTGTAATAGTAGAGATGTTTTAGAGATCTGCTGAGGAAAAAGACGTTTTTGCCTCAGTGGAGAAAAGATCGGAGACGTCCGATATAAGGGCGGTGAAATACCGACAGTTATAGTATTACAAAAGACCTGATATCGGTAACTGAAACCCGACAGGTATAGTGTTATTAAGAGACCTGATATCGGTAACTGAAACCCGACAGGTATAGTGTTATTAAGAGACCTGATATCGGTACCTGAAACCCGACAGGTGTTGTTATTGAAAGACCTGACATATTATAATTGGCAGTTATATAATTCGTAATTCGTACCATAGAAATTGATAGACCTGCAATACTAGACTACCGGACAGTGGAATCATATAACCTTTTAACCTGCAGGTCGCACCGAGAGAATTCAGGAAGAAACATACTGACAAATGCTTGGCATCGAGGTCAAAAGAACTGTCTACGTTTCGAGATGTAAGTCAAACATTCCATCTTTCCGCTCACATTAGTCAAACTGTAATATCTATCGGCGTTCAGTTACAAACCCCTTAAGCAACATTATAACTCGCCGACATGGTGGAGATGCTGGGATCTGATGATCCTCATTTTAAAGGCAATACAATATTATATCTTATGAAATAGCGTGGCGGATGGAATGTTTTGAAACTTCTAGTGACACTTAGTGGAATTATTTTCAAATTTTATATTTGGAATAAAGAAATAATTTTAAACAATTCAAACAACATTTGTCAGTGTGGAACTTCAGTTTCAAACATTATGTGAACTACAATTTTACCAATTCGAGATTATTGGTAGACAATAATTTGAAACAGTTGGTTTATCGTATTACTTTATAATTTTATGATATTTTGTTTTGTGAGATTTCGTGTTGTGTGGGATTCACTACCGGCATATGCAGTAAGTAAAAGGAAATAGAATCAATAGATTATTGAAATTTTATCTTAAAAGTATAATACTAGATTTGATTCAATTTAATACTTACTTTTAGGTACAAAATTGATCAACATTGATGGTATACTACAATAATGGAGAATATAATGTTAAATCGTTTGTCTGTGATTGCTAAAGAGATACAATCGTTAAGTAACGAGTATGTCGATCTGTGGTCCATAACGGATGAAAATATAAAAGATGCACGTATAATATCGGCTAAACTTAAATCACTTCTGTCTCGCTTCAATACTGATTTGAACAGTTACTTTAATATAAGTCAGGAACCTAATGCTGATGAAATATCGAATTTAACTAACTACCAATTACAAGGAGAGCAAGCATTGGCTGAATTAGAAGTAAAAATTCAAATGAAAAATGAAACCTCAACAACATCAAATGAAACCTCAATAACATCAACGAAAGAAAACGGAGCATTATGTTACAGTAAATTACCTGATTTGAGTTTACCTCAATTTGCTGGAAACTTATTAGAATGGCATCAGTTTTGGGACCAATTTGTTTCTAATATGTCTAGAAGGAGACTGAACGATGTTGACAAATTACTCTACCTTAAAAGTTCTTTGATAGGCGATGCGGCAAGACTTATAGATGGACTGAGTATAACCAATAAAAATTATCAAATTGCGGTTGATATACTTAAAACTAGATATGGTAAATAAGGCGAAATAATATACGCCCATCATAAAGCTCTCTCTAATATTAAGAGAGCTAGAGGAATAGATGAGTGCAGACAAGTATTAGATGAAGTGGAAAGACACATGAGAGTTCTTCAATCTATGGGAGAGGATACTGAGTCTACGACTATGAGATACATGATTATGGAAAAATTTCCTCAAGAGATAATTTTTGAATTGAAAATGAGAATAGGGTCTGATGAGTCCATTGACAATATGAAAGAACAGCTGGCATTAATAATTTCAGCCAAGGAAGAAGCAAAAAGGATAATTGAAGGAACTACACTAGAAAATTCTCAATATACTGTTCAAGCATTATACAGCAAAACAGAAAAGTCACAGAATGAGCAAAGAATTATTAATAATAATCAAATTAAACAAGATAGGAGGAATAAAATGCATAACTTCAATTTAATCAAACGAAACAATCAAAATAATCAATATAATAAACGAAATTTTCACACCAGACATGATGAAAACAAGATGGAATTTAAAAGAAGAAAGCTAAGCTGTATCTTTTGTGGTAATTACCATTTTAACGAAAAATGTAAACAATTTAAAACTTTTCAAGACAGAACAACTAAATTGAAAGAAAGTAACCGATGTTTTAATTGCCTTAAAAGGGGACATGTGTATAAGCAATGCGTATACAACAGACCTTGTTGGCATTGTGGTAAATCAGCAGGACATAATAGAGCGTTATGTCCCAAGATATTTAGCGAAGAAGAGTGAATGGGTATCTTCAAACACTATGCACATTGTGAACAGCTATGGTTCTACGATGTTGGTAACAAACATACTTCATTAGAGATTTAATTTAACAAACAAAGTTGTAACCAAAAGAGGCGTTTTTTAAATTTATTGCTTCTGTCTACGACCCATGTAGGTATGTAGTGCCTGCATTGCTACCAGTAAAATTATTTCGGCAAGAGTTGTTGAAACAAAAGATAAAATGGGATACAAATTTATCCACTGAATTATTGGACAAATGGTCATGCATACAAATGATATTGAAAATCAAGAAAACGCATCTACTAAAGCTTATGTAGCAATAGTCTATGTAGTTGGAAATAACGTTAAAAGTTTCGTCATTGGAAAATCACTTCTGGTACCAACCAAAGACCAAGATAACTTGAAAATACGACTTAAACTGTTAGGGGTATTAACAGGAAGCCCTTTAATACAATATGTTGTTTAATATATATTCAAATTCAATTAAAATTACAAAGTAATTGGTATGGACTGATAGTCAGACAGTGACAGATTGGTTCAACTCTAATAAATTACTAACACCATTCGTATCAAAACGGATTGATGAAATTAAAAGGAATAAAATTTTGTCATGAGACATGCTTCTTCTGAACGAAATCCTGCAGATGTAGCCAATCGACCTGCGACGTCACAAGAAGTTAGACACGAGTGGTTGAATGGTCCAGAATTTTTGGTACAGGATCCAGCTAGTTGACCTAAGGACAGAAACACAATTTCGACATTTCTCGTTGAGGAGGGTCTCACGAATAATGTAATTTTAGAACAAGATCATATTAAAGAAGACCAGAATTCAAATATTAGTAAACCAATTTCAAGTGAACATCCAGATCAACTAGATTCCAAAGTGATGAAAATAAAAAGGATACAAAGGGAAACAAATCAAAAAAGGAATTTAGACAGATGTGGATGGCATACTCAGATGTAAAGGACGTCTTATAAATACGGACAAATCAAAAAAGGAATTTAGACAGATGTGGATGGCATACTCAGATGTAAAGGACGTCTTATAAATACGGATTGGTCTTGGGACAAACGTTATCCCATATTGATTCCAAAAGAGAGTGAATATTTAAATAGTATCATATTGAAACCCACAAAGATAATTACCATGTTGGTACAAACCACACACTAAGTATTATACGTGAAACGTATTGGATTCCACAAGGAAGGGCTCAAGTTCAACAGAAAACGGAACAAGTAAGAGATGGATTTTTCAAATTGATATCTGAAATACTATCCAATGCATATTGTGTGGAGAAGAAAATTCGATGGAGGTTTATTCCTGAACTAGCTCCTTGGATCGGATTATTATACGAACGACTAGCCGGACTAGTGAAACATTATATGAAAAGGACACTACCAAAACCTTTAAGGAATAGTCAATTGTCAAACATTGTAAAATAAATAGAGGCTAGAATAGATACACGACCTTTAACATGTGTTGATAACGAAATAGAACATATTCTTACGCCATCGGATTTCTACAAGATGACAGATATATAACATTACATAGAGTACCTTAATTCAAGGGTGGAGAAATCTCTAGTAATGTTAGATGAATTCAAAGAAATGTTCACAATCGATACTTGCAAGTCTCAGAGAGAGATATAGTCACTCCTATATACCACTCTCTTGTAATCTTACCCGGCGGGAGTGTCGCGATTTCTCGCGATTTGTATGTAGTCTTATAATCTTGCCCGGCGGGAGTGTCGCGATTTCTCGCGAACTGTATAGTGTACAGAGCAGATAACCAACCTCTGTGAATACTTAACCAACCTCTATGTAAGTACTGGCCACAACCGACGATTCTACGTTTGAGGTTTGAACGTGATATATGAAGAATACGAAATTACTTTATTACTTCATAGTACTGACATTGTCATTTGAAATATTATAAAGCAGTAAATGTATTATTATTTTGATTAATTAATGTGCTAATACAATAATAAATGATGTGCTGACAATGATGAGCTGTGCTATGATGATATCACAAATGGGCGCTGGAGCTAAGTATTTAGTGATTCCTACTGTTTGCGAGTAGCTAGTGTTGTAAAGCTAATTATATGGGATCCTATTGTTTCTACGTATCTAGAAATTGGTAATGTATTGTATGGTAATTCTGTATTGTAATAGTAGAGATGTTTTAGAGATCTGCTGAGGAAAAAGACGTTTTTGCCTCAGTGGAGAAAAGATCGGAGACGTCCGATATAAGGGCGGTGAAATACCGACAGTTATAGTATTACAAAAGACCTGATATCGGTAACTGAAACCCGACAGGTATAGTGTTATTAAGAGACCTGATATCGGTAACTGAAACCCGACAGGTATAGTGTTATTAAGAGACCTGATATCGGTACCTGAAACCCGACAGGTGTTGTTATTGAAAGACCTGACATATTATAATTGGCAGTTATATAATTCGTAATTCGTACCATAGAAATTGATAGACCTGCAATACTAGACTACCGGACAGTGGAATCATATAACCTTTTAACCTGCAGGTCGCACCGAGAGAATTCAGGAAGAAACATACTGACAAATGCTTGGCATCGAGGTCAAAAGAACTGTCTACGTTTCGAGATGTAAGTCAAACATTCCATCTTTCCGCTCACATTAGTCAAACTGTAATATCTATCGACGTTCAGTTACAAACCCCTTAAGCAACATTATAACTCGCCGACAGTAGGCCTTTTGATTGTTTTGGCGAAATAAAATTGGTGTTCAGTTTACTTTTACTTATACAGGGCTTCCTTTCTCTGTCTCGATGTTCGAAATAATTACAACACAACAACGAGCAAAACATGATCACTACTCCCTTTTATGGAATTCAAACTATATAAACTACACAGTAAAATAGTTATACTGTACTGAACATTTCAGCAAATAAAATAGCCATGCTAGAGCCACAAGGATTTTATGAAGCGTACGCTGCTTTTTCCGCATGTATCCATGTGTCGGAGGGGTTGGATATCGCCGAAGCATTCCTCGCTACTGCCCGACGGGTATTGGCCCGCAGGATGGTCAGGCGGGCCCCGAACAAAACCCTCTTGGCGGCGGATGAAGGTGTTGGCCACCGCCGCCAAAATACCCAGCGGCCGCAGAGGATAGGGAAGACGGCAACGCAACACCGCATCTTCTCTTCCTCTGCGGCCCCACCGCGACGCAATAATGTTGCGCCCCCATTTGGTCACGAAAGATTGGGCGCGCGGCAACGCAACACCGACACGCCTCTCCTCCCGCGACCGCGCCCGACTGCGAGGGACAGAAGAACCGTCCCTCGCACCCGCACCATTGGACGCATCCAGCGCAGGCCTCCGTCAAGCCCACGCGGAGCGTCCACTCCCGAAGTCTCGCTTAGCTTCACCGTGGGTGTCCCAACCATGGTTACTGAGCAGGGGCACCACAACAAGGTGGAGATCCCACGGGGGGCAGCGTACGCTGCTATGCTATATTAATTATGATATAAACCTGCCTATATAAACAATTTAAAAGTGTAATTTATTAGGATTTATGAATACTTTATTATAGATGCTGGGCATCCCCTGGACAGCACACCGCACCAACGTATCGATCCTACAGAAGCTCAAGATCCAGACGAGGCTTCCACCATCTGCCTGCGCAGGGTTCTGGAGTACTTCGGGCATATGCGAGGAAAGACAGTGATAACTTGGAAAAGTTAATAATTACTGGCAAAGTGGAAGGAAAAAGACCTAGAGGCTGAAGCCCGATACGTTGGTTCGACCAGATCCGCACCACTCTTAACACCACGGTACACGACGCTGTCCACTCGGCAGCAGATAGGAATAGATGGCGGGAAGTGGTTCGCAATAGATTTCCACGAGGTGGTCCCGACCCTCAGCATTGAGGAAACCGACGCGGGAAGAAGAAGAAGCATACTTTATTAATTTACCGTGCCTAACGAGGGCTGCCCATTGGCTCGTGGTCCAGTGGATAGTGTATGCAACTACTGATCGGAGGTCCCGGGTTCGATTCCAGGGTCGGGCAAAAGTGATACTGGGTTTTTTCGAATTCTTCAGTAGCAGCTCGGAGTCTGGTGATGTGCCTGGTAACGGCAATAGGTTCGCCCCCTATTAAGTGGGAATTAAAAATTCATAGCGAAATGTGGGTGTAATATTACACCTCTGCCTACCCTTTCGGGGACACAGGCGTGAGTCTATAAAAAAAATACATTAAAAATATGTAGAGATGGTCGCAAATTGTTATGGACGTTGAGGATTTGCGTACCTATAATAATAATATCGAAAACGCACCGCTTTTCTTAACAAAAAACACTTGTTCAAGTTCGTCTCAAAACTCACAAGTGATGGATATATTAATTAGCAATCATATTAATTTTAGCATGCGAATTTTCATTTAGCATTTAGCAAATGAAATATTGTTGCGAAATTTCGTGAAGTGTGAATTCACTGCTTCGTGCGCGATTCGCATAGTTCTTAGTTTCTTGCTTACGCGTGACACGCGTTCTCTTTCTCACCTACAGGAATACTCAATATATCCGTTTCACGTGACACGAAAAGTGAAATTATTAGCAAATGATGCGAATGCGAACGATAATTTTAAGCAATTATTTTATTATTATGTTAGATTTACTCGTATTTAGGGTCGTATATTGAGTAAATGTGCGTTAATGTTTGATACGATAATAATAATGTGTGAAGCACGCGTTTGACGCGCTACATATTATAGAGTAAGATCCCAGAGCCGCCAGACCTACGTCATTTTATCAAAGCTGTAATTTTGAGGATTATTAGTATACAATCTTGTTAAGAGGTATGCCGACCCACTAACTTGAATGCTGGGCCATTTCACAGGTAGCGCGAAGTAAAGGTACCAAAAAAACATACTTACTTACGTTAAAGTATCAAAGCTGGTATTCAAATATGTGTTTAAAAATACTGTCTAAAATTAAAATTCATTATTGCCAGACACTTTCCGTGGGCCATTACTTCTGCCAGACGCCTTGAAAGTTCCTAAAAAATTATGTAAACTACGTCATTTTAGCAAAGCTAAATTTGATATATGTTACTATAGATACTATTTTAAGATCCTTCCTAAGCAGCCAGACCAATCCGAAGGGCCATTCGTCTAGCCAGACACCATGGAACTTTCCCTGTGAGTGCGAGCGTGCGGCCATTATTCATACGCATTCATACGCATTCATATATAACCATACCAGCTTTGATACTTTAACGTAAGTAAGTATGTTTTTTTGGTACCTTTACTTCGCGCTACCTGTGAAATGGCCCAGCATTCAAGTTAGTGGGTCGGCATACCTCTTAACAAGTTTGTATACTAATAATCCTCAAAATTTCAGCTTTGATAAAATGACGTAGGTCTGGCGGCTCTGGGATCTTGGACTATTATGTCAAAGTTAAGTTAGTACAAATTGGCATACCTACATGATTTTTGATTACGAATTTGATAAACTTTATTTCGTGTAATGTTTAGTGTTGTAACTTTAATTCTAATAATAATATGAACTAATTAAAAAAATCCTGTAAATAATCAAAGGCGAACGCGCTTTTTAATTCGCATATTAATAAATTTCACACTTCACATTCAAAGCTATTATTAATTATCGTCATAATTAGCAAATAGCATAGCAATAGCATTTAGCATGTTAAGATTCACGAATTCGCATGCTAATGAAATTTATGCGAAATCGCATTAATTGCCATCACTGGGAGCCTCCCAGACGTTGCCTATTTGAAATTAATGGAATTTATGAGCTGGTGTTCCCCGTATTCATTATGTGTACAATGGCTAGACAGCCCAGTTACAGGTTAGGAAATATAGACCTCTATGGACAGCAATCATCATCATCAGCCCTGTATAATATACAGATCAAGAATCCAAGTCTATTAAATGTATTGAATAACACTGCTAGGCTCCCATAGGTGATAGCGTGATGATTGTTATCTAAGATTTTAATCGGGTCTTCAGGCAATAAATGGGTGAAAACCGCATCAAAATCCGTTCACTGGTTATTGCGTGATGATTTAACAAACATACAGACAGACAGACAATAATTTAAAAAAAAATTGTTTTATGTTCTGTATCGATAACATGTCACAATCCAATTGAAATTTCGCAAAAATATTCAATGTACAGACGAAGTGCTCTTTGAGTTTTATTATAGTATAGATAAAACAAATCAACTCAACTGCCTCCGTGTTCCAGTGGATAGCGAATGCATCTGCTGATCGGGTGTGTCCCGGGCTCGATTCTCGGGTCAGGCAAAAGTATTACTGAGCTTTCCGAATACTCAGTAGGCTGCTACGGAGTCCGGCAATGACCGGTAACGACAATAGGCTCGCCCCCATAACGAGCGCCCTAAAATTCATAATAAAGATACAGGCGTGCGTCTATATTTTTTTAACTAGCCTATATTGTCCCACATAAAGAATTATCAACTCAAATTGTGTTGGTTAAAATCAATCCTGAAAGTGGCTAAGCATATTAATATAATATTGAGTAAAAATATTGACGAAGACATTGGCCTTGGTTGCTAATTACTTTATATTGGATTACTCTGTGATTAGTTCTAGGTTATACAAACTTAAGTTTTCAAGGAAAACAAACCTAATTTAAGGCGAGGTTGCAGTACAGTGCGTAGCTCGACCTCACCCCCCGCAAAAACAAAAACACGGCGATGGCGTCAGCGAGTGAGCGGGGGAGGGGAGGGGGGGTTTTTCGTGTGTGCGTGTGCCACAGCGCAGCGTAAAAAAACCGTAGATGAGTTACGCGAACTTCAAAAGTGGCACATTAAAAATAAGCTAAATGTCTCATTTGGCTTTAGTCGCGTATGCGCTGCGGTCGGAAGCGCTCGCTCTTTTACTCGCGTGTGTGTACGTTACATTTGAAAATGCCGTCGTATGTAATGAGATTTTGCACAAACTATAGTAGGAACATGACTAAAGTTATGGGATCACTTCTCATTCATGAGTATTACAATATTACAACGTTTTATTTACAATTTATAATAAATTCAGTATCACAAATAATAGAGTGAATAAAAAAATTGGCATTTAGCGAGTGTAAAAGAGAAGCAGTATTGTGCGTGTTCAAAGACTAAAAAACAAAGTATCCAGATGGGACATTCGTAATAATAAAATACTGATGTGTGTTTTTGTCAAGTAATAAAAGTGATTTGAGGCTGAATCAACACAATATATTATTATTATAGAAATACAAAATCATACGTAAGTTACAAACATTGACGGATGATCAAAGTCCATTCACTTGTTCTTGTTTTTCTCCTTTTAGTATTAAACAACTAAGTAGATTGTACTGCACAGTTTTCGCTGCCGACCCACCGTACCCCTGGCAGTACCCCTGGGGGTATGGTGGGTCTTTCAAAGTTTAACCGTACTCCCAGATAATATTGTTGTGTTATTAGTTTATTAATTTCAGTTCGTTAAGAGGAAACACTACGAGCGAGAGAATTGAAAAATAGGTATTTGTAAAATCTATTGCTGTCGCGCAGCCTCAAGCCTCCGCAGAGCGCGATAGAGACAACTGCAGCTTGGACCAAAAATACCTATTAAATGTACACAAAATCAACGTTACGTATTCCCTTGATTCCTTCTCCAAAATTTCATCGATTTAACTAGTTTTTCATTTTTGGATGTTTGAACACAGCGGAAAATCTGCCCAATTTTTGAGGTATTATAGGTTCATATATTTTTTAATATTTAATTTATGAGAAAAGGGAAAACATAGGGACATGCCAATCGGGGCCATACATCTTTTGGAAAAAATAATTGCTCTACTGGCATTATCCAGGGAGAAAACAGGAGACTACGTTTGTATGGAAAAACGGCCGATGTATTTCCTCTTAATTTCAAGTGTACTATTTTGTGGGATCATTCCCAGGAGCCCTATTGAACAGTTCTATGATAGAACTGTCCTAATTTTATTAGCACAACTTGATGAGGAGAACAGAACTAATGGGATAAGTAATAGGAAATGTCCCAGTCAAGTTCTATGTATGTTTTAACAAGGGTATTCAATAGAACTACTGGGAATGATCCGTAGTGTCACGACATCGCGCTCATATATCCGAATGAATATGTTTTGTAGACGTTCACTTGTTTAATGTGTAAAACAAATGAACGTCTACAAAACAAATGAACGCCTACAAAACAAATGAACGTCTACAAAACAAATGACTTACAGAAAGTGATCAGCTATCAATAGTGATTGCAGAAAACAGGTGCATGCGATTTTCAACCTAATTGACATTATTCAGAATTTATAATTTTATTACCCTAATATTCCCAGAAAGCGAGAAAAAACAAAAAAAAAGTTTGTCATGAATTGTCAATAAGGTCGAAAATAGCATGCACCTGTTTTTTGCAATCACTACCGATAGCTGATCACTTTCTGGTAGTCATTTATTTTTTAGACGTTCATTTGTTTTGTAGACGTTCATTTGTTTTGTAGACGTTCAAATGTTTTGTAGACGTTCATTCGTTAAATGAATTAATCAAATTTACTTTGAGGCGAATTGAATTTACTCAAGACAGACAAAGTGATCATGTCGCATCTGAGTCAAAAAAATTATTGTTTGTGAAACGGTCAGCATGATTTCACAATGCGCGTCGGTCCAGAGAGTATATGTTTATCTCTATTTCGCGCTTGCGATTAGATGTGCTATCTCACTTACACTTCTTATCTAATTCTTAGTGTGTCGTTTTGACATATTTATATTAGTGTGCGTACGCTTTTCGCGATGCGTGTCACTCAAGGAGCAATTATTATAAGTATGGAGAGATAGCTTTAAGCATAAACAAGAAACCTATCGCTATTTCTTTTTACTTGTATAAAATGTCATATGTGTAACCGAGACAGATGTATTGTATTTATTACCTCTTGAAATACTCATGTCGCAAAATTTTTTAAAGAAGAAATGACTGTCAATAGTGATGTACTCATGTATTTATCTTTGATTGGTATTGGTATATAATTCGGTATTTATAGACAAGATAAGCATTTGATTAAATAATATACCAGTAGTATATTATTTTACGAGCTTTTATTTAGAGTATAGTACTCAGGTGCCTACTAAGAAACAAATACTGTAAAAAGAGTGGTAATAATAAGATATGATTACTATCTTGAGGAGACTTGACTTATGTCCAGCAAAGGATGTATTTTGGCTGAAATAATAATGCAATATTAATAGTAAACATATTTTTTCTCATATAATTACGAAGTCGGAAATCGAATTGACAATGTCCTTCGGAGTGCTCCACTCCTACCGCTTATTAACAAGAAGAATTCAAGTATCCACTTCAAACTGGTGGTCAGAGTATACTTTATCCACCTCTATGATGATTCGCATTTTAGATATTTCCAAATTATATAGAGTACTTGCATTACAATAAAATGAAGTTTTGTCTTAACCGTGCATTTGGTACAAGAAGTAGGTTACTTGTTATTTGTAAACGAATCCTCCAGGTATGTACAATCAAACAAGTAAGCGGTGGACCAGTTTAAGAAAAAATCCCTTGGCTCGCTCATAGAGTCGAGGCACACTAGAAACTGGTTTTGTATACGAATGTCAATGTTTGTATAAAGTAGCACTGGAAGCGACGATGTCTTGCTGAGCGAATCTCACCCTTATTGTGGTCAAGCAGGAAGTTGTTCGACTGTACCTAGATAGGAACAGTATACAGCACAGTTTAGCATTGCTCGGTATCACAATTTGACAATATTTGTAATTGGACGGTTGCCATTCTCCCTTTCTCATATTTCGGACCCAATTTCGTTTCAAATCTTCATTCTTTGGAAATCTACAATCTAAAATCACAATGAATAACTTTATAATTTTTTATCCTGTAGGAACAAAATTCAGATATTCAATTATTCAAATTATAATCTTTCAGAAACTGGTTTTCTCATTGACAATTGTATTACAACACTATCCTCATATTTTTTATCGAAATATTTCTATTATATTTATTTCATTGTGACTAATGGAATAAAAATATGTGTCAACGGTGGTCATTATCTTTATCTTTAAGTATAAGCTTTACAAATATCATTGTAGAATTATTACGGCAGATATCTACAATTTTACTTATTGTGACTTACTGGTGGAAAGATATTTTTTGTCCATTTTCGATCACTAGTCCCATTCGACTTTTACATCCGACGGCACTACAAACAATTGTAATTGTTTGATGTCTAAAAGCAATAATGTTCACAAAAAATATATATTGTAGCAATTAAAATTGCAGTTTATCTTCAACACGGCTTTCACTCCAGCTGGATGAACATCGACATGACATAACATTTTTTTAGGCATATGTCATTCAAGGCTGTTATAAAACATGTATGAAAACTCTATGGCTATCTCACTCGAACATATGCAGTTCTATTATTAGAGAGAAAAGAGATGTATATATGATTTCTGCTCTTTTTCAAATGCTCTCTCCATACTTATAATAATTGCTCCTTGGTGTCACTCGTAAGCTCCGTCATGTTACCTTGTCAGTAACCTGTCTACGGTTTCTTACTAGTATGTCTATGGTTTGAACGATTGAGTTTGGAATACGAATTATTTTGTACTTTTGCGAAAACGTACATGCGGGGGTGGAGGGGGATTTTGCGGAGCAACGACGTACGTCCGCCCTCAATCACGCCTAGACAGGCACTGATTAACGGCCGGTGAGCGATATAATGCCAACATTTTGACTATTTTTTTTCTTGGAGAAAAATGATAACGAAATTACGAAATCTGTTTTTACCATTTTTTTTAAAATAAAGAGTTGTTTCTATTGATAATACTTTCATATAAATTCACTATGGAATCTCTAAGCAGTACACGTTTAAAATTGTGATTTAGTGCCATATTTGACATTTTTTTTTATCGAGCCAATCAATCCAAATCGTGTTTCTATCTTTACGATTTACTAGAAGATATGTTCAACTTTTATATTTTAATTTTTATTCATTAAAAATATCATAGTTCATGGGACTTTCAGACGTTAAAAAATCTTAAAAAGTACTGCAACCTCGCCTTAAATAATTAGATTGAACAGTTAAGCTGCCGATAAATTGTTTATCCTCATTAAAATATTGCGCCCGTACCTAAAGCCGGAGTTTAGCTAACGTAGATTAGAGAACGCTACCGGTACGTGATGTATACAGCTTTGCAGCATTTATTTACATTTATAACATACTAGCTTTTGCGCGCGGCTTCACGCGCGTTAAATTCGGGGTAGCACAAATCTACTTTCAGTCTCAAGTTGTGTTAATACACTGCTGATTATTCTGGAGAATTCACAAACTCTATAGGGTGCAAAATAACTCGGTCAGTATCCATTACATAATCTACCATAATCAACCGAAAGGTCAAATGTCAAAGCCATGTTTCAATACATGTCTAATATCTGTATAATAATAATATAATAATAATATATATAAAATCCTTGCGTTACTGACTGACTGACAGACAAGCTACAGCCGAAACTATTAGGCGTAGGAAGCTGAAATTTGGCATGTATGTTCCTTGGGGACCGTAGGGGTGCACTAAGACGGGATTTCCCGAAATTCCCACGGGAACGGGCAGAAACGGTTAAATTTTAAAAATGTGCGGGCGTAGCTGCGGGCGTCATCTAGTATATCTATAAACACATTCGCATTTATAATATTAGTAGAGAAAATCGTTTCACACATCGCACAATCTTAATATATAAAATCCTTGCGTTACTTACTGACTGACAGACACGCTACAGCCGAAACTACTTGACGCAAAAAGCTGAAATTTAGCATGTATATTCCTTGGGGACCGTAGGGCACCCCTACGGTCCCCAAGCCCCAAACTAAGAAGGGATTTTCCGAACTACCCACGGGATCTGTCAAAACAGATAAATTTAAAAAAATGTGCAGGCGTAGCTGCTGGCGTCAGTATGACAATATGTATGATATGACAGTACTGACAGATAGCACATGCGCAGCACTCAATTATTACAACGTATGCGTTCTTACTTCCAAGAGGTACTATTGTGCCGTACAAACTTCTACCCTTCCTACAATTCCTCCCAGTTTAATTTTTGCAACTTATTGTAGCCTATGTTCGTCTCCATGGTCCTCTATATTAAATTTCAACAAAATCGGTTCAGCCATTTTAGCGTGAATACGAAACATACATACATACATACACACTTTCGAATTTACAATATTAGTAGGGATTTTAACGAAACTATTTAGCTTTTTAAAGGTCTTTGCAATAAATGGGTCAATGTTGACGAGTTCACCAAATATCGATATTTATCTACCTACTTCACTTTCTTGTTTCAAAGAAGGCAGCGATAAGCTGGTGGATATACGGTCAGCCACTAAGAGGGTCACGTGTAGGGATAGTCCCACGACCCACACTACTGACTTTTGGATGTTATTTACATATAAAATTGTTAAGAAGGCAGAGGCAAGGAAAATTGACACCAGTTGCTTCTTGCCTACTGGATATACTTGAAAATATTTTTAAGTGTAAAAAACATCTGCTAAATCGAAGACACTAGCGTTTCACATATTTTATTGTTTTTCACTGTGCAATAATGTTACCGTTTGTAAAGTTATTGCGCCATCCAGACATCGTCTCCATGCTTCTTGACTTCCTTATTTCCTTAATTGTTAATGCTAAGATCATTCATGAATGACAGTATAGCGAAGAAAACTGAATATAATAATCTGAAATTAATCCAGTGCACCCAGGAAACCATTAATCTTGATCCATTATTGTGTAGGAATTTGTAAATATATGAGCCAATTAGGTTCAAGATATGGGCGTGATCATTTGCAAAGTGTCAATTCTGTACACGGCGGTCGAGCTGATGTTCGAATAAATATTTGAGGATGAATGGAAGTTTTAGTTTACGTTTAAATTAATCGTTGGCTTATAGCCAGAATATGGCGTTGTATTATTTACATACTTGAAAGATTTCATAGAAAACAAATAGTAATAATGTTACCCCACGCGAGAAATAAGAGCAACAATCATAAGAGGACAAAAATATTATAGTATAGTTTATAATAGTCCATTGAAAGGTTAACCTAAGATCTATAGGTATATCGAAGCTTGAGACGTTTATAGCGCTAACGGCTTGGATGATTGATTGCCTATGGTGACATTTCAATCTGAGCGATATTATGCTTAAGAAAGAGTGTTGCAGTTTCTCTTATTGACTTGGGACAAGAAGAATTATGTTAGAGACCTACAAGCCTGCACAGAAGTGAATAATAATCGTGTACTATTAGAATAAAAATTATAATTTACAGTGTGTGACAGTAATTTTCCCGTGAAACAACTTAGTAAAACTTCAAGGTTATTTTCCTTAAGAACGACTTCAACCAAACATTGGTAGGAAAGCTCAACTAGTTACGTCGGTAACATAACAATAATAAATCACCGAGTTAACGAGGTTAACTGCGGTTTGCTCTTGCAGATGATTTATGCAACAGATTCAGATTCCATAGACCGATACCACAATCATAGTGTTCATTATTTGCTCATTTCTGACCGGAATCTGTGACCAGTGTAACTCGGCACAATTCAAACTGTCTAATATTTCAGACGTATCTAAAGTATGTGTTATAACTTTACACAAACAAGACAGATTTATAACCTCACGAAATATCGAAAACATCTTAGATCAAAACCTGTTATTTAGAGTAACATCGCTTTAGCCTTTTTATCTCTTGTCGTTATCATGGGAATAATGAGAATAATGATGTCGTCGGATTTATAAACAGTCTAAAACTAAACCTTTTATAGATTTTGGGCTTCATTGTTTATCGTGACCACTGGACGTAGCGGGAATGGTAGCGCTCTAATGTAAAAGCAAGTGACACTAGTCAGTTATATAAATATTTTCATTGTGAAACCAAGTCACAATAACTTTTATATACATACGCCTACAACGCAGGCACATAAGCACTCATATTAAGTGTAATTTACACATAAGGTTATTTGCTAACCAGAATTTTGTTGTAAATATTGAGATTTCAACCGCAAACATTTGGCAGAAGTGGGAAGAATACTCTGTAATATTGCGTGGTTTAATCAGTAGGATAAACGGTGTTGCACAACCCTCTCCTCGTAAAACATCAGTAGCACGCTTTCCGAGTCTATTTACGATCGGAAAAATAGCATGTGTTTTTACAAATTTTCGAGGATACATTCCACACAGAAATGTTGGTACTACGATAAATATATATAACCATGTAAGTCAAGATCCAGTTTACAAACGCTCACGTTTGATCATCTAAAAGGGATGCACAAGTATAAATTGGTTTTTTACCAATCATTTTACATTTCACACAGCTCATATTTCCGTTAAACTTTTGTATGGACCACCGACAATCCGAGTTTGAAACATGGTGCCTCTATAAATAATGGCCAAAGTTGAAAGAGTTTAAAATTGAACTGTCCGTATTTCGGCTGAATATTAATTTCGTGGATTCTAGTTGGCATTCGTATTGAAAAATAATGTAAAAATAGTGAAGTAACAAATTTATTACGGAGGAACATGACAGCTGAAGTTGGATACCTGAAAGTAACTACTATCGTTATTACCCGACTATTTAAGTGATTATGAACGATAGAGTAATACAAATATTTAGGACGAACTTAAATACCATAGCTAGAAATAGACACAGGCTTATTATAAGCCTGTGTTCATTTCGCTTGATTGATATTATGTGAGTGCTTTGATTGATATCTAACATGCCTCTCAACATATTACCTATCTATGTGGTTTAATGCTTTCTTTTTGTTTTATTTAAAATTGCAGAGACCTAGTTATATAAAGGTGTATAAAACGTTTCATTAAATCGAAATAATACTAACACTAACTGAATAAATTACCGCATACAAAATTTAAATTCGTAAAAGTGTTCTAAAAATATTCAAAGCGTACAGGTGTGTTACAACAAATAATAAACTTATCAAATGTGAAAAGTATTAGATTAGAGGTATCGCAAATAAATGGCTAGAGAGTTATCTAACCGGCAGAACTCAGTACGTTGATATCCTCAGTATGAATGAACTAAAGCATGAAACTCACATTAAATCAGATCTTGTAAAAAACCAACTAGGTGTCCCTCAAGGAAGTATATTGGGACCACTGCTTTTCTTAATATTTATAAATGATCTGCCTGAAGTAACACGGCACGATTGCACACTCTTTGCCGATGATATAGCGGTGGTAATATCAGAGTCTAAAGCTAGCAATTACAATGATGATATTAACAGTTGCATATCTAAAATTGTAACATGGTTAGATAACAATAAACTCAAGGTTAATATTAGTAAAACCAGATTTATGCAATTTTATAATAGATATCCGAACAAGAACAATCTTAGAGTTAAGTATATGAATGAAACAATTCAAGAGTCAGAAGATGTTTCCTTCTTAGGTATAATTCTAGATAGATAATGTCGTTGGGCCCTACACATGAAAAAAGTTTGTAACAAATTGAATAGATTTGCGTATGCGCTCTGGCGGTTAACTAAAGTTGCAAATCAAAATATGGCGGTACAAGCATACCATGGATTGATAATTAGATACGGTATACTTTTGTGGGTTAAGTAACTCTGTTGAGATTAATAAAGTTTTTCTTGCAGATTATTATTTCCCAAACTAAAATTATTGACACTTCCATCTATCTACATCCTTGAATTCTGTTATTTTGTAAAAACACATCCTTACCAATTCCAGAAATGGAGTGATCACTGTACGTTTAATACTAGGCATCCTGATAAATTACTTGTACCTAGCTTAAGAACTGAATTGTATAGTCGAAATTCTTATACTTTGGCCATCAAAATTTGTAATAAATTACCAAAAGATTTAATAGATCTGCCAAGTAAAGTGTTAAAAGGCTTTAGTCATGGCTTGCAACCAAAGCTTTCTATTTAATTAGGTAATGATTACTTGGAAGAAAAAATTACCTTAAATAATATGTATACCAGCTGTTCGTTGTAAATTTCTTTGATTCTGCAATTAATTTTATTTTTCTTATTATTAGTACTGTTTAAATTTTGTTATACATGTAATAATTATTGTTTTTGTATTTCATTGTAATGAACTACATACTAGATTAAGTAACAATGTTCTACGGCTAAAAATTTTGCATGCTGTTTACAGCCAAACATATTATGATACCAAATATCTATTGTAACACCTTATGTACTGTGTTTGATGCAAATAAAAACTATTATTACAATAATGGAGAAAACTGCATATCCGCAAATACAATTGACAACCTTTTCCCACAATTTACACAATAAAATTTATTGACAGGGGAAGATGGAAATAGATAGGTAAAGAGTAGTTTAGCGCAACAACGCAATATTACGTGAAAAGTAAAACCTATTACAAAAGGACAATGGGCGAAATCGTCCCCACCCATCAACAAAAATGAAATGTAGCTCAATTGACACATCTTGGCCAGATGTTTATTTTTTTTGTCTATGGGGAAGTTGCCCAAAAGCATGGGGTTGTCATAGTAATTAACGGTTAAACAAATATTCGTATATGTACGTATTTTTGACGATTACTTGTAAAACACCTACTCATTTATGTATTCATTAGTGCACAGTGAACATAGACCAGTAATATTAACACTCACTATTGTTATTTGCCTACTATGAGAATTATAAGAATGAATAATTAGAAGAAAATGAATTTAAATGATTTGTTCATTTATATTATACTAGACGGCGCCAGCGGCATCGCCCGCGTCAATTATGCATATAAACCTCTTGAATCATTCTATGTTTTAAGAAAACCGCATTAAAATCCGTTGCGTAGTTTTTAAGATTTAAGCATACATAGGGACAGACAGTCAGAAGACAGACTTTGTTTTATACTTTTTAGTGATTATTATTATATAATAGGCAGCGATAGCCTAGAGGAGATACCAACGGATTGCCATGCAGTGGGAATCGGGTTCGAATCCATTGGTGCGCACCAATGACTTTTCTAAGTTAAGTGCGTTTTAAATGGTTTACTAATGTTTGCCATAATTGAATATGCCATAATTTCATATGCCATACTAGTATTTGCCATAATTTCATTAGAAATAACGCTTCAGTTGTCATAATCGTGGAATGACATAAAATGACTTTCACTAATTGCATTGGTCATAATCGATCAAGTGTCATAATAATTTAAATCCATAAATATATTTTCTATAATTTTCGTTTTCAATAATCCAAGAAGAAAATAGAGAATAAACTGAAGTTGAACAACTTCAGTTTATCATACTAGTGTGAAGAATGAGGACTAAGTTGACAGAGCCCTGCTTCGCAGGGCTCCTATTTTTGGGTTAAGGGTCAAAAGAGAACCCTAACCTAACCTATCCGAGTCGGATTGCACTGAGTCGGGGTGTTAACGATAATTAATTCAACTTCAGTTTATTAAATTAGTGTGACGAACGTGGACTAAGTTGACGGAGCCCTGCTACGGAGGGCTCCTATTTTTGGGTTAAGGGTCAAAAGAGAACCCTAACCTAACCTATCCGAGTCGGATTGCACTGAGTCGGGGTGTTAACGGTAACTAATTCAACTTCAGTTTATTAAACTAGTGTGAAAAATGTGAACTAAGTTGACGGAGCCCTGCTTCGCAGGGCTCCTATTTTTGGTTTAAGGGTCAAAAGAGAACCCTAACCTAACCTATCCGAGTCGGATTGCACTGAGTCGGGGTGTTAACGATAATAATTAATTCAACTTCAGTTTAATAAACTAGTGTGAAGAATGTGGACTAAATTGACAGAGCCCTGCTTCGCAGGGCTCTGTCAATTATCATCCTAACCTAACCTATCCGAGTCGGATTGCACTGAGTCGGGGTGTTAACGATAATTAATTTCGACCTAACAATATCATGTCTTATTTTCATAATTATATCAAATTTTGATTATGTCAAGAGTCGATTATGAGATGTGTTACTTATGGAAACTAATTCAAACTCAAACTCAAAATCAAAATCATTTATTCATTTAGGTCACAAAGTGACGCTTATGAACGTCAAAGATTAAAGTTAATTACTAGATGATTCTACATTTACATTTACTGCCACGTTCGCAATGCAATAGGTAGAACCACGAGAAAGAACGGGCAATAAAACTCGTGGCCACTCTTTTTAACTGCCAGTATAATTCTTTTACATGTTATATTTGTAAGGAGCTGCAACTGTTTCACATTGCGAGTTATCTACTATTGCATAAGTAATTAATAGTTATCGATATCATACTCAAGCAATAAATTATGTTCATTTAGTAAGCCTCCCAAAGTGAATATGGTGAAACAGGAGCATCCACTTACGTCTTTTGATGTAAGCAACTCGCGAACATGACTGTTCTGATCTATGGTGGAACAGTATGTTCCGAAAAGTAATGGTATATGAACCTGCAGCAATTTACAATCTATTAGTTAGCAGTTCATGACCACGAGTTACCCTCACCTTACAAATCCGATAAATTATAATAAAAAGAGTAGAACAAGAATGCAAATGTAGTATAAAAGAGAATACGGTAATTAACTACACTATAAAACTGCCTATTGACCTAATAATAAAAAGAAATTGACCTAATAAAATAATATTTATTTCCAAGCGTACTTGTCGTCAAGATACTCATTTAAACTATAATATGCCTTTAGTAAAAGATTATTTTTAACAATTGTCTGAAACGACCTTAAAGGCAAGTCTAAAATATTACTTGGTATTTTATTATAAAATCTTATACTAAGCCCAATAAAAGAGCTATGCGTTTTGTGTAAACGGAAATATGGTACACATAATTTGTGCCTGTTCCTAGTATTAATATTGTGAATGTCACTATTCATTTTGTAAGAATTAATTAAGAAGAAGAGAATTATTATGATATATGTTGTTATAGAAAGTAATTTTATGGCAAATAAAAGTTATCACTGTTGAGTTGTTAAGGCAAAGGTTATTAGTATAAATGATAATAGTGCAAGTAAATATTATGATCGGGGATGATTATGGCAAACAATATTAGTGCACATGAATTTATGGAAAACGAGAGAATACCGTCTTAAATTGTTAATCATCGCTTGCCCCGTGCCTTGAAGAGCACGTTAAACCGTCGGTCCTGGCTGTCGTAAAGATGTTTGACAGTCGTTACGTGGAGTCAGTACTCTCAAATAAACTGATACTGGTCTTGACCATGGAATATCGCTATCCCTTTGGGTTGCGGAGGTCAGACGGCAGTCGCTCTGTGGAAAAGTTGATATTCTATAATATCTGGTTAGACCTGTAAGCGGACCTCAGGCTCTAAAGCGTGTAAGTCTTGGATGCAACCGGGATAACGCTAGGGCGATGATGATCCATTTATATTCGTTATTTTCCTATTATTCATTCATAATCATTTAAATGTTTAAAAATACATTATTTTTTATTTTGTATAGTTACTAAATAATTTTTGTACTGTAATATAACCATAATGTCAAAATAACTTACAAGTGTAAAATGAAAATATAAGTTAATTAATAATAATAAGTTCTTTTTTAATTATATACCCCACGGATTTAAGTAAAAAAAAAGGATTTTCATCAAGTAGTGGATACTTAAGGAACACATTGGCATCAGTTCCATGAGTGTTGGTATATGGGGACGGAGCCCATACATTTTGCCCATAGTCCTTTGATCTCCTCGTAAATGGACTCAAAAAGCCTTGGCAATCCATCTCGGTAACAATAATGAAAAGTGAAAAATGTGGGGAGCACACGGTTCGAGGTCATCATTTGTAACTATAATTGCTACTAGTCGAACTCATACACGGAGTTTAATTCACTGTAATAGAATGATTTACCCTAACAGAGGTAAGTAGATTTTAAGGTACCTTTATAAGATCGCTAAGTCTTTACTGCGTAATAGCTTAGCATGCGAGTCAACGTTTTCAGCATATGGATTTGAGATACAACATTCTCAATTACTTAGAGACAGGGCCATGCAGGGGCCCAAAAATCTTTCTTACAATGATAACATTATCAAGACGCCACTTTAATTAATAAATTTGCATGACAATTTATTGAACATCTCGTGCAATAGTACCTAATACCAATGTTTGGTATTCACCCGTAATGGGTGGGTCCTATGAGATACAATTAATAATTGTTTTATGCAAATCAGCATCCCTTATCTTTAGTACTACGTAATCTCCTACGGGAAGTCAAATGAGGGCCTGGATAATTGGATTAAGAACAAAATTGTCCTTGGGCGCTTAACTCATTGCGGTGTATTCTGGGTGAATGTTAGGTTCGAATTGTTAAAACATTATAAAACAGAAGGTTATTGGTTTTTTTATACCTTCATTACATTCTTGAGACATAGGATTTATTAGTTGCATATCAGATCAAAACATTCGTGTGGTGATGGATTAGGAATACAAAATGTCTCCACCCTATTTCATTCCATGTTTGTCGTTAGAGGCTACTAGACAAAATTTAATGCTCTATGCAAATTATATTTTGGGGAAGGGACAAAACACCTGACTTAAAACCCTGTAGCAACCCGTCTGGCCAGCGAGTTATAGTAACCCAAATCTTGCTATTGACTCATAGTGCTGGACTTAAACTTCTCCTAATTTGCTTCACTGTGAAGTGGACTGCCAAATTCTTAAGAGAAGTTATATTAAAACGGGGCGAGTTCTTACGCAAATATTTTGATTTCATGCTTGTTCATTAATTTAGTTAAATAAACCATGATTACTTTTTACTCACTATTGATACGACAGTGAAAACATCGGCAAGTGTCAATGTTTTTTCATACATTTTAATGATGTCAACGACAATTCGTAACTAATTAAACATCGTTACTAAATAATTTAAAGCCAATGAATTTTATAGTCTACATAAAAGATTGTCAATACAAATTAATTGCATTTACTTTTTTTTCTTTGTTTATGTTTTTAACCAATCCAATGTTGATGTTTGACAACTTTTGTTGATTCAAATCAATTCGCTCAAATTATTTCTGATGCAAAACATCAACAATGCAAATTCTCTTCTTGTTTTCTCGCTTTTCATTTGTAATTGTTTTCCTTTGATTAATTTTCCATTGTGGCGAATTTATTATTAAACGAGAGGAACTTTTGACTTAGTCATTTTGGCCGTGAATATAATTTGTAACTATTTTATTGAGTTCAAATGTTCATGCTGCGTTGGAACTAAATTTTAATAGTAATAGCAAATGCGACGAAGCGGCGGTTATATATTTATGTTCAGCCGTAGGAGTAAATCTTTCTTTTGTGAATTAGAAGTACAAATTGCATTTATTTATCTATACCTACACGTTATAAAATGACCCCGCCGCGTCCTGTCTCTTTATATGAACGCAATAAACCCATAAACTACCGAACGGTTATCACCAATAGTAGAAGTAGCAGATAATGTTTTAGAAGATAGAGTTTTAGTTTGTTTAATTTATGCCGGCGGCATCGCAGACGAAGCCTGGTCTGAAATAAAATCATGCTAAATTAGTAGCTAGTATTACCAAGTTGAGTCAAATACATAGAATAACTTTTGCTTAAGTACAATATTACACACACACGTCTCTTACTAATTACTGTCAATCGACATCACTGTAGGGTAAACGTATTAAACAACGTCTGTTACATCGACAGAATACGGGCTGGGACACTATCACGAGATTAACCCTACTATTCGATATGTATAGTTTTATTTAATTTAATTCGATGGCCTTTAATTGACAAGAAATATATTTATGGACAACTGTGATATTTACGTGTTGTTTGACCTGTAAGGAATTAAAAATTATACAAGGTTATATAGCGGGTCTTACTCGCCATAAATAATATATTTAAGGCATAAATGCCTCGTTGGTCTCGCGTCATAAATATGCGCGTGGGAGGTCTCGGGTTCAATCCCCAGGTCGGGCAAAGTGTTATTGGGTTTTTCCGTTAGGAAATTCGCAGTAGCAGCACGGAGTCTGGTAATGTGCCCGGTACGGCAATAGGCTCGCCCCCTATTACGTGAGACCTAAAAATTCACGGCGATATGTGGGTGTAATATAACACCTCTGCCTACCCCTTCGCGGATACAGGCGTGAGTCTATAAATATAAAAAAATAAAAACATACCTCGGTTTTTGCCAACGTTTCGGCTGACTTGCTTCAGCCGTGGTCGCGGCGGGACTGGTGAGTTCAGCGCCGTCCTTGTGTTGCGCGGGTTTTGGCACCTACCCTCACTTGATTTTTCTAGACGCCATTAGTGTAGTTTGTCGAGGTGCCGACAGTGCGGTTAAAAACAAAAATAAAAATCAAGTGAGGGTAGGGGCCAAAACCCGCACAACACAAGGATGGCGCTGAGCTCACCAGTCCCGCCGCGACCACGACTGAAGCAAGTCAGACGAAACGTTGGCAAAAACCGAGGTATTTATGCCTTAAATATATTATTTATCGCAAGTAAGTCCCACTATATAACCTTGTATAATGTATACTAATCGCGAAAGAATAAAAAATTACCTCTAAGTAGACACAATATATTATCTTTATCTGTATATATAAAATCCTTGCGTTACTGACTGACTGAAGAAGGGATTGCCTGAAATTCCCACGGGATCGGGCCGAAACAGTTAAATTAAAAAAAAATGTGCGAGCGTAGCTGCGGGCGTCCTCTAGTAATATATAAAATTCTTGCGTTACTGACTTTCGTAAGTAACAAACAAAGCACAGCCGAAACTATTGGGCGCAAGAAGCTGAAATTTGAAATTTATGTTCTCAGAGGACCATAGGAGTGCACTAACATGGGATTTCCTGAACTTTCCGAGAGATCAAACAGAAACAGTTAAATTGAAATAAAGCATATGTGGGTGTAGCCGCGAGCATCCTCTGTACTATATATAAAAGTGACAGTCACCCATTTACTCAGACTAACCCTTTACATGAAACCTCAAAAAGAGCTTTAGACATCGTGAGTAGAAACGTGGGATCTCCTAGGCAAATATAAAGGGTAAATTAAATTCATCCTCAGAAATACATAAAACAGATCAACCTAACTGCCTCCGTGGACCGGTGGATAGTGTATGCTGCTGATCGGGTAGGTCCTGGGTTCGTTTGCTGGGTAGGGCAAAAGTGTTACTAAGCTTTTCCGAATTCTCAGTAGGCTACTACGGACACTAGCAATGTGCCCAATAACGGCAATAGGCTCGCCCCCTACTACGTAAGATCTAAAGTTCATAATGTGGTGAAATGTGGGTGTAATATTTCACCTCTACCTACCCCGGGGGTATAGACGTGAGTCCTTCAAAAATTGTCAGCTCAAAATGTGTTGATTAAAATCAATTCTGAAAAGGGTTAAGCATATTAATTTCTTAATGTGTAAAACTATTGACGAAGACATTGGCATTGGTTGCTAATTAATTTATATTGGATTACTCTGTAATTAGTTCTAGGTTACACAAACTTAAGTTTTCTAGGCAAAATAAACCGAATTTAATTAATAAGACTGAACAGTTAAGCTGTCGATAATTAGCTTATCCTCTTTAAAATATTGCGCCCGTACCTAAAGCCGGAGTTTAGCTAACGTAGATTAGAGAACGCTACCGGTACGTGACGTATAAAGCTTTGAAGCATTTATTTTGTATGTTGAACAAATTTTGAGATCCTTTTTGGCTTTTTGATGGTTCTAGCAATATTTAGATCAATGTTCGCTAGTTTACCTAATATCCATGTTCTGAAATACTTTGACAAATAGTGCAAAATAATAATAATGATTAATTACTACAATTTCTTGTTTAAAAGAAGACAGCGACAGTCTAGTGAAGATACCAACGGACTGCCATACAAAGGGTTACGTGTATAAACTTACGGCGTGCATTACTGCCTTTTCAATGTTATGTGCGTATTAAATTGTTGAAGGCCTCTGCCTTCAACAATTTAATACGCACATAACATACTAGCAGATATACTAGCAGATAGAGAGAGAGGGAGAGAGAGAGAGAGAGAGGGGCAAGTGATATGACTCGCCTCTTGCAGAGGCAAGAGGCGAGTCATATCACTTGCCCCTCTCTCTCTCCCTCTCTCTCTCTATCTGCTAGTATGTCTTTTAGCGTTTAAAAATCAGTTGTAGCAAAGGTGCAGACTACTAGCGTGGCGCATATTTGATTGTTCTCAACGCTACAATCATTTCACCGTTTATAAACTTATTTTGCCATTCAGACTTCCGTCTTCATGCTTCTTAACTTCCTAATATCCCTAATTAATGGTAAAAACATTCATTAAAGACCATGTAGAGCAGAAAACTGAATATAATAATCTGAAATTGATCCAGTGCGCTCAGGAAACCATAATCTTGATCCATTACTGTGTAGGAGTTTGTAACTATGTGAGACAATTAGGTTCAAGATGTGGGCGTGATCACTTGCAAAGTGTAATTTCTATTCAGGGCGGTCAATCTGCTGTTCGAATAAACTTTTGAGGATGAATGGAAGTTTTAGACTATACTTTATGTTTAAATTAATCGTTGGATTATAGCCAGAGGATGACGTTGTATTATATACATACTTGAAAAATACTTTCATAAAAAAAAATGTTGATGTTACCCCACACGAGAAATATGAGCAACAATCAAAAGTGGACAAAAATATTATACTACAGTTTATAAATTATTTATAATTATAATATTATATTATAATTGTCCATTGATAGGTTAACCTAAGATTTCTATAACGAAGCTAGATTTGCCATTTTAAATAGATGGATCGCGAATCGATTGATTGCCTATTGTGGCATTTCAATCTGAGTGATATAGTGCTTCAGAAGGGAAGTTAAAGTTAGGACAAGAAGAATTAAACTCGTGCTTGTAAAAACTATCAATTCAACCAAAACCTAATTTTATTCGAAGTTCTTAGAAATAATATCGCTGTAAAATGAGACACATACATCGGTAACATTACAATAATAAATCACCGAGTTAACGAGGTTAACTGCGGTTTCCTCTTGCAGATAATTTATGCAACTGATTCAGACTACATAGACTGTACCACAATCATGGTGTTCATCATTATTTGCTCATATCTGCCCGGAATCTGTGACCAGTGTAACTCGGAACAATTCAAACTGTCTTATATTTCAGACGTATCTAAAGTATGTGTTACAGCAACTTTACACTCGAAAAAACCTTAGATCAAAGCCTGTTATTTAGACAGGTACATTAATTATAATAAAAATACTTAGGTACGTAACATCGCTTTAGCTTTTTTATCTCTTCTCCTTCTCATGAGAATAATTATGTCGTCGGATTTATAAACAGTCTCAAAATAAAACCTGTTATAGCTATACTAAACCTAGTTATAGAACCTAGTATAGGGTTTGGGCTTCATTTTTTATCGTGACCACTGGACGTAGTGGGAATCGTAGCGCTCTTATGTAAAGGCAAGTGCCACTAGTGAGTTATACAAATATTTTCATTATGAAACGAAGACAATAACTTTTATATACATACGCCTACAACTCAGCACACATAAGCACTCATATTAAGTGTAATTTACACATGAGGTTATTTGCTAACCAGAATTTTGTTGTAAATATTGAGATTTCAACCACAAACATTTGGCAGAAGTGGGAAGAAAATTCTGTAATATTGCGTGGTTTAATCAGTAGAATAAACGGTGTTGCACAACCCTCTCCTCGTAAAACATCAGTAGCACGCTTTCCGAGTCTATTTACGGTCGGAAAAATAGCATGTGTTTTTACAAATTTTCGAGGATACATTCCACAAAGAATTGTTGGTACTACGATAAATATATATAACCATGTAAGTAAAGATCCAGTTTACAAACGCTCACGTTTGATCATCTAAAAGGGATGCACAAGTATAGATTGGTTTTTTACCAATCATTTTACATTTCTCTTATCACACAGCTCATATTTCCGTTAAACTTTTGTATGGACCACCGACAATCCGAGTTTGAAACATGGTGCCTCTATGAATAATGGCCAAAGTTTAAGGAGTTTAAAATTGAACTGTCCGTATTTCGGCTGAAAATTAATTTTGTGGATTCTAGTTGGCATTCGTATTGAAAATTAATGTAAAATAATGAAGTAATAAATTTATTACGCAAGAACATGACAGCTGAAGTTGGATACTTGAAAGTAACAAATATCGTTATTACCCGACTATTTAAATGATTATGAACGACAGAGTAATACAAATATTTAGGACAAACTTAAATACCATAGGTAGAAATGGACACCGTCTTATAATGAGTGCTTTGATTGATATGTAATATGCCTCTGAATAGTTATTATCTTTGTGGTTCAATGCTTTCTTTTTGTACTTATTTAAAATTGCAGAGAGCTACCTATATAAAGGTGTTTAGAACCTTTCATTAAATCGAAATAATACTAACACTAATTGAATAAATTACCGCATACAAAATTTAAATTCGTAAAATAGTTCTAAAATAATTCAAAGCGTACAGGTGTTTAAAATAATGCAGAAAACTACATATCTGCAAATACATTTGACAACCTTTTCCCCACAATTTACACAATAAAATTTATAGACAGGGGAAAATGGAAATAGATAGCTAAAGAGTAGTTTAGCCCAACAATGCAATATTACGTGAAAAGTAAAACCTATTAAAAAAATGGATCTCCTCGTAAATGGACTCAAAGGGCCTTGGCAATCCATCTCGGTAACAATGATGATATGTGTGTAGGACGGTTTTCAATAGATCGGGAGCACCCGGTTCGAGGTCATCATTTGTAACTATAATTGCCACTCGTCGAACTCATACATAGAGTTTAATTCACTGTAATAGAATTATTTATTATAACACAAGTAAGTAGATTTTAAGGTACCTTTATAAGAGCGATAAGTCAACGTCTGCAGCATATGGGTTTGAGATTCAACAGCCACAATTGCTTAGAAACAGGGGCATGCAGCCCATGCAGGGCCCCAAAAATCTTTCTTACAATCATAACATTACCAAGACGCCACCTTAATTAATAAATTTGCATGACAATTCATTGAACATCGCGTGCAGCAGTACCTAATACCAATGTTTGGTATGCACCCGTAATGGGTGGGTCCCATGAGATATAATTAATAATTGTTTCATGCAAATAAGCATCCCTTATCTTTAGTACTACGTAATCTCCTACTATTAATCTCCTACGATTAAGAACTAAATTGTTGTTGTATATTTAACAACAATATCACCAAACCAGACAAGCGAAAGAAATAAACAAAATGAGGGAATACACCCGATTAAAAATTAAAAGGCACATTGTAAGGATGCCCGTTCATATGTGGCAACTGCGCCAAAATAAAATATTAATACTGCAGTCATATCAATGGGTATATGCCCGGAAAAAATGATGTAACACCTACTACGTTCCAACTGTAAAGGCGAACTCACACTTACTCGTTCAGCTATAGAAATAACGCTAACGAAACTGTGCGTAGAAAATTATGTAAAGAAAATGATTCCATGTGCTGTTTAAATATAAGATTGTAAGAATTTATATTTAAAAGAGTGGTGTGAGGCTACATTCTTCTAATAGCACTGTTATCTATCCGAACCAGGATGTCCATGATCCACCCCGAGGGATCTGCACCTTGTCGTGGTGGAGGGCTCAGTAACCGTGGTTGGGTCACCCACGGTGAAGCTAAGCGAGATACCGGGAGTGGACGCTCCGCGTGGGCTTGGCGCAGGCCTGCGCAGGATGCGTCCAAAGGTGCGGGTGCGAGGGACAGTTCTTCTGTCCTCCGCAGTCGGGCGCGGTCGCGGAAGGAGAGGCGTGTCGGTGTTGCGTTGCCGCGCGCCCTATCTCCCGCGACCAAATGGGGGCGCACCATCGTTACGTCGTGGTGGGGCCAAAGAGGAAAGGAGATGCGGTGTTGCGTTGCCGTCTTCCCTATCCTCTGCGGCCGCTGGGTGTTTTGGCGGCGGAGCCCAACACCTTCATCCGCCGCCAAGGGGGTTTTGTTCAGGGCCCGCCTGATCATCTGGCGGGCCAATACCCGTCGGCGGGTAGCGAGGAATGCTTCAGTGATACCCGACCCTCCGACACATGGGTACATGAGGAACACGGGTTGGTTTTTAGTCAGTAAGAGTCTGACAGACCCCTTCGGCCTTTCCCCAGGGCGGAGGGACTCCATGAGGATTTTCTAACCCGACACCAAAAAAAGAAAAAAATAGGATGTCCGATGATCCGAAAAATCTTTTGACGTTCATAATAAATGTTACTCTGTAACCAAGGTGAATAAATGAATTTTAAATCTTAGTCACAGCTCTTTGATCTCTGTTCTTAGATATTATCACAACGTGTAAAATCATTTGTAGTGATTGGCATATCATCGAAGCGCCCAAACCACAGTCTAATAGTCTTTATTCTGTGTTGGGCACAGTACTGAATCTCTACTGAATCTAAAAACATGTGGATAGCAAGTTCCTTTTCAACATAGGCATCCACTAAAGAAGGGTTTTTTAATATAGGGATAAAATAAAGGTTCAAAGCTTATGGCAAGCGAAGGCTAGTTTCAGATTAATTATGTTTGTACAACTTTTGATAGGTAATATACCCGGAGTTCTGAAAACTGCGATAGTACTGTTTTGTCTAGTGTCATGCTATAATCGTTAAACGGGCGATGTGTTTATTTCGATAAGGATACAACAATTAGAAAGAAAGCAGTAAATTAGAATTAAAATAAGCATAATGATATATACAAGAATCAAAAACATAAATTTAGAAGGCGTCATGAAATTCATCCGCATCGCAGTCAATTGGAAGCGTGCCTAGAAGACTGGCAGCAAGCTGACGTTATTGTAGCAATACATGGTACAAGAAGTCTTTAAGAAAACTTTATGGATACCAAAATCCCTATTATTACCCCAACCGCGACGTCCCCGTCGCGGTTGGGGTAATAATAGCCGTCGTCCCCGGCGAAAGCTGTTCCCGCCGCCACAACCAAAACCATACAGATGGTCGACGCCGTGGCCCCGGCTGCAGGTGTCAAACCATCGCCCAAGGACGTGACTTCATCGCCGGCTAACGCTAGTACTGGTCCCGTCCTTACAATGGTCAGCCCGTTTGAGATCAAGCGGGAAGACGACTCCCCCTTCGCGGGCTGGCAAGTGGTGAGTCACCACAAGGGCAAGGGTAAGGGCAAGACCACCGGTCCTGTCCAACGCCCGCCCACCACACAACCGAGTGGCCCCGCTGCTACCAGTTCCACGAACAAAAAGAGGAACAACAAAAGCAAGAGACAGCGCATGGCAATTAGGTGGAAGGCTGAACAAGCCGCTGCTGCTGCCAGTGCTGCCTCCACTAAAACAGCTGAGCAGGCTGCCGTCGCTGGTTCCAGCAATGTGACCAGCGCGCAGCCCACGCCCAGAAGTGAGGGGTGCACGAACACGAAGGCCAGAGGCAGTACAGGGAAGCCGCCTGCCGCCAAGCGGCGGGCTGCTAACCCTGGACGGCATCGAGCCCCAGCACCACCGCGAAACACGGCAGGTAATACTACCGAAAACAAGGTAAGAGGTGAGACCAAACGTGCTCTCAACGAGACCAGCTCGCCTTGAGGGGAGCACAAGAAGCCCCGCCTCGACTCCTCCGGGACAACTACTGGTAAGTCTTACGCAAAGGCCTCCAAGGCGTCCCTGGGTGTTGCAGTAACATGCAAACGCACAGGGAACTTGCCGAAGGAGTTGGTAGACCGCGTACTGACGGAGATCCAGAGGAAGATCCTGAGCGATGCCTGGTCTACCAAAACCCCCAAACGCCCCGTTCTAGCTTTCACAGGGAAACCCGTGTACGCGGACGGGGTTCTTAAACTCTGGTGCGCCGACGAGGCAACCTGTACCTGGCTGACGGAGGCGGTCTCTCTCCTGGTCCCACCACCGGGCTTCGAACTGGAGGTCAGGGGCCAGGAAGAGGCCCCGAAGAGAGTGCGGTGCGGCGTAGTGGTCCCCAACAAACAGGAAGTTCTGAATGACGTACGTGACGGGGGTCGCGCTCTGGAATTCCAGAACCCCTGGATTGCGATCGATAAATGGTCATTGCTGCACTCTGAGAGGCAGACAGGTGGGTGGTTTCTCGTAGTGGGCGTCCCGGAAGAACAAGTCCCGATCCTGGTGCAGAACGCCGCCTCGCGCTGGGGCTCGGCGCAGTCTACGTCAGATTCCGGGACTCAACAGTCAGGTATGTCGACCACCCTTCGAGTTGTGACAACTCCGAAGAGGTGAAACAGGACCTCAACACGCAGCCAGAGCGCGCCGCAGAACCCGGCCTGTCAGAGCTGGCCGCGTCTAGCTCGGGGGCTGGCCCATCTGCCGGGGGCAACTCGGAAGATGAGAGCCTACTCCTGAGTCCGGTGCGGCGGGACGACGGGGTGGAGGCTGGCGACATCTTGACTGGCCTAACACAGCTGAGGGTCGGGGAGGAGAGGACATCATCCACGGATGAACCCTCCGCCTAATGAAGTCAGCTGCCTTCAAATCAACCTCCACCACAGCCAAACGGCCACTGCGCAACTGCGCAAATGGGTTGAGGTCCAACAATCAGCCATCGTGCTAATCCAGGAACCTTGGATAAGAGGTGACCTCATCAGAGGCCTCTCCAGTCTGGGAGGTAAGATTTACTCTTCTACTGACCACACACATCCAAGAACCTGCATACTTACAACAAAAAACATCAGAGCCCAATTTTTAACGGAGTTCTGTTCCAGAGACATCACAGCGATACAAATTGAAATAACAAAGCAGCCAAGGAGTATAGCGGTTGTTTTCGCATCAGTCTACATGCCCGAGGCCGAAGACCCGCCTCCGTTCGACCTCACGCGTTTGGTTAACCAGTACGAGAGCACAAATACGGAGGTCGTAATAGGAACGGACTCCAATGCCCACCACCAAATGTGGGGCATGGACTGCAACAACAACAGAGGTAAGTCACTGGTCGAATACTTATTCACCACTAATCTTACCCTATTAAATACAGGTACGGAGCCCACCTTCGTCACAAAACGTGGTCAAACAATTATTGACTTAACTCTCACAACAGAAGGAGGGAACGCATCAAGGGATAGCACGTCTCAAAAGAGGCATCGTGCTCAGACCATAGATGGATCAGCTTCTCCATGAAAGTCGATATACAACCTACACAGCCCCGCAGGAAACCACACAACACTGACAAATCAAAGTACGTCAAGTTACTTAAAGATAAACTTACCCTTACTGCTACACCGACGGTACTGGGTGACACTGAACAGATCGACGAGCAGGTATGTACACTGACACAGTCGATGCTAGACAGCTACCACACAGCTTGCCCGGAAACCATCCCGCCTTCAACCCCGGGTAATCAACCCTGGTGGGGCGCTGAGCTTGATCGCAAGCGCAAGAAGGTAAGGAAGGCCTTAAACAGGACAATAAACACAAGCGCGGACGAAGATTGGGACGCTTATAAAGCGGCCAAATCAAGCATAGGAAATGCCTCAGATTCAGACGCACCATGGGATGGAGGAAATTCTGTGGGAGCATAGAATCTTGCCAACAAGCAAACCGGGTAAGGAAAGTACTAGGTCAGCAACCGGCAGTTGCACCAGGTACTCTCCATAAACCGGACAACACCTACACCACATCGGAGGAGGAGACAAAACGCGTCCTACTGTGTGTTTCACACACTTCCCAGGCTGCGTCCTCACCCCGATAATAACGTGGCATGATACACCTGCAGTGGCGACCGAACACGAATGGAGACACGCAAACACCGTGGTCACAGAAGAAAACTCCGATGGGCCATCGATAGCTTTCATCCCTTCAAAGCAGCCGGACTGGACGGCATCTTCCCAGGCTTATTACAATGGGGAGGTGAACCTGTCCTTAAAAGACTCTTGGCAATCATGAGGGCTAGCCTGGCCCTCAGATATGTACCGAAGAGATGGAGGTAAAGTCAAACTAATCTTTATACCAAAACCAGGCAAAACAGATTATACAAATGCCAAGTCTTTCAGACCAATAAGCCTGACCTCCTTCATGCTCAAAGCGTTGGAAAGGCTTTGCGAGAGGGAACTAAGAAGTGGGGCCCTGAAACACCTGACCCTACATGTCAACCAACATGCATACAGCTCAGGAAAATCGACGGTATCGGCCTTACATCGGGTCGTGAAACAGATAGTAGCTGCTATAAAACAAAAAAGCATATGTCTGGGCACCTTCATCGACATAGAAGGGGCCTTCGACAAGACAAACTTCTCCAGTATAAGTAATGACCTAGCCAGACATGGAGTGGATCAGATGCTCATACAATGGATCCAAAACATGCTCAGCAAAAGGGTAGTACGCCTTCACGAAGACACCCAGACAGCCCTTAACTAGAGGTTGCCCGCAGGGAGGTGTTCTCTCCCCGCTATTGTGGAACTTAGTCATCAATGAACTCATAGACAAACTCAACGCGAGATACTTCTACACAATAGGATACGCAGATGATCTGACCATTCTCACTTCAGGTAAGGTAGTAAGTACAGTGTACGACCTCGCCCAACAAGCCCTACGTATAGTGGAGCGGTGGTGTAATGAGTACGGATTATCTATAAACCCGACCAAGACTGAACTAGTCATGTTCACACACAAACGCGCTCTGGGTCCCTACCAACTGCCAGGCTATTCAAAACAGAGCTGAAGCTGTCAACCGAGGTCAAGTACCTGGGCGTCATTCTCGACAGCAAATTGTCTTGGAACAACCACATAGAAAATAAGCTCAACAAAGCCAGCATCGTCTTCTGGCAGTGCAAGCCGGTAGAAACGTAGGAGAATAACAGAGGTATTTATGCCTTGAAATAAATAAATTATCGCGAGTAAGATTCGCTAAATAATATTGTATGAAATTAACACTGCATTGGCTCAAGGGCCACAGTGGCTCAAGAGGGAATGACGCAGCCGACGTACTTGCCAGAAGAGGGGCCACCTTAAAGGTGGTGGGACCCGAGCCCATTATTCCCCTCCCTTCTGGTTTTTATCGCAACCTGGTAAGAAATAGAACCAGTACCCAGCACAACCAGTCCTGGATTGGTATTGAAACATGCAGGCAGGCCAAGGAGGCTCTTCCCGCAGCAGACGGTAAGATAGCCAAACAAATTGCTCCGGCTGTCCAAACAACAACTGCGGACAGTCACGGCCGCCTACACAGGACACGGATTCTTTAATAAACTCCTATTTACTATAGGTATCACCGACAGCCCGCTGTGCAGGGCCTGTATGGCAGCAGACGAGACGGCAGCCCACCTGCTCCTCGACTGCCCTGAGGTCGCACAGTACAGGCAGCAGTACCTGACCAGAAACAGCACCCTGAGGGAAGCAGTGGGCCACATCAAGAGTCTGCTGGCCTTCCTCGAAGAGATGGGGTGGCTCGAGTGACAAGAACATTCCCACCCGCACGCAAAATACACGCCAGGACGTGGAGATGCGGAAACAGCCCCTGCTACCAAGTACCAAGTGCATGGTACATACTGTGTATCCGTTTAAAAGACAACTCTAGAACTAGGAGTAAAGCCAGTATCGCAGGCTACTTTATAAACATTCTTTTATTGGACACTGCGAAAACCCAATATCGGCAAATCGCCAGTATTCGTCCGATGGATTGTAAATCATCCTAAAACGAAGAGTTCATTGTGTGACGCAAGCCTTCCGATAATTAGTCACGTGTATTATGTACTTTAATCCATAAATAAATATATTTATGTACTGTATTTAATGTCGTGTTCATTCCGAGCCGTTAACTTTATTTGTTCCGACGCTGTTATAGATATCAAATTTTTATGTTACGTGGAAACATTGGAACCAAGTGTCCAATATTTTTTACTTACGGAAAATGCTCGTACCGGTTGTCAGTGCTTATAATTAACTACCTTCTGCCTGCGGCGCCGCCAAAGATAACCTTGTAAGCTATATTACTGCAAAATTTCATCAAAGTGGTTGAGTAGTTTTTGTATGAAAGAGTAACAAACAAGCAAACAAATTTGATACGTTATCCGTCCATTCATGCTCACAAACTATCACGTTTATAATAGTATCAGGATTAGATTTCATTCAGAACTGACCACACATGAATATTTGAATAATATGTTACTCTGAAAATACGAATTATTGTCGTATCATTCCATTCAATCACACAAGGTTATGAATGAACTTATTACCTATTTTATTGTTTTGGCGAAATGAAAGTGGTGTACAGTTTACTCTGAGGGGACTGACAAAGTAATAAAAGGTCTTCCTTTATCTTTCTCGATGTTCGACGTAAAAAAATTACAACACAACAACGAGCAAAACATGATCACTACTCCCTTTTGTGGAATTCAAACAATGTAAACTACACAATAAAATAGTTATACTGTAGTGAATATTCCAGCAAATAAGATAGCCATGCTAGAGCCACAAGGATTTTATGAAGCATACGCTGCTATGCTATATTAATTATTATATAAACCTGCCTGTATAAACAATTAAAAAAGTGTAATTAATTATTATGATTTATGCATACTTTATTAATTTACCGTGGCTAACGAGGGCTGGCCATTGGCTCCCATGGGTGTCATAAAATACGAGTAAGGGAATTTATGACATGCAAGGTAGAAATTTGGCTTAGAATTAAAAATATGCTTGCAATTTTTTATTAAAATTGGGGATTTGAGAACCGATATATTGATAAAGTCGCACTGCTTCTGTAAACAAAAAAGTGAACACTTAACCAAGGTCCCAAAGCTCCCACGGTACCATTCTTGAAGTAATGAAATTCACCAACAGGATTCTCACTTATTTATTATATGTAGACTGGCTAGACGACCAGGTTACAGGTAGTAGGTAGACTTCTATGGAAACCAAGACTCATCACAAAGGATAAAAATTCCTCCTATTAGTGAGACACCCACAAAAATCAGTGCAGCATGCGATAATCTGGGTAAATTTTATAAACAGTTGGGTATGTAATATTACAGAAAGGTATCTCAATAATTATATTATCAAGTGTGAGTAGGACTCGCTCATGATGGGTTCTGTAGTAGAGGTTTCCACTTTACATACCCATTATGTTCGCCTAACCAAGTGTCACTCACTTTTTCATCGGCAAACATAGCTTTAATTTGTATAGTTTTAGTGTTTATATAAACGACAAAGTTATACTTGCGGTTTTTGAATATGTGCTATATCTCAAAAACTGCTGACCACATCTCATTCAAACCAATTTTCTTTCGAAGTTTAGAGGAGGGGACACTCATTTTACCACTTTGGGAGCGTCTATCTTCCAAACGTACAATGGTATCTATCTATAGATACGGCACGATACCCGATAGCATGTATATAACGGACAACGGATAATCTACTTACCGATTTTCAAATATGTAGTCTTAAAAGTTTCAATAGTCAAAATCTATTTTACTCAGTTTACATTGTACTAATGTATAATGCGCAACAATAAAATAATCGGTTGGACTCAACTTTACCTAATTGTCTAAATGTGGTTGGCTACATCGCCTCTCTTAATTCAGTCTTGTACATTTAAAAACAAGTCAGTAATACCTTGAAACAAATTTAACAACCTTCCCAAAGACTTCAAAAGCTGTTTTAAATTAAAATTAGTAATTTACAACACTGCCCTGGGCTATTGGGCTATTCAAACCATCGTGAATACGTCTCGCTTAATACGGGCTTTAGAATCAATCGCAGGCAGTTCGGCAAAGTTAACGAGTTTTCAATCCCTGATACCCCCAGGATATAAAAATAATTAAAACATTCAAATGACCCCCGACACCCATGTTAAATGTCAACTCCAAACCTCGGTAGTCCCTTCGTAAATAGGACGTGACAATTTAATCGAGGCTAAATCGATTTATTTATGATCTCCGACTGTGATGACCAACTTAAACGCACACGTTTGCGATATCGCTTTTCACGTGAGTGCGTTAATATCTATTTCTTGGAGCAGGAAGCTTTCCTGCGTAAAATAAATTTTAATTTTTCATTTATCAGCTTTGGTGGTGTCATAAAGAACAAATATTTTAAGACTGCTTTAAATGGTAAGTTATACTTATAATTACTAGTCATGTCTTATGCTTTAACCATCGCAATAACTGCCCAAATAAATCAAAAACCAAATAGCAATTACTTACGAATACAACCTTCATCAACTGTTAAATAACCGCTTCATAAGGCGAGCGAAAACATAATCACCACCGCTTTGCTAGAAATTGAAGTAAATTCAATCTCTTTTGACGCCTCTTTTAAACATCTGATGAAATCCCTTGCTGATTCAACGTGAGCTTAACTTTTCCTGGAACGTGTGTCAAAACTCGATGTTTAGACTTCGGTACATAAGTGCTCCAATAGCGTAATTGGTGGAGAGATTTATCCCAAATATATTTTCTCAAACGAAACAATTAGAGCCTAAATGTCATTCCCCGACTGTTCGGCATTTATTGTACGTAAACAAGCCCCCTTTGTGTAGTGTTTAAAAGTGTAATTAAGATCCCATGAAAACAATACATGTCAAAAATATCAAGTCTCGCGACCGTAAAAAGTTGTGAGAACCATGTAATACCAAGTCGGTTCATTTCGTCGGTTCTTTAATGTTTTAAATAAATATATTGACTCGTCTATTGAAGTATTGTTTTCATGGGATCTCATTTCTTTTTGTGGATAGTCTTACTTTTGTCCTTTCCGGTACCTTCTACTTCTTGTACACCAACAACGAATTTTCTTAATTAAAGCTCTAACTGCAAATGTAATTTTGTAATCCTTTATATTCATATGGAATTACAAAGTTATTTATGCAGTTAATGTATCTCGAAAACTGGACCGAAATTGAAATATAGTACAATCATAGAGAGACTTGGCTTGCCGTTCTTAACAGATCGGCAAAGTTAAGCAACGCTTGCACAGGTCGCCACTTGGATGGGTGACCGTGTGTGGCATTTACATCTGAGCGCTACCGTGCTTCGGAGGGCACGTAAATCTGTCGGTCCCGGTTCTTGTCTCAGGATAAGGATCGTTAGGCCATGTCGGAGGCCTTCGGGCGGTCTGAAAACTCCGCCACCAGAGTTGGCCACACACTCACACGAAAAACAAACAAACATTGAAATATATTTTAGTTTTTCCTTGGTTCATACACTAAACACTAATTGTTTCCTAAATTTGAAGCTTCCATGTTTGCTAGAAGTGCCTTAGACTTTTGATAATCGGTCAGTGAGTGACAAAATTAAGAATTTAGACTCGTTATAATTCTTAAACTACTGGGTCAAATTGAATGAAATTTGAAATACACCATCGGTATACAATGCTTGCATGGTCACTAAACAATCAGGTTCCCAGTTTTATCCACAACGAAGTTATAGGGGGTCGAAAATGGCCTGAATTGCTTCGAGAAAAGAATGGTACGGCCGTACCGCTTTTTTGCTCGACTTGGTGGGGGCACTGCCGTGCCCCCAGATTTCTTGCAAAATACTTTATTTTATTTGATAAATACCTATTATTGAAGCTTATAATAACAATTTATTTACTTTATCAGGTTTCACCAGTCTGACCACGCTAAATTCGTTTTATTCCTAATCCAATTTGTTGGAATAAAATATTCATATACCCAGCTGCCCAGGTGCCGCAAAAACGGCTCGCTAACAAAAAGTGGTTCAAAAATATGAGTGGCAGCTTATAATGAAAAACAAATCGTATTTGTTCACCGTTTGTTATAGAGGGTAGATAATTGACCCGAAACATGAAGGTAATCTGCCTTTTTTTAACAACAGCTACCACAAAACAATCTTAATAGACTGTCCTTGAATCTTGCAGACATTTCGATAGACATCTATGCATGCAACATTTTAGAATCAAAATAAAGAAAATAATTCGAGTAAAATGACTCTTTCTTCTGTTTCGATGTTGTTTCTAATTAGGTTTAAAAGTCTCTATGAGGTTAATTGAGATAGAAAAAGTACCAGAAGCGTCAGAAATCGAAAATCGAGTTTTAGAGGTCGCTCTATCAAAAAATGTTTTGTGTTTTAATGGCAATTGAAATTACTGCATAATTTATAAGAAACTGTTGTCATAACTATAACAAACGATCTGAAAAAAGTGTATTGAAGTGTCATCACAAGATCCAGTATCCACCCTGTATATTTTTCCTGTAGAGTATTTACTAGTTGTTTTAAGACTACAATTAACCACATCTCTATGATTATTACCGTCTAATGATAATTATATTATGTACTTTTAACCATTTAGTTCAGTCTTATTCCATTTATTTTCTGACATGTATAAATATAAATTGTACGTTTCATTGTTCCATTTTTAACAATTTTGGAGCTTAGAACTTCAACTACGAGTATGTCGGCACGGATGAATGTTTTAACTTCTTTTTTATTTATTTTTTTATTCAGGTGAATATGGTTTATTAGTAAAACATTACAGAATATTACTTTTAACTATATACATTACTATACTTACATAATCATGATGTCCAAATATATGTATGTGCATAAATCTAAAAATAAAAAGTGAAAATATGTACAGGTGTTTAGGCGTCGTAGAATACCTCCGCATCAATGTCATCGGGTAACGTGCCCAGAAGGCTGGCATTGCCACGCTGGATGACAATGCTGATTCCTTGAGCAAAGAACAAACCAGCCTTCTGGTCACGTGAGACGTCGATTAACCGTTTAGATAAATCTCGGAAACTTAAAACGAAATTTCAGTCCATCATTTACCGGAAAATTCAATATTCATTGTATATTTAAATTAGGTACAATTTGATATAAGATCCGTACAAAATATGTCAATTGGTTGGCGGTTGGCGCCGCGGGAGTGTAAGCGACTGCTTCGCCGAAGGTCGCGGGTTCGATTCCCGCTCAAGTCAAACATTTGTGTGCATGAACATGGATGTTTGTCTTGGTCTGGGTGTTTCTATGCATATTATGTATGTATTTACAAAAAAAAAGTATATATGTATGTTTATCCATTATCTAGTTCCCATAGTACAAGCTCTGCTAAGTTTGGGACTAGATGGTGTTGTGTGAATGTGGTAGAATATTATTATTATTATTATTTGTTTCTCTATCACGCGTACTTTTCTAACATATGGTGTTAAAAAAGTATACGGCCCTTTAGCAGGCGTACATGGAGACATAGTTCCAACGCGCAGAGGCCCTTTGAGAGTTTTTATCTAGAATGTGATGGGACACCTACTGAGGAGCCTCCATAACAGCACTATGAAGTACAGCCACGGATTAGCCGCAGCAGGTGTAGAACTATTGCTACTTGTATGGATAGTAATATTTCTGGGCTATTGGGGTGGGTGTTTGATGAATCAATATAAGTGATCACTATGGATAAAGAACGGCGTCTGCCCTAAGTACTTATAGTACGTCGAAAAGGGGCAGACTCGCAGGGTGACTCGCCAACTCACTGGATGGGCCCTCTCTAAATAGCCGCCAAGGCAAACAAGCTCTACCACAAAGGCAACAAGATGGCAACACCGGTGTGAGCGACTAGGGGTGTCGAGCGGTGCGGCACCGGTTTCGCCATCGCGGGTCTCGTGACCCGGAGCGGGTTTCCCCGTACTTAAACCCTTGACAATGACACTTCCACCCCCGAGCAAATAGCTCTTGCGACATCCCTCTGGCCGGCCAATTAAGCCAAGCCAGAGTAGCATAACATCTACAAGCCTGTATTTCAGAGCAAGTTGCTGGTGAATGATCCTGGCTACTTGGTTATGCCTGTGCAAGTACTCGCCGTTAGCAAGACGCGAACAGCCGGAAACTATATGCCTGAGGGATTCACCAGGCTGGTGACACGCCCGACAAATGTCCGTGGTGCCATCCCTCAGGATATATTTCCGGTAGTTATTCGTCTTGATAACTTCATCAGCAATTGCACAGACAAACCCTTCGGTTTCCCCAAAAAGGTCACCGAAGCGTAGCCAGTTCACCGAGGCTAAAAGGTCTACATCTGGCCCATACAGGGCCCGGTAGAACCTGCCATGAAGCTCCTTGCTCTGCCATACAAGCCTGCGATCGTCAGTGCTAAGTACTACAGGTCTGCGCCAGTTGTCCTTAGAAAGACTGAGCGGGGTTAACCCGGCGTCCACTGCTACAACATCGCGATGTACATCCACGTTCGCGTTGAGAAAATATTCTCTGAGGTTGCATACCTCGCGGTTGTGTAGGGATTTGACATTTAAAAAGCCACGACCCCCACACTTCCGCGGGATATACAACCTCATTACGGATGAGCGTGGATGATGCATCCGGTATGCTGTCAGCAGTGTACGTACCTTTCGGTCTAAGCTGTCCAGTTCAGTCTGAGTCCACTTGAGTATGCCAAAGGAGTACATAAGAACCGGCATGACCCAACCGTTGCAAGCTCGAACTTTATTGCCACCTGATAAAAGACTATTCAGTACCTTTTTCAGGCGGCCAAAGAACCGCTCTTGCCACAATTGTTTCATGTCAGCCTCATTAATACTTAAAGCCTGTGACATACCCAAGTATTTGTAGGTATCGGTTCGAAGGAGTGATCTTAGGTTAATGGAATCTGAGAGTTGAATCCCTTCAGATTCCACCATCCTTCCTTGCTTTACATGAATAACGGCACATTTATCCACACCAAATTTCATGTTGATAGAATTACTAAAACTTTCAGTTATTTTTAGTAAATCTATCAATTGAGGACTGGTGGGGCAAACAGCTTTAAGTCATCCATGAACAGCAAGTGGGACACTACTTGACCACTTCTTCGTAACCTGTAACCTAGCCCTGAACCCTCCAGCAACGTACTGAGAGGATTCAGCGCTAAGCAAAACCATAATGGACTCAGGCTGTCACCCTGGCAGATACCCCGCTCAATCTTCACAAGTTCGCCATTCCGCTGGATTCGTCGGCACCCTGGATAGCCAAGAACCGTTTTCCATTGCCTCATACATGACTTTAAGAAGGTGCGTAGAGTTGTATTTATTTTATACAACTCCAACACCCTCAAGAGCCACGTATGAGGCATAGAATCGTACGCTTTCTTGTAGTCTATCCAACATGCCGCCAAATCCTTTCGGTTACGGCGAACTTGCTGGCTAATAGTCATATCAATAAGGAGGAGCTCCTTAGTACCACGAGCACCCTTCCTACATCCATTCTGAGTGTCTGACATAATTGAATTCAGAACAACATGTTTTGATATTTTAGCATTCAGAATAGATGTAAGAAGTTTATAGACCGATGGCAAACATGTAATCGGTCTATAATTACCGGGCACTGTGGTACTACCTGTCTTGTGGAGCAAGTGGGTTACTCCAGTTGTCATAAAATCTGGGATCGAACCAGACTCTATGGCTGATTGGAACTGGGATGCCAAGCAGCCATGCGAACTACGTAGCCATTTCAGCCAGAAATTGTGCAGTCCATCCGGTCCTGGAGCTTTCCAATTTGATAACGAACGGACTGCACTTGTAACATCCTCGCTGGAAATGACTACGTTTTCCATTTCTGGAATATGTTCACATGACCGCTCAACATCCCGCATCCAACCACCCTCAGTGTGGCCAATAGGCGCCGACCATATGCTACGCCAAAATGTGTTTGTAGCGTCTGCATCCGGCAGCTGCCCATTAGTCACATCTGAGTCTGGTCTGTCCCAGTTTCTATAAACCCACTTTTGGTCCCTTTGAAATGTACGATTTAAGGTATAGCGGTTCACGCGTTTTTTATATCTGCGTATCCGGTTTGCCCATGCATAAACTTTCTGCTTTAGGAAGTCAATGCGCTCTGTGATCCGAGATGTATAGTCATGAGGACTGATACCAGTCCCCAAGAAAGCTCGGCGCACAAAGCGCATGACCCTGGGACGTATATTCCCTGACCTAAAGCAGATTAGCTTACCGATAAGTGCCCTTGCCTCAGCAATACGCCGTTCAATTCTGTACTGCCACGCCAGCACAGCAGATCTTTGTCGCATGACAGTATCACGTTCTTGAAACTTGACACCTGCTATACGACAAGCCGCTACGGCGGCGCAGTACAAAATTGAGTGCGTATCACCAAGATTCTCACTATTCTCTAGAAAACTAGGTAATAGCGAGTCAAGGGCACCTCCCAGCGCTATATTACGTCTATGCATAGGCAACCGGGGCAGGCGCGGCCTAATTGTTGGTAACATGTACCAATATTCCTCAATCGCACATTTCAAAGCATCCATAACCTCCTAGTACCTAATAACTGGACCACAGCTGTAGTTGTGCCTCTTTATAAAGGAAAAGGCTCGCAACAAGACTGCAAAAACTATAGAGGCATTAGCCTTCTCAGCATTGTTGGCAAATTGTATGCAAAGGTACTTATTGAAAGAGTTATGGAAGTAACCGACAAGAAAATATGGGATGTACAAGCGGGATTCCGAAAGGGTATGGGATGCACGGATCAGGTTAATTCCTCGCGAAGCATAGCCGGAAAATTTTTGGCCAAAGGTCAAAAGGTCTATTGCGCATTCGTGGATTTGGAAAAGGCTTACGATAAAGTGGTGAGGAATGAAATGTGGTCGGTGCTGTCAATGAATGGGGTGGACAGCAGCCTCATTCGAGCTCTGAAATCCCTTTATGAGGATTCTAGAGCTTGTGTGAGGATAAACGGGGCATACACTGACTGGTTTACCATCGATAAAGGTGTTAGACAGGGATGTGTAGCGTCGCCGTGGCTGTTTAACCTCTTCATGGACAGTTGTTTGCAAGATTTAAAACATAGTGACTGCGGATTAAGGATGAATGGGTTACTCGTCAAATGCAGGAGGCATTTGCTGATGATCAGGTTATACTTGCATCTTCAACGGAGGAGTTGCAGGAGATGGTAACAATCATGCATCGTGCGTTAGAAAGGAAAGGAATGAAAGTGAATGTAAGTAAAACGAAAGTTATGGTTTTTGAAAAGGAGGAATGCGTTACGGCTTGTAATGTTTTGATCGATGGACAGCGAGTGGAACAAGTGAATGAGTTTGTTTACTTAGGTACATTGTTTACAAGAGATGGTAAGAATGAAGCAGATATTGAAAGGAGAGTTAATGCAGGTAATTGTGTGAATGGAGCTCTGAAGGCGTTTATGAACAGTCAAAACGTGTCCAAAAAGGCACGTTTGGCTGTACATAGACGTGTGTTAGTGCCTACCCTTATGTATGGTAGTGAAAGTTGGGTATGGCAGAAGAGATTTGAAAGTAGAATAAATGCTGTAGAAATGAGAGCACTGAGAAGTATGTGTGGTGTGTCTTTGACCGACAGAGTAAAGAATTGTGTGATACGAGAGTGGTGTGGGGTAAAAGAAGATGTAGTGACAAGCATTGAGAAAGGCATGTTAAGATGGTTTGGGCACATGGAGAGTATGGATGACGATAGACTGACAAAGAAGATATATCAGGCTAGTGAGAATGGGACAGGACAAAGGGGAAGACCTAGGAGAACGTTCTCTGACCAGATTGGAGACATCCTGAAAAAAGGACAAGTCAGAAGTACCCTTAACAGAAGAGCATGCATGAGAAACTTGATGGGAGTGAGTGAAGCAAGTGAGGTATGTCAGGATCGTTGCAAATGGCGTTCCGTAGTCTCTGCCTACCCCACCGGGAAACAGGCGTGAGTCTATGTATGTATGTATGTATGTATGTATGTATGTATAACCTCCTCATTGTACTGAATACTTACGTTACAAACCATATCATCCACATCCACGACGGCATTACTACCCGTCCGCGGTGCATTAGTGTTTACGGGAGCACTAGCGGGTTGGACGCGAACGGCTTGGCTCGTAGGTAAGTATTCTGAGCGTAGCCTATCAAGTACGACGTTATCCAGCTTGTTACTGCGCTGGATAACTCGCACCTGATCCGATAATCGTTGAGCCGTAACGTTGATACCTGGTTCTAAGGCCTGAAACAGAAGGAGCATGCGACTGCGATACGCAGTGAGGTTAGTTCCCCCCTCTGTAGCCCCAAAATATGCGCGCATGACGTTTTCATTAATGGATTCCGTCCATCGCATGCGCTGCACATTACCACCAGCAGCGAGGACACTGTTTGAGACTGGTGGGTCTCGTGGTCCCAGGCAGGCTGGCGGCCGGCCTCTGCCTCTCCGACGTACAGGTGACGGCGACGACGGGGGCGAGAAGTACTCGTCGCTTGAGCTAGACGCAACTGCAACCACTGGCGATGTTGGCGTAGGCCTCGCCGGCTGCGAGGCGGAGCTCAGCGACGAGTCCGGGGTTGTTGTTTGTGCTCTTAGTCTTTAAAGGCATTTCTCGTCAACATTATGTATTTTCATTGTATTATTTTGCTGTTTGTTGTGACAGTTTCAATGACATCTCATATATTTTTCTGAATGATTTATTTATGGTGTATATAGACATATTTTCTTTAATTAGGTACGTTTTTATTTAATCTTCACGGATATTCTTCTATTTATAATAAATGTAGTAACTGGTAAATTAAATAAATTCAAAAATATTAACTGCAAAATTTTTGAACCGGTGTTGACAGCTGGGGTTGCCTATTATTATTATTATTATTATTATCATGTTTCACAAATCTCCAAATCCATGTATGGATCGAATATTAAAACCAGTCGTTAGTCTTGTATCACCAATACCTAACGGGTATGGTGTAATCCATCTGCATAACAATGTCTAGCGAGATACAACATGGCATTATTCATAGTACGATGTATGATTAGCAATAACACTCAGTTACCATGTAGACTTGGCACGGCAGTGTATCGAATATGTACACATCTATGTCAAGAGCCTATGCGTCAACACAGAATGGTATAGATCGGTATTCAGTACAGTAGATGCATATTACAGATATTCCGATTGTAATACACATAACTCAAAATAGCCTACGACATTTATATTATACAGTTGGTTATTCGTCAATATAGACGTAACGACTTATTTAAATATCTGATATACCAATAAACCTTTTTTAAAGCTTATACAGAAGTAGCAAACAATGAGTGGATTTACCATTAGAAATTTAAGTTTCTACCAGGCAACCTTTGAATGGAAATGTTATTGATAGAAAAGAAATTGTAATTGTAAGTGTATTAGTTATAAAAGGAACCACATAATTTTGTTGAACTTGCAACACATGCAGAAGTAAAAACGGATCAATTGCTGAAAGAATAATCGTAAATCATATTAACTCTATTCCTGATCAGCAGAGACTCGCATTAAGTTTTTTCTGTAAATATCAAAGTATGGGCCAATAGCCGGCGCTTGGCGACCATATAAGAAACAATTGTGTATTGCCAATTTGAGTTACCTTGACAAAATAGCTGGCACTTACAAAAATATTAAGGAATACAATATAGTACCTGAAATCACGCAAGAAGTTACCTTGGTAATAAAGTCAGTTTCACAAGTCATGTTGACAAAATTGTTATACATTCAAAAGGCAAGCTAGTATTTCTCATAATCTTTAATAATCCACTAGGGCAAACCCACCGCCCATGTCCAAGAAACCTTCAGAAATCATCTATCTTTTCTAGTTTGAAATAAAGAATGATAATTTTTCCACGTGAAATAGTTATTTACTGCTTCATTAACTGTTTTGTGTGTTAACATCCTAATTTATCAAAATCCACAACGTAGGATTAACTCCTGAAAACATTATAAACAACAAATAGCACAAAGACTACCTACCCAAACTAGAAACAACAATTATTTTATCACTCAATGTATCGGCTCGTACCATCATGACATCGATCTGCTCACGCAAAACAAGCCGACTTTGCTCTAAACGAAACGTGTCGCATAATAACAGGATGTCTAAAGCCAACACCTCTATATAAAATCTTCCCCCCTGGCAGGCATCGCCCTGCCCGCAGTTCGCCGAGAAGTGGCCTGCGCTGTAGAGAAACGCCGCCAGAAAGAGGACCCTCGACACCCATTGCACAACCACACATTGCCCCGTGGTAGACTAAAAAGCCGCAATAGCTTCTTGCGATATACTGAGGCTAGTCAAGACCATCCGGCTAATTTAAGAAAAAAAAATGGCATGAGACAATTCCACCCCCTGCGAACTATATAGAAGCTGAAGAGCATCTACCCTCCGGAAGTAATCTGCAATGGCCTATATGGAGATTCCAGAATCATTTACGAAGCCAGGTTGGCCGTTGCAGACACAAACTAGCGAAATGGGGAAATATTGACTTGGCCTACACGCAGTGCGACTGTGGCGCTCCCGAACAGACCGTGAGTCACCTGCTAGAGTGTCCTAAGTGTCCGCATAGATGTTCGGCGGCCGACCTATGTCAAGCTTCACAATGCCGTTGACAATGCCAATGACAATGACAATGCCGTTGCTGTGGCCACATAATGGGCTGGTGCCATTTGAAAGCTGTACCAACGACTCGAGCAGAAGAAGAATCGGCTCGTATTCGGTTGAAACCAGTAGCAAATAACGAGGTTGCCGTTTAGACCACTACGCCAACAGCACAGTACTTTTATAATTGTAGAATATTTCATAATATTATGTTTCATAATCTTGAGCCTGTTAGTGAAGAACTAGTTCACTTGTACATTAAAAGTCTTAAATCAAATGCCCTCGGTATAGATAACATTTCACTGGACATGCTGATGATGACTCTTCCACATAGTTTACCATACATCACAGAAATCATCAACAAATCAATCACTTCTTCTACCTTTCCTGAAGTATGGAAAACGGCTATTGTTAAACCCATACCCAAAATCTCTAATCCCATCACTGCCAAGGACTTAAGACCCATCAGTTTGCTTCCTTGCTTATCAAAGGTACTGGAAAAGGTGGTAAGCAGTCAGTTAAGGAAGTATCTTGAGAATTATAATATAATACCGAAGAAGCAGTCGGGATTTCGCCAGGGACACAGCACAATCACCACTCTCCTTGATGTGGTTGATGATATACTGGAGGCTAGGGACCAGGGCATGGGTACTTTGCTCACACTGCTAGATTTTTCGCGCGCCTTCGAAACAATCAATATTTCTCTTCTCCTGGCAAAACTTTCATATTATGGGTGTGACTCAGCAACAGTGAAATGGTTCCACAGTTACCTGACTGACAGATCTCAATTTGTCCAACTGGATAACAACAGGGATGGTACTACGGCTTACTCCTCTTGTTGTCAGGTGACTCGGGGCGTCCCTCAGGGATCGGTACTCGGCCCTCTCCTCTTCATTTTATACTGCGCCGATGTTACCAACCATATACATAACACCAAGTTCCATATGTATGCTGATGATCTCCAAATATACACCTCCTTTCGTCCAGATGATTGCAATGAGGCTGTAATTAAAGTGAATACTGATTTAGAGAGGATAGCTGACTGGGCAAAAAACAATTCACTAGTGCTTAATCCAAACAAATCAAAGTATATTATATTTGGCTCTAAAGAATGCATTCATAAAATACAGGCCCACAAGCCAGTAGTAATGGTGGATGGTAGTCCCATACAGCAAGTTAGCGAAGCGCGTAATTTGGGTTTGATCATGGATGGACAATTGCATTTTGAGACGCATGTTCTTGAATCTGTAAAAAACTGTTTTTACCGTCTCAAGTTGCTATACCGCATTCGGGATCACCTCAGCACAGATGTGCGCATACAGCTCTGTGAATCGCTGGTTTTGTCCAAACTAAATTATGCAGACACTGTATTTGGAGCATGCATATTAAAACGAACTCAAAAATTAATACAGCGAGTACAAAACGCATGTGCTAGGTTTTGTTATAAAATCCCACCGCGCACACATGTCACTCCATTTTTGAACAAGGGGAACCTAATGAAGATGACTACACGTAGACACCTTCATTTGGCAACATTGCTTTTTAGTATAGTTTTATATAAAAAACCAGCTTACCTCTATGAGAAGTTGACATGGTCGCGAGAGGTCAATACATATAATACAAGGGCCTCATCAGATCTCATGGTCACCTTGAAGCACCGTACTTCTTCATTCAGAGGTGGATTTCGATTTGCTTCAACGAAATGTTGGAATGATCTTCCTCCTCCCCTGCGTAGCCTGAAAACAGTACACACATTCCGAACTAAATATAAGCAAATATTATTACAAAGACAAACATAATCATAGATATTATACAATGAAGCGGTAACTTACATTTTATCGGTATTACACACACATTTTCATCATCTGTAGTACAATATGTAAGCAGAATGTATCTTATACATGTAGTATCCATATAGTCTGTGTTACACATTAGTTTTTAATATTGGTTGGCACAAAGATAACAATCACAACTTTGAGCAATGGTCGACCGAACACACCATCTGTCAAGGGTGACAGGACTGACAGGACGTGATTGTAAAGCGTTCGGAAACGCAAAAAAAACGTTATCCATTTATTGTTATTGTGATTTCTGAGAATTATTTACAAGAAGTTTATATTCTGTATAATTATGTTTTTATTAGGATTATTTAATTTATGTATGTATATTTATTTGATATGTATGTATTCATATTGTATGTATTAATTATAATTAATTATAACTAGTTTTAAGAGATTGAATGTATGGAAGTAGGTCCTGCGGGAAGATCAGTTTTGCAGTCTCACCTGATTCTGCAATTTATACTGACGCAGGTACCCTATTTGCGATCCAAAAACTGTTTATTATTTTTTTTCCTTTGTTCACTATATTGTTGTTACTACTGCATTGGAGTTGCAAATAAAAATAATTTCATTTCATTTCATTTCATTTCATTTCATTTCATTTCATTTTATTTCTCCTCAAAGTGTTTATTGATAAATTGGAATGAAATGAACTTGTTATGAATTGCTAACTCTCTAAGGTCGACTTTCAATCAGTTAAAATAAATATTAAGGTAAATCGACGCTAAATAGTTTTGGTAGAAAGATTATCTTATTATATAAAATCCTTGCGTTACTGACTGACTGACAGACACGCTACAGCCGAAACTATTGGGCGCAGGAAGCTGAAATTTGGCATGTATGTTCGTTGGGGACCGTAGGGTGCACTAAGAAAGGATTTCCCGAAATTCCCACGGTATCGGCCAAAACGGGTAAATTTAAAAAAATGCAGGCGTAGCTGCTGGCGTCCTCTAGTTCGTTAATAAAATCCTTTTTAAATATTGACATCACATTAACATATTTCTTAAACTAGATCCCTATAGTAATTTTATAGGGTAATTTTGTGCATTCCTTACGATTACAACTAGAAAAGCTGTGCTTTCTAGCTTTCCAGAAAAGCTCTTCCCTATTCCGATTTTTCTGTCTTGAATTTTGTTTTCTTTTTGTAAAAAGATACTGTAGATTTTAGAACTACCACAATACGTATCTATGACATATTATTTTAAATTGTTGCTTTGATTTTTGAGTTAAATCTCGAAGACCTTTTTATCTTATTGTACCTAAGTATCTAGTAGAAACACCTTGACCTTAAGCTTGGTTCTAATAATATGGGATCGCGCCGTTTTTACCCAACTACGGCGAAGCCAAAAGGAAGGGTAATGTTTTTGGCAGTCTATAGTGTGTATGTATGTATGTTTTTAATAGAAACATTCTCAGAACTGATGTTGAATGTTGTTATGAGTATTGTTGGCTCAAATTACTGCGCAGCAATAGGTATGCTGAATAGGACCCTGTTTTTGTACTTTGTTTTTATAATTAGCATTGTTTCAATGTTATATTAAAAGACAATTTATGAAAACAAATTTAATTTATCAAACAATAACTCACATGGTTAACATTTTCCAATAATTTATGTAAAGATGTAAAGTTAAACATTGGCGATTTCGCCAATGGGTTTCTTAATAAGGAATGTCCTAATGTTTTTGAATAGAACCTTCGCAGCTGTGTCTACCATAGGCTGACCAAATTCTTCTGAGATTTGTTTCCAATTCTCGTTCAAAAACTTCAACATAGCATCACCTGAAAATTTAATCACGTTTTATAACAAATCATAACATTTGATCAATTATGATAACTTGTCTACAGTATTACTCTAAATATGAAATATTTTTCTATTTGTTGATTTATTATGATGTACCTATATTATAATGGCGGACTATATAACAAGTAACGCCATCTATGCGAAGCTGTACACAACTCCGTCGAGATGTTTATCTTGAATGCTTTTATGTATAAGTCTACTTGAATGCTTTTCATGAAGTTTAATGTATTACAGTTTAAATAAAAGATCAATATCTCTCACTATGAGACCTTCATGTCCGTGACATTGCTGACAAACTGCAAGAGTGTCGTCTACGCTGGTATGGCCACGTCTTACGTCAACCGGCATCTTACGTGGGTAACAAATGTCTTGCCATGCTACCTCCGCCGGGCCCCGGTAAACGGGTAAGACCAAAGAAATGCTGGCTTGACGTCGTAAGGGATGATATGCGTGCCAACCAACTAACCACCAGGGATGCTGAAGACCGTGCGAAGTGGAGGAGACATAGCCGGAAAGCGGACCCCGAGCTCCAAGGCGTTGGTTTTGGAGCGCAACCGGGACAACGCTAGGATGATGATGATGATGATGATCTCTCACTATGAGAAGGGTAAGAACACAGTTCGCCACGCTGCTGCCCAAGTGCGGGTTGGCTGACTCCACATGTCTTTCGAGAACATTATGGCGAACTCTCAAACTTATGGATATCCTCGCGATGTTTGCCTGCACTTCTAGCAAAACATAATGAAATGATATACTCACTCAGTTCCTTGTTTCCGTTGAAGAGATTTGTGAGATGGAAATGCGCGTTGTCGATAATATCGAAGTCGAAGGTGTATTTCTTTGCCTTCACGTATTCCACGCCGTCCTTTTTAACCAGGTCGTAATGAATGAAAAGCTTGACGCGGATATTTTCTAAAAAAAAAGAAAATGTTACATAGTGCTCCTATACTGCTGCACGGCTGGCATAGTGGTGTAAAGGGCCGCCGCGCCTCGTGACACTGCAGCGAGTGTTGTGAGTTCGATCTCCACATGAGGCAACACTTTGTGTGATTCATAAATTGCTGTTTCAAGTTTAGGTGTTAATTGTGTCCTGTCATGTCCGCTGTACGTATGTTTGTTAAGTCACCGCTGGAGGTGTTTATAGTAAAAATGTTAAGTGATGTTTGTAAACAATTTATCAGCAGTCTGGGAGTGCCATATTATTTGATCGGATTGTTGGTATTTTGGTTCACTCACACTTCTTTGTTCTATGACTAGGTGTTGTTTCTATATTGTGTGTGTATATATATGGCTTTATAAATATGTTTATTATGTTATGCTTTTTAAGTAATTCCTTGTTTATACATACGTCACTCGTTAATATTCGAAAGTCAAGGGTATCCTGTCAAGCTCTTGTTCTACTGGCGTCAGATTAGATTAAGGAACTGGATTGGTTACTTTTTAATTTTCTGGGCAGGATATTTCCGTTTGTATACGAATTTTAAGAACTTGTAATTCTGTTCACAAAAGGTTTAAATTACGAAGTCATAATCTCTGTTCATAATCCTTATGTTATTTTCTATTGCAAATTTATTTCGACAAAAGTGACTGTCTCGTATTACTTACTCGTAGGACTTTAAAAAAAAGTTACCTATATTAAATTTTATGAGTACCTACCTACGTATTTTTACACTGTACCTGCATTTCGAGAACTAGGTTATTGCTGTACCTTCGACTACAAGTGAATTTAGGAGATTCCGTCCCAAAGAAATACAAAAAGCAATTAAAGAAAGCAATTAAAGTCGTGCACGCAATCTAATGGTAAACTAAAACAAACCGGATTGAATGTTAATCAATAAAATTTATATAACAACAAGCTAAAATAAAAACTACTTTTTAAAGGCGACAAAACAAAAATCTGCAATGTGGAATCTAATATGTCAGTCGTAAATCGCAAGGTATGAGTGCGAATAAGAATCACCATTTAGGTATAGAATTAATCAAAAATCTTTAATTTCAAAGAAACTTATTGATTTATTACTATAAAAGACAAAAGCCCATTTTCTTAATCAATAATTAAATCATTATCTACCGAAGCGGGAAAAAGTGGAACTATGACAATAATAATATGACCAACAGAATCGCCGCTGTGTGGTTTTGTATGCTACGCTATTCGTAATATTGGCAAAGCTCTAGCCATCTCCGCTCTAGTGTCGTTTACAATTATAATACTGATACTTCATCATGTTAGCCTAGACATCCACTGCTAGACATAGGCTTCCCCCGGGGTTCTCCACACTGCCCGATCTTGAGCCGCCCGCATCCAACAGCTTTCCGCGATCTTAACCAGATCGTCGGTCCACCTTGCGGGAGGCCCACCTCTGCTGTGTCGATTCTGATACTTACTCATTTTCAATTTCATTTGTCCATCACCAGTGATAGGAAGAATTAAAACTCGTCCACCAGCAGTATAATGTCCTTTGACAGACAGATCAGCGTTGAATTCAATACTGAACACTTTTTTATCCGTGTTCCAGCTGAAAAGAAATGATACTTATTAGTTTCGAAGTTAAAGTTTGTGAGTAAGTTTTCATCGAAGTTAAACAAGCAAAGAATAAAATCATTAGTCTGGCCAACTTTCTTGTTTTGTCACGTGGCATGATAAATAAATAAATTATTGTATTCGTTGTAGACACTTGCTGTGCTCGCAGCTTGGCGCGGGGCTTCCACTAAGCATACATACGTATTTTAGCAACAACAAGATATTTTATAGAAACTTATACAAAAATTTCTTAAATTCCACTGTTGAATTTTCATGAAAAGCCGCTTAACGTTTAAAATGCATTCATGCTAAATGCAACACCTTGAAGCTACTTAGATATTCTGTTTAAGCATTTCATAAAAAGAAGTCCCGGGTTCGATTCCTGGGTCGGGCAGTGTTATTGGGTTTTTCTGTCACGAAATTCTCAGTAGCAGCACGGAGTCTGGAAGGTCCCGGGTTCGATTCCCGGGCCGGGCAAAAGTGTTACTGGGTTCTTCCGAATTCTCAGTAGCAGCACGGAGTCTGGAAATGTGCCCGGTACGGCAATAGGCTCGCCCCTTATTACGTGGGACTAAAGTATATCTGGCGAAAAGTGGGTGTAGAAATACACCTCTGCCTACCCCTTCGGGGATAAAAGGTGTGACGTTATGTATGTATGTAACTCACAACATCATAATTTTATAAATAAAAGTGTAATCATTTTTATTTTATTTGATGAGTTTGAATAATGTACTTGTTTTTATTTTGCACTATTGTAAATACGTCTCTACATTTTCTGATTCTGGGTATATAAATCTGGCTACATTAATACAACTTTATGTAAAATGTTGGTTTTGATAATTAGTGTTTATTAGTTACATAATTTAATATCATCACGGTGTTGTAACCGAAAAATGGCGTATCGTGATAACATGAACTGACACAAAGACATTTAGTATGCGCATAGGTATGTTAAGTAGGTCTAAAATTAATAGGAATCGATAATTTTGAAAGAATGAGCGGTTTTTTATTAATTTAAGCACTGTTAACTCACCATACTCTTTGGTTTATCAACATTAATTTATAATGAGTTAAAGACCAACGATCTTTATAAATGTTGATTTTCGTGACGTTTGTAATTTTAATTTTTGTTTGGCTTTTGGAGGAATATATTGGTGAAAGTATCATAAAAAGTTCATGTTCAGGATTTTGCGTGTTTCTTTGTATTGGCGGTTATTACTTACTTATGAAGGTATTTTAAGAGGGAAAATTATAAAACAGGTCTTACTCGGCATCCTTTATAATGGCATTCTTCATTCCCTTCAACACTCCGTCGACCAGACTGAACTGGAGGCCTGAGAGGTCGAATTTCAAGTCTGGCATCGCCAATGGATCTTGAACATCGACATCGAGTTCAGGCATGCCAGCGACGAATACTGGCAACATCTTTTGGATTGCCGGTAGCATGCATGCTTTGTCGGTGAGTGTGCATTTTCCAACTGGCAAAGCTGGAACAGAAATAATAACTTTAAAATGAGTTGAGCAATAAATTTAGGCTTGGCATAAGTTCTTAATTTATCCAGTTTAGAATTTTAGATGGTTGTTCAATACAGTCATAGTTTTAGTGTTATACCGATTGCAACCAGAACTTGAAACAAATTCCAACCAGCTTTATTATAAATATAAGGACGCTGCATGTTTAAAACTACAAGACAAAATATTATGTTAATATATAAAATCCTTGCGTTACTGACTGACTGACAGACACGCTACAGCCGAAACTATTGGGCGCAGGAAGCTGAAGTTTGGCATGTATGTTCCTTGGGGACCGTAGGGGTGCATTAAGAAGGGATTTCCCGAAATTCCCACGGGATCGGCCAAAACGGGTAAATTTAAAAAAAAATGCAGGCGTGGCTGCTGGCGTCCTCTAGTATATATATATATATATATATATATATATATATATATATATATATATATATATATATATATGTATATATTACCTACTTAAGATAAAAATAAGTATTGCAACATTCAAATTCATCACATGATAAAATATTCCTATTCAACTCGTCATACAATAATGAAGATAATTTTATGCATAGCTTAAACTAATGTCCATTACATTGCTTTAGCTGAAGATCTTTCGATTGTTCTGTGACAACTAATGAAAAAGTCCTCTTGTATGAACGCTCTGATCGCAGAATTAATCACCTGATTTGTATAATTACCTCTTTCTATAGTTGACAGCCCTATGCTTGGTAAGGATCATAAGATAAGCCTTGTAAGATCACGCAACGACGCTTAGGGGACGAACAAAAAGCAAAGGAACCTAAGAGACAAGAGTTTAGTACTTAGGCGTTTAAAAGTAAAACTGGCGTCAAAGTTTGTTATTTGCACTTTCATGTCGCAACAGTGCGATGTATTTGTATGATTTCTGTGTGGAGATAGGCAGGGGAAGTGGACAATGACATAAGGACAAAAAGTACTTTTTACTGCAATTTAGAATGTAGGTATTTTCGTGATAACCGACTCCTACGTGAGTGGAGCCGCGGGCGAATTCTAGTAAGTTATGTTTATTATCCACTGAATAAGATTACAATAAAATAAATTGTTTATAATATAAATCCTAGCCCATAAATATGAAACTTATCATTTTAATCGTATAATTATACCGATTATTCACTTGCGTCAACGTAAAAAATAAGTATGCAAACGTATTGTATGACAATTATAATTATGACACGTATAAGTACCTACATAGATAAAGTAAAAAAGAGATCGATTATATAAATTATGTTCTATTATATTCGTGATGGCAGTCTGTTACATGACCAAGCGGTTCTGTTGATAAATTACATTTCAAGAAGTTCTTGACAAGAAGTCCTGCTGAGGTCACGCAGCCTTATTTTAACTAGTTAATAGTGATGGCGTTATATGTATGTATTTAAATGTTAAGGATATTTGATTGTTATTCGTTAATTTATTTAAATGAAAACTTCCGGAATTAAGTTTGAGAATAAGTTGTTTGTTGTTTTCAACCGCATTATATTGCACTCGTGACTGTTCGTGTGGGCGACGAAGTTAAACAGGAACAAGTTAAACGAGTCAAGTCGCAGTGGTGACTCAGTGTCACGTGCAGATCCTAGGAAACTTACCGACGGGGTTCACGCGAATTGAATCCCGAGAAGGTCACATACGCCATGGCTATATTGTGGTAGATTCAAGTGACCCCGCCTCTAAAGAAAAAGGACATGGTGGTTTTAATGCTTAGGCCAAACTTCTGGGAGCTGCAAATACTCCCAACACTTGGAGCCAAAATCAACGTTGACTCGTGGAGGAGACTCGCTACTGCGGTTATCCAAAACGAGACAAAAATAACAACTAATTAAATAATTCGCCAATATGAAGAACATTAAAATCGTATTTTTTAAATCAGTGCTACTATGCTACTTAAGTGCAAATTGCTTTTTATTCGGAGATAAATGCGGTTGTATAATAAACGTTAACTTTTTAGTGTAGTTTAAACTTGTATGTCTCTATGAACGGGATTATTATGTTCAAATTATCGCATAAGTAATAATCTCCCTGTCTCAATAGACTTTACAAACCCTCAAAGTCAAAAGTAACTAACTATTGCTAACTACATATATGTGCATTTAGCGATCGAATTCATATCGGACCACACTCGGCGCAGTGAAAGGGTATTAAATCTTTGCAAAGGCCTCCTCCTCGCAGTGCTTGCAGTATTTTCAAAGCAAGATATTCCTGTACAATATTTCCTGGCGATCGGTCTAATAGTCAAGGCCTTTGAGCGAAGCAAACAAACTCACATTTACACCTCTTTTATTATCTAGGATGTCATTGCGATCAATACGTTGGTATTTTTATCTATGCTTCGCACTTCTCACAACAATTGAAATTAATAAGACAATAGAAATACTCCGATCTAATTATAGCTTTAGCACTCTTGGAGACAATTGTATTGTTCTTTTAATTAAAAAACAGCTACTTAGACAACACATGTCATCAACTTATTCTTTCAAAGACAACATTCTAATGCGGTTTTTTTACTGTAGTCTACTTTTTCTATGAAACTGCCCTTGGTAATAATTTCTAATAGAAATAAATCACTATATGGTAGAATATTTAGCATAAGTATAGTAATTTGTAAAGTTTGAGTTTATTTTTTTCAGATCGATCATGAGATGTCGAAATTAATTAAAGGGACGTGAAAAGATTCCTGAAAAGATTCTAAGTAGTATTTTGGCATCTGTGCCCCTTGATCCGGTTTATCTTCTTGAAAATAAAATTAATCAACTGCACGCTTTCACGCTATTTAATAAAGATTTATGTCCGTTATATTTTGGACGTACAGTGTCTATTATAAAACTAGATTTTTGCGTTATTTTAGGGTCTCGATCAAGAGGTGGCCTTTGTCTGAATATCAGTACCTTAAACGTGTAATTTTATTGTACACATGGAAACGTTAAATGGCATATTTGTTTTGAGAAACTAATGGATATTTTAAAGATTGATATTTGGAAATACAATGTATTTTACTGCTGGAATAATACTCAAAATCGCAAAGTAAACAATAAAAAAAGTACAAAAATTATTCATAAAAAAGCGGTTAATAAGCTATTAGCTCCGCCTATTGACACCCACAGCCCTAGTGGACACAACTAATGGCAATGGGAATAGGGGAAAAAGCGGAATGAGAGAGAAGGAAAGGGAATGAGGCGTCCGGTAGTCTCACTCACTGAACGAAACACGAAAACGAAAGAAACAGTATAAAATTTTGTTTCTTTACGTCCAGTAGCCGGGCCCATTCATGCTGAAATTGGCAAGGCTCTAAATATACAACCTTTCATCAAAATATTAAGACTGGATAGCGGACACTGGGTTCCAAAACCAAAGAAGACAGAAAAAGAAAACAGAAGATGTCCTAGAGCCAGGGAACGGCAATGCAACCATGTTAACACTCGGACGACTAATTATTTTCGGGAATCAGCGCAACTTATTGTCTGAAGAGATTCACTTCTGATCGCTACACCAGCGAAGTAAATATACCTATTATTAATTTATAACTAATATTTGTTTATAACATATTAAGTGAAACATGATCTTAAATACAGCCATCGATTCCTTTGTATGTAAAATCTCATTAACATATTTATAAAAACCTCAAAAATTTCGATAGACACTCGGCTAATCGAAATTAATAGACTACTTTGAATTCATTCGCGAAATGTATTACGAAAATAATTTCCAAAGATAAAAATGAGGACCGTTAATTGTTGTGCTTAATTGTTATTTAATGGTTATTTAATATTTACGTTACTTTTTAATTACAGCGTATAATTAATTAAGAATTTGTTATTAAGAAATAAATTAAATACCCTTAATGAGAATAAGGTAAATTAGGAAATCCGTAGTAACATTAAAGATGGGCAGGTCAATTTGTAACGTCTCTTTGTGTTTCGGGTACGTCATTAAAATATGAAGATAGAATATTCAACATATTTAGGAAAGCATATTTACATAGCATATATAAAATATAAGCATACATAAAATTAACCTAATCTCTGCGTTATTTTCGTTGCATCCAAAACTCTTTTTATAACATACTAGAGGATGCCCTCGGTTACATCCGCTTTATTTAAGGCTACTGCTCCGCTCCTGTCGCTCATAGCGCAATGTTATATAGCCTATATCCTTCTTCGATAAATGGGCTATCTAACACTGAAATAATTTTTCAAATCGGACCAGTAGTTCCTGAGATTAGCGCGTTCAAGCAACCAAACAAACAAACTCTTCAGCTTTATATATTAGTATAAGATAAGTAAAGTTTTCATCATCCAAGTCCCCGTTGGATCCAACACTTTCAACTTAGAGCTCGGAATCCGCTTTCCAGTTAAACTAGTGACAGATGGTGAGTGATGGTGAGTGACAGAATATCACGGATAGCGACATTACATGACTAGACGTGGGTCAGTATTTAAAATATTTGACATTGTTCAGGCTCCCGTGGAGAAGGCTTTCTATAGAGCGACTGAACTCCGTAAAACAATGGGACATTTTATACCTCAGACCAATTTTAGGATATTTGAGGGTACTGCCAACACAAAAAGACTTTTTAAAATATTCGGGACTATAGACAGCTGGTATTGACAGCTATAATTTGGTATCGTGGTTCACGAAAGAGTGTAACTTTTTGTAAAAGATCAACCATCTATAAACCAGAGAGTAACCAAGACGCTTAACCTTGTAAATCGATATATTTAAAGGGCCACTTGGCCACAGACTCACGTTATTTATTCTTCCTGTACCACATAACATCTTAATATTCAAAATATGATTATAAAAGTAGGTACCTATTGGTAACTATAATATTTTTCTTTCAAAATCTTTAAAAAACAGGAATAATAAAATAAATAAATAATTTTCTAACATACCTGAAGATTGGACGTAGCCGAGGACGGCAAGAGTCAGACACGTAATTCTCAGAGCAACTTCCATGATGATCGACGCAAAGTCAACAGGCAACTGTCCACAACTCAAGAATACACTGCGTTAATATACTAACCAAACGCCTCAAACATAATGACATATAGACATGAATTAAATATACTTGCAATAATTATAAATAATTTGCCAATTATATTAGATAATATACACTATATTTTTTGTAAAAACATAATAACAAAAAATGTCGACAGTGAGATTTAGTCAATTTTAAAATATGGTTTCAGCCTTCAAGATACTGTATGATAGAACTACACAATTATTTTATAAATACTTTTGGGGAAAATTATGATGAATGTTGTAATAGTCATTAATCATTTTAATACCTTGTCAATAGTTTTTCAGACACAGGGGACAACTTCAGCTGCAATATGTTTGCCGATTATAAATCTAAAAATGTAATGTGCATTCTGTATTTATGATAGAAAAAAGTTGACATTCAAGGTCCAATATTTAACTGTCGACTTTAGTGTTTTATTCACTTTTAGGTACAATAGCAATGTTAACTGGACTGCATACTTACATCCTAAATATCGTCAAATTTAAAAACAAGAATTTGAAGCATTAAGAAAAATAATTTTGAGTTGACAGATTTTAATCGATAACATGTCGATCAATTTGTTTCTCTGTAGGGTCACTTGTTATTGAATTCACTCCTTCAAAGAAACTTCGAGCATACCCCCTATCCATAGCTCGTTGAGTGACTTTAAAGTAGTGAACCAGTCGCACCAGTTTAAAGTATATCTGTAAAAACTAGATCTTATTTGGCCGCAAAAAAGCAAATAAATGCAGGTTAGGTAAAGCCAAAGAAAACATGAAATTGTTCTAAAGAGCAAACGTTTTGTATAGAAGTAACATGATTCTCTTACAGTAAGTTAGGTATATACGTGACTACTAGATGGACCCGTGGTTACACCGCTTATTATTTACGTTATTGAGGCTACTGCTCTGCATACATGGCTCATAGCGTGATGTTATATAGCCTATAGCCTTCTTCGATAAATGAGCTATCCAACACAAAACAATTATTATAATCGGACCAGTCGTTCTTGAGATTAGCGCGTTCAACCAAACAAACAAACAGACTCTTCAGCTTTATTATATTAGTAAGTATAGATTCGTAACAAATGCTGGAGATATATGCAGAATTAATTGACATGTTTTTGTGTTACCATTATGTATAATATATTATCTTCCGAAAATTGAATTAGAATCCATATGCAATATCTAACGTAAAAAGGTGAATAGGTATTTTACTTAAGTACTAATAAAAAATCAAAATGACTATATAATCATATCATCATCATCATCCTTTAACAGTCCACTGCTGGACGAGGCCTCTCCTTTGAAAGGAGGAATTGGCCTACTATACCACCCTGGCCAAACAGGTTGGTATAGGGTTTGTATCAATTTTTCCTTCTCTTACAGTGCTGTTCTCTGCATAATATGCTCCCTCTGTCGGCTCTTACCATGAGATGATATGGGGTGGTGACAATCCGTATTCTTAATCCGTCACCACACGGACTACACGGACAGACTATATATATGAATGTTCATAATTATAATGCTCGAATTGAGCTACGTTTTTATAATAAAATGTCACCTCAGTCAACAGCATCGTCTTCCTAGTGTAATTCCGGCTGTATCCAAGTGTTTCGCCTAAGTCGCCGTTGGCGATCGTCTAGTATAACAAGATAACAGAATATTAGCTTTACGCAAAGCGACTGCTGTCTGAGTTGCGAAGGGATAGCCATATTCATCATCATCATCATCAGCCCTTTATACTGTCCCACTGCTGGGCACGGGCCTCTTCCCATTATGAGAAGTGTAAGGCCATAGTCCACCACGCTGGCAAGTGCGGGTTGCTAGATTTCACATGTCTTTCGAGAACATTATGGAGAACTCGCAGACATGCAGGTTTCCTCACGATGTGTTCTTTCACCGTTTAGCAAGCGGTAATTAACAATTTAATACGCACATAACTCTGAAAAGTCATTGGTGTGCGCCGTGGATTTGAACCTGGACCCTCTGCGTAGAAGTCTGTCGGTCTCTCCACTAAGCTATCGCTCCTTATAGCCTTAATATATGATATAAATTAAATACATATAGCTTTATGACAGCCAGGACCTAATCCAATGTGCTCCGAGGCGCGAGGGTTCCTATACCAATCAGATCGAGACGGACACGTTAGAATAAAAAAAGCATGTCGCTGCAGCTTTTTTTGTATGGCACGGTCTCCTTTCTATGTTACAGTCTCTTGCCGTAACGCTTTAATCGTTGACATTTCCCAACTGCGATTATCTGCTTTTAGAGATATAGAGCCTTACTGATTTCAGCTTCAACCGGCTGGCTCGACCGGGGAAGTACTACCCTCTCACAGAATATTTATACTTAGTTACTTACCTAAAAAAACTGTGTCTATACTATAGCGTTTCATTCGGTGAGTGAGAGTCCCTTTTCATTCTCTCTTATGCCTTTCCCCATCCTAAATGACGGCAACGCCTCCTATGCATTTACCCATCCTAAAGGACGGCAACGCATCTGTGACTCCGCCAGTATAGCGTTCATGAGCAGCTGACCATTAGCCAACAGGACTGCTCGTTGCCTCTTATCAAACTCTTCGAGAAAGTTAGCAATAGTCCGGTTGATTTTATCGTTGGTATTATAGAAAATCACGGTAGCCCTGTAATACAGGACTGCTGGGCCGACTAACACTAACCTGCATAAAAAATAAAATACATAAAATTCTGTCAATATCATGCATACCTACCTCGTACCCATTTGCTACAACATCCAAATTGTCTGCCTTTTTAGTATTCTGAATACAGTTTTGTATCAAAACTAAAAAATAAATATGTATATGCCAGCCAATCATCTCGTCACCTTTTTATGCACAAACTAAATTCTCGTGAATCCATTTTAATTACCGAAACTACCGCATTCGTTATAAAGTTAGTTACCTATATAGATTTTTTATGTTCATACATTTGTATAGTTTAAACAATGGTCTGAATTATGCATTAGCAAATGTACACCAATGTTTCCCCAAAACAATAAAAATAAATCCCAATATATTTAATAACTAGCTTTTGTCCGCGGCTTCGCGCGCGTTAAATTCAGGGTATTCAGGCAAATCTACTTTCAGTCTCAAGTTGTGTGAAGACAGTCCTGATTATTCTAAAGACTTCAGAAACTCTATATGGTACAAAGTAGCTCGGTTAGTATTCATGACACTATATGATACCCTCTGCATAGCAGTAGGAGGCTACAGCTATCCCACGGGGCTATTGATGTCATCCGTAGCCAATATGAACGGAATATTAAGGACTTTATCAACTAATAAGGGTGTCAATTATTTGAGAAATAATTAAATTTTTGTCGCACAGAACGACATTTTGATGTATTCAAATACCCAGAAAGCTGTAAATCAATAAACCGAAGTTCCTAATCCTAATTGAAACGGATATAAGTTTGAAAAATCAACCGCCAATGTTGAAAGAACCGTGCTATTTTTATTAATTTACTTTTAATAGGATCAATTATTTTTCAAAATTAATTTAAACTAGCAGCACTCTCGAACATTCAATTGTTTTACAAAAGTTTACAAATGTTTGGCAAATGCTTTCATTCCATTTCCATAAGTTCACGCATGCTACGTCTGTAAAAACAGTCGATTCACTACAAACAGATGTACGTATTTAAGACCGTTACGGTTCCTACTAATGGCATAGGATATACTGAGGGTTCGCAACTCATCGTAGGAAAACAGTACCACAAGATTATTTTTTATTTACGCTTCTGTTAGCTCTTTTCGTCAATCTCGTAGCCTTTGGCGTGCCTATCAAACGAATACCGACGATCTACAGTTTCTTGACCAGAGTAAAAAATCTGAATGGTGCTATAAGAGCGGTAAACAATAACTTGGCAGCCATAATATATTATTTTCTAATAGGTTTAGGTAATATATGGACGATTCAAGCCAATATAAATAGGAGACAACCATCTGATGAGCCGTGCAAATAAAACATCTACATCAATATTTTTATGGCATTGCAATCCAAATAAGTTACATAAAAGGTAAATAATAGTATATTTTGACTGCTATTACTAAGGAAACTTAAATCAGGCAGCTACCTAGACCCTGCATCTTCTATCACCTAAAACAGCCCGCTTATAACTAAGGCTAAGCTAGTGGCTACTTTTTTTTATACACTCATGCCTGTATCCCCAAAGGGGTAGGCAGATGAGTAATAGGTATTACACCCACATTTCGCCATGATTTTTTTTTTAGGTCCCACGTAAAAGGGGGCGAGCCTATTGCCGTTACCGGGCACATCACCAGACTCCGTGCTGCTACTGAGAATTCAGAAAAACCCTTAGAATTCTTATATGAATTAGGTATAATCTGCAAAATCTTACAATCATCGCAAGTCCATATACTTGCGAAGATTGGTATGTGACAGCTTTTCGTACCGAACTACGCTGGATGCTCTATGCTCATATTTATCTGCGTAGTGAGAGTTCGCACAACTTCCTTGTCTTTTCTTTATCCCCCAACTATCGCCACGTACCTAACTTAAATCTAATTTTATTTTATTTTATTTTTATTCGAGAAACAAACAGATATAATACAGACAAAATAACTTACAACTAAACCATACACAATCCAAAAACAGTTTCCACATATTGGCATAACATAAGCGCCAAACAACGTTTAGAATATGAGCAAGTTAACAACGTATCAAAATCTCAAACACAAAAACAAGAAACAATGTATCATCAACGAATAATGCATTCATGCTAAAAATCGCCGCTGCTTTGCTCCCTGTATGTCCATTCCAAAGTTCTGCCCTTGTACTGTCTTCTTAATGATTCTAAACGCATAAAATATTCATCAAACCCAAGACACGTTATCACATTCGGAAGAAATTATTGGCACAATCGTTCTAATCACAACAATATTTATTAATCTTATTAATATATACATAATATACATTTATTTTACATATCTATGCATATTATAAGTTTAGTATTTAGTTTATTATGAACACATATTTATCACACATATTGTTTATTTATAATGATAATGTTTTATAATGTATACAACTTTTAGTCGAGTATTAGTCACTGGGCACTTAAACTTAAGGTATAATGATAATCTAATGCGACCGACAGCAACACTATTCCATAGGTTCTAAATAGTAAAAATAGAAATCTACTGTAGATAAAATCGATGCTCAAACAGTTATTTTTTCTATATAACGTTTTCCTTCTTTGGTATTTTTATCGGTCTTAAAAAAATATTTCATATATTTTTATTACAATGAAATTTAAACTGTGTAAAATGCGTAAGCATTGATGCAGCTTCCCGTACCATTGAATATGTATGTTTAAAATCTTTGCATGTTCTTCATGGGTTATGTTCTATGATGTTATTAAAAAGCTCATCGATCATGATAATTGCATCTGTAACATGCATATCAAGTAAATATAAAACACATTTTATGCTTATAATAAAATTGCCATCAAGTCGACATTAATATACGTGCAAATTATTCTATACTAGAGAATGCTCGCAGCTACGTCTGCACATTTTTTTATTATTTCGTTTCTACTCGATCTCGTGGGAATTCCGGGATATCGCTTCTTAGTGCACCCCTATGGTTCCCAAAGAACATCATCATCCTCCTAGCGTTATCCCAGTTTCAACCTGAGGTCCGCTTTCTAGTCTAACCTTATTTGGCTGAATATTTAGCTTTTGCACAGAGCGACTGCCTGTCTGATCTCCGTAACCCGAAGGGATAGCGATATTCCATGGTTTAGACTAGTGTCAGTTTATTTAGAAGGTAGGTACTGACGTCCTATAACGACTGTCAAAGATCTTCATGACAACCGGGACCGACGGCTTAACGTGCTCTCCGAGGCACGGGACAAGCGATAATTAACAATTCAATACGCACATAACTCCGAAAAGTCAGTGGTGCGCGCGGTGGCTTCGAACCCGATACCCTCTGCATGGCAGTCAGTTGGTATATCAACTAGGCTATCGCTGCCTAAATAGTTCTTCAAGGAACATACATACTAAATTTCAGCTTCTTGCGCGTAAAAGTTTTGACTGTGCGTTGTTTATCAATCAGTCAATAACGCAAGGATTTTGTATATACAGATAGTTTGGTTAATTAAAAATTGTTCGTAAACGTGACGCAAATAATGTGTACACGGATATAAATTATAATAAAATAAAAGCAAGACTTTATTATTGTTAAATCCTTGAAAACATAGGAAGATATCTCTGAGCTTACATCCAGTTCTCGGAAGCAAAGTGCTTATATGTACACTACAAAACCTTTTTCTGTAAAACTTGTTAAGTAAGTAGTTTATTAAAATAAGAATATATGCGGTTTCATCACTATTTCCTTTGACTGCCTCCGTGATCCGGTGGATAGCATATGCGTCTGGTGATCGTAGATCCGGGTTTCGATTCCCGGGTCGGGCAAAACTGTCACTTAGTTTTTACGAATTTGGATTAAGCTTTGCAGTAGCCCTCCCTACACATCAATAAAATAAAATTGTGTTCTCTGCTAAATGAAACCCCAAATTTAACTTTTCAATAGACCAAATATTGTCAATTCTTAAACAGAAAATAAAAGTGAACGGCGCTGTTTAATAGATAACTTTAAGCCAGTTTGTCGGAGTTTTGGACCAACTATTATAAGAAACTGTATGTAATACACTTGTACATCAATGCGCATGCATTAGGTACCTTCGGTTAGCTTAAATTGATAAATGTAAATCCTATGAATGCACAATGCATACAATTTTATAACGAAAACTAAATATTTTTACGGACACAGAAGAGATGAGTCTTCTACGCCCTAAAAAATATTCCCAAAAATAGATCTGATACATAATTAGATAAAAAACACCATTTATGTTTTACTCCATCACCGGCACGCCATCAAAATAATGACTGTCGAAAATATCATTATCTTAAACAGCTGTCAGTTAGCATGAGAGGCAAAAACTGCTAAACGATATAAAAAGTAGCATATTCTTATTTATCAAATAATAAACATTGCGTTCATATTGACAAATTAATACAACTAACCTTGAGCTATGACTAGTAATGCAACTGTGAGGAATTAAATTTTTATTGAGTTTATTTAGACAGAGAATAAATATGTGATACCTAAGCATGTTCAGTTTTGAGCTAAGTAAATAGGATTTGATGGTCGTAGATGATAGAAAATACAAAAGCAGTCTAGCAAACGAAAATACTTATCTGTCTGGCAGACAGACAACGGACAGCCAAAACTATTGGGCCCAAGCAGCTGCAATTTGTCATGTGTGTTGCTTGGTGACAGCGAGGGTGCATCAAGAATGGATTTCACGAAATTCCCACGTAATCGGGAAAAACGTTTAAAGTTAAATTCAAATAAAATGTGCGTAGCCATCTTCTAGTATTATTATATGAATGAGGCGATAGACGATACTTACAACATAACATAACTTTACGCCTTTATCCCCGAAGGGGTAGGCAGAGGTGGATTACATACCCACTCTTCGCCAGTTATGTTTCGGTCCCAATGTATTAGGGGGAGGGCCTATTGCCATCTACCGGGCACATTATTCAACGAGCGATAATTAACATTATAACTTAATACACACATAACTTCGAAAAGACAGAGGTGTGTGCCCGGGGCACCTGGGGATCGGACCCGAGACCATCGTCTCGGCAGCCCGATACGTACACCACTGGGCTATCGCCGCTTATCACTTATATATTATATTTATAAGTATGTGCACATATTATAATAAATTAAGAGTAAAACAGAAACATTGTTTTTTTTAAACCAGCTTTCGTCAATGCCAATCAAACAAGCCCAAACTCGAAGGGGTTGTGTCATTTTATTTTATTTATTTATTTGATTTTAACATTTTGCACAAACAAGGTGTACAAAAGTGGAAACAATACCATATGGCATTCTCTACCTGTCGGCCTTTAAGTGGGGCATAGATAAAAGTGGTGGGTGCATTTTAACGTTAACTTTAATGAATAGTTTATAAGTGAAACTTAATAATAATTAATACTTATATTCGTTATAGGGTTTGAATACATACACAATATATAGTGCTATATGTAAGTACATAATTATATATATGATGATATAATAATTTAAAATAATTTTAATCATCCTCCTAGGGTTATCCCGATCAGAACTCGGGGTCCGCTCTCTAGTCTAATCGGATTTGACTGAATATTAGCTTTTCCACAGAGCAAGTGTCTGTCTGAACACCGCAACCTAAAAGGATAGCTATAGTCCACGGTTTAGACTAGTGTCATTTTATTCGACTGTCAGTGATCTTCATGACAGGCGGTACCGACGGCTTAACGTGCTCTCTGAGGCACAGAGCAAGCGACAATTTACAATTCAATACGCGTAGGTATAACTCCGAAAAGACTTTGGTGAGCGCCGTGGTTTCGATATGGTAGTCTGTTGGTTTCTCCACTAGCCTATCGCTACTATATACGTTGTAATAAATATAAACACCTAAATATATGTACATAAATACTTATAATAATGGATTAGAGTGATTCCGTCAATCTCTTCAAAAGAAGTTTTCGTACTTTCATTTCATTCGTTTTTATTGCGGTGTTCCGATGGTGACCTTCCAGCTTCTTCATCATATCAGCTCCATGACATCATAACATTGTATTGTAACGCATTATACCTGCATGCATTTCAGTTCAATATAGAACCGGGAAGTGAGTGAAAGTTTATCTTGTAAAATTTCATTACATTTCACAGGGACAGGTAAAGTAAAAGTTTGTAAAAAATTATCCATATCGCCAATATTAGGTCCAAATTCACTTGATCTAGGTGTAGAATATTTTATGTGAATGAGCATAAACCTGGCTTTTGTGAACCAACATCCCAAAAATTTTAATGTTTAAAATTGTACGGAACTTTCTGGCAATATCAAGTAAGACTTTTAGTCCCCTGATTTGCTTGGAGCATTCACAGGATCGGTCCGAGATGAGAAGTGCAGAATTTCCGGACCAATACGACCTTCAACTTTCCTAAAAAAAAGATCCGTATTCTTTTTTCACGTTCCGAGTGTCCATGGGCGCTAATCGCTTACCATCAGGCGATCGGTCATCCCTTTTACTTCTATATGATAAACAATATAATAAAATGTGATGATCTACTCTGAAGAAGCATATATGCTCTGCGAAAGGGATAAATATTATTTTTACTTTACTGTACTGCTTTTAGTTTGATTGATCAATATTTTATTTTATGATGGTTCTAGTGGCAGAGTTAAAAAAAATCATTTGAGACGATCCTGCAACACAGACCGTGATCTGAGTTAATTGCGGTTTGAGTCGTAGGAATCCTCAGTAAAATCTTAGTAGAATGCTGCTTCAGGTAAATAGTCACGTACAATAAAAAACAAACATGACCGGTTTAAAATCTAGATGAATATCAAAATATTTCTCATGACAATTTATAGAGTTCCTGTATTAAATTATAATAAATAAATGAAATTTGGTTTAAATATCCACGTTAGCGGTAGTGTAGATACAACTGTATAATAATATGTAAAATAAGTCAGGTCTTTTCTATAATGACTAAATAAGTAAACACATGTATAAAATATTACTGATTATTCTTTTGTGTCACAATCTTGCAATTTCTTCCTAATATTTTAGAGCCATCAAGTGTTGTGACCATCGTTTGATTTCTAAATATTAGACTACATGTACACGGTGTAAATATAGACTAATATATATATATATATTTTTTGTTTTTTAAAGACTACTCCCGCACTAGGACTAAATCCTGTGTCGCGGAGGACTTCACAAACATATAACTAACGGACACAATGAACACCCAGACTCGAGACAACAATTTATAAATCACACAAAGTGTTTTCTCGTGTGGGGATCGAACCCACAACACTCGGCGCAGTGTCAAGCGGTGAGGCGGCCGCTTAAACCCCAACGCCAACCTTGCAGTCAGTAAAGAATCAAATCAGCAGCGAAGAGCGCTGCTGATTTCCGCTTATGTGTGCGGGGTGTGGATTGCGCTCATGGGGCCAACTCCGCGTATCCGCAGGCCACATCTGTATCATTTCTATACCACGTCTGTATATGTGTTAGGACATTATGTTGCCACTATTTCTGGTTATTTTTTCATCCCATGGATGACATGGGGCATAAAATTTCCAGTCCTTGTTCCAGGCCTGAATATTTTTATGTGTGGACTTTTATTTATTTACCAATTCTACAAAATAATGCATTAGGTATTATGTATAAACGTATGCTAATTTTACTATATTACCATATATATAACTTCAAATATTTTGGCCATTCGCATAACACCAGAAACTTCAGCTAGCAGCGAAGTTATTAAAAAAATAATTGCTGTTTGTGAGAAAATTACCATAATTCGGAAATTTTTTAAACGTTAATTTGCCCTTTGCTCACACGTCAAGACCAAAATACTTGCAATTACCAATTGCTTTGAATGAGAATAAATGAGTATGTCATGAACATCATAGTGTAATATGACTACTATTTAATTCATAAAAATTGGTTTGTTTCGTAAACACCTGCTCTTTTCCGTAGTTTCATTGGCATTCAAATGAAAAGTCTGTGAAGTGCTAGACGCCAAACAAGTTAGTTTTAATGTAATTGCCCTGCACAGATGACGTAGAAGATTCAGCCACTTCTTCGCTTGAGACTGGGCCTAGTGTTGTGGGCGAACCCACAACACTAGGCCCAGTCTCCAGATGGATCGAAATCCACCAAGAAAACAACACTCTTTTGGATTCACTTAATGTTATTTTGAGAGAACACCGCGCCATAGGATTCATATATGGCGCGTATTTTCTTTTTTTTAAACAAAAAATAAGCTTTCTTCTGGTTTCTTCCTTTTAACGACAACCGTCACCTACACATAGGAAAAAAAAGAGAAAAGTTATACTGCGGGAGAGGAAGGAGAACTCTCGCTTATTGAGCTATAGACAACGTGGATATTCATCAGGAGGTAAGTTTAGTCGACCATCCATGCAGTTGTTTTCCAACAACCAGTTTTTTTAACTACCTAGTAAAAACTCAATGTTTAAGTCACGTGGCTTAACTTCCGTATCGGTGTACGATGAACGCTGGATTCAGACAGGTTGCAGTGAGACGCAAGGGATTGCTACAAATTTAATAAAACAGGAAAAACGTGTTTTATACTGAATACGTGAATCGTTATTTAGTCCTTTAGGTCTGCTTCACAGAGTCTAGATTCGATTGACTGGCATAAAATATAAATACAAAGAGAGCAGATAATGTCTTGTGTCGTACGTGCGACGTAGGAAATAGGAAAAGAATGCATATATTTAAAGTTTTATAATAATACATGTTAATATACTACACTGAATTGAATTTATGAATATTTGAGTGACTGGATGACTGCTACGACGCGGACGGCGGTCAAAGCCTCGATGGTTTGATTTTCATCCAGGACAAATCTTTGTGTGATGAGCCGTGGCCTATCAAACCGTGCAAAGGTAATATAACACTGATATTAATATTACCTATTCATCATCAGCCCTTTATACTGTCCCACTGCTGGGCACGGGCCTCTTCTCACTATGAGTAGGGTAAGGCCATAGTCCACCACGCTGCCCAAGTGCGGGTTGGCAGACTTCACATGTCTTTCGAGAACATTATGGAGAACTCTCAGACATGCGGGTCTCCTCACGATGTTTTCCTTCACCGATTAGCAAGCGATAATTAACAATTTAATACGCACATAAGTCATTGGTGCGCGCCGTGGATTCGAACTCGGACCCTGTGCGTAGCAGTCTGTCGGTCTCTCCACTAGGCTATCTCTGCTTCTGTCCCAATCCTTCTGTCGACTCACAATGCTATTATAGGTAATGTGAATTAGGATGAGCCGAAGTCCAGCAGCGGGCTGTGAAATAGACTGTATAACAATCTATAAAAACCCTCATGATACACCCATTAAGGCATTTATGATTAATATGTAGGTAATAAAAACATAATGCAGCATACCATAAAATTACAAAGTTCGAAGTATTCAAGATGTAAAAATGGTTAATCTCTATTAATAACGCGTAATAACAGTTGTGACACCTCACGCCATGGCAATTTAGTACTTAGCGATAATGATTTTAGTAGAAAATTGAACCTTGTCTCACGTCAACGTATAGTAGAAGCAAATGCTGATATTTACCTACCTACCTATGCGATGATTTATGGCCTGATACACTTGAGCGTTCACCTGTAATGATTCCATTTTCGCGAATGTTACAAAACAAATGAGTGTGTTTTAGTGAGCATTCTCACGAACATTCGGATGAGCCTTAGAATATAGATAATACATAGAATTCGCGCTACAATGGCGGATAAACCCAATATATTTAATTCACTTTGACTCATGAATTTAATCTAGGGAAGAATCTTCGTAGTTTGTCACTAATTTTAACATGACTAGTGATGGGCTTACTCAGAACAAATATCGATAAAATATCGATAATGTTTAGAATTGATCCTTAGATTTGGTTTACTCAGAATTAATTTCAATAGAATGTTGACAAACTTTCGATATCGATAAATAAATTTGAACGTAAAAACAGACACTTGTGTGATTTATTAAACCTGTTCAAATTAAAATCTGCATTTTATTATTTAGAAACGTCATTTGTTCATGTATCTTACTCTTACTCTAGAAATAATTCATAAGTGAAACTGAAGTAAACATATTCGGTAAAACTGTTGTTGTAGTGCGATTTCTATATTTTTTATATATTCTACGGACTATTTAAATTTAGAATGTTCGCTAGAATGATCATGATAACGTTCGACAAAACAGAAAACGGTGAATGCTCGCTGTTCTGTTACAAGTGATTACTCAGGTGTATCAGCGCCTTTAGAAAAACTCTAGATGATTGGACGGTTTTTGATTTTTTGTATGGGAAACCTAAGCACAGGAATCTAGTTGCAACCCGGCAAGAACAGTCATTTAAAAGATATTGTTGCACTTCATCCAGCAAGTAACATTGCTACCTACTACTACATTTTCCATTTAAGTTTAGTTACAAGCCTTCTTCTATTTAGGTACTCCTTATAAGTCAAAGAGTAATGAGGAGGTATGTATGATAAAACACTATGGCTTCAGTAATGCCAAAAAATGAGCACGGGCATAATATATCATCCCGCCATAAAGGTTCGTTTCGGTAAAAGTAGCAAATTAATTTCTTAACCAAAATTTCTAAGAAAAATGTGCATGCGAGGATGCAGAACAGGATGGGTCGGTACCCGCTGGTCCCCTAATATTCGTCTCCCGGAATAAAAGTTGTAGATTAGTCCCCTATTTAGGTGCCCATTGGTACCCCGGTAGGGGACCAGATTATTTTAATTCTTTTTTCAGGTACCCACTCGTGCCCTGGAATAAAATTAAAGATTCGGCACCTACTCAGGTGCGTTTTGGGCCCCTAATAAAAACCATTTTAATTTTTAGGTAAATAGTTTTGTCATCGTTGTACATTCGTCTACAATATTGTTACGATATAAATTATCAAGTAATATCAATCATTTAAAGTATGTACTATAAAATAATCAAAATATATTACGTCGTTTAAAAATAAAAGTCTAATACTCTGCAAGATACAGTATTTCTAAATGTTCATCATATTGAGCAGCGATTTTGCACGTATTTTTCTTGATCTCTATATACAACAGAAAAAAAAAGGAAGAGTTGATTATTTACCTATTGTTGATATTTGATTTATTGTTGCTAAATGTGACTGTGAAGCTTTAGATGAGCACGAACTTTAATTTGTTAATAATCTCTATAAGTAAGTTTGAAAATACTGTCTCGTTGGTCTCGCGGTATAAATGTGCGCGTGGGAATGAGAGGACTCGGGTTCGATTCCAGGGTCGGGCAAAGTGTTATAGGGTTTTTCCGTTAGGAAATTAACAGATAGCCCGTTGTCAGGCAGTGTTTGAGTATTTCTGCATATTCCTCAGGCATATTGTTTTCTGTCAGCTTCCTTCTAGTAATTTCTATACAGTCATGTACTAGTATGCATTTTTTTTTTTTTTTTTTACACACATCACCATCTAGTCCCAAACTAAGCAGAGCTTGTGTTATGGGTACTAGATAATGGATAAACATACTTATATACTTTTTTTTTTAAATACATACATATTATACATAGAAACACCCAGATCAAGACAAACATCCATGTTCACGCACACAAATGTTTGACTTGAGCGGGAATCAAACCCGCGACCTTCGGCGTAGCAGTCGCTTACACTCCCGCTGCGCCAACCGGTCGTCAAAAATCATTATTCACACGCATACCTTTTTACCCTCATTAAATACTCAAACACTGCCTGACAACGGGCTATCTGTTATGGGACAAGAAATACTACATACAAGTAGACGGTGTTGCAATGGGCTCCCCAGTATCGCCCGTGGTTGCTGATATTTTCATGGAGGACTTCGAGGCGCGAGCCCTGCAGACTGCCACCATCACACCGAGGTTCTATAAGCGGTATGTAAATGACACTTTCACAATTTTACCAACAGATAGTGTTAATGCTTTCCTAAACCATCTTTATTCTATTAATAACCAAATACAATTCACAATGGAATTAGAGGCAAACAATTCTTTAGCTTTCTTAGATGTAGTTGTCATCAGGAATAAAAACAACTCCTTAAACCATACTGTGTATAGGAAAATGACCCATACAAATAGGTAAGTACCTATTTGTATGGGTCATTTTCCTATATAAAGGTGAATTTCACCGCCACCATCCTAAACAGTTAGCTACTGTAGGAATGTCTCTGTTTCAGAGAGCCCGAGGGATCTGTGACAAGAAACACCTGGACGCTGAGCTTCAACGTGTCAGGCAAGTTCTGCAAGACAACAAGCTCCGACCGCCGCACCACTGTCGCAGATCCCAGAAGAAAGAAAAACCAGCCACAGTAGAAAGACAATCTGCTGTCCTCCCATACATCAAGGGCGTGACCAACAAAATTGGCTACATCTTGAAGCGAGCTTCAATCAAAACTTACTACAAGCCGCCAACGAAGATAAGTCAATTATTACCAACAGTCAAGTGTCAGTTGCCCTTGCAAGAGGCCGGTGTCAACAAAATTGACTGTGAATGTAGGCTCATACATTGGGCAAACCAAGAGAAGCATAGGCATTCAACTTAAAGAACATATGGCTGACATAAAACATAAACGCTCAACAAAGTCTGCTGTGTGTGAACATGTGGAACAAGGACCCAACCACTACCTGCGATTTGATGAACCACAGATACTCGCAAAAGAACACCGTTTTCTTCCAAGGATGATACGTGAGGCTGTTGAAATTAAAAAACACTCTAATTTCAATAGGGAATATGGTTGGAATATTCCTCCAGCTTGGGACCCTGTCATAAGGGTAATGAAACCCAAGAAGGACAAAGTCACCAGAAGACCCAAGGACACTGTGAGCTCATTCTGCGTAAATAGTAACACCAATAGTTGAAAAATATTCGGGTACTTTGAGATAACTAAAAATTCAAGAAAAAGACAAATATCACCTGTCTGCCGTGAACATGAATCCTGTAAAGAATTCGAAACGTCGGCTAGTAATAAATTAAAAATGTAGTTTCTAGATCATTCGTTTCAAATGTAATAACTTAGTGAAACCAATACATCGCGATAAAATCCGTAAACTGTAGTTTAATTTCAATGTGATATCTACTTATTTACTGTTTTGTAAGGCGGCGGTAGCCCAGTGGTGTACGTAACGGACTGCCGAGACGATGGTCTCGGGTTCGATCCCCAGATACCTCGGGCACACACCTCTGACTTTTCGAAGTTATGTGTGTATTAAAAATGTTAATTATCGCTCGCTTAATAATGTGCCCGGTAGATGGCAATAGGGTCGCCCCCTATTACATTGGGACCGAAACATATCTGGCGAAGTGTGGGTGTGTAATACACCTCTGCCTACCCCTTCGGGGATAAAAGGCGTGAAGATATGTTATGTTATGTCTCATTTTTACCTTTAGTACGTGACTGTACCACAACCACAGGGGCTGAAAATAAATATCTAATTAGTAGAGTAAATGTGGAATGTAAATTATTTTAAATAAAAAATAGAGCAGGGTACGAGTGGGCACCACAAAAAATTGAGGGTACTAGTGAGCACAGCGTCCGAATTTCAGGGGACCAATGGGTACCGACCCAACAGGATATGTTAAAAAAATATCCGGGCTGTCTTTCTAATAAGATTTACTTGGATATGTCATTCAGTTTTACCAGACTAGACGCTATACCTATATTTAGTCTTTTAATACCCCTCCTCCCCCCTACCCCTACGACCGAAATTATCAATTTTTGCTGCAACCACTCCTTCATACGTAGAGACCATTATTAAATAGTATAGGCCAGTGGAAAATTGGCGACTGTATTTGAATCTATCGACTTATGAGGTCGCTAGTCAATTGTCACGTGATCTATAGATGGATGCCGATCACAAAAGATCACAGCCTTCGCGGACACGTAGAACTGTCGGTCCCAGCTCTCACGAAAACATTGACAGTCGATTCGACATTTCAGTACCAACTCAAATATGCTTACCCTACGCATGAAATATATCTATTATTTTTTTCTTACAGCCAAACAGCAGTCACTCAGTGAAAAGTTCTGTAATAGTCGTCCTAGAAAGCGGACCACGGGCTTCTTGTGGAAATTCTTGGATCACAATGTGTCTACATTCAAAAATGAAAAACTAATAAATAAATATTCAAACATTGAAATAGTTTCTGACATAGATCTACCAATTAAAGCTGATCACTGTCTATTCGCGTTGGATGTTAAAATTATTATGAGTTAAATGGTGGCCTACTTAAACATTTTAGAGAACGGCAAGACAGCGAATTTAGTATTATAATAAAGAATTGCAAAATTATCTTGTTATTGTAAATACAAAGTTTTTAATAGCTCTATAATAGTACTGAAGTGTAGTGGTATTTCCGGTGAGTTAGTATATAGCTTCACAACTTGTTTGTGTCGTTAAGAACTATTAATTATACTAATTTGATAATTGGTCGTAATTTACGCCAGCCAATTACTTATTTAACAGTTATAGTAACAATAGGATCTTTTCTATGAACTAATTGAACGAACAAAGAGAGACATTATTGAAGAGTCCACAGACTAAGGATTTTTAGGGCAGTTGTTTCTTTGGGCATACAAATGCGCGCAGATAGAAGTGTTTACACCACCACTCGGCCATTGCAGCATCTCATCGCTCGCACGTACTGCTACATCTTGTATTATTTTATTTAACTTTTCCACAAACAAGGTATACAAGGTTCAATATAATGCATTAAGGCATTCTCTACCTGTCAATCTTAAGGTGGTGCAGCAATGAAAGTGGTAGGTAACTATTGACTAAGGTTAACGTTAAAATGTACCTACATTTTAACGTTAACCTTAGTCAATGGTTTATAAGTAAAACCTAGTAATAAATACAAAATATATAGTAGTATACTGGTTGTAAGGAACGGCGTACCGAAAACCGATACCAGTGACTAGAGATGATACGATTTTTCTTTTTATTCAGACGCTAATGGAGTGAATACGGAAGGCAGTGTACTGTGACGTATGTTGGGAGAGGACTATGTTCATCACTGGATTGTGATAGCCTGGTTGATATATGCTACGGGTTGTAGAGCTATCTTACATAGACTTTGGCCTTACCTAATTTAGAAGGTAGCTATCATATGAAAATACATAGTTTCAGATATGGCGGCGTTCAAGCTAACAATAAAAGAAACTCTTCGACTTTAATATACTAGCATTGATAACGAATTCAACTGTAGAAGTTCTTCAGCAAGCAGGCAGTTTAGTGGATAGACACTAGTGGTTTCACTTTCTTGCTAATTAGGTCCTAAACTAGGCTATCGGTCAATATAAAGTCAGCAGTCTGCGAGAGTTCGTAGTTACAAATTATTCCAATTCCACGCCGGGTCTTCATATATCCAAACAGTTTAATTGCTTTATTGATTTTATAAATGAATGTCAATAGAAACAGTATACAGGAATAAAATAAACTTTGTAAATACTAGCTTAGACAGTAAAACAACTTCTTCTGCATGTAATAAAATACGTTTTACTTAGGTAAGTGCTTGTAATTTATCCGCACTAGGTACTCTATTTTGTTTTACAGTAGGTAATCATTATAGATTTTCCTCTTTACTCAGTCACAGATTTCTTCCCCAAACCTTAAATAATTTTCCTCTACTGCTTTACGCAGTTCACTGCTCGATTTAAATTTTTCCTAATTTGCCTCATGGTTGTACTGAAGTCAATACGAGGATTTGGTCTACCATACCACGTTGGCGTCGTCGTCAAGTCAGGAGTAAGAGAGTAGCAAGGGACAGGATCCATTGGAAGGAATTGGAGGAGGCCTATGCCAAAAGGCACACCGAACTTAGGGACCTCTTGTAACCCTATGTTTAGGAATAAAAGGCTATTGTTATCATTATCATTACTACGTTGGCCAAACGGGTTATTACAGGGTACGATGTTAAGTTTTCTATCTTTTCGCAAAGATACTATATGCTTCGTGTATTTTTCTTCTTGTGTGATTCTACGCTCAACTGGAGGAGTTTATGGGCCGCCCAAAGGCCTCCGGCATGGGCTTAAAATTCTTGTTCTGAGGGAAAAACTGGGACCTACGCTTCGGAAGGTAAAGATGTGATGTAAATTCCACATCAAGTGGTCAACCATCCAAATGGTGACCAGTGGAAATAGATAGCTCACTCGCCTAGTAGGTAAAAAGAGCACTTTCACCCTTTCGAAGGGAGTACGCCCTCTAAATTTTAGTAGTACTCGGCAGATCCTAATTTCCAGTGCTATATAAGTCTTATACTAATATATAAAACTGAAGAGTTTGTTTGTTTGTTTGGTTAAAAGCGCTAATCTCAGGAACTACTGGTCCGATTTGAAAAATTCTTTCAGTGTTCGGTTGCCCTTTTATCGAGGCAGGCTAAAGGCTATATATATAACATCGCGCAATGAGCGACGGGAGTGCAGCAGTATCCTTAAATAACGCGGGAGTAACCGCGGGCATCCTCAAGTATAAGATAAAGTTATGAACAAAGTTTCATTAGTGTACATATTATATTCCCGTCCAAACCTCGCTATTTTAGTGTATCTACTATAGGAGCTAGAAGTACTAGGAGGAAGGATAAAATTGACATATGGTAATGAGGTAAAGAGGCACTGGGTAGCCAACCAGGTAACGAAGTATCAGAATTAATTATGAATGGACTGTGAAGCACTGAAAAATGTATGGTAAGTATTTGTGGCGATAAACCATGCATTACTACTCTTGCATACTCATCAAGTAGGCACATGTGTCATAGCCCAACACTTTTCGCAATGTGTTAGACTCATATAATTTTATTATTGACATCATTCTGTACAAGTGAAACTAAGAGAAGAGAGAAGAATTCGTGTGAGTGTGTGGGAAACTCTGGTGTCGGAGTTTTGAGACCGCCCGAAGGCCTCCGACATGGCCTAACGACCCTTATCCTTAGACAAGAACCAGGACCGACAGCTTTACGTGCCCTCCGAAGCACGGTAAAAAAAGTGAAACTAGAACTACGTGTACGTGCAAGACCTAACTGTACATAAACTGAAAGGGGTATATTCAGTTTTTCCTGTTACTTTTATTTTTCTAATCAAAACCGTTACCAATCAATCAAACAACTACAAAAGTTGTGGGGTATCAAAAAGTATCATCAATCATCATCCTTTTGCAGTGAACTGCTGTACATATGCCTCTTCTAATATTACAATAACATTGTGAAGCAATAAGAGGATTGGACCCACTTTACCACGCTGACAGTCCGGGTAGGGTTGGCTTAAGATCTGAAATCGAGCGTTTCCTACCGCAAGATAATATTTGCTTTAAATATTTTCCATAGTGGCCTTTTACGACACCTACTGAATCAAATTGGTTAGTGAAAAGTTGCTATAATAACAACAATGATGAGTTTCATGCCTGTACCAGAAACCTTTCTACTACTTGCCCTCACGGACCGACTCAATACCAAACCCCCTCAACGTTAATAGTTCTGTGCGCGTGTCTGTAATATTGCATTAACAATCTCTAAGGCGTCTTGAAATTATTTCTTGCAAATCTAATTAAAATCACTACCATGCCGCCACTTAAGATTTTTAGCTGCAATTATTTATTAATTTCACTTTAAGTAATTGAAAGTCTCACATTGGCATTATAAATGGCCGCGTGATAAGTATGTGGAGGAAGAAAGGGTGTGGTGTTCCCCCAACTCGAGTGGGGATCCTCTAACCAGACAGGGTAGTCGTGCCTGGCAGACTGCCATGCCAGTCCGACGGACGTATTTGAGAAGTTCTATATTTAGTCAACTTGTGCGCGAACTCTGCTTGCACGATTGAGGACTTTGTTTTCCGTCGTAGCGTGTCTGATAGATGTCGCCGTATTGTTGTTGAGGCATTGTCGTCGTTCGCTAGATGGCTGCAGTTGTATTATCTTTAGATCTGCCCGTCAGGGCGTATTGAGTGCCTACCAGGTTGATCAAGACAGCTTGTCTCCCGCCGCTTATTTTTTCTGCCGTTGGAAGGTAGTTTGGCAGAGGACATTTATTACGCCATGCTTTCCCTGGAGGCATTGTTGTCAGTAGAAGGTGTGATGTTCAGGAAATTGATTATTTATTTTAGTGACTGGATACTGGCCATATTTTTTTTTGGTATCAGGTTGGAAAATCCTCATGGAGTCCCTCCGCCCTGGGGGAAGGGCGAAGGTGACTGTCAGACTCTTACTGTCTAAAAACCAACCCGTGTTCCTCATCTACCTGTGTGTCGGAGGGTCGGGTATCGCCGAAGCATTCCTCGCTACCCTCCGACGGGTATTGGCCCGCCAGATGGTCAGGCGGGCCCCGAACAAAACCCCCTTGGCGGCGGATGAAGGTGTTGCGCTCCGCCGCCAAAACACCCAGTGGGCGCAGAGGATAGGGAGGACGGCAACGCAACACCGCATCTCCTCTTTCTCTGCGGCCCCACCGCGTCGCAACGATGGTGCGCCCGCATTTGGTCGCGGGAGATAGGGTGCACGGCAACGCAACACCGACACGCCTCTCCTCCCACGACCGCGCCTGACTGCAAGGGACAGAAGAACTGTCCCTCGCACCGGCCTTTGGACGAAGGCCTCCGTCAAGCCCACGCGTAGCGCCCACTCCCGGGATCTCGCTTAGCTTCACCGTGGCCGTGGGTGACCTAACCACGGTTACTGAGCTCCGCGCTCCGCCACCACGACAAGGTGTAGATCACACGGGCGGGTACTGGGTACTGGCCAAGCTGCACCTTGCTTCTGCCAGTGCGTCTCGTGTTGACGTTTTGTTTGGTACATAAATTCTCACAGTTGTTCTTAGTCTGGATGTTCTCTGTGTTCCATTGTTTTATACAAAATATATAATTGAATTCGTTAAAGTAAAATAAAAGCTTTATATGAGTACATATGGTGAAACCCCCGGGTTTTGCCAGTCATTTCCCAGCCAAAGGCGTGCATATATTCTATATTCTATAGTTTCGATAGTACTAGACATACCTTTTAAGTTTTTCCTGTTACGACTACGACGTAGTAAATAATCACAATAGACTGGCATGTCTTGTTGGGCGATAAAGATGTCGATGATATGACACAAATATTCTACGACATTTTATATGAAACCGTACGACGCTTTGTACCTCAACGTAGGATTAGAAGTGGCAACCGCCCCGTCTGGTTTAGTCACCCGTTAATACGCATGCTTCGAAAAAAAGATAAACTGAGGCAAAGGTATAAAACTTTTAAAAATCCCTTAGATGAGATCGAGTTGAGATTCATAAGAGCGGACTGTAAAAAATTATGCAAAATCTGATACAATAATTACTTAGAGAATATAGAAAAGAGTATTTCAAATAATTGTAAAAGCTTTTGGTTCATTCATTAAACCAAAAAGAACCGATCTAGTCCTTCATCATCATCAGCCTTTAACAGTCCACTGCTGGACTAGGCCTCTCCTTTGAAAGGAGGAATTGGCCTACTAAACCACGCTGGCCAAACGGGTTGGTATAGGGTTTGTATCAAGTTTTCCTTCTCTTACAGTGCTGTTCTCTGCATAATATGCTCCCTCTGTCGGCTCTTACGACACCCATGGGATGATATGGGGTGGTGACATTCCGTATTCTTAATCCGTCACCACACGGACACCATCTAGTCCTTATCCATCTTTAATGTCAAATGGGGAACGCAAAAGTAGTGATGGAGCGGAAATAAGCGACATGTTTGCATCTTATTTTGCTTCAGTTTACACAACTGATAAAATAGTTTCGTCTCTTATGATAATACCTCAGATTCGGATGGGACACGCAATATAAAGTATGGTCTTGGGGCAAACAGCAGTTGTTTAACATCCTTGACAATCCAACCGACTACGATTCTTGAAAAACTTAAGCATCTCGACATATCTAAGGGCCCCGGGCCTAATGGTATTCCAGCATATTTCATTGCATTATGTCCCTCAAAATTGGTTGATCCACTATGCATAATTTACAACAAATCATTACTATCTGGCGAATTTCCTAAACAATGGAAAAGTGCAAACGTGGTCCCTGTTCACAAATCTAGCGAAAACCATTTGGTAAGTAACTATAGGCCTATTTCCATATTATCGTGTTTGACAAAAATATTTGAATCTATAGTCTATCGTTACCTAGAATTGTATTTTACCCCTTACTTGTCCTGCCATCAACATGGTTTTGTACGGTCCCGTTCAACGTGCATCAACCTAACACTTTTTGTGGAGATCCTGTCAGAAGCCTTGGATAGCCATAAGCAAGTAGATGTAATATATAGAGATTTTAGCAAGGCCTTTGACAGAGTTCCCCATAGAAAGCTTCTTGAAAAAATATGTATGTACGGATTAGGTGGATCAATCTACAAGTGGATAAAATCATACTAAAGCTATCGTAACTTTAGATTTGTATTGAATGGCCTCATCCACGCGCTCCATAACTTCAGGAGTGCCACAAGGATCACACTTAGGGCCATTATTATTCAATATATTTATTAATGACCTACCGGACTGCTTTCACTATGCTACACCCCTACTGTTCGCAGATGACCTTAAAATCTTTAAGACTATAGAGTCGCTTAGTAGGGCCCTACGTCTTCAGAAAGATCTGAATTCGTTGTCTATATGGTGTAATAACAATGGTGTGCAATTGAATCTAAATAAATGTCAGTTTATGAAGTTTACTCGTAAGATTAACGAAATAACATCAAAATACTCAATTGACGGTGTAGAATTAAATGAATGTGAGTGTGTTAGAGATTTAGGCGTTTTGTTAGACAAAAAGTTTACCTTTGTACCTCATTTTGAATGATAATTAGGAAAGAATGGAAAGATCTCTGGGATTTATTATAGGAAATGGAAAAGATTTTCGCAAGCTTCATACTAAAATGTAGTTACACAATAGTTTCGTGAGAAGTCATGTAGAATATTGTAGTGTTGTTTGGCGACCGCATTATTCCGTTCACATTATAAGGCTAGAAAGAATACAAAAAAGATTTCTGTGGCACTTGTCGCCCTCGCCTTTCCCACGAATGGTTTCTTATAAGGATTAACTTAAAAAATACAGATTGGAAACACTTGATAATAGAAAAAAATATTTAGACCTGGTTTTCTTATATAAACTTGTACAAAACAAGGAAAACATGACGAAATTTAAAGAGTGCATTGATAGCCTTAGTTTCAGTGATGTCTTCGCTAGTGAAAATCCAAATATTGCTTTTAATAACTTTCATGACCTATTCAGTCTTTTCTACAATTTATGTTTTCCTATAAAACAAGTGAGAAAATCATTAACTGCTCGACCAAAATGGATCACAGAAGGTATCCGATTATGTTGTAAGAGAAAAAGACAATTACCGTTGGAATTTCGTAGAACCCGAACTGTCACTAGTAAAAGCCGCTTCCAAGCTCTATCATCACGACTTAACAGGTTAATTAAACTAACGCAAAAGTGTTTAAATGATAATTATATAAAAAATTCAAGTAATAAATCCAAAGCTACTTGGGCAATAATCAATGAAAAAAATTTAAATGTGCCTAAAGACGAAATAAAATATATTAAAACTGCTGATAAAATTATTAATGAGCCTGCAGCGATAGCGAACCATTTTAATATTTATTTTACTGACCAAATGCATAATATAACAGTGAACAACACAAGAGCCAATATTCCTAACGAACTTAAATCTATTTTTTTAAAACCGTGCATCCCACAAGATATATTAAAAAGTATTCAAAATCTAAAAAACACTAGCAGTGCAGGTTATGATAATATAGCAACCAAAGTTCTTAAATATGTGTCTATTAAGCTATCACATGTATTATGTCACATAATAAATCTATGCTTAGCACAAGGTATTTTTCCGAACAAACTAAAACTAACGATCATGAAGCCACTATTTAAGAAAAATAATAAAAGTGACATGAGTTGCTATCGCCCAGTTGCTCTTATGCCAGTTCTTTCAAAATTTTTTGAGAAAGTTATTCATGACAATATTTATAACGATTTCGAAATGAACCATTTATTTTGTGAAGAACAGGTTGGTTTCAGAAAGAAGAAATCAATTGATATGGCTTTTTATAAATTTCTAAGCACAATTTTAACTGAAATGGATAAAGGCAAACAGGCATGTGCACTATTCATGGATCTATCAAAAGCCTTTGATTGTGTCGAGCATAAATTACTATTAAAAAAGCTCTATGCATACGGCGTAAGAGGAAATGCCTATGATTTAGTTAAATCTTACTTAGCTGATAGATCACAAATAACACAAATAACTAGGATATGTCCTATTACTGAAAAAGCCACAGTATATACTTCAGCAAATAGAACAGTCAAGTTGGGTGTGCCGCAAGGTAGTGTGTTGGGTCCACTGCTTTTTAATATATATATTAATGAGTTCCCAAAAGTGACAAATTATAACACAATATTATTTGCTGACGACAGTACAATTATATTTACTGGAAAAGACAAGCTACATATAGAGCAAGAAATTAATTTGAGATTGAATAATATTATTAATTGGTTGACATTAAATAATTTGAATATTAATTTAGGTAAAACTCATTTTATGATATACAGAAATAGACTAAGTAAATTGACGAACATGGATATTCGGTATTTGGACCAAAACATTGAGGAAGTGGGAGTTACAAAGTCTTTAGGCTTAAATATTGATAATAACCTTAACTGGAAAAAGCATATTGATACATTGTGTCTCAAACTAAATACATATGCATATGCACTTTATAGGTTAAAGAAAACAGCAAGTATTACACCTGTTTTAACTGCTTATTATGGGTATGTTTACTCTCTTCTAAGGTATGGTGTTATGTTCTGGGGCAATTCTACTGATAATGAAACTGCTTTTAAGGCGCAAAAGAAATGCATACGGGCAATATTCAGTATTAAAACTACAGATAGTTGTAAATCATATTTTATAAATTTTAAAATTCTATCACTACCATGCATTTACATATTGGAAACTGTCGTATTTGTGCGCAAAAATATTAATCTATTTAAAAATCTTAACAGTAAGAGGCGAGACCTGGAAATTTGTATGCCCAGAAATAAAACAGTCTTATTAAATAAGAGTGCACTTTGCATGGCTGTTCGATTGTACAATCGTTTACCTAAAACAGTGCTCGATATCTCAGATAGCGTGTATACATTCAAAAATAAAGTGAAACAAATATTACTTGAAAAGAGTTACTATTCGGTAAACGATTATTTAATTGATAAGTAATATAATGTAAGCATGTACATATTTTATTAATAATAAACAAATTTTAATTCAATTTAATTCATACTCAAGTAATAATTATATAAACAGCATGTATTTATGAATTTTCTGAATATAATCCATAATATTATCTCGTGTTAATTTTGCATGCTGCTGTGACAGCATAATATGATGAGACTAATATCATTGTAAGAGCTTTTATACCTACTCATGTTCTGCAAAATAAAGATTTGATTTAATTTGATTTGAACAAAATTGACTGTACACAGCTCCTTCATAGAATCAATTTTAGGGTGCCATACAAATATCCTAGAGTATACATCAGTCTCCTGTATCCACCGCCCAGAAGAACTGTTTTAGGCTCTACCTCTCCTGTGCCTCGCTTACTTATCCTCTGCAATCACGGTGTCGATATATTTGCTGATTCTCTAACTAAATATCGCAAAACTATAAAATGCAATACTTTCTTATAAATGTATTTTTATTTTTGTACACATAGTTGATTTATGTATCAGAAAAAGGTATGCTATGTAAAAAAAAAACTTAACTGTGTAATCCGTAATTTGTTTAAATTTTGTTAATAGTAATAATATGTTTGTTAGTGTGCTAATTAAGTGTAAGTGGTGGTTGCTTATAAATCTTATAATTGGATGGAACTGTTACTCTAGCTTGAGTGTAAGATGTTTATAATATGTGCTTGTATTACTGTTACATTTGTTAGCAAACCTAAATAAATAAATAAATAAGTTCTGCCGTTTCCATATTTCCCGGCAATTTTGAATTTGGAACTGTTCTATAAGCGAATTCAAATTTAAAATTTCACTGAAGACCGTTTATCTACTCATGTGCTGATGATAACATCTTTGCTGTGAGACAACTAATTCTCGAAGATCGTCATGTGATCTATCGAAAGATAGAGGGTCTATTAGGAATCTCAGGGACACACCATTCAGAAGATCTTGCATGAAGCGCTTGGTGTGAGAAAGCTAGTTTGCCGTTGGATACCGTATCTGGCTTTTGGATTACAAGGCGGCCCGCGTCAGATGGTGTAAGAAAACTCTGCAAAGGTTCAACCGAGGAGAGTCAAATCACGTTTATGACATCAGCAGTGGTAACGAAACTCAAAGTGACGCATCATCTTGCACCACGACAACGCAATCTCACACAGCGCTCGTCAAACGATTGAGTATTTGAAGCAGGAAAAAGTAGAAATTCTTGACCATCCTCCATACAGTCCTGACCTAAGCCCTAACAATTTCTTTACATTTCCTAAAATTAATAAAAGTCTTCGTGGTCAAAGGTTCCTTTCCGGTGAAGAAGAAGTCGACGCTTTCAAGTCAGCCATTTTGAACACCCCCACTTTAGAGTGGAATAAATGTTATAATAACTGGTTTGAGCGAATGGAAAAGTGTATTAAGCTACGTGGTGAATACTTTGAAAAACAATAAAAAGTACTATAAAGTTCTAGTTGTGTTTTTTTCTTCAAACGACAAAACTTAAAAGGCAGACGAGCGGTAACGATCGCATAATCGTAACATGAGCTACGGCTATGCTATCAGCGGCACGACGCTTACTAAAATTCTCAATTCAATACTCACATAATTTAAAAAATTCAAACACTTTTTGTACGGGGTTGAGAACAGCTCAATAAAAACTATTAATTTAAAAATATATTTAAAAATACTTTACTTGATTCCTTGACCATAATTTAGTACTTATACCTAATATTTGGCAATAAATTATACATTGGCAATGTCTCCCAACGATTGAGAAAGAAGATAGGTTCTAATCGCGTTGAAGATTTTCTGCAACGGCTTTTCCAACATGGGGTTACCGAACTCTTGAGAAATAGCTTTCCAGTTCTCGTTCATGAATGTGTGCATCGCGTCACCTGAAAGTTGAGAAATACATCAATATTAATTAAGAGTGCGTGAAGATTTATATGATCTTGTTGGTGTTCTTGAAGCTAATAATGGTGTTAATGGCTGATTCATCACTATTTTATCTAGTGTCGGGTAGTTTATGAACGCCGATTCTAGAGTTGCCTGTGCACTTACACGTAAAATATAAAGATTACTATATTAGGTGCTACTTATAATTTTATTAGAAAATGGCTTGTTTACAGTAAATTGTATGGACATGGAGTGCCAAGGGCAGTCTCTTATCTTAAAAACCATCTCTCTAGCATTAAGAATATATTTTTTTATGAATGAGTTAGTGCCTTCATGCATGAAAACAATAGCCGTACTAGAGATAATCTCGCTCGCTCATTTTTCTTGCCAGTATTCGGCCAGCCCGACTGCATGGAGAGTAAAAGAAGACACCTGTCTTCTTTTACTTTCTTAGGTCCGAGTGTTGGGATCAAAAAAAAACATCCAAAAGGTTAAAAGAAATGTGGACCTGAAGTGGTTACTCGGAAATAAACTGCAAATAATCATCAGTAAAAGACTCAATACTTACTTAGCTGCTTATTTCCGTTGAACAAGTTGGTGAGCTTGAAATGTGTGTTCACGTTGTTCTCAAATGTGTACTTATAACTCTTGAGACTGATTACATCTTTTCCATCTTTCTGGATCATCTCGTATGGCATGGTCATGGCGATCTCAATTTTTTCTGAAAATAAAAGTATTACGTAATAATAATATGATTTTAATAAATCAATTATCAACAATCCACACTCGGAAATCTCATCTCGACTGTTGACATGTTATCAACTTATCAGTCATCCAATAAAGCTACTAATGTATTCTTAAATATAAATATATAAAACTAGTGTCTACCCGCAGCTACGCCCGAACATTTCTGCCCGATCGTGGCCATTTCGGGTAACCCGTCCTTAGTGCTCCTCTACGCTCACAAAGAACATACATGCCACATTTCAGCATCTTGCACCCAGTTATTTCGGCTGTGCGTTGTCTGTCAGTCAGTCGGTAGCGCAGAATATATACAAAGACAAGTGTTACATGACTTCAGAAATGTAACACCGAATAACACTTCCCCGCAAAATAAGTACGAAACATTTGACAACGAATACATGTTACAACCAAAAAGTTAAGGCCGTATAGACGAATACTCCTATTTATCCGTTTGGGTTGCGGAGGCTAGACGATAAACGCTCTGTGGAAAAGCTAATATTCTGTAAAATTTGGTTAGACTAATGAGTAGACCAATGGCTTCAAGTCGAATACCTTGGATGAAACTGGGATAACGCTAAGACTGGGTTGCATCATCTTACTTTAACAATGACAAAGATCGCAACATCTGTCAAAGTATCGGTTAAGCAAAAAATTTGTTGCACCACTTGACAATTGTTAAAATGACGTCATAATTTTACGTTAACTGTAACCACCCGAAGTTGGCCGGTTAGTGTTATTGTTAAAGTCAATTCTATTGTTCTATTATTGATACGCATCGAATATAACCACCAAAAATGTCACTACTTCGAGAAATACTCGCAGAAACTAGTTCTTCTGAAGACGAATGTGATTTAGACCCGATAAGTGTAAGGCCTAGGAAAAGAAAAGTGTATTTCTCCTGAACCGATCGAGATTCAAAATGGGACAACAAATCATTCTTGGCTAGATTTCGAGTCTCCAAAAATGTAGCGCGGTGGCTAGCTCAACGGTCGGAACACTCTCTGTAGCACAGAGAGTGTTCCGACGCTACCTGAAATTTTATTAGGTAGAAATGAAAATAATAATAGTTGAAAACATAAATGTGACGATGCCAGGAATCGAACCTTAGCTGGTCCGCCACAGTGGGCTGGTGGTGTGTGACTGGCGAGTGTTCCTACGACGATCATCTTCTATGTGCTAGTGGACTGTACGGCTTCGATCTATTCGGGGCTTCAGAAATAAAACATCTTCATACGTTGAGAGCGATGCTGTTCAGGTGTTCGGTGCTGAATGGCTACATATAGTTACTTGGTTACAACATGGTGGTTGGGACGCCAACAAACTGGCCAAAAATATGGTCGCTTAGCTACTTCGAAATTTTACCTTAACGCCGACCACCGCACCGAACATATGCACAAAATCTTTATTTGTGATACATGAAATTATCTTAGATACTATGGTACATGCATATCTATACTAATATAATAAAGCGGAAGAGTTTGTTTGTTTGTTTGTTTGTTTGTTTGTTTGTTTGTTTGTTTGTTTGTTTGAACGCGCTAATCTCAGGAACTACTGGTCGGATCTGAAAAATTATTTTTGTATACGATAGCCCAGTTATTCCGGAAGGCTATAGGCTATATAACATAGCGCTTCGACCCTTTGGGGCCGGGCAAAAGGCTAAAAAGGCTAAAACATAATGTCGGCTTATCTCAGGAACTAGCAGTCGGATTTTAAAAATTGTTATTGCCTATGATAGCCCAATTATTCCGAAAGGCTATAGGCTATATAAAATTACGCCACAACTTTTAGGGGCCAGACAAAAATAATAAAATGGTCAAACGAGACGGGGGAGGGTTGGGTCAAAGGCAAAAAAAGGCTAAACGGATAGGATACAATCTATATGGGTATCGTTTTCGAGATTTTCGGGACGCTGATTAATAATATGAAATTTATTTAGTAATCCAAGATGGCGGACGGGAAATCAAAGATGGCGGATGAGAAAATTTTAAATATCAATATGGGTATCGCCTTCGATATTTTAAGGGGTGGAGAATCGAAATACAACATCTATTTCGTGATCAAAGATGGCGGATGGGCAATCAAAGATGGCGGATGGGAAAATTATAAAAAATCAATATTGGTATCGTCTCCGATGTTTAAAGGGATGGGGAATCCAAATACAACATCTATTTCATGATTCAAAATGGCGGATGGGAAATCAAAAATGGCGGATGGGAAAAATTTAAAAAATCAATATTGGTATCGTCTCTGATGATTTAAGGGATGGTGAATCCAAATACAACATCTATTTCGTGATCAAAGATGGCGGATAGGAAATCAAAGATGGCGGATGGGATTTTTTTAAAAATCAGTATGGGTATCGTCTCCGATGTTTGAAGGGATAGAGAATCCAAATACAACATCTATTTCGTGATCAAAGATGGCGGATAGGAAATCAAAGATGGCGGACGGGATTTTTTTTAAAAGTTGATATGGTATCGTCTCCGATATTTTAAGGAATGGAGAATTCAAAACCACCATCTATTTCGTGATCAAAAATGGCGGATGGGTTTTTTTTTTAATCAATATGGGTATCAACTCCAATATTTAAAGGGGTGGGGAATCCAAATCCAACATCTATTTCGTGATCAAAGTGGCGGGTGAGAAATCAAAGACGGCGGATGGGAATTTTCTTTAAAGTCGATATGGGTATCGTCTCCGATATTTTAAGGAATGGGGAATTCAAAAACACCATCTTTTTCGTGATCAAAGATGGCGGATGAGATTTTTTTTAAAAATCAATATGGGTATCGTCTCCGATGTTTGAAGGGATGGGGAATCCAAATACAACATCTATTTCGTGATTCAAGATGGTGGATGGGAAAAAATTTAAAAATCAATATGGGTATCGTCTCTAATGATTTAAGGGATGGTGAATCCAAATAAAACATCTATTTCGTGATCAAAGATGGCGGATAGGAAATCAAAGATGGCGGACGGGATTATTTCTTAAAGTCGATATGGGTATCGTCTCCGATATTTTAACGAATGGGCAATTCAATATTATATAAAAATCTATGTTTGTTTTTGCATCATTTATAGACCCTGCAATGATAAAAGATTAAGCGCTAAGTCAATAGTAACTTGGAAAAGGGGCTTGGAAAAAAGGGAATTCAATAAAAACTCTTAAAAAGGCGATACGGAGTTCGCTGGGTCAGCTAGTATGTTCTATACATAGCTAGATAGGTCAAAAAGTTCTATCGAAGGTATATAATACATAAACCTAACTGTTTGCATCACTAAGTTATTCAAGAAAAATTATCGAAAAATGTTGTCACACAAGGATCCGCCCACTATATTTTCTATAAAAAAACTATGAAATACTATAGTTATGTATGTAATTTTGGTGGGCCGTTATGTGCAACTATATGGAGCATCTAATAAAACAAACGCCATGGAAATAGCTTTATTCAATTCTAAGATAACATAATAAAACCTACGATGCATAAGTAAAAATACAAATTTTCTTAAGAAAACACTATCGTACATAAACAAAGGTTATGATAAACATGCAAATGTTTATTATTACGATTATTTCAACTATATAAACCAATAACTAGCAATGAGAAACTATTTAAACATGATTTCAAGACTATTCAAAGTTAAAAAACACTTATAAAACTATAAAACTACTATGTAAACAAAACAGCTGTTTATCAACTATTAGTTCTTATCTATTACAACTGATAACACTATTTAAGATCGATATCTAAGTCCCTACGGTTAGCACAAGTATAAGTTTAATGCTTATACACTACACGGCACTACTTATTACCGATTTGCGAATTTTCACTATTCTAGCGTTATTTTATCACTTTGACGCGTCCGGGAACCGAACCCGGTATACCTACCGCACGATTGGATAGCACTATTTTTACACGATTTTCACTTGCGGTTTCGAATACACTATTCACTATAGAGTTTTTTAATGTCTGTCGCGAGGAATAAATAAGTATGAAATTTTGAGCACCAGGCCCTTCAATATATTTATCATTGTATCTGTTTATGTACCTTTTTGCCACACTCTTGATATTCTCAAATTTGTATTTGAGCTGCTTCACAGTGCGCGGGATCTCTCCAAGGGCATTAAATTCACTTTCTATTAAAGTCCACACGCTATCCTTTTGCTTACTACTTATAGCATCGGTTTTCTTACAAAATAATACATTTTGATGTTTGGTTATTAACGATTGAAGTCTATCGACTTCAGCTCCGGTAAAGTTTACGCTTCTTTCCCTGAAATATACAGAATTTAACGTAAAGATAGACATATTTGTGTGAGCTGTAAAAAGAATAACTTATTCTGTTGCCCATAATAAATTTATGGGCAACAGAATAAGTTGTGCATACTTACTTTGTTTGGCTGTTTACGTACAAGCTTTTTGTATTTGATGTCATTATTATCTTCTACACTTCGTAAAACTTGAAATCGTAATAGGTGTAGTATAAACAAGAAATATAATCAAAATCTTTTAAAATGATGCGCGTTCAGTCAGCGCGTTCAATTCGTTTGACGTTCGATATAATATTTGACAATTGACATCTTGACATTATCAATAACAGCGAAGCTCTAGTATTGCCAGACTTAAAAATAGTTCCCGCAGCGAATCGGGGTAGATTACGCCTCATTTGTCTAGCAACCCTGTTAACTTTAACATTAGCAACAAAAACGTTGGTGCAACACATTTTGCGGCAGCCGTCAAGTTTACTGTTAAAGTTATTGTAAAATTTGACTTTAGCTTTTACTTTAACCGGTGATGTGGTGCAATCCACTCTAAGACAATGATGACTACTAATATATTGACTTGTAATTTTAGATTACGGTCTTATACCTACTTTACTATCCGATCTCGAACCTTCGGTCTAGGCTATGACTGGCACAAAATGTATAATCATATTATTCTGGTTGGTTACTAAGTAATATTTTAGAAGTTAACAGGCCAACAACGGCTATTCTATAAACAAATCTCGTTTCAAAAAGCTAAAAAATAAGGAGCTATGTTTTTCTAGAGATAAGTGACTCTTACTGCTATGCTGGATGATATGGGTTCGATTCGCACCCAGCACAAATCTTTGTGAGATGAGCGCTGCGATTTGTACTGTGTGAGTAAAGTGTAAAAAAATAAAACAACCAATCATAATGTAAACAAAGACGGGAACAAGAAGTCGCTCAACATCCACCGATGTGTTTTAACTCATGATGACCCGAACTTATATAATAACCAAAATTTGATGATACCATATTGGTATAATAAGCAAAAAGTGTCCTCAATAAAGTAAGGTGACCCAGGTGCCTTTTTTAGGTATTATATTATAATGATCGAGCCCGCGGTACAGGTATTTTTTTCTTTCTAAGAGTTACTAACCGATGTTGGCTTAAAATCTGCCAGGCTGGACTGGGACTGGTTTAATCACGTCTGCCGTATGCACACAGAAAAGGTGGCCTTATTTAGTAACGAGTTGGGTGCCTCATGATAGTCGACGACGACGCGGCAGACAGACCTAAACGGAGATGGCGGGACGACCTGGATGCATTAGACAGCGACTGGCCGAACATAGCACAGGACAGGGATGCATGGCGGTCCAAGGCGATGGGCAAAGGCCTGTCGCCTTTGCCCATCAGTGGGACACATTTATAGGCAGATTAAAAGAAAAAAAAGTATTCCGCTGTAAACTAAAGTGAACCCTTCCATATCTTTAAGTACTAATCAGATATATTTTTTCACCGTTCGTTATTATAATAAATTAGAGCAGAGGAAGAAACGTCGAAGTAGGTATCTTTATCTTAAAATAAATTAATTATTGCGTGTAAGATCCGCTAAATAAAATTGTATGATATTAGTCCTTACTTAATAGTTATTTGTGCAACAAGAGAGCAAAGTTGTTTTTTGTTTCGAGTGCTAATTTTGAGTCCCGAGCAAGCGAAGGATTCTATGATTGATTCACGAGCGTAGCGAGTGAATCAAAGTTAGAATCCTGAGCGTGGTGAGGGTCTCAACAGCACGAGATACAAAAAACTTTGCTCTCGTGTAGCACACATAACTTTTCACCACAGCAGTGAGAACACATATTACTTAGGAGACATAGAAATGAACAGGAATAGATTGAATTCTGCATAATCACTTGTTGATTTAACTTTTCTGGTGTTAAAGTACAGTCATCATCGCTAGTTTCACTCATCTTTTTAGATTATTTTATATATTAATATAAATTTAACACGTTACGCTATACCTACTGTATCAGCATCAGCAAAATTTTTATTCCCGCTACTTTTTTAAATCGCGTTTTAATACCGCGTCCCTGACGTTTATTTTTCAAATGTATCATTGTTGTAATTCTAAATAAAAATGTATTGGTTAAATACAAATTTTATACTATTAATTAGACTATTAAAATCCAATAATAAATTAAACATGTAAACAATAACATATAAAAAAAGTAATTTCTTTATTCTTTTTTTTTTGCGTTGCCGTAGGTGTTTTCTTTGAGGTAGAATTCCAAAATCGAATTTCGAATTCGAAGGGGTTTGATTTTCACTCACTTTTTATATGCATGTGAAAGAGACAGAGCACAGTAAAATTCGAATGTTTCAAATTTGTGGCTGAACAATGTCAATTCGTGGCACTGAAGATTGAAAAATTAAAAAGCTACTTTGCCTCACGCTCGAATCAAAATCGCGTTTTGTTCACTGTTGTCACACAGCAAAAGCGGCATGTTTGAGCTGCTGTGGTGAAAAAGTATTTTATGTCTATTTTGCTGTTACCTACGTTGATTTTTTGTATAACCCTACACAAATATTATATGGTACATTTAGTTTATATCAAGTTTTATTTATTTATTATTAATATGGACGTAGGTACCTACTCTGAGCAAGAGGTACAGTAATTTAATATTTTCGTTATAAATAGCGGATTGCCGCTGCATTATAAAAATTACTAAATCTGATAAGTGCGGATATTATGTTTTGTTTGTTTATTTCAGACAATAAAAAATTCATCTTCTGACCTTCTGACTTCTATTAAACTTTTTAATATTATTATTTGTCTACACATTAAGTGGGTATTTTGTTGTCAAACAATTACAGCCAAAAAAATTTTGCAGCTGTTGCAATCATTGAACTCTATTACATTGATCGCTCAGCAAATTATGTTAACAAGAGCACGGCTCTATTTATTGTAAACCATAAAATACGACGAAGTTCATGATTCCGGTGTTATATGCATAAAACGGTCTAATAAATACGTACAGTGTAATTGCCAAGAAATCTTGTTAATTATCCATGCAGTGCTCGCATTTAGTACCTTAAGCTACCTACCAGTCTTGTTAATAAACAAAGTACCTACCTACCAAAGTTCACCCACAAGGTTATGGAAGTTGTAAAATTTATAGCCGATAAAAAAATCAATATAGCCAACATAGTAAATAAGCAAAGTAAAGGACGATATTACGAGAACTTGGATGAAAGGTATTTCTGCGCAGCTGGCCGAAATGAAGATCGGAATTACCGCACGTGATATCACGTAAACAGTACCTACGCGTAATAGCCGACATAACAGTTTTCAACGCAATGAACTATCTGGGTCAAGATCACGACTAAGGCTGTCTGTCGACGGAAATGAAAAGCAGTAGAGCTGTGGCAATATTAACGTTCGGATAAATACGTTCGTGTTTTTCAAATCTCGTATGTTTACACATCGTATGTTGTACATCAGCCAAAAAAACTCGCGTTCAACACGGCCAACCGGCTGAACCTTTCATCAAACGTCATATAGGGCTACGCGACCAAATGTTAGGCACCGCCATCACATAATGCTTACTGCTAGGCATATGTAAAATTACCTCTCCTGTCCACATCACCGCACAACCTACTGAAGCAAGAAACAACAAATATTAAGAGTGTTGTTTCTTTTATAGAAAAGGCGCTCACTAAGGCATGATTTATTAGGCACGTAACGGAGCAAATTATTCAACAGGGGTTAAAAGGTTATTTAAAAATTCCGACATCAGCTAGTACATAATTCCATAAAGGCACAAGCACATTTTCGCTCCTTTCAGCTCCGGTGGTAACGCAGTCTAAGGAATGAAAAAGAAATTTCACAAGTCGTAAGTCGCCACTTTGTTTTTATAGCGCTCCTTTCATGTCGAGCCTGTAAATACAATCAACTGAGTAAAGATGGATAAAAAACACAAATACGAATCTTTTCTTACCTCTTATCTCAGCTTTATCTCTTTTTAAAAAACTGCCTGCCCTGATTGCGACGAATACCGCCGCAATGTGTGTTTCAAATTGTTAGCAAAGGGTCATCAATTCCTATATACAATTTGTATGTTATACTTGCTTATCTACATGTGACATGAATTAACATATGAAGTCTGCCAACCCGCACTTGGCCAGCGTGCTGGACTATGGCCTTACCCTTCTCATAGAGAGTAGAGGCGCGTGCCCAGCAGTGGCAGAGAATATATACAGGGCTGATGATGATGACTTACTTATTTTGAGAGTGATCTCTCCATCGCCACTAATAGGAAGAATGAGAAGACGTCCAGCAGCCGTGTATTTGCCCTTTAGCAGGATGGGAGCGTTGAATGCAAATTCCAACACTTTCTTCGCAGTGTCGAATCTGAAAATACATGCAGGAGCAGATATTATTATGTATTTCCTTTCAAAACTTATGTAGTGCGATGAAATCCCGCTATTGATATGATGCCCATAAAAACGCACATACTCAAACAAAAATTAGGTACAAAGTGTTTTAATGTTAAAACACTTAACTATGTAGTTAAGTTAGCTGCGTTACTTTTACGATCAAGTTTGAAATTCCGAGTCCAATTTTATAGTACTGACAGGTTCTATTTTATCGTTATCACAGTTGCATTCAAGATGTTTCGTTCTGGAGCTCGTAGTCCGCTTTCTAGTCTGACCACATTTTATCTTCTTGGGTTTACGCGAATGTTACACGTTGAAATAAAACTACAGTTTACGGATTTTATCGCGGCCACATTTGATGAAATATGAGATTTTCCACAGACCAACTACCCGTAAAAAGCCATATCCCGTAGCTCTGTGAACTGTCCGAGGTACGGAAGGTTATATGTTTTTTTGACTATTCACCCGTTTATACATCAAGTGCTGAAGACCGAGTTTAAGCTTCCGGACTTCCGGAGATTTGGGCGTGGAAGACTTGCGCTGCCTACACTTTGTAACGAGCCCCTATCAATTAATGAAATAGCTAATTCTCGAACATAGAGGCCTAATAACGAGACTGAAAAGTTAAAGGTCTTGCTCTTTTTTAATCGAGGTATATTCTTATAATAATAAACAGTTCTACCTACTGCGTAATCATTTTCTACTGTAAATGATTTCAGGGGATGCTAAGCATCGCTAGAGTTATAACGGTTAAGATTAGATTAGTACAAGGCGGAGTAAAAGGCGGAAACCATCATTTTATTCCTCCAAAACTTGTAGTAGGTAATAAATTGCTCCTTCAACAAGTGCTTGGCATTTAAATTGTGGGTGGAAGACATTTCAACTTATGCTACCGTTAATATAAAGCTGACAGGCTGACTTTTTGAACTCGTGTGATTAAATTTCCATTCAGTTGACACTTCGAGTATCTTAATGTACAACTTTTATAGTCAAATTTGTGGTTACTCACTAGATTATCGATGGCTTTTATTTAGTGAACAATTTATTCTTGGATAATTTAAAGTCTCAAGCTTGACAGCGAAAGCCTGGTGGGGATCCCAACATCGTAGTCCATGCAGAGGTTATCAGATTCAAAACCACGGTGCTCACCACTGACTTTTAAAGGTTATTTGCGTTTTAATTGTTAGTTATCGCTTGCTATGAACGTCAAAGAGCATGTTAAGCCATCGGTACCAGCTGTCGTAAAAATCTTCGACAGTCGTTACAGGGAGCCATGGAATTACTATCCCTTTGTGTTGTGAAGGTCAGTCGGCAGTCGCTCTGTAGGAACGCAAAATAGTATTTGCTTAGGGTAGAAAACAGACCCCGAGCTCTAATGCGAAAATATTTGATGCAACCTGGATAATGCTTTTGTCGCTGTCATTATAAAACTTCTATAAATATACTTAGTGATTATTACTTACTTTACTTTGTCAACCGTAGCTTTGCCCAAGCCTTTGATTTCAGCATCTTTCACTGTCAATTTCAATCCAGAGAGATCAATATTAATAATATCGATAAGGACTGGTTCTAAAGTTTCGGAGCCTACTTCTGGTATGCCGGCTGCCAAAACTGGAAGAGCGTTTTGTGATGACTTCTGAAGACAGGCTGAATCACTGAGAGAACATTTCTGAATCGGTGGTACTGTAAACAAAAGTAATTGTAAAATATTTTTGAAATAACAGCGCAGTGCAAACGTCAGTATAATTTACATCATCATTCGATGATTTAAATTCAAACTTTGTATTCAGTCTTAATATAATATAACATGGGGTTAAATTTGATCAATAATCTTTGCTTAGTTTTTCTGTTACAAATACGAGTAGAGGTCTGCCCGGCTTGCCTGCATAAATAAATTAGGTATGTATATGTTTAGTTGATAATGCCTCCGAAATTTGAAAATAAGATCCCTTTTGAAAAATAAATCGGTTCCCATTACCTTTATTGTATAGGTACCTAATGCTATATCTATAAATAAAAATGCCTATTATAGTCACCATAACCGAAGTATAAAATAAATGTAGGTACTTATTCTCATAACATTGCCATGTTAATTTCACTTATGGCACTAATCTCAAGCTGATTTTTCTAAAAACTATTTAAAATATTATTTATATGTTAATATTTTCAGATTATTATTCAAAGTATTATCCTACACGACTAATCCATATTTACAAGTCAATTATTTATAGAAAATACAGTCCACTATAATAAATAATAATACAAAATGTATAGGGTTTTTTTTTGTAAGCATGACAGACAATTATGTAAGTTTTTAGTATGGTGTGATTTCCAGTTAGTAATTTGGTAATTAGTTAATGTTTTGTCTGTTATTCAGAAGTGTAAACATCAGCTCTAAAACATTATATTATTATTATTTCACAAGGCTAGTACTTGTAAACAAATTAACCAATCAATCATACTTTTTGCCACTTGAACTACAGAATTAATAAAATATTAAAAAATTATTCATCATGTCAAACTGTTTCACGTGACGCTTTGCAAAAGGATGGGTCGATAAAAAACAGATTACATAATTATGGCTTCTAGACAAGTTACAGTGTTATTATACAATCTGCAGTATTTTTTCCCGTTTGTGTTATTATTTTTAATTAGATTTCTTTGTTTATTACCAGTAACAATACACTCAGTTCTTGTTATAGGCATTCCTTGCTGTAACTAGTTTAAAAAGTATACTTTGCAGCATGAATGCATTTATTCTATCCGGCTCGACTACCGACGACTAACTAGGACAAAACTAGTGAATAATTAGGCTCAAAGCAGAAAGACGCTAATTTCTAGAAAATTTGTGAACATATCTTTCTTTATTTGAGGACTGACGGAGTAAAGGACGTTAGCCATGATCCTCAGTAGGTTATTCCAAAAAAAAATATTGCATGGATCATACCAATAGTCCGAAAAGTTTAATGCAGCATGAGCACTGGGGCGATTGAATTCATAGTTAAAACTATTTGTGATAAAATCAAACGCTTAACGCAAGAATATTATGTGTTTAGATATATTTTATGTTTGCTTGTCCTCGGAACAACATCATCGAATGATAACAAAAACATGACTATTTTCTGTAAATCATTCAGTAATCTAATACTAATATATGTTTAAAGCTGGGGAGTTTGTATTTTTGTTTGCTTGAAGGTGCTTATCTCAGGAACTACTGTTCCGATTTGAAAATTCTTTCAGTGTTAGATAGCCAATTTATTGATAAAGGCTATAGGCTATATAACATCACGCTATGAGCCACAGAAGCGGAGCAGTAGCCTTAAATAACGCAGGTGTAACCGCGGGCTCATCTAGGAGTATATATTTTTGATAATCATGTTAAATGTTTCGCCGCCTAATACGAGAAATCGGGTCCTAGAACTGACATTAAACTAAATACAAAGTTGATTTCGAAACTACAAAAAAGCAACCTAAGTTGGTAAATTGCAAATACAGGTAAAAAAGTAATGAATACAAGTATTTGCAGATAAAAAAATGGCAAATCATCGTGGTTTTTGAGACCTTAAATCATAAATGATTATGCATTTTGACGACCGGTCGGCGCAGCGGGAGTGTAAGTGACTGCCACGCCGAAGGTCGCGGGTTCGATTCCCGCTCAAGTCAAACATTTGTGTGCGTGAACATGGATATTTGTCTTGGTCTGGGTGTTTCTATCACACACTGTGTGTGTGTGTCGGAGTACCGACATTGCGAACTTAAATAAAGACCAAGTGAGGGTAGGTGCTGAAACCCGCACTTCCACAAGACGTCGCTGAGCTCTCATCAGTCTCTCCGCGACCACGCTCGGTGCAAGACGAGCGAAACGTCGGTAACAAATAGGTATTTATACCTTAAATAAGTTAAGTTAACGCGATTAAGACCCGCTAAATTAATTTCTATGATGTATACAAATCGCGAAAGTTTAAAATCGATTAATCGCATATAAATCAAACAAACCTACTTCCCGTTAACCTAGAATCAATAAATAATTAAAAAATCGAGGTCTTAGTAAAAAGCATAAACATCCATAAGACATCGATTTGTTAATGACGATCGACATGTTAATTTGTAATGTTTCTTGAATATTTTTGTGATAACAGAATTGCAGGTGAAATAATGTGATAAATTTATGTTGGCATTCGTCAACAACTCGCGAACATATTTTTTATTTCATAATTTACTCTTTGACCAGTGATCCACTACTATCTTTAACCCTACATCAAAAAACTGTGTCCTAAGCAAGCAAATTTGTATAAAAAGCTCGATTTCGCGCATGTTGTGCAATATGCGTTATAAAGTCAATATCCTGAACCGTTTCCCAGTTTTGTGGCAGGGCAGCAAAGGGGTTACATATGACATTGGTCTTATTTTACACGTGTTATAAACATGTCAAATAAACTTAAATTCACACATTTTATTCATACAGACATGATAATATTTTCCTCTTTGACGTGTTCATTTACATAATCAGATTTTCTAATACGAAGGCAAGGCAATGTATATCAAAGCCTATTGAGTAATAGGCGTGTACGAGTGTAGACGTACGAAACTTGTATATGATATTTTATAAAATCTTATAAGAGTAAAATATCGCATCGTACCTTATTTTTAAATTGCCTTCGGGATAAATACCACGTACCTTTGTTCGGAGTAACCGATATTTCGGCACTGTTGCAGAGTAAGAAAACCGTTTTACTTGCTCGTAACATTAATCCAGCTGCAATATTTCACATCCGTGAATATCGCGCTTACAACAGTGCCGAATTATCGGTTACTCCAAATAAAGGTTCGTGGTATATATCCCGAAAGAAAATTTTATATAAGTCTAAATGACCACGAAAGTTGAAATTCCTATATCGCATCGTACCATCTAATATTTCTCAAAACTCGGCGTAAATAGTTATGGCCTGTTACAACAGTAACGAAATAGAACATTAATCTGTGCAGTTTACCAATCTACATTTTATAGAATTGTCTTGCACTAGTAACGATACAAACTGTGTTACGCGGGACTTTTCAAACATTAAACCAACGGACACAAGTACCACTGAGACTTGGAACAACTCTTTTCAGATCACACAAACCTACAACATCCAGCGCAGTTTGACGCGGCACAACGCCCGGTCAAACCATTACGCCAGCCGCGGAGTCATAGACACATGACAATTATATAATACGTTACATACTGTAACTGCCACAACTTGGCACGAGCCTTATACGATAGATTAGATAGAGCAGAAATGTCACTCTTAAAGCTGTGCCAAGTCGTAGAACAGCTTATAAATACAACTGATACTGGTATCATACTTGGATAGTTATCTGAATGTGTGTTTTATCGCAACCTTTACCAAAAAGTATTAAGCCTTATAAAGAAGAGGGGTTTGTAATAGTAGCGATAAAAGGCGCTCTTTTAAGTATACTTATTATCAAAATATTATACACATTATTTATACGATATATCTACTGCGTCTGTATTACGAATTATATACATAATACAGTAAGTACATCATTTATCTATAACCCAAGCGTAGTTATGTAGCAATGTTAAATTGTAAATCAGTGGCTAAGATTGGCGACAGAACTACTGGCATCATGCCAGAATACATATTAATATGGATATGTATTTTACTGAGTCCTTGTACCGTCTGATATATGTGTCAACCATGTTTAAATCATACATGTGAATATCGCTTTTTACGGTTTTGTTGATGACTAGGAATCATTTCTGTATCGCAGGTGATTTTACAAATATGCAGCAAAGAATAGGCGGACTATATACCTACCTATGTATACAGTGTCTGGGTCCTGGGACTTCCCGCATTTTGTAGTCCCGGGCCTTCTCAGAATTTTCGTTGTCTGAGGACAAGTAGATTTTTTGGTCGGGACCCGAGTCTAAACACTATTGTCCAATTTGCATTGTAATATTTATTATTTTCAACTAACAAAAAAGCGTTTTGCACCTAATTGAATAGTTATTTGGCATTAAATACAATGCTAATTATCAATATTGAAATAAAATTAGCATTATCTTGATTATAATTTTAGTATGAGAAGTCTTGATGAGACAGTCAACGATCAAAGTCCCGGGACTTTGCTCAAGGCTGTCGTCTCCCGGTTTTGACGATGTGGAGACTTCCCAGACTCAAAAAAAATATTTGTAGGTTGTCATGTAAGAAACTGATTTTTACTTGTGAGGAGAATATGATAAGAATCGTCAGTTTCATTTAAACCTAAAACAATAATAAATGCGAAAGCTGTTGAGTAACGATGTTTAGATAGATTATAGTTAATTTACAACCTACTCTTTCGCGCGAAAGCCACTAAACAGGTTTTGTTTATTTATACAAACAAAAAGTCAATATATTTAACTCATTCGCTGTCCAGCGAGAAGCAAGATAAAAAATCAATAGTTATGCATCATATATGATACACCTCCTAAGAAAACTGTTAAAGTGTAGGCCTAAACTTTCGCACCTTTTCACTAAAGGCCTCCAAACCAGTTTATCACGTTTAGTATAAATATTCAGACAAGATAATTGGTAAACAAATGTGAAGCTCCACTAATATTTTACCATATATATACACTTGATCACTATCATGCAGAATAAGTTAGGTACCAAGGTAAATGCGCAAAAAATAATAAGTCTTCGCTGACCGTGACCATTAAATAAAACAACTGATAAAAATGCGCACGTGCTTTGAAATACTATGCGGTCAACATTCTTAATAAGCTTCTGAACTATTTTTAAGCGAGGGATTTTGCTTATACCTATTTTTTTTTATTTGTTTTAATTATATTATTTGTTTTAAAGTGAGTAGTTACGTTGATTATTCCCGCACAAAGTTTATTTTAAAGATTTGATTGATAATGCAATATTTTAGATACAAATAATGATTTTAATGCAAATAATCATAAAATCATCATCACCATCTCATATCAATCACTGGTCATAAATCACACTAAGGAAGGATTTTTTAAATATTCCTCCTCTAAGAGAGCTAAAAAATAGCTTAAGCTGTTGCAACAACTATAATATCGACGGCGAAAAGCGAAAACGTAGTCATCCACGAAAACGAAAATATTCACCAGAGCAAAAAATTTTTACTTTTTATTTCAAAAAATCATAGCTGCGTGTTTTTTAACTTAGGCTCATGCTTTTTTGATATTATACTTGTTTTTTTTTCTAGATTATAGTTCTATCTCTCAAAATTCATTCTTACAATTATTTACCATAATTTTGCTGACTACGACATTTTAAACAATTTTTACAGAACGTAAAACGCTGTAATTGCACTATCGAATTAATGGAGCTGGGCTTAACCCCTTTTTAAGGAAAGCGAAAACGTGGTAAGCTGCAATACTTGAAACAAGGCTGCCCAAATGTACACTGTAAACTAACTTAACTAAATCTCTTATATAATTCATCTTTTTCCGCTTTGTGGTTGATTAGTATATTCATCTCTTCTTCAGATTTACAATCGTAGCTTTAGCGGCAAAAACGTAGTAGTCCCCACGGGAGCCAGCATTTCTGACAGCGCTATCAACGTGCATCATTTTTTACGGAAAACGAATTGTTGTAATCGACATGGTATAACTTATAACTGTTTTCTGTAACTTACAGCTTCATTGCATGCAGGCATTTAAATAAAAACCCATTTTTCAAAATGTTAATTTTATAACTATTCATCGTAAAATTACGAGAAACTGCTTCAAATGGTCTGGGACCATTTGAAGCAGTTTTTTTTCTGATTCGGACAGTGCAATAAAAATATTTCATAATTTTTGGACTACAACGTTTTCGCTTTCCGCCGTCGTATATTTAAAATGGTTACTATTATGAGAAATTGACAACTTAGTCCTTTTGATTTGACCTATAAAGGCGTCAATAAACATTGTCTACATAAGTAAACAAGGTCTGCATGTCTGCACTTCACACTTTACTTCATCTTGAATACGTTACGAGTAGAATTTATCACGATTTGCTTGCCTTATATATAATTGATAAAAGAAAAATGGCAGAATTTGGTCTGGGTTTGTTGTGGCGACCTTAAACTTCATATGAACAAAACAAATTGTTTTCTTTTTCTACGATTTTTTATATTTTCACTTTGTCTCGTTAAAGCCGGGGTATTTTATGATGATAAAAAGCATTCCAATTGATTAAGAACTAGGTACCTACTTTATTATTTGATTGTTGCCATAGACAATGGTGTGACAGGAATAGACGTGAGTGCTTTTGATCCGTATTGATTATTCAATAAGTAATCGATACGATCGACCTTTATAGGGCTGGTTTGGTTTAACATATAATAAATAAAATGCAGTTATTTAACCTTTAATTAACATTATATCAAGGAGCTAATATTTTTGAAGCAAAACTACTTTTAAATCAGATAAAAACGTCACAGCATCGTTTTAATGTTGTATCGATTTCACATAAAATCGATTTAAAATGTGCAGCTCTGCTTTTGTCTTTGGCTGTGACAGTTAGATTCTATGCTACAGAATACTTCTGTGTTTTGATGTTAATCTGACACATGTCATTTGATAATTCAAACGTACCTACATGTTCATTCTTAACTAATAATTATAACACCGATATCTTCTTTTCCGCCTTTCCCGAGTGAAAATAGAATCATTTATAGACTCTGTTACTTACGCCGATTTTTTTTATTTATTTTTATTACTGTACACTTCACTTTAATTTCAGACATTTTGATGTATGGAGATCTGCCATTGTCCTTTCTACAGAAACTTGTCTTATAAGGGTTGAGCTACATCTGTCACTGTCAGTGTTTGCAGTACTCTATAGCGTGCGATCGTATTTGTGTACTGTGGAATGCGAACGCACGCGTCAGCGTGCTATAGCGTGCTGAAGCATTCCGCCGCGTACTTTTGACATTTTTTTTGGTCACAGTATAGTTTCAAGTTCGAAATGGATAGCACAGCTGAAGAGAGAGCAGTAGTAATAGTGTGCATTTTGCAAGAAATGCAAAATAACAAGAGTAAAAAGAAAAGAATTCGAAAAATCTATACGAATCGACACCAGCACGCGGCAGCACACCGCCGCGGGCGCCAGCGTGCGTCAGCGTTCACACGCGATCGGCGGCGAAAGCATGCTATAGCATGCTATAGCGCGCGTGAGTATTCTGTCGCGCACGTAAGCGTTCCGTCGCTTCTCAACATGCTATCGCATTTTTTCCGTGTTGCCGATCGCTTTTTCGATTCCGCGGCGTGCTGACGCGTTCCCTCTCTCTTTCTCGCTCTAGTAAATGACGGTCCTAAGTGACAGAAAAGGATAGAAGCGTAGGAAAGTGCGATGCGGTGCTGATAGGTGTAGCTCAACCCTAAGTAGGTATATGAAATTACAAAATAAATATGTTATAGGAATGATCAATGAGATTTATTATATTTTAATATCCTGATATATTTTCTGAATCATTATTTACTACATATAACAAATTAATAAAAGTTACGGATTCATTATTTCAATTTTAGTGTAAGACATGTCGTTAGAAATGTATCTTTAAAAAAAAATGTTTTAAACACGTAGAATTAAATAAAATTTGATCAATTTGTAAAATTTAAATAAATTTTTAGTCTTGGCATAGCAAAGAAACTGCTTTTAAAAATAGTTTGAAACAATGTTAAATAATTAAAAGGCTATGAATATTATAGTCGTTATTTTTTTCATATAGATTTTGAAATATCGTAACTAATGTATCTTTTTATATTAGATGTTTTAATCTAATATTTATTTATTTATTTTAAAACTTCTTGCACAATATAACAAAATAATGTACAAAGGCGGACTTAATGCATGTGGCATTCTCTGCCAGTCAACCTTTGGGTGGTGCAGAGACAATTCAAGGTAGGTGCGTAAGAGAGCCGTAATGTGAAAGCAAAATCACTTATAGCTGTTACTAAACATAAAATGAACAATAGGTAACTGAAAATATAATATATACCTAAATATCACAATATATATATTAATAGGTACCTATATATAACATAATACATATTAATATATATAAAAATTATAAATATGTGTATAATTATATACTAATAATAATAACAATAAAACCCCTCTGGGGCAGCCGTTATCTCATCATGAGACTAACGCAATCTCAGAGGGCAGAGTAACAGCTTTCAAACATCACCTTCATCGTGTAATATAAACAAAAAATGTATTACAAGATGAAAAGAAAGCTTACAACCGCAGGGCAGCTTTGTGGTGAGCTGAATGTGTGTGGCGACACTGCGGTCCCGAATGCTTCAGAGGGTCGGTCAGGGCCTCGTCTCCGGCTTGCCTTTATTGGATGGCCGGAGTGGATTTCCAAGAGTGCCCGCAGGACTCTCAACTCTGGCTTGCCTTGGTCGGCCGGCCAGAGGGAAGCCGCAAGAGCTATTAGCTCGGGGGTGGAAGTGTCATTCTCAAGGGCGTAACTACGGGGAAACCCGCTCCGGGCCTCCGTTGTCACGAGGCCCGCGATGGCGAAACCGGTGCCGCACCGCTCGACACCCCTAGCCACTCGCACCGGTGTTGCCCTCTGGCTGCCTTTATGGCAGAGTTTGTTTGCTTTGGGCGGCTGTTTAGAGAGGGCCCATCTATTGAGTTGGCGAGTCACCACCTGCCACGCGGACGGATGCTATAGGAGTATCACTGGCAGGTGCCGTTTTTTATCAATAGTATCATTATTACCAGTCCATTTAACACCCATCCCCATAAACTAGTAAATTAGACTCCACATCATTGCAATAGTCCTACATTTGCTGCGGCTAGTCCATAGCTGTACTCAGTAGTGCAGTTGTGGAGGCTCCGCGGCATGTGTCCCATCCCATTTTAGATTAAAGTTCTCTACGGGCCTCTGCACGTTGGATCCATATCCCCGTGTAAGCCTCCCAAAGGACCGGTTATTCTTCTAACACCATGTTAGAAGAATAGCCGTGAAAAAGAGACACATAACAATAAAAATATATAAAAATGTATACATATAGATATACAAAAATAAGTATATATACTAATTACGATTATACAACTACACTATGAAGATTCTGCCAACTGTTCATTATACTGCCGACGGACTCTGGCCTTGAAAAGTTCACGAGAAGATAATATTCAAACATTAATTTTTAATGCATTGGTATTTAAATCGATATGATTATCCTGATAGCATTATTTTTTTATCGAAATTATCATTTTAAATTAAATAAATAATAAATAAAACTTACGCTCTGCAAATACAACAGTTGCTTGAATAAACAATAAAAGTATATTAAGTGAAGCACTCATTGTTATAACGCTGCACGCACTGATCTAAAGCTCGGTTACAATACAAGTACAGCCTTAAGCCTAAACCTATCTGTTTTATATAAACTTAGAGAATCACGAGTGTCAGGGCTACCGCTGGCTATAGCATTTATATAATCATTTTTATATAATAAAAACGTCTGCTTCTTCTACCTTAAGTATATTTTTTATGACTACGTTTTTATGCCTTCTTGCGACTTTGTAACGAATTTGATTCCCGCACGGATGAAATATTTAATCATGCTAAATAGCATGTTTAGTTCCGGGTGTTCATGTCTTGTGAATAGTATAATACGATTTTTTAAGATATGAAGTGCCTGAAACATTAAGAACATAACAAGGTACACAAATTTTATTATTGTTTTATGCAGGCATTAACCTTTTATTTAAAAATGACAACTCCAGTGCTAGGAATTAATTCTGCGGCCCGAGACACTTTGCAAACATTCAATCACCGATGATTAAATTATTATCTATACAGTTTGTGTCCCAACACAAACTGCATAGACAATAATTGGTGGCCTACACCAAGTTTTGTCTAGTGGGGTATTGAACCAACCGAACGAGCAATCAAAACCATTGGCAGGAAAAGTTATGGTCAAGGGCTTCCCATATTAAGTAGGCCCTCTTCGTTACACAATAAAATTTATCAACAGATCTTCACTGGCACTTAAGTAGTAGAACTCTTCATAGAAATTTTCATACTTATAACTATGAGTCAAATCTTAATACCTAGGCTGATTTTTTTGTATTACAGGGGTCTTTGCAAGTAGGTATGAGGTACGAGATAAAAAGAGTTCAAGATTCCTATGTGCAACTCAAACAATAAGGGAATTGTACTGCGAAGGCGATTTCAACCTTTATCCCACCCAATCATTCTCTCTGGGACATAATATGCAGGTACATTTACAATTGTGACGACCTTTTGAATTGTGACGCGTACATATATATGTATTTAGCCAACCCATTAGCGACATATTTTTTGTATCCATTAATTTAATGCAGAGCAATAAAATGGAGGTCCATCCTCTATAGATCTTAGCCTATTACAAAACAGTTCTACTCGTATTGTAAATTAGTTTAGTTTTGTACTGTTTAGTTTTGTGACATTTGTAAATATTGCAATAAGTTGATTATTTAGATGTGCAAGAGGTATGTAACCAATCGCAGTAGGTGACCATGATACATGCATATTTCACACATAGGTGTGATTTACTTAAATTGAACTTGTAAGTACGATTGAGACCATTTGACACTCTCGGTATTTTGGAGAATTAATAATAATAATATTCTACCACATACACACATCACCATCTAGTCCCAAATTAAGCATAGCTTGTACTATGGGTAGGGTAGACCGGGGACAATTGTACCATTTTGCGTTTGGCGTTGAATTGATAGTTGTTTTTTGATATTTATTAAATAGTGTTAATACTCAACGATAGCTATTTTAATTAGCTAGAGGATAGAACTATTTTTATGGATATAGAAACAGTACAACCATATTATTTTTGTCTTTGAACAGACTTCGGAAATTGGTACAATTGTACCCCATAACGGGGTATATTGTACCAAAGATTTGAGGAAATAAAACACTGTCTTTAAGCAAAGAAATGTATTTCTAATTATGGCTTTAACTCGGCGATACAAACTTTTATGTAAATAAAATTAAAAAACAAAACATTTTACACAGATAACTGAAAAAACTTTCGTTGACTTGAAAAACATAAAACATATTTGTTTTCATCTTTAGCAACAAATTCTATAGTAAGGACTTTAAAACATGGTTAATAAAGTCATAGAAGCCACTATATAGCTGTTATAATTGTGGTGAACTACAAAAAAACATGCAAATAATCAATTATCATAATGTATGGAAAGGGACATGGAACAATTGTCCCCTTGGTACAACTATCCCCTGGTGCAATAGGCTAGTTGCATGTTTTTCAGAAATTGGCTAATATTTTTCCTTATATTATTATACTTAAAATATAAATATTTGGACAGAAAAAAAAATCTATTCATTTACCCCACGACCACGGTTGATGTAACTCAAGCGAAAAGTCGGGTAATATGTATTTAATCTCCTACCTTTTAAAATTTTTGTCCCGTATAAATAAATAAGAAGACTTACATAATTTAACGGCCTTATGGGGTCAATTGTACCACGGGGGCAGTTGTACCGGTACAACCATACCCAAAAAATTGTAACAATTGTCCCCTCAAGGTCATTTTGACAGAAAAGGTAAATTACTTGTGATTACGAGCTCTATGTGACACAAAAACTGTTAAAATACATTGCTGTTAATTATACTAAGCGTTTAAACTATCACCAGGTAAAAAATAAAGCATTGATTTTCTGATATAACTAAAAAATATTACAACAAAAATCTTACTTTTGATGCGCAGAAATTTCCTCTTGCCGCCACACATGCCCACTTCGTCCCGCTTTCGCGCGAGACTGGCGGTTGAGAGGCCTGCGTTCGGGGGCGCGCTTGATTCAGACTCACACAACAGTACGACGCTTAGTTTAGAAGATATTTGCGATGGTTCAATCGTCCCCTGGTACAATTGTACCCGGTCTACCCTACTAGATCATTATCTAGTACCTATAGTACAAGCTATGCTTATTGTTAATCCATTGATTAACATACTTATATACTTTTTTTGTAAATACATAGTAACATATTTCATAGAAAAAAATGCATATTTCAAAAAGAAAATGCATATTATTTTAACTATGAAAATTGCAAGCTAAGTATGAGAATCATACTACTGTACAAGCATACAATTTCCGAAGCCTGTAAGACGCTTGCAATTCTTTGACAGAGCAAAGGTTATATTTTGTTATAGGTTACACCACAGATTCTTCTCATAATCAGGGACCACTTATTCATGTTTGATCCGGATAAAAACTAATTATTTTTGAAAATTTTGAAATGTGCTGTAGATAATGCTCTAAATAGATCTTCTCTCGATCATCCGAGGCCTTTGATGTTATTTTCTCTACCTCGGCTATCGAGAAAAAAATCTTGTTGATTTCAGCAATCGTTTTTATTCGCTATTGGAATGGTTCAATGCTTCGTGTGAAACCCGAGGGGCCTTGAAACGGAACCTCAAGTCCTTGAAAACCTCATTAATTCTGTCATCGTCAAAGGCATCACTATGAAAACCCTTTCAAAACCCTTGCTTTATCTTCAAAAGTCTTTAAAGGATCGTAGTGAATACTCTTGCGAGCAAATGTTTAAATTGTTAAAACGAGTCTAAAATATTTTGATCTTTTGTCAAATAAGTATTCTCGAGTACCACGGTTCCGCTAGGCAATGCAAAACTGCCTACTAATGTCTCAGTAATCCTACAAAGACAATAATTCTGTGTCTGGATGTGATTTATGTACAAAGTTTATTTAATAATACGTAATAATTGTATGTTTTTCAATTATCTAGTTGCCATAACAAAAATTCGGTTTAGTTTGGAATCAGACTGTGACGTTTAACAACTTTTGTAGCAAATATGCGCATAATGATTACCTGTGTATTAGCAGATGAAATTATGCGTCCATTTTTATAAAATACAGCAAACACGAAACTGTCAAATATTTATAGCCATCAGACGCTAATCAGGGCGAAACTTTCTTAAACGCCTTCCCAAATAGAAAACGAATAGATCAGGAGATGAAAATGTCGCAGGCTTAAGCCTCCGTTGTTTTCACTCACCGAATGTCACGGCACGATCTCGACCGGCACCGCGCGCTAACGCGGAATTGTTAGATACCTACGTACAAGCGCGCCTACAACAACCCGCTCTAATTCATTTTATATTAACGTTTTAAAATAGTTATATTATAGGACGTAATAATATAATCTAAATTACTAGTGAATAATGCACCATGACTCACTGTTAGGTTCTAGGAGGTATACCTACGTCGGTTTTTTTTGTGAGGGTGTTAGATACTAACTACACGTGATTAGAATAAAATTATGTAATCAAAGTGATCACGTCATTTAATATATCAAGGGTCATGCATCAAATAGGTATAGTAAGAATTTTACAACTCGCTAATTTGTCGTCAATTATATTTGCACTGCTTGTTTATTGCATGGATTATTTATGCATTTATTAACACTACCAAGGACAGCTTGAGGATGTATGAAGGTTATTTTTATTTTATCCGTTCCAATTATAGTACAATACAACTGACCTTTAGATACACAGTTCTGGGCAGTGTATTGTAGTAAAATGTTTTCGGAATATTCCAAAACAGGGTCAAAAAATCTGCTAAAAATATACATGATTCCTCTTTTTAACTGGGCGAAATAGTAAATCGATATCGATAAAGTAAATAGGGGTAAAATATTTGTCTATGCTAATGACTGACTGGCAGGCAACGCACAGGTGAAACAGCTGGACGGAAGAAGCTGCAATTTCGCATGTATGTTCCTTAGCGCCACTGAGTTGAGAAAATGATTGAATTAAAAAACATATTGTGTGGGCGGGGCGTAGTTTCGGACGTCGTCTAGTATATTATCGTTCTAGATGTAATTATTCTCCAAAGGTCAATGAAAATATGTTCCGTTTTTGTGTGAAAAATTACAAAGAAGAAGTTGCAACTTGCTGAAAATTACTCCACGTCCGCCAGCTTGGTACATGTCTAAAAAGAATATAAAAATGAGTATAAATTATATTCCTGCGATTATTATCCTTATTGCATTTCATATAAATGAAATACCTTAACTTACTGGCATTCATATAAATTTTATAAATTAACTTATATTAACCCCCGTAAAATAATGTTGTATAATAAATACAGTTTATTATTTACTTATCTTAAAATAAATTCAATGTTAATTATTATGTTATACCTGCTGCTCTAACGACCATAAAAACTTGAATAATGATGACATGAAGATTAAGCAAACGGATGACCATAAAAATGCTTAATCGCCATGTCATCATAAAACATTATTAATAAAATAAACACACATATATATTCTTAGAAACTATGATTATTTAAGATAGTAATGTATATAGTTGTAATTAATCATCTGTAATGTTGTTATGAAAATTACTCAAAAAATAAATAAATAAATAAATAAAACAAAATTATGTATCCGGAGTCAAAACGCTCGTCGCGCGTCAATGGGAGAGAGACTCACCACTAGGAAACCAGTATGGATGTTCGCGGAAAGTATGCCATTCATTTAAACCCATTTTTAGCTATTTTTTGAGATACAAATTATTGCAGCCAGAAGTTGGTCATTTTTGCTTCTTCACCTTTTCATAATAGTTGTAAAATATAAAAAAAACATGTCCTTACTGATATTCCGTGGCAGAGCCTACACTACAAGAACCTGGCATCGTGCGATTTGTAGTGACTCCCATTCATGCGTAGGTACTCACTAAGGGATTCCTGGATTTGTTATTCCACCTCAGAGGCGGGTAAAATAGGGATTACATATAGTTTTCTGGACAATATACTGGTTTTGAAGCTGTCAAAATGAAAACTTATAAAACGCCGTACCAATGTATTTGAAAATCAACCTCGAAGGTATGAAAGATTGGCCACTTAAATAAAATTTTGGGCGAGTGGGAGATATTTCTAGATAGTACAAAGTAAGTCACTGCGCAGAAGCAAATTCTGTGCAGGAGAGCATTGATGCCAACTACAGATAAGAACAGTTATTGTTATGGGAATAAGTGATAATTTTATACAAATCAGTGCTGATTGAAATCTATGCAATGCAATTCAAATAAAGTAGTCGTATATTATATACGAGTAAATTGTACGTATAATTACGTAAGTTTCATCTCATCATTATTTAATGTCAGTTTAGAGATGACTTCTGACTGACATAGGGCTCCAACAACGCTCTCCGCATAGACTAATCACCGGCCCGCAAAATTTCCCGAACGCTGCTTAAATTATAGTACTTAATTCTGCTACTAGATTAATAACGTAATTTATAAACAAAATTAACAACTACATAATTTTAAATGTAGAATTAAGTATTTTATGGATGCGAATAAACGTTTTTAATACCACAAATGGGCAAAGACCGCCTTTTTATTCAGTGTTTGAACAATCCACGTAGTAAACCCTGCGGTTTCAACTTTGATCCCATAAATATATAGTCGGAAAACTGCAACAACTTATTAAAATTTTTAGCATTCGTCAGTGCCCAGGTAAACAAAAACCGGTTACTATGAAGACCAGTTATGGACATGTCTTTGGAAGTAGGAACATGTCTTGATGCTTATCATTTAATATTTTCCTTATTAATCTTTTTAGGGTTCCGTACCTCAAAATGAAAAAACGGAACCCTTATAGGATCACTTTGTTGTCCATCCGTCTGTCAAGACCCTTTTTCTCAGAAACGCGTGAAGGTATCGAACAGAAATGTCTATCAAATAGTCAAGTCTACTGGCCCTTGAAGCTGTGATAAAATCAAACTTCTAAGCCAACGCAATCAAAAGATTTATGCTGCAATTGCCGCAAATTTTTGAAACTCGCAAGGAAATCAAAACCTACAGGGCACTTCCCGTGAACTCAGAATCTTGAAATTTGGTTCGAAGCTATGTCTTATAGCATAGATTAAGGATAATTGCGAAAACTGTAAGTTTTTAGTTACATCATATAAAAAAAATATTTGTATTAATTTTAAAGTTTCTACCCCTTTCCTCACGAACGCGTAAAATTATTAAATTGAAATTCATATTAAATACTCGGGTCTATAATACCTTTAAGCTGTAACAAAATCAAACTTCTATCTCAACGCAATCAAAAGAAACAGCAATTTTACTATCTCGCAACTACTCGCAAGGGAATCAAAACCTACAGGGTACTTCCCGGGAACTCAGATTTTGAAATTTGGTACGCAGCAACGTCTTATAGCACAAACAAAGGAAAAATTGCGCAAACCGTAAAATTTTAGTTACATCCTATAATTAAAATATATTTAATAATAATTTTAAAGTTACTTACTCTTTCCTCATGAGCCCGTAGAGGTATAAAATTGAAATGCATATCAAGTGCTCAAGTTAAAACTAAAGGGTACTCTAGAATCTTGAAAGCAACGTTTTATAGCCCATAGGAAAATTTTCGAAAACCTAAAATTTTTATTATGTAAATAAAAATTTAAGGTTTTCGAAAAATTTCCATATTGTTTATGAGTAAATAATAATATATACCTACAGGTTTGTGCGGAACCCTCGGTGCGCGAGTCCGACTCGCACTTTTGACCGGTTTTTTTTGTTTGTTTTGGTCTGCCTATAAGTATGTAGTTAAATATTTGTATATTATATATTTTATTTATATTATATATTTCAATTACTGAATCAGTATTTTTTTATAGATTTTGCTTGCATGGAATTTTCGTGAATTTTCACTTCCAGGTATCTCTCAGTGATACCTGAATTAATTTCTGCTGTCGCATCTGAAGTGACTTCTTTCGCTACATAAATAATGAAAAATATATTTTTGTTAAAGAAACAAATTACTGCCGATTAGCTATCATCTCATTCTCAATCAAATAAACAAAATGAGGAACTTTTACATCATATTCATAAATTACTTATATTTTATTTATTCGCATCACAATAATGAATTATCTACGTAGATATAGGTTACGAAGGCCTGTGTTCTAAGACAAAAACTGGAAGCCAAAATGTTTGTATATTACTAGTACTAGCCGCAAAAATATGGAACCCCTTTTAAAATATGGTACCGCAATAAGTTATTTGAAGAATTTTATCTCTGGCGGGACTACTAGTTTCCTTAAATGCGCTTTTGGCTGAAAAAACGCTGGTTCCCTGTCATATTATATCAACGATTTGCATTATCATCATCTTAGCGTTAACTATCACATCTAAGACTCTTAACCTTGGAGCCCAAGGTCCACTTTATAGTTTAACTAGATTTTACGGAATAATAGCTTAACTGGCGAAAAGTGGGTGTGTAATACACCTCTGCCTACCCCTTCGGGGATAAAAGGCGTGAAGTTATGTTATGTGTTAATAGCTTTTCCTGTCTCTCATGTTCTCCGTTCTAAGACGTACATTTAAAGTAACCTAGCCCTACTATGGTGTTTTCCTAATATGGTGTTTGGCGCTGGTCATTAGTCAAATCACTTATTTTTGTGGATAGCGACCTTTCGCAGTTGTCAATTCTTGCAATTAAGAACTAGCAGTGATGAAAAATAAAACTGGGATGGATTTGTGAACACCAACACACACACACGACAACCATAGTCGTCTAAATCTATATCCATATTTATAAAAGAAAGTCGTGTTAGTTACACTATTATTTATAACTCAAGAACGGCTGAACCGATTTGGCTGAAAATTGGTAGAGACGTAGCCCAGAACCAGGAAAAACACATAAGATAACACAATTAGTTGCAAAAAATAATCTGGGAGGGACTTTAGAGAGGGTCGAAGTTTGTAGGGACAAACCTACTACCTATTAACAGTAAGAACGCATGCGCTGTAATAATTGAGTGCTGCGCCTGTGCTATCGTATATCTGTCAGAACTGTAACATTGTCATATGGTGCACTGTCATTACTGTTCGCTTTCATAAATAAACTAATAATTATTGTAACTGCCTTGGCTAATCCCTACTAATATCAGGTATAAATGCGAAAATGTGTATGTACGTATGTACCGATTCACGCTAAACCGGCTGAACTAATATGCTCTACTCATAAATGCGAAAGTGTGTATAGCGATATATCGTACCATGGCTTTGACATTTGACTGTATGCAAAGTGATGTTGTTGAGCACCTTTCGTTAGATAATGTCATGAATACTAACCAAGTTACTTCGTACCCTATAGAGTTTCTGAACTCCTTACAATTATCAGGAGTAACTTCACGCAACTTGAGACTGAACATTGGTGTTCCAGTCCTGTTAATGCCGAATCTTAATGCACCAAAGCTTAGTAACGGCAAACGGCTACAAGTAACACATAGGACGAAACATTATAAAAGCTATTCGCTATTACGAGTCAGACTCGCTCATGAAGGGTTCCGTAGTGGAGGTATCCACTTACAATAGCCATATTCTTCGACTAACTATTATCTAATAGTACCTATTTGTATAAACGACACAGCTATATTTGCGGTTTTTAAGATGTGCTTTATTTCAAAACTGCTGACTACATATCGTTCAAACCAATTTTCGTTGGAAGTTTTTATAACGATCTACAGTATATATTTTTTTAGATTTGTCACTCTCTTACTTTAAAAATTAGAGGGACACACACACCCATTTCATCACTTTCGAACCGTATATCTTTCAAACGATTTACTTTGAGAAACAATGGTTTTAGGAACCTCAAAGTAATTTTAACGGCCCATTTTCCACATCAGTTCCATGTATGAAGAGCCCCCCTTAATATTCAATATTGTTTATTTTCTATAACGTCGTAAAGCAGTTCACAGAATACATCTACCTACCAATTTTCAAATGTGTAAACTGAATAGTTTCGGCATAAAGTGGCTGTAACATACGGATAGACTGACAGACATAGCGCGTCTATAAGGATTCCGTGTTTAGCAATTTTTGACTACGGAATTCTAAAAATACTGTTTACAGAAATGTTTTAAATACTTCTTGCGGTTATATTTCTTAATCAGAATTAAAGCGAAAATTACTATCGATCGGTGAAGGAGTTTTGTGATACCCCGAATTTAACGTGAGCGAAGCCGCGGGCAAAGCTAGTTAAGAATATTATAAAGAACGCTGCGCTTAGACAATTTTCAAATTAAAATAAATCATTTAAGATTAAGTTATACCTACCTAAAATTTCACACGTCGAAACAGAACTTCATAAAAATGCCAACAAGAGTTATTTTCTGTACGAATCTGCTGTGATTTGTTATGATAGAACATTTTCCTTGAATAAGTTACAACCAGTGCGTAATGTAGCTAAAACATTATGCTCGTGCTTATATGTAACTAGGTATAACATTATGCTCTTTAAAATTATGTCAATAAAATTATTCTTGGAATCTGTACTAACAGGTCATACACTTATTGTCATAATAAAAGTGGTCACCGACTTATGCTTATGCTAGGTTTATAGATAATGCACCAAATACATGTTTGCCTCTGCTTGGAATTGGAATACGCCTCCTTATGGTCCAGTGGAAAAGCGGCCAAAGAGTCTACCGATCCGCTAGAATAAGCGCGTTCTTCACAGTCCGATTTAAGATGCAAGAAAACAAAAAAATATACATAGGTTTACCTACTTCTTTCTCGGTATCGTGAAGATCTATGACAGTCGTTACGGGTAGTAAAATATCCTCCAGATCTCTTTTTACAGTTCAGACCAGTGAACAGTATAAAGTGACTATGCATATGGGTTTCGAAAGTAAGATAGCAAGTGAAGAGGTAAAGTAGGTAGGAATTGAGAATTCCTGTATAACTGAGTAGAGTACGCAAAGACATGCTCCTTCCTAGTTTTACAGAAGTCATTATAGATAATTATACATATTTACAGAAGTCATTATAGTCATTATATATAATATAGACAATTATAGATTAATAAAACTACTTGACTGCATCCGTGGTCCAGTGGATGGCGTATGCTCCTGCTGATCGGAGGTCCCGGGTTCAATTCCCGGGTCGGGCAAAAGTGTTACTGAGGTTTTCTGAATTCTCAGTAGCATGCCCGGTAACAGCAATAGGCTCGCCCCCCTATTATATTACGTGGGACCTAAAAATTCATAGCGAAATGTGGGTGTAATATTACACCTCTGCCTACCCCTTTGGGGATACAGGCGTGAAAGTATAAAAAAATCTACTATACTCTTTTCAAGAACCACTTCACTATGGTGTTTATAATTACAAGTTTTACGTGATGTGTCGAGGCAATCTCATAAAAATAGCCTGCTATTTATACCTCATTAAAACACATGTAATAGCCAGGTCAAAGTCTGGATCAAAGATCACTTACGTCAGACACCACCTTTATCTTTTAACATAACATAACTTCACGCCTTTTATCCCCGAAGGGGTAGGCAGAGGTGTATTACACACACACTTTCGCCAGTTATGTTTCGGTCCCAATGTAATAGAGGGCGAGCCTATTGCCATCTACCGGGCACATTATTAAGCGAGCGATAATTAACATTCATAATACACACTTAACTTAAAAAAGTCAGAGGTGTGTGCCCGGGGTACTTCGGGGTCGAACTCGAGACCATCGTCTCGCCAGTCCGTTACGTACACCACTTGGCTATCGCCGCTATCTTTTATGTATCTATAAGGTAACAGGGTTTAACAGTGGACAAAATGACGTGATGTTAGAAAATTATGTGATATATCAATTAGCGAGTATATTCTAATAAATCCATAGATTACGTTAATTGAACTAGCAGAAAATCTACTAATGGTATGATGTCACTATTTGTTTGAATTATAACTATATTTACAAAGAAATAATTATTTTTTACTGTTGGAGTGGAAGTGATAATTAAAGAAATGTCTTTCCATTCATTGAAAGACAGCTAACATATTTAAGTCGTAGTGGAAATAAAGTATGCTGACCGCGATTTGCGTGTCTACGTCTTTACGACATGTTTTGGTAAACACAATGGTTTTCATGAAGCCCTGAACGTCTTTAGGGGAGAGTCTCACAAACCTCCGCCGGAAGACCCAACTCGGTCGAACACACTCTTACGATCGAATGGCGGAGTCGAGACGCCTCAAGCTGATTTTCCACCAGAGTGGCGAGACGAGGCGAGGCGAGGAGAGAATTGAAATTTGTATGGCAAATTTTCAATTCTCTCCCAGCGCATCTTTGGTGGAAACAGTGTGGATTGACGAGAATATGCGAGGCGTGAATTGAAATATTTGTTTGTGTAAAAATGAACCGTATTGCTTCCATTATAGAGTATAAATTAACCAGTACCAGTATATCTTTATCTAATGAAGCCTACGGGCGGCGCGGCGGTCACGCGCGTGCTCGCACGAGCTCGCGCGAGCTCGCGCGAGCTCGCGATGGCTATTTTTAGTGGAAAAGGGTCAGTGCGATTTCAATTCTCTTCTCGCCTAGTCTCGTCTCGCCACTCGGTGGAAAATCACCTTAAAGGTGATTTTCCACCAGAGTGGTGGAAACGACACTCAAACATCACTGTACCTATGACGAACTCAAACATCACTGTACCTATATCTTTATCTAATGAAGCCTATGGGTGGCGCGGCGGTCACGCGCGAGCTCGTACGAGCTCGTACGAGCTCGCGCGAGCTCGCGATGGCTATTTTTAGTGGAAAAGGGTCAGTGCGATTTCAATTCTCTCCTCGCCTCGCCTCGTCTCGCCCCTCTGGTGGAAAATCACCTTCAAACTATTTTTCACCACATCAACAAAAACCAGCTTGGTCTTCCGTTTAGACCCTTTAAAGAGACTTCGTTTATTTTTGTCCGAAAAATGTTTCAACGTATTTTAGAGACTAATTCCTCAGCAGAAATTCTCTTAAAATGAATTAATAATCACTTTACATAGCTAAGGCTGAAACTAAACTCCGAACTATTAGAAGAACTCTAAAGAGTTCGAATAATTTAAACCTTGTTTGCTATTTCTTCAAGTCTGGCAGGTAAAAAAATGAGATACATAGAGAACATTCTGAAAGCAGAAGTTATAGAACTGTTGGCTTCTAATAAATTTCAATTAGACGCAAAAACCCACATAAACATAATTACCTCAACAAACTTTATTACAGATAACTTCCAGCTAGGTAGTATTTATAACGTGTTTGGTATTGTTTTCACAGTTTTATACTATAACAACCAGCATTGTAGGTAAACAAGCATACGGTAGGCTAAAAGACATAATGGCTTACTATTATAATTAAATGGTAGCACCTCGTTAGTTCCATCATAACGCCAATCTATACTTAATATATTGTTACGAGCTAGGGTTCGGTAATAAATTAAATGCACTATGCCACTAAACTGTACTTTATTTATCACAACACAATTTTATACCACTTAATTAAACACTTATTACAACACTATTTCACACAACTAAACACTTCTGAATTCCTTAATCTTCGCACTTCTTCGCTTCTTGATCGCTTTCACTTATTCAATTGAACTGTGTGAACTCGCGGACGAGCGAGTTCACACAGTGAACTCGCTCGTCCGCGCGGTATTTATACCGGCCGGATAACAAACTAGTTCATTCTAGAAGTTCCTGAAATATTCCCGTAATAGTCGAGAACAGTCGATACAGCAACGCCATCTAGTATCGAGTAGATGAAATACCTTTAAACCACCGATACATACAATCTCTTCTAGTTCTCTCATTCACAGGTAGATGGCGTTATTTTCAATTATCGCCATTCGTAACACTGCCTCCCTCTTAAACGTGTTCGTCTCGAACATCGTTGGACCCATAGTAATGAGCCAACCGGTCCACATGAACTATCTTCGGTGCACCTCGCGGTCCCTTCTGGATTCGATAGGTGACGTCGTTCTTCCTGGTAATTATGCGATATGGCCCGTCCCATCTGGCTTGTAACTTAGGCAATTTACCTTTGCTTCGTACTGGGTTATGAAGCCACACCAATGACCCCTCATCGAAGACTTTGTTTTTCGCCTTCCGGTCGTAGCGAGTCTTCATCTTCTCAGAGATCTGTTGTCCTGACTCCCTGATGTGCTCATATACATCGTTCATCTTGCTGCGTAGCTCGGTCGCGTAATCCGTTATATTGCGTGGAGATTCTGGTGGAATACCGGTGATTAAGTCTGCTAGTAAACGGAGTTCTCTTCCAAAATTGGCAAAAGCTGGTGTTATTCCTGTGGTTTCGTGAACCGCACTGCGATATGACAGGAGAAACGGTTGGATGTGCTTGTCCCAATCTCTTTGTTTGCTCTCCACGACCTTCGCCAGGTACCTTTCCAGGGATTGATTAAATCGCTCAACCATGCCATCTGATTGCGGATGATAAGCCGTGGTCCTGGTTTTATGTGCACCCATCACGCGACAAGGCTCCTTGTACACCTCAGATTCGAAGTTCCGTCCTTGATCGCTGTGGATTTCCAAGGGCACCCCGAACCGACAAAAGACTTCATACACCAGCTTATCAGCCACTGTGGTAGCTTCTTGATTTTGGATTGCAAACACTTCAGGCCACTTCGTGAAGTAATCCATCACTACCAAGAAGTATTTGTTTCCGTCCTGGCTCTCCGGAAATGGTCCAGCGACATGTAATGCTATGCGCTCCCATGGAGCTCCAACATTGTACACCTTCAATGCACCTCTGCTACGAGTGTGTGGCCCCATACACAGCCGCACAACTTGTGCATTTGCGGCACCAATCCTCGACGTCATCCCGACAGTGGAGCCAATAAAACCGCTCCCGGATCTTAGTAAGCGTCTTCTTAACTCCCATGTGACCTCCTGAAGCAACATTGTGATAGAGCTGCAAGATTTCCGGCACCTTGGTTTTGGGCACTACCATTTGCAAATGGCACTGGTCACCGCGAGCGTTTTCCCATTTGCGGCACAGAACTCCATCCTGGACAACCAAGCTTTCCCACTGTGCCCGATAACTATTGGTGATAGGGATCATTGCTGCGATATCACTCCATTTGGGCCTAGGAGCGTCTAATTTCTTCCATTCGAAAATCGGCTTTATGTCCTTGTCGTCTTGCTGAGCACTCTGCAAAGCTTCTTTCCATTCGTCGCTCAGATCTGTCTTCAACATCCTCACTAATGCTGCCTGATTTGCTTCCTGTCGGGTACAGTGCTTGCACAGGTCGGGACACGGCCTACGCGGTAGGGCATCTGTGTTACCATGGGACTTGCCGCTGCGATGTTGTATTACAAAATCAAACTCTTGCAGTAGTTCAATCCATCTGGCTACACAAGTAGCCAGATGGATTGAACTACTGCAAGAGTAAAAAAAAGGACAACCTTCTGGGTCCTTAAATTGAAGTAGCCGTTTCAGCGCAGCGTGGTCGGTTCGCAAGTAGAATTTACGCCCCAACAAATATTTGTTGAAATGCTGCAATGTCTTTACTACAGCCAAAGTTCCCACCGGGTGACGCAGTAGTTTCTTTCAGGTTTGGATAAGGCCTTGCTGAAGAATGCTATAACAACTTCTTGATCACCCTTCCTCAGTGACAGCACGCCGCCAATTCCGGTGTTACTGGCATCTGTGTCGACTATGAATTCATGCTCATTGTCAGGGTAGCCTAGAATAGGTGCAGTACACAGATGTTCCTTGAGCATAATCGAGGAATGCTCTGACCTGCGTTCTGTTCTCTGGAACTGGCCATTCCTTCACGGCAATGATCTTATCCGGGTCGGTTTGAATACCGTTCTCTGAGACCACATGTCCTAGAAAGTTCACTTTCCGTCTGAATAACGCGCATTTCTTCGGACTCAGCTTCAAATTAGCTCCTCGTATCTTTGACAGCACTTGCTCCAAGTTTCGAAGGTGATCCTGGAAGGTGCGCTCCACGATGATGATGTCATCCAAGTAGACCAGGCAGGCGTCTCCAATCAGTCCCATGAGCACTCGCTCCATCAGTCTCTCAAAAGTAGCCGGAGCGTTGCACAATCCAAAGGGCATGACGTTAAATTGCCATAATCCTTTGCCTATGGAGAATGCCGTCTTCTCCTTGTCTTGGGGATGTATTTCCACCTGCCAGTAGCCACTTTTTAGGTCTAAGGTAGAAAACCACTTCATCCCCGTCAGCGTATCCAGTGTGTCATCGATCCTTGGCAGCGGATAGCTGTCCTTCTTCGTGATGTCATTTAATCGGCAGTAGTCTACACAGAAGCGCATGCTGCCATCTTTCTTCTTAACTAGCACCACCGGAGAACACCACGGGCTGGACGAAGGCTCGATTACCCCTACCTTCACCATACCGTCGCTCATAGCTGCCACTTCACGTTCCCGTGCCCTGGCACACGTCTTGGTCGCTGGCGAATCGGTGCTTCACTTCCCGTTTTTATTTTGTGCTGGACTAGTGCTGTCTTTCCTATGTCGGCATCACTGGTCGAGAAAATATTGGCGAACCGGTTCAACATCTTCCGAGCCTCGGTCTTCTCTTCCTCCGACAGGGTACTATGGTAGTCCTCTAAAAGTGTAGACACGTCGAATCGTGTACCTTGAACCTTGGCACTGGTAGGTTGCTCTTGCCATCTAAGCATCCAAGCCGCTCCTTCATAGGTGCCCAATTCCGTCCCTTTCTTGAGCGACACTTCTTTGTCACTTGCATTCAGTGCGCGTACTGATGAAACTTTGGTACTCCTTACCAAGGTTCGTGCAATCTTCCACGAGGCCTCTTTCTCTAGGCCTTCGATAAGTATGCAGCGGTTCCCTCGACCAGAATTCCCTGGTAAACAAACTGGTACAACTGTTTCCGACCGCGGATGAAGAATGACATTCTTCAGGCAGTACACTTTTCCTGCAGTTGCACCTTCCATGAAGACTTCTTCCGAGCCACACTTCAACACTCCCTGGTTAACATCGATCTCGCAGCGATACTTCCGTATGAAGTCTAGGCCTAAGATGCAGTCATCCACTATATCGGCCACGATGACTTTGTGACGGTAAACTTTGTTGCCTAGCTTCAGATCCACCTCCATTTCACCTCGGACGGTTATGTCCTGATCGGTAGCTGTTCTCAGATTCACACATACATTGTTCCTGAAGCAGCCCCGAAGAACCTGTCTTGCCAGATGGAAACCGACGACTGTCCGAGAAGCACCCGTGTCCAATGTCAGCTTGCACGGTGTTCTGTTAATTTTGCCTTCGATGATCAGGCTGTTCCCGTCACATGATTGCGAGATCGAGATACTTGGGGCTCTTCCATTATCAGCCAGCACCCGTCCCGCAGTCCTGGCTTCTACTCGTTTCCCTGCTCTCGCTGTCTGGCAGGCACATCAGGCGACCACTTTGGTGGAGACAAGGTGTCACCAGGCTACCTACGCTTTGGACGGCTCGAGCGGATATGGCCTTTTCTCCGCAGCTGTAGCATCGAGGTGACGATACAACTTCCCTGATGCGGTGACTTCGCTCGTCGCGTCGTACTGCTTCCACCTTCAGAGCGTGGGCTAAAGCTTCCTTCAGGTTCTTGAAGTGCCCAAGTCTTACCGCTGCTCTTACCTCCAGGTCCCGGATCCCATCCGTAAATGCCTGCACGATGTTCCCATCTATCAGTGCAGGCGACGACTGGTATGCCTTCCTGACCAGCTTTTCCACCTCCAGAGCCCACTGCTGCAGAGTTTCTGCGGTCCGTTGTGTCCTGTCCTTCAGCTGAGCACGATAAACGTGTTCTAGGTGTGCGTCACCGTATCTCGCCTCCAGCGCCGCCAGGAGCTTTTTGTAGGTGACGTCTTGCCCGAGTGCCTCCAATACTGTCAAGGCCTGGTCGCGAAGGCCCAAGGTTAGGGCGGTTAAGGCCTGTTCTTTGGTCCACCCATTCGATCGCATCACAGCCTCAAACTGAATCTTGTATTCAGACCATGATGACGAGCCATCAAATGGTGGAACCTTAAACCCACGAGGTGAGGGCGCTACAGTCGCAGATCTCACTTCGTTGGATCCGAGCCCACGCAATCTCCTCTCCACTTCTGCGATACAGGTCTCGTGATGGTCGTGTACACGCTTCTCTATAGAGGCGACGCGAGTTTCAAGCTGGTCGTGTACGAGCTTCTCCACGTCGCTGATACGAGCCTCGTGCTGCTGGAGCTCCTCCTTTACCACCTTCAGGTCCTTCCCTACAGCGGCGCTGAGGTCCTTCATCACCACCAGCTGTTCCTCCCTGTCGCGCTGTCATTGTTCCTCCAGGCGGCGAGCTTGCTCCTCCTGACGGCGGGCCTGCTCTTCTTAACGGCGGGCCTGCTCCTGCATGAACGCCATCAGAGCTGTGATGTCGGGCACCGGCACGGAGTGTGTTGCGCTTGCAGGCTCCACTGCAGCCAGTAGCCACTGAGTCGCCTGGTCCACCAGACGATGGAGAAGGAACGTCTCCGAAGCGTCTCTGGTCCAGATCTTGCTGGCGTTGGTACCTGGTACGCACTCCTTCAGTTTCTTTCTTCGGCATAACCGGCATAATTTATCCCTTTCTTCTGGCACCAATTTGTTACGAGCTAGGATTCGGTAATAAATTAAATGCACTATGCCACTAAACTGTACTTTATTTATCACAACACAATTTTATACCACTTAATTACACACTTATTAAAACACTATTTCACACCACTAAACACTTCCGACTTCCTTAATCTTCGCACTTCTTCGCTTCTTGATCGCTTTCACTTATTCAATTGAACTGTGTGAACTCGCTCGTCCGCGCGGTATTTATACCGGCCGAATAACAAACTAGTTCATTCTAGAAGTTTCTGAAATATTCCCGTCATAGTCGGGAACAGTCGATACAGCAACGCCATCTAGTATCGAGTAGATGAAATACCTTTAAACCACCGATACATACAATGGCTTCTAGTTCTCTCATTCACCGATAGATGGCGTTATTTTCAATTATCGCCATTCGTAACAATATAAAGCTGAAGAGTTTGTTTGTTGGTTTGGTTGAACGCGCTAATCTCAGGAACTACTGGACTTATTTCAAAAATTCTTTCAGTGTTAGATAGCCCATGTATCGAGGAATGCTATAGGCTATATAAAATCACGCTATGAGCCACGGGAGCGGAGCAGTAGCCTTAAATAACGCGGGTGTAACCGCGGGCTCATCTAGTATAATATACCTATATAGATCAAGAATGGAACAAAAAAAAGACTGTTTTCCTGCTGTTGCCTTTCGTTCGGAACGCTGAAGTACTATAAGTGTACATAAAAATATGATCCTAGAGGATACCCGCAGCTACTCCCGGAGTTATTTCTTTTTCCCGATTCCGTGGGAATTTCGGGCATTTTCTTCTTAGCGCACTAGTGCACTTTTTAGTGGGCTCCCCAAAGAACATACCTACATGCTCCAAAATGCCTCCGGTTGTGCGTTGTTTGTCAGTCAGTCACTAACGCAAGTATTTTACGTAAACAGATTTTGTTTAGCAGTGGACGTCTTTTGGCCGAGAATCTGATAATGATCAACCCGCAACTCCACCTTTGTGGGTTTCGTTTTATTGCAATAACTGTTCTATGTTAACATTCGAAATTATAAAGCATTATTAGCAGACAGATGGTCTAGTACGAGTTTGCACTCGATTGTCATTTGTCACTGTGACGATAGCCTAGTCGACGGGAACAATTTCAATACAATTTCTTAATAATTATATATATTTGTGCTATGAAATTAAGTTGCATTATGATTAAAATATGATATGTGTTAAATGTTGACCTCCAGAATTGAAGCACATTTGAGCCCTATTTATGACATTTTCCATAACTAGCCGCAACACTTCCTGCGACATGTTTCTTATTTCTTGGTGTATGTTTTCTTTTAAAGCTGTGAGAGTCTGTGGTTTGTTCACATACACCCGAGATTTTAAATAACCCCAAAGAAAGAAGTCTGGACAGGTGAGATCGGGTGATGTAGCAGGCCAAAACATCTTCAATTCTTTGAGCAAAATACGCTGCAGAGTCCGCCTGGAGATCCCCAATTGTGTAGCACGTCGCCTCGTTGCTGTTTCTGGACACTCTTCCACACTTTCACGCACAGCTTCAATATTTTCATACAATATTTTTACATTGACACGATTATTCCACGTTCTTGGGGAGTAAAGCGGTCCATCATTATTTTTAGTAAATTTTACTTTTGATTACTACAACATTTTTAATATCAGAATGACAGGAGATGTCATAATTGAAAAAGGAATTTCTATAGGGTCATTACCTACTTTTGCGTCACCTTGTATATGCTCTAACCTTGGCACATATCCTTGTTTGAAACTTAACAAACATCCCCACAAAGTAATAATACTGTAATATTAACACGTTTATGAAGTGACTATACGAGCCTAAAGGTATTTACCTAAGGTAAGTAACATAACAATACTCAAACTTCTCGATTCATCCTTAATGAATGTGTGAAAATCACGGACATCATAAACTTAGCTACGAATCGCGTGAAAAAAGTGTATTGCAACTTTTACACCTAGTGCTTGTGTCAGTTACGGCATAGAGTTACCTATTATAGATTTCGGCTCACTACTGCTAGACAACCAGACTTATCTTGTTTGAACATAAAAAAGCAGGTAAGGTCATGTTTTTTTCACTGTTATCATCAACATCACCTAGCGTTATCCCGGTTGCATCCAAAACTTACACGCTTTGAAGCCCGAAGTCTCCTTACCAGTCTAACCAAATTTGACAGAATATCAGCTTTTCCACGGAGCGACCGTCGACTGATCTCGGCAACAGAAAAGGGATAGCGATATTCAATGGTTTACACCAGTATTCGCTTATTTGAGGGTACTGATTGTCCGTAACGGCTGCCAAAAATCTTCATATCAGCTGGGGCCGACGGCTTCAAACGTGCTGTCTGAGGCACGGGGCAAGCAATCACCATCATCATCAGCCTTTAACAGTCCACTGCTGGACTAAGCCTCTCCTTTGAAAGGAGGAATTGGCCTACTATACCACGCTAGCCAAACGGGTTGGCTAGCGTGGTATAGTATATTACCATTATAACGCACATTGTTTCGAAACGTCATTTGTGCGCGCCGATTCGAATCGGACACCATCTGCATGGCAGTCCGTTGGTATCTCCACTAGGCTTTCGCTTCCAAGCCTAATTTGCAAACTAATGAAACTTCCTCCTTATGGCTATCGCCACAAATCCATAATTAATTCGGCGGATATTGATACTAAATTAATATTTCGGTAACCTTTAGCTTAAAATGTAAGCGCCGGTAATTATAATTGATTAAATCATACCTATGTCCATGCGTCTAATTACGAGATGTAATTATACGGCTAATGAAATGTTTACCTTCGTAATTAATATTCTTTAAAATTTGTCTGTAAATAGTAATTTTATTTTTATTTTTCGTGTGAGTGTGTCAAAGTTTTCAGACCGCCCGAAGACCTCTGACATGGCCTAACGATTCGTGGCCTGAGACAAGAACGGGGACGAGAACAAAAACGCGATAAGATAAGGTTTTAAGAAAAGTGGATAATTTTATTAACCTATAAGTGGAACAGTGGAGAAATAGAATTATCCACTGTTCTTCAATGAAGGGATTCAATAGTACGCAGATATACTTAGATCTGCTGTACTGCTTCATCTGTTTGTTACAACATTCTAGCTGATAGGTATAAGCAGAACAAGTGTAGGTACACAACGTTATTTTTAGTCTTGATTAAAGTTGAGTACACATGAATTCATGTCTAGAAAACATAAGGTGATGCTCTAGTGTGTTAGTTTTATTTTCCTTATCAAGAGCACTGTCATTAATACTTAAGAAAACAACCAACTTTTGCACGAAATTTTATTATTTGGTTCATATTATGAGTTCGTTCGGCTACAAAAATTAAATAGCAGTTAATTCCACGATCTGCAAGTGATCCGTAATATTCTGTTACAACTCGCAGTGATGTGAAATTCTGTAGCGTGGAAAATTAAATTTCTTTCTACGACTCGGACTGCCAGACGTCTGACGTTTCTCGGACATTACATCGACGTAATCTGAAAGATTCGGACTTTTCCCTGCTATATATATATATTTGGAGATATGTAGTATTTTTATCATAACCCACCAAATAATATTTTCTTGCAATTGATTGTAGGTATCTACTCTTTCTATAGGGTAGTTTCCAGGGTCAAAATAATTACATTTTATTTAGTCCTGTAGCTGGGGTTCGTCCGGGATGCAGGGAATCAGCAAGAAAAGCCGCCTGGTAGAGTTGTACAGCGTTTATTGTACGAATGTGTACAAATTATATACGTACTCAATCGACTTTGCACCCTTAGACCAAGTAGGACGAAAGGGGAGGAAGTCGCCTAAAGACTATCTAAGCTCAAGAAGTTCCGAATAACTATTCCAAGTAGGACGTAGTTAGCGAATGCAACCTGAGATAGATTAACAAATAGTGCTTGATCCTACGGAGGTCATTCACCTTTGGAGAATCTTAACATCGACTTTTAATTTGTGACGTAGTTGGATCAGAGCCATCTAGTTCAAAACACAGGAACTTGTTGAAATAGATGAATGCTTACAGCATTAACGTTATGATCCACCGTTAAACTAAGTTGATTAGTTATTATTGGCTCCGTACATAGATGGCGTAAGTAGTATATTGATGATGTTTCTTATTAGGTGTGTTACAATCTCCCCCTCAGTTCCCGAAGACGACTCGGCGAGAGGAACTGGTAATATTATTGTTTCCTTGGACGTCCACGTCCTCTTTTTATCTCGGGTGGTGGCGCGGAAGCGACAACTGGCTTCCTAGGCCGAGGTAAGCAGTCTACTTGCATTTTCAACCGGGTGTTCATTATCCTTCTCCCCCTGGACCAGAACTGCTCCGAGTGCATAGTTACTGGCATCAGTTTTCAGAATAAAAGGTTTGGTATCATCTGCTTGGCGCAAAACCGGGGCGGTACTCAATTTTCGCTTCAGCATACTATATGCTTCGTCTTGTTCTGTACTCCACACCCAGGCAACCTTTTTCTTTGTAAGTTTTGTGAGGGGTTGAGCAATGGCTGAGAAATTACCAATAAATCGACGATACCAGGAGCACATTTGTAAAAAGGATATCAGTTGTTGAAGATTCTTTGGAGTTGTTCTATCCAAAATTGCTTTTGTCTTTTCGGGATCAGGTTTTAAGCCTTCAGGCGTTATGATGTGTCCCAGGTATTTAATAGAGGAACAGAAGAATTTGCATTTATCTTTGTTCACAGTTAAATTAAATTCTCTCATTTTACCCAGTATATCCTTTAGATCGGAGAGGTGACCCTCATAAGTGCCAGAAAAAAATATTTAATCATCCAAATATGGTGACGTGTTCCAGGTTAACTCGGAATCTATCAATCAGACGCTGAAAGGTAGCAGGAGCGTTACATAACCCGAAGGGCATTCTCTTGAATTTGTAGATTCCAAATGGAGTAATTAATGCTGTCTTGTCCTCATCCTCCTCTCTTAATTTGACTTGCCAGTACCCGGATTTTAAGTCAAGCGACGTCATATAAGGTGTGGGTTCTGCTGAGTGCAGCAGGTCATCTATCCGAGGAATTGGATAAGTATCTGCTACAGTGATAGCATTCAGACGGCGATAGTCAATACACACTCGAACCTCTCCATTAGACTTTGGTACTAAAATAACGGGAGAAGCCCTTGGTGAAGAGCAAGGTACTATAATATTCTTTGTCAGCATTTTGTCTAGTTCTTTCTTCAGAACTTCCTTTTTTGCTGGTGAAAGTCTGTAAGGAGGTACTGATATAGGTATATCATGCTTTGTTATAATACAATGTTCGCCAAGCGAACAAGGTTTTTCGTTATCAATGAAAACATCTTGATACTCTAATAAAATTTTATTTATCTGGTTTTCCTGATCCTTAGAGAGGCCTACCATACATAAATCGATTGAGTCGACGACGCTAGGGCTGGAGCCTCGTTCCGAATTGGGATGGCTTGGAAACAGTCCTTTAGAGTGAGGAGAAAACGTAACTTACGCTTCCCGGACCATCTTTTCAGCATCCCTCATCATAAATTCCTCGAAGCGGGGCGAGTATCCATCGAAGACGGTTTTGGGTTTCTTTATTGGCCTTAAGTCGAGCGGAATAAGTTTATATCCCGTCTTAGCACTCGAGCACGGTATGGAAGCGGTCTCAGTAGGCAGCGCAGCACTCTGTACTCGCTTGACATGTACTGCGCTATTACCGGAGTCGGTGAAATTTACGTAGTCTTCCTCGTACAATTCATACCGAGTTGGGTCATCCGCGAACTCCCATGTAAATTGTGGAAGATTCAGTACCATTTTAGCGTCTTGGATGAATCCGACTCCCAGTAACGTTCGGTTGTCTCTGGACTCCGGAAGCACGATGAAAGTGGTTGGGATTATCCGATGTTCTAGCTTGACGGGTACCGTAGTCTTCAAGACCCGTTGATGTCTGCCTACACCGTCAGCTAGTGTAAGACATACGTCTTCTTCATAAAACTTATGACCTTTGTGAAGTAATTGCCTATAAAGATGATACGAGGCGACACTCGTTTTGGCACATGTATCAACGTAGGCCGACCCCTTAACACCTCCAACCTCTATAAAAAGTATCGGTCGGTTTCTGACGTCGGTTCGGATATTCAGGGTGCAGAAACTTATATCTGACACTGGCGTCGGTCTTCTCTTTGAAGCACACGTAGGGCAACTACTGCGGACCACACCTGGTGCACCACACCCATAACAGTGCAGTTTCGGTGCTGAAGGAGATGGTACTTGCACGGCTGTGGTTACTTCTGCTTTTGGACGTGTAGGGCCTGCACGTTCCTGGATTCCAAATTCCTCCTGTTTCTTTTTTAACTTCCTACACTCCTCTGTTGTGTGGCCATTAAAGTGACAGAAGCCACATTTCTTTTTCTTGGGCGCGATAGGTTTAACATTTTTCTCGCGTTCAGGTGTAATCAGGCTCTGCGATTGGTCTAACCACATCTGCTCAATCCCCCGGGCTGCCTCCAAAAGTTGGTCGAAGGTAGAAATTGATTTGCGAGGGACCCTATCTCGGATACGGCTGTTGAGTTGTCCGTATATCATGTCCAGCTGGTGGCACTCGGGCTGTTTCGGATCCGGCAGTTGAGCAAATAACATTCGCTTGTGGGCGATAAAGCTCTCGGTAGACGTGTGGCAATCCTGTTTTTCCCCGACGATTTCCTGGTACAAGACGTACGCCGGTTTACGAGGAGCAAATGCATATCGTAGCCGATCTTGAAAATCTTTCCAAGACGTCACTTGTTCCTTCACGCCTTGCCACCATATTGCAGCTTCCTTTTTCAGCAACAAGGGCACACCTGTAAGGGCTTCCGCATCAGGAATATTTTCAATTTGCTTGAATACGGTCGCTGCTGCCAAAAAAGCTTCCACCATTTGCGAATTCTTGCTGCCGTCGAATTCAGCTGTACAGGTAGCGAAGGTGCCGTGTTTTTGTGGTGACAGTCTAGCCAGAAGTGTATGGAACTGTTCTTCGGTCAAGTTGACAGACATCTTGTTGCGTTTGCGATTCGCTGTTATCGTAGTAATTCTACCCGTGCGCGTGACGTATCTTGCTTTGCCGTGCTGTTGGGGCCCACCGTTGGTCGCCAGAATTGTAGCTGGGGTTCGTCCGGGATGCAGGGAATCAGCAAGAAAAGCCGCCTGGTAGAGTTGTACAGCGTTTATTGTACGAATGTGTACAAATTATATACGTACTCAATCGACTTTGCACCCTTAGACCAAGTAGGACGAAAGGGGAGGAAGTCGCCTAAAGACTATCTAAGCTCAAGAAGTTCCGAATAACTATTCCAAGTAGGACGTAGTTAGCGAATGCAACCTGAGATAGATTAACAAATAGTGCTTGATCCTACGGAGGTCATTCACCTTTGGAGAATCTTAACATCGACTTTTAATTTGTGACGTAGTTGGATCAGAGCCATCTAGTTCAAAACACAGGAACTTGTTGAAATAGATGAATGCTTACAGCATTAACGTTATGATCCACCGTTAAACTAAGTTGATTAGTTATTATTGGCTCCGTACATAGATGGCGTAAGTAGTATATTGATGATGTTTCTTATTAGGTGTGTTACAGTCCGTATTTTAGATTATAAAAAAATATTGGACAAGTATTTTTTCTTCTTTCGATTAAATAAAAAATAACAAAGCTATAGCCCATTAAAGTTACGTGTGACGTCACCTAGTGCGAAAAAATGCAGCACGGCGTGACGTTATACGTAACTTTAATGAGCTATATCTTGGTCATTTTTGGTTTAATTTACAAATAAAAAAATACGTATCGCTTATTTTTGAATAATCTAAAGGACGGACTTATAATTTTTTTTCGTCAACTAGCCTAAAGCTCGTTCAGCGATATTCTATAGTCCTTTTTAGCCATACTATTTTGCCTTTCTAGCCAAGGCTGTTTTTCTAACACTTTCTTTAAACTTCTAACTATATGTAGGTATCTATAATTAGACGTTTGAATTTTCTTTAGTAATTTTAGCATCAGTAGCAGTAGACTGCGACATGCAATGCAGTGCAAGAGAGTGTATGTGCACCCATAGCTGCTCCGTAGCCACCCAGCTGGTGCAGCTTTTAGTGCAGCTAAATTTAGAAGAGGGTAGCAAGGAGCAAAAGTTAGTGCAACGTAATTAATACCAAGCGACATAGGTAACTACGATCATGCTTTTTCGCTTACTAAAATTAATACATAGAGATGACATCGTTGTTGTTTTGGGTGCTACAAATGACAATAATCCGTTTGACGTTCAGTGTACCCTAATAAGTTGGTTAAACAAATTGCATCCCAGGATAAACATTATAATCTCGGAGGTCCCATACAACTCATATTTAAATGAACATAAATTAAACCAAACCATTAAATTCATATGCAGTAAATATAATCATTGTTCCTTCTTAGATATGAAATATTGTGATATTATCCCTCATAATAAATACTTTTCTCGTAATATATGTAAAAATGTGCTGAGGGAAATTCTGTCTATCGACTATAGATGTAAATTTAATGTTTATGCAGAGAAATTACAAAAATACCAAAACAAGCTGATAAGTACATTCAGACTGAAGATATCGTAAATCTAAATGTAAAACAAAGTGACAAAGAACCTCCACTTGGACCTTCCAATTGTGTAAAAGGTACTATACCATACTACTTTTCAAAACAAGTAAAGTCCAAAGCCAACGTACAACAACAAAATGGTGAATCTCAGTCACAGGTAACATCCTCAGACAATTCTAACAACTTTTTTCGTATATAACCAAATAAATGTGTTACATCAGAACATAAATGGACTTATATCGAAGGCTGATCTACTGTTGCTGTCGTTGAATTCTCTCGAAAAAGACAACACATTCGTGGATGTCTTGTGTATAACAGAACACAATATTATGCCAAATGACACTAAGTTAATTAACATACCTAACTATACACTTGGATCATATTACTCACGTAAAAGTCGGCATGGCGGGTCATGCATATTTGTGAACAATCGACATAAATTTAGGACAATAAATGGATTGAATGTTTACTGTGCTGAGGGTATTATTGAGGTTTCAGGAATAGAGCTCACGGAACACAGAATAACTGTGTTCTGTATATATAGGCCACCTAAAATAATACAGGAAGAAATAGAAATATTTTTCTTAAAATTTGGGTCATTGCTTAACCAATATTGTCGTAGTAAACTTAGGATTATTTTATGTGGTGATTTTAATATTAATATTTTACACAAAACTAAACTCACCACGGAATTTCTATTTATGCTGTCTAGCTACAACTTGAAATGGGTATTTAAAGAAGCTACACGTACAACAAGCGGTACATGTATTGATAATTTTATGCATAATATGCGCGGATGCAAGGGGAAAATAATTGAGTTTGCGCTGTCAGATCACACAGCTCAACTGTTTACTTTTTCTGTTAAAAGTAGTTGTTCATTAAAGTATTGGTTTGCTGAGAAGAGAGACTATAGCATGGAAAATGTTAGCAAATTTATTGACTGTATAAATTCTTTAACGTTTAGTGACGCATTCGAGAGTGATGATCCCAATATAGCTTTTGACATATTTTACGTTAGAACGAAAATAAATAGACAAAAACGACCAACATGGATGTCAAAAGGTATTAGAAAGTGTTGTAAACGCAAACGCCAACTTTTGTGGCAATATCGGAAACACCGTACACACAAACATAAAAATGATTTTAAAGCATTATCCGCAAGGCTTAATAAGGTAATTAGATCCACTCAAAGAGCTCAAAATAATAATTTTATACTCACAGCCCCAAACAAGTCGAAAGCTACTTGGAAAGTAATTAATAAATCAAAACGCAATTCACCTAAAGATGAAATACAATACATAAAAACAGATACTACAACAATTATTAGAGATCCACAAATGATTGCCAATTTATTTAATAACTTTTTTATTGATCGCGTGACAAAAACCATCTCTGACATAAATGTAATTTATCCTTCAAATTTTTCTAATTCTATGTTCATGACTCCGACTATCCCTAAAGAAATTTATGACATTATAATTAATCTTAAAAACACTCCTAGTACTGGTTATGATGAAATTTCAACAACAATCTTGAAAAAAGTTGCCTCGAAAATATCATATGTTTTGAGTCACGTTATTAATTATGTATAAGTAACGGTTTGTTTCCCGACCAGCTTAAGTTTACTATAATTAAGCCTCTATTTAAAAAAAATGATAAACACTCTATGGATTGCTACCGGCCTATAGCTTTGATTCCAACTATTTCTAAAATATTTGAGAAGATCATACACAAAAGAATGTACACATTCTTTGAAAGTAATAACTTACTCGCGAAAGAACAAGCTGGCTTTAGACGACATAAATCTATTAACTCGGCCGTTTATAACTTCCTTTATACTGTCATTGATTGTTTGGACAAAAAAATACCTGTCAGTGCACTATACATGGATCTCACTAAAGCCTTTGACTTCGTAAATCACGATATATTACTCAATAAATTATATGCCTATGGTATAAGAGGAAATGTGCTTAGTCTAATAAAGTCATACCTCTGTAACAGAAAACAAAGTACACAAATAAGACGCATATGTCCTAATCTTAGAAAGGAAAAGATTTTCTCATCAGAGTACCGAGATATAATGCTAGGTATTCCCCAAGGCAGTGTGCTGGGTCCTTTATTATTTAACATTTATATAAATGATCTACCAAAAGTAACGAATCATCCTATGATCTTATTCGCTGACGACAGCACCGTAAAATTTAAGAGTAAAGATAAAGTATCCCTAGAATCAGAAATTAAAAACACGTTAGATAATATAATACATTGGCTAACAGCAAATAATCTAAGCATTAATTTAGACAAGACCCAAATAATGACCTTTAAAAATAGACTTCCCGGTTTCACCAATATTAGTGTAAATTACATGGGAAATATAGTCAAGAACACCGAAGTAACAAGATTCTTGGGATTGACAATAGACTGTAACATAAATTGGAAGGTACATTTGGAAAACCTTTGCCTAAAATTAAGCCAACAATCATATGCAATGTATATGCTCTCAAAAGTAGTCAACCAGTCCGTCGTACTTACAGCATATCATGGTTATGTAGTATCGCAATTAAGATACGGTATTATATTTTGGGGACATTCTACAGATAGCATAAATGTATTTAAGGCTCAGAAAAAATGCGTACGGACGATATGTCAGCTGCAACGAACTGACAGTTGTAGGCCATATTTCATAAATCTTGGATTATTGACAATGCCTCTATATTTATGAAGTTATAAATTTCATCCATAATAACTTGGATATGTTTGACAGATATAAAAGTGAGCGTCACAAACATAAAATCAGTTACCCGCTACATAAAACTGCAATGTACAATAACAGTATCTTCTGCATGGGCCCACGGATATATAATCATATGCCAAAAAGTTTGTTGGAAATAAATGGTAATAATAAATTTAATTACCAATTGAAAAGTTACTATTAGAGAAAGTCTATTACAGCGTAACTGAATATTTAAATGACATGTTGTTATGATAAAATAATTATTCCTTATTTCTTTTACTGTTTAATTCTGACTTTTGTTTTACCTACTTACCAATTGTTATTTTATTATTTTGACATTTTATTAATATTTTGTAATTATTTGTATTTAGTAAATTTGGAATCATATCTTTTGACATTGCCTAATGTAATTGATTTTATAGTTTTATGTATAAAAATATTGCATGCCTAATGGTGAAATATGGTGAAATCCTTAATTTTAATTAACATCTCTGTATAATACCCATATTTGCAAATAAACGATTTGAATTTGAATTTTAATTTGAAAATTATAACCAACTGCCAGTGCTATTTAATGGAGATCGATACTTTCAAATATACAATACCAGTTTCTATTGAGCATTTTCACTAAAGTTTCATTTTCTTTTTCTAATAGGAAACTGGGCTACTTCTGTAAACCATTAGTTTATGTTTGCACTAAAAGCATTCATCCCTATTTCTCTAAGTCTCCTTGGTGACCCTCCTTACAGGGCATTAGGCATGATTCTTTCCAATCTCGGTATAATCGCAATTTAATTTCAGTTTCAAATCGCGACTTCTGCCCGCCCTCGTTTCTATGCAAATTGACGACTGAATTATTTAATCGAATTGAAGCCATTTGCATAGGTATTTCTTTTTTCAGAGCGTTGACACCATCTGAAATGGTTTTGCAACACGGTATTCAGGCCAATACTTGGTAATTTTTGTGGTTTGAAAACCAGAGGTAAGTACAAAATAAATAAATGTAGTGTAAAAAGGAAAATTAGCAAAAAGCTATTGTACGCAATGCCTACGAATCTACTACTTGTTCCACGCGGTTTCACCTGCCTTTTCTTGCGTTAATATGAAATATTATGATTAAGTACCTATACAGGTAAGTATCTAAATAAATGTATGATCATGATACTAATACGACCTACATAACGTCGTTGCGCTTGCCAAATCTGTTATGTGCATTTACACCAATTTTCAGGAGCGCAAAAAAACTGTTTTATACAAAAGTTTCTCTGATTATCCTAACACAAATATACCCATGTGGTTGCAAAAAAATATGTTTTTGTAATGGTATTGTTTATTATTGCATAATAATAACTTAACCTTTTACGACATTTCCTCACAAAATTGTTACATGTCAGTGACATAAACCTGATATGTGAAATTCTTCACACAAAAAGAACTATTTATGTGTGTTTGGAGTTCACATGTCAGACTTTTCACAGCAGTTTGGCAAGTCCGTTTCTACATAGATTTCGCACATGATTATTTTTACAAAGCATGCGGCTTTAATAGCTAGCGACATCTAGCGAAAAAAATAAAAAATGCACATGTCAGGTTTGGCAAGCGCAACGACGATAAATCATGTACCTACCTAGCCGATGGGAATCATTAATAATTACACGCAGCGCATGTAAATTACAAAGTGCTGATGTTATTATATCTACTATAAAGACTTACTTAATTACCATCTTAACGACTTATTAGACATCTCGCATTAGTCGCATAAAAGATTTAATGCATGTTTATTGACGCCCGCGTGGCATGCAATACTAAAATTTAATGTAATACAAATTAAATTTAGTTAACCACAACTGCACTAAATTTGATCCAAAACCAATCAGCGGTTCTTGCGTGAGTCAGTTACAAACGCAGTAATAATGACATTTATTATATAATCATAGTTAGGTACATGGCTGTATTAGGTAATAAGTAGGTTTCTAATATTGTCTGCAACATACGGGTCTGTGGCTGAGCCAACGATTTTTTTTTAGTCCGGTTCGGGTGGTAGGTTTGGCCAATTATAGCAGACGAACCTTTTTTTTCCACTACGGTGGAAACTCTCCTTATGGGTCATCTCAACTCGATACCAACCCGGCCAGAATGTGTTCGACCGGGCTTGGGACTGGCGGAGGAGGTGTGTGGAGGCTCTCCCCTATAACGGGGCATAACCACTAAAACCACCGCGGTGTCCCTACGGGTCCCGTGTAGTGGCGGGGTCACGCAATTCGCGGATAGCATACTTTTCCGTGACCGTGTTGGCGGGCCCCGTCACCTTGCCTTTTGGCGAACGGGGAGCAGCCCAAGCGCTCGCCGTCCGCAGGCACTAAAACGGCCGCAGAGGATAGTGAGGACGGCAACCTGACAACACCGCATCTACTCTTCCTCTGCGGCCCCATCGCGACGCAACAAATAGTGCGCCCCCATTTGGTCGCGGCAGATAGGGCGCACGGCAACGCAACACGGACACGCCTCTCCTCCTGCGACCGCGCCCGACTGCGAGGGACAGAAAAACCTATCCCCCGCATCCGCACCTTTGGACACATCTTGCGCAGGCCTCCATCAAGCCCACGCGGAGTGTCCACTCCCGGGATCTCGCTTAGCTTCAACGTGGGTGCCCTTACCACGGTTACTGAGCCCCCTCACCACGACAAGGTCGTGATCCCACAGGGGGGATAGCAGACGAACCTGAAACTCTTGCAGTTGTACAGGTTCGCCTGCTATTGAAGAAACAAAAATATGTTGGCGTTGGTAGATATATATTTTTATTTAAATAGAGTGATAAGTAACAATTTTCTACAGTTTACGGATTTTATCGCGTTATATTGGTTTCACTTAGTTACTTAGGTATTACATTTAAACCGAATGATCTAATAGATTATTTTTAATTTATTACTAGGCGACGTTTTGAATTCTTTACAGGATATGGTCACGGAAGACTGAGGTGATATTTGTCTTTTTCTTGAATGTATAAGTTATCTCAAAGTACCCGAACATTTTTCAACTATTGGTGTTGCTATTTACGCAGAATAAGTTCTCAGTGTCCTTAGGTCTTCTGGTGACTTTGTCCTTCTTGGGTTTCATTAGCCTAATGACAGGGTCCCAAGCCGAAGGAACATTCCAACCGTCTTCCCTATTGAAATTAGGGTGTTTTTTAATTTCAATAGCCTCACGTACCATCCTTGGAAGAAAACGGTGTTCTTTTGCGAGTATCTGTGGTTCGTCAAATCGCAGGTAGTGGTTGGTTCCTTGTTCCACATGTCTACACACAGCAGACTTTGTTGAGCGTTTATGTTTTATGTCAGCTATATGTTCTTTAAGTCGAACGCCTATGCTTCTCTTGGTTTTTCCAATGTATGAGAGCCCACATTCACAGTCTATTTTGTAGACACCGGCCTCTTGCAAGGGTAACTGACACTTGACTGTTGGTAAGAATTGACATATTTTCGTTGGCGGCTTCTAGTAAGTTTCGATTGAAGCTCGCTTCAAGATGTAGCCAATTTTGTCGGTCACGCCCTTGATGTATGTATTGGGAGGACAGCAGGTTGTCCTTCTACGGTGTTTGGTTTTTCTTTCTTCAGGGATATGTGACTGTGGCGCGGCGGTCGGAGCTTGTTGTCGAGCAGAACTTGCCTGACATGTTGAAGCTCAGCGTCCAGGTGTTTAGGTCCAGGTCCAGGTAGTTTAATTTAAATGTGTAACATTCGCGTAAACCCAAGAAGATATTAACAGTTTTATGTTAGTTTCAACGGGTGGTAAGGCAGAAAACACTAACAGGTATAGGGACCTACAATATAAGTAGCCACGATGCCTACCTACCTACTAAACGGTATGAATTAATTAGTTTAATTAGATTTAACGCCGAGCAAAGATAGTCACAACAGGTGGTACGTAAATAGTAAGTGGCCTCAATTTTAATCCATTGGGTCATCAAATTACGTTAGATTAAGAGCCAAATCGGTGCGGAAATAGTCCTCTAGCCTCGGAATCCAAAGCGATCTTACTATTAAGTCCAAGGAAATTACTTCTACGGCTAGGAAATTAAAGTATAATTACATTGCTCTATTGACTCTTCGTCTAAGATAGGCCATGTCACAGCAATTATAATTATTAGCTGATGGATTACTTAATGATAGGTCTTCGATGACGTCACTGAATCGAGGAAAATCTAGATAAGTACGAAAGTACCTACATACATACCTACCTTAAAATATACACGCTGATTTTTTATTGCTTTTGGAGTGAAAGCCATCTTATCACTTATCGTTAATAGAACCTAACCTCCTCAGTCCCGACCTTTGAAAATTTGATATATCTTGAAAGTTTTGATTAATTTACGTTCTAATAGATACAATAAAGACAATAAATAAATAAAAAAAATGTAGTGTAATTTTTGTGAATTAAAGTAGGTATCACTATTGACACCTTGGGACTCAAGCATGTCAAACCAATTAAAATTCTTAATCTTTTATTTCTGATTTTAATTACATTAAATTCAAATGAAATCTCTTAAAACAATTTCTCTCCCTAGTAAAACACAAAAACACCTTACAGGTGTCACAACGAACAAATGTTAAGCTTTTGCATCCTTCATCACGACATTTAGACCTACTTGACTGTTCATCATGGCACATTTCAGGCAAATGTTTGGTCTTCTTTGCAACCTTGGGTAGTAGAGGGACCATTCCTCGCTGTTTAGCTTGTCGTTCATCTTTAAAATCTGATTTTGTCTGGTCATCGTCTGTATAACTGTAAATCAGGTGCTCTGCTATATCTAATCTAAAGAAGTAAAAGGATAATATTTGCTTTTTAGGCCACTGGTTCAGTTGAGCTTGTTGCCTGTACTGAATCCAACAAGAAGCTGTAACAAAGTCAAAGAAATGGTACAGGACCCTAATTGTCCATTTCTTAATTTGTTCTTCCCCTCATGGCTTACTTGGAAATTACTCGATCCAGTAGGTCTACCGCACCCATAAATTGGTTGTATTGTTTTATGGCATGAGGTATAGGTATTTCAATATTCTTCCAGAAACGATATTTTTCCTTTACCACTGTAGTAACAGCATTTTCATCCACCAACACCATCCTAAGATTGTTCCGAAGATGGTAAAATCTGTCTCTTGCAATGTTATCAGCTACAAGTGGATATCTTGTACGGGACTCCCAAGCCATTCTTAGTCGTGGAAAACCTAACAAGGACAGAATATTTACTTCCTTGGTAGTAGAAAGTCTGCAAATCTTTTACCTTGCGGGATATGTAAGTAATATTAGAACTCAACGCGAGCTCTTCAATGAAGGAGTCATCAAAATATTCGCTAAAATATTCAAACGGTTTTCGAACAGTGGATACCCATTGATCGAAAAACACATCTTCAAGATCTTCGTGGATTTCTTGAATAGTAGGTGGGTCAATATCATCCTTGTGGCGCCATTTTGGATATCTTTCACTCAATAGGGAACATTACGCAAAGCTCGACGTAGATGGCAGCACAAGCAACTACAGTAAACAAACTTTCGTAGCGCGCTTTTCAAATATTGTCATCAACACGACAACAATATATCTATACTTACAGTAGAATCCGGATATAACGACTTTCAAGGGACCGGCGATACTATGTCGTACTAACCGGATGACGCACAAAACGACAGGATTATTTCTTATGTACATACATACATAAGAAATAGTCCTGTCGTTTTGTGCGTCAAGAAGAGCATGCATGAGAAACTTGATGGAAGTGAATGAAGCAAGAGAGGTATGTCAGGATCGTTGCAAATGGCGTTCTGTAGTCTCTGCCTACCCCTCCGCGAAACAGGCGTGAGTCTATGTATGTATGTATACATACATACAAGGGTCCAATATGGGGGATGTGCAGGACAGTTGTCAACTAACAGCAGGATTTTCTAGTTCTTTTTCATAAGGTCACGATCATCGAATCGTGAACATTTTTATATACCCATTTGGTAAAAATGTCAGCAGTCATCCAGGCTCTTCGATTGCTCTCATAATCCACGGGTAAACGCCGTACATTTTTAAAACATCTGGAACATTGAGACTTTCCAACGACGAGAAGTTTATTTTTATCTGTGCCACTCTTGTTGGCTGCCACCATCACAGTTATTCTCTCCTTTGACAATTTTCCTTCTGTACATTTTTCTAGTCCAACCTCTCATACATTTTTCAACTTTAAATTTTAACGTCTTGTCCGGGGTTGTGGAGTTAGGGCGCCAAGGTATTGGTGCGTAGGTTGTGTAAACAAAACATTGCGCGTCGTTTTAACGTAGCGTAACATAGCGGACGTATTATCATAAAAAACAGTCGCTATAAGCAGTTGGTCGCTTAAACCGGAATCGCACTAAACGGTTATTTTTCTCAGTACCTAATTATGAAACCTAACTTGACTAAATATTATCGTCGCTAAAACCAGTTAGTCGTTAAAAGCGAAGTCGTTATATATGAATTCTACTGTATTTATATAGGCAAAATAATGTATTTTTCTCCCGGAGCGGGAAATCGCCAGTCGAAGGGATAGCCCTTCGACTGGCGATTTTATTGTTATTGATAATTATCAATAACAATAAAAATGGTTCTTATAATGTTTTTGTTTTAGTGACTTGTTTGAGATGAGATAATGAGATCGTGCATCCAAAGTTTGAAGTCTAAACGGGTTGTCAAGTTGTCACTCAAATGTCATACTTGCCAAAATTCATTATTTACTGTAGTCGGTGATACCGCCATCTGGTGGTTTAACTTGGCAGTAATCTTCCCTATTGGGGGAGAGGGGTGTTACTCTCTTCATCATCATCATCAGATGGCTGCTCCTCATCTGACAATTGAGGAGTCCTGGAGGGGTCGGCTATGAGCTCTTCATCGCCGTTGTCATCTTCGCTGTACAAATCCGAGTTTTCAGAATCAAAATTGACCAAATAGTTCTCAATTTCTCTTTCTGATAACGCTGGAATCCAAAACAAATAAAAGACTAAAAGAACATAATTTGTATCAAAACGACGTCGTTGAATCCAAAGGTATCATATTGGATACGCAACAAAAATGACCCCATAGACAGTAGTTCTTAGTCACAAACTTATTTTTGACGTCATAATAGGTAAGTAGATAGCTTAGTAATTATGTAAACACAGTCAAAATATAGCCGAATCCTACTAAAATAAAATAAAACTTACCATCACGAAGTCCCGTCATTGTAACGGGTTCTCGACCAATGACTGTGACAAGTCGCTGTCAAAAAAGTTTACGTCTCAGTGTTGCCAACTTATTTTTCTGAGAACTGCTAAATCGTATCATATGTGATAGATTCGGTCGTTAAACGATTGCATAATATAGAGCGCAGGAAAAAAATTATAACCGTAGGTATCAAATATGATACCTAGGGACTGAAGAGGCTAACCAGCTAATAATATTTGAAATATAAGGTAAAAAATCTTGAGAAATTAATTAATTTAATAGTACGAGAACACGAAGTATCACTTTGCCGCACACTGGCGAAGTACGAGCGATCGTGTCACACACACACTAGCATTAGTCATTGAACTGTGATTCGCGCCCTCCGCGCTCCCCGCCATGCGCGCGCGCCTCCCCTCCGCTGCAGGGTGCTAGCAGGGGGAGGGGGCGCGGCAGGGTGCGGCGCGGGCGCAAGTTAACCTTCAGTCTTAAGAAATTAGGTCAATGTGACAGTCATATATCACGCTCCCGTCACTCTGTGTCCGTGTTACGTAATAAAACTACAATCGTGGCTCCTTCCAATACTGATACTACTAATACTGATGTATTCGCTAGTGGATTGATAGGCCGCAACCTGACCTGACTCCATAGGGTTTTATTAGTGGATCGAGGTTATAAGATTTGTGTACAAAGAAGAAACGGAGTCGCGAGAACGCGAGAAACATGCGCTGTAGGTACTCCGAGTGCGAAATGTGTAAATTGATTATGATGTAAGCAGAAGACTGTAAAGGTAAATGATTTGATTTATTGATTGTTGTGAATACCTACACTACCTACATGTTTTAAACACGCCAGAAATAAGTAAATACCTAAATTCGGCTTTTACTAGTTATTGAAAACGATTAAGTAGGTAGGTAGTAGGTACCTACGATTAATACGTAAATACCTAATAGGTAATAAGTTCTTTGCTTCTACTAGTTTATTATGATTGCGTGAACCCACAGCTTATTTCTGTCGACTTACGAAGGAATAGGTACAGCTATTTAGTTACATGTGTTGTAGTTATGTGCTTAAAATTATTAAAGTTGTCATCGTAATTAATTTGTGTTTTGTAAGTACGTAAATTAGGTATCACTGTCCATCCGTACTTCTTAGTGCTGTGCTGACTGATACGTGTTTTATGTGTAGGTAGTTACCTACTGTTACACGCGCTGTACTATTCCTAAAACAGCTGTTGACCTCGCCGCGCGACGTCAACGGCTGTTTGAGGTACAGCGCGCCGACGAGTTGATCGACGATCGAGTCGCGCGTTACTACGTATTTTCTAGAATTATTGACTTTTATAACTTTTTTATTTTACGTGGTAGGTAAATTTTGATTTTGAATATGAATAGCAGATATTTTTCCAATGTGAGGTTTTTTTTTTCCTAAACCAATAAAAAATCAGCGTGTAGGTATGTGTCGCAGGTATTTAGCCACAATTTTTTCAAAACCTGTATATCATTTCCTAACTCTATGTTCAATATAGCTGGTAACGAAAACGGACCAATCAGCGACCGCTCTGATAATCTAAGGGCTTCCTTACACCAGTGTTATTGTCAAAATATCACTGCCTTACAATTTCACTGTATCGGTCAAGTGAAATTATAATGGCACTGAAACTAGCCCGTTAAATTGTAAGTAATACAAACAATTGACTATAATCTGGGTAATTATAATGTCACTAGTGAAATTATAATATCACGGCTTTTGTTAAATCCCTGCGACATATTTAAATCCTTGCGTTACTGACTGACTGACAGAAAACTACAGCCAAGACTATTATGTGCAGAAAGCTGAAATTTGGCAAGTACCTACATTCCTTTGGGACCGTAGGGGTGCACTAAGAAGAGATTTCCCAAAATTACCACAAGATCGGGCCGAGATGGTTAAATGAACATAATATGTGCGAACGTAGTTACAGGCATCCTCTAGTCATCGATATTAGTGGATTTCAGTGTCGTGCAGAATAGAGTAAAATAACATAATTAGGTAGTTGCAGCTAATGATCAATATTCAAATCGCGAAGTAAGTAGGTACCTAAGTACGTAGGTATGTAGATTGTTTACTGCGCAATTTGAATGCTCATTAATATTGCTCATGCTTTTGCTTCATAGATTTTTAGTAGGTAGGTAAGTTTAGCAATTTATTTGGTCCACGTTTTGTTATGTAACTGGCATAATAATATGAACCCAGAGATTAAGTAGGTACATGCCAATTAAAAAAAATAACGTATCTATCTACCAAAGAATAAAGGGACAGAACATAATATTAAGGCAATATGTACCTACTATGGCGGGTAACATAGTAACTTAAAGCTACCTAATCTCCAGTGATTGTCTAGGTACCTACCTAAGAAGTATTCGCATCATTGCAGTGTACCTACTGACAAATCTCTTGTAGAGACACGTGCCAAAACTAGGCAGTAGATACCTACCTCATACCTGTCTGGTTGCATAGTTAGTTATCAATATATGAGGCTTAAAATAGTCGTCCTTGAAATATTGTTTTAAAGAATTTTTAATTTACTCCGGTAGAACTATCATGAGACGGTCAGTAGGTAGGTATGTAGAGACCGCTAACCGCTAGGGCGCATTTAGTAAATGTATGGAAATTGTTCCCATCGTGAAACGACTCGCAAACTGCAAAAGGTAGGTCTCGCTCAAAGGTCTCGCCCAATCGAGGTTACTTTACTTAACATCATCAGCCTCGTGCAGTCCACTGTTGGAAAAAGGCGTCTTTAATAGACAGCACGCCACTGTCACAATCAGCCGGAGGGCGCCCTACGCTAAGTTTGCCCCACTCAAAAACACGTCCTCTTCAACGGTTTTCGGTGTCATTGTCATTTCAGCTTGCTAATTCGTTGGACTACGTCGATACTTAGGTTCTCTGTTTCGGATTTGATCCTTCAGAGAAACTCCAAGCTCATAAAGCGAATTTAAGTTGGTGGACCATTGGCACCGTCATTGTCCACAGCTCGGCTCCATATGTCATAACGGGAAAGAACGCATTCGTTAAAGACTTTTGTCTTCTGGCTTTTGGGTGACAAAAAGACTTCACGAAGTTGCCACTATGGTGCTCAACCATGCTGTACCCTTCTCTAAACTTCCTTCTTGAAGTTGTTACCTAGGTTTGCCCAAGGTCGACATACCTAATAATTCTGAACAACTTCGAGAGCACTTGAGGGCAATCGTCTTAACATACCTTGTTCGTTGCGTCCTCCGTACCTACAGCTGAACAATCCTGCTATAACTAGTTATACAAAAGAAGCCTGCACAGTAGATAATTCGCCTCTCTATAATTAAATTAAGGACCAATCTCACCACTCGCCGAAAATTTTCCTTTAATTTAGACTGATAACTTGTAAAAACTTGAGTTCAACTTTTAGATGAGCCTATTACCTATGACGCTACGCCTATTGGAACGTGGAAAGATTCATGAGACTATATTGACATTAATAAAAAAAGGACAGAGGAAAGACATTTTTCAAGTATTATTTAATTTTTGTCATACCTAAACAGAAAATGTTGTGTTGGCATGCCAGTCGTCGTAACACGCATAGCGAGACTTGATTTGCCGTTAATTATAGACCGACAAAGTTAAGCAACGCTTATAATATAGGCCACCGCTTGATGTTTGACAGCTAGCTGTGTCAATCACATCAGAGTGCTACCGTGCTTCGGGTGGCAAGAAATGTCGTCGATCCTGGTTCCTATCTTGAAATAAGTATCGTGAAGTAAGGCACGCCGATGTCCTCCGGCCCGACTTTATACTTCGGCAATCTTAAGTCTTTTGTTTCTATTTGGGTGTGTTTCACGGGTCCATATTGGCTCACCTAAAGTTCTTTACCCGAAATTGTTCTTCCTAACGATTTGTAATCCGAATGATCACTCTTCCTAAAATTTTTCATCCTAAAGTTTTCATTCATAATATTTGTAGCGCAACCGGCGCTGTTCATAACACTCATGTTTCCGAAAATTGTAATTAATAATATCATAATTAAGATATTTCTTTTTTATTTCAGTAATTTATTAATATATTATTATTTTATACGTAACTAAGTCTTAAAATACTATACAAAGAAATATATACAGAACACACAAAAAAAATATATACAGAAAAAGAAAAATAAAAATTTTTAGAGCGCGTCATGAAATTCATCCACATAACAATAATATCATTAATGTAAATATATTTAAACTCCTACTGTTTTTTATCATTACGCTTTTATCCCTAAACATAATTAACATAATATTTTCACTCATATTCAGAAAGACACATTTACCAAGTGTAATAAAAAATATATGACACTTTTACCAAGACACTTTTAGCCTTATATTTAGGTGTTTTAAACAAAAGAATCGAGAAAATAAACAATTTGCAAAAATAAATTTTTTTGGCTAAATTTTTTTTAAGTTCTCGCACCGTAGCGCCCCCAAGGCTACACTCCAATCGAAATTCATAAAACACGACTCATTTACGGTTATGTTTATGGCCTGGGAGTTTATACCGCAGTTTTAACCGTTCCTAAACCAATAACTATAGGACCAATTCGGTTCTGGCACTTCGCCGGCCGCTGCTGCGGCACGCTCGCTCGACTCGTGCGTTGTGGTCACAGTTCTAACCTAACCTAAACCAATAATTATTAATACGACCGATTCGTTTCTGGAACTTGACCATTGTACTATTGTGTATTTGTACCATGGTACTATTATTCTTATATGTTATACATGTTATGTGAAAATAAAGTTACGCAAAATTAATGTATATAATACTGATTATTATGAATAAAAAGAAATCTTAACAAAAAAGATATGACTTTGAATAATAGTGTAAAAGATGGATGTTGAGAAAATATAGGATAACAAATAAAAGTATAATAGATGTTTATTGTGACTGACATTATGAAGTTGAATGCTTCGGAGTTATGAACATTAGAGACAGAGTAGTTAGGAATTGTGATTGTTAGGATGAAAAATGTTAGGAAGAACATTTTCGGATTTCCAATTATCGGAGTAGAAAATTTAGGTGAACTTTGGCGCACCGGTGTTTCACACATAAAATAGAGAAATACTGACGATTTTTCAACGAGGGCCGACCGTCGATTCGTTTATATACATAGGTACATAGAAGTAGGGTTATCAATAAAACAAAAATTAAACCACAAACGTTAGATCAATTTTATTCATTGTAAATATATTTCTTCAATTATTATTAGCATTTCACCCTTTTGCCTCAATTGGTCGTTATAATTTACAATACATACAATAACGAGACGCAATAATTTACAGTCCACAAATGGAAAATTATAAATAAGTTGGCATACAATATACTAGGTACCGAAATAGTTAATACTACATAATATCACACAATATATAAATGGCAAATTCGACTAAATTCAGATTTTCCAAGAAATAAATAAACAGGCAAACATCAATTTATTTATGATAATGGCGCTGAACAGATTAAGGACTTTTTGGTGTTAGGCACAAAATTTACCCATACAGCTGCATTTCACGCCAGCAAAATGTCTTGTCGTCTGCGCAGTGCTTTAACATAAATTATTAAAAAGGTAGGTACGCAATAATGAGGGTTTTCGGAAATGACGGCCCCTAAGCGGCAGCACTGAGACGTCAGGTCCAGCAATCTGTCAAGCGTCAGAGCGCCTATTAATTTGTACATCTGTGCTTGTTTGTTCCATGTGTAGCTGCACAGCTGTCAGATGACAGCGTTTGGACCTGACGCATATGAAACGCCGTCTGGTGGCAGAAAAATTATCAAACACCCTCATTGATCGACGCACTATTATTAATTATTACAAAAGGTAGGAATTACTGAATGTTACTTCGTTGGAACGCAGTTATTATAACTTAATACTAATGTTGAAATTGTTGAACATAAATCTATTATAAATTACATTAACAGGAGTTATTACTACACAGATACTGAAATGACTATAAAAATCCATAGAGAAAACTAATACAGATTCAAAATGACACCATTCGATTTAGTGCATACACAAAGAATTTCACAAATTTCACAAGATTGACCTTTCTGTAGAAAGAGACAAAACCAGTTATACAGTCATGCGGTCTCGTTTTGATTTATGATTTTTAGAATTCTAGAAAGAAAGAAGCACTGTATACGGTTATCTCTTTCGCACGTTATTAATCATCATTTTTATTTGTCAGCTTTCAAAGGAATTAGCTGTACATGTCTATGGTTAAGTAAACTTATTTCTAATGAAGTTTATTATAAAAGAGGTCATGAGTAGTTATACATACTTACATTAAATCATCTCACAGCAGTCAAATTTAATCGAAAATACTTTAACTGTAGTCCAAATAAGGATTGCTTTTGAATGAAATACTTATTTCAGAGCAAACAGAAGCTTTACATGTTTTGATAGACAATTTTTTTTATTAAAACTAGTTGCAAAGCCGGCTTAGTGATTATCTTATAATAATTTGTGCTTTCGTTTAATATAACGTATTAGAAAAGTGTCTAGTCGGAATATTTAATTTCTCTTCGCTAACAGAACTGAACGACTTGACAAACTTTGCTTACTTATGTTGTGTAGAAAATGTAACGGAAAATAATTGATTAGCGTCAATCTTTGTTTATTTATTAGTGAATAATTACCATATCCGTGATAATTTGCAAACACAAAACAAATATCATGTCAAAACCTATACCGAAGAAATTATGCGCAAACCCAGTAATAATAAAAAAATGAAGCTTTTTAAACGTTTACGTTGGAATAGCTCCTTATGCTAATTGTTTGAATTTTTGTAAAGTCGCCTGCGATACAAGATTTATTAGAGGTCTTACAAAATAAATTCAATAGATTAAAAACTTCGAAAATGCATATTCCCAAAAAAAACTGTAGAAATGTTATCTACTTAGTCTGCAATGATGACACTTTAAGAGCTATTATTTACTTTTAATCATTTATTCTTCGATGGGACCTATAAGACATATCAGTTTATGACTAATGTAGGTATCCATTAAGTCTTAACCACCAGTCATGTATACGTCAACTGTGATAAGCTAAAGTGTGTCTAATATGTACTACGCTAGGTATATTTTAGTTTGTCACCATGACTGTGGCGGTGGACTGTGAAAACTTATTTGTTAAATTATCTGAAAGTTCTCTTCTAATTCACCTGATTATTTATGATATGTTATATAGATATAGAAAACCAGAATAAAGTTCTTGACTGTGTAAACTACAATACTACCTACATTAGACTTACAGAAAATTAAGCGTGCATTACTCGTAGAACATGAATAGGTACATACATAGAAATATAAAATTAATATTAAGTACAAAAAATACAGCTTGATTTCACAAAAATACATGAATTAACAAGAAAAATACAAATACAAAAATATTTTGATATTTTGAGACACGTGTGAAGAATTACTGCGCAGTACATTTTTACACACAAATTGATAATATTATAATACAATCCGTCATCCGAAAGGATAACCAAACTGTTGATCTTGAGAATGATTCTATTGTACACAAGCATATTTAATTTAAACTATTTATCTCTTGTTTTACTTGATAAAATTAGAAAGAGATAGAACCAACAATATCAGGCACTATAGATAAGTGGCAATCGATTAGCAATATCGCTATTTGCTTAGTGCGAAAATGTATGGAACCAACATAAGCTTTCGATATGTCACTTGGTCGACGAAGAAAGAATTGCTTGTTTTACGATGGCAACCAAACCATAGCCATATAGTAGGGGAGCCTACAATGCTAAATTGGGATTTACTCGAGCGTCATTGATAACTATTGTGTTGCAAAGCTAAGATGATAAAAATGTAAATAATGTATACATCTGTGGGCAGCTATTGATAATCTCTAAATGCTCCAGATAATCGTCAGATTATGAGAAAGCACGTCTAGGACGTTAGGATGAAGCATATACATCTTAATCTGACGCGCTTGAGTATCTCAAAATAGCGAATTCTTTTTGCACGTTCTAATAATTGTGACCACGAGTTTGCGTCACACCCAAATCGTCAGATTTTTCAATGAGAGCCTTTTTTTTTTAAGTGCACTTAACACGCTAGTTTTTTTTTTTTACATTATAAAATCTTTCTTACGACCACCTCCATTATACAAAAGATCAAATTAACATTCCTACTTTATTAAAAACACAGGACATGGATGCTATCAATATCTGACGCGCTCGAGTGAATTCCGAAATTCCTTCATGGGCTCCCCTACTAATAGTAGAAATGAAAAGCGAATGCCACTTGTCCAGGCCCTATGTACTGCTATGCGCTTGCATACATACAAACGCAAAATGTTGTACCTATAAAGAGCAGTCAGGATATTGATAATCCTTCAGCTGGTACAATGAATAATACTTTTGATCTAAAAAGAAGGCTTCATGATTACATAAATGACTCGCATAACTGCTCAAATACACAAAATAAATAATCTGCCTCATGGCTATAAGTACTAAGAATTATAATATTAATAAAGTAATATACTACAGAAGAAAAGTGCTGCCATACACTACAAAAATTATATTTAAAATATGCACAAAGAGCACGATTTAAAAAGTGATATTAAAAATAGTAATCTAACCTATTACTTGACTATTCAGACTTATACAAAAATAAAACAACACTCTTTTAGAGTAAATACCACAATGCCCTGAATATCCTATCACACTACCTTTTTAAAATTTTGGTACTTATTTATTTTTCTAATTTATTTACAAAAGAAGATTAAAATTTTAACAGACCAGATTTAGCTTAACTGCTTTGTTTGGTCGTTCGAAAGATCAAATTAACATTCCTACTTTATTAAAAACACAGGACATGGATGCTATCAATATCTGACGCGGTCGAGTGAATTCCGAAATTCCTTCATGGGCTCCCCTACTAATAGTAGAAATGAGAAGCGAATGCCACTTGTCCAGGCCCTATGTACTGCTATGCGCTTGCATACATACAAACGCAAAATGTTGTACCTATAAAGAGCAGTCAGGATATTGATAATCCTTCAGCTGGTACAATGAATAATACTTTTGATCTAAAAAGAAGGCTTCATGATTACATAAATGACTCGCATAACTGCTCAAATACACAAAATAAATAATCTGCCTCATGGCTATAAGTACTAAGAATTATAATATTAATAAAGTAATATACTACAGAAGAAAAGTGCTGCCATACACTACAAAAATTAAATTTAAAATATGCACAAAGAGCACGATTTAAAAAGTGATATTAAAAATAGTAATCTAACCTATTACTTGACTATTCAGACTTATACAAAAATAAAACAACACTCTTTTAGAGTAAATACCACAATGCCCTGAATATCCTATCACACTACCTTTTTAAAATTTTGGTACTTATTTATTTTTCTAATTTATTTACAAAAGAAGATTAAAATTTTAACAGACCAGATTTAGCTTAACTGCTTTGTTTGGTCGTTCGAAAGTCAAACTTGAGCCAATTTTACCACCATCAGATAACTTCCAGATAAATTAATTGTCAGATAAGATCATACAAATTTCGTCCTAATATTTAATTTAGCTGCAAGGTGATACTATAAAATTGGACCTCAATATAGTCGTGACTAAAATATGCACTAGCTACCAACTTATGTTTCTACTAGTCTATGATAAGAAAATCACTCTTTGAAAGACTAATTTCAATAATTTAAACTTTTAAACCAATCGTGACGTAACAGCGCAGTGAAACAATCGACAAACGCTATTTTATGTTCTATTTTTAAATAACTGCTTTGTTTTTTCCTTTGTTGTTGTCTTTGTAATGCGTGATTCATTGAAATTGGCATAATTGCGATACGATTGTTAATGGCATGCTGCGTTTTTATTGTCCTCTTCGCTGTTACACATTGGCAATAGTAACTAGGCGAAAATATGAAGAAGTAATATTAGCCATAACTATATAGGTACTTTATTTCTATACTAATTACTAACTTCATAAAATGTAGTACACGCAGCGACAATGCAACTTAACAATTGCAGTACAATTTTAATACTTATTTTCTACGCCATAAGAACGGTACAAAGGTCAAAGTGTGTAGCTTATCGTGTAGCCTTGTGAACCTAGTCTATAATTAGCCCTGTCGGTTACTACTAGACCCAAACGAGATAGCTAGCAGCTACCAATAAGAGCCAGAACAATATAGCACTAAGGGGATTTTATATTGATCGTTGAAAGGTAAATAAATAGCTATATGGCGCCCTCACCAACTGACGAGAGAAATTAATTTGCTTCAAGGCCGATACGACCAATATTTTTTTTTTTTTTAGGCTGATGTTTGCAATACTAGTGAAAACTATAATTACAACTGAACAGCCCAACTTAAAACACAGTTTTAATAGTTTATGTTTGAAATAGAATTAGTTTTTATTATAAGTCAAATCGATTAGATCGACTGAGTAACATTTTGTTTAGTCTATTGAAAATTTCTGACAATGGTCACACTGAACTGTCAATCTTTTCGTTCATTGTCGTTTCCCGCGGTCAGCGAAAAAATCTGCTCTGGATAGATTTCGTGTTGTGAGCGTTTTGATCTTGTATTTAGAACCCGTTTGATTGCCACTTCCTTGATCAATAACTGGCACCGGTTAATTGTGATAAAAATAGCATTTTAACGAACATTGTAAAACTTGAGTGAATCCGATGCACGTGGTTGGTGCCGGAAGAATTTGCTGATTGAAGACGCTGCGTGGAGTCTGGTAAAGTAAAGATAATTCACTTGCTAATATTGGCCAATTTTAGTCTCGTGTGTGTCTAACTTGCCTCCAGGACTCCACTCAAGAACATCACCAGGAGATATTTGGTAAGTAAGTTGTTTAATTCTTAGCGCCAAGAAACTTGGCCCATGTGTTAGATCCTTTGTCTTGGGCTAAGACTGGATGAATTAATCGCTTCCACTGATCTGTGTTAAAAAATACCCATTCTTAGCCCGAATTCTACACATAAATTTTGGTAGCAGAGCGTAGTTGAAATTTAGCCGCTGTTGCATTACTGAGTATAAACTCAGATTGGTATGAGCTTGTATCTTATCACCTTGTAGACAGTATTGTAGTGTTTGTCAGGTCAGTTATTGTCTAAAATACATAATATTTAATTGTATAAGTTGACCTAGATAATTTGAAACACATTGTCACATAACCTCAATCAGTAATTGTTGATTTGTATTGTTGGAAAATCTAACTTAAATTTGTTGTTGCATTAATAAGTCAGTTTGTTTGGATACATAACAGCTGTATGTATCAATAAATTTAGTAAATTTAGTTTATTGCATATATTCATAAACATTGTAATAATCAAACTTGACCTTGCCACTTGGGCGGGTCACATTAATAAACTTTGTTTGTTATAATATAGATAATATTGCTAGGTAACACATATTCTGTGCTTACTTCATATTGTATATCATAAATAACACAGTTAGTCTGTCTGTTGCAAATAATTAACTAATTAAGTTGAAGTTTCAACTTTATTAATTTGTTATAAGTTATAACTTTGATAACTTTTGTGTTTGTTTCAATATACTGAAACTTTTAATTTTGTTGGGCAGTAAATACCTGTCACTTGCCTGCACTTGCAATAAACAGGCTAATACCTTGTTGGTTTCAAAGAATTAAGAAAAATTAAGTTTGATTGTTAATATTGTTTAACGCTTGTCCGGGCTCTTTTGAAATTTTGATTATGTCAGCTATCAAGGACTTGCGTGCGGCTGCTGGTGCTATTGCATCAGATTTGCGCTGGTTTGCCTCAGCCAGTGCTTTAGTGAACCGGCCTGATCGCCAGCAGGCCCTACTTCAAAGGTACGAGCGGATTGACGATCGCCTGGCAAGTGTGGAACAGCAATTCCGCACTTTCAGCACTTGCTGTCTTGAAGTGTCAATCAATGATTTCACCGCTGACCAGCGAAATAAGGTCAGCGAAGACTATGCCCAGGTCTTAGACCTGTATGATGCTGTCTCCAATACTGCGAGACAACTAGTTGCCGATAGGGAAGGGCAACCCGGCCTGAAGCAGGAGCTTCCTAGGTCAGCACCGGGGCTGGTGAGTAGGCTCCCTACTTTGGACCTCCCCCATTTTGATGGCTGCCTAGGAAGCTACCTGGGCTTCATTAACTTGTTCGACAGCCTGGTGAATGATAGGGCTGACCTTCGGCCGGCACAAAAGTTGGCCTATCTAATGTCGGTACTGGATGGGGAGGCTAAGGGCCTCATCCAGCATCTGCCCGTGTCTGACGAGGCGTACCAGACGGCTCGGGACCTAATCACCCGTAGGTACCATAACAAGCGTGGCCTCGCCGACACGCATATTGAGCAGATTTTGGGCTTGCCGACGCTCACCCGGGTCTCTGGGTTGCGCACCCAACTGTTGAACCCGCTTTTGGTGGCCATCAACGCACTTAAGTGCCTTGACCTGCCCGTGGACCAATGGCCCTATCTATTGGTGCACATTGTGCTGAAGAAGCTGCCTGCCGACCTGAGGTCGCGTTTTGAACAGCGCTTTGGTGGGGATAGCGCGACCCATCTGCCCCCCTTTGCTGACCTGGAGAAGTTCCTGGAGGATGAGTGCCGGGTCTTGGACAACTCCGGTGGTGACACGCCGGCTAAGTCGCAGCCGCCCAAGGTCAAGGAGCAGGCTCGCGTTCACACCCGAGCCAGTGTTGATCGGCGCCCTCCTCGCTTTGCAGTCACGCAGAGCCCAGTGGAGTGCTCCTACTGCAAGGTCACGGGGCACAGAACGGCCAGTTGTAGGGCATTCTTGGACCTACATGTCGCCTCTCGTAGGCGCATCGCGAATGCCCGCCGCCTTTGCTTCTCTTGTTTGGGGTCCCACTACCAGCGAGACTGCCCAAACTCTCGCCCCTGTCCTCACTGTGGAGGACAGCATTTGGACATTCTCTGCATGAATGCCAGAGAGGTAGGCCGCTTGTCCAACCAGCCGACGCCGCGCACGGGCGGGTGTTTTGAAGGTGGCAGCCGAGGCTCACCGGCGCGTAGCCGAGAGTCGCCTCGCTCAATTGATCGCCACTCACCCCGCTTGGAGAACCGTAGCGTGCGCACGCCTCCTCTCTCTCGCGCACCTGAATGTGCTGTTCAGCGTCACCAGCACCATGACTGCTGCCCCAGGTATTCCCCTCCTTTGGCGGAGCGTCCCCGCCTTGACTCGCGCCCACCTCGTTTTGGGCGGGTGCGTCACTATGACCCCCCACAGATGGCGCGCGGATCGAGTCATCGCGCCTTTGAGGACTTCAAGCCGCACCCTCATTTTGACTTGCCAGGTCCTGGCCAACGGTCGCCGCCCAGGCAACAATAGGTCATTGACCCCTGCCCTATAACGCCAACCTCCCCCATTGAGACCGTTATCCTACCAACGGTTGCTGTTAGGGTCTGGGGACCCACGGGGACCTCTGTTGTTGTCCGTGCTATATTGGACACAGGTTCACAAGGTTGCATTGTTTCCACTTATTTGGTAGGGCAGGTTAAATTAAATATGGGCTCTTTTCCGAATTGTATACGGGGCATAGGTGACGTAGCCTCTAATGTTGAAGGGCAAGTTAAAGTTTTGTTTGGCCCTGTTGAATCTTCACACCCGAGGACTAAAACCTCGGCTATTGTGCTGAAGAATATTTTGGGTATGCATCCACAGAAACAGCTACCCGCTGCTGTGGTGAATTTGACATCGGGATTGGAACTGGCAGACCCCAAATTTGACACACCGGGACAAATCGACTTGTTGATTGGCTCTGATGTCCTCGGTGGAATTTTGATTGGTGGGAAACGGGTCTTGGTGCCAAATAGTTTGACTGCCATCCCGACCATATTTGGATTTGCTTTGATGGGCCCTGTACCTAGGGACCCCCCTCCACCTGAACTTGATAATTTGTTGGCTGTAGGCTCCGCTCTCTCTGATGCGGTTCAGAGGTTTTGGGAGGTAGAGGAGCCCCCTCAAGTTGCCCGTTTGAATCCAGAACATGAGGAGTGCGAGCTGTTCTTCCAGAACAACACAGGTCGACTCCGTTCTGGTCGGATTATTACGAGGCTTCCCTTCCTGTCTGTTCGGCCTCCGCTTGGTGAGTCACGACCTTTAGCCGAAAAGAGGTTGTTGGCCATGGAGCGCCGCATGGGTCGTGATCCGGAGCTCAGACAGAAGTACATTGAGTTCATGAGGGAATATGAACAGTTGGGACACATGTCTGTGTCAAATTTGGATTGGCGTTCGGTGGAGCATTACTTTCTCCCGCATCATGCGGTATTGAAGCCATCGACTGGCAAGCTGCGCACAGTGTTTGATGGTTCTGCGCAGACTTCAACAGGCGTATCCTTGAACCAGTGCTTGCATTCTGGTCCCAAGTTGGTCAAGGACCTTTGTGACGTCATCACCAGCTTCCGACGACATCAGGTTGTCTTTGTGGCCGACATAAAAATGATGTTCAGGCAGACTATTATCCACCCTGATGACCGTCGCTTCCAGCTGATCCTTTGGAGAGAGTCTCCTCGCGATCCCATGGTCGTCTACGAGCTCAATACAAATACGTACGGGTTAAGGTCAAGCCCCTACTTGGCAATACGTTCTCTTTGGGAGCTCGCAGACCGCGAAGGCCTACGTTTCCCACGAGCCTCCGCCATCCTGAAGGACGATATTTACGTCGATGACATTTGCTCGGGCGCCTCATCAGCGGACGAGGCGATCCTCCTGCGGGACGAATTGATAGGTATTTTGGCCTCCGCTGGTTATGAGTTGCGCAAATGGATTTCCAACTCACCAGCGCTTTTGAAAGGCTTGCCAGAGGATCATCAGCAGGATCCACATTTGTTTGAGATTGTTGACAACCCCGCCATGATGGCTGTTCTCGGCGTTCAGTACAGACCAGTCCAAGACATCTTTACATATAACGTAGACTTGAAATTGCCTTGTTCTTGGACTAAACGTCTCGTGTTGTCTACTGTCGCCAGAACCTTTGATCCGAACGGTTGGATCTGTCCAATTATATTTTGGGCAAAATGCTTCTTGCAGAAGCTTTGGACAGCAGGATTGACCTGGGACGAACCCCTACACGGCACTCTTGTTGAGGAATGGACCTCTTTTGTATCCTCACTTCCTGCCGTCAACGAGATCTCCTTGCCTCGTCCTATCCTTCCTCCCGGGAAGTACAAGGCCACCCTTCACGGGTTTTGTGATGCCTCGGAACGTGGTCACGCGGCTGTGGTGTACTTGCGCACAGTCAGTGCCTCAGGTCAGGTGAGAGTTTCCCTGATCATGGCGAAGAGCAAGGTCGCACCCCTTCGGACATCTCTGACCATCCCAAAATTGGAGCTCTCGGGAGCAGCACTACTTGTACGCTTATTGAACCACGTGTCTAACACTTTGGGTAAAAGCATTTGTATTAGTGGGACCTACGCCTGGACAGACAGCCAAATTGTACTTTGTTGGTTGAAGGCTTCTGTTCACACCTTGGAGGTATTTGTCGCTAATCGCGTTTCCCAAATCCAGAAATCCGAAGTCAAACTTGTTTGGAGACACGTGCCAGGTGAGCTCAACCCCGCTGATTGTGCCTCGCGCGGATGCTTGACGCCTAGTTTGATAGGTCATTCGCTGTGGTGGGGTCCGGAATGGTTGAGTCGACCAGAAACTGATTGGCCTCGAACGCCAGTTTTGAATACTTCTAATTTGCCGGGTCTACGAACACTCGCTCTTGAAAAGGTGGAATGCGCCTTCGACCCCGATTTTTTATTGAATCGTTACAGCTCCCTCGACAAGTTGTTAGGTGTCACTGCTTGGATAAAGCGTTTTATTTTTAACTTTAGGCACCCACAACAGAAACGACTGACACCGTTTCTCTCACCACAGGAACGACAGGAGTCCCTCACCTTTTGGGTTCGTTCTGTGCAATTGGCGCATTTTGAGAAGGAGATTGCTATCCTTAAATCAGGGAAATCGAAATTGTCGGGAGCTGTCTCTAAATTGAACCCCTTTTTGGACGATACGGGTCTCTTGCGCGTTGGAGGGCGTCTCAAGAACGCCAACCTCCCTTACGGAGCACGTCACCCCCTTTTGTTACCTAAGGACGGTCATTTGGTACGCTTGTTGGTAACTGACCGTCACCTTAAAAATTCGCATGCTGGTTGTAATGCCTTGTTGGCCATTTTGCAACGCGAGTTTTGGATTTTGTCTGCCCGAAGAATTATTCGGAGTGTAGTCTTTCGCTGCATCCCTTGCTATAAGCTCAAGGCTTCTACCATGCAGCCCTTGATGGGGGACTTACCGGCAGATCGCGTAACTGAAAGCAGGACGTTTGACGGTGTTGGCACGGACTTCGCTGGTCCTTTTTTGGTGAAAACGTCGACACTTCGAAACAGCAAGACTGTTAAGGCCTACTTGTGTGTTTTTGTTTGTCTCTCCACAAAGGCCGTACACCTAGAACTGGTCTCCTCGCTTACGACCGAGGCGTTTGTAGCCACATTTGACAGATTTGTATCCCGCAGAGGGATGCCTTCCTTGATCCGTTCTGACTGCGGCACTAACTTCAAGGGCACTTATAATTATTTGAATGATGTTGTTAATTTCCTTGAAACCAACAAGGCTGATATAGGTGATAGGCTTGCCCGACGTGGGATAAATTGGTTGTTTTCCCCACCAAATTGTCCACACTGGGGTGGTATATTTGAGGCCGCCGTAAAATCGGCCAAAACACACTTGCGCAGGACAATCGGTGAGTCTGTTCTTACATTTGAGGAACTCGCAACTGTGTTTTGTAAGATTGAGGCCGTTTTGAACTCTCGGCCATTGTGCCCGATCTCCTCAGATCCGAATGATTTGGAGGCCCTTACGCCGGGCCATTTTTTGATTGGTCGCCCACTTGTCGCCTTGCCTGAGTACCCCTATATTGATACGAGACCTGGTCGTCTCTCGCGTTTTGAATTGGTACGCCAGATTACTCAGAGCTTTTGGAAACGCTGGAATTTGGAATATTTGCACATACTCCAGCAACGCGTTAAGTGGACCGACAAGACCGATCCACCCAAGATTGGAGACCTCGTTTTGATCAAGGAGGCTAACCTTCCGCCACTCAGATGGCGCAGGGGGCGCATCCTTCATTTGGTAACTGGGGCTGATGGAGTTCCCCGATTTGCTGAGGTCTTGGTGGACGGTTCGATTCTGAGGAGAGCGGTTGCAACATTGTCACGTCTACCAACCGATTAGCGGACCGGTAGGCCGGTCCGGGGCGGGTGGATGTTTGAAATAGAATTAGTTTTTATTATAAGTCAAATCGATTAGATCGACTGAGTAACATTTTGTTTAGTCTATTGAAAATTTCTGACAATGGTCACACTGAACTGTCAATCTTTTCGTTCATTGTCGTTTCCCGCGGTCAGCGAAAAAATCTGCTCTGGATAGATTTCGTGTTGTGAGCGTTTTGATCTTGTATTTAGAACCCGTTTGATTGCCACTTCCTTGATCAATAACTGGCACCGGTTAATTGTGATAAAAATAGCATTTTAACGAACATTGTAAAACTTGAGTGAATCCGATGCACGTGGTTGGTGCCGGAAGAATTTGCTGATTGAAGACGCTGCGTGGAGTCTGGTAAAGTAAAGATAATTCACTTGCTAATATTGGCCAATTTTAGTCTCGTGTGTGTCTAACTTGCCTCCAGGACTCCACTCAAGAACATCACCAGGAGATATTTGGTAAGTAAGTTGTTTAATTCTTAGCGCCAAGAAACTTGGCCCATGTGTTAGATCCTTTGTCTTGGGCTAAGACTGGATGAATTAATCGCTTCCACTGATCTGTGTTAAAAAATACCCATTCTTAGCCCGAATTCTACACAGTTTAAAACGATCATATTTTCAAAAACAACGTTGGACTTCGTGGATAAAGTACTAGAGAAATAGGTAAATACATATTATGGCTAATATCACCTCTACATACTTCAAATTAAAATCACATCACTTACATTACTGCTTTCACTTACTATTACGAATTCTCTTGCTCAACTAAAGCGGCCTGCGACAGCGAAATCTGTTGCGAACTAGGCATTCTTCTAACAAAAAAAGTCTTTACACACGGAGCTAATAAATACAAAAGTACGCCCGCTGCAATAATGGATATGGCACATAATGCCCATTGCGCAGCTCTTATGGATATGGCAACTTCTGACACAGGTTTTATAAGCTGGCAACTCGATTTTAGTGATGTGCTTACGTTGTACGGCCCCGTGATTCGGGCGTTTGAGCCGCAGTCTGAGGTCTGCCACCCTATCCAGCCGGCTGATCTGTTGAATACCACCTGAAATGAAAATATAATTAGTAGCAAATTTAGTATGCGATTAAAAGAAAATCAACAATATTGTCGTTACATCAACAGCTGTCAGTCCATGTCATGAAGATCTTTGATAGACGCTATGGGGAGTCAGGGGCCTTAAGGCGAGGATTTCCGTGCGCTCAAAGCTTTTGAGACCCCCCGCTTCCCCAGTTCGCGAGTATGCCTACGTCCATAACTACTATGAATCGCGACGCGAGACGCGACGCCACTGCCGCCATGTAGGTATAACATTTTCGCGCCATAGTATAGAAAATTGAAGGAGTCTATCAATTGAAATATAAACTTACTTATCGAGTATAAATAATTTGCAATGTTTCTGTTTTGAATAAACCTTAATGATATTCGAAAGTACTTTTACAAAATAGCTGTTGTTTGTAGTGACAATATGTAATTTCGTTGCTACTGTCAGCAAAACAACGGCATTGAACCAATAATAAGAACGGGTAAAATACTCGTGGCTACTTTAAATCACCAATATGATTACATTTTGTTATATTTTAATAATGAAATCTCTAAGATACTACTCTGTCAAAAGAGTACCGGAAAAAGATCAATGATACACAAAACTTTTATTACAGGGCAATAGTTATAGCAATATACTCATACAGACACACGTGCATGCATAATAAAGGAGATCACCCAGCCTCCATACAAAGGGTCACGGTCAAAATGGGCGTAAAACCAACAGCTTTAAAATATATTTTATGTGAAAGCTAATGACAATTACTTAATTTTATACTATGACGGCAATCACCCAAACAACCGGTGAGCAGAGATATTCAGTGATGTTCAAACTTATTTTTTATAGAATCCAAAACAATCGCTAATACAAAGGAGATAACACGACACGATGTTGTGCAGAGCTAGGCCAAAAAACCCAATCTATTGGTTGGTAACCTAACGGAACTACTACATTCCACCCCTTTCTAACTTCTCTCTTATTCAGGCGCCGACCAAAAAACAAGCGTGCGGGCAGGTCGGGCAATGCGCGTCAGTCGTTATTCATATTTTGTTATTTGCGCACGTTTTGCTATCATCGGTTTATTTATACGACTTGTGACCCCTGCCATCGCTTTCTTGACCTGTTATAGCTTTCTGATTGGACTGTTGTTATATAACTGAACTATTCGCAACTTGTTTTCTGCTGTTTTTGTTAAGTGCAATGGAAGAAAGACGGTGTGTTATGTGTCGACGCTCTGTTTACCTGTATTAGATAGATGATTTAAACAGATGTAATATTCTGCAAACTAATGTGTGGTTGCTTCGAATTAAAATACAGTAGCGGCATGTCAGATCGCACACATATAATACTTACATATTGATCGATAGTATAGTATAACAGTAATAGTATAGTTGAACATTACTGTACTTGCATAGCAGGCAGAAGAACAGTAGGAAGTTGTGCCCACATAGTTTCAGTTTTGTGGTTTTTAGGGTTAGGACGTCACGAGCCTTTCATTGCACCCCCAGAACATTTATTAGATGTTATAGTTGATGATAACCATTGATATTTAAATAAAAGCTATCAATATATAGTAGTTTTTAACAAATATGTGTGTTTTATTTAACCAATCTTTGGGACTTTTTTGCAGTGATACCCGGTCGATATTGGGGTTAACTAGTATTTAGGGGGTATTTAGAAGAACAATAAAGTAAATTACAACACATTTTATTTCTGTTAGTTTTACGCCCAGCTCTCATACAAAAATGCCCATGATCCTTTAGGCTAGTTCTAAAAGTGCCGGCCAACTAAAAATTATTATAGAATAATACGAAATAAACACTTTTTATTACCACACTAAGATTCTAAGTGCAGTCTGTGAGCTCATATTCGAGCTCAAAAAATCTATCCTGTTACTGAAATAAATCATAATTATTGTTATTTTTTGCCTAAAATAAGGTGCAAGTTGCAATTTAAATGGCATCAGGTAATGGCAGGTAGTAAACCAAGAGCGAAATATCTGATTGATAAGCATTACTGCCTCACAGAAAGAGACGGTGCCGTTCCAAGCCATCACGCACCGGATCATGGGCAGGGCAAGTAGCGAAGGTACGACTGTAACAATTGCCGCGATCAGTTCACGGCCAATTCGAAACATGACCAGTGAAAACTCCAGCGGAATAACAATTGCAGTCGGATGTGCCCGATTAGAATTCGTCAGTAAATATATTATACCTAGGGCAAGAAATAAAGATGGGCAAAGCAAAGCAGGTGAACAGGATTGATAGACGTATCCATTTGGGTTGGGCTGCTTTCGGCAAACTGGCATTTGCTTTTACGAAGCAATAAAAAGCAAGAATATTCAACCAGTGCGTCCCGCCAGTGCTCACCTACGGACCCGAAACTTGGGTTACTATAGAGGCAGCGCTACAGAAACTTGAAGTTGTACAAAGGGCAATGGAGAGAAAACTGGTAGGAGTGACACTCAGAAACTCACAGAAAGACTAATAAATGGCTCCGAAAAGAAAGTCTAGTATTAGATGCTGCCAAAAGAGTAGCGGCTGGACATGTAGCCAGAAATCCCGAAACATGCAAGCAAATATTGAAATGGAGACCATTATATTGTAAACGACCAGCTGGCAGACTTTAAATGAGATGGAAAGATGGCATCATAAAGATAGCGGGCTGTAATTGGTTGAAGACTGCCCAAAACAGAACGGAAAGGAAGTTGTTGTAGAGGTCTACACCAAAATAGTCGAAAAAGGCTTAAGATGGTGATGAGTTCACGGCGCTGAGACGCACAAGCGGGGCATTCCGCCAACATTTGCAGCGCCGTTTCTTGGACAGGGTTGCGGCTGCAGTCACTATTGTGATATCCAGACGTTTCCTCCTGGCCTTTTCTCTACAAGAACCGGCCGAAACAACGGAAAGTGAGAACGTCGCGACGCAACATCTCTTCAACCACATGTTGGGAGCAGGAATTAGCGCCACTATGGTGGCATGCCTGTATACAAGACATCTATACCTGGCCGGTCATAAACATTCCTACTAAAGGTTTAGACGATAATTTTATATTTGGTCTGGAGTATTTAAAAAAATGTTTTTTACTTTTTTAATGAGTCCACTGCATTTTAAGGCTCACGTATTTCACGTTAGGCTGAAAACGTATAGTTGATCACCTTTACACCTCTTTGATTTATCGCTTTTGTCAAAACAAAACTGCTCTACGGTACTTTGAGAAAATTGAGACATACATTCAAACCTAAATATTGTCTCAGAGAATTGACTTAGAAATTTGGTGTAATAGTAAAAAATGTTTACAACAGTGTGTTATATTAAAATAACACAATTTTATTGATTGGCCGGCAAAATAAAAATAAGCCCAATTTGGGTGATCTTTAGGCGCTGCCATCGGCAAGTAGTAGTGAAAAAAAGTTAACAAAATTATACATACATCCATACATACATACGTACGAAATCATATTCCTACACCCACAACACTTCTTTTCCGCCAACCAATAATAAACTCTAGTTTTCGTTATTTTATGTCAGTCAAATTGATATACTTACCTACCGAACATTTCTAAGCTGTGACAGCAGTGCATTCTTCCTCGGCGCGATAAATAATACGATAATATTACCTATTAGGTGTCCATTGTTCCGTGTTTGGTAATAGTGTGGAAATAAACGATATTATTGGTGGAAATAGTCAATAGAATTATTGAATATACTTATACGGCAATTTATATACCTACCCATCTATATCGAAACTGTTTTTTTTTATCGCGCTAGTCTTAGGGACTAGCAGGCCAATTTCTAAGATTGTTTTGCCTCTCTAGCCCATTTGCTGAGGAAGGTTATACCAAATAACATCACGCTACGACCCACGAGGGTGGTGCAGTAACCATAAATACCACTATGCAGGTATAACTGCGAATATTTGTATTTATTTAGGTAGGTAGGTACCATAGCTGGGCATTAATTCGTTAATCCGTTAATCGTTAATTAACGAAGTTAACATTTCCACTAACGGATTAACTTTAAAGTTAACTTAAAATTGTGTTAACGGACTTGTTAACTTCCGTTAAAATTTTCCAAGTCCGTTAATCCGTTACCTACTATTTACCGCCGCCGTCCAAAACGTGTTCTGACAAGTTTGTTCGGGTCGGTCGAACCCGAACAAACTTGTGTGGTAGGGTCTCTTATGTACAAACAAAATGAGCCCAAACTCGGCATGCCTAGCTCTACTCACATATGAGTACCAGCAAGAGTCATCGAATAACCCTGGAAGGTTACTTCATAAGTTCCAGTGGTAGGGTCTCATATGTACAAACAAAATGAGCCCAAACTCGGCATGCCTAGCTCTACTCACATATGAGTACCAGCAAGAGTCATCGATTAACCCTGGAAGGTTACTTCATAAGTTCCAGTGGTAGGGTCTCTTATGTACAAACAAAATGAGCCCAAACTCGGCATGCCTAGCTCTACTCACATATGAGTCCCAGCAAGAGTCATCGAATAACCCTGGAAGGTTACTTCATAAGTTCCCGTGGTAGGGTCACTTATGTACTATGTACTATCAAAATGAGCCCAAACTCGGCATGCCTAGCTCTACTCACATATGAGTACCAGCAAGAGTCATCGAATAACCCTGGAAGGTTACTTTATAAGTTCCAGTGGTAGGGTCTCATATGTACAAACAAAGTGAGCCCAAACTCGGCATGCCTAGCTCTACTCACATATGAGTCCCAGCAAGAGTCATCGAATAACCCTGGAAGGTTACTTCATAAGTTCCAGTGGTAGGGTCTCTTATGTACAAACAAAATGAGCCCAAACTCGGCATGCCTAGCTCTACTCACATATGAGTACCAGCAAGTCATCGAATAACCCTGGAAGGTTACTTCATAAGTTCCAGTAGTAGGGTCACTTATGTATTATGTACTATCAAAATGAGCACAAACTCGGTATGCCTAGCTCTACTCACATATGAGTACTAGCAAGAGTCATCGAATAACCCTGGAAGGTTACTTCATAAGTTCCAGTGGTAGGGTCTCTTATGTACAAACAAAATGAGACCAAACTCGGCATGCCTAGCTCTACTCACATATGAGTACCAGCAAGAGTCATCGAATAACCCTGGAAGGTTACTTCATAAGTTCCAGTGGTAGGGTCTCTTATGTACAAACAAAATGAGACCAAACTTGGCATGCCTAGCTCTACTCACATATGAGTACCAGCAAGAGTCATCGAATAACTCTGGAAGGTTACTTCATAAGTTCCAGTGGTAGGGTCTCTTATGTACAAACAAAATGAGCCCAAACTCGGCATGCCTAGCTCTACTCACATATGAGTACCAGCAAGAGTCATCTAATAACCCTGGATGGTTAATTCATAAGTAACCCCCCTGTAACAAGGAAGCTGAACGGGCAGTCGCAGATAAGACAATGTGTGACAAGGACGGCTTCATCAAGGTGGAAACAAAGAAGAAGAAGCCATCTTGCCGTAACCTTTGTGGTACCGGACTAGCAGGACCTAACTTGCTGCTACGTCCTGCAATACCAACCACACAGTTGTACGTGTCCCGGTTGGATCACTCCACAAAGGACGAGGAGGTCGTGGAGTATTTGCGCAAGAAGACCAACTGGACCTTGAGAGTCGAGAGATTGGAGTCGCTCCATAACACGAACTTTAAGTCGTACGTGGTGCGGGTGCCGACTAATCATCTCCAGACGTTCCTCAAGGAAGAGTTTTGGCCGAAAGGTGTTGTCTATCGGCGTTTTTATGGAAGATTACGCAACAACACACAGCGAAACACGCCGATGTAAACTACACCTGTGTCATTATATTATTATTAGAAATTGTATTGTAATAGTATGTATGTTAGTCATATATCTGTTAGGTATATATCTGTATGGTACCTAAAATAAATAAATATTATTATTATTATTTTCTGTTGATTTAATTTTCTCAGCGTGAGCTGGTAGAATTACGTGGCATTTACGGACTACCGTCAAGTAAATGGCACGGTTGTAGGGTTTATTATGTCTGTGCGGTGTTAATATCTTGTTCGTCTATCTGTAAAAATTTCCTAACAAGTCTACAGGTGTTAAGTATTGCAGCTTTTTGGAGTTGTATGTAGGTGTTGGGTTTCAGATCAATGAGTTTCAGGCTATTGTGTAAGTGGTTCGGGATAACGCCAGTGGCTGACAAAACTATAGGTATAATGTAAACTTTCTCTTGTTTCCAGATTCTTAAAACTTCATCCTTAAGGTCTGTGTATTTCTGTATTTTCTCAGAAATGGTTTTTAGGATATTGTATTTGGTACGGCTATATCGATGAGATAGGTAGTTTTATTTGTTTTATCCTGTAGGGTTATATCGGGACGATTATAATGTATTGTTCTATCAGTTAATATTGCGCGATCATAATACATTTTATGTGTGCTGTTTTCTAAAACTGGTTAAGGGCTATATTATTATTATTATGTTTCTCTTTACACGGTTATTCTTCTAACATTTGGTATTAAAAGATATATTATTATTATATTATTATTATTATTATTTGTTTCTCTTTCTCGGGTATTATTCTAATTTGTTAGAAAAATTCCCGGCCCTTTGGCAGGCGTACACGGAGACATAGGTCCAACGCGCAGAGGTCCTTTGAGAGTTTTAATCTAGAATGTAATGGAACACCTACTGAGGCGCCTCCATCACCGCACTATTAAGTACAGTCACGGGTTAGCCGCAGCAGGTGAGGGCCTATTGCTACTTATATGGAAACTAATTACTCTGGGCTATTGGGATGGGTGTATAATGGATATATAGGTTTAGATGAAAACTATGGATGAATGCCGGCGTCTGCCCTAAGTACTCTTATAGTACGTCGAATATTATTATTATTATTATAAGTTCCAGTGGTAGGGTCTCTTATGTTCAAACAAAATGAGACCAAACTCGGCATGCCTAGCTCTACTCACATATGAGTAACAGCAAGTCATCGAATAACCCTGGAAGGTTACTTCATAAGTTCCAGTGGTAGGGTCTCTTATGTACAAACAAAATGAGCCCAAACTCGGCATGCCTAGCTCTACTCACATATGAGTACCAGCAAGAGTCATCGAATAACCCTGGAAGGTTACTTCATAAGTTCCAGTGGTAGGGTCTCTTCTACTTGTCTACAAAGTAATAATGTCAACAACAGTCAACGAAGTCTATCGCGTGTTACCATCATTACATTTATACGACACCGACAAAATAATAATAATATTCCAGGCCTATAACATAGATACATATCACAAAAACAATCTAAAGTCTCAAAGTTATTTAGTTGAACTACATTTAGTACGTACCGTTGCCGCCGTGTCGCTGTAGTGACGCGATTTTGTACCTATTAATTTTGTAAACACGTCCTTAACGAAGTTAATTATTTGATTAACGACGCCCAGCTATGGTAGGTACCTATAAAATTCGCTTGTATAGCTTTTAGGCACATCTCAAATTTTTATTCCCGTACCTATATGTATAGGTACACGGGAAATATAAAGTGTGTATAATTACCTATATTATTAGGTAGGTACCCAATACAACAATAATGCTATAAATCATTCACAACACACAACAAATCAATAATTTTCTAAAGCACTGGTACCTAACTATGCTGTTGTTATCAAGCCCGTTATCTTGTCCAATAATCAAAACGATATTTTCAAAACTATACTAATTATATACTCTTATTACTAAAAATTTACAATACCTATTTACAAACTAAACCTATTGCCTACCTACCTATTACCTATTATATTGATAAATATACAATAAGTGATTATGATATTCATAACTGACTATAAAATAAATCGTTATCTTGCGGTGCGCTCTGCAAACTAGTGATACGTCCTGTCTCCATTACATCCCGCTCGGGACTGAAAGATGTAGGAGAGAGCGCGTCGGCAGTAGGAAATTACATATTTTCGGTATTATATTTTTGTATATATTAAAATTCATAATGTGATGACCGAGAAACATCCGCTTTTACATGACTTTTCTTTTGGTATACTTTTAAAAATTCTAATCCTAATACAACTCAAATGAAACGTAAAAAAATCTTTAAACAGACCTATATTCGCGATTATTTTCTATCGTATAAAATGTAAGTAATCGTGTTTGGAATGACCGACAAACATAGATCTAATGCTGTAGAATAACATAATTTTTTTCCGAATTTAAATCTCTGTTATTTACAAATAAAACACGCTAGATAACACTGTATTTTGGGAAATCCTCGCCTTAACATTGATCTAAGCCATGGAATATTGCTATCCCTTCGGGCTGCAGAGTACAGACGGCAGACACTGGAAAACAGATTCCAGGCTTAAAGGTAAAAGACCTGAATGCAATCCGAATAATGATGAATATTGTCTATATTCTATACATATAAATAAAATTGGAGTGTCTGTTTGTGATATTAAAATAACCGCTTTTTACTAAATGCATATGGATGTATACACTGAAATGACATTTTTTACAATTTTTGTCTGTCTGTCTGTTTGTTCTCGCTAATCTCTGGAACGGCTGGACCGATTTTGACGGGACGTTCACTGGCGGATAACAGATGTACGAAAGGAGTAACTTAGGCTATAAATTAACCGGGTACGCGAAGTAGTTCCCTGAGGACGCGGGTGAAACCGCGGGAAACAGCTAGTTGTTACATACAACTCTGATGGTATCGGGTGCATAGTGTATAGTTAACGTAATAATTATAGCTTAAAGCACTTGCATTATTATTTAAATCAAAGTGATAAACAAATATATTTTACCTGTAATCCTTCCATGGCAGTATACCCGAGGACTGTTTCTGCCCCACCCGCTTCTAATCCCAGCTTATAGCAATACTCTGATACTGTTCCCCTCTTATCACTGCTGTTGTACACACCCACTACTCGCATATAGTTCTGAAATAGAAAACAGACTTGTTATATCTACCAAATTTTGCGGGCGGCTCATTTTGTTTGGTGCTCATTGGTATGGCGAACCTTCAACCTGGTGAGAACAGGTTTTATCCAGAAAACAAAAAATGTCCGCCTCCGTAGTCTAGTGGATAATTATGAAAATCTATGAATCCAATTGCGTCCGCTGGTCTCGGGTTCGATTCCCGGGTCGGGCAAAAGTGTTACTGATATTTTCCGAATTCTCAGTAGAATCAAGGAGTCTGGCAATGTGCTCGGTAACAATAGGCTCGCCGCCTATTATATGGGACCTAAAATTCACAATGCTAATTGTGGGTAATATTACACATCTGCCAACCCCTTCGGGGATACAGGTTTGACGCTATGAAAAAGATAAAAAAAAATAAAAGTAATTTACCTTTCTAAGAAAATTGATACATTGGGAAGCAAAGATAAGCTGATCAAATCACATAATATTATATGAATGTGTATATTGACTTACTTGCGGAGGTATTTCTAATGTAAAATACTGGTTATCGGCATCCGTGCTAAGTAGGTCTATTGCCAACCATGGCAATGTCCACACTTGAGGCTCTGGCCAGCAGGCAGCCTAGAAAAAAATATACAAAAAAAATATTATTTCAAAATATTATTTTAGCGCATTTCTTACTACAGATATAGGCAGAATTTTTGAAGATCATTAAGCAATACACGAAATATTTTTTGATAATTATTTTATTTCATCATATAAAGTAAAAACCGTTTCATTTATTGAGCACCAAAAAATAAAATGTCAATAAAAATACATTTAATATAAAAATATGAAATTCTAATAACAATTCAAGTAATTATATTTACCTCGCCTTGATACCAAAATTCGTCTAGAATAAGCACCTGCGAATTTCTATACACGTTTTTCAGTTCATCCACTACCTGAAAATAAAAAAAAACGATGTCAATACCTCACTATAATTACAAAGAAGGACGCGCAGTATTTAAATTCTTACTGTAGTGGATATTTCATGCGCCATTAAAAGGCAGTTCAGTTACGCTTGCGACAATTTTTTTTAAAGATCCCATCCATAACAAATTGTGTCGTGGGGGCCTTTAGAAACATTCAACCAACGGACACAACGAACACCAAGACTCGAAATAACAATTTACGAATCACGCAAAATATTGTCCCGTATGGCAATCGAACACACATCACACGATGCATTTTTCAGCAGCAACGCAGCCGCTTAAAACCCTATACCAGCTTAATATTCGTAATGCATGGCTTATAACAAAACACCTCGTACATATTACTAAACTAAAACTACTAAACTAGTCTACTAAAAGGAACATAATCAATAGGCTAGTTGACGAAAAAAAATTTATAATTCCGTCCTTTAGATAATTAAAAAATAAGCGATACGTATTTTTTTATTTGTAAATTAAACCAAAAATGACCAAGATATAGCTCATTAAAGTTACGTATAACGTCACACCGTGCTACATTTTTTCGCACTAGATGACGTCACACGTAACTTTAATGGGCTATATCTTTGTTATTTTTTATTAAATCGAAAAAAGAAAAAATACGTGTCCAATATTTTTGTATAATCTAAAATACGTCGTATTTTTAAATAAAATGTAATTATTTTGACCCTGGAAACTACCCTATTACCTGTCTATACAAACTATCAGGCAGTCTTATATTAGTTGTCCCACTATCAACAATACTCTTCTCTACATTTAGTTTCAAACACATGTCTTCATTAAGAACTCTTTCTGTAGATTCTGTTTGATTCTCATTCGTAGGTTGGCCTGGATTTAATACTCTGACTGATATCACACCAACTTCGTACCAACGTTTGCGTAGAATTGGCGTCCGGAATGTTATATTTTCATATGGGGCATGGTCATCTGAAAATTGAGAAAATAATATTATCATTTAGATGGAAGAGTACTCGGATAATTTGAGGATATCAAGAGAATACCTAATCTTCATCATCATCATCATCAGCCTTTAACAGTCCACTGCTGGACTAGGCCTCTCCTTTGAAAGGAGGAATTGGCCTATTATACCACGCTGGCCAAACAGGTTGGCATATGGTTTGTATCAAGTTTTCCTTCTCTTACAGTGCTGTTATCTGCATAATGTGCTCCCTCTGTCGGCTCTTACGACACCTATGGGATGACATGGGGTGGTGACAATCCGTATTCTTAATCCGTCACCACACGGACGTACCTAATACGTAATTATAATTTTCGATGGGCCAGCGAAAGGCTAGTGGAGATACCAAGTACCAAGAAATTGCCATGCAGAGGGTATCAGGTTCAAATCCACGGTGCGCACCCATGACTTTTCGGAGTTACGTGCATATTGAATTGGAAATGCACGCTAAGCCGTCGGTACCGGCTGTCAAGAAGATCTTTGACACACGTTATAGGGAGTCAGTACCTCTGAATAAACCGACACAAGTCTAAACCATAGAACTTAGCTATACCTTTGGATTGCGGCAGTCACACACTGTGGAAAAGCTAATATTCAGTAAAATCCGGTTAGACTAAAAAGGAGGATGATGATTTAAAATTATCGATGTTTGCGTGTATTTCAGTACATATTTAAAAAAAATCATCAGTCAATCATTATCAATGCAGGATGACCTTCTGTTTGCAAATCCGGCACTAGGAATGAATCCTGTGTTGTCGGGGTCTTTACAAACATTCAATCAACGGACACAAAGCAAACCTAGACTCGGAACAACCATTTATGAATCACATTTGGCGCAGACACACATCCGAAAATGAAAATACGAAAAATATGCTTACGTATAGAAGGCTCTTTACTCTCTTATACAAGGATTATTATAATTATTTCAGTTGTAAATTGTCCGAAGCACTTACCAAGCATTTTGAAATAACCATAGTGTGTTGTATTTGTGATGCTAAGCGGGCCACAGAGCTTCAATTGAAATGATATCTGTTTGTTTAACGTGCGATCGACAGCATCGAGCCAGGACTCAACTACGACACCATCACCCCAGGCTCCAACGGGCAAGTAAGCGAGGCCAAGTAAACCCTGAAACATTACAATTATATCACCATCAGCCATGTTTATGTACCTACTGTCCTACTGCTCGGCACGAGCTTCTTCTTACTGTGAGAAGGGTAGATCCATAGTCCACCACACTGGCCAAGTATGGGTTGGGAGACTTCACATGTCTTTTGAGAACATTATGGAGAACTCTCAGACATGCATGTTTCTTCAAGATGTTTTCCTTCACCGTTTAGCAAGCGATAATTAATATAACTTCGATAAGTCATTGCTGCGCGCCATGAAATCGTACTCGAGATCCTCCGCGTAGAAGTCCATACGACTGGGCTATCGCTGCCTCTCATTAAAATTGAACAAGATACATTGTAGCGCTCATAGCGTGGCTTGGCTTGCCATTCGTAATAGGTTGGCAAAGTTAGACAATACTTGCACAGGTTGCCACTTAATGGTTTTTCTTGATTTAAATCAAACGCAATCATCACGTGCTCATGGCAAACGTCATTGATTGGCTTTTCTTTTTTTGTCGCAACCTATGCTACACCCGCATCCGCATTAACATCCGTATGTTTTACTACAGATGACGAAATCTATAAGTACATATAAATAAAATTTAAGTGGCTGTCTGTGATTTAAATAACTATGACTTTTCAAGTGCATACAGTTTTACACAATACCCAGTCATAAACATATTTTTATTTATAGACTCACGCCTGTATCTCCGAAGGGCGAGCCTATTGCCGTTACCGGGTACATCACCAGACTCCGTGCTGCTACTGAGAATTCGGAAAAACCTGAGTAACACTTTTGCCAGACTCGGGAATCGAACCCAGGACCTCCGATCAGCAGTCCCATACGCTATCCACTCGACCACAAAGGCAGTCTAACATACTTTTTTTATTTTTGTCTCATAGATGGACCCCAGGACAAACAAGACCAGTTTGCCTGGGTAGTTTAGACAATTACTGAAAGGATATTAATGGGGCTTTCACTGGAAGACAAACAACCTTTTTATTATATTTGTACCTAATGGTTGGCTCTGTTGTCAAGATACCGAAAATAATGCGACTGAAACTGTGGCGTACCTACAGCTAGACGATTTACTAATGTCATTGTATGATTTGTGCTTACCTGCCAACCAGAGCCATTCATGAAGAACTTATGGCTCTGCGTTATGAGAGCAATGTCAGACCTCACTTCAGGTATTGTAGTTAGTGAAGGGAACTGAATGAAGTCTGACACCAGGCGGCCAGACCACATACCTTGAGAGTACTCTGCTTGAACCTGAAATGTGATAGTTTGTATGTTTATTTTATTCTGCAAAATAACTGAATTAAACTGGATAAAATTTGATACACATAGTTTACTACCTGGTATAACAGCTGTAGTTTTTTGGCAAGAATCACATGAATGAAGTTGGAAAATATAAAAATTTTAAACACAATAAATAAAACAACTTATATAGTTGAACCACTTCAATTAATAAGTTAAGGTTTTAATCTTAGTTAGAATCATTGTAGTTTTTCCTTGATTACAAAAATAAGTATATTGTACATCTCTTATGTTTTATGTTGATCTGAACTTGCAAGTTCTTTGCCATAAGTCATAAAAAAATATTAAAATCAGAGTTCGTCAAGCAGCCAGTGTCTGCTACTGACTAAAAAATGTACCATTACTGTATTTGTATACTAAGTAAGACAGACACATACAGTACAAATGTATGGCAGTATAATATAGTTATATATATAATTTTGCATTACTGTATTTGTAATAGCAATATATTATATTGCTATTACAAATACTATAATGGAAAATTTTCTGGATCCTTTTACAAACTATAAGATGGCAGTAAGTATACAAAACAGATATAAAATATTACTTACACTTTTGCCACTATCATAAATACTGCTGGAATTATCTGGATGGAAATACTCTTTGCTATTCTGACGAGCATAAGAAGCAATAGCTAATGTTGTACTGCCTGTATCAACAAGGAGTTTCAACTGAAAGTATAGAAATTTATAATGAATATTCAGTAAAAAGATCATCTTATGACAAAATATTTGATTTCTCTCATAAATCACAAAAATCTGGTGATTTCTGTTTCTTATCGGTAAAAGTTTCGAAATACGCCGTTTTAGGGGTTGTGAGTGATTGGGGAGGGGAGGGAGGCGAGGTCTCGGAACCCCCCTTCACCATTTTCACTTGCCGGAAATACTTGGTTTCCTCTGAAAAAAATTATCTCCAAACATTGGTGTGTGTGGCACTGCCCACTTCCACATTCTTCACACTAGTTTAATAAATTAGGGTTGACGGAGGCGACGGAGCTCTGCTTCGCAGGGCTCCAATTTTCGGGTTAAGGGTCAAAAGAGAACCTAACATAACCTATTTAGTTACTTATTACTAGAGACTAGATAATATGCATTTGCATATTTAAGCCATTTCCAGCACTAATAGCATATTTTATCCTAAGATCTAGTGATGATGCATATTATCGCTATAATTTACAGTATTTTGTAGCTTTATTAATGGGACTGCGGAAGTTTTGCCAGAAAATATAAGCGCTAACATAGCACCCTAGTTCAAATTTGTTCAATACACCGATATGACAAAGGCATTTGACTATGTCAACCAAAAAACTTTGCTTGCTAAATTGCATGGGGGAAACGTCTTTAACCTGATCGAATCATATTAACGTAACAGGTCACAAAGCACCGAAATTACTAGAGTGTGTTTAAGAACGAAATTAGAAAAAAAATACATATCAGAGCCTCGGAATGTGAAATATGGAGTACCGCAAGGTAGCGGGCTTGGACCGTTATTATTTATCATCTATATAAATGACCTTCCAAAAATAACAAGTCATAACATGGTTCTCTTTGCTGACGACAGTACGTGCGTGATAAAAGGCTCTAATTTGACCGAATATCAAAAGGACATTAATGACTGCCTTCATAACATTATAAACTGGTTCGATAATAACAATCTAAAAATTAACCTAACAAAAACTAAAATAATGCATTTTCACCAATGTTGTGAACCACCAAAAATTAAGATAACATATAAAGACGACATAATTGAGGAAGTAAATAATACAAAATTTCTAGGTATAACGACAGATAATAAGCTCACTTGGAAGCCGCAGATAGAAGAAGTATGTAAAAAACTAAATAAATGTGCATAATGCACTTCTTCAGCTATCAAAAATAGTTAGTCAAGAAGCTTTAGTAATGGCGTATCATGGATTAGTAGCTTCAGTTTTAAGATTTGCAATTATCTTCTGGGGTCAGTCCACAGATCGCGAATTAATATTCAAAATGCAGAAAAGGTGTATTCGTTGTATGTGTCATCTAAAGATCACTGACAGCTGTGTACCATATTTCAAATCGCTAAAAATATTAACATTACCAGCGCTATATATATTTGAAACAGTTCTTTTTGTTAGAAAAACATGAAGTTGTTTGTTAAGGTATCTGAGGAGCGACGGGCCACGATACGAAATCAATATGTTGATAAAGCAGAAGAGCTTCTTTGGCATAGCACCGAAGATTTACAATAAACTACCCAATAGAATAAAAGACCTGTCTACACTAGTATTTAAGAAATCTGTATTTAATTTATTAATTAATAAGTGTTATTATTCTATTGATGACTATTTAGATGATGTACTAATTTAATATAATTTCTAGAATTAATTATGTAAAAATTTAATCACCTTGAATAATACTTAATTTTATATGTATTTTATGCTCAATTTTATATTTGTATGTCCTAAGACAAAACATGGCGTACTATATTAATTTTAAGACCACTGTAATTGTATCTACCTATGTTCAACAAATAAATACTGATTCTGATTCTGAAATTCTGTCCAGTTACCTCGGTAGATGTGGAGCGAACATTTTCGACGTATAAACATATTTTGAATGATCGAAGAAATAATCTTGCCACTGAACATTTACAACAATACTAAACTTGATTGTTAATGTTTACAAAAATATTAAATAAAGTAACATGTTACTGTATTGATTATCGTCTATCAATGGATAGTTTACTAAATGTATGCTGATTTTGTAATAAAATATGTAAAATTAATAGTTTTTTACTTTATTAAAATACCATAAATTAAAAGATACATACTTAATAAAGTAAAACTTAAAACAAGTATTTACTAACAATAAACTTAAATCTAAAGGAATAATATTTACAATACAAAAAATAATTGTCATTTAATGTTGCATATTCTGTCAGTTTTCGTGCATATTTCAAGCATTTTTTATGCATATTTGCATGCATATTTCAAGCTTTTTATGTTGCATATAATCCGGTCTCTACTTATTACAGTCGCACCTAACCCTAGGCACTCGAAAGCAATGACCCACAAATTTGACATTAGTTGTCAATATCATCATTCCGAGATGACGGGTTTGCGTTTAGTTCCACGTTTTTCACATAAAACCTAAAAATGACATTTGTAAAACTGTACTAAAGTATAAAAACTATGTTCCGTTTTGCACAATTGCCGAAGTATCTAAGAATTTTTGGAAAATTTAAAAATATTTTGACGCAACTCCGGCAGCCAAAATTACTTATAGGGGATTAAAACTAACTCCCTTAAACCAATACCCTCAAATTCAGGCGACTTCTTTCGAAACCCAACCCATTAACTTCTCATTAAATATGTGTTTAGTCATTCTACTTTACAAAAGTACTAGCAAAAATAATGTATTTGTAGTAATATTCTTTTAGTAATAGACTTCGCCCGCATGTATTGCACACCTAAACCTTCCGCAGGCATCGCACTATCTATTGGTAAAAATGGTATAAAATTTTGTTTAGGTTTTGAGTGTTTAAAGTACTGCACTGTAGTTGGATGTTATGCTGTAACAATCTAACTATACTATATAGAGCTATATAGACAGATTAAAAAATAATCCAAAATAAATGCAAAATTAATTAATTTCATACGAGAAACCGTATAATAGAAAACAGCTGTCTTCTTGCTTTACAATACTTTTCGACGCGAATGCTTTATTTAGCTACATACCTTCTGATGTGGATGACCCAAAAAAGCTTCTACAGAGTATGCTTGGCCCGCATCTCCGTATAAATTTATTTCCTCGCAAAAAACCAGATTGTTACTTAGAAAACAGATTTGCAAAATAATCAATCTCATCGTCATGTTTACCAGATCATTCTACGATTCTAAATGCACAATGTTTTACTGCAATTTCAAACGTAATTTGTAGACCCTAAAATTCCTTGTATGGCTTCTTTGCTTCTTAGATAAACATATTTAAATTTAATAAATATTTACGCTGACTCGTCTGATTGATATACAACAAAACTGACATTTGACAATTTGACAGCAGTCACAAGTGGAATTCATATTCAATCAGTATTTCGGAAATAATCGGTCTTTTCGAATCGCATGCATGCCCGGTGTTTATTGTAATTTGTAAGCTCAAATGAACTAAAAATATTTTTTTAGTTCATCTGAGTTTGTAAGGGATAATAAACATTGAACTAAAGAAATAATTATAAAAAGTCCAGAAATGACTGTGCAAGTGAATAAACGTTCAACTGAGTTTTGAGTTCATTGTCTATCTGTCAGATCTTCCCCCCCGTGGGATCTCCACCTTGTCGTGGTGGAGGGGCTCAGTAACCGTGGATTGGACACCCGCGGTGAAGCTAAGAGAGATCCCGGGAGTGGACGCTCCGCGTGGGCTTAGAGGGGCCTGCGCAGGATGCGTCCAACGGTGCGGGTGCGGGGTACATGGATTTTGTCTGTCTCCCGCAGTCGGGCGCGGTCGCAGGAGGAGAGGCGTGTCGGCGTTGCGTTGCCGCGCGCCCTATCTCCCGCGACCAAATGGGGCGCACCATTCGATGCGTCGCGGTGGGGCCGCCGAAGAGGAGATGCGGTGTTGCGTTGCCGTCCTCCCTATCCTATGCCGCTGGGTGTTTTGGCGGCGGAGCCCAACACCAACCCTTAACTTGGCAAGTGTACTAGAGAGCACAAGAAAATAAGATATGAATTTCGGCATGTGACCTGTAGAGCACGGGTCTGTTTACAGAGAATATTAAAAAAATATGATAAATGTCAGTATATTAAAATAATTTCAGCAGTAGCTCATTTCATAAACGTTCGTTTGTCAACGTCAAAATTTTTGTAATTCGTCAGTTTTTAAACATTATCCGCCAAAATGTCGAAACGTCAAGAACGGATCTCGCGCGTTATGGTAAAATATCTTGTGTTTTTTTATATAGTTGTTTTTTTTTGGTGTATATGATGAAATTTTTATTGTTGAATTATCAATTATTGCTTGTGTTACTTTATTTGATCAGTTTTCACAATGTTTTGTTAGATATTTCGATGCAAAGTTAAGTGTACCCTGTAAGGCACTCTGCCAACTTTATAGAAAACAGGTGTTGTGCCCTGCAAGGTACCTTGACAAATACGTTTAGTTTAATTTATGTGACATGTAGGTCACTTGCTGGTTTTGCATAGATTATTTTTTGCGTTTTCACTGTAAAATAAACGCAGATACATATAATATATATATTTTTAATAATGTGCATTTTGTTTTATCATATTATGGATGCTATAATACCACAAAAAGACTCGGATACAGATTCTGACATTTCTAATGATAATAATATGAACAAGCATAATATTATTGAGCAAACGTTTCGTGTGAGTGATACAGATTCATCCAGCATAGACGAGATCCCAGACTCACCCAAAAACAAGCAATGCGTGATTAACCCCAGCCACATAGTTGGAAAAACCTTCGCCACTACTTTCTCACCTTGCAGTTCAGTACCGACGTCAGCGGCATACATATCTAACAATTTATCATCTGTAAATTGAAATAATGAAATATCATCGTATCAAGATAGCCCATCACAGGACGATTGCGAAGCACAATCTTCATTGATGGTACTTCCATGCAATAATAATCCACCAATAGAAATACCCAGTCCATGTCCAGATGGTGCTAGTGATCTCGAAATGGATAGTGATAATGAAATTACCACGATTGTTCCAAGAAAGTCAAAGAGAAAATTAAGTCATCATCATCATCATATCAGCCGAAAGACGTCCACTGCTGGACATAGGCCTCCCCCAAAGCTCTCCACATAGACCGAGACTGAGCCACCCGCATCCATCCGCTGCCAGCGATTCTAACAAGATCGTCAGTCCACCTTGCGGGAGGCCTACCTCTGCTACGACGTCCTGTGCGTGGCCGCCACTCTAGAACCTTTCTGCTCCAACGGCCATCGGTTCTTCTGGCTATGTGCCCTGCCCACTGCCACTTCAGCCTGACTATTCGGAGGACTATGTCGGTGACTTTGGTTCGCCTGCGGATCTCCTCATTTCTGATCCGATCTCGCAGGGAAACTCCGAGCATAGCTCTCTCTATTGCCCTCTGAGTGACCCTGAGCGTCTGGATAAGGCATATAGTTAGCGAACACGTCTCGGCCCCGTAGATCATCACTGGCAGCACACGCTGGTCAAAGACTTACGTCTTGACTTTGAGACACTGCGGGATATCGGACGTGAAGATATGCCGTAACTTCCCGAACGCCGCCCAACCGAATTGGATTCGACGAATGACTTCTTTCTCGAAGTTGGACCTACCCAATTGGGTCATTTGACCCAGGTAAACGTACTTGTCAACAACTTCGAGTGTAGATTTCCCAACCTAAATAGGAGCAGGGCATGGACATTAGACATGATCTTCGTCTTGTCCATGTTCATCTTAAGACCTACTTGTTGGGAGACACTACAGAGGCCACCGAGCATTGTGCCGAGATCTTCCATGGTCTCAGCCATGACTACGATATCGTCAGCAAAACGAAGGTGAGTGATGTACTCGCCGCTGATATTGATGCCAAGCTCTTCGCAGTCCAGAAGCTTGAAGACGTCTTCCAGCGCAGCGGTGAACCGTTTCGGAGACGTCGACGGATGACATCTCCCTGCCTCACCCCTCGCTGGAGTCGAATAGGTTTCGAGCTCTGGTCCTGAAGGCGGACTGACATGGTGGCGTTTTCGTACAAACACTTTAGCACTTCGATGTATCGGTCGATCTGGCATCGTAGGTAGTAGTATTCAGTTATATAAGTTTTATAATACGCTAATAATTATTTGACATGATTAAAATTGAGAAAAGATTTGCTTTCTTGTTAACTTTTGTTAGAATTTATAAGTTTTGTTAATTGGTACATTTTTTGTTTAGTAATTTCTTTGTATAAATGACTTATTTTGTAATACAAAATATTGTTTTTATTGTTATTTTGCTAATATTACCACGTTGACACTATTGTAGGCAAAAGCGGCATTGTACCTCGTGGGGCACAAATAACAGCAATTACAAATTTAAGCGAAATTGGTGATGTACCCTTTGGGGCACTATTAATATTTTATAAATTAACAAACTAATATTATAAAAAATATTAATTAAAATGTATTTAAACTCCCCTAAAGCTATTTAAAAATAAAAAATCTTGTTAATTTGCAGTTTCATACTTTGCCAGAATGCTGTACCAACATATGCTTTGCATTTTGCCAAGTTAAGGGTTAATCCGCCGCCAAGGGGTTTTGTTCGGGGCCCGCCTGACCATCTGGCGGGCCAATACCCGTCAGGGGGTAGCGACGAATATTTGGCGATACCCTACCCTCCGACACATGGGTACATGAGTCAAGGTGGTTTTTAGTGGTAACACCACATACTCCGGCTCCCATTTCCCCAAGAGTCGGAGATCCGCAGGGATACCTCGGAACCTCGTAAAAAGAAAAAAAACTGTCAGATCTTGATTTTAAAATTTCACAAGTGAAATTATCTCCTTGGAAATTATAATTATACAGAATATTGTCAATAACGATCGTCCGGTTCCAGGCATGTTCCAGGGGTTTGTATATTTTAACATGTACATTGCCATAAGAAAAAATGATTTTCAGCAGAATGATGGACAAAATATTTTTTTATTTTATTTTCTACTAGAGGATGTCCACGGTTACACCCGCGTTATTTAAGGCTACTGCCCTGCTCCCGTCGCTCATAGCGTGGTGTTATATAGCCTATAGCCTTCCTCGATAAATGGGCTATCTAACACTGAAGGAATTTTTCGAATCGGATTAGTAGTTCCTGAGATTAGCGCGTTCAACCAAACAAACAAACAAACTCTTCAGCTTTATATATTAGTATAAGATTATAAGAAGTATAAGATTTATTTTGCTCGACATTGCTTTGCATACCATTTATACACTCTCATATTATGTAAATAAGTAGTTATGTACATTAATTATATATCACGCGATAGCGAGTGGTTGGCCACCTGTTATTCAATTATTGCCTATGTGGCCGGGAACGTTATATCGCGTGATAAGTTATTACGGCAAATAAGATGGTTTTATCAATAGAAAACATTTGATAATAATTAAAAGTTTATTAATCTGGGGGCACGACAGTGCCCCCGCCATTTCGAGCTAAAAAGAGACACGGCCGTACCATCCTTTTCTCGAAGCAGCGACTGATTAACGTAAATTAACTTAAGTACTTTCATAAGTACTACAGTGACCAATCTTCTGTTGTAGCATCACGTCGGGTGTTGTGTACTATCCTGTCAAGAAAATACCGGGAAAATATCAATAATACACAAACTGTTTGTCTTCTTCCGTTTGAAAACGGGTGCCACGAAGTGGTAATTTGAGTTCAGGAAAAATAAAGAAGTTGTCTGGAGCCATATCTGGTGAATATGGTGGTCGCTTGATAGTATTTGTTGAGTGTTTGGTCAAAAATTCGTTCCCAATGAAGCGAAGACACATCATCGTGATGCAAAATTCTTTTGGGATTAAATAACAATTGGTTCACGCGATAAGTTGAAAGGTTTCAATTCATATATAATATTATGTAGGAATTTAGCCTCTTTTACCGCTGTACCAAGAGCATAATACTCAGCTTCTGTACTAGAACATGCAACATTATTTTGCTTATGGCTATGCCAATTTATTACATTATGTCCAAAGCTACTCAGGAAACCCGAATAAGATTTTCGATCGTTAGTATCACCGGCCCAATCTGCGTCGGATGAAATTTCAAATTTATTACTACCTCGCCTAAAATTAAGTCCGTAGTCAGTTGTACCGGATAAATATCGTAGCACGCGCTTAGCAGCAAGCCAATGAGTTTCATTATAACAAGTGTTATATTGACTGAGCTTACTGCATACAAATGCAATATCAGGACGAGTGCATACAGCGAGATACATTAGGCTTCCAATAAGTTCCTGATATGGAAACCTTGAATCAACTTTCTCAGCTTTTGGAGGATTAAAGTTTACTTCCATGGGAGTTGCAACTTTATGACAATCATCCATGCCAAACTTTATCAAAATATTTTTCACATATTCCGACTGGGTCAATTTCAATGTCCCTTGCTCCCTGTTCCTTTCAACTTTCATTCCCAACGCTTGTGTAACAGGTCCAAGCAATTTTATACTAAAGTTGGAACTGAGCAATTCATAAAGTGTTTTCTTTTGATGATCATTAGAGCTAAATATGAAAAAATCATCAACATAAAGAGCTATTATTAATTTGTCTTTATAGAACACACATTGTTCACTCTTCAACTGTTTATAACCATTGTTGACCAAAACTTCATGAACTTTTTCATTCCATGATCTACTGGCTTGTTTGAGCCCATATAGACTCTTTTTGAGTAAGCACACTTTGTTCTGCCCCTCAATTTGAAAACCGGTAGGTTGCTCCATATAGATCTGCTCATGTAAATCCCCATTAAGAAATGCTGTGTTGACATCAACATGTTCAATGTCCATATCATTTTCAACACCAATCGCAAAGAGTAGTCGTAGAGTGCTGTCTCACAACAGGTGCAAAAGTTTCTTCATAGTCAATTTTATATTGTTGAGTAAAACCTTTAGCAACTAATCTTGCTTTAAATTTTTCAAATTTCCCACTTGGATCTACTTTTTCTTTGAAAACCCATTTAGATTTTATCACATTCCTATTGTTGGGTCGATCCACAAGTTCCCATACACCATGCGACATTAGCGAGTTATATTCATCTTGCATTGCATCTATCCAATCTTTGGCATTCTCACTTTTAATAGCTTCGTTATATGTTTTAGGCTCGCAACGTCCCATTAAAGCTAGATCAGAGAAATAGTTCACTTCATAATCTTTGAACCAAATACACGTCACGTTTGGGTCTAGAATGTTCAACAATTTCCACATCTGAAACATTCTGTTCCATAACTAGTGAGTCTTGTTGAATATTATCCAATGAAGCTTCTTCCCGTTCATCACATGTAACTATTACTTCGACATGAGAATCTTCTTCAAGATCTAGAGCATTAACCCCTTGTATGCTGGAACGCAGATCTACGCGAGACACAATAGCTTTTTAATTGTGTCTGGTATTCCGGCATACAAGAGGTTAATGTCGGTTGACGATATGTCTGGTGTGGCGAACTCATCACTGTCAGATTCATGGATAAGTCCATGAGAAGTATTTGGTTGATACACCGTTACTTCAACAGTATTTGTTAAATCTTTAGAACTCTCTAAAGAATTTGCTGTCTTGTAGGTTATACCTCGAACAGTTTCAATAAATTCAACAGAACGAGCTTTAATTAATGTTGAGCCATCATCAGGATCTCCAAGTCTGTAACCTTTGGTATGATCACAATATCCCAACATAATGTAGGGCTTAGATTTGGGATCAAGCTTTGTACATTTTTGTTGAGGAGTAAGAGCATAAGCTGTGCTACCAAAAACTCGAAGATTACTGAGATCCACTTTAGATCCAGTCCACAATTCTTCAGGTGTAGCATCTTTTAAAGCTGCAGTTGGACTACGGTTTTTCAAATAACACGCAGTATTTACCGCTTCAGCCCAATATTGTTTCACCAAATCAGCATCTTGCAACATCGCTCTGGCTTTTTCCATTAAAGTTCTGTTTAAGCGTTCAGCGACGCCATTTTGTTGGGGTGTATACGGGACTGTCGTTTCGTGAATAATACCGCATTGCTTAAAATGATTCGTGAAATTTTTATTACAGTACTCTGTGCCATTGTCACTCCTAATCCGCTTTATTTTGAGATCTGTTTGATTTTCAACTAACGTTTTGAATTGTATAAACGTATTCAAAACAGTCGTTTGATCTTTGCGTTTCAGAAAATATATAAACGATTTGCGCGAAAAATCATCCGTAAATGTTATAAAATAACGATAACCACTCCAACTATTGACCGGAAATGGTCCGCATATATCCGTATGAACTAAGTCAAGTTTTGTCACGCTCCTTTGTGCCTGACCACGCGGGAATGATTTACTCTTTTGTTTACCCTCAAAACAAGGAGTACATGGTGTCAAATCACCACTGGTAAACTTAATACCATTCGCTAATCTATCACGAAGTGTTATCATACCTGCTAAACTTAAATGCCCAAGGCGACGATGCCATAGTTCCAAAGAATTAAGGTTGGACACAAAAGCATTACCTTTAGTGCGAATATTAGGCTCTTGGTTTTCTTTACATACGTAACAGTCCTTTTTCTGATCAATTTTGCAAATACCATCCACATTAGTAGCCGTTACAACGCTGGAACCAGTCACATTGACTTTATCTTTCCTGTAAATATGACATTTATTAACATCAAATAATAAAACATAGCCTTTGGCTGCAATTTTGCTAACAGACAAAAGATTAGCTGCTACTTTCGGCACATACAAAGCATCAGTAATTACTTTTTTAATATTATCATCAAATGTTACAGTAATATCACCAACGCCCTCACTGTATATCTTATCATTCTTCGCAGTAGTAATTTCGGATTGGTTACTGGTAGAAAAATTATTCATCCAGTCTTTCCGATTAGTCATATGACTAGAACACCCTGAATCTAAGATCCAGCTATCACTGTCACATACGCTATTCACTAAAGCAATTTCTTTAGAGAATACTGTCAGATTTGCACTACTTCCCTTCTTTGTAGACGAAGATGCAACTGGCGTCAAGGATTTTTCAGGAATCTTCTTCAAATTCTTCTTTAATTTGGGACACCTTGGCTTAATACGCCCTTTTTCTTGACAATTATGACATGTTGGAATAAATTTGTCTTTTGCAACAAGAATCTTCTCAGTAGGTTCCACATTCGACATTAAAGTTCCTTTTTTAAATTCGCTTTGTATCAACTGACATTTCACAAAGTCAGATGACAGTTTAGTATTCGTGGCTTCCATGGCCATTATCAATGAGTCAAACTCATTTGGTAATCCAATTAGCATAATTTCGGCTAGTTCATCATCCTCTATTTGACATCCAATATCTGCCAATTCTTGAGTTACAGAAATTATATTTCCTAAATAATGGTCCATTGAGCTATGATCAACATATCTGAGCTGCAATAGCTTCCTTTTAAGGCTTAATCGTCGACTAATGCCTCTATTCTCATAAGCTGCCTTTAGTTTATTCCAGGCGTCTCCCGCCGTCTTGGAAATCTTGACATGAGGGTAGCAAATCGGCTCGATATTTAAACATATTTTGGCATATGCTCTCTGGTCTTTTATGGGGTCCGAAATAGTACTCGTAATAACATCCCATAAGCCATTATCAATCAATAAAAGTTTGATTTGAAACTTCCAATTTTGATAATTTGAAACACCCATTAGTTTCTCAATAGATATATGTGAATTACTTACAATTGTAGTATTCATACTCGAAGAGCTAATATTATTTTCCATACTGGCATAAACACTAAGGTGATTAAGTTCTTCACAAAATAATATTCCACGAGAAAAGAAATTATTTCACATTTAGATCAATGATCACATACTTGAAACATTCATGGGGTAGCTACACAGGAAAACACATACTACATTATTTGGAATAGGTTTGCCCATTTACTTGCGCGAGACATTGCCCACTTTGGCTTTACCCATAATTATATTGCCCATAACCTGATGAAATCCTTAATGTAGCAAGTGAAACAATAATAAAAAATACTAGAATATTAATTATATTAGAAAAATAAAATAAGCTGTTTACAATGTGACAGATCAAACAATAAAGAAAAAGAACGTATCACTTCATTTGAAAACACAAAGAAAAAATATCCTAACCAAAGAGTCTCTAAGGCCCACTTGCGTAACGTTTGATTTAAGTCACTCCTTAATTTAAATTTTTTGAACAGAATTAACAGCATAAAATAATTTAAGTTAAAAGTATTTAGCGTCCTCTTGCACAACGACAACAACGCTTAGATTTAGTTAAACATTTTATGAGGTCGATAAAGTAGTTTCTACGTTTTGTTTCATGGCGTGAAGCCTTTTTGTTACGATTTTAACGATGTTATGCGTATGGTTTCGCATAAAACCTTAGACTATATATACTTTGAGCATAAAACAAAACGCATTGTCGTCACCTAGCAACGAAATGACAATTGACAAATAATAACTAGAAACTTTTAAGCATTAACCCTAGAACCCTACATGGGGTGCAGGTGCACCCCACACCGATTTGTTTTCTAAATATCTCAATTTCTTTAATATCCACGAATTCGCGCGTCGGAGTATTTTAGTTTGGTGTCAACCGCTTGCGTTACGTCAATACCGTGACGAGGGACCGCGTTGTGTGGTCGCCTGTATCAGTGCTGTGGGGTACGCCAGTACCCCAGTGTAGTAAAATTGTAAGATTATTTATTTATTACGATTGATGCATTCATATGTAATAAGTTATTAAATTTGATTACTTATTAAAACTATAGTCTTATATGAATTAAATACAGATATTTTTAGATATTATAAAGGTAAAATTCAATGAAGTTTATTTATTTTGTTTCGGATGGCTGTCAGAGGAATTTGAATTACGAAGAAATAAGCTCTATTCTAGACCACAAATCTGGCGAGGTAGAAATAGAAGTTGGGACCACTTGTAATTCCTGGGTTCTTTACAAGTGTTCAACATCAAATAATAAGCCAAATATAAAGTTTCAGCAGATAGTTTTGAAATTAGGTTTGGAACTGATACATGAACATTTGGAGGACCGTCACCGGATGCCAACTTAGTCCATTGCAGTGATCCTCAAAAAAGGACCAAATCCTACAAGCGCTGTTGCTCAAACTACATTTAACTTTGTGTAATAAGGCTGATTTGTGATCTCAAGTTACCGATTATGTTTAATAAAACGTAGTTTCATGAATTGTTTTTATTTTATTTTAAGGATTACAGACATTTTAGTATGGGGTGTACCAGCACCCCAGTGTAGGAATAACATGTGCGCCAAATAGTGTAGGATTCTAGGGTTAACAATAACACAAGTAGGTACATTGTTATCAGTTATATCATCATCATCATCATGTAAGCCTAGGGACGTCCACTGCTGGACATAGGCCTCCCCCTGCTGCGTCGTCCGGTCCAGTTATATAATTATTGATAATTTTCGTCGCTAATGACAAGATGCCATCATCAGTGTGACAGTTCTTAAATGAAATTAGCCACTAATCAGCCGATTTTCGGTAATTAATTTTGACAGTTCTTAAATCATATTACTCGACAAATTTTTCGTTGTGCAAGACGCTAGTGGTGTTTAATATATTTTTTCTCGTTAAATACATCTTAATTCAATTTAAGAATCGTTGTGCAAGTGGGCCTTAAATTTGTTGAACAGAATTAACAGCATAAAATAATTTAACTTAAAAGTATTTACCGTCCTCTTGCACAACGACAACAACGCTTAGATTTAGTTAAACATTTTATGAGGTCGGTAAAGTAGTTTCTACGTTTTGTTTCATGGCATGAAGCCCTTTTGTTACGATTTTAACGATGTTATGCGTATGGTTTCGCATAAAACCTTAGACTATAGATACTTTGAGCATAAAACAAAACGCATTGTCGTCACCTAGCAACGAAATGACAATTGACAAATAATAACTAGAAACTTTTGAGCATTAACCCTAGAACCCTACATGGGGTGCAGGTGCACCCCACACCGATTTGTTTTCTAAATATCTCAATTTCCTTAATATCCACGAATTTGCGCGTCGGAGTATTTTAGTTTGGTGTCAACAGCTCGCGTTACGTCAATACCGTGACGAGGGACCGCGTTGTGTGGTCGCCTGTATAAGTGCTGTGGGGTACGCCAGTACCCCAGTGTAGTAAAATCGTAAGATTATTTATTTATTACGATTGATGCATTTATATGTAATAAGTTATTAAATTTGATTATTTATTAAAACAATAGTCTTATATGAATTAAATACAGATATTTTGATATTATGAAGGTAAAATTCAATGAAGTTTATTTATTTTGTTTCGGATGGCTGTCTGAGGTTTGAATTACGAAGAAATAAGCTCTATTCTAGACCACAAATCTGGAGAGGAAGAAATAGAAGTTGGGACTAGTTGTAATTCCTGGGTTCTTTACAAGTGTTCAAGATCAAATAATAAGCCAAATATAAAGATTCAGCAGACAGTTTTGAAATTAGGTTTGGAACTGATACATGAACATTTGGAGGACCGTCACCGGATGCCAACTTAGTCCATTGCAGTGATCCTAAAAAAAGGACCAAATCCTACAAGCGCTGTTGCTCAAACTACATTTAACTTCGTGTAATAAGGCTGATTTGTGATCTCAAGTTACCGATTATGTTTTAATAAAACGTATTTTCATGAATTGATTTTTTTTATTTTAAGGACTACAGTCATTTTAGTATGGGGTGTTCCAGCACCCCAGTGTAGGAATAACATGTGCGCCAAATAGTGTATGATTCTAGGGTTAACAATAACACAAGTAGGTACATTGTTATCAGTTATATCATCATCATCATCATGTCACCCAAGGGATGTCCACTGCTGGACATAGGCCTCCCCCTGCTGCGTCGTCCGGTCCAGTTATACAATTATTGATAATTTTCGCCGCTAATGACAAGATGCCAACATCAGTGTGACAGTTCTTAAATGAAATTAACCACTAAACAGCCGATTTTCGGTATTTAATTTTGACGGCTCTTAAATCATATTACCTACTCGACAAATTTTTCGTTGTGCAAGACGCTAGTGGTGTTTAATATTTTTTTTTCTCGTTAAATACATCTTAATTCAATTTAAGAATCGTTGTGCAAGTGGGCCTAAGGCCCACTTGCGTAACGTTTGATTTAAGTCACTCCTTAATTTAAATTTTTTGAACAGAATTAACAGCATAAAATAATTTAACTTAAAAGTATTTAGCGTCCTCTTGCACAACGACAACAACGCTTAGATTTAGTTAAACATTTTATGAGGTCGGTAAAGTAGTTTCTACGTTTTGTTTCATGGCATGAAGCCTTTTTGTTACGATTTTAACGATGTTATGCGTATGGTTTTGCATAAAACCTTAGACTTTATATACTTTGAGCATAAAACAAAACGCATTGTCGTCGCCTAGCAACGAAATGACAATTGACAAATAATAACTAGAAACTTTTATGCATTAACCCTAGAACCCTACATGGGGTGCACGTGCACCCCACACCGATTTGTTTTCTAAATATCTCAATTTCTTTAATATCCACGTATTCGCGCGTCGGAGTATTTTAGTTTGGTGTCAAACGCTCGCGTTACGTCAATACCGTGACGAGGGACCGCGATTATTTATTAAAACAATAGTCTTATATGAATTAAATACAGATATTTTTAGATATTATGAAGGTAAAATTCAATGAAGTTTATTTATTTTCTTTCGGATGGTTTGAATTACGAAGAAATAAGCTCTATTCTAGACCACAAATCTGGCGAGGAAGAAATAGAAGTTGGGACCAGTTGTAATTCCTGGGTTCTTTACAAGTGTTCAAGATCAAATAATAAGCCAAATATAAAGTTTCAGTAGACAGTTTTGAAATTAGGTTTGGAACTGATACATGAACATTTGGAGGACCGTCACCGGATGCCAACTTAGTACATTGCAGTGATCCTCAAAAAAGGACCAAATCCTACAAGCGCTGTTGCTCAAACTACATACATTTAACTTTTTGTAATAAGGCTGATTTGTGATCTCAAGTTACCGATTCTGTTTAGTAAAACGTATTTTCATGAATTGTTTTTTTTATTGTAAGGATTACAGTCATTTTAGTATGGGGTGTTCCAGCACCCCAGTGTAGGAATAACATGTGCGCCAAATAGTGTAGAATTCTAGGGTTGACAATAACACAAGTAGGTACATTGTTATCAGTTATATCATCATCATCATCATGTCAGCCTAGGGACGTCCACTGCTGGACATAGGCCTCCCCCTGCTGCGTCGTCCGGTCCAGTTATATAATTATTGATAATTTTCGTCGCTTATGACAAGATGCCAACATCAGTGTGACAGTTCTTAAATGAAATTAGCCACTAAACAGCCGATTTTCGGTGATTAATTTTGACAGTTCTTAAATAATATTACTCGACAAATTTTTCGTTGTGCAAGACGCTAGTGGTGTTTAATATTTTTTTTCTCGTTAAATACATCTTAATTCAATTTAAGAATCGTTGTGCAAGTGGGCCTAAGTCTTCCAACAGTTATCAATTCAATTTCAATTTTGGTTAAAATGGCTCCATCGGTGGGATCGATGATTTTACCAATGACAAAGTGGAAAAAGAGATCAAATAAATTAATAAAAATACATTAATTAGACGACTGTTAACCGATAATAATAGCTATGGTTTCTCTTTGAAGGGCCGAGTCACTGATAAAGGGCAACACCAATAATTAGTAAACATTAAGGCCCCTTGTATGCCGGAACGCAGATCTACTCGAGACACAATAGCTTTTTAATTGTGTCTGGTATTCCGGCATACAAGAGGTTAAAGGAATTACAGAGATTATTAGAAAGGAGAAAGGGATGAAAGCAGAGGCGATAGGTATATAAGTCTATAATTTAATTTTATTAATAGAGATAAATTTGTATATAATTTTGACAAAGGGTTACGAGAAACGCGAGGTTAACAGGTCTAGGAATTTGGTTAGGAACAAGGTCAGAGAGGTGTAAACAATTTTAGTCAAGAGAAAAAATGTGATCCAAAGTACCCTCGTCAAGGCCGCACTCACAAATAGAATGATCTCTGTTACAGACTCTTTAGTTGCATCATAAATACTTTTTAATAATTTTATATTCTTTACTGTCATAGCTAACGTCATTGATTCTTTTCTGTCTTCTGACTACGTTCGGTACAAATAAAATAAAACAACATAATGTATGCAAAAAGCCTTTATTTTATTGGCGACGAGGATAATTGTGTTGTTCAGTAAACACCATGAACGCTGAACAATTTGCGGCATTCCTTACCGCGCAACAAGAACAACAAAAGGCACTAACAGTCCTACTGCAACAGCTCGTTCAACAGCAACAACACCAGGGAAGCCCCTCAACAGGCAACAACACCAAGAACAACGATGGTAACAAAGCACCCACGACATCTAAACAAAACATTGTAAAACACTTCAAGTGCGACAAGTTTAACCCAGAAACAACCACTGCTGAAAACTTTATCGATCTGTTTGAAGCAAAATGCCGAATTTGGGGCAAAGAGACTGTTAGTATTCAGAAAGACCTACTTATTAACTGCATAACACCTGAAATATACCACGAGCTGAATGTAGCTTTGACTTCTGATTTTGACACAGCAACATACGACGATATAAAGATGAAACTATTGGACTTATATAGAACAAAGAAAACACGATACAAAGCCTTAATAGATTTTGGAACTCGACGAGAGAAAGCGGCGAAACTATGGAACGTTATGCTAATAGACTAAAGGAACTCTCGAGGGACTGTGGCTACGAAGGGACTATGCTTGAGAGACAGCTTCGTGATCGTTTTGCAACCGGCTTGAACCATACACAACTAGAGGTAGATTTAAAGCAAAGATGGCCTGAGCTACGCGAAGTAACAGAAGGAGGCAGACCGAGAGAGATAACATTCGCAGAAATATTTTCAGTTGCCCAGTCACGCGAAATCGCAGAGAACGACAGCAGCGCCGTGAATAACAAACAAAATGACTACGTTAACAGAATACGCCAAAAGAGACAAGGCAAACGCAGTGATACAACGACTAACGAAACAGCCAGGAAGTTGCGACTAGATCAATGCCAACGATGCGGAAAGCGGGACAAACATAACTACGAGAACTGCTCAGCTAAAGACCACCCTTGTACGGCATGTGGAACCACAGGACATTACGAGAGTGTATGCATCAAATCAGGTAGAGCATATTTGACGACACAACCTAAACGCTCCCAACGTTCTAACAAGGCCGATAAAAACAGTAAAACACAGAGGATCAACAATCGAACAGATGCATTAGAGACCTCATCAACGACAACGTCGCACTCCGACTCCTCGGCGGAAGAGAGTGATAGCGAGTACAACCCTGTTCACAATATTACTAAGAAGACAACCCGGTGCAAGAAAATTGACGTGACCATTAATGGGGTAAAATGCACGATGGATTGGGACCCAGGATCGATCTACTCTATAATTACCACAAAATTGTGGAAAAAGATTGGAGCCCCGGCGTTAATGAAGGGACCGAAACTACAAGCTTATTGCAATTTCAAGCTCAAACCGAGAGGTATAACTGACGTAACAGTTGAAGTAAACAACGTACAAAAGATTTTACCTGTTGTAGTTATGGACAAGGCAGATCCTATGCTTTTCGGGTTACAATGGTGTGAAATGTACGACATGTCATCTTCACCCTATCATCCTAGAACTAATGGATTGGCTGAGCGCCTGGTGCGAACTTTTAAAACAAGAATGGCCGCAAGTGAAGCAGATCGACCTAACCAAAAGCGTAGATTGCAAAACTTCCTGTTTTCTTATCGGAATACACCGCATACTACCACAAGCAAGTCACCAGCCCAAATGATGTTCGGCAGACAGCTAAACTGCTTACTGGATAATGTGAGGCCAAATATGAGAAGGACATTGCGCTATAAAAATGTACAAGCAAATATCGAATCTGAACAAAAGACCCCGATTTTCCAGAATGGGGAAGCAGTGTACATCCGTACCAAACTGGAAAATAAGTGGAAACCGGCTGTAATAGAGGAGAGGAAACACCGGTATTCTTATGTGGTGAGAACTCCAGAAGGAGTCTTGAAGCGCAGACACACCGACCACATACGGCCACAGGGAAGTGTGGCTCAGTCACCAATCAATGACCGAGATAGTAAGATCGAACCCTCGACACCTACTGGATCATCGTTTTCAACACCACATGATCTACTACCGCGTGCCAGTTCAACTCCGATCAGTCAAGCAGCAATTGAAGCCGCTGCCGCCTCACCGCTAACACTCGAGCAGACGCCGGTGTTGGGGCGTAGCAAGAGGACCGTACGTCCACCACACCGCCTTATAGAGCAAATGACCTAAGGCCGGGAGGAATGTTACAGACTCTTTAGTTGCATCATAAATACTTTTTAATAATTTTATATTCTTTACTGTCATAGCTAACGTCATTGATTCTTTTCTGTCTTCTGACTACGTTCGGTACAAATAAAATAAAACAACATAATGTATGCAAAAAGCCTTTATGTTAATCTCTCACACGAATTTTAGCTAAGAATACTGGGGAGCACACAAATCCTAAGCGTAACCGGATAATGACAGATGTTGCAGGTTTGTCCACAAATTTATATTTTCAAAACCAGGATTTGGGAGGTATAGTAGGTTGTATGGCACCATAGAATTTACCTTTGACCAGTTTGGAAGTCTGCCATAGATCATTCCCAGAAGTAACCTTTGAAGTCTGAGCCTAGGAGCGTAGATCACGAGCAAAACAGTAGTTATATATAGAACAACCAGACTGGGCTACAGTTTTGGCGTGATTATCAGCAATTTTGTTACCTGTTATCCCCGTATGACCAGGGATCTATGCTAGAACTACCTCAATGCCAGCCAAGTGACACCTATACAGCGCAGCTAGAAGTTATCTATGTACGACTCTTTCACAGACCTTTACTACTTTTGACAGCTCTCAGTACAATAGGGTACTTGACTCGTATCAAATTTGACTCAATAAATCAGTATTGCCTGCAGTATTTGACATACAAAACCTAAATATTTTTATTTCAGTTAATAAAACTGCAAGATGGCTGAATAATCTCAATTCAAAAAATATTATTTTTACTCTTTCCTTGGATCGCTGAAAACCGCTGAAAACGCAATCGGCCATGACGTGACGTCACAAAATTTGTAAACAAACCTTATGTCAGTTGTTAACTTGTCACTGTTGTCATTCGTGAATTTCGTGTTCCTGATCGTGGTCATTTTTCCTTATAAAATATTCAAAACCCTTTAATCGACGTATTACTCTTTCTATTTTCTCATTTTATTGTATTATTATTTATATATTATGTCTCGCATGTTTTTATCATCCGGTACCCTAATCCACAACTTTCCTGGGGTCTTTATTGATGTATTTTTGCATTCTCGCACAATACATTAATGGTAATTACTATATTTTCCGAATGTTGCATGCGTGATAACTACCTATTTTCAATATGCCAAATTATTGTTTACATGTTTACAACAGTATACAAGGCGAATGACGCCACAACACAGATAATCTATACACTAACATGGCGGACGGCGTTTTCGCCAGTTTAGGAGAAGCAAATTTTTTAAATTATGTTTTGCTGATTTATAGGCCCCAAAAATACGCTTATATTTTTTTAACCTAATCAAAGGATGATTAATCATTTAAGAACTGTTTAAAAAAAGAGTCAACTAGCCTATTACCCTTCAATTACCAGCATAACCTAGAAGCAAAGTTGTATAGAAAACTGTCAAAAATGTCGTACAAAGACTACCGCCGCTAGAGGCGCGCGGATAATCTTTGCATCGCCTATAATATTCCTGCAACTTAAATACCCTAAGCATCTAGCTTCGTATGTACAAAGGAATCTGTGGTTAGTTCTGATATGTCACTGTCATTACTGTTACCACTGTCATGAGTAAACTCAATCGAATGGTTTTCTTTCGCGGTAAAATTTGGGCAAGTGTTTTGCTAAATAACTGATAGTTATTCTAATTCTACAAACCTTACTATCCAATATGAGTCTTTGGGTTGATAAACATAGGCCGAGAGATTTGATGAAACTGGACTTTCATAAAGACCAAGCGGTTCGGTTGAAGAGTCTCGTTCAACAAAGTGACTTCCCGCATCTTCTTGTTTACGGCCCTTCTGGCGCCGGCAAGAAAACTAGAATCATGTGTTTACTGCGAGAACTGTATGGCTCCGGTGTCGAGCGTCTGAGGCAAGAAACCATGACTTTTACAACCCCCTCAAACAAGAAAATAGAAATTATGACAGTGAGTAGTAATTATCACATTGAAGTAAATCCAACGGACGTCGGTATTCATGATCGTGTTGTGATTATGGATTTGCTGAAAAATGTAGCACAAACGCATCAAATCGATTCATCTGGACAGAGAGAATTTAAAGTTGTAATATTGAATGAAGTGGATGATTTGACCAAAGACGCTCAGCACGCATTACGTCGAACTATGGAGAAGTATGTCTCTACTTGCCGACTAATCCTCATAGCCAACTCAATTTCACGCGTCATTCCTGCTATCAGATCTAGATGTTTAACAATAAGAGTACCAGCACCTACTGAAAATGAAATAGCATCTGTTCTTCAGTTAGTTTGTAAGAAAGAAAGTTTGAATTTGCCCACTGAATTGGCTATGCGCATTGCTAAAGCTGCTGACCGTAATTTAAGGAGAGCACTACTCATGTGTGAAGCATGCAAAGTTCAGCAATACCCATTTACCGCTGACCAAAAGATACCTGAACCTGATTGGCAACAGTTCATCAGAGAAACTGCTTCTATGATATTATCTGAGCAGTCACCAAAGAAATTGAGTGAAGTGAGACAGAAATTATATGAGTTGATAATACATGGTGTTCCACCTGATATGATATTTGCTGGTTTGTTGAAAGAATTGGTACGGAACTGTGATATGGCTATGAAATGCCAGGTTGCGAGTCATGCAGCAGGCTATGAACACAGAATGAGATTAGGAAATAAACCAATATTCCATCTTGAAGCATTTGTTGCTAAGTTTATGGCAATCTATAAAAAGTTTGTTGAGGAATCAATGGGTGATATGTTTTGAAAGGATATTGAAATAAGTTCCACAGTGCCTGTTTTAATGTTTTTATTTCTTGTAATTAAACTAAATTGTATTTTATATTTGTCTTTTTGATCTCATTAACATTTATTTGTTACCCTCATAATATTGGTAATAGTATTTAATTGGTACAGTTCTGCAGAAAAGTCTGAAGTTGTCCACAATAGCATGCATCAATGCAGCTGTGATTTCGTTGGCAAAGTGATCTAGAATTGATGACTTTGCTTGTAGAGCATCATCAACGTAATATGAGTCTTGAGAACCTGGAACAAAAAAGAATATTAATTTTTAAAATATTTATTATTTGCTGGATTAAAGGTATCGTTGCTTAAGTGGCAGACTCAAGACTGCCAAGTGTTAGGAGTTCATCCCCCACATGGTAAAAGCTGTAAACTGTTGAGGGGGAGGTTGTGTCTGTTGAGTGAATTAATTCTGTACGCTTCAGGAATCATCCTTAGTGTCCTTGCTTTAAAGAAATCAAATTAATTTGAATATAAAACTAGACTTTCTCAGATAAGGGTTGAAGGGTGTGTTCATTAACCAGTTGTAATGCAATACTACATATCACGCATCTAAAGAAGCGAAGGGTAAACAATAATAAGAGAATGGAACATAATTTAAACTCTGGAGCTTTCAGAATTACAATATTGTATGTGAGTGCTATCTTTTATGCTGTATTAGGTTTGTTTTAGCTCTATTGGTAATTTACAATTTTTTTAGTCACTCAATGTTTACAGTGAGCAGCCTTACTGTTTCTGGCTTTTGTCTTTCCCTACTAAGAAAATATATGAGGCAAGGCATGGTCTTAAAGTGGCACATTCAGCTCTGTTCCCATAACACATCTCTTATTCACTCTTCCTTTCTCGTTCAGTCTATTCTCCTCTGGAATGCCCTCCCTCTAGAAATCAGGATGTGCAATACCAAATACAAATTTAAGGCAAAAGTGAAGGAGCTCTTGTTGGCAAGACCAGCGGATGTGTCATAGGATTTGTATCTTTATTTCTATTTACATTATTTATCATTACGTAGTTACTGTATGGCGGCTTTATGTATCCTATCTTTAATTCCCATATTATATTATAGTATGTATGTATTTATTGTATATATATTGTATATAGATAGTATATATGTATAGTGTATGTATGTTTGCCTTCTTATTTAAGTATATATTATTATACATATTATGTCTATTATTTGTAATATTGTAATTGTAGTATAAATATTTAATACACCTACTACGTTTCTCAGCACCGCTCAAAGGTAGACTGGCAGATAATGCCCAAGGCATTAAGTCAACCTGTACACAATCTAGTGTATAAATTAATAAATAAATAAACTTTGGAGCTTGGGAAGTACTTTGAACTTACATCAGAGTGGTTATCTGTCCTTGCCTTTCATATTTTAGAGCCAATATTTTTATGTATAATTTAAGGCTGTCCCATAATTTTACAGGCAAGTCTTAAGGCAAATGCAAATCACACCTCTGTGGAATTGAAGTACCACCTTTATTACAAAAACTAGCTGACCCAGCGAACTCCGTACTTATCGCTTTTTTAAGAGTTTTTATTTAATTCCCTTTTTTCCAAGCCCCTTTTCCAAAGTTACCATTGACTTAGCGCTTAATCTCTTGTCATTTCAGAGTCTTCAAATGATGAACAAACAAACATAGATTTTTATATAACCCTTAACTTGGCAAGTATACTAGAGGGCACAATAAAATAAGATATGAATTTCGGCATGTGACCTATGGAGCACGGGTCTGTTTACAGATAATATTAAAAAAATATGATAAATGTCAGTATATTAAAATAATTTTAGCAGTAGCTCATTTCATAAAGGTTCGATTGTCAACGACAAAGTTTTTGTAAAACGTCAGTTTTTTTAAATTATTCGCCAAAATTACGAAACGTCAAGAACGGATCTCGCGCATTAAGGTAACATATCTTGTGTTTTTTTATTGAGTTGTTTTAATTGGTGTATATGATGAAATTTTTATTGTTGAATAATCAATTAGTGCTTGTATTACTTCATTTGATCAGTTTTGACCATGTTTTGTTAGATATTTCGATGCAAAGTTAAGTGTACCCTGTAAGGCACGCTGCCAACTTTATAGAAAACAGGTGTTGTGCCCTGCAAGGTACCTTGACAAATAGGTTTAGTTTAATTTATGTGACATGTAGGTCACTTGCTGGTTTTGCATAGATTATTTTTTGCGTTTTCACTGTAAAATAAACGCAGATACATATCATAATAAAAAAATAATAATGTGCATTTTGTTTTAGCGTATTATGGATGCAATTATACCACAAAAAGACTCAAATACAGATTCTGACATTTCTGATGATAATAATATGAACAAGCATAATGTTATTGAGCAAACGTTTCGTGTGAGTAAAGATAAGATGCCCGACTCACCAAAAAACAAGCAATGCATGATTAACCCCAGCTACATAGTAATCAAAAAGGCAGCGATAGCCTAGTGTAGATACCAACGGACTGCCATGCAGAGGGTATCGGGTTCGAATCCACGGCGCGCACCACTGACTTTTCGAAGTTAAGTGCGTATTGAATTATTAATTATCGCTTGTCCCGTGCCTCGGAGAGCACGTTAAGCCGTCGGTCCCGGTGTCATGAAGATCTTTGGCAGTCGTTATAGGGCGTCAGTACCTACCTCTAAAGTAAACTGACACTAGTCTAAACCATGGAATATCGCTATCCCTTCAGGTTGCGGAGGTCAGACAGGCAGTCACTCCGTGGAAAAGCTAATATTCAGCCAAATCCGGTTAGACTAGAAAGCGGACCCCAGGTTGAGACTGGGATAACGCTAGGAGGGTGATGTGGTGACATAGTAAGCAAAAACTTCGCCACTACTTTTTCACCTTGCAGTTCAGTATCTACGCCAGCGGCATACATATCTATCAACTTATCATCTGTAAATTCAAATAATGAAATATCATTGTATCAAGATAGCCCATCATAGGACGATGGCGAAGCACAATCTTCATTGATGGTACTTTCATGCAAAAATAATCCACCAATAGAGATACTAGTCCATGTCCAGCTGGTGCTAGTGATCTCGAAATGGATAGTGATAATGAAATTACCACGATTGTTCCAAGAAGGTCGAAGAGAAAATTAAGTCATCATCAGCCGAACGACGTCCACTGCTGGATATAGGCCTCCCCTAAGGCTCTCCACATAGACCGATCCTGAGCCACCCGCATACATCCGCTGCCCGCGACTCCAACAAGATCGTCAGTATACCTTGTGGAAGGCCTACCTCTGCTACGACGTCCTTTGCGTGGCCGCCACTCCAGAACCTTTCTGCTCCAACGGCCATCGGCTCTTCTGGCTATGTACCCTGTCCACTGCCACTTCAGCCTGACTATTCGGAGAGCTATGTCGATGACTTTGGTTCGCCTGCGGATCTCCTCATTTATAATTCGATCTCGCAGGGAAACTCCGAGCATAGCTCTCTCCATCGCCCTCTGAGTGACCCTGAGCTTCCGGATAAGGCTCATAGTTAGCGACCCCGTCTCGGTCCCGTAGATCATCACTGGCAACACACACTGGTCAGACTTTCGTCTTGAGACACTGCGGGATATCGGACGTGAAGATATTTCGTAACTTCCCGAACGCCGCCCAACCTAATTGGATTCGACAAATGACCTCTTTCTCGAAGTTGGACTTACCCAATTATATCATTTGACCCAGGTAAACGTACTTGTCGACCACTTCGAGTGTAGAGTTCCCAACCTGAATAGGAGCAGGTACAACTTGGACGTTCGACATTATTTTCGTCTTACCCATGTTCATCTTAAGACCTACTTGTTGGGAGAAACTACAGAGGCCACCTAGCATCGTGCCGAGGTCTTCCATGGTCTCAGCCATGACTACGATATCGTCAGCAAATCGAAGGTGAGTGATGTACTCGCCGTTGATATTGATGCCAAGTCCTTTCCAGTTCAGCAGCTTAAAGACGCCTTCCAGCGCAGCAGTGAACAGTTTCGGAGATATGACCCCTGCCTCACCCCCCGCTGAAGTCGAATAGGTTTCGAGTTCTGGTCCTGAAGGCGGACTGCATGGTTGCGTTTTCGTACAAACACTTCAGCGCTTCGATGTATCGGTAGTCAATCTGGCATCGTTGGAGAGACTGCAGCACTACCCAGGTTTCGATCGAATCATAAGCTTTCTCATAGTCCACAAACGCCAAGCATAGAGGCTGGTTACACTCCTCAGACTTCTGTATAATCTGTCGCAGCGTAATTATGTATGAGGTCTATGGTACTATAGCCTTTACGGAAACCGGCTTGTTTGGGAGGCTGGAAGTCGTCTAGCTTGCGCGCGAGACGATTCGTGATGACCCTTGAATGAAGACAACTTATAGACGTGACTTAGGAGTGAGATGGGTCTGTAGTTCTTCAAAAGGGTTTTGTCGCCCTTGTTGAAGAACAGCACCACCACACTTCTTCAGAAGTGTGTGGGTGGGTGGAGGTTGGGTGGAGGCCCAGTTAGTAGCTAGCGACTTTAGCGCTTGTGTACTCGTAAAAAATCGAATGGTTTAAAAACATAAATGCTATTAGTTGTTGTTATTGCTGTTAGCAACTATTATTGGCATTTATTTTTTTAAACCATATATTTTTTACACCACCTTACGCGGTCGTACCGTTTTTTTTATATATGTTGTATGGTGTATTTTTGATCTCTTAAATTGATCTCCTGAAGAGGCTATTTCAGTTATATGAGTTGAGAAAAGATTGACTTCTTTGTTTAGTAATTTCTTTGAATAAATGACTTATTTTGTAATACAAAATATTGTTTTTATTGTTATTTTGCAAATATTACCATGTTAACAATATTGTAGGCAAAAGCGGCGTTGTACCTCGTGGGGCACAAATAACAGCAATTACTAATTTAAGCGAAATTGGTGATGTACCCTTTGGGCACTATTAATATTTTATAAATTAACAAACTAATATTATAAAAAATATTAATTACAATGTATTTAAACTCCCCTAAGCTATTTAAAAATAAAAAATCTTGTTAATTTACAGTTTCATGCTTTGCCAGAATGCTATACCAACATATGCTTTACATTTTGCCAAGTTAAGGGTTAATATTGAATTCCCCATTCCTTCAAATATCGGAGACGATACCCATATCGACTTTAAAAAACATCGCGTCCGCCATCTTTGAATTCCTATCCGCCATCTTTGATCACGAAATAGATGTTGTATTTGGATTCACCTTCCCTTAAATCATCAGAGACGATACGCATATTGATTTTTAAAAATTTTCCCATACGCCATCTTTGATTTCCCATCCGCCATCTTGAATCACGAAATAGATGTTGTATTTGGATTCTCCATCCCTTTAAACATCGGAGACGATACCCATATTGATTTTAAAAAAAAAAACCCATCCGCCATCTTTGATAACGAAATAGATGGTGTTTTTGAATTTCCCATTCCTTAAAATATCGGAGACGATACCCATATCGACTTTAAAAAACATCGCGTCCGCCATCTTTGATTTCCTATCCGCCATCTTTGATCACGAAATAGATGTTGTATTTAGATTCGCCATCCCTTAAAACATCGGAGACGATAACCATATTGATTTTTTTAAACTTTCCCATCCACCATCTTTGATTTCTCATCCGCCATTTTTGATCACGAAATAGATGTCGGATTTGGATTCCCCATCCCTTTAAATATTGGAGATGACACCCATATTGATTTTTTAAATTTTTCCCATCCGCCATTTTTGATATCCCATCCGCCATCTTGAATCACGAAAAAGATGTAGTATTTGGATTCCCCATCCCTTTAAACATCGGAGACGATACCAATATTGATTTTTTTAAATTTTCCCATCCGCCATCTTTGATTGCCCATCCGCCATCTTTGATCACGAAATAGATGTTGTCTTTCGATTCTCCACCCCTTAAAATATCGAAGGCGATACCCATATTGATATTTAAAATTTTCTCATCCGCCATCTTTGATTTCCCGTCCGCCATTTTGGATCACTAAATAAATGTCATATTATTAATCAGCGTCCCGAAAATCTCGAAAACGATACCCAAATAGATTGTATCCTATTCGTTTAGCCTTTTTTTGCCTTTGACCCAACCCTCCCCCCTCTCGTTTGACCATTTTATTATTTTTGTCTGGCCCCTAAAAGTTGTGGCGTAATTTTATATAGCCTATAGCCTTTCGGAATAATTGGGCTATCATAGGCAATAACAACTTTTTAAATCCGACTGCTAGTTCCTGAGATTAGCCAACATAATGTTTTAGCCTTTTTAGCCTTTTGCCCGGCCCCAAAGGGTCAAAGCGTTATGTTATATAGCCTATAGCCTTCCGGAATAACTGGGCTATCGCATGCAAAAAGAATTTTTCAGATCCGACCGGTAGTTCCTGAGATTAGCGCGTTCAAACAAACAAACAAACTCTTCCGCTTTATTATATTAGTATAGATTTAAAATTAAACAGATGGTTTCTTTACAATTCTCGAAATTTGTCACAATGACTAAGTCATACAATATTATTAAACGGGCAAATACCTCTGTTATTCTCCTACGTTTCAGCTGGCTTGCAACTGTCGTGGTCGCGGAGGGACCGACTTACAATGACTAAGCTACAAAAGTATTATAAAATGACTTTTTCGCCTGTATTACTTATTCATAATTATGAATCCTTGTAATATGAATATGTAAGTACATATAAACAGACATACATACATACATATCGTCACGCCTTTTATCCCCGAAGGGGTAGGCAGAGGTGTTTTTCTACACCCACTTTTTGCCAGATATACTTTAGTCCCACGTAATGAGGTGCGAGCCTATTGCCGTACCGGGCACATTTCCAGACTCCGTGCTGCTACTGAGAATTTCGTGACAGAAAAACCCAATAACACTGCCCGACCCAGGAATCGAACCCGGGACCTCCCGATCCCACGCGCACATTTATGCCGCGAGACCAACGAGGCAGTCGTATAGGGTTTGATGTCGAGTTTTCCGTCTCTACGCAAAGATGGTATTTGCATCGTGTTATACCTTAGTCGCCTCTTACGACATCCACGGGAAGATAGGGGGTGGTGACACTTGTATTCTCTGCCGTCAACCACGCGGCACACATATAAACAGGTCGCTACAATATACATAAATGTAACATAGGGACACTACCTATATTTCATTTACGTATACTGTGGTGCTCACAGCGTGACTTGGCTTGACGTTCATAGCTTAGCAATGGTAAGCAACGCTTGCACAGTTCGCCACTTGGATTGGTGACCGCGTGTGGCATTAACATCAGAGCGCTACCATGTTTCGGAGGGTACCTAAAGGCGTCGGTTCCGGTTCTTGTCTCAGAACGGGAATCTAGAGTTTAAGGTAATAGCCAGTCAAAATCTAAGGCTTTTTTTGTTCAATACGGTTGAAACTCTCCTTATGAACCATCTCAACTCGACACCAACCCGGCCAGAGTGTGTTCGACCGGGCTTGGGACTGGCGAAAGGAGGTGTGTGTAGGCTCTCCCCTATAACGGGGCATACCCACTAAAACAACCGCGGTGTCCCTACGGGTCTCGTGTATTGGTGAGGTCACGCGATTCGTGGATAGCATAGTTTTCCGTGACCACGCCCGGGATTGGCCCACCGTTGGTGTTGGCGAGCCCCGTCTTATTATGACTAGGGAGGCGGCGCAGATACTACGCCGCCTCCTTGCTTTTTGTCCGACGGGGAGCAGCCCAAGCGCTCGCCGTCCGCTGGCACGAAGACGGCCGCAGAGGATAAGGAGGACGGCGACCTGACAACACCGCATCTCCTCTTCCTCTGCGGCCCCACCGTGTCGCCACAAATGGTGCGCCCCCATTTGGTCGCGGGAGATGGGGCACGTGGCAACGCAACACCGACACGCCTCTCCTCCCGCGACCGCGCCCGACTGCGAGAGACAGTACGAACTGTCCCCCGCACCCGCACCTTTGGACGCATCCTGCGCAGGCCTCCAGCAAGCCAACGCGGAGCGTCCACTCCCGGGATCTCGCTTAGCTTCACCGTGGGTGCCCTAGCCACGGGTACTGAGCCACCTCCGCCACGACAAGCTGGAGATCCCAGAGGGCGAGTGCAAATCTAAGCCTAAGTTTGGCATCCGTATGTAAGACACGGCAAAATACAAGCATTGAAGACTTTTCGTTTCGCCACGCACCATAGGCATGTAATTATTCTTTATTACTTCGCTCTACGACCAGATACCTAAGTAGGTGTGTAGGTTCGCTTTTATTAAATTAATCCATCTAGCAACTACGACGCCTATCTTGTAAGTAAAATGTAATAAATTTTCAGCCTTTGTCAATGTCTGCCCATACTGGGCATGTCGGTAGTCTGTACATTTATAAAGGCTACTTGACAAATTTATTACATTTCATTAAATCCAGCTTCTACCTCTGTACCAACTTAGATTTAGATTTAGTTAGTTCCTAGTGTAGACATACATATTTTGCTACGGCTAATAAAAAAATTGTATCGGCATTTGTAGAAAAGTAAAAACTACTCCAGCATTCATCATAGTCTACTCTACTACTACTCTTCTCGGTGTACACACGGCTACACGTCAAGCTAGACATTTTGACCTTTGTCCGTTATGTTGAAAATAAGTATTAAAATCGTTCCTGCTGTAACTTTTTACTTGGCACTGAGTGTACGTCCCATATACTTGTACTGTGCTGGGATCAAAGCCACAAAGTGTGAAGAAGTAGCGTTATGGTATATCTGTCACCGGAAGATAACAATATCCGCCAGTTTAGGTAAACATTTCCTAGGAAATTTAGAAACTTACGGATAGGTTAAGTTAAGTTAGTTTATAAATTATACTTAACCAATATCCGCAAGATTATAAAAATTTCCAAGGAAAGAAGAAGTAGCAAAAATGCCCCACATCCGACTGCAACGATAAGTATCTCAAAAAATCGCTTAAAATCAGTATAAAAAAATTATATACTTCCGGTAATCATCTTTACTGGCTAACATATAAAAAAATTGCTCTAAATATTAATTCAGGAGTAGAAAACCTGTAATATACTAATTTCTGATTTTAGTTTTAGAATAGGATTAAAAAGCAATTAAACACTGTAATAACTCACGTTTGATAAAAGTTATTATACTACGTTAGTAATAAAGCACATACTGAAGAGTTTTGTCAAACAATAGGACTAAATATGCTTAAACCAAACTTGTTAGCAGATTATGTCGAAGAACATGTATTGTGTGTAACTGTTTGTTTTTCCCGAAATAAATAAATAAATAAACATAATCTAAACCAGCAGAGTTCCCTTTGCGAGGTTGGAAGCAACTAGCGAAGAAGTTAATATGATTTTCCGAGACATATGAAGAATTAATTATGATATCAGAGGGTCTAGTACCAGTTTGCACTCGATCGTCACGGTGGACGATAGCCTAGTCGTTGTCGGGAACAATTTCCATACATTTTCTAAATGCGCTCCCTAGCGGACTCTATCGATAGCTACTCTCTGTTAGGGGCGCTTTTAGAAAATTTAATGTGTTCGAGGATACAGGCTAGAGTCTATAAAAATATGTTCATTTGTTTAATCTTTATTCCACTTTTTTATGGTCGTTAGAGAAATGCATGATTAAAAAGTATAATATTTTTAAGATAAGTAGGTACTTAATACTGCGCCTGAAACAATATTTGGAGCAATTTCTAAGTATGATAGCCAGTAAGGATGTCAATCAGAGGTATGCAACTTATTAATACTCAATTTTATCTATTATTTGAGATATTTTTCTCAGCTGTCGGACGTGGGGTAATTTTATATGGAAGTTGCAACTTCTCCTTTATATTTCTTAGCGGTTCTCGTTATTTTCCGGTGACATCTACTCTCAATGTACAAGCGTACATTGCAAAAATACAAACAGGAACTAACTTAGGTACTTACCTCAATTGCTTATCGAACTTAAGCGTTAAGCGAGATAAACACGTCCCTAGGGCGTTAGGTAGGTACCAAGTCAGTGTCAAATCAGAGATGATAAATGTGAAGTCGCATTTTAAATTCAGTACCTACCAATGTCAGAAAATTATAAGATTTTTTCAGATTCATATTCCCATTAGTCTATTAGCACTCAGCAAAGATGTGAAAAGCGGACATTTGAAGGGAATTTATGTGAGTGGTGTTCCAAATGATATATGACTGCGACAACTAAACTTATCTCGTAAATGGAATACTGATTCGATGGACAAGTGCACTGTGCATTACAAAATTGAATGCAATGTAACAAAGGTATCAAACCTACCCATTATGATAATGATACCTACCTACTACATGGACACCGACAATAATACTTATGACGGTCACACATGCGTCCATTCGAACTATTATGAGTTGTAGTTTTGTCGCACAAGCGTTAATCGCACTATCATTGGTCGAGTAGGTAGTTAGTATTGTAGGTACCTACACTCAGCATGTGTCGTGATATAATTTTGAAGGTTGAAGCGATACATTAGCCATATTTTTCTAACTAAAATTTAAAATTTGAGCAGAAAACAGAAATTCATCACGCTTTAAAGCTACCCTCAAACATTAATAACCTAAGTCTCCCCAAAAACCAAATCCTGGATCCACCATTGAGGTCCAACAATCGGTCTCGGTTACATAATTTGTTGATCAAGTAAAAAAAAAAACATAACATAAAACAGCAGAACCACTTCATCCATTACCATACAGCTACATAACAAATAAATCAAAGCGTACTTGGTTGTAAAAAATATGTCGGTGTTCGAGTATTCCTGACAGCAATTCTCTCTGGACCGATTATAATATAATCTTCGTTATCGATGCCTCTTTGTATCGTCCATGAATATGTGATGTTACTCTCCACCGATTCTGAAATATAAAACGCCACTGGTACAGTTTCTGGTTTGGTGCTTACGGAAACTGCAAACTGCAGTTACGCAAAGTTTAATTGCACGGGACCGGTGTTTACCTTAGTTTTGTGGATTAATTTGTATTGTAGTAACACGATGTAAGTACCTACTTATATAATATATGTTAATCCGGTTACTTTTGCCACAAACGGTATAACTAGGTAACTTTCGCGTACCTATTTAAAAAAGATCTATTAGTTGCTCTGTTAAAGTTCTTGTTTGCTAGGGCTTACATGGTTATTTTATATTAGGTGTAGGTATTTACGTAAAACTAGTTAGGTTTATAGGCCCCTAGGTATTACATAATATATTCTCTTCCGGAGCATCTCATTTCACCAGCATTTTTTTAGGTAGATTTTAATTACAACGGTACCTATCTAAATTCTAAAAGGTACTTAACTTTAGAGAGAGAAAAGCTAATATAATAAGCTTTTCTTATTCAATGTAATACTAAACTCATTCAAAGATAAAATACGGTCAAGTGCGTGTTGGGTCACACAATAATGTTGACTTTCATAGTTGCCCTTATAAAAGCAGAGACGAGTTAATAGTTAATATCATTATTAATGAAAATCGCCCGCTAAATTAGGTACCCTAGGTACCTACGTTTGAGTTGCAAACAGCGATAAAATTATGTGCTTGTGCCTTTCTAAAGATAACTATGAAAGCCAAGAAACTAATTCTAAACTTTGATTTTAAGGTACTCACGAATATCCGTAGTAATGAACGTATTATAAGGAGTCCGCGTAACTGGATCTACCATGCTTAGTTGACCAGTGACGTGTAAATCACTGTTAAATATCACTCCACTTTGAGCGCCTTCTAAATTAAACCTAAAAAAAACACATGACTAATTAACATTCAAATACAATAAAATCTTTTATATTCATGACAATATATTTGTTCAAAATTAGTAATGAAATCACAAAAAGAATATTTTGGAGATGCTGGGATTTGAACCCAGGACTTTCAGCATGCGAAGCAGACACTCTACCACTGAGTTACATCCCCGATGAGACATGTTGCGAAATTTATGACCATTTTATTTAGCAGCTTTATAATAAAGTAGATGTAGTATCAGAATGTGACTGCATGGTTGCCTGAATGGTTGAAGCGGCCGCCTCACAGCTTGACACTGCGCCGAGTGTTGTGGGTTGGATTCGCAGGCGGGACATCGCTTTATTTGTGACTTATAAATTGTTTATTCGAGTATGGGCGTGCTTTATGTCCGTTGATTGAATGTTAGTAAAGTAACCCAAGAAGCAAGTTTACCTCTAGTGTCGTAATTTATTTTCATAGAAAATAAATATATTAGGTAAGTATGTGTATCATCTTATTACATAAAATCCTTGCGTTACGGACTGACTGACAGACACGCTACAGCCGAAACTATTGGGCGCAGGAAGCTGAAATTTGGCATGTATGTTCCTTGGGGACCGTAAGGGTGCACTAAGAAGGGATTTCCCGAAATTCCCACGGGATCCGCCAAAACGGGTAAATTTAAAAAAATTGCAGGCGTGGCTGCTGGCTTCCTCTAGTTAGATATAAAAAACAAAGTAGATAACTAGGTAAATCCTTCAATGTACGTAAACAAAACTGTAACTTCTGTAATAATAGTCTACCGTAAGATTAAAGAACACAAATCTCCTATACACCCAACATTAAAGTAAATTCTGAATAAATAATGAATAAAACCTTCTTTCGACGAGTTTGGTCCACCTGGCACCCGTCACGTTTACCCTTCTCAGTAAATATGACATTTGCTCTTCGGGTAATGCCAGTCCTATACTGTTTATGGTCGCCGGGTCAATTGGCTTCATGCCCAAGTGGCCAGCGTCCATTAGAAAAAAAAATGTCCTTAAACCTCGACGAAGGCATTCTATGTCGTCCGCTCGGCATGCCGGGAAGGGAAGTGGTGGCGCTGCGAACAAAAATAAGAATTTATTAAGTGTAACAGAATGGCGGGGTGGTTTTAAAGGTGAACGCACACTCAAGCTGCGCGTCCACCGGATCGGAATCGGAGCGGACGGAGTGTCGTCATTTACAAAATGCCGATGGGGTGCGTCCACTGCATTCGGATTCAGCATCGGCAATTTAGGTATTTTTAAAGCAGGAGGATAGTGACGAGGATATTGTTGTAGATTAATTTTCGGAGAATATTATACATTTGATGAATATCATAAATAATGAATATCATAGATTTTTGGGTACATTCATATGACTCTACTAAAGTAATTAAAACATCGTCGTTCATCGTGAATAAGTATTTTTGCCTACAGTGTAATGCCGCAAACACGTCAGAACTTGAAACGCTCGGAATCCGAATGATGCGTTCACTGCGGATGACGTCATCAGCACAAATACCGGTCGCTGGCGCAGAAATGCCGATGCAGTGCACGCAGCTTCATAGAAATTAATACAAAGCAACAAATCCTTCCGCTCCGTACGCTCCGATTCCGATGCTGTGGACGCACAGCTTTATCCGAGCCGAACGATTCGAACGAAACGAATTTTAGAATGCTGAATATGAAATCTCATGAAACATCGCTTTCGATTCGAGATTTAATAATAAGTATACAGAATTCTAAAATTCGTTTCGTTCGACTCGTTCGACCGATCGGATAGGTAAGTGTGCGTTCACCTTTAATACGACCCCGCCATTCTGTTGTGCGCAGTAGCACTAGCATGGGTTTGGACTGACAATAAATACTTAAGTAATAAAAGTAATTATGTCTCTTTAACGATTCTAAAGCACACACACTACTAGGAAATGCTTCTGATCTGATGATTGAGACCTATTTTGCGAGAAGACTACCTATTAAGTAATAATCCGTCAGGTAGGTACTGTGTTAACATGATAACACTAGGGTAACACAGCAGACAGCAGCTTACGACTCTCAGTGCGATGTGCGAAGCACTGGGTTCAATTGACATACCTACAGGGCTTCACTAACTTTTATTTTCCTAAACCCATAGTAATTTTCTTAATACATATGATAATTTCAGCAACTAGACCTATTTCAATGTGTTTCTCGGTCGATGGTTTATTAGTGCCGTTAATTAGCCGAACTATTAAAGTACTTAGTACCTACCTAGTTAAGTAAATAAATGATAGGTACTTAGTTATGATCATTTTTGACAGACATTTAAGGTTTTCACCTCTGAAGTTATTGATGTTATTAGATTCTAGTTTGTTCAATTGGCTAATTGTAATTTCTGCATATCCAACAATGGCTGCTATATAATGATCATAATGATAGTAGGTACTTAAAATTTTATCGTGGCAAACGACGCTTTGCTGTCACGTTAACTTAAATTTCAGAATTTGTTATAAGTATTTACCTTGTGTGCTTTACCATGTTTTTTAAAACCGAAGGAAGCAATTAATTTTTCTTTAATTTTATAGCTGCATTTTTACAATAAAATTAAAACTAATATTTTCAATGCTGCCATGTAACTACCTACCTACATAGAATTTAAATCGCAGCAGAACGTTACTCGTATCTACTTGTAAGCAGATGCGACGTTATGGATGTTAGTACCTATGTACTTACATACTACTACCTACATAACTACTATGTAGGTACCTGTGCAATGTGATGAGTTTACGTGTGGCGAAACTGGCGAATGCAATGTTTGTCGTGCAATAACCACCATATCTGTACAAATATAAATTTTCATACCTAGGTATGTAACTACTTACTTTAACGATTATTCGTGTAGATAATAAATAAAATAATCTGATTCTTACGTTGCGTAAGCTTGCATTATTTATTAAGACTTTTTAAGTAAAACAATCTACCATGAAACTTCGTACATCTAAGCATGAATCAATTTTATCTACAAGCCTATCAGAGAATAGAAAACATAAACTCAAAGTGGTCTGTGATTAGGGTTGCCAACTTTTGTTAGAAGAAATAGAGTAGGTATATATGATTTCAAAGGGGGTAAATAAAGAGTACGGAAAAAAGAGAGTCATTTAAAAATGTAAGATGGTTGTTTTGGTACTTTTTGCAGCACATAACAATTTTGCATCATAAATTATCGCGCATAATAATATATGTGTAAAAAAGAGTATTTTAGCGTCCTCTATTAGTGTTATAGATTATAGAGTACCTACGCCTACGTGATATAGAGTACAATACTCTATTTTAGAGTACAGTTGGCAACCTTATCTGTGATAACTTTTTTATGACAAAGGTTTTACAATCACAAAAGCGTGTTATGTAATTACTAAAATACCTCCACCATTCGCGCTTTTTATTACCCCTTTGAATACCATTGTACCAATAGACCATTCAAACATTTACGGAAACAAAGAACCGAATAAAAAGAAGTCATTGAATAAAGCCGGCACATTCAATAAATTATCTCAAATCATTGAGCTCCAATGGCCAACATCGACGGTTATTCACTAAATATAAGCTTAAAGGGCTTTCACTGTCATCCCTCGTCTCCATATTTATTGATCGAAACCGATGGTTCGAATTGAAACGGGTTCATAATATTAGGTTTTAGCTGTACAAGTTTAATTTGGAAGCTGATTGTTATTTGAAGTTCTGTCCTTGTTTATAAATTGTCTGAGAGTGATATAGGTAGCTCTACAGAATAACCTTATACGTAAGTAGATTAGTTGGTAAGTATAAAGTGATTTATTTTTCTTGGGCAAGATGTAGGTAATAAGTAGGTAACCACACCATGGCCACCTGTTAGCGAAATACATGGAAACAGTCAATAACTGCTTTTATCTTTGTCTTGCGTCACTATTTTATTTAAAGTGACGAATGTAGAGCAAAAGTTTAACTACAGTATGTTTAAGATCTTAAATCCAATTTCATTATTTTTCCTACTTTCAGAGGCCTTTTTCTGGAGTATAAATTCAGTTTACTACAAGAACAATACTATTACTGTCGAATGCCTTTGCTGTCAACCGCCTATGTGCTGCGCAGGCATCATTATTTTTTATTGAGACCACAAATACATCTCATCCTCCGTACTTTATATAACGAAGATCAGCCCGAATCGAATGTAAAGAACCATCTATAGTCTATTGGTTCAGTGGGACTATTTGCTCTTTCTATTTTTGCCGTCTTATTTACATGGAGTATATACCATTTTTGTAAGGTTAGACGTTGTATATTTTCGTGTCTCGGTTATACAGAGCGCATGAAATTATTTGACTGTCTGATAAAATACGGTATGTGATGGCAACAAAGGCCGTTTCTGTCAAAGTGGAGTGGAATTCTTATTCGTATACATAATTTATTTGGAGTTTTAGATTGAAACGTATGTTTTCGTCTAGTGATTTCTTTTACATTCCTTTTTTGTGTTGCTTGCCTGTGTTTTTTTTTTAATTTTTGTATCTGTTATTGTTCGTATCTTAAGGTAAGGTTTCTGTAATAGCTTGAGTAATGACGAAAAGCGTGGCCAGTATAACAAAAAATCGGGTATTAGTGAGAGTATTTTCTCGCATTAGCCAGCTGAAGAAAAATGCTCGATGCTTAATGCATTATACCTATTTGTGAACTATAACCACAGATAATATAATACTATACAGTACTATAACGTTTATCAAAATAGCACATTTTCAAAAATGTATTACCTATATTTATTTCTTTAACCTATCATTAGTTAGAGTGAAATGTGCGAAATATTTTAATAGTAGGTAGGTAGGTACCAATTTCTGTCCACTTATGTTACTAACATAAATCTCATCACAAGTAGGTACTTAACCTCTTGTATGCCGGAATGCCAGACACAATTAAAAAGCTATTGTGTCTCGCGTAGATATGCGTTCCGGCATACAAGGGGTTAATTAAAAGTAACAATCTAGTTGCCAAACTGCTTAATAAATAATCGAGATAGTCCAAACCGCCTCTTGTACCAACCTTGAAATTTTACGTACCTACTATGGAAGTATTTCATAGGTAATGTAGCTCATGAAGGATCTAACCTTCAAACTGTACACCTGTGGCTGAAACTCAATGTTTATAGTTAGCAAACACATGCATGTTGTAGTCCACGTCAACAAAGGCACCTATATATGGCTTTACATTCATAAATAGACTCATGCCTGTTTCCCGGAGGGGTAGACATAGACTACGGACGGATATCTCTCTTGCTTTATTCACTCTCAAACAATTTTTCATGTATTCTCTTCGGTATAGGATTCTTCTAACCTGACCTATTTAAGCTGTCTCAAATCTGGTCAGAGCATGTCCGCCTTGGTCTGGGCTTTATTATTTGAATTGGTTTAACTCGAGCTCTGAGGGATTAATTCTGCTAGCGTGTGCGGCAGATACAACACAGCATGTGATAATGTGGGGAACGCAACAAAGCTGCAAAGAATGAACAAAATTTGTTGCGAGGAAATGTACTTTGTTAGCGGAAGGCGCTTCAAATGCGTAAATATTTTCGTCGCCGAGCTATGTTTGATGTCAAAAGATATACGACTTTGCGTCGAAGGGTGCTTTACTGAAGATAAAAGCTGCTCACTGTCTTAAAAATATGATTAAAGATTTTTAGAAAGAAACAGAATTATTGTCAATTTACCTACCTATCAGTGAATTCATTGACAACTATGCAACAGTTAAATAATAGAACCTAATATTATCGAGGGGTAAACCGCGCATAGACACACGACCATCTGAACCTAAACTAGCTGTCTGCCACCTTCATATTCTTGAACCATAATATATAACATAAAACATATCACACCCAGACCCAAAACTAATCATCGTTCTCATCAAACAAAGATTTGTTCTGGGTGAGAATATAACCTTCGGCTTAGCAGTCAGGATAATTACTCCCTAAACAAACAGTCCGCACAAAGCCATCAGGTTTAAACGATTTAACTACCTACTTGTTGACTGAGCATTTTCCATCATCAGTCTTCCTTTTTCTTAGTGAGGCAGCACTATTACAACAGTGGATCTAGAAGTCGTGATCATAAATATTTATTGCCCATCACATTTTAACCTTTATGTCATTTGAATAAAATAAAAGACAACCGAACTGAGACCAACTTAGACAACTTTCTTAAAACGCAATAAACCACATTATGGTTTTACCACAAACAATATGTACCGCAACTAGATTTTACATGAAATGAACAATTTATACGGGAACAAAAAAGTTAATCTATTTTTATGAGCTAAAATAGGCAGCTGATGAGTTTAGGCTCGTAAAATTTTATTGACACCGGATTGAACTGTTACTGTTCTTGCAATAATCATAAATGAAATTACTTACCTATCAACTTTGATATCACAGCTGTGTTTTTTATCAGCTTGTATAGCTATAACAATGTTACGGTTAATATCGTTAGCGATGCGGTGTAATAAATCAAATATAAAATGAAATTGATCTACGTAGAAATAAAACAAGACTATATTCTATACCGTCCTTTCTGCATATTTTATCTTTTACGATTATGATTATTTTTCAAGACAGAACGATGGCAACGACTGAAAAGATACTGGCCTCTTTAAGAGCATCGATTCTAAGCTGCGCTATTTTTAATTTACGCCTTTGCCAATCTCGAAGACTTAATTTTTTATGCTTCTGCAGTCATCTTTTGATTTTTCTCTAATCCGTTTTAACAAAATTGTCACCACCATCATTTGATTATAATCATCATCATCTACATGTCTAATTCATCATCTACTGGTATTTATCCAATTTCATTATTTTTCCTACTTTCAGAGGCCTTTTTCTGGAGTATAAATTCAGTTTACTACAAGAACAATACTATTACTGTCGAGTGCCTTTGCTGTCAACCGCCTATGTGCTGCGCAGGCATCATTATTTTTTATTGAGACCACAAATACATCTCATCCTCCGTACTTTATATAACGAAGATCAGCCCGAATCGAATGTAAAGAACCATCTATAGTCTATTGGTTCAGTGGGACTATTTGCTCTTTCTATTTTTGCCGTCTTATTTACATGGAGTATATACCATTTTTGTAAGGTTAGACGTTGTATATTTTCGTGTCTCGGTTATACAGAGCGCATGAAATTATTTGACTGTCTGATAAAATACGGTATGTGATGGCAACAAAGGCCGTTTCTGTCAAAGTGGAGTGGAATTCTTATTCGTATACATAATTTATTTGGAGTTTTAGATTGAAACGTATGTTTTCGTCTAGTGATTTCTTTTACATTCCTTTTTTGTGTTGCTTGCCTGTGTTTTTTTTTTAATTTTTGTATCTGTTATTGTTCGTATCTTAAGGTAAGGTTTCTGTAATAGCTTGAGTAATGACGAAAAGCGTGGCCAGTATAACAAAAAATCGGGTATTAGTGAGAGTATTTTCTCGCATTAGCCAGCTGAAGAAAAATGCTCGATGCTTAATGCATTATACCTATTTGTGAACTATAACCACAGATAATATAATACTATACAGTACTATAACGTTTATCAAAATAGCACATTTTCAAAAATGTATTACCTATATTTATTTCTTTAACCTATCATTAGTTAGAGTGAAATGTGCGAAATATTTTAATAGTAGGTAGGTAGGTACCAATTTCTGTCCACTTATGTTACTAACATAAATCTCATCACAAGTAGGTACTTAACCTCTTGTATGCCGGAATGCCAGACACAATTAAAAAGCTATTGTGTCTCGCGTAGATATGCGTTCCGGCATACAAGGGGTTAATTAAAAGTAACAATCTAGTTGCCAAACTGCTTAATAAATAATCGAGATAGTCCAAACCGCCTCTTGTACCAACCTTGAAATTTTACGTACCTACTATGGAAGTATTTCATAGGTACCTAATGTAGCTCATGAAGGATCTAACCTTCAAACTGTACACCTGTGGCTGAAACTCAATGTTTATAGTTAGCAAACACATGCATGTTGTAGTCCACGTCAACAAAGGCACCTATATATGGCTTTACATTCATAAATAGACTCATGCCTGTTTCCCGGAGGGGTAGACATAGACTACGGACGGATATCTCTCTTGCTTTATTCACTCTCAAACAATTTTTCATGTATTCTCTTCGGTATAGGATTCTTCTAACCTGACCTATTTAAGCTGTCTCAAATCTGGTCAGAGCATGTCCGCCTTGGTCTGGGCTTTATTATTTGAATTGGTTTAACTCGAGCTCTGAGGGATTAATTCTGCTAGCGTGTGCGGCAGATACAACACAGCATGTGATAATGTGGGGAACGCAACAAAGCTGCAAAGAATGAACAAAATTTGTTGCGAGGAAATGTACTTTGTTAGCGGAAGGCGCTTCAAATGCGTAAATATTTTCGTCGCCGAGCTATGTTTGATGTCAAAAGATATACGACTTTGCGTCGAAGGGTGCTTTACTGAAGATAAAAGCTGCTCACTGTCTTAAAAATATGATTAAAGATTTTTAGAAAGAAACAGAATTATTGTCAATTTACCTACCTATCAGTGAATTCATTGACAACTATGCAACAGTTAAATAATAGAACCTAATATTATCGAGGGGTAAACCGCGCATAGACACACGACCATCTGAACCTAAACTAGCTGTCTGCCACCTTCATATTCTTGAACCATAATATATAACATAAAACATATCACACCCAGACCCAAAACTAATCATCGTTCTCATCAAACAAAGATTTGTTCTGGGTGAGAATATAACCTTCGGCTTAGCAGTCAGGATAATTACTCCCTAAACAAACAGTCCGCACAAAGCCATCAGGTTTAAACGATTTAACTACCTACTTGTTGACTGAGCATTTTCCATCATCAGTCTTCCTTTTTCTTAGTGAGGCAGCACTATTACAACAGTGGATCTAGAAGTCGTGATCATAAATATTTATTGCCCATCACATTTTAACCTTTATGTCATTTGAATAAAATAAAAGACAACCGAACTGAGACCAACTTAGACAACTTTCTTAAAACGCAATAAACCACATTATGGTTTTACCACAAACAATATGTACCGCAACTAGATTTTACATGAAATGAACAATTTATACGGGAACAAAAAAGTTAATCTATTTTTATGAGCTAAAATAGGCAGCTGATGAGTTTAGGCTCGTAAAATTTTATTGACACCGGATTGAACTGTTACTGTTCTTGCAATAATCATAAATGAAATTACTTACCTATCAACTTTGATATCACAGCTGTGTTTTTTATCAGCTTGTATAGCTATAACAATGTTACGGTTAATATCGTTAGCGATGCGGTGTAATAAATCAAATATAAAATGAAATTGATCTACGTAGAAATAAAACAAGACTATATTCTATACCGTCCTTTCTGCATATTTTATCTTTTACGATTATGATTATTTTTCAAGACAGAACGATGGCAACGACTGAAAAGATACTGGCCTCTTTAAGAGCATCGATTCTAAGCTGCGCTATTTTTAATTTACGCCTTTGCCAATCTCGAAGACTTAATTTTTTATGCTTCTGCAGTCATCTTTTGATTTTTCTCTAATCCGTTTTAACAAAATTGTCACCACCATCATTTGATTATAATCATCATCATCTACATGTCTAATTCATCATCTACTGGTATTTACTGCCTTGGATAAAGTAATTGGCAAAGCTTTTCATTGCTTCTCTTTCTATATTTATTTTATTCTATGCCGCCTGATATTATAGTCACTGCAAATTTTGAGTTGAGTGAACGCACTGGGATGCTAATCTTCAGACATAGAGTTGCGACTTTTCTACCCCCAAATACTCACTCTTTATATAAAGCGTATATATATATATATAAAGTTGTAAAATATGTGAATAAGATTTTCATAATGGAAGACATTTCAAAGTCTATGTTTTCTACTTCGGTTTTATAGGTTTTCTAAAATGTTTACATTCATGCACGATTAGGTGCAATCTGTGAGGAATTTAAGCTTTTCTTTTACAGGCAAGTACCTAATCTGGTTTTTGGATGACTAGAGATTTACGTAAAAGATATGGATGTTATGTATTATCCACGATTTTAAGTACTTTTTTTTTTTATTTAAGTTGTATCTGCTACAACATGATTGTTATAACCATAGATTTATTAACAAGAATCAGATGTAGCGTATTCGTCCAACTAAGCGTGGCACGTTGACAGCTATGTGTGCGTGACCTTTGGCGACTGGCACTGTACGGACACGCGCGTCTATGTGTGTGAAAAGTTGCCAGATTATGAATAATCTCCCAGTATTTTGCATATAGTTATGTAATATTCTTATATTCATTTGCGGTTTTGAAGAATTTACCATGGATTTAATTAATGCTTTTATAAATACATTTCTTAAATGTAGGTACCGAGTTAAGTTTTAACTACTTCGTAAATCTGTATATATAAAATCCTTGCGTTACTGACTGACTGACAGACAAGCTACAGCCGAAACTACTCGGCGCATGAAGCTGAAATTTAGCATGTATGTTTCTTGGGAACCGTAGGGGTGCACCAAGACGGGATTTCTCGAAATTCCCACGGGATCGGGCAAAACGAGAAATAAGAAAATATGTGCGTGCGAAGCCGCTGGCGTCGATTAGTTGAGAAATAAATAGTATGTATGTACACACGGCACCAAGTCAAGCTAAACAGTTGCTGTACGATTTTGATACTTATTCCCTACGCCATAAGTATGTATGTACACACGGCACCAAGTCAAGCTAAACAGTTGCTGTACGATTTTGATACTTATTCCCTACGCCATTAGTATGTATGTACACAGGGCGCCAAGTCAAGCTAAACAGTTGCTGTACGATTTTGATACTTATTCCCTACGCCATAAGCATGTATGTACACACGGCGCCAAGTCAAGCTAAACATTTGCTGTACGATTTTGATACTTATTCTTTACGCCATAAGAACGGTGCAAAGGTCAAAGTTTATAAGTTTGACGAGTAGCAGGGTGTACACGAATATTTGGATCGTTTGGGGATCGAACTCAAAACAATATTATGTAAGGTATATATAAAATCCTTGCGTAACGAAAACTAATGGAAATTGAAATTCTATTACTATATTTATGAGAAAGAAGATATATCTACAGTATACTTTTATAATACGGTAATGTATTTTTCATTAACATGACAATCATTATCACATAATCAATTGACAAGTGCATTTTCCCTAATTCAGGCAGAACGGCGTCGACAAAAACTGGCAACACTTACATATTTCTTGCACAAATACGAATTTTATCGAAATTAAATTAGGAAACAATCAAATTATCAATAGTTACCTGTGAAAAGATATTCCATTTTCCTGTTTTTGTTTTTAGGAACAACTTTTACAGTGTTTAAAGAACACAAGACGGCATTTTGAGAATTTAAAAGTTGACGTGATCGTGACGCGTGAACTGTACGATGCTTCGTAGCGCACTGAGACGAGTTTGTATTCGCTTTTCAATTTTGTATTTGCTTTAGTGGCCGCACGCAACTGTGCCGTGCGTTACATCTGATACTTCTCATATCTGTGGTTATAACTGGCTGTTAAAAAAAGATCCAAAGTCGCAGAATTTCTAAATGCACTGATCTAGATCCAAGAACCGAAGCTCCTTGATAGGGATCTGCGTAATTTCACTGAATGTAAAATTGTTTTTTTTACTATATTGTAAAGTTGAATTAGTCCACGTTTTACGAATTACAAGTGACTGTAGGCCAGTAAACTAAGAACCAATTAGTTCTCTATTTAGTAATTTAAACCGTATCACAACTTGTACCTCTATTACCTACTCTATCACGCGAGTAGGGTCATTAAATAAAGGCTTTTACTTGTTAGTAAATTTAAAAATTTTGAATATCGCATAGACGGTAACTATACTTATTTAGACTTGTATAATAAATGCAAAATCTCATCATATATTATCTAAATCTTCGCACTGGAGTAGTTGGCAACCTTTTTTTCCCCCTAAACAATGTAAGTACATATTTCACGTTGACCCTTTTAAAGGGGACAGAATATTAGTTTTTTTGACCTACTTACTTTTAAGGTACGTTTCAACAAAGTTTACAAAAGGTCAAAGTAGGTATTGGAAATAGAAAGTAAAGATGGGCTATAAAATTTTGTGGTTCTGTCCCTACCTCTTAAATTGTAGGTTCGACTTCGTTTAACACAAAAGGTGAAGCAATAATATTCGGGAAAGAAAAGGGAAGTATTTATATGTTTTTACCGAAGGTTATCTTTTCGAGGGTAGACAAATCGACTATCTACCGTATCTACGATCGCAAGGTGAATAAAATATATTGCATCGGGACGAAAGTGACTCAATTCGAAATTTACATATGAAGTGTTGTGTGGTCCAATTGGTTTTGAAAGCTGTTGTTGTTATCTTTTCAACTAATTAAAACGAACGGCTGTAAATTTAGTGTTATCTCTTTTATTGTTTAAGATGATAAAACATACTTTAGCAGGCTATTTCGTGCCTTTTACTTATTCTTTTCAACTGAGTTGGTACGTTAAGTTACAAATCGTCATTATCATAACAGCGATCTAAAATCTTCGCATTAAAACCGAGGTCTGCATTGCACTTTAAATCGGGTTAGTTTTATATTATTAAATAATGATATTTTTCATTATATTCAGATTTATAGATTTAGCCTTGTTATATTTATAAGGTAGTTTTATAATAATTTTATTTTTGGAAGTCACTTGACCACTAATAAAGCGGACCCCGGGCACTCACTGGGATAACGGTAGGAGGATGATGACTTGACACTAATAAAATTTCGCTCTTATAACTCTATATATATGAACTCTCATTCACTTGATTGCTGATTGCATTATATTTGTGCTATCGATATGTAATTTGGTTCCAATATGTGTTTATATGAAATGCATGCGTTACTGACTGACAGACAATGCCAAAAAGTCACAACGCCTTCAGAAACTAATGGGCGCAGGGAGCTACAATTTGGCATATGGGTATGTTCCTTGGGATCCCCAAGGGGAGAGAGGATCCTCATCCCGTTGGGGTGTGAACATATTTCCCGAAATACCTACGCGATCGAGCAGAAACGGTTAAATTAAAATAAAATATGCGGGCGAAGCTGCGAGCATCCCGTCGCATATAATAATATTACTTTTATTTGCCATTAACGTTTTACATAAAGGTTGTTGAAGCCTTTGATAATAATTTTTTCAAAATTCATATGAAATAAATATTGTGTTTTGTCATATTTTATATTGTAGGTATGGAAGAGTTTGTACTCTATTTATAAATCTGTGAATTCGATTTGTATGTTCTTGGATTGTATACCTATTAGAAGATGTTACTATAAAATCAAGTATTTAAAATACTTTAATTATAGGCAATTTTGTTCCTGTCAAACAACATCATAAATTAAAGTATCTTATGTAAACGAGGAGCTAAAGTTGACTTTTAAAAACGACGGTCCTGAACAATAACTGGTTCACTTTTGAAATATCAAGGTTCATTCGCTAAATATCAACAAGGTTATGTACGTTTCCGAATTACTGCATTCCTAAAATTTAATAGCGTTCGCTTCAAAATTAAAGCACTATGTTAATATTGTGGTAGGGGAGGCCAATAGGTAAGTATGAAATGAACACGGGATGAATGAAACAAATGATATTTATTATCTTGGCTACATTGATGTTTGATTCACCGATATGCGCTTAGTATACCGTGTTTTTAAACTAATACCTCCAAAGTAAGTTTCAAACGTTTTTTTTTCAATTATGAAGCAGAATTTTCTTGCATATGAAGTGTCAGAATTATTCATGTCTCAATTTTAGTTTTTGAAATGGTACTTTGCTAAAGTAGTTTTGAACATATTGGTATATGATAATCGTAAACAGGAAATTATAAATGTAGGAATGAAAGAAACAATTTGGTCCTTTTTTATTTGTTGGAAACTCCTTTCGAGCCGCCTCGGCTCCGCCTCTCCGTCGTATAGTATGATAGATCAAGTTAGGGGCTGATTTATGATTAATTTCGATTATTTTCGCAGATTATTAACATTACTAGCAATGTGTAAGGCAGGTTTTTATTTATAAACAATGTTATAAATAAACTTTTCGCTGTTACAACTAACCCCAGGGTTTAGTTTTTTTAGGGGATTCCGAGAGGGGATGATTGTAACTAAACCCAATTCAATATTTATTAGATTTTCTCAAAATTCTATATTATAAATTGCATTTTGCGTGGTGTTAAGACAAAGCTGAAAGACCAATCTATAGGTGTATTCATTAGAGTTTTTAATATCCAGAAATCTCTGAGATCTTACGAAAAAATAAAAAATTGTTGCGTTTATCCCCGGTCTCCCCATGTTAGTTTATTCATGAACGCGTTTAGTGTAAAATGTTTGGGTGACTAAGCCTAAGCATCTCTATATTTTATATTAGGTAATTGAAATCAGTACTCCAACATAAAGGGCAGATTATGAACGTTCTCAAATCGGGGCTAATATTTCGGACAAGTTATTACTAAAAGACTTTTAGAAATGGCATATTAATTCTTAACATTTAGTTCTTAAAATGCTTAGTACCGTCGTAAAGTCAATGAAGAACTTCGTCTTTACATGTGTTGGATTACTGCATTTTATGTTGATTTATAGCCACAACAACAATCTATTACCAAACTGTCTATAAACGTCTAAGAACATTAGTGAGATTAATATAGAGAAGGAGTGATTGCAGCTAAACTAAACAAAATATAGATCGATAATCGTAAAAATCTACTGTGGGACTACTACATCGATTGGTAATTTACTACCACTTATATAATAAGGGTATCAAATTATTTAGAAACAAGTTTCATCATCAATCTTTAACAGTCCACTGCTGGACTAGGCCTCTCCTTTGAAAGGAGGAATTGGCCTACTATACCACGCTGGCCAAACGAGTTGGTGTAGGGTTTATATCAAGTTTTCCTTCTCTTCTAGTGCTGTTCTCTGCATAATATGCTCCCTTTGTCGGCTCTTACGACACCCATGGGATGATATAGGGTGGTGACATTCCGTATTCTGCATCCGTCACCACACGGGCGTGTTTCAAACAAGTTTACTATACTATAATTCGTATTGACGCGTGATTTTTATTTTTTTATAATAATTTATTAATTTGTCGTCATTGAATATTTATAGATATGCACAACCGAGACTTACAGACGCTAATTAATAAACTGCGTTCATAAAGATCCAAATGCAAAGCAAATGAAGATGATCATTTATTAATTTGATCAACCTTGTGATTGTGTAACGACGGGAAGGATGAAATAAACAAATAGGATTATAGAAATAATTATATGCTCAGAACTAATAGCCACAGCCCATGGCTTTTTTTGTTCAGGTACTTCACTTGATATGGAATGCGCGAGTTGCGCGACCCCGTTGGCAGTCTTGTTACCTACATTGATTTTCAATCAATGTAACTGGACTGCCCAAAATGTCTATAATCTTAGTCGCAGCACAAGTAACAGAATTATTTTGCCATAAAACATGGATTAAAAAGAATTTATCTCAAATTAGATTAACAATAAGCATATATGCATGAGTTGACCTTTCAACGTTTATGTTTATTGTCATGAAATAAATAAAAACTTAGTTCCTAATTAAGGATAACGTTAAAAGTTAAAAAGTACGCTGTGAAACAGATTATCACAAATTAGGTATATCAATTGTATGTATTCGGTGTATTGGGCTCATAAAACCAATCAAAGGCAGCATATTATAACGTATCATTACTAGATTTCGCCAGCGATTCACATCTAAATACTTAGTTCACATTCAATTAACATCCAAACTTCCTCAGGAATCAGTAGTGAAAATCGTACCAAAATGCGTTGGATAAAATTATGAGTTTATAGCGTCACATAGACAGACAGGACGCAAAAGGAATTTCATTTTATAATAAACATATACCGATCTATACAATATAATTATATGTAGAACCTAGTTCTTTTTGTTTTCGAAGAAAATTTGCATTTTTTTATTAGATCATCCAAGGTTTTGATTAATTTATTCAGTCCATAATAGTCACAGTCTGTAACCAAGTTCATACTATTTAATTAATACGTTAAATGTTGTACTTCTTCAAAAGTAAAATATTTTATCTTTTTAGAGATATTATTAGAGATAAAATATTTTACCTAAGAAGTAAAATATTTTATCTCTATTAGGTATCTCCTCTGATGTTGTGGGTGTCTACACTCACAACAACAGAGGTACGGTAATCGCTTACGATCAGGCGATACGACTGCTCGTTTGCCTCCTATACCTACCATAAAAACTAATTAATCGTATTAATAAAAATAACAAAATAATTACGAGATGATGGTGCTAATGTCAGAATAAAAAATCTGATCGGAACTGCCTACACATAATAATAATTAATACGATTTATTTTAAAGCAATAAAAAAAAAATGTAATCATCACTTTATAGTAGGAAGGTACATATCTAATTTACGTGCAAATCTGCATAACATAGGCATCAAATTTTGTTTTTATATTTGAAGCTCATAGCGGTGCTTGACTCAAAGCAATTCAAACCAAATAAAATATACAAGATTTTTATGTGACGCCGGAAAGTAAATTCTAGAAAAACGGGATATTTTTATCTCTAGTAGCAGGACCGTAAACCGATTAGCTGCCTAGAGGACAACATTCCAGCGATAGTGTATGGAGGATGGAGATATTTCATTCTCTACGTTCTTATACTACTTAAGTATCATACAAGTTTCCTTAACGAGACTTATCACGTTAAATAGCTAATTTACGGTACAGATACCCCGCCGTCCGGTAGTGTATGTATACCTACGTTGCGACCGCAACCGTTGTTTATTAATTTATTAAAGTACAACGTTGTATGTAAAAGTACCTACATGTTACAATTAAAGGTACAACAGTTAACTTATACCTGTATTACGTGTTTTGATATAATATATCACAATAACGGTATAAGTAAAAAATGTTATGTACCTACATAACTTTTTCTTACCAACTTTGCAAGTGAAGTGTTAGGTGGTTGACATATATGTCACTTCATCGACGGCGGTGGAAAACACTGGTATCTATACAAGGCAAATCATACAAATCTAAGGCCTAGTTTCACTACCTCTGATAGGCCTTAACATCCAGGTAAATAAAAAAATGGAATGTAATTTATATGTGTTATCCGACATTTAATTTTAAAAGGAACTTCTCAGTCAGCGGTGAAACAGACCCTCAATAAAATACTTATCAATACTTAGTTAAACAATTTTTACCATGTTAACTAAACACGAAATGTTTTTTGTGTTCATTTAAGCTCACATATCTTTAGAACTTACCGCCAGAATTTGACAATGAAGAATCGTTCTAGTGATGCCACATTTGTCAAATTCTGTAGGTATATGAACTGGTTTTACGCTATGTTTAGCTAATGTATGAGACACAAATTCAATATGGCACCCACTAGAGAAAATAATTGTGAATTGGCGGCCTTTTAAAAACGAGTTGATTTTAATGGTCCGGAAATACCGCAGGCAACAGATGATTCTAAATGTTTTGCTGTGCGAGACAGAAAATCTCTAGAGAGCCGCACAGTTGAGGACTGCCAACTATCTAAATTATGGTGAAAGACCTCCTTTTGTGTAGAACGATGGTGTAAAAAGTCAGGAATTAGTTATAATAATTCCTCGGAGCACACCCCATAGATAAGGCGATAGAAGATGGAGCGAAGCTACATTTCTATGCAGCGCCAAAAGGTCTAGCCATTTAAAACATCAATGACGTTTTCACGGCAGATGCCGATAATGACGTAATCCCGTGCTGACGTCCGCATTACAATGAATGTCGCTAATTTGCAACAAGTCATAGATATAGTGGAGGAACAGAGAAAGCGTTAGCATACAGCCTTGGGGCACCAGCTACCACCGTTGAATACGAGCTTAATGCCTTTGTCTGCTGAAAAGCTAGTGACCCATTTGCATAATCTTTCGAGAAGGGAGCGAGCGAGCTTTGTGCCAGACACAATCGAAGGCCTTTGCTACGTCCAAACAAACCACCAAATCTTCCCCGTTTGCCTCGATTGCCCTTGCCCAACGATGTGTCAAGTATACTAGGAGATTACCAGCCGATCGACCTTAACGGCAACCACACGTCGCTAACCAGCTGATGATCCTTAAGGTACCGAAGAAACTGACGGTTGATAAATAATATATTTCATTATCTTTGAAAAAAGAATTATAGCCATCAGTCTGTAGTTGGACTGCCTTGCATGACGTTGGGACTACGCCAGAAAAGTTAAAGACGTTAATAATCGGGAAGGTGTCTATAAAACTATTACATTATAAATACATTAAGTATTTTAGATCTTGGCTTTGCTGTATTATTTTTAGCCGATTATCTAACTTGCGTACCTAAATTAGAATAAAATAAACAATAAGTTGATATTCTGTCATATCTTGTTAGACCAATCACTGGACCTCGGGTTCCAAGGCATGTAAGCCTTGGATGCAATGCAACCGGGATAACGCTAGGACGTTGATGATGACACAATATTTGTTTTCAAATTTTCAATAATTAACGATTTAAATCGAAATTGTCATCAGTAGCCAAAACCCGCAGGTGTTACTATCAGCAAAGAGCTCAGATAAATCTGTATTCATTGCTATTAGGTATATTCTCACTGCCATATTTAAATTGGCAAATAAATCGTTATTATTTAATAAGCTGTCAACTACTCTTTCAATTGATGTTATAAATGAGGTGCAATGTGTCAAATAAATATAATTAACGACTAATCGTAATGTTTAATAGGTGAAGTAGTTTATTGGAGTATTATTTTTTTATAGACTCACGCCTGTATACCCGAAGGGGTAGGCAGAGGTGTAATATTACACCCACATTTCGCCATGAATTTTTAGGTCCCACGTAATAGGGGGCGAGCCTATTGCCGTACCGGGCACATTACCAGATTCCGTGCTGCTACTGAGAATTTCCTAACGGAAAAACCTGTTATTGGAGTAGTGATAGTAATATTTAGACATGGCTATTTACTTACAAGCACCACAAGTATGTGTCAAAATATGGTAGATAATGGTCGCATCGAATTAGGTAAGTAAATGTTTTTATTAGGGAAATGTTCAGCACTGTACCTAAATGGTCACGACATGACACAATTAGTTCACGACTAAATTGAAACGTTGGAGGTTTTAGCCCTATAATATACCTACCTACATATATTCTTGAGTGCCTCCATTATTGATATTTGGTGTTTGTACACGATTCTGCTTACATCAGCAATCAATCGTGTAAAGTTTATTTTTATACTCTTTGAAAGTTGTATGAAATCTAGAACCAACCGCATATGTCATGTTTGTAGAACATGTCTTGCTCTTCATCTTTTATTCTGTATAAATATTTTACACTCCCACCGTGTAGCAATACCGAAAAGTCAAACTGTTTATATTTTATACCCTTGTTAGGAAACTAAGTATTCATTTTGAAATAAACAATTCAAATTGATACCTCAAATAAGTACTGCTTTTGGTGCGCATAAACGAGTATCCATAATAAACACATTCCGAAGAAAGTACTTGCATAAAACCTATGGCTTCTTGTGTTTATCCATCTGACCTTGTATAGTTAACGAAATCCGAGGGATCGACCTCTCAACCTAGTTTTATTACAACAATAAAATCTAGGCAAAAAACATTCATTCCTTTTATGTGCTTGGTTTTTAGGTATATGGCTAATATTTACATAAATTCCTTATTACAAGACGGCGAGAAAAATAAATTGGAACGCTTGGAGACAAACATTTTGTTTCTAGGTCAAGATATATACTGTATTAGCGTTTATAGCTTTCTTAAAATTAATTATTTAAGTAGAATTTCTGCAAACTGTTGGTATGGTATTAAAACGTTTACAGTTTGAAATTATTTGAAGTTTAGTAGAAGTGCTTTGGAGACTGCAATAGCCTATTTCAAACTACATACTTATGCCGTTGGCAAAGTTTTGCTAAAATGTTATAATTATTTCAGACTATCCCAAAATTTCGACTTATTTTATAACTGTTATAGTCACAGGCACAGAGAGTTTATATTAGACCCCAATAAAATATATAATAACAAATAATTTTAAACAAGTAATAATACTATTGTGCACGAGCATGAAAGTAGTTGAGAATGTTTCCAACTAGTCAACTCAGATATTGAAAAATAAAATTCAAGAACAATCTCTTTCTACGGATCATCATGTCAGCCTAGAGACGTCCACTGCTGGACACAGGCCTCCCCCAAGGTTCTCCTCACAGACCGATTTTGAACAGCCCGCATCCAACGGATATTGTATGAAATATGCTGTAATGTTATAATTTGCGGAGTACTCGTTATCAATTAATTAACAATAAAATATATAAAATAGAGCTTTGAAATTAATTGGTAAATGAAACTGCCATTATTTTGGCATGTTTCACTAAATAAAAGAACTTTTAGATGAAATGTAACGTAAATGTTTGGTAAGGTCACAGAGCAAATCCGTCATCGTGATCTTATTTGTTCAAATGTTTATATATCACTGAAGACAATAATATCGACATGGCAACACAGAAGCGAAGGCCTTGTCAGCTGTCGAACCCTTATCAAGGAATTGAGAGCGTATTTTCACAGTTATTGCTTATTACTATAATTACTTCTGTCACTATCAACTATATTTGTAACATAGTTATACTTGTAAAATGTTCCAAAATTAATGCAAGGCCTTTGATAATTAACATTTTAATATCGGTTCTATATTTCGCTGTTGTTTCTTGGATTCGCTCTTGCAGTATAATTTTCACGCAAATATTTCTCGTTCCAGGTCAACTGTGGTTTGCGCCTAAAGCTTTCTGGTGAACTGAATCCTCCGTATAGTAAAGAGATATTTTGTGTTTTACTCAACCCCATAATATTAATGCAAAATATGCTATAGTATGCACATTAAAATGGCAGCGATAGCCTAGTGCAGAGACCGACAGACGGCTACGCAGAGGGTCCGAGTTCGACTTCACGGCGCGCACCAATGACTTTTCGGAGTTATGTGCGTATTGAATTGTTAATTATCGCTTGCTAAACGGTGAAGGAAAACATCGTGAGGCAACCTGCATGACTGAGAGTTCTCCATAATGTTCTCGAAAGACATGTGAACTCACCCAACCCGCACGTGGTGGACTATGGCCTTACCCTTCTCATAGTGAGAAGAGGCCCGTGCCCAGCAGTGGGACGGTTTATATACAGGGCTGATGATGATGATGCAAATTAATTACGAACACAATTTACCTATCAAACGTTAAAGTCCACTGGACACACATTACAGAATAATATATTATTTTCAATTTTCAAGCTCACCATTGTTATCACCAGATATCGATAAAATTAAAAAACTAGCAAAACTTACTTATTTCTCTTCTCCGCGTCGAAACAAACTGGCCGTCACAACGAACAATACTTTCGAAAGCAACGACAACACAGAGTAACAATTTCATACACGAGAGAACCATCTTGCTTGCACTAATAAACTTGAAGAAAACCCAACTTGTCAGACTGTTGTACGTTATATACCGCAATTTATTTTATCACAAACAAAAAACCGGATTTCGGACGATGGCCGGAGGAGAATTAAAGTTTCGTTCATATTGTTCTGAGTTGTACGTGCCGTTCGGAAGGGGGAGTAGATTGTAGTTTGTTCTGAATAGTAGTTATTAAAGCTCTCTGAAATAATTTCAGAACCTTACGTGCGAGGTTATACGAATAAGTATATGGCTTCGAGCAATATAGCTGCTTCTGAAAATTCAGATTAAATTGTGCTAGATTTTTTTGATAAAGAAAGTTTTTAAGTTCCACCATTTTATTAAGAGCATTTATACTAACATTAAACATATTGCCTCATATGAACTGTTATGAGTTTATTTCAGTATTAAAGTGTTGCCACTTTCCGTAAACGAGTTCCTTAGAGCGAAATGTGAGTAATATGATAATATCAACCGTTCCGAAAATTTGGGGTCGCTATTATCATTGTAGACATAGCCTGGTCGGCATATTATCGATGCCTTCACGGTTTGGCATTGATCGGAGCGTGTAGGATTCCTTGCCTTGCCTTACGCACACTATGGCCTACTGTGGCTAGAGATCGTGACGTGCTCTCCGAAGACCGGATCTGCTATTTCGCCGTCTCTGTGCTCAGCATAACTGCTTCGCAGAAGGAGATGGTGGCGTTCCAGGATCTCCTACTCCGGACCATGGCTTGTACCAATTTCCTAAGCGAGAGCGCATCTGAACCAACAGCCGCGACTAAGTCACGGTGCTGCCGTGCTCAGCCAGAATACCCTGCCAAGGTGTGCAGTGTCTTGTCCTCGACGTCTGTCATATGGATGTCATACACACAATCCGGGAACTCAGAGCTGTTGCCACAGATGGCATCAGGGCGTAGCCTCTGTATGCCTTATATAATTATAGCCTTTATTTATTTTATTACGTATAAAATTTTATTATACGCCTCAAGTCTCTGGAATACCATTACTCCATAATAATATTTTTCATATTTCACGCCATGCCGTATATAATTAAAGTCTTTATTTATTTGATTAAAACGTATGATTATAATCATAAAGTCTTTTATACATCATATCGTACCGTTATTCCGTTAGTATTTGAACTTTGAACGTCGCATACTTACATGAACGTATCATGTGAATGAGTAATTTTGCCGACATTGGTTTTGGACTGAGTTCTTACGATAAGGGACAATGAACAGGCTCTTTAAACGTAAAAGACGTTAATAGAAGCTGTTCATTGTCCATTATCTGTCGTCTCGTCTTATATGATTATATTGATATACAAATATTTTGAAATGTACACAAACATTTAGTTTGTAATTGGTCTCGTCCGAAATTTCAACGATTCTTTTGATGTAAATGCGCGAACTGTATGTTTAATTTATTTTTTTACATCGTTTTATGTGAACATTTAAGTTCATATTTGTTTTAATCTTTCTGGGAATGAGTTACTCGTAAAAATATTTATTGAAATCCTTACAGTTGTCGACTCCAATTGTAGGATGTTTTTTTTACAAGATTCGATAAATATGTTTAAGTGTTACTTTTTAAATAAAATTAGTTGTCGATTAATTTAAAATAACTGCTTTCTAACAAAAAAGTCGATACGTTGCGGAGGTCAGAGCCATCCGACCTCCGCTATCTATCGCTCTGTGGAAAATTTGATATTTCGCTAGTTAGAATATTGCACGGATTCCGATCTCCAAGGTCTTGGATGCAACCGGAATAAAGCTGCGCTGATGGCAGTAGATGACATGTATTAGTTAAAGGACTAAACATTTTATGTTGCGAAGAAGTTTCAATTTGGTCTCCGGCTTTCAACTTTTTATAAATATTGTAGACCTCTACCTGGAATAAGTAAATACATTGATTAGTTATATACGGATCTACAAAACATCTAACATCAGCAAGAATTAGGTAACAATTGGATCCATAATATTCGTTATAGCGATTAATTGTATACATAAAGTGGTTAGATTGTCTACACTCTCGCTACGCCAGCGGGTCATGTTATTTTATGTTATGATTTTATCTATGTAATTTTTAAATTTAGGCTGAAACAGTTTTATTAGCGCATTTATATCACACTAAGCGCCGCCCTCGTAAATTATGTAAAAACTGTTTGGTATTATTTGAGTTTATCTTACAGGCAGACAGGAAGAAAAGGCGAATTCATTTTAAAATATGTATAGACCGATGTTCGTTTTGGACTCGGATATCGCGGTAAAACTTAGTATATCACTCCTATCCTCTTAACATCTCCTCACACAAAACTCATACGACAGCATCGCTTCGTTGCGACGTGAAAGAAGGACCAAAAACAAACAAACAAACACATTCGCATTCGCATAATATGAATGAATAAAATTAATTATTTGCAATGAAATGTAAGTTATAGTTTCATTCTAGGTTAACTTCATCTTATCTCATTGCTGTTGAAAATTATTACAAAGGCTGCGAACAGTACAAGTTAAATGATGACTCTAAAATATAATGTAAGTAACTAGATGAGCCCGCGGTTACACCCGCGTTATTTAGGGTTACTGCTCCGCTCCGGTGGCTCATAGCGTGATGTTATATAGCCTATAGCCTTCCTCGATAAATGGGCTATCGAACACTGAAATAATTTTTCAAATCGGACCGGTAGTTCCTGAGATTAGCGCGTTCAACCAAACAAACTCTTCAGCTTAGAAAAGTAATCCCATAAAATGTGAAAATGGCAGCCGAGTTCTATAGAATATGTGTGGGTGTAAATTTCACTGACTGTAGAATTTAGATATTTTGATTCGGATGCCAAGTTGTCAATAGTCCTGAAATTGATTTAATCGAATATCCAGCGTTCTAAAACAATTTGATAGCAATTTCTTTGTATATAAGTAGAATATGCTTGCAGCTACGTCCGCAAATTTTTCATTATTTAACCAACTGTACCCGACCCCGTGGGAATTTCGGCAAATCTCTTCTTAGTGCTTGGGGAGCGTAGGAGTCTGCGCTCCCCAAAGCACATACATGCCAAAAATTATAGTGAAAAGTACGCTGTGTTAATCCACGTAATTAACTATCTGTGTACGAAATTTTAATAAAATCTGTTGAATCGTGAGTGTTCTGTTGATTAATAATTCACCAAAAATAGGTATGTTGAAGTTCATTGTTTCTTTTTTTAATATTGGCAGAATGACTGGATTCTTTATCAACATGACTCACAAAAAGTTCTTCAAAGTTTTGTTGTTTTTTGTACATGTTTCAATATTTTACGTGAAATACAGGAAGTATGAGCGACATATTTCTGTACAATAAAATATGTCAAGCGTTGACCGCAGTACAAACTAAAATAAAAAGTTACTAAGTATATGGTCAATGAGATATATATCCAATTAACCATGTTGTTCCAAGACCGGTCTAGGTAGTGGTCTTTGCACTAACTGGTGCATACTTTATATTATATTACATTGATTGTTTTCTTTATAATCAGCATTTCATAGGACTAAGATGTGTCGTGAACGAAAGGTAAGCTACTTTTTAGATTATAAATAAAGTGCATTGACCTTACGAATCGACCGCCACGTTGTTAAGCTATGCAAATTAATTTTGGCGAAAAAAAATCGGGAAAGCTTTTTTTTACATATTTTGTAAAATAAATGTTATAGGTAGGTTCTATATCATGGGCTGAGTACATACTTTTCCGGAAAACACTGACATAAAATACAGGGTGTATAAAACGATTTCAAGGAATAAGATAGCGGAAAACTCTAAGCGGTGCAGGAATTGCATTAAACCTTTTCAATGGCTACATGGAGGTCTAAGAAACCTAATCCAAAAATGTTGTTTGATATCTACTCTTAGAATTATATGAATTACTCGCTTTTGCGCGCAACTTCGCCCGCGTGAATAGGGCTTAGATAAAAAGTCTAACCTTTAAGTATAGACGTGTAGCCTAACAGGCTCCGGACGAATGTTGGTTTCTAAGTTTTGTGAACTTCCCCTTACTGCCCATACTCCCCAAGCTGCTCAGTAGCTGCAGTTTTAGTAACGAAACGATCAGTAAAGGACAAGGTTGCGTCATTCGATGAAAAACACGTGAGTAATTTTTATTTAAAAATCACCTGTAGCCTGTCAGGCTACACGTCCATAACTACGTTATAAAATATGTACAATAGGTGATATGGTAACAGTGGATGACCAGCCACTACCACTCATAAAAAGAACAGGAAATGCATGTAGAATTTGTCCTGAAAAGAAGCATAGAATAACAACCCACATTTGTGTCCCATACAACAAGACTACTAAAAACGAGAAAATTGTAAGCACACTGGGTGCTTACAATGTTCTAGTTTTTAGAGAAAATACTGTCAAAAATTAAGCGAAAGTAGCAGTCAGAATTTTTGTTATTTGTTGTCTGAAGTGATATTTTTTGAGTTCCTTATACGTTAGAATTTAATAAAAAGAAGTTTAATTTTGTTTTCTTTTATTATTTTAGCTGCTTAACTGCAAAAAATATAGCTATACTTAAAACTACCCAAAAACTGTCCCGATGTTTTGATTTTGTATGTTCCTAGATATTTAATAACAAACGTAGATTATATTTTCACGTATTTTCACTATAACTAACCCATACTTCAAGTTAAATATAATTTTGAAGCTCTCTTGTATAATCTTGTTAAAAAATAACACTAGGAAGTGCAGGAGCTTGTGAGACTACACGTCCACGGTAATGTTATAAAAATGTGACGTCCATACTTAAAGGTTAATATAGTCAAAAGTCAAAGTCAAAATCGTTTATTCATCTAGGTCACAAGGTGACGCTTATGAACGTCATTTTTTTAAATCGAATTACTTAATGCTTCTACATTTACATTTACTGCCTCGTTCGCAAAGCAATAGGTATACAAACTCTGACCCCCTTTTTACTCCTTAGAATTTCCAAACTCCTCTCTTGGTCGAATCCTACACTCATTAATGCCTGGAAGCAATTTAACATACATGTCTGGTTTCTTGCGCCCGGTAGTTTCCACTTTGCGTTGTCTGTCAGTCAGTCAGTAACGAAAGAGTTTCATATGCCTACCTAAGTATATTGATAAACATAATATAACATGCTTAACAATAAGCTTATATAATCTTAATATATAAATATTGTATGTGTTGTATATTGTCCGTGTGGTGACGGATTAAGAATACGGATTGTCACCGCCCCATATCATCCCATGGGTGTCGTAAGAGCCGACAAAGGGAGCATATTATGCAGAGAACAGCACTGTAAGAGAAGGAAAACTTGATACAAACCCTATACCAACCCGTTTGGCCAGCGTGGTGGTATAGTAGGCCAATTCCTCCTTTCAAAGGAGAGGCCTAGTCCAGCAGTGGACTGTTAAAGGCTGATGATGATGATATAAATCCTTGCGTTACTGACTGACTGACAGACACGCTACAGCCGAAACTATTGGGCGCAAGAAGCTGAAATTTGGCATGTATGTTCCTTGGGGACTGTAGAGGTGCACTAAGAAGGGATTGCCCGAAATTTCCACGGAATCGGCCAAAACGGGTAAATTAAAAAAAAATGCAGTCGTAGCTGCTGACGTCCTCTAGTTTAATATAAAAAGCGGCGATTGGCCAGTGGTGTACGTAACGGACTGCCGAAACGATGATCTCAGGTTCGATCCCCAGGTACCCCGGGCACACACCTCTGACTTTTCGGAGTTATGTGTGTATTTAAAATGTTAATTATCGCTTGCTTAAAAATGTGCCCGGTAGATGGCAATAGGCTCGCCCCCTATTACATTGGGACCGAAACATAACTGGCGAAGTGTGGGTGTGTAATACACCTCTGCCTACCCCTTCGGGGATAAAAAGGCGTAAAGTTATGTTAAGAGTATTTTGATATGTATTCGAATTATCATATCATGAAAAGTTTTTATGTCTGTATTAAAAGTTTTTATGTATTATGTCTATTCCTATCTTTGTATCGTAATAAATGAAAAAAAAACAAAACAATCATCATGTCAGTCTAAAGACGTCCACTGCTGGACATAGGCCTCCCCGAAGGTTCCCACACAGACCGATTTTAAGCCGCCCGCATCCAACCGCTTCCCGCGATCTTAACCAGATCGTCGGTGCATCTTGCAGGAGGCCTATCCATGCTGCGTCGTCCGGTACGTGGTCACCACTCCAGAACCCGCCTGCCCCAACGGCCATCGGTTCTTCGAGATGTGCCCTGCCCATTACCTCTTCAGGCTGGCTATTCGGAAAGCTATGTCGGTGACTTTGGTTCTCCTCATTTCTGATTCAATCTCGCAGGGAAACTCCGAGCATAGCTCTCTCCATCGCCCCTGGCCCTGAATTTTTGCATAAGGCCCATAGTTAACGACCACGTCTCAGCGCCGTAAAGCATCACTGGTAACACACACTCGTCAAAGACTTTCGTCTTGAGACACTGCGGGATATTGGACGTGAAGATATGCCGTAACTTCCCGAACGCCGCCCAAACAAGTTCGATTCGACGAATGACCTCTTTCTCGAAGTTGGATCTACCCAATTGGATCATTTGTCCCAGGTAAAAACGTACTTGTCGACAACTTCGAGTGTAGAATTCCCAAAATGAATAGGAGCAGGTACGACATGGAAGTTAGACATGATTTTCGTGTTGTGCATGTTCATCTTAGACCTACTTGTTGGGAGATTCTACAGAGCCCATCGAGCATTGTGCGATATCATCAGCAAATCGAAGGTGAGTGATGTACTCGCCGTTGATGTTCATGCCGAATCCTTCCCAGTTCAGAAGCTTGAAAACGTCTTCCAGCGCAGCGGTGAAGAGGTTCGGCGATATAACATATCCCTGCCTTACCCGTGCTTGTGGCTGAATGTGGTAGAGGTGGACTGACATGGTGGCGATTCGTACAAACATTTCAGCACTTTGACATATCGATAGTCAATTTGGCACCGTTGAAGCGACTGCAGTGCAGCCCAGGTTTCGATCGAATCGAAGGCTTTCTCATAGTCTACAAACGCAAGCATAGAGGCTGGTTATACTCCTCAGACTTCTGTATAACTTGTCGCAGCGTATGTATGTGGTCTATGGTACTATAGCCTTTACGGAAACCACCCTGTTCGGGAGGAACAAAAACATTACCTACAGTTAAATGATGGATAATGTATTTATAGTTCATGTTAATGTTTATTCCAATATGTTTTTATTGGCCACATTCATGAACTTTTAATTATTTCATCGCAAATTTTCAAAGAAAATAGAAACGCGACCAACTACTTTTACCAGCGCGTCTAATGTACGCTAAATATGAAGTAATCTATTACTTTGAAAGATTTTATTAGGATGCCCTCTGTGGGTGAAAAAAGTCCACAAGATGAATAAAAATCCACCTATGTTCACAAAGGTGAATCAATTCAAAGGCGGTGGCCGCAAATTATTCCGCTCGGGATACATTGAGATACGTAATCAATATTTCTTATGATCTCAACAAATACATAAAACTCATATATAGAAAGGTCATACAAATAATAACTTGAATGTCCATATACAATGCTGTAAAACAGTAATTTAAACATACAGTGCGCACATTATGCCAGAAGGATCGCTCAAGGACGAGACCAATAAAATTGCGAACGAAATGTTTGTTTAAATCGCGAGATATTTGCATATCAACGTAATGCCGAAAGTTATTGGACGAGAAATACGTTTGCAGAAGCAGTTCATCGTCTCAACTCAGTCCTAAACCAATGTCGGCCAAATGACTCATTCATAAGTATGATACGTTCAATGTTCATGTAGGTTCGTGACATTCAAAAATCAAACGCTAAGGAATAACGGTACGATATGATACCATACCAAAGCATTTTTGTGATCTATACAGTGACAAATGAGTTGTGTAAAGAAATAAATAAAGTCAATTATATGCGCTATGATTTGAATGTTCATATTATTATAAAGTTCTTGTGTTAAATCTTCTGTCTAATATACAGTACATTGAAAAGTTACATTTGGGTTTGCACTTATCAGAGGACGCAATTTTATTTTACAGATGTGTAGAAAGGGCTAGTGTAAAGCTTGATCCAAATTTGTGGTGTTGTACAAGAGGTACGACCCCACGGATCAAGCTTTCCTAGGCCGCCATCTTGAAAAGAGTGTAGGTGCAGATGATTTTTCTTTATTATCTGGTAAACTATTGGCCGCACAAAGAATACGTGTAAGAGTTTTTTGTTGCAAATTAAATTCTCTACAACTTTGGTCCTGAGACTATTGTCGTAAAGCTAAAAATCAAAAGTTATATCTTTATTAGGTATTGTTGTATTTTGGCAATTTTAAAGTTTTTCTTTTGACCTTACTGTGTCCCTAGTCTTTGAGATGAGCCAGGCTTCGGCACAGGGTCTGATACAGCGCCGGCATAAAATTGTTGATGAAGAACTTTGGAGGAAAGTTTATCTTTTGTCGATAATTCATCATTTTGCCCAATGAATTTTGATATCTCCAATATCTTTTCTGCAGGTGTCAACAAAAACTAAGGCACTGCAGAACAAATTATACTATCAACTTCAGATGCCAGATCTAGTTTGTCTTTTTTTTAACTCCAATTTTTAGTGTCATTGTAATGAGTGAATATTAGACCTTATGGTACTGCAGTCTCAAGTTGGAAGACTGGGTCTTGTTTTGGCAGAAGTAAAGACAAAAATTTACTGTATTCTTATTATTATCGACGATAAAATTATAACACATTGAAAAGACTTTTTTTTTGCAAATTTCATTAATTTTTTGTTTCTTTTGTTATTTATCATTTTACGACTAAATGCTACGGGACCAAAGTTGTAGAGTAGTAAAGTGGTTTCAAATAAAAAACTAGACATGTTTAAATTTTTTTCTGTACGGCCTACAGTTTGCCTGATAAACTAGAAAACTCATTTGTACCACCCTTTTCAAGATGGCTGCCGCAGGACAAGGGCTGAGACCCACAAACTTGGATTTAACTTAACACTAACCCCTCTTAACATTTATAAAATAAAATTGCGTCCTCTGACAAATGCACGCTAAGCCCAAAAAAATTAACATTTCAGTGGACTAATATACCTATTTAGTTAAAAGTTATTTCTTCCAAACTCCCTCCATTTCTATTATTTACTTGGTTTTATGATGACGAAGAGCATGGTGAATTGGAAAAGAGGCAGATACATTTCTCCTAATCGTCGTAGTCTAAGCCTCCGGAACACCGCCTGCCACACAAAAGTTGTCCAATGCCGCATAGCAGTATTTATGTTAAAGGAATCTACTGTTACTTTGCATCCAAATTCTGCGAGAGAGAGAGGCACTTGTACAATGTCAAAGTCAAAATCATTTATTCATCAAGGCCACAAAGTAACGCTCATGAACGTCAAAATTGAAGTTAATTACTTAATGATTCTACATTAACATTTATTGCCACATTCGCAATGCAATAGGTAAAACCACAAGAAAGAACATGCATAACAATAGTGATATTTTAGTGTGAGTCTCTATTTATTTTCATTAAATAAAAATTTGGCATTATGAAGGCATTTGAGATTGAGTGCTTTTCTGGTTACCAATAACTAATAAAATGTGGTCATGGTACAAGTAGGTACTGTAAGAAATGATCTTAAGTATAAGATTAACACAATACCTACTCGTAATGATAAGAATATATTCGTACGTATATCTAAAAAGCTTAGACGCTTAGAGTGGTCGAATTAACCTACTTCGCTCAGTAACACTCGTCACTCCAGTGCTTATACGGCACATTAACCTAAAGTGTCCTGTTCCTATATAAAATTCTTTATTTTTATCAAAGTAAGAAGTAAAATGGTAATTTTATTTATGTTTAAGACAGTTATGGTTTAAGATAAAACTGGTCGGATTTGAAAAAAATTGGTTATGTTCTTTATTTGTTATTCAGTTTAGTATAATATAATATGTAATCAAATAGTATTTGACGAATAATGTACTATTGAGTTTATGTTAAAAGCGACGTTGTTTGGTTTATAGCTCGCTTTATCTTTTCAGTAAAGGGATGCCTTAACTAAAAACTTAAAGCGGTAGTTTAACGACCCTTTGAGATGTCAAGGGCAATCTCGATATTAATCCTTAAGCAATCGAATCTACAACTATACCATCCTCGTAGTAATTCAATAATTCGATACCTACACCTATAGTCGATAATAATAATTGCACAATTTCATGGGTAATTAATTAAAAGTCTATACTTATTATCCCGCGAATAAAAAAAGTATTATATGCTAGTGTTCATTATTGATAACACCTATAAATGCTATATAATAATATAGGGTTCCCACCATGAACATAGGGTGCTAAGCCAACCTCACCTGCAAGTGGTGCACTTGCCGATCAACGGACGAGGCTCTGGCGAACAAAATATCCCGATAAGCGGCAATAGGCTCGGCACCTATTACGTGAGATCAAAACACTGGCGAAAAGTGGGCGTTTAATATGCCTCTGCCTACCCCTTCGGGGAAACGGGCGTGAGTCTTTGTATGCGTATGTATGTATCAATAAATATATATAATAATATTTATTTATTAATTACGAGAAAAATAAATAAACGTCGATTAATAGTATTAAAAAAAATATATAAGTAATGTACCTCTATCAAAATCAGATAAATATATAAACATGATACCTTCGAATCAATTGATTTTACTTATCAATCAATCGTAAATTGCATATACAAAAGAAAAGAATACCGTTTTATTGTCATCTGGCAAAATATACAGAGAACGAAGAAGATACAGAGCACATAAAATATTTTATAGTAGAGCTCTAAAATAACGGTGCCGATCTTAATACTAAATATAGATTTGAGGTCTCGACGACAAAAGTCGAAATGGCTTTGGCTATTATTATTTTAAATGAGCAGATCCTTTTCTCCTGTGTGCAGATAATAATAATAATAATAATATTCTACCACATTCACACAACACCATCTAGTCCCAAACTAAGCAGAAGCTTGTACTATGGATACTAGATATTGGATAAACATACATACAATATACTTTTTTTTGTAAATACATACATATTATACATAGAAACACCCAGACCAAGACAAACATCCATGTTCATGCACACAAATGTTTGACTTGTGCGGGAATCGAACCCGCGACCTTCGGCGTAGCAGTCGCTTACACTCCCGCGGCGCCAACCGGTCGTCAAGATGACCGACTTCTTTTAACGTACAGAATAAAAATAGGAAAGACTTTAATGTGTGTGTTTTAAGGAAAGGAGCATCACATTTTCATTTGAGAAACCTATAGTAAGTATGTATGCAATTTTTATCGACAATATATTTTTGATGGACATAATTATTAAGGAGGACGACGCTTATTTCCCTTTAAATTCTATTCTAAATTTTACTTACAGGTAGTTACTATTTAAACACACTTACATTCATAGAATCACACGGTTATTCAGTCGTAATTCTGGAGCGAAATTCACCAGCAAATTTTCTGCCTTCAATTTTTTTTATAAGTACCTACGGTGCTCTCCATTCATACACCGCATGTTAAAAATTGTAACACATGTAATTTTTAAAAGAATTTCAATTTTAATAAAAACCGCAGCGTATTACAGGGTATGTTTTTGTGCTGCACGTATAAAGTGAGTTTTGAGTAAAATATTATATTTTCAGATCACGTGTTAAGCCAAGAAAAGCCTTTAAATAAATTAATAGTTGTGAGCTTTTGCTCTGTTTAACAAAAAGTTCGATCAATATTAAGGTTCAAAATGTCAATAATCACACAAATCCAATATATAAAATTATGTCAGGGAACTGGTTTAAACCGTGGATGAATTAAACATTGAAAAACAATGTTTAACTTTCTATTTGCTGAGTGCCTGAACATAATGTACATATATAACCCGCAGCAAACTGGCAAACCAATCATATAATAAAATAATTATCTTGTGACAACTACCTACATATTGAAATCAACCATCATTCATCAGTACGTCAGTGGGTTTACGAATCGTACTAATTACCACAGTAGAAAATCAAGAGAAGAATCTTATACTAATATATGTATAAAGCTGAAGAGTTTGTTTGTTTGTTTGTTTGATTGAACGCGCTAATCTCAGGAACTACTGGACCGATTTCGAAAAATTCTTTCAGTCATAGCCCATTTATCGAGGAAGGCTATATAACGTCACGCTATGAGCCACGGGAGCCTTAAATAACGCGGGTGTAACCGCGGGCTCATCTAGTCAAAAATAACTTCAATTTAACGACGACCTTTAGGATCGTATAACAACGCATTGAACAGCATTTTCATTTTCAATGTAAACGCTCACAAAACCATCGGCTCAGTATTTTCGCTCTCATAAAGGTTTGTTGCAAAAAAGTCGAATTTTACTATTTCCCTTATCCTTAATTAGGTCTGAGGCGGGTTGATAAATGATCTGTGCAAATTTAATGATCCCCCTTTTATGAAAAACTGTGAGCGATGAACAGACAATGGGATTTCTTTGTTCTTTGGGTAGCGTGACTGCGTAAAACATCGTACCGTGTAGGTATTTACTGAACGTAATACGGGCGGTAATCTCATTACTCATTGTGTTATAGGTAAAGCTGTGTATCGTTACTGAGATAAATAATAGCATAACTTGCGCTGAGCGAAGTGAGGAAAATTAAGAAATATTTTCGGTGGTTTTTTGTAAATCGCCTAGTTGACTTACTTTTTGTAGTAGAAACGAGGGCTTATGGGAAGAGGAGAATGCCCGATGTGAACAGAAAAGATGCTCAGAGCAAAGCGGCGCAGCGGACTGTGTATTTATACCAATATATGTGCCAATACGAAGCGAAGATGTGAGCCGGATAAAGCAGAAAAGTGCCTTGTCTTATAATCGCACCGCTAACCCGGGTCGCCGCTTTTTACGATTTCACACAGCTCATGTCACACCGCTCGCATATTCGTACATAGCTTTCATAACTGCTTCAAATGCTCTATCAAAAGCAATACTCTACCGGTGTTCTCAGCATAAAAAGTACCGTGAAGCTAAGACCAGAGGATATGTAAAAACATCGATATCTTATTGTAATCTTATTGTTAGATAATATACATAATGCTTCTTTCCGCTTTGGTGCATACTGAGCCTCATACTCATATAAGGACTGTCAATTACTTGGTTCTTACTTAGCTAAAGGAGTTTGTTGTTCGCAAATACGTCTCGTTTTACCTGTGATTATATCAATAATAGCTTCTCGTAATTAGGTTCAGGGGCCCAATTCTCCTAAATAAATATAGTTTCGAAATCATGTCAGTGTTATATGTACCTACTTACGTCATAAAAAGCGTACCTATTCTTCTAAATTATCTGATAATTGAACGAAGTTGTTACGAGATCGTAAATTGAAACAAGTGTCAAAATTTGTGCCAACGACGAACTGTTTAATTCAAATTATACGATAATGACATTAGGTTATCAGAATACCGCTTCTGAATCTATTCAAAATATAATATCGATGTCATATGAGAATTGGCCCCCAGGTAGCAAAATGAAAATAATGTCATATTGGCCTTTTACTGAGAGATAAATATATCACTAGTTGTTCCCCGTGGTTTCATCCGCGTTGTTTTAGACATCTCAATAAGAGCGCCACCTACCGGGTCAAATTATAGCCTACTAGCGGACGCCCGTAGCTACGCCCGCAAATTTAAAAAATAAAGTAACTGTTGCTGCCGTGCTGTGACAATTTCAGTAAATCCCTTCTTATTGCACCCCTAGGGTCCTCAAGGCGGTGTCCGATCATTTGACAAAAAACAAATGAAAAATTTTCATTTGACAAATAACATTTGACAAAATTATACTTGATAAATTTATTATTTTACAAATTGATTATTTTTTTAAGCATGTTATTTGGCAAAACAACGTAAAGCATAAATAACATTTGACAAAATGCATTGCTTGGTAAATATTTTATTAACCAAATTCTACGTTAATACAACAATCTTTGTGTAGGGTCAACTGAAACAATGGCTGGTTAGGTTAGGTTAGAACTGCGACCACAACGCACGAGCCGAGCGAGCGAAGCGAGCGTGGCGCGGCATTGGCCGGCGAGTGACAGAACCGAATTCTACTTATTTCGCTTAATTCAGGCAGTGTGTATTTTTTTTAAGGACTTATGTTTCTATGGAATTAGTATTAATACAAAATTATTACTTGCCTATAAATAATCTGTCCAAGATGAAAATTGCAACCATGCAATTAAATATTTTCCAAATTTCGCGTAAGTATTGGTTAGAAATTAGTTATTTTTAAAAACTAATAATTTATCTTCTAACTTTTTGTACAATCACCAATTTGGCAAACGAATTATTTTGTCAAATGTTTATTTTTAAAATAATTATTTAACATTTTAATTATTTTCTAAGTAAATAATTTGCAAAACCTGTATTATGTCAAATGATTGTTTTTAAAGTAATAGTTTTTAAAGTTTGCGAAATGAAAGTTTGTCAAATGATTAGTTTTTCAAACGTTGTTTGTAAAATGATCTTTTGTCATAAGTTTTTTGTCAAACAATAGTAACCCCTCAAGGCACATGCAAAATTTCAATAGCTTTAGCTGTGGCTTGTCTGTCAATAACGCGACAATTTTATATATACAAATTATTTTATAAATACAGTCTTTTTGAAATCGGTTCAGTTTTCTTCAGTGAAAGTCCCATTCAATCAGTTTAGCAATTGCAGAGATTACATCGGACAAATAGCTTTTTTTATTGGGATATTTTTAACAGTGCATCAAAAATCTTAAGCAACACACTGAGTGCGTTACGCTAAAAATTTTTATTCTTTCACTAAAATACTTATTGCATACTAAAATAATAATCGAACACTAAAATGCTAATTGCACACCAAATATGCCTCAATCTTTCCATAAAATATCATTATGAAAAGACTCGTCCGCTTGGGAAACTTATCCACTTAGAAAACTTAATAATGTTAGGTTTTCTTGTGACCCTGCACCCAAAATATTCTCCGTGCTCCGTTGCTCCGTGAACTTAGTTTATCAAATTATTTGGTTGTTGAGTTTAAGTAAAATTTGAAATACTTCCTTAACTAAAAGGATTAATTTTAATATTAGAGATTTGCAAGTTTTGCAACGGTCAATAAACAGGTGTTCGTTATGATATATTTTAATGAGTATTAAGTAAAATAATTAGTATTAATACACTTATTGCACCACTGAAAGTGGTGCAATAAGTGTATTTGTTGGAACAAAGATATTTTTTTGTAGAAATCAGAGATTATATTGAGGGAGAGTTAAATACTACCCTTTTTTATTTGCACCGAGTATTTGATCCAATTCCTGTTGTTCTTTTTATGCGGTCTACTTGTCGTTTAATTCCGGAAAATTTTGTCCAGTGTAGTTCAGTTTGTTTTGTTTTTGTGCAACAATGGAACATAAAGGTATTTTTTAATTACGATGACCTATATGATATCAAAAATACTTCTTGAGTTATATTAGTCTTAGTTATTTCTTGAAGATAGTCTAGATTAAATTGTGCGGTGAGTGCAGTGACCTACAAATACAAGTTTCTTTCATATTGGAGTTCAAGCTAGGCTAGGTAATCCGTACATTTTAATCAAAGTCGAATTAGTGATTGAGGACAAAAAGCAGACAACTTGTTATAGACGTACAAAAATCTATTAAAATATTCCAATTCGTATCCTGAATGTGACAGAAACATTTGAATAATCTATGTAATTTTATAGACATCTTTAACAACTTATACGGTATTAGTAACGGGAAAATGTATTTATATAGCTTTAACACCAGTTTCCGCTATATTTGGCCATTGAATCTATAAAACCTAGTTGTCTACATAAAACTAAATTACCACTAAAGACTATTCACAAATTAATTAATAACGGTAGCCTTGTCATTCGAACGAAGGTGATAAACATTTAAATCATCAACTGCAGTTTCCTTCATTAGATTTGATTTCAACAAATGTAATTTTAAATTCTACAGTTTAAGTTTTTATCCGAGGTTGGCGTATTTGCATATTATTACGATGTAAAGTGCTCGATTCAGTTCATGCATTATTATGCATGGCGCACACATCTGGAGAAAATAGGGACATCTGGTAATGTTACTAGTGAATGGGTGTTCCGACCGCTGCGAGTTAAGAAAATAAACCATTGAAGATACATTTTGGTTAAATACTTGCACGGTTGTGGTTTGTAATATAAATAAAGCAATAGTATATTTTTTTAAAACCTGTTCAGTATGAATCACGCTAGGTAGAACTTTTAGCAGTTGTTTTTATAGTAAGCAATTAATTGTGAGTATCGTATTTTTAGAACCCCATTTTTCTACTATGCTATGAATCTGCTAGGAAATTTAAAATAAATACAGTTTAAATTTCCCCGGGACTTCACATGTCAACTCATTATCTTCAATAGTAATTTATTGCTCTTTAATATTTCAATAGTAATTTATTTTTATACAGTCACGGGAATACAGGTGGGACTAGTCTCCATAAAATGTTCAACTACATAAATAGTTATCACCAATAATTCGGTTTTTGCCACGCTGGTAATCACTGATGCAGGATTACGCCTTTGCCAGATGCCAGTCCTCCAGTACAGTTATCAGTTTTTTTAATGATTATGTGAAGAGAACTACTTATACTAAATTTTATTTCTTGATTTTTATAATTGGGATACTAATTCATTCCAAAAGTGATTTATACATAGTATATCTAGTACCTAGTCACAAGGCACGTGTTCTACACCACTATTTTTAATCTATGTTTTTAAAACTAGTTATATAATAATATTCTGCCTCTAACGGCATTAATAAATAGAGATAACTAAAGTTTGTTTTATACCAAAAACAAAGCACGAATCGAAATAAATGGTGGGTATTAAAATAAACGTACAAGGGTAAACCGTTACCCAGTAGACCGCGTCATTCGATTAAATTTGATTCGCCAGATTAACCAACGATAATTCTTATCCTACTTGTAATGTTCAAAGAAGGAACTTTTTATATATTTAGCTAAGATCGCACGATTTGATGTTTTCTACGTGTATTTTTAGTTTTAAGATTGAATTGGTGTAATGGTTGTTTATTTCTCTTTTTTCTTTATTTATGTTTAAATGCACCTAAGTTGTTGAAAGTGCTGTCGTATTTTGCGTGCGGTGCTGAACTATAAAAGATTTTTAAACTATTCCTAGTATTGTATATGTTAAGTGTAAACAATTGTTGGTTGGCCAAAAAATTAATAAGCATCAGCTATGATGGCAAGACATTAAAGGAACTTTTTAGCAAAAAAAAAGGACGAAACAAGAAAAAATTGCTCATTCAGATAAAAATCCAGGAAAGTATAGGTACAGAAATGCTCATGCTGGAGCCGTGGCCGCACCTATTGTATACCTGATGTGGGTGCAATGTGATGATATTATACAATAGGTGCGACCACGGCTCTAGCTTGAGCATTTCTGTACCTATACTTTTCTGGATTTATATCTGAATGAGCAATTTTTTTTGTTTTGTCCTACTAAGACATAGTCGGGTTATAGGTTTTAAACTTATTTTTTATTTAATACTTTTCTATATCCCGATGCTTCATGTAAACTAACCGTCTAATATTTACATTGCCACATTTAAAGGAAGAAAGAAAGAAAATAGGTAACTCAAAGCGTCTGAACCGCGCGAATTGTAAATACAACCCCGTTTTAAACTTATGTTTTGACTCAAGCAGCATAATATTTGTACATATATGTAATGTGCTTACCAATACCTTTCTTTTGATACCAAACACGTAGGTAATGATTATCTCAGTAATTTTTTTTTAAGTTGGAATCTGAGGTATAAATTCCGTAATATAAAATATTGATTAAATTTATATAGCCTATGTCACCCGGGCCAATATAACGAATCTCTTGACACCCCATTTATTAAAATCGGTTAAGTAGTTTAGGCGCTACGGTGGAACATACAAACATACTTACATACATAAATGCATACATTCATACTTACATACATATGTACATAGACTGCCAAAAACATTACTCTTCCTTTTGGCTTCGCCGTAGTCGGGTTAAAAGACAATGTCTTTAAATAGAATTGTGTTTCATACATAGTATAGTGGTTTTCTTCACATATTAAGTAGAAAATATCGTATTTCGTTCTGGCAAAATTGGCAGGAGTAGTAACGATTTGACTTGACTTTTGGTGAGTTGTAAATTTTCGCAACTTGCATTTGCTCAGCGTGCATATTGACGAATTAATAGACTGAATAGATATTATTATATGAATACCAACTTTGTCTTAACTTTAAGCAAATTAAAATTTGGGCAAAGTTTAAGTTGCACTATAAATCATATCGTTGGTGTCGGTGGTAATTTGCATAATTTTATCATAGTCGGTACAGCGACTTACTAATGCTAAAATATAGTAAGCCCCTTGGCTAATATATTTAGAACAGTCAGTTTTTTGAGGGCTCTGATTCCCAATAAGAACTGTCAAAGATCATAATGACAGCCGGGACTGACGACTTAACGTGCTCTCCGAGGCACGAGACAAGCGATAATTAACATTTCAATAGGCGCATTATCCCGAAGTACAACACATAGGTAATTCAAAAGTCAGTGGTGTACGCTGTGGATTCGAACCCTTACGCTCTGCGTGGCGTGCCCGTCTGTTGGAATCTCTACAAGGCTATCGCTGCGTCTAGATGTTAGATGTCGGAAGTACAGAATATTAAATTATAGAAACATTTATCATTTATAAAAAATTATTGACGTATGAAGTTAATTAATAATCATAACGTTTTTAATCAATAAATTATTATGATAAATTACTATTATCTACAAAAACTGGTTTGGTTATTCTAATAGGCTTGCTCATCCCTCCATTACTAATATCTGAATATTCTGCATCAAGCCATAGTTTCGCATAAAAAAGGGCTATTACAGTTGGAATACTATAGTTGATAGAGGTACAAGTATAAAAATGAATATTTTTTTAAATTTGATTCGTGATAACAAACTTTACCTAATAGGACATTTTCTTATTATGTCCGTAACCGTGATTATTGAATCAAGTTCAAGGAATTACCTTGCTAATAATACATCAAGCAACCGGTTACAAGAATTTATTACATACAGGAAAAGATTACCTGTTTGAGGTTAACGTTCTTGATATTTGATTTGATCGATGATTACCAATTTTCCGTTCCTTGTTATATTATTCTATTCAAACTGACACGTGGCCTAGTTAAAGAAGACCTTACGTATTAATTTTGAAGGGCATTGCAAATATCACATTAATATTTATATCGATTTTCTTATCTTATTTAAATGTATATGCATGAGAGCATCTGTACGCGAAAAACATATATGGATGTAACGTTAATGCATTTATGCTCATTTATGTTTATGATTAGTAGCGAATCCTTGATTAAGATTTATAAGGAAGTGTGACTCAGTTGAAATATGATCTTGAGAGATCTTGGGTTTACTAGGAGGTTACCTATTATAAAATACACGATACGGCAAGGTGGGCTTCTGCTGTATTCTTAATAATTACGTAAATGTTTTGGTGTTGGGAAATTTTTACTCATTTTGGGGCTGACATAATCTTATGAACATTGTAAGTTTCCAATAAATAAAAAGCATAATATCTTTTTTAATTTCACTTCTGCTTTTTCAATCGGGATTATTTGTTCAGTCAGCAAGAGTGGCACTACCTGAATATCCTTCCTTTCTTTTCTACTCACTATCTTCTTCTTCATCAGCCCTTTTTATATTGTCCCACTGCTGGGCACGGGCCTCTTCCTATGAGAAGGGTAAGGCCATAGTCTTCCACGCTGGCCAAGTGTGGTTTGGCAGACTTCACATGTCTTTCGAGAACATTACGGAGAACTCTCAGACATGCAGGTTTCCTTACGATGTTTTCCTTCACGAATAAACAAGCGATAATTAACAATTAAATACGCACTTAGCTTTGAAATATCATTGGTGCGTGCCGTGGATTCGAACCCGAGACCTTCTGCGTAGCAGTCTGTTGGTCTCTCCACTCGGCTATCGCTGCTACACACTATACCTTGTTTTAAATTTTCTTTCTTTCGATTTCGCGATGGAATAACCCAGTAGCCGAAAGTCAAGTTCAACTTAAAGTTGAGTTGGAGCCTGGAGTAGGGAGTATGATACATCTTCCTAAATAAGTTCGGACTACGCATTAAAAAGTCGGTGGTATTCTCGATCTTCCTTTGTGGCGGGGTCACTCGAATCTACTACAATTACTAGAGTGGTAAAGTAGTAAGCCATGTGACACAGCCAAGACTTGGTTGTCTTTCTTATTTAATACCGGTCGGCAAAGATTTGGATTCATGTCTGTAGGATTTCCTTGGCAACGTTGAGAGAAATCGACATTTTTCAAGTAAAGGTGACTAAATGGTTTTGCAATTAATGGGTATTAAAACATACGGGGCAGGTCAAAATAATGTCAAACGTGTCTCAAGCGGCAACAATCGCTGCAATTATAACAAAATTTATGTGCAGCAGGGGTTGACGATTGTGAAATAAGGTAATAAGTGGTAGGGTTAAGCAGCGTTATTTTAAACTGAAGTTTATCTTGGAATAGTAATTTAATAATATGTAGTCTGCAATACTTATTTCAAAATATTTCGGTTCATTATTTGCTGCGGTCTTGTGCAAACTATAATTTAAGTTGGATGGCAATCTGTAGGTGTTAATATGAAGTTTTTAAGTAGGTACCCATACCACCCATACTACCCATAGTTACTTAATTATTAAATCATCTAAGGACAACAAAGGCAGCGATAGCCTAATGGACAAACCATCGGACTGCTACGCAGAGTTCGAGTTCGAGAGTTCGTTCTCGGGTTCGAATCCACGGAACGCACCAATGAATTTTCGAAGTTGTGTGGGTATTAAATTGTTAATTATCGCTTGCTAAACCTGCAAGTCTTAGAGTTCTCCATAATGTTCTAGAAAGACATGTGAAGTCTGCCAACCCGCCCTTGGCCATCATGGTGGACTATGGCCTTACCCTTCTCATAGTGAGAAGAGGCCCGTACCTAGCAGTGGCATAGTTTATATACAGGGCTGATGATGATGAAGGACAACAAAACATTGATTAATGTGAGTAAGATCAACATTCTTAAACCAACCACGAACTATTCAATCTACTGAAGTAGTCTTTCTTTGCATATTTGAGCTGGTCGTCGAAGGGAAATGTTTTTAACTTTTGTTGCGTTCACCTTCGCAGGTTCATACGCCGCATTGGTTTAGTATACTTATTTTCTGTTTTGTGAATACACCTGGGAATTCACACCCACTTCCGCCGGGGCATGTGTTTCCTTGAGCTGTTGCTTTTCACAGCTAAAGCACATTGCTCACTGTTAAACGCCGCTTAATTCAATAGCAATAAATTAAAATTACTGTAAAATTATTACATATTCGACACAAAATGCTTTCGTCAG